>OX376330.1:5252474-10580816 GCA_947369225.1 Hofmannophila pseudospretella | reverse complement strand
CCACTCGACTTCGTATTTGTGTAACTGACGTTCCGTTTTACCGGTTTTCACTTAGTGCTGACCTTTCCTTTCTTTAGAGCAGATGTAGATGCTCCGAGCATGAAATTAAGTAGATTGGAGCGTTTGCTTTTGAAATATTTACCTAGATTTCTGGAATATAGTTTTGAAGGTTGAAATGGATTCTTAAATATTACATGCACATACACGGTATGTCCTTTGTGGGGGTAGGTCGAAGGAATAGAGTGCCATGAATTTCCAAACGTATAGTAAAATACACTTTATTACAGATACTCTATAAACAACTTAACGTACTTACTTATCTTATGGTGGGAGCCGGGAAAACCCAGCGGCACTTCGACCCTTGAGGATCTTTTGTGCCTATCCCATTTTACACACTGGTCATCTCAGTGTTCAGGTTTCCTCACGATGTTTTCCTTCACTGTTAGAGCAGTCGATAAATGTACGTAAGTCTTAGAAAAATACGAAAAACTCATTGGTACATGGCACTGCACGGTTTCGAACGGGGACCTCCCGCATGGGAGTCCGGTGTCCTAGCCACTGTGCCACCGACGCTCTCACCGTTTTATGTGACCTATCAATGCAAGTACTACCAGTAGGTCATAGGTAGGTGATTTTTTCTCACGATATAACTAATTAACTAAAGTTAAGAAAACGTTGAGTTTCACACTAAAAGAGGAAAGGAGAGGTATATTAGATGAGATATATAGCGTCGGTGGTCTAGTGGCTAGGACGCCGGGCTCCCGTGCGGGAGTCCCGGGTTCGAAACCATGCAATGCTGAATGCCATGTACCAATGAGTTTTTCGGATTTTTTGAAGACTTACGTACATTTACCGACTGCTCTAACGGTGAAGGAAAACATCGTGAGTCGTGAGGAAACCTTCATGTCTGAGGAAATGAAAAGTTTCCGAAGGTATGTGAAATCCACCAATCAGCATATTGGGCCCGCTCGGTGGATTATGGCCCATACGCCCTTGTGCAAGGGGAAGCCTGTGCCCCAACATTAATATGCTGCTGATGATAATGATGATATATGTGTGTAAAACACGGAAGGACGGACAACAAATACTTTATTGTAGAGCATGGATGAAAGAAAAATTAGTCTCGCTCCGGGCGTTCGTTCCTTCATGTTGTAGAGAAAAGTGAAAAGTGAGATGTTATGTAGAGAAAAGTGAGATAATCGCATGTCCAAAAAGGTTTAAGATTATCTCCATCTTCCTGATGATAAAGCCTAAGTTATCACCTTTCAAATTCCAAAAACTAAGTGCTCAATCAGCTAGGAATGAAATACCTTGTCAAATCTAGGTCAGAAGGGGCTGATATTCAATTACCCAGTTAGGCCAATATCTGGGCCTGTGGCGGTCTGTGCCCATCTCAAAATTGCTTAAACGTAGGGTTGGCACCGTTGTAAGAAAAATGAGGACTTGTACATTAAAAATATTTAAGATTTCGGGATTCGGATCTTGTAGTGCTCAACAACGAATTAGTATTGATGAGAAGATATGGTTCTTAATCCTCCTCCTCCTCCTCGCTTCCTAATCCTCAATGCTGAGGGTCGTGACCACCTTTAGGTATCACCTTCTAGCGGATGATCTTCCTCCATTTATTTCTGTCCCCGGCGGTGTGGATAGCATCGTGAACTGTGAGTTAAGGGTGGTGCGGATTTGGTCGGACCAGCGCATCGGAATACGTCTCGAGACCTCTTTTTCCGGTCACAATGAGTTTTTCGAGGTTGTCACTGTCTTTCCTGGCAATGTGACCGAAGTACTCGAGAATTCTACGAAAGCACTCAGAGGACAGTCGTGAGGTGATTTTGAGTTCATGGATACGTTGGTACGATGTGCTGTCCACGGAATTCGGAGCATGGTCCTTAATAATTACAAGTAATTTTTTTATCAGCAAAGTAGTTCGAATACAGTATTAGTCAGTGCTTATTACCACTTCTGTGGAAGAAAAAGTTGGTGTAAAATATTAAGAAAAACATATTTTTATGTGGGCGTTCTAGCGGAATACTGCTAGGTATTCATTTAATACTCCCTCAATCCTTAGGAAGTCGGATTTGTGATTTTGTGAATGTAGTTCTTCTGGATTTGGTTATCGTTGGGAAGGGCGAATCTGAGGATGAGTGGCGAGTTCGAATTCTCCCAATAATTTGTATAACTAAATATTAATGAATAGAGCTTATATTACTTGATAAAACTTCAAAAACAGAGTCAGAAATTATTTTTATTTATAAAGTTGACAACCCTATCTCAAAGCGATCTAACCCATTTATTACACAAATTTGAACTGTCTCCCGATGCTCCAGGGTATAATTTAGTCTGGATGCGATGGACTCTGAGGCCACAACCTTTGATTGGATATCCTACGTTGCTTACCAATTACTTAGAGTAAGTGATTGTCTTGCGTACAGTCAGATGCAAATTTCTATTGGGAATCGTGGTTTCGGCCGGTATTGGATAAGCTACGATTAGGTATTGCTTCGTTG
The DNA here is from genome assembly GCA_947369225.1 of Hofmannophila pseudospretella. Classification (NCBI taxonomy): domain Eukaryota; kingdom Metazoa; phylum Arthropoda; class Insecta; order Lepidoptera; family Oecophoridae; genus Hofmannophila; species Hofmannophila pseudospretella. The sequence goes on along the minus strand of OX376330.1, from coordinate 10,578,309 downwards.
TTTATAGTAGTGGCTCTGCTAGGCTAGTGCCTGTATAAGCGTAGGGGATGTATGGAAGTGGACGAGACGGACACGTCAGCAGCTTATGCTCAAGCTGCTGACGTCCACGAAAGAAATGACTCTTGCCACTATGGCTACGCATAAGTCTACGCACGACACGTCACTACCATGCTTTTTACTTTATTTTTGCACACATAAATCACAAAAGAAACAACAACAAGAAATTCTACGTACACAGGTAGGGCATAAGCTCTACCTGTGTACGTAGAATTTCTTGTTAGTATGTTTTAGAGATAACTCTAAAATACAGATTTCTTCCAGCTATACCTTTAACATAGAGATATTTAGAATTATAAGTAGACATACATACGTGTGCAAATTATGTAAATTGTACATAAGCTAAACAAAATTACTTGAATACATTCATATGAACATATATAATACTTATAATATACTTATACTAATAATAATACATACACTAAACTAACGATAATACTTATGTAATACATACACTATTTACCTAATCTATTTATATACTAATATTATATAAACATATATATGTTTGCATACTACTTATAGTTACCATTAGTTAACTCTTAACGCCGACAGATGTCGCTGTTCGTCCGAACATATCGAGTCCATATTTCCAAACAAACATAGAACGCGCTATCGATATTTTTAATGGGACACCGATTGCTGGACCTGAACAACTGGTCACCAGGCATAACACTCCGCCTGGTGGATACTCTTCCCTTTTCCCTCTTCATACCAGCTGACGTAATGTCATTCCATAACCTCGTCAGCACTTCTATACCACATTACCCTATTAGCGAAATTGATCGAAGGTCCAAGTCTTCTAACTTCCACTGCAATACGTTTAGGAACTGGAATAGCTGATGACGGGAAGTGTACTAAGGTCCCAATTGATGGGCCAGGTACAGGAGTTGTGAACTTTCTTACAATTAAAAACTTACTATGAACATGGCTCCTTTCAGAATCCATCTGAGCCAGACTTTTTAACATTTAAGTAATTGTGAGTTTTAAAATTGAAATTGAAAACGTTTATTTAGCGCTGTAAACACCAGAATATAGAACACAATACAGAAGTATACAAAGTTTAATACATGCAGCACAGAACATGTGGTGGCAAGCCACAGCGCTGATTTTCAACTGGCCCCTCAGTGACTGCACGGACGAAGAAAGCAACAGTGTTTGCGTGTTGTGATGTATGAATGAGGATATTTAGAGTTGTAAATTGAAAGAAATCTCTAGAAGACACTGCACACAAGTAGTGAAGAATACGGCAAAAAAACTGCCAACATAATATTATGTTTAACCGGAAGTCATCTCGTGGAACGGCCTACCTGAGCACGTTGTCAATTCTGAAACTAAAAACCAATTTAAGAAAGGATTGGATAGCCACTTACGATACTAGAAGAAATAGGGTAACAGCCTGTTAACCCAATAATAATAATAACATTGTCCTTAACTTATTGTTAGTCAAAAGTTAAACATACGTGGAGGGCGGTTCATAAACACGGCCGCCAGAACCATGGATTTTTAACCCATTCGGGCGTGCAATTGCCACCACATCCCCTCCTACAGTCCTGACTTGGCTCCGTGTGATTTCTTTTTGTGCCCCACGTTGAAGAAATCTCTGCGGGGAAGGAAATTTACGACTGCGGATGAAGCAGTAGATCAATTTAGGCGGCGTTTTTCCGCAAGAACAGTTTTTCACATGTTTTGAAAGCTGGTTCAGTCGAATACATAAGTGCATTGAAGCCACAGGGGAATACTTTGAAAAGTTGTAAATAAACTTTTGTAATATTTCTTTTATTTTCTATTTGACCGTATGTATCGCCCTAGGTACACCCTTTATCACGTAAGATTTATTCCCAACTTGTCAATGAAGTATCTAGGTAATCGTATATACAATCATTTTTCAATAAAAGAAATGAGACCAACTCGCTTGCTAGACCTCGGAAGCTCATGTACAGAATCACAAGCAATTTTCCCCAAACATTTACAAAAATACCTCCACTATCTATCCGCAGCAAAAATATCGTTTTCCCATAAATATTACAACCTTACAAAACACTCCTTGCTTCCTGAAAAAAAATATTCTGAAGAACCACACCCGAAAAGCTAACTATAAATCAAATGTCAAAATCATCGTATTGAGCCTATATAAAAACCTCTTCCCTACCATTGGCTACTAGTCCGTAACTGGCCATAAAAGGCGTTCTGGAGCAAATATTCTGGCTGTATTAGCATATGAATGATACAAGCTAAAAAAGCTCCCCAGGTGGCGTGTCCGGATCGGAAATAGGTTCTAGCGGCGCTCCCGTAAGCTTTGAATCGGATTGAGAACGTAAACTTTTGCGCTACGTGGAAACTTTTATAACTTACTACTTGTTATATTTATATACCTACATACCAAGTGAGATTAGGGTTAAACGCGCGTTTAGTCGTACGTCGGGTCGTCGCTGCGCTTAAGTTTCGCCGTCGGCGCGGCGTGGAGATGGCGCGCAGACTGCCTGTGGTTCCTGTTGACTTCACGGCGGTGGGAAGTTGGGAATTTGGGAAGGTGGGTAGGTGGGAAGGCAGAAAGTTGGGTAGATGGGAAGGTGGGAAGAACCTTCCCATATTGGAAGTTGGGATGGCGGGAAGGACCTTCTCACCTTCCCAACGTCCCACCTTCCAAGGTGGGAAGAAACTTCCCAAAACACTTCATTGCTCTGTTTAGCCGTCGGTTTTATAGTCGTCCCCCAGCTAACGGCTAGCCGTTGCCCAGCCGTAGCCGCGCCGACATCTCAGAGATGCTGAGCCGCACCGGTTGCGTCAGATTGACGGCGATGCGATAAGGCGAGGTGGCGGCGATCCGGTCCCGAGTTGACATGTGTGCGATAACCCTAAAAGAGCTAGCCTATTAACTCCACTAAGACCGAAAAAGTGTTTGCCTTATTCTATTTAAAAAAATATTAGAAAATATAAATAAATATTGCGAAAACTGAAACGTAACGTGCAGAGTTACGTGCTATCGGTACATTTCTGTTCAAGTCGTGAACGACAGGCGACAATGTCAGGACAGTAGAGTCTGACAAAAGTTTTATAGTTAACTATATGTAGGATTTGACTATTTTCATCCTATCCCAGACTCGACATGTCAGGAGTGGAGTAAAACGGGAACTGCGAATAGGTAGTTTTATAAGTTAATACTGTGAGAAGTTTCTAAATCCTGAAGAATTTTTATTAGCGTATTATTTTTTGATCCATCTTTGTTATTTCTTAAATCAAGCTATGAACAAAATTAAGCTATATTTTTCGAATATTTTAAGGGTCATAATTTTCATTATATCCTTTTAGACATTTTTTTGCAGCAGAAAAAGGTAAAATTAAACCACCTCAAGGAGCTTGCATTGCTGTGTTCCAGTTTACAGTAGGCTGTAGCCAGAAATTTCTTTCGGCGGTAGGAGGTGGAGGGGTGTTTCCTGGTTACGGCCATAGTAATATTCGTACTGATGTTAGATGGATGATTGTCAAGCTGCATGTAGTATAATTATGCCACTACAGTGCCTTAACAGAGATTTAAAAAAATTGCAATCTTGGTTTTTATGGCACTATTTGGGAATGGTATTTTTACTATTCTTTATGTAGTTCGGTGAGTTAGGAATGATGAAACAGCCAAAGAAGTGGGCGCCCCGGAACCACTCCCCGAGGGAATCTCCTGTATTGTAGCAACCGACCAGAAGCGCTGTAGATGAAAAAAAATCTAACTGCCTATAATGGATAGGTTATGAATATTATTTTGTTTCCAGACCCAGATCACCAAGTCGAGTGGGTGGGTGAGGTGAGCTGCGGGGGTCAGGAAGCATCTTGACAGCTTAGTTCGCGGCTTCGCGCCCAGTCTTTGTGTCTATCATAGGTAGGTATAATGGAAGTAATTATTTTGCTTTGCACGTTATTTTTTTTTGCGTTAGTTCCTTCATAGGTAGGCCCGTAGGATGGTATTTTCTTTGTCATGTCGTGTTCCTCATGCTCAGGGTCGTGATCATTCTAAGGAATTAATCACATAGAACGACCCTCGTGGCAGATTTAATGGGGTGGTTTGCCATTGCCTTCCCCATTTCACACACTGGTTATCTCAGTGTGATTTGCTCACGGTGTTTTGCCTTCACCGTCAGAGCAGTCGGTAAATGTACGTAAGTCTTTCGAAAAAACCGAAACACTCATTGGTACATGGCATTGCCTGGTTTCGAACTCGGACCATGGAAGTCTATGGGAGTCTGACGTCCTAGCCACGATGCCACCGACGCTCTAAGGATGGTATAAGTATTAATATACCGCTTCTGCTCGTACCTCACGCTGCCATCCACAAAGGACATGCGAAGCACGTTCTAACCCGGAACAGCGCGACTGCACTGATTTCAGTCTCTTTTTACTTTCCCAATGATAGATAGACTCGATTCTTTTATTAGGTGCCGCCGCTGCCATAGAGTTCTTTTAACGGATCGCCATTGTTGTAGATATAAGGAGTGTTCTATTTTTCGAGGTCTCCGAAGTGGATTGGGTTCTATTGTCGAGTTTATTTAGTGAAAATGTGGATTAGGTTGGCGGCGGTGAAAGGATTTAGGTCTGGGATTGAATTTAGATGGCGTTTTGGGAATTGTTTTATTTGGATGTCTTGTTGTTAGCAAATCTTAGAATAACGTAAAAATGCACTGTGACTTTTAAGCGAGACAGAAAGAGATAAAAAGACTCAACTGTGTGTGTGTGTGTGTGTGTGTGTGTGTGTGTGTGTGTGTGTGTGTGTGTGTGTGTGTGTGTGTGTGTGTTAAAAGTGGTACCTATTTGCTTAATTAATTAATTAAGTTATTTCTATTAGTGAAAACCTGTAATGCTGTAAACCTGCGTTTTATTGTTAGTTTGGTTTATATATTGTCTTAAGTGCGGCTGGTTTTCCAATAAAATAAAATAAAATAAAGTTTCTACTGTCAGTGTGGGTATGTAATCTCCACGACACAGGCAACGCCTAGTGTGGAGGTTATAGTTTAATGTGAAATGTTAATTAATAATTTGTTAACGATTTTTTTTTCAATTTTCAATTTACTAAATTTACAGTGACTTTTACAGCTAAAAACCAAAAACCTACAAAATTCTTTGATCATTGAATCCATGCTACAAGATGACGGATATTATATAAGATATCTTATCAGATAACAAGCAAGCAATTCATAGCTTTGGCATTTTTACGAGTAAGCACACTTTATTGCAATATATTTTTATTTCAACCCTCTTGAATCAAATAGAACCAAGTATATATATGTTACTCTTTTACCATGAAAGTCTTCCATTTAATCCGCTTAATACTGTCGCGCGCAAGTCGCCACCCACGGATTTTCATAAATAAACATAGATTAGTACAAGGCGACACTTCAAAGCAAGAAATCGGAGCACAGACCCGTCCATAATGCACTGGTTAATAACGTAAGTAGTCTATTACGATCACAGAGAAGTCTAACAAAGCAGAGGGATTCTTTTTTATGAGAACAGCTGCACAAAAAAGGCGGATTCATTCAAAAGATCGGTCATTCTCAGGCGTTGTCCGCCTAATTTCTGTTTTTCTAATTTCCGTATATTCAAATTACTATCACCTAATGTGAACTTGAAAATCGTGAAATACTTGTCGGTCATTCTCAGAAGTATAGGCGTTCTCTGCATAATTTCTGTCACGATTTTCAAATTCAAATTAATAAATTATTATTAAAGCCCTTTTCTGAAAGGATGGTAGTTAGAATGTAGTAGTTGAAAATATTAAAATTTACCAACACCATTCCATTTTTAAATCTTTTATGGTTTAAGCTAAGAACATATGGCGTCGGTCGGTGAACTGACGGACTACATAGTCAAGGTTGCAGGGAAAATGTGAATTCATTTGTGGGTAGTTGGGTTTGGCATGAAAGACTATCTTGCAGAACGCCAGAGGAGCTCGTAGCCTAGTTGTGAGCACGGTCCGAAAGTGATCGTGCTGGTTAAGCGACGATGGAGCGGTCGGTACCTGGATGGGTGACCGCTAGTGGCATATTTCATCTGAGCTCCTCCGTGCCTCATAGAGCACGTTAAGTCGGTTCCGGTTGGTGTCGTTCGACAACAGTCGTTAAACCATGTCAGATGCCTACGGGCGGCCTGAACAACTCGGGCAAATAGGTTGGTCACTAACCATACGATAAGCAAGCAAGCAAGAACGCCTTCTGCAATGATATAGGCTGGAAACGATATTAGTTAATTGTTATGACATGATGATGACGATATGTCGAAGAATGACATGTATGCCGTTATATGCCGTTACTGATCATCTATCAACTATTAAAATAACTAATTTTAAATAAATGGTTACGCGGATTTCTGGACTTTTAGTCCCATCCCCCCCATTTCTGAAATGAGCCCTATCAACGTCCTTATATTCATAGTCTAATTGACTTATTATTAGAATTCTACACTTTTACGCGATACGACAATGCAAACTCTGCAAAACAAGATGAACTTTGAAGCGATAAACTTCAGGTCGACGGCAGTCAGTTCAAAACTCAAACATTACCTTTGTTTTACAATGTAGACAGAGAAGATTAGACTCTCTGTTTACAAACTATCCTGCGCTACATACGTCACAGCTAGTAAAACAAAATATAAGGAAATAGTGGACGATCTATGTAAAGTAAACATATATTTTGTGTAATGGCTTCGTATGGGGCCTACCTCACACGTGCAGTAATAGTTATTTTTTATTGTATAAGGAGAGCAGACGAGGAAACGTGCCACCTGATGGTAAATGGTAACCATTGTCCGCAGACATCAGATATATTTATAATAGGTACCTAAAAGTTGGAAATGATTAAACAATTTATAGAAAAAAAATATTTTTTAATTGGAAATTTAAATCATTTTTATTATTGTTATATATAAGTATGAGTATTGTTGTACTGAAAAATTGTTATTCTTAGTAAAGATATTGTATTGTATTGCTCACCTCACTATAATTGTATTATAAATTAATATTGTAAATAAATGTATAGATAAGTAATACCGTTTTATCTATTTCTTATTTTACGAAAACCATATTCATTTCAAAAGCTTTCATTTCTATTTTGGGTAAAAGCTCCGGACAAAAATCTTTCCAATCGCTCAACTATAATGAAACTGCAAACCGCTGCAGAAATGCAGAAACAATTCCAGTATAATAAGTACTAAATCGTAGAGCTATGATGGAAACTATGATGGAAGCCAAAGCCAAAAGCCAAAGAATGAAGTCGAAGCCAAGTCTTAAGCGAAATGGAAAAAAAAGCATATAAGATTATGGTTAATACTTGCGGTTGTTGGTACTTGGTGAAACTTGTAGTACATGTTAACTTAACCGTTAAGAAAATAATTATAAACAAATACCTGAAGATGTGTAAACGAAACCGGTCGTAATTAATAAAATACAATAAAAATACCGCGAAACAGTATATTACTTAAGTCTAATCATATAAGATTATGATTATTGTTATTTTACGGAAATATTATTGAATATTAAAATATTAATAAGGGAAACAGGCATTTAATCTATTCTAGATTATGTTTTGAAGTCGCAGAATTTATTAAAATAATTGGAACTAAATACAAAACCGGAACTTTTCTACAACGAAACTATTTGACTTGGAAAATACGGAATACCGAATTGGATTGGGCAAAGACCACTGCGGGTTGGTTGACACCGGTCCTCTCTATAGCTGCGAATGTAGTGCGGCTGCCCAACCATGAAACACTATAAATTGAAATTACTCGTAATTCCCACTGCTAGCTCACCCTGGAAATCTAGAGGACCTAGTAACTCTAAAAGCAGACGCTGTTCGATGGCTATGAAGAACTTGGATCTTATAGCATAGAATTGTCATTCTTTCGTAAAAATATCCCGTAGGTACGAATAAATGAATAATAATTTGAATAAAGAATACAACGAAGTCGGATGCAAAAGGAACCAAGAAGCCAAAGTTAGAGCTAGAGACAAAGTTACATAGTTTTATAGTCTTTGAGTGTACATTCTACTGAAATAGAACAGTAGAATTGAAACAACTCTTCGTTTAAAATGTAGTAAGTTGTTGAGATTACCTACTAAAGGCAAAAGTCGAAGCTCGGTTAACATGAAGGAACGAACGAGAGGAACAAGACTTTTGACCTGCATCCAAGTCAAAGTTGCATCGTGATGACACCGTTTCTATACAAGTGATTTTACACACTCGTGTTGTATTCGTGCAATATTTACTGAAACTTTTACAATTACCTAATAGGATATAAAACGCAAAGCGTTGCGTAGATGGAGCCACTAGCACACTACGTAAAAATAAAAGCAAAACGAAGCGTCATTCTTGAAGATATCAGAAATTTCTCGTTATTTGGGTTATTTAATTTAATTTTTCAAAGCTACTAGTAAAATTGTGATGATATCATGGCATCATATGGCCATTTGTGTAATTAAAGTTGTAACTTATTTATTTTAATTAATGCATATATGTACATAATTAGCTTTAATATTATAAATATATATTAAATAAATATACCTAGTTATATAAATGTATATATTAATATATTTTATAAATTTATAATAGTCTTAATAATTAATAATCTTTTAAATAATACATATACATATGATCTTTTAAATTTAAGTTGTAATTTTTCTTTTAATTCTGGAATGTAATGTTAAATTGACACATAACAATGTAAAGTGGTTAGTGTGTGTATGTAATCTCCACGACACCGGCAACGCCTAGTGTGGAGGTTATAGTTTAATGTTCAATGTTAATTAATAAATTGTAAACGAATACATTTTTTCAATTTCAAAATAGCAGACCTAAAAAACTGTTAAAATAGCGTGGCGCGACTCTGAAGGGTAAAAAAAAAGATTTGGTGGAAAGGAATGTATCTACATGTTGATTGGCTACGTACCATTGTGCTAGTGGCACCTCTAGTGGTAAAACATTGCAGGTTTATCTCCTATTATAGGTGACTTATGAACCGTTAAGGACTTCCGTTGTCTATCTCTGAAGTACATCATCAGATCTTTGCCAATTTTTTATTGAATCGCCCTATACCCTTCTAAACAAAAAGAGAATCATCAAAATCGGTTCCCAAATTCCAATACATAAAATCATAGGTATGTTGAATTTAAAAGCTCCTCCGTTTTTTGAAGTCAAAGAAATATTGCACAGTTACGACATTAATGTGCAGCAAATTAATTTGTAAGGAAACCGACGCGTGATTGCACCTTAACCAAACTGTATTTATATTATTTTATCAATCTTTTAGAGATTTTGGTACACGACAAAATGACCATGTCAGCCTCGTCAGGGTCACTAAGAGAAGGAATACAGTTAGTATGCTACAGTCTGTCCTCAAGGTGCCGGCTAGCAGGGTTCCAGGACAGTGTGTAGATGAAGTAATAGAAGAACTTGGTAACAGATATTATATTTTTAAGGAACAGAACAACACAGAAAATAGTAAATGTAGAAAATAGGTAGTAGTAGGAGACAAAATAAAACGGAGAAACGTCCGTTCAAGACAAAATATAGAGAGAAAGTGCAAATACAAAGAAATCAATGAAATTAATGGAATTTAGAAATGGAATGGGAATCTGATTTGAATTTTGAAAATTTAGATGAAGAAATGAAGATGCCAACACGAAATGAGGTGAGATAGACGCTAACGATGAGGTTGAAATTGATGGCAAGGAGGTTGATATGGACGATGAAGTCGACATTGTTACAATATGTACCTATATGGTCTATTAATAAAGGATTTTCTATTTCTTGAATACAGTTAGTAGATTAGGTTAGTAGAAGCAAAAGAAACCAAAAGCTATGAACTCTACCAAAACTTAACTAAATTGTTCCACTTGGGTACAATTTATTTGTGAGGCACTGAGCTCTCATTTATCGGGACAATAAAATAAATCAGGCGCGTTTAGACTCGTCGACGTTTACGCGAGGTTGACACGTCGTTCAGAGTAAGGCCGAGTGTAGGATCTCTTACCACCGATGTACCAGCAAAATGTTGATACAGTTTGGCGGAATAGTTGTTGTAATGTAAAGATTTAAGTCAAATATATGTAAAAAGAATAAAAAAATTTTTTCGTAATTTTAGGCTCAAAAGAAGTTATTGTAATATTGTTAGATATGGCGGCTGCCTCGTGGATTTTCCGCGGCAGACCACGCAGACCAGCTCCAACATAAAATTGTGGAGAAACAGTGGATTGTAGATATGTAGGTCGCAGGCTGTCTGGAGATGAGAGAAACCACTGTTACCACTGAATTCGCCGTATATTTTAACTATTTAAACAGAGCACCGGGACACGATAGGAATGACAGATTACAACTACAACTGACATTTGAACTGCAGTGTTACAATGACAAATTAAAAAATACTTTATATTGCCAACAAATATAATTATTTTGCTATAGGATATCATTCTTAAGAAAAAAAAATGTAGTTTAAGGAGAGCAGACGAGTAATCGGGCTACCTGATGGCAAATGGTCACCATCGCCCATAGACACGCACCCATTGTCACTAGACGGCTCTCAATACGCTGATAAACTTGAGAACTTCGATGGTGTGACTCAACTCTTACTCTTAAAACCGAAACACAGCAATGCAATCATTGCTGCTTTGCGGCAGGTTAAGCTGACTCTGCGCACCTTCTAACATTATTTTATAATATAAGTCTCCAATAATTTGATGATTTCATTTTTAACTCTAGAACGTTTTATTGTGATTAGTTATTATACTAGGTGCTATACAAAATTGACATCTTGGCAGTTGCCGTTTAGGTAGGTTTTCTTATTTGTTTAAAATGAGTAAGTAAATGATTTAAAAGTTATATATTTGAATTGTTTCAGATCTACAATACAGACATTCAATAATACAATAATCGTTAATACTTGCGGTTGTTGGTACTTGGTAAAACTTGTAGTACATGATTAGATCCTGAAGATGTGTAAACGAAACCTGTCGTAATTAATAAAAATACCGTGAAACAGTATATTATTTAAGTCTAATCATGTAATACATTTATCGTTGTATTAAAACTCCATACAATTATGCTGCATCCTGCACCAACCTTTATAACAGCAATCCCAGCTTAAAATAGACCAGAGAACAGCTTCCAAGTTTCTGGGAAAGGAATGGAATATTTAGTGGAACTAGTAAGTAGCTGGTAGTAGTAGCTACTAAGTAAGCTACTATAGTAAATAAGTAGGTAGGTACTAAAGTAATTCTGCATTTTCCATTAAATGATTAGACTTAAGTATATAAGATATTCAAGATATAGGTAATAGTGTTTGCCCCATTTTTATTAACCTTACGTCCGATCTATGTGTATGTCCATAATCAGTGTTTAGTAAAATAATATTACGACTACTATTACTTACTATTAATACTACTACTACTGACTAGTAGTAGTAGTATTAATATAACTGTTTAATTTAATTTTAATTATTTATATAATATTGACATTTAACAATTACTTTTTTATTTTTTTTATTTACTTCTAAACCCGCATTTGACCTCGATCTCGCCTGATGGTAAGCGACGATGAGGTCGACGATGGAGCATGCGGGTCCAGTAAATGCCTATTCACTCTGGCCTTGAAGATCCCAAGGTTGTAGGTTTCGGGAAATACAGACGCCTGCAGGCTGTTCAATTCCTTAGCCGTTCGCATAATGAATGAAGAAGCAAATCGCTTCGTACGAGCAGATGGTATATCAACAACATAAGGATGGAACCCCTCCCCGCGCCTGGTAGTCCGAAGGCGGAATGGAGATGCTGGAATTAGGTTAATTAATTAATTATTGAACATATTTGTATGTCAAACGACGGAGCATAGTGATACCAACTCATTTAAACTGTACACTTACTTATTATTACCTATGTTCACGAATAAATGATTGATTGATTGATTAAGTAAAGTAAAATACACTTTATTGCACAAATAGAAAACAACAAACAAGAGATAGAAAAGGAAATAGTGAAGTACAATTTAGGCGGCCTTATCGCTAAGAGCGATCTCTTCCAGGCAACCTTCATTAAATAATATACTGTTGCACGGTATTTTTATTGTATTTTATTAATTACAAACTACTATACCTTCATTACTATACCTGTACATACAAATTATATACCCAGTACCCATTCGTGAAACCCTATATTAAATGAATAATTTTATTTTCCAGAAGCATTACACATGTGGTGGCTTCCCGCCACAATGACGACGCTTGCGCGCTGTGCAGTCTGCGCATCTGCTGACGTCTCAAAACAATCGCCTCCGCTTTTCTCTTCCTCGCTGTCACTCCTCTTCGTTTCATCATCGCAATATCTATATAATATATTCCATCATCGCATCAACATGCTGACTTTCATTCCGTGGGGCACACGGCCCCATACACATACAATACATACATTATATTTGCAATATATCCCCTTTATTGGCTTCGCCATAGTCTAGTAAAAATATACGTTCTATTAAGCAAGATAATCTCCTGCATTCGTAACTACCCTCAAGACAAGGAGCTCGCTGAATAAAACTTGACTACAAACTTAACTTACGTAAATAAACGTCCAGTAATTAAATGCAAATGAAGCAATATCTGCCATGCGATTGTGTTTAAACTAAACAATGGCGACTGGAGGGCTGGAAGAGGCAAGAAAATGACTTTATTAAATAAGTTTGTGTGATTAAAGGATTAGGATTTTTAGTTTTTATATGAGAAGTGCAAACGGACCTCCTGATGGCAAGTGGTCACCAACGCCCATAGGTATTATATGGTCCTATTTTATTAGCGGCAAATATTTCTAGGGTATCATCTATAGGTTATAATTATAACAATAACAATAGGGAAACATTTTTTTCTACGTTTTAATGAGATTGAAGAGTTTATGCCACCAAGGCGCAAAATAATGGGGTTCATTTTTCTTTAGTATAGAAAATTTTCATACTTGTAACAGGATTATTTTTTCGTGTATTTTTATTTTTACGTTTTATTTTTTCCCCATCCAAATATTTACTACTAATAAAAAAGGACCTTATATAAAATGACCATAACAAGATAAACTTGAGGACTAAGATGAAGTGCCTCGTGTGCTGGTAATTACGCTACCCCTCAAACAGAAACACAGAAATGCAAGCATTAAGTACTACCGGGTGAAATAGATGGTATTTTGAGAACAAAGGGATAAAATGGTATACGGATTACACAAAGTCATACCACTTTCAATCACAAAAAAGTAAGTTATGTATAATATGATTTCAGTTAGGAATAATATACATCGGGTACCTATATAAAGTTAACTGAACCAAGGTCTCCTAAATCAAGAGTTTATAATATTACAATCAATCGATCATTTATTTGTCAGAACACACAATTTTACAGGTTTTAAAGTAATGCACATGTCACAGTATTCAGCCTATTTAAAAGGCATACAAAATATTAATGTTTATAATATTAATTTCATAACAAATATCACGAGCATATCGAGAATAATAGTAATGTTAGGATTCAGAAATAATAATAAAAATGAATGAATGAATACTCTTTATTGCACAAAATTAGTATGATACAATGCGTACAAAACGATTAATACAATCTAGGCGGTCTTATCGCTAAAAGCGATCTCTTCCAGACAACCTTCTGGTGGAGTAATTTTGGTGGAAAAAGGTAGGTTGTGCACCGTTTACAATAACATATATAATATACCCATACAAATAAATATATTTATATATACTTATTTACAAAATATCTACATATACACACACATACATATATACACACATACATAATATTAAAATATAACTAGAAACAACAGTTGTGGAAAAGTAAGGAAGGAAGAAGGAGTCATTGGGATAGATAGTGGGCCTTAACCTGTGCCTTGAAAATATCTAAGGATTTGGCTTGTCTTATGGATACAGGTAAAAAAATCCAGAGACGGATAGCATGGACAGTAAACATTGGTCATAAAATTTAGTGGTGTGGATAGGGGAATATAGAAGGAGGTTTTCAGAGGAACGAATAGTCAAATATAACAATACCTATTTAATATTTATGGTCATTATACTCCTTAATGCTATGAACGAATGAACGAACGAAATCCTGAATGAACGTTCAAGAAGCCATTTTGACAATTTAGTTTTGAAGTGTTTACCTTCTAACAACCTCCTGAGGTAATTTAACGAACATAGAGTCCAATGTAAATGGAAAGTAAAACTGGAAATAAGACATAAAACATGCAGTAGTTTGACCTCTGAGAGGCATAATTGGTTTCAAGTGATACATCACAAATAGCCTCGTAAAAGTTCAAATAAACAACATTGTTTCAGCAAACCTATCCAGTAATACTGTACTCGCGAAACTCTACGTGCTTACCACTTATCTGGAAGAGTGAGTGAGTGAGCAATATACTGTTAAGATCACTCTATAAATCTGCAAAAATATTCTAAGATAAACATAGCAGAGAGGCACCGACGACAGTGACATTGCAGGAGTCGCTGATAAGTGCTTGGTGGATGCGGTATTTTGAAGATTGTGTATTGCTGCTACATTATTCATTTTCTATGACCTCCTAATGGTATTTTACAGTAACTATGTAGATACGGATTTGAAGTTAGTTTGTGGCAGAAGCCTGAGACCGGAATTAGACTAAAAATAATTGGCTGCTGTACAGATTTATTTATTTATTTACTATTACAAAAACTGCACAGCAATACAGTTAAAACTAAGACACTGTCATATGCTTGACACAATACAGTACATAAAGTATCGTATAGTATCTTAACAGTAGCTTAAATACAATAATCATATCTCTACAAAGATAAAACAACTTCCAACTCATTCATCTTCTCACAAAATCGCAGACATTGGAAACATATAATAATTCCTTTCATCGACTGGCAAATATGTCGCATTCCGGTACTAGCAAGAAACGCATTCAGTAGTAATTTCAGCCCAGCATGGCTTACTTTTAAGGCAGTCTATTACATTTCTAATTTACCTAAGAACAACATCGGTTAATGAATCATAATTATCTAGTGATAATTATGATTCATTAACCGATGGTGTTCTTAGGTACTTTGTGTAACATCGGTTAATGAATCATAATTATCTAGTGATAATTATGATTCATTAACCGATGGTGTTCTTAGGTAAATTAGAAATGTAATAGACTGCCTTAAAAGTAAGCCATGCTGGGCTGAAATTCAAAAAACACGATTAATATCGTTAAACTATTTAAATAATCAGCTATATCTGACAGAAACTCTGTCAAGGAGGCAACATTTTAAGTACCTATTAAAAAAACTTTATAATAAGAGCCAATCAAGAGATACTCTTAGCCTATTTAAGCTCTACCAAAACATCCAAAATTATTATTGCTGATGATTTTTTTTTATATCTTCACGTGTCTTCTTCTTTTGAAGGTCTTGTGCAACACCCAGTCTATATCCACCACTACTATAAATTACTACGACTAAGTTCGTATGTAACAGAAAAAAGGTTTTGAAAAATACCAATTAAATATTACAAGAAAATTGAAATGTTCATCTCTGCCCTTATAAAAAATTACATTGACAAACCGATTTTGTGGGAAGTCTAAAACATTATACTCTTATTCAAAACTTTGGTGATATCATTCCCGAATAAAATTCAAAATCTTTTATTTTTGTTGTTGTTTGTCTAATTGTCTCACACAACCTAACACACCCCCACCCTCACTCACTCTTACCACTATCTTTACTAAATTCCTTTATGATTAAATTTTCAAAATTCCTTTTAGTTTAAGAATATAATTTGTAATTTGCTTGCACAGAAAGTGCGACGGAATCCCGACTTACAAGATACAGGTTTTCGACCTAGTTTGTAAGTCGGAGGTCATTTTTTCGTGTGCCCTGTAATAAGTAAATAAACTTTTCAATTTTTTTTTTTAATTTCTTCGGACATCTGAGTGAGCCACATCCAAGCCTATGCTGTAGCACATTTTCTCTGTAATGAAAACTAAATAACTAGATACGATATCCAATCTCCACCATGATCTGTGTAAATTCCGACATCGACGGTAGCACGACAAACTTCTACCTCCGATAGAGAAGTATTTGCATAAGATCTTAGAGCAGCAATCCACTGATCGCTATATTTTAGCCTCCAGTCAACATTCAGACGCTTGTGGTTGAAATATTTGTTTCAAGAATACCTATAGATAGATAGATTAATACTTTATTGCACACAATAAATTTACATAGGAAAGGAAACATAGAATAAGTGTACAAAGGCGGCCTTATCAGAGCGATCTCTTCCAGGCAACCTCGCCTAGGCTGCCTGGAAGAGTTATTAATAGGTTATAGAAGAATTATTAATAGGTTACCGGCAGTACGAGTATAGTGCAGTAGAGTGAAATATTTAGTAAATAATTTTTTTATTTAAATATATATATTTATAAATATTTGCCTGATTATGTCCTCATGTGATGTGACGGGCAGTCAGTAAATGTGTAACGATGTCGTCTTCATCGTCCATATCAACCTCCTTGCCATCAATTTCAACCTTATTGTTAGCGTCTATCTCACCTCATTTCGTGTTGGCATTTTCATTTCTTCATCTATATTTTCAAAATTCAAATCATATTCCCATTCCATTTCTAAATTACACTATTCCATTAATTTCATTGTTTTCTTTGTATTTTGCACTTTCTGTCTGTATTTTGTTCTACCTATTTTCTACATTTGCTATTTTTTGTGTTGTTCTGTTCCTTAAAAATATAATATCTATTACCAAGTTTCTTCTATTATTCATCTGCACACTCTCCTAGAACCCTGCTAGCCGGCACCTAGAGGGCAGATTGTAACAGATTGTTGTACGTACGTATGTCTTAGAAAAATCCGAAAAACTCATTGATACATGACACTGCATGGTTTCGAACCCGTGACCTCCCCACAAGCCACTACGCAACCGACACCTTAACAGACCAAAGTTACAATTTTCTTTAACATGAATGATAGATAATATTCGATAGAATACCAATGAGTGTTTCGGATTTTTTTGATGAATTATGTACATTTACCGACTGCTCTAACGGTGAAGGAAAACCTACATGTGTGAGGAAATAAAAAAATCCAAAGGCGTGTGAATCACCAATCAGCACTGGGCCCGCTCGGTAGATCATGGCCCATAACCCCCTTGTGCACCGAGAAGCCTGTGCCCCAACAGTGGGGACATTAATAGGCTGCTGCTGATGATGATGATACCTATTTACTTACTATTGATCTTGTACAATTACGTGTCATCAAATGATACTTAATTTTACAGCGCAAACATACTACATTACAAAGTCGTTCGTTACACCTGTTTGCACACATACCATGCACAAAGATAGGGTTGCCTGTTATTCTGGTTTACTTGGATAATGACATGACTGCTATAATCTGGCCACATTGTTAATTCTGATTATGTTCTTCTGATCGAATATTCTTGTACATAACACATGTATGTACCCATCTTATCGTATCTTATGATGGGGGCCGTGAATAACCCCAGCGGCACTTCGACACTTGAGAATATTTTGTGCCTACCCCATTTTACACACTGAATATCTCAGTGTGCAGGTTTCTTCACGATGTTTTCCTTCACAGTTAGAGCAGTCGGTAAATGTACGTAAGTCTTCGAAAAATGCGAAAATCTCATTACGGTTCCGAACCCGGACCTCCCGCTTGGGAGTCCGGTGAACTAGCCACTGTGCCACCGACGGTATTTGTATGTACCCATACTTTAATATCACGTATTATGGTATGTTACGACGATATTTTGTTTGGTTAGCTTTTTTTCAAAATGTTTTCCATCACCATTCGAGCAGTCGGTAAATCTCGTATGTCTTCGATGAATCCGCTAAATCACGTGCCTGAAATTGAACCTGATCAGGCTTGGTTAGAATGTGACCCGAAGAAGGTTATAGCCTCCTCTACCAAGAGATACCATTATTCCCTGATCCACCTTCTGCGAATTTTTGACGGAGGCCCGACTTCCAAGATACAGGTTTCGACCTAGTTTGTAAGTCGGAGGTACTTTTTTTGTGCCTTGTATACTAGTGAGTGAATAAACTTTTTATTTTTTTGTCATTTTTTCAATTGTTGTACTGGATCCCACGACACTTTCCATCGTGTCTTTCATATCGTTGGTCACCATGGTTACTTACTTCGCCATCGAAGTCTCGATCTATACATGAAAGTATAAGAGCACCTTCACAATACCATGCGCACACGCAACCAACACGCCATTACACTCGCACCCGATGCCGGCGACATCTCATAACGAGTGTGTCAACTAGCTTCGTACCAATTGCTGATACATAAACATTTTTGCGCAGGGCTGCTACTTGCACCTGCGGTTAATAATATTCGCAACTGCCGATGAGTTCGTCGTTTGTCGTTCGTTCGTTCGTTTTCCTATAGTTATATATAGGAAAAGTATACTGGTTGTAACAAAAAACCCTATTAGTCCCGAAAATGGGGGTATTCAATATCCTGAACAAGTTTCACAATGGGGCCATCTGACAACGCGAAAAGAAATCACAACTCATCTAATAACAACTTTAAATTTTATATGCACCTACCTTAATATTGGTAGGAAATGCCGCGAGGCATTAAGCTCGCCTCATGTACACCTTTTTTGTGCATACAACTGTAAATAAATAAAAATAATAATAAATAAATAATAATAATAATAAATCAGCTGTTTCATACATTTTCGATCATGTGGGTATTGAGGTTTTGTATGGAACCGCTGATTTTTTAAATATAGAAAAGGTGTATGAAAGAATTTTGGGAATTCAGTAGTTGGTGAGAAATAAATAGGTACAAGAAAATGTAGATATTGACAAAATTGTGAAGTATGAAGTTTATATTAAATACTTCTTCTTCTAAGTCGTATTCCTAATTGCTGAGGGTCGTGATCATTCTAAGGAATTAATCACATAGAACGACTCTCGTGGCAGATTTAATGGGGTGGTTTGTCATTGTCTTCCCCATTTCACACACTGGTTATCTCAGTGTGCAGGTTTCCTCACGATGTTTTCCTTCACCGTCAGAGCAGTCGGTAAATATACGTAAGTGTTTCGAAAAAACCGAAAAATTCATTGGTACATGGCAATTAAATACTTACCTACGTGAAATTGGAAGTGCTATCAGGAAGTGCTCGGTAATATTATGCCTCTACTGTGAACTACCATCCACACACATAATACCATGTAAATACACCCGCACCATGCCATCACCCTCCCACACTCTCAGTACCTCACATACACACTAATATCCTCATTCATACAAACAAACACATTCATACAACACAACACGCACACACTGGTGCTTTCTTCGTCCGTGCAGTCACCGAGGGGCCAGCTGAAAATCAGCGCTGTGGCTTGCCTCAGCATTATGCTGAGCTGGTGTACCCTTTTTGGCACTGTACCACACCAGATGTGCTGTGCTGCATGTATTAAACTTTGTATATTTCTGTATTCTGGTGTTTACAGCGCTAAATTAACGATTGGTATAAAAGGCACAATAAAAATCCAAAAGCAAGAAATTCAAATGAAATAAAATCAATATCGTAATACTCTGAACGGAGCATCATCCATAGAGTTGTCTTGCACAGTTTTCAACTGCAATGCTCCAAACGGATTTGTTGAAACAAACTGAACTGTATTTCTTAGAATTAAAGTTGTCATTGAAGATACAAAAGATAAAATGGCAAGTCATAACTTAGAAGCGAAGCTACTTGAAGATGCAACTATCGATCATGGAGTTGAAGGAGTATTAACAGATATTCAAAATGAAAACAATAAGCTAATAGCTTCTACTTGAGTTACTAAAGGGACAGAAGTGTTGTGAATAGAGAATAAACGAAACCAAAGCTATAAATATTCACTAGTGTAAGTTTTAAAAAGAATTTAAAGAATTTGCTTGTCGAGCAATCCTATTATTCTTTCAATGAATTTTTATAAATTAAATGTAACAATGAATAATTTAATTTAATTGACACAATATTATAATTGATATTGTTAACTAATGAATATTTTTTCTGTAATTCCTCCAGGAGTTTGTGTATTTGTTTTTGTCTGAGTGTATACCTTGGTATATGCTGCATATTGAATGAGTGTAAAAACACATAAAATATGTCTATGTCTATACTTTTGTATCGAATGTTTTTAGGGAAATAATTTACAATTACTTTATGGTATTTTTGGTGGATTGATAATTTAATTGATCAATGCTTTTCGGTGTGTAGCGCTAGCTATGAAAAATCTGTCTATTACCAGTTGCCACCACGTACATTGCTACCTTGGGAGAACGGACCGTTAGCAATAACATGTGACAAATCTCTTCTTTCTTCTTCAAAGTCGTATTCCTCATTGCTAGAACGACTCTCTAAGCAGATTTAAAGGGGCGGTTTGCCATTGCCTTCCCCATTTCACACACTGGTTATCTCAGTGTACATGTTACCTCACGATGTTTTCCTTCACCGTCAGAGCAGTCAGTAAAAGTACGTTAGTCTTTCGAAATAACCGAAAAACTCATTGGTACATGGCATTGCCTGGTTTTGAACTCGGACCTCCCGCATGGGAGTCCGACGTCCTAGCCACGACGCCACCGACAGTCTAGACATGTGACAAATAAATACCGATAAAATCAAACATTTCGGGTAATTCCGTAAAGGCGAAGATAATCTATGAAAATTGTTATAGCCTTTGAATGAAGTTCAACATTAGTCTACACTTTCCATTCTATTAGTGTATTATATACCAGAGTGTTATCCAGTTCCATTACCCTCGCGTCTCCAGTCTCTCTATTGATTCCACGTCGCTGATTTGCAGTGATTAATGAGAAGTAGTCCGTGGTATGGACTCCGGGATTCATTCCAGTAATTACATGGTCACAGACAAGACTGATGGTGTGCCATAGTGCAATGCGTGCACCTTTTTTTACGGTGGCATGAGGAATTGGAAATTCTTCGAGTTTTAGTTTAGATCTCATCTCATGATATACTAGTGAATCAGTGTGAGATTGGAAATATTTAATAGATAAGTTAATAATATTAACTTCACGCTATGTTCAGGTATTTCATGGTTTACGATATTTCATCCTTCATGTGTTCGAACACGTGGAAAGAATAAGTGATGAACGAATGACGAAACAGGTCCTAAATTATGACATTTAAAGATTAGGTTGACAGAGTACTCTTAGATTTTAATATACAGAGATCATTGCAGAAGGCGAGCGTGCGTGAAACGATAAATGATTGAAGAGGAAGCAACGGAAGCGTGCCAATATTGAGATTCGTGGCGCTCCGTTCTTTCTGCCTACCCCGCAAGTAACATAGCGTAAAGGTAGGTATGTATGCTATGTTCCTAGTGGGAAAGACAGACAGAAAGAAGTACTACGAATCTTTATCTTGGCTTGCTTCTTTTGCTTCCTCTATACTTATCATGCAATGTCATGTAGCATAGACTTTTGGTTTTTTTTTCGAAGACTTACATACATTAATTATCGACTGCTCTATCGGTGAACGAAAACATCGTGAAAACAAGATTTAATAATCATTTGTTCTGGATTAGTTTGTTCAAAGAAAATAATAATTCGCTAATGAACAGGGTGTAACAAAAACACCCCATAGAGCTGAAAGGGAGGTGTTCAGTATCCATAACTGACCAACTGACTAAGGGGCTAACTCAGAAATAGCAAAAAAAATATTTTCCCCGATGCACAACCCTGAATTTTACGCGTAATTTTAAATTCCAAATGTCCATTGTTGTCGCCTATCCGCTGCTATATCGCCTATATTTATTCGAGTTACACGACCACTGCCAGATGACACCTGAAAGCGGTTTGATCTGGTTCATTTACAAGATACACGGGATCATAGAGGGGTCTAATTGTAGTGGTTAAGTAGACGACGTAAAATTTACTGTGTGTACCCTAATATGGGATAGCATAGCAACTGCGTATAGTTTGCGAATTTAGTTCAAGTATTAGTTCGACTCGGGAACTGTTGAATAAAAAAAGTGAGAAATAAAATGTATCGGGAAAGGTATGGCATTCGTAGAACTCGAGAGATTTCAGAGAGCGTGAATTATTTTTTAAGTACAGCAGTTGCCCGCGAAATTTATAGAGTGCAGAACTTTTTTTTCTGAAGTTTCTTTTCAAATTCCGACTCTAGAATTTTTTAAGTAGTTGCGGGTACAATTTATGGATCGAAAGGAAAATTCCCTATGTATGTATCCCAAAGTGAAACGGGAAAAAATGGCGGACTTGTGACTGACAACGTAATGCTGATTCCTGATATTTTTTTATTTTTTTTTATTTACTTCTATACCCGCATTTGACCTCGATCTCGCCCGATGGTAAGCGACGATGAGGTCGACGATGGTCCAGTAAATGCCTATTCACTCTGGCCTTGAAGATCCCAAGGTTGTAGGTTTCGAGAAATACAGACGCCGGCAGGCTGTTCCATTCCTTAGCCGTTCGCATAATGAATGAAGAAGCAAATCGCTTCGTACGAGCAGATGGGATATCAACAACATAAGGATGGAACCCCTCCCCGCGCCTGGTAGTCCGAAGGCGGAATGGAGATGCTGGAATTAGGTCGTGCAATTCCGATGCGCACTCTCCGAAATGTATCCTATAAAATACCGATAGACAGGCAACCTTGCGCCGATGTTCCAGACTTTAAGGCGCTTAGCGCGTTTCTCCACTGAGTCAAGGGCAGCCAGTTGGTATTTAGCTGAGCCGTCCCACAGGTGGCAGCAGTACTCCATGCACGACCGGACTTGTCCTTGGTAAAGGTTTAAAAGATGTCCCGGCGTGAAGTACCGCCTAACCTTACTCAATTAAGGAAGAATAAATAAATACTAATTTAAACCAGCTCTATTTGCTACAGACTTAGGTAATGATTTCATGAAACTGACATTTACAATCCCTTCAAGCTTCCAGGATTCTATAAACCTAATTATTTCATCATCAACCTATTAATGTCCCCATTGTTGAGGCGTAGGCCTCCCCTTGCACGAGGAGGGTACGAGCCATGATCCACCGAGAGCGGGCCCAGTGCTGATTTGTCAGTGTGAATTTCACACACCTTCGGATTTTTCTTATTTACTCAGACATGCAAGTTTCCTCACGATGTTTTTCTTCACCGTTAGAGCAGTCGGTAAATGTACATAAATCTTCGAAAGAATCCGAAAACTCATTGGTACATGGCATGGTTTCGAACCAGGATCTCCCGCATGGGAGTCCGGCGTCCTAGCCACGACACCATCGACGCTCCTACCAGTGAAGATATGAGACGGCTATATCCAGCAGTGGATGAATATAGCCTGAAGAAGAAGAACATTGATTAATTTTGTTAATAATATTGCTGCAATAATTTAGACTATATTGAAACAAAAGCCAAACTTTCTAACATTACTCAGTACAGTTCGGTTTGCGAAACGTATAGAAACATTGCAAAACTTCATTAATCAGATTGTACTTTTTGGTCTCATTTTTACCCACTAGTAATGAAACCCGGTATTCAAAGATCAATCGTCGTGCTTTGCGAATTCCGTCCCTATTCCGTACCGGTCGAAAGCCAAAGTAGGTACAAAATTTAAATAAGAACAGTAGATAAATAATGAAAAAATGAAATGAAAATGAAAATGAAAATATTTATTTCCAGAAGCACAGATGGTCTTCTAATACACACACACACAGACATTACAAATTATGATACATTATATTAATTTATTACATTAGAATTATTGACGTCAGGTAATTGGCACGTGATAATGGGCCCATTTCCGGTGTAGTGGGCTAGTAACCCATTCTCTGTTCGCCGAGATGATAATACTCGTTTAACTAGCTACTAGCCCACGTCGCGAGGCACACACACTCGCACTCATTTTATGCGGGCGGGATCTACTTTGTCGGTCCATCAAAATATCTCAGTATGAGCAAAATGACTTACGTACATTTACCGACTGCTCTAACGGTGAAGGAAAACATCGTGAAGAAACCTGCATGTCTGAGGAAATTACACATTTCCGAGGGCGTGCGAAATCCACCAATCAGCCCTGGGCCCGCTCGGTGGATCATCGCCCATACCCGCTTGTGCAAGGGGTGGCCTGTGCCCCAACAGTGGGGTCATTAATAAGCTGATAATGATGATGATTATAGTTTTACCAAAATATTATTAGGTACGTGGTCAGTAAAAATGTTTACATACTCGTTAAGATGGTAATTCTAATGTTGAGTTTAAAACTATAAAAGGGAGAAAATTGATCCGCCATCTTGAAAAATGAATGGTGCCAAAATGCGGTGCTGTCAAAATAACTGAGCAACTTGCAAGCAGGGCACTTTTCTATCATTTTTGCATTCTTTTTCTTGTTGTGTGGTTGGTGGCTAACCTATTGTCCAAGTTATTCAGGCCGCCTATAGGCCTCTGATTTACATTATAACTTTATGAAACGTTTTTAACTTTTTTAGGTGGGGTCGTCCTAGACTGAACTTTAAAGATCAGATTGACAGAGTGCTCTTAGATATAGTGATCGTACACAGAGCAGACGAACCCACGGCGAGCATTCATGAAACGTCGAAAGACTGTATTTTATTTTATTGCAGGTTATTGTTATAATTGTAACAGCAAAACAATTATAACAATACTTATTCTAAAAAGTTATAACGCCAATTACACAACTAATTAATGAAACTATTAAATTAATACGAAATATTAATATAATACTATCATGATCTGAATATAGTATTTGAAACACAATTCAAGTAGATTTATTACAATATATATTCGATGGTTAAAGGCGAGTGATAGGGTGTGTGTGAGGGTGAGAGAGGAAGCAATAGAGGCATGCCAAGACAGAAATTCGAGAAATGCCAAGAGAAGATGGCGACTTGTTTCGTTACTGTTCTTATTTAGATTGTGCCCAAAGCGAGCAAAACGAGTTCACCCTTATCGCCACGCGGCGGCGGTCCGCGATGCGTTTTTATTTTTTGACAAGTGCCATCGATACTCACGGGGCCCATTGTTCTGGGGCCGCCACCGTCGTCATTGCTTGTTATTTCGGTGTGCTCCACAATGGTGCAGATGTTTGAATTTGGAATGTGATTTTAACGACATTTGCTCTATAATTAGGCATTAATCAATCGAAACATGTTTTTTTCTACGTGACATTGGCTATTTGTAAACTGCAGAGGCCATTTATTAAGAAGTAAAGTAAAGTAAGTAAAGAAGGAAGGGGTTAATCGTTTTTATTATTTTCATTCAAAATGTGGAAGGGATCTATTCAAGTTTTAAACGGGTAACATTTTAAAAACTCTTCGCTAAACTAAAAGGCAGTAGAAATATGTCATCTAAAACCAATAAGTAAGTACATAAAATAGTACTCAATTATCTGGCAATTAATTGCTTTATCAACATGGTATGTCTTCTCTGCGTAAATATTATGCTACTTTTACCCTCTCATATAATTTAATTTAATTTATTTATTAGGTAAACACAACAGATTACAACCAGAGAAATTACAGAAAAATCAATATAAAGTTATGACCTTGGTCGTAACCCCTAACGTGTAAACACAGCATGGTTAGGAAGTAGAAAATTGATTGTTGTACAAAATTGAGTTATGAAAAAATACTATTGAATGTAATGACTAAAAAACTTATGCCTATTTGAAAAATAAAAATAATAAAGTAAAGACTATAAAGTAGGTGCGTGGATAGCTCACTTGAGGACATCCTCAACCCGTCTTTTAAAAACTAATGTCCTAGGATCAAATAAGTCTATCGATGGCTTATTGTTGCTGTTCGAAGAGATTTCGTATATAGATTATATAAGAACAAACAAGATTGTTAGTATATTATATTAAGCACCCGACCACCCACTATTTGACTGCGTATCGCTAAATACGCATCATATATTGAATAGAACTAACTATGAAAATAACTATATAATTTATCTGGATTCTTACTAGAATTTGTTACTGTTTTCAGTTCCCGATACTGTATCTCAAAAGCTCTAACTTTTCAAAAACACCATTGTAGAACACCCAGCGCTTGGGCATCCGAATCCACGCCAATGGCGATCGAGATTCGATGGAATATATTTTGACGTGTTCGATTTTCAAAAATCCTACTCTTTTTTCTCTTTCCCCGCACGAGGCGAGGACAATGTGGTCTGGGGCGTAACGAATAAGTTGATTTATAAAAACGCATGTACGCTGCCGGCTTTATTCGCTTTTCGTATTTCGCATTTCCAGAATAATACCATGATTTGTTTAGTGCGGTAATGTTGAGTATGGGGTTTTATGTGCATTTTGTAGGCGCAAATGTTGTTCAGATTGCCTTTATGCCTCGAATTCCCCTTTTGTTTTCACTATAAAACGTGGATGGGCGGGTGATGTTTGTTAGGGACGCGTAAATGTCCAGGGTTAGTGCAAAGTATGACAAGATGATCATTATTCGACAGTTCTATGTGTTAATGTTATCTGTTGATGTCATAACTATGTAGCTTAGCAGGTACTTACAAGAAATCAACAGCAGCACACTCTGGACCGCTGCTGGACATAGGCCTCTCCCAGGGCGCGCCATTGAGCCCGATCTTCGGCTCTTCTCATCTAGTCACTGCCAGCCACCTTGCGGAGATCGTCGCTCCATCTAGCAGGGACGCAAAAACGCGGTCTTCACTCCAGAACTCGTCTACCCTAGCGGTTGTCGGTTCTGCGACAGATGTGACCGGCCCACTGCCACTTCAGCTTGCTAATCTTATGAGCTACGTCGATAACGCTTGTTCAATGCCTGATCTCCTCATATCTGATTCGATCCAGCAGAGATACTTCGAGCATAACTCTTTCCATTGCACGCTGAGCGACTTTTAATTTATTTACCAGTCGCACCGCCAGTACTAGAAATGCCTAAGTATTTTTGATAAAACTTTTACTTGTCACGATTTTTCTTTATTTTACTTCTGTAAAACACGGAACAACAAAAAAAGAGATGTTGTTAATTGGAATTATTGGGAATATACTGGCCTGGGTGTAAGTACATACGATTTTTCGGAGGGCATAACACCTTGCGCAATTACCATGTGGGGTCCAACCTGACCCCATTGCTCTGACATGGGGCTGTCAAAAATGAAAAGAAACAGGTGCTCCGTTGTTCGGAAGTTACGTCACAACTCCTCGTCGCCCATACCTCAATGTCTAAAGACAAGAGCCTTTGACCAGTGCGTCCTACCAGTAATGACCTACGGAGCCGAAACGTGGACACTGACGGTGCGACTGGTTCACATATTGAAAGTCGCTCAGCATGCTATGGAAAGAGCTATGCTCGGAGTATCTCTGCTGGATCGAATTCGAAATGAGGAGATCCGGCATAGAACAAAAGTTATCGACATTGCTCGTAAGATTAGCAAGCTGAAGTGGCAGTGGTCCGGTCACATCTGTCGCAGAACCGACAGCCGCTGGGGTAGACGAGTTTTGGAGTGGAGACCACTATTAGGCAAGCATATTGTGGGAAACCCCCAAGTTATATGGAGTGACGATCTGCTGCACATAATAGGAGATCACCGTGCCTACTCAAAACCATATGTGTAATCATCGAGCTCACCCACATACCGAGCAGCCGCGGGCATATTGAGCCTGACACTTCTCTTACTTTGAAAACAAGGCTATACTTTTCAGGGCATATATTCGTAGTAATCCTCTGTTTCATTGACATTACACGCCTTAAACGCTGTGCGATCGCGTCAATGGAATGCATACAGCCCACTAAATTTTTTTTAAAACAAACTTATGTAACGAATTATTATATTATGTAACAAATTATCCTTTACATAAGAAGGGAAATCATTAATTTATCGCTTGTAAGCTCTCTCTCACACACGCACACACACATACCGCACATTCACCCCACACACCCTTTCGCACCTAAACACACCTCACACACACATATACTATACACATGCTTACACACTCAATCTCAACTATACCGATTCTTCTAATTGTTGTCTAAAGTAGGTACATAGTAAACTGTAAACTACAACTGAGTCCTAATTAGTTAATTGATATATATTGGTAATGTATATAAGGATCAGGACACAGGATCGCCCTAGTTCGGGGTCCAACAGTAAACTTAAAAACAATTAATTTTCATCTGAGCTCCTCCGTGCCTCGGAGAGCACGTTAAGCAGTCGGTCCCAGTAGTTGTCGTTCGACAGCAGTCGTTAAGCCATGTCAGATGCCTACGGGCCTGAACAACTCTGACAAATAGATTGGCCACTAACTAGCACTGTTTTACATAGTTTTCATCTTAAAGTTGAGAATGTCTAAGTTATCTGTCGGTTTGTTTACGTTCTCGTTGACATTTAGATTTTTAATTATTTTCATGGCACAAGCCACTAGGCTCTGGCCAAATATAAACATTTTCATCCGAAGTCGTTTTACGTGGAACAGAGAAAACACGAGAATGATTTTCATGAAAACAAACGTATCTAACAAATTATTACTACAACGTAATTTTGCTTGTTAAACCTTTTCAAGAAAATCCAAAAATGTATAAACAATACATTAGTAATGATTCTTTATACGCAATCTCGGCATTAAACATTATACAGTCGCGTCCGCAAAATTGGTTAGCATTGAGTGTTGAATACAAAAGTTTCGCATTATAAATTTAAAGCGGACTGCTCGTTAAAACATCAAGTTATACCCAGTTTATTTGTTGAAACGGTAATATAGGGTAGGTATATAAATTATTTTTAAAATAACGATGGTGTCACATAGGTTAAATATCCTGGTAATATTGTTTATTAAAACTAAAATACATATTTATGTTTGTGTTGTTGTTTTACTGTACTTTTGTTGTAATCTACTGACATTGTTATAATTTTCATTTATTTTCATTTAATTTAACTTAACAATTTTAATTTAATGTATTTAATTTGTAATTTGTATTGTATTAGAAGACTAATGCTTCTGTAAAATAAAATATTTCATTTCCATTTATTATATTCCAAAAAATTGCCTTAGTATTCTTAACTGCCCTACAAGACTGACCTTGAAGGAAATAAGTTTTCCGGCTGCATTTTCTTTCTTCCGTATAGCCAAGAGGACAACTCATGAATGACAATCTTTATTATTATTAAGATCCTTAACCCTAACCCTTGATGGTTTATTAAAAATCTATTTGTGAAAAATCTGTAAGTGCAAACACAAAATCTGTACTGTTCACACATAAGTACTCATCATAAGGTAAGGTAAGGTTCATAAGGTTGCCTGGAAGAGATCGCTTTAAGCGATAAGGCCGCCTGCATATCGTGCTACTATCCCTGTAGTTTTACTTTTCCTGTATTTGTGTACAATAAAGTGTTTCTATCTTTCTATCTATCTCATCTTTCTAAATTTGTACTCTCTGTAATTTTAGCATAAGTATTTTAGTGTTATTGTATATATCTGTCCCAATAAATAATTATATATCTTTCTAAATTATTATAGCCCTACAATATATCTTGATGTATGGATGATTTGGACATTAACCTTAAAGGAAGAGAACAGACTCTTGGTGACCGAGAGGAGGATATTGAGGAATATTCTGGGACCAGTCATGAAGGAAGACGGAGGGTGGAGGATGAGAAAAAATAGGAATATGGAAGAGATGGTGAAAGAGCCGAACATCATAGGAGAAACGAAAGCAGCTCGACTCCGATGGCGCGGACACATAACTAGGATGGGGGAGAATCGGGCAGTTAAATGAGCGTATGTGGGACGCCCTAACGGACGACGTCCGGTCGGACGTCCCAGACACCGCTGACGCGATGAAGTGGAGAAGGATCTGCGTGAGCTCCGGGCGCCTGACTGACTCGAGACTGTGCAGGAGAGAGAGCGATGGCGCTCTTTGGTATCGGAGGACAAGATCCACTTCAAGTCGCTGCACCAGCGGAGTAAGTAAGTAAGTAATATATACAATACCTATTTAATACTTTTATTCAATTCTGTTACCGTTAACGATACTTTCCACAATATTCGATCAACCATCGATATTTACGGTTTAATATTAATGATCATTGAACTGAAACGAAATAAACGATCCAGTTATTACCATTCGTGGCTCATACCTCCTCATTTCGTGAATAAGTATTTTATTTTATATAGAGTTCAAGCGAAGTCGCTTTGGTTTCGGTTTCAGACAACATTTGAGAATTAAGTATTTATTACGACTCAGTTGCCATACAATTCATTTTACACATTCATGTCTTAATCGTGAAATTGAAGCTTTCCATCCTACAAATTTTGAAAGTTGAAATTTTGAAATTCAATCTTAGGTTTCTAAAGTGTATTATTTTTATATTGACGGTAGTAAAACGGCAGGATTGAACAATTAGTAACCATCATCAGAAATATTCCACAAGTAAGTAATATGTTTATTTCACACACAGCAATGACAGAAACAGTTATAATAATAAAAATAATTTTGTAGTCAAAGGTAAACATATTAAAATCTTGTCTGATGGTCTGCTGTTACTGTGAAAAGGGTCTCAACTCAGCTTATTGCTGCAGACAAGAATGCCTACAGCGCTGGTATTCTGTTGAACCATGATCGATGGCTGGCCAAAACCTGTCCAAGAAGACAAAGATACGACACAAATAAATTTAATTGAAGATAGGTAGTTTTAATAAGTGAAAAATATATATAAGTACGACATGAATGTATAAATGTGTAGGTATGGAAAACGAGTTATACGTTGCACTTTACTCGAATCCTCTGAATCGAACCTTTATCCTCAAATTAACTATAATTCTGACGTGTAGAATCGCCTGGGGGGTACCACCCCCACCTTCTTACCTATTTCTGCCGCAAAAGAAAGCCAGCTTAAGAGAGCCAGCGAAATTATCGGCACATAAGGCATTCCACCCAAGTCCTCAAGGTTAGCAGAGCATCGAAAGTGCTCTAATTATACAGTGAGGTGAGATGTCTATGAGCAATGGTGACCATTTACCATCAAGTGGCCCAAGTGTGCTTGTCTGCTCTCCTTATACAAAAAATATATATACTTATTAGGATCACTGTGACCTGATTGAGGTAGCTTGATAATGGCTCTTCTTCTATATAGTTGCTACCTGCCCTTTAGGTGCCGGCTAGCAGGGTTCTAGGACAGTGTGCAGATGAAGTAATAGAAGAACTTGGTAATAGTAGATATTATATTTTTAAGGAACAGAACAACACGGAAAATAATAAATGTAGAAAATAGGTAGTAGTAGGAGACAATTTTATAAAACGGAGAAACGTCCGTTCAGGACAAAATACAGAGAGAAAGGTGAAGACAATGAAATTAATGGAACAATGGAAGTTAGAAATGGAATGGAAATATGATTTAAATTTTGAAAATATAGATGAAGAAATGAAGATGCCAACACGAAATGAGGTGAGATAAACGCTAACAATGAGGTTGAAATTGATAGCAAGGAGGTTGATATGGACGATGAAGTCGACATCGTTACAACGTAATTTTCGAGACTTATTTTTGGCCACAGATGTATGACTTCCACAACTTAGTAAATTGATTTACTCTCTAATTTTATGAGTCCACAAAGATAATTCACAAATCTCATAAAAAGTTTTTTAGGAAATCGCTCGCGTTTTTTGGCAAATTTTATTTTTGCACTTCGAAGAATTTAGCGTTGGGTATCGTTTGAGTGTTTTTTATGCGTGGGTGTTTTGGCTCTGATTACTTTACTTTATAAGGACATAAACTTGTGCAGATAAAAATAAAATTACACATAAAGCATTGAAGTTTTATTATTATGTTTAATAAACTCACTTATATTATAAAGATGTATCATTCATGTAACTTCTTAGTACAGTTACTTACCGTCAGATGTACGAAACACCCTTCATTAAAATACATGCTATCCCTTTCTACGTCACAGCTCTACATAGAGATGACACAAGACTTAAGTAAGCCTTAACATTAAGGACGTTTCTTGTAACTCACGGATAATAATAGTACAAGAGCTGGCATATAAGAATTACCTACGTCATCTGGTACCTTTTTCGTATTATTATAGGTCGTTGACCGCACCTTAGTTGTGTAAGAAAACTAGTTCCTGCCGAGGTTTCATTGGTGCGTTTGTTTTCTTTCAAAGGTTTTCTTTCACTATTAATGAAGTGGCTACTGTTGACACTAATTTGATTCCGGTACTTTATGACGTAGTTATTGCCCAAAAATATGTCATAGTAAGTTTGTATATCTCTGAAATGGACCAATGAAATCCCGACAGGCACTAGTTTTCTTACATAACTAAAATGCGGTCAACGACCTATAATAATGCGAAAGAGGTACCAGATGACGTAGGTAATTTGCATGCCAGCTCTTGTACTATAATAGGTATTTCTTACAAAACCACATAACATTTTTTTGTATATTTTATATCTTACTTCTAGGCGTCATTTTTATAGCTTTTGCACAAAAAAGTTATGGAGTAAGTTATGGTGTTAATATTTATTTTATTGTTTAGCGAATGGTATGGAATAAGGTCAGAGAACCTAAAACTTTTTTCAACGGATATCTGTGTTTCTGTATGGTCAGCGTAAAAAGTAAAACTGTAAATAAATTAAGAATTAAACTCTCCCTTTTGTACAGGAGATCAGTTAGTTGCATGAAACCTGCTTAAAATTCTGGCTAACTTAAATTTAATGACAGCTCTTTCTAGAGGACTTGGAAAAATTACCAAAATATCCAGTCCTCAAAATGACAATGTCTCAAAATGATCATTTTGGTGCGTGAGTATTTTCTGCTCGATACTCGTCACCGAAATTGACACATCTAGTCGTAATATGTCCAGTTGTCCAGATCGGAAAATGTCGAGATTGAAAATGACCAAATCGAATAACTTCCAGATCGGAAACTGTTTAGATCTAAACACGTCCAGATCGGAAAATGTCTAGTGCGAAAAATGTCCAAACAGTATTCTTATCGAAAAATATTCGAATTGAATAAAGTTCGGATCGAAAACCGTTCGAATCAAAAAACGTCGCTTACCATCAGGCGAGATTGAAGTCAAATGTGGGTTTAGCGGTAAAAACATCCAGATCGAAAACGTTCAGATCGGATACTACACGTATCTATATATGATATATACGATATACTAAACGTATAATAATATAAGAATGTGTAGATTATTTAATGAAATCTCTTCGAACAGTAACAATAAGCCATCGTTAGACTTATTCGATCCTAGGCCATTAGTTTTTAAAAGACGGGTTAAGGATGTCCTCAAGTAAGCTATCCAGGCATCATTATTTTACTTTACATTACATTATTTTACATTATTATATTTTTATTTTCATATTTTTCAGTAGGTATTACTGTTTTTTTTGTCAATACATTTACTAGTATTTTTGCTTTCCCAACTCAATTTTGTACAACAACCAATTTTCTACTTCCTAACCATGCAGTGTTTACACGTTAAGGGTTACGACCTAGCTCATAACTTTATATTGACTTTTCTGTAATTTCTCTGGTTGTCTATGGTGTTTACCTAATAAATAAATAAAAATAAATTATCGTTTTTGCTAACGGTAGTCGGCACGCGGTGGGTAAATACAACTCTACGAGCATAATACGGACCGGTCCCGGGCCACCAATGCGTTTTCAATACCGCCACGATGCCAATAACATATGTTTGCCATATACGGGGTGTGATAATGAACAACCCGTTTCCGGAATATCCACATAGAATAATTCTGTACCTCAGAAGCATTAAACTGTAAGTGTTATAACCAATTTTACAAATGAGACAATTTTGTGTAAAAATTAGTCAACCTCAAAGTTTTTTATTAACTTATTATAGAAACTATTCTAGCTTGTAATTTGCCACAATACATAAGAAACAGAAAATGGTAGAAAAGCATTTTCAGTGTTATGCTTTTGAGGTACAGAATTTAGAAAGAATAAGAATAGTTTATTTGTGCGATAAGATTACAATGGAGTAGGAACTGAAGCATATGTTACATTAAACTAAATAAAATTAGTGAGCAACCAGTTATCCTACTATAGGCGCTGACCTCCGAACTAGGAAGTTCCTGTATCTCGGAGGACAGATCTCTTCTTTGACCAGTGCAAATGAACGTGTAACAGAACTAAAAGTGCAAAATTTGGAAGAAAGAAAAATAAGAACAATAATAAAGGTTAATAAAAGGTGTGTGTGTGTGTGTGTGTGTGTGTGTGTGTGTGTGTGTGTGTGTGTGTGTGTGTTTGTGTGTGTGTGTGTGTGTGTGTGTGTGTGTGTGTGTGTGTCTTATAAAGTAGTATTACATTTATTTATTACAATTAAGCATCTTACCCTTAACAAAGATGCCAGATTACGGAGTGGCGGGCACAAATTCAGGGCGTAACACGAAATCATTTTATTTCAAGTGTTGATAAAGTTATTTACAATCGTCTTAACGAGAAGAGACCTGGGTATTCGAAGTGTTTTATCGTTAATCAAATTGTACTGGGTGTAAACTTAAATGATAAATAATTAAAGAAAGGAATACAATCAGAAACATTTCTGTAAATAGAGGTCAAGTCTCGTGTTGGCCGTTTGGCCGTAAAAAGTAGTAAATCGCATATAGAGCTAAGTCTGCGGTATTAGTTAGTATTATAAATTTGACACATTTTTTTTCAGGCAGGCTAAATCACTGTCAATATTTAAAAATATTCTTCGTCAACATTACGAATTGCAGTGAGGATACACTGCCTAACCATTTGTTTTCTAATCAGTTTCATTTTAGTATATGATGTGTGTTATTTATTTGTTTATTATATTTTTGATTATATATTAAGTATTATATTTCGCTGGCGCGATGAAGTGGAGAAGGATCTGCGTGAGCTCCGGGCGCCTGAGTGGCTCGAGACTGCGCAGGAGAGAGAGCGATGGCGCTCTTTGGTATCGGAGGCCAAGATCCACTTCGGGTCGCTGCGCCAGCGGAGTAAGTAAGTATTATATTTCTGTATATAGCATTTTCGTAATACTATTACAACTGCATTACAGCTTGAAAAGGTTAGCATTATTTTTATTATTGATATTTATTTAGTTGAGGGTAATATTTATTTCATACGCCTTTTGCACCCGTATATTATTTATCTTATGGTTTTTCCATCACCTGGTGGTTGCTTGGAAGATATCGTTGAAGCGATAAGGCAGCCTTCTGCACATTGTATTGTACCTCTCTTTATGTTGTAAGTTTTGTTTTTGTCCCGGTAGTGCAAAAAGTATATACATATGTGTATTGTATTGTATTGTATAAATTTGACACTTTAATTTTAATCATAAAAACTAAATACCGTTGAAGTATCAATTTCATTAGGTATTCATATCTCAATTAAAATACTGTGTCACTTGGCCGTTATTTATATTCTTTGCCGTTACGCAGGAGTACAAAACCATAGTGCAGCAATCACGGCGGTAAATAGGTCCACGTTATACTTAGTATGGCGGAGCCGTGAGTGAGTGAGTGAATGAGTGAGTGAGTGAGTGAGTCAGTGTCAAAATAGCTTAACTTTGCATTTGATAAACTAGAAAAGTTAGGAACATTAAAATTAGGGGTATACTTTAGCTTGTGAACTTCTCTTGACATTGAAAGTTTCAGCCATCTAGTAATCACTGATACAAAGTTATAGGCATATTAAAACAAGCCGAAATGCTTCCAGAAAAGGGTGATAACTAAATAATACTCGATATTTTAAAACATTGAAACAAACAAGTTTTAAAAATAATTTTTAAACCAAACACTGTTCGAAGTGTCAAAATTAACACTTCTCTGTTTAAAAATTAAAGTGAATTCAAAGAAAAAACAAGACAACCTCAAAAGGTTTATTAGAGTTTCCGTACTAAGTAGTGTTTTGTACAAAATTTTATATAAATCCTCAGGTTTTTATTTTTTTGTATTTAGAACTACTTGATCACGCTAACTAGCTGTCTATAGACTCCCACGCATGGGAGAAAAATCTGTTCAGAGAACCTAGGCGCCAATGAATGACTTGAATCCGCTATTTTCATACTCTACCAGTGTTGTAGACAGTATAGACAAGACATGCAGGATGCAAGAAGAAAAATAAAATAAAGACAGTGTAGTGCAGAAAAATATGTGAGGAAACTTTCATCCCATAGAAACAAAATATTTTTTATTAATGACTACTAAAACCGCATTTGACCTCGATCTCGCCTGATGGTAAGCGACGATGAGGTCGACGATGGAGCATGTGGGTCCAGCAAATGCCTATGAAATGAAACTGTAAATATGTGAGTTATTGAAATGTATAAAATAAAAATAAAAAGGTAACAAAACAAAAAGATCAAATTTTTTACTAATATGTCTCAATTTAAAAAATGACATAAGGTCTCGCTTCGGCGTTGATGTTTCGGCAATGGTTACACCAGCCAGTACCTTCGACCTTATCGGGCTTAGTCTTAAATAAATAAAATAAATAATTATCTCAATCCACTGTATTTCAAACTTCGCTTAGTCTGAGTTGCCTTTATCCAAAGAACAGAGAAAATTGGCGTAATATTGTAGCTCTAGATTGAGTAATTCCCATCAAGTCTACACATGGTGACCGTTAGGCACTTCGCGGTAGGTGGCTAACTCCGCCACCCAGGCTTTGTGGCTGTTAGCTGACTGCAATATAGCCAGTAACATTGTACTCCTAGGGAAACAAGGGTATTATTGACCGCTGGCAACTATAACACGAAATATAACTGGGGCCCAATTCGCCTAAATTACAACGTTTGTAGTTCTATTTCTATCCAATTTCAATTTAGTTTTCGTTCCAATTCTATTTGGACACCAAATCGCATTCTGCTGACGCGTAACTCTGCCACTGCCACCTTTCGATTTACTATCGATCGGGCAATCACTGTATGGTTTTCCCTATTTAGAGTCGTATGCGGTGCAGTACAGAAGTCGTGCGCTTAGGGTCAAGTTACATTAATTAGGACTTGATTCGTTTTGATATAGTATACCCTATAGGGTACTACTATCGAAGTTAGCATAACAACGTCCCCGCTTTTTGGGGCACAGACCTCCCCTTGTACAAGGGGATATATTAAGTAACGTTGGGCGCAGTCAGAACCAGGATGTGTCACCGTTAATGGCACATTTTCATCTGAGCCCCTCCGCGCCTAGGAGAACACGTTAAGCTATCGGTCCCGGACGAAGTCGTTGGGTCATGGCAGTGGCCTACGGGCGGCCTGAATAATTCTGACAACATACGACAACTATTATAGAAGATGATTACAAAAAATAAATAATAATAATAATGATATATAATTATTAATATATTATTATTATTATTATAAATGTATTTCTATTTCTATTACATACTTCTTACAACATCAGTTTTTTCAACAATGGTCACCATGTTGTGTACCAAAGGTTGTCCGGTTCGCTGCGACCAATCACATGCGTTTCCTCTCCCTTGAAGCCAGCGCTTCAGGATTAGATGCAGCGAACTGGAATTGGACCCGTGTAGTCCGGGCCGTAGGTCTGCGCATGTAGCGCCGGTTCCAACGCCGGTTCGGTTCGCTACAGCTAATCACGATGCGCTGAGTTCAAGTAGGGGGCGGAACCGAGCGAACCAATGAAACCGGCGCATGTAGTCCAGGCCTTAAAGACTGATAAAAAGTTAACAGATCTGGAAAACGTCCTATTCTGTATCAAGCTATACGAGTAGGCTAGGTAATCGGTACAAACAATCGTAGGAAGCCGCAAGCCGATTCTCGCCGATGGCTCGTCGAATAAATTTAGCTCGGATTCGATTACCGTTATCGAGTTGCATCGCCGCTCGAATAGAATAGATAATCGGCGGCGCTGAGGGCGTTTGCGAGATAGCTAGAGCTCTACTAATTTAGTCCTCAAGGTTAGCGGCGCAACAAAAACCCTCTAATAATAACACAGTGAGGTGAAAATAAACGAGCGTCGAACGAAAAAATACGAGCGTCGGTGGCCTAGTGGCTAGGACACCGGACTCCCATGCGTTGTACCAATGAGTTTTTCCGATTTTTTCGAAGACTTACGTACATTTACCGACTGCTCTAACGGTGAAGGAAAACATCGTGAGGAAACCTGCATGGCTGTACAAACATAAAATTTCCTTGTAGGCTCATAGTTACTAACGCCACTAAAATATCATCCTATTTACATCCGGTCTGATAAGGTGTACAATATTCAAAAAATGAAATTTTGTTTCCCTATTCGCTTATCCTCAAGCATTAGATATTCTATGTCTGAAGTATTCAACAAACCTTTTCAGGCGCTTGCCTCGTAGTGGTAGCTACTAAACAACTCGAAGCGTCGAATTAACGCATTCTTGCCGAGCGGTCGGTACGCGCGTTTGTACCGCTAGACTAAACCGTCATTTGCATAGGTATCGTTGCAGAATGCACGGCTATTGGAAACTATGGCATCTGTTTGCAGTTTGCTTGGATTTCTTTTGCAAAGTGATTCTGAGGATAAAGCTGAGAATAGAATGTTTGCAGCGATTTGCTTCTTCCTTCATTATGCGAACGGCTAAGGAATGGAACAGTCTGCCGGCGTCTGTATTTCCCGAAACTTACAACTTTGGGATTTTCAAGGCCAGAGTGAATAGGCATTTACTAGACCCGCATGCTCCATCGTCAACCTCATCGTCGCTTACCATCAGGCGAGATCGAGGTCAAATGTGGGTTTAGCAGAAAAAAAAAGCTTATTTTGTTAGGCATTTCAGGAAAAGTTTAAAAATAAAATAAACTACAATTATTAAGCTTCTTCTTCTTCTTTCGTGTTGATGATCCGAATTAAATTTTTCCCGACCAGAAGGCAGCCACATCGATAGCCCTCTGGTTGGCCTCGAAAAGGTCCTCCCGCGTGCAGCTGGTCGAACACGCGGGACAGCAGAGCAAGTGCTCCATGGTTTGAGGGGAGACACCACACTCACACTTTACTTGATCGCTGGAAAAACCCCAGTTGTGAAGATTATCTCCGCAACAGCCAACCTGGGTTCGCAGGCGATTAAGCGATTTCCAGGTTGGCCACGGGAGTTTGAAACCCGGTGGTAGGTCTTATTTTGGCGGTTTGAAACCTTTGGGTGGGTATTTCTCCCCATTATTAAGCTGAATTATACGAATTATATTATATTAGGTACTAATTTTTTTTATTTCAACTTAAAATACAAACGACTTGAAAATGAATGTAGTTTTGTACTTCAATCGAAAAAAAATTATTTAAAATTATTGTAATTTTATGAGCACTTCAATTAAAAGTTTTGGTAGAGCGTCGGTGGCACAGTAGCTAGGATACCGGACTCCCATGCGGGAGGTCCGGGTTCGAAACCGTGCAGTGCAATGTACCAATGAGTTTTTCGATATTTTCTAAGACTTACGCACATTTACCGACTGCTCTAACGGTGAAAGAAAACATCGTAAGGAAACCTGCACATTGAGATGACCAGTGTGTAAAATGGGGTAGGCACAAAAGATCCTCAATTCCCGGCCCCCTATCATAAGATAAGATAAGATAAAAACATACATATAAAGTACAAGTATATATAAACTACATTTAAGTAAATAGAACTATTACATTCCTTTTCAAGAGGTACTACGTGTATTTATTTTTAAAAACATTTAATCCACCAAAGGAATTTCCAATACTCAAAACTTAATTAAAAACCACCTCACGATTGTCACAAGAACTCTTATTAATTAAACCTTACTTAATTACCATTAACCAGTTTAATTTCGACTTTAGTTCGGACACTGAGACGACAAAACGGTGAAAACAAATAAGTTAACCACAAGCCAGAAGACATCTTAATTAAAAAAAACAAAAACGTGAATAAATTATACTATTAACTTTGTAATTATTTTAAAACCTTGAAAGTTTGTAATTTTAAAAAGGCACAGGGTAAAAAGCACCTTTACTAAATTTAAAGGAAAATGTGCAGCGCTTCAAATATCATTAGGTTATTATTTACACTGCGACTTTATTTTAGGGTAAATGTCCCTATTTGAGCACGCAACAGAGATTTAATCGAGAGCGCCTAAAATTGTAATTTTACCTCCCACGGGACCTAAAGTCTTTTTGTGCAAACATTAAGGTGGAAAGAACCCTCATTAGCATCGTTTTAGGTTTCTCTTAACGTCTTAATTTGAATTTGGAACGGTTCGACTGCTGATAAAAAGGTAAAAATAAAAAGAAGATGGCGGTTTTAATCGGGTAATACGGTTAATGCAGCGGCCAGTATAATTCAGGTTTTAACGATACTGGGAGTGCATTTTGAAGCTGCCGAATATACTTTTAAAAGTAGCTTACAACTTAAAGTTGTGACCAGGAAAATAAAAACATTGTCAAACTAGTGCTTTTATAATCTCGTTATATAATTATATATCTCGTTATAATAATTTATAATGGAGATCGCTTAATGTTGAGTAACATAATGTAAATTTAAAATTGGCAAAAAAAATAATTGGCAAATGTTTAAATAATAGATAGATAGATAGATTAATACTTTATTACCCACAAGAAATTTACATATAGGGAAGGAAACATAGAATAAGTGTACAAAGGCGACCTTATCGCTCAGAGCGATCTCTTCCAGGCAACCTAATATTTTATTCTATTTATAAATACGTAAAAGTAAAAAGCTGTAAATTTAAGTTAATAAATATCATCAGCAGCCTACTCTAGTCCACTGCTGGACATCGATCTTCGGCTCTTCTCATCCAGTCGCTGCCAGCCACCTTGCGGAGATCATCGCTCCGTCTAGCAGGAACGCTTGTTCCACACTACGTTTGCCCAAACGCGGTCTCCACTCCAGAACTCGTCTACCCCAGCGGTTGTCGGTTCTGCGACAGATGTGACCGGCCCACTGCCACTTCAGCTTGCTAATCTTATGAGCTATGTCGATAACTTTTGTTCTATGTCGGATCTCCTCATTTCGGATTCGATCCAGCAGAGATACT
Organism: Hofmannophila pseudospretella; assembly: GCA_947369225.1. NCBI lineage: Eukaryota > Metazoa > Arthropoda > Insecta > Lepidoptera > Oecophoridae > Hofmannophila > Hofmannophila pseudospretella. Next base: position 10,537,223 of record OX376330.1, on the reverse strand, counting down.
CCGAGCATAGCTCTTTCCATAGCACGCTGAGCGACTTTCGAGTTAATAAATAAAACATAGTTTCTTTGTAGGTACTTCGTATTTCGTCCGGGTTCCCTTCTCATATTTCTGGCCGAGTTAATTACACTTACAAGATAATTTATTAATTTTAGGTATATTTAAATTATAAGATAACTTACTTTTTACATTAAATTCTCGAGTTACTTATTAGAAAATGAGCTGAAAATATGTAATAATGAAATAATTTCTCGATGTAAATAATAATGTTACTTAATTTAATAAACTGTAGGTTATATTAAACCGTATGTAAGATTACTCGTTAAATTAATCTAAGGAGATTAAAATCCAATCGTTTACGAGTATTAAAATTAGATTATTACAATTATTATGAATTAATTAATTTAACAATTCACAGCAATTACTTTCGAATGGTATTCCATACTCGTAAGCGATCTTCTTTAAGTAATCGTCAATTGCACGAAACTCCCTTAATGTATAAAAAAATAAAATATCATCAAGCAGCCTACTAATGTCCCCACTGTTAGGGCACAAGGCCTCCCCTTGCACAAGTGGGTATGGGGCCATGATCCACCGAGCGGGTCCAGTGCTGATTGGTGAATTTCACACGCCTTTGGATTATTTTTTATTTCCTCCAACATGCAGGTTTCCTCACGATGTTTTCCTTCACCGTTAGAACAGTCGGTAAATGTACGTAAGTCTTCGAAAAAATCGGAAAAACTCATTGGTACAACGCATGGGAGTCCGGTGTCCTAGCCACTAGGCCACCGACGCTCATTAAATATATTAAAATACATGCTATACCATGATAGAAATGACACGAGGTTTAAGGAAGCCTTAACATGTAGGACGTTTCTTGGTACTCACAGTTCGTCAACGAAATAAATTACTTCCCTAGAATATCTATAATATCTACTAGTATATCTAGTATTTCTCAGCACAATTTACAAAATGTGAATATGTTCGTTTACTCGTGAACTGTTTACGTAATCAGTAGTGTTTATTCCCATATGATCTGCATTTATTTTAAAGAAGAAAGATCGCGCTCGTTAGTGCCACTAATCGAAAAACTATACAAATCGATCAGCTGATCGTCACAAAATATATGGGGAGTCGATTTTTTTTGCGTGAATTTAAATGTCATAGAATAAAAGTTTACTTACTTACTTCCTGCGCTGGCGCAGCGACCCGAAGTGGAATGAATGAATGAATACTCTTTATTGCACAAAATTAGTATGATACAATGCGTACAAAACGATTAATACAATCTAGGCGGTCTTATCGCTAAAAGCGATCTCTTCCAGATAACCTTCTGGTGGATCTTGTCCTCCGATACCAAAGAGCGCCATCGCTCTCTCTCGTGCCAGTCAGGCGCCTGGAGCTCACGCAGATCCTTCTCCACTTCATTGCGCCAGCAGTATCTGGGACGTCCGACCGGACGTCGTCCGTTAGGGCGTCCCACATACGCTCGTTTAACTGCCCGATCCTCCCCCATCCTAGTGATGTGTCCGAGCCATCGGAGTCGAGCTGCTTTCGTTTCTCCTATGATGTTCGGCTCGTTCACCATCTCTTCCATCTCCCTAAAAAACAGACTCTTGGTGACCGAGAGGAGGATATTGAGGAAGATTCTGGGACCAGCCAAGAAGGAAGATGGAGGGTGGAGGATGAGAAAGAATAAAAGTTTATCAGTTATTAATACTGAACACCCTTTCGGATTATGGAACGAACAGCATTTTTCGGAATTATTGTTCCACAGTAACCTTTAAATCATAATTCATACTAAATGTATGGGAAAAGTTTTTTTGGTTTTTTTGAGATTTCTAGTACTCGAACCTCGGTTGAGCGCATAGAGTCTTGGGTTCCTGACACGAAATAGAATCGATTGGCATCAATTATTAGTTTGTGAAAAATGGCATTTTTCTCGCTGACTGTACCTTTTTTCAAAAATTTGTGAATGCAGTTTTAAATAGCACCAAAAGTTAGGGAAGGTCTCCTAAGACCATTTTCTCGTAGCTCCAACGGATCTGGATGCCCAGCCGAAACTTTCCAGCCTGTATACATTTTATTTAAAAAATCGACGAGGATGTCTATAGTCTATATGTCTAACTGCGTCTCTGCTTTGCAGGCTTCGGAGCAGCTCCAACAGCATCCTGAACGTGATAGCGGAAAAGTACGATTCCCCTATCCTTAAACACTTCATTCGGGTGCTGATCGAATGATGTTATCTTTGATCAGCATCTGATCGAAGTGTAAAAACTCGTAATTTTTGCTGAATATATTTACTAACATAGTTTTTTAAGTACACTAACACAATGGATCAAGTTATCTGAAAAATAAAAATATTGTATTGTATTGTATAGTATTTTTAGGCTAACATTAATAATATTTGACCGTTTTTAGGAATTCAAACAGGGTTATTTTTTACTTTTTACTAAAAAACCAGAAACACTGTCGCCGTCTTTATAGTAAATCGGTCTGAAGGGTATCAAAAAGTTCGCAATATTCACTCGAATCCCGTGATTGTTTCAAAGGTGGCAGGCGGGCGATGGATGGGCAAGACTTCTTTTTAATTTATAACGGCTGTAGTTGTGAGTTGAAATGGTCCCGCTATAGCTTACAAATTTTGCAATGGCATCCACCTGAAGCTGCACTTATACTCAGCTCAAATAAAACAAGGTAATAGGACACAATAATTATCTATAAGTACATAGAAACAAAATCGAAACAAGGATAATTTTTGTTTGTCTGTTTGTTTGACATCACGTAAAAAATACTGAACGGATTTGGAAGTAGTTTTCAATGATATATTTAAGTCCAGTTTGATAACGAGACTATTTATAGACGTATTGAAAATTCTACTTAAAAATAAGTCAAATGTGGGGGTAAAGTTAGTATGGAACGTGAACGAAGTTGCGGACAACAGCTAGTGTTTAGTATAGCTATTAAGGATCCGGTTCTAAGTGGAATATAGCGATAGCCCCGCTGTCTTGGCTATCAGATCGATCTCCTTCTGATTAATAGCAACTGAGGCTATCGTGATAGCGATTCACTAATTAATTGGACAACATTTAGCTTCCTTAAGTAGGTTCAATTAGATGTCTTTATTTTACTAAAGGAAAACTCCTTTAACATAAACATGTTAAAGGGGAGATACAGTCTGTGAGCTCTTTGTTCGGGTATTGGATAAAATCGATCTATGTCTCTGTCATACATTCGGGTATCGCCGTCATAAACCGATTATGACCGACGTTTCTTTTAAGAGCCGAATGTTTTTCTAAGTGCTCACGGTCAGTAATATGTTGTAGGTATGTTATTACCTTAAGTTGGGCTAAACTTTTGACTTTATTCACTTCATTTATTTTGAACATTTGACATTTGAAAATAAATAAGATGTTTTGTTGATAAAAACATTCCCTTTTATTTATTCTTTGACAATTTCTTCGTAACTCTTGTAGTGTTCAGATAATTTTAGATAGAAGCATGAAATTATAAAAAAATATTTCTTCCTTAAATTGCCGGACATAACTTTTAAATCGTTAGACCTATCAAAAAATGGTTTAAAACTATATTATGTACAATTTAGTTAGGATCATTTTCACCTTTAACAGTTCTGTCGTAGCTCTTACCGTTTTCGTACAATATTGGAAAAACTGTTAAAAGGGACCTAAACCCGCATTTGACCTCGATCTCGCCTGATAGAAAGCGACGATGAGGTCGACGATGGAGCATGCGGGTCCAGTAAATGCCTATTCACTCTGGCAGATGGTATATTAACAACATAAGGATGGAATCCCTCCCCGCGCCTGGTAGTCCGAAGGCGGAATGGAGATGCTGGAATTAGGTCGTGCAATTCCGATGCGCACTCTCCGAAATGTATCCTATAAAATACCGATAGACAGGCAACCTTGCGCCGATGTTCCAGACTTTGCAGTCTAGCTTCCACCAGCGATTCGTCACCTATAAGGCGCTTAGCGCGTTTCTCCACTGAGTCAAGGGCAGCCAGTTGGTATTTAGCTGAGCCGTCCCACAGGTGGCAGCAGTACTCCATGCACGACCGGACTTGAGCTTGGTAAAGGTTTAAAAGCTGTTCCGGCGTGAAGTACCGCCTAACCTTACTCAGGATGCCCAATTTTTTGGCTGCGGTCTGAGCTTTTGACTCAATGGAGCGCCCAAAGTTGAGATTGGAAGTCAGATCCAACCCCAAAAGGCTGTTACATGTTCATTTCCACTGATCACAGAAGAGATCTGTCCTCCGAGGTACAGGAACTTCCTAGATAGGAGGTCATCGTTTATTGTTACCGTTTGCTCACTAATTTTATTTAGTTTAATATAACCTATGCTTAAGTTCTTACTTGTGTATGGACTGTGAATACTTTGTCATCTTATCGCACAAATAAACTTAGTCTTTTTCTTATTCTCCCGTACATTGAAACTACTAATTCTCCACTTTAAATGGCGTTTTAATTTCTTGTATCACCTGTAATAAACGCTCTTTGTTTTAATCTCTTAGTAATAGAGTCGGGTAACCCGTTAAGTGACTGGTTAAATAGAGATTCTCATCTAACTAAACTATCTTACTTAGCTAAGTTAAATTGTTAGTTGCTAAGATGGCATTGTTGTATAAATATTCATGATTTTCATTCTACGATTCACTAGTTTTACTCGCACCAAATGTTGTCACATGAAAAAAGTAAAGTCAAAGTAAAGTAAAGTAAAGTCAAAGTAAAAAAATAATAATTTGAAAACGTTTATTTAGCACTGTAAACACCAGAATATAGAACACAATACAGAAGTATACAAAGTTTAATACATGCAGCACTGTTTGGTACAGTGCCAAAAAGGGTACACCAGCTCAGCACAATGCTGAGGCAAGCCACAGCACTGATTTTCAGCTGGCTCCTCAGTGACTGCACGGACGAAGAAAGCAACAGTGTGTGCGTGTTGTGTTGTAAGTAAAGTAAAGTAAAAAGTAAAGTAGCTTGCATATTTATACTTAACGTAAATTATTACTTAACTTTGACACATTTCAAGAGCATTTATTAATTATGTAAATAACTTTAGAAGGTGTCTTTTAGCCTGTTGAAGTTAACAACAAAATCATGTGTATTATATAACTTATACGACAGATAAACAGACTGAACGACATTGTTGCTCTCTATAGCTATAAGTTGGAAAGGGTCAAGTTGAAAACCAGCGTCGCTAGAGGTATAGGTATCTATACATCTAGCGACACTCGGCTGACTTGGCCCTTTTAATACATCATATGTTTAATACATTAACCCATATCATTTTAAAAATGTAAATAAATAATAAATTTATTTAAAGACAACACTATACAACGGAAAAGTTACAATGAATACTACCAAAAAAAACATACATATTTCTTAATACCAAGCTTACGATTAGCCTTGCTAATACATACACACAGGATTACCTAGTGTGGGTACTAGGTAATCCTGTGTGTATGTATTAGCAAGGTTGTAGTTTTTTAACCAAAATTAGTCTATTAATAAAAGTTTTTCTATTTCTATTTCATTTCTATTTCTAACTTTAAGTTAGTTATGCATTTGTTTTATTAATTTGCTTAATGAAGAATTTTATTTTAAAAAAAAAACTCGCACCAATAATGTAATGTATACAAATGTAGTTTTGATAAAATTACTATCAAAGGAACTGTGAATGATTATTTATTAACCCCTAACCGACTGAGGAAGGGGTGTTATAAGTTTTGTTAAGGAAATTAATGAAACTGTGTACCAATGGCGCTCTAGTGACAGGGTTTTATTTTCCCGGTCAGGGTACATTAATAATGTTTAGTTTTTAATTTTTAATTTTTTTACCCACTATCACTATCGCTCCCACTAACATCTTGGTATAAAGGGGGGAAATGAAAAACAGCGCTGCATGTTTGGTACCCGAGTATGTCAGCATTTGCTGACTTTCTCCCCTTTTTGCCAGTGCTTTGTACTTTAATTTTAAATTTTTTGTAAAAAAAATATGAGTATTTGGTAATAAATGTATTTCTATTTTAAATGTATTTCTATTCTAACTGTATGTCTATTCTAAATGTATTTCTATTCTAAATGTATTTCTATTCTAATAAAAATATTGAATGGTCCATAATTTCGTCCAATAAATTACTTACTAAACAAAGTCTGAAGAAGTAACTATTACTTGAAACAATTTGTATTGTTCGTCGAGAAAAGAAATCAAAAAGTAACCTCTAGCTACGAGTTCCCGATTGAGTAATAAAAGGGACTTTTTCCCAACAATCCGAACAACAATTTTCAATCAAAGTCCAATAACAAAGTTTCCACTTGGTACGCGAATTGTAATGAAAACAGCCCTATACCGTCGCGTGGTCATGCGACAAGGAAACCAACAGTGGACTAGTACTTTGTCACTAGGAGAGACATTGGCTCTCTCTGCGTCTTCTATCGCGTTTATAAAAGGGAGTGCTCTTCAGAACTATTTGACTTGGTGCCGTCGTCTACTGTCTTGAATCGCGGCGGCTCAATTTTCATCCGCACTTTCTAAAGCCTTGGGTGTCTACCACGACCCGTTTTACACGAACATTTCTGCCACGCACCTGCAAAATGTGGAACTCTCTTCCACCCGACGTTTTTCCACAGCGCTATGACATGGAATGCTTCAAAAAGCACGTTAAAAAAGTCCTCTCCCTCCACGGCCGGCAACACACGTGCAATACCCCTGGTACTGCACGTTTCTCTAGGCGACGGTGACTACTTACCATCAGGTGGCCCGTCTGCCTATTTGTCGTAGCTAATATATATATATAAAAAAAATTAAAAAATATCTCAACTTATTTCACACATTCATACGAATGTCAAAGTAACAACAAAAACTTATTGCGACAGGGTTCCACAGAGTATAGCTTGATGTGGTTTCCACAGTACACTACACTACATAACTCTAAATGAAATGAAATGAAATTTATTTGCCAGAACATAGTGAAAAATATAGGTGATTTAAAAAGCATTGGTATCATATGTTCCACCGACAACGGTACGCAAATCTTTTCTGCTATTTGTTGGTGTCGTTGAGATACTCTTTTATGGAGTAATAACATTTGTCTAGAAGCCACTTGGAAATATTAGTTTTAAATTGGCTAGCAGGACCATTTTTAAGGTGACTAGGCAGATTATTAAACACTAAAATTGCCATACAGAAGGAACTCTTTTTATACATGTCTACTCTGGAACTTGGCAAATAGAGACGGTTCCTGTATCTTGTAGACCTCGGGAAGACATCAGCGTGTGTTTTGAAATATTGCGGATATTGTCGAACGAAAATACACATCTGCTTAATGTACATACATGGTACGGGCAAAATTTGTGAACATTTAAAAAGAGATCTACAGGAGTCCATGTAATGAGCTCTGCACAAAGCACGCACACACTTTTTTGGACGATGAGGGCTTATTTGCTTCGACCGAGTTACACCACAACAGGAGCCCGTAATTCAGTACGGATGACACATGGCCATAATAGGCCATAAGGGCTACTTCCTTTGAGGTTGTTCGTCTTAGTTTTCTAAGTGAGAACGTAAAAACGTAAGAACCTGACTTACCACTGTAGAGATCCCTTTTTAAACCCTTACCGATCGAGGGAAGGCGTGTTATAAGTTTGACACGTTTGTTTGTGTGTTTGTCTGTGGCATCATAACTTTTTGAAATGGCCATATGATGCCATTATATCATCACAATATTACTATAGCTTTGAGAAATAAAATTAATTAATCCAAATAATGAGAAATTTGTGATATCTTCAAAAATGACGTTTTGTTTTGCTTTTCTGTTTGCGGAGTATGCTCGTGGCTCCATCTACGTAACGCTTTGTGTCCTATTGAAACGGTAATATTTATCCATATTATTTTATTTTACCATACCATACCAGGTATATGAAGCAAAAGTGAGTGAAGCGTCCTAGACTGACTTTTAAAGATCAGATTGTCAGAGTGCTCTTAGATTTTAATATACAGAGCAGACGACCCCAACGGCGAGCATGCGTGAAACGACGAATTACTTTAGAGGAAGCAAGAGAAGCGTGCCAAGAGTCCAAGACAGAGATTCGTCAGCTCCGTTCTCTCTACGTACCGCGCAAGGTACATAGCGTGAACGTATGTAAGATATAAATATATAGACTCAAATAATATACTGTTTCACAGGTTTTTACTGTATTTTATTAATTACGACCGGTTTAGTTTACACATCTTCAGGTATTTGTTTGTTATATTTTCTTAACTACATGCAGGTAGATAAACACAGCTTTGGGCTTTGTTTTTGCAATTTGCACATTTTACCTTTATGTAGTTAGGAATAACGTTGTGGTTTTTGCACTGTATTTATCTACCTGCATGTAGTTATGAAAATTATTATATTTGTACCTGAAGATGTGTAAACGAAACCGGTCGTAATTAATAAAATACAGTAAAAACCTGTGAAACAGTATATTATTTGAGTCAAATCATGTACAAAGACATAAGTACTCGTATGTCCTTACTTGAAATACGAGTACATACGGGTAAGTAATATAAACCCGGTAGAGAGAGCCTCTTTCCTAAATTAGACTTTATATTTCAAGTGCTTCAGTATCGAGTTTCTTTTTGCTTTTCCAATATTTTTTGTGGATTCCACTTATGATAATGGACTACATTCTTTTCCGGAATACTTAATTTTATATTATTGTTTAAGGAGAGCAGACGAGCAAACGGGCCATCTTGTCCCTCACCTATCTCACTCTCTCTCTCATCTCACTATAGTGTTATTAAAGGGTTTTCGATTCGCTGCTAATCTTGGAAACATATATCTGTACTAACCATTTATGCTGATTGCTGATTTCACACGCCTTCGGAAATTTTTCATTTCCTCAGACATGCAGGTCTCCTCTTCGAAAAAATCCGTAAAAGTCATTGGTACATGGCATGGCATGGCAGGTTTCCTCACGATGTTTTCCTTCACCGTTAGAGCAATCGGTAAATGTACATAAGTCTTCGAAAAAATTCGGAAACTCATTGGTACATGGCATGGTTTCGAACCCTGACCGCATGGGAGTCCGGCGTCCTACCCGCTAGGCCATCGACGCTCGCTCGACGACGAATGATTGTATATCTATATCTTTCTCGTAAAAAATCATGTCCTTGAAGTTTGCCTGGAAGAGATCGCTGTTAGAGATAGGCCGCTTTAATAGTACCTCATTGTTACTATGTAAAATATACTTACCTATTGTTGCTAAACCAAGTAAGTCTACTGGACCCGCATGCTCCATCGTCGACCTCATCGTCGCTTACCATCAGGCGAGATCGAGGTCAAATGCGGGTTTAGTAATCAATAAAATAAAAAAAGTAAGAACCTATTATGATACGAGACGTAAGTATAATTTGTGCTATAATTAAAAATAGAAAAGAAATAAAGAACTTTACAGTTATTTTACCTATATGTAATTTTACTTATATGCCATTGATCTCTCGGCAAGAAAATGCAAAGAATCTAACCAGTTTCGGTCAAGTATCCAGTATAACTTAACATTTTATAGTATAGCTGTATAATAGCTCAGTGTACCGTACACAATAAAGATATAAATCAACGAGGAGCTCTGAATAAAATCGCTTATATCTCGCTTTATCGGTCGATCGCTTGCTCCTTCATAATATACGCTCACGGCTGATACAGGGCGCTTACACTAGCTTCATAAAAGGTGATATTGGAGTGAAATTAATTTTTCTTGTACATTGTAACGTTACACAAATGTATAGTACAATGTAATAAAAGGGAAAGTTTTCCATCTTATTACATTTTTTATCTTGTTTTCATTGAATAACCATAATTGATTTTAATGTAATCCCGTATCTATTATCAATCCCGTATTTGGTAACTCGCAAACTGCTTCGAAAACAAAACACGTTGTAAGGAAAATAGTACGAGATTGGCTTAGTGGTCTTGATTAAAAGGCCACGGAGAAACTTTTAAAGGTAACACAACAATAATAAAAAATAACATACACACTCTCTCTCTCACACACACACACACCTTCCCTTTCTCACACACACCTTCATACACGCCCACTCATATCCTCTCTCTCTCTCTCTCTCTCACACACACACACACACACACAACCACACTGTGTTGAAGTTCGCGTGGGTCCTTCTACACCGCGTCTCTCCAGCGATTACATACCATCAGAATTATTACTAAACAAAAATGGACAAGTGCGAGTCGTTTCGTCTAAATTTCGTTTGTACGTAATTTTGAGACTTGACAATTTACGACTTGGACATTTCGACGAATCGGTGGGAGTGAGACTCGCGGCTGAGGGTTTCGTACCATTATATCAGATTATTGTCTAAGTTATCTTATCTTATGATAGGGGGCCGAGAGTAACCCCAGCGGCACTTCGACCCTTGAGGATCTTTTGTGCCTACCCCATTTACACGAAGTTTTCCTTCACCGTTAGAGCAGTCTGTGAATGTACATAAGACTTCGAAAAATACGAAAAACTCATTGGTACATGGCACTGCACGGATTCGAACTCGTACCTCCCGCATGGGAGTCCGGTGTCCTTACCACTGTGCCACCGACGCTCTAACATTGTCCAAGTTAAGTCTCCCAGGATGAAAAGCAACATAAAACACCCTGTACACAAGCTAACCGCCCGCGGGGTCTTAGCGTCGTCCGCCGTTACGTTGGCGGCGAGGTGTTATTTTTGACGTAATAACGTACCACGTTACATAACTTAAGGCTTCGTAGGAAACTTCACAATCTACCGTAGTTAGCGGCTCGTTTGGAAATTAAATCCTTGTTAAGTTAAACATAAGTTTGGTAGAGTTTGTCGCTCATGGTGTAAAGGAAGGGGTGTTGTATCATTAGTATTGTATTTGTGTTGTATCGTGAGGGAGTGATCCCTGGCACACAGGTGATGCCTGACAATCAGCGCCGCTGTCCTAAATCCGCTGCGGCAACAGGCTGAGGCAGTCCCCTTTTTCCGGTGCTGCACACCACCTTCATCAAACTTAATTACTTTTGTTTATTTATTTTTATAATATATTTGTTTAATATTATTTTTATCTTCTGTACCTAATTGTTAGTAATAAATTCTTTCTTTCTGTTAACGACGGCGACCCTAAAATAAGTTAGCGTAAGATTGTACATAATAGATTAAGTTCAGAATAAAAAATATTGTGAAACTGTGTTCTCGCGGTATAGTATCCCCGTGTAGTACTAGTTGCGACACCTCTACCGGGGATATAAGAAGGGCATTTTTACCGTGAGAGCACAGTTGAATCCAGTTGATCAGCCCGGTTGGGAAAAAGGAAGAATCAAAATAAAGAAGCCTTCGAGGAACCGGACCGAGATTTTTATTATACAGTCCACTGCTCCACGACAGTTTTGGTCCATCGAGTCGCCGGATTGGAAGAATCAGCGAAGCTTCAGAATGGTGATTACGCGTAGTGGCTCCGGAGAGAACAGGCCGCTACGCCATCGGGAACCGCCGAGGTCGCCCAGCGAGAACCGCAGTGCTATCGGGAGAGGCCTGGACGGTGCGATACCACCGTCGGCAGCCCAGCACGGACGACGGGAGCCGCTACCCCCAGGAATGGAACAGGGGGAGGTACCACAAGAGGACCTCTACCCACGGGGGGAGTGGCCACGAAAACACCCTCCCCTAGGGGGGGAGGGGCTCGGCGCGAATGGAAGACCGAACCAATTGGGCAGCAACGATGCCGAAGTTCAACTGGATTACGCTGCCGCTGTGACCGGGGAGGTGCTCGCCGCACCCCCCGCCGAGGAGGGGGTACCTGCCACACCCCCCGCAGGCCCCGCGCTACGAGGGGAAGAGAGAGAAGCAAGGAAAGAGATAGCCGCACTATGCCCTGCAGTACAAGAAGCCGTGTTTGTGACGACGTCAGGATCATCACATGTCTTCGCAACGCCGCCTGCATACACTGCGCCACCTGTGACACGCCGTGAATATACGAAGCCCGGTCCATCGAATATACCACCTGCGCATCCATGGTACCACTTGACGTACTCTGCGTTTTCGACGATGCCTTCTGGACCTTCGCACACCACACATGCCGCTGCATACGTTGGTGGAACCAGACGAAGATCTCCGAGAGCATCTGTGAATTCACATCGATCAACTGCTAGTACGCGTGCCAGAATTCAGCAGCTGGAATATCAAGCCCAAGAGAAATTGGCCGAGATTGAAATGAAGAAACTTCAGCTTCAAGAAGATCTCATCAAAAGGAAGTTGGCCACGGACGTGATACAAGTACAGGCCGAAGACACTGATGATGAAGATGAATTGCCAGATCCTGCAGCAGCGGCCTCGACACGAAGACAAGTCGAGCATTGGCTGCGACAGGAGGAGCAACGAAGAGAGCAACGTCGTATAGAAGAAGAAGCACGCATGGCAACGGCACGCAGTGAACAGCGTCTCAGAGAGGAAGAGGAAGCTCGCAAGGAGGCTGCAGTACGAAGAAGGGAGATCATCAATGACTCCATACAAGCCACCCCACGCGCTACCCAGGAAGACGCACCCTTGCTTCAAAGAAACCTGCGTTTTGAGCCGCGTATGGAGGAGATCCCTGCATACACGCACCAGAGCCGCTTCGAGAATGAGGAAGAAGCGTACACGAAGGAAGGCCCTACGTATCTACAAGAGAGGGCACAGCATCGCAGGTCACCAACGCCTACAAGTGGAAGATCCCGTACCGGTGGACGTGTTGAGCAGCTCGCTGAGACGCTGACTAGGATGCACGATTCGCGACCGCCGCTACGTCAATCAATGGAACTACCTGCGTACTCTGGGGACCCGAACGAATGGTTGATGTTCAAGGCGGCGATGAGAGATTCGACGAAGTTATACAGGATCTCACCGCTAGAGAACATCGGAAGATTACGTAACTGCCTTCAGGGAGACGCCAAGTTAGCTGTAATGCAGATGCTACACAGCACCGACGATCCGAACCGCATCATGGCAGCATTGGAAAGAAAGTTTGGACATCGAGATCGTATTGTCAACAGAGCCTTGGTCGAGTTGAAGAGTCTTCCACGATTGGGAAGATCAGCCACTGAAGTGAACGACTTCTCCGTGCAGCTAGAAAACATCATATGTGTTCTAGAAACCTACGAACAGCTGGGACACCTCAACAACCCAGAACTCGTGAAGGAGGTCACTGATAAGCTGACGCCGCACCTACAATCTAAGTGGTGTGACTACGCCTACGACCATCGGGAGGAGAAGCTGGCTGAACTGGTTCTTCTGAATAGTTTCATCGGACAAGAAGCTGACAGGGCGATGACTTATCGACACGCTTCAGAACCGGAGAACAAGAAACCAGCTGCAGAGAAGAAAGAAATCGTGAAGACAACCGCCAAGACTCCACGCAAAACCAACAAGTCAGCAGTGTTTACCACGACTGAAGAAGAGAAGCTCAGATGTCCACAGTGCGAAGAATATCACACTCTACCCAAGTGCCCCAAGTTCCTCAAGATGAAGTTGGACGAAAGGTGGAATGCTGCCAAGGAATCAAAGATGTGCTTCAACTGCCTCATAGGGCGTTACAGTTGCTTCAAATGCAAGAAGCCGAAATGTAGTGAAGTGGAATGTCATCGTAAGCACCATCACCTGCTTCACTACGAGATTAAGGAATCTTCGTCGTCACCTACTGCCAAGCTTGAACAAGAAGCAGTGATGTCAGTCGCCAATACAGTCGGGACTGAACGTCGATCGGTTCTGCTGAAAGTGTGCCCAGTAGTGATTTCCGGTCCAGGGGGAGAAGTGAAGACCCACGCCCTACTGGATGAAGGTTCAACAGTCACTCTAATTGAAGAGGAAGTGGCACTAGCTATTCAAGCCGAAGGCCCGACGACAGAGTTGAAGATTCAAGGTGTTAACTCTACGCAACGTGAAAAGGGAAGCCGTAGAGTAAAGCTTCAAGTTCGCGCGAAGAATAGTAAAGAACCGCACGCGATTGAAGCTCGAACCGTCAAACATCTGACGAACTACAGCCAGACAGTCTCAAAAGACCTTCTACAGTATCCGCACCTGAAGAGGCTCAAGGCGGAGGAGATCTGCTACGAGGAAGTGAGGCCACGTCTACTGATCGGCGCAGATAACTGGCATTTGATTGTATCCCGAGAGCTACTGATTGGAAAGAAAAAGGAACCTGCCGCTGCTCGAACTGACATCGGTTGGGTAATCTTCGGGACGATGCCGCGCCAGATAGTGATCAGTGAAGAAGACACAGTGCTCCACGTCGTAGATCAGCAGCATCCCCACGAAGAAAGACTGGAGAAGATGGTCAGCGATCACTTTGACATCGACTCGCTGGGAATAAGAACAATAGAGAAAAAGAAGCCGCAAGACGAACGAGCGAAGGAAATCTTCGAACAAACGGCGCGGCGAGTCGATGGTAAATACGAAGTGGGACTGCCATGGCGAAAGGATGACGTTACTATGCCATCCAATTACATCGAAACGTTGAGAAGGCTAAAGTCCATAGAGAAGAAGATGGATCGAGACCCCGTCTTCAAGAATGAGTACACCAAGCAGGTCGAGAACCTTATACAGAAGGGATACGCTGCGCAGTGCGACGGGTCAGAGCAGGACAGCAAAGTACAATGGTTCCTACCTCACTTCGCTGTAAGGAACCCGAACAAACCAGGGAAACTTCGATTGGTCTTCGACGCCGCTGCTACGTTCAAGGGAACAAGTCTCAATGACCAGCTGTTGGAAGGACCGGACTTGTTGAAATCCCTGCTTGGAATTCTGTTCCGGTTCCGAGAGAAGCCCATTGCTGTGACCGCAGATATCCAGGAGATGTTCCTGCAGGTGAAGATCCGACCGGCAGATCAGCCGGCTCAGATGTTTCTTTGGCGAGGAGATGAGAGACGACTTCCGCCGCAGAAGATGAAGATGACCTCCATGATCTTTGGCGCTTCAAGCTCGCCATTCTTGGCTCATAGTGTGAGGAACAGGAACGCGCTAGACTTCGCTGACACTCACCCAGAAGCTCTACGCGCCATTACTGAGAGCCACTACATGGATGACTTCGTTGACAGCTACGCCGACGAAGAGGAGGCCATCGCTTCGACTAAGGAGGTGGACTACGTTCACCGACAGACTGGCTTCAACCTGAGAAGCTGGAACTCAAACAGTCACCGACTGTTGGAAGGCATTCCCGAGGAGTTACGAGCGCGTGAACCTACGCAACTAGTTACTCAGCCGGACCACGTCGAGAGAACACTCGGACTGTTGTGGGATGCAAGAATCGATAAGTTGGGTTTCAATACGTCAATGCACAGAGTCCCAGAGGAAGTGCGCACAAATCAACGCGCACCGACCAAGAGAGAGGCTTTAAGTGCGGTCATGTCAATCTATGACCCACTGGGACTACTCAGCCATTACACCATCTCGGCGAAGATCATTCTTCAGAACCTGTGGAGAATCAAGACGGGATGGGACGAGCCACTACCTGCCCAAGAAGAGGAGAACTTTGCTGCCTGGCTACGGAAGCTTGAAGATGTTGCTCGACTGCGACTGCCACGCTGCTACGACTCAACGGGAGCTAACACATACCGTGAGCTCCATATCTTCTGTGACGCCAGCGAGGAAGCCTACGCAACGGCTGCCTACTGGAGAATTCACCGCGAAGATGGAACGTTCGACGTTGTGCTCGCTGCAGCTAAAGCCAAAGTAGCGCCGATTAAAGCACAAAGTATTCCCCGACTGGAACTACAGGCGGCCGTCATCGGAGCAAGGCTGGCTGACACAATACGACGAGAGCATCGATGGGAAGCCAACAGAGTAGTGTTTTGGACAGACTCACGAACTGTCTGGCACTGGATTAAGAATGACGCACGACGCTACACCCCTTTCGTCGCACATCGACTAGGAGAAATCGCAGAGTTGACAGAGCCTAACCAATGGAAGTGGATCCCGACCAGTTTGAATGTGGCCGACGACGCAACCAGAATGAACTGTTCACCGAGTATGGAAGCGGGGGACAGGTGGTTCATCGGTCCATTGTTCCTGAGAGAAGATGAGTACAGCTGGCCTCTGCCACCAGAAGTGTCGGAGAGTGACGAAGAAGAGCATGTGAACCATCTCGCAGAAAAGGAGACATGGCTACCTGATATCGGCCGCTTTTCATCTTATGAGCGGCTGATTCGAGCCACAGCGCGGGTTCTCTACTTCGTCGAGAGATGCCAGAAGAAGACGGACAAACTGGGAGTTGACCACCTAGAGAAAGCCGAACACTTATGGCTTCAACGGGCTCAAGAGGACAGGTTTATGGAAGAGCTGGGACGGATGAGAAAGGGAAAGCCAATAACCCGATCCAGCCGGCTCTTCAAACTGGACCCTGAATTGAAAGACGACTTACTCTGCGTCCGCGGGAGGATCGTTGCTGCCAAGATTTCCGGCCTCGAGAGGAGACCAGTGATTTTAGATGGGCGTCACCCCTTCACTAGACTGCTGGTAGAACGAGAACACCGACGAGCTGGCCACGCCAACAACGAGCGCGTGGTGAATGACCTTCGGCAGCGATATTGGATCATCCACCTGCGACCGACAGTACGAACAGTCGCCAAAAACTGTTCGCTTTGTCGAATACGACGGGCGACACCGAGAGTACCAGCCACAGGAAACTTACCATTGGCTAGGATCGACGCATTTCAACGACCCTTCACCAACTGTGGGGTAGACTACTTCGGACCCATGGTAGTCACCATCGGGCGTCGACATGAGAAGAGATGGGGGGCATTGTTTACGTGCCTCACGACGCGCGCTGTACACATCGAACTGGTGGCTAGCCTGTCAACCAGCTCCGCCATCATGGCCCTAAGAAGAATGGCTGCAAGAAGAGGATGGCCCCGACTGATCTGGAGCGACAACGGGACGAACTTCAGAGGAGCTGATGTCGAGCTTCGGGCAGCTTACAAACAATGGCTGCCGGAACTCACCGAGTATGGACTACAGCACAGACTGGAGTGGAGATTCATCCCACCTGGAGCCCCGCACATGGGAGGAGCATGGGAGCGCCTGGTACGATCTGTGAAGACGGCACTTCTCATCACACTAGAACAGAAGGCGCCAAAGGAAGAGGTTCTTCACACGCTACTAGCGGAAGCCGAGCACTCAGTGAACGCTCGTCCCCTGACGCACGTGTCTGTAAATCACGATGACACGGAGGCGCTGACCCCAAATCACTTCCTGCTGGGTTCATCATCGGGAATGCCGAGCACTGGACGATGTGAAGAAGTAGACCGAAGACACTGGCGATCGGCTCAAGCACTTGCCGATCACTTCTGGCGCCGATGGGTGAAGGAATACCTGCCAACCCTCGTTCCCAGAGGCCAGCCAAATGACCAGATACAGCGCGTGAAAGAGGAAGACTTGGTTATCGTCGTGGACCCTACTCTGCCGAGGAACGTGTGGCCCCGCGGAATCGTGGAGCGCGTCTACCAGGGACCCGATGGCCAAGTACGAAGCATCGACGTCCGCACCCGAGGAGGAGTGTTTCGTCGACCAATGTCGAGGATCGCCGTCTTGCCGGTGGAAGGCTGCGACTAGTCTGCGCCGGGGGGAGACTGTTAACGACGGCGACCCTAAAATAAGTTAGCGTAAGATTGTACATAATAGATTAAGTTCAGAATAAAAAATATTGTGAAACTGTGTTCTCGCGGTATAGTATCCCCGTGTAGTACTAGTTGCGACACCTCTACCGGGGATATAAGAAGGGCATTTTTACCGTGAGAGCACAGTTGAATCCAGTTGAACAGCCCGGTTGGGAAAAAGGAAGAATCAAAATAAAGAAGCCTTCGAGGAACCGGACCGAGATTTTTATTATACAGTCCACTGCTCCACGACACTTTCTTTCTTTCTTTGTAGGTAAGTTTGACGAATCTATTTTTGTGTTTCTGTCGCATATTAACAATCGATTATCTAAATTGTACCGCATGGAATAGATTCTATAGACAATCCATGCGTCCAATTAAATGGGCGAATCGGTTGTGGAAATTATGATGCCACAGACAACAGAAAACAGACAAATTCAAATATCATCATCAGCCTACTCTAGTCCACTGTTGGACATAGGCCTTTCCCAGGGCGCGCCATTGAGCCCAATCTTCGGCTCTTCTCATCCAGTCGCTGCCAGCCACTTAGCGCAGATCGTAGCTCCATCATCCCACACTACGTTTGCCCAAACGCGGTCTCCACTCCAGAACTACCAGCGGTTACTCTACCCCAGCGGTTGTCGGTTCTGCGACAGATGTGACCTGCCCACTGCCACTTCAGTTTGCTAATCTTATGAGCTATGTCGATAACTTTTGTTCTATGCCGTCATATAGAGTCAAACTCGTCATATAGAGTCTGTGATCTAAACAAACTAAACTTCATCATATCAAAAAGTTAATTATAATAATCCAATTCTATCCAATTCAGCCCCGCAAATGTCCACTTTAGAGCCGACTTTTCCGTTTAAATCTCTCTGTTAATATTGACCAACCCTTTCACTCCGGTGGGTAGCTACCCTAAACGGACTGTCCAGTCGAAATGGCATCTTTGGGCACAATTTTGTTGTTACTTCTAAAGGTTATTTCACAACCAACATTTTATGTTAATGTTTCAGTAGGCAAAAGTGAATTATTTAATGTTTCAGTAGGCAAAAGTGAATTATTTAATGTTTCAGTAGGCAAAAGTGAATTATTCGGGAGCCAAAACGAAAATGATCCTACACATATATACAGGGTGTAACATTAAGAACGGTCAGTATGGGAAAGTCTGAAACTATAAGACATACGAACATCTGTTCTTAGGAACCATGTCATCAATTTTAGTAACAAGAAAAACTGTATTCATACATTTTAAAAAAAACCTGTACTCAGCCTGGGAATCGAACCCGGTTGTTTTGAAAAAAAAATCCAACACTATTTCTATTTGGATATCGACTGTGTAGGTGTTAAGGAATAAATGTTAGTATGAAACGTGATGTTTAAAATTAATAAAACGCATTGTTTCCATATCTTTTAATTTACTTTAGACTAGACTATTAATTACTATCTTTTAATTTATTTTAGACTAGACTATTTCTTGTGGGGTTACGTTAAGGATGAAGTGTACAAAACAAGCTACGACACAATTGAAGACCTAAAAGCAGCCATAGAGACAATTTTAACGCAAATTCACCACCTGAAGATACAACATTCAATAGTAAGATCGTTACCTAAACGAGTTGAATGTTGTATTTTACAAAATGGTAGTCATTTCGAACACCTACTAAAATAAATTAAAAGATATGGAAACAATGCGTTTTATTAATTTTAAACATCACGTTTCATACTGACATTTATTCCTTAACACCTACACAGTCGATATCTAAACAGAAATAGTGTTGGATTTTTTTTCAAAACAACCGGGTTCGATTCCCAGGCTGAGTACAGGTTTTTAAAAAAATGTATGAATACAGTTTTTCTTGTTACTAAAATTGATGACATGGTTCCTAAGAACAGATCTTCGTATGTCTTATAGTTTCAGACTTTCCCATACTGACCGTTCTTAATGTTACACCCTGTATAGTCGAAAAAAGCTCCTTTTATTTACGCAACAAGATATTCTTGTAAGTAGTGTTCCTCATTGCAGAGGGTCGTGATCATTCTAAGGAATTAATCACATAGAACGACTCTCGTGGAAGATTTAATGGGGTGGTTTGCCATTGCCGTCCCCATTTCACACACTGGTTATCTCAGTGTGCAGGTTTCCTTACGATGTTTTCTTTCACCGTCAGAGCAGTCGGTAGATGTAAGTAAGTCTTTCGAAAAAATGTCTGTCGCTAATCTCTTTAATGTCCAATTAACTTCAGAGGTTGCCTGGAAGAGATCGCTTTAAGCAATAAGGCCGTCTTTGTACATATCGTGTTATTATTCCTGTAGTTTTTACTTTTCCTGTTTTTGTGTACAATAAAGTGTTTCTATCTATCTATCTATTGCCTGGTTTCGAACTCGGACCTCCTGCATGGGAGTCCGACGTCCTAGCCACGACGCCACCAACGCTCTCAACAACAAGATATAATGATATTAAAATCTTAAAAAGTTTATGAGTAGGTAATTACAACAAACTAATTTAACTGCTGCAGCAAAAAGGCAAACGGCTCAAAACTGGGTGATGCAGCAGTTATTTCAAGAATTTTCAGCAATAAAAAGCCTAAAATGATCCATATCTTTGAACCTTCTTTTCAACCGGCCTAGGTCGTTTAGAATTAAAGCAAAATCATAATAAAAATAAATACTTAATCATATAGTTTATGAGTTATTCAACGGTTTCACACAACTGACATTTTTAACGTCACAAAGGTAGTGGATTATACTCATGAAGGAACGAAAGAGAGACAATTAATTTTGTTTTTTCATTCTAGACCAGCCTTTCCCAAAGTGGGCGATAACGCCCCCTTGTGGGCGCTGCAGGCCTAAAGGGGGGCGGTAAGAGACTTTGTTTTATTTTTTTAAGAGAGTTTGTTTTATTTTGAATAAAAGTTACTCTGAATACTATAAAGTTGCGTTTCAATAATCATTCTCATTGGCAGGTGTAGCCCGTAAGAGTTAACTTGAGACCTGAGCGCCGTTGTGTATTACCGACTGCGCTCAGGTTTCAAGTTAACTCTTGCGAATTATAGTAAAAGTCTCGTTTAGAATTAATGTTTAATCTCCGCTAATATAGCTCACAAAAATTAATTAATTTAATTTGAAGTTATAGTCGTTTTTAAGTAGGGGAAAAAATGGGGGCGCTAAAAAATAATTTATTCTCAAAGTGGGCGGTAGACAAAATAAGTTTGGGAACCCCTGTTCTAGACTATACGCTTTGTGAAGTAGTACCTTTAGCCGACAATCCTATGCTGACCACTTACTATGTAATTCCAAAAAACCTCTAAGTATGATACAAGTGTAGTTTAAGCGTTTGTTTGAAAAATATTTAAGTTACATTATACACGCGGCTTTAGGGACCAACTAGATATGGGCGGTAGGGGTTGAACCTATTCAAATAGATTCGGATACAATAAGTCTGACTATTGAACGCAACTTTATTTATTTCTGGGCTATGTTTCTCACAAATATCCCTGAGTTATTTAAATTAAAATTTTATTAATTGCATGATCACTGAAATCCTGAAGTGGTAGATCCTGGTGTGAAGGATCGCCTGGGGTGGTACCACCCTTTTACTTATATCTGCCGCAAAGCAGCAATTGTTGTGTTTCTGTTTGAAGGGTAAGACAGCCAGCGTAATTACCGATACATGACGCACTCCATCTTAGTCCTCAAGGTTAGCAGCGCATCGAAAACCCTCTAATAATACAGTGACATGAGATGTCTATGGGCAACGGTGACCATTTAACATCAGGTGGCCCGTTTGCTCGTCTGCTCTCCTTATACAATAAAAAAAGAAGTCAGATTTCGCCCCTCAACCACCTTTACACCCACCACACCAGTATGGTTCGAATGAGCTGGTTAAGCACCGTTGGGGCCGGTCAGAACTAGGATGGGTGACCGCTAGTGGCATATTTTCATCTGAGCCCCTCCGTGTCTCGAAGCGCATGTGAAGCTGCCGGTACCGGCTGCTGTCTTCCAACAGCACACGACAAAAAGAAGAAAATAGATTAAATGGATCTCAAAAATGCTGATACGGAGGTTTTTAAACTTCCAATAGAAGTTATCGAAGATGGTTTTCTGCGAGAATAAATTTAATGTAGGTACATAAGTAAGTACCAACATTCATTCTCGCAGTATAAGTATACTTTCTTTCGTATATTTTTTCTTTCAATATGAATAAATGGAAGAAATTCGCACTGTGGCGCCGTGAAAAAAGATTTTTTTGTCGTCACCCGTATCCTTAAAAGCGAGAAAAAATCAAAAACACTCACAAAGTTACCGTTTCTTATTCTTGTGAGAAGACCCACACATTTATTATCTCAGGCCAACCAAGGAATGTGAAAATTTACAACTTGGAGAAGGCTACTACATTGCGTTTGCAGCGGATTAGCTAATAAATCTATAATAATTATAGATATAAGAACCTGTGAGTCATTTTCAACGACATTACTCGGGTCATCTGTATATTCTTGTCTTATCTTATGATTGGGGTCCGGGAATAGCCCAGCGGCACTTAAACCCTTGAGGATCTTTTGTGTCTACCCCATTTTACACACTGGTCATCTCAGTGTGCGCAGGTTTCCTCACGGTATTTTCCTTCACCGTTAGAGCAGTCGGTAAATGTACGAAAAACTCATTAGTACATGGCACTGCACGGTTTCGAACCCGGACCTCCCACATGGGAGTCCGGTGTTCTAGCCCATGTGCCACCGACGCTCTCGGGTCATCTGTAAAGAAAAGGTTAACGCGCCAGGCTCCGGTTAAGCCGGGGGTACAGGTTCGAGTCCCCTCAGATAACGTACTTGCTTCACTAGTTTCTGAATATTGGTAACATCAATTTTAACGTCGGCTTTAGGCTCGCCACCAAATCTTACGCTGAAAAGTGGGAAATACTTGTGATTGGAGTTGGTTCCTCTGTCTACCCCCTTTGGGATTATGACTTAATAGTTATGTATGTATTTAAAACTATATGATGGCTACCACTTTGTGTTTCTTATTCTCCTTGTTCTGTCCGGGACCGACACTTTAAAATGGTGTCATTAATAGTTAATCTTGTTGGTTCTTACTTCTTACTGTTGTTTAACTTACATGATCACTTTCTGGACAAGTCAGAAACCTAACCATATCAGCGCTTGGCCGGTTTTCTTCCGAGTTGAAGGTTCCTGAGTAGAAAGTTTCCTACCACCCATTTTTTTATATTTTTTTATTTCCTACTAAACCCGCATTTGACCTCGATCTCGCCTGATGGTAAGCGACGATGAGGTCGACGATGGAGCATGCGGGTCCAGTAAATGCCTATTCACTTTGGCCTTGAAGATCCCAAGGTTGTAGGTTTCGGGAAATACAGACGCTAGCAGGCTGTCCCATTCCTTAGCCGTACCATTTACCCATTGAAAAATTGTTTCATTCCCCATCATATGCCTTCTCTACCTTAGTACTTACCTACCTTCTTAAATCTCCGCGGCACAACCTTGCGTCTCCGAATCGTTTTAAAATCATTCATCATACGATGATCTCTCCCCGAATTTATTTGTGTTTCGTCTCACCACCGTCTTTTATGCTGCCCCTAATGGCCACAACTTGCTGAATCAGGTTTACGTGATAATGTATTTTAGCAGAATCAGCTATACATAGATGTACCGACTGATATTTCGGGAATTTGACGAATTGGACCCCTCCTCAAATCTTTAGTTTTAATACACACATGTGCCCTTGACTTCAGATCTCATTCATCATTGCTCATTCATCATTGCTCATTCATCATTGGCGTAGTTATATTAGTTATCATTATATTGTACCTCTCTTTATGTTGTATGTTTTGTTTATGTCCCGGGTGTGCAATAAAGTATATTTGTAGTTCCTAGGATGCTAGACTCCCATGCGGGAGGTCCGGGTTCGAAACCGTGCCATGTCAATGCCATTACCAAACTAATAATAATTTCGGTTTTACAAAGACTTGCTGTTCTAACGTATAGGAAAATATTGTAAGGAAATCTGCACACTGAGATAAACATCAGTGTGTGAAATATTAAAGGCAAAAGCACACCACCCCATTTGCCCAGGAAGTCGTTTTATGCTGATAATGAGACTATAAGCAGGGTCTAATTTACCATAATAGGCTAAATAAAGCGAGTTTATTATTTGCCGTTGTATGGTGCATTTTATTTTTATTATTATGTATATTTACCAATTTATTGTTTATGTTTATTTATTATATATTATGTATATCTATGCATTTGCATACCTACATAATTATTTATGGAACTATATCATATTACTTTTATTTTACTAAATTTACTGTGTATTAAATAATAGTAACCTTTTTCATATTTTCACACTACACTGTCGCTAATCTCTTTAATGTCCAATTAACATCAGAGGTTGTCTGGAAGAGATCTCTTTAAGCGATAAGGCCGCCTTTGTACATATCGTGCTACTATTCCTGTAGTTTTTACTTTTCCTATATAGGCTAGAGTCTAGGGCGCGCGGGGATCATTGGGAGTGCCGCCGCGCGCCGCACAGTGGGCCCAAACGGTGCGTTCCATATCATAAATCTATAACTTCTTTATTTCTTGACATATTATTTTGAAATTTTACACACACATACTAGAATACATAGGCTATCAATTGAATAAAAATGCATGGTTATAACACAACTAATTATTTAATTTAAAAATATCAAACATGAAAATCTTCATTTTTATTGCCATAAAATTAATTAAAAAATAGGAATAATTATTACACTATTAAAATAATATTTTTATGACTAAAACTATACTTTTAAACATAAAAAGAACCACGTTGTATATTTTTAAGACTTATAATAATTATTTTCTCCACTCGAGAACAGTTATATCTAGAAGTTCTTTAGCTTCGTCAAATAATTCTTTTGATATTATTAAACTTGGTCTGTAGAGGCTCGATATGTATGGATGAGATGTACATAGCAAAGCGTGGAAGACGTCTTCATTTGTAGCTGACCGGGAACACGTTCTGGCATGATGCAACCGAAAACTCTTGTAATCTTTATTCCTTGCTTCTTGGGCGTCTTCAGAAAGTTGACCAATTGGCAAAACTACGTAGTATTCTATAATTTGTGCGCCATGAATATTACGGGATTAATCGGAAGTCCTGAGGACATAGTTTGAAGAGTTATGTATAGTCTTCTTATTATTAATTCTTCGTCAACACCCGTTATCTCTGCAGAGCATTGATAGTTTTGAAAGAATCTTCTTGACGTCATTGCTATTACCAGTACCTTGTCTTGGTTGGTCTATATGCAAGCCAAGTTCTTCACGAAAACGTCTTTGCACAAGCCTCTTCTTTTCTTCTTTACTTCTTTTGTTCTCAGGTGTTGACGCTGACCACTATTGAGAAGATAAATTGTATGAAATGTGTAGTAGCATCTCCAATTCTCCATACATCTGATCCGAGCATGTAACGTAGAGTCCGTATTGGAAAGAGTTTTCGTTCACATCTCTAGCCCTTACTCTGTGCTAAACGCACAGAGTTGTCTACATGACGTGGCCAAACTTTTTTGAATACTGTTTACTACAGTACTAATTTCTGATGCCGATAAATTAAAATTGACCATTAAATACTGTTCAATTTCAGAAGTAGTTTTCTCGTTAATAATTAAAGTACACAAGACACGTCTACTGCAAACAAATTCACTCATGTTGCACAGTAATTTCGTTTTTGTTATGTATGTAAAAGTTGTAGGACGAATCAAAGGATCCGATCACTTTAATGGTTGGATGATCTTTTTAGAGTACTCCAAGATTAGTGTCTAGCGCAAAACTTATAAATTAAATTTTATTTCATTATATCTTATAAACTTATAATTAAATTAATTGATATTCGAAGCAATAAATGCAACCATCATTGTTATCTATCAGTTAACCAATATAGATATATAATACAGATATGTTTATCATTTTAATGGTTAAAAGATGACCGCAAGATATTTTTTTATCAGAGGGATTTTTCTTTAATTTTTTTTTAAATTTTTATTTTTGAAATTTTTAAAATTAATTATTTGGCACGTAACCTAAAGTCATTTGTCAAATAAAATACTTATTCATCATTATTACTCAACAGTTTATAGAATAAGAAATAATATTTATTAATTCCCAAATATTGAGAATTTTACTTGTCTAATATTTTTTGCTCTAAATTAAAATGGCGCAAATATGCGCAAGTTTTTATTTCTTATTCTCAATATTAAATAGTTTACGAAGCTTTAGCAACAATTTACTCAACTTCGGCAGCCTTCGGCAACAGAGAAAACTCTAAGTGAAAATAATAAAATGTTTAAAATGACTTCTCTCACGAATAAATTTTTAACATTTTATTTCTAAATGAAAGTCAAATATTAATTGCAGCATTATAAATTAGAGGTCTTGAGCTTTCCAAAAATATATAATCTTGCTATAGTGTCTATAGCAACATGAGCAGAAATTGACGTCTAACTGTCACCATGCATAGTTTGAAAAACATGAAATTATCGAAGTGTTATGTTTGAAAATAATTTTAGGTAATTTCAACTAAATTGAAAAATATAAAAGCCTTTCTGCCGATAAGCTGGTCTATTCTATTAGGTAAAATCATCGACAGTTCCTTAAAATTACGAGTTTCACCATAACCATTTTCGATATGCTCTTGTTTGGAGGGTTCCCACTGTGCGCCGCCGCAAAACGCTTTAGCCATCTAAATTAATCCAATACAACATCTCGCGTCGCTCGCTTACGCCCTATCCTTCTGCCCCAATCCATCATTTGTATGGATTCATCACCTTCTGTCTTTAAAATGTCACATAAGCAGACATGGAGCATGCACGGCGTCAAAATAACTATAGCGTAGGGCGCTTGGAACCCTAAATCAGGCCCTGGCTATGGGAAGAAGAATTCAACCACATAATCGGACCAGCCAGTAGCGTCCTTACAAAATCTTATACATATAAAATTTATGACCACTTCATTAGATTTCCACCACCTCCAGGCAAAAATAAAGAAATTAAAATAAAGCCGCAACGTGTGAGAGCTCATAACTCCTCGAAAGGAACTTAAGAGCAGTTCACACCGGACGGGTCACTCTCAAAGGGCTCTTTGCAAAATCCCTTGCATCAGGACGGCGTTTAACACTCTCATTGTGGTTATGGTAACAAAGGATGTGAGCAACAAAGGGGCGGTTTGGATGTAAATGTACTGGATGTGTCGTAAATTTTATGGGATAGTGTGGACGGTGCGTGAAGTTAATTTTGTTGCTGGAAATGACCAGAATAGGAGCCAGAACTAACGTCAATATTTTAATATCAAATTTTGAGTATAACACGTCAAATAATAAGCAATTTCAAAACACTAATTTCATATTTATTCCAAAATATGTTGAATAGTTCCGGAGATATTTGTGGTCAAACTTAGAGAAACAGCTGAGACCGGGGCTCTAATGACGTCACATCAGACACTTTCACTTTCACACGCATTTCATTGAATATATTTTTTTAACGTAGATTTCAGAAATCCAATAAAAAACGTTGAGGACAGGAATCCATTCTGTCTGTTACTGATAGTTGAAAGATCCCAGATAGTCCATCAAAACCTTAATTTTGTTCAACAATAAAACATCAAACGACTGTATTTCTGAATTCCGAAATACGAAATTGCGATTTAGTTGTTTGTTTGAAATAATGATCATTTTTATCTTGAGTGATTGCTATGTATGTGTTCCGGAAATAAATTCTTCTTTCTTTCTTTCATGTACTATGATCCGATCTAGTTCGATCAATTTCAAATAAAACATCAGAAACCCTTCTCAGATAAAGCATGTTTCTTTCATGTACTATGTTCCGATCTAGTTCGATCAATTTCAAATAAAACATCAGAAACCCTTCTCAGATAAAGCATGTTTCTTTCATGTACTATGTTCCGATCTAGTTCGATCAATTTCAAATAAAACATCAGAAACCCTTCTCAGATAAAGCATGTTTCTTTCATGTACTATGTTCCGATCTAGTTCGATCAATTTCAAATAAAACATCAGAAACCCTTCTCAGATAAAGCATGTTTCTTTCATGTACTATGTTCCGATCTAGTTCGATCAATTTCAAATAAAACATCAGAAACCCTTCTCAGATAAAGCATGTTTCTTTCATGTACTATGTTCCGATCTAGTTCGATCAATTTCAAATAAAACATCAGAAACCCTTCTCAGATAAAGCATGTTTCTTTCATGTACTATGTTCCGATCTAGTTCGATCAATTTCAAATAAAACATCAGAAACCCTTCTCAGATAAAGCATGTTTCTTTCATGTACTATGTTCCGATCTAGTTCGATCAATTTCAAATAAAACATCAGAAACCCTTCTCAGATAAAGCATGTTTCTTTCTTTATACCAAACATTGAATTAGTTTAAGGTACGCTCACTTACAGGAACCATCCACTATTTTAGTGGTTATAGTCTCTTCCAGCGCCACTATTTTTACGAAACCTTTTGCTCTTAACAAAAGACTTCCACATTATACTGCCTCAAGGACCTTAAGGATGCCTTATCCGGAAGATGCCACTTGTAATGTAAATACAGCATTGTGTGTAATGCCCACGAATCTGAGAGGTGTTTCTGATGTTTTACTTGAACTAGATCGGTTTGATGGTCTAATTATTCAGCTATTAGCTGTAAGCCCATGACAGTAGTTTCATCAGACTCTTGATACGTATTTTAGACCAGGTAAAAATTTGAAAAAGCGTCAGTGGCGTCGGTGGCGTCGTGGCCTTGACGTCGGACTCCCAAGCGGGAGATCCGAGTTCGAAACCAGGCAATGCCATGTACCAATGAGTTTGTTTAATCTGTTTTTCCGAAAGACTTACGTACATTTACCAAATGCTTTGACGGTGAAGGAAAACATCGTGAGGAAACCTGCGCACTGAGTGAACCAGTGTGTGATATGGGGAAGGCAATGGCAAACCACCCCATTAAATCTTCCACGAGAGTCGTTCTATGTGATTAATTCATTAGAATGATCACGACCCTCAGCAATGAAGAAAACGATTTAAAATAAAGAAGAATTGTGTTTTAAGAGTGTTAGAATGGAAGAGGCACAGGGACGCTGTGCCGTAAATTTTATGTATGATAATATCTGAAATTATGGACCTAGACACTAGTTCATGCATATTGTTGGACTCGTCGACTCTTTGTACAAACGAGTGTAACATAGTATCTTGGGACGTGCACCAGAGCAGCCCGGAGCGCGTTTGAAATTTTCTCACCGTGCACTCCATCTCGGGTCAGGCTGGTTTCCGTCAGATTTGTGTCCAATTGATGTAATTTCTTCTTCAAACTATAGATACGACACCTCTCCGTATTACTAAGTGGGTTTGCTCGAATTCATGGAGGAAGAGATGGGAGCAAAACAATAATACAGTATGTAATGCGAAAGCCACGACTTACGAGGATTTTAAATAGGAATATGATATCAACATTGTAACTAATACCCAGAAATGCTTGATACCAATTGAAAACACTTACTGTTTGTATAAACAATCTTATCTACAAGCCAGGACGTTTGCAAACATTTTTCGAAGAAATGGGCGTACTGTGTTTTGAATTCAAACAAATGCATGTTTATAAAATGAATTGTAAATATTATTTTATAAAGAACTCTACCAACCAACAGTTTGTTGCAATTTTTTCTCAGAACCAGTGATTACGTTCTCAGGTGTCCAAGATGGGTAAGTACCTATATTAGTTGCATTGTATGTAAGAAATTTTCGGGCACATAAAGGACTCCATCTTTGAAACCGTTTATTTAGCACTGTAAACACCAGAATATAGAACACAATATAGAAGTATACAAAGATTAATACATGCAGCACAAAACATCTGGTGTGGTACAGTGCCAAAAAGAACACACCAGCTCAGTATAATGCTGAGGCAAGCCACAGCGCTGATTTTCAGCTGGCCCCTCAGTGACTGCACGGACGAAGAAAGCAACAGTGTGTGCGTGTTGTGTTGTATGAATGTAACAAGCTAAGGAATGGAACAGCCATGTAGTAGTGCATAGGTTAATGTATAATTAGTTATAGTTATTATTATAGTTAAGTGATTTGTACCTTATGGTGGGCAATAAAGTTTTCTTATTTCTTATTTCTTAACAGCCTGCCGGCGTCTGTATTTCCCGAAACCTGCAACCTTGGGATCTTCAAGGCCAGAGTGAATAGGCATTTACTGGACCCGTATGCTCCATCGTCGACCTCATCGTCGCTTACCATCAGGCAAGATCGAGGTCAAATGCGGTTTAGTAGTAAATAAAATAAAAATTGTTTGTTTTTATGAAAGAGGTTATTAGTGTGTGTGTGATGTACAAGGTATGGTATTTGTCCTCAAGGTTAGCAAACCCTATTATAACATTATGCGAGGTGAGATGTCTTTGGGCGACGGTGACCACCTACCATCTGGTGGCCCGCTGGCTCGTCTGTCATCTTTTAAAATAAAGATCTTACTAATTTTTAAAGGTGTGCAGAGTCAGACTGGGGATTTTTAAAGGTGTGCAGAGTCAACGATCGATCGAACAGTAACGTATTTGTGTATTCTAATAAAATGTTTAGTTTATACTGGATCGTAGTTGAACGGTAACAAAACGCTTCAACTGTCAAATATAACGATCCAACATAAGTACGTTTTATAACGTAAGTGAATATATAGTGAGATGAATAATACATATTATATAATGTTATATTATAATGATAATTAAATTCTTATATTTTAAATATTAATAAGTTATTAATAATAACTAAGTATAAATAATGTATACTTAATAATAATGATATGTAATAGAATATCCTATTATAAATAAATTAGTATGAATATCAGTATAAGTTCCTCCCGAGGTACTTTTGCCCGATCCATAGTAAATCGAAAGGTGTCAGTGGTAGAGTGTCAGCAGAATGCGATTTGGTGTCCAAATAGAATTGGAACGAAAACTAAATTGAAATTGGATAAAAATAGAACAACAAACGTTATAATTTAGGCGAATTGGGCCCCAGGTTCCTCCAGGGCCCATTGTTCATCAAATGTGTATCGTTTTGCAGGTTTCATGTTGTGAAATTATTATAAAATAGCACCACCCATGACTCTAATATTAGCAACAGCACTAAACCACCTCAGCATTCGGAAAAAGTAAAAAAATCTCCCCTACCATTGTCTCGGACGCGTGCGAAATCGAGTGTCCGCAATTAGCTCGAACTACGTCGAGTAGAGTTATAGGTGTTTAAATCATAGTCGACGGGTTTATATTTCTCATGTTAGGGATAATGCATGGTCAGTTATCTATGGTAGGAGCCGCTATCTATAGATTTATCTAATTTGAAACGGTTGTAGTCTAATAAGAATTGGTTTAGTTAAACTTTGTAGGCTTGTAGGAACGCGCTATGTGAGGACATGGATGACGTAACGTCAGTTGTATAAAAGGGAAAAGGGGAGATCTTCCACCAAGCGGGGTGTTGTGCCTGGTGACCAGATGTCCTGGTCCAACTATGGATGTTTGGAACTCGTATACATACGAAGTCCCAGGAAAATTTCGATAGCGCGTTCTACACCGATATGAGTAGGTACTAAACGTAGTGGCGCGTCGTGCGCCACCCACTTTGTCTCTGACTCCCTCTTTATCAGAATGCTTGTCTTCTCATTGTGACCATTTAATTTATGTTAGATATCACTATTTTTGACCCCGACCAAAAGGCTGTCTGTTTGTCTGTGGTATAATAACTCAATAACCGATGATCCTATTTGCACGCGGTTTTTTCTTTAACAAAGAATTTCGTCGAGATCGTTCTTAGCCATGTCTGATATACATTGGTTCAGGGGTTCCCAAGATCTTGGGGTATCTTTGATGTCAGATTCATCCTGGAAAGGTGGTTTGAGTTGAGGACCATGGTGTCCCTCCCACATTATGAAACCTTGAGGATCTGATGATGACCACGAAATAGTAAGGGAATCTCCACAAAGGTACCTAAGCCGAGAGTTTCTTGAATTATTATTTGAGAGTTATGAAGTTAATATGTCAGGAAAAATGCTTACTCAAAGTAAGTTGCTAACATCATCTCAATATATGTAAGTATAACTTAGTTACTTATCGTTGTAAAAAAACAGCACAAGTTATTTACAGCAGCTCTGTAATACAATTCATGTAATTTCAAATACAAATGTACTTTATTGCACACCCGGGACAAAAACAAATATACAACATAAAGAGAGGTACAATACAATGTGCAGTAGGCGGCCTTACCGCTTTAAGCGATAGTTTTTTTTTTTTTTATGTATAACTAAACCCGCATTTGACCTCGATCTCGCCTGATGATAAGCGACGATGAGGTCGACGATGGAGCATGCGGGTCCAGTAAATGCCTATTCACTCTGGCCTTGAAGATCCCAAGGTTGTAGTTTTCGGGAAATATCTTCCAGGCAACCTTCAGATGATGGAAAAATCATAAGATACATAATATACAGGTGCAAAAGGCGTATGAAATAGATACTACCCTCAAATACACAAATAACAATAATTATAAAAAACGCAAACCTTTGCAAGCTGCAATGCAGTAGTAATAATATTACGTAAATACTATATATATACAGAAATACTAATAATAAAAATCGCAAATTATACGGACCTCTCTATAGAGCTGAAGACCCAGTGGCAGGTAAGCACTGTAAGAACTGTACCCATCATAATTTCAGCTACAGGAGTCATACCCTGTAACGATGTCGACTTCATAGTCCATATCAACCTCCTTGCCATCAATTTCGACCTCATCGTTAGCATTTATCTCATCTCATTTCGTGTTGGCATCTTCATTTCTTCATCTATATTTTCAAAATTCAAATCATATTCCCATTCCATTTCTAAATTCCATTATTCCATAGTTTTCTTTGTATTTTGCACTTTATCTCTGTATTTTGTCTTGAACGGACGTTTCTCCGTTTATTTTTGTCTCCTACTACTACTTATTTTCTACGTTTACTATTTTCTGTGTTCTGTTCCTTAAAAATATAATATCTATTACTTCATCTGCACACTGTCCTAGAACCCTGCTAGCCGGCACCTAGAGGACAGACTGTAGCAACCCAAATCCTTACACTCCAGCCTGAAAACACTTCAAATACACCCTCTTACTTTCATTCTTCTTCAGAAAGCTGCCATTCTAAACACTTGCAGGATTGTTCGAAAATTCCTGTCCATACATAAACGTCTCACATACACTCATTATCTACACTCTCACACACCGATCAACTCACTTTATTTCTTAGACCTTAGGGCCGTGGGGGCCTGGAGCCCACTGCCTCTACGGGGAAATAGCCAAGCGCCTCGTACAGACATCCCGGGACCAGAAGGCTGGCCTCTACTTCGCTCAGCGTATAAGCCTCGCTATCAGCGGGGCAACGCCGCCAGCCTCCTCGGGACACTCCCTGCAGGGAGCGACCTAGGTCAGGTATTTTATTTGTAAAATAGTTAGGTATTTTGTAATTTTAGCTTAAGCATTTATTTTATTGTTATTTTAGTTTTATTTTATTTTGAATAAAATTCCTTTATTTCTTCTAATTAACTCTACTTCTAATACGTCTTTCACTCTTACTGTCGTTTGGCCAAAAGCTCGCGACAGTATGGTAAACTCACCCCAATAATGGGAGAAAAACCTACTAATAATACTATAATTTCATTTATTTTAAGACGTAACTTTTGTTACCAAGTATTAAGCCTTTTCCAAATCGCATTTTAATGTCTCAAGACCGACAATAAGCTAATAAAATAAAAATATTTACGATGAAAAAAAAACTGTTGCTGACATCTTTACGTCTCCAAGACAATGAGTGACTCAAATATTGTTACCACTTCACATTTGCAGTCGTTATTCAGAGGAATTCTCTTGAAAATTGTACTGGAATTTGTTGTGTAAGCGGTAAAGTTAAGTTTGTAAACACAATACGTAGGGTTTGTAATATTTAGCACTGCTTACCGAAGGCGTAATGTATTTTATGAGGTTGAAATGTGCAAAATGCGATTACTGTACCTTTACTTTGTTTCTGATTTTACGTGGGCATAAAGCTTTATGTTTATGATGTAAGAATTAGCAAATGTATAAGCCATCGCTGTACAGTCGACCACAGGTCTACCTACCCAAAACCTCAAAATTTGTGAATCTGAAAGAAACCATGTTACGCTGACATAAGGTTGAGATTTGAATGAAGAAGAAGAAGAACCTAGTCGACTGTACGAGGCCTGGGGCCCGATTCTACTATACAACGAAATCTAAACTAAATTTCTGCGACATGTCAGCGACAGTTCAATTAAAATTAGGTTTCAGCCTTCAGCCAAGCCAACGATCTAAAGGAACGACAAATGTTATAAAATAGTGGAATTTGGTTCCGGTGCACGCTACGAACGTACGATACCGACAGTACATTACCTACTAAGTTATTTTTTCATTCTCTAACGTTTTCACTTCATAACCAGTATTAAATATACACCTTTCACACGCGCACGCGACGTTTTGTTATTGTCGGGTCAATTCACTATTTCCCATCTGCAAAAAGAAAACTGGTTACTTATAACATTTTACCGAAAAAATAATCAGTATTCAAAACAACAATATTTATTTACTGTATTGTGATAATTTCAGATATAAAAGACCATAATAATAGGTACCTCTAGATATTACATACATACCTACTTACACACTTAGATTAATTAGATTTAATATAATTTGTTAGACATTAAGAGAAAATCACAATAAAGAACCTCTCTTTTTTATCGCCGGTTCAAGGTTTGCAATACTAATTGATAGCTTACTTGTAGTAACTAGGGTATTAAATTACTTATCTTCCCTCACTAGGTACTAAATTACAGTCTTACCAAAAGGGGATCAGGGGCCCAATTCGCCTAAATTACAACGTTTGTAGTTCTATTTCTATCCAATTTCAATTTAGTTTTCGTTCCAATTCTATTTGGATACCAAATCGCATTCGGCTGACGCATAACTCTACTACTGCCACCTTTCGATTTACTATCGATCGGGCAACAACTGTATGGTTTCCCCTAGTTAGAGTCGTATGCGGTGCAGTACAGAAGTCGTGCGCTTAGGGTCAAGTTACATTAATTAGGACTTGATTCGTTTTGATATAGTATACCCTATAGGTACTACTATCGAAGTTAGCATAATAATGTCCCCACTTTTTGGGGCACAGACCTCCCCTTGTACAAGGGGGTATATTAAGTAACGTTGGGCGCAGTCAGAACTCACTCAACGTCACTGCCACCTTTCGGTCTACTATCGATCGGGCAAAAGTACCTTGGGAGGAATTTATGTTCGATCGTTATATTTGACAGTTGAAGCGTTTTGTTACCGTTCAACTGCGATTCAGTATAAAGTAAACGTTTTATTAGAATGCACAAATACGTTACCGTTCGATCGTTCGTTGACTCGATCGGAACTTAACTGAAATTGGATCGTTAGTGGATAGTAGCATACGAAACACGTCATAACGATGCAGTTTAGATTCTATTTAGTTACACATACAAATATACTTTATTGCACACCCGGGACAAAAACAAAACATACAACATAAAGAGAGGTACAATACCAGCTACCAGGCGGGGAGGGGTTCCATCCTTATGTTGTTGATATTTAGAAGTAAATCAAAAATCAAAATAAAAAATACAATGTGTATTTAGTGGAATCGATCTCCAGTACCCTCCTTGCCTATTAAGGGATTGGGTCAACCTCCCCCGATATCAGTAGCCGAATACCCGATATCCCATGATAATGGTACTGATACAGTCGCGTAATTAGTTGTTAGGTATCAATTATTTACAGCCCATCTCAGAGGTTCGACTCTACATAATAGATAAGCCACCCAAGGGATCCTCGATCTGGATAGGGCTGGATTAAAATAGTTTGGGGTTGTGTAGTGAATAGTTTTTTTCTCCTTTCTACTTAATTAGTATTGATACGAGAGTAGAACTCCGGGGAAAAGAAAAAGTTTTTGGTTATACGTAATGGTCCTAATGCATAATGGAACTTTTTCTACTCTCATATGGTGTTTGTACAACACCGTGTTTGTCGCGGTGTCGTAATGAATATTATGACACCGTGACGTTCAATACAACCTACATTACGATACCGTCAACTCAATTAAGTACAAAGTAATTTTATTAATAGTATTATGGAATTTATTACAAAAATTAGTATGTAGTTCACGAAAAAAAAATTGTCACGCAAATTTCTTTTTTCTTAATTTTTTTATGCCAACGGCACGAGATGACAACTTGGACCACGCACTGTTGTCGACGGTGTGTGGATTGGACGCTTTACAATAGTTAGTATTTTCAATTATTTCGTTATTTCATGGTCGTAGAAAAAGTATTGTATGCAACTGGACGTAATTAGCCGTTGTAAGACTCGTTTTTTCTATTTTGGTATTCGCTGCACTCTGATACGAGTAACAGAAACTAAAAACTCATTTTACAATGACTGTAATTACGTGTCAGTTGCATAAACTACTATAAAACAAAATATTAAAAAAATATCAGATAGTGTAATTACTTTTGAAAATAAATTAAAAATGTGGTTGCTTTGCTAGGCTGTGCATTTTTCAATATAAACGAATTTTATAATATTTGACATTAACACATTGTACAATAATATTTGTACTAAGAACATATAATTATAACATGTAAATTAATTTTATGAATAAATTATGATTATGATTATTATAATCATACAATAGTAGATTTAAAAATAAATAAATAATTTACTACTAAACCCGCATTTAACCTCGATCTCGCCTGATGGTAAGCGACGATGAGGTCGCCGACGGAGCATGCGGGTCCAGTAAATCCCTAATCACTCTGGCCTTGAATATCCCAAGGTTTAGTTTCAGGTTAAGTATATGCGACTGTCACGTAATTACAGTCATTGTAAAATCAGATACATAGATTGTATTCTGATTACAAAATCAAACAAGTTTTTTTTTACATTACTATCTATTACAAACGAGTAACTTTAGACTTCACGAAACCACCACAATCCACGTGTAAACCAGCAACTAAGTTTACTCGACAAATCACACCACATAAACTATGTATACGGTAGGAAACGCAAACAGAACGGTAGATACGATATAGTTTAGTCGCAATATCGAGCTTTGCGTGGACAGTGGGCCTAATAAACTATGAACTTCCGACAATCTCTGTTACTATCTCGTTGGTGTCGTAAGTGACGAATTTTTGGCGATTTGTATTGTACAACCAGCGTTTTTGTAGTTATTACATATTTACTCGTATTACATGACGATAATGGTCATTTTAAGTGTTAGATTGCTACAGTCTGTCCTCTAGGTGCCGGCGAGCAGGGTTCTAGGACAGTGTGCAGACGAAGTAATAGAAGAACTGGATAATAGATATTATATTTTTAAGGAACAGAACAACACAGAAAATAGTAAACGTAGAAAATAGGTAGTAGTAGGAGACAAAAATGAACGGAGAACGTCCGTTTAAGACAAAATACAGAGAGAAAGTGCAAAATACGAAGAAAACAATGAAATTAATGGAATAATGAAATTTAGAAATGGAATGGGAATATGATTTGAATTTAAATGAAGAAATGAAGATGCCAACACGAAATGAGATGAGATAAATGCTAACGATGAGGTTAAGTTGATAGCAAGGAGGTTGATATGGACGATGAAGTCGACATCGTTACAAGGTATCTAATCTGTTTACAGTTTAAAATATAATAAAATGGACAACGATAGAAATAGAAATATCATTGAAGGGAAGGAAGGGTCAACTGAAAATCAACGCTGTGGCTTGCCTCAGCATTATGCTGAGCTGGTGTACCCTTTTTGGCACTGTACCACACCGGATGTTCTGTGCTGCATGTATTAATGTTTGTATACTTCTGTATTGTGTACTATTATCTGGTGTTTACAGTGCTAAATAAACGTTTTCAATTTCAATTTATTTGTAAATATGGGTAATGCAGATGTTACATTGTGTTTCAGTAAGAACCATATTCTGCCCGAAAGCGTAAAAAATTTTGTTCAATTAATAAATCAATCATAAATCATCATCAATAAATTAATAAATCATAATAAATTAGCAATCCTCTAGTCTAGAGGATAACAGGTGGAAGAAAAAAGTCACGGAGTGGTTGGTGGTGGTGGACCAGGTTTGCGTTTACCTGATAGATTTCAGGGCCATTCTGTGCTAGTCGCATCCAGGTCTTCGATGCGACTTTGGTGATGTCATCCGCCCATATGATCTAGCATAGCACATCCAAAATCTCTAGCAGCTCTTAACGTAGTGGATAACCTTCAAACAGTCTTTTTTTTATTGTCTACTAAACTCGCATTTGACCTCGATCTCGCCTGACGGTAAGCGTCCCCCGTCGTCGTCTCCCTGACTGCCGTTTCGCCCGCGATGCCTTCGTACGGGCACAGCTGAAAACCAGCGCTGCGGTTCTGCCGTACCGGTCGGACCGCAGCACATGCTGAGCATGTATTCTTTTAATATTACATTGTTTTTTAAATTCAAATATTTTTTAAGTTTAATAATGTGTGCAATGTTAAATACCCTAAATGTTTTTCTTTATTTCTTCCTAAATGCTTATTCACTCTGGCCTTGAAGATCCCAAGGTAGGTTTCGGGAAATACAGACGCCGGCAGGCTTTTCCATTCCTTAGCCGTTCGCATAATGAACGAAGAAGCAAATGTTTTATGTTTTGTTCTTTATACCCACGTTGGACGCAACTCCTACAGTCTGACCTCCAGGTGCCGGCTAGCAGGGTTCTAGGACAGTGTGCAGATGAAGTAATAGAAGAACTTGGTAAAAGATATTATATTTTTACGGAATAGAACAACATAGAAAATAGTAAATGCAGAAAATAGGTAGTAGTAGGAGACAAAAATAAACGGAGAAATGTCCGTTCAAGACAAAATACAGAGAGAAAGTGCGAAATACGAAGAAAACAATGAAATTAATGGAATAATGGAACTTAGAAATAGAATGGGAATATGATTTGAATTTTGAAAATATAGATGAAGAAATGAAGATGCCAACACGAAATGAGGTGAGATAGATGCTAACGATGAGGTTGAAATTGATGGCAAGGAGGTTGATATGGACGATGAAGTCGACATTGTTACAATACTGTCTTCTGGAACTCAGTCAGGCGAGCCGTGGCTTTGATACCACAAATTGTTCAGCACGGTTTATTCAACTGTGGCCACATTCGCCACAACCAAACCGCACGCTAAAACTTTCATCTAAAGCCGGCGTGTCGTCGCGGTCCCGTATTTATGACGCGACGGCCCCGAGTTATGACGACCGGCCCCGGTAGCCATTACACGCGAATACAATGCGTCATATACATACATAGGACGTTTTGTTTTGTCAGATAATAAAAATCTTTCGGAATGTTCTGTGTAATTTTATTGCGGGTAGTTTTCATCATCATTGGTAGATGGCGTATGTAGGACGTAGTCACCTACGTCTTACATATAGGATTTCCAGATGGTCGGGATTCGTCTGGATTCTCCCGACATTTCATATGATGTCCAGACTCCCGAAAAACAAAATCACCCGCCAAAAATGTCTATAATATATATACCAAAGAGAGGAATCACATGACCTTTGAGTTCATTAAAGTTGACCTAATAATTAGACTGAACGTAGAGGAAAACTGTTTGAATCTTAAGTCTTTACATAATACTCCTAACTATAGGATCCAAATTGGTGATCTCCGTAAAAACAATTAAATAATGCATGTGCCAACGTAAAAATTAAGTTCAATGACCGATTAAGTTGATTCATCTCAAAATTGTTAATCATTGAAAAATGTTTAGTGTTTTAGGAGTGAAATTATGACTCATAATTATTATTATTTTCTCCAGACAACAACTCCAAAATCCCGACATTTTGAAGTTTTGTCCAGATATTACGGTTTTCCGATCTGGCAACCCTACCTACATACGCCATCTACCAATCTCATAATTAAATAACAATGTTTTCTAATGCTTGCTTATCGTATGGTTAGTGGCCAACCTATTTGTCAGAGTTGTTCAGGCCGCCCGTAGGCATCTGACATGGCTTAACGACTGCTGTCGAACGACAACAACCGGGACCGACTGCTTAACGTGATCTCCGAGGCACGGAGGAGCTCAGATGAAATATGCCACTAGCGGTCACCCATCCAGCTACCGACCGCGCCGACGTCGTTTAACCTGCACGATTACTTTCGGACCGTGCTCGCAACTAGGCTACGAGCTCCTCAATTTTTCTAATTATTAATTTGATATGTACACATTTTGCTTTTAATTATTTGTGTTCCTGGGTCGATTATTTATATCATATTTTTAAAGACTTGAAATTTTTAAAAAACACAACGTTATAAATTCGGAATTAACCCATAACTTTCTTTTTGTTATTTCTTGCACAGTATAAACACTTTCATAATAGCCCCCGTCTTATCTTATGATAGGGGGCCGGGAATAATCCAGCGGCACTTCGACCCTTGAGGATCTTTTGTGCCTACCCCATTTTACACACTGGTCATCTCAGTGTGCAGGTTTCCTCACGATGTTTTCCTTCACCGTTAGAGCAGTCGGTGATGTACGTAAGTCTTCGAAAAATACGAAAAATTCATTGGTCCATGACATTGCATAGTTTCGAACTCGGACCTCCCGCATGGGAGTCCGGTGTGCCACCGACGCAAGTCAATAGCCCCCATAATATAAACAGATCCAATGAATCCGCTATTACGAAGGTTAATCTAATTTGTTAATAAATTTATATATTTGCCCGCTATTCAATTTACGAGCGGAATATAAATAAACTTTAGTAAAAGTTAAAGTAATACAGAGGGTCTCGCCCACGATTGCCCGTTTCCCATTCGTGCAAACATCGCCAAAGATCCGAACAAGAGTGTGGGCGGCCAAAGGTGTGGTGTCACTGAAGGCGCGGAACGAATCGCTGCGGAACTGCAAGAACTATTGGTAGGTAAAATATGGTCTATTAATAAAGGATCTTATCTTAAGATAGGGGGCCGGGAATAACCCCAATGGCACTTCGACCCTTGAGGATCTTTTGTGCCTACCCCATTTTACACACTGGTCATCTCAGTGTGCAGGTTTTCTCACGATGTTTTCATTCACCGTTAGAGCAATCGGTAAATGTACGTAAGTCTTCGAAAAATACGAAAAACTCATTGGTACATGGCACTACACGGTTTCGAACCCTGACCTCCCGCATGGGAGTTCGGTGGCCTAGTCTCTAGGCCACCGACGCTCTATTAATAAAGGATACAATACAATACAATACAATAAAAATATTAAATCTAAAAATATAAACGTACATAGAATAGCAAAGTGAGTCGTTGATATGAAAAGTACATTTTTTTTAATAGCCTATAGGCTGTCCCACTGCTGGGCAAAGGCCTCCCCTCCTCCTTTCCATTTTTCCCTATCCTCGGCGTCCTTATACCATCCTTTTTGGAAGTGGTCGATATCGTCCTTCCACCTACGCCTGGGCCTGCCTCGGCGCCGCTGTCCGTCTTGTGGCACCCAGTGCATGGCAATCTTTGCCCACCTTTTCGGATGCATGCGGCATACGTGGCCTGCCCAGCCCCACTTCAATAGAGATGCTTTAGTGATTGCATCAGCGATGCGTGTTTTGGAGCGCAGGGTCGTGTTCCTGACGCGATCCGTCCTTTTCACGTTGAGTATGCTACGCTCCACAGCACGCTGGCAAATTAAATAATTAAATTAAAAAATATCTAGTACTCTTTATCTTTATTATATTAGTAAGTATACTATTCAGTTATCACCAGCAATAATTGAATCGTGGTTGGTCTTCTGGACAATAGTAAACACAAATTACCATCCGCTTGTAATGGAACCCCATTCAAAATACATTTTCATACCGTGTTCCTTGTAATGTCGGATATGGTCAGGATCTTTATTGCGGATTTACTTTTTCTTGTAGTTATTCTGATTATTGCCAACTTGTAGGGAAAATAAATGGAGAACAAATTGGTATGCAATTCCGTGGGTAAACCGGAGGCTTTTAAGGCTGTTTTGAAATCATAATATTAGCTCTTGTAACATTTATATCTCATAAAGTTACGAACTTGAAAAAAACACCAATACCTGTTATTAAAGCTATTTTGAGACTTTGAGGAAACTTAATTCTTATTTATTTTGATTGATGTTTGTGCTTTACGTGTTTATAAATAGAAAAAAACTCATCATGAATTCTTCGTCATAATATAGGATCAAGTTCAATATCGTTACTGAAAAATTCCTGACAATATTGTATTTTCTTGTTTTACTTTCTAGAGTCAGTAGTATTAAATTTCATTATAAACTCTTTAGATAACATACTGGGTGTAACAAAGAACCCCAATAGTAAAAGGGAGTGTAGGGACACTGTGTACAGACTAGTGTCCGACCGAAGCCGAAGCCGATTATTCGGCTATCGGCACAACCTTCGGCCGAAGCCGAAGCCGAAGGTTTAAAAGCTCTAAGAATTTTGTTCAAGATTGGATACAAGCTAATTTAAATGATTTGATTTTAAAACTTTAAAATTGAAGGTTTTATATCGACTGTATAATATAATATAGAAAGGTAATTTTAATCTTCTCTAGAAGTTGATCTAGTGGTAATCAAAATTACCTTGCGATTTGTGAAAATAATAACATTTCGAAATAATGTTCTCCGCTCATTCGTAAAAGTTCGTTAGAATTC
This sequence comes from Hofmannophila pseudospretella, assembly GCA_947369225.1. NCBI lineage: Eukaryota > Metazoa > Arthropoda > Insecta > Lepidoptera > Oecophoridae > Hofmannophila > Hofmannophila pseudospretella. The sequence goes on along the minus strand of OX376330.1, from coordinate 10,494,743 downwards.
GTCGTTTGTTAGGAACCTTCGGCTTCGGTCAAAACTTCAGCCCATTTTGGCCGCAGCCGAAGGTGGTTTTTTTTGCCGAAGGTGGCCAAAGCCGAAGCCGAAGATTCGGTCGGACACTAGTACAGACACAGTGCACACTGTGTTCTACATTGTGAATCATGTCAGCAGTTTTAAATGTCACGCGGCTGCGCCCGCGTCAGGCTGATCGTGTCTCTACCACCGTCATGTATGGTATAAGTATCGGTTAACAAGTCCAGTGTCTCATTGAAGATAACCCCTCGAAGACATATCTTGGCTAGGACGTAGATATAGAAACGTACCGAACTCCTAGGCCAGTTAAGGCGCTCAACTCGAATACCTCTGAAGTAATCAGTATGAATAACTGAACAACTTTTTCTATGGAACTAACTCTAAAACCGCGAAGGAAGGGTTTTTGTTACACCTGTACCTATACATAATAATTTCGACCAATCTATATTTGAAACAGATTACAATACGAGTCAAGTCTCTAAGAATATACGAGTATGTATATTGGAAAGTCATTCAATAACCTGTAATTGTATGTCAAATTATTCCAACGCTCCATAACAGTTTCGCTAACAACTTCGTATATTTATCAAAAGAGCGAACTCACTGTCGCAGTCGCATACCTAGCTCCACACGCCACCCCATATCGTATATCTTAAACTAGACATCACTAGTGACGAGAACTTAAAGACCAATATAGTGAAGTGGTCTTGATGATCATGCTCTTGATATTGGTCTCAGCATTAGACTTGCAAGATTCTAATAAGACCGGAATCTATTTGTTACTAGCCAATACAATTTTTTAGATGGTATTTGCCTATCGCAGATAGATAGATAGATAGAAACACTCTATTTTTTTTATAGGTCAGGTGCCTACTGCCAATAGTATTATGAAGTGAACGAAATATGTATTTTTTTGTGTCAATAAGTGTTTTTCTTCTTCTTCTTTCTTCTATTGTACACAAATACAGGAAAAGTAAAAACTACAGGAATGGCACGATATGTACAAAGACGGCCTTATCGCTTAAAGCGATCTCAAGAAACCTCTGAAGTTAATTGGACATTAAAGAGATTAAAGACAGTATAGTGTGAAGATATAAAATAGGTTACTATTACTTAATACACAGTAAAGTTAGTAAAATAAAAGTAATATGATATACATAAATAATTATGTTGGTATCGTAATGGAGTCTGTCTTTGTCTTTTTGGCATGGGTCTTAGAAATCTTTCAGTATGATAAGTTTTCTTACTGATGTATTGCCCAAAATTTTCCTATAGTAAGTTATATGTTTATTTCACACACAGGAAAGACCGAAACAGTTATAATTATAATAAAATAATTACGTAGTCAAAGGTAAACATATCGAAATAATGTCTGATAGTCTGCTGTTATTGTGAAAAGGGCCTCAACTCAGCTTATTGCTCAGTTTTTTTAATGGGTGTCTCTTTGTATGGTATGGTATCTATGGTCGGTCATATAAGATAAAGTAAAGTGCCAAAATAATCATCTTTAGGACACTTAATCATGGTTCCTGTAGGTATCCTAATAGAGTCACAGTTTTGGTCTTTTCTCAAAAACCGAAACAGATTTTGCCCATCACTACGAGTATACACCGCAAAATGGGCCGTAAATATTTTTAAAGACAAGTCCACTAATTGCTTGCTACGTGAATGCTATTTTAGACACGGTTCTTGTAAAGAATAGGACACAACTATGTACAACATCGATGGAGTTTAATGTCTTTCAAAATTATTACTCTCAATTAATTACCATCATTAACCTGTCACTTCACTTGTATATGTAAATGTATTAATGTGTAGGAACGCGCTATGTGAGGACATGGATGACGTAACGTTAGTTCTATGAAAGGGAAAAGGAAAGATCTTCCACCAGGCGGGGTGTTGTGCCTGGTGACCAGATGTCCTGGTCCAACTATGGATGTTTGGAACTCGTATATATGTGAAGTCCCAGGAAAATTTCGATAGCGCGTTCTACACTGATGTGAATAGGTACTATCGTAGTGGCGTGCGTCGTGCGTCGCCACAAATGTAAGTTAATTATTTTTATTTGATTTTATTACAATACATCACAGCACAAACACATTATAGTACATTATGATATAAGTGCGGTAAGTTGAAAATTACAGCCGAGGCGATATTGCTAGCCCGAGCCGTAGGCGAGGGCTATAAGGAAGCAGAGGCTGTAATTTTCAAAGCGCACGTATGTCATACGACGTTTTATAACATATTTACGAGGAAATAAATAAAACTTTGACTTTCTTAAACGAATAAATCTTTAATTACTTGTTAAAGCAGTTATAGAAATTTGAACAATTTTTAAAAGTGATTGTTACGTTGCCAGTTGGCATTTTTAATGTTGTCAAGTTATTATTATTAGTTACAATTTCCCCAGTCTCTCTCTCACTCTCTTGAGTGAAAGTAGGAGAAACGAGACCACAGAGTTCTGCAGTCGGTGGCGGCGGCGGAGGTGGCTGCGGCTGCGGCGACGATGGTGGAATGTACGCGTGTGTGCTCGTAGATGGTTGAAAGTCAACACTTGACTCCAAATTTATGTTCCTTGTAATGCGAGAGCTAATTTCTTCTTTATTTCTCATCGAGTCATCTATGTATCCCTCGGCTACACTGCTCGACCGCCACCCTCCGTGGCGTTTTAGTGTCAATAAGTCCGCACCTGAATCGGCGAGCAATGTAGCCGAGGACCTTCTGAAACTGTGCCCTGTGTATTCATGTGCTTCAGGCAAATTTAAGAAAGTGGCAATTTGTTTCGGCATTGCTCCAAATTTATTAATGCCAATGGGTTGGTTAGTGCATTTACCATTTTGGTAATTTTGAAAAAATCTGTTGGAATTAGATTTTGTTGATCGAAGCGCTTCGTATTTCTTCACTACGTCGTAAAATGGCCCCTGTATTGTGAAAGACCTTGGAATTTTATTTTTTGTGTTTTTGACATGGACAAGAAGAACCCGCCCATGATTCTCGACATCATTAGTTGTGATGTTTGCCAACTCTTGACGTCTACATGCACCATTTATACCGAATATTAATGCAACCTGAAAAGAGATAAAAAGAACGTATAAACACCTATATTGTAAAGAAATACGAAAGTGAAAGAAATTAATAACAATAATTTAGTTTCAACTGACCTTTGTTGCCAAATATCGGCAATCCGGAGCTTCTTTTAGGAACTTCTTGATATTGTCAGCCGAAAATACTTTCGACTTTTTACTTACATGGCCATCTGAGCGTCTTTTTAGGAATGCTAGCAAGTTGGAGTATGACTTAATATCAATACCATGATTTGTTTTCATAGTGCTTTTTAGCATTGAATAGTAGCACCACAATGAGCTTGACTTATATTTTTGAGAAAGTTCCATGAAATATGCTAAAAACACATTTTCTGAAAATGAATTTGCATCTTTGCTTGTTTTCCATATGATGAAATTTTGATACGCTTGTAAGTATCTATCGGTCGATTTTTCAGGCAAGAGGCTTAGAGTAGCCTTTTTCGCTGCGTTTAAGACTTGTGGCGGTGTCAAATTAATAAATTCATCACTACTTGACGACATTTTCAAATAAAAACAATACAGCGAAAAGAAAAAGCGCGCGGAATAATTTTACTTGTCCACAAATTAGCGATGCGCGCGCATCAACTTTTTTTAGGTAAAGGTACAAAAACAGCCAGTATTACTAATAAAGTAAATTAATATTTTTGTGTTTTTGTTACAGATAAATTGGTTGTAATTTATTGTCAAAATTAATTAAATTAAAGAATTAAATCTTTATTTATTATATTTTATCTCCCAAAGTTAATTTTATTCATAAAATATTGACCACTTTTTTAACATAAAAACTCTTTGCTAAGATTTTAAAAAGTATCGTTCATTTTTAGACGGAGCATCTTAAAAAACCGTACATGTTACTTTATTTAAAAAAACTCGTGCGTTTCACATTACTATAACGCACAAGTGCGTAATGAGATACATTACGATATTGAAATTGGTGTAATTACAGCCACTTTACGAGCAAATATGTTATAAAACAATAAACTTACATTAAAAGAGAGTAAGTCCAATTAAGATGTACAACAGATAAATATTATTGACAAGGATTCAGGATCTCTATTCTCTCTGCCATCTCCGTAAGGACCTCAGTATGAAGATTCCTCTTTATTTAAATATTCTCTTCTTCTAGCTCGTGCTCCTCATTGCTGAGGGTCGTGATCATTCTAAGGATTAATCACATAGAACAGATAGGCAGATGGTCTTGGCAGATTTAATGGGGTGGTTTGCTGTTGTCTTCCCCATTTCACACACTCATATCTCAGTGTGCAGGTTTCCTCACTATGTTTCCTTCACCGTCAGAGCAGTCGGTAAATGTACGTAATCTTTCGATAAAACCGAAAACTCATTGGTACATGACATTGCATGGTTTCGAACCCGGATATCCCGCATGGTAGTCCGACGTCCTAGCCACGGCTAGCGTCGGTGGCCCGACGCTCCATTTAAATATTACCCTCTACTAAATATTACCCTCCACTAAATCCTGTTCAAACAATATGTTAATTTTCATGACATGCCAGATAATCTCCAACACGAATGTCCACAAGTTGAACCACCATGTATTACTCTCCTAACTTCTCAACATGAGAGCCGTCAATTCATTCTGAATAGCCCATGCAAATCATGGCATAACCTACTGAATGTTATTATTTAACACCTGTACTAAAAGGCTCGCTTTTACACCGCCTCGCCTGGGATCGAGTCCAGCCTATATTGTATTCGAATCACCTTTTTGCAAGCCTCTCGTATATTTTTTCTTTGCCATGAAGATTATCCCATTTTTTATTGCATATTATTTAGATGGAGATTGGTAGTCGTATAGTATTTTTACCGGTTGTATGAATGGGTTTAATTTCTTTGGATATTTTTGTATAGGTAAAATAGGTATGTATATCTTTGCGTTTAATTTTAATTTATCTTCAACAGTCGGTTCTTCTAAGAAATATTTCATGAATAATACGTTATACATAAGAATTTATTTTTTTAATTGTCAAAGGTGCTTTAAGAGCCGAAAAATAAAAATAAAATAAACTTTATTGCTTGCTTATCGTATGGTTAGTGGCTAACCTATTTGTCAGAGTTGTTCAGGCCGCCCGTAGGCCTCTGACATAGCTTAACGACTGTTGTCGAACGACAACAACCGGGACCGGCTGCTTAACGTGCTCTGCGAGGCACGGAGGAGCTCAGATGAAATATGCCACTAGCAGTCACCCATCCAGATACCGCTTAACCTGCACGATCCCTTTCGGACCGTGCTCGCAACAAGGCTACGAGCTCCTCATACCTCGAATTGAAAACATGACAATGCTTGTAAATCATACATTACCCTGACTCCCAAATTTGGCGAACCTGTATCTTGGGAGCAGTGCTTACCCAAAAAGAAGGAATTCAATAAAGGATAGTATTTTTTTATATATCTTTACCTTCAATAATCATTTCCTCTGCCCGAAGGATGCTTGGAAGAGATCGCTCTTAGCGATAAGGCCGCCTAAATTGTACTTCACTATTTCCTTTTCTATCTTTTGTTTGTTGTTTTCTATTTGTACAATAAAGTGTATTTTACTTTACTTTACCTTCTAAGCATTAATAGTCACAAATGACAAAATATTATTACGAAAATTATTATTAATTACATATTGTTATTTTGCTTTTTCAACTTCTATTATTTATATTCTATTAGTCATTAGATAATGTATCCTTTCTTTTGCTCACCTACCACGGAAATTGGACTGTGTATGATAGTAGTAATTTAATTTAATTTATTTATTAGGTAAACACAACAGATTACAACCATAGAAATTACAGAAAAATCAATATAAAGTTATGAGCTAGGTCGTAACCCTTAACGTGTAAACACAGCATGGTTAGGAAGTAGAAAATTGATTGTTGTACAAAATTGAGTACCTCGATAGAATACCTACCTAAGTGATCCGTCATTCTGTGCTTTTTGCTTGCCTTATTTAAGATCAATATGTACCTATCCTCTTCATCCTTAAGTAACTTTTGACCCAAATCATTCCCTAAACTCCACATCAAAACAGTTTATTCTCTTGAACCAATTTAAACATAAAATTGCTTTATCTCCAACTATTAAACGAAATTGATCATAATTCGAGTCAGTTAAGTCATCAATTCATTAATTGCCTATTAAAATGATAGGTATGATGCCTCTGGGTATCTCAGCGTCGGCATCTTTCGGCCGAATGCACTCTCTCAATCCAACCTGCATAGACAAAACCCCTACGCCTGATGCAGCCGGCTCCCACCCTACCTGTTCTTGCATCTCTCTCGATCTCCTCGGCTTTAAGTCCTCTCTCATTCACACTTCAAAATTACATTCGGCAGTTTTCGTTTATGCTCGGATGCGATAGCCGGTGTGCCCCGCACGCAGCTAAACTAAACATAATTTCAGCCAGTCGCTTCCCGGCCGTCGGAGGAGGCATATCGCTGCCGGCTGACTCTCTCGCGTCCGAAACATCGTACCGGCATCGGCTTGTTTGTACAGGGATGTTTGTTCCCAGATAGTGCGTCCTATAAACCCTTAACAAGGATTAGTGACTGTGCTGTGAGCTAACTCAGTGTTCTGGAACATTTTGATGAATTTCGAATTTTCATCTTTTGTGAAAGTGCTGTGGTCGGTTTTGATGGTCAGTGTTGCAGTGCAACTATCATAGTTGATGTGAGATCTGTTTGATTGTTCAAAGTAAACACATATGTGTCAGATGATATTAGAGCAATGCGGAGTCTGCTGACAGCTGACAGGGATTTAATGGAAGCACAAAACGGTACCAGAGCGGAAACATGCAATGATTTAGTTACACTGAAATGTTATGACTTACAGAAACATTTACTGGCTGTGGAATATGATATTACCGGGAACGTTGCAATAAGGTTTAGTGAACATAAAATTTAATAAGTCTAAGCAGATTTACTGGATGGGTGCATTTCTTTGTAACATGACTGAGGAATTAATCTAGTGCGGATTTCTAAATCGAATTTTGTCGTTCAATGATTAAAATCTAATTGATTTAATTAATAAAGCTTTTTATAATATAAACCATGTGGGAGGAATAAAAGCTAACAATGAACAAGCAGTTTTAAAATGAACATATAACAAAACAATTCATTATAACAATAGAGTATTGTTTGTGATTGGACCGGAGCTTTTGTCCCTAAATTACTTTTATTTGTGTATGAGTTTATGGGTTATAGAATATTTCCCGTGGGCAGGACAAAACCATTACGCTTTAGGAGAATCAATTACGGCACTACAAAAGGTCTTTCGAAGTTAACTTTCCTGTTGTGATCAGTATTGGTAGAAATTGGAAAATCTACTTTGAAGATTCAATTTAGCCGAAACCCTAAAAAGAATACAACTTCTAAAAAGACTACCTATTACATTTCATTAAACAACATTTTATAAATAGAAAGATAAGAAAGGAAATGGAAAATAAACCAAAACATTGCAATAAAAATAGATTATATTTATAATAACATTTTAGGTCTAATTCAGATCATAACCATGGTAACAAACAACAGATCTTGGCTGGCTGGAAGAGATTATTTATAAAGAGACTACAAACAAACAGATCTCATATTCACAATCAATCTGACCAACACACCGACATCTATATTAAACTCAATTTCTTGAATCCACAGATGAAATAACATCAAGACGATAGACTGTTCAATAGACTCGAAGTTAAAGTGAAGGTGATATCAAAATTTTCCTCAAAGAATCTTCTACACGAGAAAGTAATAAACTTGGCAAGTAAGTTAATTCGAAGATTTTTTATCAACCGTGTTTCTGTTTATAATCTTGTTGGAAATTCGCTCTGTACGTTTGAGGAATTTCCTTTAGAATATGAAGTATTATGAAGGCTTTCACTCAAAGTAAGTGTCTATTTCTCTAATTGTTTATTCTATTGACAGTGGAATTAATTTTACAGTCGTTGTTATGAAACAAATCACAAAAACAGATTTTAACGTTTGTTAACGAGAAACATCAAGTACGTAGTAAGTAGTCATTTTGGGAAAAGTTAGTTGTCATTTTGGGGAAAGAGGACATTTTGGAAAAGTAGTCATTATTCCGATGGGAAGAAAGTATATGCTTATAACCTGCCCGAGAACATAACAACATAACAACGAGTACATGTTTTTATAAATGTATGTTTTTATTAATTTGTGAATTTGGTGTATATGCCTGTAAAGGTAAAGTTTAGTGTGACATGTTTATGCAACTGTATCTGCAATATTTGTAATTATTACCTAAACTTTTACGAAATAAATCTTATCTTATCTTATAAAAACAGCAAGTGATTAAACATTTGAATTTAAAATGATAAACTGGCTCATTGTTTTTATGACTTGAAATACAATTTGAATTGTAAGTAGGTATAGGTAACGGGTGGAAGGGTAAAAGAGCCTTTTTTTTTCTATACGGACTACAGTATGTTGTATGTTTTGTTTTTGTCCCGGGTGTGCAATAAAATACATTTGTTTTGTATTGTATTGTACAGTCCAGTCAACCGGGCTTTGGGAGCCAGCGAAATTACCGGCACATGAGGCACTCCAACTCCTCAAGGTTAGCGGCGTATCTAAAACCCTCTTATGTATCTGTTTATGCAAAGATATAATTTCAATAGACAGCAGGTTTATTATTTTAGTACTTATTTCACAAGATGTATATTGCGAAAAAAAATATTTTTTTTTAAATAACTGACTATCTTATAACGTTTTATATTTTATTTTTGTGCAATTTGTTTAGAATTACTATCAAAATGACATTGGTATTAAGTGTAGTGTATGTAGTCTTGTATGTATTGTAAAATTAGCAACTACATCTTACGAACTAAGGGAATAAAGAATTAATCTCTATTGTAAACATGCAAAATCCCTTGTTCTACATTATGGTAGGGTAATGTATGGGAATAGTTTTTTGCTATTTCTGAGATTTCTAGTACTCGAACTTCGGTTGACTCCATAGAGTCTTTTGTTACTGACACGAAGTAGAATCGATTGGCATCAAAAATTGTTTTTATGAAAAGTGCACTTTTTCCGCTGACTGTAACTTTTTTCAAAAATCTGTGAATGTAGTTTTAAATAGCTCGAAAAGTTAGGGAAGGTCTCCTAAGACCATTTTCTCGTAGCTCCAACGGATCTGGTAGCTGCCCTGGGTGCCCCGCCGAAACTTTCCACTCTGTATAGTCAGAATTTGTCGACATTGCCTAAAACTTGTTAGAAACATACACTGTTCTCTCTAAGTATCAAACACTCTCCATTATTCTCAATTTTCTTTCAAACATCGTTATTTCTCACAAAATTGGCAGAAATAATTGATCGCAGCTCCTTTGTAAGTTGGTACAAATCCTGTCTCATCCGATTTCATTCATCCGAAGAAGAAGAAGAAGAAGATATAAGGATAGCAGACAAATATTATTATTTACGTTACATACTTCCAAATCACTTCAAACGAGTCACTGCTTCAAAAGATCTATTTGTTATGTTCGAAATATCTCACAGCACGCTTTCTAGAATTTTATCAAGACTTACGTACCTGATAAAAAGAGGCCAAAATTCTTACCCGGTAGATTCATAGGCAGAGGCATCCGTTCGCCTTTCAATTCATGCCGAACAATTCTTAACAAATGTAATACTTATACCCGTGTCTGGTCGACATTCTAACATTGATGGATGTAAAAGCTATCAATGTGTTAAATGATATACTTTCGTGTCTGTATTTTTACATTTTGCTTTTTACTTTGAGTCTCTCTCTTTTTACTTTTACAAAGACGTATCTATAATAGTTAATACTTGCGGTTGTTAATACTTGGTGAAACTTGTAGTACATGATTAGACTTAAATAATATACTGTTTCATGGGTTTTAATTGTATTTTATTAATTACGACCGGTTTCGTTTACACATCTTCTATAAACAAATACCTGAAGATGTGTAAACGAAACCGGTCGTAATTAATAAAATACAATTAAAACCCGTGAAACAGTATATTATTTAAGTCTAATCATGTATCTATAATAATTATCTTGTATCTGATATTATTAAAGTAATAGGTAGGTACTTATTTACATAAAAGTATGTTTCTATCAGCAGATTTTTTTTATTTTTTATTTTTTTTTATTTACTTCTAAACCCGCATTTGTCCTCGATCTCGCCTGATGGTAAGCGATGATGACGTCGACGATGGTGCATGCGGGTCCAGTAAATGCCTATTCACTCTGGCCTTGAAGATCCCAAGGTTGTAGGTTTCGGGAAATACAGACGCCGGCAGGCTGTTCCATTCCTTAGCCGTTCGCATAATGAACGAAGAAGCAAATCGCTTCGTACGAGCAGATGGGATATCAACAACATAAGGATGGAACCCCTCCCCGCGCCTGGTAGTCCGAAGGCGGAATGGAGATGCTGGAATTAGGTCGTGCAATTCCGATGCGCACTCTCCGAAATGTATCCTATAAAATACCGATAGACAGGCAACCTTGCGCCGATGTTCCAGACTTTGCAGCATTTTATTATTATTCCAAAATCTAAAAGTTATTTGTAATGTCTACTTTTTCTTCTTCTTGTCGTGTAGTTAGTGACCAACCTATTGTGAGAATTATTCAGGTCATAGGTTTCTGACAAGGCCTAAAGGCTGCTGTCGTCCGACAGCAGCCGGGACCGACAGTTTAACGTGCTCTCTGAGACACGGAGCGTCACTATTGGTCACCCATCCTGGTTCTGACCGCGCTCAAAGTTGCTTAACTTGCATATCATTCTCAGGCCATACTCGCAATTAGGCTATGAGCCTCTCTTTCTAATTGTATCAATCTAGGTATCATCATCATCATCATCAGCCCATGTCGTCCCACTGCAGGGTATAAGCCTCCTCTCTTTTGTGCCACCCTATACGATCCTGTGCTAGTCGCATCCAGGTCTTCGATGCGACTTTGGTGATGTCATCCGCTGGATCATCATCTAGGTATCATCATCATCATCAGCAGCAGCCTACTCTAGTCCACTGCTGGACATAGGCCTCTCCCAGGGCGCGCCATTGAGCCCGATCTTCGGCTCTTCTCATCCAGTCGCTGCCAGCCACCTTGCGCAGATCGTCGCTCCATCTAGCAGGGGGGCGTCCCACACTACGTTTGCCCAAACGCGGTCTCCACTCCAGAACTCGTCTCCCCCAGCGGTTGTCGGTTCTGCGACAGATGTGACCGGCCCACTGCCACTTCAGCTTGCTAATCTTATGAGCTATGTCGATGACTTTTGTTCTATGCCGGATCTACTCATTTCATCTAGGTATAGGTAATATCAATTGATAAAACATTATATCGTTTATTTATAGATACTTACTAAGGATATTGGATATTTGCTAAGGATATAAATAAGAATAAGTAAGTGTAGTGATATCTTCTTTTCACAGTCACGCGTCGCACTTTGCATTTGATGTGTCACACTTTCGTGAGTCCCGATTTTTCTTAAATATATTTTTCTCCTAAGAATGTCTAAGGAAAGAATTTTTGTTTATTTATATTTTTACACTTTTGTGTACAGGTGAGCTTAATAAATTTTCATACATTTTATTAAGAACCATTCAACTATAAATAAAAGCAGTCAAGTTGAAATGAAACATCTCGATGTAGAGGGCAAAGCGGGAAAAAAATGGTGGCCGTATCGGCTCCTTTTCATTAAAGATCATTAGAGTTTCGAGGATGAAAAATGAAAAATAAATAAAGAAGGCTCTCATTGTAGGCTTCGAGGGAGTTTCAACGGAGTTTTTTATGAAACAAAATTTTGTTGCGACGTATTTTGTTCTGGCGTCAGCAAAGTTTCAACTTTAATTTTTATGTTCACTGAGCTGGTGGCAATCTTTGATGAAGATTTATTAATTTTGTTACTACTTTTATAAGTTTTATTTTTGTTTTATTCTTCTATTTTGTTCATCATGTTTAGTATTTGAAATATTCTTTCGGACAACACATTTTTTTTTATTCACTTCTAAACCCGCATTTGACCTCGATCTCGCCTGATGGTAAGCGATGATGAGGTCGACGATGGTGCTTGCGGGTCCAGTAAATGCCTATTCACACTGGCCTTGAAGATCCCAAGGTTGTAGGTTTCGGGAAATACAGACGCCGGCAGGCTGTGCCATTCCTTAGCCATTCGCATCATGAACGAAGAAGCAAATCGCTTTTCATGGTCAAATGTTAGTATTCGTTAGGTAAGTAATGTAGTCTTTTAGGAAGCAAATAGGGGAGATGTTCGGATCTGATTAGGTATTTTTACGCATTGCCTTGTTGTAGCTGATCACTTGACCAGATTTGAGCACACTTTTTATTTTTTTATGCAGTATAATATACAATAGCGTCTTAAATATATACCGGCAAACTGCTTAGCAGTTTATCGGCGGACATGTTGCTCCCTTATTATAAATAATCATTAATTTTTATACTTACTTACATAATAGATGGTCACATAACCTACATCACAAACCAAAATACCTTGTTACCTACCGTCAAACTACAAACCTACATTTTAATCGATTATATGCTCTCAGTCACATACACACACACTCTCTCTCACACACAAATTCGCACACACGCGAACACCGACACCCTCTCTCACCACATACACATCCTTACACCACGTTGCATACAATATACCTACATATACGCAATCATTATCATAAAACTATTACTTACATACATCCCTTACCAAGTTACCACGTATATTATAAATTATTATTCTCCTTTTTGTCCTTCTTTCCCTAATGCTGTTATTTAAGTTTCATAATATGATATGTGGAATCTTGTATTGGCATACAATAATTATGTAAAATTTTATAAGCTGTAAGATTTCCTACAATTCTTTATGTATAATAAATAAGTAGGTAAGTGTTCGTTTCTAGTATCGTAACAGACATACTTATATCAATAACTATGCAAATATATTATATGTGTTTATTTATTGTATATTTATTTATATTATCTATATCTAACTACTATAAATTTAACTATTTTAGTATACCTACATAATTATTTATGTATATCATACCTATTACTTTTATTTTACTAAATTTACTGTGTATTAAGTAATAGTAACCTTTTTCATATCTTCACACTACACTATCGCTAATCTCTTTAATGTTCAATTAACTTCAGAGGTTGCCTGGAACAGATCGCTTTAAGCGATAAGCGTTTGTACATATCGTGCTACTATTCCTGTAATTTTTACTTTTCCTGTATTTGTATACAATCCGTTATCTGTATAAGTGTTTCTATTTTAAAACATAATATGCCTAAGTCAGAGCTCTAGAAAGAGATTTCGCCAAACTTAACGGCATGTTAACTTTAAGCACACTTCATACAAATGTCTTTACCTTCCTTGTAACTTACTGCAACGAGTAAAGAGCAATATTTCAACGTTACCCTATCGGATTTGAATTCTCACCGAGCCCAAGTAATCGTAGATCTGACCAAGTTCAAAATAAGTTACTTACCTACTTAATGTTATTCAAAACGTGTCGCTTCATTTATCCTAACTGGAGGATCTGGCACGACTTCACCGACAGCAAGCCAACTTCATATAAATCTCTACTCGAATATATTTTAACTTTGTAATAGACGCGAAACGGATCACGCTGTGAATTTTACCTGGAGGGGAAACTTGTAAAGGGAATTTTGTGGTCTGAGGTATTTGCGACCCATGAAAAATGTAAAATCACGATCGACAAAAAGATCGATGACACGTGTGAGGGTGACGGGTTATATGGTGTATTAAAGATCATCAAAATATATGATGGCACTAAATGATATTGTTTTCCATTGTGGAGATCTCCATACTTTTTTCCTGGTCATCTTCAGGTCTTCAAGATTCTAAGTTGAGTTGAGTCCAAACTTAAACCACTTACCTATATTACGTACCGTAACTGTTACCGTTCCAGAGATCCCATTTGACATCAAACATACTCGTATAGTAAAAAACCCCATGTCCAATTCTCATGGAATACTCTCGACAAAGTTCTCTAATCCACATCCAAATCAGATCATGGTTTGTTGATTTATGTACGATATGATACTTATGATGCCACTGTCAAACATACACACAAATATGCAGACATTACAGACGCGCAGAAACGATTTGCTTCTTCGTTCATTATGCGAACGGCTAAGGAATGGAACAGCCTGCCGGCATCTGTATTTCCCGAAACCTACAACCTTGGGATCTTCAAGGCCAGAGTGAATAGACATTTACTGGACCCGCATGTTCCATCGTCGACCACATCGTCGCTTACCATCAGGCGAGATCGAGGTCAAATGCGGGTTTAGTAGTCAAAGCGTCAAACTTATTCCCTTCCTTTGGAGCGAGAGTAAAAAAAGAGTTCTCAAATCAAGCGTTTCAATTTTCATACACAGTTTTCTAACTCTACTCTACTACAAAAATGGTCTAAAACAATGAGGTAGGGTCTAAAAACACACCACAATAATCCAGCCAATAAATAAACCTAACCTCCCAACGCTACCGGACCCCAGTAGCAGCCAGGACTTGATAACCACGACATGGTCCCCATCGCCTGTTTGAATTGATAATGCCCCGTCTAAGATAATGACGTGAAACTTGGCATCCCACTCATTAGGGAGATTCAGGCGTTGATTACTCAGCCAAGGTTGGGAGAACTGTATGCGGGTAATGGTATGGACTTTGGTTGATATAATGTGTCTTTAATGACTATGGAAGATGATGATGCATTTAATTAATATTATGATAAGGTTGAAGTTAGATTAACCTGTGATATGTAGCGTCGGTGGCGTCGTGGCTAGGTCGTCGGACTCCCATGCGGGAGATACGAGTTCGAAACCATGAAATACATGAAACTCTCCGCTATCTAGGATATGTATGGAATACAATAGCATGAGAACAAGGGTATATGATTTGGACATCTTCTCCGATACAGAAACAAAATTCAAAAATAAAATTTAAAAAAATACGTAGTTGTTATCGTCACAATTTTTCTGCATTCTTTTTTATTTTTTAAATTGTTTTTAGTTGCTATTAGTTGTAATTGTTAGTTATATAAGGTATATTGTTATAAGGTACTAGACCTATATTGTAATGTTATACCTAAGTAATTACCCGATGTGTTAGTGAATGCTGTGTATGCCTTTAATTGGCACATATATCAGTAAAAGTACAATTTTATTAAGATGATTGGAAATGTGAAATATATGTGCAGTTGGCATACCTAGATAAATAAAATAAAATAAAAATTTCGTGTCATGTAACCTACCAATGAGTTTTTCGGTTTTTTCAAAAGACTTACGTACATTTACCGACTGCTCTGACGGTGAAGGAAAACATCGTGAGGACACCTGCACACTGAGATAACCAGTGTGTGAAATGGGGAAGGCAATGGCAAACCACCCTATTAAATCTGCCAAGACAGTCGTTCTATGTGACTAATCCTTAGAATGATCACGACCTTCAGCAATGACGATCACGACTTAGAAGAAGAGAATATTTAAATAAAGAGGAATCTTCATACCGAGGTCCTTACGGAGATGGCAGAGAGAATAGAGACCCTGAATCCTTGTCAATAACAACTTACATTTGTGGCGACGCACGCCACTACGATAGTACCTATTCACATCGGTGTAGAACGCGCTATCGTAATTTTCCAGGGACTTCATATATATACGAGTTCCAGACATCCATAGTTGGACCATTACATCTGGTCACCAAGCACAACACCCCGCGTGGTGGAAGATCTTCCCTTTTCCCTTTGATACATGGTTTGCCATTGGCAAACCACCCCATTAAATCTGCCACGAGAGTCGTTCTATGTTTTTATAATCCCTTAGAATGAACACGACCCTCAGCAATGAGGAATACAACTTAGAAGAAGAAGAAGGAGACTGATATGAAATGGTACCTGTAAGTAGAATCATGTAATATGCAGAACTTTATAATAATGGACTTGACAACAACAGTGACCAAGTTAGTATGTCCGTGGTCTGTTCCCTTTCTGAGAAGTGCTTTGCGTTAGTCAACATTTTGGGCATGCCAAGATTCGTGACGCTCTCCATTCTCTCTGCCAACACCGCAAGGGATGAAGCGTGAAGCTAAATATATATTTTTGAACAGTATAGACCAAACGATCCAAAACGTTGGACACTATATTTCTAATCTATGCTCTAGTTTCAAATGAAACCAGGTTCGAGTATTTATCGGAATTTTTCGGGTCAGTAGATAATAAAATAAAAATATGATACGACATTTAAAAACCGCTGTGGCTTATTGTTTATTGCTTGTACTCATTTGTATTCCATTATAATATTTTCTATGTCGAAATAATTTTCTGATGTATCTAAGTACTTAAACCTATTTAAATGTTTATGTATAGGTAGGTACCTACAAAGAAAATGAACTCTTTAATTCCAAAACAAAGCTACTGTATAAAGCTACTGTATAAAGCTGCTGTATAAAGCTACTGTATAAAGCTACTGTATAAATTCGTAAACTGCTCTTAAAACTGTTTAAAATTTTTCATCACATTACGCACTTTGTCTTTCAAAACGATAAAATGCATAAACTACACAGTTCGGTTTTAACAGATCCGGTCGTAAATCCAAATACGACCATATTCCGCGATGTTTACGTACAATATCAAAAACATTTTGCTCCCCGGTGTAAACTTTGAAATCGTTCTAAAATTAACCCGTTTGATCTTGGACGATCGTCTCGACCGACTGATGGGGTAATATGGCCATTGGATTCATCATTGGGGAGACTGTGATGAAACCAATTATTTATTGGACATGTATTTTTGTTTAAACGACCATTTAATATCGGCCATTTTACGTATTTTTACCATTTCTACCTATATTTGTACGTCTATTAAATTAATTAATAACCGTTAGATCAAAAACATTGTCTATGAACAGATTGAATTTTTAATTCTTACATTTTCTATCCTTTTCGATATTGATCACATGAAAATAATAACGTTTAATAATAATGAATTTAATATTTGCGGTTATTGGTACTTGCTGAAACTTGTAGTACATGATTAGACTTAAATAATATACTGTTTCACATGTTTTTACTGTATTTTATTAATTACGACCGGTTTCGTTTACACATCTTCAGGTATTTGTTTATAATTATAAACTCTCTACTGAAACACATTATGGCTATATTTAAGGCTTACCATCAGGCGAGATCAAGGTCAAATGCGGGTTTAGCAGTAAACAAAAAAATTAATAATTAACAAACAAATTCTTTGTTTAGACTTAAATAATATACTGTTTCACGGTATTTTCATTGTATTTTATTAATTACGACCGGTTTCGTTTACACATCTTCATGTATTTGTTTATAACCTGAAGATGTGTAACGTAAACTTATAATTTATTATAATTATTATAGTGGCAGTGGGCCGGTCACGTCTGTCGCAGAACCGACAACCGCTGGGGTAGACGAGTTCAGGAGTGGAGACCGCGTTTGGGCAAACGTAGCGTGGGACGCCCCCCTGCTAGATGAAGCGACGATCTGCGCAAGGTGGCTGGCAGCGACTGGATGAGAAGAGCCGAAGATCGGGGTCAATGGCGCGCCCTGGGAGAGGCCTATGTCCAGCAGTGGACTAGAGTAGGCTGCTGATGATGATAATTATTATTTGTAGCAGATATATTAATTTTATTATTTATTAATTTAGATAAATGACAAAGCCCCTTTACAGCTGCTACAATCTTAATTTTTTAGCCAATTTTTTTCTATGTAAATAGGCTGGTCTGTTCGCTCCTGTCCAGTTATGTTTATGGTTCGCATGAATTGAGTTTTAAATTTGAAGTAATTGTAAAAGCATGACGTAACCAAGAGTTCCTGGTGTCCCGATGGTGTTTAATAAATGAGTATGAGTATGAACGAAACCTGTCGTAATTAATAAAATACAATAAAAATACCGTGAAACAGTATATTATTTAAGTCTATGAATGTTAACATATAGCTATAATGTGTTTCAGTAGAGAATTATCTTGAAAGATGTATAATGCAACTGCCTGTAAAACTGACTGTAAGTCAAATAGGTCACCTCAGATAAAGTACTCGTAACTATTAACTATTTTTGTAACCCAGATAGCCCTAAAAGTTATTTCCACAGCTTTCGGTCAACTATTTCAAAACTTCCGTTCAGAAAAACAGATCATGTCGGTGATTTATGACACAAATATTGAACAGAATTTGTCGTAAAGTATTTTATAGGTGCCTGCCTTTATTTGGGTTATCCCTTACATTATATTTCAATCCTGATTAATATTGGACGCCCGTAAATGTCGATAAAGATTGAATGAATGAATACTCTGATTGATGTAACTGTAAGCAGTAATGGTCATAAATAAATGAATAATTGTAATTACAGGTTGAATGATGAAATTGATTTGCTTTTATAAGGAAAGATTCTTTTGTTATATTGATCACTTTACATGTCAGTGTCACGTTATTGAAATTTGAAGTCGTCTGGCAAATTGCATATTAACTTTCAACCAAAGATTTTGAAATTCACCCTATGATTAGTTCGATTTTTGTACCTTCAATGAGCAGTCAATACTTCTTCCTGCTACCAACCTTCCTTTTACCAGCGACTTTTCCCCCATAACCATTTGCAGCAGCTCGTATCTGTCTTAAATATGCAACTGTTCCCCATTCTCCCAACCGTTACGTTCCTCCCTTTCTTATTCACCATGTCCATAAGATTTATAACTCTTTTAAAGTTAGCTCACAAAACTTGCTATCTAAAACATAGATAAAAGGCAAAATAAACAAAATAACTCCAGAACTCAACAGCTCAGAGCCACAGGACGGAATTACACGACACGATTATCACAAATTCAGCGTTGTAAAATCTCGAGGACATCATAAAATGCGTACCGCCCTCCTCTTTCCTCCGGTACATATTTTATTAAAAAAGTTTTACCATCTTGTCACCGCAGAGCGTTACAAGTTCCGCCGATGCCAATCTCTTCTTATATTAAAACATTTTCGAAACCAAAACCGTTCCGAGAATTACGATTAACTTTCAGTATTATCAATACTGAAA
Source organism: Hofmannophila pseudospretella (assembly GCA_947369225.1). Lineage (NCBI taxonomy): Eukaryota > Metazoa > Arthropoda > Insecta > Lepidoptera > Oecophoridae > Hofmannophila > Hofmannophila pseudospretella. The sequence continues at coordinate 10,475,547 of OX376330.1, read as the reverse complement.
GTTAATCGTAATTCTAGCAAGATCTTTAAGAGAGTAATGAGTTAAATGAAATTGATTTAATACAATGGACCACAGACAAAGACTGTAAATGAACCACTAAGGCTAGAACGACGATAGGAAACCCCCCAACCTTGGTCTGGTACCTTGTATAGACAAACATAGACATAGGTTTGTTTATTGGTAATTTGCTATTACAAGTCAGGTACTTTAAGTATTATAATAAATTAAAAACAATACTATATTAATATATAATATGGTACACGACATACAAAGAATGTCAATTTATAAATAATTAATTGATAGCAATATAAATATATATAGCAAATTCTGTGCCTCCTGTGAAAAAGAAGAGACATCGGCTCCCTCTGCGTCTTCTATCGCGTATACATATAATGGGGAGTGCTCTTCAGAACTATTTGACTTGGTGCCATCGTCTACTTTCTTGAATCGCACCACTCGTCGGCGGCTCTATTTCCACCCGCACTTTCTAAAGCCTTGGGTGTCTACCACGACCCGTTTTACTCGAACGTTTCTGCCACGCACCTGTAAAATGTGGAACTCTCTTCCACCCGACGTTTTTACACAGCGCTACGACATGGGATGCTTCAAAAAGAACGTTAAAAAAGTCCTCTCTCTCCACGGCCGGCAACACACAAGCAATACCCCGGTACTGCACGTGTCTCTAGGCGACTGTGACTACTTACCATCAGGTGGCCCGTCTGCCTGTTTGTCGTAGCCAATTTATAAAAATAAAATTAAATCAAATAGGGGTCAGCTTGAATTGAACCCTATTACACAGGAGGCACAGCATTATGGTTAAAATGTGAACTATATAATGTGTAATTAACTACGGATTACTTACTAATGAAAGTCGGAAATCCGTTCCGAAGTTCCGTAGTTAATTACATATTTAAAATGTCTCACTATAGTTTCAATTCGAATATAGTCAATATAATATAAACATATTACATGTTTCAAAAGCCTTAATCTAATAAACCGCCCCGAGTCGCACCCGGCGGGAAGGTGCCCATCACGCTGGCAGCGTTTCCACGCTGAATAGCCAGCGAGATGCGCTGCACCACTCGGCGCGGGGGTCACCTGAGCGCTTTCTCAGTCGTTTCAATTCTAAAATGACATAGGCTACCAAGCAAGCATAGGTACAATTGACAATGGAAAATATGACGACAATAATCTTGCAATTAAATATTTGTTTTTTAATCGTTTTTCAGCGTAATAATTGAAAGTGTATGAGAATCTGATCATGAACCGATAAATTGAACAGAACAAAAGTATGACTTATACAATTGTTTTATGTACTTAGTAAGTATAGTATGGTAATTAATTACCTTGGTATTGCTTGCTTATCGAATGGTTAGTGGCCAACCTATTTGTCAGAGTTGTTCAGGACGCCCGTAGGCGTCTGACATGGCTTAACGATTGCTGTCGAACGACAACAACCGGGATCGACTGCTTAACGTGCTTTCCGAGACACGGAGGAGCTCAGGTGAAATATGCCACAAGCGGTCACCCATCCAGGTACCGACCGCGCCAACGTCGCTTTACCTGCACGATCACTTCGGACCATGCTCACTTCAACTTAAATGTCAGAAGTGCAAAGCGTTTTTCATTGGTTCATTTTTGATCTGATGAATAAGTGTCAAAATGAAAATAAGAAAGAGAAACGATTCGTTCAATACTGACTCATTAAACATGAAGAAGAATTTGAGAAACATCGTTACAAACTTCGGTGGTGGAGGGAAAATTACTACTCCATCTTCACTAATAAGATGGAACACCAACTTACTCCGATGGATACTTACTTAACTTCAACAAAGTTCTGTAGTGATCACATGAGTACAGGTAACTTACGTAAACTTTCGAGACATTTTACAAATACTTGTATGAAACTTACCGAGTATGCGTGGTCGGAAAATATTTATCATAGGTATGTAAAGATACTTCATGTTGTAATTAGTGAACTTTTTACTGGGTAAAGTTAGCTTGATTAAAAGGATGTTTACAAAGCGAAGGCAGTGTTCAATGGTGTAGGTAATCGAAACAACTGCTTTCATGAATGGGAACAACTCTGTTATCAAAAAGGCAATAAACTTGTTTAACATGCAAAGGTCTATATTGAAGTCTATATTTTTAAACGTCCAAGAAAATGTGGGGCTCAAAACCAAGGTGCGACCAGAGTCAGAAAGTGATCATGCAAGATAAGCAACGTTTGGTGCGGTCAGAATCATGTTGGGCATATTTTCATCTGAGCTCAACAAGTCCCGGCGTCCCGACGACGCTGTCGTTCGACCTACAGATGATCTCAACAACTCTGACAATCTCAAAAGAATAAGAAAGTCGAAAGGCGATCCTTATACTATTAGTGATAAGTAGTACAATATTATAAATGTGTATAATCAAGTTTGAGCGGCTACTTAGGTAAATCTAAACTACAGGTAATAAATCAACAAATAGAATAATGAATGACGTAACGGCCGATGGACCCCACAAAACAAAAGTAATTTCTACAAGTGTCCCGTAAATAAAAGCGGCACTAAAACACTCGAAACAACAATAAAACAAATAGAGACGACACTCGAAGTGTCCCCTATTGTTAAGGGTGCCCTATTGTTGAATCGTAAAATGTAAAAATCACTTTGCCATTGAACATCTTTGAGCTGTAAAAACATTAAACGTTTGAAGTGTGCTCCTGCTGCGAGAGAAAAATTTTAAACCTATTTTATGGAACAATCCATTGATAAAGAAAGAAACTTGTTGACCTGACCCCGTTTATGGCTTCTAGCAGAAACCAGTATCGGGATTGCGCAGGATTCTGCAATATTGCACAATTAATTAGAACTTTTACGTTGTTATAAGTACGTCGTTCTTCTTTGTAAGCTGTATAAGAGTAAGTAGACAGTAGCAGTAGGGATGGGTACCTTTACGGTGAGAAGATAAAAAGCAAGATAATTAGGTGCTGTGAAATGTAAATGCGTTGAAAAAGAAAAGAAATGAAAATAGAGAACGTACGGGACATTTTTCGAGACAACGAGTTTTGGGACTCCGCCTGGTTCGGGACGGTTGACTGACCTCCCTGTTGCCAAAGCTCTATTCATACCCGAATTCTATGGAATTTTATTGAGTGGCCCTTTCATTAAACCCTACGCTAATGAGGATGTGTTAATAGATACTTCCTTCGCCTTTCTCGTTTATTTTAACCAGCGGTGCCTTTAATTTCGGTTTTCTATTACTGTACGTTTTATATGCTTCGTTAGTTTGCTTTGCGTAAAATGTTTTCGTGGTTTTTAGTTACTGTTACGTTTTGGAACAAGCGTCTGTTGATTTAACATAATTTACATTTCTTCTTCTGGTCTAAGTCTTAGGTATTTTTTTCATGTTTGAAAATATATCATAAATGTTTATCATTCCTTTAAAGTATAATTCTGAAGTTTCTATTTGACCGTTGTTCTTATCGCAACAGTAACCAATAGTCACCATTCTACATACCAAGTATGATTACCTCATTCTTTTAATTATTATTACAATTTAGCAATTTCAAAAACAGAGTTACATTTTATATCTGATTCAACAGCAAATGCTTCAATAAATTCAGCCATAAAATTCATAGATACCTTAAAGTTAATTAGAAACTATTGCAAGTCAAAATTACCTACACCATTTACTAGGGATAGTCTGGAATGTGCGTTTGCAATCAAATACGAGATTGTTTTCGTTCAGTTATACTTTACTGAAGGATATTTGCGATAGGGTATCAAGTGGACATGAAACCGAGGCCTTCTTTTTTAAATGTCGTAATAGCTTTAAGATACGAGTAACATACACTTTAACAGATAGGTAAAATATTTATCGAATAGTATCTCCAAACTATTATAATATATTATATTAAGTGACTGCCCGATCCTCCCCCATCCTAGTGATGTGTCCGAGCCATCGGAGTCGAGCCGCTTTCGTCTCTCCTATAATGTTCGGCTCGTTCACCATCGGATCGGGCAGTTAAACGAGCGTATGTGGGACGCCCTAACGGACGGCGTCCGGTCGGACGTCCCAGATACCGCTGGCGCGATGAAGTGGAGAAGGATCTGCGTGAGCTCCGGGCGCCTGACTGGCTCGAGACTGCGCAGGAGAGAGAGCGATGGCGCTCTTTGGTATCGGAGGCCAAGATCCACTTCGGGTCGCTGCGCCAGCGGAGTAAGTAAGTAAGTATATTAAGTGACTTGTTAAGAGCGTCGGTGGTCTAGTGGCTAGGACCCCGGACTCTCAGCTCCGGGTTCGATACCATGCAATGCCATGTACCAATGAGTTTTTCGGATTTTTTCGAAGACTTACGTACATTTACCGACTGCTCTAACGGTGAAGGAAAATATCGTGAGGAAACCTGCATGTGTGAGGAAATTAAAAGTTTCCGAAGGCGTGTGAAATCCACCAATCAGTACTGGGCCCGCTCGGTGGATCATGGCCCCTGCCCCAACAGTGGGGACATTAATAGGCTGATGATGATGATCTCCAAACTACTAGAACATAATATTAATACTATGAATGAAAATCAAATTAATAATATTAATGGATGTTACGAAATCGATTTTACCAAAGCATTCGACTGCGCGAATTGGATTAACGATCGATGTTCTAGCGGTACCCGTATTGCATCTGTATCCATTATTTCTGTAACGAGCTTCCCACAATTATTTAAATAACACAGAATGGATCATTCTTTCATGTATTTTGGCTTTAACCTTATCAATGCTTTTTTCTTCTTTTGACATGTGGGTTATAATGTGCAATGTTTCATTTTACTGCATTAACATCCATCTAAATTATTTAAAATCGTGTTCTTTGAAATTCTTCGGAATTGTCACAATAATTAAAAGTGTAACAGGAAATTATAATAATTAAAATGTAATCAGTGGCTTAACTTTGTCTAATTGAGTCGTGGGCAATTTTACTTCACGTTTAATCTAGGTATTAGAAAAACGTTGAAAGTCTAGACTTATAAATTTTCCGTTAAGAACTGCAATACTAATGAACGAGCTTTCGAGTTATAGAGCAATTACTGCAGCTGGATTTGCATAATATGCATCGTGGGCTGATGCATTAGGAGGTGGGCACGGAAATAAAATTACTGGAATCATTTCATTGTGGGTCGGTAATGGACTGGGAAATTCCTTTATTTTCATACCTGCACTGCAGATCTATGAGAGTAATATCTTTCTAATATAATACTGCTATAATAAAGTCTATGAAAACAGTTATGGCACCACATTTTTGTAAAGGAAAATAAAAATGGACGGTAAGCAACACTGAAGAAGTAAGTACTAGACATTAATACAGATGACATTTCTCATTATCTGTGTTTTTTGTTGCCATCCGTAGATTTTACCACATGTGTATGTGGTAAAATCTACGGATGGCAATCTAATAAAACTTATAAACTACTTACATTTTACTAATGTCCCATAATAATTATGTTAACTCTTCCATTCACAAACCTACCGTACCGCTACCAATTTAATGTATTATGTATCATAAGATTTTTTCCATCACCTGAAGGTTTCTTGGAAGATATCGCTTAAAGCGATAAAGGCGCCTTCTGCACATTGTATTGTACCTCTCTTTATGTTGTATGTTTTGTTTTTGTCCCGGGTGTGCAATAAAGTATATTGGTATTTGTAATATTTTTTATTACTTGGAATTTACTTCAAATTCGTATCTTTATATCGCTTGTTTCTGATACTTGTAACATCTTCCTTTTGCGATTTTAATACCTTCAGTTAATTTTATTTTGAGGAGCTCGTAGCCTAGTTGCGAGCACGGTCCGAAAGTGATCGTGCAGATTAAGCGATGTTGGCGCGGTCGGTACAAGGATGGGTGACCGCTTGTGGCATATTTCATCTGAGCTCCTCCGTGCCTCGGAGAGCACGTTAAGCAGTCGGACCCGGTTGGACAGCAGTCGTTAAGCCATGTCAGAGGCCTACGGGCGGCCTGAACAACTCTGACAATAGGTTGGCCACTAACCATACGACAAGCAAGCAATTTTAGTTTGACCTTCGGGTTTTTAACTTTACAAACTCTCGTATTTCTATGTGCTTGCTTCTATTTCCTCTTCCAGGTTTCTCTATTCCCTGTGCACGTAGAAATTTATCAGCTCTACGGTGTAGGAGATTACGGCAGCTTGTTTTATGGTATCGCTTGGTGATGCGACGAGAGACTACGGTTAGTTTGGGCACGTCTACGTTACGGATACGGGCTTGATTATTATGTTCTGTGTTAGCTCTAGCATAAATTGCCTCAATTTCTAGTGCCCTGTTAGATAAATGTATAACTTTTTATGGTTAATACTTACGGTTGTTGGTACTTGGTGAAACTTGTAGTACCTACTTGATTAGACTTAAATAATATACTGTGTCACTGGTTATTACTGTATTTTATTAATTACGACCGGTTTCGTTTACACATCTTCAGGTATTGTACCTGTCTGTTAAGTCTAATCATGTATAACTTTTTGTATGACTAAATCACAGTTGATTTTAAACTGAATCTTTTCTATTATAAAGTCTTCTATAACGGTTATTCAATACCTAATTTAGAGCAGTGCATTACGTTTGCAGTACGTTCGGCCAGGGGGCACTCCGCGGGGGTCTGTTTGACTGAAATTATATTGTATTGTAATTGACATTCTTCTTATACTGTAGTAAATATAGGACAATGAAATACCTAATTCGTTCTGAGTTTTCTTTATTCAATAACCAATTCAGAATCATTTAGACTTTAAAGTAAACTTTGAAATTTTACTTCAACTAAATTACCTACTTGTAGTTATGAAAGATAGTTCCGCGGTTCAGAAATAATATTCTTTTTCTTCTTCTTTCGTGTTGATGATCCGAACTAAATTTTTCCCGACCAGAAGGCGGCCACATCGATAGCCCTCTGGTTGGCCTCGAAAAGGTCCTCCCGCGTGCAGGTGGTCGGACACGCGGGACAGCAGAGCAAGTGCTCCATGGTTTGAGGGGAGACACCACACTCACACTTTACTTCACCGCTGGAGAAACCCCATTTGTGAAGATTATCTCCGCAACAGCCAACCTGGGTTAGCAGGCGATTAAGCATTTTCCAGGTTGGCCACGGGAGTTTGAAACCCGGTGGTAGGTCTTCTGTTGGCGGTATGATATCTTCTTTTCTTTATCAAAAGTAGCTAATAATTAGATAGATAGAAACACTTTATTGTACACAAAATCAGGAAAAGTAAAAACTACAGGAATAATAATACGATATGTACAAAGGCGGCCTTATCGCTTAAAGCGATTTCTTCCAGGCAACCTCTGAAGTTAATTGGACATTAAAGAGATTAGCGACAGTGTAGTGTGAGGATATGAAAAAGGTTACTATTACTTAATATACAGTAAATATAGTAAAATAAAAGTAATATGATATACATAAATAAATATGAAGGTATACTAAAATAGTTAAATGCATAGATATACATAATATAAAAATAAATATATAATAAATAAACATATACATAATAATGAAAATAAAATGCACAACTACAACGACAAATAATGATGAGTGAGACCCGCTTTAAACGAAGCCAGGGATTCCGAATGCCGAATTAGACGAGGAAGTGAATTCTATAGGTGGATTAGGTTCTATCTAATAATTAATAAATGATTAGCTTACAATAAAACACTTACTCGTACATTAGTATCATAGATATCCCTTATTTTCTATTGCATGAGCGATCCTACTTAACTTTTATCACTATTGTTCTCTCAAACCTTTTTACCAATTACTATCTTCATCGATTTCCAATACATACACAATCAGTAAAACGGGTACGGTCATATTCTCAATCGTTATTTACTCGAACGAGTCCATGTGACGATGCTAAGCTAAAGTGCGTTCCGATAAGGCTTTGTTGAAAGGAACCATTTCTGTTTTTTCAACCCTCTGCCTTAAACGTGAGTTGAAGGAAAGTTTAACTCCACAGGAGCTATCAAAGTACCTACTTACGTAATCATTCCAATATAAATGTGTGATGATGAGATGAGTGTTGATTAGTGCTATGGAGAATATTTATTAGTTATTCCTTTTCTAACCATAGAGTCTGCGGCATCGGACAGAGGGCGGTGGAAGAATATTGTCTCAGCCCTATGCACCACTAGGTGTTCTAGGACCTGAAGAAGGAGATTCCTTTTCTAACTATCTTTTATTTATTTAAACTAGGCAATATTTATTTATTTCATTTTAAACTCAGTATCTGTTAATAATATAATAAAAATATATTATATCTACATTTTCCGGTGGTGGTGAAAATTACAACTAATTTTAAACTAAAAAAATAACCAAAAGTACAGTGCTTAAGTGTAAATTAAAAAATATCGAGACACATGAATGGATTTCTGATATCCCACACACAGGGAAACCTAGTTGGGAGTCAGATAGCCAGACATTGAATAAGGGTGAGTGAGTGCATATATTTTGAGCCCTGAGTCAGGTTACATCTTGAAATAACTACTCGTATCTCTTACCTGTACCTACTACCTATGTAAGTTTAATTAAAATAATAATAATAAATAACTTCTTATCATGAAGAACATCTTAATAACGAACTATCTGTAATAGTTATTAGGGCTCAAAATGAAACACACCGATAGACGTGTTAAAACCAACTAACTTTATTGTCTTTGAAATACCCTCTATTATATCATTACGCAACCTACCTACATTTTTGTTATTATTACTGATGTTCACAAAGTACTACTATATGATACTATCCATAAGTACGTTAATATTTCCATCCATATCCATAGGTACCTATTATTTCTCTATAATTTATTCATCGTTACCAATTTCAGCCGCTTTTCGCTCAATGCTGGATATAAACCTCTTCTCTCATTATGCAACTCTCAAGTGTGTAGTGTAGTATTTATTAACTACCAATAATGCGTTACAGTTTCGTGACAGTCTACTTCCTAATTAGTTGTTCTCAATATTTACTCTTCGTAATTCTGAAATTCAAATTTCGTCAATATCGTCCATAAGCATATACGTATAAGCATAAGCATGCACGCATAAAGGACCTCTTACGCATCTAAATGCGGAAACAGAAGCCCAAGGAGCTAAGCATAAGCATAGAGTACAGTCTATACCCTTTAGCACTTTGTCGCTTGAACTTATATGACACATTCATAAGAATGTCAAGGAAACATCATCATCAGCAGCCTACTCTAGTCCACTGCTGAAGAAACGCCTCTCCCAGGGCGCGCCATTGAGCCCGATCTTCGGCTCTTCTCATCCCGTCGCTGACAGCCACCTTGCGCAAGATCGTCGCTCCATCTAGCAGGGGGGCGTCCCACACTACGTTTGCCCAAACGCGGTCTCCACTCCAGAACCCTACCTCAGCGGTTGTCGGTTCTGCGACAGATGAGACCGGCCCACTGCCACTTCAGCTTGCTAATCTTACTATGTCGATAACTTTTGTTCTATGCCGGATCTCCTCATTTCGGAATCGATCCAGCAGAGATACTCCGAGCATAGCTCTTTCCATAGCACACTGAACGACTTTCAATTTGTGAACCAGTCTCACCGTCAGTGTCCACGTTTCGGCTCCGTAGGTCATTACTGGTAGGACGCACTGGTTCCGTTATACGTCGCCAGTGTCAGTTTGTTTTGGTAGCCCGGGGATTCTTTGCACCCCCTGCCCTACCGTTACCATGGCCGCCACCGTGTCAAGGAAACATAACAAAAACTTAATACAACAGGGTTCTATAGAGTATAACTTGATGTGTCTTCCACTGCACCTAAATAACGCTTTTTCTTTGATTCACAATAATTCCCATAAGTGAGATCACTTGCAAAATAGCTTGCTCCCATATAATAAAAGTCCTCTACGCGATTCCCACTCCTGGGGTATAAAGTAAATTGCACACATCCTTATCTCCTAAATGTGGGAGCCCTTCAGCGCTTCGCTTACTAAGTTATGAATTTTCAATAAGTACCCCTCTAATGTTAACGAGACGAGATAAAATTTGAAATGGTTACATTAACATTTATATAGAGTTTACATAATCTTGCGTGTGTAATCGAATCATTTTAAAGACTCTGCCTTTGTGAATTGCTTTGTGTTTATGGATTCTAAATTTTTAGTCTTCGTATATAAATTACCTTATTACTTTCATTGTTGTGGGCCTTGCACATCTTGACAGATGATTTACACAGCGTTGTGTCGGCATCTACGCTCGTGGCTGAATAAGCCGATGCAAGAGCGGCAAGTTCTGCCGCACGTGCAGCAGGTGAACTGCGAATCTGTTGGAGCAGGAGTTGCGAGGTGTCTGTGCCGGTTAGCTCGTTTGTCAGCTAAGTTTTGGAATCACTCGATGTCATGTGCAGTTCGGCCCTCGATCACCAGATGCCTCCATGCGTCTCTATCAACGGCGGGTTTCTCCCAGTGAGTGGTATCAATCCCAAACGCAACTACGTCACGTTTCGTGCAGTTCTTGTAGCGCAGAGTGGGTCTTCCCACTGGTCTTTTGCCTTTCATTATAGGCTGGATATTAAGTAATAACGTTTTTAAACAATTAAGATTTGCTTTATTAGCCAAAACTTAATGGTTTATTCGCAAACATAACTTACATCAAAATACTTATAATTTAGCTAAAATTTTAACATAAATTTCAAATCTGACGACATTTATACAAATATTCATAAATTCCTTAGTTTAAATCGTTGAATTTTAAAAATCAGCATACGTAAACAGGCTATCGTATTTCAATTAAAACCTTTAGCCGTACTGATAATCATCTATAACAGTTACCAAATTATCTTGACCTCTGTCTTCAGTGATCATTTGACAAAATTGTTTATGAGTAGTAAGTTCGATGAACTCTTAGGAGTCACATTTAATTGGTCGTGTTCGATAATTATTGTCTTTCGAAACAAGTCAAATATGGCTCATTATAATGTCAGTGACGAATTTACAGATGTTTTATAATTATAAAAGATTTTATGTGTTTTACTGCATATACTATTTTGGCTCTAATTGATCATAAAATGGCCCATAATATACATTATGAGTTTAGTAAAACAGCTAATCTGAGATTTTTATCTTGGATAGCACTGGTCAGGTTGGACTTGTTGCCAGGTTAATTTTTTAATTTTCTAACGAATGAAACTATTACCGCGTATCTTACATCTCTATTATAGTAACAGTTATACTAATTCTTTGCATTTTGCCTTGCATTTGTTGTTAACACTTTGTTAAAGATTTAATACTTTGATCATCTCTAATAAACTATTCAATTATACTCGTAAATAGGAACTGTTCCTGTGCTAGTAATTTCTCTTTAAAAGTTTGTTTTTAAGTTTTAAATTTTTATATATATTTTTTTATAAATAATAAGAATAAAATATAACTGTTAAATCACATTTTTTTTTCAGAACCCACTATTGCTTGTTCCTATAGGTCTGTTTTCTTTTCAATTTTCTTGATTTTTATCTTTTCTATTTTAGTATCTAGTTTTCATTATTTTGTCTAGGCGCCACTTTAGTAAATACGTGGCAGTCTGTTATTTGCCTCATTATCGTTAATTCACTTTGTTAAATCTGTAATATACGCTGTCAATTGCCCAATAAAAATAAAATAAATGGATTTGTTCTGTTCTATACTTTTCCTTGAACACCAAATTCATTCCTATATAATTTTGTCGAGATTTTCTTGACCACGTTTTATAAAAATTTCATCAGGTTTTTTTAATTTTTTTTTCAACAAGACAACATTCTATCATTTATAATATAATTCGGTATAAATAACAAGTGTCTACGTAAGTAAGTCTTACTTATAGGCTAACTCAACGTGCTTAAATAATGTGTGTTACAGAATTAAATGATAAAATATCTTATGTAAAATTAAGAATATAATCCAATAATGTCCATTTGCTCGTACGAAGCGATTTGCTTCTTCGTTCATTATGCGAACGGCTAAGGAATGGAACAGCCTGCCGGCGTCTGTATTTCCCGAAACCTACAACCTTGGGATCTTCAAGGCCAGAGTGAATAGGCATTTACTGGACCCGCATGCTCCATCGTCGACCTCATCGTCGCTTAGCATCAGGCGAGATCGAGGTCAAATGCGGGTTTAGAAGAAAATAAAAAATATATATAAACAATAATCACGCATATTTTTTGAATAGGTATAAGTAAGATAAGAAATTGTGAAATTAATTTTCCTTATATTTATTTGAAAAGACATTATTCAGCTTCTATTTATTTGGCAGGGTATCATTGAAAACGTTTTACTCTGTTTAATATCAGAAAACCGATAGTTAGATGGTTCGAGTTTGAGTTCAAATGTTTAGGACCGTGGTGGCCTTCCCCCATCTGGAATCTTGAGTACCTGATGATGACCAGGAAAAGTAAGGGGATGGAAAAATTGTTAGTCGAGATTTCATAAATTTTTAATTTAGAGGAGCTCGTAGCCTAGTTGCATCGTGCAGGTTAAGCGACGTTGTCGCGGTCGGTACCTGGATGGGTGACCGCTAGTGGCATATTTCATCTGAGCTCCTCCGTGCCTCGGAGAGCACGTTAATCCGGTCCCGGTTGTTGTCGTTCGACAGCAGTCGTTAAGCCATGGCAGATGCCTACGGGCGGCCTGAACAACTCTGACAAATAGGTTGGCCACTAACCATACGATAAGCAAGCAAGCAATTTAGAGTTATTGAGTAACAAAAAATCTTTCTTTACATGCCTTTTCCAGAAAACTTAGACATCTGGGATCAATCGTGACTATAGACTCTTGCGCCCGCGCCGCTCCCGGCGATCGCCCTTTTACTTGTAATGGCCTATGAAATTATTCACGTTGCTTCCCCATCCGTATAAGCCTATTTTGGACGTATCCAGACACTTATAGACATCCATGTTTCTTGCTCTAGGCTACAGCTTCTTTTCTTGTCGCAACTGTAGTTGTAAGCGTCGGTGGCGTTGTGGCTAGGATACTGGACTCCCATGCAGGTGGTTCGGGTTCGAGACCACTTGCGTAGGCATATTTTCTCAATACTCTAACGTTAAAGGAAAACATCATATCATTTATTCATAAACAATCATAAATTGTGTTTGAATCCAAAAAAAACATGACAAAAATATTTTTTTTGTAAGGCTATAGATTGTCCCACTGCTGGGCAAAGGCCTCCCCTCCTCCGCCAAAAAATAATAATTAAACTCTTTCTGTGTTATAAAAACGAAATTAAAATTACATTTTTTTAATTAAAATCCATGTCACAAAAAATATTAAAAAATAAAATAAATAAAACTGAATCCAAGAGTTATTTTCAAAACAAATACAAAACAAAAAATTATAATCTGCTAAATAGTCATATTTCACACACCTACTTACATTATAATTCTTCTACAGAATACAATCTCCTTTCCATCATCGTGAGGAAACCTGTACACTCAGATAACCAGTGTGTGAAATGGGGAAGGCAGTGGCATACCACTTATTTCCATAGAATGATCAATATCTTTTGATAAAATGCTATCAATCTTATGTTAGGATAGATTTATTCTTAGAGCTTTAATTACGGTATTTTGTTACTTAAGTGGTATGTTGTAAATTAGTTTTTTAGGTTTTTTCCAGTTCCAGATTTTTTTGCAGTTTAGCAACTGTTATGGATAGAGCAATAAATCATGGATAGTAAACTAATAATTAAACTTTGATTGGTCAATTTGCTATAAAATTTGAAAGTGTTGTGTTTTGCCTATAACAACATAACATATAATAACAACAAGATAACAAAAACTTAACAATAGATTCTGTCACGGATCCAGTAGAAATACACTCAACGGACTAAACCCGTTAATTTTTAATGGGATTTTTTTAAATTTAATGGCCTTTGGTATTATGTTTTAAGGCACAATAATTCCGCCAATTCACGATGTAATGGGATTTAACTTCGCACGTTAAACTTATAGCTTCTATGTAGACTAGCAGACAAATTCAAATAAAACCAATCAACTACCTTTAATGTAAAAGTTAAGCATATCCTAAATACAAATCCATTTATTGCTTACACAAACAATAGAGAAGAAAGAACACCATAGAATATCATACATTTTTGTGGTAATATATATGCTATAAATAAATCTTTATCCAATTATAAAACCATACTAACCTAATATGGTCAATACTAAACTTTACGAGTAATAGAAACAACCAGTACCTAATCCTGAAAAGGCTAATGGTATGGAAACTCAGACGCTAAGTATGTACTCGCGTCCATCTTTAAGAAGCAATTAAACTACTTTATTTCTTTCATTAGATCGCTATTCTGCTGTTCAGGTTTTATTTATGAGGGTAAGTTTCGAACGCTTTCGAGAATAGTTTCCTGGGAAAGACGAGAACGTCAAGGAACTTTCTTTTATACAATGTTTCACTAGCACTTCGTCGGAAAGTGTTAATTCGATTAAGGAAAATTGTTCTGCTGCTATATAAAGTTCCGTTTTTAGTGCCTTTTTGGTTTAAAATTTCAAGAGACCCGACGGCATGACTCTAGTGCCCTGGAAGATGGGCCGGCCTTTAGTATGGGACGCTACCTGCGTCGATACTCTCGCGCCGTCCCATCTTCCAGCGACCGTGTCGAGGGCTGGCTCAGCGGCTGCGTTAGCCGAAAACCTCAAGCGGCGCAAATATGCAGGCCTCAGTGGGGACTGCATGTTTTTGCCGTTTGGGGTGGAAACGCTGGGGCCTTGGGGTCCTGCGGCGCACCAACTGCAACAGGACATTGGGAGACGACTGGTGGAGGCCATGACCGGAGGGCTGGCGGCTACTTTGCCCAACGCCTAAGCCTCGCTATTCAGCGGGGCAACGCCGCCAGCCTTCTGGGCACTCTGCCTGTTGGTAGGAGCCTGGGAGAAATCTTTTGTTTGTAAATATTAGTCAGATTAGGTTAAATTAATTATATTTTTATTATACGTGTAATTTATATAAATTAAATAATTATATAATAATAAATATAGATAATCTCACGAATCTTTCATTAGGTCCTCTACAAAATTCACACGAACTGCAGATGGATTGTAGGTGGTCATAACCTGCGACCAAATTGTACTACTGTTCGCGGGTCATAATTAATAACTCATAACTGGTTTAGAAATAATATTGTGTTCCAAAAAATCAAAAGGTTGAGGCTTACTAGTATCACAGCTAGTAATAAGTCTTCTTTAATGTAGCTTTCCATTTAAATACGAGTAAACATAAGATATTCAGACGTTTTTATGGATTTATTGTAACGACTTTTGATAAGCGGCTCTGGTAGCACTCTTACGCCATGTCGTTTTGGATGCTTCTTGTTCAGTTTGTCTTCAATGAATTCTTCATACTGATAGTTTATTTTGTTGAAGAAAATTTATACGTAATACATTGTTGAACCATTGCATTGTTAGTTTTCTTTTAAGGAACACTTTAAAAACTAAACTTACCAAGCCTTGGTCCTTACTCAGCATCACAATTTCATGCATTTCTCACGAAAGCGTCACCGTCTGATGTTCCTTCTGTCCCTCGAATACTAATAAGTTAATCTTTTATATCACATTTTCGTGAAACAAAGAGACGAGGACAAGTATGAGATAAAACCGACCGCTCAACTTGAACCGCCGTCAATTGTTAACATTCTCTTTAGTTGCTCCATTTTTGAAAGCAAATGGGGAGGCAAGGGGGGTCTTTTATCTGGTTTTGTCTGGTTTTCTACTGCCGGTTGTCGAGTGTGAGCCTGTATTAAGCAGCAGCGGAATTATGAAGCATATGCTCTTTGAATACTAAGCGGCCATTTTGAAAGGTCGGTCCGGTTGTACAACGGGAGTACCAAAACGAGGATGGAAGCGGTATTCACAAAGTGCCGGGTGTGACTAATGCAGAGTTCTTTCCATTTTAAAGAATATTCATATGTTAATCGAGGCGTTAATGGCGTCTCTAAAGTATGTTATTAAATGATGGAATATTATGTTCCAGTCAATGACTTTTAATTGCTTAATTTGTAAAGAAAAGAACCTTTTTTGTTAAGGACAGCAAACGAGGAGACGGACCACCTGATGGTAAGTGATCAAGGTTGTGTGGCTTTTTGGCGCACCTAACCTTGAGGATTTAGGTGGAATGCCTCATATTATCCCGGTAATTACCTACGCTGGCTCTCATACCTTTTTATATTGGTTATGTGAGACGAACAAAGTGATAATAATGTAATTTTATATTGGTTATGTGAGACGAACAAAGTGATAATAATGTATTTTTATATTGGTTATGTGAGACGAACAAAGTGATAATAGTGTATTTTTATATTGGTTATGTGAGACGAACAAAGTGATAATAATGTATTTTTATATTGGTTATGTGAGACGAACAAAGTGATAATAATGTATTTTTATATTGGTTATGTGAGACGAACAAAGTGATAATAATGTAATTTTCATTCTTTATTTTCATTACCTGTTTACCATTTTTAAACACAAGACGTGATTGATTAAATGCATTTCCATAAACTGGAAACTTCTGGAAATATCCAAGCATACTATATCCATAAGTATTTCTATTGAACTTGATTATTTACGTCTCCTTTATAGATACAGAAACTCGGTAATCATATTGTACAAGATAAAGTGCTATACCTATATGTAAAATAAACAAGACGTAATAATCAATTGAGAATCTGCGCCGTTCGGGGTGGAGACCTTGGGGCCGTGGAGCCCACTGCCTCTACCGGGAAATAGCCAAGCGTCTCGTAGAGACATCCCGGGACCAGAAGGCTGGACTCTACTTTGCTCAGCGTTTAAGCCTCGCTATACAGCGGGGCAACGCCGCCGCCAGCCTCTCGGGACACTCCCAGGACCAGGTCTTTTACTTGTAAAACAGTTAGGTATTTTGAAATTTTAGCTTAACTATGTATTATAGTCAATGACCTACGGAACCGATACGTGGATACTGACGGTGCGACTGGTTCACAAATTAAAAGTAGCTCAGCGTGCTATGGAAAGAGCTGTGCTCGGAGTATCTCTGCTGGATCGAATCCTAAATAAGGAGATCCGGAATAGAACAAAAGTTATCGACATAGTTCATAAGATTAGCAAGCTGAAGTGGCAGTGGGCCGGTCACATCTGTCGTAGAACCGACAACCGCTGGGGTAGACGAGTTCTGGAGTGGAGACCGCGTTTGGGCAAACGTAGTGTGGGACGCCCCCCTGCTAGATGGAGCGACGATCTGCGCAAGGTGGCTGGCAGCGACTGGATGAGAAGAGCCGAAGATCGGGCTCGAATACATCATCATCAGCAGCCTACTAGAGTAGACTGCTGATGATGATGTTTTATAGTGTTATTTTAGTATTACTTTATTTTGAATAAACCATGCCGTCGTCTACTTTCTTGAATCGCACCACTCGTCGGCGGCTCAATTTTCACCCGCACTTTCTAAAGCCTTGGGTGTCTACCACGACCCATTTTACACGAACGTGTCTGCCACGCACCTGCAAAATGTGGAACTCTTCCACCCGACGTTTTTCCACAGCGCTATGACATGGGATGCTTCAAAAAGAACGTTAAAAAAGTCCTCTCCCTCCACGGCCGGCAACACACAAGCAATACCCCTGGTACTGCACGTGTCTCTAGGCGACGGTGACTACTTACCATCAGGTGGCCCGTCTGCCTGTTTGTCGTAGCTAATTTATATAAACATAGGTCATAAGATTAGCAAGCTGAAGTGGCAGTGGGCCGGTCACATCTGTCGTAGAACCGACAACCGCTGGGGTAGACGAGTTCTGGAGTGGAGACCGCTTTTGGGCAAACGTAGTGTGGGACGCCCCCCTGCTAAATGGACCGACGATCTGCGCAAGGTGGCTGGCAGCGATTGGATGAGAAGAGCCGAAGATCGGGCTCAATGGCGCGCCCTGGGAGAGGCCTATGTCCAGCAGTGGACTAGAGTAGGCTGCTGATGATGATGTAATATAGTGTTATTTTAGTATTACTTTATTTTGAATAATCCAATTTCACCGAGAATGAATTTCTTACTCCATTTCTTAAAAGCTATAGCATCAAGTTCCAAGATGGGCAGCGGAGGAGCCCTGGCTCATTTGTATGTAAGGCACTGCTTCCTAAAACGGCTGTACTGTTTTGAATAAATCTTTAGCTTAAATACTAACTCAATAAGAGGAGAGCTCGTTTGGCCCGTGTTGAAAGTTAACGCTCACTGAATTGAAAAAGGTTAACTTAATTTGCATTGGTCTTAGCTGCTTCGTCTCGGGTCGTGCTTGGTAAGACTTGATGTTTATCAACCTGTTGATGGCTGAGACCTTTGGATTAGAGGGATTGGAGTGAGTTACTATTGTTTGTAGCTTTCTTAAAGGCTTTGTTTTGTTACATCGCGTCTATTAAATAACTTGAAAATTTACGACTCACATGAAAAATATTCTATAAATACTCTATCGCAAGAGGTTACAGTTGATCCAATCGTATGTACACTAAGTAAGAAGTGTTTATCTTCTTTTGAATCTAGAACCACTTCTTCTTTTCTTCTCTTCCTGTCATCTCCTGCTGGGGTATAGGACTCGAACAATTGCTGTCCACTTATTGCGATCTTGCGCGGCCTCTTCGAGTTCCTGCCAAGACATTCGGATTGTGACTGCCTCGTTTTCAATTGACCGGCGCCATGGGGATTTCGGACGACCAGGCTTGCGTTTACCTGATGGGTACCATTTCAGGGCCATTTTTGAGGGATGATCATCCGCCCTTCTGAGCACATGACCTAGCCACCGCCACTTGCGTCTATCTAGAACCAATCAAATCAAATCAAACCAATTGTTTTTATTGCAAGTAAGTACCTTAGATTAGAGAGCGGAGGCCTTTGCCCAGAAGTGGGACAAATTATGGGCTATTAAGTACCTTAAAGTATATTAATTGTCTTATATAACGTTTTCCATAATGCTTGCACACCTACTACCTCTTCCTCGAAATCATTTTGCCCGACGCGAAGGTTGCCTGGAATAAGAATAAGAATAGCTTAGACGAGAGAAGAGAAAGTGAAGAGAATTGAGTTTGAGTTTGTTTTCTCTGTTTTATTAAGACATCGCTCTTAGCGTTAAAGCCGCCTAAATTGTACTTCACTATTTCCTTTTCTATCTTTTGTTTGTTGTTTTCTATTTGTGCAATAAAGTGTAGTTTACTTTACTTTTAATTTACATTTTTTCAATTTTTTCTTTTTACTCTACCACCGCATCGTAAGATGCTATAGCTGAAAGAATATTTAGCAATTTTATTATAATCTTCTTCTATGTCTTAACTAATTAAAGGAAAAGCGAAAAGCGAACTTAGTTGTCCACAGTCTTTAACTTGCTACAGTCTGTCCTCTAGGTGCCGGCTAGCAGAGTTCTAGGACAGTGTGCAGATGAAGTAATAGAAGAACTTGGTAATAGATATTATATTTTTAAGGAACAGAACAACACGGAAAATAGTATATGTAGAAAATAGGTAGTAGTAGGAGATAAAGATGAACGGAGAAACGTCCGTTCAAAACAAAATACAGAGAGATAGTGCAAAATACAAAGATAACAATGAAATTAATGGAATAATGGAATTTAGAAATAGAATGGGAATATGATTTGAATTTTGAAAATATAGATGAAGAAATGAAAATGCCAACACGAAATGAGGTGAGATAAACGCGAACGATGAGGTTGAAATTCATGGCAAGGAGGTCGATATTTTTTTATTTTTTTTATGTATAACTAAACCCGCATTTGACCTCGATCTCGCCTGATGGTAAGCGACGATGAGGTCGACGATGGAGCATGCGGGTCCAGTAAATGCCTATTCACTCTGGCCTTGAAGATCCCAAGGTTGTAGGTTTCGGGAGAAACAGACGCCGCCGGCAGGCTGTTCCATTCCTTAGCCGTTCGCATAATGAACGAAGAAGCAAATCGCTTCGTACGAGCAGATGGGATATCAACAACATAAGGATTGAACCCCTCCCCGCGCCTGGTAGTCCGAAGGCGGAATGGAGATGCTGGAATTAGGTCGTGCAATTCCGATGCGCACTCTCCGAAGTGTATCCTATAAAATACCGATACACAGGCAACCTTGCGCCGATGTTCCAGACTTTGCAGTCTAGCTTCCACCAGCGATTCGTCACCTATAAGACGCTTAGCGCGTTTCTCCACTGAGTCAAGGGCAGCCAGTTGGTACTTAGCTGAGCCGTCCCACAGGTGGTAGCAGTACTCCATGCACGACCGGACTTGAAGACCGGACTTGAAATTTGATATGGACGATGAAAGCTACATCGTTACAAACTAAACAGTTGTCTAAACAATCTCCATCGGTGTCATTCTGTAGGAACGATTAGTAAATAATATGTAAGTCTATTAGTTTACCTAGTTATCTGTTTAGTAACCTACCTCACCAGTAAATTAACCTAAATAACGTAATTAGTTATTCATGCCACGTTTATTATTATACATAACTACCTAAATCAACATTGTCATATCCTCTGCATTACCTACATTATCATCATAGTTACCGCTGCTGGCATGAATTTAGATTAAAGTTTATCATAAGACATAATATATTACATATATTATTGACTTCTTTCTTAGTAATAAGGGGACATCCATATATTACGTCACACGTTCAAGGGGGTCAACAAAGTGTGACATCGTGTGACAAGGGGCGAGTCATAAGCTTCGTGACGTCACATGCGTAAATCTAAAAGAAGTCATAAATAATATAAAGGAATGGTTTCAAAGTCCATGGACACAAGATTATTAAATTTTTTATCGTTCATTTGATTTGATGATTTGTAAATTTTCTAAAATGTTTGATTTTATGAAAAAATATTTTAAATAAAAATAGCAGACAACAAAAAGTAATAATTTAGATTTGGCGTTGATGGAGCCAATAAAATTAAAGAAGTCGTTTATTAATAGGTTTGTAATTAACCATTAGGGGCCTTCCATAAATTACGTCACACGAATTTCATGATTTTTAAAGCCCCCCTTGTCACAGGTGGTCACATATGTGAGACCCTCCCCTGAAGTGACGTCACATATTTTGCAATTTAAAATTAAGAAATTATTAATTTCAATAATTAATAATTTAATTAATAAATTAATAATTTAATTAATAATTTCTTAATTTTAAATTGAAAAATATATGACGTCACTTCAGGGGAGGGTCACACAAATGCGACCACCTGTGACAAGACGCTTTAAAAATCATGAAATTCGTGTGACGTAATTTATGGAAGGCCCCTAATTGTTAATTACATACCTATTAATAAAAGACTTCTTCAATATTATTGGCTCCATCAACGCCAAATCTAAATTATAACTTTTTGTTGTCTGCTTTTATTTCAATTCATCTTCATCATTAACTAAAGCTTCCTGCAATAATACATCATTAGATTCAAATTAAAGTTCATTAGCACTAACCATTTTCAAATTTACTTTACCAATTGCCGTCTCATTACGCAAAAGAAAAGGAAATACCACACACATCATAACTGTATGACTAACTTAACCACAAAAATTCAAGTCTTGGCATTACCACTCTAGGAAAAAATATATATATTTGTCTGTCATTATTATAGAAAATGCTGAGTCATACTAAACAATTACACCTAATGAATTATCTAATTTCTTGTACTGGACACTGACAGCATATTAATAGGCTCAGTTGTGTTTGTATGGGATTCCAAAGCTCTCGACTCGACATACATACTGTATTATAAATACACATCTATGTGGCATTGATCAGTATGGGAGATAACTGCTTTTGAATTCGGCTCCGTTAGCGTCTTAGATATTTGAAACCAGACACTTGCTATTAAAATATCTTCTAAGAATGATACTTCTTGTCTGTGTTTCTTGATCATAGCCACTTCGCGAAATGGGAATGGTACTGTTGAATGCAGTCATAGGCCAATTGTTTGTCTACAGTAAAATTAAAATAACCGTAGTATTTACTTTTAACGTCGAGATTTCTATTTCTGAGCTTTCCTTTAAAGGTCAGTCAATCTCTACATTAAGAGTATTAAAAATACTTTCCACATTCTGGTTAACATTATTTGTACGACAATGCCCCTTTACAGCAGATATATTAATTTTATTATTTATTAATTTAGAGAAATGACAAAGCCCCTTTACAGCTGCTACAATCTTAATTTTCTAGCCAAATTTTTTATATGTAAATCGGCTGGTCTGTTCGCTCCTGTCCAGTTATGTTTATGGTTAGCAGGAATTGTGTTTTAAATTTGAAGTAATTGTAAATGCATGACGTAACCAAGAGTTCCTGGTGTCCCGATGGTGTTTAATAAATGAGTATGAGTATAACATCTTCCACATCATTATTACGTACTTGTAAGATTAAAAGTCAAAGAAGAACGGAAAACTCGGGAATAGCTGAGAAAAGAGAACGGAAAATTTAGTAACCCATACTAAATTTTGCGTTATCTTTTCTGTAGATATTTACTTTATCGTTTATATAAAAATCTTTAGGGCTAATTAAAACTTGCAATCGACGTAGGTATGTACCTACCTAAACCAAAGCCAACAATCGCTATTTACCCTAGCGAAATAAATAAAACTTCACCAAGACGCATCACGTCATTCGCTTCCCTCGAATCAATTGACCGGCGAGTAATGAAGACATTACTGTCTGTTTCGCCGACGATATCTATCTCTCCAGATAATCGCGGTTGCATCACGATCCTGTGCGGTACTGTTCGCAGAATAAGTGGTTTTATTTGCAAGAGTTTTATTTTTAACATTTCTCTTCGCAACTTAATTGGAGTTATTTTCAACGCCTGTTGAATAATGATTATTGTATTGCTAAAGAGGTAGCCAATGTTGAGTTGTTGTTACTTTTGTTTTATTATCGGACTTATACCTTTACTATATTATATTCTGAAGCCACAATACTGTAGTAATAAATCCTTTAAACAGATATGTAAGAAAAAGGTTAATAAACATGGAGCTCTACTCATTACATGAGCTAAACAATAAATATTAGATTGTAATTTTTTGATTTTGATATTTGATATTCAATTGTATGACATTTTATAAATAATAGTATTATATTATTCTGACTGAATTAGATCGGTAGTATGTATTGACAATGCCCCTTTACAGTAGCTAGTAGCGTTAAGTAAATTTAAATTTGAAATTGTGTACAAACCTATTATAACAATGTACATTCCTATTTGACAATGCCTTATGCAGCAGCCATATTTTTATTTTGAGAATGCCCTTTTACAGCAGCTAGTAGTATGTAAGTGATAATTTAAATGTTATAATATAACGGATAATAATTGTTCCTTGACGCGTCTAAGCGTAACTTTTGAAATAAAAAAATAAATAAAAAAGACTAACTACTATATTTCTCCATCTGCTTTCAAATCAATGGGTAACATAGTAAAGTCGAGCTTATACTAAACTGTGAACTCTAACTGAAGGACACAATTTTATGCTCTCTTTGTGATCTCAATTTCTAGATGTTATTTAGTTTTTTCAGTCACCTAAAACTTCAAGCGAGAATTATTATCATTGATAATATAGAAAAAAAAATTGAACAGTGACATGTGGGACAGGTATATCCTTACTTTTAACTCCAAACAAAAATTGCACAGATCAGCTGTTCTATTTATTTACATATCTTTTATTTATTGTAGAATAAGTACGCATATAAACTCGAGGTCCATTGAATCCTTTTCAACTCCTTTTCTATCTTTGAAACCCTCACTGCTATTTAGAATTTCATATTAAGGTGTGGGAATGAAACATCACACAGATGAAATGAAATCAAGGACTTTGCGAAAAGACTTTTGTATTCAAACATTTATAATATACACAGATATGTATTTCTCCTTCTACCGTTCGATCCCATTTTTCTTATTCAAGTAATAAAATACACCTATAAAACTTCAGACACTTTTCCTGCTCACATAAATATGACAGACACAAACTGAATAAAAATCATCGCTACAAAAATATACGGCCAAAATCTGGAACGAAATTTATCTGACTCCAAAAATCCAGGTAAATTAAATGTATTTCAAAGCACGTATCGACTACGTATATTACCGATAGATACAAATCTAAACCAAAGACCCTAAAACTTTGTTTCGAATACTAATAAGCCGAAGGAAAGGGAAAGTTCCGACCTCAAAGGATATCTTTATCGGGGGAATCGTGAAACTACTCCAATCGCTCCAAGTTTGTACTTTGAGCATTGAATTATGTGCCTCACATGTAATATCTGCGGCTTCTTAATACATTGATTAGTTTCTGAAATATCTACTTATGCAAAATTAGATCAGGTTCAGTAATCTCATACAAAAACCATACATGTTAGTAAAAGGCTGAGTATAACGACAAAACAAAGATAATCTATGATGTTCTGACTGGTTTTAATTAAGAAGATATAATATAATACCTAGATTACGAAATCATACACGAGTATGAAATCTAGAAACAAATTACAAAGTTACTCGTCCCTAAAACAATTAAGGACAAGCATAAATAAACAAAATCACAATCAATGCATTAAAAGAAAGAAAGAAAAAGAAAGGTACGAACAGTTATTTTTTATTCCCGAACACTTTAACTTTTTCTGCGTATAGAAAAGAGGTACCCACAACAATCCAAATTAACAGACAACTATGACAAGTTACAAGTGCTGTTAACAAAATTAACAATGATGTTAAAAGAGCCATTACATGTGTCTTTGAAGATTGTAATACAAAAGAAGAAAGACCAAAATTGGATGAGAATTGATTTGTAGAAAAGAAAATGGAAGTTGGTAACGCTGGAGGACCATTCAGAGCTTTTGTGGTCGATGTTACAGACACAATGAGTAAGACAAAGACCTCTCAGCGAGTGGTCAACATTTCTCGAGTCGTCATAGAGTACCACAAAGTTACACCGTTATTCTTTGGACGTGACTAATGCTGACTGTTCGTGACACCGACGTGTAATGTATAATATCTCTAGGTTATTATTTCAAAACTTAAAAATCTCAATGAAGCGATATTTTCAACAGACTTAGTAGGTATTGAAAATATCGCTACTCTTAGCTTTTAAGTAGCTTTATGTGATGAAACAAAATAATAGTTTATGCAACGTAATTATAGCGATTTTAACATGAGAACTGTTTATGAAACGAAGCGCAGCTGAGTGCGTTGCATACAATACTTTTGCTAATATTTAAATATATAAACAGAAAATACGAACCGTTACGGAGACATTACGGAGCCATGACAGCTTGACATGTTATTGGTAACTATGGAAACCGTAGACACTGTTTGACGTATTGTCGATATCGCGTAGGCGCGGGTGTCGAGTTTTTTTAATGGCTATAGTACCAAGTTGTTGGCCAGTGAAATGTAGTGCATTTAATACGAAAGAGTTCTTGTATGCACAGCCATACAACAAAGAAAAATTTACATATAATAATCGAAAACTCTTTGATGGATGTACCTCTTTATGTTATTGATTGTGGTTTTAAGAATTACGAAATGGGAGTAGAAAAACTATTTATTAGAACACAAAACGGTTTAAATATCATCGGATTTCCACGGACATGATTTTTATCTATGCAGTGGTAATGGTTTTTCTTATCCTATTCTTGAAGAAATATTAGGTATGAAGTTATAAATAAGTAATATCAAAAATAGCATTAATTAATATTCGCATGAAATTAACGGCTTATGAATACATTACGGTGTGATATACGCAAATACTGATAGAGCGATCAATACTTCAGCAATAAATATTAACATAACATTAAACCGTTGATTTATAAAGGTGGGATCAGTTAATAAATTCACCATCGTGACCGTACTCCGGTTAGTTTATCACGAGTTACGAGGGTGGAAACGCAATCGTGATCTGTTCCCGTCATGGGTTTCCTTTGTTACCGTGTTTTGTCTCTCATTTTTGATTTATTTACACTGGTCCAATCCAGTTTGGTAATGAATTTATGGCTCTCAATTCTCTTCTAGAGATTGTGGGTGTCTTAGGTTATTACTTAGGTTGCACGCTCATATAACATTCTGTATTGTGAATTTCCGAGGGATTTCTAAAATTATCTCTTTCTTAGAAATGTTAATTATTTACGTTGTCTAATAAAGTCTCGTTACTTAATTAATTTTCATCTACTGTGTCTGTTTCATCGTGCTTTATTAATTCTAAGTTGGTTTCTTGCGTTGTGGATTTATTACGGTTGCCTTCTCCTGTGAGCGGATAATCATCTCCATTTATAAAACTTAATTTACCATGACAAAAAACTCACTAACATAATCCGCTAAATCTCGGGCTAATAGCGTTTACGCCTCACAAACGTCGTTGTTTAGCTCGGCAAACCTTTCAGAATCTTTTTCAGGTCAATAAGAAACAAGAAAATTCTCTTTTTATACTAAATCAAAGGGGTTTCGTTCGCAAACCGATTTACCGTAAAAGCGAATTTCACCCTCAGACGGGTTCAAAAGACATGCCGCATATAAAAAGCTGTGAGGGTTACCTGTGGCCCAAAAGTTGGCGAAAAAAATCTACTAGTCTTAAAAGATTATATCCCAAACTTCTAAAAAAAAATATAAGTTTCAATTTAAAAAATTCATACCTACCTTTAGCCTTTACATTTCATATCAATGAGATTTATAATTTTATTACACATTTTACATCAATGTTTGATTTGCGATATGGTGCCTTTAATTATTCAAATAAAATTAATTGTTTTGCGGCCAAAATTGATTATTTTAAAACAGTTCGTACATTTTCGAAATGAATTTGATTGGTTTCGCATTTATCGTTTGCAAATAGTTTATCTCTTATTGATTATCATCATCTATCTGTTATTCTGTACTTATTGTATTAAATCCATATTTATTGAGTAAACGATGCGGTTAGTGTCCAGTGTCTAAATTCTGCTGTTAGCTCTTGGCTATTAATGTAGTACTCCCAAGAGGTCATGGGCTCATTTCTTTGTGAATATAAATAATAATAAATAAAAGAGTATTTATTCATTCACACTTTAAAAAGGTACAACACTGTTATTTTATTTTAATTCTTAACCAACCTATAAACAAAATATATCTATAACACGTATTGCCCTATGTGTGGAAACGGAAAAATGAAATGAAATGGTGGAGACCTCAGCGACACGCTGGTTTTCAAGTCTCGCCTAATGTGCTAGATGGAATGCTGGTCCCGGGATTACTACACAACACGATTATGTGGTCAAATCTCTATTATGTAATTTTATATTAAAATGAATGTAGCTATATGTAGCTGGTTTTAGCTTCCTTCTGATGATAACATAATTGGGCTTCTGTGTCTGAGAGAGTATCTATACCATTTACTGAGGTCAGCTTACAGAGATTTTGCTGTATAATTTTTAATAATTTTATTTAATAATTTTATTAGATACATTACATTAGGTATACATTAAACTATACTAAACGTTGGACTCCGCACTAGGCAACAGCCTGTATCGCGGAGGCCGGTTCAATTTTCCTTATCTAATAATAACATCAATTTATACTAAGATATATTTATTTATGAGATATTTAATTATTATTATTTTATATTAATTTTCTTACTTATTTATATTATACATTTATTAAAATAAACAGAAATAAGGATAAGAAAGTAATTAATTATGGAGTGTTGTACGACGATGAGCGTGAGTGTGCTAGGGTGTCTTAAGGTGAGTATGTGTGTGGATGAGTGTATAATGTGGTTTGGTGAAAGAGGGAGGATATTCATGGTGAGTGCAGTCAAATGTGCCGTGGAATATACCTCTAATACAGAAAACCTAATAGGTATCCTCTCAGCAATTACTCTTGAACTCTTCGACC
Source organism: Hofmannophila pseudospretella (assembly GCA_947369225.1). Taxonomy (NCBI): domain Eukaryota; kingdom Metazoa; phylum Arthropoda; class Insecta; order Lepidoptera; family Oecophoridae; genus Hofmannophila; species Hofmannophila pseudospretella. Next base: position 10,447,655 of record OX376330.1, on the reverse strand, counting down.
GTTAAAAAATAAATGAACCAGAATTTAAAAAGTCTCACACGAGAAAGAGATCACTCTACTTCACCCTTCTCGTTTCCTCCTCCTCATCCATATTCTAAATGTTTTATTACTGCGCCATTGTACTGAATCCCGGTATTTTACGCGACAAAGGCCACCATAGGCCGGGGTAAACAAACATCATGATCCAGGGAGTTGGGTTACAAGATGTCGTTCTACCTTTTCCTTTTATTCTGTTTCGTCGAGTATGTAGCGCTTTTCGATGTAATGCTTGCTTGCTTATCGTATGGTTAGTGGCCAACCTATTTGTCAGAGTTGTTCAGGCCGCCCGTAGACATCTGACATGGCTTAACGACTGCTGTCGAACGACAACAACCGGAACCGACTGCTTAACGTACTTTCCGAGGCACGGGGGAGCTCAGATGAAATATGCCACTAGCGGTCACCTAGGCTACGAGCTCCTCATGTAATGAAAATTACTGTAATTTCCTCGTCCACCTCTCTCACCCAGCCATCGCCAGGAACCTTTAACTCGAAGTAAAGATTCGTAAATACACCTTTCTCTAAACTTGTAGAAATTGCAGTTCTTAGTACATGTACCTATTGTAGCTCATAATCCCATAATTCTCTAAACATCAAGGGTTTTAAGAGCTCCAAAGGTTGGCCATTAACATTTCATACAATTTTGCAGGCTATTCAAATCTGGAAAGGGTTCTGTAGGAAGGGGAGGATATAGCACTAAATGAGTAGACACATGTAACTCGATTCCACGATATCATGCTGTTTATATACCATCGGGGGCAACACACTATCTTTTGTTCTGTATTCGCGAGATTCGGAGTATGGTGTGAAAAAAAATTTCGTTAACGACTGAAAACTGGCTAATAACTGCTAGGCGAATAGTAAAATGAAAATTTCAACATAAATGAAAAGTCATTAATCATTTGCAACTTCCAGTTACTTGTAACTTCTAATTTTCTTGAATTTACATACATACATACTCTCACGTCCGTAATTCCCGAGTGGGTAGACTTGAATTTAATGCAACTAAAACATACTGAATGGCGATAAAGCTTTAGTTATAACTGATTGCTCCAAAAACAGAAGCATCATAAATAATTTAATAACTAAATTAAAATTTTAAGAAACCCCGACGTACCATGGTGGTGATTTTTTTCCTGGCCATCATCAGGTCCTCAAGGTTCCAGATGTCGGAGACGCACCATGAACCTAAACATTTGAGCCCAAACTCGAACCATCTAGCTATTACCGTTCCAGAGATCCCATCTGACATCAAAGATACTCCAAGATCTTGGAAACCACTGGTCCGATTTTTATAAGACCTAGCTAAGAACACTCGACAAAATTCTGTATTAAGTTAAAAAAACCGGGTCCAAATCGGATCATCCGTTGTTATGTTAATATGCCACAGATTAACACACAAATACAGACAGGCAGACAAACAGACAAACGTGTCAAACTTATACCACGCCCTCATTCGATAGATTCGGGGGTCGGGGAAAAAAGAATAAGAATAAATTTATTTGTGCGGTTAGATTACAAAGGATTCAAAGTCCATACACCAGTAGGAACTTAAGCATATGTTATATTAAACTAAATAAAGTTACTGAGCAACAAGTTAGTTTACAATAAACGCTGACCTCCGAACTAGGAAGTTCCTGTATCTCGGAGGACATATCTCTCAAAGGACTTGTTACATTAATTGGAATAATATCAAGAGAAACAAATTTTAATATAAGTACATATACACGTATTACTACCCTTGCAATATTATTTAAATTGTATTCTATTGTAATACATATTTGCAGATACTTTTTCTGTGGACGGTACTGATTTCATCCCTCCCTTCTAAATATGATACCCCCAGGAGTGGATTGCCAACAAAAGGCCATTCTGATTTTGTTTTGACTAAAATCGAAGCGAGAAGCAGATCTGGTTTCACTAAGCCTGTTTGCTCTGATACACAATATACACGGTTTTCCATCAAATGTTTTTATTTTTGTTTTCAATAAATTTATCATTCATTTTGACCAGATTTATCAGATACTTTTCAACAAATTTTCAGTCGTCTTCGTATTCTCTATTTTAAGCCTCTGTATGTATAATATACCTACAGAAGGTAATATAAATTTCAATTATAGCTCTTCAATACCATATGTAGGAAGCCATTATCAATTCCATTATCCTATTCTAATGGAATGGGATATTTAAATAGAGGAATCATATTTCTCGTAAGTATAATAAGTATACTTACTAAGTAAGTATACTTACTACGATAAACATGATTAAAAGGCAAAACATTTACAGACTAAGAATACTTAGTCTTTAAATGTTATTTACAATTTAAACCAAATCCAGTGTCAGTTCCTTTTGCATATATGCATATATGTACATAATTAGCTTTAATATTATAAATATATATTAAATAAATATACCTAGATATATAAATGTATATATTAATATATTTTATAAATTTATAATAGTCATATAATCCCTTTAACTTAAATTGTTATTCCAAATTCTAATTCTGGAATCTGAATGTTAGATTGACACATAACATTGTAAAGTGATCAATGTGTGTATCCATGTAATCTCCACGACACGTGCAACGCCTAGCGTGGAGGTTATAGTTCAATGTGAAATGTTAATTAATATGTGGTAAACGGAATACATTTTTTCAATTTTTGTATCCAAACTGGAAACCAATTCAAAAATATTTGCGGTTAGTTGCCATAACGCAACTCCTGTCATTCCACCACTATTGTCCATCTACAATATTCCGGAAGTCCGTACAGCATTCGGTGCGATCCAAGGATTTCTTACAAAGATATAAATGACAACAAATAACGATTGTACCCCATATTTTATTGACAATCCAACAATGGTAGGTCATATGAATAGCGTCTACAGAAATGAACCCATGTTATACGAATTTGCTTTTTTGTATTGTTAATATCTTTGCTTCCTCTGGCGATTCTTTTCGTCGAAGCTTGTCTCCGTCCCTTTGATATATAGGATTAAATTTTTTTTGATCGATTCGTTTCAAAGTCTCAATAGATTATTATTTTTTATGCGCTTTCAAATAAACTTTATCACAAAGGTTTTAGGTGTTTGTTGTTTGGTATTTTAGAGCGTCGGTGGCGTCGTGGCTAGGACGTCGGACTCCCATGCGGGAGGTCCGAGTTCGAAACCAGGCATTGCCATGTACCAATGTGTTTTTCGGTTTTTTCGAAAGACTTACGTAAAATTACCGACTGCTCTGACGGTGAAGGAAAACATCGTGAGGAAACCTGCACACTGAGATAACCAGTGTGTGAAATGGGGAAGGCAATGGCAAACCACCCCATGAAATATGCCACTAGGGTCGTTCTATGTGATTAATTCCTTAGAATGATCACGACCCTCAGCAATGAGAAACACGACCTAGAAGGAAGGATTTATAGGTAGGGTCATAGACAGATTTAGTTATAGTCTTAGGCCCCGACTACACGCGTCCGGTTGTAGACCCGGTTCGGATCGCTGCAACCAGTCACGAAGCGCTGACTACTAGTGGTCCGACCCTTTCAAGTCTTGAAGAATTATTAATTCGATGCGTGAAGGATAATTTACATCATTATACCTATTTTCTTCATTTTAGACATCTAAAAGGTTCCTTAAGTTCTGTAGTTACTCATATTTCATTTTTCTTCGAAGATAATATATTTTCATATTATAAGCTTGAAAATAAAGACCCATATTTTACAAGCAACCATATATTCAATTTCATTTTATTAGTAATTTAATCACATAAAGACATTAATAGTGTATGGTTATTATAATAGTTAATGTGAATTTTAATAGCACCATTAAGATGCTTGTAAAATATAATATAAGTTACACGCGCTTTTAAAATTGCCATAAATTTCACTAAATATTATAAATTCTTTAATAAAAGATCGCCGTTAAATTCAATAAATCCTTTAAAATGCTATAAGTGGTTTAGTACTTAAAATTTAATATCGCAATTCCTTCCACCTGCTTCAAGCGTCTACTTAAAATAGTTAGTATCTATTTAAGTGTAATTTATGAACTTTCAGTTCGTGTATTGAGCTCAAGTGGTTTCTTTGACGATGCTTTTTAGTTGCCGTCTTGTTAGGTTAAAATTATGAAGAGGCTTCTGTTTCAATAATCTATTACAACGTATTTCATAAGTACAACGTAATTAATATTAACGTTAGAATCAAGAAATTGAAAAATCATTTTGATTTATCCTTCCCTTCAATAGGACACAATCTTCCCGTAACTTTTATCTATTAAAAGACTATTCGTCAGGTGCCAAAATGTATTTTAATGAAGGCGTTCCTTCCTTCATGGATAGTAAGTATGCTATCCTTTTCTACGGCATAGCTTTAGATGGAGATGACACGAGATTTAAGGAAACCTAATATTAAGAACATTTTTTGCAACACATGGTATGAGCTTGCTTGCTTATCGTATGGTTAGTGGCCAACCTGTTTGTCAGAGTTGTTCAGTTCGCCCGTAGGCCTCTGACATGGCTTAACGACAGCAACCGGGACCAACTGCTTAACGTGCTCTCCGAGGCACGGAGGGGCTAAGGTGAAATATGCCACAAACGGTCACCCATCCAGGTACCGACCGTGCCAACGTCGCTTTACCTGCACGATTAGGGTTCGGACCATGCTCGCAACTAGGCTACGAGCTCCTCAACGGTATGAGCTGGTAGCTCAATGTCTGTTAGATCCATCAACAACTCGAATCTAGTGTAGCAAAGTAAAGTAAAATCAAATACTTACTCATTTTTTATTATTAAATAAGGAGAGCAGACGAGCAAACGGGCCACCTGATGGTAAGTGGTCACTATCGCCCATAGACATCTCACCTCACTGTATTAATATTAGAGGGTTTTTGATGCGCTGCTAACCTTGAGGCCTAAGATGGATTGCCTCATGTGCCGGAAATTACGCTGGCTCTCTTACCCTTCAAACCGAAACACAGAAATGCAAGCATTTCTGCTTCACGGCAGAAATACATAAGAGGGTGGTACCACCCTGGGCGATCCTTCACTTTAGGATCTACCACTACCATACTACCATTATTACATTAAACTTGTTATAAAACATGGCGTAAGTACATAAAAAACATAATAACGGTATTGGCGATCTTATCGCTAAGAACGATAGGTGGAGTAGGTTGGTTAAATATTTCAAATTGCAAATAGAAGGACGGCGGCCCAGAGCCGAGTTATTATAAAATAAACGAAGTTCTCTTCATAAATGGTATACATTTTTAGCAGTCGGGAATTAAGAATTTGTAGAAAGTTTTTTGGAATAAATGCAATAACAAAACGCAATTGATTCAGTCCGACCCAATGACCTTTACTTTAACGGGACCACTCACTATCTGTCCCGTTTTTCCTCTTTGGGTTATCTTAAAGCAAAAACAAACTTGTGCGTGTGGGAATAACATTTAATCTCCTTTTTATATTTTTCTATTATCCTATCTATCTAGTCAGGGTAGAAATCTATGGTCCGACCACAGAGGCAAAAACACTGGGCCTCAAAATGTATGGAAATTCGCCATCCTTCTTTCTATAAATGAAAGCAACGGTCAATGGACCAGGAGATCGATTCCACTAAATACAACGTAACTAAATAGAATCTAAACTGCATCGTTATGAAGTGTTTCGTATGCTACTATCTACTAACGATCCAATTTCAGTTAAGTTCCGATCGAGTCAACGATCGATCGAACAGTAACGTATTTGTGCATTCTAATAAAACGTTTAGTTTATTCTGAATCGCAGTAGAACGGTAACAAAAGTTCATCCCAAGGTACTTCTGCCCGATCGATAGTAAATCGAAAGGTGGCAGTGGTAGAGTTATGCGTCAGCAAAATGCGATTTGGTGTCCAAATGGAATTGGAACGAAAACTAAATTGAAATTGGATAGAAATAGAACTACAAACGTAGTAATTTAGGCGAATTTGGCCCCTGGCCCATCTGCCCTTACAAATTCATACAAAGTGACACTTCGACAACCTAACCGCGCGCAAAGTGACATACCTACATCGAAAAGATATTGTTCGCAATCGATTCCATACGTCATCCATTTTAACCGAAGCAAATTGTCAAGGCGGACCCGGGTGTCAGTTTTTTTGGTGCTATTCAGACCTTACTCCGGTCTCTGACACAATGATGCATATTCTTTCCCAGCGACATGGAAGATTTCGCCTGTTTTTCGTATTTAGGTATACGTAAGTAAAGTAAAAGTAAAAGTCACTTTATTGCACAAATAGAAAAACAACAAACAAAAGAGAGAAAAGGCAATAGTGAAGTACAATTTAGGCGGCCTTATCGCTAAGAGCTATCTCTTCCAGGCAACCTTTGGGCAGAGGAAATAATTAGAAAACAACAAACAAAAGATAGAAAAGGAATCAGTGAAGAAGTACTTAGTTATAATTTTATTTTTGTCTATAAATCCTTTCTTTTTATCGTTATATGATACAAGTAGGAGGCAATGAAATGGCTGATCGTTACGCGAATTTAGCCATTTCTGAGGGTGTTGAAATGCATCTAGATCCGCTTGGACCTGAGTACATTCCGAGGGCATGCGAGGGCTGCCTGTATGTCTCGCTGGAGAGACCAATATGAGGAATTAGCTAAAGTGAAGGGGCTTTGGTACAATACACTTAATTACATGCCAGCCTGGGCTCCATGGATTGACTGTGTCAGTCTTGGTAGGGAGCTACTTGTCTTGGCTTTTAGATTACGCTCGGGTCACATTCCGTTAAATAAGTTTTTGCATTTGGTGGGAAGAGCTGCATCACCGTTTTGTACCAACTGCAACACAATAGAAGACCTCACTCACCTCCTAATGGAGTGTGACCTGAGGAAATTTGAGAGGAAAAAATTTGGCCTCAATAGGCTACAAAATGGGAGGCTCAATATTATTTTAAGTCAGCCCTTATCTGATAATATGAAACACTTACTGATGTTTACTAAATTAGCTCTCAAAGTGAGGGCTGACTTTAATAATACTTGAGCTTCCCTTTCCCTTTTCTTAGTGACCCTAACGAGGCTGACATGGTCACCTTGTCGTGTACCAAAGCCTCTAAATTGAGATATAAAAAAATATAAAAAAATGATACAAATACTTAACCTAATAATAAATTGGAAACGAATAATAATAAATAGAACAGTAGAATTTTCTTCTTATTATCAAGAGATAAAAAGGTACACGGACAGCAGCTACGATAAAATACAATTACTAGATAAGTACTTACATAAATTGAGTCTCTAAGATAAAAAGAAATATTATTAAATAATCAGAAATGTCTTTACTAATGTAAAGAAAAGACAAAATAAATCTTATTGCGGCTTCCTAAAAGCCAGAGAGAGACAAAGAGAGCACATTGACACAGAATATTGCCCTGATGAAATGAGGAAAATCACGAATAAGGACGCTTTTAAGATAATGCTTCGTGAGCACTTTTATAAGACTTTCGCAGTGCCAGGAACGTTTGTGTGTAACTTCGGTATAGTCCTTTCTTTTGTGTTAAATTTTTTGTTTAGCTTGTAACGATGTCGACTTCATCGTCCATATCAACCTCCTTGCCATCAATTTCAACCTCATTGTTAGCGTTTATCTCACCTCATTTCGTGTTGGCATTTTCATTTCTTCATTCTTCATTCCATTTCAAAATTCCATTATTCAATTAATTTCATTGTTTTTACTTATTCTCTCTGTATTTTTGTCCTGAACGGACGTATGTCCGTTTTATAAAATTGTCTTCTACTACTACCTATTTTCTACTATTGTGTTGTTCTGTTCCTGATAAATATAATATCTACTATTACCAAGTTCTTCTATTACTTCATCTGTACACGGTCCTAGAACCCTGCTAGCCGGCACCTAGAGGGCAGATTGTAGCAAGGCATCTTATTGGCATTGTTTAAAAAAAATGTGAAATGGAGATGAGGACATTGAAGAAATGGATACCTATCTGTATTATTACGTTATTTTATATTTTCTGGCCAACGTCTGTTACATGTTTATATCCACAGAAGAGATCTGTCCTCCGAGATACAGGAACTTCCTAGTTCGGAGGTCAGCGTTTTTTTTTTATTAAATAAAGAGAGCAGACGAGTAAACGCGCCACCTGATGGTAAGTTGTCACCGTCGCCCATAGACATCTCACCTCACTGTATTATTATTAGAGGGTTTTTGATGCGCTGCTAACCTTGAGGACTAAGATGGATTGCCTCATGTGCCGGAAATTACACTGGCTCTCTTACCATTCAAACCGAAACACAGAAATGCAAGCATTTCTGCTTCACGGCAGAAATAGATAAGAGGGTGGTACCACCCCAGGCGATCCTTCACTTTAGGATCTACCACTACTATTTTTTTTTACTAATTTTATTAAGTTTTACTTATGCTTAAGTTCTTACTTGTGTATGGACTATGGATACTTTGTCATCTTACCGCACAAATAAACTTATTCTTGTTTACAACTGTCATTTTTTTCCGTAAAACTAGTGTATTTACCTAAAATCGTCCGTGATAAGTGAACGTTATATAAGACAGTGAAATGGGAGTGAAAAACTACAGATGGTGTGAATTCGGCAACTTAACCTTCAATTGCACTTGGAATGCAAGGCACTAGGAATGCCTAGTGCCTTGCATTCCAAGTGCAATGGGAGAGTCGTCAGGAATGCCTGACGACTCTCCCATAATCTCGACGTTGGTAAACAGTTTTTCTCAAAACAGATGCTAAAACGTTCGAGTGAATTTCAAGATTCTAACTCGGTCAATGGCTAAATTGCAGTGAGTACACTGTTATTAAAAAAAATAACATACGCAGTTCGGTTACAAATTCCTTGTTAATTAATACTACAAAAAACAATATTCTTTTCAAGCTTATCAGTTTATAGAACTTCAATCAGTGCCTAGTATAAATTCTACATTAATGTATCCACTTTTATATCTACATAGGCACTTCAACGAGACTTAAACTTATATAGCTTTAGTAATCTACTTATATGTATAAATAACAATACTATAAAGTGAAATTCCACAAGTATTTAAACGTTTCAACGGATACCGAGGGACTTACCGTGTTTGAATTAAGTTAATACGTCCCGATCCAATATTTGTGTGCTGCCTCTTCGAAGCTGATCAAATAAAATGGTGACATTGCCTCAGAAACTTTATACTTATCGTGCACACACTTTATTACTGACATTCTTGAGACTTTAAGTTAGTTCAAAAAGAAAGAAGAAAGAAAGAAAAACACTTTACTGGCACAAAAAAAAACCTACATGTTTAGTTCACGTGATTATACCAAATAATTAATTACATACAAGTATTTGGCAATGTGCTTCTGGCTCAGCTAATGCTTATTTGAAGACACTTATGTAATGTATATGTAATGTATATTTGGCAAAAGGGGGGAAAGTCAGCAAATGCTGACATACTCGGGTACCAAATATGCAGCGCTGTTTTTCATTGAAACAGAAATGCTACTATGACATAAAAGAATACGTAGAAGACAAATCTATAATAGAGTTACGTTTGACTTTCCGTTATGTAAATGTGGTAATATAATGTAAAACATGAAATTGACATATGTAATATTGAATTTAAATATTCTTCTTCAGGTCCTAGAACACCTAGTGGTGCATAGGGCTGAGACAATATTCTTCCACCGCGCTCTGTCCGATGCCGCAGACTCTATGGTTTCCCAGGATACCTTTTAGCCGCTTTCAGGTCTTTTTGAAGACTACGTTTCCATTTAGCCCTGGGTCTTCCACTGTTAAATATTATAATTTAAATCATCATCATCATGATCAGCAGCCTACTCTAGTCCACTGCTGGACATAGTCCTCTCCCAGAGCGGCATTGAGCCCGATCTTCGGCTCTTCTCATCCAGTCGCTGCCAGCCACCTTGAGGAGATCGTCGCTATATCTAGCAGGGGCGTCCCACACTACATTTGCCCAAACGCGGTCTCCACTCCAGAACTCGTCTACCCCAGCGGTTGTCAGTTCTGCGACAGATGTGACCGGCCCATTGCCACATCAGCTTGCTAATCTTATGAGCTTTGTCGATAACTTTTGTTCTATGCCGGATCTCCTCATTTCGGATTCGATCCAGCAGAGATACTCCGAGCATAGCTCTTTCCATATCACGCTGAGCGACTTTCAATTTGTGATCCAGTCGCACCGTCAGTGTCCACGTTTCGGCTCCGTAGGTCATTACTGGTAGGACGCACTGGTTAAAGACTCTTGTCTTTAGACATTGAGGTATGGGCGACGAGAAGATGTGACGTAACTTCCGTAATGCTGCCCAACCCAGCTGAATTCTTCTGTCGGCTTCTTTCTCGAAGTTGTTTCTATATATTATAATTTAAATATTATATGAAATTAATTACTATTATGTTAAAATGAAAAATATTTGTATGCTACACAGAAAGTAGAAAGTAGTGATACTTTATTATAATTTAAGAGCTCTGTAATCTACCTACTTTCAACAAGTAAACTCTTTGATTTGTGTGTACTCACTGAACACTGATTTTCAGCCAGTCCAGCCAGTTAACTTTAGAAGTGAATTGTTCATATCTTTTCATACTTTTATATCGTAAGTAGCTAATTCTTTATCAATGCGAACATTTAATTTAGGTTAGTATAAAAGGAATACACTATACGCATTTACGTACAGTCTGTGCCCTAAATTGTCCGAGGGAGAGTGGGTCATATAACTCAGATAACAGATTGTACTCGTACTTAGTAGGTACTTTTTGTTAGTTTTATACTCGTACTTAATTGCTTCATAGTAAATAGGTACTTATTTATTTACCCACTCGTTTATTTGTTTAAATTTTTTTTAATGTTGGATGCCATAGTAATTTCAAATTGTCTTTCGCTAAGTATTCCATTTTATATTCTAGAGCTAAGTTGAATATTTTATTTTATTTCCCATTGAAGTAAGCAATGCTAGGATATCTAAATTGACACTAAAATACACAATTCTCTTATATATCGTTTTCAATATTGACTGCACACCTACTACCTCTTTCTCGAAATCATTTCCTCTGCCCGAAGGTTTAATTTTAATTTATTTATTAGGTAAACACAACAGATTACAACCAGAGAAATTACAGAAAAATCAATATAAAGTTATGAGCTAGGCCGTAACCCTTAACGTGTAAACACAGCATGGTTAGGAAGTAGAAAATTGATTGTTGTATAAAATCGAGTTGCCAAAAAATACATTGAATATAATGATTAAAAAATACCTATTGAAAAATAAAAATAATAAAGTAAAGACTATAAAGTATGTAGTGGATAGCTCACTTGAGGACATCCTCAACCCGTCTTTTAAAAACTAAAAACATAATGTTGCCTGGAAGAGATCGTTCTTAGCGATAAGACCACCTAAATTGTACTTCACTATTTCCTTTTCTTACTTTGGTTTGTTGTTTTCTATTAGTGCAATAAAGTGTATTTTACTTTAACTTTACTTTACAATTCCAACAAACAAAACTAGGGAATTGTTAAGGCGCTTCGAACTATTTATTTCATCGCAAATTCCTTTATAAAAAGTGTCTAGAGGGATGTGAAGCGATCTCGATATATTTTTTATCGTCGCGTCGCGCCAAGTCGGCGGACCAAATGGATAATTCCCGACGTTCCTTCGCCACTTTATTTCAGTTAGGTGCGTGACGATGGCCGTTTTCCTACGCGATGGAGTTATAAGAAGTCTTAAGAGACACTCGAGCTCAGTTTAATTAACCGTGTTCGTTCTGCGTGGGATGTTATAGAGACGGGTTTGGTTTATGTCGTTTTATTCCCTTTTACAGTTCATTTTAAATTTTACATTCATTTGCGGAATCATGCGGATTTTGTTTAATGTTGAATGCAATTTAGATAGATAGAAACACTTTATTGTACACAAAATCAGGAAAAGTAAAAACTACAGGAATAATAGCACGATATGTACAAAGGCGGCCTTATCGCTTAAAGCGAACTCTTCCAGGCAACCTCTGAAGTTAATTGGACATTAAAGATATTAGCCACAGTGTAGTGTGAAGAAAGAAAAGTTTACTATTACTTAATATACAGTAAATTTAGCAAAATAAAACCAATATGATGTCCATAAATAAATATATGTGTTGCAATTTATGTGTTGAGTGTTCTTCAATGGGATACTTGCATAAATTACCCTTGCTTGGAAAAGTAAGTTGGTTCTCAAAACAGTAAAGAGGTAGATATAGGTGACATAGAAATTGAAAGTACCCAACTAAACAAAGTCAATTTATTACTACACCATTTAGTTTTTATAGCCCAATAATAAAAAAAGCACTTTACCACTTGCGTACAAGTTCCACCAATACCAATTTAAAAATATCATACTAGCTATCTTTTTATGCTCACTTGTGATTGCACCTGTTCAATTAACTGGAAATCACTATCGCGGTGCAAACTTTACGATTATCGATAACAGCAAATGTATGGGTACAACACTAAATGGTCTTTAAAATGCATTTAGCTGTAATTACTGAACTGGGAACGAGTATTTCAAGATTCGTGCAGTTCAATGAAAATGTGGGCTAGAACGTATAGTATGTGACTTAATTGTCTGTTAGCCATAACAGGATGATCTGATCTATTATAAAGGAATTTAATTTAATTGTTTCTACTTAGTTTCAAGATTTGGACAATGATGGTTCAGCAGCCAGCGTAGAAGTTATTTTACGTAAATTGATAATTTGCACAGACATACCATACCATAGGTACCTTTTTTTTGTTTACTGGGGGAAATCTTCGCAAGAATACCCAGCCTCCTGGGGGAGAGACTGGGTTATGTGAGATATTTACTCACTAAAACCCCCTCGATGGCCGGCCTCGGAGGGCTCCGGGATCTCCAGAGGAACGCACCGGTGCCGTCCTAGCATTTGCCTTGGGCTCTTCCTGGGAGGTGTATATTCCACCTCCCGGTTCCTCCCGTCACAGCAGCGTGCGGCCATAGGACGTTGCTGCCTTCCCCAGGGTCGCCAGCCAATGGACGGCCAAAATCCTCACTTTAACCGCCCACGACCCTGATCCCTCCTCTTAGTCGCCTCTTGCGACAGCCAGGAGTTACCGTGGCTCTATTCTTCGCTCGAGACTGCTTCAGGGCTGCTTCGCCCGAAACTACAGAGCTGGGCTGTACCATAGGTACCTACACCTATTTTTATGTGATTATTTTATAAGTAAAGTCTATCCGCTAGCTTAGTAATCGTACATCCAAACGTAATTGTGGTATGGCAACCAGTATGCCACTATTGAATCTGTACCTAATGGTTTTTATATGACTTACGATAAACAAATAAAACTGAATCTAAACTAAATTTAATAAAAGGGAATAAAATAATTACATAAAATAAAACATTATCCCCAATATTTTTGAAGTTTCTTCTATAGAATAGAAATTTAATTTGACTTCAAGAAACACCAACCAAAGGTTTGGAAAAGTGCTGTCTTTCGTAGCAACAAAACGTTGCTACGAAAGACTCTAGGAATTTAGATGTGATAAAGGACTTTTTAACAGACCTCTAGAAGAGACCTCTTTGTATTGCTCTGGCACTCTATAAAGAAAAAGTGTTATTTAAAAAATAATTCAAGTGTTACCAGTAAATTGATAAAACACCCCTTGCTCTACTGTGCTACTTACTTATTCCCGGTCACTTGGCTATAATTGCCACACTTGCATTTAATTCCCCACCACGGTAATTAAGTTCATTGGCTCTGTTGTTTATTGCATTTCCATGTGAATGTTTATTAATGTTAGTACTTACTTAATCAATGGTGAGTATTTATAGCACTTGATAGTTCAATGTTAGTAGGTGATGTACGATTATTAAAATGTTCGTGGCGCAATGTTGCATGACTAAATGATTCGGTGTTTTGGCCCCCGACAAAAAGGAAGAAGTGTTTATAATTTTGACGCAACTATCAGTTTGTCTGTGGTCATGAATGACTCAACAACCGATGATCCGATTTGGAGTTTTTTTAATTTAAAAGAGTCGGATGAATATGTTTATATTTGGCCAGAGCCTAGTGGCTTGTGCCATGAAAATTATTAAAAATCTAAATGTCAACGAGAACGTAAACAAAGCGACAGATAACCTAGACATTCTCAACTTTAAAATGAAACTATATAAAACAGTGCAATTGGTTTTGCATGGTATTTGTATGTAACGACAGCTTTCGGGAACCTGCCGAAAGCGTACCGTTACAAAATAGACTAGAGTTATTTAAGTCTAGAATGAATCGACACTTTCTAGGCCCACACATGTGCTTCCATTTTCGAATGCATCATTACTAAGGTACTATTGGTAAGATTAAGGCTAGTGTCACAATGTAAATTTTTCAAATCTGTCGCCAAATATCTTAGCTTCGGTGTTGATATTATCCTATCCAGGAAGGGTTTAGAAGAGTCAGTATTTTCTAAGCCGGCGTTCTTCATCTGCGGCCTCATCGTCACTTCATCATCATCTGGTTTGATGGAGGTAAATGAATGAATGAATGAATACTCTTTATTGCACAAAATTAGTGTGATACAATTCGTACAAAACGATTAATACAATCTAGGCGGTATTATCGTTAAAAGCGATCTCTTCCAGACAACCCTTTAAAACCTTGTAAAATCCTTGTTTCTAAATAATAAAACTTATATTCATAAAAAGCCTACGAATATCTGCTATATAGGTAAATGAACCTCGTCATGTGCCTAATTTATATAAGGTCCTTTTTTATTAGTACCAAATATTTGGACGGGGGTATGTGCTGGTCATTTGTACCACTTTACACTAAAAAATAACCCTGTTGTATGAAAATTTTCCATACTAAAGAAAAATGAACCCCATTATTTTGCGCCTTGGTGGCGTAAACTCATCCATGTCGTTATGAATAAAACGAGTTTCAATCATACTTTATATTTCAGTATTAGAATAGCAATAATTCATTCGTTTGTAGAACAATTTTGTCGTTTATCTCGGAAATTTAATGAGTAAAAATATATTTTTTTGCCCTGTCTTTATTGTTATACCTATAGATGACAACCTAGTAATATTTGCCGCTAATAAAATTAGACCCTCTATAAATGAACCTCAGCATATTAAGAAAAAAGAAATTAAGGTAGGTCCTACGCCCCCGAGTACTATCAAAAACATGTCACCACCTCGTCAAACCTTATCACCACGTCCGTCTGCCGTCACCTCGGTAGCCCACTATATCATCCATTTATCAATTTGTAAATAAAGGGCGACAGGATTTTATTAACTGGAAGGATGTAATGGATTAGGCCGACGTCACACCGGCGACACGTGGGCCGTGATAGTGCTTGATCGATCATGTGTAGGTATGTTATCAATTTGTTTGGGCTTTAGTTCTCAGTTTTGTTGTGATGGCTGTTGTTATGCTTGCAAGAAACCGACAGGAAGATGGCACCCCAAACAATTTTTTTGAGAATAATCCTCCCAAGATAGGACCCCAAGATAGGATAAGACTAGAGAGTGTAAAAGCAGGAGACATCCCTAATAATATGAAATTATCCATAGACAATAACTAAAACAAAAACTAACTAATAAATACTATAAACCATATAATTTGTTATAACTATGTATACCCATTCAATTAGAAATATACGTATCTTACTTATAAGATGCTTAACTAATCTCATTTAGTTCTTCATAAGTATTTTAAATACCATAACCGTATAATAACTACGTACCTACTTTCAATTAGACATTATCGTATACGAAATTAATTTTATATATTTCCAATAACTCAAGTAATTTCCTATAGTTCTTCGTAAGTCTTTTAAATACTATAAACCATATAATTTGTTATAACTATGTATACCTATTCAATTAGAAATATTCGTATCTTATATACATATAGATATAACTTATGTATATAGTTATAACGAACGAATTTGTTATAATCATATATTTCCAATCATACATATATCATACATATCTTTCCAATCACTCAAGTTCAATCCTTCAATCCTTTAGTTCTTCATAAGTTTTTAAGAAGAACTAAAGGAGATTACTTGAGTAATTGGAAAGATATAAAATTAATTACGTATACGAAAATGTCTAATTGAAAGTAGGAATGTAGTTATAATACGGTTATGGTATTTAAAATACTTATGAAGAACTAAATGAGATTACTTAAGAAAGAGTAGCAAAATAGAGTAGAAGAAAAATAAGAAAATGTCTGACTGAACGTACGAATAAGTAGTTATATAACATACAAAGTAATGAATTATATAAATATAGTAAGTATTAAAAATACTTAAGACGAATATAAATAAATTAGTTAAAAAGAACGATAAAGAGTGGTTTTAATATACGAGATCACAAAGATGGGATTGAAAAGTGAAAAAGCATAGTTAACATATAAAAACAATTAACTATTTTAACGGTAATAATACTCCCGCTCCAAATGCACTTGTATTTGGCAATAAATATTCCTAAAATGCAACCAGAAAAACTAAAATGAACAGCTACTGACAAGCGTCACTGTAGCGTTTAAAATCTATTGCCATCATTAAACAATAATTAACATACAAATATTATCTCTGTAACACAAAGCCAAAATAAAACTGAGCTTAATCATGAAATTTAAACAGAATCCAGGGACCGTGACCTGCCGATGGCTTTATCAGATGTATTATCGTATTATTAACATAAATTTTATATGAGGACGCCGTTGACAGAAAGAAACGCCTCATTGTTAGAGCCTTCTTTTATCGGGGTTCCCTGTATTATTATGCTTAATTTTAAGCTTGTTCATGTAGTTGATTAGTTGGTTGAAAGTAGATTGTTCCTTTCAAAGGCATTGGGTGCGCCTAACCCTAGGTTAGGACTGATAAAAAAATATACAAAGCATATACATAGCTAATTAGGTAATTTACTAACACATAGTTCTTAAGTCTACAAGTCTACTAACTACAATATGGATACTTGTATCTGAAATAAAGATTAATTTAATTTTAATTATGTACGGGCACAGATCAAATCAAATCAATTTTTTTTTTATTGTAAGTAAGTCTCTTCTCTCTTCTAAGTCGTGTTCCTCATTGCTGGAGGTCGTGATCATTCTCAGGAATTAATCACATAGAACGACTCTCGTGGCAGATTTAATGGGGTGGTTTGCCATTGCCTTCCACATTTCGGGGGTCCGGCGTCCTAGCCACTATGCCACCGACGCTCCAAACTTTCAGGAGCACATCTTCTGAAATAAATATATCTTACAATAATTATGAATACAATCATATATGTACGCAATGTGCAAAGCTGGAGCTGAGTTTAGGGCCTAGTCTCAGTAGTCCGATGGTTTAGTCCGACGATCGGACTGATGAGACTTTTTAGTCTCAGTAGTCCGATGATACAGGACCAAGCCTCTTTATCATTTAAATAGTCATTTATTTTATAATAACCCTTTTTACATAAGGTCCGTCTTGTATGGGTCTTAAATATAGAGGTCTTATTATAAAATCGTACACAGTGACCCATAAATGATGTGTTAACTTTACTAAGTCTAAAGCGTGAGACTGCAAGTTTATTTTTGTTTCTGGTATTGAAATTATGATTATCGCAGTTTTTCGGAAACAACTGTAGGAATAGATGTTAGAACTGTATCACAATTAAGATATTAGTCCTAGTATGGTGCTTTGAGGTACACTTAAACTAGTAGCTAAATATAGTTTCCTATTAAATTTATTATGTGCTTTATGTATTTTTTCGAGTTAATTTAATAAAAAGTTCCCATCTGGGACTGTACTTTATCCTTGCTTATTGGATTACGTAAAAAGACAGAAGCGGAACCCCGTATGTGAAATATTTTCACACTTGGAGGCTTTGTTTTTTAATTTAGAGGATTGTAGCCAGGATTACGATTTGAATAATGCCATCAAACAAACCGTGAATGAAATAAAGAGCTTAAGAACAAACGATGAATATTCGCTCATTATTTCTTTTTTACATCGATGATTTGTTGTTACCTGGGAATACAAAAAGCAGAGAAATTGAATTTTATATTTACGGTTCTCGTTTCAAATTGCAAAAATTCGGAGCGAGTAAAGAAGATATTATTATAGTCTACAAAGCCCAGAGATATCGTAAGCTTAATGTAAATTTCTGAGAAATAATTTTACGAATTTCTTTGTCAATTTACTAAAATATTCGAACAACGTCCAAAAATACGGGAATCCATCTTTCTATTATCCTAATAAAGTTGCTGTTCACGGAGCCAAAACCCTGAAAGCCTCAAATCACAGACAATCTATCTGAGCACCGCGTTCTATAAAAATAATAATTCGTCTCAGTCAAGAATTCCTCAAGTCATAAACGGAAAGCGATTGCAAGTAATTTAAAATAGAGTATTTGTAATAAGTACCAAATATTAATTTAAAAAAAATAGACATAAATTGATGGTCAAATGTCAAAACAGAATAAAATAGCTACATGCAATCAAAAATCAGACGGTAGAAAGAGACGACAATAGATAATTGTGACGTCATTGTTATATAGCGCCATACAAGCAGGTCCTTGGCTAACTTTAACCATTAATATTGCTGATGTTAGTTGAGATATCGATAAACGGATTTCAGATCCATCATCAGGATGTCTATGTAAGTTGATTGATGCAATAAAAAAAATAGTCAAATATCCTATTGGAGGTTTATAAAGAAGAGAAGATAACAAGACAAGATTTTATATACCTAGATGAGTAGTGAGACATGAGACTGGAAAAAGACATTAATAATTCTTTCCCAAACATTTAAGGCCTTATTACTAGCAGCTATATTGTACCAATTTCAATCTTCATACCTACCTATTGACATTGAAGGATCGTAGATTTTAGACTCTTGTCGTAAACTAACATCTATTTTCAATTCTAAAGTAAGGAATTATGTAAGTATCTTCTCCCTTGCAGCAAACAACAAAACGCGTTCGTGATCCATGGACCAACCGGGTGGCGCGACCTAATATTCCTCAGAGAACACGCCGCCGGCTTTCCATCCAGCTATGTATAGGTATTGCAGATTCCCACCCTAGATTGTGGAAAAAAATCTTGCGTAGTCACAAAGGTAGGCATTGACGCAGTTCTTTTTCCATTTGGAATATTTCTTTTACAATAAACAGTAGCAGTAGTGACTTTTACATCGGTAAAAGGTTTCTATTATCGTAAACACGGGTAAAGACGGGCTAAGGATGTCATCAAGTAAGCTATCCAAGCACCTACTTTATAATTTTTTTCAATAGGTATTTTTTAATCATTACATTCAATAGTATGTTTTCTTTCCCAACTCAATATTGTACAACGACCAATTTTCTACTTCCTAACCATGCTGTGTTTACACGTTAAGAGTTACGACCTAGCTCTTAACTTTATATTGATTTTTCTGTAATTTCTCTGGTTGTAATCTGTTGTGTTTACTAATAAATAAATAAAATTAAATTATAAAACAACAGAATATTAAACTGGTATCAGATGGTTGGAGATAATAATGAATTACCCAAAAAAAAATTCTAAAGAATTATACATGCCACACTGGTGTGATGGTTAGTCTGCCTCCTTAAAATTGAGCTGTATGCTACTTACTCGTACATCAAAATCAACGGAATCACAAACAACGGCGTTGAGCTCTCTGACCTTACCTTGGAAAAAAAGACCGGTTCCAACGAGCAGGCGATTAAGTCATCTCCCCGCTGTTTCACCGATTTCAAGTTAATTTCTTCATTTTGTTGCCTCTTCACAGATTCCTTTATTCTTTTTCTCCAAGCTTGTTATTTGTCAGGAATCGAACGAGCAATTTCTGTAATGGACTTTCGGAAAAAGTATCAACAATTTAATCAAAAAGCTTTCATGGTAATTGTCGTAACGGTTGTTTTGTTTCCAAATTTAGAGAATGTGAAACAATTATTGCGTTTGGAAAAGTTGCTGATGCGAATAGATTGTTCAAGATTTTATGTCAGTTATTTCTTGTTCTCTTAAATCTTTAGCATTGTCTACATTACTTGTCTTGTAAAGCCAGTGTTCTTTTGATTAGTTATTTAAGAGTTTTATCTACATGAATAGCATTCTGTAAATTTACCTTTAATGAAAATAACCTTATATATAATATTTTGCAATAAATATATAAATATATGCAATAATTTAGAGAATATGAAACAATTATTGCGTTTGGAAAAGTTGCTGATGCGAATAGATTGTTCAAGATTTTATGTCAATTATTTCTTGTTCTCTTAAATCTTTAGCATTGTCTACATTACTTGTCTTGTAAATCCAGTGTTCTTTTGTTTGGTTATTTAAGAGGTTTATCCACGTGAATAGAATAGCATTTTGTAAATTTACCTTTAATGAAAATAACCTTAGCTTTACACTCATAAATTTTGTGAAGATTAATTTAATTTGTGTTGTTATTTCAAAGGATTTCGAATACTTTAAATACTTCTTGTTGACGGTTCAAATTCTCGACGTCAACAAGTCACTGAACATTACTCTAACTTTCACAACCAGAAAGTTATTCTAACAGAACATTAATCTTGTAAGGCATGAGTTGCGACCTTGTCAAAAGATGTTCATATCTGGACCATGTCCGACTCCCATGACAGCACCACGGACTGTGATAGTCGTGAGTCAGATGTCATTTTGACATTTTTATCTTCAAGACGTTTCGTGGTTGGAGGTTTTTTACCCGCCTTCTTATAGGTACGAGTAAGATCAACAAATATGTAATTTTTGTTTTGTAGATTTGACTCAATATTAACACTGCGTATAAATATTAACTTACCTACAATTTACTAACAAATAAAGTTTATTGACTCTGCTATTTATTTATATTACTAGTCGTAAATTGAGTGACATGCTCGTTCCCTTCAGGGCGACTTGGGCCACTTCCTAACTTGTCAATTTCCAAAGATGACCTTCTATTTCGTCCACTCCTATAACGTCCTTTTCCTAAATTGTCATCTTTCAAATCCTAATTCGTCCACTTCCTAAAAAGTCGTTATTACATTTATCTGCAAAGTTAATCATTGTAACACTGAAATAGTCTATAACCTGTGTACTTCATAGAAATCGGAACACACATAAAGACTCTACCATAACCATTATGGGAATTATTATTTTACACCGCTTACAGACGCAAATAGTTTTTTTATACGTCAGTGACTTAGCTCTTATATTATTAAGATTTTCAAACGTTATGTAAGGATAGAGTAAGTAAGTAAGTTAGTAATATGTTTATTTCACACACAGCAATGACCGAAACAGTTATAATCATAAAAATAATTATGTAGTCAAAGGTAAACATATTGAAATCATGTCTGATGGTCTGCTGGGCCTCAACTCAGCTTACTGCTGCAGACAAGAATGCCTACAGCGCTGGTATTCTGTTGGATCATGATCGATGGCTGGACAAATAATGGATAATTGAATGCTTTCACTTACTTACATGACATCTGTGACAAGTTGTATTGCTTGTTAATAAAATTGCATTTTTGGTAATATTTAGATGCATCTTGTGTAACTAAATCAAATCAAATTTATTTATTTATTTACACTTTGATGTACATAAAAAAGCTGTACCTGAGGCGAGCTTAATGCCTTGCGGCATTTTCTACCAGCTAACTATGGGGTTATGCAGAAATATTTAGGTAGGTACATATAAAATGGAAGTTATTGTTATATCTGGTGACATAAACTTATATAAGTAAAAAATTATATAAATAGCTATCGAAATCAAATCGTTTATTTGCTGAACATAGGTAGGTTACAAAGCTCTTAAATTATAATAAAGGATCTCTACTTACTGCCACCCCAGAGTTATAAACGTAAGTCTGATAGAAAGTTGCATTATAATCGTCAAAGAAATTTGAAATGGTTGTTCATCAAATTAATAAATCACACTTCCAAATGAATTTACGATTAAGAGAGTACACAGAGATCTGATAGCCCTCACAAAGAACAATATTTGATACAATAAATAACTTACTCCATAAAAACCTGTCTCAAGATAAATGGAACGAGTACAATTGCTGAATCGGAATAGTAAAACGTCATAAATAAATCTAAGGCCAATACTCCGATAGTGATAGAACATTTTAATGACACTCGATACCCCAATACGATTATATTGCCTGGAATGATCGTAAATTTGTTAGTGTAACCAAGAATATTGTTGAGTTGAGTGCCGTCCATTTTGTTAATGCCAGGACTTCTTTTTTGCTCCGACACTTCTACACAAATAATATAGATTTGTGGATTGGTTTTTTATCCTAGTGAATTTAGAACTTTTGCGAAAGTGCAAGACACACACAGCATCAAAACTGAACTGATTTTCGCTAACTCAGCCTAAGATATCGGTTGGGGCTATATCAAATACTGTACTCAATCTAGATATATGATACCTACTCGTACATACTTAACTAGATCAAACAAATAAAACAAAACACAAACGAGTTAGATAGACGCGAGGTGATGGAAGTGAAAGAAGTCACGGGTAAAAAGTAGACTAATATATATTGCACTTAAAAATAAATCGTAAACAAAAGACAGCACAGTTATAGAATATAAAAGAAATGCGTACGAAGGTAAAAATGAGACCGCAGACACGAGCTTATGCTAGTTCAGTAATAAACTAGGTGGCAGATCGTAAACTTCGATTCTATCGGCATTTGTCCAGAGATTGTTTATGGCTTTATAGGATTACCGATTGTGATTGATTCGAGTTCCTTTGAAATAAATTTCGAGACTTAAGGAACTTTGTCAGCCCGTTTGTTTTACGTTTAAGTATTAAATTTTGAATTAAACTGAGGACCCAATCAGATTTATGGGTTGATCGTTTAAGATAAAGGAGCTCAGCTTATTAAAATAAAATTTATCTTTCCGACAGATTCATCGATTTGGACTTTACGATTTCATTTAGAGATATTCCTTTTATGGGGCCAGTGACATCTTGAGAAGAATGTTTAATGCAACGTTGGTATCACAGGGAAACATTCGGTACTTACTAAAATAGTTCCTAATCAAATCAGCCTGCGGCAAATGGATATGGGTCGCCGACAAAACACATGTAAAGCACCTTCTACCAAGAAAACTGTATCAAATGCTTTCCTGTCGATAGATAACTAGTTTTAAACTACTAATGGTCAAAATCGTAACAAAGCGAAGCATCTCATGGTACGAGCCACCCTCTCGCTTGGTTAATTAAGACATGAGATTATCAAACGTTTTGGAGTAGTAAATAAAATCGTAATCTTTCACCGTAGAGTAGAGGCGTCTCCATAACACGCCTTTATCTCGGCATGGTAAGCCGAAACGCATAACGCTTCTTTGATCCCACACCTACGCACACATTTAAATAGTAAAATCCCTACCAATAATACTAATGCACTGTCAATTTTTAATGTAACTAGAGATAGCAACACGAAAGCTTAAATATCGAATACAAGCTGTTTCTTTATTCATAACATTTTTATCTCCTGTAATAGATTTTATTACAATGTCTTCTCTTTTGATTTACAGGTGAGTACGAGAGTTCTCCAAAACTTCGCGTTATTTATTATTTTGTAAGTACCTACATATTTAGCGCTTATTAATTACGCGACTTCGTAAACATTTAAGTTGATGGTACTTAAATTAATTTTGCTGGGTACTAGATACTTTGTCGCATATTCCTAACATTAATTTGTTTTGTTCGTTTCTTTCTTGTTTCACACTTTCTCTGCCCAATTTAAAGTTAAAAGTTCAAGATATAAGTCACGTCAGAACTTTTCTTTAAGCAAGACAAGAGCGCGAGAAGCTAGAATACTGATTAAATACTTTAATCTTTATTTACTGGGACGTCTGTCTGTACAGTTTTGTTTTACGATTTATCGTCCAAGTTTTAATGAGTTGAAATCAAGTTTGGTTTTGGGAGAACTTGATCGTTGCGTAACAACCATCCTGTTGTTTTAAGTCGTTTTTGTTTACTTGACAAATTTTATCGTACATTCAAGCAAATGTTTTTGTTTTGTCTCTGGATTTAATATTACATTACTATTTAAGCCTTTAATCGATGTAACGATGTTGACTTCATCGTCCATATCAACCTCCTTGCCATCAATTTCAACCTCATTGTTAGCGTTTATCTCACCTCATTTCGTGTTGGCATTTTCATTTCTTCATCTATATTTTGAAAATTCAAATCATATTCCCATTCCTTTCTAAATTTCATTATTCCATTAATTTCATTGTTTTTACCTATTCTCTCTGTATTTTTGTCCTGAACGGACGTTTGTCTGTTTTATAAAATTGTCTCCTACAACTACCTATTTTCTACTATTGTGTTGTTCAGTTCCTGA
Source organism: Hofmannophila pseudospretella (assembly GCA_947369225.1). Classification (NCBI taxonomy): domain Eukaryota; kingdom Metazoa; phylum Arthropoda; class Insecta; order Lepidoptera; family Oecophoridae; genus Hofmannophila; species Hofmannophila pseudospretella. The sequence goes on along the minus strand of OX376330.1, from coordinate 10,423,237 downwards.
TAAATATAATATCTACTATTACCAAGTTCTTCTATTACTTCATCTGCACACTGCCCTAGAACCCTGCTAGCCGGCACCTAGAGGCAGAATGTAGCAAGCCTCTTTTGCATCATCAGTGTTAATTTATATTTTCTTAGAAGTACTAATACTTAACAATTTTCTTTTGTAAATTACGTACTATCATTTGTTCCACTTACAATACTTCGTTTTTTTAGCATTAGGAAAAACGTAAACAAAAACGCAGTAATCGCAAACCTGAGGCGATGTTTATGCAAAACAAAATGGTGGTCATGCGTTAGCGCATGGTTAGCGACTAATTTAAAAATCATTCAACGTGCTAAATATTTGACAGGTGACACGACATTCTTAATTTAGCCGTATTATATATATTACTAAGCGTTGGTGGCTTAGTGGCTAGGACGCCGGACTCCCATGCGGGAGGTCCAGGTTCGAAACCATGCAAAGCCATGCACCAATGAGTTCTTCGGAATTTTTCGAAGACTTACGAACATTTACCGACCGCTCTAACGGTGACGGAAAACATCGTGAGGAAACCTGCATATCTGAGGAAATTAAAAGTTTCCGAAGGCGTGTGAAATCCACCAATCATCACTGGGCTCGGTGGATCATGGCTCGTACCCCCTTGTGCAAGGAGAGGTTTGTGCCCCAACAGTGGGGACATTAATAGGCTGATGATGATGATGATACTACTAAAACGTCGTTTTACGTTTAGGACCCCTGCTTCTTTAGGTCTTTTATAGTGTAAGTTTTTGAAGACGATTGTTAATTTTATTATCATTAGATCCATACATTTCAATATTGAGAAATACGTATAAAAGTAACGTATTAATTACTTAAATAGCCAGACATCGAAGTGTTTATGAAAAAATATGTAATTTTTAGCGACCTTAATTGAAATTTTTGCACATCGTATTATAACGTGCTCGATAAAATACCTAGACTTTCTTCTGTCTAATGGTAAAAAAAATAAAGTATAGGTAAGTATTACCTATACATCATTACCTATGACAACTTCCAGAACCCAAATAACTATATCATTTCTTTTATTTTTAATACTGGTCTGCCTAATGGATCAAGTAGTCAGACATCGCCATTACCGTACACTTCTCCAACACAAATGTCATCTCTATTTTTAATGGCAAAGGGATCAAAATGAAATTTTTGGACGGTAGAGCAAAAAATGTTTTAGTAAAGTGAAGAAGTCATTTCGTTCTTGTCACTGATGGGTTTTCAAATATTGACCGGCTCGACCATTATCTGTGGGAGCGTGTCGCTGTTCTAACGTAGCTTTGATAACGCTCGGTGTGTCGCCGCCCTAAAAAAACGGTTTGTTTGATGCGTCTGTGTTTGTATTCGATGCGGATATTAAAAGGTGCGCCCTTGTAATTAAAAGTGGACATTAGGGCCGATCAAATGTCCCCTTTCGGGTAAATAATATGGGTGTTGACTGAAATTTTTGGACAACGGTCAAACCATTTTAGGGTTGATTACGAGTTTTTATATAACTTTGAAATATGTAATCGGATAGTGGATTCCAATTCCATTTTGGTGCCCTGCACCTAAATGGAACTGGAATCCACTTTCCACTACACTGCCTTTCACAATCCGGATGTGCTCGGTAATCTTATGCGTCTACTGTTAACTACCATCCACACACATAATACCATGTGAATACACACGCACCATGCCATCACTCTTCCACACACTCAGTACCTCACATACACACTAATATCCTCATTCATACAAACAAACACATTCATACAACACAACACGCGCACACTGTTGCTTTCTTCGTCCGTGCAGTCACTGAGAGGCCAGCTGAAGTGACTGTGGCTTGCCTCAGCATTATGCTGAGCTGGTGTACCCTTTTTGGCACTGTACCGCACCGGATGTTTTGTGCTGAATGTATTATATCTTTGTATACTTCTGTATTGTGTTCTATTTTCTGGTGTTTACTGTGCTAAATAAACGATTTCAATTTCATTTATAATTAGGAAGGTACTGGAATTCTGGCGCTCAATTCGCCTAAATTACAACGTTTGTAGTTCTATTTCTATCCAATTTCAATTTAGTTTTCGTTCCAATTCTATTTGGACACCCAATCGCATTCTGCTGACGCATAACTCTACCACTGCCACCTTTCGATTTACTATCGATCGGGCAAAAGTACCTCGGGAGGAACTTATGATCGATCGTTATATTTGACAGTTGAAGCGTTTCGTTACCGTTCAACTGCGATTCAGTATAAACTAAACGTTTTAGTAGAATGTACAAATACGTTACTGTTGGTACGTTGACTCGATCGGAACTTAACTGAAGTTGGATCGTCAGTGGATAGTGAGAAGCGTATAGCCTAGTTGCGGGCACGGTCCGCAAGTGATTGTGCAGGTTAAGCGACGTTGGCACGGTCGGTACCTGGATGGGTGACCGATTTCATCTGAGCTTCCGTGCCTCGGAAAGCACGTTAAGCAGTTGGTCCCGGTTGCTGTCGTTCGACAGCAGTCGTTAAGCCATGTCAGAGGCCTATGGGCGGCCACTTGGCGGTTGTCCACTAACCATACGATAAGCAAGCAAGCAAGTGGATAGTAGCATACGAAACAGGTCATAACGATGCAGTAGATTCTATTTAGTTACGTTGTATTTAGTGGAATCGATCTCCTGTTATAATAATACTTACATAAAAAGCAATGCCCATAAATTATTTCTTCTAAAAACCTTAATAGAGTCATCCAAGTAGGTATTTTAAAAATAGTAAGTTAACCATAAATTGGTCAACCACTTTCCCGTATCTACAAATGCTAATTATTCTTACCATGGACCACTTAACACATTATCAGACACTCAAATAAAATGTATAATTATGCAACATAAATCTGAAACATGACTCTCACATGTGCTGAGTGAGAGCGTTCAGGAGTTATTAATTACACAGACAGGCAGACATCCGACCTAAAGGAATTCTCAGTGTGTATTTCAACGCTTTAATTGGGAACAAATGTGATGATGGGTTTTTTTTTTGATGCTCGAGTTTTGAGTGTTTATTTTGACATAGCTTAAATAGGTGAGAAGTAAACTAACATCATAAACGGGAAGAAAGTTTTTTTTTTCTGTATTAACAATAAGACATTAAATAATCAAATCGAACGGTGAAGGAAAACATCGTGAGGAAACCTGCATGTCTGAGCAAATGGAAAGTCTCCGAAGGCGTTTGAAATCCACCAATCAGCACTGGGACCGCACCGTGGATCCGCTTGTGCAAGGGGAGGCCTTTGCCCCAACAGTGGGGACATTAATAGGCTGGTGATGAGGAATCAAATCGAAATTACTAAATAAAGATAAAATGTTGTTGTTACCGAGAAACTTCTACTTTCACACAAAAACCGCTACTACTATATAACGTAAGTATAGTAAATATATAATAATAGTAAGTATGGTAATTAATTACCTTGGTATTTATATGTTATTGTAGTAAATAAAATTCTCTTATATAACGTTTTCCATAAACCTTGCACACCTACTACCTCTTTCTCGAAATAATTTCCTCTGCCCGAAGGTTGCCTGGAAGAGATCACTCTTAGCGATAAGACCTTATCACAACTCTACACAATTCTCTTATATATCGCACCTACTATAGCGATAAGGTCTTATCGCTAAGAGCGATCTCTTCCAGGCAACCTTCGGGCAGAGGAAATGATTTCGAGAAAGAGGTAGTAGGTGTACAAGGTTTATGCAAAACGATATATAAGAGAATTGTGTATTTTAGTGCCATGTTAGATATCCTAGCATTGCTTACTTCAATGTGAAATAAAATAAAATATTCAACTTAGCCCTAGAATATAAAATGGAATACTTAGCGAAAGACAATTTGAAATGACTGGCATCCAAGATAAAAAAATAAAAACAATGAAAACGAGTGGGTAAATAAATAAGTACTTATTTACTACGAAGAGATTAAGTACGAGTATGTAACTGACAATAAGTACCTACTATTTATTGTATTTTACTTTATCTTATCTTATAATAGGGGGCCGGGAATAACCCCAGCGGCACTTCGACCCTTGATGATATATTGTGCCTACCCTATTTTACACACTGGTCTGCAGTGTGCAGGTTTCCTCACGATGTTTTCCTTCACCATTAGAGCAGTCGGTAAATGTACGTAAGTCTTCGAAAAATAAGAAAAACTCATTGGTACATACTTTTACTTTACTTTATATAGGTAGAAAAATATGAAAATGATATTATTAACACAGAAGATGTAGGTAATGTAAGTAACAAGGTTATTAAAAAGTATTTACAAATAAATACCGCTGCAAGAACATTAATCTTATAGGCAAACATCCAATAAGAAGATATTTATCTCACATCATCGCATGCTTGTATCTCAATAAGAAATCTGATTAACATAACAATAATACTTAATTACAGCGTTCGATGCAATCCGGTTGTGGAAATTGAGCTCATAATACTTGATTCGACTTAAATATCTTATAACTATAAATACATTACTTACCAAGATACCACTTATATGTATTATATTATATATGTCGGAGAGTGAGGCGCTAGTGTTCCTCAAAAACGGTAATAGGAGCGCTGTAATGCGTGGAACGAAAACGCAAGTCCGTCTAGTGGCAGAGAGCGAGCGGCGGCCTGTGGTTTTGAGGTTATAATATGAAGAAAACAGTCAGCTCCATCCCGGCTGGTGGTGATGGTAATCAGGGTGCTTTCCTGGTGCTGATGATAATTTTCTGGTAAGATTGTGATTTTAAAATGTTGTGAAACAAGGAATACGCAGGTCGGTGTGTTTTCATTGTTTTTCTGACGACGCATTCAGAATACTATCGCGGGGTGTAGGTGGACCTTCACGATTGTGTGTGGTGTCTTCCCCGTGCTCAGGGTTGAGAGGTACACGTTCAGGTTTTCCTTATAAAGTTAGCTGTTATTCGTAACCTGGGTTAAACGTCCACGTATTTCAATGGCCTTCCTTACAACTGTACGATCTATTCACGCTACAACATATATTATCCTATTATTATTCTCCTTTCTGATGCTGTTATTTTAAGACAATTTAATATTGTCTACATAGTAAATTTAATAATAGTTGAATCTTGGATTTATGTGCTATTGAGATGTAGTAAAGTAAATCGAAATTGTTCTCGCTCGAAGTTGAAGCGAAAAAACCAACTCGGTTCATGCTCCTGCGCAAATTACAAGCTATCCTGCTGAGTTCGATCGCACGCTATACCCGACCGGTGTAATTACAAGGACCTCTTTTTTAAACGCCATGTTGTATAGAGTGTTGACAAAATAACGTGTTTCATTCTTGAAAAATACTTTTAAACCAGCAAGTTTTTGTACAGCGTTGCTAGCTGGTTTATTCATGATACGTAAGCTACGGACATTACCTATTCTATGAACTGTATGAAGAACTAGGCACTGTGAAGTTAGATGCTATGCTTCTAGACTTACGCTTTAGTTTACGTCCTATACTTTTTATCTCCAGTCTTTCACCACCCTGTGTTTTAAATGTCTTATTTATCATACCGTGCTGAGCACCATGTAGCATGGCTTGTTTTAATCACATGTTTTAATATGTTAATCAATTACGTTTTCGAGTTTCAAAAGGTAAGGATCACCTCCTTAGTAAAGGTATCGTTCGCCATCTTCGTTTCAATAATTAGTGTTTTGTAAATGAGTATATTTATCAATAATAAGTCGAAAGACAAATGACGGGTGCTTAACTGTGAAATTAACTCCGTACCCACTGAGTTCATTAAAATACATATTTACATATTATGTACCTACGTACTTAATTACAATTGATTAAATGAATTTCGTTAAAATACTATATTTGACTTTAGTTAATTTTTCATATGTAAGTATTATCTATTATTTCAGTAACAGTCTTCTTCTTGTTGTCGTATGGAAAGTAGCCTGCCTATTTTCAGAGCTGTTTAGGCCGCCGGTAGGCTTCTGACATAGCCTAACGACTGCTGTTTGACGTGCAGCAACCGCGACAGACAGCTTAAGGTGCTCTTCGAGGCAGGGTGGGGCTGAAATGAAAATCTGATGCTAGCGGTCACCCATTCTGTTTCTAACCGCGCTCAACTTTGCTTATCCTACATTCACTTTCGAGCCATGCTGGAAACTAATGTATAATTCTATGGAACTTGCTTTTAATGTAAACACACCCTACTAGCCCCTCATTAGGTAGAGTATGAGCTGTTATTACTATATCTAGGTCTATATTTGGCCACATAGGTTTAATTGGAAATTTTCTTAACAACATGTCTTTAAGTATGTATGTATTATATATATTATGGCTTAAAATAAAGGAGCATTCATTTCCCATCAGGCCTTCTCTGTTACTGCATTCTTGTATTGCATTCAAAACGGGTTTGAAGAAAAAACAAAGATCTGGTCGGGGTATTCATAACACTTTTTGTCACCTGTCGCTGCTCCTGGTATTATCTTAACCTGGCTCACAAAGTATTAATATGTGCCATGAATTTCTGTGATTTTATTAAATAATTTAGCTCCACGTTTCTCTACTATTATAAGGAAATTATAAAAATCATAATTATGTCTGTTTGTGTAACCCTTTATTGTACACATAGAATATGTTTACAAACTTAGACAAATAATATGTGAAGCACAAAGGGCAGACTCATCTCTAAGAGAAATCTCTTCCAGCTAACTATGTGATCACTTACTTATGCTTTAATAAATTATATTATGCAGACAAGTCCACCTAATGGAAAATGACCACTGTTTGTACAGAGTTGTCGCTGATACGCTGCCGAATTCATTCTTCTAAATGCTGTCGAACGGAATACATCACCATCTGAAAGTGGGTTCATCCACATTCAGTTACCCCATCACCTACTTTATTCATGCATACAGAGCCACGGGTGGTCTCTAGTCACTTAAACTCCATTGTACAACTCTTGACTCCAACAACTTGGATCCGATTTCGATTAATCTTCCGTTTGCACTTCGGCGTACCATCTGCAATAACTCGAGAACTAGTTTCCACATTAACGACACGAGTTTAAAGCAGTGTTTTTGTAACTTTAATTACCTATCTAAGAATCTATGTAGGTATTTTTACGTCAACATTATTAGAAACTTTAACGTTTATTATTTTTTATTGGTACTTCACCAGTTTTGTTACATTATGCAATCATAGGAATGTTAATTACTTTTCTAAAAATACCATGAAAGAAGTAACAGGAATTCGCTGTTTAAAAACATCACACCTCGATTTCTCTCCTACGTTTTATTTTGTTATTCGCAGAAAGTCTTCTTTTTTTGCTTCACTTTTATTTTTAACGTAGGTAAATCGTAAATTGATGGACATGTAGACAGATCTATGTTCCTCAGGTAACGGTACTATTTCCGATGTTTCGTTACGATTTCCAAAGGAAAAAAAATGCATTTTAAAGACGCTTTGCTCTCGAATAAAGTACGTGTACCTCAAAACTAAGTTGACCTTCCGACCCGTGCTCTCAAAATGTCAGAATCTTAATTATTATTCGTAACATCATAATCATTCCAATCGTGTCGTGAGTGATCATTGAAAGCAGTTAATACTACTTCACCACTCTAATACGACACTTTTGTTCTTTTATCGTATCAAGTATTAGAGGTCTCTATAAATTGGATGAAAAATGCTTTAGATTATTACGTTACCTTCGTTGTAAGATACTAGTTTACTTGTTCAAACCACCCGCAGAGCTCAATGTGAGGCGTCTGTATGCTATTCCACGCAAGTTTCGATAACCAGTTACATCGATTTGAGAATGCCGACTATGTTATCTTTGATATCAGGTTGTGACTTTATTGGTTCATTGTATACCTCATGCCGTTTCATTACAATCCTTACATCATTTATCATACTTTACATTGCCATAATTTATTCACGGAGATCTTGTTTTATTTTCACCCGCATGCTTTACATGGTGTTCTCAGATTTCTCAATACGTGACGCGATTCGTATGAAGACATAGTATTGAATTATTATAGTTTTATTAACGATAACAATATTTTACACGTCATCAACTATAACCTCGTAAAATAAAACCGTGCCTTTATTTATGACTATCAATAGCGATACGTGTTGTCTTTATAAATGTAAGGTTTATTGTTACTAAAATTTTATGCTTCAAACCTCCCAACGTATCGTATATCTGGCACTCAATTTAGGTAATTTTATTTATTATGTTATCTTTTCTCCAATAAAGGGGCATGCTGTTCATAAAACGAAGGTACAATGTCTTGGTATTGTTGATGCCGTGGTACTTACTTATTAGTTGACTTATTTTAAGCATATTTTTAACATAAATTTTCTCAACGTACCTATATTCAGTTTCTGTTATAGATTTCTCAAATATTTTATCATTAATGTAAATATTTACAACTCTAAAAAGTAAATCCTCTGCTATATATAGAGCTAAATTAAAAAATGCATCACTGTCTTCAAAAACATACTAATGTACATCTTTTTCTCACACCATTTATCTAAGTTGCAGCTATGAACAAAACTGGCCCCAATAGATCTCCCTGCAGCACACCGCAGCACCTTTATTAACGGCTCATAATGATTAATTCTGAATAAATGCCGGTTCTTAGCTGGACACCTGAACATTAATGTCTTGTAGCATTAGTTCTGATCGCCTTACCTGAATATTTTAAAGTCCCCGCTCTGGGCAGTGAATCAAGTCGATAGCTTGTTAAATGTTTGCATAATATAAGTTGTGGAAGTGATGAATTTAGTCAGTGCGATCTTAGAATGTCATCAATCAATGGTTTTGATTGATATGATAGCTGTTGAGTAAATACTTGTTTCCTTTGTGTATTAAATACGTAAATATTGTATGTTCATTCTTCTAGACAGCAAATCAATATTAAGTATTCATTTTTCAAAATGTTTGCAAATAAGCTACACAATTTTATTGATTGATTCCAACATAATTCATGATGTTTTTAATTTTAATCAGATAAATTTTATTATTTATAAAATATTGAGACATCATACGGATTATTGTTAGATTTCAAAGGGATTTAAAGCAAAAATGGCAGTAAATTCACTTGACGTCGTAAATAATTCTATGCCCATTAGTAAGATACGCAAACAAAAGCTACGCCTTTTACTTATACGAAGAAAATCAAGATAAAAAATAAAGAAAGAATACCCTTAAAACCTTGGATCCCCAGAGCACAGTAAATATGATAATATAAGACCAAAAGATGAATATGAATGTAGTAAAATGGAATACTTTTATGCCAAACCCTTAGGTTACTAGAGTGTGTCTGATATTCTATGTTTTATGAAACCAAAACCGAAGACAGATGAAAAATCCACGTTGTTAAATCTATCAAATGCCTAGCTCAGTCACATATTGTTGCTAAAAATCGATATATTATATTTGGTTTTCTTTACGATTCACTTCATGAAGACGAACATATAATAGCCAATAATGAACGTTGATTTAAAATACCTTCTACTTTATTGAAAATACCTACGCCTTTAATTTTATAAGTAGGTATTAAATTAAGTTTAATAAGTCTCTATTTTTGACCGAATCTGAAACCGAAATCCTATAGTAGGTAGATACATCAAGGCCAAGCGGGATTATCGAAATAAATTCATGCGCAATCACGTCCATACACAAACTGCTTATGGCCCAATGGTACAACATCAAATGGAAATAGGCAGAAATAACACTGTAAATTATTTCATGACATTTTACTTGCAGATGCTCATATTGTTTTGTAAACATTCTGTGGACCATTTTCATAAAGATAACAGCTCAATGGTCGCCGTTGTAACTATAATACGACCAGAACACTTGCTTGACTATGAATCTGTGACAGGACAAACTTGGCGGCACCTGAAATAGTTATGTAGGAGGGAAATTGTAAACAACGTAGATATACGAGTACGTGCAAATATACTCATACTCATTAACTGAATTAACAACATACGTTATTAACTCAGTATAGTAGATACTTAACTACGTAGTTTCTCTACAAGTAATTTTTTGTCGGCTCTGCGGATAATAAACTATCCGTAAACCAGTAGGAATCAATAAACAATGACACACAAACACATCCCGAAACACAAATGAATACTCATACTCGTACCATTTATTGCTTTTCATGTGTAACAATTGGTCTTAAAAATATATATATTATATGTTCATACATGAAACCCTGAGTATGGCACCGCAATATAAAATAAGAGATTATAATAAATTATAATAGTAATAAATGCTAAGGGGATAAATTAAATGACATTATAAGTTAAAATTGTTTTTATAGTTAGGTATTGGTTTTATCATCAAAAAACTCCTGCAGTGAATAGAAACATTTGTTAAGAAGATATAACTTTAAACTTTTATTGAATATTGAGTCTTTTAATTCAATGAATGAATGAATGAATACTCTTTATTGCACAAAATTAGTATGATACAATGCGTACAAAACGTTTAATACAATTTAGGCGGTCTTATCGCTAAAAGCGATCTATTTCAGACAACCTTCTGGTGGAGTAATTTTGGTGGAAAAAGGTAGGTTGTGCACCGTTTACAATAATATATATATATAATATACCCATACAAATAAATATATTTATATATACTTATATATAAAATATCTACATATACACACACATACATAATATTAAAATATAACTAGAAACCAAAGTTGTGGAAAAGTAAGGAAGGAAGAAGGAGTCATTGGGATAGATAGTGGGCCTTAGCCTGTGCCTTGAAAATATCTAAGGATTTGGCTTGTCTTATGGATACGGGTAAAGAATTCCAGAGACGGATAGCATGGACAGTGAAGGATTGGTCATAAAATTTAGAAGTGTGAATAGGGGAATATAGAAGGAGGTTTTCAGAGGAACGAAGAATGCGGTCATGTGTGGAAGATATAAATTGGAATCGCTCCTTGTGATAAGGCGTGATGGGGGGGGGGGGGGGGGGGGTGTAGAACAGTACGGAATAAAGAAGTGAGAGAATGTGAGTGTCCCTGCGACGATGAACAGGTAGCCACTTGAGCTGATCCCGAAATTCGGAGACATGGTCTTACTTGTCAATGTCGATGATTTGTGAAATTTTGTTATATATTTTTATAGACATAATGAACGGTCCATTTAAAAAGAGAAAAGAACGATTAAGGAACTAAAACGAAACCTAACCAAAACTAATTTTAGAGCACAGGTTGAAAAAGACTAGATACATAATGCTAAAAAAAGTCAAAGCTATACAAACAACAGAAGTTAAAGATAAAAAAAATCGGGCTTGATTTATGTACTTAGAAATAAGTTTCTTTTCCAGTATATACAAAGATATAGACAAAGAAAGTACTCGTACTACTAAAGTTGGGTATTAAAATATTACCTACTGTTATCGTTATCAGAGATTTCTAATACAGATATATGTGCTTAATTAGGTATAGTTTTTAATATCTGCTTGTACTGTTTTTTGGGTTTGTATTGCTGCAAAAGTCTGCATAAAAATCCAATTTTGGGTTTGCGTGAAAGGGTAACGTACATTTGGGGCTATGGTTGACGTACAGTCGGCATCTAGCTAATATATAACCATCAGTCAAATTACTGCCACCTGAAATGAACCTTAAACCCATAGACTTCAAATTTGAATAGTCGGATTTTGACAGATGGTATACATTAGCTAGAGGTCGACAGTACGAATACTTACTACACTATTGTCTACAGTGCTGTGCCGAACCGCAATTTAGTCACAATCGCTGAGTCAAGTCAAGAAAAATCTTAGAAAAGAGATAAATTGTTAAATATGGAAATGAGTCTTAGTCTGCTGTAACTCTTCTCGGACAAAACACTTTACCAAAATGTACCTGTGGTAAATGTAAATGTGGAACTCTCTTCCACCCGACGTTTTCCCGCAGCGCTACGACATGGGATGCTTCAAAAAGAACGTTAAAAAAGTCCTCCACGGCCAGCAACACACGTGCTATACCCCTGGTATTCAACGCAATACCCCTGGTATTGCACGTGTCTCTAAGCGACGGTGACTCCTTAACATCAGGTGACCCGTGTGCCTGTTTGTCGTAGCCAATTTATTAAAAAAAACCTACAGTAATAGAAAATTGTGTTTTGTTCCTCACGACTTGTATAATGTAGTCTAAAGTTTATGTGTACCGAGGTTAAATGAAAATGAGGTTCTTCCATGAAGGTAGGAACGCCCGCACCTTGGGGGAGAATACAATTTATCTTTCATCCATGGGATCTGCCATATAAGTATGGAACATTATTTTGAGAATATTGTCTTTGTGTTTTTGCCAAATGGCATCTATTGGGTTACGGCGTACAAAAATATGATACTCGTATGCATGGCCGCTTGTCGTGGCTGGACGTCGGACTCCCATGCGGGAGGTCCGGGTTCGAAACCAGGCAATGCCATGTACCAATGAGTTTTTCGGTTTTTTCGCAAGACTTACGTACATTTACCGACTGCTCTGACGGTGAAGGAAAATATCGTGAGGAAACCAGCACACTGAGATAACCAGTGTGTGAAATGAAACCACCCCATTAAATCTGCCACGAGAGTCGCAGATGATTAATTCCTTGTCAATGAGGTCAATCACGATCCTCAACAATGAGGAACACGACTTAGAAGGAAAGAATATCTACAATCAAAACATGATGGAATTTAAAGTGCCTTCTAACCATATTTTTTATCTTATATGTAGTGAATGGTGCAATTTATAATTTAATTTGCTACATTTTCATATAATCACCATAACGAATGAAATATTCATCGTCATAGCTTAATTCCTTCATATCAGCAAAGTAACGCAGGTCAATTACAAAAACCCATTCCGTGAGTCGTTCACAGCAATTTATAACATTCTTATTACCAATCAAATAGAATTGATTTTCCACTGATCCCGTTATCACAGGTGTAAAATCACTCTACACTAATGCATTATTATTTCTTTTTGTTATTTATTGTTAACATCAATTAACCCCTTGTCGAGAGCAGCATTTACATATTAATACATTTCCAAATCATAAATTAGAATCGTTTTGAATATATTTCAAGGCAAGCGTGAGGTAGAAAAAGTCTGTTTCAATTAATAATTTTGATGCTGTTAATTCGAGCATTTCTTTTTTTATTTTATATGTAAATAGGTTTGTCTCTTATGAGACAATTGGCTTTAAAAAGTCTGTTTCAATTAGTAATTTTGATGCTGTTAATTCGAGCATTTCTTTTTTATTTTATATGTAAATATGTTTGTCACTTATGAGACAATTGGCTTTAAAAAGTCTGTTTCAATTAATAATTTTGATGCTGTTAATTCGAGCATTTCTTTTTTATTTTATATGTAAATATGTTTGTCTTTTATGAGACAATTGGCTTTAATTACCCGACTACGACGAAAATAAAAGGAGCATAGCATAACTCTCACGTCCGTAGACAAAGGAACCACCTTCATCAGGTAGTTCCCACTTTTTGCCGTAAGATAAAAGGAGGGTTATGATTATATACAGTGTTCATCTGTTTGTTCTACTTGACTGATATCAACATAATTATTTTAGGTATGGTTGGAGTTGCCGTCTTGAAAATACCATTTAAAAAATATATAGCATACCTATGCAGAGAAATAAACTCCGTTAGCGTTTTTTTTAATAAGACTATCTTATCTTATGACAGGGGGCCAGGGATAACCCCAGCGGCACTTCGACCCTCAGGGACCTTTTGTGCTCACCCTTACCTTAGTCTCCTGCCTGTTCTTTAAAGATGTTTAGCATCAAGGACGCTGCACAGCTTACAGGAAGGAGCCTATAGTCCTCTGGTTTCGGGTAGGCGACCCCCAGAAGACTCATACGCTCTCAGCCAGCGAGTCACATTCGCACAGCAAGTATTCCATTGACTCAACGGTGTCACCTCAGGCTCTACAGGTGGAATTTTCTGCCAGTCTCATCTTGTGTAGGAGGCTCTTAGTGCCAAAATGGCCTGTGAACGCCCCTAGAATGAGACGGGTGAGACTCCTGCTTACTATAAGACTAAGACTAGCTAGGTTTCAATTTTATATCTTTTACTATGACTTGCTTATTATCTTTATACAACATTCGGCAGCATTCGGTTTTAATCAAAACTCCACTAGGCTGCGGAATTAGCGTAAAAGACCTCGCTCAGAAGTTGCGGTTCGGGAAGCTCGCAACCCCTTGTATCGGTGAGCACGGATTGATCCCGGAGTATTGTTGCCCAACTCCTCAACTATTCAATAACAAAAACCGCCAAACTCCGAACTCTGACCGTTTCCGATTGAAATGTCTGTTCAAAAATAACTTTGGAACAAAGCACCCGACGAATGTCTTAATTCCACGAACCCAATACGAATGGCCGACAATTTGTCGGTTTCATTGGCTTGATATCTAAATTAGTATGGAGACAGCCCTACGCTTTTTTTGGTCCTGCAAACTTGACGGCTCAATTAATGACGTGTAATTTCAAAGATCTGAATCGGTTAACGACTCATTTCAGAGTGAAACGACGCCCGTTGCGACGCAATTTTGAGTTGTATATTAATACGAAGTTGCTAGGGCGCGTGGTTCGCAATAATTACGATGACGGTGCAGTTTTAATAATGTTTTTGATCAATCCCGTAGCGATTGGAACATTGGTTTTTACGATGGTAGGAAAGAAATAATTTGTGTAATTATTGACAATGTAAACAACCAACTGTAATACAATCTAATGAGGTATTTTTTACACGTTTTGGAGATATATAGGTTCCTAGTTTATAAACGGCAAATATTTCTACGGTGTCATCTATAGGTTATATATAACTACAACGACAGAACAAAAAATATTTTTTATTTATTAAATTTTCCATAAAAACGACAAAATTGTTTGTTTTAAAATTCTACAAATGAATGAATTATTGCTATTCTAATACTGAAATTAGAAGTATGAATGGAACGCGTTTCATTCATAATGACATGGACGAGTTTATGCGACCAAGGCGCAAAATATTGGCGTTTATTTTTCTTTAGTTTTTCTATAGACTTATTTTTTGGTGTAAAGTGGTATAAATGATCAGCACATACCCCACTCCAAATATTAGCTACTAATAAAAAAGGACCTTATATAAAAGACATTTCCTTACATTAATGGTCTTTAGAGCAGCAACATAACCCTATGGTCTGATTTTAAAGAGTAGAATTTAAATAATGGCAACTTTCCACTTACCGATGTCAAATTGTTTGCACTGACATTTTATATTACCTAGTTAATAAATGCATTATACACTTTGAAGCTGAACATCATTATATAGAGAGCCAAAGAGTATAAAAACTAAGCAACACTCGTTTTAACATCTAATTTAAGTCCAACCCGACAAAAAACGCAAACGGCCCCGACATAGGAATACTTTGTCAAAAATGAATGCAAAATAATACAATTTCGCTGAGAGCGTTCGCAGCAGGGCCAGAGGTTGTAAAAACCCTCAGCTTTTCTAGCCATCCGAACGGACTGTATTTATTTTAGTGCCTAATTTAAATAAGACTGGGCTTAAGTTCTTTTGTGACTTTGTTGAGTTTCGTAAACAAATTAGCTTGTACGGAAAGGATATTTTATTTACCGAGAGCGGCATTATCATATTCCGATGAGTCCTTTGAGAGTTTAACAATTTTCCTTTTTGTAAGAAACTAAACGTCTCTACAAAGGCGAGAGGTTCAAACGCGACGTTTTTATTGAAAATGGTGAGGTCAATTAACACCCTAATGACATAAACTATTGTAAAAGTACTAACGCCCTGTAATTTACGGTAATCCCTTCAAGCGTTTAAAAAAAGTAGTCGGTGAGAAAATACCCACAAAAACCGAACAATTCATCATAATAGTGCCAGGCAATTACTGTTAGAAGCGTTAATGACTGGCATCCATTATTAATCTGTGGGGAACTTGTTTTGGACTTACAAGACTTATAGCGATTTCGATAATAATCTTGTTTTAATAATTACTTAGTTATTTTTCTTCCCACAATCTTGATTAACTCTATTTGTATGTTATTTTTCTTGGACCCCGTTAGGCTTAATTTGGTGACTTGACAAGTCTTTTAGGAATGTTTAATTCGTGTGATTTTTCTTGGCTACTAACTATCTGGCGAAGAATCTTGGGGAGTGTTTCTAGGAAAAGTTCTTGTGTTGTATTCATTTTAATTCGGTTGTCCTTTTGTTTGTTTTTGTTGTCGTTTTTGGCGTCTACTTCTTTATTAAGTTTTAAAATATTTTACATATATTGTGCACTGGACATTTTGTGGACTTTTGCGGTAATTTTAAATAAAGTTATTTTTTATTGGATTTATCACTATTTGTACAATTTATGTACTATTTTACGTAGGTATGTATGTAAGTATACATACACTTTTTTGTTGAACCGTGATAATTGATTGAAAAATGTTAACATTTTTAACGAAATATGTAAAAGATACTAACTTCTGTTTTATTAAATTATCTAAATTCATTCATAAAATTTACATTCCAGGTTCGGATTGCGCAAGCCTCGTTTTAAATTATAGAAATGGCCTACCTTGCTTAGTTTAGTAATAAATATTAATCACTCACTAACTCATATTTAAATGTTTCCTGCTACTGTAAGAAAAATACGAATGCCTCAACGAATTTTATTCATAAAGACTTCATTATCATACAGGGCCTGGAGTGTGGGTCGAGGAGAAATTTCTTTCTTTTTGTATCGTTATGAGCAAAGATATTGGAGCTATTGTTACGGTCGGTTTTAATAACATTAGCTGCTTCTTTATTTGATTCTTATTCATCTTTGTAGCCTTCCTCATCTCTGATTGCCTTGTAGCCTTCCTCATCTCTGATTGCCTTGTAGCCTTCCTCATCTCTGATTGCCTTGTAAGGTTCATTATGAGCGAGAGTGTTATTTCTTTCATGATTTGTCATTACAGTTCCGTGATTATTCCTGACAGTAATAATCCATCATTCAAATACCAACTTATTAAACCCACACCTTGGCTGTATATAAATAAAATTAGCCGCCATTTTGTTTAAGCTCGTTACAGCTCGACGCACGCCACTGGCCCTCGTAATTATGATGTTAAGCTCTGCTTGATATGTGTGTGTACCGGCCCTAACAACGCGCGAATAAAATCCTTTTCATGTGTGCGTGGAACTCTATCAAAAGCTGTGCACGCGCAGGATTTTATTATTGTGTGCGTGTTGTTCTCGTGTAGTGGTTTGTCGGCGTTTTTGAGCTGTTCGGTGCTTGTCTAACAATAATTACTATATACCTTACACCCGCAGGCAGCGCGAACGCCCCCGCTCTGCCGGTTTTTTCACATTCTTTTTTAACGTCTTAATCACAAGGCTTGATACATTTGATAGAAGCGACGCACGCGCTTGGAGTAGGTACGGTCAAAAAATAGACATCGTTGTTTAATGGTTAATCACGATCGTTATCGGTGTTCGATTAAAGGGTACGTTCGTTTCATAAATATGCCCAGGCAAATATTTGTGAAGCACTCGATGGGAGCAGTTTCCGAGCGTTGTTTACTGTTTCATAATGTGTTTCACTCTGCATACTAAAAAATCAATACCTAACAACTAATGATGGACAAACTGCTAGAATGGTTCTTTAAAATTGAAATATACTTGTAAAATTACTGAAAAATGAAGAGAACATTGGCGTTGATTCCGGGATGGACGCCAAACCTAAAGTTAGAACTAAATGATACTGTTACGCTCACTCATATGCTAGATCGTGTGAGTGAGGATGACTTTTCGTTTAGCGATGTTTTAGTTTAACGAGTGATGCCCCAGAATCGATTCCACTGTTAAAGTTACTCATCGTCCATTGTGTACATTCACACACCATTCCCATTTTGATGCGCATCTCATGCTTCAAATATTGTTTCACTGTAAACTCATTTAAACCTTCTTTCCTTCATCATAAAACTAATAGTTTTAACTTCGACATTCGAGTAGATTTCTCTAGTAAATTAACAATGAGAACCTATAGAACAATGACAATGCCTTCAACTTAACGCTTAACATTTCAATCCACCTTCAATTGTCTAGAAACAAGTTATTCTAAGCACACGACATGTAAAATGTTAGTAACGAACGCAAATACAATGAAAATGTTACGTTTGAAGTGATAGATAGCCCTGGAATTGAATGAATGAATGAATGAATGAATACTAATTGACTTGGATGATTGCTTGATTTTATTAAGTACCTATATTTGTTGTATTTTTATTACTTGTTTTTTACAAAAACTCCATCATCCAAAGATTGATGGTAGAAATATTTTTGTATCTTTTCTTCTGTCCTGTATTTTTGTTCTGTGTGCAATAAAGAATATTTGTATTGTATTGTATTGTCGTAGAAGTCGTCGTGGCAGTCCCTCGTTGCGAGGATGACTTCTGCTAATCTTAGTTATATTGTTGTTGTCTCTGATGCGTCTTGGAGTGGCTCAACAACTCGATCCTCAAGTTGCACTCGCCACCGCATATGCTGCATTTTGTCACCGTTGGCAGCCTGTCTCTCAAGGCCGGGTTTGCCTCTTCCTCTTTCATAGTATTGATTACAATATCACGATTAAGATTTTGACGATGTTTATCTTTGTTCGTTAAAGATGCTTCCATAACTGCCTGTTGTTTAAATAGTCTTTCGCTCTCTGTTAATATCGTCATTTTATTTTCAATGTTGCCAAAAAAAATATTTAAAAAGAACTCTACATCCGTCAATCTTTGTGATTGATTAGCCTTAAAGTTTCTGTCAATACATTGACTACAGTTTTTTCCCATCGAACTTTCTAGACTATTGAAGATGGCGGCAAAGTACGTGACTATTTAGACATGGTTTTTGACAAGTCAATGTACAGTTTTAGCCGCTTCACTTCAGACGAAACTGTTACCAAAACAGATAATGTTTTCTAATCTCCGTATGAAAAATAATACCTATATGTATTTCGTTAGCTTACAATTAGTTTACATTCATTATTAGTGTTTATTCTAATTAAATTAAATTATTTTATTGAATCAGACAAAAGAGTCCATAATTATTTGTAACTTGGAGAAACGCGTAAGGTTAGGCGGTACTTCACGCCGGGACAGCTTTTAAACCTTTACCAAGCTCAAGTTCGGTCGTGCATGGAGTACTGCTGCCACCTGTGGGACTGCTCAGCTAAATACCAACTGGCTGCCCTTGACTCAGTGGAGAAACGCGCTAAGCGCCTTATAGGTGACGAATCGCTAGTGGAAGCTAGACTGCAAAGTCTGGAACATCGGCGCAAGGTTGCCTGTCTATCGGTATTTTATAGGATACATTTCGGAGAGTGCGCATCGCAATTGCACGACCTAATTCCAGCATCTCCATTCCGCCTTCGGACTACCAGGCGCGGGGAGGGGTTCCATCCTTATGTTGTTGATATCCCATCTGCTCGTACGAAGCGATTTGCTTCTTCGTTCATTATGCGAACGGCTAAGGAATGGAACAGCCTGCCGGCGTCTGTATTTCCCGAAACCTACAACCTTAGGATCTTCAAGGCCAGAGTGAATAGGCATTTACTGGACCCGCATGCTCCATCGTCGACCTCATCGTCGCTTACCATCAGGCGAGATCGAGGTCAAATGCGGGTTTAGTAGTACATAAAAAAAAACTTAAAAATTACATAAAATACAATAAGATGACAAAAATTTCGCATGACATAAAAAGTAAAAGAAATTTTAAAAATAAATAAAAGTACAATGAATAAGTAAATTTTGAATTTTGACTGAACTAAAATAAATTTTACAACATTAGCAATTTATTCCAATATTTAAATATAACCAAACAGTGGGTAGATATAGCAGCAATCAGTCTATTTTAACTTCTAATTTTTTGTTCTAATTCTTCTATGATGTGTTTAGCGTTATATTGCATTGCAGCAGTCTTTTGTATCACCTAACAAAACTGTAATATCACCTTCTAGTGCTGTAAAGTGTTTGTCAAGTAAAGACTTTCTATTCTAATAAGATTATGGTCATGTAGTCAAATCAATAAATCTACTGGGATTAACTTTCTGTGTTCACTTTTTACGATGAATACATATTTAATCCTTAATAGGTACTTAGTTATACTTAGGTACCTAGTTTTGAGAAGAATCGGTAATACACTTAGAGCAGTATAACATTTTTACTAAAGACGACTTCCAGTAGCTCGAAACTAGGGATGTTACGGAGGTGGTTTTACCGGAATCGGCGTCGGAACCGGATTCGGAACCGGAGTCGGAGGCTCCGCCTCCGAAAGAGATGATCTTTTTTAATTTTTTTAATTTACTACTAAACCCGCATTTGACCTCGATCTCGCTTGATGGTAAGCGACGATGAGGTCGACGATGGAGCATGCGGGTCCAGTAAATGCCTATTGCCTATGCCTGTTCAGAAGAAGTTCAATTTTTAAACCGTTTTTTAATTTTTATAGCCGAACTGGCCAATATTTTTTTATGATGACGTTCGCGGCAATAAAACATGTTCCTTTATGTAGTCCTACACTATTTAATAAAATATTGATATTTGAATATGTTTGCTCACAAATATTCGGTATAACCTCCAATTCAAAATTATCCGAGCCGAAGTCGGAGTCAGAAGTGTAAAATAAATCGGAAGCTCCGACCATTCGGAGTCGGAGTCGAAGCTCCGTAACATCCCTACTCGAAACCATCACGACCTCACTCCGCGACTGTACTTTTTGTGTTCCATTTATTCCTTTGTTGTTTTTGTTTGTTTTTTGTACTTTACTTGTTGGTTTTGTCAAGAATGTAAAGGAATTGACGTCTCCATCGACATTCGTCACGCTTTGCCGTCGACGGGATGATGGTGCGATTTTTTACGCTATTACAAGGGACGGCCATCAATATTGTTTGTAAACTCAACTTTATCAAAAACTAATACAGTAGCTTTTGTAATGTCAATATTGGCATGAACTGAAGGAACTTTCAGCCAGTATTTCTTGATCCCTACTGTTGGATTGACTTCTACTACAAGGTTCTTATATTTGTTTACGCAAAGGAGGGTAGGAAGGTCTATCTCTTTGTTGTTGGCCTCTTATAGAGGGACATTATCAGACTATACGTTCATTTGCTATGGGTGCAGAGTCTATGAGGCTTGCATATCCTTGCTTATTACACTTTTTGTGGCATGTTATTATGAGATGTGATACGTACAGTACAATGTTTGTATGTAGGCAATTTATGCTTGGAATTACTCTACGTACCTACCCTAGGTTACATATTTGACATAATAATAAGTTCATAGTCGCTGGTAGTTTAATTTTTTCAGTCTACCCTACCCTATAATGAAGTTGTAAGTATTGCGGGTTTTTTTACAATTCGACTCTTGAAATCACTTTTCTTTCTTATTGTGCTATGGTTAGTGGTCAACTTATAGTCAGAATTGTACATAGACCTCTGACATGGCCTAACGACAGCAGCCGGGAGCGACGGTGTAACGTGCTCTTCGAGGCATTGAGGGGCTCAGATGAAAATATGCCACTGGCGATCATTCTGACCGCGCCTGCAAGTTGACAGCATAAAATTCATCACTGAATATATATTATCCTCCCAAGTCATATTCCTCATATCTGAGGTAATAATCATTCAAATGAATTAATCACATAGAACGACTCTCTTGGCAGATTTAACGGGGTGGTTTGCCATTGTCTTCCCCATTTCTCACACTGATAATCTCAGTGTGCAGGTTTCCTCATGATGTTTTCCTTCACCGTCAGAGCAGCCGGTAAACGTAAGTAAGTCTTTCGAAAAAAAATACTCATTAGTACACGCGACATTGCATGGTTTCGAACCCGAACCTCCCGCATGGGAGTCCGACGTCCTAGCCACGACGCCACAGACGCTCCACATATACTAACCATGATTAAATAGCAAATTCAACAATACATTTCCATTTATTGTTATTGTTACTGTAATTATTCTCAATAAATCTATTTCCCCCAATAGCAAATTGTATACCATCATCCCTCACTGAATAGTCGGAAGTTCTCCGACTATTCTAATACTCATTTATTAAAACCATCGGGACACCAGGAACTCTTGGTTACGTCATGCTTTTTACAAATTTAAAATTCAAACACAAATTAATGTTAACTATAAACATAACTGGACAGGAGCGAACATACCAGCCGACATACATATAAAAATTTAGCTAAATAAAACCAATTATGTACATTGTCTAATTAAATTAAAAAATTTAGATTGTTGCAGCTGTCATTTATCTAAATTATTAAATAATAAAATTAATATATCTGCTGTAAAGGGGCATTGTCGTACAAATAATAATTATAATAAATTATAGCTGCTGTAAAAGGGCATTGTTAAAGTAAAGTAAAATACACTTTATTGCACAAATAGAAAACAACAAACAAGAGATAGAAAAGGAAATAGTGAAGTACAATTTAGACGGGCTTATCGCTAAGAGCGATCTCTTCCAGGCAGCCTTGTTAATTAATAATAACAGTTAAAAATGATAATAATTTCAGACAGAAGTTAAGGTCACTGTTATTGCAAAGGTGTTTCTACTCGGTAACTGAATTTATAGGAGCATAAAAATGTATATCTAATATATTATTAATTATTATTGACATATTCTATCCCCATTTTTATACTTTTTGATATGTAATGTAATATCTTCAATATGTTTTGTTAAATTTCGGACAGAAATGTATATTTGTTTGCGAATAAATAAATGAAAATAATAGGTAAATTAAAAATAGCTGCTCTAAAGGGGCATTGTCACATGTCATAAAGTCTATAAAGTATAGTCATAATATAAAGTAATAATACAATAATCAATTATGAAAAACAAAATACAATGTCAGTATACAATTAAGTACCTAATAGTTTCGGCCTATTTCAAAGGCCTGTGTAACGTGTATCGTCGCTTTGGCGCCTCACTCAAACGTTTATGTAACCTAATCTAATACCTATTCTCTCCCATTTTGCTAAGCCGAATGCGATATGGCATAAATCATTAATGACACAATTGCCGTGAGTGCGCCTAATAGTGCCAATTTGCATTCTAAACATACAGGAAACGCAAATTGGGCATCAGATATGGAACCAAACTGACAGTTGCGATGTGTGGAATAGGAATAATTTTGTATTTCAATACCTGTCTCTAAATATAGCTTTGAGCTCTATTTTCCATGTCGAATACATGGAAGTACGTATCCCAGGTAAATAGATGATATGTTGATTCAATAAAACTCCTACCTAAATCGTAACTTTATTACTATAGTCTGGTTTTTTTTACTACGGTTTGGGTTTGTTTCGAGATATCGATATTTCGGCACAGTTATGTACCATGCTCAAGAACTTTCTTTCGACTTTCAATATTTGCATTAAAACCTTCAAGTGCGTAAATTGTAACTATGTCGACTTCATCGTCCATATCAACCTCCTTGCCATCAATTTCAACCTCATCGTTAGCGTTTATCTCATCTCATTTCGTATTGGCATCTTCATTTCTTCATCTATTACAAAATTCAAATCATATTCCCATTCAATTTCTAAATTCCATTAATTTCATTGTTTTCACTTTCTCTCTGTATTTTGTCCTGAACGGACGTTTCTCCGTTTTATAGATTTGTCTCCTACTACTACCTATTTTCTACATTTACTACTTTCTGTTTTGTTCTGTTCCTAAAAAATATAATATCTACTATTACCAAGTTCCTCTATTACTTCATCTGCACACTGTCCTAGAACCCTACTAGCCAGCACCTAGAGGGCAAATTGTAGCAAAATAAATCTTTTAATTGAATTGGCGACTGAATACAACTTCATGCACGAATGAACAATATTCCAGTAAAATATTCCACAAGTATGATATGAATGTGAAAAACATCTTCTATAGAAATTGAATCGTAACGTTGCACTTCAATTAATTCAATCTAGACTGTCCAATTTGAGAAAATCCTTCTGAAATACGCATATGGAAGTATAAGTCATAGGTAAGTATTCTTCGCTGATCCAGCAAGATAGACTGTGAGGCATATTCTCGTATCTGTATTACGCCACTTAGTAAATAGTTAAATAATTGACGTTAGCAGTTTGGGCATTACAAACCTGCAAACTACGAATTTGTAAAGGTAAAGTTTCAGCCAAAATTCAGCAGAACTTCCTTCGCTGATTAAGCAACCGAGAGTAAGGGAGCAACCACACTGCTTACCTACTTTTATTTTACTAAATTTACTGTATATTAAGTAATAGTAACCTTTTCTTTCTTCACACTACACTGTCGCTAATATCTTTAATGTCCAATTAACTTCAGAGGTTGCCTGGAAGAGATCGCTTTAAGCGATAAGGCCGCCTTTGTACATATCGTGCTATTATTCCTGTAGTTTTTACTTTTCCTGATTTTGTGTACAATAAAGTGTTTCTATCTATCTATCTACTTTTGGATATCCTTGGATTCTTAAAGAATTATTTTATTTCTTATTTTAAGTATATATTATTTTTTCCCTTTTCAATCCATCGCCCTTCAGGAAACTTGTGCAGATTCCCTACTCAATCGCTCTTTCAATCAGAACCAGGCCATATTTTGAGATGCTTTTGCCAAACCCAAAATCCATCACCGTTCATTATACATAGCAATGTAGTACGGAACCAATAAACCGTCAACTAATACACCTAGCTATCAGAATTTGCATTTCAAACGTTTCCCCTCAGGACCTCGACACTAGGCTAATGTAGGAGTGAGTGAGACAGAAATTTAGCTATATTAGCCCGCCCGCACCGTTTAACTAGCACTGGGGTAGTTATCCATAAGAGAAAGCGGAGAATTTGGCACTGTTTTTTATTTTAAACGTCTAGAAGTTCTCTTTTTAGGTAAGGACGTTTTCAGAGTCGTGCGTATTTCGTCACGTACGCGGGTTAGCTCCGCATGCGTGTTCCACGCATCACATCGTTTCATACAATATTTCTGAATCATGCGTGACGAAATCCGCACGACTCTGAAAACGCCCTAATACTTTAAAAGTCATGAATACATGATGTGGCGTATGTATGACGATTCAAAACCACTGAATAATCTGAAACTGTAACTCTTATTACTCACCTCAATCTATCGAATTATCTATTGGTTCTCCACCAGGATCCATCGTTTCTCCTTCAATTTGCACCACAAACTATACAGTAACATAGAAACAACGATAATTTAGCAAGATGTGGTAAGGCAGTGTTGTGATATGGGCACGTGTATTATATTACATCCACATTACTGTCCTTTATCTATTGAACCATATATTGGTTTATATATCTATCTATTGGTTCTGACCAGGATACATCGTTTCTCCTTCAATTTTCACCACAAACTAGACAGTAACTTACAAACAACGATAATTCATTAAGACGTCATACGCCAGTGTTGTGACATGACATTGGTACATGTATTATACCCACATTACTAACCTCAATATATTATCTATTGGTTTATATATCTATCTATTGGTTCTAACCAGGATCCATCGCTCCACCTTCAATTTACACCACAAACTAAACAGTAACTTACAAACAACGATAATTCATCAAGACGTCATACGCCAGTGTTGTGACATGACATTGGCACATGTATTATACCCACATTACTAACTTCAATCTATTATCTATTGGTTTATATATCTATCTATTGGTTCTAACCAGGATCCATCGGGTTCTAACCAGGATCCATCGCTTCTCCTTCAATTTTTACCACAAACTAGACAGTAACTTACAAACAACGATAATTCATTAAGACGTCATACGCCAGTGTTGTGACATGACATTGGTACATGTATTATACCCACATTACTAACCTCAATCTATTATCTATTGGTTTATATATCTATCTATTGGTTCTAACCAGGATCCATCGGGTTCTAACCAGGATCCGTCGGGTTCTAACCACGATCCATAGCTTCTCCTTCAATTTTCACCACAAACTAGACAGTAACTTACAAACAACGATAATTTATTAAGACGTCATACGCCAGTGTTGTGACATGACATTGGTACATGTATTATACCCACATTACTAACCTCAATCTATTATCTATTGGTTTATATATCTATCTATTGGTTCTAACCAGGATCCATCGCTTCTCCTTCAATTTACACCACAAACTAAACAGTAACTTACAAACAACGATAATAAACTAAAACGTATTATGGTAATGTTGTGCAATAGGCAACTATAATATCACATCCACATTACTCACCTTAATCCATTGAGCTAACTATTAGTTCTGACCAGGATCCATCGCTTCTCCTTCAATTTATACCACAAACTAAACGGTAACTTACAAACAACGATAATAAACCAAAACGTATTATGGTAATGTTGTGCAATAGGCAACTATATTACGAGTATCATATCCACATTACTCACCTTAATGGGCTATCTATTGGTTCATATTATAAATCTATCTATTGGTTCTAGGTCCTCCAGGCTCCTCCTTCAATTAACACCACAAACTAAATAGTAATTTACAAACAACGATAATAGACCAAAACATATTATGGTAATGTTGTTGGCAACTATAATATCACATCCACATTACTCACCTTAATGGGCTATCTATTGATTCATATTAAAATCTATCTATTGGTTCTAACCAGGATCCATCGCTTCTTCTTCAATTTATACCACAAACTAAACAGTAACTTACAAACAACAATAATTCATCAAGACGTGATAAGGCAATGCTTGTGACACGGGCACGTGTATTATATTACACCCACATTACCGAGTACCTACCTCGTGTCACATTGAGTTACAGCCGACGCTTATGTGCTTAACTTAAATAAGAGGTGTAAATGAGCATGGGGGACCCAAGTAAATGAACTTTGCAGATATAAGTGATTTAACAGTAACAGTTGAGGCCCTTTTCACAACAACAGCAGACCATCAGACATGATTTCAATATGTTTACCTTTGACTACATAATTATTTTATCATAATTATAACTGTTTCGGTCATTGCTGTGTGTGAAATAAACATATTACTTACTTACTTACTTAACCAAAGAGATGTCAATTGTATAAGTATCTTACTTACTCCGCTGGCGCAGCGACCCGAAGTGGATCTTGGCCTCCGATACCAAAGAACGCCATCGCTCTCTCCTGCACAGTCTCGAGCCAGTCAGGCGCCCGGAGCTCACGCAGATTCTTCTCCACTTCATCGCGCCAGCGGTATCTGGGACGTCCGACCGGACGTCGTCCGTATAAGTACTTACCTATTAATTTTCATCATCAGTCTATTAAAGTCCCCACTGTTGGGGCACAGGCCTACCGTTATACAAGAAGGTGCGGGTCATGATCCACCGAGCGGGCCCAGTGCTGATTTGGGTGGATTTCACACGCCTTCGAAAACTTTTTTGAACATGCAGGTTTCCTCACGATGTTTTCATGAAGACTTACGTACATTTACCGAGGTAAATGTACGTAAGTCTTCCGAAAAAATCGGAAAAACTCATTGGTACATGGCATTGCATGGTTTTGAATCCGGATTTCGCGTCCTAACCGGCCACCGACGCTTTCATTTATTTATATTTCAAATACAGTAAATGTGGTGGCTCATTTATATAAAAAAATCATAAATGAGCCACCGATAAGTTTTCAGTTCTGGTTTCTTTTCCTTCGTTTAGTTCTTGTTGTTTTATCTTTCAGAGTTCTATGCTTTCCACATAATAAAAGAGATACCTACTTAATTTTCAGTTTTATTCAACTGTGAAGTATCTTTTCTTCTGTGGAAAAAAATAAACTAAAATGTACTCATTTGTAGACATTTTTCGAATTCTCTAATCCTCTCTTAGCGATAAGGCCGCCTAAATTGTACTTCATTATTTCCTTTTCTATCTCATGTTTGTTGTTTTATATTTGTGCAATAATGTTTAATAAACGAAAGGATATAGAAATTAGACTAACTTCCTTTCCTAAACAGTAACTTTCTAATTTAAAATCAGTATTAAGTTCCTTAATCAAAATTTCTATTTTAATCAAATTGAAAGAATGCTATACCAAAATTTAAAAAACCATTTCTATTCTAATATGACGTGCGCCACTGGTATTTTCATAACCATATACAGTGTTATTTTTATTCATTAAAACTTATATGAGTTCCTCTGACAATTACTAGCCGGAAACCTGGCTGGTTTTGTGACGTGATAATAATCTTTGCTTTTTAATGTTTTTAATTACGCCTATATAGACCCCGCCCGGTGTTGTAATTCATATGAACCGTCCAATCATATTAGGGCTTGCTGACGTAGAGTGTCATTCGAGCGGCCCGGAGAATATTAATCACTTCACATTATGATTTAAAATTAGAATACGGCCGTTAGAGTGTTAATACTTTTTCTGAAATGCAATATTCGAATTTTAAATGTGATTCGATTTGACACGTCCGTTTTGAACGGTTGGATAGCTATTTTGATTGATGAGTTGTGTCAGATTTTTGTTTTATTAAGCTCTAGTACACATATTATTCTTCTATGAAGCTTTGGAATAAGTTTAAAAAGTACTAATACAAATTCTAGCTAGACCAATGTTGATGCCTTAACTTTTTTGAGTTTAAAGTAGTGCGTACTATTAGTTTATTCTGGTGGTAGTTAGTGCGTACTTCTCCTGTCAGTAATCTTGGCCCTTTCTACACCACACACACCTCATACACACATCACATACACACCATCTCACGCTCACCCCTTCACACACACCCTCTCACGCACACACCCCACACTTAATTATGTCATCATAATATAGATATATCGGAAGAGACTGGCCTCCACAACACAGGGTATCCTAGTGTGGAAGCCAGGGAAATCTGAGAAAATGTAAAAGATACTGTCTGCATCAATCAATTTTTATTTTATTTTATTTTTATTTTATTCTATGCAATATCAGGATGCATTTCAACCAATAATAATTCTATTTCCTCCAACTGCTCAATAAAGCCATTCTCACGTCTACCAAACCTGGCAATTCAATAACGGTAATGTCCACCATTATACAATTTATACCTATCTAGTTTCGAGCCGCAGCGCAATACCTCTAACACTTCTAAAGGTAAATGCACTGTAAAACTTACGTAAGAACATACAGGGTGTAATTTACAGCTGCTCAAGAGAAGGCCTTCTCACAAATTACGATTCAAAATAACACATCGCTCTCGCCGCCACGACTCGCCCATAATATGGGGAGACTCAAAATTAACCATAATTGCTTAATTCGGAACGCATGCGTTGTTTGCCCAGATCTCGATGCCGCAAAGGGTTCTACGGGCGAAAGAGACGGTTGTATACAAACTGATGTGTGTGAGAGAGATAGAGATTTAGGTTAGAAATTGGATTGAGAAGTTGCGCCTGAGCAGAACACCTTCCAGGTAATGGGAATAACGTGTGAAGGGAATGAAAGTGGAATCATTAGGATTGGGTTTTTTGCTCCAATTCGTGAAGATGAGTGTGTTTAAAAAAGAGCTTTGTCACTGATGTAACTGGAAGAACTGGATTTTATAGTTCAAACTGGATACTGTAGTACTTAAAGTGCTACAGTCTGTCCTGTATTGCCGGCTAGCAGGGTTCTAGGACAGTGCGCAGATGAAGTAATAGAAGAATTGGTTGTTAAATAATATATTTTAAGGAAAATAACACATAGTAGGTAACACAGAAAATAGGTAGTAGGAAATAAGAGTGAACGGGAGACGTCCGTTCGAGACAAAATACAGATAAAAAGTAAAAGTACAAATAAAACAATGAAATTAATGGAATAATGAAATTTAGAAACGGAATTGGAACATGATTTGAATTTAAATGAAGAAATGAAGATGCCAACACCATATGAGTTAAGATAAACGCTAACGATGAGGTTGAATTTGATGGCAAGGAGGTTGATATGGACGATGAAGTCGACATCGTTACAAAAGAAACCATTTGGTCTTTTTTTTAAGAAGAAGAAGAAATTCACTTTATTGCCACACACAAAAAATACACATTTAGTTCACTCGATTTTACGTTATGATAGATAATACACATTGATCTCTCCGATTTCTTTATATTTTTATACTGTCGTGTATGATAATGATAAACTCTTATAAAATAACCATTGAAACGACTCCTTCGAAGAGTGAAATAAAGAACGAATATAGAATTCATTCCATAACAATATTTTCTCATCCATTAATTCAGAAAATTTGTACGCATTATTCGAGCGTAACCACGAATTATTAATCTTTGTTTCCGCATACCGTATAAGAAACAATATTTAATAATAAAGGAAGAAGTAATTGTGTAATCTTTCATTTCGCTTTGTTTCAGATTACTGTTGTGATCCGGAAGCCATCATTAAAAAAGGGTAAATATCATTATTTGTTTTCACATCATACGCCAAATTTGGCGACGCTCAATTTTACGATCGACAAAGCTTACAGCGAATCGTAAAATTCTTTTTTACCTTTTAACACATTTTTATTCATATGGAAATTTATTGCGGTTTACTTCTAGCTTTTAAGCTAAAAGAAAGAAAGAACACGAAAAAGCGCACTTAGAATATTTAGAAATCCCGATGAAAGACCATGCTTTTGTACCGAGCGTCGGTGGCACATTAGCTAGGACACCGGACTCCCATGCGGGAGGTCCGGGTTCGAAACCTTGCAGTACCATGTACCAATGAGTTTTTCGTGTTTTTCAAACACTTACGTACATTAACCGGTGAAGGAAAACATCGCGAGGAAACCTGCACACTGAGATGACCAGTGTGTAAAATGGGGTAGGCACAAAAGATCCTCAACGGTCGAAGTGCCGCTGGGATTATTCCCGGCCCCCTATCATAAGATAAGATGCTTTTGTACAATTAGTAGAGCACAACATCTTCAAAATTGCCTTCATCGTTTTACTGCATGCAAGAGTCAGTGAGCCCTCTCCCTCACTAGACAACAATGTAAGAAGTAATAAATACGAGGACCAGCCTGATCGCCTGATCGCCTGACATGCTAACGACTGTTGTAAACAAGTCTGAACGATGTTCCCAATCAAAGTTAGTCTGCGAACCTCTGCGGAATTCGGGAGCCAAGAACAGGAACAGGAGCCGACGGAAATTGCACGCCTCAGGCGATGGCCATTATGATCTTTTCAAACTTTATAGCCAATATGGTAAGGTTTTTGTCATTGTCTTTTAATAACAGGTATCACATAAAAGACAAGAGGAAAGTAAAATAAAA
Source organism: Hofmannophila pseudospretella (assembly GCA_947369225.1). Taxonomy (NCBI): domain Eukaryota; kingdom Metazoa; phylum Arthropoda; class Insecta; order Lepidoptera; family Oecophoridae; genus Hofmannophila; species Hofmannophila pseudospretella. The sequence goes on along the minus strand of OX376330.1, from coordinate 10,391,948 downwards.
TATTACTGCTGTATACATCAAATAGGATGTTACGGAGCTTCGACTCCGACTCGGACCTTCCGATTGATTTAACACCTCCGGCTCCGACTTCGGCTCCGATAATTTTGAATCGGAGGTTATACCGAAGATTTGTGAGCAAACATATTCAAAAAAGGATCAATATTTTATTAAATAGTGTAGGAATACATTTATGTATTATTATTTATGTATTCCTACACTACTCTCTAAAGGAACATGTTTTATTGCCGCAAACGTAATCATAAAAAAAATTGGCCAATGCAGCTATAAAAGTTAAAAAACGGTTTAAAATTTGAACTTCTTCTGAACATCTCTCTTCTACCTCCACCTCCGACTCCGGTTCCGAATCCGGTTCCGACTCCGATAAATCAAATTTAAAACCTTCGGTTTCGACTCCGGTTCCTGTAAAACCACCTCCGTAACATCCCTAATACCAAAGCTGAAATTCTCATCTCGTCCCAGTTTTCGGTACCAATCCGGAATACTTTTTCAGACGAATCCGGAAACTAAAATTCGGGCGAATTTTTTACACGAATCAGGAATAAATCGTATTAACACTTTAAGGTTATGTTATTGATGAAAAGGATTTCGAAGCAACTCAATAAAAATTCTATTTTAGACAGGTTTCTGCCAAGTGATGACAGCCGTTGTAAATTAACTCGACAACACGTCTGTTTTGAGAATCCATGTCACATGTTTATTTTAACAGAAATCATAAATCCGGTTTAAAACCTAATAATCTTTCAAACTAATGTCTCTTAAGCCGCGACCAAAAAATCTCGTCAACACCGCAAATTATTTTCCTACGAAATACACAAAAAAGAATTCCAAGATTCCAAGTTTGAAAATGGAAATGGCTTTATTAACTGCCAGTCTGACATGTTAAAACAGATGTTCCACCTTCGCGCTTGACGGATGGGTCAGGCGAGGTCGGACGCCATCTTGAAAGATTCCCGCCAATCGTTGCGTCCCCGGGGTGCCTGTCAACGAAGCAGGCGAAACAATTACCAGGATCGTGACTCTATAAACATTGCAGGTTAAAACATAAAAGACGTTGTAATTAGAAGACGACTGTTTTAACTTGCTGTAAAAATAACAGAAAAGATTGTATATCGTCGTCGGAATTTTGTCGAGCTTGAGAATGTAGGCACTTCGGTGTACTTTTTGTGAGTTTTTAATGTTCACCATTTCATTTGTATTTGTATTGGTAGAAGTAAAAGTAAGTAAGTAATATGTTTATTTCACACACAGTAATAATTATGATAAAATAATTATGTAGTCAAAGGTAAACATATTGAAATCATGTCTGATGGTCTGCTGTTGTTGTGAAAAGGGCCTCAACTCAGCTTATTGCTGGAGTCAAAAATGCCTACAGCGCTGGACACAAATAAATTTAATTGAAGGTAGGTAGTATTAATAAGTGAAAAATATAAATACCTACATTTACCATGACATATTAATTATAAAAAAATATACCTAAATAACGTAAATAAAAAATATACCTACACACCTAATATATAAAAAAAACATTTTCCAGTGGTAGTGAAAATTACAATTAATTTTAAAATAAAAATTAAACAAAGTACAGTGCTTAAGTGAAAATTAAAACAAATCGAGACACTTGAATGGATTTCTGATATCCCACACACAGGGAAACCTAGTTGGGAGTCAGATAGCCAGACATTGAATAAGGGTGAGTGAGTGCATATACTTTGAGCCCTGAGCCAAGTTACATTTTGAAATAACTACTCGTATCTCTTACCTGTACCTACTTATGTAAGTTTAAATAAAATAATTAATATATATAATTATAGTAAAGGGGTACAGTGCGGTATGTTCATTAAGCTAAGAAGGAGATAAAGGGAACAGATTAGTCAGTGTTAATTTTGTATTAATTATTGACCATAAAACCATTTGTCAAAATTGTTTCAATCAAATTACTTTACCACTTCCTAGAAATCATGATCTCAATAAGCATTAATAACACGAAATGGAATCGATACATCGGCAAACATCTCATTAGCTTGCACGTTACAATTAGCTAGCGGATCACAATCAACGGCTACCCGCTCCCAATCATTTCGGAACGCACCTGTTACGACCCGAGACTCCTCATTTATAATGAAGACATTTAGTTCGATCTCTCGCAGGTGTCTGACTCCTCCATCCCGAATCGACGGCTTATTATGTTGTTTAATTCATTATGCGCTTTGTTTTCTTCAATCGTTTTTTACCGTCCCGCAAAATGAGTTTATTGTCTCTGTTACATTTTATTGCGGTACAAAGGTGCATTGTAAATCGTGTCAGTCTGTCCGCTTTAACAGATGTATGTAATTAAGTTGTAAAGTTTTGTACAATGTTTTTGTAACTATCAAGGGAAAAAGTGAATCGATGAGCTGCCGGTATTCAAGCTTTGTTCGAAAAAATGCTTTTAAAAGTTGACTTCTGATGATGGCGGCCGTTGCGGTTGACGACTAACGCGGCAATACTAAACACTATGAAGATGTATGGCGCCGCTTCCGATGCGGCTGCAGTCGCGCGCGGCCGACGTCTGTCGTAGCCGCGCGCGATCTTGTCTCGACCTGTCGCGTGCCGCGCGGAGAGACGTCTGGCAGACGTGTAGTTGGAAGGTGGCAAGGTAGACGATGGGAAGATGGGAAAGTAGAAACTGGATAAGCGGGGAGTTCGGAAAGTGTGAGGTTCGGTAGGTGGGAAGGTAGAAAGTTGGGTAGCTGTCAGGTGGGAAGATGGGAAGGTGGAAAAGTCCTGCCCGCCGGGACTTCCGAAATTCCCAACTTCCCACCTACCCAAGTTCACCTTCCCAAATTCCCACCTTCCTCAGTTCCCACCTACCCATATCCATCCTCCCACCAATCCAGCTCAGAACGTCTACTGAGCAAATTGACTAAATATGTAAAAAGTCACCTTCACACCTACCCACCCAAAAAAAATATTGCGGGGTTTGACGAATGGCTATCATTTCTCACCAAATTACTCATAACGACAGACGTCAGCGGCTGACATCGGAAGCAGGGTGTGTCGTCGGCCATACACGACGGACGCGCGCGGCCAGCCGCCGGCCGTCAGCCGCATCGGACGCGATGATCGGAAGTCAACCTTAATTTCGCCTTAACAATGCCAGCAATGAAGCAACGAGTTTTATTTGAAAAGACAAAACAAATGAACCAGCCAGTAACGTAACAGACTCGCAACGATCTTGCTCTATTTTTTTCCTCTGACAACTTTTCGAACATTGATGGCTTCGACAACTCGAGAAACATCGTTTTGCGTTTCGAATTTCGAACACTCATTGACGTTTTCCACGTTCCGTTTTTTAAAACAAAAACGTCTTTCTCTCTCTACGGCTCCCAAACAGAAAGGAACTCAAAGAGAATCTGCATAAGTGCCAGTTTCAATTGTTCGATTTATCTCTCTGTGGATATTTTGAAAATAGAAGACGTGAGCCTTTAAGATAATACACGAGATTTGGTTCGAAATTTCTGTCAATTCGTGCACGGTACTATGGTCTTTATGACGTTCGATTAGAGCCTCACATGGTTTGAATTGTAATGGCTTTGATCGGTTTCTCGGTGCTTGGAATAAAAGTTATTGAATGATCGCTGATTAGATGATTATCGAAGCTGGGTTGCTTTGGATCGTGGCTCTTGCACGAACATTTTATATGGTAATTGAAATGTAATATAAGCATTCGCTTTCGAGCCGCCATTATCAGTGGTTTATGACGATCAATATCAGTAACACAAGTATCTGGCAGGCGTGATTCGAACACGAACTTTTGTATCACGAAATTAAGCGTCGGAGAATAATTATTATAATTTATAAACTTTGTATCGATTACACGAATTTTGATAAGTTTTGTATGTATAAAAAGAAAAAATTTGTTTGTATAAATATGTATAACTTGGTTGGCTGTCATCTTTACAAACAAGCAAAGGCCTTCGAGAAAAAAAAAGGACAATGGCAGCGGCAGATGCGTCCAAAGGCTGCACAATTAATTTTATACGTGTATAAAAATAACGTCTCTATCTGGAGGAAACCATTTCTCCGAAGATTTGACGTGTTATAAATTTTTGTGTGAATGGTTTTTGTGGGGGTCGTGTCGACCACCATATGCTGGGCTAGGGTGATGTTTTATTCAACCCTGGTCCACGGTTGCGGCTGGACGTACACTACAAGGGATTTATTTTGCGGATTTATTTTGAACTGTGATAGTATTTGGACAATGTGAATTGATTACCGATGGATTGAGACACGTGTTGTGACTTCGAGAAGTGCGTGCGGTGTAGTTTATTAAAGATTTTTGTAACAATCATGGAGCATTCAGTGGTAGGGGTAAGACAAATTTAACTTTATACTTTACCAACACAACACATTAGAGCACTTTGTCGCTTTTACCTGTGATTATCTTATTTGATATTTTCATACGAATATCAAGAAATTATAACAAAAACCTATTGCGACAGAGGTCCATAGACTACTTATAGCTTCATGTGTCTTTCAGTATATTAGAAATACTTACTTCAATGTATGTAGTTTCGTTTAATGTATGTTATGTACTCGTTATATATTTTAGTTTATGTCGTCTATATATTTATATATTTTATTTTATGTAGGTATGTTAATCATTATCTATTTAAGTATACATATATATCTGCCTATTTATTTTATGTACTTAGTAAGTATAGTATGGTAATTAATTACCTTGGTATTTATATGTTACTGTTGTAAATACAATTCTCTTATTTAATTTTTCCATAAACCTTGCACACTTACTACCTTTCTCGAAATCATTTCCTCTGCCCGAAGGTTGCCTGGAAGAGATTGCTCTTAGAGGCGACGACAAGGCTTTACGACAAGGTGACCATGTCAGCCTCGTTAGGGTCACTTGAGTTTCCCTTCCCTTTTCTTAGTTCAAAATTAGATCGTCTAAGTAAACAAAACTTATTAGTTTACCTACCTATATGCAGTAATTACCACATAAATATGTTCAAGTGGCAATAATTAAATAACCTATGATTTTAAAAAAACATTCCCCAAATCGTAATTCATAATTACCATTAATTATTTCATTGCGGGAATTTGGAAACATGTAAATGTCATTAGGATACTGCTGCCAACAAAAATTTAACAACAGATGGCCAAATGTACCCCACATTCATAATTTTCGTTTTGACAAAAGAATTTTTTCCACCGTGAACTTTTAATTCATTAAATCAACAAATAGAATTGACAACAAATGACGCCGAATGTGGTTGGACAACAAATTATATTTTGTGCAAAAATTACCACGGAAATTATAACAATGCATGTGTGAATTTATTTCTTTGGAATTCACAATGGGACATAATTTGATTATAATACAAGAATTCAATAGTTTACATTACTATTACATTATTATTTAGTTTACGTTTGCCCAGAGAAATCTTGTTGAGCCAGGTCGCGCACGCCAAGAGACCAGTGGGAAGACCCACTCTACGCTACAAGGACTGCACGAAACGTGACCTAGCTGCGTTTGAGATTGATACCAGTCACTGGGATAAACTCGCCGTGGATAGAGACGCATGGAGGCGCCTGGTGATCGAGGGCCGCACTTCACATGACAACGAGTGGTTCCATAATTTAGCTGACAAACGAGCTAACCGGCACAGACACCTCGAAACACCTGCTCCAACAAATTCGCAGTTCACCTGCTGCACGTGCGGCAGAACTTGCCGCTCTCGCATCGGCTTATTCAGCCATGAGCGTAGATGCCGACACAGCGCTGTTTAATTCATCTGTCAAGATGTACAAGGCCAACGACGACGACATTTGACACGAAACAACCAAATCCAGAAGAAGAAAAACGTTTCTGTGTTTAATAGAGTGTATTTATTTTATTTCACAAATTGTTGGCACCCCATTCAACTTATGGGTATTGAGATAAAAAAATCGATTCGAAGACTCTGGTCTAAGGAATCAGGCTGATCGAATCCACCTTTCAACTATTATGATGGGATGACACACCTGGTACAAGCATTTTGAATGAATGAATTAAAATGTATTTGCACACATATACATAACACGTATACTTAGAGTAAGTTCAAAAGTTCACATGCATATGTGGCAAAAGGGTCCATAATGCTGAGTCAGGCTCAGCATTATGCTGTGACGATATGGCTAGACGCTAGCCACCGCCGCAGCGCTAGTTGTCAGTCAGGGCCCGGTGACACGACGACACGGTACGTGACGGTGAGACGGCTGTCAACATTGCACAACTATATAAACATATCTCATAAGTAGATAGTAGAGACATACATAATAAGTGTAAAACAACTACTTCCATTCTAATATTACATTTCATTTATTATTTAATTATTTTTCTTTTCGCAACCATAATTAATACAATAAATATGCCTTAATTTTTTTACTAAACGATATCGAATTTTAACATAATTGGAGCAGTTAATGGTAAATATATGTATAACTAAGTATATTCAGTAAAAGTTATGGCCATCATAATACAAGGGATCTCTGTCTAAAAATATTGCCCCATTCCATAAAATGATTTCAGTTGTTGCAGAAAACAATTCCACCAAGGAATTCTAAACGTGACATTAAAATTTTATCCTCCTGAGAATGGAGAAGGTGCACTAAGGTCCATTGTACTACAAAACACGTCAGAAGAGGCGACTTACTATACTGCTTACCAACGAGCTCATTGTGCATGGAACGGTAACGGAAGCGTAAAAATTACACCCACCAAAACACAACGCAGAGGTGAAGTAAACCACATACGAGCATAACTAGCGTTAAAGAGCGTCGGTGGTCTTGTCGGATGCTGGACTCCCATGCGGGAGGTCTGGGTTCGAAACCTTGCAATGCCATGTACCAATGAGTTTTTCGGATTCTTTCAAAGACTTACGTACATTTACCGACTGCTCTAACGGCGAAGTCTGCATGTTTGAGGAAATTAAAAGTTTCCGAAGCGTGTGAAATCCACCAATCAGCACTGGGCCCGCTCGGTGGATTATGGCCCGTACCCCTTGTGCAAGGGGAGGCCGTGCCCTAACAGTGGGGACATTAAAAGGCTGATGATGATGATGAGCATATGCTACCTAATTAAGTAAGGTCACAATACATTTTCGTGATTTGCGATTGGTGCTGTGACGTTTATCGGAATTGTAAAGTTCTTAGGTGGGGTCGTTTGTTTTTTTGTTTTTCTTGTAAGACACTACTTCTAGGTAAGAACCTTCAATATAATAACTAAAGAGTCCATAATGGGAAGAACGATCAAAGTCATATCAGTGAAATTTAATGAGTGAATCTAATTTGAAGGTAGTATATTATGTACACAATTAGCCCAGGGTGGTACCACCCTTTTACCTACTTTTGCAGCAAAGCAACAATGCTGTGTTTTGGTTCGAAGGGTAAGAGAGCCAACATAAAGATCGACACACGAGGTTCTCCACCTGATAAGTCGTCAAGATTATATAGCAGCGAATACCCTCTAATAACATTATAGTGAGATGAGACGGTGACCACTTTCCATCACGTGGCCCGTTTGCTCGTCTGCTGTCTGTTAACTTAATTTTAAGACGTAAACTCATTTTTTTTAAAATGGTTATTACTGGCGTTTGTTGGTACTTGGTGAAACTTGTAGTACATTATTAGACTTAAATTATATACTGTTTCACGGGTTTTTATTGTTATTTATTAATTACGACCGGTTTCGTTTACACATCTTCAGTTATTTGTTTATAATTATTTTCTTAACTAGATGTAGGTACATGTAGTTAGTTGTAGTAAAACGCAAAGTTGTATTTATCTACCTGCATGTAGTTAAGAAAATAATTATAAACAAATACCTGAAGATGTGTAAACGAAACCGGTCGTAATTAATAAAATACAATAAAAACCCTTGAAACAGTATATTATGTAAGTCTAATCGTTTTTTTTCTACTTTGGTCCTTCTTCCTGTGCACTTTACAACTCGTTGCTGCTTACGCGCAATGTCTACTACATCCCGTTTTGCAATAAAAGTCAGTCGACTCGGGACTGAATAGACCTGACCATCGTACTAACTCGTACATAGTTATAAATACTTGAGCTAACTCCTCTTGTGCTAGAAAAGCAATAACAATGACATAGATAGTAGGAAGTAAACTTTATTCAAAGGTAAGGTATGTGCATTTACATTTACTATTAAATCTTGTCTGTACAATAAATCTTTTTAATGTTAGTACTAACTACTGTTACGTTAAGTCATTCTGACTTAAGAATAACTTTTAAGTCAATGTTGAATCTAAAGATATTAAAAATTCAAAGGTTAGAAAAGTTAATTTTGTTACATTTACTATTAAATCTTGTCTGTACAATAAATCTTTTTAATGTTAGTACTAACAACTGTTACCGAATTAATTCTTGAATATACCGCTAAGATAGAAAAGTGTATTCTTAAGTCAGAATGACTTAAGAATAACTTTTAAGTCAATGTTGAATCTAAAGATATTAAAAATTCAAAGGTTAGAAAAGTTAATTTTGTTACATTTACTATTAAATCTTGTCTGTACAATAAATCTTTTTAATGTTAGTACTAACAACTGTTACCGAATTAATTCTTGAATATACCGCTAAGATAGAAAAGTGTATTCTTAAGTCAGAATGACTTAAGAATAACTTTTAAGTCAATGTTGAATCTAAAGATATTAAAAATTCAAAGGTTAGAAAAGTTAATTTTGTTACATTTACTATTAAATCTTGTCTGTACAATAAATCTTTTTAATGTTAGTACTAACAACTGTTACCGAATTAATTCTTGAATATACCGCTAAGATAGAAAAGTGTATTCTTAAGTCAGAATGACTTAAGAATAACTTTTAAGTCAATGTTGAATCTAAAGATATTAAAAATTCAAAGGTTAGAAAAGTTAATTTTGTTCTTGCTAGTTAGTACCTACTTTCTTTGCAAAGAATATCATCGAAATAAATTTACTGTAAACACTTAGACTGATTTTGTTTTTCAAAAATTCTTTATTAAGCAAACTTATAAAAAATGCATAACTAACTTCAAGTTATACAATACACATGATTTTGTTGTTAACTTTAAAAGGCTAAAGAGACACCTTCTAAAGTTATTTACATAATTAATAAATGCTCATTACAACTTGAAATGTGTCAAAGTTAAGTAATAATTTTACGTTATCGTATAAATATGTAAGCTATTGTATAGACTTTACTTTATTCATGAGACAATGAATAAATAATTATTTCTCAAAGATGCTCGGAAATGTGCTCAATACATTCGAATTTTGAGCCAGGGAAGTACATACTTCCTGCCTCGAAGCCAAATACTTATTTTTTTTTTAAATGTATGACCGTAATGGATTTTCATAAATCCTTACCCGGCTAAGGCCAGGAATCCTCTCGTCTTTTTTTTTTTTTTTTAAATTCGAATTGTAACATCAATACGCATACGCAGTGCGGTACGGGCTAAAGAGATTTCATTCGATTCCGTGCACCGGTCGCGCGTCACCACCATCAGCGCGAGCAGCTCCAGCTCCTACTGACAACGTCACTTCTTTCCTTTTATGGACGCCTAGTACTTTCGACTTAGAATTAGATTTGTAATGTGATATTTTTTTCTCGCATTATTTGAGAAAAGCACTATACAAGCTTCGGCCGAAATTGACATTTTTGGCCAATATCGTGGCCTCTGCAGTAATGTAGTATTACACTAACTAAATTTGACAAGAATATCCTAATCTGAAAACAGGCTAGACAACAAAATTCGCAAATCATCATCCCATATGGACATTATAGCTCATATGGCGTTAACATCAATAGTTATATGTCCCTTGGCGCCAAACATATGGTGCTCCACATCATCCTAACATATCAATAAAACGGTTTACGATTGTTCTCCAAAAAAACTTTGCCCCTCGTAAACTTTGTTTACCTCCAGCACTTGTCAGGATGACTGGGGAAATAGTTTTGCTACCGACCCGTGCTTTATTGTTTTTTTTTTCTTTAAAGGATTCCTTTTAGAGGATTTAAGTCCTTGTATTGTAATGATTGAGTCGTTGAAATAGGCAAATTGTTGAATGAAATAACAATTTTATAAGTGACAAGTTTGTAAAAACCGTCTGTATAACAAAACTATAGTACTTACATATATTTATATGTATAACAATAAAATGTGAAATAAGTATAAGTAGTTTACATATACATATGTACATATTCGAACTGTCGAATTGAGATAGTCTCCTTTTTTACGTCGGTTAAAATTTAAGTATACAAGATACTCTAAATAAAAAAATTAAGAAACCCCTGGCTCCCGACGTACGATTGTGGAGATCCCCTTTTCCTGGTCATCATCAGGTCCTCATGGTTTCAGATGTGGGAAGATCACCATGGTCTTAAACTTTGGGCTGAAACTCGTACTACTTAGCTGTTACCGTTCCAGAGATACCATCATATTCCAACATGCCAAGATACTCCAAGATCTTAGTACAACTGATACACTTCATCTGACATAGCTAAGAACATACAACAGATTAGACCTGCGGCGCTTGAAGGTGGGGGGACGCATCGGGCTTCGCCCAACGCGGATCGCGGCCTTCGGCCTCGCCATTTATTTGGCCGCCATCTTTAATTTTTTTATCTCTTGTAATATATCAGGATTCCCTACAACTTTAGTTCGAGAAACCCCATCTAACTATTATAGTTACAGCGGGCTGATAATCTTCCAATTCTTCCAGTATCATATTGTGAAATTGAAGTTCACTTACTTTTTCCTGGTCATCATCAGATCCTCAAGGTTTCAGATGTCGAAATCGCACCACGATCCTGACTATTTGCGCTCAAATTCGAACCATCTAGCTATTACCGTTCAAGAGATCCCATCTGACATCAAAGATACTCCAAGATCTTGGAAACCACAGGTCCACATTTTTTATTCAGACCTAGCTAAGAACACACATCGGATTCACATCGGATCATCCGTTGTCAAGTTATGATGCCACAGACAAACAGACAGACAAACGTGTCAAAGTTATAATTATAACACGCCCTCCCTCGATCGATCGGGGGTTAAAAATATGTCCTATTGTTCAAGGTACTTGGTATTTTATAGTCCAAGCTACAAGTTCACTATATTCCATCAAAATGACTGAAGTTGTAAAACGTTCGACTCTACTCGAAACACAATAAATATTTAAAATGGCATCTACCTATGTATTCACTATGCCGTTACTACGTTGGACTGAAATGTTGGAGAATTTGTCCTAAAAATATTATTTTGACTTTAAAACAGATTTCTTACACAAAACACTTTTTATATCGATTAGACTTAAATAATATACTGTTTCACAGGTTTTTACTGTATTTTATTAGTTACGACCGGTTTCGTTTACACATCTTCAGAAATACCTGAAGTTGTGTAAACGAAACCGGTCGTAATTAATAAAATACAGTAATAACCCGTGAAACAGTATATTATTTAAGTCTAATCATGTACTACAAGTTTCACCAAGTACCAACAACCGCAAGTTTTAACCACTTTTTATATCGCACTTGTCATTTCTCAGTAAACATATTTCTGATATCCCCTACTCGTAAAGTTAGCTAATAATATCTTACATACCGATATCTTCTTCTTCATCCGTGAATTTGTATCTATTCTTTTGTTTATACCTAATTCATGTTTGTGAAATATATCATGCATGATCGACAACACCTTTTACGTTATTTTTTATATAAAAATCACTGATGCGTTTATCCTTCACTAATTTAAAAGTTCATCAATCATTTCTCACAGAAACGCAATTTACGCAGCCATATGCCGACACCTTTACCTGAAGTTTCTATAAAAAAAGACGACAATAACTAACATGCCAGTAAATTGTAAGACATCTCAATCTATTGAGTCTACTTCTCAACCGGATTTTAAAGAAATCAATTTGTTCTTGGAAATTCACGAAAACATTTCGGGTGGCAAACGCTTGGAAGTCAATTATCTTCTAACATCGCTATTTATGTCTCTATTAAAGGCATCTGAGGCTACCGTCACTTTACAACATTTTAAAAATTGTAGAATAGTAACACGATTATGGTAGAAATCCAATGGATAGATTGAATTTCTCGATTCTATCGTAACACGGCTCATTGGCGACCCATCCTCCATGTCTCCAGTTCACATTCCTGCATTACGAATGAGGCTATATTTCACCAAGTGACGGCATCAGATTAAACGATCTAGAGACAACCTTCAAACGGAAACCTGACAACTCATTCCGAACTAAATTTTCAAGTTCACAAAGTGTGAACAGTTAAAGATAAATTACGCGGTAAAGACAAAAATTTTCATCGTCCGAGGTCCCCCAGGAGTTGTGACTTCTTAGAAATTATAGATGCTTATCGGCTTTTTTCGCTTTGAGTTTCGGCACCGCTAACGAAGGTCGGTTCTGGTACCTGTTTTTTTTTTGTGACCGCCGTATCCTCCGCGACGTCCGCGGTAAGCACCCACATGTCATGATGTGTGAGGGAGATAGCCGATTATCGATGGCCACCGATTCCTGTCAACAGAAGTTTGAGTGCCGAAATAAATTTTCAATTGCCGACATTTAATCTTAAGTTACGTACTGGATCACAAGGTTCAGTTTCGAATTCAACATTTACGGACGGGTATTGTCCGCTGCAACTTTATGTTCTTCAGTGACGTTTGTATCGATTTATCTTTATGGTTTGTGAGATGCGATGACAGATATCAAGTCTCGGTAATTTATGTTATTTGAATTCCCATATTTAATAAAATAAAAAAACATATTGGGGTATACCGCAAACGTATGTTTTAAATAAGCTGTATCAAAATATTTCCCGGATTTGGTTAACGATCGTTTACTAGAAGTCATTCGTAAAAAGGATGTTACCTTTTATTAAAAAAGGTACCTACGTGATAAATGCTATCTCTATAATCCTGCTCTCAACCGTTGTAAAGCGTTGCCCCAACACATATGTCGCACGAGTTAACGCTCTTTTGTAAACCGTATCAAAATTAAGATAATGGATAATGTCCGTCGAAATTTCTACTTTATTATTAGACCTCGTTCTTCCTACAACAGCTGTCGTGTTTTGTTATTTTTTGTCGACGAGTGGGCAGTGACCGGCCGTTATAGATTGGTGCGGTCCCATAAAAGTGAACAGGTAATGAGCTTGGAAATTGATAATGACTATATAAAGTTTCGATGCGCAACACTTGCGTTTTGATAGCGTAATTTTGATCTATAGTTTCATATCCTGCGTCTGTTTTGTTCAACGCCATCACAAAAAGCGTGTCACATTTGTTGTTGTCCCAATTTTTCAAACTTTCGTTCCGTGTACCACCGGATTGGACAATAAAACAAGTTTTGCTTGCTCTCTTCGTGTTATTGTTAAATACCAACGAACATTTTGCAACATGTTCTGTATAAGGACAGACATCTGTCACTCACACCCCTAGTTCGTTATTGTTTGTTTTCTTTCCATATTTCCGAACGTCAATACTATGTCGCCCAAAAACTCGTGTGCAAGTGTTGTACCACATCGAATTTCATTTGTTTAATTGAGCAACCAAATATTGGCCCCGATTCTGTCGATGTCGTTAGTTGTTCGCGTTCTGTCAATACGTCCACTAATAAAGGACAACATGACGTTTGTCCGGTGACAGTTTGCGTCCAATTTTGGAACTTGCAGCTCTGGCTTAACGTAGTGTTTGTGAGGGATGGAATTTAATTGCAGTTCTGTTCGACTGCGCGATTCGCAGGTCGTAATCAATTGGACTAGAGCTCCATAATATTGCTAATTTTCATCGTCACGCAATTCCATTATTACTACTCATTGCCACGTCACGAACTATCGCTTTAATGAATTACTAAATTGTATTTTACGGTTCTCGCATTGACAATTGACAGTAACGTGGGTCGTTAGTGAAAATTTGTGGAAATTCCAAAATGCTTTTACGTCGAATTGTCTCATCAAAGTCATTAATTCCAGAAGATTTTTATGGAATTCGTCTCGGCCATACGTTTAATCGTCTTTGATGTTTTTCTTCAGTTGTAAAATTTTACTGTTCTTTTATGCCCTCAGTGATAAAGGCTACGTTTACTGGCCGGCTATTTTATGTGGTTGAAGTTTTCTGACCATATCCTCATGAGTCATGACATGATAGTAGTACATAGTTAGATACTTCTTACACATCACGTAGGTTATCATTCGATTTATAAATTGAAGAAGCTAAGTTTCCTAATAAACGTCCAGCTTTATTTATTACCTGCCTTGTGGTAGCATCTACTGTTACTCAACCTATTAGTACAAATTACTTCCTCCCTGAAAATTATTTTCTGAACTCCAGTTCTATTTCACTAACTTTCCTTCCTTTTGACATTTCTATGTTCCTAAAGTTTCCACAAACACGTGCGTGACTCTACCAACAATAAATCGTCTGTAAATGGACGAGTAGTTTCACAATAAATATCTGATCTAACACCGTCTTCCTGCCCACGCCCATAATTCAGAGAGAATTATTGGTATAAATTAAATAAACATTTCAAGTGAGACGTTTACAACGAATGTCCAAGTCACCGCGAAAATTATTTATAGAAACTGTCATCCACTAGGACTAACATGGAGTTAATTGGATGTATGAAAGTACAAACTAGAGTACATAAAATCTATAATTGTCAAATCAAACGAGAAAGATAGAAACGACCACGTAGGTATATTAATAAATAACGTATTGGCCACGAGGACTTTGCAATAATTTTTAAATAAAACATTTTTGGTGTTAGCTTATTACAGCAGTAAACCACTTGTTAGAACGTACTGAGTGGGTGTTAAATCTTTGTCTGATACTCTTAAACCTAAACGAACTTGAATGCGATAAAAAGCGAGATTTTATGATATGGGAATGTCTTAAAACATTGTTCTCCTTGGGTGGTCAAATAACAGAGTCGATGTGATTTCTTGGTCTAATAAACACTTGATGTGTTTATACCAGCCGGTTTGGTTTTTAATGTTTGTTTTCAAATCATACAAAGGAATAGCTCGATAGCTTCAATGACGAATTTAGAAATAAACAGTGTTAGGACTTATGATGGTTTCCGTCAGCTCATAGCTGGGTGAATCTCTAATGCAGTCAAAATGGTAGCTTTTATAAACTCTGAAATTGCATAATCCAAACAACCAAGTGGTACCAACCAGTTAGTAACCAACTAATCAAAATGTAATGATTACGATAAATTGTAGGTAATCTAAGCATTAACAGGCAGACAAACAGGCTGAACGACATTGTTGCTCTCTATAGCTATAAGTTGGAAAGGGTCAAGTTGAAAACCAGCGTCGGTAGAGGTGTAGGTATCTATACACCTGGCGACACTCAGATGAACTTGGCCCTTTTAATAGATCATATGTTTACTACTCTTATCACTTGTTAGAATGAAAAATTTGGTCAAGTTAGAATCTTACTCATCTTGTGATATATCTTACATATTTTTTGTCATATGTACCTATATGGTCTATTAATAAAGTATTTTCTGTTTTCTATTAAACTCAGCTGTAGGGAAGGAGTCCTGCTCGGTTCTCTTTCCAATACGATCCTAAAAGTAGCAAGTTGATTTTTGTTCAGTTATACTCATTCCAGTAGAACGCGGCGCGGGCGGAGTAGTCGCGCGATGTTCAGTGCGATTTGGCCTTTTTTTTAAATGAGCAAATAAACTACGCGCAGTTAATGATAAAATCCTTTTATAGATTGTGTTAATATAACACATTTCGGAATTATACTATCTTTGTATTACAGATAAGGCAATTATATAAATCTCATAAAGATCATTTAGAAATATTACAATGCAATGCAGATCTATTTAAAAAAATAGCTTTTACTCTAAAACTATACACGACAACTGAATAATAATGGAATTGTTAATCATTGACATTTTCATATTGTATGTAAGCAGAATAAATTAATTATAATTAAAAGTTTAGCATAATTAATTTAAGTTTGAAAATTTGCTAAATTAACACAAATATACAATACACTTGGAGGTACAGTAAAATGAATACTACAATAAAAATAAATAAAAACATACATATTTTCCAATAACGAGCCTACGGTTAGCACCCACACTAGGTAATCCTGTATCGTGGGCGCTGTAGTGGGGAGTGTGTATTCTTATTTGTACCTAAATGTACTGTAAGTAATGTGATTTGGCGAAGTAGAATTGTGTGAGTAATATTGGTGTTTCTATTTGTAAAACTAAATCATTTGAAAAATAATGAACAGTAACATCTAAATATAAAAGACCTGGATGCGGCTAAAGTATCCTGGGAAACCATAGAGTCTGCGGCATCGGACAGAGCGCGGTGGAAGAATATTGTCTCAGCCCTATGCACCACTAGGTGTTCTAGGACCTGAAGAAGAAGAAGAACACCTAAATAACTCGAAACAGCACAATTTGAAATATTCCAGTAATGACTCCGACCGATTTGAGTATCAATGTATTCATAAGTAAAATCTGATATCCAAGAAACGCGTTGCGTCCTCAAGTTTCCCGGGAACCCAGTGTCACCGGGCTTCACCTATGTTAACACATCCCTGTTACCGACTCGCTTCCCGAGTCGTTCCGTCGTCGTGATATTTCATCTCGGGACAGATGTCAAGACGTACGAGATCAACTTTGTCGCTAGCTTTGGTATTAATTTTCCCTTCGCCGTTTTATTGCTTGCGATTGGATTATTTCAGGGGCGACTTTTCTCTTCCTCTGTCTAAAATAAGATTGCTCGCTTCCAAGTTTTATTTTAATCTGGTTAGTTTGTTTTAATATCTTTAGAAGTGTTCTTATTTCATTAACTGTATTTCCTGTCAGCGAAAAGATTTTCTGTTTTGTCATTTTTCTCAGTAACGAGTTGAGGTATCAAGTTGAAATTAAAATGAAATAGTAAAGTCTTTGGTCCCTTATCATAATTATGGAGGTATAAAATAGACTATATAAATTGCTCTTGGATTATTAACAAGCAATAATGTACCAACTGCAACACAATAGAAGACCTCACTCACCTCTTAATGGAGTGTGACCTGGGTAAAATTGAGAGGAAAAAATTTGGCCTCAATAGGCTACAAAACGGAAGGCTCAATATTACTTTGAGTCAGCCCTTATCTGATAATATCAAACACTTACTGTTGTTTGCTAAGTTAGCTCTCAAAGTGAGGGCTGACTCTAATAATACTTGAGCTTCCCTTTCCCTTTTCTTAGTGACCCTAACGAGGTCACCTTGTCGTATACCAAAGCCTCTAAACTGAGATTTAAAAAAATAAAAAAATGCTCTTAGAAAAATGCTATTACAAATTGCTTGACTTCCTTAGTGATAAGCTGTGACACCATCAAAATTTAATTAAAGTTTAAATTTATATTATAATTAATTAAAAACCTATCTTTATTGTTAATTCTTATGTAATTTTTTAAAATTGAGACATGGCCATAAAAAAATTGATGTTTTTGTATTGTTACCTTTATTCTTATTTTACTAATTTATTATGATTGATTATTTTATTGATGATAACTTATGATTGATTGATTTATTAATTGAACAAAAATATGTACGCTTTCGGGCAGAATATGGTGATACTGAAACACAATGTAACATCTGCATTACCCATATTTACAAATAAATGACAGATAGATAGACAGATTAATACTTTATAGCACACAAGAACTTTACATAGAAAAGGAAACATAGAATAAGTGTACAAAGGCGGCCTTATCGCCTTGATGCTTCTATTTCGATTTCTAGTAGGTACCTAAACCAAACTATCTACACAATTAAGTTTGTACGGAACCCTCAGGGCGGGAGTGTACTCGCACGTGTCCGGTTTTTAATTATACTTGTGTGTTCTACCTACTCAGTAAATATCTAAATGAAAATTAAGCTACTCTATTGTGACTTCTGGCAAAGCAATGTTCAGTTGCTCAATTGGAAACCAATTGTTCATTCATTACTAAGTGTATTCATATGTTATCAAATAGATTGGTAGGTGTGTTGACGTATACCTTGGCGATAAACAAACGACGGGGGCTATCTGTTCTCTAGTTTCTCTATTTGTTTTTCAATGAATCATTTGTCACGATTGATGAACGGGAAACCTATTGGTTTTGATAAGAATAATGGTCAATGACATTCATAATTCCCATTCATATGTCGCTATCAATGGTACGGAAGTAGTAATTTTTATGACAGTAGGTATAAAGATTATTTTTATTAACCTATAGTAGCTTTCAATCATCTGATATAGTTTAAGAAATGTGTGTGAAGTAGGGTTTACTTAAAAATATAAGGTTCAGTGCCAGGAGATCGATTCCACTAAATACAACGTAACTGAATAGAATCTAAACTGAATCGTTATAACGTGTTTCATATGCCTATCCACTGACGATCCAATTTCAGTTAAGTTCCGATCGAACAGTAACGTATTTGTGCATTCTAATAAAACGTTTAGTTTATACCGAATCGCATTTGAACGGTAACAAAACGCTTCAACTATCAAATATAACGATCGAACATAAGTTCCTCCCAAGGTACTTTTGCCTGATCGATAGTAAATCGAAAGATGGCAGTGGTAGAGTTATGCGTCAGCATAATGCGATTTGGTGTCCATTTTGTTTAGTTTTCGTTCCAATTGGAACGATAACTAAATTGAAATTGGATAGAAATAGAACTACAAACGTTGTAGTTTAGGCGAATAGGGCCCCTGGTTAGTGTGTAAACCTACATCCGATTCATACTTATATATGAACTACCAATGCCCGGATTAAATGCCCAGATTCTAGACATAAGATGATTTTGGTAGCTAAAGGAATGTTGAAAAGTATGCAAAATTTGTCCGTGACATACATAATCTGGAATTAGCCCAAAAACCTTGCAGATTACATAGAAACACTATAATAGAACAATAAGTATTAACGTAGCTATACCTACACAATGTTTTGTCCTCAGACAAAACTTCCCCATCAGAAGAAGGTAGGTATAGATAGCGAAACAATTAAGTCCTCAACGAAAAACTTTTCGCAAACTCCGCCAACTAAATACGATGAAAATCACTTAAGACCCTTAAGACAGAGCATTACAATCCCTCCCAAAGTTTTTATACTTGCGCAAAAAGAGGAAAGAGGAACGCTGGTTGAGTGTCATACATTTTGATGCCACCGTTTTTGCCCCTCCTGTTATTGTTGTGGCAAAAACCACTGTTGTTCGCCTGTCTACGGTTTTTGCAGCTTGACAAGTTACTTGCTGTCCCAACTTTAATTTGTCCTGAATAATTACATCATTATTTGTTTCAACCACGTCGGCTCCACGACTAATTATCGATGCGTTTTTGTCGATGTTACATTTAAAAGTTAGTCGAATCAAAAGTAAATTGGACGAATCCCGAGATTCTTTAGTTAACTCAAAGAGCGTCCCCTCGCTAGTCTAAATTATGTTGTAAATCTGCCTCTTAAAATTGCTTGCACCTAACTTTGTTAAAAAGAACAAAGTTACCGTTTCTGTAATTGGCTCTTATCCAAATTAGGGGACGGTCTTTGGGAATAATAACTTTTCATAATCTTAACGGAACATGTCAAGGGGCGAAACAACAAAATGAACTGTCAACTGGGACGTCCAAATCCAATTACTCTTTGGCTAACAAACGCCGAGGTTTAAATTAACCTCCCTGTCTTTCCTTTTTTTACAAGCTATCATTGGATTTTGCGAGTCTTCGTTTGTTTTGCTGCATTATGATATTTATTTGTATGAAGGTCTCAAACAACGTACCTATTTACAGCTATTTAAATACCTAGTCTTTATTATTATTTCTTCTAAATATATATTATTCCGATATTCTTCCGATCTGGACATTCTCTGAATTGGACGTCTTGACATTTTACGACTTTGATATTTCGCGAATTATCGATGATGAATATTTCGTTTTTTTCTAACATGCTTATGATCGTTTTTACGTCGATACCCATCTAAAACCTGTAGTTTTTTCTAATATTATTCCCAACTAGCATCATTAGATTACTTACTACATATCTGCTTTGAAGATAATTAGCCACAGCTAAGTTTTCTTATTAGCAATAGTAAATGAATAAACAATTTTGTGGATTAACGTTTAAGAACTCTCCCAACCGAAGTTCTCCCAACTTCAAACGAATGTGTTTTATCTTTGTAATAAGCAGATTTACACCCCGTAATTTTCCAACTTTGTTTTCAATTAGCGAAACTTTGCTGAACTTCACTGTTTTGTTAGTTATTATAACTGACATAGCAAGTTACTATACTTGCTATTTTCTTAGTGTTTCTGTTTTAAGAAAAAACTGCACTTTAGCGTCGGGTCTGATGTTTAGTTTATAACTTGTGTTTAGTTTACGTGCTGTTTTATTACGTGTCTAAATAAACGTTGTGTAATTACGTTTTACAGCTTTGCCTTTCGCTTTTACGATGTTGCAAAAGGTGATATTAAATATTAGTTTTGTCGTTGACAGTTCCCATAAACTGTAAAGTTTTGATGTTAGATATTGTTGGTTGATTACTTTACAAACACCACATACTTACCGTCTAAACGTTTACTCTCGGAATTAGCTTATGCTTTTGATGAGTAATTAAAAATATATATTGTGTAAGTACGAGTAAGTGGACAATAAACATTTTAAAAATATTCGTTTGCAGCCTCATAGTATGAAATGAGTCAACCAAACAAACATTTATCTTATAGTAGACATATTGTAACAACAAGAACCGTTGGGGTAGACGAGTTTTAGAGTGGAAACCGCGTACAAGAAAGCGCAGTGTGGAACGCGGTCCTTGCCCGGTGTACCGACGATCTGGAGAAGGTTGCTGGCGATGGTTGGATGAGGAAGGCAGAGGACCGAGTAATGTTGCGCGCCCTGGGAGAGGCCTGTGTCCAGCAGTGGACAGACACGGTCTGATAGATAGGTAGATAGACATACTGTAAAAGGATATCAGATGAGCAAACCAGCCACCTGATGGTAAAATCATCACTGTCGTCCATACATTAATATCTCACCTCACTTACTTTGCTACAGTCTGTCCTCTAGGTGCCGGCTAGCAGGGTTCTAGGACAGTGTGCAGATGAAGTAATAAAAGAACTTGGTAATAGATATTATATTTTAAGGAACAGAACACAAAAAATAGTAAACGTAGAAAATAGGTAGTAGTAGTAGGAGATAAAAATGAACAGAGAAACGTCCGTTCAAGACAAAATACAGAGAGGAAGTGCAAAATACAAAGAAAACAATGAAATTAATGGAACAATGAAATTTAGAAATGGAATGGGAATATGATTTGAATTTAGGATGAAGAAATGAAGATGCCAACACGAAATGAGATGAGATAAACGCTAACGATGAGGTTGAAATTGATGGCAAGGAGGTTGATATGGATGATGAAGTCGACATCTTTACAACTTCTTCTGCTTCTGCGTCAAGTACCATAATTGATGAAATCCGACATCGACACCGAATCTACAAAATCGTAGTTCCCCAAAATCTCCCTAAACCTATAGTTAGCGAACAAGAAAAACTAAACGCTAATCAATCAATCGTAAATCCCACTAAAGAAATCAAATTCAGAATAGGACGGCACAGTGACAAATGGCAAGGTAATTGCTTTGGAGACAAAGGAGGTTTTTTTAAAGGCAAAAATCGCAGTTGCTCAAATAATTCTCTATACGATTGATGAGCTGCTGCTGGAGACAAATGAAAAACGAATATCCCCGGCGCTGCCCTTGATTACTGTAGAGTAGTTAGCGAAACAGAGAAAGCTGTCATTTTAACGTCTTCCATCGTTCCATCTTTTTGTCGTGACTTCCATCTATTATGCTATCACGTTTACGGCATATAAAAAGAGAAGAAATAATAAATATTCTTATGTTAAAAATCAAGGAAGTTATGTTTATTTGATGAAAAACCAACCAAGTGCGTGTAGGACTCCCGCACCGAGAGTTCTGTAATCAATCCCAAGACCTTATGTGACGCGCAATGACTAATATTGAAGTACTCGTATATAGGTATTCATTTTTTGGTCACACAGTGTCCTCTTTCTCGATATCATTTCCTCTGCCCGAAGGTTGCCTGGAAGAGATCGCTCTTGGCGATAAGGCCGCCTAAATTGCACTTCACTATTTCCTTTTCTATCTCATGTTTGTTGTTTTATATTTGTGCAATAAAGTGTATTTTACTGTTACTTTACTTAATTTTAAGTCTTTGGCCGTCAAGTTTTAGAAGCCGAGATAAACAGAGTCGTGAGATACAGATGGACGGACACCGAAGTTTCACCATAAGGGTTTCATTTTTACCGTTTAGGTACAGGGAACTCTTAAAACTGACAGAGTTTGAAAAAAAGAATTTAAGTCACTTTCAGTTCTTAAAAATCAATATTTGCCTTATTCACTGATAGATGTAATAAAATAGACGAATAAAATACCTACTTATTGGTTAATGTTTGTCTTACTTAGTAGTACAGACGGGATTTTACAATTTTTTTAAAAACTTTTTTACGCTAAACTCTTTCTGAACAGTGAACCAAACTGAACCGTCACGCTCGAGTCGGTGACGCTGAATCGGGTATACTCGGCTCCATTCGACATCGAGCGCGCTCGGGTCGGTGACGCTGAATCGGGTATACTCGGCTCCATTCGACATCAAGCGCGCTCGGGTCGGTGATGCGTGTTTTTTTTTGTAAGTTTTCACTTCTATCGTGTGGTCATAAGAACACACCCTCTTTTTATATTCATTATGTTCTACTAGTAGAACTAAACTGACTAACTAACCAACCTCTCCTAGGCAGCATTATTCTGTGCCAGGTGCAACGCGCTTATTCAAACACTGAGGAGGTCCCAGCTTTCCCCAATCCGCGACCTCGTTCGTATCACGAAGAAAAACTGTCGAGATTTACGATCCCCGATACTTCACCGCTGGAAAAAGCTCCTCGGCGCTTTTGGGGCTTTTTGAATGGGGAATGACTGTTACAATGTAACTTTTTGTTTACCAACAATGTGGTGGACGATGTCGATTTAAATAAGTGTACGATTGTCACGCTTTTTGTTCGAAACTTTGAATCGATTTTAAAAATCTGCCGTCGACATTTCAAGGAATCGAGTGTATTTATAGATGCTAATGAAAGATTTGGCCTTAGTCTTAAGTCATACAACAGATAATATGAAAAAAAATACTTACTGCTCTTTGCTAAAGCGAGGACTGACTCTAATCTAAATTTATCTTATCATAGGGTGCCGGGAATAACCCAGCGGCACTTTGACCCTTGATGATCTTTTGTGCCTACCCCATTTTACACACTGGTCATCTCAGTGTGCAGGTTTCCCTCACGACGTTTTCCTTCACCGTTAGAGCAGTCGGTAAATGTACGTAAGTCTTTGAAAAATACAAAAAACTCATTTATACATGGCACTGCATGGTTTCGAACCCGGACCTCCCGCATGGGAGTCCGGCGTCCTAGCCACTGTGCCACCGACGCTCTATGTGTCTAACCAAGCCTACTTACTTACTTAGGTACTTTTCCTGTAAAAGGGTACAAGATTAATTTTTTTTATTGCATCTATCAACTTACATGGACGTACTGAAGATGGATCTAAAATCCGTTTATCGATATCTCAACTAACATCGGCGAGATTAATGGTTAAAATTAGTAGTGGGGGGATGCTCCGTTCTTTTCTAGCAAAACGGTCTTAATACGTAGCCAAGATCCTGATTGTATGGCCCTACTTAGGAGTGACGTCACTCTATAGTAGCGCTATCTCTTTCTTCCGTCTGATTTTGATTGCATGTAGCTACTTTAATTTTCAACGATTATTAATTCTGTTTTCACATTTGACCATCAATGTATGTCTATTTCTTAATTTTTATGAAATGCATTTAATATTTGATACTTGTCATATCATGTACAATAAAGTGTTTATCACTATCTATCACTATCACTATTTATCAATAAAGGTAGGTAGGTACATAGCCATAACATTATATAACCAAAGTATGAATGGAGACAGACTTAAAAGTAACCCCGTAAGTAATTTAGTTAGGCATTAAACTTTGCCTATCTTAAGTCCTTTTTTATGCAATGGGAATGAACCTAACCTACGAGTAACTCAAACCTACGAACATTTTAAAGAAATAAGGAAAGAAAAGGTTAAACCAAGGATGATGAACACATCACACCTCAGACCATTAACGAAGATCCATTGCTTAATTCCATCATAGATAACAATCAAATCCAAGCCAAGTTAATCGGGGTTCTATCTTCAAAATTCGTTTCCCCTCACATCGCTGCACAAAGCCCCGAGAGGGTAGTTACAGGGGATGGAGTGCAACTAGTCTAAATCATGGAATACCTCTTTCGCATCGTCGTTGGGTCATCAATCGTGGCTTGCACCCTGATTCTAGGGTTATAGGATAGGGAGATGAAACTCTTATACGAAGGGGAAGTAGAAAGTAGGTACCTATACGAGTACTTACTAAAATTATTCACATACCATCGTCCGTCATAGATCTAGAAAGATTTTTTTATCAGTCTTTTAGATGCTTTAGTATCTAGACAAAATGACCATGTCAGCCTCGTTAGGGTCACTATGGGAAAGAATCTGGAATCTTAGAGTCAATCATTATTAGAGTCAGTCCTCGCTTTAAGAGCTAATTTAGTAAAGAGAAGTAAGTTGTAGGTATCGGTGGATTCAAAGTAACATTGAGCCTAATTTTGGAGCCTATTGATTCAATTTTCGTTAGGTCAGTAATTTTATATCTAATATCACAGAAAATCTAATATCTTGGAGTAATATTATGCAACCTTGAAAGAAAACGAATCAAATAAACTTCTCAGAATGACGAGTATTACTTAATATAAAACCAAACGAACGAAATCACTTGATCTTATAAAACCAATAAATTGCAACACCTTGCGTGCGGTCCAAAATTTTAATTTTAAAACACCCTCGGATACCACTGAAATCACCCTCAGTTTTCTACTTACCGTCCTTTCGTCGTAAATTTGATTTTGAAGTCGGGGAAAAAACCGCCCTCCCCGAAATTTACGGCCTATTCAAGCGGGCGGTTGTTTTTACCGAATAACCGACCAGAAGTTAAACTGGGAAATTTGTAGGCATGTTTGGGGTAAAAACTTTACCGGTTTTTACTATTGGTCCAAGTTTCAAGAGACTAGCTTTGTTCCCGTTAAAGTTGAGAGTCGACGATCTGTCTACTTGGATCCCGTGGTAGGCTCCATCGAGGTTTTTCTGAGTATAATCTCTTTCCTGACTAATCTGACTCATTTCATTAAGAAAGATAGATAAGGTAACTCAGGGCACAGATTGGTACATAATTGTTAATTTAATTTTAATGTTTTTTGTTGCAAAATTTGTTATAATGTATTTGGCATTCATTTTTATCATTTTTAGTTCATTTTTAGTTTTTACATACATAAACTCACGCCTATTTAAAGTAAAGTAAAGTAAAATACACATTGCACATATATACAAAATAAATACAAAAATATGTATTAACCCAAACAATATTCAAATTATAATCACTTAACAACAGTGTAGTTACAATGTATAAGTAAATATCGGTCTCTACTACCTGCACTGCCAAAAAAAACCAAAAGGCATAAAACAACAAACAAAAGATAGAGAAAAGGAAATAGTGAAGTACATTTTAGGCAGCTATATCGCTATGAGCGATATCTTCCAAGCAACCTTCGGGCAGAAGAATTGATTAATTAATAATAATGATTAATTAAATTTTCAATTTATTATTAAGTTTTTAAAGCTAATAATTATACCTAGTTGACTGAAACTGAAACTAAACTCAGTTCAGTTTAAAGAGTGATTGGGTTTATACCATTTAAAGCTAGATGCATACATTGTACATATCGTGTTATTATTCCTGTAGTTTTTACTTTTCCTGTTTTTGTGTACAATAAAGTGTTTATATCTATCTATCTATCTAGATGCTTACATTATTTCGAAAGGAAATTGAAAAAAAAAAACAACTATCGCGGATAGTTTTTTTTTTTTTTCATATCAACGGTTACCATTCTTGTTTATAGACATTAAAATTTTTGAAAATCTATCTTGCTATGTCCTAACAGGGCTCATAAGTGTTGCTGTAATTAGTTCTCAAGACCTTAATACCCATGACAGCAATAAATTAAATTAAATCAACATCCTGTTACGAAAAAGTTTGCCACCTTTATTTGTACCAAACCTTAGGGTTCCTTTTCAATTTTATATCCAAAGTTTTCGTGTCGAGCGTAAATTATTGCCGCTGTAATGAGGGAACAAAACTGTATTAAAATTCAGTAAACATTGTGTGACTTGATATAGCAGATTGTTTACCTAGGGCGAGAGGGACCAGATTGTCGGCACGAGTCCACTTCGCAACACGAGCCGTAGGCGAGGGTTGCGGGCAGACGAGTGCGACACGATATTTTTTGTTACATCTACAAAATAACGAATAAAAAAATATGTATAACTAAAGCACTAGTTTTTGTTTTGAATTATCATCACTACTCATATAAAATCTTTCGATTACAAGGTACAGTTTGTTTGTAATTGGTATAAAATTGCTACTTCACTTATTATCGGGACTTCCGATCGTGCATGAGTAATAGATTCCCGCCTTAGGGCGTGAATGTGGTACTTTACGCCGAATTTAGACTTCCGATCGTGAGTAATAGATTCCCGCCCTGGTGGGAATAGATTTCCACCCTAGGGCGCCCATGTGGCATGACTCTGTGCAGAGTTAGCTTGAGGTGGTACCGCCATTTTATCTAATTGTGCCTCAATTCTTTGTTACAATGACATTTAATGGTTTCAAATCCGGGCCTCCCACATCAGAGTCCGGCGTCCTAGCCACTACGCCACCGATGCTCAGTGATTTCAGTAAAGTGCTAATAACTAAATTAAAAAAAAAACCTTATCCTTACTTAGCAATTTGGAAAATATGCCTTTAGTTTATCTGCAAGTCGTCAACAATGTCAAACTACGTTGGCGTGTCTGTGTTCAAGTTATAACTTAATTTTTTCCCTAACATTATTTTTAACACAAAAATACAGGCTGTACTTAACAAAACCCGAAATGTATGAAACAGCTGGTTTGCTGGAAGAAATCTCTTTTAGAGATAAGTTCACCCTTTGTTCACCCTTCTTATTTTAATTGTTTTTATTAAGTCTAGTGTTGTACAATAAAGTGTAAATAAATCAATAAACAGCTGATATTTTTACGCGATTTCAGAATTGGCCCCATACTGAAAGATGGGGGCGTTTGTTACAACCTGTATACTGGATATAAGAATAGTTTATTTGTGCGGTAAAATTACAGTGGAGTAGGAACTGAAGCATATATTACATTAAACTTAATAAAATTAGTGAGCAACCAGTTATCCTACTATAGGCGCTGACCTCCGAACTAGGAAGTTCCTGTATCTCGGAGGACAGATCTCTTCTGTGACCAGTGCAAATGAACATGTAACAGAACTAAAAGTGCAAAATTTGGAAGAAAGAAAAATAAGAACAGTAATAAAGGTTAATAAAAGGGGTGGTGTGTGTGTGTGTGTGTGTGTGTGTTGGTTGTGTGTTTATTATTATTATTGTGTTACCTTTAAAAGTTTCTCCGTGCTATATATAAATTAATTAAATTAAATATTTATTTTCCAGAAGCATTATAGGTATTAAAATATTTGTTTTGTTCACTAAGGTTAGGTACAGGTCTATAACTATACTGCTAGATAACTATTGCAAAGATAACCTCCTTTTTTGATGTCCGCTGTGAGGTGCCGGCCCTAGAGAACAGCACCACCCCAACACACCCGTCGGTGTCGTACAAGGCGACTCAGGATCTTCTTCTAAGTCGTGTTCCTCATTGCTGAGGGTCGTGATCATTCTACGGAATCACTCAAATAGAAAGACTCTAGTGGCAGATTGTGGTGGTTTGCCATTGCCTTCCCCATTTCACACGCTAGTTATCTCAGTATGCAGGTTTCCTCACGATGTTTTCCTTCACCGTCAGAGTAGTCGGTAAATGTACGTAAGTCTTTCGAAAAAACGAATCTTTCGAATTAGAACGCATGTTTCACTTTTCTTTTTTATCTGGAAGAAATCTCTTTTAGAGATAAGTTCACCCTTTGTACAATGTCTCTTTTTAATTGTTTTTATTAAGTCTATCGTTGTACAATAAAGTGTAAATTAATAAATAAAAACCGAATAACTTATTGGTACATGGCATTGCCTGGTTTCGAACTCGTACCTCCCGCATGGGCATCCGACGTCCTAGCCACGACGCCACCGACGCTCTAACGCTCTAACTTAGGATCTTAGTGGATACTATTTTACACCTAGTAGACGGCGAGCGGTAGGCTGGTAACCTTTCATGTTTGTCCACCAAATCTTACGGCGTAAAGGGGAAACTCCTTACCTGTGATTGAAAATGGTTCCTCTGTATACCCCCTCGGGAATTATGGACGTGAGAGTTTATGTATGTACTCGTATTACTTAGGTATTTATGTTAAAATTATTTCCAGAATTTCTAATAATCCTGGGTAGCTGTTAACGTTGACTAAATGATGAAATGATATCATGAGATGGCGTGCTAAACAGAGACAGTGAAGTAAAAGTAAAGTAAAGTAAAATACACTTTATTGCACAAATATAAAACAACAAACATGAGATAGAAAAGGAAATAGTGAAATACAATGTAGGCGGCCTTATCGCTAACAGCGATCTCTTCCAGGCAACCTTCGGGCAGAGGAAATGATATCGAGAAAGAGGTAGTAGGTGTGCAAGGTGCTATCGCGTTGCTATTGCTCTCTCTGTCTAGCACGCTATCGCATAATTTTATTTCAGTTTTTCGTTTCGAGAACGGTAATAAAACTAATAAATAACTACCCTGACCTCTTGAAAATTTGTACCCCTGCAAGTGTATACTTTTGTTTGTACCCCTAGAGGTCAATTTTCCAGTTGTTTTGTCCATCAAAATGTTAGTCATTCAGATTCATCACGATATTCTGCTGTCTCTTTCTTACATGAAACCGTTTTGTATAACCCTACTCTTTCTCTCCTCTAAACCAATAGATGTGCAACCATTGTCACCAATCTCACTTTTTCATCTATATCACGAAGTAGATCGATTTGAACGTACGTACGTGCGTTGAAAATTTGTTGAAATTTTAACAGGCGATGTGCTTGATGTCGTAATTTAGAGCGGACTATGAAAAACTCCCTTTTTTGTCACCTCTCTGTTGATATTTCTCAGGGACAAAAAAGTGCCTCCATCTCTGTTCACATTTTTTATAGGATTAGCACGTGTTTCAATGTTACACAAATATAACCTTTTAGTTTTTTTTAATTTGTGAAATGTGAAATGATAAATAATTAAATCTGAATGTAAAAAAAAATAAAAAAAAATAATTAATTTATTTAATTTTTATATTTTAAATATTTTTTTTAATGTTCTAAAGTTCTTTTATTTTAAATTGAACTATGCCAAAAGAGATTTGACCTCTTACTGTTTTAATTAAATTGACTGATAAATAGGATAAGGGGCCATCCATACATAACATCACACGAATTTCATGATTTTTGGAGCCCCCGTCCCCCTACCCCGGCCCCGTCCTTGTCACAGGTGGTTACATTTGTGTGACCCCTGGTGTGACGACACATATTTTGCAATTTTGAATTAATTAAATTAAAACAGCACTTTTTTTTTACAAATTCAAATAAATTTATTTTACAACTTTATAAAAAATCTTAATGTTATAAATAATAAAATATATAGGTAAATACATTTTTTTTGTTTACAAATGTACAGTCATTACTCTTGATCCTGAATCGACCCCCGTCCAAAGGTACCCATTACACTGGCAGCATTGCCACGTTGTATAGCCAGTGAGATCCTTTGGACGAGGTACGATCCAGAGCGGGAGTCACCGCCCCTCTCTCTTAACCGCCGACCCAGGTCCCTAACAAACGCCCCTGCCTCGCAACCCCACGTACCCGACGTCTCGACGGCGACCGGCACGAAATAATACGTGGAACAGCACTTGCAATTTCTATTTATAATCTTTTTTCATAAAACCAACAATAAATCAAACATTT
Organism: Hofmannophila pseudospretella; assembly: GCA_947369225.1. Lineage (NCBI taxonomy): Eukaryota > Metazoa > Arthropoda > Insecta > Lepidoptera > Oecophoridae > Hofmannophila > Hofmannophila pseudospretella. Next base: position 10,361,748 of record OX376330.1, on the reverse strand, counting down.
TAGAAAATTTACAAAACGAAGCTTGTGACCCCCCCCCCCCCCTGTCACACGATGTCACACTTTGTTGACCCCCTCCCTCTCCCTTAACGTGTGCCGTAATTTATGGACGTAATGTAATGTAATGTTAGGACAAAGCCACAGCAAAATCTTAGCCTATTCTAAAGTAAAATTTTAAGGCATTATGAACCAAAAGTTCCGCTTACAAAGCACTTCCCTTAATTGTTTAACATTGTAAGTGAATCAAAAAGTTTCAGCAGTAACTCACTTAATTACAAAGATGTGTGCCCTGAAACAGAATATACTGGCATCTACGTGTATTCAAATGAGTAGGTTAAAGTAATTATACTATGTGTGAAGTAGGCAGCCTTTGTTGCGTATATAGAAATGAAATTGAATAAACAACAGACACTCAAAGGCTAGGATAGAAAGAGAACGCAGACTGGTATCTCTTCTAAGTCGTGTTCCTCATTGCTGAGTGTCGTGATCATTCATATAATCTTAGAAGTACTTATGTATCAACCTGATAATATTCAAGAGTTTTGGTTTTTTTCGTGTTTTACCAATGTAGAAAATGCCTTCAGGGATTCTCTTTGTTCAGTTCTCATGATGTTAAAAAAGTTACTTATATCCTGACGAGGAAAATACCTGTCAAGAGGCGTTGGTATTTTTATAATCTGTGTCATGGAGTTCGCTATAAAAAAATTGCGACAATTTGGAGCTTCTCGCAGTACATGAACAATCTACTATTATAACTCTTGTATTGGTAGGTTTTAATTCTCTCTTCTAAGTCGTATTCCTCATTGCTGAGGGTCGTGATCACTCCAAGGAATTAATCACATAGAACGACTCTCGTGGCAGAGTTAATGGGGTGGGTTGCCATTGCCTTCCCCATTTCACACACTGGTTATCTCAGTGTGCAGGTTTCCTCGCGATGTTTTCCTTCATCGTCGAAGCAGTCGGTAAATGTACGTAAGACTTTCGAAAAACCGAAAAACTCATTGGTACATGGTGCCTGGTTTCGAACTCGGACCTCCCGCACGGGAGTCCGACGCGACGTCCTATCCACGGCGCCACCGACGCTCAACTCGGATCTGGTATACCCTAGTAATGTAGATAGGCTCGTAGGGGCTCTGGAACACTCTGGATCTAGCTAATAACGTTCTAAAATCGATGAATTGATGAGTTGCGATGGCGCTAAACAGAGACAGCGCTATACCAACGCGATAGCTTTGTCTCTGTTTAGCACGCTATCTCATAGTTTTGAAAATTGTAATAGCTACCCACCCAGGTCATCAAGCATCCAGATGTGGGAAAGGCACCATGGATATTTGAGCTTTAAGCTCGAACCATTTAACTGTCATTTGACATCAAAATTACTCCAGGGTCTTGGAAACCATTGATCTATTTTTATCTGATATGGCTATTGAAAAACACCCTCGACAAAAATCTCTTTTTAATAAATAAACCGCATCCAAATCTGATCATCAGAACACAGACAGACAGGTTAAGAACTTGGAACCAAATTGTGATACACAAATTATTTCAAATATATGTTTGTCTTGATGTGAACGATGTTCAAAATGCAAGACCAAAAACAATTAAGGTCAAGAGATGATTTCAGTTCCTTCTTCTGGAGTCTTAGCCCGAAGGACCAGTTTGCATTTTTAGGGATCCATACCCTGAAGGGCAAAACTGAAACTTATTGTTGACGCTCTGTCATAACAGTTTTTAAGTTGGGATTAAACCAAGCAAACGTGTTTTGCTCAGTACTGACTCCACTCGCATCGCTTAGTCGGTTTTCAGGGTTCCGTACCCGAAAGAAAAACGGAACCCTATTTCTGTAGCTACTCTATCTAGGGATCAGTACTTTATAAGGACTATTTTGTAAATATTGAGCGAAAAACTTTCAGCATGTACCCACATATATACATATTTCCTGAAAGTCGGAGTGGTCAGACTAATTGCGATGCCGTAAAATATTATTTTACCTCCAAATGTATATTAATTTTATGGTAAAAGGTACGGCACATAAAGGGGTAAATGGATTTAAAAGGATGGTACTGTACGCAACCTTTCGATACTGTTTTATGCTAACGGTAATTTTATTAAGGACTTCTCTAACCCGGTCTCTCTCCCAGGAGGCTGGATATCTTTAGAAGGTTCCCCCCTCGTTACAAAAAAAAAGTTATTACCTATTCATTCAACGAGAATTAGTTACGGAGAAATAAAAAAAAGGATCATGTCTAATAATGTCTTCTTGTGAATACAATGATACTTGAATTCATGATAATATCTACATAATTATAAAATAACTCAACTTTATGTAATAAATAACGGTAATTTCCATTCGCAAATTAACTTCGACACGATATACGAGTAAGTAAACCTACAAGAATTTACTGTATCTACAAGAATTTAAAATTATGTATTTTCTTCTTGAATGAAGAAAAAAAAAACTTATAATTTTATATATAGTAGTAAGTATTCAGCCACATTATGGCATGCAAATGTTTTGAATTAAATAAATAGTTGCAAGCAATCTTAAAATCTAAATGTTTGTCGTTAATAATATGACATATTTATTCCCATCAACATTAAAACTTTATACTCACACTATGAATTCAATTAAAAATATTTAATTAAACTTTTTTCGAAATGGTAACACCTGTGATGAGCAGCGTACCCGTGACTGTGTGGGGCACAGCATACGGACACTACTGTGCAGTACTGTCCGATAGCGCACACAACGGAATAAACGTGTTCCCTTGCCGAAGCAGTGCACTAGCACTGGAAATGCACAAGCACAGTGCTGTTCTTCACACACTCACAAATATTATGCGACCGTCGACAGTCTGCCAGTGTTCTTAACAAACCTATATTGGTTTTTGTTACACTGTAAATGTCAATGTTTGAATGAAATTATGTAGATTTTCAATAAATAATAATAATTAATATTATTATTTTTATGGTTAATAAATTCGTTTACAGAATAAAAACATAGTGTCATAAGCCATTTAGTTAATTTTGTCTTGAATATGTTCCTTCTAGCAATATTATATCGTCTGAAAGGTTGTTAAATAGTAATATACACATGTTATAAAAATCTTTCTTCGACATTATATACTATTAGTACTACGCAACTATTGCCACTTAACCATAATCCTACAAAACCATACAAAACGTCCTAAAGTATACATAAACCATTGTCGCAAATAATAATATTAATCAAAACGTAAACAAACATTTCATACAGACAGCTTGAATAATTATTGCAAAAACCCAGCTTAAATTGCGTGGTTTTTTTTTCATGTTTGACAATCCCAAGAGAGTCATGTTCAACAAAACATTATTAGACATTAGTTACTGTCACTACAGCACTTCTAACTATTTAGCTACGGGTTTTGTCATTCATGTAACGATATCAAAGCTTTGCCACCGTGCTACATGTCTTTTGTTTTGCCATTTTATTCTCTGCCTTTGAGTTGTGGACAAAAATAAATGCGATACGAAACTTGATTTATTGCCTCTGGATGGTTTGTTTGGTGAACGAGTTATCTAAATATATGTCTTCTTTTGCTTAGCACCGTATTTCAATAAAATTTTCACCTTCAGTTTTGGTATGCTCTACTACATTCGGTATATTTGGTTCATTAGCATTCATATCTACATTCACTTTGTTAAGTAAACACTTTTGATAAATTACCTATATTACTTACTCACTCCGCTGGCGCAGCGACCCGAAGTGGATCTTGGCCTCCGATACCAAAGAGCGCCATCGCTCTCTCTTCTCCGGGAGCCAGTCAGGCGCCCGGAGCTCCCGCAGATCCTTCTCCACTTCATCGCGCCAGCGGTATCTGGGACGTCCGATCGGACGTCGTCCGTTAGGGCGTCCTACATACGCTCGTTTAACTGCCCGATCCTCCCCCATCCTAGTGATGTGTCCGAGCCATCGGAGTCGAGCTGCTTTCGTCTCTCCTATGATGATCGGCTCGTTCACCATCTCTTCCATCTCCCTATTCTTTCTCATCCTCCACCCTCCATCTTCCCTCTTGGCTGGTCCCAGAATCAGTGAATATTAGTTATTTTTTATTTTATTTACTTCTAAACCCGCATTTGACCTCGATCTCGTCTGATGGTAAGCGACGATGAGGTCGACGATGGAGCATGCGGGTCCATTAAATGCCTATTCACTCTGGCCTTGAAGATCCCAAGGTTGTAGGTTTCGGGAAATACAGACGCCGGCAGGCTGTTCCATTCCTTAGCCGTTCACATAATGAACGAAGAAGCAAATCGCTTCGTACGAGCAGATGGGATATCAACAGTTACTTACGGCGTTTGACTTGGTTTTCCATAAGTGTCTTAAATATATTGAATTTTTTAGGAAGCCAGTCAAAAAGAACACATTTTAAGTTTTTTCGTAAAAGGCAATCTTGAAAACTATTTAGGTTTGAATTTGTTTTCAACCTAGTCGTTCCTCTATGTTTTCAACCAATTTTCAATGTAACAGTGTATATTTAAGAATATAAGTAACTAAAGTACACATTACAATACAATACAAAAACGTTTATTCTCAGACTAATAACTTCATACATAAAATATTAGTGAATTCTTATAGCTATGTTAGTAATGTACATTATTAGATTATCTTTATTTTCTTTTCACTGAGTGCCGATATATTCTCATGTAAGAAGATGAAAGCATAATTCCTGCTAATCAATAAACTGTTAATTACACCTGTTAGAAACAAAACAGGATCATAACTTAACAAAGGACATATTGAACGTTAACACCAGTAGTATTAAAAATAACACATAATCGATCAAAAACGACAATGTTACACCCGCCAATACCAATTATAATAAACGTTTCAAGCAATTTACTTACACGACTGTAGTGAACAATAAATTAAAGGGGGTAGAACTAAAATATAGCTCCGGGCGCCAATTTTCATCTCTGCATCTATAAATATGGACGGGCATACATTTTGCGCGTTTTGTTTCGCGTTGTAAGCACTTTACATCTTGTTAACATATTTTCTGTCCATTCGTGGGGGTTGTAATGAATTTATTAATTCTGTTAACTTTCTAGGCTTTGTGACTTGTACCTCCTTTTGATGCTAACGTATACGATTTATATAAGTCATTAATTACATCTTAAGAAAAATAGGGTAAGACACATTTGGCAGCTTTTTTTTCTGATTGACTAATGCTATTGACCATTACAGATTCACCGGGGTTTAAATTTGGCAGCGTGGATCGCTTTATCGTAATTATTTTCAATCGCTTTATGACTACTATTAAAAGGTATAGGTACCCTTTTTATACTCGTAAATATAAGAATTAATCGAACAGTAAGGCCAATAACAAATTTCCTCGAACAGTAAGGCCAATAAGAATCTAAAAGGTCTGTCTTTACTATTTACTATTTTCCCATGTTCTGTTACATGTTCATTTGCACTGGTCACAAAAGATATCTGTCCTCCGAGATACAGGAACTTCCTAGTTCTGAGGTCAGCGTTTATTATAACTAAGTTGTTGCTCACTAATTTTATTTAAATGGTAAAGTCTAGTTAAGTTCTGGTTTTTTTCATGGACTATAAATCCTTTGTAATCTTACCGCACAAATAAACTTATTCCTACTATTCTTATTCTTACTATCTTGGTTTGAACTGTACTGTAGTTCCATAATATTACACTTCCCCTTGGAAGAACAATACTTTATCCAAAGCATACCTAGTTATTTTCGAAGGGTAACTTCGAAAATAACTAGGTATTCCAAATTTAGTTTGCCAATCCACTAAACCTTTTCATGTAATAGGATTTACAGATACATTACACCATCTGCCTTCGATTAAACTCCCCTTATGCCTGCGTCGTATATTTCAGATTCTCTATTTTTATCTAGTTTTTCCTGTGGTAGACTGTAAGTGCCTTCTTGCCAATTTGTTCACTGACTACCATAAAATTGACATAACCACTTAATGCCAAGTTATTAAATTTGTTTGATTAGGTACTTACTTATATCTGGTCCACAATATTACGGACAAGGCAAGCCCTCAGAAGGGCATAAGGTTTTTGCGGTAATAAGCCATGAATTTTGTAGGGTCTAATAATATTACGCTTTTATGAGACGTAAGTAATAGGGTCCCTTTCTTAGGAAAGTTGAAATGACATTCCCCCAGGCGTATTTACTTTTTAAATAATTTTCAGGATAATAACGTCGTGGTGCTTTTATTATTTTTGTGGGAATGGGAATGGGAAATGGAATGGCGTACTTATCTTTCCTATAAGATTTTCTGAGGCTAAAAGAAAGATACGCGAACAAAGGCGGAAATGTTTTTACGGTGGATTTAATGAGAATACAGGAAATTAAAAGTACCTAACTGACAAGCTTGACTTGCGCCAACGTTTAACCCTAGATTTACACGAATAGTACCTACTTATACACTATACACATATAATTGACCTCGGGTTAGTGTTGAACCGAGAGTTATCGATTGGCGATAGACGGCCTTATTTTAATAACTTTAAATAATTTTACAAATGTTAATTATTTAAATATACATACTCGTACATATATTCATAAAGCAAAAGATATCGACATAGCTCATAAGATTAGCAAGCTGAAGTGGCAGTGGGCCGGTCACATCTGTCGCAGAACCGACAACCGCTGGGGTAGACGAGTTCTGGAGTGGAGACCGCGTTTGGGCAAACGTAGTGTGGGAAAAGCGTCCCTGCTAGATGGAGCGACGATCTGCGAAAGGTGGCTGGCAGCGACTGGATGAGAAGAGCCGAAGATCGGGCTCAATGGCGCATCATGGGAGAGGCCAATGTCCAGCAGTGGACTAGAGTGGGCTGCTGATGAAATAAAGTATTTTGTGCTATATTTTACTTACAAGGATTTATTTGATGTAAAGGATACTGTGTAACAAACTAATATCGAGTTTGCGTGATAGCTTTTTCATTCATCTTAATCAATATTCTCCTGTGTTGCCACTATCCTGAGATGTTCATAAAAACTCACCGTAAACCTTACATACGAGTACATGCAACCTCCATGGATGACAGTTAATAGAGACCGAAATTTCGGTTTTAACTTGGATTTTTGGCCTCTATCTAAGTCACAAATAGCGTTTCAAGTTGAAAATACCTATTAATGAAAAAAATCTAGTTATAAATTACATTTTAAATCTGAAAAATATTAGTTACAAAATTATGATGTTTTGACATAATGTACGTTTTGTTAGCGACAATTATTAATTTCTTAAATTATTATTGTAATATACTTCGATTCCTATACGTGTGAAACTAAATAAGTGGGTACTTACATAAAGAATAATATACGAATAAGAATAAGTTTATTTGTGCGGTAAGATTTTTTTAAATAAATAAGCTACGACAAACAGGCAGACGGACCACCTGATGGTAAGTAGTCACCGTCGCCTAGAGACACGTGCAATACCAGGGGACGTGTGTTGCCGGCCGTGGAGGGAGAGGACTTCTTAACGTTCTTGTAAGATAACTCGTTGTTAGAGCGTCGGTGGCGTCGTGGCTAGGACGTCGGACTCCCGTGCGGGAGGTCCGAGTTCGAAACCAATGCCATGTACCGATGAGTTTTTCGGTTTTTTCGCAAGACTTACGTACATTTACCGACTGCTATGACGGTGAAGGAAAACATCGTGAGCAAACCTTGCACACTGAGATAACCAGTGTGAGAAATGGGGAAGGCAATGGCAAACCACCCCATTAAATCTGCCACGAGAGTCGTTCTATGTGATTAATTCCTTAGAATGGTGACGGGTCAGCAATGAGGAACACGACTTAGAAGAGAAGAAGAGAAAGGAAGCTCTACCTGTGTACGTCAAATTTCTTATTGTTGTTTTTTCATGTGTGGTTTAAGTGTGCAAATAAAGTATAAAGTATAAGGAAGAAGCAAAGTAGTAGTTCGATTTAAAAGAGTTCTTTTAGGCATAAACTTGTAGACCGTAAAACGTTGGTAGATTTAGTGATAAACGTGCATTGTCGCTAACACTCAAAATCTGCCACTAGAGTCGTTCTATGTGATTAATTCCTTAGAATGATCACGACCCTCAGCAATGAGGAACACGACTTAGAAGAGAAGAAGAGAAAGGAAGAGGCAAAGTAGTAGTTCGATTTAAAGGAGTTCTTTTAGGCATAAACTTGTAGACCGTAAAACGTTGGGAGATTTAGAGATAAACGTGCATTGTCGCTAACACTCAAAATCTGCCATGAGAGTCGTTCTATGTTATTAATTCCATAGAATGGTCACGGGTCAGCAATGAGGAACACGACTTAGAAGGAAGATGACTAATAACATATAATAATTTCAATATAAGCTAATATAAAGCTACCGTCTAAATTGAAAGCCATGCCGTTAAATGAATTTAAGAGGAAAATTTATATTTGTTTGATGAATAATTGCTTCTACAGTGTTAAGGAATTTCTGGAACACAAAGTTAGTACTTAATAATATTTGATGTATATAATTTGACATTTAAATAATTAGCTTCGTATCATATTTTTTTCTTCTAATTTTTGTGAAATATATGTATCTATTATATAAATTTGCACACCACAATGTGGTAGGATATGCTGGAACTACCTATGTAATTTTAAGATCCTTCATAACGTATATTCTTGCAAATAAAAATTCATTTCATTTCTCAATTCTCTCGAAAATACCTGCAAAAGTAGGATAGTTTTCATTATAAACCGGAAACTTTAAATAAAAAACCGAATCTTGGCATCAAAAACATCAAAAAATCAAATCATGAAAATTCGTTTTATACGCTGCAGGAGTTTTTAAATGACCATTATATAGATTTATAATGAATGAATAATATATTTAATTCTAATATAATACCTAATAATAATATAGTATAATGCGTCAGTACGTTCGTCGCTAGTCACCTCAGACGGACTAGCAGCCGAAGCAGCGGCTCAATGAAAACGGGAGAAGTACGCCGCTCTGGAGCAAAACTACGTTTTTGGCCCATTTGCGGTTGAAACGACAGGTTGTTGGGGGGCGGAGGCAAAGGATTTTGTCAGGGAGGTCGGCCGTCGCCTGAGAGAGAGAGGCTGTGACCCCCGCTCCGGGTCGTTCTTGGTGCAGAGGTTGGCCGTGGCGATTCAGCGTGGCAATGCCGCGAGCGTCATGGGGACCTTTGCGCCAGGGTCGACACGGGGCGGAATTTTTGACTAAGACTTTCATAAGTTTTTTTTAATGTTTTTATTGACGAAATTAATAAAAAATTATTTATTTAAAAAAAAAGTAAAATATTTAAAAATATAGTATAGTATAATGAATACTTTTTTTAAAATAGCCTATTGGCTGTCCCACTGCTGGGCAAAGGCCTCCCCTCCTTAATAAATTGTACATAATTATTTTATCAGTTTTATAACCAATGCTTGCTGTGCCCAAACCGGGTTCATGTTGAACGTTTAATAAGTGTGTAACATCTGTATGACAACATGAGTGTAATAAATGATTCTATTCTATTCTAAAAATCGGTCACAGCACGGCTCTAATAAACTAGTCACACAGTATGGTAGCCGGCTATAAGCTGTACAAAAAATGATTCTATTCTATTCTAAAATTCGGCCACAGCACGGCTCTAATAAACTAGTCACACAGTATGGTAGCCGGCTATAAGCTGGACAAAAAATGATTCTATTCTATTCTAAAATTCGGTCACAGCACGGCTCTAATAAACTAATCACACAGTATGGTAGCCGGCTATAAGCTGTACAAAAAATGATTCTACTCTATTCTAAAATTCGGCCACAGCACGGCTCTAATAAACTAGTCACACAGTATGGTAGCCGGCTATAAGCTGGACAAAAAATGATTCTATTCTATTCTAAAATTCGGTCACAGCACGGCTCTAAAAAACTAGTCACACAGTATGGTAGCCGGCTATAAGCTGGACAAAAAATGATTCTATTCTATTCTAAAATTCGGCCACAGCACGGCTCTAATAAACTAATCACACAGTATGGTAGCCGGCTATAAGCTGTACAAAAAATGATTCTATTCTATTCTAAAATTCGGCCACAGCACGGCTCTAATAAACTAGTCACACAGTATGGTAGCCGGCTATAAGCTGTACAAAAAATGATTCTATTCTATTCTAAAATTCGGTCACAGCACGGCTCTAATAAACTAGTCACACAGTATAGTAGCCGGCTATAAGCTGGACAAAAAATGATTCTATTCTATTCTAAAATTCGGCCACAGCACGGCTCTAATAAACTAGTCACACAGTATGGTAGCCGGCTATAAGCTGGACAAAAAATGATTCTATTCTATTCTAAAATTCGGCCACAGCACGGCTCTAATAAACTAGTCACACAGTATGGTAGCCGGCTATAAGCTGGACAAAAAATGATTCTATTCTATTCTAAAATTCGGCTACAGCACGGCTCTAATAAACTAGTCATACAGTATGGTAGCCGCCTATAAGCTGGACAAAAAATGATTCTATTCTATTCTAAAATTCAGTCACAGCACGGCTCTAATAAACTAGTCACACAGTATGGTAGCCGGCTAAAAGCTGGACAAAAAATGATTCTATTCTATTCTAAAATTCGGTCACAGCACGGCTCTAATAAACTAGTCACACAGTATGGTAGCCGGCTATAAGCTGTACAAAAAATGATTCTATTCTATTCTAAAATTCGGCCACAGCACGGCTCTAATAAACTAGTCACACAGTATGGTAGCCGGCTATAAGCTGGACAAAAACTACATACTATTTTCATTCATGTTTATGTCTAGAGAACTCCCGTGCGACGCGCTGAGTTTTATTGACAACATATACTGCTGCAAGTCCCACAGACTAAAAATATTGAGAGCTGACATTAAAAAAAACAAGTAGCTATATGATCTTTGATTAGCATCTGTGGCTGCCTTCTGGTCGGGAAAAATTTAGCACGGATCATCAATTCGAAAGAAAGAATGTAAATACTATAATATATTCGTACTAAAACAGTTTTTAGGTATATTCATATTTATTTATTATAAAGATTGTTTACAATAACATGTTTACAATCCACCTATAAAGTAGGCATCTTATCTTATGATGGGTGCCGGGAATAACCCAGCGGCACTTCGACCCTTTGGATCTTTTGTGCCTACCCCATTTCGCACCGTTAGAGCAGTCGGTAAATGTACGTAAGTCTTCGAAATATACGAAAAACTCATTGGTACATGACACTGCACGGTTTCGAACCCGGATCTCCCGCATGGGAGTCCGCTGCCCTAGCCACTGTTCCACCGACGCTCTTTACATTTAAGTAGGCATACAACGATTTAATTATATTAATACAATTATTTAATACTAAAATATTTAAAAAAATACCATGTTTATGCATATTTTACCTATATCATACGTCATAATAATATCTAATTCAATTCAAATAATTAATAATAATAAGTATAGACCTAGATAAAGTATACATTGTGCCACTGGTGCTTTCTAGTACAGGCGTAATACCCAAACATTAACATCACAGTTTGCAACTAATAGATCTCTCAAAAAATACATATATCACAATGCAGAAAGCCGCAATCCTGAACACTTGTCGTATCGTACGAAATTTTTTACAGGATGAACCGTCAGGTGAAACAACTTTAGGTAGTGAAGCTCACTTGGTCCTGGACCCGTGAGCTTCGCTCTCAACTGACCCCAGAAATGGGAGAAAACTAACAGGATAATAATAATAAGTATAGTAATAATCCACCGAAATACAATGTCATGTTCTGAATTTATCGTTAAAATATTCCTTTAGATTGTAATTGTTTGTTTTCTTAATTAATAATTCTTTTAAGGCACCTACAAATCGTTATCGTTATAACTACAAAACTAACACAATGGATCTATGTTATCCGATCAATAAAGATATTGAGTCGAATTTCATGTTATAGCGATCTGTGTTAAATCTTTAATATTTGGTAAGTTGTGAGTAAAATATTTATATTTTATTGAAGCCTCTATCAAAGTAATGGACGGTCAGATGGATAGATAGACGGACATACAGACGAACGCTGAGCAACAATGATAGGGCTCCGTTTACCCTTCGGGTGTACCTTCCCTAAAAACTGTAAAAGGGGTGTGCTTAGAAGTTACGCTAGAATTTATACAAAGACCATAAAGCTTTTAGTGAAAGCTCCATGTATACCTTCTCGAGCTTCAAGCCTAGAACTTCATAATTGTGGGTATTATTAATAAAATATTAGGAAAGTTACTGCTAGGTGCTGGCACAAAAAAATATCTAAAAGGATTTTTATAGAATAGACCAATCTAAGCAAAAAATCAGAAAAACATAAGAACTGTACATTTTCTTAGAAGAAAGTCAATCTTTTACTTGTCAAATGCAGACCAATTTCCAAGCTACGCCTTCACGTTGCAAATATCGGAAACGTTCAAAGCGGAGCACGTACGTGCAATTATTACAATGCGCCCCAAATTCCACAGTCACAGCTTTTATCGGCCAATTCCTATTACTTCCAATTATTATATATTATTTTAATGTGAGAAAGCTACTAAAAAGTTACATCTGTGATATTTCAAAACTCAAGCTGGTGAAGCAGGGATATGCTGGTATTATACAGTTTTAGTTGGCGAGATGGAGACACATATATGTACCGTGTTTCATGCGAACAAATAAGATTTCATTTCATTTCACCATCTAATCCCCAAATGCAAGTAGAACGTAGTGTCTACCACGACCCGTTTTACACGAGCATTTCTGCCACGCACCTGTAAAATGTGGAACTGTCTTCCACCCGACGTTTTCCCGCAGCGCTACGACATGGAATGCTTCAAAAAGAACGTTAAAAAAGTCCTCCCCCTCCACGGCCGGCAACACACAAGCAATACCCCTGGTTTTGCACGTGTCTCTAGGCGACGGTGACTACTTACCATCAGGTGGCCCGTCTGCCTGTTTGTCGTGGCCAATTTATAAAAATAAAGAACAGAACATAAACGAGAATGGAAACAGGACAATTTCCCAACGAATCCATCTAAAAACATGTAGAAACGGGAACACACCACCAAAGAAGTTGGCATCTTCCGCGTACCTTATTAACATCGACTGGTCTAATAGCTCCTTAGCTCTGCGGGCACGTACGGATTCCTTGTAAATTGGCCTCGTTTGAGATCTTAATTAAGCCCCTTTAGTTTTTAGTCCGGTATCATGGCCCCGGTGTCGGATAGTCGTGATTTTGCATCTCACTCTAGCATCTAGTCCAACTGGTTTGTTATTCATGAAAATTTTAAATGTGGAATTCCTGGAGGTAATTAAGACTTAGTTAAAAGGAATTGGGGAGGAAATAGAACGTGTGGTTGGAGAAAGTATTATTTCCCTTAATTTTGGAAATTGGAATAGCTTTATGGTGAATAATTAAAGCGACAATGTATGATGAAAGAAAGAAAGAAAGAAAGAATGTATTTCCAATACAAACAATTAGGTACAGAAGATAAAAATAATATTAAACAAATATATTATAAAAATAAATAAACAAAAGTATAAAAATAAATAAACAAAAGTAATTAAATTTCATGAAGATGGTGTGCAGCACCGGTAAATGAGGATGTGATGGATGATACATGATGCAGTGAAACATTTCGCCGTGAGTCGTCGAACCACCAGAGCACTGTTGGATTAAAGCAGGCTCCGAAAAGGCTAGCCGCGGGTTCGAATCTCGCTCCCAGCAAAGTTTGCACTTTTCTAAATTAGAATGTCTACTATCAGATGAGATGGAGGTCTAAACGCTCAACTAGCACTATGAAGAAAAATATCGTTTAAGCAAAGTATAGTGAAGTATTTAGAGATAGATAGATAGAAACACTTTATTGTACACAAAATCAGGAAAAGTAATAACTACAGGAATAATAGCACGATATGTACAAAGGCGGCCTTATCGCTTAAAGCGATCTCTTCCAGGCAACCTCTGAAGTTAATTGGACATTAAAGAGATTAGCGACAGTGTAGTGTGAAGATATGAAAAGGTTACTATTACTTAATATACAGTAAAGTTAATAAAATAAAACTAATATGATTTACATAAATAAATATGTAGGTATACTAAAATAGTTAAATACATATATATAATACATAATATAAATAATAAACATATATAATAGATAGTAAACAATAAATAGGTAAATATACATAATAATGAAAATAAAATGCACAACTACAACAACAAATAATGATGAGTGAGACCAGAGATTTTACGGAACCATTTTAAAAACAATATTCTATAACATTTCACAGGTAGGAAATAAATAAACTTCAAAGCCTTTCATTACATTTGAAACATAAAAGCAAGGCGGAACCGAAACCATACACATTTAAGTAAGAAGGCAAATAAATATGCGATATAAATAAGAAGAATGAAGCCAATTCCTTCCATAAACGACTTTCCACACATGAAAAGACGCGAACCCAGTAACCCAATTTTTTACTCCATTCATATCGCTGAGAAAATTTAGGGTGAATTCTCCAGTATGTGAACTACAGTTCCAAGTACGTTCGGATCCGTTACAACGCTTGGCATCGCCAGGCGTTTGCCAAGAGCATCTCCTGTGCCAAGCTTGGTATTCGTTACCGAATGGCACGCCTCTTCGCGTACCTAACATCCTCCCCCTTCCCCACTTCAGGGGGACTTGGCAACAATTCCCGATCCTCGCATATTGAGTTCAACGTTTTGTTTGAGCGGCAAGATGAGTCTCTCGCCAAATTTATTGGTATCTTTCCAGTTTTTACATTTTTCAAGAGATATTTCTAGTTTTATTTATTTGAGTGAATATTGTTTGTGACTTTAAAAAATGTTTTGTTCAATGTTATTTATTGTTTTGTGTTTTAATATTATATTATATTATTATATAAAATTTGGACCGTCGGTGGCGCCGTGGCTAGGACGTCGGACTCCCGTGCGGGAGGTCCGGGTTCGAAACCATGCAATGTCATGTACCAATGAGTTTTTCGGTTTTTTCGAAAGACTTACGTACATTTACCGACTGCTCTGACGGTGAAGGAAAACATCGTGAGGAAACCTGCACACTGAGATAACCAGTGTGTGAAATGGGGAAGGCAATGGCAAACCACCCCATTAAATCTGCCACGAGAGTCGTTCTAATGTGATTAATTCCTTAGAATGATCACGACCCTCAGCAATGAAGAAAACGACTTAGAAGAAGATAAAATTTGGAACGTCGGTGGCGCCGTGACTAAGACGTCGGACTCCCATGCGGGAGGTCCGGGTTCGAAACCATGTAATGTGATGATGCAAAACATCGTGAGGATACCTGAATACTTAGATAACCAGTGTGTGAAATGGGGAATGCCACCCCATTATATCTGCCAAGACAGTCGTTCTATGTGATTAATCCTGAGAATGATCACGACCCTCAGCAATGAGGAACACGACTTAGAAGAAGAAGAAGTGTTTTAATAATTTCAGTCAAGTCTTGAGATGTAATCTCGAAATAGATTTAACTATATTATTATATTTAATCAAAATACATACAGAACAGACATTCATAGTAAAATGTAACCTGCTTAGTTTGAAACCATAACACGCTAAATTATTTTAAAATTGACATCAAAGTCGTGGGACATGCTAAAAACGCTATGTGCATGTTTCAAAAACAGCACTCCTGTATCAAGTACTCTATAGTCAGATCAATATTCTTACATCTGGCGAGTATTCAACAAATTCAATACCGTTTACTCCAATGTTATTGACCTATTTTACAACAAAGCGACACAATTTAAAATTATAATCAACAATAATTTCTTTGGCGACTGAAGTATTATGTAATTTTCTTATTTACTTTTTTGGCAAACCATCTACATATATGATCTTGGCGTTATTCTGCATGGACACTTATCATTATTATCCGTTAACACTCACTAATGGCTTCTATTAATTATCCTTCCTAGTATTTAAGATTATCACGTTACTTTTTCTTTTCTTTTTTCTACTTTCTTACCTACCTTACTTACTGTTATTTATTTATCTTGTTTGCATTTCAATATTACTATCTCGCTTATTCCTCAACCCATTTATAAATCTATAAGACGGCGAGGCGAGGCGTAAACTTGTAAATGCCATAGTTTCTTTATATTATATTTACTCAAATTTTGTATATTAACTGTAAGAACTTTAAGCCACCCAATCCATTTCGTATTTGCCGCCGAAACATCGACTCAAAACCCAATCAAAACAACTACCTACTCTTCCTTAGATACAACTCCAACGGCTATGTGTATCTATAGACAGATCAATATGTAAGAGCTTTAAGCCACCGAACTGAGAACAAGGCGAAGCCGCCACCGGACCCATTAGTGCAACCGTGGCTAACACCAAAACAAACATGTAAACAGCGCACCCTCTTAAGAGCTAAAGCGATTTAGCCCACTGTGGACACACCGATTTCTGACTTTTAGTCCCATTGTAGCGTACGAGTAAGTAACTCATATTCTTTCAGTTTGCCGATCTCATTTGGTAATATGCTTTATTTGGTTTTGTTATTGTGTACCTAATATTTACGTGTTTAACGTATTATAAAGTGAAGGCAAGGCATAAAATCTATTACCGGGTAAACTAGTCCAAATTTCATTTTTAACATTTGGAGTGTTAGTTCAATACGACGACACTACTGCATCGACCGAGCCTTTTTGTTTCCCATCCATCAAATACCAAAATTTGTCGCTTGTAGAGACGAAAGAGTCTATAGATCCGTTTAAATGTTTTTAAAAATAGATCTAAAGAGAAAAAATAATCTCTGTAGATCCATCATGGATCTGGCCAATGGATCTACTGAGAATGATCGCTATTTATTTAATAATATAGGCTAAGGGACTTCGCGCACTAGACAGCTCCTGCCACGGCCAAATGCCGCACCGATCAGGTTAAACTATAGAAACCAAAAGCGCATCGCGCACTTGGCCGGTACATGGCTTTGCGGCCACAGCATGGCTGGCCGTGGTCGTGGTCGGCGTAGTGCGCGAGGTCCCTAAAGTATCACACACAGCAAAACCTCCACTTGGCGTCAATACTTACTTAGGTACTTATATTTGCGAAAAATTACTGACCTGGATTTTCTTATTAAATTGAAATTGAAATCGTTTATTTAGCACAGTAAACACCAGAATATAGAACACAATACAGAAGTATACAAAGATTAATACATGCAGCACAAAACATCCGGTGTGGTACAGTGCCAAAAAGGGTACACCAGCTCAGCATAATGATGTGGCTTGTCTCAGCCACAGCACTGATTTTCAGCTGACCCCTCAGTGACTGCACGGACGAAGAAAGCAACAGTGTGTGCGTATTGTGTTGTATGAATGTGTGTGTATTAGATCCTTCTATGCGTATCCAGATTGTGTATATGTTGGATGTAGTAACTAATAGTAACATTATATAGATACCCTTCTCAAAACACTATTACGTATTTCTGACAGAACTCCAAATATAAGATTCAAATAGCAGAATCTCTTGTACAAGTATTGATCTTACCAACCTTGTGTTAATACTAACTTGCCACCATACATTCGCAGCTATACTCGTATGTATCTCGGAAACAAATCTTCATAAGAGGAAACTAATTAACTGATCTCTAACACGCTACGGATTAATGTTATTACACTTCAAGACAAACAAGCTCCCGCAATCTACAATATACCGACACGTTACTATTAGTTAGAACTCGCTGGCTTTGCCTTTCTTCATTTTAGTCCGTAGTAACGCAATACTGGGGATATATGGGCGCCTCTTTATTTGATGCACCATTTTTGACATTCTCTACCTTCGCATCATCATCATCATCAGAAGTCCTTTCGAGTTCAGTATTGGACATAAGCCTTCTCTCGCCATCGAAAGTGCTATATATTATAACTTTCTACAGATTTACGCATTTGTATAATTTTTTTGCCCACATCTTTCAGCAAACAATAATTTTGTTACTGTTTTGCGATATTTGATTTGGTTTAGTACATGTTATCCTATCATCAAAATAATCGTCAAAAGGATAAGTAGACGCCATCCAACTTTATCTGGTAATTTACAAAAAAGGATGTGACCCAAGTTCAATAGTTATACAGGGTGGAAACGTTAAATGTGTCCAGCCCATAATTTCGTTAATACAATCTGCGTCGTTATATGCAGAAAATGACTAAACAAATTATAAATAATACCGTCATGTCTTTAGAATTTGTACTTTTGCGACTCCCATACATTTACTATCTATATATAGCACGATTTATCGACTACTTAGAACTCTTAGATTATATGATAGTTTAACAATAAGAAAGTGAATGCATTAAACACACACACACTAAACAAAATTGAAAAAAAAAAACGAAAAAAAAGGTGCTAATAATGTTTATCTTGAAGTGCGTTAATACGTGCATAATACTCTAATGCATTGGATAATCATTCTTGTAAAAATTTTACATACCTACTAATGTGTGCTATAGTAAATGCCACGTTCATGTTTCACGTATCACGTTTGTCCACCAAATCTTACGGCGAAAAGTGGGAACTACCTATGACTGAAGGCGGTTCCTCTGTCTACTCCCTCAGGGATTATGGACGTGAGAGTTTATCATAAATAAAAATATTATGAGTATATAAATAAATGACTACTTAAATGATAAAGAGGCTTGGTCCGGAGCCGTAAAAGTACAAATTCTGAACACATGGCGTTAATTTAAAAAAAATATTTTTTGTCATTTTCTGCATTAAACGACGCAGATTCTATATCAGTTTTAAGTTTTGCAATCTTTTAAAATAACGAAATGATGGGCTGGACACACTTAACGTTTCAACCTTGTATAAATATTGAAATTGGGTCACATCCTTTTTTGTAAATTAACAGATAATGTTTGGTGGCGTCTACTTATCCTTCAGACGGTTAGTTTGACGAAAGGATATATACAGGATATAGATGTACAACTCGAGTCTTGAATGACTCAAAACGGTCGTTGGTGGTCCCTGACGAAGGCACGCATATTGTAGGACGTAGATAAAACATTTTTTCGTACTGACTCATACATGCTCTTTCTAGATGTATTCGGTGTAAGTTCTAAAATAATTGTAGCACGTGCTGAACTTAATACCGACGAAGTTAACTCCAACCTGGAATCGATGTACGACTTCGTGCCTTTGGCAGTTGAAACCGCGGGACGATGGGGCACCGAGGCCAAGGATCTGATTCGCGCTGTGGGGAGACGAATTAAGGAGAGAAGAGGTGATCCGCGAGCCGGCCACTTTTTAGTACAGCGCATTTCCCTCGCCATTCAGCGAGGGAACGCCACGAGTATCCTGGGTACTTTCGGCCAGGGGGCACTTCGCGGACTGACTGAAATTATATTATATAATTTTTACCTAGTTATAGTATGACATTGATTTTATTATTATATTTTATATTTTTGAAATAAAATAACAAATATGAAGTTAATATGTAATTATTGATAGGGGCCATCTTTATTTGTACTGATTAATTGCAAAGATAACTTCGTTCACCTTATTGAAGATGAAGGTAAATAGGGATTAACAGATTTCTAATAAATAATATTTTCAATTACTTCGGGCTATTGGAAAAGTTATCTAAAATCACTTCGGCAAAAACCCTTCTCCGGAGCCCTTTTTCACCTTCTGGGTTCTTCCTATTCAAGATTCGAGGACTGCGTATAAGATTTTTCGAGGTGGTTAATATTTATAATTTATAAGAGGTAAATAGAAATTGTTATATTTGTGTTTTGCCTAGATGCCTGAAATAATTGTGGACAGGACAAGGCACATTATTGTTATCTAAATATTATTCAAGAAATAGGTAAACTATCTATCTACATTAGTTCCTTTGATAAACTACGTAAATAAATATTTATAACAGTTAAAAAAGATAAACTACAATTTACTTCAATCAAAAAACAAACTTATGACAATAAAAGATGTAACTCAATTCTATTTCTGTTTCAGTCACTTATATCTTTTTTATTTGCCGTATGGATAAAAGGTACTTATCTTCTTCTAAGTCGTTTTCCTCATTGCTGAGGGTCGTGATCATTCTAAGAAATTAATCACATAGAACGACTCTCGTGGCAGATTTAAAGGGATGGTTTGCCATTGCCTTCCCCATTTCACACACTGGTTATCTCAGTATGCAGGTTTCCTAACGATGTTTTCCTTCACCGTCAGAGCAGTCGGTAAATGTACATAAGTCTTTCGAAAAAACCGAAAAACTCATTGGTACATGGCATTGCCTGATTTGGAACTCGGACCTCCCGCATGGGAGTCCGACGTCCTAGCCACGACGCCACCGACGCTCTTAGAAAGTACTTATAGGTACTGTAAAATTTATCATGTACAATTTATTTATTTATTCGTATGGCAGTTGGAATTATACACAATAACAGTAGGTACTGCGACATGTCACAACCAAATATCCAGGTTTCTTAACCATCCGGCGGCGTCTGAGGTTAGTAGGATGAAGTCGTCAGGGTCACATGTGTATGCTCGCAGGAGGCACTCGCGCGTGATGTGCTGTAAATCATGTACAATAAAAAAGGGATAAGTACTCTTTCTAGTATATGTTCTATCAGCGCATACTCTTTATGATACAAAATTTTACACACGCACTCAAGACCATTGACACTCGAAGAGAGCTCAAGAATGTCATACCAAGTGCCATGACTCGAAATTAGGACAATACTTACTCATGCAAAATCTCCAACGCAATTCGAGTGTCATGTCATGACTTGAGTCTGTGCTGTCAGAGTTAGCAATAATTCACGTGAGAAACCTACAGAATGGGTTCGTTAAGAGGCTCGAGGGCCCTCGGTGGGGCATTGTGATGATGTCAGGTCTTCCATGACAGCATTCGAGTGGCCACCGGTACGCCAAAATGTTAACGAGGCTTCGACCTATCGACAGCCTATTGATCATATGCTTCGACGTTTTAATTAGAAAGATGGATACTAGATAGGTACGAGTAGAATTATTATTATTAATGATGTTTTGCATGTGTCAGGTATCGAATTTGGTTTCGGTATTCAATTCAAAACACCGGATCTTAATTTCACTTTCATTACCTTATCCACTCTACATTTATAAAAGGGGAGTCGATCTCCAAGATAAATATATTTCTTCACATAATCTTCTGATGTATTTTTATAACTATTTAAACCATCAAACTGCAACGTTTTTGATTAAAAATATACAAAATCTATCTGATTCTGAGTGTTACCTTTCTAAGAAAAAAAATATGTTTAGCATCCTTTATTTAAACGTGAGAGTTGAAAACCAAGCTTCATGCAGAGTCATTATTTTTCACCCACCTCGAACTCGACTCGAACAAATTTTGTCAGACTTACTAAATAAGAAGATACTTCAGTCAGATTCATGCTATATTTCTTTTATAAAGTATTGTTTTAAAGAAAACGAACGAAAGTTATCTGTACAAGCAGGTTTAGGTTCGATTGCTTTGATGATGATTGATGTCCTCCACGACGTATCCGTCGACGGTGACCTGGCGTGCGCTCGTAGACGGCTAGCGAAGCCAAAGTTCGCGTTTTACGGACATGGCGTCTGGCGTCAAGGTCTTCGATTGCTTTAATAACCCAATAAAAAGTCATTTTTCGAAACATTCATCAGAAGCTTTCCCAAAGTCACTTATTTTCTTATCAGCACCATTATTCTTTACCTACACTCCCCGCAATTCTTCCTTATATGAATAGCTACTGCAATATAATATTTACGGTCATATAAACAAGTCGTTCTTAAGAGCTAACGTTTTATGTTACACGGATAAATTCAGTTTCCGTCCCATATTTCGAAGGTACAGGCACAAACGGCGGTGTATATTCGTACTTTTCTCAAGAGATTTCCAACGCCGGTTGACCCCTGCCTGACCCTCGATCTCACCGCACCTCGCAGACGCCTTACGCATGCATAATTGCGCTCTCATACTTACACAGCATCTCAATCAAATCTTTGGGTTTCAAGAACCATGAAGTGTAAGTATAAAGTTTTCAGTGTATATTTTTATGTTTGAGAACAGACGAACAAACTGGGCACGTGATGGTTAGTGGTCATTGTCGCCTATAACCATCTTTTTTTATTGTATAAGGAGAGCAGATGAGCAAATAGGCCATGTGATGTTACGTGTGTTCACCAAAGCCTAGAACATCGGCGCAAGGTTGCCTGTCTATCGGTATTTTATAGGATATATTTCGGAGAGTGCGCATCGGTATTACACGACCTAATTCCAGCATCTCCATTCCGCCTTCGGACTACCAGGCGCGGTGAGGGTTTCCATCCTTATGTTGTTGATATCCCATATGTTCGTACGAAGCGATTTGTTTCTTCGTTCATTATGCGAACGGCTAAGGAATGGCACAGCCTGCCGGCGTCTGTATTTCCCGAAACTTACAACCTTAACTTCAAGGCCAGAGTGAATAGGCATTTACTGGACCCGCATGCTTCATCGTCGACTTCATCGTCGCTTACCATCAGGCGAGATCGAGGTCAAATGCGGGTTTAGTAGTCAATTAAAAGAAAAACGACGTCGATGGACATCTCAGCTCTCTTACTGTATTATTATTAGAGGGTTTTCGATGCGCTGCTGCTGAGGACTTAGATGAAGTGCCTTATAATATGTCCGGTAATTACCCTAGCTGTCTTACCCTTCAGACCAAAACCCAGCAATGCAAACATTGCTACTTTAGGTCAGAAATAGGTAAAAGTGTGGTACCGCCCCAGACTGACTGAAGAGAGTCATACCACTTTCAATCGAATGGGAATTGATATCGAAAATCAAACTTACTTTCACATCACGAAACTCAAGCGCGAATATGTCATCGCCAAAACAGTCTAAAGGTTGTTGTGAGTTTGATCTACTTATATAGGCTGTTTTAAAATATATGTTACTTATACCAGATTACCATTATCTGACATTACCAAGTCTATAAAAAAATCAAGTGCATTGATTGCCCTGTCATAGCAATCGTTGCTTATTGCAAGTTTGATTTATTGCCTACTTAGCTTCAGGAAGTTAATAAATGAGTTTTATGGAATGAGGTCCAGAGGAATTATTTTTGTCGCGTGGGTAGTGACGTGGCGCGTACCTATATTGAATAGCAGTTTCATGAAGTTTATTTGGTCCCTTTTAACAGAACATAATATTTTTGAAATATCGAAGGTGTTTTCTCTTTCAAAAGTTTCAGAGAATCATGTTTTGGAAGAATGCCATCACCGGAATGCTATTACAAACATCCTGTTTATTGAACTTTAAACTTTCGAATGTAACTGAAGAGTCCATCGTGATAGAAACGAAATGAGTATACCTCGAAACCCGTCCATCCAATTTGAAGCGATAAAAAATAAATTAAAATAAGCAGCGAACGAACGATGATATCGATACGAGTTCCACGTCCATTGTACTCGCAGACGTGGTAGTCTCTAATTGCGGCTTCTTTGTTATACAAAATGAGGTGTTAGCTCTTCTATTAAATAATAAGTAGTTTGATCCTACAAACGATATATTCGATAGCAGACAGCAAATTGGTATGCTTTGCAATATGTTGTGGCGGTGCAGCAACGGTTACTGTAGCTACAGAATTAAATAAACTAATTTGTATTTTCATTGTTGCAGATAATACGGAAGAAGACCGCGTATGGCCGAAAGATACGACGAGAGTCCAACTAAGCGAACGGCTTTTTGGACACTACAAAATGACTGGTTCAATGTCAGCTACAACCGTAAAAGTTTCATCAAAAGCAATGACTTAAGTGAAGCAACTGACTCTACAAACAAAGAAAATGTTCAAAAGAATACAAAAGAAGAGAACAGTGAAGTGTCACATATTAGAAATATCTATAACAATGAAGAACGTGTTATAGCGACAGAAGATACTTCAGTACCAATAGATTTAAACGATGAAGAAGACGAAAGAGTCAGAAGGAACGTCTGGAGTGACGTCGACGACGAACTTTACATAGCAAATTTAATTAAATTAAGAACTTCAAATGATGTGAACCGCGAAAAACGTGATATTAGTGATTATAGTGATAGTGATATCAGTGAAGAGGTTGTGAATAGTGTTAAGGTAGATAAGTACGAGATGTGGGATATAGAACCCACGGACTTGACGGAGTGCGACTGTCTAGGACCACCCCCAGAGTTCCTGCTACCCCCACCTCCAAGACCACCGTTCTTGCAAACGGAATACTATTGTGGAGACGATCCGATACCGGATTTGGAGACTTGCGATACGGAACCAGTAAGTTTAACATTTTTCTAATTCTTTATCAAAACACTCTCAGGTTAATCAAGTGTGTAAGAAGGTTTCTATTGCCACTACTGTAAATAATAGACTATGAAATGAAAGATTCAATACGAGTAACAATATAGCAACATCATCATCATCAGCAGCCTATTCTAGTCCACTGCTGGACATAGGCCTCTCCCAGGGCGCGCCATTGAGCCCGATCTTCGGCTCTTCTCATCCAGTCGCTGCCAGCCACCTTGCGCAGATCGTCGCTCCATCTAGCAGGGGGGCGTCCCACACTACGTTTGCCCAAACGCGGTCTCCACTCCAGAACTCGTCTACCCCAGCGGTTGTCGGTTCTGCGACAGACGTGACCGGCCCACTGCCACTTCAGCTTGCTAATCTTATGAGCTATGTCGATAACTTTTGTTCTATATAGCAACATACGATAATTAAATTAAACTTCCTAAATATATAAGTACACTCAGACCCAAAACATTTTGAAATCCATTAAAACCCCCGTCAAAATAGTAAAGGCAACTTGATGAATCGTGTACAAAACATCTTATCTACGGAAACGGTTTCACGTTTTGTTCCAAAAATGGTAATGAATATACGGCTCTGCCCGCTTATCTAACTTAGTAAATATTTGACATATGCGGGTCTTAATGAACTCGTGTTAGCGACAATGCACGATTATCTCTACATCTACCAACGTTTTACGGTCTACAAGTTTAGGCCTAAAAGAACTCCTTTAAATCGAACTACTACTTTGCCTCTTCCTTTCTTTTCTTCTCTTCTAAGTCGTGTTCCTCGTTGCTGAGGGTCGTGATCATTCTAAGGAATTAATCACATAAAACGACTCTCGTGGCAGATTTAATGGGGTGGTTTGCCATTGCCTTCCCCATTTGACACACTGGTTATCTTAGTATGCAGGTTTCGTCACGATGTTTTTCTTCACCGTCAGAGCAGTTGGTAGTACGTAAGTCTTTCGAAAAACCGAGAAACTCATTGGTACATGGCATTGCTTGGTTTTGAACTCGGACCTCTCGCACGGGAGTTCGACGTCCTAGCCACGACATCACCGAAGCTCTTACCGAGCCTCTTCCTTTAAGCATTGTTTGATTTTAAACAACTTAAACCTACAATTAGAGAATTCATCAATTAGAATTGAACATTCTGTTGTCAATTTATGATCTTACTTTGATTTCTTTCATTAATTTTTTTCTGTCCTTGTTATTTATAGTTCTAAATTTACCTATTATTTCATGCCGTGTTGTTGAATATCATCTGTCAATCAAACGTCAAAATATTCAAAACAAACGTAATAAAGCGTAGGTTTATATTGTCTTCCTCAGTTCCAAAATTGTCAACTCATAATAAAACACAACTGCACAACCGTATTCTCGTACAGTACAAGTTTAATCGTCCAATTTGAAGGAGCCCGCAACTTTTTAAACTTACTTACATTTGTTTGTACTCGTACTCGTCTGTTACTAAATCTGCCGGGATATGAGTGGTTTCCGTACTTTCGTAACCGTGTGTTAAGTTAACATTGATAGTATGTATCACACTAGCTTTCTCTTTACTTTACGCGTTTACTTCTGCTTAAGAACTCTTGGAATGTTTGTTAAACTGTGTTGGATCAGCCGTTATGAGAACATTAATCATTTTTATGAAATACTTTGTAGTTAAACTACACTACACTGCGTGATTGTCTAAAATTCTCAGTTGAATGGTCAATAATAATTTGTCGGAATTCCATAGACAGATATTAAATTAATGTTTTGTTAAAACTATACTCGTAGATGTCTTATAATTACATAATAATAACTATATGTATTGTGTAATAAATAAAAATAAATAAAAGAGTATTTATTCATTCACACATTATAGTAAAAAGGTACTACAACAAAGTATATATATAACACATATTGCCCTATGTGTCGAATTAAATGTTCGAGACCTCAGCGACACGCTGGTTTTCAGGTCTCGCCTAATGTGCTAGATGGAGCGCTGGTTGCGGGACACAACACGATTCTGTGTTCAAATCTCTATTATGTAATTTTATATTAAAATGAATGACAATAACATAGTTATATAGGCTTTAGCTTCCTTCTGATGCTCTGATCCTTCTGATTCACTGAGGTCAGCTAACAGAGACTTTGCTGTATATACCTAATAAATTATCCTAAAAGTAACCCCTATCCGTGAAAAGAACTTATTTTATAAGTGTAAGTTACTACTATCATGTGGTACAATTATAGTTATGAAAAAATGAAACGCTTTCTAATTTTTGAAAAGCTTTTTCAATATCTTTCACGGCTGTTCATCTAAATTTAAAAAATCATTATCTAGATTTGTATCTTATCGAATATACAATACCAATAATAGAGACATCTAAAGTGGTCCCTAAAGAAACGCTTTTGTTATATCTATGCGATAGTGATCAATAAATAGCGTATAATTAGCGTAAAACCACTTAGTAGAAACACCGAACCTGTGGTAGGTCACACCGAAATCTTTATACCAAATCGTCCATAAAATCCTTCTTTTATTGCAATTTTGTTTCGCCAACCTACCGCGTACATTCTTGCGGTCAGTTCTGCTAAACCAAAAGATTAAGTCGTCAGGGAGTTAATAAGGTTCGATAAAAACACCTTTTATTGGAAAATATATTCACTGGAGGTGTTCCTATGCGAGTTTCTGTAGATTCGTCATGCTTCGCAGAACAAGCTGGTGGTCTTATAAACTTGTTATAGAGGAATGATTAAGGAGCTATAGTTAATGGTTGTTGTGGTTGTATTTTATCGTCTTATATGGGTACTATATATGAAGAAAGAGGATCCAGTGTCATTAATTGACTCATTGTATGTTTATTCTGAGTCTGATAACGATAATAATGACATATATGTACATAATAGATAGATAGAAACACTTTATTGTACACAGTTACAGGAAAAGTACAAAAAATAAATTACCTATAAGTACAAAGCCTTATTGCATA
Source organism: Hofmannophila pseudospretella (assembly GCA_947369225.1). Taxonomy (NCBI): domain Eukaryota; kingdom Metazoa; phylum Arthropoda; class Insecta; order Lepidoptera; family Oecophoridae; genus Hofmannophila; species Hofmannophila pseudospretella. Next base: position 10,334,436 of record OX376330.1, on the reverse strand, counting down.
GAGCGATCTCTTCCAGGCAACCTCTTAAGATAAGTGGGCATTGAAGATATTAGCGACAGTTGAAAGAAATAAAACACACAGTAAAATTGTATTACTTGTAATAATAATGGCGAAACAACTTAGTTTACAATGACAATTGTTAATTAGTACAGAATAAAATTATAATTGAAATATGATATATAGACAGGATGAAAAACAGGATGAAAAATATTATAGTATCCGTCTTAGAGCGTCGGTGGTTTCGCAGCTAGGACGTCGGACTCCCATGCGGGAGGTCCGAGTTCGAAACCAGGCAATGCCATGTACCAATGAGTTTTTCGGTTTTATCGAAATACTTACGTACATTTACTGACTGCTCTGACGGTGAAGGAAAACATCGTGAGGAAACTTGCCCACTGAGATAACCAGTGTGTGAAATGGAAAATCACCCTATTAAAGCCACGAGAGTCGTTCTATGTGATTCATTCTTTAGAATGATCACGACCCTCAGCAATGAGGAACACGACTTAGAAGGAAGAAGGATCCGTCTTAGACAAGCAACAAAGGTAAATTAATACTTACCTATAATACTCAGTTGAGATCCACATCATAAGTACTCAGACATCTTATCTTACCCCTCTATTAATATTACTGAATATTTAATGGGAATACAGCTAATATGCGCATGTCAGCAGAATATCATTTGTAACGAATTAGTAATATCTCATAATGAACATAGACAACATGGTAATAGGCATATTATACTTGTAATAGGAGATAATCCTGCAATGTTTTACCACTAGAGGCGCCCCTAGCACATTGTGCTATCGTACCATTTGCTACGTACTATTGTGGAATCTACATACTATTATTAGTTATTACTTGTTATTTCGTGCTAATATTCCTGTAGTTTTTACTTTTCCTGTATTTGTGTACAATAAAGTGTTTCTATCTATCCATCTACATACGTACGTATATACGTTCCTTCCCACCAAATCTTTTTTTACCCTTCAGACTCGCACCACGCTGTCTTAAAAGTTTTTTTAGGTCTGTTATTTTGAAATGATCATATGATGCCATGATATCATCACAATTTTACTAATAGCTATGAAAAATTAAATTAACCCAAATAACGAGGTCAGACGACATCAGGGCTAGAGCTGGAGTGACTTGGCTCAGAAGCACTGCAAATCGGGCTACATGGAAATATATAGGAGGGGGCTATATCCAGCAGTGGATGAAGCCTGAAGAAGAAGAAGAAATAACGACAAATTTGTGATATCTTAAAAAATGACGTTTCGTTTTGCTTTTCGTTTTAGAGAGTGTGCTTCATTTACGCAAAGCTTTGCGGGTTTTTTTGCGTCCTATTGACAAACATCATTTAATTACAATACAAATATCCAAATAGATTTACCAGAATATTACCACAGTAGGTTGCTGCCCTGATCTAATTAAGAAATTAATTAATAACTAGAGGATAGTTATTATAAAAAATATATAGATAATACCTATAGATATGTCGTGCAGTAGCAGTGTATTAATAAACTTACCACCTCATTTCATCAACTTACGCTTAAGAAATCTTAGATGCCCAGGTTGGACCCCTGTGTAACCCTATATTGAAAACTTGATAATTTCGTCCATGTCATGATTACTTACTGAATATTTACATAGGCCGAAGGTACAAAGTCATTACGTTACTAATTCAGTCGTTCGTCCCTCAATAGACAATAAACTTTGTATGTTTGTTCGTCTAATTGTTGGAGATGACTCTGCAAGTTCCGTTGATAAATATGCGCATATTTTGAACCGAATGTTTTGTCCTTTTTGTTTATCCCAGGCCTATGTAGATTAGAACAAGTTATAAAATTCTAAGCGGTTTGAAAGCTTTCAAAAAGTGTCCGTTACACATACGAGTGAATGACGGTTTGATGAATGAAAACGGCGTAATAAATCATAGAAAAATATTTTATATTGTAATTATTTCGTTTCCTCTTTTTCTTCGAATTCTACATTTAAATTTCCAAAAAAAATCCTTTCCTGCTTCCGCAGCAAAGTTCCAAAAGGGGCGACGGTAATCATAATTTACGAAAAAAGTTCACAGCGCGAACCGACCCAAATTAATTAAGGTTTTATTCAATTTTTTTCCGACGAGACTTTTTTATTAATTAAAGAAGGGGCATTGACAAATCGGCTACCGTCTCAAGATGGACAGCTCGATAACCGGCCCTCAGGGAGTTGTCCCGTTTTGAATATGTATTGTGGACTTTTGGAGATTTCCGATATTGTTGTTTCGGAGATCCGGTGAGATATGTCCGGATAAATCGTCCCGGGACCGATGACGGATTTCTGTTCAGATAGTGCCACGTTTTGACAAATTGGTGTACCTTTTTCAGGCTTAATGCGGTCGAGCCATGCGCTTAGATGTTTATCTCGATTCTTATAAAAAACAAGTCGATGACCGTTTAGGGATTGCGTAGGGAGAGTTTATCGACATCGTTTATTATTACTGATCTAATCAGTTGTTTGATAATCTCTGTTTACTTCTGAGTTACTAAACTTTCGATAAGTTCGCTGGAAGTTGTCTTCGTTTCAAAAAGCAGGAATTTTAACAATCCTTCATTATTTTTAGTTGAATCTCGCAACCCATTTGCCCAAAAAAGAACATGATTATGTAATAAGCAACAATTCTAATAAACCAATCCATCATACAACCGTCGCCAGCAATTTGTAAAAGTTTCACAGTCCGTCATCAAGGCCTTGTGTTCTTTTTAATCTATGTCTATTTTGTCATAATTTTCTATTACTTACCCGTACAGTTCATATTAATCCAAAAAATGTATGTAATTCATTTACCACAGCTCGCGTGTACCGCCTTTCCCAAAACTGATGTATTCATAAACAACACGCCCTAATTCGATAAAATCTATCCAATTAACACAAAATAATAATTCTATTTCTCTCTCACTACATCGACTAATTGCTCACCGTGTATTAAATTTTTATTACTCAAAAACATTACCCACTGTAAGATCTTTCCGATATGCTATATGTTTTGCTTCATAACTAGGCAACATTGACCTCCCCTATTCCTCTTTAACTAGCTAAGTTCTTCTTGTCAAGAGGATTTTGTATTGATATTTGTGGGTCAAAATATATTGGTATATAGTTTTATGGTATAAACGTTTAGATTTAAAGATACCATTAAAACAGTATTGTACCATAGCCATAGCGTGCTTTTTAATAGGAATTGGGGTAGTTTTGATAACGGTTCTTGTCTAATTTCAATATTTCAGTTGATATACTATTGCTTGTGTTTCCTATGGTTTAGTTTGTTGAAACTTTAGTTCCATTTAATTAATTAACAGCACCTTACTGTTTGCAATACTCCTAGATGTTTGATTTGAAGTTCAAGTTTCAAGTTCTGGCGCTGTAACTTTAAAAACATCGTTATGATATAGTATTTCGATTTCTAATACGATTTTTACCTAATTTGTTAAAAGACCAAAATTGTAGGTAATAGTTTTTCATACTTCAAAATGTAATCTCAGAAACCCGATTGCATTAAAATTCGGAAAAAAGAAATGAAGAGATTTGGTAATTTAAAAACCGTTATTAATACTTTTAAACTAGTACCTATGCACATTCTCACACACCACATTTTGTATGTTTTTTAAGTAAAGTATATTTTTCAGAACACAGACAGCACGTTCTCAAACATCACGCAGAGTTATAACCAACATTTTTGCTCTCTCCTAATGTATGTTTCATTGCTTTTCGTAACTTAACACATACGCCATGTTTTGATAATTGCTTCAAGTTTGTGAGGGTTGCAAGGTGTTCCCAACTTAGGGGGTTGAGACGTGTTTATATATTAATATACTAGTATATTTAATAATTCCGTGTAGAAGGCGTCACGCAACTGAGGAAAAAGGTCATTTTGACACAAAGGTAGCTTTTTTTTGTTCTCGCATCCCCTTTCTGCCGACCCTCTAAGTGGCAGCATATTTTTTTTATTTTTTCCCCTTGTGGGAGTAAAAAGAAAGGTGAGGCTCACGTATTATTGCTAAGGTTGGTTTTGGGGTATTCTCTCAGGGTTACTATTGTCTGTTGATATAATTTTAACTCTTTTTGGATAGTAGAGTAACTAGAAAGATAATAGAAAGAATTCATTTCTCCAAAGATGTTGATTACTCTATCTAGTTAGGAACAAATCAAGCCGTTTTAGAGGTATGCTATGAGGGAACATAAAAAGTGCACAAACACTCTAACCAATAAACGCATAGTGGGTAAAATAAAATACCTTACTTTTTAAAAGTAAAAAAAAAGTTGGGCAGTTGTTTTTTAGTTTTAATGTTCTAAATTAAAGGACCAATCAGTTACTTAAAGTTAATTAAAATCGATTACTACATGTATTTGTTAAACCTACCCCAATCCGCTATGTCCACTTTGATTCATCAATGGATTCTACCTCGGATCCAAGTCGACATAACGCCTAAATCACAGAATATAGGTTCGATTTTGATTACAAATACAATAGTCTAACTGACAGTAGTGCCAATTACAGCTTTTCAAAGCTCTTTAAAGTTTGTTAAGGCTATACCTCAACAAACTTTGAAACGTTCCTTCGAGACAATCAAAGACAGCGTTCATTTTAGCCAATACCATTGTCAGAATCATTTCACAGCATCAATATCTCGGAGAATAATGGAGATATCTCCAGAGATGTTATCCATCTGTCATAATCTATAAACTGTCGGCTATACAACCAGTCGACCGGTATCATAAGTTTTGGACTCGGGGGACTGCTGGCTAAAGACAGGGGTCTTTATAAGCCAAGACGTAGAAGAAAGTGCTAATAATAAATTGGATTGACTAATGTAATTGGCTAATGTTTTGGTAGGTGGTTAATTGGATTTGTATGGGTTTGCCATTCGATCGAGAATAATAAGAATATCTGCTCTTCTTAAGATCAATTTTAGAGACTTTATGATAGCATCGATTCCGGTGTGACCCCCAAACGTGAACGTTCCGCTCTCTCGTACGCAATCTCATATATGACTAAGCAAGACAGTTTCATTTAGGCTTAGCTTTAGATTTGGCAGCCATCTTGGAATCGGAGTCAAAGGTTTTGTTTCAATAGTGAGTTCGACTGCTTAAATTAGTTCTTGACAATATTTGATCTTATTGACTGACCTTCTAATGACAAACGATGATGGGTCGATAATGTCTTTTGCGAATTCCGAATAGTTCTTTGTATAATTGTTCAGTAACAGACCTTATGGAAGAAACGCCTCTTTTGTTACAATAAATAATATGATTTCCATTACATATCAGCATAAAAAATAATCAACATTAGGTCTACACAGTTCTGGACCGTTCGTTATAAAAAATTCGTCTATAAATATATATAACAAAATTTCACAAATCACCGACATTGAATTATAAGACTCGATATTCAATAAAATATTAAAGTTATATCTTTTTAACAAATGTTTCTATTCACTGCAAGAGTTTTTTGATGATAAAACCAATACTTAACTATAAAATCAATTATGTATAACTTATAATGACATTTAATTTAATTTATCCCGTTAGCATTTATTACTATTATAATTTATTATAATCTCTTATTTTATATTACGGTGCTCTACTCAGGGTTTCATGTATGATCATATAATATATATATTTTAAGACCAATTGTTACACATGAAAAGCAATAAATGGTATGAGTATGATTTTATTTTCACCCATATGTACACATTAACAGGTTCATCTCTCTCTAATTCCAGAAGATAGACGCGTACAACCACAGCAGCCCTTCACTCCAGACGTCTGCAGTCATCGGCCTGTGTTCCGTCGTGTTGGTGGTGGGCATTCTCATCGGTGCTATCTTAGTTTGGAAGTAAGTGGATATATCCTTCATCGAAATCTGTTAGTCATTCATACACAAAATACTTACCATCAATCGCGTTAACGGTCTTAAGAACCTTCTATCTTACTTCTGTATGTTGTTGTGTGTTCTCTGTATTTTTGGCGAGTCTTTGCTAGTTGTTATGTGCCATCTCCATTTGCTTTATGCTTATCTTCTACGATTCGGTCCTTCTAACTTTTCTTGTATCTCCCGCGTAGTTGGAAATCCCTATATGTCCATTAGGTAACCTAACCATCTCAATGGTCTACCCCCCATTAAAACACAATCTATAATTTCGATGGCTATTCTGCTTAATTACCAAAACATCACCAGTTACTTTCAAACATGACCTACAACTACAATATAACATTATTGGCAAACATATTTGAAAAGTCGACAAAATCTAGTCACATCGCAATAATTACTACAGGCACAACTATGAATAACCTTTAATTGTATTTATTATTATTTTTATTTCAAATTTATTTAATTCAATTAGGTAGCTATATTTACGGGAACTGTGTGTCGTGCCGGCCATAAATGATAGCACTATGCCAACTCTTCCCGTGGGTGCTGTACGGGCGAGGATTTTGTAGATACTATTTTACAAATAGTAGACGGCGATAGGCTTGCCAACTATCACGTTTGTCCACTAAATCTTACGGCGTAAAGTAGGAACTACCTGTAAGTGGTTCCTCTGTCTACCCCCACGAGGATTATGGACACAAAATATCTATATATTTTGTGTTGTAGACGTGATTTCTGTATGTGTATGTAAAACATTATGAAATCTTCAGAGGCAAATTCATTGCCATTTGTATACAGGCTGTAACATTAAGAACGGTCAGTATGGGAAAGTCTGAAACTATAAGACATACGAAGATCTGTTCTTAGGAACCATGTCATCAATTTTAGTAACAAGAAACACTGTGTTCATACATTTAAAAAAAAACCTGTACTCAGCCTGGGAATCGAACCCGGTTGTTTTGAAAAAAAATCCAACACTATTTCTATTTAGATATCGATTACGTTAAGAATGAAGTGTACAAAACAAGCTACGACACAATTGAAGACCTAAAAGCAGCCATAGAGACAATTTTAACGCAAATTCACCACCTGAAGATACAACATTCAATAGTAAGATCGTTACCTAAACGAGTTGAATGTTGTATTTTACAAAATGGTAGTCATTTAGAACACCTACTAAAATAAATTAAAAGATATGGAAACAATGCGATTTATTAATTTTAAACATCACGTTTCATACTAACATTTATTCCTTAAGACCTACACAATCGATATCTAAATAGAAATAGTGTTGGATTTTTTTTCAAAACAACCGGGTTCGATTCCCAGGCTGAGTACAGTTTTTTTTAAAATGTATGAATACAGTGTTTCTTGTTACTAAAATTGATGACATGGTTCCTAAGAACAGATCTTCGTATGTCTTATAGTTTCAGACTTTCCCATACTGACCGTTCTTAATGTTACACCCTGTATATTCTTATTTTAATGTTATTTCTTTTTAAATGCTACACTCTGTCATTCATAAAAACTTGACGTGTAATAAATTGACAAGTAAAAAAAATAACACAAACGAAATTAATTAAACATAAAACTAGTGCTATACAACCTGTGTCTTCAACAACCTACAGTCACATAGAAAATCCTAGATAACTCAGCTACCAGATTCCCAAGTCTCATTCCAAGAACGGTACGAATACCTTCTCTAAGTAAATGACCCTCACTGTCAATCAGTCTTCATTAGGCGGCCGGGAACTTTATTACTGCCCCCTAAGTGCCTCCTATTACCGCTCGGTATTCCAAAGGACCGCTATTTCTGCAGGTATTACCTTAGGAGAGCAGGTTTTCACTTGTGATGGAAATCAAGAAAGTACCCCGTCGATTTTGTATGGAAAGTTGTAATGGTTTCAGTTAAACTGACGGAATTTTGATATACAAATGTTACTCAGGAGCTTCAAGTCTGCGACACGTCTGTAAGGATGTCGACTTCATCGTCCATTATCAACCTCCTTACCATCATTTTCAACCTCATTGTTAGCGTTTATCTCACCTCATATGGTGTTGGCATCTTCATTTCTTCATCTATATTTTCAAAATTCAAATCATATTCCCATTCCATTTCTAAATTCCATTATTTCATTGTTTTCACTTTCTCTCTGTATTTTGTCCTGAACGGACGTTTCTCCGTTTTATAAAATTGTTTCCTACTACTACCTATTTTCTACTATTGTGTATTTCAGTTCCTGATAAATATAATATCTATTACCAAGTTCTTCTATTACTTCATCTGCACACTGTCCTAGAACCCTGCTAGCCGGCACCTAGAGGGCAGATTGTAGCACGTCTATGGGATTGGGCGCTTTTGAACCCAGGGCTTCGCCTCCAACTAAACATTGTACATTTGATAGATCTCACCTAGGACTACATCTTTCATTATGGGACGAACATCCTAAGTAGTGTGGGTCCTGATCAGTCTTCATATTAACTTGCTCTGATTTTGTTTATTTTTTTTTCGTCTCAAACCAAAAAAAACAAAATCAGAGTTTTTGGTCTCTACTCCTGGCCCACACTACTTAGGATGTTCGTCCCATATTGAAAGATGTAGTCCTAGGTGAGATCTATCAAACGTACTGTTTGGTTGGGGGCGAAAAAAAAAAGTGGGTACAATCTTGTTTGGAAATCGCCCAATCTCCTTTCAAATTAAAGTTGAGAGCGTAAATCTTTCAGAAAATGCTCTAACTGTGAAGGAAAATATATTTGGAACACCTGTATACTGAGGTAAGTAGTATGTGAAATATGGGTGGCAAAGGCTAATCACCATATTAAACCTGCTAAGGAAGTCGTCCTATATGGGTAGATAAAACACGACTGTATTCTGTTAATTCCGTCGAATAAACACGACGAAAAAGCAACTGTTATGTATAGTCTATGAGACCATGATGGTAAAAACTCTAATTCTTTCTTATTTGCAAAAAGTTCTAATCTAATTTCCGAATAGGGTACTTGACAAGTATCAAATATTAAATGCATTTCAAAAAAATTAAGAAATAGACATAAATTACTGGTCAAATATGAAAACAGAATTAAAATTCGTTGAAAAATAAAATAGCTACAGGCATTCATAAATCACACGGAAGAAAGAAATGACGCTACTATAGAGTGACGTCACTCCTTAGTAGCGTCATACAAGCAGGACCTTGGCTACATGTTAAGACTGTTTTGCTAGAACGGGATGAAGCATCCCCCACTACTAATTTTAACCATTAATATCACTGATGTTAGTTGAGATATCGATAAACGGATTTCAGATCCATCTTCAGTATGTCCATGTTATTAATGATGCAATAAAAAAGTCACGTACCCCATTGTACATTGGGCAACTCATTTTAACATATTTGACACATTTATACAAATGTCAAGAAACAATTAACAAAAACTTACAGCGACAGAGTCTCACAAAGTATAGCTTAATGTGTCTTCTACTGTCTAATATTAGAACTTATTATGAAATCAGTCGTAACAATAATTTCACGAATTAACTAACTTAGTTGGAGCGTGTCGACAATACTTTGGCTGTGACAGCTTAATCGGTGTTAAACCCGTCGTCGCATACGTGGGGAGGCAATGGCTCGAGAAAGTTGATTAGAGTGCTTGTCACCTATTCGAGATTTAATCCCGGGCACGGTTTCCTGCGCGGTTTAATTTGGAAGACGAAGCGAGAGCGGTTTGAAAATAGGACCAGAATTCGCTTTTGAAAATAGGACCAGAACTCGCTTTTTGTTGTGGCTGGAAATAGTAATGTCACCACGGTCGTTTGCTTGTTTATTCTGGTTTAAATGTAAACAGAGACGGTAAGTGGTTGGTAGAGTTTGAAAAACAACTTTGCACATGCCATTATTATCTGCTTATTTGTTCGATTTTAATGTTTTAGATTTTACACGTTTAGTAACATTTATAAAGGTAGATGACCTATTTATTCCTCGAACTACTCGTACGTACTGAATTACGTAGAGCTTATTATTGGTTATTGAGACTTCATCTTTTTTATTTATGACTTACTTCACAACACTTCCTTAAAAATGCTATTAATCTACTGTTTTTTTTCTCCATAGAGCTATAATAGGAAAGGAATCTAAGAAAGTTTCAATTGAAGTTGAATTCTCACTTCTCATTATAACCATACATTGAAAATATGTATTTTCTGATTTTGTTACAGCTCTTATACGATAATATTTTTTTATTTGGACCCAGGTGGTTTTAGATATTAAATAAACCATCTATCTTACAACATCCACGTCATTCACTCTGATCATCACGGGAGTACGACCATTAAACTTCTAAAAGCACCCAGTCTAGGATTTGACTCCCAGACTAAATTACTACCCCAACCTCACCCAAGGCACATATTCCCGGCGTCCCTGATAATCACGTGAGATTATTTTTATTAACCTACGTTTAAACCCGTGTTTGACCTCAATCTCAGGTGGTAAGAGACGATGAGGTCGAAGATGGAGCACACTGGCTTAGTGAGTACCTGCTATAACACTATATTGCAGCTCCCGATCCACCACTCTGTTAAAACTGACAAGCGGAGCGGATCGTTACCTCCCATAACTTAGACGTCGCACCAAATCGGTAGTGTAATTAGACGTGTCACAATATTCGTGTCATCACCACGGACAGTTTGACGGCGGATTTAGAAACTAGATACCTTATACTCGTGATAAGTAGCTGTCTACAGAGAACATATTGTGTTAAATTGGATGTATTTGATAAGATTACGTATACAGTATAGTTGAAATCATGCCAGTTAAATTGCTTCTGCTCTCAGCTCCAAATTTGATACAACTGCGTCTCTATTTACCGTTTTGTTTTAGTCATCTTTAACTTTGGTTATAATAATGTGCCCAATGAATTTGAAATATATGCAAGTTTAAAAACAAGTTGCATTAGAGCAGAAATGTTTCATAAGACCTATTTAACTTGATCGGTTATTCGGTGATTGCTTGATATTCCCATTTCTCCGGATTATGACATCTTATTGAGCGAGATGGCATGGACCTCATAACTTTAAAAAGAGATATTTGACAGAAGCTATCTATCAGTTCATTCTTTGCAATTCTAATTAGTAATAGAAGGGAGCAATAAAATTACCGGAATCGCAACTGTCCCGTGGTACAGTTATTTTAATAAAAAAATGTTTATGGACATTTTAACAGACAATATTTTACTGCTAAACATTGTAGTCCAGTATCCTGACCGGAAACCCGGTCCAGGGCTGCCAGACACGAGTTATTTTAGAACAATATGGCGGCAAGCGTGTTTATTGTTCATAAATCATGTGAAATGTCAATACGTGGAGCCAAATCCGGCGGAACAGTTGTTTCCTGGGGATAATCTTAGTTAAAGATAACAGTTAAGATAAGTTGTTTCAGTTGTCATGAGCTTATAATTAATCGGTTAAATTCAGGACTAGACATAGTGTCTAATGCCCTACTTTAGGTTAATTTGCCGACAGGTGTCGCTATACATCTATACCTGGCGGCATCGTTTTGTGACCTGGGTTTTGTATAGTGTTTTTAATATTTCTAATAAATTGTACTCTTCGAAAGTTCATGACTTTCTGTTCTTTTTGATATAGGCGCCCTCTGCGCAAACACATAGGGGAACTTTCAATCAGTTCCACACGCTATAATTATAGACAATAGTTGTGGAACAGATTGAAACTACTAAATTAAATTAAATAAACTTAAATTTATTTAAGTTTAAATTATGAAATTTACAGATTTCTTAATAATTATGGAATTACTTGCATTTTCATAAAGGGGGCCTTAGGCTGAATGCTTCTAGACCACTATAACTACGAGTAATTTATATAGATACTAGAGGAAAAATATTTAAAATCCATCATGGTAATAAAAGATAACATCCTGAATTTGAAAATCTAAGAGGCATATGACAATTCAACTCACACAAAAATTAACTATTACATACGAATTCATCCTTTACATTAATTAAAACCTAAACCACACATACTGAACCTTGAACCTCGATCTATTAAAACAAAAGACATGTTTTTATGACACAGGAACTGTTATACTATTTTTTCGTCGTCCGCACTTCATTACTTTGAACCGTGACTAATTATGCCAAAATTATACTGAACATTTCCCGGTGGCGCGTGATTGGCCAATTCAAAAATGTCCGGCCAATCAGCGTGAAGGGCGGGTCGCCTCCTGCGCAAGTTCTAGCTCCATCATGTATAGTAATGAAGCTCCGAATATGAATATTCAAGCACATTGTGATTTCAATTGTTTCAAAATCATAGGGGGATTAATGATTTACAACTATACCTACATCAACATTTTGATGGTTATTACTTATGTATGTTTGACCCGTTCTGCCGTTGTCGTAACTTTTAGAATCGTAGTAGATTTATTTGGCAAACTCTTCTTCAGCAGCAGACAATCACATAATGAGTCTCTCGCCAATTTTTTTCGCTTAAACGGTTTACGGTTGATGTGTTCCGCCATTGTTCAAATCAAACCTAATAGAAGTCCTTTCTAAACCCCGTCAGAAAACCCATGATCAGAATGCCTTAACTTGCAAAACATCTTTCTAGATCAGAATCTACATGAAGCTTAATATCTGAATTTCAGTAAAGCTAAAGATCAAAGTTATACTTATTTACTTCCTAGTTCGGAGGTCAGCGTTTATTGTAAACTAACTTGTTGCTCACTAATTTTATTTAGTTTAATATAACCTATTCTTAAGTTCCTACTGGTGTATGGACTATGAATACTTTGTCATCTACCGCACAATTAAACTTATTCTTATATACTGTATACTTGTTACAACACGCTGTTTTAGAATGAATACTAAGTAATCGTAGGTACTAACATCTTCACAACCTATAGAAGACATGGTCTCCCTTAATTATATTTAAGTTTAATTGCTTTAATTTTTACGTGCTTAGTCATATAATTTGCTATAGTTTTTTTTATTATAAATTAGCTACGACAAACAGGCAGGCGGGCCACCTGATGGTAAGTAGTCACCGTCGCCTAGAGACACGTGCAATACCAGGGGTGTTGTCGGCCTTGGAGGGGGAGGACTTTTTTAACGTTCTTTTTGAAGCATCCCATGTCGTAGCGCTGTGGAAAAACGTGGGGTGGAAGAGAGTTCCACATTAGTGTAGTGTGAATATGTAGTGTATAGTGTAAATATTATTATTGTAAATATTTAGTTGGTTTGTAAATAAAAATTGAAAACCTTCACAAAGAAAACCAAGAAATTATTAACTCCCTCGAAAAACATTACAAACACAAACTCGAAAAAAATAGTTCGCAAATAAATATAAAAGCCAGGGCACTTCGGGTGCACTACCCTACCCTTACCTGAAGCACTTGGGCTCTCGTAGCTAAAACAAAGGCTGTTAAATAGTCCATTGTGCTAACCCCAACGGTGTCGGAACTAGAGGGTTCTGTAGGGGTTCTGAACGAGTTTACGCCGGTTTTCTCGTGTTCCGCATATTTTTAAGGGTTTCGTTGCGGCTAACTTCCTTAGTTTTAGCTGTACCGGTCAGTGTAGTATCTACTTTTCCACGGATATTATTGAGGTTTTTGCTAGGGTTCTGACTACTTCTGCTGACGAACTTCATTTAGACATAAATATATATGTCGTACTTACTTAGAATATTACCTAACTAATTTCGTATTCTACCGCAAAGTTTCTATTGTACCCGCCTTTAATTAATTTTCATGATACAAAAAATTTGCCCCCATATTACGCCAAGTGTAACGAACGCAACAATGCAGTATTTAAATCATTTCACTAACAACGTTTCGCCATGTTAAAGGCACTCTAATGCTATCTACAGATCTGAGTTTCTATTTATGGGTGAACGTCTTTATTAACCCGCTATTGTCTCATTCTCATTATGGTAAACGGATCGAATCGCGTTGATTTCCAAGTGCATACACGAAGGCGCATACGGCTTATTATTGGCGATCTGCATACAATCACTTATTAGCATAATATCTCAATTCGTTCTTGTGGAGCACTGATTTGAATAGCCACAAAACATTTCACGCATCGTGGATTTGGGGGACACATTGTTGCCACGTTCAGTAGTCCAGTTTGTTGCTCACAAAAGAAATCTCTGAAAGTCGTTCTAAAATAGGCTAGTCAACAATTTTTGAGAGACTGGTTAATATTTCATCTTACGGTGTATTTTACTCAAAATATGAATATTTCAACGAAAATCCAACATTTACATCGTGTATTTTGCATTTTTATAAACCAATTTAAATTTTCCTGCCAAAACGCTCCAACTGTCATGGCGTCTGGAATGACGTCACGCCTTGCACAACTCGCTTTTGGAAAACCTGAGTCCATTTCAAAGATTTGTTGTCGTCGTCGTATTATTAGAAAACTGTAGGTCAATTAATGAAATATAATATTTTAATAACACAAAATTACACAACCACGATAAACCGCTATAACAAGAAAATATGTTTTGCAAGGCGTGACGTCACGCGCTCTGTTTGGTGTTTACTGTCATGTGACCAATGGCTTTATTTTTACGCTTTTCTCAAAAATATTAAATAATCATGTTTATTTTATCTGATTTTCGATATCTTTAGACCTTGACTAACTATACAACACAAAAATATATCAGGTTTTGTCTTACAGTCAACTACTCTATTGAAAAGAATAGTCTTCTACTTATTTCAAATTCCAATCGTATAGTGCCGGTGCGGTTGGTTTCTTGTCTGCTGAAAAGATGGCGAACGGTTTAAGGATAACTCTGGCGAAAGACTCACCCTGTATTGTAGTAGAGTTGATTATCCACATTATTTCTCTAATAATTTACTATATTATGCTATGGTTAATAATTCATTAGCAAAACTCTTTCTCTACCATAAACTTCATGGTTGTCTAATTATACTGACTATAATCTCACGTGAAAATGATCATTAGTAATGATCTCATCTGATAGTTCCTCATTGATGAAAACTCTTTTTATCATTACGGTTCCACAATTTTCGCTTTTCATATTCCACAACACTGTGTCACTCAAGAGACGTTACTCTGTGCCCAAAACAATCAAAATCGATTGTTATTGTATAGTAAATAGGAGTTCTCGATTACCTTTGGCTTTGTAGTGTTTCGACACCGCTATAATATATGGTTCAGTTGTTGTAGATTCCGTTTGATTGAGATTTTCATTGAAATTAGATCAGAAGCTTTCGACAATTTATTACCAAACAAGAATGGAATATAAATTCTTTATTTGATCAACACTTCATAACACAGCACTTATACAATAGGCAGATACACGAGAAAACAAAAATCTATGCTGCAATGTGATACCAAACAGGTCTCCAACTCAGCATTGCTACGATCAAGGCATACTATCTAAAACTTCACAAAGGGCAAAAATAAACGAGTAAACTTGCTGGTGGTATAAAAAAACAACAGGGTTCAAATTTTGTTAGTAACAATGCAGGTACTTAAGACTATGTTAGTAATTATTTATAAAGTACATTTTAGGTAGGTATGGTATGGTATTTACAACCCCATCAGGGTCCACCTTCGAAGTCCGTCCGTTTCTTGTATAAAGTTCTTTGTCAAATATTGCTGCAGAGTTGATCTGTTCCAAAGAGTTATCTTTTTTTAAATCTGTGTGCCATCTTCGGCCTCATCGTCACTTATTAGCCATCAGGTTAGATTGTGGTCAAACACGGATTTAGTAATAAATAAAAGAAAATCAACGTTTTAGTACTCTTGTTATAATTTTCATCAATCTGTTTTGTCCCCATAGTTCCATTGCAATACAAAATGGTCGATTTCATGACTTCGAAATATTGTATTATTTTTTTCTTCTCTCTAAGAATGTCTTCGTATGATCTGGATATTTGTACTAATTTTATGTCCGTTCTTGAAAGCCTTTCAAGTAACAGTAATAGTATATTTTCCTTTCTTTATTCAATCCTTTCACCTTTTAATACACCTACTACTAAAAGTATTATCATATTTCTAAAATTAACTTATCTTGTTTCTACCTTATTGCCTCTATATAGCCATTCACATGGGTGGGAGTAATATATTATACCTATACAATAGAAGGGTTGTATACAGGATGTAACAGAAACACCCTATAGAGCCGAAAGAGAGGTGTTCAGTATCCATCCATTATTGAACAACTTTTACTATGGCGCCATCTCTGAAATCGCGAAAAAATCAGTTGTATAATACATTTCGGATGTGTTGGTTTTGTATGAAACAGCTGATTTTTTTTCCGCAATTTCAGAGTTGGGCCCATAGTGAAAATTGGTCAGTTATGGATTCTGAACATCCTCTTTCGGCTCTGTAGGTTTTATCACACCCTGTATATCTATTTACGCTGGCTATAGCCATACATACATTATAGTCATGTCTGAAAGGAAAGCAGATTGATTGAAGTCTGTTTAGTATCTAAATATAGATTACCATTAATTTTCATGGTTACCTACGTTACATATATATAAGTACCTGCTTACTAGTACCTATAAACAATTACATTAGAGATCCGTTTACTCTTGAGATATGAAATCCCTAAAGTATTATATATAATTAGGTTATCATACTAATTACGCAAATAACCCTAGCAAAAAGAGATAACAAAACTACTTCGGTTTTGTGCTCAGTGTTTTCACTTTAGGGGCCGTTAAAGTATTACGTAAGCATCAAAATATTTGAAGACAACGGGGGGGTTAAATGGTGATTACGTCAGCACAAAAAGCGATCAGCAGTTAATAACAATGATACTTGTTTATGAATTATAATTAAAGACTTGACAAATCCTGTATAAATTATACCAATGCTCACGTAAACCCCTTGTAAAGGGGGGGTAATAGCTTAATAATAAC
This sequence comes from Hofmannophila pseudospretella, assembly GCA_947369225.1. Lineage (NCBI taxonomy): Eukaryota > Metazoa > Arthropoda > Insecta > Lepidoptera > Oecophoridae > Hofmannophila > Hofmannophila pseudospretella. Next base: position 10,317,606 of record OX376330.1, on the reverse strand, counting down.
GAGGCTGACATGGTCACCTTGTCGTGTACCAAACTGAGATTTAAAACAAAAGTCAAATACCCTATTTCCTTACTTCTATTTCCCATCCCACAATGATGGTGGTCTAATTAGTACCTACCACCCATCCAAAAAATACACACCATCCAAACACAGTTCAGTTGAGTAAGCACATCTCGGGTGGCGCCTGTGAGGTGTAACCTTAAATATTGACGTATTACGTGTCACATGCCTTGAAGGCCAATAATTCATTAATTGCCATTGAGTATATACTATAGCTTGTGATCGACTGTATAATAAAAAAAGTGGAAAAATAATATTACAGAACCGTTAGTAGAGTAGAATGTATTATTGAAGCGATTTATTACATTATTTTGTTACTAAAGTTAGTAAATAATTAGAGTGAGTAGAATCTTCTCTGTGAATTAGACTTTTCTGAAAAATGTTACAGTTCAAGTGATAAACGCGGACAATATACAGCACTATTGAATAATAAGAATAAGTTTATTTGTGCGGTAAGATGACAAAGTATCCATAGTCCATACACAAGTAGGAACTTAAGCATAGGTTATATTAAACTAAATAAAAATAGTGAGCAAAAGGTAACAATAATCGATGACCTCCGAATAAAAATGTTCAAAAAAATTATGTTTATCACATTGGCCTGTCATTATACATAATTACCGAGCCGTGTATACAATATTGAAGATTTTATTTGGTAGAAGAAATTATCAGTCTATAAGAAACAATCGTAAAAGTCTTGCTTTACAAATATAAATATACTTTATTGCACGCCCGGGACAAAAACAAAACATACAACATAAAGAGAGGTACAATACAATGTGCAGAAGGCGCCTTTATCGCTTTAAGCGATATCTTCCGGTGATGGAAAAATCATGTGATACATAATATACGGGTGCAAAAGGCGTATGAAATAGATACTATCCTCAAATAAATAAATAATAACTTGCTTTGACTCGATCGTGTTTGTCCAAGCCATAGCTCTGGAATCTAAGTCTTCACATCTGATGTAGAGTCAATGTTCAGACAAATACTATGATGGATGAACTTCTTAATCTTCCATTCATTTCTAGCAATTTCATGAAATAACTATTTCTGAGATTAAAAGCCTGATCTTTCCCTCTAAAAAAAACCCCGAATCGGTTAATTATTATTATAAGTTGATCTCGCTGTCTGTGAGTGGTAAGATCTACGTATGGCAAAAAGTCATCTGTCAAAGTCTATTAAAGAGTTCTAAATTAGTGTTGCTTACTGTCGAATACTGTTTTCCTTTACAAATATGGTATGCCATACATAACCCATTGGATATATACACACATTCGTTCTCTCACAATTTTATGGTATTGTGAGAGAATCAATGTATGAGTGACCGAGAATAAATGACTGTGATTACATTATTTACTTTATTTTTTAGCGGATAAGGCTAGTTATAATGAAACTCCTTGAGAGACGTGTAGAGAAGTGGAAGGAAGAATAATTTATTTACAAAAGTGCTTATATATATCGTACAAGAAAGACTCTAACCTAGTGACTATATACAGGAGTGAATTACCAATGGAAAACATTTACAATATAAACAAAGGCTCTGCGCATGCGCGAGTCGACTAAAACACTGTATAACGTTCATCGGCGCTCGGAGCACAATTCCGCCCTTGGACAGTTACTATGTGCGATACCATTCTGTAGGTAGGCAGCTACAATTTCATTGTTAATGTATACTGAAGTAATTTGTATATTTGTAGTTTAAAAAAATTAAAAAATATTCATGCAGACATATCTTTTACATTTTCTCAGATTTCCCTGGCTCCCCCACTAGGATACCCTGTGTTGTGGGAGCCAGGGAATAAGAATAAGAATAATAGTTTATTAAGTAAGTAAGTAAGTAATACGTTTATTTCACACACAGCAATGACCGAAACAGTTATAATTATAATAAAATAATTATGTAGTCAAAGGTAAACATATCTAAATCATGTATGATGGTCTGCTGTTGTTGTGAAAAGGGCCTCAACTCAGCTTATTGCTGCAGACAAGAATGCCTCCAGCGCTGGTATTCTGTTGGACCGTGACCGATGGCTGGCCAAAACCTGTCCAAGAGGACAAAGATACGACACAAATAAATTTAATTGAAGATAGGTAGTATTGATAAGTTAAAAAATATAAGTTAAAACGTTATTTGTGCGATAAGATTACAATGGAGTAGGAACTTAAGCATATGTTACATTAAACTTAATAAAATTAGTGAGCAACCAGTTATCCTACTATAGGTGCTGACCTGAATATTTATATAATATTTTATGTTAAAAAAATAATTTAAAATGAAAAAGTGTATTTACTTATTACAGGGCACACAAAAAAAGGACCTCCGACTTACAAACTAGGTCGAAAACCTGTATCTTGTAAGTCGGGATTCCGTCGCACTTTCTGTGCAAGCAAATTACAAATTATATTCTTAACCTAAAAGGAATTTGGAAAATTTAATCAGAAAGGAATTTAGTAAAGATAATGGTAAGAGTGAGTATGGGTGGGGGCGTGTTAGTTTGTGTGGGAGTGTGTAATGATGTAAGTGTGCATATGTAGTGTAGGGTGTATGTAGTGTATGTTAGTTGCATTTTTGACTAATAAATAAAAATATCTACTCCACCTTCTGAAATATTTCTATCCAATAGACTCTTTTCGTTCATCGCTATCAATTTCCCAATACGTAATTGAATAACGGAAGGTGTCAGAAACCCAAAGGGTGAGGCGTTAAACTGACAGACTGCGTATCTGAGCGGAACACAAAACAGGATTAAATTACTCTCGTGACGCTGGCAGGTGGGAAAGTAACTTACCGGAAGTTTATTTGGGAATATTTGATACGAGCCGATTATTTACGCGGTAAAAATCATTTTGTTAGTGGTATTTCATTTTTAGATTCTTTTTCCTGCGCAACTTTAGCATCTAGCAGTATCCAGAATACACAGTTTTCATCAAAACTGAAATTATCATATCGCCCAGTTTTTAGGCACAAATGCGAATTGCGTAATTCCTTTTCGGACTAATTCGGAAAGTTGAATTCGAAGGAATTTTTCAGACCAATCTAAGAACACGTAGGTCCTAAGTCATCTACATCCTAGAGTCTATCAAGTGGGTTATGGCATTCCATTTTTGTAAAGGAAAATAAAAATCGACAGTAAGCAACACTAAGTCAGTCTTTACTAGACATTGAACACAAAACAGGATTAAATTACTCTCGTGACCCTGGCAGGTGGGAAAGTAACTTACCGGAAGTTTATTTGATACGAGCCGATTATTTACGCCGTAAAAGTCATTTTGTTAGTGGTATTTCATTTTCTTAAGGCACTCTGTGCTCTATGCTGCTTCTCTTTCCTTCCCAGGTTATTAAAAGTGGCACGAATACGGAATACAGTTTGCAATTATTTTCATTAAACATGAAATTCTCATCTCGTCCTCTTTTTAGACACAAATCCGGAATTTGTATGCCTTTTCGGACGAATCCGGAAATTTGAATTCGAACTAATTTTTGAACCAATCTGGAATAAATCAAATATAATACGAACAATTATGTGAGACTCATCAAAAGATATAGTACGTTTTGATCGCACATAAAGCTTTCCATCTAAGTCCTCAAGGTTAGCAACGCATCGAAAATCCTCTAATAACATTAAAGTTAGGTGAGAGGTAAAGTGAGGCTAGGACGTCGGACTCCCATGCGGGAGGTCCGAGTTCTAAACCATGCAATGTCATGTACCAATGAGTTTTTCGGTTTTTTCGGTACATACCAATATTTACCGACTGCTCTGACGGTGAAGGAAAACATCGTGAGGAAATCTGCACACAGAGAAACCAGTGTGTGAAATGGGGAAGGCAATGGCAAACCACCCCATTAAATCTGCCACGAGAGTCGCTCTAAGTAATTAATTCCTTAGAATGATCACGACCCTCAGCAATGAGGAATACGACTTAGAAGAAGAAAGAGGTGAGAGCCCTGTGGGCGACGGTGACTACATACCATCAGGTGGACAATAAAAAATAATCGTAAAACATTTGTTTGTTTGTTTGTAGTCTCTTTTTTGTACACACACAAAATAACACAGAAAATAAAAACATTAAAATATGTACAAAAGCGGGCTTATCCCATAGGGATCACTTCCAGCCAACCTTTGATTCAACAACAAACAATTCAACATTCTTATAGACCACATAAAAAAAGTGTTACAACCCAAATACTGAACCCCACACCTCATTATCATACAAGCAGTCGACTGCGGTATTGATACACGCCACTCAACCTCATAATATGTCTTAAATAATTAGTGCCGGGCCACTAATTTTTATCGACTATCGAGAGAGTAACCCGATACCGGTTTCGTTTTGTGGTTTTCGACAAAAGTCAGTGTCGACGCGGATTTGGCGTGCGACATGTGTCATGTCTAAAATAAAAATTTGTAGAGTGATGAGTGGCTGCACGTATTTTTTCGATGATTTTTCCGTGAAATAAACGACAATGAGAAGTAACTGTTTTCCAAAACTCCGTTCCAATAAACGAACGAGGGTCATCCTCTCTAATCCGCGGCGGGAGAGAGGGTACGGGCCTTGAGGTGGGACCTCTTTACCCGGGCGGGTCTCGGAGCGTTACCGCGCTCCGGTGCTGGGTGCCGCTGATACGACAGCGGACTCAATGAAGTGATGAACTATACTTAAAAGTATAGTTCATAAGTTTATGGGTGGGTGGGGGTGGGGGGTGTATAGAGCTTGTACGTCGCATTCACCGCGCGTTGTCACGTCGCTCCTCCCGTTCCAATAGTCTATCTTTTTTTAGACATCTTACCTCACTGTATTACTGATCGGAAACCATAAGCTGGTGTGACCAGATTCGACTCGTAATATTTTAAATTTTATTAGGTGTGACGAGCGTGGACGCATTCCTAGGTGTGACCGAATTCTACTATGACGAATGTGGAATAAGCCATATTAGAGGGTCTTTGATGCGCTGCTAACCTTGAGGACTAAGATGGATTGCCTCATGTGCTGGAAACTACGCTGGCTCTCTTACCCTTCAAACCGAAACACAGAAATGCAAGCATCTCTGAGAGGGTGGTACCACCCCAGGCGATCCTTCACATTAGGATCCTAGCGCTATCTTATCTTATCTAGCAACGTCGAGAGTAATAATAATGATAATGCTGACTTTAGGCTTGATTTTTTTTCGCAAAATAAAATTCTAAACCCATATTGACATATATAATCGACTAGATCCAAGACTTTTCTGCGAATACAGGTACCAGGAACTCTTGGTTACGTCATGCTTTTACAATAAATTGAAAATTCAAACACAATTTATGTTAACTATATATATCTGGACAGGAGCGATTTGCTTCTTCGTTCATTATACGAACGGCTAATGGAACAGCCTGCCGGCGGCGTCTGTATTTCCCGAAACCTACAACCTTGGGATCTTCAAGGCCAGAGTGAATAGGCATTTACTGGACCCGCATGCTCCATCGTCGACCGCATCGTCGCGTCAGGGGAGATAGAGGTCAAATGCGGGTTTAGTTGACAATAAAAAAAATTAAAAAGAGGCCAGCCGATTTACATTTAAAAATTTAGCTCAAGAAAAGTCACATGTTTAATGAACGCTTAAGCAACTATACTATTTATCGTCCAAAAAAAATTCTGACGTTGGTTTGCGTTTTAATGTTATTTTGAAACTACTATTTTTATGCCTTTAACTGGATGAGGATGATTAATAATCCGATCAAATCTATAAAAATCTATTTTTCCGTTTTCTAGATTTCTATGGATTTGTTCCGCTTCCGTTCCAAAACCGTTGCAGTATGCTAGGCGTTAGTGGCAACCATATCTCCATAATAGAAGATTATCCATCACTTCTAACAGAGTTTTATATAATGAAATGAAATAAAATTAAATGGAATTTGTAATTTATTTTCATACCAGCAATGGCCAGAGTTGTTTCCGTTCACAAAGAATGGTTTTATCTTTAAAAAATGGATTTATCTTATAAAATTAGATAATAGTAGATAAATTACCAACCATGAATGTAGTAGATAAGCTCTACGGTTGCCTATAGTACGGTCAGATGACATTGGTCCCTTGATTCTAGCGATTTCTCAATGATTAATTGATAACTGCTTATTCTTTTCCGTCGGCTATGCGACTTTATTTAATGTCCAAAGTGACTTATTTACATCTCATGTTTATGTAAAACCCCCTGAACAAATGCAGCGCCCCCTACTGGATTGGCACAAAAAATATTGCCAAATTCGAAATCAGAAGCTTTGAAAACCCCCGAATGCCAATTTTCAGCCCGATAGGAACAAATATTTACTTTATTATATTGCCATATCTACAGCGGCGCCCCCTGGTGGATTAGCACAATAAAATCTAGCTAAGAACCTGCTCTGATAAATTCCAAAGCTATAGCAAAAAAAAACATCGAAATTGGTTCAGCCGTTTCGGAGCTAGATGGGAACAGACACATGCATACACAAACAAACAAACATCCTCTTAGGTCAAACGCATATACCTTCTCCGTTCCGTCGTGGGTAAAAAGTGACAGAAAGTGGGTAAAACATGTGACTGTTACTTTTTAATGTGTTTTTTTTGTATCCGTTTCAGCGCTATGTAAAACTTGAAGCTGTCAAAATAATACTACTTTGAGGAGTTTCTCCCGCGCTTTTGTCGCGTCCACACCAGCTTTTTTTCGTTGTCTTGCAAATTGTTTTACAGTAGTGCTTTTCAAGTAAGAATGGTGTTTTTTATTCGAAGAACGTCTACAAAATGTGATTAATGTGTGGGACAGTAAAATAAAGTCAAATAAGACGCTGCAACTCGATCTGTACTTGGCCGGTTTTTGAAGAGTCATACTGCGCCCGGGACGCCTTCTTCTTTGCTTCGGATGATGCAGCGTGGAAGATTCTCCTAGATTTCATTGAAATGTGTCACACCAGCATTTTAATGAACAATTGAAGAGTTGTTCAGACATGGCTGTATGGGCTCAGTTCCCTTTGCCTTAAAAAAAAACAACAATACTACTTTAAATATTTCGCACACCGAAACGACGACAGTTATGACTTGTTTTATGTTTGGATTGCGTTTCCATAATACTCGTATTCGTCTGTAACAAAATGGGCATATCACAGGATTCAAACGCTGTGCGATGGTTCCCATACTAGGTGAATGATGTCATTTACTTCTGATACACTTTTGTCCCAAATCTTATCAGTGTTGTCATTTTTCATTACCACGAAAAATCTAACTAACCTGGTCCGTCATTCATTACCGTTATCAAGCAGATACGGCAAAGACTCGCCGATGGCCAATGCAGACCGGCACGCGTGTCTAGGGTTAAATGGCTGACCGTGGGTGGTCGGATCACAGTGTCGCCTCTGTGAAGCTTCCCTCAAACTAGCGCGCATAGCGATGCGTTGCGGCAGCGACTTACGCCGCGATTAATAACATTCACTGGTACTGTCTAGCTAGAGACAGTACTGTCTAGAGACAGTACCAGTGAATGTTACAGATACTAGAGTACTTATTCATAATATGGATACCATACGCAGCTACATACAGACTGGAAAAGAAATAAAAAAAATTAAAAAAGAAAGAAAGAAAACACGTTTATTTAATATTGCATTATACAGGACGTACTACGTAAAATCGTTTTGCTATTTGAAAATGCCGCGCACGCAAGCTACGACTAGTAGCTTGCGTGTAAGAATGCCACCGCGACAACAGAGGATGTCGACTGCTGCGTACACTTTCCTATTTTATGAAACAATTACCTATTTTATGATATTTAAACCACCGCAGTCAGTCCCGCGTTTCATTTAGGAGTACCGAGTTTTAAAAAAAAAATTGGCTACGACAAACAGGCAGACGGGTCACCTGATGGTAAGTAGTCATCGTCGCCTAGAGACACGTGCAATACCAGAGGTACCAGAAGTATTGCACGTGTATTGCCGGCCGTGGGAATTATTAGTGGGAATGGACCATATGTCGCATAATCGCCGCTGCACTGCAACTAGTCGGTGTGAGGTAACATTAACGCTTTATGTTACCGGATGGTGCTTGCTATTTTATGGTACAATGGACCACAAGTTATAGTATACCATCTGTCAAAAACCTCCTATTAAATCTCAACCTTATGCCTACGCAATATGATACATTTCAAATTTTCGAATTTTGACGTTTTGGGTTGTTTGACCTGTGGTCGACTGTACTTGCTGTTTAGATCTCTGTAAAGGATCGGAGTCATAAGCGTGAGAGAAGCGTATTGGAGTTTCCAGCGAGATGTGATAAGTGACAACCTTAAACTAGTGTAAACGTCCTGTTTTCAGCAAGTGGACTTTTAATTAGTCGGGCAGATGTTTAGAAATGTTGGTAGACTTGTATATTACTGTGCCTTTTTTAACAAGGGTAATCTCTCATGAGTATACCTCTTCGCTACGGGGATGCGAAGAGGTTATGACAGACTCTTACTGACTAAAACCACCTCGGTATTCCAACGCTCCGCAGGGCGGAGACAGTGCGCCAGCAGACCCATCCCGGGACATAAGTCCTCATCCGCCTGTTAGAGGCGTGGTGGAATACATGGCACGCCAACCAACACGAGGACCTATACGCGACTGACATCCCCGTTTCCGTCACCCAGGTCCTCCTAGAGGGTGGACAGTGGAGGCCCCGTGCTCGTCCTTGTGCCTTCTATCCCCACGCCTTCAGGAGCCGCAGGTCTAACCTGCTGAATGTTCTTAGCCATGTCAGATGAAAAATGGATTACTGGTTTTAACTTCTAAGATCTTGGAGTATCTTGGGATGTTGGAGTAGTTGTAAATGTTTATGACCATGGTGATCTTCCCACATCTGGAATCTTGAGGATCTGAGTTGACCTGACTTGAGTTATTAGCCAGATAATTCCAGTACTTCAGGGCAGGGAACGAATACTGTTGCATGACAGTTGGTTACCGGTATTTTACAAAATAACTTATTTTAATAATGTAGGCCATTAAAAGAAAGAATGTATTTCCAGTAGCGCACACATACAAACAATTAGGTACAGAAGATAAAAATAATATTAAACAAATATATTAAAAAATAAATTGTAGGCCTATTTCAATGACGTTTCATAAAGGGCCTGGCTTGGTAAAGAATTCGTTAATAAATCCAAAAAAAAATCTAATACCGCACCGATTCGCCATCTCTAACATGCATGCAAGCCATTCATTATTATCAAACCCTGATATTATTCCGTCAAAATTTTATAAAGTCATCAGCCAAAAGTTTGGCTACCTGCGATCTTCCAATAGTTATTGGAAAGGAACATCTGCTTTGGTGAAATTAGCGTTACTAATAGATTTATAATAACACCATCTCTTGGTGTAATTGAAAGGGATCGGAGTTTTGAGTGTGTAAGAACTGCTGTTGGTATAGATTTGGGACGAATTGCCAATTTCTAAATTTTTAAAGAATAGAATAAATGGTTGCTGTTTTTCACATTCCCAGTTCTTATTATTCTCGTGCAGAATTTTACTTCTTGCCAATTAATTTGATTTGATTTAGATTTATTAATAGAAATACAAATAATGTCAGCTTAACTAATGTTAGTTAAGCTGACAGTATTTGTACAAATAATTTATTAATTACTATTCATTTTATTATTATAAAATACAAATAATGTCAGCTTAACTAATGTTAGTTAAGCTGACAGTATTTGTACAAATAATTTATTAATTAATATTCATTTTATTATTATAAAATACAAATAATGTCAGCTTAACTAATGTTAGTTAAGCTGACAGTATTTGTACAAATAATTTATTAATTAATATTCATTTTATTATTATAAAATACAAATAATGTCAGCTTAACTAATGTTAGTTAAGCTGACAGTATTTGTACAAATAATTTATTAATTAATATTCATTTTATTATTTGTATCCAACTATTAATAGTCAAGGCTATTAACTATTAATACTCTTGACGAAATTCTCTGTTAAATAAAAAAAAACGAGTCTAAATCGGATCATCGTTTGCTACAAACAAACAGACATTCGCCTCAAACTTATAACACCCCTACCTTTTGGTCGGAGGTTATAAAAACAACTTAATCCATACTATTCTAACCATTATTAAAATACAGTTAAGGGGAATGCGGTATATTATAAGGACTCAACCGCAAAATATGATATTGTGCTTCAGACAAATATTAATAGAGATCTTTTGATAGCCGTACACAATGAAACCCCAACGTTTCCGCTACTTATAAATAATATTAGGAAATATTTATCAAACTACTTATATTTTTAGGAGCACACGTGTGACTAAGAAGATTTTTAGGAGCACACATATGATTAATGGGCTTATTACACTTGATCGAATTCAGTAGATATACGATTTAGTCGACGATTTAGACAGGCTTCTGTTTAAATTATCGCCGACTGACCGTACTGAATGCTTTTACACTTGACTTAATCAGTCGACAAACTCAATCAGTCAGAATGAATTCAGTCAAGTGTAATAAGCCCTTTGACTGAATTCAGATACGATTTAGTCTACGATATAGTCGACGATTTAGACAGCCTTGTTTAAATTATTTAAATCATAGACTGACCGTACTGAAAGGTGACACATGACTTGATCATGTGTCCCATATGTACACAAAATTAAAGATTTGATTCTAGTGAATTTTCAATGGATTACATTTTTCAACAGTACTCTTATTCTTCCATGGGGGTTAATGTTTCTGCACTGACTCCACGCAAGGGGGAGTATCGTGCATTTCCCCCATAATGTCAGCTCATCCACCCCAGTTCACCCAAGTAGCGAAGTCCGGCTTACAGCTTCACTGTTGCAGGCTTCTTGCTAGTGGGAGGCTCAAGTCTGTTTTCATCCCCATCTTGCTTCTGAAGTCTTCAGTGGCAGGGCAGTTGAGTAAAACATGCTCAACCGTCTCGCTGCCTTCCAGGAATTCTCTACACAAGGGACTATCTGTAACAACCAAGTTAAACATATGTTTGCAGTGGTCCGTTGGCACCATCGTCCATCGTCGACCTCATCGTCGCTTACTAGGCGAGATCGAGGTCAAATGCGGGTTTAGTAGACAATAAAAAAAACCAACTAGAAGTTTTATTTATTTATTTATATTAGTAATACATAGTTGATAAGTATCTGCATTTACATTAAATTTTAATGTTTTTTTGTAAAATAGTTTTATAATGTATTTGGCAATAAATGTGATTCTATTCTATTCTAATCCCACATTTGACTTCAATCTCACCATCTTCAGTCATCAGACTTCAGTCTGAAAGACGTATCATTTCAGATCGACATTATTACGTCTAGACGTCTGCTCTCATGTCAGCAACATCTCTCAAATTAAATCTGTTAATAATTTACACGCGAGTTGTAACAAGACGCTTATATTTTGTATCAGGACGCTAGGTGTTGGCAAATTGTATTATCATTTAATGTGTTATTGTAACATTGTAAGCTTATGAAATGCTGTGCTGAGAATTGAGATCTTGATGAGCGTTCTTAGATAAATAAACTGGGTTGCTATTATCGTTCTCAAAACAATAAAGACAAATAATAATATTTTATAGTGTTGTGATATGTATTGGCGTGCCTAACCTAACTGTCTCCATCTACAGAGTATATATCCTAGTCCGAAATAAACTAGATATACCTATTGCCTTTAATTGCCGTTAATTACGCTGACACTCTTACCCTTCAAACCAAAATACAGTAACGCAAGCATTGGTATTTTGCAGCAGAAATGGGTAAAAGTGTGGTCCCATCCCAGACTGACTCTACACAGTGTCATACCACATACCTACTTTAACGCGATTTTACGAGTTAATGTGAATCTGACCTTTACCTACGTTACCTTTGTCTATGCTTTTCATAATCTGACCTTTATGAAAAGCATAGACAATTCGCGAGTTAATCCAGGATTAATGTTGGTGCGTTGGGAGCGTCGGTAGCGTCGTAGCTGCACGTAACGGTGAAGGACAATATCGTGAGGAAACCTGCACACTGAGATAACCAGTGTGTGGAATGGCTATGGCAAACCACCCCATTAAATCTGTCATGAGAATCGTTCTATTTGATTAATTCTTTAGAAAAATCACGACCCTCAGCAATGAGGAATACGACTTAGAAGAAGAAATGTTGGCGCAAGTTCACATAAATGAGAATCTGCCGTAGTGCGAATAAATCAACTAACCTCCCCTTTTCCTCTTCACCAGGCACAAACGGAAAGTCACCAACCTCCTGCCTTCGAAGTCATCAGCACCGAACCAGAGTACGGGGTCACAGAGGCGGGCACCGCCGCCTGCACCCTTATACGAGGACCTGCAAGACCTGCCGAGAAGACCACCACTCCCGCATAGACCTGAATTGGAACCTCAGCTGGAGGTAAATCTTGAATGTTTATCATGTGAATCACAGGAGTTCGTTTCTCGAGCTCCACCTGGGTTCGCTACTTGGGCAAAGCACGAGAAATTGTACGTCCTAGACCAAGTGTTACTTTGCGGAAACCAAGTATTGAATTCTAAAATAATGGGGAGATGTAAAACCCTCCACTCGTCCTTGGATTCACACCACCACTCATCTGTAACGTTTGCTCGTGATATTTAACCTGTCCACCCACATGTCCTGATGATGCCTCTTTAAGAGGCGAAACGCGTGTCGAATTCAAATTCGCACTTTCTAGCGGAATATTGCTATTCCTTTAGATTTTCATCATTAACACTGAAATACTACCTAACTATACTTTTATTCATGTAAGTTAATTAATTAACTAAGTATTCAGTTAATTAACAGCATCAATATCTTTACTTCCCAGATGGTAGAAACGAAAAGACCAGGCTGTCCGGGGCGCGTCTTCGTCTGCGGCTCCGGAGGCACCTGGAGAGGCGGCAACTCCTGTGGAGGGGACACTTGCGGCGCTCCTCTTTACGAAGAACTCCCCCACCGCTCCGACGACTCCCTCCACAGTGACGACCACTTCGCCGAGGACGAGCTGAGTCTCGTCGGCGAAGCGGCGCCGTGTCGAACTTGTTCAAGACCCGCAGCACCTCAATCGCTCCCTCACCGTCCAAGGCAGCAGAGGTTAGACCGAAGACCTAAGTCTCTAGACCGACGACGAGCGCAGCATAGAATGCCGCGCCACATCCATCCACCAGACCCTTCAGAATTCCACGAAGGAGTTCTACTCGACGCCTTGTTGAGATTGTATCCCCAAGTTGGTACAGTCGGAGCCAGGCCTCAAGTTCCTATGCCCGTAGGAGCTGGAGGCGCTTGGCCTGGAGGAGAATTGCCAGGAATAGGCTGCTGGAGAGGGCCCAGAGCCTCCCCAAAGCCACCAAGCGGTGATTCATCCTTCGGGTCCGATTCAGGATATAGCAATAATACGTGTGGAACCTGTGGTACCAGAGCGTCTTCTAGACATAGATTGTCAGCTGAGATTCCAATGTCATGAATTTATGAGTGAGTTTTTAGACTTTTGAGTGGTCATGTGCCATAACAGTTCCCAACTTTTTAGTGATACACATAGACTTGAAGTGTTAATTAAATCACAAAACAGGAATCGTAGTGTAATTTATTGCATTTAGTAGTTTGTTTTTCTTTATAAGTATCGATCACGGCCTAATACTGAATTTGGTAAAGGTCTCAATTTTCTCATGCCTTGTATTAAAACAGTTAAATAATATCATTTGTTAGAACCATGGACGAAAGAAAAATTAGTCTCCCTCCCTCAGGGGCGGGCGCTCGTACCTTCATGGTTAGAACACATTAGAACTCTTCACCTGTTTCTACAAAATCTGTACAAAATGATATTGTTACTTAGAACTTTTGTCCCATACGTAGAATTAATTAGTCAGCCCACGTTCTTACGAACGTTTCCATTATTTACATAGCAAATAATTTTGTACAAACTCATGTGACCATATTTTAGGTAGGTGATAGCAGTTTTGTCCTAGTAAGTTATTTCGAACTAGTCCTAAAATATCACAATTACGAAGTATCAAATTAAAATGTAACACAATTTAATTTTTATGTAAAAAAGTGTGAAAGTTGTAAATCAATTTGCTGAAAATTGTAGATATTGTACAAAATTGTAGGTAAAAAAATTACTTAAGAGATAGTAAGTTGAATTTTATAATCATATCACACTAAAAGTATTCACATAAAATTACAAAAAATACTTTTACTTCCGAATTCCTCACAAAATGTACTTTTTCGGTTTTTGACTGGTGCTAAACTTTTTAATGTATCGAGAGTTTCACTTTGTAATTATCTTTTAGCTCAAATTAATCAATTAATTTAATTAATCACTTGTATGCTTATCTACTTAGTTTTTTAAACTTTTCCAAACTATTTTGTAAAAAGTACATAGGTTCTTTTTGGTGTTTTATCCAAAGAACGGAGTTTCTCCCGCGCTTTTGTCGCGTCCACGTCAGCTTTGTTTCGATTTGTCTTGCAAATTGTTTTACAGTAGTGTTTTTCTAGTAAGAATGGTGTTTCTTGCTCGAAATCTTCGACAAGATGTGAATAATGTGTGGGACAGTGAAGTAAAGTCAAATAAGACGCTGCAGCCCGATCCGTACTTGGCTGGATTTTGAAGAGCCACACTGCGTCCGGGACGCCTTCTTATTTGGTTCGGATGGCGCAGAAGCGTGGAAGATTCTCCCAGATAGCATTGAAATGTGTCACACCAGCATTTTAATGTAGACTTGAAAGAGTTGTTTACATCAGACATGGCTGTATGGGCTCAGTTCCCTTTGCCTTAAAAAAACAACAATTATCCAAAGAACTTTCTTCTTTGGTTTTATCTTATAATTTAGTGTCCTTTTTATGTTTCTCCTAACTGTAAATGAAGTACATAAAAATTATTTGGTTGTCAAAAATGTTGTTTTGTTTTCTGTTTTGTATTTACATAATTTAAGTGATATTTATTTTTTTAAGATATATGTTCCATTGTAATTATTATCGAGTTGCATCACTAATGTAATTAAACTTTCGGACAGAATGTCCAGTTTATAAATATGAGAAGCACAATAAAATGAAAAATAAATACATTTCTAAGAAAGTAAGTTTGTGTTTTCTTTTGGGTATAAATTAGGGATTTTACGGAGGTGGTTTTACCGGAACCGGAGTCGAAACCGAAGGTTTTAAATTTGATTTATCGAAGTCGGAACCGGAGTCGGAGGCGGAGGTAGAAGAGAGACGTTCAGAAGAAGTTCAAATTTTAAACCGTTATTTATTTTTTATAGCTGAGCTGGCCAATTTTTTTATGATGACCTTTGCGGCAATAAAATATATTCCTTTAGAGAGTAGTGTAGGAATACATAAATATATTCCTACACTATTAAATAAAATATTGATATTTGAATATGTTTGCTCACAAATCACAAATATGTTTGTTTCTTCAAAATTATCGGAGCCGAAGTCGGAGTCGGACGTGTAAAATCAATCGGAAGTTCCGACCTCTCGGAGTCGGAGTCGAAGCTCCGTAACATCCCTGGTATAAATTAATGGGTTGCTCTTTGTGGTCATACTTTTTTATCAATCTGGTATAACTACGTGGTAGACCAATTTCTCCTGGTCACACTGCTTAGATAAGCCTAGGTCCTAGTTTGGAAGAACCTTGATTTTATCAGCTATCACTGCCTCATGCATGATTGACAAAAAATATTACCACATCACAAAGGGATGGTGAGTTTGATGAGTATATTGACAAGTTTCAAGAAACGCCAGTCAATATTTCGTCATGAGATCACGTGTTGCCTCCTTTTGGCAACGTCTCGATGTTTCTCACAACGAGAATCTCCGTACGCTGAGTACGGAACCTAAACCTGAACCTGGTACCTGAACTGTCCCATCCTGAGGCACTGGGTGTTAGTGCAGCGTGATGGGAATCGAAAGTGGATGTATGTGTTGTACCTTACGTATCATTTTATTTTTTCTATTAATATACATACCTATGTGTTTGTGTAGTCACGCCTAGTATCTACTCAATTTCCAACTTTTCCTTTGACATATTTTACTTAAATAACTTTTCAATAGAACAAAACAAAATAATATAATATAACAAAGGTTATCGACAAAGGTCATATTAGCAAGCTGAAGTGGCAGTGGGCCGGTCACATCTGTCGCAGAACCGACAACCGCTGGGGTAGACGAGTTATGGAGTGGAGACCACGTTTGGGCAAACGTAGTGTGGGATGATGGAGCGACGATCTGCGCAAGGTGACTGGCAGCGACTAGATGAGAAGAGCCGAAGATCGGGCTTAATGGCGCGCCCTGGGAGAGGCCTATGTCCAGCAGTGGACTAGAGTAGCTGCTGATGAACTCTACTCAGTCCAAAAAGATTGTATTCACGAATGGAAAACAACCTTAACCCCGAAATTCACCCCTTTGTTTGTCACTCGTTTACAAATCAAGATATAAACTAGCCCTTCACGAAGTAATTTCCTACGGAGGCCCCTTAAGTTTTATCTTTATTGCCTATAGAACAATAGGGTGCTAAGTTAATTTGGAAAATAAATTGCCTCTGAAAGCTTTTATTAAATGACAAATAGGAGGAACTACAATGAAGCATGAAAACTTTGAATTAGATGTTGTTTTAGTCCGAAATTAAACTTTGAATTAGATGTTGTTTTAGTCCGAAATTAAACTTTGAATTAGATGTTGTTTTAGTCCGAAATTAAACTTTGAATTAGATGTTGTTTTAGTCCTAAATTAAACTTTGAATTAGATGTTGTATAGTCCGAAATTAAACTTTGAATTAGATGTTGTTTTAGTCCGAAATTAAACTTTGAATTAGATGTTGTATAGTCCGAAATTAAACTTTGAATTAGATGTTGTTTTAGTCCGAAATTAAACTTTTGTTGTAACGTAACAAAATGGGATATCGTATCGGTTGGATGGTTTCAAAAAGTAATGTGTTTATTTTAATATGTATTTTTATTTATCTACTATATAATTATTGTAATTTTTTTATACTGATTTATTGTATTCCGTACCTTTACCCACCATAAAAGTAGTCTAAACTCTCTTAAATCAAAGGTTGGCTGGAAGAGATCCCTATGGGATCCCGCCTTTGTACATATTTTATGTTTTTTTTTTATTTTCTGTGTTTTATATTAGTACAATAAGGAGACTACAAAAAAAGAAAGCACAGGCTCCCAAGATACAGGTTTCGCCTAGTTTGGGAGTCAGGGTATTGTTCGATTTACAAGTTTTAAATAAAGATTTTTTTATTAATTTATTTTAAACAAACTTATCTATAATAAAAACTTTTAAATAGGTAATCTAGAATATAACGCTACTTTATAACCACAGAAATATCTATAGGTATTGTGTTAGTTTTTTCAGGTTCCTTGACTCTACACTACAGCTCTACAGAGAGTCTAGGTAAGCCATCTTATTCACTCTACCTATCTATATTCAGAGAATCTTCTATCTCTTTCCTTTTGCTAAGCACCAACAATCGCGCCTGAGATAGAATCTCACTTATATTACCATTACGGAGTAAGTTACATCTGGATGTGATCTCATATACCACAGATTTATGACCGTAGTTGCATTGTAAGGTGATCTACCAATTCACATATCATAAAGGACCCTCTCGAAATTCCATGAGCTACGCTATTAATTACTTAGGTACTCAAGTAAACTTCAGACTCTTAGGAATAAAAATAAGGTATACTTTACTTTTACTAAAGTATACTTTAGTAAAAGTAAAATACACTTTATTGCACAAATATAAAACAACAAACATGAGATAGAAAAGGAAATAGTGAAGTACAATTTAGGCGGCCTTATCGCTAAGAGCGATCTCTTCCAGGCAACCTTCGGGCAGAGGAAATGATTTCGAGAAAGAGGTAGTAGGTGTGCAAGGTTAATAAATAAATATTAGGTTATATAAATACAAGAGGTGCGTCGACCGGCGGCGTGCCGTCAGCTCAACGCTTCTTTCTGTTTAACACCGCTTCATTTTCATATATTTTGTATGAAAATAGTTTGAAGAGGGCGTTACGCGGGCGCAACGGCCGTCACAGCTCACGGCGTGCCACCTAGTGGACTAAAGATCAAGCTTTTATGGACATAGGATTTGAAAAAAAATACACGTATTGTTTTACGCCTTAGAGCGCATTGCATCCAATCCCTCCTTTCCATTTTCTCGAAAATGACATCTAGTAGATCAGTACTTGATTGATTCGGTAAATATTATTTTGGACTTTTTAAATCTGAAGTTGTTATTTTCATAATAGCTTTAAGATTATGGGTTCTACCTACTCATACTCCACGCATATATCTTGATGTAGATGACAACAACTGTATTTACCCTCAGATCAGGTGTTAAAATACATGACTATGACTAACTATAGGACATTAAGTCACTTGTTGGTCTAACAATTTTTATTTCTAAATCCTGACATTACTATTGTGGCGACGCACGACACGCGCGCCACTACGATTAGTATCTACTCACATCGGTGTAGAACGCGCTATCGAAATTTTTCTGGGACTTCCTATATACCAATTTTGTTGTTCCAAACATGCATAGTAGGACCAGGACATCTGGTCACTAGACACAACACCCCGCCTTGTGGAAGATCTTCCCTGTTCCCTTTCATACAACTGACATTACGTCATTCCATGTGCTCGCATAGCGCGTTCCTACAGTATTATTATTGACATGTTCTTAATATTTGTTATGAAGTAATAGGAATAGTGGTTGCCTGGAAGAGATCGCTCTAAGCGATAAGGCCGCCTTTGTACATATCGTGTTATTATTCCTGTAGTTTTTACTTTTCCTGATTTTGTGTACAATAAAGTGTTTCTATCTATCTATCTATCTAATAGTGTTCGAGCATTATAATTTACCTATAAGTGGGTATACTACAATATCCGCGACATGCGGGCGTGCGAGTGGTGGGAGACTCTCGGTCAGCTGCCATCTTGCCTCGACCACACGAAATCTAAGGCAGACACTTAATAATTCAGTTCATCTGGTTTTTCTCAATATTTCTGGACAATTTCCTTCGATTTATGTGTTACATACATATACATGTGAACTATGTATGTGTAATAAATTGGCTAGTCAAAACTTTGTGATTAGTGAGAAAATGTATGTGCACTGTTGGACACCACGTGGCCAACAGTGCAGACGCAGCTCAAATCCAGTCAAGATGAGTGGTATACTTCTTATGGGTCTATTGTAATGCCTGGAAACGCCTAACAGAAGAACCAGACCAGCTCCATCCATTGTCTATCGAAGTCTATTAAACACAGTAATATTGTAAACATTAATATTTTGTATGCCTTTTAAATAGGCTGAATACTGGGACATGTGCATTAATATAAGACTTGTAAGATTGTGTATTCTGACAAATGAAAGAAAGAAAGAAATAATTTATTTCAAATACCGCACACATACAAACAATTAGGTACAGAAGATTAAAAGTAATATTAAACAAATATATTATGAAAAAAAAAAAAATGAAATAAAATTTGATGAAGGTGGTGTGCAGCACCGGCAAAAGGGTACTGCTGCAGCGGATTTAGCACTGCGGTGCTGATTTTCAGGCATCACTTGTGTGCCAAGGATCACTCCCTAATGACATACTACCGGAACATATAAATAACGGAAATATTAATAAACAGAAGTAAAATATTAGGAAACGAAGGAATGTACTTAATTAATTAATGATTGATTATTCATTAACCATTTAGCCAAGACGTACTTAAATAAATTGGAACAGATACCTTGCGTAATGCCATACGGCAATGTCACAGGTTAAAATCCTGATCGCGGAAAAATTCAACAATACATTTAGAAATAAGCTTACCTTCGCAAGCCACATCTAGACGCCCAACATCAGTCACACAGCAAATATTAATAAGCCACCTAAGGCACTGTTGATTTATGCGCTTAGACTGGAGTTTGCGAGATGAATATATTTAACACACACAGACAAACAAACACACGAGATGAGGCATGGGGTGTCATGTCACCGGCAATATTGTCGGTCCCAACTAAATGAGGCTATTATTTATTAGTTCAAAGTCTCTGGTCTTGCTTCAAATGGAACGTTCTGTACTGCGTGTGATATAGAGAATTCTATTGATATAGGTATGTAGAATATTCAAGGTTTTAAATAGGATTACTTACTTACTTACTCCGTTGGCGCAGCGACCCGAAGTGGATCTTGGCCTCCGATACCAAAGAGCGCCATCGCTCTCTCTCCTGCGCAGTCTCGAGCCAGTCAGGCGCCCGGAGCTCACGCAGATCCTTCTCCACTTCATCGCGCCAGCGGTATCTGGGACGTCCGACCGGACGTCGTCAGGATTACTTACTGGATGATATTTTCAGAAAAAAAACATGTGAGTAAGTAAAACCTTGCAGGAGGTCCGAGTTCGAAACCATGTAATGTCATGTACCAATTTTTCGGTTTTTTCGAAGAACTTACGTACATTTATCGACTGCTCTGACGGTGAAGAAAAATATCGTGAGGAAACCTGCACACTGAAATAACCAGTGTGTGAAATGGGGAAGGAAATGGCAAACCACCTCATTAAATCTGCCACGAGAGTCGTTCTATGTGATCAATTCCTTAGAACGATCCCGACTCTCAGTATTGAGGAATACGACTTAGAAGATAGAAGTAAAACCTACCAATACAAGAGCTATAATAGTAGATTGTTCATGTACTGCGAGATGGATTTGTCGCTATTTTTATATAGCGAACTCCATAACACAGATTATAAAAATACCAACGGCGCCTCTTGACATGATTTTATATTTCTCGTCAGGATATAAGTAACTTTTTTAACATCATGAGAACTGAACAAAGTGAGAATCCCTGAAGGCATTATCTGCATTGTTAAGAGTAGCACGGTAAAACACGAAAATAAACCTCTTGAATATTATCAAGTTGATACATAAGTACTTCTAAGATTATACAGGGGGTGCACTTCACGAATTCAACGAAAGCACTGTACTTTCCTTGCTAAATAAACCGACTTCATTTACAATATATGTTTAGACAGTAAGTCACTCCACTGGCTACTCCTGAAAATAAACATTTCTCTCTATAATTAATGCCTTAATAGGCATTTATTAAAAAAGTGGACAGTAAACCGACTTCATTATAAGATTCTGATAATCGTAAAACAAAAATTGTTAAGACAGTAAGTACCCGTGGAGAAACTAGGGCTACTCCTGAAAATAAACATTTCTCCCTATAATTAATGCCTTAATAGGCATTTATTAAAAAAGTATACAGTATACCGACTTCATTATAAGATTCTGATAATCGTAAAACAAAAATTGTTAAGACAGTAAGTACTCGTGGAGAAACTAG
This sequence comes from Hofmannophila pseudospretella, assembly GCA_947369225.1. NCBI lineage: Eukaryota > Metazoa > Arthropoda > Insecta > Lepidoptera > Oecophoridae > Hofmannophila > Hofmannophila pseudospretella. The sequence continues at coordinate 10,296,190 of OX376330.1, read as the reverse complement.
GGCCACTCCTGAAAATAAACATTACTCCCTATAATTAATGCCTTAATAGGCATTTATTAAAAAAAGTGGACTGTAAAATCGTTCCACCGATGAAGAAGATTTTTTTAATAATGTCTTAGTATTCTCATGGTAAAACAAATAGAAGTAAAACGTGAAAGTACTGTGACGTTAGGTTAGGCCAATTTTTTTGTATAATACGCATAGAAATCCTCTCTCTTCTGCTAAGTCGTTTTCCTCATTGCTGAGGGTCGTGATCATTCTAAAGAATTAATCACATAGAACGACTCTCGTGACAGATTTAATGGGGTGGTTTGTCATTGCCTTCACCATTTCACACACTGGTTAACTCAGTGTGCAGGTTTCCTCACGATGTTTTCCTTGACCGTCAGAGCAGTCGGTAATTGTACGTAAGTCTTTCGAAAAAAACGAAACCTCATTAGTACATGACATTGCATGGTTTCGAACCCGAACCTCCCGCATGGGAGTCAGACGTCCTAGCCACGGCGCCACCGACGCTCCGACTCCGACTAGAAATCCTCTACCTACATATGTAAAAGGCTGTGATCTTAACATAAGCTGCCTGTAGATATTTAATTTATCATGGATACTTACTTACTCGTATTTTTAATACTTACTTTAATATTGGTTACTTACAAATTGTGAAGAATGCCTGGGGCCTGAAGGCAGCCCGTTTTTCTGATGTCTTCATCACGCGGGCCGACGAAATTGGCCCCTTCGGCGGTGTTGCTCGGCAATTTTTCAACAGTGTAACTCAATATTGCTTGAAAACAGTGTTTGAGGAAATTGGTCTTTCTCAATATACGACGCTTTACACTTGGCGAAGCGCGAGACATGGCGGGACTTTTATAAAGTCGTTTTAGACTATTTTTGCTACGTGGCAGAATTTTATGTTACCTTACTATTTTGTCTGCCTTGAAAGATATTTTACTTGAAATGGGAAAAACGTTTATACTAATTAAGTAAGTAGGTACCTACTAACAGGTAAGTGAAACCACTCTGCATCAATGAAAAGGATGAGCTCGTAGCCTAGTTGCGAGCACGGTCCGAAAGTGATCGTGCAGGTTAAGTGACGTTGGCGCGGTCGGTACCTGGATGGGTGACCGCTAGTGGCATATTTCATCTGAACTCCTCCGTGTCTCGGAAAGCACGTTAAGCAGTCGGTCCCGGTTGTTGTCGTTCGACAGCAGTCGTTAAGCCATGTCAGAGGCCTACGGGCGGCCTGAACAACTCTGACAAATAGGTTGGCCACTAACCATACAATAAGCAAGCATGCAATGAAATGTAAGTACTCGTAAGTATATTTTTTCTGGGGAAAGTCGTTCGAAACGAATATTATAATTTAGATTTGTCATTGCCTACTCCTCTTTCACACACTGGTTGTATCAGTGTGGAAGTTTCCTCACGATGTTTTCCTTCAACGTCTCGATCGTCCAAGAACAGTCGGTAAATGTACATAAGTAATTCTTTCGAAAATTCCTTGGTTTGTGCCTCCAATGGTAAATTCCTTACCTACACTAACAAGGCGCTTCTCTAAGAACAAGGACTTAAGTATAAGCATGATATACCGCTCTTGTATCTGTTACCGTTTTGGCGTTTTGAAGAGTATTAGAAGAAGAGTATTAGTAGAGTATTCATTCATTCATTCTATTAAACAGCAGCCTCCATCTCATTCTGTCCCCCCGCCTTCTCCTTAGGCTCAATTTACATTGCCGCGGAATGGAGTGAAAGCGAATTTTCGCAACGTATCTAGGGGAATTCTCGAGAATGCGCTAGGATTCCCCGGAAGATGCGTGACCTCTTTTTTGGCTCGTATTTAGTTTGTATGTTGCACAATTAACATAAAGTTCATTATGCTATGTACAATTACGTTGCGAAAATTCGCTTCCATACCATTCCGCGGCAATGTAAATTGAGCCTTAAACTCCTGGTACGATGAACTACCGCTCCAATCCTTTAGCTGCTCTATATCCAATCCTGGGACGAGCTCTCTATCATTTTCCTTCAATTTTCCCTTCTATTATGGATGTAATTAAATCAATATGTCTGACTATGTGGTCGAAATAATTATCTCTACAGTTTCCATTGCTCACAAGATGTAAAACTTTCGTCACTTTTTGAATTCTTACTAAACGTAGTCACTTTAAAAATACCAGTATGTACTTACCATTAAGAAACCAATTTACAATATGACTTTTGAATTTCCAAAAGACAATAATTACACGTTAAAACGGCTGTAACTAAATTCAACAAAGTACACACATTATACCAAATTGCCTACTACCTTTTCCTGTAAACATTTAATAATTCTCCAACAGTAGCCACTGTCTTTGCGTCAAGTTAACTTGTTGCAGATGCAGACATCTCATCTAATAATCCTTATTACTGGAAACAATAATTATTACTCGTGTGACATTTTTAATAACTTAAGGGAACGTCTGTATTGCCCTCAATTCGAACTGCGTGTTCCCCACTTTTACCGCTGCGCCGCGCCCACGCATCACCCCGATCCGATCCTCTATCCTGATTGGTTGACAGGCACCATACGGCCACAGAGTATATAATTTTAGCACAATTAGACCCATCAAGCCGATTGAATTGAATCGCCGCAGCTGTTATTACTGGGAAAAATAAAATACCGCTATAGGTTTTATACGTATTTTCCTACTTTTTGTGCTCTATCTGCGTTGTAATTTTACGCGCCGGAGAACACTATAAAGTGTCCAATTTAAATTATCACACGGTTAAATATTCAGCCATTATACTCACGAATTATCTTGTTGAATATATTATCTACTACCTACCTACATGGTATGCCGCAGATCACAGTTTCGCATGCATCTAAAGGCGAACAAAATGTTTCGAATAGAAATTAAGCAACTCAAGCAAGAGATTAGACGTAATTAGTAAAATAGAATAAAAAAAAACGTGAAACAGTATATTATTTAAGTCTAATCATGTAATACAAGTTTCACCAAGTACTAACAACCGCTAGTATTGTATAGTAACCATGTAATATAATGCCTTTGGGATGCTTAGAAAATGTGAGAAAAACAGGCCCATAGTAGCCCCCGCATAGTAGAACTCTCACTCAACATCGATTTCAATCCATTAATAATGAGATTAAAAGGATCGAACCAATTCAAACGAATAGAAGATCTATTATAGAACAAAGATACTGACTAAACTAATCTAAGAAGAGCTGAGCAGAAGAACAACACCAAACCAACTAAACTACAAACTAAGATAAATCTCTAAGAACCAATAAACTGCGTGCCAAGAGTAAATGATCACATTTACAACCTTTAGAAAATACTAATAGACCTAAGCAGGTACAAGGAAAGGAAAGTACTTGACTGCAAATTAGGCACTTCAGGGACAAAACAAAAAAATGGCTTCCGAGCTCCAAAGAAAACGAATTCAAGTGGCGCCCATAAAGTCTGTATTATTTTGGGAACACCTGGTAGCTAATTCCACTGCCTGCCATGAAAATTGGCTAAAAATAAGTATCAAAGGGAACAGTGTAGCTGCAACGCAGTGTAATTGTGTAGATACGTTTTCTTGTCCTCACAAAGGAGAGGTGACAAAGATCGTAAACGTTTTAGATCTAAAATTAAATAAACTCCTCAATCACGGAATAAAAGGGTTTATTCTCGAAAATTTCATTTATAAATGGAATTGCTATTGAGGTTCCGAAGTCGAGGGACTATATTATAGTTTAAAGTTTTATCTCGGGACAAAGAATACAGTTAGAAATGTTACTATACTTTCAAATTGGCAACCAATAAAAAAATCTGTTGAATTCTCGGAGTGCAGTTTATGGATTATTTTCCGAACTTGTGTTACACTTTTGAGTTCAATAATAGTTTGCAACATTTCTCTCTCACTTATTTTCTTTCCTGTTTAAGATTCAGACCCATACCAAATTGTCCCTTTATGGATCTACTGGAATAGGGTATTTGACAAGTATCAAATATTAAATACATTCCATATAAATAAGAAAATAAACATATATTGATGGTCAAATGTAAATTAAAATTTAACTCCGTTGAAAAATAAAATAGCTACAGGCAATCAAAAATCTGACGGTAGAAAGAGACGGCAATAGATAATTGTGACGTCACTGTTATGTAGCGCCATACAAGCAGGTCCTTGGCTACATAATTAGGACTGTTGTTGCTAGAAAGGGACAGATCATCCCCCTACTACTAACTGTAACCATTAATATAGCTGATATTAGCTGAGATATCGATAAACGGATTTCAGATCCATCTTCAGGATGTCCATGTAAGTTGATTGATGCAATAAAAATTTTTTTAGTCAAATATCCTATTGATTTCTTTTAGAGCCACTTAAATCTACGTTGTTCTCTATGTGTTAAAGAGTTAATCAAGATTCAAGAATACACCCCCACCTATTTATATCGTTTGCCGTCCAGAGATCGTCTCGAACGAAGTGCTCACTGAATTTTGAGACAAACTCGTCTTTTACAAATAGCATTCCTCGTGGTCGACCGTACCTAACTCTGGCAAGAAATATGGCTTCACGTCTTTTTTGATGAATTCAGACATAGAACCGTTGAACCAGTTTATGTTGAGCGCCGGTGCTTCTCGGGATTTTAGTTAATTAGGTGAAGAAAGGGGTGGGGTGTACTGATTTAAAGATCTTTATGTAATGGTGTTTTACAATATTGTTTTAGGGGTACCTATAAAGATAAATAACTGATTATTTGAACAAACTGAGAAATTCGGTCCATTTATCAACTCACATGGACATCAATTCGTTTTTAGATATATCAACTAATATTAAATTCAAATTAAATATCCAGAGATATTAATGATTTAAGTTAGTAGGTACCGGAGAGATACTCTGTCTCTTTTTAGCAAAACAGTTCTTTATATGTAGCCAGGATCTGCTTGTATGGCGCTATTACACTGACGTTATAACGTAATAATGCCGTTTCTTTCTATCGTCTGATTTTTGATTGCATGTAGCTATTTTATTTTTCAACGAATTTCAATTCTGTATTCACAATTGACCATCAATTTATGTCTATTTCTTAATTTTTAAGAAATGCCCAATTGCTCACAATTCATACAATTCTTGGTTATTTTATGTTATAGGTAATACCTAAGGTTGGTAAATACAAAAATTGGACTAAGCGCCATGTGAATTTCAAAATCTTAGGTACGTACGTACCTACTTCTACCACCGAAAATAATTGTATGTGACATGAAAGGAGATGAGCCAATACGACAGACAAAGAGACAGAAGTTGCTCTCTATAGCTATAAGTTGGAAAGGGTCAAGTTGAAAACCAGCGTCGCTAGATGTATAGGTATCTATACATCTAGCGACACTCAGCTGAACTTGGCCCTTTTAATAGATCATATCATATATTATCACTTGTTAGAATGGAAAATTTGGTCAAGTTAGAATCTTACTCATCTTGTGATATTTCTTACATAATTTATACCTATATGGTCTATTAATAAAGGATTTTCTATTTCTTCTTCTACCAAAATTTTCAGAAACATTTCAAAATAAGTAGAAACATGATTGAAGTCCAATGCGTGAATTTTGACAGTGTTGTGCTGACCAAAAAGTGTAACAGAAGAAAAAGAAGAAGAGAACAGGTACCCACACTAGTAGGTAATTTAAATGTTTTTGAGAAGCACTCAATGACCCAAATTACGATTCCCTGAGTCGTAGGTCCACGAATTTCTGAACTCTGTTCGAAAAGATGACCTATCAGAACTCTCCATGTTTAATGGGGGTCTCAAGCATTGACCCTACCGGTTGTGATGGTACATCTGTCCTATAAACAAAAATATTTAAAGACAATAACTGAACTAGAATGACGGCAACTAATCAAATTAAACCTAGACCATTTCACAACTTTCTTAGTTTTATTGCGAACTTGAAAGTCGCTAATTTACAGCGGGCGTGTGGTGATTTAACGACAATCATAAATATAAAAGATTTAATTGAGTTATGATTATGGCGATGTTATAATCTCATAGTTAACGTCTCTCTGTCGCTTGCCATAGGGATGGGGTGAGGTCTATGTCGATATATTATAATAAAACGGCTATAATTCAGACGGTGAACACTTTATTTTATTCTGTATACTACCACGATCTCCAACAGACTGCCCGCCCTATCGAGAGCATTTTACCGACCAAGCCAGCAAAATAACCCCACCGTTCTATCGGGCTTCGCCCTCCAGCGTATCACAGTTCGTTTCCTTTCGTTCGTCAAATCCGTTGAAGAACTTTTATAAATGAAACTTATAAAACAATTGGTTGAATCAATCAAAGTTATCAATAATTAGTGACATAATATTAATTTAATATATAATTTGTGAAATGCACGTACTTACTTATTAATTATGTTGTCGCCATAGCTTTAATTATAGATTTTAATAACCATTTCCGTCGAACAGGAGAATGGAAAATTAACTGAAAATCGTTAAAATCCTTCTTAATAAATCAATATCTACAAAAATATCATGAATAATTAATTCTAAAATTCTCTGAACCTAACAATAGTTTAAAGTCGACAAAAAAGCAGTTACTGTGTCATCATCATCAGCCTATTAATGTCCCCACTGTTGGAGCACAGACCTCCCCTTGCACAAGGGGGTACGGGCCATGATCCACCGAGCGGGCCCAGTGCTGTGCGGTGGATTTCACACGCCTTCAGAAACTTTTAATTCAAGGGTGCAGGCGGCGGTGCGGTCACAGATGACCCCGTGCTCTGGTTCGGCGCTGATGACTTCGAAGGCAGGAGGTTGGTGACTTTCCGTTTGTGCCTGGTGAAGAGGAAAAGGGGAGGTTAGTTGATTTATTCGCACTTGCTTATTCCTCATTGTTAAGGGTCGTGATTATTCTAAAGAATTAATCACATAGAACGACTCTCGTGGCAGATTTAATGGGGTGGTTTGCCATTGCCTTCCCTATTTTACACACAGGTAATCTCAGACATGCAGGTTTCCTCACGATGTTTTCCTTTACCGTTAGAGCAGTTGGTCGGAACGTAAGTCTTCGAAAAAATCCGAAAAACTCATTGGTACATAGCACTGCATGGTTTCAAACCCGCACCTCCCGCATCCGTCCAGCGTCCTAGCCACTAGACCACCGACGCTCACCGATTTTTCAATCTATACCCAGATATTTCTAGATATACATCTCGCTGTTTTCATATTTTGGCCACATAAACCTACTTTAAATAAGAGGATAAGTTTATCGATAGTTTTATCGAAAGAACAAGGTATCACCCCATCACTAGTTCCACGTATTTCCGTCACTCGCCGACCGCGCAGCTGCCACAATTTGTCCAAGCGCCAACTGACAGTCAGTTTCACGAACCCGCGTTACCAGAACTACATGTTAACAACATTGTTTTGACGTGGCCGACTGTTTACGGAATAGGGACACGTAGGGGCCGTCTGTTTTTCGTTTTTGAAATAGGGCGAATTAGTTTTATTTTATTTATTTCTATTATTATGCAAGTTCTGTGTCTCTGTTTCCGGTTGTAGAGCTTCCATTTTAAGAGTTCTGAAGGAAACTAGAGTTCCCGAATTAAAAAATTAAGTAGCTAGGTATTTTGGTACGTTAGTTATGTAAGGATTTGAAATGTTGTAATGGTTATAGGAGCAAGAAATGAAACACACTGGTAGACGCGTTAAAACTAAGTGACTTTATTGAGAATTACCCTCTATTATATTATTAAGCAACCTACCTACATTATAGTTATTATTACTGTTTGTACACAAAGTACTACTACATATGACAAATGTGTTTGGCAAATCGAGAGGTAATTTGGCATTTTGCGTGTTAGGTGTTATCCATATTTGGCTAATGCGTACATTGGCATTTTTCGTCTCAGAGGCTTTGGTACACGATAAGATGACCATGTCAGCCTCGTCAGGGTCACTAAGAAAAGGGAAGGGAAGCTCAAGTATTATTAGAGTCGGCCCTCACTTTGAGAGCCAACTTAGCAAACAACAGTAAGTGTTTCATATTATCAGATAAGGGCTGACTCAAAATAATATTGAGCCTCCCATTTTGGAGCCTATTGAGGCCAAATTTCCTCCTCTCAATTTTCACCAGGTCACACTCCATAACACTCAGATATTTTACGGTTTTGACAATTGAATACGAATATTTTATTTCGAACATTTAAATGAGCTTTTTTAGTATACCTACATATTTATTTATGTAAGTATATCATATTACTTTTATTTTACTATATTTACTGTATATTAAGTGATAGTAACCTTTTTCATATCCTCACACTACACTGTCGCTAATCTCTTTAATCTCTTTAATTAACTTCAGAGGTTGCCTGGAAGAGATCGCTTTAAGCGATAAGGCCGCCTTTGTACATATCGTGTTATTATTCCTGTAGTTTTTACTCTTCCTGATTTTGTGTACAATAAAGTGTATCTATCTATCTATGAGCTACAAATTACTACTTTTCCTTCAATGATAAAGAAAACACGAAAAAAATAATTCAGAAAATAACACTTCTTTTATATCTAAACAAGTTCAGCAAACAAGCATAGTAACTTGTGACTGTCTTCCATCGACTTCTATACAGAAGAAATTCTATTCTATTTCTACTTTGAGTGTATAAGTACATACTCGTACGTGAAGTCAATGAAACTACACCCGATGCTAGGCAAGGGGAGTAAAATGTCACTTAGAAATAAGTTGACAATTTACAAAACTTGCATCCGTCCAATCCTCACGTACGCAAGCGTGACATTCGCGCACTCTTGCCACATTCGCCGCCTTCAGGTTATCCAAAATAGGTTCATGCGTAGAGCAACCGGTGCTCCATGGTACCTACGTAACGTAGACCTCCATCACGATTTGGAACTTCCCACGATCGCCCAATACATGAAGTTAGCGTTTCAACGCTTCTTCGAGCAAGCTTCCCACCATCCAAACCCTTTAGTAGTAAGCGTCGCCGCTTATTCCACTAACGGTTTACTGACATCCCGTCGACGACGTCGACACGTGCTAGACGACCCCGACGACGCCATCACGATCTCCATCGCGGAAGCCACTCCCCCACCCGATAATAGTTCACACACAGCACCTACATACCGCCCGCGCCGGCGCGGGCGGCGACCCGCTTCTGGCGCTTACACGCGCTTTTGGCGTATTCTAGGCCGCTTCTCCCCGACCCCTCCCTCCCCAGCGACGTCCTAAGCCGAGGTCCGTACCCACCTGGGTGCCCTTAGGCAGTCGCTTCTTATAGTAGTTTTTAAGTCCTCCTCTAGGCTGGAGCGCATTTAGCGCTCACCCCAAAAACCCCGGTGAAGCTGTAAAGGTCATTAGGACCAACAGCAATTATCAGTACGAAAAAAGAAAAGAAAAAAAAAGGCAATGAAACCTTGTCCCAAAATATATTTTCACGACACAAGTATACTCGTAAGTATTTTGCTCAGATTGTTGTTTTTCTAGAAAGTTTTTAACATTTGCTATTCGTATTCGTTCGTAGAGCGTCGGTGGCCTACTGGCTAGGACGCCCGCGCCGGACTCCCATGCTGGGAGGTCCGGGTTCGAAACCATGCCATGTACCAATGAGTTCTTCGGATTTTTTCGAAGAGTTACGTACATTTACCGACTGCACTAACGGTGAAGAAAAACATCGTGAGGAAACCTGCACACTGAGATGACCAGTGTGTAAAATGGGGTAGGCACAAAAGATCCTCAAGGGTCGAAGTGCCGCTGGGATTATTATAGGCTGACTCTAATACTTGAGCTTCCCTTCCCTTTTCTTAGTGACCCTGACGAGGCTGACATGGTCATCTTATCGTGTACCAAAACCTCTGGGACTTAAAAAAAGATACCTGAAATAAACGTTTCAACAACGCTGTAATATCAATGGCGAAAAATGCCAATGTACGCATTAGCCAAATATGGATAACACCTAACACGCAAATTGCCAAATTACCTCTCGATTTATCAAACATTTTATCATACGAGTAAGATATGTCAGATATCATAACATGCAGGTTATGTCTGAGGAAATAAAAAAAATCAAAGGCGTGTGAAATCCACCAATCAGCACTGGGCCCGCTCGGTGGTTCAGGGCCCGTACCCCCCTGCTGATGATTCGTTCGTTTATATTTACTATATCTGCTTTACGTACGAGTGTCAACCACCTCCAAAAAGAAATTCGGAAGTCAATATAATTATTTACAATCCTAAACCTGGTTTCGTAAGGAAGCAAAGTTATACAAATTGTTATACAAATTCGGAATATTTACTAAAAGGGACTACTAGCGAACGCCATTACGAGTACCTAAAATCGTAAGTTATTTTTAATTTATTTTTATTTACTACTAAACCCGCATTTGACCTCGATATCGCCTGATGGTAAGCGACGATGAGGTGGACGATGGAGCACGCGGGTCCAGTAAATGCCTATTCACTCTGGCCTTGAAGATCCCAAGGTTGTAGGTTTCGGGACATACAGACGCCGGCAGGTACCTACTACATATATTTTTATTAATTTACTACTCCTAAAACCGCGTTCATTTAATAAAAAAAGTCTTAGTTCAACCCTTAGATAATTAAAAATTATTAATTCTCTAAGGTTCAACCATTTGTTCAACTCATTGTTTCTTACATAGGTCCCGAAAATTTAAAAAAATACTCGACTCAAACTTACTCGTAACTTATGTATATGTATTTCTAATATGTATTATATATCTTTACTTATATAAGTTTATGTAACTGTATCAGTCTTGGTAGGGAGCTACTTGTCTTGGCTTTTAGATTACGCTCGGGTCACATTCCGTTAAATAAGTTTTTGCATTTGGTGGGAAGAGCTGCATCACCGTTTTGTACCAACAGGAACACAATAGAAGACCTCACTCACCTCCTAATGGAGTGTGACCTGGGGAAAATTGAGGGGAAAAAATTTGGCCTCAATAGGCTACAAAATGGGAGGCTCAATATTATTTTGAGTCAGCCCTTATCTGATAATATGAAACACTTACTGTTGTTTGCTAAATTAGCTCTCAAAGTGAGGGCTGACTCTAATAATCAAGAGCTCAAGAGCTTCCCTTTTCTTAGTGACCCTAAAGAGGCTGACATGGTCACCTTGTCGTGTACCAAAGCCTCTAAATTGAGATAAAAAAATAAAAAAATAATGTCACCTAATATAATAACAACTTCCATTTTATATGCACCTACCTAAACATTTCTGCATAACCCCATGGTTAGCTGGTAGAAAATGCCGCAAGGCATTAAGCTCGGCTCATGTACACCTTTTTTTGTGCAAATAAGTATCCTTTTGACTTGTAAAACCTAAGTACTAATCTTAATTCTACGCCACAAGGGATAAGTAATAAAAAGAATGTAATAACGCCTATAACAATTTAATTTCACGGGCTATTGTTTCTAAATGGAATCTTTTTTCGGCGGTTAAATATTGGAATTACTGGAGTAAGATGACGGTGTATGATAAGTGTTCTTTCATGAAACGTCTGAACCATGGTTTTTTTATTTGATTATGTGCAGTCTTGTTAAAAAATAAAGATAATTATAACTGTCAAGAAGTAATTATCCCATATACCTACTCGTCTGTTTACCATATCCAGTAAAAAGTTATCAATAATTGGTATTAAATACTCGTAGCCTAAATGAACCACCATCTCAGTTAAATAAAAACTGTATAAGGTCCTTTTTTATTAGTAGCAAATATTTGAAGGGGTGGGGGGGGTGTTATGTGCTGGTCATTTGTACCACTTTACACGGAAAAATAACCCTTGTTTTCTTTTATCGAGTGGAGGAGATTGGAATTAAAAAAGCATTAAATAAATACGGTTGAAATATTTAACTAGCTAGCTATTTTTACGTGCTTAGTCACATATAAGGTCCTTTTTTATTAGAAGCAAATATTTGAAGGGGAGGTTTTGGTCATTTGTACCACTTTACATGAAAAAATAAACCACATTGTTTTTTTCGTCTTGGTGGCATAAACTCATCCATATCGTTATGAATGAAACGAGTTTCATTTATACTACTTATTAGAAAAGCAATAATTCAATCATTTGTAGAATTTTTAAACCAACACTTTGTCGTTTTTCTCGAAAATTATATACAAGTAAAAGAATATTTTTTTTGCCCTATCGCTATTGTTATAATAACCTATGAAATCCTAGAAATATTTGCCGCTAATAAAATAGGACCCTATATAACGGCCTATTGCAAGAAGCTTCGTTATCATCATGTTATCTTATGACATCTCTTTCTACAGCTATGACTAAGAATAAGACAGACTACTTATATAATTCTTACTTATTTACTTCCTCAGGTTTACGAAGCAAAAGTGAGAGCAAGGAAAAGCCGTGGTCGTCTTAGATAGGACCTTTAAAGATCAGATTGATAGAGTGCTCACAGATTTTAATATCCCAACGGTGAGCATGCATGAAACGACGAATGACTGTAGAGGAAGCAACAGATCATCAGCAGCAGCCAACTCTAGTCCACTGCTGGACATATGCCTCTCCCAGGGCGCGTTATTGAGCCCGATCTTCGGCTCTTTTCATCCAGTCGCTGCCAGACCTTGCGCAGATCGTCGCTCCATCTAGCAGTGGGGCATCCCACACTACTTTTGCCCAAACGCGGTCTCCACTCCAGAACTCGTCTACCCAGCGAGGCATGCCAAGACAGATTCTTGATGTTCTGTTCTCTCTGCCTACGCCGCAAGGGATATAACGTGAAGTTATGTATGTATTTATATATTAAATCAAGGAACAATTCTTAGAAAGTTTCTAGCAACTGTAATAGTAATACGGTACTATAAGTACCCACATACAAGAGGCAATATTTCTAAAATCGACGTTTGACCGTTGAGGAAAATTATAACAGAAAAGAAAGGTGATACAATTTGGAAGCGAATTTTCCATTGTGCCTGGAAAATTCCATTGTCTGTAATACGTGAGAGGAATCTGTGCCCAATGGCCTGCGTTTGAAAATATTATTTTCTGCAGATTTCTTTTTTCTGTTCATTACGTAGATGGTGAAGAAGTAAGCTTGCACTGGAAGAGATATACCTAAGTATTTTGTGGACATACCATTCATTCGAGCGTCGGTGGCCTAGTGGCTATGACGCCGAACTCCCATGCGGGATGTCCGGGTTCGAAACCATGCAATGCCATGTACCAATGACATTATCGGATTTTTTCGAAGACTAACGTACATTTATCGATTGCTTTAACGGTGAAGGAAAACATCGTGATTAAACCTGCATGTTTGAAGAAATTAAAGTTTCCGAAGGCGTGTGAAATCCACCAATCAGCACCGGGCCCGCTTTGTGGATCATGGCATGTACCCCCTTGTGCAAAGGGAGGCCTGTGTCCGAACAGTGGGGACTTAATAGCCTGATGATAATACCATTCATTCGTAGTTGTTTTTTTTATCTGTCTTTTAGAGGCCAATGCCTCTAATGTGTACCAATGTACACATTTGGTGACCATGTCAGCCCCATTGTGGTCACTAAAGGAAGAAACGGGAATAGAAACTAGAGTCAGCCCTCGCTTTAAGAGCTAATTTAGGAAAAAGCAGAAGCTTTTCATGATATCAGTTGAGGACTATGGTTTGAAGCCAGCGGAGGACTTAATATCCTAAATTAATCTCTAAACTAAAAATTTAAGAAATTTCCGAAGTACCATTGTGGAGATCCCGTTACTTTTTCCTGGTCTTCATCAGATCCTCAAGGTTTCAGATGTGGGAAGGTCACCATAGTCATAAACATTTGAGCTCAAACTCGAACCACCTACCTGTTACCGTTCCTGAGATCCCATCATACTCCAACATCCCAAGATACTCCCAAGATCTTAGGACCACTGATCCAATTTTCATCTGACATTCAGCATATTAGAAATGCGACCTTCCACGCTTCAGACTTAGTAAAGTTAATGTACATCATTTATAGGTCACTGTGTACGATTTTATAATAAGATACCTGATATTGATAATGTAATACATATGTCAGAGAAAAAATTTCAGACCCACATCAGACAGACCTTATGTAAAAAGGGTTATTATAAAATAAATTACTACATAAATGATAAAGAGGCTTGGTCCTAAATTCAGCTCCAGCTCTGCACATTGTGTACATACTCGTATGTGATTGTATTCATAATTATTGTAAGATATATTTATTTCAAAAGATGTGCTGCTGAAAGTTTCTCGCGCCGCTTCTTTCCTTTCAGCTAATAGTACCTTACGAAGCGGTGGTAGAGTATAAAAAATGACGTTGTAAAAATGTTATTGTACTATAAGGTACTTAAAATAAAAACGTTGATTTGATTTGACTTTCGATTGGTTAATTGATTTACTAAAGGCGGAAAAAAAATCGTACCAGAAATTGTTTTATCTAGCGCCAGGATCTCTGGAAAAGATCGCTTTAAGCTATAAGGCCGCCATTGTACATATCGTGCTACTATTCCTGTAGTTTTTACTTTATATATTTACACTTTATTGTACAAAAAAAAGGTGTGTATGACTTAATAAAAACAATTGAAATGAGACATTGTACAAAGGGTGAACTTATCTCTAAAAGAGATTTCTTCCAGCAAACCCGCGAAAGTTGCTTGCTTGTTTATCGTATGGTTAGTGACCAACCTATTTGTCAGAGTTGTTCAGGCCGCCCGTAGGTATCTGACATGGCTTAGCGACTGCTGTCGAACGACAACAATCGGAACCGACTGCTTAACGTGCTTTCTGAGGCACGGAGGAGCTCGAATGAAATATGCCACAGGCGGTCACCCATCCAGGTACCGACCGCGCCAACGTCGCTTAACCTGCACGATCACTTTCGGACCGTGCTCGCAACTAGGCTACAAGCTCCTCACTACCTCACTACCCGCGAAAGTGAAAGATGCGTTATAATTTGATGCGTAATGCTTTTCCTGTAGTTGTGTACAATAAAGTGTTTCTATGGCGCGCCCTGGGAGAGGCCTATGTCCAGCAGTGGACTAGAGTAGGATGATGATGATGAAAGTGTTTCTATCTATCTCTACATCTGTGTTCGTCCTATTTAACTTTCCCATTGGTACTTACTCATCATTACCATTTATTTTCACGGAGACGTTCCATTTTTCGTAATACCCACAGCTTAATATACCCACCATAGAATTTAATAGCGTCTTTTCCAAAGCGCTGAAATTATTTCTACCTGAGATTTATTGATATTAACTTTGTCATTATCACTTTCCAATGATTACCCTTTTCAATGGCGGCGGGGGATTAGTAATGGTAACTCTGGAGTAATGTAGGTCAAATGTAGGTCATTACTCCAGAGACCAGGAAATTAGTCATTTTCGGTCATGGAACATTTTGAAAAATGTTTATTTCCACCGAGACTTGTTCAGATTTTTTTTCAAATAATGCGAGAAAATCTCTATAATTATTTAGCCGGGTCATTTTTGACGATTTTTACCTTCTCAGGACTGGCCATCGACTTGTCAGTTCTGCTTTTACCTTGACCAGATATATAAAAACCTGAAAAGGGGGTGCTTGTGGTAGTTTTATAATCTGTGTTATGGGGTTCGTTATGAAAAAATCATCTTCATCATCATCAGCCTATTAATGTCCCCACTGTTGGGGCGCAGGCCTCCCCTTACACAAGGGGGTATGGGTTATGATCCACCGAGCGGGATCAGTGCTGATTGGTGGATTTCACACGCCTTTGGAAATCTTTTATTTTCTCAGGCATGCAGGTTTCCTCACGATGTTTTCCTTCACCGTTAGAGCAGTCGGTAAATGTACGTAAGTCTTCGAAAAATATCATTGGTACATGGCATGGTTTCGAACCCGGACCTCCCGCATGGGAGTCCGGTGTCCTAGACACGAGGCCACCGACGCTCTTTTTCAAATAATGCGAGCAAATCTCTATAATTAATTAGCCGGTTCATTTTCTCAATTTCTACCTTCACAGGACTGGCCATCGACTAGCCAGTTCTGCAATTAACTTGACCAGAAATATAAAAACCCTGATAAAAGGGGTGCTATTGGTAGTTTTATAATCTGTGTTATGGGATTCGTTATAAAAAAATAGTACCATTTAAATCTGAAATAAGGCGAGGGTTTAAATCCTCGGTAGTTAAGATAAAACAACTTGACTAAATCAAACAACAACAGCAACCCTTATTGGTGCAAAATCCAATCCGAAATTACGTCACACGTCGTAGACGTTTCGTAGCCCTTTGTTACCCTTGTATGGGGCACGTAGTTATATTGAAAGCGCTTTTGATTACAGTTATCTTGCCGACGTGTCTTAATTAAGCCACGTTGCTCATGTCAGCCGAACTAAGTAAACGCTGGCAATGTAAATAATTATTACTTCTGCTTCAGTATGAGATGCCGACGTTTATAGGACGTATCTAGCTCAGAGGGGAGGGGGATCCGTCCTCTACTAGATTCGATCCCGGGATCCCGGTATCCCGACCGTTTTTCAGTCCCGAACTTTTCGGGATTAAGTTTCCCGGATCCCGTGATTTTCGGTATTGACATCGTTTAAAAAAAGTTGCAAAATAGACTGCATGAAGGGAAACGCTCAGTGCCAGTGCTCTCGGCAGAATTGCTTGCCTATCATTTAAATTTCAATTACAAGAATTTTTATTGCAAGCAAGCATCACCAAGTAACCCAATGAGCTTGCTTGCCTATTATTTTAATGTAAGCAAGCTCACTGGGTTAATTTACGATGCTTGCTTAGAATAAGATTGATATACTACTATACTGAATAAGATTTGATATACTTCATTTGTGATTTTTGAATTTTCGCGGGAGTTAATCATCAACGTGTCAGCCATCTTGTTTTGCCAGCTGATTTTAGTAGCGATTGCGCCAGTAGACTGAGAGGTATTGTGATAGATATACATCTAGCTAATCTAAGCTAGATGTATACCGTAAAATACGTTGATTTTGTCTAAATTTTGATTTGTTGATTAGAGAGCTAATTTTTGTAAGGATTTCTAATTTTTTTATTTGTAAGCCTCAATCCCGAAATAATCCCGGGATTGACTAAGTATAATCCCGAAATCCCGGGATTACAAATAATGGCCGGGATCGAATTCCCTAGTCCTCTACCTACTCCGTAGAAGTAAATGTAGAATAAACTGCTCTTAGGTTCCTATTAAAGTAAATAAACCGATAAATATAATCGAAATAAACATCACTGTGCCTAAAAATTCAGTAGTTTGAAGCCAAAAAATGTGCGTCGAGTTGATCTCTTGAGTTAGTTCCTTATCTTATCTTATGACAGGGGGGGCCGGGAATAACCCAGCAACACTTCGACCCTTGAGGATCTTTTGTGCCTACCCCATTTTACACACTGGTCATCTCAGTGTGCAGGTTTCCTCACAATGTTTTCCTTCACCGTTAGAGCAGTCGGTAAATGTACGTAAGTCTTCGAAAAATACGAAAAACTCATTGGTACAATACTTATTGGCACGATTTCGAACCCGGGCCACCCGCATGGGAGTCCGGTGTCCTAGCCACTAGACCACCGACGCTCTCAATGGCGGCCTTATATCTTGCAATCATCTGAAGAACCTAAAATACTATAAGTAGGTATTTTGTGTTTAAACCGTTGAACTGTAGACTTCTAGTATGAGTATTTATAATGTTTACACCAGTATCATTAAATAGGTAAGTACAAGTTTCATCAATTCCGTTTCATTCTCGGTGATACCTAATATCGAGAACCCAAACAGCTTTACCCCAACTGTTTATGCTAAGCTTCCCTTAGTTATTTGAAGACGACCGCCTATTACACCGATGCGTTCTAGCCGAAGTTTTTGAAATTCGCCCTATGTAGATTGCTCGCTAGTGAAGTTTGCAGATGTGAGCATTTTCCCATACATTAGTCGGCCATTGAAATTTCAAATGTATGGAACTATACGTGCATTGGTACAAACTCGCTATCAGTGCTGACATCAACATTCTAGAGGAGAAGGCAAGTCCGATTTCTGTGGTTCTAACATTTCGTTCAAAAAGAAAGTATGATACTTGTCTATATTTGTGAGAGTCTGGGCTTGTTGAGTTCAGTTGAGGTGATACACCGCTGAAATTAAAAGATTTAGCCAAAAAGACTGGCAAAGTCTTGTTCGAGCTTTAATCTTATATACTTCTTTCAAAATTAATTCAAAATGACGAATTTTCAATGAATCGAAATCATGCCATCGATGTTTTTAGTACCCCATGGTAATTTGGTAATATAGTGATATGGTAATATGTACTAATTTACGCGTGGTAAAAGTAGTCTCATATTTGAATCCAAAGTATGCGAGTGTCAATTGTGTAGATCCTTTGGGCAGTTAAAGCGTGTTTGATATGCCTATGAGAAGTTACGTTTTAAAATAAGATGTTTTAATTTTATGATTTAACCATTTTGAAATTATACGTTTTGTTCATGTTATGTATGCTAGAGTGCGTGGCTGCGTCCACCACTATTAGATTCATTTGTAATAATAACAGAGAGTGTACTACTAGCCCTCGATGGTTTCACTCGCGTACTTAGTAGATTTTTACAAAGTTTTTAGTTTCACCGTTCTAAGTTTCTACAAAGTGAATTTATCCTTTATGAAATTATTTTATTAGGCAACTGTACATTTCGGTGTGACAAGGGGCTGCCTTAATTAATACCAGAGAGCGGATTTTTGTTTATTTGTGTTGAGCCTTACTCTAAAATTTGTTTACAGTCAATAAGTATTTAAGTTAAAAGCTTTTAAGCTATTTGAGCTCCAATAACAATTATTCATTCCGTTTCCTTTTGTTTATACTTACATTTAAGTATAATTTCCGTTTCCGGTTATCTTCGTTTTATGAAAGAAAAAGCTATTTTTTAATCTGAAAAATTATATAACACGGTACAGTCTGGGCCTTAAGTTATCAAACCTAACCAGTTTATATAACATAACTTCTGGGCACTCTGCCTGTTGGTAGGAGCCTGGGATAAATCTTTTATTTGTAAATATTAGTCAGATTAGGTTAGATTCATTAGTTTAGTTTAGGTTTAGTTTCTATTTTTATTTATTATGTACCATTATTCTCAATAACATAGTTGAGTTAGAGGGGGTCTTATCTGTTTAGATTCTTTAATTACTACTTTCTTAATATTTATTGGAGATATACAATTAAAAAAAGTCATATTAAAATAGTGATATATATGAGAATCATCCATTAAAATGTTAAAAAATACCCTAATTTTGGCATCTCTGTGTTGGGAAATGTCCAAGATTTAGATGGTTAATACTTGCGGTTGTTGGTACTTGGTGAAACTTGTAGTACATGATTAGACTTAAATAATATGCTGTTTCACGGGTTTTTACAGTATTTTATGATTTACGACCGGTTTCGTTTACACATCTTCATATTACAAACAAATACCTGAAGATGTGTAAACGAAACCGGTCGTAATTTATAAAATACAGTAAAAACCTGTGAAACAGTATATTATTTATGTTTAATCATCCAAGATTTAGGTTCAATTAACACAATACCTATTCAAGTAAAAATACAAGATTATGTGCCTATATATTTTGAGTTTTTTTTTAAATTATATAATTATTTATTATTTATTCTTTTAAACTTTTGTGTACAGGTGAGCATAATGCCTTGCGGCATTCTCTGCCAGCTGACCTTTGGGCATGCAGGTATGTTATGGCGGTGCAGTAGCAATAAAAATCACAAAGAAACTTACTTAATAATATGTGAAATTTATATATTAAAATAACAATATACTTACATCGTAAACTAATATACAATACTAGTACAAATATACAAAGTCTTTATTTTCAGTATCAGCACCGCTGAAGTTCAACTTCTACGACAGAAAAAAGCGAAAAGCGGTTGCTTTAAAACTACTAATTGTAATTCCTGTCACATTTATTCCGTATTCCCATAAAACGTTTATTAGCTGTCAATACAATAATAACACAATAAAATCAAAGCATGAAAGCAAATGGGTCCATGTCTCAGCATAATAGCTGATGACGGGGTATCGTCAGCCGCTGGTATTCTGGCATGGCCCGACATAAGACAAATAACAAAATTAACAAAAACAGAACAAACACACAACTTTTTTTTTATATGGGGACACCAGCGCCTCAGGGTTGCTTCCTCAACAGCCACTCCGAACTCATTTTTTGGAACGAGGAACGAGACTTTGTCAGTTTGTTGTGAGACCTTGGTCTTCGGTCTTGCTCATAAGATAACTTTTTTACAGCTTGGTCATCGGTATTGCTACTAAGACAACACACCACTAATAAGACCATAGCACAGGTGTGGGAATCTGTTAGCGATTAGCGTTTCCCTAATAATACGAAGGTGCTGCAAATTGAGGGTTTTCGAACGCGGTCTTTTTAGAACAGTCTAAGTCATAAACGACTTTTTACGTAGTACTATTATTTATTCTGTGCTATGGAAGGATCCCAAAGTAAATAACAAATTGGACGAAACAATAAGAGATGCACCGAGTGAATCTCCATTCACATTAAAATTAAAAGAAATGCTGGCGCGGAGCGCATTCTATACGGTTGAAGAGCTCTTCAATATCAGGTAGATCTGGTCTCTCGCCAACCCACATTGCAAGATTAAATAAATAATACTTATTTTAAATTAAAATTGAAATTTATTTTATTATGGTTAATTTAAATTCATTTGGTGTAGAGACCCTTGGTCCTTGGGGCCCTGGAGCTTGGTCACTGTTCCGAGAGGTGTCCAAGCGTCTATTTGATGCGACGAGGGACCCAAGGGCTGGCGGATATCTCGCCCAAAGGATCAGCATAGCGCTCCAGCGGGGCAACGCCGCCAGCATCCTTGGTACCCTACCACACGGGCCTAATTTAAAACATTTTATAATAGCATTTTATTTTTATTTGTAAACATAGGTTAGATTATATAGAGCGTGAGCGCAGGGCCCTGGCAGTACGGTGCAACATGCTCGCTCGAAGGTAACGCTGTTCAAAGCATATTGCATGTGTTTCTATACATCGCAGCTTTGGATCAAATACACGAGAAGATCCTACAACATCTTAGAGTCCAGTATAACGATGCCTTCCGCATTCTATTAAGACTGCCTCGTTACTGCAGCGCGACGAGCATGTTCGCCGACGCCAGGGTCCCTGATTACTTCGCGGTGCTAAGGAGCAGGGTGGCAACTTTCTGGGACAGAGTGCGTGACTCTAAAAATGAGTTAGTGTCTGTCCTCAATGACAACTTATTTGAGAATGTATTTTTTAAAAGTTGGTTGCGCATGCACCGGAGTCCGAACAAAAAATAACGTCTTATATTGTATAATTTAATAGGTGCCTAGCTTATTTTTGTTTAAGTTCTTTTTTTCTTTTTGTATGGGTTGCATTTTACCTGATTTAAAGGATTTAAAAAAAAACTTAAAAAGACTTAAAACTATAACTGCTGTAGGGGCATTGTCAAATATTTATTAAAATAAATACAATTTGGATTAATAAATAATAATGAATTTTAATTCAAAGTAAATAATAATGTTTTGTAATAATGATTATTGTATTTGACGTATAATTGAATATTATAAATAAAAACTGAAACTGAAATTGGAATCTGTTTTTACTAATAAATGGATTCTCACTTCTGTCAATTCATCCTTCTGCCAAAAGGCAAGTTAAAATGGCCATGCGATCCAGCATCCCACACCTTTCAAAAATGATTTTGAACATAATAAAGCCAATTTCAATTCAATTTATTTCGAGTAACAATATACATTGTGTGTGAATTAAAGCTTAAGACTAATTAAAAATTTAATAATTAAAATGTCAAACTACTAAAACTAGTGTCTAATAAAGTTAAATAATAAATTTGATAATTTGAAAAAAAAAGTATTCGTTTACAAATTATTAATTAACATTTCACATTAAACTATAACCTCCACACTAGGCGTAGCCTGTGTCGTGGACATTACATACACACACTGACCACTGTACATTGTTATGAGTCAATTTAACATTTGAATTAAAAGAAACAGAAACAGAATTAAAAGAATTACAACTTAAATTTAAAAGATCATATGTATATGTATTATTTAAAAGAGAAAAATCAGGTCAAAGTAAACATTTAACAATAATTAAAAGTCCTCTATCTTACTTACTTACTTACTTACTCCGCTGCCGCAGCGACCCGAAGTGGATCTTGGCCTCCGATACCAAAGAGCGCCATCGCTCTCTCTCCTGCGCAGTCTCGAGCCAGTCAGGCGCCCGGAGCTCCCGCAGATCCTTCTCCACTTCATCGCGCCAGCGGTATCTGGGACGTCCCACATACGCTCGTTTAACTGCCCGATCCTCCCCCATCCTAGTGATGTGTCCGAGCCATCGGAGTCGAGCCGCTTTTGTCTCTCCTATAATGCTCCTATCTACTAATCTAATAATATCTAATATACTTACTGTTAGATAGATAGATAGAAACACTTTATAGTACACAAAATCAGGAAAAGTAAAAACTACAGGAATAATAACACGATATGTACAAAGGCGGCCTTATCGCTTAAAGCGATCTGTTGTACCTTATTTTTTAGAATTTTTATATCTGCGCTATATGATACATTTCAGATTATCAATTTTTGATGTTATGGGTAGGTTGACCTGTGGTCGACTGTACCTACTGTAGTAGTGTAGTGTTTCTTCAGGATCCTGTGACTTAAACCACATACATTTACACCGCCTGGCACGTTATGAGAGCGCGTGTCCAGAATTTTATAGAAGCACAAATGGAGCAGGCCTGTTATTTTTTCGTAACATCTGTTTAATTATGCACTGCGACCTTGGGAATGGATTTTAAATGTAAATGTAAGTACGTATTTACTGGAAAATATTATGATTTAGACATTCTGTCTTCAGTATGGGGTGGTAAATAATGAAATTATTTTCGGGTTCCAGGTTCGGTCATGGTTCTACATTTTAGCGGGTCATTTATATTTTGTCGATTTGGGTCTGAGGGGTCATAATACGCTGTTGCAATTTAAGGTTTGAAGGTTCTTTTCTATTATTTCTTCTTAGTCGTATTCCTCAGTGATGATTTTATTGGCAGATTTAATGGGGTAGTTTACCATTCATCATCATCATTATCAGCAGCCTACTCTAGTCCACTGCTGGACATAGGCCTCTCCCAGGGCGCGCCATTGAGCCCGATCTTCGGCTTTTCTCATCCAGTCGCTGCCAGCCACCTTGCGCAGATCGTCGCTCCATCTAGCAGGGGGGCGTCCCACACTACGTTTGCCCAAACGCGGTCTCCACTCCAGAACTCGTCTACCCCAGCGGTTGTCGGTTCTGCGACAGTTGTGACCGGCCCACTGCCACTTCAGCTTGCTAATCTTATGAGCTATGTCGATAACTTTTGTTCTATGCCGGATCTCCTCATTTCGGATTCGATCCAGCAGAGATACTCCGAGCATAGCTCTTTCCATAGCACGCTGAGCGACTTTCAATTTGTGAACCAGTCGCATCGTCAGTGTCCACGTTTCGACTCCGTAGGTCATTACTGGTAGGACGCACTGGTTAAAGACTCTTGTCTTTAGACATTGAGGTATGGGCGACGAGAAGATGTGACGTAACCACAGAGAACTATTTTCTTAGCAGATTTAATGGGGTAGTTTACCATTTCACACACCGGTTATCTAGGATTTCCAAACGATGTATTCCTTCACCGTTAGAGCAGTGGGCTAATGTAGGAACGTACCGTTGCTTTTCTGAAAATTTGAGTTGCCATCGCAACCGAGTCTTAGACTAGAGACTTTATTATGAAAACCACTTATAGTTTTTTAGATGAGAAATCAACTACATAATCACTTCAAGAAACATGGATGAAAAAAAGTGAAAACAAAGTTTATCGAAATAATATAACGCTTGGTAAATTATATATTTCAAGTGCAATCTATAATACTGATAAAATATTTATTATTTTATTATGTGATCGAAGTGTTGATACTTAAAATACTGACCTACGAGTACGGTGAAAGCATAATTAAAATCTTTGTATTGTTATATTGTGTACTATGATTATTGTAGGTACAGTGTGTTCCCTAAATTTTTTTTTATTGACTACTAAACCCGCATTTGACCTCGATCTCGCCTGATGGTAAGCGACGATGAGGTCGACGGTGGAGCATGCGGGTCCAGTAAATGCCTATTCACTCTGGCCTTGAAGATCCCAAGGTTGTAGGTTTAGGGAAATACAGACGCCGGTAGACTGTTCCATTCCTTAGCCGTACGCATAATGAACGAAGAGTTTTTCTGACCACACTTTAGCTGATGTATCAGTATCAAAGGGAGTCAGACAGTTGAGGACACAGACTGACCTATTTAGAATGGCTATAATTTAAACGTCCATCAAATAAAGTATTAAACCTCAACACTAAGTACCAAAAAAAAATTGACTCTCAATAAATTAAATTGATACCTAAATAAAGGCACAGAAAAGAACGCATTTAGTTCCAAAATAAATACACGTGAACAGGAATAATTATGTGTTTTGGATTAAAAATCCTTTAGGTCCCCAAAATGGATAAATCTCCATAAAATATGGTTATACTAAAATGTAAATAATAACACCAAAATCTGTATTCATAATGCTTGTGTTTAATCAAATTATATAATCGACATCAAAATTTAGATAGCTAAAATTACATTCCCCGCAACCCGCACGGCTACGGCTATGGCTGCTCTCCGTCGCGCCTCCCCCCCAGCAGTTTTCAACGGCTAAATTTGCAATCGATTGATTAGTCGACTAACTAATTCAATCATGATTGATACTGATCAACTGACTAACTGTAGTCATAATCATGACTAAATGCTGGTAATCATTAGTCATTAGTGTTAATCATAGACACTTTTGGTTTGGTTTGGAATTAACTTTTCTGGGTTCTAATTATTTTTTATAACGCATAATAAAAATGGTTACAGTTATAAGATACTTTGTTAACGCAATTTGATGGAGGTTTATCCGTTTAGGTAAAGATTTAGATGTTTTGGTAGTGTCGTAGCTACAATTCTGGCAGACGTTAAAATACATGCCATTTCGAATCGGTCAGATTTACCAAGACCCTCGCTAACATTCTTACTGTTGTGATATATCATCCCTAATAGAAGATAATACAATTTATAATTAACATACCTACGTAAGAAAATTTAAATAAACGTCTATCAAAGCTAAAGCCGTAAACAAACTCCGTGTAGCTATAATTCGTTTTAAGGTATCAACAAATTATGACGAGACGAGCTTTAGCCAGCCAGAGTAATATTCGACTAACTTTTAATTAGTTCTTCATTAGACTAGAGTTGCCAACATAACGAAATGAAGACCAGTGCTCTTTGGTCCTGTTTCGGGATTTTGTCTCCTTTGATCAATACTATTATTATGCCGTAGACTCATAGAGTAATGGCTCGTTTCACGAAATGCGTAGGCATTTCACGATATCAATGCTAAAAAAGTTAGACAGATACTGTAATCGTCCAATTATACACTATCTGTCTAAAATATTTAGCCACTTAGTAAAATATAGGTCGTATTGATCTGTTGCATTGATCTGAACCGCACTTCATGATGCCAGGTTTTAAATTTTGAATCTGTACTAGCGCCATCTCTTTTATTGCCCCGAAACATTATCTTGATTTGCTATAAGTGTCAATATACTAATGATATATTAGGTAATATTGTTAAATTTAGTTAATATTTAGTAAATAACCGGTTTAGTAAAAATACAAAGAAATATAATATATTTTGTAGAATTAACTGCTATAAATTTTTATATTAAGTTTAATAAAGTTCTACCAAGTAGCATCACGGAACATCGAAAATATACGTGTATGTATTTATAGTATTCCTAATAAAACAGGGGGCAAACTACCAGATGGCGCTAGTTTCATAAAAGAGTGATTAAGGTCCACATGAGATTCAATACCATTACGCTATGTGCGAATTAACGATCCGCACTTCACGAAGTGGCTAAAAATCTTAGACAGATCGTGTAGAACTCGACCATTACAGTATCTGTCTAAGATTATTATCACTTCGTGAAATGCCTACGCACTATGTGTCTACGACATATATATTTAGACACGGGATTCTAACCACGGTTTGAGGTTGTTTTCTAGCCGCGCCCAAAGCGCATGCAACTGTGCCGAAATATCGGGAGCTCAAAACAATCCCAATCCGTGTCTAAGTATAACATTGACAACCACAAAAGCTTAAAAAGAAAAAGCTTAAATTGATCAAGACCAAATAAGTTGAAATTCGAAGAGGGTGCTACTAGACTACTTTCTGTGAATTTAGTTTTTGTACGTATTATCAGAATTGTTTTAGAGACAATAGGGCTAATACTGAAGATGAATAATATTTATGTAATTGAAAATGACATTCGTTGTTCATTTGGGTAGATGAACTAAATTAAAATGATGGAAGACCAGAATAAAGAAAAAAAAAGTAAAAGTGTAAAAAAATAAAATTAGGAAAGAGACTCGCAGTGAAAATGGGAAATATTTTGTAGGTATTTTCCTACATTTTAATTTGTTTTAGATGAATAACAGAGGAGAAAACTCATATCAACTTCGATCTCGGTCTTGTAAAGAGTTTTTGAACTTCGAAACTTGATCTTGTTAATTCTTGGTCTCTTTAAAATCAGAAAATTCGCCCGTCACTTCGTGAAACTGCAGGCGTCTTCAGTGTTGTTTTATTTGCAAAATGGTTTTTACAATGTCTGGGTTTTGTAGAGAAAGCTCATTAGGTAGTTTCTCATAGACGACGGCCAGTGGTTTTTGTCATATTGTTTTCTAATAAGTAGACCTAAAAATAGCATCTACAAAATCAATTATAAAACGACGATATCTTTTAGATTACGCTCGGGTCACATTCCGTTAAATAAGTTTTTGCATGTAGTGGGATGAGCTGCATCACCGTTTTGTACCAACTGCAACAAAATAGAAGACCTCACTCACCTCCTAATTGAGTGTGACCTGGTGAAAATTGAGAGGACGAAATTTGGCCTCAATAGGCTCCAAAATGGGAGGCTCAATATTATTTTGAGTCAGCCCTTATCTGATAATATGAAACACTTACTGTTGTTTGCTAAGTTGGCTCTCAAAGTGAGGGCTGCCTCTAATATTACTTAAGCTTCCCTTCCCTTTTCTTAGTGACCCTAACGAGGCTGACTTGGTCACCTTGTCGTGTACCTCTAAACTGAGATACAAAAAAATGACGATATGAAAACTGTCTGATTACCTACTCGTGAAATTGCTTTTTGAAAGATTGTATTTTAAATTAATCTTGCCTTGGTATTACCTTCAGCAATTTTATTATTATAAGTACTTGCTACTTATATAAAATTGCTTTAGTAGAAAACTAAGTAGTTTTCCTGTGTGTTTCCTTAGAAAATAATAAAACCCAATTAACCTTTAATTAAAAACAAGCGTACCAAATTGCAGTTCCTGCGTTGTCGCAATAACAAAATTAAGTCTTTTTCGCGATTTACTGCGTTGCTGTGTTCCAAATTGCTAGCAATTTTGTATCCCACACGACCGCCTAATGGGTCATCGCGTTGTATCCCGAGGTTTGTTAATCCGTATTAAATAATTGGATATTGCTCAAATGTGCTATGTATTACTTGCTTGTTATTGTAATATACATTTTAGAAGCCGTTTATTTGGAAAGCCTGTTAAAAATATATTAGCAAAGTAGAATTTATTATGTTTTGCGTTTGCAATTTTGTCAGGCGCTTAATACCGTTGATGTTTTGCTTTCATGAAAGACATTATCTTAGAAATGCTACTTCAAGGGTCTTATTCTAATGGAATAAATGTGAAATCAATTTTCGCATTAGTATCAGAGATTTATTATTCAATGGAAAACGACACGTCCTTAACCTTTACCATAATTTAAAATTATTTATTATGACTTTAGTATTTACCAGGACAGGAAAACCTTGTCTAGGAAAACCTAAGTTAAAGTGTAAGTTTTAAACCTAAGTTTAATATACATTTATATTAAAGTCCATTAAGTCGATCTCGCAGCCTTTGTGTGGTAAAATCTACGTATGGCAACAACAAAATATCAGTAATAAAAATCATCTGTGAATGTCTGTTTCCCTGTTTTGTTAACTAATTAAATCACTTACAGTAGGTAGGCGTTTATTACACCGACAAGAGCATAGCTCTTAAATTGAAGAAGAAGAAGGTAGTAGTAGGTTTTAAGTTGTGTTTATTTCTTTTGTCACAGGTCGGTTTGGAAAATAACCTCAACTGTTCTGTATATGCCCCAAAAAACCGCACAACCAACTTACTCCCCTGGCTGACTCGTCATTGGCAGAATCCGTATCTTCGAAATTGCCATTAACCGAAGAGAAGGAAAGAAGAACTCATCAGACTATTATTTTCCATGTATTACTAGACAAGATACGTAGCTATGTTGTCCTGACGCCTATTTTCCCGATGTCGGGGTAATATCGGGGAGAAATTCCCCTGTACAAATAGCGGCTTACGCGGAAGTTCCATAAATATTTGAGTTTTGTGTTTGCCATCGCTTGGCTTTCGTAGATGGCAGCCTGTTGGTACTCGAATGAGGGTTAAGGGTGAATAAACTACCCTCTCTACTTATGTACGTAGTCTTTAAATCAATGTTGTTAACTTTACGAGAAATTAGAATTGCTTTGAATGTCTACCTAAACGCCTTGTGAAAATTAATAAAAAGTAGAAAAAGGTAAAGTATGATAGTTAGAAAGTAAAGCGATCTGTGGCTGGCACAGACTGGATGACAAGAGCCGAAGATCGGGTTCAATGGCGCGCCCTGGGAGAGGCACTACGTCCAGTAGTGATGTGCTGAGTAGAGTGGGCTGCTGATGATTAGAAAAAAGTAATAGGACGCTGTGAAGCAGAAAGGGTTACTCCAGACATACTACTTAAAGAAAGCCCGCGAGGCCGAAGACCGAGATGCGCGTAGGATGAAGCCCATCCTCATGTACCTATATGGATCTGTTGCTGATGAGGCCAGAGGCCGAGCTCCAAATAGAGCGCAGCCCGCAGTATCTACACTAAGATGCAGAAAATAGACACAGCGAGTCCGAATGCCGAGCTCCGCGTAAAGCAAAACCTGGAGCGTCCCGTTGCTGATGTTTTTGTGAGTCCGCTGTGCGCTGCCATTCCCGAAGCATCCTCTCCATCTACAGGCCTACATGACTATTTTAGCCCGACTAAAGGGCGAAAGCCCTAAAACTCACACAAAGTTAGCATGATATGTTTAGTTAGGGGGCCATTATATTTTCCTTGACTGTTCAGTACACATGTGCTCTTTATAAACATACTGAGGCATAACATAAAAACTCCCTTTTATTAAAAACCCTAACAAGGGCGGCGCCCATTTCAAGGGCCTAGCTGATGGATGCCCTTATTAGTAAGTCGGGTCACTTGCCAGCAGTCTTCACATCCTCGCGTAATGCCTACGCCAGCGTAAACTGACCTTTTGACCTTTTACGTTCCTCTAGTTGGATTCCTACCTTTTGACCTTTTACGTTCCTCTAGTTGGATTCCGTACCTCAAGGTATACAGGTAGTATTGAACACCCAAAAAATATGTTCATTTCTAGTAACAGTTGATACCGCGGCGTAAAAGGTATTGCATCGATTCCTGAACCATTGTGATGAATCATTCAAGATACCAACGCATTCACGATTCATTCAATTCTAGGTCTTAACATTAAAATATATTTTTTTGTTGAATAAGCAGAGCAGACATGCAAATGGGCCACCTGATAGAAAATTGTCATCTACGCCCATAGATATCTCACCTCATTTTACCTATATTGTACTATTTTATATGGTTATATGTATATGGTTATATTAGATGGTTTCCAATGCTCTTCTAAGCTTGAAGACTCACATACGCTGACTCTCTTACCCTGCTAACCGGAACACAGCATGCAAGCATTGCTTCTTTGCGATGAAAACATGTAAAAGGGTTGGACTTCCTTCAAATGTAGACAGGCTTTTATTAGAGGCCTAAACCTTCAAAGCTGTATGTTCAAACCAAAATAGAACAAAATTAGGATGCGGTCGTCATGTAAAAGTCCGTCCAATTTTAACAAGATCCAAAAGGTTTCCTACAAAGTATGGTCATACTTTTTATAGGCATCCCGTAAAAAATTATTGCCTTTCCTTTTTACCCACAGAATCCCATAGTTTGCATCCGTTTAGGATTATCCGGCCTTATGAAAATATTTTACTAGTTTTCGTATTCACAATGCGACCGGAAAAATATGACCTGTTGACCGGAAAAACAATTAAACGTTAATTATGGGTTTCACTGTAAAACTCACGATCAAGTAAAGTGTGAGTGTGGTGTCTCCCTTCAAACCATGGAGCACTTGCTCTGCTGTCCCGCGTGTCCGACCACCTGTACGCGGCCAACCAGAGGACTCGATGTGGCTGCCTTCTGGTCGGGTAAAATTTAGTTCGGATCATCAACACGAAAGAAGAAGACTGTAAAACTTCGCATACGTAGGAAAATGTCAAGATCGTAAAATGTCCAGAACTACTGAAACTGTGAGGGTCTCATTAGTTTGGTCCCGGAGAAAAGAACCGTACTACTGAGACTACATGCAACCTACAAGCTTTGGTGCAACCTCTATGAACTCTATCCTACGGCTAGCCACATCCCTGATGCTAGTAAAGTAAGTATTATTAGTAACCATTTTATAAACTTAGGCACACAGATGTCGCAACCCGTTGCCTTATTAAATTTAGAAGCTTAGTTTCCGTATAGAATATTTTCAGGGAACTTTATTAGGGTTCCCTTATTAGAAATAGAGAAACCCAGGAAATATCGTAATGCATGCACAGCGAATGATTTTATTAATTTCATTATTATAGATATCGAAATGCCTGGTGTTAGGAAAATTCACCATTGAATAATGAATACCTAACTTACGTGTTTTTTTATGTTAAGAAAAGCAAAAGAGCACACGGATCACCGTTGCTCAAAGACATCTCACCAAACCACATCTAATTCTTCGGTTTTCTATACTAACTAAAGGTTATCGTACACATATCACCGCGGCACCGGATCGTCGCGCCTCGCCGTCAACCAAGCGTCAACGCGACGTAAGCACGTAACCGGTGCGGCTCAACATCTCTGAGGTGTCGCCGCGGCTACGGTTGGGCGATGGCTGGTTGACGGTTAACCGTCACCACAGGCGGTCTGCGCGCCATGCCCGCGCCTGCGGTGTGACGTAAGCGCGGTGACGACGTAAGTGCGGTGACTGCAAGTTGACCACGAACCGCGTGCGGTTCACTAGCTTGTCCCGAAGCGAGGCGATGTGGTTACGATGGTGATTAGTGTGCGTTGCAGTATAGAGTTTCATACAAAGAATACTGAACGGCTCAAGTTGAAGCGACGCTGGTAAGATAAGAAAAAAGATAAATAAAAACTTATTGCTATCACATCACATAATCAACTTATTCTAAGTACGGTACAGTAAAATAATAAGACTATATTAAAAGTTGATCAGGTGCCGGTGTGATACGTGTGCGATAACCTTTAGTGCGCTGCTAGCGATTTTGAAATGGAATCGGATCGAACTCATAGAAATATAGAAAACCGACGAAAAATTAGATGTGGTTTGGTGAGATGTCTATGAACGACGGTGACCCGTTTGATCGTTTGCTTTTCTTAACATAGAAAACACATAAGTCATACATGATTAAATTGTGAACTTTCCTACCACCTTACCTACCACTTTTTTCTTCCACTTTCTACTTTCGTGCTACCCAACAAAGTTCCATTTTCGAAAAAGTCTAAAGGAAAAGTTGTTGGAATTAATCAATGTTTGCGTTCGCCGATGTTCGATCACGCTTTTCCATTAGGTCCTTTTTAGTGTAGTGTTCAATATTGTGTCGAGGGGAGTTACACAGTTTTGACCTATCTACGGCGGATAGGGTTACGTCGATGTCGTTTATTTTTCTTTTTAAATTATGGCCCCTGCTAGTGTACACACTGCAATTTGGCCAATTATCGTGTAAGAATCTCAAAAATCACTCGAACGTTTTGGCGTCTGTTTTGAAAAAAAAACCGTCGAGATTATGGAAGAGTCGTATGCATCAGGAATGCCTAGTGCCTTGAATTCCAAGTGCAATTGGAGGTTAGGTTGCCGAATTCACACCATCTGTAGTTTTTCACTCCCATTTCACTGTCTTATATAACGTTCACTTATCACAGACGATTTTTAGGTAAAATACACTGGTTTTACGAAAAAATGACCACTGTAAACAGTTTTTACAATAAAATAGGCCGAATACGCCATGACAGCATGAATGCTCAACATAACCACCGATGTCGTTTTACTTGATAGTAAATAAGTTCTATTTCACCGATAGGGGGTTATTTTTAGGATAATTTATTAGGTACACACAGCAAAGTCTCTGTTAGCTGACCTCAGTGAATGGTATAGATACCTACTCTCTCAGACACAGAAAGCCAATTGTTATCATCACAAGGAAGCTAAAGCCAGCTACATATAACTACTTATTGTCATTCATTTTAATAATAAAATTACATAATGGAGATTTGACCACATAATCGTGTTGTGTCCCGCAACCAGCGCTCCATTTAGCACATCAGGCGAGACCTGAAAACCAGCGTGTCGCTGAGGTCTCGACCATTTCATTAGACACATAGGTCAATACGGGTTATATATAAAATAACTATGTTGTACCTTTTTACTAATCTGTGAATGAATAAATACTCTTTTATTTTTTAATATTATTTATTATATTTACTTACATACTAGTAAATATTTTTCATTGACATTCATTTCATGATTTTCGAATGCGAAACCTATAAAAACATTAAAAAACAGCTAACATTGTAAAAATATCATATTATCATATCATAAAATTAGATGTGGTTTGGTGAGATGTCTTTGAGCGACGGTGACCCGTTTGCGCTTTTGCTTTTCTTAACATAAAAAAACACGTAAGTTAGGTATTCATTATTCAATGGTGAATTTTCCTAACACCAGACATTTCGATATCTATACTAATGAAATTAATAAAATCATTCGCTGTGCATGCATTACGATATTTCCTGCATTTCTCTGTTTCTAATAAGGGAACCCTAATAAAGTTCCCTGAAAATATCTACACGGAAACTAAGCTTCTAAATTTAATAAGGCAACGGGTTGCGACATCTGTGTGCCTAAGTTTATAAAATGGTTACTAATAATACTTACTTTACTAGCATCAGGGCTATGGCTAGCTGTAGGATAGAGTTCATAGAGGTTGCACCAAAGCTTGTAGGTTACGTTTGCGATGTAATATTAAGGATCTCTATGATATAAAAGGTTGTCTGGAAGGGATCGCTTTTAGCGATAAGACCGCCTAGATTGTATTAATCGTTTTATACGCATTGTCTCACACTATTTTTGTGCAATAAAGAGTATTCAATCAATCAAAAGCAACAATTTGTAATTGAAACTAAAACCCCTGAGCAATTACACACACAGTACACTTCAGAACCGGGTCGGTTAAAGTTCCGTAGCAGCCCTAGGGTGTGCAACTGAAAGAGGTACCACAAATAGAGCCAGAAGTAACGTTCGAAGAGACGCGACTCGAGAGCGATCGACTATTCGGGTGCCGATTCGATTTGCGATAAAAGCATTTATTTTTATTTTGCTTGAAAGTGTTTGGAGATGTGGAGTTATTTTTGATAACAATAGAAGTAAGTACACTTAACGAATCAACAATTACGAATCAACAATCTTTGCAATTTAATTACAAATTTAAAATGACAAACTACATTAATAGTAATCCTCATATAAAACGGCGTCAATGTTGCCATTTTAAAATTGTAGTTAAAAGAATTGTTCAATTCAATTCTTTTGAATATGAAAAGAATTGTTGCTTCGTGAAACAATTCTTTTCATATTCAAAAGAAGGGAAAATCTAAAAGACAGAATTCAAAGTTTCCTTTGTTACAACAAAGATAATAGAACTTCACAGATTAATATTTATTGCTTTAAAATTGAAGACAAGGGGGATTAAAATCGTAAGTCACGCTTATTCAAAGATTTTGAAATCTAGGACGTTACATTAGGTAAACCATTTAAGTCTGGCTACGCCCGTGACGTAAGAGTGGTAAGGGGCGAGACGGCAGAGGGTGAGCCGGGAGCGAGCGGGAGTCAGGGAGCAGCACGCCCACCCTCTGTCGTCACACCCCGCGCCCCTCTTACGTCTTACTTAACTCGTAAGACTTAAATTTCTGTGCGATTTCTGTGCGCATATTGCATACATTTAGCTAAATTTAGTACTAAATACATTCAATACGGTTAAGAATGCGATTTAAGACAGAAACCTGTCTAATTAGTTGTATTAATACGTTGACTAATTAGTCGACACTAAAAAAATCCTTTCAATTTGACTGACTAAGTCGACTGAATTCAGTGAAGCAAGTAGGTACTTATACAGGGTGTAACAAAAAAAACCCTATAGTCCTCAAAGGGGGGTGTTCAGTATCCATAACGAAACAACTTTCCTATGTACTATTCCTATTACTCTGAAATCACAAAAAAAAGCTATTCCATACATTTCGGCCGCGTAAGTATTGAGCTTCTGTATGTAACAGCTGATATTTTTTTCAAGGTTTCAAAGTTGGCCCCCATAGTTAAAGTTGTTTAGTTATGGATACTGAACACCCCCCTTTCGGGACTATAGGGGGTTTTTGTTACATCCTTAATAAGCACTTTAGGTGCGAGCATTATAATCAAAATGTGATTATTCGACAGCAGTAACTCTGATAATAGTTTGGCCACTCACGACAAAGAACAAGAAGATTGAAGACTTATACACACTCGCACACACAAACATACACACTCTCGCACAAACAAATTCGCACAGACGCGAACATCGACACCTCCTCTCACCACATACACACATATATATTTTTATTTATTTGTCAGTTTCACAGCATATTACACATTAAATATATAAATCAAACAATTCAAAATCTATAGATGCCAGTTACCAAACCAAACTGTTACAAAGCTATTTAAAAAGGTAATTGAGCAAGTAGTTACAAAATGAAAGAGAAAAAATTAAAAATATAATAAAACAGAAAATAAAGAAAAATAAAACAGGCTTTACGATATGTTTGAGTGCTAACGGTGCGTGTGTGTGTGTGTGTGTGTGTGTTTGTGCGTGTGTGTGTGTGTGTGTGTGAGAGAGAGAGAGAGAGAGAGAGAGCGATGAGGATAATGGTAGTGAGTTTGGGAGAGAGAGTGGAACAGGAGAAGGAAGGACACATCCTTACACCACGTTGCATACAATATACCTACCTATACGCAATCATTATCATAAACTATTATTACATACATTACTTACCAAGTTATCACTTATATATATTATATATTATCCTATTATTATTCTCCTTTCTGTCCTTCTTATGCTGTTATTTTAAGAAGATTTGATATGTGGAACCTTGAGTTGGCATACAAATATTTAAAGAACATTTAATTTATTTGGTGTACATTTATATGCTGTAAGATTTCCTGCAAAAAAGGACAGAAAATAAATTATTTCGTATAAATTTTCACTTTCGTAAAAGATTAAAAGATTGCATCGCACTGAATATATAATTTCCCTACATCCTTCTCGTACTTATAACGACACTATGTCACTACACTCGTATAACCTACACAAAGTACAAACTATGATTGTATCTATAATATTAAAATTTAACTTCTTTAAATACTTCTACAGCTTTTAATCCCTTTTGAAGATCTAAACAAGTATTTAAATCTCAGTGCAAATAAGTCATTTGAAGTGTCTTGAGAGAACTAGCTAGACACAAAACTTTATGGAGAGTTCTAATTAATGTAACTTTAGGCTACAACCATAGAAGTTGGAATTCGCTCGGTAGCGGTTTGTTAGAACAATTTTGTGCCGAAACCACGATGTTTTGGGTCTTCTTTCTTCTAAGTCGTATTTCTAATTGATAAGAAGAGGTCGTGATCATTCTATAGAATTAACCACTGCAAAAAACTACTCTCTTTGCAGATTTTGCTTTCCTACTGTCTTCCCCATTTCGCACACTGGTTACATCTCTGAGTACACTCTGTGTGCAGGTTTCTTCACGATGTTTTCCTTCGCCGGCAGAGCAGTTGGTAAATGTCCGTAAGTCTTCTGAAACCCGAAAAACTCATTGGCACCGGACAGGTTTCGAACAGTTCTGCGTCCTACACAACACTCAACACTTCGCCACTTATACTTGATTATATTTTATGGCCTATTAATGAAATCTAATTTTACATATAATTTTCTTGATTTTCTTGACTTCACCTCAACGTCATTGCTTTCTTCAACGTTCTATCTATAGGGTGCTAGTTTCAATTTCTGTGCCTCCAACCTTTGCAGGACAGATGCAAGGGTGACTTTATGAATTGACATTCTGCAAGCTTCGAATTACAAAGGGGAATGAACCCTTATGCTAATTACTAAGGGGTTGGTTGTATGTAATCAGAAACAGGTACCGGAAGGCAGAGGATGTAATCTGCTTAATAATTTGATGTTTCATTTCGGAGATGAAGTTTTTGAGGGTTCACTTTACATGCTAAAGTTTTATCAAAAGAGTCTTGTCTTTTGTGCTATAGTATCCCTGTTCCTTTTCATTCAAAAAGTTGCATGTTTGTACCACAAACCAAATTTGGCTACTTCTTCGGATTCCGTAGGCGGAGCATACAGGATTCAGTTCACCGTAACGAAACGAAAATTCTACACGACTCCGTAGGAAATCGGAAAACTAAGGAGGTATCTATCTACTATTTTCTTTTACACAGGTGTCAGATTAATGAGATAACTGCGGAATTATGACAATTTCTCTAGAAAAAGTTGCAGTAGATGACCGTAGATTTCTGATAAATGGTTTTGTAATGATTTCCGTAAGAACGGCGACTGTGTTATTTTCTCATACTCGTATAGGTATGTAAAATGAAAGAGACGAAACAAAGACGAGACGAAACAAAGTAA
Source organism: Hofmannophila pseudospretella (assembly GCA_947369225.1). Classification (NCBI taxonomy): domain Eukaryota; kingdom Metazoa; phylum Arthropoda; class Insecta; order Lepidoptera; family Oecophoridae; genus Hofmannophila; species Hofmannophila pseudospretella. Next base: position 10,259,113 of record OX376330.1, on the reverse strand, counting down.
ATCTACATTCACCACTAACCCCACTCAGAAATAAAAAATACTGTTTATTGTTTACTTACTAATTTACCTGATAATAATATTTATTTAATAAATACCAAAGTTAAAAGTAATTTAAGTTTAAATTAATATTTACATACAATTTAATATATCTATTAATTATTTAACTATTATTAGTGGTCCTTGGGGCCCTGGAGCTTAGTCACTGTTCCGAGAGCTGTCCAAGCGTCTATTTGATGCGACGAGGAACCCAAGGGCTGGCGGATATCTCGCCCAAAGGATCAGCATAGCGATCCAGCCGCCAGCATCCTTGGTACCCTACCACACGGGCCTAATCTAAGACATTTTATAAGTAACACTTAATTTTTATTTGTGTACATTTTCTTTCCTTCTGTAATTATAATATAAATATTAGAATATATTTTAAAAAGTGGCATTAATATAAATAACCTTATTTAATAAAAAATAGTATCTATCATCAGGCCTCGTTATGTATGGATTTTCGTCCATTTTCCACCTCCTCCCGACATGTTCATTTAAAAATGGCGGGTCTTCTTCCATCTTCCAATATTAAACATATTTCTGGCTACAGTATTAACATCTCTCTCACCTCTTTCGTTCTCTATTTTGTTTGCAAATTCAATTTGAAATTCAAGGTGCTTATTTTCAAATCGATGCATCCCATCAAGTGAAGAGACAGCGAGGTAGCTATTATCTACTCGTTCGAGAATTTGTCGCGTCGAATACCAATTAGCGGAGTTTCAAATGACTATTAATTGATATCGCTTTTCCACTGAAACTGGAAAACTACTTTTCCAATTAGACTTTTTTTCTGAGATCGGTTGAAAGTTTTCCCAGCCGACTAATTAAAATACGGTTACTTCAATGACAATTTTTGAAGAAATTGCGTGAATCGAAATAAAAGAGTTGGTAAGCCTGGGAATATTTAAATTTTTACTTTGATAAAATGGTAATGTCTCGAAACGAGGATGATCAGAAAAGTTAGGTGCTTATGGACTTGAAGTAGGTACCTAAGCTTGACCTCTTTAATATTTTTTTCAACTTATATCAATATTTTTTTAATATATTTTTAATATTTTTTCAGGAATAGATGGCAAGGAATTTTATCTAAGTTTAAATTTTTCTCGCTTTAGTGCAGTTTTTGAATTGTGGTAATATTAACCGTCACACCATCGTGCCAGACCAACAAAAGACGATCGTGAAAATAAAAATAATTTGATAAAAGAAAATTGACACAGAATTTCCATAGTCATAGATAAAGTTAATGGAAATAAGGTTTCTATTACTTTCAAGCTATAAGGACGCCGAGGATAGGGAAAAATGAAAAGGAGGAGGGAAAGCCTTTCCCCAGCAGTGGGAAAATCTTATACGCTATTAAAAAAAGTACCACTCAATTAATAGTTTACATAAAACTTTTGTATTTTTTAATTATTTCAAAAGGATATTAATAGGTTCTTTATGCCATGTGGTTAGTGTCAGAGTTGTTCAGACACCCGTAGGCCTTTGACATGACGGCTGTCGGATGACAGCAGCTGGCACCGACTGTTTAACATGCTCTCCGAAGCACGAAGGGGCTCAGATGAAAATGTGCTACTAGAGCTCCCATCCTGGTTGGGCCTTACCCAACATTGCTTAACTTGCACATACTTTCAGGCCATGTCCGCTACAAGTTGCGGTGCCCTACTCAGGGTTTCATGTATGAATATATAATATTTTTTAAAGACCAATTGTAACACATGAAAAGCAATAAATGGTATGAGTAAGCTACGAACCTCTACGAGCTACCGTAGCTCAGCTACGTTCCAATTAAGTAACTAAAGTCCTAATCAATAAAAAAAAACTTTGTACTCCAAAGTTTCCTCATGTCAAGGCAGGATTCTTCAGTGAAATTACAGTATTATAGTGTATTTTCTTCAGAAACCTTTAAAACTATATAATAATGTCGCGTCACGCAGTGGTTTCATATCCACGTCAAATTGAGATGACAGAGGATCCAGCATCTTTTGTGACTCGCGGTACTGACAGCGTATTCGGTATCACTTTCAAAACCTAGAAAGTTGTTCATGAAACGAACGTCTCGCGAGGGGCCTGAGGCAGTAGAGGGGCAAAAATGACAAACATTCGAATATTAGAACAGAGCTGTCACCTCTCAACGGACAAAAGAAGTGTGTGCAACGTTTTGATCTAAAATCAATAACCAGTCGCTAATTGCACGTTTTTGTACCAGGTTTTTCATTCTTAAAGAATCTCTTCATCATTAAATATCTACTCACCAGCATACAGTCCACATTTATTCAACTACGGATCCCACCGTCGACACCTATGAGGACGTTGGCTACAAAGTACACACATTCAGTACCTCACATACACACGAATATCCTCATTCATAAAAACAAACACATTCATAAAACACAACACGCACACACTGTTGCTTTCTTCGTCCGTGCAGTCACTGAGTGGTCAGCTGAAAATCAGCGCTGTGGCTTGCTTCAGCATTATGCTGAGCTGCTGTACCCTTTTTGGCACTGTACCACACCAGATGTTTTGTGCTGCATGTATTAATCTTTGTATACTTCTGTATTGTGTTCTATAATCTTTTGTTTACAGCGCTAAATAAACGTTTTCAATTTCAAAGTTATCAGTTATCAAGCTTCATTAAATTATTTTCGGAGTTATTGTTTGTTTGTTTGTAGTCTCTTTATTGTACTAATATAAAACACACAGAAAATAAAAAAAAACATTAAAATTTGTACTAAGGCGGGCTGGGCTTATCCTATAGGAATCTCTTTGAGCCAACCTTTGATTTAGGAGAGTTTAGACTACTTTTATGGTAGGTAAAGGTATGGAGTACAATAAATCAGTATAAATAAATTACAATGATTATAGTAGATAAATAAAATACATACTCAACAATTATAATGATATATACAATTTGTTATATATACGAATACATATACTTACTTACTTACTACGCTGGCGCAGCGACCCGAAGTGGATCTTGGCCTCCGATACCAAAGAGCGCCATCGCTCTCTCTCCTGCGCAATCTCGAGCCAGTCAGGCGCCCGGAGCTCCCGCAGATCCTTCTTCACTTCATCGCGCCAGCAGTATCAGGGACGTCCGACCGGATGTCGTCCGTTACGCTCGTTTAACTGCCCGATCCTCCTCCATCCTAGTGATGTGTCCGAGCCATCGGAGTCGAGCTGCTTTCGTTTCTCCTATGATGTTCGGCTCGTTCACCATCTCTTCCATCTCCCTATTCTTTTTCAACCTCCACCCTCCATCTTCCTTCTTGGCTGGTCCCAGAATCTTCCTCAATACATATACTAATATACATTAATTTAATATTGAATGGTTTTATGTGTGTTCCATAATAATTAATTATGTAAACCTGTAAGTACAGATGTATGTTGCCGGCCCGAATGCTTTGTTAATATAAAAAACATTAAAATTTGTACAAAGGCGGGCTTATCCCATAGGGATCTCTTCCAGCCAGCCTTTGATTTAGGAGAGTTTAGACTACTACTTAGGCGTCAAAAGTCCACCTTTTGGATATATAGACTGAGCATTCGTGGTGTACTTCACGTTGGTTGTTTTAATAGTTGGCCATCGATTTAGAAGACTTTTTAGAATTTCATGTCATTTCCATGCGTCTTTGTTAGGCGCAAGTCACACACACACAAGACACATGGCGCACACGGGCACGCACGCGACGTTCGAATTTTGAACTATCTAGAACTGTTTACAAACGCGTATAAAGTTCACTATTGATTAGCGAAAAATATTTAGAAGTGACACGGAAGAGGCGCAGTCATGCTTTTAGAAATTAATTAAATGTGAAATTTATCGGATGTAGATTAAAATTCTTTTTTTTAATGGCATACATTTACCGACTGCTCTGTGAAGGAAAACATCGTGAGGAAACCTGCACACTGAGATAACAAGTGTGTGAAATGGGGAAGGCAATGGCAAACTACCACATTAAATCTGCCACGAGAGTCGTTCTATGTGGTTAATTCACACACGAACACGACTTAGACATAATAGGCCACTGTCGTTTTTGGGGGTCATATAGGAGGTCGCAATAAATTTAAGGTATTTTCTATGGGTATCAAAGATTTGGGGGATCATGACTTATGTTACCTGACCTATATAACCTGTGCGCCTAGTTAAAGCATCCAATGTCGTGTAAAGAACGCTACTGCACCAGTCGAGCCCCTACGTCTCCCACTTCGGTCGCTACGCACTCGCGCCGCCGGTTTTCTTCTATTTTTCGTATAAAACTAATTTTGTGGTTTGTTGACTCGCCCTGTGTTATATTTTCATTTCGATTCCTTTACTAGGCGCTATGTCGTGTGAGAGGGTGCGGGTTGCCGATAAGGGCGGTAGATCAACTGTATGGATTGTTTTTGTTTACGGCTTTGTTATGATCTTGTCCCCGAAGGAATCAAAAGAGAAAGAGAAGTCTTGAAGAGAGGTTGGAGGTTGTCTTTAAGAGGTCGCTTTTAGATAAGACCGCCTAGATTGTATTAATCGTTTCGTACACATTCATTATTCACATTCACATATACGTGTATTCATTCATTCATTCAAAATGTTAAATGAAAGCAAATTTTAAATTGACGAATTAAAAAATTAGCGTAAATAAATAAATAAAAATCCCTCACCAAGAAATCTTATTAGTGTTCAAGAATAATTAAAGGATAAAAATGTTTGACGTAATCAAAGAATTTTATGGGTTATTGTGTATTATATGGTATATTATGGTTAAGTTTAAGGAAAATTCATTTATTCAAATAAATTATTACAAAATTAATTAAATTAAATTACGTAAGTACATGTCAAATATCTAGGTTTCGTCAATAGAAAATATATCAAATCAAAGAATTAGTATAATTAATTAATATATTATTTTTTTGTTTTATTTTCAATTTCAATATGATTTGTTATTTTGTTTATTATTTTAATTGTTAATTTCAGATAGATATAAACACTTTATTGTACACAAATACAGGAAAAGTAAAAACCACAGGAATAATAGCACGATATGTACAAAGACGGCCTTATCGCTTAAAGCGATCTCTTCCAGGCAACCTCTGAAGTTAATTGGACATTAAAAAGATTAGAGACAGTGTAGTGTGAAGATATGAAATAGGTTACTATTACTTAATACACAGTAAATTTAATAAAATAAAAGTAATAAATAATTATTTAGGTATACTTAAATAGTTAAATGCATAGATATAGGTATATATACATAATATAAATAAATATAATTAATTGTTAATTTTATTATTATTGTGTATTTTGTATGTATATTATTGATGCAATTTGTACCTACTTGGAATAAATGAATTGAGAATTGAGACTCGCTTGAGATGTTTTGTGATGATGTGAGCTTTTTCCCATACATTAGTCGGACATTGAAATGTCAAATATATGGAACTATACGTCAAATATACGTGCATTCGCCCAAACCTTCGACTGTGCGTACTTGCTAATTAATACCCCCCGGGCAGATATAACCCTGGGGAGAAACTAAAAAAATATATATCAGTGGCCCAAACCCTTTGGCTCGCTGTCAGTGCTCACAACACCACTAACAACTATTTAAAAACATGTAATTTATAACTAAAAATATTTAATTAAACTTTTTTGGAAATGGTAACACCTGTGATGAGCAGCGTACCCGTGACTGTGTGGGGCACAGCGTACGGACACTACTGTGCAGTACTGTCCGATAACGCACACAAGGGAATAAACGTGTTCCCTTGCCGAAGCAGTGCACTAGCACTGGAAATGCACAAGCACAGTGCCGTTCTTCACACACTCACAAATATTATGCGACCGTCGACGGTCTGTCAGTGTTCTTAACAAACCTATATTGGTTTTGTTACACTGTGAATGTATTTTTTTTAATGAAATTATGTAGATTTTCAATAAATAAATAACATCATCATTATCTTTATCATCATGTATGACTTTATTGCTAATTGTCGATTTTTATTTTCAATTACAAAAATGGGGTGCCACAACTCACTTGATATACCTTACCTACCTACTCGGTATATATTACGTACCGAACAAGAAAAATTGCACACGTAACGTACCTTTATTGACCTCAAGCCTTAAATTAACCCAAAAATGATAACCAGGTCAATTCCCAAACCCATTAGTAATGTTAAAAAGTGTGACCACCATTCCCAAACAAAATTTACACCAATTAAAATTCCGCGCGTGTCGCCGGCCATTAATTTTGTTTGAGTATCCAAAGAGAAATACAGAGGCAGTATTGTTCTGTGTACTTAAACGAACATGGTTACCGCTTACACACGCGGTTTGGTGCAAGCGGTGATATAATAGCGAGTGGATTCTAAGTTTGATGATTGGACCCTATTGTGGCTGTGTACTATAAAATTCAAAATCAGTGTGTTTTTATTTTAAGTACCTACCTTATAATAAATTTTTACAACGTCATTTTTTTACTCTACCACCGCTTCGTAAGATGTTATAGCTGAAAGGAAAGAAGCGGTGCAAGAAACTTTCAGCAGCAAATCTTTTGAAATATTACTTATAATTAACAAGAAACAACTAGCGTCACTGTAATAAAAATATCTTTTTCTCATTAATGCTCGGAAATGTGCTCAATACATTCGAATTTTGAGCCAGCGAAGTACATACTTCCTGTCTGGAAGCCAAATACTTATTTTTTTAAATTGACGATAGTATTTTCATATAACCTTACCAGGAATCCTCTCGTCTTTTGTTTTTTACTTTTTAAAATTCGAATTTGTCAGTCGCTCGTCACCGCCCCCTGCACCACCAGCGCGAGCATCTCCAGCTCCTATTGACAGCGCCTCTTTTTTCTTTTTATGGATGCCTAGTAGTTCCGACTTGGAAGCAGTATTTGGAAAGTGATCCAAGGCCAAAAATAGCTATTTCGGCCGATGCTTGTATAGTGTTTTTTCTCAAATAATGCGAGGAAATCGAAAAAAAATAACATTCCAAATACTGCTTCCAAGTCGAAAGTACTAAGCGTCCATAAAAGGTAAGAAGTGGCGCTGTCAGTAGGAGCTGGAGATGCTCGCTGGTGGTGCAGGTGCTCGTATCGTGCGGGGAGGGGGCGGTGACGCGCGACCGACGAATTCGAATTCGCCATTCGACTCGCCACAGTACTTTCACTCGCCACTGACCTACTTGACCAAATGTAAACCGGCCTGGCTGCGCGCTATTTCCGTTCCAATTCCAAAATTCCGCTCGTCACTCAAACCACAGCCGAAAGGGCGTAACGGCCGACATAATTAAAGGATATTTTGTGTAGACAATAGGTAAAAGCTTCGCATACGGAATTTTAATTCTAAACGTTCGGCCATTTAGATTTGTCGTGGGGGGCGTACGTGGTAGGAATTAACGAGGGGTGAATTTTCTCTCGACTTTCTACCATTTAATAAGTACATACTGACTAGATAGTCAAGTGTGAGTTTTTTAATGATTCATTGGGTTATTATAGGTATTTAAGATAGGAATATTAGAGCGTCGGTGGCGTCGTGGCTAGGACGTCGGACTCCCATGCGTGAGGTCCGAGTTCTCGAAACCAGGCAATTCCATGTACCAATGAGTTTTCGGTTTTTTCGAAGGACTTACGTACATTTACCGACTGCTCTGACGGTGAAGGAAAACATCGTTAGGAAACCTACATACTGAGATAACCAGTGTGTGAAATGGGGAAGGCAATGGTAAACCATTCCCATTAAATCTGCCACGAGAGTCGTTCTATGTGATTAATTCCTTAGAATCATAACGACCTCAGCAATGAGGAATACGACTTAGAAGAAGAAGATATGAAAAAAAGGTAAGTATGAAAGATTATCTGCGAAGATCTTATAGGAATCTAAGTACTAAATGGTAAACTATTTACTGCTGTCCATATGGTTTTTTTTTTTTCATCAAATAATAAATTAGATCTGTCTGTCATACATTGACACCTACTTTTGACGTAAAGAACTGCGTCTTACTCCACAGAAAGACCGTTATTTGGAGGGAAAAATCTGTGCTTTTGTCCTTGCAAATATACAAATGGAGCGTACACGGTAAACTGTAATTATTTAAAATCTCTGCTGTAGAATAATGAAAAGTCTGACAGTTCACATAGGTAGAAGTGGCGAATGACACTAATAATTTCAAAGCTTCTCTTGCCAGCTCTGGAGATTCTTTTTTTTCTCTTCATCCAGAAGACGTCAAATAGTTGACGTCAGTCTTTGAGAATTAAATTATATTTTAAGTATGCCGTCTTCCCCTGTTTAATATTATTTCGTCCGTCCATATGTACCTATGTGCCGTTTTATGTTTGTTGTTGGTGGAGTTTCCGGACAATCATGACAAAATGTGCAAAATTCTAAATTTCGATAAACCAAGTCATAACCGGTCACTTTCACGATTTGTCTCCCTTACAACGTGAATTGGCGGAATTATTGTGCCTTAAAACACAATACCAAAGGCCATTAATTTAAAAAAAAAGTATGCCTTCAGCAGTAACATCTATTTGATTTTTTTTCGTCGTCGTGGTCAGATCATCCAGTTGTACAGTTGTCCAGAAAAGGATTTAGTATTTAGTTAATTATTTCAACTTGTATGGAACGCTGTCTAGAATAATGTAAGATAGAGTTTTGGAGGGAAAGTCGCTGGAGAAGGTTCTACGGTGTTTATTTTATTGCTCAAAAATTATTTTCTGCTGATTTTGATAGTTAAAATCGGTGTAGTTTTGTCTAGCAAACGTCAGTAACAGTGACAATGTGATGAACTCTTAAAATAAACTTCTCGTTAGTGGTTCGTTGTGTAGTTTCACTCTGTGATTCTGCGGCGGGTTATGAGAATTCGCCAGAGAATAGACCGGTTGAAATTTCCGTCATAACTCCTAGGAGTGTTACAATGTGTCTACACTACAACATTTACACTGAAACTTAAAAACTAAAAACTGTTTTAAATCGCTTAATGTTTAGGCTGATCGCCTGTGTTGCCAATGCCTTGTACTTGTTCCTTGTACCTAGGTACTAGCGCTATCTGTCACAATCGTTGCCGTCAATGTTATTTTGTCGAGTTATACGTCAGGTAAATGTTGCCAGTTTATTAAATATTCTGTTAAATCTAGAAGTTTGGAACGAATGAGAAAAACGTTATTCATTGCCTAAACGTTAGAAGAAAATTTATTATGAAGCACGATAAATGAGTCAGGGATAAGTACATACTTAAATAAGTACGGTCTTATGATTATGTTTGTTATTTTGTCTATTTTAATTTTCATTGCATTTCAATGTAGCATGAACTTGACAGAATTTTGAAATTTAAACTGGCAACACTGACAATAAAATGTCATCATCTTGTTATTGTTGATCTTGCAATTTTGCACGAATTTTCAACTTAATTCTATGTTTATTAATCTTAAAACAGTGAAAAATGTCTGAAAGTACCGGCGACGAGTCTTTCGACACAGTATATTTCGACATCAGCCAGTTTCTTTCTGAATACGAGAATCGTCGATGTCTTTGGGACAAGAATCATGTAGATTTTAGAGATAGGAGAGAAAGGGCCAAAGCCGAAGAGAGTCTTGGTGAGAAGCTGGGAATTCTAGACATAAAAACGTTGAGGAGAAAGATAAGAAGCGTTCGAGGGACATACAACACTGAAATGCGAAAGGTTAGGGCGAGTTTAGACTCTGGTTGTAAATTACTGTACAAACCCAAGCTAACCTGGTTCCCACTAGCGGACAGATTCTTAAGAGTTACTACGGATATACCAGTTGATCTCAACGTAAGTTGTGTTCGATTTTATTTACATTCCTATACCTAGGTTTTTTTTTTCAAATTAATTGGATTCGACACAACTTGAATCTGTACTGTCGGTGGGATAAGATATGGATTGTGGTGTTATTAAGCGGGCACTAGGGGCAGAGGGATAAAGAGTTTTAACACTTTCACAGAAACATAGTGAACATGAAACCGACTCGGATAAATTAGGTTATGTTAGGATGCATTATGACTACCAGACAGAGAGCCCTGCAAAACAGAGCTGCTTTGACTTTTCTAGAAATAGACAGGATTATGTAATATTAAGTGACACCCCAGAATGCCCGTTTCTAGTATTAGTGGCCGCACTAGAAACCGGCATTCCAGGGATGTTGCATACTTTACTCGTGTATTAATATTGTCTATGGCAATTACATGCATTCTAACACTTTAAATTTTTGTAGACTTTCAAAGTCTATAATAATGTAGTAGATAAATAGAAATTCTCGTAAATATTTAGTTGTAACTAAAATAAACTAATATAAATATAAAATAACTAATATAATGTAAATATGTATTATTTTTATCTGTGTTTTAGATACCCGCAGGAGTATATAACGATGTTGTAAGGTACATTCCAAGAAAAAGACAGAAGAATTATGTTACTACAATGAAGTGTCAAGCTCATCCATCTAGACACGAGGTATCTTGAATGAATGAATGAATGAATACTCTTTATTGCACAAAATACTGATACTGTATTCCTATAAATAAATTACCGAATACCGTTATATTTATAACTAGCTGTTATTCCGGGACTGTTGTTTGTATGGCCTAGATTTTTTCATGTGACCTTATCTTATTTTTAATTTTAAAGGAGAGATGAGCATAAATGGTAAGTGGTCACTCAGTCACTGTCGCCCATAAACATCTCACCTCACTATGAAGGTAATAGAGGGTTTTCGATGTGTTGTTAGCCTTGAGGACATAGCTGGATTGCCTCATGTTCCAATAATTAGTTCAAACAGAAACAGATCAGTTCAAGCATTGAGGCTTTGCGGTAGAAATATGTAAAAGGGTGGTACCACCCCAGACTGTCTTTAAAATCTGACTGAAAATTAAAAGTTAGGGTATGTCTTTTTTGGAACATTTCTGTAACAATCCTTTAACTCCTAACAGCTGTTACAAATTATAATAGCTCACCCATATATTCACATACCCACCTACCATAAACACATTTGTTCTCTAATTATTGTAGGATATTTGATACAACTGAATGATTACTTACATCATTCATCATCATCAGCAGCCTATTCTAGTCCACTGCTGGACATAGGCCTCTCCCAGGGCGCGCCATTGAGCCCGATCTTCGGCTCTTCTCATCCAGTCGCTGCCAGCCACCTTGCGCAGATCGTCGCTCCATCTAGCAGGGGGGCATCCCACACTACGTTTGCCCAAACGCGGTCTCCACTCCAGAACTCGTCTACCCCAGCGGTTGTCGGTTCTGCGACAGACGTGACCGGCCCACTGCCACTTCAGCTTGCTAATCTTATGAGCTATGTCGATAACTTTTGTTCTATGCCGGATCTCCTCATTTCGGATTCGATCCAGCAGAGATACTCCGAGCATACCTCTTTCCATAGCACGCTGAGCGACTTTCAATTTGTGAACCAGTCGCACCGTCAGTGTCCACGTTTCGGCTCCGTAGGTCATTACTGGTAGGACACACTGGTTAAAGACTCTTGTCTTTAGACATTGAGGTATGGGCGACGAGAAGATGTGGCGTAACTTCCGAAACTTACATCATTAACAATGGCTTAACAAATTGCTCCAAATTAAAATCGTGAAACTTTACTTTTGTTTCAGAAACAAAAAAGCTGGGAAAGTGACACATTTGAGAATGATGAAGAGGTAATTTAATTTAATTTAATTTATTAATTAGGTAAACACAACAGATTACAACCAAAGAAATTACAGAAAAACAATATAAAGTGATGAGCTAGGTCGTAACCCTTAACGTGTAAACACAGCATGGTTAGGAAGTAGAAAATTGATTGTTGTACAAAATTGAGTTATGGAAAAATACTATTGAATGTAATGACTAAAAACCTTATGCCTATTTGAAAATTAAAAATAATAAAGTAAAGACTATAAAGTAGGTAAATTATGAAACTTTTATTACTTACCTATTAAAATAGATTCATAGGTTACAGCGACATAAAGACGTATTTACCCCAGTCCCTTCGCGATCGTTATAATAACCATAATTTATTATACCTATAAGTATAATCTATTCATAATATCATATACATAGAATGATAGTAATTTTTGATATTCTATACTATGGTCCTGATCAGTCAATCACATCAATAAAATTGTTATTGATGATTTATGATTGAAATCAGGGCTTGAACATGGTCAACTGAATATATTTTGCAGAACAGCACAACAAATACTGAGAGTACTGAAAATACTGAAATTTAATAAAATAGCATAGCGTAACTCTCACTTATAAAAAAAGATTAAAAATAAGTAAAATATAAGGAATGGACGACACATGCTGGTATTTAAAAAAAATATTTATCGTAGATTCTATCGCATGCATTTTCATTATAACCATTTTCGCAGAGTATAGCCGACGGTGATCAATGATCAGGTGGCTGTTCTGCTCTCCTTACTCAATAATATTTTTTTTATTTGTTACAGAATATCGAATTTCTAGAAGATAATTTATTTGAAAATGAAATAATTAAAATAGATGAAGATGGAACGACATACAACTTTAAATGGGAAAAACATACAACAGACAACGAAGACAATTCGGAAATGTCAAGTAACAGTTCCAATATGATATTAGTCGAACGTCCTGATCCCCACAGCAGTACCCCGAGAAAAAGAGTGAAAAGGAACGATGATAAATCTCTAGCCGACATTGTAAAGTCTTTGAATGATATACATAGAGCTTCTGAGAATGAGTTCGCAGCATTTGGCAGATCAGTTGGGGTGCAACTTCAGAATATGCCGATGGAAATGGCACTCCAACTTCAGGCTGATATCCAAGCGCACATAACAATGACTCGATTAAATTATTTACAGAGTAACAGGGAAACGAACAAAGATTCATGAAGTGTATTTTGTATACTTTGCAATACGTGCCTTGACAGTGTGGGAGGTGTTTGCTCTGGGATGCCACTTGTGTAAGTACCTTCGCTGCCAACCACCTGACGCGGACGGCTGCAGCGGTCGCTGAATTGGCCGCCGCTAGTAAAAAGGAAAAATATTCCGCACTCCAGCACAATTACATGTTTATACCTTTTCCTGTGGAGACTACAGGATGCTGGGGTGCGAAGCAAAATCATTCATAAGTGAGATTGGCCGTCACCTTAGGGAGAGGGGTTGTGACCCTCGCTCCGGGTCGTTTCTGGTGCAAAGTTTAGTCATAGCGTTCCAGCGCGGTAACGCCGCAAGCGTTATGGGCACCTTTTTCCTATTAGACGCGCAGACTCTTGACAGCTTTAGGAGAAATCTTAAAATCGGACACTGCTCTGTACATTCTTTAGGTGCCCTACAACTACCTGCCTTTCACAATCTGGATGTGCTCGGTAATCTTATGCGTCTACTGTTAACTACCATTCACACACATAATACCATGTATCATCTACACACGCACCATGCCATCACACTCAGTACCTCACATACACACTAATATCCTCATTCATAAAAACAAAGACATTCATTCAACACAACACGCACACACTGTTGCTTTCTTCGTCCATGCAGTCACTGAGGGGTCAGCTGAAAATCAGCGCTATGGCTTGCCTCAGCATTATGCTGAGCTGGTGTACCCTTTTTGGCACTGTACCGCACTGGATGTTTTGTGTTGTATGTGTTAATCTTTGTATACTTCTGTATTGTGTACTGGCTTTATTCTGGTGTTTACAGTGCTAAATAAACCTTTTCAATTTCAATTTCATGCATCGGAAGCGGCAAGGGGGAGGTTTATATATAATTATGTGTATATAGATAGTAACTGATATTATTTCTTTAAAAACAATATTATTCCAATACAATAGTTTCTTACCTACCTCTATAATCTGTTTTTTGATACCTATATCCCCACTGTTCGACCATGGAGTATGACCCAGAGAATATGAACCATGTGTGTTGAAGAATAATGTATTTATTTCACAAGCCAACAATCTCAGACATGCAGACTGGTTTCATGACAATGTAACTATCTAAGGTGGACTTGTGCCACCATTTAACTACTTAAGACCGTCTTGCACAAACCGTTTTCTCTTGGGTTAACTCTAACCTGATGTCAATTTAGAATGAAAACCATAGACAATTCGCGAGTTAACACAGGGTAAACTTTTCACGCATGCGGGCCTAATTTTCTATGCTTTACGTACAAAATTAACCTCGAGTTAGTGTTTAATCCGAGTTTTAAAGATTGGCACAAGACGGTCTAAATCTTCGAAAAGACTGAAATCCTATTACTCCGCGGATACTGATGGTTCAGGCACGCCGGTCGGCACACTTCTTGTGAATGTTTTGCGCCGCTTCACTTTCATATATTTTGTATGAAAATAGTTAGAAGGGGGCGGAACTCTGGTACAATGGCCGGCGCGCCGCCTCTTAATCTCCTTGCATACAAAATGTATGAAAGCGACGGGTGCTGAACAGACAGGCGGCGCGCTGACGTTACGCTGGCAGCACGCTTCGTTTTGCACCTTAGAGTTTCTGAGTAGTATGTATGTAGGTATAACCAGTGGGGCTGACTAGGTTCGGACCTAAGGCGGTCAATCGCGGAAAAAAACACTGACGTGAAAAAGAATCAACAATAATGGCAAAGTATACAACAAAATTATGAATTCAAGTAGGTACAGATCGCGGCAAATAATTTGAACAAAAATGGCGGATGCGCAGTGACTTTAATAATCAATCATAATCATAATTTATTCATAAAATTAATTTACATGTCATGTCTTAGTATAAATATTATTGTACGTGTTATTGTGACAAATATTATAAAATTCGTTTATATCAATTATATTATATTATCTTTCGGATCTCAATCGAAGTGCGACGCGAGGGGCCCATAGCATTTGCACAATATACCTGCGCGGAACGACCGCCATTATTGTACAACTTATGTGCCGCGAATTGTAATTGTCGTTGATACAAACAGGCAAACCTTTCATTCAAATAATCCCATTAAAATGCATACCATTTTAATGGGATTATTTGAATGAAAGGTTTGCCTGTTTGTATCAACGACAATTTCATACTAATATTGTAAATGCGAAAAAAGTTGTTTGTTATCTACTTTACGACCGTTTTGTAGGTAGCTTGGCTCAGTAAATGATGGAGCTGAGAAGGAGGCGGCTGGTACTACACGGCCTAGGGCGGCCAAGACTGCTAGTCCGCCTCTGGGCATAACGGAAGTCGTGCGAGCACGTACGTTCGCCCTCGATCCGGCCATCTGTCCCCGGACACGTGACAGTTTCAGTGACACGGTAGAGACGTGGGTCTATGCACTCAGCTTATTCACGTGCAGAGTTGTAAAACTTCCAAATTTTCCTATACTTAGCAGAAAAAAAAAAGATATTTTTCATTAAACTAGATGGAAATAAATCGAGAAAATAAAATGTTTCTTTTACGTTTCGATTTTTCTTGCTCTATTCTTTAAATACCTATCACTTTTATCTCTTTTCATACGATCCAATCGTGAAATGACCAACATGTCCTCCAACATGTTCCGATATAAGGTTTTTTTCCTTGGAAAAAATCGTTCTTTACTTTGAGTGTCTCAGATGGAAAAAATGGTTGTTGACTAGTCAACCTAATTGTCAGAGTTGTTCAGGCTGCCCGTAGGCCTCTGACTTAACGACTGTTGTCAAACTACAACAACCGGGACAGACTGTTTAACGTGCTCTCCGAGGCACAGAGGGGCTCAGATGAAATTTGGCACTAGCAGTCACCCATCGTGGTACTGACCACTAAAACGTACGTAGTTATTATATGTACTGACCGCGCCCAACATTACTTACTACTAGGGGGTGGGATTTTTGGTAAATTCGGTTATTTTCTATTAGTTTCGGTAAAGTCGGTTAGTTTTAGTTACTTTCGATAAATTGGGTTATTTTCGGTTACTTTCGGTAAATTCGATTATTTTCGGTTACTTTCGGTAAATTCGATTATTTTCGGTTACTTTCGGTAAATTCGATTATTTTCGGTTCATCATCAGCACCCCACTAGTCCACTGCTGGAAATAGGCCTCACCTAGGGCACGCCATTGAGTCCGATCTTCGGCTCTTCAATTGCGCTGTCCATGGAAGGAAATGCCATAATCGCCACGCTAGGCCTGCGGGTTGGCGATCGCAGTAGCCGGGTCGCTTGCCCCGATGACGCTGCTGCCCGTCATCGTGCTTCTGGTATTTTGACCCAGCCAGAATTTGAGTGGTTATACCGCCACTAGTCGGTCGCCAGGGACTCGTTCGCTAATCGGCAGGATGCACCACGTGCAGGTGAGTTTGGCATTTGGAGGTACCTAGATGTTGGTGACCCCCCTTACATCCCATTTTTGGTTAGGTACTTTGGTTTATTTTAGGTCACTTTCGGTTACGTTTCTCACGTCAGTCATTACTTCATTAGTTTACAATTACTAGTCAAATTGAGTTTTGCCCAACACTGGTCAGGGGGTCAAGAAGGCTTCTAGTAATAGCGTGGATCATGAAAGAATCCGAAGTAAGTATGAAAGAAATTATAGTTTTTTCATGTAGGTTTTTTTGGAAAAGAATGGAAAAAAACGTTATTTTCGAAGGGTTTTTTTTTTCAGATACAAATGTTATTTCAAAATGTTTTTTTTTTTTCGTTTTTTTTTCGCGCTTTACATCTATGGCCACGTGGTTAGCCATCGTTTCTTAGGCCGGACCATGAAGTAAAACAATTTGAAAATACTTAAAAAAAATATCGGAATAAAATTCGATTCTGTCAG
Source organism: Hofmannophila pseudospretella (assembly GCA_947369225.1). Lineage (NCBI taxonomy): Eukaryota > Metazoa > Arthropoda > Insecta > Lepidoptera > Oecophoridae > Hofmannophila > Hofmannophila pseudospretella. Next base: position 10,242,315 of record OX376330.1, on the reverse strand, counting down.
AGATTTTCATTTTATGTTTGACCAGATACATACAAAGAAATCCTGAAATAAATACTTGCATTTTAGATTCTTTTGGGCACCATGTGGCTAACACATCAGAATTCAGGGTCTGCCTTTGATAGGTCCTATGTACTTTATCGTTTTAACTTGTGTTATTAGGCACATTCATAAGAATTACAGGAAATCATAACAAAAATGTATTGCGACAGAGTTCTACAGAGGACCTTAGCTTGACGTATCTTCCACTGTACCTTCTTAGTAATAACTACTACCGTAAGTAATACTTATTGTTAGTAAATTCCACTTTATAAAAGAGAAATGGGGTTCGATTATATCGAAAGCATTCGATATGTCTTAAATTTTACTTTGTTTATGTGCTCCCGAGCACTACGTGAAGTGTTTCAGAATTTTCAGTGCTAAAATAAAAGTAGAAGTATTTTCGATGTTTACCTCATAAGTTACCTTACCGTTGTTAGTTATGGGGTTTCAAAGTTTCCATATAAACCTTTAAGAGTTATGTTTTACGAAAGTAGCTTAAATATAAACTTACGCTGACTCTTGCATTGCTGGTCTGATAAATGAGAGACTCCATCTAAATCCCCAGGATCAGCAGTGCATCGAAAACCCTCTAGTAACATTGTATTGTACATGACGGTGACCAGATACAAACAGTTGGCCCGCTTGCTAGTTTGCTATCCTTAAAAGAAACTTCTTTCTTCTTCTAAGTCGTATTCCTCAATGCTGAGGGTCGTGATCATTGCAAGGAATTAATCACATAGAACGACTCTCGTGGCAGATTTAATGGGGTGGTAAGTAAGTAAGTAAGTAATACGTTTATTTCACACACAGCAATGACCGAAACAGTTATAATTATAATAAAATAATTATGTAGTCAAAGGTAAACATATCTAAATCATGTATGATGGTCTGCTGTTGTTGTGAAAAGGGCCTCAACTCAGCTTATTGCTGCAGACAAGAATGCCTCCAGCGCTGGTATTCTGTTGGACCGTGACCGATGGCTGGCCAAAACCTGTCCAAGAGGACAAAGATACGACACAAATAAATTTAATTGAAGATAGGTAGTATAGTGGTTTGCCATTGCTTTCCCCATTTCACACACTGGTTATCTCAGTGTGCAGGTTTCCTCACGATGTTTTCCTTCACCGTCAGAGCAGTCGGTAAATGTACGTAAGTCTTTCGAAAAAACCGAAAAACTCTTTGGTACATGGCATTGCCTGGTTTCGAACTCGGGACCTCCCGCACGGGAATCCGACGTCCTAGCCACGACGCCACCGACGCTCTAAAAAAACTTACCTAATAGGTACTAAATGTTTAAAAACAAAATGTAGGTAAGTACAAAATTCTACATTTTCTAACACACTACGGACTGTGCCGGTGTGACGCAAATGGAAATTCTTTTTAACAAGGGTTCCGTAATTAATTCCAGGGTTGAATTAGGGACACGAGTGGAATTTGAGTTAGGTACCTACCTACATTTAGAAACATTTATTAGGTACGTATACATTCAATTAGGTGCGAAACATTTTGTACTTTCTTTTTTTTAATGTTTTTCTTTAGATAATAGTCTAGACCTAGCTTACCAACATCTAACTTCTCAATACAAAGTTAATGAGTAAGAAAGTTGGCTACATCTTGGTAATAACTTTCCTTCAAAACTTTGATTGACTAAGTTCTATGCTCTTTCGATTGTCTTTGGAGATTTGAACATTAAATGATTTCGAAGGTATCTGTAGAAGAATAACAAATTCTTTTGGGAGAGCTGTTTATTCTGAGCCGTTGATGGCGGAGTTAGTACCTATAACGAGGTCCGAATATGAAGCATGCGAGCTGAAGTGGCAGTGGGCCGGTCACATCTGTCGCAGAACCGACAACCGCCGGGGTCGACGAGTTCTGGAGTGGAGACCGCGTTTGGGAAAATGTAGTGTGGGACACTGCTAGATGGAGCGACGATCTGCGCAAGGTGGCTGGCAACGACTGGATGAGAAGAGCCGAAGATCGGGCTCAATGGCGCACCCTGGGAGAAGCCTATGTCCAGCAGTGGTCTAGAGTGGGCTGATGATGTTGATGATATAATATCTGAGTGTACTTTGACGTGGTTAGTAGTTAACCATGTCAAAATTGTCAGAGTTGTTCTCAAAACTGACGTGGCCTAACATGCTCGAACGGCAGTTAACGTGCTCCCCGAGACACGTAATGGCAAAATGAAAATGTCGCCCATCCTGGTTCTGACCGCGCCCAACGTTGCGTCAGTAATTTGCTTGCAGATGATTTGAACACCGTCACAAAGGCATCAATTAGAAGATAAGATAAGATAGCCATCTTATCTTATCTTCTGATAGGGGTCCGGGAATAACCCAGTGGCACTTCGACCCATGAGGATCTTTTGTGCCTACCCCATTTTTTACACACTGGTTATATCTCAATGTGCAGGTGTTCCTTCACCGTTAGTGCAGTCGGTAAATGTACATAAGTAATCGAAAAATACGAAAAACTCATTGGTACATGGCACTGCACGGTTTCGAACCCGGACCTCCTGCATGGGAGTCCGTTGTCCTAGCCACTGTGCCACTGAAACCTGCACACTGAGATGACCAGGGTGTAAAATGGGGTAGGCACAAAATACCCTCAAGGGTTGAAGTGCCGTTGGGGTTATTCCCGGACCCCTATCAGAAGATAAGAGATGATAACATGCAATGATTAAGTAAAGTTAGGAGTTAAGTTAAAGCTCAGTTATATTTCTTGATTTATAAGCAAGAAATATATCTGTCACGTCCATAATCCCCGAGGTGGTAGACAGAGGCACCACCTTCATCATTGCTAGTTCCCACTTTTCGCCGTAAGATTTGGTGGCGAGCATATCGCCGTCTAAGAAATAGAATTTACTTTTTAAAAAGAACAGTTAAACTTTCGCACTCTAACTAAACCTCAATTTCCAAGAAATCACAGATTTCCCACGTCTTAAATCACTATTTCTTTGTCGTCGGTGCCTAATGCCTCTATTTAATACCTCATATTGGCTTAATACCATAATATATCAATGGCTCTACCCGATAAAGAAAAAGCCCACTCCATAATAGGGTATCAATGGTAGCCATTTATGTAATCGGGGCAATAATGGGACTATTCTGAGCGGTCCCGTGTTTATCAATCAATTTGGTGTGTTGTATTTCCTTTGAAAATGTTCTATAACATTTATAAAGTGGACACATCAAGCTTTGTGGAATCCTGTCGCAATACGTTTATTATTTCTTGACATTCGTATGAATTTAGCAAATAAGTTAAAGGAAGGAAGAAAGAATTTATATCCAATACACACATACAAACAATTAGGTACTGTTAACGCCATATATCGTTATTTTTAAATAACACTATACACATTTGTACTTATCTAATATTCAAATAATTATTCCTGTTCCTTTCCTACCTGTCACCTTAGAGACAAGACCGAATACGCGCATCGTGATGACGTCACAATGTCATCTGCCAATCAAACGCACTCGTGAAATGACTTCTGTCGCAACGGTCACGCAAAACAAACGCTCATCGGAAATAATTAATTTCCACGCTAATTACTCTAATATTGTAACTGAACTATCGCCGCGAGTGCTCTAAGTGCTCAACCCTTCAAACTTTGGTGGAAACCAGAAGAAACCAGTCGCCGGATATCAGATCCAGGAGCTTTTCAAGTATGTCTTGTCTCATCTCCTTCTAGCTCTCTGCCGCAAATTTTTCGACAAGGTACAGAAGATAAAAATAATATTAAACAAATATATTATAAAAATAAATAAACAAAAGTAATTAAGTTTGATGAAGGTGGTGTGCAGCACCGGAAAAAGGTGACTGCCTCAGCCTGTTGCCGTAGCGCTTTTAGCACTGCGGCGCTGATTTTCAGGCATCCCCCAAAAGCGACAAAGTATCTACCAAATACATGAACCTAGCTATGAAGTACTGCTTCAGATAAATATTATCATCAGTGGGTAGTTAAATAATAATAATAACTTATCCCTTAGTTCACCAATAGTTCATACAACTAGCGGGAACTGTCTTTGAATGCATTCTTATGGACGCGTTCAGAGTCAGGTCCCGGTTGGTGCACTCCATACCACAATCTTATAGTAAATACTCTAACAAGGCCTCTACGTGTTGGACCCGTGTCCCCACGCAAGCCTTTCAAAGGACTGGGCCCTCAGGTCCCGTGAACCCTGAAAAGAGTAACAACATAATAATATAAATAATGTGACATTATAGCCGGACATCTTTTGTTTTACGACTTTTCGGTTTCGCATAAAATATCGATTCTCCATAAATTATGTACCAAACGGATTATGAAGGAACGAATGACCGCCTATATAAAATATTAGGGGAGGGACTATTTTTTTCTTTCGTCCAAGAATCAGGTGATCGTTTTGATGAAAAGTAAGTAAAATACACATTATTGCACAAATAGAAAACAACAGGTAACAAATAGAGAACAAACAGATCACAAAGCACTATGTATATTTGGCAAAAGGGGGGAAAGTCAGCAAATGCTGACATACTCGGGTACCAAATATGCAGCGCTGTTTTTCATTTCCCCCCTTAAAAGTAAAAGTTTGTCTTACGAAAATACAAAATTTATTGAGTTATCTTTTGTATAAAATTAGTATGAACTTATTCATTAGATTTTTTTAAATGTCTTTAGATCCATTGCTATTTCTATTAATTGGTTCCTTTTATGTTAATAGACACCTTTGGGTGGTCCTAAGAAAATGGCCCCATATACGCACAAAAAATTTAAATTTTTGACTTTTCCTACAGAAAAAATAAAAATTCGGACTTAGCACATTTTGCACAATGTAATATAGTAGCAATATAAGTTGAAAGATTTTGAATATCTCTATCAGTGACGAAATAATCGCTTGTTAACACTTAGCTGTTCCACCCTGTATAAGGTCCTTTTTTATTATTAAAAAATCTTTGGAGGGATGTGCTGGTCATTTGTACCACTTTACACGAAAAAATAACACTGTTACTTGTAAAAAATTCCATACTAAAGAAAAATGAACCCCATTATTTTGCGCCTTGGTGGCATAAACTCTTCCATGTCGTTATGAAACTTCTTATTTCAGTATTAGAATATTCAATAATTCATTCATTTGTAGAATTTTCAAACAAACAATATTGTCATTTTTCCAGAAAATTTAATAGGTTTTTCTTTTTCTTTTGACCTATCGTTATTGTTATAATAATAACCTATATATGCCACCTTAGAAATATTTGCAGCTAATAAAATAAAACCCTATATACTAACTCTGAAGTAAACAAAACTAAATATCTACGTATCATTGAACAACATGTGAATATTTGAACATTTCTAAGTGTAGCATAGGTACCTTAGAGCAGATTACCTACAGTGCCACTATTAAGGATTCAGACTGCGGTTCGCTAGTTTCCATATCTTAAAAGCATTGGGAGGTTTTCCAGTAGTCCAGAGTCGAGATATGCTTATATTCTCTGATTACTCTAATATACATTTTCACACTGTACTATGATAACGACACCGATATGTATGGTGTATTGGGCGACATAAACATTTGAGTTGAAACACGAACCATCTAGCTATTACCTACTGTTTAATAGAAACAAAGAAATACTAGTAAAACTTGTTATAATCGAAAAAATATAACAGTAATTGAAAAAATAACACACACACACACACGCATACACTCACCCTCAAACACCCTCTCACAACAGGTTTTCACAACATAATAATAATATTTATCTAATTTTTATATAAGTGTATCCCCCAGGCCATTAATTAGACTTGCTATCTACTACGCTGCAAGACGGCCGATGAGGCCAGTGCAGGTAGTAGAGACCGATATTTACTTATAACTTCACTATTGTTAAGTGATTAATTAATTATAATTAATTGATGTGACTAGTGCAAGTAATGAGCGCAAAGTGAAAGTTTTCGCCGTTGATATGGAAGTGCGGGGGCGGGAGCGTACTGCCCCCTTTCTCCTCATGCTGAGGTGCTGCTTGGCGCCGACACCTACCCTTCCATAAATCCCATCTGACGTCAAAGATACTCCAAGATATTGTAAACCACTGGTTCAATTTTTATCAAGGGTAAGAACACTCTACAAAATTCTCTGTTTATTAAAAAAAACAGCTCTAGATCGAATTCTCGGTTATGCAAGAGACAAACAGACATACAAACCAATGCGTCAAACTTAGACATCCCTTCCTCAATCGATCGGGGGTTAGGTTAGAGAGAGAACAAAATCCCGTGACTAAAATCAATATCCAGGAATAGGTTAGGTAAAAAAATCTGAACTAAAGCAATAAGGAACAATCCGTGTGTGATGAAGAGTAATGCTCCAATATCCCATAAGGGACCGGCCCACAGATATCTAAATAAATCGGTAATAGAGCTGCCATCAAAGATTTTGAAATTCGCCCTACTACTTATTGTTTATTTATATATTTCATAACAACACTAACAGCTATTTCCAAACGTGTGTTACAGTAGTTCGATTATACTCAACTTTATTATTATAACAACATTGTACAGTATTGTCTGATGGAACAATTTAATTGAATTTAGATTGGTATTGAAGTAGGAGGATTAACTTAATTGCTCGCTAGATAAGTTTTATATGGAAACCGTGTCTGCCAGTTGGCGTATGCGCTGTGAGCTTCTCCCCATACATTCAGTCGGTTATTGAAATGACAAATGTATGAAACTTATCAAAATTATACGGACATTTGCTCAAACCTTTGGCTCGCTGTCAATGCTCACATCATCATTCTAGAGAGGGTGCTTTCTGTGGGTGACACACATTCGTGATCATCATTCACCTGTAAATGACGGTCAAAGTCCTATTTGCAGTTGTAATAACTGAGAACATGAATATATTACATCAACAGAGAGGTAAAAGGACTTTTTTTTTTCAATTGCTTGCAACTTTGGAAGAGTTTGAAGTGTGACCCCACCACGAATGGCACACTTGTTGCTTCTTGAAAAAGATCGTCGTCGTCCAAAGTAGACTGACACTTCGGAGCAAACTCCGCGATAATTATCAAGTAGCACCCGTTATACCAATAATAAAGAAGTGATATTGGCTCTAAGGTTAGGGCAAGAGACTGCGGCGTAAGCGTTGCAGGATCGAATCCGCCTTTGAACCACTGTGGACCACTCCTAGCATAAACTTTATAGCCCAGTTGGAGAGAATGAAGAATATTGGTATAACCAATGTTAATTGGGGTTCTCGTGACCCCACTAATTTGACCCACTAGTGGTACAGTATCTCGATATATTGGGCTCGTGGTCCCACTGTCTGGTGGGATCATCAGTCAGCCGTAATGCAGTTGCTCTTGGTCCCACTAATTTGGGTATAAACAATATCACAATATTTTAGGAACACAATATAAATTGGGGAATAGAAAAGCCAACATAATGAACGGGTAGTTTACTGAAGACTTAAAAATAATTATAAATTATATAATTATTAATTACTTAGGTATTTCCCAATAAAGTCAAACAAATTTTTACCTTTCACTTTAAAAAAAAAGACAACGCGAAGGACACCGGACACTGACAGGTATTACAACATACAATTATAATATAATATATTGTGAATTGTGACTAAGGTGGCCAGTATCTGAAGGACTTCTTACACTTGGAAAAAATAATAGAGTGGGACCACGAGCCGTAATCTACAACTATTACTGGTAGTCCCACTATGCAGTCCCACATTTTGAAGCTAGTGGGACTACGAGTAATGGTGAGACAATGTAGGTGGGACCACGAGTCAATGGGACCAGAGACCAATGTTTTATAAGAAAAAAAAAGTAAAAAGTAGAAGGTATTTCTATTACCTATTTATTAAGATTTCTTTGGGTCTACTACATATGGATGAATCGGGACCCAATTTGGCGGCTTATTAAGCCTTTACTGTTTACCTCGTTAGTAAGGGTGATGCCTTTGATTGAATCGCAAGGGTTCGATTCCTATAATTATTTTAGTTTTATACGTGACTTACGCAACCCTAATTAGGGATGTGTGGAGGGCCGTTTGCAGGATTCTGATTTGATTTAGATACAATATTTATGGATTAATGTAGTAAGAATTTTGTTTTTTTATTTACGATTAAACCAGCGCTTGACCTCAATCTGAGGTCTCGTTGAGGAGCTCGTAGCCTAGTTCCGAGCACGGTCCGAAACTGTTCGTGCAGGTTAAGCGACGTTGGCGCGGTCGTTACGTAGATGGGTGACCGCTAGTAGCATATTTCATCTGAGCTCTTCCGTGCCTCGGAGAGCACGTTAAGCAGTCGGTCATGGTTAAATAATGAATAATTGTTCTGTAGTTCCTCCAGGAGTTTGTGTATTTGTTTTTGTCTGCGTGTATACCTTAGTATATGCTGCATATTACATTAGTATATAAACCTGAGTGTACTTTGACGTGTAATGAACATTATCAATAAAATGTCTGTCTTATCATCAGGTCTTCTTGTTGTCGTATGGTCAGTAGTCAACCATGTCAAAATTGTCAGAGTTATTCTCAAGACTGACGTGGCCTAATATGGTCTAACGGCAGTTAACGTGCTCTTCGAGGCACGAAATAGTAAAATGAAAAAGTCACCCATCCTGGTTCTGACCGCGCCTAAAGATGCGTCAGTCATTTGCTTGCAGACGATTTAAACACCGTCACAAAGGCAACAATTCTCATGGCTATCTTATCTTATTATGGGGGCCGGGGATAACCCAGCGGCACGTCGACCCCTGAGGATCTTTTGTGCCTACCCCATTTTTTACACACTGGTCATATCTCAATGTGCAGGTGTCCTCACGATGTTTTCCTTCACCGTTAGAGCAGTCGGTAAATGCACATAAGTAATCGAAAAATACGAAAAACTCATTGGTACATGGCACTGCACGGTTTCGAAACCGGACCTCCCCGCTTGGGAGTCCGGTGTCCTAGCTACTGTGCCACCGACGCTCTATTCATTCTCATGCCTAAGTTGGTACTCCAATTAACTAATATTTTAAACTTATCGTGTTTCGTTAAACCTTTCCCTTTACCCATAATACCTTCACTTTCACTGGATCTATAATTACCTTTACCTATAACAGCTCTGTAGACAAAACATTAGGAAAGAAATGACAGGCAGAAATTACTGACAATAGCTTTCAGTTCAGGCTTTCAGTCCCAGGCGTACCTGTGATAATAAAGATAATAGAAGGCAGGACAAGTCAAGCAAACAAAGAGGGGAAATTACTACTTTCACGAATGAATCCCACACCCAAACCTAACAGTGTTACTGACATTAAAAACAATGGCTCCGAACATTAACAAGCCGCCTCTTACACGCACTTGTAATCGTGAATGAATAAATTAATGAATTATTTATTCGCCAGAAATATGGTGCATTGGATGACAAATCTTAAATATTAGGTCTCACATATTTCGCCAGCTTTGGCATGCAAATATTTTAGAGTTAACTTCATCAAATTCAAGTAATTATTTGGAATACAATCATTACATAACACATAAAGGAAGGCGACTCATAGATAACCAAGTTTGATAACTATTTATATACAAAGAAAATATTTCCCCATAGAACCGGGTTTTCTACGAAGAATTGTTTTTTTCTTATATAGTGGATTCAATGGTGCTCGTTCCTTCCTCCATGCTAGTAACATAGAGCAAAATTTTTATTAACTTAATTGTTATGTGATTCTCATAAAGATTCCACGGCATTCCACGACCATAAAATACCTATTGATTTTTCCGCTGATAAAATGGTATGTCCTAACAAGTTCTAAGTACTGTAGAGTCTAATTATTTTTTGAGAACAATAGAACAAACCATGAATTCTTCCAATTTACGAAGGCATTCTGCACGATGTTTCAGGTTCGATTATTTAAAGGCATATTCCTGAGTCTGAGTGTCATTCGGTTTTCCATCAATAGCACGAAGCGTCCTTAAAGTAAAATCTTAATTAAAATACCTACATATCCCTTTCTACGCCATACCTCTACATAGAGATGACACGAGACTTCATAACATTCAAAAGTTTCCTTAAAATTCCCGGTTTGTCTCTCATCATATGCCTATTAATATCCCCACTTTTGGGGCACAGACATCCCCTTGAACAAGAGGGTACGGGCCATGTTCCACCGAGCGGGCACAGTGCTGATTGGTGGATTTCACATGCCTTCGAAAACTTTTTAATTTCCTCTGACATGCAGGTTTCTTCACGATGTTTTCCTTCACCGTTAGAGCAGTCGGTAAATGTACGTAAGTCTTCGAAAAAATCCGAAAAACTCATTGGTATATGGCATTGCATGGTTTCGAACCCGGACCTGGGAGTCCGGCGTGCTAACCACTAAGCCACCGATGCTCTCAACCCCCAGTCCGTTTGTCTCTAAATCCAGTCTATTGTATCTGCTTGTTACATGTCGGTGTAACTGAAGATCTAGTTTGCGTAAGATACCGGAAAACACAGCGGGCGTAACACACTGCGGTAATTACACATAACGATAGTTCTAACGAGGGTAGGCGCATTGAATGCTAAGTGATCGGTTGTCATGGTAACCGTATCACACTGGGAGCCCCCTAATTACCAGAATCCGGATCAATAAAGGATAATATTCAAAGGATTTGACTTGAGAATTCGGACTGTATCGGAAACGTTACCTTAGATTACCTTAGGTTACGTTACCTTAGGTCGCCATAGACATGGGGTAGCTTGTACTAGAATATTAGTGGGTACAAGCTATACCTACTTAAAATTTCATTGAGGTAGCTCAAAAGAGAAAAAACCTATATGCTCAAAACCGCTCCTCATCTCGAGGGAACCTCGGTCTTCACACCCCTGAAATGCCTAAACCCTCGAAAGATTTGACGGCCTTGGCTCTATGTTCTTGGAGCTAAAAATGTTCAAATTAGATATTAAAAGGAGTCTGTGCTCTGAAATCCACTTATATTAATTAATCAATTTTCATATAGGTAAGTAATAAGATTTAATTTCGCGTTTCTCCAATTTCAATTTTAATTAAATGAATCTTAAAGATTTAATTTCACAAACCGTAAAGAAGGGGAAACGAGGAAAATAGAGATAGGTTTTTAGAGCTCATAGAATTTGTATTTATATTATATAATAATTATGACCACAGCTCTTCTCTTTTGTGACCTAGTATTGGCTCAGTTCTATATCTGGTCACTAGTGATAAATGGTTATTCGCTCCATAGCATGCTTTTTAATAGTTCCATTATCAACAATTGGTGCTAAAGTTTAAATGTGGAGCAAGTCACCTTATTATCACTAGTGACAAGATACAGAATACAGCACTGACCATGGCAGTAAAGTAAGTGAATATTGCCCCATTGATAAATTATATTTAGGGCCTTATCATGCTAGCGATTGGCGAACGTGTTTGAAGCGAGACGAACTGTCGTCAATGCGCTCGCTGCGTATGCGCAATGAGTTCGCCGTTTTTATTTTTATTATTAAATAAGGAGAGCAGCGAGCATACCAGCTACCTGATGGTAAGTGGTCATCGTCGCCCATAGACACCTCACCTCACTGTATTAGAGGGTTTTTGAAGCGCTGCTAACCTGAAGTACTAAGATGGATTGCCTCATGTGCCGGAAATTACGCTGGCTCTCTTATCCTTCAAACCGAAACACAGAAATGCAAGCATTTCTGATTCACTGCAGAAATAGATAGGTTGGCGATCCTTCACATTAGGATCTATCACTACTAATTTCTAAATTGTTAATTAAATACGATTAATTATCAATTCAAAAATCGTATGAGTTCGTTTGAGGGAATAGCGACGGGCTCACTTGAAACACGTTTACAAATCGCTGTGTGATAAGGCCATTAATGGCAGGTCACTGGGCTGGCAGAACCAAATTTAGAAAGTCGACATTAGAATTCTCATCAGACAAAATTTACTGTGAAAACAAGTACCTTTCTTATCAGAATAGATCTTCCGTCAAATATTCAATGCGCAGCGTAATCAGCTGCTCAACGCGATAAAGGACTGGGTTCAAACACAGATAGCGCTACGAGAGGAATGGCTACTAGTGATGGGCTGGTTTAAGCCCGGGTCTTTTGGGTTGAAATTGAAACCGGTTTTATACCCGGGTTTCTGGAACTGGGTTTATACTCAAACTGCTTGCAAACACACTAAAAGGGTGGTAAGGTGTTGTTGAACTAATAAGTAATTTAGTGGTCTGATAAATCCAGTGTATGACCCTCAAGAAAGTTCAAAAAGAGAGGTTTAGTTATCTAATTTAAATTTGTACTTACAGCGATATAATCCCTTGTTCCCGTTTCATCTACCGCGATTCATCCAGTAGTTGACTCGGGAATTTAATTCCCGTTTCACCGCTGATGGTTGAATCGGCAGGTGTCATCTTCAAAATGAAGTTCGGAGTTCATGAAGCAAAACCAGCAGTTTCCAAGATATTGAATAATTTAAAAACTACCAAATAAAAATGTTGAGTTGATATTAGTTGATCATGTAGAGTAGCCAATGTCAGATTTATAGTCCTCCCGACGACGGTGACCCCTTTCAGTATCTAGCATGCTTGATGTGGCTGGCAAATCCGAACATGCTCATGCTCATGCATGAAGACCCGGTCACAGCGATCGCAGTAGAGTTGTCCGCGGCACTGTTGTTGTGTAGTGGTAGGAATAGGACGTCTTTGAGCGGGTTTTCTTTATATGGAGACGGGTATCAAGTTCAGCTAACTGGGCTACACTTTTCTTGACACGCGTTTGCCACTTTGGCCTCCGTGATGTGATATTAGATTTGAATCAGGGTCCTAGATTTAAACCAGGTGTCTATAGTACATCACTAGTTCCGCCAGAGCAGAGCACGGTTAATTAAGGGCTGTCACAAATACTGTAGGTGCCACTTGGCGGGATGAGCAAAAGGCGGTCCGGGCGGGGCGAGAGACAGAGACACCCCTACACGGCGCAATTAGATTGCGGGTAGCTGGAAATTAAGCAGAGATTCCTGGGTTTGCTTGGAGTCGGCTCTGATTAGGTGATACGTTTTCATCACGGTTTGGAAAGTGGACGCTAATTGCTGGTAGATATGTAGTACCAACTAGGGTTAATTTTCCGCTCGATTTCTCAAAAACCGAAGACTTTTCGGTAGTTTTGTTCCATCGAAGATTTTTTGACCGTTATAACGGTTTATCGAAATGGTGGAATGGTTCATAAAAGCTATCTTCACAAAATACCTGACTGAAAAAAGTCAGTCAAAATTCAAAAATTCAAATTCAATTTTTTTATTCAAAGCTTATACATAATACTACAATACAATACAATTTAAAACTAGTGGGTAGGTATCTATTTACAAAAATCATATCCTGGCACCTGCACTAGTCAACGGCTGTCTTGCAGCATGCCAGTCCTTAGACCGATATGATGATGATGAGTCAGGGGAGAGGGTGTATGAGGTTGTGTGTGTGTGTGTGTGTGTGTGTGTGTGTGTGTGTGTGTGTCGATTAATTAGTCAACGATTTATTCGATTAATTTAGACAGGGTAACAGGATTTATTAATTTACTTACAAGCTGTAAATCGCAGACTAACCGTACCATTTATTAATAAGCGTATTCTTGCAGGGCGACTTATTATCGACTTTTCCAACAGATAAATAGGCAAAGAAAATTTGACTCCTCAAACAAATAATCTACCAGCTAATCGGTAGATTGTAGAACCTTTATTTTGCGAATTTCCAATAACAAGTGTTCCAGTAACAATTATATTGCTACAGAATGGGTAATACATAGAATTAAACAACAAGCACTATCTATACGTAGACATGAAAAACACCCTGAAATACAGTTTTGAGGAAAAATGTTATGCAGCAAAGTGCAATATATGGCTGGAGTGGCCTTATTAAAAGCAATTTTCGCTCCGTGTGCTATGCATCTGACGTCTCGATTTGCTTCGCCGTCACGGAGCTTACTCTGATTTATATCTTGAAGTTTGAAAGCTTTCATGATGTCTCGAAACTGCATAGGTATATTTGTATATTTGTAAAAGCATAAGTGTAAAAGCTTTTCTACCATTTTCTGATTCTTAGGTATTGTGACAAATTATAATCTAGCTAGATAGTTTCTTTAATAAATTAAAAATTAACTTTGAGGATTTGTTTACCAATTTTATACTTACTCATAGTTCAAACATGACTGATTTTAACACAAAATTGTCTCATTTGTAAAATTGGTTATGGCACTTACAGTTTAATGCTTCTGAGGTACAGAAATATGCTTAGTATTCTATACATTTAACATTACGGCCGTTTAAACGAGCGTATGTGGGACGCCCTAACGGACGACGTCCGGTCGGACGTCCCAGATACCGCTGGCGCGATGAATTGGAGAAGGATCTGCGGGAGCTCCGGGCGCCTGACTGGCTCGAGACTGCGCAGGAGAGAGAGCGATGGCGCTCTTTGGTATCGGAGGCCAAGATCCACTTCGGGTCGCTGCGCCAGCGGAGTAAGTAAGTAAGTAAGGTAATAAATAAGAGAATAATCGAAGGCCTTACCAGTAAGAAGAGCACTAGCTTGCTTATCGTAATGGTTAGTGGCCAACCTACTTGTCAGAGTTGTTCAGGCCGCCCGTAGGCCTCTGACATGGCTTAACGACTGCTGTCGAACGACAAAAACCGGGACCGACTGCTTAACGTGCTTTCCGAGGCACGGAGGAGCTCAGAATAAATATGACACTAGCGGTCACCCATCCTGGTACCGACCGCGCCCAACGTTGCTTAACCTTCATGATCACTTTCGGACCGTGCTCGCAACTAGGCTACGAGCTCCTCCACTTATTACACTTGACTAAATTCAGTCGACAAAATTACTCAACGATTTAGTCGACTGGTTTCTGTTTATATGCTGTAAATCGTAGACTAACTGTACTGAATGCATTTACACTTGACTTTATTCAATCCGACTTAATTGTGAACTGAAATGATAATTAATAAACACTTAAGAAAACATTAGTTATTTTAGATAAAAGAACCTTCGAGAAAAGTGTGGAAAACAGGAAGCCTCTTGGAAATTCTAAAATTTTCAATAAAATCATGGAAGGTCAGGCTCATATTTAGGAGGGAATGGGGATTATAGATCTGCCTACACCCTAGCTCAATTCATTATACCTAAGTGAGACCTTAACTTATTTTTAATAACCGACAGTTGCACAAAATGCCGTTAAAGTTAAAATACATGCAATCACTTTCTACGCCGTAGCGTTGCTCTATAGATAAAGATGACTTGTACAAGACTTAAGGAAGTCTTAATATTAAAGACGTTTTCTGCAATACACGATTAGTCAACGTTATGTTAATTAGACGTATACTATATGACACACGGATGATCAAGATGGATCCAACGATAACAATTATGGTGATGTCGGTTCAGTGGTTCAGGCGCTGTGAGGGAACAGACGAACATACATACTATGTATATTGTATGTTCATACAAATAGAAATAGAAATATCATTTATTTGTACATATGGGTAATGCAGATGTTACATTGTGTTTCAGTATCACCATATTCTGCCCGAAAGCGTACAAATTTTTGTTCAATTAATAAATCAATCATAAATTATCATCAATAAAATAATCAATCATAAATCATAATAAATTAGCAAAATAATAATAAATGTCTAAATTTAAAAAAAATACATAAGAATTAACAATAAAGATAGGTTTTTAATTAATTATTATATAAATGTCAACATTAATTAAATTTTGATGATGTCACAGCTTATCTACTAAGGAAGTCAGTCAATTTGTAATTTTTCTTAGAGCAATTTATATAGTTTTTTTTTTGAAATTCAGACAAGCTTAATTCTACAATTCTACAATTCTTCGTCTATTCCCTAAAGTCAAGTCTGAAATAAAAATCATGATCCACATTTGTGTACAATTTCCAAAAGTCGTTATTTCGTTCCGTAATGGAAAACCAATTTCTAACAAAAGCATTGAAAATTGAAACTCATTCTATAGCAAAGGACGTAAGCAACGGAAGTGTTTCAGGTTTCAGCAGTCTCTGTGGAAAACTGTTTCTTTTTTCATGTCCTATTTCCGTGAAAAAACTCATTTGGGCTTAATCCTGCGTATATAGAAAGTTATTCGTTCGTGCAGTTCTAAGCCGGTATAACTAAAATGTACAATCGTGCAAAGGGGCACGTAGCCTATAGTTGCGAGCATAGTCTGAAAGTGATCTTGCAGGTTACAACAAGGACTGGTGTCTGCCAGTGGCACATTGTCATCTTACACCCTCCGTGCCTCGGAAGACACCTTTCAGCTGTCGGTCCCGGCTGCAATCGTTTACAGTAGCCGTTAGGCCATGTCAAAGGCGTAGTAAAATAGAGTCAGAGGCCTAAGGCCGGCACACACGGCAGCTATAATATACATTAATGTATATTACATCTCGGGATGTATATTTTTGACTCAGATTCAGATTAATTTATTTGTCCAGAATGTAGGTACATAATTCAAAGATTGTATTTTCTAAAGAGCGATGGATCGTGCCATGATAGGCATTTCCCTCGTGGACAGAGTGCCGAATATCGAGATACGGAAAAAGACTAGGGTGCCGGATATAGCCATTACAGTGTCCAGGTCTAAGTGGAGATGGGCAGGGCACGTGTGTAGAATGCAGGACGATAGGTGGCCCCGAAGACTGCTCGAGTGGCGACCCCGAGTGGGGCGCAGAAGTGTCGGCAGGCAGCCCGCGAGGTGGACCGCCGACATTGTGAAGACGGCGGGGAGGATGCGGATGCGAACGGCTAGAGACCGAGGAGAATGGCGTGCACATGAAGAGGCCTATACCCAACGATGGGTTACGTTAGGCTGAAAAGAAGAAAGAAGATTTTCTAAACAAAGAGCCGATACATTCTACTCAACAATGAGCATGCAAATATAAAAATAAAAAATATTGTAGTCAGATAAATTATAAAATATAAATGTCATTTAGATCGTAATACCAACAAATAATATCTATTATTCTTATAAATAATTATTTAAAAAAATCATTATCCAAATAGTAACATTTATCCAGTAACCATTCAAATAGTCTTTTTTTAAAAACTCTTAGGGGTAAGTCGGCAAACTGGCGTGGTAATTTATTATATATGCGTATTACATTGGTGCCTCACACGCAGCAGGTAATGAGATATATACGAGTACCCATCTTTCCTTCATTTCACTGGTGTAACGGTTAGTTGACGCACGTGCGAGCATACGAGCAGGTTAGAAATGTATCGTAATATAACGTTAAAATGTTAAAATGTATGTTAAGATGTATTCAGAAGATTGTGTTGATAAATTTATAAATATAAATAAATAAATAATAATAACAATATTTTGTGATTATGTCTGAGCCTGTCCGAGATCCAGAATCTAGTATGAGAGAGACAACACAGCTGTGTGCTTTATATTCCATAAACAATGTTCTTGTGTAATCATGTGTACGTTTCTGTCACTATTTCAACCCTTTGTCAGATACCCTAGTAGATGCGTACATACACAGCTAGTCAAATACACTACTTTCAGTTTGACTACACGCCACTTGGGCGCTATGATCCCTCTCTCGCTATCGTCACTATGCGATAATAGACACGTCTCGACAGGCTCGACAGGCTCGACACATAAGTCATTATTATAATTAGGAAAAATGCTTATATGTCTATCGGTATTTTATAGGATACATTTCGGAGAGTGCGCATCGGAATTGCACGACCTAATTCCAGCATCACCATTCCGCCTTCGGACTACCAGGCGCGGGGAGGGGTTCCATCCTTATGTTGTTGATATCCCATCTGCTCGTACGAAGCGATTTGCTTCTTCGTTCATTATGCGAACGGCTAAGGAATGGAACAGCCTGCCGGCGTCTGTATTTCCCGAAACCTACAACCTTGGGATCTTCAAAGCCAGAGTGAATAGGCATTTACTGGACCCGCATGCTCCATCGTCGACCTCATCGTCGCTTACCATCAGGCGAGATCGAGGTCAAATGCGGGTTTAGTAGTACATTAAAATATATGTGGGCTATATTATGTGGTCTGAGCCTGTCCGAGATCCAGAATCTAGTATGAGAGAGACAACACAATTTTCTCGCTCTTTTCGGCACATACGGGGCCGAAAAGAGCGAGAAATTTTTCTTTTTTTCATTACTATGTTATCTTATATCATAATAATAACATAGTAATGAAAAAAAGAAAAAAAAGGATAAATAAAGGAATCATAATGTAACGTTATATATGTTGAGATATTCCGTATCGCTCGGTACCTTAAGATGTAAAAAATATACATGTGTATGTGCTCCTGAAGGATCTTATGGCAAGATGTATTGAAATATGTCTTGCTATAATATACATCTCTATATTATAGCTGCCGTGTGTGACCTTAATTCTGACAATAGGTTGTCCATTAACCACACAAGTAGAAGAGATCGAGCAAACATTGCAATTTCTGCTTGCAGAACGTACGTATTATACTCGTACCTACTGATAATTCATGTTTATTTTACAGAAAAGTAAAAAAAAATGAGCAGCCTGATACTTACCAATAAGCTCCATTTTACAGAACGTTTTTGTTCACTTATTTTTATTTAGGTAAGTACTTACTGCAGTTTTGTTAAAAAAAGACCTGAAGTAGAGGTCCAACGCTGTCCGTACGATGTGTTGATAAAGTAGAGCAAAACATTCTATCTATAGAATTAATTAGATGACTGTACAGCGAACTAAGTAACTTTTTCAGCAAAATATTTATTGTGCTTCCTAGCGCTTTTGCGGGCTGAAAATTCAAAGCTTATGAAAGTTTTATGGAGCCATTCAATTATTCTAAAAACTACCAACAAAAATATAAAATAATTATGTAGGTACTTAAATTGTTATTAAAACTAAAAATTATTTAATAAGTTCTACAGAAAATAAAAAAACCTAATAAAATATAACTACCAGTCGAATTATACTCATCTCATCAGCTTATTAACGTCCCCCTTGTTGGAACACAAGCCTCCTCTTTGCACAAGGGGGATACGGGCCATGATCCACCGAACGGGCCCAGTGCTGTTGGTGGATTTCACACGGCTTCGGAAACATTTTTCCTCAGACGCAGGTTTCCTCAAGATTTTTTCCTTCACCGTTAGAGCAGTCGGTAAATGTACGTAAGTCTTCAAAAAATCCGAAAAGCTCATTGGTTTCGAATCCGGTCCTAGCATGGGAGCCCGGCAGCGTCCTAGCCACTTTGCCACCGATGCTCTCGAATTACTCATATTGTAACGATGTCGACTTCATCGTTCATATCAACCTCCTTGCCATCAACTTCAACCTCATCGTCAGCGTTTATCTCATCTCATTTCGTATTGGCATCTTCATTTCTTCATTTAAATTCAAAATCATGTTCCAATTCCATTTTTAAATTTCATTATTCCATTAATTTCATTGTTTTATTTGTACATTCACTTTTTATCTGTATTTCGTCCCGAACGGACGTCTCCCGTCCTACTACCTATTTTCTGTGTTACCTACTATGTGTTCTTTTTCTTAAAAATATATTATTTAAAAATTATTTACCTATTTCTTCATCTGCGCACTGTCCTAGAACCCTGCTAGCCGGCAATAGAGGACAGACTGTAGCAGTGGCGCCCAACGTGTGGCATGTAAAGGTGGTATGTATTGTGTTCTTTGATATGTTATGTACTGTATAAGGGTAATGTGTTTGTGGTGTATTTTTTATGTTTGTAGATGTAGAAGGTGTAGAATAATGAGGAGAGGTAGGTAAAATATCGAGTTGGTTGTTGTATGTAGATACTTGTATGCAACTTTCCGTCCATTTACATGATTCAATTAAAGTATTTATAGAATTTAAATCATTAGGTGATAGACGTTGGCCGAATTCAGGCCTCAGATTGCGACGCAATATATCTATTTTTTGTTTTTCAGTTAATGGTTCATGGAGTTTGGCAAACAAGGACTCCATGTTAGAAAAATAAATAATAATACGTTCATTAATTTTTTGTCTTCGAGAATCTATTACTTTTTTTAGTTTGTAATCATAATCTATGATTTCAAAGTCTTTTAAAAATGATGATTTAAATGTATTCCAGTCTTTGATGGTTTCTTTTCTTGCTCGAAACCAATCCAAAGCTGTATCTGACAAGATATCGTAAATATGATTATATAAAGAGGTATCGTTAATATTACGTGCTATAGCGAATTCCTCTATTTTTTGTATGAATTCTTTGGGGCATCCGTCCCCTTTATAGGAAAATCGTTTGAAATCATTAGATTCGTTTTCAGAAATATTTGAAAGTCTGCATGTGAGTGTTTCTAAAAATGTGTGTAATTGGGTTGGTGCGTGTATCAATGAGTCCGCGGAATGGTATGTAGACTGAGGGGATGGTAGTTCTAACTCTTGGAAACGTGTCTCCAAGGTTCGGAACTCATTCCACAAAGTTTTGTAAGAACTTAGTTGGTCTGATGAATGCTCTGTGGATACATTCATGAGACTAAGCCTTGTCCTTAAATGTGTAAGGTATGAATGTATTTTTATTTTTCTGGCCGGGTAAGATAATATTAGAGTAGAAAGTAGTGTTAAAATTTTTTTTTACCTCTTCAATCTCTATATCTAAATCGTACGGGGTAGATTCCAGCATTTCGTTAGTTAATGTGGAATTAAGTAAGAATCTTAATTCTTCTGCGCTTTGCGTAGTTTGAAAGGTTACATTACGTATTTTAAGTTCGTAAATAATTTCTGGTTTATTCAGTTGTGAATAATCCATTTTTTAAAATTATTATTATTTATTATTTATAAAATAATAATAAGATCTTTTTTTTATGAAATTAAATAAAAAATATTTAGGTTTGCCCATAAGGCCAATTGTATGTTGATTTTGATGTTTATAGGCAAGGCATGATTCGCATTTAGAAATAAACGTAGCTATGTCTTTATACATTCCCGGCCAAAAGTACAGATTTTTTATACGATTGTATGTTTTAAATGTACCGAAATGTGCTGTAGTAGGTGTAGAATGATTCTCAGAAATAACTGAATCTCGGTGTTCGAGTGGTATCGCTAATTTCCAAGAATATTCTGAATTAAATAATGTATTAGAACGAGTGTATTTATATAATTTACCGTGTCTAATAATGTAGTCAGGGGTAGATGTGGGATTTGTTTTGCATTTATCGAACAAATTATTATACCAGGTATCGTTGGTATTGGAAATATCAACATTGATTAAGCTGATAGGAATAGAACGAGATAAAGCGTCAGGAACTAAATGTTCCTTGCCACGCTTATGTTTAATTTCAAAATTAAACATAGATAACCGAATGCTCCATCTGGCGAGACGACCAGTAGGATTATCCAGGTGTAAAAACCATTGAAGAGCGGAATGGTCAGTGTAAATTGTAAATTTTTGACCATTGTCGAGGTAACAACGCCAGTGTTCTAGAGCTGTAATAACGCTTAGTAGCTCGCGTTCGGTAATGGAATAATTTCTTTGGGCAGAGGATAAGGATTTGCTCATATAAGCGATAGGTTTCTCTTCACCATCGAAATCCTGAGTCAGCATGGCACCAAGGCCAAATGCTGATGCGTCGCAATGGACAGCAAAAGGTTTGGTAAAATCCGGACAAGCTAATATTGGAGTAGAAACAAGTGCTTCTTTAATTTTATTAAAAGCAGCATTTGCGTCAGAAGTCCATTTAAAAGGAGGAGCTTTCTTACTGGTAGAAGTAAGTTTTGTTAAGGGGGCTGCTAGGGTACTTAGGTTTGGTATAAAACGTCTATACCAACTAGCAGTACCTAAGAATTTTTTAATTTCTTTGGACGATTTTGGAGGTTTAATGTCCAAAATTGCCTTAATTTTGTCTGGGTCTGTGTGAAGACCTTTATCGTTTATTATGTAACCGAGGTACTTTAATTCAGTACGAAAAAATGCACATTTAGGGAAGTTAATTGCAATATTTGCCTGAGCTAATTTTGTATGTATTTTATTTAAAAGATCAACATGTTGATCGTAAGTTTGTGTAGCGATAACTATATCATCTAAATAACAAAAAACCGAATTATCAAATTCATTAGAGAGTAAGGTGTCAATAAAACGTTGTTGGGTAGCTGGTGCATTGGTCAGCCCAAAAGGCATGACCTTGAATTGATATATACCACGGCCTGGAACATGAAAGGAGGTTTTGGGTCGGTCCTCTAGTTTTAAGGGAATTTCCCAGAAAGCTTTAGCGATATCAATAGAAGATAAATATTTAGAGTCTTTCAGATTATCTATGATATCTGAGATAAAAGGAAGTTTATAGGCGTCTTTTCTGGTGATATCGTTTAATTTGCGACTATCGACACAGAAACGCCAAGTGTCATCTTTTTTAGGAGTTATGATTACTAGATTAAGCCATGGACTTTCACAAGGCTCGATCACATCTAGCTGGAGCATTTTGTCAACTTCAATGCGAAGTGCTTTCTGTTTTTCTGGAGACAATCGATAACACCGTTGTCTTATCGGAAGGTGATCTCCAGTATTGATTTCATGCTCAGCTAGGTGTGTTTTACCTAGAGGTAAGTATTCTGTAGAAATATTCTTAAACTTTTGTATAAGAGCATTTGCTGTAATTTGCTGAGTATCGGAAAGAGAATGGTAAGTAGATAGATGTACGTCGTTAGTGTTGATGAGAAAAGAAGGTGGGTTGGAAGTGTGGTGAATTGTGACTTGAGTAAGAATTTCAGGGGCTAAGTTAAAAGATTTCCAAAAATCGATTCCCAAAATAAAGGATTCTGTGACAGAAGGTATAATATGTGCTGTAATTATAGAAAATTTATTTCTATAATGTACAGGAAGTTTAATTGTACCAATAGATTTAATTGTTTGGCCGTTAGCCACAGTAGCATGAATAAAATCATTGTTACAAATAGTAAAACCATTATTTATTAATAATTTATGGGAATTGTTACCCAAAATGGTAACTGCGCTGCCACTATCTAAAAGTCCATTTAATATCAGATTTTCTACTTTAATTTGTAAATAAGGACGTTCGAAATCAGTACTGTTTTTGAAAAGCATCGTAGAGATTTTGTAAGTTTTGAAAAACACTTTAATGATATTTAACCAATCATTCCAGTTTGATTGATTGAAATTTTCTCTACGGTCCTTGCAAATTATTTTTTTTGAATTATTACAAGATGGGCAATTAGTAAAAACATCGTCATTTTTACCCAACCCTACTTCAGACTCAAAAAAAAATCTTTCAGATTTTTTTGCACCGGGGCCCCCGGGTATTGTAACGATGTCGACTTCATCGTTCATATCAACCTCCTTGCCATCAACTTCAACCTCATCGTCAGCGTTTATCTCATCTCATTTCGTATTGGCATCTTCATTTCTTCATTTAAATTCAAAATCATGTTCCAATTCCATTTTTAAATTTCATTATTCCATTAATTTCATTGTTTTATTTGTACATTCACTTTTTATCTGTATTTCGTCCCGAACGGACGTCTCCCGTCCTACTACCTATTTTCTGTGTTACCTACTATGTGTTCTTTTTCTTAAAAATATATTATTTAAAAATTATTTACCTATTTCTTCATCTGCGCACTGTCCTCTATTGCCGGCTAGCAGGGTTCTAGGACAGTGCGCAGATGAAGAAATAGGTAAATAATTTTTAAATAATATATTTTTAAGAAAAAGAACACATAGTAGGTAACACAGAAAATAGGTAGTAGGACGGGAGACGTCCGTTCGGGACGAAATACAGATAAAAAGTGAATGTACAAATAAAACAATGAAATTAATGGAATAATGAAATTTAAAAATGGAATTGGAACATGATTTTGAATTTAAATGAAGAAATGAAGATGCCAATACGAAATGAGATGAGATAAACGCTGACGATGAGGTTGAAGTTGATGGCAAGGAGGTTGATATGAACGATGAAGTCGACATCGTTACAATACCCGGAGGCCCCGGTGCAAAAAAATCTGAAAGATTTTTTTTTGAGTCTGAAGTAGGGTTGGGTAAAAATGACGATGTCGAATAATGAGTTAATGAATGAGTAGATGAAAAGTTGTATAGTGTATTTAATTAGAATTTAAAAAGGTAAGCCAAAAATAATTGTATTAAAAAAAGTCTAAAAAGAATTGAAAATATTAAGTTAAAATAAAATTAATAGAAAACCTAACAAATATGAATTATGTGCGTGAATAATTTAGAGAGGTGTAAATGATATTTACATTGATAATATATACAAATAGTAAAGGTTTAATACACGCATGATACCTATCATTAGTTCATACATCTTTCAATGTCTTATTTCCTATGCGGAAATAAGACCCTTGTATAAAAAGAGGAATTCTATATTTATTAAAGAATTTCTCATAAACTTTACTATTTTTTTGGTGAAGGCTACTTTATTCAGTCACCACCCACTGAATTAAATTAGTGATGGCTTATTTTTATAGTCACAACCCGCTAATACGATACTATGTACAAGTTTGTGCCTGTAAGGCTACGTACTGTAGGGTACGACGTATCAGAGATACGTAAGAAAGTAGGTAAGTAAAGCAATAATATGCTTAAAAGTAGAATAAATTGAGTTTTTGACCGAGGCTTTTTTTAAGTGTTGTCTGCCGCACTACAGGGTTTGGGTTTTTGTATTTAAAATAATGGTTATTAAAATGGGCTTATTTAAAGAGTTTTTAACCGCTCTAACTGTTAACTTACTGTTTGAGGTAATATTAATAGTGAACAATTTATATTGAAACACTAATAATAAAAATAATGTGCAATTAAATGGTAATGGGTCGAAAGTTAATGAGATGCTTACAAAAAAATTAGTTAAAATAAGAATGTCGTGTTTATCACGATAAAATAATTGTATAACATAAGTAAAAGGAATAAAAGTTATAGAAGGAAGTAAGTAAATAAGTTAGTAAAAGTTGTAAAAGTTTACGAAAAAAGTTTTTTAAAAAAGGTAAAAGTTGTATGAAATAATAATAAAATCTTTTTTTGGTACCTAATAAGATCTTTTTTTATGAAATGAAATAAAAATTATTTAATTATTAGTATAAGATAATAATAAGATATTTTTTGGTAATAAGATCTTTTTGGTAACAAAATATCTTTTTATGAAGAAAAAAATGTCTTTTTTAAATATGGGATAAAAATTGACATTTATGTTTGACGTTTATCATGCAATATTGGTTGTAAATAAATTTTAATATATTTAATACTTTGTACTTACTCAAAAGGATATTCTCCTTTTGGTAAGTTGTCAGTATTTTCTACGACTTGCAATAACCGTGGTTTAAATTGCAAGCTTTCCAAAACTATGAAACCGTTGTTAGCGGTCGTAAGTAGTGTATGTGTGTGGGGTGTAAAGTTATGTTGTAAGTTTATTGTAGTGTAATAAAATTAAATAAATAAATCAATATTGCATGAATAACTATAAATTACCTACCTACTACCTATAAGAATGGTAAAAAAAAAAAAGGAAAACTTAGTAAAAATGTAAAAGAAATAGCTAAAATTTTTGTGTTTTACATTGCCGTGCATAAGCTTTTAGAATTTGGGGGAAAGTATGGTTTGTATGTAAAGTATTATTATTATATTATGGTATGGTATGAAATGGTATGGATTTGAAGCTATGTATTTAGTGTAATGATTGTTGTGCGTTGCGTTAAGTAGGGCAAGTATCTACTACTTATGGTAGTAATAGATACTCCAAGGCCAGCATTTGTTGGCTCCCTAGATTAACGTGACGCGTTTTGTGTCTGTATGTGCGTGTGTTTATAAAAATTGAAGTAAGTCCTGCCTAAATGACTTCGAAAGGGTGTAAGGTACTTACCTGTAATTCCTATGTGGGTGACGTGAATGATGTGATACACTAAACAGTTGAGGCACACGAATTATTTAAAAATCACAAAATAAAAAAATAATTCAAAATATTATTTCAGAAGATAGGAGTCTGGTTTCGCTCTGGAATGTTTTGCCGCAGATGATGATTTGGATCGCTTGTGACCCAATCGACACTCTGGAATTCTACGCTCTGCAAGTCGGCGAGGCTCTGGAACGTTTTGCCGCAGATGATTTGGATCGCTTGTGATCCAATCGACACTCTGGAATTCTACACTCTGCCGAAAAATCGGCTAGGTTCTGGAACTCTCTTGGACGCTCTGGAACGACGTACTGGGAAGGCACTTCTTTGTATCTGCCTTCCTTCACAATTTTCTTGTCTTCTTTAATAAAAAAAAATATTGTAACATCGAAAACCGTAGTTTTCTTTTTTCTTATTTACAATATTAACACGAGGGCGCCACTGCTACCAGTCTGTCCTCTATTGCCGGCTAGCAGGGTTCTAGGACAGTGCGCAGATGAAAACTATTATTTGATACCAGCTAATACAAATAGCAGAGTTTCGCCTTCCAATAAAACAAAGCACCAGAAAAACTAAAGCTGAATAGAAGTTTTCCGCCTGAATCCGGCGGCACAGACCGCGCAAGGACTTTAGTTACATTGCCACCGCTTACTTGACTTCGGTTTGGCCAGAGATGTAGCTAGAGCTGAGCTACGACCGCAATTTTTTTAATGTTTACTGAGAGCAGGCGTGATCACGGTCATAAAAAAAATAGAGAAGTAGGTCACCTTATTAGAGACATACCCGTTTCGGTTTGAGTATGTGCGTGGGCCAGCGCTACGCACTACTACATAAAATATCATTTTGTCTCACCTCTAGGATTGATCAGATGAGATTTTATGTAGTAGGTAGTGGGTAGAGGTGACACGAACGACGACTAAACTATTAGAATATTAACCTCCATCAGAACACAATGCCTATGTGACTGGGAGTATCTCAAAAACCCATATTACCCACAAATGAACAAAAATCTAAAATATGGATTACCGCCACACTTGGAAGCTTATCCAACTTAGGAAGGACATAGAAATAAAGAGTTTGAAATATCAGCGGATACGCGAGGAATATGCGAGTCTCTGCAAGTTGAAGAAGAACTGTCGTCTAGATAGAAATAACTTTCTAGGGCGCATATGCGGTGAAATCGAAAAACACTCCCTCAAACGTCGACGGTATGGCGATAATCTTGAAAAGCTGGTGACTGGCAAGGTGGATGGGAAAAGACCTCAGGGAAGCAGCCCAATGCGTTGGTTCGGTCAGATCCGCACCACACTCGACACAAAGTTTTACGATGCTGTCCACGTCGCTGAGGGTAGAAACAGATGGCGAAACATCGTCAGAGAGATAGTGATGACTCGAGGTCACGACCCTCAGCATTGAGAAATACGACTTGAGGAGGAGGAGGATATAAATGACAAGGGCCCCGAATTAGTTTCAATCCTAGGTCGCTATTTATTCCTAGCTACAACTCTGGTTCAACTTCTTGTTTACCCACTTTTGAAAGCTAAATTAGTCTGGAACTCGAAACAAACAAACAAACAATTCTTTCTATTGTGTGCGGTTTCTTTTACATTACCTCTCTTTGGCACAAATATGTAGGTGTCTACAACAATATTTGCTGCTTGCTTATAATATATCAAAAATAATAGGAATAATTTATTCCAAACGGTTGTCCATACTGTGTTAGTAACAATCTTTATTAAAGAGCGTCGGTGGCCTAGTGGCTAGGATGCCGGGCTCCCTTGCGGGTGGTCCTGTTTCAAAACCATGCAATGCCATGTATAAAAAGTTTTCGGAAGGCCTGTGAAATCCACCAATTAACACTGGAGCCGCTATAGTTGGACGAATAAAGAGATCCTACTTATGGGCCACATGGATTGTATCCCAGTGGATTGGACAATCTTGTCATTTCACTCACTGGTTATCTCAGTTTGCATGGTCTCGCGATGGTTTTCTTCTCATATCGTTCGTTTTTTATTGTCCAAAAAAGTCATTGGTACTATATCATAGTCATCTTCATAAACAACAACTATCTACAATATACATCTCATATCCTAGGGCACTCCAAAATGACACCCCATACCAGCCAAATGATAAACCTGACATTGAGTAACTCTAGCAATAGCCTTACGTGACACCTACCTCCATAAGTTTGGTACGTGACCGTCTGGGAAAGTGGTCGTATTTCAAATACTTATTAGATACGTTTACAAGACATTTGTCCGTTTATGTCTGAAATGTTTATGTAAGGTTCCCTTTTGGTCCGCATGTGTTGAATTGAAAATTGTTTTCTGTCAAATTCATTTCTTTAAAGTTTTATTTGTCCTCTGCTGGATATACTTGTCCCCCAAGGTATATTGAGGTCGATCTTCGGCTCTCTTTACCAAGTCATTTTCAGCCACCAAGTCATATGCTAGCAAGAGAGAATTTTTAATAGGTAACTAGAATAAAATTGATGACAATGAGTTCCTATGTTTTCTAGGTGGAGCTAAGGAGCTCTGATGTCACTCTCCATGCCTCCCTCCCTATGCTTCTTCCCATGTAAGCCTTACACCCTTAAGTTTAGCTGTTATTAATATCCTCCAGTTGTGCACTGAATGAAATTTCTTAAGAAATTTTTTTATAGTTGTGGTCTTGTGGTATTTGGCTAACAGTAATCTTTATAATTTTTAATGTTTCTTAATCTAATATGACAAAATAAATTGTATATGTACAACTATTTTGAAGTCCCATTTTGGGCGCCAAGTATTGACGCTCAAATTTTGTGACTTAAAAAAATATTATGTTTCATAATTTAAAGACGCTTTTAATTTATTTATATAAATGAAATTAGACTTGTGTACCTTCTAAACATTAAACAAACCAGCCCTATGTACCTATCTACACTGATTTGACCGCCCAAACAAGCAACTTAACAAGTGGGTTACATTCCTTAGGCGAGCTCAAACTTTGTTAATACGGGTCAACTCGTCGTTTTCGGGTTAATAAACCACGAAACAGGGAGAAGTTTGATACAAGACGGTTACTCGGATAAGCTTAGAGGTATAACTTCTAACTGAAGTAATAGCTGACCACTATAAACGTTATAAGGATTTGCAACGAATTAATATTTGCTGTTTAACACTGATTCAGCTGTCAGGAATGTAAATTGCTGTAATGTGCTGTGTGGTTCCGGCAAGAATAGACCACCCCATCTCTTCCCGTGGGTGTCGTAAAAGGCGACTAAGGGATTCTTATCCGGGCGGAAGATCAAAACCCGAAGAGGTGGCCCACACGCCTGGAGTACTCCAAAAGAGTGGATTCACCAACGAGCACTGGCCACTGGTGTCTTAAGGCTATCAACCTTCATGGAAGCACCAAACATAAGAATTCCCTCAGTACCGAGGAGAATGGCGTGCACATGAAGAGGCCTAAACCCAACGATGGGTTACGTTAGGCTGAAAAGAAGAATAAGAATGTATATTCGACTTAGATATGGACATGGTTTCAACTGGTTTTCTAAGTTTAGGCTTGGTTATTTTAAACCAAGGTATAATTTTATTTTTATACTCGGAATTTATTTAGATTCAAAGAAAACACCACCGGTGGGACTTGAACCCTCAACTCCGGTTTTAGTGTAAGCCATGATCTTATTTCGCTACAGTGATAGTCAAATCAACCGGCGATTATTTTTGCCTACATTATTTTAATGAATAAGTAAGTAAGTAAGTAATATGTTTATTTCACACACAGCAATGACCGAAACAGTTATAATTATAATAAAATAATTATGTAGTCAAAGGTAAACATATCTAAATCATGTATGATGGTCTGCTGTTGTTGTGAAAAGGGCCTCAACTCAGCTTATTGCTGCAGACAAGAATGCCTCCAGCGCTGGTATTCTGTTGGACCGTGACCGATGGCTGGCCAAAACCTGTCCAAGAGGACAAAGATACGACACAAATAAATTTAATTGAAGATAGGTAGTATTGATAAGTTAAAAATATATATACCTACATTTACCATGACACATAAATGATAAAAAATATATAAATATCGTAAATAAATAAATATATTATATACCTACTCACAATGTATATAACACACATATATATAAATATAATTATACTAAAGGGGTACAGTACGGAATGCTAAGAAGGAGATAAAGGGAATAAAGGGAACAGATTCAGACTAGGGCAACAGTAATTGCACCGACAGCAAGTGTGAGCGAAGTCTGTTTTTAAATGTATATTTTCCGGTGCAGCTACGTATTGGAGGGGGGATGTTATTCCAGCACTTAGTAGCCGCATATCTGAAACTACCCCTGAAAGATGCTGTTCTGTAGATAGGTGGCCTTAATTTTTTCCCTACCGTGGTCCTATATCGTAGCGGGTCACGAGACGCTCATGTTAGTTTCTCATATAGGTATAGGAATAATAATTTTAGATTAAAGAAATCAATGAGGAAGTAAGCCATGCTTAAAATCTCCGGGTGCCTGGTGATTATTTTGTATATGACGTCCTTCATTTATACAATAAAAATTCAATGTTCGAATTGCATTGTTTCGTCTAACTTATTCAAATAAGGGTACTTATTTCCCTTTGTGTCTTGATCATGATAACTAATTTTTCTGATCTCTCAGTTCTGCCAGAACTCATCGCATAAATTAATGTTGCACCTTCCGCACGTTTTGCAATTCAAATGTTTCAGGAAATGTCGGGGAGTTACTTAGCAAATTAGAATGATGTCTCAGAGTTTTACAGCTTTTGTTGGGCAAAAACCTTTTGAATGGAACACAGAGCGGAGTTTACTTGGGTCCCACGGTGGACGCCAAAATATACGACCCTCAGAAATAACTTTCATTGATAAAAAATTAATGTTACTTTTATTTAGCTGTATCTATAAATACTCATAATCTCCATATTATGTTTCCTGCTAGTACACATTGATTACTAAAGTAAATTAAATATTATCATATCTATTTTGTAAATTATTATATTCGCTCTTGAAAAACCAAAAAAAGGGTTTATCAATTTTTTACTATTCTTATTCTTATCACAGCACACAATTTCAGTGTTAGGTAGTAAGTTTTTTATTTAATTTATTATACCTAAAGCAATATACTTACACAGTTTAAAGTTACTTTTATTCATTGATTACTGTTATGATTGCTAAGTTTAAATTATTCAAAATGTGACGTTGCCAGCATGACATACTACAGGACTACAGGTATGTATAGGTAACTTAAAACAAGGTATGAAAATGAAATATATTTTCTTATAAAAATTAAAAGTATACCTATGGAAAATAGCTACTTCGGTGTTCTGTGAAGAGTTTCGAAGTTAATACATAACCAAAAAAAACATGGTGTATCTCTTTTGTTATACTATTAAATCTCTTAACATCGTGTCAAGTGTGAAGGTCGTATGCGTTATAGCAATGCCGTAGTAAGAAGTCGTATGCGTAAACATCAAACACATCTACCAAAACACGAAAATCCTCTTACGAAAACATTCACTGCCGCCATGTATAAACACAGACACGCATCTCTATCAAACTGCGTACATTTAGGCCCGAATTCTATTCAAACCGTCTCAGGGTGTTCACCTTAACACCTCAAAGGACGATGACGTCATATATTGCTGCCCAAATTCACATTACACCTATTATAATGAAGGGTCAACACGGTCAAAGATCAGTTACCTATAAGGAGAGGCACAACTAAATTCTACACTTCTCGAATTTTTTTGTTGTTTAATTTTTACTTGTTTAAATTCAATTTTGGTAATGGGATGACGCATGGGAGTCTGGCGTAATAGCAACTAAGCCACCGACTCTACTATTTACTGCTGAACATTTATTAAAAAATTTAAAAGTAAAAGTAAATATACAAGTGCAGAGTGTTTGAGTGGAAATAAAAATGTATCGAGCGAGACACGTTCCTCTATGGATGGATTCCTGATATCCCACATACAGGGAAACCTAGTTGAGAGTCAGATATAGCCAGACATTAAATAAGGGTGAGTGAGTGCATCTTTTGAGTACTGAGCCAGGTTACATCTTCATATACCTATCTCTTACCTGTACCTACTTGTGTAAGTGTAAATAAAATAAATTGAAATTGAAATTAATTAACATGTCAAACATTATTAAAATAAGAAAAAATAACAAATTGTAATACTTACCATTAGGTAATATTAGGTAGACTAATTATCGTCTAATTACAATTATTTGTCAAATAACCCATCTCTTGTATGTAATTTTTTTATATTGAGACATTTCAGTAAAAAAAATGGTGTTTTTGTTTTGTTAACTTTATTATTGTTTTGCTAATTTATTATGGTTGATTACTTTATCAATGATGATTTATGTTTTTTTTTCAAAAAGTCTTTATTAAATCTTATAATTATGATTAATTACATAAATTGACACTGTCACTAATGTAAAACATGAAGTCTTAAATATTTCACCGGCCTACATGCCACTCGGAAACTTATTAAAATGAATGTTAATTATAATTATAACATAAAGATTTATGATTGATTTATTAATTGAACAAAAATTTGAACGCTTTCGGGCAGAATTTGGTGATACTGAAACACAATGTAACA
This sequence comes from Hofmannophila pseudospretella, assembly GCA_947369225.1. NCBI lineage: Eukaryota > Metazoa > Arthropoda > Insecta > Lepidoptera > Oecophoridae > Hofmannophila > Hofmannophila pseudospretella. The sequence goes on along the minus strand of OX376330.1, from coordinate 10,209,757 downwards.
TCTGCATTACCCATGTTTACAAATAAATGATATTTATATTTCTATTGTCACCCCCGGCGCAAAGATGCCTAGATACTCGCGATATTGCCGCGCTGTATTGCTATGGCGAGCTTTTGCAGTAGAAAAACATCATACCTACATCTCTTCTTCTAAGTCGTTTTCCTCATTGCTGAGGGTCGTGATCATTCTAAGGAATTAATCACATAGAACGACTCTCGTGGCAGATTTAATGGAGTGGTTTGCCATTGCCTTCCCTATTTCACACACTGGTTATCTCAGTGTGCAGGTTTTCCTCACGATGTTTTCTTTCACCGAGCAGTCGGTAAATGTTCGTAACTCTTTCGAAAAAACCGAAAAACTCATTGGTACATGACATTGTATGGTTTCGAACCCGGTCCTCCCGCATGGGAGTCCGACGTCCTAGCCACGGCGCCACCGACGTTCCAAAACTCCTACATCTATTTCATTTTAACTTATAATACGCATAAAATCCCACTGCCTTCTTGACGGTTCTGCCTCCTTGATCTATTTAACCCCACCGGTGGATGTAGACTGTAGCATGCGATAGGCCCGCGGACAATAGTCGCCACTGGACTGTAAACTAGATAGGCTCCTTAAATTAATTAATGTTGGGGGTAGATACACATCTTTTGTACCGGCTGTGGCCGGTTAGGATTTACATAATTCGTATACATTTTTATATGATTAATTAAGCAGCTCGACGTCTTTAAATTTTAAAATTATTAATTCGGTAATTTCCAAGTAACAAAATATAAAATGCATTTCTTAAAAATTAAGGAATAGAAATAAATTGTTGAAAAATAAAATAGCTTGACATTCTGCGATCGTGACATTTCGCGATGTATCAAAAATCTGACGATAGAAAGAAACGGCAATAGAGCATTATAAGTAAGTACCTATTTTTTCACTCAACCACCTCTTCGTAAGGTGCTATAGCTGAAAGGAAAGGCAAGAAACTTTCAGCAGCACATCTTTTGAAAAAAAATGTTTTTCAATAATTATGAATACAATCATATATGTCAGCACAAACAACAAGTGACGTCATAGTGCACGTGCAATACCCACCTGCGCTTGCGACGAAGCAAACGCGCAGCAACAGCTGATCACGTCATGCCGCCCGCCACTACCTGGCCTCTATAAAAGCGGGCGCCCGACCAAAGGTGACATCATTATATTTCCGGGTACATTATAAAATCGTACACAGTGACCCATAAATGATGTGTTTAATTCACGAAGTCTAAAGCGTGAGACTGCAAGTTTGTTTTTGTTTCTGTTTCCTTCGCCACTTCACCACTCCAGCGGTATCTAGAGGTTCTATCTAGGACATCCGACTGGCCGTCATCCCTCCTGCCGTCCAACAGTATCTCGTTTTACTGCACGATCCTATCTGAAAATAATATTTCATAATTCCGGTGTCCGTTCTACAGCCACATATTTTAATCCCCACGCGAATAGAACAGAAAGGCAAAGGAAAGAATGTAAGAGCATTACATATGACCATTATTAATACAGATGCATGGTCGCTTAAAGGGTACTCGTACACTCAGCTAGAAGAAAATATAGTTTGTAGTAGAGGTTGCGTGGATTGTAGGGCAGAGGCGACTTGATGAATGAAACGTCACTGGTTGGTACAAGATGTATATTAGAATTTTGCAAATTTCGAGTTATAAAGTTACAGAGTTTGGCTAATAAGCCGTTACGCCCTAACGTATACTCGAAGGATAGGCGCTAGTGTGCGGAACCAATCCAATGACATTGAAGTTGGTTCCGGCAGTACCACACGTTATCCCACGTTTGTTAACGACAATACCGTAAGCTGTCTATATTGTGTCCAAAATCTTTGAAGCACAATAAAGCACAGTTTATGTAGGGCCGTTAATGGCCATGGTGAGATGATGAACACTCCTCGTGCGAAGTAGTCATCTATTCGGCGGCACATTATTACAGGGCGTTCTATTTTGAGCGCAGCGCCATCTACCGGTGGGATGTATGAACTGGGTTATAAATTGTGCTACAAGTTTTAATTGTCACTTTATGAAAACTGAAGGTTTTTTTCCATAGAAGTCATAATTTTATAAAGTCTGGGGTTTTGGAATACATAGTTCTTTACATAAAAAATGCAATAGGTATATTTTTTTCTGCTCTTTTCCCATCTACGAGTAGCTTAGGTAGATGTGGATAGATCCATAGTATATTTTAGAAATGTGACGAGGTACTGTTTTGTAACGTTACAAATTATAATGTAGTATTGTATTCGTTCGGGTCCGGTGTGCGACGAACCTTATAGAAGCAGATTCTTGCCTACCAATGCATTGTGTTGTAGACAAAATTGTAAGGGTTGGTAATTTTCGCTATGACTAGACATAGTACGAGTACAACTCTCGTAAAACCCAGGCATTACCATTTCGACAACTAAATAATTTTTGTTGTCGAAATGATCTGTAGGTATTTGCAGTAAGAATATTATTAACAGTTTCTTCTCCTTCTTACGTGAACAGTTTGCACCCCTCTCCCTCCCACCCCCTTAAAAACCCTGGCTAACCTCTAACGTTTGACTATCTACCTGTCAGGACGGAGTGTCGCGGTACGGTGTCCTGTGCCCGAAGGTTGCCTGGAAGAGATCGCTCTTAGCGATAAGGCCGCCTAAATTGTATTTCACTATTTCCTTTTCTACCTCATGTTTGTTATTTTATATTTGTGCAATAAAGTGTATTTTACGTTTACTTTACAAATGCTTCGCCTACATCGGCCTTGTTTTTTCATCGCAGTGTGCGTGACCGCCCGCGTAGTCCACTAGTGCCGAACGTGTGCCCGCGGAGCCAGCCAATACTGGCCCGTTAATTTTTGGACGTATTCTCAAGGCCGGTTTACATCTAGACAGGTATATAATCAAATCCTCTACCAAAGAATATATAATTTACTACGTACCTCTTCGTTCGTAGATATATCAATATGTAGATTAGAGGCCTTACTCTGCAGAGGGCAGAACTAATAATTGTAAACTGAAATTGATGTTCGTATCTGTGACGTTCAATACCTACTACTAGGTATAGGTATTGATAAATAACAAATAATTCATGGACACCAATGAGAGAGTAGATAGAAAGATCGGTACTAATATCGTTGTAGAACGCGCTATCGAAATTTTCCTGGGACTATACAGGGTGTAACATTAAGAACGGTCAGTATGGGAAAGTCTGAAACTATAAGACATACGAAGATCTGTTCTTAGGAACCATGTCATCAATTTTAGTAACAAGAAAAACTGTATTCATACATTTTAAAAAAAACCTGTACTCAGCCTGGGAATCGAACACGGTTGTTTTGAAAAAAAATCCAACACTATTTGTATTTAGATATCGATTGGGTAGGTAGCCATAACACTACACCATAGAGACAATTTTGACCTAATCGAGTTGAATGTTGTATTTTACAAAATGGTAGTCATTTCGAACACCTACTAAAATAAATTAAAAGATATGGAAACATTGCGTTTTATTAATTTTAAACATCACGTTTCATACTAACCTTTAATCCTTAAGACCTACACAATCGATATCTAAATAGAAATAGTGTTGGTTTTTTTTTTTAAAAACAACCGTGTTCGATTCCCAGGCTGAGTACAGGTTTTTTTTAAAATGTATGAATACAGTTTTTCTTGTTACTAAAATTGATGACATGGTTCCTAAGAACAGATGTTCGTATGTCTTATAGTTTCAGACTTTCCCATACTGACCGTTCTTAATGTTACACCCTGTATAGTAATACGAGTTCCAAACATCCATAGTTGGATCAGGACATCTGGTCACCAGGCAAACACCCCGCCTGGTGGAAGATCTTCCCTTTTCCCTTTCATATAACTAACATTACGTCATTCCATGTCCTTACATAGCGCGTTCCTACAGATAGATTAAACCTTGTTGTAACAATACATGGAGTACAATAAAATGCTAAATATAGTACATTTCGATCGTGTATTATAATAACAAACATCGGTCATAAACCACAGTGTCCATCCATCATTTCAAAGTTAATAAAACTTACTTACTCCGCTGGCGCAGCGACCCGAAGTGGATCTTAGCCTCCGATACTAAAGAGCGCCAACGCTCTCTCACCTGCACAGTCTAGAGCCAGTCAGGCGCCTGGAGCTCACGCAGATCCTTCTCCACTTCATCGCGCCAGCGGTATCTGGGACGTCCGACCGGACGTCGGACTCCGATGGCTCGGACTCGTCACTAGGAGGGAGGAGGATCGGGCAGTTAAACGAGCGTATGTGTGAGCGTATGGACGCCCCTAAAGTTAATAAAAGCTAGATTATGCGAGTAAATTCTTTGATAAAAGTGACTACAACACGCCGCATGATATAAAAAGCTTTTGGATTAATTCGCATGGTTGTCTGAGTAATTTATGACGGATTACATTACATTATCGCACTATACCTAGCTGTTTTTCCAGAGTTCGCGCTCGGAATTAATGTATTAATGGATACCGGTTTCTGTCATCTTCCGGTTTTCAGTAGTAGGTAGGTATATGCCAAAGATTTTGAAACACTGTCCTCTTCCGGTGTTCAGTAGTTGCTTGCTTGCTTATCGTATGGTTAGTGGTCAACCTATTTGTCAGAGTTGTTCAGGCCGCCCGTAAGCATCTGACATGGCTTAACGACTGCTGTCGAACGACAACAACCGGGACCGACTGCTTAACGTGCTATCCGAGGCACGGAGGAGCTCAGATGAAATATGCCACTAGCGGTCATCCATCCAGGTACCGACCGCGCCAGCGTCGCTTAACCTGCACAATTACTTTCGGACCGTGCTCGTAACTAGGCTACGAGCTCCCTGTTTTTTTAGTAGTATGTAAGTACTTATGCCAAAGATTTTGATGGGCGCTAGTAGTACGATTTCTGTTTTCTCAGACGTTATTATTTTTCAGTTGCTTACTATCTTGATTCTAATTTATTTCCATAGAATAAGAATAAGTTTATTTGTGCGGTAAGATGACAAAGTATTCATAGTCCATACACCAGTAGGAACTTAAGCATAGGTTATATTAAACTAAATAAAATTAATGAGCAATGTTTCATGGTTTCTCTGCATTATCTATGGGGTGTATTATGAAAGAAGAATGAAGAAGTAAATACGTATGAATAATACGTAAGTAAGTATGAGTAGAAAAATGGATATTAAGAATTCCGGTATTTAGGAAGGTGAAATATTTTTCATACCCGATCGGTTATAGTACCATAACCGATCGATTTGTATTAGAAAATTCGTTTTTATTTCGAATTCCGTTTTTTTTTCTGTTTTTGTATTGATGCGTAATTTCGGACAATTTGTACACAATTGTTTTCAAATGGAGGAAAAAGGTGGGGGGATACTTAAAACTGATATTTAACGCGTAATTATTTAAGATGTGATAACCAACATAAGAGCCAGTAAAAACTAAAAATCCCACACAAGAACCTATAAAATTTATCTACGGATACATTTCGCAGTTTACCACCGGTAATAATTGATCCGCCTCCACCGGACACCGGTCGTAAACCGTCTGGCCGGTCGTAACCGGATATGGCTGGAGCGTCCGGTCAAGGAGTGGAGCTAATAGTTTATTATTCCGGTATATACTCGTAGGTAGGTTACCGGTTACAGATTTTTCGAGGGCTCGTAACCTAGTTGCAAGCATAAATTAAAAGTGATCGTACATGGGTGACCGCTGGTGGTACATTTTCAACCGAGTCCTTCATGCCTCGGACAACATGTCTTTTCCACTGATATACTGAATATTTGTAAAAAAATGTGAAATATACAGAAGTTTTCTTTGTTGTCTTGGAGATGCTTTATCGTTTTTTTGCTGTAATGAAAATGTTAGTGCTTTGTGATCTGTCTGTTCTCTGTTGGTTGTTATCTGTTGTTTTCTATTTGTGCAATAAAGTGTATTTTACTTTACTTTTAACATGTTAAGCTGTCGATCCCGGCTGCTAATGTCAGAGGCTTACTACTGGCGTACTGTTTACTTTGACAACAGGATTTGCCACTGTCCACAGTGCAAGAAATAACCGTTATAGAACGTCTCTAAACCATTTGGTAACTAATTTGGATGGATTCTAATCATTCTGAGGTGTTCATTATGTTTTCGTAGTTTCTAATAATAGCTAGCAAGTATATAAGTGGAGAGTACTGGAGAGTGAAGACCTTGACCAGCACTAGAGGAAATAGAGACCATGAAAAAATACTAACTATAGTTTGACACGGGATTCTTATTACGATATGGCGTTGTTTTGAACTCCCGTTATAACCCTTTCTTACCCCAAACCATGGTAAAAATCCCATGTCTAACTATAGTATTGGTAATAACCAAGAAAACTTAAAAAAAAGGGTTGGCAACAGTCCAGAAAACCGGTGTGACTCGTGGTCCCACCTAAATTGTCCCACCATTACTCGTAGTCCCACTAGCCAGGAATAATGGAGCAACTTTTGTCGTATCAGAAGTACTCCCCCGCCTCTCCATGTATTACCATTAATTGAATTGGAAATAAAAAAGAGTGGTACCACGAGCCGTAATCTACAACTATTACTGGTAGTCCCACTATTCAGTGGGACCACGAGCCCATTATATCAAGATACTGTACCACTAGTGGGTCAAATTAGAGGGTTACGAGTCGTAACCCAGAAAATCCAGGAAAAGTAAAATTGCATACCTAGGATTTTCACTAGGGCTGTGACAACACAATTTTTGAACAGTATGTATGTAAGTGCATTTAAATGTTCCGTGTAAAATACAATAAAAATCAGACCACTTAAAAGTGCCGCCTTCCATAACTACCTCGTTATTTAAAATCTAGTTAAAATGGACAACATTTTACGCAACAAAATGGGAAATTAAAAAAATACATTGGAAGAGCTTTTTAGCGCCGAACGTGGAAGTGGGTTGAGTGCTTTGCTATTGAAGGCTTTAAATTGTTTCTACCTCTATCCGTTAAGCAATTTTCTACTTTGTAGAATTTCTACGTTTCCAAATATGCGAATAAATACCCGAAAACAAAATTATATCGTCTAAAGGCATTTATCAAAATATATATACAGCCGAATTGTTCCACGGATGTAGGTAATAGATTTTTGACAATATTGAAATTGAATACAACTTTTGTGATTAACGATTTAACGTATAATTATTTATATTATAAATAAAGAATTGAATTGAAACAATGAGAAGTAGATAACGAATGTGTCAAAAGTGGCCCCATTTGAGGTAGACATTTCGCTAGAAAGAAATTTACAATTTACACTTTAGACGTTGACTTTAGTTTTTTGCAGCCCAGACATTTGGTGTTTTAGGTTTTACAAACGATGTAATTATTCCATCGTGGGTTAAAACAATGAATATTAATTCAAAGAACAAAACAAAATCGAGTAAAATTATTAGGTAACGGGTCTTTTACGAGTTACCTATCTCAAAACAATTTTTCAGACCACTTTGTCATGCAATGCAAAAATGACCCCGTTTTTAAAGGTACTCGTAGATAGACTAACTTTTAACAACTATAGTAACTTTTAGCACTAGTTTTTTTATCCTATCCATCCAACCGTCCGCACTCTAAATTGGAATTTTAATATGAATGGCATTTTTCCGCAACACCCGGTATCTAATATTCTGTCAGAATTTTGTTTATGGATCCGTTCTATTTTGAATTTTTAAGGTTATGTAAAGTCTTTATTATGTGGTTAATTCCATTTCCATATAAGGATCACGACCCTAATCAAAAAGGAATATTATGCTATACTCGTATATACAAAATACATGCCTTTATTTTATTTAAAATTGCTTTGCTACGCTACTACACCATGTGCAAATTGCAAGTAATGTAACTTTTAACCTGTTCCCGTATCACATAACTTAAGTTAGCTTAAGTCGCGTCATCCACATAACTTGTAACAAGTTGGGCGTGTTGTTGCCGCCTCAATGAACTTGTTGCAAACTTTTGTCGCAATGCTGTTGCCGCGCTAAATGCGGCTCCACTGTTTACACTTGGTGGGACTTTCGGTTTAGGGTACTAGATTTTCACATTTAAAATAGCCTTGGGGGACTAAATTATTTAGGTAATACACTAATTTAGACGCATATTTAAGTTATTTTTAGGATATTAACAGAACGAAGTACTTATCTAGGTATTTTTGAAAACCAAGATTTCCTTAATTTTTTTACCCACTATCACTATCGCTGCTACTAACATCTTGGGATAAAGGGTGAAATGAAAAACAGCGCTGCATATTTGGTACCCGAGTATGTCAGCATTTGCTGACTTTCCCCCCTTTTGCCATAAATATACATAGTGCTTTGTGATCTGTTTGTTCTCTATTTGTTGTTTTCTATTTGTGCAATAAAGTGTATTTTACTTACTTACTTTACTCTACTTCCTTTAAATGCCGAAGGCATCGTAAAATGAATGGTCACCGATCCGAATGGCCCTCCTTTTTACCCCTTCACAAAAACTGAGTTAATCCCTTTCACCTGCAGGAAAATCTGGGCACCCCGCGAACAACGAACTCTAGGTGATTTTCAGGACTGCATTGTAGCTATTCAAACCCGTATTTTTTTTGGCAACGGCTCACAGGTACGTAGCGGCTACAAACAGCACCCGCCCGGATGCGCAGTGCAGTTTGGACGTAGTTTGCAGCTGATATCGCAGACGCATCGCCAGGGCCTGATTTAGCGCCTTTGGAGTGAATTGGAGTGTCATCACCTACCCGCTTCCCCGTACACCCAGCTTGCCCTGTGGAAGTACCTGCATTCGTTCTCGGACTGTATTTGGCAGTAAGATTGTGACATCAGCTATCACATCGGACAATTTATACGAGCGTCGGTGGTCTACTGGCTAGGACGCCGGATTCCCATGCGGGAGATACGGGTTCGAAACTATGCAATGCCATGTACCAATTTTTCGGATTTTTTCGAAGACTTACGTACATTTACCGACTGCTCTAACGGTGAAGGAAAACATCGTGAGCATAACTGGCTTGTCTGAGGAAATTAAAAGTTTACGAAGGCGTCTGAAATCCACCAGTCAACACTGGGCCCGCCCCTGGGCCCGCTCGGTGGATCATGGTCCGTACCCCCCTTGTGCAAGGGGAGTATGCCAACAATGGGGACATTAATAAGCTGATGATGATCGGGAAATTTAAATAGTGACCGGGCAACATTACTTAAATGGACCGCCGAAGGTCTTTTTCGTTCCGTCTGATGACGTCGCATGCTATGGCCCTAGCCAGTCAGTGGTAAAATGAGGCCCTGTGCATCGCCCGTCAACACTTCATGATTTATGCGTGTACAGGAAACTTTTTGTTTTTAGAGATAACTTTTATGTGCTGCGACTAAATTGGTAGCGAATAATAGAGTAGGTTATAAAAACACAAAAGGTGGAGGGCATCTAAAAAATCTGGACCTCGGTCTCATGGGGAAGCAGTTTAATTGATGTTTTTTCCTTTTAGAAAAGTTAATTTTAACCAGTGTTTTTTTGTTTTGGTGAATTGAACATTTTGAGAAGTAGATATAAATGAAGCTGAGGAGTTTTGCTATTATAAAGAAAAAACTATAAAATCTATCGCACGTTTCTAACTTTCAAAACACCGCAACTTAACTTCTCAATATTCAGCTACAACAAAATACTTACCTACCTACATAACTACTATTTATGAAACTGTATCAAGCAATACACATAGTTGCAAGCTGTCATAGTTCAGAAACCCATTCTATTAACAGAAACTAGTTCCAACTTAGTGTCTAAGCTCAATATTAGCAGATATTAATATCGACTAAACATTAATGCTAGATGAGGCACGTAACTTTGGTAATGAAATGTTAATAACTTCATGGTCCTTAGACTATGTTATACTAAGTTAAGTATTCATTAAAAGAGTGGTCTAGTGGCTAGGACGCCGGACTTCCATACGGGAGGTCCGGGTTCGATCGAAACCATGCAATGCCATGTACTCGTACCAATGAGTTTTTCGTATTTTTCGATGACTTACGTACATTTACCGACTGCTCTAACGGTGAAGGAAAACATCGTGAGGAAATCTGCATGTTTGGGGAAATTAAAAGTTTCCGAAGGCGTGTGAAATCCACCAATCAGCACTGGGCCCGCTCGGTGGATCATGGCCCGGTACCCCCTTGTGCAAGGGGAGACCTGTGCCCTAACAGTGGGGACATTAATAGGTTGATTATGATGATAATTCATTAAAATACATACCTTCATTCATTAAAGTTTCTATTCCTTAGCTCTAGAGCTACTGTGATCTAGATCACGGTAAGTAAATAATAGTAAAGTATGTAGGTATAGGTACTTGTAAAGGTGATTTTCTTTAATTTTTTGGTGAAAACTGTATGGACTGTAATAAAGTAACATAACTGAAATAAAGTAACGAAGCCCGATGTAAATGAAATATTTTTTTTAAATGAATTGAATGTTTATTTGCATGAACATACGTTATGAAGGATCTTATAGTTACATAGGTAGTTCATACTCATACTCATACCATTTATTTGTTTTCATGTGTAACAATTGGTCTTAAAATATATATTATATGATCATACATGAAACCCTGAGTAGGGCACCGCAATATAAAATAAGATATTATAATAAATTATAATAATAATAAATGCTAACGGGATAAATTAAATTAAATGTCATTATAAGTTATACATAACTGATTTTATAGTAAAGTATTGGTTTTTTTAAAATATATAAATTAGCTACGACAAACAGGCAGACGGGCCACCTGATGGTAAGTAGTCACCGTCGCCTAGAGACACGTGCAGTACCTGGGGTATTGCTTGTGTGTTGCCGGCCGTGGGGGGAGAGGACTTGTTTAACGTTCTTTTTGAAGCATCCCATGTCATAGCGCTGTGGAAAAACGTCGGGTGGAAGAGAGTTCCACATTTTGCAGGTGCGTGGCAGAAACGTTCGTGTAAAACGGGTCGTGGTAGACACCCAAGGCTTTAGAAAGTGCGGGTGAAAATTGAGCCGCCGACGAGTGGTGCGATTCAAGAAAGTATTGGTATTCCAGCATATCCTACCACATTGTGGTGTGCAAATTTATATAATAGATGCATTTTACAAGCAATTAGAATTTTTTTTGATACAAAACGAATTAACTAATACTCTTTAGATTACATGTCAGAGAAGAACTCTTGTATCCTTAAAATCGATGGTGTTTGTCTAGAATCGTCCCCTAAGAGAAACAATTCATTATAAACTAAAACACAAAGCATTCCTCAGTTTCCTATTAATATAGCGAGATTAACAAATACCCATAGACATAACTCCTAACATTCCTGGCTTTTTTGAGGAAATTCATATTATTTTCCTCCCCTTTGAGGGCTTTTGAAGCGGATGCTCGTTCGTAGAATACTTCCAGCAAAGGATTCCTTTTGACCGGCCAAGGAATTATGGCTTAAAAATAGATTAAGAGATAGCTAACACAGAGATCGTTTGGATTTAAAGATGTGGCGTTATAACAGAATGAACATAAAAGTCTAGGGTTGCCGCTGATAGCGTGAAGTAACCGGATTCATTAGTCAGGTCACAATACGCTTGATAAATAACTGCTCGATAAAAATACAAATATTGGTAAGAGGAACATATTGTTTGTGACAGCACAGCTATATATTACTTTGCCTAATGAAATCGAGGAATGTGAATCTTTAAAAAGTTTTAGAAACAAACTTGCTTGCTTATCGTATGGTTAGTGGCCAACCTATTTGTCAGAGTTGTTCAGGCCGCCCTGTAGACATCTGACATGGCTTAACGACTGCTGTCGAACGACAACAACCGGGACCGACTGCTTCACGTGCTCTCCGAGGCACGGAGGAGCTCAGATGAAATATGCCGCTAGCGGTCACCCTGCACGATCACTTTCGGACCGTGCTCGCAACTAGGCTACGAGCTCAAAACAAACTTAAAACATATATTTATAATAATGTATAGCTTCGTCATGTCATCCTTTGCTCTGTTACATTTTATTTTTTAGAACTGTTTTTAGTTTTTCGACTTGCTGGATATATTTTTGACATTTTTTTATATTAGTTTATATTTCTCTGTAAGTGAACTATGTTCTTAAGAGAAATAAAATTCTTTAAACCGAATACATATATACTTTATTGCACATCCAGGACAAAAACAAAACATACAACTTAAAGAGAGGTACTATACAACTTGCAGAAGGCGGAATTAAGGGAAAAAAATTGCTAATTTTGGAATAAACTGAGTTACATTTCCTATAATGACGGGCTCGTATCCTCGTTCTGATGTGCCCATTGTCCATAAGTGATCGTACTGATTAAGCTATGTTCATTTCTCCCCGATCCCTCCCTCCCTCGCGACGTTCTAAGCCGATCACCCACCTGGGTGCCCTTAGGCAGTCGCTTCTTTTTCTTTTTCAGTTTTCAAGTCCTCCTCCAAGCTGGAGCGCACTTAGCGCTCGCCCCCAAACCCCCGGTGAAGCGTAAAGGTAATTAGGACCAACAGCATAAGTCAGTTCGTAAAAAAAGCTACGGTCAGACCCGTTAGGGGCACATTTTCATCTGACTCCTGCCATCCATCAGACAGCAGCCGTTATGCCGAATCATTATCATTATCATCAGTGGTGTAAAGGGCGGCCTAAACAACTCTGACAATAGGTTGATCACTAAACACATATCAAGAAGATTTCCTGTAATTATTTTTAATTGTGTTCAATACGGAGTTCCAATTATGACGTGTTCATAAGTGATTGCAAATACACAACGAAGTCCGTGGCACACGTAGCTTTGGTAGCAAAACAGTTCGGTAGCATGAAAGAAAGAATTTAAGAATTTATTTCCAATAGCGCACACATACAAACAATTAGGTACAGAAGATAAAAATAATATTAAACAATTATATTATAAAAATAAATAAACAAAAGTAATTCCCGCTATGAGAAAGAATAGGGAGATGGAAGAGATGGTGAACGAGCCGAACATCATAGGAGAGACGAAAGCGGCTCGACTCCGATGGCTCGGACACATCACTAGGATGGGGGAGGATCGGGCAGTTAAACGAGCGTATGTGGGACGCCCTAACGGACGACGTCCGGTCGGACGTCCCAGATACCGCTGGCGCGATGAAGTGGAGAAGGATCTGCGGGAGCTCCGGGCGCCTGACTGGCTCGAGACTGCGCAGGAGAGAGAGCGATGGCGCTCTTTGGTATCGGAGGCCAAGATCCACTTCGGGTCGCTGCGCCAGCGAAGTAATTAAGTAAGTAAGTAATTCCCGCTCCGGGTAGTTCTTGGTGCAGAGATTGGCCGTGGCGATTCAGCGTGGCAATGCCGCGAGCGTCATGGGGACCTTTGCGCCGGGGTCGACACGGGGCGGAATTTTTGACTAAGGCTTTTCATAAGACTTTTTTTATTTATTTTGATTGACGAAACTTAGCTTTGATATGTAAACATACTGTTGTTTAAACAAAAGTAATTAAGTTTGATGAAGGTGGTGTGCAGCACTGGAAAAAGGAGACTGCCTCAGCCTGTTACCGCAGCGGATTTAGCATATTTTTTTCATGCAGTCATATGGTTATAAATTGTATTATCTGCTCGTGTCTGTAATCTATGGCGCTCGCTAAATCGCTATTGGCGGAGATATTGCTTTAAAAATTACCTCCTTTGTCTGTTCTGTGATTATTCCACGCCAGAGTTGCCAGGGGCGCTTTAGTTTTTCAAAGGAAACTTTCACACACGTTTGATACAGTTTTATTCTTATAATGGGATTTTCTTCAGTTGTTTTACAGTGTAGGTACCTATTGTAAGGGAGTATATAAGCCTTAGAGACTCGTAATTTTTAAGCGTCTTAGCTTTGGGTAAGGGTAATTTGTGGTTTTGGCGATTTTTTCTCAAGCCTTCACCAGTGTATGAGTTAATTTTTCTGTGTAATTACCTAATGCAAAATAAAAAGTTGTCTAATCTTAGTTCTATACAACTCAGCTCAACTCATCTACTGAGGAAACATGTTCGTTTAGTCGATTCATCGGGAAATGTCCAATTTTAAAGTCGCAACTAGAGGCAAGTCATCGACACATCAGTTTCTGTAAATAACAACTGATAATATAATATAAAATCCAAATAAAGGCCATTATAAAAAATAAAAAATAAACTATAAAAAATAAAAATCCAAAGTTGTAAGGTTTGCATTTTTTATTATTGTTATTTATTTATGGATAGTATTTATTTCATACGCCTTTTGCACCCGTATATTATGTATCTTATGATTTTTCCATCATCTGAAGGTTGCCTGGAAGATATCACTATAAGGCCGCCTTCTGCACATTGTATTGTACCTTTATGTTGTATGTTTTGTTTTTGTCCCGGGTATGCAATATAGTAATGATTTTATCCACAATCCAATAACCAATATTGCCTTGAAAACTAGTTCTCTGAGTTCTATAGAACTCAGCTCAGCTCGGCCACTTAGGAGTACGTCCGTAATTTAATTAGTTTAGTCTGCGCCGCTTTGCAGCTAATACAACTATATCAACTGTAAATAAAAACTGATCAATTAGATAAAATCCATGCCCGAGTCCTCAAGGTTAGCAATGCATCGAAAAACCTCTAACATTATTATTATAGTGGGGTGAGATGTCTATGAGCGATGGTGACCACTGTAGGTGGATATTTACTCTGCTTATACAGAAAATGTAAGTATGTATGATCAGCATAATAGTTAATAGTTCAGTATGTAAGTTTCAGTATACTTATATATTCATTTTTACATGTTACTATGTACTTATCAATAATTTTATTTTAGTATTGTTTTATGGCTAGGGCCATATGAATTGGTTGAGTCGTTGGTACCTCAGTTGTGCCGAAGGGAATAAAAATTACCCACGACACAACCAGTTGAGCATCGTAGTTGAGCCGTGGGTCCGTCACGGTATTTTGGTATTCGTACCGAGCTTTACTTATGTTATGTATTGAAGTATATAAACCAATAAATATTTCATATTTCACTCTTCTGCACTATACTGCCGGTAACCTATTAATAATTCTTCTATCGCCTAGGTTTCCTGGAAGAGATCGCTCAGATCGATAAGGCCGCTTTTGTACACTTATTCTATGTTTCCTTTCCTATGTAAGTTTCTTGTGTGTAATAAAGTATTAATCTATCTATCTATCTTTCAGCTAACAATTTTAATTATCCACAATCCAATAACCAATATTGCCTTGAAAGGTATTTCTCTAAGTTCTGCAGAACTCAGCTCAGCTTGGCCACTTAGGAGCACGTTCGTAATGTAATTAGTTTAGTCTGCGGCGCTCTGCACCTAGAGACAAATCGATATATCAATGTGGATGTGAAATCCCCGCACCGAGGACTCGCAGACAATTTATGGATCTATGAACATTGATGCTGGAATCCTAGATCAGCCCGTTATTTTATAAATATTTCTCCTCTGCGGATCTTTTGTGCCTACCCCATTTTACACACTGGTTATCTCAGTGTGTAGGTTTCCTTCACCGTTAGAGCAGTCGGTAAATGTACGTAAGTCTTCGAAAAATACGAAAAACTCATTGGTACATGGCACTGCACGGTTTCGAACCTGGACCTCCCGCATGGGAGTCCGGTGTCCTAGCCACTAGGCCACAGACGCTCTGATCTTTTATTAGTTAAGGTGATATTTTAAAGAGCAGAAGAGATAGAAGAAGAAGAAGATGGTTAGAAGAGCAAGTTTTTCTTCCAAAAACGACGCATCAACAGCGACGTATTAAACTTTGCCATGCTGATTGATACATATGAACACGTCTTCTTGTCTTGACAAGGAAGGTGATGTGATGATGCGTTGTCTATGGAAGAGAAACTGGCTCTTAGAAATCTTCTTTAACTTTTCCTTTTACAACTTTTCCTAAAAGGTCATATAACTTCATCAGCAGCCTACTCTAGTCCACTGCTGGACATAGGCCTCTCCCAGGGCGCGCCATTGAGCCCGATCTTCGGCTCTTCTAATCCAGTCGCTGCCAGCCACCTTGCGCAGATCGTCGCTCCATCTAGCAGGGGGGCGTCCCACACTACGTTTGCCCAAACGCGGTCTCCACTCCAGAACTCGTCTACCCCAGCGGTTGTCGGTTCTGCGACAGATGTGACTGGCCCACTGCCACTTCAGCTTGCTAATCTTATGAGCTATGTCGAGCCATGTCAACTTTTGTTTGCATATAACTTACAGAGGAGCAAAATACAGAAAAACCAGCAAAATCAAGAGTATTCATTCATTCATTCATTCATTCAAAATCGGTAAAGGATACGTCGGTGACAATGCGTGGCTTTTTATAAATAAGCTAGAACTTAAATTATTCAGGTTTAGATACTCCGCTAGTTCAGCAAACTGAAGTGGATTTTGCCCTCGACTACCTGCCAATTGCTGAACGATATCGGGGCGAATTTAGCGATATCCGAAAGCAGTGTGCTCAATATTAATATTTTCGTATATAGTAGATGATGATATAATCCAGATACTGTTTAATCGAATTATCTTTAGTTAGGTAGGGTAGTTCGTATATGTCTCAAATCAGGTCAGGACACAGGACCCAAGAGCTAATTGGGAGCATGTCTAAGAGTAATTAGTATAAACTAGGTACAGCGGTCGCGTCTGTAGCTAAATCAATCAGATATGTATATAAACTTAACCATGTATTGTAGATAGAGTATTTCCCTGCAACAGATAAACATCAGTACAAATTTTGCTATCTGGGTTCGACGTTTCGTCTTTTTTTTAAACAACTTGAAGGCCATAGACAGCCATAGCCATATATCGTCTGTTCCATTACAAATATATCAATTTTGTTAAATCTAAAAACGTAACTAGAGATGCACCGGATAGGGGTTTGGCCGGATATCCGGCCGAGTGGATGGCGCTACAGAGAGGGCTGAAATGTTAGTATTTTAACATCAGAATTTAAAACTGTTTGACTTTGAATATTGAATAATTTTGAATGAAACTTTAGCAGTAAGTTTCATTGTGCTTATCCAATATTGTTTACTAATAATTGTCTGCTAATGTTGGTTTATAAATATTTTTCTTAATACTGTGATTTGAAAATTAAAGATAGGCAAAGATAGATAAAAAAATTTTTTCTTTCCAGTGTTTTTATTGTTACAATAGTTATTGTAACTTAATAAGACGTTAAATAAATAAACATGTCTCATATAGCTTAAATTTTTGTCTAACTTTTTGGCTGAATTAAGAATCCGACGCGGCCAGATATTAGCACCCACTATCCGGTATCCGGCCGGATAGCAAAAGTCGGTGCAGCTCTAAACGTAATATGTCATAATAGCGTATTATGTGACATGTTACGTTTTTAGATTTAACAAAATTGAGATACGTCTGTTTGTGATGGGACCGACGATATGGCACGTGGCGTGCCATATATGGCGTGTCATATATGGCCTGGCATATATGGCGTGGCATATACGGATATGAAAGAATATAAAAGTCGACTGAGTTTCTATTCATATCGCCACATGAAGAAAAAGATAAAATGAAGAATGAATTAGATGAAGAAGATTTCGTCCTTTCTTTGTAAATATCTATTTTGATCTTCGTTAATTTAGGAGTCATCAAGAAAATTAAACTACTTCGTCATTTTTCTGATGATCTTTAATCTGGTTCTCAAGATACAGGTCAGACCTAGTTTGAGAGACAATAAACATTGCCTATATACCTTTTACCATATTGTAGTATGTACTGTCTATTATGCCAATAAAGTATTTCTATTTGCAATCATACGTGCTCACTATTTTCAATCAACATCACCTTGTTTATATTCTGGTTTATTAGCAACCCCTTAGAGAAATAGTTTGTAAACTAAGTAGGTATATTATTATTGGATTAGCACAGGCAGGCAGCTAATGCTGGTTAGCCTGTTTCTTCAAATTTCGTTAGTGGCTGTCTAATCTGATCTTAAATTGGTGTATAGTTTCAGCATTCACAACTTGCTCAGGTAGGCCGTTCCACGGGATGACTACCCGGTTGAATAGGAGATGATGTTTTGGCATCGTTTTGGCCGTGTTCCGTACTAGTTGTGTACAGTGTCTTCTTGAGTACTCCTTGAAGTTCAATAGAAAGGAATTCTTCAGTTCATCTGTGTTATAATACGAGTAATTATTTAGAATTTTGTAAGTCTCTATAAGGTCGCCTCTATCTCGTCGCTGTTTCATTGTCGGCAAATTGGTATCCAAGAGTTATATTATAATCTCTACCAGCTCTAGTCATCTAGCTTCACCTAACCCTACTAGTAAACATATAGATAGATACGTACAGGTATTGAGAGTCAATATTGAGTTGGAAACTCAATAAGACAAAGCAGATGTATCTTGTTTATGTCATAAAGTTGGGAAGCGGAGCGAGACAGCCCGTTACACGGTGCACGGAGCTGGCAACTCTATATGTACGAGTATTCGAGGGGAATAGGTAACTAAGATTTCGATTACCAGTATCAACCAACCGGTATCAGCTTGAAATTAGAGAAGCTCTATGACTCAATAGATACAAATACAAATATACTTTATTGCACACCCGGGACAAAAACAAAACATACAACATAAAAAGAAGGGCAGAAGGCGGTCTTAATGCTTTAAGCGACATCTTCCAGGCAAACTTCAGGTGATGGAAAAATCATAAGATACATAATATACGGGAGCAAAAGGCGTATGAAATAAACACTACCCTCAAATAAATAAATAACAAAAAATAAAAAATGGATTTAGGACGTGAAACTGCGGCGCAAACGTCGTTGGATCAAATCCATAGCAAATTTTTATTTTTTTATAATTTTAGTTTATTAGGGATCACTATCACTACACATTTGCTACCATTACAAATTGTTTTGTAATGGTAGCAATTATTTAGAGTTCACAGAAGAATGGTAAGAAATTAGGTAGTCACGGTTCCGATTTTTTAATGTTTAAGAAGAGTGGGTTATCTATGGGTGGAAGGATGATATCGACCACTTCCAAAAAGGATGGTATAAGGACGCCGAGGATAGGGAAAAATGGAAAGGAGGAGGGGAGGCCTTTGTCCAGCAGTGGGACAGCCTAAAGGCTATTAAAAAAAAAGAAGAAGAGTGGGTTGTCGAATCTCATACATTTAGTACTAGACGCTTTCACACTACATATGTCATCCACGACATACATATTGGTGTCGTGTCGGTGTCGTTATCGTCTAATGTGAAAACGCACTTAGGTGGAGTACTTTGACAGTCCCTCTACATACTTATCTCATATGTAAGTATCTTTACACTGCAATATAATTCATAACATCCTGTAACGTCGGTATCCTTATTCAAATGGCTGCTCGATGTGCAATGTGCAGTCGAGGCGTATAGAATCGAAGATGAAATGCATCGCTGAAATGCAATTCTGTCTCCTAAAGGTACATAGAATTCCAATATCGGTGTACATATCTAACGCTTTATCGATAGACTATATTATTTTCTGCTTTATTTTTACTTAAACACGTAGGCATATTACCAAAGAATAAATAATAGTAAATTTTTGAACTGAAACGGGATTGCTCAGTAGAATCAGCAGACTTTCTAGGTATGGGTCGAAATTTGTATACATAGTTCTGAGTCATGTTTTATTAAATTTTTTGAACATTTTTTCTCATTGACAGTTAAACAAAACATAGGTAACCTAAAATAATGTGACAGACCTTCAACATGCCTCCAAAAATACAAGCGCCACCTGCTTTAAGCTTCTCAGAATTCCTGTCATTGACATATATACTAGTACAATTACTGCCATATTCTCCCCATATACTAATATAAAACTTTATTAATTTTATCACTAAGCTCATCTTAGATATCTTCGGCTTCATCGTCACTTATCAGTTATGACCAGGTGAGATTGAGGTCAAACACGGGTTTAGTCGTAATTAATAAAAACAATATCAAATCCACATCATGAATAAGCAAATAGTAAGTAAGTAATACGTTTATTTCACACACAGCAATGGCCGAAACAGTTATAATTATGATAAAATAATTATGTAGTCAAAGGTAAACATTGAAATCATGTTTGATGGTCTGCTGTTGTTGTGCAAAAGGGCCTGAACTCAGCTTATTGCTGCAGACAAGAATGCCTACAGCGCTGGTGTTCTGTTGGATCATGACCAATGGCTGGCCAAAACCTGTCCAAGAGGACAAAGATACGACACAAATAAATTTAATTGAAATAAATAGTCTCTTTTTACTTTCTTATACGTTTTTTTTATGTTTGAAGGCGTTAAGCGACAAAAATTACAGTTAACAGTTTAATACAACCCCTGCTCAAACATTAAAACCATCCATTAAAAACACATTAAACTTCATACCACCAATCACCATTAACAAATTGTTCAAAACTTTACCGAATACCGATACTTTTAAGTGTTAATCTGGAGGGGTGCCGAATTAGCACATTTTATAGTAGATTTCGGGCGGTTTTAACTGGTTTTTACCCCCGGATCTCATTGTCTATGCAAATCCTTTGAACCTGTCCGGAGCTTTCAGCTTTTACAGCTCGTCCAAGCTTTCGCGAGTTGATTTACATTGGTGAAGTTAGAAAGTAAACAGTTTAGAGTTTGGTGATTGAAAACCGAAACTCAGCTTTGATTATGTCATTTTATTCACAAAGGAGCGGATAGGATGCCCGACTCGCATGAGAGATTCGGATTCAAAACCATAATTAGTTTTTCAGTTTTTTCAAAGACTTGCGTATATTTACCGACTGCTCTAATGGTGAAGGAAAACTTCGCGAGGAAACATTCAAAGGAAATTAAAAGTTTCCGAAGGCGTGTGAAATCCACCGCACAGCACTGGGCCCGCTCGGTGGATCACAGCCCATCTCATTGTACAAGGGGAGGCCTGTGACCCAACAGTGGGGACATTAAATAGGCTGATGATGATGATGAAACTACCCCATTAATAGTATTGTGAAACAAATCTCTACAATGCATTAAATAAAACAACACAACACCAAAACATTATTCCAATGATTAGATACGTCATCATTTCCTACCCTTAAAGGTACAGAGGTATTTGAAACCTTAAAAAAACCTCCCCCACTGCAAGCAATAACATAGATCAGGCGCATAAAAGCTCTCTCTTGGGCCCCTTTCATGGCCCTCTCAAGGACCCTAAGATTGCACGGGTCATAACAGATAAACGTTGGTTGTAATTTTGGACCCTTATCCCTATGAAGTAGTGCCCTACTGAAGCTTTGATTTCAGTTTCAGCTTCAACCTTATGTTGAAAAGAAACCGAAATGTAAATCGGTACCTTTTCGTAATTTCATTTGTCTTTGTTCTTAACAAACAGGGACTAAGAATCGAGTCAGTGGACATTTTCTAAGATTAAGTTTTGTCGTATCAATTTCAGTTAGAATTACACTACTTATAAGTCTATATTATAGGCTAGATTGTAGTTAAATTAAGGGACCATTTTAGAATGTCACTTTAATGGGGGAAAAATGTCTTTGCATATGAATGATAATTATTTTTTGTAGCAATAAAAAATAAAATGTTTGTTCATGATTATGTACTTGAAAGGTTTGTCCTGTGTAAAAATAGTGTTCAAAAATAGATGAGAATGATTTAGGATAACTCCCAAATATACTATGCCTGCTCCAGAATCGGTCTCGATTTAAAAATCCCCCATTGTCGGCCCCTATTCTGAAGGTACACGCCTACGAAACAAAGGCGATCAGGTATCGGCACGTTCATCCTTCAATCGTATCATTTTGCAGGAAAAATATGGAGCAATCGAAATAGTGATGAATTTCCTAATTTTCTTTCCTAGCTGACTTTTAAGGCGGAAGTAGGTACTTCTTCTTCTTAGTCGTATTTCTTATTGATGATGTTGAGGATCGTAATTAGGTGATAGAAAGTGTTGCTAAGAATGAAGAATAGGTAAGTACTTACTACGCCGCGACTGCGGCAGGTAGAATCTATATCATATCATATAATCCGTAGGTAAGACAGTCAGGGTGCAGGAGTCGAGAAGGAGATACACGGTTTCAGATCAGAGAAAGGCGGAGGAAGTTGGATGCGGTGTAATCAAAACGGGAGGTAAAGAACCCAGGTTAATTATTAATTGGCCAGTTATTTTATTATCTCGCGATGGCTCGCAGTAAATAATTGTAATAGATAGTTATTTTTATGGTAAATAAAATATTGTTGTCAGATTTTTTGTTGTCAAACGTTGATATGTTTTTTTAAATTTTCTTTCGTTGTCTATGGTATGGAACCTTTTTGTTGAGGAGGTCAGGGAGTAAGAACTACACTACTACTACTTTACTGTGTATTAAGTAATAGTAACCTTTTTTATATCTTCACACTACACTGTCGCTTATATCTTTAATGTCCAATTAACTTCAGATGTTGCCTGGAAGAGATCGCTTTAAGCGATAAGGCCGCCTTTGTACATATCGTAGTTTTTACTTTGGACATTCCTGTAGTTTTTACTTTGTATTTATGTACAATAAAGTGTTTCTATCTATCTATCTAAGAAGTATGCAATGCTACACTTACATTTAAGAAAATCTTACAGAGTAAGAAAGATACAATAGTTTACAGAGTAAATTATTGTGTATAATAAAGAATCCAAACATTAAAAATAATCTGTCACTAAGTGGTCTCTTAAGAAACATATTTTCATAGATACGAGTAATATGCAAATTCCTAAGTAATATTTACATTTCCCATATCAAAATGTCGCCAGTTAAAACGAATGTAACGGACAACAAAGAACAAGAGCCACATTAATAATGACTCTCGCGCATTTAATGAAATGACTAAGTAACGACAAAACTTCCCTTCCACGTAGGTACACTTGTAGTATAGTAACACTCTCGCTAATGGCATCTCTTAGGGACTCACCAGAGGCTATAGATTTATGAGATGTGATATTCAGGTGATGACGAAAAGGCGAATCGCACAGTTCCGCCGCGCACCGCCACGGGGGCGGTGATGCGACCGAACTAGTATGTAAAACCACCTCCGTAACATCCCTAATGTTACGGAGGTGGTTTTACCGGAACCGGAGTCGAAACCGAAGGTTTTAAATTTGTTTTATCGGAGTCGGAACCGGAGTCTGCGGCGGAAATAGAAGATGTTCAGAAGAAGTTCAAATTTTAAACCGTTTTTTAATTTTTATAACTGAACTGGCTAATATTTTTACGATGACATTTGCGGCAATAAAACGGCGTTCCTTTATGTAGTCCAACACTATTTAATAAAATATTGATATTTGAATATGTTTGCTCACAAATCTTCTGTATAACCTCCGATTCAAAATTATCGGAGCCGAAGTCGGAGTCGGAGGTGTAAAATCAATCGGAAGTTCCGACCTTTCGGAGTTTTAGTCGAAGCTCCGTAAAATCCCTAGTATTTAATACTGGATTGTATGTAATCTGCTGTCACTTAACACACTGCTAGCGCGGTCGGGCGGCGGCGCTCGCTCAGTGCAAATCGCCAGAACCTGCTGCGCGCTCTCTCTCTCTCTCTATACCATTTCAGTTGAAAGTGGGTAGGATGATATTTCAGTGGAAAACAGAAAAATGACAGCTGCCCAATACAGTCTATCTATCTATCAGCCCGTGTATGTCCACTGCTGGACATAGGCCTCTCCCAGGGCGTGCCACATTACTCGGTCGTCCGCCTTTCTCATCGAACCATCGCCAGCAACCTTCTTCAGGTCGTCGCTCCACCGGGCAAGGGGCGTCCCATACTGCGCTTTCTTTTACGCGGTCTTCACGCGGTCGCCCAATACAGTGTGTGGTCTAAATTACTAAAAAAAATTGGAAAAAAATATCGTAGGGCGTTCTAGCTTTGCATTACTATGTACAATATGGAAATCAGGCGTTATGTACCCAGAGTCTTCGTTTGGTACTACTAGTGATATCGTTTCATGAAGACGGTTCATTTGTCGCCTGGTTGAGATTTGGAAGTTTTTTCCTCCACACTCATCAATTTCTTCTGAAACTTGAATCCTCTGCAACTCCAACAGATTTCTTTTTACAGACCCACGAATTTACACTATCTAATGTTGTCAGAGTGTATTCTGATACCTTTGGAATATCTTCTATTTTGTATGATGTCAGAACTAACCTTTGGTTTCTAGAAACATACCACAAACAGTTGTATACATATTCAAATCTATGTTGTTTTGTTGTTATTTAGATAGCAGATAGCTAACAGTGGGTTATTTATTTATTTCAGATTCAACCAAAAAAAATACTATTAAGATATGAGCTAGGTCGTAACCCTTAACGTGTAAAACAACATGTGTAACAGCATGGTTAAAAAGTGAAAAATTATTATGACAAAATAAAAACTATACCTAATAATGACAAATAGACATTTAAGTAGGTAATATATAATGCGCAGTTTACACGAGACCAGTCTTTGGAGCTGTTTCGAACAAAATGTTCTCCCGCCATAAAATCAAAATAAAGTCCAGACTTCACGTCCGCGCAGACCAGCCTCTTAAAAAACCTGCCAGGCTGAAGAGATCCGCCGAAACATGGAATCTATTCTGCAACTTCAGCATTGGACCAACACGCGAAGAGCCGCCAGTTTGCTCGTAGTTGTCTGATTGTTGCGATTTTTATCGCAAACGATTGTTGCTTTGTCGCTCTGCGTTAGACATGGGTGTTTGTCGAATTCTGCTGCGCATCTTTTTTTTATCACGGCATGTTATGCATGAGATCACACTGATGAAACTTGTCAATTACTTTCAACTGTTGAAACCAGATGCGAAGTGAGACCTGGTTTTGAGTAGCGTAGTTCAAGCTCATCGCAATGCAGTTTCAAGTGTTTCGATATATATAATAGTTCCAAAGTTATAGAGAATTTAATATAAGTCGTTAAATTTTTTTGGCCAAAAAAGAGACCTACTTCGGCAAGCTGTAGCGAAGCGGGGAAACAAAGTTTCAGTTATTGTTAGGCATGGTTAGAACGGCGCCGAATGACTCTATCCAATGGTTCAATTCCATTTTGATAGGTTAAATAGTTCACGAGCTAGTAGTATGTTGAAAGTACACATTTTCGTCACGGTGACTCCCCACAAGTTCACTCACATACAAAGCGAGTGTGTAAGACATGAATTTGATTCCATGTCAAAAATCGATATCTTTCAGGAAACAACAGATATCTGTAATACCTAATAATTATACTTACCTAGATGGTTAATAATTGCGGTTGTTGAAACTTGGTGAAACTTGTAGTATATGATTAGACTTAAATAATATACTGTTTCACAGGTTTTTATACAGTAAAAACCTGTGAAATAGTATATTATTTAAGTCTAATCATATACTTAGCTAGTTCACGGAACATATTATACTCTCCTATTTCCTTTTATTTCTATAGAAAATAGATGTGAATATTTTATCACGTACTGACATCAAATACACGTATCAACCACACACATTCCAACAAAAGCTAACAGCGCCATAAAACTTAGTTGCAAACTCCAAAACGCGGTCATTAGCAATCAACAGTCAAAAGTGAAACAGAATTCAAGTGGCGGCGATTAAATTCTGCTGAACGAGCTTTTTGAGCGTTCCGGCTCAGTGGAAGGCATTATCCACACGTTCCGGCGTAATGACCCTTCAAGGCCGGGGTTGAAGGGAGCGAAATCTAACAGTGACACTGGAAGTGTTGTCGAAAAGTCTAAAATACCTAACTTGTTCCCTGCTACGATTTTTCTCCCTGACGATTTTTTGTTTGTTGTGACACTAAGTTATTAGTTTAACAGGAAACACGGTTAGAATCTGGCTTTTTAGTGGGCTCCGGCTTGGTGGGAGGCGATATTCACACGTTCAGGCGTTATAACCCCTCAAGGTTGAAGGAAACGAAATGAAACAGTGACACTGGAAGTGTTGTTGAAAACTCTAAAATTCCTAACTTATAAGACAAGTTAAGCATTTTAGACTTTGACGAAAAGAAACAGTGACCACCAGCGACACTGGAAACACGGTTAGAACACTTTTTGCTCAATGGCAGGTATTATTCACACATTTAAATGAGTACCAGCTGTCACTATGACCTCCAGCTTCACTAGTTCAATGGCAGGTATTTTTGGTTAATTTCTCCCACCGAGAAGAGGAGTTTGCATGTAGCAGTGCTACGAATACATCAACCGTAACCCGCATCCTTCCGCCCCCATGGCCCGCGTACGCAGCCTTTGTATCTGCTACGCGTTCGTTTCGTAGCCCTTCTTGTATCACCCGCTACGCTAGCTCTGTGGCTCTGTGCAGCACGCCATTTTCAAAGCATAAAGTACAATAAGTGCCTGAAAATTTCTTTAAAAAAATAAATACCACTATTTATTCCAATACTATTTGTATATGTATTATTGTTTGTCAACAATCTACGCAGCTGTTAGAAGAGGGTGGTGTGATATTTTAAAATCATTGCAATTACGCTTAGAATATAAACAATTACGTTACATTTTTTTAATACTAAAGTTAAAGTTACTTACATTGAGAATAAAATATTTATTTTTTGCTTATGTTATGCTCTATGGTCCATCCATCAATTGCATGAAATGCACGTCCATAATTAAATCATAGATTTGTAATTTACGTAGAAACGTAAAACGTACGTGCAAATCACGTACGTTTTACATTTCTAAGTACGTAGGAAAAAAAAATTACGGCCATAAATAAAACATACTTACTTTGTCCCTTTCTACATTACACCTGTAGAAAGATATGTCATGCAAAAAAATCGAATGATGACGTGAGCACTGATAGCGAGCCAAAGGCTTTGTGCAACTGCATATAATTCCATACATTTGATATTTCAATGGCCGACTAATGTATGGGAAAATGGGACAACGCATACGCCAACTGGCAAACTCAATTTCCATGTAAAACTTCTCCAGCGGGAAATCTACTAAAGGTGAATATAAAAATCTTTGCATTCATGCCATACTGTAAGTAACATATCTAGTAATTCTACGAGTCCCTTTCAACTGAAACACAAAATGGCGCTGTCTAAAAGTGCACTTAGTAACATTACGCATGCAAATCGGAGCCGTTCGCCGTCATCTGTGCTCCGGTAATCTGATTATACCGGTGAAGTTGCCGGTACAAGCCGGTACCGGTACGGAAAACGTCCTTTTATGTTAAGTGGAGATGTATTCTGTAAGTAGGTACCTATTACAAAGGAAGTAGTACAAAAGCCGCTATAAAGGGTGAAACAAAAGCTCGAAAGGGGAGTGTCAGGTGTTCAGTATCCATAACCATAACTGAACAACTTTTACTATGGGGCCAACTAGTTTCATATATTTCGGTCGTGTAGATATTGAGCTTTCATACTCATACATTTTTTTATTTTGTATGGAACAGCTGATTTTTTTCCGCGATTTCAGTGTTGGTCTCATAGTGAAAGTTGTTCCGTTACGGATACTGAACACCCCCCTTTCGGGACTATAAGGTGTTTTCGTTACAGCCTGTATTTTGATGGGGCAAGTGCTGGATTTAACATAGAATAAATAATAGTTGGTTATAAGTACCACTTTACATCAAAATATAACCGTCTAATAACTTATACGGAGGAGCTCGTAGCCCAGTTGCGAGCACGGTCCGAAAGTGATCGTGCAGGTTAAGCGACGTTGGCGCGGTCGGTACCTGGATGGGTGACCGCTAGTGGCATATTTCATCTGAGCTCCTCCGTGCCTCGGAAAGCACGCTAAGCAGTCGGTCCCGGTTGTTGTCGTTCGACAGCAGTCGTTAAGCCATGTGAGAGGCCTACGGGCGACCCGAACAACTCTGACAAATAGGTTGGCCACTAACCATACGATAAGCAAGCAACTTATACGGAAAAAATCGACATCGCTTTACGTTGACGCTTTGATGCGGAAAATTATTTTCAATAGCTAAATAAAACGTAGAACTATGTCAATGAACAGCAAATTAAAAAAAATACTTTATTCTCAGGTAATACACCCTAGTACCTACAAGTTTAGTAAAAAGACAAGTAAAATTGAAAAGAAATGAAAATTAAATTAAAAGTAAAAATGAGAATGTTTTAAAACGATACAATAAAAATAAAATGAATACCTTAAACATTAAACATAATAGAAGTGAGCAAAGTGAAATATAATTCTGTTGTTTTTCTCGAAAAATAAGAAAAAATATATGTAGATGCTTATGGGGCCGTGTGCCCCACGGAATGAATAGTCAGCATGTTGATGCGATGATGGAATATATTATATAGATATTGCGATGACGAAAGAAAGAGGAGTGACAGCGCGAGTAAGAGAAAAGCGGAGGCGATTGTTTTGAGACGTCAGCAGCGCGCGCAGACTGCACAGCGCGCATGCGCCGTCATTGTGGCGGGAAACCACCACATCACCCCCCCCTCGGAGAATGGAAGCCAGAAGTCAGGGAGTAACGTTGAGCTTGAGTTCTCTTGATCCAGATGATAGGTCACGTAGAGTATTGACGTCTTTGGCGAGTAGCGGGAAAAGCGGAGGCGATTGTTTTGAGACGTCAGCAGCGCGCGCAGACTGCACAGCGCGCATGCGCCGTCATTGTGGCGGGAAACCACCACATGCTTTCCTTGAAATATTTTAGTCTAAATAAAAAGCACATTAGATTAGATATACTTACAATAGATAATCCATTATTCTAGATTTTATGTTGCCCGCGACTTCGTTTGCGTGAACTACAGTGAGCGAAAAACTTTGGCCTCCTCTTTCTCACACAATATCTTACAAGTAATCTGTAATAGATTATAAGATGTGAGTAAGAAAAGTATCAAGTTTAAGTGTTTGTCTAATATTGTAGCTAACTTTCATGTTCCTAGATAATAAAAAACGAATACCTAATACCGTTCGTGAGATAGACCTATAATGAGATAGTGATAGATTTGGTAACAAAAGTGGTGTGAAATACGACGAATGACAGTAGAGCAAGCAACAGAAGCTTGCCAAGACAGAGATTCGTGGTGCTCCGTTCTCTCTGCCTACCCCGCAAGGGATATAGTGTGAAAATATGTATGTAAGTAATACAGGGTGTAACAAAAAACCCCTAAAGTTCCGAAGATAACTGAACAACTTTCACTATGGAGCCAATTCTGAAATCGCGAAAAAACATCAGCTGTATATGGCATCTGGTTGTGGCAAGATGAGAAGAGCCCAGTCGAGTTCAGAAAAACGAATGTAGAAGCAAGTTTACAAAAAATTAAAAACGAGCTTATAATAAAAATCAGCGCGCAATGAGTTCGGAACATCCGCCAATAAAAAGGGGGTAGGTACTAAAATAATTATTCAGGCCCGAAAAAGGGATTTCGATTAAAAAGAAAACATTCGAAATTCGAATCACGATTGCGTTCGTAATCCCAACCCTTCGGACACCTCACTCGGTCTCAAACTTGGAGTTACGAATAAGAAGGACTTTCCATGGCAAAATCTTAATTAAACCATTGCAATTACCTGAGCACAGAACATGAAAAATAAACTGGTCAAGTGCGAGTCTTATAATAATTATCTATAGTTGCTTGCTTATCGTATGGTTAGTGGCCAACCTATTTGTCAGAGTTGTTCAGGCCGCCTGTAGGCATCTGACCTGGCTTAACGACTGCTGTCGAACGACAACAACCGGGACTGACTGCTTAACGTGCTCTCCGAGGTAAGGAGGAGTTCAGATGAAATATACCATTAGCGGTCACCCATCCTGGTACCGACCGCGCCAACGTCGCTTAACCTGCACGATCACTTTCGGACCGTACTCGCAATTAGGCTACGAGCTCCTCATTATCTATAGTGATCTTACCGTACCTACGGATGTAAGGACTATTTTTTTACAAATAGTCTTACTACTTACAAAGTACAGTCGACCACAAGCTTAGTAGACCATGTGTCAAAAACCTTCGATTAAATCTCAACCTAATACCTGCGCAATATGATACATTTCAGATACTAAAATTTTGACGTTTTGGGAGGTTGATCTGGTGTCGACTGTACGTATAGTCTGTCAAAAAGAATTGAAATTAAATAATGGCAACCTTCTATAGACCAAAGTCAAATCCTAATGTCATTTCCATACAATTTCAGTAAAATGTTTTTTTTTTTAATTATTAAATTTCAACTCTTTTTTGACAGACTATATTGTATTTGTAAGTAAGTAATATTGAGCGAAAAAAAATCCTTTTTTTAGTAATAACTTACTAACTATGACAGATAAGTATCAAGTATTAGTACCTATTTCAATAGTAAGTAAGTTGTTCAAATAGGGATTGATGGCCAATATTCATTCGAGCCACTATACGCCACCGATCGTCGACTATTTTTGAACCCTTTTTTTTCGGTTGTCTTCGTATATTTTGCTATAAAATATAATTCACATCAAAGTAAAAGTATTTTTGTATTTTTTATTTTATTTATTTTAGCGAACTTGACAGCTTTATACTTAAAACTAAACATATATCATAAACATATACAGACAATTATGAAGTTTGATTGTAATGGACAATTTTTAAAATCCGAGGATTGAAATAAAAAGGTAGAAGAAAAAGACATAACAGTATGCAAATTAAACGAATCCCAGTGGAAATTGTCTGTCGAGTTGCCAGTTGCTTGTCTTGTATTAAGTCCAAAATGGCACATCTCACATTTGTAACTCTTGGTGCGGTTTGAAACACTCATGGCCCCTCGAGTGTCTTATTGGCTCACTTGTCACTGGAACGCACCCTTTTTTCCAACTGTTTTCGAACTGTTGACTTTCTGTTTTAATCTTTTTTAACCCCCGACCGATCGAGGGAGGGCGTGTTATAAGTTTGACACGTTTGTCTGTCTGTTAGTCTGTTTGAGCGTTTGTCTGTGGCATCGTAACTTGACAACTGATGATCCGATTTGGGCCCGGCTTTTTTAAATTTAATAGAGCATAAATAAATAAATAAATAGCATAAATTTAAATTTGACGACAAACTTTACATAGAAAGGAAATTTTATATTTGATTATCTGAATAGATAAATAGATACAGATGATATCTGAATAGATATCATCTCTAAATATAAAAACTTGTTACATCTGTAACAGTTTGTAAGTTTTGATAAAAATAAGCGAACTTTTTTTGTTCATTACGGACGGATCCCTAAAGCGCGAGGCCTGCCTCGCAGAACTTGGCCGATTTTTAAA
Organism: Hofmannophila pseudospretella; assembly: GCA_947369225.1. Classification (NCBI taxonomy): domain Eukaryota; kingdom Metazoa; phylum Arthropoda; class Insecta; order Lepidoptera; family Oecophoridae; genus Hofmannophila; species Hofmannophila pseudospretella. The sequence goes on along the minus strand of OX376330.1, from coordinate 10,178,547 downwards.
TAATAGGTAGATACACCTACAATAGGTGTGTGTACTTACATACATTCAAATATTCTTAACACAAATAATCTGAAACATTGAGAATACAAACACAGGGGCTCAAATAATGGCGGGCGAATGCTTTCATTTCGGGAGTGTACTTTTAACACAAAGGGGAACCCGACTGGAATAGCAGTCAGTTTGTCTGCTGGTATAATTGTATACCGTGGTGTTTCTTGGCTTTTGTTATAAATTTTTATCTCTTCAACCGGTGTCCTCCCACTGCTGGATGCAAGTCTCATCTAATGCACGCCATTTTCTACGGTCTAAAGCTTTTCCAATCCAGTTTCCTCCAGCAGACTTTCTTATGTCATCTGCCCATCTCGCAGGTGGTCGACCTACGTTCCTGGTCTAAGTCCTTGGTCTCCATGTCATGACTTTCTTGCCCCAACGACCATTATCTCTACGGCAAATATGGCCCGCCCATTTCCCTTTCTTTTGGGATACTATACGGGCTATGTCGATCAGTTTGGTTCTTTTCTTTAATTTTTATATTATTATTCAATTAGGGCTAACTATATAACTACATTCGAGTACTTCTCTCCATATCTTAACTGGAAGTACGTTGCACCTTTTACGAGAACCTTTGAGGCATCTTCCCACTATCCATTGTAGCCCATAACATGATTTTTTTAAACATTGGTAATGCTACACCAATATTGCATTACCAACCATCATCATCATCAGCCTATTAATGCCTCCACTGTTGGGGCACAGGCCTCCCCAGGCTGATTGGTGGATTTCACACTCCTTTGGAATTTTATTTCCTCGGACATGCAGCTTTCCTCACGATAGTTTCCTTCACCGTCAGAGCAGTCGGTAAATATACATAAGTTTTTGAAAAAATCAGAAAAACTCATTTGTGCATGGCATGGTTTCGAACCCGAACCTCCCGCACGGGAGTCCGGCGTCCTAGCCACTAGGCCACGCTTTACCAATATTATTCATTAACCACTCCAGCTAGGCTAAAATACCTGTGCTAAGTGGTCCACCATAGACCACAGTTGGAGTCCAGAGCTGGATTCGATCCGGCGACATTTGCACCACAGTCTATGCCCTATCCTTTGAACCATTGTCGCTTCAAGATTATTTTACGATTGTCACGTCAAACTCTTTAAAGATTAAATTATACACACTTGACTTTAGTTTGTTTAATTAAACTAGTATCTATAGACAAAACGACATACAAACACCATTTCATCTATAGCTTCACATACTTTCAAGATAACTCGTATATTATCGCACCCTACCTCAGACTGGTGTCGTACTTGCCTGGGTCACTGCAGGGGTCCCCTCTTGAAGCTGCCGTAAATTGTCCCAACAAAAGGCCACGTGGGTAGCTAACAAAACGGAAAAACAGGTTTAGAACTTATACGATCCTGTTGCGATAAAAAATTAAACAAGTGCATGACTGCTGTATATTTTTAACGTTAATATCTGCTAGTTTATAATCAATTGCATTACGACAGATATTGACGCGTATGTATATATATATATATATATATATATATATATATATATATATATATATATATATATATATATATATATATATATCGCCAGACGATTCGGACGATGCAGCTCAGAGGTCAAAAGACAGCTGTTCCTGTCCTGTTACTGCACCAGTGTGTACACAGCCGACCTGTGGTGCAACTACACCGCGGCCACCATACACAGCATGCGAGTGCAGTACAACGACGCGTGGCGCGCCATGTCCCGGCTGCCCAGGTGGTGCAGCGCCAGCGAGATGTTCATGGAGGGCCGCGCGCCCGCCTGGCAGGCGCTGCTCCGGTAGCGAACGGCGGGGCTCCGCGAGCGGATCATGCGCTCGGTCAACCTCGTCATCACGGCGGGCGACCAGAGAATGGGTTCCGAGCCCACTACATCGGAAATGGGCCAGTTATCATGTGCCAATTACTTGACGACAATATAGAGAAATATTTATGTTTTGTGTTGTTCTACTAATATTATTATAAATTATTATTATAAATTTCATTTAAGTTAATTTAATTGTTTTACCAAGCTTTAATCTAATATAATCTAATTTAATGTTCTTAATTTGTAATGTGTGTGTGTGTGTGTGTGTGTGTGTGTGTGTGTGTGTGTGTGTGTGTGTGTGTGTGTGTGTGTGTGTGTGTGTGTGTGTGTGTGTGTGTGTGTGTGTGTGTGTGTGTGTGTGTGTGTGTGTATTAGAATACCATAGCCGAATAGCTGAAGATATCAATGGTTCGCAATCAGAATTGAACTGTTATTGAATGATAAACAAAAAATACCGAAATTTGAAAACCTCACAAAGAAACCACTCTCGTTTTAAATTCCGAGCAGGGCTCCTAAACTACCTGTTGACATTTAAACAAAAGTCAAAAGACACCAATTTTCTATTTTTGTAGAAAATCCTTTAACACATTCACAGTCCAGTGCCTCCACGCTGGGGCAACCAAGTGCCTATCCAAGGAGTCCATGTCTCCTTTAATGGGTCACATAACAATAGATTGAGATTAGTTGGACTCGTGAAGATGTCAAACAATTTTGTATGGGGACTGTGAACGTGTTAAATAACATGGAACCCAACTTCACTACGATAGGAGCCCGAAATTCAAATCAAGATTTCTGATTGGCTGTCTGTCACGTCACTCTCAGCTGCGTTCGTTGCATAAAGAGGTAGGATAAGGCTTCGACCGCAGACTGACTAAACCGCTGCATTCTGTTATTGCCTTCCTGCCAATGTTTATCAGACAAACGGTAAGATAGGTAGCTACTCTAACTAGGCACCTATACCCTGACCAGGAATATTAAAACCCTCACCATATTGCAGAATAATATTGAACTATTTTTTTTCTCACTGCGCTTTCTTGTACGCGGTCTCCACTCTAGAACTCGTCTACCCCAACGGTTGTCGGTTCTGCGACAGACATGGCCAGCCCATTATCACTTTAACTTGCTAATCATATGAGCTATGTCGGTAACTCGCGTTTTGTGACGGATGACTTCATTTCTAACTCTATCCATCAATGAGATACCGAGCATAGCCATCTCTATAGCTCGTTGAGCGACTTTGAACTTTTGGACCAGCCCTGCCGTTTGAGCGCCATATACCATAACAAGGTGGGACGCCCCCCTGCCCGGTGGACCGACGACCTGAAGAAGGTTGCTGGCGATGGTTGGATGAGAAAGGCGGAGGACCGAGTAATGTGGCGCGCCCTGGGAGAGGCCTATGTCCAGCAGTGGACAAACACGGGCTGATAGATAGATATTTTTTTTCACAGCGATCTCCAAAAGACTTTAAAAGTAAGGACCAATGGAGCCCTCTGGACAGGTTTTTTTTTTACTTCTGGTCAGAGTGTACATAATTAAGAATAAGAATAGTTTATTTGTGCGGTAAGATTACAATGGAGTAGGAACTTAAGCATATGTTACATTAAACTAAATAAAATTAGTGAGCAACCAGTTATCCTACTATAGGCGCTGACCTCTGAACTAGGAAGTTCCTGTATCTCGGAGGACAGATCTCTTCTTTGACCAGTGCAAATGAACATATAACAGAACATGGGATAATATAATAATTGACGGTCTACTAGATTTCAACGGGCTATTTGAATGAGTTGGTGAATTCAAATACATTCAAGATGCTTTCTTGTGTTGCGCAGGTTTTATTCATACACATTTGTATAAAAAAGCAGAGGACCTACACAGTACGCCATTTAACACTCGCTACCAGAAAAGAATTGTCTGCCAAAATCAAAATTAAGTCTACACAGTTCTGGACCGTTCGTTATGTCTATATAATAACAAAAGTCACAAATCATCGATATTTTATTAAAAGACTCAATATTCAATAAAAGATTAAAGTTTTTAACAAATGTTTCTATCGATGCAGGAGTTTTTTGATGATAAAAACAATACCTAACTTTAAAATCAATTATAACTTATTACTATTATAATTTATTATAATCTCTTATTTTATATTGCGGTACTCAGGGTTTCATGTATGATTATATAATATATATTTTTAAGACCAATTGTTACACATGAAAAGCAATAATTGGTATGAGTATGAGTATTCATTTGTGTTTCGGGATGTGTTTGTGTGTCATTGTTTATTGATTCCCACTGGTTTACGGATTATTTATTATCCGCAGAGTCGACAAAAAATTACTTATAGAGAAACTACGTAGGTAAGTACCTACAATGAGTTAATAACGGGCCCTCTCCGAAACCACAGAATAGACGATCTAAAGAAGTTTCATGGTGAATTATTAAAAAATAGCTCAAGATTGATTGATGTACGATAGCTTCCTGTGAAAGCTATACCGTGAGCTATAAGAAACGGTCTTAATGTTAAGGCCTCCTTAGGTCTTGTGTCATCTCTATTTAGACCTATGGCGTATAAATGGATAACACGTATTTTAATGAAGTCTTAACTTTGAAGACATTTCGTGCAACTAGCGTATAATATGCAGGAATCTGCGAACACCACAGATATCAAATTACTAGCGTCCATGAATTTCAAAATTCTTGGCAAACACTAATACCAATGGATGAATACATAGATAGAAGGAAACAAAGCATGTATGAAAGAAAAATTAGTCTCCCTCCCTAGGGAGCGGGTGTTTGTTCACTCATGAAACAAAGCGGCTACTACGAGTATACTACTACACTGAAAGAAAGCTTGTTTGATTTAGAGTATATAAAGAAATGTTTATTCATTTGAACAAATTACTTGATAGATACGACTAAGATCTTGGTTGAAGTGAACAAGCCGACTTTATATGCTCGTATTGAAACAAGTTCTTGTTTGAAGTAAACAATCTTTTCATTCCGTGTATCTACTAGCAACAGGAAACTAATATCCGGTAATGCTAGCTTTGGCGAACAATTAAAAGTAGTTCGCCCGAGTTTGCGAGCTGTCACGGCCATGCGCTCCTTAGACGTCACTTTAATATCCTCAGCCAGCGAGCTCATACGTATGGAGCCATAACGACATCACTTGAGTGAATCATAGCCTAGCTGCGAGCATGGTCAAACCTGTGTCATTCGCAGAAAAGTCTCGGACCTGTCATAAGGATCCGAGATCGGGCAAGTTAAGCCAATTTGGGTGAGGACAGAACCAGGATATGAGAGAGAGAGCACGTTAGACAGTCGGTTGTTGTCGTTAGAGAGCAGTGTCGTTAAGTTCTATCAGAGGCCTACGGGCGGTGTGAACAACTCTGTCAATAGGTTACCACTAACCATGTCGATAAACAATAAACAGAAGCATAAAATGGCACCCACCAAAATGCAGTGCAGAAAGCGGAGTTATAAGTCACACACAACACTTGCAATCATTTATCATTTATTTATTTTGTATTAATTATACATTATCAAAATTTCAACAATCAGTGGGAAAAGCAAACGTCGTCATGACACCTTCAGGAGAAAACTTAAAATCTATACAATTGATCTACAAAAATCGGACACTGCTACGTACATTCTTTAGGTGCCCTGTAACTACTGTCCTTCACAATCTGGAAGTGCTCGGTAATCTTATGCCTCTACTGTGAACTACCATCCACACACATAATACCATGTAAATACACCCGCACCATGCCATCACCCTCCCACACACTCAGTACCTCACATACACACTGTTGCTTTCTTCGTCCGTGCAGTCACTGAGGGGCCACCTGAAAATCAGCGCTGTGGCTTGCCTCATTATTATGCAGAGCTGGTGTACCCTTTTTGGCACTGTACCACACCAGATGTTCTGTGCTGCATGTATTAAACTTTGTATACTTCTGTATTCTGTATTCTGGTGTTTACAGCGCTAAATAAACGATTTCAATTTCAATTTTCATCGTTGAATAACCAATCACGCGGGGACTCGCAGCTCCGTGACCAATCGTTGGCCGTGACGTTTATCAGAATCGTAAAGTATCGGTGGAGCAACTTGTAGTTTGTTTCTTGTAGGACATTACGTCTCCTTACCTTTATAACTCGTTGTCTTCAGCAGAAGAGCTTCGCACAATACATGACGGCATGTTGGAACGAATGAACTTCGCAGTTTTCAATGTAGAAAGTTGTGTTTTTGATTGAAGTTCTAAGTTTTAAGATATAGGAACTGTGCTCGTTGACTGACGACAAATACTGAACTGAAGATAAAGAAGAGTGGTATTATTATAAACGGGTAAAAAGTCATAGCAAGCTATATCAACTCTATTAACAGCCGTTAAAAATTTTAAAATTAATAAAGCTCAACCAGCCACTCGCCCGGTCAATCGATTTTTATAGGGAGTCGATTTTTTTTGCGTAAATTAAAAAGTCGTTCTAATGTTGTTTAGTTATCGATACTAAACACCCTCCTTTCGCATTACAGGACGGTTTCTGTTGCACCCACTCTACTAACACCTTTTGATTTACTTTTCTACGAAAAATCTAAACACATAAAAGAGTAAGTTACTTTCATCATCATCACCAGCCTATTAATGTCCCCACTGTTGAGGCACAGGGATCCCCTTGCACAAGAGGGTACGGGCCATGATCCACTGAGCGGGCCCAGTGCTGATTGTTGGATTTCACACGCCTTCGGAAAGTTTTAATTTCCTCAGACATGCAGGTTTCTTCACTATGTTTTCCTTCACCGTTAGAGTAGTTACTTTACTACCTTCCTTTCCTATATAATAATTTCACACGTGAGAGTACAAACACTGGATTTGCCGTGTCGTGCCGGCCATGAAAAATAGCACCACCCCAACTCTTCCCGTGGGATGTCATACGAGGCGACTAAGGGACTTGATGGATACTATTCTACACATAGTAGACGGCGTTAGGCTCGCCTATCACGTTTGTCCACCAAATCTTTCGGCGAAAAGTGGGAACTACCTATCGGTGGTTCCTCTGTCTACCTCCTCGGGGATTAGGGACACAAAATATCTATATATTTCGTGTTGTAGACGTGAGTTTATGTATGTATGTAATAACGTATCCAGGTGCAGTTTGTGCTGATCTTCAGCCATCAGTTGCAAGTTCTGTTCCGGCCGTCGTGTCAGTATCCGCGCGTGTTTGTCTACGGGATCGCGATGCACGGCTTCTTGTTCCTGTTCCTCTTCAGTGACTTCTACAAAGCGCGCTACACCAAGCCCGGTTCGACCAAAGCCAGCGATGGACCCTGCATGGTATGTAATAGGCAATATGCACATTTTATAAATCGTTTTATTACAATCGTTACAATCCAGTGTTTTATTAACTTTCCTATTGAACATCTAAAAGTGGTTTGAACTTGACAACTGTGTTTCGAGAGCAGTCGCGATTACCGATAAAACTAGCCGTCGCATACAATACTGTTGACATTTTATTTCCACGGACATAAAGTCAAATAGTGCGACGAACAAGAATCTTAAATCAAATCAAATTACTTTATTTGTCAAAATACATTGGTCTTAAAATTAATGTCAAAGTAAAAAGGCCTGTTAAAAGGCGTACAAAGGTGGGCAAAGATCGCCATGCACTGGGTGCCACAAGACGGACAGCGGCGCCGAGGCAGGCCCAAGCGTAGGTGGAAGGACAATGTCGACCACTTCCAAAAAGGATGGTATAAGGACGCCGAGGATAGGGAAAAATGTAAAGGAAGAGGGGAGGCCTTTGCCCAGCAGTGGGACAGCCTATAGGCTATTAAAAAAAAGGCGTACAAAATATCAGGTATATAATATATAAATTAACATAAAGCCAATTTTAATACTAATGTGAATGGTCATTATACTCCTTAACGCTATAGAAAGAAATTTCAAACAGCCATTTCAACAATTCAGTTTTAAAGAGTCTACCTTCTAACACCCTTATATCATGATTATCTTATCTCATCTTATGATAGGGGGCCGGAAATAACCCAGCGGCACTTCGACCCTTGAGGATCTTTTGTACCTGCCCCATTTTATACACTGGTCACCTCAGTGTGCAGGTTTCCTCACGATGTTTTCCTTCACCGTTAAAGCAGCCGGTAAATATGTATGTAAGTCTTTGAAAAATACGAAAAATTCATTGGTACATGGCACTGCATGGTTTCGAACCCGGATCTACCGCATGGGAGTCCGTGTCCTAGCCACTGTGCCACCGACCCTCGACTCAATCGATCTCAGATTGTCTGTAACTAAACCCGACTAAATTGATATTGAGGAATAAATAATCAAAAGTTTTTTTACTTTGGTTTAGAGGATTTGGTATACGCCTAGGTGACCATCTCAGCGTAGTTAGAATCAGAATCAGAAATCTTTAATTGCTAGGTTTTTTTTCACTTTGGTCTTGCTCTCTTGCGTAACGGCCAAGTCACATATACCTAATTAAGATGTAAATACTTAATGAAATCAACGGTATTATTAGTTTTCTATGATTAAAATTATGGTGCCAAATTCATAAAACGAACGAAAACCGCAGACTTGGTTACATTGAGATCTTACTTCTTTTTATGGGCAAACGGTCAAACAGGCCAAGCCAACACGAGAGTTGGAACCTTTTTACAGAAATGTTTTATGGGATCTTCCCAAATATAAATATACTGACTGTCGCGGGTCATGCATGTACGCAAAAACTTACAGTTGTTTCCGAAATCAGCGATAATCATAATTTCAATACCAGAAACATAAACAAACTTGCAGTTCCACGCTTTAGACTTAGTAAAGTTAACACATCATTTATGGGTCACTGTGTACGATTTTATAATAAGATACCTGATACTGTAATAAATATGACAGAGAAAAAATTTAAAACCCATATAAGACGGACCTTATGTAAAAAGCGTTATTATAAAATATATGACTACTGAAATGATAAAGAGGCTTAGTCCTAAATTCAGCTCCAGCTCTGCGCATTGTGTATATAGGTATATGTTTGTATTCATAATTATTGTAAGATATATTTATTTCAAAAGATGTGCTGCTGAAAGTTTCTTGCGCCGCTTGTTTCCTTTCAGCCATAGCACCTCACGAAGCGGCGTAAAGTAAAAAACAATGACGTTGTAAAAATGTACTGTAAGGTACTTACTTACAATAAAAAACATTTTGATTTGATTTGATTCCCTCTATTCCCTTTGTCCGCAGTTCCTCTGGGCAGTGTGTCACGACCGTTTCCCTCACTATTCTTTACGGCAAGTTGAAAACTTTCCGGTTTTCTTCGGCGAGCCAATTCGCCTCCACGGAACTCGAGCAAAACAATCTGTGGAGCCACTTTCAACGCTTAGATTCCAAACAGACGAGCAACTATACAATTTCTAACGCTAAATTGTCTTAGCTACTTCTATCGTCACTTCTTCTTCGTAGTCATATTCTCCATTGATGAACATGAACATCATTATTGGCAGAATGGGGTCGTTTGCCATTGCCTTCTCTAATTTAACACACGGTTGGGTATCGTGTAGGGTTTTCTCGCTGTTTTTGTTAACCGTTAGAGCAATCGGCAAATATGTGTAAATCATTGAAAAAGTCAACTCATTTTTCTATATGGCTTGCCAGAAATCAAACCCGGGAATCTGACGTCCTAGCTACTACGCCATCGATGAGATGCTCACAGAATTGTAATTTTATTTATCGCTACTAGTTCGATTTTGTCCTCTACTATAAAATTAATAAAATATAAAATAAATAAGTACCCAAAATGCGCAAAACCTTTCGACATAGAATACAATATAGTACTACGTACAGAAGCGACACCCCCCCCCCCCCCCCCCCCCCAAATTTTCAATTCCGGCGCAATTAGTGAGCGCGATCAGCAGCGCGCTGTTCCGGGTAGCGTATTCTATCTACTACTACTAGATACTAGCTTTATATTATAGGTTACCTTGTAACGATATCGACTTCATCGTCCATATCAACCTCCTTGCCATCAACTTCAACCTCATCGTTAGCGTTTATCTCATCTCATTTCGTATTGGCATCTTCATTTCTTCATTTTATTTCAAAATCATGTTCCCATTCCATTTCTAAATTTCATTATTCCATTAATTTCATTGTTTTATTTGTATTTTCACTTTTTCTCTGTATTTTGTCTCGAACGGACGTCTCCCGTTCACTTTTATTTCCTACTACTACCTAGTTTCTGTGTTCTTTTCCTTAAAATATATTATTCACACACCCACTAACCCTACACTACATATGCACAGTTACATCATTACACACTCCCACACAACCTAACACACCCCCGCCCATACTCACTCTTACCATTATCTTTACTAAATTCCTTTATGATTAAATTTTCCAAATTCCTTTTAGGTTAAGAATATAATTTGTAATTTGCTTGCACAGAAAGTGCGACGGAATCCCGACTTACAAGATACAGGTTTTCGACCTAGTTTGTAAGTCGGAGGTCCTTTTTTGTGTGCCCTGTAATAAGTAAATAAATTTTTCATTTTTTTTTTCATTTATCACCAAATTCCTCTATTACTTCATCTGCGCACTGTCCTAGAACCCTGCTAGCCGGCATCTAGAGGACAGACTGTAGCAACCTTAGTTGTATTGTGAGATGTAATAGTTTAACTGTAATTGTATTAAACAATAAATAATAAAAAAATATTTTTACTCACACACCCGCAAACTACCGAATGCGTACGCCACGCTGTAGTTGTGCCAGTGATTATAATCGCTGCATTGTAAGGAGTGTCGCGAGTGTGCTTTCGATCTCTTGTCAAATAGTTGCTCGTCTGTCTGCACCTTATTTTACTGTGTGTTCTGTCTTTTTAAATTGGATACTTGTTTAATTTCCACAGCCAAGTGCTTTGATGTGGTGTGGTCGTGAATTGTGATCACTGCCTTCTTGTTTACCTCTGCATATTTATCAGGAAAAAATATCTGTATTTTCTTCACTGTGCGATGTATTTTTTGACAGGGAACCCTGTCTAATATTTTACTTCGGTTTATTAATATTCTTTAATGGTATTTATAACATCTATTCAATCTATAATTACTAATATCAATTTGTGTTCCGGTAGTGTATCATTAGGGAGTGATCCCTGGCACGCAGGTGATGCCTGAAAATCAGCGCCGCAGTGCTAAATCCGCTGCGGCAACAGGCTGAGGCAGTTCCCTTTTTCCGGTTCTGCACACCACCTTCATCAAACTTAATTACTTTTGTTTATTTATTTTTATTATATTTTTGTTTAATATTACTTTTATCTTCTGTACCTAATTGTTGCGCTATTGGAAATAAATTCTTTCATTTCTTTCTAATATGCTAGGTTAGTGAAGTCGCGTAACACCAAATATGTAACCACCAGCGACCGCTTCTGTTTCAGTCGCCCGCAGGCCTAGCACCGCGCGGGATGTGTCTATCGTTAGAGGAAAGACGCCCAAACAAAATAACAAAGAAAACATTCTGGAAAGTAACGTTAGAGGTTATGAGTCCTCGCAAACAAGTGATTTTGTATGCAATTTTGCAGCGTGAAAACATTTTAGAAGATTATTAACTTTATAAATAATTGCGCTACAGGAACTATTAAGATATCGTTGACAATGGTATTAAATAGGTTATCGATACATTTAAGAAAGTTAAAAATCCAATAAGTACTTTAGAAGTTGTACGTCAATGCAATTTTGAAATTAGTCATTGCACCCAGAGAAAGTCGTGATTTGAAGAGGGATGCATCAAAAATCGGGTCTAATAAAACTAAAATAAGATAAAAGGTGCAGAGGTATCGATTGAGATAAAAATTATGCCAATCATCTCACGGAAATCCCATCAACGAGCCCTCTGAAGTTGCGGCGGGCGACGAAAAATTGTATCCGCAGCCTAATACGACCGGGATGACGTCATAGAAACTTTGTTTCATTTATTTCTTAGTTTCCCCCACTGTCTCCCATTGCCCACCACTGCCCGCCACTGCCCGCCACTGCCCGCCACTGCCCGCCACTTTCCCTATGAAAATTCCGTAACATAACAGGGTTCTCTGATCAAAATTGAAGCAGGACCGAACGTGCTTGCGCCCGTATTTTATTTGAATTTTAAATTAAAATACTCGTGACAAGAGTCAAATGTTTATAAATGCACTGTGGGCAATTTCTACGTCATTTGAGAACATGTTTTTAGGGTTTGATATGTTCAAGGTACTATTCTGCAGGGTCTTCAATGATACTCACAAATTAGGTTAATCGGGAATATATATTTAAAATCAAGTTTCCATAGTGACGGCTTAGGAACGACTGACAATCGCGGGCGCAGCCGCGTGGCTTAACTAAAACTGCTGACATCAGAAGACACTCTGTAGAACACAGTGTGCACTGTGTCCATACACGCCCCTACAATGTTATATTATCCGTTTGTAAATTTCTAGATTTTGCCTAGCTACTGTTGGTACAGGATCATCACGGTAAGCCAATGAATATATTACAAGCCGTATCGCTTAAAATGTTATTTACATGCATGCATTGTATAATTGCCGACTATGCGGCATGAACTGTACGCAGAAATCATGCCGTGTCAATCCACAGTATTCCACAATTCCAAGGTACCAGTTTTTTCTTTTTAGGGATTCGTACCCCGGTGGAGAAAGGCGCAGGCGCGGGGAGGGGTTCCATCCTTATGTTGTTGATATCCCATCTGTTCGTACGAAGCGATTTGCTTCTTCGTTCATTATGCGAACGGCTAAGGAATGCAACAGCGTCTGTATTTCCCGAAACCTACAACCTTGGGATCGTCAAGGCCAGAGTGAATAAGCATTTACTGGACCCGCATGCTCCATCGTCGACCTCATCGTCGCTTACCATCAGGCGAGATCGAGGTCAAATGCGGGTTTAGTCAAACAAAAAATTAAAAAAAAAAAAAAAACGGAACCATATTGCTTTCGCGCCGACGTCCATTCGTCCGACTGTCACGGGCTTCTAGCTTTTGTTACCAGATTTATCTCATAAACTTAAACTATCTAGGAACTTGAATGTTGGTTACATATTGGCCATATCCTCTATTTAGGTAGCCTGGAAGAAATAGCTTAAAGCTATAAGGCCGCCAATTGTGTTTGTATTTTGTATCTTTTCTTCTGTCCTGTATTTTTGTCCTGTGTACAGTAAAGAATATTTGTATTTGTATTTTAACAACAAATACTATAACTCCAACTCCTTGTGATCCAAAAAAAAACTACTCAATACGAATGGGTACAGAGCAAGGCCCGACTCGCAGCTCTTGGCCGGTTTTTTCCTTTTTGTTTTGAGATTTTTTACCCCGCAATCGGCACAGAGTCGCACAGTGTGCATCCTATGCATTTCAAAGGCTATATTCCAAAACCAGTCACTCGAATTTGCCTTTGTCAAAGCTTGGTAAGGGCCAGGGTGGTATTTTTTGTACCATTTATAGGCAATTCTATCATTCATAGTTGGCCATAGAGAATTTCATTTAAAAAAATGAATATGAGTGTACTGTTCGAGTGACTTAAATTGTCTGTACCAATATTATTACTTGAAAACTCATTTTGAAATTAAAAATACATTAACTTCATTAGATCTGATCGCTATCAATATGAAATTTATTATTTTTCAAGGTAGTATGAACATTCATCCTAGGATGATACCACCGTTTTACCTATTACTACCACAAAACAGGAATGCTTTCATTTCGGTGTTTGAAGGGTAAGAGAGTCAGCGTACAATTACCAGCACATGAGGCACTGAAGATTAGCAGCGCATAGAAAACCCTCTAACAACATTATAGTAAGGTGAGGTGTCAATGGGTGATGGTGACCACTTACCTACCATCAGGTGGACGTACCTTATCTGCTCTGCTTATACAATAAAAGAAAGCAGGCGTAGGTTTTTTATTTAAGTAGGTACGTAAGTATTTATTTAGTACAAAATGGTGATTTATTTAGACCTCAACAATTTTTTTTTAAAATTACACTAGTATTTATAAGGTCCTATTTTATTAACGGCAAATATTTCTAGGGTGTTCTCTATAGGTTATAACAATAACGATAGGGAACAAAATTTTTTTTTTCTTATGAAATTTTCGAGAAAAACGATAAAATTGTTTGTTTGAAAATTCTACAAATGAATGAATTATTGCTATTCTCATACTGAAATTCGTTTCATAACGACATGGATGAGTTTATGCCACCAAGGCGCAAAATAATAAGGTTTATTTTTCTTTAGTATGGAAAATTTTGATACAAGTAATGGAGTTATTTTTTCGTGTAAAGTGGTACAAATGACCAGCACATACCCCCCTGCAAATATTTGTTACTAATAAAAAAGGACCTTATATGTGACTAAGCACGTAAAAATAAGCGTCGGTGGCCTAGTGGCTAGGACACCGGACTACCATGCGGGAGGTCCGTGTTCGAAACGATGCCATGTACTAATGAGTTTTCCGGATTTTTCGAAGACTTATGTACATTTACCGACTGCTCTAACGGTGAAGGAAAACATTGTGAGGAAACCTGCATGTCTGAGGAAATAAAAAAAATCCAAAGGCGTGTGAAATCCACCAATCAGCACTGGGCCCGCTCGGTGGATCATGGCCCATACCCCCTTGTGCAAGGGAAGGCCTGTGCCCCAACAGTGGGGACATTAATAGGCTGATGATGATGATGCTGACGAAAAAATAAAAGCAAAGAAACTTAAATACTTGAATAAAGCTTTAATACTTATTTAAAACGTATTTATTTTAAATGTTTTTTTATTTCCAATCTCCTCCACTCGATAAGGGAAAACACGTCCGCTCCACTCCAAACAGCATAGCAAAGCAAATACATAGGATGGTGAAAAATTCTCGCCGGTACAAAGAGTATCGCTCCAAATTGGATCGATTTAATCCTTTTTCCGAGCACACCCTGTTTGTTTGGACAGAACAGCGAACGTGGACAGAGTCGACTGAAAAAAAGAAAAAATGGACAAAACAAAAGTCTTTGGAACCCTACCGTTGTTTCGGTTCGTTCCCAGTAGGACCACAGAACTGTACGATGTGGAACTAGTGAGACATTTTTGTCTCACTAGTACATTAATGTTGTTCATCGAAAGTAGATTGGGTCAAGCAAGAGCGCACTGTTAAACTTAATGGTATTGATATTGGTTGTCTTTTGTGGTACTGGTATAGTTAGGTTAGAGTAGAACTTGTATGCACAGGTTTCAAGGTAAGAAACTACACTGGATCGTCTGAACCTGAATTTTTTCACAGGAAGTCCTACACTTTTTTCGATAGACTGTAAACGCCAGAATGAATTCCGAAATTCTGTAATTCTGAAAACTGAATTCTGTAATTTCCGAAATGAGGAGATCCGGCATAGAACAAAAGTTATCGACATAGCTCATAAGATTAGCAAGCTGAAGTGGCAGTGGGCCGGTCACATCTGTCGCAGAACCGACAACCGCTGGGGGAGACGAGTTCTGGAGTGGAGACCGTGTTTAGGCAAACGTAGTGTGGGACGCCCTGCTAGATGATGCGACGATATGCGAAAGGTGGCTGGCAGCGACTGGATGAGAAGAGCCGAAGATCGGGCTCAATGGCGCGCCCTGCAATAGGCCTATGTCCAGCAATGACTAGAGTAGGCTGATGCTGATGATGATGATGTAAAGGCGAGACATGACATATAAATTTTTTCACGAATTTTCACATTAGATGTTAACGACAGCGATACGACACCGATATGTATGGTGTCGTGGACCAAACTAACTAACTATATGAAATTCCACAACCGACGACCTATCGTCGGTTGTGGAATTTCAATACCTATTTTAATACCAACGATACCTATATCGTTATCGTCTAATATTAAAACGCCCAATGATGGATGCAAGAATTGCAAGTGATCACAGATTTTTAAATCTCTCTCGTTATTTTGTTATAAGTCAACTTATCGTAAGAGTTATTCAGGCCGCGAATTACATACCCATGCTGGATCGGACCGCTCTTAACGTTGCTTAACCTGCACGGTCACTATCTGACCACGACCTTAGCTTGGCAAGGCACAGACTAGTTTCAATAGTAGGGCCTTGCCTGCAGCGTATGTGTTAAAATGCATCACCTAATGAAAATGCTTTTATAGATCAGGGGGTCAAGAATCCAGATATGCCTCTGCCATCTGATTGGGTCTGGATAAAGGAACCGACTGGATGGCAGCATCTTTGGACCACGCTCCCTGAAGCATGCCATGGATTAATCCGTTGTAGCTGTACAAAGCACGCAACAGATACACATATTCTGGAGATTGTTAATTACGTATTATTCATATAGTTACATGTTTGTAGCGTGCCAAGACAGATTCGTAACGTTTCGTTGCGCTGCGCTTGCACTTAGTGCTAATTTGGTCAACGCGTATATTCAAGATGTAGGTATCAGCTGCATGGAGTGGCCAGCTCGCAGCCCAGGCTTAAATCCCATTGAGCATGCTTGGGACGAGCTCGGAAGACGCGTTAGACAACGCAATCCAGCTCCAGCTACCTTACACGAGTTGAAGAATGCGCTAGTTGACGAATGACCAACATTGACCACAATCGTATCAGAAATATTATTGACAGCATGCCACATCGTGTTACTGAAGTTGTATGGGCTCGTGAAGGTAATAAGTACTAAGTATTAAAAATGATTTAAAAAACCGTTTATGAAGAAAACTGAGATATGTTATTTTTTGTTGCCATATGTTAAGTTTAAATTAAAATTAAATAGTGTACAAAAGGTTTGTGTACTTTTTTATGTATTAATAAGTCATCTTCAATATACTACAATTTCAGGAATCAATATCTCAATATTTAAGGACATATTATAGTTTTTTTGCGTCCCAGTGATTATGTTGGCGACATTAGTTTTAAAAGTAGGAGAGTCTATCTACGTATTCTAAGGTTTTCCGTTAGCTATTATCATATTCAATAATAGTATACCATCAGCTACATAACTTCGCACTAAACAACTTTTTTGTACTGCAAACTTAAATTGCAAATTTCTCATTACTGAAGATAACGATTTGAAATGACCCATTTCAAATTATTATTTTTAAATAACCATAAGTGTTTGGAGGTTGATTCTTGAATCTACGTTTAGGTATATTTGTGTAGATTTTAGGCCTGTAGATAACTTATTTCCGCCATAAGATCCCTTTGATTTGGACGAACACAAATAAATAAAATACTTGCGCTTCCCATTCCTTCCCTTAGTGACTCTAACGAGGCTGACATGGTCACCTTGTCGTGTACCAAAGCCTCTTACTCGTAAAGGCTGATAAAAGATAAATATATAGACAATTTACTAAGAACACCGAACCCGAGATACGCCCAGTGACGCAACTAATAATATCTATAAACCACAATACAACAATGTAGAGACATGCCCTCACAATGGTCATAGCCGCCATTTCGTGGCATTGTCCGCCATTTTTCTTTTGAGACAAAGGCGACGGACAAAGAGACGTTAATGGAATTATCTGACGCATTTAGGAATGACCAATTACATTATTCTGCTGACATGGAGCTGGGTAACGGTGGTATGATAACATTAAAAGCATTTTTATGGAAAGCCTGAAAACCTACATGGTATATTTTTTCTACTTTCTCTTGAAGTCTATGACTCTGCAGAGTCAGCCTGGGGTGGTGCTACCCACCTATTTTTGCAGCAACAGCAACGCTTGTACTGCTGTGTTTCAGTTTGAAGGGTAAGAGAGCCAGTGCGATTCCGTTAGAATTGCAGATCGCAGTGGTATGAAACTTAAGGCAGTCTATAACTGGATTCCCAAAAGCCCGAAAAGGTACATACTACACGAAATCAGGACTAAGGAAAGCAATGGAAAAGGAAAGCTTTCTGGTAAGTTGAACTTGAAGTTGGTCGTAAATATACATTGACGGTAGTATCATGTAAACGGAAATAAAAATCTTGTAATGGTAATGGTAAATCACGACAATTGTTCATATAGTATCCATTACAATATTTTATAGCATCCATTGCAAAAAAACTCGTAATAGTACCTAATGAGAAATTCATGACAATGTATCCATTACAATATTTCTCGTTACTAATACGAGATTTTTTGTAATGGGTGCTAAAAATATTGTAATGGACACTGTATGAACTACTGTCCTGATTTATAGAAATAGAAAAAAAAATGTTATATGCAGCACACATGCAATTCCACTTATGGTAAGTATAGGATATACAGGGTGTAACATTAAGAACGGTCAGTATGGGAAAGTCTGAAACTATAAGACATACGAAGATATGTTCTTAGGAACCATGTCATCAATTTTAGTAACAAGAAAAACTGTGTTCATACATTTTTTTAAAAACCTGTACTCAGCCTGGGAATCGAACCCGGTTGTTTTGAAAAAAAATCCAACACTATTTCTGTTTAGATATCGACTGTGTAGGTGTTAAGGAATAAATGTTAGTATGAAACGTGATGTTTAAAATTAATAAAACGCATTGTTTCCATATCTTTTAATTTATTTTAGTAGGTGTTCGAAATGACTACCATTTTGTAAAATACAACATTCAACTCGTTTAGGTAACGATCTTACTATTGAATTTTGTATCTTCAGGTGGTGAATTTGCGTTAAAATTGTCTCTATGGCTGCTTTTAGGTCTTCAATTGTGTCGTAGCTTGTTTTGTACACTTCATCCTTAACGTAACCCCACAAGAAATAGTCTAGTCTAAAATAAATTAAAAGATAGTAATTAATAGTCTAGTCTAAAATAAATTAAAAGATATGGAAACAATGCGTTTTATTAATTTTAAACATCACGTTTCATACTAACATTTATTCCTTAACACCTACACAGTCGATATCCAAATAGAAATAGTGTTGGATTTTTTTTTCAAACAACCGGGTTCGATTCCCAGGCTGAGTACAGGTTTTTTTTTAAATGTATGAATACAGTTTTTCTTGTTACTAAAATTGATGACATGGTTCCTAAGAACAGATGTTCGTATGTCTTATAGTTTCAGACTTTCCCATACTGACCGTTCTTAATGTTACACCCTGTATAATACAATATATTCTTAAATAACTCAATTAATAATGGACGGCGTACATGCTGCAGCACCAAATAGGCCTCAGCTCAGCATAATGCCATACTCTAGAGTAGTCTAGAGCATGGCGCTGATGATTCTGCTTCAGTCGGTCGAGGTCGGAGCCGGAAACCAAGCAACGATAATCTAGATGTAAAAATGTAAAGTTGTGTGCTGAAATGGTAATGAAATGATGATGATAACTACCTATTCTCGTTACTATTACAAGATATTTATTTCCGTTTACATGATACTACCGACAATGTATATTTACGACCAACTTGCTCTATAAAATGCAAATGACTCCTATATACTCTTAGCATAAAAGCCTCGATTGGAAAATTTAATTTTGCTTACAATGTTCGGTACAACGCAGCTGTCCCTGCGGGGCGATTCCGCTCGAACATGTTTCATCTGTATCGAACAGGGTCGATATGGTACCACGTATCGAAATTATGTTATCCTCTTCCGATATCGGCTACTTGGCTCTTTATAGATGAATGATGTACCGAGGGGTTCCTCTTTTTAACCTCTAATCGAGAAAGGGTTTTTATAAGTTTGACGTGTTTTTCTGTTTGTTTGTACTCGTATGTCTGTGGCATAATAACTCAACCGATGATCCGATTTAGACCAATTTTTTAATTTTATACCCAGAGAATTTTGTTGAGAGTGTTCTTAGCTATACCTGATAAAAATTGAACAAGTGGTTTCCAAGATCTTGGTGGATGGGATCTCTGGAATGGTAAACGCTATGGTTCGAATTTGAGCTCAAATATTCAGGACCATGGAACGCTTCCCACATCAGGAACCTTGAGCATTAAGGACCTGTAGGTGTCCAGGAAAAAGTGCTAGCCGCAGGTATACGTATTATTAAATAGATATAGTTACTACATAGTGGCAGAAAATTAATCACTCTCGTAGAGTTCGGAGTTGAGCCTTAATAATGTCAATTTTGTTATGAATTTCGGAGAGCGTACAACTTTTTAATTTAAATGTACGACGTTTTGCGTTGATGTAGAGTTTGACTGGATATGCCAAGAATAAATTTTATTTTTCATTATAGGTAAAGTAAAGTAAAAAGAAAAATACACTTTATTGCACAAATAGAAAAAAACAAACAAGAGATAGAAAAGGAAATAGTGAAGTACAATTTAGGCGACCTTATCGCTAAGAGCGATCTCTTCCAGGCAACCTTCGGGCAGAGGAAATGATTTCGTGAAAGAGGTAGTAGGTGTGCAAGCGTTATGGAAAACATTATACAAGAGAATTTTCTTTACAACAATAACATATAAATACCAAGGTAATTAATTACCATACTATACTTACTAAGTACATAAGATAAATAGGCAGATATATATGTATACTTAAATAGATAATGATAAACATACATAAAATAATACATATACTACATAAACTAAAATATATAATGAGTACATAACATACAGGAAAAGCAGAATAACAACCAGGGTACATAAAAGAGAAGGAAAGTTAGGTTTACTTAGAGTACCTACCTCTATTTTTATGTTCACAATATAACTTACAACTTAGAAACCCGTTTAACTTGGCAGTTTTATGTACTCACTGACAGGTCGGATGACAGTATCTATTAGGCCATGGATCTCAGGGAGCCAATTCTCAAAAATGGGATATAATATTGAAACTCGATAAATACGAGTATCCCGTCTCACATGTCAACTATAAATACCACGAAAATATCGACTGCTGAGGACAACGCTCGTTGCATATCGATCACTAGGACTCGATAAATATCGAAGGTGATAATGAGAGAATAGCAAAAAGTCTCGTCCTTCGATATCCGCCATTTTTTCGATATTTGTCTAGTGTGATATTTATACAGGCTGTCCCAGAAAGTATGGATCAAACGAAACAGGATGATACCTGAGGTCATTACCAATCTATATAACCCCATATATGGTTATCCGATTCTTCATGATAATACCTTTTCTGAATTATCATGAAATCAGAATAAAATGCAGTATTTTTTCCTATAGTTAGTCAACATTCTGTAGTAAGTACATTTTTTTAATCGGTATATAGCTGTCATTTAAAAATAGAGTTTAATTTTAGCGGTTAAAAAAAGTTTTACAAAATAATGAATTATAATTAGTAAATGCTATGAGATTTTTTTTATTCTCACAGAGGAAAGGCTTATCCTTGAGGGGCATAATACATAAAGAAAATCTGGCAAATCTCTGCTAGTTTTTTTAAAAATAAATTTTTATTTGGGTCATTAGCCCATTTTTTAAATTCCAAAAAATGAAATAACTTTCTTATCATGAATAATCGGATAACCATATTTGTAACGATGTCGACTTCATCGTCCATATCAACCTCCTTGCCATCAATTTCAACCTCTTTGTTAGCGTTTATCTCACCTCATTTCGTGTTGGTATTTTCATTTCTTGATCTATATTTTCAAAATTCAAATCATATTCCCATTCCATTTCTAAATTCCATTAATTTCATTGTTTTTATTTATTCTCTCTGTATTTTTGTCCTAAACGGACGTATGTCCGTTTTATAAAATTGTCTCCTACTACTACCTATTTTCTACAATTGTGTTGTTCTGTTCCTGATAAATATAATATCTGCTATTACCAAGGTTCTTCTATTACTTCATCTGCACACTGTTCTAGAAATGAAAATGCCAACATGAAATGAGGTGAGAACAGTGAGGTTGAAATTGGTGGCAAGGAGGTTGATATGGACGATGAAGTCGACATGACTTCATTCTACTATTGTGTTGTTTTGTTCCTGATAAATATAATTTTATTTTATTTTATTTTATTTTATTTGGGTAGCTTACAGCCTTATTTACAAATTACATATACATATATAAAAATAATAGCCATTTATAAGCTTCCACAGTTATTAAAAAGATAATAATAAAACTCTTAATCTAGCAACCATGTACATTTACAGATAGGCAGAGGAAAATTTTTTTATGAGAAAGGATTTTACGGAATCAGGACTGCTGTTGAAGATATCTATAGTAGGGTTATTGCTTAGCTGGTTAAATGCTGCACATGCTCTTACTAGATAGCTATTCTTTCTGTTATTTGTGTGACACTTAGGGACGCGAAGTAACCTGTTACTCCGTAAATTTTGATTGGGAACCGTCAATGAAATTTTGCTAAGGAGCTCAGGACAATCAATTTTACTTTGTAAGGGGCAATAAGTGGAAACGAGCACAACGTTGCTCATACTCACGCTTAGGAATTCTAAATTTATAAGAAAGATAACGCGTAAACTTCTTTTGGACTTTCTCTATCTTATTGGTGTACACATTGTAGCAGGGATTCCAAACTTGTGAACAGTATTCTAGATGACTGCGGACGTAAGCACAATAAAGAATTTTTACTGTTTTCATGCTTTTAAAGGGTTTAGACGTGCGAATGATAAAACCCAAAGCTTTGGATGCCCTGCTGACAATGTGATGGATGTGATGATCGAAAATGAGTTTGTTGTCGTGGATGACACCTAAATCTTTGCTATCGGTAACTCTGATCAAGTCGTGGTTTTTAATTTTATAAGTGTAATTTAATATTTTATGTTTACGACTAAAACTAATATAAAAACATTTAGAGACGTTAAGGTCAAGTTTGTTCTGGTGACAGTAATCATCAAGTCTTAGTAGATCTTCCTGTAGAAGTACTGCATCAGACAACCTGTTGATAACCTTAAATATTTTCATGTCATCAGCGAATAAGAGGTGATCAGAGCTCCGAAAGCACGTTCCGATATCATTAATAAAAATAATGAAGAGAAGAAGCCCCAACAATGATCCTTGGGGCACGCCGGAAGGGATGCCAACCCAGGATGAGGAATATCCATTTAGAACTACAGCCTGAGACCTATTCCTAACATAGGACGAAAACCATCTGAACAAGTCTCCCCTAATACCTAGTGACTGCAATTTGCGAAGTAGAATGCTGTGATCAATACGGTCGAAGGCCTTGCTATAGTCAGTATATACTGCATCAACTTGTTCTCTATTATCCATATGATCTGAGACAAATTCATTGAAAACCGCTAAATTGGAAACAGTAGATCTACCCCGCAAAAAACCATGCTGCTGAGGACTAAAACTCGACTTTAGACTATCATATAGCTGATTAAATATTATACGTTCAAATACCTTTGCCAGCAAACATAGCTTCGAGATAGGTCTGTAATTTTCTACACAATGCTTGGGACCTTTTTTGTGAATTGGTGTTATAAATGCAGATTTCCATATGTCGGGCATTATGCCTTCGTTAAGCGATCGTTTAAAAAGTATTGAAACCGGAAGTGACAGCTCTTTAGCACAATTCACTAGAAAGATGGCTGGCAAAGTGTCAGGACCTGATGATTTAGTGAGATCAAGTTTACTTAGAAGCACGGAAACTTGGTCTTGATCAATCGTTATACTCGAAATATCAGAAATGGGGCCACACTGACCAATATTGCAACTAGAATTGGATGAACCTGTATGATGGAGGAATGTAGAATGAAAATAAGAGGAGAAAAGTTCGGTAATTCCTTCACCTGTATTACTGGATCTTCCCGCATAAGACATACTTGCTGGAAACGAACTACATCTGCTATACCAAGTTATACTATATCTGCTATTACCAAGTTTCTTCTATTACTTCATCTGCACACTGTCCTAGAACCCTACTAGCCGGCACCTAGAGGGCAGATTGTAGCATATTAACTGATAATGACCTCAGCCATCACCATTTCATTTGATCCTTACTTCTTTTTGTCCCAGGGGACACCCTGTAATATCACTCTGTGAGAATTGGCCTCATGGTAAAAGTCCGGCGAAAGTTTTTTAACATCCTATATACATAAATATATAGGTTACAGGTATAACTGAACAATATTACTTTTTCTTGTTACGACCCTATGACAAAAACATTGTTCTTTTGAGCTCTGTCCCCGCTTTGTCATTTCCCAACATCGCACAAAAACTAACTTTGAAACTAAGTGACCTCAATATTTCAAGTTTGACATCGAAGCATCTATGTTAAGAGATCCGTAGGGGATCACACCCCTATCATAAACTATTATACCCTCATACGCGATACATTATAGTTGTGGGTACTTGGGTTTAGGTGATCGTGTTATACCATCAAGTTCTGGTTAGTATGACAACGAAAGATTTTTTTCTGTTTATCGTTATTTGTTCAATACGAAGTCAAATCAGTAACGAAGTAATTCATTCTTAAGTTGTACAGCATTTTAGTACAGTTGCTGTAACTAAAATGTAGCTTTTAAATAGGTTTACTGTATTGGAATTCAATCAGATTGTGGACGTTGGACACTAGACATTGCACTTTTGGCATTGGACATTGGTCATTGGAAATTAGACATTGGTGCCATCATAATAAGTGCATCTTAAATGACAAAAGTGTGTGGGCAGTTCAAATTAGTTTGTAGGTATTATTATATATTTATTGGCATTATATCACTCGTATCTTTTAGAAACGAGGCGTACCTAACATTCGAGTTAACATGGCTGTCATTACGTGATAGTTGCATTTTTCACTTTCGCGGCTTTGCTGAAAGAAATCTCTTTTAGAGATAAGTTCACCCTTTGTACAATGTCTCATTTTAATTGTTTTTATTAGGTCTAGTGTTGTATAAACTACTATTAAAACGTTGTTATTGTGACAAGTCTTCAAGATATAGGTTCTAGATGCCACATTTTTCCCAGACGGACTAAAACTTCAACCAATACAGGTACATAGGTGGTATTAACTAAAACGACAAATAAGCCTTGTCTATTCATAATAATAAAAAAATACCTATATAGATCTAACTATGACTACAATACAGGTTATCTCGAAATACCCACACATTTCCTGTAAATCGGGTAATTGAATTTTCATGGCAACCCCATCTAGTATTGTAGATAGAGGTCAAATAGAATTTTAAAATACGCTCGCAATAGCTCCAGCCTAACTTTTCAACAAAGTCTGACTTTGTTTTCAACCTGAAAATTCATCAATACTGGTTCAATTTCCTGTACAAAGTTGATTGCATATTTTTTTCTCTACAGAGTAGATATTTTTGTTTACCAGCCGACACAGCCGAATTACAGTTTAAACACCAGCCGAATTTAATATTATGATTTTTAATAAAATCTTTTCAAATTCTTACTTCCCATTGCATGTTAACATTGACCATCGGCTTTGGTCTTACACGTTGATAGATATGGGATATAAATCAGTGACTTCTATAGTGTACATTGTACAATCGAGAACACATCAGCCTTATACCCTTTAGTACTTTGTCGCTTATTACTTAACTTATTTTACACAGTATAACTTGATATGCCTTCCTGTATAACTATAGGTACGAGTATACTCGTAAGTTAATACGAGTGTAATTTTCCTAACACTCTATTTCTCCGATGTCTTTCTTAACACCTACTCTCACACATGTTAAACGTCATAAAATAAATTCTACGAAAACCACCCAACGTAGCATCACCACTTCAGAAACTTACAAAAGCACCAAAGGAAACCAACTCCAACACTTCACTATTTTACCTACAAGCATTACCGTAATCAACTCCTCCAAAAGGCACAACCTTAATTCTACCGTCTTGAAAACCAATATACATGCCAAAAGGATCTTTATCTCTTTCAACATAAAACGTTGTATGTACTGAAAGTTGTAGTATTTACACGAAATGTTAAAATGGTTAAAGCTTCCACCGATGGGTTGGATCACGAAAATCATGAGATGTGACTTTTGAGTTGGAACGAGTACAGTTCCTACTATCGACATAGAATTCAACGACCATATACATTCTCAGAACTTGGTGAAGTAAACCTAATTTGAGGACTAATTTAGCCGTAATTGTACATACTAACGACGCGATACAATTTTGTAGGGACAAGAGAATGGGAAAAGTTTTTTTGCGATTTCTGACTTTTCTAGTACTCTAACCTCAGTTAGCCCCATAGTCTTTTCATCCTTATATTATAAGAAACCGGATTTAATTCCATCATAAAAAGAAAATGTGAGAACTGTCCATTTTCTCGTTGACTATACCATCTTTTCAAAATCTGTGAATGCAATTGTAGATAACTCCAAAAATTAGGGAAGGTCTCGTTTTCGTTCGTTACGTTACCACTTAAAATCGACTCATGAAAGTGCGAAACAAGGAAGCAAGGACCTTGCATCTCGAAAAGCTGCCGACTGACTACCGAAGACCGGCGGAGATGTCTGGTAAACGGTTTCGTGATGGTTTCCGTACGAGCTCGGCAAAAATACCACACAACTCCATAGGCAAACGGCAAAATTTCGAAAAAATCTATCACTCCCTTTTACACAACTGTCAGTTTAATGAGAGAGCTGCAGAATTATGGCAAAGCCTCTCAAAAACTTCCGGAGGTGACCGGAAATGTGTGGTGAATGGTTTTGTGATGGTTTCCGTATGCTAGACGATAGAGATGAAGCGACAAGAAAGGCAAGCCTTTGAATACGTAGTATGTGTGAGATCTCGTTTTTCGAGAGATATTTTCGTTTTGTAATTGTAATAAAATCCTACGGGATAAGCCCTGTGTTCGATTGTAATAAATGTTACAAAAATAAATACTAACGTAAATGTGCATTGTATTACAAACTGAGTACACGTTACATGTTCAGGTAAATCGTACTGACACGCATTACTTAAAGATTTTGAAATTCATCAGACTTCTAATCCGATATTTATTTGTGTTTATTAATTACTATAACAACTGTACAAAGCATACAATTTATGTCCAAATAAATGAATTAAATTAAATGAATAAACTATATCAGTTTATCTTAATGCGAAACAAAACTTCTTAAAAAAATACTAGTCATAAATCAGATATATAGGGTCATATTTTATTAGCGACAAATATTTCTAGGGTGTCTTATAACAAGAAAGAAAGGGCAAAAAAATATTTTTTTACTTAGGTTTTTTTTTCGAGAAAAACGACAAACTTGTTCGTTTGAAAAATCTACAAATGAATGAATTATTGCTATTCTAATACTGAAATACGAAGTATGAATGAAATGTATGAGTAACATGTATGAGTTTATCAAGGCGCATGATAATGGGGTTTATTTTTCTTTAGAATGAAAAATTACCATACAAGTAACAGGGTTATTTTTTCATCTAAAGTGGTACAAATGACCAGCACATACCCCCCTGCAAATATTTGCTACTAATAAAAAAGGACCTTATATACTGACTAACCAGGAATATAAAAAAAACCTCGACATATTGCGTAATTAAATAGTACTACTTTTTTGCAAAGCGAACTTCATAACGATTATAAACTACCAATGGCGCCCTCTTGACGGGTTTCTTCCTTCCTGGTCAGGGTATAACAGCATCCGGAAAACAGTTCCATTCCGGACAAGACGTTCCATTTTCCAATGATTTCCAGCAATAGTACACAGCAGTTGTCTCATTGGTACATCTCAGAATTTCTGTATATAGTGTAAATGCGAACCGTTGGTGGGTGTGTAAAAACGGTCATAAAAGTCAACGAGCGTCTAAACTCCAGGGAAGTTTCTGGGTGCAGTAAACCTAAATTGCAAACTGTTCGGGCGTAATCATAATAAGTAAGCGGGTCCATCGGCTTCTGATACGCAGGGCCTGGGCAAAAGGTTTATGATACGTAGGGCCTGGGCAAAAGGTTTATGATACGTAGGGCCTGGGCAAAAGGTTTATTGTGAATCTCACGGAAAGAAACATCTCGTAATAGTAACGAGAAATCAGCACAATTGTTCATATAATAACCATAAATGAAATGAATTACAATTCATTACATTTATTCAAAATGCATT
The DNA here is from genome assembly GCA_947369225.1 of Hofmannophila pseudospretella. Taxonomy (NCBI): domain Eukaryota; kingdom Metazoa; phylum Arthropoda; class Insecta; order Lepidoptera; family Oecophoridae; genus Hofmannophila; species Hofmannophila pseudospretella. Next base: position 10,150,730 of record OX376330.1, on the reverse strand, counting down.
ACAATTTTATACAACACGGAGCCAAAATTGGAATTATAGTCGTAAATGAAAAGTTATTATGTTAAATATAGCATTCATTACAAAAAAAAACTCATAGTAACGATATGAGAAATATTGTAATGGATCCATTGTCCCCAACTGTACAAGATTTCACGTTACTATTACGAGATTTTTTGTAATGAATGCTATAAAATATTGTAATGATAACTATATGAACAATTGTGCAGATTTCTCGTTACTTTTACGAGACTTTTCTTTCATGAAATTTCACGCTAATTTAGTATCATTATACCAAAATAATTTAGTATCATTATACCAAAATAATTTAGTATCATTATACCAAAATAATTTAGTATCATTATACCAAAATAAGCGTGTAATTTATAACTAAGCATTCAAAATATTACTTTTTTCGTCGATATATTATTCTATAGCCATTCTACACATCTATTTTTATTAAATCAATTCGCCTGAAATTAATAAAAGCACAGAGTACTACGGTGAGCGTCGGTGGCTTAGTGGCTAGGCCGCCGGACTCCCATGCTGGGAGGACCGGGTTCGAAACCATGCCATGTACCAATGAGTTTTTCGGATTTTTTCGAAGACTTATGTACATTTACCGACTGCTCTAACGGTGAAGGAAAACATCGTGAGGAAACCTGCATGTCTGAAGAAATAATAAAAAAAACCAACGGTGAAATCCACCAATAATCACAGGGCTCGGTGGATCATGGCCCATAACCCCCTTGAGCAAGGAGGCCTGTACCCCAACAGCAGGGACATTAATAGGCTGCTGATGATAAATAAAAGGCATATACATAATGACCATGGATGAAAAAAAAATGCCCAATGCCGCAATGACCCATTGCTCACCCCATCTAGAGGCAAGCATTTGAACAAGTACAGTACCTACACGGTCTACACGAACACGGGAAGTTCCGGGAAAATCAGTTTAACTCTACCCGGAACCCTTGGATTTACCCTCTTCTCTGTAAGATGTCTCTGTTCAAATCAACAGAATGGACTCGGTTTTAGATCATATTTGTGCAGTCATAGTATTTTATAAAGTTCTGATATTTAGGTGAAAGAGAAAGCAACTAGGTACCTAAAATTAATTAGACCTTGACATTTCAAGCGTGAATGTACTTATAACTTGAACTAAACCGCTTATTACACCTAAATGAATTCTTACGGAATTCATTTGCGATGCAAACTGAAGCATGTCTAATTAGTCAAATAAATCGTTGACTAATTAGTCGACTGTATATTTTTCACTTATTAATACTACCTTTACTGTTTCGGTCATTGCTGTGTGTGAAATAAACATATTACTTACTTACTTACTTTTTTTCTATCTTTAATTAAATTTATTTGTGTCGTATCTTTGTCCTCTTGGACAAGTTTTGGCCAGCCATCGGTCATGGTCCAACAGAATACCAGCGCTGGAGGCATTCTTGTCTGCAGCAATAAGCTGAGTTGAGGCCCTTTTCACAATAACAGCAAACCATCACACATGATTTCAATATGTTTACCTTTGACTACATAATTATTTTATCATAATTATAACTGTTTCGGTCATTGCTGTGTGTGAAATAAACGTATTACTTACTTACTTACTTACTCGTACTTACTTACTAATTTAGTCTAAGTGTGAGCAAATATCTGAAGATTTTGTAATAAAGATAGATAAGATTTAAATGGGGAGGCCTTTGCCCAGCAGTGGGACAGTATAGGGTATTAAAAAAAAGGCCTAAGTTAAGTATGTGTATTAATACCGAAGATTTCAACTTTTCAAGAAGTCGTTTCAAAGCGTCACATTGTGTTCAGAAACATACAACTTCATTAATGAAAGAAAAAATGCCTTCATGGTAAGAATAATACCTATACTAAGATAATATAAAAGTTCTTTGCCTAGAACCTCGATTTTTAATAACAAACTAAGATTATTCTAAAAAGATTTAATAAATAACGCTTATAAGAGAAGTTATCTAAAGCTTACATATATAAATATTTCGTTATTTATGGAGATTCGTAGACTATTATTAATAAAAATAGTTCACATGCTTTTATATAAGGCGGTAACCACACTGTGACAATGTCGGAGCGACTTGAAGAAAATGCGACTTTTTTAATCGCAAAACACAAGGTATCTTCTTAATTTCCCACTATGTAATGAATAGTACTGTAACCTATGCTGCCCTGATACGGAAAAAAAGTCGCCGTGTAAAACATGATTTTCGGGAATATGGCTAAAAAGGCACAACATTAGTTTTATAGTGTTTTCTGGAATTCTTAATTGAATATTTCTAAAATAAACATGAACATAAGAAAACCAATGTGATGCCATTTTCTCGAAAATCACGTTTTACATTTAGCGGCTTTCTTCCATTATCAGGACTGTATGTTACCATTAAATAAATTAAATTGGAAATTGAAAATTGATTTGTATGAAGTTGCACCCAGCGTCGCACACGTCGCAAGTCAAGGTACGACTTTTATTCATCCAAAGTAGCAAAGTCGTATGTCACGTGTGGAATCGCCCTAACTAATACAATCTCCTGAACAACGCTAAAGCAGCCGCCGAGGTCATAATAAGAGATGAAGAATGGATGAAACTGGCTCCGTTGACCTTGCAGGTTTCCTCAGTATTGTTGAAATTGAGAAACATGGTGTCTTGAAGATTGTAGGTGGCCATTGCGTTGTATATCTTCGAGACGTGCTTGGGTTTCGCGTGTGGCGCTCTTGTTAGCTCCCATACCTCGTCTGAAAAAAAAACATATCGACTCTTAATAGTTACCATTGACTCGACAGAAGAAGTGGTTTATCTTCAGCCACACACGAGTAACATTACATTCGGTTTATGACGTCTCTAGAAGACGGTGACCTTTCACCATAAGGTAGGCTGTCTGTCTTCAAAAAACATCATGAGAATCATAGACAAAACCTTTCTAAAATCAGTAAACTATATACTAACTATACTTAGTACATTTTCAAGGAGAAAGATAACTGAAATGACAACTTCGCGATCGGTAATAGAGATGGGAAATGAATAACCAATGATCGCGGTAGGAAATGAATTCGTTTTGGATACCTTGTTCACAAATATGTAAACAAACCTTTTTATTTCTTTGTTCTGACAAAATGTAGGTAGATTGATACTGTGCCGGATCGCGGTATAGCACTGCACTTTTTCTTTGTTTACGTTCGACGAGAGTCGCGCCACACCGGCCATCGACCAATAAGAACTCGTTAGACCGCCAACTTGGCTGCGTGTTTTGTCATGTGCTTTCCGAAGACATAGAAATTGCTCGAACAATTACTGTTTCGTTGATATTTATGTAATGTTGTGTTTTAATTGGTGTCTGCTTAAAACTGTTGTGACGCATGCACATTTTGGGAGCTCCCACACTCGGTGCACGCTGTACTGCATCATGTGACGTCATCCGCCATCTCATCAGACTCAAGTAGAGGAGTCGACAACAAGATCAAAGGTTGGGCTTATATGGTCATATGTGCAACTACCATAATCTATTCCGCATTTTGTTCGAAAACCCCCAAATACAGTCCACTTTTCGAATTTTCCCCAAAACCCCAGCGACCTTCGTAACTTTTCGTAACTTTCACATTCATACCTAAATAACTGTTTTCGATATAAGTGATAATCACAATCGTACTTATATTTAAAGCGGCATTGCTTCAGCATTGCGATTTTATAACAAATCATCAGCAGCCTACCCTAGTCCACTGCTGGACATAGGCCTCACCCACGGCGCGCTATTAAGCCCGATCTTCGGCTCTTCTCATCCAGTCGCTGCCAGCCACCCTGCGCAGATAGTGGGGCGGCCGGGAACTGGAGGCCGTTTTCTTTGTGCGCTATCCATGGGAGGTAATGCCATAATCGCCACGCTAGGCCTGCGGGTTGGCGATCGCAGTAGCCGGGTCGCTTGCCCCGATGACGCTGCTGCCCGTCATCGTGCTTCTGGTATTTTGACCCAGCCAGAATTTGAGTGGTTATACCGCCACTAGTCGGTCGCCAGGGACACGTTCGTTAATCGGCAGGATGCACCACGTGCAGGTGAGTTTGACATTTGGAGGTCTAGATGTTGGTGACCCCCCTTACATCCCTACAATTAGGCGTATTTATTTATAATAAAATTGTTATCTATTCAAATCGTTTTTACATAGGAACTAGACATTGTTATCGGATTAATTGTTACTAAACAAGGGAATCGGGAGGTTTCCACGTGAGCGCGCTCGGCCTCCAGCCATGCAGCAAATTAGTTTTATTTACTACTGTTTGTTTATTGACAGGCCTATTTACTTGCGTACTTATAGTAAGGCTTAGAGTTTACATATCAAGAATACTCTGTGGAACCCAGCCGTAATGTCGATAACAACAAATTTGGTGAAAGTTGAAATTGAAATCGTTTATTTAGCACTGTAAACACCAGAATATAGCACAAAACATCCGGTGTGGTACAGTGCCAAAAAGGGTACACCAGCTCAGCATAATGCTGAGGCAAGCCACAGCGCTGATTAAAAAAAAGATGTGTACTTATTTTCATCTAAGATCTCGATCGCGGCTGCTGTCGACAGACAGCTGTCATAAGGTATATCTGAGGCCTACGAGCGACCTGAACCAGTAGGTTGGCCACTAGGTACCATATGACAAGAAGAAGAATGAACTCCTCGACAGTTGACATCCGCATGTCCCATAACATTTCAGACGAAGATCTATATTTATAACAAAATACAACTTACAAGTGCTGCTGTTCCCATCCTCGTTGTCGTAGCAAGCGAATATGACAGCGTAATGCTCGTAATCCACGTCTAAGAAGCTGTACGTCTCTGTCTTTTGGTCTGTAAGTAAATTAGGCAAAATTACAGTCACGTGAGTACAAAGAAAGAAAGAAAAACATTTTATTACCAAAAAGAATAATAATACATTCTCTACAAATATTCAGAAAAGACAATATCTTTGCAGATACTCTAAGTATATCTATGTATATTTGTCAAAAGGGGGGAAAGTCAGCAAATGCTGACATACTCGGGTACCAAATATGCAGCGCTGTTTAAGTAAAGTGTATATCTCAGTTAGCGCAGTACCTATAAGAATAAGAATACTTACACTTACTTACTTACTTTATTATTTTTATTTTTCAAATAGGTATAGGTTTTTTAGTCATTACATTCAATAGTATTTTTTCCCAACTCAATTTTGTACAACAATCAATTTTCTACTTCCTAACCATGCTGTGTTTACACGTTAAGGGTTACGACCTAGCTCATAACTTTATATTGATTTGTCTGTAATTTCTATGGTTGTAATCTGTTGTGTTTACCTAATAAATTAAATTAAATTAAATAAGTTTATTTGTGCGGTAAGATGACAAAGTATTCATAGTCCATATACAAGTAAGAACTTAATCATAGGTTATATTAAACTAAATAAAATTAGTGAGCAAAAAGTAACAATAAACGTTGACCTCCTGGAATTTCCTGTATCTCGGAGGACAGATCATATATCTATATTAGACAAAATTCCTTTTTAGGCATCCGTACCCAGAAGGGCAAACTATTTAGATATATATTACAAAGCCTAATAACGACGTCATTCAATATCGAAATAACGACGTCATAGCGCCCGTCAAAGTTGTAAATTTTAGACCAAAAGTTTGTTACCAAGTCTGTCTCACGAACAGTAATATCTAGGATCTTGAAAATTGTTTAAAGTATTGGTAATATCCTCTATTTCAACAACAAATACTAAAACTTAATACATCTATAATAGTTTGTAAGTTGTGAGCAAAAACGGTGAAAGTATTTTTTACATTCAATACTTACAAATAGTTCTTATACTTGTAGTACGTATTCCTATAGATATGGCGAGACCCGACTTGACGACGCACTTGGCCGGTTTTTTAAACACCTGTAGGGACACTGTGTACAGACACAGTGCACACTGTGTTCTACATTGTGAATTGTTATGTCAGCACTTTTAAATGGCACGCGGCTGCGCCCGCGTCACGTTAGTCGTTTCTCTACCACCGTCATGTATGGTATACTGTTTGGAAATATAAGTATCCGTTAACAAGTCCAGTGTCTCATTGAAGATGACTCCTCGAAGACATACCCTGGCTAGGACGTAGGTATAGACACGTGCCGAACTCCTAGACCAGTTAAGAGGTGCAATCATATACCTCTAAACACCTATTGCGGGCCCAGTTTTAACAGTTGGGGGTTGGTAACGGTATTATAGGGGGTGAGGGCATTGAGCCTTATTGTATCGCTTTGGTTAATATATTTAAATACCAACACCGACCTGTATAAGTGACCACCAGCAGATCCCCGTCAGTGCCGTTACTGTTGGGATCGAAGCTCAGAGCGACGGAGCCATTGTAATAGCTGATGGTGTTATTGGTGACCCAGCTGATGGAGACATCTGTGGTGTTGTCACTCTTATGGCTGAAGAGCACCATGGCGCAGTCGCCATCGAGTTTGAGATCGGTGGCTACAGCTGCTAGGTACCATTTGCCGTCCAACTGTTGGGAGAATTGGGAAAATTATTATGTCAGTTGATAGTGTAATGAAAGTATTTACACTTTATTGTACAGGGTGGACCAAAAGTCCGTTAACATTTGAATAGGTCGCTGCGTCGGCGCGGGCGGGGTATTGGCGCGGGGGGTGTTACTACAAGCGAGAGCTACTAATAGGGATTTAGTACCATGGCGTCATTCAGCGGAGCGCAACGCGCATTTTGCGTACGCGAGTACTATCGAAACAACGATTCTACGACCGAAGCTAAACGGAAATTTTGTAATCATTACAATATACGGAACAGAAATCAAGCACCAACAATTCAAACGATTAAAAAATGGGTACAGAAGTTCGAAACAACAGGTTCAACTTTAAGTCAACCACGATCCGGCCGACCTAGGACATCGCGCGATCCAGTAAACATAGAGCGTGTACGAGCGTCTGTTCGAGAACAACCTGGTCTCTCTACTCGAAAGCGGTCTAGTGCTTTAGATGTGCCCAGAACATCTCTAAATCGCATTCTACACAAAGATTTACATTTACATCCTTACAAAATTCAAATTGTACAGGCTTTAAAGCCAAATGACCCTGCTCAGAGACTGCAGTTTGCTAACGAAGTGCTTGAGAGGTTTACGAGCTTCAATAACATCTTTTTCTCAGACGAGGCACACTTCCACCTAAATGGACATGTCAATCGACAAAATTGCAGATACTGGAGTGACACTAACCCGGACTTGAAGCACCAAAAACCTTTACACTCGCCCAAGGTTACTGTATGGGCCGCATTGTCAGCCAGCGGAATCATTGGTCCATATTTTTATGAAGATCAGAGAAACCGCGCCGTCACCGTTAATACAGAGCGATACATTGTGATGCTACAGAATTTTTTTGCTCCAGCATTACAGGACTTCTCAGGCTTTAATCGAAGCTCTTGGTTCGAACAAGATGGGGCAACATGTCACACCTCCAATGACTCTATAGCAGCACTTCGTGAAATTTTTGGCCAAAAAGTCATATCCAAAAGAGGTGACATTCACTGGCCACCCCGCAGCCCGGATTTAACTCCAATGGACTTTTACCTTTGGGGATATCTCAAAAGTAAAGTTTACATCAGCAACCCAGTGTCTATTGAGGAATTAAAAGAAAATATACGCGAGGAAATGCAGAACATTTCACCAACCACTTGTCGGGCGGTCATGCAAAATTTCCGTTCCCGGTTACAGGTGTGCCAGGATGAACAAGGGTCACATTTGAATGATGTTATTTTTAAAAAGTGAAATCCTAATTTGTCTACTTTATTATTAAATAAACAGTTTTTCACTAAAGTAGCATTTGTATTTTTTATAACCATTTTAAATGTTAACGGACTTTTGGTCCACCCTGTACAACACTAGACTTAATAAAAACTTTTAAAATGAGACATTGTGACAATGCAAACCCGCACATTTTTTCAAGTACAACCTACACATAAAAAAAATTAGAGTAGTGTTTTAGTTAAGACTGTTCTCTTATAATATACCTACGAGTACAGTAGTGGAAGACGCTTTAAAGCTATATATACTCTGTGGAACTCTGTCGAGGACAACACACCAGTACTTTGTCGCTTTTACTAATTTGACACTTTCATAAGAATGTCAAGGAATCATAATAAAAACTTATTGCGACAGAGTATAACTTAATGTGTCTTGTGTGTATGCATAAAACAGCTGCTTTCCGAGGCAGTTGCAGGTTCCTGGCAACTAAATGCTGGAACAACCTGCCCCCACCTGTGAGGGATTCCAAAACTAAGGGTACATTTAAAAAAAAAACTTATACTTTATCTGCTTGAAATACAAAAGTCGTTGCCATAGACAAAGCAAATACAAGTTTCGCTGCATCGAACAGTAGTATCTATCCTTCCTTCAGTTTCATCTTCATTGCTTGCTTTGTTTTTATTTATTTTTTCTCTAATTTATACAATAATACCCACATACCTTCCTGTATTCTAATGTATAATTTAAAAATTAAGTGCCTTCCTTCGTTTCATAATATTTTACTTCTGTTTATTAATATTTCCGTTATTTATTTATATGTTCCGGTAGTGTATTATTAGGGAGTGATCCCTGGCACTCTGGGGATGCCTGAAAATCAGCGCCGCAGTGCTAAAAGCGCTACGGCAACAGGCTGAGGCAGTCCCCTTTTTCCGGTACTGCACGCCACCTTCATCAAATTTAGGTACTTTTGCTTATTTATTTGTTTTTGTAATATATTTGTTTAATATTATTTTTGTCTTCTGTACCTAGTTGCTTGTATGTGTGTATCGGAATAAAAATAATCTTTCTTTCTTTCTTCAATCAACAAGCTTCACTCTATATGAAACCCCTTCGCAATGTGTTTTGTTTTGATTTCTTGAATTTCGCAATAAGTCAATTCGTCGTAAAGCGACAAAGTTCTAAAGAGTATACACTGATAGTGGGTTTGCTTGTTAAAATATCCCAGTGACTTGCTCACCCTCTTGTAACGAGATCTAGTAATAAATAGTGTGGGGGCAGGCAGCATTACGTGATGTGTGACTCTAGAACTATTTTAAGATATGAAAATGCCTAGCTATAGGTACTATGTAGAGTTACTAGAAATACTGTGTGACTGTGCGAATGTGACTCGCTGGCTGTATGAGTCTTCTGGGGGTAGCCTACCCGAAACCAGAAGACTATAGGCTCCTTCCTGTAAGCTGTAGGAAGGGGACTAAGGTAAGGGGTGAGCACAAAAGATCCCTGAGGGTCGAAGTGCCCTGGCCCCCTGTCATAAGATAAGATACCAGAAATATCTGTACTGTAGAGTTACCTATCAAAAATATCTTAGTTTCTAAAGGTGGTACTTCCCCGGGCTAAATTTACACAGTCATATGTAGAGTACCTTTTACTTTTCTGTCGCAAGGCTCTCTTAACTTTCAAAGCATTTTGGTTTGAAAGGTAAGACAGCCAGCTTAATACCGCCACCTGAGGCACTTCATCTAAGTCCTCAAGATTTGCAGCGTACCGAAAACCATCGAATAACATTATAGTGAGGTGAGATGTCTATTGACGACGGTGACCACTTATTAATAGATGGACTGTTTGCTTGTCTGCTCATAAAGAAAAAAACATGATTTATTATAGATGCCCATCGGATTAAAAACCAAAGTTTTATTTGATACCTAACCCAAACTAAATTACGGCACTGAATGATCGTTAAGTATTTTTACCATCAGCTGCACTAAACATCCTTAAACTTAACTCATCTTTAACAATACATGCTATAACCCTTTCTCCGCCATAGCACTGGATAGATATGACACGAGACTTAAGCAGAGACTTAACGGCATTTTTCCAACTTACGGTTATTGTTAATCACTTTGCTAACAAAATGTTTTTTCAAAGACTTATGAAAACCACAGACTCACTTCTTTCAAATCCAGCTCTCTAGGACTGACCACCGGACAGCTCACATTTTTCACCACCGACTCTACATTAACGACACAGAGTACTAAAGCCAAACTGTAGAGCAGCATCTTGGACCCTTGTCACAGTGAAACTGACACAGATTGCGGATGCGCCTCGTCAACTGTGAGACAATGTAAAAAGTAGCGTCCTTTATAGAGAAGATTGTTTTTGCTGGACACTGTACGCATAGAGTTCCGGCATTGAGAACTGGGTTCTTATACCTATTGTTTTGTATCGTAAAACGAAGTTTTTTTTCAATTTAAAGGTCCACATGATGGTAAGTGGTCACCATCGCCCATAGACATCTCAAAATCTGGAGTGTCTCATGTGCCAGTAATTAACCTAGCTTTCTTACCCTTCAAATCTTACTTACTCCGCTGGCTCAGCGATTCATAGTGGATCTTGGCTTCCGCAACCAAGAGACGCCATTTCTCCCTATCCTGCACGATCTCCTGCCAGTTGCTGACTTGGAGTTCGCACAGGTCCTTCTGCACCGCGTCGCTCCAGCGATACCGGACGCGGCTGACCGGGCGACGTCCGCTAAGCAGCCCCATGTATGCTCTCCACGCAGCCCGATCCTCCCCATTCTTTTCACGTGTCCAAGGCAGCGGAGTCTTGCAGCCTTTGTCTCTCCAATTATGTTGGGCTCTGACCGTTCAAATCGGAACATAATAATGCAGCAGAAATAAGTAAAAGGGTTACCACCCCAGGCTGACTCACCCCAGAGTCACATGCCACCTTCAACATTTATTAGATAAGTAATTATATATCCATGCATTGAGAAAGAACCTCTTCTTCTTTTAAAAACAGTTAAAGGAACATCCGAATCGGAAGTAACTAAGAGATCTAAGAGTCACGTCTTGTGACTACAATAAATACATTTTTTAGGATGCTTACAATGGAACTTCTTGCTTCAAAGGTTGCCTTTTGTTGTGGTATACAGGAAGTGGTATTTTAAACTAAAATAGGCCAAGGATCTTGCACCTGAATAGTGTTTCTATCTATCTATCTATCTATCTGAATAGTACCTACATCGACATTACTATTTTAATCATCACCCCCATCTATTAGGGTTTTAATGTTAAATAAATATCGCGTATCTAGTAAGTATCTACTTTAGTTTATTTTAACGTTTGCCTCAGATTCACGTTACTTACGAGGTTACGAGATTGTCAAGACCATATCTAATGCGCAAGCAAATAGCTCCAAATACAATAAATAATAGATATCACTGTACCCAAAACAATACATTTTTTTAATAAAAACTCAATTTAGAGACTTCAGTACACGACTAGGTGACCATGTCAGCCTCGTTAGGGACACTAAGAAAAGGGAAGGGAAGTTCAAGTATTATTACAGTCAGCCCTCACTTTGAGAGCCAACTTAGCAAACAACAGTAAGTGTTTCATATTATCAGATAAGGGCTGACTCAAAATAATATTGAGCCTCCCATTTTGGAGCCTATTGAGGCCAAATTTCTTCCTCCCAAGTTTCACCAGGCCACACTCCATTAGGAGGGCTGTTGTTAGATTTTGGACATAATTAAATAAAAATATTTATTTTATTGACTACTAAACCCGCATTTGACCTCGATCTCGCCTGATGGTAAGCGACGATGAGGTCGACGATGGAGCATGCGGGTCCAGTAGGTTTTAGATATTTATTGATTATTGAAATCTCCACGTATACGAGTACATATAAATAGTACTTGTGTCTTACTCGCGCAGCATCAGTGATGATAAGGTAGGTGAGAATGCTAATGATATTTTTGATTAATCTCTGATTTTCTAAAATCAGTATCACACTGCACTGTCGCTAATCTCTTTAATGTCCAATTAACTTCAGAGGTTGCCTGGAAGAGATCGCTTTAAGGCCGCCTTTGTACATATCGTGCTATTATTCCTGTAGTTTTTACTTTTCCTGTATTTGTGAATAAAGTGTTTCTATCTATCCATCTATCAGTATGTGGGTTCTTCTAATAACACTTACTAATAATAAGAACGCCTAGGGGTATTTGTCAACCAACTTATTTCGATTTACACACTGTTAAATAAATATACATCGGATGTCAGCCAGAATGTGAATGTTTTATCTCTATCGAACACTTCATACCAAATCTTTATCACTTTATCATTGATAAAAAATAAAGATGATTCAAGATAAACCTCAGATCTTCTGTTGGTTACCAAATGTTGTTATGAAAATAGTGGTTGAATGCAGTTTTAGTAAAATAATGGAGCATAGAGTGTTGTGCGTAATTTTAGTATTAACATTTAGTTTAGAAATATGCAGTGCGCAAGTGCTACAATTTGGATCCTGTCCTGAAGTTGAACCTATGAAATTCTTTGATCTGGAGAATGTGAGTTTTTCTAATTTCAGACTTAAAAATGAAATGTCTTTTTTTCTTCTTTTAGAAGCAGTACACGACATGTTGACTATGTCAATCCCGTTAGGTTCACTAAGGAAAAAAAATGGGAAGCTCAAGAATTATTACAGTTAGTCCTCACTTTAAGAGATAATTTTGCAAAAAATAGTAGTAGTAGGAGCATGCTGAGGCCAAATCTTTCTCTCTCAATTTTCATAAGGTCACATTCCTCTCCTCATAATGGAATGTTCGTCTATAAGCTGAAAGATGTAGAGTGAAGAAATTAGAATAAATAACACTACTTATACAATAAGTCGATTAGGTCCTACATACTAATTTGCCGATCAATTAATAGACAAACTAGTATTTAGAGCGTCGGTGTCGTCGTGGCTAGGACGTCGGACTCCCATGCGGGAGGTCCGAGTTCGAAACCAGGCAATGTACATGGACAATGTACATGGCATTTCGAAAAAACCGAACATACATACATTACGTACATTTACCGACTGCTCTGACGGTGAAGGAAAATATCGTGAGGTGAGGTGCACACTGAGATAACCAGTATGTGAAATGGGGAAGACAATGGCGAACCACCCTATTAAATCTGCCACGAGAGTCGTTGTATATGATTAATTCCTTAGAATGATCACGACCCTCAGCAATGAGGAATACGACTTAGAAGAAGAAGTATTGTAGAGTTTTACTTGAATATTTCTAAGTATACTTTTTGAATCGTCCTAATAATACTTTCTTAAGAAATTGAAAGTCTTGTATTCCAAATAATTTAGTGCTTCCTGCATCTACTTTATAATTTTGGAATTTTGTTTCATTCGTTGTAAATTTAAACTTTCAACAGAGTTTAATATCTCAACTCAACAGACTTTACAATCTTTCAACAGACTTTAATATTTCAACTCATGACAGATCTTCTTCGTTCTTCCCACAATCTTCGCCTTGGCCTCCCCTTTCATCATACTGATTTCTACTCGTACTCGTTCACTGTTCACGCAGCCCGCCTTTGGAACAATCTCCCAGTAGATATATTTAAGGAAAGCCCCGAATCGCTTTGTGTTTAAAAATCAAGTTCGTAGCCACATTTTGTGTTCCTCATAATCCCTAAAACTTTATATTTTACATATCAATATATTTGTGCATAATATTTTAATATTTTTCATATGTATTTATTTATATTGTATTTATGTATATAAGTAAATTATATTGCATATTTGTATTAGTATTGTATATTAGTATACTATGTAAGAATATTGTTATTTTAATATAGTGTTATTTTATTATATAAATTTGTCATGTAAGTAAGTTTCTTTGTCATTTTTATTGCCACTGCACCGCCATAACATATCTGCATGCCCAAAGGTCAGCTGGCAGAGAATGCCGCAAGGCATTAAGCTCACCTGTACACAAAAGTGTAAAAGAATAAATAAAAAATAATATCTCCATGTTCACATTTTTCGAGCCCAGAATTTCCACGCAAATGTTTCCATCAGTGATTTTTTCTCCCTTTCAGTTCCTAGGCAAATGGTACGAGATAGAGAGATTCCCGACCTGGTACGAGGACTATGGGCAATGCGCATACAAGGTGATCCAGTGGTGTGAGAGAAGGATAGAGATAGCACATGGATTCGTGAGAGACGACATACAGTTCATACTTCACGTAAACAGTTCGTACTCTCCTGGGGATGAAGCTGTGTTTTTTATAGAAGAGAATAATATTGGTAAGTAAGACGTTCTTTACATAAAAGATTCTTCATTGAATAAAACGAAATCGTATATGAAAAAAAAGGCATCATTGAATGAATTCGATATACGATATACGAACCACGACTTAATGAAAACCCAGAAGATTTCTTATCTTAAAATCTTTATTATACACACATACAAAATACAAAACAACTTAATTAACAAAAAAATATGTACAAAAGGTATAGCATAACTCGTTTCGAGTTTTCTCCCTGCTAACTAACCATCGGGATAGAGAGAGGTGATAGAGTCGAGCAGGCAGAGTATGTGTATATTTGTATACTTACTGTATGATGGGTATAATACATAGTTCTTGATTTAGTAATGTTCTGCTACAGTTACTGGTCTATATACATATAGTCTAATTCATTCTTCTTTAGTCATGGCAGAATTTTTGATATGGAAATCGATTGCACTAATTCATCATCGTCATCGTTTTTATAAATTCGACTTAGATTGATCGATTGTTTTTGTTGTACTGATTGTTTGTGTTACAGATCCAATCGGCATTCCATTGACAGTGGTGATCACTGATTACTCCAACTATGCCATCGTATATGGCTGCAAGAACAGTAGTTTTATGGACATCAAATATAGTAAGTAGATTATTTTACTAGCTGTTAGATAGACCGTGACCCTTTTTTATGGTTCTGGGTTTATATTTTTTTACCGATCTGGCAGAAATACGACCTTGATTAGTAGGTATTAGCGGGCTAAATCCGCGTTAGACCACAATCTCCCCTGGTGGTTAGTGACAATAAGGTATAAGATGGAGTACAGTGGAAGACACATCAAGGTATACTCTGTGGAACCCCGTCGCAATAAGCTTTTGTTATGATTCCTTGACATTTGTATGAATATGTCAATTAGGTTAGAGCAACAAATATTTCAAAGTACAGCGATCGATCTCATTACCTTGATGAATAGTATATATTTTCCGTCCGCACCTGTCGCTAGAAAAGGTTCACTATTTATAAAATCACATGTTTCTACGAAACTCCTTTGATTTTATGAAGTACATACCCTACACTGTAGTACCTACGTAAAGCCTGACCACTTGACCAGAGTTTATTTGGAGTGTTTATTGAGGAACTTTATATGAAAATTTTTTTTCATAGTGAACTCAATGTAAATTATATTAACTACCTTTTAGTCATTCTAATTTATTAACCAATCAACACATTTAGTTTCAGCCTGGATACTGTCAAGAGAAAAAACTCTACCAGCAGAGGTCAGAAGACAAGCTTACGAGGAACTGAACGCCATACCTTACGCAAACACTGCGTATCTTGAGCAAGTGACGCAAATGGAAGAAAAATGCAAATATCGCTGGACAGCGCATGTGCAAGCTGAAACCAATCATGATTTGCAAGAAATATAATCTGTGATTGATTAAGGATATTATTTATCTCTTACTGATTTGTATCATAATTGATTATCTTAAGCCCGTCGTTCAAAAACTTAGCATACGTCATAGCTATAAATAGAAATTGACCTAGAACAGAACCTTGAGGTACTCCAATAGTAATGGATCTATAGAATATGAAATGAAATGGAACGGATAGTTTTAATTTTAATTTATGCATATATTTGCATGTATAGGTTCATAATTAGCTTTAATATTATAAATATATATTAAATAACTATACCTAAATATAGTATATAACAGTCATATCATCCCATACTTCATATTTCCTTCAATGTTGCATGTTTAATGGTGTAAAATAAACATCATAAGCTTTAACTTAAATTGTAATTCTGGAATTTGAATATTTGATTGACACATCGCTTGTAAAGCAGTCTATTTGTGTACCTATGTAATCTCCACGACACAGGCAACGCCTGGTGTGGAGGTTATAATTTAAAGTGAAATGTTAATTAATATGTGGTAAAGGAATAATTTTTTTCAATTTTAATTTCAATTTTCGGACTAGTCTCAGTAGTCCGATGGTTTAGTCCGACGATCGGACTGATGAGACTTTTTAGTCTCAGTAGTCCGATGATACAGGTCAATACAGATCATCGGACTACTGAGCCTTTTAGTCCGATATTTATACAATTCGACTTCCCAAAAAAAATATGCAAAAAACAGGAAAAAAAAGAAATGCGTTAGTATTAACTTTATTTTTTCCAATATGACTTGCATATTTATTTTTTCCTACATGCTAAATATAAAGCTATTTTATACAAAAAATAGGTACTCCTATTTCTCCACCAGTCAACTGCATCTGAGTTTTTTTAATAAAATCATATTTTTCTATGTTCTCTTTGCTTCTTTCGGAAATTGATTTACCGAATCTTTTCATTTGATCGGCCTTAAAAATCGCTACGGTGTCATCATCTTTTAAAATGTTTAGAATTTGCAACATACTAGGATTTTTGTTAATTAGACCATTGATTGTAAAAATCCACGCTTCGACCACACTGTTTGTACGATGACATTCAAAAAATACGCACCATTTGTCGATAAAAAAGTTATTAATATCGGACTAAAAGGCTCAGTAGTCCAATGATCTGTATTGATCTGTATCATCGGACTACTGAGACTAAAAAGTCTCATCAGTCCGATCGTCGGACTAAACCATCGGACTACTGAGACTAGGCCCAATTTTCAAACCTACATTAGACCTCTGAAGTAATTAGGAAGTCCCATGTAGGTAGTTATGTTTCTCAGCATTTACTTGTCTAGGTGATTTGAACCCGGCTTTTTTTATTAAATTGAGAATTTTGTGGAGTGTTCTAACAGGTTGGAGCAGTGGTTTCCAAAATCTTGGAGTATCTTTGATGTCAGATGGGATCTCTGGAAGGGTAATAGCTAGATTGTTCGAATTTGAGCTCAAATATTCAGGTTCATGCGGTGCGTTTCCGACATCTGAAACCTTGAGGATCTGATGATGACCAGGAAAAAGTAAGGGGGTCTCCTCAATGGTACGTCGGGGGTTTCTTAAATATTTAATTTACAGTTATTATTGTATAAGGAGACAGACGAGTAAACGGGCCACCTGATGATGAATGGTCATTGTCGCCCATAGACATCTCACCTCACTACTATATTGCTATTAGAGGGTTTTCGATGCGCTTTGTTAAAGATTTAGATAGAGTGCCTCATGTGCCGGTCTCTTACCCTTCATACAGAAACACAACAATGCAAGAATTTGCAGCAAAAATAGGTAAAAGGGTTGTACCACCTTAGGCTGACCCTGAACGAACATAGTCATACCGCTTTCAATCTCATCTTATTTCCAGACAAAGGAAACGTTATATTAAAACAGTCAAGGGATGGGATTACATTTTAATGATTAAAGTAAATAAGTATATTTTTTTATATCGGCACGGGGTATCTAAAAGTCATCGGCTCAGTCTCCACGTCTTCATAATATTTTGGAGTGCAAGACTGGTCATCCTTCACCAGCTTCGATGAGTCCACGCCTAGTTGCTGAAGCGGCTTCAAGGCCAAATATTTGGAGACTTCATTTAGGCTCTGGTTCTTTGACAGGATCCATACATAAACTGAAATTACAAAAAATAAGTCTTGTCTTAAACGTTGGAAATAAGTACTTATTATTTATGATAATACCTAAATTATCGTCATTCTAATCAAATTCAAATATTGAAATGGTTAATACTGGTTAATCTTTTAATGGTTGGAAACTTGTAGTACATGATTAGACTTAAATAATATACTGTTTCACGGTATTTTTATTGTATTTTATTAAAATACAGTGAAACAGTATATTATTTAAGTCTAATCAAATCTTTAAAATATTCATGCCATAGAATTTAAAGATTAGTAATGCACTAGGGGACACAAGAAACAAAGGAAACCACCTTGCCTCAAAATCTAAAAATCTATTTAGGTTATGAGGCAAGGTGGTTCGTTTGTTTCTTGTTTTCCGATAAACATATTTTTTACGAAGAATTTGGAAATTGGAAAACCCTCCAAATTCTTTCTAAGAGTGAAAGGCATGAAACTAATGTGATGATAGAACAGAACTTAAATCACAGAAAGCGATAGATCTTTAAGATGAAAACTTACTGAAATGTTTGTCGATGAGAGGACTGTAAGAACAAGTGTAGACGGTCGCATAGTAATTGTAGTTGGTTGCAAGGACACGGAAAGGATATCTCCTCGTTTTTACTGTAAACATTAAAGAAAAAAAATTACATGCTGAAACTTAAGGAGTTCAACAGCGAACCTATTAGTATTAAGGTATTATATTAATATCTATCTATCTATCAGCCCGTGTCTCTCCACTACTAGACACAGGCCTCTCCCAGGGCGCGCCACATTACTCGGTCCTCCGCCTCCTGCTCCTCATCCAACCATCGCCAGCAACCTTCTTCAGGTCGTTGGTCCACCGGGCAGGGGGGCGTCCCACACTGCGCTTTCATGTACGCGGTCTCCACTCTAGACCTCGTCTACCCCAACGGTTGTCGGTTCTGCGTCAGACATGGCCAGCCCATTGCCACTTCAACTTGCTAATCATACGAGCTATGTCAGTAACTCGCGTTTTGTGACGGATGGCTTCATTTTTAACTCTATCCATCATATACATACCGTGCAAACTCTTCATAGCTCGTTGAGCGACTTCGGATCAGCCCTGCCGTGAGTGTCCACGTTTGAGCACCATATACCATGGACGCACTGATTGTATACCTTCGTCTTAAGACTTTGTGGTATCGACGACGAAAAAACATGACGCAATTTCCCAAAAGCTGCCCAGCCCAAACGAATCCTTCTACCGGCTTCTTTGTCAAAATTGTTTTTTCCTAGTTGAATATTGTGTTTCGGTTTGAAGGGTAAGAGAGCCAGCGTAATTTCCGGCACATGAGGCAGTCCATCTTAGTCCTCAAGGTTAGCAGCGGATCAAAAACCTTCTAATATTAATACAGTGAGGTGAGATGTCTATGGGCGACGGTGACCACTTTCCATCAGGTGGCCCGTTTGCTCGTCTGCTCTCCTTATGTAATAAAAAAATAATTAAAAAAAATTCTGCCCTAGGTAATATTCTGGGACAATTTCGAGGATCGAATTTCCGACAGCTATGGGTCCCGGGACAACGTGAGAATTAAACATGAATTTCGTCTTGTCTATATTCATCCCAAGGCCTACCCGTATTATTACCCTTATATTAATAAGAATTTAGCCACATAATATGGAATATTCTAAGACAAAGTATCCCACGAAAATATTGTTTACCAATATTTCAATACTCACATCTCCTAGGAGCATTATTAAACTCAAAAGTCACATCTAAGTTGGCTGCATTCTCAATGTCAGTGGGTATCTCAATCTTGCCAATGCTGTACCGGTGGAACAGGCCACGATCGACCCTGGACTGGTTCAGGTATATGCCAGTAGGTCTCGTGATGAGCTCCAGGGTTGAACAGGGGTTCTTGTTCTGCCCGTCGCTGGAGTAATGGTACACTTGGTACCATTTGTCATAGAACTGGAACGGATTTAATTTTGGGAAAGGTGAGAGTTAGGCCCAAAAAAAGTAAATGTTATTTTGTGCAATACGAGTTGAAAATCATTACAAACTGTAGTGGGGCAATTTCAAGTCCCATCAACAGCAGTTATTAAAAAAGAAAAAACCAATGCGCCCTTGCGTTGTTCACCACCAATCACCCTAGTCCCCTAGTGAGGACACTGCTGATACTTTACATTCGATATCTCTGATATTATCAGTGTTCAGAAGATACGATGGCCAATTAGTGAATCAGGTGAACGTTCCTGCTTATAACTGCATTTATTATTAAGATTTGAAAAATAATTAATTAGAAAGCAAATTTTTTATTAAAAGTCGAAACAAAAAATAAATGTAAGTAAGTATTAAAAAATAATGGTACCTAAACGATCATACACACACGGTTATTCAAAATACTAATGAAGAAGAGAATACAAAAGAAAACACGATAACAAACGTCTATTCAAAGAAACACATAATTATTTGTGTACTCACATTGGCCAATCTAAAATCATCCTGAAGTTTAATATTATCCGGACACTTTCCTGGTAAAGTGAAGTAACAACACACTCCGTAAATACAAAGTAAAAGAACTAATAACTTTAACATTTTAATAATAGTTACTTAACAAGTAAGAAACTCTCTTCTTCTCTCAAGTTATATATAAATGAAAATGTTTAGGTATATGCCGTGTTCTCTTAAAAGTTAAAGGTTATCTTTGTTAATACTCGTACTGTCATAGAACGGATAAACTTATTTGTATTTTATGTGATGAAGAACAATAATTCTGAGAAATTACAATATATTTTAATTATGAACACATTTTCCTTATTACGTACCATAATTGATAATTTAAGTCCTTAAATTAAATCTCCAATATTCTCTAATCTTCATATATTCGCAGTCTTATGTAAGCATGAATATCTACCATCTTTTTTAGATTTATCAGTCTTTGATTTTTTAGTATCATTTATGCATTTTATTAATCGTTAATTCTTGTTCTTTTATTCTTGTTTCAATCCTTATGAACTTTCATGGCTTCCATAAGTAAAATACGTAACTGAAATTAAATAATCGTACTTTAATTATTATTATTTTTATTTTACTAAAATATTACAATCTAGCCTAAAAGGCTAATAAGTTAATAAGTAATTTAAATTCAACATAAACTTCTAAAGAGAATTAACTAAGAATTTGTCCAATCACATTAATTTCTTATTTCTTATTTTTGATGAGCCGCTTTCGTCTCTCCTATAATGTTCGGCTCGTTCACCATCTCTTCTATCTCCCTATTCTTTCTCATCCTCCACCCTCCATCTTCCTTCTTGGCTGGTCCCAGAATCTTCCTCAATATCGTCCGGTCGGACGTCCCAGATACCGTTGGCGCGATGAAGTGGAGAAGGATCTGCGGGAGCTCCGGGCGCCTGACTGGCTCGAGACTGCGCAGGAGAGAGAGCGATGGCGCTCTTGGTATCGGAGGCCAAGATCCACTTCGGGTCGCTGCGCCAGCGGAGTAAGTAAGTAAGTAAGTATTTTTGATGAAGTTGACAATTTTTTTACCGCCATTTGGCACTGTTTTATAAAAAAATACGTTCATAGCGTTATAGTCATAACTGTGTAGAAGCTAAATATTTTTTTTTTGTTATTGGTAAACTTGTCACAATTGAAGAAATCGTTAAAACCGCGAACGTCGTTTCCAGGGATTGGCTTAGTGCCTCCTCTTAATAAATACAAAACTTCACAAAAACATCTTAGATCACAAAAATCAACACCTTTCCTTAAAAACAACTCTAATTCCAGGAACCTTAACTCATTTATGCCTATATCTTACTTAATAATAAATAACATTCTTTGACTGATTTGACTCTCTGACCCATGATACCTAACCTAAAGATGCATTCATATGATCTTAATTGATTACCAACTATTTATGGATATTTACTGCTTTTATTAGGTACCATTTGAAAGGTTGTATTCTGCCGTTTATTAAATATCTTATCACTATATTTTTAATTAATAAAAAAGCAAGTAAGTAAGTAACCTCAGCGGACGCTGCTGCAGAAACCCTCAAACGGCGCAAATATATTAATCTGGGTAAAACATACATATTTGAGCCGTTTGGGGTTGAAACATTGGGACCCTGGGCTCAAGGAGCGAACCGCGTCTTCAAGGACCTCGCAAAGCGCCTGGTTGATGCGTCAAAAGACCTAAGATCTGGCTCCTATTTGGCCCAGCGGATTAGCTTAGCTATTCAACGGGGCAACGCAGCCATTCTCTTGGGTACACTGCCGGATGTGGGGGACTTAACCCAATTTTTTATCTTTAGTTTTCTTTTCTTCTCAGTCTAAGTTTAGTTTTAGTTTTAGTATTATTATAAATTTATCAGTGGGAAATAGGAAAAAAAAGTAAGTAAGTAATATGTTTATTTCACACACAGCAATGACCGAAACAGGTATAATTATAATAAAACTAATTATGTAGTCAAATGTAAACATATTGAAATCATGTCTGATGGTCGGTTGTTATTGTGAAAAGGGCCTCAACTCAGTAGGCCTCTTAATAACAATCCTCTAATTTAAATCATAATTAAACGAAATTCTTACGTAATGACAAAAGATCTGCCCATATTATGCAATTGAAAAATGCACATAAATAGAAAATGTCTACACTAATTTGCCTGTAACACAACCCTTGTCCCACAAATCTAAATTAACTCATAACCAAAGGATGTTCGCATTATAGGAAACTCTATACCCATCCAATTACATGACAATGTTCAATATAAAACGACTTTACAAACGGGGATCCGCTGTCTTATTGGTTAAATTATCGTGTAGGACGCCTCTCTGACATCATTTGATACTTTATAGTCTCACAGGCCACCAGCTCTTTGCAAAACATTACAAAAATGTTGTTGTTTATGCTCTGTTGTTGTTTAGTCAGTGTTTTGGGAGCTGAATTCACTTTACCCGGTGAATGTCCAAATGTAAAACTGCAAGAGAATCTGGACTATGCTAAGGTTGGTATTATTCTCTCTCATTATTATGGTAACTGTTTTTCACCCTGTCATGCATGTATGGAACTGTGATTGAGGATTATTTTAATCACACAAAATAACAATATTATATGTATATTTAACCATTAGTTTCCTATGCCTATTTGTAGTACTACATGGTATCTAGATTAAGAGTTCTTTTGTTGTTAATTTTACATTAAATGTGGCTTTTGATTTTATATATGTATATGTAACTTGTAAATAGGGCTGTAAACAACCCAAATAAAATAAAATAATGCTGCTTAATTGTTAAAACACTGAATTACTTATCCATCATACAACAGGCACACACCCTTTCACACACACACATACACAACACACCCTCAAACTCTCACCCCACCACATATTAATCTTAGTCACTCAGCCAGCCCTTAATTAGCAAGTACTTACCTATAACAGTTAATACTCGTGGTAAATTTGTATGAAATATTCATGTTAATTCGATATTTTTATTCCAAAGTTAATCGCGTTCTATAGATATATACCAGTCAATTATAAACGAGGATATCTGAAATTGGCCTTCTTTAAGTTTAATACACATGTAATTTCATAATTGTTAATAGCTATAGATTTCCCTTATAAATAAAAAAATATTTAAAAATATCTTTTTCGGTAGGTACTCCACTTAACATTATTTTTATTCGATACTAAACCCATGTTTGAACTTAATATCATCTGATGACTATGAGGCTGTAGATAGAAAGAGGTTTGGCGACAACCTTGATACAAAGAAGTACTTGGTGGAGTACTTCTTTGTATAAAGTTTACAAAGAAGATACAAAAGAAGTTTACTCTTCTTTGTATAAAGTTTATTACCAAATCTCTTTCTATCTTCAGCCAGTCATCAGATGAAATTAAGGTCAAACATGGGTTTAGTATTGAATAAAAATAATGTTAAGTAGAGTAACTACTGAAATTATACTATTAAAGATACCTATTTCTTGTATCGATGTACGATTACCTTAATATTTCTAGTTTAGTCATTATTCTGTTGATCTGCAAAATTCTGACTGGCTAAAGTGATATCAGCATTTATATTGCATTTATCTGTAATTTATCTGTATCTCTACATGACTAAACCTATGTAAATGAGTATCTAATATGATAATTGATAACCCACTTTTTGTCATTGTTTTATCATGTTTTATTGATTCTAATAAAATAGATATATTCTATTCTAATTCTATTAAACTCTCATTAATCTGACACCTTTGTAAAAGGAAACGATAGATTTATTCGAAATTTTCCGATTGCCTACGGAATTGTGTGGTGTTTTTGCCGGCCTTGTTTACCAGACATCTCCGCCGGTCTTCGGCAATCAGTCGGCAGTTTTTCCAGATGCATCGTCCTTGCTTCCTTGTTTCGTACTTTCACTAGTCGATTTTAAATGGTAACAAAACGAACGTAACCGAGAAATTTCCTAACTTTTGGAGTTATATATAATTGCATTCACAGATTTTGAAAAAATGGTATAGTCAGCGAGAAAATCAATCCTTTTTCTTATAAGAATGAAAAGACTCTATGGGACCAATTGAGATTACCAACTGAGGTACTAGAAAAGTCATAAATCGCAAAAACTTTTCCCATACTTTTCCCTACAAAATGTATATTTTGAAAAAAATAATTACTAATTGTTATGTACAATTATTTAATTTGAAAACTGACCCTAGTGACCCCGACGACTTTATCCTACTAACCCCAGACGTCGCCGAATGGCTAAGAAACCTGGATATTTGGTTGTGACATGTCACAGTACTGTTATTGTGTATAATTCCAACTGCCATACGAATAAATAAATAAATTTGAAAACTTGCCTCTCCAATCCTCCATCCATTGTGTGCGTTAACATCTACTGTATATTATAGCCTGGTTTTCAAAGTAAGAGAAGTGTCAGGCTCAATATGCCCGCGGCTGCTCGGTATGTGGGTGAGCTCGATGATTACACATATGGTTCTGAGTAGGCACGGTGATCTCCTATTATGTTTTAGAAAATCAACCAATGGAATTGGTTTAAACAAGAAGTCGAGCGCCACACAGTTTATACTAACTGTGAAAGGTAGAATTAAATTAAGAAATCACCTCTCCATGGTCCTCACTGAATTAAATAAAAAGTATGGTTTGACTTCTATTAAATTTGCTTTAATTTACGACCTCACGATTAACTACAGAAAACGAAGGGCTAGCCTTCTAACAGTGTTTTTCCTCGTTTTTGGAGGCAAATTCCTTCACATTTTGGAAAAGGCGATGCTCTTCGTTCGAAGATTAGAAAGAAAATAACTATAGACAATATCGTTTTTGTTTCGACGGCAGCTGTGCTTTTTACCATTCATAATGAGCTACCAACGTTTTCTGAATCAATCGTGGAAGTATTATGAAATAAAGGCCCTATGTCACTTAGAAAAATAATTCAGGTGCTTTCTCCGTTCCACGTAAAACAACTTTGGATGAAAATGTTTATATTGTGCCATGAAAATAATTAAAAATCTAAATGTCAACGAGAACGTAAACAAACCGACAGATAACCTAGACATTCTCAACTTTAAGATGAAAACTATGTAAAACAGTGCAATTATGTGTTATTTGTATGTAACGACATTTTTTGGGAACCTGTCGAAAGCGTACCGTTACAATATGAAGCTTGGTTTTCGAGACCTGTTGTTAAAATTTTCGTTTCGTGACTTTCAAACTAAATTCCACGGGATAAGCTCTCTGAATGACTGTTAAGTGCGTTATTTTTATATATATTATTACCGTTCTCTCAATTGCATCTTATTTTTAAATCCAATAAACTAGAAATAGGAAACAGACTTGAAGGTTCACATAACAAAGAAAACTCTTATTCTTCAGAACTGGCTTTTCCAGCAGCATCTGGCTCGATTCCTTGAGGCGTCTTAATTTTAAACCCAAATACTCCAGTTTTCAGGAGTCTGGTACAACGTAGCAAGCTATGCCAGCGATGGCCGCGCCATCTACGACTGTGCCAGCCTGGAGTTCCAAGAAGACAACATGGGTTACACCCTGCGGGAGACCTATGTGGACCCAGACCAGAGTAACAGGACTCAGAAGTCCTACTTCGCAAGGGTGGACCCGACCTTCGATTCTGGACATAAGGCACAGTTTATTGTCAGTTATGAGGATGGTGGTGAGTACCTTCGCTTTACATGACAACAAATCACACGTAATAATTAATTAATAAAGCCTTTTCTCTTCTTCTTTCTTCTTTTTGATCTCATGATCTCAGTGGGTTTTAAAGTAGCAATGCAGGCCAATCCGACGACCGCTGGCAAGTTACTCAGAAAGTTTCCCTCGGTTCCATCTTCCTGGTTTATTTTCCTGACTGCGTCCTTGACAGCTTGAGTCGCTACCAACGCTCCACCAACGCCTTCCTCCATTTAGAGCGAACTAAAGCCTGTTTTTTTAAATTATGTATGTACAACGAAAAAATTACGATGAGCGCTATTTCAATTATGTTGCCCCTAATTTTACACTTGCGTTACCTACATAACCTACTTATGTTTTTCAGACAAAGTCCTGCAGTTTCCTTTCTTCATCCTGTCCACCGATTATGATGGTTATGCCATTGCATACACTTGCAAGACTTTGAAGAAGAAGCAACGAACTCATTACGGTAATTTTCACAAATCTCAAAACTGAATTTATCACCATTTTGTACAACAATCTTAAATTCAAATGAAGTATTTCAGTGTTACTAAAGTTACGGTTCCTACAGATTCTTCAGACTCAAACCATTTCGAATACTTCATGGTAATAGTTCACCGTAGCTTATAAATACTATCAATATCAGCTTAGTTGCGTTAAAAAACTTAAACAAATGCATCTCTATATTTATCGTTCGACAGTTCTTCGCGATTCTAACCGATACTAGGCTAAAGCAATAAAATTATCAGAATCGCAACTGCTCGTGATACGGATACAGAATCGTATTCAAAAGAGATCTTATCTAATCCAATTGTCAAATGCGGGTTTAGTAGTAAAAAATAAAAATAAAAAATAAATAAATATTGAATAAAATGTTGGTACCTACATAAATCATCCAAATGGCGTCTTTTCCAGTGTTCACCTGGGTCCTATCACGCATCAAGGATAAGCTTCAAGGAGACAACCTGAAGAAAGTGGAAGATATCCTGTCCAAATACTCCGAGCTGACTGAGCATAGACAGTCGTTTGTTTTCAAGGATTTCACCGACGCCAGCTGCGCGTACGCACACAAGTTTGAAACAGATTTCTTTACCAGCAACTTTTGGTGATTTGTAGTTTTTGAATTATTAATTGTGATGAAATGTTTTTTTGTGAAATTTGT
This sequence comes from Hofmannophila pseudospretella, assembly GCA_947369225.1. NCBI lineage: Eukaryota > Metazoa > Arthropoda > Insecta > Lepidoptera > Oecophoridae > Hofmannophila > Hofmannophila pseudospretella. The sequence goes on along the minus strand of OX376330.1, from coordinate 10,123,765 downwards.
TCGTTTCATTATACCTAATCAGACTGACAACCAAGTCAGAAAACAGACTTGGTTGTCCTTATTTCTTACTTTACGTCCGTTATTTGGTGATCCTGTTCGTTATTCGTCTCTTAAGTCGTTATTGGTCCTGAATCTTGAACTGATATTTAAAAAATTTGAACCAAACCCTCCCCTGAAATTTTTGATCTGCATCTGGAAGTCGCTGTTTCTCTGAAATGGATACCTATGTATCACTTGTACTAAATCCTTTAAACTAAAACGCTTATTTTTTTCAAGGATCGATCTGATCCAAGTAAGCCAGGAAACGGGACAAGTGGAATAGCCCGATTTTTCATAAATAAATCACAAAAACATGAACCCAGAATTAGTACTTTTGGAATATGTAAATAAGAATAAACGTACAGTCACGAACCTTAATTTTGGACCTACTTGACATTGAATGACTTTGTCACAATAAAACGTTGACGGCAATAAAAAAGATCTAATACTAGAGTTAATCTAATATTTATTGACTATGACTATGAAGGTTCGTGATCGTACAGTAAAGGAAGGAAGCCCTAGACATAAAAAATAGAAACATTAAATGAAAGACAGAAGTAATTTAATAAAAACGTTTATTAACCGATGAAATTAGATAGTACTAAAGCTGCATCATTATCCGTGCCCTAAGCTACCTTATCACTACATATGTCCAATATTAATTTATTTTCTTGTTACAAAGGTACATGTGGATGAATCACAGGTAACAAGTCATGAATCATGATGAATTAGTTTTGTTTATTACCGAGGTGATATCTACAATGAATTTATTTTTTACTAGAAATTACTATCGACCAGTTAAAACTAATTTACTCGTACAACTTTATCAAATTTCTACAACTGAAATGTCAACGGTGTTGCTATTCGCCTAAAGTTCATTTCATGTGGAATGTCTAGAGGCCGACTGTATTCTGTTAAAGAAATAGATAATCCTGAAAACCTTGTAAAATCTTTTACAGCTAGAAATTAGTCTTTGCATTTCAATAATACCGTTTCTTTTTCTTATAATCAGTTGATAAATTAGGTATTAGGTTAGATAGTAACTTATGATTTAACATACCTAAAATCTTTATCTAATTCCGTGCTACTAAGAATTTGCTGTTATAAATCATAGTTACCTACATAATTAACTGCATATAAAATTGGAACTGAAAAATTAACATGTATATTAGACGTAATGGTTGTTTGATGTGAGATGAATACCTAACGGAAACCTATTTTTTTACAGCAAGGTTCATTAATTCTCCATAATATAAGTAACTAGAAATCTACGTTACGTTATTGCAATATCAGTATATTTTGAAAATTGGATACAGAGATTCCGAAACAACCTAACACAGTGCTATCTGCTGTAGTCTTCAAGGCTTTGGTGCTTCCGTGATAAGGCTCGTGCTGTTGAACTTGCAGGCTTCTTCGGAGAAGTCTGTCTGAAGGAACTTGCTGGAGTCTAGTTCCTTGATATTGGTCTTCAAGAAGTTGTCTACAGCGGTCTTAGCATCGCCTTCCAGTTTCTTAGTCCGGGAGAGGACCCATACGAAATCTGTGGTAAAAGAATTATAGTTTTAGGCATATTTACCTACTCTAATGTCAATCACATGTTTTTCAACGTTATTTTAGTTTTAGGTTAAAATTATAGTGAGACATTTCGAAAGGTCTTTTATATAGGCTGAAACTAGTCGGAGAAGTTATAAATTTTATCAGTGAGTAAAGCTAGACCATTTCGTTTTAACTAACATATAGATATTTTTAATTGGATAGTACAGTCTGTTCCTTGAATGATCTGACCCCCCATAGCTACAGTAACAGTATCTGGAGGGATCAGATAAACCAGGGAACAGACCGTACAATGTTTATCTCTTAAACTTAATTTATATTTTTTTTAAATAAGCATTATCTGTGTTGTGTACAGATTACAATTTTCACAGAAATGTGTTACGTACTTAAATTTTAAGGAAATATGGATTATTAAGTGATACGAGCCAGGCAAAAGTTGATTAAGTGTTATCAAGGAAATAATAAATTTTAAGCCGTGTCAAAAAACTGTTTTTTTTTTAAATTACGGAAATCAAACAGGTATCTAGCTGTTTGTTGTACAAATACATTATTAGCTATTTTTTAGTGCAAACTTTACTGACTTTTGTGTTATCTATAAAGATAATAATATCTATGAGAGCCAAATGAGCTATCCACGCACCTACTTTATAGTCTTTACTTTATTATTTTTATTTTTCAAATAGGTATAGGTTTTTTAGTCATTACATTCAATAGTATTTTTCCCCAACTCAATTTTGTACAACAATCAATTTTCTACTTCCTAACCATGCTGTGTTTACACGTTAAGGGTTACAACTTAGCTCATAACTTTATATTGATTTTTCTGTAATTTCTATGGTTGTAATCTGTTGTGTTTACCTAATAAATTAATTAATTAAATTAAATTATAAAGATAAAAAAAAGCCAGCGCAAAGTTTTCACTGGAAGTATTAAAAAATAGCTAATAGGGTATTTGTAGATATGTCACCCCGATGTCACCTTATAGGTGATCGGCAGGTGTTGCCAAATTAGGTCGATTATTAATCACCCTAGGAAAATTATAATTGAAGGTCGATTATTAATCACCCTAGGAAAATTATAATTGAAGGTCGATTATTAATCACCCTAGGAAAATTATAATTGAAGGTCGATTATTGATCACCCTAGGAAAATTATAATTCCGGTTTTTACATTTGTCCTGCAACAAAAGTCACGCCCTTTGTGCTTCACATATTTTTGCCTGAGTTTGTTATATATTATTTGTGTGTACAAGAGTCAATAATAAAAGAATTAAACTCACCTTGGTGCGACTTCCTCTTGTCATCATTGCTGCAGTTGTAGGTAATGGCGTAGTTGCTGTAGTCTGTGACCAAAACCATCAGAGGAGATTCCTTTGTTACATCTGTAACAAGAGTTACAAAAATATAAAGTTAAGAAAAATATAAACTAAGTACGTACTTAAACAGGATAGAAAAGATAAGTGGAAACGTTTACATCAAAGAGTAAACGATAAGTTAAGTTAATTTAATTTTTTAACAATCTTTAATCTAATTTAATGTATCTTAATTTGTAATGTGTGTGTGTATTAGGAGACCATGTTTTTATGCTTCTGGAAAAATAAATAAATATTTTCAATTTCAATTTCAATTCAAATCGTGCTATAGTAAATGTATGGGAGTCGTAAAAGTACAAATTCTGAACACATGGCATTAATTTTTTCAAATGTTTTTATGCCATTATCTGCATTAAACGACGGAGATTCTATATCAGTTTAAAATATTGCAATATCTTTTAAATTAACGAAATAATGGGCTGGTCATACTTATTGTTTCCATTTTTATTATTATTTTATTCTTTCTGACAATGCCCATTTACAGCAGCTATAAGTTATAATTATGTTACTATTAAAAATGTATCTAATTATGATGTTATTAGTCCATAGTATTATATTTTTTCCGAAATGAGATGGAATGGCATATTCTTCGCTTAACAGTGCTAGGCTAAGCCAAGCAAAATTTCAATTTAACGCTTTTTGTGTAATGCGATTCATATTATGTTGACGTAACCGCAGTGCCCTAAATGTTCCAAATGTTTAAAAATGAATAATTTTAATAAAAGCAACTGTCTGCTCAAAGTGGCTGCCAGCCAGTGTCAACCTAAAACAAACGCGTAAAGAGGCTTGCGCACGCGGCGGGTGAATATCAATTTCTGGTTATGACGTTAAAAAGTTAGCGAAAGAACACGATGATTAGCAACATATGTTGGTATCTTGTACATTCGGGGAGAGCCGAAGATCGGGCTCCAGGGAGCACTTAGTTGGTGAGTGGGAGCTTGGCAAATTTGTGGACCTCCCGTCCGTCATTAGACTAGAATATACTGCTATTGAAAGGTACTTAAAGACGTCATCCTCTGAGTTATGATACCGAGATTTGATTGCACGTATCCTGTTTTATTAGATTTGATTAAATCAAAGATGCTATCATCTCTAAGTGTATTTCGCAACGAACTCCTTAAAGTATCGTATGTGATATCATGTCATCATCAATGTTGTCATTGTTCATCAACATAACAGAATTTGTATCCTATTTCAGCATAAAGTTGTTTGTGAAGATTGTGAAATCAGCGTGTTGTGAAATCAGGGAGGAACCTGTATATCAGTGCTCCAAGTTCCTATTGAAGAAGACTAAAGCGAAATAAAAAGTATTTGATGAATGAAAATGACACATTTAACGTCCTCGTTTAACTATGTTTATAAATCGATTATTTATCTACTAACTGGTGATAAAGGTAAGTAAAATATTGTGTTCTATGATTGATTACATTCAGTAATATAAAATTATATTATTTACATTAGAGATAAAAACGTACGTTGTTTTAGTTTACAATTGTTCGCGATATCAACCACTTTGTGATGGGGTTTCCTAAGAGATCTAACTACACTTTCTGTGCCTTCTGATTCATAATATCCACTTATCAAAAGTCCGCTTCCCATATGTCAGCTTCCAAAATATCCACATTCCAAAATGACCGCATTCTCAAACCTACCCTTCCTAAAATATCCACATTTTGTGGTGGACCTAATGGATTTCATAAAACTATTTAATCAAATCCTATCTTTCGCTATTCTTATCAGAACAGCTCTAATTTACAGTTCTGATTACTCACTTCAAATAGTCTCTCTTCAAATAGTCCCTCTTTCCCACAATCGGACTAATATCACCTTCTCTAGAATGACGATGTGGGCACTGACAGCAAGCCAAGGGTTTGGGCAAATGCGCATATAATTTTGACATATTTCATACATTTCACATTTCAATGGTAGACTGAATGTATTGCTGAAACCGCATGCGCCAACTATAGTTTCCATATTAAATTTCTCTAGCGAACAATCTACTCGTACAAACTTACTAAATAGGGTGAATTTCAAAATCTTTGCGCCTTCTTTATTAAGAATTGATATGATATATTTTTTTAAAGCCTATACGTTGTCCCACTGCTGGGCAAAGGCCTCCCGTCCTCCTTTCCATTTTACCCTATCCTCGGCGTCCTTATACCATCCTTTTTGGAAGTGGTCGATATCGTTCTTCCACCTACGCCTGGGCCTGCCTTGGCGCCGCTGTCCGTCTTGTGGCACCCAGTGCATGGCGATCTTTGCCTACCTTTATTTATTTATTATTATTATTTTTCTCTTCTTTCTTTTTGGAGTATTCCCCCACTTACCTGCTCTCAATTTTAATAGTAAGTTACTTACCAGTATACTTAAACGTTACTATCAGTTTTCCAGCCTTATTGGCGTCAGCAGCCAGCTTCGCTGTACCCTCGATGTAAGTCTGAACTCCATCAACTACTTTTGTTTTCTTCATCTTGATGACGTCCCCTTCTAGTTTGTACTCGGCCGTCGCACATTTGCCCTTCTTCTCATCTTGAGGGTATTTGGAAACCTCGTACCAGGTGCCTTGGTACTGTGGAATAATACAAATAAGTTGTAACGTTGGACGGGATCAGATCCTCTATGAGGACGTGGGCTCGAATCCCACTTCTGACACCATGTTTAGTTGTATTTAGGTCCAGAGCCAGGATAAATGCAAAAATAAAATAATTAAATAGTTTCAGATAATTACGTGTATTGAACGTGCCACAGTCCATACAAAAGAGAACGGGGATACCAGAGCTAATAATTAAATTAAATGTTAATGTTGCCCTAAGTATAGGTAAAATGAAGAGATTTATTCAAACAGGTGATAAATTTCGTCTAGATCTCTCTTCACCACTCTATAATTTGTCCTGTGTCCCTGAATAGGCGGTGAAAATGTTAAATTAAAAGTAAGTTGTACCCTCCGACGGAAAAACATTCAAAACATTGTAAATGCAAACAAATCACCCGAAAATGTTGATGTAGCACTATCACAATAATGTTTGAATTGATAGAATAAATAAAATCTCAATGCAGAATTATTTTGATAACATTGACTTATAGCGATAGGCCTAACAAATCACTTATCATCAGAAAAAAACTAAGACCTTTTCATCATTACCTTGTATTTGAATGAAATCTGTTTTTATAATACATTGAGTCATTTCCTGTGCCGCAGCAAAACTTAATATCGATGCTGTAAATTCTTTTTGACGTTTTCGAAGGGACATGTCGTTAATTAATACCTAACCTTTACGCCATTTGAGATTCACATTACTTATCGACGATCGGAGATCAGTTCTGATAAAAATTATGGAGGCGTAAGTATATATGTGACCGTTTGTTCGTTTCACTTTCATTGACGTAGCATCTACTGACGAAGGCTTTAGATCTTTGACTGCGCACGACCTTGGCTTAACGCTTCGCTGATCGAACTGATGATTCACTTGATCAATCAATTCGATCAATCGATCTTGTTCCTCGACTAGCATGACCGGATCACCGGAACATTGGTAGTTACCGAACAATTATCACTGTTGTGGTCTGAATTGCTTTGGGACTTAGGTGTATTATTGTATTTAGCAAATAGAGTCAATAGAATAATTAATTATATGACTTGAGATAATCTTCATGTTAAAGTCCCTTGCGGGGTAGACAGGAGAGAGAATGAATATCTATTTTGGCCCACTTTTTTCGCTTTATCCACAGTAATTCTTTGTTTCACGTAAACTCGGCTTTGAAATAGTGTGCTTTGACGAATAAACTCTCTGTCAATCAAATCTTTAAAGATACATAATCAATATAATAACTACATTTAAAAGCTCAGAAACAACATAAAATCTAACACCTCTACTCTACACGACGTATCAAAAGTTTTCCAGGTAAAGAAGGCTATGGGGTTATTATATTACACTAAGATAATAAACATTTTTAGTCAAATAAGATTTAATTTATTTAGATAACTGAACAAAATGGTTTTATGATATCTATAAAGAGATAACCGAATTCAACCTATTGGCTGCATAACGTTTAATAAAAGGGCGCTGTCCAAAACCAAGAGATAAACCTATAGACACATACACAAGATGACTACACCAACACAACTTTCAATTACCAGATAAACAATACAGAATACGATAAATAATAACTTGAATTTGAGACATGATTCAAATACCTACTAATCAAAACAGATAAGTAAGAAATAGGTATTATAGCATTGTACAAGGAAAAAACGTTATTTCATGAATTTACCTCAGTACTTTTGTCTTCAACTTCAATTTCATACTTACAGCAGTCAAGTTAAAGTTCTCAACAGGCTTGATATCAGGACAATTGCCATCATGGAGGACGTTCGCCGCAACCGCCGTTACAAGAGTCACTAATACGAATTGCAGCATTTTGACTAAAAAGGTTTAGAAAATCAAGTCGTCTATGCCAGCCGCCAGCACGGGTGTCTGTAAACTGACCGTAATGGGTGCCAGCACCCTTTTATAACCAAGTTTGACCAGAGGTCATGGGCGAGCGTCAATTTTCGTAAGATTATTTAATTGACATAACAATTGGAATCGTTTTCGCGGGGGTCGAGAACGGCGGAGAATTTTATTCTAGAGCCAGTGTTCTGTACGTTTCTATTACCTAAGCCTGTAGGATGTAGGTGGTAGAAGTTACTGAAGTTATTTCAGAAGGAATAATTCTTACGAATTTGGAACTAATAATTCAATTCAATTTTGTCAGTTTTTTATTTTCCCATGTTCTGTTACATGTTCATTTGCACTGGTCACAGAAGAGAGCTGTCCTCCGAGATACAGGAACTTCCTAGTTCGGAGGTCAGCGCTTTTTGTAAAGTAACTGGTTGCTCACTAATTTTATTTAGTTTAGTTTAATCTTGAAAAAAATAATGGGGAAAGAAGAAATATTTAATACTTCATGGAAAAAAGTAACACCTGATTCCATCAACTAATTCAGTCTTCAATCAAACATAGTCCTACCCTTTTGTAGGTTATATTATATATCTAGAAAGACAATTTTAAGGAAATTTATAATAATATGTTAAAATGAAAGCAAGACAATTAAACACGCACTTATATCCTGATAATGATCGCTTAATTTGGAACATTAACTGTAGATAATGCATAGATGAACAAAAAGTTAGAACTATTGGTAAAAGAAAATTGATTCCAAACGATAGCAACTGTCAATCAATAATTAAACTTATTGAATAAGATAATAGCGATGTGAGTTGAAGAACCATAAAAAATGGATATACCATTTTTTATGGAAGAAACTTCTGGAAAACTACTTTACACAGGGATTTTAGCCTTGAGTTTATAAAAGGGTATTGGAGATCATCCGTGACCAATTATCAATTCATCATAACTGGAGCATAAACAGACAAAAGCGATACAAATCGATGGTATATTGTTATACTTGATACGCATTGTATATTTTGGAAAGTTGCGACTATAACTTTTTCCGTCTATTCATTATTCCAGTGAGAGCATTGGTACATTTGTTGGTCCATAACGGTAAAGGAAAGCATTATGAAAATATAAAATTAGTTAGTAGAAAGGAAAGAAGAAGAAAGAAGCAAGAAGAAGAAGAGAAGCAAGTAGCATAGAATAGCAATGCATAACTCTTAGAGAAGCAAGTCTTATGAAATAAATCAAAAAGAAAACTTTCATCATAATCATAAAGGAAACAATTTGTATATAAAAAGGTTTGCAAAGGCTTTCGTTTGCTAAAATAACAATTATTATAATAAATTGCGGTAAAAATATGTTACAAACAATTCAAACTTTTGAAAAAGGGTTACATAAGTTAGCTGCAAGAAACCTCGCCATGTTACTGATTATCCGCAGTAAGTGATAGTAGAACATACTGATAAAGGTAGATTCCCTAAACTTTTAAATAGGTAAAAGGTGTGTCTGAAATATATAGGCTGTGCTACAGCACACTTTCTTTATTATATACTTTATATACAATAAAGATTTTAACCCTAACAGTATTATTGCACAATATAACAAAGAAACACAAATAAAGTGGCACAATAGAATGCAATAAGCTGATAGTGGAAAGTTTAGAGGAAGAGGGTTATTCAGATGAACGGTTTTATTTGGCGACACATTCAATTGAGTAAGTAATGCTGGTCTGTTGCCGCGCTGGCGCAGGCGGGGGCTTCTCGAAAATTCACGACCGATTCGAGTGTCGATTACTATTGTTTATAACCAAGGATTTTGAAATTCACCCTATGTAGAGTATTCGCTAGAGAAGTTTTATATGAAAACCGCGTCTGCCAGTTGACGCATGCGCTGTTAGCGTTTTCCCATACATTAATCGGGCATTGAAATGTCAAATCTATGAAAATATAGGGGAAAACCCAGCTCACTGCCAGTGCTCATATCATTGTTCTAGAGGAGAGAAGCTAGTAGTTCGATTTCTTTGTTTACGACCCTAAATGAACTTGGTTGAACTTTCAAAAAACGCAATCTCATATCTTTTAACACATTTATAAGTTGCTTTTAAGATTTTCATGGTACTTTTTCCCTGATGTAATAAAACAATTACTTCCTCTCTTTTTGTAATTGTTTTATTAATCTGGTTAGTAGATCTCTTGAACAATTAAAAGTATATTTTTTTCCTTTGTAATAGGATTATTTAGGATTAACTGTACATCCTCTATAATTGATTAGCTCATAATTTTGGTCAATCAGTTAATTAAACCAATTGATAAGAATTAAAGAAATGTGTATAAATGTAATACCTTAAAAAAGATTTACCATTTTATTAGTTTTTGACGAAGAAAATTATGATCCCATAATGTTGAAAATAGTGTCAGTTGTAATTTTTTTAGGGGCTTTTAATTTAGTTTGTGCTCAAATAGTGCAATTGGGTCGATGTAATAATAATATACAGTTAGCCGATATTTTCAACATCAATGACGTAAGTTTTGTTATATCTTGATTTATTTACTTATTTATTTTAATTTACTGGAAGCAGGAACAAGAAATCGCTAAAATAAAGCATGGAGCACATAAAACAAGGTGATGAATGGCTATGGTACTTACCTACTTCAATTAAGTGCTAAAGTTTATTTATTTTTACTTTTCTTTACAAACAAACCTTACCCAAGAATTTTGAGGAACATGAGGTCATTAACAGTCAATACCGTGTGAAATTTACTCTGTAAAAAATGGGACATGAGAAGTGGTGTAGCACTATAACATCCTGAACATTTTGTCAGAATAACTACTTCAAAAAACATTAATGTGTGACAAAATTAAGGAAATAGGCGAACCTAACATGATTCCCTCTAGTTATAATGTATATCTAATTAGATGACAAGTTCTGACTTCATTTGACACCAGAGCGACCCTGGTCCGCTCATACTTATTTATCGGAGAATATTTATGATTTTTGTTTCTTTCTCGATACAGGCAAGTTAAAATTGTAAAATAATTAATGCATCATCATCATCTACTGCACTAAACTAACCTACATCCCATAATATTTTTCTGACAAACTATAAAATCTTCTTGTCTAACCACACATAGAATCGCAAAAAGTAACTCGAAATCCACACGGACCACAGTTTCAGGTTATCTTTTAATATTCTGTTTTAGGGCCATCGCCCATGGCGACTTTTTGTGACGATACAGTCGCGCGTTTTCAGACCGCGCGACTGCATCGCCAGAAAGAGGCCAGTGTTTCGAATTTTGAACAGACTACGCCATTGTATTGAACACGCTACACGTACCTATAGTTACTACCGTACCTATAGTTCCATCATGGAACTGTAGCATGCAAAGGCTTTTGTGAGACACTACTGCATCGCGACTGTAGCGATGCTGCATCGCGGCTGTATAGTTACAGTAGCGATACAGAATCGTGACTGCGTGGGCTATGCTACACCGCGAGCGGCTTCATCGCGTCTGTATCGATACTGCATCGCGACTGTATCGCCACAAAAAGTCGCCGTGGGCGATGGCCCTCAGGATTAAGTATGTAACCAGGATTTAAATATTGCATTAATAAGAATTGATTTGTCATCCAAATTTGAATCCCCGATGTCGCCCGACACAGTCGCGCGTTTGAATCGATGCAGTAGCAATACTGAGTCGCTTCTGTAGCGCGTTGCAAATGCGGCAAACGTGATGCAGCCGCGCGCGCAAAACGCGCGACTGCATCGCCACAAAAATTCGCCGTGGGTGATGGGCCTTAGGATTAAGTATGTATCCAGGATTTACATATTGCATGAATAAGAATTGATTTGTCATCCAGTTTTGGTCGATACATTAGATTAGACTAATTGATAAGCTTTTATGATAGTGTATGTATAAATAGCATAATACACGATACATATATTCATTATAATAGTGGTGACATTGTTCGGTGGTGGACGAATAAAGTTATGATCTCATTATGTTGAAATTAACAGTATTAGTTATTAGTTGTTTAGGACTTTTTAATTCAATTCGCGCTCAGATATTCGAAAATGGACAATGTAATCCTAATATACAGTTAGCTAATAATTTTGACATCAATGGGGTAAGCATATGATTTTTTTTACTGTAGGTAGTCCTGTAATTTTTAATACTATTAGAGAACTAAATTCACAAAGCGGTTACCTGAATATAAACACGTATCTGTTATGGTAATATAACAGTATTATAATAATAATATCTGTTTACTACTCTTATCAAAAATTCTTATAAAAAAGGAAAATTTGGTCAAGTTAGAATCTTACTCATCTTGTGATGTTTCTTACATAATTTTTGTCATATGTACCTATATGGTCTATTAATAAAGGATTTTCTTCTTCTTCTTCTAAAATCTTTGAATTATTATGGTCAAATACCGGTAACTGATACCGATATTAATTATATAGCTTACATCCTTATTTACAAGTTACATATCTATCTATCTCAGCCACGTGTGGTCCGCCTTCGGACATAGGCCTCCTCCAACTTCTTCCACTTCCGACGGTCGCAGGCGGTGCGCATCCAGTTGTGGCCTGCTATTCCCTGAATGTCGTCCGCCCATCTCATAGGTGGGCGACCTTGACCCCGCGTGTTTTGCCGTGGTCTCCACTCAAGCGTTCTTCTGGTCCACCGGTCCCTATCCATCCGTGCAATGTGTCCCGCCCATCTCCATTTCCGGCTTTCGATGAGGTCTACCACGTCTCTAAGCTTCGTCCTTTGTCTGATCCACTCGTTCCGTTTGTGGTCAAGTTACATATATATATATATATATATATATATATATATATATATATATATATATATATATATATATATATATATATATATATAAAATCAAAAGCCATTTATAAAGCTTCCACAGCTTATTATTTATGAATAATTTACCAAAATTTTTACGTCGTCCGTTAGGTATCCACTTAACATCAGGTAGCTAATTTGCTCGTCTGCAGCTGCTCTCCTTAAAAAATAAATAAAATAATATACGCTTCTGTACTACTGTGTTAGAGTTTTGTTTGTGAAACAAAACCACATATGTACCTATATACTGTACACAAATGAACCTGTATGACTACCTGTAGAGGCTAGGAATCCATTCGAAACATGTCACAGAAAGAAAATTAATTCGACGAATGTTCCAACTCTATAATTTTAAGACCTGTGACCATGAGTCTACAATATAAATCGGTTTTAGATTAGATTAGAATTAAGCAGACACATATCTTTGATAAATATATTACATATGTATAAACCTTATCTCGTTATATATTTATCGATAATGGGTAAAAGGTTTTAATTTCCGGCACATGAGGCAATCCATCTTAGTCCTCAAGGTTAGCAGCGCATCAAGAACCCTCCAACATTAATACAGTGAGGTGAGATGTCTATGGGCGACGGTGACCACTTACCATCAGGTGGCCCGTTTGCTCGTCTGCTCTCCTTATTTACTAAAAAAAAAAAAGGTACTCGTAGCAATATGACTCACTTGACACCAAGGTGCAGGCGTAATTTTCATATTGGTAGTGAAATACAGTGCGCACTAGTTTTGGTAACTTATATGGTAAATGACTTTTAGTAACTGAGCGTGTTACAATATTTGTAATATTTTCTAAATTATTTATGGTTAGGGCCTGGACTGCACGCATCGGGTTCCAGCCCCGGTTCAATCACACGCGTTCCGCCCTCCTCCCACTTAATGCTAGCGGTTCGTGATTAAATGCAGCGAACCGTACCGGGGCCGTGTAGTCCAGGCCTTAAAAATAGGTATTGAAAGTTTAAGTCTATGTGCGGATTTTTTATATATAAAAGTTCAAAAAAGTATTAGTTTATGTTACCGGCTTAACCTAGTCAACTAGTTTAGCCTAGGTCGAACTAGTTCGTTCTAAGCCCGATAGGACCAACTAGTTTAGCCTACGGCCTAGGCAAAACTAGTTGATCCTAGCATGAATACGAACTCTCCAGGATAAACTGGTAAGGTCTAGTTTAAATTAGTTTCGCCTAGACGCAAGTAATTGAGCGAGCATGTTATCTCAACAAACTGTTCAACAAACAGATGCGTAGCAAGAAAAAAATGATGCAATTCTAAGTGCCACCAGAGTACACCTTGCAATAATAAATAAAAATCACGTCATTATTAGTAGCAGACTCTAAAAATTTGTGATTGAGGAGATTTAAATTTGATTAAGTATAATCTGTTTTAATGAGATATTGTTTTCAATAATATATCAATCAGACATACCAGGTATCTACTCGTAGGTATTGTAATATATCATAATTATTTTCTTCATTTATTGTAGTATTTTAAATACCTATACATTTTCCCTACTAGTATATAAGGCCATACCAATTAATTTCGACTAGGCAAAAATAGTTTATCCTGGAGAGTTCGTATTCATGCTAGGATCAACTAATTTTGCCTAGGCTCTGGGCTAAACTGGTTTATCCTATCGGACGTAGGACGAACTAGTACGGCCTAGGCTACACTAGTTAATGCTTATGGCGTATGAAGAACTGTTTGGCTAGGCAAAACTAGTTTCTCCTGAAATCGGGCTTTTCCGGTAACTTAATATAAATATTTAGAGAGCTATTTATTGCGTATAGCTATTACATCTAAAGGCATAGCACACTGCAGCGATTTTAAGACTAGATTATTTACCCTACTTACCTATTTATCCACAGTTTATGGGCACCTGGTATGATATTGCAAGAAACGCAAACCAGGAAGGACAATGCTCCTACATGGAGTTCACCCGTGACACGGTCTCAAATATCGTCTCATTCTCTACCAGAGCTGTGAATAGAAACGTTGAGGAAACGGATAATGGTACGGTTATCAGCGATGGCACGCCGAGGCTGAGGCTGAACTACGGTGGTAGCAACGGTTTGTACACTTTTATACTTCTACTACAAATTAGTGAATCTAATCTACAAATTAGAGAATGATATATCTCTGTGTGTAGCACACGCCCTACAATAATTCTAAATTAAAAATTTAAGATACCTCGACTTAGCGTTGTAAAAGATCCCCTTACTTTTTCTTGTCGTTCCAGATGTGGGAAGGACACCATCACGGTCCTAAACATTTGAGCTCAAACCGAGTTTGAGCTCAAATGTTTAGTTTGAGCCAAACCACTTTACTGTTATAGTATTGCCGTTCCTGAGATCCTAAAAATTCTCCAAGATCTTTGACTAAAACAACCGATGCAATTTTTATCAGACATTGTGTTCTTAACAATCTTGACAAAATTATTTAATTTTGTGAAAGTAATAAATAAAACAAACCGCGTCCAAATTGTGCTTCGGTTGTTGGTATAATATGATGCCACAGAAAAACAGACAGACGAACAGGTACTTATCTTCCTGTTTTCAAGCCGAAGCGTCAACAAAAAAATTGTTGCCGTTTTTTTCCGTCGTAGTGGGCCTGTAACCCAATTCCACTAGAATATCGAAGAACAGTTAATAGCCAATGGTATAGCGAGGTTTGCCTGCCGCAAGCCTTCCAGGATCTGAGTGACGATCTCCGAGGAACGGAACGCGTTGTATAATTTTTCACCAAGACAACACTCCCGCTCACACGGCCGCCAGAACCACGGACTTTTTAACCCATTCGGGCGTGCAAATGCTACCACATCCCCCCAGTACAGTCCTAACTTAGCTCCGTGTGATTTCTTTTTGTTCCCTACGTTGAAGAAATATCTGCGTGGAAGGAAATTTACGACTGCGGGCGAAACAGTAGACCAATTTCATCATCAGCCTATTAATGTCCCCACTGTTGGGGCACAGGCCTCCCTATGCACAGGGGGGGGGGGGGGGGGGCTATGGGCCATGATCCACCGAGGGGGGCCAGTGCTGATTGGTGGATTTCACACAACTTGAGAAAATGTAAAAGATACTGTCTGCAATAATACATTTTTTTTTTCGGAAACTTTTAATTTCCTCAGTAATGCAGGTTTCCTCACGATATTTTCCTTCACCGTTAGAGGAGATCGGAAAAACTGATTGGTACATAGCATTGCATGGTTTCGAAACCGGGCCTCCCACATGGGAGTCCGGCGTCCTAGCCACTGGGCCACCGACGATCAAGTAGACCAATTTAGGCGGCTTTTTTTCGACCTTGTTATTCACATATTTGAAAGTTGGTTCAGTCGAATGCATACGAGAAAGTGCATTGATGCCGCAGGGAAATACTTTGAAAAGTTGTAAATAAATATTTGTAATATAATATTTCTTTTATTTTCAATTTTACTAAAAAATAATGGATCGCCCTAGGTTTAAATGCTGATATAATTTCATACCTTCAAGCTATGTCCCTATACATAAACTGTATTTGAAAAATTGAAATTGAAATCGTTTATTTAGCGCTGTAAACACCAGAATACAAAAGTATACAAAGTTTAATACATGCAGCACAGAACCTGTGGTGTGAATGAATGAACAGAAGGTGTGGTACAGTGCCAAAAAGGGTACACCAGCTCAGCATAATGCTGAGGCAAGCCACAGCGCTGATTTTCAGCTGGCCCCTCAGTGACTGCACGGACGAAGAAAGCAACAGTGTGTGCGTGTTGTGTTGTATGAATGTGTTTGTTTGTATGAATGAGGAATTATTATTTAATTTATTATTAATTTATTAATTATTATTATTTTTTAATTTTTATTTAATTTCTAATTGTTTCTTCTGTTACAGCACTTGATTTTTGGATTCTATCAACGGACCATATAAGTTACGCGCTAGCCTACAGATGTGAAAACGTAAACGTATTTCAAAGAAGGAGTAAGTTACAGAAATTAGTCATATCGTAATTAATTGGGTAGTTGATACGATTATAATAATGACACAGCTGTTTTAGATGAACATAGAATGCTAAAAAATCTTAATATGAATATTGTACAGGATAGATAATCTTTTATAGTTACCTACGAGTAATTGTGAGATAGACAAAGATATCTACAAATATGAAAGAATTCAACGAAATCACAGATTACTAAAAGATTAATTATTGATCAACAATTAAAACAGACACAAAATCATTTTTATCACCCTGAGAGCAAAAGATTGCTAAAAAATGTTGAAGATAAGGAAAATGAAGATACCTAATGTTATGCTTGATGCAAAAATAAATGAAAACATTACTTGTTTTTTTTTTCAGTACAACTTTGGCAGTTGGGAAAAACGCGAGCCGTCCCGACTGAAGTTACACAAGCAATGGTTAATAATACACTCGTCACCACCTTAGGACTCAGCATCACTGATCTACAAAGAGTGTCTCACGACACTCTCGACTGCTACCGTCTGCCAGAGATACCACCAGGACAGCCAATCATAATTGAAGGACAATGTATTCCTAATAGCATTTCAGTGGTTCCAAATTTTAACCTTGGAGCAGTAAGTATGAATTGTAGCCTACTTAAAAATAGGATTCCATATACTAAAGGGGCGAAGTTCTAACTCGATGAAGTAAAGTACTTAACGTAATCTGCACGAAACGTCCTGAAAATTGAGTCTTAGCTTCATAGTTATAGATAGAGATGACACGAGACTTGAGGATATTAAGGACGTTTCCTACAAATCGCGGTTAGTGGCTAGAGAAATCTAAAAGGAAACGAACTCGAATCTGTCGATCTGCTGTCATTATCGGACGAAAAGAAGCATGGACCACATTGCAAAGATGGCATATGGAATCATATAGGTAGTAGAGTATTTGGTAATCGGAAGTGCTCCTTTCAAAAATGCTGTTTGTATAGAAGACAGACACTACCGGTTTTCCCAAACCATAAATTCTAAGACCACAACCTGCGATGCAATCTTTAACCCACATTGTTTTCCATTCCAGTTTGCCGGAGTATGGCACGAAATAGCGAGTTACCATTCCGAAAATGCCGTAGGAGCATGTCCCAGGGCAGAATATACTCTTGCAGGCAATGCTCTCAATGTCGTCAAAAGTCAAGTCATCGGCCAGACCTTGAACACCATTTCTGGAACAGCTACATTAAACGGCACGACCAACAGCGGTATATTGTCAGTGACATTAGAAGGCCCACCTGGTGGTATGCATCATTATTACCTGTTATTGAAATATGCGTTCTAAAATAATAAGGCCGTCTTGCACCAACCGTTAACTCTAACCCGATGTCAATTATGTATGAAACCCATAGACAATTCGCGAGTTAACCCCGGAATTAAAAAAATGAAAAAAAATATGATGATGATAAATGATTGATTGATTGATTGATTAATAAATTTTCGTGCAAGCGGGCCTAAGCCCAATAATACCTAGACTAGACGGAAAAGCATGAAGATTCTACATCAACTGATGATGAAGGATATTGGCTAACCCAACTTACTCAGCAGCCTAATAATGTCCCCAGTGTTGGTGCACAGGCCTCCCCTTGCACAAGGGGGTACGGGCCATGATTCACTGAGCGGGCCCAGTGCTGATTCGGAAACTTTTATTTTCCTCAGACATGCAGGTTTCCTCACGATGTTTTCCTTCACCGTTAAAGCAGTCGGTAAATGTACGTAAGTCTTCGAAAAAATCCGAAAAACTCATTGATACATGACATGGTTTCGAACCCGGACCTCCCGTTTGGGAGTCCGGCGTCCTAGCCTCTAGACCACCGACGCTCTTACTAACCCAACTTACAATTAATTAAATTATAATAAAACATAACAACGTTTTAAATTAGCTTCATTCTCTATTCTACAGGCTCCAACTGAAATGAGTTCATTCGATATTTATACTCATAATTGATAATTCAGCACATTGAAAGTAGAATACAATAGAAATACATTTATTGCCAAATACTCATAATATTTTACAAAAAATTTAAAATTAAAGTACACAGCACTATGTATATTTGGCAAAAGGGGGGAAAGTCAGCAAATGCTGACATACTCGGGTACCAAATATGCAGTGCTGTTTTTCATTTCCCCCTTATCCCAAGATGTTAGTGGGAGCGATAGTGATAGTGGTTAAAAAAAATTAAAAACTAAACATCAAAAAGATTAGATTAGAAGAAAGTGGTCTGGCTTAATTCAAAGTAAGTAGGTAGGTAACTAAGTATTATTTTAAAACATGATTATTAAGTAACGTCTTATTTGCATATTATACCTAAATACTTGATTGGAATCCTCGTAAATCAATTGAAAGTTAATTGATTTAACTTTCAATTGATTTACGCGTCTAACACGCTTACCTATTCATTATGTACTTTACTGTCTAGGTGAAAGTTGCAAAGTCGATAGACACACTACGACTATTAATCCTTTGTGACGTTTATTCGACTTGCTCTGCCAAAATCAAAATTAAGTCTACACAGTTCTGGACCGTTCGTTATGTCTATAAAAATATATAACAAAATTTCACAAATCATCGACATTGAATGAAAAGACTCGATATTCAATAAAAGATTAAAGTTATATCTTCTTAACAAATGTTTCTATTCACTGCAGGAGTTTTTTGATGATAAAACCAATACTTAACTATAAAATCAATTATGTATAACCTATAATGACATTTAATTTAATTTATCCCGTTAGCATTTATTACTATTATAATTTATTATAATCTCTTATTTTATATTGCGGTGCCCTACTCAGGGTTTCATGTATGATCATATAATATATATTTTTAAGACCAATTGTTACACATGAAAAGTAATAAATGGTATGAGTATGAGATACTAGGTTTTCTAGATCAACGTTTCTAAGATAGACAGACGCTTTAACAGAATAACTTCTATCTTTCCAGTATTTGTAAACCAAGAGTTATTCATCATAGCAACTGACTATACGAACTACACTGTGGCATACTCCTGCGACAACCTCAATGCCACGGCAAGAAGATGTAAGTACCATCACCATAATCATTAATCATTGTGAAAAAGTTGTATGTTTTAAATTGTGAAATTTATTAGCCTTTATTCATATAAAGAGTGCTAATAAAGTTTAGATGCTGATATTTCGAGGAGTTTGAGTTTGCTGGCTGGTTGCACGTCTAAGACTTAGACTATTTTATTTTCTTGGCGTGAAGTTACTTCTCTAAGTACTAACTTACTTCTCTAAGTCATGTAGTTATTTTCCATACAAAAAATCGACATCGTTTTACATTAACGCTTTGATAAGGAGAGGAAGATTATTTTCTGTAGGTAGGTAAATAAAACGAATAAATTATTTAAAAAAAAAACCCTTTTTATTGTTTCTCGAAAAATATGAAACAAAAAATTTAATTTTAGAGTAATTTGATATAACTCAGGGGTTCCCAAAGTGCGCATGGAGAGTAAACAGGCTCCGTGAGGCAATCCAGTTTTCTCTTCTCTGGAAGCTAAAATTACTTACCTAACTATATGTAAAATGAAAATAAATTAATTATATAAGCAATTCGACAGTTCATAATATGTCATGATCAACCACCTTTTTCTGTTACTGTATTTCATATTTCTCTGTCAATTTTAATATAATATTATGTGAGCCTATATATATATATATATATATATATACACATATATTTTGACTAGGGCCCCGGGACAAATTCTAAACCTGTAAGTGCGCCGTGAACTGAAAAAGTTTTTTGAACCCCTGGTTTAACCTATAATTATGTAGATTCAATTCTTGAAATATTTGTATCCAGCTAAAAACATCTGTATTTAAATGAAGGTAGAATTACAATTATGATTGTAATTCTACCTTAACAAAAATTACCGAATTTCTAGTGTACAGCTGGATACTTGGAAGGTCTCGACAGCTATCAACTGGTGCTACTACAGCAGTAAATGTCGCAATCGATTCCATGATCGAGCTAAACAACATTTATTACCAAGACGCAGCCAGGACAGATGACGATTGCTTCTATCACCCCATCCCAGTTCCGGGGACTCCTGTGATCTTCAGAGGACAGTGTGATTTAAATATTCCTGCCGTGAATAATTTTGATCCAACAAAGGTGAGTTTCGACAAAATTACTAGCGTGACACGAATGACGACGAAACAAAATATTTTGAAATTCACTATGTAGATTGCCCGCTAGAAAAGTTTTTTAAAGGAAAACGCGTCTGCGTCGGGCATTGAAATGTCAAATGTATTTAACAATAAGTGCATTAACTACAAGTGTCAGTGCTCACATCATCATTCTAGAGAGGGCGCTACTAGTACTACTCCGATTTCTGTTCACGAAACTCTTATTGTTTTAAATATCATAGTTACATACTATATTATACAGGTAAGGTATAAGCGTGGTGGAAGCGTTAAGTGTGTCCAGCCCATAATTTCGTTAATTTAAAAGATATTGCAAAACTTTTAATTGATATAGAATCTGCGTCGTTTAATGCAGAAAATGACAAAAAAATATATTTAAAAAATTAACGCTATGTAATCAGAATTTCATACATTTACTATTAGCACGATTTATCGACTACTTAGAACTCTTAGATGTAAAGATAGTTTAACAAAAAGAAAGGAATGCATTAAACACACACACTAAACAAAATTGAAAAAAAAAAAATTACAAATATTTAAAATTAAAAAAAATTATGGTAATAGGGTATTGTTCGATTTACTAATTTGTGATGTTTTCAATAAAGATTAT
Organism: Hofmannophila pseudospretella; assembly: GCA_947369225.1. NCBI lineage: Eukaryota > Metazoa > Arthropoda > Insecta > Lepidoptera > Oecophoridae > Hofmannophila > Hofmannophila pseudospretella. Next base: position 10,102,724 of record OX376330.1, on the reverse strand, counting down.
TTTATTTATTATTTTTATTATTATTATTATTAATGTTTATCTTGAAATGCGTTAATACGTGCATAAAACTCGTTTGATAATCATACTTGTAGAATTGTACATACCCACTAATAAATGCTATAGTAGGTAGGTGCGGGAGCCGCAAAAGTACAAATTCTGAACACGTCGGTTTTTTTTTCTGCAATACTCAACACGGATTCTATATCAGTTTAAAATTTTGTAATATCTTTTAAATTAACGAAATTATGTGCTGGACACATTTAACGTTTCCACCCTGTATAATATGATGTTTCCAAAAAATATGAGTGCAGTGCGAAATTCGAATGCACAGAAAGTTAAGAATATTGTCTAAAATTGATGAATTCGACTAGTTCCGTCATCAATTTCGGAACTATTCGACTTAGTGCCATCCTCTACTTTCTTGAATCGCACCACTAGTCACCGGCTCAATTTTCACCCGCACTTTCTAAAGCCTTGGGTGTCTACCACGACCCGTTTTACACGAACGTTTCTGCCACGCACCTGTAATGTGGAACTCTCTTCCGCCCGACGTTTTCCCGTAGCGATACAACATGGGATGCTTCAAAAAGAACGTTAAAAAAGTCTTCTCCCTCCACGGCCGACAACACACAAGCAATACCCCTGGTATTGCACGTGTCTCTAGGCGACGGTGAATACTTACCATCAGGTGGCCCGCCTGCCTGTTTGTCGTAGCCAATTTATATATAAAAAAGTTCCATTACAATTTTATATTCTTACTAGATTCGGCATAACTTTCGTGTCAATTTCACAATAATTTATTTTCAGTTCTCTGGTCGTTGGTTCGACATCCAGAACTACCACGATGATTTTATCGGCGTTTGTACCGACAGTAGATTTGCCGTCAATAATAACAGTTTCAACGTTGTCTTTACGCAAGTATACAACGATAGATTGGAAAGCTTTAACAATCGTGCAAATTTTTCGGTTGACAACACCGGAAGGTTGACGGTAAACACTGATAACGGTAAATATTGACTTGATAGATTCCCGAGTTCTGTTTGATCAATTTCCTGTACTTATTGTATATTTATTTGTTCCATTTTACTTATAGGTGTCGTCGAATACTTGATACTGAGCACGGACTATGGCAATTACTCATTGATCTACTCGTGCAGAAATTTGGACAGTGACAGAAGAGTCGGTAAGTTTCTCAAATGTTTCTTTTAGTATACTATCTTCTTGCGCTTTAGTGGCTACCTATCTAGTACTACGACCTGTCTATACGCTGATTATTTGTTCAAGAGATCCGGAGTCGATCGATCCTTTGGGACAAATTTTATTTTTTTGAAGAATTATGTTGACATTGACTTCTCGAAAAATAGTGATTTGAATGGACCTGCAAATCTGAGGAAATTAAAATATTTCCGGTGATATGGTGTGGCATCAGCAATGGGCCATTGCCGATGCACAGTCTGTTAAGACAACTTAAGACGTAAATAATAATAGTTATGATTATAAACATTTCTTGAGAACAATGCTGACAAAAACTTTTTTATGTTTCAGTGAGAAGTTGGAAAATGAGCAGGACAAGGGAACTATCAGTCGAATCCCAAACATCAATCAATGCTGTAGTTAATACCATTAATGTTCTCGATAACAGACACTACAATGCCAGAAATCGTAGTGCTGCAGACTGCCTCTACTTTCCTACGCCAGTGCCAGGGCAAACTGTCAGGTTTAGAGGACAATGTGATTTAAATATTCCTGTCGTTCAAAATTTCAGATTGAACGACGTAAGTAAACGTAAATTGAAACTGAAACTTTTCTGTATCCTGACCTTGAAATATACCTTGATGTTTTTTTTCTCCAGTACATGAATCGATGGTATGAAATAGAAAGCTACCCTCAAATGTTCCTGGGCGGAAACTGTACTACTGCAGACTATTCTCTCAGTGGAGGAGGAGTAAATATCGTCAATACCCATGTCCTCAATCAACGACTAGAGACCATCAGTGGAAGCGCAGTACTTGATTCTAATGATAACTCTGCTCGACTTCTTGTGACATTCCCTATAGCCGGAACTAATCGTAAGTCCTGGAAATACACTGTTAGTAATACACTGGAAAGTCTTCGAAGAATATTTTTTTCATCACTTTGTTAAATAGAACCATATACTATTCTTATTAATCATTTATTTTATTTTAAATTTTAGAGCTCATCACTGCACCTTACTGGGTTTTATCGACCGACTATATTTCCTATGCTTTAGTCTACTCCTGCAGACGAGTCGACGACGAATACGTAAGCGGTGGGTACTGCAATATTTTGATTTAATATAATGTGTATGGCATATGTACCAACTTTCAAAGTTCTTTTTAAATAGTGGAAGCTTGGAAGTTAAGTCGGAGTAATAGTCTGACACCAGCAGCACAGTCATCCATTAACGCTGTCATTAACACCGTGACCATGCTCCGTCAGGATTACTTTGAAGATACAAGTCATGCTGCTGAAGACTGTTTCAACTATCCCTATATTCCACCTGGTGACCCAATAATACTAGATGGACAGTGTAATGAGAATGATATTAATCCTGTCACAGACTTCAATGCTAATTCGGTTAGTACCTGTATTTCATTTTCTTCTTTCTTTTCTTTTCATATCGTCTAGCTAGTGTTATTAATGACTTCGTTATAACCCATAATTTCATCAGATTTAAGGTTGGTTTAGAGCAGTTCGAGATTTCAAGACACTTTCTTTTAAGATCAGTAGGTTAAAACTTTTACTTCTATTAAGAAACTTTATCTTTGCTTCAAATTCTTGAAGTATGTATAATTATAATTCTTGAATTATAGAAGCAAACTAAAAAAAGCATAATTAAGACAAACAAGTGTGAAAGTGACAGAAGTAATGCGACTATAATTCAAGAATGATATTAGCGTGCAGTTAACACACACAGAACATAACAGAAATCTCCCTCTCTCTCACACACACACCCTTTCAACACACATACTTACACACATACCCTTTTCTTTGTTCTCCCCACTCCCTATTCCACTTTCCCACCTCCATATTTTATTAGCTTTCAGCTGTTACTAATCATTATAATTAGAATTATGAGAAACCTTACAGGTCTCCTTAATTTTTTGTATAAATTAAGGAGACCTGTTTTTTGGCTTGCACGAGTGTAAAAAAGAGAACAATTCAGGCATGGTATAGCTGTGAGGTTTCTCAGAAATAATAATTAAAAATTAAAATTAACTACCTATAGTATATCTCTTTTCACAGAGTCTATCAATTCATCAGATTTAGATTCAGATTCAGATCTTTATTCAATTATACGTCATTAATCATTTATCATTACAACCATGATTATTTAATGATTAGACTTAGCCAAGTACCAACAACCGCAAGTATTAACCATTATTATTTAAATTGAATTTCTAATTAATCATATATTCTAATTTGTCATCGTATCCTATCATTTCATCAGATTTAAGGTTGGATTCAACTAGTTGAATAATTTAGATGTATTCGTAGGTACCAGAGGTCAAATCTCCTTCTTATAAGACACTTTTGTTTCCTTCATATTAATTTATGCACATATTTATTTAATTGCATCCATCCCATCTTTAGTCAGTAAGCTCTTAAAAGGGCATTCGGGTATTATCAGAAAAAATCGATCTCTGACTTACTAAAGTCTTAGTATATTCGCGTACCGCTACCAATAACCGAAGTCCCAAGACCCGAAGCCTTTCTAAAAACTCACGCACTGTATCTTATTGCTGTCCTGTAACTTTCAATAATCACTAAATAATTCTTTTTTTCTTTGTAGTTTGCCGGTACATGGTATGAAATCTCCCGATTCGCATCAGAGCTACAAACTGGCCAGTGTGCATCCAGTTCGATCACGGCTACCGCCGCGTACACTCTTTCGCTCACTCAAACTCTCGTCTACAATGAGAGAATGAACACCGCGATCGGATCAGCAGTAGTAGTTCCTGGTGGCAGAGGGTCTCTTAACGTTACTTTCGAAACTAGTGGAGGTACCACATTAAACATGTTGAACATCTTCTTGTTATTTTAGTCGGTTGACATGTTTCGGACTCGACATTTTGTTTATTTGTTCCAGTTACTACGACTATGAACCTACACATTTTGGATGTTGATTACACTGACTTCGCACTTGTCTATAGTTGTAGAAATATCAATGCCACCAGAAAACAAAGTAAGATCTCAAAGACTATATTTTTTAATTAATAAAATTTGTTCAGTTTGTTTGATTTTTTTAAATGCACTTTACAGTATACAGCTGGAAACTCAGCAAATCCCGCAACAGTCTTTCCCCAGCAGCGATTGAAAGAATTAATCGGGTCGTCGATGGTACTATAGACCTCTTTGGAGATTACTACCAATCCACCGATCAGAGCAGTAATGGATGCTTCCATTATCCAGTGTTTGATCCCCTACCTGATACGATCACTCTACCTGGACCTTGCGATACAAGAATACGAGGAAAGGCTAATTTCAATACTGTTGCTGTAAGTTTATTTCTAAGCTGAATCCAGTGAATTTGTTTTACGTACTATATACACAATCTACCAATAATTCCATAACAAATTCAATTATAATATTCACAGTATCTTGGAAGATGGTTTGAGATCGAAAGGTACCCTCAAATATTTCAAACAGGGAATTGCAGTCGAGCTCAGTACAGCTCCAGTGGAAATGCAATTGTTGTACAAAATACTCAAGTGGCCAACCAGGCCTTAGATGCCATAACTGGTTCTGCGGTTATTGCTTCTAATGATGGCACTGGAGTACTGAATGTTACTTTCGTTGTAGGTGGAGGTAAACTATATTTTTGTTTTCTTCAAAATTATTTATTTTGCTGCACGAGTCTTTAACGGTGATTAATTTAATTGTTTTTTTTAGTGACGATCTATTCTAATTACTACATTCTTGAAACCGACTACACTAGCTTCTCGCTAGTATACAGTTGCCGTAATTTACCAGATGGAACCAGACAAGGTAAATTCTTCAATTTCTACATGAAATTGAATTGATATATAATATATTATAACTTTTATTATTTTTTCTTATCTTATATTTTAGTTTCCAGTTGGAAATTAAGCAGACAAAGGTCACTCAGCAACCAAGCGAGCCTGACAATTAATGGAATTATTGATAGCACCCAAGGTCTTTTGCAAGACTATTACAGACCCACCAGCCAGAGTGATGCAGATTGCTTCTATGTACCGGAAGTTAATCCGAACCGAGCTCCAGTATTCAGAGGATCATGTGCAAGTATCACTGGTGTGACAAATTTCGATATGCAGGCGGTAAGTTACAAATAAACATAATGTCATAGTACAAGTATCTTGTATTGTTATTTATCTTCATTGGTTTCTGTTTAGAATTTTCAATTTTTCTCTGGAACGTCAACAGTGCTTCTTGTTTTGTCTTTTTATCTTCAAACATGTTATCAATTTCCAGTACACCGGTTGGTGGCATGAGATCGAAAGGTACCCATTAGATGGCAACATTGGCGAGTGCATCAGCTCCCGGTTCGAGCAGACTGGGAATACGTATAGAGTAGTGGACACAAACGTCGTCGGTATCACCGCTAATGTCAGCACCGTTGTTGTGACAGCAACAGCTGATGGACGCCTGCGGAGAACTATCAGTCCTACGGAGTATGTTGGTGAGTAATAATTCTAGACAATTCTCAGGTACAACATTGTCAAGAAGGTCGGTCGATAAACGCAAGTAGACACAGAATAGATATTTAGTCTGTGACGAAGACCTGCAAGAAACTAACATGGCATAGAAATCATTCCAAAAACCATTTTTTTTAATTATGAATCCTACAAAGATGTGTTTGGTTTTTGATTACAGACACTTGGGTTTTGGCAACGGACTACCAGACATACTCTTTGCTGTACTCTTGCGAGACTTTCCTTGATGCAAAAGGCGATCAATACAGACGTGGTGCGTATATTTTAACGTTATACCTTCAAAAATTTCTCCATCTGGACCATTCAATGAAACATGCTATTAATTTTCAGTATGGAGTGCCAAACACAGCAAGTCTAGACAACTGACGGAAGCTGCCCAAATCGCAATGGCACCAACCATAGCAACTAATCTAGTTCTCCATCATCAGTTGTACTTGACAGTTGATCAGACTGAAAGGACTTGTTTCCACTACCCCGATCCTGCCGGGATGGTTAACAGAGTTATCCTGCCTGGACAGTGCGATATCAATATACCTGTTGTGACTAACTTCAATGTTGATGCTGTAAGTATCTTTAATTTGATCTGATCATGTCACGTGCTCACAGAAAGCGATCAAGCAATGCGCGAACAGCGTTCGGCACGAATTCTGCAGAAGATGGTTCTGATTCATCAGGGTGTGAATGCTAACCCTGGAACACTTGACCGCCATTTGTGAGCACGAACCTAAGAGATCAAATTGTGATTCATTCGTTCATATTTATAATGAATATTTTCAATAACAGTACACAGGCACCTGGTACCAAATGGAAAGATATCCACATACTTCAGTTCCAAACCAAATGACTTGTGTTGGAACTAGATACACTCTGAATGACACAACTCAAGTGCTGACCGTTCTCAACTGGGGAATGATCGATAATGTCAATCTGACAACGATAGAAGGATCTGCTACGTTAGCAGCCGATGGCAGTGGGAGACTGCGAGTTTCACTACGTAAGTTTGAAGTTTGAGCAAAAAATGGAAATCAAGCTTGTACATATATGTAGAATAGAATTACACGCCATTAGGAAGTCGAATTTTATAATTTTATGAAGTTAGTTTTGACAAAATTAACAACTTACAGAAAAGTTCGATAATAGGCATACCGGCGTTGATTCTTAAATTGTCAGGTAAAGCTTAAGCTTATACTTATGATCGGTCATTAAAAGAAAATAAATTTTAATGAAAACAAAGTCTAAATAAAATCTAATTAAAATAATTAAATAAATAGGCATATAGGAATAAAGAAAATCTTAGTGAGAGTTTAATTGTCTGTGTTATTTTCAGTTGATAATACGAGTGACCTATTCATCCTAGCGACAGACTACACGGGTTTCTCACTTGCGTATAACTGTATAAATGTCGGCCAGTACCAACGAGCAAGTGAGTATCAAAATAATAATGTCGTGTCTTTTGTATTTCGAAGTATTCTGTAAACTTACAATTAATTGATATTCAAATTCTGAACTAAGTTTTGAATTATCAAGATCAAGAATAGCACAAATTTTATGTAGCCCTAGATCTAGAAAGATAAATGTTTTGAAGGGTGTAACAAAAACCCCGTATAGTCCCGATAGGAAGGTGTTCAGTATTCATAACTGAACAACTTGTACTATGGGACTCTGAAATCGCGAGATAAAAATCAGCTGTTTTATACATTTCGGCCGTGTAGGTGTAACGAGCTTTTATATGGAACAGCTGATATATTTATCGCTCAGTTTTGGATACTGAACACTCCTCTTTCCCTTTTCATGGGGTGGGGGTGGGGGGGTTTGTTACACCCAGTATGTATTGCATTTTATGGGGTTTGCTGGAAGAGATCTCTCTTAGAGATAAGTCACGCCCTTTGTGTTTCACATATTTTTGTATAAGTTTGTATTATATTGTGTATAGTGTGTGTGTGTGTGTGTGTGTGTGTGTGTGTATCAGCACTAAAAACCTGCGAAATATTATACTCTAGAAATGTAATAGACGCACGCGAGTGGTGCCGCAAAATGTGTATTGAGGTGAGCGGGGCCTAAAACGTGTTCGAGCGGCGAGTCAACCAGAATTTACAGATACTGGAACCGGCCTAGGAACCGTCGTCGTGTAGTCCGGGCCTTTGACTTGGAATTTTGAAATAGAACTGTGCATCATACGATCGCATGTAAAGACTTGCGTAGACAGATATTCGCCTTTGTGACATCGCCGTGTAATCTGAGTTTCGTTCTTTGAGAAATGTGTTGCATTATTTTCAATTCGCACACAGTGACGTGATGTTTTGTACCGTCTTTTACGGGAATTTTGTCGGAAGTTACTCGTCTAGGGTATAATATGTCGCTGCTAAAGACCTTTTTACATTACCTACTATTGTTATCAAAAGCAATAATTCTAAGATTCCCATTCCTTATTAAATATTTTCAGGCACTCTTTGTCGCACACTACTAAAATGAAACTAAAGTAATTTTCTCATTTCTCCAGTCACTGCCTTCAAGCTGAGTCGTGGCCGGACAATGCTGAACGCCGGCACCATTGCCATTAACAGTGTTATAGCCCAAAGAGAAGAGTTACACCAGCCCTTCTTCATCACTGTGAACCATCACGTGGACTGTCTAGACCCCAACGCTGGTGTTCTCGTGAAGAGCAGTATTATTGTGTTACTAATTTGTAGTATTTGGCAATTGTTGTGGTAGTTTTAAGTGTAGTTGCAGTGTTGTTTGTATAAATAAAATGTTTAAGTATTATTTAGTAGTTTATTTTTATATTTTGTAAGTTACCAGGTCGTTTTTGATAAAATTGAAATAATTTTTGGATCAATTTTTTTATTATGCATTTTTCATGCTAAGTATACTTAGAAAGGGATAGCTCAGTTGGTTAGAGCACTGCCACGTAACGGCAAGGTCGCAGGTTCAATTCCTATTTGCGGAGAACATTTCATCCTTTTTAACTTTTGAATCGTCACTATTCGGATAACCACATATGGAGCGTAACCACAGAAAGAAACTGCGTTTCTATACGAGTACTACAATTTATTTAGAATTTTGAGTTTATTTTGCCAACGTCCGTTTATTACTATTGAAAACTTTTATCGTATGTAAGGAAAGCAGTCGCTGACCTAAACTGATCGTGCATGGTTGATTCCTGGTTACCAAGAGGTGAAAACTTCTACGAATACCTACATGAATCTAAACTAAAAACTGAGTCAGGCGGAAACGTTGAAAAGAGGAATTGTTTTAGAATTAACTGTGTTACTTCCAGGTCGAGGAAGAAATACAAAAACCCATTTAGTTATAACGATATTCCTTTTATAAGAAATATCAGTTTAAATGGTACATTATAATAAAATAGTTCTAGATCATGTGAAACAATCATAGAATATATATCTAATTAGACTTTAGACTAAGACAAACTTAAGATTAAGAACAAAATCTAGACCAAAACGAAAATAATCTGCATTCTTGTCTGAATCACAGCATGAATCACTAAAGGCTGGTAAATATTACTATAAAAGAAATAGGGGAAATACGACTGATTGCCCAACGAAAGCTATTATTTATAAAAAAACTTCCTGTTGTAACGATGTCGACTTCATCGTCCATATCAACCTCCTTGCCATCAATTTCAACCTCATTGTTAGCGTTTATCTCACCTCATTTCGTGGTATCTTCATTTCTTCATCTAAGAGTATTTTCAAAATTCAAATCATATTTCCATTCCATTTCTAAATTCCATTATTGCATTAATATCATTGTTTTAACTTTTCTCTCTGTATTTTGTCCTGAACGGACGTATGTCCGTTTTATAAAATTGTCTCCTACAACTACCTATTTTTTACTATTGTGTTGTTCTGTTCCTGATAAATATAATATCTACTAAGTTTCTTCTATTACTTCATCTGCACATTGTCCTAGAACCCTGCTAGCCGGCACCTAGAGGGCAGATTGTAGCACTCTTACTTACATATTTGTCTAAACTCTTTTCATAAAACTCATACTGAATGTGAGTGGACATTCGCTGTAATTTGTGTGTAACGACTGCACTTAAAATTTTCTTTAATAAGAATGGTAAAATAATTAAATACCTTATTAATTTGTTGTTTGTTCCTTATAGCAATCACTATATAGTTTACCCTACATGAATTGATAACAGATATCTAATCTAAAATGATAACATTTCCTGATAGATTACCTACCATATTCAGCTACTTATGTACCCAATGATTTATGTATATATACGTAAATCATTGTTTTTCTTGATCAGACTGTGCTATAAATAAATTTTAAAATAATTCTGAAAGTGATATCATATATAAAGATAAACTTACTTAACTGTTATAGGTGATGCTTTAAGTTTTAAAACTATCAAACCGTCCCTAATTTTTAATGCCATCTGCATTTTGTATTTGCAGAACATAAGAACATAAATTAAAAGTATTTATGTTTACATAAATAACATAATTAGGCAATAAACTATTTGTATTTGTATCACGTCGGGGTCACCAATGTGTGTCAGAACGCGTCCACGAAATAAAAGTCAGGTTTTGGAGATGAGGAGCAGGATGTATTTTACTGGACACCACACGAGCTTGAGCTTAGCGAGCATCGCAAAACGGCGGCACTTGTTTCCTGCAGTTGACAGGCGCGCAACACGCATGCGCCGACGTTGTGGCGGGAAGCCGCCATGTTGTGGCGGGAAGCCGCCATGTTGTGGCGGGAAGCCACCATGTTGTGGCGGGAATCCGCCATGTTGTGGCTCTTATTATTAAGAATATCCTGTAGTAACGGGCACCCTGTATAATTAATTGATTAGCAAAGTTTTTGACGATGAGTTAATCCAATTGATAAGATTTGTTTTTAGGATTGTGTATACGTATAATTATGATATGTTATATAGAGATAACCATTCTGTGATATCATATTTTAGTGGCACACGAAAAGAAAAAAAATGATCTCATAATGTTGAAATTAACAGTGTTTGTGGTTATTTTTCTAGGAATTTTCAATTCAATTTCTGCTCAAATAGTGCAGTTCGGACAATGTAATTCTGATATACAGTTAGCTGATAATTTCAACATCAATGAGGTAAGTTTTAGATTTATGAAATTCTTAATTACCTACTGTTGATTCGGAGTCATTATGATCGATCAGAAAGTTTAGAATTAAGGAATCATAAATTATCTATTAGTGGCCTATTGGGTACTACACTGGGACGCAAAAATATGTCAATTAAGTTTTTTTTAAATCTTGTTATTTCCTTAAATATATGAGATTGATTCCTGAAATTGTAGTATGTTGAAGATGACTTATTAATACATTAAAAAGTATATAAACCTTTTGTACACGATTTAATTTTAAATTAAAAAACATATCTACGCCAGGGACAACCCCAGCGGCACTTCGACCCACAGGGATCTTTTGTGCTCACCCCTTACCTTAGTCTCCTTCGTGTTCCTTAAAGATGATTTGCGTTAAGGTCGCTATACAGCTTACAGGAAGGAGCCTATAGTCCTCTGGTTTTGGGTAGGCTACCTACAGAAGACTCGTACGCTTTCCAGCCAACGAGTCACATTCGCACAGCAAGTGTTCCATTGACTCAACGGTGTCACCACAGGCTCTACAGGTGGGATTGTCTGCCAGTCTCATCTTGTATAGGAGGCTCTTAGTGCCAAAATGGCCTGTGAACCCCCCTACAATGAGACGGGTGAGACTCCTGTTATGTTTGTAATATTTTCTACACCCAGTCATGCCACCATTTCTAATGAACCTCTTAGAGTGTTTTAAGTTGGTCGTTTTAGACCACTCCACCATATGCAGGTCCTTGTCCTTAATAGCTGTTTTGATGGTACTCATTGAGTTTGTTAAAAAACGTAAAAAACACTTCTAACTAATGGCAACCAAAAATAATATATCTCAGTTTTTGTCATAAACGTTTTTTTAAATCATTTTTAATACGTCGGTTTCTTAGCATAGTGCTCACGATGAATCGGCCATCTCGAGTAGTTGTGCACCTTGGCCTGTCATTTCCTGATCTTCTGATGTTCATGCCGGTCTCTTGAAATCGCTGTAATACTCTTTGGACCGTAGATAACGATACTCCCACATTCTAGCAGTACAACGCTGACTTCTTCCTTCTTGTACCATAGTAATGATTCGTGTACATTCTTCAGGTGATAGTGACATGATGCTGCACTGAGAAGTGAGATTTTAGTCAAGGAATTGTTTATAATGACAACTTCATTTGATTTAGTAAAAACAAAAGTAAACAAAAATGTTTTTGTTTTTACTTCCCGTTCTGTTATTTTTCAAAATTCTGATATTTAATTTTTTTAAACTGAAACTTGTACAGATGAAACTTCATTTGAGGTTTATAATACTCATTACTGATCTACTTATAACATACTATTTATACGAGCAATCTATCTCTACAACTTTGGAAGATATCACGGTTTTTCTATGCGATTCCGTTATTTTTGCGTCCCAGTGTATTTCCAGGTCACTTTTGAAAAGAACATTCACGTTTTTTTTTTATTTACTTCTAAACCCGCATTTGACCTCGATCTCGCCTGATGGTAAGCGACGATGAGGTCGACGATGTAACATGCGGGTCCAGTAAATGCCTATTCACTCTGGCCTTGAAGATCCCAAGGTTGTAGGTTTCGGGAAATACAGACGCCGGCAGGCTTTCCATTCCTTAGCCGTTCGCATAATGAACGAAGAAGCAAATCGCTTCGTACGAGCAGATGGAATATCAACAACATAAGGATGGAAACCCTCCCCGCGCCTGGTAGTCCGAAGGCGGAATGGAGATGCTGGAATTAGGTCGTGCAATTCCGATGTGCTAAGCAATATCCATTTTCATCAGTTTATTTTGCCTGCAAAGTTGACGTAATTCGATTGCACCATTCTTCGGTGGGGCCGTCGATATCATTATGTGTCTATACCCCATAGAATAAAAAAATCATCCTTAATCTAAAGTATACCAGGAAAATAAAAACGCTCATCTTATTGCGGAATAAATGGTACATAATTATTTTTTTCAAAGCGAACTCCATTACACAGATTATAAAACTATCAATTGACAGGGTTTTAATGTTCTTGGTCAGGGTATATTTAATTTTAATAATACATGAAATACTTCCCTATTTATGCACAGTTCATGGGCACCTGGTATGAAATTGCAAGTAGCGCAAATACGGAGGAAGGTCATTGCTCCTACATTGAGTTCACAGATACCGTCTCGTTCTTTACCAGAGCGGTGAATAGGAATGTTGAGGAGATACGGAGTGGTAGGCTCATCAGTAATGGCACGCCAAGACTGAGGCTGAACTTCGGAATTGACAATGGTTTGTACACGACAATACTTTCAACTAGAACTATTAAATATAGAAAACAGCGTTCAATAAATAAAAGATCCTTTTTTATTAGTAGCAAATATTTGGAGGAGGTATGTGCTGGTCATTTGAAAACAATATCCAGTTACTTGTATGAAATTTTTTCATACTAAAGAAAAACAAAACCCATTATTTTGCGCCTTGGTGGCATAAAGTCATCCATGTCGTTATAAATGAAACAACTTTCATTCATATTTCTTATTTCAATATTAGAATATATTCTTTCATTTTTTCGTGACATACCAACTTTATTATATGGACCATGTCTGAGTCAAATGAACGATACACAATTTATAATAAATTATAGCTCAAATAATAAAATGTCATACTATAACTAGGCAAAAATTATACAATATAACTTCAGTCAAACAGCCCCCCGCGAAGTGCCCCTTGGCCGAAAGTACCCAGAATACTCGCGGCGTTCCCTCGCTGAATGGTGAGGGAGATGCGCTGTACCAAAAAGTGGCCGGCACGCGGATCACCTCCTCTCTCCTTAATTCGCCTCCCCACAGCGCGAATCAGATCCTTGGCCTCGGAGCCCCATGGTCCCGCGGTTTCAACTGCCAATATTCTTTCATCAATCAAAGTCATCTATCATCATCAAATATTAGAATATATTCTTTTATCAATAATTCATTCATTTGTAAAATTTTCAAACAAACAAATGTCGTTTTTCTCGAAAATTTAATAAGTAAAAAAACTTTTTTACCCTATCTTTATTGTTATAACCTATAGATGACACCCTAGATCATTTCCTCTGCCCGAAGGTTAGCCGTATAATAAGGCCGCCTAAATTGTACTTCACTATATAATTTTTTTATGTCAATATATTTAGAATTAACAATAAATTAATATAGGTACATACATTTAAAGAAAATGTACAGTCATTACCTACTACTCCCGATCCTGAATAGACCCCCGTCCAAAGGTACCCATTACACTGGCAGCATTACCACGTTGGATAGCCAGTGAGATCCTTTGGACGAGGTACGATCCAGATTTTCTTTTCTATCTTTTGTATGTTGTTTTCTATTCGTGCAATAAAAAACAACACACACTGTAAAACATCCACCACAGGTCGGTTTTATTCTTTGTAAATTCACTTCTCTTACAGCACTGGATTTCTGGATCCTTTCAACTGATCATGTAAATTACGCAGTGGCTTACAGATGTGAAAGTGTAAACATTATTCAGAGACGGAGTAAGTACCAAAAATATTCATAATATACTATACCTACTCGTAATTATACATTTTAGGTAGGTATATATAATTATACATTTTTAGAGCGTCGGTGGTGTCGTGGCTAGGACGTCGGACTCCCATGCGGGAGGTCCGAGTTCGAAACCATGCAATGTCATGTACCAATGAGTTTTTCGGTTTTTTCGAAGGACTTACGTACATTTACCGACTGCTCTAACGGTGAAGGAGAACATCGTGAGGAAACCTGAACACTAAGATAACCAGTGTGCGAAATGGGAAGGCAATGGCATACCACCCCATTAAATCTGCCACGAGAACGTTCTATGTGATTAATTCCTTAGAATGATCACGACCCTCAGCAATTAGGATTACAACTTAGAAGAAGAAGAATGTTGAGTTTAATAGAATTATCTAGAATGAGAAACAGTTACCAAAAATACGAAAACAGCTAACTATAGAAGAGACACCGGTAGAGAGAAGAAAAAATTAAAGGTGCTAGAGAGTCGTTTCAAAATATAAAAGAATTAAATTTTTTGAGTACGGATGTAAGATATCATCGGTAGCAATATTAAGATACTTTCTTATAGATTGCATTTGCCCAGCAGTGGGACAATTATGACTATATCCAGTAGTCCGGTTCACAGTCCGGTTGACCGGGCTTCCAGGCTGGTTTCAGAGCGGTGCGTATAGTCCGTGTCCTCCAGCTCCGGAGTGGACGTGACACGTGAGGCGTTAATATGTTAAATAATAATATATGGAATATGACGGGGCAGAGTAACTCAGTGTGCTGTCCAGTTCCTCCTTGATTTCTTTAGGCGTAAAACCCTTCACTTCATTTGATTACTGCTCGTTTTTCCAAAACTTACATATTTTTTAAAAACTCTAAAATCGTCTTGTTTAAAATGCTGTCAATCAAACACTAACCAAGCTACTACCCTGAAACTTTAGGCACAAGCTAGTCAGAGATAGTACTATGCAATGCTAGCGTATTACTGCCCTAGTGGCGCCATCTCTGTGTTGGGCCCGGGACTTATCAGCCGACCCTCGTATAATAGTAATATACGTTTTATGCTGGGGCCACACTAACGTCTAATATCATAAATTATCGCGTTATTTGACACTAAGAGCAGTTGCGAAATAAGGGCTAATTTTTACTAATGGCGTTAGGCCATTTCGCATCTGCGCTTAGTGTCAAATAACGCGTTAATTAATGACATTAGACGTTAGCGTGGTTTCGGCATTACAGTGACGCGGATTCCTCCATACGGAACACGCATACTCGGAGTGTGCGGGCGGTCCGTGCGGACCATATGCACTGCTCTGACACCAGCCTCAGAAATCTGTTCTGAGACCGGACTAATGAGACTATCTCTGTCATCTTGATGACAAAAGTTGAGTCAAAAGATGATTTATTCCCACCCGATAGTAGTTCACACACCGCACCTACATACCGCCCGCGCCGGCGCGGGCGGCGACCCGCTATTGGCTCTTATACGCGCTATATTCCACGCCGCTTCTCCTCGATCCCTCCGTCCCCAGCGACGTCCTAAGCCGAGGTCCGTACCCACCTGGGTGCCCTTAGGCAGTCGCTTCTTATTGTAGTTTTTAACTCCTCCTCCAGGCTTGAGCGCACTTAGCGCTCGCCCCAAAAACCCCGGTGAAGCTGTAAAGGTCATTAGAACCAACAGCAATTGTCAGTTCATAAAAATAAAAAAAAGATGATTTAACGCACGGCGCAAAAAAATAATACTTACATGACTTCGTTTCTTTTTCAGTATATCTTTGGCAGTTGGGAAATACAATAACCCCGACTGAAGCTACGCAAACAATAGTTAATACTGTTCTAAGCAACACTTTGGGAATCAGTATCACTGCCCTACGAAAAGTGTCTCACGCCGATTTCGACTGCTTCCTGTTGCCCGTGATACCTCCGGGACAGCCCATCTTACTTTCTGGACAATGTGATCTTAACAGTGTACCAGTGGTCGCAAATTTCAATCTTGGAGCAGTAAGGAGAAATAAATCTTTATATAACATTTAAAAAATTGAAATTGAAAACGTTTATTTAGCGCTGTAAACACCAGAATATAGTACACAATACAGAAGTATACAAAGTTTAATACATGCAGCACAGAACATCTGGTGTGGTACAGTGCCAAAAAGGGTACACCAGCTCAGCATAATGCTGAGGCAAGCCACAGCGCTGATTTTCAGCTGGCCCCTCAGTGACTGCACGGACGAAGAAAGCAACAGTGTGGGCGTGTTGTGATGTATGAATGTGTTTGTTTGTATGAATGAGGATATTAGTGTGTATGTGAGGTAGTGAGTGTGTGGGAGGGTGATGGCATGGTGCGGGTGTATATGTACAGGATACGACTCGGTTTCCATACAAATTATTTTCAACATTCATGTCGTACTTTTGGAATGTTTTATTTTACTACGATATATGTTGCCATTATAAAAATAGTACCTACACTTCAGAATTTAACTTGATTAATTCTGAATTATTTGTACACACCTACTGTGTCGGTATCTTTTTATATTAGAATTAAACGGTCCTCAACAACATGGTGCTGTACCATAAACCATAACTTCTACACGTTCCATTACAGTTCACTGGAGTATGGCACGAAATAGCGAGTTACCATTCCGAGAATGCCGTAGGAACATGTCCCAGGGCAGAATATACTCTTGCAGGCAATGCTCTCAATGTCGTCAAAAGTCAAGTCATCGGCCAGACCTTGAACACCATTTCTGGAACGGCTGTATTGGTCAGCGCGACCAACAGTGGTAGACTGTCAGTCAGTTTAGAAATTCGACCTGGTGGTAAGCATCATAATATTCAAATGTAGAGGCTATACTGCAAATATCTGAATATTTACAACTCTTGTATCACTAATTGGGATAGAAATTAATAATTCGGAATTCCGTCTTCCAAGATTTCGACCTAGTTTGTAAGTCAGAAGTCCTATTTTTGTGCCTTGTAATAAGTGAATAAACTTTTCATTTTCATTTTTCATTTAGCATGTATAGCATCTATGTATTTATTTAAATATTAATAAATATTTTACTTATGCATTTATGTCCACATTTTTTACAGTACTTGAAACTCAAGAGCTGCTCATCATAACAACAGACTATACGAACTACACGGTGGCATACTCTTGCGTCAACTACAACTCCTCTACAAGAAGAGGTACCTAGGTTTTATACTTAGATTATCTATCTAAGGTTTTATAATAAGCATAGAGCTCAAATTGATAACGAGTAACCGCCAAATAATAAACTATTCATTCAAGGTAAAAGGCCAATTGGTCAGATACCTTTTCGGCGATATTACGTGTATCTAAAGGTACTCAAGACAGTCTAAACGGTGACATTACTAAAATTTAAATGAACTTACGAGTATATTCTCGTCGCCCATACCTCAATGTCTAAAGACAAGAGTCTTTAACCAGTGCGTCCTACCAGTAATGACCTACGGAGCCGAAACGTGGACACTGACGGTGCGACTGGTTCACAAATTGAAAGTCGCTTAGCGTGCTATGGAAAGAGCTATGCTCGGAGTATCTTTGCTAGATCGAATCCGAAATGAGGAGATCCGGCATAGAACAAAAGTTATCGACATAGCTCATAAGATTAGCAAGTTGAAGTGGCAGTGGGCCGGTCACATCTGTCGCAGAACCGATAACCGCTGGGGTAGACGAGTTCTGGAGTGGAGACCGCGTTTGGGCAAACGTTGTGTGGGACGCCCCCCTGCGAGATGGAGCGACGATCTGCACAAGGTGGCTGGCAGCAACTGGATGAGAAAAGCCGAAGATCGGGCTCAATGGCGCGCCCTGGGAGAGGCCTATATCCAGCAGTGGACTAGAGTAGGCTGCTGATAATGACGAGTATATTATCTTTCTTAACCCTATACAAAACTAATCTCATATTATATTTTCTAGTTTTCAGTTGGATACTCGGAAGATCAGGCCAGCTATCAAAGGAAGCCATTGTAGCAGTGAATAATGCAGTCGATTCGTTATTGGACTTAAATAACATTTATTACCAGGATACAGCCAGGACTCATGATGATTGCTTCTTCTATCCTGAACCTGTACCGGGGACTCCTGTGGTTTTCAGAGGACAGTGTAATACAAATATCCCTGCCGTGACCAACTTTGATCCAATAAGGGTGAGATTTTTGAACGATTATTGGCCTAAATTCTTGACATATTTACTTAAATTGTTTTTCCTAAATTTTTTTAATTTCGTTAGCCCCCTCTAGTCTACATTGCTTTTCGGTCGCTTTTTTGAAAAAAAAAATAATCCATACATCTCCGTCTTTTTAGTAGGATAATTCTAATTTAATTTTCTTCTAATATGGGGCAGTAATGGCAATATGAGGTGATAGATAAGTGTGAAAAGGGTGAAAAATAGTAATAAAAACAAACAAGGAATGAAAGCACAGGTAGAAGGGACTAAAAGGCTAAATAATAATAATAATACAAGAGCAATAATAATGATTAGAAACTAATAATTAATGGAAATAAATAGTAATATCCATTACTATTTATTTCCATTAATGGAATAATTAATAAATGGAATGAGTAGGGAAAAAGTGGTAATGTAAATAAATAAAGTGTAAAAGTGGTAAAGTAAATAATGGCAAATAGTAAGAATAGAACGATATAATGCATATATATAATGAATAGAACGATAAAAAAATAAGAAAAACAAGAACTCCGATAGATTTGTACTAAAAAACCTGTAATACTTTATTATTGAAAACAGCATCTCGTACCAAATATAACCTATGTCTAAAACAGCCATACCGTTTTCAAAGAATGGTGATTTATTGAATAATATAGTACTTATAATAAAAGTATATTTATTGAAAAATATATCAGTAAGGCAAAAAATGAGATTCACAAATTATGCGGCCCAAATGTTGACAAATCGCTCAGCCATATCGAAAGATCTGTGTGTTTAAGATTTTTATCTCGTCTCGTTGACCTGAATTTAGTAGGTATAATTAATGTTAATATAATTTATAATTTAATCTGCAGAAGAATGATTTAATATAAACTTAATTTACATATACAAATATATTCAATATAATATAAACTTATTACATTTGTCAAAAGCCCTAATCTAATAAACCACCCCGAGTCGCACCCGGCGGGAAGGTGCCCATCACGCTGGCAGCGTCTCCACGCTGAATAGCCAGCGAGATGCGCTGCACCAGGTACGACTCGGCGCGGGGTCACCTGAGCGCTCTCTCAGTCTTTGGCCCAAACCTTGGCCTCCGTGCACCATACGGTGCACGGAGGCCAAGGTTTTTGTCCGTTCCACTGGCTCGTTCCAGCTCTCTCAGTTCTCGTTCGCTCATACGCCCGTGGTTTCCACAGCGAGTGGAACGAAAATATAGGCCGTTTCGAGTCCCGCGTACTTGACATGTTTTTGTTTGGCCGCCCACTCGGCAGCCGACCCTGCCGTCCGGACGGTACGGCCTAGATGGGAAGCCGCGAACGTGCTTACGCACGTGGCGCCCCACAGCAGGGATCTACCTTTCTCCCAAGGCACCAACGTTAAACCGTCTCTTGCCATCAGTACGGCTCAATCCAGGAGGCTCCAGGCATGCAGGGAATATTGGACAAAACCAGGGCACGCCGCACGATCTCATTTAATCTTCATTTTATGTTTTCAGTTCTCGGGTCGTTGGTTCGACATCGAAAACTATCATGATGATTTTGTTGGTGTTTGTACCGACAGTAGATTCACCGTCAGTGGTCAGTCGAGTGTCAGCGTCAGCAGTTTTGACGTCGCCATCACGCAAGTGTTCAACGAAAAGCTGGACAGCATCAACAACCGTGCCACCTTTGCTGTTAACGGCAGCGGAAGACTGACTGTAAACATTGATAACGGTAATCATAGACTTCCTAAATTCCAGAATCCTGATGATTATTTTTTTATACTGCATACGAGTAATAAACAGTGATCGTAATTTGGATTCTGTAACAGGGCCGTAGTTGGATAAAAGTAACCACTCGTAAGCCAGTTTCATTTTGTTTTTATCTTTCGTGAAATGAATCGGCATAATATTGTGAAAAAGATTTATCATCTATTGAAGTTAGCTTATGCTGGCAGAATATAGAAAAGAAGAAATATTTGAATAAACAACCATTGGTCTTAGAGAATGAAAAATGGCCCATTGTCATTTTAATACTTCTCGAAAACGTCGCCTAATTGGCGGCATTTTAAATGAAATGAGATTAAATGTGCATATAATACAGTAAATTTAGCTAGTATATAGTGAGAACTTGGACACTAAACACAATGGACAACATTTAAAAAAAATATCAGTCACAAAAAAGATAACACTACGTGTCATAAGAACTCTACAAATAGAACTGAGAGCCCATTGCTGTTAAGGTAACTTACAAGTGGTTTCATATCCAATTCCGGCTGTTACTGAATCTTGATAACGATCACTGGTAATAAACAATCTTGTTTCACTTACAGAATATGTTGACTACTGGATTCTGAGCACTGATTATATCAATTACTCTTTAATTTACTCTTGCAGTAATTTGGACAGTGACACGAGGCGCGGTAGGTTTCTCAAGTTTTTCATCTATGTCTGTCCATAGCGTAGAAGCTAGAAGTTATATATTAATACCATCAGTTGCACGAAACGTCCTTAAAGTTAAGTCTTCATTAGCATACATGCTATCCCTTTCTTAGGTCTAAATAGAGATGACACGAAACTTACTTAAGAAAGCCGTAACATTAAGGACGTTTCTTAATGACGAATATTTAGTAGGTATTATATAATTAGTATACGGGGTGTAACATTAAGAACGGTCAGTATGGGAAAGTCTGAAACTATAAGACATACGAAGATCTGTTCTTAGGAACCATGTCATCAATTTTAGTAACAAGAAAAACTGTATTCATACATTTTAAAAAAAACCTGTACTCAGCCTGGGAATCGAACCCGGTTGTTTTGAAAAAAAAATCTAACACTATTTCTATTTAGATATCGATTGTGTAGGTCTTAATGAATCAATGTTAGTATGAAACGTGATGTTTAAAATTAATAAAACGCATTGTTTCCATATCTTTTAATTTATTTTAGTAGGTGTTCGAAATGACTACCATTTTGTAAAATACAACATTCAACTCGATTAGGTCAAAATTGTCTCTATGGTGTAGCATAGCAGCCATAGACACAATTTTAACGCAAATTCACCAGCAGAAGATACAAAATTCAATAGTAAGATCGTTACCTAAACGAGTTGAATGTTGTATTTTACAAAATGGTAGTCATTTCGAACACCTACTAAAATAAATTAAAAAATATGGAAACAATGCGTTTTATTAATTTTAAACATCACGTTTCATACTAACATTTATTCCTTAAGACCTACACAATCGATATCTAAATAGAAATAGTGTTGGATTTTTTTTCAAAACAACCGGGTTCGATTCCCAGGCTGAGTACAGTTTTTTTTTAAAATGTATGAATATAGTTTTTCTTGTTACTAAAATTGATGACATGGTTCCTAAGAACAGATCTTCGTATGTCTTATAGTTTCAGACTTTCCCATACTGACCGTTCTTAATGTTACACCCTGTATATAGGTATAGGTAGTATATATTCGTATATATATAGGTAGTATATAATTCTGGTTTTGAGATCAATTTTGACAAAAACTTCATTCATATTTCAGTGAGAAGTTGGAAAATGAGCAGAACAAGGGAACTAACAATCGAATCCCAAGAATCAATCAATGCTGTAGTGAACACAATTAATGATCTTGATGACAGATACTTCAATACCAGAAATCGCACCGCTGAGGAATGCCTCTACTTTCCTACGCCAGTGCCAGGGCAAACTGTCAAGTTTAGAGGACAATGTGATTTAAAAATTCCTGTCGTTCAAAATTTTAGATTGAACGACGTAAGTAGTAAACATATAAATTAGAATGACTTTTTTGAATCCTGTTCTGAATATTATACCTAATGTTTTCTTTTTCTCTAGTACATGGGCCCATGGTATGAAATAGAAAGCTACCCTCAAGTGTTCCAGGGCGGAAACTGTACTACTGCTGACTATTCTCTCAGTGGAGGAGGAGTAAATATCGTCAATACCCATGTCCTCAATCAACGACTAGATACCATCAGTGGAAGCGCAGTACTTGATTCTAATGATAACTCTGCTCGACTTCTTGTTACATTCCCTATAGCTGGAACTGATCGTAAGTACCTATTGCTGTAAAGAGAGGTTTGCGCAGGGTAGCCTAGCGCGACAGACATGGAATCATTAAGCTATAACATTTTTAAATTTATTTAATAATAGTAGGTACTATCATCTAAGTCAACAATCGTGGCTTTAAGTACATTGTAAAAGTTCTAATTTTCACAACTTGCTCAATAAAATCATTTATTTTAACTTTCAGAGTCCATCACTGCACCTTACTGGGTTTTATCAACAGACTATGTTTCCTACGCTTTAGTCTACTCCTGCAGCCGAGTCGACGATGAATACGTAAGCGGTGGGTACTACAATATTTTAATTTAATATATGTTTGACATACCTACAATATGTAACAACTTTCAAAAAAATATATTTAACAGTGGGAGCCTGGAAGTTAAGTCGGAATCATAGTCTGACATCAACAGCACAGTCATCCATTAACGCTGTCATTGAGAACGTGGTCATGCTTCGTCAGGATTACTTTGAAGTAACAGGCCATACTGCTGCAGACTGTTTCTACTATCCGTATATTCCACCTGGTGACCCAATAATACTAGATGGACAGTGTGATGATAACGATATTGATCCAGTCGCCAACTTCAATACTTATTTAGTGAGTATTCCTACCTATTAGCAGTTAATAGCAGTTAATGGCTGAGATTGGGTCGAGAAGCGCAGGCTCGATTACATGATTAGCGTGCAGTTTACACACACAGAACATAACAGAAATCTCCCTCTCTCTCACACACACGCCCTTTCAACACACATACTTACTTACACTCTTACAACTTACATACTTACACACATACCCTTTTCTTTGTTCTCCCCACTCCCTATTCCACTTTCCCACCTCCATATTTTATTAGCTTTCAGCTGTTACTAATAATTAGAATTAGAATTATGAGAAACCTTACAGCTTACAAGCCAAAAAACAGGTCTCCTTTATTTTTTGTATAAATTAAGGAGACCTGTTTTTTGGCTTGCACGATTGTAAAAAAAAGAACAATTCAGGCATTATATAGCTGCAAGGTTTCTCAGAAATAATAATTAAAAATTACAATTAAACTATAGTACTACCTATAGTATATCTCTTTTCACAGAGTCTATCAATTCATCAGATTTAGATTCAGATCCAGATCTTTATTCAATTATACGTCATTAATCATTTATCATTACAACCATGATTATTTAATGATAAGACTTAGCCAAGTACCAACACCCGCAAGTATTAACCATTATTATTTAAATTGAATTTCTAATTAATCATATATTCTAATTTATCACCGTATCCTATCACTTCATCAGATTTAAGGTTGGATTTATATTTTTTTATTTACTACTAAACCCGCATTTGACCTCGATCTCGCCTGATGGTAAGCGACGATGAGGTCGACGATGGAGCATGCGGGTCCAGTAAATGCCTATTCACTCTGGCCTTGAAGATCCCAAGGTTGTAGGTTTCGGGAAATACAGACGCCGCCGGCAGGCTGTTCCATTCCTTAGCCGTTCGCACAATGAACGAAGAAGCAAATCGCTTCGTACGAATAGATGGGATATTAACAACATAAGGATGGAACCCCTCCCCGCGCCTGGTAGTCCGAAGGCGGAATGGAGATGCTGGAATTAGGTCGTGCAATTCCGATGCGCAGTCTCCGAAATGTATCCTATAAAATACCGATAGACAGGCAACCTTGCGCCGATGTTCCAGACTTTGCAGTCTAGCTTCCACCAGCGATTCGTCACCTATAAGGCGCTTAGCGCGTTTCTCCACTGAGTCAAGGGCACCCAGTTGGTATTTTGCTGAGCCGTCCCACAGGTGGCAGCAGTACTCCATGCACGACCGGACTTGAGCTTGGTAAAGATTTAAAAGCTGTCCCGGCGTGAAGTACCGCCTAACCTTACTCAGGATGCCCAATTTTTTGGCTGCGGTCTGAGTTTTTGACTCAATGGAGCGCCCAAAGTTGAGATTGGATTCAACTAGTTGAATAATTTAGATGTATTCGTAGGTACCAGAGGTCATATCTCCTTCTTATAAGACACTTTTTTTTCCTTCATATTAATTTATGTACATATTTATTTACTTGCATCCATCCCATCTTTTGTCTGTGAGCTCTTAAAAGTGTATTCGGGTATATTATCAGATAAAATCGGTCTCTGACTAACTAAAGTCTTAGTATATTCGCGTACCGCTACCAATAACCGAAGTCCCAAGACCCGAAGCCCTTTCTAAAAACTCACGCACTGTATCTTATTGCTGTCCTGTAACTTTCAATAATCACTAAATAATTCTTTTTTTCTTTGTAGTTTGCCGGTACATGGTATGAAATCTCCCGATTCGCAACAGAGCTACAAACAGGCAATTGTGCATCCAGTTCGATCACGGCTACCGCCGCGAACACTCTCTCGCTCACTCAAACTCGCGTCTACAATGAGAGAATGAACACCGCGATCGGATCAGCAGTAGTAGTTCCTGGTGGCAGAGGGTCTCTTACCATTACATTCGTCAATGACTTAGGTACTATCGACATTAGACATTTTGCAAACCTTATCATTACATTTACATTTATTTATTTTTCAAATAAGAAGCCTTAAACTAACTTACATTTATGAAAGTTATCTAAAATATTTTAATCTAAATACGAACAAAGTTTATTGAATTTCAAAAGTTAGCCGTGTCTAGTGTTAGGCTGGGTGAAATGATTGCATTTGATACCTACAATAGGTTGCTGTAGGGATCATTTGCTTCTTTATTTCATTTTTTTTTATTTTCTTTCATTACGTTTATTTGTGTCGTATCTTTGTCCTCTTGGACAGGTTTTGGCCAGCTATCGGTCATGGTCCAACAGAATACCAGCGCTGTAGGCATTTTTGTCTGCAGCAATAAGCTGTGTTGAGGCTCTTTTCACAACAACAGCAGACTATTAGACATGATTTCGATATGTTTACTTTTGACTACATAATTATTTTATCATAATTATAACTGTTTCGGTCATTGCTGTGTGTGAAATGAACATATTACTTACTTTATATTTCATTTCTTTATATTTTTTGAAAGAACGCTTCTCTTCTCTTCTTTTGTCTTCCCATTCAGAACGGGTAGTACGCAAACAGCAAAGCCGACACCGGCGTGAGAATACATACGGGGTTCCCTGTCCAAAAGTGCCTACGCACGATCAGAATCATGCTTCGGTTTTTTTTAAATATGTTAAAAAAATTTTTGTTCCAGTTACTACTACCATCAGTGTACACATTTTGGATGTTGATTACAATGACTTCGCACTTGTCTATAGTTGTAGAAATATCAGTGCCACCAGAAAACAAAGTAAGATATTTTATATGAAAGATAAATTACTATTTCCTCTTATTTTTAAACCCCGACTGAAAAAGAGACGGGTGTTATAAGTTTGTCGTGTATGTCTGGTTTGTTTATGGCATTATAATTTCAGAACGGATGATCTAATTAGGACGCGGTTTCTTTTATTTAACCAAGAATTTGGTCGAAAATGTTCTTAGCTATATCTGATAAAAATTTGATCAGTTTTTCCAAGATGTTGGAGTATCTTTTATGTCAGGTGAGATCTCTGGAACGCTAATAGTTAGGTAGTTCGAGTTTGAGCTCTAATGTTCAGAATTATCGTGCCATTCCCACATTTGGAATCTTGCGAACCTCATGACGTCCAAGAAGTAAGGGGATCTCCACAACGCTATCTTATCTTATGATAGGGGGCCGGGAATAACCCAGCGGCACTTGGACCCTTGAGGATCTTTTGTGCCTACCCCATTTAACACACTGATCACGTCAGTGTGCAGGTTTCCTCACGATGTTTTCCTTCACCGTTAGAGCAGTCGGTAAATATGTACATAAGTCTTTGAAAAATACGAAAACTCATTGGTACATGGCACTGCACGGTTTCTAACCTGCATGGGCGTCCGGTGTCCTAGCCACGGTGCCACCGACACTCTCTACAACGCTAAGTCGGAGTTTTCTTTCGCAGGTTATTTCACAACATATATAAGTAAATACAATGTCAAATTAAATTTAAATGAAAGAAATACAAATAATGTCAGTAATTATTTTTTTCAGTTTGATTGACTTTTAACTCATTTTACAGTATACAGCTGGAAACTCAGCAGATCCCGCGAAGGGCTTTCCCCGTCAGCCACTGAAAGAATTAATCAAGTCGTCTCCAATACTTTGGGCCTCTTTGAAGATTACTATCAACCCACCGATCAGAGCAATGACGGATGTTTCTATTACCCAGTGTTTAATCCACTGCCTGACACAATCACGCTGCAAGGACCATGTGATACAAGAATACAGCCAATGGCTAACTTTAATATAATTGCTGTAAGTATTATTTTAAGCTGTATCCATTTGCCGAATATAATCCATCAATACAGTTTTAACCTAATTTTTTTATTGCATCAATCTTTACATGGACATCTTAAAGAAGGATCTAAAATTAGTTTTTTGGATATCTCAACTAACATCAGAGATATTAATGGTTAAAGTTAGTTTTGGAGATATAATCTGTCCCTTTTTAGCAAAACAGTCCTTTAAATGCAGCCTGGACCTGCTTGTAAGGCGCTTGGGAACACTGACGTCATAGTACTTATTGTCGTTTCTTTCTACCTTTCTGATATTTTGATTGTCTGTAGCTATTTTATTTTTCAATGAATTTTGATTCTGTTTTCACATTTGACCATCAATTTATGACTATTACTTAATTTTTAAGAAATATATTTAATATTTGATACTTGGAAACTACCCTATTGTGTTATAGTTTAATCTAATTATATTTTCACAGTATACTGGACAATGGCACGAGATCGCAAGGTACCCTCAAGTATTCCAAACAGGCACATGCAGTCGAGCTCAGTACACCTATTCTATTTATGATATCAATGTGCATTACTCTCAAGTAGTCAACCAGTTTTTAGATAGCATATACGGATATTTGGCTGATATTAATACTGGCACTGGAATAATAAATGTTGTATTGTTTCCTGGTTCAGGTAAAATGTTTTATTTTTAAATTAATTTATTTACTTCTATAGCGCTATATCGGTTTCTCTTTATTTTTTAGAGATGGTTAATGCTAATTACTACGTTCTTGAAACCGACTACACTGACTTCGCTCTACTCTACAGTTGCCGTGATCTAAATGATGGGAATAGACAAGGTAAATACGGCCTGGTATCAATGGCGTTAATCCTTTTCAGGGTAACGTACCTAAACTGTAAAATTTTCTCACAAAAATTTAAAGTTTTGAAACTTCGTTTTATTTTTCCTTCGGAGTCAGTCCGTTCATATGTCCGTCTGTATGACACGGCTGTTTTTCTCTTGTTCGGCTTGAAATTTGACATTTAATAGACTTGCTTGTCCGCGGCTATTCTAGGTAAAAAAAATTACACATATTTATTTTTTATTGAAAATGGGGTTTGGAATGGGAGGTCGAAATCTGAAAGTAAGGCAAATGGGGCAAGTGGGGTATAAAAATTATGAAAAACTCTGTTTACACATTACAAAAATTTTATCTTATTTAAAGTGCCATAGTTTTTGACTTATGGCCAAAAATGTGAGACATAATGCCAGGTTTTTTTTTAAATCTCAGTTTAGAGGCTTTGGTACACGACAAGGTGACCACGTCGGCCTCGTTAGGGTCACTAAGAAAAGCGAAGGGAAGCGCAATCATTATTAGAGTCAGCCCTCACTTTGAGAGCCAACTTATCAAACAACAGTAAGTGTTTCCAGGGGGGGTTTATCTCCGAGGTCTGCAAGCCGAAACATATCAATCTCAAGTAGTTCAGACTCATAGATAATTTTCTATTTTTACAAGAAAATTAAACGAAGTTTCAAAACTTTACTGTTATTTAGAAACTAAAAAAAGACATTAAGTAATTAATTTTTTTAACGACTATGGATGGACCATCGTGAATGATGATAATGATAATAATCATCATCAAACGTAATACACGTCACAAAATGTATCGAATACGCAAGACTCGGTGCGCGAGTACGACTCGCACTTGGCCGTTTTGATGATTGAAATTTCTTAATTTCATTTCTCATTTCTTGTGGAACAGCCTGCCGGCATCTGTATTTCCCGTAACCTACAACCTTGGGATCTTCAAGGCCAGAGTGAATAGGCATTTACTAGACCCGCATGCTCCATCGTCGACCTCATCGTCGCTTACCATTAAGCGAGATCGAGGTCAAATATATAAATATAATATATAAAATATATAAATAAATAAAAATAATAATATATAAATATATTTCTATTCTTTCTTTCATTCTTCTTTCTTTCAAATGCGGGTTTAGTAGTAAATATTTAAAAAACTAATATTTAACTTATTTTTTTAAATTTAGTATCCAGTTGGAAACTAAGCAGACAACGAACGCTCAGCAACCAAGCGAACCTGGTCATCGATAGCATTATTAATAGGACTCAAGGACTGTTGCAAGAGTATTACATACCTACGGGCCAGAGTGATGAAGATTGCTTCTATATATCGGATTTTCCAGACGGAGCTTCGATGTTCAAAGCGTGTGGAAATCTTTTGTTTGTTCTTCTTTTGTTGTGTTTTTATAACAACTGTAAGCATCAAGTGTAAGCATCAAACTGTAGGCATCAAGTGTAAGCATCAAACTGTAGGCATCAAGTCGAACTCAAAACGTGTTTTGTTGCTATCTACGTATAGCAACAAAAAAATAGAAAAAAGAAATGTCATCCGTCAATGTTTATAGATACGATCCATTAATTTTTAGTCAAATATAAAATAAAAGAAATATTACAAATGTTTAATTGCAATTTTTCAAATTATTCCCCTGCGGCATCAATGCACTTATGCATTCGACTGAACCAGCTTTCAAAACATGGGAAAAACTGTTCTTGCGGATGGTCGAAAAAAGCCGCCTAAATTGGTCTACTGCTTCGTCCACAGTCGTAAATTTCCTTTCTCGCAGTGCTTTCTTCAACGTAGGGAACAAAAAGAAATCACACGGAGCCAAGTCAGAACTATAGGGGGGATGTGGTAGCAATTGCACGCCCTAATGGGTTAAAAAATCCATGGTTCTGGCAGCCGTGTGAGCGGGAGCGTTGTCTTGGTGAAAATTTATACGACGCGTTCCGCTCCTCGGACTATCGTCACTCAGCTCCTGGAAAGCTTACGGCAGGCAAACCTCGCTTTACCATTGGCTATTAACTGTTCTTCGATCTTCTAGTAGAATTACGGCTACAGGCCCACTATGACGCAAAAAAAACGGCAACCATTTATTGTTGATGCTTGGACCGCGAACAACCTTAATGGGTAGCCGTAATCGTCTTCTTCAAAGACCCATTCTGTCGATTGTAGTTTCGTAACCGGGTCGTAGCTGTATATCCAAGATTCATCAGAAGTCAAGATGTAGGTCACTTGTTCTGAGCTACCTCCGTCGAATTTATCTAGCATAAACTGGCACCAGTCTGCATGTCGGACTTTCTGCTCTTCTGTGAGAGAGTGGGGTATCGCGATACAACCTTCCTACTTTAAGCTGGTCATGTAAAATGGTGGAAACTGCCTGTGATCCAATCTTTAGTTCATCCTAAATCTAGCGCTTGGTAATGTTGCAACATTCCTTTATTAGCCACTCCACCCTGATGACGTTTCTTGAGTGACTGCCGTTGGTAGTCGCCCCGGTCTAAGGTCAACTTGTAAGTCGCTCCGACCACGCTTAAAATCACGAAATCAATAGGTGATGGTGGCAAGTGATGGAGCCAATTCCCCAAAAGCACTGATTAAATTTTCATGTGATCCCTTATATGTTAACCCTCGTTTAAAATCATAATGCTCTAGGTGTCCACCACGACCAGATTTACGCGAACGTTTATGCCACGTACTTGCAAAAACACTCTCTCTTCCGACGTGTTTCCGCTGCGCTACGACATGGGGTGCTTCAAAAAGAACATAAAGAGAGTCATATCCTTCCAAGGCCGGCAACGCACAAGCAATGCCTCTGGTATTGCACGTGTCTGTGACCACTTACCATCAGGTGGCCCGTTTGTCTGTTAGTCTTAGACTATCTATAAACATATATAGGGTAAAAACCCAACGAGGTGTAAAATTTTCTTTCAATAAAGTTTATTTTATATTATGTTATAAAGAAGAGGACTGAGAACAGACCCTTGCGGTGAACCCTTCCCACAGCGCGCCACACTTGTTTTTGTACTGTACAATACAGTTCTGTCAACCAGTAGGTATCAAATGTAAAATAGGTAATATAAAACTATATTCAGTTTAGATTACAGTATTGAATGATTAAAATCATACGAATAACACGAAATTGCATGATGCATTCGATCACATCGAAAGATAAATGTTAAATGAATATGTAAACCGATAGCATAAATAGGTAAATAGGTACTCCAATTACGTTATATACTGTTATCAAAAACTATTCTAGGAATCTTATTTATTTGGTGGTAAGCGGCTTTGAAATAGTTTAAATAGTAGAGAAGAAATCTTTTAGAAAATACCCTCCCCTTCTACAGCAATGTAAACCTTCAGGAAGAGACTGCGGATCCCAGCGCTGGTGTTCTCGTATTTTTTTAAAATTTTGAGTTTTAATTAGGTCTAATTGAAAATCGAATCAAGGCGCTGTACCAAGCTAGAACATGAACGAAATAAACGTATTGAACGACATTTATACCTTCATACATTTTGTATACCTTTCTCATTTATACCTTTTGGAGAGTTCCGTTTGTCATTTACTGTACCTACACTACGCAACATAATTTTTTAATTTAATCAGTACCTATATCATTTCATATGTCCTATACCCAGTGATTAAATAAAAAAATTAAATGATATTAGTTTATATTAGATTTTATCGACAGTATCTAATCATTATCAATTTCTACTTAGGTAGCGATTCGCCATTATCTCTAATCGGGCCTAGCGCTGTGATTTTAGATGGAATTTTTGTCGAACTTGTACCTACTGTAAATGAAAAAATGCTTAACAAAAAGACTTCATGTTTATTATTATTTTATTATTATAGGGTATTGGGAGAGAGTGTGTCCACTACCTTCGCGCAAAGGTTTGGTGGTTTTTTACATCCTTACATTTATAATAAGGTAATTAAAGCCAGTAACGTGTTAGAATGTAGCACTAGCCTAGCAAAGTTTAAAATCACTGATTGGCTTCTATCTCTAACCTACGAGCAAACTGAAGAACTTCTCACCATAAAGAAATAATGTCTGTTTTTGGTCTTTGTGTGGTCTACGTAGTTATTTTTAGTCAAATATAATTTAATTAAATATGTGAAATTAATATACATTTCCAGTACTTATATTATATTTGTCCCGGACCTCTTTGTTATTGTACATCTTGTTATGGTTGGGTATGGTTTGGGTATGGGGATAGGTATTTTTAGCGGAAATACCCACTGGGCTTTATTTACTTTTTTAGTTTTTTAATTCGCATAGCTTTATCTGTTAATTATTTCTCCAATCATTTAGTTTTACAAATAGAGACACCAACATTACTCACACAATTCTACTTCGCCAAATCACATAACTTACAGTACATTTAGGTACAAACCACAACACACACTCCCCACCACAGCGCCCACGACACAGGATTACCTAGTGTGGGTGCTAATCGTAGGCTCGGTATTAGGAAGTATGTATGTTATTTTTTTAATTTAATTTTTTGTAGTATTCATTGTACCTTTCCGTTGTAGTGTTGTCGTTAAATAAATTTATTATTATTTATTTATTTATCTTATCCCATCTTAAAACCTAAAAGGGATTGTATGCCAATTAGTATTTATTCCATGCCGTTCATTCCAAACTAATGTTTATCGCCTTCATTCTTGTATCAAACGAAAGAGCTTGACGAGGGCTTTCTGAAAAAGTTAATCATACAGCGCGGACCCGGGCGGATGCGCAGATACTAATCCTCAAAGTTTAAAAAAATCATATTTTCAAAAATCTTCGTTGCCACAATTATTTTCAGGTAATTTTTAGCATGGGTTTAGAGACCACTAATAACCTTTTAAAAAAATATTTTGTATGACCATAACTAAAGGGCGGGTTTGTTTCTATAACTGTTGAAAGTTGGTACCTACATTTACGCGATTTTTTCAGAATATTTACTACCGGACTAATAGTATGTACCCCAGCATGAAAGTGGATCTTTGGGTGATACCTAAATTGCAAATTATGACAGATTCCGTTGAGCGGTTTCATTATATGACCACTTTTATTTTAAAATATTAATCGGTCATAAAATCATGACCGTTACTTATTCATTATTTTTCATTAAAAATAATGAATTCGTAATGTAAACTAGGGTCTTTATCTGTATTAAAATGAAGTTGTCCGGTGATTGTTTTAGATATATAAAAGAAAAAATAATATTTTGACGGTAGTTTTCTCGGCATCCGCCCGAGCTGGACAGAAAGGATTTCACTCATAACTACCATTTGATATGCTCAATTGCTCATACTCGTACATAAAGTAAGTCTGTTGTATGAAACGACTAAATAATATCTACCGGGAAATAGCCAAGCGCCTCGTAGAGACATCCCGGCACCAGAAGGCTGGCCTCTACTTCGCTCAGCGTATAAGTCTCGACATACAGCGGGGCAACGCCGCCAGCCTCCTCGGGACACTCCCTGCAGGGAGCCTCCTGGGCCAGGTCTTTTACTTGTAAAATAGTTAGATATTTTGTAATTTTAGCTTAAGTATGTATTTTTATGTTATTTTAGTATTACCTTATTTTGAATAAACCTTTTAAAATAATATTTAGTTAACTATGTTCAATAACGTTTTCGCAGGCGTCTAATATTTGTGATAGATTGTCTATAAGCTTTGTATCTATAGTAGGTACGTACAGTCTGCTCCCTGATTTATCTGACCCCTCTCGATACTGATACGGCAGCAAGGGGGGTCAGATAATTCAGGGAACAAACTGTACCAATATTAACGTGGCATAGAACAATAACCATTCACCTTCTCCAAATTTGAAATTTCCATAAAAAAATTGACTCTCCCATAAGTAATCGATGGAGTTTTAACTCCAGACTGAGAAAAAAACACTTTTTCCACTCCAGGGGAGATAGCTGGAACAACGTGATGGATGATTTTGGAAATAACAATGAATATACCGATTGAGAGTTAGGTTAGGTTAGGAAAGGTGAAATTAACAATCACATATCATTATAATACAATCCACTAACATAGAGGTAGAATGTACAGGACTTATGATTATACCAATATCACGGATTATCCTTGTAAAAGTCAGATAACATGTAATGAACATATTTTGGTAACAAATATTTATGGTAATCACAAAAATCCCTAAAAGCAATGATAGCAAACTAAATAAAGAACATATCGCTGTTTATAAATACTCCTTATATACCTACCCCCTATATTGGTACCTACATAAGACAGCTAAATTACATGGGAACTGTTTTTCACCCTGTCGTGCATGTATGGAACTGATTGAAGATTGTTGTTGTTATTATTTTTGTCACATAGTAATAATAATAACAATATTATATATGTGTTTAATCCATAATGCTGCATTGGTATTTAAACAGTCGGTATTTACACACCCTTTCACATACCCTTTCACACACACATACACATACACAACACACCCTCAAACTCTCACGCCACCACATTAATCTTAGTCACTTAGACAGCACTTGAATAACAAATACTTACAATTAACATTTAATACTCATGGTAAATATATATGACATATTCATGTTAATTCTACATTATTAGTCTAAAGTTCACCGCGTTCTATAAGTATACAAGTCATATATAAACGAGGAAATCTATAATTGGCCTTATTTAAGTTTAATATATATGTAATTTTATAATTGTTAATAGCTGTAGATTTCCCTTATAAATAAAAAATATAAAAAAATATACATAAGTTATGCAGGTATCAGTAGAATAGGTATATATAAAAGTTGGGTAACATAACGTACATTTATACTTAACGGGAAAGGAAAGCTTGCATGCCTATCAAAATCCCCTAATTACTGGATACGCACTAAGGTAGGTAAATCATGCCCCCATGTGCAAGGCCTATGCCCCAGTGGGGACGAGAATGGAATGATAGTGATGCCATCGACCCTTGTAATATATAAAATTGCGTAGAACGATTTGTGACTATTTTATGTAATTTACGTATAAAAAGCAGAATACGAGTACCTACACAGTACGCCATTTAACACTCGCTACCAGAAAAGACTTACTCTGCCAAAATCAAAATTAAGTCTACACAGTTCTGGACCGTTCGTTATGTCTATAAAAATATATGACAAAATTTCACCAATCATCGACATTGAATTAAAAGACTCGATATTCAATAAAAGATTAAAGATGTATCTTCTTAACAACTATATTTCTATTCACTGCAGGAGTTTTTTTAATGATAAAACCAAAATCAATTATGTATAACTTATAATGTCATTTAATTTAATTTATCTCGTTAGCATTTTTTACTATATTAATTTATTATAATCTCTTATTTATATTGCGGTGCCCTACTCAGGGTTTCATGTGTGAACATATAATACATATTTTTTAAGACCAATTGTTACACATGAAAAGCAATAAATGGTATGAGTATGAGTTCGCCCCAGTGGGGACCTGAATGGGATGATGGTGATACATTTGACCCTTGTAATATATAAAATTGCGTAACACGATTTGTGACTATTTTAAATAATTTCTACGCGACCAAACACACATGAGAAAGTTCTACTTAATTAATAAACTAATATTCATATCTTAATCCCTTCACGAACATAATTAATTTGGATCCATTTTTTATTGAAGATTATCAGTTGATAACATTTTTATATAAATATGATATTTACGAGATAAATCGCCACTCCATTAGATTGGGTATTGTGTGGTGGTAGACATAATAAAATATGATCTCATGATGTTCGGGATAATAGTGTTAGTGGTTAGCGTTTTAGGTATTTTTGATTTCAGTGGTGCTCAAGTGATGCAAAACGGACAGTGTGATCCAGATATAGCATTGGATACTTCTTTCAACTTTGAGCTGGTAAGTAAACAGTTTTATACTAAGTTTAAAAAGTTGTAGATCAGTCAGATTACGGAGTTTCCGAAAAGCAATGGGCCTATTAAAAATAAAATTTATTGTACAATATAATACAAACTTATAAAAAATAAGTGAAGCACAAAGGTCGTGACTTGTCTCTAAGAGAGATCTCTTCCAGCAAATTTCTTTATTTTCGGGCACTATTAAAACGACAGGACTAGAATTAGTTCCTAATACCTAGAATACAGGTAGTAGAATCACAAAGGATCGCCTGGGTTGGTACCACCATCTTATCTATTTCTGCCGTAAAACAGAAATACTTGGATTTCTGTGTTTCGGTTTGAAGGGTAAGAGAGCCAGCATAATTTACAACACATGAGGCAATCCATCTTAGTCCTCAAGGTTAGCAGGTCATCAAAAACCCTCTAATAATAATATAGTGAGGTGAGATGTCTTTGGGCGACAGTGACCATTTACCACAAGGTGACTTGTTTGCTCGTCTGCTCTCCTTATTTAATAAAAAAAACTAGAAAGTATATATACTCTTACTAGTCTTTTTTTTTGGTAACGGGGGCAAATCTTCGAAAGATACCCAGCCTCCTGGGGGAGAGACTGGGTTATGTGAAATTTTTACTCACTAAAACCCCCTCGACGGCCGGCCTCGAGCTTATCGGAGGACTCCGGGATCTCCAGTGGAACGCACCGGTGCCCTCCTAGCATTTGCCTTGGGCTCCTCCTGGGAGGTGTACATTCCACCTCCCGGTTCCTCCCGTCACAGCAGCGTGCGGCCATAGCACGTTGCTACCTTCCCTAGGGTCGCCCGCCACTGAACGGCCGAAGCCCCCACTTTGACCGCTCGCGACCCTGATCCCTCCTTTTAGTCGCCTTTTACGACAGGCAGGAGTTACCGTGGCTTTATTCTTCGCCCGAGACAACAGGGCTGACTCTTACTAGTCTTACTTTATCATTACCCAATCAATATTGGAAGATAAAGTAAAGTAAAATACACTTTATTGCACAAATAAAAGGTATTGATTTTGGATATAATACTCATACTCATTTATTTTACCTTTTGGAACAAAACATCACTAGATCCAGTCAATATCATATTATTAGAAGATGTGACTGGATATTTGTTACGTACATACAATACGATGCAAGGAACATCGATACTGCATTTACATAGAAAATTATAGGAGCTGCCATGATATTCATAAACGAGATTCAACATTTAAAAAGACTTTACATATTATTATATACCGTGTTTTTGAGGTATGCATTAACTTCGCCAAACGCTTATGTAGCTTTTACATAATATATTTGACAATGGAAGTGATCCTCAAAAACTCGTTTTCGAGTTACTTGCTATTTTATTTTATTAAATTTAATTGAGTTATACAATGAGTAAGGATCTTAATTTATGGCCGTAAGAAAACCTGAAACAAAACTTTAACAAACTATTTGCCTTTCGTTTGCACATGTCATGAATAACTTATGTCATGATTGTCAAGTTTAAATTAATCAAAATGCGACGTCGCCAGTTCAGATAAAGAGTATGGCATACTAGGTAACTTAAGACAAGGTATTTAGTTTGTATGAAAATTAAAAAAAAACCAATTACATTTAAAAGTGTGGTAATACAGCAAATGACTACTTCGATGTTCTGAATACAGAGTCGAAGTTAATGCATTACCAAAAAAACACGGTGTATATTACTGATGATGCATTGGTGTTTTCAGTATTTATGCTTAAAGCATAGAACTTTGACATCATGATATCATGTTCAATGGGGAACAAAATATTGCAGCTAGCCTGTCCATTCTCTTGCCTATGTTGGCACATATCTTCGAGAATGGACTCAAAGTCGGAAAATTACTTATATCCTTGAAATAGTATCTTATAAATATTATATACAAAGTAAATCTTTGACGTTGATCAATTTATATTATGAGTCATATAATTATGATTGCCACTGATGATAGGTACCTATAGGAATTCAATAAAATTATGTTGCTTGCTTATCGTATGGTTAGTGGCCAACCTATTTGTCAGAGTTGTTCAGGCCGCCCGTAGGCCTCTGACTTGGCTTAACGACTGCTGTCGAACGACATCAACCGGGACCAACTGCTTAACGTGCTTTCCGAGACACGGAGGAGCTCAAATGAAATATGCCACTAGCAGTCACCCATCCAGGTACCGACTGTGCCAACGTCGCTTAACCTGCATGATCACTTTCGGACCGTGCTCGCAACTAGGCTACGAGCTCCTAAAAATGTGAACTGGAGACTACCAGCAGTCGTCTGCAAAAGACTGGCCTGTCCATGCACTTCGCTGGCCCGCCAATATACAACAAAATACCTGATCTAATCAGAGATAACGTACAACGTCTTCATATCTAAATTAAAGAAATGGTTAATCCAGAAGGCCTTTTACTCTGTAAAAGAGTTCCTCGAGGAACGAAGTGACATCTGATTGTTTAATTTACGTATTATTCGACACTGCTTACTTTAAGTAAGGATTTTTATTTTATATTAAATTGACCTTGTATGTAATGAATGATAATTTAATTTTATTGAATGAAATGCGATTGATTTTTAATTTAATTTAATTTTTACTTATTTATTTAAAAATTTATTTTTTCATGTGTTGATGACGTATGATTAATACAAAATAAATAAATGATATTACCTACACCATACGAGTTATAAATCGATTCTAAAAATATTTTACAATACTTCTGGGTGCTTATACCTTGCAATCAGTGCCCTATTTCATAAAGCAACAATCTTGTAATTACTAGTCAATAATTAATAAAATAATTACAAGAGATTTCTATTAATGTTAATGATAGATGACTACCATAAGGAAAAGGGCAAAAGGCATCTGGGACAAAGAGCAGTATAAATATTATATACCAAAAGAGGGAGGGAGGGTATCTGGGAGGGACCTGTAAAGAACAAATAATGCCGGCCGGAAATTTTAATTGAACAATAGTAATAAAATATCGAAATCAGTGTCAAACTTAATAAAAGTAGTTAGGCGGTGATAACAGATAGGAAAATAGCGATATACGAGTAGGTAGATAAAGAGTTACAAGATTTATCGTTATTACGTAGATAAAAAAGTGTTATGTACTGAAGTGAAGTGGGCAAAAGGCCTCATATTTATTTGGGTTGGTTGTAATTGTTCGTATAATTATGGTATAAACATCACATATATTTTAGTAGTAAACTCATGATTGGGAAATATGTATACTAGAGCCGAAAAACAAAACCATTCCCAAAATGTTTCACTTTGTTGGACTTTTAAGTTTAAACAGAGCTTATAGACTATGTAGCCATTGTAGAGCCATATTACATTTTTTTGAATCAACGAGTTACTATAATCCGATTTCTGTGCTTACAACTAACTAAATAACTGAGTTTTAATATAAAATGTGTTATCGCCATGGCGAACCCTGAGGGGGTTCTACCATTGTCATCAAACCACATACAATCTATACTTACTAGTAGTACTTTCCTATAACAAAAGGAATTGCTTAGACTTTCAACTTAAAATGTATATATACGTAGTTGGTTTTTCTCTTTCATTTACGTATTTGAGATTTTGTATATTGTACACTTTGTGTATTGGATTTGAATTTAGGTCATTCATCGTGGTGTATTTCATCACACACATCGTATATTTTTAGTTTCTGGACATTGGCACTTGGTACGAGATTGCGAGAGGCGCAAATCCAGCCCAGGGAGGCGATTGCTCCAATGTCCTGTTCACTCGAAATACTACCTCAGATACCCCACAAATCATATTTTACAACAGAGCGATCAACAGGAATTTCTTAGAGCAACTGCATGGTACCGTCACCTATGATGGATCGACCACGTTGACTCTGAATCTCAATAATGGAACGCATGGTTTGTACTTGGAAATTATCTTATTCAATTCATTAGGGAAATAGATAGTATTAATACTAAAATGATAATGGAAAGAACAAAAGAGAGGACGGAGTAGAGGGAGTAGGAGAGTAACCTAGCGTGACAATTTGAAGGAGTGGACTGGAGTGACAGACGTTTCCCTTAATAGCGAAGAGCAAAGGAAAGAAATTAACGGGTCGTTCCCGGTGGTACAACCGCACTGACCCAAATGAACTTCAAAGATTGTCTCCCAAATCCGTTACGATATATTACACATTTAGAAGGAAACTTCTTAAATAAATTTCTACTTACAGACACACAACTTGACTTTTCGATACTCAGAACGGACAACAGGCTTTATACTCTGGCCTACAGATGTGAAGATATAAACGATGAACAAAGAATGGGTAAGCTTGCACATACTTTTATCGTACGTAGTCCGAACATAGAATATTCAATAACTGATAATGATTGTCTTACTCTAACCTGAGAACAAACAGTCCCAAAAATATTCAAATGCTTACTACAGGGAAATTTTGCATACACCCATCGACAGCTAACCGTTGATGTTTAGTAATTACTAAACAAACATCAACGGCCAGGTTTACTAAGTCTAATCCTACTGGCTCGAAAACCTAATAATGGTAAATTCTTTCAGTTTACATTTGGCAGTTGGGAGATTCAACTACATTCTACCCAATGGTACCACCACTTGTGAACCAGACACTATATACCACCTTGGGTATTACTGTAGACCAATTAGAAAGCGTGGATCATTCCGATTATGCATGCCATGAGCTGCCAGTGATACCAGAGGACCAACCAATTGTACTTCCTGGACAGTGTAGTGCAGATATGAGAGTGGTTCAAAATTTTAATCTTGATGACGTAAGTTATTAATTATAGAAATTTAGTGTAAGCAGCTTAAGAGACTAGTAACATATGAATTTTATTGCAAAAAAATGTTCGACTTTAGATAATTACAGAATGGTCTGTCAAATATTATATTTTGTATGGAAGGTTATAAAATTTACGAATTACGCGAGTTGTGTATTTATGGTTATTTTTATCCCTTATATGCAGTGATCGTTATCAAGATTCAGTAACAGAGCCGGAATTGGATAAGAAACCACTTGTAAGCTACCTAAGCAGCAATGGGCTCTCAGTTCTATTTGTAGAGTTCTTATGACACGTAGTGTTACCTTTTTTGTGACTGATATTTTTTTAAATGTTGTCCCTTATGTTTAGTGTCAAAGTTCTCACTATATACTAGCTAAATTTACTGTATTATATGCACATTTATCATTTCATTTAAAATGCCGCCAATTAGGCGACGTTTTCGAGAAGTATTAAAATGACTATGGGCCATTTTTCATTCTCTAAGACCAATGGTTGTTTATTCAAATATTTCTTCTTTTCTATATTCTGCCAGCATAAGCTAACTTCAATAGATGTTCAATCTTTTTCACAATATTATGCCGATTCATTTCACGAAAAAAAAACAAAGTGAAACTGGCTTACGAGTGGTTACTTTTATCCAACTACGGCCCTTTTACTGAATCCAAATTACGATCACTGCTTATATGTTCTATGCACCGTTCAAATGTATTTACCTCTAACTTGTTTCTTCAAAAACATTCACATAAAACAAGTAGTTAACCAGTCAAACTCATTTATGGATTCCAGTTCGCTGGAGAGTGGCACGAAATAGCAAGTTACCATTCCGATAATGCTGTAGGAACATGTGCTAGAGCCGAATATACTCTTGTGGACAGTACTCTCAATGTAGTCAACAGTCAAGTTATCGACCACGCATTGGACACCATTTCTGGAACAGCTACTATTATCAGTGATGACAATAGTGCAATACTTCGAGTCAGACTAGAAGTCCAACCGGATGGTAAGCAGCTTATTAGTTATATGCGTAATGTGATATTATATCTTTTAAGTAGCCATTAGAAAATAATCGTCTAATTTGAATTAACTTAGATTTAAGTAGAGATTAAAGGAATATAGTTTCTATATACAGCTACTTGGTTTCAATAGATAAAGGTGTAAATATACTTTGATAAAGATAATAAAGTTCCTAAGTAGGATGTTAATTCAGAATGAAATTCCAGAAATATTAAGTTGTCAGTCATTATCAAATTTAATGCCAGATAACAATATCTAAGTACTTACCAGCTATAAGTAGTCATACATACACTTTTATTTTTGTACGTTTACCTAAAACAACAAAATATTTACAAATAAACATCATTTCGTCAAAGACAACATGTGTCGGGCTCTCTCTTTTTGCAATTGGAACTATTCTCGTGGATCTCATTATCAAACCTTT
Organism: Hofmannophila pseudospretella; assembly: GCA_947369225.1. NCBI lineage: Eukaryota > Metazoa > Arthropoda > Insecta > Lepidoptera > Oecophoridae > Hofmannophila > Hofmannophila pseudospretella. The sequence goes on along the minus strand of OX376330.1, from coordinate 10,060,820 downwards.
TTTTTCAGTATTCGAAGACCAGGAACTACTGGTCATAGCTACCGACTATTCAAATTATGCTATATTATACACCTGCACGGACGTCAACGATACCGCTAAACGATGTAAGTAACAAGATCTTACGTATCTCACAGATAAAGGTGTAAACTAAACTGTGTAACTATCGTCGATGGTACGGCCCTCGAAGTTGTACAACAATACGTCTACCTCGGGCGGACTGTGCAATTAGGTAGAAACAACTTCAAGAAAGAAGCTGACAGAAGAATTCAGCTGGGTTGGGCAGCATTTCGGAAGTTACGTCACATCTTCTCGTCGCCCATACCTCAATGTCTAACGACAACAGTCTTTAACCAGGGCGTCCTACCAGTAATGACCTACGGAGCCGAAACGTGGACACTGACGATGCGACTGGCTCACAAATTGATAGTCGCTCAGCGTGCTATGGAAAGAGCTATGCTCGGAGTATCTCTGTTGGATCGAATCCGAAATGAGGAGATCCGACATAGAACAAAAGTTATCGACATAGCTCATAAGATTAGCAAGCTGAAGTGGCAATGGGCCAGTCACATCTGTCGCAGAACCGACAACCGCTGGGGTAGACGAGTTCTGGAGTGGAGACCGCGTTTGGGCAAACGTAGTGTGGGACGCCTTCCTGCTAGATGTAGCGACGATCAGCGCAAGGAGGCTGGCAGCGACTGGATGAGAAGAGCCGAAGATCGGGCTCAATGGCGCGCCCTGGGAGAGGCCTATGTCCAGTAGTGGACTAGAGTAGGCTGCTGATGATGATGAACGTATCTCACAGAATTATTGTAGTAACGTCTGATCCTAATAGTTAGGTATGTACTTTGTTATCTATCTATAATAAAATTTAATTTCTAGTATACAGTTGGATACTCGGAAGATCACAACATCTATCAGAAGATGTCACGGCAGCAGTCAATGATGTGGTCCATTCTATAATGGAACTCAACTATGCCTATTATCAAGATACAGCCAGGGCAGGTGACGATTGTTTCTACTACCCTGATCATGTACCTGGGGCTCCTGTGATATTCAGAGGACAATGTGATTCAAATATTACCGCCGTACCCAACTTTAGGTTAGAAAGTGTAAGTATTGTAAAAAACAATCTCTTGGAAACCATAGCTGCTCTTGTAGAGTCACTATAAAAATAGGCCCAAATTAAAAATTCTTAACCACATGTGTACTAAATAGAACAGAAATTAGAATATAACTTCATGACAGGAAATAACGTTTATTGCCTACTACGTGTAATGGATCTTCAATAAACTTCATTCAATTTACAAAAATCTTTGCAGTACATGCGATTATGGCACGACATAGAATCGTATGCATCTGTGAACCAGCAAGGCACTTGCAACAACGCCTACTACAGCATGAACGTAGACTCGGAAGTCATAGACGTGTTCAACACTCAGGTCATCGATGAGAGCCTCGCCACAATCAATGGCATCGCCACAGTTGTCTCTGATGATGGAAGTGCTCAACTTCTTGTTACATTTCCAAATTCTGATACGGACCGTATGTATACTCGTATTTAGTTTAGCGATCTTGTTTTTTAATGGACTTTCATTAGCAAATGGAATTTTTGACAATATATACTGAATATATATTAAATCTTTATATAAATTTCTTCCAGCCACAACAAATTCAAATTACTGGGTCTTGGATACCGACTACGAAACATATGCCCTCGTTTATTCTTGTCGAAACATCGATGAGGATAGCAGACAAGGTATCTTTTGTCCATTTTAAATGAATTTAAATCACTTTTCTGCTCGTGGAAACAATATTAAGTTATAATTTTTTTACAGTATGGAGTTGGAAACTCAGCAGAACGAAGACATTATCAACAGAAGCGGCTTCGTCCATTGACGAGACCATCAGTACCATTCCAGTTTTAGATCAAAAATACTTTGAACCTACAAATCAGAGCGCGGAAGGATGCTTCTATTTCCCTGAACCCCAACCAGGAGTACCTGTGGTGTTCCCAGGGCAGTGCGATGATACTATTTCAGTAGTGAATAACTTTGACTTAACACGGGTAAGATTTTTTTATTTGCGACCAAACCCTACGATTGACCCCAATTTCGCCTCTCATCTCTAAGCACCGATGAGGTCGAAGGTGGAGTACGTTCGTTTAGAAAATACCTATTAAATCCAACGTTAACGATCTCAAGGTTGTATTCGCATTATGAATGATGAAGCAAATAAAAACGCTTTTTGTGAGTAGACTTGATATCACGACATATGGATGGCGGAATGGAGATGCTGGAATGAGATAATGAAAATCCGATGCACACTCTCCAAAATGTATTCTGTAAAATACCGATTAATCAGGCAAGTGCCAAATGTTTTAGTTAATGCTACAATCCCGGACGTTTCTGTTTGCAGTTCGAAGGCAGATGGTTCGAAATCGAATCATATCCCCAAGAGTACCTACTAGGACATTGTGTGGAACATGAGTACTCTGCTGGATCCGGCAATACATTAACTTTAGATTCCTCTGCCATTTTTGATCAATTTCTGCAGATAGCTGCAAGTACTGTATCTTTCAGCTCTACAGACAATAGTTCTAAGCTGATTATAGCCCTCAATGATACTGGTAAGTCAAGCTTAATATTTATAATCAATACATAACACATGTATGTTGTAGGACTGAGTATATGACTACATGGAACAAGTGGCTTGAAAAACTAAATGGATCGAGTCAAATAAAATACATCATTTGAATAACCTTTTTGTTTTGTTAGGCACAACTATTCCTTTCTGGATTATCGATACAGACTACGATGATTATGCATTGGCTTATAGCTGTATAAACCTCGAAGATAGACCAGACTTCAGAGCAAGTAAGTAATTTGTTTCCTTATTCCATATTATAAATTCAATTGGCTATAGGAATAGGTTTCTGACGCCTTCAATTTTCTTTTCAGTATATAGTTGGAAACTCAGCAAAAGCAGGATTTTGTCACCAGCGGCTAATGAAAATATCAACCATGCTATATCCAATATTGATGTTTTGGATAACAAGTACTACGAAGACGTTGGCCATTCTGATGAAGACTGTTTCTTCTTGCCAGTCCTCCCTCCTGGTGCATCAGTCGTTTTGCCTGGACAGTGTGATCCCAACATCAATGTTATGCAAAACTTCAGTATAGAAGCTGTAAGTTATCTTTCTAAAACAAATGATAATAGAAATAAGGTGAAATCGATAATCGTTACTGAGATTAGGTTAGAAATTCTTAGTTCACAGATACTTTCTTCGATTGTATTGTTAACTTTTGAGAAGTAAAACATGACAACACCGAGAGGCGTTGTCGAGTCTGATTGCTTTTTGATATGAAAATATCTTATACGTAACTCGTGAAGTATGGCACTTTTTTTTTTTTTTTTTTTTCGTACTGATAATTGCTGTTTTGGTCCTAATGACCTTTACAGCTTCACCGGGTTTTTTGGGGCGAGCGCTAAATGCGCTCCAGCCTAGAGGAGGACTTAAAAACTACTATAAGAAGCGACTGCCTAAGGGCACCCAGGTGGGTACGGACCTCGGCTTAGGACGTCGCTGGGGACGGAGGGGTCGGGGAGAAGCGGCCTGGAATACGCCGATAGCGCGTGAAAGCGCCAGAAGCGGGTCGCCGCCCGCGCCGGCGCGGGCGGCGACCCGTATGACGGTATGAAGGTGCTGTGTGTGAACTACTATCGGGTGGCGGAGTGGCTTCCGCGATGGAGATCGTAATGGCGTCGTCAGGGTCGTCTAGGACGTGTCTAGGCCGACGTCGTCGACGGGATGTCGGTAAACCGTTAGTCGAATAAGCGGCGGCGCTTGCTACTAGAGGGTTTGGGTGGTGGGGAGCTTGCTCGAAGAAGCGTCGAGACGCTAACTTCATGTATTGAGCGATCGTGGGGAGTTCCAAATCGTGATGGAGGTCTACGTTACGTAGGTACCATGGAGCACCGGTTGCTCTACGCATGAACCTATTTTGGATAACCTGAAGGCGGCGAATGTGGCAAGAGTGCGCGAATGTCACGCTTGCGTACGTGAGGATTGGACGGATGCAAGTTTTGTAAATTGTCAACTTATTTCTAAGTGACATTTTACTCCCCTTGCCTAGCATCGGGTGTAACCGGCCGAGAATGAATGCTGCGCGGTCGCGGACGCGTTTTATGTGTGGCTCGAAGGTCATACCTCTATCAAGGGTGACTCCTAGATATTTGACCTTTTTCTCCCAAGGGATAGGTCTGCCGAAAAGTGAGAGTTGCCCTATGTTATTCCGAACATGGGTGGTCGTATCAGGGGCACGACCCCTAGCGAAGAGAATGGCGGCGCTTTTGTCAGGGTTCACCTCGATTCTCCACTTCCGAAACCATTCGCCTAGGGCGGTGGCGGCGGATTGGAGAATCCGGGTGATACGAGCCCTGTTTCTATCAGAGGTGTAAAGAGTGGTGTCGTCCGCAAATAGCGCGAGTTCTACCTTTGGATGGCGAGGGATGTCGCTGGTATACAGCGAGAAGAGGAGTGGCGAGAGGACGGAGCCCTGGGGGACTCCGGCTCTGATTTGGCGAGGGGAGGAGAGCGATCCCTCGACGCGGTAGCGAAAGGTTCGATTCCTGAGGAAGTCCCGTAGTAAAGTATGGCACTCTAGGTGCATGTTCGCGCAGTGTGTCACACTTTTTGCTCGTCTTTCAAAAGCTCATATCTTCGTCAATTTTAAAGATATGTAAAAACAAATAGAATCGTTGAAATCATCGTTATACAAAGCTCATTTTGGAGTAAAATGTATTTGGCTAAAGTCATCAGGAGAGATGAGGAAGAAGGTCAAAGTTAGCCATAAATTTATCGTGACTTGTTCGGACAAAATTGAAATATTTCTACAACTACAAAAGGTACAATAACAATTGATATAATTTTTTCTTCGGAATGAAATTGGCTATCTAGCGCTGTGATTAGTGTCGCATTGAAGCATCAATTTGTGGAACAGCAGCTGTCGGAAGAGTGAATTTACCGATATTCTGAGGAAAAAGTCGAAAGATCCATCACGAAACCCGCGCCGAAATCGAGCAAACCTACTTAATAATGCGGAAAGGTGTCATATCTATCGTTTGAAGAAGAAAGTACATGAATTGAACAAGCCTGAGGGAAACCAGCCCGACCCGAGTTCGAGCGCGCGGCGAGAAAATTTCAAACGCGCGGTGTCACCCGCTCCGGGCTGCTCTGGTACACGTCCCAAGATACAAACTATGTTACACTCGTTTGTGCAAAGAGTTGTCGAGTTCAACAATATGCATCAACTGGTGTCTAGGCCCATTATTTAAGATATTTTCATTTTTCATACAAATTTACGGCACAGCGTTCCTGTGCCTCTGCCATTTTTTCACAAATATTTAAGCAACATAGACCGACTCAGTTTATGCGGTTATTTCTTTTTGGAATGTGTAATACTATGCAATATAAGAGAACTAACTATAAGAAAATTATATACCTAACTATAAGTTATATTGAATTTTCCAGTATAACGGACTATGGCACCTGATCGAGAGCTACCCATCAGAATTCCAAAGTGGCACTTGCAATGACGCTACGTATACCGCACAATCTGACGTCTCCAGTTCGGTTTCCAACACCTATGTTACCGATCAGGAGCTAAATACAGTCACTGGAACGGCTACGTTACGAGAGGCAGGTGAAGCAAAGATTTTGGTCAGTCTCGGTGGTAAGTTCTTCTTATTTCGTTCGAATAGTTTAATTTTACCGTTTTGTTATAAATAAAACTTATTTATTTAATTTATTTTCAGATTCTGAACCCAAAGAGTATTGGATTCTAGATACAAATTACTATTCATATTCATTGGTTTATAGATGCGAAAATATTAACAGCGAGCAAAGACAAGGTAATTTTTAGTAATTCCTTTATAAACATCATAATAATGAAGAGACCGTACCCCATTTGAGCAATGAAGTAACGCACTCATCGTATACGGTATAACACCGTACACTTCTTCAAAGTGAACATCGCCCCCTAATAGATAACCACTAAAGACGAGGATTCTATACTAAGACATAATGCTTTTCAGTATGGAGTTGGAAATTAAGTCGCACCAGAACTTTGTCAGAAGAAGCAAGAGAAGCCATCAACGAAGTCATTGACAGCATAAACGTTCTCAATAATCGTTATTTTGAAGTTATTGATAATTCCGATGATGGATGCTTCTACTACCCCGAGTTCGATGGCAACCCTGTATTGTTCAGAGGACAATGCGATCCGACCATTCCTGTTCTTACTAACTTCGACACTATCGCGGTAAGTTCTTAGATGTTGTTATCCATTTTCTATGATAACCCTCAAATTAACGGAGGATTTGGGTCATCAGCCATTTAGATGATACGACAATTTTCCTTACTCTTGAGCCTATGGTATCATAAGGTACTACAAGTCATCTGCAACCATCGTAAACACATTAGGTGCCTGCTTTTACGGCTGCTCCACGTTAGGTGGAGCTAGAAGGAGATGAAACAAGACTTACTTGAGAAACTCCTGGATCTGATCTCCGGCGGCTGGTTTCTTATGGTTTCCACCAAAGTTTGAAAGGTTGAGCACTTGGAGCACTCGCGGCGATAGTTCAGTTACAATATTAGTGTGATTAGTGTGGAAATTAATTAGTTCCGAGGAGCGTTTGTTTTGCGTGACCGTTGCGACAGAAGTCATTTCACGAGTGACTTTGATTGGCAGATGACATTGTGACGTCATCACGATGCGCGTATTCTTTCGGTCTTGTCTCTTAGGTGATAGGTAGGAAAGGAACAGGTATATGAATGATATGAATTATATGAATATTAGATAAGTACGAATGTGTATAGTCTAATTTAAAAATAACGATATATGGCGTTAACAGCTTGACACACGTCCAACTGAGCCGAATGTCTAAGAGATACTAGAAAATGTGCCTTTAATGACATTATTTTTCCCTTTTCAGTACATGGGATGGTGGCACGACATTGCATCATATCCATCGGTTCACCAACATGGCACTTGCCACAATTCCTACTATAGCTTGAGCGAAGCGCCTGGAGTCATCGATGTGATCAACACTCAAGTCATCGATCAGACTCTCGACAGCATCAGAGGGGTGGCCGAAATTTGTGATGATGGGAGTTCCAAGCTTGTTGTCACTTTCCCCATTGATGCAGAAAATGGTATGTTAAAAAAACTTATAGAGGTGTTTAAGGAGGTGGCCGAAATTTGTGATGATGGGAGTTCCAAGCTTGTTGTCACTTTCCCCATTCATGCAGATAATGGTATGTTAAAAAAATCTTATAGAGGTGTGTTCAATAAAGGAATATCAACTTGAGAAACTATGGTCTTTTTCACTTAGGAAGGCACGTCGAACTTTTATAAAAAACCTAAATAAAATACGGATTCTCCTGATTTGTATCCGCTGAGTCACAGAGAGTACACAGATGACTTCCAACTTTCATCAGGGAGAATCCGCATTTTATTTAGGTTTTATAAAAGTTCGACGTGCTTTCCTACCTACGATCACTATGACTCATCATCATCAGCAACCTACTCTAGTCCATTGCTGGACCTAGACCTCTCCCAGGGCGCGACATTGAGCCCGATCTTCGGCTCTTCTCATCCAGACCACTGACTATCTCTACCTATTACCACTTTTGGGTGTTTGTTAAACATAAAATACTTTCTTTTAGCTACAGAAATCCAAAGAAATTACTGGGTACTTGCTACTGACTACACTTCGTATGCTTTTGTTTATACTTGCGAGAATTTCGGATTGTTTCACAGGCATGGTAAGCATTGTTTTACATTAGTACCATATAATGAATAATCGTTCATCGTTCAGTGGTGTCATCAGTAGATGTTAATTAAAACAATGGGTAAGAACGAGCCGTCACTCACGTTCGGATTCACTTTCCCCAATGATAACCAAACCCAATGTTTACCAATCCTCAAGGATTAATGAAGCCCAGAATGAGATACAATCAAAGCAAAGGACGAGAAATCCTGCGTCATTATTTTCACATCACACACACACAATGGGTACTAACACCTCAAGCTGTTAACCGTTCATGTATTACGTAAGCAGAATTCTAGCTATTTAAACCCCCCGTCCCCCGTCCCGTCCCGTCCCGTCCCCGTTTCAATATTTCAGTATGGAGTTGGAAATTAAGCAGAACGAAATACTTGACTGAAGCCGCTGAAACAGCCATTACTAACGAAATCAATAGGATCCCCGTCCTAGACCAGCGATACTACGTGCCTAGAAATCAGACTGTAGAAGGTTGTTTCTACTTTCCCGAACCAGAACCAGGAGTGCCAGTTGTTTTCCCAGGACAGTGCGACCTTAACATTCCAGTTGTTATCGATTTCGACGTGGCAAAGGTGGGTACTTATAAATACAGTAAAAGCGGAAAATATTGAATTACGAGTACCTTTCAACTGAAAACTACGTTTTTTTCCTTTGTTACTTTTTTGGGCGTTTCTATACCTAGTTCATTATTGTAGCTATTGTATTTTATTTACCATAAAGTAACAAAAACCGATACATGATTACCGTCAGCTAACTGACGGTAAATCAAATCATTATTTAGAATTTTAGACTATTCATTTTTTCTAAATTGAATTTCTTATTCTTTCTAATCTGATAACAAATACCAGCAAACATCAGTGTTTGCTGGTATTTGTTGAAAACCTCGGGAAATTAATGTCAATTCGTTTTAAAGTTCTGTGATAATCGAGTCATAAGGCTCAATTTACATTGCCATGGAATGGAGCGAATTTTCGCAACGTAATTGTACATAGCATAATGAACTTTATGTCAGTTTAAGCCAAAAAAGAGGTCGCGCGTCTTCCGGGGAATCCTCACGCATTCTCGAGAATTCCCCTAGCTACTTTTCTTTTTTTGCTCGTATTTAGTTTGTATGTTTACACAATTGCCATAAAGTTCATTATGATATGTACAATTACGTTGCGAAAATTCGCTTCCATTTCTTTCCGCAGCAATGTAAATTGAGCCTTAAAAGAGAATGCCGGATTTTGTATGGAAGGTGGCGTCTTTTTCTTTCGCGCGGCCCTCAGCTTTACCTCTGATGTTTTCCTTCACCGTCAGAGCAGTCGATAAATGTACGTAAGTCTTCGAAATACCGAAAAACTCATTGGTACATGTCATTGCATGGTTTCGAACTCTGACCTCCCGCATGGGAGTCCGACGTCCTAGCCACGACGCCACCGACGCCTCAAAACGCCTGTTTATAAATACTAATCAATAATTTCATAAACTTTAATAAAATAAACCTACTCGTAGCTGTGAAATATTGTAGCTCATAATAACGCAACAAACAAAACTTGTTACGACATGTTTATTCCTAAACTCAGTCTGAACCGAGTTATAAAGGCTAGAAGTATATAAATGTGATGTGAAGTATAATCAACTGAAACAGGTTTGGTTGATGGCCGCAAAATAACAGATACAAAAAAACGCTACTTTCAGGCAATGTCTTTTATTTGTCACGTATAGGTACACCCATCATTTCATTGCAATAAGGGATTTTCCAGCAGCTTCCAATCAACTCAACAGATAGCGCTGATTATATAGTGGAATGTCGAAATGTGCCAAAATATTACCCATATTTATAATATAATTTTTACCTAGGTGTACCTAAAATTTGAATTAAAAAAACTTTCTTTTTTATTATCGTCGATATGTATTATTGATCGTCGACTCTTCTTTGTTATTTACTCATATTTTTGTTTTATCATTGGGAAATTTTACAAAAAGCTACCTACTAATCAATAAAAAAACATTATGACAAAACAACTCTTCTGTCACTTTGACATTCCTATCAGATGCAGCGCCATCTATCTCGAATAGGGTTGCCACCCGTACTCTATAATAGAGTATTGTCCTCTTTTTCGTGAAGGTGTATTTTATAATCTACGACACGAATAAAGTACGCTAAAATACTCTATCTGGTTATGAGTACTTATGAGACTAAATAAATTGGTATCCAAAGTCGCAAAACTGAAGATTTTCCAAATATATACGAATTCATTTCATATATTATTTTTCTGTGCCTGCCACTTCAGCGTTCACTGAGAGAGTTTTCTCCCTTATGAATGTAAAGTGGAAAGACGAAAGGAACAAAGTTACCCTAAACTTCATTAAAAACGAGCTGATCATATATTTTAATTTTAATTTTGATTGCAAAGAGGCTGTAACTATCTTCAAGAAAGACAAATATTTGTTAAATGTTGCGAAAAGTAACAAAAAATATGTTTTTAAAGATAGATAAGTAAAAAATAAATATGTACTCTTTTTTATGTTGTGTACTTTATTTTTGTTCTACCGAAATGAATAAATTATACTCTATTCGTCCCAAAAAAAGGTGGCAACCCTAATCTCGAATGACAGAAACTTAATCTGGAAATCCCTTATTAGATATTTCCATAATTGAAATAGATTGGTGTTATCGTCGTGTATACGTCGCCAGTGATTCTTTTTTTTTAATTGGTCAATTTTGCTTAAAGTAATATTTGTGTAATAACAGTGTAAACTAAATAGTAGCTGTACCTTATGGAAGCGAAACTTATTTGTAATTTTATTTTACAGTTCGAAGGTAGATGGCACGAAATAGAAACATACCCCAAAGATTTTCAACCAGGACAATGCATGAATCATCTGTTCACGCCATTAGGAAGTGGAAATAATGTAGTTACATCTTCAGTTGATGACCAGCTTTTAGTGCAGTCTAACAGCGATTTAAGTTGGCCTAATAACGATGCTAGAATGGTCCTTACTCTACCTAGCGGTAAGTATTAATCATCAGTTCATCACAAATAAAATAAATAAATAATATAATAGTAATATAAATTAAATACTTATTTTATTTATTTATGACACCGTGTTGTGCCTGTCATAAAGAATAGCACAACCCCAACTCTTCCCGTGGGTGTCGTACGAGGCGACTAAGGGCCTTGTGGGTACTATTCTACACCTAGTAGACGGCGATAAACTCGCCACCTATTAGGTACGTTTGTCCACCAAATCTAACGACGAAAAGTGGGGTCTACCTACGATGCAGATGGTTCCTGTCTACCCCTTTGGGGATGATGGGCGTGAGAGTTATGCTGTTATTTATCAATTAAAAAAGTATTTTAATCAAATCTGCCCATAAACAGCATTTATTCGCGCAAGCGTAGCCGACGACACGAGCACAAGGCTCTGGATTCAAACTCGTCACCTTGATACAATCGCTTATTTTCCGCACTAGTATATCACAATAGGACTATTATGAATCCGTACTATTATTCTGTTACTACTAATATTCTGTTCATCGCAGGAGCTGAAATTCCTTTCTGGATTCTCGACACAGACTACGTTGAATATGCCTTGGCATACAGCTGTATAAACCTCGAAGACAGACCAGATCATAAAGTTGGTATGTTCTTGTTTTACTCTATACAACGTGTCCATCAGCGTTGGACATTATTTTAAACCCGGGTAGTACTTTGTCTCCAGAGTTCTATAAAATATACATTTTAAATATTAAGGTATAATCCAAAATCAAAATTTTCGAACAAATTATTCACAAATATCAACAAGAAATAGTAACATGCTCTAAACAGATAATAAACAAAGTTGACGTACGTTAAGCGTAAAACATATAGGAGGTGTGGCGCGCCTGTCGATGCAACGACAGGTGCACACCGACAGGCGAGCCACGCCCCTCAACCGTTGTGTCGGCGGCGCATCTCACGGTTGCCGTTTGCCCGTACGCCGCGGACAATAAACGAAAAACAAAAAAAAACACAAAAAAAAGGAAAAAAAACTGAAATACCGCAGAATTTGTTGCTAAAAAATAAATGTATCTTGATGCATATAACAAACTATCCCAGAGACAAAAACTTTCTACGTATAGTTTTTGAGAAAAAAAACATAAGAGAAAATTCACCTGAAATCAGGTCTCATAGAAAATTGTATGGAGCCAAAATATGTGTCCTATTCCGAACAAAATAAATAAGATTTTAGAAAACGTAATTTTAAACTCATTTTCTCCATAATTATAAGTGAGTATACAAAATTCCGGACAATTTTTTTCTAACAAAAACCGAAATGTTTTTACACCATCGATTAGGTACGCGTAATAAAAAACTTTTTTTTTCAAATCCTATATCCATAAAAGCTCGATTTTCAGTCCATTTTCAGGCCCGCCGTGAGGTGTGACGGCCGTTGCGCCCGTGAAATGGCTTAACTATTTTCATACAAAATATATGAAACTATGATGAAGATGTAAAACAGACAGAGTTTGTTTTGTTTTATGCCTTAGACATTTGATTATTGCCAAACTTAAATTTTGAAATTTTCAATACCATACCTACAGGTTGTTCTATAATGAATAAATGAAAAATAAATCTACTATAAACACTAAAACGATTTTGATAATATTCCGCCAAACGTTCATACATGCAGTAATGAACATATAATGATAAGGAATGTCCAACGGTGATGGACACGTTGTATACCTATTCATAATCTTCAGACATAAAGTAAACACGATCACGATTCTAACGTTTCTGTTATCTCAGTCTACAGTTGGAAACTCAGCCGATCGAAAACATTATCACCGGAAGCGCAAACCGCTATCGACGATGCTATGGACCCCATCGATATTTTAGACAACAGATACTATGACCCAATTGACCAATCTTACGAAGCCTGCTTCTTCTTGCCCGTGCTTTTACCTAACGATCCAGTTGTATTCGTCGGGCAATGTAACGAAAACATTCCTGTTGTTCTTGACTTTGATGCGCAAAGAGTGAGTACAAGCAATTGGTACACAATTAAATAACAAAGACCCTTAATTGTAACAGATTTATTTTTTATTGAATAAGGAGAGCAGACGAGCAAACGGGCCATCTGATAGGTAGTGGTTATAGTTGCTTATAGACATCTCACCTCACTATACTTACTTACTCACTTACTCCGCTGGCGTAGCGACCCGAAGTGGATCTTGGCCTCCGATACCAAAGAGCGCCATCGCTCTCTCTCTCCTGCACAGTCTCGAGCCAGTCAGGTGCCCGGAGCTCACGCAGATCTTTATCCACTTCATCGCGCCAGCGGTATCTGGGACGTCCGAGCGGACGTCGTCCGTTAGGGCGTCCCACATACGCTCGTTTAACTGCCCGATCCTCCCCCATCCTAGTGATGTGTCCGAGCCATCGGAGTCGATCTGCTTTCGTTTCTCCTATAATGTTCGGCTCGTTCAACATCTCTTCAATCTCCTAATTCTTTCTCATGCTCCACCCTCCGTCTTCCTTCTTGACTGAAGCGGTAACTCAAGAACGACCCCATTTACAGAATCGAAAATAGGCCACAACTTCTCAAAATAAACTAGGTACGACAATGCTTCTTTTGTGGTGGCAATATCCATCGAAGGCCCTGCAAACAACGTAAATTGCCAACTGTGCTCAATGAAAGGTCATTTCGCCAATGTTTGTCGCTCCAGTCGCACACAACGAAAACGTTAACGCTGCTGCTAGTACAGAGGGTACTCTCAAAACTCTCATTTATCAGTAATTTCCGCCGCTTCTCCTTCAAACTTGCGTAGAACTACAATACCTGTCACTGTCAATGGTTACCGGGCTGATGCTTTTGTAGACACAGGAAGTTCTATCAGTTTTATCGACAACGACTTAGCCCAATCTATGAAACTCAAGAGAAGGCCATGTAAACAAGCCAAGATTCCCTTTTGGTTTTGCATCATTTGTATCAATTTATTTCTTACCCATAACTATCTGGTTTTCAGTATTCAGGCCGTTGGTTCGACATCGAAAGCTACTTTGATGGCCATGTAGGTGAATGTAACGATGGCAGATTGGCCTTAAATAACGACGGTTACGACATTGTCTACACGCAAGTCTTGAATCAAGCGTTGGAGAGCCTCAACAGCCGTGCCACATTTGCTGTCGACAGCAGTGGGAGACTTATAGTTACTACTCCTGATGGTAAAACAACCGTTTGAACATCCAATGTCATTGGCAATTTCGTGGTGGATTCTAATAGAGATTGTAACTTACAGAAACCTTTGAATACTGGATATTGGACACTGACTACACCAATTTCGCGTTGGTTTACTCTTGCAGTAACGTAGACGTTGAATCCAGACGTGGTAAATATACATATTTTTTTCATTATCTATAAGTAACATCTGCTCGATAATTGGCCCTTTTCTTGACTGAAAACTTGTGCGAAACTGGCCATATATAAAAAGTTATTTCAATTGGATTTTTCTGAATTAATTTTTATTTTCGCCATAGTTACATAAAGTATCATGTGTATTAGGTACTCTAAAACCATGTGTCGTACCTCCGGTTTCACAACCCTCGTCTGTGCACGGGTTAACACTTGGGCGACAATTTAACCTTTGGCACTCTGCCTTCAATAATATTTATACTATTATCGAACACACTATGTCGTTCAGTGATATCAACTTTTTCTACATTTCAGTCAGAAGTTGGAAAATGAGTAGAACAAATGAATTGTCGGAAGCATCACGAACAGCAATCGCTGCCGTGGTCAACACTATCAATGTGCTAGACGAGAGGTACTATAATGTCAGGGATCATAGCGCCGAAGCCTGCTTCTACTTCCCTACGCCAGTAAAAGGGCAACCCGTCAGGTTTAGGGGAAGATGTGATGATACTATAAATGTCGTCGAAGATTTCCAATTGGATGACGTGAGTAAAAACAAAGAAGCAAAAGCTATTGAACATGAAATTGATGCTAGGCATTCATCAACAGTTTTTTAACTTTATGTTTGCTATAGTATCTGGGCATTTGGTACGCCATCGAAAACTACCCTCAAGAATTCCATAATGGAACCTGTGCTACGGCTGAGTATACCCCCGGTGAAGGCGGTATGAATGTCTACAATACCCAAGTTGTCAACCAACGGCTGGACTCCATCAATGGCTTCGCGGCGTTAGATTCAGAGGACGGGTTTGCTAAACTACTTGTCAGTTTCCCTAATCGTAAGTTCTGCCTACGAAGTAGTATCATGAATCATCTAATTCAAAGTTTTATAATACCTCCTGGATTTATTTTTCATTAAACTTTTTTCTTATTTTTAGAAGACACTCCTTCACCGTACTGGGTTTTGGCAACTGATTACACATCTTACTCTTTAGTCTACTCTTGTAGTATAATCGATGACGAATACGTACAAGGTAAGTCTTGATAACATTTTGATTTCTTGAATATCTTAATATCCCAATTGTAATTATTTTTGTTTGTTTGTCAGTGGGAGCCTGGAAGTTAAGTAGATCTGAGTATCTGACCACATCAGCCCAGGCGGCTATTGACGCTGTTATTGCAAACGTAACCCCGCTTCGTCAGATCTATTTTGAAGTAACTGGTCATACTGAAGAAAACTGCTTCTTCTATCCCGACATTCCACCTGGTGAACCGATTATACTGGAAGGGGAGTGTCCACAAGGAGATGAAATTGGTGCTGTTTCCGATTTTGATGCCAATTCGGTCAGTATTTTACCTCTTTTTCTTTTTAGATTTCATTCAATCTCTTCTCTCGATGTTCAATAAAACAGATTTTAAACAATATATAATTGAATGTTTAACATACTTATCCCAAAAATTGTATCCTTTCTTCTTTACAAGTTTATATGAAGGTATAACATTATTTTCCAGTTTGTTGATACTTGGCACGAAATCGCCCGTTTCCCATCTGAACTGCAAAATGGCGAGTGTGCATCTAGTTCGGTTTCCTCTACAACCGATAACGCCTTTTCAATTACTCAAACTATCATTTACAATGAGAGATTGAACACCATCACCGGATCAGCTGCTTCTAATGACGGCAACGGAACTTTTACAGTGGAGTTTGTTAGAGACGGAGGTACCTAATTTACGTCAGGAATTTATTTTAGCTATGCGGTATACGCTATACACTGTTTGAAGAGAGTTGATAAATATTTTTAAAACGCCCAGCTATAGCAACTATATTCTCCCCTATAGGTATAGTTCGCGAGGGGTATAGATTTTGACGGCAAAGCGACAGTCGCTGTATGGGGGTGTTTTTATAAAACTTATCAACTATCGTCGAACGGATCTATTTTTAGATTAAATTGCTAATCACAATTAATTTGCGTATGTTACAGTTACTACAACTATAGACGTGCATATTCTGGACATCGAATATTTAGACTTCGCACTAGCTTTTGGTTGCAACCAAATTAATGGTACCCATAAACAAAGTAAGAGCATTCCAATATAAACGTTACAAGACTTTACTGAAATTATTCAAGTTTAATTAACTTCTACATTATACTTGCAGTCTACAGCTGGAAACTTAGCAGATTCCGCAGCGGTCTCTCCCAGGAAGCGAATGAGAGAATTAATGATATTGTCTCCAAACATATAGACCTCTTCGGAGGCTACTATCAGACCACCGATCAGAGCAATGACGGTTGCTTCTATTATCCAGAATTTGATCCTCTACCTGATGTTATCACGCTGCCAGGACCATGTGACGAAAGGATTCGAGGAAAAGCGAACTTCGATACAGCTGCCGTAAGTTTGCTAATCACAAAGCCCTTGGTATTGATTTTGCCTCGTAGTAACTATAAGTATTGCTTTTACCGTAATATTTCAGTACCTCGGAAGATGGTTCGAGATCGCAAAGTACCCTCAACCTTTCCAAACAGGCACATGCAGTCGAGCTCATTATAGCCCAAGTGGAAATGAAATTGTAGTACGAAACACTCAAGTAGTCGATCAGATTTTAGAAGTCGAGATCGCATCGGCTGTGGTTGCTTCTAATGATGGCACTGGATTATTGGACGTCACATTCAATATAGATGGAGGTAATGGGCCAATTATTTTCTTTTTTATTTGTAAGTATTAATTTCTATTTTTCGGTAACTATGAATAATATAATTATGTTGTTTCCGTTTCAGTACCAGTCGTTGCTAATTACTACATTCTAGAAACCGACTACACCCACTTTGCGCTTGTGTACAGTTGTCGTAACTTGGACGACGGAAACAGAAGACAAGGTATGTATACTTTTAAATTAATCTGCAACATCCGAAATCTATTTCTCATCGTTTATTTTTATAATTTAGTTTCTAGCTGGAAACTTAGCAGAGATAGAATACTCAGCGATGAAGCTAACGAGATCATCGATGGCATTATAGTTGCTACTCAGGGTCTTATAGAAGACTATTACACACCCACCAGCCAAAATGACGATGATTGCTTCTACATACCTGAAGTAGATGAAAACAGTGCCCTAGTATTCAGAGGAGTGTGTAATGAGAGCATCTACGGTGTGGACAATTTCAATATGCAGGAGGTAAGTTGCAAATAAGTTTTGCAGATCTGTTTATTCGAATTCTCAAATTGTTATTTATTGACAACTTTTATTCATACTGTAACTGATTCGTTATCTAAAAATGTTTGAATGGACAATTGCACGAATAGTGTTGTACTATGTGTATATGTGTTGTCTTGTATCTATTAATTATGAATTTTGTCTTCTCGACAAGAAGTCTTCTTTTAGGTTCTAATAATATTATTTCTACTGATTTCTCAGATTGCTATTTTATTTTCGAGGTAGATGATGCGGTGAGTTTATGTTTTATATTCGTCTATATCGAGGATCTGGAACTCTAAATACATATTAAAAAAGTTTTAATCTTTTTCTGTTTATTGTATTGCAGGTGAATGACAATTCTATACTTTGAATGCCATTTCTTTCAATTATTATCATTATTTTAAGTTTTGGAATCTAAATTCTTCCAATTATCGCTGCCCTTTTTCTTAGGTACTGGTACTCACGGTATCTACTTACGATTTTCTATTGTATTTTAGCATTTTGTCTAGCAAGTTAACATTGAATAAAATTTGGTTCTATACTTATCTTTATGGCTTGTGTTTTTCAGAAACGTACTGTTAAATCTACATAAAATTAAACACAGCATTAATTTCCAGTACCTAGGTTGGTGGCACGAGATCGAGAGCTATCCAGTAGACAGCAACATTGGCCAATGCATCAGTTCACAGTTCGAGCAGACTGGCAACACTTTTAGAGTTGTGGACACGAATGTTGTGGGCTTCACTGCTAACGTCACCACTGTTACCGTGACGGCAACATCTAACGGACAACTGAGTTACAGTGATGGAAGACCTGGTGAGACTCTACCTAGGTTACTCATTCTAAAATATTCAATTTCTAATTTATTGTGAGTACATAATATACAAATCTAGTCAATATAATATAAACATATTACATTTGTCAAAAGCATTAATCTAATAAACCGCCCCGAGTCGCACCCGGCGGGAAGGAGCCCATCACGCTGGCAGCGTTTCCACGCTGAATAGCCAGCGAAATGCGCTGCACCAGGTACGACTCGGCGCGGGGGTCACCTGAGCGCACTCTCAGTCGTCGGGTCAAACCTCGGACAAAAACCTTGGCCTCCGTGCACCATACGCCCGTGGTCTCCACAGCGAGTGGAACGATATTTTCGGCCGTTTTTAGGCCGTTTCGAGCCCCGCGTACTTGACATGTTTTTGTTTGGCCGCCCACTCGGCAGCCGACCCTGCCGTCCGGACGGTGCGGCCTAGATGGGAAGCCGTGAACGTGCTTACGCACGTGGCGTCCCACAGCAGGGATCCGCCTTTCTCCCAAGGCACCAACGTTAAACCGCCTGACGGTTTAACGTTGGTGCCTTGGGTCTCTTGCCATCCGTACGGCTCAATCCAGGATTTCTAATTTAAGCAAATCACATCAACTGCAGTAGTAATATTTATGAATAAACACCGATCTTAAAAAGATATTATTTTCAATATAAAAAAAACACGGCAAGAAGTTTTCTTTCTCCGTTACTAACTTTAATCGAAGTCTGATCCAAAACCGAGTTAATCAAACTTAATTATAGTGTTTCATTTTAGATTCCTGGGTTTTGGAAACGGACTACCAAACATACTCTTTATTGTACTCCTGTGAGAACTTCTATGATGAGAACGGAGATGAACACAGACGTGGTGAGTATTTATAATTTTATATATTTTTTAGAGTATTATAATTTTATAATTTACATGTATTGAAAGTTATAATTTACATTGCCATAAGTACGACGATAATATTTTTTTCCGCTTATTTTAAGTGTGGAGCGCCAAACACAGCAAGACCCGTGAATTGACACAAGCTGCACAAGACGCTATGGCATCATCCATAGAAGACAACAAAGTTCTCTACTCACAATTCTACTTGAATGTCGACCAGAGTGACACCGCTTGCTTCCACTACCCAGATTCTGAACTTTTTGGTAATCGAGTCATCCTGCCTGGCCAATGCGATCCTGTTATACCTGTTGTGTCGAGCTTCGACGCTGAATCTGTAAGTATTTTAATGATGATGACCAGCAAATGCATAAATATTAGCAGTGCCATTAATAATTGGTTAATTATAGTTAACTTTCGACATTCTACTTAGGTACTCCTAAAAAGTAAGCACTTAAGTACTTTTATTTTCCCTTAACTAGAGTCCACTGATCCTTTCAATTCAAACATAACATACGCCTGGGAGTTACCCCAAAATATACTTCATGTTATCTTTCCTTACAGTACACAGGAACCTGGTATCAGCTCGAAAGATACCTCCATCCTGAAATGTCAGAGAATGGCGCCTGTATCGGCAGTAGATACTCTCCAGCAGTATCAGAGACCGGTCAATCGTTAAACGTCCTTAATTGGGAGAGGGTTGATGACGCTCTGGTTACTGTAGCAGGATCTGTGGCAGTAGCAGCTGATAACAGTGGGAGGCTGGAAATCACTTTACCTTTGGGTGGAGGTATGTTAATTCTCTTGCCCTACTTTCGAATACTGCCCGGATTAGCGGCTAAAAATTACAGAACTGATAAATGTATTTCTTGACGCTGTTGACAGTACTGGTACCAAGTTAATTCACTCGTCTAAAATCGTCGAAGACTTACGACATTTACCGACTGCTCTGACGGTGAAGGAAAACATCGTGAGGAAACCTGCACACTAATATGACCAGTGTGTATAATGGGGTAGGCACAAAAGATCCTCAAGGGTCGAAGTGCCGCTGGGTTATTCCCGGCCCCCTATCATAAGATGAGATAAGAAGATAAACATGGGGTACCATCATATTATGGAATCCAAGTTTTCACAGGATTTTCCATAACAATCTATACTTTAGTGAAGCAAGACAAAATGATTATCTTCAATAATGCTGTCTATCTGTTGTTTTTGAATTTACTCTTCGATATTATTTTCAGTTAACGTAACAACAGAAATTTACGTGTTAGCTACAGACTACGTGGTTTACTCTTTGTTGTACTACTGCGAAAACGTAAACGAGTTTCAAAGAGCAAGTGAGTAACTCCTTTTTACCTATCAGAATCGTAGCCAGAATTATTTTGAAATAGAAATATCATTTATTTGTAAATATGGGTAATGCAGATGTTACATTGTGTTTCAATATCACCTTTTTTTTTTCGTACTGATAATTGCTGTTGGTCCTAATGACCTTTACAGCTTCACCGGGGTTTTTGGGGCGAGCGCTAAGTGCGCTCCAGCCTAGAGGAGGACTTAAAAACTACTATTAGAAGCGACTGCCTAAGGGCACCCAGGTGGGTAGGGACCTCGGCTTAGGACGTCGCTGGGGAGAGAGGGGTCGGGGAGAAGCGGCCTGGAATATGCTGATAGCGCGTGTAAGCGCCAGAAGCGAGTCGCCGCCCGCGCCGGCGCGGGCGGTATGTAGGTGCTGTGTTCAATATCACCATATTCTGCCCGAAAACTTAAAATTTTTGTTCAATTAAAAAAACAATAATAAATTATCAACATTAAAGTAATCAATCATAATAAATTAGCAAAATAATAATATAAAACAAAACAAAACATCAACATTTTACTGAAATGTCTCAATTTAAAAAAATTACATAACGATTGCTACAATAAAGATAGGATTTTAATTAAATTATAATATACATGTCAACTTTAATTAAATTTTGATGACGTCACAGCCACAGCTTATCACTAAGAAAGTCAGTCAATTTGTAATAGCATTTTTCTAATAGCAATTTATATAGTCTATTTTTATAATCAGGCAAGCGTAATTCCACAATGCTTTTTGGTAATAGAGTAAATCAGGAGCCATGCAAAGTAAACTTTGAGAAACCAAGATATTATTATTATTTATTTATACTTGGAATAAACTTTAAATTCGAAAGATGTTACAAATATCAGAAATAAGTGGCACAAAGAAAACACCACCGGTTATTTTGAGGTCTTATTTAACCAGTCTACGACCACACGACGATGAGGTACCTCTACGATATGATAAGTTACGTTATGCTTTGGGAGGTTCAAGTGGTCCTTATATTATTTTGTCCTATGATTTTTGTGAAATATCCATGTCTACCTCAAAAATATTGACTTTTACTTGGTAAGATATACCTAGAGTCAAAAGATTGTCTTCTTACGACAATACAAATATGAACTTTAGGATAAATTGTACAATCGACTTCTTATTTGATTTCCCCAGTTACTGCCTTCAAGCTGAGTCGCTTCCGCACCATGCCAGCCTCAGGCAACACCGCTGTCGACAGCATCATATCGCAGAGAGAAGAGTTACACCAGCCCTACTTCCTCTCTGTGCATCAAGATGAAGACTGCGAGGATCCCAGCGCTGGAGTGCTCGTGAAGAGCAGTTTAGTTGTGCTCCTAATTTGTGGTCTTTGGCAGTTGCTGATGTAGTTGTAAAGTTGTACCTATAATTAGAGATGAAAAAAATATATGTGTATAGTATGTATAGATATTTTGTAAATAATTTTCTTATTGATATGTAATGTTAATAACTAATTAAAAATTTAAGAAACCCCCCGACTTACCATTCCGCATATCACCTTACTGTTTCCTGGTCATTATCATCTCAAGGTTCCTGATGTGGGAAGGTCACCATGATCCTAAACATTTGAGCTCAAACTCGAGCCACCTAACTGTTACCGTTCCAGAAATCCAAGGGATTCCAAGATCTAAGAGTACTTTGATATCTGTCATCAAAGTACTCCTAGATCTTGGAAACCCCTGATCCAGTTTTAATTAGACATGGCTTAGAACACTCTGGACCAAATGGTCTGTTAAATAAAAATATTTGCGTCCAAATCAAATCATCGGTTGTTGAAATATGATTATTATGACATGCACAGACAAACAAGACACATGTTAAACTTATAACACCCTTTTCTTCCGGCGGGGTTTAAAAACCAAAAACCTAGGTTGCCTTACCTGCAGTTTATGAAACGGCAGACTGTAGTGGATCAGTCTTGATGTTGCCCTGCGGGCCCCTGCGGTGCAAATGTAGGTATTTGGATATTCTCCCACTTCTGAACCATTGTGGTGGACCTAAATTCAATCAATTAAAGTGTCAGGCCGGCTTGCGCGAAAGTCGAGTTATGAGAAAATCCGAGAATTAGTGCTTAATTCAGGTTAAATCATAAAAATGTCTTGCACCAACGCTAATTCTGAAAAATTTAGTACGATAAGAGGATAGAATTCAGGGTTATCTAACCCGGGTTAAAGAACATTTAACCCGCACTTCGCGAAAGCGGCCCTTGTTTCGTTTTGTCTTGCAAATTGTTTTATAGTAGTGCTTTTCGAGTAAGAATGGTGTTTCTTGTTCAAAGAATTTCGACAAGATATGAATAATGTGTAAGTAGTGAAGTAAAGTCAAATAAGACGCTGCAGTCTGATCCGTACTTGGCTGAATTTTGAAGAGCCATACTGCATCCGGGACGCCTTCTTCTTTGGTTCGGATGGTGTAGAAGCGTGGAAGATTCTCCCAGATAGCATTGAATTTTAATGAAGACTTGATAGAGTTGCTTACATCAGACATGGCTGTATGGGCTCAGTTCCCTTTGCCTTAAAAAGAACAACAATCATTTTGTTTATTCTTTGGTAAGGGGAAGGTGATGCATATGTTATGACTATGTGGGTACCGTCATTGATTAAAAAAATCAGTCTTTGTCCAACAAGCTTCAAGTACGTTATTTATAACCTAGTATAGGACACAATAAAATACCCATATTTCTTCGTCATGTTGGCGATATTGCAGAGAGAGAAGCCCATCCCATCAATCATTCATTCTACTGTCAATCATCGAACGAAATTGTTCCATTCATTCATTCCAATTTCCTTTCAATTCATTTTTCATGAATTGGGGATAGCATGTAAAGAAAATCATATTTTATGATTATTCCCTTATTTCACATTGAAACGCTTTGATTTTTCGATTATTATAACGTGAAGTTATGGCTACTAACGACGAAATCACCGGGCCCGAGTCGCAGGCCGATATAGAGGCTGGGGATAAACTGAAAAACGAAGCAAATGAACTTTTCAAAAGTAAGTTTTCATTGATTTATTCAATATTTTTTTCGATGAAACTTGATGTTACATTACTTTTCATGTGTTGTTTCATTTAAAATCAGTTTTTTCCTGAAATCGGACATTCGATTGACATAACCTCAAAATTTCAGAACAAAATTACAACGGTGCTATCGATTTGTACACAAAAGCTATAGAGAAGAATCCGAATAATGCCGTGTTCTTCGCGAACCGAAGTATATCTAACCTGAGACTGGAGAACTTCGGTTACGCGCTGACCGATGCGTCTAAAGCCATAGAGCTGGACAGAGGGTATACGAAGGCGTATTATAGAAGGGCCGCCGCTCACATGTCTCTAGGAAAGTACAAACTAGCACTTAAGGATTTTGAATATGTAAGTATCAATGAGGTAGATACCTATGTCAATATCAAAACACATGCATAACCCATAATCATCATGGTGTTTATTACATAAACACGGAAGGCTTAAGATAGGTATGTCTAAAAACTTCTTTTCTTAGTCTCTTTGTTTTTCTTTTGTTTTGGTTAAATTCTGGCCTTTCATTTCATTACATTTGGCTGGACAGGAAATGCACAGAAACCAAAGAGAAGTTCTCTGTAGTATGTAGTTAGAGGTCAGTACAACAAACATAACCATAATATAAGTAACTATCTAATTTAGTCATCTTGTTTTTACAAGTCGGTGTAAGAGGTGTTCATGCGGCATTTAACACTCGCTACAAGAAAAGACTTGCTCTGTCAAAATTAAAATTAAGTTTACACAGTTCTGGACCATTCGTTGTCTATAAAAAATAAATAACAAAATTTCACAAATCATCGACATTGAATTAAAAGACTCGATATTCAATAAAAGATTAAAGTTAATATCTTAACAAATGTTTCTATTCACTGCAGGAGTTTTTTGATGATAAAACCAATACTTATCTATAAAATCAATTATGCATAACTTATAATGACATTTAATTTATCCTGTTAGCATTTATTACCATTATAATTTATTATAATCTCTTATTTTATATTGCGGTGCCCTACTCAGGGTTTCATGTATGATCATATAATATATATTTTTAAGATCAATTGTTACACATGAAAAGCAATAAATCTTACTCGTACTCATACCGAGTATGGGTAAGAGTATGGCACTCAATTCCCTCTGTCTACCCTCTAAGGGACATAGTGTGAAGTTATGTGTGTATGTTTTCCATGGCATTAGGAAAATACATAAATTAAGTTAGCAAAGTAGGACTTTAACATTTGTAGATGCATGGGACAAACCCTTGCATAAGGGAAAATTATGAAACAGACTGTAATAGGATTTTTTATTGTATAAGGAAAGCAGATGAACCACTGTAAGTGGTCGCCGATGGCCAAAGTCATCTCACCTCACTATTATTATATATATTAAATGGTTCTCAATTCACAGCTAACCTTGAGGACTGAGATGAAGTGCCTCATGTACCAGTAATTACTAATGATCGGACAATTGGTTGCATTTGTACCTAAAGTTGCTCTGCTAGCATAATGTGGACATCCTGAATAAATAAAGTGTGTGGAAGCTGCTCCATGAATGAAGTCATTTGATGCAAAACACTATATTCCTAGCGGTCTTCGTTCCTATTTCTGGGCATGAGACACTCATGACTAGGAGGAGACTCCTCCCCTGAAATGTAGGACAACCGATATGGAACGCTTTTTTGCGATCCCGGGATCGCAATAAAGCGTTTCATATCGGTTGTCCTACATTTCATTATAGATTTCAGTGATTTTTTTTGTATGAAAATGTATTTAACTATAATTTTTCGTGCGAAAATGTCAAGTTTGGGTACAAATGCAACTGAATAATCGGTTGCATTGATTGATAAGCGTAATTTTTTATGAATAAATTGTTTGTATTTTTTTTGTATACACATAATGTTTCTAAATCACTAATTCTCGTACTATTATATTCAGTCAACATATCTTTTGATCAGTTATATTTAATTAAACCATTTGGCTGAACATAGTTACGGAAAATACATTACTCATTTTATTATTCAACACACTACAAATCAACAATCATTTACAGTCGGGAACAAAACACCTACGTACAGTGCGTGAGTTTTTAGAACAAGATTTGGGTCTTGAAAACTTCGGTGTACTTCGGTTATTGTTATCGACACGCGAATGTACTAAGACAGAGACAGCGACCGATTTTACCTGATATCCATATCCTTTTCTAAGAGCTTACGGAATGTTTGATCCTGTGGTTGTGGGATATATATATTACGCAAGGCTGTGGCGTTCTTGTTACTTTTGTATGCCAATACTATCATCTACTTTTGTACTGTGTTCAGCGAATTTCATTGCTGACTGTACACAGTAACACTTCAGATTTATTGTTGACTTTACTGATTTTATGTATTGTAAATATGAAAAGATATACTTACATGTATTACCTAATTTTTTCGTCACGATTGAGAATTGTTACGAAGGTACATATTACTCTGAAATACTAGTAATTATGTGTATTGAATTAGCATATTATTAGGATTCATCAGTAAGTGACTAATCCAATCCTGATAGTTATTTTTAACCTCAAGGTCACTTGTTACACTGGGCATGATGATCTAATGTTTTGTTTTTACTATTTTTTCTTCTCTTTTTATATTATTTTTCTACAAACATGTGTTATGGAAATCCATAGGGTCCATGAAACATTCAATTGCGATTGAAAATTGTGAGAAAGTTAAGCGCCTCTCTCTTACTTGTTTTGTATTAGGCATTCGACACAAAAGTCACACATAATCACTCTATTATTAAGTAACATATTAAATGGTTCTTTACAAGGATATTCATATTAGTTATTTTTTCAATATACATTTGGTTCTATGACTCTACGGTCAGTCTAGGGTTGTACCACCTTTTTACCTATCTCTGCCGCAAAGCAGGCATTCTTGCATCACTGTGTTTCGGTTTGAAGAATAAGAGAGCCAGCATAATTACCGGCACAACTTGGGATCTTCAAGGCCAGAGTGAATAGGCATTTACTGGACCCGCATGCTCCATCGTCGACCTCATCATCCGCGCTCACCATCAGACGAGATAGAGGTCAAATAATGCGGGTTTAGTCAATAAAAAAATTAAAAATCATGAGACACTCGCATCTAATTTAAGTCCTCAAGGTTAGCTGCGCATCGAAAACCTGTAATGCCATTACACTTACCATTAGATCCCCTTTGCTCGTTTGGTCTTCTTATACTACAAAAAAATAAAATGCTTCTAAATTATTATTTATTTTTCAGGTAACCAAAGTTAGACCAAATGATCAAGACGCGAAGATGAAGTACACAGAATGCAACAAAATAGTTAAAAAAATTGCCTTTGAGAAGGCCATCTCGGTTGACAAGAAAGAAGTTATTATCGCCGATACCATCAACTTGGACGCAATGTGTAAGTTGTTTCGTCATTCTTAGGATTCTTGATGATGTGAGGAGCTCGTAGCCTAGTTGCGAGCACGGTCCGAAAGTGATCGTGCAGGTTAAGCGACGTTGGCGCGGTCGGTACCTGGATGGGTGACCGCTAGTGGCATATTTCATCTGAGCTTCATCGTGCCTCGGAGGGCACGTTAAGCAGTCGGTCCCGGTTGTTAAAAAAATAAAAAAAAATAAAAAATAAATTTATTTTCCTTAAAAAGCTACAACATTTTTATATCCGTGATCGAGGCCTCCTTTTAAGCAAATAATGCTTGTGCCAGGAGGCCCCGCTCTTCCATATCCAAACATAACAATACTTTAGTGTGTGAGTGTATGTAGGAGTATGTAATTGTTATGTGTGTGTGTGTGTGTGTGTGTATGTGTGTGTGTGTATGTGTGTGTGTGTGTATGTGTGAGTACATTTCTATGGTAGTTGTTCATTTATATGTGAATGTAGATCTTACAATTCACAATTTGAGTACAGAATTATACTCACATTGTGAACTGTAAGAGTGCCTCCGTCTGTTCATATGTTAGTGTCTTTAGCCAATCTATTACATCTTTTTTACAGTCATGAGAATTTTTGTTATATATATATATCTCTTTATTTATTTTATTATACAGGGAAGCTGAACGTTTATTTAACTGTACACTAGCAAAAGTTGTTTTGACCTTAGGTACTTGTGCAACTATATCTTTTCGTCTTTTAGTTGTTAAATTTATGTCATATTGCAAGGTTTTATGTTTTTTAAGGATAAGCTGTATTATATATAAGGTTGTTGTCGTTCGACAACAGTCGTTAAGCCATGTCAGATGCCTACAGGCGGCCTGAACAACTCTGACAAATAGGTTGGCCACTAACCATACATTGATGCAAGCATTGATGATGTTATTCTATGTAAATACCACATAGAACGACTTTCTCGACAGCTTTAATGGGGTGGCCATATCACGCACTGGTTATCTCAGTGTGCAGGTTTCCTCACGATGTTTTCCTTCACCGTTAGAGCAGTAGGCAAATGTACGTAAGTCTTTCAAAAAAAAACTTCACTAAAAAATACGTTGGCGCAGGTAGGATTTATTTTTTGCACTATACATAGATTTAATTATTCCTATGTGGCAACGCATGACGCTCCACTACGCTTAGTACACTCAGCTCGCCGACAGATGTCGTTGTTCGTCCGTATTTCCATACAAACATAGAACGTGCTACTATTTTCAATGGATCTTCGCCTGTATGCGAGTTCCAAACATCCATTGGTGGACCAGCACTACTGGTCCAACTCGCTTGGTGGAAGACCTCCCCATTTCATTCTTCCTCTTCGCTTCTGTACCTAACATTCTATAATCTCTGTACCTTTCAATCACTTCTTACAAATCTGCAGCCTTCAGTCATCCATAGTTACCAGTGACTTATCCTTCCTTCCTTGACGGTGAAGGAAAACATCGTGAGGAAACCTGCACACTGAAATAACCAGTATGTGAAATGGGGTAGGCAATGGCAAACCACGCCATTAAATCTGCCAAGACAGATTAATCCGTAGAATGATCACGACCCTCAGCAATGAGAAACACGACTGAGAAGAAGGTTCTTCCTTGCCACCAACCTTGAGCGCTTCTATACCTAAAATTGTAAATAATATTTAATACCTTAATCATATTTTAATGTTATATATGACAGACGTAAACAGCCAATCTTTAATTAACAAATGGCAATTCAGGCATCGATTCCGGGATAGCCGCCAAATTTTGCGCGACAGTTTCAGGTTTAGCTTTAGATTTGGCGGTCACGCAGGAATCGACGCCAAATTACCTTTTAGTCTCGGTGATATCACCAATCATATATAATCATCAGCAATTATAATAATCACATATACATACCTAGACTAAAGTCCTATTTTACCAGATACATTTGATTAAATTATATCACAATCTCTTTGGTTCGGCTAACCTTCTGGAGTATCTGTGTTGCCATGATTATCAATTGAGATATACCCAGATTTCTTTACATAGCCAAAATATAATCAAAGATAATGAGGCATTATATGTTTTATTGATCAATTATAGTTATCTACGCTATAAGGAAAAACACTTGTTATTACGGAGTTAATTCCTAATTGTGTTAATAGTTACTTTAGTAAACTATGTGTTTATGCGGATTATTCTTTCATAGTGAGAGTGAGACTAGCCGAGAATGTACGTATAAAGTATTAATTATTTTGTAAACATCTTACAAAAATGTATTACTTTATAATAGTAATTCAGTATCCATCTTTTAATGGCTCTTTTAAGGTGTTGATTTTTTTATTTATAAGGAGGGCAGAGGAGCAAACGGGCTACCTTGTAACGATGTAGACTTCATCGTCCATATCGACCTCCTTGCCATCAATTTCAACCTCATCGTTAGTGTTTATCTCACCTCATTTCGTGTTGCATCTTCATTTCTTCATCTATATTTTCATAACTCAAATCATATTCCCATTCCATTTCTAAATTCCATTATTCCATTAATTTCATTGTTTTCTTTGTATTTTGCACTTTCTCTCTGTATTTTGTCTTGAATGGACGTTTCTCCATTTTATTTTAGTCTCCTACAACAACCTATTTTCTACATTACTATTTTCTGTGTTGTTCTGTTCCTTAAAAATATAATATCTATTACCAAGTTCTTCTACTACTTCATCTGCACACTGTCCTAGAACCCTGCTAGCCGGCACCTTAAGGACAGACTGTAGCAACCTGATGGTGTACCCATCGCCCATAGATATCTCACCTCACCTTTACATTAATAGATAATTTTCGATGTTCTTTTAACCTTAAGGGCTTAGATGCAGTGCCTCATGTGCCAGTGATCACGCTGACTCTCTTACCATTCAAACCGAAACACAGCATACATAGGTAAAACCTGATACCTAACCCTGTGACTCACCATTCCATCATGAAACTAAGCAATAGAACATTGGGATCAAACTACAGAGTCATATCACCAGTATTATTAATATTATTAGTATATAGGTAGGGTTACAGCCCATAAGTCACTGCGACGTAATAGATCTATTGTGGTTATCCCATATTTACAACTTATTCTTAAGAATCGTATGATATTCTTTGGGGATTGTGTTTTAAAATGTACACAAATCAATTCAAATTTTCAAATCATTTTTTTTTATTGTAAGTAAGTACCTAAAAGTACATTTTTACAACGTCATTATTACTCTACCACCGCTTCGTATGGTGCTGTAGCTGAAAAGAAAGAAGCGGCGCAAGAAACTTTCAGCAGCACATTTTTTTAAATAAATATGTCTTACAATAATTATGAATACATATGTACACAATGTGCAGAGCTGGTTTTTATGTGACCCCCTGAGGAACGACTTCTTCTGTGAATTAGAGCTTCACACTCACAGCATATTTTCGGTGTTTCATCCTCTTTACAGCAGAATCTGCAGGTGGTGCCGGCGAGACCCATTTTATTAACGTATTTGTTTCACCATCAGTAAAATCATGTTCATTTTTTTTCCTTACAGCCATTGAAGACGAGTATGAAGGACCGGAGCTGGAAGATGGCAAGGTCACTCTCAAGTTCGTCACCGAATTAATGGAATACTACAAACAACAGAAAAAACTTCACAAGAAATATGCTTACAAGGTTTGTTTTTATTTAATACGACTACGAGTAGTTCACTCAACTCGCCGACAGATGTCGATGTAAAACGCGCTATCGAAAGGTCATGAAACATTTTACTATGGAGCCTGGCATTCCTTTCCGTGATTTTGAAAAAAATTACGATTGCTTCGCGTTCGATCCCAGTTCGATAATTCGATAGAGGTCATCAATAGAAACATAAAAAATATCTTGACAAAACCTCCTAAAGTATCTCTGAACCCAGATATTTGAAAAAACTGCACGGTTTCGAACACGGACCTCCCGCAAGAGAGTCCGGTGTCCTAGCCACTGTGCCACCGACACTCTTTCCACAGAGTTAGCTTGATGTGTCTTTATTCTACTTTCCAGATCCTAATCGACGTGAAAGCCTACCTCCAAAAACAATCTTCACTCATCGACATAAAAGTGCCCGATAACGAGAAATTCACAGTCTGTGGTGACATCCACGGCCAGTACTACGATCTTATGAACATATTGAAATTGAACGGGTTACCATCAGAGACCAACCCATATTTGTTCAATGGCGACTTCGTGGACCGAGGATCCTTCAGCGTGGAGTGCATCTTCACTCTGTTTAGCTTTAAACTGCTGTACCCTGATCACTTTTATATGTCAAGAGGTGAGTGGTTTCATGTTATCATTTCTTTCTGGTAGTCTGTACGATTGAAAATACTGTGATATAATATTAATAATCTAAAATTTCGTTTTAAACTGACTCAGTTGTAAACTGACGTGTTTACACGAGATCTCAATCTTATCAGATAGTAACTTGCAATCATATAAAAAAAACTGGCTGTTCTAAACACTGCCAGAACACATCGACGGAGAAACGAAATTAGTGGCGTAGTGACCAAACCTAGGTGCACTTTTCAGCACAAGCACATTCATTATAGTGAGCTTACGTTTATTTTTCGAAGACTTGCGTACGATTTATTTACCGGCCGTTTTAACGGTGAAGGAAAAAATCGTGAGGTAATCTGCATACAGACATTACTAGCGTATGAAGTATGGAAGGCAATGGCAAATCGACCAATTTTTTTTGTTCTATAGAATTAACAATATAATTAGAATCATCGCGACCCACATCGGTCAGGATATGGCTCTAAGACAGCCTTTCCCAAAGTGGGCGATAACGCCCCCTTGTGGGCGCTGCAGGCCTAAAGGGGGGCGGTAAGAGACCCAGAAAAAAAATGGGGGCGTTGTGTAGAGGCTTGGGGGGTATAAAAGATACTCTGAATACTATAAAGTTGCGTTTCAATAATCATTCTCATTGGCAGGTGTAGCCCGTAAGAGTTAACTGGAGACCTGAGCGCCGTTGTGTATTACCGACTGCGCTCAGGTTTCAAGTTAACTCTTGCGAATTATAGTAAAAGTCTCGTTTAGAATTAATGTTTAATCTCCGCTAATATAGCTCACAATAATTAATTAATTTAATTTGAAGTTATAGTCGTTTTTAAGTAGGGGGAAAAATGGGGGCGCTAAAAAATAATTTATTCTCAAAGTGGGCGGTAGACAAAATAAGTTTGGGAACCCCTGCTCTAAGATGTATCTCTGTCTAAATCCATAACACGGGTGAAAGCGTGACCAGAAATATAAAAACCCTCGCCATATTGCAAAATTAAATGATACAATTTTTTTCACTGCAATATCCATAATACATATTAAAAGTACCAGTAGCGCTCTCGTAATAGGGTTTTAATTTTCCTGGTCAATTTATCCTACACATTTGACTATACTTTATTATTCACCATCGCTACAATTTTCTCCCTTAATTCCAGGAAACCACGAAACCCTGGACATGAACCGAATGTATGGCTTCCGTGGCGAAGTGACCTCCAAATACACGTCACAAATGGCAGATCTGTTCACAGAGGTGTATAACTGGCTCCCTCTAGCACACTGCATCAACAATAAAGTGCTGGTGATGCACGGAGGTCTGTTCTCGAGGGATGATGTAACACTTGATGAGATCAGAAAGGTGGATAGGAATAAGCAGCCACCTGAGGATGGTGAGATTTTTGAGTTATTTAAAAAAAACTTGTATTTATGAGAGCACCGCGCCCGCGGTTTGATCTTAAGAGGTCCTGATACGGTTGATTTTTAAGGCCCTATTTATCGAAAATCATTATTACAAAGATTTTGAAATTCAAGCAGTTTGACTAAAAATTTATAACTATTATAAAAGTAGAATAATACCCATAATGAAGATAACATCAGCGGCCTACTCTTGTCCACTGCTGGACACAGGCCTCTCCCAGTGCGCGCCATTGAGCCCGATCTTCGGCTCTTCTATGAAGATAACAGCTACCATGAATTTCTTGGTCCAATATAAATTGGTTTTGCTGCATAATTATTATTTTCTCTACAACTTTCGTAATTCAGAGAAGAATTTCTACTTACCATAAATAATAATATGTGTTTTGTAAACCCAGCTAGTTATGTGTGTTTATGGACGCGATCGACATAGATCGGTGGATTGATTGTAGACCGTTCAATGTCGATTACGGTTTCGAACCCGGACCTCCCGCATGGGAGTCCGGTGTTCTAGCTACTGTGCCACCGACGCTCATATGAAAGTTGTCGATCTGGTTAACTGATTATAAATTAATTGATGAGTGTGTAAGAAGTTAGTCAGAATCAAACAGTAAGGCCTTCCGCCTTACTGTTTAGTCTGTCTGCCCCTACGGGATACATAATAACATGCGGGATATGTATGTATGTATTTTATTTTATTTGGATAGCTTACAGCCTTATTTACAAGTTACATATACATATATGTATGTATGTATGAATTACTAGTATACAAAGAACAGACCATTAGTTTTTAAAAGACGGGTTAAGGATGTCCTCAAGTAAGCTATCCACGCATCTACTTTATTATTTTTATTTTTCATATTTTGAAAGTTTTGGCCCCAGTGCGCCTAAAACGCTTTTTGCCTATGTTGTCTAGGTATTATTGTCATTTTTTGTCATTACATTTACTAGTATTTTTTGCTTTCCCAACTCAATTTTGTACAACAACCAATTTTACACTTCCTAACCATGCTGTGTTTACACGTTAAGGGTTACGACCTAGCTCATAACTTTATATTGATTTTTCTGTAATTTCAGTAGTTGTTTTTTGTTGTAAGAAAACATCTGTTTTCACTAGTGGTCTTTTGTGTAACAAAACACGACTGTTTTTCCACAAGTGGTAATTTGTAACAAAACACGACATCATTCTGATTCTGTTCGATCACACCCTTTTGACACTATTTTCATAACTCACTGTACCTCATTTAAAGAGTCAAAACCAAAAGCGTTTACTTACTTCAACGACCTTTCTTATCCAGGAGTTCAGTGTACAGACGGTGACATGTGTGTTAAATATGTGTAGCATGCTTAGGAAGGAGTTGGCGTATGCCATGGGTTTCACGTCTGGATGTGGCTGTATGGGAGAATACATTCGTTATTCAAGTTTTTTCATTGTGTTTACCTAATAAATAAATTATTAAATTAAACAGTTAAAACCAGCCAAATTCATAATTTTATTTCCTATAAAATAATATAAATAAAAATGTCCACAATTACAGGCATCATGTGCGAGCTGCTGTGGTCAGACCCTCAGCCAATGATCGGGCGCGCGCCATCGAAACGCGGCGTGGGATGCCAATTCGGACCCGACGTGACGACCACGTTCCTGCAACATAACGGACTCGACTACATCATACGAAGCCACGAGGTCAAGAACGACGGATACGAAATCGCGCACGACGGAAAGTGTATCACGGTTTTCTCAGCGCCTAACTACTGGTTAGTACATCAGGCCCTTTTGTACTTTGTCGTCTTAACTTATTGCGACAGGGTTCCACGGAGTTTAGCTTGATGTGTCAAGCCTATTTTTTATTTATTTTCTTTACACTTTTGTGTAGTCTGGGTACCAGGCCATGTAGGGGTGCAGGGAAATGAGTGCGCTGATGAGCTGGCTAAAAAGGGCTCAAAAACCACTTTTATGGGACCTGAGCCTTTTGTTGGACTCTCAATTAGTACCATCAAAACAGCCATTAAGGCTAAAGCCAAGGACCTGCATATGGTGGAGTGGTCAAAAACCAACTTAAAACACTCTAAGAGGTTCATCGGAAATGGAAACCATAGCAGGAGTCTCACCCGTCTCATTGTATGGGCGTTCACATGCCATTTTGGCACTAAGAGCCTCCTACACAATATGAGACTGGCAGACAATCCCACCTGTAGAGCCTGTGGTGACACCGTTGAGTCAATGGAACACTTGCTGTGCGAATGTGACTCGTTAGCTAGAAAGCGTATGAGTCTTCTGGGGGTAACCTACCCGAAACCATTGACGCAAAGCATCTTTAAGGAACAGGAAGGAGACTAAGGTAAGGGGTGAGCACAAAAGATCCCTGAGGGTCGAGTTCCGCTGGAGTTATCCCTGGTCCCCTGGTCGTAAGATAAGATAAGATACACTTTTGTGTACAGGCGAGCTTAATGCCTTGCGTCATTCTCTGCCAGCTGACCTTTGGGCATGCAGATATGTTATAGCGGTGCAGTGGCAAAAAAAAAAACAAGGAAAGTTTATATATATATATATATATATATATATATATATATATATATATATATATATATATATATATCTTCCAGAGTAGTGTTTTCAACTTGGAAGTAGTATTTGTAATGAACAATTTTTCGATATTCTTGCATTATTGAGAAAAGTACGATACAAACCTCGGTAAAAATAACCATTGCTGGCCTTGGAGCTTTAAAACCCCGCGGTCAGTCATGGCTAATTTCCTGGCCTCTGCAGTAATGTACTATTATTTACGTTACAGTGATACCATGGGCAACCTCGGGGCTTTCATCACAATGAAGGGCAAGGACCTCAAACCCAACTTCACCACCTACGAAGCAGTGGTAAGCTGACAATATTTTTTCTAGTTCCTGTAATCTGCTACCTTATCATAAACAGCAATGTCTTAATTTGTCTAAACGGTCGGTTTTTGATAAAAATGGGATTGACAATAAAACCGCCATCTGTGAAGCTATCATGCTAAAACTTAAAAACTAGACAATATTGACAACACTAAACATAATATGAGCTTCATTACCACTTAGAATGCTTCAGTATCCAAACAAAACGCTTTAAAATGTTTGTGGGGTAATTCCGTCAACTGCCCATATACGATAGCGCTGGGAATAGTAGTTGATGTTTATATAGTTATAAAATCAGTGGTTAATCAGTGTAAAACAACTACTTCCATTCTAATATTATATTTATACTTTAGCGAAGAGATACCTTCTTTCCTGCTTGCCCATAGATGTCACACTCAATAAGAACAAAGAACGGGAGTTATAGCCATTTGACGTTATTGCCCCGTGACGTTATTGCCCCGTGACATAATTGCCCCGCTACACCTTAACCGCTTTCGGTCCCTGCACATTCGCCAACAACGTCAGTATCGACAACACAAGGAAATCATCGTGAGGAAATCTGATGTCTAATGAAAAATATCCGAAATAATTGTGAATACACAATATTGTGTTTACGGTATTATGGCATGTATCAGTTGATCAACTGACAATTATGGTAGACTACTATATTGTTCTTCAGAAAAAAAAACTTGTATAACGAATGTATTCTCCTATACAGCCACATCCAGACGTGAAACCCATGGCATACGCCAACTCCTTCCTGAGCATGCTCTGCCAATGATCGCCCACCGCAACGCTCCAGCATTTAACACATGTCACCGTCTGTACACTGAACTCCTTGATAAGAAAGCTCGTTGAAGTAAGTAAACACTTTTGGTTTCAACTGTCTTTAAATGAGGTACAGTGAGTTATGAAAATAGTGTCAAAATGGTGTGATCAAACAGAATCAGAATGATGTCGTGTTTTGTTACACAAAAGACCACTAGTGGAAACAGATGTGTTTTCTTTCAACAACAAAAAACACTTGTAAAAACAATCGTGTTTGTTGCACACAAGACCACTTGTTGAAACACAGTCTTGTTTTGTTACAACAAAAAACCACTTGTGAAAAAAATTTCGTGTTTTGTTGCAACAAAAAACTACTTGTAAAAACACAGTCGTGTTTTATAATAGCCTATAGGCTGTCCCACTGCTGGGCAAAGGCCTCCCCTCTTCCTTTCCATTTTTCCCTATCCTCGGCGTCCTTATACCATCCTTTTTGGAAGTGGTCGATATCGTCCGTCCACCTACGCCTGGGCCTGCCTCGGCGCCGCTGTCCGTCTTGTGGCACCCAGTGCATGGCGATCTTTGTCCACCTTTGTTGGAGCGTTTGTTACCATTTGTTAAAACAGACGTTATTTTTTTACAACAAAAGGTTTCTTGTGGAAACTCGATCGTATTTTGATCGTCACCATCTTGACACAATTTTTATTATGAGCTGTTGAGGTCTAGAAATATATTCTTGATCATTCTGTGTCTTAGTAATTAATAATTAATCTTAGTAATTGATAATTACTATTTATATTGTCTCAAAGTAAACACTGATTGAATTAATGATCAATTAGTTTTATCATTACTTCGGTCAGTTATGAAAAAGATCACAATTACCCCACTGTATACACGAAAGAGGGTAATGCTAAAGTCGAGCTTAATAAAACTTGTTCCTAATGTAAACAAACCTAACCTTGATTTATCACATTAGACGGTTAACTATAGTTTAATTCACGTGGAATTCACCTTTGTATCCTAAACTTAATTATAAAACATGGAATAGAAACAAACAAAATGCTTAACACCCCCCCCCCCCCCAACCCCCCCCCCCCCCCCCCCTTACTCACTCTTATCATTATCTTTACTAAATTCCTTTATGATTAAATTTTCCAAATTCCTTTTAGGTTAAGAATATAATTTGTAATTTGCTTGCACAGAAAGTGCGACGGAATCCCGACTTACAAGATACAGGTTTTCGACCTCGTTTGTAAGTCGGAGGTCCTTTTTTTGTGTGCCCTGTAATAAGTAAATAAACTTTTTCATTAGGAACAAGTTTAATTGAGCTCGACTATGTGTTCCAAGGATTTTTTGTTTTGGAGGATTTTAAACTTTGAATAACTTGAAAGCTCATAGGAGCTTGTCGAAAAGTGCAATTGACACAGAATTGACAATTGCCATCAGTTGAAGGTACAGGGAATATGGGGGAATGTCAATCAATTTTAGAAAAATGTTCAGAATACCTTGTCTCCGCCTGTTCCTCACTTTATGTTGGGTAGATTTTTTATTGTCCCATACTATACCCAGTTTTCAAACTGGAATATCTCACTTATTGCGGTGTGAGAGTTTCATCATTGTGAAGGTAATCTTTTTTACCATCAGTTGGAATCAAATAAAGTATTTCAGTTTTTACTGACTCTCCCTTCTTTCCCTTACCCTTCAATTATTAACTAGACTAAACAACGCCTTTTGAACTGAGCTAAATTACTTATTTAGGCGAAATGGAGTATAATAGGAGCGGATATTCTAAGACAATATTTGTAGGAAAATTCGTATTTTTGAGGAAACCAGCCCATTATGCCATTTTTTTTTGTAAAATTTCTCCTGTGGTCTTCTTTCCTCGAATGTACCTACGTGTAAACTAATTTAAAAGCAATGGATTTGTGACTATTTCTTGTAGAATTGTCCACAGAATTGTGGCTACAGTGTTTACAATGTGTGAAATGGGGAAGGCAAACTACCCCATTAAATCTGCCAAGAAACTCATTCTATGTGGTTCTATTTCCATAGAATGATCACGGGCCTCTTCAAGGTTGGACCCCACTTGTCCGCATGGAACCGTATTCTCCCGTAACTCTATCCTTTTCGTCGTTCAGAAACATCCTTCGCTAGAGCGAGAAAAATCTTTTTTCCGACGAAGCAATCTTTTTTGCCCTAGCGAACAATGTTTCTGAGCGACAGTCAGGGATAGAGCTACGGGAAAATGCTGTTCCAAGCGGGCGCGTGGGGTCCTAACCTCAATGAGAAATACGACTAAGAAGAAAATAATGCTAGTGTCAATATTACCAATACAAGGCCTTTTACCGCTAAACGAGCAGATAAGTTTTATAAAACAATTAGGGTAGATAGACCATGATACTTGATCTAGATATCTTACAGATACCGTATTAAATATGTATAGGTCAATGTGGAAGTTCCTAGTAATTCCTGTTTCTTACTTGGCACATAGAATCGTTCATAAGATATAGGAAACCAATATACAGTATGACTTGTGTACGTACTCAGGGTTACACTGGTTTTTTTTTGTAATCGTTCTAGCAATAGCTACAACGTATGACTGAAGAAACCAGTAATCTTCGAGCCCCAGAGCTATGTTAATAGTATTGTGTAACAAATGCGTTACGGGCCACAGTATCGCCCGAGTGTTAGATCGCGCCCCCAAGCTACAAGGCAGTTTTTACCGCACGTGACATCTTTACGTAACATCTGTGAGAGAGTTTTTTTTCTTTTTAATTCTGAAAAAAAAGGAATTGAAATCACTTATTGTATGTATAGCATTTACCGCACAGGCCACTTCTCGACCTGGTTGTACATCAAACGTCACGGTACGTTATCTTGGCTGCTCATATCCTTGGAACGCTTCCTATGTGCCTGGCAAGATTTTTTTTAGGAAGGGAATTCCGCATCGACCTATTCTTTGATCCGGATCTCCTGTAAGGTTAGAAGATTCGGTTCTCTGTCTCAGTTTTGGAATAATTCAATCAAAAGTTGTGAATAGCCTGAACGTTGCCATGGCATCAATGAATTTTATTTATATTTTAGTACTTTATCCTAGAACAAATTATATTTTTTCCACTATGTATTATATTGTGTCCAATGATGTTTTAAGTTTCTTTTTGGTATAGAATAGATTGTGTATATTTGATACTTGAACAATTCTTATGAAATACCTATAATATTGCATTTACATAAACGAAATAATCCATTCTGAACTGCTTTTATCTATCAGTTAGTTACCATTTTAACTCGACCGTGTCTCAATCAAGTTTAACTCAATGACTGTATGATAGCGTAATTTAAAGTAATGCAATAAATTTTATCGAATTATAACGACCAAGATTCGGAGTTATGTAACTTTATATTAAGATTCACTTAATA
Organism: Hofmannophila pseudospretella; assembly: GCA_947369225.1. Lineage (NCBI taxonomy): Eukaryota > Metazoa > Arthropoda > Insecta > Lepidoptera > Oecophoridae > Hofmannophila > Hofmannophila pseudospretella. The sequence continues at coordinate 10,021,100 of OX376330.1, read as the reverse complement.
AATAGGATCCAATACGTACGTTGAGTGGTATAGGTGCGAATTACAGGGGATCGGGTGCACACCAGTAGTTCCGTAATATGTTGCACAGAATCGTGCACTTCGAGCAAAGAATGTGAAACTTTGCACACGGCGATCGTAATGTGGTTTTTTAACGAACTGAATTTGCAGTTGTTAAAGTAATCGATGTAAACCAATATTTATGTTTATAATATTAGAGGGTTTTTGATGCGCTGCTCACCTTGAGGACTAAGATGGATTGCCTCATGTGTGCCGGGAATAACCCCAGCGGCACTTCGACCCTTGAGGATCTTTTGTGTCTACCCCATTTTACACACTAGTCATCTTAGTGTGCAGGTTTCCTCACATGTTTTCCTTTACCGTTAGAGCAGTCGGTAAATGTACGTAAGTCTTCCAAACATAACCACCGGTGTCCTAGCCACTGTGCAACCGACGCTCGTTATTAATATTACCTTATTTTTATTTTCACGAATTTATTCAATGGAATAATAAAAATCTTGTTCTAATATTGCATTAGTAATCCTTTATTTATACGAAAACGACACCCATAACACCCTGATCGGGATTACGATGAAGCTATAAATTCTGAACTGGAGCGCTTTGGAGAGATACTGTAGTAAGCTGTCTGTGATCTGTGTAGGTTCTAATACAAAATAGATACAATCCGTTCATTACAAACGATCTCAGGGCGAATCAAAGGAACTCAGGCGCGAAATACACGCGCTGAGGCGCCCGATCGAGTGGTATATATAATTGTTTCTACTTTCAATAAACGAAATACTTTGCCAGAAATATTTTATCCAAGGCTGTTTCTTTTAAGATAAGAATTATAACTGCCTTAGCGTTACGGTCGAGTGACGTAATCAAAATAGGGGACGCCCGGAGCGGACCTTCTGTATCTATCTTGTGACTCTAATCTTTAAAATGACCTTTGATCTTTAAAATGACCTTTGATCTTTAAAATGACCTTTGATCTTCAAAATGACCTTTGATTTTCAAAATGACCCTTGATCTTTACAATGACGTGTGAATCACATTGTTTACTCGAAGTGCACGATTTTTCACCATCCATCGTAAAAACTACAGGTGTTTAATAAAATTGTAAAAAATATAACAACCGACCACGACGAAATGCAACCACGTTTCATATAGCCCATGAAAATGCGCCCCCGATCCGCTCCATGATCCATGGGCTTGAGAAATATACCTTGGCTTCAAGTGTAATACTCCTGTGTGCACATACTATAGATTTGTTTTGGTGGACGCTTACCATTATGCGTAGGTTTTATACCTTGACAAGTTATTTTAAGGAGACCGAATGTGCTAGGGCCTACCAATCGAAAAAAAAAACATTTTTGTTACATTATTACGTTTTTTTAAAAGCTCAACAAAGCTCTCTGTTTGAATTCCTGAAGGTGCAGCAGGTACACATTTTCACCAAAAATCTGTTTGTTAATTACAATGTGATAATGTATGGTTAAAATTTGGTTTTTGTTTTGATTGGTGGCGCTAATGTGCCGATCGATCCCCGTAAGGTACTTTATCTCACAGTATAATAGACAACTTTTAGGGTTCCGTACCAAATTGGTAAAAAGGGATCCCTTATGGTGAGACTTCAGTTTTATTTAATTTGTAGTTCTACGTGGTAACTACGAGGGTGTAAAGATGTAGTAACTCGAGTTAGATGGTTGGCAGACACCAAAACAGACCTATCCAATATACATAATGCTCAAAAAGCATAACTTTTGTATTTAAAACTAGGTAATAAAATGAATTATGTTAATTATAAAGTACATTATTATGTATGTCCGGGAATTCAATATGTTATTGATATATTTATTATTGTAATACTACTTAGCAACTCTAACCTGTCACCTGAACTGCCAAAGCCACCGCGCCCCCCACCTACCGCACCACCCACCCGCAGTACAGTTTGGTGCATGATCTATATGATGAGTGAATTTCAGACTATTTGTAATTAATGAATCAATGAATTATAATTTATTTTCACAGATATACAAATATACTTTATTGCACACCCGGGACAAAAACAAAACATACAACATAAAGAGAGGTACAATACAATGTGCAGAAAGCGGCCTTAAAGCGATATCTTCAAGGCAACCTTCATATACATAACACGATAATTACATTTCACTACTTAAAAGTAACTGACTTAGAGTAAGTTCACATGCATATGTGGCAAAAGGGTCCCTGACTCAGCATTAGCTCAGCTAATTCATTTATGTCGTGACTTAATCATTGTAGCGTAATTATTTTATCGTTTTCTGATTTATGTTGTTGTTTTTACACCGATGGTGATTTTTATAGCATTAAAAATCTAAAACTAAAAGCTAACTTAAAACACTTTTTTGTTGCAAATATTTATTAATTTCCAATATAAAGTTATTGAAAATTAAGTAAATATTTGCAAAAGATAATTGAAACATTTTTTCGCCAACTGTACCGCCAGGCCACCTGTGGGGTGACGCTAGGAAGCAGGGGTAAGGAATGACAGCTTAGAGTTCCCGTATAGTAGATACGAGATGCCAGGATGTTTTGAGTTCTCAAGGATTGAGTTGCCGCGCATATCAACTGTAGATAGGGACTGGTGTTGATTTTAATTAATAAAATTGTTAAATTTATAATTAATTTATTTTATTTATTGCAATATTAATGAATTACATGTCAAAATAATAATAATCTTCCAATAATTAAATAATTATAGTCACTCAAATAGCCCGCCCCTTGTCGTCCCCGGTGCAAAGGTGACCATAACGCTCGCGGCGTAACCGCGCTGGATCGCTACGGCCAACCTTTGCACCAGGTACGAGCCGGAGCGAGGGTCACAGCCCCTCTCCCTGAGGCGACGGACAATCTCTGCCACGAATTGTTTCGCCTCCTCCCCCCAACAACCCGTTGTCTCCACCGCGAATGGGACGAATAGGTAGTTCTGTTGGAGAGCGGAGTACTTATCCCGTTTTTTGACCGCTGCAAATTCGGCCGTTCGTGTCGTGCGTCCGAGATGACTGGCCGCAAACGCTTTTATTTATTATCTAATAGCGGCTGTAAACACTGGATCTTTGCCTCTCGCCAAGGTTCTCAGGCATGGGGCTCCGAGGCGGGACCATACATACCATAACGTACAGTCGACCCCAGGTCAACCTTCCCAAAACGTAGTTTTAAATGTAATCATGTTCCATCCCTTAGTAACTCATTATTTTATAATCGTTAAACATTATATAATTGTCGGACGTATACCGTTAGCGAAAGATAATTGTACACTCCCACCAGGGCGGATATAACCCTGGGGAGAAACTTAAAAAAACCTACCCAAAACGTCAAAATTTGAGAATCTGAAATTTATAACTTGTGGTTGACTGTACACACTCGGTTATCATTTGAAGTATAGACGCTGGCCCAGATGGACGTGTTTGCTGCTCTTTGTCTTTGTACTATATCCACAGTATAAAAACTGTAAGTACTAGTTCGTCTCCTTTGATTTTTTCGAAGGGTGGTAAGTAACCAAACTTCTATTAAATAGCATTTTTGTCTATTGTAAAACTAAGTTGCCCTCTAAATTACTAATTTACCGACCATCTAAAAATACTATTTCAGCGACTAAATATTATTACAACAAGAACGATTTAATGACAGTTTTGTAGATCTTGGTGTTTCTGCTCAGTAACTTGGACACCAGAGCCTTGTGCAGGACTGCGGCGCATCTTAAGGCGTTTTGAGTTCGGATATTGTCATCAGACCGATCTTGATGTATGGATGCGAGATTTGGACACTAACCTTAAAGGAAGAAATCAGACTCTTGGTGACCGAGAGGAGGATATTGAGGAAGATTCTGGGACCAGCCTAGAAGGAAGATGGAGGGTGGAGGATGAGAAAGAATAGGGAGATAGAAGAGATGGTGTACGAGCCGAACATTATAGGAGAGACGAAAGCGGCTCGACTCCGATGGCTCGGACACATCATTAGGATGGGGGAGGAACGGGCAGTTAAACGAGCGTATGTGGGACGCCCTAACGGACGACGTCCGGTCGGACGTCCCAGATACCGCTGGCGCGATGAAGTGGAGAAGGATCTGCGGGAGCTCCGGGCGCCTGACTGGCTCGAGACTGCGCAGGAGAGAGAGCGATGGCGCTCTTTGGTATCGGAGGCCAAGATCCACTTCGGGTCGCTGCGCCAGCGGAGTAAGTAAGTAAGTAAGAACGATTTAATATAACCTCAGCATGATAATTTATATTATAGCCTTTGAATTTTCGACCAGAGTCATTGACCCTCCCAAGGTCATTCCATGGGCTTCGTAAACGTACCATTATAAATAATGGTAGCCGTTTACGCCTATGCGAAATCGTTTTCAAATCGATTTAGTGGTTTTTTGATATCTGACATGTTCTTTGTTTTCAGCAATAACACGTCGCTTTATAAGCAAAGCGACGTTAATTTACAAAATAACGTTCTAAAAACACTTTAGGAAAGCTAATTAAATGTCCAGGCTTGGGCCAAATTAAAAAACTTTATTCCTAAAAGCAATAATACAGCAGTACCACCTAACCATAAACAAAATAATCAACGTATTTACGAAGGCACCAACTGCGTTAACATTTTGACAACGGTTTTCTTGTCGAGCTTGCACTTCGGATACTGGGTGTGGCAGTTGGTGTCCAAGGATCTGCCAGCTGATACAGCCTCGAAGATCGAAGTTCCATCCAGCATGCGACGGATTAAGGAGTTACTGGAAAAATACATCGTATCTGTAAGTGGTGAATCCCAAATAGCATCGTCAGCAGCAATATGTTTTGAAGGTGGTATGACTGCAGAGCCAGCCTGGAGTGGTATATATAGGGTCCTATTTTATTAGCGGCAAATTTTTCTAGTGTGTCATCTATAGGTTATATATAACAATAAAGATAGAGCAAAAAAAAAATTTTTTTTACTTATGACCACTGATCGGAGTAGGTCTTGGTTCTTTCGGGTCAATGTCCTCAAAGGTTATATTAATATGGATATGATTTCGGGATCCCGTTTTAAGTTATCGAGCAAATGTTGTAAATTACTTTTATAAACCTCGCCCTTACTCGGCGGATTACGATTTTTTTTAAATTGTGAACTTACGAAGAAGTTAAAACACTACCATAGGTACACTAGCGCCATGAATCTTAAAAAAAAATATTTCGCCACCAATCTTAAATGTGTATCAAAACAAATACAGGGTGGACCAAAAGTCCGTTAACATTTAAAATGGTTATAAAAAATACAAATGCTACTTTAGTGAAAAACTGTTTATTTAATAATAAAGTAGACAAATTAGGATTTCACTTTTTAATAATAACATCATTCAAATGTGACCCTTGTTCATCCTGGCACACCTGTAACCGGGAACGGAAATTTTGCATGACCGCCCGACAAGTGGTTGGTGAAATGTTCTGCATTTCCTCGCGTATATTTTCTTTTAATTCCTCAATAGACACTGGGTTGCTGATGTAAACTTTACTTTTGAGATATCCCCAAAGGTAAAAGTCCATTGGAGTTAAATCCGGGCTGCGGGGTGGCCAGTGAATGTCACCTCTTTTGGATATGACTTTTTGGCCAAAAATTTCACGAAGTGCTGCTATAGAGTCATTGGAGGTGTGACATGTTGCCCCATCTTGTTGGAACCAAGAACTTCGATTAAAGCCTGAGAAGTCCTGTAATGCTGGAGCAAAAAAATTCTGTAGCATCACAATGTATCGCTCTGTATTAACGGTGACGGCGCGGTTTCTCTGATCTTCATAAAAATATGGACCAATGAGTCCGCTGGCTGACAATGCGGCCCATACAGTTACCTTGGGCGAGTGTAAAGGTTTTTGGTGCTTCAAGTCCGGGTTAGTGTCACTCCAGTATCTGCAATTTTGTCGATTGACATGTCCATTTAGGTGGAAGTGTGCCTCGTCTGAGAAAAAGATGTTATTGAAGTTCGTAAACCTCTCAAGCACTTCGTTAGCAAACTGCAGTCTCTGAGCAGGGTCATTTGGCTTTAAAGCCTGTACAATTTGAATTTTGTAAGGATGTAAATGTAAATCTTTGTGTAGAATGCGATTTAGAGATGTTCTGGGCACATCTAAAGCACTAGACCGCTTTCGAGTAGAGAGACCAGGTTGTTCTCGAACAGACGCTCGTACACGCTCTATGTTTACTGGATCGCGCGATGTCCTAGGTCGGCCGGATCGTGGTTGACTTAAAGTTGAACCTGTTGTTTCGAACTTCTGTACCCATTTTTTAATCGTTTGAATTGTTGGTGCTTGATTTCTGTTCCGTATATTGTAATGATTACAAAATTTCCGTTTAGCTTCGGTCGTAGAATCGTTGTTTCGATAGTACTCGCGTACGCAAAATGCGCGTTGCGCTCCGCTGAATGACGCCATGGTACTAAATCCCTATTAGTAGCTCTCGCTTGTAGTAACACCCCTCGCGCCAATACCCCGCCCGCGCCGACGCAGCGACCTATTCAAATGTTAACGGACTTTTGGTCCACCCTGTATAACGTTAAAAATCTAAATAATATATTTATTCAATCCCGGAAATCCCGGGATTATTGGGCATACTTATCCATATTATGACCGTATGTGGCAAGTACCAAAAACAGCTCTACCTACTCCGATCATAGCTTATGACATTTTCGAGAATAACGACAACATTGTTTCTTTGAAAATTCTACAAATGAACGAATTATTGCTATTCTAATACTGCAATAAGAAGTATGAATGAAATTCGTTTCATTCATAACGACGTGGATGAGTTTATGTCCAAGCCGCGAAATAATGGGGTTTATTTTTCTTTAGTATGGAAAATTTTCATAACAGGGTTATTTTTTCGTGTAAAGTGGTACAAATGACCAGCACATTTCCCTCTCCAAATATTTGCTACTAATAAAAAAGGACCTTATATGCCTACCACCCTTTAACCTATTTCTGCCCTAAAGCAGTAATGCTGGCTGGCTGCTGTTTTGGTTTGAAGGGTGAAAGAGTCATCGTAATTACTAGTACATTAGACACTCCATCTAAGTTTAAAGTTAGCAGCTCATCGAGAACCCTCTAATATATTATAGTGAGATGTTGTAAGCGACGATGGAGCATGCGGGTTTAGTAAATGTCTATTCGCTCCAATCATGTCAAGCTCTAGTGACACAATATTATAATTGACATTTTAATTAATTACAGTAATACATGCGGGAGGTCCGGGTTCGAAACCGTGCAGTGCCATGTACCAGTGAGTTTTTCGTATTTTTCGAAGACCTACGTACATTTACCGACTTCTCTAACGGTGTAGGAAAACATCGTGAGGAAACCTGCACACTGAGATGACCAGTGTGTAAAATGGGGTAGATGTAATGTAATAGGGCACAAACGATCCTCAAGGGTCGAAGTGCCGCTGGGTTATTCCCGGCTCCCTATCATGAGATAAGATAAATACATAATATTATGTACTTATTATGACTTAGTTAAATAATGAATAATTGTTCTGTAATTTCTCCGGGAGTTTGTGTATTTGTTGTTTGTCTGCGTGTACCTTAGTATATGCTGCATATTACATTATTATATAAACCTGAGTGTACTTTGACGGTGTAATGAACATTATTAATAAAATATGTCTATGGCTGCAACTAACAAGACAGTCACTTACTTGGACAAAGCAGACAGCATCGCATCGAAGTCCGTAGCGTTGCCAGTGACAGTGTTCTCGTTAGCTAGCTGGACGTAGGAACACGCTAGCCGCTGCATACAAGCTGCAGAGTCAATGTTGTAGCGGCTCAACATGTCATCCAGCTTGTTTAACATGTCTGATACTTGGTTCAGATCTGTGTCTGCGCCTGGAAACAGCCGGAATGGGCATAAACCAGCGAAATAAATCCACGCGAGTGGTGCCACTCAGGTGGGCGGGGCTTAAAACGGTGTGCGAGCGGCGAGTCAATCGCGCCTTGCGTTTGACTTCGAATTTTGTAAACGATCTGTGCATCAAACGATCCTATGTAAGAGTTACGTAGACGGATATTCGCGTTTGTGACATCGCCGTAAGTAAGATCTATTTTTGTTCAAATATTAATTTGATTTTCATTGTGTGAGAAATGTGTTGCATTATTTTCAATTCGCGCACAGTGGCGTGAGGTTTGGATCTTTTACGGGATTTTTGTTGGAAGTTACTCGTCTGGGTATGTATGTATGGGTATGTCGCTGGCATAAACCATGGTATTCATTTGTTACGGACCTCTACGCCATAGCTTGACTTATGTTACAAAGTTTTTATGCTTTATCTCAGCACGTGGAAACCTCGATCTATAGTTTTGGTCACCGATTACTGAGGTAGGAACTGAGCGCCCCGGCGCAAAAACACGTCTAATAAACTAAGATTACTTGTTTGAGATGAATAGAAAACGCGTACCTATATAGGCAGACAATGTACCTCAAATCTGTGACACTTTTTAATCGGAAAATTGTGTAGGTACGGTACTTATGTTTTCTATCGAGCAAACGATTTTTTAAATTCGATTCGATTTAAACGAAATTTTTACTGAAAAAAGTATGGACTGGGATATCTTAATAGTTTAAATCGATGGCAGGAGACTATTGCCCCTGTTGGACCATGGGTTGTTGATCCATGCCCCAACAGTGGGGTCGTAAATCGGCTAGTGATGAAACCACTTACTTCTGCCGTAACCCCCGTAGCCATAGGACAAGGCGTTGATGATCTTAGGTAGAATGATGACAGCGCCAAATCCCAATAAGGACCCGAGGAGAACCCCGCCTAAGTCGATCTTCACAGGCCCGTATAATCCTGGGGCTGAACCGCCGTAAGGAGCCTAAAACAATAATTATCTTAAAACATAGTTCGCGGAACATGCCTTTAGGTTAGGTACTCGTATACACATATAAAATCGAACGCATGGGGCAATAATGGGGCATTCAATGCACAGTGATTTATACTGTCTCCCTCATTCCTACCTTATTACAAATAACTAACTTTTTATCAAAACTCACCTTTGACGCAATCAGTGTCCCGCCGAAAGTAGATACGTACCTAGTACTATTTATTTATATATATTACATTTATTATGTGCAGAAAGTATCACGCGCCGCATGCATTTTTACTGCAATAAATCGATATCTTCGGAAAACGCTAACCTACGTAGTTTTGTGTGCTCTTGTGTATTTATACCTTGAAGACTTTAGCAGCCATGAAAAGAAGAAGACATGTTGAGGACTGGTGAGTCCCTTTGTTCCACCCCTTATTTTTATCACTATGCAATTTAGTTTTGGGGCTTATAACCGTTAGACCCCTGAACCAGCGCCACTACAAACGACTGGAGGTACTCCTAGATCTTGCCATATCTAAGTCATCTGTAGATAAATCTAAACTACGATTTAAGTGGTCACTTCACAATACCTGTGCGCCAGTACTGCCGAAGGTAGATATCCCGAACCGCTGCGTTCTGTCCGGCTGGCTGTCCCGCTCCCTGTCCCTCTCCTCCCGACTCTTGTCGACCCTCGCAGAAGGTTCAGCCAGCTGGTCCTCCGTTCGGAAGCTGGAGCTGGAACTCGGCATGAAGCCGCTGAAATTGAAACTGAGATGGGTAAGTGCAAATATGAACCACAGGACCGTGATATCAAAAATTTTTAGGGATCCGTACACCGAGGAGGATATCGAAACCCTATTGCTGTCGCTACTCCGTTCGACCGTCCATACGTCTGTCACGCGGGTCTATTGTCTAAACTACTAAACGGAGAGAGCGCTACTTAAGTACTAGACCGATTTATGTGGTCTAAACAGAATAAGTATGATACAGACTTCAAACTTTCACATATAATGTATTCCGTATAAAATTGATTTTTGGAGAGGTCCCAAGAGTGGTTAAAATATTTTTTGTTTCTATGGGGTATCGTTTAGAGCTTGTCAAGTAGAGGATGAATGTATTATTTTGCGTTTAAGTAGTTCTACCATGGAATATATATTAATATTTGCATAGTTCTACCCACCCAGTTCTACTGATTTAACTATTCGAAAAATAAATCCCTAGCCCTACCAGTAAGTCGATAAACAACTAAGAATGATTCTCTTGGTCACCTCATTTTCCATTGCCTTGCCAATTTCACACACTGGTAATCTCACATGCAGGTTTCCTCATGATCTTTTCCTTCATTGTTAGAGCAGTCGGTAAATGTTTTACCGAAAATAATTGTTTCGATCGAAAAAAATTGATAACTCATTGGTACATGACTTTCGAACCCGGAATTCCAGCTGGGGAGTGTCGCGTCCTAGACACGATGCAACCGACGCTTGTTTTACCACCAAGGAGGATTCTAATTATAAAACCAAAATATCTTACCCATCACTCCCATACTCCGCCCTCACCACACCAAATACAGCAACCAGCAGCAAATACCACACCAAAGCCTTCTTTACTTTAGAACTCATCTTGATAACCTCTTTACCATAACTGCGGGTCCCTTCCTCCCGTATAATGCTTTATACGAGCCGTTCCGAAGCCTGCTCCAAAACAATCACATGTGGAAATATGCAATCGTCATTGTCATAGGTTTGTATGGTACTTATGTGATGACACAACTTAAGAGCACTTTCTGTGACCAGCGTCACGCGTTTCGGTTTGATGCTATCGAAAGGGGAAGATGTGAGGAATTAGGTAATGGTGTCTTGGGAAGGTAATTTGTGTGTGGCATGGCAGCAGGTAGCTAATTCATAATTATTGTGATTAGTTAGAAAAGTAAGTACTTATTTATTTAGACTTAAACGCTTGCAATCCGCCATGTCAGTATTTGATATATTCCATCTTGTATTAAACAGGGTGTAACAAAACTCCTTGTAAGCCGAATTGTGGATGTTCATGTAAATGTTGTTGCGTAAATTAAAAAGTCGTAGAATAAAAGTTGTCCAGTTATCGATACTGTACACCGCCCCTTTCGGCTACAACGTTTTTGTAACACCCCGTGGATCATAGCATGGTTGTAGATTCCGAAATACTTAACTCATACGAAAATTAGCGCTATTTGGCCTTATCTTCATTTTTGAAAAGTAAGTAGTTAGATACATTTCAATAAATCGCTGAGACTAGGAATATAAAAACCCTGTCAAGGGGGCGCCATTGGTAGTTTTATAATTTGTTTTATTGGTACCTAGTTTTATGTTAGAGTAGGTACCTACGCTATGAAAAAAATTAAATAGTTCCATTTGATTCCGCAATATGGCGAGGGTTTTTATATTCCGGGTATATTCAGGGTATACATTACCCCGCTCCCCTCCCGCGTTGATCCAATTTTTTGCAATTTATCTACTTGTCAAAAGCCACTAACCACACATTTCGAGCTCGCTTCGTTCGCTTCTGCACTATCATTCCAATCCATCGTCTGTGTCCGAACCGCTCAGAAATTTCGAGCTCGCTTCCCTTGCTTCTGCTCTATCATTTTAATCCATATTTGTGCCGAATCGGCGCAGAAATTTCGAACTCGTTTCGCTCGCTCCTAGCTTCTAACATAATTTATTATCTGTGTTGGAACTGCACCGAAACTTCGAACTCGCTTCGCTCGCTCCCGTCCTAGCCTTTTAACCTAATCCATATCACCTGTGTCGGAACTATGACTAGCTAATAAATTCCATCAGTCTAACTCCATGTTAGACTGATGGAATTTATAAGAACATAGATAGAAAAAGGAATTTTTAGCTTTGTGAGTGTTCTCAACTCGTGTTGAATATGAATACAATTTAAAGATCATCTAATTTTCACTTCCAAATACATTCAGAGCATGAAAAGCGCATTGTTATGTTTATGTCACCGACTCGCCGTAATTTAATAATCTGTAATAAATGTAGATACGAATCTGTAAAAGTAAAAATTACTCGATTTTGTCCTATTAGGGATTCACTATCCTGCATGGCAGTCCGCCGAGCAGGACTGCGAAGCAGGATGTACGTAGCTCACACAGTGTCCTGCTTAGCCGTCCATCCATCAGTACCTACTGTTCCGTTTCTCACTAATGTCGGGGTTCTTGCAATTATGCCTAATTTACGTGCTATTTCTAAAAAAAGAAAACAGCTATTCTGCTGTTTTTTTTTTATTAAATTATAATAAATGATTTATTAAATCAGACAAATGAGTCCATAATAATTTATAATTTTAAAATATACATCAAATATGACATAACTGTCGCATGAAATATACAGTAAAAAAATAAGTTACAGTACAATGACTAAGTAACTTTTGAATTTTGACTAAACTATAATTAATTTTTTTTATTATTTAAATATTTTATTATTAGATAAAAATAAAAAAGGGTGTGAGAAAAGAAACTTTACTTGATTATTGATTTATAATTTTTTTAGACGTGAGAGTTATGTACCTACTTGTATGTATGTAGGTATTTTAAATTTTTGGCGAATTTATTCTGTTTTATCAAATTATTATTTTATTAAATCGATATTTTTCTTGACCTTTAGCGACGAAAAAATAGAAGTGGGCAGATGACACAAAAATTCCCATCACCCCCATGTGGGGGGAGCTACGTGGGGGTGGATGGAAATTCTCCTCTTTTTCATCTCATAACACTCCTGAACACAGGTACTTATAATAATACCAATAGCGCCCTCTTGACAGGGTTTTTATATTCCTGGTCAGAGTTATAATTGTAATTTTGAGATTCCTAGTAATTTCCTTTTAGCCTTCCGCAACCTTCCCCTATACCGAAAACAGATTCTGAACCTTAGATGTGAGTCGTTTCAAAGTGATATATTTTGAAACAAAAAAAATACACCAACCTCTTTCAATTTTCTGTACCACTCCTAATTGAAGTTTTAGCTCTACATCGTGACGTCATCAACATCATCATTACCTCCTCTAACATATAGCTGCTTCTCTTTCTTTCTCAGATTATTAAAAGTGGTACGATTCCGGAATATACAGTTTTCATCAAATCTCGTCCTAGTTTTCGGCACAAATCTGGAATACTTTTTCGGACTTTTTTGGCAAGAGTCAGGAATCAAAAATCAGGAAAAAAATCGTCGGATGTGGAGGTGTAATGAAGCTGATTGACTTAAAACAATTATTATATTAGGAACTCGTATAGTGCCCGCCAAACTTTATGGTGTATCTGAATATAGGCACGAGTCGCATTTCAGTACATGTTTTAGGTGTTAGCGGGGTGTAGAAGAGCGAGGAATGAGTACGGGCCGCCGTGCGGTATCGAGGAGGACAGCCTCGCTCCCTCGCTTCTACACCCCGTTAACACTTTAAAACATGTGCTGGAATGCGCCTCGTGCCTATATTCAGATACGCCATAAAGATTGGCCTAGCCTAGTCTAGTCTAGTAGTACTATAGCCTAATTGCGAGCATGGTCCAAAGTTATCGTTGGGCGCGTTCAGAACCGGGATGGGTGACCGTTAGTGGCATATTTCATCTGAGCTCCGTGCCTCGGAGATCACGTTAATTGTTGTTGTCTTTCGACAGTAATCGTTAAGCCATGACAGAGGCCTTACGGGCGGCTTGAACAACTCTGACTAATAGTTTGGCCACTAACCTTACGAGAAACAAACAAATATATTTTTTAAATATGAAAATTATATTTGGTAGTAGGTAATATCGAATTTGATTAGAGACATATAGATACTAAATCAAACTCTTTATAAGTTATCAAAGAGCGTCGGTGGCACAGTGGCTAGAACACCGGACTCCCATGCAGGAGGTCCGGGTTAGAAACCGTGCAGTACGAATAAGTTTATATACGAGTACCTAGTGGCTATATAGAGCGTCGGTGGCACAGTGGCTAGAACACCGGACTCCCATGCAGGAGGTCCGGGTTAGAAACCGTGCAGTGCCATGTGTTTTTGACCAATGAGTTTTTCGTATTTTTCGAAGACTTACGTACATTTACCGACTGCTCTAACGGTGAAGGAAAACATCGTGAGGAAACCTGCACACTGAGATGACCAGTGTGTGTGTAAAATGGGGTAGGCACAAAAGATCCTCAAGGATCGAAGCGTCGCTGGGGTTATTCCCGACCCCCTATCATAAGATAAGATACAAGTTATCATTACAGGAGTTTCTGTTCTGGATATCCCAAATTATGGTCCTGAGATTTCATTCTTCCATTCCATTTCGCATTTCCATTGTTCTTAATGAATTACAAGATTTACATAATGGTGACTACGAAATGGTTAGGTACTTTGTCACTCCCTCCCATTGGTTGGCTGTTATTAAGTAGTTTTAAAAATCATTTTCCGTGAAAACATTACGAATAGCTTTATTACGTATCATAGATCTGTGAATGTCACAATAATACCTACCTACTTTTAAAAATCTAATGTTGTTATGTTTTCCATAGTGGACTTAACTAGTTACATAACTTTCGAGTGTTGGAAATGTGTTAGTCGTGTAAACGAACCAGAATCAATCTTGTTGATATCTCTTTTACTTGTATAGTGCCTTGTACTTCTCTCGCCATCTTGAACCTGTGCTGTGTAGGAACTTCTGTCTCGGTATATTTTCATTAAATCTCGTTTAATCGCAAGTTATCTTTTATTTTATGCATATAACCGAAGGGTTTCTCGATGAAGATCGAGAAATCCCTACAGATCAGTTAGGTAACAGTAAAAATAAAAGCTTGTAATATTAGTTTGCCGTATTTGTATGTTTATCAATAAAAGTGGAACAGAGTGAAGCTAAGCAACCGGATCAATAGAAACTCAATCTGAAATATGATGTGAAAAAGTGAAAATCAAGCGTTTTGGTAGATTTTAACTTCGCACCTCTCATATACCTAATTCAAAATGTAAAAAAAAAGTAGAGTCACATTGAAATCGGACTAGTAGCGCCCTTTTCTAACAGATATATCTCAATTTTAAGGCCCGGACTACACGACAACGGTTCCTAGGCCGGTTCCAGTACCGGTCGGTTCCATGGAACCGGTGCTTCATACAAAAATGCGCTGTCGACTTCACGTACAGTCGATCACAAGCTATAGTATACCATCTGTCAAAAACCTCCGATTAAATCTCAACCTTATGTTTGACTCTATATGACACATTTCAGATTCTCAAATTTTGACGTTTCGGGTAGGTTGACCTGTTGTCGACTACAACGGTTCCACTTGGAACCGACCTGCTCTTTTCCTGAACCGAGTGGGGGTGTATTGAACGCAATGCATGAGTTTGAATGCAGTCGACTACACGGCCGGTACCGGTACCTGAACCGTCGTTGGAACCGTCGTTGTGTAGTCCGAGCCGATTTGAACCGTTTCATCCAATTCCTACCAATATCCAATTCCCATGAACATCCAACTCCCATTGCATCCAATTCCCATTTCATACAATTTTCGTTTTATCCAATTTCCATTCCATCCAATTCCCATTTCATGCTTATAGTTTCATTGCCTTAGTTCCTTGAAGGAACATAATGGAAGAAAGAAGTTCATTTCACGCTCGCGCTTTCCGTCAACAACCGGCAGACTTTCCTCCCAGATTTTTTTTTACTTTGGCCCTATCTTAATGTCACTAACTCTACAATCCCAAGCGATCTCGCAAAGCTCTAACGTGTAACATCTTATTTCTTTATTTCTTTTGTACGCAACAATACACGGAACAGACGCAGTCATGCCCGTTGGTTTCCTAGACTATTTCTTTAGGCTCCTCACCTGTGTGGCACTAAACGACCATACGTTTCACCGGGGATCTCACGAAGTGTCCACTTTATTAGCTAAAATTAAATAGTACACCTAAAAACAAATGTTTTCTTAATCTTAAAATTTTCAACAAGAATCGAATGTTTTCTGAAATATAAAATAAGAAAAATGTTATCAGAAGTTTAAGAAAATTTAATAAAAAATCTAAAGATTTGTGAAGTTTATGATAGGTACCTATGGGTCCAAAAATGTTATTGCTGATGTTTGTGTTGGTGGTATTGGTTTCCGGAGATATGGAGGCGAAAGGGAGTTCGAGAAATGCGAGGTTGTTTAGTTTTAATACACAGGATGCTGAAATTTCTGTAAGTTTGCGTTTTTATTTATTGTTGATATTGTAAATTGTATTTATTTCATCAGAAAGCAACAAAACCCGTTGCAAGATAAGTCGTACAAAATAATTCAATAATAAATTAAATTAAATAATAAATCAAATTATTAAAAAATTAAACTATTTACATTACAAAAAATACCTATAATAGTACAATAGTGTACAGTCAATAAAAAATAAAATAAAAGTGCGGATACAATGTCAAAATAATTTTAAAATGTCACAGAGGCTCAGAGTCGTGTTGTATATTTCAATTTCCCGGGTCATAGCAAATGAGAAGGTTTTAACTTTGAGGACATAAATTCGTTTAGATTGTAGTAGGCATTTTTCTCAAAGTACTTTTTTGTAATGGCCTTAAACTCTTTAGCAAAGAGTTTGATGACCTCAATCTGGAGCATATTGAACATTTTCATTTGGATCCCCTGTTTTAGTGTTTTACGTAATCTTGCCCTAGGACTAATCAACCTTTCTCTGTTTCGTGTTTGATACATATGTGCGTCTTGATTTTTTGGGAAATTTGTCGCTTCTTTATGAACCTCTATGAGACATTTGTAGATGTACAGAGATATAATTGTCATGATTTGGTTCTCTTCGAAATATTTACGAGCTGATGTTCTTCTGTGTATGCCGCATATTATTCTTATTTCTCGCTTTTGCAGTATCAAAACTTTGCGTATATTTGTAGCGTTTCCCCATATTGTGACTGCGTAGCTAATCACGGATTGAAAGTATGCGTAATATACTGGTGGTAGGACCCCTTCAGGGTCTCTCTGGCTATCACCACTCTTCTATGTAAAGTCTGTCGTCAAATATCTTTGCTTCGGCATTGATGTGTTCCGGCAGCGTTTATAGAAGAGCCAGTATTTACTAAGCCCACATGCTCCATCTTCGACCTCATCGTCACTTACCACCAGATGATATTACTGATATTAGGCTGTTCTTGCTTATCAGTGGCTTTAGCTTAAACAACGCGTAGTTAGCAGAGGATACAGAAATATACTATCGTCACAATTTACTTTTCACTTAGGTGATGATAAGACAACCTATTATTTTTAAACGTGCTGTAGTTTCAAAGTTACTGTCCAACGTCTTTGTAAGAGTATAAGAAACGTCTTTAATGTAAGGTTTCTTTAAGTATTAATGAAGACTTAACTTAAAGACCGTTTCGTGAAACTGGCGGTTATAGTATTCACCAAATGGCACAAATGCATGAATTGTTAATTTCACCTTAATTGATAATATCTAAGATCTGCGATACTAACCTGTCGTGTAATTTATTCTTCAACACGATGACAAACTATTCCTCGTGGTCATATGTACCTATGACAAATTAATTAAAAATTGTTTACAGGTGAACCTCGAATTCTCAATTCCTTTCCTTACCATACCGACCAAGACAGTAGCAGATTCTGCGTTTGGACTGTTCTCTTCCGTAAGTTTACCTGGTTTATTCATAATAGTTTTATTCCCTACAAGAATTACAGTAGGCACTACTATTATATCTACTACCCCTCAGGGGCGTTGTACTGATAGGAAATTTGCAACAGATGCTCGGAAAATCTATATGCCGTAATGTTACCTGGTTTATTCATAAATTTTATTCCCTACAAGAATTACCATAGGGTCTACTATTATGTTATCTACTACCCCTCAGGGTCGTTGTCCTGATAGGAACTTTGCAACAGATGCTCAGTAAATCTATATGCCATAAGTTTACCTGGTTTATTCATAATAGTTTTATTCCCTACAAGAATTACAGTAGGCACTACTACCTACTACCCCTCAGGAGCGTTATGTCCTGATAGGAACTTTACCACAGATGCTTGAAAGATCTATATGCCACCTAAGTAACATGGATTGCCCATGGAACACACCACCGGTTGTAAGATATACGAGTAGATACAATTTTGTGGTACCACGAATAATCCAGCAGTTCCCAGTAGTCTTACGCCAAGTAATCCAGGTCGGATATCATTGGCAATAATTAGAGTTTTAGTGAAGCATTCACTTAGATCTTGTTTTATCAGTCTGATATGATTTTGATAATATTTTTGTAGTAATTGCGGCATTATAGAAATCGCCTAGTCCCAGTAGTTTCATTACCTAGTTCCTTAAAGACTGGTATTTCTAGATAGTTATTAAAACCTGAGTATATTTTTTCAGGGCCTGCCAACATTAAACATAAACCCCACAGCATTGGCACTAGGGGGCGCTGTTGTGTTGGGAACCACAATACTAATCCCTCTCTTTTTGAAGAACTACGCCCTTCAACATCCTCAGTACAGGTATTCCAGAAGTAAGTATCAGCATTCATCGTCAGATAATTTTAGGAATGTGTTTACTGGTAAGTAACAAAATTAAGATTCAAAAAATTGATTAATTTGTTTTTATTATTGAATTAGCCGAATCCAACATCCATAAATACGACAGGAACACTCGAAATTTGCACATTCAAAAAGTCTTATCATACACAAGGGCCGCAACAAATCTTCTTGGTTGGTTTATATCTTCCTGGCCTCATAGATGCACAGGACTTCTTGCATTTCACCGGCGGAGGAAGCTCTGGGATCCCTGCATCAGCTGGAATGTACTGGGTTTCCACATGGATGTAAGTCTTCCGTTTTCTCGGAGCCAAGTCGAAGCAGCCAAATGGCGGCGTATATTCGATGTCCCAAGTTGCATTACTAGAGAGAGAGCTCAAAGATTCCTCTTTACAGACGCAATCTGGCTCTTTAAAAGCCGGACAGGTGTCAATCACTTTATCTATAGCGCTCATATCATTGCAATAGACATCCATGTACGCACATTTGCATATATCTTCCACCGCCTCAGCCAACGCCTTGCGGATTTCAGCGTCTCGTTGTTTCTTCAGTTTCACCATCTTACGAGCTTCTACCTTAGCGCGCTCCTCTGGACTCCGTTTCTTGATTATTTTGAAGATCATAGGATCACAGTCGACGTATGGATCCTCGTTTGGGTAGATATCGGTAAGATCTTTCAGTGGATTTACCTGGAATGATGTAGTTCTTAAGCTTTCCATACAGATATGCTCACGAGTATCTACACATTTACACGAACCATCGCATTTTAATCCTTCCCCAAAACTTTCAACTTTTTTATTCGAGGAGTCCGTAACAATCATCGTTGACCTCCTAAGGGTCCGCGATAAAAAAAGATATAAGGGCTCATCTAGACTATCCGAAAATTAACAAAACACACATAAACCCCAGAAAATCTGTATATGTCTGTATATAGATTAGACTTACCTACCTGTATAGTGAATACATCGCCCTTCCTCTGTACTTTCAATGCTGGCTTCGGCACGAGAGGCTCATCAGGTTCGGAGTCTCCGCCCCCCAGATCCTGACCGGGACGGTTGCGTCGCTTGCCTTTCTTTCTTTTGTCCTTGTCAGGCCCTCCACGTCCGCATTTGAAGGTCATCAGCTTAGCCACGCTTTTCCCGATCAGGCCTGGTGTCCAACCACGCCTCGGCTGTGGAAATATCTTTATCAGTGACTTCTTAAGTTATGTCTGCCTCTTTGCTGGCACTCCTATAAAGGATCATCTAATAAACAAGGCCACTAAGCTTTACATGGCTGGAAATTTTGTACGGTCTTCTTAGTCCACTGCCCAATGAATGCTGATATTAACCAGATCTTACCTTCATGCCGGGAACATCACTTGCAGTCCAAAGCCATCCCATGCTGGATGGTACGGGGTATCCAGGCTTGAGGAAAGGATTGCAGTATTTGTGGCCGATTACCACTCCTACAACATAAATTTTCATTAAGCGTGTATCTACTAATCCTTCTTCTTCTATGTCTCCAGATCAGGGTAGAGAGCAGACGTAACATTCATTCATCGAGTAAATCCTACACGAAAAATCAAACGGTTGTGTCTTGTCATTTTATCAAGGTTAGCAAGCTATCAAGACTCTGCACTTCGCATCTAGTCATCATCAAATGTTCCCCTTCCACTCGAGAATCACCCTAAACTACATTCTGGTTTTAACTAGATAACTTGCTTACCCGAGCGGGTAAAACTCCGATTCTATGGCATAAAAATATGTAGTTGAAAATTTTTATTTTCTGACGTATCCTCTTTTCGTATCCTGTTTATCTATGTCTATTAATGTAAGTAATATACCTGGATATAGATCTCCAAACGTGTAATTATATTTTGATGCATTTTTCTTTTTTTGTTGCTTCTTTTTATCATTTTCATCTTCTTCCGCCATGCCGCTGTTTTTTGTTCGACCTTTTTAGAAAAATCAACTCAATTTTAACCAGAAAAACTACACCTAGCGGAGAATATAGGTAGCTTATATTCTCCGTAGTCTAACTGAAATGACCAACTGGTTGTACCACATGGAATTTTGTCTATGGTTTACGAACTCGAATAAATCGGTTTCTTGCTTTCTATAACAAAATTATATCTACTTAAACATTATACCTACCACACGAAGCTAGAAGAAGAGGTCTCTAAATTCGAAAACTTTACAAGGTTCCTAGGTTTCTGTCATTAAACAAATAAGATTACTACAAAGATTTCTATAAATTCAGAGCCTTACTAAGTAGTCCGATTTCTGTGGATGTGTCAGAAATTCACAATAATAAAAACACATCAGCTATATAAGATTTTTAATAAGATGTTAGTCAGGGTTACAAAATAAAATCTGTCAATGAATTTTTTATCATTTCACTTTTTACTTTCATCTTTATACTTCTCCTGTATGGCTATTTTGTGTGAGCCGCAGCATCCTTTCCCAAGAAGAGATAGCAGTACCTGCTCTTTATCACAACACCTCCTTTCAGTGTCCACGTTGTATCTATTAATACACCTCAAATCGTTATCCTTTTGGTATTTCATATATTCCTTAATTGCCTTCTTTATCCTTTCATATTCTTTGGAACAGCAGACCTTGCCTGCGTCACTGTAGCTAGGAGGTTGAACAGGCACTGCCGCATTTCTGTACATCCTGGAAAAACCATCTGGTACACTGCAAGGTCTACCTAACACAGGACAGGGGCCGAGGTGGATTGGAGGCAAGCCGTAAGGAAGAGGTTCAGCCTCTTCCTCTTCAAATTCGTTCTTTTCTTCCTCATCATGCATCATCGTAACCGGACAATTACTCTTGTGTTTGTACAAGGGACAGAAGGGTTTATGATTTTTCCTCGCTGCTATATTAAGGTTTTCCGTAATGCACTCACAGTCTAAAGTTTTGCATGGTGGTGTAGGTTTAGGGGGATTACATTTACAATCCTTATCGTCAGGGATATCAAGGCAAAAGTTGTGTTTAGGCGCCGCCTGCTCTTTGACTTCGGCAACGTTGTAGACTAATGGGTTATTCACTCCTAAACTTCGAGTTGAAACTTTACTTTCGTAGATAATATTCGGCGCACTAACTATGTTTACCACTTGTGTGTTGAAAGAAGCTGCTTGTTGCTTACGACAACAACATCCGCTAACCGTAGCCGCTGTCATCGCTCCCCGACTAGATTTTACTTGAGCTTTAACTTCGTTGTATTTTATTTCAACATTATTAACAACGTAATCTTTCCCAAACATGGCTTGCATAGCTTCTGGAATTCTTGTCGTACTGATTAGGTAATTAGCCTGCGTTTTACTGCCTATAGGTGTCACGCCCGTTCCATAAAACTTGTTTTTCTTTTGTTCACAGGTTTCGCCTTTCTGCGAAATTCCACCGCATTGCTTGCATATTGGAGGCTCCTCTACTTTTTCAGGTTTCTGATTTTCTTTACACGCGTTGCGATGCCATTTATCTTCTTTACAGTCGCATGCTCCACAAACCTTTCTTGTTGTTCCATCTTTGGGAAGAGGTGGCTGCCCATAAGTATCCTTCTTGTAAGCATCGAGATTTCTAATATAATTCTTCACTTTATGCGCTAGCGGACAGTTAGTGTTACCGCAAGGTCCTGTAATATCTCCCATTCTAATCTTATCGATTTTATACTCCTTCGTCGGTTTGGCTTCATGGGGATGTTGGCATCTGTTATCCAAACCTTTTTGTCCAAATCCACAGCTTTGGAGCTCTGTGCAAACTTCTATCTTCTTATTAGCATTTGCGATTATATCTGGATCTTCTAAGGTAGTGGTCTCATAGATACTGCCAGCCATTATAAAGTTAGGATCGTCACCTTCTATCCTTTTGCATTGAAACATGCTTGGAAACTTGTTGGTTCTGAAGCAAAATTGTTCAGGGTCTGTCATGAGCTGCTGGAACTCTGTAATGACGCTGTTACCAAGAGCGCTCAAGCGGAGAATGAAGCATATCTCGCCACATTGCACACAACAACACTCTGCCATCAGTGGTATACATTGTTTGACAGCTAGGGGATCGTGGAGCTTGCAAACGTCAGCCGTTTCCTTCAGCATGAAGAAAAACTCTGTATCCCAATTCATAGTTCCTAAGCCAACGTATATTTGGACTTCGTTTTCGTCATCGTTCCAGACTTCAACTTCTAGTGGAAACTTGCTTAGGATTATTTGCAACGTGTCTGGGTACGACGGGAAAAGATAAGATTTACCGACTCTGATGATTCTCGTGAACTTTCTCCGGCCCTGGTCATCGCATTCGACGATATCATCTTTCTGCGGGACTGGAGCTAGCTGCCCTTCCTTAATGATGAACTGGACGTTAGGCCCGAATCTCACTTTGATGATTAGTTTCTTATTCGCACCGGACTCTTCTCCTTCGGGTACGAAAACCGTCACTTTGTCAATGAATATCTCGACCAGGTACATTTGCTCCATGACCTGCCGAGTTCAATGGTTTTGTCAGAATATTCGCTTCAGTTCTTCAGTTTCAGGCAAGAAAACAATTGGCACTATTAACAAAAGTTCCATTTTTGGTCAAATGTTTCGAAATATTTGAATGAAAAAATAAGTACCCCATCAATAATACGAGGTCGCATTTTCTCTTGCTGTGTATACAAACATTCATGACTACTAAAAGACCCGTATAGCCTCAAAAAAAATTATTTAGCAATTACAAATATATTATACTTACGGGTAGTTTTCTTTGTCGACCCCTTTCTATGAAAAGGTATTCATTACTATAGACACTGAAAATTTTATTTTGTAACCCGAAATATAAAAATCTAATTCTCCTCCTATACAACTGTCATTTTCATAGTTTTAGTTACATTTTCAAATTGGAACGCCATGGCCGACGTCTTATATTTTTTTATTTTCATGAATGTCCAGTTATTTCCTTTTTTTACAAAAAGTTCCTATTTGAAAATTTAGAACACTATTTTATCGAAATACCCACAAGAAATACTGCCTTTGGATCGATGCAATCGAAATTAATTCAGAATTCTTTTAGTGATTGGAATTTTAAAAAGGGTCTTGTCAAAATGGAACTACATAGTGATCTAAGCATAGTACCTACTGTGTTCGTTTTTTCTACGCCACCCCTAAGCGCAACTCTAAAAATAATTAAAAAATAACATAAAAATAATTAAAAATAACATAAAAATAACATTTTCGAATTACTCTTTTTCCAAAACTAAATTAATAAATTGACATTTTGTTTCGCCATCATGATATCCACTTATATTATTTATAGAAACCTTCTACTTTCCATGTTCCAGTACTAGACAGTACGGAGTTCAGTACGGATGCTGTCCTCGACTTCGCCAGCCAAATGCTGGCTGACAACAGGTCTGTACGGGGCTGCGCCTTGAGGGTCGCCTGCTGGACCGCCCAGAAAGTCACCAGCCAGGATACTATGAGGACTTGGAGACAGATTATGAGGTACACGGATAACACCATTAGTTTAAAGGTGATATGAGTCTGCCTGGAGAATTACCACCCTTAATTACCTTGCATTTGAAATAGAGCTAGCGTAATTACCGGCATATGAGACCTTGGCAGCTAGGTCAACATAGAAGCACATCGAAAACCCTTTACAATATTTCCTCACGATGTTTTCCTTCACCGTTAGAGCAGTCAGACATTGAGTAAATCGGTTTCGACTAATAGGTATTTTGTTTTTGATCTAAGTAAAATTCTGATAAATGTGGAAGAAATAAACTATTTGAAGAGAAAGGATTTCACAGGCAATATTTTGGTCGCTTTTGTGATCTAAGTTACGTCTTATTTTCAGCAATAATCTTCTGTCAACTATGATCAACTCGACTGCCATTGAGGACGCAATGTTGTCTGGAAGAAAAGGCAGGGACTGCATGACTTACACCCCTTGCCCTTTGCGAGATGAACACGTTCCAGTTTTGTTGAGCAATCTTGCAGTGTTTTCTAATTCGGTTGGATGATGTGACGTCGATTTTGTGCTAGTTACTTTACGACTAATGACTGACTAAAGTAGGAGAAAATCTTATGTAATTTCTAAAATTTTATAATAAAATAAATATTTGAAATAACGTTACTTTATCTTTTTATTTATTCATTTTTATTAAAAATATAAATTTTAAAATAAATCTTTATTGAAAACATCAAAAATTAGTAAATCAAACAATACCCTGTATCTTGGGAGACAGTGCTTTCCAAAAAAGAGGGTATTCGATCAAGGTCATTCATCCCATAGACAACTAGGTAGTTATCTATGGGATAAACACCGCGCCCTACCGAATACCAAGCAATAATATATTATATCTATTCTTAGTATAGGAAAAAATTTATGAATCAATGGAATAATCAGAAGATTATTTACTGCATGCAGTCAA
Source organism: Hofmannophila pseudospretella (assembly GCA_947369225.1). Classification (NCBI taxonomy): domain Eukaryota; kingdom Metazoa; phylum Arthropoda; class Insecta; order Lepidoptera; family Oecophoridae; genus Hofmannophila; species Hofmannophila pseudospretella. The sequence goes on along the minus strand of OX376330.1, from coordinate 9,996,314 downwards.
TTCAGATAAAGGTCTTCAAACAACCAAGTCTGTGCAGATCTGCGAAACTAAAGCAAAGCGATGTTTTTAAATTGCTTCATTTTCACAGCTTCAGTAATGATAGATTTTAATTTGATTTTTCACATTAATTATTGTTGATAAAGCAAGTACAATTGCAACTAATAACATCGGGCACAGTGGCGGGAAAATAATAGGATATATAGAATAGTATATTATAAATAATACCAGAAAAACTAACAGCATTGTAACAAATTAGGAACAAATTAAAGTTTAATTTGATAAAGCCCAAAAGTGTATCCATATTTCTTCCCGCACCTTTGCTCTTACGAGTATATAGACGAGAAATGAAAGGACACGATCAATTAACGACGTTTATTTCTTCTCGTATTTACTCAATATTTCGGCTATATCTTCCAGACCCAGACGAACAGCGTAGTCGTACGGCGTTTTGCCTAAAAGGTCCTCTTCATTAGGGCTCGCTCCGTGGTCTAATAAAAATCGCACCACTTCAGGACATTTGCTGAGCACAGCCTGTGGAACCAGAAAATGTGGAAAACTTCAGTTCTTTACCAAGCCACGGCAGTCTGGGTGGCAGAGTTAAAAGAAGACATGTAAAGAACACATAAAACAAAAGACTATCGAATCTCGGGTAATAATCATGGCGCTGTTGGAGTATTGTTATAATAATTATATGGATTACACCTTAGATAATTAGTTTATCTATACAGCCCCAAGTCTCCGGACCATGCTTCCGGAAAAACTGAATACAAACATTAGGATTGTTGATGATACCTAAATCATTATCATCGAGGTACACTATCAGATACATTTGCCATAAGAACCCGTCCCAATTCTCAGGTTGGGCAGCCCTTTGCGACTTTTCCGGACCAAACGTACCTTTGGCAAAAATAATGTTTTAACAAAAAGCCCTTGACCATTCGCGCAACGAACCCGAAGCGACGACATAATTGTAGACCGTATGCTAGAACCACTTTTGTTCTTTTCTATTGTTGATAATCTGTAATGCAGTACATCTACTATAACAAAGGGGATTAAATCAAACATCCTTACCTTATGAAGAGGCGTATGTTTAAGTTCATCAACAGTATTGAAGCTCGCCCCTGCCTTATTTAAGCCCTTCAATTTACTGGTGCTACCAGTCCTGGCTGCCATTGATATAACTTCTCCCAGGGTTTTCTGGCAGACACAGCCCAAATGGCCTCCGCATTTGACTAGCAGGTCTATCATAACGGTGTTATCCGTATGAATGGCTGCCAGTATGGGGGATTCTCCGCCTCTGTGAATAAAATTGTTTGTAAGCCTGCTTTTTCCAATTTTTTTCGCTTGAGCTACTTTTATTCTAAAGAAAAATTCCCAAGAGTTTAGGACGATTAGGATATGAATTGAGTGTTTATATAATTGTGTATATAATTTAGGTGTATATATATATGGCTTATCTACATCCCCGTTCTTAATTTATAATTTCAGGCGTTCAGTTACCTGGTCTTCAAATGCACATTAGCTCCATTTTTAAGTAGAAACTCCACTAAAGAAACATTTTTTCTCTCAATAGCTTCATGTAGAACAGTTCTGCCTTCATAATTTTGTGCATTGACATCCCCACCCATATCTGGAATATTACAAGTTTTTAAGGGATCCTCTTTCTTGAAATGCGAGAACTAAAATTAAAAATAATCGACATCTAATTTTATACTTTAAAAAAAGTCTAAATAGTTACATCATATTATAATATGTGGCGGAGACCAAGCTCTGCCTACTTCGTTTCTGATAGCTGAGCCACAATGTATCCAAAAAATAAAACCCGTATGAGAACAAGGGTTAAAACATGTCTTTTAGGTAGGTCATTCTTTGTCACGTTAGTAATACAACTTTGATAAACGTTAAATCACTTTGAAATATTATAGAGAGGGAGTCATAACATAACGTATTTTACTTAACTTTTTGGCTGTTTAATCTTAGCCAAAAAGTTATTATTTACGTTACGACCCCCTCTCTATGATAAACGATGTTCTAGATCGATGACCGATCTTGGTCGATTAGATGCAAGAATTAAAAGTGATGTAAGAGTAAGTGAAATAATTATAAAAAATAATTTAAAGGAAGAATGATTGAACCTAGTATCTTCTTCACTGCCATTTCATCCCCGTTTTCGACAGCAGCGAACAATAGAGCACTGAACACCTTGTCCGTTATTTCTTCCAGCTTCTTGGGATTTTGGATGTTAAGACTTGACGCCAGGACATCTTTTAATGCGTTATCCTGAAAGAAAGAGCTGTAGTAGACAAAGAAACTGATACTATTAGAATTTTTAGTTGATTGAAAAAAACTGCCTATAGGTACTTATAGTTACCAAATGATGACCAAATCTGACCAAAGCAAATTCTCACAGTCACCTGATGGAAAGTGATGATTTAGCCCAATATGAAGCTTAGAAAGGACTGGGTCATCTAAAAGGTTGTTGAAAAGGGCGTTGAAACACTTCAACGCCAAAGCGAAGGTTGGTTGGTTGGTTTTAGTTGGCGACACACTTCTTATAGCGACCAATTAGCCAGGCGAATCGTGAGGGAGGCGCTACCATATCAAGATTCCTTGGGTTAGTCGCACGCCATGTGCTTGAGTAATGGCCTAAAGATGATGATGATCAGTGATCACACAGTGAAGCAATATACCTCCTTGTTCAGGGTTAATGACGATGCGTTTGTCAATTCTCCGCGTATATTTGTAGACATCATCTGAAATTACGTAAAACATCCAAGAATTATCAAGATAATTTGGCTTGAACATTTAGTAGAATATTGTAGAATTAATAATATATGGTAGACTTAACCGCAGAGGGCGCAGGACAGAGACGAGTGGGCACGCTTGGAGGAGGCCTACACCCGAAAACCGGGGACTTCCGACATTATTAATTAAATGAGTGGTTAACAATTACATTTATAATAATGTAACTTATAAGATTTTTATCAATTTTTTTATAAATTTAATTCTTTTTATTGTATAATTTAGGAACTGAAGAAGTCAATAAAGGCTTTTTTTTATTCTAATTAGTAGACTTAACAAACAATTAAGTGATCACTATAATTATCTGATGACCGAGTCGCGGTCCCGGACTTGAATCCAAAAACCTGACAGACTGAGAGCGCGATGGTCCGACGACATTCAAATAGCAGCCGGCAAATAGTGGAGTCGTGATACCACCAAAAGAACCCGGTGCCGAGAAATAAGGGAGGCATATGACCAATACTGGACTCCGGGCTGCCAATGATGATAATGTAAATGATCATAATTAACTGGTATGCTGCGTGCTAGTAATAAATCTAAAGAGGAAATATCATTTGAGTTACCTCTCCTTTTTGGGCATAGGTTAGTTCAGTCATCGATAATACATAGGAGAGCTTAGTAAGAGCAGCTTCTGGTGTCATATCGTAGCCAAATACCACGCCAAACTTTGCCAAGTGCTACAAGAAAATACAAAACTAGAAAAATAATTTGACAGATGGGAAGGTACTTTAGTTAGAAGTCGACTGTACAAATATAGCTGATAACTGATATTGGAAATGATCTAAAGAGTATAAAATCACTCACTGTTCCAGTTTCGTAGATGGGAGACACACTACCCGTGATGCATTGGGTGATGTTGACGAAAAGAACGCCTCGGGCGATAGCATCTATTATTTCCGCGAAAATGTCCGGACGGTTGGACTGCATGTTTCCAGCACCGAAGGTTTCTAGGACTACACCTGTGTAAGAATTATTTATTAAAATTAAATTAGATGAAAACCAAATTTTTAATATAGATGACCTGCGATGCGAATTAAGTTTAAGAATTTAGCCGACCAAACAAAACGACTTTTACAGTTTTTTGAGGGCTTGTGTATTTTCTGTGCTGTCTATGGAGCCACAAGGAATTCTGCATATTATAAACCATTGATCAGTGTATTTTTAACAACTATGACAATCAATTTCCTCATTCAGGATCACTGATCCACAAAGCCCCCTGAACAAATCATACATACATACCTTCACGCTATGTCCCTTGCGTGGTATACAGGTCAATGTCTAGAGATAACGGAACGCCACGAATCTCTGTCTTGGCATTGGCACGCTTCTCTTGCTTCCTCTACAGTCATTCGTCGTTTCGCGCATGCTCGCCATTCTTCTTCTTCTTCTTAGACGGGCTATTTTCCGCACTTAGCCGCATGATGGGTAGCCTTTGTGCGTGATGGTAATGGCGACTACTGTAGCCAGCCCAGCTCCCGGCAGAAGCCTAAAAGCCTGCGTGGGTTGTTGATGGATTCCGAGAGAAAGAGAAAGAGAGTCGCCATTGGAGTCTCTTTGTATATTAAAATCTAAGATTACTCTGTCAATCAGCTTTAAAAGTCAGTCTTAGATGAACTCGGCTTTCCTTCCATTTACTTTCGCTTCGTATACCAGTTTCATCATTCGTTTTTATCACTCATTCTTTCCACATGCTCGAACCAACGAAGTAGCCTTTTTCCATCTTAATGATGACACACATTCACAACAATCATGCTTCGTAAAAATACTACAAACGATTACCTAATTCATTTAATCTATACCAATATTATAAAGAGGAAAGGTTTGATTTTTTGTTTGTTTGTTTGCATTGAATAGGCTCCAAAACTACTGGACCGATTTGAAAAATTCTTTCACCGTTGGGAAGCTACACTATCCCCGGGTGACATAGGCTATATGACGCGAACGAAGTCGCGGGCAACAGCTAGTTTCTTAATATAATACTTACCTTGAACCGGGGGCTTGCAAAACGCCCTCACTACATTTGAGCTGATACTCGGAAATATCTTCAGGAACCCCACGTTTTTATTCCACTTTGAGTGAAGACGGCACATTTCGATAGTACTGGGCCTGAATATGGCCCTCTTGTTGATTTCGAAGTCTACTCCTGATTTGACTAGTGGGGGGAGGTTGGGGGAGTTGAATGCGAAGAGTTGGTCTGCAGAGATCTTGCTACATCTGACACAAGTTAATGAAGTAAAAATATTATATTAATCAAGCTAAATGATATACTAGGTAAGTTCATAGTTACAGATTCGGAACTACTAATTATCAAAAAGAAAATATCTCGTAAAAATCTGAATACTACAAATATACACAATCCGATTATGATAGAAGGCTTCAAAAAAGAAATGCGCATAATGTGCATAACGCTTCAATATGCTCTAACTAGGATTTATCTGTAATGAGATGAATGAATGATCAAAAAATTGGTGTATTTATTACCAGTGGTACAACTGAAATGTGCAACTGGTTGACGAAGAGAAATTTTCATTCCGCTCGGAGCAACTAATCAATGTACATACTCGTACATGTGTTTGACCGTACCTGTTACCTCTCATAAGTTTATCATCGAAAAAGATCGTAACTTCAGGAATATTCACTGCACCAGCCATCATCAGTGAAGACAAGAAGTTGTCCACACCGTCACTTCGGGGCTCGAAAATTGGAATCTGAAGGTTTGAATGGCTTAGCTTACTTGTGTAAATAAAAAGAAAATACGACTACATTATACCTCATACGTAATTCTGGTAGAGCCTCAGAACGTGTTACAGCGCTAATTTTCAGTTCGTAACAATAATATATACTTACTTATATGTAAATAGATAATAATATATAGGTACCTACATATTTGTTTACATATTATTATTATATGTATCACCCTCCCACACACTCAGTACCTCACATACACACTAATATTCTCATTCATGAAAACAAACGCAGTCATACAACACAACAGGCACACACTGTTGCTTTCTTCGTCCGTGCAGTCACTGAGGGGCCAGCTGAAAATCAGCGCTGTGGCTTGCCTCAGCATTATGCTGAGCTGGTGTACTGTTTTTAGCACTGTACCACACCAGATGTTCTGTGCTGCATGTATTAATCTTTGTATAGTTCTGTATTGTGTTCTATATTCTGGTGTTTACAGTGCTAAATAAACGTTTTCAATTTCAATATATATGTAAGTACCTACCTACTTTTATGACACAATATGATGATTGCGTAGATACAGCATTTATATGCCAATAAAATTTTGGCAAGACACGCGAATATGCAAAAAATAATAAAGACGCTACTAATTTAGGAGTTAGCGTAAGTCTACAGAAACTATTATAGTACATAGTACTCTGTGATAGTACTAAATAACCACCAATAGTTGAAAAGAATTTAAAAAGGTATACCTGAGCTCCAGTAAGGACGACTGCTTTACCAATATTTTCGAGCATAAACGACAAGGCTGAAGCAGTGTAGGCAAGAGTATCAGTACCATGCAAGACCACAAAACCATCATAATGATCGTAGTATTTCTAAAAACAGTAACTGGGTTTAAAAAAACTAGTTAAATATTTTGAGGATCTTCTTCTTCTTTTCAGCCTAAAGTAACCCATCGTTGACTTCTTCATGCTTCATTTTGAGAATACTTAGGTTTAATAAAGGTTCACGTTTTCACCATAATATCCTCGGCTATCGTCACCCATTCCTTTTCTGCCACATTTGAGGAGTCCAGCAAAACGTCATACTCTAATATTTTGTACAAAATTCTTCCATTTACGTCTTTTGACTCTAAAACAAACGTTGAATAAGTATTTAGGGTAGGTTGTAGAATGGCGGTAAAAGTATGGCTGTAAAAATACCAAGACTCAAGATGAGATTCATAGTTACTGCCAATAAACGTGAGCGATGACGACATACGGTTCGGACGGACAGTCATTGCGATTATGCAACTGGTTCGTTTGAAAAAAAATTAAGTGAGTTCATGCACAAACTAATTTCACGTAGCGCTTAATAGACGATAGCTGCTGTCATATATCTGGGTAAACCTATTATGGTGGTGAGAAAAACTAAAGACTGGGCGTGGCAGGCTTGGTAGAGGCCCATGGCAATGGTAGCGCTGCAATAATAATAATAATATGCAATACTACTGCTGGATAAACAAAAGCAGATAGACAAACCTGGCAAAACAAGGAAAGATCTGTCAAAGGCATGGTCACTAAGCCTCTCATTCCAATATCTTTTATCATGAAGCTGGGGATAGCCTCGTGATGACTCTTCAAACACACCCTTTTTTGGCGCCAGAACTGGTACAATGAAAAGAGTTTTATTATTTGGCAGTTGGCATAATATGTATGTCTAACATCTTAATATTATAATTTTAAATTATATTATATGTCTCCTGTTACGGATATAAGCACATACCCTTCACATTGATGTAGAAATACCTAACAATCGATCATCATCAAATGAATGAATGAATGAATTAAAATTTATTTGCACACATATACATAACACGATTACATTTCATTAGATACTTAAAAGAGCTACTGTTTTACATTTTTTAGAGTAAGTTTACAATTATGAACTTGCATATGTGGCAAAAGGGTCCCTGACTCAGCATTATGCTGTGACTTCATCAGTCCTTTAAATCTTAAGCCCAAGTAGTAACCTAAGCTATAAAAATGTCTTACCGCCATCAATTTTCATCATGCCAATCGTACCACCAGTATAGATGACGAGGACCTTTTTCTCATTTGTCCCGAAGCCACTCATGACTAACACATCTGTTTTCTTTTCGTCGGATATAGCCCTCTTATAAAACTTTTACACGTTTTAATACTGTATTGAGGTAAGCCAATATTATGAAGCTGAAATAGCACCACAGTAAGCAAACAATCGTCTCAAAAGAAAGCTGAGAGTCTTCCACAAGACGTAAATCATTATCATCGTGGATGGAATTCAACTGAAGACTTGTGTGAAGTTGACCGGCCCCAAAGCCGTTGCCCGCAATTCACCTATGCAGGTCGAAAGTACTCGGTAAGTACTTTTAAGTTCTGTGTAACTTTTCGTTAGTACTCTTACGCAATTCGATTATTTTTAAAAAACTTTTTGGGGCCGGCCAACTTCACACTCCCGGCCCAAAACGACTTTTTCGACTTTTTTTTTCGCCAATCGACAGACAATCGTTAGTACTCGATTGTTCCAAAATATTATCGTTAGTACTCTAAAACAGAATTAAAAAAAAAATTGAAATGGGGTGGCTAACTTCACACCTGCCGCCCCATATGCAATTCACAATCAACAAAATACACAGGCGAGGTGTTATCGTTAGTACTCGATAGTTCTGCAAAACTTTTCGTTAGAACTCTCACCGTAACGAGAGAAAAAAATAAAACAATTAAATTACTCAAAATTTCAATAGGTAATATAACTTTACTCAACTTCATACTTCAGGAAAGCTATTTCTACGGCAGCAGAACCAAGTAGTGACTGACACTGATAATATTAAATCATCAACATATACCAAAAATTAGCTAATTAATTAAGTAACACCGAATATTATTATATTTAGCACACGCATAAAACAGTCCATTTGGAAAAAACTGATACATGAAATACCTATCTCATGTCTTGGAAAAAATCTTTAAACGTGCATTTGATGAAATTCATTAGAGTCAAGCCCGATAATTCAGTAGTGGTAATAGCCACCCCGGATATTTTCAGTATACGTAGACAACAGCCCATGTGGAACACTCCTAGTCGACTAACAACGTTAGTACTTTCATCAACTAGTGGAAAATAAACATATTCTAAAAAAAATTAGACCCTTATTACTCGGTAGCGGAGATAGCCACCCCGGATCTTTTCAGCAAACGTAGACAACAGCCCATGTGGAACACTCCTAGTCGACTAACAACGTGAGTACTTTCATCAACTCGTGGAAAATAAACATAATCTCAAAAAAATTAGACCCACATTACTCGGTAGCGGAGATAGCCACCCCGGATCTTTTCAGCAAACGTAGACAACAGCCTATGTGGAACACTCCTAGCTAACTAACAACGTTAGTACTTTCATCAACTCGTGGAAAATAAACATATTCTAAAAAAAATTAGACCCTCATGACTCGGTAGCGGAGATAGCCACCCCGGATCTTTTCAGCAAACGTAGACAACAGCCCATGTGGAACACTTCTAGTCGACTAACAACGTTAGTACTTTCATCAACTAGTGGAAAATAAACATATTCTAAAAAAAATTAGACCCTTATTACTCGGTAGCGGAGATAGCCACCCCGGATCTTTTCAGCAAACGTAGACAACAGCCCATGTGGAACACTCCTAGTCGACTAACAACGTGAGTACTTTCATCAACTCGTGGAAAATAAACATAATCTCAAAAAAATTAGACCCACATTACTCGGTAGCGGAGATAGCCACCCCGGATCTTTTCAGAAAACGTAGACAACAGCCTATGTGGAACACTCCTAGCTAACTAACAACGTTAGTACTTTCATCAACTCGTGGAAAATAAACATATTCTAAAAAAAATTAGACCCTCATGACTCGGTAGCGGAGATAGCCACCCCGGATCTTTTCAGCAAACGTAGACAACAGCCCATGTGGAACACTTCTAGACGACTAACAACGTTAGTACTTTCATCAACTCGTGGAAAATAAACATAATCTCAAAAAAATTAGACCCTTATTACTCGGTGGCGGAGATAGCCACCCCGGATCTTTTCAGCATACGTAGACAACATCCCATGTGGAACACTCCTAGTCGACTAACAACGTGAGTACTTTCATCAACTCGTGGAAAATAAACATAATCTCAAAAAAATTAGACCCACATTACTCGGTAGTGGAACTAGCCACCCCAGATCTTTTCAGTATACGTAGACAACAGCCCATGTGGAACACTCCTAGTCGACTAACATCGTTAGTACTTTCATCAACTCGTGGAAAATAAACATAATCTCAAAAAAATTGGACCCTTATTACTCGGTGGCGGAGATAGCCACCCCGGATCTTTTACGCATACGTAGACAACAGCCCATGTGGAACAATCCTAGTCGACTAACAACGCGAGTACTTTCATCAACTCGTGGAAAATAATCATATTCTAAAAAAAATTGACCCTCATGACTCGGTAGCGGAGATAGCCACCCCGGATTTTTTCGGCATACGTAGACAGCAGCCCATGTGGAACACTCCTGGATAACTATCAACGTTAGTACTTTCATCAACTCGTGGAAAATAAACATAATCTAAAAAAAATTAGACCCTCATTACTCGGTAGTGGAAATAGCCACCCCGGATCTTTTCAGCAAACGTAGACAACAGCCCATGTGGAACACTTCTAGTCGACTAACAACGTTAGTACTTTCATCAACTCGTGGAAAATAAACATAATCTCAAAAAAATTAGATCCTTATTACTCGGTGGCGGAGATAGCCACCCCGGATCTTTTCAGCATACGTAGACAACATCCCATGTGGAACACTCCTAGTCGACTAACAACGTGAGTACTTTCATCAACTCGTGGAAAATAAACATAATCTCAAAAAAATTAGACCCACATTACTCGGTAGTGGAACTAGCCACCCCGGATTTTTTCAGTATACGTAGACAACAGCCCATGTGGAACACTCCTAGCTAACTAACAACGTTAGTACTTTCATCAACTCGTGGAAAATAAACATATTCTAAAAAAAATTAGACCCTCATGACTCGGTAGCGGAGATAGCCACCCCGGATCTTTTCAGCAAACGTAGACAACAGCCCATGTGGTACACTTCTAGTCGACAAACAACGTTAGTACTTTCATCAACTCGTGGAAAATAAACATAATCTCAAAAAAATTAGACCCTTATTACTCGGTGGCGGAACTAGCCACCCCGGATTTTTTCAGTATACGTAGACAACAGCCCATGTGGAACACTCCTAGCTAACTAACAACGTTAGTACTTTCATCAACTCGTGGAAAATAAACATATTCTAAAAAAAATTAGACCCTCATGACTCGGTAGCGGAGATAGCCACCCCGGATCTTTTCAGCAAACGTAGACAACAGCCCATGTGGAACACTTCTAGTCGACTAACAACGTTAGTACTTTCATCAACTCGTGGAAAATAAACATATTCTTAAAAAAATTACACCCACATTACTCGGTAGTTGAAATAGCCACCCCGGATCTTTTCAGTATACGTAGACAACAGCCCATGTGGAACACACCTAGTCGACTAACATCGTTAGTACTTTCATCAACTCGTGGAAAATAAACATAATCTCAAAAAAATTGGACCCTTATTACTCGGTGGCGGAGATAGCCACCCCGGATCTTTTCAGCATACGTAGACAACATCCCATGTGGAACACTCCTAGTCGACTAACAACGTGAGTACTTTCATCAACTCGTGGAAAATAAACATAATCTCAAAAAAATTAGACCCACATTACTCGGTAGTGGAACTAGCCACCCCGGATTTTTTCGGCATACGTTGACAGCAGCCCATGTGGAACACTCCTGGATAACTATCAACGTTAGTACTTTCATCAACTCGTGGAAAATAAACATAATCTAAAAAAAATTAGACCCTCATTACTCGGTAGTGGAAATAGCCACCCCGGATCTTTTAAGCATACGTAGACAACAGCCCATGTGGAACACTCCTAGTCGACTAACAACGTTAGTACTTTCATCAACTCGTGGAAAATAAACATATTCTAAAAAAATAGACCCTTATTACTCGGTAGCGGAGATAGCCACCCCGGATATTTCAGCATATGTAGACAACAGCCCATGTGGAACACTCCTAGTCGACTAACAACGTTAGTACTTTCATCAACTCGTGGAAAATAAACATAATCTCAAAAAAAAGTTACCCTTATTACTCGGTAGCGGAGAAAGACACCCTGGATCTTTTCAACATACATAAACAACAGCCCATGTGGAACACTCCTAGTCGACTAACAACGTTAGTACTTTCATCAACTCGTGGAAAATAAACATAATCTCAAAAAAATTACCCTTATTACTCAGTAGCGGAGATAGCCACCCCGGATCTTTTCAGCAAACGTAGACAACAGCCCATGTGGAACACTCCTAGTCGACTAACAACGTGAGTACTTTCATCAACTCGTGGAAAATAATCATATTCTAAAAAAAATAGACCTACATTACTCGGTAGTTGAAATAGCCATCCCGGATCTTTTCAGTATACGTAGACAACAACCCATGTGGAACACCCCTAGTCGACTAACAACGTGAGTACTTTCATCAACTCGTGGAAAATAAACATAATCTCAAAAAATTGGACCCTTATTACTCGGTGGCGGAGATAGCCACCCCGGATCTTTTAGATATACGTAGACAACAGCCCATGTGGAACACTCCTAGTCGACTAACAACGTGAGTACTTTCATCAACTCGTGGAAAATAATCATATTCTAAAAAAAAATAGACCCTTATTACTCGGTGGTGGAGATAGCCACCCCGGATCTTTTCAGCAAACGTAGACAACAGCCCATGTGGAACACTCCTGGTCGACTAACAACGTGAGTACTTTAATCAACTTGTAGAAAATAAACATATTCTAAAAAAAATATACCCTCATTACTCGGTAGTGGAAATAGCCACCCCGGATCTTTTTAGTATACGTAGACAACAGCCCATGTGGAACACTCCTAGTCGACTAACAACGTTAGTACTTTCATCAACTAGTGGAAAATAAACATATTCTAAAAAAATTAGACCCTTATTACTCGGTGGCGGAGATAGCCACCCCGGATCTTTTCAGCATACGTAGACAACAACCCTTGTGGAAAACTACTAGTCGACTAACAACGTGAGTATTCATCAACTCGTGGAAATTTATATATAGAAATTTATTTTCTAAAAAAAAATTGATGAAAGTACTCGCGTTGTTAGTCGACTAGTAGTTTTCTACAAGGGTTGTTGTCTACGTATGCTGAAAAGATCCGGGGTGGCTATCTCCGCCACCGAGTAATAAGGGTCTAATTTTTTTAGAATATGTTTATTTTCCACTAGTTGATGAAAGTACTAACGTTGTTAGTCGACTAGGAGTGTTCCACATGAGCTGTTGTCTACGTATACTAAAAAGATCCGGGGTGGCTATTTCCACTACCGAGTAATGAGGGTATATTTTTTTTAAAGAATATGTTTATTTTCTACAAGTTGATTAAAGTACTCACGTTGTTAGTCGACTAGGAGTGTTCCACATGGGCTGTTGTCTACGTTTGCTGAAAAGATCCGGGGTGGCTATCTCCGCCACCGAGTAATAAGGGTCTATTTTTTTTTAGAATATGTTTATTTTCCACGAGTTGATGAAAGTACTAACGTTGTTAGTTATCTAGGAGTGTTCCACATGGGCTGCTGTCTACGTATGCCGAAAAAATCCGGGGTTGCTATCTCCGCTACCGAGTCATGAGGGTCTATTTTTTTTTAGAATATGATTATTTTCCACGAGTTGATGAAAGTACTCGCGTTGTTAGTCGACTAGGAGTGTTCCACATGGGCTGTTGTCTACGTATGCCTAAAAGGTCCGGGGTGGCTATCTCCGCCACCGAGTAATAACGGTCCAACTTTTTTAAGATTATGTTTATTTTCCACGAGTTGATGAAAGTACTCACGTTGTTAGTCGACTAGGAGTGTTCCACATGGGCTGTTGTCTACGTATGCTGAAAAGATCCGGGGTGGCTATCTCTGCCACCGAGTAATAAGGGTCTAATTTTTTTTGAGATTATGTTTATTTTCCACGAGTTGATGAAAGTACTCACGTTGTTAGTCGACTAGGAGTGTTCCACATGGGCTGTTGTCTACATATGCTGAAAAGATCCGGGGTGGCTATCTCCGCCACCGCGTAATAAGGGTCTAATTTTTTTGAGATTATGTTTATTTTCCACGAGTTGATGAAAGTACTAACGTTGTTAGTCGACTAGGAGTGTTCCACATGGGCTGTTGTCTACGTATACTGAAAAGATCCGGGGTGGCTATTTCCACTACCGAGTAATGAGGGTCTAATTTTTTTTAGATTATGTTTATTTTCCACGAGTTGATGAAAGTACTAACGTTGATAGTTATCCAGTAGTGTTCCACATGGGCTGCTGTCTACGTATGCCGAAAAAATCCGGGGTGGCTATCTCCGCCACCGAGTAATAAGGGTCCAATTTTTTTGAGATTATGTTTATTTTCCACGAGTTGATGAAAGTACTCACGTTGTTAGTCGACTAGGAGTGTTCCACATGGGCTGTTGTCTACGTATGCTGAAAAGATCCGGGGTGGCTATCTCCGCTACCGAGTAATAAGGGTCTAATTTGTTTGAGATTATGTTTATTTTCCACGAGTTGATGAAAGTACTCACGTCGTTAGTCGACTAGGAGTGTTCCACATGGGCTGTTGTCTACGTATGCTGAAAAGATCCGGGGTGGCTATCTCCGCCACCGAGTAATAAGGGTCTATTTTTTTTTGAGATCATGTTTATTTTCCACGAGTTGATGAAAGTACTAACATTGTTAGTCGACTAGAAGTGTTTCACATGGGCAGTTGTCTACGTATACTGAAAAGATCCGGGGTGGCTATTTCCACTACCGAGTAATGTGGGTGTATTTTTTTAAAGAATATGTTTATTTTCCACGAGTTGATGAAAGTACTAACGTTGTTAGTTGACTAGAAGTGTTCCACATGGGCTGTTGTCTACGTTTGCTGAAAAGATCCGGGGTGGCTATCTCCGCTACCGAGTCATGAGGGTCTAATTTTTTTGAGATTATGTTTATTTTCCACGAGTTGATGAAAGTACTCACGTTGTTAGTCGACTAGCAGTGTTCCACATGGGCAGTTGTCTACGTATACTGAAAAGATCCGGGGTGGCTATTTCCACTACCGAGTAATGTGGGTGTATTTTTTTTAAGAATATGTTTATTTTCCACGAGTTGATGAAAGTACTAACGTTGTTAGTTGACTAGAAGTGTTCCACATGGGCTGTTGTCTACGTTTGCTGAAAAGATCCGGGGTGGCTATCTCCGCTACCGAGTCATGAGGGTCTAATTTTTTTAGAATATGTTTATTTTCCACGAGTTGATGAAAGTACTAACGTTGTTAGTCGACTAGGAGTGTTCCACATGGGCTGTTGTCTACGTATACTGAAAATATCCGGGGTGGCTATTACCACTACTGAATTATCGGGCTTGACTCTAATGAATTTCATCAAATGCACGTTTAAAGATTTTTTCCAAGACATGAGATAGGTATTTCATGTATCAGTTTTTTCCAAATGGACTGTTTTATGTGTGTGCTAAATATAATAATATTCGGTGTTACTTAATTAATTAGCTAATTTTTGGTATACGTTGATGATTTAATATTATCAGTGTCAGTCACTACTTGGTTCTGCTGCCGTAGAAATAGCTTTCCTGAAGTATGAAGTTGAGTAAAGTTATATTACCTATTGAAATTTTGAGTAATTTAATTGTTTTATTTTTTTCTCTCGTTACGGTGAGAGTTCTAACGAAAAGTTTTGCAGAACTATCGAGTACTAACGATAACACCTCGCCTGTGTATTTTGTTGATTGTGAATTGCATATGGGGCGGCAGGTGTGAAGTTAGCCACCCCATTTCAATTATTTTTTTTAAATTCTGTTTTAGAGTACTAACGATAATATTTTGGAACAATCGAGTACTAACGATTGTCTGTCGATTGGCGAAAAAAAAAGTCGAAAAAGTCGTTTTGGGCCGGGAGTGTGAAGTTGGCCGGCCCCAAAAAGTTTTTTAAAAATAATCGAATTGCGTAAGAGTACTAACGAAAAGTTACACAGAACTTAAAAGTACTTACCGAGTACTTTCGACCTGCATAGGTGAATTGCGGGCAACGGCTTTGGGGCCGGTCAACTTCACAGAGGTCAACTGAAGAATTGAGTAATATGGAGATAAGTGTCGTCTGGTTTCTGGCCTCTTGGCTGTTTTGCAGTGGATGTTCATTCAAAATGATACCGAGGTATTTGAAGTCAATTGATTAGATGCGTGGAATGGTACCACGAGTGTTAGCAGGTCGTGGTCTTGGCCTAGAGCTGTCTTGATCGCGGTAGTAACCAAATTTTTCACATTGAATGTATATGTAGTACATTTTATTGACATTTTCAACAAAGTCCTTCCTTTTATTTCTGTCCATTTTGCTTATGCCAGTGGTCTCCATTTTCAGCGAATACAATGTTTTATCTTCTGTATCATGCGACACGTATGTTTCTTTTGTATTTGCTTTTAGTTTGAAATTAACTGGTTTCACTTTTTATTGTAGTTTAAACGGCATGTTAATAGTCGGTTTGTAAAACGTGTGTAAGAAATTATGGGTTGGTTGTTAAAGATATTTCTTCTTGAGTTTTCCCATTTCTGATTTTCTTGTTCGCGTTGAAATCATTTTCGCTTAGGATATAGTTGAAAATATTAACAAAATGTGGATCAATTACTACATTGACATATAAAAGTTTGATTGGTTTGATTGTTACAAAGTTGTTGATATCATCGATGTCATAATATAATAATTTACTTTTAAAGCAATCAACGTTACGGAAAAGATTATATTCAACACAAAATTTAAATTGATCTACCAAGCTTTAAATCTCTATACCACTACTGCTCTGGCTCAGCGATTTGAAGTGGATCTTGGCTTTTGCCACCAATATAAACTTTATTTTTACAATCTTGAGCTACCTTCTAACGAACTACCTTCGAGCGAGTAACGCAAATTAAAACCAAGTTCAATTTTATAGCCACTTTAATTCTGATTACATTCATATTTATTCAAAAGGGCAGCTATGTCTTCACGACCAAGTTTGACCGCGTAGTCCATCGGGGTATAGCCGAGAAGGTCTTTCTCCTGGTGTCTTGCTCCATGCTCCAGCAAGAAGTGAACGACCTCAGGACAGTTGCAGAGCACGGCCTGTTCCAAAAAATAATTCTTAAGTTTATAAGTTGTTTATAAATGAGTACACAGTCATTGCGTCGGTGGCCTAGTGACTAGGACTCCGGGCTCCCATGCGAGAGGTCCGGGTTCGAAACCAGGCAATGCTGAATGCCATGTACCAATGAGTTTTTCGGATTTTTTCGAAGACTTACGTACATTTACCGACTGCTTTAACGGTGAAGGAAAACATCGTGAGGAAACCTGCATGTCTGAGGAAATGAAAAGTTTCCGAAGGTATGTGAAATCCACCAATCAGCACTGGGCCCGCTCGGTGGATCATGGCCCGGACCCCCTTGTGCAAGGGGAGGTCTGTGCCCCAACAGTGGGGAAATTAATAGGCTGCTTACGAGTACACAGTCATTGATGAAGTCACTAATATAAAACCTCGAAAACAAGGTAGTAATCTGGAGCGTGTATTGCATATCGAATTTATTTTAAACCCTATAAGAATCACTAAAGATGAAAGAAGGTAAAATGACACAGAATAAACCTTCTGCAGAATTAGTTCATACTCGACTCGATTCTCTATTTTTCGTCTTTCTCTTCAATTATTGCTAATTTTAGGAAGGTTATGATGTTATTGATGTGATATTATGTGTGTGTATTATAATTGTGTGTGTTGTTATGTGATTGGTAGTAGGTACTACGTATCGTTTAGAATCTAGAGAAGTAGGTAACTTTCTAACCTTTTATAAATTATCTATTTCTGGAAAGAGATGCCACAAGATTTGATGGAGTTATTCTCTCTTTCTCTTTCTCTCTTTCTCTCTCTCTTTCCCTCTCTCTATCTTTTCAATATTGAATTGAATGGGGTAACTAATAATAATTAACATGTCTAAACATGGCAACCATTATTTTCATAAACCAAAAAAATCATATCCTAACCTTGTGCAAAGGAGTATGCTTCAGTTCATCAACAACATTCAGGTCAGCTCCAGCCATCTTTAAAGACTTCAGTTTCTTTGTGGTTCTACTCCTCGCTGCCAAAGACACGACTTCTGCCAGAGACTTGCTGTCGATGTTAGCTAGATGTCCTCCGCATTTGATGAGCATGTCTATTAACACGTGGTCGTCATGGTTAATTGCTGTGAGGAGAGGTGATTCGCCACATCTGTGGACAGTATTCGATCCATGGATGAAAAAAAATAGTCTGCCCCTAAGGCCCGCGGGCGTTCGTTCCTTCATGATTTGATCAGTTTAATCACTCATAAAGTGAGAAATATAGAGATACTTGCTTTTGTAAGGGAATTAAAAGGTGTTACAAAAAATGATGAATATTTTTTTTTAATAAATAAGGAGAGCAGACAAGCAAACGGGCCACCTGATGGTAAGTGGTGACCATCGCCCATTGACATCTCACCTCACTGTATTATTAATAGAATGTTTTTGATGCGCTGCTAACCTTGTGGACTAAGATGGATTGCATCTTGTGCCTGAAATTACGCTGGCTCTAGTCTACCCTTCAAACCGAAACATACAAATGCAATCATGTCTGCTTTACGGCAGAATTAGATAAGAGCGTGGTACCAAACCAGGCGATGGTCGATCAGGATACTGATATCCTGATCAACCACCATTTGCAGGCCAGTATTTCATTGACATTGTCGACATCACTTCGCGATCAAATGATTTTTTGTAGGTGTATGGATAGAGGACTAAAATCATTTTTGCCAAATCTAAAGTCTCTACGGATGGATCAAAATTTTCATGTTTTCATTACAATTTGTATGAAACTGAGTTTTTTTTTAGTTTTTCGACAGAAGTTTTCGAACGTATCTAAGTCATTTAGGCAAACGGTCAATATTATATCCATTTTTAAACCTAAAGTCAAGTTCAGGTAATTTGTTTTAACTTAAAAATTAGAAAAATTAACTTGTGTTCTACCTTGCTCTAAAAACCCTTGGCCACGAACGTACAATGCAATAAGGCCACTAATGACCCATTATGTTAAGGCTTCTTACCTGGTCTTCAAATGTACGTTAGCTCCATTCTTCAGCAAATACTCCACTATATGGACGTTTCCTCTAATTATGGCTTCGTGAAGAGGGGTTCTACCTTCAGAGTTCTGAGCATTGACATCCGCACCCATATCTGGAATATTTGCATTATTAACTTTCATAATGGTTTTATTAATGCCATCGAAACCTCAGTATATCTTTGACGTCTATAAAAAGTCCATTATTTTAAGATATGGGCTGATAACTCGAGGAAATTGGAAAAAAATCTAGTTTGAAGTGTTACAGATGTTTTATGTATATTTCATTAAATGGAGAACATATATCAAAACAATATGTAGGAAATTATTAGAAAACCAATGTGCTAAAACATTTTTAAGCAGCTTAAAGTATTAAAGATGCCGCTGTTTGAATGATAACTAACATAATATACATTAAGATAACTGGCAAATTACTAATGTACTGCGTAATTACACCAGCCAAGGGTTACGCAAACAACTCCATTAGAAAGTTCACAAAAGTCAACAAGAAAACAGAAGTGAACTGGATAGAGCTGCACAGAGTAATATTAATTGGGCCTTGAAATAATAATAGAGCCATTAAAACAATAAATTGTTTACTTCTTTAAAAGGAAGAGAAATTACTTTTAAATTCGTATAAACAGAGACTAATTAACCAACCCAATGATAACAATCAACAAACAATAACAAAAGCAATCAGAAGAATATTAAACTGGAATTTAGTATCTAATCCACCAAAAATCTTAACAAGTTTTAAACCTGAAGACAGACAAACAGTTTTCCTTATCCAAGTAACATACAAAAACAAAACATACAAACTTCTTTTCTTAATGGAGGCTAAGTCCGCCTCATGGTAACTGACAATACCGAAGTAGCAGCAAAGTAAAATATATAAAGGACTGGTTCTTTTAAAAACAGTGTCTGAACACATCAACGCCGAAGCGAAGCGTTGATATTTGGCGATAGAAAAGTGGTTGCTAATCAAGCGGACACAGAATATATCTTAGACGCTAAAACTGATATATTAATCCTTAATAACTTCTATAAATCAAAATAAAACAAACCTAACATCTTCTTGACAGTCACATCATCTCTCTGCTCGATGGCGTACAGAAGTAAAGAACTGAATACCTTCTCTGTCACTTCTATTAACTTCTTAGGAGACTGGATGTTAAGACTCGCTGCCAAAGCATCTATTAGAGTGTTATCCTGAGAACAAACACTGTTAGAAACAGTCAAAGAGGTAGATAATGAGATAGCTAAAATACTAGTGACAAGATTCAGATGAAATTTAATATTATTGTATATGAAATTAATATAACACTTACCTCTGTGTTTATAGAAATAGATGATGTGTTGGTAAGTTCACCTCTTATGTTGGTAGACATCATCTAGAATACAAATGTCAGTATAAGAATAGCTTTCTACGCAAAGATTTCTAAGAGAAAACCTCAGATCCGTGACTCATCAAGGAACTGAAAAATATAAGGAGTAAAAACAGACCACTATGCCATGTGAGTCAAAGATATAATTGTTTATTTGGGTTGACCAAAAGAAGTTTTAAAAGCTACGTACGAATTTTTAATTGTTAGGCAGTATTTGACTTTATGTCCCACCTCAATAGATTTCAAATCTAGGTTTCAAAGGAATCAGATCGCAAAACAATGCTATAGTAGATTTCATAAGCTGAAATGTTCAAGCGAAGTTTTAACAAAGCTAGTACAGAACCTCTTTTTTCTCCTCGTAAGTTAATTCTGTCTTCGAGAGGACATAGGATAGCTTCGTGAGAGCAGCTTCTGGTGTCATATCGTAACCGGATACGACGCCAAACTTGGCTAAATGCTGCAAAATAATTCATTTCTTTATTAATCGAAATAGACAATAGTTACCTATATCCGCGACATAATAGCACATATAATCTAATAGTAACAGTATTTCAGAATTTTTTATTGTATACGGAGAGCAGGCGAGAAAACGGGTTACCGGAAATCTAAGATGGTAAGTGATGGTACCTGATGGTAAGTGGTCGCCATCGCCTGAACATCCCACTTCACTATAAAGTTATTAGTGGATTTTCGATGCACTGCTAACCTTGAGGACTTAGATGGAATGCCACATACATGCCGGTAATTACGCTGACACCTTCCTTACACTTCACACGAAAATATGAACAGAAATTCCAGTACCTATTGCTGCTTTGTAGTAGAAAAAGGTATAAGGGTGATACTTTCCCAGGTGACTCTACACAATAATGGCTACCACCTTGCTTGCTTGTCATCTAAAAAATTACATAGTGTACTCACTCGCCCTGTTTCGTAGAGAGGTGAAACAGACCCCGTATTGCACTGGGTTATGTTCACAAATATAACTCCTCTCGTGACAGCTGCTTCTATCTCGTCTAATATGTCCTGACGATTTGACGGGATGTTTCCGGCCCCGTAACTTTCTAGGACTACACCTATAGAAGCGGAAATGTATGGATCAGAAATCAAGAAGCAGTAGGATTCAATTAAACTTTTGCCACCAAAATTATCTTGGAAGATGTTTCTTAAATGAAATAAACCACGGATTGACAGTATAGCATCTGTGCACAAGCTATAGTAGTAAGTTAATAAAAATTCCTTGAATATTAAATTATATGTATAATCATGTTTTACCGTTTTAAAGCGACGGTAAGCGACCGTGGTAAGCGACTATGAAGTCTACGATGGAGCATGCGGGTCCAGTAAATGCCTATTCTCTCTGGCCTTGAAGATCCCAAGGTTGTAGGTTTCGGAAAATACAGACGTTAGCAGGCTGTTCCATTCCTTAGCCGTTCGCATAATGAACGAAGAAGCAAATCGCTTCGTACGAATAGATGGGATATTAACAACATAAGGATGGAACCCTTCCCCGCGCCGGGTAGTCCGAAGGCGGAATGGCGATACTGGAATTAAGTCGTGCAATTCCGATGCGCACTCCCGAAATGTATCATATAAAACACCGATAGACAGGCAACCTTGCGTCGATGTTCCAGGCTTTGCAGTCTAGCTTCCACCAGCGATTCGTCACCTATAAGGTACTTAGCGCCTAGCTTACCTTCAATAGGTGGCTGACAAAACGCTTTAAAAACAGAGGCGCTGATACTGGGAAACATTCTCAACAAGCCCACGTTTCTCGTCAATTTCGCATGTAGATGGCACTTCTCAATAGTAGATGGCTTGAATAGGGCCTTCTTATGAACTTCGAAGTCGATACCGACCTCGACTAGAGGAACGCAGTTTGGAGAGTCGAAGGCAAAGAGATTGTGTGCGGATATCTTTTGAGTTCTAAAAGGAAAAAAGGAATTAAATATTTATTAACTAGACTTAAAAACTGTAAAGGGAGAGTAGCAAAATAAATAAGAGAAAAGGTATACTTAGATAATAAACTTAAACGTTATTTAAAATGTTAAAAATACCGAATGGACAGAGTGCTCAGATTTTAATATACAGAGCAGACGACCCCAACGGCGAGCATGCGTAAAACGACGAATGACTGTAGAGGAAGCTAGAGAAGCTTGCCAAGACAGATTCGTGGCGCTCCGTTCTAGTTAAAATAGCGAAAGTCTTAAAATTCAACGAATAACACTTCTATTATTTTCGGAACGTTTAAAAAACCTACTTAATTAAAATCGAGATTTGAAGCCTATGCTTCGTTGATATATTTAAAAGAGTTGCTTCCAAACATGTGTGTTGTACGGTCAAATATGAGCTTAGACTTTAAAAAATAATTGTTAGTTTTAAATACCTGTTACCCCTAAAGAGTTTGCTACCAAAGTAGATAGTAACTTCTGGAATGTTCAGACCACCAGCAATGAGAAGAGACGATACGAAATTGTCTGCTCCATCGCTTCGAGGCTCAAATATTGGAATCTATTGAAATTAAAGAAAGAAAAACAATTCATTTCAATACCTAATACTTACGTCAAATAATACTGAGTTACAGTCATTTTAAAGACAGTAAGGACACAGAAGTAAGGATCTCAAGTGATTTTGCCTACTGACCTCCAAATTTCATTTAGATGACACCCCATGATGAAGATGATCAAGAATACACAGAAACAAGAACTATGTATGTATAGAATAGAGGTAAGACAATTTCAGAAGTAAACAGCTTCGAAGCTTTATAATTTTAAGCCGTCTTAAAACAATCGATAGAACTTAATGTAAGCATACAAATGACATAGTCCATTAAGACTGGGTCTCTAAAAACAGAGAAATAACTAAGAAGTAGTTATGAATTCATTTTAAATACCTGTGAACCGGTAAGCACGATGCCTTTCCCTAGATTCTCGAACATGAAAGACAGAGCTGACGCAGTATAAGAAAGTGTGTCGGTGCCATGGAGGACCACGAAACCATCGTACTCTCCATAGTGTTTCTAAAACCAAAGCACATGTCGTGAAACTAAAAGTAGAGGTATAAAGGTATTTTATAAGCTGCCAGAATGCTGAATTCGACGAGGAAGTGAGTTCCATAGGTGTGCTGCCTTGTCAGCAAAGGAGTCAGTATCAGTATCTATCGGTCAGTTCTACCCAAAGAAGATTATCCGTACGTAGCCCTACGGATAATCTTCTTGGGTAGAACTGATTGATAGATACTGATACTGACTCCTTTGCTGTCACTTCCTCGTCGAATTCAGCATTCGGAATCCCTGGCTTCGTTTAAAGCGGGTCTCACTCATCATTATTTGTCGTTGTAGTTGTGCATTTTATTTTCATTATTATGTATGTTTATTTATTATATATTTATTTATATTATGTATATCTATGCATTTAACTATTTTAGTATACCTACATATTTATTTATGTATATCATATTTCTTTTATTTTACTAAATTTACTGAATAGTAACCTTTTTCATATCTTCACACTACACTGTCGCTAATCTCTTTAATGTCCAATTAATTTCAGAGGTTGCCTGGAAGAAATTGCTTTCAGCGATAAGGCGTTTGCAGTGGCGTTTATAGTGCTATTATTCCTGTAGTTTTTACTTTTCCTGATTTTGTGTACAATAAAGTGTTTCTATCTATCTAACCTGTTAGGTTTTCTCCCATTTCTGGGGTTAGTTGAGAGCGAAGCTCACGGGTCCAGGACC
Organism: Hofmannophila pseudospretella; assembly: GCA_947369225.1. Taxonomy (NCBI): domain Eukaryota; kingdom Metazoa; phylum Arthropoda; class Insecta; order Lepidoptera; family Oecophoridae; genus Hofmannophila; species Hofmannophila pseudospretella. The sequence continues at coordinate 9,972,409 of OX376330.1, read as the reverse complement.
AAGTGAGCTTCACTTCCTAAAGGTATTACACCTGATGGTTCATCCTGTAAAATTTTCGTACGGTACGACAAGTGTTCAGGATTGCGGCTTTCTGCATTGTGATATATGTATTTTTGGGGAGATCTATTAATTGCAGACTGTGATGTAAGTGTTTGGGTATTACGCCTGTGATAGAAAGCACCCGTGGCACAATGTATACTTTATCTAAATTCCATATTCTAAGTAGGTTTTTTTTTATTTCTGTGTATTTATGTATTTTTTCCGCTATTGTTTTTTGTAAGTAGTAAGTCGTACATACATTATTATGATTATTATTATTATCTCCTCACAGAAGGCGCTACTATAGTCCGATTTTAGTGGGTCCACCATAACAAAATTCATTATAAGATTGCAACCTTAGTTAGTCACCCTGGCTAAAATCGGTAGGTAGTTATTTTATTGAGTCTCTAAGATAAGATAAATTTATTGTTTCAAATATACAAAAGGCCTTAATCTAAGTTACATCTATGAAATTGTTTAATAGTGGTAGATCCTAATGTGAAGGATCGCTTGGGGTGGTACCACCCTCTTATCTATTTCTGCCGTGAAGCAGAAATGCTTGCGTTTCTGTGTTTCGGTTTGAAGGGTAAGAGAGCCAGCGTAAGTTCCGGCACATGAGGCAATCCATCTTAGTCCTCAAGGTTAGCAGCGCATCGTCAACCCATATTAATACAGTGAGGTGAGATGTCTATGGGCGACAGTGACCACTTAACATCAGGTGGTCCGTTTAATCGTCTGCTCTACTTATTTAATAAAAAAAATAAAAAAAATGTTTGTATTATAATCTAAAATACCGAACACAGTTTATATTTATTTAAGTATTACAGTATCAAGAGAGTTTTAGGCTGAGAAACGTTTGCATTTTATACCTACAATAGGTTACCCTGTGCTTTAGGGATCATTAAATCTAAGGGACAGACTCTCTCGTTCTATGATGATAACATACCATTATATCTTCTGCAATCATCACCCATTCACGTTCCGTGACATCTGAAGAGTCCAGTAGTTCCTTATATTCGAGAACTTTGTAGAATATCCTCAAACCCAAATCTTTTGCCTCTGTAACAAAATAGTTGAGTTGTTATGGTTGTATTCTGCACAGGCAGAATCAGCCTGGGGTGGTACCATCCTTTTACCTATTTCTGCCGCAAAGCAGCAATGCTCTGTGTTTCGGTTTGAAGAGTAAGAAGATTAGCGTAATTACAGGTCATAATTCCTGGTCTGGGTATAAACAAAATATTTATAACAAACCTGGCAAAACAAGGAAAGAAGTGTCGAATCCTGACTCACTGAGTCTTTGCCTCCATAAGGCACTGTCGTGGAGCTGAGGATAGCCTCTTATCAAGTTTTCAAATACTCCTTTCTGCGGTTGAAGAGCTGCCGGTTAAAAAATAATACATATTTGTAAATAAGTTAAAATAATAACAGAGATTTAGTTGAGCAGAGAGATCAATAGAGAACATTGAAGAACTTTATTTACAAACATACATATACAGTACTCGTAACCAATTCATAAATAAAGTTAACCTTTCTTTTATACCTACCTTACTTAAAAGGAAAAAATCATTTCTAAATTGAGGGTAGTGTATAACCGAGTTTTTTGGAAAGCTCTCAATGAGCTCTATTGTAATTAATAGGCTCTCATTATTTTTATAAATTTAATTTTAGTTTTATTTTATTAGCGTAAGATGATTGACATGAAGTCAAGTCAAGTCAGTCAGTCATGTTGATATGAAGATTTTCAAACACCGACCTAACAAATGACAGCCAAGTTGACTATATTTATTTTTACGCCAATTCAATCTTCAATTTATAAAACAGAAGAATTCATACTTTTGTGATATAAAATAAAGGAAATAGCGTTCTTTTGTTTCGTTTATTAGTCGATAAGATTAAAACAACAATGCCAGTATTGTACTCTGGAGATATAAATTCCTAGATTCCTTATAAGGAAGTATAAGTTGTAGTTATAACTACAAGAAGTTGTAACTAGTACAAGGTTTATAACCATACCTACTTTATAACATTTTAAAATATCAAAAAATATGTTCAACCTTATAACTTACACACGTTTGGAAATAGCTGTTAGTGTTGTTATGAAATATATAAATAAACAATAACTTTTGGGTTCAATTTTTAATTGACCTTAGCTTATGGCCTTTAGTACACTGCTGCGATTTTGAAACGGAATCAAAACAAACCCATGGAAATCTAGAAAATCGAAAAGTTGATTTATATGGGTATATGGGATCGTATATGGGTTCGATCAGATTTCGCTAAAATCACGCTCTATCATAAAAATACAAGTACTTTACTAAAATAATAAATAGAAACCGACTCTATTGAAGTCGGGTCTTTTCTGGATAGATATCTGAGTCTGCATCAATTAAAAATCTCATAGGTCGTAGATAATCTAAAAAAGGCATTGAAATTGGGTGATGCCTACTTTTTCATATGTTTTCTGTTTATAAAAAGGGGAAATCCCACACAGGTCATTTGGTCAAACACTTGATATATTGTTGTCAATATAACTCATGCAATGATTAAAGTGTGACCTCTTCGCCACCAAAGGAACAGGCCACTTCAAAATCAGTCGAACTGGATATGTCGTAGCCACATAGCGTAATGGCGCATTTCAGGAAGCGCGTAGTCATTTTACGAAGTGCTAATAAAGTTAGACAGGTACAGTAATAGTCGAGTTCTGGTCGAGTCTGGGTTTTGGGTTTGGGTCTTAAGTCTGGGTCTGGGTCGACTTGCGACTTGCGACTGCGACTATTTGATTTGCGATTTGCGACTGCAGCTTGCGACTGCGCGTTTGCGTCTTTAAAACTGCGACTTTGCGACTGCGATTCTGCGACTGCGACTACACATGCGACTTTGCAACAGTGATTTTACGATATTGAGACTGCGATTTTGCGACTGTGGCAATGTCGCAAAATAGCAAATTCGCATAGACGCAAAATCCAGTCACAAAAACGCATAGTTGCAAAGTCGCATAGTCGCAAGTTGCAAGCTGCAGTCGCAAATTGCAAGGCATTTCATGAAATAAGGTTGAGAGCTAGCCACAAAGTATAAATCAATACCATTACGCTATGTACTAACTGGTGATTTGCATTTCATGAAATGCCTAAAAATTTTAAACAGATAGTGTAGAATTTGACTATTACACTATCTGTCTAACTTGTTTAGCACTTCGTGTAATGCCTACGCACTTCCTGAAACGCGCCTCGACAGATACATTCATCCAATTAACCACATACTTACTCATGCGCCGGTTTCACATAATTATTTGGAAGATTCATGACTTAGTATGTTATTAATTATTACCTACCCTATAGGGTATCATATATGATATGAATTTTGATCACGAATAATATAAATAAACTAAACCACCATTTTGCCAATTTTCAAAAACAAAATCGATGTAATATTTGGATACTGTGGTACTGTGAATGCAGTTTAGGACACGAAAAATTTGAACTATAAACCACATGTGATAGATCATGAGTAAAATTATTGACTAAAACTACATACAACTACATATTTAAAACTATAAAGGTTTGTTTGTTTACATTGTACCTACACAAGTACGAGTATAGATAACGGCGATTTTAGAGATGTCAGCACCTATCCTATATCTTGCAGAAAAAACATACACGTGTTAATTAAATAAAATTCCGACATTTAATTAAATAATAAAATGAAGTTACATTCGGATAAATCTTAAATTTTAATCGTACTATTTGATTGCCTATTTCCTATAACATAATAAATTCATCCAATGTTTTTCTTACATCATTGTTATTACTGAGTATTTATCTATAGTCGTAAAATATTTTATTACTGTATAATAAATAATAAAAACAATAAACTTACCGCCATCTTTGTTTTTCACCATACCAATGGTGCCACCAGTGTAAATAACCAACACTCTCCTCTCATTTCTTCCGAGACTGATAACAGGATTTGTTGAGGTGAAGAGCTCCAAAAAACTTCTTGCTTTCTTCACTTTTGCAGCCACTTTCGTACTATATCGATCCACGTTACCGTTTACATCAACTGACTCAGACACGCCATTTTGGAAATTTTCGCGGTCTTTTTCTACACTTTCACGTTCGGAAATTCCGTTCACTGGTTGCATTATTTATATTTAAGCAAAGAACTTTTATATTATCTTCAGGAGTATTAAAACTTCTTTGGTTTAGATACCTACTTTATTTTTAGTTTATTTATTTTTCTCAGAACATGTATTTAATGCGCCACTGTCACGCGTACTGAAGCAAAAGCAACTCTTTCGACTCTTGCTTGAGACTGAGAACATAGTTGACCTACAGTAGTTATGCAAGCGGGTGACCGACTAACAAGTTTATAAAAAATCAATTTAACGTTCATCGCTTGTTTTCTTTACTCCGGCTAACATACGTTGCATACCAACAAAGTAGCAGTGTATTTCATACTATAAGAAAATTCCACAATGATTTTAACTTGTAATTAACGAAGTTTAAAATAACATCACCACGTGCTCGATAAGAATCTACGAGTATCTTGCTCCAAGCAGTATTGAATCTCTGAGATAGGCGTAGTTATTTTCCAAAGAGATTGGATTACCAAATTATTTGTTCAGCGTTCTTCTTTCGTGTTGATGATCCGAATTAAATTTTTCCCGACCAGAAGGCAGCCACATCGATAGCCCTCTGGTTGGCCTCAAAAAGGTCCTCCCGCGTGCAGGTAGTCGGACACGCGGGACAGCAGAGCAAGTGCTCCATGGTTTGAGGGGAGACACCACACTCACACTTTACTTGATCGCTGTTCCGCGTTGAGATTAGGTACTAGCCAAGATACGCAGAAAAAAGAAGATGGATTAGCTCCACCTCTATTATGCCCACTGACCTGTAATAATAGAATAGATATTACAGGTCAGTGATTATACCACTGGACAGGCGGTTGTCAAATAAAGGTCAGTGATTCGCTCCCATACAAAACAAAGTGAGACTCAGCGATTTAACTTTTTAGGCTTTATTAGCCTCTGGCCAGGCGGCCAGAGGCTAATAAAGCGCAAGTAAGGCCGCATATGGAGTACTGCTCCCATCTCTGGGCCGGCGCACCCGAATACCAGCTTCATCCGCTTGACTCCGTGCAAAGGCGCGTTACTCGAATTGTCGACGATTCCGTGCTCACGAGCGATTTAGAACCTCTCAATTTAAGGAGAGACATTGGCTCTCTCTGCATCTTCTATCGCGTATATAATGGGGAGTGCTCTTCAGATCTATTTGACTTGGTGCCGTCGTCTAGTTTCTTGAATCGCACCACTCGTCGGCGGTGATGTTAAAACTATACTAGGTACGTTTATTCAATTTCACCCGCACTTTCTAAAGCCTTGTGTGTCTACCACGACCCGTTTTACACGAGCGTTTCTGCCACGTGTAAAATGTGGAACTCCCTTCCACCCGACGTTTTTCCACAGCGCTACGACATTGGGATGCTTTAAAGAGAACGTTAAAAAAGTCCTCTCCCTCCACGGCCGGCAACACACAAGCAATAACCCTGGTATTGCACGTGTCTCTAGGCGACGGTGACTACTTACCATCAGGTGGCCCGTCTGCCTGTTTGTCGTAGCAAATTTATTTAAAAAAATGACTACATTAAGTATGATTAGAATGATTACATACGAGTACCTACTTGTAAATGCAGCCGTAATTAGGCCACTGAGGTAAACTTTCTCAGATATTAAGTTACTAGCGATCGTGTTACCTTACCAGTTACCAGTCAGTTGTCTATCCTTCCTTCTATAGTTCAGTGGTGTTGAGTTTATCAGTTTTAAATTTGTAAAATTGTAGTGAAATTGCTTTTAATAATGGTAATAAATTTTATTACTTACTAGTTGCGCCCCGGGGCGGCGGCCAATATATAGATTATTTCATCATTCGTCATTAAGTACGTTTAAGAAAAACCCGTGTTTGTCGATGGCGTAATGAGTATTGAGACTCTTACACGGTCCGTGTTCGAAACTATGAATGAGTTTTTCGATATATTTTTTAATATATATTTTTTATATTTACCGACTATAACAGTAAAGCATCTTTCGATAAAACCTGTACTCTGACATTGGTTGTGTGTGATGGGAAGTCTATGGCAAAATGCCACCCAATTAAAAACATCCTAGAAAGTCGTTCGGTGACGATCCTCGTCGATGAGAAGAAGAAAGATAGAAGAAATAGAAAATCCCTAAGAGATCATTTTCACGATGTGTCAGTTTTGAAGTATTATTTAATAAATCATGTTACGGTACAGGTTTCCTTCGACATCGAAGGTGTGATCGCCCCAGTGTTCACTCCAGTGAACGACGCTGGACACCTAAACCTGAGCATCATACCTGAATACATGCAATACTTGGTCAAGAGAGATGTTAAAACTATACTGGGTACGTTTATACAATGCTGTAGCCGGATAACTTAACAACGCATTTCACGAAGTGCGTGGACATTTTACGAAGTTCGAAATAAATAAGTTATACGATGTAAGTAAGTAATACGTTTATTTCACACACGGTAATAATCGAAACAGTTAAAATTATGATAAAATAATTATGTAGTCAAAGGTAAACTTATTGAAATCATGTCTGATGTAATAGTTGAACCGTACGTAGGTCTTCTATCAGGAGGACCATGTATATACCCGTCGAACCATGAATGAAGGAACCCTTGGGGATGGAAACTACTTTTTTATTTCATCCAGTGTCGGCCACGATTCCGCCTTTGTCACCGTCCCTCATAACCTAACCAAACCATGTACTGTAGCCAACCCCAGTGGTGTACTTTGGTACTTTGTCACTTACTTACCATCAAGTGGGTCCGTTTGCTCATTTACTCTCCTTCATCATCATCATCATCAAAGGCCTGTTACGTCTCTTGCAGACTATTTAAGTAGCGTCGCGAAGGCATCGCTTTTCGTGGCTAAATAAACAAATTCGGGAACGGCACACACGCCCGCACGCACGGCAAGCTACTCTCCTTAAACCTACAATAAATTAAAAAAGTATGTCTTCGCAATTTTGAAAAGAACCGCTTTGTCAGTGTCACTAACTAATTATGTCCGGTTTACACTTGGTCAAGTATGGTGGCGAGAGCAAACTGCCAGGTACTCGCCACTCGCCATTTTACTTGCACTGGCCTCTGTACTTGTCCAAATGTAAACCGGCCGTAAGATGGCACCACCGTATCGACCCAAACACTCTTAACTCATGATGCTTCCTCTATCTATTATCTGTGATTTCAAATCATTTTTCAGTGGGCGGAACCACAGGGGAATACGTGACCTTGAGCCTGGAAGAACGAAAGCAGGTGCTGGAAGCGTGGCTAAACGCTGCCAAGCCACTAAACGGAAAGGTCATAGCCCAGGTTGGGGGCGTGCCTCTACCAGACGTTATAGAGATGGTAGGTTCGATATACACACGCTGTTATCTTTAGCGTGTATTCTAAGAACATTATACTGACGATTTACTTTGCTCCAATTCTGGGGTATCACTTGTTAATATAAAACGTGGTTTAACGAAACCTCATTCTCACTCTTACTAGCTACTACTAGCATTGGAGTAAGCAAGACAGTTTTATTTAGTTTTGACGGTGATCCCGGAATCGACGCCAATGAAAACTTTAGGAATTTCGCGCAACACCGGAATGTCGAGTAGAGACGCCGAGGAAATGCCTGAAAGGCACGTACCTATGACGGTACTGTGAGAATCAAAAAATATTATGTTAGGCAGTCCCATAACGCGATCCCACGGAATGAAAGTGGTATCGCGAAACTACTATTTTGAACTTGGCGGACACACTCTCGTGTCAAGATTTGAGTATTTTCGGGCTTAAGTTGATTCACAAGAAAGTGCCCAAATCACAAATTCACCTATAATTTTCATCTTCGCATTCATATCCTACGAATAAATTAACTCAAATGCTCATCAAACATCACAAATCTTCAGGCACAATACGCTGAGCAACTCCACGCGGATGCCATAATGACCCTCCCGGAACTCTACTACAAGCCTAAGACCACACGGCAGCTGGTCTCGTACTTGCAAACTGTCTCCAAAGCCGCTTCTTCACTGCCGTTACTGTATTACCACTTTCCGATGATGAGTGGCGTGGATGGTAAGAAAATTACCCACATGTTACTTGGATATTTTGGGACGAATCGCTATTTTTAACCCCCGAGCGAAAATGTGTTATAAGTTTGACGCGTCTCTTTGTTTGTTTATCTGTAGCTTCATATCTCAACTACCGTTGATCCGAGTTTTACGCAGTGTATCGAAGAGTCTCGAGGATTCTTAGTCATATCTGATAAAAATTGGTTTCAAATTATCTTGGAGTATCTTTGATGTCAGATGGGATCTCCGGAACGGTATTACGGTTAAGGGAACGAGTTTGATCTCAAATGTTTAGGATTATGGTGCCATTCCCACATCTGGAACTTTGAGGACCTGATGACGACCAGGAAAAAGGAAGGAGATTTGAAATTGAAATTGAAAACGTTTATTTAGCACAGTAAACACCAGAATATAGCAAGTACTAAAGTATATACAAGTATATTACAAAGATATAATACATGCAGCACAAAACATCCGGTGTGGTACAGTGCCAGAAAGGGTACACCAGCTCAGCATAATGCAAGCCACAGCGCTGATTTTCAGCTGGCCCCTCAGTGATTGCACGGACGAAGAAAGCAACAGTGTGTGCGTGTTGTGTTGTATGAATGCGTTTGTTTGTATGAATGAGGATATTAGTGTGTATGTACTGACTGTGTGGGAGGGTGATGGCATGGTGCGTGTGTATTTCGAAATCATTTTCCACAAACTTTACCTTTAATCATTTTATAGCCTTACTTTCGCCTTTTTCAGTAAACATTGCAGAATTCTTCGCCGAAGCTTCATCCAGGATCGCCAACTTCAAGGGGATGAAGGCAGACCTCGGAGTGGCTGTGCAAGTCGCCGACTTACTCGTGTCAGATCAGAGGGTGTTCATTGCAAACCATGTTAGTTTAATATCCAGGACGTTACTTCAATCTCAGCTTCTAATATCTGTCTTCAATATCTGTTAAAAATATTCCTATATGTTTCGATAGGTTTAGAAAAGCTACTACACTTCTCAAAGGGACATCGTATTAGTAACGTTTTCAAAATTGCTGGTGTTCATATGGCACCCACTTACTATCAGATGGTTCAATTTCAGGACTGTAGGTTGTTGAAAATAACTGTTGGTAAATATTTTGGTAGTAAGGATTCATGTCCAACAGTGGATAGTTCGAAATACAAGTTTGACGCGTATTTCTGTATGTATGTTTGTCTGTGGCATGATAACTCCACAACAGTGGATCCGATTTGGGCGCGACTTTTTTTATTTAAAACAGAAAATTTTGTCGATATTGTTCTTAAAAATTGAATCAGTGGTTTCCAAGATCTTGGAGTATCTTTGATGTCAGATGGGATCTCTGGAACGGTAATAGCTAGATGGTTCGAGTTTGGGCTCAAATGTTTAGGACCATGGAGCGCTTCCCACACCAGAAATCTTGAGAAACTGATGATGACCAGGAAAAGTAAGGAGATCTCCACAATGATAAGTCTAGGATTTCTTACATTTTTAATAGAGTTATTCGTAGATGTACTAGTGAATCTAGAACTCAAATCGGGCTGTTCTTAGCCTTTTTATATTTTCCAGCTAATAGCCCCAGCCGTGCTCCTAGGCCATGAGTCAAATATCGCCACAGTTACCAACATGTTTCCTCGACTAGTGCAGGAGATCGTGAACGCCACGAAGAATGGAGAAGTGTTGAACGCCAAGGAATATCAGAGGGGACTCAATAAGCTGGTGGATGCTATCGCTTCCCAGGGTGAGATAATTTAGGGTTGCTATATTTTATAACATAACTCTCACGTCCATAATCCCCGAGGGGGTAGACAGATAAACCACCTTCATTATAGATAGTTCCCACTTTTCGACGTAAGATTTGGTGGACAAACGTGATAGGTGGCGAGCCTAGCGCCGTCTAGGTGTAGAATAGTATCCACCAAGTCCTTTCGCCTCGTACGACACCCACGGTAAGAGTTGGGGTGGTGCTATTCTTTATGGCCGGAACGACACGGCACACGGTTGCTATATCACAATGTGCTAATAATATCGCATAATACGGTAATAACCTTTTTTTATTGCATCAATCAACTTACATGGACATACTAAAGTAGGATCTAAAATTAGTTTTTCGATATCTCAACTAACATCAGAGATATTAATGGTTAAAGTTAGTATTGGATAGATGCTCTGTTCCTTTCTAGCAAAACAGTCCTTTAGTCCCAGCCTGGACCTGCTTGTATGGCGCTAGAGAACAGTTACGTCATAAAACTTATTGCTGTTTCTTTCTACCGTTCTGATTTTTGATTGCCTGTAGCTATTTTATTTTTCAACGAATTTTAATTCTGTTTTCACATTTGGCCATCAATTTATGACTATTTCTTAATTTTTAAGAAATGCATTTAATATTTGATACTTGGAAACTACCGTATTTCGTGAAATCTTGGAAGTGACGTAGGTACTCGTATATAGAGTTAGACAGAGAGGAAGCCGGACTAGAGTAAGAGTAGAGTAGTAGAGAGAGGGGATCACCCTCATCACAACAATGGGAATGTTAATAGGCTGATGGTGATGAAATCCAGCTCTAAAACCTTGGTTTTTAAGTTACACCTGATTGACTGTATTTCTGCCGTGTATGGAGCTCGTAGTCTAGTTGCGAGCACTGTCCGAAAATGACGTTAGCGCGGTCGGTACCAAGATGGGTGACCGTTAGTGGCATATTTCATCTGAGCTCCTCCGTACTTCGGAGAGCACGTTAAGCAGTCGGTCCCGGTTGTTGTCGTTCGACAGCAATCGTTAAGCCATATCAGAGGCCTACGGGCGGCCTGAACAACTCTGACAATAGCTTGGCCACTAACCATACGATAGCCAGCAAGCAACTGTATTTCTGATGATTTTCAGGAGAGTTCCTGCCAGCCATGAAAGCCGCCATGCCTTTAGTGACCGGCATCAGAGTCGGCCCTCCTCGGAAGCCCTTGACTCCACTGGATGAACTACGCAAGATCCAAGTTGCTAGCCACTTGAAGAAATTGGGAATCAACTGTGATTGATTCAGATTTATATATTGTTCTAATTTTAAAGTCATTTATTCATTTAACCCTGGGTTAACTCGCGAATTGTCTATGATTTTCATACAAAAATAACATCGGGTTAGAGAACTGATATCAGAGAGTTAACTCAAGAGTTGGTGCAAGACGGCCTTATTAGATTAGACAAGTAGGCAAATTGTATCTTTGCTATGTTCATTTCTTCAGTAATGAAAAATATATAATACATTGATATAATAAAAAAAATTAATACATTGTCGAAAAGATAGGCAGATAGGTAGATTTGCGTACACGCAAAAAAATAAATTAACCGAAATGGACATTTGGTACCTACATAATAGCATGTCCAATATACTTATGGAACTTTCCAGGACTGTAGGTTAGAATAGTACCTATAAGGAAGTTATTTTCTAAAGAGATTGCTACCAAATTACTTGATTCGTGTTGAGATTACTGTCCGAATTATGCAGAAAAAATTATAAAGACAGCCATGTTTGATTATGAATAAAAAGTTTTATTTTTTTATTGTAATGGTTTTTTAATTTTTTCTTGGTAGCTGCTGGCAAGTTTTTACGAAATGAAATTCGAATATATATAAAATCCTTTTAAAATATACCTAGGTACCTACTTAGCAAGGAGATTAATTATCACAATTGAAAGAGCTGATTAGAACCAATGATTACGCAGGCTGGAATATTATGAAAAAACTTAATAATCGCCATATTTCTGATTAAGAAAAATAAAATGCTAAAAAAAAATAGTGCACATAAAATTCTTCAGCATGGCTCATTCTAGTGTCAATAATTTTAGCGAAATCATCTACTAAACCATGCTAGAGCAATGGTTTGTATTTGCCGCGGTACATAATCGATCCAATCCACATGCGCAAAGTTCGGACTGGAGGATATTGAGTGGCTATTCTGAGACATACGATACAAACACAACGTAAATGATCATCCATCACTGTTCATACATACTACGCATGCTGTGACAGAAGCGATATTGAACTCTATTTAATGTTTCGTAGATTAGCCGTGGGTATCGCAAATCGGCACGTTGTGGTTTTTACGTCTTGCTCTGTTTCACTGGAATGCTGTATATCTATCTCACATTCAATATTGTTGGGACAGCGAATGAATGAACTACAAAGTAGCCGATATCGCCTTGTCAAGGTCATTGATGATTGGAAATAATCGGCTTGATTGATAATTTCGTGTTTTATTTCGTCTTTGAGTTTAGACTCGTCCAGACAATACTTTGGCGGTGAAATGGTAGGTAAATAAGAGCCCAAAAGTCTTTGTGGCAGCTTTTTCTTTACTATACTAACAATACGACTTTGAGTTTTTGCTGAGTTTTTAAGTTTATAGTTGACTAGTCACTTTTATGTACCTACTCGTGAATACAGTTCGAGTTGAGTATTTATTTATGGTCCTAGTTTAGTTCAAATAGTGTGCACAAAAACTTAGTAATTTTAACCGGAGTGCATTCTTTACTTTTGTAAATATTTTTGAATATTTAATAGTTAGGTACCCACCACAGATATTTTTTAAAGTGGAACAGTCAGCAAGATAAATTCGAATACAGTTGTAGTACGACAAACTCAAACATCCGAACTGAAAATGTCCTATGTCGATTTGGACAATTTTTCAGTTTGTAAAGTCAACCGAACTGTCTTTTGTTCCTAATAAAATAGACGGGTCTTTTGCATTTTGTAATTTCGCAGGTCTCTTTCGAAGTCAAAGGGGTAATCGCCCCTGTATTCACCCCCTTCCACGACGATGGCAGATTAAATCTGGGAGTCATACCAAAATACATGGAATTTTTGGCCGACAACGGTGTTCCCGATTTAATGGGTGAGCAATAGATACAAAACCGTCCCGTTTCGATCCGGGTATATAGGGGATCATAGATAAAATGAAGATTTTTTTTAGATAAAATAGATAGGTACTAACTTAGATAAAATTAGCTCAGGTGCTCGTACGTTACAAATTCCGAATTCAATTTGAAGGTGATGATAACAATTACATTATACGAGTAATTGTAGTTAAATCCAATACTTGGCAAGTTTTCACACAAGAGTGATTCATGAGAAGAGTTCAAGAGATTTTGTGTGAAAACTTGTCAAGTGGGATTTAGTTTGAAGCAAACAAAAATTCAACATTTTAATTTTTTTTATAAATTTCTGAAGGTATGTTTGAAAATTAATTAAATTTGGCACCCCATTTAGATCTTAATTCCTTTATCAGCGAATCTGACAGACCCCTTTGTTCCTTGTAACGAACTTGGCTCCTTTATTCACATTTTTGTTTTTTGTCTTTTCTACTTTCTCTTTTGTAGTAGAGTGGTGTTTGAACCACCCTGTGAGATATGACCACCTAATTTCTTTTTTTTTATTTATTTGGTTTTTTTTTGTATATACGTTAAGCCTTGTTCCTCATTGCTGAGGGTCGTGATCATTCTAAGGATTAATCACATAGAACGACTGTCTTGGAAGATTTAATGGGGTGGTTTGCCATTGCCTTCCCCATACATATGTATAATATACAATAGCGTCTTAAATATATACCGGCAAACTGCTTAGCAGTTTATCGGCGGACATGTTGCTCCCTTATTATAAATAATCATTATATTTTTATACTTACTTACATAATAGATGGTCACATAACCTACATCACAAACCAAAACACCTTGTTACCTACCGTCAAACTACAAACCTACATTTTTATACGTGACTCGTAAAGTAAGCGCGTTTTTTTTCGTAAAGTAATTTGAGTACCTTGCTTGCTTATCGTATGGTTAGTGGTCAACCTATTTGTCAGAAATGTTCAGGCCGCCCGTAGGCCTATGACATGGCTTAACGACTGCTGTCAAACGACAACAACCGGGACCGACTGCTTAACGTGCTCTCCGAGGCACGGAGGAGCTCAGATGAAATATGCCACTAGCGGTCACCCATCCAGGTACCGACCGCGCCAACGTCGCTTAACCTGCACGATCACTTTCGGACCGTGCTCGCAACTAGGCTACGAGCTCCTCGTTTGAGTACCGATTGTCGCCGATAATGGTTGCCATGAAGATAAGAAATACGATACTTACCTATCTCATTTACTTAAACAAAATATCAATATCTTAACGTGTACCATCCATGACGCAATTATATTTTATTGTTACACTTGTTTTAGGTTTACAATACTTTACTACAATCATGTTTACTACTTCGTCACTATCTGTCTTTGTTTCATCAGAGAGATATTGCTTTTTCTTGCTTTTTCTTGCGACTTTTCGATATTCACGTAGATTTAGACTACCTGTGGAAAAGTTTGTCGGTACATTTTAAACCATTCTGTTGGAGTCAAATTCAAAAAGAAATGCGGATCGATCAATCGTAACGTAACCTTAATTGAACCGTTCGTAACACGGAAAACGTCAAATCATTGTAATTACAGTTCTAATTGAACTGAGAATGTCAAGCGGCGCAAATATGCGGGACTGGATGATGATTGCATATTTGCGCCGTTCGGGGTGGAGACCTTGGCGCCATGGGGGTCTGGAGCCCACTGCCTCTACCGGGAAATAGCCAAGCGCCTCGTAGAGACATCCCGGGACCAGAAGGCTGGCCTCTACTTTGCTCAGCGTATAAGCCCGCTAAACAGCGGGGCAACGCCGCCAGCCTCCTCGGGACACTCCCTGCAGGGAGCGACCTGGGACAGGTCTTTTACTTTTAAAATAGTTAGGTATTTTGTAATTTTAGCTGAAGTATGTATTGTATTACCTCATTTTGAATAAAGTATATAGTTCTAATAGAGATTATTAGTATAATCGAACCCCAGGACCAAATTCAAACAGATCTGTAGAGTTAGTCAAAGCGACGAAACAGATGAAATATTTCATTGAAAAACTGTCAATGGCCATAAAACAAACTGCAAGTAATGAAAACCAATTCTTCATCATCATCACCTAGTCACCGTCACACCACTCTTCATTTATCGTGTTCACAGTGGGCGGAACCACAGGAGAATTCGTAACCCTCACCCTCGCCGAGAGGAAACAAGTCCTGGATGCGTGGCTGGTCGCAGTCAAACCTTATAAAGGGAAGATAATTGCCAACATCGGAGGTGTTCCTTTACCTGATGTTCTTGAGATGGTAAGTTGCTTCTGAAGACAATTTTAGAGGAGTAGAGAACGAGCGTCGGTAGCGTAGTGGCTATGGACGACGGACTGTCATAAAGGAGGTCCCAGGTGCAATTCCAAACAACGTCATTTGATATCGTGTAGGTATAATAACACGAAAAAAAATATACTTTTATTTTCCTGACTGCTCTAACGGTGACGGAAAACATCGTGAACCAGTGTGTCAAATGGGGTAAGCACAAAAAATCCTCAAGGGTCGAAGTGCCGATGGAGTTATTACCCGGCCCCCTATTATAAGATAAGATAAGATAGGTATGTATATCAACGTAGGTACGCATATTTTGAATGTTGTAGAAACTGTGAAATGTTACAAGCTAACCAAAAACCGTCCAACGGGGTTCCGTTGGACGGTTTTTGGTTAGCTTGTCGCAATCAGTTTTTGTTATAATAATTCCTTGACATTCATACGAATGTGTCGAATGAGTTAGGAAGACAAAGTACTAAAAGGTACTAAAGGGATGTGTTGTCCACACACCCATTTTTATTAAAAATTCTTAACATAATTCTCCAGGCAAGGTTCTGTGAGGAACGCCACGCCGACGCCATTTTGACCTTACCCGAATTTTACTACCGGCCGAGGACGGTAGACCAGCTGGTCTCCTACCTGGAGACGATCTCTGCAGCCGCACCCTCGCTGCCTCTTCTGTACTACCACTCCCCTTTGAGGAGTGGGGTGAATTGTAAGTTTGAGGGAGCTCCCGTATCTGCGCCCATTTACGCCCAAGTAACGATGTGATATTTTTTTTAAATTAATAAGGCTGCCGATTCTGAAAGCCTCCTTTACTTTATTTACGCAGATGTAGTCTTAGATACTAACCTACTCGTATATCTATTCCTTTTCTATTATTTCTATGCTCCTTTTCTTTTTTTCAATTTTCAATTTAATGCTCCTGTTTATGCCTCTACTTTGCGCGAAATTTTAACCTCGGATTAACTCGTGAATTGTCCAAGCTTTTCATACAAGATTAACACCAGGTTAGTGTTAACCCGAGAGTTAACGGTTCTTGCAAGGCGGCCAAAGTTCTTAGTTCATTTACTAAGATGATGATAAAAAAATTAAGGTTTAGTTTTTGTCGATTACGTTTGTTGAAAACCCTACATCATCATTATATCTTACCTCATATATTTTCAGTGAACATGGCAGAATTCTTCACCAAAGCCTCAGTTAGGATCCCTAACTTCAAAGGAATTAAATCAGATCTTGGGGTAGCTAATCAAGTCGCCGACTTGCTCACGGGAGACCAGAGGTTATTCATCATGATGGACGATGTGAGTAATTTAATACAACCTGTAGGTACGAATAACTTACTACGCATATGAATACTTGGATTACCACGAACCGAACCAAAGAAGCGAACTAAAACTAAAACGTTCCAACTGTTCCGCTCTACCTAAAACATGCTTATTTATTTTTTAACAGCTGTTAATGGGAGTTGAAGCGGCCCGCCATAACTTCTATAACTGATCAGCAATAAACGATATCACTCGGATATTGAATTTGATCGAAGGATTGATGATATGATTTAATTTGGTTAATACTTGCGGTTGTTGGTACTTGGTCAAACTTGTAGTACATGATTAGACTTAAATAATATACTGTTTCACAGGTTTTTACTGTATTTTATTAATTACGACCGGTTTCGTTTACACATCTTCAGGTTTTTTTTTAAATACCTGAACTTATTTTTTCAAAAATATCTGAAGATGTGTGTGTTTTTTTTAAATGCATGAAGATGTGTAAACGAAACCGGTCGTAATTAATAAAAACCTGTGAAACAGTATATTATTCATGATTTAATTTGATATGAAATTGAAATTGAAAACGTTTATTTAGCACTGTAAACACCAGAATATAGAACACAATACAGAAGTATACAAAGATTAATACATGCAGCACAAAGCATCCGGTGTGGTACAGTGCCAAAAAGGGTACACCAGATCAGCATTATGCTGAGGCAAGCCACAGCGTTGATTTTCAGCTGGCCCCTCAGTGACTGCACGGACGAAACTTCATTCAAATCGGATACGCAATCAAGCAATTGTGGCACAAACTTTTCAAGTCCGCTAAGCGCTAACAGATGTCGCTATGTCATAGAATATAATATAATAATATTGGCGCTATAATCTACAGTACTGATATCTCCGGTCCGATAAAACGCGCTATTGAAATTTTCACCAAGCAATAAAGTACCTCCACTTTATGTTTTTTGGTCAGATTTTCTCATGAACTTCTAATTCCTATACCCATGAATATACAAACAGAACAAGATGAAAGAGAAGTTTGTATGTATGGAGATATCTGAAGGTTTTTGCGAAGTTTGTCTTCGGCAAGAGTCCAAAGCCGTAAACTTCTAGACGCTGAAGATCAAACCCTCAAGGTCATTGACGACAGTATAAGCCTTAATACATTCCAGATAGCACCAGCTGTTCTCATGGGATACGAGACCATGGCGACAATCACTACCATAGTTCCCAGGCTAGTTCTGGACATAGCAGAGACCACGAAGAAAGGCGACGTGCCGAGGACACAGCAGCAGCAGCGAAGACTCAACAAGATTACTAATGTAATCATGGCACAGGGTAAGCTATTCTAAAAGACAAAAATATTCTCAGATTTTTATTGTACCAGGGGGTAATAAATAAATCATGTTCTTAGAAAGTTTTCGATAGACTAACCTATGGAGTGCCTCTGTGCCGATAATTAAGCTATCTTACCCTTCAAACTGGAACAAAGCAACGCAAGCATTGCTGCTTTGCGGCAGAAAGAGCTAAAAGTGTGATACATCCCCAGGCGACCCTGCACATCAGGATCAGATAGGGTCTTATTGAACTAACCAGTGTGTTAGTTCTTGTACTAAGAAGATAGACCCTTATAAAAGCTTTGATTTTCTAGGTGATCCTATACCAGCGTTGAAGACTGCGATGTCGGTAGCAACAAGTATCAAAGTCGGCCCACCACGGAAACCTTTGGAAGACCTCAGCGAACAACAGAAGTTGAAAATGGCTAAAGACTTACGTGACATGGGAATCACCAATAGTGATTCAATGTAGGAATCTGAAAGTTCCATTATATATGTGCCTAAATAGTGATAAAGATTTATTTAGTGCCTAATGTTGTAAAAAATGTAGGTCAGACGAATAATCATGGAATTATCAACTTTGGAAAGGACAATAAATCAAGACGTAGATCTAAGAATAATAAATAACCAAAGCTTAAAAATCATAAAATCATACACTTATTAATCTGATATTTTATGTACCTAACTAAGTATATAAACTTATTTCAGATACATATAACATTAGTTTCACGATTAAATTGAATTCACATTTGTAAGACCATTTTACTTACACAGGCCTAAGGCCCTGAGTTTCGTTTGGATCCTCCTTCTCGCTTCATCAGATAAAGGCCTCTGTGGCAAAGACGGAGGACCGACTTTGATTCCAGTTACGATCTCCATGCCTGCCTTCATGATGGGCACCCAGGCTCCTGAAACAATATTTTTGGGGATTTTAGTTTTTTTTTTATTTAATAAAGAGATCAGCCGAGCAAACGGGCCATCTTATGGTAAGTGATCACCGTCGCCCATAGACATCTCACCCCACTGTTTTTGATGCGCTTCTATCCTTGAGAACTTAGATCTCATGTGCCAGTAAAAACGCTGGCTCTTCCAACCGAAGCACAGAAAGCATTTCTGCTTCGGGGCGGAAATTGATAAGAGGGTGGTACCACCCCAAGCGAGGATCTACCACCTTCAATTCTTTGATGACAAGTAGACAGAAAGTTTGAAACATGTCTGGGAGCTCTCTCCCAGACGTGTTTCAAACTTTCTGTCTACTTGTCATCAAAGAATTGAAGAATTAAATTCTGATAATGTCAAAAGAGTTTGACATTATCAGAATCATTTTTATTACACACTGTAACATTTTACTCTGTTCCCTCTACGTAGAGGCAAATACAGTTCCCATTTATCTCTCCAAATCCAAAAAACCTCGATTTCTGAGTACCAACTGGAGGAATGCTTCATTCTGTTCTTTCGTCATCAGAATATGATGAGCGTCGACCAATCCTGTTTTCTTTCGTCTTCACCTTCTCTTTATATTCTACTCAATCCACGCTCAGTTCGATTTCAAGATGTATTTCTTGACCATAAAGAAATTAATCCTAATGCCTAAAGGCAAAAGGCTAAAGCACACTGCAGCAAATCGGACCGAACCCATAGAAATCAGTGTATTACTCAATATTTTACATTTAAATGGGTCTGATCCGATTCCATTTTAAAATCTGAACACCACAGTGTGCGCTTAAACATGTGTCAAAGCGTTCCACGGTCAGAATTCCCCCTCTGGTTGGCGCGTATATTCGACCATAGAACTGCGCCAATCAGAGCTCGATACGCTCTCTAGCCTGTGATATTACTCGAAGGTTTAACCTTCAGCCATATGTGCTTCTACAGCCAAGCTAAGTTTCTCCTGCAGCGCCCTGGCTGTGAGTATGTCGTTCTTCTCAACAGCGTCCAGTATATCTTCAGCCAGCTTCGGGAACAGACTGAACGTGGTGCCGATACTGGACTTGATGCCCAGGAGCGCTGCTGGTGCTAGGAGCTGAAAATTATTGGCCTTATTACTTTCCTTCCTTCTTCTAATAAATGGCCTATGCATTTTGCCAATATCACGTAGAAAAAAACACTCGACACATCGACGATTCATGGGAGAGTCAGGGGATCTGAATGCCTAGTGCTTTACATTCAGAGCCTAATGGAGGTTCTTTTAGAAATCACACAATATACTTTCATGTACCTACTTCCTTTGTTGCAACAAACGTCACCAAGAAGTAAGTTTCTAAAGATTAAACTACCTTTTTCATCCACTCTATGACATCAGTCTCACCAGGTTTAAGGAAAACAAACGAGCAAATGGAACACGATAGTATGTAAGTCATCGCCCATAGACAAAGTGTGATCAGTCAATGTTTACTAACTCGGTAATCCTTGAGCTGCTAAATTTAAGGACTTAGGTGCACTAGTGCCTCATTCATGCCGGTAATTACCCTGACTTTCTTACACTTGAAACTGGAACATAGAATACAACCATTGTGGCGGAAATAGGCAGAAGTGTGTTAGGTACCTCCCCAAGCTGATTCTGTGTAGAGCCATAGGTACCACCATTAATATTCTAGGGATTCGGTGAACTGGTGAAATAGGTTTCTGAGAAACGGATAAAGAGCGCGTCAATCTTTATGGCGGATCTGAATACAGACACGAGTCGCGTTTTAGTACATCTTTTAGGTTAGGACATGCCCCGCTCCCTCGCTCTTCTACACCCCGCTAACACCTTAAAACATGTACTGAAACACGACTAGTGCCTATATCAGATCCGCCATAACAATCTTTATGGCGTACCTACCACTATGTCTTAAAAGATACCGTTGAACCATAGTGGACAATGAAAAGCACTTACAGTATCAGCTCCGAGGAATATCTCCTGGTCATCCTTCAGGGCTCTGAGGACCTGCGCTCCTTCGCTCAGGTCGTTGGACGTGAACTTAATGCCTTTGAAGTTGGGTATTCGAGCTGTAGCAGCGGTTACAAATGCCGGCATGTTGACTGAAAAGTAAAACAGTTTTGTGGTTGAACTAGCCTTTATACTTATTCACTTAGGCAAGTAGGTATACATACCCATATTTTTCCAGAGGACATCTTTTAGAATAAGATTTGATCTAGTTCTTGAGTTTTTTTTTTCAAATTCAAATTATTTCATTTGAGCCAAACGCACACTTTTACTCATTCAAATAACCATTGCCATTATCGTTAGATTTTCGAAACCTAAAAACCAATTTTGGTACATGGATTTGCTCAGAATCGAACACGGAACTCTCGGGTGGGAGTAAACTACCATTATGAAATTGCATAATATTTCAAACGTATGCAGTTGTAGGCAGTACTCTCAACTTTATTCTAGGTAATACTTTTATAACCCATCGAAAATATCTTTGAACTTGAGGTAGCTAATAATAAGACACGAGATGCAAAAACTGAAACGACATCATAATATCTGAATCCATCTCGCTCACTCACATAGACACGGACATATATGTGAGCGTAACAACAACTTCCGCATATAGCCGCTTGACTTTGCATGTCGAACGCGTGCTAGAAAGGTCAGGTCAAATTCAGGTCCACAGATATTTCCAACGTATACATATCATTACACAAGGCAATACTCACTCTCAACCTTACTCAAACTAGGTATATGGTAGTACAAGACAGGTAGGTTGGGTGCAGCGGCTGCGACCAGCCCTACGTACGATACCAGTTCGTCCACATTGTTTGGCTTGAAGTACAGTTCCGGCAGGGTCAGGAGAGAGTCTGCGCCGGCTGACTGGCTGTAGGCAGCCTGAAATTAGACTTAAACTAAAATTAATGTCTAAGCAATAGGCCTTTTTGGTGACTTTCAATTGTGGAGATGAGGGAAATGACCTAATCACTGCAGGGATTTTGAAATGGATTCGAACCGAATCCATAGAAATCCTTTTCTATATTTCTATGGTTTCGGTGGACTTCCGTTTCAAAAACGCTGTACTGCTCTATAAGGCATCAGGAGACCGATTCCACTAAATACAGGGTGGACCAAAAGTCCGTTAACATTTAAAATGGTTATGAAAAATACAAATGCTACTTTAGTGAAAAACTGTTTATTTAATAATAAAGTAGACAAATTAGGATTTCACTTTTTAAAAATAACATCATTCAAATGTGACCCTTGTTCATCCTGGCACACCTGTAACCGGGAACGGAAATTTTGCATGACCGCCCGACAAGTGGTTGGTGAAATGTTCTGCATTTCCTCGCGTATATTTTCTTTTAATTCCTCAATAGACACTGGGTTGCTGATGTAAACTTTACTTTTGAGATATCCCCAAAGGTAAAAGTCCATTGGAGTTAAATCCGGGCTGCGGGGTGGCCAGTGAATGTCACCTCTTTTGGATATGACTTTTTGGCCAAAAATTTCACGAAGTGCTGCTATAGAGTCATTGGAGGTGTGACATGTTGCCCCATCTTGTTGGAACCAAGAGCTTCGATTAAAGCCTGAGAAGTCCTGTAATGCTGGAGCAAAAAAATTCTGTAGCATCACAATGTATCGCTCTGTATTAACGGTGACGGCGCGGTTTCTCTGATCTTCATAAAAATATGGACCAATGATTCCGCTGGCTGACAATGCGGCTCATACAGTAACCTTGGGCGAGTGTAAAGGTTTTTGGTGCTTCAAGTCCGGGTTAGTGTCACTCCAGTATCTGCAATTTTGTCGATTGACATGTCAATTTAGGTGGAAGTGTGCCTCGTCTGAGAAAAAGATGTTATTGAAGCTCGTAAACCTCTCAAGCACTTCGTTAGCAAACTGCAGTCTCTGAGCAGGGTCATTTGGCTTTAAAGCCTGTACAATTTGAATTTTGTAAGGATGTAAATGTAAATCTTTGTGTAGAATGCGATTTAGAGATGTTCTGGGCACATCTAAAGCACTAGACCGCTTTCGAGTAGAGAGACCAGGTTGTTCTCGAACAGACGCTCGTACACGCTCTATGTTTACTGGATCGCGCGATGTCCTAGGTCGGCCGGATCGTGGTTGACTTAAAGTTGAACCTGTTGTTTCGAACTTCTGTACCCATTTTTTAATCGTTTGAATTGTTGGTGCTTGATTTCTGTTCCGTATATTGTAATGATTACAAAATTTCCGTTTAGCTTCGGTCGTAGAATCGTTGTTTCGATAGTACTCGCGTACGCAAAATGCGCGTTGCGCTCCGCTGAATGACGCCATGGTACTAAATCCCTATTAGTAGCTCTCGCTTGTAGTAACACCCCCCGCGCCAATACCCCGCCCGCGCCGACGCAGCAACCTATTCAAATGTTAACGGACTTTTGGTCCACCCTGTACAACGTAACTAAATAGAATCTAAACTGCATCGTTATGAAGTGTTTCGTATCCACTAACGATCCAATTTCAATTAAATTCCGATCGAGTCAACGATCGATCGAACAGTAAAGTATTTATGCATTCTAATAAAACGTTTAGTTTATACTGAATCGCAGTTGAACGTTAACAAAACACTTCAACTGTCAAATATAACGATCGAATATAAGTTCCTCCCAAGGTACTTTTGCCCGATCGATAGTAAATCGAAAGGTGGCAGAGGTAGAGTTATGCGTCAGCAGAATGCGATTTGGTGTCCAAATAGAATTGGAACGAAAATTAAATTGAAATTGGATAGAAATAGAACTACAAACGTTGTAATTTAGGCGAATTGGGCCCCTGGGCTCAGTTTAGTGTCGGTATTCGTCTTCAGGGTTTCGATGTCGCGTAGCGTTTCTTAGGTGCTACTCGTGCATTTCTGTTAATTTCGGGGCAAGCGTCGCTGTAACGAATCCACCTCTAGACCATTGTATTTAGCTCCTAAATAACATTGAAGTATGTGGTACACCATTCCTAAAATGAGCTCCGAATACGAGCTCCGCATACGAGACTGCGGACCAATCAAAACTTCTGATTGTCTACAATCTTATTGAGCAATCATCAATATTTAATGAGCTTATTTAATTGTTCTATGTCAGTAGTTACAGCTTTCGTGCAGTTATTTGTGAGTTACGACATAGTTTATCATATCACCCAACGAGAAAATGAACAAAGATAATTACATAAGAGACGATAACATTTCATTTTAGAGATTAAAATATTTCTACAGTTCACCTTTTTATAAACAAATTATTCCACTACGTACCCTATTTTGTTTTACTTGTTTATTTTATTCACAAATATACGAATTAGTTATCAACATACTCTATTTATATACAATCATAAATCTACTCTTTGTATGTTGTTTATTTTACCTCTTTTTTACCCACTTTTTACCTATTTCTTCCGCAAAACAGTCATTGCTGTGTAATGTTTCGGTTTGAAGGGTAAGAGAGCTAGCGTGATTACCGGCACATGAGGCACTCCATGTAAGTCCTCGAGGTGAGCAGCGCATCGAAAACCCTCTAATTACATTACAGTGAGGTGTGAGGTTTATTGGCGACGGTGACTATTTACCATCAGATGGTCTGTGTGCTCGTCTTCTCTCTTTGTACAATGAAAAACTCTCTACAGTCGTGCCTTTCAGTTGGGGGAACTTGGGGGAACCAGAAATCGAACGTTGAACCCCGTCCTATGCATCTTCCTGACTCACCAGATCCCTTACATCCGCCAAGGGCCCCCCTCCCACTTGCACCATTATGTGCAGTCCTGAAGTCCTGCCAGCCTTCACCCAGACATCCACCAGCTTCTTCCTCTCTCCTACACTGAGAGACATGTTCTCTCCTGTCGTCCCTCCCACTGCAGAAGTTTGAAATAACTCAAAATTAAGCATTTAAAAAAACCCTAACGTGCCTCAACTTACCATTGTGAAGATCATCTTACTTTTTCCTGGTCCACAAGACATCAGACACAGAATACTAAATAATACTGTTCCTGATGTCGGAAACGCAAATGAACCTTAATTTTGTGATCACAAATTCGAACCATTTAACTATTAGATACCGTTCTATATTTCAGCGTTAGTTATTTTTTTGTAGCCAATTATTTTAAATAAATAACGAATAAAACAATGACGTATTCATTATTGGTGCAAGACGAATTAAATACCTACCCAAAACGGATTTTATTCCATTACTGGCTAAGAAGTGAGCGTATGGGGGGATGACTTCGTAGTTGACGGTCTGGTCACCATTGATGGGTGTGAAGACCGGGGGCATCAGCCCACGTGCTTTGAACACCACCTGATGAAAACACAAGACATATAAACACCATCCCTGGCCAGAAATATAAAATATTGCAGAATTAGATGGTACTATTTTTTCACAGTAAACTTCACAACACAGGCTATAAAAGTACCACTAGCGTCCTCTTGACAGGGTTTTTATAGGTCAGTCTTAAAATAATTTCACTTATTTAAAACGTTAAGTTTACAAAACATAAACGAAGTGAAATCACCGATATCAAAATCTAACTAAAATAGCGATCTTAGATTACAATGAAATAAAGTATAAATGTGAGTATTAATACTAACCATTTTTATTCTCCGAAATATTTTAAAGATGTGTGCTTGTAATTTACGTGTATGTCCGTTATGCAGCAGCTGACTGTTGTGAATGATTGTGAACGCTACTAACACACGATTGTGTATGTGTTTGTACCTACCATCTGTGTTATCTTAATAATTATACAAATAGAATAAAACTCGACACTGTAAATATGCTGAATTCATAGACTTATAAGTAGTTAAGATAGTGTAGTATCTACCAGTGATATAGGTACATACCTCATCAATTTAATAGGTAAAGGTAAGTATATCTGAGAAACAATGTAACACACGCGCGTGATAAATACGCCTAAATTCAGGACCATACATACTAAGGCCTGGATTACACGCGCCAGTTCCAGCGCCAGTAAGGTTCGCTGCAGCCAATCACAAACGTTCAGCCCTCCCCCACTTGAAGTCAGGGTTATTCTAAGGGAGTAAATTGGGAATAAATGATTAAATGGAGATAAAATAATTCTCATGTCTCCACAAAAATCAACTTTATTTCTTTCACATTTATTAATTGCACATGTCTAGGTCCCTGAGTTTCTTTTCGATTCTGTTCCTTGCTTCTTCTGAAATTGGCTTCACTGGCAACGAAGGGGGGCCCACTTTGATTCCAGTTACAATTTCCATGCCTATTTTTATAGCAGAGATCCATGGCCCTGAAAAATAAATATCTTTATTAATTTTATTGTTTTTACTAACAAAATTTATTAACTACATGGTCTTGATGCCTTTAATATAACCTTTCTTACGCCCCATAATACCTTACCTCTCACTAAAAACCAGAATTTTCATATTTCTCTCCTATCTTCGATAGCGCGTTCTACCGTTCGGCTAGCGACATCTATTGGCGATTTCAATAAAGTAATCTTAGTTGTTAGTGGCGCTACGGAAGTCACCACGTATACTTATCGTTTTATTACCTTCAGTTCTATGAGCTTCTATAGCCAAAGTGAACTTCTCCTGCAAGGCACTGGCTTTCTTCCCGTCATTGTTTTCCACAGCATCCAGTATATCTTGAGCTATACGCGGGTACAAATTGTACACGGAGCCAATACTGGATCTGACTCCCAACAGCGCTCCTGGTGCTAACAGCTGGAAAACATTCAACAAACGGTTTTATCACACTGTAGCGATTTTAAAATTGAATCCGACCGAACCCATAGAAATCTATTTTTTGGTTTACTAGATTTCTATGGTTTGGTCCGATTCTGTTTTAATATTCCTGCTGTGTGTTAAAAATTGTATTGTCATCGCCTTCATAGTCAATTGCTGGGCTCGAGGCCAGTGCCGGATCCAGGGGGGAGGGTTTGAGGGATCATTCCCTCCTCCCCCTCCAAACCTGTAAGATCCCTAGTTTGTGAGGCTCTACTCAACCTTATAATTTTTTGTACCGATTTCAGTAAGCGATGCCCCCTCCCCCATTTTTTTCTGGGTAATCCCCAGCACGTGCATTTAATCATTAGTCATAAACAAAGACACTTACAGTATCAGCCCCAAGAAACAATTCCTGGCCTTCCTTCAGAGTCCTCAGAACCTCGGCAGCCTCGCTAAGGTCGTTGGAAGTGAACTTAATGCCACTGAAGTTGGGTATACGCGCCGTGGCGGCTGCCACGAATGCTGGCATGTTTACTAGAAAGAGTTAACAATGTCAGTCATGATTCATCACATCACATCATCATTATCATCAATAGTACATCATCTAGTGCTGTCCGAAAAGAGTAGGAGAAAGAGTGTTTCTTTTTAAACAGGACATACATAATAAATCATAAATAAGGGGTTTTTTTTAATTATTGGAAATGCGTACCTAGGTATCGTAACTTCAGGAATTCAAAGAGAGTTATTAATGCTTAAAATATTAACCTGTCGGACAGTAACTCAAAAAGTTTTTTTTAAATGTAACAATATGGTAACAATGACTAAGTAATAATAATAACTAAATAATATGGTTTTTTTTTCGATTGGCGGCGCTAGTGAACCGAAAATCTATGTGAATACGTCATTGACAGTGTTTTTCCCTTTGATTTGAATTGAAGTAATCTTAGGAAGTGATGCTACATTTTGTGCTTTAGGTCATTTTTGGTTACCTAAAATAATTAAAGGTTCTATAGAAAAAGTTTGTTTGCCCCACAAATCCAATCCAATTCTTCACCCAGCTCTTCCAATCTCCAATACTCACTATTCACATTGGACATGCGTGGTATATTGTAATACAGGCACGGCAGGTCTGGGGCAGCACTGGCTACAAGTTCCACGTAGGAGACCAGCTCGTCCACTGTACAGGGCTTGAAGTATAGCTCTGGCAGCGTGAGGATGGAGTCTACGCCAGCTGTCTGGCAGTATGCTGCCTAAAATGAATACGTGCATTTTACTAATCCAAGTCTACGGTGACCACATATCACAATATCTAAAGATGGTGAGATGACTATTGATTTTTCTCATTTTTCTACTCGGGTAGTGTCACAAACCAGGAGAAGAGGGCAGGCGACCAACCTAAATATACCCGCATGTAGGCCGACACTATGGCGAATGTTCTATGCTCAAAGTGCAGATTTTTACGGGTCTGGGGTGTGTCATTTTTGTATGACATAAGGAAAGTTTTAAGCAGATACTACGGGTCAGTCGAAGACACCAAAGGTTTTGATAATTTCTATAGCGCGTTGTAGAATCTTTACCAGAAGTTCCACCAGTCACTAACCAGGTTCCGAACGTCAGGGAGCGGCGCCCCGCCCACCTGCACCATGACGTGAAGTCCTGTGTTCTTGGCTGCTCGCACCCATTCGTCTACCACTTTCATTCTCTCTCCCACGCTGAGACACATGTGCTGACCAGTCGTACCTCCCACTAGAGAAATAGAAGACTTTCTGGTACACATATGAATGTTCTATTTGTAAGTTATAAAGGACTGTTCCCATACTTTCAATTTGCTTTCAATTACATGATCTTTTTAAAGGTCGACAACCTTTTTGTGCGATAGAATGATAAGAGGAAAGAGATAAGATTATGTCATCTGTCAAAAGGTCATGGAATTGAACGGATTTTGGAAGTGTGGGAATGAGCCTTAAGCAAAAAAACTTTTGCATAACTTGTTCAGAACTTTTAAAGTAGATGAACGGACGCTGAAACGACGGCAACAGGGTTCCGTTTTACCTTTCGGGATACAGATCCCTAAAAATAACAAAATTAAAGTTACCCAACACGGATTTAATTCCATTATTAGCCAGATATTGAGCGTAGGACGGGATGACTCCGTAGTTGACTGAGACCTGGTCAGCATTGAGGGGTGTGAACACCGCAGGCGTCAGGCCACGAGCCGAGAAAATCACCTGCAACAAAACTTTACCCTTCCAATTCGGTAGGTAGAAGACTGCAACCACTGAACATACAATCACTATATACGTTCAACACCCTGGAGCGCCCAGAAATTGCTTTAGGTTTTCGGAGCTACTCCGCTTAGGTATGAAAGTAGTACCTATGTACAAAAAAATAGTTTAGTTTATGATAATGGAAGTATAAGTAAGTTACCCACTCCTTTTAATTTCGAACCCATAATTATGTGGAAGTCACAGAATAATGAAATTGAAATACGAGAGATGTTCGTTCAATGTATGAATCGCACTAAGACTTTTATTTGTAAGCAGATAACGGAATTTTATCAGATCAAAATATAATTCCCTTTATACTTACAAATACAAACCGCTTTAGTTTATCTTATCAATTTAAATGCTACCGCCAAGTAACTGGGGTCTCAAATTCTGTCTTCATCTGTCTGTAGGTTTGTCTGCCTTGTCTGTAGGATCATATCGACATTCTACTAAATGCATTTCTATTATAATGCCTTGTTTTCAAAAACAAAGTAACTGGGGAGTTCCGTATGGAAAAACCATAATTGATTAGAAGAAAAAATTTTTTTAGATCCAAAAAAAAACTAGGCGTAGGGTGAAAACATTAAGTACTTTTGCTATTGCCATAAACAAAAGAAAAGTACATAATCATTCCTCAACAGTTCTCATTCGGTTTCAGAAGTTCCGTTTTGTCTTGCAAATTGTTTTACAGTAGTGATTTTCTAGTAAGAACGGTGTTTCTTGCTCGAAGAACTTCGACAAGATGTGAATAATGTGTGGGACAGTGAAGTAAAATCAAATAAACGCTGCAGCCCGATCCGTACTTGGCTGGATTTTGAAGAGCCCTACTGCGTCTGGGACGCCTACTTCTTTCGTTCGGATAGTGCAGAAACGTGGAAGACTCTCCCAGATAGCATTGAAATGTGTCACACCAGCATTTTAATGAACACTTGAAAGAATTGTTTACATCAGATATGGCTGTATGGGCTCAGTTCCCTTTGCCTTAAAAAAACAATCATTCGGTCTCAGCTGTCAAATATGTTCATTTCATTCATTCATTTGTTGTCGAGCGAGGGGATGGATTACGAAAAAATATTTTTATTTAAATATACAAAATGAATACAATAGTGAGTGAGCTTAGCATGAATGATTTGAACAACAAATTCTTTGAAATTATGCAAAATGAAGGTAACGCGGAAGATGCGGCAAATTTTATTTACGAAAATGTCTTCGACGATGTTACTTTGGGATTCGTTTTCGAGTTCCACCACGGACTGAAGACTGGTCTGACGGAAATATTGGAAGGAGAAAAGGAAGATGAAGACCCCTACAAGATAGTGAATTCGCCAGAGTGCGACGTTTTCGGGTTTTCGATCATGAAAAAGACGCCGGATTCGAACTGCTCCTGCCCGAACTGTGAAAGGCCTGTTTCGGCGACAAGGTTCGCTCCTCATTTGGAGAAATGTATGGGTGAGTTCAAAGACCATTTTCCATTTACCTAAAGCACATAAAAAAACTACTACTCACAAGAGAAAGGCCTAATCTATGTGAATATCAAAATATGACAAACAGATGTTTTATGTTTTTATACCGAATTCTCTGCTCTACTCACTTAAATACTGCCTAAAATCCTTTAAAATCGATTTTCCACATAATATAAATAACGTCGTCCTAATTTGTTTACTGAATATGAAAGTATGACTAATCCATATGCTGAGTCTTTGTGCTCTACAGTTGCCCCTGTTTTACGAATTACTATGATTTATGTTAAGTAGAATATTGCCTAAAGTTTGAAGAAGTAAGGACTTTCTTTCTGAAACTGTTCAGCCAATTCAGTGTAAAGAATAACACTGACAGTAAAACAATCACCATTTTACGAAGGTTTCCTAGCTATTTTTTGTTTGAGTCACATGAACCAAAACTAAACAAAATATTCTGCTGAATTATCGTCCATTTACTTTTCTGTATTATCGTCCAGGCATGGGCCGCAACAGCTCTAGGATCGCGTCACGCCGCATCGCATCAAACAGCCGGGAACCTACATCATACGCAGGACTACTCAGTGATGATGAAGATGATGTAGACTGGGCTGGTAGCTCGCTGCAGAGTGAGCGCCGAAAACGCAGGATCAAGAATAACAACAATCGAAAGCCTACCAAGTTGCAGAAGTATGTTAATCTGTTGTTTTATTGAGTTCTTTGTTTCTGTTTTTCTTTAGGTTCATGATTCTTTGGTCTACTGATGACTATTTGAAAAAAGTTCTAAAATGAATCATTGAATGTACAAATCTCACTTATCTGACACTGAAAGAAATTACATATAACTGAAAAGGTGAAAAACAAGCCTTGAAAAGTAGCATTCCCCTTTCCATTGCATATTTAGTTTTAAATGAAGTCTACCACTAGTTCATAAAATGAAATGGTCAATTAATAGACATTGGTGTAGATTATTTACCAGACAGTGTAGACTATGGATATGAGAGATATGTATGTATTCACCAGAGTTCTAAAGCATATCACATTTAATCAGATTCTAATTCCCTTATGCCAATCAAAATGCTTGCAATTCCAGTGGAAACAACAGGAACAACAACAATGGCAACCATAACTCTGACCCGAACGACGGTGGTGCCACATACGAGACTATGACAGCCAATGAGAAGAAGAATCTGCTGCTGCAGATATGTGGAGTGGTGTCCGAACACACCAAGAAGCTGTGCACTAGGTATGAAACTTATTTTACCTCCATTATCTAGTTACATAGATAAGGATGTAGGGGTCATCTACACGGCACGAGGGAGGTCACACAAAGAGTATAAGTCCATTATAAAATGACAGGTCTTGTACTGATTTTAGACTAGACCATACATTCATTGTTGCAAATGAAAATGGTGTTAGGAGAAACTGATATATATATATTTCTGTCCCAAAGCAGCATATTTTGGTTTGAAGGGTGATACAGCATAATTAACGGCACATGAGGCAATCCATCGAAGTCCTCAAGATTAACAGCACATCAAAAACTCTTAATATTATAGTGAGTTGAAACGTCAATGAGCAATTGTGACGACTTACCATCAGGGGGCCGGTTAGCTTGTCTGTTCTCGTTACATAATTTAAAAAAATAAGCATGTCACTACAGGACAGAAGAAGTTGAAGGTTAATACTTCCTTCATTATCAGTTATAGTATTTGTAGGGTTGCGTTGGATAATATGATAATGAAATGTTAAAATGATAGTACTGGATGTCACTTGCTAAAATTCTTGTTATGATATAAATGCTATAAAAAATGATAATAAAAATGCTAATTAGATGTTGCTTGATTCAGTGTGTGACGAACTCTAGATTTATTTGGGCTGAATTGCTGCAAGAAAGTCCAAATCTATGCCGTTCACACAAATCTCAGCCGTTGTACTTACAGACTGTACAGAATTTATCAACATCCACTATAATTCTAGGTCCACCCGCTGCCCCCAACACACAGAGGAGCAACGCCGCGCGCTCCGCAACAGCGTCCTGGAGCCGTCCACTCCAGAATCCCAGACCATGGGGCTCACTCCAGACGAGACTGGCTCTCCTCCCGACTCCAGTCCGTCTTCGTCGTGCTCGTCGTCGAGTCGCAAACGCGACCGCCACCGCGTCAAGCCTAAGTGTAAGAGCAAGCGGGAGCGGAATATGTCTCCTATTAGGGACTAGATTTGGCCTCGACAACTCTTCCCGAGCTCGACGATAGCTTGACCAAACACTGTACGGCGCCTTAGGTAGCGACACGTGCGGGGGGAGGGAAGCGGCAGAGCGTGACAGAGTGTAGCCACAGAATACACCAGCAGGTCTGCTCCAGGCATCCGCGATTTTAATTACGTCACTCGACCGTACCGCTAGGGTAGGTTTTTGTTTTTATAAAATTCTTTATTAAGCAGACTTATAAAACAAATGCATAACTAACTTAAGTTATTACATACGATTTTGTTCTTAACTTCAACAGGCTAAATAGACACCTTCTAAAGTTATTTACATAAGTAATAAATGCTCATTACATCTTGAGATGTGTCAAAGTTAAGTAATTATTATTTTACGTTATCGTATAAATATGTAAGCTATTGTATAGACTTTACTTTTTTCATGAGACAATAAATAAATAATTATTACACTAAGTAATATTTCGCTACTAAATAGCGGGTATAAACACGGCTAGGGCAGATCGCCCTACAGCGCGTGTATTTCGCGCCCGAGTTCCTTTGACATCCTCTGAGATCGTCTGTACGCGGAGCGCGTGTGCGCGTGTTTTCACGCGTTTGTACAGAGGGGACCTTCTGGTGTATTCTGTGGTGACAGCTTCCCGCGTCTCGCCGCGCAGCTACCTAAGGCGTCGTACAGTGTTTGTGGTCAAGCTATAGTGAGATCAGCAGTAGTTAGATGATGGAATAGGTTTCTGATTGTTCCTGGTCATTCATTGGCTTTAATGAACAGACGTCTTAGCGTAGAAAGTTTTATTGATGTGACAAACTGTTGAACGTATGAATTGATAATGCTATTTCAAAATTACAGCATTCCCGACTTTAGTATTACTTTGTGTTAATAAAATATATACGACTTTATAACCGCTTGCTTATATTGCTTGCAAAACTGTCGCTATCATAAGAACGTCATAGTAATAGTAAGTAATGTAATAAGAAACAAAACTAAAAATCCATTTTATTATTTTAATAAAATTTTACTATAGTTTTATTACTATTATATAAAGCTCGTTATCACTCGCTAAACGAAACGTCGCCCTTTCTCTTAGGCTCAATTTACAGTGCCGCGGAATGGAATGGTGCGAATTTTCGCAACGTAATTGTACATAGCATAATGAACTTTATGTCAATTGTGTAACATACAAACTAAATACGCTTTACCGCTAGAATTCTCGAGAATGCGCGTGGATCCCTTGGAAGACGCGCGACCTCTTTTTTGGCTCGTATTTAGTCTGTATGTTACACAATTGACATAAAGTTCATTATGCTATGTACAATTACGTTGCGAAAATTCGCTTCCATTCCATCCCGCGGCAATGTAAATTGAGCCTTAGGGCTGGTTTAGACCTTTTCAAGTGGCAAGGACAGTGCACAGTAGGACAGCGGCAAGGACAGTTCATACAAAATTCTACTGACCTTGCCACTTGAAAACGTGTAGACCAGCCCTTACGCAATTTGCATATGAGTGGGCGTGACGGGAGTTTTATTTAGCTTTCAAGATTTAGCGGCCGAGTCGGAATCGACAGAAACGCCATTGTACAATTTTAAATTTTAATTAATTTATTCCATAAATTCTCTGATCTGATCCTATAACCACATTTTAAACCTTATCTTAAGTCCACATAAATAAATGTTAGCCAAAATATTAATGTAAAATTATGTTAGTGGTATAGAATAGGTACTATTTGTATGTAAATAAAATGTATTTGATTGATGACTGAATATAATATTTAAAATGAATAAAATATGATGTATACCTACGCATCTATTTACTGTTTTTATTTTATGGTCATATTCATTAGGTACCACTGATCGGTGTAGGTAGGGCTCTTTCGGGTCAACGTCCTCAAAGGTTATTTTAATAAGGATATGATTTCGGGATCCCGTTTTAAGTTATCGAGCAAATGTTGTAAATTACTTTTATAAACCTCGCCCTTACTCGGCGGATTACGATTTTTTTAAAATTGTGAACTTACGAAGAAGTTAAAACACTACCATAGGTAGGTACACTAGCGCCATGAATCTTAAAAAAAAAATTTCGCCACCAATCTTAAATGTGTATCAAAACAAATATAACGTTAAAAATCTAAATAATATATTTATTCAATCCCGGGATTATTGGGCATACTTATCCAAATTATGACCGTATGTGGCAAGTACCAAAAACAGCCCTACCTACTCCGATCATAGTTCATTACGTACTGAACAATTCATAGGTAAATAAAAGATCAGCCCTGTAGTCTGGGGCGAAGAATAGAGCCACGGTAACTCCTGCCTGTCGTAAAAGGCGACTAAAAGGAGGGATCAGGGTCGCGGGCGGTCAAAGTGTGGGCTTTGACCGTTCATTGACGGGCAACCCTGGGGAAGGCAGCAACGTGCTATGGCCGCACGCTGCTGTGACGGGAGGAACCGGGAGGTGGAATGTATACCTCCCAGGAGGAGCCCAAGGCAAATGCTAGGAGGGCACCGGTGCGTTCCACTGGAGATCCCGGAGCCCTCCGATAAGCACGAGGCCGGCCATCGAGGGGGTTTTAGTGAGTGGAAATCTCACATAACCCAGTCTCTCCCGCAGGAGGCTGGGTATCTTTCAAAGATTACCCCCCGTTACCAAAAAAAAAAAAGGTAAATAAAAGATAGTGTAAAAGAATAAACCATTATTTATTGGCATATAGTAACATAACTGTATTGAAATATTTACATTAATTAATACAAATATAGATATCACATAAAACACACTTCAAAGAATGTAAAAGCAAAACAATGATTTTATTTATTTAAATAGTAGTCCATTTAACAAGCTTTTCAAACGTATTTGGAATGGACCTTCGTCTAAAAACGATTTAATATGTTTTATAATGTTACTTCAATTATTATTCAAAATGGTCGTAAGCATTTTTTTATGAGATTTTACTAAAAAAGTTGGAAATGTGAATAGCCTAAAATTAAATTAGTACGAACGAAAAATTGATTCAAACAATAGAATGTTAAAAAATTAAATTACATAGCTAAAACATTAAAATGAAATTTGCTGTTATGTGCTTGCAAAAAAAGGTTCCAGATTTTGAAACGCACAATTTAAGAACAGCGTGTCACATAAAAAAAATTAAAAGAACTTATTATTAAAAAGAACATTCTCACTAATATTAATTAAGTAGGAATCATTCAATAATTGGTGTCATAATACTTTAAACCCCTGTCTTGGTGTCAGAACAATAACTATAGAACAATACTAACAATAATTCTTGTTCCGAGTTCTTGGTGTTACATCTAATAGAATTTATTGCTGTAAAATGAATCCTTCAACCAACATCACGCCGGTACCTTGAAAGCACCGTTTTAAACTAAATCTGTTCAATTCTACTACCACTGTAATTATAAAACTCATAAATTATGGCAAATAGGTACGTTTGATCTTTGATTTGTTACATTTTGCTCCGAGCTGTAGTCCTATTCAAATTTGACACAGTAAT
Organism: Hofmannophila pseudospretella; assembly: GCA_947369225.1. Lineage (NCBI taxonomy): Eukaryota > Metazoa > Arthropoda > Insecta > Lepidoptera > Oecophoridae > Hofmannophila > Hofmannophila pseudospretella. Next base: position 9,936,347 of record OX376330.1, on the reverse strand, counting down.
CAAATGTTTATGGTTATGTTGTTTTTGTAAACATCCCTTTAATTACAGTGGTCATATTATCTCTTTGTACTGAGCACTAACACAAGTAAAGCCCAAACAGGAATATAATTGTGTGCCATGTTACGGAATTTATGTGAAACTTTGTTCACTACGATCTCCATAACACTAAGTAACAACTCTATTATATTCCTGGTTAAGTTTTAATGTGTATTTTTTTAGTTAGTTAATACACCCGCCACCACGAATACTTTTCAAGACTGTATTATAATTGACACTAATGTGTTTTCAATAGCATGACCTATGTTGCCTCCTGTAATACACTATCTCTATGAATATAATATCGTTTCGTAACCACAATTTCTCGAGCAATAATACCAGCCACAAGTCGATATATTTATCTAAAGAAATACCATAAAATAAGACCAGGAGGGAAACTCAGCACCAGTATTAAATTTAGACATGGGAGAATCCCATGTCTACCACAGTTTGGGATTGTTTCAAACTCCCGAGGGTAGTCGCACCCGGAGGGTAGATAGATTCTGACGTCTACCTAAGTACTGAGTAAGTAATTTATAAAGTAAATGTTTATAACATGTGTGTGCTGCTGTATAACAACCTGCCAGATAAAATCAAGTTACAACATGGGTCACAATTTAAGTCTAATTTAACAAAGTGGCTTTTAGAGAACTGTTTTTATAACATTAGTGAATATTTAGACAAATTGCATGCACATTAGAATTATATAAATTTTTAGTTTAAGGAATGATATAGGTATAACATTATTCTGTTAAATATTTGTACGCCTGCTTGCAGGTTGAATACTGTTTCAAACCCCTTTGTAAGACCATGTTATATATCACGTATTCTTGCAAATAAACATTGATTGATTGATTGATTGATTGATTAAGTTTCCCTTCTGATACTTTTCTATTTTGCGGAAATACTGTTACCATTACACATGGTAAAAATAGGCATTATCTTTACCACTGGTAAAAAAAATTACACTTTAATCTTGCTGATATTTCTTTTCTTGTCCATATGTAGAACTTCAGGCAAAGCGGGACCGACAAACGTGAAATACATTTTCATACGAATTCTATAACATTTAGAGGCGAATTCAGAGCAATGGGGTGAACAGATGGGCGCATTGAGGGTACATTTCAAAACCACTTTCACTTTCCGATTAAAGATAATGTTTTGGAATCGGTAATATATTTCCTGACAAAGGGCACTCATTGCCCGAAGTGGTTTTGGAACGAGCACTATTTCAACTGTCTGGTAACTGTATTAGAATACTCCACTGTATGTTAGTACTAAGGCTACGTTCCAATTCGCTTTTCGCTTCCGACATTTTTTGACGGGTAAAGTGTACGTTATGGAACCAGGTTTATGTCAAAAAAAAATAAAAGAGTCAGAAACAGTAATTAAATCTGATTTTTCCAGGGTAAAAACTTTCACCTGACAGTTGAAATACTATTACTCGATTAATTAATATTACTCGATTGTCCGGTTCCATAACTCAACTGATACTGTCAGATAAATTCGTTGTGTTTCGGAACCGGGTAGAGTAATTATTATTCTTTGTCGGGTAATTATTAAACGTTACGAACGCTTCCTAAAATCAACTTCTCTTCGCTAGATCTGCGCTGACCCCACCTGTCCGCACGGAACAGCATTTTCCCGTAGCTCTATCCCTGTTAGTCGCTCAGAAGCGTCATTCGCTAGAGCGAGAAAGATTGCTTAGAATAATCACCCGCACTCTTTGGCATCGGCGGGCCGATTCCGTGGAAGTGTGGAAGCTATCTTTCTCGCTCTCGCGACCGATGTTTCTAACCGACGAGCGAGTTTCGGGAAAATACGGTTACACGTAACATTGCTCTGAATCCACCCTTAGAGTGCCTTTCCACCAAAGCTGTACGAGGAAGCGAGGCAGTGAGTGAGGAAAAAATCCGCCAATAGGATCGCTCCATTTTAATAGTCACGTGATATGACGTGATAATGCCGCGATCCTATTGGTGGACTTTTCCCTCGCTCACCGTATCGCTTCCTCGCACAGTTTTGGAGGAAAGGCACCCTTTAAGGCTACCGGAGACGATCAATTGCGATTGACAATTGGAGATGGCGCTATACAAAAAAGCGAGAAGGTAGTAAGCGCCTCTCGCTTCTTTACATTGCGCCGTCTCTCTTTAATTGTCAATTGCAACTGATCGTTTCGCAGACCCTTTACGGCCTTTCTACGCCGATCCACAAAGACGTAATTGGATACACAACTCGTTAACAATGCACATACGTCTAGTTAAGTATTATATTACAAGTGACAAGTGACACTAAGCAGCGGTAAGGGAACACCGGTGTTAATCCGTCCGGATGATGCTGTCCCGGCCGGGGCCAACGCCGATGTATTTCACTGGAATAAAGAAGAAAATATTCGTTGAATATTACTCGTATGACTAAAGTCTGTTGCAGACAGCGCGCAGTAACTTGCGCAAGTATTACTACTACACAATTAAGTGTCAACCCAAAAAATTACTGTGGAAACCTTCTTTGAACGGTCATTTCACTGTTAGAATAAGAAATTATAGTGGTTTAACCAAATTTTCTGCTTAAAAAATGGTGAAAACTATAATAAGTGAAATGAGGAAGTTAGTTTTTACTATGCTGGAACCCCCCCCCCCCTCGTCCCCCCATTTCGTCATACGTAATAAATGTACCCCTAACTACAGTATTGTCCAGATTAGCCAGTGTTCTTACCCTGTATTTTCAAGAAGTCCTCGATGGCCTTCACGTAACACCGCGCCTGTTCAGGGAGCTGGTCGAACTCCCGGATGTCTTCGATCTTCGTCGCCCAGCCCGGCAGCGTTATGTACTCCACCTACAATTTGAAGCAAATAAGTAATACAACAAAGAGCTGGTACAATCGACCACAGGTCAATCTGAAATGTATCATATTGCATATGCTTTAGGTTGAGATTTAATCGAAGGTTTTTGACAGATGGTATACTGGTGTTTGACTGTACAGTTGACCACTCGCTAAAGTATCTTCTTCTAAGACGTATTCCTCATTGCTGAGGGTCGTGATCATTCTGAAGAATTAATCACATATAACGACTCTCGTGACCGATTTAATGGGATAAGTTGGGGTAGGTGGTTTGCCATTGCCTTCCCCATTTCACACCCTCGTTATCTCAGTGTGCAGGTTTCCTCACGAAGTTTTCCATCACCGTCAGAGCAGTCGGTAAATGTAGTCGACCATACCCAAAACATCATAATTTGAGACTGAAATGTATCATATTGTGCAGGCATAACGTTGAGATTTTCGTACTGTACTAGGTCATTCGAAAAAACCCAAAAACTCATTGGTACATGGCATTGCATGGTTTCGAACCAGGATCTCCCGTATGGGAGTATACCATCTGTCAAAAATCTTCGAGTAATAACCGGGGGCACGGTAATTCGGATTATCAGAAGTTTTCGGTAGCTTGAGCTATGGTCGATACAAGTATGTACGCAATACGCATATATAATTTTCTTACAGTAAATCGCCACTTGTTCGTGCTCTGCAGAATCTTAATGCGCTTCTCGCATCAGTAGCAGACTGTGATATGTTTGCAAGTCGATGGGCGAGAGTGCGTGATGAGTGTCTGAGGTTCTGTGAGAGTATGGATGTGCGTCCCTCTTCAGTTAGTGTGTAATTAATGATATAGATATATTTTTGTTTGAATTTCACAGTGCCTTGGTATCACTGTTATGCTGTATATAATAATTTACCACGCCAGTTTGCCGACTTACCCCTAAGAGTTTTTAAAAAGACGATTGTTTGAATGGTTACTGGAGAAACGTTTCTATTCGGTTAATGAAATTTTTAATAATTATGTTTGTTTTTTTAAAAAGATTGCAGTAGTACCGGAATGCGACATATTTGCCAGTCGATGGAGGGAATTATGTTTCCAATGTCTGCGATTTTGTGAGAAGATGAAGGAATGAGTTATACATTGTTTTATCTGTTAGAGATATGATTTTATTGTATTTAATGTACTGTTAAGATACTACGATACATTAAGTACTGTATTGTGTCAAGCATATGAGTTCAGTGTCTTAGTTTTATTAAAAAAATAATGATTACGACCTAAATAACACTTATATTTAAAATTTATCTGACTGTTATATTATATTTCTGTTGAGTAGAATGTGTCGGCTCTTTGTTTAGAAGATACAATCTTTTAATTATGTACCTACATTCTGGACAAATAAATTAATCTGAATTTGAATCTATACAGTGGAGAGCTATGTCGTTAACTCTGGTTCTATGCCAGTCACATCAACTTACCTCAATGTTGCTAAGTTCCGCCATCGACGAAGGGAAGTAATTAATCTTTTTCCCGTTCAGTTTGTACGCGACGCCGATTTTGATTTCTTTCAGCGTGTCCAGGATGTCCAACTTCGTTAGACATATCCTGCAAATTTTATATCTTATTAGAACACATTGACATAATTATATTCAACGCAGAGCAGGGAAGGGAGTTGATACTGAGACTCACTTTTTTCTGATCATCATCAGATCGCAAGTTTCCAGATATGGGAATAGCATCAAGATCTTGATATGGCCTAGCAACTGGACTGCAGTTCGGACAAGTTTAACGTGCTCTCCGAGGCACGGAGAGGCTCAGACGAAAATGTCTAGTGGAGATTATCTGACCGCGCCCAACATTGCTTAACTTGCACGAAACTTTCTGACGATGCTTGCACCTAAGCTAAGAGCCCGTATAGATGAAATGAGAGCAGACGAGCAAATAGTAATAGATCACATTTCACCTCACTATAATGTTATTAGAGGGTTTTCGATGCGCTGATAACCTTGAGAATGATGGAGTGCCTTATGTACTTGTCTAGGGTATAATATGTCTCTGGTTAAGACACTATTTGTAAAAAGACATAAGTGTATCTTACGAGGCGTATCCATTCACCATGGCGGTGTATCGCACCACAACGAGATCCAGCCACCCGCAGCGCCGCACTCGCTTCGTGGTGACGCCCACTTCGTGTCCGCGCTGCTGCAGCAACACACCCGTGTCCTGGAAAGTATTTTTTTTATTGTATAAAGGCTACAGGAGACGATCAATTGCGATTGACAATTGGAGAGGATAGCGCAATACAAAAAAGCGAGAAGCTTGTAAGCGCCTCTCGCTTCTTTATATTGCGCCGTCTCTCTTTAATTGTCAATTGTTCAGGTCGCCTGCAGGCCTCTGACATGGCTTAACGACTGCTGTCGAACGACAACAACCGGGACCGACTGCTTAACGTTCTCTCCGAGGCACAGAAGGGTTGAGATGAAAATTCTTTGCCCGATGCGATGAGTTAGCGGTCATCCATCTTGTTTCTGACCTCGCCCAGTGTGGCTTAACTAACTAAATAACTTTATGACCATATACTAACGTCATTCAACTCGGTAGGGAAGGGTCCGTCTCCCACGCGCGTGGTGTAAGCTTTCACGACGCCGAGCACGTCTCCGATCACAGTGGGGGGCAGACCAAGGCCGGTACACACGCCGCCGATACTACAGTTTGATGACGTCACGTACGGGTAGGTGCCTGGAATGTTGCAATTGTTGTTTTAAAATATCTTTATTTATCTAATAAACAATACAGATACACTACTTAGTGTACATTAATTTTCTTAAGTGTAAGTAAACATAATTTAAAACAGTTTCTTAAAAACCCTACTTTAAACGTTTTTTTTTTATTTACTTCTAAACCCGCATTTGACCTCGATCTCGCCTGATGGTAAGCGACGATGAGGTCGACGATAGAGCATGCGGGTCCAGTAAATGCCTATTCACTCTGGCCTTGAAGATCCCAAGGTTGTAGGTTTCGGGAAATACCGACGCCGGCAGGCTGTTCCATTCCTTAGCCGTTCGCATAATGAATGAAGAAGCAATTAGAGCATGATAACAAAAATACATAAGTTAATTACACTGCAGATTAACAGTAACATAGTTTACGTTTAGGTAGATATGTTAACTTTGTCGAGTTCATACGTATTGCATTAATGTTGCAATCAAATCAAATGAAATTGTTGTTTATTGTAAGTACCTTACAGTACATTTTTACAACGTCATTTTTTTACTCTACCACCACTTCGTAAGGTGCTATAGCTGAAAGGAAAGAAGCGGCGCAAGAAACTTTCAGCAGCACATCTTGATTGAAATGTTAATAGGCATCTTTTTTTATTTATTCTTTTACACTTTTGTGTACAGGTGAGCTTAATGCCTTGCGGCATTCTCTGCCAGCTGACCTTTGGGCATGCAGATATGTTATGGCGGTGCAGTGGCAATATAAATGACAAATGAATCTTTATGGAACAGGAAGGAGATAAAGGAGGATGTGAGCAAAAAAGGATCGAAGTGCCGCTGGGGTTTATCCCCGGCCTCCTGTCACAAGATAAGATAATAGGCGATCTCCAATTTCCGATCGGTGGCATAGTGGCTAGGACGCCGTACTCCAGGTTCGAAACAATGCAGTGAGCTTTCAGTTTTCGAAAAACTTCCATGACACATTTTGAAATTCACCCCTGTAGATTGCTCGCTAGAGAATTTTTATATGGAAACCGCGTCTGCCAGTTGCCGTATGCGCTGTGAGCATCTCTCCATAACATTCAGTCGGCGATTGAAATGTATGAAACTTGTCAAAATTATAAGGGCATTAAGCCCAAACCCATGGCTCACTGTCAGTGCTCACATAAACATTCTAGAGAAGAGGGCGCTACTAGTCCTATTTCTGTGACTACATTCACCGATTGTTCTGACAATGAAGGAAAGAATAGGACATAAAACGCAAAGCGTTGCGTAGACGGAGCCACGAGCACACTCCGTAAACAGAAAAGCAAAACGAAACGTCATTTTTGAAGATATCACAAATTTCTCGTTATTTGGGTTAATTTAATTTAATTTCTCAAAGCTATAGAATTAAAACAGCGTGGCGCGAGCCTGAAGGAATTTGGTGGTAAGATATGTATCTACATGTTGCTAATTTAAAGTTTATTAAACAATTTTTTTGTAAAATCATCCAATATTAATCAAAATAATTATTATTTATTTATCAAATTATTGTCATTGAAAGCAATAAATTTAGGTTATCTTATGTTTAGAACAAAATCATCTTTTATTATTTAGTTCGTATTTTTGAATGTTTTTTGTTACTGTGCTAGTGGCGCCTCTAGTAGTAAAACATTGCAGGATTATCTCCTTTTAGAGATAGCCAGAGAAGCCTTTGTTCAATTTTCCGTACATCTGCTTCAAAATAGATTCAGATAACCACTTTCAGTCGCTGGCTTACCAAAATCAATGTCCAACATGGCCGCATTGGCACCTTCCACCAACACCTTCCGCCCGTTTGCGATCTCTTTGTGAAGATACGACACGGTGTCCCGCACTAAAGGGCGAATCTTCTCGGCATACTCTTTGTACACTTTCAATTCATTCTCAATGTCCACCTCAAGGGACGGGAACATCCGCTTGTAGTTTTCTGCTAGCATGCGAAATCTGAAATAGAATTGTGTATACTTTATTACTATAATTCCGTATGTAATTGAAATTGAAAACGTACACAATATAGAAGATACAAAGATATAATACATGCAGCACAAAACATCCGGTGTGGTACAGTGCCAAAAAGGGTACACCAGCTCAGCATAATGCTGAGGCAAGCCACAGCGCTGATTTTCAGCTGGCCCCTCAGTGACTGCACGGACGAAAAAAGCAACAGTATGTATCATTATTATGTCGAGCGTCGGTGGCCTACTGGCTAGGATGCCGGACAGTCGACCACAAACTATAGTATATCATCTATCAAAAACCTTCGATGAAATCTCAACCTTATGACTGCGCAATATGATACATTTCACATTCTCAAAATTTTGTTGTTTTGGGTAGGTTGACCTGTGGGCGACTGTACCAATGATTTTTTTAAGACTTACGTACTTTTACCGACTGCTCTAACGATGGAGGAAAACATCGTGAAGAAACCTGCATGTCTGAGGAAATGAAAAGTTTCCGAAGGTGTGAGAAATCCACCGCACAGCACTGGACCCGCTAGGAGGATCATGGCCCGTACCCCCTTGTGCAAGGAGAGGCATGTGCCCTAACAGTGGGGACATTAATAGGCTGATGATGATCATCATTATTACACAGTATTACATAGGAGTAAAATATGCTAGGGATTTTCTCAAAAACGACTATATTCTAATATTCATAAAATTCTGTCACTTTTAATAGATAATAGAAAAAGTGAAACGTTCGGAAGCAATCTTTCTCGCTCTGGCTAACGATATTTCTGAGCGACAGACAGGGATAGAGCTACGGTAAAACGCGGATACTTGCGGGCAGGTGGAGACCAACCCTTAGTTTCACATTTAAATCCATGGGCCCCAGGAAGATATATGGGTGTGATATATTTTGCTATCATACTTGGCTACTACCAACAGCAGCTAATTAAATATTATTTTTTGCTGTTAATGACATGAAGTTTGCTGACTGCCAACCTTCTGTTAACCATGTGCCAACATGGTGCCAACCTATTATTGCTGTCAGTCAAAATCAAAGTCAACATTTTCGAAAATTGTGCTGAAAACAAGCCGTCAGTCAGTCACAATGAGTATGTTGTTGGTTCTGGCTTCACACCAAAAATACAAGCAACACTTTCATGCAACAATATTTGATTAAGAAAACCCAGATCTCCAGTTTCAACTGGAAATGGGCTGGACATACCATGCTTGCTTGCTTATCGTATGGTTAGTGGCGTTAGTTAGTAGCGTATTTGTCAGAGTTGTACAGGCCGCCCGTAGGCATCTGACATGGCCTAACGACTGCTGTCGAACGACAACAACCGGGACCGACTGCTTAACGTGCTCTCCGAGGCACGGAGGAGCTCAGATGAAATGTGCCACTAGCGGTCACCCATCCAGGTACCGACCGCGCCAACGTCGCTTAACCTGCACGATCACTTTCGGACCGTGCTAGGCTAGGCTAGGCGAGCTCCTCGACATACCATGAGAGGTCAAGACAAGTGGAGCAAAATTATTACAACTTGGTATCCAAGAGGCGATAAAAGAAAGAGAGGTGGACCATTTAGACGCTGGGATGATGAATAGCGGAATTGGCCGGTAGGACGTGGACTAGGGAGCGTAGGAAAGGGAGGAATTCAGAAGACTGGGGGAGGGCCTTTGCCCGGAGGCACACAGATTCTAGTTACCGTAAAAAATGTAATAGTATGTAAGTAAACAAAATCTGAAAGAGGCTGTAATAAATAAATAAACCCAGATAAAAAAATTAAGTAATAAAACCACAAAGCACGATTCTGATCGTGCCTACACTTTTTGGCAGAGAATCCCGTATGTATTTACAGTTGGCCGATTGCAAATCGTTTTGACACCAGCCGTTGCGATACCGCCCGTTCTGAATAGGAAGACAGGGTTCCGTCAAAACTCACTTGTCCTCGAAAATACTGAAATCGCCAAGCAGGTCTCCGATCCTGAGACCATTGCGTGTGGCTTTGGAGGAGTAAGTCGGGCCGATGCCTTTCTTCGTCGTGCCGAGGGAGTTCTTTCCCTTCTCCGCCTCTTGGAGACCGTCCACCTGAAAAGATTAAAGAAAAATTGAAAAAATGTTTTGAGTGAAACTTGGGAATGCGATGTGTATGCCGCGAACGGGATTCGAACCAGCTATTTCCGAGTCTGAGAGAAAAGGGGAAGGCTATGGCAAACCACTCGTTATCTGCCAAGAGAATCGTTCTTTGTGGTTGATTCGATATAATGATCACAATCCTCGTCAAAAGGAATACGACTTAAAATAATTATTAGAATGATACAAAATGTCGATGAAAAGACGCAGTGAAAAGTGGCCTAAGTGAGATCCAGGTCAGCATTTGGCTGGAGGGCGCTGAATATACAGAGCAATGCCTCTACTAAAGGCCAAGATTTTTTCATTGTATAAGGAGAGCAGACAAGCAAACGGGATACCTGATGGTAAGTTGTCATCGTCGCCCTCACCTCACTGTAATGTTATTAGAGGGTTTCGAAGCGTTGCTAACCTTGAGTTACACCACTTTCGAGATCCAGAACAAGTTCTAGTCGCTGAGCCAGCAGAGAAAGGAAATAAGTTTAAGTAAATAATGGAGGTATAGAATTCCAGATTGCGACTGGGTAATTCCCGTTTATGTGATAGCATACTAGTTCTTTCTAGAAATTAAGTATTTACTTATCGTATAATAAACAAATGTAATAAATAATAATTACACTCGCGAAATCAAAACAATATCTCTAGTAGGAAAAACCTCATTAATTAGAAAGCCGAATTCTAGAAAACAGTTAAGGGATCTTCTTTCTTGCAATACCTTTTTCATCAATCATGGTTTTTATGCATTTGTAAGAGCGTCGGTGGCACAGTGGCTAGGACACCGGACTCCCATGCGGGTGGTCCGGGTTCGAAACCCCATGCACCAATGAGTTTTTCGTATTTTTCGAAGACTTACGTACATTTACCGACTGCTCTAACGGTGAAGGAAAACATTGTGAGAAAAACTGCACACTGAGATGACCAGTGTGTAAAATGGGGTAGGCACAAAAGATCCTCAAGGGTCGAAGTGCCGTTGGGTTATTCCCGGCCCCCTATCATAAGATATGCATTTGTAAGAGAAAATTAATTAACGATTCCAGACACCACAAGAATTACGTTTTATTTTCAAAGATTATATTAATTCATCCCACTCACTGCTGAGCAAAGGCATCTCTCCACGAATTACGTTTAAACAGTGCCATATTATACTTCGCAGCGTTTAAACGTAGATTAAACAATTATAAATCATTACCCGTACCCCCCTGATGCGGAGGCCAGTGCCCCATTAGAGGCGACTGTGTGACGTAAACAGAATAGATCAAGTGATAACAGTATAGTTACATAATCATCTGATAGATGTTGCTACTCGTCCCTAAGACGCTTGCAAATGAATCGGACATCTATAGCTCAGTTTGAATAGAGCAAGCCCCAGCAAGGCTATTCGCGGGTACGAATCCGGTTCGCAGTAATAAAAAAATACCTTTCTAGATTTTAATTTCCGCTTCGCATGGCGTAAACGCTAAATAGAATAGAATAGAATATACTTAATTGCATAAAACTTAATATATGACGATATGTACTGCTGCCACCTGTGGGACGGTTCAGCAAAATACCAACTGGCTGCCCTTGACTCAGTGGAGAAACGCGCTAAGCATCTTATAGGTGACGAATCGCTGGTGGAAACTAGACTGCAAAGCCTGGAACATCGGCGCAAAGTTGCCTGTCTATCGGTATTTTATAGGATACATTTCGGAGAGTGCGCATCGGAATTGCACGACCTAATTCCAGCATCACCATTCCGCCTTCGGACTACCAGGCGCGGGGAGGGGTTCCATCCTTATGTTGTTGATATCCTATCTGCTCGTACGAAGCGATTTGCTTCTTCATTCATTATGCGAACGGCTAAGGAATGGAACAGCCTGCCGGCGTCTGTATTTCCCGTAACCTTGGGATCTTCAAGGCCAGAGTGAACAGGCATTTACTGGACCCGCATGCTCCATCGTCGACCTCATCGTCGCTTACCATCGGGCGAGATCGAGGTCAAATGCGGGTTTAGTAGTCAATAATAATAATAAAATTATAAAAAGGCGGTCCTATCGCTGAGAGCGATCTCTAAATATCATTTCTGAAGTGATGAAGTTATATAGACATTTGCCTAGCCAATATAAAACAAAACTCCAGCTCAAAAGCACTTGTAATCTAAAACGTCTGTTTTAAATCACAGTTGCGTAACGTGTGCAAACAAAATGTGTTTGCTGTGAATAACGTGGATAATGAAATATACAATGTACACTGCTCGTAATATCACTCGTGAGGTAATTCCCGAGAACGTGACGTGACGTGGAGTAAGTACTCGCTATATTGTCTATCAACATCACGATTATGAGAAAGACAGAGTGGCTTATACGAGGTGTTAACGATATATTAGTAAATTAGGAGAAAATAGCTTGGTTACAGCACTGCCACAGAAGGGCAAGGTCGCGCCGCGCCGGTTGAAATTCTGCTCGCGACTTTTTCAACCACTTTAACTTTAAGTATGAATGAATGAATGAATGAATACTCTTTATTGCACAAAATTAGTGTGATACAATGCGTACAAAACGATTAATACAATCTAGGCGGTCTTATCGCTAAAAGCGATCTCTTCCAGACAACCTTCTGGTGGAGTAATTTTGGTGGAAAAAGGTAGGTTGTGCACCGTTTACAATAATATGTATATAATATACCCATACAAATAAATATATTTATATATACTTATATATAAAATATCTACATATACACACACACATACATATATACATACATACATAATATTAAAATATAACTAGAAACCAAAGTTGTGGAAAAGTAAGGAAGGAAGAAGGAGTCATTGGGATAGATAGTGGGCCTTAACCTGTGCCTACGTAAGTACACCCAGGAGATCGATTCCACTAAATACAACGTAACTAAATATAATATAAACTGCATCGTTATGACGTGTTTCGTATGCTACTATCCACTAAAGATCCAATTTCAGTTAAGTTCCGATCGAGTCAACGATCGATCGAACAGTAACGTATTTGTGCATTCTAATAAAACGTTTAGTTTGCGGTAACAAAACGCTTCAACTGTCAAATATAACGATCGAACATAAGTTCCTCCTATGGTACTTTTGGCCGATCGATAGTAAATAGAAAGGTGGCAGTGGTAGAGTTATGCGTCAGCAGAATGCGATTTGGTATCCAAATAGAATTGGAATGCAAACTAAATTGAAATTGGATATAAATACAAAGGTCACTATTTTGTATGGAATCCGATTTTTTAGACACGTTTTTCATATTCATGTTTATTAAGCATTAATATTAACAAATATTATGAATATTATTCATGAGTAGACATATTTTCTGGCGAATGTTTTTGTTAACATGCTGTAGTTGGTTGTATTGGCACAGATTAATTAGCGCGTAGTTACTAACGTAATATTGAGCCTTACTCGCATTTGCATAGTTTTAGGTTCATTTCCAGTTGCGTGTGAACATTAAAGTTCTCTAGTTGTAGTTATATCTGTGAATAATCTGTGAACACTTTATAGTTTCTGTGTTAATTTTTTTTATATAAACTGTTTGAGTAAAAAACTTATGCCGATATGTACTTCTGTTCCGAGTTTGACGTCAGGAGACCAATTCTCCTATTTTCCAATTAAGTAGCGATTACGTTTTCGTATCGATCCAACTTTAACTGCAAATTCTATTATGCTAACACCACGCTAGCACTATGAGCTGCAGGCTCGTAGTCATTGGGGTGGATTTCATCAATATCGAGATTATAGTGGTAGTGGATAGAGGGCACCAAGAGGAACAACTTTTGTCTGAAATATTTCTCCGGGCCCTCCCACGGGTTCACTCGCTTACCTACACCGGCCTAACTACCCATTTCCCCCACAGTGAAATGACGACTTATTCTAGTGTAATTTATTGTCGCAGTGGATAGAAGACATAAAAAGGAACAACTTTTGTCTAAAACAATTTTCTCTGGGGGGTTTCAATATCGGGTAGTGTCACACGGAAAACATCAAGACGCTGCAACTGAATTTCAATTGATTTTACGTTGTATTAGTGGAATCGGGCCCCAGATATCGCCGATATGTGATGTGACCAATAAAAGTCTAAGAGCACATGTTCTAAATTATTTATCTCTCGGTAATTATTGTCTCCGGACTATTGGACCCATGATACAAGAAATCGTACTATGGACCAAATGTGCGTGTATTGTAATATATCTACTTTACGTAAACTTGAAGTGGCAATGTCTCAAAGGGTAGGGCACGAACCATCGGCGCAAGCGTCACCTGATCGAATCAATCTCTGGACCACTCCTAACACAGGCACTTTGGCCTAATTGGAGTGGCTAATTAAGAATAATGGTAAAGTGTAAAACATTACCAATTTTTTTTAAAATAAGTGCAGCTTCAGCTTGGGCGAAGCCATCGTTGCGCTGCTTTCATTTTAATTAATTAATTCGACTGACAAGCAGACGGTCGACGGTGAATGGCCACCGTCTTCACCAGCAACATCGGAGACGTCGCAAATGCGTTTTAAACCCAGGAAAGAGTGACTGGCTCTTCTTCACCCTGCCAGATGGAACGCATTACTTCGAAGACGAAGATATTTAACTGGATACATGCTACATTCTATTGTATTGTATTTATTTATCTTATAGTAACTAAAACCGTTACAAGATACGTCATTAACAGCAATATTAAATATACTCTAACAATAATATAAATTCAAAGTATATAAAATCAAAAGTTTTAGTTACACTGTCTGTCAAATACTTAAAATAAAACAAATAGTCTGGTACACCTGCCCTTCATCTTCTTTTTGCTTGCTACATAATTAATTCTCAAATAAAAATTATTTGCTCATGACTTGCTCCATCTCCAACTGATAATAAGCGAATGGTTTAACGATAAAGACTTGAACTAGCAACCTCGATTTTCGCAGACCGATGACTTATAGATACGAATAAACCCGGAAAATAGTGCAGGCATGCAATGCGACCCGTGATATAATTCTTTGAGATCCTTACAATATTGTAGGAACGCGTTATGTGAGGACATGGAATGACGTAATGTCAGTTGTATGAAAGGGAAGATCTTCCACCAGGCGGGGTGTTGTGTCTGGTGACAAGATGTCCTGGTCCTACTGTGGATGTCTGGAACTCGTAGGAACTCTGGAACTCCCAGGAAAATTTCGATAGCGCGTTCTACACCGGTGTGAGTAGGTATTAATTGTAGTTGCGCGTCGTGCGTCGCCACAATATGATCCTTTGGGTCCCGGATGTCCGGTTATCCTGAATGCCCTTTCCTTAAAATGAGCCATTTCCAAAATTTCCGCTTCTATTCTACCAATAGCGTGATGGGTCCCTTTTCGGTAGGTATGTGGCCTACTTCGGTAGACAAATTCTGATCTTGGAAATCAGTATTGAAAATAATCCGAAAAATTATGTTCTCCGCTTATCGATACAAAAGATCTAAGTTAACTGTATAGCGAAAAACCATCGTGGTTAATTTAAATATTTTTTACAATGAAAACGGGGCCTAATTAATTTAATTAGTTTAAAGATGGTATGACTGTGCAGAATCAGCTTGGGGTGGTGCCAACCTTTTACTTATATCTGCCGCAAACCATTGCTGTGTTTCGGTTTGAAGGGTAAGGGTAAGAGAGCCAACGTAATTACCGGCACATGAGGCACTCTATTAAAGCCATCAAGGTTAGCAGCGCATCGAAAATCCTCTAATAACATGAATAAATAATACCATTCTATGGGCGACAGTGACCACTTACGATCAAGTGGTATGTTTGCTCGTCTGCTTACATTAATAAAAGTAGAGATGCTTTCAGACACTTTTACCTCGAAACAGTATACAAGCTACAAATATCGTTTTTATGCCATCACATACGATGTATTTACTCCTTTACAATTATTAATTACACACATATCTCTCACGTCCATAATCCCCGAGGGGGTAGTCAGAGGAACCACCTTATTAATGGTAATAAGGTGGTTCCTCTGTCTACCCCCAGTAGAGAGTAGTAGTGGGGTAGTACTTAGATAGTCGCAGTTGTTAGTTTGTGAACATTGTATAAGGACTGGCTGAACATCAGCGCTGTGTGTTCACGCAAGTGTATTCACTCAAGCATTAGCTGAGCCAGGGGCCTATTGTCAATTGTATTATGGAGTGAACTAAATATGTATGTTTATTTTTTTGTGGCAAGTCTTTTTCTGTTCTTTCTTTCTTTTTATTACAATTATTAATATAATACGTTTTAGTTTCGTGACCCATCTATAATCCTCAACCGTTAGGCCTGGGTCTGGTCTGCTATAATTCTCTGATTGTTTTGACACGCCAGGCTTCCTGCTTAACGCATTACTACGCACAGTTCATTGAAGGTGACTCTCTTGACCTTGCGGGTGAAATATTCCACCAACGTTGACATTTAAAAAATAATTACTGAACCAAAAATATTATTTTACGCTAATGCTAAAATTAGCTAGAATTCTCCTAAAACATTGTTTTTTTTTAATATGTTCATGTTAATTCTCCGTTGCATGAATGATATGAACTTATAATAATATGACCGGCGACCTGAAGGTTGTCTGCGAATGGAAGAGAAACTTCAAGGAACTGAAAAAGCGCGGTCCTAGCCTAGTTATTTGGGGGTCACTTAAAGGAAATTGTTGATTTGGTCGCAACCACGAAAATAAATCAAGATAGAACGGTGACGCGGGCGAGCTGCTATAGGAATCGCGCGTGTCAAAATTTTCATAAGCCATGCCCCTAAAGTAACGTAGTAACGTGATTACGAACGAAATACCTCCTATTGATCGATTCACTGTCGTACCTGTTGTTCTTACAAACCGCACAATAATGCATAGCCGCTCTGATGGGTAGGTAAACGTCGAAAACTAGACGCTGAATGAATAAAATCTTGCAGTATATTGCAAGATTGAGACACGAGTACCCCACTCCACAGCTCTATTTCTGACCGATTATCTTATCTTTTTATTATTTATTTTTTATCTTATCTTTTTTATTATTATTATCTTACCGATTTATTTTTGAGGTCACAACGTATTTAAGGTTATTTAGTTATATTTGTAGAATATTTATTATTTTTCTTTTTGGATATAAAGGGTTTTTCTTTCTTTTTTATTTTCTATGGTGGTCGAAGTTTGGAGGGGGGGTTCATAACTGTGCAAGTGTTTTCACACAAGCATTAGCTGAGTCAGATGCTTATAGCCAAATGTGTACTTATAGTATGGTCGAGTGTACTGAATATGTATATTTTTGTGGCAATAAGTGTTTTTTCTTTCTTTCTACGCCACGTGGTTACACTAGTGTGGTTCTAGCTTAACATTTGGGGGGAGGCACTTATATGAAACTGTCTTTTCTATGATAGTCGAGGATTTTGGAGAGTTCATGCATGACTCCTTATCTCAAGGAGCGATTCCAATTTATATCTTCCACACATGACCGCATTCTTCGTTCCTCTGAAAACCTCCTTCTATATTCCCCTATCCACACTTCTAAATTTTATGACCAATCCTTCACTGTCCATGCTATCCGTCTCTGGAATTCTTTACCCGTATCCATAAAGCCAAAAAAAAGACAAGCCAAATCCTTAGATATTTTCAAAGCTCAGGTTAAGGCCCACTATCTATCCCAATGACTCCTTCTTCCTTCCTTACTTTTCCACAACTTTGGTTTCTAGTTATATTTTAATATTATGTATGTATGTATATATGTATGTGTGTGTGTATATGTAGATATTTTATATATAAGTATATATAAATATATTTATTTGTATGGGTATATTATATACATATTATTGTAAACGGTGCACAACCTACCTTTTTCCACCAAAATTACTCCACCAGAAGGTTGTCTGGAAGAGATCGCTTTTAGCGATAAGACCGTCTAGATTGTATTAATCGTTTTGTACGCATTGTATCACACTAATTTTGTGCAATAAAGAGTATTCATTCATTCATTCATTCATTCCTTTAACCACGCCTGGTAAAACCTCACCTGTTGATGTATATCGAAGACGAGGTGCGCCCGGTCGGAGATGATGAGCCTCTCCTGCCAGCCTTTCATGCCCTTCAGCTCGTTCTTCTTCAACTCCTCGAACAAGCCTGGCAGATGGATCACTACGCCGTTGCCTGGAATATAATATTAATTATACGTATGAACGGTAATCTAAAATTTATAGACAAACAATATAACGTCGTGTATTGATTTTTCAATTTGTTACAAGTCAAGGAGAGGCAACTGTTCAGAAGGATGAAGAAAAAACATTATCATTATTATATTCTTTATTACACACATATAAAACAAAATACAAACAAAATACTTAATAAACGAAAAAATGAAATATGTATAAATGGTATAGCATAACTCGTTTCGAGTTTTCTCCCTGCTAACCATCGGGATAGAGAAAGGTGATAGATTCGAGCAGGCAGAGTATGTGTACATGTGAATAAACATATATATAAACAAAATATATACATAAAATATACTAAATATAATACATAATAATACTAATACACAGTATATATAGTTACATACAATACATATACCCACTTGCTACATAATATACATACATATATACCAATACATAAAATAATAAATGAAGTATAGAATTCATAAGGATAGATAATGCTCCTTTACTCTACTCTTGAACACTTCCAAGGACGGACTTGCACGTATAGCATGTGGGAGTGAATTCCACAACCTTACTGCATGGACAGTGAACGAGCCATCGTAGCGACTGGAGACGCTATCATCTATCTATTATCATCTTGTTAATTGTCAATCAAAAATGAAATATGGACATAATCATGGATTGGATGTTTGTTGGAGATACGACAAACTGACGATAGAGTACGACATTTTGAAAAAAATTGCATTGTGGGGTATTAATAAAACATTTTGGTATTTATTTTACATACGACATGTTGACATATCCACGACGAATTGGATTATTTTTCAGGGACTAGAATTTCCCAAAGCCCCGTGCTTCATCTTCGATCTCATCGTCCTTTACCATCAGGTGAGATTAAAGACAAACACGAGGTTAATCGTAAGATAAGATAAGATACAATATAATATTATAATTGTGGTTTACCATATAGGTCCTATGAATGAGAAAAAGCAAGGTTCTCACAATTTACCCTGTTCGGGCATACAATATGAGTAAGTTAACAGTTTAAAAAAAATCATTAATTTAAACAATCCGTAGCGTCTTTTCTCAAAAACCTCATTAACTTTTTGTATTTATTAGCTTGAAAGATGTTTTCGCTGGATGCGATCAACCGTGAATGGAAAGTCAGCGCTCAGCCTTTTAAGACTATCTAAATGTGAAAACCGCATCAAGAACCATTCAGGAGTGTTTGTGTGGTGCCGGTACAAGCTGACAAAAAGACAACAACAATACTGACTTCGATGTTTAAGACTTTTAATATGTAAGTAGAGTCAACAATAACTTTCAGACTGTGTCGCTTTATCTTTTTAGGTACAGTGGGCAACGCATCAGGCAGACTGTGTCGCTTTATCTTTTTAGGTACAGTGGGCAACGCATCAGGCAGACTGTGTCGCTTTATCTTTTTAGGTACAGTGGGCAAGTGTCGCTTTATCTTTTTAGGTACAGTGGGCAACGCATCAGGCAGACTGTGTCGCTTTATCTTTTTAGGTACAGTGGGCAAGTGTCGCTTTATCTTTTTAGGTACAGTGGGCAACGCATCAGGCAGACTGTGTCGCTTTATCTTTTTTAGGTACAGTGGACAACGCATCAGGCAGACTGTGTCGCTTTATCTTTTTTAGGTACAGTGGACAACGCATCAGGCAGACTGTGTCGCTTTATCTTTTTTAGGTACAGTGGGCAACGCATCAGGCAGACTGTGTCGCTTTATCTTTTTTAGGTACAGTGGACAACGCATCAGGCAGACTGTGTCGCTTTATCTTTTTTAGGTACAGTGGGCAACGCATCAGGCAGACTGTGTCGCTTTATCTTTTTTAGGTACAGTGGGCAACGCATCAGGCAGACTGTGTCGCTTTATCTTTTTTAGGTACAGTGGGCAACGCATCAGGCAGACTGTGTCGCTTTATCTTTTTTAGGTACAGTGGGCAACGCATCAGGCAGACTGTGTCGCTTTATCTTTTTTAGGTACTGTGGACAACGCATCAGGCAGACTGTGTCGCTTTATCTTTTTTAGGTACTGTGGACAACGCATCAGGCAGACTGTGTCGCTTTATCTTTTTTAGGTACAGTGGGCTACGCATCAGGCAGACTGTGTCGCTTTATCTTTTTTAGGTACAGTGGGCAACGCATCAGGCAGACTGTGTCGCTTTATCTTTTTTAGGTACAGTGGGCAACGCATCAGGCAGACTGTGTCGCTTTATCTTTTTTAGGTACAGTGGGCAACGCATCAGGCAGACTGTGTCGCTTTATCTTTTTTAGGTACAGTGGGCAACGCATCAGGCAGACTGTGTCGCTTTATCTTTTTTAGGTACAGTGGGCAACGCATCAGGCAGACTGTGTCGCTTTATCTTTTTTAGGTACTGTGGACAACGCATCAGGCAGACTGTGTCGCTTTATCTTTTTTAGGTACAGTGGGCAACGCATCAGGCAGACTGTGTCGCTTTATCTTATTTGACACATTCATACGAATATAACAAAACCTTATTGCGACGGGGTTCACCAGAGTATAGCTTGATGAGTCTTCCACTGTACTTCACAAGTCTAATTTACCATTTACAATTGACATAAACGGATTCATGCACTGTGAATTACCGTGACCTTGGGTACAAATTACTCATTTCCAAGGTTTCGCGGAGCTCCAGCGTGGAATACTCGAATCATTATCGGTGCCTGGCATTACTCGGTACAGAATTTACTTTACCATCCGAAAGATTTCAAATTATTTGCATATTGACGATTTAACTATAGAAAATTGGACTTGAATTTGTAAGACATGCAACAATGTTTGGTTTAAAACATGTTTTATTTTTAGAAAAACAAGAAAGGTTTCTTTTCTGGTCGATAAACCTATAAGTACAGATTGTATGTGTATCTGGTGAAAATCAAATGCTTTTTTTTATGTTTCTTCTTCTTCTAAGTATTCCTCATTGCTGAGGGTCGTGATCATTCTAAGGAATTAATCACATAGAAAGACTCTCGTGGCAGATTTAATGGGGTGGTTTTGCCATTGCCTTCTCCATTTCACACACTGGTTATCTCAGTGTGCAGATTTCCTCACGATGTTTTCCTTCACCGTCAGAGCAGTCGGTAAATGTACGTAAGTGTTTCGAAAAAACCGAAAAACTCATTGGTTTTGGCATTGCCTGGTTTCGAACCCGGTCCTCCCCGTGGGAGTCCGACGTCCTAGCCACGACGCCACCCACGCTCAATAATATTTATTTTATGTTTAACAAGGGTAAAAGGAACAATCTTCCAGTAGATATAAGGAGTGCCCCGAATCGCTTTGTGTTTAAAAATAAAGTTCGTAACCACCTTTTGTGTTCCTCATAATCCCTAAATCTATATATTTTACATATCAATATATTTGTGCATAATATTTTTTTATTTTTCGTATGTATTTAATTATATTGTATTTATATATATAAGTAAATTATATTGTATATTTGTATTAGTATTGTATATTAGTATACTATGTAAGTATATTGTTATTTTAATATATGAATTTCACATATTATTAAGTAAGTTTCTTTGTCATTTTTATTATTGCCACTGCACCGCCATAACATATCTGCATGCCCAAAGGTCAGCTGGCAGAGAATGCCGCAAGGCATTAAGCTCACCTGTACACAAAAGTGTAAAAGAATAAATAAATAATAAATAAAATAAATAAAATGCCAATAATTTGAAATACTGGCGCTATTAGTCATATTTCTGTGATAAAATGAAACCACAAACTCAAACTCATGAAACAAAGATTACCATTATGTAAATTCCACCATATCAAAAGCTACTGAAATATAACTAGTAAATTCCCTTTTAGATTTGTTATTAGGGGAATTCCAGACAAAAACTTTAGGAGGAAAGGGGAATAAATGAGAAAATATCCAGTTCCTATGAACTAACAAGGGGATTCCCAAACGCAAACACAGCGCAAGCATTGCATAATACCACCACTTATTTAAAGTGATTAATTAGACTCTGCACCTATTAGCATAACATTGTCAGTACAAAATAGATAAGTAACACTAACAGAAAAGAAGCTCCCTATATCATTTAGGTGCCAGACAATGTCGCACACTGCACCGTGTACGAGTTCATACGGCACGGCGGCAGGCAGCGAGCGCTAGAACGCTGGATCGACAAGTCCGGCGCCCGCGTAACAGAAGAGTCGCATAAAACAATGGGGGGAAGGACCCACGACACCACTCACTCGGATTCGCCCTCATCAACGACAATTTAACCCAGAAGGATTTACAATCACAAAAATGACAAATCCGACCTTCATGAAATAAAAATAGATGGAGTGTGAAATGAATGTAAACATGTATTCCGGTAGAAATCGCGAATTCGAATGTGAATACGAGAGCCCGCAGTGGCGGTGGCTACGTGCCGTTGTTTGAATTGCTCGCGTCAGTATATATGGAGTTTTTTTTCTGAAACTTATCTATTTTGTGTTGTCAGTGCAAGAAGGTAAATCATTGCGCAACACATGGGTATTTGGCAACGAGTCAAAGAACGTTATCGGTCAGAAATCAACTGCATTATGTTTGCTGTCTGCTTCCTCTTGTTTGCATGTCTTAATTGTTATCAAGTACCCTATCTTGATGAAATGATCCTTTTTGAGGCGTGTTTGAAAGTGTTAAATCTTAGATCTTAGCAAAGGCCTTGTGATCGTGAGAATGGATGTTATTGTTAATTCACACTATGTTCACCGAAAGGTGAGGTAATATGTTGATCATCCGTTTGATCACTAATGGAAATACCGCCTTATCGAAACAAGTCTGACTTACCGTCGAGGTCCCAAAGATCAGACATCGTCACGTGTAATTCCCAGTAACCCGTATATTGTCAGGCTATCGCCTCAGGTCAGGAATAATAAGAAAGACTAATGGAATCGCAATAGAAGACACAATCAACTTTTGCAAAACATAGGGGTAAAAAGTACGTAACGTACTTAGTATTCGATTAAATCTCAACCCTAGATCCGCGTGATATGTTCATTTTAGATTTACAATTGACGTTTTTTTTGGGTAGGTTGACCTTGCCGATTGATCTAATGGTGAAGGAAAACATCGTGAGGAAACCAGTACACTGAGATAACCAGTGTGTGAAATGAGGATGGTGTTGGCAACCTACCCCATTAAATCTGCCAAGCAATCTGCAATCGTTCAATGTTGTTAATTCCATAGAATGATCACGACCCTTATTAGTGAGGAATACGACTAAGTAGAAGAATCATCATCATCAGCCTATTAATGTCCCCACTGTTGGGGCGCAGGTCTGCCCTTAACCAAGGGGTTCGGGCCATGATCCACCGAAAGCGGGTCCAGTGCTGATTGGTGGATTTCACACACCTTCGGAAACTTTTCATTTCCTCAGACAAGCAGGTTTCCTCATGATGTTTTCCAAGTAGAAGAATATCGTATAACAATCGAATTTTTGGGAAGACATCGTCTTTCTTACCAATAACTGAGGTGCATTTCTGGTTGATGATGCCGCTCGGCAGCAAATGGAAGTCGAACTCCTTACCGTCGACCACAACGGTGTGACCAGCGTTATTACCGCCCTGCAAGCAAACATAATATATTTTAATAGAGCAACTCCTGTCAAGTTTGCAAATGATTTTGCTTCAATTCCATCAAAACTTTTGTTCGTTTATAATTTACGTAACTTATATGTTAGAATGTGGGAGAAGAATGAATGAATGAATGAATGAAACTTGTGGTGAATTGGTTATCAATAGACAAGTTATTTTTAAAGTGACAACGAAAGATTTCGCTAAAGTTAGACATTCGTATCTAATTCAACCATAGATTAAATAAACGTAGATACCCAGTTATTTTTAAAATCACCTATCATTCATAGCATTACATAATTTTATTTTCAAACAAATACAATGGAAAGTTTAATAAAAGAAAACAACCTTGAGGATAACGTTAGATTTCTCCTGCACTATTGTACTTTTTGTAACAATACCATTTGCAATCAGCACAGTAAACAATTTCGACATGCTGTGTATGGAGTAACATTGCAAAACTATATTGTCGGAACAAATACACTTTTATTTGGGTCAACAACACCTAACATACGATCTAAATGTTACACGAAAGTTTGAAATTAATTTTTTTCCGAAATCATGGCATTATGCGTAATTGGTATTATGCAATTACGGAATTGGCAGTCATCTGCAGGGACATATACAGGCAGGCACACGCAAATTTATTACCGAACCAATTCTAAACAATATTTCACTGGTCTAAACCTATAGTTTATAATCTAAACTCCAAGATAGTGAATGAATTTTTAGAATCGGTCTAGTAGTTTTTAACCATGTATAATCACTACTGAAATAAATGAATATGATAAGAAAATCTCAATCAAACATGTTGAACCTGTATGTATATTAACCTGTGACTGTATAATGAACCTGTAGCCTGCAGGTGACTGTAAAATGAACCTGTAGCCTTCAGGTGACTGTATAATAAATAACATAATGAACAGCCAATTTTCTAAGCTTCAATTTATCCTGATTGTTAAAAGAAATAGTAAGTATTTCTGAGTGGGTGAAACACGATCTGTGTTTGCACAACACAGAGCAGATTGGTGAATTACAAATGTCATAAAAGACAATTATTTTAAAAGTTCTTTATTAATGAGCATAAAATAAAACCTTGTATGCTTAAATTTTAATGTAAAGATAAAGAAAGAACAAAGGAGTTAAATAAAGTTTAATTGGCTGAGTATGTACACCAACAAATTATAACCATAACATAGATGCCAACATAACATACTTACCTATGTGTTTAAGTGGATAACTAATTTCTTTTTACAATTTCTCATTCATATAAATTAGTATGCATTATCCGTCTCAAAATCCGATTTTCCGAAAGATTTCCGAAATCCGTTTTTGTATTTGAAGATTTTAAAATCTTTTAAAGATATACCCAGACAGTAGTCTTATCTGAAGTAATTTCATGGTATAAGAAACTCCATTTTCTGTCTCAATTCATTGTAACAAAAAATAATTGTAACCAGTAAATACACGACATCCAACTAAGAACCGTCTACAACATACTAAGAATAATTAACATAATTCATGCTAGTTATTCATATCTCTCCGTAATCAGTGGTTATAACCGGTTAAATCAGGTTTATTAGTCGAACTTAGTTCTGGGTGTGTACCCCTTTATCAACATAATTATTATTAAGATAAAATTAAACAAATTATTGCATTAAGTATAAAGATATTGCAAATACGTAGGTAGTTACAGAATACGCCTATTCTGATGTAAATCTTTTTTTTCATATTCAAGGGACAGTATTGCATCACTTATTGCCTGTAAATGCTACTATAATGTATACCGGAGTCTCTGATACTGATACCGTCACCTAGAGGACCAGATAACTCAGGGCACAGACTGTACTATGAACTATGTTGCTAATGTCATGAAAAGATAAATAAAAGTATACATATCTACTCCAGTATTCTAATGTTAACAATCTGCAATAAAATTTATTACTTTTTAATTATTCATAATTTTTCAATAGATACTTAACCAATATGCATAGACCCACGCCTTTTTCCCGTAGGGGTAGCCAGAGAAGAGTTCTAGTTGTATCTCATCCATCAATTCATATTACGTATTTCTTCTATCATAAGATAGAAGGAAAAACAGAAAACTGACATTCCTCTGCTTACATTCAGCGTCGCAAAGCGGCTCTCCTCAGCCCACTGTTCGCAACTATGTCAACCCAGGGGTGATGATACCTAATCAAAAGTTAACAAGGTCACCAAAGTTAGAAACCTATCAGAGACAATTTTTATTTTTTATTATTTTAATAAGGAGAGCAGACGAGCAAACGGGCCACCAGATGGTAAGTGGTCACTGTCACCCATAGATTGCACTGCTAACCTTGAGGACATTCATGTGCAAATGGTTAAAAAAGCAAGATAATAACAAGGACACACCACACCCCTTCCTGATTACTGAAGGGGGTTCTGCCTATTCATATAATGTAGTCATGTGATACTGTAAATGATCAATCATTTTTGATAAGTCACTTGACTATTATCACAACTTATCAGTGTTAATATCAAGTATAATCTAGTGCAGTATTTACATACAACAAGCTTGCCTTCATAATAATTCATATAAATGGTGTTTAGGTGTTTTGCTAACAATCCAAACTGATAGGCTTAGTTAAGGTTATTACTTGATATTAGATACTATAGATACCAAAACATGGAAAAGTACATGTTAATTTGTTAATTTATTATTACTCAGTCAGCAAATGATAGACACTGCAATTTAAGAGAGAAAAAACCTTTTTTAGAAATATTTCAATCAAAGTTAATGCGAAGAATGAAACTGCTTCACTGTTTTATCAAAATTGTTTTAATGTTCGGTTTTATGTCCAATTGTTGTATGCATATATATACAGGGTGTAACATTAAGAACGGTCAGTATGGGAAAGTCTGAAACTATAAGACATACGAACATCTGTTCTTAGGAACCATGTCATCAATTTTAGTAACAAGAAAAACTGTATACATACATTTAAAAAAAACCTGTACTCAGCCTGGGAATCGAACCCGGTTGTTTTGAAAAAAAAAAACCAACACTATTTCTATTTAGATATCGATTGTGTAGGTCTTAAGGAATAAATGTTAGTATGAAACGTGATGTTTAAAATTAATAAAACGCACTGTTTCCATATCTTTTAATTTATTTTAGTAGGTGTTCGAAATGACTACCATTTTGTAAAATACAACATTCAACTCGTTTAGGTAACGATCTTACTATTGAATGTTGTATCTTCAGGTGGTGAATTTGCGTTAAAATTGTCTCTATGGCTGCTTCACATCACGTTTCATACTAACATTTATTCCTTAAGACCTACACAATCGATATCTAAATAGAAATAGTGTTGGATTTTTTTTCAAAACAACCGGGTTCGATTCCCAGGCTGAGTACAGGTTTTTTAGAAAATGTATGAATACAGTTTTTCTTGTTACTAAATTTGATGACATGGTTCCTAAGAACAGGTCTTCGTATGTCTTATAGTTTCAGACTTTCCCATACTGACCGTTCTTAATGTTACACCCTGTATATTATATTTAGGGCACACCCATCTCGACCTAAATCAGTTTTTTGTATAGGTATAAGCTGAAAATCCTGTTTCACAACAATATATAGTGACAAAAGGTTCACAAAATGTTTAGCAGCAAAAATAATTCAACAATTTAATGAAAAATTTAACTGATTCGCGGAACAATGGTGATT
This sequence comes from Hofmannophila pseudospretella, assembly GCA_947369225.1. Lineage (NCBI taxonomy): Eukaryota > Metazoa > Arthropoda > Insecta > Lepidoptera > Oecophoridae > Hofmannophila > Hofmannophila pseudospretella. The sequence goes on along the minus strand of OX376330.1, from coordinate 9,909,213 downwards.
TTTCCACGGAACCCACTTTAGGAATCGATGGTCTAATGTGATGATAAATCAAGGACATGTTTGTTTAAAATATGAACAAGGTCTATTGAATCAAACTTTAGGAAACACTGGTAGAAATAATTAGAAAACTGTAACTTGAAATCTGAGTTTTATAAAAATAAAGTATCTTCATATTTACTGAAATATATATATAAATCCTTTCCATATGAAATCAGAAAATGATCACTAAATAAAGTAACAGACAGATTAAATAGGCAACTCCCAGAATATTGCCTATGCAAATTAACAACCAGTTTACAAATCTTTTAATTTAGACAGAGCTCTAGATTTAAAAAAACATACAGAGCATCAATAGTATAGCCGTGACAATAAATGTCCCAGACCTTGGCAGGAATCCACAATTAGCATACAGAGTTCACATCAAGGTCTATTTATGTTTCTGAACGATTTCACGGCGATTGTATGTACTTTCCACTGCACAGTCATATGACAAAGGTAGGTATCATATTGCAGTTTGCAAAAATTGTACCTACACAAAAACTACACCATTTACTTACGTAATTTATTGTATGATAGTGCGTAATATTACGTGAGCTGACGGTTTCCTCTAGAACACTTGGCACAGAGATCGCGTTTCACGAAAACATTGCAAGTAATCACATGTTTTCAAACAGCCCTTGGCGCGCTGCCAGGAGTAAAAGCTTTTCAAGAAAATTGTGCAGAGCACAATAACAGTGACCTAGGTAATAATTATAATTACGAAAACAATGAAATTACACAATAGAAAATAATGTTCGGTATTTTATAACCTCAACAATTATAGAAAAAAAATGACCTAGGTGTTCATCGGTAAAAGAAACATACCGGCAAAACATGGAAATAAGGAATTTCACACAGAAAATGAAGAGGAATATTAGAAAAAACTGACCTGGCAGCGGCAGACAATGTCGGAATTGACAGCGAGCAGGTCCACCAGTTTCCCTTTTCCCTCATCACCCCACTGAGCACCCAAAACAACAGTCGCTTTATTGGCCATTTTTGCCTTTTTACACGCACACGGCCGTAACTCGCCGTTGACTTCGATATGCTTCGAAATCGCGGTCGAAGCCATTATTTATATATTCCAAAAACTTCGAAATAATTAGTAAAATGCGAGACATGCGCGCGCAACAGCCGCTTCCCCGAGAAAAGCTGCTGGGGATACCACAACTTATAATGTAAAGTGCCTTTGTATTGACAATAGAGAAGTTAGGTTTCCCAGAATTTTGCCGACTAGACGACGGTTTCCCTTAGGCTGGGATGCGCCGGTTGAAAACGCTGGAGTGCCGGTTCAATTCTCTGCAGCCAATCATAAGCGTTCCGCCCTCCCCCCCACTTGAAGTCAGCGCCTCGTGATTGGCTGTAGCGAACCGAACCGGCGCTGGAACAGGCGCATTTAGTCCAAGTCTCAGGGACCTCTGGCACTACGCCGTCGCTGGCCATGGCCAGCCGTGTCGTGGCCGCAATCTTGGCCGCACGAACTCCGGCCAACCACGTGACTCATATCAAACTACACAAGTTTGGCCGCAACGACCAATCGTGCGACACGTTGTACGGCTTTGCGGCCAATTGGCCGTACCGACCAAGTGTGCAATTTGCTTTGGGTTTCTATTAGTTGGTCGGTGTGGTATTTGGGCATCTGGCCGTATAGTGTAGTGGCTGTGATTGTATAGTGCGCCAGGTCCCTAAAGACTGGTTTACACTTAGTCAAGTGGCAAATGGCACAGTCTTACTTTATGCTTTTTCTATGAATTTTAGTTCGCAGTCACATTTAGTCGCAACTATTACGAACAAAAAGTAGAAAACATTTTGTTTCGCTTAGGTTGGTTGGCATATCGTTTTTAGATTTATTTTATTTTACTTTTTATACTTTATTGGCTTCATGTTGTACTTAATTAGAATGGAAAGTCATGCGTTCACTGCCATTTAAATACTTTTGAAACACTATATAGTGGAAAACCACAAGTATTGTGGGGTTTTGATTTTCGGGACTGGCGTCACCCTGTTTCGTTTGTTCTATACCTTCTGGGACACCTGTATAGAAATTCTTTGTAAATTATATATACCCTGACCAGGAAAATAAAAACTCTGTCATACCACTGGTACTACCTACTTTTTAATCTGTGTTATAAAAATGAAAAAAATTGTTTCATATAGGTTTCGAAATATGGCGAGGTTTTTTATGTTTTTATATTTCTGGTAAATCTTTAAATAATCGCTAAACGAAATTTTACCCTTACTATTCATAGTCTTGTATTTGATTGAGTGAGCGTTACAGTTTCATTTAAATATAAGTTTAGATTTGATGACGTCTTCATAGAAATTGACACTAAATTTGCATGAAATCAGGGAAAACTTATTACTTGGTAACATTAGTTAGAAAAAATTAATTCGGATACTCCTAGTTTTATTACATAAAAAAAAGATGTATGCGTATCCGAAAATATTACGGTTTCTGAACGAACAGGGTAATGTCAATTATCTGACAAATTGTGATGTTGCCAACACAATTCATTTTCTATGAGATTTAGCTAATTTTGAGACCAAATGATGTTTTCGTATAGATAGAGATCTGAATAGTTATTACTTATTAACAAAAAATATGTAAAAAATCATAATTTTGGCAGGAACCACGATTTTGTTTGCAGTATTTGGCAAGAAACACATTTTTCCCGGTTTTGTCTTTTGCTTTATACACAAATTTTTGCCGGCGCGATGCTTACCATGAGTCTGAAAGTGCCATAATGACTTTCGGGAACATCCTACGTCTCGTTGCGTCTCGCTTTATGTTTTAAGTTTTGAGTTTTCCATTATGAGTTAGCAGGATTTTGCAGTTTTAGACAAAAAAATTGCAGGATTGCCAAAATTGCCATTTCAAAGTTGGTCACCCTGCCCTGCTGACAGTTTTTTTCGAGCGAGCGAGAGGTGGTGGTTGTTGGGCTGTTGGTTGTTGGTCGTCGATCGAGCGGATGGTTAATTTACGTGGATTTACCGTCCGAAATTACGATAAGATAAAATAAATTATTTTTCAATAACATATTCGAACAGTGGTTATCAATCTAATCACAAACAGTTCAGTGCTACGCGTGTTTTCGAGTGGCAGGTAGGCGATACATAGGACGGAATGAGAGTTTTATATTTTTTGCTGTTATGCGTGTATATTGCGAGTAGCGACGATGCGGCCGAGATCGAGAAAAACCGGAAGAGGATACTTGAGCAATTGACAAGGACACGGACGGTTCTGCTAGAAGATTACCACCTGGTCACTAGGCAGATCGCCACCGATGTATATATGTTTAGGAACTACCGCACCGTCTATGTTATATTTTACCCCATCATGAGGGATGTCTCAGATGCCCGCTTCACCTTCCAGTCCGAGGAGCTACACTTGAATAACATCGGTAGGTCTTTCACTAGCATGCTACTAAGCACCACATTCTTTCTACAGTTTCTACAACCATGATGGAGGTATGGTAAACATTACTGGGCAAATGTTGATTGTGTTAACTTACTCATACTCCTATAATTTATCTGGGCTAAGCAGGCGCAGTCCTAGCACATTTTGAGGGGGTCACTTTAGTGACCTCTTCCTATAGGAAACTGACGATTTTGGGGGGTGGTCATATAGGGAGCGACAACAAAGGAATTTAAGGTTTCTTTCTATGGGAGGTGAAGATTGAGTGGTTCATGTCCCGCACTACCAAGCCTTAAGCTAAGGGTGACCAGTATTAACCGATTATCATCAAGGCCTTTGAGACCAGAAAATGTATCACGTGTAGTGTTAGTGCCACTGACTGACATCGGTCTTAGCCTAATGTCTAGTTTACATCTGCAATCCAGTAGCTACTTCCGAATCCAGTAAATACTTCATCTTTCATCAATCTAGCAAAAAAAGACTTTTTAGTTCATTGGAATAGTGTTCTATTTTTATTTTACTGAAAGTAGTGCGGAACTGGAATAATGTAAACTGGGCTTAGGCCTAAAGGCCTCTTGTACATCACTGTGTTAAAAGACAAAATACAATAATAATGTAATAGAACCTCATAAGTAGTGTTACTTTGTCCCTGTCAATCATCATGTACCCACTTTATATCACAAAACATCATTATTTGTCACACTTACACATTATTTGTCACACTTACACATTATTTGTCACACTTACACATTATTTGTCACACTTACACATAATGTTGCTTATAATAATATTAGCTATTTCTAACCCCAGGAAATTATTTTACGTAAGTTACTTTATTTACACACATTGTACATTACAATTGAAAATAAAGGGTAATCAAGCTTACATAACAGATATATAATGTGTGATGCTGTGGAGCCAAAAAGAACTCCAATTCAGCATGGTGCCATAACCTGGGTTGGGACACTGATCGGTTGGGGCCTGTGTATATTGGTACTTTTAAGAAAGAAAAAACTCTAAAGTACACACCCTTGCACATTTTTTTTGCTTTAGTAGTGATGTGTTCTGACAGGGTAAACCCTGTCCTCTCCTAAAGGAGAGTCAGCCATGCTAATCAAGGTATTACACAAATATTATTATTATTTATATTAAATCGTCAATAAGAGCAAGTCATCATCAGATGAAACTTGTCTGCTGCTGGATGTTTTTATAGTATAGAAAAAAAAATCCTGACAAAAAGCTGCATGCTATAATATACTATAAGTAAAGTAGCAACACAAACAGCAAAATTATTCAATATTAAATGAGTGACTGTACATAAATTAATAAAAGAGATAAGAATTCCTGATATAGCAATAACTGATAAATTCAACATAACAATATTCTGATATCATTCAATTTCTGTTTAGGTACTTATCTATTATTCTACAAAGTTAAATTGCCTAAGAGTATCCAAAAAAGAGAGAAACTAGATAAATAAATGAAATATGATTCACTGATATCTTCTTAGTTGTATTCTTCATTGGAGGATTGTGATCAATCTATGAAAATAATCACATAGAGTTACTTTCTTGGCAGATATAATTTTAATGGCTTCTCCATTTCACACACTGGTTATCTTAATGTGCAGGTTTCCTCACGATGTTTTCCTTCACTGTTAGAGCAGTCGATAAATGTACGTAAATTTTTCGAAAAAACCACTCATTGGTACATTTCATTGTCCGTACCGTCCGTACCACTGACGCCCATTTTAGATATTTTTTAACTACGAAAACGGGGCTTAATCGCGTTGGTATAATTTTGGTAAACTAGACTGTACTTACCTTTGTTCGACGTTTCGACAGAGTTGCATCTGTCATGATCACGAACAGACATTAGATAGATAGAACAGACATTATTAGATATTAATATTACCTACATTGAAGAATCTTAGCTGCCAAACTAAACATACTGCGTCATAGAAGCCAAATTCTTTCAACACTTATGTGCCTAATACACTGATATGAATCATGCAGTTGATTTATAATATATACTCCTATCTACATGGTTGCACAAGACAATTTATAAGTAACTAAAAATTACTTTAATCTTTAGTAGGTACACTACACTCTTTACATAGCCTGTAATATTGTATATAGATTTATAATATGTCATCTTCTTTTCCGTCACCTTTACTCACATGCTGGAGTACATATAGCTAAAGGTGATTGAAGACAAGCTGAATACTCGAGAATTGCTCTCTTGGCCTTTGCCCTATCCAAGCCACTTCAATTACCAATAAAATATGATCTTCCATCAGGTCTTCTGTTATTGTTTACACTCTTACCTAGTGTGTTATGTGGGAGCTATAATATTTGAAAAAGTGTTGGCAACAACTGAAGTTTACAATTTGATTGTACCCTTTTGAAACATACTTTTTTTTGTAAACATCATTTTAAGCTTTACAATTCAAAATACTTAACAAGGTATTTTTTATTTCCAGGCTCCTGCAATCCACAAGATGTGATAATAAACATAAAACGAGGGTCATACCCAGCAGTCAACCCCGACGGATACGATTTCCCCAAAAATTTCGTAGACCCAGACTCTAGGGAACCCATCCACACCATAGAATTGCTCTCGGATGGGAAGAATAGGACGTATTCTATAAAGAACCCAAGACCAGGAAATTGGTATGCGTTGGTGTACATTAAATGGGAGGATCCAAGGACACAAAAGGTTTCGCAGGAAGGTATGTATGTTCAAATTACCATAAAACTATGTGTGTCTAGATTTACTAACTAGGTAGTATTAGGTCCTTACATACGAAATTGGCGTTTTGTATGGGAGGAATTAAAGTCGATTTTATGTTGTAAAATATATTTAATTAATCAAAGTATGCACCATTGTTATCTATGCACTTTTGCCATCTCATAGGTAGTTCATTGATCCCTTTACTAAAAAATCCATGGGGGCGAGAATCAATAAACTCTCTGAAGGCGGTTTGGACTGCCACATCGGAGTTGATTTTTTTTCCTTGTAAGAAGTTATCCAAATTCGGGAATAAATGGTAATCTGTTGTAGTAAGGTCCGGGGAGTACGGTGGATGTCGCAGACATTCCAATTACAGATCCTCTAGTTTAGCGGCCGTCTGTTGTGCAGTGTGTGGTCTAGCGTTGTCCTGAAACAGCAGTGGCCTAGAGCGATTGACCAGCCTCGGTTGTTTAGCAGCTAGTTCTTCCATCATGGTTTGCAGTTGCTGACAATAGATATCTGCCGTAATCGTTTGGCCAGATTTTAGAAAACTGTAGTGAACGACACCGGCACTAGTCCACCAAACACTCACAAGTAATTTTTTCTGAGTCCATTTTCGCTTGGGGCAGGATTTGGCTGATTCTCCAGGGTTCAGCCATTGCGACGAGCGCTTCCGATTGTCGTACAGGATCCACTTTTCATCACAGGTAATGATCCGATTTAAAATCCCTTCATTATTGTGTCGGTTGAGCAATGTAACGCAGCAGTCGACGCGTGTTTGCCGGTTTGATTCACTCAATTCATGAGGTACCCACCTTTCAAGCTTTTTTACTTTCCCGATTTGTTTCAAGTGGATTAAAACAGTTTTATCACTCACACCGAAGCCTGCAGCTAACTCTGAAGTGGTTTGCGATGGATCCGCTTCCACAATAGCCTTTAATTCTTTATTATCCACTTTGGTCTCCGGTCGTCCACGGGGCTTGTTCTGAAGGTTGAAATTTCCAGAACGAAAACGTTGGAACCAAAAATGTTTTCTTTTGCGACACCAGCGCCATTCACATAATTAATCCTTCGAGCTGTTTCTGCAGCACTGGTGCCACGGTAGAACTCGTATTCGTAAATATAGCGATAATTTATGTTTTCCATTGTGCGATATGAGCGACGCCAAAGAAAAACTAGTCAGGAAAAAACAAATGAATGACTGTTTAAGATACTCAAATGTACCAGCTATATGGATTAATAAATTTGAATTTGGAATTCTTAACCAAAGAGGAGATATTTCAGATCAAAGTGGCCAGTACGACAAAACGCCAATTTCATATGTAAGGACCTAATATCATTCTTCTGTGTTAAAACATTGAAAACCATTGTAATCTGCAAAGTTTGTAGGGTGTTTGTGTGTGTGTGTGTGTGTGTGTGTGTTTGTGTGTGTGTGTGGTTTTTTTTGGGGTGGTACCACCCTTTTATTAATTTCTGCTTGCATTGCTTTGTTTTGGTTTGGAGGGTAAGAGAGGCAATGTAATTACCGGCACATGAGGCACTCCATCCTCTTAAGGTCAGCAGCGCAACGAAATTCCCTAATATCATAGTGAGGTGGTGATATGTTTATGGGCGACGGTGCCAACTTACCATCAGGTGGTCCGTGCGCTTATTGTAGCCAAATTTCAAGTTTATAGAAATAATAGTGGTCTTAAATTGACAGCTTTGAGGGGCGGCGCTAATGTCGTTATTTTGCCACCAAAAAAAAGTTAAAACGATCTCACTTTCGATAGACAAACATTTTAGTCGCCGAAATTTTGAAGTCGTACAGACTAACAGACTTGTGTCGTTTACGAGGTAGAAGTATGTGACAGACGAACGACGGGCCGACAGTAATAGGGTTTTTTACCTCTGTTACGAATCGGATCCCTAAAAAGATGAACTAGGGAATCATCATCATCAGCCATATTAATTGTCCCCACTGTTGGGGCGCAGGCCTCCCCTTGACCAAGAGGGTACGGGCCATGATCCACCGAGCGGGTCCAGTGCTGATTGGTGGATTTCACCACACCTTCGGAAACTTTGCATTTCCTCAGACATGCAGGTTTCCTCACGATGTTTTCCTTCACCGTTAGAGCAGTCGGTAAATGTACGTAAGTCTTCGAAAAAAATCCGAAAAACTCATTGGTACATGGCATGGTTTCGAACCCGGACCTCCCACATGGGAGTCCGGCGTCCTAGCCACTAGGCCACCGACGCTCTAGGGAATCAATTAGTGAAAACCCAAACAAAATCGGTTCAGCCGTTTCTGAGCCAATGACATTCGTTTTATATGTGGTGTTCTTACACCTTCTTTGTTAGGTCTCTTGACCTAATATTTTGTGGGGTAACTCAGTAAACGTAGACGTTCCTCATACAAAAAAAGTGTATACGAGTAATATGTGATGCATGGTTCTTAGATAGTTGTAAACCTCTTTTTAAGAAACTAAATATATTGCCACTCCCATGCATGTACATAAGAGATATCTGCGTATTTGTTAAACAGCATCCAATGTACTTTAAAAAACATTCAGATGTTCATGAAAGACAAACCAGACACAAAGACAGGCTATACCTTCCGAAATGTACCTTGGACATATATAAGAAAAATGTATGTTGTATGGCAATATACATTTATAATAAGTTACCATCTGAATTGAAAGCCATGCCGCTAAATGAGTTTAAGAGGAAAATGTATATTTGGTTGATGAATACTTGCTTCTACAGTGTTAAGGAATTTTTTGAACACAAAGTTAGTGCTTAATGATAATATTTGATATAAATAATTTGACATTTAAATTAAATTGACATGTAATCACTATATTAATATTTCTTGTAAATAGTTCTTGTAATCTAAAGCGTATTAGTTAGCTTCGTATCAATTTTTTTATTTTTTATTTTATGTTATCTATTATATAAATTTGCACACCACAATGTGGTAGGATATACTGGAACTACCTATGTAATTTTAAGAACCTTCATAACGTATATTCTTGCAAATAAACATTCATTTCATTTCATTTCTAACTGCACTTATGGCCAACATGACGACAAGTCGGTTATAAATGTATAAATCTCTGTACATTCAATGTATAAATGTATAAATCTCTGTACATTCAATGCACACTACATTGGACTTGTGTGAGCATTGGCTTGATTGCCGGCGTGCCAACTTCCTGTCCTACATTGGGTCTATTCACTGATCTGTAGATAGCTGTATGCTGTATTATGTACACATTATTGTGTACGTTTATCATATTATTCCACGTTGCTGAGGAAGAATTGTGGTCATTCTACGTAATTAATTAATCACATAGAATAACTTCTTTGGCATATTTGATGAGTAGTGATGAGCGTCGGTGGCGTCGTGGCAAGGACGTCGGACTCCCGTGCGGGAGGTCCGAGTTCGAAACCAGGTAATGCCCATGTACCAATGTGTTTTTTTGGTTTTTTCGAAAGACTTACGTATATTTACCGACTGCTCTGACGGTGAAGGAAAACATCTTGAGGAAACCTGCACACTGAGATAACCAGTGTGTGAAATGAGGAAGGCAATGGCAACCCACCACATTGAATCTGCCACTAGAGTCGTTCTATGTGATTAATTTCTTAGAATGATCACGACCCTCAGCAATGAGGAAAACGACTTAGAAGAGAGGTTTGCCATTGCCTTCCCCATTACATACTCTTGTTATCTCAGTGAGGAAAGCCCTCATTTTTTTAATTTTTCCTTTAACGTTGTAGCAATCGGTAAATGTACGTACAAATCTTCCGAAAACACCGAAAACTCACTAGCTTTTGCCTGGTTTTGAACCTAGTCCTCCCAGCCTGAGAGTTCGACATCCTTTATAGCCACTTCGCCACGGCAACTTCTAAAAACATAAATATATAAATTTTTACACATTCATTACAGTTATCGTGTGCACAAAAATGTTTAGATTCTCCATTATAATAAATAACAATTGTAAAATGAATATAATAATCACGTAAGAATCACTCAACCTCATATATCCATATCTTCTACATATGATCTAACCATGATCTAACTAAACTAAACTCGACACTAATTAAATTAGCATGTCATTGAAAATGAGATTTATTCTTGTAATCTAAAACATGCTGCACAGTCTTGTAAAATAGACAGGGTTTTATTTAAAACATTCGTTTACGTTGTGTTCGACGCCCACTCAAGTCGTCACTAGATTGGCATTTTAGCTTTTCACGACAATATTACGGCTCTCCAAAGCGTACACTTTCGGAATGGAGGCGAAGCGACTTACTTTGATAACGATGTAAATTAAACCTTAACGTCTTTAAAATACTTTCCTAAATGGCATGCCAATATCAAGCGACACGGGCGACGCGAAGCGCGGAATCCTTTATCAAAAAAGTCGCCTACGCCTTCACTTTTCTCATTAATACTGGGCCTTACTCTATTTATAGCACCAGTTCGATTTCATATCTGAAATCGAAATGCTCTTCAACTCTCACATGCGCTATACAGTGGAGTGCTTTCAACTTGCGTTGGACGTGAGCGCTTTCTATTCGTACAAAATTCATACAATCTTCGTAATTTGAAAGCGCAAAATGAAGCGCATCTGTGATACGTATGCATATGACGCAAGTTGAAGCACACCAGTGTCAATGTCCTCGCTTTTTTCCACGATTACGCCTTTAGTAGACTGCAACTATTTTTAAACAGAATCCATAGAAATATATTTTTCGGTTCTGATTTCTATGGGTTCGGTCCGATCTCTGCAGTGTGGAAAAAACAAAAGGTACCTATCGGGTTCCGATATTGTACTATCGATCGACTGAATGCTCTATATTAAATATTCAATCGAATGCCAATGATTTCCGATGTGTTAGCTTATTGGCACAGCACAGTCAAGGTAAATTGTCTGTATGAGAGTCTAATTAAAGCTGGGGCCCTGGGTAATGGTCCTTAAATATTGGAATAAGGAAACCATTCGAATTAGTACTAGCGGATTCCCAACCAAAGATTCGAATACCCAATATTTATTATTATTATTATTATATATTTATAGACAGGAAGAATGTATTTATGCTGATGCGTCTATGTCATAGTGTTGGAAAGTTATAAGTTCTTAGTTTTTATAGATTTCACAGTTCACAGTTTTTACAGTCAGTCATTGTTATTTATATAAATTAAATGTTTGCACTAAATCATTGTTTTGTCATAAGTCATAAGATTAAAATTAGGGTTATTTATACCTTTGTCCTTACCGTTGTCTTTTGAAGGATTTTAAACTGAAATTAAAATGATTCTCTAGATTCGAACTTGAGTTGAGGGAATGGCTACCATATGTATTTTGATATGATATAAATAAAAAGCACACTTTAACGATATCATTATTAGCTTATTAATGTTCCCACTGTTGTGTTCCCAAGGGTTTTCGATGCGCTGCTAACTTAGATGGAGTGCATCAAGTGACAATAATTACGCTGGTTCTCTTACCCTTCAAACCGAAACACAGCAAGGCAAGGATAACAATCCTTGCCTTGCTGTGTTTCAAAGCAAAGCAACGGCTTTACGGCAGTTATACTAAAGATTACGATGCTTGCTTGCTTTTCGTATAGTTAGTAGCCAACCTATTAGTAGCCAGCCTCTGTCATGGCTTAACGATTACTGTCGAAATATAACAACAATTAACGTGATCTCCGAGGCACGGAGCTCAGATGAAATATGTCGTGTTCAACATTCAGCAGTTTAGTGAGACGTAGACATTTTGTTACAAAGCTTTTATAGAGATGTTGGTGCCGTTAGTGGGTTGTTGGGATCAGCTGTTGTTTGTTGACTACTTTCATACAAGGATTTGGATATGTGTAGTTCCCATCATGGATTTGTTGTCACTACGAAAGGTTGCTTGCTTTTCGTATGGTTAGTGGCCAACCTATTTGTCAGAGTTGTTCAGGCCGCCCGTAGGCATCTGACATGGCTTAACGACTGCTGTCGAACGACAACAACCGAGACCGACTGCTTAACGTGCTCTCCGAGGCACGGAGGAGCTCAGATGAAATATGCCACTAGTGGACCACCCAGGTACCGACCGCGCCAACGTCGCTTAACCTGCACGATTACTTTCAGACCGTGCTCGCAACTAGGCTCCTCAAGATTACGATATATGACGTACTTGGTGTACGCAAGCACATTATTTTTAGCTTACATATAAAATCTGTACAAACAAGGTTGATTATAATGATAAAAGTCGAATCAAGATAGTTGTTGTGTCCATCGTGGCGACGCATGGCGCGCCACTACGATTAGTACCTACTTATATCAGTGTACAACGCGCTACCGAATTTTTTTAACAACATTTTTTAATTTCCGTTTCAGGCCTAGTAGCCAACTGCGACACAATTTTATACACCGATCTACAAGTGAAACGTGAAGAGAACATCGAACTGATCGACTGCTATAGCGGAGTCACTGTGGACTTTGCCGATATACCAGCCTACTTCAAATGCATGTCCATCGACAGCACAGAAACTATAAACTTTAATTTAACCGTTATCAATACTTCCAGTAACACTACAGAAGTTTTATTCAGAGTACAAGCTTTATCGTTGCCTACAGAAAAGAATTATCTCGTATCCTGCGCTTTTGATCCCAAATTAGACAATGCGCAAACCATTACGTTCAGTCCCCATCCAAGTGCATGGCATTATGTTCACTTAGATCACATCGAAGGGAACGCTTCAAGATTCGCAGATTGCGAATCGTTCTACCTTAGAGATGTCGAAGAAAATGTTGATAATATCACAGTTTTGGACCTTATGCGTGACGATAAAGGCCGGTTCTTCACTTTCGACTACGGATTACCCACAACGGATGTGCAAGATGCAACCAGTTTGATAAACGTAACATCGAGTGAAATAAAAACGTTGAGATTCAAAGTTAATCAATTTATAGATATTGGTGGCAGTTTAACACTGGAAGCTAGTCTCCTAATGAGTTTGAAATATTATATGGGATACAGAAGAGAGGTAAAAAAGGGTGCGTTACTAAGTTTCACGGAAGATAACCAATTTTTCAAGACCGTGATCTGCATGGACATCGGTCATCCCAGTGTTCCTCAAGAAAATGGCAGTTGTAAATACAATAATCGAATCAAACCCGCTCTATTCGTTCTGAACAGTACAGATTCTGAATCTATTTATGGTAAGACGATTATACCGTTCCCTGATAGTGGGACATGGTATTTGACTATAAGATTGTTTTGCGATGATGTGGTTTGTCCATGCCGGACCTCACATAATGGTACGAAGTACTATGTTGACTCTGAGGCATTAAATAAGGAAGGCGAGGACTTTTCGGGCGAGGTTTCGAATGATACGAGAGAAGGAGTGGCGAACTGCAACTCGACAGTGGTGCTGTCCATTTCGTCTACATCATGTGTTAACGGACGGTGCAGTAACCATGGCAACTGTCAACTGAACACCTTTGGAGGGCTGGTGATGTCATTCTGCTCGTGTTCGGCGGGATACGGAGGTGAGATATATTTTTCCTGGTTGCTTGCTTGCTTATCGTATGGTTAGTGGCCAACCTATTTGTCAGAGTTGTTCAGGCCGCCCGTCGGCATCTGACATGGTTTAACGACTACTGTCGAACGACAACAACCGGGACCGACTGCTTAACGTGCTTTTCGAGGCACGGAGGAGCTCAGATGAAATATGCCACTAGCGGTCACCCATCCAGGTACCGACCGCGCCAACGTCGCTTAACCTGCACGATCACGTTCGGACCGTGCTCGCAACTAGGCTACGAGTTCCTGGTAATACCATTACTTAAACCACTAGGTACAGTCGACCACAGGTTAACCTACCTAAAACGTCAAATTTGAGAATCTGAAATGTATCATATTGCGCAGGCATAAAGTTGAGATTGAATCGGAGGTTTTTGACAGATGGTATACTATAGCTTGTGGTAGACTGTACAAAATCTGTAACAGAAGTATAGCCAGACCCGAAAATTAATGGTCAGTGTCGATAAATGTTAAATTTTTGGTCTATTATTACTAAATTAACCAAAACAATTTACTTCTTAATAAATACATGTATATAATAGTGCCTACTCTGTTTATACAGAGACTGTTACTGGATAAAAACGTAGTATTATAAAATAACTAGTTGAAAGCATGGCAAGCTATGACGGATCCTTACCTTATTAATTAACTCCCACCCATAGCAGTTAAATATTTTTTTAAAAAGTCACTACGTCACTTCCACTTACACAAATTCGTCAAATGAAGTTGATTGATGCAATAAAAAAATTAGGTTAATACCGTATTACGCGATATTATTAGCACATTGTGATATAGCAACCATGTACACACACGGCCGGTCATATAAAATATCACCACCCCAACTTTTCCCGTGGGTGTCGCACGAGGCGACTAAGGGTCTTTGTGGATACTATTATACCTTGTAGACGGCGATAGGCTCGCCACCTATCATGTTTGTCAATCAAATCTTACGGCTTAAAGTTGGATCTACCTATGATGAAGGTGGTTCCACTGTCTACCCCCTCTGGGATCGTGAACGTGTGTTGAGTGATAATTTTGTTAATTATTTAAAAACTAATAAATTCCTTCTCATTTTCCAGCTTGGGACTGCTCAGACGCCTCAAGAATGGACAGCAGAGCTTACATGTTGATCTCTGTTCTTCTTCTCACGCTCAGCAATCTCCTCTTCTTCTTCTCCATTTACGTCGCTATCATCCGGCTGTACTATACCGAAGCAATGATGTACACATTTACCATGGTATTCTCGACTTTCTACCACGCGTGCGACGCTCCTGCCCAAGTCGCCTACTGCATTACCAGAGGTAATATACTCCAATTTGGTGACTTCTACTGCGGCCTGATGTCCTTCTGGGTGACATTATTAGCAATGAGTGTCATCGGAGAGAAGTTAAGATCATCGTTCCAGTTGACCGGAGCCATTGTGATAGCTTTACTGACAACGTGGAACATGCATTCCTTTGTAGCCTTTCTACTACCTGTTGCTGTTGGTGTCCTAATACTCCTAGTATCCTGGTATGTGGATTACAGGAAAATACGTAGTATGAGGTATCCACGAACGTATTACACTAGGCATCTGCCCCTCGGAATAGCTTTAGTGTCCATTGGATTAATTTGCTACGCTTTCTTACAGACTGAACAGAATTATAAAATAGTTCATTCAGTGTGGCATATGATAATAGCTGCTAGTGTAGTGTTTTTACTGCCAGATGTGAAACGCGATGGAGATTTTAATCCGTTCTTGCCGAACCCCAATATTTGTAAGTTCTCGTTTTGCAGGCTTTTTAGAAGACCTCCGACGCCTATAGCAAATAATGTTAACCATGTGCAGGATAGTCGGCCTTAAGTCTCGATGCATAGCGATGTGAATTAATGCTCATAACAAAACGAAAGGGTGATTATGATTAGATTCAAATAATATACTGTTTCACAGGATTTTACTGTATTTTATTAATTACGACCGGTTTTATTTACACATCTTCAGGTATTTGTTTATAATAATTTTCTTAACTACATGCAGGTACTTTGCGTTTTGTTTTTGCAATGCAATTACTATTAAAATGTCAAGTTACGTTCCAAAACACATCAATAATATTTTGTATGTCTAACTTTATATACAATATTTTGTATATGAAACCGGTCGTAATTAATAAAATACAGTAATAACCTGTGAAACAGTATACTATTTGAATCTAATCATGTACTACAAGTTTCACCAAGTACCAACAACCGCAAGTATTAACCAAAATGAAAGGGAATTTAACGTTACTTTCCTCCATATTCCAAGTCTAAAACTGACCCAAGAGTGTCCTAGAGTTCTAGTGGTGGTAGGAATACCTCTTGGGATAGTGGTTAGTTTGCATGGAATTTCGCACTAACTCCAGTAACTTTTCCTGGATGTTATATGAGAAAATTGTCTTTCGTTCGCCCCATGGTAGATAATAGGGATGTTACGGAGGTGGTTTTACCGGAACCGGAATCGGAACCGAAGGTTTTAAATTTGATTTATCGGAGTCGGAGTCGGAGGAGATGTTCAGAAGAAGTTCAAATTTTAAACCGTTTTGAATTTTTTATAGCTGAACTAAAATATTGGCCAATATTTTTATGATGACGTTTGCAATAAAACAGATTCCTTTATGTAGTCCTACACTATTTAATTAAATATTGACATTTGAATATGTTTGCTCACAAATCTTCGGTTTAACCTCCGATTTAAAATTATCGGAGCCGAAGTCGGAGTCGGAGGTGTTGATTTTACATCTCCGACTCCGACATGGAAGTCCGGGATCGGAAGTTCCGACCTTTCGGAGTCGGAGTCGAAGCTCCGTAACATCCCTAGTAGATAATATAGTAATTTAATGTTTTGTATCATACAAATCGAACAATTGTGAGTTTGATTAGAAATGGTTACTGTTGGTTACTCCTTAGCTATTTGTTATAGTTTTGCTTATCAAAATACCGTATTTTCAAATAATTTAAAAAAAAATTATCGTTAGGAGGAATATCTTTTTTATTTCTTCCTTATATTATGAATTATAAAGATCCTATATCTATATAGGGAATATACTCTAAAAGTGCCACCACACATGTATCGAGGTTTGGCAGATATACATGGTGCAAATACTCGTAGCACGTAAGATGTAAATGTTTATTTCAATACATAGAATTTTTTTAACTAGTCATTATATAGTCCGAACAAAGTACAGAACAATTTTAGTGCATTTTTTATTTATTTCAATGCAAATGTATTAAACTTTTCTAGAATGTAATTTACACATGACAATAGCGGTATAGGGTAAAATTTAAAAAAATTATGTACAAATGTACATATTTTCTTATTAAAAAGATGTTGTTTATCTTAATAATGTCTGTACCCTTACTAGAGTTCATACTATGTGAAAATGAAGGGTACCAGAGTGTGACAGACTCGTGGTTATACCGGTTTGTTACACCAGTGTAAGTACGAGGAAATTTTTCCTCGTGGTTACCAGCATTTTAATACGAGAGAAGGCCACTAAAGACAAAAAATGGTTTTCGGGAATATGGCAAAACGAATCAAATTTGTTTTCTAATGTTTTCTAGAATTCTATGAAAATTCCAAAGAATTCCAGAAAACACTAGAAAATCATTTTGGAGCGTTTTACATTTTCTCGTAAATCACGTGTTTCTCTCGCATCATCAGGGCAGTATTACAAAACATGTTTCAACAAATTACAAAGACTGTAAGGGTGAACGCTGTACGTGGCGTGAGACGACGTGGCGGGCGAGTCGTTGGTCGCTGGTTATCCTGGTTATTCCTGGTTCTTTTGCTGATGTTTTAACGTCATAAGCGTAACCATCAAGTGACAGATCAATGTATAGTCGCGGTCAGAAAGCGGTTACCACCTGCAACTTATACAATCTCAAATTTATCTGAAATATGAATTGAATATATAGGGTTTGACTTTATTACCGGCAAATATTTCTAAGGTGTCATCTATAGGCTATAAAAACAACGATAGGGTAAACAAATTCGAGAAAAACGACAAAATTGTTTGTTTGAAACTTGACAAAATTGTTTGTTTACAAATGATTGAATTATTGCTATTCTAATACTGAAATAAGAAGTATAAATGAAACTCGTTTCATTCATAACGATATGGATAAGTTTATGCCACCAAGGCGCAAAATAATGGGGTTTATTTTTCTTTAGTATGGAAAATTTTCATACAACAGGGATATTTTTTCATGTAAAGTGGTACAAATGACCAGCACCTAGCACATTCCCCCCTCCAAATATTTGCTACTAATAAAAAAGGACCTTAAATAATACAAGTAAATATGTTTTGACCAACTTACACTATGTAAGTATTTCTAATATCTAGTGAAGACACATTTAAATAAATTCAGTATCTTTAGAGAACTTTGCGATTGTGTAAGTTGCAAGTAGTAACCACTTTCTGACCTCCACTGTATATTCACTCGCCGCGTGCACACGCTCAGCACAGCGTTAGCACTAAGGTATTTTAGAGAATGTCTGTATTGAGACATAACTAGGTCGTTATAATTAGTGAAATTTTGTATAGTTTTAGATTAGGTCATGGAACACAACAAATAAAAAAAATTTACCATCTGAATAATTTCTGCAGAAAGCGAAAGCTTATTTTAATTAAAAAAATTACACCAAAATTAACTCTAACATTAATTATATAAGTAGTGTAGAAGAAAGGGTAAGTTTCCATTTCTGTAAATGTTTTGCGATGGAAACGCTATGCCAGTTAAAGCTAAATAATTGTGATGAAATATACCAAATTATAAATCTTTTGTATATTATTAAATGTTTTTAGAATTTGAATAAGAACAAATTATGTATATTGTATAAACTCTACATCAAAATTGTGTGATTCACGTTTTAAAGTATTTAGGACAATAGCAAACATAAAAAGTATAAAAAAAGTGTAGTCACGATTCGAGCGAGTCAAGTAGTTATATTTTACCTACCTTCTTTTTGTGTAGCAGTTATGTTTTGTGCATTCTACATTCCTTTTTACGAGATTTTATTGTTATAAATACAATATATTGGGTATAAATTGCGTTATCACGGTGGTTATAGAGTATCTATGTTAAGATATCGAATATAAGTATTCTAAATTGACTGAAGCGACGGAATAGTCACAGGAATACTTATCGAGATATTTCAAATATAATAAGGCCATCACTCGCTGCCGCTACTTTATAAAACTGAATTGTAGTCAAGGTTGTATGGCTCAGTCCTTTGCCTGTCCGTAATGGACGAACATAATATCATTGTAGTGTTATTTTGCTTGACAAAATAACAGAGAATGTGACTATCCGTCCACCAAAGTGTGAGTTTTACCACACCAATATTGAGTGGTGCTTTTAGATTGAAGACTGTAAAACAATCATATCACGCATGATCAGGGCTTCTGTAATTAATTATACCTACACACCGGTTGCGGTTCCGGTAGTTAAATGTTAAGATAGGGATCGATAAGTTATTCGATCGATATGGATCTTCCTATACAATATTATGTACAAGTCTTGAAGTTAAAAACTGCATTATTATTTCATGAAGAGCACACTCTCTGTTAATTTGTCAATGACTATCGGTTTTGAGTAGCTTGACAATCAACTACAAATGTTTTGTTTACGCTGCGGTGTTGACCATAGTGGGACAGTCAAAAAAAATCAAATATGACCATTTAAAATCAACATTAGCACCGATTCTGGGCTGTCACTAGTTAAATTACATCACTAAACGAAACGTCACCTCACTCTTACGCAACTTAGCATATGAGTGAGCGTGACGGTTTCATTTAGTTTTAGCGGCCACTCTAGAATCGGAGTCAATGAATTGAAAAAGAGCATATTAAGTCCCAGCGCAGTGAGCGACGCGCGCGCGGACGCGGCTTGTGAATATACATTGCAGGAGGCCAAGTCTCACGGAATGATATAAATATCACAGTACATAAATATCCAAAAAAAATGGCGAATATCGAACGACGGTTTTTTTTGCTATTCTTGCATTATCACCTTCGATATTAAAATTTATCGAGGCCTAGTGATCGACATGCAACGAGTAGCCCTTAGCAGTCGATATTTTACATGATATTTATAGTCAGCGTGTGAGACGGGATATTTATCGAGTTTCGATATTATATTCCGTTTTTGAGAATTGGCCTACTGGTTATGTTACGTATGACGTTAAAATGTCAGCAAAAAATACGATAACCAGTAAGGGCCTTTACACACACGTCGCCGGCGGCGCGGCGCCGCAGAATGTAGAGTTCTTTCGATTGTATGTTGTTCGCACGGCTCGTAACTGCATTGGCCTTTATAGATTTTTCTTGCCTGTAATGTTTGTGTTCTTTTACTCCTAAAGAAAATTTGAGCTTTATGGTAAAGGGGCGGACGGAACGCGTAAGAGTAAATATCAGTGAGATCATAAACCCGTCATGTCGACCGATAATCCGATGTTTACTCTTTACGCCTGCCAACCCCGAGCTCCACTCATAGGTAATTCGTAGTTTGTTTTTAATAAATTGTCCGATTCGTTTTCGTAATTAAAACTCTGACAGTGCCTTATATTGTCCATTTTCATCTTTAGGCGAAATTTTGCTGCAAAAGAACTAAGACTTTGATTGACGCTCTGTTTTACACTTTCTTGGGACACATTAGTGATCCAATGGCTATAACACAAAATAGATATGAAGATACAGAAGATTCACTCCGGGCGTGATCCCTTACACTCGACCATAGACTAAAGCAATTATAATTCCCAGTTTAAAAGATATGTACAGCCTTGTGAAAAAATTCTGGCAATGTATTTCTTTTAAGTACCAAAAAATATGCCTACCTACCTCTCGATACTCGATACACAGCGTGCATATCGCGACTTAATTCGTCTAGATTTGATATCACTTGTACGCAGAGCCCGCGTGTGTCGTCCAATAAAGTTGAGCGGACCTTCTGTATATATTTTGTGGCTAAAAAAAGGATTTTGTGTGATTCTATTTTAAAATCATTATTGTTCATTAGATTTTAAGCTGAATACCTATTACTGAATTTTAAAGATATATTTGAAAATCATACATCACAATCAGCTTTTTTATGAAACAGGTTTTCCACTTAGATGTTTTTTGAAGTATGTTAATGTTGTAAGTAGTTGATATTTAAATGTATTAAAAAATAAGTCAAAATTGAAATCAATTTCTGAGTCAATTTATCTTTTGTACATGAAAACTCGGATTTACTCGATAGATATTAGGTACCTAATTATTATGATTTCCCTTGTATTTATTACCTTCACATTCCTTCCATCTTGTTTTTGCTCAAAATTATTTATGTACATATTTTTCCAAATTGTGTCTGATCTCAAGTAACCCGTGTTTCTTTCTAAATGAAAGTAAATGTTTCAGTCTGGAGAGCGATTCTCGCAGCGTTCGACATACAAAAGTCGAGCGCTACGAACGTCTTGTCACGCTCACACATGTAATGTGAGTGAATGATGTCTCATTCATTCTGTCGGACTAATGTCGAATTTGACATTCCACTACGAGAATCGCTCTCCAGGGATGACTTCCACAAATGGATGATAGAAAACAAGTAACCATATCAGATGTAGAAGTGAAACTACAAATTCACTCTTCATTGATGTAGCTATGCTTACTGAAAGAAAGTGTTATACAGTAATCCCCCGCTTTACGCGAGGGATACGTTCCAGATAAAATCGCGTTAAGCGAAATTCGCGTTTATCGGGGGTCTGTTTAAAACCAATACATAAACATACTAAATCAATTTAATTTATTGCAAAATACTAAGTGTTACATATTGAGCGTTGGTTTTACGGAAATACATGTCCAAAGTATTTTCAAAACATCGTCACCCATCTCTGTCATACCTGGAGAGTCAACATAAAGACGGCATGTCGCAATTGAAAACATTTCGTTGGAATTCCCTTGTCAGAGCTAACATAGATAAGGCAATTCGATTGCCTTCTCTATGTTACCAGACGTGCTTGCTGAAATCGCGTAAAGCAGGGCAATAATACGCGAAATTTGAAATTCGCGTTGTAACGTATCCGCGTAATACGGGGTCGCGTAAAGCGGGGGATTACTGTAGTATAATATTACCTATAATGTGACAAAATTATCTAAATTGACCATTCATGACATAACTTCATTCATAAATTATAATTGATGATTCAGCATCATTCAGGAGAGGGTGAGTTTTGATATTTTGTTACATGTTGATTTTCAAAATTATTATGTTTCTATAATTATTAATTATAATGAAATTATGTTGCATTTGTATTTTAGTGAGTTTATATTTATTGTTGTTCTCTATAAATGTGATTAAAGATCAAAATCTGAACTATTGTAATTCCTGACTTTTATTGACATAATGTATAACCCGACATTTCCTACAATTTAAAAATGAAAATACCTTAATAAAAGTATTATAATTTATTTATCCAAAAATATAAATAGGTCTTACTTCTAAAATACATTACTTAGTACTACCACAGAGTATACCTATAAAATATTATAGACATAGGATATCACACAATTAGACAGCATTAATTTCAAATCTCAGGTTTACTTTTAGACTTACAAAACAAAAGGAATATTGTCAGTCAGAAAAACATCTTAAAATCTAGGTAACACTGAATGTGCATAATTGTGACATTGTACCTTAGTCCTGGTATGCACTAATGTACATACCAGAGGGGGGTAGAACAGAGGAACCATAAATGTACATTATAGTAGTAATAAGGGATTTTGATATTGTCAATATCTGTGTGAAAGAAATTGATGCAGAATAATATAATAACAACTTATTGAGAAACAGATGAAACCTTAAAAAGATTCAAAGTGGTACAAAATAGAAAAAGCACTTCAGTAAACTCCAATAGTCGGTTATGTATTGCCTACAAATCTCTAATTATCAAAACATTCTCACTCTACCAGCCCCATACCGTATCTCGTTCTCAAACTGCTCAGCTTTCAAAGTCCCATCTATACTCTTACACTTCTCATTAAACACACTGTACGCTGATACTTCTCCCGGCTTCCTTCTCCTCGTTCTAGTATTTAAACAAATTCCTATTAACAAAGATATTACGAAGAACACGGCTCCGAAACCAACTTTTAAAAAGAATATGTAGAGAGTAAGCCAGGTGACAGAATAAATAGTCCACTTTATGGTGAAATATCTCCATGATTCCTGCTTTTCTTCTTCAAAGGATTCTAGTTCACTGACTTCTGATGATACTTCTACTGTTTCATCGTGAGCTGTCTGGCTGGTGTGAGTTGGAGGCAAGTTTGATTCAGGTACTTCTTCATCTTCTAACTGAAAAAGAAATAACTAATTAAAAGTGTTGACATCTTTAATAATGCATGACACAAAACAAAGTGGCATTGAGAAATCTTGTGAAGTACCTCTGGGTGAATACCACCCCAGACTTACTTCTTAAAAGGCATATATTAGTCTTTTTTTACCACTAATTACATATTTGCAAATCATTCGGATTTGAGAACCTATTGATTTAAGGCTATTTTAACTTGAGAAATAGATATTTGTATATGCATGATAACAAAACAAATGACAATAAAACACTTACCAGTAAAACTTCTTCCTCTTTCTTTTCCCTCTCCATGTCGGTGAATATTTTCGGCACCAAAAAATTAACTATTTTTTGCTTGGTATGTTCCAGTGTTTCCTTGGTTTTGTCTATCAGTTCCTTGCGGCGTCGTAGAGCGCGGTATTCCCTAAGTTTTGCCTCCATTCGTGTTGTTATCGGTGATACGCTAGCAGTCGGTTACGTGGGCAGTAAAAATGTCGTTATCGAAGTTTCATGAAGTGTGAAATAAAGTTTTGATAACCAACACTCAGAATTCTATTCGACGTTAGGTCGCATCTGAAAACTTTTTGCTTTTCAATTTTTTAAATTTACACCAGTGTCATGACGCCACGATTTTCAAGAAAACAACAATTAATTACCTATGAATCGACTGTTGACACAGTTTTTCTATTTTGAACAAAAGCATATGAATATATAAAATGGATCATACCTAGTAATTTAAAATAATAATTTCACAAAATCCAATTCCAATTTGTTTAATATGGGCCCCCATCGTTTTAAATTTCACAAATCACAACTTTACAAAAAGCAGCTGACTGAGACAATGAATGACGTTAATGCGTGACGTCACATTTTTTTTTATTTTATTAAACAAGGCATTGGCAACACAGACCATCAGCCTAAACATTAAGCAATTTAAACAGTTTTTAGTTTTTGAGTATCAAAATGTTGTGGTGTAGACATATTTCAACACTCCTAGGAATTATGACGGAAATTTCAACCGGTCTAGTCTCTGGCGAATTCTCATGAAACTACACAAAGAACCACTAACGAGAAGTTTATTTTAAGAGTTCAACACATTGTCACTGTTACTGACGTTTTCTGGACAAAACTACACCGATTTTAGCTATCAAAATCACCAGAAGACAATTTTTGAGCAATAAAATAAACACCGTAGAACCTTCTCCTGCGACTTTCCCGCCAAAACTTCTCACATCACATCTCACTGTGATAAGATTTGTTTTTTGTTACAACGCTGTTGGAACGCGTATTATACTAGTTTCAAGAGTTCGGATTTAATTTTATCTCTTGGCAACACATCAAGGCGCGAAGTCCGATCGATAACTTCCTTCCGGAAAATCGTTTTATTATTTAATCCTTTTGCTAAAAATGTTGTAAACGAGAAGAAAACTCTAAATATTATTTTAGATGGAACATCAGCCTGAAATGGGAGCTTACGGGGAAAATCCAAATGTGCAAAACAACGGAAATTATATCACAATAATCCCCGTAGATTATTCACGTCGAGGATATCCAATGCAAGCTGAATACCAATACAAGTAAGCTAATTTTCAAAAATCAAATTTTCTTTAATCCGTTTGTAAATAATTAAATTAAATGTTCGAGGAATTTGTTTATTCAGCCAAGTTTACTTTTCAGCGAATTTAGATCCCGAGAGGAATACTACACCGTTCAAAGTCAAAAACTGCAAGCTGAAGTGAGCGCGCACTTGTATTCTGTATCGCAAAGACTGCCGCACTTGTCCTACAGTCCACTGGGCCGTCACAGCGAGTGGGACAAGCATGACCCGCACAAACCCTTGCAATCCGAATCCAAAGAGAGTAACAGCTCGGATTCGCTGGAAAAAAGTGTTATGGGTAAGTCACTACACAACAGAACAAAGAAATGAAGGACCATTATGTTTCATTTCTAAGTCAATAAAGTCCGGATATAGACAGGCTTTAAACTTAGCAAAGTTAACACATCATAATGGTCACTGTGTACGATTTATAATAAGATACCTGATACTGTAATAAATATGACAGAGAAAAAAATTAAGACCCATATAAGACGGACCTTATGTAAAAAGGGTTATTATAAAATAAATCACTACTTAAATTATAAAGAGGCTTGGTCCTAAATCCAGCTCCAGCTCTGCACATTGTGTACTTATATGATTGTATTCATAATTATTGTAAGATATATTTTATTTCAAAAGATGTACTGCTGAAAGTTTCTTGCGCCGCTTCTTTCCTTTCAGCTATAGCACCTTACGAAGCGACGGTAGAGTAAAAAAGAATGACGTAAAAATGTACTATAAGGTACTTACTTACAATAAACAACATTTTTTTTTTAATTTGAAAAATAAAAATGCAATGTAAAAGTGGTTTATAGACAGACATCTTACTGTAAGATCCGATATACAATTTAATTCGGTAAACCGGTTACACTGAGACTCATTTGTTACGAACAGTCATGGCAGATCCGAGGGGATTGTGTAGGGCCGGGTCTTTCCGTCTTTTACGACTTTTACAGGTGGTAGATCCTGATATGTATGATCCTGGGTTGGTTGTAGAAATGCTTGCGTTTCGGTTTCAAGGGTAAGAGAGACAGCGTAATTAACGGCACACGAGGCATTCCATCGAGGAAGTCCTCTAGGTGAGCAGCGCATCGAAAATCCTCTAATAATAATAAAGTGAGATGATATGTCTAAGGGCGACGGTGACCACTTACCAACAGGTAGCCTGTTTGGTCGTCTGCTCTCCTTATTTAATAAAAAAAAATCATTTTAGGGTCAAACCTCAGTAGTTGCTCCAACCAGACCGGCTCCAGCAGTATAGTGGCTGGCTCCTTCAGCACGACGGAACCCATCACCAGCGGCGGCAGTTCTTCTAGCGCCATATCACCACCCTTACCTGGTAATTTACCTGTCAAAGTAGTGGCTAGGTTGACAAACTGCCAACACGAGAGATTCCGTTTCGATCTCAAGTCACTTTGTGGACCCCGCATCCAGTCACTGTCAAGCGCACTGCCCAGCTGTTCCAAAGACACTCGTAGGCAGAGGTTATAAAAAACCGATCATTTTCATTTCAAGAAAAAAAATCTCAGCGAAAATAATTCTTACTTTGCTAATAAACATTAATGATTTTGACTGGAGATACCGATAGACAAAATAAAAATATATAGGGTCAAGTGGGGCAAATGCGAGTGCCATAACTAAAATTACATATTCTACACTATAGTGTAGAATGTATACATACAACTACTTACTCTTTAACAATTCAGGATTGGTAATTTTATTGTATGTATTAACAGGTTCCCTGTCCCCATACAAGAGTGTAAATTCCTTGCTGTACGTCCAATGTTTATTTCTGTATTCAAATTATATGAAAATTTACACACATATGTTGCATGTACTTATGAGCCTAGGGACAAAATTGCGATCATGAATTATATGTGATTCAGAGGACAGGGAATCTAGACTATTGTTCCAAGTAAATACATAATACAATACCACTACGTCAACTTGATGAAATCTGAAACCAAGTACCTTGACGAACTATTGCCCGGTTAAAAGGGGCAAATGTGATAATGAACGTTTATTTCTTAGTAGTGTCCATACTCTCAAATGTGGGGCAAAAGCAAAAAATACGCAAATTTACCTTTTTACTTGTCATTCGATTACTCGTCGGTAAAACAGCTACGATAGGTGGTTTCCTCGTTGATCAAAGAGTACATAAAACATATCAGACATGGCAGCACTAGTTTTCTCAAATACAAAGTCGGCAACACTCATTATTACAATTACCATTTACCCCGCTATTACCCCGCTATTGCAATTACCCTACTTAGAAATGAAAGGTTACACCGTCATTTTCTAGACGTATGAAAGGCATCTCCTTTTCATGCTATCGGTACTGAGCTAAAGCGGGTATAAATAACTCTTTTTTGAGACAAAAGTCGAGTAATTTTGTGATTAGGACGCCGGATAAGAGGTCCGGGTTTGAAACCATGCAATGTTATGTACCAATGAGTTCATCGCTTATTTCGAAGACCGACGTAAAGTTACCGACTGCTTTAACGATGAAAAAAACATCATGAAGGAACCTGCATGTCTTAATCATGGCCTGTGCCATATGCATTTGACCCAAGATCACTGTTGTCGACGGAGTTTTGAAGAGCTGTCATGGCATGTTGGACGCTTCACAATAGTTTGTATTTTCAATTATTTAGGTATTTCATGGTCGTAGAAAAAGTATTGTATGCAACTGCACGTAATTAGCCATAGTAAAACTTTTTTTTTTTCAATATTTATACTCGCTACCCTAACTAAAAACTAATTTTACAATGGCTGTAATTACTTGTCAGTTACATAAACTACTATTTTCCATTAACAGCAGCGCAATATCTCAGGCTCATCGGGCAGCACTGCCTCTTCATCCACCGTCTCCTCGAACCCTGTTACCTGCGTGTACCTCATGTCTCGAACCGCTATCATGGTGGAGATGAGTTCCGAAGAGGTTCCGTCATGTGTGACGTCAGCCAGGTTCCTGAACGCGGTCCTAGCGACTGAAGAGTTGGGGCTGACGCAGCCGAACACGAGGAGTTTGGCAGCCAATGTGTTTGCGTTGTGGATGTGCAGTCCTTTATTAGGTGAGATGTGATTTGCGAACAAAAATGGAAGAATAGTCATTTAGTAGCAGCTGGTGAAGGGAGTAACAAAAATGGGAGAGATCCGCGGTTGTCATTTCGAGAGGTACGAATTCGACCCATGTATATGGACAACACATCAGGCTAATGCTTTATCGCTTTAACCTAATTGACACATTCATTTGTACTAAGTTTTTGTTGTTTTCGTGACATTTGTATGTCACGAAAACATAACAAAAACTTAGTACGACAGGGTTCCATAGAGAGCTTGATGTGTCTTGTACACTGTACTTGGAGTTGTCCAATGTTTGTTTTCAAAAGATTAAGGAAAACACCTCAATAAAGCCAACTTTAGGTGCTGAAATATATAAAAAAAGTTTAATTTAAAATACAAGCTTAATTCAGCAGTCTGCATTAAGCTTTTGTAGACTATGACTAAAAAGCAAAAGGGAAGGGATGTGCCCCAACTGTGAAAGCATAAATTATTGGTGCTAATAATTCCAGAAATCCAACTGAAGCCACACCACTGCCCTTGGAGAATATGGGCTAGCTGGCAAAAGCTTCTTCAACGATATGGCCACGGATCAGAGACACGGCGAGCTCGAGATCAACCTGTTCTTAGACTTCAGAGAAATGTGTTCTTTCCAAGGCATTTAGAAGAGGGGATCAAGTAAGTTGTACTAGGTATTAAATAACATTTAGCATTCTATGACCAAGATTTCTATATTCTAGAAAGAGTGTGGTGGCGTATTGGCGTATCTACGCATCTGCGGGAGATCCGGTTTCGAAACCATGCAATGTCATGTACCTTTACCTACTGCTGTAATGGTGAAGAAAAAAAAATCGTGAGAAAAGCTGCACATTGAGATAACAAATGTGTGAAATGAGGAAGGCAATGGAAAACCACCCTATTAAATCTGTAAACAGAGTATTTTATGTGGTTAATTCCACACAATGATCACGACCTTCATCAATGACGAAAACGACTGATAATTAGAAAATAAACATAAATATATATATTTTTAATGCTGTTTATTCCAGAGATTCCCGTATTCAAGAACTACTATACGAAGAAGCCCGCCACAATGTAGTAACGGGAAGATATCCGCTTGAGAGCGCTCAAGCTGTAATGTTGGGAGGTCTGCAAGCCAGGATCCAACTGGGACCTTACGATCCACATCGGCATACGGCTAAATTCTTTAGGTAAACTACATTTTCAGTGTTTGTCAGAGGAATAGAATTGTACCCAAAAGGGAACCTTGAGGAACACCAAATTGTAAAAAAGTTCTTAACTTCTCGCTGTTTTAGAATTAATTTTCTGATGTAGCTTCGGATATAATTATAATAATCAAGTTAAAAAACTAACATGATTCATCACTATGAAATTAACATGTGGAAATTCTGTGATCCACACAATCAAAGGCCTTATACTAATCTGTAAATATATTTAAGGCAAGTCGTTAAAACTCTACTGTTGGGGCAGAGGGCAGAGGGCTTACATAAGGGAGAAAGGACGATGATCCAATGTGTCGACTGTCGGCCCAATGATGAATTTTGCTTTTCAGCGAAAAGTCAAAAACTGGAAGCTCAAGTAAAAGCGCACTTGTATTCAATGTCGTAAAGACTGCCGCACATGTCGTTGTTCAGTTTTTTTGATGTTTTTTTTTATTTCCAGAGAACACCAAGACAAATATCTACCTCAGCACGCCCGATCTGGTCGCTGGGCCCAGCTGCTACCAGCCGGACGCAAGGGCAGTCCTGAAGCAAGGCTCCTGGAGCAAGCTCAACGCCCACCCGCCGCGCCGCCAAGGAAGTTACGACACAAATATTTGGCACATACTAGGACGTTGCCGACTTACGGGTTAGTATATTTTATGTTTTTTATTTACATCTAAACCCGCGTTGACGACAGAGCATTTTCATAGAAGGGTGGTCGCTAGCCAGGCGGAACCTGAAGGGGTCCTTCCACCAGCAAGTTACTCGGATTAGTCGCCTCGTACGACACGCTTTATCCAGTGGCGGAAGGGATATTCTAAATCCGTCCCATACATGGATAAATGTGTTATGCAAAGGATGAATTCACGTCTGTAGGTGAATGAAATGGGCATAATACATTTTTGACTCAATTCAGTCAAGTGGTCAAGACGTGTAAATGCATTTTGTAGGTACGGTTAGTCTGCGATTTACCCCCTTAGGCCGCCTTCGTTACCGGAGTTTCGTATCCAGTGGCCTAAAAATAGAAGCCTATCTAGTTAGTCGACTGAATCGTTGAAGTTGACGATTCACGTCGACTGAATTCAGTCAATTGTAATAAGCGCTTTATTTCATTACTAATTTGGTCCTTAGTGCCGGATCTAGCCACAAACAATACATAATGATTTAAAATTTCAATCGTTATGTATCAATTTGGTCCTTCGAGCCGGATTACCTACATTTTGTGTTTTTCTGTAAACGCTTTAGTCTTCATAATTATATGAAAAAACTATAGTTTGTTCGAATTAATATGTTTCCTTATCTCATTATTTCTTAACTTGTTTATTTTTTCCAGAGCGGCGTTCTTTCAAGGTCAAATAGAGCAACCTGTCCGAAGTTTAACAAGCCTGCTTACCCATGAGGATATTCCTGTACTAGTCGCTATCAACTCCAATGGAGTTTACGTTATAGATGATACGGAAAGCGTAAGTAGCCAGCCTTGAGTGAGAACATTCTAAAAGCGTAGGAAACTAACTCTGGTTCCTACATTATACTCTAGGTATATAACAGATATTTTATTATTATTATTATATATTTATAGACAGGCAGGATATATGGTGATGCGTCTATGTCACAGTGTTGGAAAGATATAAGTTCTTAGTTTTATTTTATAGATTTCACAGTTCACAGTTTTTACACAGTCAGTCATTGTTATTTATTTAAATTAAATGTTTGCACTAAATCATTGTTTTGTCATAACTCATAAGATTAAAATTAGGGTTATTTATCACTGCTTTTTAAACCAGTTGTCTAGTCTATTTTTAAAGGAGTTCACTGAAGGGCCAGACACAACATCATCGGAGAGCTGGTTCCATGTTTGGACTACTCTAATATTTATTATATTAAAATAAAATTAATATTAAAAGTGATATGCGACGTTGGTTGCGGCTTTGGTGCGGCTTATTCTTAGATGGTGCCCTCACAAGGGCCGTTTATCCTTCATTTTGAAGAGCTCGTGCAGATCTGGGAGGTTTTACGTGTCATTCATGTCGTTTTACGTGCCTTTGTCGTTCCGGTACATCACTGATAGGATATGACTCCTGATCTTAATAATTTATACTTGTATAATTTTATTATGTCATCATTCCATTTCAATTTATTCATGACACTGTCATGATAGTATACTACTACTAGTGTATGTAACTATAAGTATATAGCAACTACTGAGTTACTATATACTTATAGGTACATACACTAGTAGTAGTATACTATCTGTAATATATGTATCTGTATCTGTATGTAACTATAAGTATATAGTAAATACTGAGTTACTATATACTTATAGTTACATACACTAGTAGTAGTATAATATCTGTAATATATGTATCTGTATACTGTATGTAACTATAAGTATATAGTAACTACTGAGTTACTAGTATACTTATAGTTACATACAGTAGTAGTAGGTATACTATCAATAAGAACTTCCTCCCAATATCTAAGACTATTTGATATAATAATACTGGAATCTTACCTGATTTATGAATATTATCATATTCACCGTTCCTAGTTCGATTACGGTCGACACCGCCGTACATAGTTCGATTACGGTTCCTACAATCTTTACTTTATCCCACAGACTGTACTCCTGGGATTACTTTACGAGGAGCTATCATGGGACATCGGCCTACCGTCCGATGATAACGAAGACTGTCTGCCTTGCCTCTTTCTGCAGTTCATGGTGGTTGAAAATGGACTACGGGTCTCTAAAATACTACAGGTAAGCGTAACTTACTAAAACTCATTAAGGCCAAGTGGGGCAAATGCGAATAAAATTACATATGTCACTACTTACTCTTTAACAATTCAAAATTTTTGTTTATTGTATGTATTAAGCATATTATTAGACTATTATTCCAAGTAATTACATATAACAAAATCACTACGTCAACTTGATGAAATCAGAAACCAAGTACCTTGACGGACTATTACATTTGCCCGGTTAAAAGGGACAAATGTGATAATGAACGCCGCGCCGGCGCGGGCGGCGACCCGCTTCTGGCGCTTACACGTGCTATCAGCATATTCCAGCCCGTTTTTTTCGCGATCCCTCCCTCCCCAGCCACATCCTAAGCCGAGGTCCGTACCCACCTGGGTGCCCTTAGGCAGTCGCTTCTAATAGTAGTTTTTAAGTCCTCCTCCAGGCTGGAGCGCACTTAGCGCTCGCCCCAAAAACCCCGGTGAAGCTGTAAAGGTCATTAGGACCAACAGCAATTGTCAGTACGAAAAAAAAAGTGATAATGAACGTTTATTTCTTAGCAGTGTCCATACTCTCAAATGTGGGGCAAAAGCAAAAAATACGCAAAGTTACTTTTTTACAATTCAATTGTTCGTCGGTAAAACAGCTTCGATAGGTGGTTTCCTCGTTGTTCAAAGAGTACATAAAACATATCAGACAACTAGCTGCCACACTAGTTTTCTCAAAGGTAAAGTCAGCAACACACATTATTACTTTTACCCCGCTATTGCAATTACCCCACTTTACCCTATCAGGAAATTTGACATTTTGCGAATTGGGTGGGTATTCTGAGAATTATGCATTCTGCGAATTTGACATTCTGAGAATTGGATATTTTGCCCCTGGACAAACTTTTATTAAGTACAGATAAAGTTAGTGCCGGGTTGGTGGTGTCCTTCAGACAAAATAATTTTCCATACTATCAATGGTAGCTATAGCATATATAATATAATATTTGAAAGATAGCCGAGGACCTAGAGTACCTAGACCAAGAAAATGTCTATTCAGTTTGTCAATAAACAAGTTGAAAATAGTTAGAAGCCAGTGGGGCGATTATAGAAAAAAAATTGAGGACAAAAAAGGGGCGGGGGGGGGGGGGGCATACCCCCTCCCCATCCTATCCCCCCTGGGGGAAAGGATTATCGAAAATAGTACGTGTAGGTACGAGTATGTATTGTTTCAAGATATATATTTGGTGTTATAGGTGTTCTCCAAACAAGCCATCATGATGGATACACTGGTGGAGCATTTCGCCGGAGAGTACCGCAAAAGGCTCGGCCAGGAGACTCCCAGTGACCACGCCAACTACGATTATCATTCCGGTATGATCCTTTTTCTCTTCTAAATGTGACATAGCTGCTTTCGGTATCAACAGACATCGTCGGAACCCCCCATTGAAACTGGAGGTTAATGGCTTGGCTAGAAAGAGCGATCAGGGAGACTGCCTAGGGAGGGCCCAAAGGGGGGGTGGGGGTGTACTTACTATTATAGTCATATTATAGGGTAGAACTCATGACATCTCGTCGCTTTGACACTGCTGTAAATAGGAATCCCAAAGACAAAAAATTAAATGCCAAGCTGATGAATAATTTAACTCAAGATCAAGATGCAGATGCCGACTTGACGACATTTAGTTTGAGTGAAATTCAGTAAACTGTAAATGCGTTCAGATCTATTACTCTGCGATTTCAAAATGTTTCCAAGTATTAAAGCTGTAAACAGAAACCTAATTCAGTCATGTGTAATAAATACTTACCTATCTACTTACCATCAAGTGAGATTAAGGTCATATAAGAGAAAAATAGGACTATCTTTAGTACCTATACCATTCAATCTGGTTCTGTTGTATCGGACCCGAGTCAAGAATTTCAAAAATGTACCCTCAAAAAGCTGAACATTTTTATCACACCCTCTGTCGTTTCAGATTCCGGCAGCATTTCCTTACCGCCGCTATCCCGGCCGGATTCACCGCAACGACGGCTAGCCAATAAGCTGTCTCGACTAGCTCTAGCCACGCACGATGGGCGAGGCAACTTGCTCGGGGGCGCCGGGGATTGGAACACTGATCTCAACCACCCGCAACCTTCCTGGATACTACCCAAGCATTAGGAAGATTCAGTCACTTTTCCGCATAAAGGGCTAGCTAACAACCGCCAGCTAATAAGCTGCCACGGCTATCCAACAAGCTATCACGGCTATCAAACAATCTGTCACGACAAGCCTAACATATCACGTCTAGCCAATAAGCTGTCACGGCTAGCTTTAGCCACGCACGACGTGTGAGGCAACTTGGAACACCGACCTCAATGATCCGCAACCTTCTTGGATATTACCCACTTTTCCGCAGTAATTACTAGCTAACAACCGCTAGCTATTAAGCTGTCACGACTGGCCAATAAATTATCACGAGTTTATAAGCTGTCACGGCTATCCAACAAGCTGGCAATTACTAGCCAACAAGTTGTCATGGCATCACTGCTATCCAACGAGCTGACATGACTATCTAACCTAGCTGTTACGGCTAGCTGTAGCTACGCACGATGGGCGATGGTTACTTCTCGGATAAAGCAAATTGCAAGTGTATAAAGTATATATAAAAAAGATGATATTATTTACTCGATCTGTGTTATAATAGAATCTCAATTATTATTAAATATGAAATATTGCATTGTCTATAACTGTTTTATTTCATTCAATCAACACAATAAATTTAACAAAATTTAAAATAAGTATCTATTAGAAACTTCATAAATGTAAAAGACATCCAAACTTAATAAATTGGAATTAAGAAAGTCAGTTACAATAGTAACTATTAAGCAATCGATGATTACTGTAGATAGAAATATATTTGACTAGTTAACAGAGATTGCGCTACAATAAGGTAGATAGAAAATCTTAAGGTCAAACAATGTATGTGGTGGCAGAATTTGAAACCTTGTTTCTGCGTCGCTGTCATAAAACTTCGAGGCATTGTACTCCACTGTACAAAAAGTGGTTACCACCTAACTTACGCAATCGGAGATTTCTCTCTATGATTAGATTTAAATGTGCTTTCATTGTCTATTAGAACTACATACTCGTATATTGTGAGGTGAGGAAAGCTTATTTAAATCAATTAAGTAAGTAGTTTCAGAAAAAGCCATGGAACCTCATTGGCACGCCTACTATACGAAATTTTAAAAAAAAATACAATTTCTTGGCGATCGATCCTAGCTTAATAGTTCGATTGACCACATTAATATAAACATAAAACATTTCTTGACAAATACTGCTAAAGTATCTCCGAACCCAGATATTTGACCAGTAAAAAAAATATTCAAATATCTGGGTTCAGATATACTTTAGGAGTTTTTGTCAAGATATGTTTCGTGTTGCTATTGATGTCCTCTATCGAACTATCAGACTGGGATTGATCGCCAAGGAAACGTATTTTTTTTTTTCAAAATCATGCGATTGTATAAGTTGCAGGTTGTAACCACTTTCTGACAGCGACTGTACAGTGCCACGATGTTTTTTTCAAATCACCGACTTGCGTCACCAATATACCAAGCAGTTGACCCGTTACAATAATGGATTGCTCGTCCCAGCCCCTTTGGACTTGTAATAAGCCCTGGCACGATTGTACTCGGCCAGCAATGGATGCTTGTCCAGATACTCCAGCAAGACTTTGAATCTCGGCGCGGAGAGGTCTCGGTGTCTCGTCAGACGGACCTCCAGGGAGTGCACTTGGAACGCCAGTTCAGCGCTGGAACATAACGCAATAAATATATTTCCAGTATGAAAAACTGTAGGTACGTAAATTTAAATTAAGAGAAGCCTCCGACTAACGATTGTGGAGATCCCCTTACATTTCCTGGTCATCATCAGGTCCATAAGGTTCCAGATGTGGGTTCCAAACAAAATTCGAACCATAAAAAATCCGCATCCAAATCGAATCGGTTTTTTGAGTTACGATGCCACAGAAAAACGGTTCAAGCTTTTAATACCTATTCCTTTTGGCCAGGATTTAAAAAAATGAAAATAAGTATGAACATTAACACTGATGGACTATTTCGAAGTTTCAATAAATAATATAAACACAGTAGTAATAAAATTGGGTTCTTTCGGAGCAACCTTGTTATGGTAAACAATACAAACCTCAAAGCGAAATAAGCGCTTTCCTTCTCAGGTGACAGAATGAACTGATTTGCCAAATACCAGAGTCTCTTGCTCTTGTATTCCGAATTGAGCTGTAAAGAGCAAAGTCGTTATGGTTAGAATAAATAAATTTCTTTCGAACCACGTATATCTTCTAGTCCTACTTCAACTGGTGGAAGATCTTCCCGTATATAGAAGTATAAATTCCTACCCTTCTTTAAATTATTAACTTGACCTTATACCATTCCTGTTTTCTACGGAGGATTAATATTGTGAACAAAAATCAAGTCTTATATTTTTCTTAAACTAATCAGTTTCATATACTTATCTACCTTATCAAACCTCTCCTGAACAAGGATCTGCCTGGCCAACTGCTTCGCCCTGAAATCGTTGATGCACTGCTCCCGGACAAGTGTGGCTTCCTTGATGGTCAGCGGCGTGCCAGCACCGTGGCCCGAGCCAAACATCCTGGCCAGGTACGGCGCCAGGGGATCGATTTCTGCTTCCTTCTCACGCTCTGACACTTCAGCTTTTTTGGCTTCCTGAAGATCGGGAATGTTTGGATTGTATTGTCTTTCATTCAGGGTCGATAAACGAGATTACCCAATTCGTGAAATATGATGACTTGACCAATCCTAGTCCATTATGGATAAAGATCAGGTCACAATCCCTTCTCCAATCTTCGTCTCCCATAGAAAAGAACCTTAAATTCGGTGCACCTATGTGTCCTCCCTTCCCGCTAAATTAATAGTTTCCTATATAAGTGCCCCCCATCAAAATGTTGAACTGGGATATGCCCAAGGGGCGCAATTTAGCACAATTTTCGGTTTTCCACTACGCATCGCATATTCGGCCTCATCGTCACTTACCACTAGGTGAGATTGAGGTCAAACGCTGGTTTAGTTGTAACTATATTTTTTTGCTTAAGGTTAGACGAACTAACCTGCTCCTGCCACCCTTTCTGCGCCTCCTCGTTTCTCTCAGTGTTAAAGAGGGAGACAAACAAGACCGGCTCCGTTATCTCCCTATGCCTCTGTCTGAGATACCCATTCACATCCGTCTCCCGATCCCGAATGTGCTTGGTGGTCCCATACTCCCACTCTATGTTGTCACAAAGTGCGTAGTACACGTTGAGTGGACGAGGTATTTTACCGCATGGGTCAGCCTGGATGACGAAAATATGGACACGTTTATAATAATAAAACCAGGCTGGTTTGGCAGAAAGATCATAAATATTGCAGTCATGAACTATCCTAACAACTGCTCAGAACCGAAAAGAGAATTTTTTTCTCTTGCGTAAGAATAGGTTTCAGTTGAGGACCATATATATCTTTAAAAAGGAAATCTAGATTATCAGGAAATAAAACTATTATTTACTTTGAAGAATTCATCTTTTTTCTAAAAAAATCGAGCTTTCAAGATTAGTAAGGCAATGCGGAAGTTATCAAAAGGCCATTGAAGTGACTGCCTTTAAATTATTGAAAATTAAATTACATATCCGGGTTTAGTAAAGGAAGTGCTAAATACAAATTGAAACTTACAATATATCCTGAAGTTTTATCAGGATAGAAAAGAATCTTCCCACCAGTCTCAGCTAAATTAGGCTTGATAAAGAATCTGGTATCATTTGTGACGAAATTGTATCCATAGTGGTACAATAGTTCTATAGTGTTATCGGCAATGTGGAATATCTTCTTCCAGACATCATCCTTTGCGGGTACGTCCTCGTTACGGCTGTAGGTCTCTGTTATATCTTTCAGTTTGCGTTTAGGTTCGGATTTAGTGCCCTCTGTGTATAGTATCAATCGGGATTCAAGCCTAGAATTTATGAGTAGAATAGTAGATTGTAGATGTTACGCGCCCTTTTGTTGGAATTAGATGAACCATTTCTTAAGGCACGGAAATCCTTACTTATATAACTATACCTTGTTCCATCGAGAAAGGGTATGGTCACAGAAATCGTACTAGTAACAACACCCTCTTCTCTAGAATGATGATGTGGGCAGTGGGCACTGACTGCGAGCCAATGGTTTGAGCAAATGAGCATAAAGGTAATTTTGACAAATTTCATACAATTGACATTTCAATGGCCGACTAAAAGTATAAAGAGATGCTCACATCTTATGCGCGCCAACGTCTCTCTCTAAGCAGCAAAAAAAAATCAAATTTCAAAATCCTTGCTCTGAACCAAGGATTTTGAAATTCATCCTATATATAGATGCTTCCTATATATAGTTGCTTATTGATGCAGGGTTTCCTTTGGCCGACCAAAGGATAAAAAATTATCATGTCAGGGTTTGACATGATATTTGACCAAACAAAACAACAACACCATCCCAGGCAAATACATAATGGGATGAATTATGTATGTACGAGTAGAAATGTATGTATAGACATATAGTTACCCACGTTTCCTCTGGCGTTTCTGAAGAAACCATGCTCTCGAAACCTAAACCAAGTTTAAGCAAGAGTTTACAATGATACCTGTCAGCCCTGTCCGTGTAATACTCGTCGAATTTGAGAGGCGTGCACACGATTTTGGTGAGATGGTCCAGACGTCTGTAATAGTTGAACTCGAGCGTGCGACGAGCCTCCACGGTCGTGGGGGGTGCATCCACCGCATATACGTGTTCTAGAATTATAAACATAGGATCATCAGATAGTTGAAGCAAATTAAGGAGCATACCTAGGAATACCCAGGGTCGGTCGGCCTGTCAACAGCCTAGGGCACTGGAATTTGCTCTCCGTTTGTCTGGTTGAGTGTCTTCACGCACGATAGTTCAAGTAGTGAGAAACGCAGTGAAACGCGATCCGACATGACGCTGTCAAGTGTGACGTCACTATCGATTAAACAACACAACGAATGTAGGGCGATCAGTTATGTTTTGTTTGTTTATTTAATCAATAGTGACGTCACAGCAAAACTATCGTGGCGACCAGCGTTTTCACGAGAATTTTAAATGATCAAAATTTAAATGCTGTTTAAGACTAATTAGCAACTTTAAAACTAGTAAAGAATGGCTATGATTTAAACATTTTAACATGCTTTTCAAAAAGTGTCAAATACCCTATTACCGGCTCATGAGAAAAAATCCTGTAACGTGTAACACTGTAATCGTGTAATCCTGTAACACCAAGATTGGTCCCGATTTTCTTACTTATTATGTGGTCGTGGCGACCCGGCAGGAAAATTTCTCTTATTTCCTTATTCACATGATCTATCCGCATGCTCTCCATTTTGTCGTCTCTATTGGAGTAAAACTCGTAACTGGAAATTTTAGAAACAGAATCAAAGTACTGAAGGTTTGAAATTTTGTTACTAAACAACACAATATGTTAGATTAGCAGTTGATCCAATACCCCTTCGACGAAGTAGTAAGTACCTAAATACAATAGAAAATGTATAAGAGGAGGGCGACATCATTATCACCATCATCATTAGCAGCCTACTCTAGTCCACTGCTGGACATAGGCCTCTCCCAGGGCGCGCCATTGAGCCCGATCTTCAGCTCTTCTCATCCAGTCGTTGCCAGCTATCTTGCGCAGATCGTCGCTCCATCGAGGGCAACATACATTCGAGATTTCTAAATACTTACTTATTCGAGATTTTTGTTCCGTGTACACTTAATGTATCATCAACTCTTAGTCATTTATTATCATTATTCTTCATATAAATGAATTCATGCAGAGTTATAACATTTCTCGATAAATTTATCACCGAGATTAACAAACCTTCCAAATGTTAGTAGGCACCTAAACTTATGGTCAGTTTCCATGGTTAAATTCTTAAATTACTTTGTAAGTATGTATAACTATACTGCTTACGTGTACAAAGGTACAGTCAAAGCGTAATCTTCGAATATCTTGATTCTCTTGACGATACCGTCACGCTCAAAGTACCGGGCGAATTTCTCCAGCAGAACCTTTTTGTAGTGGATTACCTTGTGGCTTCCCGGGTACCTCTGCTCGAAATCTGGAAATATATCGATCATCGAATAAGCTATTCGTCTCTTATACGAGTAATATCCTCTCTATAAACATCGACTACTTGACTCTGCTTGACTCTGTTGTTTATCCATGACTCTGCTGGATTTCCATTATGGTGATGGGTGTCTGAACAATGTCTACGAAATGTGAAAGAAATATCCTTTCTCTTGCTTTTGAAGATTATTTCACGAAATTATATTCAAATGCTTTTTCTACTCTCCACATAGAAAAACGATCTAAGCCGAAGCACCGTGTTTTTCCACGTCTTCTTCTGAATAAACAATATTTCCACAAAAATGGAATACTTACCATCATCAGTAATGTCCAATTTCACCAGTTCCATTCAACTACAAGGCAATCAAGATGATTCTCCGTGTCACTAGCTATTCTCTTCTCCGAGGTATTGACTCCAACCAGCTCTCTCCTGGAGCTAGGCTCTTCGACTAGCAGATGTTCCCAGCAGCTTAATTACTTACCATCAGCAGTAATGTCCAACTTCTCCACCCAACTCCAAGGCATATCAAGATGCTTCTCCGTGTCACTAGCTGTTCTCTTTTCCGAAGTATCGACTCCAACCAGCTGTCTCCTGGAGCTAGGTTCTCCTGCCAGCAGATGTTCCCAGCAGCTCATGTCGGAGAGGTCGTAGTGTAGGGTGCTCAAGTCTTCGTCTTCTTCGCATATTTGGAGATTGGCCTAGTTAAATAAATTAAAACTTAGCAGCGTTTAAAGTTAAAAGTTCATTCTCAGTGTTGGTTCATCCAATTGATTTCCAGAGGAGCAGGGAGGGTCACGGTTCAGGGGGTGTGGAGGTTAAGTTCGAGAGAGAGAGAGAGAGAGAGATGACACATTTCAAACTTGTAATTACAAGGATTGTTGTTTCGTAAAATAGAGCCAAGGTAGACCTTATTTGCCAACATTTTCCATAAAAGAATAGAATACTCACGTAATAATTCTCGTGATTATAAACGCTCTCGATGTGCTGATACTGAGATGTATCCAGAGGATAGGCATTTCCTTCACTGGGCTCTATGAAGAAGGGCTCATCCACCCCCATGGGGCCAGCAAGGATCAGCACCCAGGCGTGGGTCCGCCAGTTGTCGATCGCGTCGTATGGTGGTTTCTCTAGCTCCTGGAAATCGTTAGATAGGTAATGAATGATGCATGGAATAATAAATCAACGACCTATAGTCGATGGGCAAGGCATACGAGTATATACCTATTTCTGGCGCAAAGCAGTAAAGTCTGTATTGCTGTTTCAAATTGAAAAGTAAGAGAGCCAGCGTAATTACGGGTACTTCATCGGACTCCTCAAGGTTAGCAACATCGAAAACCCTCTAATAACATTATAGTGAGGTGTGATGTCTATGAGCGACGGTGACAACTACCATCAGGTGGCTCGTCCGCTCGTCTGCTCTCCTTATGTGCAAAAAAGTCGATGGCAGACCTGAACCTGCTATTTGCACTACAATATTCGGGTCATGGTCGGTTAGGTGCTTGTGTCCAATTCAGAACCTGCGCTTCGGCGTCTCTCTCTATGTGTTTTAAAACCCATGACAAAGGAACTCAATATAGTATCCTATCCAAAAAAAGGTATTAAGCACCTAATCATGTGACTGGATATTTTTCATGGACTTCACAATCCCAGAAGGATTTGGGAGCCATTGCTTGTTACCCTAGAAGTTTCCAGTTAATATGGGATCTTGGGATGGCGAAACCAGCAAACATTTTTTTAACTACAATGCCTAATCACATTTGTTTAAATTTGAAATCTCATACAGCAAACAATTATTTTGTTTATTATCTTTATTCATCTTCACTTGTTTCTTCGCAACTACCTTTTGACACTACCAACAAGCACATTTCTAAGCATGCAAGCATACAGCCAGTCTTTCATCACACCTTGATCATCCTTCTTTCTTCCCGTCCTACACATAAAGTGAGTGTATGCCCATAAGTGCCTTATTAAGTAAACCGGCATCACCATACCGCGATCCTCGCTTTGCGCTCGTTCTCGAGTCTGTCCAGCTCGTCCTGCTTCTTCTTGTCATCCCTGTCGGCCATCATCTTGACGTACTTGGACGTGAAGTCCGGGAGAGGCACCAGGCGGTACCGCGGCTCCTCTTCGGACTCGGGCTCTTCTTCAACTTTCTGGGAAATTAAAAGTATAGTGGAAGATACATATTCTGTAGAACCCTATACAATAAGTTCTTGTTAAAATTCGTTGTTCTTGTTAAAATTTCTTGTTATAATATGAATGTGTCAAATAAGTTAAAGTGACAAAGTACTTGAAGGGTAGCCAGCCTGAAGGGTAGCCAGCCTGAAGGGTAGTCCACTGTACACAATCTTTTTTAATTCCCATTCGTTTATTGTCAATACTATAGTTAGATACGGAATTCCTACCACTGTCGCTGGTAGATCAGTATATCTGCGACCATGGCGTATGCAACTCCGTCCAAATTTCGGGAGCTCAATACAACCAAAATAATTAATGGTAAAACTTTGTCGTAAAACGAATGAAGGATCTGTTATCAAAACTTCAATTATAGATATTATGAAGATTCAAAAGACCAGATCCTACCTACTGATTTTAATTACTGATCTATAGATTCTTAAACGGTCTTGGTTCTTTGTTATTCGCTTTTATTCTTGATGAGCCATAGCCATGGCACGTTGATTCTGAGGTAGGCTAGCTCACCACAGGTGCCCCTAGTAAGTGATTATGCCCATGCATTTGGGTCACGTATGAACAATATTATTGTTGCTTCAATTTGAAGCCTGAGACACGCGTTCAACTGCAAGTGTTTAAAGTCTGTTTAGCTCACCTCAGTCTCGTCAGGTATGTCAGGGCACTCGGTCCGGTACCGTATGGCCATACAAGTGTCCCGCATGGCGCAGCCGACGACCACATAGGCGTCATAGCCTCCTCCTATCAGCCAAGACACGAGGACGTGGGCTATCTCGAAGGGGTTGCCGCTGCGTCGGATGATGCACGTGTATGGAGACATCAGACGCTCCGGCTGGAAATAAGGATAAACAAACGTAAAATTTAACTCTATGACGATAGGCTGGGTCTGGCTGGGCCATTCACTGTAGAATCTCTATTGACCCTAAGATACCTAAGTAGTTCTGAACTGGACAGATAGAATTTATGCAATTATTGCTAACTAAAGTTTTATGGTCAGGTTCCATGGAAATTAAAGTTATCTTTATCGGCTATGCCTATAGATATGGAGCTACAGAAAGCTACAATGCGAAGTAGGCAATCTGATGTAGGCTAAGTATAAACGAATACATCAGTGTG
This sequence comes from Hofmannophila pseudospretella, assembly GCA_947369225.1. Classification (NCBI taxonomy): domain Eukaryota; kingdom Metazoa; phylum Arthropoda; class Insecta; order Lepidoptera; family Oecophoridae; genus Hofmannophila; species Hofmannophila pseudospretella. The sequence continues at coordinate 9,866,034 of OX376330.1, read as the reverse complement.
CCGAAAAGAATGTTCGACCCTTATTATAATGACGATATCAAAGGATTGAATTATTTTAGGTTCCTACCTGTGTACAACATTTTATAATTAATCAATAGATTAATTTAGATAATATAACTAAGCATAAGAAATTTTTGTCTAACGTGACGGTCTAAATGTAACGTATTTTGTTACTTGGAATAAACTATTTTGAACTTTGAACTACTCAAATGCCCCTGTGATTTCAGAATTCAGCATTAGCTCCATCTATTATATTTAATTTATACATAAGGGCAAACCAACCTTTAGCCTACAAGTAAGCAACCAAGCCACAAAATGCTTCCATGGAAATTAGACAGATAGCGCCACCAGTGTGTTAATATTTTCCAAAACATTAGCGTAATGTATGAGTGAAAGATCCGATCCGATCCGGCGAAACACGGACACTAACAACCCTAACAAAAAAATCAAAACATTTCATCGCAAAATTTTCATTGCAGTAAAATCTTGATGCTGTATGTTTCCAATAAAACAACCTCGTGTTTCTGAAGACTACATTCTTCTTCATTACTTCAGACTTCACTTAATACCTACCTAAAGAACATTCTCAAGCATAAAATCAATAATTCATCAATTTGATTGTCAGTATAATATTACCTTATCTTTGTTTAGGCTTGTTTTGAAGTTGTAAATAAGCAATTCATATTGTTTTTCGTGGAAATCATAAGTTCATTGTTACCCGGAAGGGCGGAGGGTGGGAGGGTAGAAGCCTCCCTCTGCCCCTTCAAATTGAATCCAAAGTTGAGTGAAAACAAAGTCCGGTGCCGCAACTTTTCCGACTTGAAACTTGAAACTTTCACTTTTCTCTGAAAACTTTTCAGCACTTTCGCTATCAATTTTCTTTCTTCGAGCACTTTCTAAGACAACTTATATTACTTGAGGACTACATTTTGTGCAGTTTAGCATTTCAAAGCGTTGTTTAGTATTGAAAGTTTGAGCTTTGCAGTGATTAGTTTTGTAGTCTAGCATTTGTCTTTCTACCTACATATACTACAAACTCTACTACTTTCAACTTTTGACATGAATTCAAATTAATGCCTTACGTTAGGTTAAGAGGGGTCATCCAAGAAAAATTGTGTAACGAGAAATATATACTCGTACTTTCGAGAGCTTCGTGTAGCGAAAGTTTAAGAGTTAGAACAATAATAGTTATACCATCGTAAAGATATATGCTCGATCCCCCTTGGTTACCTCTCGTGGCGCCATAGGCCGCGCAACTGAACACTGAAAATGAGGTGTTTGCGCGGTTAGCGGTCAATTTAAAGTGAGCTAGCGTCAAAACTACTCGACGGATTTGGACCAAATAAACTCTATTTTAAAGAATACACGCTACGATTTGATTGAAAGTTCTGACGTTGATTGCAAGTGAAAATGGCAAGGTCGAAAGAAAAAAAGCTAAAATTAACAGATTAAATCTCGTTTGCGACCGACCTAAACCACTTTCGAGAGCGGATGAAGGAAATGAAGACGTATCCTACGTCTTATTATTTTTTCCTCTTCATCGTTTAAGAAAGGTAAAAGCCCAGAAAAATTACACCGGCTTGAACCAGGTTGACAAAGATGGTGAGCGCCGAGAACGTAATTTGAATTCATAAAGCTCAATCTTAATTCCTAAACTAATTGCATAAGTACTAGTAACAAGCCGTAATATTGATAAAGGCACAATTGTTAGCTAACTTAATAAAATTCTTGATGCAACATCAACACAATGACATCTAACATCGTACTGTACTGCAGCATTGCTATAATACTCCTGGCCAAAGCAACCCTAACAAACCCGAGTACGGCACAGACACCGCAGAGCTGGCACAAATTAGTCCATACCACGTTCCGGGCTTTGAGCACGCTTGACCAAGCGTATTCGGACTCCGAACAAGACGCCAGAGCAGCGGCGGCCAAGTTACGGCCCGCAGGGAACTTACTGTTGTGCAGTTATTAAAGAATTCAACATATACATAGTAAATTTGGCAAAAAGGCGTTAATTAGTCCATACCGCGTTCGGGGCTTTGAGCACGCTTAACCAAGCGTATTCGGACCCCGAACAAGACGCCAGAGCAGCGGCGGCCAAATTACGGTCCGCAGGATAGTTACTGTTGTGCAGCCTTTGGTTATTAAAGAATACAAAATATTCAAAATTAAATTGGCGTTATCGGCGTAAATTAGTCCATACCACGTTCGGGGCTTTGAGCACGCTTGACTAAGCGTATTTGGACAGTGGTGGGCAAGTTGCGGCCCGCAGATACTTTTTTATTGTGTAAAGTAGAGATAGATAGAAACACTTTATTGTACACAAATACAGAGATAGATAGATAGATAGATAGAGAGAGAGAGAGCATACCAGCAAACTTTATATTAAACAAGACGCGTCACTTGACCAATAGGTCACCGTCGCCCATAGATATCTCAGCTCACTAGAATGTTATTAGATGGTTTCTATACGCTGCTAACCTTGAGGTCTTAGAGTGCCTCATGTGTCGGTAATTACGCTTCTCTCTTACACTTCAAACAGAAACACAGAGACGCTAGCAGCAGCTTTATTCCGTGTATGAGGCGGATTTAGAATATCCCTACCGCCACTCGATAAAGCATGTCGTATGCCAAGAAAGTGCATTACCAGTTTTGGCTAAATCTTCAATGGAATGAAAATATCATTAAGGTTCATACCTTCAAAGATTTGCTAGCGAAAATAGTCTTTATTGTTCTTTGACGTGCAAATGACATTCAATCTTAGGGTGGTAAACCAATTATTTGACCGACTGTACAAGGCGACTAATCCGAGTAACTTGCTGGTGGAAGGACCCCTTTAGGATTCGCCGGGCTAGTGACCACTCTTCTTTGTAAGGTCTGTCGTCAAATGTCTTAGCTTCGGTGTTGATGTGTTTTATACATCAGTGATTGATTGATTGATTAATACTTTATTGCACACAAGAAATTTACATAGGAAAGGAAACATAGAATAAGTGTACAAAGGCGGCCCTATTGCGATCGCTTCCAGGCAACCTAGGCGATAAAAGAATTATTAATAGTTTACAGGCAGTATAGTGCAGAGGAGTGAAATATGAAATATTTATTGGTTTATATACTAGGCAGATATATTTAGGCAGTGTTTATAGAAGAGCCAGTACTTACTAAGCCCGTGTGCTCCCACCTTCGACCTCATCGTCACTTACCACTAGGTGAGATAAAAAACCACCCCAGACTGACTCTGCACAATCATACATACCGCTGCTTTCATTTCATGCAGCCTTCGGTTAATAAAGAGTACCAAATATAGTAGAGCTGGCATAAATGAATCCATACCACGTTCCGGGCTTGAAGCATGCTTGACCAAGCGTATTCAGACATCGAACAAGACGCGAGAGCAGCGGGGGTTAAATTACGGGCCGCAGAGAAATTTCATGGAAAACGTTCGATTATAGAAGACTACACAACTTTTATGCAGTCCATCACGGTAAAATATCTCTTCCAGTAGACACTTTCTACAGTGCGTGTGATGTAGACATCAGAGGTTACCTCTACTCTGACATCTACATCACACGCAGTTTATTGTTTGTACCAAATTAAATAATTCCATAAATCGACGTCCACGAGATCGATTCCACTAAATACAACGTAAGTAAATAGAATCTAAACTGCATTGTTAAAACGTGTTTCGTATGCTACTATCCACTAACGATCCAATATCAGTTAAGTTCCGATAGAGTCAACGATCGATAGAACAGTAACGTATTTGTGCATTCTAATAAAACCTATAGTTTATACTGAATCGCAGTTGAACGGTACGTACGTTTCAACTGTCAAATATAACGATCGAACATCAGTTCCTCCCAAGGTACTTTTGCCCGATCGATAGTAAATCGAAAGGTGGCAGTGGTAAATTAGCCGTCAGCAGAATGCGATTTGGTGTCCAAATAGAATTGGAACGAAAACTAAATTGAAATTGGATAGAAATAGAACTACAAACGTTGTAATTTAGGCGAATTGGGCCCCAGGACGGCGATTCTGGCAAGTGGAATGTCGAATTCGACATTAGTCCTATCTCATTCGCTCACACTGTATGTGAGCGTGACAAGACGGTCGAATAAAATGTAAATAAATGGTATGAGTATGACTATGAGTCATAGCGCTCGACTTTTGTTTGTCGAACTCTACGAGAATTGGCTTCCTAATCTCGATAGTTACTTTTTAGATCGATCTATTTGCTTGGCAAACTAGGTTTTTTGGAATACGTGTGGTTTAGGCGTCGCGAACTAAATCCAATGTAATAGGTAAGCAAAAGTAGGTACATCTCTTATCTACTTTGTAAGCGAATGCAACCCTTTTATCACGCGGCCCTCGATCGACACAGATTAACGATCCCTGCGCCAGAGCAAGACTAGGGCTGCAATAGTAGTTGCATGTCGTTATCGATGCTTGCAAGACCCGCTGTATCGATTCGCGGGAGGTCCAGCCACGGAGGGGGCGGGGGAGGGTGGTTCGCGCCGAGTCGCCGGCGACGCGAAACGCCACTCATGCGAGTCCGTGCTGCGCCTCTAATTGAATATGCTGCGACAATTTTTATCGACTATCGATAAGCTGAAAATAAAATAGGTATTTTTTTTATAATTTGAAAATTTGGTCAAGTTTACAATCTTACTCATCTTGTAATATTTCTTACATATTTTTTGTCAAATGTACCTACTCGTATATGGTCTATTAATATAGGATTTTCTATTTCTAATTTTTTTAAGTACGCTCAGCCCAGCAACCCTAAATGTTTATTAAATAAATAAAATATTTTGGTCTTCTTTTGTATTGCAATTAGAAATAATGTTTTATCATTTATATCCAGACGCGGGAAGAGGTTCCATTCCTCCTTTCGTACATTTATTTCCTTCCCCAAAGATTTCGAAATTTAGAAGCACATCCAGAGGCCACTACTAGCCTAATTTCTGTTATTTTTCCATTTATTCGCAGAAAATGATATATCACAATGCGAACTGCAATAGAATGAAAACAAACCCCATTGGGTTTCAATCAATTCATCCTCGTCTAAATACAGACGTCACTGTATTTCTCAAAATAAGTGAACTACCTTACGTTCTTCCTGCGAATACTGAAGACAGAAGAAGGTTGCCTGGAAAAGATCGCTCTCAGCGATAAGGCCGCCTTAATTGTGCCTCGCTGTTTCTATTATGTATCTATTGTTTGTTTGGTCTAGAGATGCCACGAATATTCGGCTACTATTCGGTATTCGGCCTATTCGGCCACTTTTTTTGGTATTCGGTATTCGGCCGAATAGTGCGTACTATTCGGCCGAATACCGAATACCTAATTATGAAAAAAAACACATATTAATCAAGATTATATGTATTCTATTACCAAATTACAATACTTTAGTAAGTAAAATTGATAAATAGTAGGGTGTGATGGATAAAAACAAGCTTTTCAGCATTTGTTGGTAGCAAACGATTGCGCTTTTCGTCGTAAATGATACCTGCTTCAGAAAATAACCTCTCACTATACACACTACTCCCAGGAGACGAAAGATAAACTTTAGCAAATTTCGAGAGGCTTGGGTATTGTTTTTCGTTTGCTGACCACCACTTGTAAGGATCTGCCGTCCGATCTAGGCGAATTGTTTTCAAATAAAAATCCATCTCATTTGCCACAGCACTCTTCTCCACATCCTCATCATTATTATTTCGCATATTATCTGTAGCGACTTCATCAAAGCAGTTTCAGAAACTGTCGTGTATTTCAATAGTCTCATCATTTTCATTCAAGTTTCTTTTCTTACGAAGTGGAGAAGAATCGTCATCGGTAGTACTAGATTTATCACAATCACAACTTATTTTCAGAGCTTCTAGAAGATTTTTTTGTCTTGCTCTTTCAGTTTGAACCAATCCTAGGAAACTTGTTTTGAAATGTGGGTCAAGAAAAGTAGCAACCAGATATTTGTTGTGACAATGAGACAGGTTGCGGCCTGTCTATTACGAGTTTACGCCCTCGGCAAGCATGTATTTTGTGCCGAATATTCGGCCGCCGAATATTCGGCGCTTCGGCCGACAGCGTTGCCGAATATTCGGTATTCGGTATTCGGCCAAATCACTATTCGTGGCAACTCTAGTTTGGTCCTGTTTGTGAAATAAAGTGTAAGTATTTAACTTTATTTTGGTTACAGGGTTCTTCAAGAAGAGTACATAATTATAATTTAGGTGTTCAGTTAACAACTGAATGGTTGACATTGTTTTAGGTGTAATTAACATAAACATACATACAGAACATAAAGTTCTAAAAGTTATCGATAAAAAATATAAAAGCATAACAAACGCCCGCAGCACAAAAGGGAGCGCTCTCCAAGAACGGCAGTCCGCGCGAGTGATTTGCGCCACCCGCCCGACGCCGCCGCGTGGTCGCGACGCGGGCTCGGGATGTGCCACCGCGCTCCCGGGATTTTTCTATCGATATCGATAGTTTTACTTTTTTTTAATCATTATTTAGTAACTATCCCGAGTGTACCTATCTATTCTTAGTGAAGAGTAGTCGGGGTTAAGATAAATAGTAGCAATACCGACAGATGTAGACATCTGTTACCTATAGATAACCAAAGTAAACTTGAGTGAGACAGGTGGTGCTGGATTAGATAGGTATACACCTAAACCAAACTTACCTATACAACCTAAGTAATCAAGATTCTAAGTGTAGCATCTCAGAGCAGACCGGCGATTGCTGAAACGTGTCAATGTCCGTGTAAACATCGTGTCCTTCCCCAGGACCGCGGCGAGCACTTCGCCGTCGGCAAACAAAGGACTGTTTTTGTCACGCGGCGCCGCCCACCCGCCGCGAGCCGTGTCCGTGGCGACGAACGGCCGCGGCGGCGGCGGCAGGCCGGCCGCGGATCGATATCGCCAGCTAGAGATCTCGGCCTACGCGCCCGCCTCGCCGGCCATTTGCCTACCTCGACGCCTCGGGCTCGTGTGTACATAACCCGCCGCCCACCTCCCCGGCCGATACACCCCCGCAGATTACCGCCTACAAAGCAAACTTCATTGGTACGTGCATGCAATATGCGCAAGGAGCAGGCCCGAATTGCGCCTCGGACCGTCGCCCGGCCAGATTGCTTTGATATTCTACCCGCCGCATAGGCTATTGCACGCTGAATCCCAGCTAAAGGCACCTCGAGCTCGAATGGGTACTATTTCGGCTTTAGCACACACGACGCCGCTCACAATCGCGTTAATTACTCAAGCGATAGCGAACAAGGGGAGCCATATTATCTTGAACGAACTTCAACGAACTCCAAAACGTAGGCAACAACATCATACATTATTATATAACTATGGATGTTGTAAAGAATTGCGCTATTTTTTGTTTTGTTTAAAATACACTTACTTACCTAAAAACATTTGAGTTCAATCCGTCCATTTTCCATTAGGTCCATTTCCCAAATGGTCCAGTCACATTTCGTCCAGTCCCAATTCGTCCAGTCTCAAAACGTCTACAAAATGTCCAATCCCAAACCGTCCAGTCATAATGTGTGCTATGCAATGTGTCCAATGTCATTCCCTTGTCGTTCTTACGACATTGGACACATTGCATAGCACACATTATGACTGGACGGTTTGGGACTGGACATTTTGTGGTCTTTGAGATTGGACGAAATGGGACTGGACGATTTGGAAAATGGACCTAATGGAAAATGGGCGAAATGGGAAATGGACGAATTAAACCCAAACGCCTAAAAGTTAGGGATGTAATGAGACAACTAAAATATATCACTACCTACTAAATCATGATACAATTCCACATAGAAAGGACGTAGTACACCTAGATACATTTCTAAAAGTAATCCAACTAAGAATGATTCTCACTGCAACTTTCAAGATGAAGCATCTCATACAATATTTCAACGACTCTACATTTTGCAGAGCATACGACGACTCGTCATTGCAAATACTTAAGTTTCAGTTAAAAGCTCGGGAGGGAGTAAATCGGCCAAGTGCAACTCCGAACTCCCGCCCTCTGTCCTCCAATGTGAAAGAGGGAAAGTTCACATTTGCATATTGGCCTCGGCGTCGCAAACTTTCCTCAAACTTTGTAGAGTTGGTAGAGTCAAATATACAGATCATGTTACTGAACTTTGAAAAGCAACTGGCGATATATGAGGCATTTGAAATAGTCTTCTATGTAAATTCTAAGCTGTGAAGTTTCTTAGAAGGATTAATTTTCAAATTCAATTTGACTTGTTTCCACTACTAGTACGGGACCTTATTGCTCACGCTTGTTGGGAGCCTTGGATTTTGTGATTAAAGCAAGTCACTTTACACAGATGTTCCTTGGGTCAATCTAAGCTGATTTATCCCGGTAGCCACCGGTGAAGGTCGTGCAGGGGGAAGGAGGGGGGGTCAAAGATGCCCACCGCCGCGTTCACGTTAAAAATTCATACCGTTATTATTTTAGCTACTAGGCATATTGATAAATATTGATAAATATTAACGAGGGAGCTCACTCTTGGCATCACAATAAAACAGACCAAAAAACAAACAATAAAGATCTGAATGAAACGTGTACGAGCCCTGAATCTGAATGAATTGCGAGAGCCGGCACCGCATCGCAGACGCCAGTCGCTGACACAATCGGCCGCGGGAATATTTTAGCGTATTTCAATAAAGGCGCGACATCTTTAATCTAGGCGGGATCGGGTAGGGGCATAAATCTTGCAGGTCCGGGCGAGTCGGGGCGAGTTGGGGCGAGTTTTGAATCATTTAGCGCGGTGCGGCTCGACGCCGCGCGACTTCCGTCCGGCACGTGCTGGCCCCCCGCGCGCCCGCCGCCGCCCCGCCGTGTGCCGTGCCACCCGCACCCGCGCCGCGTCTGTCTTGTCGAGACAAAGGGACGATAGTGCTGCGAATAAAATTGCTGTATCGATGAAAGTATCGATATTTTCCGCTTTTTTGTTTTACTATGTAATTACTGGATTAAGTCGGATCTAATAAGACGTTTTTTTTAATTTATTTTTTATTCAACTTTTACACAGTACAGTAAATACAGTAATATACCGCTAAACTGCTGCGGCGTTTACCTGGCGACTTCCCACGCAACTGTGTAATATCTGGGGATTATTTAGAGTTTACGTAAATTGTTAGTTTGTGAGCCTTGAAAGGTGAAGTCCCTGTTCAATTTATGATCATATTTGTAGTCTTGGAATATGAACATAAACACAATGCCACACCTGGCAACCCCAGACGACCCGGCTTCTACGTATTTTTATTCTGTGCTCACCGTTCGTTGATGTCAGTTTGTGATTTTCTTAATTATCTAATTAAACCAAGTTTAAAGTTACTTCCGTCTATTTAATGTTATTTACAAGTGGTTATGGGCCATCTCGTAACATTTTAATATAAAAGTAATTCCGTAAAAAGTTCCGCAAAGTTGATTTTCGTTGATTGATATTTTGTGCGTATTTTGTAGATACGTGTTTATATTATGCAGTAGGTCCGAAGGTAGATTATGACCCTATCATTACTTATATATTTATACCTTATCTTGTGCAAGTGGATGCCTCTGCTCAAAGTGGAAATGCTGATGATAATTCAAAAACCATATTTTGCAGTCATCTAACATTTACTAGGTAAGTTGGGGCAAGAACTTTATTGTCATAATAAGATAGTACCTACATGTACAATATGATAAACTTATACTATTTACCTCTGTACTAAGTTCTACACAATGTTCTCTGACTTTTAAACTATATCTAACCTGTATCTTGAGAACCACCCAACCAACCTTCTCTTACACAAATATCAGTGGGTGATCAAACTTCAAGGCAGAAACTTGACAATCTCAATAAGCTGACTTAATAACTGTGTAACATAAATCGAAGGTCCCTCCTACGTACAATTCCAAAACTGGCAGTTAAGAAGATTAACTTTTTTATATTTTATTTAACGGCCTCGTCAGTTTACATAATTTTTACAACTCTGTAATAAATAATGTAAACGGTACATGTGTTGTGTACTGTACATGTAATTATATTCATTGAATATTTTCTGAAATACAAAAAAGAACTCTTCTTGTTAGAAGTTTGACATTCGCATATACCTACGTCATTGTACACAGGGACCGTCTAAAAGACATAAGCCACTCTTAAATTCGACCTCATCCGACCTGGGAAACAGCTCAAGGGTGCCGACTTGCCCCGACGCGTTGGTGCTCACTTAATGTGCGCACTGGCCACGGCCGAAGCGCCCATTACAAACACCTGTGCGGCTGGACCGAGTCCCCCCACTGCGACTGCGGCGCGAAGTTCCAGACCGTCGAGCGCGAGTGCCCCCTGCGAGCATACGCCGGTGACCCTGACGACTTTATCCTACTAACCCCAGACGCCGCCGATTGGCTCAGAAACCTGGATATTTCGTTGTGACATGTCACAGTAATTATTATTGTGTATAATTCGAACTGCCATACGAATAAATAAATAAACTCTTATTTTTAGGAAAATTTTCGAAATCCAAATCAATCGATAGCCGACTCTCCATCACAGCCCTAGCGAACGACGTCCGAGCCGCCTCTAATTTGAATTCACGGAGACTCCGCGACGCGTCCGCTGCGCGCCGCGTCGGCCGCGCCCGACTTAATGAATCGCGAGAGGGTGGGGGCCGCCCGCAGGGGGCGCTAGCCGGGGGGCGATCGGACGGCCACCGCATCCTCCGCGCGGATAAGTGACGCCCGTGTTGCTCCGTACCTATGTACGGTGCCTTATGTATTGCGGTACATAGCGGCCGGCCTGTACCTACGTAACGCTCGCCAAATTTATGTCCCGCACATGTCTAGAGACCGCGGCGTACCTTTAGAGGGATTTTGCGTGTTTACGTACAAAAGGGGGCCGCCGAAGATATTTGAGACGGAATTCTGCTTGGACCCTTATTGATGAGCTAGTCGGGCTCTCTTGATTCAGCTGGGTCGTGTTTGGATGTGTTAAGTATTTAAAGTATCAAGTACTCGGTAACTGACCTTATTTTGCGAAGTATAAGTTACTACTACAAGCCCTAAATGTAAGATACCGTATAACCGTAGGTACTTACTTACTTAAAATTCCAGACATGGTCTCAAAACATCACTAACTTTCAAACTTATGATTTTCCTGTACAAAGCAGTAAAGTCAATAAAACCTCGAGTGAACATTAAAAGACGGGGGTTCTAAAACACGAATCTCGTAAACATTAAACGATGGGAATATAATAATGCAAATGGCCATCCCTTAACGGTAGAGATACCGCCCCGGGCTGCACGAATGCTTTTGTCGGGTTCAAAGTCGACGGTAAACAAAAACTTGGTAATGGCCAATTATGTAAATAGCACGCTGGATGACCAATCAAAACGCAGTAAATTATTCAAGCGGTTCGATTACGCTCCGGGCATCTTTAGTTTCATGACTGTCGATAGTTTATTATCGATACATTTGCGCCTATATTGGAATCATTACTTTTGATTTGACTAATTTTGTTTGTATTTTGAAATAGGATAGCTACCTACGTATCTGCAATTTACATGAATTTAGCCAACAATTTGTGATTATTTAATGACAAACCCCCAAAACAAATCGGCTTACTCCTCGAGTCCTCGTCTATACAGAAAATAACCATTATTCGCGCTCGCTCCCCAACACATAAAGCTCAAATTATCCGACGCGGTCGGGGGCTCAGATCCGTCAAAGAGCCCCGTGGGCAGCCGTGGGAGACCGACGCCGCGGCTCAACCAGCTCCGTATTTAGAGCCTTCATAGTTCACTGGACCCCCCTGAAGATAATAAAGACCTGTAGGTATTAATATTTACATGAGTTGCACAGCAGCAATTGCAATACGGATACAATTTAAGAAAAGGTACTTTTCTAACAATACATTAAGAGATAATTTTTGATTGAAATTTTTCCTTTGTACAATATTGACAGTAGCCGATGCATTGATTTTGATCATATGTACTCAGTATGATCAGGTTTTCGAGTGAACGCTAAAAGTAACTTGGCGCAATGCTGTGCGAATGTGACTCGCTGTCTGGAAAGCGTATGAGTCTCCTGGGGGTAGCCTACCCGAAACCAGAGGACTATAGGCTCCTTCCTCTAAGCTGTATAGCGTCCTTAATGCAAAGCATCTTTAAGGAACAGGAAGGAGACTAAGGTAAGGGGTGAGCACAAAAGATCCCTGAGGGTCGAAGTGCCGCTGGGGTTATCCCTGGGCCCAAAGTGACAATGACCAAAATTAATTTATGTGACTAATGAGAAAGTAGGAAAACAAGAGAGCTTAAATTTTATGACCCCCCAAAATTAAAGACTAGATCCGTGATCCGCCCCTGTTCCCGGCGGCCATTATCCTCGATAATCACGCGATATCGATTGACGACGTGCGTGCCGCCCTAATTTAGCGTCGAGCGGCGACGTCGTCGGCTCCAGCGCGAGGGAATTACGCGGACGCGAATTACTGAGCGCGCCTCTGCGTCACGAAATGTGCCTGTGCCTACCTACCCTTTGTCGATCGATGAAAAAAAAGTTGTTGCTATGCTCCAAAAGAAACCGTCGATTTAAAAAAATAAACATATTAGGTACTTACTTTCATTTCTTTTTAATTTGAATTTCGATCTTATCATAAGATAAGATAAGGTATAATTAGCAGTCGGTAAATGTACATTTACCGACTGCTAATAAATGAAAAGTTTCCGAAGGCGTGTAAAATCCACCAATCAGCACTGGGCCCGCTCGGTGGATCATGGCCCATACCCCCCTTGTACAAGGGGAGGCCTGTGCCCCAACAGAGGGGACATTAATAGGCTGATGATGATACCACCTCCAAGTACGGTTGGAGCGTTGCCTGTTCATCATCAGCTGTTTCCTATAGTCGTTTTCCCTTCGAAGCTTTGGAGCTCAAACTCATTTTTATAGAACAAATCATAGGCTGCATCAGTGAAAGTGCGGTGCGTGCGCTCGAATATGATACTATGGTTTTATGAATGCATTTACTATACAGGATGCACCATTGTGATGGGTCAGTATGGGGAACTCTGAAACTATAAGAGATAGAGACATATGTTCTAAGGAACCATCGATTTTAGTGTTAAGAAAAACTGCATTCTAGGAATGCATTGCATTTACAACAAAATCATAGACGACTCGGGAATCGAACCCGCATGGGAGTCTGGCGTCCTAGCCACTAGGCCACCGACTACCTACTGATTACTGAGTTAATTTTAAGTTCAGTGTCAACAAAGAACTTAGTGAGTAACGTAAGTGGAAATTGAAGCAAATATTGTAAATAAATGACTGTGTATCGTGCACATGCCAGTCTGAACAACTTCCCGGTTATAACTGGATAAATCCGGATGTTGTTGCATAACAAATCCCCAGCGAAAAAGGACGCAACAGGTGGTATCATTATGAGTTATTTTACTGCGCAGTATGAAGGCCAAATGGCCAACAGTTTTCACTTGTATTTTTTATTTCGATAAAGTTTCGTTATTTTTGTACGAGTTATTTAATTTTATGAGAACCTCGGCGAGAGGCCGAGACAGCCGCTATACAATATTTGTCGAAGTTCATAAGTTGCTCTTGATCTAACATGTCTCCGTTCAGTAACATATTTTTAGTCTATTTGTGTTGTTTATAATACGTTCTCCATAATGCTTGCACACCTACTACCTCTTTCTCGAAATAATTTCCTCTGCCCGAAGGTTGCCTGGAAGAGATCGCTCTTAGCGATAAAGCCGCCTAAATTGTACTTCACTATTTCCTTTGCTGTCTCTTGTTTGTTGTTTTCTATTTGTTCCCTCTTATCTATTTCTGCCGTGAAGCAGAAATGCTTGCATTTCTGTGTTTCGGTTTGAAGGGTAAGAGAGCCAGCGTAATTTCCGGCACATGAGGCACTCCATCTTAGTCCTCAAGGTTAGCAGCGCATCAAAAACCCTCTAATATTAATACAGTGAGGTGAGATGTCTATGGGCGACGGTGACCACTTACCATCAGGTGGCCCGTTGGCTCGTCTGCTCTCCTTATTGAATAAAAAAAAAAAAAATAAGACTCAATTTACAGTGCCGCGGAATGGAATGGAAGCGAATTTTCGCAACGTAATTGTACATAGAATAATGAACTCTATGTCAATTGTGTAACATACAAACTAAATACGAGCCAAAAAAGAAAAGTAGCTAGAGGAATTCTCGAGAATGTGCGAGGATTCCGCGGAAGTTGCGCGACCTCTTTTTTGGCTCGTATTTAGTTTGTATGTTACACAATTGACATAGAGTTCATTATTCTATGTACAATTACGTTGCGAAAATTCGCTTCCATTCCATTCCGCGGCAATGTAAATTGAGCCTAAAGTGTATTTTACTCTACTTTATCACCGTATCAACTGTAAATGTAAAGCTTTAACAAACACACAAACAAACTACATTCACCTACGTAAGAATCTCATGCTGCATGCATGTAATAACAAAGAACAGCTTTAGAAATTGTCCCTCATATTTATTTCACATGATATTAGCAGTCGGGGATAGTGCTCCAACGAGCGAGTAGAGACCGAGAGGCAGCCAGGTGCGCGACGCATCGCAATGAGGGCGCGGGCGCGAGGCGAGGGCCCACGGGAGGCGCGACGTGCCTCCCAACTGCGCGCGCGCCACTCGACCGCGCATCCGCTTTCGTAGGGCCCAGAGACTTTGTTTTATTATTCCTTTCTTGTTATCGATTTATCGACATTCTTTTCTCATCAAGAAAATTGTAATAAAAAGCGGTTACTTAATAATAATAATAATTTGTTATACTTTGATTTAGATGGATATTTTAAAATTGTTTTAAAGAATAAATCGTTCGTGACAGATTTACCAACAGACGCAGCAATAAATTACATAAAGGTCATTGTTTTTTTGTATGTGGATAGGCGATCTTTTTTTTAAATTGTTAATAGCTGTGGATGGGAGATGAAATGGTGCCATAGCTTACATGGTTTTCGACTTTTAATAATAAATTTATAAAGAAAAATACAATCAACAAACACATTCATACATTTAAATAAACTTTGTATACTTCTGTATTGTGTTCTATATTCTGGTGTTTACAGCGCTAAATAAACGATTTCAATTAGTAGTTTGTACTATTTTTATACATAAACAGAGATGTTTTTGAAAGTCGAAAGAAGAAACTTTAGCTATTATACCATTATTTATCAATATAACCAATAGTTATTTCAGACTAAACATTTTAATTGAATCCCGCTCCATATCCCAGTCGTCGACATCGATTCCCGCGCAACGTGTCGCATCACTAGGCCCCTATCACACGTCGCGGTTTCTCCGCGAAGCGATTGCCAGGCGCTGTCCCAGGGCGGCTGCGTGCGATACGATCTCGCGCGAATGCGTGACCGCATCCTGTGCCCCGCGCCCCTCACCTCCTGCGGGCCCTGCGCAGGAGCACGCAACGCACTTCCGGCCGCGGTAAATGTGGTGACCACGAGGATTTTCCCATCACTGGTCAATGACCAAGGTTTTTTGGTGTTTTAAGCGCACTATTGCACAATTACGTGTTATCTGTAGGTACCTAGGTTGTAATTTCCTCATGTTAGGGATGTTAGGGAAGGGAAGGCCCGTCTTTACCAGACAAATTTTCTTAGTCAAATATTACCTATCGTATCTATAAAATTATACGAGTAGGTAAGATAAGATAAGATAAGATTTATTATGCAGAAGTTTAGGTAAGAATTACAAATATTGCAGATATAGTTGCATAAACATGTTACACTAAACTTTACCTTTACAGGCATATACTCGTACACCATAGACACAAATTAATAATGTTTATACTGATTTTGAGAAGAAACAAAAATGAAACCGAGAATGTCATTAAAATTTATACAATGTCAAGTTTTTGCCGCGCTTTTGTGCTGAACGGATTCTTGACTTTATTTTGTGTCTTGCAAATTGATTTACAGTGGTCTTTTTCTACTAAAAACGGTGTATTTTATTGGAAAAACGTCCTTATAATATGAGCAGTGTGTGGAACAGTGAAAAAAAAAGTTAAATAAGACGTTGTTGCTAGATCCGTACTTGGCTGGTTTTTGCAGAGCTATACTGCGTCCGAGTCGCATCTTTGGTTCGGACGGTGCAGAAGCGGGGCAGATTCTCCTAGACAGCATTGAAATGTGTCACACCAGCATTTTAATGAAGAATTGAAGAAAATTATTTACGTCAGACTTGGTTGTATGGGCTCAGGATTCCTTTACTTTTTCCAATAATATGGAAAGAACTAAACAAAAATTATACAATGTCAATAATATTAAATTTACAAAATGTTAATAATAATCCAATTAAATGAATAACTATTTATAACAACTCTTCATATATAATATCGTAAATTACAAATAATGTCAACTTAATTAATTACAATATGATAATAAAAAAAAAATTAGTAAAATGTCATACTATAACTAGACAAAAATTATACAATATAACTTCAGTCAAACAGCCCCCCGCGAAGTGCCCCCTGGCCGAAAGTACCCAGAATACTCGCGGCGTTCCCTCGCTGAATGGCGAGGGAGATGCGCTGTACCAAAAAGTGGCCGGCACGCGGATCACCTCCTCTCTCCTTAATTCGCCTCCAATTAAATTATAAATATACAATCAGCAATCACAAAATTATCGTTTATCGTCCAAAAATTCCTTGACGATATAAAAACATCTTTCCACAAGCCATGTGGTAACTACCTACCTACCTACTAAATCAACATGAATCCTTTTCATTATTTTGACGTTAGATTGATCGCTTCGGATTTTGCCTTAGGTTAGGATTCAATCGAACGTGTATGTATATGTCAGTTTTAATTCATACTCGGCCCAGATTACTGCCTTAGTACACGTACCTAAAGCTCAGAAAACATGAGACCCAAAATATTATAGTTATAAATACTCTAAGCCCAAAATACCTTCATAAAAAAACAACCAGATTAGTGACAGACATATTTCTGCGAGCTTTTGCACCAAATTTCTCTCGAGAGTAACCTGGTGCAAAAGCTAGTAAGAATTAAAAACAATTCGTGGAGAGTATGAGAGTGGGCACACCTGCGAAATGTGTTAACGGAGCTGACATCGTAAACTGGATCGTAAATCGAACGGACCCTTAAAAAGGGGTTTACATACTTCGCGTGGGTGCGAAACTGGTTTCGTTCTGATGGTATTTTAATAAATAGCATTTTAGGGATTTTTTAATTAATAACTTACCTACAGTCTGTTGCTATCTACGTCTTAGCGCTAGAAAGAAATGTCACTAACAATAATTTGACTTTTAGAGCACTACCATGCAATGATGCAACGGCAAAGTTGCAGGTTCAAACCCTGGAAGGCGATTCTCGTGGTGGAATGTCGAATTCGACATTAGTCCTATCTCATTCACTCACATTACATGTGCGAGCGTGACAAGACGTTCGTTGCGCTCAACTTTTGTATGTCGAACACTGCGAGAATCGCATTCCTGCTAGCAAAAAAATCTTACAATCACTTTTTCTAATTTATTTTAGTACGCCCGCGTATAGCATTGTAATTGTTTAATAAATCAAAATTTACAGATAGTCCTAGTTTAAAAAAATCTTCATGCAACTGACCCTCAGTCCCTCTTATTATGTTTCAATGTTCGTTCCAATAATTTCAAAGAAAACTGCGTAAACCCACATTATAAGGGCGCGTGGATGTCGCAGGGCCGCGGTTTGGTTTGTACCCTTCCCTTCCCTACTTACGCAACGCTTGGCACGGGTAGCTTCGTGTGTCCGTGTATTTATAGATGCTGAAGGGTTGACGTAATATTACACGATGGTGTTGTGGAGGACCTAAATCTGTGTGGAAGTTAGAACCAGACCATAGTGGGTTAGTTGAAATGCAGGCCAAAAAAATAAGTAAATAAATACTGCTAGTGTGTGAGGTAGTTTGTGCTAAAGTTGTGTCACACTGCGCTTGGAAATGGGCACGGAACTATACCATACCGTATATAGCTACGAGTATACCGTAGCCAGAAATCGATTTCTAGCTACGGTAAAGCCCTGGCTACACGACGACGATTTCCGGCCGGTTCCAGTATCGGTCGGTTCCATGCAACCGGTGCTTCATATAAACTCAAACAAAAATGCGCTATCGACTACACGTACAACGGTTCCACTTGGAACCGGCCTGCTCAGTTCCTGAACCGAGTGGGCGGGGCTTGAGCGCAACGCATGAGTTTGATTGCAGTCGACTACACGGCCGGTACCGGTAACGGTACCAGAACCGAACCGTCGCTGGAACCGTCGTCGTGTAGTCCGCGCCTAAAAGCTCGCGCGTCCTAAGATTTAGTGAGTCATCAGGATTAAGAATTCTCAATTTCTGCTTGTTCAGCGATTTAGGGAAAAAGAAGATAGTCCTCTGCTAGCATTGTAACCTAACCTTATATCTAATTCCAGGAATCCGAGTGTGTGGCTCTACACTTACATAATTTTCAAGTTTAATCATGAATTTGTTTCAAAATTCGTCAATTACCTACTTGATCCACCCATTTCTATGAAACACAAACGCAATCATAGTAGGTATAAATCAATAAACCTTAAAAAATGTAGATTCTTGAAAATTGATGCTATGAAAACAACAACAAAACCTGCACCACTGAAAACATAATCCCAATAAGCCTGCACTCGGCGCATAGAATTCTTAAACCCTTCGCATCGCGTCTCGCGGGAGCCGCATATTTTTTAACCCCGGGTCACCCCCGCCCGTCGGGTCGGTGCGACCCCACCGTGGGTTGGGTGGGTTAATTAGTCGCGAACGCGGTCCGGCTCCACTCCATCTAACTTGTTTCCTTCTTTATTTGCCCACTTGATACAAATGTCGGGACCCTGGCACGGCGGGCGATCGCGCATAAGGGAACTTTTGATGGTATTACGTTCGTTAAGTGTTTAAAATAATAATGTAATACGTTTAGGTTTTCCCTTCGAATTTTCATTAGTGTTTATTTTTGTGATTATCGTGTGTCTCAGATTTTGCCTTTCGTCTTTAAACATTAACTAAACCAAAACGCTAGTGTGTTGAATCTGGAATTGGAATCTTCCGTCTGACATTCAAGTTCTTTGAATTTCACCGCAATATACTGGTACTTAATTCCTAGGCCATTTTTATAGCAAAGAGCATTTAGTAGAAATCGTAGAAAATCTTCAATCCTGTAAAGGTAATATCACCATTTTCTTCGAAAACTTGACTTAAATACAGTTACATATTAAATAATAAAACACAGCTAACCTTAACTGACGACAAAATCAAAACTCCCGCTGCCTAACTCCTACACTTACCAGCAAAGCGAGCGAAACTTTCAGAACTCGACCCCTCCAGCGTCCGAGCGCGAGGTCCGCAATCATAAGCCGGTTACCCTGAGCTACGTCCCGCGGGTCCGGTCGGACGGACCCTGTACTAATGAAGGTGAATATCTTCAAAGGGTCCGTTAGTCCCGGCTGCCCGGCGGCGCCCGCGGCGTTGCTGAATCTTTAAACGGGTCGCGCGCGTTGGGAGAGTTACGCAAATGGAAACTAAAATGTGTTTCGATACCTCTCCGCTTTGTATTAACGTTTGGATACGGGTTACTGTTTCTGAGAAAGTTTACATTCGCATGTTAAAATATTATATATTGTAATGCAGAACACGTAAAATTATACGATCATATGGACTCTGCATTTTACAATAACGCAAGAGGAGCCAAATCAACGTGAAGTCTCTACAGAATTATGTACAGGATCCCAAAAATGAAAGTAAAGTAAAGTAAAGTAAAAAGTAAAATACACTTTAATGCAAAAATATAAAATAACAAACATGAGATAAAAAAGGAAATAGTGAAATACAATTTAGGCGGCCTTATCGCAAAGAGCGATCAATGAAAACTATAGTTCCAAGGCAAAAAAGGCAATATATTGATACAAGCAAAAAAAACACCGCGTTTTATAAATTAGGCACTACCGTACAGCGCCATCTATCGGTGTGACGCGTGAACAAATATCTGAATCTACATTTGAAAAGACGTTAAATAAGTATCTCGATATGTGATCGTGACGTATTCTGTGAATAAATAAATACCTACGGGATGCACAGAAACACTCCGAAACTTACTTAGGTACCAGGGGATAAGAACTGTTAATTTTCTTGCCAAAATTCACCGCTGGGGTCGTTAACGCATCTCGAATACACCTCCAGATGTCCTTTAGTGCCGCTCCACGGGGCTTGAGGAATGGACGGGCGCGCAGCGGACTTAAGTAAAGGCCCCTTCTCACGAACTACGAGAGTAGAAACAGCTACGTACGTAGAACACGTGACGTAGCGCCTACGCACTTTGCGCTTTTAATGGACGCTGCTACTGTGCGTGATAGAGCTACGTTATATAACATAATTATACGCCACAATAACAAAACTTTCTGGGAATTTAGTCATTTGTTTTGAGATATTATATTATTTTGAAAAAATCAAGATTATGGCAATATGGCTCTGAGTTTAGCTGTTCTTGAATCGTCTATATTATACTCGGAGATAAATCCTGTACATTTCTTAAAAAAATAGTGTCATCTACAGAAGGTACGTAACTTTTTTTAGTCCTCATCCATATAGTAATTATACATACATACAGTTATAATAATGGAAAAAAAAGTAAGTAAGTAACACGTTTATTTCACACACAGCAATGACCGAAACAGTTATAATTATGATAAAATAATTATGTAGTCAAAGGTAAACATACTGAAATCGTGTCTGATGGTCTGCTGTTATTGTGAAAAGGGCATCAACTCAGCTTATTGCTGCAGACAAGAATGCCTACAGCGCTGGTATTCTGTTGGACCATGACCGATGGCTGGCCAAAACCTGTCCAAGAGGACAAAGATACGACACAAATAAATTTAATTGAAGATAGGTTTACCATGACACATAAATGATAAAAAAATATATGTACAAATATCGTAAATAAATAAATATATATACCTACACACAAATATATAAAGTGGTACTTGGAATACTTTTTACGTCACAAAATGCGGCTAAAAGTACGCGCGAATGTCGTACGCAACTACATAAAAACACCTACCACTAGTCTAAAGGGAATCTAAGGGAGCAGAGGAGAGGGGGGAGGTTGGCAGTGCAGCTCGCAGCTGACGGCGAGTGAGTCGAGCCGTAATGTACGGCGTACATAAGGTACGTCCCTCGTATAGTACATAGCTGCTGGCTAAGATAACGCTATAGTACATGGCCTACACGTAGTTCGGCTACGGAGGGAAGACGGGGCAGGCTATTTGACAGCGTCGAGTCAGTGCCGTTTTACACAAGGGCCCACTGGGCCAGATCCTTTAGGCATTATGCAGGCAAGGGGCCTCGCTCGGCCGCGTGATTATAATACTCGTATAACAGTGGGTAGAATAAAAATTCTTGAATTTAAGAAAACTTTTGTAAGTATGACTCTGTGTAGAATCATCTTGGGGTGGTACCAGCCTTTTAACTAACTATTTCTGCCGCAAAGCAGCAATGATTGCATTGCTGTGTTTCTGTTTGAAGGGTATAAGAGAGCTAGCGTAATTATACTACTATTATTATTACTTCTCATGTGCCTATAATAGGGTAGTTTCCAAGTATCAAATATTAAATACATTTCTTAAAAATTAAGAAGTATTAATAAATTGATGGTCAAATGTGAAAACAGAATTAAAATTCGTTGAAAAAAAAAATAACTACAGGCAATCAAAAACCAGAACGGTAGAAAGAAACGGCAATAAGTTTTATGACGTAATTGTTCTCTAGCGCCATACAAGCAGGTCCTGGCTGCTCACAAAGGACTGTATTGCTAGAATGGGACAGAGCATCTATCCAATACTAACTTTAACCAGATGTTAGTTGAGATATCGAAAAACTAATTTTAGATCCTTCTTTACGTCATGTAAGTTGATTGATGCAATAAAAAAAACCGTATTACGCTAACTCTCTTAGCAGCTAATCTACTGTCATATAATATAAGTCCTCAAGTTTAGCAGCGCATGGAATACGCTGTAAAAAAATATAGTGAAGTGCGATGTCTATGGGTAAAGGTGATCGATCATTTAACATCAGGTGGCACGTTTACTTGATTTTTATTGATTTTGATTTTAGATAGATAGATTAATACTTTTTGCACACACAAAAATTACATAGGAAAGGAAACATAGAATACAAAGAGTACAAAGGCGGCCTTATCGCTCAGAGCGATCTCTGCCAGGCAACCTAGGCGATAGAAGAATTATTAATAGGTTACCAGCAGTACAGTGCAGAAAAGTGAAATATGACATATTTATTAGTTTATATACTTTTAATACATAACATACGTAAAGCTCGGTAAAGTGATTTTAGGTGTGTAATAGAAATAGACGAAATTTTACGGAGTGGGGTCCAAAATCTTCGGAAATGGAGGAGGGGCATAGGTAGGCCTATATCCATAAGGATAGGAGATGGGCTGACATGATGAAGCGATATAGTTTCAAGCTATTGCTTTTTCTCAGGGGCATAAAACCATAGTGTCAGGACTATCAGGGGCCACTACATATCCTTTAGACGGCCCTGTGCCGAGTTTTGTACTTTACTTGTGCAATCAGGTCTGTCGAACCTCTCTCACGAACTTTGGACAAGCCGCGTAGGGTCTACAGAAAATAGAAGATAATAGTAAAAAAAAAAATATTGTCAAAAATGTCTATCTAAATGAGGGTTTGCATAGGGTTATTAGTTTCGCTAGCCGAGTAACTTTTCACACACAGGTTAAGTGTGCAGGTTTCCTCACGATGTTTTCCTTCTAGTCTTTTTTTGTCAGCAGTCGGTAAATGTACGTAAGTAAAAGTAACTTTTTTTTTATTAAATAAGGAGAGCAGACGAGCAAACGGGCCACCTGATGGTAAGTGGTCACCATCGCCCATAGACATCTCACCTCACTTTATTAATATTAGAGGGTTTTTGATGCGCTGCTAACCTTGGGGACTAAGATGGATTGCCTCATGTGCCGGAAATTACGCTGGCTCGCTTACCCTTCAAACCGAAACACAGAAATGCAAGCATTTCTGCTTCACGGCAGAAATAGATAAGAGGGTGGTACCACCCCAGGCGATCCTTCTCTTTAGGATCTACCAATACCAACTCTTTTAAGTAATTAAATGTAATCGTGTAATTTTATCGTGCTATGTATATGTGTGCAAATATATTTTAATTCATTCATTCAAGTCTATCAAAAAAACAGAATAACTCATTGGTACATGTCATTGCATGGTTTCGAACCCGGACCTCTCGCACGGTAGTCCGGCGTCCTAGCCTCTAAGTCACCGACGCTCTACATAATCTACAGTATGTGCAAATTGCAGGTTACGCTCTAAAGGCCATCAGGGAATTGCCTATAACATCTTACAAAGGGATAAGACAAGACTATCTTCACAGCACCGTCTATTGACATGTTCTCTGCATCTATATAGTAGAGCATTCAATATTCTAAGAGTACCTAGATCATTATGTAAATATGCATTATGTAATATAAAATCTTCGAACGTTTCTGCAACGCACCTGTAAAATGTGGAACTCTCTTCCACCCGAAGTTTTTCCACAGCGCTACGACATGGGATGCTTCAAAAAGAACGTTAAAAAAGTCCTCTCCCTCCACAGCCGGCAACACACAAGCAATGCCCCTGGTATTGCACGTGTCTCTAGGCGACGGTGACTACTTACCATCAGGTGGCCCGTCTGCCTGTTTGTCGTAGCTAATTTATTTTAAAAAATGCTGCATTCTTGTCCTTTGAAGACGTGAAAGTACGCATTGAATATGAATATTTTTTGTGAAAAGTAAAATTTGTAACTCGGAGAAATATTTTACGACATCCTTTACATAACCGATTTCAAAACGTTAACTAGAGGACTGAATATTGCGTTAGGCTGGTAATTGTTTGAATTTGGAAGAGTATGAGTGAAAACATCTTTTGTTCAATTTCTGCATTCTGTTTTCCCGTTAAGAAAACATAACAAAAACCTTTTGCAACACGGTTCTACAGAGAAAAGAGCAGACTTTCTGTAGAATAGGTTTCTTTTAATTATTATGTTTAAATCAGTAAATTGAAAATTGAAAACGTTTATTTAGCACTGTAAACACCAGAATATAGCAAGTACACAATACAGAAGTATACAAAGATATAATACTTGCAGCACAAAAGATCCGGTGCGGTACAGTGCCAAAAAGGATACACCAGCTCAGCATAATGCTGAGGCAAGCCACAGCGCTGATTTAAAAGTAAAGTTGTTCCTATTCATAGCTACCTCACCTATTAAAAGAATTGGTGTGTTTTGCCTTATACAGAAATTCTATTAGAGCACGGTTATACAGAGTTATTGGAAATCGGTTACTGGAACTGGAAATATATACCTGTATAAATAACGCAACTCTAATATAACTGCTATATAGCTCTACGCTGTATAGCAGTCATAGTAGAGTAGTATAGTGGTCAGACTCAGGACGGTGGTACCGAAGTCCGGCCGCGGTCCGCGCTCTAATTAAAACACCCCCCTCGCGGCCCGCCCACACCCCCCACGCCCAAACTCTATCAAAGATTAAAAATACAGAAGACACTCGCGCTCCACACAGTACAGTAAT
This sequence comes from Hofmannophila pseudospretella, assembly GCA_947369225.1. Taxonomy (NCBI): domain Eukaryota; kingdom Metazoa; phylum Arthropoda; class Insecta; order Lepidoptera; family Oecophoridae; genus Hofmannophila; species Hofmannophila pseudospretella. The sequence continues at coordinate 9,841,343 of OX376330.1, read as the reverse complement.
TATGCAACCTGATAGATCTATGTGTCAAAATCATAAATTGAGATGTGACTATTATAATAATAATTCTTTATTAAAAAGCCAATATAAAACGTTACAATACAAAAAATAAATTAAAATAATTACAAGATAAAAAATAAAAGTTAGTTTAGTTAGTTCACCCTTTGTACAATGTCTCATTTTAATTGTTTTTATTAAGTTTATTGCTGTACAATAATGTGTAAATAAATATTGTATAAATCAAATTAATTGTTAAACTAATCCATATTGATTTAGGACTACTTGTGAATTAAGACAACAAGTTTTCTTCGCATAGCATTGTGTTTAAAAATCAAGTTCGTAGCCACCTTTTGTGTGCCTCATAATCAAGTTCGTAGCCACCTTTTGTATGCCTCATAATCAAGTTCGTAGCCACCTTTTGTGTGCCTCATAATCAAGTTCGTAGCCACCTTTTGTGTGCCTCATAATCCCTAAAACTATATATTTTACATATTAATATATTTGTGCATAATATTTTATTATTTTTCGTATGTATTTAATTATATTGTATATATGTATATAAGTAAATTATATTGTATATTTGTATTATATTGTATATTAGTATACAATGTAAGAATATTGTTATCTTAATGTAGTGTTATTTTATTATATAAATTTCACAATTTATTAAGTAAGTTTCTTTGTCATTTGTCATTTTTATTGCCACTGCACCGCCATAACATATCTGCATGCCCAAAGGTCAGCTGGCAGAGAATGCCGCAAGGCATTAAGCTCACCTGTACACAAAAGTGTAAAAGAATAAATAAATAAATAAAAAACAAATTTTCTTAAGTGCACTGCCAAATTTACCCTTTTTTTTTACTTTTATTTTATTTTCTTAGATAAAGAGATTAATACTTTATAGCACACAAGAAATTTACATAGGAAAGGAAACATAGAATAAGTGTACAAAGGCGGCCTTATCGCTCAGAGCGATCTCTTCCAGGCAACCTAGGTGATAGAAGAATGATTAATAAGTTACCTAGTTATCTTATCTTATGATAGGGGGCTGGGAATAACCCAGCGGCACTTCGACCATTGAGGGTCTTTTGTGCCTATCTCATTTTACAGACTGGTCATCTCAGTGCGCAGGTTTCCTCACGATGTATTCCTTCACCGTTAGAGCAGTCGGTAAATGTACGTAAGTCTTAGAAAAATACGAAAAACTCATTGGTACATGGCACTGCACGGTTTCGAACCCGGACATGGAAGTCCCGCATGGGAGTCCGGTGTCCTAGCCACTGTGCCACCGACGCTCTCGGTTACCTAGTTAAGAGTTCCCTTTTAATTTCCTCTAAGGTTTTTTTAAATTATTTTATTGGGCAATCGACAGCGTATATTACAGATTTAACAAAGTGAATTAATGATAATAAGGCAACTAACAGACTGCCTCGTATTTACTAAAGTGGCGAATAGATAAGATAATAAAAACTATAATATAGGTGCTAAAATAGAATATATAAAAATTTTAAAAAATGAATAGATAACACACATATAGGAACAAGAAATAGTGATTCAAAATTTTTTTTTCTTTCTTATTATTTATAAAATAAAGATAACAGTTGTACTTAAACAGACATCATTCTAACAGCAAACCTACAGTAAGACTATTGCTCCATTTTCTGAATGGTCAATCCAGTCAATATCTGCATTACTCTTTGCGCCAGACCACGCGGCCGTGCCAGAGGCGATGTAAAAAAGACCATCCACGCGGAGCGCGAGTAAGATTGCCTCGTAAAAAGCTACGTATACAGCTACAGCTGCCCTCATTACGTGCACCCTGTGTATACGTAAGTAGGTATATTCGGCGACGTCCTCCCCCTCTCAATTAATGGTTAATCACATCATGCAGGCCCAACGCGCGACGTTTGCGAGCTTCTTTTTGATGGCGTTTTTGTTTGATTAAGTAGCGTCATCGTTTGTTATGGAAAGGACAAAAACAAACGTTACGTTATTGGTTGTAATAATATAAAAGACGAGTTGAAAGCCATAGCAAGCTATGGCGGGGCCATTTCAACTGTCATCCACAACCTTTATTTTAAAAAAGAGGGAGAACAGTTCTGGTCGGTGAACATCAGACATGTAATCTAAAGATTTAATTATTTATATTTTATTGTCAACTTTTGGAAAGCTAAATAGATAATAATACGACCGATTCGTTACTGGCGCACAAGCCCTGTGGCTTATGCCAGTATTATGTTTTAAGATATAATTAGTTTTATTTAAATAAAGGGTTTTAAAAAAAAATAACTTTGTATCAATTTTTTTTTCTAATTTCTTATAAAATATATGTATCTATTATATAAATTTGCACACCACAATGTGGTAGGATATGCTGGAACTACCTATGTAATTTTAAGATCCATACATGACGTATATTCTTGCAAATAAAATTCATTTCATTTCATCAACGAAATACATCATCATCATCGAACTCATCTACGACTTTCAGATCCAAAATGACCACTTTCCTAAAATTACTGCTTTCCCAAAATGACCACTTTCCTGGGTGGATACGATATTAATATAAAATAGGATACGTATAGTGTTGATTCACAGCTTTCGTGTACAGATGGATGTTTGCATTTTCCTCGTGAGAATTTAAACACACAGTTTGATTCAATTGGAATAATAAGTCAATGGCTCGAGACTGCAGATGGTCAATCGGCCCCTACTTATGAACCATTATTGTGGATCATTTCTAAAACAAGCAAATTCTCATAGTTGGAATGATAGAGTAGTATATAGGTAATGTGAAAAACTAATGGGTATTCTTTTATGTTCCACTGCTGGGAAAAGGCAAAGGCCTCCAAGAAACCGTTCCATAACTAGTTGAATTAGTTCACGTTGACAACTGTCCATGTTCCATTACCGCGTTAACAGCTGAAAATTAATCAAACTTATATTTGACACGAGCAATGGAACGTGTACATCTGACAACGTGAATAATCTCAACTGGTTTTGGAACGTACTCCAAGTAATTCTTTAAATAAGAAAAAAACTAGTTTTTACTTTTCCTGATTTTGTGTACAATAAAGTGTTTCTATCTATCTATCTATCTAAAACTATGAAAGATTTTGTGAAGTACCAGCAACGATATCTATGTACTAGGGTCGTTGAGTACCACAAAATCTTTCATAGAATTTATGTATTTCATGTCACGTTACAATCCAAGTAATAAAAACATTGATAAATCTCTTGAAAATTGTTCGTGACAAGATGATTTATGCGTATAGGTTGTGTACGGCTAATTACGCGAGCTTCGAAAGCCGAAAGCCATAGCCGAGCTTAGGCTCAGACCGCAATTATGGCTAGAACTAGGTCTTGTAGTGCCCGACCCGTCGGATCGTGTTAGCGTGTTTCTTGCTCCCGTTAACTTCCAACAAATTGTGAGATGTGTGTAAGCCAGACCAACACAGATGAAATTTGTCGAGAGTAGCATAACTTTTTGAAGAAATATTTCAATTATGTTTGGGAAAATTCAAAACTTTGGAATTTTAAACATGTCATAAAAAATATATAATTTTTTGGATTTTTTTAATGGTGATAATGATTTTAGCTTGAACCCCGAAAAAGTATGAGACCATAGTTTTACTCGTAACTGAAAAGTAAAATTCCGCATATTCTTCATTACATTGTTGTAGGATAAAGATGTTCTTCAGAATGATAATTAGAGCCTGTCCTTGCATAGGAGGAAGTGGAATGACGTTATGTCAGATACTATGAATTGGGAAAAGAGAAGATCTTCCACCAGGCGGGGTGATGTACCTAAGTGTTCCAACCAATGGATGTTTGAAAATCGTATATTGACGAAGTCCCATTGAAAATATCAATAGCGCGTTCTATCTTTGTATGGAATTCAAGCGTCTTGTATGCAGAGTCTTCGTTCTGCACGAGTGACGCCATCTGTTGGTAAGTTGATTGAACTAATTGTAGTGGCGCGTAGTACGGCGCCACTTAGTTCTAGGGTAAGGTTACGTAACATTTGGTTACTCGTGAGTTGTGATGGTAGCGGTTTGTAACAACCCTAGGACGAAGGATGGACGCCAAGGACCAGCGCGGACAGATAAGGGGGGTGCGGATTAAACTGACGCAGTAGGAATTATTGCCGCACATACATAATGGAAATATACAGTGAGTCTACAGAAACTTTGAAGAAATATAGTAAGCTATGGTCTACATGCCTGCGAGAGCGTCGGTGGCACAAAGGATAGGACACCGGACTCCCATGCGGGAGGTCCGGGTTCGAAACCGTACAGTACCATATACCAATAAGTTTTTCGTATTTTTCAAAGACTTACGTACGTTTACCGATTGCTCTAAAGTGAAGGAAATATCGTGAGGTAACCTGCACACTGAGATGACCAGTGTGTAAAATGGGGTAGGCACAAAAGACCCTCAAGGGTCGAAATGCCGCTGGGTTATTCCCGCCCCCCTATCATAAGATAAGATAAGATAAGATAAAATGCCGGCGATGGATAATAGACTGAATTTCAAACAAAGAACAACTTTTTTTTTAGTGCAAATACCTAAACCTCGACCACGCATTCGGTTTCCAGCATAGGCTTCTACTTAAACATATAAATAGAAAATGCAGTATTAAATACGACGTAGAACAGAAACTTTGGTCTGGTATGACGTCACAGATCTGAGGTCGAGCAAGAGATAAGGGTTGTCCTCGGATTCGGCTGACGCGACGCGGTCGCGAGGCCGTCCTCCAAATGCCATTCAACGCTTACGTACGTACACTCGCTGAAAAATGTGGGTAGGTATTTTTAAAATATTTAGGAAAAGTGTTTTCAGTGTTTTCGGACGTCCCAGATACCGCTGGCGCGATGAAGTGGAGAAGGATCTGCGTGAGCTCCGGGCGCCTGACTGGCTCCTGACTGTGCACGAGAGAGCGATGGCGCTCTTTGGTATCGGAGGACAAGATCCACTTCGGGTCGCTGCGCCAGCGGAGTGAGTGTGTGTGTGTGTGTGTTTTCAGTATCTAAATACATGATACTGATATCAGAGTGACGTTTTAATATCGCAATTTTTAGCTTGAGAATATTTATTTTCTTTCTATTTGTGAAAAACTTGCAATACTAATAGCAAACGTGGTTTATCACAGTTTCCATTCCAATAAGTCTATTTGGAACGATACAACTGATGCACCCACCGTGTGATCGATATCACTGGGGCGTCCACCGTGGGATCGCTATCATAAGAGCCTTGTTTATCATGAGATCTCTGAAATGTTGGCCCCACAGTGAAAGTTGTTCAGTTATGGATCCTGAACTGAACACACCCTTTGTGTTACACCCTGTATATCGTTGAGGCCCACAGTGGAACTGATATCACCGGCACTCACCGTATGATTAATAACTTTAGTGCCTTGCCCACCTTGAGACCACGTTACTGGTGTACACGGAGAGACAGCTATCTTTAGCGCTGTACCGATTTCAATGACATCCACGACGAAATCGGCCTGCCGTCCCATGCTGCGAACATTCGTTACCTATGCCTATGAATTCACCATCGTACCGCTTACGAAAATAGATAAGGGCTGGGGATAAATAAGGTCTACGAGCCGAGCCGTCCCTCGAGGTGATCCTTGTAAAAAGCGTGATCGATACAGAGCGCGGCGACACAGCGGCCCTGAGGGCGCGTCAATTTGGCCTCCGCCTCGTCAGCGCTAAATTATCCCGACATCTTTAAATGGAATTTCGCGGGTCGGGCGTCCGAGGAGTCCCTGCGCTGTTCTGCGGGGGTGAGGGGGTGTGGGGGTGGAAGGGTCGCGAGCCGCGCTTGACGTCCCCTGTCGGGCACACGCGATATGCCACCTGGCTCCGGGCATTACATCACGTGTTGGTATTATAAAGGAAATTACTAATAGTATTCTAGAGATTTTCGGTTACTTTTATTTTACGGTATCCATTAGGAGATCTGTAGGACATAAAAATATTTCTTATAGGTACGAATATTTTAAAAGTTACACGTGGACATGGACGTGAGAGTTATGTTTGTATGTAGCGTCGGTGGTGTCGTGGCTAGGACACCGGACTCCCATGCGGGAGGTCCGAGTTCGAAACCATGCAGTGCCGTGTACCAATGAGTGTTTCGCGTTTTTCGAAGACTTACGTACATTTACCGACTGCTCTACCGGTGAAGGAAAACATCGTGAGGAAACCTGCTCACCAGTGTGTAAAATGGGGTAGGCAAAAAAGATCCTCAAGGGTTGAAGTGCCGCTGGGATTATTCCCAGCCCCCAATCTTAAGATAAAAAATATATGTATGTATGTACATGTCATCTTTCTTTATCCGCAAATCCGCACATAGAAATAATATTTTAATTAAATACAAATATTTGCCTTTTATTAACAGCTTGCTTACGTTGGATGCTCTATTGAAAAATTAAGTTTTTTATTTTACTAACGACTAAATCCACGTTACCTTATCTTATGATAGGAGGCCGGGAATAACCCCAGCGGCACTTCGACCCTTGAGGATCTTTTGTGCCAACCCCATTTTACACACTGGTTATCTCAGTGTGTAGGTTTCCTCGCGATGTTTTCCTTCGTCGTTAGAGCAGTCGGTAAATGTACGTCAGTCTTCGAAAAATACGAAAAACTCATTGGTACATGCACTGCACGGTTTCGAACACGGACCTCCCGCACGGGAGTCCGGTGTCCTAGCCACTAGGCCACCGACGCTCTAAATCCATGTTTAACCTCCATCATCATCGCGAATCTGCTCTTTTTGATGTTACCCGTAAACCCATGTCTCAAGTAGAAGCTTTGTGAAATTAACACACGTCTACACTAGCACGAACAACGCCCCCTCCGGCGACGTCCGTCACCCGACATGCACGAGGCTCCTTAATGACTTGCCACGACAGCGGCCCACACTCGCCATCTCGCCGAAGCTGCCATTTCTAAATGACCACATACTGTACGTAGAGCAAACATTATTGCCAAGATTTTTTACAGAATCCCATTTGACTGACAAGGAGTTACTTTTAACTGTATTTTGGACGTTCTATACTTGAAATAGAAATAGAATATAATTTATTTGTACATATGGGTAATGCAGATGTTACATTGTGTTTCAGTATCACCATATTTTGCCCGAAAGCGTACAATTTTTTGTTCAATTAATAAATCAATCATAAATCATCATCAATAGAGTAATCAATCATAATAAATTAGCAAAATAATAATTAAATGTAACAAAACAAAAACAACAAAAAGTTCACTGAAATGTCTCAATTTAAAAAATTACAACAATTGCTACAATAAAGATAGGTTTTTAATTAATTATAATATAAATGTCAACTTTAATTAAATTTTGATGACGTCACAGGTTATCACTAAGGAACCTGCAGGTAACCTGTTAATCATTAAGAATCAGGCCGCCTGTGTGCACTTACTCTATGTTTCCTTTCCTATGTAAATTTCTTGTGTTCAATAAAGTATTAATCTATCTATATATCTACAATACACTGCTTTAATGACTTATCGACATTGTTGGTAATTTTTCCGAGTCGGCAGGAACAGCTGGGTTAATCGAGTTTTCAGTGTACACAGTAATCTCACTCCCCAGCCGTCTTGCGGACTATCGGACCGGCCAATGGCAACAAGCGAGTGTAATCAGCAGCGGTGACCGCTCGCGCGTAAATTACGCAGCCAGCCACCGTATCCTGGTCCGGTGTGCCGCCTTTGCGTCTTTGCTTAGTCTGCGGGTGGAATAAATAATCAGAGGTCCGGTTAGGCTGGCGGTCGGGGTAGCTACACGTCCTTCGCTAATGCCCGCTTAGGTAGCCCAGAGCGCGCTCGCAAACATAATCGCGCGTCCTCTTGCTAGAGTTCCTTTATACTTTGAATTTGGCTTTGGTTTCAGTCACATACGGCTATCTCTACGAAATTATTATTATTATGATTTTGTTTTAAAACTACTGTTTATCTCCCATTTCTGGGGTATTCTACCACAATCGCGGGTTTTTGGCCAAACGAGAGTGGGGACGAAAAAATAAAGAGATGTTTGTATCATATCATAATATGTAAGTATTTTATAGTAATTTAAGTTTATTCTTCGGAGCGTCGGTGGCGCCGTGACTAGGACGTCGGACTCCCGTGCGGGAGGTCCAGGTTCGAAACCATGCAATGTCATGTAGCAATGAGTTTTTCGGTTATTTCGAAAGACTTACGTACATTTACCGACTGCTCTGACGGAAAATATCGTGAGGAAACCTGCACACTGAGATAACCAGTGTGTAAAATGGGGAAGGCAATGGCAAACCACCCCATTTAATCTGCCATGAGAGTCGTTCTATGTGATTAATTCCTTAGAATGATCACGACCCTTAGCAATGAGGAACACGACTTAGAAGAGAGAAGTTTATTCTTCTATTGACAAGATAGATAGATAGATAGAAACACAACAATTTGCGTACTATTCTACATGTATTTATTATAACTGCTTTTTGTAGGAGTCTGTATGTGAGGGCGTGCATGCCAAGTGTTTTGAAGCCGGTGTGAAGTGTGTTTGGGATTACTCCTGTAGATGACACAATGATTGGGATAGTTTTGACTGTTTGCACTTTCCATTGAGTCTTTAGTTCGATTGATACATCGGTATATTATTATTTACAATTTACATTATTATTACAGGGATTCCCAATTCAGTAATTACATACTCAAATAAGTCAGTGTTACCTCTGTGAATCTTGTCAACGAGCAATGGACCAGATCAATCCTTTGGGATACCTCGTTTAATATACAAAGAGCTCTCGTGATTTAATCAGCAAAACAGAATTCGAGCAAATAAAAGCAGATTTGTTCTAGCGGTCGGGACCTTGAAAAATTTGATTCTTAAATATTCAGTTTTAGTCAGTGTACAATGAACATTGCGAAAAGTAATCCCTGGGAGTTGACCAACTGCCGCAAACAACTATATATCGCCACCTATAACAGCCGAACGTTATCAACAGACGACAAACTTCTGGAACTGGAGATCGAGCTTGAGCGTATCAAATGGGATATGCTAGGACTGTGTGAGATACGAAGAAGTCGATCGCAGAATAGCACAGTCCTGGTCCGCCTTTGGAGTTAATGCTAACATTATGCGCTCAAAAACCATCCCCCAACATCTAAAGAGCAAAGTATTCGTGCAGTGTGTCTCGCCAGTTTTTACGTATGGAATGGAAACTACCACGTTGACAAAGAAGTCCGCTGAGAAGCTTAGAGTGACACAAAGAGCGATGGAAAGGGCGATGCTCGGTGTAACACTGCTAGACCACAAACGGAACGAGTGGATCAGACAAAGGACGAAGCTTAGAGACGTGGTAGACCTCATCGAAAGCCGGAAATGGAGATGGGCGGAGGCGGATGGATAGGAACCGGTGGACCAGAAGAACGCTGGAGTGGAGACCACGGCAAAACACACGGGGACAAGGTCGCCCACCTATGAGATGGGTGGACGACATTCGGGGAATAGCGGGCCACAACTGGATGCGCACCGCCTGCGACCGTCGGAAGTGGAAGAAGTTGGAGGAGGCCTATGTCCGGCCTATGGCCTATGTAAGGCGGACCACACGTGGCTGAGATAGATAGATAAATAGACAATGAACATTATGCGTTTATCTTGTCTGTCATATAAGAACAGAAAAGGAGCACACATTTGTTAAATATTGCAAAACTATATAAAGGTAACTGCAGTCTAGTTTACCAAAATAAATACCTATGCGACTAAGCCCCGTACTCGTAGTTTTAAAAAAACGTGTACTGATCATCACACACAGCTGATATAAAATCATGTAGACATCTCAAAAACATGGCACCTACCTCTCATTACTAGAGAGAGAGAGAGTAATCATTCCTAGTTGCTTGCTTGCTTATCGTATGGTTAGTGGCCAACCTATATGTCAGAGTTGTTCAGGCCGCCCGTAGGCCTCTGACATGGCTTAACGACTGCTGTCGAACGATAACAATCGGGACCGACTGCTTGACGTGCTCTCCGAGGCACGGAGGAGTTCAGATGAAATATGGCACTAGCGGTCACCCATCCAGGTACCGACCGCGCAAACGTCGCTTAACCTGCACGATCACTTTCGGACCGTGCTCGCAACTAGGCTACGAGCTCTTTAGTCCCCCTTATTCCTAGTCATTCATAGATATATTCTAAATGCTTTTGCTTCACAATTACACTGCCTTATTGACTTCGGTTTCAAACTTATCATAAAATATCGTTACTCTAGCATCCTCTATTGTCCCCTAAGGATAGGGCAGCCATGTTGTTATTGGACTGATTGATTAGATGAGCACTTAGGCAAAATTTGTTAAGGAATTTAGAAACTTAAGCCAGGGTTTCCGGTGGTTAATTTCAACTTGAGAATTAAATATACAACCTCTAAATTATGCAAGATGTTAACGTATTTAGTATATCTAGCTATCGATACAAAATTAATATGGCTATGATACAGCCTTTAGAAACTGGAGAAACAAAAAGAAAAGTCTGGTGTAACAACCAAATTATGAGCAGCTAATCTTTCAAATTACCATCTACCTGACGCCTTACGCAACAATTGAAAGGTTTATATTATAGGTTTTTTTTTAAGTTTATCCGTAATTAGTCACATACATATTTGGTTTTTAAGTCAAGGCAGTCTTCAAGTGTTATTCATTTTCAAACGCTTGAAAGTATGTTGAAAAACAGACCATCCACCATGCACAGAAAAAGAACGTCGGTTGCACAGTGGCTAGGACGCCGGACTCCCATGCGGGAGGTCCGGGTTCGAAACCACGGAGTGCCATGTACCAACGAGATTTTTGTATTTTTCGAAGACTTACCTACATTTACCGACTGCTCTAACGGTGAAGGACAACATCGTGAGGAAACCTGCACACTGAGATGACCAGTGTGTAAAATGGGGTAGGCACAAAAGATCCTCAAGGGTCGAAGTGCCGCTGGTGTTATTCCCGGCCCCTATCATAAGATAAAATAAGATAAGATGCACAGGAAATCCCCTGAATTGTGTATAAACTCTCGCAACGGACGATGCATCGAACAAAACATGCCAAACTTAAAGTCTGTTGAAAATAAGACCATCCGCCGTGCCCAGAAATTCTCCTGAATTGTTTATCTACTCTCGCAAAGGACGATGCATCGAACAATACATACCAAACTTAAAATCTGTTGAAAAAAAAGACCATCCACCATGCCCAGAAATTCTCCTGAATTGTTTATATAATCTCGCAACGGACGATGCATCGAACAAAACATGCCAAACTTAAAATCTGTTGAAAATAAGATCATCCACCGTGCCCAGAAAATCTCCTGAATTGTTTATCTACTCTCGCAAAGGACGATGCATCGAACAATAATGCCAAACTTAAAATCTGTTGAAAATAAGACCATCCACCGTGCCCAGAAAATCTCCTGAATTGTTTATATAATCTCGCAACGGACGATGCATCGAACAAAACATGCCAAACTTAAAATCTGTTGAAAATAAGAACATGCACCGTGCCCAGAAAATCTCCTGAATTGTTTATCTACTCTCGCAAAGGACGATGCATCGAACAAAACATGCCAAACTTAATTGGAATCCGAATCGAAGCGACCGAATAGGTAGGTACTTAGCTTTATTAAATTACAGCGAGCGCTGCCCCCGCATTATCTTGCGACGCCAGCGCCACGCTGCGCTCCGCCAAATCCAATATCCGCACGCGTAATAACAGTCGCGACCGTCTATCGGACGCGCGTAAATTATGCACGAGAGACCCGTGTACACGTGCCTTTAGGTTAGTGCAAAATACACCTTACTGCTTGCAAAGAAGAGGTGGTATGAAGGCAGAAGTAGAATGTCCGCGAACGGTCGCCGACGACGCTGCCGCCGTGCTAATGGCGAGGCGGCAGTGGCGAATCTAGAGAGTGGGTAACATTCTCGTACTTACATGCCTAAATCGCCTGATTGTTTAGTTATCATGTATGAATGAATGAATTAAAATTTATTTGCACAGATATACATAATACGATAAAAGTACACGATTACATTTCATTACTTAAAAGAGTTACTTACTTACTTGTATATGTATATTTATTATAGTTGTCTTTATATATTGTACTTATTTTTATTTGACGTACACACTATGTCTACCTATAAATTAAGAATAAGAATAAGTTTATTTGTGCGGTAAGATTACAATGGATTCATAGTCCATCATACACCAGTAGGAACTTAAGCATATGTTATATTAAACTAAATAAAATTAGTGAGCAACAAGCTAGTTTACAATGAACGCTGAATAATTAATAATAATAATTATAACGCACCTTTCACTTTCGCGGGTTTGCTGAAAGAAATCTCTTTTAGAGACAAGTTCACCCTTTGTACAATGTCTCATTTTAATTGTTTTTATTAAGTCTATTGTTGTACAAAAAAGTGTAAATTAAAAAAATAACTTGTATCCCAGAATCATTCAGTCTCCACATCTCGATTACTTTGGAAAAAGAATCACATTTTTCTATATTTTTTTGTTTTCTCAAAGTAGAAATACCCGACTAACTGATTTCACGAAAACACTAGATAAATTCACGAATCCAATGGCTTATTCGCAATAATCAACGTAAGATAGATTTCAATGGCGCCCACCGTGGGACTACAAAAAAAACAATATTCCTCTACCCTCAAACGAAATCCTTGAGCCAGCTCTGGCAGTCGAGTGGCGACCCTACCTACCTCCCACCCTCAAGCAAAGCACGCGTTCAGAAATAAAGGAAAAGCCCCGTCTAATTATGTACCGGAATAGTGGCAGAACGGAAAGTGATGAATAAAGTACGAGATCGATAGACACGTTTATTTTGGTCTTTTCGTACATGTGAGTACATAGAGTACACTGAAAGTTTTGCGCTCCTGGCCGCTCATAAATGTTTGAATTTCGAATGTTATATATTTTTAAACATAAAAACTCATTTATTAATTAAAATAATTTAGCGGAATATCGTTTGTTAATTGTTTTTTATCACAAGTCGAAGTTCGACACGATAGCAGATGGAATTAACAATGAAAAAGTTTAAATTGTGATGGAGAATACTGTGAAAAACAATAAATATATTAGGTACTTTACTTATAAACTGTTTTATTTATGAGTTACGCAAAACTTTCAGTGTGCCACACATAGGAGCCGTGACGCTGTCTTTATCGATTTATTTGTTTATTTGTGCCATCCAAGTGCTACTCTTTGTGATAGGCGAACTAACGTTCCGCGAGTTCAGTGAAAGAAGTTAGAAAATATATTTTAAAACTAAAACAAACTAATTCAAGTGGACACGATGAAATCCCCACAAAATTACTTATTAAATGCGTGAATGAATTTACAAAACATTAACATTAATTAATGAATTATGAATTTTGTAAACGTATCTTTCTAGGTTCTAGCTCAAAATGAGACATTTTTTTCTCTACAAAAGGAGTTTTTTCATGCTTTTTAACTTAGAAATAGGATATATCAATAAAATGAGAATAAATTAAAGTTTTATAAAATCACAATCAAATGCTACGGACGTAAATGCTAGCTGTAGTTATTTAGATACGAAATAATAATAAAATACATTCCGTAATTCATTATTTTTTGTGTATTTTTAAAGTCCACTATCTTAGCTCTCTTCCTTCAACAGAAATAACATTCGCGTAGGTATACTCGTACATAATATTTAAACAGAATTTCAATAAAATTAATCTTTTCCGAAACGTGTTCCAAGAACGCTACCTTTCGCGCGGCGAATTTTCCCGCTCCCTCGCGTCATAAACTTTTTTCTGCGCACAAAGGCAGCAGGCGATGGTACGTCCGCCGACAGCCACGTCTCTAATTCCCACAGCCCGCGGGAAAATACCCGCCATTTGTGCTGACGCGCTGTGTCGAGTCGCGTGCACACAGATATAAAATGTTTATGAAGCTCACTTATTATAACGCAGAGCAGATGTTTTTCTTATCTCTACAGATCTTTCCGCACGTATTGCTTAAAGGTGACGGTTGTTGATGCATGCACTGAAGGTATGATTTTAGGCCACTAACAACCGGACTACTGATACCAGGCCTATAATATAATTTTAATTTGTTTATTGATCTTTAAGCGGATGATATATAAGCTCTAGTATTATTTTAGGGTTCGATCGCTCTTTATTTCTTTATTACTTTATATATTATTTCTTTACCTATTGACGATTGAAGTTTAGGTGAGCATCAAATGGCACAAATACATTATAATTTAGGGGAACAGATCTGACCAGCCAGAGTTGATAATACGTTACATGTAACATATTATCAACTCTAACAGTTTAATGTGAACTTTGTGAACATTTCTGGGATGCTTTTAACAGCGTCGCAAAAATGTTCACGTTTTAAAGTAATTCAGAAATACAACATCTTGTTGATAGATGTTGTTGTGTTTCTGAATTACTTTAAAGTGTGACATTTCTGCGACGCTGTTGAAAGCGTCGCAGAAATGTTCACAAAGTTCACATTAAATTGTCATCGGAGTCATAGTCGCTGGCGACTGGGTAACGCGTAATAAGAACAGTGGAAAATGGCAAGTGGATGAGGGTGGCGTGTCTTGCCCTCGCCTACGTCGCGTCAACGTCGCGTGTGGCCGCTAATAATTCACGGGGCTGCTGGTACACGCGCAGTTTGTACAGGGTTGGCATTATACTCACTATTTAGGGTTCAATAATAGGGTAGTTGACAGAAAGACAAAACCGGATATATTTTTGTGTTGTATATTTAGTCAAGGTCTAAAGATATCGCAAAATAATTAAAATAAACAGGATTATTTAATATTTTAGAGAAATAAATGCGTAAAAATAAAGCCATTGGTCACGTGACAGTAAACACCAAACACAGTGCATGAAGTCACGCCTTGCAAAACGTATTTTTTTGTTATAGCGGTTTATTGTGATTCAATAATTTTGTGCTATTAAAATATTATATTTCATTAATTGACCTATAGTTTTCTAATAATACGACGACGGCAGCAAATCTTTGCAATGGACTCAGGTTTTACAAAAGCGTGTTTTGCAAGGCGTGACGTCATTTGAGACGCCATGAAAGTTGGAACGTTTTGGTAGGAAAATTGAAATTGGTTTATAAAATGCAAAATACATCATGTAAATGTTGGATTTTCGTTGAAATATATTTTGAGTAAAATACACTGTAAGATTAAATATTAACCAGTTTTTCAAAAATTGTCAACTAGTCTATTCTGAAGCACCGGTTATTGAGGTCCTAAAAGGTCAGCGGAGTCATTCGGATATAAGCTGACGTTCTCGAAATTCTTGACTCTATTTCTTGGTATACCCACAATGAATAAGTCATCTCTTCAGGTTTCAAAGACGTGAATCAATATCATCAACTCTTTTGTGCCAACCTTTTCCTGTGTTCGCAAAATATTCTCGTATTCTTGATACATAAGTCACATTACATTATTTCAGTTCTAGGTACAGTCAGTATCCCATATCAAAGGTCCAAATTGACAACCTCACTCATTGGTATAACTTTTCTTTCATGTAAGTATTTTAGCAGGAAGGAATGTGTGTGTCAAATAATGAAATTCACGATTATTTTTAGGTTTTTGTTATAAATTATAATATCGAAGATATTTTCCGTAACTTTTAGCTCACCCCTGAGGATACTGTCAGAAGGGGACCGCGGCCGCTTCGCCAGCCAGCGCCGTTAATTCCTGAACGCTCCACGCGCGCGATTGACAACGCGCCCGGAATTTATCGACGCGCACACTCGCCGCTCTACTGTCGGCTAGGGATGCGACACAACGTATAAAAAATCGATATCGATACAGCTTGCTGGATATGGCGGGCACGCCAGCAGTACCGTTCGCGCGCGATTGACAATGCGTTCGGAATTTATCGATATTTGACGTTCACACTCGCTGCTCTGCTGTCGGCCTGTGATGTGATAATATCTTATCTTTGGATGGAGGCTGGGAATCCCATCGACACTTCGACCCATTGAGATCTTTTGTGTTCAACCCCTTGTACCTATCCCTTGACCACTTCACCGAATATGTCGTGCATGAGCAAGACTATGCGTCTTAGTGGGAGGGATTTGAATTCCCTTGGGTCTGACATAGACAGAGCCTAGCGGACCCATCCTTTTTATCACGAAAGCGTCACATTCATAGAAGATGTGAAACGGTTTCCAGTTGTTCACCACAGGCTCTGCAAGATACTGCGTGATAATAACCTATCAGATATCGATAGAGTCAGAGAGATTCAAATCCTTGAATGCTCCTCGCGCGCGATTTTCAACACGCCCGGAATTTATCGACGCGTCTATCAAGTATAGATAGAGTACTGACTGTCACACAATTAGGTATTATATCACAGAATTAGGGTACCTAATTCAGAATCATTCAGATTAAACAGTATCATTTATCATTAAAATAAAAAAATAAAATGTATTTATTTTAATTACTCGTATACATTGTCGGGGCACTCTTTTTAAGTAAAGATATACTTGTGTTAGGAGGCCCCGCTGTTCCTCTAAACATTAAATAAAGATAAAGTTGTATATAGTTTGTTATGGGTTTTTGTATGTAATAATACCTAATAATCATCAGCCTGTTAATGTTCCCAGTGTTAGGGTACATGCCTCCCCTTGCACAAGGGGGCTATGGGCCATGATCCACCGAGCGGGCCTAGTGCTGATTGGTGGATTTCACACGCCTTTGGATATATTTTTTATTTCCTCAGACCTGCAGGTTTCCTCACAATGTTTTCCTTCACTGTTAGAGCAGTCGTTAAATGTACATAAGACTTCGAAAAAAACCGAAAAAATCATTGGTACATGGCCTGGTTTCGAACCCGGACCTCCCGCATGGGAGTCCGGTGTCCTAGCCACTAGGCCACTGACGCTCTAATGTAATAATAATGTAAGCATTCTAACAGATGAGATCGTAAGTCGATAATAAGTCGTAATCAGATATCGACAACGTTCAGTAACAGCACTAACCCACGTCTCTGCTGCGTTCGGTTCGCTGACTATATGTACGGTCTGTCTTATGTACCGGCTAGGTAAATAGGGGCCTTTGCCTTTTAGGCCAATGCTGCACCTAGCCTAGCCTTCCAGCCGACGGTTAGATGCACAGTGAGATGCAATGCAAGTGCGACTTGCGTACCTGAATACTAATAGTGGCGATTGGCTGGCTTGGCAAATTGGAGCGGACTAAAGCACTAAAATGGTGATGAATATTTTTTTTTAAATGTACGAGTATTCATGCAGACAGTATCTTTAACATTTTCTCAGATTTCCCTGGCACCCACACTAGGATACCCTGTCTAAAAAAATACTGTTCTTTCAATACAACTTCAGTAGTCATATAAACTGGTGGTTTGAAGACGCTTAAGGTACAGGCGACCACAGGTCAACCTACACAAAACGTCAAAACTTGAGAATCTGAAATGTATCATATTGCGCAGGTATAAGGTTCAGATTTAATCGAAGGTTTTTGACAGACTGTATGCTATAGTTTGTGGTCGACTGTACCTACCAGTGTCATTGCCAAATTGCGATTTAGATGCGTTATGCCGACTTGCGCTTTTTCAAATGATAACTATTTTTTTATTTCGCAAAAATGTACTACTTACTAAAGCATAATAAATAAAATTTATATGCAAATGATACCATTTTCATACTATAACTAAAGTAGTTACTTACCTGTAGTTTATTAATTTATTGAATGTGCACATACCATGGGGCAGTACTTAGATTGTCGCAGATGTTAGTTTGTGAACATTGTATAAGGACTGGCCGAAAATCAGCGCTGTGTGTTTACACGCAAGTGTATTCACTCAAGCATTAGCTGAGCCAGGTGCCTATTGCCAATTGTATTATGGAGTGAACTAAATATGTTTTTTTTTGTGGCCATGAAGTGTTTTTTCTTTCTTTCTTTCTTTAAAGTTGTAAAATAAAACTTAACAGTTGCAATTATCAGCATAGCACTAGCAATAGCATGCGGACCACGCGTCGGTGGCCTAGTGGCTAGAACGCCGGACTCCCGTGCGGGAGGTCCGGATTCGAAACCGTGCAGTGCCATGTACCAGTGAGTTTTCGTATTTTTCGAAGACTTACGTACATTTGCCGTCTGCTTTAACGGCGAAGGAAAACATCGTGAGGAAACCTGCACACTGAGATGACCAGTGTGTAAAATGGGGTAGACACAAAAGATCCTCAAGGGTCGAAGTGCCGCTGGGTTATTCCCGGCCCCCTATCATAAGATTACACGCGGATCATTCTCATTATTCACTCTTCTCTCCTTGAAGATCCCAAGGTTCGGAATTCCGACCCCCCGTCCCCCTTTTCCTGGTTCCGATACTGGTATAGGATTAATATTACCAGTTAGCTGGTCTAGTCTCGTCGCACCTCCCCTGAATCCAAGATACGTGACTGAGCCATCAGTAGGATTAAGACTGGGTAGAGTGACCAACGGTCACCTTAGCTTGTGTGCTGTGCCTAGGGGAGGCTGTGGCATTCTACCTAAAGATACTGGAAGAGACTAACCGTTAATTGCATGAAGCGTTTTGATAATTCGACATTAAAACATATTCTGTCCCTTACTCTCACACCCCCACATACACACAGTATCTCTCTCTCTCTCACACACACACACACCCGCACACACACACACACACACACACACACATCCACTCAGCCTCTCACCCTCGCGCATACACACGCACACACACACACACATCCACTCACCCTCTCACCCTCGCTCGCACACACACACACACACACACACATCCACAAACCTCGCGCGCGCACACACACACACACACACACACACACACACACACATCCACTCAACCGCGCGCGCGCGCACACACACACACACACACACTCAAAACCACACACACACACACACTCAAACCCACACACACACACATCAGGTATGAGCATATTATCCCCGAGCCATAATATTCTTGCTATCTACTGTGCTGCAAGATGGCTGATAAGGCCAGTGCTGGTAGTAGATACCGATATGTCTTACTTATCGATACATTGTAACTACATTGTTACTTGATTGTAATTTGAATGTTCTGGTTCAAATAAATATTTTTGATTTTTTTTTCTTTTCTAGTTCAGAGCTTTAGAAAGAGATGTCACTATACTTAAGGTAACCAGAATTTTTGGGAAGCTTCTTGCGATTAATTAATTAAACCATTAATATGACACGAATAATCAGAACTGGATAGAACTTTCATTACTCTTTGCCTAAGACAGACAAGTACTTTATACTGACCTAATAAAGCACCAAATATACGAGTACAATTTCTATGTAAGTACGTGTTTTTTAGTAATATTTTTTATTTCCAATTGATAATTTAGATAAAAACGGTTATGGCGGCCATTCTAATAACTTCAGTGATTATTTTATTTATTTAGTAAACCAACAGCTATAGGTATATTAAAACAAATTATCAGATTATTATTATTATTATAACTTTAATCAGACCTACTCGTATGTACCACTGAATCAAAGGCCAAAACCCAAAATATGATTTCCTGAAAATGGATCGTTACGAGGGAAGCATATTATAGGAACCCACAAGGTCTGAAAATCAGTAAGTCGTCGAGGTTATTTTCCAAGAAATAATTCGAGCGGATTATTTAAGGCTCGCATTGAAATAATAGTACGCCCACGCGTGACCTATCCAGGTGAATATGGATCACAGGTGAATCGTGGGCAGCTAGGGTTGCTGGGTTGTTCGTTATGAACATTTTGCAGGATAATGTCCCAATGGCACGCTTTTAGAAGGTCAAACTTAGTATTTATCTCTCGTAACAATATGGCCAATAGCAATAGTCTAAAGCAATCGCAAACTGTCAATTACTGATCGCGATTCTTTGCGAGCTGAATCGCAAGGTAAATAATAGTCAAATGAAATACATTTTATTTAAAAACATTCATTCTAATACAACTGTGTTTAATTTAAACTTGCATATATTTAAAATTCACAATGAATATTATTATTATGAATTATACAGGCTGTAACATTAAGAACGGTCAGTATGGGAAAGTCGGAAACTATAAGACATACGAAGATCTGTTCTTAGGAACCATGTCATCAATTTTAGTAACAAGAATACCTGTATTCAAACATTTAAAAAAAAACTGTACTCAGCCTGGGAATCGAACCCGGTTGTTTTGAATAAAAATCCAATACTATTTCTATTAGATATCGATTACGTTAAGGATGAAGTGTACAAAACAAGCTACGACACAATTGAAGACCTAAAAGCAGCCATAGAGACAATTTTAACGCAAATTCACCACCTGAAGATACAACATTCAATAGTAAGATCGTTACCTAAACGAGTTGAATGTTGTATTTTACAAAATGGTAGTTATTTCGAACACCTACTAAAATAAATTAAAAGATATGGAAACAATGCGTTTTATTAATTTTAAACATCACGTTTCATACTAACATTTATTCCTTAAGACCTACACAATCGATATCGATATCTAAATAGAAATAGTGTTGGATTTTTTTCATAACAACCGGGTTCGATTCCCAGGCTGAGTACAGGGTTTTTTTTAAATGTATGATTACAGTTTTTCTTGTCACTAAAATTGATGACATGGTTCCTAAGAACAGATCTTCGTATGTCTTATAGTTTCAGACTTTCCCATACTGACCGTTCTTAATGTTACACCCTGTATACAGTCATGAGTCTGAATTGTTCTTTCAAAGTTAAAGATGACTATATAGAAAATTAGATTTAAGTAATGTGCGGTGCGATCGGTAAATAGATATGCTGTTTTTAATATACAAAGTGAATGCATAAAACTAGTATTACATTACGATTTATCACCATAGAGTCAACTACACTACAGAATATAAAAATGATCATAATTTTAAACAAATATAAGATAAAAATAAATAAACAAAAGTAATTAAGTTTGATGAAGGTGGTGTGCAGCACCGGAAAAAGGGAACTGCCTCAGCCTGTTGCCGCAGCGGATTTAGCACTGCGGCGCTGATTTTCAAGCATCACCTGTGTGCCAGGGATCACTCCCTAATGACACTCTACCGGAACGCAAATTGATATCAGTAATTACTACTCATGTAAGTACTGTCCATGTGGGCCGTCTTGTAGAGGACAGGTATTACAGAAGGCAAAAGGTTGTTTAAAATTTTCATCGCAGCAGTATCGTGGTCTGAAAGTGAGGTGAAAATATTTCTGGGCGTTCAATCTCACCTGGTAACCCTGTCGTGGGCTGCCCTAACGAGCGCCGACTAATGTCTTCATTTGTATTCAGATTTATCTACGTATATACCACTTGTGTGGAACAGGGCCGTAGCCAGTGCTTGTGGAAAGGTCCGTAAAATCATCAGGAACTAATCATTCTTTTGAATGTTACCTAAATCACTAAACTGTGATCTACAAATCATTAAAAAAATCGTATTTTTCATTAATGACTTGACCAACAACCATATCAACCCTTTCATATAGATCTAGTTCATTATTATGATTACAATTATTTTTCTGTCTTATAATTTTTTCTGTCTCTAAACAACAACAATTGAAAACTCTCACCAAGAACAACTAAAAATAGGCTATCTATACGACGCTAAAACAGTTTTAAAGATACATATAAAATTAGATTT
Source organism: Hofmannophila pseudospretella (assembly GCA_947369225.1). Lineage (NCBI taxonomy): Eukaryota > Metazoa > Arthropoda > Insecta > Lepidoptera > Oecophoridae > Hofmannophila > Hofmannophila pseudospretella. The sequence continues at coordinate 9,819,637 of OX376330.1, read as the reverse complement.
TATGTTTCATTTTGTATATCTTTTTGGCTGTTGATCTAATGGCTACAATAAATTAAAAAACATAACAATACTAACTGATTACGCCCCTGATATTTTTGTTGGGATTTGTCTGTACCACTTGCAATAAGGATTTATTGATTTGCCCTGTGGTTTATCATAGTTTTTGCGTATAAAAGAAGCCGTAGCTAGCTAGCTACAGTCAGCTACGGAATCCTAAAAAGTTACGAGTTTTTCTAAGGACCCCTTCTGTGGACCTGTCCGTCAGTCACAGACGACATCCCCCCACTGGAACTTATGAAATACGGTTACAAAAATATTAGAAAAAATCTGAATTAATGCATGTTTCCTATTCGGTATAATTCTTACTTTTAATAAACATTTAACGGACCATGTACTCGTATTGACATCCTGTTTGAATTACTGAAGTGACTACCATTCCGAGATGAGAGACGTATTCACGTACACAGCTAGATTATTGTGATTTTTGGTATGGGGATTTCCTGATCCCCTGGCTACGAAGAGACGTAGCCAGAGCTACGTAGTCCCAGCTACGTAAACGTAGCTTCGTAGAGGTATAGAGACTAAGAAACTAAACTAGAGTAACAAAACGCCTACGAAATTACCTGGTAACCAAGTATACTCTTCATAAAAAGTGACGGGACAACAATTAAAATTATGAATTCAAGCCTCGTAGGCCGCAGACGTTCTGCAGACCGCTGAAATCCCTGCGACTATCCAGCCAAACAGACAAACCTAGTTACATATATATTACCCGCCCGGAACTTTGACCCACTTTGTGCGGCCGCGGCTAACTTTTATTGTGGGCAAACTTTTACTTTCAAATATTATTACACTCGTAGATTATATAATTTCTTATACTACACTTTCGCAGTATGAGCATGTACACGTGAACATTAGGTACTCTTGAAGGAAATAACTTTACCGGTTGTGGCGACGCGCACGACGCGCGCCACTACGTAAGCGTAGTGAGAGTAAGCGTAGGTACTACTCACATCGGTGTAGAACGCGCTATCGAAATTTTCCTGGGACTTTGTATATATACGAGTTCCAAACATCCATAGTTGGACCAGGACATCCGGTCCAGGCACAACACCCCGCCTGGTGGAAGATCTTCCTTGTTCCCTTTAATACAACTGACGTTACGTCATCCATGTCCTTACATAGCGCGTTCCTACACCGGTTGTCACTGAGCGCGATTTCTATTCTCGACGGTAGCAAAACATCCTTATATAGCAAAGAAAAAATGAGCAGCTAAATCTAACACAATAAACGTTAATGACGAAAACGTCCGCCAATTTGCATTCACGATTCGGCAAACATTATAAAAAGACAGGGAAGCACATCCAGCGTCTAGCGACTGCCTTTCATCTCTCTAGGGTGCGGGTTCGGCTCGGGCATAAACAAGCGCGGAGAAAAACTCCCTGAATAATAATTAGGGCTGGTGATTAGTAGAGCCCTGACGAACGGCGCGGCGGTCCCGAATTTCGGTCACTTTTGGCCTCGATTTTAAATGCAGCTTATTTGTGAAAACGCTCTCGGCATAATCCAATGGAACCTTAAATACATATCGAGTACGGAGTATTTAGTACTCTGTGCTTCGAGTAAGTATTGAAGACATGGAATTCACCATGATACCATAACACGACGATGGGGATCACATCTGAAACTCTTATTTGAGGACCTCCTTAGATTCTTACTATTCTGTATATTTAATAAATTCAACAATTCTAACCGAAACCGACAAAGAAATTACTATTCAGTTTCACATTTGGACAAAAAAACAACCCCTCAAACTCTAGTAGAAGGTAGGGAGTGTAGCGACGCCCGATTCCTGGCCTGGCTATTAATTACTTGCCCAAGGCGGACGCTGTGTTCCGTATATAGGCTCGAATTTCCGGGCACATATACCCGCATAAGCGTATACCCTCAGTCCTCGTTCATGGAGACGCGGAGCTTAGAGCGGCGCGTAAAGCGGACAATTCAAACATATTGACGATGTACGAGAGCGGTTTTCCGCGCGTATTGTTTGAGTTTTGGAGTGCGCCGTGGAACCTGCCGCATGCCGTTCTATTATACATAAACGCGTAAGAGTCAGCTAAAGGGTGACTTTCCATCAAAGCTGTGCGAGGAAGCGGATCCGTGAGCTAGGAAAAAATCCACCAATAAGTTAGCCTCATAATTACGTCATGATTAAAATGGAGCGATCCTATTGGCGGATTTTTTCCTCGCTCACCGCCTCGCTTCCTCGCACAGCTTTGGTGGAAAGCCAACCTAAACGAGGCCTCAGTCCGTAGATACGTGGGCAGCGCGGCGTCTCGCGAGCTCCCTACACCTACACCCCCTACAACCCTCCTGCATCCCCCCCGTCTAATTGACGCCGCACCGGACGACGCCCGCGGGGACTCCGCCTTCCGGGCTCGTGTCACGTCCGATTTACAACATCGGCCGATAATCTCTTCTTGATGACGCACATATATACATACTAAACCCTGTTTCTAGAAGATTCCTCGAGATTCAGTGATGAATTGCATGGGAAGCGTAGGGCTTTTCTGATGAAAGTTTTAAGCGTAGTACGTCAGGTCTGAGTCTCTAACCATCGTGAGAAATTATATTGCAAGTTTTTAGCGTAGCAGGAGAGATTAATTAATAAAGAACCTTAGTAGGTAATGTGCAATACATTTCACAATTGTTATTAACTGCTGATCGCTTATTATGCCGACGTAATCACCATTCTTACCCCCCCCCCCCCCCCCCCCCCGACTACCCCCGTTGTCATCAAAAATAATCAAAGTTAAAAACCCCTACCCCCCCTTTGATGCTTACGTAATACTTGAACGGACCCTATCCTTGAGGACTTACATGGACCCATGTGCGGCACATGATGTACCAATTACGCTGGATCTTTTACTCTTCACACCGAATCACAGCAAAGCAAGCATTATTGCTTCGCGGCACAGATAGATAAAAGGGCGGTAACCGTCCCAGGCTGACTCTGCACAGAGTTATCACAAACCCGATGATGATGTCGATTGACGCATCGTACATACGGTTGTTCCGATCGAATAACTGCGAATGAGAACCGTTATCCGATAAGGATAATCTCGCTATTGTTGTGCTTGCGGGTTTCGAAGTCACTCCAATCTCCATAGTGGCTTTGTCATATTGAGACGATTACAAATAATCCATACTGTTGTTGGTATTGTGTCAGCCAGTCACATACTGACAGCGTCTCCTGTATGGTGATCCAGATGAAACCAAAGAAGTTTTTAGGAAATCTGTTCATCATCTTCAGGGACATGGAAAGAGATTGTATAATGTGAGGACACAAAGATCCCAACGAATTGAAGAAGTGCCGCTAAATTTTGGTACGTGGTATGGCTGTTTATTGTGTTTTATTTATGTTTATTATGTTGGTTGGGTTTTGGTAGGTAGTGCAGAGTCAGCCTTTTTTTGTCTATTTTCGGTTTGAAGGGTAAGATAGCCAGAGCATAATTACCACCAAGAGGCACTCCATCGAAGTTTTCAAAAGTTAGCAGCGGATCAAAAAACCTCTATTAACATTATACCTATAGCGCGGTGAGACGCCTTTGGGTAATAGTGAAGCTCTCCTTAAACGATTTAAAAAAAACTTTCTACAGTATCTTCAGGTCCATGGAAAGAGATTGGAAAATTTCCAAACGAATCGAAGCGAAGAATTGCCTCTAAGTTTCTGTTTTTACTTTTACTTACAGGTTAAACAAACACCCTAACCATATAATGTGAGCTCGCGAAATAAGGTATGTGTCCCTGACTCAGTCTTTATTAAGTTCGGGGCGCCGTTCTATCCTTATCATCAGTACCGCTTACACCTAGGCAAGGTACTAATTAAAAACGCTCATCGCGGCCCGGAAGACGGGTGGTACCGGGGGGTCTGGAGCCGCGGGGGTCCGCGTAACGAACGCACTAATTAATGAAGGGTCCGTCGATATTGATTTACGAGGCACCGCGTGTGCCGGGTTCGAGCTCGAGCCCGGAGGCGCGAGGAATAATGATCGCACGAGACACGCGGGGGCCACGGTCCGGGACCCATCTACGGCCCCGCGGCCCCCACGGTCCGCCTTCTAACTAGGGTTGTTAGACGTCCTACTTATAGTTTCAAAAGTGGCACCGACTACGAGTACAGTACTCGACTCGGTTTACACCACTGTCCTTACCTTACCCACTTCGCTAAACACTAGACCAATGAAATCGGCCATTAGGTTCAGAAATTTAGAATGTTCATTTTCCCAAAATAACAATTCCCAATTCCGGGACGTCAGATGTCCCGGTGGCACACGTTCCTAATCCCTAAGACAGGAAGCATTACCGTCAAGGAGCTAATCTCTTCCCAGGACAGCTCTTGTCCCATATTTTGGCTGTGGTGATGAAATAGATCACAGGAGTAGTATATTTTACTGGAATATTTTTACCTGCTATTAGTTCAATTATGCTATTTTACTGTCACCAATTATTGGTATTTACAAATACCCAAAGTCCGTTATAATGAAGGTAGATAAAATAAAACATTTCTTTGTTTCTTTATCCCTTCTATAAAAGAGATTTACCTCCATATTTTTCTCTCATTCGATATACGACCATCGAATCGTGCAGACAGTTTTCTTTCCATAACCAATATTAAAATAATACACCTTAGAACCTTTATATGAATAATAACTTTCAAAATTTGTATGAAAACTCCATTGCATGAATAAAACTTTAATAAAATATTTTTTGAATTGGCGACTGGTACAATGGCATGATTGACCTGATGGTAATGATATTTCAGTAAATATTGCACGAATTCGACATGAATTTGTATAAAATGATTTGTATGAAAACCGAGTTAAATCGCAATTTGGCCTTAGTTGCTGTTTCGTACTACAGTCGCGAATAAAATCTAGCAACCCTACCTCCTACAGAGAGATATTTCGTACATTCTCACGGACATGTACTTTGTCTGGATCGCGAACAAAGAATATTTAATTAAATAAAATTCTACATGCGATTATGCGAGAGAAAACGTTCTGATGAGAGATGTGTTGGACTTTTATTATGCATATTTGAGCTTAAAAATTCTTTGTACGTATCTTCTGATAGAGTTAAAATAAATAACTATACTTAATCATTTCGAGTATAGTTATTTAAATTATTGTAACTTTAACAATAAATACAAGAAAAGAATGTACGCGTTTTTACAGTTACGTATTTTTATAAACTGTTAACTATTGCTGGCAGCGACTGGATGAGAAGAGCCGAAGATCGGGTTCAACGGCGCGCCCTGGGAGAGGCCTATGTCCAGCAGTGGACTAGAGTGGGCTGCTGATGATGATGATAAACTATGAGAGCCTAGCTTTAGAGATGCTCTACCGCTCTTCATATTCCTATTGGTCAGCCTCAAGAGTCCTTGCAGCAGAACTGTTGGTACGGTATATGTAATATAAGTACCCGTTTTTTTCAAATTGTTTAATAAACTCGGCACCGTATCTAATCTATTGCAAATTGACTGACTTAGTATATCGAATTACCGCACTAACTAAGGACCTACCATATGCAATTTTCTGGCACGAAAGAATAACCTAGCTTGAGAGCTGCTTTACCGTTCTCCATCCCATTGATAAGGTGGACCTGGAATCCTTGCAGCAAATTTGTTGGCTGAAGATGATATTGCGGTTAGGTATGGTAACTATATCATTATAAGTACGAGGTACTTTATGACCTCTTTCCATTTATGAACTCTGTTGTGAACTTGTGACTATGTACGTATGATTTTATACAGTGCGGTGCACAAATGTCCCGGTACCTTTTATAATTAAAAATGAAGTGCATAATAAATTAATATTACCCACCAAAGAGCAAGTGCTTAATAAACGAATAACCCAGCAAGACTAAATAGCTTAGGCGAAACTATTCCAAAAAACTTGTCAGATTTTCGATTTTCACTTTGTGCAGCGTCGCTCGGGTGGACGCGAATTTGCATCGGAAAGAAACGCAAAAAGAGCAAGATCTCACATCGCGGACACCCCCCGAGCTTCACCCCTTGGGGCATGGGGACTGTGGGGTGCCCCTAAATACATATCCTATACAAGTATGTACTAGTATGTGGATGAGTGTATGGTGTGTTGAGTTTTGGCATGTTTTGAGACCAAAACACAAAAATAAAGGCCCTGTTCTAAGATCTCGTACTATCTTCGAGATATCGAAGTCAATGGTTAGACCATGTTTAAGCCTACTAGCGGACTGAACAACTCTGACAATCTGGCCGCTAACCACACAACGAGATGATCTTTATAATCGCAGTTTATGATCCAATGGTGACTAAGTATCTTCGCGACAACGAAGGCGTTCGACTGGAAACGATAAGGCCATGTCAGAGGTCTACGGGCGGCCTGAACCACTCTGATAATGGCTTCGCTACTAACCACACGACAAGATCTGCGTTATTGCTGTGTATGATCCAATAGTGAACGAATATAAACAGTTAGATGCACGATAGATACCAAACTAGCGAAGCTGGTAACGAGAATATGGAAGAGGTTCGGAGTACGCGTACTTCTGTTTAAGATCGCGGCATTTACGAGTGCTGGCGCTCGATGCGCCCGTTTATTGTGCAGCACCAGCTCTTGGGTTGCATTACATGTCCTCATAGATAATACTTTCTGTTAATTTCTAGATCTAAGTAAGAAAATCACAAAGCGAACGAGGTCTCGAGGCTATAGGCGTCGTTAACACCCATAGAAACATCGTTAACACCCATATAAAATAACCGGTAAAGGAGTGAAGATAACAATCCGGGGAACCTAATGACCACATGACTTATTTTTGTACCTGTTTCTGTTTTGACACCGTCCTTCTAGACTCCTGTGACCCATAGAAAAGAACCTTAACTTCGTTGCTACCCCCTATTATGACTCACCCCAAATCGACTGTTTCCTAAATTAGTGATTTTTGGGGACACTTATTTAGGAAACAGTCGATTTGGGGTGAGTCATAATAGTAGCAACGAAGTTAAGATTCTTTTCTATGGATGTCTAAGATTTAGAGGGTGATAGTCACAGGAGTGTAGAAGGACGGTGTCAAAACAGAAACAGGTACAGGTACAAACATAAGTTATGTGGTTATTAGGTACCCTCGGATTTGTTATCTCTACTCCTTTCTCAACCGTCGTCGTCAACTAAAACAAGCGACTTGATGGACTGTTCAATAAATCCGTCGTGTCGTGACCCTACTCTTTTGTATACCGTGCTTCCCAGTTTCCCGTGCTTTCTAGTTGTATGTGCGTCTACTGCGCCTACGCATAAGTAACTACCGTTGACATGCAGTTGCGAACAGTTCTCCATAGGCTGCAACTGCGCGAGTTAATCTCTAAATCCCATGTGATTTGTACCTGAACTGAAGACTTTGGGCGCTCCCAACCGGTGTTGCTGGATATTCCAGGTGAGTTAAGACTATACTGACGATTTTCCTTTTCTTAATTCATTCAATGTGCCGTGTCATGCCGGCCATAAATAATAGCACCATTCCAACACTTCCTGTGGGTGTCGTACGAGGCGACTAAGGGTATTTGTGGATACTATTTGACACCTAGTAGACGGCGATAGGTTCGCCACCTTTCACCAAATTTTACGGAGATAAGTGGGAACTAACTACCTATGATGAAGGTGGTTCCTCTGTCTACCCCCTCGTGGATTATGGACGTGAGAGTTATGCTATGCTATAATTCATTCAAAAACGGGCCCAGCATATTTTATTCAAACAGTGACTCAACAATAAATGTACAAATATTATACAATATATTCTTAAACGACTAAATTAATAATGGACGGCGTACATGCTTCAGCACCAAATAGGCCTCAGCTCAGCATAATGCCATACTCTAGAGTAGTCTGGAGCATGGCGCTGATATTCTGCTTTAGCCGGTCGAAATCTTACCCCTAAGTTTGTAAACTCGTGATTTTTAATATTACGCATTTGCATGGCAAGCGGTTACCATCACGATTTCCACAGAGAACGGAACACTTGATACAGTGGCCGTAGAACACGGGAGCAGGTGGAACCTCGCCGTGTTTACGAGCTCCGTCGCTAACGAGCTCGCTGTTGATAATAAAGAAGCCATAAATAAAGCAATTTGGTACGTGATGGTCATCTTTCTGCATTTTTTGGTTAAAAAAGTCGATATACGGTACTTTCTCGTAAGACTACACCAACAAAAATCATGTGATAGCTTTTGTGTGTAGCTTATAATATATATTAAATATATATATATGTATTTTTAATATATATTATGAATAACTATTTATAAATCTTTACTTATGTTGAAGGTGGTTATAATAACAACGCTCAATTTTATATGCACCTACCATAATATTTCTGCATAACCCCATGGTTAGCTGGTAGAAAATGCCGCAAGGCATTAAGCTCGCTCATGTACACCTTTTTTGTGCATTGAAGTGTAAATACATAAATGACAAAAATTACTCAACTTTTTTTTCCCATACAACCATTGCCATCCCCCACGCCATATTTTTAACCCTCGACCAGTTAAGTTTGAGTTTAAGACCATGGTGCCCTTCCCCCATCTGGAACCTTGAGAACCTGATGATAACGACAATCCACAATGTTAAGTCGGTGGTTTCTTGTAGAAAGCGATAGGCAGACAGAAGATTCTATAAGCTCCAGCTTATACCACTTTCATCAAAGCCCCATTCATTTAACTACGGGCCAGTTTTAAAACGAAGAGCAGTAACTCGTAAAGCAGCTCTTTTTATTGACAACCGTCGTCCACTGACGCAGCTCATTAAAGACGAAACAGTAAAGCCTTGTGCTGTACAGACACCTTTATGTGCTGAGCTGTGCGAGGAAGCGAGGCGGTGAGCGAGAAAAATCCACCAATAGGATGACTCCATTATCACATCACGAGTAAAATGAAGTGATTCTATTGGCAGCAGGGACGAACTCCATAGAAAAACTGCAGCAAATTTGAAAGTCCATATATTTTTGACAGATATATTTGGGCCGTTCCACGAGGAACCAAGTTCACCACTTTGTCCCACTGGTGGGATCACGAGGAAATGTCGTTCCACGTATTCCCAATATAGTTGGAACTATATTGGGACCAAGCAATGATAGTCTATAGTGGTATTTAAATTGTATAAACCCAAAAGTTATCTGGTATTACAATCACATCATTTTACTTCATTTATTTTATCTTTTGGTACATAATTACACTACAAGTCTATGAAGAATCTGTCACAACACATCATAAAGCACAAAAAGCACTGCAGTCAATATGATAAGGAGAAGAATATTAAAGCAGCTGCTGCGTTACCAAAATTACGAAATCTTTAAAAGTTTCAATTTTAGATTTCAACCAACATCAACGCTATTCTTTTAACCACCTGCAAATACTGCAGCCTGCTGCACACATTCCCCTCCCCCTGCTCCCCCTTTCTTCTATTTGCTTTTCGAAATTCCGTTCCATCGGCACCGGGTGCCCAAAGCGGTAGGGGGAAGTTTATCAAAGCGAGCATCGTAAACCGTCGTCGCGAGTGGAGCTCATGACAGCAGTGTTTTGTTCCATTTATTCCTCTTCCACAGATCCTGCATTGATAACGATATTTTGAAAACTCGATGGCATAAAATATCGAGTTTCCCTGAGAGAACTGAGTGTTGGCTAAAGTTTATGTGAAAGAAATCATCGTGTTTGTGAATCCTTGATCATAACATCGCTTAACTGGAACTCAACGCATCGTAGTAACCTTTGTTAAGATACAAACCTCCTAAAACCTTAAACCCCAGAATTTCTCGAAGGATCTACAGTAAAGATGCAAAATGAAACATTCAGCGACCGACCGCTTGTCGTAAAACTGGCTATGCAAGGGAGACTGCTCACATCATTCGCATTTATAGGATGCACCGCGCAAAGCGTTATGTTTCAGAAAATTGCAGCCTGCTATACTTTCTGTTAGCTCAGTTCCATATCATTATTATTCCAAACCAGTGGTGTTCCATAGGTAAACCACAGAATTGTCGTATTCTCTGGTGGCTCTCGTGTCTCTGGACGTGACAGCGGGTGCACTCTTACTATTCCCCTGAGCTCCTATTTCAGGGGCCCCTTTCGCACCGCTCAGCTACCGAACGCCAATAATGTGGATTTCTTCTATAAAGAAGCTCCGAGTACGAGGGTCTATGCGGAGGCTTCAAAATGAAACAACTCGTATCGGCGGACGTATCGGTGGTCATAAAACTGGATGTGCAATTGACGATGGCACGTGTTTTGCTTTATCGGAAAAATCGTGTTTTGTTTTAGATACCGGCTACTGTACTGCGCTTTTGACGGTACTGGCCACTACTAGGATTTGCAGCAAAAACCGTTATCAACATTATTTTCTGTTGTATAATATGGTTCGCTTCTTTTTTACGTCCACTCCCCCTTTATTCTAAACCTGTTAGATAGAATCTTATGAAGACAGTTTTCACTTTTCACAGTATACCATCTGTCAAAAACCTTCGTTTAAATCGCAACCATAAGCCTGCGCAATATGATACATTTCAGATTCTCAAACTTTAACGTTTTGGGTAGGTTGACACGTTGTCAACTGTACTTAGTATGTAGTAAAATAAAATATCCCCTCACAAAAGTGATCATTCTGTGAAGGAAACAGATACAGAACACCGTTTTGCATTGGCATAGAGTTTAATTTACTGATGTTATATAAGACAATCTACAGTCTATACCGTTTTTACGCCATCTTCAGGGGTATACTTATCGTAATAGACTTTGAACAAATGCAGCGGAAAACATAAACGATATTGATATTAGAAACACGGCATGCATGAGAAAGTGCAAGTCAGTCATACAGGAGATTCTGGCTTCTTATTACGTTTACTATCTATTCTCTTTTTACATACAGAAATAATGTGGATAATGGAAAAAGTAGTCTAACAATATAGCTAAGTATACTCGTACAATCTGTCAAAAGAGATTGAGCGGTTTCTATACAAGCTTATAGAGCGTCGGTGGCACAGTGGCTAGGACACCGGACTCCCATGCGGGAGGTCCTGGTTCGAAACCGTGCAGTGCCATGTATCAATGAGTTTTTCGTATTTTTCGAAGACTTACGTACATTTACCGATTGCTCTAACGGTGAAGGAAAACATCGTGAGGAAACCTGAACACTGAGATGGCCAGTGTGTAAAATGGGGTAGGCACAAAAGATCCTCAAGGGTCGAAGTGCCGCTGGGATTACGGAATACGAAAAACTCATTGGTACATGGCACTGCACGGTTTCGAACCCGAACCTCCCGCATGGGAGTCAAGTGTCCTAGCCACTGTGCCACCGACGCTCTATATAGCCACTAGGTACTCGTATATAAACTTACTCGTATTGTATATACAGCGAGAGTACATAAGTGCGGCGCACTGGCGGGCGGTAAGACGAGCGACCGCAGCGGGCAGGCTTTGTGCGCGTTGCTAAATTACACCACCTGAATAGTGGCAAGAGGAGCGACGACTCCATATTTGAGGACCATATATATATTTTTTTTAAATCAAACTTTCTTTACAAATACTTTATTGCACACCCGGGACAAAAACAAAACATACAACATAAAGAGAGGTACAATACAGTGTGCAGAAGACGGCTTTATCGCTTTAAGCGATATCTTCCAGACAACCTTCAACTGATGGAAAAATCATATTTTTCAATTCAATTCAATATTTTTATATTTCGGATAACTTGATCCATTGTGTTAGTGTACTTAAAAACCATGTTAGTAAATATATTCAGCAAAAATTACGAGTTTTTACACTTCGATCAGATGCTGATCAAAGATAACATCATTCGATCAGCACCCGAAAGAAGTGTTTAAGGATAGGGGAATCATATTTTTCCGCTATCACGTTCAGGATGCTGTTGGAGCTGCTCCGAAGCCTGCAAAGCAGAGACGCAGTTCTTTTGCGCATAATGGCGATATGATACATAATGTACGGGTGCAAATGCACTTGAAATCAGTGCCTTGTGATTGGCTGCAACGAACCGAACCGGGGCTGGAACCGGCGTATGTAGTCCAGTTCTAAAACGCTTATTACACTTATCTGATTTCAGTCGCCTTCTGTTTACAGGATGTAAATCGCAACCTAACCGTAACATTCAGTACGGTTAAGCCCGCTAAAGTCGATAAGAGCCCGCCTTTGTACATATTTTAATGTTTTTTTTATTTTCCGTGTATTTTATATTAGTACAATAAAAAGACTACAAACAAACAAACAAAATCAGACAATATAATAAGCGCTATACCAACTACTTTCGCATACCGAGTGTATCAGCCAGCCAATGACGAACAAGGGCTGTGATAGCAGTTTACAAATATCCGCTGTGTAAAACGCTCCCGCTCCGTCTATCACTGTGTCTCCATTGGTTTCAGAAAGCGGGCGTCAGGTGTCCGTATTTGGGAGGCAGTCCGGGTCGCCCAGGCATCATCGTTCAGTTAGGTAACCAGAATATACGGAGGTAAACCTAATGTGGTTATGTACTTCATATCTGTATTTATCTGGGCCGTATGTTTGATAAATCTTATCGACTAGGTATCGTGTTTCAGAATAACCATCTTTCAACTAATTTTATGGCATGATTACGTTCAAAGAATTCTATAACGCGGTAAAACTGTGAGGTTTTGGAGATCACCAACATAACCCGGTGAAAAGATTTAGTGGAAGCCTTTGTTCAATACTTAGTATCATCAGGACGCATTGGTAGGATTTTTTTAAATCCTTACGGCTGATTCCTGAGGAGCATAATACAAAAGAAAATCTGCCAAATATCTGATAGTTTTTATTTTTCAGTGAGTTCACTGTCATTTTTGATACAATTTCAAAAAAAAAATACCTTTTTAAAACCATCGAGAAATGGATAATCACATGTGGGTTTATATGAACTGTTAATGACCTTCAGGCATCACCCTGTCTCGTTTGATCCATACTGTGGGACACCCTGTACCCGTACCTATGGTACTCGTATACCGCGGAGATCTTACTCATTCACAATCTCAAGGCGAACTCGCGCAGGTTGACGCAGCTTACCATCGTGGTTTGAAGACTTACGTACACAAATTCTAGTAAGCTATCTCAAGGAAAAATCACTATACGAGTATAACCGTTAGTAGGTTACCTCAACACAGCTCGGTGCAATATTTCTGAGCGAACTACAGTTCATTCAGCTCATTTGGATATCCAAAAAATAAACTGAAACATATTAGTTTGCACCGCCCACAGTCAACGTACAAGAAATGCGAAGTCTGTATTCCGTATTCTCAAGGTTACCTAGAAGAGATCGCTCTGAGTGATAATACCTCAATTTGAAATTGTGTTTACCTATTTGTGTATGTTAGCTGAACCAAGTTCATCGAGTGCTGAGTGTGCGCGAACCTTATAACTCAGCTCATTTCCTGAGTGATGACCGTCGACCGACAAAGAATTATTTCAATTGGTTTAAAGCTCGGTGCAATACCCAGGCGTATGTTAGCTGAACCCAGTTCGTCGAGTGCTGAGTGTGCGCAGACCTACAACTCAGCTCATTTTCTGAGTGGCGACCGCCGCCGACCGACAGCGAATTATTTCAGTATCCTCACTCTTGTCGGAAATTAAATAGATAGGCAACGTTTTTTAAATGGATATTCCATAGGTACTTGAAAGACGGGTCCACTCGGATGAATCATCGGTTCCCAGAATTTTCATTTCAACTAAATACATATAACCTGAAAATACATTAGAGACTTCTTGAAAATCCCAAATAGGTGGTCTCGTTCTTTATATTTCCCTAATAGAAATTCTTCGATATAACCCTTATTTAGACTTATGGATAAGGAGTCAGCGGCGGCATTCATTGTACTCTGGTATTCATTGTATTGTACAGTACTTATGACTATGACGTTGTTTATCAAATACAGTTCTTTTAATATTGCTTATAGTAGTTACTGTATAGTGTTTGACATCTAAGCTGAGCAGTGGACAGCTTGCACTCACACACGAACGAGCTCAGAATACGAGCTCCTTCGATGACGTCGTAAGGGTCATATCATAACGGACTTACTAAGCGATTTATCTGTTTTGTATAATTAAAACGTAAGACCGTTTAAGTAAGCGTAATCTTGGATATTTTAGAGCAGGATTTATTTATTTCAGTTTAACACTTACAAATATAAATGAAAAAATATCTAACCGCATCATTAAACCTTTAACAGTTTGTATTTAAAGGCTCTTTGACCTGATCATTGATAGCAAGACTCCATGGTATAACTTTTTAACTCAAAACAACCCCAAACCGTAGTAAGAATCCCATGACTAACTATAGTAAAGAAAGACTCCACAGTCTTCTCCGACCTGTGTGAAAAACGACATGGTTCAATCATGGGTCTACATTGGAGGGCCCTGGGAAGAAACGGATAGATATTATAGCACTGCTCGACTGTTAATTGCTGCCCTCCTCCGAATTCTTAAATCTGCCCTCGCTCCCACTTGACTTGAATTTCAACCAAAAACCCTGACACCTGAAAACCACTAGAAATAGTCAGCTTCCTTCTCCCCCTATATTCACATATTTCCACTCCTCTCGCCTCCATACCATCACGCTAACCATGCAGCAATAAGCTGCAGCTCTCTCTCTCTCTGTTTAACTTCGTTTTCTTCCCGTTACTCCGCCCAGAAATATGGGGCTAGTAAAAGGAGTCTCCATGCTTCTTTGTCTCATCCTCAGTCAGTGGTACCTTGATCAGTTTCTTAATTGTTCGAAATTGTATTGATCCAGTGTAGCTACAAAATGCTGCCAATCTACCTCGGTATATCCTGTCCATATTCTCGCTCCTCTCGTCTCCATATCCTCACGCTAACTGTGCAGTAGCTGCAGCGTCATGGAAACGGAGCCGCGCCATGCTGCGCGGACATAAAGGACTTGCATAACGTATGCCTCCCAACTTTCCAATCTACCTGGGTAGTCGGTATACATACCTATATAATATCAACCTGCGTTATGTGCTTCTGGGAAATCAAGGTTGAAGAATAGAAAGCTCAGTACGAGAACAGTAGCTTAAGGGGGACATCCATAAATTATGTCACACGAATTTCATGATTTATCGGAGCCACATTTTGCAAATTTTGCATTTCACATTGCAATTTCAAATTTAGAAATTATTAAATTAAAACAACAATTTCTATTTAAAATCTTTTTTCATAAAAACAAACAATAAGTCAAATATTTTAAACAATTTACAAGACATGAAATCAAATGAACGAGACAAAATTTAATCATCTTGTGTCCATGGACTTTGAACCAATTCCTTTTTAGTTATGACTTCTTTTAGATTTACGTATGTGTCGTCACGAAGCTTATGACGCATCCCCTCCCCCTTTTCACACTTTGTTGCCCCCCTTCCTCCCCTTAATGTGTGACGTACTTTATGAATGGCCCCCTAACCTACATTTTGAAACTTTTTGAATAGGCGTCGTAGACCTGCTGTCTTATCATGGGTGGGTAGTTGGGTACATCAAAAACACTACATGTTTCAGGATTGTACATTCGGCACTTGTCAAATAGATGATAGTGATTTTTATTGAGTTTAGTTTAAGTAAGTTTAGTCAATAAAAATTAGACTTTCTAATTGGCATCAACAATTTTGTGATCTACCCGCTCGTGTTTCTTTTTCGACCTCATTATCACTCACTCTCGGGTCAGTCTATAGTTAAATGACACGTTTATCTGAAAAGAAAACGAATAACCATAAAAAAATAACTAACCAATCTCACCAGTCACAAAAAAATAAAAATCCCGTAAAACACAAACGCACCATTAAAACAAACTATGAAAGATCAAAATACCGGCGACACTCCATTACGACTCCATAAAAACAAGTCAAAACAAAATAAAACTAATGCGTAAAACAAATCGCCGACTCCGGGAGGGAGAGGGTGGGAGGGCGCGGCGCGGCGGAGGGAGAGTCTACAACTCTACTACGGGCACTCTCGGTTTCATTCATAACTTTTTACAAGTTTATCTGTGGCGATACCTCCTACATATTTATGTTTGCGACTGTGATGGCAAAGATTAGGGCTTTATATCACAATAATTGAAGATTTGGCATTCTATTATCTGTGCCTAAATTATTATGTTGACATTCTTCTTCTGTTGAATTATTTATAGCATTAAAACGGTTTCGTGTTATCTTCTCATTCCAACCTTTCAGGTTCCTATTGAGTACATGCAACAGTGATTTACTAGTACTATCAGCCAGTTGTGCTTCTCCTATAAGTCAAGGAGAATGACTGGATTGATGGTTGGGTTCTTTGGGGAAATACATAAAACTCCGGCTTGCTTGACTCATCAAGCCACAGTGAATTTGCAGTTTACAGCTGTTGCTTTTTTATTCAGATATCTTTCTTCCCTCCCCGTTTCTTCTTTTACTATTGTTCTATAATATTATTTAGTTCTCCATCACCCTTTTATTCTTTTACCATTATTCAATCATATTATCTCTTTCTTTTCCATCTCCCTCTCTTCTTCTTTTACCATTATTTTATCATTATTATCTTTTTATTTCTCATCCTCTTGTTCTTGAATAATAATTGTACGCAGATAGTAGACCAACTATCAGGTGTCAAACGTTTGTTGCTATTGAATGATACAACAAGCAGTAGGAGTCTATGTTTGAACCTCGTCCTCTAATTCTTGAGAAGGATGAGGGAGAACAGCAACTATATCCGTTTAATGGGCAAGAAAACAAAGCATCGGAAATGAAACAAAAGGCCGAATAAATTGGTAAACCCGAAATACTCTTGCAAAATTGACACACTGGTCGGCCTATGAAGGGTACAGGGAAGAAGGCAAGTCTGTCCTCTATTGCCGGCTAGCAGGGTTCTAGGACAGTGCGCAGATGAAGAAATAGAAGAATTGGTTTTTAAATAATATATTTTAAGGAAAAGAACACATAGTAGGTAACACAGAAAATAGGTAGTAGGAAATAAGAGTGAACGGGAGACGTCCGTTCAAGACGAAATACAGATAAAAAGTCAAAGTACAAATAAAACAATGAAATTAATGGAGTAATGAAATTTAAAAATGGAATTGGAACATGATTTTGAATTTAAATGAAGAAATGAAGATGCCAATACGAAATGAGGTGAGATAAACGCCAACAATGAGGTTGAAGTTGATGGCAAGGAGGTTGATATGGACGATGAAGTCGACATCGTTACACTTATACTACCCCAATACTATACGATACTTATCAAATTTTCGAACTTAAATATCTCTGACTACATTCTATATTGCGATGTGAGAGTTTTATCATTTTCTAAGTTTTCTTATTTACCAACAGATAGCAATAAAAACATGATTGTTGCCCTTCATATCTAAGAGGCCTCCCATCATTAGGCATGAACTCAAATCTCAATCGAAATCTAAGCTTTGACGACACAGACGCACACATGCGCGCTGGAAGCTCACACAGTCAGGGGCGAGGCACACATTTATAAATTGAAATAAAGTTTGTTTTAGTTGGGCATTCGGCATGAATGAAAGCGAAAGGGCACTGGAGGCTGGCACTGGGCGATTGTTATCAAAACAATAGCTGTTTGCGCCCTTGAAAAGGGAAAATTCTGCTTAGAAAAAGGTAGAAAATCTAGTTTGTTACGATACAACTCTATTAGTAGCCCATATTATCTAGCCCAGAGAGGATCTTTAATATTACTTATATTATTTTACTTACCTTAATATTATTAGTTATTATTATTTTTATTTTATTTTTTGTTTCTATTTTTGATTAAATATTTAAATACACTTCTGTAAACAAATTGTGTTTAGACAATGGCTGAATTGTCAGAGTCTTGGAGGAGGGGCACTGTATGCTGAAATACAGGTTACACCTAGTTCGGCAACAGTGGATTAAAATAGTTTTAGTGACATAGCCTAATATAGTTTATTAAACAAAATTGTAAAACTTTAAGAAATAAAATTTATTTATTTATTTATTTATTAGAAAGTATAGACTTTCTGTTACTAGCATGTTTCTTTTTGTTACTAGCATTCCATGATGGCAATATTCATATACTATAATACATATATACATATACCTATAATACACTGTAAAAAGTTCTAAATAAAATCTCATCCCTTTTTGGCTTCGCCTTGTTGCGTAAAATAGAACCCTCACCAATCAAGCCAAATTCCATCCATATCCATAGCCTAATGGCATCCTAAGAATACCACATTACGTAAAGTTTCCCTGAACTTAGGTAGAGATAGGTAGGTATCTATAGAGATACCTACCTACCTCTACCTATCTCTACCTAACTTAGGTAGAGATAGGTAGGTATCTATAGAGATACCTACCTACCTCTACCTATCTCTACCTAACTTAGGTAGAGATAGGTAGGTATCTATAGAGATACCTACCTACCTCTACCTATCTCTACCTAACTTAGGTAGAGATAGGTAGGTATCAATAGAGATATCTACCAACCTCTACCTAAGTTCAGGGAAACTTTACGTAATGTGGTATTCTTAGGATGCCATTAGGCTATGGATATGGATGGAATTTGGCTTGATTGGTGAGTGTTCTATTTTACCCAACAAGGCGCAGCCAAAAGGGATGAGATTTTATTTAGAACTTTATACAGTGTATTATATATATATGTTTGTTTGTTTGTAGTCTCTTTATTGCACACGTAGAAAAAAAAACAGAAATCGAAAACATTAAAATATGTACAAAGGCGGGCTTATCCCATAGGGATCTCTTCCAGCCAACCTTTAATTAAGGAGAGTTTAGACTACTTTTAAGGTGGGAAGGTGTATTATAGTATATGAATATTACCATCATGGAATGCTAGTAACAAAACACTAGCTAGCTAGTAAAAAACAGCGTCGGTGGCCTAGTGGTTAGGACGTCGGACTCCCATGTGGGAGGTCCCGGTTCGAAACCATGCAATGCCATCTACCAATGAGTGTTTCCGAATTTTTCGAAGACTTACGTACATTTACCGACTGCTCTAACGGTGAAGGAAAACAACGTGAGGAAACCTGCATGTCTGAGGAAATTAAAAGTTTCCGAAGGCGTGTGAAATCCACCAATTGGCACTGGGCCCGCTCGGTGGATCATGGCCCGTATCCCCTCGTGCAAGGGGAGGCCTGTACCCCAACAGTGGGGAAATTAATAGGCTGATGATGATGATTAATGCTAGTAGAAAAAAAATAGAATAAACGAGAGAAAAACTGGTTCTGTTACTAAAGAAGTAACTGGAGTGGTTAACCACGGGATACAAGTAGACAGCGTATAGAGAAAGGATTGATGTAGTGTAGTGTAGGCAACAAACATGAAACCTTTGCCTATCAAGCAAAGGCGGCCTTTTCCGGTGGTAGATAATTTCTATCTGTTTCAACGGCCCTTTTCCAAAAACATTCTAATTTCTACATGTACCCTCAGCTAGAATAAAATCCGGTAACAATCATAATTTTATCATTGTTTACACAGTGTTACTGGCGGCACCCTATTGTATGAATGGGGTGAAAAAGCGAAAAGTTTCAAAAACGAAGTCATAAGTCGGAACTTCCATTCTATGGACATATAAAATGTTTCAAAAACTTTTAAACATTTTTTTGTTGTTTAGGGAGATTCAAGTTAATTATTATGTAAATAAAAGAAGTCCGTTCGCCATTATCCCTAACGCCGCCGATAGATGGCGCTACGTACGAGATACTTAAATGTAAAGTTCGATAGATCAGCACTATGGAGATCACATAGACGTCAAGGATTTTTATCTCACAACAGATCAACAATACGACCAGACGGTCTATCGTTAGGTAGAGTTCTTACCGTCTTGCTCTAGAGTCTAAATCTAGATAGAATTTACTAGCTATTGAGGGTTCCTTAGCATAGGTGCGAGAATGGTCAAAAAGTTATCGTTTCAACTGGGCCGTCCGTGACTCAAGGAGCACGTCGTTAGGCTATATCAAAGGCTTACTATGGGCGGCCTGAATAACGCTGACAATATAGGTTGACCGGACAAGAAGAAGACAACACAACTATGTTTTTTGTTTAAAAAACTTCTGTGTTCATATAGCTTCTCTTCTACCCCGAAAGCCCCTGCCAAGTGTCACCTAAGTAAATAACCTTTTCAGTGGGCCCTCGCCAGCAATTAAATAATCATTTAGCTAACGAGTTTATCTATGCAAATTTCACGTTTGTATAGAGCAATACTATTGTACTGAAGCCAAGCATTCAGTTCAGTACTTTTTACAATTTAAACAGCTGGGAATTGGAAATACGAGTATGTACGTTGTAGCTATCGTAAATCCTACTATAGGACATGGGCAGAGTTGCTAGATGGATGGGAGGATGAACGAGTTTTTCCTCATTTCCTCTGCCCGAAGGTTGCCTGGAAGAGACCGCTCTCAGCAATAAGACCGCCTAAATTTTACTTCATTATTTCCTTTTCTATCTTTTGTTTGTTGTTTTCTATTTGTGCAATAAAGTGTATTTTACTTTTACTTAACTTTTTTCCCCTGTTCAAAGTATCCCTACTGATATATCCCTACTAGTAGGGATAGATGGATTTTTTTTCCAATTGTCCCTACCGGTAGGGATGATTGGAATTTTTATTTTCCACTCCAATTAGGGTAAAATATCTGTGCTAGGAATGAATGATCCACTACAATGATCCAATGGTGGATTCGATCCTGCGCTTGCGCTGCGCCGCTCTGTCTCGTAGTTGAGCCATTTTCGCGGCTTATAAGGGCGAATACGTAATCTACATTTCTTGAGACCAATTCTCACAGAGCGATATAAATCACAGTAGATAAATATAGAAAAAAAATGCGGACATCGACGCACGCGACTTTTTGCTAGTCTCGAATTATCACCTTCGATATTTATCGAGTCCTAGCGATCGACGTGCAACGAATGGTCCTTAGCAGTCGATATTTATAGTCGACATGTGAGACGGAATATATATATCGAGATTTGATATTATAACTGCACTTTGCTAAGTGTTAAAGAAAAGCAAATATTTTGAAATTTTACAAAATATTTGTTTTTGCTGCCTAGTTTGCAGCTTGACGCTGACGTTTGGGTCTGTCCACCACGCCACGTGTAAGCCTACCTGACTCTTCGAAACAAAACACGGGTGGCTGACCTTCACAGGTAACACAAAATTAATAAATAACAGAAAATAAACTCCATACTAGAGTTCTGGCGTGAAGCACTGAGAGAAGCGTGGGGATCGCTTGGACCGATACGGAAGTTCTGGCCTATGTTCAGCGGCCGAGAAGCTGCGAATATACAGCCGCGGTCACTAAAGTGCTCGGTGGTAATCGCGGTGACGATCAGCGACCCAGACAGTCTCTTTCCATACCAAAGCGTTCAAATCGCCCGTTCGGATGGTTATTCTCATATAACAACTCTGGGTATGTGCGCCGGTTAAGGTGCTATAGAGGAGCTTCTTTTCTGTTACTTATCTATTTTTTGTAGATAACGTGACGCATGCGGGGGGAACTGACATGAAGCTGGGGATTGGGGGGAGAGGGGGCACGTCGCGAGGCCGCCCTTGCGCGAAGGTGACGCGACAATTAAAGTCGCGCGGTCATTCCACCGCGCGGCGCGCTCGCTGGCGCGATGTCAACGATTCCGATCATCCTGCGGCGATAGCGCGACCGGACGCGACGCCCGCGCCGCCGCGGCACGTCAGTGTTGCCGCGGCCGTAAGGGTTGCCAACGCACCAATTCTAGATTTTTCTTCCTGCTTCAAAATCATAGATAACGTAAAGGCCTTCCAAGACCGACAACGAACAGACAATATCCCTGTTGGACGTGTTTCTAGGCAACAGTGACCATTTACCATCAGGTGGGGCCTGTTTGCCTTACATAGGCAATTTATATAAAAAAATCAATTCTGAGCCTCGACCCACAACAGCAGATGTCATATTGGCGTTCACTACCTACATGATGCCAGGTTCTTGCGCTCTTATCGCCTCAAAAGGAATCTCTAGTGTTCTCCCAACGAAGTCTTTCCATCGAGCTGGCGCAGCACGTGGTCTTGACCCCTCAACTTTGCCAAGCAATAAAGGAATTATTTTATTATACATAAATCTATGATGTACTCGTATGTGTATAGCATAATACCCAATCAAATTACCTAAATTATTGCGTAATGTAATGAAGAGCTAATACTTTTAGGTCTAAAGTTCATTGCGTAAAAGATGACTAAACATTATTATTACGAAAGCAATCAATAGTTTACATAATCTTTCCAAAAAATTAATCATGGCATAGTCTTAGCGCTTCGACGAATACCTAGGTACTTTTATTTAACATCTCAATTTTCATAAGTACCTCACACCTTGTGCTCACAGCTGATCGTTTTGATCGACCGATGAGGGAGAACAAAATAAGAAAGTAACGTGTTTTACATTTTATCAGTTGTCACTTGGGGTGCCCTTAAATGCCAACGCTCCATCCATTGCTCGTTATGAAATTATAAATTCAGCAAAAGAACACTATAACCAGACTTATAATGAATAATGACTTATTTATTAATTAACACTTAACTTCCCATAATCACACACCCACTCACCCTACACTACAGATGCACACTTACATTATTACACACAACCTAACACACCCTCACACATTCTTAAACATTATCTTTCCTAAATTCCTTTTGATTAACTGGTTCCAAATTCCTTTTAGGTTTAGAATATAGTTGTGTAACTATATTTTTTTTTTTTACATTAGAGTTAATCTAATGTATTAATTTGTAATTTGCTTGCACGGAAACTGCGACGGAGTCCCGACTTCCAAGATACAGGTTTCGACCTAGTTTGTAAGTCGGAGTTCCTTTTTTTGTGCCTTGTATAAGTGAATAAACTTTTTCATTTTATTTTTTTCATTTTCAATTACTATAACTAGTAACGTTACGTCGATATCCCCAGGGCCGCGCCGTGCGTACGGTACGATACGCCTTTTTCACGCAGTTGGCTCAACCTTCGCAAATTATCAGGGACAGCCCTACAACTGCGGTTGCTTGACGTTTGACCTCGCGTAACTGACCACATGCGTCATTAGCTCATGCGTAGGTACTACTTACCTACTAGGAAACAGTCGCGTAGGTACGTACGTGTAAGTAAATTATTAGTGACAGCCCTAAAACCGCAGTTCACTATACAGTCGTTCTGAATATCTCTAGCTAGACCTAGGCTAGGACGCCGGACTCTAAGGCGTGAGGTCTGGATTCGGAACCATGCAATACACCAATGGAGTTTTTACGAATTTTTCGAAAACTTACGTGCATTTACCGACTCTCTAACGGTGAAGGTAACTTGGTATCTCGAGGAAGGAGCGTCGGTGGCGTCGTGCCTAGGACGCCGGACTCCCATCGGCAGGTCAGAGTTCGAAACCATTCAGTGCCATGTACCAATGAGTTTTTCGCATTTTTCGAAGACTTACGTACCTTTACCAACTGCTCTAACGGTGAAAGAAAACATCGTGCGGAAACCTGCGCACTGAGATGACCAGTGTGTAAAAATGGGGTAGGCACAAAAGATCCTCAAGGGTCGAAGTGCCGCTGGGGTTATTCAATTATCTCATGATGCCCTGATAGGGGTATCTTAAGATAATTGATAATAAAAATCCAGAGGAAACTTGCACACTGTGATAACCAGTGTGACAATGAGGAAGGCAATGGGCCAATGGCAAACCATCCTATTAAAGCCCAGGAAGTAGTTCTCTCTACAATAACAGAGAATGTAACTTTAAAAAATACTACGTCATGCTCTCATGCCTGCTCCTATACTATGTCCTTACGGACTCAATGTCTCTAACTATCTACATAATCATCGTCGCATGCTGTTAATTAGGAAACTGATTAGAGGCAGCCCTACGGCCGCGATCCGCCATGTTGTCCGCTAAATTGCGAACTGCACGCGCGCTCCCAGACACTTGCGGTTATCGCCGACAGAGACTGTACCAACATACCTATACACATTATAGCTCTCCCATACCTACAAGTATGACCAGCTTCAACCGCAAACCATTACCCATTACCTAATAAAATTAACGACCGTGGATGCCAGTACTCATTTCGATACTGTGAGACACTACCTATCGTTGATTGGCGATTGAATTGGCGACTCTAAGGTATACCTATATGTCAAATTCTCATTTAACAGATAGAGTCGTTAATTTTCTTTATTATTTAAGGTCCGTACTTCATACATAACCTATACCTAACATAAATTGTAATTATTGGAATAACGGACTTTTTAATGGACTATAAATGCAGGTCCAAGATAGGCAATGTAAAAATTAGGATAACTAACTTCTTAGTAAAATATGTTAAATTGGGAAATTGAATTCCAGTAGTTACAGAATTCCATCAGTGGAAAAATTATAACTTAAAATTAAGGGCACCTGAGAAGAAAAACATGAGTCACTAAAATTGAAATAGTTTTTTGAAATGATTCTCTCACACCACATTAAAGTGTAATTTGAGATATTCCAGTTTTAAAGTATGGGGATAGTATTATATTAGTATTGCAAATTTTACACAAATTGACATAGGTATCCCATTCTTTCCCTTCAATGACTCTGCAGTGACTCCTCAAATACTCCCAGTATTGCGCGTTTCTCCCAAGCTGTCAGCAGCTAAACCACCCCAGTTCACCGAAGTAGCGAAGTAGGTATAGCCTCGGACTGACAGCTTCATTGTTCTAGGCTTCTCACTGGTGGAAGATATCGGCTGGTGCCTGGCGTATAGTAATCGATTGACGCGTAAGCCCAGGTGGCGTTCGTTGCGCCCATCGATCTCTGTAAAACCCCGATATTGGCGCGTATTGCCCACGCCGCACTTTGGCAGACCGTGGGTACAGACATTAGAGAACGCGGGAGCGGAATTGCCTACACAAACCACAAGTGGCAGATAATTGAGGAGTTGCTGTATTACAGGTCAAAAGCCCATACTACGCATATAAAGATGTAAAAAACAAAAGACATCTAGATGTGGAAAAAGTGTAAGACATTTTGAGTACAATAGCACTTAGCCGACCAGGAATCGACGCCGAAACCTGTACACTTTATTAGATTAGAAGACAGCGAGTGTTTGCTGGCTAGGGTTGCGAAAGAAAACAGCCAGGCACGCACAGTTCAGAAAGAAGAAATCAACAGCAGAACTGAAGGAGACTTTCTGCGGCCGGTAATTGACTTTTAACATAAGAGACATATATGAATAGTCCCAAAATAATTTGGTCCTTCTTTAAAAAAAATTGCCGTTTGCAATGTTTGACATTGTCAGATCATGAATAAGATAAGCGGATTGTATAATAGCTACGCAAAATGATCAACAAATGGCCCAGAATCTTAAAGACAATACGCGAGCGCAGGAGACTAAAATAAAGTCTCTCTGTACGTATCAACAGAAAAGAAAGGAGGAAAATAGTAAACAAATAATCCGACTCCAGAAAACAGTCCGTATCATACAAAACAATACTACTCGAAGTACATAACTCGTATCTGTCAGCCCAACAATTTGCTAAGAGGATTACTTCTACAATTTTCCGCCAACCCGCCAGCGTGATATAGCCCTGTATTGCCTACGCGGCGACAAAAATATCCGTCATCCGCGGCCGGCCGGCGATAATACGCCTCTACGTCCACCCACGCTCGCGTACACGTGAGTGCACGCACACACCCGGCATTTGCTCATTAGTGCAGAAAAACAGTAAACGGCGCACGATATGGAAAAGCATTGGCGAGAAAATGCATTGCAGCGCGGAAAAGTTCGAGCGATATTTCGCTCGTGAACACGTATAAAAGTTTATACGCCGCCTCGATATCAGATAGCGCCAGCGGGTTAAATTTATCCGAGGAGAGACTGCAAAAGGCGGGCTCATAAAAAGCGCGGCTCGGTTGATTACAAAGCCGCGCCGGGTTTATGGGCGCGCATCTCGCGTGGCGTGCCTCGCCTGGCTGCCTCGCCGCGCGCCCGCCGCCGCTCCGACGACGCGAGGGTAGTTTTTCAGTCGCCGAGCCCCCGACACATAAATAAGTGATCACGGCGCCCCCCTCGCCGCCCCTTAACCCCCCGCTCGTAAACTAAGCGCAGATAGCGAGAGGACTTAATGGCTGATCGGATTTTGATTAGCGTGGGCCGGCGACGAGCCCCGCACCCGGAGCCGAATTTGAATAGATAAGTGGGCACCCGAGGACGGCCGCTCGCGACCGTAATTTACATACTTACTGGCTTTCGGCGCACATAGAGGGTGCCAAGTTATGGACGACGCAAAAACGATAAAGTTGAAATAAAGCCCCGGTCATCGATTCGGTCGCGGCGAGTGCTTTTTTACCGAGTTCTGTTTGTTATCGCGAACCGCGCGCTGCGACCAAGCTCGCAGTTTTGGCGTGGTTTTTTGTTGCGTTGCGTTGTTTAATCGGTTCGCGACGATCTAGATAAGGCAATGTCACTGCAGAGGCGAAACCTTATCTATCGGAGTTTTGACAAGTTGCCTCGACCTCGCCGCTGAATTATACCCGGGGGCGGACGCAAAAAGTATTTCGCTTATTGTTATGACTTCGACCGAGGGTTTTCTGTCGGTATTGACGGGGGTCGGCAGTTCGGCGAATGTTCTGTGAAGTGGATAGAGACGTCCGGACGGGCAGGTATCGCCGTCACCAGGCTGCGGTTTCCGGACGTCGCGGCTCGATATCACGCGAGCGGGAGGCCACGGCCCTCCCTCCCCTCCCTGCCTCCCGCGTTGTTTAGTTTGGCAGGTAAAGCACAACACGAGGGGTCGAGGACGTGTGTGAGTGATCGCCCTCCTGACGTATCGGTCGCGCTGCGCGACTAATAAACTGAACAGCAACTCAAGTAACCTAAAACAGCGTAGGTGTCTGTTTTAGGTCTACCAGTAAATCAGATGTACTTTCCTTGCTGACGGTTCTAGGTAGCCTAGGTCGTGAAGGTCCAATCACTTTGCCCGTTATCAGCTGTAAGCCCGGAGATTAGGACGGACCCACGTTAAGATAGAGACGTATGGAGTCTAGACGGAACGCAATGGTATTCCAATTACATCCCTTCTCCTTAAGACACAAACGACTTACTATGTCCTGAGTAGACGTCTGTCAAGAACCTAATAAAACTTTAGTGACTAAATAAAACACTGAATTAGAAGTTTTCGGAAATATGAAGTTACGTACGTAATACTTATATCTTTTGCGTCGTAAGCGGCATGAACTTGTATTTTGTCAGCAATTAAAGATGAACGACAACCAGGTTTTGGATTATTGTTGATTAAACTGCCTCAAAAATTGAAGGGTACAAGTGCGAGTACCTATGATAGATATCAAAATTCACATTAGCGATTTGCGAGTGTGCTTCCAGCGCAGCGAGGCGATTCATCAACGAACACGCCGCGAGCTCGCCGCGTGCGCATAACAAGCTCTATATGTACTTATGTGTGTATTTATATATGTATATTTATTTTTATTTGACGTACACACTATGTCTACCTATAAATTATAACGCATCTTTCACTTTCGCGGGTTTGCTGGAAGAAATATCTTTTAGAGATAAGTTCACACTTTATACAATGTTTCATTTTAATTGTTTTATTAAGTATATTGTTGTACAATAAAGTGTAAATAAATAAATAAATAAGCTCGCAAGTGTACAATTTTAGAGTATGTTACAAAACCACTTTCGCTTTGTCGGGTAATAATTGCCGAGTAAATTTAGTGTTTTGGAACCAGTAATTATAATCGGACATTGGGCACTCATTGCCCGAAACGGTAATGGAACTGCTCAAAGTTCAACTGTCAAGGCAATTAGTACCCTTTGACGAGCAATTATTACCTGTTTTGGAATATACATACTCTTGAAAGAATCACGATGAACCAGATGCGTATACGCGGCGAACTCGTGACGAATAAACGTTGTCAGATAAAGCTTTAAATCTTGCATCGAGCACAAACTTGGTCACGTCTGCAGGCTCACATTCTAGACCCGATAGATGCCGCCTCAGGTAAGCCGCTCATGTCCAACAGGGTTCGACGTCGTCGGTGCCTGTCTTCGCTGTTTAAAAGGCCATCAAAGCGGCGTCTACATAAAACGAGTTCCATTTTACATTCGGCTCGCTAGGACCCGGCTTTATAGCGGTCGTGGAATTCTGTTTGTGATGCGGAAGGACCACTCAAACAATGAGATATGGATACAAAATGGATCTTTATTACATGTTTATTTTATCTCTAACGTGTCTAATTACGGTGTTTTTGAGTATCTTTTGATTTTGAATTCATGGGTCTACTTTATTTGCACACACATAAATTACAAAAGAAACAACAACAAGAAATTTGACGTACACAGGTAGAGCTTATCTCTAAAATAGAGATTTCTTCCAGCTAGACCTTTAACATAGATAAATTTAGTACGATAAGTAGACATACATACGTGTACAAATTATATAAATCAAGAACAAAATTGTACTTGGGTTTAATGAGGAGAAGTATATAAGCTGAATGACAAGAAAGGTTGTGCCTATGGGATAAGCCCGCCTTTGTACATATTTTAATGTTTTTATTTTCTGTATTGTTTTTTTAAGTGTGTATAATAAAGAGACTATAAACAAACAAACAAACAAGCTTTACTTAAAATGTGCCTAAATAATTTGTGCAGTCATACACTTGTGTTTTTTGTATTGACATATAAACTACCTATCTAGTAGAGGAAATTGTAATGATACTCGTATATACTACTCTGTTCTGCTTACCTCACATACATCTCCTCGTTTCTTCACCCTCAGGACTGTAATGAGGAAGCCGGCCCCCTACCACGGTTACGTTACGACTACGGTCCGCGTAACACGCGCCTATCGGAAAATTATTGCGACGGCCGATGTCGTCGTAAAAATGGACGCGTGGCGTAGCCGGTAAGTTATTGCGGAGAATGAAACCTCCTTTTACCCTACCTTAGGTTATGAATTTATGATTGTCATCACATGTTTTATTTCTAGAATTAAATATATAGGTCGAGTATATGAGAGGTATGTATTCTTGATATTAAGTAACCTTTTTCATATCTTCACACTACACTGTCGCTAATCTCTTTAATGTCCAATTAACTTCAGAGGTTCATGATTAGAGTTAAATAATATACTGTTTCACGGGTTTTACTGTATTTTATTTATTACGACCGGTTTCGTTTACACATCTTCAGGTATTTATATATATAATACCTGAAAACGTGTAAACGAAACCGGTCGTAATCAAAAAAATACAGTAAAAAAGTATATTATTTAACTCTAATCATGTACTACAAGTTTCACCAAGTACCCACAACCGCAAGTATTAACTTCAGAGGTTGCCTGGAAGAGATCGCTTTAAGCGATAAGGCCGCCTTTGTACATATCGTGCTACTACCCCTGTAGTTTTACTTTTCTTGTACTTGTGTACAATAAACTGTTTCTATCTATCTATATTGAATGTTTGTCTACAGTTTCCAGACTCGACGGGCTCTTAGCCTTCTTGCTGGCCTGGTCATAAAGTGTTCGTGCAAGTTAAGCAACGTTGGACGAGGTCAGAACCAGAATGGGTGACCTCTAGTGGCATTTCCATCTGACTCCTTGTCTCCATTAGTCTCCAAGAGCCTGGTAAACTGTCCCGACAGCAATCGTTTGGACATGTCAAGCTTACGGGGCCTGTTTATTTCTAACAATAGGTGGTCACTAACCGTACCACACGACTAGAACAAGAAATTTCAATGTATGGATCTGCTGATGATTTTAGAAAAAACCTTAATTCCCAAACCGTAGCCGATTGGTTCCCTTTTTGATTGAACTTGAACCGTTTTCACCTATGTCATTTTAGTAATCATAAGAGGCGATAATGATTACCAGAAGGCAACCCTAACAGAAGACGACGAAGAAAAAACTGTCATCATCTCAAGAATGAATTCTTTTTACTTATATAATCTATGTTAGTCTATAAGGTATCTATGGGCCTTTTGTATAGTTAGCTATATAATTTGTTGCCTGAAAATAAAGAATTTATAATAATTAAACAAGTGGTAGGAGACGCGAAAGAGCGAATGTCTATTTTCACTCTTGGCACCTTATCTACGTCAGAGGAAAATGCAGGTACATATCTGCACTCGCCTGGAACTGAAACTCACAGTAACCTAATCAAGAATCTACAGATAACCGGACGTGGGTCGTTTCACGTCAAATTTTTTTTTCATTGCTAGGTTTGGCGTTTGGCTGAAGGCAGGATCCAGAAAGAATCCAAGGTTTATGCTAGTGGTGCAAGACTTAAGCGCAAATTTTATTACTATGTGCAGTGGTATGCAGTTTATCTATTTCTTCCTCAAATCAGCAATTGATGTGTCCCGGTTTGAAGGGTAAGCCAGCGTTAAAATTACCAGCACCGCCGCACGTGAGGCACTCCATCAGGGTTAGCAGGCGCTTCGAAAACCTAATAGCTTCATCGTGCAGTGCGATATTAGACGACAGTGCAAGCCATATCATCATGTGGCTCGTTTTCTCGTCCACCTTCCATAAACAATAAAAACGAGAGGGGATCATACTGGACTCCTGAACCTAACCTAACCTAACCTCCTGCTCCTTGGACCTATTCGCGGACCCCGAGTGGAGACTTCTGGCCTCGGCCGCACGTTATTTTGAAATGACCGCTCCTCCTACTTCAGTACCAATATAAAATACAATTTTGTTTATAATCTAACTTGACATGTAACACACGATTGAAAATAACTGTTAGTGTTGTTATGAAATATGTCAATAAACAAAACAAACAACAGGAATCCAGGACGTGTGAACTCTGGTAAGACCCAATAAATTAAAGATCTGATTTTGAAATTTTCCACTAAATCGTAGCCACCATAGCATACTCAGCATATAGTTATATATCAGGCACGGATGGACTTGGAAGTGTACATACTGGAGTGGGGGAAACAACAGTGAGATTGCCGTGTCATCAGTATGCAAGCGCAGCCACTGTAGATCTGTAGATGCAAGTTCTAGTAGGTACGTCTACTACACAAGTACAAACTATAGGTACATGCGTATCAAGAATTCTTACTTGCTTGCTTGCTTTTCGTATGGTTAGTGGCCAACCTATTTTTCAGAGTTGTTCAGGCCGCCCGTAGGCCTCTGACATGGCTTAACGACTGCTGTCGAACGACAACAACCGAGACCGACTGCTTAACGTGCTCCCCGAGGCACGGAGGAGCTCAGATGAAATATGCCACTAGCGGTCACCCATCCAGGTACCGACCGCGCCAACGTCGCTTAACCTGCACGATCACTTTCAGACCGTGCTCGCAACTAGGCTACGAGCTCCTCATTCTTACTAATTCTCAAGAATTCTTACTAAGAGTATTAGATTCGTTCTCAAAATTCATTACTTAATTTCAAAGCATTTTCCCTGACGACTATGACTATTTAGCAGATTATAATTTTTTGTATTGTATTTGTTTGTACTCTTGGATTCAGTTTAATTTTTTTAATATTTTTTGTGACATGGATTTTAATATTTTTTAATTAATTTTAATTTCTTTTTTATAAAATTGAAATTGAAATCGTTTATTTAGCGCTGTAAACACCAGAATACAGAATACAGAAGTATACAAAGTTTAATACATGCAGCACAGAACATCTGGTGTGGTACAGTGCCAAAAAGGGTACACCAGCTCAGCATAATGCTGAGGCAAGCCACAGCGCTGATTTTCAGCTGGCCCCTCAGTGACTGCACGGACGAAGAAAGCAACAGGGTGTGCGTGTTGTGTTCTATGAATGTTTTTTTTGTTTTTTTATAACGTGCTTATAATGTAGCTAAGATTGACACTGAAAGAGTTTAATTATTATTTTTTGGCATGTTTATTTATTTGTATTCAAACACAATTTATGATTGTTAATGAATAAATGATATGAAATATGATGTAGGACTCCTATCTCCTAAGAGTCAGGATTCCATAATTAATAGGCGCTGATAGTTCTAATACGGGTTGGAAAGGCCAGCACTCAGCAGGGATGAAAGAAAGCCAAATACATTTTTTTCCGAGTTAGAACTAAATTTGTGATTTGAGGTGGGTTGGACCGTAACCCGCCGTGCTGGTCCAGTGCTCGTTGGCGGGTGGCCAGGACCTCGTTTGTTTGTCAGCAGGATGCACCACGTGCAGGTGAGGTTGGCTTGGGCCCCGTGAGTTGTTGTGCGGGACCCCATACACCCTGCAACATACACCGGGGAAAAATGGAAAGGAGGAGGGGAGGCCTTTGCCCAGGAGTGGGACAGCCTATAGGCTATTATAAAAAAAAAGAACTAAATTAGAAGGAACATGACTAAATCAGAAAAGAACATTACTAAAACAATGACCTCAACAGCACAAACCTCTAACTAAAGGACCTGTTACAAGGACTCCTAAATAAGAGTCTTAATTTGAGTGTAAATAATCTTACTATGAAGCTAAATTTCAGTTAACTGAACGTTGATACGAACGGGCTTTATCTCGCTGGCTCTGAGAGCTCTGCCCAATAACTCTTCACTCGAACCTATCTCGAGGCGAACGTCTTTCCCGACTTACGCAACTGAATTTACGCTCTGGCTCTGGCGAGCTGAGGCACAAAATAGATCAGTAGCAGAAAGGCAGCTACTAGAGCATAGTAGAGCGAGGCAATTGCCAATGCCTTATGCAGCAGCCATATTTTTTCTTTTTCTTTTGACAATGCCCTTTTACAGCAGCTAGTAGCATGTAAGTAATAATTTAAATGTTGTAATATAACGGATAATATTTGTACCATGACGTATCTAAGCGTAACTTTTTTATCAAAAGATAAATATAAAAAAAACTAGGTGGTACAGTCGACCACAGGTCAACCTACCTAAAAAATCAACATTATTTCTCACTTATTAATACTACCTATCTTCAATTAAATTTATTTGTGTCGTATCTTTGTCCTCTTGGACAGGTTTTGGCCAGCCATCGGTCATGGTCCAACAGAATACCAGCGCTGTAGGCATTCTTGTCTGCAGCAATAAGCTGAGTTGAGACCCCTTTTCACAATAACAGCAGACTATCATACATGATTTCAATATGTTTACCTTTGACTACATAATTATTTTATCATAATTATAACTGTTTCGGTCATTGCTGTGTGTGAAATAAACGTATTACTTACTTACTTTTTTACATTTTTGAGTATCTGAAATGTATCATATAGCGCAGGCATAAGATTGAGATTGCAAAAAAATTGAAAATTGAAAAAAAAAATTCGTTACCACATATTAATTAACCTATAACCTCCACACCAGGCGTTGCCTGTGTCGTGGAGATTACATAGGTACACACATTGCATACTTTACAAGCTATGTGTCAATCAAATATTCAGATTCCAGAATTACAATTTAAAATTAAAATTTAAGTTAAAGCTTATGATGTTTATTTTATACTATTAAACATGCAACAAATAAAAAAGATAATAATAATGCATACATTAAAGGAAAGGAAGGAATTAATCGAAGGTTTTTGACAGATGGTTACTATAGCTTGTGGTCGACTGTACACAATCGCACGCCG
Source organism: Hofmannophila pseudospretella (assembly GCA_947369225.1). NCBI lineage: Eukaryota > Metazoa > Arthropoda > Insecta > Lepidoptera > Oecophoridae > Hofmannophila > Hofmannophila pseudospretella. The sequence continues at coordinate 9,785,985 of OX376330.1, read as the reverse complement.
CACTCCGACGTTCCTGAACTTAAAAACGAGAAACAGACATTATTTATTTGGGAAATTGCGAAATACACCTACAAGATTTTCAAATTAAATTAGAATGTGTATTTAGCCTGCATGCAGGTGTGTGCAAATATTATTATCAGAATAGTGTGATTGAATTCGCCTGTTAAATCCAATAAAATCAATGTGCTTAGAGTCAGTTTATAAATTTGAACTTAAATATTTTATCACTTACTGTATGCATGTTATATTATAAATAACTTCCTTTTTATCGATCCAGACGCGCGGCCTACGATTATGTGCCTCGCATCAACCAGAACGCTGATAGGAAACTTCATTTCTGTCACTTATCAATTTTGTGGCCGAGGTCCAGCCAAGCACCAACGTTCACTCACACTCATGCAATTTGTATGAGCCTGTTCTGAACTTCCCCACCTCCCCCTGTCGTTTGGGAACAGGCGACCGAGGGGTTGGAGATCTGCGTGGTCAGGGTTCTCGGTACAGCAAACTATGGTATAGTGCGGTATCGGTAGCGGTCCGGTTTAGTTGGACCTTCCTCTCCCCGCGGGTTGTTTGGCTTCTGGTATGGGGGCGGGTCTGTGGGTGCATGGTGAGAGGTCAATCAGAGTGGTAGGTGTGCAGTACATTAGGGTAGATGTGTAGGTAGCCGGCGCCCGCGGCGTGTGGGAGACGTTTACGGTCGGATCGCTCGCTGGTCGACGACGGTGCTGTGACCATACGTTTTATTATGCAGGCAAAATGAAAGAAATACAAAATACATGACTGTTTTATACCTAGACTCAATCCTAAAGGCGAGAAGAGTAAAATCTAGTCAGACAAAACCAACAAAATTGCCAGTTTGCTTCCAATTACTCCACCAAAAGGTTAGATAACCTTCTAGATTAGATAGCGATCTCTTCCAGGTGGAAGACATCGCTTTTAGCTATAAGACCGCCTAGATTGTATTAATCGTTTCGTACGCACTGTATCACACATTAGTGTGATACACGTGTACGCATGTTGTATGTTTTGTTTTTGTCCCGGGTGTGCAATAAAGTATATTTGTATTTGTACGCACAGTATCACACTTTAGTGTGATACAGTTAGAGTGGTAGAGTTATGCGTCAGCACTGTCACACTAATGTGTGATACAGTGCTGACGCATAACTCTACCACTGCCACCTTTCGATTTCCTATCGATCGGGCAAAAGTACCTTGGGAGGAACTTATGTTCGATCGTTATATTTGACAGTTGAAGCATTTTGTTACCGTTCAACTGCGATTCAGTATAAACTAATCGTTTTATTAGAATACACAAATACGTTACTGTTCGATCGATCGTTGACTCGATCGGAACTTAGCTGAAATGGGATTGTTAGTGGATAGTAGCATACGAAACACGTTATAACGATGCAGTTTAGATTCTATTTAGTTACGTTGTATTTAGTGGAATCGATCTCCAGCTGTCGAACCATTAAAAAAACTTATCCTAAACAATGTTCACCGCGTGGCCACTTCAACGCGGGCGCAATACCGCGCTGCGAGACGCGCCGCGGTCGGCCCTCGCGTCGCGCCAATTAATTACGGTGGCCATCTTATCCCCCTTCGCCCACTGGCCCACCCTCCCCTGGCCCCCCTCGCCGGCGCTGACGGACAATAATTGCCGAATCTACTCGCAAGCCTCGCGCACCTACTGGACCCTATAAGGCAGCGCTTGTCAACCTTCAGTTGCTAGAGAAGACGGCTCTTTCTTTCTCAGTGGTAACTAAACATGTGGGAGATAGTCCGGATGGTAGATAAAAACTTCCGAATCTATCGGCAGGAGTACCTTATCATTTCTTAACCTTTTATGTAAAGTCCCCCTTTTGTCTAAGAAAATATCCTTGATTTTCCGGTTCTAGGTGCCATTTCAGGCAGGTGTTGTATTATTATTGTATTGTACCTCTCTTTATGTTGTATGATTTGTTTATGTCCCGGGTGTGCAGTAAAGTATATTTGTATTTGTATTATGCAAATCCTGCGCACATTTTAAGGAACCTCCTGCGCCTCTAAAGGAAACCTATACATTAATTGAAAACATTAATCTTTACGTTGTTTTTTTTTTCAATAGGTATTATTAATCATTACATTCAATAGTATGTTTTGCTTTCCCGACTCAATATTGTACAACAATCTATTTTCTTCTTCCTAACCATGCTGTGTTTACACGTTAAGGGTTACGACCTAGCTCATAACTTTATATTGATTTTTCTGTAAATTCTCTGGTTGTAATCTGTTGTGTTTACTTAATAAATAAATTAAATTAAAACATTTATATCTGACATCTGACGTCACAAGTTTTTAGCATCGATATTTATACGCTACCGTACCACTACCGCTCCGTCTATGGTTACAACACGAATATCTCCGACTGAAGGGGATACGCGACACCCAGTTCGAGAAGCAATGCCTTAAGTTACTATACAGCAATACCGTAAAGACCGGCGGCGGCGTCTGGCGATAACTGCCTTTGTCTCAGTTGGCGTTTGCGTTGGCGTTGCGATACTCGAAGCTTTCGCCTAATATCTGTCACCGCACCAGTCGCGTCGCAAACAAACAGACGTAATCATTCTGAGAAACAGAACAGAACCGTAATTTGTTTATTTGACGAAGCACCTAGTGCCTACCTACCTAAGCATATTAATAAGCAAGACGACGAATAAGATCCAATTTCAAGAATTCCCTGTTTCTGTGAATCAGGAAGGCGATTCTCGCAGATGGAATGTCGAATTCGACATTAGTCCTATCTCATTCACTCACATTACATGTGAGCGTGAAAAGACTTCGTAGCGCTCGACTTTTGTATGTCGAACTCTGTGAGAATTGGCTTCCAGGACTGCAGGAGACAATGAGAAACCTAGTATATCAGTCATTGGTGACGTAACTAAACATAAAACTGTTGTAAACTCCCTATAGCGAATCTCAACGGACCGAGGATTTTTTCCCTTATAGAAAATTTTCGTTATGTGGAGAGCAGAAAAAAAATACCATATTTCTTCTTATAAGGCTTATAAAGCTTCTCGTTTTTTGGGGATTCAAATCAAAAGAATTTTATTCTTTTTAATAGTTCCTCTTCCATCACTCAAAAACCTTCTTATTATGTATAATCAAATCAACGGAAGGACGGACGATTGAGTGTCCGCAATAGAATAGAATACAGCTCAGTTTTCCTTTCGGGGTACAAATCCCTAAAAACTGGACCCGGCGCCCTCTCCTCCATAAAAACAGTTAAGAACTTGAGGCAAATACGATTTGCAACGGATCGCCGCAGGAGCTTTCACACAGAACGCTGCGCATACGCAGGTATCGGCCGCGCACGCCCCACCACCCGCCAGATGCGGCACGTACCGCGCATCTGCGTTATGCCTGCGCCCCGCCGGCACATGCCGAGAGCAATCTAGCGACCCGATTGAAAGCTCGTTATGTGGGTGGTCAGATTTTATGGCATTCTGGAGATTTACTTACTAGGCTATCCAAGAGAGCGATATCTTCAAAAGTTCAGATAACGCGACTTCGAGCCAATTTTTCGGGGATTTTTGTGCGCGTTCCGAGCATCCCTACATTTCGTAAAGTTGGGGATTTTGCGTATCATTTTCTGGTACTTACTTCAGGAGCTTTTACCAGCGCTCTGGGCGAAACTGTACTGTTCAATTATATAGCTGAAAGATCATCAATATGTAAAAAAAATAGTAAAACTATAGCAAAATGACTGGAATTCAAAAGCTTTAATTAAAAAAAGTTATTTATGTGATGGAAAAGTTTCTTCCAGAAGTCAAACATCTAGATACAGTGTGTAAGCTTTTAGTTAAACATTCGGGAATCGGGTATAAACGGCTTCATTGTCTGTCTTACTACTACAGTCGTTGTGATCTGTTTGTTTTCTATTTGTTGTCTATTGTTTTCTATTTGTACAATAAAGTGTATTTTACTTTACTTTACTTTACATTCGCGTATCGGTAACAATAACCGAAGCACACCGAATCCGAATGTTTAACAAAAAGCTCACGCATTGTACATACAAAGATACTAGACTAGCGAATGTAGGTATAGGCAATTTTCATAGATATTGGGGTATCTACAAGTTTCGGCTGACCGCTGACCATTTGTGGAGTGGATTTGCTCGCTTCAAGCCGAGTTACAAGACGATGTCCGGCCCGGGTACATATTAATGAGGGCAGGTAGCTGCGGGCGGGGGTGTGAGGCCAGGCGAGCGGGGGGTAGGTACCCGGCGATGGTTGTCATGGCAACGCGACGCGCGGCCTCGGGCGCGGTATTACAATGAAGGCAGCGCGATGCTCGTGGATCAGGATTGGGAGGTGCTGAGGGTAGATTTAATCGATATCGATATTTTTATAAAGTAAGTAAGTCTGACGGATGGTAAGTGGTGGCTCACCTGATGGTAAGTGGCCACTGACCCACCGTCAACTAAATAAACACTAGCAATACCAAGATCATTGCCTGAAGAAGTTCCGACTTTGAAAAGATGGGCAAGCTCTTATAAACCCTATCGGAACACAAGACCACCGAGGTGGAAATAGATATTCCACGACAGATTACGTAGAATAAAAGGATAATTGTGATTACTAATTTGTGATGTTTTCAATAAAGATTATTTTATTTATTTATAACCTAGCCATAATAATCAAGGTAGATAGGAAGACCCAATTATTATTGGGTAGTTGACCCCCAACTCAAACTTTACAAGTTTTGATCATCACCTTCAATTCACTGTAGGACATGGCTTCTTTCGCTCATCATCATCATACAAATCAAAATCATCCTACAATAGTGCGTCAAATGTGGAACCACGAAGAACGACTCCAAATTCACAACTTATCGACAACAAAACTGAATCCATGAAGCACAGCCCTACCCTATACGCGCTGATCTCACCAGCCACCCCTATCTCGGCGCGTGATACTCGCGGGGGCGGCGGCCACCCGCCGAGGGGGGGCCAGGGGGGTCAGAACGTGCCGCGACAAAAAACCCGCGCTGACCCCGGTCCGGCCGCCATAAAGCGCCGTCGAGAGTAATAAGCCCCCTTTGCTTGCCTTGCTCTCTGTTACGTCAGTAACGGCGCTCAAAGGAACGCACGTTCTAATTTCGAACTGTGATTTTATGGTTGTTCGGAAATGCAGAAGGCTGGCTTGGACGAATTGGAGCGATGTCAGCATTCCCGCCATCCCATTGCTACTTCTGTTTAGCCAGGATCATCTGAACTCTGAATTTGATGGCTAGCCAACCAATGTACATGGAGTCCTGAACGGTGTAGGCAATGCCATCGAGATGGTGCTTGAAAGTCTCTACATCTACTGCGTGGTCCGATGGATTAGGATCAAGATGTCCCTAAAATAATGCAGAATGTACAATAGAGTTCTCACACGATCGTAAGATATGGACGTACATCCATCAATGAGCATACTCGTAAACATAGAAACCAAAATGAAACTGAAGAATTCATCAGTGGCCAATGCAGCAACACAATTCAATCTTCCGAACATAGTCATTGATGCCCAGACAGGTTTGAACATACAACAAATGAGTCGTAAATCGCATAGGTTTTATAGTTACCCGCATTGACAAATGTAACTGTCATCCATCATCATAACAACAAAGTATAAATTATATATTTCCATGAACATTAAACATTACAATTAATTAATTTGGGATCTCGCACTAAACATGACCTGTGCTACATGTCGCAAAAACAACTCTGATAAACCCAAGCCCAAGATAAACCAAAACATTCACGTCGGAGATAAATAACCAATAACAGTAAAATTAGGCTCAGTATGATCAGTATCACAATACCAATACATTCAAATTCGCCGATAACTCATGCGAACTCCATTTGGCAAATACAAACTGCCATTAGCAAACTTGCGGCCCGGTTCAACAGGTGGCGTCATTCGTTTCAATATCTGCAAAACTTTCCGACTCAACTCAATAAATCGACCACCCTAATTTGACCTCCAACACGACCCATGAACACCCTTCAAAGCTCCAAAACGTAAAAATGATACGGGAAGCGATGCGGTTCAATTTGAGCTGGTGTTTCTTTGCCCTGTTGTTATTATCATTGCCCTTGACATTCGTTCGAATTTGAACTTTGAAGGGTAGCAATAAAGACTGGTTTTGTGGTGGTGATATTAGACAATTGTCGTGTTCAACATTCAGCAGTTTAGTGAGACGTAGACATTTTGTTACAAAGCTTTTATAGAGATGTTGGTGCCGTTAGTGGGTTGTTGGGATCAGCTGTTTTTTGTTGACTACTTTCATACAAGGATTTGGATATGTGTAGTTCCCATCATGGATTCGTTGTCACTACGAAAGGTTGCTTGCTTGCTTTTCGTATGGTTAGTGGCCAACCTATTTGTCAGAGTTGTTCAGGCCGCCCGTAGGCATCTGACATGGCTTAACGACTGCTGTCAACGACAATAACCGAGACCGACTGCTTAACGTGCTCTCCGAGGCACGGAGGAGCTCAGATGAAATATGCCACTAGCGGTCACCCATCCAGGTACCGACCGCGCCAACGTCGCTTAACCTGCACGATCACTTTCAGACAGATCTCGCAACTAGGCTACGAGCTCCTATCACTAGTGTGTCGCGGCGATCCTTAAATACATTACCAATATGTATTAATTAACTAGTTAGGACTCAGTTGTATTTTACAATTTACTGTGTACCTACTTTAGAACAATTGTATTGTATTGTATGTACAATTGTACATAGGTATATGAATTCAGTCAGTCGATTACTTTCAAAGAACGACAACACAAATGGTGTTGATCAGACCTTTACAGCTTCACCGGGGTTTTGGGGGCGAGCGCTAAGTGCGCTCCAGCCTGGAGGAGGACTTAAACACTATAAGATAAGAAGCGACTACCTAAGGGCACCCAGGTAGGTACGGACCTCGGCTTAGGACGTCGTTGGGGAGGGAGGGATCGGGGAGAAACCAATGCTGATCATTTATCAAACATAAAACAGTTACATATACATACTCGTATACCTAATTCTGTTTACCTCGCGTAACTATCTAATATTATTTATATTGATGATTTACTTACAAGCAGATTATAACAACCATTGCAGCCCTATAATCACAGCGCCTGTTAGAATAGCACCAAAATGGGTACACCGCAGACCTCATACATAAACAGCCTCTTCTAAAGCGCCCACGCAGTAATTTGGAATTCAAAGCACACCGAACGCGTTTGCGTCCGCCGCGTGAGTCACCACGCAATCACCATCAAAACAACGCGCGATATCTACGCGGCTGGCCACCTTCGTGTGTGCGCCGGCGCAGGCAATGACAGGAGCGGTAGAGACTGTGTATAAGAGGCAGCGGTGGTGGTAGCGAGGGCGGGTGCGGAAGAGAGAGCGACAAACTAGTACTCAATCACCATCAAAACAACGCGCGATATCTGCGCGGCAGAGGCCACCTTCGTGCGTGCGCCGGCGCCGCAAATGACAGGAGCGGTGGAGACTTTGTATAAGAGGCAGCGGGGGCGATAGCGAGAGCGGTTGCGTAAGAGAGAGCGACAAACAAGTACTCAATCACCATCAAAACATTAACGCGCACCGATATCTGCGTGACAGGAGTGGTAGAGTGGGAGCAGGAGTAAGGGCAGGAGCAGGCGAGATAACGGAAAACAGGTAAACAAACAATACGAGTATGTATCAAAACAAAACGCGCGGAATACGTCCGCATTCTAGCAGACAGCCGATGACAGGAGCGGTAAAGACTGAGTATAAGCAGAAGCAGTAGTGGTCGTGGGAGAGATAGAGACATTCAGATAAACTTTCGCACACAGTTGTTCGCTAATTCCCAACACAGGTCACGAACCACACTCTAGTCTACATTAAAGTAAAGCGTGACAAAATCTGCGTGTCTGTTTCTTGCGCACCTTACGAAGCGATGATAGAATAAAAGTGACTTCGTAAAAATGTACTTTAATATTTACTTGATTATATATAAATAAAATGACTTTTGGCTGATGAAAAAAATACAATTTCAAAAAGAAAAAGAAAATTTTAACCAACACATGAAAAATACCATCCAACAAAAAACTAAATAACGTCTACTAATTCCTGTCCGCTGTCTCTTCACCACTTTGTCCGCTACACATGGATCAGCGTACCCGCGGTCCGCCGCGCCGCGCCCGCGTCGTTTCCACGATAAAAACACCACGCAGCTGCGCGCGCGCACCCGCGGATGCGCGGCAAAGCGATGAAAGGGTGTAACAAAAAGACCGACGGTTCCATTGCACTGCACGTCGTCGTGACAAATGACTAACGACAATGATCTTCCGAGAATTAGGTGGGTTATGCTTTCAATTCGTTTGTATAAGAAAGAAACTTGTATAATATGCAATGCAATGTGGAATATTGAATGAGCCATATTGCATCGCTGTACGAGTACTGTTGTTGAAATCCGTAATGTAGTTAAAGATAGAACGAAAGTTTTATTCCAAAAAAGGACGTGGCATAAGACCTAACCAAAAAGGGATATGTACGTATTTACTGCCGACAACTTTCTCAGATGTCATCGTAACAACAACAATATAATTAGAACGAATAATCAATGGAACATATAGGTATAGAAGCCAATTCCGATGTTGAGATGATGACAATTTATATGTCAAAAGATTATTTTAGACCAGTTTCAGACATACACAAAGAATGCGATAAGAAACTCTATCATTCACCTGATTCACTATTGCATTCCTACCTACCTAGTTCCAGTATCGAAATTACCAGACCAGAGATTGTAGATAACAATTCTTCATCAGGCTCTCAGTATGACAGAATAACGCTTCAAAATTTACAGATACAAACAACCGAAATGCTAACAATGTCCTGCCTAATAACGTCCGTTCGCAAAAGTGCTTTAATTTGTATAGAGCCTCTTTTTCAGAAAGCCATTTTTAGTGAGTTATGACCCCGCTAGCGTGCGTGCGTGCGCGAGCGCATCGCACGGTGCGCGGACACAGTGAGTCACACTCCCACGCAGCGATAATGGCCGCCGACGACGGCGGATAGGGAGCGAACCGGCCAACGCACCTCTATTGTCACCATTAATTGCATTATTACATCAATACTGGACGGGGAATGGGGAATAATGGGGGTACGGTACAGTACTGCCCGATACGATCATGAATGATGAAATAAGTTTGAAAATATACGTTGCAAATGATACCAACATACAAATAATTTGTAATTTACCCCTACAGTCCGATTTCTGTGGGTACACACACAATATCAAAATATAGGTGTGAGCGAACACGGAACATAAGTTGCGAGAGCAGAAGAAGGTAGAGCAAAATCAGTGCGGTCTAGAGTTTGACACGATCTATACCATGAAAGGAATAAAGGTATTTTGAATAATCCAGTAGAGCAATAACACACAGCCAATAAGGTAACGAAAAAATATGATCGATTTAATTTGAAACAACAAAACAACTAATCAAAGACTAAAATGTAACTCGTATTAAGTATAGAGCCAATAACTAGACACTAGTTTTATTGCTCAAAATATTATATAAATATAAAGTAACAACAGAAAAATACAGCTTCAATAGCTATAAAGACGACTTGAAACCGCGCGTCATCGATAGAGTCAAAATCGGTAATTGCAACCGAGTTCAACAATATTACTCTATTTCCGAAGAAACTTAAGTAACTTTTCAGTTTCTAACAATGTCTTTATTTCATAAAAGTGACCGGAACTTGTCAACAGAGTGAAAGTTAACAAAGCCACCCCTACCCTAATAATAATTTTGTTACGGGACCTATGATAGTTATTTATTTATCACGGTAAGGTGCGATCACAAATAGGAATACGTTTATGGTAAGGGGTGGTTATTAATTATTATTAGTTGCTAAGCTCCACTGGTAACAACTATTACATTAAATATTACCCACATCGGAAAGGTAATCAGGTACGGATTAGTTAGTGAACAATTTCCGTCAGCGTTTACTGGAAATCCCTGGGAAGGGAACCTCAGTGTGCACTCGAATTCGGATTACAATCGCTGTTTATCTATTTTTAAAATAGAAAAACAGCGTCATCAGCAGGTGCTTCAAAAAGATGTTTGGTGGTCAGTAGGCAAAATCGCTTACGATGAGATCCACGATGGGATCGGAAGCGATCTCCTAACTTCATTTTCAGGTATCTGATGATGATGCTGAGGGTTGTTCATTGCTTGTAGCCTATTAATATTTCTATTGGCTTTTTATTATCTATTTTAGAGGAGTTTTTTCATTTTAAAATTGTAATCGGGATTCATTCGAGTGGACATTGTTTTTGCAGCGTCTTTTAAAGGGACAACTCTGAAAAGTCTTAAACTACATTTTATTTAGCTGTATGTACCATCGAATATCGCAATGAATAGATATCTAATTAAATTACATCCGGTAAGGTTTATTAGCGTCAATGGAGTCGTGGCTAGGACGTCGGACTCCCATGCGGGAGGTCCGAGTTCGAAACGAGTCAATGCCATGTACCAATGAGTTTTCTGGGTTTTTTCAAAAGACTTACGTGCATTTACCGACTGGTAAAACGTGAGGAAACCTGCACATTGAGATAACCAGTAGGGAAGGCAATGGCAAACCACCCCATTAAATCTGCTACGAGAGTCGTTTTATGTGATGAATTCCTTAGAATGATCACGACCCTCAGCAATGAGGAATACGACTAAGAACTAGAAGAGAGATATATTAGGACAATAATATTTTGATTCGGCTTCGGCTATAATATTTAGGTATTATCGTTGACAAAGCTTTAGTTTCAGCTAAATTGTCGGCTACAGCAACCTTTGTCTCAGCGGCTGAAAACTGGATTATAAACAAGTAGCTCTCTATTAACTCAGAAAGTCAACATTGTGCAGGGATGAACTCCCCTTTCATGGTCGTTGCAACGTACTTTGAGCTCTTTGACATAAGCAGCCTTTCTACTGAAAATAAAACTTCATTAACGACTAAACCCGTGTCCTCAATCTCATCTGGTGGCAAGTGACTATGAGGCCGAAGATGGAGCACACGGGCTTAGTAAGTACTGCCTCATCTATAAACAGATCAAGGCCGAAGCGAAGATATTTAACGACAGACTGTACATAGAATGGTGGTAGCTAGTCAAGCGGACCCTGAAGAGGTCCTACCACCAGCAAGTTACTCGGTTTAGTTGACACGCCTGATCAATGCGACATCGAATGACCAGTGGCGGTATGGATATTCTAATCCGTCCACTACACGGAAAAATTATAAAATTGAAATTGAAAACGTTTATTTAGCGCTGTAAACACTAGAATACAGAAGTATACAACGTTTAATACATGCAGCACAGAACATCTGGTGTTGTGTGTGTATAACCACCTCACTCACCTCACACTCATTGTTTATGCAATGGATATCCTTTTTCCCCGATGTGTACGTATGTACCCCGATGTTCCTTCACTATAATACACAGACAGATATTGATGCATGCCAAAAATTCTGACACGATTCTGACAGTCCCCCATACAAATATATAGCTCTTACAGCTCTTGTACAATTTTCTCCATAATAATTTTCTGATACAGGTAAGCGTTTTGCCACGCATTATTTTCCTTAATCTTAGTTCTGCTCCTATAGGTAATATAGAAAGTCTTTGAAACATAGGTTAAATATACCTATATCGTTATCGAAATTTGTATGAAAAACGCAACCAAACGTTCTGCTATCATGATTTCATGGAAGTAGAGGACGGGTGGGGTCGATAGAACTTTCCAATTTAGTCTGTCTTTAGCGAGAATTGAAGCTTCAACGTCTGACTCTACGGCACTCAACAAAATGCCATTAATCAATTTTTTTACAAGAAAGAAGAAGAAATGTTTCGATAATTATTCAAATCAACAGATCCTACAGTTACTCAAAAACTCAAGAAGAAAGAGAACTGATAAGTACTCTAGGAAAGAAATTAAGTAAACTCTATAAGAGAGCTGGCACCTTGCATAACACCGCCGCACATACACAATAGGTTAACCTCGAAGCCAGGAGACAAGCCAAAGTGGCACGCGGAGAGCGGCACATAAAATAAAACTTCCAAACTTATTGTCCAAGCGATGCCAGTCGCCCTTCCACTTATATACTTCCTATTTCACTTAAACTCAATACCATCGCTTGCTTTAACTTCCAATGAACCGACACCTACAACACATTCGATAAACACAGAAACGAAAGAGGCAATGTACCTAGAAATATTTGAAGAGACGTGGTGAGGCGCGCAAAAGTGCATTGATGCACCCACGCGGAACTCCCAGGAGTTTACGAGACATAATACCCTTCTAAAGTTTATTCCTCTGAAGAGCAATTAACCGCTACATTACCGTTCAAATCTTTATGACTGAATTACACTATCACAATCAGCCGCAGATTGTTTTTGCTGCGACCTATATTTTATCCGATCCGGGGAAACTTACATGTTTGCCTTTGCTTTTTTGGGATCCGTACCCCGAAGAGGAAAATGAAAAATTGAACCAAATCTGAATATCGCCTTTAAAATTTTGTAAAATTGTGTTATAGGGGGTCCCATACAAGTAAAGGGAGTTGGTTTTATAAAAAAATATAGATCGGTACACATACGAGTACTATAATATATACAAACTGAACCGCTAGCCCTAGTACGAGTATAGTATAGCTAGGCCCTCTATTTGATTGCAGTTGATCCGGACAGCACGTCATAACGTGTAATAATAAATCGATCTTATCAACACGTATTCACATCACAAACACCTACTGATTACGATGTAATATTGAACTGGGAGAATGTTTCGCAAAACAAATATTAGGCAAGACTAAAAATAGGTAGTCTGGTAGAGGTTTATAATTTTGGTTTTAGGGCTTACTTACTCTTCAATGTTTTAGGGAGAGATCTCACGTATCCTGACTTGAATAATTGGCAATAATTACGAGTATTATCTCCTAAAATGGATTTAAAAAATTTAAAGAAAAAAATAACAATTTATTGCCACAAAAAATCAGTTTTTTTGACTACTATTACACAATAGGCATCTGGCTCAGCTAATGCTGGCGTAAAGACACTTGTGTGTAATCAATCACACAGCGCTGATTTTCAGCCAGTCCCTTTACATAATTAACTAAAAACTACGTCAATTTGTATGATGTATACAGGTACATACAAGGTACACACATCATGGGCGAGTTACACGCGACCGACCACAGTCCGCAGTCGGCGAAGCGATGGCGTCGCAAAAATAAAGGAAACCGAGATCGATCGCGGCTATATCCGTTCGATGCGATGCCGTGACGCAACGCTGCGGCTCCGACAGTCTGCACGCCGCTCAAATGAGCAGAGTAGTCTACTATCGCCATTTGAGTCCCCCTTTTGTATGCGTTTCTTTTCTACACTGAATGAGATACAGAACTTGCTGACGATCGCGGGACGATCGATAATGTGCACGGTGCTTATATCAAGAGCGCCAGCCAGCTTCAATTTGGATAACTGAGACTTGAATAAAAGTAGTCTTTCTTTGTTCTATATGTATTGATGTCCAAAATTGTATATAGACATTATACAGTGGCGGAAAAAACTGAAGGACGCATGCACACTTTATCAATTCCCTTCATGCGTCATGGCAAGCATGTGGCAAGCGTAAGCACGAAATTGACAGCTTTGCAACAAAATTTGTTGCAAAGCTGTCAATGACAAATTACAGTTTAATTTATCAAAAGTGTAGTGTACGGCCTATTATCTGTTTCGGCGCCCATTGTACTTCCTACGAGACATAGATCATTATTATTCTGCCAACTATGGTATCCCACTAGAAAGAAAGAACGACCACGATTTTTTTTCTCCCTTCTCAAGGATTCTTTTCATATTTACTTGTTGTGGGTCTGTACAACAACTCTATTCCGCAGTTTTGCGATTCTACGAGGGTAATTCTTGGAATATTTAGTAACTCCTTTCTTTAGCTTTACGAGGTCAGAGTAGGTAGGTATATATAATTACTCTGCTTTCTGCGACTCTACATGACTCTACAAAGATAGATTATAATCTAACTAAAACGTATCCACTCTCGCGTCTCAAGATTACCTTTGCCCAGTAATAATGTCTCCTTTCTATGACTCTACATGACTATTTGCGACTCTTGTAAGAGTTTTTGTGGCTGTTTAAAACCAGTAAACATGAGCATTCTGTTATTTTCCGCTTTCGCTAATCAGTCACCGGAGTAACCTCGCATCGTATTCCAACGCGTGCATCGCACCTACTTCACTTACGTGTACCATGAAGGTAACAAACGACCGCTGCCGGAATGAAGACAGCATAATGTAAGTAGATATGCAGCTATGCTGCAGCAGTGCCGTGTGCAACTGTGCAGCCGCCTGAGGAATTACGTAATCGGGTACGGTAGCTTTCTGATACCGTCAAAGTGTTAAAGTGTTTCAGGATCAAACCGTCCAGAATAAGAAGAAAATATCAAAAATACTCAATAGATAATTCCAAGAAAGACTCGAAACATCTTAGCATGTCAGTTATTAGAACAATTTTCTTGAGTAATACGTTGATATCTGTCAATTACGTTGATCAACGCAATTGAAACCGTAAGTAGGTAATATTGTGGGCATATCTCTGACAAAGTCAAAGTCCTTTGACCCCTCATTCACCCGTAATATAGCTGCTCACCGTTTCCCCTGTAAAACCGTACGATACTTTCTCCACTTGGGACGGGCGTGCTGCCTTCCTTCGAGGTAGGTACATATACCTATACCTATAGGTATCTGCGCCCGCGCTTCGTGCACTCAGCGCTCGCGAGGTCACCGCGCCCGCGACGCATTCACGATAGAGCTGTAATCAAATCACTAAATATTCTGGTATCAGTTACTTTTGAAATACTATTCGATATGATATATTAAAACAAACCGTAAGGGAAAAAGCACTGGATAGACGGACCTAGCTAACTATCAGGGTCTCTCTAAATTGAATTGAAATGGAGCTTACCACCAGTCATAGGACAAGAAGATAATATTAGTTACTAGAGTGAGAATACGTGTTAGATTTTCTACCTGTTCCCCACAAAAATTCCCTACTGAAAAGTAGCTTTGTGTAAGAGATCGTTCCCTTCATTACCCGTGTAACACGGGCATTATTTTTTACCCGTGTCTCTACTAAAAACTCCAGTTGTAAGACGGTATCATTTTATTTCCCTTGTTACTACCGGCTAAACCTAACAAACCCATTTGAAAAAAAAAAAACCTTTAATAAAACTGTTGTGCATTGCCGTCTTGAAAATAAATAAATAAAATTTTAAATTTGATTTGATTTTGATAAAATATTGTGAAAATTCGGATTCATATAACTCAGCGTAAAACTAACTGCCTATAACTTAAAAATTAACCTTCTCTTTACGTAACAAAAAAAACGTAAAATAACGGAACGTAACTATAACTGCCTTTAACATTAAAAATACGTAGAGAGCAAACATAAACGAAGTTTTTCAAGGGCGTACCCAACCGAAATTTCATTGTTTAATAATTACATTTGGATATGACGGATATTGTCGTCATTTATTATGGGGTGTTTGCGACAGGGTTCCTCAGGGTATAGCTTGATGCGTTCGATGCCCGTTACACAACCCACATGGCACTGCAGTGCCATGCCATAGGAGATGTCTACCACCATCCCATACCTGTTACAGAAGAAACGAGTATCAACATACACCGAGCACCTCTAGTTGGCCGGCGGCGCACGCGCACGCGTCCCCGGCGTGACGGTCGACCGACGCGGGCGCCGCGCCGCTCGCGATCGCGGGTCACTGTCTGCCTCGCCTGCGCCTGCCTGGCCGATTAACGCATTGTACACTTCCGAACTTTCTAGAACATATCGCGCTGGTGCGTACTTTCCATTATTGTTAGCTGTCGGTGCCTGAGCTGTCTTGAGAGGAATTCGTGGAAGAGGTGTTTCAATTTCAATTTCAAGCCGTTATTGACTCTATTCTTTGGCAAATGATGACAAATCTGCGCTTGTCAGAAAGAGCGGTACCTGTACTGACTTCAGTAGGTAGTACCTATACGAATTTCATAACCTGCCTATAGGGACTACCTTCAGTAGATATTGGTGTGGTATTTGTAATGAATAAATTGCAAAGCTAAGCAAAAGCAATGATTTTCTACAACATCAAATACCCCATTGGCCCAAAAAAAATATAGCAGGTACAGGGGAGAAGGACGCAGTTTTGTACAGGGGCAGTTTAGAAAAACCGAGTTTACGGGGTTAGTTTTAAATATTACTGCTTCAAACGGGTATTTCGAAGTAGCAACATTGATAGCCACGTCGCGTCGGTCCAATGACATTGCGCGCATTTGACAGGTTCAGACAGAGCTTAACGCCATGTTTGTTTTTGACAGTCGAAAATAAGTGTTGGGTAAAAAGCCGCAAGTCCTAAAGACCCCAGTTTCAATTAAATGTAAGCACAGTTGATCTTATTGCAATACGTAGATAGATAGATTTTGTTAGCAGAAGTCGTATTATAGTATATCTAATAAAAAAATCTTGACTTAACTATGTTTTATCGTTATTTAAAACTATCATTTCAAATGTGCCCCAGGTGGCCTAAAAACTGCCCCGGGTGCGGAGCACTAGCCGTCTTGGTTTGTTTTCACACAGCAGATAGCAAGGGAACTCCTGTAGCGACAGATTTTTATAGACAGATATTTATAATAAAACTGACATGTGCATGCTATTATAGACCTTAGGGTGGTAAACACTTTCTGACCCCGACTGTACAGACAAATAATAAAAGCACGAATGTCCAACGAGTCCAGCGAACGTCCAATGGTCTAGTGGCTAGGACGCCGGACTCTCGTGCGGGAGGTCCGGGTTCGAAACCATGCAATGCCATGTATATGAGTTTTCGGATTTTTTCGAAGACTTACATACATTTACCGACTGCTCTAAAGGTGAAGGAAAACATCGTGAAGAAAACTGCATGTCTCAGGAAATTAAAAGTTTCCAAAGGCGTGTGAAATCTACCAATCGGCACTGGGCCCGCTCGGTGGATCATGGCCCGTACCCCCCTTGATCAAGGGGAGGCCTGTGCTCCAACAGTGGCGACGCTGATGAGATGAGCACATACAACCGCGAGATAGCCAGGTGTCTATGTTTGAAGTCTTCAGTCAGGGGTTTGTGGTATATCCAGTTCCAAAATATATCTGAAAACGTTACGATAAACAAAAGAATCTCATATATTTTGTATGGGTTTTCTATTCTACTGCGATCGCAAACTAAAATTAACTTATGATGAAATGTGAACAGTGGGGACAATAGGCTGATGATGAATATCCAACGTAGTCAGACAGTCGCAACTGTCCAAGGAATCATTTCGTAGACTGTAGACATTAAGAGCACTGTCCTATAGCTAGGCAATTAGCGGAATGGACACCTTCAGCAAGGCGAACGCAGGCGTAGGAGAGACGCCTGGAACCTCGATCTCCCGGGACGACATGACCTATTAATAGTACAGGGTAATCAATATTCGTGCATGTCGGCCTGACTCAGGGTACAGGGATTACCTGAGTATAGAGTTATTAGTAGTGACGCTCGCTGTGACGCACTACATCCTGACGTGTGTTTATATGGCGCTCAGCTGTAAAGTACGCGGGAAATCGGATAGCAGAAAATGTATGGCTGTAATACACAGCATACACGAAAAATAAAAGTATAAGTACAGGGTGTCCCAGAAAGTATGGTTCAAACTAAACAGGGTGATGATTGAGGTCATTACCTATCTATATAACACGATATGTTATCTGATTCTTCACGAAAATAAAGTTATTTAAATTTTTGGAACTTTATCAAAAACGGCCATGACCCACTAAAAAATAATTTTAAAAAAACTAACAGAGATTTGGCGGATTATTTTTGTATTATGCTCCTCAAGGATCAGCCTTTCCCCTGTAAGGATTTAAACGTTTTTCTATGTTTTTATTAAACTCTCAAAAACTAAACGCTATATTTTAATGACTGTCGAAAAAAAAGTACTACAGGAAGTTGACCAACTATTGTAAAAATCACTGCATTTTATCCTGATTTCGAAAAGATTAAATTATTGTGAATCGTTTTGTTTTAATTAATTTTTTACGACAATTAGTACCAATTTTAGGGACAAATTGATTCGAATAAATTTCAAACTAATGGGAGGAGACCTTTACCTAGTAGTGGGACGACTTGTGTCCAACCAAACAAAATAAATAAAATTAGCGCTTCTTTTAATCCTAGGACATAGGTTCTTAGGACCCATAATAGGAAAAAAGTTTCTATTCATAAGCGTAGGTAGTTGCTCTACTCGTCATCTCTGTACTCCGCCGCCTGAGCCAACCCTCGCCCGCATCGCGTTTCCTGGAAGTCGCGGGCCGCGGCCGGACGGCCCCCGGCGGCGCCGCGCCTCCATAAATCTCTAGGCCGCTTCGCTCGCTGCCGCCGCTTCCTTTGTTTTTTTTTCGGCGGCGCGGTAATAAGATCGCGACTTCATGCGGCGTCTATTGACCGCGCAGATGTGCGTACATTTGAAATGAAACGATATTCGAACGCGTCGCCGAATGAGTCAGGGCCGGCGTGGCGCGGCGGTCGGCGACGGAAATAATTAGTTGTGGAGATAATCGTCAGACAGCGAGCTCGTTAGCTCGCCGCGTCGCTCGCTTTCGCAAGAACCAGTCGCTCACAAACAAAGAGGTGGCTCGATAAGCCGGCACTCTACTGTACACACACGCCCTAATTACGTATCTGGCGAGTTGGTAATGACAATGACGTATTGCTAAACTTAGAACCCTCTGAGAACTTGAATTTGATAGAACACATGGACAATAAACCAAAACGAATAAACATAATTAGTTAATTGCTTTAAGGTTGCTAATTAGGTACTAAATACGAATACCACGATTTATTATCAGAAAGCGACTTCTTGACTTCAGCGAATAGGACAACAGATCCCGACATTATAAATATTAATAGATAGATACCAAGCGATGATCGTGACCATATGAGCGAAAGATAATAAAAGATATGTTGCAAGATAAACCTGCCGACTGATAATGGAGCACGGACAGCGGCGCATATAAAACCGATAAAAGACTTATAACTACAATATTTACGTAATCACAGCTACAAGCTGCTCGCAAGATAAGCAGTTCCGTTGCGAAAACAGAAAAAACAACTCGCGCTAATATAAATAACAATTGGACGGAATAAGGGACCAATTAACGCTATATACGCCGCTCTCACGCGACCTCGCCGCCGCGACGGTATCCGATAAATTGTTTATGAGTTTTTTGCCGCCGGTACAACCCTTCCTAGGAAATTCCCACGAATATCTCCAATTGTAACCGTCTTTATTCCAAATGTACCAACGGGCATAGAAAAGACAGGGTATAACGATGGGAATGAGAGAGAAGGCATCTTCACCGCTATCCGTGACTAAGAAATCCAAAACCATTTATTCACATATAATTATGTAGTTTACACAGACAAAGAAAATCAAAACTCATTAATGTAATGAATTGATGCACGAGTAATGTTAATGAAATGACAAGTATTATTGCATTATAATTATTAATTACATACTCGTATGTAAAGTCATCAAAACCACTGTGTGGAGGGAGCCAAACCCTTTAAAAATTCGAGCAGTTTTACGTTGAACCTGCACTGATATTTGAAATTTAACCCTTAAGAAAACATCTAAATGTCACAATCTTCCGATCTGTAAGCCGGTAAGCCTTTATTCTGTGTAGATGCTATGGAAGTATATCGGCGAACGCGCCGCAACCGCGTTCCTTCGCGGCGCGGGAGCAAAAAACCGACGCCAACCTCGATAAGGCACGTCCTGGGACATGCCTTTGAGTAATACAAATGACTGTTACTTCGCAATTGGCTCTTATCTTCGGAAATGTACTGATTAGCTCCTTTTCGTTTCTTGCAAGTTGGTTTCATATATTTTAACCTTTTGATGGTATTGTTTGAGAACGTACTTACGTACGTACGTAATTAAAATTAATTTTAGAAGTAGCTGTCCGCGCAAAAAAGAATTTAGTATTATCAGAATACGAGAAACCTATTTTTTTTATAAATGATACGCCGATAAGCACTGATAAGTGATCAGTGATTACCGTGGCCTATATCACTGGCGAAAGTAAAAGTTTTACGGGCCGGAAAGTAACATTATTAATTTATAACATCAACGGAAGGTTTTTATAACTGGCAATAATAATATAAAAACCGATAAAACATGATCCCTTTTACAAAACTTACTGAAGATCGGTAACTATATAGCTTATGAAACAACTTACTTAAGTCAAAAGATAAGAGAAATTGATAAAGTTCTTACGATGGGTGACGTCTGTCCTCTGGTATTCCTAAATGGCAGAATTCGAGACAAGACACCTTGATAAGGCTTTCCCCATTACTATAATAAGCTAGAGAAGTTAAAGGTATATCTTTAAACTAGACGATTTCCTTTATACTAAAGCCATGTCATTTCATGAGTCATGAACAGGATGATGATGTCCTGTCACGAACTGTGACAGGACATCATCATCATGTTCATGACATGTACACTTGCAAAACTTCGGTGCAAAAGTTCTTAGTTTCAATTCTTATATTGTTTGCTGAAAGATGCTTTACCCTACGTACAGGCAACATTTTCAGACTATAGGGTACTCTAGGTTATCTACGTGTTAATTGTGTATATCAGAGACTCATGACATGACCACAGGGAATATATGTTACCTTGCTACAATCTGCCCTCTAGGTGCCGGCTAGCAAAGTTCAAGGACAGTGTGCAGATGAAGTAATAGAAGAAACTTGGTAATAGTAGATATTATATTTATCAGGAACAGAACAACACAATAGTAGAAAATAGGTAGTAGTAGGAGACAATTTTATAAAACAGACAAACGTCTTTTCAGGACAAAATACAGAGAGAATAAGTAAAAACAATGAAATTAATGGAATAATGGAATTTAGAAATGGAATGGGAATATTTGAATTTTGAAAATATAGATAAAGAAATGAAAATGCCAACACGAAATGAGGTGAGATAGACGCTAATAATGAGGTTGAAATTGATGGCAAGGAGGTTGATATGGACGATGTAGTCGACATCGTTACAACCTACAAAATAAAATACTGGTAAGGGAACTGATGGTAAAACAGTCGAAACTTTGTCTGAATCATACTTGCCTAGCTTACCTAGCCAAACTAAATATAGTTTGGCATAGCTAAGCTAGGCATGTGTGATTCGAAAAGCTCTACTACAATGTTTCGTAGTAGAGCTTTTTGTATCAACAGCTCGCCTCTAGCAAGTTATAGGTTTACTCAAGCTTTTTCAGGTTTCCCCAAGCATTGTGCAGTCAATCAAACGGATTCCATTCAACGTGCCTTACCCTGCGATGGAAAACCGCAAAACACGATAAAGAGAGAATGTTTTTTCTATCTCTTGTGTTCTATGGTACGTGTAAAATCCTTGTATAAATATGTTTGTGTACTGAAGTGTTAAAAACGCACGTGGATTTTAAAAGGATAGAACTCAAATCGACTATGAATCTAGAATCGATTATATTGATGAAAATCTTCATCATCATCATCATCTCATCATTACACTGATAACCTCATTCTGTCAGAGTAACAAGTATTTATGAACATAATGAAATAACAAGCGTTATGTGTAAAAGGCTCTTCTGATAAGTATGAAGACAAATAAATAATCCTGTACTTTACGTAGTAAATTAAATATTCTTTGCGTCTACCCAGGGTCGTAAATCGTAATACAGTTTCGGAGGTTTTAGGGTTTCAAAAGGAGTTGACCGGATGAGGTTTTGAGATTTCGGGGAATTTGAATCTCCAAAACCCTCCTATCTACGGTCATGGCTCTGCCTACCTGACTTAACCCTAGAGCTGCTTATTATAATTAAATACCACATCCACCGTCACATTGGCGTTCAAGTGGCGGCGCACAGTTTACGTAACCCACGTTCAGAAGGCGCAGGGGGGGTGCGGCACCGGGCCGGACGGGGGCGGCTAAATTATCGCGTGGACGGACGCGGGCGCGCGACCGACCGGATGGCGGAGTCGCGAGCGCTATGGGACGCGTGACGCGACACGCGTCTGCAGCGAAACAGCGCTCGCTGGCTGGTAGAGGATTACCAGTTTTTGGCGTATGTTTATGCGTAAATAATAAATAACAACATATTCATATAACTCATTCTGAGTAATACTTAGGTACTTACAAAAAAAATACCACGCAACACTCATTGACTAACTAATTCCATGGTATCTTCTCTTTAGCTAGGCCCACTCTGACAAATGTGAAGAGTAGAAAATACTCGGGAGGAGAAACTAAAGTACTTAGATACTAAACACTAACAAAAACTACAAGCAGACTGGATCGTACCTCGTCCAAAGGATCTCACTGGCTATCCAACGTGGTAATGCTGCCAGTGTAATGGGTACCTTTCGACGGGGGTAGATTCAGGATCGGGAGTAGTAGGTAGGATAATGACTGTACATTTTTTTAAATGTGTGTACCTTCATTAATTAATTGTTAATTTAAATATATTGTCATTAAATAATGTATTAATATAATCTATGATTCTAAAAAAAGCAGAATTGAGCTTTAAAACATTGTAACATCAGAGACAGATACAATAAATGTCATAACTCGTAATATTTCAAGTACTTACCTAATATGAAAAACTGCGATAAAAACAGCGTTAAAAGAGCCACAATATACAGCAACAAAAGCGCTAAACGCTCGCGTGTAGGTATCTACATTTGGTACGCATTTTACGCGCCTGTCGCCGACCACAGCCGACGTCGTCGCCAACCGCCGCCGCTGCCATTAGATTGTGAATTAGTGACGCAGACACGGCGACACCCGACATGGCGTTATGTCCAAATGTCACAAGAAAAAACGGACATGATTAAAGACAAAAATCTATCTTTATTCTACGCAAAGCGTCAACAACGTTCGGTCTATGACAAAAAACTTAAAAGCGGTACAACTAGGTACATTTCACGATCTCGTGGCATGTGACGCACTTATGTGGTGTACAGGACAAGATTTCAGAAAAAGATATAGCTTTGGTGAGTTAGTCCATCTAGTTCTACTATTAGTTCTACGATAGAACAAAATGGACAAAAAAATTCAGGACAGTTCTACTACTTTGACTATTCGGTCTACGGTAAAACAAAATTGACAATAAACAAATAGGATTGTAATGAGCGTGTGAGCGTCATACTGAACAGTAGAACTGTCCGGATATTTTTTGTCCATTTTGTTCTATCGTAGAACTAATAGTACAACTAATTGGATCAACCCGCTTTGGTTTGGAATTGGAAAAAAAACGACTGTATTTTGTATTATAATCAAAGTAACCTAACCATGATATGATAAGGAGTAGCATCACAGCTACCTCGGAGAACACGTTAAACTGTCTATCCCGGCTGGTTTCGCCTATAACAGTCGCTAGACTTTGTCTGACTATGGGTGGCCTGAACAACTTTGACAATAGGTTGGCCACTAATGGCCACTACAACGACAAGAAGATTTTTTTTATTGTGAAGAGCAGACGATTGAACGGCCCACCTGATGGTTAGTGATCACCGTCGCCAATGGACATCTCACCTCACTACGTTATTGGGGGGTTTCGATGCGCTGTAACTTTGAGGACAGATGGAGTACCTCATGTGCCGGTAATTACGCTGGCTCAGCCAGAGTACGTACTTGTCAAATCGAAACAGAAAATGCAAGCTTTGCAACAGAAATAGATAAAATATTGTTTTTTTTTAATATATATTTTATTTATTAAATAAGGAGAGCAAACGGGCCACCTGATGTTAAGTGGTCACCGTCGCCCATAGACATCTCACCTCACTGTATTAATATTAGAGGGTTTTTGATGCGCTGCTAGCCTTGAGGACTAAGATTGATTGCCTCATGTGCCGGAAATTACGCTGGCTGTTTTACCCTTCAAACCGAAACACAGAAATGCAAGCCTTTCCGCTTCACGGTAGAAATAGATAACAGGAGACCACCCCAGGCGATCCTTTACATTAGGATCTACCACTACTACAAGTTGGTACCAAGCTGACTCTGCACAGAGTCAATACCACCTTTAATACCTACTCGTAACGTGCCTATAGGTACAAAAAGTGCAACTTAGACGGCAGCATAATTAAGATCATTTTGAAAATTGGACATTTTGGAAAAGCGGTCATTCTGAACCTAAAGGTATTGTGTTGTTTTAGGCATCCGTACTCTGAGGGGAAACGGAGCCCTATTGTTTATTAAAGCCTGCGTAACCATACAAAGTTATTAATAGCAGTCTCCACATGTCTACCTTTCATAATTTTCGTTCTAGTCTAGACAGAGCGTATGGGAATATACGGTAAACGGCAGGGTACCTAAGTAATGGACGCTTTTATTATTTTTCCGTCACGACGATATGCTATTTTTACCCATCATCATCAACATTTTCAGCCGATTTCATCCCACTGCTGGGTAACCTCTTTTTTCATGCGCCATATGAATCGGTTATATCGGTTTTGAGGTAGTCTAGTCTAGAGTTTCTGGTGGTGGAATGATTATGGAGTTGAGTCAGCCCGCTGGGGTGTACCGCCCTATTACCTTTTTCTACCACAACGCAACATTGCATTGCTGTGTATCGGTTTGAAGTGTAAGAGAGCCAGCGTAACGGTATTAACCTAAAAAAAAATTATTGCATCAATCAACTTACATATACATAAAGGTACTAAAGATGGATCTAAAATTAGTTTTTCGATATCTCAACTAACATCAGAGATATTAATGGTTAAAGTTAGTATTATTGAGCAGATGCTCTGTCCCTTTCTAGCAAACCAGTCCTTTATATGTTTGTATGGCGCTAGACAACAGTACGTCATAAAACTTATTACCGTTTCCTTCTACCGTTCTGATTTTAATTGCCTGTAACTATTTTATTTTTCGACGAATTTTAATTTTGTTTTCACATTTGATCATCAATTTATGACTACTTCTTAATTTTTAAGAAATGCATTTAATATTTGATACTTGGAAACTACCTTATTACCGGCACATGAGGCACTCTATCTAAGTCAAGTTTAGCCAGCGCATAGAAAACCCTCTAATAACTTATAGTGAGTTGAGATGAGGGCGACAGTGACTTCTTACCATCGAATGCCTTGAACGGCCCGTTTGCTCGTCTGCTTTCATAATAAAAAAAAGTCTCCCCGTCGTTTTCTACCAACGTCGGGCTGGTGATCTACCTATTTTTTACCCAAAAGGTTTTAATTCAACGTCGACAGTTAATTAAAAGCGTCTACATACAACCCCATACATTTTACCACCATGATGACATACCGTGCATGACAATAAAACCGTGCCGTGCCGTAGAAGATAATAAAGCTGCCAATTGTTTCCCATAATTACTGCGGATCGCGGTGGACGGTAGATGGTCACGTACCCACGTACCTGCGAGCTGATTACGATAGGCAGCTACCTGCGATTCCTGAGACGCGGAGCGTTGCTGTCTCCCTTTTGTGTATCGCGGCCGCGAACATTGGCGGAGTTTTTTTCGTGACGCCGCGATGATGGTAATTTACTATTCTGTGAGTCGGTCTGAGTCTATACGACAAGTTACGAAAGGAAATTGAGGTATGGAATGTTTAAGATTTTAATGTTAAATAGCCACGTATGTAAACTATAGTAGATGTCGGTTATTATTTTCCCTACTCAATAAAGGGTTCATAAAATCCGATCAAAGTGAAATTTATATAAAAAAAATACAAGAGGAGACCGGAAATCGACAAGCTATAGCTGTGCTGACTCTACTTCAATAAAATGAAGATCGATTTCAAGATCACATTATCGGAAATAGTGCTTTAGCATTATTGTTCTAAAATAATTGTTCACAATAAATAATGCACGAACTCGTCACAAATGTGTCATAAACAGATCGAGTTCGTAAGCGACGAGAATGACGTCCGGCTCGCCAGACTCGCCACATTCGTCTCATTTGACGCGTGATTTGTTACGCATGCAAAGAACACGCAATGCAACCTACTGCGAGGCATATCACCGTTGCCATGTGAAAGCTTCGCCTCTTTTTGCCATGGATTAGGGCAGCGATTTTCAAACTTTCGTAGAGTCGACCGATTGACTACCATCGTTCGATTATGATGACTAATATGCTACTAAGGTCTTATACCAGTAACTAATAGTTAGTTACTGACTAGCTAAACCCTCGATTCGTTATAGATATTTATAGCAAACCAACTTCCACTATCGCTCAAGCGTTCCAATGTTAACAGACTTAATATAATCCTCGTTATGTATAAGCATATTTCGCTGGTATAAGCAAACATATTACGAGATCACAGGATAAGTAACTAACTATAGACAGAACACATTTATCTGGCGTGCGAGTGATAACTTTAATAAATTAAGTAAGGTCCTAGATCTGGACCTGTTCAATACCGGTAGTGTGGCGGTGAGACGTCTACTGAGTCAAATGTTTTTTAATGATTCATAATCTGTGTGTGTGTTTTTCAAGTGGCACCTATTTGCTTAATTATTTACTTAAGTTATTTCTATTAGTGAATTTCTGTAAATGGCCTTTTATTGTTTAGTTTGGTTTATATTTGTTGCTGTGTAAGTGCTGTTGGTTTTCCAATAAAATTAAAATAAATTAAGTAAAGAATATACTTTCCTGTAGTAGTGATATGAAAACCGCGAACTATGAAAATTCACTGGTTAGAAATATAGACTGAAGTTACTTGTGGCATTTGGAGTTAGTGTAACTCAAGTTACATCGGTCCATCTGAGATGGTCAGAGAAATGTCCCACGAATGGAATTAGTCATGGCAAATCGGCAAAGAGCAATGAGCGGGTCTACGGACACAAAAGATTGAGAGGTGGTGGCTGGACCGCCATGCGGGGCAAGGGAAAGAGACCGCGGGTGCATTCGCGCCGCGCATTGTCACTCTTTCCGGGAAAGATGGCCGCTCCGATGCGGCGCCGGCGATATTGTGCCGCCAAGTTAACATTGCAGATAAGATACTACAGAACTAATAAATAACCAATGGGAATAACCCACCAAATCGTCTCAAGCCTGTACTTCTACATGTGTAACAACAGATCTGTAACAACATTAAGAGGTGTAACAAAATCATCGCTAGCATATAAAAAACTAATTGAAAAGACGCGAGATCCATTGTTAATGCTCCCTAATGCTTATTACGGTTAAAATATGCGAGCCGCAGGATAAAGCTTTATTTCAACCTTCCTGGAATTGCGCTGATTCTACTAAAGTCGCGTTATCAGAACAGAATGTGCTTTAAAACAATGTCGCGGGAGAGGAATGGTTTGCGTATTTCTTTGCTTGTAAAATTACTACGAAAAGAAGTTTGCAACCGTGCACCAGAAGCAGGCAAAGATATTTCACCCAACACTTACATATACGTACATTTGCCTCCTGCCCTATAATCTATGCGTACTAAGTAGACACCATACATCGGGCATGGTGTTTACTATGGTTTATGGTATATGGGGAAGGCAATGGCAAACCACCCCATTAAATCTGCCAAGAGAGTCGTTCTATGTGATTAATTCCTTAGAATGATCACGATCCTCAGCAATGAGGAATACGACTTAGAATATGGTGGTTTAACTGTGTGCAGAGTCAGTCTGGATTTATTTATTTCTGCCGCAAAGCAGCAATGTTTGCTTTGCTGTGTTTCAGTTTGAAGGGTAAGAGAGCCCAGCGTAATTACTGGCACATGAGGCACTCCATGTAAGTTCTCAATTAGCAGCACATCAAAAACCCTCTTATACCATTATAGATAGGTGAGACGTCTTTGGGCAAAGGTAACTACATACCATCGGTATGCCGTTTGCTCGTTTGCTTTCCTTATAGAATAATAAAAAACTTAAAAGAGGCTCAAACCCTAAAACCCAACTATTATCTCGAGTTTGCATAACATTTGGCCGCCACCACGTCGCACCGCTCGAGCAAATCACCGTCATAGAATATATATCAGGTAAAAGGTCTTACTCACATCCCAGGTTTACTGTCAATGGGTAAAAGAAGCCAAGAAATAATACCTCTTACCTGCTTCCCTTAATAACTCAACACATGTATGTACTAGTATGTTCGTGAGTACATAGTCAAACGCTACCTGAACAGAACGTGAAACCCGTAGATGAAGCGCTGTAAAGACAAAACAAAAGCTCGTAAACGGGTTTAATTAGCAGTAACCACGGATTAACAAACAAGCGAGATGTGCTTTACTACGAGTATTTAGGTGTGTACTACCAGTATGCACATTAGGTAAGTTACTTAAACAGAAGAACAACGACAGTAGAACATAAAACGAAAAGCGTTGTGTAGATGGAGCTAACAGAAAACGAAACGTCATTTTTGAAGATATCACAAATTTCTCCTTATTTCTGATAACTGAAATTAAGGAACGTACGTACTCTAAAAAAGGATTTGAAATGTATGTATTTGAGACATACTAACAATAACAGGTGCATACACACACTCACACACACACTCTCTCTCTCTCTCACACACACACACACACACACACACACACACACACACAGACACACACACACACACACACACACACACACACACACACAGGTATGAACAAGAATATAATGGATAAATAATTCCTTTTTTTTATTTTTTATTATATAAGTGTATCCCCCAGGCCATTCGATTGTTGCTATCTACTATGCTGCAAGACGGCCGATAAGGCCAGTGCAGGTAGTAGAGACCGATATTTACTTATATATACATTGTAACTACACTGTTGTTAAATGATTATAATTTGAATATTGTTTGGCTTAATAAACATTTTTGTATATTTTTTTTGTATTTGGATTCATTTCATTTCATTTCTCAAACCTACAGTAAAATTGTGATGATATCATGGCATCATATGGCCATTTCAAAATAGCAGACCTAAATAATCTGTTAAAACAGCGTGGCGCGAGTCTGAAGGTATTTGA
This sequence comes from Hofmannophila pseudospretella, assembly GCA_947369225.1. NCBI lineage: Eukaryota > Metazoa > Arthropoda > Insecta > Lepidoptera > Oecophoridae > Hofmannophila > Hofmannophila pseudospretella. Next base: position 9,756,883 of record OX376330.1, on the reverse strand, counting down.
TACTCGTCAAATACCCTATTGGCACATCTCACCAGCTTGTAGCTCTATGTAAAAAGCGATACTCGACGCACGCATTGCGGAAGCAACAGGTCCAGATTTATTGTCCCGCGCGCAAATTAAAACCCTAATAGACTTGCGTAAAGTAATGAAGTTAGACCGTTATGGCGGAGAAATGGCGATGGTGTAACTTAATTACTGCGATATTATAGAATTAACTTCCGTTCTTTACGTTTTACACAAATAATGTGTATTGGATTGCATATTGGCCATTATCGGTGTATTGCCTAGGTACCAAACTTAGGTTAGGTTTAAAGATATTTACTCACATTACATACAGACATATTGCCACTTACATGTGAAAAAGACTTAAAAAGATGTATGTTCGCTTCTTACACTATTCACTAACACTATATATATATAGTTAGTAGAACGCAACTAACACTTAGAAATTAGTTTATACCATAGAATTCCACTTCAAATCAAATTGTGGTACAAAAGCTAGTAGTACAGTATTAAGATGACGGGAGCAAACCACCTTTAAAAAAAACTGCGCTAATTTTCGCTTAAATTCATTTAACGATTTTGTGTTTTTAATCGGTGAAGGTAGATTATTATAATAAACTTGCTTTTTTATTTATGACTAAATCCGCGTTTGACCTCAATCACTCCTGATGGTAAGTGAGGATGAGGCCCAAGATGGAGGACATGGACTAAGAAAGTACGCCTCCTCTATAAATACTGCCGGTTGACAACAGACTTTATATAGAAAGCTGGTCGCTAGTTAGGATCCTACAACCAACAAAGTTCTCGGGTTAGTCGCCTAAGATGTCATTTTAAGCAAACACCAAACATGGAACGAAAAGAATTGACATTTGAAACTTATGGTTGAGACTGATAATAATCACACCCTTGGGAATGGCCAACGAACGAAGAGTACATCCATACTAAGCAAATAACTAATGTAATTTGATCTTAGGTTGGACTCTGCCATAAAAGAGTGCACAATACATCTGCAAGATACGCATGATCCGATCTCAAAGACTGTACCTGGCCGTTGCAAGCTTTGTTCCAATTACATTCAAAGAACAAAACAAGTAGATGCGTTTGAACGGCTCAGGGCTACATTGACTATAAGAGTGTTCCCGCGACTAAGATGACCCTTCCTCGCCTATTGTATTGTCCATTATCAGGAAACGTAAAAAAGGCAGCTCGTAAACGTTCTTGTTCCGTGACAATGAAATCGGGGTGCTCTAACGTTTCGACGAGCCGCTTTTGTTCTACTCACGGATACACGGGACTATGTATTCATTATTACACACTTGTAACTTTGCCTTTGTGCATCTCTTTCTAAGTCAGTGTTTATTTTTGAAAATAAATATAAACAGATACTCACAGATACTCTTTCAAGTCATTACATTAAATATAATTTTAAAATAATTTAAAAAAAAAGATATTTTCTAAGATTGTCAGACATCAGTCATCACAGTCCTATAAAATGTACCATAGATATTTTTTGGGTTTGTTTGGGTGTGAAAGACTACCTCTAATGATTTAGTCTGACCAGAAATATAATGGGGCTGTGAAGGGGGTGCCTACCACTGGTACATACTATGGTCTGCATTTGCTGTGAAAAAATTTGATCACATAAAATTCCGCACACGCACTCAATGCCCTATTCTATTATAAGAAATAGTATGAAATGTGCTTTTTTAGGGAAAAATTATACCAAGTTAGGATGCTTTAATATGCTTTTATTTTCACCGAAACCACGTTCATAAACATTCTGAATCGTCTCTCTAGTAAATCCAGACTGCACAAAGTTAATGCCATCAATGTGAGATCGCTGACACTGTAATAATTACATTATCGAGAGAGATTAGCTTTCGATTGTCACTTGTCCTCACTCATGATTAATGATATGCCGAGTCGGCTGACAGCCCTGGCCTGACTGTACGAATAGGAGGACCTTATTGCAATGGTTTTAAGGTTGAAATTGCGGGAAGAGCGAGTAATGATCGGATGAAGGTTGTAGGGTTGGGCGTTATCTATGCGTCAGAGAGACGGCCTCGCCTCGTCGCGCCCGCGGTTAACCGGCTTGTTCCCATTTTACACTAATTAACGTTTTGTTTGATTATTTTAATTATAGTGGGTCCATTTTATAGTGGGTCCATTCTGATGATGATATCTGGCAAAAGACAAGGAAGAAGAACACACTCTGATTGATTGTGAACGCCAGAAATACGTTCGGCAATGTCTGTATAGAAGACCCCAAAGTTTGCAACTTTGCAAAATCAATTTGTCAATCTACACCAGCTAGAAAGGCATTTAATTTGAAGATATGTGACAGGAAAATTAATTAGGATTATTAATCTAATAGGTACTCATGTGTACGAGTAAGTGTTTGTTTAAAGTCGCTGTAAAACTATATTACATCGTTACTCGTAATAGCAGAATAAAAATGCTGATAAGAATCTAAATTATTTCGATCATTTTATCTTATTTACTGTAATAAATAAATAATCCTATACAATGTGCCTCGGGCTGGCTGTAGGTGGACGGGCAAACTTTTCTTTAAAAAAAATCCAGCTGTGGAAGTTGAAATGGTCCTGCTATGGCTTTCAACTCATTATATAATAAAGCACAAGTGTTTGTGGTATGTGAACTGGTTTTTACGGCTGTGGATGGGAGTATAAATGGCCCCGCCATAACTTTTTATTTTATTTTATTTACATTTTTATTTACATCTAAACCCGCGTTTGATTTCAATTTCACCTGGTAGTAAGTGACGATGAGGTCGAAGATGGAGCACACGAGCTTAGTAAGTACTGTATTTTCTATAAACATACTATGGCTCTTAACTTGTCAACATATTTAGGGTGAGTTTGCAGCATAGAATAATAATAAGCCTCTGAGATAGAGAAGACAGGAATATACCCACAACCGCGGCCGCGCTGCACCTCGCGTGTCACGATAACAATTACAGAGGCTCTCGCCATGTTGTGTGCCGAGGCAGGCCGAGGCTACAATACACGCCATATTGTACTATATTCCCTTCCACTAGCAACAGCCGACAGAACTTGGCTCGCTTTCAGAGCTCAGAGCAGCAAAGGTGTCGACCCATTCATATGCGTCATCTATCATACCTCGCTTGGTGGAAACAAAATGCTGTTTATGTTGGTAACTTTCGAACTTCGGCTTAGTTTTAGGGCAAGCGGGCTGCGGTCGATCGCGACGATCTGCGCAAACTGGCTGGCAACGACTGGATGAGAAGAGCCGAAGATCGGGCTCAATGGCGCGCCCTGGGAGAGGCTTATGTCCAGCAGTGTACTAGAGTGAGCTGCTGATGATGAGGGGGATGCGGTCTGGGCCGGCTGTTGCCTTGCTGTCTTGCGTTTAGCCGAGCGAGCAACCGTTCTGGCCGTCTCTGCGGGGAAATAAACAGTTCTCATGCTAGTGCATCAGGAGTCAGATGCTTAAAATCATTCCTATTCCACTGTAATCCACTGCACGGATTTGTTTCCCCTTTTGGATCCGGTCTAAACCATCAGTGGATTCGGTTCCACATACTTTTCCTCTCTTCTTCTTCTAAGTCGTATTCCTGATTGCTGAGGATCGTGATCATTCTAAGGAATTAATCACATAGAACGACTCTCTTGGCAGATTTAATGGGGTAGTTTGCCATTGCCTTCCCCATTTCATACACTGGTTATCTACTGAGATAACCAGTGCAGGTTTCCTCACGATGTTTTCCTTCACCGTCAGAGCAGTCGGTAAATGTACGTAAGTCTTTCGACAAAACCGAAAAACTCATTGGTACATGACACTGCACGGTTTCGAACGCGGACCTCCCACACTGGAGTCCGGCGTCCTAGCCACGAGGCCACCGACGCTCTATTCCATAGACTTTTCCATTCTAATCCATGGATTAAAGTGGAAACAAACTAAATATAACGGATTGACTGGAAATAAAATGTTTGTGGAATATAATCCATTTTGACAATGGATTTGAATGGAACAAAAAGTGGAAACAAACCCGTTAATAGATTTGTGCAGTGGATTAGAATGAAATAGGCCAAAATCCCGAATCTGACTCTCCACGCGTACGTAGTGATCCCCGTACTGAGGAGTGGCTATGTTCTGCGTGAACTGCCTTCTAAATAGGCTGCCAGGATTTCCGCTATGTCACGAGCAGCAAAGTATCTTATGATCTGTTTGAATTCCTGTAGTTACGTTATTACTCTCGACAAAGTTCTCTGTTTTAATAAATTAAACCGCGTCCAAATCGGATCATCCGTTTTAGAAATATGATACTAAAGCACAGACAAGCAATCAACAAATAGATAGACATACGCGCCCAGCTTGTAACACCCCTTTTTCGGTCGGGGTTTAATTAGAAGTACTTTTTATTATAGTTACTGTCTGTGACCATCAGCTTGCCCAGAATGTAACAGCGAAACAACGCACTAACTGTTTTCACTATGCCCTTATGCATATTCAAGGTGAGCGAGCGATTTTCTCTTCTGGGAAAACCTTGACGCAATCACCACGTCTCAATATTGACATAAAGTGACATTATTTTGTCTACAAATTGTTCAGAAATCAAATATTTCAAAAATAGTGTGGAACTAGTATCTAGTAACAAGCAAATAGCTACTAAATCTCTTTCTTTATAGGTGTTCGAAGCTACAAGTGCAGTCTCGATGAAAACATTATAAGTACCTACTTACTACTCACTGCTTGCTTGCTTATCGTATGGTTAGTGGCCAACCTATTTGTCAGAGTTTTTCAGGCCGCCCGTAAGCCTCTGATATGGCTTAACGACTGCTGTCGAACGACAACAACCGGGACCGACTGCTTAACGTGCTTTCCGAGGCACGGAGGAGCTCAGATGAAATATGCCACTAGCGGTCACCCATCCAGGTACCGACCGCGCCAACGTCGCTTAACCTGCACTACACTTTCGGACCGTACTCGCAACTAGGCTACGAGCTCCGCATTACCCTCCTCAGTACTCACTACATATGTCTAAGTATGTACATACAAGGGACTTATGGGAAATGTCAAGATCATAAAAGTAAAAGGAACTTACACAAGAAAAGTTGTAGTGAAAATCTTAAACGAAACTCAGGGAAAATAGGGATAGGAATCACCAAAAAATATTGTCTAATTCAAATTGAGCGAGGCACCCCATCCATCTAAATCCTCAAGGTTAGCAGAACATCGAAGTTCCTCTAATATCATTATAGTGAGGTGAGATGCCTATTGGCAACGGTGACCACATACCCTCAGATGACCCAGCCAGATAGCTGGTCTGCTCTCCTTTAAAAAAAGCTGTTTGATAACAATAACACGGGTGAAACGGGGTACAGATTTTACATTATGTGTTCTGTTATTATAAATCTATAATATTATAATCCCTTTGACTTAGACTCTAAGATTCTGAGAAAATTACTACGGTAAGTTTTTCGGAGAATTTTGTTATAAATAAAATGATTTCAATTTTGCGTTGTAGACATTCTGCGTAATGGAAATTCTGTGTTGAAATGCCCCATTGTAGAAAATTAAACAATGTTCAGAATATTGCACAATTAATTATTACTTATAGTTTATAGTATAATACTTATTTTAAGTACTTATAAAAAGAGCGGACAAGCAAACCACTCCCTGATGTTGAGTGGTCACCGTCGCCCTTATCTCACTAAAATTTAATGTTCTTAGTGGGTTTTCGATATATATATATATGGTAGTAGTGCATAGGTTAATGAATAATTAGTTATAGTTATTATTATAGTTAAGTGATTTGTACCTTATGGTGGGCAATAAAGTTTTCTTATTTCTTATTTCACTGCTAACCTCAGTTAGAGTGCTTCATGTGCCGGTTATAACACTGGCTCTCTAACCGAAATGCCAAGCATGGCAATGCTGGATGCTTTGCGGCAGAAAGAAGTAAAAGGTGTGCAGAGTCATACCACCATAAGTCATAGTAAACATGGATTATAAATAATACATTTATTGTCTTAAATATGTGAAAACTCAGTGTCGTGAGGACACTGAGTTCTCACTGAGTTTACAACTGCTATAGGACAGGGGGCAAAGGTAAGGTAGGTAAGTGGCAGTAAGTGCTTAGTGAACTATCTTTGCCGGCTTCATGTGGTGGTATAAGTACCTTCAAAATCTTTGAAAACATATTTTTTCATAGTAAGTAAACAAAACGTGCACAGCCCATTATACCAAGCGCCATTACCTGACCAAACCTACTTACGGCGTCGAAAAATTCTTGCCGCGACGCCGGCTCTGGTGCATGCAGCCGGTCTCGGGCTCGCCTCGCGCTGCCGCTAATGAGTGTTCGCGGGGGGGTCTCGGGGGGGTCGAGACGGGGGTCGCGGGGGGCGAGGTAATGGCGCGCGGCGTCGGATGTCGCCGGGGGGTGCCGCGCCGCGCCGCCGATAACAAAATCACTAGAGAACGAACGGGACGATGTGGGAATGGTTTGGACGAGGTATCTACTCGTAAACATCAGGGAGGGTGACACTAGCTAAAGTGCTTATTACATTCAATACGGTTATACGTACTAAATCATTAGTAATGATTTCAGTAGATGCCTTAACTTCCTAGATCATCATACATGTATATATCATCATCCGAAAATAGAATGAAACTGATTAAAAAAATTTAAAAACATAAATGTTAACGTACTAACGTAAAAATTGTCGATTATGATTAATTATATCTATCAAAAAAATAAAATACAGCCCGTTGATGTCTTTTCTATGGGCGCTTCCGCGATTTCCTCAGTACGGTTATGAAACCGTAAGTAAGAGATCGTTGAAATCTTTTGTATGAACAAAAGATTTTAACGATCTACTTATTAAGTAAAATCTAATAAACTTTGTCCTTTAGTTGGAACGTTATCTGTGTTCACATAAACTACTAAAACTGAAAAATAACTCTTAAAGGAACACGAAAACATGTTTCAAAACACAAACAACAAGTCTAAGATAAAAACCCACCAGTTTTTGACATGGCCGCTGTTTTAATATTTTGAATAGGAATTTAAACCATTTTACAACTGCGTATCTGTATTGGTCATTCGTTAAATTGGTCATATTTTCCACATATTTCACTTTTCCTATCTACCTTGCTTACCTACTATATCAACCTCATAAATGAAAGTAAAGGTGTCAGTATCAGGAATGACTTCAACAAATCGAGCTATTTTTCTTTTTTGTATAAAAAGAACAGACAAACAAACGGGTCACCGTCTCATCGCACTAATCTTGTTATTAGAGGGTTTTCGATGCTATATTTAGAACAAGTTTAGAATCTACTTATTTCCTCAGACTACCGCATCCGTGTATTAGTGCCTCGTTTACATCGCCGATGCCCGAAATACAGCGCGGGCGACGCGTCGTAAATCGCGGCGCAGCGCGGCAGGGCCTTTGTGTGGCCTCGGCAAGGAGAAAACATACCTACCAGACTGCTCTCTCTACCTACAAGTATTACCTATACAGTCCCATGTATAGCTAACGGCATACAAGAGCAAAAATATGGAACGTTTGTTCCATGTACTGGACTTCTTTCTTCTTCTTAGTCGTAAGTATTCCTCATTGAAATAACCACAGAACGACTTTCTTGGTAGATTTAATTGGGGTGGTTTAAAAAAATACTTCGGTTATTTCGCAATAACAAAATTTTATCAAGTCAAGGGAATAGGGAATTCCACTACCGGTGGTAATTTTGCAGTATATAAATGACTTATACCATATCCCACTTCTGATATTGCAATTTGTTGGTTTTTTTTCCGATCAATACAATCGATCGGTCGGTACACCGGCTACTCTAACGGTGAACAAACATTATGAGGAAACCTGATCATGATCACTGAGATAACCAGTGTATGAAATGGAGAAGGCAATAGTAAATCACCCCATTAAAATGTTATATTAATACCATAGAATGACCGCGATCCGTATCGGTGACGAAGAAGAAGAAACACATTTATAACAATTACTGTTATCAACGTAAAATAGGCACTCATTCACACACCAAACCAACTAACCACATAGGATGGTCAAATTCTCCGAAAAGGGGAAATTATATTTTCCCATCAAGTTTTCAAAAACTAAGGTTTCAAAGACCTCTCTCCCTTCATTGGAATGTTATGTTTTTGATGTGAAGTGAAAAAATCCGATATCCACTGACTGGCCACTTAAGCGAGCCCTCTGACCTTTTGCAGAGCCGCCGTCTAAACACTGTATATGCATACCTATATTGTATATCTATGTCTCGTATAACTGATCCACGTGTAGAATTGAGTTAGTACTTGTTGCTAAGTTGTTCGTTTTCATCATTAGTGAGTGAAACATTTAGTTTAGGGTAATAGGTTATTTAGGTAAGTAGTAACTGGGAATAGACGGTTTATAAAATTGCATAATTATTAGGTAGGTGCCTAGTTTATAGTTATTTCAGTAACTTGTTACTACAGCAGTACAGTAAAGCAATAAAAACAAACTTGCGTCCTCTGGCAAAAGTTCGTAACTCAGAATTTTTGTTTTTCCAACCGCTAGAAAGTTGACGAGCGCGGTGGAAAATTAATTGCACTAATAAAGTGCGGGGGCTCGGTCTGTGTTTACGGCGGCGCGGCGTGAGTCGCGTCGCTCGCAGGCACGCCGGGGTGCTGCCGGGGTGTGCAGCGGGGACCGGGGAGGGCCGCGTTGGACGGACACAAAGGAGAGGAGCGGCCGGCCGCGGCCGCGGACCGCGGGCCGCGGGCCGGGTGGCCTTATCATCGGCACACAGTCGCCTCGCGCGCCCTGCGACGCACGTCTCGACCGCGCGCCAAGTCTCGGCCACCGCCGCACTCTCGCGCCCGCCAAGTGACTTGTGATCTGTGACACCAAAGTACTGGAACCTCAGTGAACACGTGCCGCGCATTGCGCATCCAACCGACACTTTTATTGGTCGGAGTTCCCATTCATAGCGTTTATAATAACGCTGAGCTGTCAAAAATTGTAAACACCGCACACGTGCCGACTCGCAAGTAAGTTCCAGGTTTCGCTCACGTTGTTTGCCAGCTTTCTGTGGTTTCTGATTGCACGCGTAACGATCTTAACCGGTGGCGTAATTGTAACATAATTGATTTTGGAGTAAAATTGGTGCGATACGTAAAAACTTTAATAACTGAGTTACAATAGTTTATCGACGGTGCTTTCTAATTATCTTCAAATAAATGATCTATTTATTAGTTACCTACTAATAAATAGATCATTTATTTATCGTTAGTTAGATAAACGTTCTCAAAGTTAATTTTAGCGCTTTCAATGATTATCATTACGTTAGTTACCTTTTAAGTTGCTATTTAGCGATAGTTAAGTGATTAATTGTTAAATTACAAAAATACTCTGTGATACATAGGTTTTTTTATGGTTATGGTCAATTAATTATTTTATAGGAAGGTAGGTTGACAATATCTTAAGTTTAGTGTAATGTAGAAAGATTTTTTCTAACACACTTTAACCAAAACCACCAACAATTATCTTAGAAAAAAAATGATTCGACACTGAAAAATTCGTAAAATCAGCTCCTGGTCATTTCTTTTCTTGTTTAGTTTCTAGATTAAATAAGATTTCTTTTAAAACATTTAAAAAATGTATAATACATACCTACAATTAAATGAATGATGGAACAAAAATTATTCGTGAGTATCTGTTAATTACCTAAAACACAGTATTTTTTATTTACAATAACAAATCACATATTTTCATTCGGTTATAAAATATGCAATACGATTCATTCAATACAAATAAAAATAAATGGCACAAAGTTTGCAAACGGTACTCCTAGCGCCATCTAGCGGTGACCGAGTGCGCTCTCGGCTCAAGGTCACGGGGCCAACGACCCGCCAACTTTTGCCACCCACTGTTGTCGTAGGTCATAATTTTATGTCTTCTTTCTGTTCTGTTTATCTTTTCGTAAGTTTATAGCTTACCGCGTAAACATTTTATCGTTTGTTCAAATGTTAGCGAAGTATTTCGGTAATTACCTACGTAGATACATTATACTAAGTATTGTGCAACGCGCTTACTCAAGTGAAAAATAAAATAACATTGTTGATAAAAATAAAGATCATTGACCGATGACTTGTTTTTCAACGTTGCACAAAACAATACCTCATCGGCATTCGAACTTTAGGTATGTACTAATGTCATAATGCGGTAACAACATTTAACCAATAATATGTTTTGATTAAGTTTGTAAACTTTTTAAATTACGCGTTGCAATTTAAGTATTCCTAACTAGGTAGGTAAGCTACATAATTAAGTACCTATATATCTATATCTTGTCGTTCTTGCGTACCAAAAACCTAGAAGGACACACTCAAGATCCAGACTATCATCTTAGGTAGTTTTATTCCATTTGAATTGTAAGGCAGTATACGAGTACCTAGTTTATTATAGGGCTTTACATACCAACCAACAAACGAGGTCTAACTTCGAGTTGAGTTTAAACTAACAAGGAAAGGTCCCCAAGTGTCCGGCTCCGAATTGATTCAGTTTAAGATATATTGCAAAGTAGTGGAAAATAAGCAACCCGTATTTTTTTAATCAGCCTAAATTCAAATTTGATTTCATTTCATGCGTACAACTTTTGTCAACCTGGCAGTGCTATTTCGAAGGGCGAATTCGGACCCTAAATATTAATTTGGGCCGTTAAGAAAAAATACGGGTTGGTTATTTTTCAATACTCTGCAATATATCTTAAAATGAATCAAATCGGAGCCGGACGCTTGGAGACCTTTCCTTGTAAGTCTAAAAAGGTTTTAAACTTTTACTCATAACATATGAGGAAGGAGTTTAGATATTAAACATCAATTTCTTTTGTTGCAGAAAGCGAGACGCCAGAATGGCGACAAAGGGCAAGCGGCCGATGCGCGCGCTGACTCCCGGCGACAAGATCGAGGCAATCCAGCGCGTCAACGACGGCGAGTCCAAGGCGTCGGTGGCGCGCGACATCGGCGTGCCCGAGTCCACGCTGCGCGGCTGGTGCAAGAACGAGGACAAGCTGCGCTACATGACGTCGCGCCTGTCCTCGCCGGACACCGATAAGAGCAACGACGGAGAGCCGCCCGATAAGCGCGCGCGCACGGAGTCCCCGGTCGCGCCGCGCTCCCCTGTCACGGCCGGCCTCGACCTCACCACCCCGCCGGCGCCGGCCCCCCCGCCCCCGCCCCCCGCGCCGCCCGCGCCTCCCGACGTGCCCGTCGAGCTCACCACGCGCCGCGCGGAGCCGTCGCCGACGCCCGCCGCCCCCCGCGACCGCCGCCCCGACCGCGGCGCTAGCGTCTCCATGAGCGCCATCAGCCCGCTCTCCGGTCTCGGCCACCTGCCCGGCCTCGCGCACTCGCATCTCGGCCTCAGCTTCAACGAGATTGCCACTAATCTCAGCCTCCTCGCGCAACTCAACCCAGGCCTGTCGGCGCTGTCGGCGCAGCCCGCCAGCCGCGCACTACGCTCCGTGCGTTCCCCGAAACCCGCTCACAATGGAGTCCTCAACATGAGCGAAACCAAGCACCGCAGCAAAACTCACCACTCCTCGGACCCGTACCGGCACAGCGGATCTAAATCGAGCCATCACGGGAGCTCGGCCGCCAGCCAGCCAGTCGACGATACGCTATGGTACTGGCTGAAAACCCAGCAGGCCATGCTAGACCTCACCGCACAGACGACGACCGCCCACCCCCTGCAACTCGGGAAGACCACCGAGCCGAGCGTACCGCCGAAACCGGTCGCGCCCGCTCCTCCGGTCAGCGCTCACCTGGACTACAACAGAAACTCCTGGTTGTGGCAGTATTACAAACAGTTCGGAGGTGCGATGCCTCTGCCGGACGATAAACTGAAGTCAGCCTCGCAGGTGCCGAAGGAGAAAACTTCGGAAAACATTCTCTACTCGCATCTGACGAAGGGAAAAACCGAGGAGGAGCGACTCGCGACTACTAGTCCAATGCAATCTCAAACTCAACCGAGTGCGAACAGCCGCGTGGCTCACCAGGAGCCGCGCGTGGTGGAGCCGGCCGCGAGTCCCGAAGTCGGTGCTGAAAATAAGGAACCTTCGGCGGAGAGGCATCACGAGACAGGGAGGAGCCAAACCAAAGCACGTACCGTCCTAGACAACTTGTTGTTCAACAATGGCAACGAAACGGCGACTAAGGAGGTGAGGAGCGTGAGCGTTCCGCACGGCGAGTGGGAGGCGGGCGCGGCAGAGGCGCTGCAGCACGGCGACAAATTCCTGGCATGGCTGGAGGCCAGCGGCGACCCGAGCGTGACGCGTATGCACGTGCATCAGCTGCGCGCGTTACTGCACAACCTGCGCGCGCGCCGCGTGCCCGCCGAGCCCGCCGAGCACGCCGCGCGACGCAAATAGACGCGCCGCCACGCCGCGCGCTCGCTACAGGGAATTATTCAATTATATGTGTGTAAATACATAGTTACGTCGTCGCCAGTAAGCGTTCACTTGTGATATGTGTAGCCAAATTTGCGTAATTTCTTTGTTCTAAAAGAAAAGCTATGCATTCTATTTCTTTAATGTTTAAGATTGAACTTAGTCTAAGCCGTGGGAACTGTTCTATGCGAAGCTTTGACGAGCGCGTCGATAATTATTACACTTCTGAATCTACAAAACATAATAGTTATAGTGAGCTGTAAAAATGGATGTTACTTATCTGCAATCATGTTACTTTCCGATGCACACAACTGTTACGTGGTAGGTTAAGTAGTACCGCTGTATGTTGCCATTTGTCGATTACATTCCTAGTTGTACCCTTACTAATAGTTTATAGTCGGATCCCTATGTTCTACCTCAAGTCAAAACTTATGCTAAGTCACGGCGTCCTTTCAACTAACTGATCGCGAGTATTTAGCCTGTGTGTGGTTGGTTGGTTGGGGTATTACAGGCGGAGGCACATGGTGTGAGGAATTTATACCAAATATATTGAAAGGATGCGATCGTATTCGATGTGCCAATCGTACGGACAAGGTAATATTGTTAAGATATAGATGACTCTATCGCGTTAGGGCTATAGCACTCGTTGTTTTCTATTGCTCAGTATTTTATATCGTAGACATGATCTATGTCTAGACTCGGAATTGTATTATACGTTAACCTTAACAGTTAAGGACACTGTGATCAAAATTATAAATTATTGAGAGATTATTAATTATTGTAAGTACATTCCTAAAGAATAGAGTGTATTATCATAATGTTATAAGAGATTGTCCAATGGTGTAAGTGTGAATTGTTGCGTGAGACATCCAATCGCAACGTCATTGTAATGTAAAGAGTTCAAAATTGTATCTCCTTTCCATGAGGGTAGAATGTTTTTTTTGCATTTCATGTTAAAATTAGCTCCACTTACAATTGTTCGAGAGATGATATTTTCTATAAAATTAAAAATTGGAATATAACAAAATTCTCTTATCACGTTTGTGATCTCGAAAATGTTGAACGATTAAACTTGAACCTTTAAAAAAGAAACGATAATTTTATTTCCATTTCATTTCCCCTTTCCTTTTTCATTACCGATCCAAAAGAAGGCGTATAAATACGAAATTGCCATTGATAAAATATTCAATTACATTAATGAATCATTGATCACAATGGAATGATACGATGGTATCATTGCCACTCATAAAATAATGGCGTCATCTATCAACGAGTAGCTGTAGCAGTTAACAAACCATTGTTCAAGTAAAGCTAGGTACTCACGTGCAACATAGGCTTGGTGAGCGGCTCGTAGTCGAAATAGTCCGCCACCAACGCAGCTAGGCCCTGCCAGGTGTTCGTCCCCGTGTAGGAAAGCCGAGTTTTCCTTATTGACGTGCACACCATTTTCTACAAAAATTCAAATGATACATATACGTGACATAGGTCGTATGCTACTGCATATCTCCACGCTAATTTTAATGTGTTCTACACCAAGATATTATTTTTTATACCAACAAATAACTAACCACAGAGCCATCTATTAATTTTATTACACTAGTCTGATTTTATACATACAGCGCCATCTATTGACACCATAACAGCAATGTGGATCTATTTAGTGCCATCTATTGTTGAGTAGAAGTAATATGGTAAATAAAAATAATAAGTACCTGCAAACCACACTCATTGGGAGCTTGCAAAAACAACGGTTTCCTAGTCTTTTTGTAATGGAAGTGCATCTGTCTCCTGAAGTTTTCTGCATACGCCAGGAGAAGGCGTTCTTTCGTGTTATTTGTATAATAACTTGGAGGAAAACATGTACGGGTCTCAAACACAGGCTCAGTGATCACAGGCCAGTTCAAATTGACTACCCCAAGCTCGTAGATGGCATTGTTCAAACCTTCTACGGTCAGGCCCTCCGTAACATCCTTCTGGCCGAATAATTTGGGGTCGATCTCAATAAAATGTCCTTCTTCATAGGGCCTGTCGAAAATATCCAGATTTTCATTGACTTCCAACACTGGATCCAGCTCCGGTTTCTCTTCAGACTTCTTTTCTTGAACCTTTGTGCCGGATCCTACTTTTTCTACTTGAGTAGAAGACGGCACACTCATTTTGAAAAAGCTTAACTTAAGTTACACATTTGAAATCACATTTTTAGGATTAAGTTGTACTTTTGTTGTTATCAATCATTATGACACGTGCTTATTAATGTAGATCAATATTTTCAGGAATTTCAGGTTTTCGTTGCCAAGTAACAACGGGACGGCGGCGTACATATATCCGGTTCCGGTAATTCACAAAAACTCGACATTTAACGCATTATCGAACAAAACGTAACCAACCTATCACTTGAAATTATATGGTGATGAAACGAACGACCTCGTCCATTGTTTTTTTCATAAATAAATTTGCCACTTTATAGTAATATAAAATTACTAATTTTGGAGAAAAATAGGTTGCAAATTTATATAAACCTTTTTTATGACATCACTTTACAATCAAGATTGTAAAATATGTTTAGATATTTTATTGCAATATCAAAATACAATAAAATAGTGCTGTTTATGAAACTAAGTCAATTTATGGGGAAGCTTTAATGCAGAAAATATTACCGTACTTTTTGACCACCCGTATGTGTAATTTTCAACTAAAGCGCGCTGGCAACATTGATTGTTGGCTGTCAATGTCAATGTTACGTGTGTCAGACGGACTGTCTTTTGAAATGAAAATGTGTGGATAGATTTTGTATTTTGTGGATTATATTCCGAAGGTCAATAGATAAACGAATATATGTTTTAGGCCATAATTTGCTTTTCTATCATTAATAGTTACTGTACAGTTTAATTCCTAACAGTGATAATTTTATACCTTAAAACTCTGTGCCATGTTGGCATGAAAATCAATTATCTATGTATTATTTCCTTGCCTAGAACGAGATTAATGTTGTTGCTTATCGGCTGCTAAAGGTCGCCGCGTGTTCTCGCAAGGTTGCATCAGAGTGAGTCCAACATGGGCAACAAATCATCTTTGCTATTGAGGGAGGAAGAAATTGCGCAAATTCAAGAGGAAACCGGATGTAAGTTGACAGTTTCACATATCAATATGTATATGTCCTTTGTGAGTGTTTATGGTGAGTTCTTGGCAGCGAACACAAAATACCAAGGAAGTTGCAATACTACTATGTAACTACTACTTTAGTAAGTATGCAACTTTCTTGCAAAATACTCAATAAACTTTATCCAATGGGACATAAAACGAAAACCGTATCGTAGATGAAGCCACGAGCACACTCCGTTAACAGAAAAGCAAGCAAAACGAAATTTCATTTTTGAAGATATCACAAATTTCTCGTTATTTGGATTAATTTAATTTCTCAAAACTATAGTAAAATTGTGATGATATCATGGCACCATATGGCCGTTTCAAAATAGCAAATCTAAAAAATCTGTTAAAACAGCATGGCGCGAGTCTGAAGGAATTTGGTAGAAAGGTACGTCTACTACATGTTGATATTTGGCTTTATGTGCTAATTTAAAGTTTATTAAACAAAAAATTTGTAACATCATTATTTATTTATCAAATTATATTGTTATTGATTAATTTAAGTTATCTTGTGTGATATGTTAAAGAAACTTCTAAAGGATCATCCCAAAATGAATAAGGTCAAGTCATTCTGATTGTATTTTCTCCAGTCACACCCAATCAGATCGAGCGCCTGTACTCTCGATTCACGGCTTTGGATAAAAACGACTGTGGCACGCTTTCGCGAGAGGACTTCCTCCGGATCCCCGAGCTGGCTATCAACCCTCTCAGTGAGAGGATCGTCCACGCATTCTTCACAGAAAGCCATGACGATAGAGTCAACTTCCTGCAGTTTATGAGAGTGCTGGCTCACTTCCGGCCTATCAGGAAGACTAGAGAGAATAAGCTTAACAGTAGAGAGGAGAAACTGAAATGTAAGTCTGGTTTTATACTCAAGCAGTTTACATCAAACTTCAATGAAGAATGTAAATATAGGCCTTCATCATCATCATCATCATCATCAGCAGCCTACTCTAGTCCACTAGGCCCTCATTAGAAATATTTTTTGTGCCAACAAAAGACCGCTATGTCCACCTTAGTCCATTGATATTAACCCCTGTTGTGATAGGACCAAAAAGGTACAACTTACACTTATATGAATGATTTCAGTTGCCTTCTCCATGTACGACCTGGATAATGATGGCAAGATTTCCAGAGATGAGCTGTTGGCCATACTCCACATGATGGTTGGAGCTAATATCAGGTATGCTATTCATCATTGGTGTTACCCTCTTCTGTTTGCAACATGTCAGTAATTGTATGAGAATATAGTTGTGTAAAATTGCTATTAACCAAAGAGAAAGAAAGAACATAGCAACACCTAAACCTAGCAGCGATTTATTGTGGGTGATTTGTTATTTTTTCCCTTTTTTCAAACTAAAACAGGTATTTTTTCAAATATAAAAAAAATTAGCAAAATTCCAAGAACATCTTACTCCAGGTTCATAAAGTCATTGCGGTGGCACCACATCCCTCTTAGAAATAGAACACCATTTTGTCATTTCTCAGTGAGGAGCAGCTGACAAGCATCGCTGAACGCACAATTCTCGAAGCAGATACGAACAATGACCAAATGATCTCCCTCGATGAGTTCTGCCGGGCCCTCGAGAGGACAGATGTGGAGCAGAAAATGTCCATCCGCTTCCTCAATTGACCTCCAAACTCATGAACCATATACATCAAGTATATTCTGACCATTGTGCTTGTGGTCATAATTTACGGGCTTCTAATTAAGAAATAAGTTTGCTACGTGCTAAAATGGACTATTTTCCTCTAACCTAAGGGCTGGTTATATAGGATAATGCAAATGTCGAATAAGATGCAAATTAATAGTAGAGCAGACAAAAATGAAAGTTTATGTAAAACATAATTCATGTTTCATAACAATTGGTTCAATATTTTCAACATGTATGTGAGTTCTTCACGGTGGCGGCCATGGTAACGATCTGCGTAAGGTGGCTGGCAGCGACTGGATGAGAAGAGCCGAAGATCGGGCTCAATGGCGCGCCCTGGGAGAGGCCTATGTCCAGCAGTGGACTAGAATAGGCTGCTGATGATGATGATGATGATGATGTGAGTTCTTGCCACTTATTCGGCTCTTGCACTATCCAATGTGTTAACATTTGTTTAGTATAATTTGTATACATATTTGTGATATTCGTTTTGTTAGCATTAATTTATTGTTGTTTAGACCTAAGTTTGATCTTACGGGAGGTAATGGTTGTAGACTAAATATTTCTATTCTATGTATAGTTTTGCGGCAAAGGAATTAATCAATTAACTAAGTAGTTAGACTTGATTGTTTAGTGTTCACACCCTGAGGATATAGCTTAGTATTAATTAACATATAGATGAATGTATTTTTTCCACATTTTGTAATTAATTAGATTGCATTACTAATGGACATTTGATACAGGTTGCAAAGAATTTATAAAAGCTTTTTCGCATAATTTTATAGAACACTGGAAGAAATTAGGTTTTAGTGAATTATTACCAAAAATTAAATTGAAGTATGTTGAATAGTCCACAATTGTGTACTTATATTGATTTTAATTGGTGTTTATGTAGATAAATAAATCAAATATTTTTGTATTAACTTCAATGTTTTTATTTTCTAAAATAATATGTGAAAGAAGTAGATGGTCTCGTAACAATACTGTGGTTTTTAAATACATACAGAATTGACAGGAGTGATATTATTACCCATATTATGGGTGTACGATGAATTACACATACATAAAATACAAACAAAGATAAAGATATACAGAAGAAAGAAAGACATTAGTTTTCATCATAAAAATAATCTTTGATTAATTCATAAACATTTTAATTCCATATTTTATAATTTACATTATAGAAAATATAAATTGTATAACTTAAATTGCAAATAACGTTGAAGGTAGTCTGTACTCTACAGAACTGATGACTGACGTTATGCTACATATCAATCTTCTCAAGTAAATACACCTCGATATTATATTCAACGTGATGCCTTGTATTTTTCCAATGGTAAGATTTCTGGAAAACCATTTTCCAAACGTGCATTAATTTTTTAAGAAATAAACCCAAGGTTTTTGAAGACAGCTAGCGCTTATTGTTACAAAATTTGTTATCTCCGTTTCCTTCCTCCCCAGTTGACGTCCAAGGACCTTTCAACCGAGAGCCATACCTGGGTGCGTCGAGCGTGGTTAACTATAACTGACTTAACAATAAAAGATCGATCCCACGGGTGTAGGGAACACAACAGAAATAGTCAGAAAAAATTTAGTTCAAACAAAATTCCGCAACATGGCGCATTCTAAATAAATTCTCTGGTCGGTTACATTGTTTCAGACTGTCAGTTCTGTGAGAGATGCAGGTAGGTTCTCAACGCGTCGTGCTTGTGTTAAGCCGTCGACGACACTGCCAGCTTCTTGAGATGCTCCATGAATACTTGGAGAGATACGTCATCCGTCAGCACAGGTGCGCCACCGTCCTATGAACATATAAATATATGAAAAAAAAACATGCGAAACGTTGTAAGGCAGAAAACTCCCTGGAAATAGAATATCTAGAAATGGATATGTCTACACCATTGGGAGCAAACCTGGAAGCCTTTGCTTGGATGGGAGAGGTGCCTTTATCTATTGAGCTATTTTTAAAGAGGTCTATGTCTTTTTAGTTCATTATATCATAAAAATAATTTGGGTCGTATGGACCCAAATTATTTTTATGATATAATGAACCACTGATACCTCTAGCTGAAAATTAATGTATATATGCCTCATGAATAATTGTAAAGGGTAAGCTCAAAGATTTGAATTTCAGGAGAGGGGCACTACTAGAATTGAATATAGAATTGAATATATTGCTACTAGTCCGATTTCTGAGTGAGCTATTCCACAATTTCAATCTTTTTGCGAACTTCCGAAACTCGTTCTACATTATATCAATAATATATTACTATTGGTCTAAAGATTGTTAACTTAAAACTATACAATGTAAAGCGATATGTAATGATAATGATTTGAATGATGATGCGTCTATTATAGTTTGAATTGAACACAAGCGCTGTCCGCGCCTTGGGTGGTGACAGACATGCGGGGGGAGAGACGCAGGCGAGCGCGGAGACGGGCGGGCAGCTCCGCCCCCGCGTCTCCCGCTCAACTACCTAAGGCGCGGTATAGCGCTTGCGGTCAAACTATAGGTACAACATTTCTGCGACACAGACCCGCACGCTAGACAATGATTTGAATAACATTCAACATAATTTGAAAAGCACTGTTTGAATCGTCAGGGCAGTAAAAAATGAGATCCAAAAGAGTGATGGTCAGGTCATAACAGCATTTGAGAAGTAAAAAAAATATTTCGCATATTGTACATAGGCGAGCAGGGCTGGGATGAGAAAATCGATGTATTTGTAATGGGAAATGGAGGCGCGGTGGTCACAGGATCATGACTCCGATAGAAAAGAACCATACATTCGTTACGACCCCTATATGACCCTAGATAGACCACTAGATAGACAGTCTATCTATACCACGGAGTACATACTATATAATACTTATAAGTCATCCCCCTAAAACGTGGAATTGACAGGGGAAACGAAGGGAAAACCATTGTGTACAAGACGTTACTATAAGTCAGTCATATATATATTCATGCAGACAGTGTCTTTTACATTTCTCAGATTTCCCTGGCTCCCACACTAGGATCCCACTCTGAGCATCACCCTTTCGGATATTCCTCTGCACAACACAGAAAAGGACTCAATGTTGTCACCGAGTTACATAAAATCATGCCAGTTATTAATAACAATGAGATTGAAGCATTAGTATTCCAACACCGATTCCCATTCAAAAAAATAAAAAAAAACGCTACCGCAGATGGTATCGGCATCGCCTGGTATCCGCCATAACAATGATGAAACAAAAAAATAAAACGTCAGAATCACACCATGCTACGATGGCAAGTTTCAACTCCATGCAAATCTTTGGAACTGGTGAAAATTAATTAAACTTTGATTAAATTAGGCAAATTGCCATGCATTTTGTAAGTTTCACTATAAACAACAGGTATTATTTTCAGTTTTAATTTACCAAGAGACTTAATTTTTTTTTCTTTTTTTTTTGCTATATTATAATCAGTGATCGGAGTAGGTAGGCCAAAGTTGACCCATTTTTTGAGAAACTGAGGTAGTATTATCAGCTCTATAGCATGTCCTGTCACCAATTGTAAGGGCCCGTACGTACCGACAGAAGGCGGTCTAAGTGTTCCGCGGTTAGCGTTCCACCTCTGATTGGCGCATATGCTCGACTGCAGAACTCTGCGCCAATCAGAATACGAATGCTTGACCGCCTCCTATGGTACCTCCACCAATCAGCACTGGGCCCGTACCCCTTTGTGCAAGGCGAGGCCTGTGCTCTAATAGTAGAGATATTAAGAGACTGACACTTTATACTTAATTGTACTTCCCGTGTACATCACAATTAACAAACAAAATTTGATGTACATCTTATCTGTAAAAACAGATTTCTTCCAGCCAGACCTGATGATGATGATGATGATTTCGATCACTGGTTATAATTATAATTTAAGTGTACAGACGACGTCTAAAGCCATGCTACTCACCCCTCCATAAGCGTACATATTGTTGTGTGTTTGCGACGGGTTGACCTTGGACAGCAGGAAACGTGCCTGAAAAAAAAACACATAATAGTTTAATGTAAAGTTTGTAGTAGTAGTTTCGAGTAAGTTACCTTGAATCGTACTGGGATTTTAGGGTCAATGTAGAAAGAATGTACAGAATTACTACATACGAAGAGATTCATGGTGCACCATTCTCTCTGCCTTCGCCGCAAAGGACATAGCGTAAAAATTTATGTAATATAATACTCATAATACTCTAGCAATTATTTTTTTCAGTGACCGATATCTAAACAAAAGATAAATTATGTCTAAAACCTTCCATACAGCAACGAATATGAAAGGGGCCAATAGGCAAGCTGCACAGTGGAAACATTTACTAAACATTGTTTCGACTTCAATTCTGCAACTAGTTGCGCTGCGCAGATTCATTCAAACCAGCAGCTGACAAAAATCAAATCAAATAACACCACACACTTGCCACATCAGGAATAAGATAGAGATCACAAGTCGAAGAGATTGGCCGCTAAAAAACGAAACACGGAACACCTAATATCCATTGTGGACAAAACAATGAAGTGATTTGGTTTGCACAGCGATAACACGCTAAAATGTTGTGCCGGGCTCTGCTGACTGCCATCGCCTTTTCATGTATGTTTTCAAGTGAAACAATTGTACACGCAAACGCTCAGAGCACGCAACGTGCACTAAAAGGTTCCAATAACAAAATATCTCTAGTAAATAATTTGTAAGTGCAACCGCGCTGCGAAGTTATCTCTTCATTCGACAAAAAATAAAATTGTGCGATAGAAAGAATTGTGTTTTAACGGAAACATTTTCAGATTTGATATGCGTGTTGGTGCTGAGTGGTATGCAGAAGGAAGACCTGGATATGAGCTTGTTGACGAAACTGCAGCGGCACAATATAAATGTAGACGATATGGACAATAAGTAAGTACCTAAATTAAACGTTTGGTTATAGTAGAAGTGTAAGACGTCTGTCGTCACAATTAATTAATTGATTGAACACCAGACTCCCATGCAGGAGGTGTGATTTTTCGAAGACTTACGTACATTCACCAAGTGCTCCAACGGTGAGGGAAAAAACCGCGAGGAAAACTGCACACTGAGATAACCAGTGTGTGAAATGGGGAAGACAATGGCAAACCACCCCAATAAATCTGCCGAGAGAGTCGTACTATGTGGTTATCTAACGCAATACCTACTAGTATTATCACGATAATCATCAATAAGGAATGCGACTTAAAAGAATAAAAAATTAAGGATAACGCCTACGCAATTTCAACGTTGCGTAAGTACAAATATGCTTGGCAAATGGCAACGTTTAGTTTGGATTTCGATTACGTAGACGACTGATGGTGTTCCGTATCAATTTTTGTAGCTACAAAACTAGAGTGGCTTCAGTCCATTAAACATGTCTTATTTGTTTTAGAAAACTACACAAAGAATGTCTAACTAAACGTAGTTTAGATAATAACAACGATGCAAAAGAACGAAGTGAAAGTAGTTTCGATCTAAACACCACAACCGTGAAACCAACTACGACAAGTATCAGTAAGTTTGATATAACATAAAATTTTAGCTCAGCATATTCAAATGAAAACTGACCATTTAATTTTGTAGAACTAATAAGTGCTTTAAATGTTATTTCCTATCAAGTAACATGGAGTAACCGCACAAAGTGTCAATAACATGAAATTTGATTCATTAAAAACCATATTTTAACCTTGCAGGTAGGAAAAAACAGGATTTGATACTATCGCTGGATGGAATCGATGTAGAAACAGTTGTAAACTATTTTAAAAATACACAAGACACTAGAATGGATAATTTAGAAACAATTCCCCGTTATACTGATACAGTAGTCGACGTAATCCCAACCCATAGTACACAAGGTTATACCTATAACATTATGGAGAGCAGCTATACGACAGAAGCCGATAAACTCACAAGAAAATCGATAGACACAAGTGAACTTTTAACTATCGAATACAATAAGGGTCAACCTAAATTAGAAAGTGTTATGAAGTTTTGGGACATATACATGAAAAGAAACAAGCCGAATAAAACGATAAATGTTACGACAAAACTGCCAAGTGCGACAAACAGCATCGATGTTCTTGATTTTAACCATGCAAAGCAGATTAGAAACCACGACGCAACTATAAATAAACATACAGAAACCAAACCTACTGCTACTAATAATGATGACAATATCAATTCTAAAGAAGTTGAACGCATAAGCAAGATTTTAGCCACATATGTTTCTAGAAAACACTCACAACAAACGCAATCCCCAACTAGACGTAAAAGAAAAGAAGATTTGAACACTATTACGCAACAGATTGAACGACTCCTTGCTGAAAGTTTACGTAGTGAACAGAATAATACCTTCAATATTGTTGTTACTAATAACGGTGAAGAAATAACATTTGATTCTGCCACTGATAACATAAATCTAGCAAATTCGCCTCCGAAACAAAGCTATTACTTCAATAACAATATTCAAGCAAAAGTAGATGAAATAATTAATAGATTTAGCAGACCAAATTCTGATTACATCTCTAATAGTGACCTCAATTCAAACGCTCCATTTAAAACTCAGATTCAATTCGAGAACAGACAAGACTTATTCAAATACACAACTATGAAATATGAACAAGTAAAAGAACCAGAAAAGCAGATGGCAATACTACCCGAAGAACATTACCTAACACCTAAAAGTTACAACTACAATAAACCTGTTACGAGTACTGAGACAAATAAAAAAGAAATGCAACTTTTATCTCCAGATATGATAAGGCAAATTGCTGAAACTGTCAAAGAAATCGTTCTGAAAGATTTAAGGAAAGAAATAACTAGTACTACCACAACTCAAAGCACTACAGTCGAAACTACAGTAACAAGTACAACAGGTATATACATACATACTTTCCTATATTTTCATTTTAATCAGAAGCATATGTGACTTATAGCTACCGCCAATAAACGTTAACGATGATGACTGTTTTACAGTGAACAATTTTAGATCTATTTGGTGGTATGGACGGGGGGAGTATAACATTCTTAGTAGATGTGTCTACGTGCGCGAACTAACTTCACGTGGCGTCTGCGGCGCTTACAGTACTCGTATTTATGTTTCAGTTGCAACTACAACGACATCACAAAAAGTAGAACAAGATAAACTGCAACGAGCAACACAAGCTATCGAGAACTTCATCAAACTACTGGAACAATTCAAGGCAGTGAAAGAAAAACCCACAACAGTACCACCTGATACGAAATACAAATCTGCTGAAAAGGCAGACAAAGTTAGTCCGTACAATGTGCCTATAAATCTTATATATCATCCTCCGTTAGCTCCAATAATATCTTACGGGGTTGGACCACAGTCAGTCAAAACCGTGTCACGAATTGATCCATACCTGGCTCCGCATCCAAGCGTGATGGCACCACAATACTTCGAACCAAAGAAACCAAAAACGATCAACATCATCGCTCCAATACACCGAACCCCCATAGTCAACATACGAGTGAACCAAATGCGATCAGCTCCTATAATGATACAGACAAATTCAGGAGAAATACCACCACTAGGCATCCCTATATCTGAACCTCAGCTGCTAAATCGGAATATCGTACTATCGACCCAGCTGCCTCCCAATTTGAATAAAGGTGAGCGCGACCGTTGGAACTACATCATTAAATACGGCAGAAACCCCGATACTATTGCTGAACTCAAGAAGCGTAAGTTAACTTTAAGTGGGTATTCAAATGTAAATTCGCAAAACCGTGAACAGGAATACAAAAAGCCATTTCAGTTGGATTCTAGATCAAGAGACAGACAAAGAGATATATTCCAAATCAATTATGACTACAATGAAAATAACAATCGTGAATACGTAAATCGTGGTATAAACCGGGACTTAAATCGTGATATAAACCGGGACTTAAATCGCGAAATAAGCCGTGATATAAATAGTGAATTGCGATACAGAGTACAAACAGACGCACCTCAAAAAAATGTTCACAACATTCGAGGATTTCACGAAAGGTTGGAAGGAATCGAGGAATGGCCCCAGGAATCAGGGTACGACAAAAAATTCGAAAGCAGCGACTATTCTAAGGTAAAAATATCTCAAAGACAACAGCGGCCGCTGAGTGGAAAGAAAGGTTCGAAATACGACGACACTCATTTCAAGAACTTTCTGAAAACCCAGCAGAAGGTGAACGATATGCTAGAGAGAATATTGGCTACGAGGACGAAGGCAAACCTTGCGCGAAGTGTAGAGACTACTTGATGGGAAATTTAATGCTGAACTGAAATAAAAACTTTCTAAGTAGTTTCTTTTAATATTATTGTATAAGGAAAGTAGACGAGCAAATGGGTCACTTGATTGATAAGTGGTCACCGTCGCCCATAGACATCTCACCTCACTTTAATGTTATTAGAGGGTTTTCGATGCGCTTACCTTGAGGACTTAGATGTAGACCTAGTATCATTAATTATTGATTGAGTTTTTGTCACATCAGTCATCCCAGTTTCTACGCATATTTCAGAGGAGGCCTGAATATTAGAATTGGTACCATTATTCGATCCTTGAAATTATATTTCTGTCTGTAATTCTGCTCGAAAACAGCTCACTTTACGAAGTTCCACGATGTTAGCACATCTTCATAATATAGATTGTTAAAAAGCTCGCACCTAGAGCCGTAAGAGGGTCTAGACTCTAGACCTAGAGGGTAGGTTGACCACCTACCCAAAACGTCAAAATTTGGAAATCGGAAATGTATCATATTGCGCAGACATAAGGTTGAGATTTAATCGTAAGTTTTGGACAGGTGGTATAATATAGCTTGTGGTCGACTGTACATTAATTCAAAAACCAGAAAATTACCCAACAATGACAATTTCCGCCGAGGCTTATATAGTAGTTTTCTCAAAGAGGAAATTGAAAATAAACCACCTTCTAGAAGCGGCTTCCCGGCCGTTATTTTTCAATATATTGAACCCATTTTAGAGCACCTTTATAAAAACTGGATGAAATAGCTCTGAACAGAACTGATCCTAAACCCGACAGGCGTCCCTAAAAAAAGTTGTGTTTGATAAACGCTCTTTTTTAAATAGACTCACCTGTGATCCGCCGTGTTCGGTGTCGATATAGCGCGGCACCGGGAAGCGGCTCTGCAGGATCTCTTGAGCGTCGTCCACGGGCGCGCGCAGCAGCTGCGCGAAGCTCTCGTATTCAGCCATGTCTTGGTAGCGGAGTGCGCGCCATTGCGCTATTGTCTGTGGGTGACAAATCTTTAATTACTAAAATTCCGGGGTACTAAACCTGCCAGTACCCCCCTATAGGCCCGCTTATTGAGGTATTTGAGGCGTTTCTAACATACGCATACTTTATTGGTTCTAGTTTTTTATACTAGGTTCAGCCTAAGTCTTTCTTCTCCATGTTCACTTCAAGAATTATATTACTCTCTCTATATATAACAGATCAGGAAATTCGTATTTCCATGGTAGATGGTGATGGTTTTAATTTTTACCGTGCTTTTCCCGTCCCTATTCGATGCGCGTCTGCATTTGACAATGCCTTGACTTTAGTCGCAAACCGACCTCCAGAGTTAATAGCAAAAACCCCCACGTGGTTTATGCCTGAACTGAAGACCTAGGAGCTCCCAGATGGTGGTGTAATCTATACTGACGATTTTTTCTTTTTTAATTTACTCAATAACTCAAAATTTTAAAAAAACGCGACTTATCATTGTGGAGATCCCCTACTTTTTCCTGGTCAACATCAGGTCCTTGAGGTTCCAGATGTGGGAAGGACTCCATGGTCCAAACATTTGAGCTAAAACTCGAGGCAACTAGCTATTACCGTTCTAAAGATCCCATCTGACATCAAAGAAACTCCAAGCTCTTGGAAACCATTGATCCAATTTTAATCAGACATGGCTAACACTGTCGACAAAATTATCTATTACATGAAAAAACCGGGTCCAAATCGGATCAGCCGTTGTCAAGTGTTGAGGCCAAAGACAGACAGACACACCCTCGATGTTTAAAAATGGGCCCAGCACACATATTATCCATACAAGTACATTTACCTCTCTCTAGTGGACTAAACGAGTATTACCTCTCCATGGTAGATGAGGATCTGGAAGAAGGTGTCCATAAGCAGAATGCGATCCGGCTGGATGGAGGAGGTGTCCAGTAACACGGGCTCGGGCGGGCCGCCGAAGCTGTACGAGTACAGGATCGGCTGGATCATGATCAGCGACTGCGTCAGGTCCTCGCGCATTAGCATGTGCCTGTGAAATATAAATCGAGTCTTATGGCCGATTTACATTGGTCAAGTGTTTAGTGAGTAGAGAAGTACAGTCAGTAAAGACATTGGTGTAAACCGATCGGCCAGTGGCGAGTAGTGTACTCTTACTTCTTAATTAACTTTAATGTCTAACATGTTCAATATGTGAGTGAGTGCTCTTGGTTCTTGCTTGATCAGAAGGATGATTAATAAAAGAGTCCAAATTAGTTTTACCTTATTCTCCAGAAAGTACACTATTACAATTTCGAATATATTAAACTTAGCGGGCTAGCTTAACGTTACGGTACAGTGGTTCGGGAACGACGGGCAGGCCGCGCGGGCGGGCCTCGCCAGCCACGTTATGCTGCGTCGACATAACGTGACCTGTGTCCCTACATAACCAATATAAACCGTCCATTACAAGTCACACTTCGAGATCGCTCTAGTGTATACGTGCTCTGCCATTTTAGTACATCACAATCACTCACATAGACATGAACATATGTGTGAGCGTATCAACACATTCCGTAGCCGTAGCCGCACATGTCGAATGTGCTATAGCGTCCTGCTAGTCCGGCAGTAAAAAAATATGTCATGTAGGGTTAGTGCAGTAAAAAATATTGCTTTAGGTAAGTATTTCATGATTTTAACCTACCTGTAGCGAGAAAAATGAGAAAAAACAGAAATTAAGATGGAAAAAAAAGTCGTTATGACAAAATCTTCAAGAGTTCTACTCCTCTTATGTCATGCCAGATTTTTTCCGACTAAAATGTCATCAGGAATAACCAAAGATCTTGAAATTTGATTGTTCGCTAGAGAGGTTTTATATGGAAACCACGTCTGCCAGTTGGCGTATGCGATGTGAGCATTTTCCTATACATTAGTCGAGCACTGAAATGTCAAAATTATGGAACTATAAGTACATTTGCAAAAACCCTTCGGCTCGCTATCGGTGCTCACATCATCATTCTAGAGGAGAGGGCGTCACTACTTCGATTTCTGTGGATATAACTTATTAATTACTGAGCCTATTTCCAGTTGGTACCTGTAGAATGTAGTCTCGTCAGGCGAGTTATTGAAGACCTGGAGAAACTGGGAGCGTCGCAAGTGGTACATGAACTGCGGGTAGAGACTGAAGTTCTCCGACAGACGGAAGCTGTTCGGGTCATCCTTCGCATACTCGCCGAATTTCTGGCACTGTGAAAACATTGGTGACTTCAGTATTAACAAACATCAGAATTATGTGACTAAATAAATAAGGAAGGCCCATAATGTAACCTGGTTTGGTGTAGGGCTCCATCAGGCAATCAAAAATCAGACGGCAGAAGGAGACGGCAATAGATAATTGTGACGTGACTGTTATGTAGCGCCATACAAGCAGGTCTTTGGCTACATAATAAGGACTATTTTGCTAGAAAGGGACAGAGCATCCCCCCACTACTAACTTTAACCATTAGTATAGCTGATGTTAGTTGAGATATCGATAAACGGATTTCAGATCCATCTTCAGGATGCCCATGTAAGTTGATTTATGATGTAATTTATTTTTTTTTGTCAAATACCCTATTGTATTATTTATATACCAACTTAGTTAATAGAGTATGTTCGTATTTAAAAAAAAGTACCTAATTTAAATTATTTACCAATATCAAACTGAAAAAAAAAAATTCTCGCAAAACAAAAATTGCATTTCAATTTAGGCGCCGAAACGCCGCCATATTTCATTTTGTGTGACGTCACAGTTTTGAATTAGTTCATTAGTTCTGTCACTGCGCATGTTCTAAGAGAAACGAGTGCTTTCCAAGTTTTTATTTATAAATATGAGTTTAAAATTATATTACCAGGATGTTGGGAAGGTGTATACATATTAAGTATGTATATTATGTTGTATGTTTTTGTTTTTGTCCCGGGTGTGCAATAAAGTATATTTGTATTTGTATTTGTAAGTATATTCCTACTCCACTGTCTCCACAAAACCATGTACATGGTATTTGAGTGAAGTTTATTTAAGTTTAGATGTAGCGGTCACACCTGAATTGAAATCACCTACAATCGTAGAAACACTTTATGTACACAAAAAGTAAATATTAAGTTTATTTCACAGCTATTAGAAGCTATTTGAACATTTCCCGTAATGTACACAATTACGGGAAATGTTCAAATAGCTTCTAATAGCTGTGAAATAAACTTAATACTTAATATAAATTACTATATTCCAATATAAATTGTGGACAATGTAAACAAACCTTTCAGTTCACATTTCGCCACGAACTTATCACAACAGGCGATTAAACACGGTTTAATTCACGCGATATTAACTCTTTGGTGTCATAACTGCATTTAAAGATGTTAATATTGATAAAAACCAGATACTTCATTAAAATTGATAGTATAAACAGACGGCATGACGACGGAGCTCGTTACAATAAATGTTGGCGCACGTCAGATTCTGACGATTCGAATAAAGAAAATTAATTTATTTTTATTTTCTTAATTATTTATCTATCTATCCCATCACTAGTGCATTCATTAAACCATCGACAACGCCAATATAGCGGAATTTGAATATGGCGTTCTATTGGAATAGATTGCTACTTACTTACTTCCCGACACCCGTTTCATACCATTAATTTTTCACACTTCAACTGTTGTATCATATTATATGAATTCATGTATGTGTTATAAACTTACCAGGCGTATAAGCATTCTATCGAGCCAGCGCAGCACGTCCGGACCGTCTTCTACCTCAGCCCGGTATACCACCAGACGAGCCATCACCACGGCAGCCGCTTCTTGGTCGAAGCCCGCAGATATGTGAGGGAGATTCACTGCTGCATCGCCCCAACTGATGGACAAGAAGATGCTATGACTCTGTGTAGAGTCAGCTTGGAGTGGTACCTATTTCTGCCGCAAAGCAGCAATGCTTGCAATGCTTTGTTTCGGTTTGAAGGGTAAGAGAACTAGCGGAATTACTGGTACATGAGACACTCCATCAAGTTTGAGGACTTGATGGAGTGTCTCATGTGTCGTGGTACCACCCTCTTATCTATTTCTACCGTGAAGCAGGAATGCTTGCATTTGAAGGGTAAGACAGCCAGCGTAATTTCCTACACATGAGGCAATCCATCTTAGTCCTCAAGGCTAGCAGCGCATCAAAAACCCTCTAATAACATTATAGTTGGTAATATGTCTATGGGCGACGGTGACCACTGACCACTTACCATCAAGTCGCTTGTTTGCTCGTCGGCTCTATACAATATAAAACACTATTGAATAAACAAGACCTGGGTCTAAAAAAATCTTCATTGGGGACAAATTCACCCTAGAGTTTAATAAGACAGGTGTGGTGCGTTGCACTCAACGATCCAGGAACCAGACCCGTGAGTCTAGGCCTATGCTGTGGCTACAAGAAACAACTCACTTGCGTGCTATGGTGGTGACTCTGACTCGGCGTTGCCCGCTCGAGTGCTGATACTGTGCTATAAGCTGCACGCAGCCGCGCCCGCCCTGTGGCACCGGTGCTGCATGTTGATTTACCACCTGTTATAATACAGGGCGTCAGAAAATACTTGAATCAGTCACTAAGAGAGTTTCGTCAATCACTAGAAGTGTTTCATCAATCCCTGTTACCATGGTAGAGTAATTAGAAGAGTTTTAACAATCACTAGAAGATTATATAGATACATAATAAGTATGTAAAATTCTCTGTGTTCAATAAATTCATTGCTACTACTACTACTACTACCTACTTTTTTACTGCATTTGCCCATCCCTATTTGTGTCGCATACACTCCTTGACTCATCCGTGCGGTGCGTGCAAAAACTGACACGTGTTTTGTGCCTGATTTGAAGATTTGAGAGCTCCCCTGCGAGGCTGCTGGATATTCATAGTGAGTGTAGCCTATACTGACTATATTTCCTATGTTTTCCTCTTAATTTATTCAAAAACGGTCAAGCACATATTATCCATACTTTCCTTAACTGATCTATATAATATGACCATGAAATCTCGAAAATTAAAAAAAAAAACGATGTTGAGTATTCAAATACAATAAACCTTAGTACAGGAAGGCGATTCTCGCAGCATTCGACATACAAAAGTCGAGAGCTACAAACGTCTTGTCACGCTCACACATGTAATGTGAGCGAATGAGTTAGGACTAATGTCGAATTCCACATTCCCACGAGAATCGCCGTCCAGAATCAAAGAAAAGGGACATATGTTCAACTTTATGTAAAATTACCTCGAAGAATATTCCCATGGTAGTACTAGGTGTGAACGTGCAAATTTTCCATTGACATGTGTTGCCCATTCCGACCTCCTGGTCAGACACGCATGGTCCCTTCACATTGAGCGATACACAGGAACCTATCGCGCCCGTTACTGCAAAGGAATGTTTAGATTGTAATAGGGCAATATGAAGTTATTGGTGGATTATTAAAAGGTGCTGTGTGGTGCCAGCCCTAAAGAACAGCACCACCCCCACTCTTCCCGTGGACACTATTTTATATTTTATACCTAGTGGACGGCGGTATCCACGTTTGTCTACTTACGACGTCTGTCTACCCTCTCGGGGATTATGGACGTGAAAGTTTATGTATTAAAATAGGATTATTGGTGAAGTAAATTATTTTATACATTTAGGGGATCTTCACTTCAGCTATGCCACAAACTATGTTAAATCAGGGCAGCAATAGATGTCTCTCTCACTCCTTGCTTAATGTTATTGTCGTCACTGGGCTTAAAAACTAGACACATAAAATTAGGAATGATTAATGATTATTACTAGACCTCGGATCTCAGGAAGCCAGGGGATGCACTTTTTTTTAATTTACCTGTGACATTCTACGAAATCATATCAAGTGAATAAAATAAAAAATCAATGTTTAATTAGTAGCAGAAGTGATGCGGAAATCACAGAATAGTTAACAAAATTTCCAAGTACAACCCTGGCTGCTCCCCGAAATCCAAGGTTAAAATTATTACTTTTAAGTTCCCGACTGCATTTGACTTCTAGATTGCCATTGAACGCCATCTTGTAGTCTCCCTTCTGGTCCTTAGCAAAGACCCTCTGGAATGTCTGCTTGAAGAGTGAAGAGTTAAAAGAATCACCCATCACCATGTGACCACTGAAACAAAATATGGTATTTGGTATACACAAATAAACAGAATTTTATAGTCTGTGGACTCAGTTTTTACTGTAGTGACAACTTACTAAAGCCTAGAAAATAAGACAAAATTCACTTTTGAAGCGACAATGGCTCAAAGGCTAGGGCGTGAGACTGCCGCGCAAGCGTCGTCGGATCTAATCCACCTTTGGACCATTGTGGTGGACAACTCCTAGCACAGGCATTTGAGCCTAGTTATAAGAATGTCAGTAATGTGTAAAACATTAGCAACATTTTAAAAAATACTAACCCAGTAGAATTACAACACATCTTCATCTCCATCAACCCAGTTTGATCTAACGCACATGAGTAAATATCTATTGAATGCCCATTAGTTGCTGCCCTTAGAGACAATGCTTCATAATGCTTGATGCCCTTCTTCATATACTTGGCATTATCCTTATGAATGTCATGGTGAGACCGGATAGGCTGCTTTAACTCATCATTGACAACCTGACCAGGACCTTGGGAGCACGGTCCACCGAGGAACATCATGACTCTTGCTCCAGTATTGGGGTAAGTGACTTCTAATAACCCAACAGCAAGAGAAAGAGCTACACCACTGCTTCTTAAAGGTCGTTTTCCTACGCCAAGTGGCCAGGGATCCCGGCCAAGCTCGCCTAGTAAATCTGTTAAGGCCATGTCACATTGCTTGACTGGCTGGAGGAACCGGGAGGCAGGTGGAGGAGGGGCAGGTGCCCCTGGGCGCTGCTGCGGGTTAGGCGCATTGACGCGGCCGATAGCTAGTTGCTCCTGGATTTGCTTAGCTGTTAGGTCTTTGGTGCCTTTGAATACGTAGCATTTTGATATTCCTTCTGTACCTGTAAAAGAAAATCATACTTGATAAGATTAACAATTATAAAAGATTGATGAGAAAGGTAATAAATCAGGTAATAAATAACAAATAGGTAGCAAATCTATCTAAAGTTGTTCCACTATTACCAAACAAGAATTAATATTTTCTCAAAAACTTGATAGATAGATAGATAGATAGAAACACTTTATTGTACACAAAAACAGGAAAAGTAAAAACTACAGGAATAAACTTGAGTTTCTAATTAGATTTAGGGGCCTGTGGCTGGATGTAATACATCAAAAAACCTTTTGACATAGTTTCCTTTGTCATAACTTATCTTATTCTTAAGATATCCTCATCTCCCCACATAAAAATCTACCCAAAAGCTCTCTATCTTAGTTAGAGTAATATAATCAAACACAGCAATTTCACTTTCTAACTCACCCAACTCATGAATCTGCACCATACGTCCAAATGTAATCAGACCAACAAGGGCATTCTGTGGCATCAAACTTAATGAAGTCTGTAAGGAATCCTTTAATGCCCCAAGTTCCTCCTCATCCAAACATGTATCAACCACTAACAGGAAAATAGGAGGCATCGTCTGTGCACGAGTGATAGTGTACTCGATGGTGGAGAAGTTGGGGATCAGCTCTGCTGGTTGATGCTGCTCTGATATAGCTGCATACTGAGGAGGGAACTGTAAAGATAAAGGAGAGAAGAGTCAGTATAACAATAGTGGTTTTGTTGGTGTTAAGTTGTAGTTGGCGTTTTCTTTACAGTCAGTTGGTATCTTCTTCATAAGGTTGCTACAGTCTGTCCTCCTAGGTGCCGGCTAGCAGGGTTCTAGGACAGTGTGCAGATGAAGTAATAGAAGAATTTGGTGATAAATATTATATTTTAAGGAAAAGAACACAGAAACAGTAACACAGGAACTAGGTAGTAGTAGGAAATAAAAGTGAACGGGGAGACGTCCGTTCGAGACAAAATACAGAGAAAAAGTGAAAATACAAATAAAACAATGAAATTAATAGAATAATGAAATTTAGAAATGGAATGGGAACATGATTTTGAATTTAAATGAAGATGCCAATACGAAATGAGATGAGATAAACGCTAACGATGAGGTTGAAGTTGATGGCAAGGAGGTTGATATGGACGATGAAATCGACATCGTTACAAGGTGATTTTCAATTAAAACAGAACTCGCCTCGAGTTTATACATTTTACATAAATGTAAATGCTAATATTCTTAACCCAGGTACCCAGTTCAATTTTTTTTATTGCAAGTAAAGTTTGTTATAAGTACATTTTTTTTAACTACCACCTAAGCTAACTATAAGGTCGAACTGAAGATAAATTATTAGATACAAATCAGATATTTGAGGAAAAAACAGTATCGAAAACAAGATAAATCATTGTGGACCCAAATTAAACTATATGGGCTGAAAAGCAAAACAATTTTTGTACTTACAGGATTCCTTTGAAAGCAGAAGTTGCAGACCCATAGCTTAGCTCTGTAATCAACCTGGCACATTGGATTTAGAATTGCCCTGCATGTATTACGGGTGCACAGTACTGGTTCGTACTGGATAGGCGGTAAATCAGGCCGCTCCTTCAGCGGTTGGTACAGGCAGGCCAGCGGCACGACCAATCTCGTTGCCTCTATTCTACTAGATGGCCAGACATTCCACGTAAACCGTATACCATCCCTGTCTTCATTCTGCTGGATAAACTCCTCGTACGTCGCCATATCGCCAGTCTACAAGCCAAAAAACAGAAAAACATAAGTCACCATGATAACATAAATATCTGTAAAAGTCTCACTTTCTACGTACCAAGGATGCATGCGACGATCGAAGAGTAGTCACGTACCTAATATAACACGGTCTAACCACGAATTCATTCAGAAAAAAGAAAAATAATGGATTTTATAGTAATTTTTAGAAACGGGCGAGCCTGGCTGATTTGGCAATTGTCAAAAATCATAGACAAAACAGCTGTCACATCGGCCACGTCATTTTTGAAAACGTAACTTAAGTTTAAAAAAATAATTAAATAATTTATTTTATTTACAACAGTCGCTGAGCATTTTAGAGATTTTTTTATAGAAATTAATTTTAAAATACTAGAAAACAACTAAAAAATGTTCTTGAATACTAAAAAAACTCTTTTGCGTCCTCGCTCATTTATTTATGGTTAAGGCTCGTTTTCATCAACTTAGAGACGTTTTCCGATTGGCTCGCTAGATGGCGTCTATGAAGGGGCCATTTTTTTAATGTCACATAGGCTGGTGGCCAGAGCCGTAAAACTGCCAACGTTTTGTGTTGCAGTTTGTATATCGAAGTTCCACGAGAGCCTTTAGATATGTAAGCGAGATAGTAAAAGGGGTAGATAAAAAAAAATCGTTGTTTAGAGTTCATCGAGTAAAGTACAGTCGACCACAGGCCAACCTACAAAAAAGGTCAAAATTTGAGAATCTGAAATGTATCATATTGCGGAATAATGTTGAGATTTAATCGAAGGTTTTTGACAGATGGTATACTATAACATCTTGTGGTGGTGTGTACAAATATATTTTTTTGTAGAGAAATAACGATGTAAGCGCTCGTCAAAGTTTTCAACCACTTTTGTTACTTCTAAATTAGCTTGGTCATATACATGACTTCTGGCCTGAACCTGTAACTATGATGAGCCTATGCAGCTGAAATAAAGATTTGTTATTATATCCTCTTTTTATACAACAAAATTACAAAAGCTTATATTATGTAATAGTTTGTAAATTATGAACAAAAACGGTAATAGTTTTTATCACTAAATACTTACAAATAGTCCACAAAGTACGGCTTATTTTTGAATAACATGGAAATTGAACTACGGATCCCTATAATAGATATGGCGAGGCCCGCCTTGCACTTGGCCATTTTTTTTCTGTACAAGCGGGCAAGCTACTTGTACAAGTATTTTACTATGAAGGCTAGCAATGTAAACGAGCCTTAACCATAGATTGTAGATGACTTCATAGACAACATGACGCGTCTCTTGTCTATGATTTCCAAACACGTGTTTCTTTATACGCATTCAATATTTTTTATGCATTTATAAAAAATAGATAAAAATAAAATTAAACAAAAAGATACGTTACAACACAATTAGGTTTAGTATATGTAATGAATCAGCAATAAAAATCTTTAGAAAAAGAATAGAAAAACTGAGATAAATTATTTAAAATAATATCACCACCTCTGAAATGTACACACGCACGCACGCTTCACCAGGCAGTAACGGAACGTAGTTGAATGAAATATTTTTTTTTATTTTTAGGATATAGTAAATTATTTCAATTATGGACATGATTTGTAAAATATCTCGTATTTTACTATAAAACAAGTATTTTTGTTTCAATTAGTGAATACAAAATTAAAAACATGTCATTGCTTTGTTTCAAGAGCAGGAACTTTACGCCAAAAAGTGCGACTGCGCACTGGCCAAATTAGTAGTGTGAAAGAAAATGGCGATCAGCGAAAGGCGTCCGGAGTTAACGTGATGAAAAACATTGTAAAAGCTCAATTACATAGTGTTATAGTTATTAATTGTGTCAGATGTAGATTAATTAAGTGTTAATGAATTGTGATTGTGTATAAAAATGGCTGCGAATATGTACAGAGTCGGCGGTAAGTACCAATAATTGGTTATTTTTGTTGTAGCTTCGCCGGTTCACCGCCAGCCGACTAGCGGTGCTTTGCTTTGATTGTCGTACCTTCATTAATTGCTCACATTAATTAGTTCAATAATGTTATATTCTGTTTATATGCACTATTTCGAAGAAAATCTAAAGGTTTTGTTGAGTTTACACCGGGGTTTAGCATTGGTTTGCGGGAAAGTTTTATTATTTTACCAAATTTCGTCAAATAGGACATTAGCATTTGCATCTAGGTATCATTGTATCGGCTCGCGTATCTGCGTGCGGGTGGTGAGACTCGAAGCAGCCTCAATTATCTAATAATGATTAGGTGTTTTCGGGGTTATTTGACGAAGTTTTGATGGTTTGACACGAGATTTTAGGTTATATTCATGTTGTCATAACATTTTGATGCAAGTATTTTGATGTTTGGTGGGGTTTTTGAAAGTTTTATGATGGGATATGGATATAGGTGCAGGTTAGGGGATGGGGTTATGGTTGTATATTTTTCGGAAGGTTAGTGCCGGTGATAGGTGTCGCGCGGTCTCGCGGTTATGAAGTTTGGATGATAGTGGTGTCGCGAGGTGCCGCCGGGTGCCTCGTGTCGCGCCCCGCGGTTGCCGCGCCGAATGACAATTAGCTCTTCCTTGTCTACTTCCTGATGTTATTATCATACTTGGTATATGTTTATTGCAATGGATAGTTTTTAGGTACTTCATTCATATTCATGTGTTAAGTATTCTGATACAACTTAGCCCTGGCTGCTGGTCGTTGAACCTGGTCTCTTATTTTTTGTTAAAATGTGGGCTAAAAGTCTTCCTCCTTCATAATGTCTCATTTAAGTTTTTATTGTGATTTTATGAAAAATATAGGTACAACATAACAATTTATCATTATTGTAATGAATGACCTTAGAACTCTTGCATACATAATACACTTGTAGGTATCTCTGACAAAGAATAACTTGACCTACATTCTCCACCTTGGATTTTTTTTATATAGCAATGAACTTTTAATAGATATTGTATGTAATGTTCACTCTGAGAGAACTGAATATTTTTTTTATTTAATTACAATACCATCAGTACACTTACCACTATGCGACAGCACACAAAAAATTAACTTTGCATCTTATCTATGGGGTGCACATACTACAAATAAATAAACCCAAAGTAGTTACAATATACATATTATATAATTATGCAACAACACAAACTGTTGCAGTTACAGTATAGCGTTGTTTTCAGTATCAAGTCTTAATTTCCAAACAAAGTCGATAATTAACATTAAAAAAATAAATTGTTGGTTTTCTCTTTCATAAAATGTTGTACAAGTGTTACTAAGTATACAAAGCTAAGCTAATACCTATTAATAAAGCATTTTCAGATACAAAAAATTACTACAGCATAGTCCAAAAAAAGTATCTGAATTCTGAATGTAACCACTTTTCGACCTTGTTATCATTGAATAGAGTTCAAACGCTGGGAATTACTTTGTGGGGTGATACTGAGTTGTCTTAATTTAAAGTCCCTCATTAACCATTTATTGCATAAAATGTCCTGAATTTCTACCTGCATTAAAAAGAGATTTTAGACTTAAGGTACCAAGAATTATAAAGATGTTTCATGCAATTGGTTTGTCTGTTATGGTTTAGGTACACATGTTTGTGGGGAACAGTAACACAAATATCCTATATGAGATCATAGTCTGCTGTGGATGTGGGTCAGTTGGTTAATAATTAGTCAGAGAACATGACCTTCTACAGGTCATGTTTTTTATTGATGAGGGTCGTGATCATACTGTGGAACATAGAGAACAACTTTCTTGGTAGATTTAATGTGGTTTCCATTGCCTTCTTTGTTTCACACTTTGTGCATCTCGGTGTGCAAGTTTCTTCACCATTAGTGCAGTTGGTAACTCTTCTTATAGACATCTTAGTCGTATTCCTCATGGATGAGGGTCTTGATCATTCTGTGGAATTAACAACATAGAATGACTTTCTTGGCAGATTTAATGTGGTGGTTTGCTATTGCCTATCCCATGCTAACAATGGTTATCTCGGTGTACAGGGTTCTTCACAATGTTTTTCTTTACAATTAGAGCAGTTGGTAAATGTACGTAACTCTTCGGAAAATCCGAAACCCATAGGTATAATATTGTTGTTGAAGTCATATTGTACCCCGGAGGTACTGAGGGTCTTCTTGAGATCTCTCCACGCCACTCTGTTTTGTGCCACCTTGGTATATGGCTTATCTATTATCAAACCCGGACCTCCCCACATGGGAATCAGGCATCCTATCCACGAGGCCACTAGTCCACATAATGCTGTTGTCAGAGAACTTAGGCTCTCCTATAGGAGTGGGTACATTACTACTTGGCTCATTTATCTAAAAAAGTAGGTATTTGACCATTTGCCCGGAATTTAGACAGTTATTTCTTGAGCTTTGTCAATAGTATTTGGGTCATTCACATAGTCGTATTTCTCATTAATGAGAGTTGTGAACATTCTATGGAAATAATTACATAAAATGACTATCTTGGTAGATTTAATGGGTTGGTTTGCCATTTTCTTCCTCATTTCTCACACTGGTTATACCATGTTTTCCTTCACCGTTAGAGCAGTCGGCAAATGTAAGTAAATCGTCGAATAAATCCGAAAAACATATTGGTACATGACTTTGTATGGTTTAGAACCAGGACTGTGCATGGGAGTCCGGCGTCCTAGCCACTGCACTCACGTACTTACCTGTATTACTAATCTGAGTAATTACCTACCTAGTAACAGATGTCCAGTCAAAACCATTTAATATTTTTTACATGAGATTTGATTAAGCACCACATAACATTCATGATATGGTTCAAATTAGCATGCATGTAAATGTTACAATACAAAACCAGTTATATCTGGTTAGAAGTAGGTATAAAGGTGTGAGTAATTATGGAATGGAATTTCTGGTTTTTCAGCCTCCATGGGATTTTGCACACAAATTCTGTTTGTTTTGTTAAGTTCAACCGTACAATAACTGGACTGTGTAAACATGATTTCTACACTTGTTTGTTAAAATAACCTTCAGTTATGTGAAAGTAAAAGTTCGTTGACCTCTTCATTATGCATACTGCTTGCACCCTTACGATGTTACTTTTGAGAATAACCATTTGGTTTTAGGGGAAATAAGATAGATATAGGTATTACATCTGCATTCTTTCTTACACCCAATATCTCCCCCCCTCGCTTACCGCACGCTACTCTTATCCAATCGGATGACGCCACATAAAGTATGTAGAATACGTACCTAAATATTCTATATTTTCCTCTTACAATACAGTTTTATGTACATAGGTACAAAATTGATATTGTGTGATTTTAATGTTAATTTTATTACTTAACTATTTATTGTGATAAATATGTAACCTGAAGTTTAATTAGTGATAATTACGATATATATATTTTTATCTACTTTAGTAATACCATTACTACACAAAGCCTATCACATTCTTTCACACATAGCTTTTAGCTAATTTCCTATACTTCTTCCTAAACTTACAACTTGAGTAAACTGAACTTATTTCATTATTATTGCATTTCTATATTATGTACTGTTGAGCTGGTCGCATTAAGGCCATGAGCATGAAGTAAATATCCCATTATAATAATTCCCGAAATCGAATTATGAAATCTAGACTTAGTTCAGACTAAGATCTTGCAAGAGCGAAATTTCTTCTTTTGTTGTGACAGATTTCATGTAGAGAGAAAGACATGGCACTAAATTGTTTGAATTACAGACTTGCAGTTGCAATCTTGCACTGGTGAAAGTTGACCTAAGTACATGCTATACAACATACGTCCTCCTAACAATAAACTAGTCTTGTCAGACTCAACCAGACCGGTCAGTCGCAAAGTACTAGAGCGTCGGTAGTATCGCTAGGACACCTGACTCCCATGCGGGAGGTCCGGGTTCGAAACCGTGCAGTGCCATGTACCAATGAGTTTTTCGTATTTTTCGAAGAGTTACGTTCATTTACCGACTGCTCTAACGGTGAAGGAAAACATCGTTCCTGCACACTGAGATGACCAGTGTGTAAAATGAGGTAGGCACAAAAGACCCTCGAGGGTCGAAGTGCCGCTGGGGTTATTCCCGGGCCCCTATCATAAGATAAGATAAGATTTAGGTACTAATAATTCTATGGCAAATATACGTTTTACGTCGTGTTTGATTGCCTTATGTGAAACCAGGAAGATAGCTTTCTAAATTACTTTTAATTGTCATAGTTGACCACAGGTACGGTTCTAGGAACTAATCAAACCTCTCGTTTTCTCATTACATCATGTTTGCTCGGACAGGTTTCCCTAGTTTATGGTGTAAACCGTAACCTAGCAGTCATTGACATCTACGATGGCGATCCGTATGTTCTTTAGCCAGAAGAAGCGAAACGTATGTACCCATGCCAAATTTTAGAATGAATTTGAACACCTTAAGTGGACTCTGCTGTTTATAAGGTCAATCAAAACAATCTCATTGGAGAGCAAAACAACATGAGATCTGCATGTCATGTGCAACCGCAATGCATATTGTTGATACTCAAAATAGAACAAACACTAGTGAGTGACATAACGACACTCGAAAACTCCCGGTCAACGCTCCATCACGCGCATACATTCGATTTTTTATTTCCATATTTATTTAACAAGTACTAAATCTAGTGTGTACAAACTCGTAAAATGCTTGAACGGGTGTACTTACTTACCGCGAAGATAAATGAAATGGTAAGTTACTGTTAGTTACGTTGCGGTTTTACAACGACACGGTTTGTCATCGTTGGTTAGTTGACGGTGAAATGAATAGCATATTATCGCGCATATAAATCGCCATCTTGCGGTAATAGTTACTGTGCAATAAAAGCTGAATATGCGAGTGGAAGAGACTGCGGGAAAAATGAAGACAGTTTCAGCGGCTTTAAATTATTTCCTGGTAAAGACATTATGTTTATCTTTAGTTTGACAGAATACGATTCAGACAGGTGCTTCACCTCGCCACCTTCGCCGAAAGCTAATGGTGGGCGGGCTGGGCTCTGGACAAATCTGTGACCTACTCAGCCGAGCTTTGCTCTAAGTCAACTCAGGAATGTCACGTTTATTATTTAAGGGCGTTTTTTTCTTTTTAATTTTATATGGGTCGATGTCTTGCCGGAATTGTGTTAATAAATAATACAATAGCTACGAGTATCGTCCATTACCGATATAATTATCCAATTTAACGTAATCGATCTTCATAACACTGTGGGGACACAGTGTAGGGACTCAATGCACACTGTGCTCCACTCCACACAGTGTATCACCCTAGGATTAAAGAAAAAATAGTCTCCGTTCGTTCCTTCATGGTATCGACTTAGCATTTTTAATATTACGCGGTTTCGCCCGCGTCGGATTAAATCTTTTCTCCACCACCGTTCTGTATTCTGTGTAGTATACTTTGAAATAAAGTTATCAGTAATTAGTTAAGTATCTTATTGAAGAAGAACCCATAAAGACACCTGGCTAGGAGGTAGGTAGACAAATGCCGAAGTCCTAGGCCAGGTAAGAGGCAGCAGTTCAAAATACCACTAGAATGATTTATGCGTAAGTTATTAACTACAAGTCCAAAATGAAATCAATTTGACGTTGCACAGAAACTCCGCTCTCTGATTAGCAACCCTTCAATTTCAAAAATTATAGAAGTTTTTTAGTTATAAATTATAATAGGCACGAAACTCAATCTACGTGTACCTATACCATTGTACAATTTGTTAGTTTTCCGATTTCCCGCAATCCATTCGTTCTATTTATATCTCCAGGACCATCGTAGACAACTACTGAAAATTGATACACCAACAGTATCGCCACGTGTAATCTCACGAAGAGAATTCAATCATTCTCCGCCTCTCACGATGACGTGTTCAGTCTAAATTTACTATACACTTACTTATTGACACGTTCCAAAAATACACCAAAGTCTTGGCAAAACTGAACGGGCGTTAACATCGCTATCAGCCGCATAATGCCCCAACTTATACATAACTAAGGACTTAGCCGTACATATAACCGCCATACCTTCGTTTTCCCAACACAAGTACACATAGAATACGTCGTCTGCATGTATAGCTGCTGCATCGAGGAACGAGTGTTGTTCTTACTACCGGTAGGTCGCGCGTCTGCACTCTATATTCTATAAGTTTAACTAGGTACCTAGGTATATCACAGGGCTAAGTTAACCTCTGACTAGCTAGATTTGCTTCACGATTTTATAGGTTACCATTTTGAATTGCTTTTCAAGCAATAGCACATTATCTTCCCCTGAATACGAGTCCTCGATATTACCTGTGAAGTTTGTAGGGCTCCTATCCGCATTTAGATATGTAAGAGGTCCTTTATGCGTGCAAGTATCTTGGATTGATTAGATTTCCAGCCAACCCAGGTCCGCCCAGAAGCTGGGAAGTCTTAGGACGTTCACATCACAGGCTTCGCGAAGCTATTACCTGTGTAATGTTTGGCTCGGTGGTAGGTCCCCTCAGCATCCGTCTGTCTAGCGATTGTCCGCTGGGGTATCTGTTGTCATATGTCTCTTGACTGTGATGGATGTGATATCCTGTGGTAAAGACGACGGTGACCACTTATCTGGTGGCTTGATCGTTTATCTAGTCTATCTTTAAAATATGTTTATTATGTTAT
This sequence comes from Hofmannophila pseudospretella, assembly GCA_947369225.1. Taxonomy (NCBI): domain Eukaryota; kingdom Metazoa; phylum Arthropoda; class Insecta; order Lepidoptera; family Oecophoridae; genus Hofmannophila; species Hofmannophila pseudospretella. Next base: position 9,713,015 of record OX376330.1, on the reverse strand, counting down.
TAGTAGTGGTAGATTCTAATGTGAAGGATCGCCTGGGGTGGTACCACCCTCTTATCTGTTTCTGCCGTGAAGCAGAGATGCTTGCATTTCTGTGTTTCGGTTTGAAGGGTAAGAGATCCAGCGTAATTTCCGGCACATGAGGCATTCCATCTTAGTCCTCAAGGTTAACAGCGCATCGAAAACCCTCTCATGTTAATACAGTGAGGTGAGATGTCTATGGGCGACGGTGACCACTTAACATCAGGTGGCCCGTTTGCTCGTCTGCTCTCCTTATTTAATAAAAATAAAAAATTACCGAAATGTGTCAAACATTCGGAATAGAGTTCGGTAATACTTTTTGTCGGATTAAAATAACTGACCAAGCACTGTATGTTATGGTTGATAAGAACCAGATTTTGATTAATTACAATCGGCAAATCATATTGAGAGTAATAAAACGAGAGCTTTTATCTCGTACGTACCTAATACACGTGAATTCACGTTTCATCATAAGTTAATTTTAGTTTGTGATCGCACTAGAATAGAAAGCCCATACGAAATATATATGAGATTCTTTTGTTTATCGTAAGGTTTTCCAGAGATATTTTCGAACTGGATATACCTATTAGGTATATCATAAACTTGTACGTTCTCATCTCATCAGCCTATCAACGTCCCCACTGTTGGGACACAGGCCTCCCCTTGTACAAGGGGGGTACGGGCCATGATCCATCGAGCGGGCCCAGTGCTGATTCGTGGAATTCACACGCCTTCGGAAACTTTTTCCTCAGACATGCATGTTTCCTGACGATGTGTTCCTTCACCGTTAGAGCAGTCGGTAAATGTACGTAAGTCTTCGAAAAAATCCGAAAATTGGTACATGGCATTGCAGGGTTTCGAATCATGGGAGTCCGGCGTCCTATAGCCACTAGGCCACCGACGCTCCTTTTACGTTTTCTGACCAACATTATGGTGTAAATTCTGTAAATAAATGTCGGATCAAACGAAACCTGGGGCCCGATTCTACTAATAAATACAACGTAATCTAAATTGCAGCTACTAGACGTTTTTCGTATGCCACAAATCACGAACCGTTCAATTAATGTTACGTTTCGGTCAAGTCAACGATCGGTCCGTCCGCTCATGTATTAGCGTGGTGTTAGTAGAATACAATTTGTAGTTACACTGAAAGAAAAACTTGTTTACTTCACACAAGAACTTGTTTCAATACGAGCATATTAAGTCGGCTTGTTAACTTCAACCAAGAAATTGTTCACTTCTACCAAGATCTTAGTCGTATCTATCAAGTAATTTGTTCAAATGAATAAAAATTACTTTATGCTCTAAATCAAACTAGCTTTCCTTCAGTGTAAAGTTGGATCGATACGGAAACGTAATCGTCAAACTGTGGAATTGGGCTCCTGACCTAATTCATCATATATTTTTTTCATTCATCATTAGATATCGATGATTATTTCATTTTAGTATAGTTTATTTCCACTAAACCGCACTGCTTGGGGAAGACACTACATGCGCCGTTGCGCCGACGTAGTCACGTTAGGGGATCCTGAAGATGTGAGATAGACTAAATTACACTAAGTATGTCTTACCAGATAATGTTCAAACTTATCGGTACTAGGTATTATATCCTCTCCAAGGGTCGTTGTCATAGTAAAATGCCCTCCTTCCATTCCATTGTCAGTAACAACGAAGCAAACAACTGTCGTGAGATTAATCGTCCAAAATTAAGGCGGTTAACATAAGCATAGTTCGGAATGAAAGGTCTAGCTAGAGCGTGTCATTATGCGCGCTCGTATATTGTTGTAGCGCGGCGTAACGGTAAAAAGCACCATTTATATAGTTGTCCATGTACAGCCATAAGTATCGCAGGTACACTGACACACCGCCACAGCGTTCCGCTTCGGAGGCTCCGCGATGCTCAACTTGTGTGGCGGATGTCGATTGTAGACTTAAAACCACCGAACTATCCGTATCTTGAATCAATGAATACACTTTTTGCAAGGAAACGTGAAACAATCCGTACAAAATGATTATTTCAATCTAAGCGGTCTTATAAGACAACCTTTTGGTAGAGTATTTTCTTGTTCTTATCGTGTGGTTGCGCAACCTATTGTCAGAGTTATTCAGACCTCCCGTAAGCCTGTAACAAGGCGCAACGTCTTACTACTAGCGAGGCAGTTATTGAAATGTGCCATGGGGACACCCATCCTAGTTCTGACCGCGTCTACGTTGCTTAACTTGCACGATCACTGTCTGACCCTGGTCGCACCTAGGCTACGACTAGTTTAAACAAACGTGACGGTTTTCTCTGACACAATGTTTTCTCTGAGAATAGAGCCCAAACAACATTACACAACATACAACCCTTAAATATTATGCAAAGTTAAGTTTAAGCAATAATATTGTTTACTAATTGTTTATTATAAATAACACTTAATTCATCTGGACAAGTCGGACAACCTTTACAGTTTAACCTGCCAAATATAATTTGAATTATGTACTCAACAAAGCTTGTTTTCCTCTGACATCAAATGTCGTTTTTGACATCTGCGAATGACCCATTAATTAACCCATAACCATAACTCTGGCAGCAATCATCAATTTTACTATTATATTACTGGATTCTGCTTAAGTAGGTACTGTAATACCAATCGCAAAAACTAAGTTATCTTCCACAGACATTTTAGAAAATTAGTTAACCAAAAAAGTATTTGTGACTACTTCAATTACCAGCCACTTTCAGCAAGTCACTTTAAATTACTTTTTTCCGATTCCGACAATATAGTTTACGACGGATGATCATTTTTTATGCGAAAAACATTTCTTTGTGCTTGAAATATATATTAAAACCATACTGCCAACAATTCAATGTCGTATTCCATTTAGGTACCTAATCCTGTATAAATGTCGATCTAGAAACTTATTTATCTTATTGGTTATTTAGTGTTGGCAAAGGAATGATGTGAAGTGCCAAGAAGAAGAAACGTAAGTACCTACATGATAAACAACATTGAAAGTGGTATGACTATGCTGTCAGCCTGGGGTGGTACCACCCTTTTACTTATTTCTGCCGAAAAGCAGCAATGCTTGTATTGTTGTGTATCGGTTTGAAGGGTAAGAGACCCAGCGTAATTACCGACACATGAGGCACTCCATCTAAATCCTTGAGGATAGCAGCAGCAGGGTAGTAGATAGCATAAGAGCGCCACGAATAACGAAGTGAAAGAAACACTTAAGTAAATTCCCTAAAACAAATACGTGGAATAGGTAATCGAGTCACATAAATCACGCTACGTTGGTCTTCCATCTTCATCGGTCGCTAATGCCGTTCGAAAGGTAATCTAATCTATCGCACTCAAGGGATAGGACTAGTCTTCCATCTCATCCTGATTTTACTGTAGATTTATTTATTTTAATAAGCCAGCAGTTTTTTATCAGATTTATAGTCAGACTTAACTCTATAGCGAGATTTTGTATCTAGGCTAAAACGAAAGGGAAAGCCAATGTAATGTAGCTACCCCAATTTCAGCATTCACCGTCATTCAAGTCGTCAGTCATCAACCTCCTTGCACCTTATCCCGTTTAGTCGGGTCGGATTTCCTTGTCCTCTCTCTCCGGGCGCGGTTTTGCAATTCTTCGGCGTCAAGTTAGCTTTGGTCATTATTTTGAACTGCTTCCACACTGTTTTTATCTGTCTAATAATTTTGATACTATATTGTACCAATAACAATATCGTTTGTCCACAGACTGCGTCTATTTCGAGACGTCGTCGACGTCTCCGTACCAAATCCGGCGGATAGAGGAACTGAACAAGACCGCGTCGGGTAATGTGGAAGCGAAAGTCATGTGCTTCTACAGGCGGCGCGACCTCCCCAACCCCCTCATACAGTTAGCTGATAAGCATCAAAGTGAGTATCAAACTTTTTATTATTCGAATATATACCCGCGTTTGCGACCGTATGTGGGACGATCGAACGGACGACGGCCGGTCGGACGTCCCAGGTACCGCTGTGGCGAAGTGGAGAAGGATCTGCGAGAGCTTCGGGCAGATGACTGGTGCGAAACAGTGCAGGATATAGAGCGATGGTTGTGGAGATGGCGCTCTTTATTATCGGAGGCCAAGATCTAATTCGGGTCGCTACGCTAGCGGATTGAGTACCTAACTAAGACGTTTGACCTCCACTTCACCTGATGGTGACGATTATAAGCTGAAGATGATGCAAGCGAATTTTGAAAGATTGGGTATTCTAAATAACTGTTAGGATTTGTATGGAACAGATCAACGACAAAGCATCAGAAACAATCACGATAAAAAATTCCGAGCGTGGTTTTGAACCCCTAACTTCTTTTACGGCTATAAGAAGTTTATGAGTATGTAGGTACTCAACAATCGGGCTTACATCACGCGGCCCCATGTGGCCTAATGTGAGTCTAATTCTTTTCTATAAATAGCAGATTATCCTATATCAAGAGTCGCGACTAGCATACTTATCTCAGCGGGTGTTTAGATCAATCTGTGTCAATTTGACTATATATTTTCCAAGTACATGGAAAATTTGAGATATTTACATAATTATGTTGTTTGTGTTGTGAAAGTTGTGACATAATGTTCGTAATGGCTAAAGGTAGAGTCTATACTCTGTTTCTATGTCTGGTATGTCTTATGTCTGGTTCTGTCAATTTGTAGGAAAATGATGGTGACTCCCCCCTTCATTCTTACTTTAATTTAGCCTATATAATACCTACCTCCCTATTCCTTTCAACTTTGGAGCTAAATGTAGGTATGCAGAAATAGCAAAGTTTCCATCTTTCCTACTTAAAGTATGACTCATTAATCTCATTATCATATTATTCCTAACTGCTTTTAACTCTTTACAAGCTTAATCTTCTGTACATGATTGACTTCGATGCAGCTACCATAAGTTCGTCAAGATATTATCGAGCTCGTAAAGTCACTTTTGAATCGATCCGCCTCACAGTAAAAGCAAACAGTACCCGCTCACGCGATCTTGGAGTTCGAATCGAACGGGTGTCCCGAGACTGACTAACTGGTATCAGTCCTTGGACAACATCTTTTATGTTGCTATCGGGTAATCGTGAATCGCTTTTCGGAATTGCAATATGTCGATATTGCGCTACTGGTTGCCTTCCGGATGTGTCGCCATTTTGTTTGACAAACGTCTTGAAGGTTCTTTGTGTATACCAAGTTTTGTTGGTTCGCATAATCGCATATCTATTCCCATAAATTCTAAGCGAGTTATTAAGGCGTGTACGATCTTTGGAACACGAACATCGCGAACACAAACACAAAGGATCAATTGTTTCTATGTAGACAGTGTTGGCTGAACAGTGTTCGATGTTCGTTCGTTAGTGGTACGCACTATGCAAACAAAATTGTTGCTTAAAGTACGCAGCATAGCAGATATGTTCGAAAATGCGTGCACGCTTTGAAAAGATAATGTCTCTTACTAATGATGTCCAAAATAATATATGGATTTCAGCGTATATCAATTGATCTCGAATTTCGATGCCGTCGATTCCATTTTTATTTAAAGTACCTCGAATGTTATCCCAACCCAAAGGTGGCTTAAATCTAAGTACACAAAAGAAGGCAATTTTGATCGACGTAACAGATAAGATAAAAGACTACGTAGTGCAACCAATATTTTTCTCTAGAAATCACACGAGTTAGTAGTCAGAGTAATAAATCACTGATAAGCATTTGATAATAGATGTTCAACATAGCTTGTTTAAGAAATTATATCGTCAAGATGTACTAATTCTAATCGAGTGAACACTAATGCTCCGTATTTCACTGATAAGTTAATGTGCATTCCATAAAACTAAAATATACTGACACGTTGAAACTTCAAGCGGAAAAAGAGACTGAGCAATAAACGAGGCTTTATCATAAATCCCAATGTGGTTGCGTAGTTCGAACAAAATATCGATCGCTGTAATCGATTTGTTATCCTAATCGTATAAATAAATGCTTTGATGGTAGAGCTCTCTTACGGAATCTTCCTTCCTGAATTCGTTTGTGTTGCCGCAAAACAGTTGTCCATGATAATATAAATGCTGCTGAATGCTACAGTGCAAAGCTATCTTCATACCGGAGCGTATTGTTCACCTTCGGTCTTTTTTGAAATTGAAAACGTTTATTTAGCACTGTAAACACCAGAATATAGCAAATACAAAATACAGAAGTATACAAAGATGCAGCACAAAACAGTGGTGGTGGTGGTGTGGTACAGTGCCAAAAAGGGTACACCAGCTCATCATAATGATGACGCAAGCCACAGCGCTGATTTTCAGCTGGCCCCTCAGTGACTTGTCATTGTCATCTAACCATCAGGTTAGAATGAAGCCAAACGTTGCTAGTTCGTTTTTACAAATATAGAAATACCGGTCAAAAACATCTTGGTACGTACGACATACCTGAATTGTAGATTTCAGTATTTCATGTTCAGCTCGATGTTTTCGAACAATGACCCATTTCGAAGTCTGCGCTTAACGTATCACGGCTCCTTTCATATACCTACTGCAGAAGTCTCAAGAGGAGGTCGTCGAACTAAGGCATGTGTACGTATATATTTATGCGTTCCCGATGTTTTTGGAATACCTACTCAGTCTGCTGAATACATCATCGTGTAAATCAGTCAATGGTGACATTTCATTCGCACTTATGGGATTAATCTGCTTGTGCCATAGTAAAATAGAACAAAAAATCATCTCCACGTTGTTGATGAATGAATGTTGGTTAATCTTTATGAGATCCTTGCCAACTTCTTCAAAATGTTACGTCAGCAATCAGCGGTAATATATATATATACATACATAGCCTCCTTTGTAGAGATCGGAGTCGGTGCAAATCGGGCAAAGGTAGGGCTGCATCGGGCGTTCGGGGTGGAGAATCGCATTCCATTCCACACACCAAACTTAAAACGCCCAATATTCTTGTTCCCAGCACATGAACCTTGAATGCATGCTTGAGCGGAATTTAATTTGTCCTCATATTACCCCTCGTGTTTTAAAAGCTTCTACAATTGTTAGGAAACAAGATGGCGTCTTTAATCAATTCTAATTAAGTACGGCTCGTAACATTCATCTCATCGACTTTCATTAAGCGACCCTCTACCTGAGTAGCTTTGTGTGACAACTTTTCAGACGCGGGTCTACTGCTTGGAATATGTATTAAGAGTACACGTCTATGTTTATGGTATACTATATACCTTGTGAATTGTCTATGTTTTTGTGATTTATAAATGTGTTTTATTTATTATTGACCCCCGATCGATTGAGGGAGGGCGTGGTATAAGTTTGACACGTTTGTCTGTTTGTTTTTGGTATCATGACTTGAGAACGGATGGTCCGATTTGGACCCGATTTTTATAATTATTAGATTTTGTCGAGAGTGTTCTTAGCTAGGTCTGATAAAAATTGGCCAAGTAATTTCCAAGATCTTGGAGTAAGTAAGTAAGTAATACGTATCTTTGATATCAGATAGGATCTCTGAAACGGATTACCGTTACTCGGAAGATCGAGCTATATGGTTCGATTTTGAGCTCAAATGTGTATGACCAGAATGATCTTCCCAAATTTGGAACCTTAAGGATCTCCACAATGGTAAGTCAGGGTTTTTAATTTAGAGTTATGTTGTAAGGTGGCATACTTGTGTTTCCTTATAAAAATAGTGTCCATTGCTGACGTCACGCGACAAATGAACAAGACCTCCGATCTCCATGACAATTCCGCTTTTACCTTTTTGGGATCGGACAAAAATAAATGTTGTTCATTCAAGAAACGAAAGCGTCGATACGGGTCCTTTGATACCACCAGTTTGTCTCGGACTGAGGAACCTTACTTCCTAGTAATTCTCTAAGCTTCCGAGCCCCTTCTATAAACACTAAAGGACAATTTTATTTATTAAGCATTTCGCATGCTAGGCTACTTAAATAAATTAGAACAATTTTCTGGTTAGAGCACTGCTTCGGAACGGCAAGGTCGCTAGTTCAAATCCTGCTCAAATCCCGTTGTAAGAAGGTAGAAATTATTTGTTTAAATTGTTTATTTATATATTATAAACCAAGCGACCGGAATTTTATTTGACGACAACAACCTAACATCCTTATTAATGCGTGAGCAACGAGAAAATAATAAGGCTTCTAACAAACACCAACTGATTAATACGAATAAACCATCAAGCAAACAACAACAATTATTTTGATTTAGTATTTCGATTAATAAATTAACCTCTAAATTACTAGTTTACCGACTGATTGTCAGCGACGGATTTATAATAACCTAGACAAAACTGCTTGCACATTCTTGCCTGCAAGCTAACTTACACGTCGCCCTAGGTTCGTTAGGTTATTTTGTTATATATAACAACCCAGAAAAAAACTGTTTGTATATGCTTGTGCCTGAGCGTGAGTGGTGAGGGGGGAAAAGGTAACTAACCTTGGCCATGACTTGGTTTTGACAATATTTAGTCGCTAAAATAGTATTTTGTATTTTTTTAGATGCTCATAGTTGGTCGATAAACAAGTCATTTAGAGGAAAATTTAGTTTTACAATAGACAAAAATGCTATTTAATAGAAGTTTCGTAATTACCACCCTAAAGTAAATGTGAACGTATTCGTAGCGTAGTCACTGATTCTAAAAAACTAGACACTTTCCTGAATTTCTGTCAACTCTTTCATTTTCTTGGTGTATTGAAATCTTTACATCATGTTTCCTCCGGTTCTATGTGACTTGGACTTTTAACTTTTTCGTGCATTTTAAAATTTAAATGAATTGATAATATAATCCAGCTAGCTATTATACTCGTAGTGTCAAGGACAGGTCGATTAGATAATCAGTGGTATCGTAAAGACATTGACAAAACAAAGAGTTACATACGCACCCCCTCACCAATACGCACACATACACACACTTTCACTCCAGCGGCCATGCTTACATCTTAGTAACTTATGTTAATTTAAAATTGGATACGATTTTTTAATATCATTTATTTTATTTATTATTTTTCCCTTTATAAATCAAAATTGTACCTACATAGAAGAGCCTAAATCCCGCGACACAGGGTATCCTAGTGCGGGATTTAGAGCATCAACAACCTTTTGTATTGATTTAAGTTGCAAAATAAATTTATTTGTATTTTATTTTATTTATTTATATAAATAAGTGTTCGGCGGCGCTCGTATAGAAGGATCGCGCCCCCAGATGCCTGGTAATGACCGTGGATGCTGCGTGGTATGTAGCACGTTAGCCGTCAAATTGACTGCACGCAGAATTCAACTTGACTATAAAGTTGTTAATCAGTGGTGTCGTAAAGACACGGGAGCGCTCGTATAGTAGGATCGCGCCCCCAGACGCGTGGTACTGGCCGTGGATGCAGCGTGGTATGTAGCCGATCAGCCGTCAAGTTGACTGCACGCGGCATTCAACATGATTCCCAAGATGATTGTGGCGACGCGCGCCACTACGATACAGTACCTACTCACATCGGCGTAGAACGCGCTTTTGAAATTTTCCTAGGACTTCGTATATATACGAGTTCCAAACATCCACAGTTGGACCAGCACATCTGGTCACCAGGCACAACACCCCGCCTGGTGGAAGATCATCCCTTTTCCCTTTCATACAGCTGACGTTACGTCATTCCATCTCCTTACATAGCGCGTTCCTACAATTGGTGACCCTCGACATTGAACATCCAACAACCTTCTGAAGCAGCACCTTCTTCATGTTAACCAGTGGTGGGGGTCGTAAAGACGGTATGAACATTCGGGAGCTTTTGTGTAGTAGAATCGCGCTCCTAGCAGCGCGGTAATGAATGGCCGTGAACGCAGCGCGGTATGTAGCCGTTTATCCGTGGACTGAAATGCACGCGTCCGTCAACATGACTACAGAGCTGGTAATCACTGATGTCGTAAAGACAGTGTTGTATAAACGTTTGGGAACGCTCGTAAGTAGTATCGCGCCCCCAGCTGACGAACGCAGTATGGTATTTATTTATTTATGTAGGTACAGTCTGGCAAGAAAGAGTAGAAATTTGGCAACACTTACTGAAATAGTATGGAAATGTCATTGTGATTTGACATCATTGTATGGAAACTTGAGCGTATGGAAAATAGAGCGTCGCGTCGGTGGCGTCGTGGCTAGGACGTCGGACTCCCATGCTGGAGGTCCCGAGTTCGAAACCAGGCAATGCCATGTACTAAACTGTCAGTTTTGTTTTTCGAAAGACTTACGTACATTTACCGCCTGCTCTGAAGGTGAAGGAAAACATCGTGAGGAAACCTGCACACTGAGATAACCAGTGTGTGCTATGGGTAAGGCAATGGCAAACCACCCCATTAAATCTGCCACGAGAGTCGTTCTAAATAAAATATAAAAAAAAATATATGTAATTTATTCCTTAGAATGATCACGACCCTCAGCAATGAGGAATACGACTTAGAAGAAGAAGAATGGAAACTTGCTATTATTTAATTTCTTCTCTATTTACCAGCCTGTAGAGAGCTGTTCAGCTTGCCTGCGCTTGCATATGTATGTTATTCAGAGTGGAAGAAACATAGGATTACGTCTTCAACACCAACCATGCCCGTGACTTCATTGTCATTGTCATGAACACAGGTTCACCAAGAGAATTACTACCAAATAGCATTTCAGTAGATACTCTGTATTCGTCGCGACAGTGCTTAACCATACCACTTTTTTTTTCGAATAATTACGGTTATTAATCGTCGTAATTTGAACAATGAAACGAAGACATCCGTAGAGGAAGCAAGAGAGGCATGCCAAGACAAAGATTCGTGGTGCTCCATTCTCTGCCTACCCCGCAAGGGACATGGCGTGAACTTTGCATGTATGTAATTTTAACTAGAAAAACTCTTTTTTTTTTAGTTAGAAGTCATAGTTTTTAACGTGTTATGTACCAGTTACGTACATCCGCGCGGCTGATGGTCAGGGCTGTGGGGGTTTTTAGACGATTTACCGATTTCGAGTTACTGGGACTGCAGACTGCGCCGATAGCCGACCCCGGCTGACGCCGAGCACGCGCCCTAATTTATGGTTAAACAACAACTCACAAAAACACATTAAACCCTCGGAATGTTCATTCTTCTCAACGTTAATTCGCTCTGTTCAACGTTAAGTTCGGGAATACATTCAGTTCGCCTTTCAAAATTTAATATTGACCCCGTAACGGAAATCCACGTTTCGAATCGGATCGTAGGCGGAGGGTGGCCGTAAGTCGGGGCTCGGGACAAAGATCGTGTGTTAATTCAGACCGCGTCGTAGACTAAAGGGCGCGGACAACCGGGGTTAGTAAATATAATCATGCCCTCCTCCCACTATACAATTCAGTAGCTAAATGGGAATGAAGAGTTTGCCCCCTGCGCACCCCTGTCCCACCCCCCGACGTCTGTCGCCTTAACACCCACATATCTTCTGACGTAGGTGGTGAAATTGCTTAAAAATAACTCTATTGTTAACCCTTCTATTGTCTTTTGACTTTGTTAACATTGGTTCTGAATTTTTCTTCCAACAATAGCTTGTAGTGCTAACCCGTCGGCAATATCTGTGGACATGGGGTAGTAATTATGGCACGTATCGATGTGCACAAATCGTAACGACATTTTAATCCATCTCTTTCACTCACATAGACACAGACATAATCGTAACAAACAACAAATTCTGTAGCCGCTCGGCTCGAACAAGCCAGAAAGCGCCACTCAGTTCCACAGATATTTCCGTATATAACTATAACTCGCTAAATGAATTCACGCAAAAGCATCACGTCGTCATCGTGAGAGAGCCCATAAAAAGGCCACGATAGCGCCTGACCCAAGCTAGAAGAAAATTACGCGGCTAGAATCACAATAAGTTGTTACTACGCCAGACACCACCCTTACAATTCTAATAAAAATATCCCGGGAGACATCAATACTCGGTGACTTGTATTCTAAACTCCTTAACTGGATGCCTGTTCGTTCCCCCCTCCGCTCCCCCTCCTCCAGCGACCCCTCCCCCTCCCTTATCGACCGTGGCGCCCTCATCTCTCAGGTACACGCAACACTTATCCCGATTTTAATTGTCGCCACGCGCGGATGACCGCTCCAACTTCGATATCCGACACCGTTACGCGGTCTGCCCGCCGACCGGACAAATTTATTTAAATAATATACTGTGCTAGCTGAATTATAAATGCCCATGTCTATTGTAGGATACGAGCGGTGTTGGAAGTGAGGTCTTAGTGGCGGAAGGTCGTAGGTTCGTGTTCGATTCCGTAACTGTTTTCTAGTACGACTGACTCAGTGACAAAGGAACAATCTCTCTAGTCCTTTTTACCTACTTGTTAGTTTGGACTCCTTTCTTAGTATCGAAGTCTGAACTTGGAGTCCCTCTCAGATTGTGCAGAAGACATGGGTTAGGTATGTCCTGCAGGGAGATCTGAGTTTCTCTGTGAGTTCTATCTACAGCACATTGGCTAGTGTATAATGATGTCGCTTTATTCATATATTTTTTTTGTATAAGCGGTCACCGTCGCTCATAGACATCTCATCTCACTATATAACGTTATAAGACAGTTTTCGATGCGCTGCTAACTGCTGAGGACTCGGACCGAAACACAGCAATGGATTTGCAGCTGGTACCAGGGCGGTACCTCCCCAGGCGATCCTGCAGATTAGGATGTACCCCCTTTAAAATCCTGCTTTTCTATTTGAAACGCCCTCTATAAGACCCTGATGGAGTCTTTTCCAATGTTATTTATGTACTCGTATTTAACTTTTTACTAAATATGTCTTTCGTATAATCTATAGGTAAAGTCCATCCGCTGAAATAGTCTCGCTCTTTGAATATTCCCCCCGCGCTAGCACCGCTACTAGTCAAACGATGCGTCGCGACAACAAAGCATACACTCAATTTTTTATGATACATTTCCTATTTTATGATATTTAAACACCCGCAGTCCCGCAATTCGTTTTGGAGTACCGAGATTATTTGAGGGAATGGACTTTACACAGGGTTCCACAGGTTTATAGCATTACTTGTGCGGAAATAATTGTTGAAATTGAGATGACATTCCCAACAATATATGAAACTACCTATTAGCGCGTGATCTATTTGTATGGTCAACGGTCCAGAAATTTTTCTGATCTAGATTCTTTTCGATGCGAACTTGACCTATATTTTATCCTAAGGATTCGGTCTGTAAAATTTGAAGAATTTCTGTTGAGTTACAAGAGAGTTAATAAATGTATTAAAGAATATGCGCTTATTAAAAATATAATCGCATATTACACTAGGCTGAATTCAGTCGACTGTTTAGACAGGCTTCTGTTTAGAAGCTGCAAATTACAGACTAGTACTGAATACTACACTCAGTCGGACTGAATTCAGTAAAGTCAAGATTAATAATAAGTTTATTTGTGCGGTAAGATTACAAAGGATTCATAGTCCATACACCAGTAGGAACTTAAGCATATGTTATATTAAACTAAATAAAATTAGTGAGCAACAAGTTATTTTACCCTCCGAACTAGGAAGTTCCTGTATCTCGGAGGACAGATCTCTTATGTGACCAGTGCAAATGAACATGTAACAGAACATGGGAAAATATAAAACTGACAATAAGCGCTATACTTGATGATATTCGTTGCGACAGGAGTTATTGTTGGCCGATCGAAATAATGTTTTAGCCATCAGGCTGATAAGGAATCACTTTATAAACTTTCTGTGTCTATTACGCAATCGATTGTGTAACGCTTGCTTATACGAGTTCAGTCGGTTACTGCAACATTATTAAGGCTCTGCCTTGCTTAGCTCCAGCGGATAATTTACGGGATAATCTCGTATTACTCCGGAATGTATCCCTAAAATCCCGTTTTGCTTAACGATGTATCAAATACATGAACATACTGTGTATTAAGAAATAGTAACCTTTTTCATATCTTCACACTACTAATACTACTAATCGTCACATAATATATTTATATTATAACTAAATGAAATATAAACCTCCCTCCTTGCCGCTCCCGATGCAAAGGTGCCCATAACGCTTGCGACGTTACCGCGCTGAATTGCTATGACCAACCTTTGCACCAGGAACGACCCCTCTCCCGAAGGCGACGGCCAATCTCGCCTACAAATATTTTTGCTTCTCTTTAATGTCCAATTAACTCCAGAGGTTGCCTGGAAGATATCGCTTTAAGCGATAAGGCCGCCTTTGTACATATCGTGCTACTATTCCTGTAGTTTTTACTTTTCCTGTATTTGTGTACAATAAAGTGTTTCTATCTATCTATCTATGTATGTATGAACCTTGTACCATACGTAATGAATTTGCAATCTTGTTTGGTTATATGTTTTGTCAATTTTAAATCTAATCCAAGATCTAGTCTAGATCTCACTCACTCTCAAGTCTTGTCTAGTGTTTTAATATTTTATGAAACAGTATTAAAACCGCTCCGCTTGTCGCTCGGTACTGTAATACGATGTCAGCTTTAATAACTGGTCATTCGCTTAGCTACCTAGCAAAAACGATGTTGTCGATCTTGCCATGAATTTCACAAATATCTCTGCATTCTTGTTACAAGTTGCATACTGCACAGAAACCTGTCCTTTTCAAGTCGTATCCTTATTATTATAATTTATAATGACTGAGAAAGTCATACGATTAACATTGCCTGTTCTGTTCCTCGCCTCACGAAGCACTGTCTTCTTCATCTCTAAACTTATTTTCAAAGACAGAGGCTACCTTAAGAACTAAAGATTGACAAATTAGAACTTGCATTAGGAATATCTTGCAGTAGAGCCGTCTGCACAACATGAATTGCTAACTTGGATTCTCATCCAAAAAATGGTCTCTCCTTTATAGTCTTCAATTGTTACAAGAGACGAATGGGGATACAGATTTCAGACTATCATCAAGATATTCAAACGATACTAAGGCGAACGCTTTTTGATTTCATCATCTTTATTGTCAGGCACTAGTCCTATTGAATCTGATCATATTCTGGCTTAAGAAAAGCATAAAGCAATACGTTTCTATGATTTCAGGACTAACCTGCAACTCTTACATCATTTTCTCGCATTCAATACCTGACTGACACTGATGCGAACTGAAGAGTATAGTTTCCCATTGAGTTACGGACGTTTACCTATAGGCGATGCGCTTGTTTGCTTCCATTTACACCAAAACGTGGTATTTCACACTTTCCTTCGTGCCTTCAAGCTCTAACTTAGGCTACACGTCAAGTTGTGTTTACTATGTAGGTAACACGGTTTCTGTTAAACCTAGGTGCTAGAGGGAAATTGAGCGGAAACATTCAGAAGTGGGTACATTTACGGTAGTCTGTGTAACAACTCCACCCACGCATTCAGTATGATATCGCTGTTGTAAATATGCATGACTCGGCATGTTGTGGTCTAACGTTTTGTACCAGTTTACTATGTTAGTGAGGGAATGGACTGAAGCGTCGTTAGCACCGTTCCCATGGGGATCTAATGAAAAGTCAAACAGCTTCACGCTCTGGCGAGCCACACCGTTGGTTGCGCGTCCTGGCCCTGGCTGACGGCGGTGACGTCACCGGCGACGGCGTCTGTGGCTGCGCGCGGGCACGTGGACTCACGGAGGCCTCGGGCGCATCGAAAGTGAGACCGCGGGCGGGGGAGCGGGGGTACGCCGGGTCAACGAACCCGCGCATCCAACCGATCCGCACTTGTACAAGACGGTCGCATTGTTTCAACCTTAGACTCTAGCGTCTCATTGAAACCGGACCCCACGATATTTGAAACAGTTGCCATATCGGGAGGCGGAGCGTGCGTGGATTTGACACTGTGTTGACTAACAGACAACTCTGCACTTTTATATTCGCTCAACAGAACGCGAAACTGAATTCACATCAACATTTTAACGCGATAACGTTAAGGCCGATACTTATTAGCAGTCAAGAAACGTTTATTGTCAGACTCTTGAAGATCATTGAAACGGTTACTTGCCATTTAATTGTCTCGTTTTACTCTCATAATGACAGAAGCGTTGATTCATGCTCGACACTTCAGTGCGCTACCACCTATAACTACTACATTATTACTCATGGAAATTGCCATATGTCTTACTAATTGCGAAGAATAACTAATAGAGTAGTAACGTACTTGTTACCCATCGGAAGAACACCAGGTGGCGACCGTAAATGCATCGTTGGAAGCAATCAAAGGTATAAATAGAGATATCTACACGGATTTCTATCCTAAGTTCCTAATTGCAGTGACGTGTTTTGAAAAGACATAATCTAACGTGTTTTGTACAGTTTCCTACAACAAATATAGTATCGACGAGCAGTAATTACACAGCGGAAGTTAGCAGGTGGAGCGAGTATCCGCTACGGTACGTCGTCGCGTCGATAATGCGTGTTTTGACAACTCCCTTGAGTTGAACTGCTATAGTGTACCCTTAAATTTTACCTAATCTTCTGGATCCTACAATATTCCAGTATCTTTTACGTTTTTTACAATTACACAGTGGAAGCCAAGTCAGAGTGACGCGTATTCTCCATGTTACGTCGTCGCTGTGGTATGTGGAAGCAATTGCACGCCCGAATTGTTTAAAAAGTCCATGGTTCTGGCAGCCGTTGAACGGCGTTGTCTGTGTGAAGAATTATACCACGCGTTCCGCTCCTTGGACGATCGTCACTCAGCTCCTGGAAGGCTTGCGGCAGGCTAACCTCGCTATACCATTGGCTATTAACTGTTCTTCGATCTTCTGGTGGAATTAAGGCTACAGGCCCTCTACGACGGAAAAAAACGGCAACCATTTTTTTATTGACGGTTCGACCGCGAACAACCTTAGTGGGTAAATCGTCTCTTCAAAGACCCATTCTGTCTATTGCTGTTTTGTAAGCGGGTCGTAGCTGTATATCCAAGATTCATCGGAAGTCAAGATGTAGGTCACCTGTTGTGACACCCTGGCACCAGTCTACACGTTGGACTTTCTGCTCTTCTGTGAGAGAGTGGGGTATCTATCGCGATGCAATCTTCCTAACTTTAAGATGGTCATGTAAAATGGTGGAAACTGCCTGTGATCCAATCTTCAGTTCCTCCTAAATCTCGCGCTTGGTAATGTTGCGACATTCCTTTATTAGCCACTCCACCCTATTACCTTGAGTGACTGCCGTTGGTGGTCGCCCCGGTCTAAGATCACTCCAACCACACTTAAGGCCATCGCATATTATAGCAACTCGACGCGAACCCGGCACCAACTCAACTCAGAGCAAAGCATTGAAATATGAGCTTTATATACATCGTATTACATACAGTAGGTTTTTAAAAATCAAGTGAAGTAGTTGTCGACGAGTGGTCAACGCGTGGGCCACTAAACTCACGAAATCAATAGGTGATGCTGGCAAGAGATGTAGGAGGGTTATCCTTATATGTTAACCCTCGTTTAAAATCATAATAGATCATAGCACGAAATACTTCCCGCGTTACCTCCATCGTAGCATTTGAAAAGTGAGAGAGTTTTTTTAACAATTAATTAAAAATTAACTAAAGTTCGCCCGCCAGTGATATTTGGCCAAGGAGTTTGTAATAAAAAATTCCTCTAAGGGATAATAAAAGTAAAACAATGAGGTTGATAACAAGCCGTTGACTAACAATTTTTGGCCCGCCCCTCGTATAAGGAACACGTAACTTCGTAACTCGTATATGCCCCATCGTCTTTCGTCAGCTTATCATACTGACTGACACAAGTTTCCTGTTCCAACAAACTAACAACGATCAGGATTAACGTTCATTATGTACGTGGGGCGTTCAAAAAATTATCGGTATTGGCATGAAAAAAACAAATGAACAAAATTATATTTTCATTTTTCTACGTAAAACACCGCGGGCTAGCTTTCCACGTCTTTTTCTGTTGATGGCTTCTTTTAACCGTCGTAGAGTATTAGCATACTTTGGCCCATTTATAGTTTTACCTGCTTCTTTATATTCAATTAACAGAATGCCTTTGCAATCCTAAAACACGGTGACCATCACCTTTCCAACGGATTGAGTCACTATGAACTTCTTTGTGTGGTCCGTTCCTTTTTTGTGCCTCGGCATGGACTCTTCTTTGCTTTCAAAGTCATAGTGAAGAACCCAGGTTTCATCGCCGGTAACAATCAGATCGATCACTCCGTCAGGGTTCTCGCCACAGAGCTCCATAAACTCCTTACAGTAATCGAAGCTCACTTGCTTTTGATGAGCCACGATCTAATGATCGCGGCTCATCTTGCATTGACTTGCGCACCCATCTTGCACTGACTTTTGACAGATGAAGGCGGTCA
Source organism: Hofmannophila pseudospretella (assembly GCA_947369225.1). Lineage (NCBI taxonomy): Eukaryota > Metazoa > Arthropoda > Insecta > Lepidoptera > Oecophoridae > Hofmannophila > Hofmannophila pseudospretella. The sequence continues at coordinate 9,694,679 of OX376330.1, read as the reverse complement.
TGAAGGATAATATGCATGGTACCAATGGATAGGCCGGTTAACTCCGCTATTATTTTTACCCTGGTTCGAACATCTTCTAATACAAGTTTTCAATCTTTACCACGTTTTCTTCAGTAGTGGCTTCAATCGTGCGCCCAGGACGAGAGTCGTCTTAGATACTTACCCTATCTCGTTTAAATTCACTTGACCACTTTTGAACCGTTGATAATGGAGAAGCAGACTCTTAGTAAACGGTCACCATCTCTTCATGTATATTTTTTTGACTATTTCATTGTTTTGTTAGGAATTTTATCACAGCGCGATATTCGAGTTTCGTCAACATTGTCGCGTCACTCATTATGCTCGTGTTCTAAATGCGATTGCAAGAAAACAAATAAATGAAATTAGCTATTTTTTTCACTATACCTGCAGAAAGTAAAATGAGCAGTAACTATAAAAATAGTATAGTATAATAGTATATGATTAGTAAATTACCCTTATACCGAGAACATATTGAACGCCCCTCGTAAGTAGATGTAACAGGAATTTTCCGATAGATGGGATGGTGTTTTCCACTCAAGCAAAACCTTTGTTCTCCCTATTATTCGCTTTATTGCTATACTATGTTTCCTTATTAGTGAAAGACACATCGACACTGTGTAACCATGCCGCAATAAGTTTTTGTTATCATATCTTGGCATTCGTATGAATATATCAATTTAGTTAAAGCGACAAAGTACCAAAGCGGTAACCTGTAGTTTAACCACTGTACATCTATTTAAATCACTACATTGCTATTTCATACGTTTTTCACTTAAAAATCGAATCGAATCAAAAAATTCGAATCGCGACTGAAGTCTAATATGGATTTTTTTACAGTTTTCCGATAAAAAAGTATCACAGATTTGAGTTACTATTGTCATGTCTGTACGCTAGTAATGTCTTTGGTCGTGTAGAATCTCTGGTAGGTATAAAGGCACAGTATAAAAATAGGTCCAGTTAAATTGTGATATAGATATATTTTTTGCGACATTTATTAATTCCATCGTACAGGTACATACTATACATACCTACCTACATGATAAAAGCTGACCGTATTAGTAGGTATTGCCGTTGAGCGTCAAGGTCACCTGTTTGAGGCTCTGCAGGTGCCGTTCGTTAGCCGCTCCATAAAGCAACTAGTGATTGACGAGATACGAGTCTATCATAGTTCACTTATGTAAATAAAACTAAAACTTAGTAAATAAGTAAGTAATATGTTTATTTCACACACAGCAATGACCGAAACAGTTGTAATTATAATAAAATAATTATGTTGACAAAGGTAAACATATTGAAAGGTCAAGTTCGTATCGCAAAGAACCTAGATCAGAAAAAAATCAGGACCGCTGACTATACAAATCGATCAGGTAGTTTCATATATTGTTGGGCATGTCATCTCATGCCTTTTAACATTTCCGCAAAAGTAATGCTATAAACCAACAAAGGTAAACATATCTAAATCATGTCTGATGGTCTGCTGTTGCTGTGAAAATGGCCTCAACTCAGCTTATTGCTGCAGACAAAAATGCCTACAGCGCTGGTATTCTGTTGGACCATGAACGATGGCTGGCCAAAACCTGTCCAAGAGGACAGAAGATACTCACAGCACAAGTAAATTTAATTGTAGATAGTTAGTAATAATAAGTGAAAAATATATATCTACATTTACCATGACACATAAATGATAAAGTAAGTAAATACATATATATACCTACACACAAATATATACATATATTATATAAATACACGATGATGAATTATTTTGGGTATTATCGGCCAGGGGCCACTTCGCGGGGGGCTGTTTGACTGAAATTATATTATATACCATTACAGCACACAACTTTACATTACATGTAGATTATCGTCGCTTGGTATCCGCCTCCGACCTCGACAGGCTGAAGCAGAATATCAGCGCCATGCTCTAGACTACTCTAGAGTATGGCATTATGCTGAGCTGAGGCCTATTTGGTGCTGCAGCATACGCCGTGCATTATTATTAATTTAGTTTAAGATTATATTGTATGGTATATATGTATATGTATACACTTGTATATTATTGTATAATGTATAAGTGGAATTGTGTGTGTGCTGCAGACAGCAAATAAACGTTTTCTATTTTATTCTATTCTATTCTATATAATTTTACAAAAACAAAATGGCATTGACATGGTTTTTGACATGATTTATTAGCAAATAAATTATTATTCATGGTTTTTAGCATATTTAATTAATTTGTATGATTGTGTGTTTATTTAGATCACATAATACAATACATTGCATTATTATATAAATATATAATTATATTAAAGGGGTACAGTGCTAAAGGGGTACAAAAATAGGCATACAGTCATAATATAGTTCACTTATGGAAATAAAACTAAAACTTGGTAGGTAACGAAAAACTGTACAGTGGGAGGCACATCAAGCTTTACACCATGAAACCCTATGGCAATGAGTTTTTGATATATGATTACTTGTCATTCTTATGAATGTGTCAAATAAGTTAAAGCGACAACAACACTGATTTTTTTTTTCCGTACTGATAATTGCTGTTGGTCCTAATGACCTTTACAGCTTCACCGGGGTTTTTGGGGCGAGCGCTAAGTGCGCTCCAGCCTAGAGGAGGACTTGAAAACTACTATTAGAAGCGACTGCCTAAGGGCACCCAGGTGGGTACGGACCTCGGCTTAGGACGTCGACCCTGATGTTTTGACCACTTTAATAAAATAAATAATAAATAAAATAATCTTTATTGAAAAACATCACAAATTAGTAAACCGCACAATACCCTGACTCCCAAACTAGGCGAACCTGTATCTTGGGAGCCAGTGCTTTCCCAAAAAGAAGGTATTCAATAAAGGTCAGCATTCATCCCATAGACAACTAGGTAGTTATCTATGGGATAAATACCGCCCCCTACTGAACATAAAATGATAATGTTCCCCCCTAATGTTGCCCGCTAATAAAATGAAAGACAAAAGTCGACCCTGAGTCGAACAAAAGCACCTTCCCAAAAAGTAGACGGCGATGGAGCTGTCATCAAGCACGTACTAAAAGTGGACAGTGGCACAAATAATATCCGTTACTTGTCACAGTTGCACGAAACGTCCTTACCAGCATTACACCTTTTCAAGTGATTAGTCAAGTGGACAGTAGGACAGTGCTGGTTTACACCTTTTCAAGTGGCAAGGACAGTTCAGGACAGTTCTACCGACCACTGACCATTCTACTGTCCACCAGGTGTAAACCAGTCCTAAAGTTAACTCTACATTGAAATAAATGCTATCCCTTCCTTTCCACTCTAGATAGAGATGACACGCGAGACTTAAAGAAGGCTTAACATTAAAGGCTTTTCTTACAACTTACGGTCAATTACTTTCTACTATAAGTTAGACAATAATCTTAAAAATCTCTTTTCTTTCGCATACCATACCACAGGTTGCAAGTGCAAACCGTTATGTCTTAGAAGTCAACATAGCTTTGAATATGTATCATTAGAGAGCTCTTTGCTCGCATTCTTTAAGACTCCTAACAGTCCTAACTGTATCTTCATTTAGTTCTAATCGTTGTTCTGTGGTGTTAACTTCTAAAGGGCTTATTACACTTGACTGAATTCAGTCGACTAATTAGTCATCGATTTAGTCTAGTTAGTTAGTTTAGACAGGTCATCAAAAATCATTTTTGCACTTTACTGAATTCATTCAAACGCAATTCAGTCGAAGTGTAATAAGCGCTTAAAAATCTACTCCATAATGCGAAATAAATCCTTCTAGGTTTTTAAAAAGGTTGAAAATCTTTTTCCCAGCGTCCAATAATAATTCTAGAAGGATATTCCCGCGATATGAAACAAAGAGTTGTAGAGGCTACAGTACTTGCTTTAGTATCTGTTATTCATGTCCCCGGCTTTAATGTTTTCGTACTTGAGGCTATGACATCCCCTCACCTATTGCAGAACGTTAGATCGCACACAAAGGACGAGATTTTATCTTCACCGTCAGATCAACGAAAAACTCTTGTGTGAAGTGATCACTCTCATCGGACAATTACTTAGAGGTAGCTAGGTATTGCATTACCTGTCTCTTACTGCTCTGGCATAGGGTTGTATCTACCGCGGTCTAGTTCTACGATAGAACTTTGTTATAGTGAGCTAGCTTCGTGTCATTAGAGGGCGTGAATATTTAAGTAGCGATGGCTGCGCGAGCCGCGGGTACTCCCATTCCCGCTTGGGTTATGGGACCGTCGGGATTACCTTCTCATTGAATTAATTTTGTTTGCTGATGAAAAAGGCGCCACCGAATGCCGTTTTAGGAGATTGGAAGAGCTGTGAGCGGAATCGCTAAGATATCTAATGTTAAAAGATCTCGAGAGTTCCTTCCCCGCAATGGTTGCTTTATGTTTCAAGGAAAAATATGAGTGTTTCGATGATTTTGATTTCAGTTCACTGCACTTTAATTCTGACATTACTGATTTCTGATTACCCTCGATGGCGATACTTACTCTCGTCAATGACGGTAGAATTAGAATAAATGAGGATTCCTGGCGCCTTTGTCCATTACGAAAGGCTATCTTGATATTTTTTACATTTTGTGCCACGAGGTCCATTGTGGAGTATGTGGAATATTAGAAGATAAATTGGGTAAGATAAGGTGGCCCAAGAAGGATATCGTTGGAGACTTGGTTATGTCATGTAGAAATAAATAAATGTACCTACACCTAATTTGGCGAATACTTAGTTAAACCTCTCTTCAGAAATGTTGACATAAATTTGTAACGACTTTTTTCAATCACAATCAAAAGTATCATTGCCAAAAAGAAATCGCTAACCGATCGTGAGGTTCCTTACCGATTCAGTAGTCTCTCGAACCGGTATGGCTCATAAATAACTCATTAAGGCGTTTTACGACGATCGTTGTTAGTCAAATGAATGAATTTCGAGCTTTATATTGCTTTAGAAGATCGAGCTCAAATAGGATCGGTTTTGTTCCGTGTCATATCAAGAGGGGTCATTGCGTCCGCGCCCAAAAGTCGGACCCGCGAAGTGGAGAACAGTCATATCCTATCGATTTGTTAAGATGGCGTGCGCGGGTTGGGGGGTGTCGAGGGGGTGAGGTGGGTGGCCGCAGCCTCCGCGCGGCGCAGCGTGCATCGCTTGCACCTGCCCACAGCGTACGTAACCGCAGCGAGTGAGGGCGACACACTAGCGACATAGCGCTGTACGCGATACGAGTGCGGCGGGAGTACACTGCTCACTATACCTTGTTCATTTTGGGATGATCCTTTAGATATATGCCATACAACGTAAACTTGTCGTGTTTTGCGAATAATGTTAAAATAAGAACTTCAAATTTTGCTACCGAAAACGGCTATAAATATCTTTTATACATAAAAATGCTAGTATTGTATTCAAATTATTATCTATTTAAAGATTATTTCATGTATATTGTTTGAATTAAGATACTTGCGTCGAATCTTCTAGAGATTGACTCATTGAGATCGACAATTATTGTAAATAATATCCAATCGATTTCTTATAATCGTGATGATGAAAAATAAGTCGAGAAAAATGTCTCAAAATAATATTATGTACAATTTTTACAAATATCGCCAATACTATTCTACCCTGTAGACGGCATTAGGGTCGCCACTTATCACGTTTGTTCACCAAATATTACGGCGGAAAGTAGGAACTGGTGGTGGAAAAGGTGGTTCCTCTGTACCCCCTCGGAGATTATGGACGAGAGAGTTATGTTTGTGGAATGTAAATTAATTAATCGAAATAGTTATCTATTTTTAAAAGAATCGAATCGGTAATGATTCGAGCACCGAATAGACATCCCTATATGATACGTCAAAGAAACTTCCAAAGGATCATCCCAAAATGAACAAGGTATAGTGCTCACGTCATGATTGAGAACTTGGCAAGTTAACTCAATAGTCTGCTCTGAGAATCCGACTCCGCCCGAAGGAGAAAACTGAGCCCTGTTTTGATGTTTGGTCACACACAACAAATCCATTCCTATGCTGAAATATTCAGATAGCTATGCTGAAATTAACGCCATTATTTTCTTTAAATTCATATTTCTCTGTGTTATGTCAACTAGGACTTTACCTGCTTTATAACCTACGTGTTGGTATTTTATCGCACATGAATTTTCCATTTACTTATTTCTATTAATGTCGTACAACTAACACACTACAATAGCACAAAGATCATAGTGACTCTGTTTACTGCACTTCCATTCCACTGCGAATATTTGTACTTTCACTTTCTCCTTCACTCTTTTTCTTTCTCTTTCACTCCTTCAGGACAGTGCGTTAGTCAAGTGACAAGGACAGTAGTGTAAATCAGTGGGACAGTGGCGAGTCAAGCTGCCTTGCCAGTGGATCTAAATTTTCTTTGACTTTTTGTCACTGGCGAGGCACTCACTCGCCACTGTCCTACTGTCCACTGTCCTTGCCACTGGAAAATGTGTAAACCAGCCCTTACGTCAGCGTTAAATATCGTAAATATTTTTTTCGAAAAAAAAAGTTAAATTCGAATACATCTAATCCTAGAAAACATAACATATATTCCCTTTTTAAAAACACGCGATTATCTCTGTATAACAAAACCACGTGTTGACATCGGTCGGGCGCGGTGCGCTGCTCGCTATAGTATGAACAAGTGGTTGGCAGTGTACGCGGGCCGTGATCCTCGAGCGCCCTCGCCGACGCGGGGCGTCCCGGTCTCGGGCTCCGGTTCCAAGGTCGCAGCCGAGCCCTGGCCCACTAACTTTTTTCTCGCTCTTTCTACAAAACTTCTACTTTCGCTACACATCTTTACTTCGCATCGAAGATAATTATGAACTCTAATTTCAAGCTCACAATTACCACTCTTATCGGGTGCCACGTTATTGGCAGCGTACGCGGGCCGTGATCCTCGAGCGCCCTCGCCGACGCGGGGCGGCCCGGTCCCGAGCTCCAGTTCCAAGGTCGCAGCCGAGCCATGGCCGACTAACTTTTTTCTTTGATCTTTCTACAATGCAGTTTCAACTTTCGCTAACTTTGCTTTTTTTAAATGAAGAATGACTGCAGAACATGTCTTGGTGGTCTTCTATCTAATGTTTACGAACACCATCATCCTTTTATAAAGTAGAGTCTATCATATGAGATATGCCATCAAATTTTTGAAAAGGAAAATAAAAATCGACAGCAACACTAATCTCTTTACTAGACATTGACAGATGACGTTTCTTTTTTCTATGTTTTTGTTACCATTATACCAAAAACAGGCGACTCTAGTACATAGTGGTATATCATCATTAATATTGAAGATGATTACCATCCCATAACTTCACGAACCTCATGTATCTGCCGGTTGCGAACCGGCTCTGATAAAGCAACTCTTTGCTACTTGTACTCTACACACTGACGGTCACCTTTAACACGCAGATAATCTTACCAATTTCACTATCTTCCAATACAAGTGTCAATAAAGCTGACTAGTTCAGCAGTGGAAACGAGTTAAGATTTTCGACGCGCTCTAGGCCACTGTACCGAATACTTTCCGGCCTTAGCAAGTTCTAGTGTCTTTTTGATAGAACCCTATCCACCTCTCAACTTGTCTGTCGGTTTGCCTTGTCATTTTAAGGCTTGTCGGTTTGCCTTGTCATTTTAAGGCTTGGCTGAGTCTTCAATTGACAAAAGTAGACTGTCAAACATACTGTTTTTTAAAGTAACGGACCTCGACTGAGACTTGAAAAACAGGATGGCTAACGTGGGTGCTCAGATATGAAGAAGGCTCTGACGTGGATAATTCCTTGCTCATACAACACATACGTCATACAAGGCCAAGTTTATGATCCGTATGTTGGCATAGGTCGCCGGAATTCGTGTTGAGGGTGCTCGAACTCCTTTAACGGGCTTCATTGACCGTTGTTTACTTGCATCGCCGTGTCTAGCTCTTATACCTCCTTCAATGAACGATAGATATTGTTTGACGGTCAGAAAAGGTTGCGTTTAGATAACTTAGCGTTTAGACTACAAGTTATTCTATCTATACTTTTAGTCACAGTAAATATATTTAGGCCGTTCTGTGATTCGTGGGCTTGAAGGAAGGAAACCGGCTGCTGTTATGCGAGTGCCATCTTTATTTCTCAAAGCTCGTGAACATCTCGTTCGTCTATCAGTTCTATCCTCAACATTTTTTATATATTTTTGATTGCTACATAACCGAGCAAAGAATGCGATGCGAAGAAGATGCTACATAGTCGGTCAAAAGCACTCTTCGAAAAAATCCGATATTTATAATAAATATCCATATCCAAAATTGATAACTATCCGGATAATTATCAAAAATTGATAATTATGCAAAAATATAAATTCAACACTGGTATTTTTCGTTTTTCATATTTCATGAAAGAAACAACAAAATCAGTTAATAACAGAAAGCTCATTCTCGATTTATTAAGAGAATTCATCTCAATTCTTGATATTAACCCAGAAATATTGAGTTTCAGCAAAATAAAAAACATAACCTATAAAATGGAAGTCCAGCGCGGTATATAGTGACATGATACCTCATCTTGCTGTGACCTCTTGCTTCATTTAAACTTCGCGCGAGAGGCTACCGCGTATCTTGATCTTTTTTACGATCTTGATATAATTATCAGTTCATAATTATCACGTGATAATTAACAAGGCATAGATATCACGATAATTATCAGCGAACCCTGTTCAAAATTAACAATAACTGACTCAACTTTTGACTCAAGTGTTGTCAATTCTATAGCCAGCAGGTCTCGACCGTGTGCAGCCCGAACTTCACCGTCTCCTTAGCCAAGGTCACAGACGAGCTCTACTAAACTAACTTTTTCTGCGTCTTTCTGGATTAGTGATACTTTACTAACTATTAATGTTGTTGCAAAGTTGTAATAGACATTCATTACTGTTCGCCGCAGGTACTTAATATTGTTGAATAAAATAGTCATGTTTTGGGTCTGTTTACATTACCACCTTAATATATTCATCTAATAAAAATTGCTCCCACACGCAATCACTCTCACGCGTATTTTAGAGCTGGCTCTATAGATGACGTGCTTATCGACGTTCGAGGTCCAGTGACTTGCGGCGTAAATTGACCCTTATTTATCTACCTTTGTATGCTTAACTGCGATTTTAGACGAACATTCTTTCGATGTATCTGGGTAAAAAAAAATATAGTTTTTTTTTTGCGAAAGATAAAATGGATTAGAATGGGATATACTACAGTAATAACGCACCGTCTGTTATCTTCACACTGCTGCCTAAAAACCTTCCTTATCTTCAAAATAACTGTGAAAATTGCATCAAAATCTTTCCAGCGGTTCTCTACTTTAAGCAAACAGACGTTCGGTTCGGTTTCGGTGACTAATAAAGTTGCATCTCTCATAACATCTGTATTAATGGGGTTTGAAATAGAAAGACCATAAACCTGACAGTATGAAAAATATGTACGTTGTTATTGGCTACCTAGATATTTAACTTGTGTGTACGAGTAAATTGAAAGGTCGTTCCCGAGGAGCGTTCGCGGCAAGGCGTAGATTAATAGATCTATTATCGCCAAGGAGAATGCAACATGCTTTATGATAATAATAATGTACCGCCACCGTTGTAATGCCACATCAATATGGACAGAAACCCATACAGGTCCTCCACATACGTAGTAAAGCTCTTTTCACTGCCCTATTATACGTGAAAACGGTAAAATATTTATAGATTCCGGCTTTCTACATTTTTTATAATGAGAGCAGACAGACAAATGGGCCACGTGATGGTAAGTGGTCACCGTGGCCCATAGACATCTCACCTCACTATAATGTTATTAGAGGTTTTTTTTTTCGATGCGTTGCTGACCTTGAGGTGTTAGATGGTAGTGCCTTCTTCTTCTAAGTCGTTTTTCCTCATTGCTGAGAGTCGTGATCATTCTAAGGAATTAATCACATAGAACGACTCTCGTGGCAGATTTAATGGGGTGGTTTGCCATTGCCTTCCCCATTTCACACACTGGTAATCTCAGTGTGCAGGTTTCCTTACGATGTTTTCCTTCACCGTCAGAGCAGTCGGTAAATGTACATAAGTCTTTCGAAAAAACCGAAAAACTCATTGGTACATGGCATTGCCTGGTTTCGAACACGGACTTCCCGCATGGGAGTCCGATGTCCTAGCCACGACGCCACCGACGCTCTAAGTAGTAGGTAGTGCCTTATGTGCTGGTTAATTACGCTGGCTCTCTTACCCTTCAAACCGAAAATCAGCAATGCAAGCATTCAACCCAGGCTGACTACGTACATAATCATACTACCTTCATTCTTGATGTTCTTAAGGCGAAAGAGATCTTTGGCTTCAATAGTGGTTTAGTATGGAAACCAAAGATTATTTGGGAATCTCTGATTTCCTTAACCAGACATTCCTCTTCGAGTAGTAGGTTTTCCGACTATCTTCCTTAGCCCATATATCATCCCACTGTTGGGTAAAAGCAATCAAAAATCAAAATATTTTTTATTGTAAAACCTACCTTAAAAGACATTTTTACAACGTCATTATTTTTTACTCTACCACCGCTTCGTAAGGTGCTATAGCTGAAAGGAAAGAAGCGGCGCAAGAAACTTTCAGCAGCACATTTTTTGAAATAAATATATCTTACAATAATTATGAATACAATCATATGATTGTACTTATATTGTACATATATATGTACACAATGTGCAGAGCTGGAGCTGAATTTAGGACCAAGCTTTTTTGACATCCTTTCTCTTAAAGACTTTACTTACATGTAATTATTTGATGCCAATTTATTGTTTGTGTTACAGTGGCCCAGTCAGAAGACTCACCAGTGGCTATGAAACTCAAGAAAATATGCCTTAAGACGCCGGTAGGCGAGGAGCAGGCGGCACAAGCAGTCCTCGATCCTGCGCTAGGTAAGACCTAAACATATTGTATTGTATTTTTGAGTCGATTCGACAACGGTTAGCCTGACACTGCCTCACCGATTGCCACATCTATTGGGTTTTGTCCTTAATTTTATGTTTAATGTAATAGCATTAAGATTTGATATTTTATGTGTGGCAGTAATGTATATAGTTGTGCTCTAACATCATTCGCAATTATGAAGCCTTCCACCTTGCTGTTATGGGGTTGTGATTTTTGATGGAATATCGTGTTTTCTGCATAAAAATCATTGCAAAGGTTGTTACATTATAGGGAGGTAGGTTACCTATAGATAGTCTCTAGTCGCTATCTTTGTCAAGAAAATGTTGATGCCACAATTTTATTGTTAATCTTGTTACTGGACGCATCTATAGATATACGAGTATGTTCCTCCCGACAACGTATTTCCTCTTCAATTTTTGAGACTAAGTTATTGCATAGCATGTCTAAGTTCTAGATTCATATTGCTCTTAATTTGACCATCAGCATAAAAATATACTACAATTTGGTATCTAAATGTAAAAACTTTAGCACTATTGGTTATGTTAGAGCACTTCCACAATGGATTTCGTTCCATATCAATAACTTTGGTTAGTTTTTTGCAGTTTTTTCACTTGCATACTAAATGTAATTTTGAGATATCATGTTTGACTTAGTAACATTCACGGCTATTAGGCAACTTTTTATAGGGTTCTCGAAATAGATTTTATGTTAATTAATAGAGGTAGATCTGCAATTCTGTGGAATATTCAAGTATTAATACGAAACAGAACTCAAAACGAACTTTAACAAATGTTATGACGTAAAATTTAACGATGTTTTCACTTTAGTAAACTTGTAACGAGTTGAGTTGATGCACTTCGCAAATGTGTAAGATTTCTCTTGATATCGATAGTAGATTTTGTCGTGTATATATTTCCATACACCGCCGACATACGTGTCGCCGTACAGTTGATTGAATTGTGCTTTTATTTCCCATCGCGCCACGCACCGAGGGTATGATGTCATCGATTTAATTGCGGCGACCACTTCATTACCTATAAAAACATATTATTTCTGTCTTCTATCTACCCATGTACAACTTGATCCGTCCCAACTTTACGGTGTCGTTATCATTTCATGTTTATGTTGTTTAATGCAGTTGTCAATGTCAAGTTCTATTTTTACTGCTGTTCGCTTTCTATGCCATTGTTTTTATGAGCGGCTCGATCTTTTGAGAATTCGCCGCCGACCAGAGTTCAGTGTGCGTGACGCGTTACATCACATCTCATCGGCTATACATATACGTATCGGCGGCGTGTGTATGTGTATAGTATGTACCACATACGTATACCTATACCTAGAGGGTACGCATTCGTGCACAGGTCGTTAATGGTGAACGTGGATCTGTTGTGTGGTACGCGGGTGGAATAACCTATAATTAGATGCGCTTACACCAATCCTCAGTCTTGGAACTCGTAGATGTCTCGTTCACTCAACATCCGCTGAAATATTTGATGCAAAACAGTCCTCCATATCGCTATAATTGTACTTTGATGTGGCATTAGTAGCGGTGACGTCATTGGAATCGTTTTTGAGGAAATAGTGAGCCGTTATCTTGTACCTACCTATTGATTTCAGGAGTCTTCTTTTGACTCTTGTTTAACAATCGGCTCTTGTTACGCAGAATGAATTTCACCAGTATTCATTGCCACTAATAAGAAAGACCTGAGTTCCGCTAAGACCTATAGTGACTGACCACACAAAAAACAATGCATGTACCAGTTCTTTGTATTGTAAAAGTTGACATTGCTAAATTATTTTCCGGGTTGTTAGCTAGAATCATTCTAGTAGCTTCGTTAATGCTCTTTCGTATCCTTTATAAATCTAGTAGCTGTAATTCATGTTCATAAGAACTGGCAATGTGCAAACGCAGGTGTCAGTTTTTAATAAAACTGACATCTTTTGGCATAACACATTGTTAAAACTTTTATCATTTGCTCGATTTCTACCGAGTCTGGTTTTTCATCTATCTCTTAGACGTAGTCCGAATCTGAAACGTTCGGTAAGATAATTTCAATGTGGGTTTGGTCTTCAGCAACGAACCATTCTCTATTCATTAGGTAATGGATATGCCTATTGTTAATGAAACCTAGCAACTAGACGTACATCGTATACGGTACCTAATCTAGACGGGACGAGAATAGATCCATTCCATAGACACTAAGCCCAACTGGGATAACGTTAGGTGAAATATTGATACGAGTAAATAAGTAAGTAACTAACCAACTGATTCGTACATAGCTAATGCTGCCTGGCTTATGTACGGGAACAAATTGGAGCCGTACAAAGGGTGGGGGTGGTAGGGGGTGGTTCTCGCGTATCGTCGGCGTGATAAGTGACGACTCTCCGTCAGTGTGTTGCACAGAGCGACGTGGGCATGTGAGGCGATGCATCGGACAATAGGAGCGGCGATGCAGTTTCGGCGGAGGGGTACACGCTACGCGCCGTAGTGTAGATGACAACCAGCTGACCAACTCCGAATGTGATGCTCGATTAGAGTGATGTGGCTATGGTCATGTTTGATAAAGCACATGTCTAGGCGTGGTGTCGCTGATGGCCACTAATCTGTGGCACCGGCCGATTGCGGCGTGTTTCTCCGGCGTGCGTGGCACTGCAGCTCTCCTCCACGGCCGGTAATTTGATTGGGCCCGAGCTGTCACCTATGCGCCGCAGTCGCCCGGCCGTCGCTCGCCGGCTATCGATTAGAGCCCCGCCCCTGCCCCCGTGCCGCCCGCGAACCGGATCTCGTCACGCCGCCATTGTGTACCCGCGACGCTTAAACGCATTCGTTTCTCCCGATGCGAAAACGACGCATTCCTTCCGCGCGCCCTTCCCCCCGCGGCCGGCCGCACCGCGCGCGGCGCCGCACCACCGCCGTGGCCCGACCCGACCCTCTCATTACACTTTTACCACATTACCGCCGGCGACCACCACAAACCTTACACCGCCGACGACCAAAGCCTCTCGATATTTACCTATTCAATAACGAAATGTGTCCAGTAAACAATACAGATTCCTGGCCTGCTTCACCGCGAGCGAGCTTTAAACTTTTCATGTCACAAAACTGCTGACGTTCAAAAAACTAACTTAAAATCTCAGCTTTTAATATTCAAAAGGAATGGCGCTGGCAAACTGAAAATAAAATGATAATTTCGACGATTTCACAAACATGGCTTATGAAGTCATATCGCCGTTTACTTACATGCAAATTTGCAACGAAATCGAGTTGTAATAAGTTGCAGTATACGAGTATCTTTTATGAGATTGCAATTGCAACGTTGCACTCGGTCTCGTGCAGATCATGCTTAGACATATTGTGTAATCCTAGTCAATCCACTACATAAGCTGAGTACCTAGGCATTTGATATTGAATCAAAATGAGACTTGGAGAGACAAAAGCACTTGCATTGCGTAATGAGTTGATAACCATTGATTAGCTTTTTGAATTGGCCTTTAAGGCTTTTAGGCGAGTCGTAGTTCAAGTTTCTCAAGCGAGCTCAAAGAATAACCAGTTACTGTGGACCAAACATCAAATTAGACCATAGGAAACTCAATTTAAAATCGATTTTCTAATTTAATTTCTAAATGCTTGTTGTCATTTTATACGAAGGTAGAAAGCTGTTCTCCGACAATCTGGTAAAAAAAAGCTCCCGAACTAAAACTGAATCTAAGTTGAATCTGCGTTTCGATGTAGAGGAGCGCAGGCGGACAGCGCTGTATGTCGAGCGTTCCTCGCGGCACTACACACGGCTACACGCTGCGTTCACTTAATGAAAACACACCCTTATTTGTTGGCAAGTCAAGCTTTCCTCTACGATAGGTACGAGGGGAGGTCCAAAAGTCCGCGGAATGAAGGGGTTGTAAATTTAAAAAAATAATGAAACTTTTTCCATTTCTATTATATAAATCCCCTTAAAGTCAATACATTTTTTAGATCTCGATATTAACTTTTCTTTACCATTAAAAAATACGATTTCACTTTTCCCTCAAAATAAGTCCCAATCGCCTCCTTCACTTCTTCATCGGCATTATTGTTTTAACCCTTGACTCCTTTTTCAAATTTGGGAATAAATAATAATCGCTAGGGGCCAGGTCGGGACTGTATGGTGGATGGGCAAGCGATTCGAAGCCACACCTGTGTCATCGCAACATTGCTCTTGTGAACCGGTGCGCCGTCTTGCAGGAGCAACACACCCTTTGTCAGTTTTCCTCGTCTTTTTCCTTGATGGCTTCCTTCAGTTTCTCTAGTAATCTTGCATAAGAATTTCCGAAGTATGGTAACACCCTTTTCTTAGTCCACTAGCAAAATTCCTTCAGTGTCCCCAAAAATCTTAGCAATCAACTTTCCCGCCGATTCTGATACCTTAAACTTCTTAGGGGGTGGTGTACCCTTCTTATGCCATTGCATCGACTCCTTTTTAGAGTCTGGTTCAAAATTATGAACCCAAGTTTCATCCCCAGTAACAATTCGTTCCAAAACGGGAATAACGTCACCACACAGCTCTAAAAAGTGCTTTGACGCTTTAAATGACGTTGTTGCTTTGCTTGAGCATTCTTGGCACCCATCTTGCACTGACTTTTGTCATGCCAAGATGATCGTGTAGGATCCTCAAAATGGTGGTTTCTGATACGCCTACTAATGCAGAAAGCTGTTTCGTCTTCAGGCTTCTTCGTCTTTCGTGTTCCAATATAATTTTTTCGACTTTATGGACAATATCCTGCGTCGTGACTTCAACAGGCCGGCCTGGGCGGGGGTTGTCTTCAATCGACTCTCTGCCTTATTTGAAGAGACCATGTCATTTATATACCATGGTTTTAGGGGCCCTTTCCCTCCATTCCGCGGATTTATGGACCTGCCCTCGTACCTATAACCTATATTTGGTTCTTCTTCATTATTAAAAAAAAACATGATCCCTCTTTGAAACATTGCCGTTAACTGTATAACTGCAACTTTTTAACTTTACATACTTCTCTTTCCACTGTAAGAAGGTTTCATGGACGTTTGTATTGATTTTGCACAAACGAAATGTGATTCTCGGAATCCAAGCTCTTTATAAGTTAACTTATATTGTTAGCGTGTTTGTATGTATATGTCGTAGACACTTAGCGTAATGGCGCGTTTGACGAAGTGCGTAGGCATTTCACGGTGTGCTAAAAAAATTAACAAATACTGTAATAGTCGAATTCAACGCTATCTGTCTAAGATTTTTAGCCACATCGTGAACTGCAGATCATCGGAACATAGCGTAATGGTATTGTCATTTGAGTTGGACCACGGAGAATCCCCTGAATTTCACTATGTGTCTAGCTCGTAAACGCACTTCATGAAACACGTTTTACGCGTATAGTGTAATTGAACCCCGGTGGCATAGTAGCTATACGTTCGACTCTTAATGCATGCGTGGTCCGGATTCGATCCCTATGATTCTTGGGTCTAGGCCTTCGGTCTGGATCTTGGGTCTAAATCTGGGCCTTGGGTCACGGACACCAGCACCGCCTGCTCAAGGCCGCACGGCACAGCTTACAAGCGTAGGCGCAGTCGGGTGAGTGGGCTATACTGGTGGACTATACTGGCGGAGAATGCAGGTGGACTATTTTTTAAATTTATTTTTGCAAAGTCCAAAGTCACAAAGATGCATAGTCGCATAGTCGCCCGTTGCAGTCGCAAGTCGCAAGACATTTCATTAAATACGGTTCAGAGCTACGAACATAGTGTAATTCAATATCATTACGTATGTGCTAACAATCTTAGACTTTAATTTAAAAAAACGACTATTATAGTATCTGTCTTAACTTTTTTAGCACTTCGTGAAACGCGCCATTACGCTATGAGTCTACGACATATACATTTAGCTCATTAAAAGTTGAAACCGTTTATGGTAACTACTCAATATACTCAAAACCTGTTTTCTTGTATTGAGGTAGTGAATTCGACTTTATTGAAATGGCACTATGATCAAACTCCCAATGACACACTGCACACAAAATGTAGGTAGGTACGTAATCGTAAAACTGATCTTTCCTATTTTAGTTTTTCAGTTTAAAGTTCTGAAAACCTGACTGTTCTTTTCTGTAATCTGTCATCTTAATACTCATGCTCATTTATTGAAACCATCGGGACACCAGGAACTCTTGGTTACGTCATGCTTTTTACAAATTTAAAATTCAAATACAATTCCTGTTAAATATAAACATAACTGGACAGGACAGAACAGACCAGCCGATTTACATTTAAAAATTTAGCTAAATAATCCAATAATACATTGTCTAAATTAATATTGTAGCAGCTGTAAAGGGGCTTTATCGGTTATCTAAATTAATAAATAATAAAATTAAGATATTTGTGTCGTACAAATAATAATAATAAATAAATAAAAATAATAGGTCAATTAAAAATAGCTGCTGTAATTTTCTGTGTAAGTTCATAGGATATTAAATGAATTGATTAGGTGTACAGTGGAAGACACTTCAAACTATATTCTGTGGAACCCTGTCGTAATAAGTGTTTGTTTTGATTCCTTGACATGCGTAATGATGCGTATGAATGTGTCAAAGTTAAAGCGACTAAGTACTAGCCTGATGTGTTGCCCACTGTACTGAAAGAAGCATTTATGGGTGTCTATGAAAAATCGGCCAAGAGCATGTCGGGCACCGCAGTCATTCATCAGACAATTATTTTGCGGTCGATTTCATACAATTAGTTCTAAATTAACTTTTTCGAGTTCTACTTCATAACGTAACCTTTGTATTGGGTCCATTATTGTTTTCAATGAAAATACAGTTCTACTTCATAACGTAACCTTTGTATTGGGTCCATTATTGTTTTCAATGAAAATACTTACTACTAGGTATCATTGGTAAGTTTTTTTAAAGATTTTTGTAACCGTCTTTCGAAAGTTAGACGACATGTGTGACGGATAGGTTGACATGACAAAACTATAAGGGTTCCTACTTGGCTACGGAACACTAATATTCAACGATTTATCTTTCCAAAAATGGCGGCGGGACCGCACACAGAAATTCCGCACGACGTTTCCAGCCCGCGAGCTGTATTTTTGACACTTCTGTTCTAAATAATAAATACACTTATGTTTATCATGATGACTTGATTACCAATCATCAAGTCATCATGAACCAGAAATGATAGAGCTATGGCATACCAAGATCGAACGATTCCAGCACTCCATATATCTTTGCAGACGAAAATCCTATTTCAATTATCATCTTAGGGCTCCTCCTTATTTAACTTAGCTTCATCATCACTATCATCGGACGTTTATATCCTCAATTCCCCACTGTTGAAGTCTGTTATAGCTTAAGGTTTACCATAATAGATAGATAGATAAAAACACTGTATTGTACACAAATACAGGAAAAGTAAAAACTACAGGAATAGTAGCACGATATGTACAAAGGCGGCCTTATCGCTTAAAGCGATCTCTTCCTAACCTCTGATGTTAATTGGATATTAAAGAGATTAGCGACAGTGTAGTGACATGAAAGATATGAAAAAGGTTACTATTACTTAATACACAGTAAAGTTAGTAAAATAAAATTAATATGGTATACATAAATAGTTATGTAGATATACTAAAATAGTTAAATGCATATCACTTTAAACGAAGCCAGGGATTCCGAATGTCGAATTCGACGAGCAAGTGAGTTCCATAGGTGTGCTGCCTTGACAGCAAAGCAGTCAGTGTAGTATCTGGTACGACACAGTGGAGCCTTCAATCGACATCATAATCAGAGCCTAGGAATGTGAACATGGATTTCAGATACGCGGGAGTGATAGGACTGTACAGGACAATAGATGCAGTGAACTTCGTCTCCTCTTCCTAATAATAATAATAATTCTAAGTTCCCAAGTGAACCTCTGTCTCAAGTGTATTTCCACAGTCATTCCATATTTTCCAAGTCCACATCATTCTAATATCGATATCAATTCTCATGCAATATTCAATGACATTATCGCTACCTACTTGAATTGGTAAGGGGTGACCTTTCAAGGAACGGTATTTAATTTTTGATATTCATGAAACATGACGGTGTTCGATCACGTTTTGCAATTTTTGTTTTGTTTCATAAGATATTTTGTATAGCATTTAGGTTTAAGATACTTGGCAAATACGTCAACATCGGGACTATTCTATTCTAGAGTCAGTGCAGCTTGTCTCATCATCTCATCTCATCACCCTATTAACGTCCCCACTGTTGGGGCACAGGCCTCCCCTTGCACATGACCCATGGAATTCACACGCCTTTGGAAACTTTTCATTTCCTCAGACACACAGATGCAGCTTTCCTCACGATGTTTTCCTTCACCGTTAGAGCAGTCGGTAAATGTACGTAACAAAAGTCTTTGACAAAATCCGAAAAACGCATTGGTTGGTACATGGCATTGCATGGTTTCGAACCCGGACCACCCGCATGGGGCCCGGCGTCCTAGCCACTAGGCCACTGACGTTATAGTGTAATAAATTAATAATAATTTATTAGCAGCTTGTACAGTCGACGTATTAAGTAAACAATTTTTTTTCTATACAGTCAGCTGTCTCTTTATACAACGTTAACGGCTGGAACGCCGACGACCAGACAAACTGTAGAGTGAAACAGAGAGATTTCCGCACTATTTAGCTCCTGTAATTCAATATATAATTCCGGGTTATGTGCCCGCCGCGCCCCCGCCGCCGCCGCCACGGATCCTCAGCATGGGAGCTTTTTGTTGACGCGGTGTGCTATAATAAGATAAGCTATAGGTGTATTATAGTAAGGAGATATTCTTTTAGTTGTGGCGACGGTCGCCACAACGTAAATAGCGCGCTGTAGTTTGCGAGCCGTTCGATCCTTGCGATTTACGCCCTTGTGGTGGTTGGACACTTTCTATGCCAACTGTACAAAGGCTTATTTTCGGCCACTAAAGGACAGATCTAGATGTGTTGTTTTCAGATCCATCGGGAAATTCCCCAACATGTGTTAGTAACTGTAGTGTCTTGTTATTTCTGTACTGTTGAAATTAGTTAACGGTACTAAAAATGTCACAGTATAATTACGCTAAGTTGACATATATTAAACATATCGTACAGGGTGTAACATAATATCTTTTTAATCACTCGCTTCGTGATTCTTATCGTCTATATTAAACTCTACTTTTCCCGTGTAACTTTTGGTAAATCTATCGAAATGTCAGTTCAGATATACTTTTCTGATGTTCTGACAATATCAGTGTCAGATAATATTTGTATGGTTAATACTTGCGGTTGTTGGTACTTGGTGAAACTTGTAGTAACATGATTAGACTTACATAATACACTGTTTCACGATATTTTTATTGTATTTTATAAATTACGACCGGTTTCGTTTACACATCTTCAGGTATTTTTATTAACGAAACCGGTCTTAATTAATAAAATACAATAAAAATACCGTGAAACAGTATATTATTTAAATCTAATCATGATAATTTTTGGTTTGTTTTAGAAATGCATGATAGGTATACAATGTCCATAACAAGTCGCTCGCAAGTGGTTAATACAGAGGAGCTCGTAGCCTAGTTGCGAGCACGGTCCGAAAGTGATCGTGCAGGTTAAGCAACGTTGGTGCGGTCGGTACCAGGATGGGTGACCGGTAGTGGCATATTTCATCTGAGCTCCTCCGTGCCTCGGAGACCACGTTAAGCAGTCGGTCCCGGTTGTTGTCGTTCGACAGCAGTCGTTAAGCCGGCGGCCTGAACACTCTGACAAATAGGTTGGCCACTAACCATACGATAAGCAAGCAAGTTATTTATTTTGTTTTGCAACAGCCTGTATGGTGGATATTTATTCATTGTGGTAGATTCTGAAGCTACACGTAAGCCGTGTTGTGTAAGAAGCAAATATTGTTTATCGTCGGCAGCTAATGTACCCACCGTTACTCATCTCATCCTGTGCCCTAAAAAGATAAGTAACCGACCAATAAATAGAGGCAGGTCAATGCTTTGTTGGCGTACACAAAGTGCTCGTTAGATTGGACAATAAACGCACAGGTCGGGTCTAATGGAGTTTTGTTCTCAGGTCTCTATGTAGTACCTCCACTGTTTTCGGGATTTTGGTGGATTTCTATGTACATAATAATGAGGTTAAAAATTAAATATTGTATCGCCAATCTCAAAATATCAAACGGTAGGTAACTAGGTATTTATCTAGGTGGTACAGTCGGCCACAGGTCAACCTACCCAAAACATTAAAGGCCATGAAACCTTATTGGCACACCTACTTTCCGCCATTTCGAAAAAAAATGATTTCTTGACGATCGATCCTAGCTTAATAATAATTCGATAGACATCAATACGATAGAAACATAAAACATATCTAGACAAATACATACCCTAAAGTATCTCTGAACCCAGATATTTGACCCAGAAATCTTACTTAAAAAAATGCTACTTTCAACGTCAAATATCTAGGTTCAGAGATACTTTTTTGTCAAGATATGTTTTATGTTTCTATTGATATCCTCTATCGAATTATCGGGCTGGGATCGATCGCAGAGTAATGTAATCTTTTTCAAAATCACGGAGCGTAGGTGTGCCAGGCTCTATAGTAAAATGTTCCATGACCTTTGTGAATCTGAAATAAACCATGCTGCGTTGACATAAGGTTGAGATTTGATCGAAGAAATTTGACTTTAGCCAGTGGTTGACTGTACAAGAAGTGCCTAATCCTATAAGTTTTTTTATTGTCTAAGGAAAGCAGACTAGCAAACGGGCAACTTGATCAGATCACCGTCGCCCATAGACATATCATGTCACTTCTTATAAGGTTATTAGAGGATTTATGATGCGCTGCTAACCTTGAGGTCTTAGCTCGATTGCCTCATGTGCCTATAATTACACTGGCTCTTTCATACATTTGATCAAATGGACGACTTATCGTGTGTGTGCGTGTGTGTTATATATATGAGACACCGTACTCGTATGTTGTTATTTTTCGTGTCGTATGTTTGTTGTTGTTTCCATGTTCCTTAAACTAGTGGTTTTATTCAAAATTTTGCTTGTTTCCTTTGACTGCTAACTCCAGATTGTTGAGCTGTTTTTTTTTTTCATAAAGCGTTTCGAGATGTTGATTCCTCAAAAGGACGAATGTATCATTTTTGCTTCGATTATTGTGATTTCTCCTACAATCTTACATAAGTTAGGTGGTGGAGCTCACAAGTATACATAACCATGCCAAATTTATAGGTATTCGTGTCGTGATATGAATGTGACTATATAACTATTTATTTTTTCAAGACACACTCTTCAGTCCGTGTCGTACCTATTCTCAAATCCCCAATGGCTATAAAACAGGGGTCATAACTAATTGCCACCACATGTGGTGTCTTTTGTTTCAAGTGGAAATGTCATTGACCCCCGTGAACAGAAGAGGCGTCGCGGTTTCGCCATTAGGTTGGTAGTGGGTACCTAGTCGACGGTCGCGCGCATGCCTGTACCTAAGGTCGCGCCCGCTGCCTTGCCTTCCGATGGAAATCATTCCAATTAAAACGGCAATCGTCTAGTTTTTCGGGCTCCGGTCGAGGGCGCTACGTCCGCCGCCGCGGTCGCCGCGGTCTCTCGACGGGGACAGAGCCACACAGAGCGAAGACAGTGCCGCCGCGTCTTACCGGTGGCCGTTGTTGTCACTGCGGTGTTTCGCGGGCGGGCAGATTTATTTGGACGTACCCCCTTGGGCGGCGCGGGGGGCGGGCGCGCCACCCACCGCGCCACCTCCACACATTTGACTGGATCAATAAGTAAGCAAAGGATGCCCGAGCAGAAAAACCATACACCCGACCACCCCGAGGGGGCACACGTAACCGACACCCCCCACTAGCGGGGGGACTCCGCAGATTGCCATTTTCTCTTTGCCTACGCTTTAATTAGTTGCGTAGTGACGCGTGTGTACCCATAATCCTATGTTATTAAACCGCTGAACGACTCCCGGTGTCCATACCTGATGGACCGTTACTCGGCGTCTTGCCACTTCGACGACGAGAATCCGCAAAGCGTAAACATTATAAAATATTACATACAACATAAACTGTTGAGACCACAAGCGACCGCAATAAAAGTGTCGTAAAAATATTTTAATATCCCATCCAAAATGCTTGGAGAGAGATGATGTATACCTCGATGGTCTCTTAGGATTTTTACCCGAAGGAGCCTGACCGGTATCAGAAATCCTTATCTTCATTAAACGTCATCATAATAATTTACCTAAATGCCACCATGGCGGCATAGATTAGATAAACAGTAGATAATCCGTGGCATACATACTTCCCCACCTGCAATACTTTTAACTGAGCCGTGTCTTTGTGTGCGTCGAAGCCTCCTCTTATGCATATTCATGTGAGAGAGTTCATGAGCTTACTGCCGTTGGTCAACCTTTTGTCACAAACAATGTATACGTAGCTGGTTACTCGCCTACCGTCCCGTCGCTTGACTCAAAATTGTGCCCCAGAATTTTTACATTTCATTCCGACCATAATATCTCTTCCAAGAAACTTGTTAATAGTTCTAGTCTATCTAGACTTTACTTTACTTTACTTTTAGTAAAGTAAAGTAAAAACTATCAGCAAGAAATTGCTGTGCTTAGAGCGTCGTACATATCGTAGCCAGATCGTGTAATTCTTCACCAAATCACCAAATGTCTAGACTTTGTGCCCACCCACGCACAGTGCGACAAGGATCTTTTGGCGCGTGGATGACATTGACAGGAGTTGGTATCACTTTTTTGTCTATCGAACTGTCATGAAGTGACGTTTTTACAAGGATGCGGCGTTAGTTCCGATTTTTGCCACGTGCCAAAATTTCCTTGTCGCACTGTATTTACGAAGTGCATGGGTTGGTGATTTGGTGAAGAATTACACGACCTGGCTACGACATATGTACGACGCTCTAAGCACAGCAATTTTTGCTGATAGTTTTTTAGATGCTAGGGTATCTAGATTAGAACTATTAACAAGTTTCTTTAGTTACAGCATAATGTTATCGATATACCTGTCAACGTCTTTCTCGGTGACTATGGGTATTCAATGAAGACTGGAACATTTTTGATCATTACCATTATTTCTACTCAACTTTTACTTACCTTTACCTTTTTTACTTACCTTATCGTGTAAATTAAAAAAAAACTATCTTACCTAGGCAGTAGGTACAAATTGGTAGCGACTTAGCTACAGCGGTAGACTATTGTTTTTTTTAGTTATTGTGATTTCTTTTGTTTCTGTACAAGTCAAAAGGCATAAATATATTACTAGTGAAAGGACATGACAATATTATCTCAGATCTGTTACACTTTTTGGTTGGCACAACTGGTCAAAATAGGAGATAATCCTGCAATGTTTTACCACTAGAGGCGCCACTAGCACAATTACATTAAAAAAATCAAAAATACGACGTAAGGTACGACTTAAACATAATTTTGTTCTAAACACAAGATAACCTAAATTTATTGCTTTCAATTTGATAAATAAATAATGATTATTTTGATTAATATTGGATGAATTTGCAATATTTTTATTTATTTACATAAAGCCAAATATCAACATGTACGAGTACAGATACGTACCTTTCCACCAAATTCCTTCAGACTCGCGCCACGCTGTTTTATCAGATTTTTTATGTTTGCTATTTTGAAATGGCCATATGATGCCATGATATCATTACTTTTACTATAGCTTTGAGAAATTAAATTAATCCAAATAACGTGAAATTTAAGATATCTTCTAAAATGACGTTTCGTTTTGCTTTTCTGTTTACGGAGTGTGCTCGTGGCTCCGTCTACGCAACGCTCTGCGTTGTATGTCCTATTCACGCAATGGACTTCAGTCACGACGATTAAATTTTTCGATTCGATTCGTTTCGAACAAATTTTTTGGTGAAAAATGTATGCATTGGCATATTCTGTTGTGTTAATCGATGGTACAAGTAGTCCACCTGACATCTGTTCTTGAGTTATTATAACTGTTTTGTATTCATGTGCTCGCATGATGTGTCGTCATTCCGCATTCCAATCGCTTCTAGGAATGTTATGACATAATGCGTTATTGTAACCTCTGCATTTCTGCACTGGCATTGTAAATGTTCACTCTGTCCAGTCTGACTGGCTGCGAAATGGTTTCTTCATATCTGCATTTCACAATCTTGAATTTTTTGACACAGAATGAAAGTTGATAATATATCAACTTTAAATTATCGCACTGTGTCATTCTCAACCTCATTGGCAGAATCATCGATAAAACGGTGGGGCCATATTAAACAAATTAGAATTGGGTAACAATTTATATATCGGAAGAAACTGACCCCCACAACACAGGGTATCCTAGTGTGGGAGCCAGGGAAATATGAGAAAATGGAAAAGATACCGTCTGCATCAATAAATATTTTTTTCTATTTTTATAATATCTACTCACCTACATTTATCACATTGTTTATATTATAAATTTCCTTTCATATAAATTCTTTTATCGTTTTCGTTTATTCGTTGACCTTATCAGGTCAGTGTGCTGCTTATGTTGAGAACCAGAATAAAGATGCAAATGTCATGAAAACCTAGTTTGACGACTTCCTTAATCTATATTATAAACATTTAAAGAAAGTGATATTGAGAATTATCTGGTAGTCCTTACCACCAGATAATTCTCAATATCACTTTCTAATCACAGTGAAAATTACTGGGTGGTTAAAAATGGTTCGGTGTAAAAAGCTGTGATTTTTACGGGCACTTCTCCGTCTCGAGATGTCGAGCGCGCCCGGGCTTTCTACGCGATGGCAATCGAAATAATTATCATAAAGTAAATCCCCACAATTCGGCCGCCCCCGGCCCCTCGCAGTAAATGGCGGGCCTTCGGCACAGAATAGATAAGTACCAGAAGGGAAACTCAGAAGCGTTCTAGCGCGAGGCACAAACACAATCACACGCCGCGCATCC
Organism: Hofmannophila pseudospretella; assembly: GCA_947369225.1. Lineage (NCBI taxonomy): Eukaryota > Metazoa > Arthropoda > Insecta > Lepidoptera > Oecophoridae > Hofmannophila > Hofmannophila pseudospretella. The sequence goes on along the minus strand of OX376330.1, from coordinate 9,668,721 downwards.
TGTACAGGTAGGCGCTGCACCGACGAAGCTTTTCTGACAGCGCGGCGTGCGAGAGACTGCCTCGCCCTAGAACGCTAGTACATTCAACCACTAGCTAAAATATACCATTTGTCAAAATTCTACAACTCAAAGAAGTCTATGGCGAATGCATTAAGATTCTTTTTCAGATTGCAGAAATTTGACAGATGGCATAGGTACATTAGCTAGAGGCCGACTGTACTAAGTTCTGTTCTGGTTTTTGTGCCATCGGCCTCACCGCCGCACGATAGTGATGCCTATCGGAAGCACCCTGTATGGTATCGATGGAATTAATCGACGACCCAACACTTCAGTGATCCTCGCTAACGGCACCCAGCTTTTGTCACGTGATCGCGGTAGATTTCAGTAGCTTAAACGTTCTCATCAACCCTACCGTTTCGAGGGAAGTTTTATACTTTCATACATAACAAAACACACAATAAACCTTTCAATGGTCATTATTCTTTTACTACATTTATCATCGTAAAAAGCTTCACTGAATGTCGATCAAAACACGATTAGTTTTGTCGATGTAATTGCTTTGTTTTTATTTTCTACTAATAATAGGGCAGTGGTATCGATGACACAACCCATAGACGCACTACTCCCGGCTCCCAGTCCGCGAGGGCCAAACAGTCGCATTTTCAGTTTTTGCCTCGCACCGCTCTCATCTCGATGCCAATGGAATTTAATTCGCCCGCTTGTTTTAACGTCTTTCCCATCTTTTTGTCCCCTTCGCCCTTATTAATGCCAATAATGGGTTAGCTTCGCATCCAATCGGGCCTCAAGTGGTGCTGAAGAATTTATTTTAGTATTTGGATCAGTAACACAAATCTTTACATTGCAATATTTCTTCTGGCTAACGAATACCATCTTTATAATAGGCTTTTAATAGGATCGTTACCTTTTCCTTGAACAATAAAACCGGTACTAATCATTTTGTTTTAGTTCCGTTGACATCAGTCTTATAGCATTACACACCCCATGACCAATCTTCGGAGCTCTACCAAAGTGAGCTCGGCTCTTATTATTACACGGTGTATATGATTAGAAGTGCCTGTGTGAAACTGCGTGGTAATAATAAGTAGCCAGCACCTTCCCACCCCGGTTCGTCCCTCCCCTCGACCGCACGCGTCACGTTTTCCACTCTAATACCATCTTGGAGCCAACCCTTAATTTGTGAGTTTTAATTTATGTATAAAGCTAGCTCAATTGTATACGTGACCTAATTTGAGCAGTTATGCTGTCGGGTTTTGGATTATCGGCTTGTAATGACGTCAGAGCTTGGTGTCTTGGCGCGTGACGCTATGGCACGGGGCAAGCTCCCCGCAGGGGTCGCGCTTTTGTCAGCCCGCGCGGGGACGAGTGTCCCTTGTATTTACCTACATGCCTCTATAACGCGCAACATACCGCCTCGGACGATTTTACAATTACAATATCGTCGTAATAGATAGAAAACATTAATGATGAGATGATTGTGATTACTTTGTGTTCCGGAACAGTGATAGATTGGTAGAGATTGTCGTTATTAATATTATGTAATTTATTTACTGGTTTTTTGTTCGGCTTTTTTATACTCCAAATCCTATCCTATCTAGATATATTTTTCATACCATCGGTGGATGTAGCGAGAGGACGTTTCCCCCAGAATATTTTGTATGTAATACATAGTTAATTTATGTTTCTTGACAGCGGTTTTTAAAGCCTACAAATTTACACAATATTTGATGAAAACTCTGCAGCAATCGTAGGTAGCTCATGTTAGAGTCTCGGTTCTAATCTAGACTGTAACATTAAACTTTATTGAATTAAAGACAGGCACAGAGATGAGCCTGTAATATTCGAAATGGAAATCCATCCCATCCATCCACTGATGTACCGCAGGGTTAGTAAGTGCGAGATAATTTTATTGACATCGCACTCATAAAATCGACATCGAAGCTCTCAGAATAATACCATGACACAAAAATAACAGCACCAAATGTTATTTTTATCTCTACATCACGGACAGGTGCAAGCTAATATAGTAATATGGGGAATAAAGAAAACGAAATGCACTATAAAGGTCAGACGCCGAAACGCGTGCCATTTATTGTAAAAGTAACATGAATAATACGTTTACGCGGCTTTTAATAATGTGAGGTAGAGTGGCGGACATGTTGTGATACGTATGACGCGTCCGTAATGGCGGTCCGGGCGGCGGGCACATCGGCGTCGGCGCATAAAAATCAGGCGCGGGCGGCCGTGGTGGCTGCGTTTCGCAACGCACCTGCCGACAGCGCCGCTACTGCAGCCGGGATGTAAATGATCCGCGGAATCGTTTCTGACAATAATTAATTGGTTGTTTTCCACGTGACCTTTAGGTTTAATTGAGTGAGTCATTGGATGGAAATTATCTTTATTATTATTCGATACATTTCACGACAGATAATAATGCAGGTATTTTCTTATTAGTAAATGCTTTAAAGATTTTAATTACTTTGACTCTACATTTCTAGGATACGAATCTGCACTGAAAGAACACCTCTCATACTCTACTCAAGAATTCCTCATCTGTGGTCTTGTTTTGGGACGAAATGTGCTCAAGAGTGCTGTGGATTGTGCTGTTACTTATATTGTCATGTTTGGTTTTGTTTAAAATGTTGGCACTTAGTAAATAACCAGAGTGTATTGTTTCGTATGCGCAAGGTAACCCGTGCTTCCGCTCTTGCGCAAATCTCGCCGCACCGCCTGGCTCTATTGGTCTGTATCGCAGTGATTCATCGTGTAATAACTGCATCAATATACTTCAAATGATATCTTGATGTATCTAATTGTAATTACTCGCAGACTCGGATCTTAATTTTGAAGGAGGGAAGGACTCGGTGTGAAGTTACCAAGTATTCACACATATTTTTAATTCAAACCTTATATATTGCAGGCTAGGGCTTAAATTCCAGGGTTCAAATGTTCGAAGCTTCGATTTCAACTTACTTACTCGACCAGTTTCAGAATATTTCAAGCTCTAAGAATTAGTGTGAACTGTGGACAGTGCTAGACTGTCGACAGCAATGTCTAAAAGGTTTTACTAATTGGTACCGAGTTTATGCACTGCTCCGATCCGTCATACTTCCGGATCCTGGACGGATTGGATCCGGATTCAAATAATAAAAAAATAGCCAATCTTTCAGGCACAATACACGATCAGTGCATCTCGCTCGATCATTAATAGTTTCCATTTCTGTTTCCAGCGACGATGGAGGAGGAATCTAGTGAACTGCCAGGCACAGACGGTCTGCCGCCGAAACAGAAGCACCAGGCGAAGCACCGCGAGCTGTTCCTCTCGCGGCACGTTGAGACGCTGCCGGCGACACACATCCGCGGCAAGTGCACCGTCACGCTGCTCAACGAGACAGAGTCGCTACTCAGCTATCTCAATAAGGATGTGAGTATGTACCCGCCGCGAACGTGACTCTTCTTCATCAAAGCACAAAATGTAAAGATACTGAAGGTCCGCTCCGGGCGTCCGCGATTTTAATCACCTACACTCGACCGTAGACCGTAGCGCTGGCGCAGCTATTGTTCTTAGTTTAAAAGGAAGAATCTTGTGCAAAATATATCTAGCAATGTATTTTACAAATAACTCTAGTTAAAAAATTAAGAACCCCCGACGTACCATTGTGAAGACCCCCTTACTTTTTCCTGATCATCATCAGATCCTCAAGGCTCCAGGTGTGGGAAGGTCACCACAGTCATAACCATTTCAGCTCAAACTCGAACCACCTAACTGTTGCCGTTCCAGAGATCTCATCAACAACAACATCCCAAGATACTTTAAGATCTACTGATCCAATTTTCATCTGACATGGCTAAGAACATTCAACAATTTAGATCTGTTTTTTTTTTTAATTTTATATTTTTTGGCCGCCACCTTTAATTTTTTTTCTCTTGTCTCAGGATTCCCGATAACTTTAGTTCGAGAAGACCCCATCTAACTATTATAGTCGGCGGGCTCATTTCATATTGTGAAATTGAAGTTCGTTTATTTTGCCTGGTCATCATCAGATCTAAGTTGTACAAAATATAGGTTTCAGATGTCGGAAACGCACCCTGAACCTGAAAATTTGAGCTCAATTTCGAACCATATATCGTTCCAGAGATCCCATCTGATATCAAAGATACTCCAAGATATTGGAAACCACTGGTCCAATTTTTATCAGACATAGCTAAGAACACTCGACAACATTTTCTATTAAATTAAAAAAAAACCGGGTCCAAATCGGACCATCTGTTGTTAAGTTATGATGCCACAGACAAACAGACCGACAGACAAACGGGTAAAACTTATAACACGCCCTACCTCGATCGATCGGGGGTTAAAAATAATACCTACACGGTCGCGTCAAAGCGCGTGTAATTCGCGTCCGAATTCCTCTGATTCCATTTCGAGATCGCTTGTACACAGATCCCGCGTGTGAGAAAAATTATATACTTTATCGATGATTCCAAGGTCAGGTCATTCGGTCACTAGTCCCTATTATGGTACATGTCACGCCTTGATCTGATGTCACATCCCGTTTCCTTTGAAATATGTTTGAGCTGTCAACAAACAACATTGGAGATAATACAGACAACTTGAAACTGCTACTTATGGGGACGATTATATTGTATTAAAAAAAGTTGTACAAAATATAGATATAGGTTAGGTTGTTAGGCTCCTGTTTCCGCATTTAGACGCATAAATGGTCCTTTATGATCGAGAGGGTGCCTACGGTACTTTTATATAATCCGCGTTATGGAGATCTCTATGAAAAGTATAGAAAACGAACTGAATAAACTCTGCTTTATGACTATTTCACCTTTACAAGCATTTGATGTTATGTGAATGTAATTTTAATACACGTTTTTCTCTTTTGTTTCAGGACGCATTTTTTTATTGTTTAGTATTTGATCCTTCACAAAAGACTTTATTAGCAGATAAGGGAGAAATCAGAGTTGGAAGTAGATATCAGACTGAAGTAACTAATTTATTAAAAGAAGGTATGTATCATTCATTATTTATTTATCTAAATTTTTAATAGGACCTCCATTTGTATTGTCATTCAGTAATTACTAATGAAATTGAAATTCACCCTATGGAGATTGCTCTCTAGAGAAGTTTTATATGAAACCGCGTATGCATTGTTTGAATATTCGCGTTCATTAGTCGGGCATTGAAATGTCGAATGTATGGAAATATACGTGCATTCGCCCAAACCCTTTGGCTCGTAGACATCATCATTCTAGAGGAAAGGGCGCTACTAGTCCGATTTCTGTGGTACTTTTATCAATATGTGGATTTCGAAAAATATCAAAACATTTTTTTGCATTGTGACACGAATGTTCTTACAAAGCAACCATTGTATTTTTGTAGGCGAAGAGGACCCACGCAACAGTGAAGACCTAGAAACATTGGTTTGGACGCCAGAGCACGGTCTGACGGACCGGCAGATCGACCAGTTCCTAGTGGTGTCGCGCTCCGTGGGCACATTCGCGCGCGCCCTGGACTGCTCCTCCAGTGTCAAGCAGCCCTCGCTGCACATGTCCGCCGCCGCCGCCAGCCGTGACATCACACTGGTGAGTCCCGTCACCGTACCCGTAATGCTAGGGTCCTACGGCTTGTGTTAACACAGGCTAGGACACGCCGCGCCACGCCTGTCTTTGTGGACGAACGCGCCCCGTGCCAATTGCGTTCCCACGGCCTGTATCGGTTTGAACACGTCTGTCGTTACTGCAGTCGCTTTAGTTTTATTCTGTGAGCAAGAATTGATAAACCAAGCAAAGCAGTACAGGGCAGAGGGCTTCACGTGCGCCCTTGCCGACGGATCACAACGGACGAAACTGTTCTCACGGCGCGTCCGCCTGGCGCGACCAGTAGTTTGACCAGTTACTACTACGTAGTATCAAACTAGGTAGGCACGTGCAGTGAAATATACCCTAGAAATTAATAGTTCACAATACTAGTTATTCCAGTGGTGGATGCAGGGACCATAGGATCCATGCTGCCCCTCTCCCAAAACCTGTTTTCCGATTTCTTTGTATCGCTCATTTCTGTCATTTATATCTGTTATTCCGTTCCACAGTTCCACGCGATGGACACCCTGCACAAATCCGGCTACAGCATAGAGTCGTCGCTGTCGTCGCTGGTGCCCGCCTCGGGGCCGGTGCTGTGCCGCGACGAGATGGAGGAGTGGTCTGCCTCCGAGGCCAACCTGTTCGAAGAGGCGCTCGACAAGTATGGGAAGGACTTCGCTGACATACGGCAGGACTTTGTAAGTGCACACAAGTTTGTTTACACCATTTCATAACAACTCCGGATTGCATGATGTTCACGTTACCGCACCAGAGTACGTCATCAAACGAGTGTTACCGTAATCAATCCGTAGTTCTTCTTGTGCCATGGTTTACACCAGGGGTTCCCAAAGTGTACGCCGCGGCAGCCTGGGACGCCGTGGAGAGTAAACAGGGGCGCCGTGAGGCACTCCTATTTTCTTTTATCCGGAAACTAAAATTAAAAGATGTTTATCTATATATAAGTATCAAGCATCTTTTTCTGTTACTGTATTTTCATATTTTTCCGTCAATTTTAACAAAAATCTTCCTTCCTCCTGCGCAAAGATTTCCTGGTTCGATTATCAGTCTATGAGTATTTGTACCCAAAGGTGTACATTAATTACCGGCACATGAGGCACTCCACCGAAGGCCTCAAAGTTAGCAGCGCATCGAAAAACCTCTAATAATAATACAGTGAGGAGAGATGTCGCCCATAGCCGACGGTGACCACTTACCATCAGGTGGTCATCATAAATTGTATTTGACGTACTCGTATAATTGAATATTATAAATAAAGAGCTGAAACTGGCCCATTTGCTTGTCAGCCCTCCTTATACAATAAAAAACAAAGGTCTTATGACAAACCATTAATTAAGTTTAGCACCGTGTGGTGCCGGCCGTAATGAATAGCACCACCCCAACTCTTACCGTGGGTGTCGTACGAAGATCTTAGTGGATACAATTTTACACCTAGTAAACGGCGGTAGGCTCGCCACCTATCACGTTTGTCCACCAAATCTTACGGCGAAAAGTGGGAACTACCTATGATTGAAGGTAGTTCCTCTGTCTACTCCCTCTGGAATTATGAACGTGAGAGTTATGTTATATGTTATAAATTAATCTTCCTTCCTTCTGCGTAAATAGTTCCTGGTACGATTATCGGTCCCTGAGTGATTGTACCCAAAGGTGAAGAACTCTTATGACAAACCGTTAACTTTAGTTGTATTTTGTGCAGTTGCCATGGAAGACGCTAAAGAACCTGGTGGAGTACTACTACATGTGGAAGACCACCGACCGCTACGTGCAGCAGAAGCGCGTCAAAGCGGTCGAGGCCGAGTCCAAGCTGAAGCAAGTGTACATTCCCAACTAGTGAGTGTTTGTACCACACGAATACATACATTTTTACTCGTTGTTGTTTCTTAGCTTTGAACTAGAATAGTTATATTTTGCGCGTTATCACCTGTAAGAAATATCTATGGAACTGTGAGGGGCTTTCTAGAGCATTCGACATTCGGTTGCGGATGTGTTTGTCACGCTCGCATATATGTTGGTGTCTATGTGAGTGAACGAGTTAGACTATATCGATTTCTACTTTTGCATGCCGAAGATGCCATAACCATGCCATGTCCACAGATACTTCCAATGGGTTACAATAGTGATGCACCACTTCTTATCTTATGATAGGGGGCCGGGAATAAATCCAACGGCACTTCGATCTTTTGTGCCTACCCCATTTTACACACTGGTCATCTTAGTGTGCAGGTTTCCTCACGATGTTTTCCATCACCGTTAGAGCAGTCGGTAAATGTACGTAAGTCTTCGAAAAATACGAAAAACTCATTGGTACATGGCAAGTCCGGTGTCCTAGCCACTGTGCCACCGAACGCTCGAAAAACTTGTTCAACTATTGCCCAAGAGGTCGGATTGTATCAGATATTTCAATCGGCTGTGTATTCTAGCTGTTTCATTGCACTTCTCTATTTTCGTTGCGAAGTGTGTGACCTATTTTGTATTTTATTTTGCTAGTCTTTGGGGATATTAGTTTTATTGATTTGGATCATGTTTCTTATTGTAGGAATCATACAAGAGTTTAATAAAAATCTGATAATTCTGACTAGACAAAGCTTAGACCAGGGTCCTATTTCACGACAACAAGTATAAGTCATAACGTAATATATAAGTCTAAAACGGCAACATTGCCGCTATTTGGTATGGAGATTTCTATGAATGAATGTTGCCATTTTAGACTTGGATTATAGTTTCGTTATCCTCCTGGAAAATTAAACCACTTGGATCAGGAGTTAGTGTCCCAACGATACTGTGTTCGTAACATCCTCGCACTCTCCACTTTTGTCCTATAATTTTTTAGTCTTTCCCCATGATTCTGTAGTACAGTGCGTGAGCTTTTATAAAGGGATTCCGGTCTTGAGACTTCGGTGTGCTTCGGATGCTATTAATAACGATACGCAAATACTAAGACTGTATTAAGACATACTGATTTTACCCGATATTCCTTTCTAAGAGCTCACGGACTGTAAAGTGAATGTTATATTAAAACTACAAGCCTAAGATCCCAAGAGATCCCAACGGGATAAGTCCACCTTTTACAAGTTTTAACATGTTTCTATTTTTGGTGTGTCGTATATTAGTACAATAAAGAGCTTACAAACAAACAAGCCCAAGACTGTAGTAAAACAGAGACAGTGACCGATTTTACCCGATAACCGAATTCCTTTCTATGAGCTCACTGACTGTGGATGTTATATTGCAGTAACAAACCGAACCCGGCTCTCATCACAAATTCGGGCGGCGGCAAAGCGGGCACGGTGCTCAACGGAGGCACCAACGGCACCGCCGCCATGACCGGCGCGCAGCTCTGCGCCTCGTGCCAAGGTACATCATTATCAGCCTATTAATGTCCCCACTGTTGGGGCGCAGGCCTCCCCTTGACCAAGGGGGTATGGGCCATGATCCACCGACAGCGGGCCCAGTGCTGATTGGTGGATTTCACACACCTACGGAAACTTTTTATTTCCTCAGACATGCAGGTTTCCTCCTCACGATGTTTTCCTTCACCGTTAGAGCAGTCGGTAAATGTACGTAGGTCTTCGACAAAATCCGAAAAACTCATTGGTACATGGCATGGTTTCGAACCCGGACCTCCCGCATGGGAGTCCGGCGTCCTAGGCACCGATACTCAGATACATAGTACAGTGGAAGGATGAGTCACTGGTGACTATGGATGCCTTAATATATAAACCCAATATCATAAAAGGTAGCCACTAAAAGGCGGCTGACTGACGAATGTGCCAGGATTGCCAGGAAGGGGGGTGGAAGGCAACCCTTTTGCTCCCCTTAAGGGTATCTTTCGTTATATCCTTTGTTACATTAAAGTTTCGTTCTAATGACGCGAAATATTTAAAAAAAAATATATTCATGCATACAGTATCTTTTACATTTTCTCAGATTTCCCTGGCTCCCACACTAGGATACCATGTGTATTTAATTGTATATAGCTCAAGGACCTTCCAGGTGATTTAGATCATGGTTTGGGAATGGCAATGGTATATCTTTTACTGTTTCATAATACTTTTGCTGCAAGATCGTTTCGTTCGTGTATCACGTTACGTAGGTTTTCATAGGATGAAACCCCGGATTATTGTAATTCTTTGATGACCATCAGTACTGTCGACCACAGGTTAACCTACCCAAAACGTCAAGATTTGAGAATCTGAAATGTACTGTATTGCACAGACAAGGTTGAGATTGAATCGAAGGTTTTTGACAGATGTACACTATAGCTTGTGATCGACTGTACTATCAAGATGAAACCAATAGAGTAATGAATCAGCTAATTGTTATTCCTGTTTCAGTGACAAGTTCAAACCAGTGGTACTCGTGGGGCCCACAGCATTTACAGTACAGATTGTGCGGATCCTGCTGGCAGTACTGGAAGAAATATGGAGGTTTGAAGGTTAGTGTGGTGTCACGATAACTGCGATACGGCTTACGCGTATGAACGACCTGTACCGGTCGATATCAAATGTACAGTGTCTGAGTTTTTAGGAAAGGCTTCGGGTCTTGAGACTTGTGAATATATTAAGGCTTATACTGTCGCCAATTATCTTGAGGGTTTGACTTCCAGCATCTAGAAGTTTACGGCTTTGGACTCTTGCCCAAAACAAACTTCGCAAAATCCTGAAGATTTAATCTCCATACATACAAGCTTCTTTTTCTTCTTGTTGTATTTGCTTGTCGTTGAAACAAAAACGCGATAATTGTAAAGTTGTACTTATCTATTGCTGTGAGGAGCTTTTTAGCTGAACAATAATAATTTTACAAAAATTGTTCAAATATAGACCTTGATAGAGGTTTGTAGTACGTATGTGCAAAATATTAACTTATTAGGATCAAGCAGTGTCGTCACTAGAGCTTGACAAAAAAACGTACAGTTGTCGATTTTAAGAGGTTAAGGACTGTAAGTTGCTGGTTGTCGCGTTCATTTGCTAACGGTTAAAGGTCAGAACCAGCAATGGATATTGATCCACCGCGTGCGAACTTGTCGTACTGCTGAGGCCCTTATTTAGAAACGGTCGTATGATGATTTGTCATAAAAGTGGATAAAGACACTAAACATTTATCACAGTTTATTATAATTGAATTTCTTGTTAGTACCATTGTTTTAACTAGGGATGTTACGGAGCTTCGACTCCGACTCCGAAAGGTCGGAACTGCCGATTGATTTTACACCTCCGACTCCGGCTCCGATAATTTTGAATCGGAGGTTATACCGAAGATTTGTGAGCAAACATATTCAAATATCAATATTTATTTAAATAGTGTAGGGCTACGTAAAGGAACATGTTTTATTGCCGCAAACGTCATCATAAAAAATATTGGCCAGTTCAGCTATAAAAATTAAAAAACTGTTTAAAACATCTCTTCTGAACATCTCTCTTCTACCTCTGACTCCGGTTCCGAAGCCGGTTCCGACTCCGATAAATCAAATTTAAAACCTTCAGTTTCGACTCTGGTTCCGGTAAAACCACCTCCGTAACATCCCTAGTGTTATTTTTTTATTTTTTTTATTTACTACTTAACCCCCATTTGACCTCGATCTCGCCTGATGGTAAGCGACGATGAGGTCGACGATGGAGCATGCGGGTCCAGTAAATGCCTATTCACTCTGGCCTTGAAGATCCCAAGGTCGTACGTTTCGGGAAATTTTTCTTGAAGACTAATTTTATCTTTTACACCCCGATATGCAGCATTTCATCTTAATTACTATTACAAATTGTTTTGGCTAGATTTTCTGAATACCATTTGTATGGTAACTTTTTTTTAATAAATGCATTGGTAATGTTTTTTACACATTACCAATATTATTCAACTACTCCAACTAGACAAACCAACTAGACTAGACAAACCTTTGCGCTGCGGTCTCGTGCCCCAGCCTTTGAACCATTGTCGATATTATTGAACGCTTGGCTTACTATTTAATCATCATTTCTGATTTACCTTTAGTACGAATGCTGCCTATATTGAATGAGTTTTAATAAGATGTACGTGGTGCAGACGGCGGGAGTTTTCGGGGAAACAGAGGTGGAAGCGGCGAAGGGTCCTCGCGGAGAGGGCGAGGACACCGCGCTGTCCGTGTCGCACCGCCCGCACCGCTGTACCGTCATCAACTGCGCCAAGGTGAGTCTCACACCAAGGCTGGTGTATAACGTGAGGACACCATGCTCCCTAAGATAATGAGTGTACGAGACCAACTTCGTGTTCAAAAGTAATGGACACAGCCAGTTTGTTTTAAATGTATTTTCTTCCCCTCATGAGCGCCATTTTTAGCGGAATCGGACCGAACCCATAGGAATAATTTTTCCGTTTTTATAGATTTCTATGGTTTCGGTCCGCTTCCGCTTCAGAACCGCTCAGTGTGCTAAAGGTGTGATTCTTACAATCACTGTAAGACGATTTTCATGCCTGTTGAATCGCTGAAGCATCGTCTCTTGTAACTAAATAAATGTAAGGGCAATGGGCGTCGTAGACGACATATGCGAAAGCATCTAGTACTAAATGTGTGAGATTCAATAACCAACCATATCGTTATAGTTGTAAACCATCGTTTCTTTATAGATTAAGAATTAAAATTGTATGTTAACTCCTCCATCACGATTTGGAACTCCCCACGATCGCTCAATACATGAAGTTAGCGTCTTGACGCTTCTTCGAGCAAGCTCCCCACCACCCAAACCCTCTAGTAGTAAGCGCCGCCGCTTACTACACTAACGGTTTACCGACATCCCGTCGACGACGTCGGCCTAGACACGTCCGAGAGTCGTCTCGGATACAACCGTCGGGCATCACGATCTCCATCGCGGAAGCCACTCCCCCACCCGATAGTAGTTCACACTCAGCACCTGCATACCGCCCGCGCCGGCGCGGGCGGCGACCCGCTTCTGGCGCTTACACGCGCTATCGGCGTATTCCAGGCCGCTTCTCCCCGACCCCTCCCACCTCAGCGACGTCCTAAGCCGAGGTCCGTACCCACCTGGGTGCCCTTAGGCAGTGGCTTCTTACAGTAGTTTTTCCTTCTCTAGACTGGAGCGCACTTAGCGCTCGCCCCAAAAACCCCGGTGAAGCTGTAAAGGTAATTAGGACCAACAGCAATTGTCAGTACGAAAAAAGAAAAAAAAATTATGTTAACTGTGTTGTACCTTATTACTGTATGTCTATGAATAAATACTCTTTTATTATTTATCGTCTAATGTGGAAACCCCCAAGGGCACTAACTCCGCGGTGTCACTCGCTAACGAAACGTCACTATCAGTATTTGAATAAGTTGTTGTCTGCGCAGGAATTCAAGCTGCGCGCGCATCTTGCGCGGCACGTGGCGACGGCACACGGCACGGGCGAGGGCGGCGCGCGGCCCGTCATGAAGACGCGCGCCGCCTTCTACCTGCGCGCGTCGCCCTTCACGCGCCTCGCGCGCCGCCTGTCGCGCGCGCTGCGCCGCCCGCGGCACTACGCGCGCTCGCCCTTCTCGCCCATCAACCTGCAGCAGGTCAAGCACGAGTGTGAGTATCGCGTCACGTCAGGTGACATAAGTAGCCAGAGGTACGCACGTCCCCGTTCCCGATCGAGGAAGAAACGATTGAAAGTGTCTTGAAACAATAGAGTATTTACTTATTTGACATGTATGTTATTTTTTTTAGATTATAGCCATTCTTTACTAGTTTTTTTATTTCCTCAGTAGAAAGTCGCTAAATACAGCGTTTAAATTGTAATCATTTTATTATTATTTTTTATATATGCGATAGTGACGTCACACTTGACAGCGTCGTGGCGGATAGCGTTTCACTGCGTTTCAGGTCACGTGATATACAGATTAAAAAGGGAGATTTTAAACTTAATTATTAAACTAAAATCGTAATTTCATGATCTGAAATCAAAATATTTCTATTTCCCATTACTTGAACTATCACATTTACACACTCTCATAATGTATTGTTTATGATGGCAAGTAGCCTTTTCTGCTATGTTATTTATGTGTTCTAAGTTTATTCCGAACAGTTTTCCTCACGTTATATTTATTCCGCAGGCTCGATAGCGATGGCCGGTCTGGGCAGCGCGGAACTGCGCGCGGCGGGTGCAGCGGGCGTGGGCCCGGTGAAAGCTCGCGGACCCGTGGGCGCCGTGGCCACGCGGCTGGGCGGCGGCGGGGCGGGCCGCGCACACGACTGGCTCGTGCTCACGCCGCGCGACCGCATGCCCGTGCCGCCGCACGTCGCCTTCCCCAAGCCGCCCAAGGCGCCAGGTCAGTACAGTACCAGTGTGACTATATTATGTAGCACGCAACTGGTCGGTGCGGTACAGATAGATAGAAACACTTTATTGTACGCAAATACAGGAAAAGTAAAAACTACAAGAATAGTAGCACGATATGTACAATGGCGGCCTTATCGCTTAAAGCGATCTCTTCCAGACAACCTCTGAAGTTAATTGGACATTAAAGAGATAATATCAGACCGGAAACTGAATTGTGCGAATTGCTGAATATGGGCACGAGAACTGCGAATTGCTTCGGAGCAGCTCCAACAGCATCCTGAATTCCCCTATCCTTAAACACTTCCCCTTCGGGTGCTGATCGAATGATGTTATCTTTGATCAGCATCTGATGGAAGTGTAAAAACTCTTAATTATTGCCTAAATAATGTATACTAATAACATAGTTTTTAAGTACAACTACTAACACAATGGATCAAGTAAATATAAATAAAGATATTGAATTGAATTCCGTGTAGAACAAAACCTGAAGCATCCCTCGGTTTTCAGACACTTCATGCCTGGCTTTTTTAGCCAAAAAGATAAAGTAAAGTAAAATACACTTTTTTGGACAAATAGACAAATAGTGAAGTACAATTTAGGCGGCCTTGTCGCTAAGAGCGATCTCTTCCATGACAACCTTCGGACAGAGGAAATGATATCGAGAAAGAGTTAGTAAGTGTGCAAAAAACGTAGAAGAGAAAAACGGGCCCAAATACTTCTAGAGAATAGGTAGCGCCCTTAGTGGTTTCTGCTCGACTTGGCGGGGACACGCCCAGATACAAAGCACGCAATAACCACATTGTCATTCCACAGATGGCAGCCTGATATACGAGCGCGTGGCGTCGCGCGCAGAGATCGAGGCGCGTCGCGCGGAGGCGGCCGCGCCGCCCGCCGCGCAGCCGCTCAAGCGCCGCGCCTACGACGACATCAACGGGCTCGACAGTCAGTACCCACTCTAAACTACATACAAAAGTTTTTGTTATGATTTCTTGACATTCATAATAGTTTCCAAGTATCAAATATTAAATGCATTTCTTAAAGTTAAGAAATAGTCATAAATTGATGGTAAAATGTGAAAACAGAATTAAAATAGCTACAGGCAATCAAAAATCAGAACGGTAGAAAGAAACGGCAATAAGTTTTATGACGTAACTGTTCTCTAGCGCCATACAAGCAGGTCCTGCATATAAAGGACTGTTTTGCTAGAAAGGGACAGAGCATCTGTCCAATACTAACTTTAACCATTAATATCTCTGACGATAGTTGAGATATCGAAAAAATAATTTTATATCCTTTAGTATGTCCATGTAAGTTTATAGATGCAATAAAAAAAAGGTTAATACCGTATTCATAAATAAGTTAAAGCGAAAAAGTGCACCTATAGTACATATACACACACGCACTTTATGTGACAGTCCAGATAATCCCAAAAAAGCGTCTTGGAAACTATCATGTCAGATGACAGTTCCATTATGGCTGACAGAAATGCTTCTATAACATTGTTAACAGTTTCATCCTTATTAATAACATTCTATGCTTCTTTTCATGCTATCCTCTAATGCAAATAGCAACAGGTTAGTAAAAATTTTATTCGAATGTCATTACCATATTTCATTCTCTTCAATACCTTCTTTCTTCTTGTTACCTATTATTTTTCTACCTTGGGGAGACATTTTTTTTCCACCAGCTTAAGTCGGCAGCTTTACAAGGTTACTTAAACTATTTCCTGTAAGTGGATGTCATGCGAGACGACTAAGGGACAGTTCACATTTTACGGAACCTATGGCAATGCATATATAGTATTATTATTCAGTGACATCCAAAAAGTGCGCAAGCATTTTTCCTTTTGCTGTGAACTGACCTACGTGGTAGGTACCACTAAGGATCTACGTGGATACTATTTTACACCTAGTAGATGACGGTAGGCTCGCCACCTATCACGTTTATCCACCAAATCTTACGGCGAAAAGTGTGGCCTATCTGTGAAGGTGGTTCTCCTGTCTACCCCCTCGGGGATTATGGACGTGAAAGTTAATGTATGTATTTCCTGTTTGTCAAGGAGCGGGCGCGGGTCGCGATGGCTCGTCCGCGCCGCCGCCCGCCAAGCGGCCCAACAAACACCCAGCGCCCATGCAGCGGCCGTCGCGCGAGCAGTACGCCGCCATGTGTGCGCGCGCGCAGGCCACCGGACAGCCGCTGCCCGCGCATGTATTTGCACACGTCAGTACACTCTAGTTTATTAATATAGCTTGACCATAGATGCTGTACTGGGCCTTATGGATGGTTTACAAGTGATAAGTGATTAAGTAGTCAAGTAAATTTTAACTAAAACATAGCCCACGTACGAGTAAGTTCTTGCCATCATGAAAGAGTTTATAAACTTTTTGTTTAATTTCAATGTGAAAAAGATAAGAAATACGTAAAAAAATGCACTAATTCATTATTTCCAGACACCTAAACTTTGACAAAATCTTAAATTCAATCATTGTCAAGTGAAAGTCACATCTGAGATTTTATTGATTACAAAATTATTTCAGGTTATTGAGAAATAATAAAGATATCAGCGTGTTTATTTGGGCTATATTATAAATATTTTATTTTCTTCTGCAATGTCGTGATTGTTTATATTGTAAATTAAAAAGTTAAACCGTTGATCCTCACTTTGTAAGTGAGCGAATCCATCTTCTTTAACTAAAGAAGGGTGGCGAATAACCCCAGCGGCACTTCGACTTTGGATCTTTTGTGCGTCTCCCATTTCACACACTGGTGTTCGTTTCCTTACGATGTTTTCCTTCAGTTACATCAGTCAGTAAATGTACGTAAATATTCGAAAAATCCGAAAAGCTCTTGGTAATCTTTCTTCGACGACCATGTGCCATATTTAGTAGTGCACCTGCCTTTTGAGCAGGAGTCCAAGATCTATTCATGTTCGGCTAAGTGTTTGTACCTAAAGTGAAGGCACTTAAATCTTCACTTCTTTTTGTCTCTGAAGGCTAGATAGACGTAGGGTCCATGTATGAATGAGCAAAGTAAATAGTTTACTAAACAGTGTACTTGTCTCGTGCAGGTGAACGGTAAGCCGAGTATGACGGGCCGCGGCGGGCGCCGCCACGTCATCTCGTGGATGGACGCGCCCGATGACCTCTACTTCAAAGCGACCGAAGCCGCCAAGTGAGTTACTATTACAATAACCGAAGAATCTGAGAGCATGACCTGATTAGCTAGAATTACTAGACATGGGCTGTCGACTGACATCATCACGGATCACATTGTTCATATGAGGTAGCCCTAATTGCCGCGGCGTAATCTCGGCCGGCTACAATCTGTCGATCACAGCTGATGTTAGGCTACGGTGATAAACGACCAGGAGATAAAGCATCTGCTTCAGGGCCTAATTTGCTAAATAGGCTAGCTAGAGGTTGGGGGCGCCAAGGGGCGCAATGTGTGCGGCGCACACAGGTGCCAGGGCATCAGAGGCGCCACAAGACGCCCTAGCTTTTTAATCTAATCCCGCCCTAGCCTTCTAGCCCAAATCATCACAATAATCAATCCATCATCTGTGTCACATCTCAGCCTTAGATAGCCGCGCGACAAAACGTGAGTCAAGCAGGGCGCCAGGCCTGGTCTGCTTGCTGCTTATGTGAATTTCCGAAAGTTTGACTAAGATTTAAACTGAGTGTAACATCCTTAGGGCCGCCCGACGGACATTCAGCAGCGGCGAGCTGCGCCGGGGCGCGCGCGCTCCGTGGCGAGCGATGCGCGGCGGCGCGGGCGCTGCGAGCGCACCGGCGGGCGCGGGCGCGGGTAAGGGCGCGGCAGCGGGCGCTGCGAGCGGCGCCGCGCCGCCGCTGCAGCTGGTCATCCTCGACTGACAGGAGCCGCCGCGCCCGCCGCACACGCCGCACCCCTACACCATGGAGGCGCTGCTGGGCTGAGCGCCCGCCTCGCGCCCTGCGCCCCGCGCCGTCTCACCCCGCGCCGAACGCTCTGTTGTATATTCGTGATGTAAATAATCCGCCGCCGCGGCCGACTCGCGGAGTGACCTGTGCTTCGTTGTTCGTCTCGCGTCGTCCCCGGGACCGCCGCCCGCCGCCGCCGACCGCCGCCCGTCGCCCGCAGCCCGCCGCCGGCAGGACGATCGCGAGACGGTAGAGTTAACGAAGATTGTATTTTTGGTAATCGAGTCGCCGAGAATGGTTCTGTAGATAATATTTTAAACTATATTGTTCTTATGTGGTTTGATCTGGCGTCGAGCAAAATAATGTATTTGATACATAAAACGATATGTAAGTCTATTTCATTCGGAGATTCATTGTAGGATAATTTACAATTTTTTTCATAAATAAAGCACAAATTGAAATATTGTTTGGTTTTATTTTCGTAGCTCTTTGGGCCCACTCCTTGACGTCCGCTGGGAGCTGAGCTAATGTAGCTGATACATAGCATATAATTACTAACATAGTCTTAAGTACCCACATTGTTATTAACAAAAGTATAGTAGTGTTTCTCAGAAATAAAAATAATAATAATAGTCCTTTCAATGGACCGGGCCCCTTAAGGCCCGTGAACCCTGAAAAGAGTAACAACATAATCCCACTCTCAGCTTGCAACGCTTCTACTTCAAACACATCACTATGTAATTTTAATGCTTTTTATTTACTTAGTTTAGTATTGCGTACTTCTATTAACTTAACTTGTGTTTGAATAAATAAAAATAAATACAAATACAATAATTATAATAACGGCCTCTACGTGTTGGACCCCACGCAAGCCTTTCAAAGGACTGGCCCCCTGAAAAGAGTAACAACATAATAATAAATAAAATGGATCCATATTGTTCCGATGATTAAAGTTATTTAATTTATAGCTAAAACGTGAGCTGTGATGACTAAATTCGATTTCAAATGGGATCTCCGATATTTACCATACCTGAGATCCCATCCGACATGATCTCAAATGTTTAGGACTACAGACTTGCCTTTCCCACATGTGTAACTTTGAGAACCTGATGATGATGACAAGAAAAGTTATGCCCAACGCTAACTAGAAAAGTGGCGACGCGATGAAGTCGGTGCGCCTCCACCGCATTGTGCAAGCCTTAAGGGGATGTCCAGAACGGTTTTTGTTTATCGTATTGGCCAACCTATTGTCAGAGTTGTTCAGGCCGCCAGTAGGCCTCTGACATGGCCTAATGACAACAACCGGGACAGACTGTAACGTACTCGAGCACAGTGGGGCACAGATAAAATGTGCCACTAGCTGTCACCCATCTTGGTTCTGACCTCGCCCAACGTGGCTTAACTTGCACGATCGCTTCGTTTAGGCGCAAAATGTTTATGATATGATATGCTCGCAGCTAGGCTATGAGCTCCAGAACGGTAGGTTTTGTTTCAATCTTTAATTCAGTGATAAATGATAAGTGCATACCCAAAAATACTAATTGTAAAATGAGCAAATCTTCATGAAATTATTTTGTGAATAAAAGATAAATACATTTTTGTAAAAGTTATATTTATTCGAGTACATAACTACATCTTAATATAAAATGGATAATAACTATTTCTCCGCATGATAAATATGTTTTAAGTGGATTTTAAGACACCTGCATCCCCAACGACTCCCTTTATTCGAAAGCACTATCACATTACCTCGAAAATTAGTCTGTTTGCGTACAAAAATACTATATTAATAGCGGTATATCATGTTGTAGTCGGGAGGAATCTGCATTTTCTATTCCAATTCCACACAATGTTTACTTACAAAAGTATAAAAGCAGTAGCGTTTTTCGAATGGCACTATAATGTACTTGATCGTTGTTTACCTATATTATTACAAGGCGAACGATGAAATATGTTCTCCTACGTTGTGTCAACAATGCTTACTTACACAATACGTACTTTAGATATACATTTATCAAACTAACTAAATAAAGTCGCGGTTTCACTGACACCTGGAAAATGCCCATGTGTCACCCTGGTGTGAACCTTGCATATTTTGATCGATATAGAAAATGATATAAAAGAAAAAGAATCTGAAAGATTTCAACACACCAATGTACCGGTTCGTTGTGTCGAGGAACACAAAATGCAAATCAAGCCAAAATTAAATGCATTAAAAGGAGTTTGATTTGACCCCAATTTGCGCATCGATCGATTTGCATGCATTGCAGTATTCCCTAATCTGATACATTGATAGAAGAAATATTCGTAAAGTTTCAGAATAAATACTGCTATATAATAAATAAACCCACATCTAAAACGTCAAGTTTACGCAAGCCACAAAATGTTAATTTATTTCGTTTGTATTATAATGGTTTGCATAAGCTCAAGCAATACAAAAATATTTAAATAGAATTTTAAAAATATATAATAAACAAAAAACACAGTTTGCTCCCGTCGACAACACATAAATAATGTTGTTCCTAACTGTACTCAGAATTAAATTGAGCATGATCTATTATAGCTACATTTACACTAAGTCAACTTTGTTGCCGGACAATACATTTGTTACAGTAGGCCTCCGATTACACCACTATTTTATACAATTCCATTAATGATAATATTACATCAGAAGTCAGTCCCTTATCGTCCTTTAACTGTCCTTATAATACAATAACCTCATACTTCAACTAAATTGCAGTAGCCTAGCCCTACGTTTAATCTCAAAGCCCGAATACGACGCGACGCAGACCGCTCGCGGTCGGCGCGGCTTCTAACTCGACAGTACAGTGGAAGACACATCAAGCTACACTCCGTGGAACCCTGTCGCAATAAGATTTTGTTATGACTTAAAGTGACAAAGTACCAAAAGGTATACGCTCATGTGTTGTCCACTGTACACCCACAGGACAAGACACCGAACATCGCAGCAATCAATCATAAAATACTCATTACAAAAATACTGTACAATTACAATAATTATTTGAAGGTAATAAACTCTTACTGATAAATCGTAAGCGGTTAATGCTCTGATATAAACTACGCCTGATCTCCCATCAATAATACACCATTCACAAATTATATACATTGTCTCCTATTTAATATACATGTTACATAAACACACATCCAAAATTTGATCCCAAAACTGTAGTCTTTACCTCGATTTATTTTCTAAATTAAATAATGAGATCGAACATAAAACATTATGGAATTTTGCAAATGAGTATAGGATAGGATTAAAATTTCCATGCTATCTAAAACACAAGGAAAATTCTTCACGACAACATTGAATCAGTAGGTTTTCGATACATATGTATATATCAGTTATTTGTAAATTTGGACGAAGCAGGAATCATCTTTGTTATATTTTTCATTCATAAATATGTTCATAATATCTTCATTTGTTTCAAGGCACTGATCGTTAACAATAGGAGATAATCCTGCAATGTTTTACCACTAGAGGGGCCACTAGCACAATGGTACAAAGCCAATCAACATGTAGATACATTCCTTTCCACCAAAGCTGTCTTAACAGATTTTTAGGTCTGCTATTTTGAAATGGCCATATGAAGCATGATATTATTTCCATTTGAAAAATTAAATTAACCCAAATAACGACAAATTTGTGATATCTTCAAAAATGACGTTTCGTTTTTCTTTTCTGTTTACGGAGTGTGCTCGTGGCTCCGTCTACGCAACGCTTTGCGTTTTATGTCCTATTGATAGATAACTGTTTTTTTATTCAGTTAGATAGGTCGTCCTAGCGTCTTACCCTAAATAATAGCCAATATTAAAATATTTAACTCGCAGTACAAATACTTCGTATGAAAATACACACATGACTCTGCATACATAGGTAGATCTATACTAAAATATAGTATTTCGGTGTAATATACATTAGTTGTAAATACATTTTCAGACAAATGGCTCTGTCGGAAAACCAATTTATACAAAAATACATTTTGCCAGTCTGCAAAAATATGTTTCATTCAATGATTACATTACAGCGCATGGACGCGATTAGCAATATTGGGTTAGGTGGGATGTAGTATTTGGACTCAACATGTGCCAATAGTCAGTGCGACGATGGAATGTAGGACAAGAATTTAGACAATATGCCACTAGTTTACCGTTCGAACTTGTTCTTCCTCGTATTAATAAAAAAATATATAAAAATTCTTTAATCTAGTCTTCGATAGCTCTTCCTAAATCCTACAATCAAGCACATACACGCGCAAGGAAGAGAAAATGACCGAATCAATATATGTAAAAACGTTCTTTGTGTGTGTGTTCAGTCTCACGTTTCAGACTTGCGTCGGCCCGAACATCTTCAGTGCTTTGACAAGTTCAATGGCAAATCTGAAACAAATAAAACAAGCGGTTATAGCAGGTTAACTACATACAAGTTACATAGGTACAGAGCGTGTAGTGTTTGTATAAAATAGTACGTAGAGATATGGCACTCACCTGAAGTGGGTTCATCCTTAGGTATGTGGTCGGTGAGCAGCGGGTGTGCGAGCGGCGCCCAGGGCCCGGGCGGCACGCCGGGCGCCATCGCGTAGTGCATCCACAGCGGTGGCGCGGGCGCGGGCGGCGGCGGCGCGCGGTACAGCGGCGTGTACGGGTACCCGTACACGTACGGCACCTCGCGCCACTCGTCGCGCGACGGCGAGCCGCGGTACTGCGCCGTGCCTGTCGCGCCCGCCGCGCCCCACTGCCGCGCGCCGTACGGCGAGGGCGGCGCGGCCGGCGGGTACGCGCCGCGGTATCGCGCCAGCTCCGACGGCGGCGTGGGCGAGTCGCGCGCCACGCCCGGTCCCGGCGAGCCTAGCGTCAGCGCCGAGTAGCGGTACCGGTAGTTGTCGGGGCTCGGGCTTAGGTCGGGCGAATGCACGCTCGACGGGGACTCGGTCTTCAGCGAGGGCGGGTACGAATGCGGCGAGCGCTTCGCTTCGGGCGAACGCCGCGTGGGGCTGTCGTCGGGCATGCTCAGCAGCGAGTGGATGCTGTAGCTGCTCACGTTCTTGGAGACGGATGCCTCCTTGCGTGCAGTGCCGTTGTGCGAGCGCGCCGGGGGCTCCGCCGGCGGCTTGGGCGCGTGGCTCGGACCCGGCGACGGCGGGTACGACGCCGTGCTCAGCGCGGGCACCGTCTTCGCGCGCCGCTTCATGCTCTGATCCTCGAGGCTCACGCGCTCGAGCTCCCGCAGGATGCGCTTGCGCGGCGACACCATGGCGTGTTCCTGCCGGCAGCTGGCCAGCTTGGCGTTGACCGGTGCTGGCAGCGCCGCCGCACGCTCGCGCAGCTTGTCGATCGTGCGCATCAGCTCCTTGCGCCGCAGCGCCGGCCGCGTCTTCTTGTAGACCCTTAACTTATGATACTGATACGGTTTCTTGAGTTTCATGTGGTAGTACTTCTCTCGATCGAACTCCGTCCACCTGTCGTCGTCGGTCGGTCTCGGTCTGGCGTCGGTCGGTCCGTCGACGGCGTCGTCCGACCTAGCGCGGCGGTCGGGCGAGGCGGCGTCGCCGTTGCGGCGCGGGTCGCAAAGCCCGTTGGGGGGCGCGCGGCGCGGCGCGTCGTGCGCGTCGAGGAGCGCGGGGTCGTGCGGCCGGCGGCGCTTGAGGCGGCCTGCCGCGGCGATGGCGGCGGTGTGCAGCGTGCTGGGGCGACAGTAGTACATGGCTAGCTCCTTGGAGAGGTTGCGGCGCGGCGCGGCCTGCTTCCAGCAGTGGTCGCGCTGCCAGGGCGAGGATTGCACGGAGCTGTTGTCGTCGGACACGCTGAGCGAGGCGGGCGGCGCGTGCGCAGGTGGCGTGGGCGGCGCAGCCGCGGGCGCGGCGGCGGGCGGCCAGAACGTCTTGCGCGGCACCGACACCCAGCCCGCGCGCTCGCCCTCGCGCCCGCTTCCACGCACCAGCTCCAATATAAACTTGCCATCTGCAACCACACAACACTCACTAGTAAATAAACATTTTTTCCAATGGGTTCCTGATAAAGAATCAACTGAAATTCAGAATAATTTACTGAAAACATGAGAAAAAGATATTTTCTTTGTTTTCTTAGTAAATCAAGTCATCTCTAAAGAGATAATGAAGTTAAATAACAAAAAGTTATTTAAACAAATGTCAAGTCAAGAGAGATAACCCTTCTTTTTTTTCTAGGCACAAGTCTATGACGATGACCATTACAACATTGTATTTGAATAATATAGTATAATTTTAGTTTTCTCTAAGACTCCTCAAAAGTCTTATCATAGATATCACTGTATCCCATTATAAAAACTAATCTGTTTTGTCAATTAGATATTTACAAGACATTTAGATAAGAATCAAGAACTGAGTCATCTTTATCATTGTAATATTGAGTTATCATCAATTTTGATTTAGTTAGATCTACATTGTGACCTATACTTTTTGTGAAAAGATATTATGATGTAATAATTTACCTAGATCTACAAAATGCAGCACAAAATAAACTGAAATATCTTATAGGTATATTGTTTCAATGAATGTATGTGTTCATTATGTTTAAATTCATCAGATACCTAACTGGGTACCTAATGGCACAGAACAGAGTACTTATATATGTATACTAACAAAACAGGAAACTATTTAATGTAAACAATACTTAAAAACCAACATAATGTCTCATCGTAATTCTTACTTAACACACATACAGTGCAAATTTAAGTGAAACAGAATTTAAATAAGCATCAAGTAGCTATCAACTAAAAAGTAGACTTCTGATCCAATTGATACTATTTTAAAATATTTTTAGGTATATTTTAGGCTATTAGTGCTGGATAGCCTGTTTCTACACATGCCCTGTCTGTTAATCTATTTTTAAATGAGTAAAAAGATAAATAATTACACCTATTTCTCTAATCAAGTAGAGAGAATAGAAAATATAAGTATGTACCATATAGCAGGGAGGTATGAGTATGCATGCTTATCCATAATCTCTTCTCAGAAAAGATAATTATTCTATCTCAAAATGCATGTGTAAGCTTTCTGATAATGATATAAATACTGTAAGGTGTAACAAACAATACATTTCATCTTTGCATTACTGAGATAACTCTCATATCATATATCAGGTGCTTGCCATACATGTTTGCTTATAAAATACAGAATGTGCTTACTATTGGGTATTATCATTTGAATTTGTCAAGTCAACAAGATCATGTTTACATAAACTTGATAATAGATTTAGTACTTCACTAACAACCTGTAGTTTTGACAATTTAAGTTTAAAATCACCTGTCTTCAATTCACCTGTTTTTAATTTAGTTTCCATTATAGGGTAATAAAATTAAATACATGCCTGTACATAATTAATTAAAAAAGTAAAGAATACTAAATAAACCTTAAATTTCCTTTTTTATATTTATAATTGCAACTGGTTATTAGAAATTTAATTGTTTACCTGTTAATTTCTTTAGAATAATAGGAATTGAGAAAATAATAATTAGAGGCCCGTGAACCCTGAAAAGAGTAACAAAATAATAAAATTGTTAAAGTTATGGTGACTTCATTTCGCTTTTGTAGGTAGGTATTTCTGTAACAATCTGCTATACATTCCACCAACAAGGAAAAATGATTATTTTTATACATTTACAGCTACTTACTACTCTATCAGACAATTAAAATTCTTCATGGTGTATTTATGAATTTACAGCAAACTCGTGAAGTAATAGCAAATGACTGCTTTTAATACTATCTAGCTGGGAAAAATTGGAAATCTAGCTTCGAATGTAAGATAATGAGAATGTAAGATTAATGTCAATAAGGTTATATAGCAACGTCTGGAAAAGAGGAAAGGATAATTCAACATGAACTAGAGAGAAAATACCTAAAATGTGTTTGATCCCACTGCTGGGCAAAGGCCTCCCCTCTCTCCTTTCACTTTTCCTTATCCCGGGCCGCCTTCTGTTATGCCTGTTGGAAAGTGTCGATCTCGTCTTTCCACCGTCGCCTTGTTAATAGTAGTAATCAATAATAGTTCCACTAAATTATTGATTGCCTTATCACATAATATTGACACTACCAGGAAACACTTAAATGTCATAGTGCTTCTGGTAAGGCTGCTTTATAAATACAAACTCCATTTGGGAAGTATACAAACTATTATAAAAACATGGCTTATTAGAATTGTCTGATATACAATGTTCCTAATAATGTAAGTAACATTCAAATGTACTAAGACTTGATGAATTTGTATTTGTTTCCACTAGAGTGCCCACAGTTCCTTACGAAATGCCACAACAATAGCACAGAGGCTGTGCTCAGACAATTGGCAACGACTCAACCAAATGTATCTGAGTAAGTTTATCAGAGCATGAATGACTTTCTAGTTTTTATTACTGTTTAGCTAGCAAGTGAAATAATGCTTGAAAATGGTCGAAACACGAATGAAAATATATGAGGGTCTAAAAGACACTCACCTTTGAAGAATTTGAGCCTTCCACCAGTAGCAGTGAGTGCAGTGTTTTGCCCAGGAGCATCCTCACTCGCAACCTTGCTGCTTCCATTACCATTCACGCCATGTCTTCTGTCCACTTCCTCTGTCATTTTGGTACATGTTGTCAGAGTTGTGTTTGTTCCTTCCTGTATATGCATTTCATTTCTGACCGCTCAATCAGAACACGAGCGACACTTCAGTTCGAACACTCTCGCCATGTCGCAGCGAGTGTTGGCAACGGCGGATCACTGAACACCATTCGTTGATGAGGATCGACATTCAATATCGTCGTGAGAGTCCTCATCCTACTAAGGCCACCTGCGGGTTACAAGCTCCTTCAAAACTTTCATATAAACACATTACCGACACGGTGACTACTGAGTTGAATTTGTATCCGAATTGACGATATTTCGGGAGCACTTTCACGTTTTCACTGCCTAAATAACTACAAAACAAAACTACAACGCCGGATTCCCGATTGTAATCGGGCCCACGACACAATTCAATAAAAAGCTGTCGTTTTTCTGTACATAGTTCATTCACACCCAGCATCCATTTTGATTCGTTCAAAATCAAATACGTACGATACGATCGTTCTTTTTTTGATCACAAATCCGAATGCGTTGTTAACTGCGTTTAGTTTATGCAGATGCAACAATAATTTTCAGATATTTTTTTTATGAAACATTTTCAACAATTTATTTCAACAGAAAAATAAGTCTTAAAACATCGCATAACGAAATCTCGCCCACTCACCAGCATGTGCGTGGGCATTTGGGCAAGTAAGAACTTAATTTAGCGGTTACAGAATCGACGCTATTGCCAATGTATGTATCAATGCTTTTATAATTTATGCGCCATCTAGTGTCAAGTAGCAGAAGTATTGATTGATATAGTTTCTTAATCACCGCCATCTATTGTCAATATTGGATAAAACTTAGTACAAATTTATCTCAATAGATGGCAACCAGAAAAATACAATAGCAAATTTATTTATTCCTGAAACAACTGAACTACAGTAGTCGCCAGAAAAATGCGTTAGTTGTTCGACGTCCAATTACTTTTAAACTAGTTTGATCGTTGAAGAACCTCGATAAATTTCATATTGGGAACGGCCGAACGTCGAACAGGAACGGTCGAATATAAACCTCTGATATCAGTGGTTAATATTCGACCGCGCACCGCTCGCCGCTGGCCAATTTCTATAGAGCTTAGTGCACGTGCACTCAATCCATACAAATTGGTCAGCAACGGTAAATAAATCGACACTACTCTCCTTGGGACAAATCTTCTTGGATTTTGGAGTTTCTCAAAGTATTAATGGGACTATTGGGACGGACTTTTAGGACTAAAGGGAATAAAAATAATAATAGATTGGTGTCTATTCATTTTAATCCAAATTCACATAGTCACATTACATTACAGTCATATGGAACAATAACACCACTGTTGGATGAAGAAACAATACTCTTAGAATATTAATTAATTTATACACTTAAATACTATTAAAACTTGAATTCCTTGTATTTTTTCGCTTGCTTCGAGTCCGTATTCTGTTGTCGTTTCCTCTTGTTCTGGAAATAGACATGTTTACATTATTTATTTATATTATTTACGGCATATTCTAGCTAGTACTACTACTACTCAACAAACATCTAACTTCCACACTTAAACTTCTATGATCCTTAATGGAAGTCTATATTTCATAGCATGAAATCACTACAGATGTTTGTTGATTAGGGAATTGACGAATTGGGGAGGGAGACTACTTTTTATTTCATCCATCTTCGAATGCAATGAACGAAATGCAACCGTCACGCTCACTCATGCTAGATGGTGTAAAGAGTGAGGGTGACGTTTCGTTTAGCAATGTTAAAATTTACCTAGTGACACCCCATAATTGGTGATAATGGGTAAATAAATTTCGATTGATTGATTGATGATTGATTAGTATTGTACAGTCGAACCTACCCAGAACGTCAAAATATGAGAATCTGAAATGTGTCATAAAGGTTGAGATTTAATGGAAGGTTTTCGACAGATGGTATACTATAGCTTGTACTCGACTGTACCTGTGCGAGAAAGCCGAAGTAAAATCCGCCAATTGGATCGCTTAATTTTACTCATGATGTGATAATGATGTGATCTTATTGGTGGATGTTTTCATCGCTCACCGCCTCTCTTCCAGGCTCACACAGCTAGTGGACAGGCACTCTAGTTGACTGTACCTTCTGGCGGGCCACGTGGTCGGCGAGCATGTCTGAGAGGTCCTCCCGCGCGCGTGGCCTCGTCTCGCGCAGGTGGCGCTCGTAGCGCGCCGCCACCGCCTCGGGCTCCAGCTCCAACTCCGAGGGGTCGAGCGCCACCTCCACGCCGCCCGAGCCCGGTCCGCCCGAGCTCACGGCGCCGCCTTCGCTCGTCGCGCCCGATGCCGCCGCGCGCTTGCCTGCACACACATGTGTATTCGATAATAGGTCTCTATCATGTTACTTTTGGATGTGGAATCACATCGTTCGTAAAGGTGTTATTACGCCCGCATCGGCCGCGTAGGTGTAATAGCTCAGGTGATCAATGATTGCGGCTTGTAAACACGTCGATCGACGATTGATCAACCTTGTGCTAGTTGTTGCGATCAATCAACCAAAGCCGAATATTTTCATCGATCATTATTGCAAAACCGGTAATAATTACCCGACAAAGGATTCAGAGTGCGTCCCAAAAGCAGTTAAAATTATTCACGTTGACATATGTACACGTTCCATTGCTTGTTTTGAATAAAAGTTTGATAAAGTTTCAGCTGTTAACGCGGTAATGGAACATTCACAGTTGTTATGGAACACTCTTTCATTACCTAACAGTTGGGAAAGGGCCGGATCCAAAACCGTTTCGAGTGCTCTTTATCGGGTAATAATTACCCGTTTCGATACGTTCTCTAGAATAGCAACGAGCAACTCTATAAGTAACAAAGACTCACCGGGGTTGGCGGCGTTGATGTCGTACACGTGAGTGGAGGCCATCATGCCGGCCGTCAGTCCCACGCGCCGCTCCGGCAGGACTTGGTACAACGCCGGGGTGTCGCCGCTGCAAACAAGTAATTAAACATCATTTATTTCAGATATCTTACTTTGTCACCAGCCCCCTTCCGGACGCGACTGGGGTGTCACTGTCACCTCACTAACAAGTAACTCACCCCTCGGTGTCGGTGTCGACCTTCTTCTTACGCAGCTCGATGGTGTCTGGCGTCTCCATGCCGGGGGGTACGGAGCTGATGCCCAGGGGGGTCACCAGCCCCTCGCCGGGTGTCGCCACGCCGGCTGCCATGTCGCTGTCTTCCGCCTTTTCACCTTCGTCACCGGATTCCTCTGTCATAGACAATAACAATAAATTAGTGGATGCTATAGTAACATAATCACGAATCGCATTTTTTCAGAATTGAGTGAAGCATTGTTTTTTTTTAAATTATTTACGACTAAACCCGCTGATCTCAATCTCATCTGGTGGTAAGTGACGATGAGGTCGAAGATGGAGCACACGGGCTTAGTAAGTACTAGCTCTTTTATAAACACTGCCAAAACATATCAATGCCAAAGCTAAGACATTTGCCGACATACTTTACATACTAGCCAGGCGGATCCTGACCCTACCACCAGCATTTGGGTTAGTCACCTCGTACGACACGCTTACCCAGTGGCGATAGGGATATTCTAATCATAAAAATATAAAAACATACCTTCTTCAGATTCCTCCTCAGATTCAGATTCCAGCTCTCCCCACATTGTCCTGTCAATGTCTTGATCTTCTGTGTCCTGTAAGCAAATAACATAAATTACTCGATGTTGGGGTTGCAAGACCTTACACTAACTAGAAGCCTGCAACAGTGGAGATATCAGCCGGAGATCTTACTTCGCTACTTTGAAGTGGGGTTACCGAGCTGACAGTGTGGGAGAAAAGCACAATAACCTACCCCTCATTGAAGAATAAGCATAAGGAACGTCGGTAGCGTAGTGACTAGGACTCCGGAGTCCCATGCAGGAGGTCGGGATTCGAAACCATGCAATACCATGTACCAATGAGATTTTTGAATTTTTTCTTAGTCTTACCGCCTGCTCTAAAGGTGAAGGAAAACATCCAGGGAACCTGCATGTCTGCGGAAAAAAGTTTCCAGAGGCGAGTGAAATGATCCATCATGTGGGCGTTTAGGCTGATAGAGAGAAGAATAAGAAGGTAGGCAAAGGCCACGTTGCTTTTGTCCAGGGTATAATCACATCAGCCCTGTAGTCTCGGACGTAGAATACGAGCTGCTGTCTGTTGTACGAGGCGACTAAAAGGAGTAATGAGGGTCGCGGGCGGTCAAAGTGGGGGCTTTGACCGCCCATCGTAGGTGGGCGAACGTGGCGAGGGCAGCAGCGTGCTATGGCCGCACGCTGCTGCCATAGCATATACTTACATCCTGGCCTTGGCTCTGGTGACCAAACACGTCTCCATAGAGCGGCTTGCCGGTCTCGTCGACAGGTGGCTTGCCCCAGCCGCCCGCGTGGTAGCCGAAGGCACAGCCGTCAGGGATGGGCGCGTTCAAGCCTGGGATCTTCAGGTTGGGGTACGAGGGCGGGGGCCCGTAGCGCTGCTGCGCGATCAGCCATGGCGGCGGCACCTGAGGACAAGATTTGCTATGAAAATTGGTATTGTATTGGTGAGGGACGTGTCTATTGTATTACAGTGTGGGATGTTGCAGATGCAGAATTTTTTACATCCGCAGCGGATGCGGATGCAGATGTCAAGTTTTTTTAAGAGATAATGAATGATTGAAAGAATACACTTTATTGCACAAAATTAGTGTGATAAAGTGCGTACAAAACGATTAATACAATCTAGGCGATCTTATCGCTAAAAGCGATCTCGTCCAGACAACCTTTTGGTGGAATAATTTACTATACTAGATACTTAATTTAGGTACAAGAATAAATTAAAAAGATGGTATATATAAAGGGTTATATTTCTACTTTAAGTGCTGTTGGTTTTCCAATAAAATAAAATACATACATACATACCTTCACGCTATGTCCCTTGCGGGGCATTCTTTCAATCTGACCTTTAAAGTTCAGTCTAAGACGACCCCGGATTTCCTTCCACTCACTTTCGCTTCGTGTACATGTTTCGTCATTCGTTAATCGCTCATTATTTCCACATACCCGAACTAACGGAGCATACTTTTTTCATCATCAACCATCCACACATCATGCAATAATACAAACGCAATCGCATACTCACTTTGTGCGAGCCGGGCCCCACGGGCATACCGAGCGCGGTGCGTAGTTCCTCGGACAAGTCTCCGGGCTTCTTCTCGCGCAGGCGCGTCTCGAACTCCTTGCCTTCGTAGTAAAGATCGCCGTGAATCGTCATGCGGGGTTTGGTCTGCCACCTGTAAAGACAGATAATTGTGGTGAGATTGTTGGTGTAGGGCTCCTGTTTTCGCATTTAGACATATAAGCAGTCATTATGCTCGCGTAAAAAAAATGTGATTAATTATTATTTTTAGTGTATAAGAAGAGCTGGCGAACTGATACTAAGTGGTCACTTAAAGGGTTTTCGATGAGTGCCTTATGTACCTGTAATAGCCAGCGGCACTTCGACCCTTGAGGATCTTTTGTGCCTACCCCATTTATACACTGGTCATCCCAGTGTGCAGGTTTACTCACGATGTTTTCCTTCACCGTTGAGCAGTCGGTAAATGTACGTAAGTCTTCCATAAATACGAAAAACTCATTGGTACATGGCACTGCATGGTTTCTAACCCGGACCTCCCGCATGGGAGTCCTATGTCTTAGCCACTGTGCCACCGACGCTCTCACCCCATCCTGATACTGTAATAACTAATGTTAACAAAATGACAATAACGGTACTTACCAATATTCACCTCACAATTAGTCCCTTTCTTCACTCTGTTTTAGTTTGGGATAAAAAATGTTCGGAGACCAGTTTTCACACTGTACCCAATAAGATCAAAAATATGTGAGTTAGTTCAGATAACTCACTTTTAAGATCACATCGGCCTTAAAAACAATGCAAATTAAAGCAAACATTTAGAGGCATCAACAAGTTTCTAAAATAGTTCCATTCCAAAAGTAACATTCCAAGGACGATATATATTTTTACGAATATTTCAATAATTTGCATAGAAAATCTAGGTATTTTTATTGCAAAAACTGTTCATGTACTAAGTCGAATGCATCTGGAGAAAAGGGCGAGGGTCGCCACGTATTGGATGTCTCAAGGTGGACACAGAACAGACGCAGAGATAGACCCAGGAAAAGATGTCAGGACGACCTGGATTCACATTGGAAAACCTGGACAGAAGTAACGCAAGACCGGGATGTTTGGAAGAGACTTGGGGAGGCCTTTGCCTAGCACTGCGACAACCACAGTTAAGAAAAAAAGTAACTGAATTGTAAATGTAAGGGATGATAGTTTGCGCAGTTAAGATTTTGGGTGTGGGAAGTGAGTCTACGTGCGCGAACTTCAAGTAGCGCCCGGCGGCAGCTACTGTATCTATCTACACCCTAACCAGGCATATAAAAAACCTCGCCATATTGTGCAATTATATGGTATTATTTTTTCAAAGCAGACTCTAAAACACATTATAAAACTACCAATGGCGCCCTCTTGACAGGGTTTTTATATTCCTGGTCAGGTTATACTTTTCTTATCGATCCACTTACTTGAAGAAAGCGTCATGTAGCTTCTGATAATCGATATCTATCTTGCCGAGCTTGGGGCGCGTGCGCTCGCGCATCTTGGCCTTCAAGGTCTTGGTCTCCTCCTTGTCCTGCAGGGAGGCTCGCATTTCCATGATGCCAGTCTTCTTGATGAAGTCTGGCAGATCGAACGGAGGCTTCTCTATGCCGCGTTTACCCTGTAGGTACTGCGGACAAAGTTTCTTGTTAATTTATAACAAACAACCTGCTCCGTTCCAATGACGGATCGGTTGGGGGAAAGGATACCATGCCCCCCTAAAACCTGGTTAGGTAGGGCCTATAAGATTTTTATAGGGCGCGATGCTCACTTGCGCTTGACCATTTTTAGTACTTTTTTTCCGATTTCACTAACCTGGTGGATGGCAAATTCCAAAATTTGTTTCTGGGTCTACCCCAACTCCGTTTCTCATAACCTAAGTGTCGACGCGCTGTAGCACCCAACCTTCAACGCGCTGAACAACCGACGAAAGAATATGGCTCAAACTCAAATATTTATTTTAAAAAAATACCTATATGTAAATCATAAGATCCTAATCCTGGTTGCTCACTAATTTCATTTATTTTAATATACATATGTTTAAGTTCCAACTGGTGTATGGACTATGAAACCTTTGTAATCTTACCGCACAAATAAACTATTCTTATTCTTAATATTTATTTATCCAGTATGTATTTTGCCTTTTTTTGCATCCTCGTATGAAATAAGGCTTACCACAATAGTGTCCCCCATCGAAGATGGCGGTGTTGTTTGAATATCCAGGACTCCTACTGCAATACAATGGGATGGCTGCATAGGTACTTCAAATGTAGCTAGTCACTGCCATCGACCAATCAACCCTTTAAAGCCCATTCCCTCAAATAATCTCGGTACACCCAAACTGATTGCGGGACGAAGGGTGTTTAAATATAAAATAGGAAATTTAATAATACATACTCGTAAACGGAAGCAATCGGCAGTATACATCCTCTGTTGTCGCGGCGGCATCGTTAGACAAACGGCGACATTACGGCGACATTTCCAAAGAGCGAGCTTATTTAAACGAATAGACTTTACCTTTATAACTACCACCCTGTTCACCCTTCGCAGTCCCTTCAGTAGACCTCCGAACTCCTATAAATACACACCTTCCGCTTGTAGCACCAGTGTCTCGGGACCTGCACGGTGTTCCGATGCGCCTTGAGCTGCACCAGCAGCTTGGGGTCTCGTGCCGTCACGTCATACATCTCCACCACGTCCGGCCGCGACACCAGCTGCTTCAGCTCCGCGACCGATAACCGCGATAGCTTCTTCAGCTTGCGTTTTGAGAGGCGTTCTTTTTCGTCGGCCGCATTTTTCTGTACAAAAGAACTCAGTTTTCTATGTTTGGTGATATCTAGATCTGAATCTATCTTGATGTTTGTGTTTAAATTATACAATGTGAGTTTTCAGTGCCAACACGAGATTTGGCCCTTTTTACAGAAATGTTTTTGATGGGATACAATTTAAAAAACCGGGCCTTTAGATGGTGCTCACCTCAACAGCCTCCTCATCAGCCGCGAACTGATCCGTGACCTTCTCCGAGATCTTAGCAGGTTTTGAGAGGTCTTTATCAGGATCCTCCTTGACGTCTTCCTTCTTCTCTGAGATCTTGAATGCCTCGAGCACCCGGTGAAACTGTCGGTACATCGGTTCTAGTTCGTGGAATTGGATATTTTCTTGGATGTATCTGATGAAAAGAGATGAGATAAAGATCTTTATTTTTACAAAAACTGGCCATGATAAGGTTCCATAGCTATTCTAGTTGTAAAGGCGCAGTTACATATAGTCGTTGACCGCTTCGGCGACCGACCTGCGGTGGACGACCTACGGTCACCGACCTCCGTTGTTTACACTTGGCCGTAGTCGTCCAACGTCATTCGCTCGTGGACAACCTTGTGACATTTTGACATTCGCCGAACACGGTCGACGACTTGTAATTCACATATATAGGCGGTGGCCGCATGCTGTGACCGCCCGGTCGGTCGGTCGACGACCATGTGTAACCGCACCTTAACTTTGGCGAGTTCTATTTCACAACAGTTATGGGGAGGTAACAGCTGTACCCTGTGTGACATACAGAAAGACATGACAACAAAGTTGACTACAGATTGACACACATTTTAAAAATCTAGTCAATGAGCAATTTGTATAGGGTGACTGATTGACGAAGTTTTTTCTTATGAAGGTTCTCTATAAATACAGAGTTACTATCTGAGAATAAACTAAGTAAGTAAGTATGATTTGAATCCCATTTTCAACAACCAAGGAGAAATTTCCACCAAATTATTATGTACTGCACTAAATATTGATATAGCTTGACCACGGATGCCGCGCCGCGCCTTAGGTTGCGACAGACGTGCCGGGGGTAGAAAATGGGCGAGCGCGAAGGGGAAGCAGGCGGGCCTGACAGTATGTAGCCAATGGAACGGGCCGCTCCGCCCCCGCGTCTCGCCGCGCAGCTACCTATGGCGCGGCGCAGCATCCGTGGCCAAGCTATAATAGATGTGAACAGTTCACTCACTCAATTTCAGCCTCTTTTTCTTTTTCCTTTTCACTAGATTTCTTTTCTTCATCCAGACCCTTGACATTGCTATCTTTCTTCTTGGTGTCTTCTCTTCTCTTTTGTCTGGCTTGTTTCTTTTTTTTCTTTTTGCGTTTGTTCTTATTTGTCTTGTTTGCTCCCTGTGAAAAGAACAAATCTTAAACGCCGTCCGCATTACGCGTGGCAAACATTCGAACATTGGCTCGCGCGGCAGCCGAGCGTAATGGAGACGGGGCTGCCGCGCGAGCCAACTCGAACATTGCCGCGCTCGAACGCGACGCGCGGCGAACCATGTTCTGTCGGTCTTTAGCGGCGCGGCAAAGGAGCGTCAGTGCTTTGTCCGCGTGCAGTTTGGACGCATATCAGTTGGCTCGCGCGGCGATAAAATGGATAATGAAAAGTGTCTTACTTTCATAAGATTATACGGCTCTAAACAATTACTAGGGAGTAATAAATGTAGTGAATATTACAACAAATCATTTTTGTGAATAATGATGAAAGCGGCAGCTGCACGTGAAACATCCATCCATTTTAGGTGGTACAGCCAAAATACAGGTTTGCCGCGGTCGAACATTGCTCGCACTGCAGCCGCGTGTAACATTAACCGGTAATTTCTATGCCAAATTAATTAATTTTATACTAAAAATACTCGGGTGTTAGTTTGATTGTGTGCTAAACGGAAAGGCTAAACAGGTTAGCCGCAACAAGCACTAAAAGTTGGTAGTTATATGTTGTTATAATATGAATTAAAAATTAGGAGTTTAGGTAGCAAAATACAATAAAAATTATACTTAGACACAAACTTAATTTGATTTCCAATTTATCTGTCGCTCAAAGTGTTTAAGATTTTAGTTCTGTAATTGCAAAGGGAGTACTTGATTTTTTAAAATTAATAATCATATATTAGTTTCTAATGTATTATTATATATTTATAGACAGGCAGCATATATGCTGATGTGTCTATGTCATAGTGTTGGAAAGTTTACCTCTTGTTTAGATATGATGGGAGGCTGTGGAGCATCAGGAATATTGTCATCATCAGAGTCACCCTCGTCTTCCTCAGCGTCATACTCTGTGCTGATCACCGGGGCTGGCGGGGCTTCTGGTTCGTTGTCTGCTTCTGAACATTGCCATACATTCATTATTATTATTACCTAACTAAAATATTTAATTTTGTTACCCATATATTTTTTATTTTATGGCTTCTCGTGTTTGTTATTGTTATATTTGTGCAATAAAGTGTATTTTACTTTTACTTTACTTCTTTATTTTTTAAATTAAGATTTAAAATGACTCACCCTTGACCTGCACATTTTCATCTCCAAGAGCAGCCTGTCTCTGATCCTTGTAAGCAAGAGCCTCCTCCAAAGCCTTAGGTAGCACCACTCCTCCCACAGGGGGTGGCTTGTTTCTGAACTCCTCAGGGGTGTCTATCTTCATAGTTAACAAAGATGGCAGTGAAGACTGAGCTTGCTGCATGCCCTGCATACCCTGATCATCCTCTTCCTCCTCATGCTCATCACCGTCATCACCCTGGTCATCCCACCCGGGTGGGCCATCGTGCCCCTGCCTGCCCCATCCTGGTGGACCCTGCTCATCCCATAGGTTCATCCCAGGAGGACCCATGTTAGGCGGAGGTCCCATACCTGGCGGACCCATGTCCATTCCCTGATTGCCATAATTACCCTTCATATTGCCGCTTCGCATCATCATACGTGGGGGACCCATCCCTGGCGGCCCCATCGGCGGAGGACCCATCCCCATGCCTGGTGGCGGGCCCATCCCTGGCGGAGGGGGGCCCATGCCTGGAGGACCCATACCCATCATATTACCAATTCCAGGCGGTAAGTTCGGAGGCCCTCCGGACATGTTGGGAGGTCCACTAGCCGAACTGACTGGCGGCATGGGACCGGGAGGGGCCATAGGAGGAGGCGGGATGCTCCCTGGCGCCATGGAGCCCGGCGGAGGCGGCATCGGAGGAAAGCTTGGCATACCCGGCGGTCCCATCGATCCATTGTTGTTGGACGGTCCAGTGCCCGGTGGACCTTCCATTTTCACAACTAGAAATTAGGAGGCACTATGACAAAATCACAAAAGGAATATAGCGTTTCAAAGTGTTCGAAAATTATATCAAAACAAAATATTTAGCGAAACGCAAAATATACCACAGACAAGTTTGAGGTTATGTTACTGATGTTGCCAGCAAACAGTGTTGTTCCAGTCAAATTTTGGGTTGCCATATTTAAAGTCTGAAATTGCCGCATTTTGGGAATATTAGGAAATATTTTAATGATTGATTTATTACAATTAAAAAATTCTCTTTCTCTCATTATGCCTACAATTTGATCGTAGACTTTTGACACTAGAACAAAGTTTTTTGCCGCGGGGAATCCCCGGATGTGTTCGTTAGGCTACTTCAAGAAAATCAGGATGTCATTTATATTTTTCTATTAGTAGAAAAGGGGTTACTATTACTATTGTTATTACTATTAGTAGCTAGCAGGCAATCACAGAAATAAAATATTAAATTATAATATAATACCATAGCAATATATTATAATATAATACCAATATATTATATTGGTACTATAGATGTAAAGCGGTAAAATTACCCTGGTAAGGTACGGTCATTTAAAATAGATAACGTCATTTATGATAAATGACGGTCATTTTTGGTGAAATTCTAATTATAATTGACGACATTTCAAGTGTTAACTTTTACCAATAGCTTTGCCTAATAACTAGTTATCTTTCAGTAAAATTATGTTAAGATCCACACACTGGTTTCCAAAATTTATTGGTCCAAAATATGTTAAAATATGTTAAAATACATTGGTAAAAAACAAACAGTCATCGGATAGTATAATTATTTGCTAAAATATTGTTATTACAAGTTTTCGGCTAAGATGTACAAGAAACGAGATATACTAAATTTTCGATAAAAGTTTTTGGGTATAATTGACGTCTTTTTTCAATTATCGCGCGTTCACTGGCCACATTTGGCTAAGTTTATATAAAATAAGAACACAAACAAAACATGTCATGACAACACATACTTTAAGCTCAGTCTGAACTGAGATATAACAGTTCCAATTTACGAGGCCGCGCGAAAATGCAATGTAACCAAAGTAATTAACGATGAACTAATGAGTGGGACCGCGCTCCGTGACACCTCCCTCCCTTCCCCGCTTTGCCGCAAGAAAGATCAAACGCGCCGCCGCCGTACTTAAGAGTATCTATAGCAGACTCGCTCGAATACTCCGCGCCGGCCTATTTTTTTTTTACTATTGGCATTGTTTTTTACTACGATGTTATGACATTCAAGTGTTATTCTTCTTTTTCTGCTTTCTAAAAGTTTTTAAACAAAAGGTTGCTATGTAAATCTTGCTAATTACGAATAATTTTTCAATACATTTGTTTTTGGCTTTTCCTAATATTTAACGAACATTAGGAAAAAACAAAAACAAATGAACAAAAATGTCCATGGTCGTGAGTAATTTAACCAAAAATGTCCGGTCATTTGGGTAATATTACGTCATTTTGCAACTATAATTGGTACCTCTGTGCAGGCAACACAGTCTAAATAACGTTACATAATATAATACAATAAATATTATCAATTTCATTTGAGAAACGTTACATGCGTTCCATCAAGGTGGCTAATTGCCGTATAATTTAATACGGCACTGTAAATGCTGCTGTATTTTTGTTAGACTAAATGTCGGAATGCCGTATATTACGGCAATAGGAGATAATCCTGCATGTTTTACCACTGGAGGCGCCACTAGCACAGTTATTAAAAACATACAAAACTACGACGTACGTGTACGACTTAAAGATGATTTTGTTCTAAACATAAGATAACCTAAAGTTTGCCTAAAGTACACCTCACGAGGCGCTGACTGCAAGTGGGGGGATGGCGGAACGCTTGTGATTGGCTGCAGCGAACCGAACAGGCGCTGGAACTGGTGCATGTAGTCCCAGCCTTAGGCCGTCTTGCACGAACCGTTTTCTCTCAGGTTAACTCTAACCCGTAGACAGAGTAACCAATTCACTAGTTAACCCAGGGTAAACTGTTCGCGCAAGCGGGCCTTATGATGAAACACCGATCCTTTTGGTATAATCTGGCAATACCGCCACAAGTTTGGCACTTGTATTGTGTCGGTATTGCCAGACTATACAAAAAAAGATAACGCAAAATACTTACTACTTACTTACTCCGCTGGCGCAGCGACCCGTAGTGGATCTTGGCCTCCGATATACCAAAGAGCGTCAAATAAACGAACGCAAAATAAATTGATTTTAAAAAAAAAGTAAGTAAGTATTCTAGGTACCTATTAGGATATTTCTACGCAACGTAGGTACCTATGTTGAACAACAACGCATGACATTTGGAAAGAAGAGAAGGAGACTGGAATGTTTGGTCGGTGGCTTAGAGAATTCCTTTTAAATCTCTAAGGTTGGTGGGAATGATTGATTGATTCGCCGTCTCGATTAGGAGTGTGTATCAAAACCAGTTGAAATTTTTCACGTTGACAATTGGACACGTTCCATTGCTTGTATCCATATAAGTTTCATTAATTTTCAACTGTTAACGCGATAATAGAATAAGGACAATTGTCAACGTGAATTATTTCAACTGGTTATGGAACGCCCTCTGGGTATATTTTTTTTCACAGATGATTGATATTGTACGTATTGTATTGTTTTTGATTGACAGTTAAATTCACAAAGAAAGAAAATAATTTTGTTATCAAATTTTCCTGTGATTAGTTCGTCGTTAATTGGCGTTTCTTTGTAATTGCGTCATAGGTAATATTTTGCTATTGAAAAGTCATACGTGTCCTTTTCATATTATTGCCGAGATGGGAGAGAAATACAACACCAAATGCCCTGGTGTAAAGCGCCTCATGAGAGAGGCGCTGGAGCTGGCTGAAGCGACAGAAGAATACTGTGCGCGACCTCTAGAAGACAACCTTTTCGAGTGGCACTTTACCGTGCAGGGCCCGAAGGGAACTGACTTCGAAGGTGGCATCTACCACGGCAGAATATTGTTACCTAAAGAGTACCCCATGCATCCACCGCACATCATCCTCCTGACGCCGAATGGTAGATTTGAAGTTAACAAAAAGATATGTTTATCTATCTCTGGTCATCACCCTGAGACATGGCAACCGTCATGGTCTATTAGAACTGCTTTATTGGCATTAATTGCTTTCATGCCAACTCCCGCGGAGGGCACTATTGGATCACTGGATTACACGCCAGCCGAGCGCAAGATTCTGGCCAAGAAGTCGACAAGTTGGGTGTGTCCCCAATGTGGAGAAATATCTGCTCTGTTATCATCTACTGCTGCGAAACCTATTACTGAAGAGGAACAGTCAGTGCTCAGTCAAATAGCATTTAAAGCAGAAGAAGAGCAGACGCCTAAACCTCCAGAAGAGCCGGTGCAGGAGGTGGAGGCTCAAGTCCTGGAGTCATCAGAGCCTAGTACCAGCTTCCTGGACCAATTGACAGAGATATTGGTAGCTCTACTTGTGGGAGCCATTGGCATATTTGTATACAGGCGCTGGAACGCATATCACCCTGCAGCTGAGACAGAATTGTAATATTTTGGTGCCACAACTAGGGCCATCTGAAGAAGGTCGTTTCTGACCTGAGGAGACTAGGTGCATGTATTCAATGTAATAATGAATGGCTATATATCCAGGTAATTGTGGATAGTGAGGAAAACATTTTTGAACATCTTTTGGCCCACCTGGCCATTTTTACCAACATACCAACATAGGAGGGCTTAAGGATATATATTTTTTGCACATACTTGAGAATTATTGTCATGCATGATAGAATATTATAGATTTTACAATTTCAATCTATGTGGTACTGCTTTACATAGTGGGATATTCAAAAGAAATTGGATATTATTTTAGTTTTACAGATCTTTTATAGCACAATTTGATTATTTTTTTCTAAATGTTCAGTAGTAGTTGTGGTATGTGAAATTATTGATTTAAAACTTGTGCCTTAACTAAGTGGGGATATATTTGTTAGGCATCCAAAACCCTCAAAGAGGCAACCGATATAATTTATTGTTCTTTACATCACACCACTTTCCTTTTATTAAGAATATTCATAGATAGGTTTATTATCAAATGTGTTTGTCTATAACTGTAACTGCACAGAAACCACTAAGAGTTATGGAAACTAAAATGTAGAGATTACCTTCTCTCTGATGGACACTTAAAGTTGTTTTTTTTATACAAATTATTTGGGGAAGGACCCGCCACTCTCCCTTGGATACACCCTCCCCAATTATTTCAAAATCCAGAAGGATTTACAATCGCAAAGGATATATCCTTAGGAGGTCGGATTTGTCATGCTTTGCAATTGTAAATCCTGGACTTGGTAATCGTTGGGGAGGGTGAATACGAAGTGGCCAATCCTTCTACCCCAAATAATTTTAATAATTATAATGGATTTCCGCAATGTAACGCCTGATTCTATCAAATATTTGATATTTCTAGAAAATATGTGAAGATTTTCCTTAAATTTTTCTAACAATAAGTCACAAAATTCGCAATGGATGGATTTCCAAGCGATACTTTTTGTATCTGCTTTGTGTGTTGAATATGATAATTTATTATATTATGAATTTAGATTAGGAAGAAATAAATAAATAATGATCCAACTCCTACTATACTGATACTTCATGGTGACATTCCAACAGCTCAGCTGTTAGTTTACACAAATGTACTTTTGGCATAAGATATAAATCTTTCAGTAGGTAGATAAGTTGTTTATATAATGTATATGTTTGTTTATCAAACTGTTTTGGTTATAAGATCTAATTTATAAATTGATTTTAAAATTATTTAGTAATTGTTGCATTGTGTTATTTATTATTTGACCTTTACATATTTAACAAAGTGTAAATTCTGTACATAATTGGGAGTTTCATTTTCAACCTTAATCCACATGGAGCACCTTTTCAATTTCTCGTGTCTTCCATCATGTACGTAAATACCTTTATAAACATTAACCTTATGCTCCCAAGGACTCTACTTATGGGATTCATAATAGCTCATTATCAATTATTATCGACCTCATCGTCACTTGCCATCAGGCGGGATCGAGGTCAAATGCGGGTTTAGTAGTAAATAAAAATAAAAAAAAGCTTAAATCAATAATAAAAGTCTGTAAATGCAATTACACTTTTATTAAAAGAAAATACATGTGAGGTCTAGAATATTACATATTAGTACATATAGGTAAATGTTTGCAAAGAGAGGTGTAGTAAAATCCATCCACCATGTGCTTCACTGCCACAGTTTAAAATTGCAGTTTCCGAATCGCGATTTATATCAAATCTGCCACATTCATGGGCATTTCATCTATTTGAGTGGAGTAGTATTGCTCAATGTCTCTCAGGATCCTGATGTCATCGGATTTTACGAAGTTGATGGCGACACCCTTGCGGCCGAAACGACCTGATCGGCCAATCCTGTGGATGTACAACTCGCGGTTGTTTGGCAGATCGTAGTTGATGACAAGGGACACTTGTTGGACGTCGATACCTCTCGCCCACACATCCGTTGTAATGAGAACTCGACTGTAAAAATATATCACAGTAAGTTATTAGTCAGTAGTTAAATAGCAGACAGATAAATGAATTTTAAAGAAATCATATATGCCTATCTATGATTTGATTTCGAATTTCAAGTTTTTTTTTATAAATAACATATTTACTGCAATATAGAAAAATATATACAGACCTTTGACCAGAGCGGAACTCTTTCATGATGTTGTCCCTTTCCTTTTGAGGCATGTCTCCATGCATGGAGCTGACTGTGAAGTTAGCCTCCTGCATCTTCTGCGTGAGCCAGTCCACCTTTCTCTTCGTATTGCAGAAGATCACAGCTTGTGTGATGGTGAGGGTATCGTAGAGATCACATAGTGTGTCGAACTT
Organism: Hofmannophila pseudospretella; assembly: GCA_947369225.1. NCBI lineage: Eukaryota > Metazoa > Arthropoda > Insecta > Lepidoptera > Oecophoridae > Hofmannophila > Hofmannophila pseudospretella. The sequence continues at coordinate 9,625,124 of OX376330.1, read as the reverse complement.
CCATTCCTCACGCTCTACCGCCACGAAGAATTGCTTGATACCTTCTAATGTCAACTCATCGCTGAAAACAAATATGTATTTTATTTAATGTTAGAGGCACAAGTTGGTACTACAAATGAGGCAACTTTGCTTACACTCAAATGAATGTCTGTACAATGTAAAATACTTACCGTTTGACCAAAATCCTGATAGGATCTGTCATGAACTTGGAAGTCATTTCGAGGATCTCGTGAGGTAGAGTAGCAGAGATGAGCACAACCTGTGTTGCTGGAGGCAGGTAACGGTACACATCATAAATCTGTTCTTTGAACCCTTTGTTCAGCATCTCATCGGCTTCATCAAGAACCAGCATCTTAATTGATCTTGTACGGAGTACCCGCCTTCTGATCATATCTACAATGTCGACCAAAAAAATATTAAAAAAATAAATATATTGGATTGGCAGATGAAATAAATGGATAACAGAAGAAAATAACCAAAATAATTGCTTTTTAATAATAATTTAAAAGGAAATCATAATTATAATTTGTTGTAAAAGTGCCAGTGTGATTATAATAATAAAACTTTAATTCAGGCATAAAAAACCTATATAACAAAAGAACATTATGTATCGGACTTCATTTCATTTTGAATAAATATCAAATTGATATATCATACAGATCAACAGAAACAAATCAAAACATTTAAAAACAAAACTTGTATCTTCTCTTACTCACCGAAAACCCGACCAGGTGTACCAGATACGACATGTTGACCATAGTCCAACTTCCTGATATCTTCTCCTAGGTTTGTGCCTCCGATGCAAGCATGGCACTGCACATTCATGAAGTCTCCCAACGCGAGGATTACCTTTTGAATCTGCGTTGCCAACTCGCGAGTAGGAGACAGTATTAGCACCTGTGTCTCACGAAGAGTCGTGTCCAGAGACTGCAGTATAGATATTGAGAAGGTTGCAGTTTTCCCTGTGCCTGATTGAGCTTGGGCTATAACGTCTCTGCCTTTTACGATCGGCAAAATGCTTCTTTGCTGAATAGCTGAAGGTTTTTCAAAACCTGAAAATGTGAAAGTGGTTTAAGTTATTGCATCTGGAATGAATGCGTATGCACGCGTCAAATGAATTGGAAATAAATTACATAAGTATTTACAGAATATCTGAAGAATAGAAGTAGAGTACGTACCATAGGTGTATATTCCACGCAGTAACTCATCTCGGAGACCCATGGAATCGAACGTTGGGATAACTTCAACATCTTCACTTGTGTCGAATTCCACATTTGATAAATCTTCAGAAATAATCTTACGATTATAGGAAACCTCCGACGACGTCATTTTTCTGTAATGTACGTTTAAATTGCAAATTATTGAAATAACCACGCAACGCAATTAAATTCTCTGAACGCAAACCAAACAGGCAAGGAGGCAGCACCACAAACAAAATCCACCATCAATGTTGCCGTTCGGAAATTATAAAATTCCCTTAGTTGGGTAATTTTTTTATCAGTTCAAATATAAAAGGGTTGTCCACCAACCAATATTGCTATATTAATAAAGTGTTGTCGTTAATTACAAGCGAAAATTGCACCTCGAAAGAAAAAAAGGCTAAAACCTACAAATTAAATCTAGTTTGCGACCGACCAAAATCACTTTCGGGAGCGGAGAGGATACGTGTTCATCGTTTAAGAAAGACAGAAGCCCAGAAAAATGACAGCGGCTCGAACCAGGTTGACGAGCGCCGAGGAAGAAATTTAAATTCATGAAATAATAAAACCATCAGTAGGAGCCCCTACTTCTACTCACCCCGATTTTTATTAAATCTACGTGTGACGAGAATGAAATTTAAAATACTTTTTGTTTTCTCCAACCAGTTGACGAAATCAAAATGTTGTTTCTAATTTCACCAATTTGGTGAAATTAGAAATAGACCAGTTGGTGAACAACCCAAATAAAACTGTTTCATCACACATAACATAATGCATTTAATTTGATAATCATAATCATACAACCTCATTACTAAAATAAAATCCGCACCATATCTAAATTCTCCGAATTTGGGGAAAGTCCAACAAAAGGGCAACACTGTCGCAGGGATGTGTCACTAATTAATATTGCCATTTTGCGGGATTATCCTCTAATTTAGGGAATTCAAATCTGCGCCGGGGGGGGGGGGGGGGGGGTATTTTAGCGGGAGGGGGCTTTAAAGTCCATTCGCTCAAATCGTCTTGCTGTTCCACTCCGCGAAAGGCGGGACCCTGATTTACTACAGAAAGTCTCTTCACTGCATCGCACTTGACACCCCTCCCCTCGTTAACATCGAGGCTTCAGTCTGCCGACTTGCCATGACAGGCCATCAGCCTATTACCATCGCTTCAGTATACCTCCCCTGCGGTAAGGAATTACTCAGGAGGGATATACAAGCACTACTCGACTTAGGCGACACAGTCATAGTGGCTGGTGACCTCAACTGCAAACATGAGCGATGGAACTCCATCATTTCAAACCCCAACGGCAACAGACTAGACGCATTAGCTGACACACTCAACTTTGACGTACTAGCTCCCATGTCCCCGACCCACTTTCCCTACACCGTCAACCATCGACCCGACATACTCGACGTGGCTCTCTTCAGGAACGTCTCCTTACGGTTTCGTTCTATAGAGACGCTACATGAGCTTGACTCCGACCACAGACCAGTACAACTCCTTTTAGGTCCGCCCGACTCCTCCGAGCCGGACACCAGGACAGCAATGAACTGGAAAAAGCTCGAAGAGTCTCTCCGAAATCCTAGTTCCCCCCTACTGGACCAGATCCCTGACATTCTCACCTCCAAAGACGACACAGTGCTGGCGGTCAATGCCCTCACCAGTCACCTCGGTAACGTCATTAGTGACGCCTCCAGGCGGGTTCCAGCGTCGAATGATCGACGCTGGGAGCTGCCTGAGGATATGAGGGAGCTGTTGACGGCAAAGAACGCCGCCACTCGAGCTTACGACAATTACCCGACTGATGACAACAGGAGACGGCTACGCGCTTTACAGAGGGACGTAAAGGATCGCATGGCCGAGCTCCGCAACCGTAGGTGGGACGATCTGCTTTCGGAGATCTCGCCATCCCACCAGGCCTACTGGCGCTTGGCGAGAGCTCTTAAATCAGAAACTGTCTCAGAGATGCCCCCACTAAACCGACCGAACCAAACTCCCGCGTTTGACGACATCGAAAAGGCCGAATGCCTCGCCGACAGCCTGGAAAGCCAGTGCTCCCCTTCCCGCGAACCCGTCGATCCAACCCACCTCGATATGGTGGACCGCGAAGTCGAATCCAGGGCACAGGTGCCCCCGTCCGATCCCCCGCTTGATCCGATTACGGCTCAGGAGGTTCATACCGCTATCAAAGGTCTTAAACAGAAAAAAGCCCCCGGCTCAGACGGAATTACCAACAGGGTTCTCAAATTGCTCCCTGCTCCCCTGATTTGCCTATTGGCATCTATTTTCAACACCGCAATGGCCAACTGCTCCTTTCCAGACGCCTGGAAGGAAGCAGTTGTCATAGGTATTCCCAAACCAGGTAAACCGCGCTCCGAACCCACCAGTTATCGCCCCATCAGTCTCCTCAAGACAATGGGGAAAGTCTACGAACGACTTCTCAATAATCGCCTCCATGGCATTGCCAAGTCCAAAGGTTTAATCCCTGACGTCCAGTTTGGCTTCAGACCCGGACACTCGTGCGTCCAGCAGGTGCACCGCATCACGGAACACATACTGGAGGGACTTAATTATTCGCGTAAGCCGATCCCCACAGGGGCGCTATTCTTCGACGTGGCGAAAGCGTTCGACAAAGTCTGGCACAACGGTTTGATATATAAGTTATACCAAATCGGGGTGCCGGATCGTCTCGTACTCATACTACGGGACTTCCTCAGGAATCGAACCTTTCGCTACCGCGTCGAGGGATCGCTCTCCTCCCCTCGCCAAATCAGAGCCGGAGTCCCCCAGGGCTCCGTCCTCTCGCCACTCCTCTTCTCGCTGTATACCAGCGACATCCCTCGCCATCCAAAGGTAGAACTCGCGCTATTTGCGGACGACACCGCTCTCTACACCTCTGATAGGAACAGGGCTCGTATCACCCGGATTCTCCAATCCGCCGCCACCGCCCTAGGCGAATGGTTTCGGAAGTGGAGAATCGAGGTGAACCCTGACAAAAGCGCCGCCATTCTCTTCGCTAGGGGTCGTGCCCCTGATACGACCACCCATGTTCGGAATAACATAGGGCAACTCTCACTTTTCGGCAGACCTATCCCTTGGGAGAACAAGGTCAAATATCTAGGAGTCACCCTTGATAGAGGTATGACCTTCGAGCCACACGTAAAACGCGTCCGCGACCGCGCAGCATTCATTCTCGGCCGGTTACACCCGATGCTAGGCAAGGGGAGTAAAATGTCACTTAGAAATAAGTTGACAATTTACAAAACTTGCATCCGTCCAATCCTCACGTACGCAAGCGTGACATTCGCGCACTCTTGCCACATTCGCCGCCTTCAGGTTATCCAAAATAGGTTCATGCGTAGAGCAACCGGTGCTCCATGGTACCTACGTAACGTAGACCTCCATCACGATTTGGAACTCCCCACGATCGCTCAATACATGAAGTTAGCGTCTCGACGCTTCTTCGAGCAAGCTCCCCACCACCCAAACCCTCTAGTAGCAAGCGCCGCCGCTTATTCGACTAACGGTTTACCGACATCCCGTCGACGACGTCGGCCTAGACACGTCCTAGACGACCCCGACGACGCCATCACGATCTCCATCGCGGAAGCCACTCCGCCACCCGATAGTAGTTCACACACAGCACCTTCATACCGCCCGCGCCGGCGCGGGCGGCGACCCGCTTCTGGCGCTGTCACGCGCTATCGGCGTATTCCAGGCCGCTTCTCCCCGACCCCTCCGTCCCCAGCGACGTCCTAAGCCGAGGTCCGTACCCACCTGGGTGCCCTTAGGCAGTCGCTTCTTATAGTAGCTTTTAAGTCCTCCTCTAGGCTGGAGCGCATTTAGCGCTCGACCCAAAAAACCCGGTGAAGCTGTAAAGGTCATTAGGACCAACAGCAATTATCAGTACGAAAAAAAAAAAAAAAAAAAAAAAAAAAAAAAAAAAAAGTCTTGCTGTTTGGAAATGCCGCTCGTGCTCGCGCCGTTGTTAGTCAAACGATGACTATGGTTGATAATTCAAGGATAGCTTTATTTAACAGTCTCGGTTAAATAGTCTCGCTATTAGAAAAGCGGCAGCATTTTCAAAAAGTGAGACTTATTAAGAGAATGTACTTTACTTGTGTTGTATATAAGTTATTGGGAAATTTTGTTTGAAACACTGTCAACCCAGTGAAACAAGTAATAGTTTTATAAACTGTGTTATGGAGTTTGTTATTAAAAAAATAGTACCATTAAAAAGTGTAGTTTCGGATTTTCAGGTATTTCTGAAATTACACAATGGCAACACTGCTTGTGTTGGACTTCGAACTTCAGTCAATTTTTTTAATGAAATTTGATTGTGATAAAAAATAATTTACTTGTTCTTATAAAATATTAAGTACATAAAATGGCTCGCGTACTAGTTGGTGTAAAGAGAGTTATCGATTATGCCGTTAAAGTAAGTTAAATTATAAGTACAAAGGTTACTTTTACTTGGGTCACTGTAGCTTAGAGTTCAAGTTCACTGATTCTATAATTTTAAACTCATAATGAAACTTCTAACATTACCATGAATTATTTCAAAAGTAGTATACGATGTTAAAGCAGCGGGTATTTCTGTACAAAATAAAAGTTTAAAATTGTACAAATTACAGTAATCTATTCCGATCTATAGTTTGTATCTATCTCTAGATCTTGTAGTTCTTATCAGAGTATCTCTCTGTAACCACATGACATTATTCCTAAACGACTGCTAGGATTATACCTTAATGTCTCACTCCAACTGGCGTTCATGCCGCATTTGCAATGTATTCAACAAATGTTATGATGGGCTTATTAAAAATTACAGCTGGGCGGGCTGGTTACAAACTTGAGGCAGCCTTGGAGCTGTGCAGTGTCCAACATGCAAATGATCTTAAAGGGGCAACACTCAAAAATATCCCAAAGGGGCAAAATGCCAGTCAGGTTAAATCCCGAGACACAAAGCTTACCTGATTTCGTGAATTTTGTATTCAATTTTGCGACACATGCATGCAGTTAGACTACAATAATTGGCATTGGTTGCCTTGAAAATAATTTATTGTAAATTCTAGATACGTTAACAGTATGCGTTTTGTGTTTAATTTTTGCATGTTCTGTAAAATAGGTCAGTATCTCGGTATTTTGGTCCCTCCAAATCCGATCCAAACCACAAAATAATGGTAACCAGCAACATAAGGTGTTCTGTTGCAGGTTTAGTAGCTCAAAATGCAACAATATTTTGTTGCACGTCTGTCATAAGTGAACGTTGCTCTGGCGATGCTGACAGTAACAAGTGTAAAAAATTGAAACACGATTGCTTTTCAGTTACTCAATTTTATTTAGTTTAATAAAATATATTACGCTACTCTGTGTTGTTAAATTCCATCTATAAAAACATCATTATTAAACCTTTTTAATTTTGTGTATATTCTACTTTGTTCCCAGGTCCGTGTAAAGCCAGACAAGAGTGGCGTGGTGACAGAAGGAGTGAAGCACTCCATGAATCCTTTTGATGAGATAGCTGTGGAGGAAGCAGTGAGGATGAAGGAAAAAAAAATTGCTAGTGAAATTGTTGCAGTATCATGTGGCCCAGCACAATCTCAAGTAGGTTCCTTCAACTATTTACTAATAACAACATATTTATAAATTATAAAAAGGAATAAAAGTATAAACTGTAAAGAACATATGCAACACACGTGAGAAATACTTCTCACGTGTGTTGCATATGTTCTTTACAGTTTATAAGTAGTAAGTATTTATGTAGAATTTGTGTTATCTTTTGGTCTTACCCCTCCCCAAAACCAAAACGCTGCTGACACTTTTTTCAGTAGTCTGCTTGATGTATGTATGAATTTATGATTGCTCTCTCTTTTTTCTCTGCAACCAGTGGTACCAGACCCGGGTGGCAATATCCAATTTATACAATGGATATTGCCACCCGGGTCTGGTACCACCAGAATTCGCCAGATCATATCATTATAGGATCAACCTCATCTACAACATGTATGTATAAGTTGTGGTATTATCTGGTTGGTTGTAGGAAACCCTAAGAACAGCCCTGGCGATGGGTGCCGACAGAGCCATACACGTGGAGGTGTCGGGCGCCGAGTACGAGACCCTGCAGCCTCTTCACGTCGCCAAGATCCTCGCCAAGCTATCACAGGACGAGAAGGCTGATATTGTCATTGTTGGGAAACAGGTGCGGTAAATTCAATAATTATATAGTTTCACTGCAATACACTACGACGAATGATTAGAGAAAGCAAGAGAGGAGTTCCAAGACAGATATTGTGGCGCTTCATTCTCTTTGCCTACCCCGCAAGGAACATAGCGTGAAGTTATGTATGTATCTAACTTACTACTTTTGGCTTGAGTAGGTATATTATCGTATAAAAATATAGAAATGGATTCCATAAGAGCCAGAACCTTCAGGACACAAAAAGAAGCTAGATTGTTTTATTTTCTTATTGCAGGCCATCGATGATGATTCCAACCAGACTGCACAAATGACTGCTGCTCTTCTAGACTGGCCACAGGGTACATTCGCATCTAAGGTAAAATGTAACGAATTAAAAAAAACCACTGGTCAGATCCAATGATCTAACCAATTGGAATAACCGCTTTTTTCATCAAGTCTTTTTCTTTCTGCTTATTTCTCAAAGTAATATGAATTGCAGTCCACAAAGCAATAGTACTTAAATTAAAGAAGTGTGCTTTCTTTCCATGTAAGATATTTCAAGTTCGATTCCTAGGTAACTAAAATTGTACATGAAGAGTTTTTCCAAGGCTGGGGGTTTGGTATGTTTTTCCATATGAACTGCACTGTTGGCCTCAGACAACTTTTAAGACGCAGTTACATATGGTCGTTGAGCGCTTCGGCGACCGACCTGCGGTGAACGACCTAAGGTCACCGACCTCCGTTGTTTACACTTGATCGTTGGTGGCCGTCGGTGGCCGCCGGCTGTGACCGAACAGACGGTCGGTCAACGACAATATGTAATGTAACCGCGCCATTAGAGATTCACCGGGTATTAGATTTGGATTCTTGATACAGATATATGGATCAAAGTTAAAAATTAAACAGGTAGAAAAAACAGACGCCGGATTAAAAGTGACGCGTGAGATCGACGGAGGCCTGGAGGTGATCAAGACGAAGCTGCCTGCCGTCCTGAGTGCAGATCTGCGCCTCAACGAACCCAGATACGCAACACTGCCCAATATCATGGTATTTTACTAAGTCATATTTCTTTCTTATTGAGTATTATAGTACCGTGTTATTGATGAAAGTTGTGATCTTTCAGTGGAACTAACCACTGGTTCTCTTGACAGATTTAATGGGGTGATTCGGCCTGTAGTATTACTGAGAATTCTCTTCCTAATATATTTACTGATAGTAAGACTTCATAGTTCTACTTTTTTCCCAATAGTTTTACCAATTAGGTTGTATACATACGTACTAGTGGGACTCATGCGGTCCATGCGCCCGTTTAGTCGATTATTTTGACAAAAGGCGACCGGAAAGCAAAAGACGCGTAAGTACGTTTTTTCTGATAGTCTTTTGTTTTTCCGGCCGGTCGTATTTTCCTAACTGCCACACTGGTGTGACGGTTAGTCTGCCATATGAAACCTATATAAAAATTCCTAATAGTCTTATTAGTAAGTCTATTGGGAAGAAAATTCCCAGTAGTCTTACTAGTAAGACCTGGTAAAACTACTGGGAACAGGCAGATGATTCGACACTGCCATTCCCTTTCACACTATTTTATTTTTCCTCATAATGTTTTCTTTCATCGTTAGAGGTAAATTCTTCGAAAAAAACGAAAAACTCCCGCACCGACGCTCTTAATACCCAAATGTCAAGGTATGGAATACGAATGTTCCTTAGAGTTAGAATATGTAAATATACCGTACTCCCACTGAATATACATGAAATTCATACAAATAAATCGAGCACATGATTAGGTGGCTTACAAGGATCGATTTATTTTAAAACGCCAAACCGCCCGCCGCGCGACGCGTTTTGGCGGGTTCTTATTACTCGATTTATTTGAAACCAAAGAACCCGTGTATTTTGACGAGGCCGTCCGCGGCGGGTGGTTGGACGTTTTTATATAAATCGAGCCTAACACTGCCATATTATGGGAATAAAATTTTGTTTTTAATTCGTATTTTAGTAAAAGCTTTGCTGCCGCCACTGTGCAGTGTGCCCTGGGCCTTAGTCAGTGGCATTACGGTTATAGGACATCAGATTCCCGATGCATGTGGTGGTCCAAGTTTCAGCTTAAATATGTTTCTTATTTCATTTCAGAAAGCCAAAAAGAAGCCCCTAAAAAAGCTGACTGCCAAAGACCTCGGCGTGGACTTGACGCCTAGAATCAAGGTGGTGTCCGTGGAAGACCCCCCGGTGAGACAGGCTGGCTCCGTCGTCCCCGATGTGGACACCCTCATCGCAAAACTCAAGGAGGCTGGCCACGTTTAACCAAACAATCGAATTATAGAGAAAAATCAAAAACCTTTATTGCATATTGTATAGTGTAAAAACAGTTCGTCAGATTCTTTTATAATGGAATAAGTGTCAATGATGTAGCTCTATGTTATATAATAATGTCGTTGAATTATACATTTTTTCATGTTAGAAATTACAATTTTTATTCTACAAAGGTCAATCACACTATAAAATATACATTTATCTATCTATAGCTATACATACAAGGTTTAGCAGACAACTTCGTCAGTCAAGTTTACCATGGCAGTAAATGATAATCTAAAAATCCATCCATACATAAGCTGGCAATTGCATTCATAAGTTTATTGAAAGTTTTTCATGTTGCTAGTTACCTACTAGTGAACGGACAGTCATTGCCAGGGTCCATAGCAGTCAATTACAAAACTATCGATACTTGAAAATGAATTAAAATAACCAAATTGAGAACAACGTTGTAAAATGTACTATAAGGTACTTACTTACTTACAATAAAAACATTTTGATTTGATAGTATCAAACTATGGATATTAAATGTATCCGTCCAACTAATTCAATCGATTGACTTACCAGGAATATAAAAACCCTCGCCACATTTAATTTAATTTATTAATTAGGTAAACACAACAGATTACAACCAGAGAAATTACAGAAAAATCAATATAAAGTTATGAGCTAGGTCGTAACCCTTAACGTGTAAACACAGCATGGTTAGGAAGTGGAAAATTGGTTGAACAAAATTGAGTTGGGAAAGGAAAGAAATACTAGTGGATGTAATGACAAAAAATAACAATGATACCTATTGAAAAATAAAAATAATAAAGATAATAATAATAATAAACCTTGATTAAATGGTACAATTTTTTTCATAGTGAACTCCATAACACATTATAAAACGACCAATGGCAACCTCTTGGATTTGACAGGGTTTTTATATTCCTGGTCAGGCTATAATTGCAAGTATTGCCAGGACCGCTGTTATCTTCTTATTCTTATCATTCTTAAAATGATATCGTGAGATGGCGTGCTAAACAGAGACAATGTAGCGTTTATATAGCGCCGTCTCCGTTGAGCACACCATCACATACATCACATTTCAGTTTTGAGAACGGTAATAGCTACCCTGATCTTATTTTCATTCGAAGTCCTAGTCATCATTCACAGACCCAAATTATAATTATTTAGTGGCGACCAGGTAAGTTTCGACTGGAGTTTACCCGAGATAACACGCAGAATTTATCTCAGGCGAAATACATTTTTTCTACATACACAGACACATGCACAGATCCTAAGTTCCAACGCTGTTCACTCGCGATGGTTAAATTCCTTTGCTGGTTATAAGTTAAAACAATAACTAGCAACATACGTCGATATTCTCGCCCTCGCCTGTACAGCGTAGACACTAAAGCTCGAATTATTTAAAAACGCCCAACCGCCCGCTGCGAGACGCGCTTTCGCCAAAATACTCTATATATTTGAACCGCACGCGGTTTAATATAAATCGAGTAATAATAACCCATGTATTTTGACGTAGCGCGTCACGCAACGAGCGGTTGGGCGTTTTCATATAAATCGAGTCTAATAATTAAGTTGAAAAATCAGCTAAACACCGGGGCAAGAAAGCATCAATCAGGCATCGGAGTGTCGTAATGAGAGAACAACAATAAAATTAAGTACCTAACTAATACAGAGCTTCTCCACTGTAAGGCTCGTACCAGACGATCTTGCCTTCGAGGCAGCCGGTGACGAGAAGGTGGTGTTTGGGACTGAACTTGGAGCTAACAACCAGGTCCTGGTGTATGCCGAGGCTCTGTCCCACATCGACCATGGGCGTGGGGGAGTACCCAGGGTACTCCTGTACGCAGTTGGAGAGCTCGCCACAGCGGTCGTTGAGGGCGAGCAGACGCATGCCGCGACCGAATGGTGAGCACACCACGCGCCCGTCCGCAGAGTAACATAGCTCCTGGAATAGGGCATTGTGTTATAAATGAAAATAAAATAATTTAAATTGTTGTAGACATTGTTGTCTTGTGACAACTCCAGACATTACAAAGAGGCATGCCAAGACAAATTCGTGGCGCTCCATTCTCTCTGCCCATCCCGCAAGGGATATAGCGTGAAGTAATGTATGTATGTAAATTGTTGTACATTTAAACCGATGCGAATAGCGACGATGAGTTCGTTCTTGAAGGTCCCAAGGTTGTAGATTTCATATATCGCTTCGTACGAATAGATAGTGTATGGAAGCCCGCGGTCCACGGCGGCGACTGTCCTAACCATAATGTCCCTGATGACATTAACTCTCTACCTGATGTGACCTACAATCAGCCTGACGCTGACGCCACTGCCTCACGCTGACGCTCACCTTGATGAAGCCCTTCCCCTCGTTGGTCTCTTCGACGTAGTAGAGCAGGCGGCTGCTGTTCTGTCGGATGTAGTTGCGCGTGTCAGGCTCCTCGCTGGTGATCGTGCTAGGCCGCGGCGGCGACTGCCCCGACGTCGATGGCGACGTTCTGTAACTTATACAATACAATATAATAATCTTTATTTTCAGGATGCATAGGCCCATAGATACAGACTAACATCAGCATCAGCAGCCTATTAATGTCCCCACTGTTAGGGCACAGGCCTCCCCTTGCACAAGGGGGTTATGGGCAATAAAAGATAGCCAGACATTGAATAAGGGTGAGTGAGTGCATATATTTTGAGCCCTGAGTCAGGTTACATCTTGAAATAACTACTCGTATCTCTCACCTGTACCTACTTACGTAAGTTTAAATAAAATAATAATAAATATTTGATTACTGATTAGTAGACTTCACACGCCTTTGGAATTTTGTATTCCCTCAGACATGCAGGTTTCCTCACGATGTTTTTCTTCATCTTAATAGCAGTCGGTAAATGTACGTAAGTCTTCGAAAAAATCGGAAAAATTCATTGGTACATGGAATTGCATAGTTTCGAACCCGGACCTCCCGCATGGGAGTCCGGCGTCCTAGCCACTAGGCCACCGACTAACATACATAAGTAATATAAAATAAATTCATTTTGCGGCATTGATGGTGATGACAGATTTTTCGTCATCGACTCTCTGTAACCTCATAAAACCACCCCTTAAGTCCGCACTGAGGAAGATTTTTTGGTGCTTGGCGGTAACGCAAATCCTTTACGAGTTGAAATTAGTGGGCCTACTGGACTCCAACTGCTTTCAACCGACCGAAATTGACGCTTCAAGTCTTCCATCGTCGTCTTATACAAAATAATTCTTTGAGGAAGATAATAAATAGTAGTTTATGTAACTGAATGAATGAATGAATACTCTTTAACTGTCACGTAATACTTTTTCTACGACCATACGACATAATACCTACAAACTAATCTGCGTTGTCCATACACTGGCGTCGATTTCGGGGTGGCCGCCAAAGGTAATGTAATTAAATGAAACTGCCACGCTTACTCATATACTGGATTATGTACGAGTGAGGACGTTTCGTTTAGCGATAGCTAGTCACACCAGACTGAAAAGTGCCACTGTTTTATGCAAGGAGTTCATTCAAAACCAAGCGCTGTGGTTCTGCCGTACCGGTCGGACCGCAGCACATGCTGAGCATGTCTTTTTACATTGTGTTGTTTTTTTAATGTTAAGTCTTTTTAGATCTAATCATGTATAATGCAATATTGAATAAATGTGTTTTCTTTCTTTCAAAACGTAGTCAAGATCTTACTAGATTGCGTTAATGCAGCAGCGCGGCGGGCGGCGCTATGCCCGTGGTGAAGACATGATGCTGCGTGTCGAGTGCTGAATGCAGTGAGGCAGTACCGACCTGTCGGGAGACAGCGGGTCGTGCGCGTGCGAGCGCGGCAGCAGGCGCGGCAGGGCGCGCAGCGGGCGCGGGCGCAGCGCGGCGGGCGGCGCTATGCCCGTATTGATACCCATGATGCGCTGCATGTTGAAGTTGCGTCCCACTTGGCCCCTGTCGTAACATTAGGAACTTTGGTCTCGCCGTCTGAGATGATCAATTGAGGATGGCGCAATACAATAAGCTGTGAAGCGTCTTTCGGTTCTTTGTATCATCTCCGGTATTCTTTATGCTAGGGTCTCACAGCCTGTGTTAGTACAGGCCAGGTTGGAGTTATCAACTCGCGACGGATCGGACGGGCGACCACAGATGCCGACGGATCCCAACGGACAAGACTGTTTCCAACGGCACGTCCGCCAGTCCTGGCGCGGCCTGATCCATCACAAAGCAGGCCGTGGGATCCCGGCATTAGATATTAATAGCTACCTCATCCTAAAGCTTCGTCTAAACAACAGAGTTTTGCATGCGCAAAATTATGTCTACGTCTTAACATACATATGTATATGCATGAATGTGTAGATGAAGTTTTACTATAATTTGGTGGACAGACAGTTACATTCCTAAAGGATTCTAATCTTAAATAGACACTGGAAATATTCTTTCATTTTAGGTTACTTTTCCACGATTGCTAAATGAAAAAAAAAAAACCTTCAACAGTATTACCTGCTATACATTTCTTGGAGCATTCTGTGCTGTTTGATCGTTATCGATGCCTCCCACACGTCATTCTGTATACTAGACAGACCCTGTGGGCAAGGCGATAAGGGACATTATTACATCGGTCGGAAATATCAATGAACAATTGGATTATTTCATAAATCCCGAATTAAATTTGAAGGAAAAGCCGGAGTCGTCATAGACTGACCTTTAAAGAAGAGATTGATTGTTCAAAGATTTTAATAGACAGAGCAGACGACCCCAATGGCGAGCATGCGTGAAACGACAAAATAATGACTGTAGAGTAGAGGAAGTAAGAGACGCGTGCCGAGACAGAGATTTGTGGCGCACCATTCTCTCTGCCTGCCTCGCAAGGGACAGTCTGGGGTCCAAAGATAATTTTAAATATGTTAAAGTGCCATGTCATAAAGAATAGCACCACCCCAACTCTTCCCATGGGTGTCGTACGAAGCGACTAAGGGTCTTAGTGGATATTATTCTACCTAGTAGACGGCGATATCCCGTTTGTCCAACAATCTTACGGCGAAAAGTGGGAACTAACTATGTATGTTGGTGGTTCCTCTGTCTACCCTCTCGGAGATTAGGGACATGAAAGATAGATAAAATAAATAAGTAAAATAAAGTATGTTTTTGTACGAATAAATAATTTTGAATTTTTATTTTTTTGAAGTATGTAATTTAGTAGAAAAAGTCAGTATTACCGCGCCCTGTCTGGCGGAGCCTGCAGCAGAGGTAGAAGCGGCGCCCGGGGCAGAACCATCGGCCCGAGAGGCGGCCGGCTCTGGGTCTTCCCTCTCTCTTTCCCTCGGACTCTCACTGATTTGCCTCGACCTGTGGTGGACAGAGACGGATATACTACCTGAAAGTTACGTTTGATTGTTAAAATCCATTTATTCGTTTCCCTACGTGCTCGTCGTGCCCCAAATTATACGAAACATAACAGTCAATACAAAAACATAGTCGGATTGAGTTAACCACCTACATTTATTGAAGTTGGTTAAAAATGGGCCCAGGTCGAGGCAGTCTCTCACGGTTACATGCATGTGGAAAAGTATCCTAAATTGTTCAGAAAGAAAAAACCGTTTACGATACACTGTTATGGTAATCGCATACTCTACTAGACGCCATTCCTCCCTGTCCTGCGCGATCTCCAGCCAGTTGCCGACTTGCAGTTCGCGCAGATGCTTCTCCACCGCGTCTCTTCATAGATACCGAGGCGGCCGACCGTTCGACTGTCTGTGTCTACGGGAATAAAAGTTCAACTCACGTGCCCTCTCCGGCGGGTCCGGGCTGCGGCTGCGGCGGCGGCGGCGGTGGTGGCGGCGGTGACGACGCGGCCTGCGACGTGGCGGTGTGCGGCCGCGCGGGAGGCGCGTAGGGCCGCGGGCGGCGCCGCGTGGGCCGCCGCGGCGGGGGCCTGCGCGGAGGAGACTGCGTCGAGTCCCGGCACGACTTGTCCGATGTGCTGTCTACCGGCTGGATGTCGTGGATGCATGTCCACTGTGGAGGAAAGACACGATAAGCCCGTGACAAAGAAGGCGGATCGTTAAAAAATCTGCGCCGCTTGTTATGATTCGTCACATACAATTTTGCCCAGCGGACGATCCGCCTTCTATGTCACGGGCCTTATGGTTCGTCTGCACGACGGGCCATGATAAGCGATTACAGGCACCCACGATCGTGTAGAGGGAACGTGTGTAATCGGCCATGATGACCTCGAGGCTCGATTTATTTTCTCGCGCACGGGTTTTTCCTATGTTTGTTACCGCACACGTATACCGGGATGGAAAAATACGGTATACCAAACAGCAGGACCACCAACCAATTTATTGATCATTCAGTGTCAGTAATGAACCTACATTATCCTTCTATGAGAATTTATTCGTAAATAAAGACTATATTTGATACTTGGTTAAAGTTACCTCTGATCTATCGTCGTGGCTAATATTTCTACTAAGTGCACTCCAGCCTTGTGGGTGGATCTGAAAACAGAATAATTGTTAAGTTTTAATGAATACTTGCCCATATTTTGATGACCAATTTTCTCACGAGCATTGATGTAGAAAGAGCATGATTTAGGCCCAACGCACACCGCTGGAGTGACGACGCGGCGTCTTTCTTCGACAACAATTGAACTAAACCTTAACTACACTGAAATATGGTTTAAAATGGAATGACAATAGCAAGCGAATCGGCGCGGCGAAGCGGCTCGGAGCACGGCGGCGCGCGGATGTATGGTAACGAACCGCGCGGCGTCTCTAAGCGCAGCCGCGCTTTCGTAAGAGCGGGTGTGCGTTGGGCCTTACTGTGAAGTTTCCTGAGGTAGCGTACGCTGTGGGATGAGTGATAGCTGCGCCTACCTAAGGAACCCTCTCTGTTAAACGGTTGACTTGTAACTATAACGACACTTTGTGCAACAGACCTGTAAGGCACTAACGACCTCAGCGTCGTTGCCCTCCGGGAAGTCGGACACGAATTCCACGCGATTCTCCGTACGTTTCATGTCGAACAGGTGGTCGTACTGCGCCGCTATCGGGATTAGTTGTTGGCTCATTTGCATCAGTCTGTATAGGTTTGGCTGTTGGAAGATAATTGGAGAAATCTACATTTTCAGACACATTGATACTTACTATCTAAATTAGCATATATAGCATATCTTTCACGTCCATAATCCCCGCGGGAGTAGACAGAGGAACCACCTTCATCATAGGTACTCCCACTTTTCGCCCTAAGGTTTGGTGGACAAATGTGATAGGTGTTGAGCCTATTGCCGTTTACTAGGTGTAAAATTGTATCCACAAAGGCTCTTAGAGACCTCGTACGACACCCACAGGAAGAGTTAGGGTGGTGCTATTCCCTATGGCCAGCACGACACGGCTCAAAACTATCTAAATTAAAACAGAATATTCACCTTAAATCCATGTAAGTCATGTGCCAAAGTGGACAGATTTAAATTGTGTATTAAAACCAGAAGTCCACCGGTTGTACACATAACCATCTGTTTTGCATCTGGTGACAACCTACATCTCATCAGCCCAGATGCATGGAAAACTCTTTGGTAAACCAAGTTATACTCTGTATATGAATTTATATCCCATGTATAGATGCTCCCGTCCAATCCTGATGTTACTAATAACTTGTCTTTGACAGAGAATTCAATGTTTTTCACCCAGTTTGAATGGCCAAGTAGTGATCGTATCTTTTTCTTCAAGTGTCTAACGTCCCAGAGAGCTATTGTTGTGTCATCAGAGCATGTTGCGAACATTCGCGCGTCAAGGAACCTGGTGAAATACACAACAAAAATCATTAAACAAAACAATAAACTAAAATAATAATAATTATTAATTATTTTTCAAATCATTTAGTTTTACAAATAGAGACACCAACATTACTCCCACAATTCTACTTCGCCAAATCACATAACTTACAGTACATTTAGGTACAACACAACACACACTCCCCATGACACAGGATTACCTAGTGTGGGTGCTAATCGTAGGCTCGGTATTAGGAAATATGTATGTTTTATATTTAATTTTTTGTAGTATTCATTGTACCTTTCCGTTGTATAGTTCTATCTTTATTGTTATTATTATTAAATAACTTAAAAACAAAAATGTCTTCCTCTTATATGCATAATTACTATTATAAGGCATAAACCTAAATGAGAGAGCTTTAGGAGGTTTTACTGAATAATATAAAACTTTAATGTCAATGCCAGTACCCATTTCTCAACAAAAAATTTGTTAGAAATTCACGACTGAAGTCCAATGTGAAAATTGTGACTGATGCTCAATCAAAAAAGTAACAGGTCTGAGGTACTATTGTCATGTTCTTAGACTAGTAATATATATGTTTATTTCACATAATAAAATAGGTATTATACGAAACTAAGCCATCTTATTGTTGTGGATAAAATTATATCCTATTATATATACTTAACCATGTATGCATTTAATAATCTTCAAGAGTAAGAGGGATATATCTATAGGGATATATATAAGGTCGGGGAAAAAGTCTTTTCGCATATTGTATGAATAAACTTGTAATAAAATTTCTTTGGCTGTACTATTTGTATCTTGCTGGTTTTGATGACATTAAAAAGGTTACATTAATAAAATAAATACAAATTAGTAAAATGTTGTTTCCAGCTATTTTTCATTTGTTTTTCTTTCTGTCAAAATGAGTGAATCTAATGAAGAAATTCGATACATTTTGAAATTTTATTACAAAAAAGGAAAAAATGCAACGCAAGCCGCGAAAAAGAATTGTAACGTTTATGGACCTAATGCAGTGTCCGTAAGAGTAGCACAAAGTTGGTTTAAGCGTTTTCAATCCGGGAATTTTGATGTCAAAGATGCACCTCGCTCTGGTCGCCCTGTTACGGATAAAATGGACGCCATTTTTGAAAAAGTGAAGCAAGAACGGCATATCAGTAGTTACGACGTAGCTAAAGAACTGAAAATTGACCACAAAACAGTTTTGACCCAATTGAAAAAAGCTGGGTACACAAAAAAACTCGATATTTGGGTGCCACACGAGCTCACTGAAAGAAACCTAATGAACCGTGTACTCATTTGCGATTCTTTATTGAGACGTAATGAAACCGAACCGTTTTTGAAGAGATTGATAACTGGTGATGAAAAGTGGATCATGTATGACAAGATCGTGCGAAAAAGATCGGTCAGGCTTTACAGACTGGCAAAGCCCGGGCCAAGCTCGCAATAAGGTGATGCTGTGTATATGGTGGGATTGGAAGGGCATTGTTCATTATGAGCTTTTACCGCCTGGCAGAACCATCGATTCGGATCTCTACTGCCAACAACTGATGAGATTAAAGCAAGAAGTTGAGAGAAAGCGGCCAGGATTGATCAATAGAAAGGGTGTGGTCTTTCATCACGATAACGCTAGACCACACACATTTTTGGCCATTCAGCAAAAATTAAGAGTTTGGCTGGGAGGTGTTAATGCATCCGCCATATAGCCCTGAGATTTCCACCTGTTTCGGCCTCTTCAGAATTCTTTAGGCAGTGTCAGGTTAACATCAAGAGAGGACTGCCAAAACTACTTGTTGCGTTTTTTTGATCAGAAGTCCCAAAATGTCTACAGCAACGGGATCATGTCACTACCTACAAGTTGACAAAGAGTCATCGAACAAAATGACACATATAAACTATAATTAAATGTAAATAAACTTAGAAAAAAAATGTCTTGAGTTTTCATATAAAATGCGAAGAAACTTTTTCCCCGACCTTATATTTGGTTTATATTTTACTTTAAATGCTTTTTTTTTTTTATATAAATTAGCTACGACAAACAGGCAGACGGGCCACCTGATGGTAAGTAGTCACCGTCGCCTAGAGACACGTGCAGTACCAGGGGTATTGCTTGTGTGTTGCCGGCCGTGGAGGGAGAGGACTTTTTTAACGTTCTTTTTGAAGCATCCCATGTCATAGCGCTGTGGAAAAACGTGGTTCGTTCTCACTAGTACCACTGTTTGTACCACCGGTGGTACTATGGAGAAAAAAAAGTCCCACTGGTACCACCATCCAAATTAGTGGAACTAGTGAGAAGTTTTGTACCACTAGCTTTCTGGGCGGTACCGACAGAAAAGATACATAATTAATAATGGTAAAGTATGTAATTAAGAACAGTAAGTAATCGTTTTATAAAGTGTAGCTCGTCAACACTCATGATTGCTACACACGATTACTCCAAGTGAAATGAGAAATGGAAAATCGTTGTGACTTATTTATCCGTCATTTGATTTAGAATATAAACAAATGTCAGAAACCTTAGAAACATCTCGTTAGTAAGTACTTCTAATGAGTTCGCATACTTTTTTTTTTTTTCTTTTCTCGTACTGATAATTGCTGTTGGTCCTAATGACCTTTACAGCTTCACCGGGTTTTTTGGGGCGAGCGCTAAATGCGCTCCAGCCTAGAGGAGGACTTAAAAACTACTATAAGAAGCGACTGCCTAAGGGCACCCAGGTGGGTACGGACCTCGGCTTAGGACGTCGCTGGGGACGGAGGGGTCGGGGAAAACCGGCCTGGAATACGCCGATAGCGCGTGAAAGCGCCAGAAGCGGGTCGCCGCCCGCGCCGGCGCGGGCGGTATGAAGGTGCTGTGTGTGAACTACTATCGGGTGGCGGAGTGGCTTCCGCGATGGAGATCGTGATGGCGTCGTCGGGGTCGTCTAGGACGTGTCTAGGCCGACGTCGTCGACGGGATGTCGGTAAACCGTTAGTCGAATAAGCGGCGGCGCTTACTACTAGAGGGTTTGGGTGGTGGGGAGCTTGCTCGAAGAAGCGTCGAGACGCTAACTTCATGTATTGAGCGATCGTGGGGAGTTCCAAATCGTGATGGAGGTCTACGTTACGTAGGTACCATGGAGCACCGGTTGCTCTACGCATGAACCTATTTTGGATAATCTGAAGGCGGCGGATGTGGCAAGAGTGCGCGAATGTCACGCTTGCGTACGTGAGGATTGGACGGATGCAAGTTTTGTAAATTGTCAACTTATTTCTAAGTGACATTTTACTCCCCTTGCCTAGCATCGGGTGTAACCGGCCGAGAATGAATGCTGCGCGGTCGCGGACGCGTTTTATGTGTGGCTCGAAGGTCATACCTTTATCAAGGGTGACTCCTAGATATTTGACCTTTTTCTCCCAAGGGATAGGTCTGCCGAAAAGTGAGAGTTGCCCTATGTTATTCCGAACATGGGTGGTCGTATCAGGGGCACGACCCCTAGCGAAGAGAATGGCGGCGCTTTTGTCAGGGTTCACCTCGATTCTCCACTTCCGAAACCATTCGCCTAGGGCGGTGGCGGCGGATTGGAGAATCCGGGTGATACGAGTTCGCATACTATGCACATACACATAAAAAGATGACCTTATTCTCCTTGGACACAGATATAGATTATCACCTAATAATTATACTGATTTGATAAAATAACCATTTCAGTATCTTTTATGAAAGAAAATATTGCCTTTTCTGTCGGTACCGCCCAAAAAGCTAGTGGTACAAAACTTCTCACTAGTTCCACTAATTTGGATGGTGGTACCAGTGGGACTTTTTTTTCTCCATAGTACCACCGGTGGTACAAACAGTGGTACTAGTGAGAACGAACCAAAAACGTCGGGTGGAAGAGAGATGCTGTTGGTTTTTCGATAAAATTAAAATAAATAAATATCAATACTTACTTAACACAGTTGACACAATCTGAGTGTGCTCCATTTACAGAGTGGATGATCTGATGAGTGAGAGGATCAAATATCTGAATGGATTTCTTTTCACATGCAGCTACCAATAGAGAACTGAAAAATTAAATTAATTAAGTTTGACAGATTACGTATTTCTGTTCTACCCAAAGGAGTAAAACTTGCATTTGCTGTGTTTCTATTATGGTATGTCTTTAAGGTTTTATTTAGAAAATCAGAAATTATTTGTTTATGAATAATTTTGACTGTTTTAGAGAAGAGCAATTATTAACCATTAAGAAAAATTGAGACTGAGATGTAGCCTTTTGTCCAATGAAACTGCAAAGCGTCGAGATCAAAGTCAAGGTAAATTTATAATAGTACACTTACCCTTCCGGTGAAAATTCAAGGTTGAACACCCCTCCAGTGGGCAATGCATTAGCTTGCTCGCAGTCCCATGAAGCAATGGGTTTCATGCCACAGTAGAGGCTCCGGGCGAGGGCATCTCCTGACCCAATCGGAGTTCCGAAACCTGTCTCTCGTCTAATCAACCGGTACGGGTTGAAAGCCGAGTACCTCGCGTTAAATATGGAATAATCCTTGTTAACCATGGTTGCAGACAAAACGCAAATTATGGGACGTAAAAAGCACGCAGTATGAGAATTAAGTACACGTCATAGCAGTCGGTATAAATGCAATGGTAAACTGTAATAATTTAGGACTACATGTCTTTTTATCCGATAAAATTATTGAAATTAAAATACAACGTCCAGCGACCGTCTGCTCAATTATTTTTTTGACAACACAGTATATTATTGCCACATTGATAAATAATTATTTAACATTTATAAAAAGTGTTACCATTTCTGGTGAAAAAACTCTACCATGAATTAACGAAATAATTATAAGGAAAAAACAGAAGGCATGCGAGTAGGTACCTACCTATAATTATTTATTTGAAGTAGGTACCCTCATTAAACCGTGCTGCTGTATGCACAAAATATAGAACTTTCATTCATCCCTAATTCCAGACTATAGTTTGCCACTTCCTGTCTGATACGGAAAGCTTGACAAGGCCTTTCCGAAAAACTTCGTCATACCATTAGGTACCTACACTTCACCACATTACACTACTACGCTACTTCGTTATACAGCAGTAGTGTTCTAAACACTACTACGCTCTGCTGTATGACGAAGTTTTAAGGAAAGGTCTTGGTCAAGCTTGTTAATTTGTTTGTGGTGGTAAACTGTTTGGAATGTTAAATGAAATTAACTTGTATTGTTTTAAATAAAAACAGACCATACATACAAATATTACTTGCTGAATGGATGGGTCACTGCAATAGCAGCTGGCCAATCTCCAAATCCCCACCCCCCGAAACCTCAGCTCCAATCATCCTGCTGCCATAGTTATTTAACTCTGCTCTGCCCTGACCCCCAACCCCGAAAAATAACTAGGACTACCCTAGTTATTTATAAACGAGGAATGAAATTAATTTGAAACACATAGACATCCTTGTTTGAAATCAAATAAATAACATCACAAAGATCGGAAAATTATATTTTACAACTCATGCTTACAATACACGATAAAATGTCATTCTAATAAATTGCAACTTCCATATTTTTCTTTGTAGTAGATGTATTACAACGTTTTAAATTCTAGGTACAATTGCAGCAATTTAATTTATTAGTCACTAAGTATCTTAAAAAAATTAAAATATATATAATTGAGCTTAATTAAAATGTCACCAAGTGTTGGGTTCCAATAAACCATTTGGTGGGGCAATGAAACCAGTTTGGAGTACATTTTGAAGAAATACTTCTAATCTGGTTTTAGGTCCCCCTTCATCAATATTTTGTAGAATGGCTAGATAATGTATATTTACCAACATTATTATTTTTATGAACTGATTTTCGTAGTGTTTAAAATATTCTGAACCACAGACGGTGAAAAAATCATGGAGCAAAGTTGCACATATATCAGGTTCAGGCTTTAAATTTACGAAAGAAGCTAGCCATTGCCAACCATAGCACAAGCTGTGTGGATTTGGTGTATTTAAAAATTTAGGTGTTTTTGCAATCCAGATTGCACAACGGAGTCTGAATATACCTGACATCCTCTTCAAAAACTTATCTTGCTTTTCTACCACACCTTCATCATTGTAAGTGTAGCCTCTGGATATATAAAACTCTTTGTCGGTTTGCCCTTCTTTCTGAGGTAAAAACATTGGTACTAAATATGGACACTGTTTGTGAAAATTGGCTTCTAATAGCTTGCCAAATTCTGGAAATTGAGTCCAAAGTGCGACAGTAACAGATGCAAGAGGGAATGCTGCTTCTGGATTACTGGAGACTAATAGATCCCCTTGTCTGACAATCTTCTTAGCCAGCAAAGCGGTGCAGTAATATAACCCTTGAGGATGCTGCGTTGCTGTCACATATGTATCCAACACCTGCACTCTTTCACCTCTAAGTAACTTTGACAACTTTTCAAATTTATCTCTGATATGGCTTCCACTGACTGAAGACAGGGAATTTACAGGTGTATTGACAGCTTTCTGGCACTCAAATCTGAACTTCTTTAAATTGTTATTTTCCATTAATTCTATATATTGTGCTTCATATTGATTAAGGAAACTCTTAAGTTCTTCATAATATGAATAATTTTTAGGAGAATAAAACAAGGGCCCTGTATTTTTTATTTGTTCTAATATGGCTTTTTGGGCTTGAGCTAATTCAGCTGCTTTCATTTCTTCAACTTGTTTCTCTTCTAACTCCTTTCTCCTTGATGATTCCTCTTCTTGTCGCTTTTTAATTAACTCCTGTTGTTTAACTTCATTCAAATCTTCTACAATTTTCTTCCTGATATTATCCATATTAATTGATAAAACTTCAGCTTGTTTTACATCCTTATCAGTCATTGAACCTGTTTTACACAGTTCCATTATTTTATTAATATTTCCAATAACAGAATTTATAGATGGAATATATTTATCACAAATACTTTTAGGTAGAGTCTCTGTTTGTATCATGTTTGTTATTTCATTATAACAGATGCATATCTTTGTGTGGCTGTCAGTGATGGCAGCAAATCTCGTTGTGGCTTTATTTTGTTCTTCTAAAATTTTGTTCATGTTTTCAATTGTCTTCTTATTTATCATTTGACTCTTCTGTTGATCTAACCTTGCCTTTTCTAATATCGTTAAGTTGTCATTCTCCTGCAGTTCTTTTAGCATTTGTAGTTTTCGGGTTTTCTGTTCTAGAGCTCTGCGATCACCCTCTTCACTATCGCTTTTCCTGTTATTCACAGTGCTCTCAGCATGTTTAGCCATCATTCTTTCTACTAAGTAGTTGAACAATTCCTCAGAGCTTTCTCGCAGATTTCTTTCGAACTTCTTCATAATGAGAGTGTGTCGAAGATCCTCTCGAACAGAGTCTTCAAGGAGATTCTCTTCACGAATGTTTTCTTTGTCAACGCGCGGCTCTTCTTTGAAAGTTTCTTTTTTAACGGGACTATTCGGGCCAATAGTAACTTCCTTGATCAGAGGACTAATTTCAGCAGCTTTAGTTAAAGCAGAAATACGCAATCTTTCAAAACCAGCGAGATGGTCACTGATACTCACATCTCCTTTTTTATAGCTGGTGTTTGATACCAAATCTTCAATGCTGTCATATGTCTCGTCCATATTTTCAAATTGCAATCAATTCTTACTTTAATATTGTTCGATATATTTCGATTTTGCAAAATATACCGCCAGCAGAAATCTAATCTCTTCAATATTTTTTTTAATTTAACAAGGTATTGGCAACACAGGCCATCAGCCTAAACATTATGCGATTTTATTTATTCGTATGGCACAATAACGAAGGGCAACAAAATAAAGAAAACAGTTGTTGTGAACCATAGACAATAATAACCATAAAAAGTGGCAACTCTCCCATTCCACGTCAACATTTGACAGCTGGGAACGAAGCAAAATTGTATTTTTGTAATTTTACTGAATTTTTCGAAGAATATAACAATATGATTACTGTTCTAAATACTATCGACACGGGCCATGAAGACATGATACATGACGCAGAATTGGATTACTATGGTTTGAGATTGGCGACTTGTTCTTCCGATAATTCTGTAAAAATATACGACATCAAGAGCGGTACACAAACTCTTGCCGCCGATCTAAAAGGACACTTCGGGCCTGTGTGGCAAGTAGCGTGGGCGCATCCCAAGTTCGGCAACCTGCTAGCATCGTGCTCCTACGACAGGAAAGTGATCATATGGAAAGAAGCAGGGGAGTGGACGAAACTGTATGAATACACTGGCCACGAGAGCTCTGTCAACTCAGTGGCGTGGGCGCCTGCAGAATATGGTCTGACCTTGGTTTGCTGCAGCTCTGACGGATCTATCTCCATAATTACATATGCACATGATGGAGGTAACTGGGATGTGAAGAAAATACCTGGTGCTCATGCCATTGGCGTAAACTCAATCAGTTGGTGCCCAGCGATATCTGCAGATTTGAACTTGGACCCTCTTAGTAACAAGGAGGCGCCAAAGAGGATAGTGTCAGGTGGATGTGATAATTTGATAAAAGTGGGTAATTCATATTATGTTAACATATTTATAACAATTTGTTGGCCATCACACAGTGTTATGCTATATTTTATTTATTTACATTCTTTTACTTTTCCAGATTTGGAGAGAACAAGGTGACCAATGGGTGGAAGAAAACCGCCTGGAGATGCACATGGACTGGGTCAGAGATGTGGCCTGGGCACCTTCCCTTGGCCTACAGCGCTCAATGATTGCCAGCTGCTCTCAGGACAAAAGAGTGGTCATCTGGACAAGCGATGACAATGTGTCCTGGACTCCAACAATATTGAGCACCTTCGATGATGTTGTATGGAGTGTAAGCTGGTCGTTGACTGGCAACATTCTGGCAGTGTCTGGCGGAGACAACAAAGTCAGCCTCTGGCGGGAAGGCACTGATGGCCAGTGGTTATGCATTAGTGAGGTGGCTAAGGGACTAGGACAATCCTCTAATGATGAGAGGAGTACCCTTTGAGTTCAATATTGCTTACCATTATTTAAATAATTTTGTGTAATAATTTGTAGTAGTAATAATAATCAATTTTTAATAATAATAATAACTTGGATCTACCCTTAAAAATAAAGTTATTTGTATGTCTGAATTCTTGAATTTAGTGTTCTTTCAGATTTAATTTGTCAAATAATTACCCATCAAAATATTTCAAGAGCTGTAAATAAAACAATATTTTAACAACTTAATCATATATTATTTACAATTTACCTTACAAGCTATGTGCCTATCATAATCACATGTTATTCATATTAAAGTCTATTAACTCTAGCAGCAATGGCATCCGGTAGTAGTGGGCGATGGTCTTGAAAGTGGCGAGTTGTGAGTGCACTTCGGTGGCCGGAACCATTAGAGTGAACTCGCCTGCACAATCGCATACCACTGACAGGTTCTCGCGTTTTACCTGCAAATCAAATCAAATAGCACATTGTTTTTTTTCTAATAATAATAAATATTGACTATAGACACATTGGGAAATGACCAAATACGGTCAAAACAATAATACCGCTAAGGTTGCGGTTAGGTAGCAGGTAAAGAACTACCAACTAGCTTGGCTAACAAAAATTCTGTACCTAACCACATGACTAGATTTTGTTCTATGGCCTTCCGAGTCTAATTAGACCCATAGTGACCTGTGGATTTTTGAAGATGCAATGGACTGTCGGTGAGGTCTTAGAAAGGGATTCGGGTATTGTGTATAAACCTGAGAAAAAAATATTGAAGGCATATATAATCATCTATCAGCATTTCACATGCTTATGTTACTGACCTGATGACACCTAGTGCAAATGAGGTCTTGCAACGTGAAGGTCATCGCGCGCCGGTTCATGGTCTCTATCAGCCGCCACTCCAGCTCCTGGTTGTCATAGGCAGTATTGCAGGTGGGGCATACGCACACGGGTCTGAAAACAAGCAACACATTTATATGATGAACATTTTCTTTCATCATTAATAAACAGGCGCGGTCATAGGTGATCCCTAATACCTTCGATTCCAATAGGAAAAAAACCCATTAAATTGCGGCTAATTAATGGCTGCAGTCTACAGAACTGTTTATCGGACTGATGATGATGAAACGATGTGATTATCAGTAACCTACCCTTAGTCCTATTTACTGTTGGATTCACTTATGATGTCTTCTACTTGATTCTGTACGACAAATATAAACTCGCACTGATAGACCGCAACCCCATCGTACGAAAAATCTACGTCACGTAATACATGAACGAAACGATCTTACAGTGAAAGTACTTACTATGAAACAGCAAAACCCATAGGATTGCAATTCCCAAAAGCATCACGTGACGAAGGTTTTCATACGATGGGACCACTGTCCATTAACTGAGCGACACTCGCATGTCGTTCTCCACGGAGCGATGCGTGTCGCGACAGAGGTCGAGGCCACGGTAATGGTTGACCTTGCAGATGACCATGCACTACGCATTATGTTGAACTGAACAGCGACACTCGCATGTTGGTCTCCACGGAGCAATGCGTGTCGCAACAGAGGTCGAGGTCACGGTAGTGGTTGACTTTGCGGATGACCTCGAACTACGTAGTCTACTGAACTCAACAGAACGACACTTACACGTCATTCTATATGGCGCGGTGTATATCCCGACAGAGGTCAAGGTCACAGTAATGGTTGACCTTGAAGATAACCTATGATTATGGAATCTGCTGAACTGAAACGAGCGACACTCACACGTCGTTCTCCACGGAGCGATGCGAGTCGCGACAGAGGTCAAGGTCTCGGCAGTGGTTGCACACTTTGCAGATGACCTCGGTCAGCACGCAGCTGTCGCAAGGGTCGCGCCACTCCGCTTTGCTGCTGAACTCTCCCACGCCGATCAGGCGAAGCAAGTTGCGGCGGAGGAGTGTCACCTGTTACCATTTATACTTATTACTTTTCTTTATTATGCACTTATAAAATAAGAGAAGTAAGTTACTTCTGCTCATACAATAAAATAAATAGGCAATCGATTTTAATGAGAATAATCTACATACTACAAAGGATACATACTCTCAAAGGATTTTTATTTGTCTACCTCTTTTGGAAGCTGGATTTTCCCAACCAGAGCTCCCGACTTTCGTCACTGTTGCATACGCAAGTCAGCCTACCAACGACCATGGCGCATGCAACTTTGTTGAGCTCAAAACAACCGTGGTAAAAATCCTATGTAAACATAGTACTAGAATTAAAATTTATATTTCTAGTAATAATACTGAATGTCGCAATTTTTGGCGGCGACTCGAAGATCAGAGATGAACTTTGGAGGTCACTAAGTGGCAAGGTCCTCAAGGTAAACGAAAAGTAGACAGACCAAGAAATGAGATCGTACAAATAGCAGAACATGACTAGATAAAAACAGCACAAAACAGAGACGATTGGCGAAAACGAAAAAAGGCCTTCACCCAGACGGGGTCCTTCATCATCATCATCATCAGCAGCCTATTCTAGTCCACTGCTGGACATAGGCCTCTCCCAGGGCGGGGTCCTTATCTACTCAAATTTAAATGTATATAATTGTATTTATAGATATTATTACTATGAGTGAATGTTTGAAAATTTGACATATTACAACTGTAATTTGTTTAATATAAAGACAATAAAAGGTTTTTTTATTTTATTTATTATTTTTATTTTGTAGTTACCTCCACGTTGAGTCCCTGGTGCAGCGCTAGCACCTTACAAACGGCGTTGACGAACAGCAGCGCGGGTGTGGCGTCGTCCGCCATGGCGGCCGCGCGCAACCCCGGCTGCGATTGTATGTCGCCCGTTCGTAGAGACGGCATGCGGGTGTTTATCTTTTCCGTTATCCTGTACATACAAGGTTAGTTAGTTTATGCAGAGCAGTACAGTAGTTTATTTTTTTTAATGTCGTTTCTTCTTTTACGCTCGTTCAGGAAGCTCCTGTACTGTGCTCACAGCCAGTATCAGAGTGCAGTGCCGTCCATACTCACTGGAACAGTTTCTGCGAGATCTCTCCTCGCAGCAGCGCGGCTAAACGCTGCGGCTCGGCGCTCGCCGCGCTCAGAAAGCCGGCCACCGCCGCCGCGAATTGCTCCCGTACTGCGCTCGGCAGGAAGTTGGCCAGGTTCCAGTGCATTGTGATCGTTCCCTGTTTGTACCGACAGACGTCATTGTTATTACCCGTCTTGAAATATACAGGGCGTAACGTGTAACAAAAACCTTTAGAGCCGAAAGAAGGAAGTTCAGTATTTAAGATTCAATATTAAATAAAAGATTAAAGTTATATCTTCTTAACAAAGAAAATATAACTTTAATCTTTAACTCTCTTGCAGGAGTTTTTTGATGATAAAAACAATACCTAACTTTAAAATCAATTCTAACTTATAATAACCTTTAATCTATCTCGTTGGCATTTATTACAATTATATATTTATTAAAACATTAAATAATTTTTTTTAAAGACCAATTGATACACATGAAATGCAATAAATAGTATGAGTATAACTGACCAGCTTTCACTACGCCTGTATAATAAATAGGCATAAATCATATGCCAATATTTTGACACAAGTCTTAAAACGTAATGTGTTGGTCTTACCTCATCTTCAGCATTTTCTTCGCTCTCGGTTGGCAGTTGCGATGCCCCGACTTCCACTAAACCCGGAGGTAATTTTCCCTGTCAAAGAATACAATATCATATTCGGGTATCCATCGTACATACAGATAACGATCGGAAATCATCTCAAAATTGTAAAATTCACAACGACTAAACAAATATTTACATACATACATGACTTCATGGTATATGCCTTGGGTAGGCAGATAGAATGGAGCATCAGGAATCTCCGTCTTGGCATACCTCTAAGTAATAGTAACCTTTTTCATATCTTCACACTACACTGTCGCTAATCTCTTTAATGTCCAATTAACTTCAGAGGTTGCCTGGAAGAGATCGGTTTAAGCGATAAGGCCGCCTTTGTACATATCGTGCTATTATTCCTGTAGTTTTTACTTTTCCTGTATTTGTGTACAATAAAGTGTTTCTATCTATCTATCTACCTCTGTTGCTGCCTCTACATTCAGTCTATATGAGCACTCTATCTATGTGACCTTTAAATGTCAGCCTAGGACGACCTCGGCTTTACCTTCCAGTCACTTTCGCTTCGTATACCTGTTCCGTCATTCGTTCGTCACTCATTCTTCCCACATGCCCGAACCAATATTCACAGAATACATAATACCTAAAGCTAATTGAAAACCCAACAAACAACATTGCACATCAAATATTTGGACCTCTACTTTACTTGTATGCCAGCGTAGTTGGCCTCATCCAGCCACACCAGGTAGGACCAGCACTGCTTGTACCGGATGTCGATGCCGTGGAACAACTCCTTGTTGCGAATGCTTTGCACCACGAACTCCACGTAACCTGGCCAGACATTGCACTTGATGAAAAGACTTAGTGATCATGAAGAGAATCATAAGTCCACAATAGTGATAGAATATTTAAACGATAAAAAAGCTTGGCGTGGTCATGATGTAATCAAAGAATAGGTATAATTAATTATGATTTATTATTTTAATTGTTAATTGTATTATTATTGTGTATTTTGTATGAACGTTATTGACGCAAAGTGTACAAATTGTACCAATTTGGAATTAATGAATTGAATTGAATAATGAAACGTGAAACTGGTGTTTAACGCGGGTTTACATATGTTTAAACCCGCGTTAAACCTGACAGACCTGACTATGGTTTCACTTGATGGTGACTAGTCCTGATGAAGAAACGACGTTTCGTGAAACTGACGGTATGGAGGTCGAAAGCTTACAAAGTTGGCTTAACGTCGACACTGCCGGAACACACCAATGAGCGAAGATAGTGCTTCGCTTCAAGGCTCCATGTCTCTTTCGGCTTGCGACAATAAGCCTCTGACTACACGAAACCTGTTCCATTCCGGTTCCGTTCACTGCATCCAATCACGATCCGCTGATTTTAAGTGAGGGGAGGGCGAAACGAATGTGATTAGTTGCAGCGAACCAAACCGGGGGTGGAACCGAGCGCGTGAAGTACAAGGCTTATAGATCCTATTCTTCTTCTTAAATTTTCCACGTTCAAGTATCATTCGATTAGTTAGGTCAACCCAGCGAAATATTATACCCTGGAAATGTAATACACGCACACGAGTGGCGCCACAAAATGTGTACTCAGGTGGGCGGGGCTTAAAACGGTGTGCGAGCGGCGGGTCAGTCGCGCCTTGCGTGACTTCGAATTTTGAAATCGATCTGTGCATCAAACAATCATATGAGTTACGTAGATGGATATTCGCGTTTATGACATCGTCGTAAGATCTATTTTTGTTCTAATAATAATTTGTGTTTAATTGTGTGAGAAATGTGTTGCATTATTTTCAATTCGCACATAGTGGCGTGAGGTTTGGTGCTGTCTTTTACGGGAATTTTGTTGGAAGTCACTCGTCTAGGATATATATATATATGTCGCTGGGTCAACCTCATAATTAGGGGCACTAAATACATAGCTTTGTAGGAACGCGCTATGATGAGGACATGGATGACGTAACGTCAGCTGTATGAAAGGGGAAAGGTAAGATCTTCCACCAGGCGGGGTATTGTGCCTGGTGACCAGATGTGCTGGTCCAACTGTGGATGTTTGGAACTCGTATATATACGAAGTCCTAGGAAAATTTCGATAGCGCGTTCTACGCCGATGTGAGTAGGTACTGTATCGTAGTGGCGCGCGTCGTGCGTCTTCACATACTCCGCCTCCAGACCGGAGGTCGATACGATGTGCAGTGCAGTCAGTGCGTGCGGCGTGGCGAGTCGGCGTGACGTCAAGCCAAGCGCCTCTGTTGTGTGCTCCAGTCCTCGGTGAGTCGGGGGACAAGCGGGGTGCGGCGACACATGCAGAACGTCGGCGGCAGCGGCGAGCAGGCTGCCACGGCGGAGTGTGTGACTCGACGGCGTGGGCTGCGTTGACCGGGCGGACGTTGGATGTCGCGGGTTGCATGAAGAGCAGGCCAGGAAGTCTTGACCTTGAGGCTGCGATGGTCCTGATTAACTTCATGGTGTGACTGCTTGCTGTCGTTAACCTGGCTCAGGAGCTTGATTCGGGAGTATCGATGATGCTTGCTTCAGAAGGTTGTTGGATGTTCAATGTCGAGGGTCACCAATTTTAGGAAAGATGCAATCCAATTTAGTGTTCGTAGTAGGGGTCACCAATTGTAGGAACGCGCTATGATGAGGACATGGATGACGTAACGTCAGCTGTATGAAAGGGAAAAGGGAAGATCTTCCACCAGGCGGGGTGTTGTGCCTGGTGACCAGATGTGCTGGTCCAACTGTGGATGTTTGGAACTCGTATATATACGAAGTCCTAGGAAAATTTCGATAGCGCGTTCTACGCCGATGTGAGTAGGTACTGTGTCGTAGTGGCGTGCGTTGCGCGTCGCCACAGCTTAATTCAATTCATTTATTCCAAGTTGGTACAAATTGTACACTTTTTGTTAGATTAGACTTGACACTAGCCAAACGAGACCCCTGTATAACGTACCGACGCCGTCCATAACGGAGCTCTTCTTAGTAGCGAGCAGCAGGCGCGTCAGGTCCGCGAACACGATGACGGAGCCGAGCCGCTTGAACTCGGCAACCAGCATCAGGAACAGCTTCTTCATTAAGTTGTACAGTGTGCGGCGCAGGGCCGGGTCGTATAGAAGGGACGTGGGCGTTTTTAGCCACCTGTACCGGGAAAACAAATGAAATATTTCCGCACACGGCGGGAATATGTTGATAAGAAAGAAAGAAAGAAAGATTATGTACAGAAGACAAAAATAATATTAAACAAATATATTACAAAAAAACAAATAAATAAGCAAAAGTAACTAAGTTTGATGATAGTGGTGTGCAGCACCGGAAAAAGGGGACTGCCTCAGCCTGTTGATAAGTCGAGATGCACAGATTTTTAGTTAACTACTATAAACGAGAGCGTTAAAAAATTAAGTTATTAAATTAAGCGTTTAAATCTGTGCATTAAAAGCGTTTTCAATGCACAGATTGTCCCGATTGTTTCCTGGCTCTGAGTCATACAAAAAAGGGTCGTTTATTGTAAATAAAAAGTGCATGGTGGACGGGTGTCACTGACCTTTTGTCTCAAGCTAAATATAGTATAGACATTTCAATGCCCGACTAATGTATGGCAAGATGTACACGTCGCATGCACCAACTGACAGACACAGTTTCCATATAAAACTTAACTAGTGAGCAATCTACAAGGATGAGTTTCAATATCTTTGAACCTTACCAAGTGTAATGATGAGAGTGTTGGCGGCCTAGTTGCTAGGACACGGGACTCCCATGGGAGAGGTCCGGGTTCGAAACCGTGCAGTGCCATGTACCAATGAGTTTTTCGTATTTTTTGAAGACTTGCGTACATTTACCGACGGCTCTAACGGTGAAGGAAAACATCGTAAGGAAACCTGCACACTGAGATTACCAGTGTGTAAAATGGGGTATGCACAAAAGATCCTCAAGGGTCGAAGTGCCGCTGGGGTTATTCCCGGCCCCCTATCATAAGATAAGTATAACGATAGTCACCTGTAGAAGTGCGATATCTGGAAGTCAGCGAACACGTTCTTGTACTGGGTGACGTCACGCAGCCACGCCGCCACCATTGTCCGTAGCACTTTGAACGCGGCGCTGCACTGCGCTGTCTCGTCGTAGTTCACTGTTGCGTTTGGTCCTGCAGGTAGAGCATAATCATCATCATCAGGTAGTTCATAGGAGCTGTCATTTCTATCCATACCCCGATCATGAACGGTATACTCCTTTTCACACTTTCACACACACTTATACCAAACACATAACCATTAGAAATAATGTCAACTTAACTAATAAATAATTATATATAAACCTCCCTCTTGCCGCTCCCGATGCAAAGGTGCCCATAACGCTTGCTGCGTTACCGCGCTGGATCGCTATTCCAACATTTACACCAGGAACGACCCGGAACGGTATTATCTAGGAACTTGAAAATTGGCTAGAAAATTGGTTATATACTCCATTTGTACAACAAATATTAAAACTTGATACATCTGTAATAGTTTGTAAGTTATGAGCCTAAGACAACGTAAATACTTACCAGCGCTGTTGATGGAAGGCTGCTGGAAGGCCGTGGCGACGCTGGTGCCCTCTGTGTTCCAGATGCACTGAGATTGTAGCAAAACACCAAAACGCACCTGTCTCTCTACATGAAACTTACCAGCGCTGTTGATGGCCACCTGTATGGAAGGCTGCTGGAAGGCCGTGGCGACGCTGGTGCCCTCTGCCTGCAGGATGTGCTGAGCTTGAAGCAACGCGCACACGCATAGCGCGTCTGTTTCTAGCTCAACGCACACGTTGTCGTACGCGCCCGCCGCGTTGTGCGTGCATCCTGACATCTCTTCCACTTCGCTTACTAATCTGTTAGGAAACAATGACGTTATTGGTGGTGATTTTTATCTTGCTGATGACTTGGTTGGTATTACCGTTCTCAAAACGAAATGATATCATGCGATAGCCCGATAAACAAAGACAGCGCTATACCAATATGAAGGCATTTTCTCTGTTTAGCACGCGATTTCATGATATCATTTCATCGCTTTGAGGAGCTCCTAGCCTAGTTGCGTCCGTGCCTCAGAGAGCACGTTAAGCAGTCGGTCCCGGTTGTTGTCGTTCGACAGCAGTCGTTAAGCCATGTCAGATGCCTACGGGCGGCCTGAACAACTCTGACAAATAGGTTGGCCACTAACTATACGACAAGCAAGCAAGCAAGGTCAGTAGTGAGTGAATGTGACCTGTTGTCGTCAGTCTCGCGGCCGCCCAGGTCGGGCCGCTCCAGGTTGGAGCACCACAGCACGAAGTTGTGTTTGATGAGGTGACGTGCGAAGAACAGGTCCGCGCCGAAGAGAGTCGGGTCCGCCGGCATGTTGCCCAGGGGAACGTGGAAGTATCTGTTGGGACACAGATTGTCAAAAAATCTGACCTGGAAGCAGCGAAATATTATATCCTAGAAATGTAATAGACGTACGCGAGTGGCGCCACAAAATGTGTACTCAGGTGGGCGGGGCTTAAAACGGAGTGCGAGCGACGAGTCAATCGCGCCTTGCGTTTTGTGCATCATACGATCCTATGTAAGAGTTACGTAGACGGATATTCGCCTTTGTGACATCGCCGTAAGATCTACTTTTGTTCAAATATTAATTTGAGTTTCATAGTGTGAGAAATGTGTTGCATTATTTTCAATACGCATACGTACCATCTTTTACGGGCATTTTGTTGGAAGTTACTTTGTTATTTTAATTTTATTACTGGTTATTGTACAAATCAATTATAACAGTACTTATTCTTTAAAGTTATAACGCCAATTACATAACAACTCAAAATGAATTTTCATTAAATAGCACTGAATATATTACTCGCCTAGGGTATAATACATCGCTGCCTGGAAGTGTTTTCTAGGAATCAAACGTTTTTTCCCCCCTAATTTTTATTTTTCATTTTACCAAAGCATTATCTGTATACAAATAATGCTCCTGTGTGAGTGAGCGCTGTGTGGCCTCAACTTTGGCTGCGCGACCTATAACAATCACCTGCACTGCTCTATGCTGAGCTGCAGCACGGACGGCAGGTTGAGGTAATGGCGTACCACGGCGCGCGCGCCCAGTCGTTGCCATTCCAAGGCGCTGTACAACGTTTCTGCGTCCCGCACGTGGAGTGGGACCAGTGGGAAGTCTGATAAGCCTGTCGGTGAAGGTCTACATTTGAGTAGGTGGAACACTGATTATCTATAAGCGCTTATTAAAATTGATTGGGGTATTTGACACTTTTTGAACAGTATGTTAAAATGTTTAAATCATAGCCATTCTTTACTAGTTTTTTTATTTCCTTGAAATAAAATCGCTAAATAGTCAAAACGCTGGTCGCCATGATACTTTTGCTATGACGTCACTATCGTTTCAATAAACAAACAAAACAGAACAACACAGAACACATTCGTTGTGTTGTTTACTCGATAGTGACGTCACACTTGACAGCGTCATGGCGTATATATATCGTTTCACTGCGTTTCAGGTCACGTGATATACAGATTTAAAAAGGCGATTTTAAACTTAAATTATTAAATTAAAATCGTGATTTCATGATCGGAAATCAATATATTTATGTTTCCCATTAAGGCTACAGGAGACGATCAATTGGAGAGGATGGCGCAACATAAAAAAGCGAGAAGGTTGTAAGCGCCTCTCGCTTCTTTATATAGCGCCGTCTCTCTTTAATTGTCAATTGCAATTGATCGTTTCGCGGACCCTTTAGTTGAACTATCATATAATTCATTATATATTCTCATAATTTATTCTTGAAATGAAATGAAATACATTTATTTGTCCGATTTTTGGTTATAAATTAGGTGTTACGCATGACATTTTAGGGCCATGCAAAAATCTGCTATTTCTAGCGTACAAATATTAAAGTAATCCTTAACAATTAATATTTGTTATCTTATTATTAATATATTATAGTTGTAAATGTCAAAGTTATACTTTATGTCGTTCATTACATTATTCTTAATGATGGCAAGTAGCCTATTCAGTCGAGGGTTTAATGAACGTTACCGGGCATGAGCGCGAGCAGCGCGGCGGCGGAGAGCGAGGCCTGCACGGCGCACACGGTGGGCCCGCAGCGCTCGTCGCGGTACCGCTGTAACGCGCGTTGCACCAGCCGCCATACGTTTCGCTGTTGATTCTCCGCGACCACCTCCCATGTCAGCTCCGCTCCTGGTAGCGTGCTCTCGTCCGTGCCGAGGTTTATTCTGGAAGTAAAGGTCAAACATAATAAGGTACTAATTTAAGATCCATCTTGATTGATGCTATAAAAATATGATTAGACTTAAATAATATACTGTTTCACAGGTTTTTACTGTATTTTAGTAATTATGACCGGTTCGTTCTATAAAAAAATACCCTATTGCCACTGGGGAAGATACCGCGATTATGCAAGGGTAAATAAATTGTGGAAGGAAATCGGTTTCTTTATCATCATCATCAGCAGCAGCCCACTCGACTATATTCCACTGCTGGACATAGGCCTTTGCCAGGGTCGACATTGCGCTCCAGTTTCTTACCACGATGAAATCAGCGGTTCCAAAATATTACAAACTCAAAACATGGCAATGGCGGATCCAAGGGATGACTGTGGCTGACCCCCCTCCCCCCAGACCTATAAGATCCCCATAGAGAGGAGAAATTTGTTTCTGGAACTGTCCCTGAAACATGTAAGAAATCTAAAACCAACTCACTTGGCAGTCCTCTCAGCAGTATACAAGGCGTTCATATTGGGCACCTGATTGTTCTTCACGGTGTCCAGTACGAAGATATAGGCCCTTTTGGTGGGACCCAGTACTAGGGCCCACATGCTGCGGCTCGAGTTGACAGCTGAATGTTGGTACAGGAATATGTGCTTCACTGGGGATATTCCGTCCTGGAATAGTCAGGGAAATTGTATAAAGGTTGTATTATGGCCTGGTCAAAGACCCCAGATAAGTTTGGATGCAATTTGCTCAAGACCTGGAACCTTAGGTAGCTCAAAATAAAGGAGGCGGCTTAGAGAGTAGGCAGAGGCAATGAGATGATTATATTATTCAAGAACAATAAAATTATCTTATTTTATTTTACCGGACAAACTATCAGATTGATAGTTTTTTAATTTGTCTATTTGTTTTTTTTTTAACCTTGTACCTACATTTAAAAAAAAAGACTACTAAACCCGCATTTGACCTCGATCTCGCCTGATGGTAAGCGACTACGAGGTCGACGATGGAGCATGCGGGTCCAGTAAATGCCTATTCACTCTGGCCTTGAAGATCCCAAGGTTGTAAGTTTCGGGAAATACAGACGCCGGTAGGCTGTTCCATTCCTTAGCCGTTCGCATAATGAACGAAGAAGCAAATCGCTTCGTACGAACAGACGGGATATCAACAACATAACTTAACTTCATCTTATTAAATACAGCAAAATTGTGAACCATCAATGAATGACTTTATTGGTTCACAAGACGTGACAAAAAATATAAAAAATAAATAATTTCACAGACAAATAGTTTCTATCATGTAATAAACTAACCTGTTTTTGTAAGTACGGTTGGTGCGCGACACTTTTGAACTGAAGTTGGCTCAACTTGAATGAATCCGTATTGGTGGATCCAAACTGGCTCAGTCTGAAAAAAATAGTAGGTAAGTTTTTTTTTTTAATATACAGAGCACAGGACCTAGCGAGGATGCGTCATGCGCGGTTTTAGTCAACTGTCGAATTTGGCAGGGACGAGTGGATCGCAATGAGAGTCGAAGATGGAGGTCATGACCTGTGCCCCCCCCCCCCCCCAATCGCGTGAAGCGATAGCGATGAATATCTATACAGGAAGCAAAAAGCGTGCCCAGACAGAGATTCGTGACGCTCCATTTTATCAGCCTACCCCGCAAGGGCGTGAAATATGTATGTGATGATATGTACAGTACGCGACATCCCCGGAATGCCGGTTTCTAGTATGGGCACCGGTACAATAAACCGGCATTCCGGGGTCTTACGAAACTTACAACCTTAGGATCTTGAAGGCGAGAGTGAATTTACAAGCTCCACCCTAGACCTCATCGTCGCCATCAGATGAGATTATAATCAAACTCCGATCTAATCTAAAAATTAAAAAAATGTATAAGGGTCAATTTCATACTTCCTGGCTTCCTGCGGGTCGACAGAGCAGATGCAACCGAGCTGCACGAGGACTTTGAACTCCAGGCTCATCTGAGTCTCGTAGATCCCCTCTATTTCTGGCGCAGACAGCTCTCCCATCAGCACTCTGTGTTAAACAAGGTTTTTTAATAATCATGCATGTAGTTTTTTTATTGTATGAGGAGAGCAGACGAGCAAAGGGGCCACCTGGACCCCAGATTACAAAGCAGCAATTCTTGTAATTACAAGTCCAATATGGCAACATTATAAGAGAAATCCCCATACAATACAATACAGCATCAATGTTGTCAATACTACACCAAAAGGTTGTCTGGAAGAGGTCGCTTTTACCGATAAGACCGCCTAGATTGTATTAATCGTTTCGTACGCACTGTATCTCACTATTTTTTGTGCAATAAAGTGCATTCATTCAAATACAAATATATTTATTAATTTTATTTATTTTATTTTATTTGGGTAGCTTACAGCCTTATTTACAAATTACATATACATATATAAAAACAATAGCCATTTAAAAGCTTCCACAGTTATTAAAAAGATAATAATAAAACTCTTAATCTAGCAACCATGTACATTTACAGATAGGCAGAGGAAAATTTGTTAAAGAGAAAGGATTTTACGGAATCAGGACTACTGTTGAAGAGATCTACAGTAGGGTTATTGCTTAGCTGGTTAAATGCTGCACATGCTCTTACTAGGTAGCTATTCTTTCTGTAATTTGTGTGACACTTAGGGACGCGAAGTAACCTGTTACTCCGTAAATTTTGATTGGGAACCGTCAATGAAATTTTGCTAAGGAGCTCAGGACAATCAATTTTACTTTGCGCAATTTTTTGTAGGAATGTAGCCTCCGCTATATCCCTACGGACAGTAAGGGGCAATAAGTGGAAACGAGCACAACGTTGCTCATACTCACGCTTAGGAATTCTAAATTTATAAGAAAGATAACGCGTAAACTTCTTTTGGACTTTCTCTATCTTATTGGTGTACACATTGTAGCAGGGATTCCAAACTTGGGAACAGTATTCTAGATGACTACGGACGTAAGTACAATAAAGAATTTTTACTGTTTTCATGCTTTTAAAGGGTTTAGACGTGCGAATGATAAAACCCAAAGCTTTGGATGCCCTGCTGACAATGTGATGGATGTGATGATCGAAAATGAGTTTGTTGTCGTGGATGACACCTTTGCTTTCAGTGACTCTGATCAAGTCATGGTTTTTAATTTTATAAGTGTAATTTAATATTGTATGTTTACGACTAAAACTAATATAAAAACATTTAGAGACATTAAGGTCAAGTTTGTTCTGGTGACAGTAATCATCAAGTCTTAGTAGATCTTCCTGTAGAAGTACTGCATCAGACAACCTGTTGATAACCTTAAATATTTTCATGTCATCAGCGAATAAGAGGTGATCAGAGCTCCGAAAGCACGTTCCAATATCATTAATAAAAATAATGAAGAGAAGAGGCCCCAACAATGATGCCAAACAATATTCAAATTATTATTATTCAATTATTATTCATTTTAGACTTGTAAATACAAGAATGTTGCTTCTTGAATTCTCCCTTCATTATGAAGTTATTAGAGGGTTTTCGAGACGCTGCTAACCTTGACAACTTAGATGAAGTGCCTCTTGTGCCGGTAATTACGCTAGCTCTCTTACCCTTCAAACCGATACACAGCACAGCAAGCTTTGCCGCTTTGCGGCAGAATGGAACTCTCACTCTTGTTGCTCGCGGTACTGCTGCACCGCGTACCGATACAGATATATCACAGGATGCATATTCTATTTTTATTCTATTCTTTGCGCTCGCTGCAGGATGCGGCTGTACTTGCGCCAGTACTGGCCGCTGTGCTCGTACAACTAGACACTCACTCCTGGTGCTCGCGGTACAGCTGCTCGGGCACCGTGTACTGGTACAAGTGTATCACAGGATGCGCTCGCGGCAGGATGCGACTACACTTGCGCCAGTATTGGCCGCTGTCAGTTGGCCGGCACACGCGCTGGTTGACGTAGAATATGCGCGGCACTGTCAGCTTTATCTGATGCAGCTCGGTGCCGACGAGAGCCCACAGTTTGAATAGACCTGGCTCTGCTGTTTCTGCCACCTGTTTGGAGGATTTATTGTTAAAACTAACCTTATTATAGAAGCTTTTTGAGATTTATTGACACAAGGAGATCTTTGACAGCGGTTAGCTATTTCCGGAACCCTTTGTTTTGAGTTTTTTTATTTTAATTTTATTTACTACTAAACCCGCATTTGACCTCGATCTCGCCTGTTGGTAAGCGACGATGAGGTCGACGATGGAGCATACGGGTCCAGTAAATGCCTATTCACTCTGGCCTTGAAGATCCCAAGGTTGTAGGTGAAGTTAGTCCACGGATATTAAACACTGCGTAGCGCCCACAGCCCCAACCCCTACAATCGCTAACATATGGAAGACGGAAGTCTTTAAAACCAGTAAAGACGCAGCATGTGATCGCAAGCGATTTTGCCTACTGACCTCCAACCATTTCAAATTCAAATTTTATTCATAAGCTTATATAATACTACAATACAACACAATATTTAATACAAGTAGGTAGGTATCTATTTAAAGTTATAAACTCCTGGCACCTGCACTAGTCAACGGTTGTCTTCCAGCATGCCAGTCCTTATAAAGATAGCCAGCGGGATATGATACTGTGTACAGGGGTGAGGGTGTATGAGGTTGTGTGGGGTTGTGTTTGGGTGTGTGTGATGTGTTACCACTTAACGTATTCGTTAAGTGGTAACACATCACACACACCCAAACACAACCCCACACAACCTCATACACCCTCACCCCTAATGAGGATAAATAATAGATGTAATAACATCTATTAGCTCTTCCGTTTCAGCATAGTCCTTCATCGACAGCCAGGCTAAAACGTTCCGCTTATTATATATTCCTTTTGAAGATGGCGCCAGATGATGATGATGAGCCAGTTACCTGTATGATCTGCCACGGCGTGTTGAGCAGAGTGCGCTGCGCTCTCCGAATGAACCCGCCCAGCGTATTAGCGGGGCCCATTCTATGCGCCGGCATTGGGTCTTCAGTGGTGTCCACTTTACCTGCATCGTAAATTAATTCATTAATTTGCGTAAAAGGCAAAGTAAGAAATGTTGCAACACAAATCTCCACTTTTGATTCGACAAAAAATTCGACCTGTCTACCAGGTACCTAGGTAAGGTACT
Organism: Hofmannophila pseudospretella; assembly: GCA_947369225.1. NCBI lineage: Eukaryota > Metazoa > Arthropoda > Insecta > Lepidoptera > Oecophoridae > Hofmannophila > Hofmannophila pseudospretella. Next base: position 9,582,608 of record OX376330.1, on the reverse strand, counting down.
CGTAAAATTTTTTGTCGAATCGAAAAAGATCTCATGTAACCAAAGATTTTGAATATCACCCTATGTAGATTGCTCGCTAGAGAAGTTTATCGCTATAGAAACCGCGTCTGCCATTTTTAAAAAATAATAATAAATTAAAGTAATACTAAAATAACACTAACACATTTTTAGTGTTATTTTAGTATTACTTTATTCCTAGTATATAAGTAGGTACGATATATAATATGTAGACTGTAACTAGTTTAAACAATAAATTTTTTTTTTCATTTTCATCTCGAAAACCATATGCCACCAAAAAAACCTCGTATTTTGCATAATAGATAGGCTTATTTAAGACTTACCTCGCTTGCTCGTTCGGCCGCGCTGTCCGCGCTGGTCCATTTGCCACTTCCATTTCTTCTTTTGGAACATTACCCACTCTCTACGTTCGGCCTAAGTAACAAATATCATAAAAATTAAAATAGTTTTACCATGAATATCAAGACAGCATGATCATCATGGATTCGAGGTAAACACTACACGAGATAGAAAATATTAATGTACCATACATATACATAATACATAAACTCTCACGTCCATAACCCCCGAGGGGGTATATAGAGGAACCACCTCAATCACAGTAAAATTTGGTGGAGAGCGTCGGTGGCCTAGTGGCTAGGACACCGGACTCCCATTCGGGAGGTCCGGGTTCGAAACCGTGCAGTGCCATGTACCAATGACTTTTTCGTATTTTTCGAAGACATACGTTCATTTACCGACTGCTCTAACGGTGAAAGAAAACATCTTGAGGAAACCTGCACACTAAGATGACCAGTGTGTAAAATGGGGTTGGCACAAAAGATCCTCAAGGGTCAAAGTGCCGCTGGGGTTATTCCCGGCCCCCGATCATAAGTTAAATAAGATCATAAGATTTGGTAGACAACCGCCGTCTACTAGGTGCAAAATGGTATCCACTTAGATACTTAGTCGCCTCGTAAGACTCCCACGGGAAGAGTTGGGGTGGTGCTATTCTTTAGGGCTGGCAACACACAGCATAATGTACCTTAGTGGTTCCAAAAGGCGGTGGCGGGCCCAACGCCTCTCTCCACGTGGCGAACTCTTTCGGCGGACTCTCCTCTCGCTTCCTCTTTACCGTGTGCACTATCGGGCGGACTGTCCGTTTGTCCGTGGTCTGCTTGCCTATGTCTTCCATGTCTAAATCTGTGTTCTAAAATAATAAGAAGAAATAAGAATGTCTCTAAATAGTGGATGGGAACTTTAAATTACTTTTGTTGTGATTAATTTATTAAATTTGTTTTGACAATAACTCTTGGATTTAGTTTTATTTTTTTTAATATTTTTTGTGACATGGATTTTAATTTCTTTTTTTGGAATTTTAATTTCTTTTTTACAACGTGCTTATAACGTAGCAAAAATTGACACTGAAAGTGTTTAATTATTATTTTTCATTATAATTTTTAATTCGTTTTTTTTGGAATGTTTATTGTTTGTATTCAAAGACAATTTATGATTGTTTATGAATAAATGATATGATAGTGAATAAACACTAGCAGAGTGTATACTCTGAAATAAAATTTAATTGACAATAGGACATAAAACGCAAAGCGTTGCGTAGATGGAGCAAAAAAAGGAAATTTTCTTTTTTATTATTTGATCGTCGATATTATTTCTTTGTTAATTGCTCAGAGTTCTTGTTTTATCTATATGTTTACAAAAAGCCACCTACTATGCAATGAAAAAACATGTCAAAACTCTTCTGATACTTTGACATCCCTGTTAGATGCAGCGCCATCTATCTCGATTGGCAGAAACTTAAGCTGGAAAATCCCTCATTATAAGTGGACCTTATTTCACGTTTAATATGCAAAAACCGGAGTCTACCTCTGAGTCCATCACGTACTGTTGGGAACAAGTTAAAGATGATGCTTCAATGAAATATAAGTATCTATGTAGTGAAGACTCGAACAAACACATACAAATGTACACACCCTTTCACTCTCTTCTACACAAACACGCTCACACACATTTCCAATAAACACATCCATATACACACACACCAAAACTTATTTCTCCATATAAGCTTTATTTTAAAATATGGAATCTGTAATTGGCAGTATGTTTTATTAATGGACTTTTTTGTTTTTAAATTTAAGTGCTGTGGATTCTGTAATAAATAAAAATAAATAATAAAATATAAGTTTAAGCGTATGTGGGACGCCCTAACGGACGACGTCCGGACGGACGTCCCAGATACCGCTGGCGCGATGAAGTGGAGAAGGATCTGCGTGAGCTCCGGGCGCCTGACTGGCTCGAGACTGCGCAGGAGAGAGAGCGATGGCGCTCTTTGGTATCGGAGGCCAAGATCCACTTCGGGTCGCTGCGCCAGCGGAGTAAGTAAGTCTTCTTCTTTAATTTAAGAGCTATGCTCTTGTCGGTGTAGTAAACGCCACTGTGTCCTGTCTAGGGCCTTTTCCTTGACCTCCTTATACGACGCAACGCCAGCCTTCTCTTTGATTTGATCGAAGTAGCTTATCCTCGGTCTTCCTCTTCCCCGCTTGCCTTCAACTTTTCCTTCTATAAGGTTTCTTATGTATTCGTCGTGTCGTATAAGGTGGCCCACCATATTTCCCCTATCGTATAAGGTGGCCCACCATATTTCCCCAAAAGTAAGTAAGTTTAATTGCGAGCTTCACAATATGGATGCTACTGCGTACTTACATAGACAGAGCGTAACAACACATTCCGTAGCTCGTATTTGCGTTCTAGAAAGCCCCACTCTCTTTTATATATATTTTATTTATAATCCTGCGATTAATCTCGAGACTGATGTAAAAAGGAGGCGTCGCTTTTTGTACTTATTTATTTGAAAGGTGAGATCTTTATCTACATCTTACCACAGTCTCAGCATCATTGCTCTCAGACGGTTCTCCTTCCTCGAATTCCCCATTATCTCCGTCATTCCTCGCTTCCTTCGGCTTGGCTGAGAACATGTCCGTGATCTTCCTAGTCTTGAACTTATCCGTCTTGGCTAGCATCTTCTTGTGCAGCCAGTCGGGGTACTGCACTCGAGGAACTGGGTTGTCTAGCTAAAATGTTTAGTTAGGTTTTTAGTATTATCTGGCAAGAATCAGAATAAGATAGAACCTTGTCGTTAGTTTTCGTGGTATGACAAGGTTATATCGGATCTTTCAAAACCTTGGCATACCAATGAAACCATACTAAACCGTCTTTGTAGGACAATGATCTATCTAGGGGAGGGGAGACTATTATTCTTTCATCCAAGATTCCCGATCTATTCTATACTGTCATGTCGAGTTATACACGATTATACTCGTACTTTTTATTATTATGGTAAGTGCCCACAAACCCAGGTAAGTCGATGGTAAAATATGGCAAGTTGTTGTAACCCCTGTTGGGTTACGCAATTCAAAAATTTAGGTGTGCGAAGTAGTTGTCCTTGAGCCACGGTCGCAGATGGTGCCTCTTTTCAGTCGCCGGGGGTTCAAATATAGCCAGCGATAGATACTCACGCCTTGCATAGCCGCGGGTATAGTGATAATCTTCTGTATAGCGCCGCTTAGTCTCTCAATGTAGTATGCCCAGTCCAGCACGTCTCTGATGTCGATATCTTCACTAATACTGTTGTCTTTCAACCACCTTCGCAGATGGTGCCTCTTCACGGCCGCAGGGGACTGGAATATGGCGAGTGGTACGGCGCGCTCGGTCACTGGCGCGCCTTCCGGCTTGCGAGATATTATGAACCTGGAATATGTCATTTGTTCAGCATATGGTGGGCATAATTTTTTCACTATTGTCTATACAGTGGAAGACAAATCAAGATATACTTTGTGGAACTCTGTCGCAATAACAGAACAAGAAGAAAAAGAATCTTCTATATATGGAAATTATATCTGCAGAATTTTGCGAAATTTGTCTTCGGTAAGAGTCCAAAGCCGTAAACTTCTAGACGCTGAAGGTCAAACCCTGAAAATCATTGGCGACTGTACTAGCCTTAAAGCGAGAAAGTACTGTTGCGTATATTCTGATGTTTGCCCACTGTACACACTGAGAGATTGCAAATTACTAGTACAGAATACGGCTAAAATACTGCTAAAAGATAGGACAGAGATATCCTATTCAACCTGGTAATCATCCCTTAGAACAGCCTACCTGAGTAAGTTGTGAACGATGAAACTATAAACTAATTCAAGAATAGATTGGACAGTCACTTACGAAACTTGAAGAAACTGACTTACCACATTACTTGCCTGCCTGCTAACCCAAGAAATATTTAGTACCAAACCTCAATTTCACAGTTTCCTCAAAACGTTTCTTTCTTACCATCATTCCACAAAAACACTCCCCTGGAAGGCGATTCTCGCAGCGTTCGACATACAAAAGTCGAGCGCTACGAACGTCTTGTCTCGCTCACACATGTAATGTGAGCGAATGAGATAGGACTAATGTCGAATTCGACATTCCACTGCGAGAATTGTTAACCCAGAATTTTTCATTATTTGTCCACCCACCGATCCCGTCCCAAATTCGATCTTCGATTTCAAGCCATAAGTTTTCTTAAGTTTTTGCCAATCATCCAAACGATTGGCAAAAACCTAAGAAAACTTATGGCTAACTATTAAACTACAATTTAATAAAATGTAGTGATTTTTCTTGTACAGTAATGGCATGTCATGTTATGAAGGCAGAATTTTCAATATGCTTCGTGCTAGTAACGTATATTGTCACTTATTATTCCTTTAAAAAAATGGTATAGTCGACTACAGGTCTTGAGGAGCTCGTAGCCTAGTTGCGAGCACGGTCCGAAAGTGATCGTGCAGGTTAAGCGACGTTGGCGCGGTCGGTACCTGAATGGGTGACCGCTAGTGGCATATTTCATCTGAGCTCCTCCATGCCTTGGAGAGCACGTTAAGCAGTCGGTCCCGGTTGTTGTCGTTCGACAACAGTCGTTAAGCCATGTCAGATGCCTACGGGCGGCCTGAACAACTCTGACAAATAGGTTGGTCACTAACCATACGATAAGCAAGCAAGCAAGCAACAGGTTAACCTCCCCAAAACGTCAAAATATCTTAAATGTATCATATCCGCAAGCATAAGGTTGAGATTTAATCGAAGGTTTTTGGCAGATGGTATACTTGTGTTCGACTGTTCTGAAACACCCACCTGCAAGCCAAGCCAGCGTCTTTCACCATCTGGTCTCCCAGAAACTCAGCTAATCTCTTAGCCGTCGATATCGATGTGGATTTCTGACCTCCGTAGTCTTCTAACTTCTTGGACATTGAGCGGTTTTCGGATATCAGCTCGAACAGTTCTGAGTCGGGCATGTTAGAACCTTTAATGAGAAAATAACCATTTATTTCGGGTCTAATGCCACCACACAATGACCAAAGGCATTGTCTAAACCAGGGGTTCCCAAACTTATTTTGTTTACCGCCCACTTTGAGAATAAATATATAGCGCCCCCATTTTTTGCAATAACACAGTAAAACAGGACAGATATATGAACTACGCGGAGAGAAATAGCGAACCGAGTTTGAGCAATCTCTTAACTAATATTAGTTGATGTTCACAAGTTGTAGTTGAGAGTCGAGAGCTCATGCAGTCGGTGTCTAAGAGGCCTCTTAGCTAAATGAAATTACAAATTACCCCCCAAGCCTCTACACAACGCCCCCATTTTTTTTCTGGGTCTCTTGCCCCCCTTTAGGCCTGTAGCGCCCACAAGGGGGCGTTATCGCCCACTTTGGGAAAGGCTGGTCTAAACCCTTTGGCCGCCCTCTGTTTTTTTTTGTATATTTGTTTGTTGTATGTTTTGTTTTTGTCCTATAATAAGTACAATAAAGAAAAGTTGTAAAGTAAAGTAAAATACACTTTATTGCACAAATGAAAAACAGCAAACATGAGATAGAAAAGGAAATAGGGACGTACAATTTAGGCGGCCTTAATTCTAAGAGCGATCTCTTCCAGGCAATCTTCGGGCAGAGGAAATGATAATGATTTGTATTTACTTTGCAAATTTGTTAATTTTTTTTTGCAACATTTTCCTACTGAGATATTATGGTTTGGGTCATTCTCTTATTCGAATTTCCAGCTGTAAGATATGCTCAAAATCCACTCATTCATTTCAAAGTTTTATACTTGTAAATAAGTTTAACAAATCAACAAACTGAAATATGTATATCTTATCGAAACAACGCTTCAAAAAGTTTAGCTCAAAACAATTATTTCTAAAACTTTACTATAAAAATGAAAGGACCTAAAAAAGTGGCGGCATCGACGGATTGATTGATGATTCGGCGTTGATTTGTTCGGTAGTGTTTATAGAAGAGTCAGTACTTACTAAATAAACCCAATGAAATGAAATGAAGTTTATTTGCCAGAACACAGTGAAAAATATAGGTGATTTAAAAAGCATAGGTATCATATGTTCCACCGACAACGGTGTGCAAATCTTTTCTGCTATTTGTTGGTGTCATTGAGATACTCTTTTATGGAGTAATAACATTTGTCTAGAAGCAACTTGGAAATATTAGTTTTAAATTGGCTAGCAGGACCATTTTTAAGGCGACTAGGCAGATTATTATATACTAAAATTGCCATACAGAAGGAATTCTTTTTATACATGTCTACTCTGGAACTTGGCAAATAGAGACGGTGTGCTCTAGCTTCGGCCTTATCGTCACTTATCACCAGGTGAGATCGAGGTCAAACGCGGGATTAGGTGTAAATAACCCCGAAGCACGATTCTGATCGTGCCTACACTTTTGAGCACCCGTATGTATTTTAAGGAAGTAAGGGCTACAGGAGACGATCATTTTTTTTTAATTTAACAAGGCATTGGCAACACAGGCTATCAGCCTAAACATTAAGCGATTTAAAACAGTTTTTAGTTTTTCCGCATCAAAATGTTATAGTGTTGACACATTTTAACACTCCTAGGAGTTATGATCGAAATTTCAACCGGTCTAGTCTCTGGCTAATTCTCATGGTCCGCCGGAGAATCACGAACCACTAACGAGAAGTTTATTTACACACCGATTTTAGCCATCAAAATCACCAGAAAACAATTTATGAGCAATAAAATAAACACCGTAGAACCTTCAGCGACTTTCCCGCCAAAACCTTCTGAGGAGACGATCAATTGCGATTGACATTTGGAGAGGATGGCACTATAGAAAAAAGCGAGAAGGTTGTAAGCGTCTCTCGCTTCTTTATATTGCGCTGTCTCTCTTTAATTGTCAATTGCAATTGATCGTTACGTGGACGCTTAAGTAACGGTTACAGTTGACCGATTGCAATGATTTTAGTGTTATTCGAAGCGAGAAACCTTACTCCCTCGATAGACACTTACGGCTCTGAGCTCGGCTTACTAGTGACTGAGATAGAGGCGCGCGAAAAGTGTTCCAAAATACCTTTACTGTACAGCACATCCAGCCAATAATCAGCCACTTTAGCGACGGCACCGTAGCACGATTTGAGGTCGTTCCCTTTGAGGAACGCCTCGAAAACAGACGACTGGAATATCTTGATGAGCTGCAGTTCTCCTCGACGTTTCACTTCGAAACCTGATTAGATAGTCAAGTGATTAAAGCCTTGGCAAGATGTTATATAATTAAAACACTAATTTAGTCCGAAACTAGATAAACTATTTTTTAATGCTATCAGGAGAGCAGATGAGCAAATATGTCGCCCATAGACATCTCACCTCACTATAATGTATTAGAGGGTTTTCGATGCGCTGCTTACTTGAGAACTCAGATTTATTGCCTCATGTGCCCCGGTAATCTTACGCTTGAAACAGAAACATCACTGGGCTCGTGATGACGTGTATTTCACGCACAATATGGATACCAGGTAGCGAATTTCAATATTTTCCCATTTGCTATCTGATTCTGGTACACCTATATGACTGACACCATGCTTATAGTCCAACAAACCTTTCAGTTCAGCTAAAGAGCCATCAAAATTGAACACAGCATATCGTTTCTTCAGCCTCTTGCCTTCCTCCTTGGATGCAGGGAGCACCATCGCCAGATAAGGCCCGTCCACTTCAAAGAATATTGAATTTTCTGCACGTTGTTCGTATTTCTTCCCTTCAGGGTCTGTCAACTCGAAGTATTGGTCGTTTGTGAAATGATCCTAAAAGAGAAGAACTTTTGAAATTCACTCTAATAGATTGCTCACTAGAGAATTTTTATATGGAAACCGCGTCTGCCAGTTGGCACATGCGATGTGAACATTTTACCATACATTAGTCAAGCACTAAATGTTAAATGTATGGAACTATAATAAGTGCATTTGCACAAACTTTTTGGCTCGCTGTCAGTGTTCACATCATCATACTAGAGGGGAAGGACTTACTAGTCCGATTTCTGTGGTCCAAACCCTTGGCTCGCTGTCTGTGTCCACGTCATCATTCTAAGGAGAGGGCTACTAGTCCGATTTCTGTGATATAACCATTAGTAACAAACTATAACTATAATTGCAGTCTGTGTCTTAGATACCTTAACCATGGCGTTGAGAATAGCATTGGGGAATGAGACATTGATTTTCTTCTTCTTCGCGTGCGTGGTAATGACGGTCACGTTCTCGGGGAACGAAGATGGTAGCACGCACCAGATACCTTAGTAGGAAACAAAGCGATTACATATACGATAAAAGCACACATGGGACTGCAATATGTATATATAATATAATAGATTTACCCAATGATATGAAGCATTTATCTGACATCAAATTTAAAACCGTACTGAAAAAGTGGCTTATTGATAACGTTTTTTATAACCTAAATGAGGGTTTTACCATAACAACATTAATATCGGTACTCCACCGCTGCGTGGACACTCACGAAAACCTAATTCCAAACTCCGACGTATTTTTTATGACTCAAGGGCAATATATTCAGAGAGCTCGAAGGGCTCTTTCCGAGCGTTTAGGCAAGGGTTGAAATACACACAGCACACACAAACACACCACCTTACACACCTTCACACCATTTTACACACCTTCACATACACAAATAACCACATATTGTAATTCTATTTCTATTTCTTCTACATATTTAGTGCTATTTAATTAAAATTAATTTTGAGTTATTGTGTAATTGGCGTTATAACTTTTTAAGACAAGTACTTGTATAATTGTTTTGCTGTACAATAACCTGTAATAAAATAAAATAAAAATAAAATAAACATATAGATATTTTTTTAAATTGTAATTAACTAATATAATGAAATTATATTTTGACATATTAAATTGATTTTAAATAATTCTTGAATATTGTTTCTTGAAACGCAACGCCCAAGTAATTCCTAAATTGTACTTAATACCTGAATGAAATGACATAATATTGCTGATATTGATAATAATCTGTGATCGGAGTAGGTAGAGCTCTTTCGGGTCAATGTCCTCAAAGGTTATATTAATATGGATATGATTTCGGGATTTTTAAGTTATCGAGCAAATGTTGTAAATTACTTTTATAAACCTCGCCCTTACTCGGCGGATTACGATTTTTTAAAAATTGTGAACTTACGAAGAAGTTAAAACACTACCATAGGTACACTAGCGCCATGAACACTAAGCCTTTTAGGGTTGGATCTGACTTCCAATCTTAACTTTGGGCGCTCCATTGAGTCAAAAGCTAAGACCGCAGCCAAAAAATTGGGCATCCTGAGTAAGGTTAGGCGGTACTTCACGCCGGGACAGCTTTTAAACCTTTACCAAGCTCAAGTCCGGTCGTGCATGGAGTACTGCTGCCACCTGTGGGACGGCTCAGCTAAATACCAACTGGCTGCCCTTGACTCAGTGGAGAAACGCGCTAAGCGCCTTATAGGTGACGAATCGCTGGTGGAGGCTAGACTGCAAAGTCTGGAACATCGGCGCAAGGTTGCCTGTCTATCGGTATTTTATAGGATACATTTCGGAGAGTGCGCATCGGAATTGCACGACCTAATTCCAGCATCTCCATTCCGCCTTCGGACTACCAGGCGCGGGGAGGGGTTCCATCCTTATGTTGTTGATATCCCATCTGCTCGTACGAAGCGATTTGCTTCTTCGTTCATTATGCGAACGGCTAAGGAATGGAACAGCCTGCCGGCGTCTGTATTTCCCGAAACCTACAACCTTGGGATCTTCAAGGCCAGAGTGAATAGGCATTTACTGGACCCGCGTGCTCCATCGTCGACCTCATCGTCGCTTACCATCAGGCGAGATCGAGGTCAAATGCGGGTTTAGTTATACATAAAAAAAAAAAAAAAAAAAAATGAATCTTAAAAAAAAATATTTCGCCACCAATCTTAAATGAAATCAATCTTAATCAAAACAAATATAACGTTAAAAATCTAAATAATATATTTATTTAATCCCGGAAATCCCGGGATTATTGGGCATACTTACCCATATTATGACTGTATGTGGCAAGTGCCAAAAACAGCTCTACCTACTCCGATCACTGATAATAATAAAATGTATATACAATGCTATAATGGTAAATGCTAAAAAGAATTTCCTACCTACCGGTGGGCTAGTTGTTGACAAAGAGGTTATACTGTGTTTGAATTCAGTAACACTGTTATAATAATCGTAACTAATAGGACATAAAACGCAAAGCGTTGCATAGATGGAGCCACTAGCACACTCCTTAAAGAGAAAAGTAAAACGAAACGTAATTTTTGAAGATATCACAAATTTCTCGTTATTTGGGTTAATTTAAAATAATTTCTCAAAGGTATAGTAAAATTGTGATACCGTGGCATCATATGAAAAATAGCAAACCTAATAAATCTGATAAGACAGCGTGGCGCGCGTCTGAAGGATAATAAAAGATTTGCTTGCTTGCTTGCTTATCGTATGGTTAGTGGATAACCTATTTGTCAGAGTTATTCAGGCCGCCCGTAGGCCTCTGACATGACTTAACTACTGCTGTCGAACGACAGCAACCGGGACCAACTGCTTAACGTGCTCTCCGAAATATGCCACTAGCGGTCACCCATCCAGGTTCCGACCGCGCCAACGTCGCTTAACCTGCACGATCACTTTTGGACCGTGCTCGCACTAGGCTACGAGCTCCTCAAAAAAAAGGAGACCAAAAGATTTGCTGGAAAGGAACGTATCTACATGTTGATTGGCTACGTACCGTTGTGCTAGTAACGCCCCTAGTGGTAAAACGTTGCAGGATCATCTCCTATTATAATTACCATCGGTGTCCAACTCTAGCGGACGGCCGACTTGCTCGATGATTTCCCGGGCCTTCATAATAATGTTCGCGCCCGTGTAGCACACGATACCAGCCATCTCCATACTGTGCCAGCGTGCGCTATAAATTTAAAAATTTAAACCTTAAAATTATAGTACAAAGCATTATATGTAATGTATATTTATCAAAAGGGGGGAAACTCAGCAAATGCTGACATACTCGGGTACCAAATATGCAGCGCTGTTTTTCATTTCCCCCCTTATCCCAAGATGTTAATGGGAGCGATAGTGATAGTGGGTAAAAAATAATAATAATTAAAATTAAAAACTAAACATCCATTAATTATTATAACGTACACACACAAGATATGTTACAAACAGACAAAAATATGTGAAACACAAAGGGCGTGACTTATCGTTAAGAGAGAAAAGGACTAGAGTAAAGGACTTCTCAGCGGGATCGCACATTATATTAGACAAGCAAAACTCACCCTCTCCTCATGACGTATCCATAGAACGAGTTCAGGATGCACTTGTGAGCAAGCTGCAGGGAATCGTAAAGCACTTCTCTGTTCTTAGCCGATTTTACTTCGGCCGCGTCGCCGCTGGCTACAGCCTCGGCGACCTTAGCCTTGGCTTGTTTGTTTAGCGCCTTATATTCATAGCGACGGTCTCTGTGTGGTAGAAAAATGTTTCCTTTTACGTGTTGAAGGCATGTGTATGAAGGATCAAACATAGAAGTCAGAGGCCGAGGATCAATGCAAAAATTAAATGGCGTGGTAGAAGTCAGAGGCCAGTTTATTCCACCTTCGGCCTCATTAACACTTACTAGTTCAGATCAAATGCAGGTATAGTTTTAGCGCCATGCCTTAGGACTTTTTTTTCCTCAAATAATCGTAGTTCGATTTTAATAATATTGTTCTAGCAGCGTCCACATTGGTTAATATATTTTTTCAGTTACGCCGTAAGTAAGTAAGTAATATGTTTATCTCACACACAGCAATGACCGAAACAGTCATAATTATAAAAAATAATTATGTAGTCAAAGGTAAACATATTGAAATCATGTCTGATGGTCTGCTGGTATTGTGAAAAGGGACTCAGCTTATTGCTGCAGACAAAAATGCCTACAGCGCTGGTATTCTGTTGTTAAGTCAAGGGTGTTGGAAGATAGAAGTAGGTACAATATTGTAATCTACGTAAGTTAAGTCATGGATATAATTTTTAACACAAAGTGCAGGTTAAGCGACGTTGGTGCGGTCGGTACCTGGATGGGTGGCCGCTAGTGGCATATTTCATCTCAGCTCCTCCGTGCCTCGGAGAGCACGTTAAGCAGTCGGTCCCGGTTGTTGTCGTTCGACAGCAGTCGTTAAGCCATATCAGAGGCCTACGGGCGGCCTGAACAACTCTGACAAATAGGTTGGCCACTAACCATACGATAAGCAAGCAAGCAACACAAAGTAATCACCTGAAAGCGCGAACTGTGTCGACATAGAACGAGTTCTCCTTTTGGCATATCGTGGTAGTCCTCACTTCAGTTCTGGTTACTTTTGTCTTCTTGTACGCAACTTTGCAGTAATTCGCCAGACGTTTCTTTTCATATGCCGCCTGAAAAAATAGAAGTTTCGATGCAGTGTCGGGGCTGGTATAGTCCCGAAAGAGTGGTGTTCAGTATCCATATCTGAACGAACAACTTCCAATATGGGGCCAACAAATGTATGAAACAGCTGTTTTTTTTGCGAGTTCTGATTTGGCCTCATAGTGAAAGTTGTTCAGTTATGGACACTGAACCCCCCCCCCCCCCCCCCCTTTTCAGGACTATAGGTTTTTTTTGTTACACCTCTACATTTTAGCATGTTTTTAAACACAAAAAAAACATTATTTTTAGTATTTTCAGTTCATTAGGTTCACCTGGTCCTCTTTAGGCAGCGCGTGGAAGGCGCGGGACGGTCCGCCAGGGTGCAGAGGGGGAAACTTCTCCGTCTCCAGCTGCTGTTGGATGCGCTGGTATTCGTTCCTCGTGGCTGGCACTGAGGATACGCATTACTGTGTTACGGAAGCCTGTGCCCCCCCAACAGTGGGGACATTAATAGGCTGTTGATGATTATGAACTAGGCACGGCAAGTTATAATTAGTGTAATGTTAGCTCACAGTAATCTCCGCGCCACATCCACTCCATGTGTCGCTGGCACGTGGCGCCCGGCCTGTTGTAGTCGCAGACCGCACAGATGCTCGCGTTCACCATCGCCGACGGTTGGAGCCTGCAAATTACTCATCATCATCATCATCAACCTATTAATGTCCCCACTGTTGGGGCACAAGCCTCCCCTTGCACGAGGGGATACGGGCCATCATCCACCGAGCAGGCCCAGTGCTGAGTGGTGGATTTCTCACGCCTTCGGAAACTTTTAATTTCCTCAGACATGCAGGTTTCCTCACGATGTTTTCCTTCACCGTTAGAGCAGTCGGTAAATGTACGTAAGTCTTCGAAAAAATCCTAGAAACTCATTGGTACATGGCACTGTATGGTTTCGAACCCGGATCCCGCCTGGGAGTCCGGCGTCCTAGCCACTGTGCCACCGACGCTTGCAAATTAATAAAACACTTGAATTCTAAGCCGAAATTCCCATTTGCAATAGTGGCAACTGAGAATCTATTCTCAGTTCAGAGCGTCTACGCTCAAATTGTTTCAGACGTCTGCGCCTAGCTCTCAAGATATAGGTTAGGCCCAGTTTGAGGGCCAGGGAACATTGTATAGGTATCTAATGAAATGAAATATTTTATTAAATAAATAAACAAATAAACTATTCTTATTCTTATTTCCAAAAGTGTGATCTGTAATGTCTTCTAGAACAGTTCAAAAGTATATGTTTACCTTATTGTTGCAGTACTGTTTAACATGCCAATAAAAAATGTGTATTTGATAGCTGTGGTGTGTATCAAGCGTTCAATTTATCTGAACAGTATATAAATACTTTATTATAATAGCATAATTAGACGGTACTTACAACAATATGGTAAACTTACACTATTGACTCGTTTTAATTTAATAATTATGAAATCCACACCTGGCAACCCCAGACGACCCGGCTTCTACGTATTTTTTACTATGTGCTCACTGTTCGTTAATTGTGGATTTCATAATTATAGTTGCCGACTCTCTCACCAAGGGTAGGTACTCAGTCAGCAGTGAGTGGTCCAAGTTGTAGTCTCGTGTCATCGGCATAAAAATATATATTTAAGAACGTGATATTTTTTTTTCATAAACTACTCATTTTGTATCAAATTTAATGAAACTATTAATAAATTTACTTTGTACTTAATTGAGTTGACGGTATCGTAATGTAAGTTCGTAATGAATATTACGACACCGCGACGGTCATTACGTAACAACCCTTAGGAATGAAGAAGTTAGTGTTGCCGATTGTGATTTCATATTGAACAAATTACCAAATGGGAGTAGAAAAAGTACTAGTTATATTGAAGGTACTTCAAAAACCAACAAACATTGAATAATTATTTGGTTTATTAAACCCAATAATTTATTTGCTTCAATAATTGTTGATAAGTAACTGCTAGTCATACCTATTTGTCAAAATGATGTTAGGATACATAGCGCCGACATCCAGATGGTAAATCAACGGGTTTTCATCCCTCCTTGGATGGTCGTGCATATGCTGCAGTTTCTCCTTAATCTCGGCGCAGACCTCGTCGAAATTGGTCACCATTTCCAGAGGAATGCCTTCTTCCACCTCGATGGCGTGTTTCATGGTCTTTTCAGTGGTTTCCATCAGCTTCTCTACAGCGGATTGTACTATTCGGAACTTGCATTTGATGTCGGCCCGGAATACACCTGGAAAGCAACGGTGAAATAAAAACTAGTAGCGTAGCGCAATGTAGGTAGAAAGTGTGTGTTGTGCTATCACCTCAGTTATTGGGAGAATGCCGACAGCAGCGTCCAGAGACACCGATAAAGAGTAACTATAAAACTATAACTATAAAACTATATAATAGAGAAATACTGCGCTTTTCACCTTAGATAAATCACGTCAATATTCCACATTCGACCGCTCTCTGCGTCTCCCTCATTAATTTTATTTTAATTTTTTATTTTATTTATTTACTTAAATTTACAGCTTTTTTTGACCTTATAAAAAGAATAAAATATTACTATAACATTTGCCAATTATAAAATTTCATTATGTTACTTAATGTTATATAATATATCTTAGGTAGAAAACAACAAAAAACAGATGTAGGTAACTATTATGAATGAGAGAAATGCGTCGCATAATGTTTACGTGTGTGGGTGTGTGTGCGATGTACGAGTGGCGAGGAGAGGGAGAGGGAGAGGTGCGGGAAGGTGAGAGAGTGTTAGTCAGGGTTCACATGGTCACAGTTATTGTTGTATTTTATAGGTAGGTACTAGTTAAAGGGAAGTCGGTAGGTAGGTGTTCAATATTATCTAATTGCATTGATTGACTGACTATTGTGCTCGCATTGATTGCCTATGCGAGCACCTTACTAGATTTTAAGATATTTACGATTTATTTAATTGAGTCACTTAAAGTTATCATTATATCACGTTTAAAAATTCTTTTTGATTAAAGACCTATGTGCGAACATTTTGTTAGCAAGTCACTCCCCGTCTTAGATGCTACCTCTCCTCTCTCACACTCTGTTACTAACCCGACTCTAGCGCCTCCACGTGGCCGCCCATACGTACGCACGGGCGGCCACGTGGAGGCGCGTCTCAGTTTCCAACACGTGTCCATCGTTAGTTAATTTGTTCAGCTCTTCAATATGTTGGCATGTGATCAACCCCCTGTTACTACCAATTCCCCCCTCCCTCGCCCTGGTTCTAACCCGACGCTAGCGCATCCACATGACCGCCGGCGTACGTCTCAGTTTCCAGCGTGTCCATCGCTAGTCAATTGGTTCAGCTCCTCAACTATGTTAACATGTCACCAACCTCTTTTACTACCAATTCCCCTTTCTCTCGCCCCAGTACTAACCCGACTCTAGCGCCTCCACGTGACCGCCGACGTACGTCTCTGTTTCCAGCACGTGTCCATCAGTTGTCAGCTTGTTTAGCTCTTCGACTTGCTTGTTCGGGAACACTATGTTAGCGTGGAATGCTTGCACCATGAGTAGCGACTCGCAGAGTGTGCCGGAACCTTTGCGGAGTACCTGTAGAGAAAATTGTTTAGGGGTTGTGATCTAACATAGGGATAACAGATCGACTCTGCTCTGTCCGTTCTGGGGTAACGTGAATCATTGCACAAGGGGGTTATGGGCCATGATCCACCGAGCGGGCACAGTGCTGATTGGTGGATTTCACACGCTTTTGGATTTTTTATTTCCTCAGACATGCAGGTTTCCTCACGATATTTTCCTTCACCGTTAGAGCAGTCGGTAAACGTACATAAGTCATCGGAAAAATCCGAAAAACTCATTGGTACATGGCATGGTTTCGAACCCGGACCTCCAGCATGGGAGTCCTAGCCACTGTACCACCGACGCCCTCTCGAATCATCCTTTATTTATATGGTATTTCTAAAGGATTCGATACATAAGAGATTCAGTGTCGGCAGTCAGACACTGACGAACTAAATTAGGTACCTGATCAGATTACTCATATTACAAACTCACGTATCCAAGTCAGAGTTAGGCAAATCCTAGTTATTGATGGCTAAAGGATTGATGCTATTGTTTTAAGTAAAAACTTAGCCCTTTTATTGAGAAATACATACCTCATCTGGCTCCAAGGGAATAATAGTGCACAGTGCAAATATGAATGGATGTACATATTTCATGTACAAATAGTAGGTTGCTACAGCATCTGATACTGAGTAATTGGACAACACCTGGAAATTTACATAAGATTTTTCATATAAAAAATATTATGGAGTATCAAAACAGATTTTAATTTATAAAAAATTAAAAATATTTTTTTTATTTACCTGTGGTTGCTCGGCTGCCATTCTACACATGTCTTCCGGGTCCAACTCTACAGGATCATATCTTAGCTTAGCTTTGGCGACAGCTTTCAACCCTTGCGAACCAACTGGCAAGTACGAATCTCTCTTTACCCAACTGCAAATATGGAAATAATAAGGAAACCCTGCCCGAAGGACCGTTAAATGAAACGATGGTCCTTCGAGCCGGATATAATTTTCATAATAAATAATGAAATAGTTTTAGCATAGTTACCATAAGCAATCCATATGCATCGCCGGGCGACAAGCATAAGTGCCATCCCTCATTGCAATCTTGTTGAATCCTATCTCTTGCTTCATATCTAGGCCTAATATCGCGGCACGCGCTTCTACAAACGGCCAGTCGAAGAAATCACCTAAAAATATAAAGATGTTTGAAATGCTGATGTTTGACCCAGCACAGTCTGAGTTAGAAAGTCAAGCATAATATAGGCTACTTACCGTTATACGTCACAAAAATATGAGGCTTAACATCCATAATGTGATCGAAAAACTTCTGAATCAACGCCAGCTCATTAGCTTCATTAAATATAATAAATTGTCTGCAAGTAAATACACAAAAAATTTAGAATCTCGACTATAAGTATCGATACATTGGGATAACTTTCAATGATCTTACCCTTCAAACTCAGGCTTGGGAGTATATTCAAAATCCTCAACATCTGTAGATATGATCTCCCTGTTTGTAATAAGATAACCTTGGGCGTCGATCATATAAGAAATCATCATAATTTGATCCGTCTGTGAATCGGGGAACTTGAGAGGCAATTTTGTTGTCTCAATGTCAAAAGCAAGGACTATCGGGTCCGGCCTCTCGAGTATGTCGTCTCGTTTTGTGAATATCGGCGTCTCTGTCCCTCTGCACTTGACAGTGTACCATGTGCCACAGAAGATCTGCATGTCAATTGATACTCTTACATGGTATGGCACGTCGTGTTCCCTAGGAAAAGAATATGACAAGGTAAAGAGACAAGGAATATAAGGCTTTTGAGCTAAATATATAATAACTAAATAAGTATCATGGGCGCCGGCAGCATTACTTTCAGGGAGGTGCACCTGCAACTGGGTAGAGGACACTGAATTCATTGACAAACTGTTGAATTTTGGACAACAACCTAGACACGTTAGTTATTTTTCAAACAGCGACTTTAATATCTTAATCTTTTTCTGAGAATTTTCTTTCATGGAGGGGGGTGCACCCCCTTGCACCCTCCTCCCGGCGCCCATGATAACCATTGGTAAAGAGTGGAAGACTGCCAGTAACATGAGCTCAAACATAGCTGTTTATAGGAGTGCAGCCTTGTATTCACTGGGACACAAAAATGCTATTGTGCTGTCTTTGGAGACAAGTTTACATGACTTTGAGAGACGCTGCAAAAGACAACATCCCGCGATTTCCACTGTCTACATAACCGCATAGTTATCTAAGAACAAACCTGATATCTAGAATATTCTCCATATGATCTGTAGTCTTCTTCGCATGCTCAATGGTGGCAGCACTTGTCAGTGCATTGGTCAACATTTCAGCATAAATGGCATCTTTCTTCTCCCTTTCTTTGTTCTTGTTCACAGCAGTGAGGATTTCCCGACGCACCTTCATCATATCGTTTTGGGACATGAATGACAGCTTTATGTATGTCTGTTTTAGTCCTGAGAGATGGTTTAACTAGAATAGAATTTATACTTCTTATTTTTGTGATCTATTGGTACAAGTGTAAAGAATAACATCCATGTGTAACTAAATTAATACACTTTCTTTAATAACCACATCATACCAATATGAAAAAAAAGGATAGTGTAAAAACATCTAACTGGATAATCTAACTTCCATTTATACAATTAGAATTAAATCTAAATTAATAAGACAACATACAAATATTGGTCTATCATGTCAAAAATATTGTATAGTTAGAGCGAAAAAAAAAGTTTCATGGCAATAAGCATTCAAACTGCCTTTTATTTGACTTGACACCACATACCAAATCTAGATCTTCCTTCACAATGACATCAATCTTGTATAAAGTGCCAGCAAACTTCTTGGAGAGATACTGGATCACCTCCTGCTGGCACTCCTTTCGTGCTAAGATAAGGAAGTATGGCTGGAACGAGAGGGACACCTTGAACCTGGAGCCGTCCATCTCAATGAAATAGTAGTCCATTGCAGACACTAGGCGCTTGTCCTCGTCTAGTATTTCAGCCTGGAAGTTGGGTTTTACACTATAAATTATGTACGGTCGATCACAAACCTTAATTTAGGACCAACTTCTATACAACCTTGTTACCAGATTATCACTAGTATTAGATCTCTTTTAATTACCGTCTATGTTTTATTGTGCTAAAGTTGTTCAAAGTGTAAAAGTGGGTCCCAAATTAAGGTTTGCATTCAATGGACTTATTAGGGAGTCAATCAGTAGGTATTGATATTAGCACACTGCAGCAATTTTGAAACCAAAGCAAACAGAACCCATAGAAATCTAGAAAACTGAAAAACAGATTTCTATTGGTTAGGTCCAATTCCATTTCAAAATCGCTGCAATGTACTAAAGGCGTAAACAGAATCCTCTAATCCAACTTGTCCCATTGAGTAGTCCCGAGAATTAGGGAATATAACACGATTTGACCTTTGTAAATCTATCAGAATTCTATTATTGTTGTCCTAGTGCTCCTAGAAGAATTGTTACAGGTGCACCAGGCTTCAGAATTATAGTGTAGCAGTACTCACAATATGCATGTTTATGAGATAACCTGTCCTTTCTTTCGCATCTCGAACCCTGTCGAACCCATACTTCGAGTCGATCCTGTCGTTCTCCAGCGCCACACGGATACGCGACTCCGAGGATTCCTCCCTAAAACCACAAAACCTTATTAGTTTACCGGAATACTGGGTCACATTTATCCACTAATTGCTTGCAGTATAAATACACAAACTTGGGGCCTGATGATGAACCTGCATCCTTTTTGATTTCTTCTCTATCTGCTCTATATTTTCCAGTATTTTGGTATACCATTTTTATTAAAAAATCTAAAAAATAAACATTTATTTCGTTTGCAACAGCTGCTGAGTTGTGACTTTTCGCGCCTTTTTTCTTTTTTTTTTTTGCGTTTTAATTCGAGTAAAACCATAGAGTAACAATAATTAGGCGAGGATTTCGTGAGGCCGGTTCGGTTTGCGGGAACCGTGAAGTGTAAGAATGAGCGGGACGTTTAGTTTAGTAATAATCGATCGACAGAGGCTCTCGGTATTGATGTCATGGTCAACAAAAGAAACGTAGAGTTGATGCTGTGCGCAAGTCCTTATTTGCATTGCTGTTTTTTTTTCATATTGCAACATTGTCATGGAAATGTCATTGTGTCAAATAAGTTTGGTAAACGAAAAACGAACGAATTGTAGAATTCTGAAAATATTGATGAGCTAATAAATTGAAAATTATGGTATATTGTGTTTCCCTATAAACAGTACCATGTCTGAAAAAGAAAATAGGATATTCGACAATGTAATGAGTTTACTGGAAAAAGATTACCGCGGAGTAAACGTAAGTTATTATGGTAAATGAAACGTTGGCCGATGTAGGTAGTGTTCTGTTTTTAACGATTATTTGTTATTTTCAGATCGCTGTGTACGCACTTGCTACCGCTGGCTTAGCTATATCTATACATAGGATACGCCCGGTGATTATCTTTCGTGTTATTCAAAATATTATCATATTTCATTACATAACTTTATCAATTTAATCCTAATTAGGTTAGCAAATTTTCGAAAGCAAGCAGTGTTCCGGACCACTTCATGAGAAATCATGAGTCACTGACAGGGACATATGCAGGAGTACAACACTCCCCGATTCGCGTATTGGTAAATCATAGAGCCCCAATATATCTACCTCTATGGCATTCCAGCAAACCGCCACTACCAGTCAAGGTTAGTTCTCAATGTCATCAATAAATCATTTGTTTATTTAACCCACTTAAAATTGATGCCAAGATTTTTTTTGTGTATTGTATATTTTTTCAGTTATGGGGTGTTGAAATAGTGAGTGGCAATGCTGTCAATTGGTTAGACTGTGTGGCGAAAGGACATCAGGTTACTCTTAAACCAATTGCAAGAGATAATAATGACCTGGTCTCTACTGTGCTTCTGCATTTGCCTCAGCCTAAAGTAGGTAGTTTGTTATAAATGAATTTTAGTCTCAAAACATTTTAGTTGAAAAATGTAATAAATATTTTTTGCAGACAAAGACAGTAGAAACCATAGACATTGGACAAAAGTTGGTAGAATTTGGGTTTGCTAAAGCATCAGTTCCAAAACATGTTGAGAAAAACACAATTGAATCGAAGCTAGCTCCTGCATTATTGTCTGCAGAATACCGTGCCAAGACCTTCCGGAATGGAATCTGGTCTGACCAACTCCCACCACTTCCATTGTATGTAATTTACTGGAGAAAAGCGGGTGAGTTTTCTAAAGAGATCCTCATGCTCACAGCAAAGAAACTTCTGGAAGTTCTGTTTTTTACCACTAAAAGTGCCTTAGTAGCAGCTAAGAAGATGGCTCTGCGACCCTTCAAGATTAGAAGCGCTCCTAAGCAGATTCAAGCCACATGAAAGCATTTATTTATGAAAGTTACTTAATTCTAGTTAGAGAATGTACCAAACAAATTACACACATATTTTACAAACATTATTTGGTTACCTACTCTTCTAGAAATAGAATCTTCCTTTTTGAAGTTGAAAATTAACTCTTTTTGTATATATTGTTGGCAAATAAAGATTAAATTACATTTTTCACTGTTTTATTGTTACCAGCATTCTCTAAAACTAACAAATACAAAATGAAACTAAATAATTTATAAAAGCACTGTTTATTCAATTAAATAGTATATTTTACATTAAAATATATATCTTAATTAAAATAGCAAAAGGAAAAAGTACAGCTAAAGTAATAATCTATTGAAATAATTAATATCCTCTAAACCATTATTCCTCAATCAATAAAATTCAACATAACACCAAGTAATTAATTAATTTTGCTCTAAAAATAAATTGTCACTTACGAAGAACAAAATTTACAAGTACTTTACGACATAAATACTGTCTTGATTTTATCTAAGAGACGAAATAAGTGTAGTCGTGGATATAAAAATACAAAAAGCAAGTCTCATCCCCGTGTGGAGTCGACGCACCGGTTTCAAAAAATAGGTCGAAAAATATAGTCGAGGTTGGTATGACAATATGATGGAGCACTGTAGTTCACATTCAGTGTGTGGCGGAGGTGGTGCGGCGGCGGGCGCGACGGGCGCGGCGTATGGGACATGCACGGCGCGGGGCGGCGGCACGGCGTCAGAGCAGGCTGCAGCGGGACAGCCACGACGTTGGTTTGCGTTGCTGCTCGTTCGCCTTCAGCTGGTGAGCGCCCGTCCGCGCTTGTGGGTTACTCGCCTCCTGTTACACACATTGCACAGTCATTAACTGTTACTGACAGGCGAAACTATTTGTAGGTGTTTTTATTTTAAACCAACATAAAACTAAATCTACACTACTACTACTAAAAAGAGAAATAGTAATGTAACATATATTTTGTGGTAAATTGAACTCCTACTTAATAGGAAAGCATATTATTCAGTTAATGAATTTTATCAGGTTGTAACATGGTTAAAATTGCCTAAATTGACAAATATTAAATTTGGTAATTGTATAACCTATGTAATGTATGTGAAATTCTATAACCTATGTAAACCTTGACATATAACGTTGTTTTCAATAAAATGTATGAGTATAACAATAATATTGAAAAATTAACAGGATATAATCACCTTATCAGTATCGTAAATTGTATATTTATGTAATCAGTTCATTCACTGATTGTGTTTTGATAAGTTATACTGTGTATGACAAATAATAACATATACATAATTTTATTTACACATGCATTATGTACTCATATTTTATACAGTAAGTAATTTCATGCAGTAAAGATAATTTAGTAAAACAATGCATACAATAAAACCGATGGACGAAATTTTTTATGCAACTTGTAGGATGGGACAGAGGATGATGATGCCATAAAAGGAATGCACAATACTCAATATCAAAACTAAATAAAGAAATCATATTTTTCCAAAATTTACTGGTAAATTAAATTACTTAGGTAATTAGAAACTAAACTAGGTATTTTCAGCTAAGGACTCCAAAACACTCCAACAACACAGTTCAAAACAACACGGAAATATATATTACCTTCTGTTTTTCATAAGACAGCCATGGAACAAAAGAAAACATTTTAGAAGAAGAAATCTTATATGTATTAAAAATAATGAAGAAATTACGGGTAAAAAGGGGGGGCAGTGTATTAGATACTTTTATTAAATGTGCTGTTCAGCTACTATAGTTAAATAAATAATAATAATTGTATTGACAATAATACATGGTGTGTAAAATTACAAAGTGTTACTAGGCGTGGTTGATACAGACCTGTTTCTTCTCCGTTTTGGCCTTGATGTCTCTCGCCAGAGTATAAAACGCGTACTCGACATTTAATGAATCCTTAGCAGAAGTTTCTACGAATTTTATCTGGTACTCTATAGCTAATTGTTCACCTCGCTCTTTTGACACCTGCAGGAATTGCAAACATTAGTTACATTTGTATTTAATTAATAATACTTCACTTCACAATATAAGACAGTGAGTCTTCGCCCTTAGCAGGAATGCCATTCAATAGCTGTCGCAGCGAAAGAGACACTCTTTACCATTCATCTAAAAATGACTGTCACAATATCATCACTATTTACTAGGAAATTGTTTATCTTTTAGCTATAATATGATTTTTTATTACATGAATCAGCAATAAAGATGAAATTTGTACCATACCATGTGGACTGAACCTATGCCTATTGTACTTTACGACGATATTCATTGAAATGGAATTTATGTACCTATTTAACAATTATACTATAGGGAAACACTGTTATGTTGTGCAAACAGGAAAACTTTCGACAGGAAAGTGGAATGAATTCCTAAAGAATCTTATAGAGAGTGGCATACATGATGATTTGCAGTGTCAGTTATGAAGAGTATACAAAAGTAGCCTGGTTACTTCAAATATCTATGCTTGTTTATTTTATCAATGATGTAACCAGGAATTTGTTTATGGGGGGGAAGGCTCTCTGAGCTAGGATTTTGTTCAGGGGGCAGGCTCACTAGGATTTTGCGGCAGCTAGGTCAAAACTAATATTATTCATGCTGTAGTTCCAAATTTAGGCCTTTGCCCAGCAGTGGGACAGCCTATAGGCTATTATAAAAAAAAATAAAAAAAATAAAGTTCCAAATTGCTTAGATTTACATTTGGAATTACTGACCCACAGCCCCAACCTCTGCCTGGCTACATCCATATATTACATGCAGATGGCCTCAATTCTGGCATGTTATTCGCTAAATTAAACCGTCGCTAAACGAAATATCACCCTCACACCTTTTAGTCTTGTATAAGAGTGAGTGTGACTGTTTCTTTTAAGTTTAGCTTTAAATATGGCAGCCATACAGGAATCGACGCCATTGTAGCAGATTGATATTCATTAGTTAATTACGCATAGAAAAAGTGCTCCATTAACCTGTCTTTTCTATTGACATTATTAACCTGTCTTCACATTGCTATTGAGGAGGAGGCGGTGAGGGCGCTGCACAGACTTATTGCAAATGGTGTGTGGAGCGGTCACGCCCCCAAAACCAGACATACCAATGTGGATGTGACTCCTGACTTGTACGATGTCATGTGCATGGGTTGCGATAAAATGCAACCCAGGCATATTTTTCACAAAAAATACAAAACATACATCCCGACAAGACAGGAATGGGACTAAGGCCTAAAACCGCCGGATAAAAATACCTTAATCTGGTACACTGACGGCTCCAAAATGGACTCAGGCTCGGGAGCTGGAGTCTATGGCCCGAGCTGCAGTGTAAGCCAGAGTATGGGACAGTATGCTACCGTTTTTCAAGCGGAAACATACGGTATAATTGCCTGTGCCCACGAGTGCATGGAGAATGGCACCACCAACAAGACCATTCACATTCTCAGTGACAGCCAGGCGGCCATAAAAGCCCTGACCTCGTGCAGGGTGGAATCCAGACTTGTTATGAACTGTGTCACAACTCTCAACAGTTTAGGCAGGTCTAACAAAGTTCGCCTGGTTTGGGTTCCGGGACATGAGGGCGTACTGGGAAATGAATCAGCAGACGAGTTGGCCAGACAGGGATCACAGCAATCGCTTATTGGTCCAGAACCTTTTGTTGGCCTCTCGTCGGGTACTATCAAAACAGTATTAAAGAAGTACTGTACTGATAGGCACAAACATGAGTGGCTAACCCTAAAGGGGTTAGAACACTCTAAGAAATTCATTGGGGACAAAGTCACAGGCTGGAACAGCAAGATCTGGGGGCTGAATAGACGTCAAGTGCGCCTACTGGTCGGTGCCTTCACCGGTCACTTTAGCACCAATGCCCACCTACACAAGATGAAGCTAACTGACAGCACATCTTGCAGAGCCTGTGGTGAACAACTGGAGACCGTTTCACATCTCCTATGTGAATGTGACGCTTTCGCGGCAAAAAGGATGGGTCTGCTAGGCTCTGCCTATCCGGACCCAAGGGAATTCAAATCCCTCCCACTAAGACGCATAGTCTTGCTCATGCACGACATATTCGGTGATGTGGTCAAGGGATAGGTTCAAGGGGTTGAACACAAAAGATCCCCATGGGTCGAAGTGTCGCTGGGATCCCCGGCCCCCATCCAAAGATAAGATAAGATAACCTGTCTTTTCGCATCCAAGTCACACTTGTTCCCGAGTATCATCTTCTCCACATCAGCACTGGCATTTTCCTCAATGTTCCTTATCCAATTCTTAATGTTTTCGAAGCTCTTCTCATTTGTTACGTCGTACACTAGCATTATGCCCATAGAGCCACGGTAATAAGCCGTGGTTATTGTACGGAATCTTTCTTGTCCGGCTGTGTCCCTGTAATGAAATATCAACTAATACTATAACCATTATAACTTAATGCAGCTGAAAATTATTTAAGTTGAATTATTTTCTCCACCAATAATATTATAGCCCATAATCCCATGCTGTTGATTCCAAACTGAATAGTTTGAAATGAATATTTCCACCTTCGTTCTAGTATAAAATGAAAGAGCTCGGTGAGGGCTTTCTGAAATCTCTTAACCCATGCTAAAAATTACCTGGAAATAATTGTGGCAATGAAGCAGGATGATTTTGAAAACCGATTTTTTTTAGAAACTTTAAGGATTAATATCTCCGCATCCACCCGGGTCTGTGCTGTATGGCCGAGTATTTCAGAAAGCCCTCATCAAGCTCTATCGTTCTAGACTAGTTTGATGGTGGAAAAGAATAGTTTGGAATTCACATTAGTGCTGGATGATGTGCTATCAATAAATAATTTATTTGAGTTGAGTTAAAAAAAACATACTGTAGTAAATGATGATCTATGAATCAAATATTAAGATTCATTACTATGAGCAAGAAACTATAGATTTTTCTTTTCAAATATTATGAATAATACAAAATGTAAATGAAATAACCTATAAATAAACAATGTATATTTTTCATGACGTAAAATTTTTTTGCATGCCTAAATAATGGCTAAACATGTATGATCTATTCCAACAGTACTACTATCTTATATGTACCGTGTTTCGTGTGAACAAATAAAATTTCATTTCATGTATTAAATTAATAAAAAAAATAAATCATAATTTAAAGAACAGGAGAAGCGATCCCCCCTTTTTCAATTTGAGTAATATGGTCAGGAGACAATATTGCAAGCCTGATACTATAAACATCTAACCAAATTTTTTAATTGGAATATCTCAGACTCCCTTATTGCAGTGTGAGAGTTTTATCATTTTGAAGGTTTCTTGCTTATTTACCAACAGTTGACTTATAAAACAATGTTTTTGTGATTCTCCTCCTTCCACTATAACTTTGGACATTGTTTTATAAAACTGGTAAGAATTAAACGGGTAGGTACACTTTTGTTTGCATATTGTCTTGTCATGTAAGCAGTGTTTTTCCCCATCAATGGCAATAAGTAGTTACTTTGTATATGAATCATTTTCTGTAATTTCGTTTTGTAATCAATTTGGCTAGGCTAACGTTGATGAGAAAAATATATTTGTCAGACAAAAGGAATTTCGTAGAAGCTGGTATACAGTGAGCAAAACTGGGTCAGAATTGAACACAACAGAGAAACCAGAGGTCAACAATAATTTCAACTCAGCAACTCACCATATCTGTAGCTTCACTTTTTTCCCATCAAGATCTATTGTCCGAATTTTGAAGTCGATTCCTGCCAACAACGACCAGTTGTTAAACTCGAGAGTAAATTAATTAAAATTAGTGAGTATGATGTCATGAACCTTACGTTCATATAATTCGATAAGGGTCCCGTTTATCACAGCGCCGCGCCCTTTGCGCCAGTCATGCTCAGGGCATCAGAAAAAATACACACAATGAAACAAAAAATCCAGCTCTATGACAAATTAAGCACAAAAAAGACAACTTATCTCACATCCTTTGATTACAAAGCCAAGGTACTCACCGATGGTTGATATAAATGAGATATTGAAAGCATCTTCTGAAAATCTAAATAATATAGATGTTTTTCCCACTCCAGAATCACCTATCAAGAGTAATTTAAATAAATGATCGTAAGTTTTTGCCATTTTTTACAACAATCTGATTACACGAACAGCCATTCATTTGGCATTTTTGAGTAATCGCTAGTGTGACAATGCTCTTGCGAACTAAAGTTGTCCTTGTCGATAAAATGTTGAGTTTAAGCTCTATCCACATTACGACGACGGCGGCGATGACGGCACGGCATGGAACTCGAGTTCAAAATATAATAATCTTTATTCTCATACGCATACAGACAATACCATATCACGTTGACCTCCGTCCTTTGCCCGTTCAGACGTTGGGTGGATAGAGATCAATGGTATATTCTCTATGTGTATGAATATAAAGATTATTTTATCATCATCATCTAACTATTAATGTCCCCACTGTTGGGGCACTGCCTCCTCTTGCACAAGCCTTGTACGCTATTACTAGATGCCTTCTTAACCTGCTGACCAGTGTTGGGCAAAACTCAATAGATAGGGGATTTTGAGAAATTTTGTATTTAGTGATCGATAAGTATCTAAAAGGGATATCATTGTCATGTCATGTTTGACGTGCAAACACACGTCAAATCGAGGACAGAAAATTTTACAGGAATGTCCTCGGTTGATCGGAAAATAGCGCTTTACACACAATGTCAGGAAAAGCTACTAATCCGAGGATATTTGTGTGAACTGTTACACACGACTCCTCAGATTGGTACTGAACCTTGACATAAGTGTAAATTAGGTGTGTATAAATTTGGTGGTGGCGCCCTCTAAATCTCACACACTTTTACACTCCGACTGGCGACTGGTTTTACAAACCGAGTACCTTTTCAGAATTCCATATTACAAGTAGAGAAAAGCTCAAAATCGTATGAGCAATGCAATAATGAGCTCACACCCATCCGAGGACCCACTAAAATGTCTTCGGTTAGAAAAGGTCCTTTGATGTGCCTTGTGTATTCAGGTCCAAGTATCGAATAGTATTAAAACACAACACACACATACTCACACTACAAACACACGTATATATCATCAAGGTCTTAGTATGATTAATTTTTTAATCTTAATTTTTTTAACCCACCAGACTGCCGCTCCCAATGACATCTATGGGTTAAGGGATTGAATGAAAAACAGCGCTGCATAATTGGCTTTCAGTTATGTCAACATTGGCTAATTTTTTCCCTTTTGACAAATAGATACGTAGTAAATAAGTATTTGTTTACATTTACCTTAATTATAATGTTTTTTTGGAAAGGAAACCTATATTTGGCAATAAATGTATTTCTATTCTATTGGATGCTATTCAAAATAATATGATAAGAGATGGGAAAATATGGTAAGAGAAGGGAAAATATGATAAGAGATGGACAAATATGGCAAGAGATAAGAAAACTGGTAAGAGATGGGAAAATATGGTAAGAGATGGGCAAATATGATGAGATGGGAAAATATAATAAGAGATGGGAAAATATGATAAGAGATGGGAAAATTTGGTAAGAGATGGAAAAATATTGTAAGAGATGGGAAAATATGGTAAGAGACGGGAAAATATGGTAAGAACTGGGAAAATATGCTAAGAGATCGGAAAATATAATAAAAAAAGTATGATTTTCTCGGGAAAATACTCCGTTTTTTCTGCAATGAATAGGAAAATTTGGAAGTTTTACAACTCTGGACTCCGGAGTAACGAAAAATAGAAACTCACAAGAACGTCGATAATCGATGGCGCAGTAACCGATAACAACACTAAAAGTAAATGCCAAATAATGTTGTCACCCTGAAAAGTATGAGGAAGTCGACAAAAAAACCCGACTAACTGAATCAAGAGTGCATTCCAAAACCAGTTAAATTTATTCACGTTGACCAATGTACATGTTCCATTGCTTGTTTTGAATACAAGTTTGATATATTTTCAGCTCTTAACGCGGTAATGGATTTGGATAATTGTCTACGTGAATTATTTCAACTGGATATGTAACGCTCTATAAAATGTTTTTGCCGCCTACAATATAATAAAAGAGTGCGTTCCCAAGCCAGTTGAAATTATTCACGTTGAAGGCTGTACTAGTTCCATTTCTTGTGTCAAATATGTTTTATAAATTTTCAGCTGTTAATGCGGTAATGGAACACAGCAGCTGTCAACGTGAATTATTTCATTTGGTTATGGAACGCTCTCTAAATAAAAAGTAGGTACCTACCTAATTAGTTTTTGCGGCTGCTTGAGTTTTATTTTCATGTTTTTACTATTTTTCAATAGAAAGTCGCTATTTGAAATATTTCTGTGATTAAATAATACATGTCGCAAAATGTTTTACCACGTAAGTAAAATCAAATACCACTTTTCCTTCGTTTTATGTCGAAATCTTGTCAACATAAGTAATTTTACAGATTTCCCTGGAACATGAAATATTATTGCATCCTCGGTATTTTGGACCACAATTATTGGACACAGTGAAACAGAAATTGTACACAGAAGTCGAAGGAACATGCACCGGCAAGTGAGTAGATTTTAAAACATTTTAAGGTTATAATCTTGTTTTGCCGCTAGAAATTGTAAAATTGTCAACTATCCTTCTAAAAATTAGGTACATTTTTGCAGGTACGGTTTCGTTATAGCGGTGACGACAATAGATAGCATAGGTGCAGGATTGATTCAGCCCGGACAAGGGTTTGTCGTATACCCAGTCAAATACAAAGCAATTGTGTTCCGGCCTTTTAAAGGAGAGGTTCTTGATGCTATTGTGACACAAGTGAATAAGGTAATTCATGTGTTTTAGTCGTAGCATCTCTGTAGTTTCCACATTATTATTAATATTTGGTGCATCCCACTATCCCTATTATTTGTTTGTTTTGAAAATATCTTTATTTATCAATAAACAATACAGACTCACTACTTAGTGTACATTATTATCCTAAGTGTAAGTAACATAATTTAAAAAAACAGTTTCTGAGGTTAATACACTATCCCTATTGGGAGTCCTTATAAATCCTGGTCTAGGGTTTCAAAGTGGAATAGACAGTGTCCGTGGTCTAAGGACAGACAGGGGGTTCAAGTGGAAGTTTCCTAAGAAGCAATAGCCGATGCACCCATATCTAAGCTGGTGTGTTTATAGTTTAGGATAAGAGATTAGGTGGTACTTACTTATTGTATGGTTAGTGGCCAACCTATTTGTCAGAGTTGTTCAGGCCGCCCGTAGGCGTCTGACATGGCTTAACGACTGCTGTCGAACGACAACAACCGGGACCGACTGCTTAACGTGCTCTCCGAGGCACGGAGGAGCTCAGATGAAATATGCCACTAGCGGTTACCTATCCAGGTACCGACCGCGCCAACGTCGCTTAACCTGCACGATCACTTTCGGACCGTGTTCGCAACTAGGCTACAAGCTCCTCAATTAGGTGGTAAAACTTTACTTACCCATTTACCCATTCAAAATTCTTTGGATCCCGGTTTCTTGTTTTTTGAAAAAAGTGATTAAAAATATAATAAAATGATTCAATTTTCACAGGTTGGTATGTTTGCTCAAATTGGCCCCCTGAGCTGTTTTATATCGCATCACGTAAGTACCATAAATCACAATTGACATTGTAGGAGTCCACAGGAAAAACAATCAATTTTTTTTTCCAATATCTAACATTTCTATTATACTACTAACCTGTGAAACTTTCTTTCTAGTCAATACCAGCAGACATGGAATTCTGTCCAAATGTGAACCCTCCATGCTACAAGAGCAAACAGGAAGATAATGTAATACAAGAGGAGGATGTCATCAGACTGAAGATAGTTGGTACAAGAGTTGATGCTACTGGCATTGTAAGTGAAGTTTTATGTTATGATCGAATGACTGTCAATTTTTTTGTTTAACTGTTTTCTAACCAGAAAGGGGGTTTCTAATGTGCACATTTCTGTTTCAGTTTGCGATTGGAACTCTGATGGACGATTATTTAGGATTAGTGACACAATAGTTTTATATTTTACTTTTTTTAAATTAAATAAATTAAATTGATAAAGAATGATTTTCAAATAAAACACTTGCCTGCTTGCTTATCGTATGGTTAGAGTGCCGACAAAGCATAGAGTGCCGACTTTCGCACTTTGCCGACTTTTCCAATATTCAATACTGGTAATAGCGGAGTGCCGACTTTTGGAATTTCCTATGCAATTAAACGCTTATTGACGACTTTTTATAAACTTACGTATTTTATGAGTACTTTGCCGACTATTATAAACATCGTTACTTCTGAAAGCACGATGCCGATTATAGTACAATTGTGTTCAAATATGTTGGGGGTTAAAGTGGCACGCAGCGCCCCCTTTACTTTAGTTTTATACTTAGTTGGGTACACTGGTGTTCAAATATTAAGCAAAGAGATTACATACCTATATTTCATAGATCAGACTGTAACCTTTTTGTTATTTGATGCAGTGTGATAGATAAGGAAATGCAATTGACTTACGTCAAACAAATTTATTGCTACGTCAAACAGTGGATGAAAAATGATACAGTGGAAATCTTGAGCTGTTACGGAAGACGTCATCGAACCACAAACGTCGTAGAAGGATGGCATTCCAGATTAAATAAGATCGTCGGTTCCAAGAAACCCCATCTTTTTCCTATCATAAAAATTCTAAACGACGAAAGTGTTCATTGCGATTACAACGTTAGAATGAATAACATGCATCTACCAATTTCCAAAAAACAATTAAACAAATTCAAATTGAGAGACGAACGCATAAAGAAGATCACAGATGATTATTTAACCAATCGGATCGATGTAAAGACTTGTTTAATGAGACTCAGCAAAGTGAGATTTGTAAAACTTCGTTTAACTAAATAATTATCCAACTTTAAACAGTTATGAATAATTTGTTCGTTGTATTTTTTGTTTCTTTCTTTTATTAATAATAATTATTGTTCGTTGTATTTTTCGTTTTCTTCTTTTACTATTCTTTGAGGATTAGAATTTTACACCAACTTTATTATCACGCAAGTTCTGCTTGATTGTACATATATACGGCAGACTGCGAAAATATACTAGACATAATTTAATAGTCGACGAAACGCTAATGATTGCATAAAGACAAAAAAAAGTCGGCAGTACGCGTAAGTCGTCAATAAGCGTTTAATTGCATAGGAAATTCCAAAAGTCGGCACTCCGCTATTACCAGTATTGAATATTGGAAAAGTCGGCAAAGTGCGAAAGTCGGCACTCCGCTCTGAAATCGATCACTTTCGCACCGTGCTCGAGCTACGCAATGAAACACTGAAGTATGTATTCATTATGGTTTATTTGGCATTCAAATATAGGCTAAAATTCCATACACAATGTAACAAAAACAATCCATCAAAAGAAGGATAAAATATTTGGACACTTTCAGTCTATTTGGGCAGTTAGTATGGTGGTTCACAAAATACCTAGATTGATTATGGTTTGTTATTGTTATTAAAATAATTACTCTCAATAACCTTAACCTAAATGATAAAAACATTTCATTAAAATTAGTGTTGCATGCATGATCTGATCATAAGTCCGTAGCAACAACCAAACTACTGCTACTACAGGGTATTTCATCATAAAATGAGAGTTTGTGCTGAATATATTATTAACTATAAAAGTGCTAATTGTAAACTTTTCCTGAATGCCAAACTCTTACAATTGTATAATATAATTTCAGTTCCTAGAATACAAGAATTTCACGTCAATGAGTATATTACTTTATTCTAAACAGTATGTACAAGTTTCAAAAAATTTAAATTAATATAAAATGGAAGTAATATTAATTCTAAAGTAAAAGATATCCAAAGGGATGATTTAAGTCTTTGGTATATTAATTATATACAAAATTGCAATACATAATTATTTAAAATAAATAAACCAACTTAATTAAATATTGCTCACCTCTAAATCAAAATATGGCATCTAAATAAATAAATAATACTCAATATGAGATCAGAAACAAACTAAGCAAACAAACCATCATTGTCTAAGCACCAGATAGGCCTGAAATAAAATAATATTTAACTAAAAGAAGGCTGCGTGCGCTGTACAGGCGCTAGCCGTAGGTACCCTAGCAATAGCATTACTACAAGTTTAGCTTACACGTCCAATTAGGTCTACAATATGAAATATGTACTATTACCATAAAATATTGAGACTTAACATTGTGCAATATAGTGAAATATGCATGATAGAAGATATCTTATTTGAAACAATTGATAAATTATTTCGCAGTCACAATAAATTTGCACGAATCGCTCACTGAATATTGCTTAGAATCATGACCACTGACTTTACAGGTCAGCCATGTATTTTCCTTGTATTTTCACATGAAATTACATCAGATCTCGGTTGACCATAAAAGTTCAGCAGCAAAATTCTAGCATTTTTACAAGGCACAAATAAAGATTGCAGGATTAAATATTCGAAAACCCTAGGAACAAAATATTAAAGTTAAAAATAAAAATTTGATCGGACTACTATTTATATTATCAGTGGGCATGAGATTCGAAAGGGGAGTTATTTTATATGAATTTCACTCATAGGCGGCATATTAAGGTGTTTATATTTTACCTAAAATACACCATATATGAGCATCTCAAGGTTTAGAGTTAGTGGCTTAGCTTGTATCAACATTTCACACATTTAGGTATAACATGAGTTGTTAAATTCAAGACAATGAGAATGCACACAATTTTTGAGACAAAAACCAGTAGTCTAGTCAAATATCTCGCATAGAAATAGGACTTATAGAAAAGAGAGATTATAGAAATAGTTGAATAGAGTGAAAAGCCTATCTTTTTCTATAACCTCTAGATTCTATTGTGATAAAAATTCAAAATGTCGATACAAACGGGTCTTAATAGTTAACCATAGACTAGGAGGGGAATAAGGGTGATAGATAAGATTAATATGTACTATCTATTAACTCCAGAATAGGTTAACACTCTTAACTCTTAACTGCAACATGAACATTCAGTAAAAACAGTAATAAATAATACTGATTAACATTATTGTAAGTCAAAAGAGCGGAATATAAATCTATTTTGTGTAGTGGATTAAGATTGTTGAGCTATTATATTGATAACTATGTAATATGTGGTAAACTTTTGCTTCCCCGTCATCTGACAACTGAAATCGTCCATTCTGACACTCAAAACCAAACACCACTTTACCATACCTGAGGCCCAACTGTATAGACACAATCGTCCCATTTCCGCCATCATATTTATGTTCTAATCTTAATTATCTTGTTATAATTTCTGGTAATTGATGATATATTTGTCTATCAAAGATAGGCTGATGAACATCGATTGCCATGACCATTTAGATAATCTCGATTGAATTGGTGGAAAGCATGACCATTGAAACTGTCTGTGCGGTTGGGCCGCTATTGAATGTGCTTTGAAGTAAATGCAGACAGATTTTTGATATGCTTTGCCTATTATTATAATTAATTTCAATTATAATAATATTATTATATATCATGTTTTCCATTGATAATAATTTAGTCATTTACGTATTCAGTATCTGATTCTCAATATGACTGCCTGAATAAATAATTTAAAAAAAACTAAATATATTAAAGAAAATAAGTATTTCATCTTTGTATGGGTGATAGGCGGCCGAGCGTTTAGTTAAAAAATACAGTTCAAAGTTAAACCATGCAGTCAGGTTCAGAAGCAGTTATTGAATGAAATATTTCATAATCGTCTACCTACACAGAATCCGTACATGTGTGGCGATTCTTGCGTAGATAGGGTATAACTTGACCACGGATGCTGTACTGCGCCTTAGGTAGCTGCGCGGCGAGACGCGGGGGAGGGAGGAGCGACCCGCTCTATAGGCTACACTCTGTCAGGCCCGTCCGCTTTCCTCACCGCGCACGCACTACCCAAGGCGCAGTACAGCATCCGTGGTCAAGCTATAGTACAAAATCACTAAGCTATCATATCGACATTTACTTCCAATGCGATTGACAGACAATCCGACGCGCTCCGTCCCAAACACGAGTGATTCCGAGCTATCTTGCTTTATGACTAGTTCCAGGCGCTCGGAGCACCTTCTAGCTCGATTTGTGGCTGATGTGACGTCAGCTGTTAATGTAGGCTTCCGTAAATCCTAGCTAAAGGAAGACAATTTATTTTAACCGTGGCATACGGCTAGTTACACAAAAGATGAATTCAAATTGCGGCACTGACAAGTTTTTTCCGCAAATATTTTGCTAGACAACCCGGTTGTGAAGTAATGAAAGCCTTCGATAGTCGAATTTATAGGTGAACGTATCACGCACCGGGATCTTGTTAATCTTGACCACCTTTTGTGCAACTGCCTGTTACCCCAAAAAGAAAACAGTGACGTTACTCAACCACAAAGTGTCCAAGCAGTGGCGGAATCCAGGGGCTTAGGAGGCCATGGCCCACCTAAAACATGTAACTATAAAGCGCGAGGCTCTACTCGTCCTTAACTATTTTTTGCTACTATTTTCTGGTTTCATTAAC
Source organism: Hofmannophila pseudospretella (assembly GCA_947369225.1). Taxonomy (NCBI): domain Eukaryota; kingdom Metazoa; phylum Arthropoda; class Insecta; order Lepidoptera; family Oecophoridae; genus Hofmannophila; species Hofmannophila pseudospretella. The sequence goes on along the minus strand of OX376330.1, from coordinate 9,546,222 downwards.
CGATGGCCCCCTCCAAAATCTTTTTCTGGATCCGCCCCTGCGTCCAAGTTTCGCGTCGCGTCGAGACGGCCCCCCGTTCGCTCGCAGCACTAGCTCGGCAGCCGGCTAGTGTCGCGCTCACTGGCGGACGTGGAAGCACTGGCACTAGGCGGGCGTGTGTCACGAGGCGGCGGCGCCGGCGGGGGCGCGTGCGGCCGCGCCGCACGGATCCGCCGGCGCCGCTACCGCCGGGCACACGGGCCCGCGCACCGCCTCGATGTAGTCCTTGATCAGCCCCGCGATCTGATACGCCTGCCGGACATTAAAGCATTAAAGACAAAGATACTTTATTGCCACACATACAAATCTTAGTGCTATGGGACATTAAAGACAAAAATACTTTATTGTGGTTAGCGGTGGCAGCTGCTCGTGGTTGTGACACGCGCAGTGCACGTGAGACAGACTGTACCTGATCGGTGGAGAGCACGAGCTTGGCGTGCTTGCGGTCCGCGCGCGTCACGAGCAGAAGCGCGCGCGGCGCGGGCGACACGGCCAGCAGCTGCTCGTGGTCGTGCGACACGAGCGCGTGCCGCGACCCGCGCCGCAGCAGCGTCAGCCCGCGTGCGTCCACCGCCAGCCACAGCGCGCGCGGCCAATTCGACGTGAACGTTTGCTGCGAACACAGAATATTGTCAGTTGTGTTCGTGGGATTGGATTTCAGAAGCTTATGGGGTCAACTGCTGCAGCGGTAGCGGCGCGGCAAGGGGCGAGTCTCTCTGCCTTTCCGCTCTGCGCTCCCTCTGCATTTGTTGCAACCTAGGTAGTCAGTCTAGCTTTGGCAATTGCACAATATATCTTATCCCCAAGGGTATCCTTTAAGAAAACGGATGTCCCGAAGCCTCAAAGGTCAGCTTTAAGTTCAATTCTAACCCAGACCCCAGCTTTCCGAAAAACTATTAACCTAATTTATTTTTATTGCATCTATCAACTTACATGGACATACAAAAGAAGGATCTAAAATTAGTTTTTCGATATCTCAACTAACATCAGAGATAATATGGTTAAAGTTTGTATTTGACAGATTATGTCCGTTTCTAGCAAAACAGTCCCTTATATGCAGCCAGGACCTGCTTGTATGGTGCTAGAGAACAGTTACATCATAAAACTTATTGGCGTTCTTTCTACCGTTCTGATTTTTGATTGCCTGTAGATATTTTATTCTTCAACGAATTTTAATTCTGTTTTCATATTTGACTATCAATTTACGACTATTTCTTAATTTTTAAGAAATGTATTTAATATTTGATACTTTGAAACTACCCTATTTAAGTGAATAGAACCTACTGTGACATCGAAGATGGTGGCCCTGGCTAGCGGCCAGGAGCCGGCCAGGGTGAGCGCGCGGTGCATGGCGGCGTGCGGCTCGGTCCCGCGCAGCGCCAGGTGGTGCAGCCTCACGGCGGGCGCAGGCAGCGCGGGCGGCGCCAGGCGCGACGGAAGCACCGCGCTCGCCGCGCCCGCGCACTCCTCGCCACCCGCCAGGCAGTCGCCGTTCACAACTTGAGCGTGTAAAGCTGCCAGCATCACCTGGGGATAGGGTTGTGATTTTTAACACAGGGCCAGACAGAAATTGATTTTGGGGTTTCGTAAAAAGGAAGGTTTTGAGTTTTTGGAGGAGCGTGTACCCCCAAAATCTGTTGTAAGCACAGAGAGAGAGAGAGAGAGAGAGAGAGAGAGAGAGAGAGAGAGAGAGAGAGAGAGAGAGAGAGTTGGATTAGCTGAGCAGTAGACTAGACAGTCTAAATGTTCAACCGTTCACTACGAGGGCTGTTCTGAAAGTTATTAGCTACTTCGTTAATATTATTCAAATATCCCTATGTTTATAACCGTTTGCAGGCTTATTTCAATGTAAATCTCTATGGTAAAAATCACTGGCCAGTTTCGATTAGTTTTTTTTAATGAATTTTTGGCGGCAAGATGTCATCAATAAATTGATTGCAACAATAGACGTGTCCCGTGAAGCATTTCGTGCAATGATTTTCTATGACTTCAAACGAGGGTTAACGTTTAAGGAATCTCATGAAAATTTACAAACTGCTTTTGGTGAGTCTTCTCCTTCGTTAGCCACCGTCACTTACTGGTATCGCGAATTTAAACGTGGCCGGAAAAGCCTAGAAGATGATCCTAGGCCAGTAAGACCGCCGACTGCTGTTACTCATGAAAACGTCATCATAGTGGAGTGGTTATTAAAGGAACATCGGAACATTACACACCGAGAGATTCAGGCTGAGCTAAAGATCGGATCACAGGCAGTTTCGAATATTCTGCATGAACATCTTCGTGTCCGGAAGGTTGCCTCGCGATTGATACCTCATTCTCTCACAGAAGAGCAAAAATTCCGACGTGTCGATTGGTGTAAATTTATGCTCGAAAAATTCGATGGAGGGAGTTCACAACAAGTATCCTACATCTTAACTAGTGACGAATCTTGGATCTACAGCTACGATCCCTTTACCAAGCAGCAATCCACACAATGGGTGTTCGAGGAGGACGAGTTACCTACCAAAGTTGTTCGCAGCCGAAGTGTAAACAAAAAAATGATTGCCGTATTTTTCCGGCGTAGCGGTCCAGTTGCCATTATTCCACTAGAGGATCGTAAAACGGTTACTAGTGAGTGGTACTGCGAAGTTTGTTTGCCCAAAGCCTTAGAGGAGCTGAATGACAACCGTCCCAAGGAGATGCCCGTGGCATTCTTTTTCATCAAGACAATGCTCCTGCTCACATGTCTGCTAGAACCTTGGACTTTTTGGCAACCACGGGACTTCAACTGTTACCCCATCCACCCTACAGTCCAGATCTGGCCCCGTGTGATTTTTTTTTATATCCCACGGTAAAAAAATGCTCCGTGGGCGAAGATTTAGGACTTCGGACGAGGCCGTCGATGAATTTAGGCGACTGTTTTTCGACCTTCCGCAAGAATCTTTTTTTAAATGTTTTGAAAGCTGGTTCAGTCGAATGAACAAATGTATAGAGGCAGGAGGGGAGTATTTTGAAAAACTGTAAATACATTTTTACGATAAACTTATAACTTTTGATTTTACTAAAAATTTTCGGAACAGCCCTCGTATGTTGTGTAAATATTTCTTATTTTTAGTTCCGTCAATCTATAACTACATGGCGCCATACGGTGTTTACAGTACGCGGTGTTAACTTTTACCGACTAGTTATGAATTCTGTAACAGATTACTGTTTTAAAAAAAATCAAATTTCAATATATGATAACACTTGTTTGTATATCTACTTGAGTCGTTTCATTTTTGGTATCGCCGTGAACACTAAGGGAGCAAGTAACAAGAGCCTGGGTTGTCTAAACAGTAAATAAACAATTTGCAATCTTAGGATAACTATTACACATTTTCAGCAAAATCTATCCTATGAAGATGACCTCCATGAAGACAGAAAGTAGTACATATGGACCAAAAACAATAGGGCAATACTTACAGCTTCATCTGTTTCAATAGGCAGTCTGTCGTGGCGGACCGCATGAAGTACTTGGTAGTAGAGCAACTCCATTTCTGCTGCGCATGCGCTGTACAGCGGTCGTTCGCCCAGGAATAGACGTTTCTTGAATACTAGCCTAAATACAAAGAATGGCTCTCATTTGGACTTAAATTTTGAAATTCTTAAAATATCCATGTAAACACAACAATCCAAATATTCAGTACTATTATTATTTTGTAGCAAATAGAAATATCAATTTAATTCAAATCTAAAAATTAACAACGCGTGAACTGACCCACGCATGGGGACGTATAACCCTGTTTCTAACGAACCTTCCCGTAATATCGTTATTTCTAACTTTTTTTATATTGTCGTGAAACTTATCAAATTCATCCAGAATGTTTTTTGCAAAAGATCCTATATCTAGCTTGGTGCAGAAAAAAGGTAACAATAAGAGCTGACAATCCAGAGTTGTGGTTTTAGGGCGTTAAGATAAAAATAATGAAACTTTCTAATTAATCGTTAAATAAATAAGTAATGAATAAATAATAAGAATCCCGGAGACGATCAATTGCGATTAACAATTAACGAGGAGTGCGCTATACAAAGAAGCGAGAAGGTTGTTAGCGCCTCTGGCTTCTTTGCGTCATCTCTTTTTAATTGTTAAATGCAATTGACAGTTTCGCGGATCTATTCTTTTGTGATATGTCAAATAAATAATTTTCTATTCTATTAGACACGAACTCAATGGGCACAGACCTGCAAGCTGCAGCAGTGGCCCCAGCTTTCTCCCAGCGCGCTAGCACATCGCCCACCCTCTCGTTCCCGCCCAACGCTCGTTCACCTGCGCCCGCCGGAGTCGAGTTCGCGCAGACCTCATACAGAGCATAGCCTGTCAAAGAGTAGATACTTTACAAGGAGTTGTGGACAAACATTCAGTTCTACACGGCGTACGAGTCGCAAAAATATTGCTAATAATAAATTTCATCAGTAGAGTCAGTTTCCAAGTGACAACTATTAAATGCATTTCTTAAAAATTAAAAAATAGATACATTGATGGTCAAATGTGAAAAGAGAATTAAAATTCGTTCAAAAATAAAATAGCTACATGCAATCAAAAATCAGACGATAGAAAGAAACGGCATTATTACATCATGACGTCACTGTGTAATAGCGCCATACAAGCAGATCCTGGCTCGTATAAAGAACTGTTTTACTAAAAAGGGACAGAGCATCTCTCCAGTACTAATCATTAATATCTCTGATGTTAGTTGAGATATCGAAAAATGAATTTTAGATCTTTTCTTCATTCTTCAGGATGTCCATGTAAGTTGATTGATGGAATACTTTTTTTTTTTGTGAAAGACCGAATTGGGTGATGGAAAAAATATCTGCAGCACTGCAAACGTTACTCATCATCAGTTCACGTTCTTTCTAAGCCCGTGTGCTTCATCTTTTAACTTACCATCAGGTGGCATTGAGGTCAAACGCAGGTTTATTGAATAAACAACAAACCTACATTGTGAGATCAGTGTGAATGGATTTTTTCGAGCCGAAATTATGTCACTAAATTATGTCGTGTAACATTTTATGTTCTCTTTGTATGGGTTTCGTAATAATTGGTTTATCTTTTTTGTAAAATAAAACCAAAGCAGAGACTTTGATGGCTCGGTCACGTCGTTAGGATGGAGGAGGATCGTGAAGTAAAGCAAGCGTATGTGGGATGTCGGAACGGAGGATATCCGGTCGGACGTTCCAGATACCGCTGGAACGATAAAGTGGAGCCTGCGAGAGCTTCGATCAAGCGCATGAGTGGCGCGAGGCGGTGCAGGACAGAGAGGCGATGGCGCTTTTTAGTATCGGAGGACAAGCTCCACTTCGTAAGCCAACGGAGTAAGGAGTAAGTAACAATGCCCCTACCAGTAGCAGTCTCGCTGAGGCCGATCTTCTCCCGCAGCATGGTGACGAGATGGTCGGCGGTGGCGGCGGGCCCGAACACCAGCCCGTGTTGTTTGCCGTCCAGTAGCAAGACGCGCACGTGCATGGGACGACGCGCCGCCGCGCACAGGAGCTCCTCCTTGGAGGGCGCGCCCAGGCGCCGCGGGACTTGAGCTATGCTTAGAGCCACCTGGGGAGAATGGTCTTGAGTTGCAAGAACGTCCTTAATGTGAAGGCTTCTTTAAGTCTCGTGTAGCTCTGTCTGGAGATATGGAGTACCTAGATGATTGTTTATTTAAGGATGTCTCGTGCAAATGACGTTGAATGTAAAATTGGAAAAGCTGCTTAGATAAAAAAGGAGGGTAAAGGAGACAACCAAAATGGATTCTCAAAACAGCCGGATATTTTTTTACACAATTTTGATTGATTATTTTGAGTAATTTAGCCTGTTTCAAATGAGTGCCAATTTGTTTTCTCATAAACTGGGTATATATGTAAATATGGTAGCAGTAAGTAAGTATCAAAAGACTGGTTTACCTGTTCAGCCCGCCTAGCGAACTTCCCCTCCTCCCCTGTATGTAAAGCGGTGCCTCTGTACCGCAGATGTGCCAGCAGCAGCCTTCGAATCGGTTTGGCCGGCGGCAGGGCGGCGCCGACGGCTGCGCACAGCAGCGCCCAGTGCCGCGCCGTTACCCTGGACGACGGCTCGGGGTGGTCTGTCGTCTATGGAAGGAATCTCACATAAAGGCGAGCACGATCAGCCGTGATGGGCGATGTAGACACGGGCACGATCAAACGCACGCATTCCTTTGATGAATTACTTACATGTTACGAAATATTTTTTTTCAGTACCTACGAAAAACCGACGGCTATCCGATTGTCGCTAATTAAAGGTCTTCATGACCGATTACACAAGATCATGTCCTCTACATGATCAGGCGAGACTGTAATAGCCCGTCATGGTCGAGCGAATAGAGGAGCCTTATGTAATTGGAAGACCTACTATAGGTAAACCGCAGCGCAGGCCCCATCTCCCGCCCGCTTGCCCTGTCGTCCCGCCCCGCGCCCCTCTTTCCGCGCAAGTGATACCACAGTTTACCCTATAGTCTCCCATACTACTGCGTGGTACACACCTGCTTGATGAGCTGCACGTACAGCTCGCACAGCAGCGAGTCCTTCTGCAGGCAGCGCTGCAGCAGCGACTGGGCGAGCGCCACGCGGTCGTCGCTCTCGCTCTCCTGGCTGCTCACGCTGTTGTTGTTCGCTAGGCTGGTGCTGCTGCCCTCATTCGTGTTCAGACCGGCGTGGCTCATTATATCCTGGGAACAGAACATTCAGTTAACCTAATGAGGTTAACCATAGATGCCTGTTTCTAATGAGAAACAGGCATCTATGGTTACAAAAAGAACTTGCAGGAAACCATCACGATACAGGTGGCGGACTATTATGTTTTGAGACTATCGAAATCTACTAGTGTTGAGGATATTAAGGGACACATTGGGAATACGGGAGAGGAATGTATCGACGTTTAACAGCATAGAAACCAAAGCACAGATAGTACAAGGTTGATGATGAAGTGTGACTCACCTTGAAGACTTGCATGGCGGCCACCTCCTCGGCCTCGTTGAGCCGCGTGAGGCTGTGCGGCAGCGAGCGCGACCAGCACCAGTAACCGGAAGGGAAACCCTTGTAGCACTCGCCTTGCGTCTCCGCCGCCATGTCCAGGCGGACTTTCTCTAGCCGGTGCTTGCTTAGCCTGGATAAAATTTTTGTTCAATGATATGTGATAGATAAATGTAAGTATCCATTATTTTTTGATCTAGCGTTATAATCTTAACCGTTGCTGTCGTAGTGATTAGGACGTCGGACTCCCATGCGAGAGGTCTGGGTTTGAAATCAAGCAATGTCCATGTACAAATGCGTTTTTCGTTTTTTTCTTTTCTTTAGAAAGAAGAGAGAAGAGAAGAGAAGTCGGTAAATGTACGTCTTTAGAAAGACGTACATTTACCGACCTCTCTTACGGTGAAAGAAAGCATCGTGAGGAAACTTGCGATAACCAATATGTGAAATGGGGAAACCATTCCATTAAATCTGCGAAGAGATTCGTTCTATGTGGTCATTTTCATAGAATGATCATGACCCTCGTCAACGAGGAAAGAAGAAAAAAGAGCGTTATTATCAGCCAGTTTGTTATAACACTACACTTTCGACTGCTAATGCCACTAGTTTTGCTATGTATGCGCTGTTGTTGACCTGACCTGTTGCCATACCTTCTTAGCGTATTCCTTAAGAAGTTCCCAGCGGTCGCTTCAGTAGGCCGCCTGAGCATCCCAGAGTCGACCAGAGCCCTGCGAGCCCCTTTCAATGCCCCCGCCAGTCTCGACCGCTCCGAGGCCGGCGCGGCCCGCCTGGGTGGCTCGTCGGCCAGACCGTTAGCCAGAATGGGGCTGTATGCTGCCATCAGCCAAGCGGCCTCGTTCTTTTGTGGCGACTCTAGGACTATGCATCTGTGAGAAAAGATATAACTGATAAAAAAAGAAAAGTTTTTATTTAACGCGACTCATTGTGAGGACCTCCGACATACATACTAGATCATGACTACCAGGTACAGGTAAAGCTCAGCCAGATCCTGTGCCATGTATTCAAACTCTTGGATTTGGATTGGGAAATCAGGGAAAAAAAGAAACAATCTATCTTACTTGTCGTGTGGTAAGTGTGGTAAGACCCTGACAACTCTGTCAGAGTTGTCAGGGTCTTTTTATATTAAAAATTCTTTATTTAGCAAATATAAGATTTTGTTGTTAACCTCAACAGGCTAAAAAGACACCTTCTAAAGTTATTTACATAATTAATAAATACTCATTACAACTTGAAATTTGTCAAAGTTAAGTAATAATTTTACGTTATCGTATACATATGTTTAGTTATAGTATAGACTTTACTTTTTTCATGTGACAATAAAATAATTATTACGCTGAGTAATATTTCGCTACGAAAACAGCGGGTAAGAGTTGTCAGTTTGGCCAAGACACGATAAGAAGTACTGGAAACATTTGAACCGAGGGCTTTCTGGATACCTAAAAGATGACGAAACTCACCTATGCCCGTCGTGCTGCCCGTGATGTGTCAGACTGATGGTGAGCCCGTTGTCGACGGGGTCCATCAGCAGGGCTGCTATATTGGAGTACGGGTACTCCGCGAGAACCACCTTGTCCGACGGCCGGACTAGCACCACGCCTTCGGACCCCACTCCCAGGAGGACGTTGGAACCTTGATGGTGGAAAATTGAATGGATAACAACAATGTGTTAAGTTTAGGATTTAAAAAAAAATGAGTGACGTCATTTGGGATTTGGTACACAATCGACAGATTACACTGTTTGTGGCGGAACCAGAAATAAAAGTGTCGAGGCTCGCGTCCTATAGGGATCGCCTTCTGGCCCCTGTAGCTCTCTCTGGATCCATCCGTCTGCCTAAATACTATTCTAGGTATTCAAATATCTTCTTCTAAGTCGTATTCTTCATTGCTGAGGGTCGAGATCATTCTAAGGAATTAATTTTTTTTTAAATCTTTTTTGCAGGAAATCTTACAGCGTTAATAAAATTTACATAGTAAATGTTCTTTCAATATTTGTATGCCAATCCAAGATACCACTCATTAAATTTTATTAAAACACATAGAATATAATCACATAGAACCACTCTCGTGGCAGATTTAATGGGGTGGTTTGCCATTGCCTTCCCCATTTCACACACTGGTTATCTCAGTGTGCAGGTTTCCTCACGATGTTTTCTTTCACCGTCAGTGCAGTCGGTAAATGTACGTAAGTCTTCGAGAAATACGAAAAACTCATTGGTACATGGCACTGCACGGTTCGAACCCGGAGCTCCCGCATGGGAGTCCAATGCCCTAGCCACTGTGCCACCGACGCTCTAAAAATTCAAATATCTAGATGCATACAACTAACACATCAAAGGCCACTCACCATGAGCCCAGTATCCCTTGTAAGCGACGGGGAACAGCGTGACTCCATACAACGGGTACTGCATGACGCACGACAAATACAACGCCTTGGCGGTGAGCTCCGCGCGCCCGGCGCCGTACTGACGGTGCGCTTGCGCGAGGATCGTGGCCTGAAATACGTTAGTTATTAATTTGACTGACAGATGTTAGCACTACAGCGAACTGTGATAACACATTCAGATAATATATTTGACCTTGAAAAAACTCGACGGAAAGATGTAAAGGCAGCGGCGGACTTGGCGGCGGCTATATGTCACAAACGACTGTTTACACAGTAGTAACTTGCCCACTGGCGCGCTTGTACAGCAGCTGGGGGCTGGGTGCGCCGGGAGATCCGCTGCAGCAGGAACTGCTCAGGGTGCGGGTAGTAGGCGCGCGTGTGCGGTCGCTGTGTGTCACTGACGGTTGTCTAGACTAGTAACTTGCCCACTGGTGCGCCGGACGCGCCCTAGCGATGCGTTGAGGTAGGAACTGTTCCGGGTGAGCGTAGTAGGCGCGCGTGTGCGGCGGCGGCGGGCTCGGCGGCGGCTCGCCTAGCGACACTTGGGCTTGCAGGCCCGCCAGTTGGAGCGCCACCTTCTCCGATACTGGGAACTCGTCCATCTAAGGAGCAAGCGTTTGTATCAGCTGATTTACGCTCTCAATGCTGGAGACACGGCCATCTACTACGCGAGGTATGGTAGCCATGGTATAACCCGTCGGAAATATATGTGGCCCTGGAGTAATTAGGACACGTATCGACATGCAAAGAATTAAAAAAATGTGACAATATGGAAGATTGACTACATCGATGTTCTGAGTATGGTGTCGAAGTTAATATATAACCAAAGAAACACCTTGTATATTTCAGCCGGGAAGAAACAAATATGAAATCTACGGAGAGGCGGCTTTATGTGGCGGTTCAATAATTATGTTCAGGTATAATTATCAGTCTTGAAACAATTAAGCACAAGATTGTTTTTTTTTACAAAAGTCCCGTGCGTACCTTGACAACGCTATGCACTGCTTGTGCATACAACAGGGCGACTTCCACAGGATCGTGAGGCAACTCGCGTCCACCGCGGAACAGGCGTCGTTTGAACACGAAACGGTTATCCGCTGAACCGCCGCCGGGGCCTTGTTGCCTGACAAATAAACGAGCTCTGTTATGGACGGCATATGAGGTTTAGGTTTCATCCATCACATCACTCTACAGCTTGTATACAACTAGAACAATATAAATAATATAAAATTAGAAACAACAATTACCTCTTTTCGCAATAAACTAAAGGACTTTCTAATAACTAAATGCTTTTACTCAATAGACAAGTTCTTAAATGAAAAATTAAAAACCTTGCAATCAGCTATCATGATTGATTATTGAATTATTTTATTTTCATACATTTTTTTAAAAAAGACATTCCGAATTCCGATATTTACCACTTATTTTTAGACATCTTGTAATTTTAATTTCAATTATTAATATTTAATTTATAATTTAATCATTAATTTAATCTATAAGGTCGGGGTTTTCCCCGCATTTCATATAGTTTCTTCGCATTTTATATGAAAACTCAAGTCATTTTTTTTTCAAAGTTTATTTACATATAATTATAGTATATATTTGCCATTTTGTTCGATGACTTTTTGCCATCTTGTAGGTAGTGACATGATCATGACATGATCCCGTTGGCGTAGAAATTTTGGGACTTCTGATCAAAAAAACGCAACAAGTAGTTTTGGCAGTCCTCTCTTGATGTTAACCTGACACTGCCTAAAGAATTCTGAAGAGACCGAAACAGTTGGAAATCTGAAGGTGCAAGGTCAGGGCTATATGGCGGATGCATTAACACCTCCCAGCCAAACTCTCTTAATTTTTGCTGAGTGGCTAAAGATGTGTGTGGTCTAGCGTTATCGTGATGAATTGCTATGTCCTAACAGGGCTCATGATTGGTTCTGTAATGAGTTATTAAGACCTTGTAATACCCATGACAGCAATAAATGTTTTAAAAAAATGGTAATTGGTGACCATTACTGCCAGCGTCCAACAATAAATGAAATGAGTTAGTGCTACAGTGTGCTCACATCTCCCAGGCGGCGATCACGTCGTACAGGTAGTGCGTGGCGCGCACGTGCTCCTCCTTGCCGCCGCGCTGCTGGTACACGGCCCAGCCGGCGCGCGACTGCGGCGCCAGGCCGAGTTTGTCGGCCAGCCGGGCAGCGGCCGCGGCGGCCGTGTCGGCCGGGTGAACGTCGATGGCCTTCGTGCGCCCGTCGAGGAAGAAGAAACGGCACACGATCGTGCCGAGTCGCCGCATCGCCTGTCAGATGAAACATCAACGTATTCATCTGAGATTGGTACATGAACAAATCGAGGCGAAGTGGTTTTTCATCCGAATCATTGTACTAAAGAAACGCCCCAGCGCAAACAGGACCCAGGGCATCAGGCGCCCTAGCCTCTATCTATAGTGACTTCGCTTCGCTTGATCCCATCCTAATGAAGAGGCGATTTATAGGTTTCGTACAAAGTCGCAGTTCTGTCTATGTTTGAAGGTAATATTCTCGGGCGGTCAAACGGCTTAATACGCCCCTGGTCTATTCAAAGTTCAAGGTTTGTTAGTACGTGCAACTAACTGTAGGTATAGGATCGTTACTAGTGCAACTCACCGCGATCTCGACCGTGCTGGGCGGCAGCTGGCGGGGCGCGGCGCCGCGGCAGTTGTCGAGGCACCACTGCGCGCAGTGCGCCGCCCGCTGCGCCGGAGTGCGCCGTGCGCGGGCTCGCAACCACGCGCAGTAGTAGCGCTGTAGGCCGCGACTCGGTTGCCAGGCAACCGCGCATAAACAGAGGATAAGCCACACGCGCTCCGCCCATTCTTCTACGGGACACTCTGTTATCTAGAAGAAAATAGACTTCTTTAGTGCAAAGTTCTTTATTAAAGCTCCTATACTGGTTACATCCTGCGTCCTCTGTGACTGAGGTCGTTAATCGATTGAAATTATTTTTTAAACTACGTAAAAGGGGCTTAATCGCGCGGAATTTAAGACGAATCATGTACGAGAATGTTTAAAAAAAATTTAGTCTATACATACGAGTTATTTTCGTTTTTAGTGCAAAGATCAGGAACTCGCTGCCTACTAATTGGAATGATTTTGAGAACATTTCGGAAACATTTTTTCTGAGAATTGCAGATTTAGGAAATTGTTGAACATGACACAGGTTAAAAGACAAATGTTTGTGGACATTCTAACGTGACAGGAACTCACCTGTCTAACGCACTGCACTAGTATCTCGTCCCGCAGCTCCTCTCGCTCCAACCCCTTGCCGATGAGCGTCTGTATCACTTGGGTTTCCTTGTCCGCCGTCAGTTCGCCCCTCATGTACCGACACAAGTCCTAGAAACAAATATTTACTTACAACACTTGGACACGTTACAATATACTATTACAAAGTAAAGGGAATGCAGATATTTCCGTGGAAACTGGACTACTCGGTAAGACTAAAACTATACTCGGTGGCACAGTGGCTAGGACACCGGACTCCCATGCGGGAGGTCCGGGTTCGAAACCATGCAGTGCCATGTACCAATGAGTTTTTCGTATTTATGGAAGACTTACGTACATTTACCGACTGCTCAACGGTGACGGAAAAAAACGTGAGGGAACCTGCACACTGGGATGACCAGTGTGTAAATGGGGTAGGCACAAACGATCTTCAAGGGTCGAAGTGCCGCTGGGTTATTCCCGGCCCCTTATCATAAGATAATACATACTAGTTTACCTACTGAGGGAAAAATGTGTTGAAGAGAAAGGAAAGTTACTAACATGAAGGAGCATCTCAACAATTAAACAAAGACTTCGATCCTGAAATAAAAATTGCAATAAAACTTATACAGAAAGTAGTCTGGTTTGTCAATAAGATAGAACTAGATTGATACAAAGGAATATAGTGTGTCAAAGACGTAACCCGAGGAACCTTAGGACTCATGAAAGCAACCACTAGGCCAGACCAAAATCCTTGGAAATGAATGACTGTTTGGTGAAGTAGGTAGACCAAATTGATCCTAAAATTTTAGCATAACTGTCACGTCCACAATCCCCGAGGGGGTAGACAGAGGAACCACCTTTATCACAGGTAGTTCCCACTTTTCGCCGTAAGATTTGGTGGACAAACGTGATAGGTGTCGAGCCTATCGCCGTATTCTTCTACGTCGTATTCCTCATTGCCGAGAGTCGTGATCATTCTAAGGAATTAATCACATAGAAAGTCTCGTGACAGATTTAATGGAGAGGTTTGCCATTGCCTTCCCCATTTCGCACACAGGTTATCTTAGTGTGTAGGTTTCCTCACGTTGTTTTGCTTCACTGTCAGAGCAGTAGGTAAATGTACATAAGTCTTTCGAAAAACTCATTGGTACATGGCATTGCCTGGTTTCGAAACCGAACCTCCCGCATGGGAGTCCGGCGTCCTAGCCATTAAGCCACCGACGATCGGCGCCAACTAGGAGCAAAATAGTAACCACTAAGACCCTTAGTCGCCTCGTACGATATCCACGGGAAGAGTTGAGGTGGTGCTATTCTTTATGGCCAGCACGATACGGCACCTAAAGTTGACTGGTGTATAAATTGAGAACCGGTATATGTGAACACTTACGCGGAAAATGTTGACGGCAACTGAAACGCTGTCGGGGTCGTGGAGCTGTATGTGCGAGGTGGGGATGTTGTTGCCCTTGTGATACGTGATCATCTCCTCTTTGGTCAGCACTTCCATTGATTTGCTCTTGCGTGTTAGGGTCGCTATTATTGTGCCTGCAAAATCATATCCAAGATATAATTAAACCCCGATCAGGCTTTTATTAGTAGAGTTATGTTGTCTGTGCCATTGGTTTATTATAATATGCGTTATGGAGATCGCTATGAAAAAAATAATTAGTTCACCCTAAATTCCGTTATAATTTTCTTTAAATTTATTTTTTAGGTAAACCAGAGAAATTACAAAAAAAGTTATGAGCTAGGTGGTAAACCTTAACGTGTAAACACAGCATGGTTAGGAAGTAGAAAATTGGTTGTTGTACAAAATTGAGTACCATGGCACACTCTAAAAAAATTCTGATCAGGCAGTAAATGTTGGCTGGAAGAGATCCCTATGGGATAAGCCCGCCTTTGTACATATTGTAATGTTTTTATTTTCTGTGTATTTTTTGTGTGTGTGTACAATAAAGAGACTACAAACAAACAATTGTGAGACAAATTTACTAATATTTCAGTTTCAGATCATGAGCAGGTCTCTAAATATCTTAACTTCAAGTTGGTTCAAAGATATGCCGTACCACAGAAATCGGACAAGGCCCTCTCCTAAACTCAAAATACTTTCTTTCTAGCGCGCTAAAATACCTCGACAAGACTCTACGAGGATAATGTTTTCAAAGTCTTCCAGACAGGTTTTCCGGTGGAGCCTGGAGGTTTCATACCAGGATGGGGACGGCCTCGAAGAGAGGATTAGGTTAAGCCTGATGGCTGTCAGCATTTAGGCCTGGACTACATGCGCCGCTTCGAACAATCACATGCAAAACGCTTGTGATTGGCTGCAGCGAACCGAATCGGCGCTGGAACTGGTGCATGTAGTCCGAGACATATGCTCTAACTACCTATCAGGTATCTAACTATTGACAACTTAAGTTTGCAAGGGGAGGAGAAGGGGGCGGGGCTTTGTCACGAAGCCAAGCTATTTTCGCTATGAATTAGTTTTACCTTCAGGCGACCTCGGGTGATCATTGAAGTACAGTTTGGCGAACTCTGCCAGGTCATTGGTTGCCTCAGCGGGTGGAGTAATAGGCGGCACGGCGGACGCGGGGGGCGACGCCGCGACCTCCATTTGGTGCAAGCGGCGCTCCACTCGTTCCTTGCGACGAGCGTTGCGTTCTGTGCTCTGGTGTACAAAAATTTGAAGTTACTGAAGTGGTTTCGGTTAGACGAATAATAGCCATAAATTCTAACAATTCCGCCATTGTACTGACTACAGACATTGTAAATAATAAACACAAGTTTAGCAGATTTTCTGTGATTTCATATTCATACATGCAATTTCCCAGATTCTTTTTTATTGCATGTAATTAAGTAAGTAATACGTTTATTTCACTTTCACAATTAGCCATTGTAACACTCGGGGCTGTCTATTGTGACACTCTACTGCGCCTCGTGTTGACACATTAGCACCTCTCATTAATTGGTCTTAGCATAAACAATATTTCAAAATCCATCACTGTACACCAGATTTTCCTTTTTTATTTAGGGCAATTTTGAACGCATTATTATTATTTATTTATTGAAAATCTACATAATTTCATTCAAACATTGACATTTACAGTGTAACAAAAACCAATATAGGTTTGTTAAGAACACTGACAGACCGTCGACGGTCGCATAATATTTGTGAGTGTGTGAAGAACGGCACTGTGCTTGTGCATTTCCAGTGCTAGTGCACTGCTTCGGCAAGGGAACACGTTTATTCCCTTGTGTGCGTTATCGGACAGTACTTAACTTTTCATTTGGAAAACATTTAAGCACAAAATTAGTACAGTGGAAGACTCTAGAACCCTGCCGCAATAAGTTTTTGTTATGATTCCTTGACTTTCGTATGAATGTGTCAAATAAATAAAAGCGATAAAGTACTAAAGGGTATATAGCCTGATGTGATGTCCACTGTACAGAAGGGAGACTCACATTAGAATCCCCGTTCATCGAGGGCGGTGGACTCATACACATGTCCATAGGGAGAGGCGGCGGTGGCGTCGGGGACTTGTGTGACGTCACGCTGCTAGGTAGAGACTTCTGTGACGTCATGCTGCTGGTCATCGACCTCTGGGATGTCACATTGTTGGGTAGCGGCGGCAGTGGGGCTTCGACAGGCTCTAATTCAGGCTCTTTGTCTGAGAAGCTGTAATGAAGATAATACAATGAGTCGTAAATATCAGTACCACGCAGTATCACGCCACCCTTACACACACACACACACACACAACCTCATATACACACACTAATATCCTCAAAATGTATACCTGACATGTACCTATATCCTTGTATACTTTTGTATTGTGTACTTGCTGTATTCTGGTGTTTACAGTGATAAATAAACGTTTTTCAATTACAATATCAGTATATGAATGGTGGAAATTGACCACTAACTACACCATAAGAAGAAGAATAAGTATTTGTGTATATGATAGTTACCCATTCTCCGGGGACAGTATAGGCGGTGGCGGCGGCGACATGGGTGCTGCCGGTGGCTCCTTGTCAGCCGGCGCGTCGGCGCCGCACGGCCGCGGGATCACTGACTCGTAGATCGGCTCCTTGCCGTTGATCACGGTTAGCTTTCCATTCGGTATTACGCCGTTCGTGAGCTCTGGTGGGGTTGTGTCTGGAAATTAATTTAATATTTAGCAATCTGTGACCCTTTATATTGTAATAGCTAGAAAAGATTTTCGGAATAAGTACCGATTCAGTGACTTTTTATGGATTTTCGGACAGGGATTAGAGCTTAAATTAATTTAAAATCGAGTTCTAACCAGTGGCGTAGCATGGGGAGGGCCGGGGGACGGCATTGGGCGATGCGCGGGCGGCGGCGTATCATATATTTTAAAAGCATTACAAAGCAGATTTTTTCACGTTTTTTTGGACAAATTGCGAATACATGAGGGTGGTGAAATTAGTTTAGGTTCAGTTGGAATCACGCGAAGCCCCGGGCGGTAGAAAACCACGCTACGCCACTGGTGCTATTTAAATCATAGACTTTGGCGTAAGTTTGTACCACACAAAAGGCGTAAAATGGAAGAGAGGATCTAAAAACGCATTACAGTTGTCAAGAGATTAACTGTGCTTGTAGTACTGGCTATACCTTTGGCATTAAGCGGCGGTAGCGGTGGCAGCGGTGGCAGCGGTGGCGGCGGTGGCGGCGGCGGCCCAGCGGGCTCCGGCAGCGCGCACGCCGGCGGCGGCGGTGGCGGAAACACCGGCGATTGCTCCGGCTCCTCTGACGTCATCGGCGGCGGCGGCGGCAGGATCAGCGATGACGTCATGGAATCGCCGTTCGACATCGGCGACTTGGACACTACGCCGTTCATCGATGACGTCATGCATGGTGGTGGAGGAAGAATCGGTTGTATGGGAAGGGAGGAGGGTGGCGCGGGTGGTATGGCGTCGGAAGGCGCGCCGTCTGGTTTGCGTTGGGCTTCGGTGTGAGATTTGCTTAGCTCGTTCATCTCTGCTGCTAGGACGTGCTCCAACTAAGACACAAGAAGCAATATCTTTGTTATGACTTATGAGACGCTAGCAACCAAAATGCTATAGTGCGGTTATTGTACGAGGGGCGACGAGTTTTGTTTTCAAGATATTGGCATCGATTGTGGAACCGATGTCCAGCTATCACTCACCTCCTGATGCAAGTCGTCGGCCAGCCGCGCCATGGAGTCCCCGATCTCGGCGATGGTCGGCTGGTGCGCGTCGGACTCGCCGTCGGGCGCGCCGCGCTGCGTCGGCACGTCGGCCAGGAAATCGAACAGGTTGTCCAGGTTGACAGAGTCCGCACGCGCCGTGGGACACGATAGGCCACGGAGTTGGCCCGCCATGTTTTCCAGCTCCGCTCGTTCTTGATTCGCTTTTTCGGCGAGGCTGAAATGGGAAGAAGCAGTCAGTGATAAATAATAATAAATAGTAATACAAACTTTTTAACAAAAACGCGATTATCTCGGTACACCTATATGTGTGAAAAAGGGTATGTAATAATGACCGGTTTCTCGAGCAATTGGCGGCCGCCGCGCCGTGCGCTCCCGTGATAGATGCCTACCTGCCGCTTTTATATAAATTTTTACCTACGGTCATGTTTTGGTTTGTATTTGTTAAGCTGTTTTATATTAAGTTTGTATTTTAACAGAGTGGAATGTGCAGCGCCCAGACAACCCAGCTTTTGGGTTTCAGGGCGCGAAGATGTATAAATACTGTAACTTTGTATGTACACAACAATAATAAATAAATAAAATATGGGATTACGGATATTTTTTGGAAGATTCGTAATAAGAAGTCGCTGTTTGTATTGTATACTAAAAACCTATAGTATGATTTTACCAGTTCTATTTTACATGCTTTAAATATTATCTAGTCTCTGCCTCCTGCTTTCTCAGGCATCACCCCACCGCTATTCTGCGGTAAAGTAGACTTAAAATGTGCACGTATCCTTACTGGTATACAAGAATATATTTACCACTCTAAACCCACATTTGACTTCAATATCGCCTGATGGTAAGCGACAATGAAGTAGACGATGGATCATTTTCCACATATCCCTTCTGGTGGGGATACCCTGATGGGGATAAGTGGACAACCCGACTTCTTTTTTTTATTTATTTTATATACATAAAAACTTTTAAACTATATCTCACCTGTTCCTCTCCTCCCGAAGTTTGATCTCCTGGTTGACCCTCTTCATCTCCCTCAACGCGGCCGCGACCTCCCTCGCGAAGGCGCCGCGTAAGTGCCGCTGGAGCGTCATAGCGGCGCGGCGTAAGCGCAGGAAAGCCGCGCGTTCCTTCCAGCCGCGTAGCGCTGCTTGCAGCACTATGGCAGCATTGCGCCATTGAAGGTATTGGCGGCGCTTCACGGAGCCCTTGTACCACTGGAATTTTGATGGTTTATTTGTAAAAGACAAAAAATCACAAGTTTTCATTGCAAGTACATTTTTACAAATACATTTTTTACTCTACCACCTGTGTCAGACATTGAGGAAATATAGGGGAGTTTCTTGGTGCTCCTACTGGGCTCTCCCTCCAATTAGTGGCTATTGTCATCGTGACACTAAGACATAAATTGTCTTTTAGATTACGGTTGCTATTACAGTTTATTTT
The DNA here is from genome assembly GCA_947369225.1 of Hofmannophila pseudospretella. Classification (NCBI taxonomy): domain Eukaryota; kingdom Metazoa; phylum Arthropoda; class Insecta; order Lepidoptera; family Oecophoridae; genus Hofmannophila; species Hofmannophila pseudospretella. The sequence continues at coordinate 9,526,906 of OX376330.1, read as the reverse complement.
TGGTCCTTCGAGCCGGATTTGGACCAACAAACTATGGATCTTATTATCATGTTTCTATTCATAAGTATAGTACACATAAAAGGCAAAAGGCAAGTTTAACATTTTGATACAGTCGCCCTAGGGCGATAACAAAAAATTTTGTAATGCTTAATTTTACCAACCTAATACTGCTTATGAACTAATATTTAAAAAAATATATGTGAGTAACGCATCACCGTTAGGTCACTTACTTTCTGTATACGTAAAGCAGATGATTGCAGCAGAGCAGTTCTCTTAGCTTCTAGCGGCGAATGCACAGAGCTTCTCATGAATATCTTGGTGTGTCCTATCTGCCAGTCGTCTTTGGGAGTCTCCACTAACGCCATTATAGATCTGGAGGAATAGAAGCTGGTGAGATTTCAAGATAACTAGTACGCTCAGTGCATGTGTACTTGCACTCAGTGCGAGTGTATTCACGCTCAGAGTAAGTTTACCTCACGCTCAGAGTAAGTTTACCTCACGCTCAGTGCCAGTGTACTCACGCTCGGTGCTTGCCTATACACTCACGCTCAGTATTTATACACTCACGTTCAGTGCTTATGCAATCACGCTCAATACACGTGGACTTACGCTCAGTGACAGTGTACTCACGCTATCTCCGGATGACTTGGCCGCGGGTGCGGCAGCAGGCAACGGTAGCGCGCCTGGAACTGCGGCGTTGGCAAGTGGACTGGAAAGCCGTCCCGTCGTATGCGGACTATTTCGTTCATTCCGAGGTACCGCAGTTGCTCCAGAACTAGCTGGTCGCTGTAAGTATCTTCTTCTTTGTTCTCGTTCGGCTTTATGCAGCGGACATACCTAAGAACAAATTCACAGAATGAATCGCAGTCTACTATATCGGAATAACAGAGCGGTGTAGAGAGATCTCGTGACGGCACTCTAGGAAGTAGCTAAGTTTCCATGGAGCAAAAACATCGGTATTCGAAAATGTCGTACTTAAGGTAGATTTATATAAAAACGCCGAACCGCCCGCCGCGCTCCATCAACACGGGTTCTTATTACTCGATTTATTTGAAACCGCGCGATGACGCGGTTTGCACGACCGGTTTAATATAAATCGAGTAATAAGAACCCGTGTATTTTGAAGCGCATCACACGGCGGTCGGTCGGGCGTTTTTATATAAATTAACCCTTAGAGCTGTGTCAATTAGGCATAGTATTTTTTGGCATAGGAACATTTCCATCAGTATATCAAGTAAAATATCTATCTTCTATCTATTTTATCATATTTTACATTCCTATGTCTTAGGTTTGGCTGGAAGAGATCTCTTCTTAGAGATAAGCTCTACCTAATGTACCCTATAATTATTTCTTGTAACATGTTCTTTATTTTTCTCGTGTACAAATAAAGTATAAAATAACGCTATGTCATTTTGAACTTACCACACATCTGTAGCTTGTAACATATCGACTAACGACTGTAGCTGTGCTCTGAACGTGTCTACGACAGTCGGACGACCCTTTGACGTGCCTCGTTGCGTCGTACCAGTTGAATTAGGACTCGATAGAGACATATCCTAAAACAGAAGAATCATTATTACTCTCTTCCACCCGACGTTTTCCCGCAGCGCTACGACATGGGATGCTTCAAAAAGAACGTTAAAAAGTCCTCTCCCTCTACGGCCGGCAACGCACAAGCAATACCCCTGGTATTGCACGTGTCTCTAGGTGACGGTGACTACTTACCATCAGGTGGCCCGTCTGCCTGATTGTCGTAGCCTATTTATATATAAAACTCTTACTGAGTTTTGTATGTAAGAGCACAATTTGATGAATCAGTCAATAGCTTTATTGTTGAAGGGCCGTGAATCTTATGTTATGGGAGGACTATGGCAGGACGTGCGTATGGCGCTCTTAGGCACCAGCGGAGTAATACGGTATTAACCTAATTTTGTTTATTGCATCATACAACTTACATGGACATACTAAAGAAGGATCTAAAATTAGTTTTTCGATATCTCAACTAACATCAGAGATATTAATGGGTAATTGGACAGATGTCTTTCCATTTCTAGCAAAACAGTCCTTTATATGCAGCCAGGACCTGCATGTTTGGCGCTAGAGAACAGTTACGTCATAAAACTTATTGCCGTTTCTTTCTACCGCTCTGATTTTTGATTGCCTGTAGCTATTTTATTTTCAACGAATTTTAATTCTGTTTTCACATTTGAACATCAATTTAGGACTATTTCTTAATTTTTAAGAAATGCATTTAATATTTGATACTTGGAAACTACCCAAAGTAAGTAAGTAAGTATGTTACCGCTAAAAAAAGAAAATATGAACCGATTTCAAATAATCAAATTGTGACGAACTAAAAGTAAATAAAACTCCTTTGTAACCAACGCCGCGCGTTAATGCTAGTGTATTATATACTAAAACCTTTCCAGGAATATGAAGATTACATGTGTGAAAGAACCACTATCTTAAACTACATATACCTTACAGGTAAATGGAACCTCTATTTTTTTTCGTTGAAAAAGTAAAAGTTATCAACATACGTTTCCAGGAGGAGCCAAATCCTGCACATAATCGGCGAGCTCCCTCACGAACGGATTCGCCGACCGACTGAGGTGGTCGATGAAGGCATCCTGTTGCGTGTCCCGGTTCTTGTCGACGAAGCCGTGGACACTGTAGGTGACCGCCCCGGCGTAGTGTTGTACGCCGAACTCTTCCTCCCATTTCCGTCGAGAGCCTTTGACGAAGCTCTGGTGTTCGCCGAATTCGCCTTGAATGTTCGTTAGGTACGCTCCGTCTGAACCCTGAAATTGAAGGGTCGGTAAGAATGATCGTCAAAATAAGAGAGTACCGAGGTGCTTCGGGGCATATTGAGCTTAGAACAGAGTTGCACTTGTAGTGCAGTTCTTTCGTTCTGTGATTCATCAACCTTCAGGTTTTTATTTATAAAATCAATTATACGTCAAAGTAGAATTAAACAAATTGATTACATTTCAATAACACAAAAGTTAACAATTACATTACATTAATAATTTACATCTGTAATAATAATTAGGTATAAAACATAATAGTCAATAATTTAATAAATTCAAATAATAACATAATCTGAACAATGTCATACAATACAATGAAATAGCACTAGTTATCCTAAAATGGTTCCATTTCACCACTAGTGGAGAAATAATACCACAAAGTTCCTCCCCATCTTTATGATTTTTAGGAATCCGTACCATGAAGAGTAAATGAAGTGGTTAATCAATCAGTAAACTCTGGCCAGTCCAGTACAGTGTGGTCTCGACCACTGGCCATAGACCCAATTTCGTTTCAAAATTATAGAAAGAAATATAATTCTAGTCAGGTTATCAAAATGATACGGTTTACCAGGTGTAAACTTACCTTTGGCATATGACACTGTTCGCTTAGTAATTTGAGCAAACTCCTCGGCGGCTTCTCCAATAACTCCAGACAGACGCCGTTGTCGGTGAACTGAATCTGGTTGTATACTATTCCTTCTTGTCGATACTGAAAACAAAAAAAACCGTAAAATTACATTGCATCTCTCCAGATATTCAGCTTGATTTCAGATCTTGAATAAATTAGGCTGTGAGTCCGCAGCCAAACACTTCGGATCGGATGAGGACTTCGGCGTTCTCAACTCGAACTAAATGACCCGAACTTGTCAATTGCAAACATAAATCTTAATCGTAATCTAGACACACGGGAGTATGTCCGCCAAGTTCGGAAAAAGAGGCGACTACGCACTGACATGTGTGTGACATGACAGAACTATTTCGAGCTATTTTCGACCGCTCAATTTCGAATGATAGTATTCAAAATGTATTTACCCTACTCACTTGTAATTTTACATACCTTCACGCTATATCCCTTGCGGGGTAGGCAGAGAGAACGTAACGACACGAATCACTGTCTTGGCACTTGTAATTTTTATATCTATAATACTCACAATCTCCTGCTCGAGCGCGAACACGTAGTTATTGAAGAACATGTGCAGCTTCTCGTTCGCGTAGTTGATACACAGCTGCTCGAGCGAATTGGAGGCAAAGTTCTCGAAGCCGAAGATGTCTAGAACCCCGAGGGCTCGTGGAGCCTCTCGTCCCGGCGCGGAACAGCTATTGACGTGCCGTACGAGCCACGCGAATGTGCGCGCATATAGAGCTCGAGCCATCGCGTGACGATTCTCGCGCGCCTAGGGAAAAATAAGCCGGAATCATATTAGTACTATGTAATAAGCTTTGTAACAAGTTTTTTTAGTAATCCAGCTCGTAAAACATAGCATAATATAGTATAACTCTCACGTCCATAATCCCCAAAGGGGGTAGAAAGAAACCACCTTTGTCCCACTAGATCGTAGATCCCACTTTACGCCGTAAGATTTGGTGGATAGGTGGCGAGCCTGTCGTCGTCTACTAGGTGTAGAATAGTATCCACAAAGACCTACGGGAAGAGCTTGGGTTGATTCTTTGCGGCGTCAAACGGCCCAGCTGTACCAGGTGACCTTAGGCTTATAATAATATTACGAATAGACAAATAATACGACTGTAACTTGAAATGTTCGCAATGGGATTTGCATGTTACACGTGATAAACGACAAATAAACACGAACTTTTTGGATGACCTCACTGTTTCTGATTATACTAAACATAGGTGTCAGGGAGTGTTTGGATGAAGAGAGAGGAAGACTGGGCTATAAAAACGCGCCATGGGATGTCGGGGCCTCAACATCAGCTGGCAACGGGGAGGCAGTGGGGCGGCAAAGCAGCGATTATGGACAGAATCGCGTACCGCGTCGCTGTCCTCACAATTGGCTTCATTCGAATGTATACGCCGCTTCCGCCGAGGCTATAAAGGTTAATGTCCAGCAGAGGAACAAAATCTATACCTCGTGTATTTTATTTTTTATGTTTGACATTAAATGTTAATGATGTAGGTAGGTATACTTTAATTTATTAAGTATTGACAATGCCCCTTTACAGCAGCTAATTAGTATATGATTTGTTTTTGTTATATAAAATTGTCAAATCGGGCTGTTCTTTACTTTGAATTGGTATCCAGTTATGTTTCATCTAGGTATTGTCAATCTTGTGACTTAACCTAGTGTTCTGAACGCTCCTTCAGATTCAATAAATGAGTATAAGTTTGTAACCGAAGCGGTATATTCGTAACATTCCCCCGAACGTTGATCTGTGGTTCTAAGACCACCCTCTGAGCTGTCGGAGTCGGAGGTCCAATCCAAGCAGATTGGAGACAGCATCCACCGCCTACGCGTCTTCCGGTGCTAGCGTCATTTGTATCTTAACTATAAACTAAACTTTACTATGGTCATAGGGCTTATACCTCGTGCAATCGAAGCGGTATATCCGTGACATTCCCCCGAACGTTGATCTGTCGTTCCAAGAGCACCCTTTGAGCGGTCGGTGGTGCTAATCCGAGCAGATTGGAGACAGCGTCCACCGCCTCCGCGTCTTCAGGCGCTAATGTCGTTCTTTCACCGTCCACATCCTGTCAGAAGAAACTAATTTGTCAATAATATCAATCGGATTTATACAACAAATGACTCCTTGTCAAGGGGGGGCAGGTATTGACTTAAAGAATCATAGGGTACATTACTTCTATTCGCTGGGTGCGAAGTACAGTCGACCACTAGCTAAAGTACATCATCTGTCAAAAACCTTCGATTAAGGTTGAGAACCTTATGCCTGCGAAATGTACCATACATTTCAGATTCTCAAATTTTGAGGTATGAGTAGGTGTACCTGTGGTCGAATGTACTAGGTGAGGGTAATGAAATCGAGTATACTGTTTAATTACTAGCGATACAGGAACAATTATATGTTTATCATTTTTAATGGAATCAATAACATAGCCTTATTTTTCTTGTTTAACAATATAACTGCAAATAAAAGTGAAGTAAACAAACCCGGATGTTTGCAAAACAAAACACACTTTTTATACATATATAATTGTTTTTCATTTAATTTTACTGAACGGAAACGGTTTCACAACTCTTTGTTTACACAAATTGGGGCAATACAGTGAAATTTAATGTAATTTACATATAATTTTATAACTATTATTTTATCACAATATTTTGACAGAAACGTCAGAGCCAACAAAGTTTCTAACGCTAGGTGGCGCTGAAGTCGTGCACCTAGCGAATAGACTGGTAATAGACTGTGAGTAGTGGTCACCCGAAAAATACTGCGATACTCTGGCCATGTCGTAAGAAAGAACCCTGGTAATCTTCTTGCTTGGCAAAGTTGAAGGGTCGAGGCCGCGCGATCGAAGACCAGCCCGATGGACTGATCTCGTTGGGGGGAAAATGAGTGTGACCGTTAAGACGAGACCTTCCGAGGGTCATATTCTTTTAGGTCTACTACTGAGGAGGAGGATGATACATGCCTTACATCTAGTCTCTATTGTCCTGTGGAAGTATTTACCTGGAACTGAATGTTGCCCAGCCATAGCACAGCGGCCAACACTTTGAACAGTCCCTCGCACATGTGCGGCGGCACCTGCAGCACTGTCAGCGCTAGCTGCAGCGCCTCCAGTTTGCCCTGCTCCCCGCCGCGCCCCTTCCGCGTCCCCTCGTCCTCTGGCCGGAGGTATTTGTACTGGACGTCGTCGCGGAGGCGTAAAGCGGTGCGGAGTTCAGCGTTGTGCTGAAAATAAACATGCTGGATGACGAATAGTAGTAAGGATACAGCTTTTATCAGCGCGAAAAAGTTTACTATAATCAGTCAGGCTACCTTATCCACCTCGTCCAATGATTGATGGAATACACATGTATGATTTCAAAACTCTGTACCTCAGAGGTAATAAGAGCAATTTTCCAGAAATGTCCAATGCCTTCAGTTTTACTCAACGGTAAAATGTAATTCTGATAAGAATGTGCAATCAAAATAGAAATCGTGTCAAGCCTGAAGGTAGTTGTAATTTAGTCATTAATTTTAATTTAATCTATTTAAAATTGCAATGTCGTAACAGGGATAATAATTGGTGCTGTAATTAGTTTTAATTGCTTGTAATACCCATGAAAGCAATAAATGAAATGAATGAATTTTAGGGGTAAATATTTCTTTTATCTGCTCTTCTGTAAAAATTACGTTTTGTGCCTTAACATAGGTTACTTCCGAGGTATAGTACTTTTGCTTGGGATTGGGATGTAACGTTTTTCCGTTTGGACATTAGTCGTGCAAACCGTACCACGGCAGGTCATCTTACTGCATCATCGACCACGATTCTTAGACATAATCATCTACGTTCCATAACATACTGGCTACGTTATCTATACTAACTTACCTTGGCACCTTCAACGAGCTGGTAGAACACATGATAGTTGGTCTCCCGAGGCGCCGGTCCAGTGATTCGAGCTCGTTCTAGCAGGAAGTCCCGTAGCACGGCGCCGCGGATACCGCCGCGGTTGTCGAGCCGTACCTCGACGAATTTGCCGAAACGAGACGAATTGTCGTTCCGGACTGTCTTGGCGTTTCCTATAATTCAATATGAAAGATTATTACAAATGTACGGGGACTTTTGATAAGTTTACCACTTCAGTAGAGCACAGATAGAAGAGCAATAAATGTAGTATCAGGCAGGCGTCACTAGATGTCGTTATTACATCAGCTCTGCATGAAAGTATACGCAAGGCATCCTTGAAAATCTGCCTGAATGCTCTTGCATGGCGACTCAACGATAGATAACGGAACAAGTTTAAAAAATACGACTTTTGAAACTTCTTAAAAAAAGACAAGCTTAAATTTATACCATCTAGTGTGCATGTGTGTACAGTCGACCACTGGTCAACATACCCAAAACGTCAAAATTTTATTAATACGAATAATAATAATTTTATAATCTTAAATGAATCATATTGCGCATTTAATCGAAGATTTTTGACAGATAATATACTATAGCTTGTGGTCGACTGTACACGTATCAATCAAATAAAAAATAACAAAATCATTTCATTCCGGTTTTCCAAGAGTAGCAGGAAACAACTTAGCAGAAGAAACTTTGGTTATCGAAGCTGAATCTCTTCAGATTAACATAGGTTTTTTCATGATAGAATTTCAGAATAGAAAATCTACTGCCCCCCTTATAGTCCACCAAGATATATTTACCGAAAGCCTCAAGCACTGTGTTAGCTTCCAAGATCTGCTGCTCAGCCCAGGACGCCTGCCCGCCGGCCGCGCACAAGTACTGCAGTATCAGCTTGGTTGTCTCCGTCTTGCCTGCTCCGCTCTCCCCGGATATCACCACTGACTGGTTCTTTTCACCATTCTGAAAAAGGAATTAGGTACATATGTAGGCTGATATACTGTTAGGCCTGGACTACGAGGCGCTGATTTCAAGTGGGGGGAGGGCGGAAATCAGCGGAAGGCTTGTGATTGGCTGCAGCGAACCGAACCGGCGCTGGAACCGGCGCCATGTAGTCCCAGCCTTAGGATAAGTCGCTTCGGTAATGTAGAGCCAGTACTTTTTAAACTCGTGTGCTCCATCTTCGTCCACATCGTCACTTACCATTAATTAATGGCATTAGGGGAAATTGCAATCACACACGGGTTCTTCTCTTGAGTTGAGACTCTTGAATCAAGTAAATATCACGTCCTCTGTAGTCTGTGTACACGAGGATTAAGTTGTGAGTTCACAATACAATATCGGATCGGAAAGTCTTCTCTGGCATGTATCAATCGTAGAATATTTATTTGTACCAAAAATCAGAGGTAATAGCCAAGGAACGAACCCACATATTCGATCATAAACATGTAAGGTTTACTGGATGTTTGAACTTGATGTTGGGTGATATAAAGGGAAGATTATCTCTTACCCGCAGTGAACTGTAAGCAGCTTCCGCTAAGGCGAAAACATGCGGCGGTAGACTACTAAAGGGTTTGCCTCTGTAGTCTTGCATATGCTCCTGCAATAAAATATGCATATTAATCGTCCATTAAAAAAATGTGAAAAATTATGCCACGAGCGGGATTCGAACCCGCGACCAGCCGAGGTCTGCTCCATTCCAACAGTATTGACATACTGTTGGAATGGAGCAGACCTCGGCTTTTAATATTCAGTAACTTAGAAAACTTAAACGTAGCTCAATTATAAGTTATACGTGATACAACTTTCAGTGAGAAGTTCTTCAAGAGTGTAGCCATTTACGAAGTAATGAAAATGTTCTGGGAAATTATATCGAATACACTTAAAAAGTATTATAATGATAACGTCGGAACGTTGATGTGATGATTGCGTATGATTGATATATGACAAAAAGGTGTCGATACTGCGTTCTAAAGGAAACATTAGAAAGTGCTAGGCATTGTATGATGATTAGTCATTCTGAGAACACAGGAAGGCAGGCTTCTGTCACACAGTTCGATCATTGATACTAACATCAATTTTACGATGGTTTAACCATTTCCATTTCCTGTAAACCATGCCCATACCTACTCCATCTAACTAAGTACATAACCGTTGACTCTCTAAACTAGGGATCGGCAATTTTTTTATCGAGGTCCAGAGAAAAAAGTTTTTATTTTTACATACACATACATACTCGTACATAAACACTATTAAACACTCATGTCCATAATCCCCGAAAGGGTGGACAGAAGCTCAGGATCACAACGACCCATCAGTCAGGAATATGATAAGGATATCGCTCAAACGTATCTATTATAATGTATATAAAAGAAAGGACGAAATCACAATTATTTAACATTGCATTATACAGGAGATTGTATAAAAAGACAACATTAAAAAACAATATATATTATACAATATATAATTATAGTCGCACGGAAATAGCCGAAAACAGGGATTTGGCTAAATCACTAGATTAGTCTAGTGAAATAATGAATGGTCGATTCATCGGTCCTGAGTAGTGATACACAAACAGTTTTTTTCGGGGTTGTTATAAAAAAATAATTATTCCAATTGAAAATAAGTAAATTTTTGGCGATCGATCTTCTGCGGTCCGCCTGTTGCCGACCGCTGCTCTAAACTATCAAAGTAGGTAACTGTTACTATGGTAGGTATGATATTGCACCAAAAGTTAAAAGATTACTTGGAATAGGTTCCAATTCGTATGGTCCCAAGCAATCTCGTTTACTTTCAGCACTTCGTTGAATACAAATGCATATAGTATGAAGTATATTTTATAGCATTGTCATGTCGATGTTCATCGTAGCGTGATTCCTTTAGTCATTAAAAACAAATCCATAATTACAGCTGTTTGGTTGGACACAATCGTTTGTCGTATATCTTTTTGGGTCATCATTGTGTCGTCAAGATAATGGTCGAAGAGACACCACCCTAATGCATAACTAGATTTCTCGAAAGAATATAATGAACTTACCGTAGTGTAGCATCCTAGCTCCTTGTAGGGATTCACTGCGACTAGAATAGATCCTGTGTAAGTCTGTTTGTATTTTGTTAAGGAAAATGTTCACGATAAGGACACGAAGACAAATTAATGATTGTGTAGGGAACAAAGTAATCGGCTATTTCAACGCTCTCGTATTGGGTGGAATTACATAAATAAAAGGCGGGAATTTCCACGGCTAATCTCCCAGGCATTAGAGCCAAAGCTAATGCCACAAGCAATCTTCGGCTAATGTAACTTTATTATTACATCATCTACGTAGGTTTTTGCTATCTAGTGAGGAGAATCTAATCCCTTGTTGAGTTAGGAACAATTGGCTTAGGTTTATCTACTAAACCGATCTAGATTCCAGGCGTATTCTAGCTCAGTGAGCATTATGCCTCGGTATCAAAAATTAAAAGCTAAATTACTGATGGACCAGCGAGTTTGAATTTATTTATAGCCATGCTCTGATTATTTTTTTACACATCAATTCGTCGATTTTACACAGATGACCTGCTGTGATTTTTCATGCCTTTCGTAGGCACCCCACCTAAGCCCTCTAGCTTGCAATCTTGCACCATGCATCGAAATTCGTCTAATAGATAATCGTGTTCATAGACTTGAATATACAGAAAACATGACCCTAACGAACATCGAGAAACCAAAGACAAAAAACTGTAGAGGAACAAAAAGAGGCGTGGCAAGATATTGATACGTGACGCTCCATTTTCTCTGCCTACCCCGCAAGGGATATGTCCCTTCCCTTGTCCCTATGTTCCCGTGTGTTATAAAATCGTATCAGATTAACCTTTGCTAGACATAAAAAAATGCTAGGCGCGCTGAAAAGTTTGGAGTGGTATGGTTTTTTTTTCGAACTGACTATTGCTGTTGGTCCTAATGACCTTTACAGCTTCACCGGGGTTTTTGGGCGAGCGCTAAGAACGCTCCAGCCTGGAGGAGGACTTAAAAGGCTGGAGCGCAATTAGCGCTCGCCCCAAAAACCCCGGTGAAGTGGTATGTACTTATAGGGTATTAACATTACCGAAAGGTGAGATGTTTATTGGCGTCGATGACCGCATACCATCAAGTGGCCAGTTTTCTCGTCTGCAGAAACAGCAATTGGTAAAAGGATACGTATACGAGGTCACGCTTGTACCGCCGCTTGAGGTTGTCATTGATGGCATGCTCGGTGATTTGCGGCATCATCGTCATGTCGGGCACGCCCGGTCCCTCCTCGTTCTCCCGCTCCTCCATCTTGACTGCAACAAACAGAAAGTTCATTTAAATACAACGCAGTCCAGCCTAGCGCACACTGTCGGAGAGGAGGCGCAGCGAGTTACTTTGATAACAATGTAAACTCAACTTTAGTGTCTTTAAAATAGGTTATAAACGGCGTTTTATCCGAGCGGGGGACAAGCGGTGCGAAGTGCAGACTTCCAGGCTAACCCGTATTTTAAAGTCTTATACTCAAGGTTTATTTTCAATTGTTTTCGATGAAAGTAGCTGCGCCTTCACTCTTCTAATAAACGCTGGGCCTACGAGTAGCGTTCAAAGTGAGATCTGTGCACAATGATTTTGAAACCAACCGCTACTAAATCATGTATTGCTCGCTAGAGGAGTTTATTATGGAAACCGCAGGCGCTGTATGCATCTTCCCATACGCTTAATCTCACCTGGTGGAAAATGGAGCATACGGGGTAATATATCTGGTGCGAACGGAAATACGCTTATATTGGGCCATCTAAAAGTAGCTACAAAACTACGTTTGATGTGCATGCGTTTGTTTATTTGTGTGGTTAACTTTCTATAAGGACTGGCTGAAAATCAGCGCTGTGTTTACACGCAAGTGTATTCACTCAAGCTTTAGCTGAGCCAGGTGCCTATTGCCAATAGTATTATGGAGTGAGCTAAATATGAATTATTTTATTTTTGTGTGGCATTAAAGTGTTTTTTCTTTCTTTTTCTCTTTCATATACCTAGTAGGTTTTTTGAAAAGGTACGACGTCAAGTACAAGATCTTTAGTTATGTAGCATGATTGATACTTCAATCATGCTACATAACTAAAGATCTCTTTAAATCAACAATATGTGACTTACAACCACGAAAATCAGGTCAAAGATTGCCCTAATAAAAGGCGGGACAGTAAATATTCCTTTCATCGCCAAAGCAAACAGCAAAATATTTTCATACGATCAGATAATGTGAACGTCAATAAACACAAGATATCTCCCCTTCGAGTTCCAATATTGCAGGTCGAGGGTCTAAATGTCCCTATTATTGTATCATTCGATATTATACCTTTATTATCATTATAGCACTTTATAGAATTACTTAATATTTTTTCGCGTTCTGTTAGGCGCTCTTATGATAATTTTTGTACGCTTTTGAAGAGTGAGTAGAGTATATTTCCCGGGGATTTTAAGAATAATATAAATGCAACTTTCGATCATCATCATCATCAGCAGCCTACTCTAGTCCACTGCTGGACATAGGCTTCTCCCAGGGCGCGTCATTGAGCCCGATCTTCGGCTCTTCTCATCCAGTCGCTGCCAGCCACCTTACGCAGATCGTCGCTCCATCTAGCAGGACAGCGTCCCATACTACGTTTGCCCAAACGCGGTCTCCACTTCAGAACTCGTCTACCCCAGCGGTTGTCGATTCTGCGACAGATGTGACCGGCCCACTGCCACTTCAGCAACTTTCCATACACTATGCCAAATCGGAATGACATTTCCATATGATTTCAGTAAAGATTGCTATTATTTATTTTTTATCTACTCATTAAAATCAGATTATAAAGAAGCATATTTAGAATTTAAACGACAACATCCATCAAAAGTCACCCGTCAACTTTTAGCGAGTGGTTTCAGAATAATTAGTCGCAATCTTCATTTTTCTCAACTTCTCGCCCTACAGGAGACTCCCTTAAATATGATTTTTATCGTGTTGATTGATTGTTAAACCGTTTACGTTACGTTAAACACGTAATAGCATTTTAGTGGTCTGCAGTTTAGATGGAAATGGGAAATCCTATGGTAAGGTTGCGTGACTGTCAGGTAGATCAATTTAATAGAGAACTAAGGAACTGTCTATTAATAAAAATGCAAATCAGGAATTCTGGCACTTTTGTGGTGATATTTCTAAAGAAATTCGAATACAATGAAATTAAAAAAAACTCTTAAATTTGACCAAACCTATAGAAATTAGATTCTAAGTCAAAATAGCTGTAGTGTGTTGAAGGCATTGATGGGAAAAGTAACATTGTGTTCACGTGCGTACACTATGAGTGTTCATGTTGTATTTTATTTTACAAATACTAGTTACGTAGAAGGAATCTAGGGTTGCCAAATCTAAGTTCATCAATTACTGGACATTTCTCGAGTTACGGTAAAAATGGATTGAAGTAATTAGCAATTTTTATTTTTATTTTTATTGTAGGAACTTGTTAGTAAAGAAAAATGCTAATTATAGAAAAAAGGGTTCCTTTATTTATTTTCCAAAAACCAACAAAGTCTATTTACCTAAGCCATAGGGACAGACATTCCTATGTACATTTATCAACAAAAGTTGAAACAAATACGTAACATCTCTCTTATCTTAATTTTAACTTTGGTAAAAATCAACACCAGTATAACCAACCACCATATCAGAAAGAAGCCAAAGTGACAGTCGGCGGCGGTCGAGCGCCGTGCGCGGACGCACAGCAATTTCCTGGACAGTAACGTATGATTACTGGACAGTACACAAACCACAAAATTCCTGAACAATCCCGGACATCTGGCAACCCTAAATGGATCACCGACCGTTGTCTGTTTAAAGAAATAGAGTCCGACACTTGTAGAACTTTACTGGTGAACTGTACACCACATAATATGCTGAGTGAAACTGGTATGGTGAGACTAATTCATACAATTGACTATCTTTGCAGGACGCTCCCGGCCCTGGGAGAGTAACTTATCGAACGGAAATGTCACTTGCAGATAATACGTCACTTCGCGCCCTCGCACTTGCACTATCAATATACGCATCAAGTATAGCAACGTAAATGATGGCTGGGGTTAATGCGAAATCAAAACTTCTCTATTTCCCTTTTGATCACGGGACAGCTAGGGTCCTTTCGTGTATTTTTATGTGAAAACTGGTTGGTTATTTTGTAACGATGTCGACTTCATCGTCCATATCAACCTCCTTGCCATCAATTTCAACCTTATCGTTAGCGTTTATCTCATCTCATTTCGTGTTGGCATCTTCATTTCTTCATCTATATTTTCAAAATTCAAATCTTATTCCCATTCCATTTCTAAATTCCATTATTCCATTAATTTCATTGCTTTTACTTTCTCTCTGTATTTTGTCCTGAATGGACGTTTCTCCGTTTTATAAAATTGTCTCCTACTACTACCTATTTTCTATTATTGTGTTATTCTGTTCCTGATAAATATAATATCTACTATTACCAATTTTCCTCTATTACTTCATCTGCACACTGTCCTAGAACCCTGCTAGCCGGCACCTAGAGGGCAGATTGTAGCAATTTATACGCACACGATTTTTTTAGAGCAGACGAGCTTACGAGCCACTGATGGTCGCCCATAGACATCTGACCTCTGCACTATAATGTTATTAGTGGGTTATCGATAGATACTTGAGGACTTAGAAGGAGTGCCTCATGTGTCGGTAATTACGCTGGCTCTCTTACCCTTCAAAAGGAAACAGCAATGGAAGCATTGCTGCTTTGCGATCGAAATAGGTAACGATAAAAGTTTTGGTTGTTTGAAATGGAGCGGACGGACACATCAGTATATAGTCCGTCTATTTACTTGCTCTAGTTCTTGCGTATGAAAGGTATCAATTATCATTATCTTCATAACGAATCTTATATGACGCTAATTGGATTTGTAGGAAACCTTTTTCACAGTCAAGTCCCTTGATGCATCAACAAAAAGTATAGCCTGTCTGTGCTCTACGTGGATTGATTGATCAAGGAAAACCGGATGTTCGTATCAGTCAGCTTGGTCTATAAAAAAGGTAGGTAAACCACACCACTGAGACCAGAAATGGTTGTGATAAATACGTAACAACTGGAAAACAACAAAAACTACAGGAAGAGATTATGAAGTGGCGTAACTCCTTATAGAAAAGCTATTTGCTATAATTGGATGCAAATGGTTCTACTATCTTATGTAGGTTAGGTAGATATGTATATGAATAGAAATAACGTAGCAAAGTTACGTGGATTGATTGTTCTTTTTTCATATTCTAGTATATTATGTATTATATAGTGTGTATATAGTGTATTCTAGTCTGATCTGAGACTGCAAATATTATTATACCGAAATAGTTATTATATCGGCTAAACAATACGGGTTTCAAAAGAAAAAACTAAACCGAGAAAAGTGGGGAAGACTGTCTAAGTAAGAGGACTCTGGCCAACGCCCTGGACATCGCTGGAAAAAGGAAAAAGAAGAAGAAGTTAATGGTCTAAATGTATGAATTGAAATTGTAAACTCAGTGGTACGAGGAAGATGCACCTACCTACAAAGGTCGAGACCAGTCGAGAAATTCACAAACACGCGGTGAATTCTCGCTTATAATTCAGCTATCTCGGAACTCAGTTTAATTACACACAGTTCCAACAACAAGCTACCAGAAGTTACGGAATGGAGGTAAACAAGTACCTCTGCGAGTCTACCATATTTGTATAACGTAAAACAGAGACTACAAATATGTTATGGGCGCCAAGGAGCCAAGTCATTGTTCAGGAGACAAAGAGATATCAATCAAAACACATCTTTTATTATTTATTAAATATGAAAGGCTGATATCCGAACGTAGTGTAATAAATAATTGAATTAAATTGAATGCCCTTTACATTGATTCAATGGAACTGCGGCGCCATGTCTATCGTTTATGGTAAACAATATGGACGAGGGATGGACGGTCCCGAATAGGGGATACTATGAATACTATCGAAGACGAGGCTCATTGGTTATCAACTTTATATGGTACTTTACAATTGTCTGCCAGGTTGCCTGAAAGAGATCGCTCTTAGCGATAAGGCCGCCTAAATTGTACTTTACTATTTCCTTTTCTATCTTTTGTTTGTTGTTTTCTATTTGTGCAATAAAGTGTATTTTACTTTAATTTAATTTATTTATTAGGTAAACACAACAGATTACAACCATAGAAATTACAGAAAAATCAATATAAAGTTATGAGCTAGGTCGTAACCCTTAACGTGTAAACACAGCATGGTTAGGAAGTGAAGAAGTGTAGAATTAAATGGATTGATTGTTGTACAAAATTGAGTTGGGAAAAAATACTATTGAATGTAATGATGACTAATGACTAAAAAAAACCTATACCTATTTGAAAAATAAAAATAATAAAGTAAAGACTATAAAGTAGGTGCGTGGATAGCTCACTTTACAATTATACTTTCTATATCACTCATAGAACACCTATAATTTAAATTGAAAAATTTATTCTTGAAATGAGCATCGCTGGCGTTTTACAAATGTTTTTAATAATATAATTTCTTTATTAGGCAAAATCCCATCAAAATGTACTTAAAAAAACTAAAAAATAAAAGTGCACAATAAGTGTCATATCCGAATATTCCGGTATAATAAAGGTATATTGTTGGAATATATTCAAACTTAATAAACTTAAATTTACTCTGAAATCATGGCTTGTAGAAAGATGTGTTTATAGCGTCAAGGAATTTTTGGACGATAAACGTTGATTGATTGCTAATTTATATTTAATTTGGATTATTATTGACATTTTGTAAATGTAATATTATTGACATTGTATAAATTTTAATGACATTCTCTTTTTTAATATTTTTATTTTATTTTCATAATCTGTATAAATGTAAGTGTATTTGCCTGTAAAGGTGGAGTTTAGTGTGACATGTTTATGCAACTATATCTGCAATATTTGTAATTATTATTACCTAAACTTTTACACAATAAATCTTATCTTATCTTATCTTAAATAACGTTCAATAATTGTAATAATAATTACTGAAGCAAGTTATTAGATACTATTAGCGATAATAAATGGAAGGTATAAGGTATCGTTTGTTACCTTGTGACATGTAAGAAACCATGACGTCCTCAATCAATCAACTTAACATCGTGTACTAATTCGTTGGACCACATCGTTCTGTAATAAATATCCTTCCCTCATTTTTCTGGTTGTTTTCTAGGGGGAGAAATATAGGGGATGGCAGCGGCCCCCTTGGTAATCTAATCAATTATGAGCAGAAAAGTTTAATGACAACGATGACTGGCAAATGTTGCAATTCATAGAGACATTTGACAATGAAATGGGGGCGAGGAGGAATACTTACGTTTGAATGTGATTCAATTTTAGGTAGTAGGTAGAGGAGCGGTCCAAAAGTGATCGTGCAGGTTAAGCGACGTTGGCGCGGTCGGTACCTGGATGGGTGACCGCTAGTGGCATATTTCATCTGAGCTCCTCCGTGTCTCGGAAAGCACGTTAAGCAGTTGGTCCCGGTTGTTGTCGTTCGACAGCCGTCGTTAAGCCATGTCAGAGGCCTACGGGCGGCCTGAAGAACTCTGACAAATAGGTTGGCCACTAACCTTACGATAAGCAAGCAAGCGAGCAATTTTAGGTAGGTGTTTACTACACTGGCAGAGACCGGCCGATATAAGTCGTTAGATACAGACTCAACAGCATTAAATACAAAGATATTTTCGTAGAATTAAGTGTGTAAACACTAAACAGTTTAATTCGATGACAGTGCAAGGTATTGTATGCGACATTTAAAATGAGGTTATCCGATGCAAGCAAAAGGATGCAGCGTCTAAATGGCATCTTCCTCGTGGTCAAACTTATACAATAAAATAAAATAACATACATACATTAAAATAAAATAAAAATGATAAGGAAAAGGGTGGAAAGAGTAAATAATAGCAATAAATTCATCGAAAACAAAAAAAGACCGGAAAAACAAATGAAACGTCTCGAGAAATCAGAAACACTAAACTACCCAATTAAAATTAATATTTAATGTTCCGGTCGTCTGTTGTTTTTCCGATTGTCTTTTGTTTTCGATGAATTTATTGTTATTATTTACTCTTTCCATCCTTTTCCTTATAATTTATTTGAAAAATTTCGGTCGAGAATTCACGGGTCTCATTTCTCACGGTCTGATTTCTCAGAAACATTAAGAACAAACCATTTTAAATTAATATTTCATTTATTTTTCCGATCGTCTTTTGTTTTCGATGAATTTATTATTATTATTTACTCTTTCCGTCCTTATACTTACCATTTAAAAATAATAATTAATGCATGTTTGTATTTTTATTTGACAACGAGGAAGAACAGTTCCTCGTGGTTAAACCAGTTTGACCACCCAGTTTGACCACGAGGAAGACGCCGTTAAATAGCATTCCATGAGGAGGCTTGAAATTTAATTGCAAATTCATAGCAATAAGCTCGTCTCCTTGCCTCAGCTCTCATTAATAGATAGCTCCAATCAATGGAGCTTCATCTCCCAGGGCATCGAGTGGAAGGGGGTGTGGTTCAAATGAAAAACGCCTGGAGCAATTTTACTAAATAAAGCTTTAGCTACCGTCGTCGCTGTCACTCTACATTGTGTCGAGATTTATAAACGGGATTCTCACAGGTCCAATTCAAGAAAAAACTATAGTTTGAAACCAAGGAATGTTATTGAAGTCCACACAAAAAAGGGAAAAAATGGAACTTTAATTGAAACAACTTCTTTCACAGCTCTTTAGCTCTTCAATTCGAGCTCTTCAATTCTTCGAGGAGCTCGTAACCTAGTTGCGAGCACGATCCGAAAGTGATCATGCAGGTTAAGCGACGTTGGCGCGGTCGGTACCTGGATGGATGACTGCTAGTGGCATATTTCATCTGAGCTCCTTCGTGCCTCGGAAAGCACGTTAAGCAGTTGGTCCCGGTAGATGTCGTTCGACAGTAGTCGTTAAGCCATGTCAGAGGCCTACGGGCGACGTGAACAACTCTGACAAATAGGTTGGCCACTAACCATACGATAAGCAAGCAAGCAAGCTCTTCAATTAAAGGTTTTTTTATTTTACTTATTTATCGGCGTTTGCATACAGTTCAAATACAGGCCCGTGCCTCGTCAATTTAATGCTGCTAAAATGCTGGAAATTGCTAAACCTCTTGTCTTAGACCGTACCATTGGTAGGTGGCGCCGGGCGCCGCCGCCCACGAGTCCTTAGCAACTTTGTACTTGTTTTGGTAGTCCCGGCAATCGCTAGGGAAGAAAGCTACCTCTCCGATTTAAAAAGACGCCCACCATGATTAAATTGCGTCACTTTATTGGGCTATTCAATTTGTTTGGATAATTTGAAAGGGATTATTTGAAAATTGGGATAAAGTGTGTTTCAAGGTTGTTTCGGTTAGATTAAGGTTGTTCCATCGTAATGTTGGAATCCATTATGCTGGACATTATTGTTAGCGCGCCTTTGTCGTCTGCAATAATTTTTACTCCTTTTATATTAAGACTCTCATTTATCTTGGATCAAGTTATCTGAGAATTAGGTCAAGGAGTCATGGGATTATTGGGTATTAGGTACTGCGACATAAGTTTCTTCGGCTTCTAGATTTCATAAGTAGATAGACTGTGATGTGGAGTTACCACTAAGCTGCAGGCTGCACTAAAGAAATAGATGTCGGGCTGCGACGCGTCGCGGGCGGGACACGTGACCATCGAATTTTGAACCAAAAGCATAACAGCGCACGTTCTGCGTCGCTTTTAAAAGTTTTGCGCCAATCAACAGTGAAGTTGTATGCAGTTTAAGACAGTTCATAATTCGAACGTCGCAGCGCGACGCGACTCTTGTTGGCTTGCGCCTAACAAGTAAGAATAATGACCAAGTTTCATGTGAAATATAGAAGCGTGAACCGGTGTGGGCGGACGGGTAGTGCTGGCGACAATTCTAGGTTTACAAGTAAAAAGAAATTCCAGAAACTTGTCCAATGGCGACAGACAACAGCGTGGGTGTCCAATAAACACTTGGGACGCCGAGGGCATTCGTTATTCGCTGGATAATACGTTTTATATCACCCGGCAAATTGTTTTATAGAGCCTCATCTTATTGTTATTGGATTTGTAAAATATAGGTAAGTATGTGGACACAATGTCCATGTGTCAAAATGTACTTTCTGATGCTTTCGCGATGACTTCATGAGCGCAATGACCTTTTTCTAATAACCTTTGCACTGCTTACGTGATCCGGTGCAGTAAAAATCCAGACAGAAATTGTGACTTTTGAAAAATTGACCCAGGAAGTGGAAAATTCCTCAGGCTACTGACAATAGTTTAAAAACAAAGAATCATAGTGTAAATAAACACGTGTTTCTTGTGTCCAATTAATAACTTATTAAATTATTATTTTGTAAACATGAAATTATTTTTATACTCATTTCAAATGGTTTAAAACTAAAACCCGTGAAATGGCCAAACGCATCGTAAATCTTAACTTCATATACTCTACTATGCGTAACAAAGAACTTACAATTATCGTAAAACAACACATTGTTATAGTGAAATAAGGCTTTGTTCACACGGTATCCAGCAAGCGTGTCGACGGGTTCCTTGAGAACCATGTGCGGCAGCGGTTAAATCATAACTTTCGATCAGAAGTTTACGTCAGGGTTGTCGCGAATGTCAGTTTTTACATATTCGCGAATGCGAATATTTCAAAATGATATTATCATGGAGTTAGTGTACAAAAACTATACAATCTTTATATTACGTCCTTTTATTTATTAAGAAAAAAGTTAATACGAAATAGTTATATTACGAATTTACGATGAATCTAATCGCATGACGAACTAACAACTAAATGGTTTGTTTACAAACGTTTGGCCAGCGCAATCAGGCACGTTATTACATATTGACATTTTTTCAAATTGCTGCTTGGGTATACCTACGTTACATAGTTTTTAAAACAACGAATTATGTAGGTTATAACTACTTATATGTATTTTCATAATTAATTTTCATAATTATTGGTCGAATGGCGATCGCTCGCACTTCACATTACAGCGCGCGCAGTCGCCGGGTAAAATTCTATAGAGAAGTCCATTCAGACATTCGCATTGCTTGATGCGAATGCGGATTCGAATGCAGATATCAATTATGATACGTATTCATGAATGCGAACATTCGCGGCATCCCTGGTTTAGATATGCAGGACGCATATCTAGACCAGAACAAAGGTATTGACGCGATGGGCGCAGGTGATACTCAGCATTCGTGGAATGTTATGCGTGTATCAGCAAGATGGTTGATATTGTAATTTTCTAAGATCAATGATAGCCTTGAACTTATTAAAATGTTTTGTAACTTTGCTTATTTGAAGCTATTTCGAAGCTATGTATGTATTCTTCTTCTTCTAAGTCGTGTTCCTCATTGCAGAGGGTCGTGATCATTCTAAGGAATTAATCACATAGAACGACTCTCGTAGCAGATTTAATGGGGTGGTTTGCCATTGCCTTCCTCATTTCACACACTGGTTATCTAAGTGTGCAGGTTTTCTCACGATGTTTTCCTTCACCGCCAGAGCATTCGGAAAATATTCGTAAGTCTTTCGAAAAAAACCGAAAAACTCATTGGTACATGGCATTGTCTGGTTCCGAACTCGGACCTAGCATAGGAGTCCGACGTTCTAGCCACGACACCACTGACGCAAACGTAGTGGTCAACAAGTCATTCATACAAATGTCAAGAAATCTTAACTAAAGCTTATTGCAATAGAGTTCAACAGATTATAGCTTGATGTGTCTTCAGTTTCCACTATACGTGACAGAAATAAGACCGAATTAAGCTCCGAAGTGATGATTAACAGTAATACTTTCAAAAGGTTGTAATAAAATCAGTAAGTACCTATATTCGTAATAATTATAATTAGGAGCCTAAAGTACTTAAAATAATACCTACATATTCATCACAAACATGTTTGTTGTAAGTAGTTTATTAAGATAAACAAAACAACAACAACAAGAAATCTTGTTTACTTGGAGGCGTGAGTACGCAAGATCAAGTCGAGTCAAGAGGGAAACAGGAGCAGGGGGGGGGGGGGGGGAGAATTCCTTTACCTAATGTGGAAGACAATGCCAGACTCAAGGACCACGGGCATGTGAAAGTATTTCGGTGGCCGGTTGGCAGCGTGCCGAGGAGCTGTATAAAAAGTTGAATTTATTAAACGATCTTCTTATAAGGAAACCAAGATGTGCTCAGTGTAGGCTTTGCTCCAAATTGGCAACGTACAAGGAACTGTTTATTTAAAGGGCTTCTTTGGTTTGGTCATTTCTTATGGTCCTATTATGCTTAGACTTGTTAGAAAACAAATATTTGGTACTATAATAAAGCAGTATTGTAACAAAATTGTGACAAAACATCTTTGCATTCTTTCTATGTTCTTATTGGGTAATTTCATTTATTCTAAGTACATAAGTACCTTAAAAAAAGTTATAAGGTAAATATTAGAGCCCATTTCTTGACAAAAAACAACAATACTAACAGATATCTCTATTTTATACCGCACAGAATGATCACTTTTGGAAAGTGATTATTCTGTCTTTGAGCTTATCTTTTCTTTCAGTTTCGGTTTCATACGTATTAATAAATTAACTTCGATTAGATTTCACCGTCGTAAATAATTGTAAAAAAAATACACACTACTTTGAAACTGTGAGCTTATGTTATTGTTTCACGTTGAATTAACTCAACTGCTATGTAAGTATTGTAAATTGATTTCTGAACCAAGAGAAATATGGGTCATAACTTGTGTTTAATTCGATTTTATGGCTCTTAGCAACTTGAGACATTCACGAGTTATATCGAAAGCATACCTTCTCGTACATTTTTGTAATTATTCTTATGGGTCTGCAGTTTCGTCTACAAGCCAGTTTGTTCATAATTTATGCTAAAATAAAGTACATTTTGTGGATGAAATATTTCATTTCTGAATTGGCGAAGCGGGCTATCGTTGTCAGAGCATTTCAAAGTTTCCGAGAACACGTATTAACGATATTTCACACTCAACGGGAGGAGCTCAAGCGGTTATTATAGCTTGTAACTTGTTAACATTAAAAAGACTTCGTTGTTTAGCTTTTATTATAGGTAAGTAATAACTTTTATGAGATATTAGTATTGTAACAAGTTTATTAACGGTTTGTAAAGAAATAATAAAACGCCTGTGGCCATGTGTATCTTCATTTGCTGTTAAAGAAAGTGTGACTGAAGCTTCTGTCTCCATTATGAGTAATTTCTTTTGGGTCCTCTTTATTCCTGACATTTATCAAGAACAGCATTATTCACAGAAAATAAGTAAAAGAAGAAATATGTAATTTGCAACATTTATAATGCAAGATGTTGAAAGCAGATAAATTTGTAAACAAAACTTACAAGATTAAGGTGCGTGTTTCTTTCAAGTGGTTATTTACACAACTACTTGACCGAAAGTGTCACTAAGTGTAATCTAAAAAAAACTAAAAAACCTGTTTGTGTATTAAAAGTGGCGCACACGCATAGTAAAGCTTTATTTAGAAACAAAAGTGAAAGAAATCGTGACTCGTGAACGCTATTTTTACCGACCATCATAAACATGGGGAAAAAGCGCATAATCGATTAAAAAATAAAATGTCACACCGTCGTGACAGTCTCACATTTGTTTAAGTCCAACATAAATATCACTTCCGCCAAGTGATTTATTAATTCCTCGTCTGTTTTTGTAATTTGTGTGACACGTGCTTGTTTATTTTTTTGCACCAGCTCTTAACAGTTCTTTCTAAGTTACAAAACAGATCCTGTTTGCTTCTTAATAATTAAAATATCCATATGATAGGAAACAGCCGCAGTATCCTAAAGATATTTATTATTGATATTATTTATTTGTTTTTGTCGTTGTATCTTTGACTTATAATAATAACTCCGGAAATCCTAGTATATGAGCTCGTGCGTCGTGTACTCTTGCCTTTCTAAGACGGCGGCGGTGGAAATTGAATCATTTATTTGTACACACAAACAATTTGATAAAGTAAAATTATTTTGATACGTTACGTATGTGACAAAAAGGTAACCTAATTCAGTATATTGCTGTTACTACAGCGCTGGTTTTCAAATAGGACCCCAATCTGGTGTGGTGGCATACCCTCATTGAATATAGTGCTCTCTACGAAGATAGTCGTTAAGCCATGTCAGAGGCCTACGGGCGGCCTGAACAACTCTGACAAAAGGTTGACAAAAGGTTACGTATGTGACAAAAAGGTAACCTAATTCAGTATATTGCTGTTACTACAGCGCTGGTTTTCAAATAGGACCCCAATCTGGTGTGGTGGCATACCCTCACTGAATATAGTGCTCTCTACGAAGATAGTCGTTAAGCCATGTCAGAGGCCTACGGGCGGCCTGAACAACTCTGACAAAAGGTTGACAAAAGGTTACGTATGTGACAAAAAGGTAACCTAATTAAGTATATTGCTGTTACTACAGCGCTGGTTTTTAAATAGGACCCCAATCTGGTGTGGTGGCATACCCTCACTGAATATAGTGCTCTCTACGAAGATAGTCGTTAAGCCATGTCAGAGGCCTACGGGCGGCCTGAACAACTCTGACAAAAGGTTGACAAAAGGTTACGTATGTGACAAAAAGGTAACCTAATTAAGTATATTGCTGTTACTACAGCGCTGGTTTTTAAATAGGACCCCAATCTGGTGTGGTGGCATACCCTCACTGAATATAGTGCTCTCTACGAAGATAGTCGTTAAGCCATGTCAGAGGCCTACGGGCGGCCTGAACAACTCTGACAAAAGGTTACGTATGTGACAAAAAGGTAACCTAATTAAGTATATTGCTGTTACTACAGCGCTGGTTTTTAAATAGGACCCCAATCTGGTGTGGTGGCATACCCTCACTGAATATAGTGCTCTCTACGAAGATAGTCGTTAAGCCATGTCAGAGGCCTACGGGCGGCCTGAACAACTCTGACAAAAGGTTCACAAAAGGTTACGTATGTGACAAAAAAGTAACCTAATTCAGTATATTGCTGTTACTACAGCGCTGGTTTTCAAATAGGACCCCAATCTGGTATGGTGGCATACACTCACTGAATATAGTGCTCTCTACGAAGATAGTCGTTAAGCCATGTCAGAGGCCTACGGGCGGCCTGAACAACTCTGACAAAAGGTTGACAAAAGGTTACGTATGTGACAAAAAGGTAACCTAATTAAGTATATTGCTGTTACTACAGCGCTGGTTTTTAAATAGGACCCCAATCTGGTGTGGTGGCATACCCTCACTGAATATAGTGCTCTCTACGAAGATAGTCGTTAAGCCATGTCAGAGGCCTACGGGCGGCCTGAACAACTCTGACAAAAGGTTACGTATGTGACAAAAAGGTAACCTAATTAAGTATATTGCTGTTACTACAGCGCTGGTTTTTAAATAGGACCCCAATCTGGTGTGGTGGCATACCCTCACTGAATATAGTGCTCTCTACGAAGATAGTCGTTAAGCCATGTCAGAGGCCTACGGGCGGCCTGAACAACTCTGACAAAAGGTTCACAAAAGGTTACGTATGTGACAAAAAAGTAACCTAATTCAGTATATTGCTGTTACTACAGCGCTGGTTTTCAAATAGGACCCCAATCTGGTATGGTGGCATAAACTCACTGAATATAGTGCTCTCTACGAAGATAGTCGTTAAGCCATGTCAGAGGCCTACGGGCGGCCTGAACAACTCTGACAAAAGGTTGGCCACTAGCCGTACGATAAGCAAGCAAGTAAGAAATTCTTGTGCATAAACCCCCACTACTTTAATTACTCATTTACCCAGTTCTCCGTCCATGCAGAGTTCTCCACATAGCATGGCATATTGGCAGCACTCATCGGAAGTGGCGTCAAATGAACATTACTTCCATGTCACGAGCCCAGAGGCTGGGACAGGCCACTGTTCCACTACCGATCCCTTTATAACACTCATGTACAGAATATTTTTGTTTAAAGTTGGACAAGAAATATAATCAAAATATGGAATAGGAACTAATAAAAACAGCGACTGGTCTTTTGTCGACAGTGACAGATTTTTGCATGAAGACACGAAAACGGTTGTTTTGGATCTGGCTAACAGAAGCTACGAATAATAAACTTCCAATTATCATTTAACAGAAGTCGGAAAAGATAAGATATGCTTCACGAAGTATACAATATTAAAGGAAAGCTTGAAAGTAAAACATTCGAAACTTACCTGAATCATAATCTCCTCTTTTACCTAAACACATTTTTTCTTAATGTTATAAACACTTATAAATGCATCGGTATTTATAATACTATTGCAATTTTTGGGAGAAAATAGAAATCTAGAAAAATAAATCGAACTAAAAATGTGTGCTTCGAGCCCAATGACGTTGACAGCTTTGTGTTTTGTTTAATTTAATGTTTTTAAAATTCCATTTCTATTACTTTAAACCAATTCCAGTCAGAGTTTAATTACCTTTTCTATGGAATTATCGATATAAATCCTCCCTGGACATTCTCAAATAATAGGGACAAAAGATATTTCAGATAATTCTGCTCCATCAGTAAACCGGAAATAAAATAGTAGATAATACCGTTACTTAGTTATTTTTCTCTTGATATTTTCCAGTTAAACACGAAAGAGGTTTATTTCCTGCATTCTTCGATCGGTTTGCCCCAATTATAGCGTCCGATGTCTGAACTGAAGTGCATTCCCGAACACCACTTGTATCGCAAATATTGAGAGATTCTATTACATAATGAATGAGTCCATGTTAGCGAAATGAAGAGAGAACTTAGTTTGGGATTAAATCGAATACGAATTCAAATGCAGTTTAACAAATGTCTACGTTCGTCTCTTTTGCTTTACTGCATGCACAGTATTCGGTGTTTCATGCTTGCTCACCGTTGGGGTCGTGGGCTCTGGACCTATATTAATATCTAATGAACACTATGTCAATCATGTATGTAGGTATTTTCGATTGAGCAATTTTTATTAACAGCCAACACTCGACAAGAATCAGAATATGATAGAATTTTGTCGTACCAAGGCAGTTTATCATCAGGAGCCTATACTCTAGTCCACTGCTGGACTTAGACCTCTCCCAGGGCGCGACATTGAGCCCGATCTTCGGTTCTTCTCATCCAGTCGCTACCAGCCACCTTGCGCAGATCGTCGCTCCATCTAGCAGGCGTCCCACACTACGTTTAGCATGGTTACCAAGGCAGTATAGCATGGTTTTATTAGTAAGACAAGCTTATACGATAACCTTATCATACCACGAAAACCACACTTAACTGTCTTAGAACAAGGTACCATCCTATTCAGATTTTTGTCGCATGTAATATCACATTATCTTTAATTAAATACCTATTAACACCCTTCCGCTCTTTTGACAGCATCCTTTACTTTTTTTTCCCAATTTCCTGGCGTGAGCGTGACGGGAGCAGAACAGCGGCGCGTGCGCACCGGCTGCGTACATAAATCACCCGACTCCTGTTATCTAATTGCCGTATAAAAAGCCGAGCGTGCCGCGACCGAATAAATCGGTAAGTTAGATGCGTTCAAAATAGGTAGCTCTTTATTTGTAATCGACTTTTAAAACCTCAGTTTAAATTTAAAGAAGATATTTTTTAGACATTACCGTAGATTTACTGTTTAAAATGTCACTTACATAGTTTTTACTTTAGAGGAAACAAACCCGAAGGAAAGAATGGGTGAGTTTGATACCTTAATTCGGTTTTATTTTAGGCCATATCATAAATCTACGGGCGGCCTGAATAACTCTGACAATAGAAGAATCACACAAGAAGAATTATTTCATCATCATCATCATCATCAGCCTACTTTAGTCCACTGCTGGACATAGGTCTCTCCCAGGGCGCGCCAATGAGCCCGATCTTTGGCTCTTCTCATCAAGTCGCAGCCAGCCACCTTGCGCAGATCGTCGCTCCATCTAGCAGGGGCATCCCACACTACGTTTGCCCAAACGCGGTCTCCACTCGAGAACTCGTCTACCCCAGCGGTTGTCGGTTCTGTGACAGATGTGACCGGCCCACTACCACTTCAAGAATTGTTTGTTGGCTTTTAATTTTAAGTTAACACGGTTTCGCTTGGTTGAACAAAATTTTATCACTACTACAAGGCCTAATTCACCAGCGATCGGCTCCAATTGGGTGATATGATACAGAAAACGTGGTTTGGAATTGTTACTTGATTGAAGAAGGATACAACATTCTGAAGGGATTTAGACCCTCATCACAGCTTGTGTAGTCGTGTGATATATACGCAATAATGTTTGCTTTTCTTCCACTAAAAGATAAAGTTTGTGTTTCTGAAAGCGGACGATTGGATTTTTTATTTTATTTTTTACTGCTGTGGGTGAGTGTTGAAATGGCTCCGACATAGCTTGCTATGGTTTTCAACTCGTATATAAGTAAATAAAGAGACGTTCTAAATTGACGACTTCGTTGAATTGTATTCTTATTTACGAGTAGTCCATTAGGATTAAACCTAGTCATCTGCCTCTAAATACTTCAGGACACAGACCTCTATTTAGCCTAATCTATTCTAATCTAAGAAACTGTCGCGTGACCTAAAAAAATAAGCGTCGGTGGCACAGTGGCTAGGACACCGGACTCCCATGCGGGAGGTCCGGGTTCGAAACCATGCAATGCCATGTAGCAATGAGTTTTTCCGATTTTTTCGAAGACTTACGTACATTTACCGACTGCTCTAACGGCGAAGGAAAACATGAATGTCTGAGGAAATTAAAAGTTTCCAAAGGCGTGTGAAATCCACCAATTAGCACTGGGTCCGCTCGGTGGATCGTGGCCCGTACCCCTTTGTATAAGGGGAGGCCTGTGCCCTAACAGTAGAGACATTAATAGGCTGATGATGACCTAAAAAAATAAGGCCCACGAATACTGAATAATTCACATACAGAAATATAGGCACTATTTACTCAACTGGCATACTCACATCCTCATATCCTGTATCTCTGGATAACCATTTTGCAAAACTTCTTTTTAGCCTTCGTAGTTCTTAATAGAAAGGGTTAAGGATCAGAATACATTAGTGTAGAAGTACAAGGGGTGGTAGGTGTGTAATAAAAGGAATAGAAACAATTGCGTCGGCGTCCGCAGATTGAATAAGTCATTTAACCCGCGGGGCCGTGACTTGTGTCCAGTTAGAGCGAATGGACATTATTTCTAT
Organism: Hofmannophila pseudospretella; assembly: GCA_947369225.1. NCBI lineage: Eukaryota > Metazoa > Arthropoda > Insecta > Lepidoptera > Oecophoridae > Hofmannophila > Hofmannophila pseudospretella. The sequence continues at coordinate 9,497,262 of OX376330.1, read as the reverse complement.
TTGTTTGTGAAATTGGCACACAATTGATAAAGTAGAAATGTTGTGGCAAAATGAGAAGGTAAGATAACAGTAAACGACTTGTTTGGTTAGACTTTTCCCCAGATATGCATAATGCAATGCATGCATGTCGCATTTAAAGTTCTTAGATTTTAGGGGAAGGTGACACCCTTTGCGACCGCGTTTACTTGTATTCAAATAAAATAAAATTTAAAGCAATATTTTGCCTTCCGGCCGGCATTTAGTTCCTATGTCGGGGTTATTCTACATTTCGATCATACTGCGTATAGGGTCAGTAAGTGAAGCAGTCGGTCCCGGTTGTTGTCGTTCGACAGCAGTCGTTAAGCCATGTCAGATGCCTATGGGCGGCCTGAACAACTCTGACAAATAGGTTGGCCACTAACAATACGATAAGCAAGCAAGCAAGCATTTAGTGAATTGGTCGTTTTTCCAACGTTGGTCATTTTGCGTATACACTATTTATGCAGCATTATGTTTCAAATTCAGAAGTAATACAAATGATATTGTTTTTACTCGTACCAAATAAACCTAATAACTACTACGTCATATAGTTATTTCGCAACGTTATTTTGTTCGTGTACAAGGTATAAGTACTTAAAGTCCAGTAAACATATTCCCGTAACGACAGAGTAAAGCCACGACGATGAATAGGAGAAAAAAGCGTGCGGCATGAATGGGCCCGCGATTGCGACACAAAGCCTTGGGTTCCGTTGCGAACTATGAGAAAATATTAGTGGTAGAGTTATATAGGCAGGATGATAGTCGCAGACGACGAGAAACAAGGAAAAAAATGGAAAAAGAAATTCTAGTCATTGCGCAGACTTGAGGCCTATACGCCTAGATTAGTAATGGAAGAGTCAAAAGACGATAGTCAGGTAATGAAAATGGAATGTAGTTTTTATTTATTCAGATCTGGTGGATAAAGTATGTTTCAAAAGGGAAATGCGTCCTCTACCAAATAGCTACATAACCTACCAAACCTAACCTACAATGGCTTAAAGGCTCATAGGATATGAGACTGCAGCGCAAACATCGCTGGATCGAATCCACTTCTAGACTTTTGTGGTAAACCACGGCATTTCAGCCTAGTTGTGTAGCGCTGTCTGGAGCTATTTAGGCGAAATAAAAAGGATTTTTTCATGCTATATGTGACAATGGATGAAACATGGATCCATAACTATACTTTAGAGTCAAATCGGCAGACAGCTGAGTGGACAGCAACCGGCGAAAGCCGTGCAAAGGGACCAAAAACGCAAAAGTCGACTAGGAAGGTTATGGCGTCCGTATTTTGGGATGCGCATGGTATAATATTCATCAACTATCTTAAAAAGGGGAAAAGGATCAATAGTGAATATTACGCAGCATTATTAGTGCGTTTGAAGGACGAAATCACGAAAAAACGGTCCCAAATGAAGAGTGCTCTTTCACCTAGACAATGCACCCTGCACAAATCGATCGCAACAATGACAAAAATGCACGAATTGCACTTCAAATTGCTTCCGCATCCACCGTATTCTCCAGATTTAGCCCACAGCGACTGTTACCTGTTCGCAAATCACAAAAAAAAAAATCTCGCCGGATAGAGATATGGCTCCAATGAGGAGGTGATCGCCGAAACTGAAGCGTATTTTGAAGGGTTGGACAAATCGTTCTATAAGAAAGGTATAGAAATGTTACAGAAACGTTGGAATTAATATATATCACTCTTGAAGGAGACTATGTTAATGAATAAAGTCGAATTTTGCCTAAAAGTTGTTTATTGTCATTTTTGGATTTTGAGTTTATTTGCATTTGGAATCATCCGATGCAACTTTACTTCAATACAATATTTTAAACTTCATTTACACATTTCTAAGTTTGAATGTAGTAATCGCCAGACACTAATGATAAATGCAGTATTGTGCACGTCATATACTGCATTAATTTTTAGTTTCTTATCTTTGATTAGTGAAAATTGTAGTATATATGAGTACATACTTGCATGCTGTATATTATAGTGACTTGTGATACTTTAGGTACCTACTCCTAAACTCTAGCAAAGTCAATAGTTTTTGGTTTATAACTCTACGTTCAAAGTGGGAGGACATAAAAAGGGGGGTGGAGCAGTGCGAGGTATTCCGCAAAACTAGAGTCTGGATAATAGTCATTGTCTGTGGCTCAGACAGGGAGACAATGTAAGTTGGCGATGGATAGTTTTTGTCAAAATTCCGTGGAGCTTCAAGAAGAAATTGGTATCGATATCGAAAGAAAGAAAACACATTTATTCAACATTGCATTATACGTACTTTTACATATTAATAATGACAGGTGATCAGGATGGGATGGCTTCCTAAAAATATGAGTGACATAAATTAGACGGACCTGTAGAAGCATTACGCCACGTTCACTTTCACGTATAAAATAAATTTGATAGGGTCCAAGACCTTCCTGTTTTAATTAAATCTTACTCCGTGTAATTCCTTAAAACGACAATATCCAACATATTGTCAATATTTTCTCAAACAAATTATCTAGAGGAAGTTAATTGGAGAAGTATTTTCATATTACAGCCATTATAAGTTACTGAATGAACCTCAAGCTCTCAAACGAGAAATTAATTGCTTTGCATCAAAGTAAACGGCAAACCATCGCTTATGTACTATATTAATATTCATTACAAAGTTTCGAGTTAGTCAATAAATATTATTACCATACTTTAAAAAATAGATAGTTAATACGTTACTAATTCTAATAAAAACATACAACCGCAATTTGAATACACCTAGGGCGCAGTTTATGGCTTTTACAGATAACTTTTATAAGCAATAAATCTATTACGAGTACCTACCTACTATTCATGATCTTGTTCGCAGTAAAACATACATTCATACTTTATTAATGCATCTATTCTTTATGGATTCTAATGTCTCATAAAATACATTATTGTTCGTTTTCTAAACAAATATAAATGATAAGATAAATCGTTCCATCATATTTCAAATAGTTTTCGACAAATTGACCTATAACTTAGGTTGGTACTGTTTTTATTTGATTTCTATAAAATCTCCAGCTTACTGCCTAGAGTGCTGGGATATACAAACTAACTTACATGGAAACTAAAATAAAATAAGCTTCGCGAGTCAAGCTCTCCCGTTCCGAATCACAAATTGGGTCACCTCTGCATATTCTGACGTCCCAGAAACCTCGTGACCCTATGACCTATACAGTGCTCACTACAGTGGAATTATATAAAATCCTTTGGACCCAAACATGACCCAGCATGACCATGTCACGTTTGCAGGTAAAATTAATTAGGTTAAACGGTAAGCAGGTTCAATAAAGTCATAAACACGGAATTTGTATTAAAACCACGCCTAGTCGCGCACGAAGCGCGATGGTTATAAAACAAGGCCTGTAAAAGAGTTGTTTGCTTATTGTTTTTGTGGAGCCAGCATAGCATATTAACCGTTTTACTTTGTCAACAGGTGACACACATTTATGCGTGTAACTTAGGGTGACAACTAAAGCCTTCCAATTTTATATTTGATGTCTGTTCTTTGGATAGATATTACCGTTCTGAAAACGATGAAATGATTGCGATGGCGTTCTAAATAGAAACATTGCTACCAACGCGATAGCATTATCATTTTGACATAAACGATCACAGTCCGTTTAGATTAGACGATCCTAAATGTCATTGCAATGAAGCAAAAGAGGCATGCCAAGGTAGAGATTTTTGGCGCTCCATTCTCTCTGCCTATCCCACAAGGGACAGAGTAGCTCGTAATCTATTTGCGAGCACGGTCCGAAAGTGATCGTGCAGGTTAAGAGACGTTGGGGCGGTCGGTACCTGGATGGTACATCGCTAGTTGCATATTTCATCTGAGCTCCTCCGTGCCTCGGACAGCACGTTAAGCAGTCGGTCCCGGTTGTTGTCGTTCGACAGCAGTCGTTAAGCTTTGTCAGATGGCTACGGGCGGCCTGAACAACTGTGACAAATAGGTTGGCCACTAACCATACGATAAGCAAACAAGCAAGCAACAAGGGACATAGCGTGAAGATCACTGTAATAATAATCTTTTTGGAATATCAATAGTAATGCCTTGCCTAAGTTACTTGACGGCCCTATTTACTTTGTAGGCTTCGTTGCTCCTTATAACAAAGCTGTCCATTATGTATGTACAAAGCTGTGTAAATACAAACCAAAGAGAGGGTTTGACAGCCCACAGCGGCATCCTGAAGCTTTCAATTTCACTTTCTATCTATATATTATATGTTTGCAAAATGTTGACAAACCTGTCTGCAGATTCTTTAGAGATTTATAACTTTGTTTACTTTTCAGTTGTATTAGCTTGAGAGAGAAAAGGAAGACATATCTTTGGATATGAATAGAGTAGGGTTGCGAAGAAAAAATATTTCAGGAATGAAATATTAGAAGCGTAAGGGACTTGTTTGGTTTGTTCTATTATTCTTTCGAGCGCGTTTTAGGGTTACCTATACTTATTTGATAAGAGTTTCATCGGACATTTGAATTTCCAAACACAGTAAAGGAATAAATAGTCCAACTGTAAGGTCGATTATAATTACACAGCAGGGGTTATACCTATTCAGAGAGGGTATCGAGGGTTGTAGGATGTATAAAGCCACGGTCCCCATTGAAAACCCATTGTCTCCATTATTTTTACCTACTCATACTCATACCATTTATTGCTTTTCATGTGTTACAATTGGTCTTAAAAATGTATATTATCTGGTCATACATGAAACCCTGAATAGGGCACCGCAATATTAAATAAGAGATTATAATATTTTAAAATAGTAATAAACACTAACGAGATAAATTGAATTAAATGTCATTATAAGTTATACATAATTGATTTTATAGTTAAGTATTGGTTTTATCATCAAAAAACTCCTGCAGTGAATAGAAACATTTGTTAAGAAGATACATCTTTAATCTTTTATTGAATATCGAGTCTTTTAATTCGATATCGATAAGTTTTGAAATTTTGTTATATATTTTTATTGACATAATATGTACCTATATTATGTAGTAGGTACAAAAATTTAAATAGGTTACGGTCAGATTTCCAAATACATACATGCATGCATCATCATGCATACCTAAACTAGTTATAGATTTCGAGTGCACATTGATTGATTTTGATATTTCTTTATTTGACATAAAAACACAATAATTAGTAGCACCGGCAACACGGTCACGGCATACCAAAACATGAAGCACATACGTTTACGAGGTTGTACCTTTTAAACCTTATACAATGATATCAGATATTTACACACATACAATTTAGATATTTCACACACTTAACACATAACATATTATAGACATTTCAGACAAATGTTTATATTTATCAGGAATAGTATTATTTTATTTTATGCAGGTAGGTAGGTTGTGCAGATGGTCTCGCAACATCAGAGTGCACATTAAAGAACCTTATTTAATTAGACACAAGGTAAAGGTTTCCATTACCCTTTGAAATCGCATCACAAAAATATTACTAAGACCATTAATTTACGTCATCGCGGAATCTGTTCAAGTAATCAAGCGATGGGTTGACGGGTGCTCGGAGACGAGACGAGTGCTAAGTCAGCGGAGCCGTGGGAAGTGGGTCGTGGGTGCTCGATTGAAGCGGGCCTCCGCGACCCTTAGCGGTTGGTAAAGGGTTAACTTGGGAACTAACGAAGTGCCTTACAAAAGAATGTTGATTAACTGAATGGGGTTTGTCTAGTCATCGATGTTCTGCAGTTTATTTTTATAGCCAATAATGTTTGTAGTATGCTAGTCTTTGGTACCTGGAAGGGGAAAACGAAGCCCTATTGCTGTTTTATTAGATGTGATCTTATCTTATGATAGGGGACCGGGAATAACCCCAGCGGCACTACGACCCTTGATGATCTTTTGTGCCTACCCCATTTTACACACTGGTCATCTCAGTGTGCAGGTTTCCTCACGATGTTTTCCTTCGGTAAATTTACGTAAGTCTTCGAAAAATAAGAAAAACTCATTAGTACATGGCACTGCACGGTTCCGAACCCGGACTTAGCTACTAGGCCACCGACGCTCTTTATTAGATGTGATACTAATATGTGAGCTTCCGAAGCATGAATGGTACAAGATCTTTGGATGTCGCTTACAACACTATCATTTGTCATAAACTGATCGCGAAAATCATATTTGAAAAAGTGTAAGTGAAAATCGTAGATCTGGACTCTTTATGCTTAGCAGCTCACAAATGAATTATTGCTACGAGTATGTAATGTACACAACAATTTCAAAGAAATAAAGTAAATTCCGAAGGGGTGATCATTAAAGCTACTTCAAAGGAATAGCATAAAAGAAAGAAACGCTTATTGTATAAGGAAACTAGGACACACTCAAGTGCCCGCGGGAAGCGAGTGGGTTCCTTCATACTCATAGCAGTTTTAGGGTTACTGAACCCGTCTGATGTGAAGCTGACGAGCGTGACACAGCATGAGGAGGAAAATTTTAATGATTTACCTCACTAGCTTGAACAAAGAAATGAAATTCGAGTAATAAAGTTTACACGTAAGTTGGGAAAACGTTAACTTTGATGAAAGGCATTCTTGGCGTCGCGTCGTGGTGATGGAATGGCATATAGGCATATAGTCAACGGTTATATCATCTAAAATCTAAATTATTTTATGGTAGGTTGACTGAGTTGTTAGAATGGGCTATTCCACTTCCCAACCAGCTGTCCCAGCTGTCCAGAGTGGATTTTTTTTCCACCTATCTCCCCTGGGTTACCTGGGTGGGAAGAGTGGAATTTCATTTCCACTTTGCTCTACCAAGCCGTTTTTGAGTACAATTGGAGTGCTCAGAGTGGTACAAAATGTGAAGCTACACAGCTACAGCTGTATACATTTTGTACCACTTTTGCTAATGATTAGCAAAAGGTGATGACGCCGCCAACCATTTTTGGAAGTATTGCGGCATTATTTAGACATCACAGAATTATATGCATAAAGAAAAATAATATAAAAGGCCGGTGGCCTAGTGGCTAGAACGCCGGGCTCCCATGCGGGGGAGGTACGGGTTCGAATCGAACGAAACTATGCAATGTACCAATGAGTTTTTCCGATTTTTTGAAGACTTACGTACGTTTACCGACTTCTTTGACGAAGGAAAACATCGTGAGGAAACCTGCATGTCTGAGGAGAAAAGTTTCCGAAGGCGTATGTAAACCACCAATCAGCACTGGTCCCGCTTGGTGGATCAAGGCCCGTACCCCCTTGTGAAAGTGGAAGTCAGTGCCCCAACAGTGGGGAAGTTAATAGGCTGATGAGAGAATATAAAGGAATAATCGTATAGAAGAAATATAAGCAAAACCAAGTCAACAAATAAAGTACCAAGTCGCCCGATGAAGAGAAAAGGAAGTAATTCCCACGTCACTCATTACCTTACTGATTACTGGTCGCTAACCACGTCCACCTGGACGGTCACATTTGGCATCGTTGGCTACCACTACATGTCTACACTTCCTTAGAAAACATGCACCGGAATGACAAGCAGGCAAACAGGCTATTGTCTATTGTGACAAGTTAGGTGCAGGACGCGTCTGTGATGGGTCATATCAGGCGGGTCATATGGGGACTGATTATTACGATATGCGTCAATCAAACGGGTCGTCCACTCGAACCCTGAAGGGGGGAGTGGGTACGGGCTTGGTGGCGAACCTCGTGCCCGGACAGAAGCTCCGGGTGTCACTACATCCCCGGTGTTTGGTGCCGTTAAATTAAACGGGCTTAAAGTTTGGTTTAAATAATTAGGTGCGGGGACACCCCCGCACCGCCCCGGAGTGTGCGTAAACGCTGCGCTCACATATTGGTACTAAAATAAAACTGTGTTTTGAAAAGTTTTGGGTTCAGTAATCTTAGGAATTTAGGATGAGCAAAATTGCAAATGGAAATGGTATTCCAACTGCTTATCGATCCGATCTCGAAGCGGTCCATTCTCTTTGAGACCTCTTCAATTTTAGTTTCATACTTATATCGTAATCATGTTGAAGGTGGCATGTAATTATCGCGATATGAGGTACTACGTCAAGTCTTCAAGGTTAGTAGCGCATCGAAAACCCTCTAATATGGTAAGGTGAGATGTCTGGACCACAGTGATCACTTATACCATCAGGTGACCCGTTTGCTCATCAGCAACATCATCCTTATATAATAAAAAGAAAACAAGTTTAGCAACCATCACTTTTCCTAACAAACATAAAACCAAATTTCGTAGCTAACTTAGTTTTAAAAGGAAGTTTCTGTCCATCCTTTTCAATCCCTATTAAGATCGTAATTTGCTTTCAAAGTGCTTTGAAATGAGCAGAGGACGTGGTGAAAATAATAAATGAACCGCTTCAGACTGAGTCCAGTTTGAGCGGCCATCATGAAACTTATCGACGCACCTGCTTGTGTCAGTCACGTCGTGAAATAAACCGCTCTACCGTCGCTTCATCTTTCTGGCACCTGTAACAATGAAAAATATGATATGAGATGAGCATGCATATATCTAAGAGCCGTATCCAACATCCTCTAAGTCATATTTGACTTGTTGAGTTGAGAAAAGTGGAAGATTCAAGTTATATACGAATACCTCTATGCCTGCGTAGAGTCTACACGAAGAAGTGAATGTATGCGGTTATATATTGTGGTATTCATGTCTGTACTAACAATTATTGACACATGGAATATGGTATGTTTGAGTTTTGTCACAGGAGTATGGTATGAGTACATACGAGTAGGTACTATTAACACTTAATATTTAATAATAACTCCCGCAAATTCCCAAAAAGGAGACCAAACCAAGAGAAAATATTTCTCATCTGATGTAAATTGAATATTGGATTTGGCCGTCGCCTCGGAAGTGGAATGTTCCAGAGCCTCATGAAATTTCCTTCGCTGGTTTCCTTTTACGTAATACTCGTATTGCTAGAGAAATTCGTGTCAAGGGTTCCTTCGATTCCTGTCGTTTGTAACTGACAGGTAATTGAGGTTTGAGTAAGATTACGACTGAGGCTGTAGTAAGAAGATGAAGGAGCGTGAACTAAGATTGAGGTTTCGTTAGATGCTTGATTATAGTTTACTTGACTGACAGTGAGGGTTGACTCCATATTCGTCGCAGATCGTATTCTGAGAGGGAAATCCTGTCTTGCTCTGTCGTCTGTATACACATTTTATTTTATTTTTATTTCAATAAATTTCACAGCATAACAGAGATACCAATGCACTGTTCAATTCAAACAAAAATATATCTATATAATTAATTACACACTAACTGAAGACGGACGCACATCCATACTCTCACAGAACCTCTGACACTCATCACGCACTCTCGCCCATCGACTTGCAAACATATCATATTATAATCATATACACATCCTACCTATACCTATGTAGGTACTTTAAATAGATCCTTTATTTTTATTCTTTACACTTCGGAACCCTGCTTTGCGCAATATGAAAGAATTTACAGACCAATTACGTCAAGAAGACGGTATTATGGCATACATTGTAGATATGCATTTTAAAAATATATATTTATTAACTGAAAGTATACACGTTATACACATGAAAATAAATCGCCAACAAACTGCTCAGCAGCACTTTTGTTGCACTCACTTAACACTTAAGACTGTTTAAAATACCTACGTTATATACTTATATCTATACTTACTATTGTTATAGTAATACTACTTGCGCATACCTACTGTTTTTCATCATACAAATCTAACAGCAATTCTTTAACTTTCTTTTTATAATGTTTTTGGTTTGAGTAGTAGTATAGTCCACAGACATCAACAACAGAAGGTTTCCTACGTGCCAGTAGGAAACTATTTGAATACACGCAACCCCGTGCATCTATTAACCGGCTATTACACAGTTATTAGTCAAAAATATTATAATTTAGTCGACGACATCACCGTCGTGGGCGCACCGGAACGTGAGGATACCGTACGAATTCATATCGACGTATCATTGTAATATTTATTGTAAGCATAATTCGGTAGTATACGGGCAAAGGTTTTCGAACTTTGTCCACAGTATATGATTCGCATTCAAATGAATGTGATATTAGTATGGATACCGGAACCATGGGCGATATGAACGAGTGCGGATATGATGAAGTTCGAAATAAACCGAATGGAAATTTTAACAACTCTGGCACTGGATTACGAAATTAATTGTTCAACTTTTGAGGATACTAGAAGTTAGCATCTATGACAAAGGGTGAAAAAAACATTACCCTTCCTCGTAGTCGGGTAAGAACAAGTTAGTTAGTTAGGCTCACTTTCTCGAACTTTGATTCCTACCTCTTTAAACTTTCCTTTCCTTTTATCTACCCTGCGTTGTTATTCTGCTTTTCCTGTATCTTATGTACTCATTATATATTTTAGTGTATGTAGTCTATGTATTATTTTATGTATGTTTATCATTATCTATTTAAGTATACATCTATATCTGCCTATTTATTTTATGTACTTAACCTATGTATAGTATGGTGATTAATTACCTTGGTATTTATATGTTGTTGTTGTAAATAAAATTATCTTATATAACGTTTTCCATAAACCTTGCACACTTACTACCTCTTTCTCGATATCATTTCCTCTGCCCGAAGGTTGCGTGGAAGAGATCGCTCTTAGCGATAAGGCCGCCTAAATTGTACGTCACTATTTCCTTTTCTATCTCATGTTTGTTGTTTTATATTTGTGTAATAAAGTGTATTTTACTTTACTTTATTTTGTTCACATTGTTACAAGTACACATCCATGCAAATAAAAACCTCGTGAAGATTAAATATGACAAAGTAGCTACTGAAGTTGAAGATTAGCTAATAACTTAATGCTGGTAAATGGTAATATATTGTACCTATACCTATACTTGTAGACATAAATGAATTGTTATATTAATATCCTGTTAGTATTAGGTTTTTTAATACTAACAGGATATTAATATTACAATTAGTAAACATGGAAAATATTCTTAATATAAGGGTAACCACTCAGATTGCAGAACATGTATACGGTACATACTCCCATGTACGTAAGTAGGTATAGGTATTTAATTTACAGATAACTTAATAGGAAAATAAATAATACCTAGTAGTTATAAATACTCGCTGGCATATAAGATCTGGGTACATAATTTCCTGTATGTAAACGTAGGTTGTTTATGAGCCCACGGATATTGTTTACAATTACATTCCAATTAATGACTTCGATAAGACACACAATTTCAAAAGTTGTTTAACAAGCAACAATCTACATTTCTTTTAATACCAATGAAGTACGCAATCATATATTGTGTTTAATTTTATTATTATTACTTTCAATAATGATTCTCTTCTTCTTCTTCAGGCTTTATTCATCCACTGCTGGATATAGCCCTCTCCTATATATTTCCATGTAGCCCGATTTGCAGTGCTTCTGAGCCAAGTCACTCCAGCTGTAACCCTGATGTCGTCTGACCACCTCGCTGCTGGACGTCCCACACTCCTGCTGCTTGTGCGCGGTCTCCACGTGAGTACTCTGTGGGTCCACCTGTTGTCGGTTCGCCTAGCCACATGTCCCGCCCATTGCCATTTCAGAGTCGCTATGCGTTTAGCTACATCTGTGACCTTTGTGCGCAGCCGGAGGTCTTCGTTTCGCACTTTGTCTCTTTGGGAGACTCCGAGCATAGCTCGCTCCATGGCTCTTTGGGTAACTTTGACTTTATGGATGGCCTCAACCGTTAGGGCCCACTAGGGCAATAATGATTACTTTCCATAAAATAACCTATCTTTATTAAAATCGAAGCGAGCATGATCCGTAAACAATAGAAAGTATTAAATTTAATGACCGATTGGGAAAGTTATTGTACCGTTTTCATGGTTTCACTCTGTTTATACAAGGCAATGAATAAGACAACTAGACAGTGGTTTTCGCTTCATTGAACTATTAAATTCGCTATTTAAATCTAGATCAAATCAACTATCTATTCTTCTTCTTTCGTGTTGATGATCCGAATTAAATTTTTCCCGACCAGAAGGCAGCCACATCGATAGCCCTCTGGTTGGCCTCGAAAAGGTCCTCCCGCGTGCAGGTGGTCGGACACGCGGGACAGCAGAGCAAGTGCTCCATGGTTGTGGAGACACCACACTCACACTTTACTTGATCGCTGGAAAACCCCCAATTGTGTAGATTATCTCCGCAACAGCCAACCTGGGTTCGCAAGCGATTAAGCGTTTTCCAGGTTGGCCACGGGAGTTTGAAACCCGTTTAAAACTATCTATTAAATTGGGATGATACAGGTGTTGGCCCAAAATAACGTTAACAACTAATTTTACAAGTAACTCAAGTAACTATAGCGATACATGAAATTAAGTTATATGTAATAAAAATACAACTATTTCTGATCAATAATATTTATTTATCTTCGAAATACGGAGGGTATTTAATAGTTACCTTTTTCATATCCTCACACTACACTGTCGCTAATCTCTTTAATGTCCAATTAACTTCAGAGGTTGCCTGGAAGAGATCGCTTTAAGCGATAAGGCCGCCTTTGTACATATCGTGCTATTATTCCTGTAGTTTTTACTTTTCCTGATTTTGTGTACAATAAAGTGTTTCTATCTATCTATCTATTATTGATTAAATATAGTTGTATTTTTATTACATATAACTTAATTTCATGTAGCGTTGATACAAAGCGTCATGTCATAAAAACACAGAAATCGGACTAATAGCTCTCTAGGGTGAATTTAAAAATCTCTGCATAAATGAACTATTGATGCAGACTTCAATCTTTTTTTTCTCGCATCGCATAGTTTTTCGCTAAAAACAAATAGGTAATGAATTTGGTTTAGAACACGAATCCTAAATGGGAAAAACCTTAAACTACCGAAAAAGTAGATGGCGTGAGGTAGAGAATTACAATTTATTACTTGACGCTTTTCCAAAGGGGCACGAAGAGCGATGGCCGCCGTTCTTGGTCACGGTTGTAAAGAAAATAGAAGGAAAATGTAGTATTTTTTAACATTGTATGCCATTTGTAGGCACACACTGAGTTGAGTCTTTATTTTAACCCATCCTGTGTGTGGGATGGGTAATATTAATATTTATATATAAAATATGTAGGTATATTTATATAACGATAGCATCTGATACAATAATAATATTAGCCACGCCATACATTCATTGCAGAAAGTTCATTTTATAGCATCAGCATTGACTATTTGAAAATCCATCCAGCAGTAGTGGTAGTGGTAGATCCTAAAGTGAAGGATCGCCTGGGGTGGTACCACCCTCTTATCTATTTCTGCCGTGAAGCAGAAATGCTTGCATTTCTGTGTTTCGGTTTGAAGGGTAAGAGAGCCAGCGTAATTTCCGGCACATGAGGCACTCCATCTTAGTCCTCAAGGTAAGCAGCGCATCAAAAACCCTCTAATATTAATACAGTGAAGTGAGATGTCTATGGGCGACGGTGACCACTTACCATCAGGTGGCCCGTTGGCTCGTCTGCTCTCCTTATATAATAAATAATAAAATAAAATTTTTTCTAGATTTACTTCTATGTATTAGTGAAATGGATTTCAGGAAATCAACACGGGATCGACTCCACTTTGTATACTTCTGTGTTCTGGTGTTTACAGCGCTAAATAAAGGATTTCAATTTCAATTTATATAATTTCATACTTTCATATGTAAGTATGAACCATAAAAAGTCTCCACATATGCACTCATTAAGCTTTCATTAGGGAAGTAGTCATTAAAAAGTGTGGAGCAATGAGCTATTTCCGCTGGATACCTCGATGGTAATGCTCAGCTCAAGCAGAGTACATACTGCAATTGCAACACGATAAGTTTTGCATTGAGAGCGGATAATTACTAATTTACCTAGAGGAAATTGTAGACTCATTCCCTGCGTTTTTTGCCTTATTTTAGGGGAAAACTCGGGTAAAGGGTCCATCCATCGTCTAGGACGAAACCAAATAGGGCATAATTTTGCATTCGAGGGAAAAGAAGAGTTAGGTACTTACGTAACGGTAAAGGTATCAGTGAAATTGTAGAGTTTAGTGCGAATTTAGTCCATATGAATGTTGTTCTCCGAAACATAATCTCTGTATCATATGAAAACATAGTTCGAATTATGTCCTAGGCAGTCTTGGACATTATTGAATTGTACAACAGAACCCGGTAGTTCTTTGTAAAACATTTCAGTTGACCGAACAAGTGGGATTTTTTCACAGTACATTTGAAAATACGAAGAAAATCGATTCCTGACCATGAAAACTGCGATAATGCATAAAATCCCATTGCAGTGTAAAATGTAATGGAGAAAGTAAACACAGTAACGCTGACTCACGGATATCGGAAACGTCACCCAAAACTCTGGACGCACCATCTTGATATTGTCAAAGTTTATGAACAAAGTTTCAATCATGGAAGCGTGACCGATTAACAATTTACCGCACGAATACGTCTTGTTTGAAGATTTGTACCAACCAAGGCAATAAATTGAATTTTTGTGAATTTAACTTGTGTAATTAAATTATATTTCGTATATTTTGAACCAAACTATACTGTGTGGTTTAACTGCGCACGAAAATACACTAAATTAATAATGTCATCCACATTTGGACTTGATCCAAGAGTACGAACAAGCTTCCTTTAAAGCTCAACGATGTTTAAAATAATAAGCGTAATAATTGAATCACTTAGTCTTGACTTACTCCTTTGTTGTTTATCATGTTTTAGAAGGATCAAAAGCCTGGGAGAGATTATAATACGAATATCTGGATTAGGAAAGGCCTGGAAAGGTCATGTTTTCCTTTGTGTCCTACCTAATCTACAATTTGGAAGCTAAATAATTATTACGATAAAAATCGGTTTCGAATTTACTTAGTTACTTAGTTAGTTATTTAGTTTATCCTTCCAATACCCCAGATTGGAAGGATACAAAGCTTCAGTTTCAAATTATTCCAAAATTTCGTTTAGTAGACATTTAAAACGACAACAACTCTCTCGTTTAAAATTTAACAGAAACTCAAATTTCGCAGAGCAAATCCTTAGGGTCAAATAAAGGTCACCCGTGACCATGGTTTAAAAAAAAGTTAGTCTCCTCCCTAATGGATAGATAATGAATGTTATTTTGTATTGGAACCTAGGTCACCGTTCGTTCCTTCGTGCCCGTGACTAACTATACAGCAGTCGAGGGCTAACAGCTAGTAATAAATAAGTAAAGCGGTTGTAAAAAGATAGCTAAAACTAATGCTAGCTTAGCGTGGCTAGCAGGTAAGCTACAGGATAGGAATAAATAAGTTATTTTCTTCGCATTTAATGGAGACGGCAGCTGCGGGTTATTTTCGATAACGTCTGCTACTGTGCAATTTTGCATACTGATGCCTTGATGCTCGTGTCGTCGAAACTTGGAAAGGTGTCCTTTGAAATAAGATACAGTTGTCGCAGCCAACTAGCTTAATCAGCCATTCAATTATCGGCCTAACATTTTTACTAAACGGCGCCGTTCAAGTAGCAGCCTGAATGACGTTCAGCCAATACGTCTAATACAACATTTAATGAACCGGCTGGCCAATGCTGAGCCATGAGAACAGAATAGTGTTAATAATCATACATGTTGTTTATTTAAACTTTTACAACTTATAATGTTATAAAAATCAATACTAAAAATAGGTGCGACATAGTTATTTCAATTTTTAATTTAAATTATTTACATGTCATATAATAATAATAATTTTTAATAATTTTTAATCGACGCCAAAAAAGTAGGTCTGAATTCGACTTTTATGTATCGTAACGTGATATCTCGTATTTGTGAGCCGATTTTGATGATTCTTTTTTTATTTAGAAGGGTATCATCTCAAGGGTGGACGCATAAAGATTTGTTCAATCTGATGATGCACTTCGGAGATGGACAGCGGAACTCCTTAACGGATGACAGTTTCCCAGTTTATTCTTTATTGCTTATTTAGCGTATTCTATTTCAATAAAGAATGTAATAATGTTTTCAGGGAGGCAAAAACTGGTTATTATCTTTCTGAAGTTTGGCAACAAAAGTAATTGGACCGCATATAATCCTCAATTTCGTAGCACAAAAAATAAGACACAGATTCTGCTTACCCAGTAAAATGGGAAAAAGAGTGCTAATACCTTTGTGTGTTTTTTAAACAGATCGTTTTGTACAGTCACCACAATCTATAGTATACCATCAATTACCTTCAAAAAACCAAAAACCTTCGATTAAATCTCAACCTTATACTTGCGCAATATGATACATTTCAGATTCTCAATTTTTGACGTTTTGGGTAGGTTGACCTGTGGTCGACTGTACGCCTACGCGTAAGCAAACTGTTTCCATTGTTACACGACGTTCCTAGTTCATGTTTAAAATGCCGTGATTACTTTAGCACCAAACCGGCAAAAGTAGCAGTTTTCATACCGTTACGTCTGCCTAGCAGAGGAACAATGTGAGAAAAAGCTCACGTTTATGAATCAACATACCAGCCGGCCATTACACACGTATGTTATCTGTCTACAATCGTGATTACGGCAAAGTATATCACAGTTCGTAACCGTGCCATGTACCAATGAGTTTTCCGGATTTTTTCGAAGACAACCTGGACTTGTTCTGCACCAGCGCCACTACAGTTAGATGAATCCTGACACAGAACTACTTTAAGGATGACTCACTCTCTGTCACATAATGTTTAATTCTTTTTTATATTTCTCTTTTATATTCTTAATATGGTTATCTTTATTTATTTTACAACCGGCCTGTATCTGTAATATTCTTTTTTTTATAAGTGAGTAATAATTATTTTTTCTTTTTTAAGTACTATATTTATACTGTTATTTACAAGTGGAAATTTATTATTAGCATATTTTTATTTATAAATTCTAAGTCTGTTGTAGTTATGTATTTGTCTGTAAATTTCCCTAAGAGAAAATAAATAAATAGATTTACCGAATGCTCTAACGGTGAAGGAAAACATCGTGAGGAAACCTGCATGTCTGAGGAAACACAAACTTTAAACTTCGCAATCCTAAAACATTTGTATTAAATGTTTTTAAGAACAACACATCGTTCTATAACCCTATTGTGCGAATGTGTAGATTGTTTAACGAAATCTCTTCGAACAGCAACAATAAGCCATCGATAGACTTATTTGATCCTAGGCCATTAGTTTTTAAAAGACGGGTTGAGGATGTCCGCAAGTGAGCTATCCACGCACCTACTTTATAGTCTTTACTTTATTATTTTTATTTTTCAATGGGGGACATTAATAGGCTGATGATGATATCTACAGTACAGTAGAAGCACTGCACGATGTACGCAAAACGCATGCAGAAGTTTCGGGCTGTCTTTAGCGGTGCCCGGGTTATGAGCATATTATGTCGTGTAATGTGATTTATTTCAGAATTTAAAAAATTGCAAGCAAAATAGAAAGAGGCGTGCCAAAACAGAGATTCGAGGCGCTCCATTCTCTGTGCCTATCCAGATTGATGGTAAGGGACATAGCGTGACGATTTGCATTTTGTATGTATGAACAAATGTTGACCTTTTCGGTAGGACCTTTGGTTGTGGCCAGACTACCTTTTTTTTGTTTTTTGTTGACAGGGGGGGGGGGGGGATCTTCGAAAGATAAGATTATGTGAGATTTTTACTCACTCAAACACTGGGTTCGGAAAAAGCTAGGTTGATTGCTGTACTGTGTCTCCATATACTGTGAGATTAGGACTGCATGACGGTACCGTATTTGCATGGCGTGGCATCACGCGAACCGAACCACCTCCGCGTTCCTGGTTCCACTATGCACTATTTTATTTAACTGTCACACCCAACTTCGTAATAAACCGGCTTTTGTACGATACGGGTGTTTCCTTGCCTCATACTCTGCACTTTGACACCTGTATACATATTTAGCGACGTGTCTACTTCAGATCTGATACATTTGATTACGTCACGAAAAGTGTGTTTTGTCACGAAAAGGGGTGTCTTGTCATTGTCAGTCAGTTCACTAAAAAGTACTTTCTCGGAAAAGCTGGTCTAGTCAAATTCGGCAGTCCATTTACATATTTCTACACGCAATCTTGTCGACTTTGCATTTCTCTCGCATAAGATATTGAACATTTTTAATAGGGGAAAGCTGGAAAATTATTACCATTAGAAAAGAAACCAGAGTCAGTTGAAAACGTAGTGGTCTTAGCGATAAGACCGTTCACATTATATCAAGCACTATATTAAACTAAGTTCTAGTGTATTCTATTCGTAATCTAGATTACGATTTTCAGGGTAGTGATGGGCCAGTCCTACAGAGGCGTCGTTAGGCGAGGCGGCGTCCGGAAAGACCGCTAAATCTAAATATTAAAACTAAACTAAAGGCTGGAACTAAATGCTAAGACTAATCGAAAAGTTGCTAAAACTAAATAACTGTCTCGCTCACTCATATTTTATGCTAGACTGTGTAAGGATGAGGTGATGTTTTAATTTAGCGAGTGACATCCCCAGACTTGGTGCTTATAAATTTTAACATACAGACCATGCGTGAAGCGACGAATGACTGTATAGAGAGAAAGAGATTCGTGGCGCTCCATTATCTCTGTCTAGCGTGAAGGTATGGTGACCACTTACCATCAGGTGGTCCGTTTGATCGTTTGTTCTCCTTATACAGTTCGACAAGGAAATTTTGGCGCGTGGATGACATTGACAGGAGATCGATTCCACTAAATACAACGTAACTAAATATAATCTAAACCGCATTGTTATGACGTGTTTCGTATGCAACTATCCACTAACGATCCAATTTCAGTTAAGTTCCGATCGAGTCAAAGATCGAACGAACAGTAACGTATTTGTGCATTCTAATAAAACGTTTAGTTTATACTGAATCGCGGTTGAACGGTAACAAAACGCTTCAACTGTCAAATGTAACGATCGAACATATGTTCCTCGTGGTAGGTAGTGGTAGAGTTATGCGTCAGCAGAATGCGATTTGGTGTCCAAATATGATTGGAACGAAAACTAAATTGAAATTGGATAGAAATAGAACTACAAACGTTGTAATTTAGTCGAATTGGGCCTCTGATCACTTTTTTGTCTATAGAACTGTCATGAAGTGACGTTGGTCACAAGGATGGCGACGTTAGTTCCGATTTTTGCCACGCGCCAAAAGTCCCTTGTCGCGGTGTACATTAAAAGCAGTGGTGTGACGTAACAATTACTTAAGTAATAGTTACATTCTCAGCTCAGATAGTAATATCGTAGTGGCTAAGTTGCGTGCTCAGAGTGCTCACTGCGATTACTGATTGCTGTAGTAACCGGCACGGCACGCGATCAGCTTCAGGCGCGATATTGGTGTCTTGGTTTTTTAACCTTTCTTGGTATGGTACCTACCTGGTGCATTGGTTTTTTAACCCTTTTTGACACCAGGTGTTTCGGTTCTCCACCTTTTTTTCTCTTTCATTATGCCCCTTGCTACACACTGCTATTTGGCCAATGACGGTGTTAGAATCTTGAAAATCACTCGAACGTTTTGGCGTCTGTTTTGAAAACCACCAACGTCGAGATTATGGGAGAGTCGTATGCATCAGGAATGCCTAGTGCCTTGCATTCCTAGTGCAATTGGAGGTTAGGTTTCCGAATTCACACCAACTGTAGTTTTTCACTCTCATTTCACTGTCTTATATAACGTTCACTTATTACCGACGATTTTTAGGTAAAATACACCAGTTTTACGAAAAAATTACCACTGTAAACTGTTTTTAAACAATAAAATAGGCCGAATACGCCATGACAGCATAAACACTCAACATAACCTGTCTCCAACTCTTCCTAATATCACGACGAGTCTCGTGTTTTTATAACGTTTCCTTTATTAGTAGGTACTAATTTAAATTTTTTTTATAGTAAGACAAGTCTCTAATTTTTTACCAGGATCCTATTTCATGAAACAACAATCTTTGTAATTAATTACAAGCCGAAAATGGCAACACTGACGCTGTTTTGTATGGTGATTTCTAATAATGTTGCCATTTCAGGGATTTTACTACTTCTAGTAGCACTTGTTGGTGTTATCTCGTCACACATACTTTTAATAAAAAAAAACATTTTGTGACTAGTTGACGAAAACAAAATATCGTTTATTATTAGTTTCACCATCTGGTCCCGCGTGTGACCAGTTGGTGAATAACTCGTGTTTTTAATCTTTCCTATCCTAGTATCAAGTTATACGTGGAGTTTCTCCCGCGCTTTTGTGGCGTCCACGTCAGCTTTGTTTCGATTTGTCTTGCAAATTGTTTTACAGTAGTGCTTTTCTAGTAAGAATGGTGTTTCTTGCTCGAAAAACTTCGACAAGATGTGAATAATGTGTGGGACAGTGAAGTAAAGTCAAATAAGACGCTGCAGCCCGATCCGTACTTGGCTGGATTTTGAAGAGCCACACTGCGTCCGGGACGCCTTCTTATTTGGTTCGGATGGCGCAGAAGCGTGGAAGATTCTCCCAGATAGCATTGAAATGTGTCACACCAGCGTTTTAATGAAGACTTGAAAGAGTTGTTTACATCAGACATGGCTGTATGGGCTCAGTTCCCTTTGCCTTAAAAAAAAAAACAACAACAAGTTATACGTACTGTATAAGGCAGGCATGAGAAGGAACATTTCCTAAATACTTAGTAGGCGACTAACATACGCGAACTAAGAATAAAGTTCAATCAAAAACGGTTCAGTGTCAGTCTATTTGTTCAAAACTTCTAGTCAGGGGCTACAAACTCCAAGTTAGGTAGTTGGTAAACTTTAACGTATAAATTAGGATTTATCTGAAGTTTACATGGCATCAAATGGAGACAAAGAAAGTGAGGATTTACAGAACTACGGCATTAAATTTACGATCGAGGACTTTTTAACCACCGACCAAAAGAGGGGTGTTATTTTGACGCGAATGTCTGTCTTTATATCTCAACAACCTTCGGGGTAGGTACGGATGCCTAAGTCATAGACTATTTATATTTTCCTTAGGGAAGGGAAATATAAACCGATTCTATGTATATTTCTGAGTCGTGTATCGGTAGTCATGTAGTGAATGACACCATAAGGAAAGATCAAATAAACAACATATTAACCTATATTTTAAAATATCAGTATAAATACATATAAATAAATTATCTTTCAGCACCACGACTACATCAAACGAAGAGTAGAGCAAAAGTAAACAACTCAGAACAAAAGAAAAAAAAATAATTAAATTGACACGTTGTCCTTTGGGGAAACAAAATTGAATTCGCCCGACTTAATTGGAATGGTGGGAAAACAGAGCAAACAGAGTGCGGCATACAAAAGGGCCCCAAACGGAACCAAATCCGGAACACTCGTACTACGTCGCCGGACACTCCAGCCAGTTTGCACAGGACTGTACAGTAGAGACTAGAGTACCCTCCATAAATCAACGAACGAGCCCTTAACCACTAGCTAAAGTATAACGAATTACACAAAATCTTTGTTATTCTGGTTATGAAGAGGTTGCCTTTGTTTATTTGCTGTATAGTTCTATGACTCTGGTTTTTGTTCTTGAGTCTCTTTTGGGTCAGTTTACAAAGTGAAGTAACTGGAATAAAGCCACTTTTAATGGTTTTGAAATTCTAATTGCTCATTTGCGTTGCTACGCAAACTTTTCGACTTCACACAGAAAATAATACAGGTCTTTGTCGAAGACTCTTCTACTCTATCTTGGAATGTTCATAGAAGTTACTAAATTCTCAAATGTTTTAAAACAGTATCATTTTTCAAAGAGTTTTCCTAAGTACTCTTCCTAGGTACTATTATTTAGTTGATGTCAGCTTAAATACCTTACCTAATCCTTTTACGGCATTCTCGTTCAACCAGGATTACTAGCCACTAACTAGATAGATCGTTTTTCTGTGCCAGCCACTTAACTACACTATAGGTAATGTAATTACCAGTATCTACCTTCGTACACCTACTATCCTTCAGAGTTAGTTGAATGGAGTTGGATTGAAACTATAATGCTTGCTTGCTTATCGTATGATTAGCGGCCAACCTATTTGTCAGAGTAGTTCAGGCCGCCCGTAGGACTGCTGTCGAACGACAACAACCGGGACCGACTGCTTAACGTGCTCTCCGAGGCACGGAGGAGCTCAGATGAAATATGCCACTAGCGGTCACCCATCCAGGTACCGACCGCGCCAACGTCGCTTAACCTGCACGATCACTTTCGGACCGTGCTCGCAACTAGGCTACGAGCTCCTATGAACTATTATGAAAAGCTTGTAAGAGTCTAATTGGATTTTAAATATTTGTTTATGCAAACAGAACTAACGCACGTGTCTAGCTGGGGGGTTCGTTTTTCGGTCAAAGGAGGTCAACACCCGCAGTCACACCACGTGGCTGTGGCGCCATTTTATTAGCCATAATTTGGACTATATACCGATGTAGTCAACATTTCCAGGATGTATAAAAAATTAATGTTTGATTTACGTGCAGATTACGAGGTACACATTTTCATCATCTCCACAAAGGCAAGGATAAAGTTGGTTTACATTTATAAAGAGAAATTCTCCGTTCGCATATTTAATGTTCCCGAAATAGTTTGGTTTCAAAAATATTATAATTAGACACGTGATTCTTACCACGGTTTGGGGTTGTTTTGAGCTCCTGATATTTCGGCAGTTGCACGCGCCATGCTCATACTCATTTATTGCTTTTCATGAGTAACAATTAGTCTTAAAAATATATTATATGTTCATACATGAAACCCTGGTCGCGGGTAGACTAAAATGGTTTCAAAAATGTCCTGTCTCACATTGAAATGGAGTTTGAACCACAAATGGTATTCGACGAATACTGAAGAATGCTGTGTTGTGAACAGTTTATTTGTGATTCGGAAAGCTAAATCGAATACTTAAGTCTTTATCGGTTTAAAGAGCCCATAAAAGAAGATTCGATGCCCATGTATTTTCATATAGTGGCCATAATTTAACAGAATTTAGGAGTAAGGTCTATGGCTATGCACCATATGGCATAGCGCAATAAATAAACCCTGAGCAGGAAAATAAAAACTCTGTCAAACAAGAGGGTGCAATGGTACTTTTATAACATCGCGATGTAAAAAATTTGTTTCATTTTGATTCCGCAACATGGCGAGGGTTGATATATTTTTGGTCAAGCTTTACATATCATCAAATAAAAATGTCTGTTGTGCTAATGTAATTAAAATAGACAAAAATTAAAGAAGTGGCTACTGTTTTATCTGGTTCTACTACAAAAATGTTATAGATCTGTTGGTACGTATTAATACTCGTAAGTACGTTCTGAACGTGTCTTTTCTCTGAGACCACGGAATTATATTATGTAAAATCATCGTAAAATTATGTATGAGTATAAATATGCGTGTCCTGTCCTGCCCATTTCGTGTCGTGTGGTCACACAGCTCACAGCTGCCGGTGGTAAACAAAACACACACGCGGCCATAACGGGGTGTGAAGAATTTTTATGGGTAGTGGTGAGGAAATGGCATACAACGTCGTTGGGATCGGCTGGTGGGCCAATGATAGTATCACTGTGACAATAGTACGCTGTGTCACTTATAGGTGGGCCATTGTAAATTATCAGCGATCAAGTTGATTTTTCTGTGTACCTTGTGTAAGCGTAGTAGTCAATTTGTACGCAAGCATGTGGATGTGTAATTCAGTGCGAAGACCTGTGGAAAATGTGGAACTCTCTTCCACCCGACGTTTTTCCACAGCGCTACGACATGAGATGTTCTGTGCTGCATGTATTAAACTTTGTATACTTCTGTATTCTGTATTCTGGTGTTTACAGCGCTAAATAAACGATTTCAATTTCAATTTTCAATTTCAATTTACATGGGATGTTTCAAAAAGAACGTTAAAAAAGTCCTCTCCCTCCACGGCCGGCAAAACACGTGCAATACCCTTGTTTTGCACGTGTCTCTAGGCGACGGTGATTACTTACCATCAGGTGGCCCGTCTGCCTGTTTGTCGCAGCTAATATATAAAAAAAAGAAAAAAAGACCATATACCTATATTACTAGCGTAATACCATGACAGTATATACAGGTTAGTGGCCAACCTATTTGTCAGAGTTGTTTAGGCCGCCCGTAGGCATCTGACATGACTTAACGACTGCTCTCGAACGACAACAACCGTGACCAACTGCTTAACGTGCTCTCCGAGGCACGGATGAGCTCAGATGAAATATGCCACTAGCGGTCACCCATCTATGTACCGACCGCGCCAACGTCGCTTAACCTGCACGATCACTTTCGGATCGTGCTCGCAACTAGGCTACGAGCTCCTCGATGATGTATAGTAATAGACTTGGTTTGTATGGACGAAACTACCGCCCAGAGGGCTCTCGAAATTCTTCGGGATGAATAGATTAGAAAACTTAGTGAAGCGAGTGACTCTTCGATAATGAATAAATAGGGGACGGAGGCTATGTATGTTTCCATCTGACTTAATTTACCTTTAGTAGGTACGTGCCCTGCTTTTAAACGATCACGGAGGTCGTGACGAAAGTAGAATAAATTCTAGGATTAACCTAAACCTACCTTTGGGAACTTTGTCGCTTTAACTTAATTCAAGAAATTATAACAAAAACTGATTGCGACAGGGTTCCATATAGTATAGCTCGATGTACATGATCCCTATTCAAACATTCAGTAGCCAGAGTGATAAGAGCAGCTGTCAGTCCCGTCTCAACAGTGGCGTATTCTGATAAGGATATACTGGCCACCTCGTCCGGTTAATGGCCACCAGCTCTGGCATTTTAAATGTGCCACCAAATGGGAACAACAATAGGATTTGGGCAGTGGAAATGTTGTAATGTGATAACATTATATCGTAAGGTATTTTAATATAGCTATATTTGTGCTGTGGTATGTGGTATGCGGTGGTCTAGTGGCTAGGGCGCCGGACTCCCATGTGGGAGGTCTGGGTTCGAAACGATGCTATGTACCAATGAGATTTTCGGATTTTTTCAAAGACTTATGTACATTTACCGACTGCTCTAACGGTGAAGAAAAACATCGTGAGGAAACCTGCATGTCTGAGGAAATGAAAAATTTCCGAAGGTGTGTGAAATCCACCAATCAGCATTGGGCCCGCTCGGTGGATCATGGCCCGTACCCCACTTGTGCAAGGGGAGACCTGTGCCCCAACAGTGGGGACATTAATAGGCTGATGATGATGCTGCTGGTCTTATTCCTTTAGCATACCTCAGCGATTTTGAAACGAAAGCGGACTGAAAATATAGAAATCTAGAAAACCGAAAAATAGACCGAAGACCGCTAATGTTGTATTATATTTTATATACGCCTTATTTGTATCATGGTTTTGTACAATAAAGATAACTTTACTTATTTAAACAGATTTATATGGGTCCAGATCGTACTATACTTATGTACATTAGTTTAATAATTTCCATGCTATTATAAATGTCAGTATTTGTACAATAAAAACAGTGTTACTCTGCATTTCAATTTACTTTCTATTCAACAAATTCAATTTGATAATATTGAAGTGTGCCATAGAATAAATACGGGGCCGAACTCTTCTATCAATGTAAAATGAAATGCTTTTAGTTGATTTGATGCCATCGACATTGAGGTATTGGCAAAATTCTTCACATTTTGAATGCGTTTTCAAGTCATTAACCTCATACCTACATTGTATTTCATTCATACAATACAACAGTCCTACCTACTAAGATTTCTTAAATCTCTCTCAAATACGTATCATCACAATCATGGGGCAATCTCCCCTAATCTCTTAAATCTCTAAACTGAACATTACGGGCTACACTTTCATCGTTTATCTATTTCTAATGCATAGTTTTGCAGGCCCATGCATTATGATGACACGGTTACCGGTTTTCAATGACAATGTTCCGCTAAATCGTTACTTACAATAGAAAGTTAGGGGGGGGGGGGGGGGGACCAGGGTAAACCTTAGTGGGATAAACGATTTGCTGGATTTACAACTAGTAAACCCGAGATAAATAAAACCATTATGGGACATAACGATTAACAACTCGTCATTCTTTTATACATGAAAAAAATAATGAAAAAGTTTATTTACTTATACAGGGCACAAACAAAAAAGGACCTCCGACTTACAAACTAGGTCGAAAACCTGTATCTTGGAAGTCGGAATTCCGTCGCACTTGTTTTTCGCATATTTTTTTATTATTATTAGAAAAACAAAAAATTGATTTCTATGGTTTCAGTCCGTTTTGTTTCGCTTTCGATTTGTCAGAGCGAACGTGGGTTAATTAAAAAATAATTAGATTTCTGTGGAGAAATCTAATTTTCGGTATTCTGGATAAGTATGGGCTCGGTCAGATTCGTTTATTTCGTATCAAAATCGCTGCAGTGTGACAAAGGCGTAAAGACACTTATTCTGTGACAAAGTGATACTAGATATGCTACCTATGCATACAATCATCATCGAGTGCTATCTTCAAATTGAAGTTTGGAGGTCAGTAGGCAAAATCGCCTGCGATACTTTATATTCTTCCAATATGCAAAATCAGCATTGTCCTTTAATAATTTAGATTTTTACTCATAACGACCTGCAGAATTACAACATATTTTGTCGTCCAGATCCGGATAAAAAGTTAGTTTCGGCAGTTATCCGACCTCACGTCGGGTAATTTCCTTCCAGAGACGGTATGCGGATATTTACGGTAATTTGTATCTATACAGACATTACAGAAAAGCTGTTACGATGCGTCCGCCATCGCCATTCCCTGCCGACGCAGTCATTCCTTTGATGTCCTAAGCGGAGGGCCGAGGGACGGAGGTTTTCGGAATCTCCTCGACATTGAGGATGGGTAGCAGATGTTTCGTGAAATGGACGAGCATTACTAAACGTTTTTTGTTTCGAAAACATCTACATTAATGTAATAATAATAAGTTCAGAGTTGTGAGCGTCGGTGGCGTCGTGGCTAGGACGTCGGACTCACATGCGGGAGATCTGAGTTCGAAACCAGGCAATGCCATGTACCAATGAGTTTTTCGGTTTTTTCGAAAGACTTACGTACATTTACCGACTGCTCTGACGGTGAAGGAAAACATAGTGAGGAAACTTGTACACTGAGATAACCAGTGTGTGAAATGGGGAAGGCAATGGCAAACCACCCCATTAAATCTGCCACCAGAGTTGTTCTATGTGATTAATTCCTTAGAATGATCACTACCCTCAGCAATGAGGTTTACGACTTAGAAGAATAAGTTCAGAGCTTGCAAATAAAAAAGGTAAGGGAATTATTTAACCATGGAAGTCAAAGGGAGCATGAGACCTGTAAGCCCCCTTCGATCGCGCTTTTCTTAACAGGATAGCAAATTATTGGAGCTGCGGTTTAAGACAGGATCTATCAACTGTATCAAACTAGCTATTTTCTAATTTCTGAGCTGTAATACCAATGACTAATATAATAAGGAAGTAGCAACGACGTATAATTCAGTATTCAGGAATATGAAACTGCACGCACGGTGTCAAGCAAGAATTTATCGAGTAAACATGTTCAAGATGTTTTCATTTTATTTCGACGAGCAGTTTGTCGAATTAAAGGTCGACACTGTAAATTGCGAATCGATGTCTGGTGTATTCGAGCAAAAAATACAAATCTGTCAACTTACAGCTGCTGCCGTGGTAAGGGCATAAAATATATAACAACAGAAGGTCCGCTCAAATAAACGCGCAATCTATATTGGCCCACGCACACGTTGATGGCTCTGCGTACATAACAAGCGATCTCAAATGGAATGAGACGAACTCAGTCGCGAAATGCACGCGCTGTGGCGCGATCGAGAATTACTTTTTGAACTTAAATTAAACTATAATTAATTCTCTTATATAACGTTTTCTACTACCTCTTTCTCGAAATCATTTCCTCTACCCGAAGGTTGCCTGGAAGAGATCGCTCTTAGCGACAAGGCCGCCTAAATTGTACTTCACTATATATATTTCCTATTCTATCTCTGGTTTGTTGTTTTCTATTTGTGCAATAAAGTGTATTTTACTTTACTTAAACGAAATACATTGGTAGAAATATATTTCACAATGCTCTTTCTTTTAAACTGGGAACTATGTTGGCCAGCAATAGTAGCGCTATGGTCGAGTGTGGGTAATTAAAATCGCGGACGCCCGGAGTGGACCTTTTGGTCCTTCTGTACCTTTTTATTTTGTGGTAAGGGCGATGATGGCCGGCGAAAATGTGGGCGAGACGAGAAGCTCGTCCTTCAAGATTGACAGCCTCGATTAAAAGTATCGACATATCGATTTTGTGCAGAAGACGTTTCGGTGATAATGGCGACATGTCATGTTTCTTTCTATACGTATTAGTTATTTCACCAATGTTGTCACAGTAAGGCTATCCCACTAACCCAGTTTTGGGAGATCTACACTGCTGTGCTGCATATCACGAGTTCCTATTTTATCTACCTCTTTTCAAATTATTTTTGACATGTATTCAAATGAATGTCTGACGTTAGGTTAAGGAGGGTCATCCAAGAAAAATTGTGCAACAAAAAATATGTACTTTTGAAAGCTTCGTGTAACGAAAGTTTAAGAATTAGAAAAGTAATAGTTATACCATCGTAAAGATCGGTCTGACGACAAGAAAAAAAATATGCTCGACCCCGTCTCCGACGACCCTCGGCTCCCTCTGGTGGCGCCATAGGCCGCGCAAGTGAACACTGAAAATGAGGTGTTGCGCGGTTAGCGCTCAGTTTAAAGTGAGCTAGCGTCGAAACTACACGACGGATTTGAACCAAATAAACTGTATTTTGAAGAATAGAATATACGCTACGGTTTGACGTTAAAAAATACAGTTTGCGATACTAATAATGTTCTGACGTTGATTGCAAGTGAAAATGGCAAGGTCGAAAGAAAAAAAAGGCTAAAATTAACAGTTTAAATTCCATTTGCGACCGAGCAAAACCACTTTCAGGAGCGGAGAGGATACGTCGTCATCGTTTAAGAAACAAAAAGCTCAGAAAAATGACACCGGATCGAACCAGGTTTACCAAGACGGTGAGCGCCGAGGACGAAATTTGAATTCATGACATAATAAAACCATCGTAGTACCCCGACTTCCACTCACCCCGATTTTTACGAGTTTCCTTGGCCACAGCAATTAGTAAATTTGGGGACTGAGCTTTACGCAAAAATAATAAATAATAATATTTCTGGAACCACAGTATTGTTTGGTCCTTCGAGGAATGAGCGACCTATGGATTTTTTAAATTTTTATACGTCACCCAGTCTAGTACAGCTTTAAGCATTAAGCTCAATAATTAACATTGAAAATAATAAAACAGATTAGAATAACTTCACAATCAAATTCATTTTAAGGTGTGTATAGGGTAACTCTGACTTAACGCCTTTTAAACTCATTTAAATATATCCGACACATTATCTCTATTTAATAACATATTCACGCCACGATGGACGAGCCTGTCATTTGGTTTGAATAAAAAAAACATCGACAACCTACTGTTATCCCTGTCCCTATCTAAGATATTATTATTAACTTACGAGAGACCAAGACAGAATAAAAAGTTGTAAAAAACCAGGGGCGCGTGCACACCTGTTTGTAAGCCTTGAGGCACCTTGAGGAGTCGAATCGAACAACAGCTGTCCCATTATTTGGTAAAGATAAAAGAAAATTATGGGCCCGTTGCAAGCTACTAAAAATTGAATTGAGTGTATAAAATTAAATAGCAGTTAATTTTATGCGTAACTTTGCTTTTTGGCTTAAATTAAATTATTGTCATGGCAGAAAGATAATGTATTGTAATATAAGTAGATGGCAATAGTTTTAGAGGCATTCTACATACTCATACTTCCAATCTCGTAATCTAGTTTAGCTTTACGATAAACGTTTTTATTAGAAAATGTCTTTCTACTAAATACAACAAAAAATATATATTTATTAACCCAAACAATATTCGAATTATAATCCCTTAACAATAGTGTAGTTACAATGTATAAGTAAATATCGGTCTCTACTACCTGCACTGGCCTCATCGGCCGTCTTGCAGCGTAGTAGATAGCAAGTCTAATTAATGGCCTGGGGGATACACTTATATAAAAATTATTATTATTAAAAAAAATCTGTTGTGAGAGGGTGTTTGAGGGTGTGTGTGTGTGTGTGTGTGTGTTTGTGACTGAGTTTATGTGTGTGTGTGTATGCACCTAATAATAACAATTTCTTAATTTATTGTATAAAACAGGAAGTATAATAAAATGCGTAGTTTAATAGGTCTATCTCATTTATAATAATGCAAGAATACAGCTGATGTAATTGCTCAGTCTATTATTAAGTTAAAGTAGGTTATTGCAATAAATATATTGAAATGTCCTCAACTGTACAGAGGATAACAAAATTCCGTAGACTCTGTGATTAATTACAGTGCAATGGAAGTTTTCATTATCGACAAAATCGACGCGATTTATAATATAATTAATTGCAGCGTATTGTAAGTCTTGTAATTAAAGGTTATGTATTATAAATCGTGGTGTTGGTTCATAATTAACATTTTCATTTTACAGTTGATTTGAAATTACAAAAGCGACGGCATAAAAAGGAGAAATCTTTAAAATGAAATGACTGGAAAAGGCCAAAGATTTGGATATTGCCGCAGTAGGTATTTTACTAGATATTTTTATTTGGAAAAGGTAGCAGCTCATACCACCTAGATAGCAGAGAGTGTACACAAACGTTTAGAGTTATAGTATAAAGGAGATAACTTAACCATCTGTGTTCTAGCAAAACAACAGGAATGCCTTTGTTTTCAACGGGAGAAAGCATGTATGTAAACAAAGCCAAAGCCCAAACGGTCGAAACGAATTTAATTAGCCATCCCTCTTTCGGAGCAGACGTATCTCGACCAAAGCCTCTCTCATCGGAGGAAAATACGCTCTCTCTTCTAAGTCGTGTTCCTCATTGTTGGGGGTCGTGATCATTCTAAGGAATTAATCACATAGAACGACTCTCGTGGCAGATTTAACGGGGTGGTTTGCCATTGCCTTCCCCATTTCACACACTGCGTTATCTCAGTGTGCAGGTTTCCTCACGATGTTTTCCTTCACCGTCAGAGCAGTCGGTAAATGTACGTAAGTCTTTCGAAAAAACCGAAAAACTCATTGGTTCATGACATTGCATGGTTTCGAACCCGGAGCTCCCGCATGGGAGTCCGGCGTCGTAGCCACTGTGCCACCGACGCTCCAAAAATTATCGAACTTCGTGTAGAGTACAGAGGACACATCTGGCTATATACCCTTTAGTACTTTTTCATTTTAATTTATTTGACACATTCATATGAATGTCAAGGAAACATAAAAAAACTTATTGCGAAAGGGTTCCACAGAGTATAGTACTTAGTATACGCTAATAAAATGCGACACAAAACGACTTCCACGTCGTCGTGATAGTAAGGGCACCGCCTCGAGGCGGGTCAGAGTCGTGTCCACCGGCCGTCGCACGCTTATTATGGGTTACGGCGATTTTATCTCGTCCTGACGACCATTCTGTACCCAATGTCTGCTCTTTATTAGGCGTTTAGACGGCACATTTCCATGTGCAGGCATCGGATAGTTCAATGATGTCCCGAGGCGGTGTTTGAGGCGAAGAGCCGCGTGTATTGTTGTACGTAGCGGTCTATGCTGACCTTTAAGTTACGAATTAAGATAACATTAACGTTTTTAATATATTAATATATTAGAAGTTAATAATAATAACTTTTTGTTCTTAGGAATTCATATCAGAAATACAACTAATACGTTTATTCGAAGCATGCAAGTCACGAATCCACGATTTCGTCATTATCTATCTACCTATTACTTGGTATTTCCCAATATTCAAGATGCCGTGTGTACATTATTCCAGGCAGCTGTCCACACAAGTTATATACGTCATCATGAACAGCCTGAGGATACTATGCCTTGACCTGGCAATCAAACACGGTAATGTATACCCATAGCCGTTATTCACCAGCAAGTGTGTGCCAATGTGCCCGTTCTCGGAACTCCAGCGATGGATCCGCGAATGTGAACTTGACGAATCACCAGTTCCACATTCAGCGCCTTGTACCGGTTCCGATGACGTCATTAGGGCCTCCACACATGGTTGAAGGCAATAAAAAGATAGCTTACGCTTCTCGGATTACGCGCGTAATTTGGTTATAGTGTTATGCCGTTTAGTGGAATTTTATTGTTTACGTTGGGGTCACGTTTCGGGCTTGAAAATGACTTATTAAGCAGAGTGATTCTAGACGAAGAATGTTTACTTAGAATAAAAATAAATGTTATTGATATGGAATCTTTGAAGGTTTTCAGCTCCAGTGACAAAATGCAATGCCATGACCAGTGCCTTGACAATGACGACAATGTAAAACAACAAACAATGTTAGTCAAGATCTTATAATCTTACCAATTGTTGACTAGCCAACCTTGACTAATCTCTGTAATTAACAGATAACAGAGGGATTCCTCGGAGGTCGGATGCGAAGGCACTGACTCATATCATAATGACAAAATGATCTCGATCTCGAGTGTTGCTCTTGTCTGGTTGCATTGGTTCCGGTTTGTGACTCACGCGCATAGGCATTTTTCCCTCCTTTTTGTATAACAAATATCTTGCTAACGAGAGGGAATAGGTCGATTATAGCCGGACCTTTAGTCGGTGACTCAATGGATAGAATGTCAGGTGATTTGTCATTTTCAAGGACCGCCTAGTTTTTGGAGGTTGGTGAAGTCGTTCGTCAGTAGGTACATTTCGTGGGGATAAGTTGATAATGTAAAGTGGATAGTTGCACGGAAATGGTAATATTTGAAGAGTTTTCAATGCGAAAATTGAATCTAAGAACTAGAGCATTTGGACTGAAAATAGGCTATGAAATTAAATTTTTGCAGATGGTAGGATCACAATGGAGATTGGAAACATATCATTATATCGGGAGGTGAGTTGATTGATAACAAGGCATGTAAGGATCTTTTGATATAGCTGCTACTGTTACTAAATATGTAGGTACTTAAAGGTTTATATTTCCAGAATCATATCCTATCTAGGAAATGATAAGCTACCAAGAATAAGCTATAAAGCTGTGAGTCCATGTGAATATGTGAAGATGCAATGCAGGTTTCATTGCACGTATATATGTAAAATGGGGGTTGCTTTCTTCGCCTAGCTGAACTTTATAAAATCACATTAGAAAAGTGATTGCAGATTTTTTTTCTAGAAGGAAATCTACATAACAAAATTCTAGACAGAGAATTCGAATTTGAGAATTACTGTAGAAAACCAATAGCTTAGCAGTGCAAGGTCCCTATATCAAATTCAGTAAGTACCTAGGGTACTACTTTTACGTAGTAAATTACATATTCTTTGGTACTACCTACCTATTTACGAGACATCTATGTACTCCTACGGTACTCACATAATATCTGCAGTAAGTAATAAAATAATATAATAACAAGAGGGTTACAGAAACGTCGCATTAATAAAATTAGACAAAATATGGCCCCACAATAATAAAACGAGCGTGTGTAGTCAGCCAGTCCTCTGGGCTCGGGTCGCAACCCTCGCCAAAGTATTTTCGCTAAGGGGCGGGTGCGCGCCGTACTTCCTCACCGACTGGGGAAACCGAGCCGTGTCTCACTGGGAACTACTTCAACAAAATACAAGAAATAACAATTTGAATACAATAATATTGCCATTTTCTGTCAGACTTACCCTCTTCAGCAAATAAAATAGACGATATGATACGATGTATATTGATCACAACATGTGTCGACAAATCATGTAAAAATCCAATGCAGGAAAATTAAAACACTCGGTAAATTTTTTGCACTCCCAAAACCGAAAAACTTTTGCACAAAATTCAATAATGAATTGATTACACACAAAATGTTTAGTTCAGTTTATAACAAATCCATTTCAAAAAATCACAAAACAATACCACTCCTATCAGATGTAAAATGCTGACTGAATGAAAGGAACTGTGTGAATGTACGAACGAATCAACGAACAAAAACAAATGAAGAACGAACGAATGGTGGTGTTACTTGTATACGATTGGGTGAATGGGTACTTTAATGCTTACCGTGACGGATCGTGAACGTCTTCGATTTTACCGTCCACGTTTAACGCTTTTATAATTTACCTACCGGGGCAGGAGGGGCGACCGCGAGGCTCTAGGCGCTCCCTTACACATATTAATATACTTGTAGGTACACTCTCAACTTTGCCATGACGATTTGACTTGTGCCACGGCAACGGTAATTCCGTTGACGGTTAAACGTTACTGTCGGCGGAAATATAAGAACGTCTTCATACAGTTACATACATTTCGCTTCCCTGTTAAATCGAAAACGTGCCGTTACCGTTCAAAATTATAAAAGTGTCGTGGCACGCCACGTCAAATCGTCACGTAACGGCACGGTAAAAATAAAGTCCAATGAGTCAAGAGTGATTTACAGAACAGCGCCGTCTGTTATTGAGTAGCGAATTCACAAATGCTTTACAAAGGACTCGGTAATACTGCCATCTATTAGCGAGTAGTAGTATAAAGTTAAAGTAAGCTCACAAGCAATATACTACACAAAGTACTCAACAGATGGCAGATCTACCCAAGAATTTTCACATGTATCATGCGTGTATCCGAATTATTACTCGCAGTCTGCATCTAACTTCAGATTTAGTATTTGACAAGTCAACCAGCTGAAATGTCATTTGTGAATGAACACCACTCACTTCATTCTATTTCTTTCATTTACGTTCACGTCAAAAATGGAGGAGGATCGTCTTTTTGATGAGCGTGTTTCAATTCGGGAATCCGCTCGTCCTCTAAAAAAATATGGGAGTACCTGCAACCATATGAAGAGGAACGAGGAATACATAAAACATGCGATGGCAAAGGGTGATACATTGCAAGGAATCGCCCTCAAATATGGTGTAACTGTAAGTGTATGAACCTCACGTTATTTTGTGTTATTAGCTCGTTTATTTTTTGATGTCTTGAATGGATGATGAAATGTTTGAGGTATTTGTCGGTTTCAGATGGAAAAAATAAGGAGAGCGAATCGTTTATTTGCAACAGATAGTTTGTTTTTGAGGGAGTACTTATTGATCCCTGTGACTAAAGACTCCCCTTTCTATGAGAATGGTGACCGTGTGACGGAGCCCGCACCGCCAACTCATCGAGCTTCGATCGCTGGCATGCCCACCAGGGACTTCTCTCCGGGCAGTCCTGACGAGAAGAAGAGTTTTGATGACTTCCTCAGCAGATTGGACTCTTCACTAGCTGATATAAAGAAACATGTAGAAAAGACCAAGGAAACTAGTGAGTGAGTATCTGTTCCATTTATATTTTATCTGATTAGACTGTTCACATTTCCACCCACATAGATGAAGTCAGTTCTACTTTATTGTGAATATGGAGCTCAAATTGATGTTGAATTTAAAATTAGAATAAGCCATATTTAAATAGATGAATAGATAATTTAATTGATGCTTTTCCAAACATAATATCTAAATAGCAATTATTAGGGTTTAAAGGAAGTGCAAAAAACAAGTTTGATTATTATATGATGCTGTCGGGTTTCTGTTCTCGGGTTCTATTCAATCATTCATTTAATGTAAATGATTTCACGCAAAATAGGCGCTTTAGACGTCGAGTTGCGGAAATCAGCCCGTTATTACATTACATTATATGTAAATTATTACATTATATGTTCAAATGATGTGACCGGTCATAAAATAAGTATACATAAGTAATAAGTAGCCAACCAGACGATGAATCCTGATAAGTGTATTTGTGTAGTGCTGATAACGGGATATTTGAATTTTGGTGTTTACACTGTGCTATACTTGGTTTGCTAGTGCCGCCTGGAATATTCCAATATTTATATTTGCGATTCCACTGATGATAAATATTTTCATTTGTTTTAAGAATTTTCTAAGTAGAAATGTGTTGGCCTTTTCGCCAATGTGAAAATAGTTTATGATGTAGGTAGCAGTTCTGTTTTCAGAATGCACTATACAAAATTTTTGATACGAATAATTTTTTTATGCGAGCATAGTGAGTATCAAAATATAAAAAAACGAGTTTTACAATGGCTAATTATGTGGAGTTGCATACAATACTTTTTCTACAACCATGAAATACTTAAATAACTGAAAATACAAACTATTGTGAAGCGTCCAACACGCCATGACAGCTCGTCAAAACTCCGTTGACAACAGTGCGTGGTCCAAGTTGTCTCGTGCCGTCGGCATATAAATTAAAAAAATTACACGACAATTATTTTTTTCCGTGACAATTATTTTTCCTAAACAACTAATTTTGTATCAAATTTCATGAAACTATTAATATATTTACTTTGTACTTAATGAATTGACGGTATCGTAATGCAGGTTCGCGGTGTCGTAATGAATATTACGACACCACCGTTCCTTACGTAACGACCCTTGGGAATGAAGTTTGTGTTGCTGTTTGTGGTTTCACATTGAAGAAATTACCAAATGGGAGTAGAAAAAATATATTACTAGAGTAAGACGATAGTAGGAACCCCAAATCAGTTACTTATCAGTACTGTTTATTATCAGTATTCTCTAGTTTAAATCGATGGCACTATACAATAATTTATGTTCTTAATATTGTTTGTTTTATTGAAATAATTTGTGCAGATGCAGAATATTATTGAATGATTAATTGTTTATTGCCTGTAATTTATAAGTTCAGATAAGTTTAACAATCAATAGTCAGAATTTGAAATAGGTTAATAAGTTCAAAATCAGCTTACACAAATAAACATAAAAACATGATGATAACAAGTGAACTGATATAACTACGTACATAACCATTTTTATAACTGAAAGTAAATTAATAAGGTCCAACCTATCATAAGATTTTATAAGACTACATTCCGACCTAAGTACCAGTGCATAGGGTTCAAAAGTACATTTCTAGGTGATGGTATCTTTTAACCAGCCATTGAAAGATGATTCCTATGGCAACTTGTTATTTGACCTTTCTCTGGCCAGGTGACTTTAGCTTTAGTGTTTACGTAATCGAATACCTATTGATTTAGCAAATAATTAGGTAGCCAAGGTAACCAAGCTAAATCATTTGCTTTATTGCTTTGACTAGGAGTGCGTTACAAAACCAGTAGAAATAATTCACGTTGACAGCTGTACACCTTCAATTGCTTGTTTCAAATACAAATTTGAAAAAATTTTCAGCTGTTAACACGGTAATGGAATATGGACAGTTGTCAACGTTAATTATTTCAACTGGTTATGGAACGCTTTCTAAGTTTATTCATCTGCAAACATTTTTCCCTCACCAGAAATATAAAAACCCTCACCACATTGCGGAATTAAATTAAACTATTTTTTTCTTAGTGAACTCCACACACAGACAATAAAAGTACCAATAACGCCCTCTTGATAGGTTTTTTTATATTCCTGGTCATACTGGGTATACTTTCATTAATTATACTGGGTAATTAATTCGACCCCGACTATTGTATCACTTCTATATTTCAGTGATTAGTTTATCACAAATTCAAGGCCACAAATTCTCATATCGCTCTGACAGGAGTAAAAATGTAAAACGTTTAAACTGACATTTGAAATATTACTCGATAGTGCCGGTTCCACAACACAACGTGAAAAATTTACGTTGTTTTGTAACTCCTTGGGGAAATAAGTACTCTTTGTCAGGAACATAAATATTACCGGTTTTGGCTTTACTTGTAACTTGCTCTATTCTATCCGTCGGCAGTGGTCTAAGCCGAGGTCCATGCCCTTAGTGCTTTTGCTCCCCCTTCTGTCTGAGCGCCTTCCGCGCTCGCCCCCAAAGCCAGGTGAAACTAAAAAGGTCGTCTGAGGCCTACAATAAGCCTGAATTTACGTATTTGCATACCAAGTTTTTATAAAAAGATTTCAGCACTTAAACACATAATGACAAGAGTTATAGACTACAATTAGTCAATCAATCGTGCAACCACTAAGAGGCATTAAACAACATTTTTTGCACGTCTCGCGGCTGTGAGTCAGCGCAAGGTCGCGTATGCGCGTGCGCGCTGTGTGTGACCGTTACTTTCTACGCTCCAGTCACACGGTAACTAGAGCAATTTTTTTATAACTGCCTTTCTCATTTACGGATAAACGATTGTTAAGATATTATAAGGAAGCTTTTTTTGGGATACCTAATACTCGAGTGTATAAACTCAAAACATAGCGAAAAATAAATAAATAATAAATTAACAAATAAATAATAAATTGATATATCAATTCGCACGCTACTGTGGCGAGAGATGGCGATTTTATATTATACTAAAACTGGCGAATATATTTGGCCGCCCCTGTACCCAACGGTACAGGGGCGGCCATATTTAGTTTGTATATATGGCCGCCCCTGTACCGTTGTTTTGGCTCGTATTTAGTTTGTATGTTACACAACTGACATAAAGTTCATTATACTATGTACAATTACGTTGCGAAAATTCGCTTCCATTCCATTCCGCGGCAATGTAAATTGAGCCTTAGGGAGTCATAGGGAGCTCAGGCCCCGCTAAAAATGAAAATAAAGGTCACTTTACACTTCGAAGATCATGACCACGAAGAATCCAAGGGGACTCTGGGGAATGAGCCCTCCTAGAGGTAGAGGGGTAGTTGCCTAGCTGTGGCGGGAGAAATACCCACCCAAAGGTTTCATACCGCCAAAAGAAGACCTACCACCGGGTTTCAAACTCCCGTGGCCAACCTGGAAAACGCTTAATCGCCTGCGAACCCAGGTTGGCTGTTGCGGAGATAATCTTCACAATTGGGGGTTTTCCAGCGATCAAGTAAAGTGTGAGTGTGGTGTCTCCCCTCAAACCATGGAGCACTTGCTCTGCTGTCCCGCGTGTCCGACCACCTGCACGCGGGAGGACCTTTTCGAGGCCAACCAGAGGGCTATAGATGTGGCTGCCTTCTGGCCGGGAAAAATTTAATTCGGATCATCAACACGAAAGAAGAAGAACTGCGACATATATATTATAAGGTGGCCACAACAAGCACTAAATGTTGGTAGTTATACGATAGGTACCTATTACATACAACAGAGACTTGATTGTTACATTATTTGTATTTCTATTTTGCATTTCTTTGTTCACAATACTGCATTAGTTTATCTCAGAAACATTTCGATTCGAATGCTTCTAGAATCACATATTCACAATGTTTACAATGTGTAAAGTACTAAAGGACCTACTCAATCCATCACGAGACGTTTTTGAATGAGATAAGTCGACGCCGGGGTCAGTGCCTCCAGATAAAGACAAGTTTTTATTGTAGTTTAAAATATAGTAGCATGGAAAGTAACAGGTATAATCCGTCGGAAATATCTGTGGAACTAAGGTAGAGATAGGTAGGCACGTACCTATCGACACGCGAAAATCGAAACGTCATTTTAATTCATCTCGTTCACTCACATAACACGGACATAAAACGTGAGCGTAACAACACATTCCGTAAGCGTTCCACTTTGCATGTTGAACTCCGCTAAGGCACGCTCAGGTCCACATTTATTTCCGACGGGTTATAATATTTGTAAAAAGAGCGACATTGTTTAAATCTGCGATATCACAATCCACACCAATCTATTATGCCACCAGTATGTATTATTTTTTACTATGTCATTTATCAGAATCCGACTATATGTTTATAAGCTTTATCGAGGAACTCGTAACCTAGTTGCGAGCACGGTCTGAAAGTGATCGTGCAGGGTAAGCGATGTTGGCGCGGTCGGTACCTGGATGGGTGACCGCTAGTGGCATATTTCATCTGAGCTCCTCCGTGCCTCGGAAAGCACGTTAAGCAGTCGGTCCCGGTTGTTGTCGTTCGACAGCAGTCGTTAAGCCATGTCAGAGGCCTACGGGCGGCCTGAACAACTCTGACAAATAGGTTGGCCACTAACCATACGAAAAGCAAGCAAGCTTTATTATATTACTTTTGTCTACGCGTAATATATTATATTATAGATTGTACATCAACGTATATGATTTACAGATATATCATGTGAATGCGAGTTCCAAGAAACGACCTTAACGTTAAGATTTCCTTAAGTCTCGTGTCTTCTACAGCTATGGCGTAAAATGGGATAGCATGTATTTTAATGAAGACTTAACTCTTTAGGAACAGTTTTTAGTTACTTGTGTTTAGAAAACTGTAAAATTATTTTTACAGAAAATTGTCGACCGAATGGCGTGACGGAATTGTATGGGAAAGTCTAATAACTAATGTTTGTAAATTAAGAACCGTTGCATTGATATCAAAAAATCTTGTTATTTTTTAATGACTACTAAACCCGCATTTGACCTCGATCTCGCCTGATGGTAAGCGACGATGAGGTCGACGATGCGGGTCCAGTAAATGCCTATTCACTCTGGCCTTGAAGATCCCAAGGTTGTAGGTTTCGGGAAATACAGACGCTGGAAGGCAGTTCCATTCCTTAGCCGTTCGCATAATGAACGAAGAAGCAAATCGCTTCGTACGAAGATCCTCACATTTAATTGGGTCTTTAAATTCCGGAGTGTAACTCGCTAAATTTAATAATCGCGAATCGAAATATCTGTTGCATCATCCTACTTTACCTCTAACACAATGTGACAGTTTCTTATAGACTTATAGTCCTTAGATTTAGCGACCACGTCTGAAACAACCCCTCTGAATAAAGTACTTAAGTGAAACTTAATTTAAAAACTAATTTGGAAGGTTTTCTTATCCGTTTTAGAGTATTCAAAAAGTTCGCCTTACTTAAACTTTCTACATAATTTATTTTAAGACCGCCGACTCTACTCTATTGGGTAATCTATTCTCATCGTGATTTTAATGTTTATTTAGATGCTGTCTTGTTTGTGATAACTCTTATCTATCATATCAGAAACAAGAATATCAACGGAAATGTTTTTAATTTGCTGGTTTATGCAGCGGAAGTGTAGTTATAGATGAAGTTAATTTGTAAAGCAATGCGCTATTGTGAGTAAATGGCGGAAAAGAGTAGGTAAACCTAAGATATTTTTTATTTTTTTTATAAGGGAAATCTACAGCATTATCAATTATAAAATTACATATGTATTAAACTTAAAGAAGGCCAATTACAGATTTCCTCGTTTATATATGACTTGTCACGATGATTGGAGGCAACTCGCGGGTGACAGAGATACATGGAGGAAACGTATTCGGGAGGGATGTCAGGAACACGATGGAAAGTGGTTCGAGGCACTGGCGGCCAGGAGAGCAAACAAAGACCGATATATCACTCATCTACCCGGCGCACCACTCGCTTGCCGCGCGTGGGGGCGTGTGTGCCGCTCCCGAATAGGGTTATTTAGCCACGAAAAGCGATGCCTTCGCGACGCTGCTTAAATCGTCTGCAATAGACGTATCAGGCCTATGCTTATATGACTTGTATACCTATGGTACACGCGGATAACTTTAAGACTAATAATGTAGTATTAACATGAATATGTGATACATATTTACCACGAGTATTAAATGTTATTTGTAAGTACTTGTTAATCAAGTGCTGGCCAAGTGACTAAGATTATATATTTTTATTATTATTGTTTCTAATAATAAGACTAAAATTGAAATCGGCAGATCAACATCAAAAAGTACTACATATACGTAACAACGCCTATTGTGTACAAAAAGTTGTTAATTTATGTAGTGGTAATTTTGTGTAGGTACTGGTCAATTATTAGGTAGACGTTCTGGATGTAAACGGTATGTATAAGTGCCTCATTTCAGACAGACATTTCTAGGTTAAAAATACATACGAATAAGTTCGTCTGCACGTTAAAATTGAATAAATTATTAAATAAAATTAAGAATATATCTTTCGTCGAGGTCATTCTGTTTGATTGATAGTAAATCCAAACATAAACAGTGTTTATTACTTTGATGGTAACGTTCTTGACGT
Organism: Hofmannophila pseudospretella; assembly: GCA_947369225.1. Taxonomy (NCBI): domain Eukaryota; kingdom Metazoa; phylum Arthropoda; class Insecta; order Lepidoptera; family Oecophoridae; genus Hofmannophila; species Hofmannophila pseudospretella. Next base: position 9,455,213 of record OX376330.1, on the reverse strand, counting down.
CATCGTGATAGCGGATGTTGGGGAACTTTTCCTGCATTACTATTATAATTCATGTTCGTAATTACTTTTATAAAACATTTAATAACTACTACTACTGGCCTATGACACCAGGGCCCTATTTCACCAAATAAGAAACGTTGTAATTACCAAAGAACTTTTATATTATTTACCTATGTAGTTACAAGTGTAAATGACATCACTGTATGGGGATTTGGGGATTACTATTAATGTTGCCATATTAGGCTTGTAATTGCTAAAACTATTGTTTCGTAAATTAGGGTACAGGAGGGTAATCACACATATTTAGTGAGAAAATAAGATAGGGTTCGAGATATCGAATTCTACTGCGAGAATAGGACATACGAATCCAAATCCTCGATGTCAAATAAATAATTTATTTTGCAACAAAAACAATCAGTAGATGTACTAGTATGAACCATAGTCTCCACACTAGGATACCCTGTGTTGTGAAATCTATTAGGGGGAAAATCAATGGATTATATAAGAATCAAATTAAATATTATTAAAATCGGAATATTCGTATCTTCAGTATCATTGATGACCAATTGTTTTAGTGGTTAATACTTGCGGTTGTTGGTACTTGGTGAAACCGGTTTCGTTTACACATCTTTTACACATCATCATCTTCATCTTTATAAACAAATACCTGAAGATGTGTAAACGAAACCGGTCGTAATTAAAAAAATACAGTAAAAACCTGTGAAACAGTATATCATTTAAGTCTAATCATGCAATTGTTTTAGATTAATTAACAGATTATTAAGTTCAAAATCTCGTCATGAGTAAGTTCAGAATGACCTTCACAAAGAATATTTTAGCTTTCTCGAAGACTTAAGACTTCAACCTAGTTACGTAAGACTTTTTATCAATGAAGGTATTTAGTAACCTGCATGTCTAATCAAAATGACAATTTCGTAACTTAACTTTGATAACTAGATTACCTTTATCTACTAGTTAATATAGTATCACAGCAACGAAGTTCTAATCTTGGACCGTTTACATTGAAACGATAAGTATAATTGACTTCGGTGTACCTGTAACAAATTACATAATTTCTGTGCATAATTCCAATCCTCATTAAGACCGGTCACAACAACGAATGATTGATAGAGTGCACCTATAATAAAGAATATAATGTTTTCATAACACCTCACTGTATTTTCGGCCCGATTGACCATTTCGCTTGTAAACACTCATTGTCACAACCACAAGTGTGGGCTAAAATTGCTGTTATTTAGATCTTTGCACTCTTTGCCTTTGTAATAAGGTTGATTTTATTTAAAGATACTGTAAGGACGGAAATCGTGAATAGCAATTGGTAGATCCTGTCCTGGTTTTATTCCGTTCTTGACTTGTCAGATGTTAAAAATAGTTTCTTTGTGTAGTTTAGTAAAGTTCACTCTTTAGCCTTTACAGATAACTTCGTTATTTACAGACAGTGTAGGTCGCTGTATACCTGACATCTCTTTAGTATAAACTTCGTCGATTTCTATGAAAAATATAGTTAGGTGATAAGCTGATAAGCCGCGAAATGGAATAAGCAGTCTCATTTTAGCAAGTACCTAATATTTAAAAGTAATATTGGCAACGTACAATCTGCAATGACATTTCCTTACGATTTTAGTAAGGGTTCTTAAATACTACTTTTTATAACATCAAATCATTGTTGATGACGGATTTCGTTCGCAAAATTTTGTGTCTAATACAATCTTCAAGTGATTGGCCAATTACTTTTTGTTGTGGTTTATGAGTTTATGACTTACTCCTTGAAGCCTGCAGATAATTTTCATTTTCATTACCTATATACACGCCACGAGCGATACTTCGACGCACTCCATTTACAATATAATAATGTGTTCATTGTTCAGTGTTCATCATATTCCTGACAGATTTATTAATTACGCATCGATAGTATATGTAATAGTGTCCATTTTATCTTTCAATTACAATGTTTGTTATCCTTGAAGTCTAGAAAACTGTACATAGGTACTGATGTACCTCTCGTTTCAACAAGTTAGGTATAATAAATAACTATAGTCTTTTTCACATAAGAAACTTTTATGAAAACCTAAATAAAATACGGATTCTCTTACGTCCTAACTCATACTTTATGTAGGTACTCTCTGTGACTCAACCGATACTAATCGGAAGACTTCCTTCCGACTTTCATCAGTCAATCCGTATTTTATTTAGGTTTTTATAAAAGTTCGACGTGCCTTCCTATGTGAAAAAGACTATCAATCGACTACAAACATTCCAGATTCGTGAAAGACCTGGAGGACGGTTTCGTCCGGCACAGGCCGACGGCTCGGCTGCGGCAGTCGACGTCTCTTGGCGCCTCAACTTCGTACAACGAGGTGATACCGCCCCCGCTGCCGCCCCCGCCGACGACCATCACACAGGGCCGGCGCGTGGACTCGTCTCTGCGGCGGCTCGAGAGGGTGCACGACGACATCTTCCAGTTGTAGCGGCCGAAGCAGCGCAGGTAGGCGCTATTTAATTCAGTCAATGATGACTTTTCAGGCTATGTATAGGTACATATCCTGGAGTAGGTAGTCGCATGGCGCCTCCACTTCGTACAACGAGGTGATACCGCACCCGCCGGCTTGCTTGCTTATCGTATGGTTAGTGGCTAACCTATTTGTCAGAGATGTTCAAACCGCCCTTAGGCATCTGACATGGCTTAACGACCGCTGTCGAACAACAACAACCGGGACCGACTGCTTAACGTGCTCTCCGAGGCACGGGGCATCTCAGATGAAATATGCCACTAGCTCACCCACCCAGGTACTGATTATGAATTTTTTTCTGATTATGACACTGTTTAAAAATAGAAACTGATTTTTTTAGTTCCTAAAACAGCAGCTCTGGTTATCATTAATTAACGTCTGGTTGTCATTTATTAGGTTCTAGTTATTATTAATTTGCAACTTGCCATAAACGTAATGTTTTTCACCTCAAGTCTATTTTCCCTCGTTTTCAGATATGCGCGATTCCAGTAGACGCGACAGGCTGTCGTGCTGAAGTCACTGCGACTTGTCGTAGCGACAGTCGCAATCGCACGCGACCAGTGAATGCGACCGGTCGCAATTAAACACTCAAGTACACACCGGTGAGTCCAATCATGTGAGGTCACGGAAGTGATATTAGATAAATATAATAATATATGATCTGTTCGTTTAGGGGTTCTGTAATGAAGATAAAAGTATGACTTTGTTTTTTTTTGTAAGAATTTATAAAAAATATAACCGTCTATTTTATAATTTTGCCCGTTTATTGTGGTACAGTCCGTCTACAATATAAATAAGAACAGTATAGAATGTCTAAACTAACGCTCGCCGCACTCGTCGTATTCTCATTCGTGGTCTACTTTGTCGGTCCACCACAGTCGCGTGGCGTAAGAATGTGAGTGCCTTGCCTTAAATAAGGAAAAATTCCTTTCTTATTTATTTTGTGTTCTCTGGATAAAGTATACCTATCTGTCAAATTACTAATATTAAAATTGTATTGGATGGATATTTATTCCACTGTGATTAATTTCAATATTTGACAGATTATGTACTTTATGTTGACTGTACATTAATTTCCTTGTAATTGTCACATTATTAGTCATTCCTAATGTAAAACTCGTGAACGAAGAAGCTAGACAGGTTAATGATTGTTCTAATCTACATAAACAATGATTAACCTAAATCTTTATAATGATAACTGTAGATAAACGATCAAATTATTGGCACAATATAGATAAGTGCAGAAAAGTTTCCCTTTCCCTTCAGTACTAGCGTTCTAGTACACGCTGTGGGCCGTGTACCTATGTACAACACGCCGATCGATTGGCCTGAACCGATAAAGAAGTTTCTGCCTTTGTAACTGAGGCCATCCATTAAATGCAATCCGCGCGCGGACTAGTCGATGTACATTGCTGCTTATTGTGTTCTTTCACTGACGTTTTAACATCATAACGAGAAATTGATATTAATTCGCCGCGGACATCCGCGTCACGCAGCGGACGGCCTGAAAGCGCGCAGCGTTAGTGCCTCACGCTAGAACGCTAGTACTAGTTCCTTTTCTGTATCTGTGCTTGTCTGTTTTGTGGTATTGATGTTATTCATATTTTAATATTAGTATATGTTACTTATGTAAATTTGTGTGTATGTAACAAAATTATGTATTTATATGTATATCCTTATTTATACCTTAGATTATATTTCAATCTCAACATCACATGTCTCACTGAAGTAGCTAATAAACTTATTATAATAATAATAATACGAATACAGGATGGCAGATATCAGAAACAAGGATCATTATTATTTGACTGAATATTTTTTCCGTTTTGTTACATACTGTATGTTAATGGAATATTAAAATGACTAAACCCTTTTTACCCAAGTATTATGTTTTGACATTATGATATGAAGTACCAACTATAATTATGCTTTTTGGAGCCAGATCTATGTACGCACGCCCTTTAAACATCTATATAATTCGACCTCATTAACATTATACTTAGGGCCCATTCCGACAGAAGACGGTCAAGCTTTCCGTGGGCTGTGTACTTTGATTGGCAAGGAGAGCAGACCAGCAAATGCACCACATGATGGTAAGTGATCACCGTCGCCCATAGACATCTCACCTCACTATAATGTTATTAGAGGGTTTTCGATGCGCTGCTAAATTTGATATGGATTGCCTCATGTGGCCGTAATTACGTTTGCTTGTATTGCTGCGTTATAGGCGTTATAGGTAAACGTTAAACGCCAATCAGATGAATGAATTTAAATATGATAATAATATATATTATATTGTATATTTTAATATGATTGCGAACGCAAACCGCGGAACCTTTGACCGCCTCCTATCGTATGACCCCTATGGTAGTAAAGATTTTAAGGCATCTTCTAGAATTTGGCCAATACCTAATTTATGTTAACTATAATCTTTAATTTCATCAACTAATTTTTTTTTTGTCTACTTACATTTATTCTAATTAATTTTATTCATATCATTCTAGTCATTTCTTTTAACCTAAACCTTCTAAACCTTTATAGTTAGCTTTTGATCGAGTTTCTTGTGATACAAAATATTTCGAAATATAATTTGCCTTTATCGATGCAGCTCTGTGTATTTTTATCGATTTTATATTGATGTGGCTTCTGTCAATTTGCTACCCCGTAGCGATTAGATATCTATATTATTCGCTACATCCTTAGTATTAATGTTACAGCAAATAAGTTTCTACTCTTTGTATCATACATATTATACCTATGTAAACTAAATCCACATTGTAACTCTGTGCCTGTTAGTACCTTTTTGTTGTACTATTTTGAATAGATTTTCTTACTTACTTACTTCTTGTCATGTATGTTGGTTGTAAGGAGAAATTAGTTTCGAGAATGTTTAGATGAAACCCTACATATATGTATAATTGTATCATACGTGAAAATATTATATATACATATACCAAACGGCACTAAATACCCTTGGAATGTTATAAAATAATATTTGTTGAGCTTAATAAGTGTAAAATAAATAGTAATAAATCTGAACCTAGATTATTGTTAATATAGAATTTAAAATCAAATCAAATCATCACTGAAATCTGTTCATATAATTGAGATTTTAGACTATGGTTATTTTATTCATTATACGTTTACATTTAATTTAATTCGATAAGGAAATCATTTGTGGTTAATCTTCTTTCCGATGTGGGTTTTTATGTCACAAAACCATTCCAAAGTTTTAAGTGTATTTTTAAAATCATGTCCATATAACACTATGAGCGTGGCTAAATGAGCAACTTCGTTTAAGATTTCAGTGCCTTGTGACAGGGACCGAAAGTGGTTGCCTAAATCCTTTTATGCAGACATCCAAAATTGAACACAAAATGCATACCGTTAAGGTATACTCTACAATAAATATTTTTGTGAAAAACGGTATCGTTTACCGGTTTTTGACCAAAATCATTCATAGTAGTTTCTACCTTAACGGTATGCTTTTTATGTTTAATTTTTTATGTGCTAAAAATAGATTGAGTAATCACATTCGGTCTCTGCCTTGTGATAGCCAGTACTACTTCCAAAGAGTAGTGTAGCAGCTGTTATTGTAACTTATATAAAAGTAAAAGTAAACTAAAATACACTATATAGCATAAAGTAAAATATAAAACATGTATACGGCGCAGCTATACGTTGATTTGTAGAAGCTTATAATTGTAAATTCGGTTGGTAGTTTTTAAAAGAGAAATCAAGCTCCATCTGTTATGGCAGGTTTACATTTGGTCAAGTACAGTGGCGAGTGCAAGTTGCAAGGACAGTGGCGAGTAGAATGGCGAGTGGCGAGTGCATGGCCAGGGACAAGGCAGCTTGCAAGCCAACTTGACTCACCACTGTTTCACGGTTTACACCACTGTCCTAACTCACTGTACTTACCCACTTCGCTGAACACTTGACCAAGTGTAAATCAGCCTTTAAGGATCGGTGCGATTCGAGTTTTAACAGGAAACAACTAGCTCCACTTTAATAGAAAATCTAATTCTTCCAAATAGAAGGGAATTTACACTACAGCCAGTCAAACAATATTTGGATCCACTGGCAAGGCAGCTTGCAAACCAAGTTGACTCGCAACAGACCACCACCACATATATCACTTTCCTAACTCACTGTACTTACCCAGTTCGCTGACTCGTTGGCTGGAAAGCGTATGAGTCTTCTGGGGGTAGCCTACCCGAAACCAGAGGACTATAGGTTCCTTCCTGTAAGCTGTATGGCGCCCTTGATGCAAAGCATCTTTAAGGAACAGGAAGGAGACTAAGGTAAGGGGTGAGCACAAAAGATCCCGGAGGGTCGAAGTGCCGCTGGGGTTATCCCTGGCCCCCTGTCTTAAGAAAAGATACCCAGTTCGCTAATAAACCAGCCATTAAGGAGAAACGCTTTTAATTCCGCAATATTGCGAGGGTTTTTACCAGGGTTCGAAAAAATCCGATAATTATAATAAATATCGGATAATTATCAGTTTGAAATTATCCTAAAATTATAAATTCAAAACTGATATTTTTCGTTTTTTATATTTCATGAAAGAAATATCTAAATAAGTTAATTCTAGTATTAACAGAAAGCTCATTCTCGATTTATTTAGAGAATTCATCTCAATTCCTGATATTAACTACAGAAATACTGAGTTTCAGCAAAATAATAAACATAACCTATAAATGGAAGTCTAGCGCGTATAGAGACAAGGTAGCCTCTCGCTTCATTTAAATTTCGCGCCGTCTTTCGATCTTTTTCTACGATCTTGATATAATTATCAGCGAACCCTGGTTTTAACATTCCTGGTCAGGGTATACGTAAGATTCAGGTTGAAGGTTGCTTGCGATTGGTTTGTTGTTGAGCCATAAAACCAGTGCGCAGGTTCTAAACTGTACATGCATGATGGAAACGGTTCTTCATGTTTAAGTATTTCCATTGCAGTTAATATTAGACGTTATATTCAGTTTGTATGTTAGGGTGCTATATAATTTTTAGTACCTTCTAACTATTCGTTCAATGTGTGCAGCTAGAACAATCCGAAGCAATTCTGTGATGTGAAATCAATCAAACAAAATGTGTTAAAAAAAGAACATTTGTCGACTTGATATTGTTTCACGTGATCACGTTTTATAGATGTCATTTTAACACTACTGCTTGACGTTAGTTAGTTCGATATTATAATAAACTAATAACTGAAGACCGAGGTAACCGCTTTCGGTCTAAAGCGGTTACCTGAATCTATTTTGTATCACGTGCAAGGTTATGGCTGGTTTACATTTGGTCAAGTGTTTAGCGAAGTGGGCAAGGACAGTGGCGAGTAGAATGGCGAGTGGCGAGTGCCTGGCCAGTGACAAAAAGTCAAATAAAATTTATATCCACTGACAAGGCAGCTTGCAATCCAACTTGATTCGCCACTGTCCACCGGTTTACACCAGTCCTAACTCATTGTACTTACCCACTGCGCTGAACACTAGACCAAGTGTAAACTAGCCTTTAAGGATCGTTGCGAATTTCGAATTTAACAAGAAACAACTACCGCCACGTTAATAAAAAATCTAATACTTCCAAATACAAGAGAATTGGGAAAAAATATTTTTAAAATTGGGATTTATGTTGTTCTTCTGATTGATAAGTGATTATTTAGACATATTGATATAGCTTTATTACTATAGGTAACTATGGGAAAACGACTTAGAATAAAGCTACTATTAAGGTTCTGAAAAAAAAAAACACTTTTCATGTGTAGAACAACATAAACACCTACATTTTTCAAAATTAACCTGCATTTAAGAGAAATATTTTTACATCCGTGTGGAGTGGTTGTCCGCAGCCTTAATCGGTACAGTCGACCACAGGTCAACCTACCCAAAACGTCAAAATTTGAAAATCTGAAATGTTTCATAATTCGCAGGCATAAGGCTGAGATTTAATCGAAGGTGTGAGGTATAGATACTGAAATGAAAGGCGACAGCCTTGCTGGTGTCCTCCCCCAACAAGTATCACTCACTCCGCGGCAGGTGGCACGCGGTATAGGGCGAGCATAAAGAATACACTACCCATTAACTGAATAACAATCAGCTTTGGCGCAAATAGGTTTTTGACAGATGGTATACTACAGTTTGTGGGCGACTGTACATAATTTGAAATTACCCTATAGTCTCACTAGATTAAGTAATTTCAGTGTGCAAAATGTGAAAAATTATGTTGGTTTTATGCACAATTTCAAATGTGTTGTTTTAATACATTTATGCATATAACGGTGTACAGCTTGTGTATGATAATAATACTTACTACTACTACTTACTCCGCTGGCGCAGCGACCCGAAGTGGATCTTGGCCTCCGATACCAAAGAGCGCCATCGCTCTCTCTCTCTCTCTCTCTCGTGCGCAGTCTCGAGCCAGTCAGGCGCCCGGAGCTCCCGCAGATCCTTCTCCACTCCATCGCGCCAGCGGTATCTGGGACGTCCGACCGGACGTCGCGCGTCGTCCGTTAGGATGGGGGAGGATCGGGCAGTTAAACGAGCGTATGTAGGACGCCCTAACGTATGATAATAATAATGTATTGAAATTGATGTATTGAATGTATTTTAATGATTTGAATGCCAATAGCTAGCGAACAATGCGATTGCGATAATTTGTCAGTTAAATATGCTTTATTTGTAAAACTATCCCTTCATGTTTATTTATGCTAGTTGAGCTTTAATAAATAATATTTTATTACACGTTGAATTTGTGTTTCTATTTATGGCCACACTGACTTACTGCGTTTGGAATGAAAGTCAAAAATCAATTGTAAAAAATTTATTTGTAAATAAAAATATATTGTACCCGATTTAACATAAAATATAATTCGTTCAGAATTTACCTTAGATATTTACACTTTTAATATTTACAATTGTTCGAGAATCTTAACTAAATTGTGATTTTGGATAGTAAGGAAGGATTGACGATCACGGTGTATTCTGATATGGCAAACTAATAGTAAAATAAATAACAATACAAATCATGTTATATAGCGAACTCTAAGAAAATTGTGATGACAGTTTTGTCCTATTAGGTATAGATTGCAATTACTTCTAGTTAGTTCATGACATTAATTTCTTTATTATTTCCTACGGAGCCGAAACGTGGACACTGACGGTGCGACTGGTTCACAAATTGAAAGTCGCTCAGCGTGCTATGGAAAGAGCTATGCTCAGAGTATCTCTGCTGGATCGAATCAGAAATGAGGAGATCCGGCATAGAACAAAAGTTATCGACATAGCTCATAAGATTAGCAAGCTGAAGTGGCAGTGGGCCGGTCACATCTGTCGCAGAACCGACAACCGCTGGGGTAGACGAGTTCTGGAGTGGAGACCGCGTTTGGGCAAACGTAGTGTGGGACGCCCCCCTGCTAGATGGAGCGACGAGCTGCGTAAGGTGGCTGGCAGCGACTGGATGAGAAGAGCCGAAGATCGGGCTCAATGGCGCGCCCTGGGAGAGGCCTATGTCCAGCAGTGGACTAGAATGGGCTGCTGATGATGATGATGATTAATTTCTTTGGCAAAATAGGTGTCTTGCGGTGGGATTGTTCTTACAAGGAACTAACAACTAGGTAATTGATGAACCAACTTAACAGAGAATATGCATATGAATGGCTTTTTAAGATTAATTAGTAATGGCGTCAATTCTAAAACTAAATAAAACTGTCACGCTCACTCAATATGCTAAAAGTGTAAAGAGTGAATGTTTTAATTTAGCGAGTGACACCCAGAATCGGTACCAATGTTATTATAGTAAAACGTTAGACATGTCTAGATAATAAATCATACCTATTGTTCGCAACAGAACAATAGTTTAGTGATTGTATCCAAACTTTAATATACGACTTTAAAAAGCTAAACAATAGGAACTTCCTGTCCGACCTTAAACATTGTGAGGAACATCTATAACGCCGTAATAACCATAAACTCATTTATTAAGAATCCATTGGACCTATATAATGACTGTTGTCCAATCCTGTGATACGATACTATGCACACTCTCTGTTATCTGGTCAGTATATTTCAATGTACTTATTCATAAAATAAATTCGTAAGCTCACAAAAATAATACTTATCACATTTCACGTAACTAATTTAAAGGTAACTTTTTACACAATAATAATATCTTCATGTATTTATTTGGGATTATCACAATTTGTTCAAAATTGTATTTTATTTTTCAAAGGTTATATTTTACAACATGTTAGTAAAAGTAGTCTGTAATTAACATCTACACACTTGTTTTTATGTAGGTACTTTAATAGTTATACACGCTGTGCTTTTTGCATTGATTATTTTAATTTTCCTACTTTTTCAGTAAACAAAGTTTTGACCCTGTACAACTGAATGCTATTATCCACGGCCTGGCACGGTTTCGTCGTCACGACATGGTAGGGAAGCAAAACGTATGGGATTGTATGGAGAAGCGTCGTTGACGGCATTAAATAATACCGTCCAGGAAATATAAAAGCGTCGCCACACAGTGCTATACATATTGATTCCGCCACTTTCGTATCAGTACAAAAAGCATCGAGTGTGGAAGGACCATGTTTAGAATTCTTACACAAATATCCACAGAGCGAGTTTTTGATACACGTTATTAATTTACTATAAATTATTTACAGAATTACATCTAAATGGCATGTTGCACCCCTGTTTCCATGTTATTCGTTTGCTTACACTAAGTTCTGACACTCATTTACACTCTAAGTCGGCGCCTCCTCTATTTCATCTAATATCGTTTTACTCGCCTCCTGAGTCCTATTAAGCAGAAAATCTAGGTCATTCGAAATTTTATTCAACATCCTATCTGTTTCCGGGGAATCGTACGCCTTCTTCCACTCCCTATTAACCTGTTCGATGTCGGATTTCGATTTGGGTTCGTCTTTAACGACCTCCATGGACGGCAGAGATATGCTCGAAGTGAAGTCGGATTTAAGTTTGTTGGATTTCTTTAGGCAGCTCTTGATGGGCGGGGAGGGTATTTTGGATACGTCGGGGTTTGATTGGACGCATATGGTGCAGTTTTCTTTAGGGGTGTCGAAGCGTTTGTCGTAGGGTTCGAAGTCTACGGAGCAGGTGAGGAGGGGGGTGGCGGGGGTTTGTCTGGGTGGAGGAGTGTTTAGGACGCCTAGTTCGAGACAGACTCGGGCCATGTATTCTGGTTGCGTGGAGGGGCGAGGGGGGTGGTGTGCGGTGCGCGGGATGAGGTCACAGACCGCGTGCGTGGTGGTCACGTGGCGCGTCTCGTAACGGTGCGGGCTCAGGATCGAGTCCTTGTACTCTACGCAGCGGACGATGTCCGCTCGGCTGTCTGGCATCGATGTTCTTCTGGAAAGTGATATTTAGTGTGATTATTATTTATTTTGAAAGTAGATTCGGCAAATAAGCCTAAGATCTACTTTTCCCTACCAGTACATGCAACAGGCCAACACTAGCAATATCAGTATATTTGTATTCACTAACCATTTGGAACATTTAGAACACTGCGGTTACGTCAACATAATATGAAACGCATTACACTAAAAAGAGTTAAATTGAATTACTTGGTTTAGCTAGCACTGTTAAGCGAAGAATAGGTCATTACATTTCGGAAAAACCACTACAGTACTTTGGGTTCAATTTTAATGGCATCGGAACAGATAGCGATTATTTATTTCTAAACGCCTTTAGCATACGATTTTGAAACGGAATCGGACCAAACAATCTACTTTTCTGTTACTGTTCTGTTCGCCACCCTCACTTTTACGCAATCTAGCAGATGAGTGAGCGAGAGAGTTTCATTTAGTGTTAGCTGTAGATTTGGTGGCTGCCCTAGAATCGATGCCAATAGCTTCTAGTGGGTATAACTTACTAGCTCACCTGTGCAATCTGGCGGGACTCTCGAGGTCGGGCGCGCGCCAGTACGAGGCGACCGGCGACACGGGCGACGACGACGCCTCTAGGACACCTACCCCTCCGCGGCTTTCCACCTCGCCGCCTTGCTTTATGTACACTGAAAAGATGAAATAGGGTATTTTCATGGCTGAGAACGTGCGCAGGCGCAAACTAGAAAATCTTAAATATCTCGGTAACCCGGATTCAAGGTCTGATAACACAGTATAAGCTTTTGATTTTTCTTTACAATAGAAGAAATTTCATTTTGAAACCATAATAAAAAATCGGTACTTGAGCCCATAGTTCCGTGGGCATGGTCGTATCACGGACATCCTGAAGGATCTAAAATTCGTTTTTCGATATCTCAACTAACATCAGAGATATTGATGGTTAAAGTTAGTACTGGAGAGATGCTCTGACCCCTTTTAGTAAAACAGTTCTTTATATATAGCCAGGACCTGCTTGTATAGCGCTACAGCACAGTGACGTCACAATTCACTATTGCCGTTTCTTTCTATCGTCTGATAGATTGCATGTAGCAGCTATTTTATTTTTCAACGAATTTTAATTCTGTTTTCACATTTGACCGTTAATATATCTATTTATTATTTTTTATGAAATGCATTTATATTTGTTACTTGGAAACTACCCTACTGTCATTAGTTAAGTAAGGCAACGCGAGCGCAGGGAGATCCTAGTTAACCAACTGAGAACATTATCTGTAAACTTGGCGCCCTCAAAAAGGAGAACTTTTTTTTTTTATTTACATCTAAACCCGCGTTTAAACTTAATCTCACCTGGTCGAAGATGAAGCACACGGGTTTAGTAAGTACTGGCTCTTCTATAATCACTGCCGAAGTGAAGATATTTGACGACATACCTTACATAGAAAGTGGTCGCTAGGTCGATCCTGAAGGGTTCCTTCCACCAGCAAGTTGCTCGGATTAGTTGCCTCGTACGACAAGCTTTACCTATTGGCGGTAGGGATGTTCTAAATCCGTCACATACACGAAAAAACTTACAACTGAGTGAGGTGTCCCCAGCAGGAGAGTCATGCCAGTCTCTCGAGGGCAAGGAGAGGATCTTCCTGGCTGAGCGTAAGCATTCGTCGTCGCGGATCACGTAGCACACTAGCATCGCCAGGCCCTGCAAGGGGCCATGGAAATAATGAACTTTCAAAAAGAGAGATAAGCTCTACCTGTGTATGTCAAATTTCTTGCTGTTGTTTCTTTTGTAATTTATGTGTGTGCAAATTAAAAAAAAAACAAAAAAAGCAACTTCTAAACTCTTCATTTACCCCCGCGTGGATTATGGACGTGAGTTTATGTATGTATGTTTGTTAAAACTTTTAAAAGAAATGTCGGGAATATTCGATCGATCTATTTGTATGAGATATTAAATATATTTTTATGTAAACTGTTCGTTTTCTTTATTTTGCAATAAGTTGTGTGTACACTTTAGGTCTTATGAGTAAAAAATAATGATTTTTACTCATAAGACTTAAAACAATGATTTAAACACAACTTTACCCAAACGGGTGTAGCAAACAAATACATTAATCAAAAGAAATTAATCATTTAAACAAATAAATTATAAAAATAAAATTAATTTACATGTCATATAATAATAATAATAATTTTCCAATTAAGAAATAATGTCAATCAAATAGCCCGCCCCTTGTCGTCCCCGGTGCAAAGGTGTCCATAACGCTCGCGGCGTTACCGCGCTGTATCGCTACGGCCAACCTTTGCACCAGGTACGACCCGGAGCGAGGGTCACAGCCCCTCTCCCTTAGGCGACGGCCAATCTCTGCCACGAATTGTTTCGCCTCCGCCCCCCAACAACCCGTTGTCTCCACCGCGAACGGGACGAACAAGTAGTTCTGTTGGAGAGCGGAGTACTTATCCCTATCATTTAAACCATAATGTCAATTCATGGATATTTTTGCCCTGGTTTACCATTCATTGGTGCATATAATAGAACAGAGGAACAAACGCGGGCCATTGATTGTAAGGGTCACCGTCGTTCATCTTATCCCACTTTAATGTTATTAGAGGGTTTTTGATGCGCTGCTAACCTTGAGGACTTGGTTGGTGTGCCTCATGTACCGGTAATTACGCTGGCTCTTTTACACTTCAAACCGAAACACAGATATTGCTGCTTTGTGGCAGAAATAGGTATTTATGGTATAAGGGTGGTACCACGCCAAAGAGTATTCATTCATTCATTCATTCATTCACGCCAGGTTAATCCTGCACAGAGTCATGCCACCTTGATAATTTTTAATTAGATTCTGGATATTCCTGAATCCTGATGCAACAAACTCACATTAGCCAGTGCGGCAACAGAAAGCGCCGCCACATGTGAAATGCGTCGCTCGCCTGGCTGCGCGTACGCAACGCCCGCCGCCTGCGCCGCTGTCGTCGTGAATAGTAACACCAGTGTGTGGCGGACCACTCGACACCTGGCGAACCACAGAAAATCAGCACCAGACCTGTCTAGTTATTACCGGTTTCAAAATCATGAATGATATCATGAATGGAAGTGACAGAAAGAAATGCAATGTACGAACGACTAAATAACTAAATTAGACAAAGAAAAAATTTAAGACCTACATAAGACGGATCCTATCTAAAAAGGGTTATTATATATAAAATAAATGACTACTTAAATGATAAATAGGCTTGGTCCTAAATTCAGCTCCAGCTCTGCACATTGTGTATATGATTGTATTCATAATTATTGTAAGATATATTATTTCAAAAGATGTGCTGCTGAAAGTTTCTTGCGTCGCTTCTTTCGTTTAAGCTATAGCACCTTACGAAGCGGTAACAGACGAAAAACAAATGACGTTGTAAAAGTCTACTATAAGGTACTTACTTACAATAAAAACATGATTTGATTTGATTTGATTTCGGGGCAAAAGTGACATGCTGTTGAAGGAAATAATGTTGCCGACCCGTTCATAAGCGCCATCTTCATTTCTCCAAGGATATTAGTGTTGGTTCTTGTTCACGTCAATGTAGGGGTATAATATTTTTTCCGCGACTGGCCGCCCCTAACATCTAGCCGCCCTAAGCCCAGGTCTAATCGGCCTTAAGAGCACTTCGCCTCTGGTTCAGACAGACTGGAAATAGCACCCACGAAAGTCACATTCCTTACCTATCCCGCAGGTAGTTCCTCCTCTCAGCGGGCACTTTGTGCGTAATGGTCTGGAGACGCAGCGCTGCGCAGACGGCGAGAGCGAGGCACAACACGGCGAGCAACGCGCAGCCGGCCGCGCAGACCACTTGTGCCGCCGCCCCGACCTGCAGGGGCGCTCCGCCCCACAGCCGCGCCGTCAGCCAGGCTAGCGTGCATACTCCTGGAATGTTTGAACATGTGTTTAGGTCCGGACTTAATGCGTCCGGTAACGGTACAAGCCAGAGCGTCGGTTTTTGTCGACACGTGATCTACTCGTTATTTAAGTCCTAGTTTGTGCGATATATAACTTTAATTTCTATTCTGGATAAATACAGGCACAGTCCTTTTGGAGGTAGGTGGGCCTACCCATATTATTTAATTAATCAATTTTTAATTGAACTTTTGAATCATTGAGATCGATGTCATTGTTTGTATCATAAACGTATTCTGTGTCCGTTTGTGCGATATTAAGCATTATTTTCTATTCTGGATAAATACAGGTGCAATCCTAGCCTAGCTGAACATTGGGAGTCGAGGGTGGGGCGGAGAGGGGTTTCACTTATAAACGAAACAGCAGATTTTGATGGAGGGGGGGTCATAATAGGGGTCGCAAGGCAATTTTAGGATCTTTTACTATGGGAATCAACGATTTGGCGGTGGGACTGCGAGGCATATCCCACTCTTTGCAACCGCGTCTGGGCAAATAGCTGAATAAGCCAAGGATAACCAAGAATGGTTAGCAGTACCGTCGATCACAGGTCAACCTACCCAAAACGTCAAAATTTGAGAATCTGAAATGTATCGTATTGCGCAGACATAAGGTTGAGATTTATCGACTGTACTAGAGGCAAAAAATAATTCACGAATTCCCGTGGTGCCGATAGTACAACCGGT
Source organism: Hofmannophila pseudospretella (assembly GCA_947369225.1). Lineage (NCBI taxonomy): Eukaryota > Metazoa > Arthropoda > Insecta > Lepidoptera > Oecophoridae > Hofmannophila > Hofmannophila pseudospretella. The sequence continues at coordinate 9,438,688 of OX376330.1, read as the reverse complement.
AGTAGTACCTGCAAGTAATCCAACCGACGGAGCCCGCTGCGCGCGGCCCGCCAACTCGGCCTGCAGCAACAATGGCTGCGCGCACAACGCCGCGCACCCTGCGCACCAGCACGCCGCGCACACCCAGCCTAAGGCGCCGGGGCACGCTTCTTCCTGCGTACCAGAGGGACTCATGAGCATCTTCTTGTAACTACTATGAGTACGGAGAAAGGTGATCTTCAGAAGGAATCGAGTAGCCTGATGATGGTGTTTGTTAGAGCCTTATATGAGTGTCTTTATCGTCTTTTCGTCTTTAGGCCGAAAACGGGCCTAATAAGTACTCTTCTAGAAACACATCAACGCCGATGCGAAGATATTTGACGACAGACTTCACATATAGAAGGGTAGCTATAGCCAGGCGGACCCTGAAGAGGTTCTACCACTAGCTAGTTACTCGGGTCAGTAGCCTCGTACGACACGCTTGCCCAGTGGTTGTATACATAGGGATACTCTAATTCATCTCATATATGGAATAATATTATATTACAAATGTGATTTTTACTCAAGAGGAGCAATATAATGACAATTATGAGACTTCAAAAGATACCTGTCTAGTATCACACTCCAAAAGCGCCAGCAGTGCTGCAGAGTGCGTCCCAGCAGTAGCGACCTTCAGCAGTACCGGAAGTCTCTCCTTCCTCGGCCCCGGCATCAAGCCCAGCAGCTGCAACGCTGCGGCTGCCAGACACATGGCTCCGCCTAACCCGACCGTGATCTTCACGATGCCTTTAAGGTCCTTCTCTGCGTCTGTCTGGAATAGTTCGTGTATTGTGTTGGTTAGTTTGGTGTGAGTTTTGAATATTTTTTGTAAATAAGACAATACAACTAAATGATATTTGGGCATCGTCGCTTGCAACATCAGATGTACCTCCGACCTCAAGAAGACCACGACAGTGTTTAGAAGAGGGACCCCTCTTTTTTTAGAACCAGGTGTAGTGACACTGTCGGAATACAAAGGCGAAAATATTTGGCCATGAACTACAAAGATTGTGGAGTAAAACGAGCGTATGTGGGATGACCAAACGAACGACATCCGGTCGAACGTACCAGATAATAGCGTGATGAAGTCGAGAAGGACCAGCTTAAGGCATAAAACTAGCGCGACGCGGCGCTGAACAAGAGCGATGGCTCTTTAGTATCGGAGGCTCAACATCCACTTCGCGTCACTACGCCAGCGGACTTAAGTAAAAATTATCATAGAAGATAATCGCAAGCTTGGTGGACCCAATTCTTACCACTATGTGAATTGGTGTCCATATTATGGCCCTTTTCCGTACGGTACAAGAATGACGTAGACAACAAGGACGCTTTAGGTGTTCCTGTGTTGCGATGCGATTTCGTCGCCCATCACCCCTCGCTATACGCAACTACCCCAGAAATCGACTCAGTTTATACTTACAAGTGTTGACCTGGCGATTGTGAACAGAGCGTAAGTTCCAAGTCCTCGACAACGGCAGGACACGTGTGTTTGCTCGGACGGTATTCGCACCTCGCAGTCTTTTGTGCTCCAAGCTCTCGGATCTGATGGCGAGCGCAGTCCACACGCCAGTTTTGATGCTAAAAAACGAAGCATCATGCAACTCTACAATTTATAGGAAGGAAATCCAGATGTTGGTTAAATATCTATAGCTGGTTCAAAGTCAAGTCAGTGGTAACCAGATATTGCTTGGCTTTATGCGTTTACAAGGTTGATATAATCTACGTGGTAAACCACGGGACCTCCTCAACTTTATATTAAGGGTAACAAGATTAGGAGAGAACCCAGTTCTCGGTAACCAAGAAACAAGATAATAAAAATTCTCTGAAGCCTTTATAAGGCTGTATCAAATGGATTTCGGGGCGTCAGAGAGGGTTAAATGAATGTTGAAGTTCTTCAAGCGTTCTCCACGAGGTGTGGTTTTGAGGTTTCGGGTGAGAGTCAATGGATTTCGGATGATTTGGGCGGTGGTAGTGAATAGGGGTTTGTGGGTTTATGCCCTCCCCCTACCTCCTCCCGGTTTATGGCTACGAGTCTTAAACAACACTCACCGACAGCAGTATAATTCTTGACATGCGTGAACAGTAGCGTCACAGTGTGCTGTAGCTTCACATCGACTCCTGCGCTGGTGGCCCACACCTGCATCTGCTGCGACGCGAGCAGGTACTCCATCTCGCGGCCGTTCCTGGAAGACGACTTACTGCAACGCGGCAGACGTCCGAGGTAATGAAATGGAAAGAAAAGAAAACAAATAACAAATTAACTAAGTGTGAAGAAAGAAGGTAAACCTAAGAGAGAGAGAGAGAGAGAGAGATAAAAGTAAAACAGATTTGAACAAGACGAGAAGAATAAATTCAAATCGAGAATCAAACAAGGCAAAAGATATAGATAATATGGACAACAATAGGTAAGTATAAGTACTTTATTTTGCAATAGACTTCCATTTTAGCTAGCTATTTTGGTTCAATAAAATTTATTTTTTTATTATTTTTTTTTTTTTTTCTCTAACCAACTCGATGCTAACTTACTTGAACTCAATGGATCTCCTCAACGACGGCAATCTAGCAGCCAAGTTATGGTATTGCACAGCCACAACAGAGGCGTTACCAGTCCTGCCAACAAGCTCAACCCCGGCCGACGCAAGTAACCACTCTTCAGGAACTTGGTTTGAAGTGAAGGTGAAATGGGCTGCGTTGTCGTCGCGAACTGGCATGGTTTTGACTGTGAACTCGTGGAGATGGATGTCGAGATGGCCTCTCATGCCAGCCGTATCAGCTACTGCGTTTTGGAGTTCGTAGATTTTCTGCAAGAGATTAGAATATTGGTTGGCTTCTAACCACAGGGCAAAAGAAGGATTAAGACAATCCTTCCTCCTTAATCTACTGTTAAAAATATCGATGCTTTAATCACAAAACACTAAATAGTACTCGTTTCTTTGTTTGTAATAGTGTAAATATTTGTTGATTTATTTGTAACTATTTATCTATGTTAATAGTACTCCAAACTTTAGTCGTTCAATTAAAAAATCGTGTTTTAGTATACTTAGATAGGTATCTTCCAAAAACTTACTCATCTTCCAAAAAAACACCACAATAAGCAAATTACCATTTCTCTTTATACGAGTATACTTCTTTAAAATTCAAGAACCCTTCACAAGGGAAAATGTACTTGTAGCTCCTGAATGATGAGTTGAGTACTGGGTATAAAATCAACAAGTTTCAACATTTAAGAGGCTCTTAGGCTCAAATGCCTGTTTAACCCCGATATTCACCCGTCACTTACAAGAAACGTCCTTAAGGCTTCAACGAGTCTCGTATTATGTCTGTCTAGAGCCATGGCGTAGAAAGGCACCGGGTTGCACGCAAAATGGGTCAAAGTGTCGCTGGGTCTTCCAACCACCACCAAAAGACAAGACCGTGATCACTAACCTCTTCATCCAAGAAAGCATCAGGATGCCTCAGAAGCGTGTCATAAATCTTGAACAGGTGCTCGACACTTTCGACTCTGTCCTTGGGTCTCCCTGCGCTGGAGAGCAGGTAGTAAAGCATGTCCCGGGAGTGCTGGAGGGGGAGGGTGCCCTCTCCGGGGTGCGCGGGGAGGGAGCGCAGCACGGCCCCGTATTGGTGGGCCACGTGGGACACGTTGCCCCATGCGTAGCCGTAGGATATGAGACTGAACTGAAAATTAAGAAGGTACCTAATATTTTTACCCAGAAAAGAATGAAGAAATAAATCGGTAAGATCAGTGCGAGAGTATTTCTTTGAGTAACTGGAACTGTTTTTCTGCTCCCGTAGTTTTATACAGAAATTGAGCCGTGACTAGTCTATGACCCTCCTAAACATGTAGGATCCAATAACACCCAATAGGGCGCGTGGTGTTTTCTGATTTTAGTAACCGATTGCCCTCCAATTTTTTTTTCTGGTTCCGACTCTTAAAATGATTAGGTAAGTAAGTAGGTACATGGTTTTTTTATATACCTGTTCATAAATATCTTTCAAAGAATCAGCAACGCAACCAGAAAAATCTGGTAACATCCACTTTACACCATGCTGACCGGCTTTTGGTTCACAAAATCTGAAAAGAGAAATGCGTGAATCATCGACCTATTCATAAGGTGGACACGAAGCCTCGGACGTACCGTTCTGTTGTGGAGATCCATTTACTTTTTCTCGGTCATCATCGTTTGTCAAGGTTCCAGGTGTCGGAAAAGCAGTCGTAAATTGAGCTCAAACTCGAATCATCTGAGTATCTATTACCATTCCTGAGATTCCATTTGCTTCAATTTGATTGCACTAATTTTGATTTGCTATTCAATACAAATCGGATTGCATCCAATACAAATCGGATTATCGATTGTTTATATATGAAGCCACAGAAAAACAGACATACTCATCGAACACCCCTTTTTGGCGGTGGGTTAACAATAGCGCAAGTGTCAAACATTCTGAATCCGTTCCGTAAAACATTTACCTGGTAGTCTCCCCGCTGTGCCCCGATGGGCAAGTAGCGGAGGCGTGGGCCCCAGGTGCAGTCTTAGGCCACCGCAGCCCATGCGAGGCGTCCACTTGGCAGGCCTCATCATTGGGTCCTAGAGCCCACAGAGTCACGCCCTTCGCGTTGGTGCCTGCTACCGACGATACTTGACATCGGAACTCAGCGGATTTCTTGAAAGAAGACGATGAATCTCCGTTACTAAGAATTTGTATTAAGCTAGGATTTCTGTGATCCGAATATTTTAAGGAAGATACATTATCTATTCATCATATTGAGATGAACACAAGACTTTGAAACTTATTATAAGCTTTTAACTTGCATTAGGCGATAATGTGAAGTATAGCTCATGCGCATGCGTCTTTATTGAGTTAAAAGTGCAAGTTTCTTTGTAATCTAATAACTATGAAAGAGCTTCGAAGAATACTGGGTAAGAATTAGTATAGGTACTTTATTGATAAGTTACCTGGACATTATAAAGCTTCAGCACGCTTCCAGCAGGGTACAGGTCCTCCCAGACCTCCCGGCCAGGAGCCAGCGGCAGGAGTGTCCTCTCCCTGGCCCAGCTGAACCCCAAGGCCCCATGCACCCGGCCTGCCCCGGCTAAGCACGTGATGCTTACGTTGTCACCCTGATGGAGGAGGGTGATATCTTCAATTAATATGTGCTACGCATATTTTTAATAATGACATTTTTAATGTCGTGTCGTGCCGGCTATAAATAATACCACCACCACTCTTCCCGTGGGTGTTCTACGAGGCGACTAAGGGGCTTTGTGGATACAATTCTACACCTAGTAGACGGCGATAGGCTCGCCACCTATCACGTTTCTCCACCAAATCTTACGGCGAAAAGTGAAAACTACCTAAAATGAATGTAGTTCCTCTATCTACCCCCTCGAGGATTATGTACGTGATAATTATGCTATGCTATGTCATTTTACAAGATGCGTCCTATGCCTTATGACATCTATAATATAGAAAGGGATATTGATATAGGGCTTCTAGATAACAAGTCAAAGAGATTCATCAAATTTTTCCGAAGTTACAAGATAGTTTCTTCTGAGGGTGAGTGATCTTGGGTCTTGCTTTAGTGATAATACCTTTTGTGGTGTTGGACGAAACAGGACTCTGGACTTCGTTGATATTATGGTCGGCTTTAGGCAAAGAACTTATATATTATCCTACTATAATTATGTAACCATGAAGGTACGTACGCCCATGAGGAGGGGACTAATTTTTCTTTCATGTATTTAATTAACCTTTTTGGCTTTTTGACCCTCGCTCCGGGTCATACCTGGTGCAAAGGTTGGCCGTAGCGATACAGCGCGGCAACGCCTCGGCGTTATGGGCACCTTTGCACCAGGGACGACAAGGGGCGGGTTATTTGAATAATAATAATTTTATTATTAGAAAATTATTATTATTGTTAATTAAAACAAAGTTTTGAATTTAAAAGACGTGTACGATTGTATATTCTCTGACAAATAAATTCATTTTGGCTTTAGGCTAGTGGAAAAAAAGGGTGGCGATAAGTCACTCGATCTTCTTCGTTCAAGTTACCTTACTGACGGTCAAAGTTGACGGCACCAAGCGTATATCCGGGGGTCTGAGCACAGTCAGCCTGAGCGCTCGACACCTTCTCCGGCCACCGTCGTCTGCCGAACAGGACCACCGGCCACTGTCCACTTGTTTGGCCTCCGAGATGCCCAGCACTGACATGCGACGGCCAAAGGCGTCTTCGGCCACTGTACGGGTCCAAATATCCCTGCAAAGAGGATAATTTAGTGACTGAGGTTGCTTTTTGGGTTTCGTACCTCAGAAGGTAAAAAACGAAACCTTTATAGTATAACTTTGTTGAAGAATCAGACACGGTCGCAAGGACTGACCTCATTATGACTAGGGAAATTCTTTTCTATAAAAGTCTAAGATTGAGGGCAATCTTAGACTTTTATAGAAAAGAATTTGTTGTGACCCCCTATCTTATCTTATGATACGGACCAGGAATAACCCAAGCGGCATTTCGACCCTTGAGGATCTTTTGTGCCTACCCCATTTTACACATTGGTCATCTCAGTGTGCAGGTTTTCTCACGATGTTTTCCTTTACCGGTAGAGCAGTCGGTAAATGTATGTAAGTCTTCGAAAAATACGAAAATCTCATTGGTACATGGCACTGTATGGTTTTGAACCCGGACCACGTGGTGACCCCTCACACGCCAAATTCGTAAGTTTCCTATTATAAGTGTAAGTGCCCCTCCCCTCCGAATGTTTGACTAGGATCGCGCCTGGTCAAATGCAAAACTTAGTGTTTCTGTGTTAAACATTCTAATATCGTAAGTACTGTCATATTATCAAAGAAATTTACAGATGAAGTTCTAATTCAGGGAATGTTACCAGATTCAAATATTCATTGGCAAAAGAGATCAGAAGAGAAGTGAAGAGATCAGACCTCCGAGATACAGGAACTTTCTAGTTCGGAGGTCAGCGTTTATTGTAACTTGTTGCTCACTAATTTTATTTAGTTTAATATAACCTATTCTTAAGTTCTTACTGGTGCATGGACTATGAATACTTTGTCATCTTACCGCACAAATAAACGTATTCTTATAAGCTCCGATCTGTAGATAAATTACAGGCTCCAGATTTTGCCACTATCAAGGTTTTAAAAAAAAATTAAATAAGGAGAGCAGACGAGCAAACGGGCCACCTGATGGTAAGTGGTCACCATCGCCCATAGACATCTCACCTCACTGTATTAATGTTGGAGGGTTTTTGATGCGCTGCTAACCTTGAGGACTAAGATGGATTGCCTCATGTGCCGGAAATTACGCTGGCTCTCTTACCCTTCAAACCGAAACACAGAAACGCAAGCATTTCTGCGTCACGGCAGAAATAGATAAGAGGGTGGTACCACCCCAGGCGATCCTTCACTTTAAGATCTACCACTACAATGCAGAAGATAGGTGTCATTTCTGAAGTGTTACCTGGTAGTACCGTTGAAGTTGATTTTGACCCCGTCCTTGTACCAAGTAAACTCGATGTCTGGGGATCCGTACGCCATGCAGGTCAGTGCGACTTCTGACCCCTCCCATACTTCTGGACGTTGGTTGACGACTAAGGCCTGTAACATAAAACGTGTCCTCCAAGTTTCTTACGAAGGTCATGCAGCAGATATAGAGTTTGCATTTTTAACAATTTTACCAGAAATTTTGAAATTCATACGGTGCGAATATTTGGTGATCAATCAACAAAAAGACGTCACTGTGTCCCAAATGCAAGAGCGTCGGTGGCACAGTGGCTAGGACACCGGACTCCCATGTGGGAGGTCCGGGTTCGAAACAATGCAGTGCCATGTACCAATGAGTTTTTCGTATTTATCGAAGACTTACGTACATTTACCGACTGCTCTAACGGCGAAGGAAAACATCGTGAGGAAACCTGCACACTGGGATGACCAGCGTGTAAATGGGGTAGGCACAAAAGATCCTCAAGGGTCGAAGTGCCGCTGAGTTATTCCCGGCCCCTTATCATAAGATAAGTCCCAAATGCAATTTGCAATAATCAATAAATAGGTGGGGATTGATATAGTCAATTTACATACCTACATATCGCATAATAGTTACATAATACCAGTATAATAATATAATACCATATCTTTTCTCTGTTATCAGGTTGTATTTATCATTCACTGCGAATAATATTATTATGCTACTTATAATTACATGTGATAATGTGAACCTATGAAACTAATACTGAATGATAAATTAATAATGACTGATTTGATAGCGTCCAATATAAAAGTTGACATCAGTTTGTGTGAGAACGAGAAACTGAAAAGACATCTAAACATGAGTTTCGAAAATAAAGTGGTTATAGTAACTGGAGCAGCGTCTGGGATAGGAGCAGCCATCGCTCTGAGATTCGCTAAACTGTCCGCGAAACTGTCACTAGTGGACAGAGATGCCGCTAAGCTGCAGGAATCTCTGGCTGCGTGTGAAGAGCAGAGCAAATATAAACACCTGGCGATAGTAGCCGACTTGAGCAAAGAGGAAGACGTCAATAGAGTAGTTCCAGAAACGATAGAACGCTTCGGTAAACTAGACGTACTCGTCAACGGAGCTGCAGTGTTAGTAAAGGAAAACTTCTTTGGAGACGACGTTGCTCAGAAATTCGACGCGCTTATGTCTGTTAACCTCAAGGCTCCCGTTGTACTGACAACTAAATCTGCACCATACCTGGCGGAAAGCAAAGGAAATGTCGTACATATAGCAAGTGTGAGATCCGCCCTACCAGCAAAAGATACGTTCCTATACTGCATGAGCAAAAGTGCACTTGAGATGTTCACAAAGTGTGCGGCTTTAGAACTGGCGTCTAAAGGCGTAAGAGTGAACTCCGTGAACCCAGGATTCGTGAAAACCAATATATATCACCAAATAAACCCAGAAATGGATCTTGATAAAACATACAGTGATATAGAACAGCGTTTACCTTTTGGTATCATACAACCAGAGGAAGTTGCTAAGTTAGTAACTTTCCTCGCTAGTGAAGACGCCAGAAGCGTTACCGGGTCTTCTTATTACATGGAAGGTGGTATGTTACTGTTTGAAAAGAAACATACGGAAGAAAATTAAAAACAAATATGTACGAGTATAAGTAATGTTAAAGTACTGTGGATTAGTTTATAATTAAAACTTGAAAATTCAAAGTTTTTTTTAAATACATCAAATACTCGTATTTTTTCCACAGACTACAATTTCACCAGGACTCTTGATTATGAAACAAAAATCCTTGTATTAAATTATAAGTCTGCAATAGAAACATTAATAGAAATCCTAATGCAAAATAGTGTCAGCGTTGCAATTTTGGATTTACGAGTATAATTAATTAAGTACAAAGATTGTTGCTTCATGAAATAGGGCTCTGGTATACAATAAGATAGTAATAACAGGAGCATAAATCCAACACGCTCCCTTCCACCCCAATAATGTCGCTGCTCTTGGTGAAAGTTTAATTATTTGAAATGTGCATTTTCTAGCTAGCGCCGGCGAGTTGGCGCATCGCCAGCTCGCAGCCGCTCAGATATTTCTCGTTAGCCTAACTTACCACCTTGTTTCACCGTGCCCTGGCTGCTTAACCTTACAAGTAATTTTCGCTCTAAATTGCTTATTTTTTAATACCTAATTAATACAAATTATAGGGAATTAATATAGAAGTAGTAGGTATTTTGATAGTGTAGTATTTTGAGAGGAGGACAAATTTTCCCAGCTTGATGACAAAAATGAGACAGAGAGGCTTGATGACTGATGAGAACATCGACCAATTATCGCATGAATGAACGAACGCCCCGCCCCGTTAGGAAACCTATCCATTAGGGGAGGGAGGGAGACTGTTAATTCTTTCATCAAAGAATTCTCGGTAGGTATGGAATGCTATCTCAAAATGTTTTTTGCGCTTTATGGACCATGCCAGTCTCATAAGGTAACACAAATTCTTAATAACTAAATTGCTGCCCTGAGATACCGCCTGATGTAGCATAATAGTTTAACAGCTGTTTCGGAGTTTTTTCTTCTATTTCGAACTGACAATTGCTGTTGGTCCTAATGACCTTTATAGCTTCACCGAGGTGTTTCGGAGAGTGGCAGGTTTAAAACTGTAATTATCCGTCCATTACGCCCCTCCTCGTACCCAACAAGCGCTGTCTCTGGGCCGCCGCCGTCCGAACACACTCCACCAACAAGTGATACACATCGTCGATCTGATTATTACAGGTACTAGGTATATGTGCAAAGTGGTGAGTCTATTCTGCCAACTAAATGACGGAACCTTAGTCGAAATGCTAAAACTAGATCTCCCTAGGAACATCGGTATTATCAAACCACGGTTTACATGAGGGACGTGTTTGTATATTCTTGTACGATATACCCTTCTCCACTGAGCTCTCTTCAAATATGTGTTTCCATTTTTCCAAGCACAGAGTTTTAGCAACAGGAATGATCTCAGAAGCTAAAAGCTTACATGACATGTCAAGACCATCATACACGGCCTAGTTCGCAAGACTATCTGCTCTGTTATTTCCAGCAATTACGACATGAGACGGGATCCTTTGGAGATGTTACAAATGTTAACTAGCTATTTTTTTCAAAGTTGGTGTATACTGCGAACAGTATACTATAACATGATTAGACTTAAATAATATACTGTTACATGGTATTTATATTGTATTTTATTAATTACGACCGGATTCGTTTACACATCTTCAGGTATTTGTTTTATACCTTGGTATTATACCTAAAGACGTGTAAACAAAACCGGTCGTAATTAATAAAATACAATAAAAATACGGTGAAACAGTATATTATTTAAGTCTAATCATGTACTACAAGTTTCACCAAGTACCAACAACCGCAAGTATTAACTAGTATACTATAATTTGGTTACAGGGCGTATACGATAGATGACGAATGTTTCTCTGTAAATATGATTTTTTATCTTTAGACTTGTTAGTCGCGGAATATAGTATTTGAGTACATTTACATCTGTTCATATCTACCCACATGAATTTTCTTATTGCTAGAATAAGAAAGGGTTGGATTGTTAAAGTAAAGTTCTGCGAAGATTTGCAGAGAAAGTTGAGCTCTTCTTGCTAAATGACGTAATATCTCATTTACGCCTTGCGTGAAAACTTTTAGTGTTGTTGTTTAAGGTTATTATTACGTTACTCAATTAATCCGGTGAAAGTATCTATTCAACTGAATTATACTCATTGAGTATGTGAGTGAACTAAATAGGTTGTTTTAAATTTTTTTGTGGCCATTAAGGGTGTTTTTTTTCTTTCTTTCTTTCTTTCTATATACTCGTATATCGATGAACATAGGGCTTCGGGAAATATTGTAAGAAAGTAGCTGCCTATTGAGTATTCAAATGCGGTAAGAAATCCATTGATGCTCCTTCCGAAACTTAAACCTCCTCCTCCCCCAATCAGTGATGAGATAACATGTAACAAATAACCAATAAGTCATTGTGAGATAATACTGACTTTTGGTTACGGTCCTGACGGGGATTGTGGTCAAAGTAGGGCTTTTACCATTTGTTCAACTGTTTGCTCTATTTCTATAGTATGATTTATTATGGTGGTTGAATGTTCAGGAGCTTAGCTAGTCTTTGTTATTGATGCCCTAGTGCAACTTACTTGGATAAGTGACGCTGGGTGCATCAGTCAGCCTCTTGTTCGCTCTCTCTAAGAGACGTGGCACAGACAATCGAATGTTTGATTGTTTTAAACTATATCCAAACGCCTATAAAGACTGTAATGCTTTTGGCTGATAATCAAAAATGAACTTTATCAGCATACAATTCAAAATCAATGGTCGCAGGTGCCGGCCGCGCCTCCTCATGAGCCCGACGTCACAGAATACACACAGAAGGTCCGCTCCGGGCGTCCGCGATTTTGATTACGTCACTCGACTCTAGTAGCGCTAGGGCAGTTATAATTTCCAGTTGAAAAGAAACATCATTTCTGGCAATGTATTACGTTTATTAAAAGTACAAATAGTTATACCTACCACTCGATCGCGCTACAGCGCGTGTATTTCGCGCCCGAGTTCGTTTTAGTTCCTTTGAGATCGCCTGTAGCCCGTGTGTGCGTGAGTCGTTTTTGCGCATTTGTATTGAGCGGATCTTTTGTGTGTATTCTGCGCCGACGTCTCTTTGGTATAAATGAGGTAGTTTTCTGTCCCGTACTCACATGCAATGAAAGCGCGGGATGCATGTCAAAGTGTAGCGGCTCGTTGAGCACGCGCAAGCGGTCGGTGCGACCGCGGGTCGCCAGCAGGCGGGACAGCGCCGCGCGCATCGCGCCCGCCTCCTTGCGTGCGCCCCACACGCGCAGCCATACCGTGCGCGCGTTGTTCGCTTCTGGAGAACTGTGAAGACATTAGATATCAGATCAGGAAGCCAATTCTTAACAACGGGATATCATATCGAAACTCGATAAATATCCCATCTCACATGTAGACTATAAATATCACGTAAAATATCGACTACTTAGGACCACTCGTTGCATGTCGATCGCTAGGACTCGATAAATATCAAGGGGTGATAATGCGAGAATAGCGAAAAGTCCCGTCCTTCGATATCCGCCATTTTTTTTCGATATGTATCTACTGTGATATTTATATCACATGCTAGAGTAGCTGTCTTTTGAGTTTGTTTTAAGAATGTGTTTGATTTTTGACCACTTTCGAGGCATCGACCCTTACTAATTCTTATATGTTCAAAGGGAGAAGTTGTTTTTTTTAGTGATTCTGAGTGACGTATCGAGTAGGAGTTATAACTTAAACAAAAACTCATTTAAATGCTGCCTTGACTTGCTATTTCATAGACAGCTATTAGGTACTATTATCATGCGATGGCGTACTAAACAGAGACAATATACTTTAGTATTACTGGCTTTAGCCAGAGTACTAATTTTCTATGTTTAACACGCCATCTTATGAAAATCATTTCATCGTATTGAGAACGGTAATAGTTATACAAATAAATGCTAATATTATTATTAATAGGTATTACCATCCATAAATGTAAAAATAGGTTTGTTTTCGACCGTCGTCGTTACCACGGAATTCCTATAGTTACCTACTTGTTCTATAGAATATTTCATTTTCGGTGCTACCTACTACTTAATATTCTACGTATATTCTGTTTGTTTCTCACCTAATATTTAAAACTTCTATTTCATCTTCTAAAGTAATGTTTGATACTTTTAAATAGCTTGTTATCTGAAACAAAACATTTAAATATTTAAAACATATTCAATTTTCAAATTCAACTTTAAAAAAAATATATCAACCACACCTGTTTGACGATTTCTTGAGATATGTTGATGTTAACTTGGTCCACTATCTGCAGTCTTGTTTCAAACCGGGCTGATGCTGAAATATAAACAATATCTTTGTTTTTTATCCTCTAATCCTCAGACTTCACGGGTCCGGCTCCAGCCGCGGTTCGGATCGCAGCAACCAATGACATGCGTTCCGCCCTCCCCCCATTTGTAGTCAGCGCTAAGGTGGTTGGATGCAGCCAACCAAACCGGGGCTGGAACGGGACCCGTGAAGTCCAGGCCTAAGGCTACATGTAATAACGTCGGTGGTGTAGTGGCTAGGACGTCGGACTTTCATGCGGAAGATCCGGGTTCGATACCATGCAAGTCGTGTACCAATGAGTTTTCAGTTATTTCGAAAAACTTACGTACATTATTACGGACATACGTACATTCTTACTATTATTACGTACTGACTGCTCTAACGGTGAAAAAATATCGGGAGATAACCTGTGTGTACAGGTTATCTCCCGATATTTTTTTACCGTTTCTGAGTTGAGTTCGTGTCGAGTCGCTCATTGTACGATGGCCTTAAATCAGTGTTGATTTAAGGCCATCGCACAATGAGCGACTCGACACGAACTCAACTCAGAGCAAACCATTGAAATATGAGCTTTATATCGTATTTCATACAGTAGGTTTTTAAAATTCAAGTAAAGTAGTTGTCGACGAGTGGCCCACGCGTTGACAACTCATCGACGACTACTTCACCTTCTACTTTTGAATTTTGTAAATCTACTGTATGTAATACGATATAAAGCTCACATTTCAATGCTTTGCTCTAAGTTGAGTTCGTGCCGGGTTCGCGTTCAGTTGGTATAATATGCGATGGCCATTAACCGTGTCTGAAATGGACAAACCACCTCTTTAAATCCGCCAAGAGTGTCGTTATATTGTGGTTACCTCATCAATGAGGAATACGACTAAAAAAAGTAGAGAAGGTTACATCTAGCTGGTGCTGTGTGTGTTAGTGGCTATTTACAATTAGATTGAGGCTTCATCATCAGCCTATTAATGTCCCCACTGTTGGGGCGCAGGTCAAGGGGGTACGGGTATCCACCGAGAGCGGGCCTAGTGCCGATTGGTGGATTTCACACACCTTCGGAAACTTTTCATTTCCTCAGACATGCAGGTTTCCTCACAATGTTTTCCTTCACCGCTAGAGCAGTCGGTAAATGTACGTAAGTCAAGATTATCAGAAATTCACTTACTAAAGTCAGTTTCCCGTGGGTTGCAGTCGCATGTGTTTCTATATTTTCAGAAATTCACTTACTAAAGTCAGTTTCCCGCGGGTTGCAGTCGCACGTGTTTCTATATTTTCAGAAATTCACTTACTAAAGTCAGTTTCCCGCGGGTTGCAGTCGCACGTGTTTCTATATTTTCAGAAATTCACTTACTAATGTCAGTTTCCCGTGGGTTGCAGTCGCACGTGTTTCTATATTTGCAACCTCCAGAACATTCTTCTATTCCACACTCTGAAAGCAAACGTAGGTAGGTTTTCATTCTACTTCTAAATATGCGAAAATGGTAGAATCGTTTTCATGTGAGCAGGATTTGAACCTGTGGTTTTCTCTGAAGCGACTGAGCAATCGCGGTGGTCAATCTTTCTGTATAAAATGTCTGTCAAACATATGGCTGTAGTGAGGTGAGATGTTTATGTGCAATGGTGACCACTTACCGTCAGATAGCCAGCTGCTCGTCTGCTCTCCAAATACTATAAAAAAAATTAACGTAGGTAATGTTGGTTACATATTAAGATTTTCCAAAAAGTATTATTTTCTTCAAGTCGTAACTCAGATTGTGTTTTCTTGAAAACATTTACTTGTATTTTGTTATGTGTAAGTAGTCTATTTAGCTTAAATTCCCAAATCTCGTCTAAATTAAGTGTGACATACTTGTCACACTTTGTTTTTACAAATCCGTTTAGTTTCTTGAGAGACATTTTTCAACAAAAAGACACTCTACTCGTATTTCATTTTCATCTAATATAAAGAAACACACTTCGTAAAGTAATTTCTTTTGATACCCTTTCTACTCCATTCTTGTTACCTTGACGCCTTCTACACCTACAGGATGTCAACAAATATATTCGCGAAATATACGGAATGCCACGCATGAAGAAGAAAAGATGCCCATAAAACATTTCCAAGCCGTGAAAACGGTGTGGCTGGCGGTTAGTTTGTCGTTAAAATAGATTAAGAAACACATACCGTTGCCGATTATGGGTGCTGGTTATCCTTAAAAAGAAAATAGCTTTATAGGTTTTCCCATTGGTTTTCCCTCGATATTCTAAAAATTAGTCAAAGGAGTTTTTATATTTCCAAATATAGAAAATACTGGCTAGTAGACGACAAGAAAAATATTTTGAAAGCCAGTAAAGAAATTAAAAATAATTTAATTTAATTGTTTCTTTTTTATTCTGTAGAATACACTTTAAAACATGATTACATGTATTTTTTTTGGAAAATCCTTAGGGGAAATGTTATTTACCAAGTTTCAAATAATGACAATACTTACTATTCATTGCCGATAGCGACAATTCATGCAATTATTTTAAATACCTATTTTTATTGTTATAAAATGTGTTACGTATTCCATGATTTATAAAACACTAGCCATTGTTATCTGAAAAGTTTTTAAGATCGCCGTGGCGTAAAAAAGTAAATCAAAATATTTTTTTAAAGAAGAAAAAGGTCTTTCAAAATAATTTTCTTAACAGCTTCTGGCCAGCATTTTCGATGCATCGTTTTTTTTAAAATGAAAATAAATAAATTGGCAGATTCATTTATTCAGCCAAGTTTTAAATGTTGGTTAGATTTTTGATAAAAATAAGGAACAGTTCCATCGCCATTTCAAATGCATTTTATCGCATGCATGCATGTAATGTGCCGTTACAGTGTGGAGTTATATAATATAACATGAATGGCAGATTCCAATTTCTTAGTTAGCATGTTTGGCCGAAAGAATGTTAGCCCGAAAAATAATTGGTCGATCAAATTATGGAGTAACTCGATTTCTTGGCGACAGACTCTCAATGATGTTTTGTTCGCTTTTTTTTGGAGGTATAGGTAGTGTTTATATTTAATAAATGGAAATTTTGGCGAATGACTTAATTTACAAAGGACATACATTTATGTTCTTTGACTTTGTGTAATGTAATTTATAACTTGCTACGTGTTCGTCTTATAGTTTCGGTAGATTTTATTTTTAGTTGTTAATGTATCTTTTCTTATCTTATGATGGGGGCCGGGAATAATCCCAGCGGCACTTCGATCCTTGAGAATCTTTTGTGCCTATTACCCCATTTTACACACTGATCATCTCAGTGTCACGATGTTTTCCTTCACTGTTAGAGCAGTCGGTAAATGTACGTAAGTCTTCGAAAAATACGAAAAACGCACTGCAAGGTTTCGAACCCGTACCTCCCGCATGGGAGTCCATGGTCCTAGCCACTGTGCTACTGACGCTCATGTTGTTAATGTAAGCGTTGTACATATGTTTATCCGTATAATAAAGAATTACTTGGTAAAAGAATTGAACCTCCGAATGGTTTTTTCACGGATGAGCTGCTAAGATGATTCAGTCTAAAATGTTTCCTCTACTCTATGTGACGGCTCTGGAATGAGACGGCCTAATGAGAAGTCGGCGAGAGAAACGGCGTCTTTATACTTATGACGCTTCCGAACTTTGTGATAACTTTCTGCGATTAATTTCCATGGTAAAGTTTCTTAGAGTGAGTACTGAAATCTGAAATGTCCTCGGATTAAGTAATGTGTTATTTAAATAAGTAAATACCTTTAAATTATTAACATTACAATACGTAAGCTCTTAGAAGCTCTTAGGGGATTCGGGATCGGGTAAAATCGGTCTCTGCCACAGTCTTACTACTAGAAGGTCTCATGAATAACTTTCCATGAAATAAACAAAATCCGATTTGTACGGCGAAGTAGAATGTTCAATTCAGTCACAATTCGATTCGATTCGTTTTGATGAATTTATTGAAAAAATGTGTGGACTGGCATATAGTGTTTAAATCGATGAGTAGAGATCGGTTTCAACTAGGGCTTGGCCTGTTTGGCCAAGATAAACCGATCTCTACTATATTTTTTTTAATTTTTTTATTATTATTAGAAATAGATCGGAACTACAAGGGCGCAAACAAATCCAAATTGTTAAATTGTATACAGGTATTGGATAGTCGGTGGCGCCGTGGCTAGGACGTCGGACTCCCATGCGGGAGGTTCGAAACCATGCAATGCCATGTACCAATGAGTTTTTCGGTTTTTTCGAAAGACTTACGTACATTTACCGACTGCTCTGACGGTGAAGGAAAACATCGTGAGGAAACCTGCACACTGAGATAACCAGTGTGTGAAATGGGGAAGACAATGGCAAACCATCCCAATAAATCTGCCACGAGAGTCGTTCTATGACTACGACCCTCAGCAATGAGGAAAACGACTTAGAAGAGATTTCTGAATACCTGTAGATATACAATTTAGATTAAAAAATAATAGTACCTGTGTTATAACATCATGATGAAATTTCAATAAATAAACAATTTAGTTTTGTTTGAGCCCTTGTAGTTCCGATCTATTTCTGTCAAGTGTTCTAAAATACTTCTAAAGTGTAAGCTCCCCCGTTCCGGTAAGATTGCGCGCGGTTCTACTTGGAACACCTGTTGTAGGTACTGTAACTATCCGACAAAGCTAAGACTCTCGAAGTTAAGAGCTTTACGATAAACTAGTTTGACTAATATTACTTAGCTTGGGTAATGTTATTATTCTATAGTTTGGAATATGTCCAATGTACTTATGTATGTGCTTAAGTTAGGCCATAACATAAGCACATATAACTTATGGCACAACTAACGCTGTTGTTAACACTTTTTGCATTTGATTGAGGTGGTAGAGACCAGGGTTTTACCATTATAGAAGCTAAATGGGTTAGAGCGATTCAGGGGCACGGCGACTAACGATAAACAGAAGAAAAAATATGTATAAATTTGAAAATGAATTCAGTCTACTGTAATACGCGTTTAATAAACGAATGTTGGTATAAGTTGGTCGCAGGCTACCTATAGGCAATAGTCCGGCACTCCATACAACGTAGCAAATATATTCGCGCGCAACAGCATCGCGGCGTAAGTATTCAGTAAATTGCGAGTGGCTGCGTGAGAGATACGCTAGGGCTGATCCCGCCCTCCGCCGCACGCCCTGCGCCACGAGCGTTTAGCCGCGTAATTCAACGAACAGCAACACTCGAGTAGAATGTTTTTTATTTTTATTTACTACTAAACCTGCATTTGACCTCGATCTCGCCTGATGGTAAGCGACGATGAGGTCGACGATGGAGCATGCGGGTCCAGTAAATGCCTATTCACTCTGGCCTTGAAGATCCCAAGGTTGTAGGTTTCGGGAAATACAGACGCCGGCAGGCTGTACCGCCAACCGTACCTCTACTTTTCAGGCGACGTCGGGGGGCTTTACAATTGGTGGGAGGAGGTGAGTTTCGCTTCTTTACGTAGTAACATTTAGTATTCTGTACTATAGGTAACATTATTTTGCGTAAAATAGTAAATACAACCTACCTGGAGTAGCAATTTGTGACTCGCAGAGGTCTCCAGTGTAGCCCGGAGCGCAGATGCAACTGACGGCCGCTGGCCCCATCTGTCTGTCAAATCATCTTTATACTCGTAATTACTGTCAACCACATAGTTAAAGCATTGACTAATAAAAATGGTATAACTGTCTGAGCTAAGTATATCATCTGTTAAAATTGTTCCACCAATATCTAAAATTGGACTGGTATTAAATATTTCAGATGCAAACCACGGTTCCTGTCAGGTTCTGAGTAGATAAATGTGAACGTGACCGGGCATAATATCGTATTACAAGAGCGTCGATGGCCTAGTGGCTAGGACGCCGGGCTGCCATTCGGGAGGTCAGGGTTAGAAACCATGAAATGACATGTAACAATGAGTTTTTCGGAAAAAATTAAAGGGTTATCACAAAATAATGACTATTGAAATTCAATTCAATTAGTTTATTCGCTAACAAATATACATTTATTTGTGTCAGAAATAGTATATACAAAACAAATGGAGAAATATTACATTAGGGTACACGTCAAAAAATAATGGTATAAAATAGTGAATAGTAAGAATATGTCAATAGTAATAATTGATAATCAATGTCAGTCTAAATAAAGTCAAATTAAATTATTCTGTGATATAAAATGTCAAATATAAATTTATAAGCTCCTAGAAATTCAGTTATCGAGTAGAAGCACCTCTGCAATAACGTGACTTCAACTTCTGTCTGAAATTACTAAGCGTGATCTCGCCTTCGAGTTCCGTGGGTAACGAGGTTGATAAAGAGGCTTACTCCTAAATGTTGCTCCAGCTCTGTACACTGTACTACACACTAAACTATTATATAATCTTGTAAATTATTGTAGGTACCTATATTTATTTCAAAAGAGGTGCTGCTGATTGTTTCTTACGCAGCTTCTTTCATTTCAGCAACAGCTCTTTACGAAGCGGTGGAGAGACTTTGAAAAAAACTAAGTATACATTACGCGTAAGTACCTACTTATTTTTTTATTGTATGAATATGCATATATCTACATAGCTCATAAGATTAGCAAGCTGAAGTGGCAGTGGGCCGGTCACATCTGTCGCAGAACCGACAACCGCTGGGGTAGACGAGTTCTGAAGTGGAGACCGCGTTTGGGCAAACGTAGTGTGGGACGCCCCCTGCTAGATGGAGCGATGATATGCGCGAGGTGGGTGGCAACGACTGGATGAGAAGAGCCGAAGATCGGGCTCAATGGCGCTCCCTGGGAGAGGCCTATGTCCAGCAATGGACTAGAGTGGGCTGCTGATGATGATGACATATATCTACAGATGATACCAGTCTAAATACAATCCAGGATTGTATTCTTTTCTGTATTTATTGGGCTGTGTCGTGATTTCGTGCCTCTGAGTAGGCGGGATACTTAGTAGTCCAAACTTGGCAATCACAACTTTGTTTCTCGCTATTTCATTCGCTTAAGTACTTTGAGTCAGGGGCTGGTACAAGGTCGGTATGAAAATATGTCTGTTTTTCTATTCCCATAAAGGAATAAAGGAACTTGGTTTAAAATTTCCTTGACTCCCATTTGGTATTTTTTGAATGCGAAACCACAATGAACCATAATACAAACTTGTTAATTCCCCATGGTCATGCTAAAATGAAATTTTTATGTAAGTATTATAATTAAAACCCCTCAAAAAATATTCCCCACCCGTTTTAGGAACTGTATTAGTCAATTCTCAAACATGTGATTGTATGGCCGATGAGTAACTTTGAAAGAACTGGGAATGGGGGATGTTTAGGAAAAACCTATTACTAATTGGAAAATTATTAATCCTTTGCCCATTCATGACAGACTAAGTAGGAACAGTCGACCTAACAAAAACGATTAAACCATATTTTACGTGTACCAAAGGTTCTGATTTAGTATTAGTTATTTTCTCTACGAATACATTTTAGACGTGTAAATATTTGTTGTTTTAGACGAAGATTGTATTTGAATCTAAATTATAAGTAATCTTATTTCACAGCTTAGATGAAGAGGCAACGAGGTAACATCATTTTCCCTCAAATTTGTAAACCAATTCAGTACTGAAAAGGAGGAGAATGTATTTCGTTGAAGCCACGTTCAATATTCGAAGCATTACTCAATCTAGAGACCTAGCGCCAGCTGGGACTTCGGAGTTCCATTTCTTGATACTTAGGTAACTTAGTTCTTAAAGAACATGCATGGACAAGGAACTTGTAGCAACCTAGAGAAAAGTTCAATGTACAGCGGACAACACATTAGACTAAAACTTATCGAATACAAATAATTTCAATTACAGATATAAATAAATTCTCCTAATTTAAGGCATTTATAAAAAAGTGGACATTAGAATCGTCACACGGAGGTAACATAATTTTTTATGAATGTTTTAGTTTCATCATGGTGAAACAATAAATAACAAGTAGAAAACGAATTCGTAAAAAGTAACTACTTTCAGAACTTTCGATTTATATTTCTCATTGTCTTACCATAGTAAGATTTTTTCCGCGATTTTTAATAATGTTTTAGTATCCTCATAAGGATAAAACATTATTAAAAACTAAAACATTATTTAAAGAAAAATGTTTATCCGCGGAAAAAATCTACTCACCACTTTTTGATAAGTTCTTTCGGGAGTGGCGCTAGTTTCGAATCCACTTTCGTAACTTTCCCAGTTGGCGCTAGGTAAAAAGGTCTCTACCTAGCGCCAATTGGGACCTCGGTAGAGCTGTATTTTTTAAACTTATTATGAATAGTTTTAAAAGAATATACACAGAGCAACTAGTAAAGCACCTAATACAGGAATAAGGTATTATTACATGCAATTCAAATACAATGTATCAGATAATTCTTAATTTTTGGTCTCTACCTAGAGCCAGTTTGGGACCTCAATATAATACTCGTATAGAGCTCTATTTCTTGATGTTTAAATATAGTTTCTAAAAAATATAAATGGACTAACCAGATAAAAAAAAAAAAAAGAATTATTATAATACCTACTTTCATTTCGATAACGTTGGTTAAAGAAGCTTTTTTCAGGAAGAACGCGTTGTATTACGTAGCACAAACAGATTTAAGGTAAGCGTTTTATTTCTAAGTGATGTGATAAGGAATTCTGTTGAAGGTTTACAGAGTTTTTTTATTTACACTGTATCTTTAAAAATAACTATGTAACTTACTTTCTGAGAATATCTGAAAATAAATTGCGTCAGTTTTTATAGGCCTCTAGTTGGGGCAAAATAGACCATTCTCATAAGGAGTGTGTAGAGCTAAGCAAAATTTAGAATCAAGCCTCTTCTTTATCATAGAAGTAGTTTAAAAAAATATAAGTTACCCTTTTTACATATGGTGCTATTGTTCAAAACTACATTAAAATTAATAATATAATAATTGTATGTTACAGCAGCAAAAGGTATAATATAAAATACTTTATCTACACGGAAAAAGTTTAGTATAATAGTAATGAGAAATCTTGTACAGCGAGCCGGGGACAATGGATCCATTACACATTTCACGTTACTACCTACTACTAGATGTTTTTTTGAGCGTCGGTGGCACAGTGGCTAGTACACCGGACTCCCATGCGGGAGGTCCGTGTTCGAAACCGTGCAATGCCATGTACCAATGAGTTTTTCGTATTTTTCGAAGACTTACGTACATTTACCGACTGCTCTAACGGTGAAGGAAAACATCGTGAGGAAACCTGCAGACTGAGATGCCCAGTGTGTAAAACTGGGTAGGCACAAAAGATCCTCAAGGGTCGAAGTGCCGCTGGGTTATTCTCGGCCCCCTATAATAAAATAAGATGGATACTACTAGATTTTGTTGTAATCAATGCTATAAAATATTGTAATGGATATAATAATATGAACAATTATTGTCCTGATTTATCGTTACTATTACGAGATTTTTTTTCCGTGTTTTTTTAAGTTAGCTATGGGGTAATAACTCGTTAGCTTTCGTAAGTAATCAGTGGAAAAGACGATATCCATCATGCTCAATAAGACTGAAATGTCTAGTTAGTTCTGTTAGCATTTACGTTTGTAAGTGTCGAACTTTCAAGAAGGTACTAGAAGAGCAACTCAGCACCGCCTGTGAGAAAATGCAAACGAGTACTTTTACAAAGACAGAAGTCTCGAGGCTTTGTACACAAAATGTAACTTAAATAGGACGGAACTGCTTCAGAATAATGTGCATTTAACTCGTAACGAGCGAAAGTTTCGCTCAACAAATATTGAGCGGAGTTCCGCCGCGGACCGCGCGAAATTCGTTATTCCGAGGAAATTGCACAACATTAAAGGAAAAGGAGAGACCGCGGCCTCGTAAATACATGCAGCGAGGAAGCACAGAATAGAAAACTAAGTAACAGAACTAAGATGAGGCTTAACACATCGCACAGCGAACTTATAGCGCGTCGAACGCTGGGCTGGAGCTGGACCGGACCGTAAAGGAAGTTCTATCTCGTGAAGCGAAGTGTAAAATAGACTTTAGAAAATGTGGAAATTAACTTGTGTGCAAAATATTGATATTAAATAATGTGTATTTTAATTTATAAATCCAAACAGAGTATTTTGAAGTAAAATATAAATAATATTTTACTTCAAAATTATTGCAATAAGTAGAGTTTAGGTCGAAAAACGTCTGCATTTTGATACCTACAATAGGTTGCCCTGTGCTGTAATTGATTTCTTAAACTTCTTTTCTGCGTTACTTATCTATTCGGTGGAGGAAGCGGAAGCGATTAACGTATGGGTTTAATGAAAGCACCCACACCACCATGACTGTGAATTTTTACCTGCAGGTTCCGCCGTTTTTGCACATATTGGAGGTCCGTGGGCAGAGCGGGCCCACGCCGCAGTCCGCGCCCGAGTAGCCCTCGAAACACGAGCAGAAAAACTCCCTGCCGAGCGGAAAATATTGCGGACTGAGCGATAAATTTCCCAAAATACCGCGTGGAAATACCGGTTGCGACACAATATGAGAACGCGCCTTTTTGCATCATGGAATTTGTATACAGTGAAGGATGGCACTATATTTCGGCCGCCAGTGGATCGCGCGTGTCATCGAGTCCATCGCACTCGTTTCAGTATTTTGCACTAAATTTTCCACACTCTATTGACTGCGTTAATGGTAAAGAGAGATTTTTCGTTGATAAAAAGCTTCATAAATATACGAAATATTCAGCGGTTTTCGCTTTAAAGGTTTTAATTTTAGCACAACGCTCGAATTCGGTACTGATTTCGCAGTTACGTTTTATCGGAATTTACAGAGGGAGTAAGAAAAGGAAATTCATTGTGCGTGGAGCGGAATTGTGACCTTTCCGGAGATAAATCAATTATTTAAATGATAGCCGTGTTAGACCTAACTTGGAAAATAAACAATTTTGTTTTAAATAGTAGCTGGCAAATACCTGCTTATTATAAGTACTTGTGTACCAAAAAGCCTCTTGTGCGTAAGCCGAAACAGGGCTGTTCAAAATTCTGCCGTCAAATATCTTTGTTTCGACGTTGATGTGTCTTGGCAATGCCTGTGTTACAATCTTCGACCTCTTCGTTTCTTACCACCAGTTGAGATTGAGGTCAAACGCGGGTTAAGTCGTAAATAAACATGAAATAAAAAACCATCATAATAAAACAAATATTTACTTGTAATCCTGTCGAGCATAGCAGTGACCCAGTAGCCTGCACTCTATGGCGCTGCAGGAGGGTGGTTCTAAGGCCCCCGAGGGCCCCGGGGGCCCCCTCACGGCGTATGTCACGTTGAAGCCGAAGACAGACAGCAGCCCCAGGGCCCGAAGCTGGGTCCCCTCCAGCCTGTTGAGGGTCAGCTCTACCACTAGCACCGGGCTTTGTACCTGGAACAGAGAATTTGTACGTTTCACAATTGTTGACAATATTTGGTTCAGACCATTTTCCAACTTTCCGTCTCTAAACTGGAAAAACGGAACCCTTATAAGATCACTTTGTTGTCCGTCTATCCATCTCAAGACCCTTTGTCTCAGAAAGAGGTAGAGTATCAAGTTGAAATTAATATCAAATACAAAGCTCTACCGGTCCCTTGGTAATGTAAAAAATTCAAGCTTCTAACTCAATGTAATCAAAAGATACCGCCGTATAAGTAGTATATTTTAATAGATACTCACAAACTCACTCAAAGGATACTTCCCGTTGACTTAGAATCATAAAATTAGACATGAACCAAGGTCTCACAGCACAAGTGAAGAAAAAAATCCGAAAATCGTTAATTTGTTAATATATTACCTAATTTAATGCTTACAAACTTAATTTGGCATCATTCGAAAAAAAAACAATGTAAATAACTTGAAAACCGTTGGATTTTCATTAACCCTGTTTGTGGTTAATTTGATTGGAAATGGCACATCACTTTCGTATGGACCATCCCTTTCCGTACACCCTGTATTCGTCTTATGCAGATTCTCGTAATAATAAGTCAGCATATAAAGTAGAAGTCTCGAAAGATTTTCTCAATATTTACTCATCAATTTTCGAACATTTTCTCGAAATTAATTGTACTGTGACATTTAACATATCAACCAACCATATGGAAAATATGCAAATCGTTCCAGCGACACGAGTAAGGCAGTTTTCACATTAGACGATAACGACACCGACAGGACACTGATATGTCACATTATAAAGACTTAAGCTACCAGTAGTTACATTTCTCTGTTGTACAATTATAAATAAATAAATTAACTACCTATTTAGCATTGCATTGAAGTGAAAGGTTTATTCAAAATAAAGTAATACTAAAATAATACTAAAATTACAAAATACCTAACTATTTTACAAATAAAAGACCTGGCCCAGGTCGCTCCCTGCAGGGAGTGTCCCGAGGAGGCTGGCGGCGTTGCCCCGCTGTATAGCGAGGCTTATACGCTGAGCAAAGTAGAGGCCAGCCTTCTGGTCCCGGGATGTCTCTACGAGGCGCTTGGCTATTTCCCGGTAGAGGCAGTGGGCTCCAGGCCCCCACGGCTCCAAGGTCTCCATCCCGCATTTCTTTTGTTTTTGTTTGTTTGTTTTATTATAATTATTCTTTGCGATTTCACACCAAGGCGTCATAGCCCTGCGCGAACTCGTTCGTTACCGGACTGTACAAATCGTAAGATTGTCGAATCGTTATCGGTATCGTGAGTCGTGTCGGCCATATTCGAAAACGAGTACAGACTTCATTTAAATATTACGACGAAAGAAACATACGTCAGAAGACGCTTCAAAGAAAACGCGAAGAAATCTCTGTCGAATTATTTATGAAGTTATTCCTCAACTGTCTACTGGCGACTTCTCTAAGAATTACTGACTCGAGGAAATGGGATTTGGCAATTCTCCAGGCGTTCGAATTATAGCTTTTTCTTCGTCTTAGCGACCTCTATACCGCTATATAAGTAGGTACGTTAGTAAGACGACGTGATTGTTTGAGTAATGAAGGTTATTCGGCATTTATTCGGTACTTTAATAGACATTTGTGAATGATGTATTACATATTCATCACCCCAGGCTGACTCCGCACTATCATACCAGCTAGTATTTACTAAACAAGTATTAAATTTGATGTGAGTTGGTTTTGCAGTTCCTTCATTAGTGCTTCATTAACAAAAATCCTCTGTGCTCCCGAAAGGGGGTGAATGAATGAAATTGAAATCGTTTATTTAGCGCTGTAAACACCAGAATACAGAAGTATACAAAGTTTAATACATGCAGCACAGAACAACTGGATAAATGAATGAATACTCTTTATTGCACAAAAATAGTGTGATACAGTGCGTACGTAACGATTAATACAATCTAGGCGGTCTTATAAGTGAACAATTTTCACACACCAACTCCGAAATCGCCAAAATAAATATCAGCTGTTTCATACATTTCGGTCGTGTAGGTAGGTTAGGTACTAGGTATTGAGCTTTTGTATGAACAGCTGACTTTTTTCACGATTTCAGAGTTGACACATAGTGAATGTTGTTCATTTATGGATACTGAACACCCCCCTTTCGGGATTAGACACCCAGTATGTAGGGAAGCCACACATTCTCGACGAAGCATAAAACGAAATAAATTATGCGTATAAGTTTACTGGCATCACAGGTTCTCTTAAATTCTTAGGCGAGTTTAGCGAAGCAAGTAACAAGTCGCGAAGTACCTAATTACAAAAGTTGACATCTCGTTCTGGAATGAGTTGTACCACGAATGTGTATGTAGGTGTAGGTATTAGATAAGCGATGTAATTATACAGCATGTAGCAAAAACCCCTTTGTAAACCGAAACAGGGGTTTTGGTTCACGCTTTTAGTACAGCGATTTTGAATCTGAAGCGGATTTAGCCTAATTTCGGTCAAAATAACTTCAGTGTGTTAAAGGCTTCATAAGTGAGCAACATTTGTTTTACGACTTTTTGATCTTCGCAACAAATTCGATGCTCTTTATCTATAAATCGTTCGGGTATTTATCTATAAATCTAATATAAATATAAAAAATGAATGCCTAAAACTAGTGAATTACATTACGATTTGTCACCATAGAATAGACTATACTACTAGTATGTAGGTACTGGTCAGTATACTGGACAGTGGCCGTCTCGTAGGGGACAGGTATTACAGTAGGCAAAAAGAACAGGTGATTCTATGTTTTATATATAAATAAATAACATTCAACACTTTCATACATTCAAGCGTAATTTAGTTATTATGGTAAAATATTTTCAAACTGATACTTTTGTTGATGTAAAAACAGCCTGTATAACTCGCTCTAAGTCGAGTTAAATTACGAATGTTCGCAGAGCTGTAGGTAAGCTGTAATTATATAAATTAGTGCGTTTCGTCTCTTGTAGCCTGTCGCATGGAGCGTGACAGTGTTAATTTTATTGTCTTTATTTTAATTATGATAAAGTCGGTTTGTTGTTGGTTGGCTGGTTCTGTGAATAAGGGTTTATGTTCACTAGGTATCGCTGTGAGAAGAAGCGAGGCGGCGAGGAAAGAAAAAATGCGGGCTGTTCCACTAGTCCCTACCAGCTATCCCTCTATACGGCTTGGTAGAAAAAAGTGGAAATGAAATTCCTCTCATCCCACCCAGGGGTGATAGGTGGAAAAAAATTCTTCCCCCAGAAGCGGTTACCTGAGCTTGAATCCTATTTTGCATGTGCATTGATAAGGTAGAATCTACAATAAATATATTTGTCAAATAACGGTATCGGTTATCGGTATTTCACTAAAATAATTTATGACAGATTCTATTTTAACAGCAAGCGTTTTGCTTTCAGTGTCTGGTTGGTAATACTGATAATATTTGTGCCCAAAATAGGTGTACTATTTAGAAATCAAATAGGTTCTATGATTTTTTTTCGTGTTTAAGAAGACACCCAGCAGTGGGACAGCCGATAGGCTATTAAAAAAAAGACTCCACGAGTTTTAGCGATCGTGTCCGGCACTAGGGGTGGGGTGGAAATATCCGGAAGCTGGTACTGGCTCTGGATCAGACCCCTACTTAATTCATTCCCTGTATTCCGTTAGTTAAGTAAGTACCTATTATTGTTTAGCTGTCTGAATCTGAGTGGGCAATAGTTATAACTACGAGTATGAGTGGGCAATAGTTGCGTAGAAATAAACGTTTAACTTATTGTAGTAATTCCTTACCTTTAACAACTTCACGAAGGGGTAAGGGTTAACCCTCTTACGGCTAAGTCAACAAACAAGTATAGCACGCCCGATGTTTTTACAAGAACCGTTTACGTTTACTTGTAAATGTTGTTTACAACATCAAAGTTAAATCTTTAATCAAGCTTAAAAGCAGTAAGCACAGCAAAAACACTTAAAAATCGCATTTTCCGGAGAATAATTTAGCGTAAAAATCCGAAACCCATTTTTCTCCGCGACAATATTTTGGTATAAAATGAAATGACGATGTGTCTCTTTGACGAGTTCAGGCCAGGGTCGTAAAAGAGACAAAATAATAAAGATGGGTAAAAACAGTTTTTGAAACAAGCATTTGTTCTAAAACTGGCTCTGGATCAGACCCTTACTTAATTCATTCCCTGTATTCTCAATTTATAGAGTATAATATCCATAGAGTGTGTTTATTCAATAAAAAAATATAAGTTGAGATTTGCTTAATAGCCTATAGACTGTCCCACTGCTGGGCAAAGGCCTCATACTCATACTCATACCATACCCCCCTCCTCCTTTCCATTTTTCCCTATCTTCGGCGTCCTTAAATTGCAAACTGCAATTTAATTACTATGTTAGCGTTGATGAAACTTGAATTTTTTAAAGTGAGCAATTTCTACCGTCATTTTGAATCTGTAAACGTTAAACTTAAATTCAGGGCGGTTAAGTTTTATTTCCGTCGATGTTCGCAATGAGAAATACCGTTTTGAAGTAATTGCGCCAATAAAGGGTTTAAAAGGCATTAGTCGAGGCTTAGGTAGAATTCTGAATTTATTTTAAACTCAATAGGGTTGTTATGTTGTCTTTACCTTGGCAATATTGTTTAATACTATTTATAGATTCTTCCATGATCCTTGTAAGAATAAAGCAGTTGTATTGTGATATAGATATATAAGTTAAGTAGTTGGAGAATATTAGAGCTTCGGTGGCTTAGTGTCTAGGACAACGGACTCCCATGCACCCGTGTTCGCGTTCGTAACCACGCATTGTTATGTACAAATGAGGTTTAGGCTGTTTCGAAAGATTTACATACGTTTATCAATATTTAACGGTGAAGGAAAACTTAGTGAGGTAACATGCACACTGGATCGTTGGTGGCCTAGTTGTTTGGACACCGTACTCCCATGTGGGTAGTCCGGGTTCGAAACCGTGCAGTGCCATGTACCAATGACTTTTTCGTATTTTTCGAAGACTTGCGTACATTTATCGACTGCTCTGACGGTGAAGGAAAACGCACACTGAGTTGACCAGTGTGTAAAATGGGGTAGGCAACAAAAGATCCTCAAGGGTCGAAGTGCAGCTGGGTTATTCCCGGCCCCCTATCATAAGATAACCTGCACACTGAGTGTGTGAAATGGGAAAGGCAATGGCAAACTACTTCATTAAATCTGCCAAGAAAGTGACTCTATGTAGAATGATCACGACCCTCATAAATGAGAAATTTCATTTGTACTTTGTATTTCATGAACACGAGTATAATTGTCCCCCGATTCCCCTAGTCCCTATTGCCCACACGAAAAAAGTCGTCGTTTTTGAACCTTTTTCATAAATCTAAGTTAAGTATGTACCTATTATTGTTCAGCTGTCTGAATCTAAGTGGGCAATAGCTATAACTACGAGTATGAGTGGGCAATAGTTGCGTAGAAATAAACGTTTAACTTATTGTAGTAATTCCTTACCTTTAACCACTTCACGCAGGGGTAAGGGTTAACCCTCTCACGGCTAAGTCAACAAACAAGCATAGCACCGCCCGATGTTTTTACAAGAACCGTAAACAACATCAAAGTTAAATCTTTAATCAAGCTTAAAAGCAGTAAGCACAGCAAAAACACTTAAAAATCGCATTTTCCGGAGAATAATTTACCGTAAAAATCCGAAACCCATTTTTCATCCGCGACAATATTTTGGTATAAAATGAAATGACGATGTGTCTCTTTGACGAGTTCAGGCCAGGGTCGTAAAAGAGACCAAATAATAAAGATGGGTAAAAACAGTTTTTGAAACAAGCATTTGTTCTAAAACAAAGAAAATAAGTATGGAATATTCAGTGGTCAACACATCAGGCTATAGTCCTTTGGTATTTTGTCGCATTAACTTTATTTTACACATTCATACGAATGTCAAGAAATAATCTCTCTTCAACCGGTGTCCACCCACTGCTGGATGTAAGTCTCCTCCAATGCACGCCATTTCCTACGGTCTTCAGCTTTGCCAATCCAGTTTCCAGCTGACCTTCTTATGTCATCTGCCCATCTTGCAGGTGGTCGACCCACGCTCCTGGTCCCAGTCCTTGGTCTCCGTGTCATGACTTTCTTGCCCCACCGACCGTCGTCTCTACGGCAAATATGACCCGCCCATTTCCACTTCTATTAGGATACTATAAGAAAAAATAATAATAACTTATTGTGACATGGTTCCACCGAGTCCATCCAGTTGATGATACAAAACTTATATTATAAATTCGTAGTAAAAATGTACCTATATAACATTTTAAAGGCTTGCGACGTAGGCAGAAAGTTCACCATTTCTCATGAAACTCGCGACAAGCAGTTAAAAACAGTTCAATGTTTTGTTTTTCCGCTCGGGGGCGGCAGTTTTTAATAAAAGTTTCCACTAAAACAAGTAGCTCGAAATTTTTGTATGGGCTTCTAGATTCTAGAATCCCTTTCCTCCTTCTGGATGCGTCTCTGGTCCAGGCCGACTCACGTTAACAGTCGCAGAGCGGCTAGCAGGATGAATATTACAAACTGTGCACGCCCAAAAAATACAACCCAACTCTCTGGGGGTATAATTTTACAGAGTAGCCCATTATGGATGTAAAGAGTTTAGAAAAGGCATTAGAGCACTGGAACGCTGTAAGCTATAACGCTGTGCAGTTTATTTAATACCGGAAAAGTGCGAGTCGGACTCGTGCACCGAGGGTTCCGTACTAAGACCTTATGTGACGCGCAATGAGTCAAATTATAAACTACACAGAATATTTTTGGTCTTAGAGTCGTCTTTACGTGAGGGCTTGAGCACAGAAAAACAGACTCTCTTTCAAGACTCAAAGCCCTTTCGTATGATACCCCACTTCCCCCAGTTACCCCACTTTCAGATTCGGCGGCACATTTCAGAGCACATTTCTCAAAAAAATAATAGTTTCTAAAGTTTTATCTATAATAAATGCGGGCAAGCAAGTGCTCAACTGTGACTAAAATAAGTAGTTGCTGAGAAGAACAGAAGAATTAACAGACAGATTTTCAATAGGGGTTCCTTTTTTCCGTTTTTTTCTTTTTTATCAGAAGAAACATAAAATCAGAAATAATATAACATAAATAAATCATGTGAAGAATCACAATAATGCTATTTTATCTCTCTGTTGTTAGACAAGTCGAACGAAGAAAAATGCAAATAATTTTTCAACTGACAGTTAGACCGTAGAGACTTGCGAATGCGTTCGCTGATAGATTTAACATCGTCTATAGCTGTTTCCAAGCTTTATAGAGGTTTATTAAAAGAGTATGGGTTTGCAGGTCTGAGACTACTAAAAAAACCCTGTAAATACTTGTCTGTCTACTTCTTTTTATTAGCTTTATTTATCCCACTGGCATGTCTACTTAATAAGAAAAAAAAACTGTTAGGTACCTTGTTTAAATACTTGACTGCTTTTTGACTATTAAGTAAGTAATATATATTATAACATATCCAATATTCATAAGTCGCTCTCATGACATGCTTTCGACGCTAACACGAAAACGTTCTACTGATTTATAGCTCCCACTTACTCCCCGCAATGCATCGGGAGCCACCTCTAGTTCCGCATACATCCACGTGCACACCTTCCATTTTATTTTTCATTCGCGATCTTTCATTTTCGGTGCTATAAATGCAAAGAGGCGGCGCAATTTTGCGTCAGACCGCTCGCAGCCATTATCGTGGCTTCATTTGCTTCCAAATATTACTAGTGTTAGTATTATATTGTGCTTCGCTTCTCTTCTCCTCTTTATCTTTTAAGCCGAAACGACCACGTTTTCTGTGAACTACCGATGCAATGTTCAATTTTATGAGGCTGACGAATTCAATTGAATGCTGACGAATGACGATGAAGCGGTTGTAGGTTGTAGTAAAAAATTCTACCACTTCACAAATATCCATGGCAACCTTACGAACTACTGGGATTTTCAGGGGCTGGGCTAAAGTTGAATATTAATTTTTAAAGTATCATTGTAAACGATCTGCTAGTCCGTATGGAAAAATCTGTGGTGTTATTCTAGGTTGGTATCGATTTTGTTGTCTATTTTTTATATACACATTATTATGTTTTTACTCATAATTTCTACTAAGCTAAAAGCTTGTAAATACCGAGTTGTCTTCAGATGTGGATGATTGTGATCATGATCACACATACATACTAAGTAACTTTTATTTCGTTATTTCACCTTCACTTTTAACACAACTAAATAGTAATTCGATTAGGTAATAGTGCAATATGATAACAGAAAAATTGAAAACAAAACTTTTATCGTGGTGGGAGTAATGTGGAATTACTTTTCACTAGAGCTTCGCCCGAGGCTCTTGGGATTGAATAAAGATAAGAATGCACTCCAATTCTGAATATTTTTCAGTTTAAATGTGGACTTGGCACTATTTCGGGATATCACGAATAAAATAAATCGAATATTTTGATAGGTACGCTATATATTGCTGATTTAATTAAAAGCGACATAAAATGAGACATGCCAATGGAATAAATCTATTGAAAATTATCGTCAGCTGCTGCAGCTGGCAGCTGTTATGTTGGCTAAAAGAAAATCTTCAGATTTAGATATATTCTAGATAAGTAAAAATGTGTTACTTCTGTAACCTGTAAAATGTGGAACTCTCTTCCACCCGACGTTTTCCCGCAGCGCTACGACATAGGATGCTTCAAAAAGATCGTTAAAAAAGTCCTCTCCCTCCACAGCCGGCAACACACGTGCAAACCCCTGGTATTGCACGTGTCTCTAGGCGACGGTGACTACTTACCATCAGGTGGCCCTGCCTGTTTGTCGTAGCCAATTTATATAAAAAAGTATGTTTTACGCACTTCGTATTTTGTAACTACAGTGGGCAACAACTGTGATGACGGGGCAGTCACGGAACTTGACATTTTATCAGGATTTGGTAAAAAATGTTTGTTCCACCCACTGGGCTCACTCACTATAATATGGCTTACCTACCTATTTTTAAATTCAGTTTTGCTATAATTTATAGAAGATTTTATCAGCAACTAGATCCATAGGGCCGTGGTGGCCCGGGAGTTCTCAATTCTGTCACGATCTCGGTGAAGCTCGAGAGCTAAAATGCTGATTGTATGAAACTGTTAGTTTGGCTGCCCGCCAGTCCGACCGGGCACTAATCTTCGTTCTGTCTGCAGCTCACGGTCTCAACTCTTTGAGTGGGTCGTCGCATGTTATACCATGCACATATCAAAGTTTAATCAAGTCAATATAAATAGTAAAAAAACTTACTATATAGGTAGGTATATCGAGATTTTTAAAGCATTACGCTTACGCAATATTACAAATTTTGATCTACTTCACTGAAAAAATAACTTGTTTGATTTAGACTAATGGACCATAATTCCGACTCCATGTCAGCCGGCGGGCCACCTAGTGAATAATACTTCCTTACAGTCATGCACGATTAGGGCTGCCATAGTTCGCTAGGGTCTCATTGGGACGCTCTGGAATTGGGAGTAAAAAAAAGCGAGCGAAGCGAGTTCGAAAATTCGCGTGGATTTGACGCAAGTGATAGGTTAAGTTAGAAGACTAGGGTGGGAGCAAGCGAAGCGAGCTCGATCGGCGCAAATTTGACATAGATTCTTGTAGGTAGGTTAGATCAGGCGGTGCGGAGCGGTGTGGTGCCTCGGGAATCGGGATACTTCGTTCCGCGGACGACAAATTACGTTGCTTCACGAAAGCGCGCTGCTCTTGGAGGGCAAATTGAAATGCGTTGGCGGGCCTGGGTTTGGGCGGCCTTGATTTAGAGCATAATAAAGTAACTTTATTTAGTTGAACACATTCTTGATTGAACAATTTCTAAATTGAAGTGAAAAAGCCGACTTTATTATGCCCATATTGAAACAAGTGCTTGTTTGAAGTAAATAATCCTTTCTTTCAGTGTTCCATGGAAAATGGGTGGATTAGTGATTTTAGGTATGTGCTGGGATGGTTCTTTTCCCTTGGTCTTGCAAATTCACTTTATGCCACAAATAAATTCTTGTATTATTTTCACTGTCTCCTCCGATATAACGAGCACTAAGGGTCAACCCTTATCTTAAAATTAACAGTTCAACGCACCACAATGATTATTAGAACGTATCGAATATTTTAAATGTACTCGTAGTTGCAAAGAAAAGTGTCCTCGTATTCAAAAGTTTATTCGTTCTTTTTAATTAGAAACAGTTTATTTCGTCAACCGTAAAAGGAAACAAATTCGGTAATAAAGTATAAACAGTCAAATTCAATTCTAGACTGATCATCATTCTAGACTCTAGAATGATGATTTGGAATACGGAAAATATTGAAGAGAATTTCATTAGGGCGAGATTGGTAAAGAGATTTTTTTATTGTTTCGTATCCCACAACAAAACTCAATAAATTGAGCCCAAATAATTTAAGCGCACGAACGAATGAATGAATGAATGGAAATGGGCGAGATAACAGAATGACGGGATTTTATAACAAATCGCTCTGATTAAACGCTCGTGAAAAGTTGTGCATTTATTTTAAAAATATTAACAGAATAATAAACTAAATGCTGTCAATGAATTCAAAACGTACAAAAATAATGATATTGAATACTGTGTTATTGTAACATTAACAAACGAACCCTTGAAGTCATAGATTTTGATGTATTTGCACTATCGCTCCCACTAACATCTTGGGATAAGGGGTGAAATGAAAAACAGCGCTTCATATTTGGTATCCGAGTATGTCAGTATTTGCTGAATTACCCTCCTTTTGCGAAATATACATAGAAATACATAGAGTATCTGCAACGATATTGTCTTTTCTGAATATTTGTAGAAAATGTATTATTTTTCTTTTAGGTACCTACTAAAGTGTTTTTCTTTCTTTCTTTGATGTAGTCGCAAATAAAATTCGTGATCTTACAATATTTTTAATGGTGTTCTTTGTGAATGCCATTTTAGGTAATCTAATCTAACGCAGAGGAATATTAAACACTAGTATCCTCGTCGCCAGATTAATCGGATCAAGTGGGAAAAACCTCGTGGACTAAGGAATCGGACAGCGCGATCTGGCCACGGGGAATTTCCCGAACAAAGTGCAAAGTTTTTATTGGTGAAATGTTTTTCATCGCCCAACTCATCCAAGACCAAAACAGTGAGGCAAATGGAATTGGAATAACGAAATCGGCCAAAGCGTCCGATGAATTGGATTAAGTAATCAATTCCTTCATTTCTCGGTGAATAATAATATAAAGGGAGAAAAGAAAAACAAGTTGGGGAAAAATGGGCGCATTTAATGAATGAAAACGATAAGAACCCTTAAGTAGGGTAAACCATATCGATAGTGATTGCATGCTTTATTTTTGGTGATTTACCCGTGGACGTTAGTTACTACGGTGGTGTCCAAGCATCCCCAACTCAACTCCCATCCATAGCCACAGTAAAATCACTCCATCCATCTGCCCGCCCATCTGCCTGTCCGACGCCCATTGTGCGTTAATATAGGATTCCGTTTAGGTATTTAATTAGTCTAGAAAATTAATATTTTTTTGTATTGTGATTGCCCAGTTATCGCAGTCATTGTCCACTGGAAGTGACAGCTATTGCCCACTCAGATACAGGAAGTTAAACAATAATACATAAATTTTATTTGAAAAGATTTGAATTTGTCTGAACTTAATTACTTAGAATGAATGAATGACTACACTTAGGTAGGATTTGTCTGAACTCTATTCAAATAAAATTTATGTATCATTGTTTAACTTCCTGTATCTGAGTGGGTAATAGCTATCACTTACAGTGGACAACGACTGCGATGACTGGGAAATCACTATACATAACAAAAAAAATTTTGTTAAGTAAACTATGCGTGGAAAATAAATGTCAAATACATACATACATAGTCGTGTTTCCCTTATGTAAAGGTAGGTATTAGCGCTGTGATTAGGACCATTTGTTTTTGAGAAAAAATGCGGGGTTTCCGTAGTGAGTGCTTACCTAACCCTAATCTGTTTGCGACTAGATCCAATGTTGATCGCTCGAGTTTGAAGGGAAGCTATTATTTAATCCAGGCATTTACACCTTTTTTACCCGACTGCACCAGAATGAGGGTAATGTTTTAAGGGTGTATGTATATGTATGTCTTTTCCTTTGTTGCCTCCTGTAGCTTAAACGACAAAATTATAGTGTAGTTAATTTGGAACAAATTGTATAACATCGATAGCAAAATATTTTTTGTGACAAAACAGGTACGGAAACCTTATTTTGAGTTTCTAGACGCTCTTGACTGTTTTTTTAAACTATTTATTGATTAAAACTAGTTTTCATTAAATTGTTTAAAAGAACAGTTTATTAGTTTACAGTCTGATTTTAAAGCATAGAATGGCGACTTTCCTACTAAATGAATCGTTTACTTTAATTACTATTCACTCAATAGTGAGTCAATAAACAATCACTAACTATCATTGTTAAAGTAAACCTCAAATTAGAGATCCAAGTTTCAGCTTTGGCTTGAAATGCTCAGTCGCGCGGTAATGAACATTGATTTTGAGAGTTTTTCCCCGATCTTCCGGCTGGTTAACTCTATCGCTCCAATTTCTTTCCAGGATTGGACCGAAAGCTTCAGTACTAAAGTCTATTTTTTTATTAGACGCAGATACCCGTCACAAATAACTGTAAAATTTTAAAATGATTTCGAGGAAACACGCATTTTATTGATGAAAATTGATCAAAATATTGTACAGATCACTTTTTGTACAAAAATATGTATTTAACATAAATTATTCTTCTCCCATTTCGTAATCCACAAACATCATCATAACATGTTATGTCATAACATTAGCAGTTTATGCAACGGCCACGTAATGATAGCGATCTATCATTACGTGGCCGTTGCATAAACTGCTATTATCACATTGTAGGTGCTGTCAGTAAGACGGGTATCTACATTTAATTTTAAAAAATACTTTACCTTATTACGGGTAGCATTACGGTTCGTTAAATTCTACTTTCGGGAAATTTTGTTTCGTACATGCACGTACCAAAACAACGGACGGAGTGTGTCGCGAAACAATAATTGACGTACCCAAAGTAAGTCAGCTCCAGCAGCATCTAGCACGTACAAGCCCAATGCACACATTGACACCATCCATAGTAAGTGTTCGCCATCACGGTGTGAACCTCGCCTGGATGAGTTTGTTGACGTTGTTGTGTTAAAAATATTAAATAATGCCGTCATGTGTAGTGAAAGGCTGTCGAAACCATAATGATTTCATAAAAAAAGCCAGGAGATCACTTTATTTATCCAGGGGATTTATTCACTTTATTTCCTATATTTTTACCTAAAAGTAATGAGAAGTATTTAAAACGCAAATCCAGTGTTGCCAATAATTAATAAGCAAATTACCTGAACGTTTGGGAGATAAGACCCACAAAAGACAGACCTTATGTGAGAAAGGTTATTATAACTCTCACGTCCATAATCCCAGGTGGTAGACAGACTTGGTCCTAAATAATTTGGTCCAGCTCTGCACAATGTATATGTACATACATACATATTCACTTATTTATATGTTAATTTCAATTATTTAAATCATTGTAATTTATTTCAAAAGATGTGCTGCTGATTGTTTCTTGCTTCTTTTCTTTCAGCCGACTCCGAATATCGACATTAAAATTATATTTTAGTGGGGTCCCATAAAAGCAAAAGGGCAAAGGGGGGTCGATAAAAATATCCGTCGGTATCTATGGCGAGGCCAGACTCGCACTTTGCCGGTTTTTTTCCTAATAAAAAAGTTATTTAGTTAAGTTTTAGTTCCGAGAGCGGTGACAAAGGTGAGAGAGATCTCACCAATACTTACTTACTCCGCTGGCGCAGCGACCCGAAGTGGATCTTGGCCTCCGATACCAAAGAGCGCCATCGCTCTCTCTCCTGCGCAGTCTCGAGCCAGTCAGGCGCCCGGAGCTCCCGCAGATCCTTCTCCACTTCATCGCGCCAGCGGTATCTGGGACGTCCGACCGGACGTCGTCCGTTAGGGCGTCCCACATAGGATCTCACCAATAAATAATATGAATTAAAAATATGGTTTCATTTTCTTCACCATGTGGCAATCATTCATACACACACATACAAACGTTGCCGCCATTGTACTTGTAGTGCGTCAGTCATTATTTCACGACACTCCGTCCGCCTTTTTTTTACGTCCATGGGTTCGTAAAATACTATTTACAATCGTTTCGTAAAACAGAATACACGTGGAAGTAAAAGACAATGCCGAATTTTGTATGAAAGGTGGCGCCTTTTTTTTTCGTGTGGCCTATCTTCTAAATCGTATTCCTCATTGATGAGGCTCTTGAAATTCTACGGAATACATAGATAATACGTTCCACGTAGAACGACTTTCTTGGCAGATTTAATGGAGTGGTTTGCTATGTTTATTTCAGTGTGCTGGTTTCTTCACGATGTTTTTCTTCGCCGTTAGAGTAGTCGGTAAATGTAAGTAAGAAAACTTACTAGTAGATGTCATTGCATGGTTTCGAACACGTAAGGGTACTATTTCGAGGTCAAACCTATTCACAAAAGCCATAACCATAATGTCTGATCCCACCTTAATGTACTTAATACAGAAACACAAGTTTGTTCGGCTCAAACGGTCTAACTGGTGGCCCTGAATTTTTTAAACGCACAGTGGCCCCGGGCGGGTAATTTCCCAAATGGAGAAGATTGCTTGGGAAACTTTGTCGGAAGAAATCTTACATTTTAGTGTTTCTTATTGTCGCATCCTCACTGATGGGGGTCGCAATTATTCTATGGAATTAACCACAACTTCTTGGTAATAAAATAATGAACTAACTTAGCCATCCGTATATACGAGCTCGACAAAAATTCTATACAACTTCGAATCCGAAAATTTCGAATAAATCTATCGTTATTTTTTCTATAAATGATTTGATTACATTTAAAATAAATAACTCCATGCACAGAATATAGATAAAATAGTAGAATATTTCCAATAAAGTTTTAGTTATTCACAGTTTATTCTAGCTTTGATTGAATAGCAAACACACTATTCAATGAATTTATAATCTATTTTATACAATTTTTTGAACGGAAAAATAGTCAAAATTTAATTTTCCGTTCTGTCGGAGGCACAACTGCTTCGTCATGGTAATCGTTACCCTGGATATCCGGGTCGAGAAGGTCAGTAGGATACATTATGTAAAGAAAGAAAGAAAGAAAAACCTTTCTTTAACATTGCACACATTATTAAACTTAAAAAATATTGGACTTAAAAAAAACAATGCAATATTAATAGGACACATGCTCAGCATGTGCTGCGGTCTGACCGGTACGGCAGAACCGCAGCGCTGGTTTTCAGCTGTGCCAGGACGAAGACGAAACGGCAGTCAAGGACGAAAACAAAAATATATTAAAAGTATAAATAATAAAAGTATAATTAAATAAATACCTAAAGATGAAATAGATAACAATTAAAACTGGAAAGAAAAGGGATAGAAATACATAGTGAGTGTCTGTCCATTATACAGCGGAAGCGGCTATGGTATGTGTTGTAACACTATAAAGTAAGAGAAGAAAATAATATAAAAAAGTATCAGGTAAATCTATAAGAAAAAAATTAAAACAAAAAAAACAAAAAATAATAATATAAAATTTTTTAAATTTATACTTAAATTTAAAAAATAACCTAATATAAAAAGTGTACTGTGTCTGATTTTTGGGCAGCGAGAACGTAGTAAATATTTAAAAAAAAAACAATAATTTTGCTGGTGGTAGGTCAGGGTCCGCCTGGGTAGCGACCACCCTTCCATGTAATGTCTGTCTTCAAATATCTACGTTTCCGCGTTGATGTGCTTCGGCAGTGTTAGATAGAAGAACCAATACTTACTAGCCAGTGTGCTCCATCTTCGACCTCATCGTCACTTACCATAAGGTGAGATTGAGGTCAAACGTGGGTTTAAGTGTAAATAAATAATTTTAATCAATAAGGAGACCAGATGAGCGAACGGGCCACCTGATGGTAAGTGGTCACCGTCGGCCATAGACATCTGACCTCACTGTATTATTATTAGAGGGTTTGCGATGCGCTGCTAACCTTGACGATTTACGTAAATACGTTGGGTCTCTTACCCTTCAAACCGAAACACAGAAACGCAAGCATAGCATATTTACGGCAAAAATATATAAGAGCATACCACCCCAGGCGATTCTACACATCATGATCTACTACCTTCAAAGTAAGTACTTATATGAAATATTTTTAATAAAGGAACTCTATTTTACCTTTGATTTCCTAACATCCTACTTTCATAATCTTTCAGTGTCATATAAATTATCAATAAACAGGTATAACCATCTAATCGACAGTTCAGTCAAACAAGCCCCCTCTCACCGTGTCCGTCCCAAAAGTCCCCATAATGCTAGCCGCATTGCCCCGCTGGATTGCGATTGAGATGTGTTGGGCGAGGAAGTGGAGTAGATGGTTATACCTGTTTATTGACTATTTATATGACACTGAAATATTTTTAGATTTTTAGTTTTATCTTTCATAATCTTTCTTTTTTTTTCCTTTAGAAAGTCGGAGGCCAGGCGCGAGCGGCGCTAACTTCCGATTTATTTAGTTCTACGTTTGACTCGGAGATTAATGTAGCTGCGGACCGAGTTCCACGGAGAAAAATAAAGGCACTCCGTGGCCGGAAATCAGCTGATCAATTTTTAAATCACTCGATTGCTTTCTACTGGTTTATCGACTTTATCGTAACTTCGACTAAGAAAAATAGAAGAAATTTAAGCTGAAACTGCGAGATGCTGAGATCACGGTGTAAACGGTGCACGCCCTAACTTTTTCCACCAAAATTACTCCATAAAAAGGTTGTCTGGAAGAGATCGCTTTTAGCGATAAGAAAGAAGATTGTATTAATCGTTTTGTACGCATTGAATCACATTAATTTTGTGTAATAAAGAGTATTCATTCATTCTATCATTCATTCAATTTCCTAAATCTTTAGTGTATGCTTATAGATAGATAGACAGAAACACTTTATTGTACACAAAATCAGGAAAATTAAAAATAAACATAAAAATAAATTAAAAGACGGGAAGTTATGGCTGGGTCATTAACAAAAAGCTTGCCCATCCACTCGCCCGCTCACCTACCAGAAACACAGGTGCGTGCTTTTTATAATAGGATGACTACAATATAGTTATAAATACATAAGTATATATGTCGTAGCCACATAGCGTAATGGCGCGTTTCAGGAAGTGCGTAGTCATTTCACGAAGTGCTAATAAAGTTAGACAAGATACTCTAATAGTCGAGTTTTACATTATCTGTCTAAGATTTTTAGCCACTTCGTGAAATGCAGATTTCTAGTTAGCACATAGCGTAAAGGTATTGCCATTTCAGTTGGACCACGGGGAATCCCCTAAATTACACTGTGTCTATCTTGGAGTCTAGTGTAATTGAACCCCAGTGGCGAAGTAGCTAGGACGTTCTACTCTCACTCAATACGTGCGAGGTCCGGATTCGATCAATTTGTACTAAGTCTTAGGTCTGGTTCTTGAGTCTTGAGTTTTAGGTCTGGGTTCTGGGTCTGTGTCTTGGGTCTATGTCTTGGGTCTGTGTCTTGAGTATGTCTTGGGTCTTAGACAGATAGCGTAGAATTCGACTATTATAGTATCTGTCTAACTTTTTTAGCACTTCGTGAAATGACTATGCACTTCGTGAAATGCGCCATTACGCTATATGTCTACGATATATATATTAGCATAAAAATAGCAATTTTCATGTTGCTGTTAGCCAATTACCTACTCATACTACCTTAGTTTGTTATATTTCGGTACCTACTACCATAAAATAATTCACAAAAGATATAAATACGAGTATAATAGATATAAATATTATTTTCTATCAAAGGAAAAGAAACAGCAGCGCAGTAAAGTAAAGCAACGAAAGGAAACGTCAATTTAGTGGCTGAAAACGGGTTTAAAATGAAATTGAACGTGCACGGGACGGTAAGTCCGGTATTAGTGGACGGCGAAATTGCGGTGCCTCGGGTGCCTGGCGGTTTGAGGTAGACCCAGGGTTCGAACTTCGGTTTCGGCTTCAGTCCCGAATTGCAGCTCTACTATAGTGGCAGACTAAGGTCCTCATCTAGCTCTACCAGACAAGGACCGAAAGGGTCAGCTGAATCTGTTTTGCAGCGCTTAAAAATTGAACACAAAACATATAAAGTTAAGATATATTTTACAATAAATATTTTTGTTAAAAATCGGTATCGGTCACCGGTACTAGGCCAAAATAATTTACTGTAGATTCTACCTTAACTGTATGCTTTTTAACATCAATGCCTATAGGCGTTAGATATGTTAATAACAATGGATACATCGGGAAAAAACGTTAAGCATTTACTAGAAGAAAATCTATGAATTTTGGGGGTATAGGTGGTCACAGTTAGCAGTAATAGATTTGAGAGTATAACTGAGGTCTAGCAAAAGGGGACGAACTACCTTCATTAGGGGAGAGGTACCTACTTAAAGAAGAAGACGTCTTTTCAGGCTTAGCTCAAGCTCGTGTCTGGAATATTTCCGGCCGAAACTACAGCCTATCGGTTTCGTGAAATCGGCTATGAATCTGTAAGTAGGTTTACTTTCCGAGTTTTACTTATCTTATGTATTATCTTATCTCTTAAAAGTATATAAACCAATAAATGTTTCATATTTCACTCTTCTGCACTATACTGCCGGTAACCTATTAATAATTCTTCTATCGCCTAGGTTGCCTGGAAGAGATCGCTCT
This sequence comes from Hofmannophila pseudospretella, assembly GCA_947369225.1. Taxonomy (NCBI): domain Eukaryota; kingdom Metazoa; phylum Arthropoda; class Insecta; order Lepidoptera; family Oecophoridae; genus Hofmannophila; species Hofmannophila pseudospretella. The sequence goes on along the minus strand of OX376330.1, from coordinate 9,394,993 downwards.
GAAGCGATAAGGCCGCCTTTGTACACTTATTCTATGTTTCCTTTCCTATGTAAATTTCTTGTGTGCAATAAAGTATTAATAATCTATCTATCTATCTACTTCTCGGTTTAATTTTTGAGAACATTCTGAATACATTCTATGCGTTTCGGGTCAAAACGAAACAAAATAATGCAGTGTGCATTGTAAGTATATGCAAGTTTAATAGTATATCTTCGATATACTGCTTTCAACGTTATTTTGGTCAATAGCAACATCGACTCGGCTCAAAGACGTCGTTAGTCGAACTCTACCCGGATGTTACGGAACAACCTACATTTATCTAGAGCTACAGCTCTATCGCCTCTGGGGATCCGCAACAAGTAAGTACTGGTATCAGGAATCCAATTTCACTGTTGTACTGTACAGCATTTGTCGTTCGTTTTCAATTAAGTAGCGATTACGTTTTCATGTCGATCTAACTTTAACGACAAATCGTATTCTGCTAACATCATGCTAACATACATATAATATATTAGAGGATCGGTCGACCGTACTTGATCGAAACGTAACGTTAATCGAACGGTTCATTACTAATGGTTACGTTAGTATATAGTACTCTGTGCTAATGGTAAGTATACGAAAAGCATCAAGTCGTTTATTTATTTACACTTTTATGCACAAAAAAAGGTGTACATGGGGCGAGTTTAATGCCTTGAGGCATTTTCTACCAGCTAACCATGGGTTTATGCAGAAATGTTTACGTAGGTGCATATAAAATGGAAGTTGTTATTATATTACGTTACATACACTTATATGTATAAGTAAAGATATATAAGGTTAAAAAATGCATACTAATATTAAGTATATTGTACATAATATATAAACATACAAATACTAATATATTAAGTCGTTGCAGTTTAGTACATATTGAGATAACTATGATATTAGAAGAATCGTTAACGTTCGAAGAATAACGTTAATTCCAGTTTTAGCCTCCGGAACCGATAAGTTTGTGCCACTGTGGATAGCACGATATACCTATTTTGTGTGTTATTCGTCTTCTGGTTACCCGCAGCTCAGAAACATTACAGCTCAATTTAATCAATAAGTAATACCCTTAAAATCACGCTAAGTTAAGCTAAGTGGATTGTATCCTTTTTTAAAGAAATAAATGTCTTAAACCGTAAACCGTAGAATCGGGCCCTGTCGGAAAACTGGTCAGTGGCCTCTGAATTCTTCTTTGTCCACAATATCCTTACAGCATTGATTTCACGTAGGAAATGTAACATCTTTGGCATATTTGTATTGAACGTAAGACGATCCGCGAATTGCTCATTGTTTATTGAATTTGTATCGAGAAATCGAAGAATGGAGCTCGAGCGTTGGATATTTATTACAGGTTCAGGCATTGGGTAATATAAAAGAAGTCGATGTGAGTGCAACAAGCTCCGATTGCTGTTATTGTGTTCTGAAAACTAATCTACTTATACACGAGGGAACTTTTCAAACATTTCTTGGGTTGTTTCGGATTATTTCGAGATTATTTTGATTTCGGATATTTTGAGAACAGTGTTTATTGTGAAACCAAGCAAGCCGGAATGACTAATCTCGACTTTTGATACTAACTTGAATTTACACTTTCAGTTAGGTAGATAGATTAATACTTTACTGCATACAAGTAATGTACATAGGAAAGGAAACATAGAATAAGTGTACAAAGGCCGCTTTATCGCTCAGAGCTATCTCTTCCAGGCAACCTAGGCGATAGAAGAATTATTAATAGGTTACCGGCAGTATAGTGCAGAAGAGTGAAATATGAAATATTTTTTGGTATATATACTTTTAATACATAACTTAATTAAAGCTCGGTACGAATGCCAAAATACTATGGCCCTAGCCATAAAACAATACATATAATATAAATACAAAATTATTGATAAGTACATAATAATATGTAAAAAGATAACTCATTTTTACACTTCTGTAGTACCTAACGGTACTACCGACTACTGACAAAAAGGAAATATTGTAACTTCAAAAGTTTTAAAAATGCGGTTGTGGTTCGTTCGCTTGGTACGTCCATAAGAAAATAAAAAATCTTCAGAAGAGTAACAAATTGCAACTATACAACTTCATTTCGAATAAATATAAAATTGATGCGTTGCATCACAAACAAGTAAATTACACATTGAAATGCAAAGAGAAAATCCCCTTAAGGCTGTCTCTTTGAAAAATAACTAATACTTTGTAAAAAAGGCTGCGAATAAAGGTTCAATTACAAGAGGTCACGTGGGAAATCGGCGGGATCGCGGAAACATCGGCGGAACGGCGCAATGTTAACAATTCAGGCGCTGCGAACCGCCTCAATGTTGAGTAACGAAGACAATTGTCTTCAGCCAGGGATGGGGAAAGGGTCGTGATATCGGGGGGCATACAACGAGCTCATAATATAGAGCGATAAGGAAACGTAAAAATGGCACCCATCAAAATACAACGCAGAGGACGGTGTTACAACTCACAGTACCTTGCGAATTGTGTGAGAAGTGAACGTCGTCGTAGATTTACCAACGACGATGCGATAACGTGGTGATAGTGGTCTTTCAGCGGCCGTTTAGTTGTTTGTTTCTTGTATGAACATTTTACCTATAAGAACTACAAGAAGAAGAAGAAAGGAGAAGAAGAAGAAGATCGTACATGAGAACCAGATCCTTATATATTTAAAATTTAAAAAAAATCAAGAATCGTTGGAAGTTATTCTCGCAAATAGGTGCAGTTGACCACAGGTCAACCTACCAAAAACGTCACAATTTGAGAATCTGAAATGAATCATATTGCACAGGCATAAGGTTGAGATTTAATCGAAGATTTTTGACAGATGGTATACTATAGCTTGTGGTCGGCTGTACGACGGATTATTCATGCGGTTACCTAACAAAATTAACGACATCTCGGTCTGCCAAAGGTGATTGCCGTGTTTGCGCCCCAGTGAGAGGCAGGAAGGAGGAAGGCATGCTTATAGAGTGGTATACAGGAAATGGGAGGGGCACTTTATCGTTGTAAATTACTAACGCCGGACCTGTTTCAAGGAATTCAGAATGGAAGGCGGTAGAATGAATTGGGGCCGAATTCAAATCGTTGTTTGAATTGTCGAGTGTTTTAGATTGAGATGGCGTGATCCACGGAGAATTTACATTTTTCGCCATTTTAATCTAGGTCGTTAAAACTGGTCGTTTTTTCTTTATTTCCTTTTTTGTAAGTAGACACGTACCTAACGATTTGTACTAAAGAGAATGATTTAGTCAAAAAGTCAAAAGTAATTTTTTTTATTGCAAGTAGGTAAGTACTTTAAAGTACTTTTTTACAAAGTAATTTTTTGACTCTACCACCGCTTCGTAATGTGCTATAGCTGAAAGAAATAGAAATTCCTTTATTAATAGACCATTTTTGGCTTGAAATACTACAACCATGCGAATACATTTTTAAAATGATATGGCTTAAACATATGATCTATTAAAAGGGCCAAGTTCAGCTGAGAAAAAGAAGAAAGAAAAGAAGTGGCGCAAGAAACAATCAGCAGCACATCTTTTGAAATAAATACAGGTAAGTACTTACAATAATTAACAATTTTAATAGTTTTAATAGTGAAAGCTTATTTACATCCATGGCGGAACTGCATCCATTCCTCCACACAGCGTTAGTATTCACATAGATACTCTAATAATAGCCTATAGAAGCTGTTCCACGACCCACCACTACCATTCGAGATAAATGGAAAGCAATTCTGTGGGATGTTTTAGTAGATAATGCAACATTGATTAGGGTGAACCTACATTCACATACGAAGCGATAATTTTAGGGATCCGTATCATAGTAAAAGAGTGAAATACCCGTTTCGGATTGAGTGTGTGCGTGCGCCATCGCTACACTACTACATACAATCTCACCTGGTCTCACCTCAATTAATCAGATGAGATTTAATAGCGATGGCGCACGCGCACTCTCAAACCGAAACGGGTATGTTTGTATGAAAATGACTGAGGCTGGTTAGAGCGGAGAAATATCGTTTTACAGTGACGCGGATTGCTCCGTACGGAACACGCATACTAAGTGTGCGGACGGCCCGTAGGTGGACGGTCCGTGCGGATCATAAGCACTGCTCTGAAACCAGTCCTACTTCTCTCTTTTACTATGTCCCCCTTGGACATAGTAAAAGAGAGAAGTAGGACTTATTACTATTATTGACTATTGTCGCTCCGTCATCGTCCGTCCGTCAGTCACGCGCTTCTAGCTCGTATATGGAATAATGTACAGACTTCTTAAAACACATGTTATGTGTTCCCTTGACCTAAATCTGAATATATACTTTGAAATTTTGTAGAATTATATTTTAGAGGGGGCCTCATACAGAGAAGTAGAAAAGAAAAGAAGTTTGGTTAGAAGTTGACTACAGTTTTGTTCATATCCTCTATTTAAACAAATGAGTAAACGAGTCGAGACGAGAGGAGACGAGACGAGAGGAGACGAGATGAGACGAGACGAGACGAGACGAGAGGAGACGACACTTCGGTTGTATAACCAAAATATATCTTTAGATTACACGGGCATTGTATATATAGAAGAGAGATTAAAATCTCGCTTATTCTATCAACACGTCCTATGCTTTATACAGAACAGCTCAGGTGCTACAGTAATGCTCTTAGTGTTGGTCTAATCCTACTGCAGCGTCCCATTTAAGGTCATTAGACCTCGACGTACCTATAATACATTAAGCGAGGTCATTGTTCCCGGGGTCACACATTCCAATGATTAACTCCTAATTCATTGAGGTTTAGCTATAATACATTATAATATAAGCGTCAATTAACATGTGGGTAATTGGATCTATAATTAATTGGTTCGATTAGTTCAAGAATGTACTAGGTACTTAATTATTGTTGTTAAATGTTTACATTATCCTATTAAATACATGTACATATAAATCACAAGTGTTTTTCAGGCAGGTTTACGGACGAGAGGATGGGTGTCCTTTTTTAACTTTTGACGTTTGTGGATGGGAGTAAAAATGATCCCGCCGCTTTCAACTTGAAAAAATTCCAAAACCGTATTTTGAACTCTTTTGAACTATCGCGTTTGAATGGCTTGGCCGTATAAAACGACATACTTAGTTACTCGTATTATTTAGTTTTAGAAGAACTGTCATCCTCGCCACGTAAACAAACGTAACTAATTCTAGTAAACTGAAAGCGTCTTTATTTCTTCTTAAAAATGCTCGGAAATGTGCTCAATGTATTCAATATTTGGAAGTAGGTCATGGCCTGTATCTGTTAAAAAAATGAAAGATGACAGGAATGGATTTTCATACAAACATTCCTGGTCTATCCTCTCGTCTTTTGTTTTTTACTTTTAAAATTTCGAGTCTAACTTGCCACTGCAGTTATATGTAAGTATATTGTTAATGCCAATGAAGGAAAAAAAACCTCTAATTTCAAAAGGTCTTAATGAAAAGAAAGAGTGATACAAATGGTATCACAGAAAAATAATATCATCAATATCATCGTTCAGTCGATTAAGCTTTCATCGAATATGTGACATTCGTAAAAAACCAATCGTTGCTCACTATTACGACTTTATAAGGATTTTTTAAAAATTGTTCATGGCCATGGATACAAGTCCTTCAGTTGAAATCTTAAATAATGATTATCTTTAATTCTTCATTAAAATGCTGGTGTGACACATTTCAATGCTATCTGTGAGATTCGGCCACGCTTCTGCATCGTCCGATCCAAAGAAGAAGCGTCCCGGATGCAGTATGACTCTTCAAAAACTAGCCAAGTACGGATCGGGCTGCAATGTCTTATTTGACTTTATTTCACTGTCCCACACATTAATCACATTTTGTAGACGTTCTTCGAGTAAAGCACACCATTTTTACAAGAAAATCACCACTGTACACCAATTTGGAAGGCTTAACGAAAAAAGCCGGTGTGAATGCCTTTAAAGCGCGGCAAAAACTCCAAGGATCCAATTATCTTAAGGTGTTGCCACTCTCCCAGTCTTATCTTGTAATGAATTCGGAGGTTTCGACGTTTCCATTTAGTCAGTATCTGTTTATTTAGAGCCCTTAAGTCGGATCATGGTCGGTCAGGTCGTTGGACCGCGTGATCAATATTAATTGTTCGTTCTGGACACGTCGGCAGTACTAAGTTCTAAACTCACTTAATGCTCGCCCTGAAGTTTCGGCGCGTGTAGGATTGGTAATGATAATATCTGAGTGCTATTCGAGCTCTGAAACGGGAGACAATTTCATGAAAAACGGTTTTCTATTCAAGAGAGATATCCTTTTAAACCAATTAAGTAACTAAATACGTAAAACACATGATAAGTAGGGCAATTTTGGTAGGCAGTTCCCTAATGCTTGTTTCTGAAGGTCTATGGTAACTAATTATAGATATGAAGAGATAGAACTTAATCGAAGGAATGGAAAATGGAAGATCAGGCGAGGTCTATCTGTTGACCGGTTGTTCTGGTCCCTCCAATTGTGGATGGTTGGTTCATTTATGGGCGAAGACCCATTGAAAACATCGATAGCGCGTTCTATGTTTAATAAAGAGATTAGGCTCCTTGTATGTAGGGTCTATTGGGACAAGTAGCGACATCTGTCAGCGAGTTGAGTGAACTAATTGTAGTAGCGAGTAGTTAGTCACAACAGGCTACAATAGACTGGAAGACGAATTAGTACAGAACAGTAATCAGAGGCATATCAACCATGAATAATCTAGGCTTGCTTCTCTCAAGATGGCACAGTTAGTTATAGACACTATGAGAGCCTTGTTATCGAAAACGACCAGTCCGAACTCTGCTAATTGCTGTCCAAATTCGGAGGATATCAATTCCGAATTCAATTTGGAACGAGATTGTTCCGGAATTGAACTAATCAATGAAATGCTTTGTCGATAGAAACGTTTTGCCAACCACAGGTTACTGAAGAACCATTTAGGTATCCGATGTTTAGTTTACGGTTTTATTTTTCAACGTTTACAGCTTCAGCTTCAATTTATTTAGGAATATGACTGAAACCAAATATTGTAGCCCATGATGCCTTAATTATATTATGTGGCCAAGGTAGTTGAAGTTTCTGGACTCTGCAGTGAAGTCCTTCCACGTATACTTACCTATTGTTTATGACTTCTCAGTTAACAATTTTATACAAGTTTCAATTCAGTTCAGAAAGTTCTAGAGTGCCTTTCAATCTACACTAAAGTTCAGAAAGTTCTAGAAAGTACCAGTAAAAAAGTAAAGTAGTAAAGTTCTAGTTTTACCTGCCTTCCTACATTAGTTTTGGTTCTAAATTATTTATGACAATTAATATTTACTCCATTCATCATCGTTGTGTAAACCACAGACGTCTAAATTTGCACGGAAAGTTTGACCGAAATATTTATTTTTATTATAAGCGTTGTCACCTGTTGCGATTAAGATAAAGCCTTGTTTGTTCCGTGTTTTTCATTCATAATATCATTCGTCGTCCATGTTTATTAAAAAAAACAAGGAAAATGTCGCGAAATATGAAAAAAACCGGTCTCGTGCGAGTCGAGCCTACTATATCTATAGGGATCCGCACTATAACTATTTGTATTAAGTGAAAAATAATAATTTATTCGTCGTTATTTCTCTACGAAAAAAATAATATAAAAATATTCGTACTGGATGAGCTCTAAAAACGATACTCCACACGATAGGGTACAAAACTATTTGTTTTTATCGACCTCCTTTATAAGGGACTCTTTACTCTCTCTAAAAAATATTTTCAAAATTATATAGTTGATATTCGGATCGCGAGCTACATATCTCTAAAAACGATGACATGACCTAATTTTGAATTGTATAATTAATTTGGTTGCCTAGTGACAAGTGACCGGTGACGGGTGACAGGTTAATAGTTACTGTGATAGTGTCGGTACACCCCTGCTGCGTTTCAAAGACTGCGCTAAGCGTGACAAGACTGCATTCGCAATCAGTCACGATGATTGGAGGCTCGCGGATGACAGAGATACATGGAGGAAACGTATTCGGGAGAATTGTCAGGAACACGATGGAAAGTGGTTCGAGGCACTGGCGGCCAGGAGAGCAAACAAAGACCGAGAGATCACTCATCTACCCGGCGCACCACTCGCTTGCCGCGCGTGCGGGCGTGTGTGCCGCTCCAGAATAGGGTTATTTAGCCACGAAAAGCAATGCCTTCGCGACGCTGCTTAAATCGTCTGCAATAGACGTATCAGATGATGATAGTGACAAGTGACATATTGTAAGAAGATGGGCTGGGCTTTCGGTACACCGAAAGGGAATACAATGGAATTACTTCCATCATAGAATGATTTGTTCCTGATTGGTCCGCAAAATTCAATCATCAATCAAATGAGGTATACGGCTAGACAATAGAGGACACAGAGAGAAGACGAAATGTCGAAAAATTGTAGGAATCATAATACGAATTCTATAGAAGTTTCTTTTACTTTAGAGTTATATTTACTAGACTACTAGTATATGTGTGTATCGTCTCTCAAAGACTCCTCAAGAGAGATGACTATGTGCAATATTGTCTGTGAGGACGTTGGGCGAGCATTATTTATGCGAGCGCAAAGAGCGGCTGTCAGGGTAGCATGCAAGTGCCATGCAAGTTTAATGCATGTCCGCGGTTGGCTGCGCTCCAACGCTAAAGCGCACCCGTATCGGTTGTGGAAAACAGAAAAATCTTGGACATTTGACAGCCAATATCGAGTAGGTTGGTTGGGTGGGATGAGCAGACTTACATGATAAAAGAAGAAGGTATTTAGCAAGTTTTCAATTACTATGGCTCTAAGAATATCTACATTCCATATTTTATCTATTTGAATGTTTTCAATTTAAATTGTATTTTGCATTGTGTTATTATTGAAAATGTATGCATTTACTGGAACAAAATCATTAATTTTCTGTGACTGTTGGACCTTGGGCAAACAATGTACACACAAATTACAATTGATTATAATGAACGAAGTCAAATTACACTATATCAATTGTAAAGTTCCATCGATTGAATTTTGCACTTTTATATCCTCTTTAATCCTTCGTTGATGATTTTTTGATACCCGGTGCATATTTAGATTCCCAGAATCGGTTGAATGAAACATGCGCAGGTTTAGTCAACGCGTTAGCGATATTTTACAATGGTTTTCGATTAATATTACAACCTTTATCGATCTACATACTTAGGTCATCTTAGGCGCAAGCCATCCAAAAGAGAAGCACGCGGCGGCGCCTACGGGACACGGACGCGACATTCGAAATTTGAACTATCTTCAACTGTATGCTGTCGCTTATGAAGTTCACTATTGATTGGCGCAAAACATTTAGAAGCGACGCGGAAGAAGGGCCGTCATTATTTTAGCTGATAAATCAAAAGTGAACTCTATCGGCGTTTGCATACGGTTCAAAATTCCGGGCCACATCACGACTGCGCCCGCCGTCTCTTTGAAGTGACCTGGAATCTGCCTATCTATTATTATTTTAATATACTAAATACTTGTGCAATTAATATAATTTTTGTAATTTTTTTTTTTTCATACTCAAAGACATTTTTGAGATAAGATGGCTATGGGCTATTGTGACCACTTACCACAATGTGGCCCGTATGTACGTTTGCTCCTTATACAATAAAAACATTACCCGAAATGAAGTTGTCACTTATATTTCACCTATAACATGAATAATAGCATCGTATATCTTAGTCCTCAGGTTTAATACGACCGAAACACAATAGTTTGTGGCAGTAGTTCTCCCGGCGCTTCGAGATCAAGTTTGTATAAATTCCTTACAACTGTACAGATTCTATTAAACCGGCCGTGTAGCAAGCAAATAGCGCAAGAGTGGGCGGGATAAGAAATGTATAGACTTGTGCGCAGTGACGTATCCAGGAGATAAACTGGGGGTCCTCAGCATTATCGTGAGGGGCAAGGTTGAGGACCCTTTTCTACAGACTGATACCAATTATTGTAATGCAATGAAATTGAAATTGAAATGAACCCTAGAAAATAAAGTAAAGTAAAATACACTTTATTGCACAAATAGAAAACAACAAACAAAAGATAGAAAAGGAAATAGTTAAGTACAATTTAGGCGGCCTTATCGCGAAGAGCGATCTCTTCCAGGAAATAATAATATGGCTATTCATTTATCAGATTGTAACCACTTGTCTTATTTCTGCAATAAAGTGTATTTTACATTACTTTTACTTTACTTTTGCCCCAGTATGTCTACTTGAGTACTTTTCGAAATTACCTATCACAATATTTTGGGCGATGGTAGATATGTATTCTGTTGCTCTGAGATTTGCATATAGAGAAAAGGTTATCTTTTCATTTATGGTAGCAATACAATTTAATATATAGCTCTGACGCTTCGCTTTAAGAAAAAACTTATAGGTACCGTGAAATTATCCTTCTGTCCATTTTCTTCGTTCAAATCTCACCCTTATTAAATATTAGTGTAACATTGGTTTATTTCATATTTACAAGTTCTGACGTTTGGGCGAAGGTTGACCTGATGTGGTCGACGTACATTATCTATAGGTGTCTACAGTTACTATCCGAGAATTTGTATATCATTATTTAGGAATTACTACCAAGATTGTAATGAGATTGTAACGATTTCGGCCCCTCTTGTCCTCCTGATTCCGACCCTGTAGTTGAAGGTGGTTTGTAAATGTGGCTAAGCAGGTACAGATGGGGGCAACCAGGTGAATAATGCATGTTGCATCTCCATTCAGCGCGGGGCAGCGGATAAACTCTCAGAGCACTTGGTGTCATGAAAAGTGTACCAACTATTTTCTAATTCACCTTACAGCAGAGGTCGCCACTAGTACGATTTCTCAATTATTATTGACTATGGTATGTATCTGCCAAAGTACTTGGTGAAATAGCTCTACATAGAACTGATCACCTGCCTGGTGACCCGGCAGGCGTCCCTTAAAAAAGTCATCTGCTAAAGTACTTACTAGGTACTGGGGAAAAATTTACATCCGGGAAGGGTATCGGAGCCTATTGCAGATACTTCTTCATCAGTCCGTCCCTCAAACATGGTCGTATAGCTCTTAAACGGTATTAGATAAAATACAGACTTCAAGGAACTTAGCAACTATATCTATTTAATTTAATAAGATGGTAAGACTCTGTGCAGTCATCCTGTGTACTGTACCATCCTTTTACCTATTTCAGCCGAAAAGCAGCAGTGCTTGTTTTGCTGTGTTTCGATTTGAAGGGTAAGAGAGTCAGCGTAATTACTGGCCTATGAGGCACTTCATCTAAGTCCTCGAGGTTAGTACGGGAATCGAAAACTAAAACAACGTTATGGATGTCCTGGGCGACGGTGACTACTTACCGTCAGGTGGCCAAACCTCGTCTGCTTTTCTTATAAAAGAAAAAAACAAAGCTAGGTAAAACATTAAAATTTAGAGACATTTATACGAACACTGCAACGCTTTGTAATGTACACTTAATCTTGTCCGCCACTTCCTTTTATAGGAGCCTGAACTGAATGCTTTAGGAAAGGATTTTGTTCCGACGTTAGGAAAGCTGAGATCCGCATGAATTTTTATCATGTACGATGTCTCCAGGCTGCTCGGGTTTGGAAAATGAAGGAGGTCAGTTCTGTGCTTATCGCTATCTAGGACTGTTGAGTTGAAAGTCCATTTTGTAAGTTTCCATCTTAGTATCTTCGATTTTGATCGGTATTTTGCATTGTCAAATGTTCTTCTTTTTCTTTCTTCGTACTTTCTTTTTATCTGTTTCTTTTTCTTTCTTCATCTTGCCGGGTGGTCAATGGCTTACTAATTGTAAGAGTTGTTTAGTCCATCACCCGTAGGCGTCGGACATGGCCTAACGACTGCTGGGACTGACAGTTTGACGTGCCCTTCGAGGGGTTTAGGCTTAAGCTTAGGTGCCACTAGCGGTCATCTATCCTAGTTCTGATCGCTACCAACTTTGCTTAAACTTGCATGATCATGCTCGCAACTAGGTAGTTTACAAGCCGTCATTGTCTATACGGTATTAAACTTTTTTTAAATTACATATATCAACTTAAATGGACATACTAAAGAAAGATCTACGCGTAAATTAGTTTATCGATATCTCAACTGACATCAGATATATTAATGGTTAAAGTTAGAATTGGACAGATGCTGTGTCCCTTTCTAGTAAAACACTCCTTTATATGTAGCCAGGACCTGCTTGTATGGCGCTAGGGAACAGTTACGTCATAAAAGTTAATACCGTTTCTATCTACCGTTCTGATTTTTGATTACCTGTAAGTAGTTTTTTTATTTTTCAACGAATTTTAATTCTGTTTTCACATTTGACTATCAATTTATGTCTATTTCTTAATTTTTAAGAAATGCATTTAAATTTTATACTTGGAAACTACCTAATTGCAAGTACGTTAAATAATAATTTCGATTTTAATAGTGCTACGTTATTGAATAGTAATTATCTGTTCGAGAAGTCGATGGTTCGATTCCTGTGGTCAGGATGTTGCTAGTTGCCAAAGATTAGGAACTTTCTAATTCTCGGTTTTAGTTCGACACATGTTATAGGAAATCCCAGCTTGGATTTGAGTATAGTATCTAAGAGTAGGTAGTTCATTTACCTATTATGAGCTAAAGCAAGCTATGACGCGGCCATTTCAACTTCCATTCCCGGGCGTTAAAAATAAATAAAAAAATACCATACAATCGCCCGACCCTAACGCCCGCTTGTCACCCGTCCGTAATTTGCGCTATAAATAACAGGATTACATACTTATTTTAAATTAAAAACGATTACTAAGAAAATTGTTGCACTAATAATGTACAGCTATTATTCATAAAATATAAAAAGAAAAGAACAGTCGCCGAGTTAATTTCTTTAGTTATGTCTTGAGTAATAAATTAGAGAAACAAGATAATTATCTTTCTGCCTGTTGGCGGCGCGGAAACGTCGTCATTTGCCTTTGTTTCATGTGCTTTTAATTTATATATCGCAATAAATCTGCGACGAGGAAAATGTAGTTTTGCTGTGGCAATGTTATTTAAAAAATACATGTATATCATTGTTATTAAATGGCAACCTTTACTGAAATCGTACGGGAATAGAATCTAGTCTATAGTAAATCGTATGGAAATAGAATTTTAAGAAATACGATTCGATTTATGTTTAAATTAAACTGATGTAATCGATTAAACCTTGTTTATAAACGAATAATAACTGGCCATTTGTTGTTCGGAGCAAAAATAAGTTACCATTTGCAGAAAAGAAGAAAACCAATTTATTTACGGCGAGTTTGAATTTAGATTATGTTTAAATGAATCTGTACGGTACGGTACTCTTTTGTCAATTTTTTTTCAGTCGAGTGTTTGGTAATAATAATCGTGTACTTATATTATAACATGTTTTAAAAGGACTGGCAGGTTATTTGAAAAGTTTTCGCAATCGTCATAAGATTCATTATACACGGCATTTCAGTAATAATTTTTTCTACACATCTCAGCCAGTGCTCCACATTCATATTTTTTTGACAAATATTTCATATTTTTCTGAATATTGCCAGAAAAAATATATCTGCAAGGGTCTTCGGTAACAATTTGTAACTCATAGTACCTAACTATAGAGTTTTTAAAGGTGAATACCAAAATGATTTCTTAAAAAACTGGTCATTTTATGGAGTAAAAAAAATGATAATCGTCATAATAGCAAATAAGAAGTATAGATAACAATTTTATTTTAATTTTATTATATTTGTTATATTGGAAAACCAAAATTAAACAAGGTTTTCTTCAAGGTAAGTGTTAATTTGTTTTCTTACAGAACTACATTTCAACATATTTTTTTTTTTGCTTACTGATAATATTTAGAAAACTACTAAAACTTTGAAGTTAGTGAAGCACACTTGAATCGGCGACTTCATCGAGTCTATCGAGTCTAGTTGTCAATTGCATCGAAGTGCATTCAGACCTCGACGCGAGTGGAGTGGCGCTGCATTATACAGTTTGGAAATAGTGCAACTCTACAGTGAGTTGCAAGAAACGTCCTTAACGTTAAGGTTGTGTTAATCTCGTGTCATCTGTTTCTACGCCATAGCGCCATTTCATAGCTTAGTAACAAACGAAACTGAAAAAAAACTAAATAAAACCATATCTTTTTCAATTAAAAATAAATTAAAAAAACTTTTTTTTTTCAATTTCTTACCGTCAGTTGCACGAAACGTCCTTTACGTTACGTCTTCAATAAATACATGCTATCCCTTTCCTCTTTCTGCGCCGTAGCGTAACGTAAAGGACGTTTCGTGCAACTGACGGTAAGAAATTGAAATAATTTAAAAAAAAAAATTATTTTTAGTGAAAAAGATATGGTTTTATTTAGTTTTTTTAGTTTCGTTAGTTACATTACTAAGTTACTTGCAAAGTTTATGATATTTGCCATGCAAGTGGTCAATAAAGATAGGTATTTGTTACATCTATAATAAATCGGCTATAATTCAGAGTGTGATCGCTATATTTTCTTCTGTACACTACAACGATCTCCAACAAACTGCCTATCGAGAGCGTTTTTCCGACCAAGCCAGCAAAAACCTCCACCGTTCTGTCGGGCTTCGCCCTATCACACTTCGTTTCCTTTCGTTCCTCAAATCCGTTGAAGAACTTTTATAAATGAAACTTATGAAACAATGATGATGATGATGATGATGATGATGATGATGACATAATATTAATTTAATATATTATTTGTAAAATGCACGTACTTATTAATTATGTTATCGTCGTAGCTTAATTATAGATTTTAACAACCATTTCCGTCGAACCGGAGAATGGGAAATTAACCGAAAATCGTTAAAATTCTTCTTAATAAATCAATTTCTACAAAAATATAATTATTAATTAATTCTAAACCTAAAATGAGAAAACCTATACAATATTAGGTTTTAATTAGCAAAATTTGAAGACGTATTTGACAATGACAGAATACCATAGTTTTAAACTGGAAAGGAGAGCAAGAAGGTTTATGTCAAAACCTAACACATCCTGTAGTTGCTTAATATTTATATCCACAAAGCCAAGTCATTGACAAAACCCCTTAATTTAGGATGAACCCCAAATTTTATTAGACTGTTTAAAATAATACGAAAGACAATAAAACCAAAGGATAAGCCACACACGACGCATAATTTAGGAGTGAAAATAAAAACGTATGGAGCGTAACGGGCCCATGTGGCGAGGCCCAGTGTAATACCATAAAGTATTGTCCATAGACTAAGCTAAGTCTATGGCATAACGTTGTCATGTTTATGTTAATGCAACCGAACCGCGTCCAAGTCCCGTGCAAGTATAACTTTTTATATCCCCTCTTGGTTATTACTTCTCCCCCCTACCTCCCCCCAGAGAACAGACGTTGAATTTTAAGCGGGAAACTCGAGGAATTGGAAACTTCTTAAAACAATAAGTAATGCGTTCCTATCTTGATACACTTGGCTCGAATTCAATAGTGTGTACGCTTCTTTACATGCCATAAAAGTAAACATATGAGAATCGTATTTAGAAATCATTTGAGAAGTTCATACTTACGTGACTCTTGGATGAGGCGCGCGTTCGTTCTTTCGTGTATGTTACTGAACCAGTCATCTACAAGACTATACTGGCGAATCACGAAGTGTATATATGAATTTAGTAAGTACTCCATGGTGAAAGCCATTAAAAACAGACAAGCGTGCGTTAGACACGAGCATGGACGAGCTTTTTTTTAATTTATTTTTATTAATTCGGTTGGATGCGACCTCAGACCAACAAAATTACTTAAAAGAACTTTTGGAATTTTAGTAACCATCAAATCAGCGCTGTGGCTTGCCTGGTGTACCCTTTTTGGCACTGAACTGCACCGGATGTTTTGTGCTGCATGTATTATAACTTTGTGTACTTCTGTATTGTGTACTTGCTATATTCTGGTGTTTACAGTGCTAAATAAACGTTTTTCAATTTCAATTTCATCGCCATCAGCTTCATACTTAAGTCTTAATTTGAATTTTATTACAAACCGTTATCAGCTAAATCTTTATATAGCTAATCTTTATCTTTAAAAAAACAATTAAAAATGGTGGTAAGTTTTATACCCTGACCAGAAAAATAAAAACACTCCACATATTGTGAAATTAAATGGAACTAATTTTTTTCATAGCGAACTCCATAACACAGCCTTTAAAACTACCAGGCACCTTCTTGAAAGGGTTTTTATTTTCCCGGTCAGGCCTATTCATATTCTAAAAATATAGTCGTGCAAAAATTGACCTCACAGCGTAATTTCTCAATAAAATTCTCAATTTAAATCGTTGAAGCGGAACCTTTCCCTAGTCATGGGATAAGCGCACAATAGCAAAAAATATGGCGTGTTGAAGGGAAACAGGATAAACTCATAGTTTTTGTTGTTCCGTCCGCCATTAGGCGAAGCTGTGCAACTTGGGCTTTTACAAAAAGCGTTCAATGAGTCAAAATGCTGAGCTTGAGGTCACTCGTCCTAGCCATCTCGGACTGTGAGGTGTTAAATATATAAATAAAAACCCAAAGCATGAAATTAATCTCTGGATTCAGTTTTTTTTATATATATTTTGTGACATGGATTTTAATTTAAAAAAAATTGTTGTAATTTTAATTTATTTTTTATAACGTGCTTATAATGTAGCTAAGATTGACACTGAAATAGTTTAATTTTTTATTTGTATTAATGGCTTAAGGGTTTAATTATTATTTTTGGTTATTATTTTTAATTTTTGGCATGTTAATTTTTTGTATTCAAACACAATTTATGATTGTTTATGAATAAATGATATGTCAGAGCAAACAATAAGTGACGTCATAGTGCACGTGCAATGCCCACCTGCGCTTGCGACGAAGCAAATACGCAGCAACAGCCGATACCACGTCATGCCGCCCGCCACTACCTGGCCTCTATAAAAGCGGGCGCCCGACCAAAGGTGGGATCATTCCATCCAGCCTAGAGGAGGACTTAAAAACTCTCTAGGCTGGAGCGCATTTAGCGCTCGCCCCAAAAAACCCGGTGAAGCTGTAAAGGTCATTAGGACCAACAGCAATTATCAGTACGAAAAAAAAAAGAAAAAAAAAAAAGGTGGGATCATTCTCTTGCGAATCGACGACGAGGTAGTCGGACATGATATTTTATTCGACAATATTGCATTACCGAATAATTAACCGTAACTGATTGCTATCAGAGGACTCTCGTATGGCCGGTTACTATTGAATGTCTAACCGGTGACTAGTGGTTGCTATTGAGACGGTTGACCCGTAGCTAGTTAATATCGAGTAACTAGGCAGTAACTAAATTGCTGCTATATTGACTCAAATAACTCGAAAATAAGTTTATTGAATCAATATAGTTAATAAACTATATTACGCTGGTTTTAAAAAAAAGCAAAAATAGAACCACAGGGTGAGGACAACCCGGAGAATGATAGCGGGCCATCTATGCCCTTACCCTAAGATCTGTCAGATATGATGGTATGATATGATGATAATAAAATTACTGGTGAAAGTATGAGGCCTCTCTACTTGTGTCTTGATAATTAAATCGATCTTTCGAAATTGAAATTTCCATACACAACATCCACAATGTTGTGTAATTTGACTACTCTTATTGACGATTTTTATTATCTCTGGATTCTGAAAAGAAGCTGTTGGACGCTTTTATAATTTTGCATGGTAACGGCACGTTTTACCGTCACGATTTAACAGGGAAGCGAAATGTATGGAACTGTATGAAGACTGTATTACCGGTGCTGTGGCACACCTAGGCATGTCAAATCGTCACGGCAAAGTTGAGAATGGACCTACAAGAATATAAAAGATGTGTGAGTGAGGTCGCCTTCGCGCCCCGCTTCCTACCTACTAACCGTGGACGTGGACGATAACATCACGCAAAGCGTTACGTAGATGGAGCCACTAGCACACTCCGCAAAATTGTTATTGGAGGCAGTAAATTATTTTAGGTTATGTTTACACGATATTTAAAAAAGATATTTAATACCTATTTCATTAAAATCTTCAGGATTAAAGTGTGCTGCACATATTTTTGAATTTCGAATTTTCGAATTTTGAATTGAATTTGAATTTGAATTTCGAATTTTGAATTGAATTTGAATTTGAATTTCGAATTTTAAATTGAATTTTGAATTTTCGTATTTTGAATTTGAATTTCGAAATTTCGAATTCGAATTTTGAATTTCGAAAAAAAATATTTACGTACTTGTGCTAGTGGCGCCTCTAGTGGTAAAACATTGCAGGATTATCTTCTATTGTTTTTGGCCATTTTGGTGCTGATGTCTGTGCCAAAATGTAACCAGTGGTGGTTGAGTAGAACTAAATTTCGATTCGATTGATTGTATCAACTTATAGGCGACTGTACCTTATACCCTTCATCTCATAAATCCTAGAGCGTACTGTCCATAACTCGAAGATGAACGATCAGTCAGCGCAAGCGACTCATACATATAAATCACTAGCAGCAAAGACACATTTGTCATAAAACCGACCCATTGCCTCGGGTTCTGTTGAATTACTCCCTTTGACGTGTCACAATTTGACGAGTTTTAGAACTCTACCTACATGTAAAGGAATGTCTATAGATTCACCCTTATTTGGGCTATCCATCCAAACCTGGATAAATCATTTAAAATTCTATTAAGTACTCGTATATTTCGCTTTCCGTAAGCACTGAATCATCATGATCTAATCATCCACGACTATTGGTAACTTCTTGTCAGAATTAGCTTCTTGTGCCCGCCCTTAATTTGGAGTAAACTTTCTTTAATTATCGTCCACTAAATTGATTTAAAAGAGAGGTTTCTTGTTCTTTGATTCTTTGATATTCAGTCGACTATGAAACAAGAAAGTTCGACAGGACTTACGGAATCTAATTTCATTATTTCCAGCTGTTGATCTAAAATAATATCTTTTGTACAAGTAAACAGCAACTGGTCTCATTAATTAAAATAATGAGACATACACAAAAACAGCTTTAGATTTCTGAGTTTTTAGGGATCCGTCTGCAAAAAGGATCAATTTTTATGTCGATTCTCCACGTCTCCCATATGTCGTGCCGCCTCCTTCACCTTTTCCTTCTTTTCTTCTTCAGTTCTTACGATAAACCATTTACTTTTAAGTTCTTCTGGCCGGAATGGAATTGTCTGAATATTTAGTGCACCCGCACATAAAGAAGAGCACCATTTTTGTGTCTAGATGCGTAATTAGAAACTCCTCAGTCTAACAAGAAGTTTTCGACTTCAATCTTATTTCAAACTACTTTTGGCACACCAAGTATATCTTAGCCTAGACAAGGGTATTATTATGATCTGCTTTAGCCGTGCCTTAGAGCTTGTAAAATTCAATTTTCTCGAACACGGTCACGTATTTCCACGTGGGAGCCTTACGTTTCCGAACAATAGTCCATTCAGGGTAATGCTTTAGACGCGTTTATAAATCTTTCCATTCTTATTTTATTCCGCTTTCACCTGAAAATTTATTTGTGGTACTTACCGAACCGTTGTTCAAAAAAGGATAAGTATACACTTTAATAATCTTTTTCATTTCGCATGCTGGGAGAAGGTCGCAGGTTCAAATCCTTACTTACTTACTTACCTCCTTACTCCGCTGGCGCAGCGACCCGAAGGTGGCTTGGCCTCCGAGGTTCAAATCCTGCTCGCGGAAATTTTTTCACCCCTTTTTCTAACCTTTTTAATGTTTAATGTTACCTCTTCGCTACTATAACTAACGAGTTTCTATCAGTTTCAATCACTTCTGTCAAATCTGCCTGCTGCAGGCAACAGTGTCTCACCTTCGTTTCGTCATCAATGTTCCATAGTTTCATTTAAGACGCTAACGAAACTCACAATTATCACCATAGTATAATATACGAGTATTAATACTGCATAGTACATATCACATACAAATTCGATCAGATCACTTTGGGTCGTGAGTTGTGGCCCTATGACCTTCGGGCCTTGCCATATTTACGACGCCACATGAATAATTTACTCTCGCAAAGATATCCGATCGTGATATCACAAAACGATACCTTGAGGGTTCCTTTGAGCGTCTTTGAGCTGCTCAACTTGGAAATAAATATGATAGGTGCGTTAAATATATCATTTTAGTATTCAAAAAAATATTTTGAACTTTAGTTAGTGAGTGAGGCACACGGATAGGACCCTGATCTTTAGGTATACTTATAATAATTACTTCTTCACGTGTGTGAACTGTGGGGGTGTGTGTATGTCAGAGTGGGTGAGTGTGTGTGAGAGAGGGTGGCGTGTATGTGTTTACTTACTCCTTCATAAAATAAAATGGAGATAATTATTTATAGGTTTTCTTCTTGTCGTGTAGTTAGTGGTCAACCTCTTGGTTGAGTTGTTCTGTTCAGGCCGCTCTTAGGCCGCAGACATAGCCGATAGTTTAACATGCACTCCGAGGCATGGAGGGGCTCAGATTGAAATCTTCCATTACGGTCACATCATCCTGATTCTAACCGAACCAACATTGATTAACTTGCACGAACGCTTTCTGATCATTTTCACACTTAGACTATGAGTTCATATCCTCCACTAACCTAAGTAAAATTACTTACTAAAGATATGCCTAAAAACTTTTTCTTCACATAAAAGTAACAGAACCGAAACTGCACTTTATTATAATCCCACAGGCGAAACCCCTTCGTGGTAAGTGCCTTGATGTCTACCTAATTTAATGAAAATGGAATGAGCTCCAAAGGAATTCCCCTTGAACTTTCACCCAATTTCCTACACCTAAGAGCCAACCATAGTAGCCCCTTCATGGGGCTATAAATTATTTTTAGCATGCCATAAATTACCCCAGAGTTCAGAGGTTCTTGCGAACTCGAGGGTTGTAATACAATAAGATAAATACCAGAAGGGAAACTCTGTGAGTATAGCGTTTGAGAGCAAAGGCACTAACACACGTAAACACCGTTACATGTGAAAAAAAATAAATTGTTGGTCTAGCTCAGCGCTTGACAGCAAGCCGGCAGCGTGTCATGTGCGAGTGCAATGCGCCGCGACAACACGACAACGCGTCGACACTTGTTCTAAGTTTCTCTTCTGGTATCTACTTAAATATTTTATGGTCATGGGAGAAAGTTGCTTTATTTATTTTTGTGGTACAGTCAGACTGACGCGGTCGGAGACTTGAAGCCAGCAAATGGAGTTGTTCTCTCGGTAAACAGGTGAATGAATTGAATATAGAAAAGTTCCTCCTCGAAACGCGCCAAGACATTTTTATATGCAAAGGAGAAAGTTTTCTCTGGTGAGTACGTTTTCAGAATTATTAAAATGAAATATATTTACTGAACAAGGTACATATATCAATTTGTTTGTATAGATATAACATCATACATTTACCGTCGCACGGTTCCGTAAATAAATACGACGATGGAATTGCTTCGTTCCAAAATTTCAGTAATTTCGGTTGCCATATGTTAAGATGTCAAGTTATAACCGTAATATCTTGTATATTTACATAAAATAAATATTAATGTAAGTATGTGAGAATATAACTACGACATATGTTGTTAGCATTACAATTGATATTAGGTGATAGAGTTTTAACCGTTGCGTTGACCTGACTTTCGGCAATGCTTGCTTGCTTATCGTATGGTTAGTGGCCAACCTATTTGTCAGAGTTGTTCAGGCCGTCCGTAGGGTCACTGACATGGCATAATTTAGGCCAACAATGGGCGTTTTCAATGCAATGGTATCACAATCTTACGATCTATACGAGGCGATCCTTTGGTTATGCATTAACTTCGGCATTGTACTCGGAAACATCGAAGTAGTTATTTTCCATATTGTCACATTTTTTAATTTTAATAAAAAATTTTTTTTTTCATACAAATTAAATGCCTTGCCTTAAATTACCTAGCATGCCATACTCTTTATCCGAGCTGGCAACGCGCATTTTGATTAATTTGAAGTTGACAATCATGACATAACCTATTAATGACATGTGCAAACGAAAGGCAAATAGTTTGTTATTGTTTTATTTCAGGTTTTCTAACGGGCATAAATAAAGACCCTTACTCATTGTAAAACTCAATTAAATAAAATTAAAGCTCGAGAAGTGTTTGGAGAAGTTAATGCATATCCTCAGGAACACCTTGTATAGTCCGGAAACGAACGTGTTCGCGCAGTTTGCGGTGTGTGGAGTTGCGGGCGAGTTGGATTGAGTATTAATGTGACTTTTCTTTTAGAATTTTAGGGGCATGTTCTCCCTACATTCCTGGCTAAATACTTTATCTTAATTTTTTTAACAAACAGTTTATGAACGAAACCACAGACAAGAACTAGTGGTAAAAAGCAATTTGTTACACAATAAATCTCTAGCGAGCCATTCGTATTTACCGAAATTCTTTTGCGATACTTTTTGCAAATTTAAGAGATAATTTTTTTCTCCAAAATTACGACGGATAATATCGAGTCAAAGGTACGACTTTAAGAAAATTGTAGACGTATCCCCCGAGTGCTCTACAAACGGTTAACTTTTACAAATTAGTTGGAAACTCTGAACAAACTCCAACTTTCACAACAGATCAAATACAAGTGGAACAAAGTATTGTTTATGTATGAATTCGCTTGGAATGGGGGAAATTTTGCGTAAATATTAACATCGCTACGAAATTAAGTCGTGTGCCTATGGAAGTCATTTGTAATGGTACCGATTCCGAAGCGTCATTCGAAATGGAACGTCACCTTCACTCTTATACTATTTGGTATATGACAGCTTCATATAGATTTAGTGACTACGCCAGTATCGACTTACTGTTAGTGATTTTCAATAAGAATAAGTATAGTTTATTTGTGCGGTAAGATTACAATGGAGTAGGAACTTAAGCATATGTTACATTAAACTAAATAAAATTAGTAAGCAACCAGTTATCCTACAATAAACGCTGACCTCCGAACTAGGAAGTTCCTGTATCTCGGAGGACAGATCTCTTCTTTGACCATAAGTGTTAATATAAGTGTGTGTGTGTGTGTGTGTGTGTGTGTGTGTGTGTGTGTGTGTATATATGTGTGTGTGTGTGTGTGTGTGTATGTGTGTGTGCGTGTGTGTTCGTGTATGTGTGTTTATTTTTTATTGTTATTATTATTATGTTACCTAAAATAAACTAAAACAATGAAAAAAAATAATGAAATACCTACCTACAAAAGAACGCACATATTTGTAAATAGCTATTGTTTCACAACATTCCACAATTCAAATATTAATCGCTCAGTCAATTTTGTTAGTACAAAAATTTGGTTTCAGCAATAACGAATTACGTAGCGGCGGTTACCCTTTTCGCTATTTTCTTCAAGGAAAATAACGTTGCATACATTTTCTGTAAGTTCTTTTTTGAAAAATATGAAAGTCAAAGCTAATAAAAATATTAACTTTGACTTTCATATTTTTCGTACAGGTATTAACAAAAGTTCAACGCGAAACGTTGTAGACAAAAGTTGTTGACATTTAGTAGAGGAGAGACATTTCCAGGTCTAATAAAATTAGAAAAACAAAACAAAATAATAAAAGTAACGAATTTATATATATGGTTATTCACCCATTTGTCAAGCTTCAAATAAAAGTGGAGTGATGAAAGTATTTCCATACGAATGGATAGAGGCGGCCCGTTTGTGAGAATTTTCCTTAAAGAAACTTTGAGACAAGAACCTTTAGACGTAATTGCACTATTAAAAAACAAATATTTGTATAAGGTTTTTGTCACAAAACCTTACAAAATTTTCAGACATCAAGCGTCATTCTCTCACCGCAGAAGGCTATTTTCATGTAAAAGTATGACTAAATTGCGTTTAAATTTAATTTTACCGACCGAAACAGTCTTCAGCGTCACCACAGTATAAAAATAACAGTATATAAATTCAGTACCTAGGACTCGCCGTGCGAGGCAATCACAAGCCTCACGCCTCTGTTTGCACGAGAAGGTTTTAGAGGGGCAATACACGTCGATAGTTATCTCTGGTACCTGATAGAATTAAGTAATTAAACATACGTCTGATACTATTTTTTGTTATATTTCGATTGTTTGCGCTTCATCTGGGTCCGAATGTTCGATCGAATGCCCGAATCAATATAAATATATGACGCGGAGGTCTTCCTGTACTCTGATTAGGGTCACGGATTAGGGTATCAGAGAGACCTATAAGACGTTTATTTCCACAGTCGGTCCTTTAGTATTAGTGGCGGGCACACGCAGTGCGTGCGAGCTTTAGTAATGAGAATCTTTACTGTTATTTTTACACTGTGGTGCAACATTTAGTAAAACATCTGCCTTCAAGTGGTCGTTTGTGTCCACGAGCTGTTTTCCAGAAGATTCGCCTCGTGGCGCCTCGGGCGTCAACTTCAAAGCACTACTCTACTAGCATGTAATAGCTTTTAGAAAAAGCTGGGTTATTTTAACTAAAGTTTCCACAATCTCTTAGCCAAAAGCTCTTTCTCTTTTGCAAGTCCTAATAAATTGTATTTTTCATTTTTGATATATTTCACTGCACCGCCACAACATATCTGAATGCTCAAAAGTCAGCTGGCAGAGAACGCCGCAAGGTGTTAAACTCACCTGTACACATATGTGTAAAAGTATTAATAAATAATAATAAAGCCGATACAGCAATAAAGTTCACAAACTGGTTTATTTGTCAAATTTTAAGTTCTTACTAATGATAATGACGTGTGTGATGTAGTAGTGGCTAGGACGCCAGACCTCCCTGTGGGAGGTCCTGGTTCGAAACTATGCTGTCATGTACCAAAGACTTTTTTTTTCAAAGATTTACCTACATTTACCGAATATTCTAACGGTGAAGGAAAATATCGTGAGGAAACCTGCACACTGAGATAACCGTATGCCAAATGGTGAAGACCATGATGGAGATAATACCAAATGCATAGCAAATCATGGCCACGTCCATATGCCCGTACAAGCGAGGATCCCGCTAGGTATACGGACATCATGACAAATCACTCCACAAAAATCTGCCAAAAGAGTCGTTCTATGTGCTTAATTCAGTAGAATGATCACGACCTGCATTAATGAGGATACGACTTAGAAGAAGATCTAACACAACACAACATAAAGGCAATATAGCTACATTTTATACATATAAACTTGTGATAATTTTTCGGTAAGTACTAGTACAAGCTGTGTTTCTTTAAATGACCTGTTTAGAGTCGCATACGAATACTTGTATTTGCTTGTACTCTGAGAGATTTCCCGCGTTGCGCCGCGAGCAAGTCGACATCAAAGCACTATGCATGTACCTAATAGCTTTCAGAAATAACTGGTACATTTCTACAAGCCCTCTTAGGTAAACACGTCTACGGCATTTAAGTACACTGAATTAAACGACCTAATAATTCTACCTCGATTAAAACCTCTGTCCCTTTCTCATAGCTCTACAAAGAGATGTCACTATACATAAGGTAACAACAATTTTATGGAATCTTCTTGCAATTGGTCGTTAACTCGTTACTGTGGTGTATAATTTTCGTTATAACATCACTTCTGGAAGTATTTTTCTCTCGCGTCCATTGTTAAACTAAAATATGAAAGTAATTATCACTAATGGTTGCTAAAAATGATATCGGATTTAACAATTTAGTGTATACCAAACAAAGTTCAAAATGAAAATGCGCTAACTTAGTAATACTTGTCGCCTCTTCGCCTCTCTCTATTATCGTCTTCCACCCATTTTATTCAACAAACTCTTGTACGAAAATTGCTGTACAAAGTGGAGTTATATTTTTACAAGGATTTTGCAGCGAGTGGCACGTACGTGTAACATCTCATTACACGAACTGCACATAAACTTGACTGCAAGCGAAATATAACAGCACACTCAAGTAATCATCTTCAGTGTACTGTTATATTTTAACAACTCTTCATAATATTAATTATATGAGGAGTTATTCGAGTGCAACGTACAGCGTAGCGCTCGTAGCAAAGGGCTACGTGCCCGTAGCAAACAATAAAGCAGGAACATTTGTTATCCGTTTCGATACGGATTTATAATTTGTATAAACACTACACTATTATACTCGTAGATGTAATAAATAACCCCATCTTTTTCCCGAGCCTTCTATTTGCTTATCTAATAGATAAATAAATTGTAGGATGGGTACAAACCAAATTAAAAATTAAAGGCACCCCACCCCGACTTACAATTTTGGAGATCCTCTTACCTTTTCCTGCTCCTTAAGGTTCTACATGTGGGAAGAGCACCATGGTTCTTAGCATTTGAGCTCAAACGCTAAGAAAGCAAGCAAACGTCATCCGACACGATGATGTGACATCAAACGTACTTCAAAACCCTGGAATCCCCTGATCCAATTTTTATCAGACATAGCTAAGAACACTCTTGACCACATTCTCTGTTAAATAAAATAATCCGCGTCCAAATCGGATTATCGGTTGTTGAGTTAAGTTGTCACAGACAAACAGACATACGATACGCGTGATACTTATAATCATAACACACTTTTAACTTATAACTTTTTCTTTTTGGTCGGGAGTTAAAAATGGCATTATAAATACAAAGCTTCAAGATTACACGGCCTTATTTTTATTGATGTACCCTCGACAGAGCACTAGCCATTCGGGACTCCAGGATAAAAGTTTAAAACATCTTTAGACATGCATAATGCAGGCGCCAGTCGGTTTACTGAAACAACTGTATACTGTTTAATGCCGCTAAT
Organism: Hofmannophila pseudospretella; assembly: GCA_947369225.1. Lineage (NCBI taxonomy): Eukaryota > Metazoa > Arthropoda > Insecta > Lepidoptera > Oecophoridae > Hofmannophila > Hofmannophila pseudospretella. The sequence continues at coordinate 9,368,190 of OX376330.1, read as the reverse complement.
GCCTCCTGCTTCGAAAGCTGAAAGCTTTGTCTTCGTAAGAAGCTGCATTAAGAGCTTTTGAAGAGTACGAAATTAAAGGGACGTAAAGTACGTGGGCGCCCGAGTACCAAAGCATTGTACGGCCGGCCACATGTAAACTTAGTCATTCGGCACAAAGGAGAATGACAGGGATTTTTGTGGTTTTTTTATTGTATAAGAGGAGAAGACAAGCAAACGGGTCACCTAAGTAAGTGGTCACCGTGGCCCACAGACATTTCACCTCACTATAATGTTATTAGAGGGTTTTGCCGATAAATACGCCGACTCTTACCCTTCAAACAGAAACACAGCACGAAGCAACAAAAGTGTACCTACGTACAAAGCTGTACCAATCTGATAACCTATTCCATTTCATTTCAATACTGCTTTGCGGCAGAAATAGGTGGTACACTCGACCGCAGGTTAACCTACCCAAGAATTCAAAATTTGAGAATCTGATCTGAAATGTTGAATATTGCGCGGGCATAAGGTTGAGGTATAATCGAAAGTTTTTGACGGATGGTATGATATGGTGACTTGTGGTTGACTGTACCACCCCAGCCTGATTCTGTACGTAATCAATATCATCTAAATTTTCGCCACATTTCGTTTATATTTAAAATAAAATAGACTTCACATAATTATTTCAGTCCACAAAATTACTATGCGGGCTATGAAGTTGCGTGGGTTGATTCCACTTGGGCTTATCCGGTTGTTTTCGTTTACACAACAATGTTACGTTGTGACGTAACACATCACGTGCGTGACGCTAGATATACGTGACCGACATTACGTATTCCGCGTACGTTAGATAATGGAATCTCGGAAATCCCATCATTACAATATTGTCTCTGGAGCTCCGTACGGTATATACCGAATTACATTGCATCGATGTCATCGAACGCCGACAGCACTTTTCGCCACCGATCAGTGGTACAGTCGACCACGGGTCAACCTACCCAATACGCCAAAATTTGAGAATCTGAAATGTATCATATTGTGCAGACATAAGGTTGAAATTTAATCGAAGGTTTTTGACAGATGGTATACTATAGCTTGTGGTCTACTGTACAACTGAAAAATGTTCGAACATCAGCTTGACTTATTCTCTGACCTTTTATAATCCGTTTGGTTCTCGATGCTTCGGCCTCTCACCTTCTTAAATAAGAAGGTGAGAGGTGAAATGAAGCACAACATTTCATGATTTTCGGATTTTAGGGATTCTCGGATTAAAACGAAGTCAGGGTCTCAGGGACCAGGGAATTAAAGAGATAGGTTTGTGGCAGACATGACCTTGGTCTATTTTAGCAACTGATATGCGATGGCTCGCAGTAAATGCATGCATTCAGTACAGTCCTAGCCTACTACGATTACACCATGTATAATGAAATTAGTCGACAATTCGATGACTAATTAGTCAAGTGAACAGTTAGGTGTAATATCATAACTACAGCGACGTATATTGTATAGTGATAGAAAACGTTCTGAATTCTGTAGTATAAAACTATAAGTACAGTCAACCACAGGTCAATCTACCCAAAACGTCAAAATTTAAGAATCATAGCGTAGACATAAGGTTGAGATGGTATACTATACCTTGGACGAAGAAAAAATTAGTAACCCTACTAAGCCTCATGGGGTAGCGCATTCCTTTCTTCATACCAAGTATATATACTTTTACCTGTTGCCTGTGCATATATCTGTTATAATTTACTTTGAAGGAAAATAAATTCAACTCGAATAACGTCTTGTTTGTTCGCAAACGATTCTATGCAGTTATACGTATGTAAGTATAGGCTGGGAGCCGGATTGACATTAAGTACATACCTTTCAGGAGGTCAAGATGAAATACTATTATTAAATACTTCGTATTTTAAATACATTTAGCCACTTCGTTCGAAATAAGCTTTGTTCTAGTAGTTCTATTGAAACAGAACAATTGGGAGTACATAGAAGAGAGAAGAGAAGCGTGGCAAGACAGAGATTCGTGGCGCTCTGTTCTCTCTGCCTACTTCGCAAGGAATATAGCGTGAAGGTATGTATAGATATTACATAAGACATACTCATCGACAGTGGTTTGTCTTTTTATCTCTGTATCCATTTCTATCGATATTAGGGTACAGTACAGCAAAATGCTCACTGCATATCTACCCGGTATCATGTCATGATGATACATAGTTTACGTCATACTTCAAAACCCAGCCAGACTGACATCCCGGGTTGACTGATAGTTTTAGAAATTGCCTCGAATAAGCGTTACCTCTTTTTAATATTAGTATTTCCCCAATATGCTATAAGAGATGTAGAAGTAGGTATGATTATTAGCTTACTATGGTGGTTGTCTATTATCTTTGTAATACTTCATAAGACTGTGTGTATCGAGCAAGCAATTATTTCTAAGAGTTTCTAGAAGTTTTTGATTGGACTTAAATATCACATTGTTTTCAGACCTGTACAGAGAAAAGTCAAGCCCAGCTCCCGGTCTAGGCGAGACGCAAGGGATTGCCGCGAATAGGAAATGGAAATGAAAAAGTCAGTGGTAACAAGAACAGACGTCGGAGGTGGCAAATAATAAACTCATTATTCATTTCTACCAGGAATGGAGCTAGGATTCTGATTCTTATTACGTACTATCTTTTCCACGTAGCATGGTGTGGGCAGAATACATCAGAAGGTCCTCTCCGGGCGTCAGCGATTTTGATTACGTCATTCAATGACCATAGAACCACTTGACTACCGATGCGGGCGACCCGTGCGCGCCGAGTATTAGCAGTATATATCCTATAATTTTCGTGGTACTCTAGACTGCTCAGCGTCAGCTGTGTTAGCCAATGGTAGCCGCGATGAGCCGCGCTCTTCCCTCCTCTCCCCTCGTGAATTTTCGCTCTTCATTAGTAGGGAGAAATGAAACCTTCGGTGCTCCGTTGGTTATTTGCTTCATTACGTCACTCGACGCTAGTAGCGCTAAGGCAGTTATAATTCTCAGTTTAAAAGAAACAGCCTTGCGAAAAATATTTCTGGCAATGTATTTCGTTTATTGAAAGTACAATAAGTTATATCTACCACTCGATTGCACCACAGCGCGTGTATTTCGCGCTGAGTTCCTTTGACTTCCCCTGAGATGGCCTGTACGCAGAGCCCGTATGTATGTATTTGTGTGGGTGACAGGTGTATTAAGTGTGCTTTTTGGAAATAAAATCAATCTAAAACTCATACCAATCATAAAAAAATCATCCAAATAAAAATCAGTACCCATTTTTCCACAACTAAATTTACGTAAGTTACGTTCTAGTAACCTTTGTTCTAGTAACCCGTAAAACTTGCACCATGCTACGTGGTAAAGAGTGTAGTGCTCATTCCAAACGAAAATGGCTCAATGCGTAGGGCACGAGACTGCGGCTCAAGCGTCGCCGGTTCGTATCCTCCTTTGAACAATTTTGGTGGATAATTCCTCTCTAATGTCATCATTCTAACGTATCCGCTGTTGGAACACAGGCCTCCCTTTGTACAAGGGTTTACGAGCCATGACCTATCGAGCGGGCTCAATGCTGATAGGTGGATGTTTCACGCTTTCGAACACTTTACATGGCAAGGCATGGTTTCGAATCCGAACCTACATGGCGTCCCTAGCCACTACGCCACCGACGACGGTGGACCTCTCCTAGCACAAGCATTTTAGCTTATTTACAGTGGTTCTTATTCTGACCGAGCCCTCAAGATCGTACAGATCACTTTCTGATGATACTCTCACTGCTAAGAGCCATTGTATCAATACTTGCCTAGCAAATAAAAATCTAAAACTAAATGAAACTGACGTTTTGTTTATCGATGTCTTAATTTAGTAAATGACACCCCTGCATCGGGGCCAATGTCACTATTAAATATTAAACCTCAACCTCAATCCGACCCTGTATTGAACATATAAAGTATTACTTATAATGGTCGTTTCGTATTTTCTTAGCTGAGGCAAATGGAATTCAAGATTTTATTATTTATTATTGGAAAAACTGTGAATGAAGTAAATCATAAAATAAGTATCTTATTCTATTACGAGTTGAAAGTCATAGCAAGCTATAGCGGGGCTATTACAACTCCCATTAACAGTCATTAAAAACTTTTAATAATTCCCCTTCCATTTTCTGCTCACGTTCCAAAAACATTTGTGCTTTATATAATTTTATTGTTTTGGTTGTAGGTCGATCTGAAAATCCATGTTTTGGCTAATAAGGGTTTTGGTTGCAACCTGTACAAATGTTTGAAACTCGTATCCAATTAAAATTATCAAACACAGCTTCATGTAAAGCACACACGGGGAATAAAATTCGCTTATTTATAGCACATTAATTACAAATTCTGAACGTTGCGTGGCATAGGTAAAATACAAAACGCTGACTAAATATAAATAAGAACAGTAAAGTATGTCAGTACTAACGTTCGACGCGCGAAGCGCACACACACTCACCCGCTGAGCACCGAGTAGGTACACTGCACACTACGACGACCACTACCTATAAAGTAGTGCTCGTGTAAGGCATAAGCCCCACATAAAAGCACGGCATAGATGCGATGTATGAATTTTGAACTGTCGTGAACTCCATGCGAAAACTTATAAAGTTCACTACTGATTGGCACAAAACATTTAAAAGCGACGCAGAACGGATGCTGTCTGTCTCTAATATTGCCGTTTGCGCGTAGTTCGAATGCCTGCGCCCCCGGATCAATATAAACCGGACTTGTATTTCATGTTCAAAATAACGCGAGCGCCTTCAGGGTGGGTCCCGGATCGGATTATCGGATATAACTATGGGATGAACTCGCGAGGCAGTTTCTTGTCTTTTTAAACAAGCGAGGCTATTCCCCCGCCAGTGACAATGACAAACCACGTGCGAGTTTGTAAGGACCTCCGACTGCGAGCGCAAGTAATGAGATTATTTACTGATATTATTTACATTGTTGTGCTGAGCTGTCGGTATTTCCGGAATTCATGACCGACGTTCCTGGGAGTAGATACGAGCAACACACTTGTACAATGATAGGACAGTATTTTGTGACACAAACGCTATGAGACTCTTTACGTACGAGCTCTAATTAAAGTTAATTTTTAAAGGGGTACTACTAGTACTAACTCTACTTTTAAAATTTAAAAAAAAACCTGCGTTCCATTGTGGAGATTTTCTTACTTTTTCCTGATCATCATCACCTGATGATTATATCATAATGCCCTTCCCACATCAGGAACCTTAAAGAGATCTCCAAGGTCACTGCCCTAAATATTTGAGATTAAATTCGAATTGTCTAGCTGTTACCGTTACAAAGATCGCATCTGACATCAAAAATACTCCCAGATCTTAGAAAGCAACTGATCTAAATTTTATTTAACAACACTCCCCTACAGAGAAACTCATGGACAAATAAAAGTGTTGAAGTTAAAAACGCTTAGTCTTTTTTTTGGTCGGGGGTTAAAAATACTCGTAGTTGACTGCAAAAACTAAAAACAATAACATGGTATTCAGCAAGATCCTCCCGTTTCTCAACCCGTAGAGGCCATGAACGTCATCCAATGCTTCCTCGAGCACGGAACACTTATTTTTATGCGTTCCACTAACGTTGATAAGGAACGACGCCGTCGGTTTCACAGAGTCCTGTGAAACGGAACGTAAACGTTTGTTTTAAACCTTAAAATTATCTCCGGAGAAAATACGTTCCGAGTTTATGCAACGTTTAACAGGAATACACTTTAAATTACTGTGTTTTGTAGAGTTATTGTGAGGAGTATGTATTTTACTGTGAAAAAAAGGTAATTGTTGGGTACTTACAGTTTTTAAAATTTCTATTTTGTTTTACATATTGACTTACTAAAGGCGTCTTAGACAAATGTGACTTTCGAGAAATTGGTAAAAAAGTGGGAACCTCGATTTCTAGGAACTGTGTTATCTATTTAAATAAATTAATTAGAAGAAGAATGCGACTGCGATGAACCTGCGACTTTGCCGTTCCGTGGCAGTGCTCTAACCAACTGAGCTATCGCGGCTCATCCTGCTGGCTTCAAATTAGTCAACCCTTTCTACGCGTACCGTCTTTATAGGGTTGACTAATTTGAAGCAGGATGAGCCACGATAGCTCAGTTGGTTAGAGCACTGCCACGGAACGGCAAGGTCGCATGTTCAAAACCTGCTTGCGCAATTTTTTTCACCCTTTTTCTAATTAATTTAAGTATACTTAGCATGAGAAATGCATAATACATAAAATTATATTATCTATTTTTTTTATTATAAACTAAAGGGTATCTCTATTGGCTAACGTTTAATAATAGCCCTAGTTTTTAGGGATCCGTATCCTGAAGGGGTAAATGGAGCAGTCGCTACTTCGTGCGTCCTCCCATCTGCTTCCAAGAAATGTAGATGAAAATTAACCCCACCGTCTGTATGGATATAATTAGTATTAATAACACAAGAAGTGGTGTTGCAAGGCTAATATTGAGTACTCGTATTAGTGCATCTATTGTGCGTTTATGAATAGCAAACATGGCTGAAACAACGTCATTAAATGCAATTAGGGTTCCATAAACGCAGATATTAACCCATATTCCATGCGTGGTACAGTTCGCGGCACATAAGTTGACCTAAAATGGCGGTCGTTCCGCGCAGGTTCTACAACACAAATCTCGTATGATTACGCGCGGCCCCTCGCGTCGCACCTCGAACCGCACTTCGATTGAGACCCGAAATTTGTCACTGCGCATCCTCCATTTTAGATCAACATATGTACCGCGATCTGTAAGCGCCATGTGCGTTTCATCTCGTTCGTTCGTTTCATTTTCATCTTTGAGAATGTCATTACCCATTCTGACCTAATTTCACTATCTCCTTCGCTCTAATAGCCTGGTAATAATAACGGAATGAGACGTCGATACCATTGCCCTGGACTATCCTATACTTATGTAAATGAGGGAATGCTAATTTCATAGGCGACTTGGTTGCGATGAAATTTTTTGGAGGTTCCACTTTCTACACAGGTTCTATTCAGGTTACTACAGAAGTAGCCAACACCACGGTGCTAAAAGAGCGGAACGGTGTAATTACTACGAAATTAGCACTACACTGGGCGTATTTAAACTGTTTCGTCGCCTTTTCTTGGTCTATTAAAAACTAGCGAAATGTCTAGAAAACAGTGGGATAGAGATACAATATTCGCTTGATAGTGCATATTTTTAAAGGGGGACAACCCGCACGCTGACACAGGCAATCGAAAAAAAGTAACATTATTATCCACGAGGATGTAAGTACGTACATAGTATTTAGGTTAGATTAGTACCTAGTTAATAATTCTGTTTAAATTATGATGCACGCATTTTCGCCAAAAATGGCCGTTTTTTGGTACTTATAATTATAACCAGCATATTTAATAAGTTTAATAATATGATGAGCGTCGGTGGTCTAGTGGCTAGTACGCCGGACTTCCAAAGGGAGGTCAGGGTTCGAAACCATGCAATTCCATTTACCAATGGCTTTTTCCGATTTTTTCGAAGATTTACGTACATTTACCGAATGCTCTAACGGTGAAGGAAAACATCGTGAGAAAACCTGTATGTCTGAGGAAATTAAAAGTTTTCGAAGGCGTGTGAAATCCACCAATCAGCACTGGGCCCGCTCGGTGGATCATGGCCCGTACCCCCTTGTCCAAGGGGAAGCCTGTGCCCCAACAGTGGGGACATTAATAGGCTGATGATGAATAATATGATGATAAGATGCAAATATTTTTAAAGATTGGCTTAAAATTAAATATTTAAATTAAAAAAGTGTAACATAACATAGTTTTAAGTTCTCACGAAATTACAGAAGTGGATAAGCGGATTTGTAAGAAAAGTGCAGTGAGTTGTAAAATATTATTTATTTATTATAATAGCCTTCGAGTTTATTCAAGTTTACTTTATTGGAAATCTTAAAACATATTTTGTAGAAGATACGAGGAAGTACTTACCTACATGTTTTCGGTTATGGGGTGGATTGGTTAGTTGAATTGAAAACGTTTATTTAGCGCTGTAAACACCAGAATATAGCAAGTACACAATACAGAAGTATACAAAGATTAATACATGCATCACAAAACATCCGGTGCGGTACAGTGCCAAAAAGGGTACACCAGCTCAGCATAATGCTGAGGCAAGCCACAGCGCTGATTTTCAGCTGGCCCCTCAGTGACTGCACGGACGAAGAAAGCAACAGTGTTGCGTGTTGTGTTGTATGAATGTGTTTGTTTTTATAAATGAGAATATTAGTTAAGGTCAAGCAGAACCAAAATATATACCTTGAATTTTTTATAAAACACTAGTTCAAGGACCATTTGTGTATCAAAATCAATCAAGAGACAGGACCTACCTAAATAGCGGATATACTTCCCCGTACCTACTCCGCAAGAACGAAGGCCGAAAACATTATAGCATTTTGGCGTACGGCAGTGATTATCAGAAAACTGAAAACTTAGTCAGATGGTAGCTCCCCGGGGGGTGTTCGATTAATACCTTGGTACCTAACTTAACTACCACCACAGAATACATATACAGAAGGGCCGCTTAATACAAACGCGCGAAAACGGCTCACGCACACACGGGCTCTGCGTACGCCTGTACCATTCATCCAGGAACCATCTCAGGGGAAGACAAAGGAACTCAGCGCGAAATACACGCGCTGTGGCGCGATCGATAATTTTTTGTACTTTCAATAACCGGAATACATTACCAGAAATATTTTTCACAAGGTTTTAAACTGGGAATTATAACTGCCCTAGCGCTACGGTCGAGTGGCGTCATCAAAATCACGGACGCCCGGAGCGGACCTTCTGATATCCATTCCGTGCTACCACAGTCCAATGTTTGATACAATGTAGTTTGATGGCGCCTAGGGAGGTTTTACGAGACAGCCATCCACTAAATCAACTGCAGAACGGCTCGATTTACGAGCAGTTAACTCCGACTTAATCTTTGTGTGATTACTTTAGCCATACTGCATGATATGCGTCGAATTTTCTAAAAGCTGTTCTCGTTTCCTGTGAATTGAAGGTGGTAGATTCTGATGTGCAGGATCGCCTGGGGAGGTACCGACCACCCTCTAATCTATTTCGCAAAGCATTTCTGTGTTACGGTTTGAGGGAAGAGAGCCAGCATAATACCGGCACATGAGGCACTCCATCAAGTCCTCAAGGTAAGCAGCGCTTCGAAAACCCTTTTATAATAATACAGTGAGCTGAGATGTTTATGGGCGACGGTGACCATCAGGTGGCCCGTTTGCTCGTCTGATCTTCTTAAGAGGGTGGTCTGCGCGTGAAAAATCGTGAAATGTTCTCCCGCCATAAAATTAAAATAAATAAATATTAAGAAATAAAATTTTATATTCCTCATCGGATAGTCAATATGTATGTTTGCAATACATTATTTTTTTCAGAAAATTTATAGATATGAAGAAATTAACATTCGAATTTTTTTTCTTAGGAGCGGATCCTATCCTTCCGTTCTTAAGAAAGTTAAAAACTATTTTAAATTAATTTTATGAATAAATTATGATTATGATTATACAGGGCAATGTTAGCCAGGTAGATTTTAATATGCGATAATGAAAACTGAGATTGAATTAATTAAATGCTCAAGTCAAAGTACTTGGCTAAACTTACAAGACATACAAACATATGCAAACCTCAATTAGTAGAAATTAGCACTGCTCGCGTTCAGATTAGAATTTAGACTAATTACTGTTGCAAATGTTGGAACCCGCAGTGGGATTGCACTGTCCTAACTAACTTAGACATACACGAGATTTAGAGACCCAGGGAAGTGTTAGCGTTGGTCTGATCCAGAGCTAGTATAGCGACTACCGGTTGAGTTCACCTCACTTCTAGTGCCGGATACGGCCGCTAAGACCCGTAGAGCCTACATTAAACACGTATAAAAACAACGTATTACGGTTCTAAAACTATTGTTCACACAATAATAATTAAAGAGTTTGTTATGATATACCTGTGGCGACGCCCGACGCGCGTCACTACGATACAGTACTTACTCACATCGGCGTAGGACGCGCTATCACGTCGGGGTCACCAATGTAGTCTTGAAGATCGAGAGCAAGAATGTATGTGTCTGCACCACACACTAGATTGACATCGCGAGTATGTAAAAACCGATAGCGGTTGTTTTCCACATTTGACAGCGCGCAGCACGCATGCGCCGACGTTGTGGCGGGAAGCCGCCATATTCCTTTTAAACTAAATTGTTCATGTACTTGTGTTGATGCTAGAAAGATAAATTGAAATCACTACTATTTCACGATTGGTACTAGAGGTGGGCAACAAATAACGCAACGCAGGGGCTGTATAATACAACACGAGTATATGACAACTGGAAACGAAATATAAAAAATAGTTATGCTGAGATTTAGTCAAATCATGTAACTATTGTGTACATTGTTATTTTAAACGAACTGAAAGTCATTCAAAAAAAGTTAAATATTAAAAAAGGCTCGCCCATTGCATGAACGAACGCGCCCCCTATGGAGAGATAATATTTATCGTTTTGGGTCACCGTATGGCTGAAATTTTGTCAACAAAGGGAGGGAGACTACTTTTTCTTTCATTCATGGGCTCGCCCATCAATCTCCAACCCACCTTCCAAAAACAAACTTTTGCTTTATACAAATAATAGGATTGCTAAAGAATACGAAAACATAATAAAATCGAATTAAGGATATATGTACCTTGAGCTTTGAGCGGGAATGAGTGCTTTCCTTTCAGTTTGAATGGATTATAAATTGAATTTCTTTGATGCACCTCTGCTCTGATAGACATAATATATTATCAAAAAAGTGAGGATTTATCTTCTTCTTCTGAGTCGTTTTCCACATTGCTAAAGGTCGTGATCATTCTAAGGAATTAATCACATAGAACGACTCTCGTGGCAGATTTAATGGGGTAGTTTGCCATTGCCTTCCCCATTACACACATTGGTTATCTCAATATGCAGGTTTCCTCACGATGTTTTCCTTCACCGTCAGAGCAGTCTGTAAATGTATGTAAGTCTTTCGAAAAAAGCGAAAAAACTCATTGATACATGGCATTGCCTGGTTTCGAACTCGGACCTCTCGCGTGGGAGTCCGACGTCCTAGCCACGACGCCACCGACGCTCTAAATTTCAGGATTTCTCACATATAGGTAAACACAGATACCCGTACATAGCTATGGCGATCTTCGGGTCAGCGGAGTGTAGCAAAGCGCTTATAACACTTGATTGAATTCAGTTTGACAGAATGAGTTAGTTTCTGACGCTTGACTTGACTAATAACTCACACTTGACTAAATTCAGTCGACTAATTTCAATCAACGATTTATTCCACTAATTAGTCGACTAACTAGACAGGCTTCTGTTTACAGACTACAATCGCAGATTATCCGTACTGTAATGTATTTACATCAAACTGAATTATTACGAGTAGTTTGACTAAACGAATTTAGTGCATGACTGATTTAGCTTCGAATTTTGGGGATGAATTCGTAACGAACAACATTTTCGTAGTCAACATAATATTGGAAGATCTGCTTAGGAAATACTATAAAAGTTCCCAATTGGCCAAAAGTATTACTGAGACATCCAACTCTCACAACATGATAATGGATAGGTAATTAAATTCTCGAGTTACTAAAATTAAAATGGAAATTGGCAGGTCATGTCGCAAGACTGGAAAACAAAAGATGGACACATGAAACAACAAAATGAACAGGACCTGAATGAAGGACCAGGATGATCAGGATGAAGGGACAAGAAGACCGGGCAGACCCCTAGCACGATGGGTCGATGAAATAGACAAATGCGCTGGAGAAGACTGGATGAACATCGCGAAAGACAGGGACACTTGGTTATCTCTGGAGGACGCCTTTACCCGCAGAGGAGTTCTCATCTAAAAAGAAATAAACAGAAAAATATATTCTTAATAATTTTAATTAATGCAACTAACCTAATGTATGTAATATGATGCACTATACTTGCATATGATGAGAAATAAATGGCTTTTTAATTTTATTTTTAATTTTTATAGTACTTAAACTACAGGTTAAGTTGTAGTAAATTTACATGGAAACTCGGAATCAGAGCAGCGAACATAAATGTAATGGACGCTTTCGATAGTCAGTCCTCGAGAGAAGAACTTGCCACTAAATGATATCTCTCAAACTTGGCATGGACATGATATGTATCTTAAATTTATTGACGTAGACGACCGTCTAGAACGTCGGGTTTTCTCAAGGATATTTTCCCTAGACGCTTCCATAGATAAAATCTAGGTCAATGTATGCATTCAGTGGCTTAATTCGCATTCATATCTTTGTTTATAACTAACAATAAGTAATTTTTTTTAAAGATATTTGGCGTATTTGGAGCCACGGCTTCGCCTGGATTCACCTCCAACTAAGATAGATGTCACCTAGATCTATATAACACTCTAAGTCTTGGGGGATTGGAGCTAGATACCAAAAACGTCTTCATACTAACTGATCTATTTTTTTAAATTGTTTATTGATCATTTACATGTAGGTACACATAAAATTACGTTAAATTATTATACCATCTTATTCTATGGATTTAAAAAAAATCTATTGATTTTGTTTTGCCAGCAAACAAACATAGCTCTTGACTCACAGGCATAATTCGCATTCATATCTTTGTTTATAACTAACAATAAGTAATTTTTTTAAAGATATTGTGCGTATTTGGAGCCACGGCTTCGCCTGGATTCACCTCCAACTAAGATAGATGTCACCTAGATCTATATAACACTCTAAGTCTTGGGGGATTTCTTGGGGGATTGGAGTTAGATACCAAAAACGTCTTCATATTAACTGATCTATTTTTTTTATTGTTTATTGTACATTTACATGTAGGTACACATAAAATTACGTTAAATTATTATACCATCTTATTCAATGGATTTAAAAAATCTATTGATTTTGTTTTGCCAGCAACCAAACAAAGCTGTTTGTTTGTTCAAATGCACTATGTTCGGTTGGAGGCGTGGGGCCCAAGCTTATATAAATGAGTAGGTATGTAAATAAATTGTTGTTACCTATACCAACATAATTACAACAATTGTTTCAATTTTTTATACACAGAAAAATGAGCAACGTCTTTGAAAACACCAAAGAAAACTTCAAAGGCGGATCGGTAAAACGTAAAAGCAATGGAAAAATGTTCAAAGTATTTTGCGTTTTCTTAAAAATTGAATTTTTAATATTTGTACCTACTATATCAATTGCCGAATCCTATGTTACGTAGGTAATGCTACTAAGGTGAATTTCACAATAAGGTGCACTTTGCATAGAGAATCACAGAAATCCCTAAGCCCTAATCCCTAGCGATAAGACCGCCTAGATTGTATTAATCGTTTTGTACGCATTGTATCATACTAATTTTGTGCAATAAAGAGTATTCATTCATTCATTCATTCCCTTGGCTCCTAGTAAAAGGGACGTCGTCGTCGACAATCGGACCCTTTTCTGTCAGATACGATGTGACAGGTAGCTCTTCGTTTTGGGACCCTATTACTGATTTGATTTCAATTTTTATAGTTTTGTCTATGTTTGACAATGACCCTTTACGGGTTCATGTTATATTTATTTATTTACCGGGAGTTGTAAGAAACTTTTTTTAAGGCTTTTTTAAAGCGTCGGTGGTACAGTGGCTAGGACACCGGACTCTCATGCGGGAGGTCCGGGTTCGAAACCATGCAGTGCCATGTACCAATGAGTGTTTCGTATTTATGGAAGACTTACGTACATTTACAGACTGCTCTAACGGTGAAGGAAAACATCGTGAGGAAACCTGTGTACACAGGGATGACCAGTGTGTAAAAAGGGGTAGGCACAAAATATCCTCAAGGGTCGAAGTGCCGTTGGGTTATTCCCGGCCCCCTATCATAAGATTAGATAAGATAAGGCTTTGTTAAGGCTTCCTTAAGTCTCAAGTCATTTCTAAATAGAGCTATAATGTAGATAGGGATAGCATGTATTATAATGAAAAGTTATAAAACAATCTCTATTTACGTCTACGATCTTTCTTACACTTTATGGGCTTATTAGATATTAGTCTTGACTAAATTCAGTTTCCTACAGGTATTCAGTCAAGTTAAATGTAAATGCATTCAGTATTTACAGGATATAAACAGAAGTCTAAATAGTCAGTGTCTAATTAGTCGAGTAAATCGTTGACTGCATTCAGTCAAGTGTAATAAGCCCATTACTGCTTTAGCAGTAAAAAATAATTCAATAGTGAGGAAGCCTATTACTATATTATTCGTGGGTAGGTTCGGTTTCGGTTAAAAGAATTTTTATTTCTCTTAAGATAAGTTAAAATCACGCTTTTTAAAGCCTACTGCCAGACCTTCTACACGAGCAGCTTGTGGAGCAATTACACCAAAAAATCGATCAATGCCCTGCGTATACAGTATAATAATGGCTTCAGGATGTTGATGGGGTTGCCTCGTTTCTGCAGTGCCTCCGGTATGTTTGCGCACGCACATACCGATGGGTTTCAAGCCATTATGCGCAAAAGAACTGCGTCTCTGCTTTGCAGGCTTCGTAGCAGCTCCAACAGCATCCTGTACATGATAGCGGAAAAGTATGATTCCCCTATCCTTAAACACTTCGTTCGGGTGCTGATCGAATGATGTTATTTTTGATCAGCATCTGATCGAAGTGTAAAAACTCAAACAATTTTTTTTAAGTTCACTAACACAATGGATCTAGTTATCTGAAAAATAAAAATATTGAATTGAATTGAATTAAGAACATAGTTCACTTACAGAGAAAATATAAACTAATATATAATAAATAAAAACCGTTCTCAAAAATAAAATGTAACATAGCAAAGGATTACATGACGAAACTATACATTATTATAAATATATGTTTTAAGTTTGTTTTTAAAACTATTTAAAGATTCATTCTTCTTCATTCTTTTTTTGGGAAAGCACTGTCTCCAAAGATACAGGTTCGCCTTCTTTGGGAGTCAGGGTATTGTTCGATTTACAACTTTTATCATGTTTTCAATAAAGATTATTTTATTTTATTTATTTATTTATTCCCATTCCTTGATTTCATTAGGCAGAGTATTACATAGCTGTGCTCCCGGGACAAACAATATGTTCCTCTTACCAATATTTGTTCTAGGTCCACGTACTTCAAGTGGATTTTGTGGATTATGTGCATATACTTTTTTGGTGTACGTGACTTGTGTGTGAATGACATTAGTTAGAATCTTTTTTATTAAAATGTACTGTTATACTACATAATTTTAGCGTCGAAATGGTTAATACGCCAGGCAACGCAGTTAAACCAGAGGAAGAATATCTGTGCTTCACTTGTTTCCAATATTTCTAATACCTATTCTTTTTCAAATTGCGATCCTGCAAATCGATACCAACACAGAAGCTCGTTTCAAGTACAATCCCCTGAAAATTGTTCCGTCTCACCGTCGGTCCCACGAAAATAGACTACAAAAGGCATTCTCGCCGAATATCCGAATAGAATGGCGAATTCCGTTGAGGTGGAGGCTTTAGCTCTACGAAGGCTTCTCAGGGACCCGATTCCACTAATACAACTTAAACTCAATATAAACTAAATAGCAGCTAGCGACAAATAAGTAGCATTTTTCGTATGCCACTGGTTACGAACCGTTCAATTTATGTGACGTTTCTGTCAAGCCAACGATCGATCGGTCCGCTCATATGTATTAGCGTTGTATTAGCAGTATACAGTATAACTTTTCGACATTGTATTTACTTTAAGTAAGGAATTTTATTAATATTAATAGAATGAATGAATACACTTTATTGCACAAAATTAGTGTGATACAGTGCGTACGAAACGATTAATACAATATAGGTGATCTTATCGCTAAAAGCGATCTCTTCCAGACAACCTTTTGGTGGAGTAATTTTGGCAGAAAAAGGTAAGTAGAGTAATATGTAATATAATAATTATAATGATCATGACATGTTTACTTACTTACTTACTCCGCTGGCGCAGCGACCCGAAGTGGATGACATACTAATATTTTAATATTTATTTCTAACTATTTTCTATCTTTTTTACAATGTATGGTCATTACTGATATAAATGAATAAGAATGTACGATTTGTAGTCAAAGCTGGATGGATACGAAAACGTAATCGCTACCGACAAACGTTGTCAAACAGTGGAATTGGGCTCCCGAGATGCAATACAAACGGCAGAAGAGCTTGACCGGCATTGTGACAAGGATTTAACTTTGGGAGAGTCACACTGTGATACGTAAGACTTTCATCCTCTACATAGTTGCAGGCAGATACTGTTGACTTTCAAGCTAGAGGGGCTCAAAGAAGTCATAATAATTCTGAATCTCTGTTAATAACTTTGAAAAGTATAAATACCCCGGTTAGCTTTGAGAAAGTAGTCTAAGTACGAGTATAATAGGTATACCTACATACAGTATCAACTTGAATGGGGGCTGAAATATTAGGCGTTTTAAGTTCAACAGAATGATTACTTGTGAAACTGCGTGAATGTATATAAAAACTTTCACTGGTGAAACAGCGATTTTATTTGGATGATTTGAAAGCAATGTTTTTATATGAAATGTTTATTTTGGTTAATCAAATTATTGGCCGAGATGGTCAACGGGCTGGCATTTTGATGGCAATTGATTCATAAGTCTACTATTAAAAGTCCGTTTAATGGCAAATCAATGAATTTTGGTAGTTGATTCTTGTATGTACTGTTAAAATATAATGGGGAGTGCTCTTCAGAACTATTTCACTTGGTGCCGTCGTCTACTTTCTTTAATCGCACCACTCGTCGGCGGCTCAATTTCCACCCGCACTTTCTGAAGCCTTGGGTGTCTACCGCGACCCGTTTTACACGAACGTTTTTGCCACGCACCTGTAAAATGTGGAACTCTCTTCCACCCGACGTTTTTCCACAGCGCTACGACATGGGATGCTTAAAAAAGAACGTTAAAAAAGTCCTCTCCCTCCACGGCCGGCAACACACAAGCAATGCCCCTGGTATTGCACGTGTCTCTAGGCGACGGTGACTACTTACCACCAGGTGGCCCGTCTGCCTGTTTGTCGTAGCTAATTTATATAAAAAAACCACTGTGTGCACCTAAAGGGACACTAGGTGCACTAATATTTCTTTATCTAATGGTTCTTCATCTGTTTTTCAATATTTTATTTAATTACAACGAATTATAAACCTCTTAAACTGTGTATATAAAATTGGTATGTAGTAGAAAAAAAATTGGTAGATTACGTTGGGTAATACGTTACGTACGTTATGTAAAACTTATTAAACAACTTCGCGGTGGAACCATCGGAGATTCGGCCGCACTACCGGCGGCGGTACTACGACTTCGAATAGCACAGCTCTAATTAAACTTCGCGCCTCGTGTGACCGCGATGTTGTTCACATAGAAATAGTTTAATTACGTCACGTGGTACCACTGCGGTACATATTTGCTCATAAGTTGAGTGCAAATAATCACTGCATAGTTTTGAAGTGCTTCTAAATATAATTCAATTATAAAGGTGTGTGTGTATGGGCTTAATGGCCGAATTTAGAGCGAGTTTTTATCTGAGGTCACCCAGATCAACTTCTTATCTAGGTAAAGCGAAAATGTTTTTTTTATATATATGTACTTAGTCGTATTCAGATAGGTACGAAAAAAGTATAACGATAATAGGTCTAAACTAAATAATGTTCCCCCATTCATTCACAAACCAGTTTCTCAGGGCGCGAAGATTTGTAAATAGTAAAACCAATATTTACACAACAATAATAATAAAAAAAATATATTTCATTTTCAGCCCATTTCCGCCCACTGCTGGGTATAGGCCTCTTCTTTCTTGTGTCATGTTAAACGGTCCCGGGCTAGCCTCGTCCACAGACTTCCCGCCGTTTTAACGATGTCACTCGATCATCAGGCTGGTGGACTGACCTACGTCCATGTTTTAAATTAACTTTATGACGATTTTATTGCTTTTTTTTCTCCCAAATAACCCTGGTAGCTGTGAATCTATGTGACCACGGTCTCAGAAATGTCAGCGTCAAATATTTTCTCTCCCTCTTTTACATTTTTAAAAGACGCTTACACTATTTTATGATCAAAAAAATTGGCGTGAAGCCTGGCGGCTGGCACACTTGGCACTTTTCCGGTGTCTACTTTGTCAAGCTCCAGATTACTCGGAGCACATTCTTGACATTTGTTCTGTTCAATGTTGTTTTTTTGAAATACGTATGAGTAAAACAGAATTTTGTTTTGGAATAAGTTTGATTAAATCAATAATATAATTTCAATATTATTAAGATTTGAAATGTATGGTCATGGTAAGATTGTGAAACTATCACTGATTGGATTTTCATATGGATTAAAACCACAGACTTGTAAACCAATCAAAGTGCGTGTTGCACCCTTCAACTCCCACGTTTAGCTTCTATTCATAATCTTCCTAGGATTATTATAATTTTCCTGAGCGAGTTCAGTAAAATTTTAATGATATTGAAACCAGTCTGGAATATTGTAATAATTGCAGTAGATTGACAATAATCAGTTAGTTTAAAATTTTGCTAGTATAACTACAATATTCCGATTTTGACAATAATCTTGCGACATACATACTCGTATAGAAATGACTTTTGTAGTTATTTGGAATCTGAGGATAACTGTCATAAATTACAAGGCAAATGTTGGAAAAGCGGGAAAGGAAAATAAACCTGCGTTAAAAGTCATCAGAGGGAAGCAATTACCACTATTGCAACGTTTTCGTTTTTAATTTCCTCTTTTTGTGACGTCATACCGACGGGGAACAAACCGTCATTCCCAAGCGGTAATTTTTCACTCAAAAGCGACCGCAAGCTCGTGCCGTCCGCGCAAGAGTGATTAAATGGTCATACATTCGGCCACCGGTCACCGGTCACCGTTTAATTCTGTCGAAACTTTACTAATATATTTTATAATTAATTTATAAGTGCATTGAAAAACGTGTTTGAGTTTACCTTTTTTTTTAGTTTTGTGGAAACTGTTATCATTAACTGATTTTAACACGATTTATCTTTCCGAAAGTCTTGTTTTACAGAAGATAGAGCTGTTGAAAAGGAATTAACTATATAATAATTTTTTTACGACTATACTTATTAATAATGTTGTGAACTGATTATAAACAGATTCGTCATATTAACAAATATTTGACAAGGATATTTAACTAGAGTTATGCGAGTCCATTTAATTAAAATTTCATATCAATGTAATAATACTTACTCGTTTAAAATGGGATTTAAATAATTATAAAGTAACAACGTTGTGTAAGCTTTTAATAGTGAGTTCCCAAATGTAAACTAAAATTCTATTGGTAAAATATCTCTATATATTAGTATTAGCCAAAAGAAAAAAAAAGGTCTGTTCACACTTGGAAATCGCGCATCTTTTTCGTACAATGTCCGGATTAATCATACAGAGTCTGACCGCTTGTATGTGTCCCTATGTGTGACTCAAGGAAATAGGGTATTTGACTAATATATTTTTATTGCATCATTCAACTTACATGGACATCCTGAAGATGGTTCTGAAATCCGTTTATCGATATCTCAACTAACATCAGCTATATTTATAGTTAAAGTTAGTAGTGGGCGGATGCTCTGTCCCTTTCTAGCAAAACATTCCTTATTATAGCCAAGGGCCTGCTTGTAAGGCGCTACATAACAGTGACATCACAATTATCTATTGACGTCTCTTTCTACCGTCTGATTTTTGATTGTCTGTAGCTATTTAATTTTTGGACGGATTTCAATTCTGTTTTCACATTTGACCATTAATTTATGTCTATTTTCGTATTTTTATGAAATGTATTTAATATTTGATACTTGTCAAATACCCTATTACTAGCACTACATAATGTGACCCGACAATCAATAAAAGGGGAAGAATTTCGAACTTAGAACTTCGAATTTCCGATTTCTGAACGATTTTCACCAGTAAATAAAAGTCAATAACCCAGTCGTTTCATTTGCCTCGTGTAATACTTTTCCGTTGACTCGTCTTTACCACAGTACACGTAACAAACAGTAACTTAACTCAGTAAAATGCTTTATGTAGGCTATCGACTGCGGGTAGAGCTCGTATTTTAGTCATATGTTTATGAATAAATTAATCTCTTACTGTAATGAAAATACTTTAATTTAATAATAAATAAATATTTTAATTATTTATTTATGCTTTTGTATGCTTCGCTGTCGTCGTTTTATCTATTGTAATTCATACAAGGTGGACTTTACTGTACAAGGTGGAGTACTAATAGAGCTGCTTATATTTCAACATTGATGCGTGTATCTATAATATTTAAAGTGATGTGAGTAGAACCACTGCTTGTTTCATGTACTAGGTCAGTACACTTTACAGTCAGCGAGGTAATAAATCAACCTGCCGTCTACGGCAACCGTGATTCGTGTATCGACAAATTTAAACGCGAGCAGAACCACTGTTTGGGTTCATGTACTATGTCACTACTCCTTACAGTCAGGTAATAAATCAATTTGTAGAGTGTAGACTGTTCGGTGTTCGTTAAACGGGACCAAAATTTCGTTCTTTGTGAAGCAAATGTAACCACTGTTTGTTTCATGTACTATGTCAGTATTTTGTGTAGTACTAGGTAATAAATCAATCTACTGATTCCAAGATAACCGTGATCCGGATGGATTGTGAACCTGTATGCTATTGTATGCTTCGCTGTCGTCGTTTTATCTATTGTAATTCATGCAAGGTGGACTTTACTGTACAAGGCTGCACTTTACTTTACAAGGTGGAGTACATTAGTACTCTATTAAGAGCTGCTTATATTTCAACATTGATGCGTGTATCTATTTAATGTGATGTGAGTAGAACCACTGTTTGTTTCATGTACTATGCAAGTACTCAGTGCAGTCACTGGGCAATAAATCAACTTGCAGCGCCAAGGTAGACGTGCCTGAGACCTGCGACTGCGCGATACGAGGGTAAGAAGCACGAACGCAGAAAGTCTTATTTATTTCTATTGACTCGACTGCAATTTTCACCTAGACGTTCTTACTTTGAGTTATTGTCGCGGAATACAATTTGTGTCTATTAAAGCTCGGCACAGTTTCAGTGGGAACATGTTCGAATATACTCGAGTATGGTTTTTTATACTACGACAAACAGGCAAGCGGGCCACCTGATGGTAAGTAGTCACCGTCGCCTAGAGACACGTGCAATACCTGGGGCAATATTGCTTGTGTGTTGGCGGCCGTGGAGGGATAGGACTTTTTTAACGTTCTTTTTGTAGTATCCCATGTCGTAGCGCTGCGGGAAAACGTCGGGTGGAAGAGAGTTCTACATTTTACAGGTGCGTGGTAGAAACGTTCGTGTAAAACGGGTCGTGATAGACACCCAAGGCTTTAGAAAGTGCGGGTGAAAATTGAGCCGCCGACGAGTGGTGCGATTCAAGAAAGTAGACGATGGCACCAAGTCAAATAGTTCCAAAGAGCACTTCCCATTATATACGCGATAGAAGACGCAGAGAGAGCCGATGTCTCGTTGAGGACACATGAGCGAAAACGTATCGTTTATTTCAAAATTTAAATGCTGTGGATGGCCTGCGGCTCATGTTCGAGCATCCGCGCACGGCTTTACTCTCAACCTTTGAAATAAACGATATTTTCGAATTTTGAACCGTTTGCAAACATACTTACAAAATTGACTTTTTAAAGACTTTACTCATCTCTGCTAGATCTACGCTGACCCTTATTATATGAAATACGTATTCGGAGTCATGAAATGCGTGAGAGAGGAAAACGTTAGACGTTATCTTACTGAATGCAGAGATGGGCTGTCATGTCATTTACCTGAAAAAAAAGAGAAAATATATTAATACAGAGCATTTGTTAGAAAGGAGGAAACAGGAACCACAGGCGACGGCAGGAGGGCTTGTTACCTTCATGTATTGAAAGATTTAGTACAGAATGAAAATTATTACATACATATAAATTTAAATGTACTAACTAAATTAAATATTGAAGGTAATTAAGGGGCTTAAACTAAATGTGTTTCATGTTCAATTCAGCAGAATAATCGAGGACGATCAACCGGTAATTATGCAAAATAGTTCTATATAGGTCAGCATTACGAGTAGGAGTTCTACGGTACGGAGCGTAGCAGGCAGTTACCACTACTAGGTACTACCATTTACAAGTGCAGAAAATTATACACCACGACAAAACAATTGTTCAATTGTTATTTTTAATTCTGTTTCTATAAGTACTTATAGAGAACTAATAGAAAATTAATTATTGTTAGTTAAGACAGATTAACTGGAACTGGGCTGGCTACCTATGCCGAATGCACCCGGAAAGGTGGGCAAAGATCGGTATGGAGTGGGTGCCACAAGACGGACAGCGGCGTCAAGGCAGACCCAGCTGTAGGTGGAAAGGCGACTTAGATCACTTCTGACAGGGGTGGTACAAAGACGCCGAGGATATGGAAAATTGGAAAGGAAAAAAAAAGTTAGTAAGTAATACGTTTAAAGTGGAGGCCTTTGCCCAGCAGTGGAACAGTCTATACTATAGGCTATTAAAAGACAGATAATTATACTAGAAGTGTTCTACGACATGGCGCGTAGCATTATGGCTACGTTTGCTACGGTCATAGCAAGTATCTAAATACTCCACTAAAGAATTTAAGGTTGTTATAAAAAAGTTATTTCAAAGTAACGCATATAACGCTTGAACGAATTCATGACCACAAAATTAAAGCACACTCATTTTCTCTGACACATTATTCCTTACAACTATAGAAATTCTATACTAATACCTATTGTAATTGATTATTATTGTTATTTATTTCCATTCTCTGACGGTGTACAAGACTGTACCTAACTATTATGTTTTATTTTAAGTATTTGACGACACTATAACTAAAACTTGTAATTTTATATAATTTGAATTTATATTATGTTTCAGTATATTTAATACTGCTGTTAATGACGTATCTTTTAAAAAAATTTTTTTTTATTATTTTTATTTATAAGGGAAATCTACAGCATTAACAATTAAAAAATTACATATGTATTAAACTTAAAGAAGGCCAATTACACATTTCCTCGTTTATATATGACTTGTATACCTACAGAACGCGGTTAACTTTAAGACTAATAATGTAGAATTTACATGAATATGTGATACATATTTACCACAAGTATTAAATGTTATTTGTAAGTACTTGTAAATCAAGTGCTGGCTAAGTGACTAAGATTAATGTGATGGCGTGAGAGTTTGAGGGTGTATTGTGTATGAGTGTGTGTATGTGTGTGTGAAAGGGTGTGTAAATACCGACTGTTTAAATACCAATGCAGCATTGTCTTGTAACGGTTTTAGTTACTTTAAGATAAATACAATACAATACAATAGAATACAATAAGTGCAACGCTGAGCGAAGCGTGCGGTTGGTCAGCGAATGAAAACGATAACCAGAAACGTACGTCGAAATAGATTTGGTCATACTTTTTGAGAAACGTCTAACTCGGGGCTAACAGGTCCTGTACGTGGTTGGGTCAACTGGTACACTAATTAATACTCCTGCTAAATGAATTCAATTCAATATAGGCAGGTATTTTGTCCATCCGACTGATACTAATGACTTGCATTGAATTATCAAATAACTATTTAGTCAAAATGTTGCTACATTACAGGTATTTCATTGCGGGTTGTAAACCAAATTCAAAGGAATACCTATAATGTAGTCATGCAGGTACGTAATTAAATTACTAACCAAACCATGCACTTTCCATTTCAACTAACATGCGGAAAGTTTCGCATAATCACTTGCTTTCAAATTTTGTAATATTGCCTGTTTATAAAAGTTCAGTGGTTCTATTAAAAAAATATCCGATGCAGAACAAGAAGATATTCTTTGAAGTTCATAGAATTCATGTTTAGGTTCATTTTATGTTTCGCCAAGTAGTTAAACTTTTTGTGAGAATCGAAGTTCAAAACGAATCAATTTTGCACTAAAGCGCTTATTACACTTGACTGAATTCAGTTTCATTTAGAGAGCGTCGGTGGCGTAGTGGTTAGGACTTCGGACTTCCATGCGGGAGATCCGACTTCGAAACCATGCAATGTCATGTACCAATGAGTTTTTCGGGTTTTTCGAAAGACTTACGTACATTTACCGACTGCTCTGACGGTGAAGGTAAACGTCGAGAGGAAACCTGCACACTGAGATAACCAGTGTGTGAAATGGGGAAGGCAATGGCAAACCACCCTAACCTATTATACCTATTAACTCAGCCACGAGAGTCATTCTATGTGATTAATTCCTTAGAATGATCACGACTCTCAGCAATGAGGAAAATACGACTTAAAAGAAGAATTCGGTCAATGATTTAGTCGACTAATTTGACAGACAGGCTTCTGTTTATATATAAGGTCGGGGAAAAAGTCTTTTCGCATATTGTATGTATAAACTTGTAATAAAATTTCTTTGGCTGTACTATTTGTATCTGGATGATTTTGATGACATTAAAAAGGTATTAGTAAAATGTTGTTTCCAGCTATTTTTCATTTGTTTTTCTTTCTGTCAAAATGAGTGAATCTAATGAAGAAATTCGATACATTTTGAAATTTTATTACAAAAAGGACAAAATGCAACGAAAGCCGCGAAACAGCCACTCAGCAAAAATTAAGAGAGTTTGGCTGGGGGGTGTTAATGCATCCGCCATATAGCCTTGACCTTGCACCTTCAGATTTCCACCTGTTTCGGTCTCTTCAGAATTCTTTAGGCAGTGTCAGGTTAACATCAAGAGAGGACTGCCAAAACTACTTGTTGCGTTTTTTTTAATCAGAAGTCCCAAAATTTCTACAGCAACGGGATCATGTCACTACCTACAAGATGACAAAAAGTCATCGAACAAAATGGCACATATAAACTATAATTAAATGTAAATAAACTTTGAAAAAAAATGTCTTGAGTTTTCATATAAAATGCGAAGAAACTTTTCCCCCGACCTTATATGATGTACTCGTAAATCGCATACCTACTAACCGTACTGAATGCATATTAAATTTAGTCAAGTGTAATAATAAAGCCATAGTGCATACAAAATGAACTTATGACAGAAGTCAAAATGACAGATGTCAAAATAGACTCTCATACAAACTTCAAACAACTACAAGTCCGGCAGCGGACGCAGGATGAATGAATGAGAAATTTATTCGGGCGAAGAGTCGTGTGCAACAAACTTCGCCAATTTATTACGCGGTTAAGGAACTGCAAAGAATAACAGGGAGTTAACTCGACGGCTTTTGTTGGAAATACATGCCTACAGTGCTTACGTTGGAATGAAAAGTTGCGTTTTATTTTTGCTTCTTTCATTGCGTTTTATTTTTGCTGTTGTTTCTAGTTTCTACTATCTTATTTGGTGGTGAGATTTGGATATATAGTTTGAAATTTTTTGTATGTACAAGATCACAGGTCAACCTCCCCACAATGTCAAAATTTGTAAAACTGGAATAGATCATGATAAGATTTAATCGGTGAGATTTAACATATGGTACACTTTAGATCCTTTAGATAGTGTTCGACTGAACTTCGCCACCTGTGCCAACTGAAATCCACGGTTAAAGTCGGGCTAAGCGTTTTCTTTTTGTTTGTAAATTGACACTTAACCTTAGCTTTACCCGATATTTCACGCTGGCGATTTAGCCTCTTTAGTGGGGTTTGCGCCAATATTTAAGTTAAGTTGTTACACTGGGTTAAATCGCAAATTGTCTATGCTTTTTATACAAAATTGGCAGGTTATAGTTAACTGCAAGACGACATAAGGCGGTTAACAAAACTAATTAAATTAGTTAAATTATCTAACAGCATCATTAAACCTTTAACAGTTTATCTATTCCTCGTAAAAGGCTATATTTATACTACCTACAGCATTACATACAAACAACATCTGGTAACATTCATGACATATAAATACGCTATTATGGATAGATCAGAGATAGACAGCCAACGACGGGATAGAAGTTACGAGTAAGTTTGCACGCTTATCACTGGACCACACAAGAAACCGGTGCTTCTTTTTATAAGTTTGTAAACTAATATCTAAAGACTAATATCCAGTATTATGATGTATTCGTCAGTGCGATTTTCGAATCGTTATGAAATCACATCCAATGACGCACACGACTGTCGCATTGTCGCACGATCGTTTTTCTAACAGTAGCAAAGTCGTTCCGACATGCGTGCTCGTGCGAAAATCAACTTATCAATAGGAGTAACAAAGTAAGTACTTATTTATATTTTAACAAGAGTATTTAGAAATAATAATATATTACAATCAGACGAGCAAACGGACCACCTGATGGTACCTACAGCAAGTGGTCACCACCGCCCATTGACTGCTCACCTCACAAGGTATAATGTTATTAGAGGTTTTCGATGCCAAACCTTGAGGAGTTAGATGGTGTGCTTAAACCCTTCAAACCAAAACACAGCAATGCAAGCATTGCTATTTTGCGGCAGAAATATGTAAAAGGGGTGGTACCACCCCAAGCTGATTCTGCATCGAGTCGTACAACCTTCAAAACATTGTCAGGTACATATTTCATATTAGTTAGTTTCATATTTTCATTTGCGGTATTGAAATTGAATTGAACGATGGATATTGATGTTAATTTCCTGTTGATTGTGTAAAATGATTTGAAATAACATGAAATCTGAATGAAAACTTCTGTTTGGACAGCCAGAGTGATATTAATAATGGTATTTATAATAATGTCCATGAATACTAATTGGGAATATCAGTTTCGTTTTTGTTTTATTTTAATAAGTTCCGATGATAAAAATTTGTAACTGTTTTCCACTAGGACAAAGCCATCCTTGTCGGCAGTCATATTGAGCGAGCCAAGAACAGGAGCTGCTTCGGGTTTCACGGCCGACGTGCGCCTCTGAGATCAGCGGCGGACGAGACGCGCGGGGCGCGGCGGGTCGCTGCGCATAAGACGGCTTCAGTGGCGCGGGTCTTGCAGGCTCCTTAGAAGACGGAGGCGTAGTGATCTTGGGTGCCACCGTCTTAGCGACGAATACAGCTTTGGGGTCATCGGCCCGTAGTTGTTGGTCGGTTTTGGTTACGTCGTTCGCAATGCTGAGTGGCGAGGTGTCAAACGAGCCGTTGCGAGGCTTCCAATTTACCTCGGGTCTCGGTGACATCAGCCCTCAACAGCATAATGTCCTTCAGGAATCTGGTGACGTCCATGTGATCGAACGTCACGGGAGATAACTTGTTAAGGTCCTGTGCCACATACATCCGGACGTCGTCCGGGTCTACCTGCTTGAAGAAATTGAAGATGTCCGTGAAGTGTTTCTTCTTGTCTTTCCTCCGCATCGTCAGGCGAACAGGGGTGTCGGCGGTCACGGCGGTGTCGTTCAGTACCACTTTAGCCGCGTAGATCTCCTTCTCCGTGTAGCTCGACATGCAGATTGGCTCCACACTGAGCTCAGGCAGCACGTTGAGCTTGTTCTGCACGGAGGCTAGGAACTCGCTGAGCACTATGGTACTGGATTTCTTCGCTTGAACCATTGCGAAATTTTTTCAAAGTCATGAGCCGCTTGCTAGTGAGCGTCCGACCGCGCCAAGGTGACGTTAGCGACTTCAATTAAACTCGGTCGGTAGCTACTGCAAATGTAGCATCCGCCCGAATAACAGAGAGCTCAGGTTTCAGTAAAAAGTTTTTATTACAGACTGGTTTCAGCTGGCTAGAATCCTCAAAAAGTTTTTCTTACGCCATGTGTTACGATGAGAATAAAAAAGAAATAAAAATTTATTTTTTGCACTGAACTTTTTTGTCACCATTTGACAAGTAATGGCCACCGGATCGTGGCTGCAAAACTTTTAATAACATGAAGTTTAACTGTAAGAAGTTTTCATTACTTTTATTGTAATTAGTAAAAGCCACACTGGCCACAATCCCTCAAATTTTTCTTTTTGTAACCATTAGAATAATTTTAAAAATATATATTTATTAATTAATGTAATTTATTTATTTACAATTTTATGCAAAAAATAAAAGATGTTCATGAGGCGAGCTTAATGCCTTGCGGCATTTTCTACTAGCTAACCATGGGGTTATGTAGAAATGTTATGTGCGCATATAAAATGGAAGTTGTTATTATATTATATATAAATAGCTATTCATAATACATATTAAAATACATATACATAAATCTTTAAAAAATGCATACTAATATTAATATTAATTCTCACACAGGTCAGTGATTGTTGTTTTTTTTAAGGCAAAGGGAACTGAGCCCATACAGCCATGTCTGATGTAAACAACTCTTTCAAGTCTTCATTAAAATGCTGGTGTGACACATTTCAATGCTATCTGGGAGAATCTTCCACGCTTCTGCACCATCCGAACCAAAGAAGAAGGCGTCCCGGCCGCAGTATAGCTCTTTAAAATCCAGCCAAGTACGGATCGGGGTGCAGCGTCTTATTTGACTTTACTTCATTGTCCGATACATTAATCACATTTTGTAGACGTTCTTCGAATAAAAAACACCATTCTTACTTGAAAAGCACTACTGTAAAACAATTTGCAAGACAACGAAAAAAAGCTGGTGTGGACACGACAAAAGCGCGGGAGAAACTCACAGGTCAGTGAATTCTCAACATATTTTCCGTTCCGTATTTGGCCAGTATGGAATATATATGTAAAGCAATTTCAACAACAAAAAGGATTTAATTACCTGTAAATAATTTAATAAAATAAAACAGTCTTGTACGGAAAATACGGCTTAATTAATATTTTAAATTTTTTGCTCATTATAACAATGAGTACAGTCACTATTAGGTACTTAATCTTTTAATTTCGCCGTAGCCTCCAATTTCCTACCAGACGATTATGATGACAGTTCTGTGCAGACGATCTTTGCTGCATAAAGCCGGTCAAACTGTATAGACCGTCAGTGGTCAAAAGTGAAGTCAGTATCGAAAAAAGTTATCTTTGCTACATAAAAAGCATTAAAAAAGAATTAAGCTAATTTATTTATGCAAAAATATACAATTAAATTCAACAAACGTCATGGGATCATCATCATCATCAGCCTATTAATGTCCCCACTGGTGGGGAACAGGCCTCCCCTTGTACAAGGAGTTACGGGTCATCCACCGACCGGACCCAGTGATGATTGGTGGATTTCACACGCCTTCGAAAACTTTTAAATTCCTCAGACATGCAGGTTTCCTCACGATGTTTTCCTTCACCGTTAGAGCAGTCGGTAAATGTACGTAAGTCTCCGAAAAAATCGAAAAAACTCATTGGTACATGGCATTGCATGGTTTCGAACCCGGACCTCCCGCATGGGAGTCCGGTGTCCTGGCCACTAAATAAATATTTCATAAAGGATATTTCTTGCGCATTTAAAATTATTACTAATTAAGTTAGGTTATTACGATTACAATGTTTTCTCTGGCAGTAATGAGATCGCTTCGGCATGAGTGTCCTCAGGTCATATACACCAAATTCCTGCATAGTCAGTAATTCATTATATGTGGCGATTCAACACATTATCAATCCTTGCTGGTGCCGACCGCCCAAAGGGGCGATAGCGCGCAGTTTATGATCGGGCTGGGCCGTTCAAAGTTCACTCTACTGAGTACAACGTGTAATGTTCTACAGCGTGACACACACGGGCAAGACGTTCATTACACGTGGGAAACTTACTTCATTTCCGCTAAAAAGTTCGGGAACATTCTCCTTTCTGCGAACGATATTGGTAGTAGAACTGTAGATGGCAAATAATCCTTTGCCTTTTGTGAACGGAAGTACTTGCACAACTCAACGAAGGCGGAGTTCCTTCGTGTTTCTCTGTTCTATTATCTGTTTTTCTGTGCTATATTTCTGACTGACTGGAAATATTCTTTACTAATTGTTTGTATCTGGATTGGTCCACCACAATGAACCAGGGCCCTGATTCTACTTATTAGTATTGTATTTGACGTAATCTCAATATTTAAAAGAAATTGCAGCAACTTCCACGTTTCCGTATGCCACTAGTTATGAACCGTTCGATATACGTTACGTTTCGGCCAAGCCAATGATCGACCAGTCCGCTAATTTGTGACCACGCTTACACTAGCACGCGTGGTGTTAAATAAATACGATTTGTAGTGAAAGTCGGAAACATAATCGTTACTTAATTGGAAAAGAACAACAAACGTACTTTTTCGGACGAGATTGGAAACTTAAATTCAGGCGAATTAGGACCAATCCGGAATAAATCGTAAAATGTTGGTTAGACTTCGGAAGTGCATTAGATTCTCTTAGCCGTCTGAGATGCATTCGTGATTCGTCGCCACGACGCGACACTTGCTTGTTATACAAATGCACTCTTTAGTTTCATTGATGTCTGAAGTAGAGAGTAAAATCCATGTACATTGGATACTGTTGGTCAAGCATATTTCCCGTGTGTCCTTAGCGACTAAAGTGTGAGTGGCCCAGGCCGATATTCCGGCATTGTGGCGCTTAAAATACGACGGACATTGTTCCGCGTGCGCTCAATTTTCTACG
The DNA here is from genome assembly GCA_947369225.1 of Hofmannophila pseudospretella. Taxonomy (NCBI): domain Eukaryota; kingdom Metazoa; phylum Arthropoda; class Insecta; order Lepidoptera; family Oecophoridae; genus Hofmannophila; species Hofmannophila pseudospretella. Next base: position 9,337,527 of record OX376330.1, on the reverse strand, counting down.
TGTGAAAAGTTCCGGTCATATCTGGGAATTTATTGTTGTTTTGCGGATAGCAACCGTGAGGTATGGAATATATGCATTCGAGCTCGTAACTCGTTTGGTTTATAAAGCAGGAGAGTGAGCTTGAATAAATATAGTAAATATGACTTTATTATAATCTCTTGTGCAGTGCAAACTTCATCACATTATTCTTTGTTTATAAGAAAGGTGGGTTTCGAAGAGCGTCGGCACAGTGGCTAGGGCACCGTACTCCCATTCGGGAGGTCCGGGTTCGAAACCGTGCCGTGTCATGTATAGATAAGATAAGATAAAGGTGGGTTTCAGTGTGTTTCGTGAAATACAATAAATGGCCAAAAATACTGTCGTTTAAAATAATTCACTATTTTATTTTATTTCATAAGGAGAGCAGACGAGCAAATGCTAAGTGATCCCCGTCGCCCATAGCCAATTAGACATCTCACCATACTATAATGTTGTTAGGGGGTTACTGTGGAGCTAGCAGCCCAGTTGCGAGCACGGTCCGAAAGCGATCATGCAGGTTAAGCAACGTTGGGCGCGGTCGGTACCTGGATGGGTGACCGCTAGTGAAATATTTCATCGGGAAATATTTAAATGCACATCAAAAATCTTAACACACACCAAACATGTTCTATCAATGTTCTTATGTTCTAGCGTCTATTATATTATTGCGCCACAAATAAATTATCACACAAACAATTCTCATCCAACTAATTATTTACAAACTACATCTACTACTACTCTACAACAATTTATCCTCATTACACATCATTAATCTGATCAAGCGACAGGAATACCGTTTTCACAACAAAAATACTAATTGCACATCAAATAAACGAATTACCAACAACATTTAACTTATCTAAACGTGCATTACTGTTTTAATGTTGTTATTTTTTTTATATAAAACTTCCTCCTAATTCGATCTATTTAACCTACACACATGTAATCTTATTTGTCTATTATGGGCCGCCCAAATCTCAGGGCCCCAGAATCCCAAATTTCATAAAAGAAGCTCAGTTAGTTTAAATTTTATATATTTCTATAGGTATGTTTGAAGATTAAGTGAACTTTGCACGCACCTAGATCTCAACTCTTTTATTGGAGAAGTTGGCGAAGTCGTCAGATTCACTTGTAAGGAACTTGGCACCTTTTTCACACATTAATGTTTTTGATGGAATAAAAATAGAAATCCAAAAAGGTGCTTATTTCTAATTCATTGGATGTCCAATATTTAGAAGTTTATTTATTTGATATAATAGATGTGCATTCAGATATTAGACTTTCATTCAATATAACTCAAATATTAAAAATTTAATAATTCCACGACGTTCCATTGTGGAGATTCCCTTACCTTTCCCTAGTCATCATCAGATCCTCAGGTCATGAACATTTGGGCCCAAACTCGAACCACGTAACTGTTATCGTTCCAGAGATCCCATCATACTCCAAGATCCCAAAATACTCAAATATCTTAGAACCACTGTTCCAATTTTCAGCTGACTTGGCTAAGAATATTCAGCAGGTTAGACCTGCGGCGCCTGAAGGCTAATGTAATATTTCCGTTTCTTTCTATCCTCTAATTTTTGATTGCATGTAGCTATTTTATTTTTCAACGAATTTTAATTCTGTTTTCACATTTGACCATCAATGTATGCCTAATTCTTAAGAAATGCATTTAACACGCGGTGAGTATTTGCATATAATTACTGGCGAAATATGATTACCATATTTGTTAAAATAAATTTTCATCTAATTTAATTTCATACTTAACATAAGTTGACTAAACGGTAGAAAGGTATGTACTTAGTTATGGCACGAACTAAGGTATGAGGTAGTGACTTGTAAGGAATTATCTCAGATCGTAGTCTGGCGATGTAATCCCCGGAATGCCTCCGGAACACTGAGCACGGTCAGGAGCTCAGGTATTTCATTTAGCAAGTTCCCGGATGATTGTGCGGTACTGGCATTGCTTAGTGTTTCTTCTTAACTGACACTTATAGGTTAATTAGCATGTTTTTTTACCTGTGGTTCGAACGCGACCCCCAGGTCACGTGCCAATGAATTTGATTTTTTTATTTTTTTTATTTAGGTTCACTTGTTTCAAGTTAAATCTTGTAGAAATTCGAGATTTATATTTTTTAGTTTTGAAGTTGGTATGACTTCAAAACTAAAAAATGTAACGTAAAAGGGTGGAAATAGGTTTCTGCAAGCGTAATTACCGGCACATGAGACACTCTATCTAAGTCCTCAAGGTTAGCAGGGCATCGAAACGCCTCTAGTAACATTATAGTGAGATGTCTATGGGTGACAGTGACACTTACCATTATTTGGCCCCTTTGCTCGTCTGCTCTCCTTATAGCTGCGGATTGTTAAAAAACCATGCACTGAGAGCAAAGACTGTGAAAATGAGCACACGTATTTAGGACACCCAAAGGGTCATTTTAAAGATTAGAGCCTACGCAGATCATCGCTCCTCTACGAGGAGGAGGAGGTACAAATGTCCCTACTCCGCGCTCCATTAAAAAAATTATAATGTCATTCTTATAACTACCAGAGTATTTTTGGTGTTATTTCGTATAAATAAATGATGACTAGTACATTATTGTAACAATACCTTCACTATTCCATTAAATAAATTCGAATAAATAAATAAAATGTAAAATTGATAACCCACATTTTGGTTTGTCATCGTTGATAATGTTAAAAGTATTACAAATTTAATTACATAAACCACATATTCTAGATTTAAAAAATATGATCTTTAAATATCATTAGCTTACAATAAGTACGTCAAAAAAATATTAAGTGTCGCGCGGAAGAGCTTTTCCATAGTTCTTACTATGGAAAAGGTCTTAAATTAGCTAAAATTTTAATTTAGCTCTTGCCTTGTCAAACGCTCCATAATAAGCAACATAAAAAGCCGAAAACGTTCTCATTATTTGCTCGAACTGCATGGTTAATTGAATCCTGTGTAATATCCTCTTGGACTATTATACAATAAAAACAGGGTGAAAAGTTTGTTGAATTAGCAACCCTGAATAACTTACCCGCTTTCAGATCTGACACCACATTTGTAAAATACATTACTTACTTTACTGACACCACATTTGTAAATATATTTTGTTCATATTTTCTACACGGTGTAGTTAATTTTCTGTTACACTGAAAATGGTGGTTCTTTGTTTCCAAGCCGAGGGTACTGCATTGTGTCTCCACGTCAACTCGGCGGGATTGCTGACGTCACGGCCCGGCGACGCTGACAACCGACAAATTTACGACGTCATAACTTACTGGCCGACACCAATGCCGACGCCGTGCTGGCTTCCACTCACAATTTGTTGCTTATTAGCCACCAGTGTCGAGAGACGTTGAGGTAATTAGTAATTTTAACGCTATAAGGCTTGATTGTACACATATTCGAGCCGACACGACGGTACTGTCTTCCCAAACTATGAAAAAGGCAATTTATCAGTTTAGTTACTTTGGTAGTTCATTCCGAACCGAACGTGCATGTTTGGGACAAACATGTTTATTGCACGCCTTATTTGCCGAATGACATTGTTATAGATATGGTTTTTCACCGCCATATTGTCTACGAAAGTGTATGTGGAGACAGGGGTGTGTGAAATTCTAATTTTGTTGGCCAAGTCCCCCTAAAACCGCAGCTACATAATCAACGGCACAACCACTCTGCCAAAGACCTCAAACCACCTTGCTGAAATCAATTTCTAGCTGAACGACTGGAAGGGAGGTGATATAAATTTTAGAGATCGAGTTATAGCAGCAGTGTAGGCATAGAATATTGCAATAATATTTCAGTTTCTCAGTGTAGACGAAACAACGTTAATTAGATCTTATCAAAAAAGTTTGCCATAATATCATTGATGGAAAAATGTTCTATCCTTCAGGGCCATATCTGTCAAACAACATTGACTTCGTGGCACCATTTACAATCTACATATCTGTAAATAGCGCATACATTACATATCGTAGCTAAGTCTACGAAGCTACGCAACGTAGACCTTGTAGATGTGCTACGAATTGGTTGGTGTGATAGAGATACTGTGCTACCCAAAGAAATAGATGTAAAATATAAGTAATTAATTTGTATTCGTTATTTTAGTATCCCTTCTTTGTACAATAAATGCCTAGTAATTAATATGTATTTTTTATTCGTTGGCTAAAATCTTTCATGTCAGAGTTTTACCATTAATGGTACTATAATAAAACCAAAAGCTACTGTCAATAACGCCATGGCTTCGTACGTCTGCAACCAAACATCAACAGCCTTTATTCGGCCTGAAGCTCACCATTCTATTTACTGTCCATCTTACCATACAATAAGGTTTAAAGTCATTGAAGGTATATTTCAGGAGCCGCAAATATAAGTTTGTCGTCGGGTACACGTTCACGCAGAGATATAAAAATTTTTACTGTCGGAGCTAGACCGGTCCCTGGCCACTAAATGGCTGTCGAATGACTATAAAATGTATAGAAAATAAATAAAATCGGGTCACAAAAAACCATGTTTACTGTCAAGTAAACACGTTTTTTTGTGGTACGTTAATTTGTTGTAAAATTTACTTTGGTTTATACGATTTATCCCGAATTTATGAGAAGTGAAAAGGTACCTATTTGAATGAAAATGGTAAGTTGGATTTGTTTTTAAATTGGTGTACAATGGGTTTTCCGATAAATCGTTGGCATTTAATATACGTGTAAAACTTAAAATATTTTAAGTTTAAATTAATACTTATGAACAGTGATCGTTCGGGTCAATGTCCTCAAAGGTTATATTAATATAGATATGATTTCGGGATCCCGTTTTAAGTTATCGAGCAAATGTTGTAAATTACTTTTATAAACCTCGCCCTTACTCGGCGGATTACGATTTTTAAAAAATTGTGAACTTACGAAGAAGTTAAAACACTACCATAGGTACCTACACTAGCGCCATGAATCTTAAAAAAATATATTTCGCCACCAATCTTAAATGTGTATCAAAACAAATATAACGTTAAAAATCTAAATAATATATTTATTCAATCCCGGAAATCCCGGGATTATTGGGCATACTTATCCATATTATGACCGTATGTGTCAAGTACCTAAAACAGCTCTCCCTACTCCGATCACTGCTTATGAAGTACAAAACGTTCAAAAACCGAATAATAAAGATTTAAAATAAATTAATAAAACATAATTCCATTCAATTTCTATAATATTCGTATATATGGAAACGTCAAGGTGTTCTGGAGATTTGTCAATAGTAAAAAAACTAATAAATCAGTTCCACAAACTATGAGGTTTGATAATGAATCCGCGTCGGACGGCGAGGGTGTTTGTGAATTGTTTTCTAAATACTTTGGCTCTGTTTTCGAAAATTACAATAGCAGTGATCTAGAACTTCAAGAGCTAGATGCTGGCTTGCCTGAGGTTAATGACGTCTTGTCTAGCTTGGTAATTGAGAAATCGGAAATTATTCAGAAGATTACACAGCTAGACTCTAATAAGGGCGCTGGCCCTGATGGGATACCTCCTAAGTTTTTAAAAGCCTGTAAAGACGAACTTGCAAGTCCACTACTTATTCTCTTTAATCGCTCACTTAAATTGGGTATCTTCCCCTCCTATTGGAAAACTGCTCATGTCATACCCATACATAAAGCAGGCGACCGTTCTGATTGTGAAAACTATCGACCAATTAGTATACTTTCCTGCATAGCTAAACTTTTCGAGTCCATTGTGTATGATCACATGTATTCATTTATTAAACCGTCACTGTCACTCAACCAACATGGATTTGTTAAAGGGCGTAGCACTATTAGCAATCTTCTCGAATATAAAAACTACTTATGTAATATCTTTTCAAAATGTGGACAAGTCGACTCCATCTACACGGACTTCAAGAAGGCTTTTGATAAGGTTAATCATAGGATTTTGTGTCGTAAGTTGGCAAGGTTGGGTGTCCATGGAAGCCTTCTCAGGTGGATTGAATCATACCTCAGTAATAGAAGTCAATTAGTAGCACTTAAGGGTTTCACTTCTTCTCCAATTGCAGTATGCTCCGGCGTGCCTCAGGGCTCTCATCTGGGACCGCTGTTATTTATTGTGTTTATAAATGACCTCACAACGCGCTTAGCCTGTCCATGTCTCCTTTATGCAGATGATCTTAAGATTTTCTACTCTGTAAAGAGTAGAGATGACTGTGATATCCTGCAGCGAGACCTACACACTATATCTGATTGGTGCGACCAAAACCGCATGTTTCTTAATGTCAGCAAGTGCTTTGTGATCTCATTTACTAACAAACGTCTCAAAGTGATATATAATTATGAGCTAGATAATCAGCCTCTTCAGCGGAGAACAGTAGTGAAGGATCTGGGTATATTATTTGATAGTAAATTAACTTTCCGTGATCACTATGACTATATCACGGGCAAGGCCTTTCGACTGCTGGGTTTTATAACAAGAACTGTCAAAAACTTTAAAAAACCCTCGAGTTTTTTAAACTTGTATAATAGTCTAATCAGGACAGTCCTTGAATATGGCTCAATAATTTGGTCTCCTTGTTATAAGGTCCACTCCGACAGCATAGAGAGAGTCCAAAGAAAGACCCTTCGAATAATGAGCTATAAGTATGGTTTCGGCCGTCAGCTGTCGTCGTATGATGATAGACTGGCAAAATTTAAAGTCACCCCGCTTCATCTTAGGCGCAAACACCAAGACCTAATAATCCTACATAAAATTCTTCATTCCACCATAGATTCACCTTCCTTGCTGTCCTGTCTAAACTTCAACACAAACTTTAAACTTCGCAATCCTAAAACATTTGTATTAAATGTTTTTAAGAACAACACATCGTTCTATAACCCTATTGTGCGAATGTGTAGATTGTTTAACGAAATCTCTTCGAACAGCAACAATAAGCCATCGATAGACTTATTTGATCCTAGGACATTAGTTTTTAAAAGACGGGTTGAGGATGTCCTCAAGTGAGCTGTCCACGCACCTACTTTATAGTCTTTACTTTATTATTTTTATTTTTCAAATAGGCATAAGTTTTTTTAGTCATTACATTCAATAGTATTTTTTCATAACTCAATATTGTACAACAATCAATTTTCCACTTCCTAACCATGCTGTGATTACACGTTAAGGGTTACGACCTAGCTCATAACTTTATATTGATTTTTCTGTAATTTCTATGGTTGTAATCTGTTGTGTTTACCTAATAAATAAATAAATTAAATAAATAAATATTATTAAAAAATATTACATACATAAATTTTTCACTATGCCCCTTGCGGGTTGGCAGAGATAATGGAGTACCACGAAACGAAACGAAACGAATTCGTCGTTTCGTTTCGTTTGCTATGATTTAACTTTAGCTTTTTGGCAGAATTACAAAGTTAGCATAGCATAACTCTCACGTCCATAATCCTCGAGGGGATAGACAGAGGAACCACCTTCGTGATTGGTAGTTCCCACTTTTCGCCGTAAGATTTGGCGGACAAACGTGATAGGTGGCGAACCTATCGCCGTCTACAGAGATACAAAGTTAGAATAAACCTAAACTATCCGGAGCTCGATATCTACAAGTCACCACAAAACTTTTTATACACCTAGACGTATTTGTAGCGGAATTGTTATACAGGATGTGCACGTACCCAAGCGATAAATTACAAAAGTTAGTTGCAACACTCGCGCCTCTTGAATAAATTTAACATTTATTCGGGCCGCGTCCGCGCGACACTTGCGAGCAATGAAAGTGAAACCGCCCAAGTTTCTGCTCATTATTCTGTTGCGACCCGTGTAAATAAACAGGACCATTTCGGAACGTTTAGCTCGGGAATATATCTGTTTTATTTCATAAGTTTTTCTTTACTTTTTGGGTTCTTTGAATGGTTTTCATGAAGTTCTAAACAGTGGTTAGATAAGTCTTCTGGGCTTATCCCGTAGAATTCAGTTTGACAGTTACGTAACGAAAATTTTGACAACGGGTCTCGTAAACCAAGCTCCATATACAATAGCGCCACCAATAGTCTGATTGTAACAGAATTTCAGGCTAGTAGGCTGGGGGCAGAGCAGAGCACAGGCATTCAAAGGATCAAAGATTTTGATTTCCATCCCTATGTAGATTGCTCGCTAGATAAGTTTTATAAAGAAACCCCGTCTGCCAGTTCGTGTATGCGATTTGAGCAATATCCCATACATTAGTCGGGCACTGAAATGTCAAATGTATGAAAGTAAGGGTCAACTTCGGGGCTCGCTTTTAATGCTCACGTCTTTGTTCTAGAGGAGAGGGCGCTAGTAGTCCGATTTTTGTGCAATGGGTGGAGGATTGGAAACGCAAGATTTCCAAATAAATCATAGAACTATGGTGATTATATTTTATGGCGAAGAATATGTATAAATAGTACTGAAATGATAATAATAGACATATACATCCATTGATGGGCTCAAGTTGCGAGAAAGGTCACATCAGCAACCGTTAGGACATGTCTGAGGTCTACGGGCGGCCTAAACTACTCTGACAGTAAGATGTTGATGAAGATGAAGATGATGTTCTGTCCCTTTCTAGCAAAACTGTCCTTTATATGCAGCCAGGACCTGCTTATATGGCGCTAGAGAACAGTTACGTCATAAAACTTATTGCGGTTTTTTTCTACCGTTCTGATTTTTGATTGCATGTAGCTGTTTTATTTTTCAACAAATTTTAATTCTGTTTTCACATTTGACCATCAATTTATGACTTTTTCTTAATTTTTAAGAAATGCGTTTAATATTTGATACTTGGAAACTACCCTATTGCGAGCATGGTTTGAAAGTAAACATACAAGATAAGCAACGCTGGACGCGGTCAGAACCAGGATCGGTGACCGCTGGCGCCGATTTTAATCTGGGCCCCTCCGTGCTTGTTGTACATTAAACTTCGGTCCGGCTGACATTCTTTAGGTCATGTCAGAGGCCTACGGGCCGCCTGTACAATCCTGAAAATAGGTTAGACAAGAAAGAAAGAAAAACTATGTATTTATTTGATGATACTGAGAAAAGAAATTGGCCTATTTGCGCAACAAAAGTCGTAAACAAGTATAAAACCGGAAATTATTTCGCAAAAACGAATGTTTCCCACGGGACACTTCAAAGGGAACGGAAGCTAAAATTAAATTATTCAGTCGGACACTCGCCCGGACGTTCGTTGTATTAAATAATGTATAAAAGACGTAATTTATAATACAGCACTTACTTAGTGATTCTCTATACCAATTGTTTGTTATGATTTCATGACATAGCCGTTGTACCATCCCTACTGCCAAATTGATGCGAACGTATTCTATGTAAATTGAGTTTTCATTCATGGCCGTAGACGGGGGGAATGCTTTTTAGGCCTGTCATTTTTGAGTTCCTACATAAATTTGAAAAAATTGAATCGTAGGGTTGATTCAATTTTTTCAAATTTATGTGGGAATTCCCTCCGAAATCTTTGGACATCCCTGAAAGAAATTTCTGGCTGTGTAGCAATGTACTTTTAGGGTTCCGTATCAAAGTGGTAAAAAAGGAACCCTTATGGTGAGACTTCTGTGTCCGTCCGTCCGTCCGTCCGTATGTCACAGCTGTTTTTCTCAGGAAATACAGAAGCTACGACTTGAAATTTAGCACAATTGTAGAACTTGCTTGACCGCATCTATTCTGGATGAAAAAAATAAGAAATAATATAATTTTATTGAAAATGGTGTCTGAAAGGGGGGGAGGGGGGGGGGGAGGTCTAAATCTGAAAGTAGGGTAACTGGGGCATGTGGGGTATCAAATGAAAGGGCTTTACTTGCACATTACAAAACTATTTTTTTATTTTATGTTATGTGCCATTTTTCTTATTGCCAAGAATGTGCGAAAAAAGCCGTCTCTCCCCCCAATCTCCGAAGTTTGCAAGGAAATATAAAACGATGTTTCAGAACTGCAATTTTCGAGAAATTGAAAAAATATATATATTCAATTGTTAACGATGAAAAATCTTAAATAATTGATATTGATAGAAGATATTGTATAAGTATGTCTGGCCCAGGAGGGTTTCCATCCGATGGAGGCGTGAACTCACCAATGGAAGACTGAGATGGGTGCAAAAGCTAGCGACCTCATCCGACCTGGGGAACAGCTCAAGGGCGCCGACTTACCCCGACGCGATTGGTGCTCACTTAATAGGATACGCACTGGCCACGGCCGAAGCGCCCATTATAAACACCTGTGCGGCTGGATCGAGTCCCCCCACTGCGACTGCGGCGCGGAATCCCAGACCGTCGAGCACATCACGCGCGAGTGCCCGCTGCGAGCATACGCCGGTGACCCTGACGACTTCATCCTACTAACCTCAGACGCCGCCGAATGGCTAAGAAACCTGGATATTTGGTTGTGACATATCGCAAGTACCTACTGTTATTGTATATTGTGTATAACTCCATCTGCCATACGAATAAATAAATTGTATAAGTATGTATTGCATATTGTATTGATATTTTTAAACAAAAAAATTTCTTTTGAGAACGGAACCCTCGGTGGGCGATCCAACTCGCATTTGGCGGGTTTTTTATTTCGTTCCAAAAGTACTGACTGGAAAAGTATTGACAGGCTTTGTACGAGAAAACGAAAAATGTCCTTTCTTCTCGAATTACGAATGTTTGTCGTCAAAGCGAATGTTTCACGTATAGGAGTATAGAATAGTATTGGGTAGTCTATGACATCATTCATCATGTCTTTTTTTGTTCGATGTGCAATGTGCATGGTTTCAGATTGTAGAAAAAGCGGATGAAGATTGCACAATTCATAAAGCAAAGCGCGGACACGCTCGCCATGGAGGCGGCGTGCACTGAAATAGAACTGTACTGCATTTAGGATGTTTGATTTTGATGTTATTTATAAATCGTATGATAAATCAAGACCCACGGGAGTGTGTCCGCTAAGATCGGAAAAAAGGGCGACGACGCACTGACGTGTGTAGGTATATTACAGGAACCATCTGCTCGTACGAAGCGATTTGCTTCTTCGTTCATTATGCGAACGGCTAAGGAATGGAACAGCCTGCCGGCGTCTGTATTTCCCGAAACCTACAACCTTGGGATCTTCAAGGCCAGAGTGAATAGGCATTTACTGGACCCGCATGCTCCATCGTCGACCTCATCGTCGCTTACCATCAGGCGAGATCGAGGTCAAATGCGGGTTTAGAAGTAAATAAAAAAAAATAAAAAAACCATTTGGAGGCATTTTCGTTTTTGGTGTTATTTATATTTTTATAACGGAATACTCAATGTGATATCTTACTTAAATCGTATGATAAATAGTATTACATTGTTTTAGAAAGTTATCCATTGTTGGACGAGGAACAATTTGAAAGAGCGAACCGAAGGCGAGGCCTAGGCCTGCAATGTTTAATTTCTATAGGCGAAAACTTGTAAATGGCATAATTTGTTATATTATATTTACTTAAATTTTGTATATTAGCTGTAAGTTTTCCGAAAAGAATAAAATAAAATAAAATTCAACTGTCATGCTTTAAAAATTTTTTGTTGTTGTTATGAGTCAGGAATGTCTTACTTTCGAAATTCGAATGTACTAAGAACAGTTCCGAGCACCTTAAGAAAGACATTGATAAAATCCCCCCCGCCATCTTCATCTTTTTCAATTCCAATTTAAATTTATTCAAAATTAAATTTGCAAAACGGTACAAATTACGAGTATAACACTTAAATCTTAATATACAAAATAACACAAATGCACAAAAATAAAAGGACAAATATCCAAATTATATACAACCTTTTACTCTATCGTACTTCTGGGCATCATACCTTCTCCTGCTATCTTACATTCATAATCAGGCATCCAATCTCACTCGCAAACAGATCACACTGTGGTGCAGCTTGGAGCATGGAGTTAAGAAAGGTGAGTGCGCACGTGACCGGCGCGGCGTACGTGACCGGCGCGGGGCACGGACGTGCGCCTGCGTGCGCGCCACTGGCATCTCTATAGTCTCGCACGCAAGTACGAGTCCGGCACATATAGCCTCGTGCACGTCTCCCCTAGGTACACGCAGTCTATTTTATTTCGGGTAACCTTCAGTGCGAATTTAGCCAGAGCTAGTAATCTGCGTAATTGTAGGGAGTCGTATCCTAGAGGCCTTGGAGAAAGAGGGTGGCATACATTAATGGATAGCAAACATATATCCTCTTAGGGTTTAGGTTTATTTCGGGTGTTATCTGAAAGTAAGTAAATTATAATGATGGCGCTGAACTGCTGCAGTGTGAAGCCCGCGTTAAAGATAATATATTTTTAACGCGGGCCAAGTGATAAATGCGGTCACTATGCATAATGACCGGTCATCGTATAATTAATGTGATTTTCTTCATAACAGTAATCATAAATTAATGTTAATCATAATAACCATGGAGTAATGGGGAGTAAAGGATATAACCAAAGAATAAATGACGATGGACACTTTTGGTCCAAGACCCAAAGTTAAAAGAGTCCTTCACACACATTAATCAATTCTAATCGCACACTATATAATTCTCAAGTGCGGTTTATTTCTCAACATTACAACAAATAACGAAAAGTGTCCTATTTGAAGAGTTTTACGAAAAGTTCACTATTGTTGACGGTGTTTCTAGTTAACAAAACCACAAGTTAAACAATTTGCGAAACTCTCAAACGGACACCGCGTCTAATTCCAATAGAATTCCACTCAAAACTTAGCAGAATATATACAATTCGTACTTTGGATCGTTACGAATACGTAATCGCTACTTAAGTGGACAAGAACTACAAACGTGGTAAAACAGTGGAATTGGACTCCTGTACTATAATATTTCACAGGGCCGACGGTGAGGTGTCACAGTCAATTACAGAGCCATAAATAAATGGTGGTTGCCGTGTGGGCTTATAATGACTAGGGTGTTGAATTCACGCGACCGAATAACGAACTACATAGGGGGTAACAAAAAACCTGAATAGATAACCTCCTTAATACCGTTCTCTTCTAATTCCCTCCCTTATCCCATCTACTTGGGGTCGGGTCTCCTTGACTCTCCTTGCTTATTGCTGTTGTGGCTGTCAAAATTATGCAAAATGATGCTGATTTGTGAACGGTGTGTGACTAGTATTTATACAAGGTCTAGATTCTGTTTGACAGGCGGTGCAATGCACTGTCCTCACAGCTTAAACGGGGTCGTTCCCCGTGGTACCTAATATAAAACAAAAAAACAAGAGAAAAATTATAATATTATCATTTTAATCCTGATTCTAACAATGCAAATTAGTAATTATTTATCTTAGGCAACAATTTAATAATTTATTAATAATTATAATGTCACCAAATAAATTTACAGATGGACAACCGACAGGTTGGTCCACGGGGAAAAATAATTCCCCGTGGTTCAACCAGTTGAACATTGCGGTTGCACCACGGGGAACGACCCCTGAAATGTTGTCAACTCGTTTAAATCACAGGCTTTCATAATTTTGTGGGCATTGGACCTCCACGTGACTTTGGGGTGACTTGAATCTGTCTTTTTCTCATCCGCCTATTATGTCTTTTTCGCACTTTATCCGAACGGTGTGGGAAAAAGAGACATTCAAATCGTACGTATATTGTATCTCTTCGTATCACCTCATCCATAATTTATGACTAAAGGGTTACTAATTATTTCTTAATACAAGATTTATTATTGTTTTGAAAACGGTACATAATAGACACACTTTTCACATGTCGTGTAACGCAGTACCTAAGTAATTGATTGTAGTTACTAACTTTTGACAATCACAAATTATATAACAATTAAAAACGTTTATTTAGCACTGTAAACACCAGAATATAGCAAGTACACAATACAGAAGTATACAAAGAATAATACATGCAGCACAGAACATCAAACATATATTGATATTGTTTTGATTCCTTTAAAACACATTCCTGTATAAATGAATTTACCGTAGGTGACCTGCACTAAAAAATATTAACCTTATAGCAGATAAAGTGTCAATAGTTCTATACAGAATTATGTATATAGATATAGCACAGAAGTACTAGAAATCATAACTAATATAAAAAAAATTGTACATCCATCTATTCAACTTTAGAAATGTCACTGCTTTAAATTATAGTATGCCCTAACCAGGAAAATGAAAACACTGGCGCCACTGTATACTTATGAAGAACGCAATAAAAATCAAAATTGTTTAGTTTAACTCCGCAATACCCGAAAGTTTTTATATTCCTGGTCATACTTTAACTTAATCGAACTTTTAAATTGCGTAGCAGTAACTTTTGAGTAAGGGTTACTGAAACTCAAAAGGTACTTACCTATATAAGACACGCACATGTTATCATTTCCGTTCTCAGAGTCATGATCGGTCCCATCATACCAATAAAACGAGGTGATCCATCAAACTTTCTGATGTAGATACGACGCAGGATCGCTATTAGACTTGCTAATATACGCTTTACTGGCAAATTGTGGATACCTACGTACTTTGCAGCATTTCCACATGGTCATACATAATAATAAAAAATCTTAAAATGATTTCTTTTTACTTTTTGTTCGTTAAAAAAGAAGAAAAAAGCATTCCCTTTTAGTGGCATACACATGAAGGAGAACATTTTTGAAGAGAATGTTCGCACCGGTCCCAAAAACAAAACAACTAAAGTAGATATAGGTCATATCTAGCCGGTAAAACTTAACACCGCGTACTAAAAACATCGTGTAGCGCCATCTAGTGATAGGTTGATGGAATTAAAAATAGGAAATCTTTACACAACATAGTGAACGGTTGAAAAGAGTATGACCACGAGGATATATAGCTCATTATGTCTTTTGAATAAAGTTTATTTTAAAATGTATAAAAGAATGCTGATCTAGTTTTTACTACGCATGCAGGAAATAATGCCTCCCTGTCAGCACAAACAGTTGAAACCCAGAAAATGCAAATTTTTGATTTACCTAACTTTTACCTATTTCTGTCGTAAAGAAATTGAAATTGAATAGAAAAACATTTATTTATAACTGTTGACAACAGAAACATTGCTGTTTCTGTTACGAGTACACAATACAAAATTATATAAGGATATAAAACACAGCCGCTTGATACTTAGACATTGTGCCCACAGACAAGCAATGCTAATATTCTATGTTCCCTTTGTCCCAAATTTATTCTAGGAAGTTGCTCAATTACTAAAAACAAGGATCCGCCTGAATCTTCCACTGAAATCAGATAACTGATCTAAGCTGACTGTGGCTAGAGCAAACGAATCAATTTGCCGCCCTAGCTTGCAGCTCACGAAAAAGCTTTGTTTGTTTTGCCGCTCATTTGGAGTTCTTGCCCACGCTGGTTTACCGGTCTCAAGTTACCTACTAGTTCTGAAGTCTGATCCTATGTTACTTGCATATCCAAGTTTAACCTCAACTTTAACTTCATTATCATAATAACCTGCGTAACGTTCATTAAGGTGAATGTTCGTGGCGTAATTTCTTACAAACTTTGAAACACAAGTATGTGCGTGTTATATAAAACCTAAGGTAGTTATCGGATAGTTTTTGTGTATTATATATAGCTTCTTATAGTATATAGCTTCATTTTAACTTTATTGAATTAATTCTACA
Source organism: Hofmannophila pseudospretella (assembly GCA_947369225.1). Classification (NCBI taxonomy): domain Eukaryota; kingdom Metazoa; phylum Arthropoda; class Insecta; order Lepidoptera; family Oecophoridae; genus Hofmannophila; species Hofmannophila pseudospretella. The sequence goes on along the minus strand of OX376330.1, from coordinate 9,321,865 downwards.
ATACATTACAATACAAATATTCTTTATTGCAGACCAAAGACAAAAACAAAACTTACAATATTAACACAAATACAAAATGGCGGCCTTATCTATCTATTCATTGTAGGTTCTGTTGTCGCCAAAAAGTATATTTTCGAAATCGCCCTTCAGGTTTTTGCACAAAATGCACTAATATCGCGCTTGGTGGCGACATCCAATTGGTCAAAAAATCGACCTTCTGATACTCGTGACGTAATGTAATTATCTTTTTCTCTCAAACAAAGCTAAAATGTTTGTGCAAAAAGTGGTCACCACAATGGTCCAGAGGTAGATTCGGAAAGTCATTATTACATGCGAGTTATTTCTCGAAGCCAGACAATTATTCATCGTATTTTTTCACTTACTCGTATAATACCACACAATTTATCTTACATAATTCCATACTGATAAGTGAATGCAAGAGAATATGAAACTTGGCCAAAAATTAAGTCGTATATTAAACAAAATGTGCAAACACTTTCAAAATGAGTCGTATTTCACGTACGGTGCAGTTTTCACTCTGTTGGGTGCCAAATTAGCGAATTATATTCTCGCCCACACTGGACTCATGGTGACCACTATCATTAAATAGTCGTTCTGATTTTAGTAAGTAATTTTTCAACACACCCATTTTTGAAACATATATAAGTAAGTAAGTAAGTAAGTAATACGTTTATTTCACACACAGCAATGACCGAAACAGTTATAATTATAATAAAATAATTATGTAGTCAAAGGTAAACATATCTAAATCATGTGTGATGGTCTGCTGTTGTTGTGAAAAGGGCCTCAACTATATCGTTCTTTTCCAATTAGGTAGCGATTGCGTTTTAGTATCGTAGATATACATTAACTACGAATCGTACTAAACATATCGATACATTGTAACTACATTGTTGTTAAATGATTGTAATTTGAATGTTGAATGGTTCAATAAATATTTTTGTATATGTATTTTGTATTTTGCTAACACCACGGTAAAACATAAGCAGACCAATCAATAGTTGGCTTGATCGAATCGTAACGTTAATTAAACGGTTCGTGACTAGTGTACTGTAGTCTAGTGTAGTGCATACGAAAAACGTCATGAGATTACTTTGTATTAGTAGAATCAGGCCCCTGCTCATAAAGCGCATCAAATCAAAACAATATGTTTTTTTGTAAGTAAGTACAGTCGGCCTCTAGCTAATGTATACCATCTGTCATTGTGTATACCAAATTTCTGCAATCTGAAATGAATCTTAATTCAATCGTCAGAGACTTCAAATTTGAATTATAGAATTTTGACAGATGGTACCTTATAGTACACTTTTACTTACTTACTTACTCCGCTGGCGCAGCGACCCGAAGTGGATCTTGGCCTCCGACACACACACACAATTACAGTACACTTTAAGTCATTTAAAAAAATATATCTTTCAGTGCATGCATAAGATCGAAAGTTGATAATTTCGTTTTACTTTTCAGGAACTAAAGCCGATACTGAAATGGAAGAGATCACGATTTTCTACTATAAAATATTTCTGGACCTCAGAAGCATAATACTGTAAATGCCTTTCTACCATTTTCGGTATCTTAAGTATTGTAACAAATTATAACCAGAAGTTTCTTTAATAAATAATTTAAAAACTTTAAGAATTCGTTTACCAATTTTATACTTACCTAATCATAGTTCAAACATGACCAATTTTTACACAGAATTGTCTCATTCGTAAAATTGGTTATGGCATACAGTTTAATGCTTCTGAGGTCCAGATTTTGCCTTCGATTTAGGTACGAGATCTGTTCCGAATACCAATCTTTTATGTGTTTTACCAGTTATATTAATGTTTTTATGGGTGCATAGTCTTATCGCGAATCATATTAGCTACCGATATGTTTATTGGGTAAGCGTTGGGTAGTAACTTATCATAGTCCGGGAGTCAAATCATAGAAATCAAAATCAAATGGTGTTTATTGTAAGTAAGTGCCTCATAGTACATTTTTACAAAGTCATTCTTTTTTACTCTGCCACCGCTTCAGGTGCTATAGAAAGAAAGAAAGAAAGAATTTATTTCTAATAGCGCACACATATAAACAATTAGGTACAGAAGATAAAAATAATAATATTAAACAAATATATTATAAAAATAAATAAACAAAAGTAATTAAGTTTGATGAAGGTTGGTGTGCAGCACCGGAAAAAAGGGACTGCCTCAGCCTGTTGCCGCAGCGTATTTAGCACTGCGGCGCTGATTTTCAGGCATCACCTGTGTGCCAGGGATCACTCCCTAATGGTACACTACCGGAACATATGAATAACGGAAATATTAATAAACTGAAGTAAAATATTAGGAAACGAAGGAAGGTACTTAATTTTTAAATTATACATTAGAATACAGGAAGGTATGTATGTAGGTATCATCATCATCATCAGCAGCCTATTCTAGTCCACTGCTGGGCATAGGCCTCTCCCAGGGCGCGCCATTGAGCCCGATCTTCGGCTCTTCTCATCCAGTCGCTGCCAGCCACCTTGCGCAGATCGTCGCTCCATCTAGCAGGGGGGCGTCCCACACTACGTTTGCCCAAACGCGGTCTCCACTCCAGAACTCGTCTACCCCAGCGGTTGTCGGTTCTGCGACAGACGTGACCGGCCCACTGCCACTTCAGCTTGCTAATCTTATGAGCTATGTCGATAACTTTTGTTCTATGCCGGATCTCCTCATTTCGGAGGAGAGGGCCTATACCTCAGTATGTAGGTATAGCTGAAAGGAAAGAAGCGGCGCAAGACCAGGGGATATATAAAGTTTATTGTTTGTTCTCCCACACGTGACGATCATAGGTTTTTTAAAATAGAGCGGTCCATGTAATATCTAAAACCACTGAGACCCAATAAAAAAATTGTAAACGTTTTTTTTCTTTTGGCCATCACGTAAAGTAAGTTAGTAAGGTAAATAGTGTAAAGGACTGTTCTGTGGTGAGCACTTACAGTGATCGACGAGCGTTCTCCGTGAAATTGCTCTGTGAATAACCTACGTACTTACATTGCCTAAAAATTAAAAATATACAGTGAGCCAAGGCTTCTTACAGCCCACGATAGCAATGGTAGACACGAACGACAAAGACATTATGCCGATATTATAGCATATTCATAATTATTCATATTTGGTACCGGAGTATGTCAGCATTTGCTGACTTTCCCCCTTTTGCCAAATATACATAGTGCTTTGTGATCTGTTTGTTCTCTATTTGTTGTTTTCTATTGGTGCAATAAAGTGTATTTTACTTACTTACTTAATTATGTAAGTATAGGATAAAGCTTAGTGCAAAGTTTATCTAACTATACCGCATTCTTAATTTCCCCTAGTTTTAGTATGTGAGGCCGTTTTATAAAACAGGTAATAGGAATAAACCATGCGTTCCTAACCTGGCACGATTCAAATGACTGGCCAACCAAGTCCCCTGCCTGTAAACGACGTGTCGACCTGTTTGTTGATCGACTGTTACGAAGCAGGAAGTATTTAGGCAGTGCTACAGCTTGTTACCCGGAACACGTTCCTCGGCTGATGATTTAAACGTGTCGGCGGAAACCGGACAGGCGCTTCATGTCTCCTGTTTTATTAGGAATTCGTACCCCGAAGGAGAAAAAGCCTATTGCTGTCGCTCCGTCGGCCGGCAGCCCGTCCGTCTGTCACTCGGGGCTAGCGCCTTAACGGAATATTTTATTTTATTTTTATTTTTTATTCGGTTCAATTCAATTAATTTATTCGAAAAACAATATACATTGTGTACGAATTAAAACTTAAGTTTAAAAAAATATATATAATTACATATGTCAAACTAAGTATCTAATGATTATTTATTTACTAGTTGCGTCCCAGCGGCAGCTTCGCTTGCCTTTTTTTACTCTGAAACCTTCCCGGCCGTGCGCACAACAACTTACCGAAGTTTCACCTCAATCGGATAAATGGTATAGGAACGCATAGAGCACAAACAGAGAAACGGATTACATATATTTCCGGTAACATAATATACTCGTAACAATATAACTTTACTTTATATTGTATAATATAACCGTTGTAACAAACAAAACAAATTAACAAAAACAAACAACAACAACAACAACTCGTAACAAATTATGAAACTATAAAAGACCTAAAGAAGCAGGGGTCCTAAAACTAAAACGAAACGTTTAGTAGTTTAATACGGCTAAATTAAGAATGTCGTGTCACCTGTCAAATATTTAGCACGTTGAATGATTGTTACATTAGTTGCTAACCCATGACCACCAGTTTGCTTTGCATAAACGTCACCTCAGGTTTGCGATTACTGCTTCTTTGTTTACGTTTTTTCTAATGCTAAAAAAACGAAGTACAGGTAAAGGGTAAAGGGATTCAGATTTAGGCACGATATAAATAATATATTCCTTCTATAGGAGACTCATCATATTTCAGAACCGTGAAATCTGCAATAACTATTTCCACGAATTTTGCAAAAGATTTTCTCAACAAAATAGAGTGTCCAAGTCGAGACCCTCCGTGAATAGAATAACTGTTTAATATTGTTGTGAAATAAATTCCAGGCAGTTTTATGTCCGTTCATTTATTACAAAAGTACACCCAGGGTATCAGGTTGAATTTATTTTGAGCTGCGCCCCGGGTACCAATATTTATTACTTAGTTACCTGAATAGATGCCTAACGCGTATCCTTAAAATTGCTTTTCATGGAACAGCGCGTCAAAGTGATGATATGATTTTAATGAGGTTTTGATATGAAAGTGAGTGATTTTTTTTTAATTATAAAAAATACGTTCTCCGAACTCCCAATTCCCCAGCTCCCTTATACATACGCCCATGGATAGAACTAATTATAGATAAGTATTAATATCATTCTTTAGGAAAAATTATCGTAAGTACCGTATTTCAATGCATATACGCCCCTATATTTCTTTCTTCGGCTTTCATCTTTTTTTAAGTCGAGCAAATGATGGCTCATTTCAACGGTTGCCATAGACATCTCACACCTCACTGTAGTTTCAACAAGTACAAAGACTCGTACAAGAGGGTTTCGATGGGTGAAAAAAGACTAGTTGTCGTAAATCATTAATTTAAAAAAAACTGTGCACAAGAATTTCATGTGTCATAACTCATAACCTTTTCGAAATCTGGATAAAATGCAGTATTTTTTCCAATAGTTGGTAAACTTTCTGTAGTTCTTTTTTTAGGTGGCCGACTTTTAAAGATGGAGTTTATTTTTTGAATGCTTTAAAAAAGATTTACGAAATCATGAATTAAATTTAGTACAAGCTGTACCTGCTGATCCTTAGAAGTGTTATACAAAAAGAAAATGTACCAAATATCTGCTAAAAAATGTTTGTGGGTTTAATAGGCAGTTTTTGATAAAGTTCCAAAAATTTTAATAACTTTTTTTTCGTGAAGTATCGGATAACCATATATGGTGTTATATAGATAAGTAATGACCTCAGGCATCACCCTGTTTCGTTTGATCCATACTTTCTGGGACACCATGTATAGAGTGTAACAAAACCGAAAGGGGGTTTTCAGTACCTATACGATACGACAACTGTACAACCAAAGATTTTGAAATTCACCCCTATGTAGACTGCTCGCTAGAGAAGTTTTATAAGGAAACCGCGTCTGCCAATTGACGCATGCGGTTTGAGCATTTTCCCATATATTAGTCGGGCACTGAAATGTCAAATGTATAAAATATATGACCTATGGGTCAATTCCGTGGCTCGCTGTCAGTTCTCACGTCATTGTTCTAGAGGAGAGGGCGCTATTAGTCAGATTTCTGTATGTACAACTTTTGTTTAACAACTTTTTAATTTACGCAAAAAACTTTCGACTAGACAGACCATATATTTTATACTGATCAGCTGCTCGTTTTGTATTGGCGTCGTTTTTTTTTGCGTAAATTAAAAAGTCGTAAAACAAAAGTTGTTGGGTTTTTGTTACGCCCTGTATGTATGTACTGACGTAAGTCAATTTAAGAAAATGCTTAGACCCTAAACATCTCTAAACACTGCTCCATATTACGAATAGATTTAAAATGGGGTCTCGTCCATCAAGCGGATGGACCACCGCCATAGACCGCCATCCCTCGCGAATGCCATTTGTATCCATTTCCGGCGGCATCGGTGTAAATCGACCATTCTTATTCGGAACGAGCACCTTCCTGTTATGCCGGCATTTGTATGTGTATTGCTTTTGCGGAATTCTGGTATTTTACAAGCATGTACAGAAGAAGACACGTCAAGCTATACTCGATGGAACCCTGTCGCAATAAGTTTTGTTTGTGCTTTCTTGATGAATGTGTCAAATACGTTAAAGGGACTAAGTACTAATGTGTTGTCCATTGTACTGGTGCCGAGTGCAGCTTCATTGGAGGAATGAATTTGCAAGCTGCGTCAGCGCGAGCGTGGACAGTTATGCTTTATGGATGCTTCGATGATTGACACAGACGGGGAATCTGTTGTGACTTTTGTTACCTTTTAAACAGCAACACCGAGTGATATTGGTAATATTTCGTATTGTTGTAGTGGCAACATTGAGGACTCTACACTCAATGGTATAGTGGTGGGGGTTCGTAGATAGCCGAGTAGAGCCGAGTTGCCGACGCGGCCTTGTGGGCATTAACAGGGGACAGGCATTCGATTACTAGCCTCAAAAGTGAACAGTCGACTAGTCTCGTAACTTTAATATTTTATTTTAAATATGAAAAGTGTTATAAAGTCATGATAATTGAGTGTAAGTTGTGTAGTTCATAATAAAGTGTATAAATCGTAAATCCGCCTGAGTTTTCCTGACATCAACGCAACTGAAACGAACACTTGTGAGAGATCACAACGTTTTGTTCTTCTTTGATGACTTTTTGGTATTTTATCGGTAGCGCATCAGTCTTTCTGTAGCTTCTGTGCTATATCTCTGGTAAACATATATCGAAATAGATTAACTTATTGTAAATGTTGTCCTTATGTTGTTGATATCCCATCTGTTCGTACGAAGCGATTTGCTTCTTCGTTCATTATGCGAACGGCTAAGGAATGGAACAGCCTGCCGGCGTCTGTATTTCCCGAAACCTACAACCTTGGGATCTTCAAGGCCAGAGTGAATAGCCATTTACTGGACCCGCATGCTCCATCGTTGTTTGTTTCTTATGTGAATAAGCACGTTGGTTGGGTAAGTATATGAATTTCAATGAAGGCTACCTAATGTATAGATACGTACAGTAGAAACCACCTCAAAATATACTCTCTGAAACCCTATTGCAATAAGTTTTGTTATAATTTCTTGACATTCGTACAGTTTCAAAGCTTTATATTACTTTATTAGGTTATTTTAATATAACGGAAAGAGCCGAGAGAATTTTTACTTTCTTCAGTAGATAACAACAAAGAGGAACTTGAAAAAGTTTTGTCTGCGCTCAACTTACATAACTTCAAAAGAAGACTTATTTAACCTTTAACTATAGTCGTGGGTCCAATGGACCCATATTCATTGTTCAAAGTCGTGTAGAAAACGCCATAAGTGACGCAGTCAGTCGAAGCGCACGCTGTGAGACGGGTACATTTCGCTCGCTACTCCTACAGTACCTAATGGCTTAATAATTGACCACATATATTTGATTTTTTTGTTATTGTTATTTTATTTCTTTTGGGTTTGGTTTCAGTTTCAAATCATGGCAAATCAAAATAGTGTTTCCTTAAACCAAGTAGACATAATAGAGCAATGGCTGAACGATGATTTAGATAGCGGTGACGACGAAATCAGCGAAAATTCCATATCTGCACGCAATGCTGGTACTACAAATTCAGAAAATGAATTTACAGATAACGACGAGGAGTTCGTTATAGCAAGTGATCACGAGTCGAACTCTGAAATATCTGATAGTGAAAAAAATCAAGTCCAGCAGCCTATTTGCATGACATATGCAAAAACTGTGTGCCTTTCATGTATATAGGTAACGTTAATTTAGCAAGTGCCTTAATTGAGTTAATTTGAAAAATTAAACAATTGTTTAATTTTTTGTTGGTTGACCTGATTTTAGAATAAGCTAATTATGTAAGTGCATATTAGATATAAAAATATTTATTCCTACCATTGATTAACTCCCCACCGATCGAGTGAGGGCGTGTTACAAGTTTGACACGTTTGTCTGTTTGTGTGTATGTCTGTGGCATCATAACTTGAGAACGGATGGTCCAAATTGGACCCGGTTTATTAATGGGATCTCTGGAATGGTAATAGCTAGATGGTTCGAATTTAAGACAAATATTCAGGTTTCAGGACATCTGACACCTTGAGGATCTGATGATGACCAGGAAAATCTAAGTGAGCTTCAATTTCGCAATATGAAACTTGAAGAATTGGAAGATTAACAGCACGTCGAAAGTTAGATGGGGTATTCTCGAAGTAAAATCGTAGGGAATCAATTCAAGAGAATATTTTATTTAAAGATGATGATGATGACCATGAAAAAGTAAGGGGATCTCCACAGCAGTACGTCGGGGTTTTCTTAAATTTTTAGAAAGAAGAGTTATATTATAAAGAAACTACGTTTGTAATAGTTTAAAAACTATATCAATTAAAAAATTGAAAATGTAAGTATCATATAATATTTCCGTTTTTATTATGATTTAAAAAAAGCAAAATCCATTGGGCCCATCACTAAAGAAACATTATTATTTTTGACGACTATAGTTAAGGGTTAACAAAAGAAATACTTGTTTTAATAATACTACCACCGACTACTTCATTAAACTTTTGAACAAGAATAGGAGAGTTTTAAAAGGCATCAACTTCGTGAAAAAAAGAAAGCGTAAAGTAACGAAAGAGGGTGGTGTCACAAATGACCCCATGGGAGACGCTATTTCTATTCATCATCATCATCAGCAACCTATTAATGACCTCCCCTTGCACAAGGGGGTTATGGGCCATGATCCACCGAGCGGGCCCGCCCAGGTGCTGATTGGTGGATTTCACACGCCTTTGGTTTTTTTCAAATTTCCTCAGACATGCAGGTTTCCTCACGATGTTTTCCTTCACCGTTAGAGCAGTCGGTAAATGTACATACGTCTTCGAAAAAAACCGAAAAACTCATTGATACATTACATAGCATTGTTTCGAACCCGGACCTCCCGCATGGGAGTCGGGTGTCCTAGCCACTAGGCCACCGACGCTATTTCCATTATAATTACCATATTAACCGGTATGACAACATGGGAGAAAAATCTCCCATGAGACGACTGGTGGCAGATAGTGCTACGGTACGGCTGATACTCGAACAGATTATACGACATTATCAGTGTTTTTTAATTATAGGTACTCCTACTCGTACCTACCTATAGGAGAGCAGATGAACAAACGGTCCATCGATGGTAAGTGGTCACCGTTTCCCATAGACCTCACCTTACTAATGTTATTAGAGGGTTTTCGATGCGCTGCTAACCTTGGGACTTTGATGGAGGGCGTCATGTGCCGGTAATTATGCTGGCTCTTTTACTCTTCAAACCGAAAGATAACAATGCAAGCATTACTACTTTGCGGCAGAAATAGGTTTCCTTTTACCTATTTCTACCACCCCAGGTTGACTCTGCGCAGAGTCAAACCAAACCACCATTACCACCATAAACACTAGCAGAAAACAATTATAAAAATATCCTATTTGTAGTAAATAATAATTATTCAAATTTTTAAATATCATAAATAAGGCAACTTGATATAAATACACAGTCGTACTTACCCATGTAAGTAGTCATTCAGAAAATATTTGCTTTTATAACCCCATATACCTACTTCCATACATCAAAAGCAGGAAAACGGAAATTGAGAATTCCATTTGAATTTTTTTATTTTATGCATACTGTCACAGGCATAAAGCCTTTGATCTAAGTGACGTCACTTACTTCGCCTTTAGAACAGACCTCTCTGATGTCAAATAGGTATGAAATATGGAAACAAAAATGAAATAGGCAGTACTTAGGGCAGCGATAATTTGAAATACGTTTTTCTATGGTTTCCACTATAGCTGTGCCAAGAAACGAGACGGTGAGCGAGGAAAAAATCCACCAATAGGATCGCTTCATTATCACGTCACGAGTAATACGTAGCTATCCTATTGGTGGATTTTCCTCCCTCACCGAACGCTCTTACCGAATCTATAATAATATTGAATCTGAACTAGTGTTAATCTGTGCTTCTAATTCCGAACGCATCACTATTTACTACGTTTAAAAAAATATTTAATAAGGAGCAGGCGAGCAAAAGGACCACCTGATTATTCGAGGACTAATTAATGAAGATTACCGATTGTTTCATTAAACTGTTTAATAATAATAATGTTATTTAGCGGCCCCGAACGTACCAGGCACGCAGAAAGAAACAGGAGGTCCCGAGACCCGCCATCCTTCACAGCGGCCTACATCTGGAGGATTATCATTTTTCACTCGCACGCACGATATTTTCTCCTTTTCAATTAGTGCCAGTGAGTTATTGCGCGAAAGGGTGGAAACATTTGTTACCAGTCCGATCTGTCTGTTCTTTTAATTTGAATTCGTTGAGTTTATGAAACTCTATCACTAGGAAATCTTATCTGCACCAAACACGATTTTCTAAAATCGTGATCTTAAGTAAAGTAACGTAACAAGTAAAAAGTCGTCAACATACCGGAAGAGTATTTATTAGTGAGGTAAACACATTCACTACCTGATGTTGTTATAATATGTGGTTTTACCATATCTATAAATAATACCTAATTATTAATAACAATTGAAAATGCTTAAAATTTTCAAATAAAAATATAAATAAAAATGCTTATTACTTATGGATTCCTAATAATATGAGAGAGCTACCATTTCACGATAGGGATAATATGTACTTCTATTTATCTATTTATTTCGAAATTTTTAACACATTAACTAAGCATAAGTCACGACCAGAATTACAGGATAAATTCTATCTAATTTATTTAAACAATCATCCGGTACCTATAACTTTGTTTAGGTACTTAAACTTACAAACACCAATTTATGTAATTCGTCTTCTTTTTCAGGTCCTTGAGCATAGTAGTGGTGCATAGGACTGAGAATATATTCTAGCACCGTGCTCTGTACGATACCGCAGACTCTATGGTTTCCCACGATATTTCAGCCGCTTCCAAGTCTTTTTGGAGACAACGTTTCCATGTGGTTCTGGGTCTTCCATGCGTGCGAGATTAATTACGATAATACTCGTACACAGCACATTTTACAGGGCAGTTTTTGTAATTTTTTTTAATTACACTAACTTAAAGAATGTCCGCAACATAAAAGGTTAACTGTGACTTGTGAAGGTTAGACAAAATTAATCGTATTACCCTGTTGGGTCAGAGTTTGGCAGAGTCTCTTAATTAAAAACACCAGACCAAACCCGTTGACATTTAATAAACAAAATAAAAGTGGAACCGTCTTGAAAGAATTTTATTAAAGTTTGCTTTCTTTTGTAATTTCGTTTGCCAACTAATTCAGTTCTTCATTGAGTTTTTTAACCCCCGATCAAAAGGAAGAGGTGTTATAAATTTGACGTATAGACGTTTGACAGTGCCATCATAACTCAACAATAGATTATCCGACTTGGACGCGGATTATCTTCTTTAACAGAGATTTTGCCGAGGCATGTTCAATAAAAATCAGATCATTTCCAGCATAATGGAGTATCTTTGATGTCAGATAAGATCTCTGGAACTGAAGGTAGTTCGAGTTTCAGCTCAAATGTTAAAGATCATGGTACCCTTCCCACATCTCTAACTTTAGAGACCTGACCAGGGTAAGTATAGGGATCTTCACTGTGGTAATTCGAGGGTTTCTTGAATTTTTTATTTAGAATTACAGAAACGTGCTGTTCCCCAAATATCCACATTATTACACACATGCCTTTATTGCCCTGACACAGCTGAAAACCAGCGCTGTGGTTCTGCCGTACCGGTCGGACCGCAGCAAATGCTGAGCATGTGTCTCCTTTTAATGTTGTATTGTTTTTTAATTTCAAATATTGTTAAGTTTAATCATGTAAGAATAATGCAATGTTAAAAAATGTTTTTCTTTCTTTCTTCTTTCTTTCTTCTTTCTTTCTATTTAGGTTTCGTTAGTCACCAAACTTTGTTCCGTACAATTTGGTAGAAAGCCTAAAGTAAGCTGTACGCTTAACTGATAGCCGACTGGGGACCCGAAACGATTTGTCAACAGGAATGGCAGTATATTTTGCACTAACAGCCGTGTTGCTTGAGCTAGTGTTATTTACCTGACGTAAGTCTACCTAGGAGGTGAATTACGTCAGAAATGTTGCCTGAACCTAAATGAATGATCCATCCGGGCGATCAAATTAAACAACTTTTACTTAGACGTTAGTAAGTAATATTCTTCGTTTACCAGCAAATGGGCTAACTGTAGGTAAGTGGTCCATCGCCTATAAATATCTCACATCTCTGTAACATTACTAGAGTGTAAGTGTAAGTGTACGCTAGTGTATTCACTCAAGCTTTAGCTGAGCCAGGTGCCTATTGCCAATAGTATTATGCAGTGAACTAAATATGTATTGGTTAATACTTGCGGTTGTTGTTACTTGGTGAAACTTGTAGTACATGATTAGCCTTAAATAATATACTGTTTCACAGGTTTTTACTGTATTTTATTAATTACGACCGGTTTCGTTTACACATCTTCAGGTATTATACACATTTTCACTTACACATCTTCAGTAATACCTGAAGATGTGTAAACGAAACCGGTCGTAATTAAAATACAGTAAAAACCTGTGAAACAGTATATTATTTAAGTCTAATCATGTAAATATGTATTATTTTATTTTCTGTTTTTTCTTCTTCTTAGAGCGCTTCGATTCGCTGCTAAGCTTGCTGCTTTTCGGCAGAAATGTCCGTATACCTAGCGGGCTTATACGAACATGATTGACGTCCCCGTGATTTACTGTGCATTTATTATTATATCAATCAGAATATTTAGATTTGGCATCCCACAGGTAACGGAATAAACAAAATAGGTATAATGTTGGTACCAACGTAAATCTAAGCGTCTAAAAAAAGGATAAAAAGAAATGGGAGCAGTCATCCATTCTATTTGGCCAGTGTCCGCCATAAATATTCGACGAGATCGCCCTTGAATCGAGTGGCTGCTAGGCGCGGCACAAATATTGTTTTATTTGTGCTTAGGCATATTATGACGTGAGAAAAACTTAGCTGCAAATGCTTACTGCCATTATACGAGTATTTCTAGAACACTGAAACCCTATTAGGCGTTCGCATTTGTCATACAGTATTTTACAAAACTATAATACGGGTGGTATCGTTCTTTATATCTATAGATCACTGTAAATGAAGATAAAACAGGCCGTGTTAACTTAGGAAAAACCGACATAAGCACTGTTTTATTTAATATTAAATAAAACACTGTTTTATTTATTATTTAAATTAAAAAGCACCTCCTTTCGTCGCAAAAATCTGCTTGTGTTTGCTCGATTTTGCCCATATAAAATAAAATAAAATAAAATACACACCAATCACGCCGAAGTTCGTTGCCACTAGATGTTAAATCCTGTGATAGTAAATAAGTTCTATTTCACCGATAGGGGTTATTTTTAGGATATTTTACTAGGTATATATGTACCTAATAAATTTGCTGTATGCAGCAAAGTCTCTGTTAGCTGACCTGAGTGAATGGTATAGACACTGTATCAGACCCATAAACCCAATTGTTATCATCACAAGGAAGCTAAAGCCAGCTACATATTGTCATCCATTTTAATATAAAATTATAACGGAGATTTGACCACATAATCGTGTTGTGTCCCGCAACCAGCGCTCCATCTAGCATGTTAGGCGAGACCTGAAAACCAGCGTGTCGCTGAGGTCTCGGCACTTTCATTCTACACATAGGTCAATGCGTGTTATATATATATATATATATATATATTTTGTTTATAGGTTAAGAATTAGAATAAAATAACAATATTGTACCTTTTTTCTAATGTGTGAATGAATAAATACTCTTTTATTTTATTATTTTTTATTTATTATAATATTGTAGTAAAATATGACAGTTTTATTTCATTGAAGCGACAATGGCTCAAAGGCACGACACTGCGACGCAAGCGCCGTCGGATCGAATCCATCTTTGGACCAACCATTATCGTGGACCACTCCTAGCTATATCACTATTGGTGATGTGTAAAACATTACCAAGGTTTAAAAAAAATAGTTCTATAGGCCGTTAGAAATGAACCTAAAGAAAGAACTTACTTAATATCAAGATAAGTAGGTTAATAAAATGTAGGCTTGCTTGATAATATTCTATGAAACTTTAGTCTAACTTACTTAATTCATATCAAGAAAACCAGCAAATGCCTTAAACCATAATTTTAGTATTCTACAGACATGAGTCTGCAGAATACTAAAATTGTCACAAAATTCCAGCAGCTCTATTATCACAATGTTGTCTTTTGTTTCATTTGTATTCCTTCAACAAGAATTTATTATATATTTAATAAATTATTTTCCATTCAATATAATCCAATTATATTTCTGTTAAAATGTATATGGAATGAAGGCTTACCTCGGTCGCAGATGTAAGCGAATATAAATCTTTTGTTTAAGATTTTCATGAAAGCATCGTTAGTATCACAATATTCTCTTGTTCTCTACATTATCTAAAATATTTAAAAATAAATTTTATTCACAATAACAATAAATTCTGTGAACAATACATCTTTTCTTTTTATTGATATTATTTATGGTTATGGTTATAAATTCAATAGATTTTTTAAATACCAAAGACTGAATTGTTCGAAGGAACTTGTTGTTTGTTCTATAGAAACCGTTTTAATTTTTCTTAAGTAGGTAAGTAAGTACATTATCTGTGAAAACATTAATTTTACTTTTTTTAACGTTTGACGTATTGAACTGACGAAGTTTCAAAACAAAACTTGTAGTGCTCCCAGGTATGGGTGTTAAGCTTCAGAGCTTATTTTACCCAATTTGAGCGTCAATCCCTAACTTTTAAGTACATCGTTAACAAACTTTAGGGGACACTTTTAGAGGACACTTGAAAATAATTTTGTTTTCACCAACATTTAACCCGTTTTCAGGAAAACACTAAACTGTCCTGAAAGTTCTATTAATAGCTCTTATCTTTAAATTAGTTTTGACTTCTTCACTCGTTTTGAGAGTGATTGTTTCATTTTGTTCCTATTATTTTTTTACATATTTTGTCGGGTATATCCTGTCATAAAATGCCAAGTTTTTACATTACAATTATTTAAAAATTGGGAGACAGGAATAATCTGTCCCAGTTAAGTATAAAACAATTTTGTAGTTAATGTATTTAGTATTATTTTAGGGTTCAGTAAACGGTAAAAAAGGAGCTCTTACGGTAAGATTTCATTGTCCGTCCGTCTGTATATCACGGCAGTGTTTCATTTCTCGTCACAGACTCGACGTCGCAACTGTGTCCAAACCTAATATCCTCGAGTGCCCCAGTCTACATTCGCCAATTGATAGATCATGCGTAGTCGATCTGGCATCTGAACTAGTGCTCTTCATAATACTGTTTTGACCTATGCTGTGGTTTTGACATTCAAATTACTCGACCCGATTCCATCTGTTTGACGTCTCTGTCTATTTCTGTATGTTGCTTTTGATGTGGTTGCACCCAATAAAGGGCTGATAGACAACTGACGACTTAGAGTGTGCTTCACGACTGCTATTGGTTTAGGTGTATCGTAAGACGCAAACGAAGTAGTGAGCAAAAGCTGGTTTATTTCCTAAATTGCGAAAAACATGTACGATAACGTAAGATGTCTATTAGAAAATTTTAAAACAGTAGTCAAGTTTGATTATCTTATCTTATGACAGGGGTCCAGGGACAACCCCAGCGGCAGTCTTTTTCCTGTTCCTTAAAGATGCTTTGCATCAAGGACGCTATACAGCTTACAGGTAGGAGCCTATAGTCCTCTGGTTTCGGGTAGGCGACCTCCAGAAGACTCATACGCTTTCTAGCCAACGAGTCACATTCGCACAGCAAGTGTTCCATTGATTCAACGGTGTCACCACAGGCTCTACAGTCAAGTTTGATTAGTATGTTCCGAAAAGCATTGTAGATCGGATGATCGTGGTGATGTCTGATAAGGAAGAAGGAGGCGTTTTGCTACAACTTTACCCTGAGGAGGCACATTCAAAGTCACTGAATCGACTGGTCTCATAGTTGTGACAATTTTCAATCAACCCTACACACAATCATTTCATTTCGGCTTCGAATGACCATATTTTTGAAATGATTTAATTATGGGCCACAATCAAGCCACTTAGTCTGTTCATTTTGTTGTGAAAATTGAAGATAATACGGTTCTAAAGCCTTGTGATAAATAACGTCTTTCAGAAGCAAAACTGGAGATTATTAAGTTTAAGTAGCGAATAAATAATTATTGTGCTAAAATTAAACAAACAGGAGCTCAGCTTGACTGAGCAGAGCTGAACTAAATTGAAATTGAATTCCCTTTAAAATCTTTGACAATTCTTGCTAAGTACCATTACTGTCAGCTAAACTGTAAATAAGTAATAATAATAATACTTAGAAACTGCTAAAACTCTTATAATTTATTAAGAAATTGGTTTCAATAGTAATGGCAAAGAATATATAATTTACTACGTAAAATGTATGGAGTAGACATTGAAGTATAATGTACTACCTCAATGGGAGTGGACCCCCGTGGTAACGGTTACAAAATTCAGTAAGACTTACAGTATTCTAAACAGAAGAAATTAAATTATGACAACTTGTACTGAAATCTACAGAGCTCGTGCTGAAAAAATGTCGTTGCGATTTGACATTGGTACACAGGTTATTCTAAATTATAATTAATTACGGATTACTCACTGATGAACAGACCCTTCCTTCTTCCTTCTAAATCGTGTTCCTCATTGCTGAGGGTCGTGATCATTCTAAGGAATTAATCACATAGAACGAGTTTCATTGCAGATTTAATGGGATGGTTTGCATTGCCTTCCCCATTTCACACACTGGTTATCTCAGTGTGCAGGTTTCCTTACGATACCGCCAGAGCAATCGGTAAATGTACGTAAGTCTTTCGAAAAAACCGAAAAACTCATTGGTACATGGCATTGCCTGGTTTCGAACTCGGACCTCCCACGGGAGTCCGACGTCCTAGCCACGACGCCACCGACGCTGTCAGAACAGACCCTTAACCTATAATATTATTATTGGAACTTATAGTAAGAAAGAAAGAAAGAAAGAAGGAAAGAATTTATTTCCGATACACAATTAGGTACAGAAGATAAAAATAAGATTAAACCAATATATTATAAAAATAAATAGACTTATTTGATCCTAGGCCATTAGTTTTTAAAAGATGGGTTGAGGATGTCCTCAAGTGAGCTATCCACGCACCTACTTTATAGTCTTTACTTTATTATTTTTCAAATAGGTATAAGTTTTTTAGTCATTACATTCAATAGTATTTTTTCCCAACTCAATTTTGTACAACAATCAATTTTCTACTTCCTAACCATGCTGTGTTTACACGTTAAGGGTTACGACCTAGCTCATAACTTTATATTGATTTTTCTGTAATTTCTATAGTTGTAATATGTTGTGTTTACCTAATGAATAAATTAAAATTAAATAAACAAAAGTAATTAAGTTTGATGAAGGTGGTGTGCAGCACAGGAAAAAGGGGACTGCCTCAGCCTGTTGCCGTAGCGCTTTTAGCACTGCGGCGCTGATTTTCAGGCATCCCCTGAGTACCAGGGATCACTTCCTAATGTTACACTACCGGAACATATAAATAACGGAAATATTAATAAACAGAAGTAAAATATTAGGAAACGAAGGAAGGTACTTAATTTTTAAATTATACATTAGAATACAGGAAGGTATGTATGTAGGTATTATTTTATAAAATAGAGGAAAAATAAAAAAGCAAGCAATGAAGATGAAACTGAAAGAAGGATAGGCACTACTGTTCGATGTAGCGAAACTTGTATTTGCTTTGTCTATGGCAACGACTAGTAGATAGATACCTAGTAGGTAGATACCTACATTAGTTTGCTCAACGGTAATGGCCCAAATGGTATATGGAAAAGCACATCAGTGCGCCAGTTATGGACAATTTACTCTATTGACTGTAGAAACGTTTAGGCAATGATAATATAGTATGATGGGTATGTTTCCGCTTAGCTTAGTTTCCGGTAGACATTGAAGAAATTAATGTGAGTGACTTAATAATATTTGAGGAGGTATTTATTAATATTAAGGAGCTCGTAGCCTAGTTGCAAGCACGGTCCGAAAGTGATCGTGCAGGTTAAGCGACGTTGGCGCGGTCGGTACCTGGATGTATGTAACGATGTCGACTTCATCTTCCATATCAACCTTCTTGCCATCAATTTCAACCTCATTGTTAGCGTTTATCTCACCTCATTTCGTTCTGGCATCTTCATCTATATTTTCAAAATTAATATTATATTCCCATTCCATTTCTAATTTCCATTATTTCATTAATTTCATTGTCTTCACTCTCTTACTGTATTTTGTCCTGAAAGGACGTTTCACCGTTTTATAAAATTGTCTCCTACTACTACCTATTTTCTACATTTACTATTTTCTGTGTTGTTCTGTTCCTTAAAAATATAATATCTACTATTACCAAGTTCTTCTATTACTGCATATGCACACTGTCCTAGAACCCTACTAGCCGGCACCTAGGTGCCGGCTATATACCACTAGCCGTCGCTAGTGGCATATTTCATCTGAGCTCCTCCGTGCCTCGGAGAGCATGTTAAGCAGTCGGTCCCGGTTGATGTGCGTTAAGCAACAATTCTGACAAATAGGTTGGCCACTAACCATACGATAAGCAAGCAAGCAAGCAATTATATTTATATTAGTTGTAAATTGCATTGTTTTCGAGTCTTATAAGATCGTTTTGATTGGGCGCGCCAGTATTTCTGAATTCCGTTCTGTTTATATAAATTTAATAATCAAACTAATGTAACGGAAATATAGTCTTACAATTTTCCTTTTTCTTAGATTGGACTAAAGTTTTTTTCCCATTGTATGATGCGACATGAGTCTAACTCAAGTTGTAATCTAACTTAGAATAAAGTACATACTGTCATAATAAGTTTTTGTAAAGAGTATCCTAAGGGGTATATTATGTGTGTTGGCAAATGTACACAACACAAGTTATTAAGTTTATTATGCTCACAAATGTAGTCAAGCGTGATCAATGCTAACAACCTTTTCGTGTTTACAAGCTTACAGTTTAATTTACTAGACAAGTGTTTATCTTTAGCACACGTAATATAATGTTTAAACATAGCTCTCGTAATATAATATAATATTATATAACGTATTTTAATCAAAGCTTATGAACATATGGCAACGGAATTGCAAGGTAAAGCTCATATTCTCTGGCTAAAGCTAAAGTAAAGGTTATAATGTATATAAATGTAAAGTAAAGTATATAAATGCTACTCTTTAAAATCAAACTAAAGACTTAAAGTTTGTTAAAGACAATAATTGTTGCAATAAAATTGCAACAAACTTTAAGTCTTAATACTAAGTAACCTCAAAATCACCTAATCTCTGCGGTAAATGATTTTTTTAATTGTAGGTATGAGAGCAGACGGAGCGGGAACGGGTCACGTGATGGTAACTCGTTACTAGAGTTGCCACGAATAGTGATTTGGCCGAATACCGAATACCGAATATTCGGCAACGCTGTCGGCCGAAGCGCCGAATACTCGGCACAAAATACATGGTTGCCGAGGGCGTAAACTCGTAATAGACAGGCTGCAACCTGTCTCATTACGGTGCATACGGGAGCGACAGGCGGGAATTTGTTGCAATTGCGAGTAAATCACGTCACGGCACGCTTTGTCAGATCATAATAATACATAAAACATGAATATTGTGCAGAGAATAGTTCTTATTCAATTGTTTGTTCGTTAAAAGGTTTACAAAATGACACCAATTAATAAAAAATCGCCTATATGGGAATATTATGAGATATTATTCATCACAACCTACCAATGATCAATTTTACTTACTAAAGTATTGTAATTTGGTAATAGAATACATATAATATTGAGTAATATGTGTTTTTTTTTCGTGATTTGGTATTCGGTATTCGGCCGAATAGTACGCACTATTCGGCCGAATACCGAATACCAAAAAAAGTGGCCGAATAGGCCGAATACCGAATAGTAGCCGAATATTCGTGGCACTCTACTTACCATCACCTAGATCGAGACATCCCAACTCTCTGTAATGTTGATAAGGGATTTTGATGAGCTGATAATCTTGAAGACTAGATTGCCTCATGTGCCGGTAATTACACTGGTTCTCTTATCATGCAAACCGAAACACAGCAATGCAAGTGTTGTTGCGTTGTTTATTCGCCGAGGATTTTAGACATCCCAAAATAACTCATCAAAAGGTCACTGAAAATGTTTATCTAGCCTTACCCAGTTATGTTGGTATTTATAACGACAAAGTCAAATAATTTTGTAATTATAACCAAAGGTAGACATACCTATATATAAGGTGCTTTTCAATTCGATGTTAATATTTCAAGAGTAGCTTCTACAGCAAAATATTTTTAGCTTTATTGTGTTTTTATATTTTTTATGTACTTTTTTACCTACTACCATATTTTTCTGTCTACCCTCTCGGGGATTATAGACGTGAGAGTTATGATATATGTATTTTTATGTAGGTATAGGTATGTAGTTTTCAAGTTAAAACAAAATCCTTAACAAGCTACTACATAAACGAATAATAGAAGATTTTACATACTCATAAATGTTTAGAAGGCTGAGAGTATAAGCAAAAAAAAATCATAAATTCGTTTCTCGGTCATATCCTTTGGGAAATGTGCTAACCGCATATTACCTCCATCCTAAAGAAATGGACTCTCCAAAAAAAGGTCTTTGTGGACGTAAAAACGGCTCACTCGTGAATCGTCCTTTATCTCAAAAGAGCCTCCGTTAGAGTTAAAACACTCTATGGGTATGGTTGCAATACCAGCTGAGACTGCCCGTCGGAAATATATGTAAATAAGTAAGTAAGTAATATGTTTATTTCAGACACAGCAATGACCGAAACAGTTATAATTATAATAAAATAATTATGTAGTCAAAGGTAAACATATTGAATTCATGTCTGATGGTCTGCTGTTATTGTGAAAAGGGCCTCAACTCAGCTTATTGCTGCAGACAAAAATGCCTACAGTACTGGTAATCTGTTGGACCATGATCGATGACTGGCCAAAACCTGTCCAAGAGGACAAAGCTACGATACAAATAAATTTAATTGAAGACAGGGAGTATTAATAAGTGAAAAATATATATACCTACATTTACCCTGACACATTAATGATAAAAATATATAAATATCGTAATTAAATAATTATATATATATATACCTACACATAAATATATAATTATACTAAAGGGGTACAGTGCGGTATGTTCAATAAGCTATGTAGACCTGGGGTAGCGATTATGGCACTTTCGACGTTCAGAATTCGAAATCGACATTTTAGTCCATAATATCATTATCATAAATACCTGAAGATGTGTAAACAAAACCAGTCGTAATTAGTAAAATACAATAAAAATAGCGTGCAACAGTATATTATTTAAGTCTAATCACATCATTATCGTACACTCACATTTTGCGAGCGTACGAGTAACAAGACATTCCGTAGCCGCTCGATTTTGCAAGTCTGTTTTACAACGTTAGTCGTTTTTTACAATTAATTTAAATTAATTTAAATTTATTTTTTAGGTAAATACAACAGATTACAACCAGAGAAATTACAGAAAAATCAATATAAAGTTATGAGCTAGGTCGTAACCCTTAACGTGTAAACACAGCATGGTTAGGAAGTAGAAAATTGATTAATTATTATTATTATTATTTATTAAGTAGCAATTACGTTGTCTTTAAGTCGTATTGTAGGTTCTAACACTATGCACGCACACATAATTGAGCGGACCGATCGATCGTTGTCATGACCAAAACGTTCAGTAAGGTAATCGAACGGTTCGTGACTAGCATACGAAATACGTCAATTCTCTGCAAATTTAGTTTCTATTGAGTTTACTTTGTTATGTATTAGTAGTAGAATCGGGCTGCAGAACGCCCCGCTCAGGTCCACAGATAGACATAGGCATTGCTGGCCGCGGAGGCCTTTTAAAGCTCCAAAGCCAACAATGGCTATTCCCGCTGAGGCTTGTATGGTACTTTTTTCAAATAATATGCCTATATGTAGGTTTTTATAAAAATCTATTCCGGTCGTGTTTTTTTTAGTAACTATTTGGTTTCGAGCCAGGAACAACATAATTTTGAGCCTAGAAATTCGAATAAAATCTCCTCTAAGTAAATATTTCATAATTTATTTATTTTTGTATATATTTTCAATTTGTAATTTGAATTTGTTTTATTATTTTATTATTGTTTCTTTATTTTTGTAAGACATCAATTAATTTATTTCCTATTTGCCTTGTGTAATTTTATATTAACTTACTGACTATTGATTTACGTTATGGCTACAATTTCGAATTGGCTCAGTGCTGTATGTAATCGTAATGTATTGAAATAAATGAAATGAAATCATACACAGAAACACCTCCAACTTTTTGATTTTGAATACTATTGTAACCATGACACGATTTATTTTCCCAAGATTAACAATTGAATTCGTCAAACCTCCAGCAGTGACTCCACACCCAAACTACATGGACCTTTCATAGGACAACGTATATTGTAGCTCTATATTGTTCCCAAGGGACTCTGTTTGCAGGAATACGTGTCATTACTGCATAAAATGGCGGTTTGTTTGCGTCTTTAAGACACACATTAGTTTAAAAGGTCATTTGTAAACATAACGACCATGTTCGCAGCGTCTTTGCTTACTACGTTTAATTAAAGGAACTATGGTAATTTAGGGTTTTTATGTTATTACATGCGCTGGATTCCCATGCGACATCTACCAATGAGTTATCCCGATTTTATCAAAGACTTACGTACATTTACCCACTGGTTTAATGGTGAAGGAAAACATAGTGAGAAACCTGCATGGCTGAGGAAAAAAAGTTTTCGAAGGCGTGTGAAATCCAATCAGCTCGGTGGATCAGGGCCCGTACCCCCTTGTGCAAGGGGAGGCCTGTGCCCCAACAGTGGGGACATTAATAGGATGATGAGGATATAATTACAAATAAACAGAACCACAGTGTATGTACTGTAGTCATTCGGTAGTTTCCAAGTAACAAATATAAATGCATTTCTTAAAAATTAAGAAACAGACATAAATTGATGGTCAAATGTGAAAACAGAATTGAAATTCGTTGAAAAATAAAATAGCTACATGCAATCAAAAATCAGACGATAAATAGAAACGGCAATATTACATTATGACGTCATTGTGTAATAGCGCCATGCAATAAGATCCTGTCTACATATAAAGAACAGTTTTGATAAAAAGGGACAGAGCATATCTCCAGTACTAATTAGTACTAACTTAAATCTTAATATCTCTGATGTAAGTTGAGATAACGAAAGACGAATTTTAGATCCTTCTTCCTGAAGAAGGATCCTGTTATCCATGTAAGTTATTGATGGAATACATTTTTTTAGTCAAATACCATCTCCGCCCCCTCCCCGCGCTTCCCCGACACGTCCCCCCACACCACAAACGCGAGCAGCTCCAACTCCTACTGACAACGCTACTTCTTTCCTTTTATGGACGCCTAGTACTTTCGACTTGGAAGCAGTATTTGGAATGTGTTTGTTTGAGAAAAACACTATACAAGCATCGGCCGAAATAGCCATTTTTGGCCTTGGATCGTTAAAAGACCGAGCCGTCCGTCCGCGGCCAATAATGGCTAATTTCGTGGCCTCTGCAGTTATATATATCCAATCAAAGTGAAAGACATTTTTTTTATTGTAAGTACCTTACACTAAATTTTTACAAAGTCACTTGTTTTTACTCTTACACCGCTTCATAAGGTGTCATCACAATCAAAGAAGCGGCCCAAGAAACAATACCCTAAATCTTATGTTTTATGCTAAGCACCTGTTAAACTTATGGAGATCACAAATTCCAATGTACCTACACAATACTCCTGGGAACTAGGTCTTACAGCTATTACAACCACTGTACTCTTGTATCCTAACCACTAAATATATAGAATTGTGTTCCAGACCTAAACCACAAATTGCTCCCCAAACGAAATCTCTGTGAAACCTAAATGCCTGTGTGTAATTCAAAAGGCTGTAGAAAGCGGTGGTTAAGCCCGTTACACACGATGGAAAGTACTTAGTACTGGCGCAAGGATCAATTAGTAGTTGCGCCGACGTTCAAATAATGTAAAATACTGTACAGTCCATCACTAGCTAAAGTATACCATCTGTCAAAGTACACCGCAGAGCAAGTATGGCAAAAAAAGTCAGTGAAAATTTTTTATTACGTGTTTTGTATGAAAACTGATTTCAGCTGAATTTTCACTTACAATATTTTTCTAGAACTAGTTTTCGTTTTTATATAGAAAGTTTTTACTTTTGTAGTATTTAGTTATATGCATCAATACAGGTAACATATATTTTTTTTCTATTTTTGACCGGAATTTTTTCCATACATGCTCTGCGGTGTCGTACTTTCATCGATTAATCTCAACCATATGTCTGCGTGATATGGTTTATTTCAGAATCACAAATTTTAACGTTTTGGGTAGGTTGACCTGTGATCGACTGTACACGGTAAACGTTTATCCTACTTAGTGCAAAGTAGAGGCCACGAGTTGTCATCTGTACTATTTTTATTTAGCACGCAACTTGCTCAAGAATGAGCTAGCGCGAGTGACTGCGAAAATGTCATTCATAGTGTAGTATAGCTAGCACACCGGTTGACTGGAATAAGCACTTTTTCTGAGCAGTTTCAATATGCAGAAAGCATTTACAAGGATCAAAATATCTGTTTGGAAAGTATTAATCTGGCTTTCCATCTTTGTAGACCAGGAACTAGTTACTTCCCTTGTGCATAATTTTTATATTTCTTAGTACTTGTGCATGTAGTATTTACTGTAACGGGCATTATGTCAATCGTTTGGAGAAGGGTTGTCGTAACGGGCTATTAACCCTGATACGGATTACAGTCGGTCCCGACTTTTTCACGCGAAACTATACCAAAAAACACTTCGCTAACGATGGACAGTAAGGGACCAGGCCTTTCCGGTAAAGTTCTCATGAATATGAATCTCAAGATGAAAAAGTTCTCGGGCATTCGTATTATGGCTTTGACTGACCCATGTCCCTTTGTTTGGATAAAGCAAAATACATATTTTTTAAACCCAAGAGGTTGAGCTTTAGGACCATGTTGCTATTCGTACATCTGGAACCTTAGAAACCTGATGACGATCAGAAAATAGGAAGGGTGTACAATCCGTACTACGTATACCTAGTTCATAAGTTTTGTTTACATTAGCGACAGTTATTGTAGGTAGTTTTAGCTTTCGTTTTTGTTTCGTTCTGTCGAATATTAATGTGCAGTGAGGGTAATTTGTATCGTTGATTGCCACTCGCTGACACAGTCTCGGAAACACAGCCCTTGAGACAGCAGCGATTTGTGCGCGTGTCACCAAATTTCGTCATCGCTTGTGAACTATCACCTCCATGGACTCCTCGCAGTGCTGATACAGTGCTGGTGCTTCGGTGACACAAAAAATTGCCAGAATTTTGGACATTGTCGGCGCCGACGGGTGATCCCGGGCTGAGACGCTGGTGAGTTGGTTTTTATTGATATTTATTGCCTTCCCTGGACCTTATCTCGTTCCCCTTAGTTTATTTCGCCCTCGAAATATCCCTGGAACCGTGGGGATCGCACAAAGGGTTTCTCCACCACAGTAAGTCTAACGGTAGACTGTTTTGGTATTTTTAATTTAGCGTCTTAGAGTCAAATATTTCTCCAGACAATGTACTTGTATAGTTGAGTTATGAAACAAAACGTGTCCATACCCTTGTCAAGCCGCCCCAGCCTGTTGGCCGACAAATCTATCTGATAAACGAGCGGATTACACACAATAACCCGATCACGCCGGTAAAGACCACTGTCAATATTTGGGTCATCATGTTCATACTTATAATGATTTATGAGCTGTGCCTAATGACTTTTTGATTGGGTGAGCTGTCTTGGTCTCTCGTCTTTGAACTTACGGTTTCCTCTCTTGTAAGAGTACAAGAATAAAAGATGGACAAGTGCGAGTAGGATTTGCGCACTTAGAGAAGCCAGCGATCTGAGGAGAGTTATATTATTTCTAGCAGCTATTTTGAAAAAAATAATGTTTTCTCACTCACGCAATGGTTGAGGGTTTTGTACAACTTTTGTTTCTAAAAACTCATAACCATTTCAAAATTTGCTTTGTTGAAAAATGAGTAACATATTAATATCATATTCAGATGTGTGTAACTTACTATTGACAAAGTTCCGAAAGCATTAAAAATGTGGTAAAAATGGAATACATTCACATGTGTTTCGTGAGTCACCTCACATTGAATATTGAAATAACAAAGAGCTGTATTTTTCAAAGGCACTCTCTGGAGACATAACGAGATACGAAGCTCGATCCATCACACTATTCCATAACAATAGTGACACACAAACTGAAGATGGATATTATAATGTAGATCGGTGCAAAACTCACCTTGCCCTGGAGTTATTGTACAAAAAGTGTATTTTTGGACAAATTTATTCATACTTGTATATTTATGGCGTTGTCGTGGCTAGGACGTCGGACTCCCATGCGAGAGGTCCGAGTTCGAAACCAGACAATGCCATATACCAATGAGTTTTTCGGTAATTTCGAAAGACTTACGTACATTTACCGACTGCTCTGACGGTGAAGGAAAACATCGTGAGAAAACCTGCAAACTGAGATAACTAGTGCTTGAAATGGGGAAGGCAATGGCAAACCCCATTAAATCTGCCACTAGAATCGTTCTATGTGATTAATTACTTAGAATGATCACGACCCTCAGCAATGAGCAACACGTCTTAGAAGAAGTATACTTTCGACCCTCTAACATTAATATGGTGTACTAGAAGAACGCTGGAGTGGAGACCACGGCAAAAGACGCGGGGACAAGGTCGCCCACCTATGAAATGGGTGGACGACATTGATTTGATTTGATTGAGTAATGGCTGATATAGATAGAACGACCACGACCACGAAATTAATAAATTGAGTTTAAAACCCTAAGCTTTACCTACCTCTATGATTTTATAGCACCTATCTTTTACTCTCATTTGCACCAAGCATTGAAACAAGTATCATTCCAAACAAATTTCAACCAATTTGCCTTAATACTCAATTGTTCAATTCCTAAAATACTTTACTACGCATTAACCGTAAAAGTTTTGACGAAAATATCCATTTGCCGAAATGGCTCCGGTATAGCTTTACACTTTAATGTGGGTTTTGCGGAGTTTCGCGTAATGAAGGTCCAAAGTCCGCGCCAAATGTGACCGGCGACGTTTGACATCTAAACTCGGGTCTCGGTCAAGGAACAGTTTTCTGACTTCTGATTGCGTTTAAGTACATTATACGAGAGCTATGCGGGCTGTTGTGAAGTTCAAGGAGGTACATCGACCCTTTTAGACTTTCCAACCCTCTTATTTTTAGGTCTGTCTGTTTAGGTGAATATTTCTCGTGACCGCCATTTTCCTTCAAAAATAACAATATTTTTTCATCTTGTGCCACAGTATCATGCTAAGTACGAGTAGGTACTCGTATTAGATATCGGGAACCATTTTTTTAAATACGTACTACTAAATAAACTAAAGATTTGTTTTTTTTATATAAATTAGTTACGACAAACAGGCAGACGGGCCACCTGATGGTAAGTAGTCACCGTCGCCTAGAGACACGTGCAATACCAGGGGTATTGCTTGTGTGTTGCCGGCCGTGGAGGGAGAGGACATTTTTAACGTTCTTTTTGAAGCATCCCATGTCATAGCGCTGTGGAAAAACGTCGGGTGGAAGAGAGTTCCACATTTTGCAGGTGCGTGGCAGAAACGTTCGTGTAAAACGGGTCGAGGTAGACACCCAAGGCTTTAGAAAGTGCGGGTAAAAATTGAGCCGCCGACGAGTGGTGCGATTCAAGAAAGTTGACGACGGCACCAAGTCAAATAGTTCTGAATTGCACTCCCCATTATAAAATCTGTTTATTAATTATGTTACAAGGTCTCGTCAAGGTTAATTTTTTTTTATATAGAGTACTTAATTAGACGTAGATATTAGGGAGGATTTTATCACAATAACTCGGAAACTATTACACCTATGAAAATAAATCAGGGCTTGATTTAAGAGTCAATATATGCCAATTAATTCGTTCTTTGTCAAATTTCTCGGTTCTTGCTTGGTTCTTGCACAATTTAGGATTAAAAAGCAAAATTCTGCTTGTATCCAAATTGGAAAATCAATTGACCAGCTATAACTTTTAAACTATTTATAGCATCAAAATCAGAAATTAGAAATCAGATTTTATTTTATTGTACAAGTAATTAAGTACCTAAGTACATTTTTACAAAGGAAA
Source organism: Hofmannophila pseudospretella (assembly GCA_947369225.1). Classification (NCBI taxonomy): domain Eukaryota; kingdom Metazoa; phylum Arthropoda; class Insecta; order Lepidoptera; family Oecophoridae; genus Hofmannophila; species Hofmannophila pseudospretella. The sequence continues at coordinate 9,293,192 of OX376330.1, read as the reverse complement.
TAAGCAGCGCAAGAAACTTTCAGCAGCACATCTTTTGAAATAAATATATCTGACAAAAATGATGAATACAAGGTTTAGAGCTGGAGCTAAATATAGGACCAAGCCTCTTTATCATTTAAATAGTCATTTATTTTATAATAACCCTTTTTACATAAGGTCTGTCTGATGTGGGTATTAAAATTTTTCTCCGACATATTTATTACATTATCAGGTATCTTATTATAAAATCTTACACCGTGACCCATAAATGATGTATTTACTTTACTAAGTTTAAAGCGTGGGATTGCAAGTTTGTTTTTGTTGCTGGTGTTGAAAACATGATTATCACAAATTTTGGGAAACAGCTGTAAGTGAAAAACAATGTGTGATCATTTTGTAGAGAATTTATTAAGGACCATTTTCGCCATAGACCGTTTTATTGTATCTCTAACCATTTTTACAATTTTGAAAAATAATGAAAAAAGTTACATATTTTTCAAGATGGCGGCCGAATGCAAGTGGTGGCACCGTGGCAACACTTCTTAAAAGTAAGCTATGGGTGTGTGTCTTACTATCTTATAAAATTGCAAACCAGAACGCGAAAGTGCAAGGTCAACACAACGCTAACCGCTAGACCATCATCATCATCATCATCAGCCTATTAATGTCCCCACGTTGGGGCGCAGGCCTCTCCTTGCACAAGGGGGTACGGACCATCGGGCCGAGCGGGCCCAGTGCTGATTGGTGGATTTCACACGCCTTCGGTTTTCGCCTTAACTATAATAAAGAGGAACAGATTGAGCGTTTTCTAGTTCTGGCAACACTTATTGACAAAATCTAATCATCCGTTATATCGATATAATTTTCAAGACAAGTATATTTAAATGCTATAAATGGTTTACCATAATTTCGCTTAAAATAAGAACGACAAAAACACTTCTTAAAAGTAAGCTATGTACAACTATCGTACCAAATTGCAATCCAGTACGCCAATCTGCAAGGTCAGGCTGAAATAAGATCACTAACCACTGGACTAATAGAAGCGAGGAAGAATAACAATCGCCATAAAGTCGTACGTACAGCCATTATTTTAATTCAGGCACTCAATCCAGTTCATTACAGCCGCGGACAACATGGAAAGGGAGTAACAAACAAGTTGGACTGCCAAATTGTAGAGCAATCCTTAATGGTAAGAAAATTTTAAAGTCAAACAGTATTAGCAAATTTTTTAAATATTAATAAATCTTGCTTTAAAATATTCAAAATCTATTATTGTTTGGAATTATTGGCCTTTTTTTAAATTTAAAAGATTGACATTTGACTCTTTTAGTACAGTTTTCCCGCCAAGCCGCCATTGCATGGTTGGAGGCGAGGTCTCGCGAGGCCAATCGAACCCTGATCGTTTTGAACTTTGTAAATGGATCGACATGGTCATTAACTCATTAAAATCCGAAGTAGCTCGAATCGTGCTAACGTGCAGTGCAGGGATGCAGATTTGCAACGTTTTAATTTTGGTGAATGTATTTAAATTAATTCAATATATAAGTGATCGAATGTTGTCGCCGTGATTTGAATTTTCCGGATTCTAGAGGCTTGCCTCACGCTAGGTTCTAAGTTAACAAAATTATATACAAAAAGTAGTTAAGTATATCATTATAAGGGACTATGGACGAGAATCCGTAATGTGGACACTGACGGTGCGACTGGTTCACAAATTAAAAGTCGCTCAGCGTACTATGGAAAGAGCTATGCTTGGAGTATCTCTGCTGGATCGAATCCGAAATGAGGAGATCCGGCATAGAACAAAAGTTATCGAAATAGCTCATAAGATTAGCAAGCTGAAGTGGCAGTGGGCCGATCACATCTGTCGCAGAACCGACTACCGCTGGGGTGGACGAGTTCTGGAGTGGAGACAGCGTTTGGGCAAACGTAGTGTGGGACGCCCCCCTGATAGATGGAGCGACGATCTGCGCAAGGTGGCTAGCAGCGACTGGATGAGAAGAGCCGAATATCGGGCTCAATGGCGCGCCCTGGGAGAGGCCTATGTCCAGCAGTGAACTAGAGTAGGCTGCTGATGATAAACTGCCTTGGTACGACAAAATTCTATCCTATTCTGATTCTTGTCGAGTGTTGGCTGTTAATAAAATTGCTCAATCAAAATTACTTACATATATGTTTGACATAGTGTTCATTAGATATTAATATAGGTCCAGAGCCCACGACCCCAACGGTGAGCAAGCATGAAACGCCGAATACTGTACATGCAATAAAGCAAAAGAGACGTGCTAAGATAAAATATTCGTGGCGTTATAGCGCTTCACTCCATTCTCCATCCCGCAACGCAAGGGATTTAATGTGAAGTTGTATGTTATATAATATGAAAATTTGCTATTTTAATTTTAAACATAGACAAGAGTAGGCTGCTGATGATGGACGAGAAAGGAGGCAATAGATACATTTTTTTTAAAGAAATCCCTACAGCAGCATTAAATGGCATTGCAAACAGATGGAGTTCTTAGGAGTGTTCATATATTTCTAAATAATATAGATATCGGCACAATATCCGTCCGTCAGATAATACCGAAATTATCTCTCTCAATATATTTCGCGGACGTCATCTGGCCGGTGAATCTAATTTCCAAGTTATTTCAAGCTAAATTGGAAAGTAAAAGTTGGTAAACGACTCGATATTTAACTTTTGAGATTGACCTTCAGCTCAGTGGCTTTCTTGCTAAGAATAAGAGGCTGCTACGAATAAGAGGTTCACTAGGTATATGCCGTGTACACAATCCAGATGTTCAATCCTGTTCGATCTACATTGGTACCTTTTTTTTTTGGTAACGGGGGGAAATCTTCGAAAGATACCCAGCCTCCTGGGGGAGAGACTGGGTTATGTGAGATTTCCACTCACTAAAACCCCCTCGATGGCCGGCCTCGTGCTTATCGGAGGGCTCCGGGATCTCCATTGGAACGCACCGGTGCCGTCCTAGCATTTGCCTTGGGCTCCTCCTGGGAGGTGTACACTCCACCTCCCGGTTCCTCCCGTCACAGCAGCGTGCGGCCATAGCACGTTGCTGCCGTCCCTAGGGTCGCCCGCCAATGAAGCCCCCACTTTGACCGCCCGCGACCCTGGTCCCTCCTTTTAGTCGCCTTTTACGACAGGCAGGAGCTACCGTGGCTCTATTCTTCGCCCGAGACTACAGGGCTGACGGACCAGGACGCTACATTGGTACCTATGTCAATCTGTGTTGTTTCTGTAGAACCGAAATGTACCTAATATTAGAATGGAAGTAGTTGTTTTACACTGATTATGTATTGAGATATGTTTATATAGTTGTGCAATGCTGATAGCTGTCTCACCGTCACGTACCGTGTCGTCGTGTCACCGGGACTTGACTGGAAACCAGCGCTGCGACGGTGGCTGGCGTCTAGCCATATCGTCACCGCATAATGCTGAGTCAGGGACCCTTTTGACACATATGCATGTGAAATTGTAAACTTACTCTAAGTCATAAAAAGTAACTTTTTTAAGTACTGAAATGTAATTATCGTGTTATGTATATGTGTGCAAATAAATTTTAATTCATTCATTCAAATATTTTGCATATAATAAGGGGACTCCATGTACGGCATGGCGATCACAACTCATGGACTGATAAAGAAGATCATCGCACGCCTGTATATTATAATATAAAAGAAACAGCGCCAGCGGCGGACGCCCGCGTGCGAGACCGAGACTCCTTTCTGAACTTATTCGTTTTGTGATATTTCTCTAGGTGAACGTTATTCTCAAACATCGAGGATTATATAGATTATTTTTAAGAGGTATGTTGGGGTTCCATGAGGAATAAGAAACCATTTAATAGGATGGGATTTATCATGATGAAAGTAACGGAAGGAAAGATTCGAGGTTTTTTTTTCATCCATTTTTTTTCTACAAGGCCTGAGTGAATAGGCATTTACTAAACCATCATGCTCCATCGTCGACCTCATCGTCGCTTATCCTCAGGCGAATCGGGGTGAAATGTGGGTTTAGCGATAATCACAAGACTCAAGGTCTAATTATGGAAATCACAACTGTCGATATAAGAAGTCGACATTGTTTTAACAAACCCTAACTTACTTCTTTTTATATCACTTTCACTTTCCAACAAATAAGGCTATATTTTACCAGCCATTCTAAATATTAAGTGAGGATGATAAATTGTCGTCAGCTACCGACAGAAAGGAGTGGCAGCCGGTACATTCGTTAAACATTATGACGTTTCGAAAAGCCCGCTGACAGACAACCGGGGGGAGCGATTTTCGACCTAATAAATAACTTTGGTGTCTAAAATAGAATACGGTTCTTATCTCAGGATTATAGCTTAAGCTCGAAGTACATTTGTTTATGAAAATGAACATTTTTATCATGAAATTTTTAGTAGGGAGCTTTTGCAGAGCTTTTCTGTAAAGAGCTATGTTTTTAATGTATTATGCAGATTATATATGTAGGTAATCTTATTATCTTCTAGGCACTGTTATGATTGTACATTGATAAACACTCAAAATAAGAAGTTTGAGACCCTTTTACTATTGTCAAGATTCCTTTATTTTTTGTCAGCTCCTCGAGGTTCCAGATGTGGACATGAGACATGGTCAACATGCTAAAACTCGAACCACTTCACTTGTAATGTTTTTTTTATTTTATTTTATTTATTTACTTAATTGCCAATTATAAATTTTCTTTGTGGTTAAAGATCATTTAATTTCTCCAAGAAATTACATTTCACTTAAAAGAGAAACTTAAAACTTAAATAAATGTTGATATGTGGGTAGTTGCAAAAAGTACTATATGAAAGACAAGTCTGTGATAAAATGGTCTTTCACTTGTCTTTTAAATAAATCGAAAGATTTTGTATTTTTTATATCTGCCGGTAAATTGTTATATAGTTGTTTAAAATAGAATAGTGTTCTTTATGTTACTTAACATTATAATATCTATCTTAGGTAGAAAACAACAAAACAAAAACCTAAAACAGATGTAGGTACTATTATGACTATGACAGAAATGCGTCGCTTAATGTTTACGTGTGTGTGCGCTTGAGGTGTGTGTGGGGTGTACGAGTAGCGAGTTGTGTGTCTGGTGCTGGTGTCCTCACACCACTCCCTCGAGTGGTGCGGTGAGGTGAGAGGTGATGTTCCAGAGATCCCATCTAACATCAAATATACTCTAAGATCTTGCAAAAACCACTCGTCCATTTTTTATCAAACATGACTAAGAACACTCTCGAAAAAATTATGTTCGGCTGACAGATATTCGCGTCAATCTCTGACAAACAGACCGAGGTCATACATCCATCCCTCTTTGGTTCAGGCTGAAAACTGCAGAATGAAAACTGAAGAGTAGTTTATGAGTATTAGGTTAATAATGGAATAGAAATAAAGGTTTCCTTTGACATAAACGTATGGAAAAATAATACTAAAGTGCCTGACCCTGACACAGTAAATATGGTAGACGTTGCTCTGTGTCAGTCTATTCTGCAGTACAGTGTGGTGATATGGGACGCAGCTAATAAAACAGCATTTATTAAAATCGAACGCGCTCAGCGAGCAGTGCTTAAAGTAGCTCTTAGGAAACCATACCGTTACCTCACAGACTTGCTTTACCAGGAATGTAAATTCCTGCATGTAACGCAGTTATCAACAATTTTGAAATTCCACAAGACTGCACTGCTCACCGTAGTGAATGCTACAGCGCGGCGCCTTAAGTGGACATCATGTATCACACGTACTTAATTTAGCCAAAAGTTCTATCGCATCTTGGACCGTATTTATACACCAAGGTAAACAAACATTGTTAATCAAACACGATATAGGTGCAAACAATCTCTAACCATCTAGCTTGCAAACTGAGAAATTGTAGAATGAGTAAACACACATATACTAGTCATGCAGTCACACACCCTAACACGCACACTCACCCTCAACAAACACACACCCCCACACACCCTCACCTTTCCTCATCGTCACCAATACGCACACATACACACACTTTCACTCTAGCGGACATGCTTACATCTTATTATCTTATGTTAATTTAAAATTGTATACGAATTTTTATGATTATTTATTTTATTTATTTATTTTCCCTTTATAAACCAAAATTGTACCCACATAGAAGAGCGTAAATACCGCGACACAGGGTATCCTAATGCGTGACTAAGAGCATCAACCACTTTTTGTATTAAGTTGCAAAATAAATTTATTATATTTTTATTTTTAAGAACCTTGTCAATAACTGTTATCAATCCAACTAATACTTTATTTACTTTGAACTAGAAAATAACGTTAACAAGGATAGTTCGTTATGTAAATAAGAAACGAAGTATGAAAGAATAAACTAAAATTATGTTTTAAAAAGAACATTGCAATGCAGGAAGTTATCAATGTGAAACATCATTTATTTTGGATACTATTATATTCATATATTAAACAAAGTTTACGATTTAATTCGATGAACGTCTTACTCCAGGTACGGGGGTAATTCCATGAAAAAGTGTAACACAAATTATGTACACATGAAACGCTTACCATTTTGATGTATACATGCTAAAGTTACAATTATTACCGTTACGCAATGTGTTTCGGCTAGATTTGAATGACCGATATGCACGCTCTCCCCACGCGTTTCCTCTCCCCCTCAGAACGAGCGAGCTATAGGTCTAAAAATAGATTGTTAGGCTTCGCCGCATGCTGTTGCGAGTGTGTTGTTGTTTATAAAAGAGCAATAACTTTGTTTCCTTGATCGAATTCACGAAAAAAAAGGTTGTAGCTCCGACTACCCCCATTTTTAATAAATGATGGATTGATTGGTTGGTACAGGCGGAGTACTATTTAGTATTCTGTGGTACAGACGTTCACTGCGACGTAGCTCAGCAGTATACATTTGTCGGACGCTGGCAGTAATGGTCACCAATTACCATTAAAAATAAAATACATTTGCGATTCAAACGGAATAGGTCGCGTTTGAGTAATTTCGCTTCACCGTACTAGGTAGATATACTTAATCCATAGAGTCGAGTGGCAAGTGCAAAAAGCAAGAAGCAAATGACGAATTTTCAAATAAACCGTAACAAATTCCACTAAATTAACAAGGCAGGCACACGTAAAAGGATACAAGATGCGAATAATAAATTATTATATGAGTAGAGGTAATTCACATCACGACCTGGGTCCATATTTAATAAAGATTACCCGATAGCTGAGCGGACAACGCAGGCCAAAACCCTAGCAACCTTGGATAACCCAGGTTTATCTCTGGGTCAGCTGTTTTATTAAACGGTCGGGTACTTGTGACGTAATCTCGAATTTTATAGGTGGTGAAGTGAGACGGTTGTACGTGAAACGGGAAATTAAAAGTTCTTAGTAAGAGTGAGAAGGTATTCTTGGAAATATAGGGATTTATGTAATAGTTCTGACGGAGCCTTTCAGCTCGTTAGAATATTGAAAATTAATATAAATAAAGTTGAAAGATATGCCATGAATTTCGTCTTAGATAGGTACCTAATAATAACACACAGCGGTATGTTTAAAGAAGAAATAGATACCTATAACTGACGACTAATGTAAATTGGGTAGATAACATATGATAATAATAAATGAAGTCTTTATTTAGGAAAATGTATTACGGGAAAAATTATACGTATAAACGTTACATGTGGGTATAAAATGTTGGACATTAAAATAGTAGAGGAATTCGCGACCAAAGAACAAAGCATTCGTTCTTTTGCATTGATAAGTACATATTTTATTACAATATATTATCTTGTTTTGTTACTAGGATTATAAATAAAACATAAATACTCGTAGGTAAAACACAGATCTTGATAATTGCTTTTGAATTCACTCCCACACAGTCCCTATCCAACAAAAACCTGGCGGCAACCTACTAATTTCATTTCCAGGGGAGAATCGTTACGTCATATCTATCCGTCAGCATTTAATCAAAAGACAATAGCTACTGTGTATCGTAAATTATAACGCGAGCTAATCTGAACGAAGCCCGAGACAAAAGGGTTTATACCGCTTTGTGGTCGGGACTGACGGATGTTTTTATGACTACATTTCAACTGTCACTGACGCCTTGACGGCTGGTTTGTTCGAATGTGCGAAGCGTTAAAATTCTATTTTGCTCTTAAAATGGCTTTAAGACGAAACTGAAAATGTTTAAAATTAACTCTTTTACGTTCCACTAGCGAATTAATAATGTTAATTTTGGCGCCCATCGTCGGACTTCAATTTATGTCGTGCCAGAAAAATGTTGGATCTTTTATTGTTGTTCTAATTCTGTAAATTCTATCTATAATATATATGTAGGTATACGAATAGTATAACTGTACTGTATTTTTATTACTGTTTCTGATAGGTGTGGCTAAAATGGTTATTTTTAACGTGAAAACAAGTTTTAATTTTCTTATAAGAAACCTTCAACCTTGGGATCTTCAAGGCCAGTGTGAATAGGCATTTACTGGACCCGCATGCTCCATCGTCGACCTCATCGTCGCTTACCATCAGCGAAATCGAGGTCAAATGCGGGTTTAGTAGTTAATAAAATAAAATAAAAAAATAAAATAAGGCTATTTAAAAAATATAAACGATTTGAACTGTAATAGTTTTGTAAGTGTTAAAAGTAATGTTAACTTGGCTCCCAACGTAGGGCCATATGCGGGCTTCGTGTTCAGTGGAAGACACATCAAGCTAAACTCCGTGAAATACTCTCGCTTCTTGTCACTTGGCACTTGACATTCGTATTAATGTGTCAAATTAATTAATGCAACAAAGTGCCAAAGGGTATAAATAAATCTAATGTTTTGGCCATTGTACTAGCACCAGTCCGATCTAATGACTGACCCTTTAGACATACCAAAAGAAAGAATCGTAATAAACCTGTTCTCACTAACTTAATAACGAATATTTGTCCTGCCAGGTGAGTCATATGCTTCAAAATTGGAATTTGAAATTAAAATTGAAAAAAGCTGCCTGAAAACACAACTAACCAAATTCAACTCGCCATTCCGAAATGGAATCTTTTTGTAATCAAAATAAAATCCCCTATTTCGCGCATCATAGAATATTCTAGTAAAACTGTCGACGAGTGAGGTTGTAAAATTTTATGCGAGCACAAATTGTCCATTTTGGTCTCTAACGTTCGGCGCAGCTAAATGGAACGATTGAATAAAACTCCCTCCGATTTATGTGGCCGATGTTGAAGTGCAATGGGGTATCGCTGTAAAGGGACCCGTTTACATCCACCTTAATATAAAAAGGTCCTATTTTATGTTCAATACAGTACTAAAGCCATTTATTACAGTAGAATTGCTGATGACATAGAGTTATGAACTATCCGTACTATCGTAGAATATCAATAACACAAGCGAACGAGTTATATGAAGGTGCGGTGCAGTCGTGATAAAAGTTGATGATACAATCAAACAGTTAGGTACAAATATTATATAAATAAATTGTAAATATCTTGGGATACCTGTCAGGAAGATAACGTGTTAATTAAAAAATATATCAAAATATTATATCGATAACGCGAATGTATATTAGAAACAATAAAGAGAACCAACAAACAAATAATAAAGAGAAATTATTTATCTGTTATTTATTAGTTTTAATTATGTTCAAAGAAATATTGTATAGAGTTAGGTACTAAATAGTAACTTAGTAGTAGGTGTTTTTATATTATTGTTATAACTTAATAAATTAATGTTATTTAGGCAAAAACATTAGGTTGCTGGAAGCGAATAACGCAAAAGCTAAGATAACGAGAAGATATAACAAAAATAAAAACAATAAATTTTAAGTTGTATTTAAAGGAAAAGATATAGAGGTAAAGAAAACATATTTGCAAAGGAGTTAATTCTCAAAGTTACCGAGGAATTTAAGTATGGCTTAGTACAATCAAAGACAATTAAATAAGCCGCCCCAAAGCGGCCAAATATACCATTGGCCGGAAAATGTTTCGTCCTAAAGTTTAATTGAAAAAGGGCAATAGATGAGACGTGTGCTCCGCAAGAAATGGGTCGAATATATTCACTGCTCCAGTTGCGTACGCGGCGCAAAAAGTGAGTCCAAGCGGTGCCAAATATTTCGAAGAGGATGTTTATTTTGGACCTTTTATCGTTTTTCCATTTTACAATTGTTAAAATGCCTTAATTGCTTTACCACTTGGTTGTGACAGGACTGCACGAAAGTAGATTATGGGAAGGAAGTGCCGACTGCCGCCGAGCACAATGTTCTTTTCTCCAAGATGAGATGCGAAAGCAGAAAGAAAATTCGAGGAAATGGTTTTTTGTTGAAAATTATCAGATTTTTATAGAGTTGCTTAAACGTAAGCCATTCAACACTCTCGATCATACCATACAACACGTTTAGGTTTGACTGACCCGAACTGTTTTATAATTCCTAATAATATTATAATTCCTAATATTATGAGTGTCTGTGTTCTAGTGCCTAGGACGCCGGACTCCCATGCGGGAGGTCCGCGTTCGAAACCATGCAATGCCATGTACCAATGAGTTTTTCCGATTTTTTCGAAGACTTACGTACATTTACCGACTGCTCTAACGGTGAAGAAAAACATCGTGAGGAAACCTGCATGTCTGATAAAATGAAAAGTTTCCGAAGGCGTGTGAAATCCACCCATCAGCACTGGGCCCGCTCGGTGGATCATGGCCCGTACCCCACTTGTGTAAGGGGAGGCCTGAGCCCCAACAGTGGGGACATTAATAGGCTGATGATTAATAATATTATGATTAATTGACGAGTAATCCGTAATTAATCACATATTTAAAATATCTCACCATATTTTCAATTCGTGAGGAAACCTGCATGTCTGAGGAAAGAAAATGTTCCAAAGGCGTGTGAAATCCACTAACAGTGGGGACGTTAATAAGCTGATGATGATGATAGTTTCAATTCTAAAAATCTAAGTTAAATTGTCTAAATGTAAAATTCGATAGATAAATATTTCGCTACTTTGAAACTATGCGCTAGAGAGTTATGGTGTAAAGTTTATGTGTTGCGCCACAAAAAAGCGGCTGGCTGACGAAGGTCCCGCGACCCCTGTCACTGCCATGCGAGACCAGAAAAATGTATCGGATAACTTATAGAAATCATCTCAGCGCAATGCTTTTGCGTTTACAAAGCTCTTGTTTTTTGCTGCCACGATTTATGACTGTCTTGTCTTATATCCGGTTGGGAAACATAAGAAGGTGATGTATTTATAAAGCTTTTTCTTTTCCCCTGTCACATTATGAATTACCAAAATTGGATTGAGCATGAAGGAATATAATATTACAGACGATTTATCCCGAAAAGTGTAATGAACAAATTGGATGTCGGATTTATTGTATTTAGTTACGGATATGCTAGAAGAGAGGTGCATCCTAGGTTTATCTGGGTAAACTGTCATTTGAGGCAACTAACATTACAGGATGAAACTTTAGTTCGCCTGGAAAAAATCTGGTAATGACAGGTAAGTGGAATTAATCCTAAATCCTAAAGATTTTGACTAAATAACGAATGGATTTTTTTTCATATAATTATGGCTACAATCACGAGATAGGCAAACCAACTATATAGGCTGGAAATAAAGTCTAAAATATAGTAAGAGGAGCGCACGTTCTTCATCTCATGTTTATACGGGTAATTACAGAATTTGAATTTAATTTTATTGTATTTCGAACTTTACCCAAGGACCATTGGTAATCCTAGATTTTCCCAGGTAAACTAAGAGGAGATAAACGGAGGTTTATCCTTTGTTCTAGGATTATACTGTAACATATACTAGGTCGATATCATAGAAATTCATATTTTAGCGAAAGTTGGTCTGTTTCACCACTAGCTAAAAAAAGCTGGTGGCACTATAAAACACAGGACACAAAGCAAAGAAAAAATGTGGTCAATTCCGCACAATAGAAGTGAGCAGTATTTTAGTTGCCTGCATTGTGGCTTCGCTACCCTGTTAGCCCGTTGTTTGGACTCTGCTAATACCTAGCTTAGTGCACATGTGGTCAAGGCTGTTTATGTGTTTTAATGGTTCTATTTCTATTTGTAAGGGTCGAGTTTGAAGTGTATGTTTTGATATTTTTTTAATAAGGTCACCGAAAGTAGTCACCATCGCCCATAGAAATCTCACCTCACTGAAATGTTATTAAAGGGGTTTTCGGTATTTACGCTGTACCGGTAATTACGCTGGCTCTCTTACTCTTATGAATTAGTTACTACGATTTCCAAATTTTTAATGCTAAGATTCTCTTATGAGTTAATTTAATTTTTTTTTAATTTTAATATATCTGAGAAACCTTACAGCTATGTAATGCCTGAATTGTTTTTTTTTACATGCGTGCAAGCCAAAAAATAGGTCTCCTTAATTTATACAAAATAATAATAATTAGTAACAGCTAATAAAATATGGAGGTGGGAAAGTGGAATAGGGAGTGGGGAGAACAAAGAAAAGGGTAAGTTGTAAGTTGGTAAAAGTATGTAAGTTGTAAGAGTGTGTAATTGTGTGTGTTGAAAGGGTGTGTGGGTGTGTGAGAGAGAGAGGGAGATTTCTGTTATGTTCTGTGTGTGTAAACTGCACGTTAATCATGTAATCGAGCCTGCTTTTCTCGACCCAATCTCAGCCATTAACTGCTTCTTGTACGCACGTGGTTTCACTTGGAAAATATCAAGACCTTTAAACGATGTGTTGTATGTGTAAGTGCACCGGGACACGATCGAGTTCCGAGCGCAGTTAGTGCGCGCCACCGAGTCGTGGAACAGGCGTGTGTGGCGCGTGCGCGCGGCGGGCACGTTCAGCCCCACGCGCTCCAGCAGCTGCGGACAGTCTACCTCGCCGTTCACCACGTTGTACAGGAACACCATGTCTGCCAGCGTGCGCCTGTCCTCCAGCGACACCAGCTTGTATCGCTCTAACCGTTCCTCATAACTGGGGAACCGAGACCCGTCGCCGAACCGACGATGCAAAAGAGACGTGAACCTGCGCTGTATTCCCTCGATCCTATCCCTGTGGATCGCATACCCGGGTGACCATATCGGTGAAGCAAATTCCAATACGCTTCTTATATATGCGTAATACAACGTTTTCAAAGACAGGATTTGTTTAAAAGGCTTGATTATCCTTATTATGAATCCCAACATTTTATAAGCCTTTTGTACTACGTGCTCATAGTGATCCCTGAACGAGAGCTTGTCATCCAGCATCACTCCGAGATCCCTGACACATGTGACCCTAGGTACAATGGAATTATGTAAGTTATATTGGAATCTTACAACGTTTTTCTTTCTGGTGTAAGTTATGCACTGACATTTAGATACATTTAGGTCCAGGAGATTCGCCTGACAGTATTCACACAGCCTATCTAGGTCTTCCTGCAGGTGCAAGCAGTCGGCTATATCCTTAATTGGTAAGTATATTTTCTTATCATCCGCGTACATTGAAAATTGTGCATGCTTGAAGCACGTGACTATGTCAAATATATAGATGTTAAACAGTAACGGTCCGAGATGCGAGCCCTGAGGAATACCTGATGGTATGTAAGCAAAATCAGATAAACATGTACCTATTCTTACTGCTTGAGACCTATTCTCGAGGTAAGAAGTAAACCACCGCAGCAAATCCCCATGTATCCCTATTACGTCTAACTTTGATACTAAGATTTTATGGTCAAGACGATCGAAACACTTGGCATAATCCGTGTATATGGCGTCTATTTGTCCTCTGTTATCCATATTTGATGCAACATAATCTGTAAATACCGCCAAATTGGTTACAACCGACCTTTTCCGCATAAAACCATGTTGCTGCACCGATATCGACCGTTCCACGAAATGATATATATGATCGAAAACTATCAATTCAAAAAGTTTACTAAACACAGATAAAATAGAGACTGGTCTGTATTTGTCGAAACGCGCTCTGGGTCCACCCTTATGAATCGGCACGACAATGGCCTCCTTCCACTTTGACGGAAAAACTCCATGTTTGATAGATTTGTTAAATATTAAAGTTAAAGGCACCGCGAGTTCTACTGCACATGATCTAACAAAAATTGACGGAATACCGTCACTTCCAGGACCTTTGTTAATGTTTATACCCCTAAGATATTTAAGTACCAGATCTTCATCAATATAAATACTACCAATGGTTGCATTGGGCAGAAATTGGGTACTTGTAATATTCAATGCAGATGACGACGGTGCCTGTCTGTAAACTGACTGAAAATATTCCAAAAAACCTTTACAAATCTCTTTAGTATCAGTCACAGTTACAGTTCCGTCAGTCATTTGCTTTGGAACACTACCACAACTTTTTAAGTCCTTCGCAAATTTCCAGAAAGATTTGGGATTCCTACTTATAGCCTTTTCGCATGATGTCAAATATTTAACCCAGCATTCTTCCTGGACTCTCTTTTGACGGCGTCTTAACAAGGAGAAAGTGTCATAATCGCGGGGATTTCCGTACCTCTTCCATTTTACATGATATTTTAACTTTTCTCGTATAATATGGACCAAGCTTTTTGTGTACCAGGTAGGATAGTGCTCGCTGCCCATTGTTACAAAACTAGGAATATGATTTTCTATGACATTGGATAAGGTATTATTGAAAAATTCTACCGCATCATTGACATCACCCTCAGCTAGCCGCTCATGCCAAGTTCTCGTGCTCAAAATGTCACGGATTGTGTCATAATCGCCCTTACCAAACAGATATATTTTCCTTGGAGGTTCTTTAATTGGCTTACTACTTAAATCCGGTAAATTTAGCACAAGAGAGAGCCTATAACTCGGGAAGATATGCCACATCACCCGATGTGGCATATCTTCCCGAGTTATAGGCGCGTCACAACGGTTGACGGTGACACAGGTATTACTTATTACTAAATCAAGAAAATTATTATTATCATTAGAAACATTATTATATTGTTGTAGTCCTGATATTAGTAAAAAATCTGTGAAATCCTGTATATCACCCGCCATACAACCATACGAAGCCAACGCTCCCCTCAAGTCCGAGCGCCATTGCACCGAGCTCATATTAAAATCACCCAGCACTACAAACATAACAAAACTTAAGAAAATCACATGACATTCGGATAGAAGGTGGTATAAATTCGAAATACAGGTTTAGTATTATCCACGCAGTCTTTGGTCCTGTTCAAAGTTTACCTAGTAGATTTTCTGTGTCCTAGGTATCGTGACACAAATTTTGGAAACTTACTGAAGAGATATGGAAGATGTACAAATTTTAGTTTCATCAGACTTCGTAAGATTGTATTGTATATTCATAATTTATCATGGTGGGTAGAGGAAAATACTATAATAGACGTCAGTCCAATAAATACGTTGTACAAGAAGCTGTGATTTTCACTAAGTTCCCAAATACTACATCTGGCGACGAGGATGGGATTGATTGGCGGATTTGCTGAATAGCAAAGATAGACACTAAGAATAAGTTTATTTATTACAATAGACAAGTTCTGGCGACATTAGAGTTACCTAATTACTGTTTAATGAAGAATTTATTACTGTCCAGTCTGTTTTCTATTGTTTTTTCGACCAGTTAAGTATGTTAATAATTTTCAATATTTATAAATAATTAACATTTATTTTAGGTATCAATTACATCCATAGTTATAAAAAATAAAAACATATTTCTTATTAGTTTGACTTAAAAATAATTTATTTTAAGAAAAAGAAATAATTTATAATTTATTTTATTTTAGTACCTATGTTATGTTCTCTGAGCGTCGCGTCGGTGGCGTCATGGCTAGGATGTCGGACTCCCATGCGGGAGGTCCGAGTTCGAAACCATGCAATGTCATGTACCAATGAGTTTCGGTTTTTTTCGAAGACTTACGTACATTAACCGACTGTTCTGACGGTGAAGAAAAACATCGTGAGGAAATCTGCACACTGAGATAACCAATGTGTGAAATGGGGAAGGCAATGGCAAACCACCCCATTAAATCTGCCAAGAGAGTCGTTCTATGTGATTAATTTCTTAAAATGATCACGACCCTCAGCAATGAGGAATACGACTTTGAATAACGTTATGTGCTGTTATAATAAGAGTACTTGTAATTTTCAATTGAGATAACACAGCCCCAACATTGTAGCATTAATAGGGAATATTTGGAATCCCATTGAAAATTTCCACTACGATAACTACATTAAAACAGCACTGTGGTTTCATTACGGCTAATTTGAGCACAGCTGTTGCCACCGCTAAGCGAATAGGCTTTTACTATACCCGGGTCGGCTGATATGTCCCGGGCCTCACAATGAAAACAACATTTAATTTTAAAAAAAATTATATCTCAACATAATCTCAAGAAAGGCTAATACATTTATCATAACGGTGTTCTAATTTAATTAAACCATCTCTATAATGTGATTCGTCGGGCTCCTCAGAATAGTTGTTAACGGCGTCAATAACCTCCTCGTTGCTTTGAAATCTTTGTCCTCCAAGGAATTTTTTGAGGTTAGGTAATAGGTGGTAGTCACTGGGTGCTAAATCTGGCGAATAAGGTGGATGTTCAAGCAATTCGAACTTTAATTCGTAGATTTTTCCCATTGCAATGACTGAGCGATATGTGCTGGAGCATGTTCATGGTGAAACAAGATTTCACCATCTCTGTGTTGGGCCCGGGACTTATCAGCCGACCCTCGTAGCTTCCAATATTAATTCCCAGGCAGGCTGCTCCTATATACCACCAAATAAGAGTTACTAATAACATCAATTGAAACTTTTCCTGTTTTGCAGTTGGTTGGGCAACAAAACAAAAGTTGTTCTTTGTTCTGTCGGGCTGACTCCACATGCCAACGTCGTTATAGCATTCTAGTGGTTAAAAGGTATTGTAATTATCTCTGTTTAAACAAAACATCAACTTGGAATGTTGGAATGAATGTCTGCTGTGATAAAAAGGGTAAAAATAGATGAAAAAGGAATAATTTTCATCTATTTTTCCCGTTTCTTGAGGGGTGCAGGCAATATAACAGAGGTATATCTTGAAGACTTTTAATTCGTATTACATTAAAATTAAAATAATTATAGTGAATCGTGTAAAGCGTTATCGATCGCGGCCATGTTCGAATTGAAGTTTTTTTCTTTCTTTCGTTTGCAAATTATCCATTAGGATGATACTACACGAGTTCTCAACATATTTTTTACTTAAAAAAAATCTACTTCGAAACCCAGGTAAGCCCAGGTTGCGGCACCATTAGTGAGCGTTCTCTAGAATAATTTACAACGATGGCTTTCCTACAGTTAGTCATACAAAATACCTACCTTCAATTAATTACCCTGTATTAATACGAAATCCTGAGGACACAAGCCCAACTTATCCATTTATTTAAGGACAGTGAATCTTATACGGAAATAGGCAATAAACCGACTTACCCTTTTCTTATCTCGAATTTGAATAATCGGTACTTAAACCTCTCGTCCAATTACTGAGACGATACTCTGTGGCTTAAAGTACATTCACCCATAAAAGTGGACAAAAAACTGTGTATATAGCGGTATTAAATTATACGGGTTTTATCAGATAACCAAATCTTTACATGTTTCATATTTATTAAATTATTTTTTGTAAAACGAGTTAGACAGTAGACATCCCACCTTACAATATTATTAGAATGTTTTCCATGCGCTGCTAACCTTGAGGACTTAGATAGGGTGCCCCATGTGCCAATAAATAATTACACTTCAAACTGAAACACAGCAAGGCAAGCAATACTTCTTTGCAACAGAAATTACCGACTACTTTAACGGTGAAGGAAAACATCGTGAGAAACCTGCATGTCTGAGGAAAAAAAGTTTCCGAAGGCGTGTGAAATTCAATCAGCACTGGGTCATCTCGGTGGGTCAGGGCCCGTACCCCCCTTGTGCAAGGAGAGGCTTGTACCCCAACAGTGGGGACATTAATAGGCTGGAGAGACGAGATTGTAAAAGAATAAGTATCTACTATAGTTTTTGATTTAGTCCAAAGAACACAGGTTCTCTTTTTACGGATTCAATTTTCTCAGAAAGGGTATATTATCTCTATTCGAAAAGGGTTATTGGACGAATCTATCATAATACGCATAAAGATGATAAATATTAGAGGCCCCTTGGTTCATTAATAATAGCAGTGAATCAATACTGGAAGGAAAACATCGCAGGATGAACACATGGCGGGAAAAATAACTAGCTTATTTGCGAGAATTCGATAGGTTTCCACATACTGACGTGGTAAGGGAAAGAGCGGCTGTTGTCATGACAAGACGGACTATTATACATTTATTACTGAATGCTAATTGCAGGTACTTACTTATTTACCGGATGGCAAGTTCCTTTTTATCACTCGTTGTATGACTGAGATATTTTGATCGATTGGAAGGAAAATATTTAAAAATAAATAAATATTTAAAAAAAGTAAATTCATTGTAATTGACATTATTAATCTGTATTAATAATCTAATATTTATAAAAGATAAATACTTAAAGAATTCATGTGTATTCATTCAATATGATTTTAATTTTTAAAATATTTAATTTTTCTTAAATCATCTCCTTTTCAGTTTCAGTTTTCTGCGAAATTTAAATGCTGTTTAGGTTACTATCTATTATTAGTTTATGTGTGTACAAAGACAAAACAATTCGTCACGAGCTACTTTGTAACACTATTAATCTTCCCGCCGAAAAATTGTGAATAAATAGAAAAAATGCGGTAAAAACACGTATGTTGATATAACGATATTTTAGCACATTATGTCAAACAGAATGATGAGCCTCTATACGAGTACTTTGACGTTCTGCGTGTCAGTTCTAACGATCAAAATTATGGAATGACATTCTCCCATGCCTGCGTTGACGTGGCACGAATGGCGATAGTGTGAGGAAAGCAGGAAAATGGAAAAACGAGAGCCGAATGATGGGCGAAATTATGGTTGAGATAATTAACTGATGATTGCTCCCTTTAGTTCAGCGAAATCGAAATATTAAGCTTTTTGCATTTCATTGTACATATTCATTTACACAAAAAATTGGTAAACTGAAATTCTACTATGAGATACAATTTAAATGGTTAAATTGCTTTGTATATTAATTCCTTGGTTTATTTTTGATTAATTAATTTAAATTTATTATTATTGTGATTTGTATTTTCCTATAGTAAATTGTATGAGTAATTGTTATGTAGACTTATTACATTAATGCAGAGGCCAGGAAATTAGCCAGTCTTGGCCCGTTGGCCGCGGATCATTTTGAAAATTAGAGCTTAAACATGACTATTTCCGCCGAGGCTTATATAGTGCTTTTCTCAAAGAATGCGAAAAAATCAACAACAACAAAATTGACGCATTTCAAATACTGATTCCAGCTGAAAGTACTAGACATCCATATAAGGAAAGAAGTGGCGTTACACATTAGGATCTAGAGCTGCGTAGAAGCAGGAACAGTAATGGATTTACTTTGCAGGCTCGGGTCGGTAAGTTTATATGAAAACTCAATACTATCCGCGTCGCCCCTCGCTCCTGCCTGACACAGCGCCCTGCACCTCTGCAGCACCTTCTAGCTGTTGAGTCGCCAGCTTGCAGCCAGATAGAAGCAACTGCATTTTTTAATGCATTGTGCACATTTCAGATTATCTTCAAAATAGTTTTGCGGCGTAATTTTGGCAATGGACACTTCATTGCCAAAATCTACATTTAATCAGATTTCAGTTCATATACATTTGGTGTTATAAATAGAGGATAATTGTGAACTATTTTGTACAAACCCTTATTACCGTAGTTGAGAAACAACAACTTCGCTAATAACTTCCCATCGGGCGCCATAAGTTAAGTGGTATTGCTCAGTCGCCCATACTTAGGAACAAACCACGTAGCTATTACATAAATGATGTATTACACCGCCGCCGCCGCGTCGAAGTGCGCTAAAATATCACATTATTACCGTGAGAGCTGATCGCAATTCCTGGCACGTAGTGCGACCGCGAGACGCATTGAACGCGAAAGAACCGCCGCGCAAAATGGTAATAGAATGCATAATTTGTATTGAGAAACTTTTTTTACAACGCTGATTCGGTGTTTTGAAAATAAATATCAGAAAAGTTTTATGAGTTACGTGCTTTCGAATGTTTTCACAATGGATAGGAATAAGAATATAAGCAAACCTAATCAGATTTTAAACTGACACGATTTTTATTATTTTTTAACAACGAAAACGTGGCTAATCGCGTCGGTATTTAATTTTGGAAAACTAGACTTTAGTTACCTTTGTGATTAAGCCCCGTTTTCGTAGTTAAAACGGCCTTATCATATATTCTTATCTATATTCTTCAACTATTCTGGTCCGAAAGTGATCATGAAAGTTAAACAACGTTGGGCGCGGTCAGACCCAGGATCAGATAAAAATGTACCGAAAGTGATCGCTAGGACACCAAGACCAATGAGATTTTCGGTTTTGACATGGAATCTATTTCATATCTTACACACTCGCTTTGTATGTGAGTGAACTTGTGTCTAGTCACCGTGACGATAATGTGTACTTTCAGCATACCACTAGCTCTTGAACTAATTAACCAAGCAAAGTGGCTGTTATACTATAGGATAGAGTCATTCGGTGCCGTTCTAACAATACCTAACAATAATTGAAAAATTGTTTCCCCGCTTCGCTACAGCCTGCCGAAGTGGGTCTTTTTTGGGCAACAAAAATTACCGACTTATATTAAATTCTCTATTACTTTGGAACTATTATAGATATCGAAACACTTGAAACTGTGTTGTAATGAGCTTGAACTACACTACTGAAAACCAGGTCTCTCCGAGGTCAAATGCTTGTTTAGTAGTAAATATAAAAAAAAATTAAAAAAAAACTTCGCATCTGGTTACAACAGTTGAAAATAATTGACAAACTTCATCAGTTGTGACCTCATGCCTCGCATAATATGCCGTGATATAAATAGGAAGCGCGGCCGAATACGACAAACACCCATGTCTAACGCAGAGCGACCGAGCATCTATTGTTTGCAACAAAAATTGCAACAATCTGACGACTACGAGCAAACTGGCGGCTCTTCGCGTGTTGGTCCAATGTTGGAGTTGCAGAATAGATTCCATGTTTCGGCAGATCTCAGAAGGGAAAGAAGACTGACAGGTTTTTTTGAAAGCTTACTTACTTTACCGTCTGCTCTAACGGTGAAAGAAAACACCGGAAGCGAGCCTGTACGAACTACTGAGTTAACCAATGCGTGAAATTGGGAAGGCAATGGTAAACTACCTCATTAAATCTGCTAAGAAAGTCATTATGAAGTTTTTCGTAACCCTCAGGAATACGACTATAAAAACCCCAAGTAAAATCAAAGCAAAACTTAACCTAGTTAAAAAAACAGGTAATTAACCGCTAGTATGTACGTACATAAGGTAGAGCGTAAAATCCGCGCTGCACCTGATCGGATATTGCTAAAAGATTCAGACTACAACCGCGCGGCAAATATTGGACTGAAACTCAAAAGCGGACGTTTTACATAGGCCATGGTTTTTCAATAGACTTGCCATCGACAACAGCAGGTCGTGACCTAACAAATAAACGGATTTTGTAATAAGGGAAACGAGGGGACGATTGTCCGCCGATAGCTATTGCCTTTTTGATTGCATAAAGAGAACAGACGAGCAAACAGGCCACCTGATGGTAAGTGGTGATAGTAGCCCATAGTCATCTCACCTTACTATCAAGTTATTAACAATGAATTGCAAGAAACGTTCTTAAAGTTAAGACTTTGTCTCGTGTCATCTCTATGTGGAGCTATAGCGTAGTAAGGGATAACACGTCTTTTAATTAAGGATTTTTCGTGCACCTGGCGGTATGAGGGTTGTCGAAACAACTGCTCTTATCTATTATTTGAATATGGAATGTATGGTATGGAAACTTTTCATAACTCTCATTTATTATTGTTCAACTTTCTGAATCTTATTTGTTACTAAGTGTAACTTGCAATGGGCAAAGACTGCATCGACTAAGTCTACTGCACTCTGTACATTTTTTTAAATTGATTTTGATGAAATAATGATTTTAAACTCTGACCTGGAATATAAAAACCCTGTCAAGAGGGCGCCATTGCTAGTTTTATAACTTACAATTTAATTCCGCAAAATGGCAAGAGTTTTTCCTGGTCCTGACCTGGTATACCCTGATATACTCAACGGAATAATGTAGGTATAATAAATAAAGGTAGTTCCTTAAGCGGGCAATCATTGTATGGTTCCCCTACAACGTATAGGGAGCCGTAACTGCAGTTGATTGGACAGCGCTGAAAAGTTCCGTTTTAGCCGCAAGCCAATGTTTGATTTAAGCTGATATGTGGCTTTTTCACGCAGGTTTTAGGCCCGAAAAATAATAAAATTGAATACAAATCACATTTTTTTTAACTGACTGCTAAACCCGCATTTTACCTCGATCTCGCCTGATGGAGAATCATCATCCATGTAAGTATACCATAATGTATAACATATTTTATCTATTAGTAACTAAAAACACTGTCGTACGTTCCTCGTGGCCCTATTATATAGGTATACCTATACTTTTGTAACTGATCATCATAGAATAGAGTAGGTGCTATAGATGGCGATACTAAATAATAGTAAGCCACTCTGATTACGAGGGTGAAGGAAGAGTCCCTATTTATTTACTGCTACATAATATCATGTTTTCTGAATCATAAGATTCATGAGTAAAATTATCTATGTTCTCGATAACGCTCCATTCTCAATAACCATTTCATGAAGACGCCCTACGGAAGGGAGACTATTTTTTCTTTCATCCATGTTCCATTGAAAATATAGGTATATGCAATTAATGAAACACTTGCACCTGCGTGCCTTAAATAAACACCTGCATATCGTGGGTATCACAGAAGTCCTTTGTGTAGGGATTGTATGGAGGTGGATGAGACGGCTGCATATGCTGCAGGCGTGTCGATCCACTAATGAAATAAGGCTTCCCACAATACAATATGGTCCCCATCGAAGTTGACTGAGTTGATTGAATATCCGGGCCTCCTACTGCAATACGTGCAGCTTAATGGCTGAGGTAACGAGGGGACATGTACAAAGGTCCTAATTTATCGGAGCAGGTACAGGAGCTATGAATCCACTCACAATCACGAACAATCCATTGACATTCCGTTCTTGCGCTTCCAGAAATGTTCTCTTATCCGGAAAACTGCCGATCCTCGGTACATTTTTCAATTGAAAATCTTGTTTAAACGGAAAGGATTGGTAATATCCGCTCTATATATTTATTTAAACGTTTCATCATAATTTGTCATCATATTGAGGAGCTCGTAGCGAAGTTGCGAGCACGGTCCGAAAGTGATCGTGCAGGTTAAGCAACGTTGGGCGCGGTCGGTACTAGGATGAGTGACCGCTTGTGGCATATTTCATCTGAGCTCCTCCGTGCTTCGGAGAGCACGTTAAGCAGTCGGTCCCAGTTGTTGTCGTACGACAGCAGTCGTTAAGCCATGTGAGAGGCCTACGGGCGGCCTGAACAACTCTGACAATAGGCTGGCCACTAACTATACGATAAGCAAGCAAGCATCATAATTTTGACAGAAGGCAAAAATCAATTACAGTTAATAATGCTGCAAAAGTGTAGTGAACTGCTTTCCATTTGATTTTTTATTATTATTGTTGTTTTTTTTTTATATTTGCAAGAAAAAGAGGTAAAATAAACAAAATTCCATGCAATCATTTGAACAGCTAGCAAAAATATTAAAAAAAATGCCCTATATACTCGTACAAGCGACTTTTCACCGTCATGTTTCCTCTAACCGCAAAAAAGTCAACAACATATTTCCTCATTTCAAGTGCGATGGGCCGGCATTGCAGGGGACCCAGGGGAACTTGACCCCCTCCCCCCGTTTATCGACAAAATGTCCCTTGGCAAGTGTTATGTTATGCTCATACTATTCTATTGTCTCCAGTTTTCTTTCAGGTGCAGAAATTTTTTCTCAAAATAATAATATGACAATCTTCGATGGATAACATATTCATAACTTATTTTGAGCTTGATAGTAAAATTAGAAGTGAAACAAAGTTAATTAAAACTTTTTTACAAAGTACACCGCAGAGCAAGTATGGAAAAAAATGCCAGTGAAAAAAGTAAATTCTACGGTGTACTTTGTTTAATTGTTTCATATGAAAAAACAATCTTCGATTTAAAAGATTGGGTAAGTGTTACGACAGACAAACAGACAGAACGACATTGTTGCTCTCTATAGCTATAAGTTGGAAAGGGTCAAGTTGAAAACCCAGTTTTTTTTTTTCGTACTGATAATTGCTGTTGGTCCTAAAGACCTTTACAGCTTCACCGGGGTTTTTGGGGCGAGCGCTAAGTACGCTCCAGCCTGGAGGAGGACTTAAAAACTACTATAAGAAGCGACTGCTTAAGGGCACCCAGGTGGGTACGGACCTCGGCTTAGGACGTCGCTGGGGAGGGGTTGAAAACCAGCGTCGCTAGATGTACTCATATTGGTATCTATACATCTAACGACACTCAGCTGAACTTAGCCCTTTTAATAGATCATATGTTTACTACATTAAGTCATACAATTTAAAAAGTGTATTCGCATGGTTGTAGTATTTTAAGCCAAATATGGTCTAGATTTTCTATTTCTAAGTAATCTTTTTGCCTCAAAATGTAGTGTTACTTTTTGTAACCCTAGATCCGCTCCTGGTCGCGGTAAAGTCGACGACAAACTCGTTACGGTGAACAATTACGGTAATATGTTGGTATTATTAACCTCTTCTCTCAGCGAAGATGTTAAACCCCGAGGGATATCGCCATTTTTTCCCGCCATAATAAAAATCTATGCCTATTTGTCCCTTTTCTTTTTTATCTTCCAGTGTTGACGTGGATAAAATACCAGGACCGCGAGGGATTCCTTTTAAGTAGGTGATATGTTGATTTTTCATGTTACTTTTAAGTCATAAAACGTCAAAATTATAAATAAGATGTAAGTATTTTAATAAAATAGAAGATTTACCTGAAGCCACTTGACTCTAGTGATGTTCTCTTCGGTAACAGTGAGCGCTCTTCTCTCTTCCAACTTGTACGTATCATCGTAGTACATGTACTCCGTAAACGTCAATCCACTAGTGGTGTACTGCTGCGTGAAATATATCGATATAGTCCCGTTCACAATGTCGTGTTCGATAATCCATCGACATTTTATCGGCACGGGAAAAGGGTTGGGGAAGTTGGGGGTCTGTATGACCCCCGTGGGGTGTTTGAGGCGCCCACCGCAGGTTTGGGGCCCCTGGTGCTCCCTGTCGCCATCCTGGGAGTAGACGTGGTCTGCCGCGATGGTGATCAGTGTTATGCTGAGGAGACGCTGCATGGTTAACCTGTAACAAATAAAATTAAGTTGTAAAGCGTTATTGTTGGTGACTGTACTCAATACGGAAGTTTAAATAGTGTTTCAGAATGCGTAATAGTTTTTATTGAAAGCAACATGATTTTTTCAGCTTTATAATTTACTTTTTTATAAACTATTTTCTGGCTCGTTTGGTTTCTTGACCTATACTTTATACAATTTGGGATGATCCTTTAGATAGATGCCATACGACGTAAATGTGTTTTCGCGAATAATGTCAAAATAAGAACTTAAAAATTTGTTTAGGAAAACGGCTGTAAATATTTTTAAATACATAAAAATGCTGTTTATTTGTCGATTATTCCAATTATATCGTTTGAAATAAGATTGTTATTATGTTTTTTTAATAACTGCGTAGTTATATACTACCGTGGAATCGTCTAGAGATTGGCTCGATGAAATCGACAATTATCGTACAAAAATTTCAAATCGATTATTTTTCCTTGAAATTGTGATGATGAAAGTTAAAATTCAAGAATTTCACGACAAAAAAATCTGAAATAATTAATATTAATAGAAGGTGTAATTAATCAATCTTTTAAAGAATCGGATCGATTGGTTGGTTTGTTGATATGAATGGTTTATTTGGTTTGTTGATATGAATGGTTTCTTAATGGAAATTAAAGTGTTCGAGGGTTCGGTTCCTGCAGATGTTTGTACATAAAGTGCTAGTATATGATGATATTGTGTCTTCGTTGCATTTTATTACATATAGGTTCTTACCTAAAGTTTTATAAATTTGAGAAATTATACAACGAAACCAAAACCTATTCGATCCAAAGTATTATCAAAACAAAAAATTCTAAAGCGATGAACTTAATTGAAATCCTTTCGCTTTATTTTCGTTTCCTGTAAAAGAAGAATTTAAATAAAATGAAAGAAACGTTAGAAAATAATAAAGCATCTGAAGCATCCAATAGGAATGTAATAATTTAGTTGGGAGTTCATTGAAAGAAATTGGAAGAACAAACCGACGTCGTTCGCTGAATGTTCCTCATTATTTGGACCGGCCGGCCAGACAATCGATGCTTTACAATTTATCTTTGTCTAAATTCCTCGCAGGAACACTTCCTTTTTTATATTCTGCTCATAATGAATTTGGACTTTTTATAAGATTTTCTCCCCAGCCTAGTCGTGTTTATTCGTTTTATTTTTAACATAATTATAAAGCCCTTTAGCTCGATACCTCACAAATAGCGTCATTCTGCCCGCGACATAATTGGTATCACTGATTAGGAGCTATTGGTAAGAAACAATTATGCTGACGTTGACCTAGAAAAGGCATTTGATAGAGTACCTAATAATATTTATGGGAAATACTAATATAATAATTGGATGTGCGATCAGCTGGCCTGCTGGATAAAGCTCGTCTTGTCAGTTCCCACATAAAATTAATTGAGCGGCGCGATAAATGAATAATATCCTGTGCCCATTAGTGGAGTTAATCAAGGTTCTGTCATCGGACCGATGCTGTTTCTGTCAATTATACCTGAATTTAGCATTCTTTGTCATCATCATCATCAGCCTATTAATGTCCCCACTGTTGGGGCACAGGCCTCCCCTTGCACAAGGGGGGTACGGGCCATGATCCACCGAGCGGGCCCAGTGCTGATTGGTGGATTTCACACGCCTTCGGAAACTTTTAATTTCCTCAGACATGCATGTTTCCTCACGATGTTTTCCTTCACCGTTAGAGCAGTCGGTAAATGTACGTAAGTCTTCTAAAAATACGAAAAACTTTCATTCTTTGTAATGGAAACCAACTATTGCCTACTTACTTTTCCAATAATTAAGTGAATTACTTTCAATGTTGTTTGTTGAATAATTTATTTTGACCCTATATAAATTACCTATATGTAGATATTTATCCCAAAATGACATGGAGTATGGGTTTAGACTCGTAATACTAATTAATTTCCAAATATTGAATTGAGCTTTGTTCTATGAAAATGCGGTACGTAATTGAAACACATTATTTGACGTGATACTCATTATGATGAAAATGGATGAGCCTGTTAATAAACTACACAGGTTTGTTGCAGTTGGAAACTATATGTAGGTATCATAGGGATGTTGAGTAATTTTTTTTTAGTCGCACCTGTATATCAAAAGTTGAACGTCCAAAATTATTGTAATATTTCAGTTTCAGTAGTTTCAGATATATAAAGCTTCAAAGTTTCTGATTAGTGCCATAGAAAATACTGTTTTAGAAAGAGACCGATATAATGTAATAATTACGTGTAATGTAAGTGTGTAGAGTAGACACATAGCGTAATGGCGCGTTTCACGAAGTGCTAAAAATGTTAGACAGATACTGTAATCGTCGAATTCTACATTATCTGTCTAAGGTAAAACTGGTAAAACAGTTAGTGATGTTATGAAATATGTAAATAAACAAACAAACAAACAAATAAATAAGATTTTTAGCCACTTCGTCGTGAAATGCACATCCCTAGTTAGCGCATAGCCTAATTGTATTACACTATGTGGCTAGCCCTTTGCGATTTGCGACTGAAAATTAGGTTTTAATTTTTGTATGTATACTAGTGCCGTTTGTTTTATTGCCCCAAAACATTAGCTTGGTTTTAAGTGTCGATATATACCGTTATTAGAGAATATTGTAAGGTAAATATAGTTAATATTTAAGTAGTAAAAAACCGGTCGTGGTGAGTTGATTTGAAAGTAAAATAAATGTTGTGCAGTGTTATAAATCTCATTTAAGGTTAAGTTTCATGAAGTTCTACTAAGTAGCGACACGTTGTGTCAATAATGCATATACGTATAGCATTTATAATAATAAAACATGGGTAAACTATTAGATGGCGCTAGTTTCATAGATCAGTGGTTAAAATCCACATGAGGGTCAATACCATTACGATATGTGCGTATTAATGATCCGCACTTCACGAATACATATAGTGTTTAATTCGACGATTACAGTATCTAATATTTTTAGCACTTCGTGAAATGCCTACGCACTTTGTGTAACGCGCCATTACGCTATGTGTCTACAACATATGTATATAGAGACGGTCTCTATTGATAATTTAATTATTCAATGAATTGTGATTAATTAGGAATCGTTTAACTGCCTTTCTCTGAGTTTTGTTTCATTTTCGTATTAGATTAGACTTAATTATGTAGCTACTAGACTCTAATTAATTAGATTCTCAGCCCTGAGCTTAGAAAAAACATAGTAATAACTAGAAAACATAAGAGCTGAGGTTTATTAAATAAAATCACCCCTGAGAATTATCGGACACAAAAGTCTTGTGTATTGTAGGAACGCGCTATGATAAGGACATGGATGACGTAATGTCAGTAGTATGAAAGGGAAAAGGGAAGAACTTCCACCAGGCGGGGTGTTGTGCCTGGTGCCCAGATGTCCTGGTCCAACTGTGGATGTTTGGAACTCGTATATATACGAAGTCCTAGGAAAATTTCGATAGCGCGTTGTACGCCGATGTGAGTAGGTACTGTATCGTAGTGGCGCGTGTCGTGCGTCGCCACAGTATAAAAGTTATAGGTACAGAGTATAAACAAAAACCCATAGAAAGCCGAAAGGGGATGTTCATTATTAAAAGTGAACACATTGGTTCTAAGACTTTGATTTTCGCGAAAAAGTCTATTCTCCACGCATTTTGGTATATTGATCGAAATGCATGAAAAGTAAAAAAAATAATTGCAAAAATAAATAAATTGTTCAGTTAATGATAATAAACATCCCTTTCGGCTTTATAGGGAATTTTTGTTACACCCCGTTGATAAAGAACTATTAATAAACTTTGATATGGATATTAATGCGCTAACCATCCCTTCGTGGGATAACTTAATAATATATATTCAAAGTCGAACTTTGCTCGTCGACCCTTTACAAACCTTTATGGTGAAAGTTTTAGATGGGAATACTCCAAGAATTTTATAAGTGAACTTATAACTGTGTAATTTTAAAGCCGTAACAAACTGTGTTTATACATTTCTTCTTCTTCTAAGTCGTATTCCTCATTGCTGAGGATCGCGATCATTCTAAGGAAATAATAAATTAATCGTGGCAGATTCAATGGGGTGGTTTGCCATTGCCTTCCCCGTTTCACACACTGGTTATTTATTTATTTAACACTTTAATGCACAAAAATAGTACATGAGGCGAGCTTAAGCTTAGGCTTGCTTGGTTATCTCAGTGTGCAGGTTTCCTCACGATGTTCTCCTTCACCGTCAGAGCAGTCGGTAAATGTACGTAAGTGTTTCGAATAAACCGAAAAACTCATTGGTACATGGCATTGCCTGGTTTCGAACTCGGACCTCCCACGGCACGGGAGTCCGAGGTCCTAGCCACGACGCCACTGACGCTCATCTATACGTACGTAACTAAAATTAAAACATACTTATTTAAACAGGATTTCAAGAGATAGGTACTATTCACTAATTTCAATTGCACACATAATATAATACGAGTATTATATGAAATCAGACTTCCCTCACAAAATGATCGACACTCGATATCCACATAGAATGAGCAGCACACATTTACTATGGGAAGTCAATTTCAAATGATTGATAGCTATATCCGATCCGATGTAACTCCAGATGATGAATAGCGTTCGTGGTCCAGTTTTCAGGAGTGATGTTTTTATCAGCCAGTACACAATTTATAAAAACCTGAGTGGTAGAATAATATTGCGAATACGCACTCTTTAAACTGACACCACTGTATTATTGATGAGGTTTGTGATCATGCTATGGAAATAACCACATAGACCTATTATCTTGGCAGATTTAATGAATTGGTTTGCCATTGCCTTCCCCATTTCATACACTAGTTATCTCAGTGTGCAGGTTTCTTTTTCCTTCACTGTTAGAGCAGTCGGTCTCTTCTTCTAAGTCGTGTTCCTCATTGCTGAGGGTCGTGATCATTCTAAGGATTAATCACATAGAACGACTGTCTTGGCAGATTTAATGTGTTGGTTTGCCATTGCCTTCCCCATTTCACACACTGGTTATCTCAGTGTGCAGGTTTAGTTAGAGCAGTTGGTAAATCTAGCTAAATCTTCAGGAAAAGTCTAAAAAGTCTATGGTACATGGACACTGCATGGTTTCGAACCCAAACCTCCATCATGGGAGTCGGCTGAAGGGGTCCGACGTCCTATATGCATACCTTTAGCCACTACGCCACCGCCGCTCTAGCAATAAGTGACGTAAAGTTATAGGAAATCCCAAAGTATAAAACTGGAATTTAGCTTTAGGGACCCGTCTCAACGATATTATGCTAAACAAAACCCTGCCTACACCGCCTTTAGCAAGCAAAACCATATACGAGCTGAACTATTTACCAACACACTTTTACATATTTATTCTCCATCCTAAGTACACTCGTAAACAGAAACTGAAACATAACTTATTTAATTTGTTACGTAGCTATTTGCTAGTAAACTTTTCACGATAAAATATTTATATTTCACGTTCAAACAGTCACCCAGTATTGACGAAAGAAAGAGCTTATAGAATCTCTACTATGATTGATTAATATCGTTACGGGATAATTTTTAATTGGTAATATAAATTAATCGTATTCATAAAAAGAATTTTATTGGAACGTGAGTGCAACTTTGTCTTTCTAAGATACTACTCGAAGAACCACAAAAGAACTTTGTTTGCTGAAGTTTTCTTCAGGACATTATTGCCCCTTATTATTTATTTGTAAGCTTATAGCAAGTTCTTGAAAAAAACTTTGTATCGAAACTCATCGTGGGACGATATTTTTATTCGATCGAGGGAGGGCGTGTTGTAAATTATTTTTAGTCGATATTTCTAAGTATAGAACACTGCAGTGGTTTTGGACTGTACCTATTTCTAGACCTTTTCGTAGAAATCTATTTTTTGATTTTCTAGATGTCTATGTTGTGTGGGCTAAATGCGCTAATCTCTATCCTACTAGCCAGGTTTGTACATAAATTAAAATTCAAGACCTCTTCCAGGACTCAAAGCTTTGTCACAGGTTTAGATTTAATTTAAAGGCTATGTAATAAAATAAGATTGTTAAGGTACCACTGGTACCACTAGTACTTTTAATGTGCGTTATGGAAACCGCTTTGAAAAAATAACTAAACATAGCGCACTCTGTTTTAAGCCCCCCGGTAGGCTTTTAGATACACTCGCAAACATTGAAAACGGGTGGCCCTCGAAAGTTTCCCTTTAAAATACATTTTACTTAAAAACCCGAGGGATTTTTATTTTTAAGTCGCATTATGATTACCTATGTATGAAAATGTAGCGTGGCAACTACGGGTATTTTGCTGTACCGACGATAGGGATATATGGATTATCGTATATATAGGGATTGTCGTAAGTGTTTACTTTTCTTGCTGGAGTAACAGCATGGGGTTATCACATAGGGCTAACCTTCCAAATTACCACTATAAGTTTCTAGTATGGGCCCGGATGTGGCTGGCGATTCCGAATTTGTACTTGAAGACCCGGTCATAGATATCGCAGTAGAGTTATCCGGCACTGTTGTATACGAGTATGCGTAATGGTAAGGTAGGCTTTGGACGGGTTTTAAATATGGCGCATGATATCAAGTTCATCTAACGGGGCTCTTGTTTGTTTGTTTGTAGTCTCTTTATTGTACTAATATTATAAACACGGAAAATAAAAAAAACATTAAAATATGTACAAAGGCGGGCTTATCCCATAGGGATCTCTTCCAGCCAAGATTTTCCTATTCATACTGGGCAATACATTTTAACCCCCGACCGATCGAGGGAGGGCTTGTTATAAGTTTGACACGTTTGTCTATTTGTCTGTATGTCTGTTTGTGTTCCGTTTATCTGTGGCATCATAACTTAACAACGGATGATCAGATTTTGACCCGGTTTTTTAAATTTAATAGAGAATTTTGTCTAGAGTGTTCTTAGCTAGGTCTATTAAAAAAAAGACCAGTGGTTTCCAAGATCTTGGAGTACCTTTGATGACAGATGGGATCTCTGGAACGGTATAAGCTAGATGGCTCGAGTTTGAGCTCAAATGTTCAGGTTCATGGTGCGTTTCCGACATCTGAAACCTTGAGGATCTGATGATGACCAGGAAAAAGTTAGTGAACTTCAATTTCACAACATAAAACTGGAAGAATTGGAAGATTATCAGCCCGCCGAAACTATAATATTTAGATCTTCTTCTTCTTTTTCTGGAACTAAAGTTGTAGGGAATCCTGGGACATCACAAGAGAAAAAATAATTAAAGATGACGGCCAAAAAATAAATGAAAATGATGTGGCCCTACAAATTTTAAGATTAGATAAGATAGATAAGAGGCCGAAGATAGAGGCGCCGCAGGTCTAACTTGCTGAATGTTCTTAGCCATGTCAGATGAGATGAAATGAAATGGATTAGTGGTTCTAAGATCTTGGAGTATCTTGGAATGTTGGAGTATTATGGAATCTCTGGAACGGTAACAATTAAGTTATTCGAGTTTGAGCTCAAATGGTTATGACCTTGCTACAGTCCTCCTCTAGATGCCGGCTAGCAGGGTTCTAGGACAGTGTGCAGATGAAGTAATACAAGAACTTGGTAATAGATATTATATTTTTAAGGAACAGAACACAGAAAATAGTAAATGTAGAAAATAGGTAGTAGTAAGAGACAAAAATAAAACAGAGAAACGTCCGTTCAGGACAAGATACAGAGAGATAGTGCAAATACAAAGAAAACAATGAAATTAATGGAATAATGGAATTTAGAAATGGAATGGGAATATGATTTGAATTTTGAAAATATAGATGAAGAAATGAAGATGCCAATACAAAATGAGGTGAGATAAACGCTAACGATGAAGTTGAAATTGATGGCAAGGAGGTTGATATGAACGATGAAGTCGACATCGTTACAACCTTCCCACATCTGGAACTTTGAGGACCTGATGATGACCAGAAAAAATGGTTCGTCAGAGATTTTTTATTTACAGTTGTCTTGACACGCGTTCGTCACTGCGTTCTCCGTGACGCAAGCTATTTCTACTGTTCAGTTGATATGTCGCAGACATTTAAGTAGATGTCGCTTTAGTACGTCATTGTAGCGCAGAAATCTACCATGATTTTCCCTTTATCCTGTATACATTGATACCAGATCCTAAAAAGAAGTTAGTATGTTTGGCTCGTTCGGGGATATTACCCAGTTAATCTGGGTAAAGCTTTGTCCCATAGGTTAGTCGCTGTTTGTTTGCAAGCTCGTTCCGGGACGATATTACCCGGATACCCGGGTACACTGAAAGAAAAGCTTGTTTACTTCAAACAAGAACGTGTTTCAATACGAGTACCTATATAAAGTCGGCTAGTTAACTTCAACCAAGAAATTGTTCACTTCTACCAAGATCTTAGTTGTATCTATCAAGTAATTTGTTCAAATTAATAAAAATTACTTTATATGCTCTAAACTAAACATGCTTTCTTTCAGTGTAGTCGGCGACACAAGCGTGGGCGGGTTTCATATTTGTATGTAAACTATATCCCGGCCAATACAGCTTTAGTTTTAATATTTCTGTAGGTAGTCGACCATATACTCGTACCTCATTCTTCTAAGTCGTATCTCTCATTGCTGAGGGTCGTGATCATTCTAAGGAACTAATCACATAGAACAACCCTCGTGACAGATTTAATGGGGTGGTTTGCCATTGCCTTCCCCATTTCACACACTGATTATTTCTGCATCACAGTGTGCAGGTTTCCTTCACCGTCAGAGCAGTAGGTAAATGTTCGTAAGCGTTTTGAAAAAACCGAAAAAGTCATTGGTACATAGCATTGCATGGTTTCGAACCCGGACCTCCCGCCACCGACGCTCCGCAACCTCGAGCATCGTACCTCATGCGTCATGGTAAAAAAATATATTTTTTTAAAGTACCTTTGATAATCGCAACCATGCAACTCACCTACCAACTTAATGTTAGATAAAGTCTCCCGAAAATGTTCCTGTCTATAATACTGATTAAGGCTAGGACTTTACGGGTCCGGTTCCAATCAAATAATAAAATAATTGCGAACTTGGATGAAAGAAAAAAATGTCTCCACGTCCAGGGCGAGCGCGCGTTCACTCCTTTTGATTATACGAATGCTTTACGGTTCTTTGCTAAAATGCGAATAAATACTTACTTATAATAGGTAATTGAGAATATTATCATCAATTTACACGCACTGAAATTTCATAGGTTTAGTAAGTTTCAGTAGCTCGTCCACTAAGCGAATCCAGCGGAAGCTAAAATTAATTATTTTAAGATTTGTAAAGCGATCATAATATTGTTTAGGAGCATTCGTAACTAAAGCATTATCGTACTATAAGCTTTTTTTTTTCGTACTGTTAATTGCTGTTGGTCCTAATGATCTTTACAGCTTCACCGGGGTTTTCGTACTACAAGCATTAACTACTATACTATTGTATCATTATTATTTCACAAAAAAAAGTGATTTAACAAATAACGAAGTACGATGAGAGCTTCTTTAGAAACTTGGTGTCATTTAAACGATTCCCAGAGCGTCCCTCAGTGACGTCACGAGCGAGTTTCACAGTCTTTCAAATTGACCCGAGTCTGAGGAATAAAACTTTTCCTTTATAGCAGTTATCTGGGCTATCGTCTAATTGAGAGGCTAATTTTAAGGAAAGTTTATATTTGTTTAGTAATTTGTTTTAGGAGCGTTCACAAATATTTTGATTGTCAATTTAACTTTATTTACCGAAAACCACCCTTTCGCATATTTCTGCCGCGAAGCAGCAATTCTTGCAGTACTCTGATTCGGTTTGAAGAGTAAGCAGCGAAATATTATACCCCAAAAATGTAATAGACGCACGCGAGTGGCTCCACAAAATGTGTACTCCGGTGGGCGGGGCTTAAAACGGAGTGCAAGCAGCGAGACAATCGCGCCTTGCGTTTGACTTCGAATTTTGAAATCGATCTGTGCATCATACGATCCTATGTAAGAGTTACGTAGACGGATATTCGCCTTTGTGACATCGCCGTAAGATCTATTTTTGTTTAAATATTAATTTGAGTTTCATTGTGTGAGAAATGTGTTGCATTATTTTCAATTCGCACATCGGTTCGGTTTGGTACCATCTATTACGGGAATTTTGTTGGAAGTTACTCGTCTAGGGTATGTCGCTGTGTCTAAGGGGTAATGGTTCCACTTCCCATCAGGTGGCCCGTTATTTCATCTGTTCTCCAACAATACAATTTAAAAATGCACTTCTAACTACCTACTTTACTGGTGGAAATCAAGTCTGTACCTATCTCATTACGTTTATACGAGCTATAACATGGCGTGACAGATGGACGGACGATAGAAAGTCGCAGCCGTCGCATCACGAGGAGGGTAGATAGATTCTGACGTCTACCTATCCACAACAACAACTCGCAGCCTACGTCAGTCTACCCGCGACCATGGTGCATGCAATAGGAAATAATCCTGCAATGTTTTACCACTAGAGGCGCCAGTTAAAAAAACATTCAAAAATACGATGTGTACGACTTAAAGATGATTTTGTTCTAAACATAATATAACCTAAATTTATTGCTTTCAATGACAATAATTTAATAAATAAATAATAAAAATAATTATTTTTGTTTAATAAATTTTAAATTAGCACTTAAAGCCAAATATCAATATGTAGATACGTACCTTTCCACCAAAATCCTTCAGACTCGCGCCACGCTGTTTTAACAGATTTCTTCGGTCGGCTATATTGAAATGGCCATATGATGCCATGATATCATCACAATATTACTATAGCTTTGAAAAATTAAATTAAATTAATCCAAATAACGAGAAACTTGTGATATCTTCAAAAATGACGTTTCGATTTTTTCTGTTTACGGAGTGTGCTTGTAGCGTAGATGGCTACGCAACGCTTTGTGTTTTATGTCCTATTGAGCCGAAATATCTGGAGCTCAAAACAACCCCAATAAGTGGTAAGAACCCCGTGTCTAACATAGATAAGATAGACGATAGAAAGTTCCCGGGGGTTG
Source organism: Hofmannophila pseudospretella (assembly GCA_947369225.1). NCBI lineage: Eukaryota > Metazoa > Arthropoda > Insecta > Lepidoptera > Oecophoridae > Hofmannophila > Hofmannophila pseudospretella. The sequence goes on along the minus strand of OX376330.1, from coordinate 9,256,734 downwards.
TTGATTGATATTTCACGACTGCCCAGTTATAAAGTTGCGCGACGTTGCAATACATCAGGGACGTGATTCGCTACATCGCTGCATGCATGCAAAAATGCACTTCACTGCCCGTATCTCTTTAAATTGTCCCCATTGTTCTTACGAGAACTGGGTTTCGAGGACAAATGCCTACCTATCTACATTGACTTAAATGAAATTCACGTTAAAGCTACTGGGGATAAGTAATTCACTTCACTTCTCTTATCTTCTTATCTTATGATAGGGGGCCGGGAATAAGCCAGCGGCACTTCGTCCCTTGAGGATCTTTTGTGCCAACTCCATTTTACACACTGGTCATCTCAGTGTGCAGGTTTCCTCACGATGTTTTCCTTCACCGTTAGAGCAGTCGGTAAATGTACGTAAGTCTTCGAAAAATACGAAAAACTCATTGGTACATGACACTGCGTGGTTTCGAACCAGGACCTCCCGCATGGGAGTTCGGTGCCCTAGCCACTGTGCCACCGACGCTCTTCTCACTTCTATTAACTATGTATTCGTACTTATTTTATCTATGTTGTTGTAAAACTAATAAGAGCGTCAGTGGCCTAGTGGCTAGCATGGGGGAATTCCTCGTTGCAGAGCCTGTGGTGAACAACTGGAGACCGTTTCACATCTCCTATGTGAATGTGACGCTTTCGCGGCAAAAAGGATGGGTCTGTTAGGCTCTGCCTATCTGGACCCAAGGGAATTTAAATCTCTCCCACTAAGACGCATAGTCTTGCTCATGCAAGACATATGGTGATGTGGTCAAGGGATAGGTACAAGGGGTTGAACACAAAAGATCCCCATGGGTCGAAGTGTCGCTGGGATCCCCGGCCCCCATCCAAAGATAAGATAAGATGGGGGAATTCCTCGTTGCCTAACTGGCACAGAAAACAGGCAAAACGATTACGGATTGCACGATGTTCAAGTCATTGATATACCTGGTGAAGAATGAGCCGTCTTCTTGTGCCATGGTGGCTAGGACGCCCATGCGGTTCAAAACCATGCAATGTCATACACCAATGAGTTTTTCGGTTTTTTGGGAGACTTACCTACAAACATTTACCGACTGCTATAACTTTGAAGGAAAACGTCGTGAGGAAACCTGCACACTGATATAGTCAGTGTTGAAATGGGGAATCTTCAAAGGTTTGATAAAAACTCTACGAATAATAAATATCAAGAAATGAAATGAAATATATTTATGTTTCCGCTTTTTGGTTATAAATTAAGTGTTACGTATGACATTTTAGGGCCATGCAAAAATCTGCTACGAGTATTTCTAGCGTACAAATATTTCTAGCGTACAAATATTTCTAGCGTACAAATATTTCTAGCGTACAAATATTTCTAGCGTACAAATATTTCTAGCGTACAAATATTTCTAGCGTACAAATATTTCTAGCGTACAAGAACAATCAAGTTCGACTGAAATGCGGCCCACGATAATTCGATTCAAAATTCGGTCAATTTTGTTGTCATTCACTCTTTAACATTTGGACGCGAAACTTGAAATTAATTAAACGTGCAAAAATAGAACTGGAATTCGTCCTGAAGATATCAGGTCTGCATTTTACTCGTAAATAATTTATTTTCATACATTTATCTTTGGTAACTAACATAGAGGTGGATCTTTCATATTGATTAAACTAAAAAGTCGCTATATTATATTATCCTTATCAATTTTTTCTTAAATTTATGGCCCCTGCTAGTGTACACACTGCAATTTGGCAATGACCGTGTTAGAATCTTGAAAATCACTCGAACGTTATGGCGTCAGTTTTGAAAAACAGTTTACCAAAATCGAGATTATGGGAGAGTCGTATGCCTAGTGTCTTGTAAGTGCAATTGGAGGTTGGGTTGCCGGATTCACATCATCTGTTGTATTACACTCCCATATCACTATCTTACGCGTATAATATAACGTTCACTTAACACGGACGATTTTTAGATAAATAACTCTAGTTTCACGAAAAAATTACCACTGTTAACCATTTTTAAACAATAAAATATAACGAACACGCCATGACAGCATGAACGCTGAAATAAACTCCTTATCAAATTAACCCGACGCATCTTGAAACAAAAGACTAACTATCAAAGAGTACAAAGCATAGACCCACTGCTAGAGTTTTACCAAATAGTTTATCAATCTAGTTAATTCCAATTCTCTTTGAAAAAAATGAGTAGAACAAAAGTCTGATACAAAAGATCCCATCTCTGAAAAGGTGAGGTAAAGAAGTAGGGTTTGTGATTAACCCCATATTTTTTTCTTGCACATCTACCTCTCACAAATTTCACGACAGAGAGGGATTGTAAACAACTGTAATAAAAGTTATTTGCCCACAGGGGCGGATTCGGATGAAATATCGTTATAATAAACAAAAAAAAAGCCATTATACTTCGTCGACGACGACGGCGAGGCAAGACTTTAAGGATCGGAAATGTGAATTATTACGTCATTACTGATGGTTTAGGAATAAATTAAAGCATGACGGGTGTGTGTTTACAACAAATCAAATAAATCTGGACATTTATTTAGCCGTTACCTCTATTTAAATTTATTGAGGTGCAATTTAAGAATCGATTTTCAAATAAATTTACACATTCTTGTCGTACTTGTAGAATATTTTAATGGAATATTGTTATCTTATCTCATTGGGGCCGGGAATAATCCCAGCGGTACTTCGACCGTTGAGGATCTTTTGTGCCAACCCATTTTACACACTGGTCATCTCAGTATGGCAGGTTTCCTGGCGATGTTTTCCTTCACCGTCAGAGCAGTCGGTAAATGTACGTAAGTCTTTCATAAATACGAAAAACAGTGGTACATGGCACTGCATGGTTTCGAACCCGGACCTCCCGCATGGGAGTCCGGTGTTCTAGCTACTGTGCCACGGACGCTCATATGGAATTGTAAAATAGCCACGCCAATTTAAAAAAATACTTAAAAACCTTAAATGTTTCAATACAAACCTTGAAAATTAAGGTTCTAATGTGTATTATTTTTATATTGACGACAATACAACAGTAAGATTAATCTGATGGTAATAATTTATCAGTAATTATTGCACGAATACGGCATGCATGTGTAAATGTGTAATCTCATGTTTATTTCTGCGATGTGTAATTATATTATGTATTTAAGTATAAACATCAATTTATTAAGCTAGTGACGTAGTTACAACATCAGTAAAAAGTTTTACAATATCTTGTATAGTTTAGGAATTATTAAACGTTAACTGTCGTCCTAAGATACACAATGATTAATCTATAATAATACTATAGCCCGAGAGCGCACCGCGTCTTCAAGGACATCGCAAAGCGCCTGGTCGATGCGTCAAAAGACCCAAGAGCTGGATCCTATTTGGCCCAGCGGATTAGCTTAGCTATCCAACGGGGCAACGCAGCCAGTGTCTTGGGTACACTGCCGGATGTGGGGGACTTAAACCCACATTTTTTATCGTTCTTCGAGTCTAATTTTAGTTTTAGCTTTAGTATTATTATAGATTAATCATTGAGTATAAAAATATAATGATTATTTACAATAAGGGAGCAACATGTCCGCCGATAAACTGCTAAGCAGTTTGGCGGTATATATTTACAATTGTACGAGAACCAAGTGGTAAAGTTGCAGCTTACGCCTTAAGTACCAAAAGTACGTAGTTTAATCTTTTCGAATGAACTGTGAAAGCATTTCTATTTTAAGACATACATATGGCATAAAGTAAAAAACTATTAACATCACCTTTTGATTACCAAGTAGTTTATGCAATGACACGTAATTACCGCCACGTCGGCCGACTCCATTTGAACTAACTTCTCGAGAGAGTCAGAAAACGATTTCATCATTTTACATCAAATTACTTTACATTATATGATTTATAAGTAAAAATAAATTAAATGAAATCACTTAGCAACTTAGCAATCTTCTCTTGGGCAAAGCTTATGAACGTAAGTAGCTATAATGTCTAATTGGTAGATCTTTTCCTTAAATAGAAATTAATTGAACATCTGGAAGCAAATTTTGTTACAAACTCCTTGGCCAAATATCACTACTAAAAAAAATTAAAAAAATGAACATAGATTATTAGAATTGAAAGATGATACAGGTATTCTGAAAACAAAGAGGGAGCTTTTCTTATGACAAAAGTCCTTTTACTTTAATGTATACAATTTCTGGCCAAAAATACATTCTTTGTTACCAACAATTGCGGCGAAAACCACGAAATATATATGTTATTCTACCAGTAATTGTGTTTCCACAAACAAAAAATAAGATGATGAACAAATGTGTAGTAATTTCCTAGCAGATAATAGAAATCCAATCACAAGATTCGGAACAGAAATTATCTTTGTGGAGTTGTACACGTAGGTACTTTTGAGACAATACACTGATTATTTATAGATTCTGCCTTCCATACTTTGAGGCACTCATAGCCTAGCTGCGAGCATTATGTTCACTATTTAGTGGCATTTTATATTTGAATTCCTCCATCCCTGCCCAGGGAACTGCTCAGGAGCGAAGCCACATCCGCCGAGTGACATCGCGCACCGGCGGCACCCACCAGACCCGACCACGCCAACGGCAACCCCAGGACCCACCGCTGCAAGAGGGCATAGCCCTGAAGCAGGGACGTGAGAAGATTCGACTGACTAATTCCTCCATACCTCGATGAGCACATTAAACAGTCGGTCCCGATTGTTGTCGACTGGCGGACCCTTGTTGAAATTGCGGCTCTATTGACGATATTTTAGACACAAAGACTCTTTCTATAGAAGTCTATGCGACAATATAATTTGATCGTGCCCACGCAAGATCTTTAGCATGAAGTACTTATCATACCTTATCAGATATTTGTATGATCTTTCGATATTTGCTTTATATTACTAATTTCCCTTATTACATTCTACACCTAAGATGACTTATATTTTTCGGCTTTTGAAGCCGTAGCTATGGTAACATGTGTGTCCATATTCTAGAAAATCTTGAAAAATCTCTTCAAATAACTAACCGTCAGTTTCGACGACGCGTCCGTAAAGTTGAATCTTCGTTAAAATGAATTCTATCCCTTTCCACGCCATAGTTCTAGATAGAGATGGTACGAGATTTAAGGAAGAAACCATCGAGCACATTGTACTAATAATAATGTAATGTAATGTTTTTCGGTTTTCTACAGATTTCTATGGGTTCGGTCCGCTTCTGATTCTAAACCGCTGCAATATAATACGCGTAAAATGGCCCCGTGTCGTAGTAATCCATTATAGGTAATATTAACTAACGTATATCGTCTTTCACTCTTCATGAACCACCCCGAATCCTTCACCGTACTCCCATCGCTTCCCCTGAGACGTCGAGTGATCCATCCACACTGTAACCTACTTTACTGGATCCCCTGAGACTGTAAAGAGGATCAAATATACACAGTCCATACCTTGTAAAACAATCCCGTGAAGATTTCTCTAAAGGCTTTTCCGAAACGCAGCACTGAATTATGAATTTTCAGTTTGAAAATATCAAGTTATAGCTGAAAGACATATTTCAACGTGTTTTTTTATATTCCAAGTTTTCATAATTAGGTACAGCCCTTGACCATTTTGTATGGTTACTGGTACTGGTCTAGATTTTTATTTCTATCTGCATAGCTATGAAATAAATTAATTCAATTTAATTTATTATTTAACCGTAAGGATTCCATATACGAATTTGCTCTGCAAAATATGAAGATTTTTGAAAAAAGTTAGACGAATTTTAAGACAGTGATCGATAATTATCATTATTGTATACTGTTTGTGAGTTTTGGCGGGAAAGTCGCTGGAGAAGGTTCTACGGTGTTTATTTTATAGCTCAAAAATTGTTTTCTGGTGATTTTGATAGCTAAAATCGGTGTAGTTTTGTCTAGAAAACGTCAGTAAAAGTGACAAAGTGTGAACTCTTAAAATAAACAAACTTCTCGTTAGTGGTTCGTTATGTTACTCTGTGAATATGCGGCGGGCCATGAGAATTAGCCAGAGACTAGACCGGTTGAAATTTCCGTCATAACTCCTAGGAGTGTTAAAATATGTCTACACCACAACATTTTGATGCTGAAAAACTAAAAACTGTTTTAAATCGCTTAATATTTAGGCTGATGGCCTGTGTTGCCAATGCCTCGTTAAATTTAAAAAATATATATACTGGTTTATTTGATATTTTTTATGTTCCGTTCCGAGTTTCCATATTGAGGTACTAGGGTGGTAAATGAAAATATAGTTCCAACCACAGACTCTACACATTGACTCAATTTACTCAATCTAGTTTCTCCAATTGTAAGTCTATTGTTGCTATATTGATTCATATGTCGACAAAATATTAGGTTCGATGAGGCACGACCTCAAGGATTCGATTGAATACGACTGAATGGTTCACACGCGTCGAGCGGTCGATTGTAAGCTGATTGCTTCAATAAAAACTCAACGCCGGCGTCATACTAATTTTCTGAAGTGTATTCAGTAGTTTAAACAGCTGTTCTCTTTTAACAAAATATTTTTTGATCGCCATAAAAATAGATCAAGAAATTAAACGTATTTCTGAAGTGTATCTGCTTTTATAAAATAAGTACCTATTTGATTACAATGCATTTTCAATTTTATCTTTTGAAATGTATTCAGTAATTTATAAACAGCGAGTCTCTTTTAACAAAAAGGTTTTTGATAGCCATAAAAATCTATGAAGAAATTAAACGTAAATTTATTTTTGAGAAGTGTATTCTGCTTTTATATAATACTTAATTACAATGCATTATTAAATTTAATTTCTTATGTGTATTTTTTTATAAACCACGGGCGTTTTTTATCAAAAACATTTTTGATCGCCATGATAATCTATGAGGAAATTACCTGTCAAATTACTTTTCAAGAGTGTATTCAGTGTTTATAGGGATGTAAATTATACTTACTGGCCATTATCATTGAATTTTTTTGATTGGTTGCCATGTATTTTTAAAGAAAGAAATATATTTTTCTTTTAATTTCGGATGACGTGATTATTTTACCAGCCAGGAAACTAAAGCCTAAAAATGAGAAAAGTTAAAGAAAAAGATTGTATAACATACATAATGTTTTAGAAATAATTAAAATAAAAGGAAAATTTATGTCTGTTTTTACATTTTTAATTTGACGTTTTGTGTTTAAATTTGACGATAATACTCTCTACTTATTTTCTATTGAATAATTTTACTTCTCGATTATTTTAATGTTTCGGGTCAAAGTAATCGCCTTTTCGCCGTCATCTACCGCTCATTAGGGTCGGCAGAGGTGCGGTCAACCGATCTGCCGACGTCCTCTGATTACGTATAGGGTAACCGACCACACGGCAACCCGCTGCGTTTAATTACGATGTAGGTAGCCATAATAGATTAGCCTGGATCAAAGTGGGAACCCTGTCGCAATACGTTTTGTTATGATTCCTTGACATTTATATGAATGTGTGGAGTTTCTCCCACGCTTTTGTAGCGTCCACGTCAGCTTTGTTTCGTTTTGTCTTGCAAATTGTGTTACAGTAGTGCTTTTCTAGTAAGAATGGTGTTTCTTGCTCGAAGAACTTCGACAAGATGTAAATAATGTGTAGGACAGTGAGTAAAGTCAAATAAGACGCTGCAGCTCGATCCGTACTTGACTGGATTTTGAAGAGCCATACTGCGTCCGGGACGCATTCTTCTTTGGTTCGGATGGTGCAGAAGCGTGGAAGATTGTCCCATATAGCATTGAAATGTGTCACACCAGCATTTTAATGAAGACTTGAAAGAGTTGTTTACATCAGACATGGTTGTGGGCTCAGTTCCCTTTGCCTTAAAAAAACAAACAACAATTATATGAATGTGGTAAATAAGTTAAGGCGAGTATGTCTATGGGCGACGGTGACCACTTAACACCAGGTGACCCATTTTCTCGCCTGCTCTCCTTTTTTAATAAAAAAAAGGCGACAAATCTTCTCGTATATGTAATTTGTGTCGTTCATTTACTTGTAACTTGCGCGCACCGATATTTCTTCAACATTAAAAGATAGTAATTTTTTAATTTACCACTTAACCCGCGTTTGAATCTCACCTGGTGGTAAGTGACGATGAGTTCGAAGATGGAGCACACGGACTTAGTAAGTACAGGCTCTTCTATAAACACTGGCGAAACACAGCAACGCCGAAGCTTATCTATTTTATTACAGAGTTTACACAGTTTACAGATCCTGAAGGGGTCCTTCCACCACCAAATTACTCAGGTTTGTCGCCTTGTGTGACACGCTTTCCCAGTAGCGATAGGGATAATCTAACCCCGTAAGTCGGATGTTTTGTCATACTCACACAAATTATGTGAGCGAACGAAAAAGCACTATCGTCGAATTCGACATTCGATTGCGAGAATCACACTCCTCATATCCTGAAATATCAGTCTAGGCCTCGGACCAATTATTACACTTGGTCCGAAGTCTAGGCGGGCTTCCTCCAACCGTTTCCGTTTCGTATATCGCTCATTCATTCATCATTCATTCTTTTATTTCAGCTTTCCTTTCGTAATTTTGGTAGTTATTTTTTCTATTTCATGCTATGCGAGTCCACATCCACATACATTTCCGTTTTTCCCTTCGGGGTACCAATCCTTAAAAGTATTATATGTTCTCGACAACCAAAGGCAAGGCTAGGTAGGAGCAGGATGTAGGTTTTTATTATTTTTTATTGCCTACTAAACCCGCATTTGACCTTGATCTGGCCTTGATGGTAAGCGACGATGAGGTCGACGATGGAGCACGTGGGTCCAGTAAATTACCTATTCACTCTGGCCTGAAGATCCCAAGGTTGTAGGTTTCGGGAAATACAGACGCCGGCAGGCTGTACCATTCCTTAGCCGTTCGCACGTAGTGAACGAAGAAGCAAATCGCTTCGTACGAACAGATGGGATATCAACAACATAAGGATGGAACCCCTCACCGCGCCTATTAGTCCGAAGGCGGAATGGAGATGCTGGAATCAGGTCGTGCAATTCCGATGCGCACTCTCCGAAATGTATCCTATAAAATACCGATAGACAGGCAACCTTGCGCCGATGTTCCAGACTTTGCAGTCTAGCTTCCACCAGAATTCGTCACCTATAAGGCGTTTCGCGCGTTTCTCCACTGAGTCAAGGGCAGCCAGTTGGTACTTTGCTGAGTCGTCCCACAGGTGGTAGCCTTACTCAGGATGCCCAATTTTTTTAGGTTAAATATTCGCAAGTAAAAACTTTAAAAATCGGTTCTTAATTTTAAACCTATTCTATTGCAGCATAAATTATTACAATTTTGCCCTGCCCATCCCCCTCCCTGACTACGCCTTTGTCGACAACAGATTACGAGCCCCCACTAAAAGCCTGAGTGCGCTCCTGTGTTCCTTAAGGGTTTACACCGTCGCCGCATTGTAAATTATTACGCGGTATTCGTTATCCGGCCCTTTGCGGTGACATGCAAGTCGCCCTTAATGCTCTATGTAAACCTCACATTTTTAACCGACTTTAAAATAAAGGAGGGTCTTTAGTGTATGTTCGCGTTTACTCAAAAACTACTGAACTGATTTTGATGATTCTTTCACATAAATTATCTTCATATTCCTGGGAAGGCTCTGATGCCTTTTTTTACAGCGTATTGGTATATATCCTGGGATAGGTATCCCACAGGACTCCTACGGGAAGGCTCTTCAATGAAACAAACTTGTGTAGCTTTTCAACGTCTATTGAGGAATGAATGAATGGTACTTATATTTATCTACCCTACATTATATCACATTAAATTATTACGCGGTTTACGTTATACGGCTCTTTGCGGTGGTGACATGCTAGTCGGCCTTAAGAGGGTAGTCTGCGCGTGAAAAATCGTGAAATTTCGATTGTTAATTTCTCCATATCTATAAATTTTCTGTAAAAAGTAATTTAATGCAAACATTCATATTGACTATCCGATAAGGAATATAAAATTTAATTTCTTAATATGACCTTATTTTGATTTTATGACGAAAGAACATTTCACGATTTGTCACGTGCAGACCCAGCCTCTTAATGCTCTACGTAAACCTTACATTTTTATTCGACTTAAATAAAACCGGTCAAGTGCGAGTCGGGCCTCGCCATATTTCTAGGGATCCGTACTAATAAGTACTATTTGTAAGTATTCAGTGAAATTTGTTTACTGTTTTTGCTCAATACTTACTAATTAAGTAAGTGATGGATTCGTACAGGATTACTAGGGAAGAACCGGGAACAGCGAGTCAAAGCTTCAGTCTGTTTCGCACTGATTTATTATTAGGCACACCTACCCTGAACCACGGGTATACGCAGATACCTTCATCTAAATACCTAACAGTAAGTAAGTATAGTAAGGTAATTTGCTCAAACATTTTCTTCCATGCGAGAGGTTCGAATTCGAAACCATATACAATGTTATGTAAGTGCCAATGAGTTTTTCGTCTTTTCGAAGACTTGCGTATATTTACAACAGCTCTATTATAACGGTGAAGGAAACCACCCTGGAAGTCACTGACGCTCATTGATATACGAATAATGTTGCATATTAAGCACTGGCTATAATGACTACTGGCAATTTTTATCTTCATTTAATATGTTGTCACATTGATATATCACTCTCATGGTTTTGTTTTATATTGAAGCAGTCACAAATACTAATATAAATTATTAATTTCCTCTGTTCCACATACTCTGCTTTAATTTCAATAAATAAGACGAGGTAAAAATGACTTTAGAACTCCTAGTACCACCGTAGTTAACCCTGCAAAAGCTCACTGACTGACATATGCGCTCGGGGCCAAATAAAAACGAGACTGGCACTCAACTTTGTGCATAGGAAAGCAGTGGCGATTGAAAACAAGCCGCCAGAGGCCCCAGACTACATTGACTAGTAACTTTTAGTTAGACCAAAGCAGGGAGGTAAAAAACACCTTACCGTCGCAGGCTAGGAGACAGTATGAAGAACTAGCAGTCGATTAAAGCTGCCTCGAAATCTATACTTATAATAAAATAAATAAATAAAATGTCTTTATTGTCAGGTTATACACCCATAGTACTTACAAGTTTTGTAAAAAGATAAGTAAAAACATAATAAATCATTTTAAAAAATTGAAAAGAAATTAAATGAAAATAAACAGAACAGAAAATTAAATTAAAAGTAGAAGTAAAAAGGGAATGTTTTAACACAATACAATAAAATTACTAAAACTTAGAACCAGTCGACTTGGCAACACTGTAACGAAATTTATAAACGCATCGCTCACGGTTAAGCCGGAGCTGTGGTTTGAAGTCCCACCGGTGGTGTTTTCTTTGTATTAGCTTGTTTCTGATATTTGTATGAAGATCTTTTTACTGGGCCAGAGCCAATGTTGTAGAGTAAATTGGTTGCTAAGACAAGAAGCAGCATTTTTGCAATTAATATTCGGAATTTTAAGAGAGCTCAATCCTCTCAAGCCTGATTACGATCCTGGCACATACTTGATAATGAAATATCGATCTTTGTCTATTATAGATAATATTTGATATTACTTAGGTTTTTATATTGGTTTGAGAGTGAGTTCTAATATGACGTCAATCATCACAACAATAATAAGTGTCTCTGTCTAACAAAGAGTAAAAATCGGCGTAAAAGTGTTCTTACATTTCCTCCCACTTTCTCCCTCCTTTGTCTTATATTTCGCGTGATTAAGGGACAAAAAGGCTGAACATCTGTATCCATACATATGATACTATCTCCGTCCGAACGGGGACTTATTTTCTCTTAAGTGAACAAATAAAAATGACCTCTATCATCCATACAAACCAGGAGATCGATTCCACTAAATACAACGTCACTAAATAGAATCTAAACTGCATCGTTATGTGCTACTATCCACTAAAGATTCAATTTCAGTTATGTTCCGATCGAGTCAACGATCGATCGAACAGTAACGTATTTGTGCATTCTAATAAAACGTTTAGTTTATACTGAATCGCAGTTGAATGGTAACAAAACGCTTCAACTGTCAAATAAATAAATATTTTACTGTCAAATATAACGATCGAACATAAGTTCCTCCCAAGGTACTTTTGCCGATCAATAGTGAATCGAAAGATAGCAGTGGTTGAGTTATGCGTCAGCAGAATGCGATATGGTGTCCAAATAGAATTGGAACGAAAACTAAATTGAAATTGGATAGAAATAGATCTACAAACGTTGTAATTTAGGCGAATTGGGCCCCATCTCACCGAATCACTTGTAAAAAAGTTCGAAAATTGCTCCAACCGTGGCGGCACGGCTTGTTACCTCCAAGAACCAAAGGGAATCCTTTGTGTCGCTAAAACTGACGACAAACAAGGGACACGAACTTAACACGTTGACGACAAACTGTGCGAATTGGACTTTGACTGGACAAATGCTGCATGTGGCAAACTAATTGTTGTCCGGGGTTTAATTGCTTTGTAAATAAATACTGTATACGTGTCTCAGTACCGTACCCGGTAAAGTGAGGCCGGTAAACAGGGACCACGGAAGTGACAGACGACCCCCCCTCCCCCCTCAAACGTGGGCGGCGCAGACCTCCCAGTTTTTCAACCTTTTCAGTAGGATTCTTTGAGCTGTCACTTCAAAAAGGGCTTTTTTTCTGAAATGTATGAATTTCAATGAAATTCTTAGGGAATTCGTTTCAAAAACGCCCAAGAGGCGCAAATCTTTTGATTGGATCTTACTGTACCTACTGTACTTGATAAGGTAATTAATAAAGTTAAATTTTGTTTGTTTGTTTGTTGTTTTCTATGTGCAATAAAGTGTATTTTACTTTACTTTTGTAAAAACTTTTTGACGCATCTACGAGTATATATCGATCTGCAATTCTATGACCAATGAAGTGTCCCCCCCCCCCCCCCCTCCACCCGTCACAGGGTACTTAATTATTATAATAAAATAATTTAAAATCACTAATAACTAATCACTAATTCTGTGTCGTATCGGCCTTAAAGACACCACCCAAATCTAGTTACCTATTTGTAAGACTGCCATGTAATCAAGAGTATAATTTCTACGGCTTGCGCGGCCGTCCATGGAAATGAAATTACTAAGAGTAGGAGCTCTGCTAGCGACGACTGGATCACTAATAGGCGTCCGGCTAGCGTCGTAATCGAAATGGCAACTTTAATTATTCATGACTCTTACTACAGAGCTGCGGACGTTGCGACGAATATTTCTTGCCTTTGAGACACACTGCTGTCTGAGTAGATGAGTCTTACTTTCCGCCTACACCAAAGATTTTGAAATTCACATCATTAGAGCTGAAATTCAACCCTTCTACACCATGTAATGTACACCATAGAAATCGGACTAGAAGAGCCCTCCTTCTCGAGTATGATAAGGGCACTGACAGCGATCAATCAAGGCTTTTAATGTGTAAAATTTGAGCTCTATGAAATGAGCATATTTCCATTCTATTTTTTAATAAAAAAATTATTGACTACTAAACCCGTATTAGACCTCGATCTCGCCTGTATATACGCCTGTATGTACGCCTTCGCTGACAAGGGGAAAAATAGCTAGAATTCAGCTTACGTAATACTTGAACGGAACTATGATGCCGCAGACAAACAGAAATACCTACGCGTTAAACTTATTTTTGGTTGGGGGTTAAAAATTGTACACAAAAAAAGAGACAGAAGAAAAACCAGAGTTACCCTTATCAAGTGTGTGGTACACCGAGCTTAGAGTCCGTGTTTACGAAGTTAGCGCCAGCCTAATCAAATTGTCGGCGCTGGAGCGAGCGTAATCAGGGACGCTATAAAGATAACCGGGAGGAGCAAACATTATCACAGAACACACCAGAAGGTCCGCTCCGGGCGTCTGCGATTTTGATTACGTCACTCCACCGTAGCGCTATCATCATCAGCAGCCTACTCTAGTCCACTGCTGGACATATGCCTCCCAGGGCGCGCCATTGAGCCCGATCTTCGGCTCTTCTCATCCAGTCGCAGTTATAATTTCCAGTTTAAAAGAAATAGCATTGTGAAAAATATTACTGGCAATGTATTTCGTTTATTAAAAGTACAAAAAATTATACCTACCACTTGATAGCGGCCCGCGCGTGTATTTCGCGCCCGAGTTCCTTTGACTTCGCCTGTACGCAGTGCCCGTGTGTGCGTGAGCCGATTTCGCGCGTTTGTATTGAGTAGACCTTCTGTGTGTATTCTGTGCTATGATGCAGCTCGCCGTCACACCGGCAGTGAAAGAGAATCAAGGAAATGTCTAATAAGACACGATTTGCTTCTTCGTTCATTATGCGAACGGCAAGGTATGGAATAGCTTGCCGGTGTCCTCGGTTTCCCGAAACCTACAACAGAAACTTCAAGGCCAGAGTGAATAGGTCCTCATCGTCACTTACCATCAGGCGAGATTGAGGACAAATGTGGGCTAAGTGGTAAATAAAAAATCACTATTAATGTCCCCACTATTGGGGCACAGGCCTCCCATTGCACAAGGGGGTACGGGCCATGATTCACCGAGCGGGCCCAGTGCTGATTGGTGGATTTCACACGCCTTCGGAAACATTTAATTTCCTCAGACATGCAGGTTTCCTCACGATGTTTTCCTTCACCGTTAGACCGGTTGTTACATAAGTTTTCAAAAAAATCGGAAAAACTCATTGGTACATGGCATTGCATGGTTTCGAACCCGGACTTCCCGCATGGGAGTCCGGCGTCCTAGCCACTAGGCCACCGACGCTCTATATATAAAATTTTACTACTTACTAATGGATAGTATATAGATTGCAATTGTTATTTGGTGTCGCTCGGCATGTCATTCGGCCTGTTGGCGTACCGCTCCTTTTAAAAAGGAAGACAGGGTTCCCTGTCAAATATAAAACAGTAATAGGACTCCATTTTCCCCTTCGGGTAAGGAGAGATCGCCCTATGTAACATACAGACAATCAGACAGACAAAACTATAATGGCTACCCCAACAAGGCAACTCCCGTTCAGTATCTACTCCAAATCAATCCCTTTACTTAATTAATACAGTAACCTGATCAAGTATTAGGTATTTACCCAATCTCTTCACACTAATTCCCTCAATAAAGCCCACTCTCACCGTTCCAGAACATACCTTATCAGCATTACATAGAGTGGGTAACGCAGTACACGTAATTTCGGTATAATTATTCCATAAATCAGCGGAAGATTAAATAAGTGTCTGGTGCCGACAGATGTGTCGTATTGCGTAGCCGTGACTCGGGGAATTAAGCTAATATCTGAAACAGCGCTTAGAACTAGCGCTTAATTAGGGAAAAGCGTGTTTTAGCGCAGAATTTTAGTAATTGCCGAAACACGTGAGGCTGACATATTGTTGAATGTGTGCAAGCGTACACCGAGTACAGTGGAAGACACATCAGGCTTTATCCCTTTAGAACTTTGTCGACACAATGTCGAACAACTTATTTGACACATGCACATGCATACTATTAAGGAATCATATCAAAAACGTATAGCGTCAGGGTTCCACAAAGTACAGCTTAATTGGTCTTCCACAGTGTTCCGTCTTTGGCCTGATCGACAACATCAGGAGAGATTGAGGTTCCTTAATCCATATTCTTAGTGCAAGGCTACGATTTGGTTTCTCATCTGAAGTATTTGTAAACTTTATTTTATTTTTGGACTGAACTTATCAATTACCTAGTAAATCGTATTTAGGTAATATGTATTTAGGTAATATGTATTTAGGTAATATGTATTTAGGTAATATGTATTTAGGTATGTTTGTACTGTATTTAAACCGATGATTTAGGTTCTGGTACATGTTCCGTATATCTAAGGAAAAGATATGACACGATACGACACGGTATATAAGGAAGAAAGATTTTATTTCCAAAAGCGCACACATACAAACAATTCAGTACAGTAGATAAAATGATCATAATTTAGACAAATATAAGATAAAGGTTGTCTAGAAGAGATCGTTTTTAGCGATAAGATCGCCTAGATTGTATTAATCGTTTCGTACGAACTGTATCACACTATTTTTATGCATTTTTGTACATTCATTCATTCATAAAAATAAATAAACAAAGGTAATTAAGTTTGATTAAGGTGGTAGATTCCGTGTAGATAAAATCAACGTACCTAAGAATGATCGTGTCGTTATTCCGTCAAAAAATTCCTCAAAAATGAAACTATTTCAATTTTTACTCCACTATCAGCCGTTTAATTAAATGTAATACAAAACCTTTCAAAATTTTAATACTTTGCCTTACACTATAACGCTTTACCTTATACTATAACAATTTTTCTTACACTATAACACCTTGAACGGAGCGGAACGTAGCAATAGCAAACGATCTGTCGTATTATTGGGCGATATTTCACGGGGTAATATGTTACTTTATCGCTGAGAGCGTATGGAGGAACGACTCTACAAGCTTGCTCATAAAATGAATAAAGACGTTCGAAGGTAGGCTGTAAAAGATGAAGACGTCAGATAATATCGAATGATTTGCTATTATCTCAATATTTTTGAGAAGTTATTGCTACCTAGACACGGGTTATATCTATAATTTTAGCTTATTTTTAAATTGTTAATTAATGTATGTATGAAAGTCGCTTAGCGTGCTATGGAAAGAGCTATGCTCAGAGTATTTCTGTTGGATGGAATCTGAAATGAGGAGATCCGGCATAGAACAAAAGTTATCGATATAGCTCATAAGATTAGCAAGCTGAAGTGGCAGTGGGCCGGTCACATCTGTCGCAGAACCGACAACCGCTGGGGTAGACGAGTTTTGGAGTGGAGACCGCGTTTGGTCAAACGTAGTGTGGGACGCCCCCCTGCTAGATGATACGATCTGCGCAAGGTGACTGGCAGCGACTGGATGAGGAGATCCGAAGATCGGGCTGAATGGCGCGCCCTGGGAGAGGCCTATGTCCAGCAGTGGACTAGAGTAGGCTGCTGATGATGATTAATTAATGTATATTTATTTCAAAAGATGTGCTGCTGATTGTTTCATGCGCCGCTTCTTTGATTTTAGCAATATCACCTTACGCAGTAGAGCAAAAAAATTACTTTCAAAGATTGACGTCTAAAGATTGAATCATATATCTCCTTTCACGAAGGACTTTGAGCCAGTAACTAACTGCTAGGGATCAGAGGCATTAATTTGTTGACCTTCGAAACTTTTTTCTCCTAACGATATTTTCCTTAACTTACGTAAGTAATCACATTTGGCACGACTCCTGTAGGGTAGCGTTGCTACACTATCGATAGTTTGATAACTAGTTTTAGTCATTATCCCTCACATTATCGACAGTGTCGAGGTCCCGTCACTATATACACAATCCCACATGTAAGTGTTGTAATATCGGCATATTCCAGGCCGCTTCTCCCTATCTATCCATCCAGATACCTTCCTCACCAGCGACGTCATAAGCCGAGGTCCGTACCCACCTGGGTCGCTTCTTATAGTAGCTTTTAAATCCTCCTCCAGGCTGGAGCACACTTAGCGCTCGCCCCCAAAACCCCAGTGAAGCTGTAAAGGTCATTTTAGGACCAACAGCTTTAGTCAGTTCGAAAAAAAAAATATTTTTTTGGTAATATAATATGTTTGTAACGTAATAAATAATCCCACATTATTAATATTTGGAGAGTGAGTGAATAATCGAATGAGCGGTATAGTTGGAAATATGAATGAGTGAATACCTACGTACAGTTATGTATGACTATCGGTCACTTGCTCATTAATCCGCTCGCTAAAAATAGTCATAATATGCGACAGTTTCGATATTATAAAAGTAAATAAAACTATCGATAATAAGTATCGCTGCCTATCCGTTAGTACTTACTCATTTAGTACCGATAGTATTATGACGAGACAATACTATCGATAGTATGAGTGATTTGCATGATTTCGATACTATAAAATAGGCTATCGAAAAACTATCTATTTTCTTGCAGCACTAGTACAGTCGGGGGACCCGGATATCGGATTTCTTTCATCTGACATAATTTTATTGTTACCTTTATGACAGACGTAGGTGCTATTATGGGGTACAGTGTGTATTGGTTCCATTGAGTTCAAATTTTCTTTTATGTATATCTATGATTGGTTCACCATTCACATAAGAAAAGTGTCAAGTTAGACCTAAAATCTGGCAGTGTCGGCTGAGGCTCTCAAAGAAAAAAACATTACGAACACCTTTTGGTCTAAACGATAAACCTTTTTATATTAAAATTGAAAATTAAGGCTTGCCTATTTTTACCCGAAAATACATGTAGGTGCTTTATCCAGGTTAGAAAAAGTCTTTCGTATCTACATACAAGTTTATTGGAAATTTTCAATATTAGGAACAGTTTTTGTAGTAACTTAAAACTTATACTTAAAGGATATTAGTGTTGGGAATTTTATCTGATTGGACGCAGAAATTATTTACTCTAGCGAAACCTAGTTCATATCATTCACAAATATGTAATTAATTACGGATTAACCCTGATGAAAATCGGAGTTCATACTTATAGTGGACCATTTACTGGGCCCGCATGCTCCATCGTCGACCTCATCGTCGCTTACCATCAGGCGAGATCGAGGTCAAATGCGGGTTTAGTAGTAAATAAAAAAAATTAAAACTCATTTATTGCTTTTATATAAAGTTATTATTGTAGCTACAGATATGAAACCCTGAGTAGGGCACTGCAATCTTCTAATTAAAAGTTCTCCTACTAATTTCAGCCTATTTCGAAGGCATTGATTACGGAAAGTGCGAAGCGCCTGTCTACGCGGCATTTCGGCTCGCACTGCGGTCAGCAACTATAATTACATATTTAAAAGAATAGCTTTAGAATTAACTAGTCGTGCCGTACCACCGAACTACCGGATACAGAGGTGCTTCAAATACAACCCGTCTAAAACATGGAACGACTTACCGCCTCCTTTACGCAAAAAATATATATGAGCATACCGTGCTTTAAATTAAAAGAGAGGTTAATGGAGAGACAAAGACAGACCGAAAATTTGAGGCATCCTGTTAGAAATACCGTACGGCTGGCTTTCAGGCTGAAAGACCTCAAGAATTAGTTATTTTATCAGTTACAATTAGACTATCTAACGTGCACAAACTGACACACCCTCCCTGATACTCTTACTATAAATTTGTCTAAGTTCTTCACATATTTATTTTGATGATTTTTAGTTTTTAATTTAAATTTTTTTACCCACTACACTATCGCTCCCACTATTAAGCTTGGGATAAGGGGTGAAATGAAAAACAGCGCTGCATAATTGGTACCCGATTATGTCAGCATTTGCTGATTTCCCCCCCTTTTGCCAAATATGCATAGATTGCGTGATAAGTACTGCATCTACACTAAATATTAATGTTTTTTTTTTGTAAAATAACTTATAATTTATTTGGCGATAAATGTGAATCTATTCTATTCCATTATATTCCAAACTCACTATAGTTTCAATTCTAATATAGTTCATGCACAGTTTATTACTTATTATTATTTATGACACCATATCCTGTTGTTTATGTGTGTAGCGTATTAACGATACATCAAAGTTTATTGCCGTATTACGTAACAAACACCATACAAATCCTCGGCGAGCTTACTGCAGCACGATTGGTGTACAATAAATTCTATACCTAGTTATACACCCGAAGAACATACATAAACTCTCACGTTCATAATCCCCGAGGGAGTAGATAGAGTAACTACCTTCAATCACAGGTAGTTCCCACTTTTCGCCGTAAGATTTTGTGGACAAACGTGATTCGGTGGGCGAGCCTACCGCCGTCTACTAGGTGAAAAATAGCATCCTTAGTCGCCTCGTACGACACACACGGGAAGAGTTGGGGTTGTGATTTTCTTTAGGGTCGGCACCACACAGCATATTTGGGGTGGTGGTTTTCTTTAGGGTCGGAAGAAGGAGAAACACTTTATTCTTAATTACGTTACACTAGTGAAAACAAAAAAAAAGCAATGATGAACACATGACATAACAATTACTTGGAAAAAGTTGTTATATAGCAGATGTAGTTAAAGTTAATGTACAGAGGACAACACATCAGGCTATATATACCCTTTAGTACTATGTCACTAACTATTTGACACATTTCATACGAATGTTATGGAATCATAACAAAAAATTATTGGGACAGGGTTCCACAGAGTCGTGTTTTCCACAACAAAAGATTTAAAATTCATCCCACCGATTTCTATAGTAACACTTTTACACGGTTATCAATGCACTAAGTTTATAATAAAAGTGGCACGAAATAATGTGATTGCAAAGATTTTATCGTTTCCTATTCATAGCGACTATATTATGTCAATCCCTAGTCATTCTTAAAACATAGCTTTCACCAAGCTTTCATGTCATGAATAAGATTCCCTTGTCCTTTATTCCAGGCACTTGAAAACATGACATAAATTATGTACAGAGAGATAATGTTGGATACATCTGTCGTAAGGTTTCTCGTTGCCAACTCACGAGATCGAACAAGCATCTACAAAAAGTCGAGAAAAAGTGAGATTTCGTAGTAGCTCTTTGAAATATGAAGGCGATTGAGAACTATCATCTTTTCCGGGTCATTTAAAATTAAGAGGGCAATTTGGCGCGAGTTATTCGATGATATAATCGAATTAGTGTCAGTGAAATTAGATTTTATTGAATGGAAGAAAGGTAGGAAACAATGGAAATATTATTTTCTTGAGAAAAGCGCAAGTTAGGTAACCAAGATAAATTATTATTAAATATTTAACGAAATTTTATTTTGTAGGTACACAGGATGTACAGAGTTTCTCCCGCACTTTTGTCGCGTACACACCAGCTTTTTTTCGTTGTCTTGCAAATTGTTTTACAGTACCTAGTGCTTTTCAAGTAATAATGGTGTTTTTTTTACTCTAAGAATGTCTACAAAATGTGATTAACGTGTGGGGACAGTAAAATAAAGTCAAATAAGACGCTGCAGCCCGATCCGTACTTGGCTGGTTTTGAAGAGCCATTACTGCGCCCGGGATGCCTTCTTCTTTGGTTTGGATGATGCAGAAGCGTGGAAGATTCTCCTAGATGGCATAGAAATGTGTCACACCAGCATTTTAATGAAGAATTGAAGAGTTGATCAGACATGGATGTATGGGATCAGTTCTCTTTGCCTTAATAAAAAAAACAATATGGGATGTACAGCCGGTCTATAGCTAATACCATCTGTCAAATTTCTTCAATCTAAAACGAATCATAATGCATTCGCTATAGACTTTAAATTTGAATTGTAGAATTCACGGAAACGGGAGTTCACGGAAGCTCATTAATTATTATTGAATATTGTTCATTAATTAGTTACCTTATATTTTGTTACTTCCTTGCTATGTATACTTTTATTGTTATCTATAGCTGTTATCTGTAACTTTAGAATCAAGTTACGTGTAAAAGCGTCGATCGGCCCACATTACAAATGGGGTACCATTTCTGTGGACTGTCTATTTTATGTATATGTGTAAAATAAATGTAAAAACATAAATTTAAAAATATCTAGTGGTTACCAGTGGCACACCAAATTATTTCAATTAAAACTTTTATTTTAGGTTTAAAATAGTCTAGTTTTATTTTAGTTTTAGTAATAGTTTTATTTACCTTAAAATAGTCTATCCCCTATTTGCCGATTACCTATGAAAACATTTGATTTTAACCACACAAACAAAAAGTAATAACAAAGATTCTTATGTAACCTGTAAGTTAAAAAAGTCCAAAAAAGTGTCATTAACTTTTAGTGCCAAAAAGTTATGCACGAGTTTCAGACCGTTGTAGGCTATAGACACGCAATAAACTTTTATTCGCGGGAAATAAAACCCATAAACACTCCGTAAAGTCTCGGCAGCTCCTGTGGGACTTTCGTGGTCGCGACCGCGGCTAGTGTAACTGAACCCTTATTTAACGAATGTTGATTGCAGTTAGTTAGATTTTTACAATTTTTTATTTATAGCATCCCCGGAAGTAGTAAAATGTTTTTAAAAAAGTATGGTTTAAGTATGGTTTAGCAAGCTGAAGTGGCAGTGGGCCGGTCACATCTGTCGCAGAACCGACAACCGCTGGGTTAGACGAGTTCTGGAGTGGAGACCGCGTTTGGGCAAACGTAGTGTGGGACGCCCCCCTGCTAGATGGAGCGACGATCTGCGTAAGGTAGCTGGCAGCGACTGGATGAGAAGAGCCGAAGATCGGGCTCAATGGCGCGCCCTGGGAGAGGCCTATGTCCAGCAGTGGACTAGAATAGGCTGCTGATGATGATGATGATGGTTTAAAAAGTACAGTATTAAAATAGATCCTATCTCCCCAAGTTTTTTTTCTTACTCATTAATGCTGTTGGTCCTATTGACCTTTACAGCTTCACCGGGGTTTTGGGGGCGAGCGCTAAGTGCGCTCCAGCCTGGAGATAGATCCCCAAGCTATCCTCATGAATGTTGAAGTAGGTTTACTTACCTGGTGATCAGTGCTCTAGCGAGTGTAACATTACGATTTGCTATCTCTGTCCCGCAACCGAATCGGAAGTGTGGACAGGTTTAGGAATCCTCTTTACAGGTTGGAACAGCTAAGTAAGTGTTAACAGGCGATTATACATAATATAAGGTTCTTTTTTATTAGTAGAAAATATTTGGAGGGTGGTATGTGCTGGCTATTTGTACCACTTTACACGAAAAAATAACCCTGTTACTTGTATGAAAATTTTCCATACTAAAGAAAAATCAACCCCATTTCTTTGCGCTTTGGTGGCATAAACTCATCCATGTCGTTATGAATTTTTCTTATTTCAGTATTAGAATAGCAATAATTCATTCATTTCTAAAATTTTCAAACAAACAATTTTTGTCGTTTTTCTCGAAAATTAATAATTAAAAAAATATTTTTTTACCCTATAGTTATTGTTATAACCTATAGCTGACACCCTAGAAATATTTGCCGCTAATAAAATAGGACCCTATATATTATACCTACTAACTTTCTTTGTATGGACTTTTCCTGAAATAAAAATATTGAATTGAATTGAATTAATTCGTCACTGATCAAGATATTCAAAATCTTTAAAGTGATATTTCTACTAGTTGACATAGTGCAAAAGGTGGTAAGACCGAATTTTTAATTTCTCAACAGGACAAAGTGCTAAGTTAAAAAATGACATTTTTGTGCGTGTAAGGCCCTCTCCCCAGGGCCATGTTTACATTTTTCAGTAGGTATTATTGTTATTTTTTGTCATTACATTCACTAGTATTTTTTGCTTTCCCAGTTCAATTTTGTACAAAACCAATTTTCCACTTTCTAACCATGCTGTGTTTACACGTTAAAGGTTACGACCTAGCTCATAACTTTATATTAATTTTTCTGTAATTTCTCTGGTAGTAATCTGTTGTGTTTAGCTAAAAATATATTTAAAAAATCAGATTATCCCTGTTAACACTTAGCGGTTCCATCCTGTACATCTATGGTCTATAGGTACTATATCTAGTCGGTATTTAAAAAAAAAAGAGTTAACAATAAATTTAAGTGCTAGCAACACAGCATCCTATTATATTGAAATCCCGCAACACTGTAAGCTATTACTGCATTTGTGTAACACATTGTTAACATGAACAGCATAATAACAAAGCTGTGCTCGCTGATAACGAGCTCGCAAGCTGAAAGCCTTTTGTAAATCATGCGGCAACAAGCCGTACGCACTGCCGCACAAGTTCTGGCCTTTCTCACGTCTTTATACAGAGTGTTACAAAACCTTTCGGATAACAGGGGGTAATCCGAAAGGGGGGTATTCAGTATTGATAATTGAATTCAATGTCAAACTATTTATTACATCATGTGGTAATGTAAATGGGGCACCCCTTTCGGCTCTATACAATACAATACAAATATTCTTTATTGCACACAGGACAGAAGAATAGATACAAAATACAAATACAATTGGCGGCATTATAGCTTTAAGCTATTTCTTCCAGGCAACCTTTGGGTAATGTAGTTTTTGTAAAATACAGTGTAAAATACAAGAATGAATTAAATAATACCAAGCAATAAAAATACAACAAATATAGGTACTTAATAAATAATAATATTTGTCTATGTCTGTCTAATGTCAGTCTCTATAGGGGTTTTTTGTTACACATGTTTGTATAGAACAGCTGATATTTTTTTCGCGATTTCAGTATTGTCCCATAGTAAAAGTAGTTCAGTATGTATACTGAACAACCTTTCTTTCGGCTCTGAAAGGGGTTTTTTGTTACACCCTGTACACTGACGTACATGGAGGAACAATGAATGAGAGACGATGAAACGAAAGCCTCTTCACGTTCCAGATATCCGATATGTCAGGGTAGAGCAGAGTCGTATATCTGTGCTAACGTACCTACATATTTTAATTAATTCGCTTCAGGATTTTTTTCAGGGTACGTCATTAGGACAGATATTCGTAAATACCTACTCCATTCCATATCTACCTAGCACAATATTATCTTATAAAACTATCTCAGTAATTCTAATTACAATGTTAGGTCACCAATGGGGTAATGGCCTTGTTGCAATCACTTCACCCCTCCTTATAATAAACCACCACAGTCTTTTTATACTCATCAGATATGTTGCAAAAATAACTGGTCATTGTGATTAAAAGTAACAGATTTTTTTCTCTAGAATAAAAGATTTATTTTTATTTAGGGGAAGGTGGATAGGACACCGGATAGTTAAAGAAAAATATTAAATTTAATTGTGGCCAATGTTTATTTTGAAATTAGGGCTTAGAAAATACTCAATCGTTAACAGTGAGCTATGGCAAATATATTTTTTATTTATTAAAACTTATATTTAGATATTAATCCATAAATACTAACATTTGGAAAATCCGCTTTCACCACTTGTATATGGGTCAAACCAGATGCCGCAATTCCAAAGGTGGGGTGATTATTTGCAGAGCGACACACGCAAAACACTAGTCCTTGAGTTATTCAGCCAGCACCAGCAAAACAAACTGTGCATCCAAACAATCATCCGCCGACGTTTTGTAACTATATTTCTCATCACAATTAAAGCATCCTGCATCTTTCTCGTTAATCTCTTTTCTCTTTCTTTTTACTTTGGGATTCCCTTTGGTCTGTTTTCCTTTTTCGTTTGCTTTAAAAGAAGATATTAATTAGTAAGTAATTATGGTTTTCTTTAATGATTTTGGTAGCTGCGAAATAAATTATTCACATTGACATTGGTTGTCAATAGCTAAATTGATATTTGATAAAACAAGTAGGAATATTACTTCACTTACACTTTTTTTAATTTTCTCAAACGCCCAGGCAATAAAGAACACCAGACACATCCATTTGTACACGAGATAAGCACAATCTACAAATGCTTTCTAACCTACTAGAATGATACAGCGGTAGCTGTAAATATGAAATTTAATGCTATCTGTTTTTACCCCCTATTCGATTTCCTCCCATGTTAAACCCGGTTTAGATGTAGGGGAACATCTAAACCCGCGTTGACCTCAATTTTACATTGTCACGGGTAATGATAAGGCCAAAGATGGAGCACACGGGCTTAGTAAGTACTGGCTCTTCTATAAACACTGCCGAAATACAACAACGCCGAAGCGAAGACATTTGACGTCAGATATTTATTACATTAAGAAGGAACTTAGGAAGGACTTTACATAGATTGGAGAATGAACAGTGGTTTCCACAAAACTCCACTTGAATTTTTAGGGTAAAATCTTTGGGACTGGCTTTCTAAACCCTGCCCGAACACATCAGCGCTAAAGCGGAGATACCAATATTTATGGTGAAAATCTCCACTCCATAGAAGGGGTGTTGGGGACAATGAGGTGAACTTACCTGCGCGCCCGTACGATGGCATGCGTACGCGTGGAGTGTTATCATTAATCACGCCTGATTGAGATAGCGCGATGATATACAGGTGTGGTGCGACAGAAATAGAGAATACAAGGCATACTGGTTGATACTTAAGTGTTAATTTACTTGTCAACTCTATCTTGCGTAAACGCATCTAGTAAGCCGTATTAGTGAAGACTCAGAACTAATTATTAGCAAGAAGTATCTTTGCAAGACAGCTAGGTTCAAATTATAAATTGAAAAATAAATTGCCGCCTAAATTGTACTTCCCTATTTCCTTTTCTGTCTTGTTTGTTGTTTTCTATTTGTGCAATAAAGTGTATTTTACTTTTACTTACTTTTACTTAAACTCATCGGATTTGTTTCATATACCTACACACAAGTTTATCGAAAGTCTTTTCTACGCTCTACAGCTCTTAAACACACTGAGTTCTGTAATAGATATATCCGGGAAACATAGGTAAAATAAAAAACCAACAAAATCCATAAAAAACTCAACACACTGAGAGATATGAGATGTCGTTTTAGTCTGAAAGAAGTTTTTTAAAAGTTATTTCTTCGTCCAATGTAATAACTGCACTTCACTCCCAGTGTTCTTCTAAAAGAGACACTTTCACCGCACTCAAACTTTTACGGAAGCAGCGATATTTGTGGAACAAAGACACGGAAAATCTTTTTGTTTCCCAAAACTTCGGTTCATTCAAGGCGAAAATTTACTCTTCAGGAACATTTTCATGAGAACTTTTCTTCAGAGGATGGATAGACTTGCCATTGAGGTCCAAAGTGGGCAGTATTAGTTGATTTTCCAAGCGATAAAGCATTTGAAGTCCATCGTTTTATCTCCACCGAGGGACACGTTGACAGCACATTTCGGAGCCGCATTGGATGTAACAATGGCGATCCATCAGGACCAGCGAACCGAACTGAATCCACGAAGACAAATAGCGCAGTCGCTAACAATGCTTCCGATGCAATGCATGTGATGTATTGCACAACACATTACTGATGTTGGATGTTATCGTGTATTTATTTTGTTCTAAGCCTGGTCTGGCTTGATGAATGAGGTAGATCTTTAGTAGGTTTTGTTCAACGAGTATTGAAAATTAGAAAAAAAATATAACACCGGGCCCTGACTAAAAATCAACGCTGCGGCGCGCCGCAGCGTTGATTTTCAGTCAGGGCCCGGTGTTATGCGGTGGCTAGCGTCTAGCCATATCGTCACAGCATAATGCTGAGTCTGGGACCCTTTTGCACCATATGCATGTGAACTTACTCTAAGTAAAAAAAGTATCTCTTTTAAGTAATGAAATGTAATTATCGTGTTATGTATATGTGTGCAAATACATACACTGTACAGGTATTTGGTACTAACCAGGTACGATTAGGTTGCAAGTGTATTTTCTCAAAGATGCTCAGAAATGTGCTCAATACATTCGAATTTTGAGCCTACTTCCCTGGCTCAAAATTCGAATGAGCAGCCTGGAAGCCAAATATTTATTTTAAAAAAACATTGACGACGGTAGTAGGTACAATTAGGTTACAGTGTATGTAACTAGTGGGAAAAGGGTCACCTTATCTCAGCGAGTGTAATTTTGCAACAGGAGCCATGCAAGTGTTGTGGATACACGAGTGCGACACAGCTCTTTCCCCACGTGTTACACCCGATATTTTTGTTACGGCTGCGAGAAAAAATTAAATAATTCAAATATCATCCTTGATTGATTTTGTACTGGAATAATTTTTGGAAGTGTATTATGTGCTTTATGAATGGCCGTTTCTTGAAACTTAATTAAATAAAACCTTTTGGTTCATGGCAAAGATATTGCTGTCCATTGGATAATTAAGCGTTGTAACTATGGTTTGTTGCCGATGGTCCATTCGGTTTTCTACCAACTTAATTAAATTAGAAAAGGGGTGAAAAATTTTAGGATACGAAATAGTTAATAAATATAATTTGTTTATTTGTTCAGTAATAAAATAGGATATATTTACGCCTCACCAATATCGCAATACCAATACACATGATAATGGCAGAAATAAAGACACAATCACAACTCTCGGAAAAACTTCCAACACTGGTGACTCCTCTTTTATTACCTTCGTCAAACGGAAGCTTGTAAAACCGAAACAAGCAATGAATAAGAAATGAATTACTTTGGTTTCTGCGTCGAAATATTTCTAGTCCAGACATGACAAACCCAAGTTAGTTAGGGCCAAATGACAAGGATTATTATTTGGGTGGGGCGCACGTAATTGTATGAATGCGAAAAAAATTAAATTTAAAAATTATATATTTTTATTTTCTAGAAGCATTACAGATACAATAAATTATAAGTAATGTCTTCTAATACAATACAAATTTTTAATTAAATACATTAAATTAAATTAAAATTGTTAAGTTAAATTAAATTGAATGAGAATTATAATAACGTCAGTAAATAAAAAGTAATGTAAAGTTATAATACGAATGTCGAATTGTTAGAATCACTTCATTTACATTTTATTAAGGGGGAAATTGATTTTTTTGCACCGAGTTCATACCATAAATAGTTTTTCGTCGTTACAGAGAAACCACGACGACAAATCTGTCATTAACAAATCAAGCGAAATAAAAATGAAGTTATTATTAACATTTTATTTTTATATTACTTAAGTAACTGACGGTGCGACTGGTTCACAAATTGAAAGTCGCTCAGCGTGCTATGGAAAGAGCTATGCTCGGAGTATCTCTGCTGGATCGAATCCGAAATGAGGAGATCCGGCATAGAACAAAAGTTATCGACATAGCTCATAAGATTAGCAAGCTGAAGTGGCAGTGGGCCGGTCACATCGGTCACAGAACCGGCAACCGCTGGGGTAGACGAGTTCTGGAGTGGAGACCGCGTTTGGGCAAACGTAGTGTGGGATCCCCCCCTGCTAGATGGAGCGACCATCTGCGCAAGGATGGATCTGCGCGACTGGATGAGAAGAGCCGAAGATCGGGCTCAATGGCGCGCCCTGGGAGAGGCCTATGTCCAGCAGTGGACTAGAGTAGGCTGCTGATGATGATGAAGTAATATAAATCTATGGCCCTATGTAGCCTGAATTTTTTTTAAATTATTTTAATATTTCAATATTTCTAGGACCGCATTTCTAAATTTTTTATCAAATCGCGGGCCGCAGAAGTCTACGCTGTGGCTGTGATTGTGGGCCGAAAGCGGCCCGATGGTTGATAAACCCTGTTCTATCCTATGTTGAGGAAAGGGGCTTACCTTTTCCTAAGAAACGATTTTCGAAGAAATTTCCATCGAGTACCGGGAAAGGAGTATTGTTATTTTTTTCTACCTTTCCTTTGTCATATTTTCCCGAAAGGGTTAGACTTATGTAATCTGAAAAGGTCAACGAAAATCTGCTTTTTTATTTAGAGACAGCATAACATAATAATACTGGGTACACTTTATCTTCTAAAAAACGTATTTATTCAGTAAAAAAGGGATAATTATACAACACTAAAATACGAGTACCTAAGCTAAAATTACTAAATACGCTCTTAGCTCCATAGATTGTTGTTTTGACCGTGCACATCGAGCAAAGAATTTGAAAATTAGCATACGAATTTAGAACACCTAAAGGATTATTTTCAAGACTAGAGCCCACGCAGATCACCGCTCCACTACGAGGAGGACGGGGTCAAAGCGTCCCTCCTCGGCGCTTCAGTCACAGATTACACCAGAAGGTCCGCCCCGGGCGTCCGCGATTTTGATTACGTCACTCGAGACCGTTATTTCTAGTTTAAAAGAAACAGTCTTGTGAAAACTATTTCTGGTAATGTATTTCGTTTAATAAAAGTACTAAAAGTTATACTCGATCGCGCCATAGCGCGTGTATTTCGCGCCCGAGTTCGAGCCCGAGCGTTTATGCGTGAGCTGTTTTCGCGCGTTTGTTTTGAGCGTACCTTCTGTACTTCAGTCTAAAATTTAAACTGTCATCGTAGTGTCGTTATCATATAAAATAAAGGATAACTATTTTATTATTGGTACTATATTTTTACATTCTTTGCTCTAACTACACGATACATATGAAACTGTGTAACATCCGATAGCACTACCTATCTAAATTAATTATTGAGTTTGAATTCATTACTCGATATGTCAAAATATTCACAAAATGATGAATTGCATACAAGTTGTCCTAATTGAAGCTTTTATTTTGCTAACAACCAACCATAGAGTGGCCCATTTGTTGGTCTACGGCACTCCATCTATGTCCTCAAGTTTAGCAGCGCATCGAAAATAATCTGATCCTAAAAACCTACAACCTCGGGATCTTCAAGGCCAGAGTGAATAGACATTTACTGGATCCGCATGCTCCATCGTCGACCTCATCGTCGCTTACCATCAGGCGAGATCGAGGTCAAATGCGGGTTTAGTAGTAAATAAAATAAAATAAAAAATCTAATAAGAATAAAATGTCTATGGCGACGGTGACTATTTACCACCAGGAGGCCCGTTTGCTCGCCTGCTCTCCTTAAACAATAAAAAGAAATCTGATTCCAGAAAATTCTTGTTGTTGTTTCTTTTGTAATTTATGTGTGTGCAAATAACGTATAAAGTAAAGTCGTTCCATGGAATGAATGAGGAATGAATGAAGAGGTTCATTGAAGATGCGAAGGACTATTGTTGTAAGAATAAGAATGCCAGAACTCCCTTTGTTGTAAAAGACTTTAATTATAATCCAAATAGTGTAGCCACTACGAATTGACGACATTTAACCATGTATTTTTTTCTCACGAAGACCAACTTTCACTATTTCCGTTCTTCACTAAGTATTTTTCTAATAAATCTTTATTCGTTCATTTCTTTTTGCTACTTTTACTTCCATAGCCAAAAATAACTAATAGAGGTACGAGGTTAAACCACAATATTATTTTTCCACTAAAAGGTTCCATTCCGTTATAAAAATATACTATCTAAATATAGGCACTATACTTACCTATGTACTTACCGTAATATTATGTAGGAATAACATTCCAAAATAATGTGAAATAACTTCTGTTACATGCTTATTTCATTCATCATATTTCATGAAAGCTTATGTTTCTAGTGCCAGGAAAGTTATAATGATATTTAACTGTTATTTTGCAAACAAGTACATCCAAATTTAGACATTTTGAACAGTATAAAGGAAAACGGTGTGTTTTCTGTAGTAGTAGTAACTGTATGTTACAGGATTTCAATGGAAAAGTTTGCCATTCTAAAGTTAAGCGACATTTAAAGCAGTGTGACGCGTTCAGCCCACGCGCTGGATAAATCCTCTCGCGAGATATTCGTTTATAGCGCTTATTACATCTTGACTACATTCAGTTTCCTGTCTCTATATAGAAGCTTGTCTACTCAATCGTTGACTAATTTTTCAACTGAATTCAGTCATGTGTAATAACCACCATACGCGCTATTCAAGACCATAAAAATGACACGTATCAGAAACGTAATGTAATATACCTACTAAAAATTCACTGCAGATGCGTTCTGATGCGCTTGATGGCGTACCATAACATCATATCATCATCAGCCTATTAATGTCCCCATTGTTGGGGCGCAGACCTCCCCTTGCACAAGGGGTGTACGGGCCATGATCCACTGAGAGCGAGCCCAGTGCTAATTGGTGGATTTCATATACCTTCGGAAACCTCAGACATGCAGGTTTCCTCACGATGTTTTCCTTCACCGTTAGAGCAGCCGATAAATGTACGTAAGTCTTCGAAAAAATCTGAAAAGCTCATTGGTACATGGCATGGTTTCGAAGACGGGCCTCCCCGCATGGGAGTCCGGCGTCCTAGGACGTCCGGTGGCCTAGTGGCTAGCCACTAGGCCACCGACGCTCGTACATCATATCACGTAAGTCTAATGTATCTACGCCTTAAAGCCCCACGTCGCAAGATTTCCCTTTATCCTAAAAATAAAGGCGTCTTCACACGCGAGGCATTAGCGTTGTCGCACAAGTGTCCATAAAAGAAACATTAGGAAACGCGCAGTGTTCTCGTGAGCGGAAATTTTCTTGTGTTTGCGATAAGTAGGCGACTTAGCTTTGTGTTGCGTATGGGTATTTAGAACGTAGGTAAGGTACTATTTATTTCAGCGTATTTTGAAACACCTTGTTTCTATGTCTGAATTTACTACATATAGTACGCGACGCGGAATACCGGTTTCTAGTGATGTGACAAATACGTTGGGTATATTATCAATAAATATATAGTCTATGATCTATCGCATAGATCTATGATAGAAGGGAATTCGCGTTATCAGTGTCTATTCTATATCTACGCTGTGAGTATCGTTCACAGGTTTCTATTTGCCGCTCGATTCTGTATAGAATAGAAAAATTGCCAAAGTTGAGCTTCCATTCTAACGGGCATTTAATCGCATAGAAAAGGCTTTCTATTCACAAGATCCTCGTGTCTTGTTATTGTAATATACCGATATCTAATATTCGATGCAATTCCCATCACCGTGCTTAAGGCCACAACCAACTAGGTATTTTTAGTCATGATCTATCATATAAAAAAACCAAATCTAGATTATGTCAATAGCTTTTTCGGAACTAAACACTGTCGCATAGTACCCAAACAAACCTTTGTTTACGAACCGTGCATGTTCGATATCAAAGCGAACGTCAAGATTAGTTTCTAGTCAGACACGACGGATAGTAACGCTGTAAGCGGTCCGTTTGCCGTTTGCATAATTTGCCTAGCAACTCCTTAGCAACGGCATTCCGAGGTTGTCGCCTTCTACTATGATGTATCATCATAGTAGAAGGCGACAATGAATATGAAACGTTACATTTCGGAGCTTTTGTATGGAACCGCTGAATTTTTGTTCGTGAAAGTTGTTCAGTTATGAATACTGAATAACCCCTTTCGGCTTCCAAGGTTTTTTTTTGTTACATCCTGTATACATGTAGGTAATGTATATGAGTACGGGGAGTTACTGAATTTCAATATCTTTTGAATCCAAAACTTCGAATTGGGTTTCGTCTAAATACCATTTTGTGATTCGCGCTCATGATATCTACTCAAATTACTTGTGGATAAAAATGAATTTCTACGGCTTCAGCCTCTACTATTTCTCAAATATTTTCAATTTAAATCCAGCACTATACAAATATAAATACAAATATTCTTTATTGCACAAAGGACTAAAATACAGAACAGAAGAAAAGTTACAAAATACAAATACAATCGGCGGCCTTATAGCTTTAAGCTATTTCTTCCAGGCAACTTTTGGGTGGTGGAGTTTTTGTAAGTAAGAACGATTTAAATAATACCAAGTGATAAAAATACAACAATTATAGGTACTTAATAAATAATAATGTTTAAAATACATAAATATATACTTAGATATATATAATATACATACATATAATGCACATATGTGCCGCCATTTGCACATTATATAGTATCTCTCTTTATGTTGTATGTTTTGTTTTTGTCCCGGGTGTGCAATAAAGTATATTTGTATTGTATTGTATTGTATAATATATAATAATTATAGGTATATCCAGTAACTTATGACCCCATTGAAATAAAATTTGCCTAGAGAGTCGTTCTACGAGTATGTTGTTAGTTCCATAGAATCATCAAAGGAATACGATGTTAAATTTAGATCCTTTTTATTTTATTTGTTACCTCACGTTGCCACATTGTGTCATCTCTCGAACCAAAAAGGCTACTTTATAAATCGAAGAGTGCGTCCAACTGTCCGACCGTCTGTCCGGAAAACGCCTTCACTTCGCTGTAATAAAACCCGGTCGGTACCGCTCTCTAGAGCGCTGTATGCAGGGCCGGTGGCCTTTGACACTTTGGCTTTTGGAGTCCCTTTTTCTTCGTATTCCTATTATAGTATTGATAAGAGTCGTTGATCATTCTACGGAAATAACCACATTGAATTACTTTCTTGACAGATTTAATGCGGTGGTTTTCCGTTGCCTTCCCCATTTCACACAGTGGTTATCTCAGTGTGCAGGTTTAATCACGATGTTTTTCTTCACCGTTAAATGTACCTACATACACCACGTCTATGGCCCTATCGACTAATAGTGCAAAGTGCTATTACACAAAAACATTTTTTTTGCATATATTGGCTTCTAAAAGGCTTGTACAATACCCTGATTTTTTTTAAAAAAAATAGGAAATTAATTATCTTACCTGATGTCCGACTCAATTTCTAGTAAGTATTTATAAATAAAATATTGTTGTTAGGCGAACGGGGCCGCTCGATAAGATAGCGCCCTAGACCAGTGGCCCCATTAGTACAGCTGGCACTGGCCGTGTCCATTAAGTGAACAATCCTCAGGTCATTCAGCGCAGACTTCATTCTTATAGCTGAAGTGGCATCTCAGATAACTGACCTTTTGAGCGAATCGAGCGCCGAGACTACGTGAAGACTATAAAAGCGCCCGGCGTCGATTGCGAGTAAGTAGCCTTTGACGAATTTAAGGCTGCATACTAAAATATACAGAAAACAACTAGCGCCACTGAGCGCCACTCTGATAATAAAATCATGTACTTTGTATAGATGAAAAATGATTTTTTCAGAACCATTAGTCTTTTTCCTGTAGGTAGTTGTCTAGACGGAAAAAGTGGCCACTTTATTCCATATAGATAACTAGGTATAGGTATATGAAAACGACTCGCAAAAAGATATTCCAATACTTATGTCTAAAAAATCATTTATCATCACTAGAAACACGTAAATCCCTGGTTATTTTTCCAGAATTCCATTGTATTTGGAAAAAAGATATTTTCACTAAAGTGACGCTAATTGTTTCCTGTTAAAATTCACACTGACCTTCAACGAATGAGAGTTAAAAGTTTATAGGTATTGTTCCATATTTTATTTTGGGACATTCGTTATACAGTCCACTTTTATCGAACTGTGGTTGATTTTGTGCTGAATTTTACTGTTTTATTTCATTAAATTATCAAAGCTCCGTATTTCGAGTAATAAAATAAATAGAGTGTACAAAAAGAAACTTAAATATGAATTAAATTATATCGGTGTGCCAAGGATGTTGATTTCATTTTAACTCATCAAAAAGGTCTATTTTAATTTATTCTTCATATTTTTATTTGGTTTTATGTTTAGACGAAAAGTTATAGTTAGTTAGCTGTGTACATAGCTGACTTAACTGAATAAAGAATAACTTCGGTCCCAATACAAGGAAGTGGGAATTAAGTATAACCAGGGGTTTGGAAGTTTGGGTTATTTTGACAGGCTTAATTAATCGGAATAATTAATTACCCTATAATTTCTTTTCAACACAAGTACCCAAATCATTTCAACTCGCGCCTAAAATAATATTTCCTTTCATTTTGGCAATGAAAGAAATATATTAGGTATCTACACAAAATAAATATCTTTAGCAAGGATTTTGAAATCGCTAGTAATCCGATTTCTGTGATTTTAGTATTTTTTTAAAATGAAACGGACGGTCTCTATTATTTTTATAACGCAAAAAATCTGAGAGTTCATGAATGTATGTTACAAAGTTATTTTGTGATTATAAAGGAATGACGTACGTAAACATCTGTGTACAAAGTATGAAATAAGCTTCGCTAATTTACGAGTAATTAAACTTTAGCATTCTCTTTTACTCTAAACCCTGAACGCTGACAAAAGCCCTTTCCACCTCAAAAACCTTCTACCTGACTAAGTTACATGTTAATTATAGACTAAGTTACTGTAAATTGTACTAAGTTACATTTTTAGTTATTTTAAATAATTTGTAAAATGTCTAATAAAAAGGCTTTGGGTAAAATGGAACGGAATTTAATATGAATGGCGCCATTTTTATCAAAGCAATCAAACAGAATAAATACTTCAGGTAAGCAATTGATCTGAGGAATAAATAGTCTGACCATTTTTTTCTGAGACTATTTTCTACTCTGAAACCAATCGTAACCTGTGCGATTTTTTTAATTTAACAAAGTGCTCACCATAACAGAGACAATAAGTAATTAATGTCAGTGGACATATTCTTAGTTACTTCTCTTTAGATGTTTATGTTTATTTTAAATTACCTATTAGCCTTTTAGGCTAGATTGTAATATTTAGTTAAATAAATGAAAAAAAAGTATAGGTTTGTACCATCGAAGTTTTGTACCTACTTATACGGGTGTAACAAAAACCTCCTAAAATCCGATACGTTCAGTGTCTACATCAAGTTTTGTTCTACGACTGTTTTATTTTCAAAATTTTTGATAGTAATTACAAATCAATCAGATGTTGACCGATTGCTACAAAATGTATGGAGAATTAATTTTTTCCACAAGTCGTGGATAGAACAAAAGTTGTTCAGTTAGGATACACCCCTATTTCGGTCTTGTAGTGGGTCTTGTAGTATATAATAACGGTGTTTCCGACCTACAATAAAGAAACTGTGTAAATAGTAAATATTTATGTACCTAAGTGATCGATTTAAACAACAGGATACGACAGTCCATATATTTTTCACCAAAAAATCAAGTTCAAAACGAATCAAGGCAGAAAATTGAAGTCGCTAGGTATATAGTGCGTGAGCTTTTAGAAGGGCTTCGGTTTTTGAGACTTCGGTTGTGAGTTCGGTTATTGATAGCGATACGCGAATGTATACCTTCATTGGCCATATGTATGAAACCAGTAGTAAGACAGAGACAAAATCCGATTTTACACGATACCCAATACTTTACCAAGCTCAAGTCCGGTCGTGCATTAAGTACTGCTGCCACCTGTGGGACGGCTCAGCAAAGTACCAACTGGCTGCCCTTGACTCAGTGGAGAAACGCGCTAAGCGCCTTATAGGTGACGAATCGCTGGTGGAAGCTAGACTGCAAAGTCTGGAACATCGGCGCAAGGTTGCCTGTCTGTCGGGATTTTATAGGATACATTTCGGAGAGTGCGCATCGGAATTGCACGACCTAATTCTAGCATCTCTATTCCGCCTTCGAACTACCAGGCGCGGTGTCCACTTCCATCCTTATGTTGTTGATATCCCATCTGTTCGTATGAAGCGATTTGCTTCTTCGTTCATTTTGCGAACGGCTAAGGAATGAAACAGCCTGCCGGCGTCTGTATTTCCCGAAACCTAGAAGCTCGGGATCTTCAAGGCCAGAGTGAATAGGCATTTACTGGACCCGCGTGCTCCATCGTCGACCTCATCGTCGCTTACCATCAGGCGAGATCGAGGTCAAATGCGGGTATAGTAGTCAATAAAAAATAAAATAAAAAAAAACCGAATCACCTTCTAAGAGCTTTGTGTAGTTTCAAGAACAATAATCCTGAATTGTTTTTGAAACTACATAATAATATGAGCTTTCGGTGCAGGTGAAAATTGAAACCTTTGGAAATTGTTTTCAAAAGGTTTCAATTTTCACCTGCACCGAAAGCTCTCGGAACAGTTTCACAAATCGCGGTCAAAGGGCGAACTTCGAGTTACTAAGTTTCAATACTGACGGATTGAATAAGGGCCAAAGTTACCTCCCAGCGGAGGCTCGTGGCAAAGTTTCCTGTAATTTGTAGCCAATCTTATACCTCCAGAAATGTATTGTTTGCCAACAAGCTGTACTCTTGTCGAGATATTTCGTTCCGATAGTGAGAAGCGCCATCGAGATGTCAAAGAGGGCTTTGTAGATTCAAATATTATTTACGAGTAGATATGTTACTAGTAGATTGTCTAACTAGTGCGAGAAGAAGCTAATTGTCGGCACGGTGTTATTTGGCAACACGAGTTATATCGAGTGTTGTGGATACACGAGTGCGACACGTGGTCTTCCCGTAAGAGTTAAACACGAAATTTTTTGTTACATCTGCTCCAAAATGGGCCTATTTATCGACTGAAAACTGTGCGCGAAGTGCCACTTTCCTACAATGAGTGCGGGAATAATAGATACGACCGGAAGTACTCGACTTGATTAGTCGCTACCTATTTATAAAACGTGGTGTATTTAATTGACTTCGTATCGTATTATCATACTTAATTTATCAAAGGTAAAAATAATAACCTAAAACATCAAAATGTAGGTATGATTATAATGAAATGTATGCATGAATTATACATAAATTCGCGACTAAGAATTGAAAAAATTACAGATGATTTAAATTCAGACGGTACATTGTACGCATCATTTCAAAACTCAGAATTTCGCGGAATATCAAAATCATAAATTCATAGAATCGACACAGACAGCCACCAATAAATTTAATATAGGTAACTAGATTCAAAAGACAACTGTAAGTCCAATTGAGTTCCGCAGCGCGGCTTCTTAAAGCGAATAACTTTAATAAGCTTTAACTTTGAGAACAGAGGGATAATCCCTTCGACCGAGACAACGGGTTTCACAACGAAGATGAACAAAGGGTTTTCAAACTGAAACTGACATCAGGAAGATATACAATTCGTATTTTGAAGATATTCTGAGTTATGTTATATTAACTATTTACTGGCCATTTTTTTTTCTCCCCTCTAATTTTTTGTCAGGCTTGTGCTTACAAGCAGGTATTCTCATTTCGAATTCGATATTAGTTTTTCTCAGATAGCTCATGTTTTTTTAATATTTTCGGTCTGACTTGATGTCACTGTAGAAAAGTAAAAAAGTAGAGCTAATAGATTGTAAATTGATTTTACAATTATTTTTTATCGATGAAAGGTTCATTTTTAATAAATAAACAAAAAAAAACCTGCCAGGCAGAAAGGGATCTGCCGAAACATGGAATCTATTCTGAAACTCCAACATTGGACCAACACGCGAAGAGCAGCCAGTTTGCTCGTAGTTGTCCGATTGTTGTGATTTTTGTAGCAAACGATAGATGTTCTGTCGCTCTGCGTTGGACATGGGTGTTTGTTGAATTCAGCTGCGTTTCTATTTATTATATCACAGCATGTTATGCGAGGCATGAGGTCACAACTGATGAAACTTGTCAATTATTTTCAACTGTTGAAACCTGATTTTAAGTAGCGTAGTTCAAGCTCAAGTTTCAAGCGTTTCGATATCAATAATAGTTCCAAAGTTATAGAGAATTTAATATAAATCGGTAATTTTTTTGCCAAAAAAGGGACCCAATTCGGCAAGCTGTAGCGAAGCGGGAAAATTATCTTTAAGTTATTGTTAGATATCGTTAGAACGGTTTCGAATGACACTATCTAATGATATAGCTTCCATTTTGATAGGTTAAATACTCAAGGGCTAGTGGTATGCTGAAAGTACACATTTTCGTCACGGTTACTCGACACAAGTTCACTCACATACAATGCGAGTGTGTAAGACACGAAAAAGATTCCATGTCAAAAATTTTACATCCCTAATGAAACAAGCATTCCTCGTGCTTGATAATGAAACATTCCTAATAAAAATGCTGTTAAAAACAGAAATAGTTTCTGAAAAGAAACGTCGATGCCCTAGAGCTGTAATTGGGTTAATAGTTGGGTGGAATAAAACCATCAGCTCGCGATGCTGTCGAGATCCTCTGATGAACCAATAACGTCGCAAATGCGGTGCCGCTGCCGAGAGCGCAATCGTGGCATTAGTCTAGGTGCGCTTTTGACGCTCAGTCACCTGCGTGCCCTAATATCAGCTCACTGAATTCTCATTTTGAAACCGAAATGGAAGGCTGTAGCAAAAAGAGTTGTAATATAATCGCTGGTGGATGTAGCATACGCAGCCGTATTTTGTAATGTAATTGGATAAAGGCACAATAGTTATCCATGAGCTGCAAGACATGTCCTTAACAACAAACAGACAGACAAACATGTCAAACTTATAACAAACAACAACTTATAAAACTTATAACGTGTCAAACTTATATCAAACTTATAATATGGGTGGTAATTAACGAAACTTTTAAAATGATTTTTTTGTCTATTGTAAAACTAAATTTTCCTCTCAATTACTAATTTACCGACAAAGTATGAGCATCTAAAATTACTATTTTAG
The DNA here is from genome assembly GCA_947369225.1 of Hofmannophila pseudospretella. Lineage (NCBI taxonomy): Eukaryota > Metazoa > Arthropoda > Insecta > Lepidoptera > Oecophoridae > Hofmannophila > Hofmannophila pseudospretella. The sequence goes on along the minus strand of OX376330.1, from coordinate 9,216,878 downwards.
CGACTAGACATTGTCAAAACAAGAAAATTTAATATAATCTCAGCATAGTAATTACCATTATAGCCTCTAAATTGTTGACCTGAGTCATTGACCCAAAGGATAGTGACCTTTCCCTCCTCACCACTCACGCCCAGGCAAGCATATACAAACATTTTTTTCTGGGTTGTTATAAAAAAATAACCTGACGAAGGCAAGGGCGGCAAATAAGCGTAGCTAGCCGCCCTAGCCTTCAACCTAACCCATCCGTGCCGGTTTTGCTCCGACATGTAACTTATCTTGCAGACAAGAATGTGCAAGTAGTTTTTTCTGGGTTCGCCGCTGACAATCAGTCGGTAAACTAGTAATTTACAGTTTAATTTATTAATCGAAACGCTATATCAGAATAATTGTTGTTCTTTACTTGATGGTTTATTCGTAATAATATCAGTTGGTGTTTATTAGAAGTCTTATTATTTTCTCTTCGCTCACGCAATTATTAGGATGTTAGGTTGTTGTCGTCAAATAAAATTCCGGTCGCTTGGTTCATAATTTCCCTTATAATATTCCTATAGATTTAGTTGCAATAAACGTGTGAGAACAAACATAACGATCGCAAATGGGCTCGACAAGCCACAACGTAAACCTGTCAACGTGAACCGTGACGTAATCGCTGATGTCCATGAATCATGATAATGAAACAACACATAGAACTATGTGCAGGGTTACCAGTTTACCACTCACGCTGATTTCATTGACTTGGAGTGTATCTATAAATTGTTCAAAAACTGAACTACTTATCAGATTTCAATAGAGGCGAGAAAATACAAAAGAGCTGACAAGATAGAAAAGCGCACAAAGATTCTAAAGGTACTGAAATATTGTGGTAATATGACTGAAAGACTCTTTGACAGGTATAGGGAAGGTTTTGTTGGAAATAAAATGGCAATACCAAAATTACAACGGAAGACGAAGAAGAAGAAAAATGTGTTATTGCTTGATGAACGGAGATAAAGGAGGTCTAAGATTTCGACAGGCAATTGGAGGGTTGAATGCTCAAACCCTAAAATCTACAGTTGACAATAAAGTTAGTAAACATCAGAAAATACATGGTAACCCTATCTTATGCAATGTGTCACTGAAGGCACATAATTTCAATGGGGAATTGTAACAATGAAAGCCGCATGTAATTGAACGCGGATTTCTGTTCAATGCGCATGCACGTACAGAGGAGAATGACTAAACTATGTGTACAAACATTACGTATAAACACTCTATGGTTAAGTTGTATGAGATAAACTAACTAAGATGTGTTTCTACTTCCATATGGTAATTTGCCATTAGGGAACCACAACCAGCAACACGAACTACTTCATTCCTAAGGGTCGATACGTAATGAATGTCGCGGTGTCGTAATATCCATTACGATACCGTCAACTCAATTAAGTACAAAGTAATTTTATTAATAGTTTTAAGGAATTTGATAAAAAATTTAGTAGTGTATGAAAAAAAAATTGTTAAACAAAATTTTTTTTATAAATTGATTCCAACGACACGAGACAATAACTTGGACCAAGCAGTTTTGTCGAGGGTGTTTTAACGAGCTGTCATGGTGTATTGAACGCACACAGTAGCACAAAATACATACAGAAGGTCCACTCGACACAAACGCGCGAAATCGGCTCACGCACACACGGGCACTGCGTACAGGCGAAATCAAAGAAACTCGGGCGCGAAATACACGCGCTATCGAGTGGTTTGTATATTTTTTTTTGTATTTTTAATAAACGAAACACATTGCCAGAAATATTTTTCACAAGGCTATTTCATTTAAACTTGAAATTATAACTAGGGCAGTTATAATAGGGCAGCTACGGTCGAGTGACGTAATCAAAATCGCGGACGCCCGAAGCAGACCTTCTGTGTGTATTCTGTGACAATAGTTAATATTTTCAATTATTTAGGTATTTCATGGTCGTAGAAAAAGTATTGTATGCAACTGCACGTAATTAGCCATTATTAAAACTCTTTTTTTAAACAAATACTAAAAACTCATTTTACAATGGCTGTAATTACGTGTCTGTTACATACATACATTAGATATAAGCAATACAAAGAAAACACCTCCTCTCGGATTTAACAATTTCCGGATGTGTGGGTTTAAGTCCCACCTGTGGTGTTCTCTTTGTATAGCTTATTTATGATGTTTGCAACACCTTCTTTCGAATTTGAAAATTAAAATTATATCTTGGTTTTCTGGGAAGGCAGTTTTGGCGTACGCTCATGATCTACTCCTACGGCTGCCCCTCAACCTACCCTTATATAAAATATTTTAGGTATAATAATTTCATGCAATGCCAGTCCATACGGGTTGTTGTAAATTCGCCCCATTGTAAATTCGTCACATTTTTGTAAGTTCCATACATTGGAAGTAAACTCGCCACAGGCCCAAAAAATATATGTAAATTTGTCACAGGTAGGTACAGGTTGTTGTAAATTCGCCACAAGTCGCCATTTTTGCAAAAGTACTGTATATGAAAAAATCTGTGATTAAAAGAAAAATTAATAATTAATAATTACTACTTGTTTGATTTTGTCTGCTGACTGTACGGAAAAAAATCTAGTGTGGCGAGTTTACAATTAAAAAACAAGAGTGTAGCGAATTTACAACAACCTACCTGTGGCGAGTTTACTCATATTTATTGTGTGTGGCGAATTTACAATAACCCGTCCATACTTGTGTTATAAATTACGAGCTCTATTAAGTAGTATCTAATAAAGAAACGAATAACGTTGTCCACATTGAAAACCGATTGATCATTAAATTGCATTATGATTATCTCATTTAGCGGTTTTGGTAACATTTCAACCATAATTGGATTGAGAGATGAATCTAGCTATTAAATGGATGAGGTATCTAAGTTGTAATGTGGATCGGGAATGCTGAAAGCATTATGTCATCGTTTATAATATTGCATTCTTTATAAAATAAAATAAAGTTACATTTAAATAAGAAGTTTCTAATTTGGAACCCGGACATTTTTCAACTGATTTAATTTTAAAAAAGCCGTTATTATCTTCAAGAAATTCTACTCAACTTAAATAAATGTATTTCACGACAACACTGTATACAAATATACAATAGAAGGTACAGTAAAATGAAAACTACCCACAATAAAAAAAAATAAAAAAACATACATATTTTCTAATAACGAGCCTACGGTTAGCACCTACACTGGGTAATCCTGTGTCGTGGGCGCTGTGGTGGGGAGTGTGTATTCTGATTTGTACCTAAATTTACAATGTAATGTATGTAAGTAATGTGATTTGGCGAAGTAGAATTGTGTGAGTAATATTGGTATTTCTATTTGTAAAACTAAAACTAACTTATTACGCAATGGCGGTAAGAATATTGAAAACTCTATAAGACGTATTTTAGCTGGTATTCTTTGTAATGGCAGGTAAGAATTCATAAGAAACTTGTTACAAAAACCACTACAAATTAAATGCCGATTCAGAACGCTATAGCGGCGTTAAGCTTGATTACCATTTCAAAAGCCACATAGCCTCAGCTCAGAGGTTTATAGCCAGAGAAGACAAAGCCAACGCGAAAAGTTAAACGGGAAAAAACAGGCGGTGACGTCACAATTCCCTCTTAGCAAGAAAGCGCCTTTGAGACGCGCGAGTGGATGGAACCGAGCCTTGGGGGAAACAAGCCCGCACCGGTTGGAAAGTATCATACTTTTTAGGGATCCATACACCGAAGGGAAAAACGGAACGCTATCGCTGTCACTACTGCGTCCGTCTGTCTGTCCGCCCGGCAGTCCGTCCGTGTGTCACACTCACATATCTAGCGCCTAAGGCTCAATTTACATTGCCGCGAAATGGAATGGAAGCGAATTTTCGCAACGTACATAGCATAATGAACTTTATGTCAATTGTGTAACATACAAACTAAATACGAGCCAAAAAAGTGGTCGCGCGTCTTCCGGGGAATCCTCGCGCATTCTCGAGAATTCCCCTAGCGGTAAAGCGTATTTAGTTAGTATATTACACAAATGACATAAAGTTCATTATGCTATGTACAGTTACGTTGCGAAAACTCGCTTCCATTCCATTCCGCGGCAATGTAAATTGAGCCTAAACGGAATGCAGACTTCAAAATTTCACATAAAAGGTATAATAACAGGTGGGAATATCGACCAAAATTTTGCGTGGGGTATTGTTCTTTAGAGGACATGGAGTAGAGGACTAATATTATTATTTTCGTAGAGAAATAACGACGTAAACATTCGTCAAAATTTACAATTTTAGATCACTTTTGTTACCTACCGTCTATCTCTATTGTCTCTCCACTTCTACGTTACAGCTCTTGATGTCACTCGCTAGACTTAACATATTCACTGTCCAGTGCCTCCACGCTGGGAACCCCAAGTGCCTATCCAAGGAGTTCATGTCTCCTTTGTCACCTAACAATAGAATTAAATTAGATGGACTTGTGAAGTTGTCAAACAATTTTGTATGGGCACTGTAAACGTGTTAAGACTTACTTACTAACTTACTTACTCCGCTGGCGCAGCGACACGAAGTGGATCTTGGCCTCCGTTAACAAAAAGTGCCATCGCTCTCCTGCACACTCTCACGCACACACTCTCTCGCTCTCCTGCACTTTTCTCTTTATATCGGTATCGTAACAATTAAGACTAAGACTAAAGTGTTAAGACTTAAGGTAACCAAAACAATTTTTTTTTAAATTTATTTATTACAAAATCCACAGCACTTAAAATTAAAAACAAAAAGTCCATTAAAAAAAACATACTGCCAATTAAAGATTTCCTATTTTAAAATAATGTTTATAGGGAGAAATAAGTTTTGGTGTTTGTGTATATGGATGTGTTTATTGGAAACGTGTGTGAGTATGTTTGTGTAGAAGAGAGTGAAAGGGGTGTGTACATTTGTATTAAAGTACCTAATTTAATTAGCCACCTCCACCTCGGCGGCGGCGAACTTTTTACCGCCATGAACTGAGCGGAGTCGCTCTGTGATTACGCGCAAAGCGTTTGTGGGGAGCGGTAATTTAAATCACTTAAGACATTAAGTTCAGCCAATTTAAGTACTATTTTGTACAGCTGGATTTCGATTGTCATTGGTCGTTTTGTTCGGTAAGTGGGTCGCCACTGGAATTTGTTCCACCAATTATTTTCAAGAGTCTCTTATTAATTCAAATTTCTATTAAAACTCTCCGTATTGTTGATACTTGAGAATTTCTAATATTTTCTGTTTACTTACGTACTTCTTAGTCGTATTCCTCATTGACGAGTATCATAGTCATTCTATGGAGTTTTCATCTCATAGAACCAAACACATACAAATGTACACACCCCTTTCACCCCTTTCACGCTCTTCTACACAAACACGCTTACACACATTTCCAATAAACACATCCATATACACACACCAAAACTTATTTCTCCTTATAGGCGTTGTTTTAAAATAGGAAATCTTTAATTGGCAGTATGTTTTTTTAATGGACTTGTTTGTTTTTAAATTTAAGTGCTGTATATTTTGTAATAAATAAAAAATAAAAAATCTTGCCACATTTACCTTCTCAATTTCACATACTTACTGGTTATCTTAGTGTGCAGGTTTCTTCACGATACACATCGTGAAGTATGAAGGAAAACCCCTTCATACTTTCTAAGTACGTAAGTCCTTCGAAAAAACTCATTATTAAAGGCTTTTGTCTGGTTTCGACCCCGGCCCTTCCGTAGAGCCCTAGCCACTACGCCACCTACGCTCTTTTGCTGTAATATTTTTTCTATAAAAACAACACATACCGCCACGTGAGATTAAGGTCAAACACGGGTTTAGGTGTAAATAAAAACAAATAAAATAAAACAAAATATGAAACTAGGTTTTTTTTCTCTTGGTTACGTCATGCTTTTTACAAATTTAAAATGAAACTAGGTTGTCATATGCTAGATTCGATATATTTTGTATGGGATGGAGACCACGTGTTCTTTACGTTATCGTCACGAACAATAATTGGACAAGAAAATGACAGACTTGGTGTCAGGTTGTAGCTTTCTGGCTCGAGCAAGAGGTGGGAATTAGGGAGGGATTATCCACTCACCCTCTGAAATTCCACTATTATAAATTGTATAAAGAAAGCAGTTTTTTTGGTTTTTTACTCGTCAGCGAGCGTGACCAGTTTGCTCGTCTGCTCCCCTTATATTTACAATGAGAAAAAAACTTGATGGTACCATAAACAAGTGGTCACCGTTGCCCATAGACATCTCACATCGTATTAATGTGAGGGTTTTCGATGTGAACTTTGAGGACTTGGATGGAATGCCTCATGTGTCTTACTGTCTTACCCTTCTTGAGTGTCCCGCTCCTGAACGTGTATTATACAAAGCCCATGGTTTATGTCTCCATAAACACGAGTTATACCTCGTTCACATGAATTATGTACCGGGATTTATCGGATTATTTGATTGCTGTACACCATGTGCAGTTTTAAGGGCGGTATTACTGTCATTTAAACGAATGAGAAGATTAATATGTTTATAGGTACCTACTTATGAAATATGCTTCTCTAAATTATTTGCAGTACGAGTATATACGCATTTCTTTTAAAGATATTGTAATATTTCTGTCGAATCAACGCATTACTGACAAAAATGTTGTGTTATACTTTTGAAACCAAATATTTGTCTATCTGTAACACGAAAACAGTGACTTCAATTGTAGTTTAGGCAACTTTCACGTAATTACAGCCATTGTAACATGAGTCTTAATTTGTGATACGAGCCTAGCGCGTATCACAATAGAAAAAAACGAATTTTACAATGGGTAATTACGTGCAGTTGCATACAATACTTTTTCTACGACCATGAAATACCTAAATAACAGAAAATACCAAATTATTATGCAACAATGCAATGTCCAATTTGTCGTCTCTATATTTTGTTATTTCAGAGGGTATTAAACTATCGTTCATACTTTGAACTTACATCCTTTTTTTCCAATTTTGTACATCACCATCACTGATAATTACATATTCATCACATCACTCCAAAATTACAATGTCTCACTTGTACCATTGGATTAGTAACTATAGAGGTGCTCGTAGCTCAGTTGCGAGCACGGTCCAAAAGTGATCATGCAGGTTAAGCGACGTTGGCGCGGCCGGTACCTGGATGGGTGACCGCTAGTGGCATATTTCATCTGAGCTCCTCCGTACCTCGGAAATCACGTTAAGCAGTTGGTCCCGGTTGATGCCGTTCGACAGCAGTCGTTAAGCCATGTCAGAGGCATACGGTCGGCCTGTTCAACTCTGACAAATAGGTTGGCCACTAACCATACGATAAGCAAGCAAGCAAGTAACTATAGTAACAGTATTTTGAGGTTTTATGGAATACATGCACTGCTGCTGCAGAAAGGGTGATACGTACCACCCAAAGTTGACTCTGCATTGAGTCATCTCACCAGTCCATAGAAAAATTGGGTGTGATTTAATTGGATAGGTTAGATGGGTGAGAACCCCTATCCAATTTTTAACAGGTTTTAAAACTGCGTGGGGTCTCAACAGTCTGTCGTCAATATTGTGCTCGCTTACCCAGTCTATTAAAATATGGCAGTAGCGAAACAGCGAAGGGATCCTAACAACCGAGGCAAGCGCGGCCCGCATACGAATGATGCTAAAGTTTGCACATTCCTGGACCGTAGCAGCGGCGGGTGCAGCCAATTGCTTAGTCATTCGAGTCTGTTATTTATTAAAAAATTACATTGGCTTATCTATAGCAAAAAGGTTAAACAAATATTCTCTTTCAAAAAAATTAGCAATGTTTTTTGCACATTAGGTACTAATGTTCTCTGTTAAGGCGAGGTAGGTCGTTGTGAAAAAAAAACTTAGTGAATTTGAGACCCTTACTAGTTTACGATACAATATAATACATCACGTGATCGTGTAATTAAATGATTAAATAAACACTCGATCTAAAAAAATGCAAACATTGGGTACAAACATAAAGTATATTTAGATATTTAATACTTACATCCATTTATTCTATCAGAGAATATACATAAGTGTAACTGAGTAATATGAATTAATGGGAGTAGCTCATCTCAAATTAAACACTTTCAAGCTCCAATCGGGCTCGAGTAAGCCTCTTATTTCTCCATACCTTGAGGCAAAGTCATTTAGCCTGTTCAGCAAAGCTCATTCGATCCCAAATTAATTGGATTAAAATTCGAGAGATCGGCATGGTTAGCTCGGAGAATTCTCAATGAGTTTTTAATTGCGTTCAAATTACTGATTCAATATTGAAATTTTCATTTGACTATTCCAAATCAGAGTAGAGACAGAAAAGAGTGAGCAGCGTTTCAATTAACGTTCTTCCTGAGACTTTAGCTAACATCAATCAACTTTAAAGGAAAATTTTGACGTGTCTCGAATGACAATATTTCGCAGCAGCCTCAAATGTGACCCAATTGCAAATTTTCAGACTCAGATCAATTATCTAAAGTTATGGATAATAATAACATTTACTTACTTTAGTTTAAGATTAATTATATTTACTGCATAAATACACACCTCATCATATGGTCTAATTGGTCTCTTTTTGTGCTTGTCTGAACTCAGCCGACTAATTAGTCATAGATTTGGTCGGCAAATTAGACATGCTTCTGTTTACAGGCTGTAAATCGCAGACTAACCGTACTGAATGCATTTACGAGTACACTTGACTGAATTCAGTCAAGTAATAAGCGCTCTAGCTTTTCTGCAGCTACGTCAAACATTTTATTTTGTTCCCTTTTACTATTGTGTTAGATGACAACTTTTTGATAGTCAGCTGATATAATTGTCTGTGAGGTATGCTTCTTTATAATTATTAATATATTAATAATTTGTTTATTTTTTGTTATTGCCCGAAAATAAAGACATTACAATTTAATTTTATTATTTTTTCCACTTTGTTTGTCGAGAGTCGTATCAAAGCTATTTTCCATGAGTAATTCCGGATTGTGTCTAAATATTCGCACAGAGTTTAAAAATTCCTGTTTCGCACGAAAAACTAGGTATTCTATATAGATCGGTGCCTAAAATGGGGACTATAAAGAGAACCTAATTAAATCTGCTTATTCTGAATTCGCATCTCCTCTGTTTTAAATATACTGGGAAAGAAAAAATACTAGGAGAGCAGGAAGTCGTAAGAGGTTGGTGAACTCAACTCCTATGAATATTTGTCGATTTAGGCACGAATATTGCGAACAAATCCTCAACAAATACATTCAAGTAAGTAAATGAGTAAAAAATATATTTCGAGCTAAAAATAACACTTGGCTGCTAAAATGGATGTGCAATTTCCAGAAAAAGCCATGTCGCTGTCGCGTCCTAACGATACCGGAGGGACCATCTGTTTTAAATCTGTTGATTTTTGTTTTAATTAAATGTAAAACGCAAACATCCCCAAGCGTTGTTTTGTTTTGTTTAAAAATTGAGCAGTTGTTTGCATTTTAACATTTTTCATCAATTATTTAAAACATTTCATTGTATTGTTGAAAGGGAGGCGTGAAATAATTTACAGCAAGTGGTTTCCATTCACTCGATCACGCAGAAACCACAAACATTGGCTCTTTTGTTCTTTCAACCATCCAAAAACTGGGGTTTATTTTATCAGTGAGACCAAGCACTCCAAATTGGATGAAAATACATATACAGGGTCTTAAAAGTAAATTATTAAGTACGATTTTTGTTTTCTAGTAAGTATGTTTATATGAGAAGCCTTAGTGGGTATGTAATATAAAATTAATAAACTTAAATACCATACCATACAGAGTTCTCTTAGATTTTAATATACAGAGTAGACGACCCCAACGGCGAGCATGCGTGAAACGATGAATGCCAAGACAAGAGATTCGTGGCGCTCCGTTCTCTCTGCCTACCCGTAAGGGATATTAGCGTGAAGGTATGTATAATATGTAAATACCAAACCTATTGAATGTGATGACACTAACAAATACCTCGGGCATATAAATCGCGAGCGAAAAATTCGAAAAGATCATCTGATAATAATTTGCAGCTATAGCTGCAAATCCGAAAAGAGCAGCTAATAATAATTTAATAGAAATAGAAAACTGTTTATTCAAAGCTACATAAATCACACCCAGAAAAAATAATAACAAAAATCACAAAGATGTAGCAATCAGCGACACATCAAGCGTTGTGCTCGATGTGTCACTCATGTACACAATGGAGGTATAGGAAATGCTACGCGTGATGTGACGTCGACCTCATAGAAACACAGAACACAGACTTATAAGTATAGCTAGTGTAGTAATGAATTGGTGCTATGGTTGCCCACAGCGCTGATATTCTGCAAGGACCTTTGGGAATCGATACTATTTTGCACCTATTAGACGGTGGTAGGCTCGCCACCTATCACGTTTGTCCATCAAATCTTACGGCGAAAAGTGGGAACTGCCTGTGATTGAAGGTCTCTGTCTACCCCTTCGGTGATTATGAACGTGAAAGTGTATGTATGTTATGTATGTGAATAATACAAGCCGAAAGGCCTTAATGGAAGCCCTCGTATTAATGTAAACAAGCTATCATTTCTCTATCTTGGAATCACATTGAAGAGTTCCCCATTTGGGATGCTAATGACCGCTAATAAGCCTAATGGAAACTCCGTGGTCGGCAATTACGGTATGGAGGTAGGTACAGGATGTTTCGAATTTGATGAAATGTTAATGAGGAGAGGCGCCCGGCTTCGGTAATCGCTCCACGTTTAATCTGTGAGGTGAATCTCGGTGAAGGTTTAAGGGATCATCCCCTATTTTTGTGTTCGTCTATTAAATTGATTTTATGGTTACGTGAGGGAGTCTCTTTTATTTAATTAATCTGAAACTTGTTGATTATGAATTAATAAAATACCTAACATGCACATTAGGTATTTTATAACCAACTTTTCCCAACTTCTTGCAGTAGATCGATTGGTTAATAGATTTTCCTTGAGAATTAATTATAATGGATTTAGAGAAGATATCATCAGCAGCAGCCTACTCTAGTCAACTGCTGGACATAGGCCTCTCCCAGGGCCCGCCATTGAGCCCGATCTTCGGCTCTTCCCATCCAGTCGCTGCCAGCCACCTTAGAAGATATGGAGAGAAGATATAGAGAATTATTATGGTATGACTCTGTGCAGAGTTATCTGTAGTGGTCCATTTCATCAGACACAATAGGGCAATACAAGATATTTCTCCTTTCTTTATAGATTAAGAATTAAAAAATTATAATAACTGTGTTGTACCTTATTACTCTATATGACTATGAATAAATGTTCTTTTATTTATTTTACCACCTTTTACATATTTATGTCGCAAAGCAGCAATGCTTACATTCCTTTGTTCCGGTTTGAAGGGTAAGAGAGCCAGCTTAATTACCGGTATATGAGGCACTCCATCCAGCCAGGTCCTCAAGGTTAATAGCGCATCGAAAATCCTCTAATAACATTATATTAAGTATATTTTATTACCACTTACCATCAGGTGGGCTGTCTACTCGTTTGTTCTTCTTATACATACAACAAATTATGATATTGATCTGTCCTGGCTGTGGTTTATAGAAGAGCCAGTACACGTGTGCTCCATCTTCGGTCTCATCTTCATTTACCATCAGGTGAGATTGAGATCAAACACGAGCTAAATCTTTAATTTAAAAAAATATTATCACATACTTCTTACGTCACAAGTAGCTTACCCTTCATAGGTATAACGCTATGCTGCTAAAGATACGTACCTGAAACAAAACCATTTACTAATTAATTATTTAAAAAAAATTAATATGTTAATTAAGAGACGTTTAAATGTCAGCGGTAAGTAACGTTTCGCCTCAGAAAGTTGAGGAAAGCTTCCCGCTTACGAAGTTCGGTCCAATTAAATTGACTTTATGTTTGAGTTCTAACTAAGTGTAATTAATGACCACTCTACTCAAATGATTGCTTTGCGCTTTTAATAAGTAGGTGTGGCGGCCTTAATTTGGATGATAAACTTACATTTAAAAAAAAAATACTAAGTAAAAAATGTAAGAAAGTTACCATTGTGGAGATCCCCTTACTTTTTCCTGGTCATCATCAAGTCCTCAAGGTTCCTGGTGTGAGAAGGTCACCACAGCCTTAAATATTTGAGCTCAAATTCGAACCATCTAGCTATTACCGTTCCAGAGATCCCATTTGATATCAAAAATATTCCAAGTTCTTGGAAACCACTGGTCAATTTTTTATCAGATAGGGCTATGGACGATATATCGCGAATTGTCAAATTCTCGACATTATTCTTTGTTAAATAAAACCGGGTTCAAATCGGATCATCGGTAGTTGGTTAGGATGCCACGGACAAAGAGACATTCATTCATTCATCAGCAGCCTACTCTAGTCCACTGCTGGACATAGGCCTCTCCCAGGGCGCGCCATTGAGCCCTATCTTCGGCTCTTCTCATCCAGTCGCTGCCAGCCACCTCGCGCAGATCGTCGCTCCATCTAGCAGGGGGCGTCCCACACTACGTTTGCCCAAACGCGGTCTCCACTCCAGAACTCGTCTACCTCAGCGGTTGTCGGTTCTGCGACAAATGTGACCGGCCCATTGCCACTTCAGCTTGCTAATCTTACAGACATACAGACTAATGCATCAAATGTATAACACATCTTTGGTCGGGGGTTAATGAGAAACAGTAAGGTAACAGTAAGGTAAGGAAGATAAAAAATAATATTAAACAAATATAAGATAAAATATATAAACAAAAGTAATTAAGTTTAATGAAGTTTTGATAATTGTTTTATGTAGAGCTATTAAAGGCGCCTTGAGCACCTATATCTTTCAAAAGCGTGGACGAAATAAAAATCAGCTAACATTTTTTTTCTATGGGACTTTCTTACTTCAAGCGTTAAGGGTAAAGTGACAGTTAAATTCGGGCTAAATTCTTTTAACAGACATTGTGTTACAGTAATCTAATCTCGTGTAACAGTTAACAGAGGAGGGGTCGGTAAAGAAAATTAAGTGTCTGTTAAACAGTGTCTTCGGCTTTAAAAGAAATCCTGAAAAGGATTCTCTTTCACACGGAAAGAACCCTAATTTCCCTTAGTAAAGTTAAATTCGAGTCACTTGGAAAATGGTTTTGTTTGAATTAATTCTGGGTTTCGTATCCAGTTTTTGAAATAAACAAATAATTTTAACTCCGAAAATGAAGGGCCCCTTAAATAAAGGAAAGAATAACGAAAAGGAATCGGAAAATTCCCTGTATTCATTATGTAATTCGTAGGTCGTTTATTCCGATTTAGGTTCCAATAAATTTCGAAAGAATACGTAAGTTCAAGTGGTCCGAAAAGGTACGGCGATGTTTCAAAATGGAGCAACACAATGTAGCAATTTTGGAATTCCACCCAACCGCGGCCACATAAATCAGAGGAAGGAGCGAAAAAATTCGGTAAGAATTTCAGAACTGCACAGCGAATTTCCGAATGACCCGAGTATTGGGGTCGGTCATTACGATTTTAGGGTTTTTTTCTGTCGGAAGGTATTCGTTTCATGTGTAATCAATGTTTCATTGAAATGTAAAATTAAAGAACTCTTTGATGTTTATGAGCTTTCTAAAAAGGGTGATATAAATTTTAAGATAAATTAAGATAATTACTATCATGGTATTCGTATTTTTCCCCGCATGTAAGTTTTCTTCATCTAATCTGTACTTTTCTGCATTGACAAACAAACATTGATTTTTGACATTGCAATACTGCTACTTGTAATAACATTATTATTGACATAATCCAAAGGGGTTACCAAAATACGCATGACTAAAATAAAACCACTTTTAAAAGATGGAGTGTACTTACCTACGAGAATTTTTACACATAGGTACTTTGTTTATTAAGCATTAGGCAATGCTAGACTCTCTTTCTTCTCTTTCTTTTTTCTTGCCACGGATTAACACGGTCGCAGGTTCAAATAATACAGGTTTATTGTAGTTTAGAAGAAAATTACATCAGTTATCCGTCATCTGTCAACCCTGATCATCACCTTATGAGATCCAGCAACATCTGTATAAGTTGATACCGTGGTTTGGCCATTCATCAATCATATAACTTAAATTGAATAATGCCTTTTGACACGATGATTAAGTTGACAATCAATCAAACTGATTGATGAAACGTTATATAGGTAGGATGAAATGGAGTTAGTTCGTGTAAAAAAACATATTAACAAGTTGAAAAAATCATTATTTATACGACTATTATATAATGAGGGTTGCATTTGACCTTCAATCTCACCTGGTGGTAAGTAATGATGAAGTCGAAGATGGAGCTTAGTAAGTATTTAACTAGTGACAGTGATTTCGCTTCAAAAAAATTTATCGAAACAAATATAATACAGAAGGAAAGAACCTTTGACACTACCATTAAAATTATAACAAAATGGTGTTCCTTCATAAAATTTAATTAACGCTATTACACATGTAGATATTAAGGATATTTTATATCACATATGAAGATATTAAAGAGAAAGTAATATCACATGCAGAATATTACAGCCTTATACTAATTCAATTTCGCATGTAACAGCGAAACGTGAGCTTGTAAAGCCTTTTTAATATCTGTTTTATGTTTTGTACAATTTTAAGAACATGGAGCACGTGCGTCTCAAAGGACGGGCGAAAGTTAGGGAGTCTTACCTTATCCCCTGTTAATTTACTCTCGACATTTGAATTCTTTTCTGTATTGAACAGAAAATTCCCCAGTGGTTTTTATTAAATACCTTTTAGACGTTTATTAAATACGAGTACCTTTCCTTACATTCGGAAGAGTACAAGTATCGGCACGTTAACAACAAATATAAAACTTGATACATCCTGAGCGTCGGTGGTCTATGGATAGGACGCCGGACTCCCATGCGGGTGGTCCGGGTTCGAAACCATGCCATGTACCAATGAGTTTTTCGGATTTTTTCGAATACTTATGTACATTTACTGACTGCTCTAACAGAGAAGGAAAACATTGTGAGGAAACCTGCTTGTCTGAAGAAATTAAAAGTTTTCGAAGGCGTGTGAAATCCACCAATCACTTGTGCAAAGGGAGGCCGTGTGCCCCAACAGCGGGGACATTAATAGGCTGATGATGATGATACATCCTGTACTAGTTTGAAAGTTGTGAGTAAAACAAACAAAAAATTGTGCAAAAACAAGTAAATCTTATACTCAGTATCAGCGTATTAGTGCCGATCCCTAAGAATAGAGCAAGGCCCGACTCGCCCATGGCCGGTTTTTAAAGAGACGTTTAAAAAGTTAAATCCCAAGTTTTGAGTTACGATTCGCCTAAAGCACTTTAATCTTACTCTGATTTTTTTTTATTTCCAGTACTGTTTCGTCTCCAGTAAAAGTTTAATTGTATAAATAATGAATTCGAGTAGGTAAGTATAAGAAATGAATCCTAGCAGTTATAAAAAATTAGTTGAGTAATTTATTTTGACAAAACAAAACTCATTTATTTGGTTTTTTTACGTAAATTGCAAATTGTAAAATGGCTTATATAACATAACGTACACTGATAAAAAATACAAATAACACTTCTGTTACAGTAACATTAAAAAACAAGTTACTAACCAACACTTTTTCAAACAACATTTTTTGAAAGCTTTAAACCTCGCGTCCATTCGTTGTCATCGCAGCGTACGCTGCGAACGGATTAGTTGCTTTGTATTGATTTCTATGGAACTGCGTTCACTAGGTCGGGAAATCCGGGCGGGATAATGTCAGCATTTTGACCATCCATACTTAGTCGTAAATACCGACACTCCGTTCGCAGCGTACTCGTAGCTTTAGTTTGAGTTTTCGGTTGGTTACCTTTTCTGGACGACGGGGAGGGGAGAGAAACTTCAGTATCCAGTGGGACCGTTACTCCACCCTCTCAAAATCCCAGAAGTTTATTGAATGAAAGTTATTAGCTTTCTCATGTCAGGTCCTCCGAATTATTTCTTTGGCTACAACGAAGATCTCAGTAGGTAACTATTTTACTTACCAAACCTGACCTAACTTAACTTAACCATAGTCACCCCACGCCACTATATATATGATAGAGATTTTGATTTGCTTTGTAATCCAATGTTTGGTCCAACGACAAAGTGACCAATTAGGCAGAGAAGAGCTCATTAGAAATTGAAATATCACCGGATTCGCTCGCCAAGTCGAAAGACTCGGCAAGGCAAGTTGTTATATCCATTTACTTACATTAATAATGTTGTAGTGTTTTTTTCTAGAATGACTCTTGATTTTAATAACCGTTTAGATAGGTAAAAATGATCGAGATTTTCACTTGCTTTTGATATGAAAAGAGGTGCTACGCCGGTGATGCTACGGCGTAGAAGACATCATAGCGAATATAATTAACGAAATAATCTAGTTAGTATTTAAATTATCAACTTATATAGCACCGATTCCAGAGAGTAATTCGTTAAATGAAAACATCCCTAAACAAAACATCACACTCGTTCTTATACGTTCTAGCATAATTAATAGTGAACGTAACGATGACGGTTTCATTTAGTTTTAACTTTAGGTTGGGGGTCACTCTGGAATCGATGTCATTGTCAACAGATTTATTTAGTGTCAATCAGCAAAACTGAAATATTATTAGTAAATTGATTCGAATAACACTTGAGCTTCCCATTCCTTCTCTTAGTGACCGTAGCGAGGCATGGTCACATTGTAGTGTGACAAAATCTCAAAAAAAAAACAAAAAAAGTGTATTCTTGCAGACAGTATCTTTTACATTTTCTCAGATTTCCCTGGCTCTCACACTAGGATACCCTGTGTTGTGGGGGCCAGTCACTTCCGATATATCTAAATTATGATGACATAATAAGGTTATTATTATTATATTTATAAGGTTATTAAATTAATTAAATAATTATGTATGCATGTATGTGAGAGGGTGTATGGGAGATGGTGTGTGCGTGAATTATGTGGGGTGTGTATGTTGGTAGGTGAAAGGGTCAGTGTGGGTCACACAATTGGTAACAATATTTTTTCAGTATAAAACGGATAAAAGAACATTGGAAATGGACATTCTGCAGCCAAACGATTGTTATCATATTAAATCTTTTCTTTCTATGTTCGTCCAAAGTTACAGAAATGCCAAAGTAGGTAAACAATTTTACGTAAGATTAAAATTGTATCGAAATCCAAATAGGTTTTCGAAAGTAAATACTTGAAAGTAGCCGGTTTATCCTCAACTTTTAATTAGGTCACCGTGGCCGCCTCGGGGCAATTATTTCTATTCTATTTAAAACTGTCAGTCGAAGAGCCCGCGATACTCTGCAACTTTGTCCACTAAATTAAATACTAGTGGAGTGGAACTACAGAAAGTTGCAGCATTATATTCTCGGGAACTTCGTTGACTTTGTATTTTACAAAGCGGCAATGAATGGAATAGTTTTTCATTTAATTTTCAATGGAAAATTAAATTTAACGGTTCGTGTCAAACTAAATTTACAGTTAAATTAAATTTACATTATATTATACGGTATTTCTTGGGCTTTTGAATGTAATTTTACCACGGATGAAAGAAACATTAGAGCCGGCGTTCATTTATTCATGAATTTTGAGTTCTGTACTTTTATAACTGGTGACATTAATAATCAACATGACATGTATATGTGGTTAAAAAATAAATTATCAGTCAGCCATAAAATGTTATTCTTTTAAGTTGAATGGCATTTTAAGATTTCGTATAGAATTGTCAATTTTATCACGAGTATAAGTAACATAAAAACTCATGTAATATCATGCTATAAAAACTCGTCAAGTGCGAGGGTTCCGTTGAGCCCTATGAGGGTTCCGTTCTCAAAAGAAATATATTTACATGTCCATCTGTATGCCACAGCCGTTTTTCTCAGGAAGGTTTTTCTCAGGACGAACGGATACCGAAGTCTCACCACAAGGCCCAATGCACACCGCTGGAGTGACGGTGCGGCGTCTTTCTTCGATAACAATTGAACTAAACTTTAACAAAGTCTTGTTAAAGTTTAGTTAAAATATATATTTCAGTGGAAATATAGTTTAAAATGGAATGACAATAGCAAGCGAATCGACGCGGCGAAACGGCTAGACGTGCGGCCGCGCGCGGATGTATGGTAACGAGACGCACGGCGGCGTCTCCAGGCGCAGCCGCGCTATCGTAAACCGTAAGAGCGGAATCCGCGCCGCGCCTCCACTCCACTCCACTCCGTCAGTGTGCGTTGGGCCTAAGGGTTCTTTTTTTACCATTTTGGTACGGAACCCTAAAAATCAAGATGGTTGTAAATTATAATGTACGGACTTTCAATCAGAAGGTAAGTGAAACACTAATTGGTTCATCTCTCCTCTCTCTCATCATCCACTAGACCCTACCAGCTATCTGCCCTCGTGGGGAAGAGTGGAATTTTATTTCCACTCAAGCCAACCACACAGTCTTTATTAAAATAGATGCTATCCCTTTCTATGCCATAGCTCTAGATAGAGATAACACGAGACTTAAGGAAGTTTTAACATTGAGGACATGTCTTACAACTCACGATTAACTTAATTCACTTTATGCTTAATGAAGGAGAAGGAAATAGGAAAATTATTAAGTAGAAAACAGTGAACATAATTGAATTAAGCATCGGCGAAATACGAAGCCTAACTTAATTAGATAAAGGTATTATATGACAGTTGGCACTGCTATGAATTATACCTGAATAATTAATTGCTATTCAAGAAGTACGTATTAATTAATATGGGATTTTCATTATTTATTAATTGCTTTGCTATCTTGGATTAGACGTAGTTAAGTAATTATAAGAATTAATTATCCTGATATATAGAACACAAGTGTGTCAGGCAGGCAGGCGATATGGCGGAAGGACGATCTTGTATTTTATTATTGCCCCGTCTTAGGTTTTAACTTGTTATAATAATAAAACTGGAAGCACTATGTTCTACATTTGTCCTAGGCAGTCATTTGAATAAATTCGAGACAAAATAAAGCCCTAGTGTTAAAGAATTATTGATGTAAGGAATAACCAGCTGCGAATTCCCCTTCTCCGGCTACTATTGGGGCATCCAGGCCAGAAAAAAAATTGGTATAGAGGCTCTACATACTAACGGAACATTCGATACAGACTAAAAAAATGTGAGGCTACGAAATAACTTTATTAAGATGGATATATATTATTGGCTATTAGGCTTTTGATAAACACAAATATAATAATGAGTTAGGTAACAGATCTCGGTAGGCTCAAATGGAAACAAAGACATGTTTAAGCATACTTTGTTTGATTTAAATCAATATTAATAATGAATGGTTACTGGATAAATGTTTCTATTCGGTTAATGAAATTTTTTAATAGTTAATTATAAGAATAATAGATATTATTTGTAGGTATTACGAGCTAAATGACATTTATATTTTATAATTTATCTGACATAATCAATCATATCTGAAATAATATAATAAAATTATTTATTTTTTAAATTTGCTTGCTCATTGTTGAGTAGAACGTATCGGCTCTTTGTTTAGAAAATATCCTCTTGTAATTATGTACCTACATTCTGGACAAATAAATTAATCTGAATCTGAATATCAATAATATAATTTTAATAAAATAAAACAAACTAAGAAAAATACTTTAATAATCTAATCGTACTTTTTCTGTGGACTCCTGAGATTCCTTCTCGAAGTATTCCGTCCCATAGTCTTTAAATTTGTGCTAGAATATTCCTCCCATTATAGAATGGAGATCAAGGCCCACATATTCTGTTGCTTTCCTGAAACGAACTGTCGCGTGAAAGTGTACAGGACATTGTCATTCCCATTTCATTTCCCTTAATCCCCACTAATCTGGTGAGGAATAATTGATTTTTTTAAACTCATCGCAATCACTTACAATGGCGGGCTCTGAACTTTAAAAAGTAATTAAGTTGTCATACAACAACATTAATATTCGTAGCCTTCATAAAAATTACAGCTATAGAGGAAACAACAAACAAAGGAAATTACCGGTAATCCAACCCGTTCTGCAATAGGGTCGCGACATCCCACCGAAGGGTTTATCGTGCGCAATAATATCTATCCTGTAGGTATCGCTGCTTGTTAGCGGTTACACCAGCGCTTTCCAAAGTTTTCATCTCAGAGAGCCCTTGGTGAAAAATTAAGGTATAAACAAATCGTCTGAAATCCAAGTAGATTAACTGATGTCTAATTAGCAAGTGAAAGTTAAACATAAATCTTCTGGACAGAATCTCCAACATCGAAAATAAGACGTCGTACTAAAGTCCAAGACAATGGAAAACGTGTTGCAATATTAAAGTGGTGGTGGGCATGGTACGGTAATTTGGTAGTCCAGCGGCCAAGTGGATCACGATATCACAGAAATCGCAGGTAAAACCTAAATGCGACTTCCACAGAACCAAGGAGGGTGGCACAAGATATATTTAATAAGCCACTTCTCATACCCTGCAGTGGGATGAGAAGGGCTGATGATGATGATTGCAAGTGCAAGTAACAATGCTACACGTCTAACCTCCTGAATCTAACGAAACGCGGAATCTGAGAAAACGTGCATCGGATGTATGCGTCTAGATCGGACCCCGATGGAATCTCGCTCGATGCCAGTTTGACAAGCACCGGGACTAGACAAATAGAGGCGATGAGGCCGAAAGCAGTAATCCCTCGCAATTGTCCCGAACTGCCCGGGGGGATGCGGGCTGTAATCTTAACAAATGTAACTTTAAGATAAATAAGAGTTTGTTCGTACAGATTATGCGGTGACTGCAGAGACAGTAGCTTAGTTGGCAAAAAGTTTGAAGAGAAAATTTAATGTTCTACCTCATTTCGTTCCTCAGTTTCGTTATAATTTAAAATGTCGTAAGGGACATACGACTTAATGTCTCTTTTGACATTTTAAATGATAACCGTCGATTTGATGCCATGTGAAGGAAATTTTAATGATCTTCTCTCTTCTCACTTAGTATTAATGAGATCGATCTATCTTAAATGTTACTAGAAATTCTTCAAATTGTGCGGATGGAATACTTAGGGTCAAATCGATCAACGATTTTTATGCATTCGATTATTTATTTGCATTTTTCGATTTTAATGCGTAAAATGAAGATTATGAAATTTATTAATGTTTCTCAACTGTTCTCTGTCTCAACTGTCTCAACTCACACTCTTTATGAAACTAGTAAAAAGGCTTGTATATAAAGATAAATTATAATTGATCAATTGATTTAATGTTATTTAATTTAATGTAATTTTATAATTCATTAGTTTATTCTGGAGAGCGTCGCTGGCGTCGTGGCTAGAACGTCGGACTCCCATGCGGAAGGTCCGGATTCGAAACCATGCAATGTCATGTACCAATGAGTTTTCGGTTTTTTCGAAAGACTTACGTACATTTACCGACTTCTCTAACGGTGAAGGAAACCTGTTCACTGAGATGACCAGTGTGTAAAATGGGGTAGGTACAAAAGATCCTCAAGGATCGAAGTACCGCTGTGTTATTCCCGGTCCCCTATCATAAAAACTCATCGTCGGCTCATCGAAGTATTCGTGGACCATATGGGCCACGTGAACAAAAGTCAAGGACCAAACATTCTGCTAACATCACACGACCGCGTTTAAAACGTAATGGCTTCCACAGCAATGAATTAAGCCACTATCAACAAGCTCTCCGCTCGATTAGTTAATTTCGGGATAGCTCTGTAGGATGCCTTGCCAAATAGACTAGCGGCTAGGCTGCAATCTTAGATAGCGCTCGCTCTTGACCGCAGTCCAAACATTGCACATTGTAATGATATTAGCTGCTGTGGGATTCAGACTGTGGTATTGTAACAATGTAGGTACGTGAATTTAAGTTAGCTTTTAGTTTTAGTTATTTAATCGTTCTTGTCTTAGTTTTAATGCTGCAATGCAAATAATAGAATGAACCATTTCACATATATTTTGTTGTCCTGAAAATAAATATCAATAGGTACATCTTGTTAGGAAATCGTGAATTTAGGTTTATGTAGAATTTAGGTTCATACAGTTAGGTGAGGTGATGCGAACCTAAATTCACGATTTGATAAAGTTGGGTATGATACTTAATAAAGTCAAGTGAAAATACATATCATTAGGTACATCTTATTAGGAAATCGTGAATTTAATAAAGTTAGGTAAGGGATGTGAACCTAAATTCACGATTTTCTAACAAGTTCTACCTTTTCATATTTATTTTCAGGACAACGAAAATATATGTATATGTTGGAAAGGGTCAAGTTGGAAACCAGCGTCGCTAGATGTATAGGTATCTATGCATCTGGCGACACAGCTGAACTTGGCCCTTTTAATAGATCATATCATATGATTATATCACATGTCAGAATGTAAAAAATGGTCAATTTATAATCCGACTCATTTTGTCATGTTTTGTACATATTTTTTACAGATATTTTTTAATTATGGTCTATTAATAAAGGTTTTTTCTGTTCTATTCTATTCTATGTAAAATGTTCATTATATTATTTTCATTGCAGAATTAAAACTAAACAAGAACGATTAAAGAACTACCACTAAAAGCTAACTAAAACTAACCAAGAGAATATAACAGGCTAAAAAATTTAAACCCCTGATTTGTTAAGGGTTGTAAATCCTAACAAGATGTACCTATAGATATTTATTTTCAGGACAAAAAATGAAAATGAAAAAAAAATGAAAAAGTTTATTTACTTATTACAGGGCACACAAAAAAAGGCTCCGACTTACAAACTAGGTCGAAAACCTGTATCTTGTAAGTCGGGATTCCGTCGCACTTTCTGTGCAAGCAAATTACAAATTATGTAACGAAAATATATGTAAAATGTTCAAATTTATTATTTGCATTACAGCATTAGAACTAAGACAAGAACCATTAAAGAACTACCACTAAAAGCTAACTAAAACTAACCAAGAGAATATAACAGGCTAAAAAATTGAAACCGCTATAATTTGTTAAGGGTTGTTAAATATCGAAGGTATTGTACAAGGTATATAGGAGATGAGATAAACCGGAATCGCCTCCAAAAGTGATTACGTTCAAAAACACCGAATTAATTTAACATACTTAACAAAAGCTTAATTATGAGCAAATTAATTAAATTATTACGGAATGTATATATATACACTCCTCAGGATTATAATTAAAAAGCTAATTTTAATCCAAAATAATTAATGATAATTACAATATAACGTAGACAGTTAATTTAACTGCAGTGTAAGAGAAAATTCAATTACTATTTGCATTAAACAATATAATACCACAATATTTGAAATCAATGCAAACAAGCAGATTAAATTTAAATTTTTCGGCATTGGGAAACCATGGCGATTTTCATGCTAATTAATTCCCTTTCATATCATCCTGAGGGAATTTATGGGGTTTTTCATTCAATCAGTTATTTGGGATGTAAGGGGGGTCACCAACATCTAGGTACCTCCAAATGCCAAACTCAGCTGCACGTGGTGCATTCTGCCGATTAGCGAACGAGTCCCTGGCGACCGACTAGTGGCGGTATAACCACTCAAATTCTGGCTGGGTTAAAATACCAGAAGCACGATGACGGGCAGCAGCGTCATCAGAGCAAGCAACCGGCTACTGCGAACGCCAACCCGCAGGCCTAGCGCGGCGATTATGGCATCACCTCCTATGGACAGCGCAAAAAGAAAATGGCCCCCAGTTCCCGGCCGCCCCACTATTCCTGGTCACGATCTGCGCAAGGTGGCTGGCAGCGACTGGATGAGAAGAACCGAAGATCGGGCTCAATGGCGCGCCCTGGAGGAGCCTTTGTCCAGCAGTGGACTAGAGTAGGCTGCTGATGATTTATTTGACAGAATACACAATCTTACAGGTCTTAGAGTAATGCACATGTCACAGTATTCAGCCTGTTCATACTCATTTATTAAAAACCATCGGGACACCAGGAACTCTTGGTTACGTCATGCTTTTACAATAGATTTAAAATTCATGCCAACTATAAACACAACTGGACAGGAGCGAACAGACCAGCCTATTTACATATAAAAATTAAGCTAAAAATAAGGATTGTAGCAGCTGTAAAGGGTCTTTGTCATTCATCTAAATTAATAAATAATAAAATTAATATATCTGCTGTAAAGTGGCATTGTGGTACAAATTTAAAAGGCATACAAATTATTAATGTTTACAATATTAATTACATAACAAATATCACGAACATATCGAGAATAATAGTAGAATAATAATTTTCACCATTAATCAGGGTACAGCGAGCGATGAAGCAAGTTTCAGGTGCCAATTAAGCTGCTTCAGTGAAACATAATGCTTAAGCCACCTTACTTAAACTTGCATTTGAATTTAACTTTGACTGGTAATGTATCTGAAATATTGTAGTGATTTAGACGAAATTGCGGTTATAAGATATTTTCATGGATATTTTATAATTATTTATTTATTGACATACTTCGTGACTAGAGCACAATCAGAGATAAGGTAATCACTACAATATCGAATATCCTTTTTTTCTACCGAACGCCGCTGCCTATTTTAAAATATTTATATTTTTCAGTAAAATCTCCAAAAAGCTTTGATCTTAGCTAGTGTCATAGCCCTGTAGCAATTTGACGAAGATAGACTGCCGACTACCAGTGAACTTCAAAAAAAAAAATTTTTTTGTCAAAATGATTCAACCGCTGTCGCCATGAAGGAACGAACGCGTAAGGGAGGGATACTATTTTTTCTTTCACCTTTACAGACAGAAAGGATTGATTAATTTGTCGCCGGCTGAATGTGTCGTAACATCTAAGTTGGTTAGGTAAGCAATGGAACGGCGATGTCGTAAGTTCAAACCCGAATTCAATCATTTAATTTAATAAATGATTGATTGTTTGGGTATTGTAGGAACACAAGTCACCTTATGTCGACGCAGCATAACTTGGCTGGCGAAGCCCGCCCGCGCGGCCAGCAAATTGTTCCCGCACCACCGTACCGTAACGTTAAGCTAGCCCGCTAAGTTTAATAAGATATCGAAATTGTAATAGTGTACTCTGGACAATATAAGGTAAAACTAATTTGGACTCTTTTATTAATCATCCTTCTGATCAAGGAAGAACCTAGAGCACTAATTCACGTACTGAACAGATAGACATTAAACTGGTGATCCCGACGTAAAGGTATCTAATTACATGTCTCCTGACTTTTGTATCTGTAAAAAATCCTATATAACAAGTCTATAGATAAGGTTTCCGGAATTTGAACCTTGGATATTATTATGCAGTAAGTGAAAAGAAAGAAAGAAAGGAAGAATTTATTTCCGATACACAACAATAAAATAGGTACAGAAGATAAAAATAATATTAAACAAATATATTATAAAAAATAAATAAGCAAAGTAATTAGTAATTACGTTTGAAAAAAATTTATTACATTTGTTAAGTTTTAAAAATGCGTAGTCCCTTACATATTCTTTCTTAAGGGAGCAACTTCACGATCGATTGTTCACCAACCCAAGAGTTTAGTCGGTGGGCAAAAAGCAATCCACTAGTATGGGGGTGCGCACACGGCACCAACTCAGCTTTTTAATTGACACAATCGAGATCGATCGTCAACCAAAAGTTTGCCAATTGAGGTAAACTTCACGGTTCTATCCACGGACCGATCAAGTAGTTGGTAGCCGATAGTTCAGGCCACGAACTGCAGTCTAGCAATCGATTTCAGGCGGTCGTGTAACCTAGCCAACTAAACTGTTTAACAGAGTTGGACAGAAATCGGTGTCGTAGTTCAATCAAACCAAACAGTTTGGAAGAAGAATCGGTCGTGTAGTTGAAAAATTAAAATGAAAAAGTTTATTCACTTATACAGGACACAAAAAGGACCTCCGACAAACTAGGTCGAAAACCTGTATCTTGGAAGTCGGAATTCCGTCGCACTTTCTGTGCAAAGCAAATTACAAATTATATTCTAAACTTAAAAGGAATTTGGAAAAGATAATCAAAAGGAATTTAGTAAAGATAATGGTAAGAGTGAGTATGGGTGGGGGTGTTAGGTTGTGTGGGAGTGTGTAATGATGTAAGTGTGCATCTGTAGTATAGGGTGAGTGAGTGTGTGAGTGTGGGAAGTTAAGTGTTAATAATCTGAAGAACGTAATGAGTTTAGAGTGTAAAATTTTATGTTATATGATTAGAGCCTCAGTTTTGTCGCAATCTAAAGAGAGTAGCCATCTATTAAGTTTTACTTTACAATTATTTTTATTTAGTGGGTAGTTGGGCCTTAAAAGGTGATTTTCCCTCAGATCAATGATAAACATATATTTTTTGGTCAGTACAGTTTGATTTTTAAATAACAGCAACCTTGGACCTCTGTGAAGTTGACCGGCCCCAAAGCCGTTGCCCGCAATTCACCTATGCAGGTCGAAAGTACTCGGTAAGTACTTTTAAGTTCTGTGTAACTTTTCGTTAGTACTCTTACGCAATTCGATTATTTTTAAAAAACTTTTTGGGGCCGGCCAACTTCACACTCCCGGCCCAAAACGACTTTTTCGACTTTTTTTTTCGCCAATCGACAGACAATCGTTAGTACTCGATTGTTCCAAAATATTATCGTTAGTACTCTAAAACAGAATTTTTTTTAAAATAATTGAAATGGGGTGGCTAACTTCACACCTGCCGCCCCATATGCAATTCACAATCAACAAAATACACAGGCGAGGTGTTATCGTTAGTACTCGATAGTTCTGCAAAACTTTTCGTTAGAACTCTCACCGTAACGAGAGAAAAAAATAAAACAATTAAATTACTCAAAATTTCAATAGGTAATATAACTTTACTCAACTTCATACTTCAGGAAAGCTATTTCTACGGTAGCGGAACCAAGTAGTGACTGACACTGATAATATTAAATCATCAACGTATACCAAAAATTAGCTAATTAATTAAGTAACACCGAATATTATTATATTTAGCACACGCATAAAACAGTCCATTAGGAAAAAACTGATACATGAAATACCTATCTCATGTCTTGGAAAAAATCTTTAAACGTGCATTTGATGAAATTCATTAGAGTCAAGCCCGATAATTCAGTAGTGGTAATAGCCACCCCGGATATTTTCAGTATACGTAGACAACAGCCCATGTGGAACACCCCTAGTCGACTAACAACGTGAGTACTTTCATCAACTCGTGGAAAATAAACATAATCTCAAAAAAATTGGACCCTTATTACTCGGTGGCGGAGATAGCCACCCCGGATCTTTTAGATATACGTAGACAACAGCCCATGTGGAACACTCCTAGTCGACTAACAACGTGAGTACTTTCATCAACTCGTGGAAAATAATCATATTCTAAAAAAAAATAGACCCTTATTACTCGGTGGCGGAGATAGCCACCCCGGATCTTTTCAGCAAACGTAGACAACAGCCCATGTGGAACACTCCTAGTCGACTAACAACGTGAGTACTTTAATCAACTTGTAGAAAATAAACATATTCTTTAAAAAAAAATTACCCTCATTACTCGGTAGTGGAAATAGCCACCCCGGATCTTTTTAGTATACGTAGACAACAGCCCATGTGGAACACTCCTAGTCGACTAACAACGTTAGTACTTTCATCAACTAGTGGAAAATAAACATATTCTAAAAAAATAGACCCTTATTACTCGGTGGCGGAGATAGCCACCCCGGATCTTTTCAGCATACGTAGACAACAGCCCATGTGGAACACTCCTAGCTAACTAACAACGTTAGTACTTTCATCAACTCGTGGAAAATAAACATATTCCAAAAAAAATTAGACCCTCATGACTCGGTAGCGGAGATAGCCACCCCGGATCTTTACAGTATACGTAGACAACAGCCCATGTGGAACACTCCTAGTCGACTAACATCGTTAGTACTTTCATCAACTCGTGGAAAATAAACATAATCTCAAAAAAATTGGACCCTTATTACTCGGTGGCGGAGATAGCCACCCCGGATCTTTTACGCATACGTAGACAACAGCCCATGTGGAACACTCCTAGTTGACTAACAACGTGAGTACTTTCATCAACTCGTGGAAAATAATCATACTCTAAAAAAAAATTGACCCTCATGACTCGGTAGCGGAGATAGCCACCCCGGATTTTTTCGGCATACGTAGACAGCAGCCCATGTGGAACACTCCTGGATAACTATCAACGTTAGTACTTTCATCAACTCGTGGAAAATAAACATAATCTAAAAAAAATTAGACCCTCATTACTCGGTAGTGGAAATAGCCACCCCGGATCTTTTCAGTATACGTAGACAACAACCCATGTGGAACACTTCTAGTCGACTAACAATGTTAGTACTTTCATCAACTCGTGGAAAATAAACATGATCTCAAAAAAATAGACCCTTATTACTCGGTGGCGGAGATAGCCACCCCGGAACTTTTCAGCATACGTAGACAACAGCCCATGTGAAACACTCGTAGTCGACTAACAACGTGAGTACTTTCATCAACTCGTGGAAAATAAACATAATCTCAAAAAAATTAGACCCTTATTACTCGGTAGCGGAGATAGCCACCACGGATCTTTTCAGTATACGTAGACAACAGCCCATGTGGAACACTTTTAGTCGACTAACAACGTGAGTACTTTCATCAACTCGTGGAAAATAAACATAATCTCAAAAAAATTAGACCCTTATTACTCGGTAGCGGAGATAGCCACCCCGGATCTTTTCAGCATACGTAGACAACAGCCCATGTGGAACACTCCTAGTCGACTAACAATGTGAGTACTTTCATCAACTCGTGGAAAATAAACATAATCTCAAAAAAATTGGACCCTTATTACTCGGTGGCGGAGATAGCCACCCCGGATTTTTTCGGCATACGTAGACAGCAGCCCATGTGGAACACTCCTGGATAACTATCAACGTTAGTACTTTCATCAACTCGTGGAAAATAAACATAATTTAAAAAAAATTAGACCCTCATTACTCGGTAGTGGAAATAGCCACCCCGGATCTTTTCAGTATACGTCGACAACAGCCCATGTGGAACACTCCTAGTTGACTAACAACGTTAGTACTTTCATCAACTCGTGGAAAATAAACATAATCTCAAAAAAATTAGACCCTTATTACGCGGTGGCGGAGATAGCCACCCCGGATCTTTTCAGCATATGTAGACAACAGCCCATGTGGAACACTCCTAGTCGACTAACAACGTGAGTACTTTAATCAACTTGTAGAAAATAAACATATTCTTTAAAAAAAATTTACCCTCATTACTCGGTAGTGGAAATAGCCACCCCGGATCTTTTTAGTATACGTAGACAACAGCCCATGTGGAACACTCCTAGTCGACTAACAACGTTAGTACTTTCATCAACTAGTGGAAAATAAACATATTCTAAAAAAATAGACCCTTATTACTCGGTGGCGGAGATAGCCACCCCGGATCTTTTCAGCATACGTAGACAACAGCCCATGTGGAACACTCCTAGCTAACTAACAACGTTAGTACTTTCATCAACTCGTGGAAAATAAACATATTCCAAAAAAAATTAGACCCTCATGACTCGGTAGCGGAGATAGCCACCCCGGATCTTTACAGTATACGTAGACAACAGCCCATGTGGAACACTCCTAGTCGACTAACATCGTTAGTACTTTCATCAACTCGTGGAAAATAAACATAATCTCAAAAAAATTGGACCCTTATTACTCGGTGGCGGAGATAGCCACCCCGGATCTTTTACGCATACGTAGACAACAGCCCATGTGGAACACTCCTAGTTGACTAACAACGTGAGTACTTTCATCAACTCGTGGAAAATAATCATATTCTAAAAAAAAATTGACCCTCATGACTCGGTAGCGGAGATAGCCACCCCGGATTTTTTCGGCATACGTAGACAGCAGCCCATGTGGAACACTCCTGGATAACTATCAACGTTAGTACTTTCATCAACTCGTGGAAAATAAACATAATCTAAAAAAAATTAGACCCTCATTACTCGGTAGTGGAAATAGCCACCCCGGATCTTTTCAGTATACGTAGACAACAACCCATGTGGAACACTTCTAGTCGACTAACAATGTTAGTACTTTCATCAACTCGTGGAAAATAAACATGATCTCAAAAAAATAGACCCTTATTACTCGGTGGCGGAGATAGCCACCCCGGAACTTTTCAGCATACGTAGACAACAGCCCATGTGAAACACTCGTAGTCGACTAACAACGTGAGTACTTTCATCAACTCGTGGAAAATAATCATATTCTAAAAAAAAATTGACCCTCATGACTCGGTAGCGGAGATAGCCACCACGGATCTTTTCAGTATACGTAGACAACAGCCCATGTGGAACACTTTTAGTCGACTAACAATGTTAGTACTTTCATCAACTCGTGGAAAATAAACATGATCTCAAAAAAAATAGACCCTTATTACTCGGTGGCGGAGATAGCCACCCCGGATCTTTTCAGCATACGTAGACAACAGCCCATGTGGAACACTCCTAGTCGACTAACAACGTGAGTACTTTCATCAACTCGTGGAAAATAAACATAATCTCAAAAAAATTAGACCCTTATTACTCGGTAGCGGAGATAGCCACCCCGGATCTTTTCAGCATACGTAGACAACAGCCCATGTGGAACACTCCTAGTCGACTAACAACGTGAGTACTTTCATCAACTCGTGGAAAATAAACATAATCTCAAAAAAATTGGACCCTTATAACTCGGTGGCGGAGATAGCCACCCCGGATTTTTTCGGCATACGTAGACAGCAGCCCATGTGGAACACTCCTGGATAACTATCAACGTTAGTACTTTCATCAACTCGTGGAAAATAAACATAATCTAAAAAAAATTAGACCCTCATTACTCGGTAGTGGAAATAGCCACCCCGGATCTTTTCAGTATACGTAGACAACAGCCCATGTGGAACACTCCTAGTCGACTAACAACGTTAGTACTTTCATCAACTCGTGGAAAATAAACATAATCTCAAAAAAATTAGACCCTTATTACGCGGTGGCGGAGATAGCCACCCCGGATCTTTTCAGCATACGTAGACAACAGCCCATGTGGAACACTCCTAGTCGACTAACAACGTGAGTACTTTCATCAACTCGTGGAAAATAAACATAATCTCAAAAAAATTGGACCCTTATTACTCGGTGGCGGAGATAGCCACCCCGGATTTTTTCGGCATACGTAGACAGCAGCCCATGTGGAACACTCCTGGATAACTATCAACGTTAGTACTTTCATCAACTCGTGGAAAATAAACATAATTTAAAAAAAATTAGACCCTCATTACTCGGTAGTGGAAATAGCCACCCCGGATCTTTTCAGTATACGTCGACAACAGCCCATGTGGAACACTCCTAGTTGACTAACAACGTTAGTACTTTCATCAACTCGTGGAAAATAAACATAATCTCAAAAAAATTAGACCCTTATTACGCGGTGGCGGAGATAGCCACCCCGGATCTTTTCAGCATATGTAGACAACAGCCCATGTGGAACACTCCTAGTCGACTAACAACGTGAGTACTTTAATCAACTTGTAGAAAATAAACATATTCTTTAAAAAAAATTTACCCTCATTACTCGGTAGTGGAAATAGCCACCCCGGATCTTTTTAGTATACGTAGACAACAGCCCATGTGGAACACTCCTAGTCGACTAACAACGTTAGTACTTTCATCAACTAGTGGAAAATAAACATATTCTAAAAAAATAGACCCTTATTACTCGGTGGCGGAGATAGCCACCCCGGATCTTTTCAGCATACGTAGACAACAGCCCATGTGGAACACTCCTAGCTAACTAACAACGTTAGTACTTTCATCAACTCGTGGAAAATAAACATATTCCAAAAAAAATTAGACCCTCATGACTCGGTAGCGGAGATAGCCACCCCGGATCTTTACAGTATACGTAGACAACAGCCCATGTGGAACACTCCTAGTCGACTAACATCGTTAGTACTTTCATCAACTCGTGGAAAATAAACATAATCTCAAAAAAATTGGACCCTTATTACTCGGTGGCGGAGATAGCCACCCCGGATCTTTTACGCATACGTAGACAACAGCCCATGTGGAACACTCCTAGTTGACTAACAACGTGAGTACTTTCATCAACTCGTGGAAAATAATCATATTCTAAAAAAAAATTGACCCTCATGACTCGGTAGCGGAGATAGCCACCCCGGATTTTTTCGGCATACGTAGACAGCAGCCCATGTGGAACACTCCTGGATAACTATCAACGTTAGTACTTTCATCAACTCGTGGAAAATAAACATAATCTCAAAAAAATTAGACCCTTATTACGCGGTGGCGGAGATAGCCACCCCGGATCTTTTCAGCATATGTAGACAACAGCCCATGTGGAACACTCCTAGTCGACTAACAACGTGAGTACTTTAATCAACTTGTAGAAAATAAACATATTCTTTAAAAAAAATTTACCCTCATTACTCGGTAGTGGAAATAGCCACCCCGGATCTTTTTAGTATACGTAGACAACAGCCCATGTGGAACACTCCTAGTCGACTAACAACGTTAGTACTTTCATCAACTAGTGGAAAATAAACATATTCTAAAAAAATAGACCCTTATTACTCGGTGGCGGAGATAGCCACCCCGGATCTTTTCAGCATACGTAGACAACAGCCCATGTGGAACACTCCTAGCTAACTAACAACGTTAGTACTTTCATCAACTCGTGGAAAATAAACATATTCC
This sequence comes from Hofmannophila pseudospretella, assembly GCA_947369225.1. Classification (NCBI taxonomy): domain Eukaryota; kingdom Metazoa; phylum Arthropoda; class Insecta; order Lepidoptera; family Oecophoridae; genus Hofmannophila; species Hofmannophila pseudospretella. Next base: position 9,184,092 of record OX376330.1, on the reverse strand, counting down.
AAAAAAAATTAGACCCTCATGACTCGGTAGCGGAGATAGCCACCCCGGATCTTTACAGTATACGTAGACAACAGCCCATGTGGAACACTCCTAGTCGACTAACATCGTTAGTACTTTCATCAACTCGTGGAAAATAAACATAATCTCAAAAAAATTGGACCCTTATTACTCGGTGGCGGAGATAGCCACCCCGGATCTTTTACGCATACGTAGACAACAGCCCATGTGGAACACTCCTAGTTGACTAACAACGTGAGTACTTTCATCAACTCGTGGAAAATAATCATATTCTAAAAAAAAATTGACCCTCATGACTCGGTAGCGGAGATAGCCACCCCGGATTTTTTCGGCATACGTAGACAGCAGCCCATGTGGAACACTCCTGGATAACTATCAACGTTAGTACTTTCATCAACTCGTGGAAAATAAACATAATCTAAAAAAAATTAGACCCTCATTACTCGGTAGTGGAAATAGCCACCCCGGATCTTTTCAGTATACGTAGACAACAACCCATGTGGAACACTTCTAGTCGACTAACAATGTTAGTACTTTCATCAACTCGTGGAAAATAAACATGATCTCAAAAAAATAGACCCTTATTACTCGGTGGCGGAGATAGCCACCCCGGAACTTTTCAGCATACGTAGACAACAGCCCATGTGAAACACTCGTAGTCGACTAACAACGTGAGTACTTTCATCAACTCGTGGAAAATAATCATATTCTAAAAAAAAATTGACCCTCATGACTCGGTAGCGGAGATAGCCACCACGGATCTTTTCAGTATACGTAGACAACAGCCCATGTGGAACACTTTTAGTCGACTAACAATGTTAGTACTTTCATCAACTCGTGGAAAATAAACATGATCTCAAAAAAAATAGACCCTTATTACTCGGTGGCGGAGATAGCCACCCCGGATCTTTTCAGCATACGTAGACAACAGCCCATGTGGAACACTCCTAGTCGACTAACAACGTGAGTACTTTCATCAACTCGTGGAAAATAAACATAATCTCAAAAAAATTAGACCCTTATTACTCGGTAGCGGAGATAGCCACCCCGGATCTTTTCAGCATACGTAGACAACAGCCCATGTGGAACACTCCTAGTCGACTAACAACGTGAGTACTTTCATCAACTCGTGGAAAATAAACATAATCTCAAAAAAATTGGACCCTTATAACTCGGTGGCGGAGATAGCCACCCCGGATTTTTTCGGCATACGTAGACAGCAGCCCATGTGGAACACTCCTGGATAACTATCAACGTTAGTACTTTCATCAACTCGTGGAAAATAAACATAATCTAAAAAAAATTAGACCCTCATTACTCGGTAGTGGAAATAGCCACCCCGGATCTTTTCAGTATACGTAGACAACAGCCCATGTGGAACACTCCTAGTCGACTAACAACGTTAGTACTTTCATCAACTCGTGGAAAATAAACATAATCTCAAAAAAATTAGACCCTTATTACGCGGTGGCGGAGATAGCCACCCCGGATCTTTTCAGCATACGTAGACAACAGCCCATGTGGAACACTCCTAGTCGACTAACAACGTGAGTACTTTCATCAACTCGTGGAAAATAAACATAATCTCAAAAAAATTGGACCCTTATTACTCGGTGGCGGAGATAGCCACCCCGGATTTTTTCGGCATACGTAGACAGCAGCCCATGTGGAACACTCCTGGATAACTATCAACGTTAGTACTTTCATCAACTCGTGGAAAATAAACATAATTTAAAAAAAATTAGACCCTCATTACTCGGTAGTGGAAATAGCCACCCCGGATCTTTTCAGTATACGTCGACAACAGCCCATGTGGAACACTCCTAGTTGACTAACAACGTTAGTACTTTCATCAACTCGTGGAAAATAAACATAATCTCAAAAAAATTAGACCCTTATTACGCGGTGGCGGAGATAGCCACCCCGGATCTTTTCAGCATATGTAGACAACAGCCCATGTGGAACACTCCTAGTCGACTAACAACGTGAGTACTTTAATCAACTTGTAGAAAATAAACATATTCTTTAAAAAAAATTTACCCTCATTACTCGGTAGTGGAAATAGCCACCCCGGATCTTTTTAGTATACGTAGACAACAGCCCATGTGGAACACTCCTAGTCGACTAACAACGTTAGTACTTTCATCAACTAGTGGAAAATAAACATATTCTAAAAAAATAGACCCTTATTACTCGGTGGCGGAGATAGCCACCCCGGATCTTTTCAGCATACGTAGACAACAGCCCATGTGGAACACTCCTAGCTAACTAACAACGTTAGTACTTTCATCAACTCGTGGAAAATAAACATATTCCAAAAAAAATTAGACCCTCATGACTCGGTAGCGGAGATAGCCACCCCGGATCTTTACAGTATACGTAGACAACAGCCCATGTGGAACACTCCTAGTCGACTAACATCGTTAGTACTTTCATCAACTCGTGGAAAATAAACATAATCTCAAAAAAATTGGACCCTTATTACTCGGTGGCGGAGATAGCCACCCCGGATCTTTTACGCATACGTAGACAACAGCCCATGTGGAACACTCCTAGTTGACTAACAACGTGAGTACTTTCATCAACTCGTGGAAAATAATCATATTCTAAAAAAAAATTGACCCTCATGACTCGGTAGCGGAGATAGCCACCCCGGATTTTTTCGGCATACGTAGACAGCAGCCCATGTGGAACACTCCTGGATAACTATCAACGTTAGTACTTTCATCAACTCGTGGAAAATAAACATAATCTAAAAAAAATTAGACCCTCATTACTCGGTAGTGGAAATAGCCACCCCGGATCTTTTCAGTATACGTAGACAACAACCCATGTGGAACACTTCTAGTCGACTAACAATGTTAGTACTTTCATCAACTCGTGGAAAATAAACATGATCTCAAAAAAATAGACCCTTATTACTCGGTGGCGGAGATAGCCACCCCGGAACTTTTCAGCATACGTAGACAACAGCCCATGTGAAACACTCGTAGTCGACTAACAACGTGAGTACTTTCATCAACTCGTGGAAAATAATCATATTCTAAAAAAAAATTGACCCTCATGACTCGGTAGCGGAGATAGCCACCACGGATCTTTTCAGTATACGTAGACAACAGCCCATGTGGAACACTTTTAGTCGACTAACAATGTTAGTACTTTCATCAACTCGTGGAAAATAAACATGATCTCAAAAAAAATAGACCCTTATTACTCGGTGGCGGAGATAGCCACCCCGGATCTTTTCAGCATACGTAGACAACAGCCCATGTGGAACACTCCTAGTCGACTAACAACGTGAGTACTTTCATCAACTCGTGGAAAATAAACATAATCTCAAAAAAATTAGACCCTTATTACTCGGTAGCGGAGATAGCCACCCCGGATCTTTTCAGCATACGTAGACAACAGCCCATGTGGAACACTCCTAGTCGACTAACAACGTGAGTACTTTCATCAACTCGTGGAAAATAAACATAATCTCAAAAAAATTGGACCCTTATAACTCGGTGGCGGAGATAGCCACCCCGGATTTTTTCGGCATACGTAGACAGCAGCCCATGTGGAACACTCCTGGATAACTATCAACGTTAGTACTTTCATCAACTCGTGGAAAATAAACATAATCTAAAAAAAATTAGACCCTCATTACTCGGTAGTGGAAATAGCCACCCCGGATCTTTTCAGTATACGTAGACAACAGCCCATGTGGAACACTCCTAGTCGACTAACAACGTTAGTACTTTCATCAACTCGTGGAAAATAAACATAATCTCAAAAAAATTAGACCCTTATTACGCGGTGGCGGAGATAGCCACCCCGGATCTTTTCAGCATATGTAGACAACAGCCCATGTGGAACACTCCTAGTCGACTTGTTAGTCGACTAGGAGTTCCACATTTTTTAGAATATGATTATTTTCCACGAGTTGATGAAAGTACTCACGTTGTTAGTCGACTAGGAGTGTTCCACATGGGCTGTTGTCTTCGTATGCCTAAAAGATCCGGGGTGGCTAGTTCCACTACCGAGTAATGTGGGTCTAATTTTTTTGAGATTATGTTTATTTTCCACGAGTTGATGAAAGTACTCACGTTGTTAGTCGACTAGGAGTGTTCCACATGGGATGTTGTCTACGTATGCTGAAAAGATCCGGGGTGGCTATCTCCGCCACCGAGTAATAAGGGTCTAATTTTTTTGAGATTATGTTTATTTTCCACGAGTTGATGAAAGTACTCACGTTGTTAGTCGACTAGGAGTGTTCCACATGGGCTGTTGTCTACATATGCTGAAAAGATCCGGGGTGGCTATCTCCGCCACCGCGTAATAAGGGTCTAATTTTTTTGAGATTATGTTTATTTTCCACGAGTTGATGAAAGTACTAACGTTGTTAGTCGACTAGGAGTGTTCCACATGGGCTGTTGTCTACGTATACTGAAAAGATCCGGGGTGGCTATTTCCACTACCGAGTAATGAGGGTCTAATTTTTTTTAGATTATGTTTATTTTCCACGAGTTGATGAAAGTACTAACGTTGATAGTTATCCAGGAGTGTTCCACATGGGCTACTGTCTACGTATGCTGAAAAGATCCGGGGTGGCTATCTCCGCCACCGAGTAATAAGGGTCTATTTTTTTTTAGAATATGATTATTTTCCACGAGTTGATGAAAGTACTCACGTTGTTAGTCGACTAGGAGTGTTCCACATGGGCTGTTGTCTACGTATACTGAAAAGATCCGGGGTGGCTTTTTCCACTACCGAGTAATGAGGGTCTAATTTTTTTTAGATTATGTTTATTTTCCACGAGTTGATGAAAGTACTAACGTTAATAGTTATCCAGGAGTGTTCCACATGGGCTGCTGTCTACGTATACTGAAAAGATCCGGGGTGTCTAGTTCCACTACCGAGTAATGTGGGTCTAATTTTTTTGAGATTATGTTTATTTTCCACGAGTTGATGAAAGTACTCACGTTGTTAGTCGACTAGGAGTGTTCCACATGGGATGTTGTCTACGTATGCTGAAAAGATCCGGGGTGGCTATCTCCGCCACCGAGTAATAAGGGTCCAATTTTTTTGAGATTATGTTTATTTTCCACGAGTTGATGAAAGTACTAACGATGTTAGTCGACTAGGTGTGTTCCACATGGGCTGTTGTCTACGTATACTGAAAAGATCCGGGGTGGCTATTTCAACTACCGAGTAATGTGGGTGTAATTTTTTTAAGAATATGTTTATTTTCCACGAGTTGATGAAAGTACTAACGTTGTTAGTCGACTAGAAGTGTTCCACATGGGCTGTTGTCTACGTTTGCTGAAAAGATCCGGGGTGGCTATCTCCGCTACCGAGTCATGAGGGTCTAATTTTTTTTAGAATATGTTTATTTTCCACGAGTTGATGAAAGTACTAACGTTGTTAGTTAGCTAGGAGTGTTCCACATGGGCTGTTGTCTACGTATACTGAAAAAATCCGGGGTGGCTAGTTCCACTACCGAGTAATGTGGGTCTAATTTTTTTGAGATTATGTTTATTTTCCACGAGTTGATGAAAGTACTCACGTTGTTAGTCGACTAGGAGTGTTCCACATGGGCTGTTGTCTACGTATACTGAAAAAATCCGGGGTGGCAAGTTCCACTACCGAGTAATGTGGGTCTAATTTTTTGAGATTATGTTTATTTTCCACGAGTTGATGAAAGTACTCACGTTGTTAGTCGACTAGGAGTGTTCCACATGGGATGTTGTCTACGTATGCTGAAAAGATCCGGGGTGGCTATCTCCACCACCGAGTAATAAGGGTCTAATTTTTTTGAGATTATGTTTATTTGCCACGAGTTGATGAAAGTACTAACGTTGTTAGTCGACTAGGAGTGTTCCACATGGGCTGTTGTATACGTATGCTTAAAAGATCCGGGGTGGCTATTTCAACTACCGAGTAATGTGGGTGTAATTTTTTTAAGAATATGTTTATTTTCCACGAGTTGATGAAAGTACTAACGTTGTTAGTCGACTAGAAGTGTTCCACATGGGCTGTTGTCTACGTTTGCTGAAAAGATCCGGGGTGGCTATCTCCGCTACCGAGTCATGAGGGTCTAATTTTTTTTAGAATATGTTTATTTTCCACGAGTTGATGAAAGTACTAACGTTGTTAGTTAGCTAGGAGTGTTCCACATGGGCTGTTGTCTACATATGCTGAAAAGATCCGGGGTGGCTATCTCCGCCACCGCGTAATAAGGGTCTAATTTTTTTGAGATTATGTTTATTTTCCACGAGTTGATGAAAGTACTCACGTTGTTAGTCGACTAGGAGTGTTGCACATGGGCTGTTGTCTACGTATACTGAAAAGATCCGGGGTGGCTATTTCCACTACCGAGTAATGAGGGTCTAATTTTTTTTAGATTATGTTTATTTTCCACGAGTTGATGAAAGTACTAACATTGATAGTTATCCAGGAGTGTTCCACATGGGCTGCTGTCTACGTATGCCGAAAAAATCCGGGGTGGCTATCTCCGCTACCGAGTCATGAGGGTCAATTTTTTTTTAGAATATGATTATTTTCCACGAGTTGATGAAAGTACTCACGTTGTTAGTCGACTAGGAGTGTTCCACATGGGCTGTTGTCTTCGTATGCCTAAAAGATCCGGGGTGGCTATCTCCGCCACCGAGTAATAAGGGTCTATTTTTTTTGAGATCATGTTTATTTTCCACGAGTTGATGAAAGTACTAACATTGTTAGTCGACTAGAAGTGTTCCACATGGGATGTTGTCTACGTATGCTGAAAAGATCCGGGGTGGCTATCTCCACCACCGAGTAATAAGGGTCTAATTTTTTTGAGATTATGTTTATTTTCCACGAGTTGATGAAAGTACTCACGTTGTTAGTCGACTAGGAGTGTTCCACATGGGCTGTTGTCTACGTATACTGAAAAAATCCGGGGTGGCAAGTTCCACTACCGAGTAATGTGGGTCTAATTTTTTGAGATTATGTTTATTTTCCACGAGTTGATGAAAGTACTCACGTTGTTAGTCGACTAGGAGTGTTCCACATGGGATGTTGTCTACGTATGCTGAAAAGATCCGGGGTGGCTATCTCCACCACCGAGTAATAAGGGTCTAATTTTTTTGAGATTATGTTTATTTTCCACGAGTTGATGAAAGTACTAACGTTGTTAGTCGACTAGGAGTGTTCCACATGGGCTGTTGTATACGTATGCTTAAAAGATCCGGGGTGGCTATTTCAACTACCGAGTAATGTGGGTGTAATTTTTTTAAGAATATGTTTATTTTCCACGAGTTGATGAAAGTACTAACGTTGTTAGTCGACTAGAAGTGTTCCACATGGGCTGTTGTCTACGTTTGCTGAAAAGATCCGGGGTGGCTATCTCCGCTACCGAGTCATGAGGGTCTAATTTTTTTTAGAATATGTTTATTTTCCACGAGTTGATGAAAGTACTAACGTTGTTAGTTAGCTAGGAGTGTTCCACATGGGCTGTTGTCTACATATGCTGAAAAGATCCGGGGTGGCTATCTCCGCCACCGCGTAATAAGGGTCTAATTTTTTTGAGATTATGTTTATTTTCCACGAGTTGATGAAAGTACTCACGTTGTTAGTCGACTAGGAGTGTTGCACATGGGCTGTTGTCTACGTATACTGAAAAGATCCGGGGTGGCTATTTCCACTACCGAGTAATGAGGGTCTAATTTTTTTTAGATTATGTTTATTTTCCACGAGTTGATGAAAGTACTAACATTGATAGTTATCCAGGAGTGTTCCACATGGGCTGCTGTCTACGTATGCCGAAAAAATCCGGGGTGGCTATCTCCGCTACCGAGTCATGAGGGTCAATTTTTTTTTAGAATATGATTATTTTCCACGAGTTGATGAAAGTACTCACGTTGTTAGTCGACTAGGAGTGTTCCACATGGGCTGTTGTCTTCGTATGCCTAAAAGATCCGGGGTGGCTATCTCCGCCACCGAGTAATAAGGGTCTATTTTTTTTGAGATCATGTTTATTTTCCACGAGTTGATGAAAGTACTAACATTGTTAGTCGACTAGAAGTGTTCCACATGGGATGTTGTCTACGTATGCTGAAAAGATCCGGGGTGGCTATCTCCACCACCGAGTAATAAGGGTCTAATTTTTTTGAGATTATGTTTATTTTCCACGAGTTGATGAAAGTACTAACGTTGTTAGTCGACTAGGAGTGTTCCACATGGGCTGTTGTATACGTATGCTTAAAAGATCCGGGGTGGCTATTTCAACTACCGAGTAATGTGGGTGTAATTTTTTTAAGAATATGTTTATTTTCCACGAGTTGATGAAAGTACTAACGTTGTTAGTCGACTAGAAGTGTTCCACATGGGCTGTTGTCTACGTTTGCTGAAAAGATCCGGGGTGGCTATCTCCGCTACCGAGTCATGAGGGTCTAATTTTTTTTAGAATATGTTTATTTTCCACGAGTTGATGAAAGTACTAACGTTGTTAGTTAGCTAGGAGTGTTCCACATGGGCTGTTGTCTACGTATACTGAAAAAATCCGGGGTGGCTAGTTCCACTACCGAGTAATGTGGGTCTAATTTTTTTGAGATTATGTTTATTTTCCACGAGTTGATGAAAGTACTCACGTTGTTAGTCGACTAGGAGTGTTCCACATGGGCTGTTGTCTACGTATACTGAAAAAATCCGGGGTGGCAAGTTCCACTACCGAGTAATGTGGGTCTAATTTTTTGAGATTATGTTTATTTTCCACGAGTTGATGAAAGTACTCACGTTGTTAGTCGACTAGGAGTGTTCCACATGGGATGTTGTCTACGTATGCTGAAAAGATCCGGGGTGGCTATCTCCGCCACCGAGTAATAAGGGTCTAATTTTTTTGAGATTATGTTTATTTTCCACGAGTTGATGAAAGTACTAACGTTGTTAGTCGACTAGGAGTGTTCCACATGGGCTGTTGTATACGTTTGCTTAAAAGATCCGGGGTGGCTATTTCAACTACCGAGTAATGTGGGTGTAATTTTTTTAAGAATATGTTTATTTTCCACGAGTTGATGAAAGTACTAACGTTGTTAGTCGACTAGAAGTGTTCCACATGGGCTGTTGTCTACGTTTGCTGAAAAGATCCGGGGTGGCTATCTCCGCTACCGAGTCATGAGGGTCTAATTTTTTTTAGAATATGTTTATTTTCCACGAGTTGATGAAAGTACTAACGTTGTTAGTTAGCTAGGAGTGTTCCACATGGGCTGTTGTCTACATATGCTGAAAAGATCCGGGGTGGCTATCTCCGCCACCGCGTAATAAGGGTCTAATTTTTTTTAGATTATGTTTATTTTCCACGAGTTGATGAAAGTACTCACGTTGTTAGTCGACTAAGAGTGTTGCACATGGGCTGTTGTCTACGTATACTGAAAAGATCCGGGGTGGCTATTTCCACTACCGAGTAATGAGGGTCTAATTTTTTTTAGATTATGTTTATTTTCCACGAGTTGATGAAAGTACTAACGTTGATAGTTATCCAGGAGTGTTCCACATGGGCTGCTGTCTACGTATGCCGAAAAAATCCGGGGTGGCTATCTCCGCCACCGAGTAATAAGGGTCCAATTTTTTTGAGATTATGTTTATTTTCCACGAGTTGATGAAAGTACTCACGTTGTTAGTCGACTAGGAGTGTTCCACATGGGCTGTTGTCTACGTATGCTGAAAAGATCCGGGGTGGCTATCTCCGCTACCGAGTAATAAGGGTCTAATTTTTTTGAGATTATGTTTATTTTCCACGAGTTGATGAAAGTACTCACGTTGTTAGTCGACTAGGAGTGTTCCACATGGGCTGTTGTCTATGTATGCTGAAAAGATCCGGGGTGGCTATCTCCGCTACCGAGTAATAAGGGTCTATTTTTTTTGAGATCATGTTTATTTTCCACGAGTTGATGAAAGTACTAACATTGTTAGTCGACTAGAAGTGTTCCACATGGGCTGTTGTCTACGTATACTGAAAAGATCCGGGGTGGCTATTTCAACTACCGAGTAATGTGGGTGTAATTTTTTTAAGAATATGTTTATTTTCCACGAGTTGATGAAAGTACTAACGTTGTTAGTCGACTAGAAGTGTTCCACATGGGCTGTTGTCTACGTTTGCTGAAAAGATCCGGGGTGGCTATCTCCGCTACCGAGTCATGAGGGTCTAATTTTTTTTAGAATATGTTTATTTTCCACGAGTTGATGAAAGTACTAACATTGTTAGTTAGCTAGGAGTGTTCCACATGGGCTGTTGTCTACGTATACTGAAAAAATCCGGGGTGGCTAGTTCCACTACCGAGTAATGTGGGTCTAATTTTTTTGAGATTATGTTTATTTTCCACGAGTTGATGAAAGTACTCACGTTGTTAGTCGACTAGGAGTGTTCTACATGGGCTGTTGTCTACGTATACTGAAAAGATCCGGGGTGGCTATTTCCACTACCGAGTAATGAGGGTCTAATTTTTTTTAGATTATGTTTATTTTCCACGAGTTGATGAAAGTACTAACGTTAATAGTTATCCAGGAGTGTTCCACATGGGCTGCTGTCTACGTATGCCGAAAAAATCCGGGGTGGCTATCTCCGCCACCGAGTAATAAGGGTCCAATTTTTTTGAGATTATGTTTATTTTCCACGAGTTGATGAAAGTACTCACGTTGTTAGCCGACTAGGAGTGTTCCACATGGGCTGTTGTATACGTATGCTGAAAAGATCCGGGGTGGCTATCTCCGCCACCGAGTAATAAGGGTCTATTTTTTTTGAGATTATGTTTATTTTCCACGAGTTGATGAAAGTACTCACGTTGTTAGTCGACTAGGAGTGTTCCACATGGGCTGTTGTCTACGTATGCTGATAAGATCCGGGGTGGCTATCTCCGCTACCGAGTAATAAGGGTCTAATTTTTTTGAGATTATGTTTATTTTCCACGAGTTGATGAAAGTACTCACGTTGTTAGTCGACTAGGAGTGTTCCACATGGGCTGTTGTCTACGTATGCTGAAAAGATCCGGGGTGGCTATCTCCGCCACCGAGTAATAAGGGTCTATTTTTTTTGAGATCATGTTTATTTTCCACGAGTTGATGAAAGTACTAACATTGTTAGTCGACTAGAAGTGTTCCACATGGGCTGTTGTCTACGTTTGCTGAAAAGATCCGGGGTGGCTATCTCCGCTACCGAGTCATGAGGGTCTAGTTTTTTTTAGAATATGTTTATTTTCCACGAGTTGATGAAAGTACTAACGTTGTTAGTTAGCTAGGAGTGTTCCACATGGGCTGTTGTCTACGTATACTGAAAAAATCCGGGGTGGCTAGTTCCACTACCGAGTAATGTGGGTCTAATTTTTTTGAGATTATGTTTATTTTCCACGAGTTGATGAAAGTACTCACGTTGTTAGTCGACTAGGAGTGTTCCACATGGGATGTTGTCTACGTATGCTGAAAAGATCCGGGGTGGCTATCTCCGCCACCGAGTAATAAGGGTCTAATTTTTTCGAGATTATGTTTATTTTCCACGAGTTGATGAAAGTACTAACGTTGTTAGTCGACTAGAAGTGTTCCACATGGGCTGTTGTCTACGTTTGCTGAAAAGATCCGGGGTGGCTATCTCCGCTACCGAGTCATGAGGGTCTAGTTTTTTTTAGAATATGTTTATTTTCCACGAGTTGATGAAAGTACTAACGTTGTTAGTCGACTAGGAGTGTTCCACATGGGCTGTTGTCTACGTATGCTGAAAAGATCCGGGGTGGCTATCTCCGCTACCGAGTAATAAGGGTCTAATTTTTTTGAGATTATGTTTATTTTCCACGAGTTGATGAAAGTACTCACGTTGTTAGTCGACTAGGAGTGTTCCACATGGGCTGTTGTCTATGTATGCTGAAAAGATCCGGGGTGGCTATCTCCGCTACCGAGTAATAAGGGTCTATTTTTTTTGAGATCATGTTTATTTTCCACGAGTTGATGAAAGTACTAACATTGTTAGTCGACTAGAAGTGTTCCACATGGGCTGTTGTCTACGTATACTGAAAAGATCCGGGGTGGCTATTTCAACTACCGAGTAATGTGGGTGTAATTTTTTTAAGAATATGTTTATTTTCCACGAGTTGATGAAAGTACTAACGTTGTTAGTCGACTAGAAGTGTTCCACATGGGCTGTTGTCTACGTTTGCTGAAAAGATCCGGGGTGGCTATCTCCGCTACCGAGTCATGAGGGTCTAATTTTTTTTAGAATATGTTTATTTTCCACGAGTTGATGAAAGTACTAACATTGTTAGTTAGCTAGGAGTGTTCCACATGGGCTGTTGTCTACGTATACTGAAAAAATCCGGGGTGGCTAGTTCCACTACCGAGTAATGTGGGTCTAATTTTTTTGAGATTATGTTTATTTTCCACGAGTTGATGAAAGTACTCACGTTGTTAGTCGACTAGGAGTGTTCTACATGGGCTGTTGTCTACGTATACTGAAAAGATCCGGGGTGGCTATTTCCACTACCGAGTAATGAGGGTCTAATTTTTTTTAGATTATGTTTATTTTCCACGAGTTGATGAAAGTACTAACGTTAATAGTTATCCAGGAGTGTTCCACATGGGCTGCTGTCTACGTATGCCGAAAAAATCCGGGGTGGCTATCTCCGCCACCGAGTAATAAGGGTCCAATTTTTTTGAGATTATGTTTATTTTCCACGAGTTGATGAAAGTACTCACGTTGTTAGCCGACTAGGAGTGTTCCACATGGGCTGTTGTATACGTATGCTGAAAAGATCCGGGGTGGCTATCTCCGCCACCGAGTAATAAGGGTCTATTTTTTTTGAGATTATGTTTATTTTCCACGAGTTGATGAAAGTACTCACGTTGTTAGTCGACTAGGAGTGTTCCACATGGGCTGTTGTCTACGTATGCTGATAAGATCCGGGGTGGCTATCTCCGCTACCGAGTAATAAGGGTCTAATTTTTTTGAGATTATGTTTATTTTCCACGAGTTGATGAAAGTACTCACGTTGTTAGTCGACTAGGAGTGTTCCACATGGGCTGTTGTCTACGTATGCTGAAAAGATCCGGGGTGGCTATCTCCGCCACCGAGTAATAAGGGTCTATTTTTTTTGAGATCATGTTTATTTTCCACGAGTTGATGAAAGTACTAACATTGTTAGTCGACTAGAAGTGTTCCACATGGGCTGTTGTCTACGTTTGCTGAAAAGATCCGGGGTGGCTATCTCCGCTACCGAGTCATGAGGGTCTAGTTTTTTTTAGAATATGTTTATTTTCCACGAGTTGATGAAAGTACTAACGTTGTTAGTTAGCTAGGAGTGTTCCACATGGGCTGTTGTCTACGTATACTGAAAAAATCCGGGGTGGCTAGTTCCACTACCGAGTAATGTGGGTCTAATTTTTTTGAGATTATGTTTATTTTCCACGAGTTGATGAAAGTACTCACGTTGTTAGTCGACTAGGAGTGTTCCACATGGGATGTTGTCTACGTATGCTGAAAAGATCCGGGGTGGCTATCTCCGCCACCGAGTAATAAGGGTCTAATTTTTTCGAGATTATGTTTATTTTCCACGAGTTGATGAAAGTACTAACGTTGTTAGTCGACTAGAAGTGTTCCACATGGGCTGTTGTCTACGTTTGCTGAAAAGATCCGGGGTGGCTATCTCCGCTACCGAGTCATGAGGGTCTAATTTTTTTTAGAATATGTTTATTTTCCACGAGTTGATGAAAGTACTAACGTTGTTAGTTAGCTAGGAGTGTTCCACATGTGCTGTTGTCTACGTATACTGAAAAGATCCGGGGTGGCTAGTTCCACTACCGAGTAATGTGGGTCTAATTTTTTTGAGATTATGTTTATTTTCCACGAGTTGATGAAAGTGCTCACGTTGTTAGTCGACTAGGAGTGTTCCACATGGGCTGTTGTCTACGTTTGCTGAAAAGATCCGGGGTGGCTATCTCCGCTACCGAGTAATAAGGGTCTAATTTTTTTTAGAATATGTTTATTTTCCACTAGTTGATGAAAGTACTAACGTTGTTAGTCGACTAGGAGTGTTCCACATGGGCTGTTGTCTACGTTTGCTGAAAAGATCCGGGGTGGCTATCTCCGCTACCGAGTAATAAGGGTCTAATTTTTTTTAGAATATGTTTATTTTCCACTAGTTGATGAAAGTACTAACGTTGTTAGTCGACTAGGAGTGTTCCACATGGGCTGTTGTCTACGTATACTGAAAATATCCGGGGTGGCTATTACCACTACTGAATTATCGGGCTTGACTCTAATGAATTTCATCAAATGCACGTTTAAAGATTTTTTCCAAGACATGAGATAGGTATTTCATGTATCAGTTTTTTCCAAATGGACTGTTTTATGCGTGTGCTAAATATAATAATATTCGGTGTTACTTAATTAATTAGCTAATTTTTGGTATACGTTGATGATTTAATATTATCAGTGTCAGTCACTACTTGGTTCCGCTGCCGTAGAAATAGCTTTCCTGAAGTATGAAGTTGAGTAAAGTTATATTACCTATTGAAATTTTGAGTAATTTAATTGTTTTATTTTTTTCTTTCGTTACGGTGAGAGTTCTAACGAAAAGTTTTGCAGAACTATCGAGTACTAACGATAACACCTCGCCTGTGTATTTTGTTGATTGTGAATTGCATATGGGGCGGCAGGTGTGAAGTTAGCCACCCCATTTCAATTATTTTAAAAAAAATTCTGTTTTAGAGTACTAACGATAATATTTTGGAACAATCGAGTACTAACGATTGTCTGTCGATTGGCGAAAAAAAAAGTCGAAAAAGTCGTTTTGGGCCGGGAGTGTGAAGTTGGCCGGCCCCAAAAAGTTTTTTAAAAATAATCGAATTGCGTAAGAGTACTAACGAAAAGTTACACAGAACTTAAAAGTACTTACCGAGTACTTTCGACCTGCATAGGTGAATTGCGGGCAACGGCTTTGGGGCCGGTCAACTTCACACAAGTCAACCTTGGAAATGTAATTTCGATTTGATATCGATGTATGAATATAACCACTGTTTAAATTCCAGGCTTTAAAATCAGAATGTACACAGTAAGTGAATATTAAAGAAGTGGAAGTGTGCGGGCCATAATTGCCGTAGACATGTCGGGTGGGGCAAGAAAGTCATGATATGGAGACCAAGGACTGGGACCATAAGCGTAGGTCGACCACCTGCAAGATGGGCAGATGACATAAGAAAGTCTGCTGGAGGAAACTGGAATGGTAAAGCCCAAGACCGTAAAAAACTGCGTGCATTAGAGGAGACTTACATCCAGCTGTGGGTGGACACCGGTTGAAGAGAGAAGAGATAATGTTTTAAGCACATCATTGTTAGCTACTTTAGGCACTTTCAACAAATTATAGGCATTTCTGTTAATTTCCTAACTTCAGATATCAAATTAAAGCCAAAAGCTCTCGTAAAATCACTAAATTAACTGAAGATAACATAATTCAAAGGATTTTGCTTTGACTTGTCATTTCAATACAAATTGTTTTTGGCTAAGACTTGGTTGTTAGCTACCAATTTAAATTAATTTATGGAAAACTAATTTTAGGGACTGAAATAATTTACAGCTTGATGAGAAAATCTGTATTGCCTAGCAAATAAGTTATTGGAATTATTAGGTAAAAATATTTAAAAAAAATCAAAATGACCTAGGAATAATTCAACATTTAGCAAGAATCATGATTTCCTTAATGACTTCAAGTTATTTTACGTTGTTATATTTGAGTGAATTTCAACACTATGATTTTTTGTCTAATTTTGGTGGATAATTTTATTTGTACATTTTTAGGCAAACTTATGTATTGATGTGTTAAAAAAATGTATTCTATTTCCTAGAATGCAAGAGAAATTCAATGAACCTCAATAGTTTCTGAGATATTTTAGACACCAAAATTTGTAAGCACCAAAATTAGAAATCCTGACACCAAAATTGTTCATATCCAACAAAATGAGAAATTAACAAAACAAACTTAGTCAAATAGAGGAAATATTGTTTTAATGGCCAATAAATCAACTTTATTACTGTCTTGACAACAGTAAACTGCAAAGATACAATTTTCTTAATTTCTACACAATCTTGATAAATATTATTCAAAATTTTAAAAAAATACTGGTATCATATTTGCTAAAACTTCTCCACAGTCTTGATAATTATAATCATTTAACAACACAAATCTCTTAAATATCTATACAATCTTAATAAAATTATAAAAATTATGAGTGTACAAGTTTCTGAAATGTTCACACAGCCTAGATACTTAATTATTATTTTATGCAATATTTGGTACTTCTGAACACAATTATCTCAAATTTCTTTGCTTAGATAACTACTATACCAGCCATAGCCATTTTGCGAATAATTGCCACTAACGGTCAGTCTTAATGTTTATAAGTCGTTTCAGTAAAGTTGACTATCACAAATTATAGGAACGCCTTGTTTTTAAGAGCAGTCTTAATATTAGTATCGCTCTGTCTGTCTTAGTCTAGTCTTAAAATGTACATCAATCAACTTAATCATAGTTTTGATAATAATTAACTATTTGGTAAACATTCTTGTAAAAGGCGTAGTCAAGATCTGATAACTCTTGCATTTTAACATCCATTAAACATAATATAATATTTTTGAACATAATATAAAATAAACAAATTAGAAAATATCATAATTTTCATCATCATCATTATTATTTTTAATATCCGGTACTATTTTTTTTTTCAATATATGCATCCTCTCTTGTTTCTTCAAATTTCGATAGCAGTTCACTTGGACGACTAACACTTACAAAAAATGAAGCACTTGGAATCAGATTTTCATAGTCTATATTGTCCAAGTCATATGAAATTTCGGCTGATTTGATTGCTTCAAGTTGAGGCATGTTTTTAGTTTTCATATAAAAAGGTTCAGATGCATTGAATCGAGTAACCTTAGTTTGCTGGTTGCCGAAACTATTATTCTTTGTTGCCGATAACTGTCCTTCACTTATAAGGGGCACGACTTTGAGCATTTTTACGACGTTTTCGTGAACCGTTGTTTCAGTTGGCAATTCATAAAAACCTAAATGTTTTCCGTGAGGGCATCTAATTGGAACATGCAGACAACTATCCTCAACGCAAGACAAAGAACGCATTGCCAACCCATTGGTAGAAGTTTTCGACCAAACGATTTGATGGACTTTCATTGATCCAGGGAAGGCTTTAAGATTATCCGGCAAAAGCCAGTCTTTCTCAATGACTTCATGTTTTAATTTTAACCCCTGTGACAGCAGTTCTCAATCTTTGAACAAAACTGTCCATGTCTGTTATATCGTTTTCGAAAGCAACTAACCGATCTGCTGATCTTTTGAGAACCCCATCACCGCCATCAGGCGCGCCTTTTCCATGGCCACATTCGCCGTAGTGCCAAATAACACAAGATAATTTAGGTAGATAAATTTTGAACTGTGATATTGTGTAGAAGATTTTTTTGTATTGTGGTGACGGAGAATCGGTAATACGATGAAGAGTGCAAACTTCAGGAGCGACTTCTTGAATTTCACGGAAAATTGGTATTAAATGTGCCCACGCCGAAGACGCATCATGACGCAAAGATGTTACATAGTAATTGTTATGATAAATCCATAAAATATAAAGGTATCCTATAAACTAAAATATATAGAAATATAAAAGAACTAAACTACGATTGCACTTTTCGTTGTGCTTCCTGCTGCAATGTATAAACTAAAATTGAATTGAAGATCCCTAATCTTGGTGTTCTTAGGCAATTTTGGTGGTTACCAGAAATCCACCAAAACCACCAAAATTGCATCACCAAAATTAGAATCACGTCAAAAACTGTAATTTTCAGAAAAACGGTTACGGTTTAAATAATCACATTTGTATAATTTTAAAAGCATACCAAAACTTTAAGTTGTATAATATAAACCACAATAAAATCTTTGTCATAACAGTTTTAAACACGTACACCAAAATTGCATTTTATTTGTCCGAATGGCAAGAAATGATGTACTTCCTTTTTTGGCGGGAGACTATGGACCGATAGCACACATCCGTCACTGCTGCGCGTGAGTACCCAAACTAACGCAGTGGGGGATGGGGAGCGTTGTCCAATTGTATTCGTTCGAGACGTAGGCAGTAGATGTTTTATAATTCCCACCAAAATTTAAAATTTCGCGCGGACAGACCTTTTCAATGTGCTCCTAGATTTATTATGGCACGAAATATGAAAATAAAATTACTATAGGTTAGAACAATGAACGCACAACACAAGTGAAACGGAATATTTCAAATATATTACTCAAGTTTCTTTTTATCATTGGAAATATCCTGTAAAACGGATCCCGGACGCACCACCAAACTTAGAAATACGATGTAAAACTATTTTTTTTATATACTTCTAATATGCTTTCCATAAAATGTGTTGTGGCCTTGTTTAAGGACCGACGTCTATTTCATTAAACAAAAGTAATTGCCACGCTATCTGTGTGTTACACTATCATTTTCAGCCACGCCGCGTAAAAACTACGCTTGGGAAAATCACCCATTTATTAACTCCAAATAATATTACTCATACTATCGTGCAAGCAATGTTACTGCCCACTTTTAACTTTATTCAGACGAAATAAGAGTTCAGGGAGAGTTTTGGCCGACTGTACAGTGGCCAACAGATCAGGCTATGGTACATTGTTGCTTTATCGTATTTGACACGTTTATATGAATGACAAGAAATCATAACAAAAACTTTTGCGACAAGGTTCCACAGAGCCACAGAGTATAGCTTTATGTGTCTCCCACTATACCTACAGTGTACAATCGATGTCTCTCATGGGAACCAATAAAATGATGAAGGCAAAGCGGTTAGTAATAAATGCAATATAATATCGTGACTTGCAAAGACCAGACTTGCCCGGTCAGACCTTTCAGGAAAGACTCTTTGACGGCGGTGGAACGTAGAAAGGTCACAGCTTCATTAGAGAGCAATAGCGGAAAATAAAATACCTATACTTCGTTTTTTTTAGTATTAGAAAAAACGAAAACAAAGACGCAGTAATCGCAAACCTTTTCTTTAGGTCTTCCTGGGCCACCCCTTCTCTTTCTCCAAGTATGTCGTAAAAGGCGACTAATTTTAAAATCATTCAATGTGCTAAATATTTGATAGATGACACGACATTCTTAATTTAGCCGTATTGTACTACTAAAACGTTTCGTTTTACTAGTAGACCCGAAGACTTTAAAAATATTATGTCGTTTCTTAATTAATAAATTATAGGTAATTTATACTTATAATGTAGCAAGTATAAAAAGACAAAATTCGATCTCTGTGATTAAATAATTCAACAAAAAAAAGGTAGTGAATACACCTGTGTCGTAAATTGTATTGTTTTAGAAAACAGAGCCAAAATGGAAATAACGAGAATCTATAAAAACATGTCTATTTATTTATAAAGGAACGTCTGGTGGATGACGTTTGAGGGGCGCGTGATCAAAGCAAACGTGCGAAGTGAGGCATTTCAACCATAAAAAAGAGAGTAAATCTTCCTGATAGCCCTTATAGGCAGTGTTTTAAGCAGGCAAGCGTCGTTTAATGGTGCAATGGACGCGAATGGGGCTGAAGAGTGAGTAGTGTTGGTTATAGCGATCAAAGGTGAGAGGAAAGTAGTATCAACAATTGTTTACATATTACAAGTGCATTAATTGATATTACAAATATAGGAAACAAGTGAAAATAACATATTCCTCCGACGGGACTCGAACCCGTACCTGTTGCATTAACCATGCATGCTCGTAGAAAGTCCGATCCACTTTGTTTTCTCATAGATATCTATGTCCATAGGTGGTATTAAAGAGTATCTGAGAATATGTAAAAGATACTGTCTGCATGAATTGTTTTTTTATTGTTTTATTTAATAAATAATTATAGATTGCTTTAATTGATTTCTCACTCCTCTCGAAATCTACAAGCCAGCTGAGAAGCAACTTATCAAGGGGGGGGGGGGGGGGGGGACTTTGTTGAGTTACCAACAATTGTTTATAAATTACAATAGCTTTAATTGATTTCTACATTATTTTTTCTCTTATTCGGAATCAAAGAATGGGTGGCTGTTTAAGCGTATATTGTATTAAACTAACTGTCACGCATCTTAATATGCTGATATATCCGATAGATCTACAGTTTACCAATACTTTCATTATGCACCGTAGCACTTCACTCAATCCAAAAGGCGAAAGCTCGGTGCAAGTGAATTAATAATATATAAGAGTAAGGATAACATAGAAGTGATAAGAAATTATAAGTTATACGTACAAAAGGAACGCACTGTTGTCGCAAAAAATGAGCCGAGTATGAGATTTTTCACTTTCCCTTTCTAACAACGACTATTTGGTTTATAATTTCGATGAAAGAAATACGATATGAGTATGACAGGCCGGTTAGAATCGGTGTTCTTTTCTTTCTACCTTGCATAGTCTTCAAAGTTGTTGTAAAAATGTGTCGTTTACTCCTTTATAAATAATCATGGATGAAAGAAAAAGTAGCGGACAGGCGTTTGTTTCTTCATGACAATAATCATTAAAATAGACCGCGTTCCATTTTAACACGACCTCTCCCTTACCCTTGCGTGGACATCCGCATCCGGTGACCACCGCAGCCAATTTGCCGATATTTGAGCAGAGCCCGGCTAATAGAGTGGGGTCTGACCCTTATTTGAATAATTTCCATTAGCGGACGATTCAGATTGAACGTCCTGTTCTGTCCTGTGTGGTTCCGAACGTGTGGACTTAGGACGGTCCTGTATTTGTTCATACTTAAATTATTTAAAAACAATTATAGAAATTTCAAATCAGTGAAAGTTACAGTTAGTTTTTCATACACTTACTCAGTAAAACATGTTTGTTATAACTTGAAATTAAGTTAAATAAGGCTTACAATGGGAAAAGTTAGAGGTACTTAAGTATTATAATAACTCCAAATTAAAAATTTAAGAACCCCCGGAGTACCATTGTGGAGGCCCCCTTACTTTTTCCTGGTCATTAGGTCCTCCAGGTTCCAAATATGGGAAGGTCACCATGGTCATACAATTTTGAGCTCAAACTCGAACCACCTGTTGCCGTTCCAGAGATCCCAACATACTCCAACATCGCAAGATACTCCAAGATCTTATAACCACTTATCCATTTTTCATCTAAAAACAATTATAGAAATTTCAAATCAGTGAAAGTTACAGTTAGTTTTTCATACACTTACTCAGTAAAACATGTTTGTTATAACTTGAAATTAAGTTAAATAAGGCTTACAATGGGAAAAGTTAGAGGTACTTAAGTATTATAATAACTCCAAATTAAAAATTTAAGAACCCCCGGAGTACCATTGTGGAGGCCCCCTTACTTTTTCCTGGTCATTAGGTCCTCCAGGTTCCAAATATGGGAAGGTCACCATGGTCATATAATTTTGAGCTCAAACTCGAACCACCTGTTGCCGTTCCAGAGATCCCAACATACTCCAACATCGCAAGATACTCCAAGATCTTATAACCACTTATCCATTTTTCATCTGACATGTCTAATAAAACATTCAACAGGTTATACCTGCGACGTCTGAAGGCCGGGACGCTCCGGGCTACGCCCTACGCGGAACTCGGCCCTGAGCCTCGCCATGGCTATCTTAAAACGTCTAGCTCCACATCATTTTCATTTATTTTTATTTATTACTTTTTTTTCTCTTGAAATGTCTTAGGATTCTCTACAACTTTCGAGAAGACCCAATCTACTATTATAGTTTCGACGGGCTGATAATCTTCCAACTCTTACCAGTTTCATATTGTGAAAATGAAGTTCACTTACTTTTTCCTGGTCATCACTGGATCCTCAAGGTTTCAGATGTCGGAGACGCACCATGAACGTAAACATTTGAGCACAAATTCGAACCATCTAGCTATTACCGTTCCAGAGATCCCATCTGACATCAAAGATACTCCAAGTTCTTGGAAACCACTGGTTCAATTTTTATCAGACCTAGCTAAGAACAATCACGACAAATTCTCTATTAAATTAATAAAACCAGATCCAAATCGAATCATGCCTTGTTAAGTTACTGGCGCACAAGCCCTGTGGCTTATGCCAGTATTATGTTTTACGATATAATTAGTTTTATTTAAATAAAGGAAAAAAAAGTGATGATGCCATACAAACACATTTAGACTCCTAGTGTCATGAACCTGAATGACGCTAGGAATCTAAAGAACTTCGTTATATCTAAAAATACTGAAAACTCCAACCAAACTCATCACTAATTTGTTAATGTAAACAGTTTTGTGGAACCACTTCAAAGGTGGGCCAACCGTGCTAAACAAAGTTCAAATATTAATTATGTACGTGTTAATTACGTTCAGATTATGTTTGAACAAAGCTATTACAATACAATCCTGCTTGTAGTTGATTATTCTATTCAAAGCAAGGCGACGCGTTTTCATGTTTACGTACGCGTTTTCAATTGATATCAAATAACTTGTTTGTATATAGATTACTCATTACAGCTGTTGCGTGTGTTGGATAATATTGGTTTATTTAATGAAAAACAAAGAAAGTTGAAGGTTAAAGGTTGCCTGGAATAGATTGCTCTTAGAGATAAGACCGCCTAGATTGTATTAACCGCGTTGCACGCATTGTTTCACACCAAGGTTTTGTGCAATAAAGTGTACATTCATTCATTATCTAATTCATTAAAAACGTGTACCTGTATTTAAAAGTGTCTTTGTTTTTAACCCCCGACCGATCGAGTGTTATAAGTTCGACACGTTTGTCTGTCGGTCTGTTTGTCTGTTTGTCTGTGGCAACATAACTTGAGAACTAGATTTCGTGTTGTCGAGGTAAGATGGGCGTCGACCAAGTGTCTCCCACCACTCGCACGCCCGCATGTCGCGGATATTGTAGTATACCCACTTATAGGTAAATTATAATGCCCGAACAATGATAGTTCATTGTGGAAAAAGTAAGGGGTCTCCACAATGGTACTTCGGGGGTTCTTAAATTTTTAATTTAGAGTTATATTATATATAATATATACTCACTCATCACATGCATGCTCCTGTAAATATTTTGTTACTTCGTTCAAAATAATAAGGTAGTTTAGCGCCAATATTATTTATATCTTGGATTAACTCGGGAATTGTTAATGCTTTTCATACAAAATTGACCTCAGATTAGTGTTATGGTTATCGCAAGACGACCTTAGTATCATTTTCTGATACTTAACCAAATTAACCAATAACTAACCAATCCATCTTTCTAAATACCATTTTCGTATTTAAGCTCTTACACATTTCAAAGAAATAATTCAACTTCTACAAACTGCTACGCCGTAGCAAATTGCTACGTTCTACGTTTCAGCTACAAGTATAATCAATAAGGTACAAAAATAAAAAGCGTCGATCCCAATTTTGAAAAGGTAAAATCCGGCCAAGTGCAAGTCGGGCCTCACTCTGTCTATAGGGATCCGTACGTGTATACAATTATATAACAATTTTTTAAAGTTTGAAAATATAAATAATATATACTAACAATAACAGGTGCATACACATACACACACATACACTCTCTCTCTCTCTCTCTCTCTCTCTCTCTCTCACACACACACACACACACATACATACACTCACCCTCAAACGCCCTCTCACAACAGGTATGAACAACAATATAATGGATAAATAATTACGTTTTTAAAAATAAAACATAAAAAATTATTATGTAAGTGTATCCCCCAGGCCATTAGACTGTTGCTATCTACTACGCAGATAGCAACAGTCTAATGGCCTGTTACTATCTGCCAGTGCAGGTAGTAGAGACCGATATTTACTTATACATTGTAACTACACTGTTGTTAAGAGATTATAATTTGAATATTGTTTGGCTTAATAAATAATTTTGTATATTTTTTTTGTATTTATTTATTCCATGTCAAAATGATGAATGTCAACATCCTTAGTCTAATAAACCGTCCCGAGTCGTACCCAGCGGGAAGGTGCCCATCACGCTGGCAGCGTTTCCACGCTGAATAGCCAGCGAGATGCGCTGCACCAGGTACGACTCGGCGCGGGGGGGATTTTAAAGTCGATACTAGATATTATGGGGAAAGCAATGGCTAACCCCACGAGAGTCGTTAAATGTGATTAATTCCTTAGAGTGATCACGACCCACAGCAATGAGGAATACGACTTAGAAGAAATGAGATATTATGTGGTATTTTGAAGTCTATCTTGCTTGCTAGACTCGCGTGACAGACGGCAGGACAAAGGGACGGAGTAGTGACAGCAGTAAGGTTTCGTTTTCCCTTTCCAGGTACGGATCCCTAAATACAAAGGAACAAACTGACGAATAACCTAGTGACCGTTAACCCTTTCAGTGCAGAGAGATCCAATTTCATAAATTCTTTTCAACCCTTTGCCAAAGAAAAGATCAATCTAGCAAAAGAAGGTTCCGTTCGGGTCAAGCTACATGTTGGATAGATAATGTCCAACTCTTAAAATTTTTTAATGACGAAATGCGTGGTCTTTTCGTAAAATGACTAAATCGTGAAAAATCAGATATCACTAAAAATATGAAAAAAAAAATACATAGTTTTTACCGTTACCTACCTTTTTTTCTGCATACTTTTTTATGTTTTAAAAAGTAATTGTTTTTAGTTGTTATTTTAATATTTAATTATAATGTTTGTATTGTACTAATATAAGGTATTAGTCCCATGTTGTAACTGTGTAAGTAAGTAGACGTTACCCGATGTTTTAGTGAATGCTGTTTATTTGGCACCTATATCAGTTACAAGTACAATTTTATTAAGATTATTTTGAAATGTATAATATATGTACCTACTGTTGGCATACCTAACTAAATATATAAAAATAAATAAAAAATAGAAACTTCTTTAGTGGTCCATACGGTATACGGTACTCTATAAGACCACTTCCTTATCATCATTGCCTCTATCATATCAGTAGCCCTGGATCAAAAATGTTGTACTCTGACTTGTAAGGTCACAGTTCCCACTTATGTAATGTAATGTAATGTAACAGCTCGCAATCGAGCATTACATCAGTGAATACGTCGAGATGCGCATTACAGTGCACACACTTGTAATTATACAACTGCGAACATTGCTACTGCAATCAAAGTTCCCGCGACGCTATTATTACTAAAAGAGGTTACAATTACAAAGGAGGGTGCTCATCGAGAGCATGCTCGTGTAACGTAACAAATAGGAGTTCGATGGCGAGCATGGCACGTACCCTCCTTTGTAATAGTAACCTCTTTTAGTAATAAGGCAGCAGCGTTCCATACTCGTATTATGGTCGCACGCTGCTGTTACAAGATAAGCTTTAGCTCTAGAAGTTACGGGAGGTGGAGCATGTAACTCCCAGAATATATCCGATGCGTTCCATTGGAGATCCCGCAACCCTCCGACATGCATGAGGTCGGTTATTGACGGGGGACGGGGGGTCCAGTGGGTAAATATCTCACATCATCACTCACATCATCTCAACCCAGTGTCTCCCCAAAAGTCCGGGTATATTTTGAAGATTTCCCCTGTTAAGAAAAAAAGGTGCTAAGTAAAGTATAACTTACTTTCAGGCATTCAATTAAAGCCATCACTGGAATCACTATCGGAAGGCCCCAGCTAAGCCGCGTCCCTCTTAATTTAGGGTCCGTATCAGTGGATCAGCCATACGGGCCTTAATCGCATCCATCTACTAACACTTTTCTTCAGGATTTTTTCTCACGTTTTAATTTTATCTAGAATTGTTTTATCTCCTGACTTCGTGTTTTGAGAGAACTTTGAAATTATGTAATTACATTTTACTTTGAACAATATTGAGATAAAGTAAAACTGTTGTCTTCAAAACAATCTCATGGAAAAAAAAAGTTGTCACGCCGCCCCGTACATCCTGCCGTTTCATAATAACACTCTTTATTTAATTACAACTCTCTCTTGTATAGCTACTATAGGTACCAAGCCTGGCTTTGAAGGCCTTACAGCTGTACCAAATGTGCCCCTGGCACCGTATTCCGTTAATAAAACTGCGGCCCAAGCGGTCAAGCCTTTGTTTAATTTCCGGCTTCCGTAATTGTTGAGAAGTTGCGGGATGTTGTACAAAATAAATGAGTGCAGAAGGGAACTCAGTGCTAGCATTTGTATGCACTCCCACGTCATGCACCAATGTTAAGGCCGTCCGCTGCGTGACGCGGATATCCGCGGCGGATGAATATACACTGCTCGTTATGAAGTTAAAACGTCAGTGAAAGAACACGATAACCAGCAATGTACATCGCCATCAACTCGTCCACGCGCGGATTTCGCTTAACGCAGCGGACGGCCTTACATGAGCAGCCAAAGCGTATTTTAGTAGTAGCGGTCGCCGCTCAATACACGGGTGTTAAAATTCTGTGCGCCCTCTTGTGGCGAAAACTAGTGAGTTCCCTTCTGTACTTATTTAGTTGGTGGCTGTCGTAAAACTCTGAACCAGATTCGACGATAGAGGGGGATAAAGGGAACGAGGGGGTACAATGGAAATGAGGGATGTGGGGTTCCGGTATTCTGTAAACGTAAGTGGTAATTGGACGAGGACCATTGGACCGTTTCGTTTGTATGGCAAATGAATTTAGGATGAAGTGAGTTCGAGAGGTGCTTGTGGCACGAATATGAGTTCACGGAGATTTTTTTTCGTTCGATTTGGATTTGGATTGCGGTTCAAATTGAAAATACCAGAAGTTTGTTTGTTCGCGATATTTGAAAACTTTGAGCCAAACTGTATACCCAACACAACATACTTTTTCGCTAGTTATTAGGAAAATTATTGATTTAATAAAAGGCTGACAATCACTTTTATCTTATATAAGCCTTCTCAATTTCATATTGTCTATTTTCTATGCCGTATCATTCATTGTGACATGCATATTTTATTTTCTGATGCACACTTTAATTAATTCTGCTTATTCTAGAACCTTTACCATTATTTTTAACCATATCATTCATACATCAGTTAATATTTAAAAACAAGCTCACCAACCTATCGTCCGTCTCTCAGAATTTTTTTCTACATCATCATCAGCAACCTACTCTAGTCCACTGCTGGACATAGGGCGCCTCTCCCAGGGCGCGCCATTGAGCCCGAACTTCGGCTCTTCTCATCCTGTCGCTGTTAGCAACCTTGCGCAGATCGTCGCTCCATCTAGCAGAGTGTCGTCCCACACTACGTTTGCCCAAACGCGGTCTCCACTCCAGAACTCGTCTACCCCAGTGGTTGTCGGTTCTGCGACAGATGTGACCGCCCACTGCCACTTCAGCTTGCTAATCTTATGGGCTATGTCGATAACTTTTGTTCTATGCCGGATCTCCTCATTTCGGATTCGATCCAGCAGAGATACTACATATGATTCGCATCACATTATTTTTTAAATTTCTATATTGATTAATTCAAGTGTTTAAAATACATAAACAACCAAAATACACTTTGTTTAATTTTTTGAGATCATATTAATATTAATAAATAGCGCCATCTATTCCCACTGGTACGGAATCATTTTCTATGTAAAATGGAGAGTAAATGTTATTTAATTTATCAAAAGATGGCAGTTCTATGCCCCATCTAGTACGGTGTCGGAAAATCGCCCAGTCAGGACAGTTGTTACATTGCGCCATCTATTATTTATTGAACAATCTCTTACTCTAATGGGTATCCATTACCAATCTTTGACCCACTAGCGCTCCAAGCGGATTATTGATAGAAAGAAAATAGCCAATCCAATAGCCAGAATTAGATAGAGTGTCGCCAAAATCTTGTATGGGATTGGCCTTCTGTTTTACGTAGTAAATTATATATTCTTTGGTTCCGACAAGCTATTTAGGCGACTTTCAGCCGGTGCGACGTGACCTCTATGCTTCTCACTCGCGAGTTTCAACCGGTGCGTTGTGGATATTATTTGTCCACAACACCTACTGACTTTGAAGGCTTATAATTTCACTAAAATTATATATTTTAAGACTATTATCAACCTTAATCACTATACATACCCTGCATACATTTCTTGTTGTTGTTTTTTCATTTGTGATTTATGTGTGCAAAAAATAAAGTATAAAGAATAGTATATGACACTTCGGCCGCCTGTACCTAGGTTCCTTAGTTTCTGAGATATAAGGACCAGATTTTATGACCATTATTTTGCCATCCCGCACTGAATTAATATGATATGGTTAGGCAACGTGATGGGATATATCTTAAATAAAACCACAGGAATCAACGCGCATTAATTTATTGTAATAACTAGGAACTCTTAGACTAGAGAACATTAGGTATCTTATGAGATCAATCATTCAAAATTAATAAAAGCAATCATCATAATCAACAAAAAGTAACACTGTTAGTTATCAATTAAAAAAAATTCTTTAATAGGTACGAATAAAAAACATATTTTGTAACAAACCGTAATTTACGGGATTGCAAACGACAATCGAAATATTCCCTTTGCACGTAAGCGCTATTAACATCACTACGCGGGGCTGAGCCTCGGCGTGTCCGCATCCTGGTGCGGCGTGAGGTGACAGCGTGTGCCCAAATACTTCACACATCGCACTGGACGCAAACCATTCGACTTCTGTGCGTCGTGAACATTATTATGCCATGGACTTTTTCTGCATATTTGAGTATATGTTAGCTAATTACAGAAATATATTTGTCTCTTTTGCACTCATTGCGAAACAGAAAAATCCTTGCCGCACCGAGCGAGAGATCGCGATTTATATGCGCCGTACTGAAGTAATATTGCTTGTGTCCAAATAGTGCCCACACTGCAAGGAACGTGTTAATACCCCGTTATTACCACGTTACTGTGCCAGAAATATAAGTGCCCGTACGGAAAACGAAATTCTGCAAGAAACACACGCCCCATTTGGTCTTTAAATTCAACTGCTAGTCCATACTTTTTGGCGAAGTAGTTTTCAACAAAGATACTGGCTACTTGTCACAGTTAATTGCAGAAAAAGTTCCACTATCTACCATGCTTTGTAACTTACAAACTTGTACGATGAAAAGTTAGTACTTTACTTACAGTTTTAGTTTCTACGGCCATTGCACGGGTGCAGGTGTTAACCGGGCACTATGGAGTTCCCGAAGTGCAATAGAGCATTAAAAATGATTTATAGTTAGCCACGTGTTTGGTATATAGTGAAATATATGGGCTTTATGGCTCGATGCTAGGAGAAATTATTTTCTCGATCTCGTGATCGCGTTCATAGCGAGTAATTTTTAACATCACGTCAGTCTCTGTAATTTTACAGACATAAATACTAACTAAGGAACATATTTTATAGACATTAATATAACAATGATAGATACTAACAAGTGTAACGTGAAGATGTGCACACTTTCGCACTCACATTTCCACTTCACACATTCACACAAACTCCTCATATCAAAGATTTTTTTAGACCTTCAGCATTTATTATGTATGTATTTTATTACTAGAGAAGCTCATAGCCTAGGTGTAAGTACGGTCCGAAAGTGATCGTGCAGGTTAAGTAACGTTGGGCGCGGTCGGTACCAGGATGGGTGAACGGTAGTGGCGTATTTCATCTGAGCTTCTCCGTGCCTCGGAGAGCACGTGAAGCAGTCGGTCCCGGTTGTTGTCATTTGACAGCACTCGTTAAGCCATGTCAGAGGCCTCTACGGGCGGCCTGAACAACTCTGACAATAAGATGGCCACTTACCATACGATAAGCAAGCAATCATAATTATGTTAATAAAATAAATTGAAACTATAATGTAGTAATGTTTAAGTAATATGTAATATGTTTTAGTTCTTATAAATATAATCAAATTAAAAATCTTTTTATAAGGTAAATGTAATTAGTATAATGGATCTATGTAATTATTATGCAGTTACTGTTTTAACTGTGTACCTAAAGGTAACTGTTATACAAGCGGACACCCACGGGACAGGCCCATCCTAGTGTGGGAGTCACCGTTAAGTCTGTTGTGCAAATAAATACTAAAATTGTTGCAAATGTATCGTTAGCTTTAGAATTACATAGGTTTGGATTTAATTGTATCGGCAACTTTAATTTAATAAATTTATAATTATTATTTTTTAGATTTAGGTGGATGTTACCCAAACTGTTTTTTTATTATTATTAGATTAGTTTAGTGGCTGTCTAATCTGTTCTTAAATTGATTTATAGTTTCAGCATTCACAACTTGCTCAGGTAGTCCACGGGATGACTACCCGGTTGAATAGGAGATGATGTTTAGGCAGTGTTTTGGCCGTGTTCCGTACTAGTTGTGTGCAGTGTCTTCTTGAGTGCTTCTTCAAGTTCAATATAAAGAAATTCTTCAGTGCATCTGTGTTATAATAATTGTAACTGTTGTTTTGGTAGGTTCAAATGGAAACAAACGATTTACAAGGCTTGAATGACTGTACTAAAGTTCTCAAAGTTTTCGAATACTGCTTTACACGTGTAAATGCTTTTATACGCATTGATATTTTTATTTAATATCTAGAGGGTTAAATGGGCATCAAATCATTTACCGTAAAATACTGCAACTTCACACGAATTTACCCAATAAATACAATGTTTTATTTTACGTTCAAATACCCATACACAAAATCCCGTATCCTAAGTATTTATCCACTAGGTATGGAAACAGTTACGACAGGCCCAAGTCAAGATAACGGGGACACAGCGAGATAACAGACCCTATGTTTGATCCCCGAGGCATAAAACCGCGTGCGGGTGAACCCCAGAACACCATTAAAGCCTTCAAAGCTATGTAATTAGATTATTTGAATGATTACGTATATATATAATATACACATACAAATACAAAATAATTTATTTACCACAATAAATTTTTACACGTTTTCAAGTTGACTGGACCCCGCACTAGGGCGACCCTGTGTCGCGGCGATCCTTAATCACATTAACAATAAGTATTAAATTAACTAATTTGGACTCAGTTGTATTTTACAAAAATATATAGTACCTATATAATGTGTATAGTATACGTGGGAAAGGGTGAGGGTGCGGTGTGTGTGTTTGTGTGGGCGCGTGCGTGCGTGCGTGCGTGCGTGCGTGTGTGTGTGTGTGTGTGTGTGTGTGTGTGTGTGTGATCTAAATCAAATGATTTGCCCTCTTATTGTGGAATGCACAGCCTCCGTAGCATTGTACTCCAGTGTTAATAACCATTTGGTAATTTTTTGCTTAGCTTCCCTTAGAGAGATCATTTTTATGTCACAGAATTTTAGGATTTTATTATAGATAATCATGAGATATGTCACTTGTAATTGTAACTTATACGGTTTTAGTTGATGCAATCAGTCGTTACTTTGCGGCAAACCATTTATTATAATAATAATTGATATTTAATTTAGAGTTAAGTATCTTCGGTTAAAAACGACAGAAGTGCTCTTACGCCTTTCAATTTATGACCCATTAACCAGTAATTAGTTGGATGTGGCTTAGTAGGTCCCACCTCACTGCTTAGCAAAGCTCATAATACCCCATTAATATAATAAATCTCGTTTACATACTAAACAATTTCCAACCACGGTTTTAAATAAAATTGCCGGTACGCCCAAAGGCAAATCCGGTATATAACCTCATAAGTGTGGGATAGGCGGAAACAAACATTAGTGGAAGCTTCAAAACAGACGGTGATGTAGCTAGATTTGTTTTGGGTTCAGTACAGAATTCTTGATTTAATGCTGATAAACTTGAATGGATCTTAATGATAGTCAGTAAGGACATTCTCACGAGCAACAAGGGAAAATGGGTAAAAACGTATGGCACCTGCTCAATCAACTAATGCACACGTGGTAGGTCTTGGGATAAGATTTGAGAAACCAGTAACACTTACTTACCCCAAAATATATTGGGTGACTGTATAGTCGGAGACAAAAGTTTTCATAAGTATATGTGAGACATCATTACGTACCTATGTATTATTTATGAATGGATATATTATATAAAAGTTTTATTTATTTTATGTGAAATTGTTTGACATCGGTTGTACAGTTACCCAACATATTTTAATTTTGATTACAAGACCTATCAATAGGCATATATATTACATGTTTATTGGTGGGTTGGACCAATTTGTCCCAATCTCCTTTATGTTAAAACAATGTAACTAAAACCTAAGTCTAAGATAGATAGATAAAATTAGTAACACGACTAGTCAGGCTTCAAAGATCTAGGGATGGGGTTAGTGGGTGTCTGATATGTGTTTCTATAATATGAATGAATTTTTTTATTATCGAAAGTTTAAGAAATAATAATTAATTGTAATTTAATTATTGGTTGATATTAAAAAGAAACTGTTAATTATCTAATATTGTATACCCGAACAGGGTAAATTGTGATAACCTTGCTTTATTCTCAGAAGACCTATTATAACAGTAAATTATATCTTATCTTATCTTAGAGTGGCTGAGCAGCCGCATCTAACTGACTGGCAAAATAGGTCAAAAGGGAAGTTCAAAAAATTTGGTATATTTAAAGAAGTAGGAGGTACGAGTATGTAGGTACTTTCTCTTTTAAGTCGTGTTTTTCATAGATGAGCGTGTTTTATTCAAAAAAGTTATGTAGGTATTCGAAAATTACTCTTAATAATATTCCATTACACTTTTAGAGTATATTCAGTAGAAAAGTGATAGGGATTATTACACTTTCACATAGGTCTCTTTAGTCATACCCTCCCCTTTCCCCCTCCAAACCAAGGTTTCCACTGGCTACGACAATGTCTCTCAGCAACACCGTGAAATTTCACCTCCAATACGAATTGTTTTATATTTTTGATTATATATTTCTGTATATATTATAGTATTTATATAATATTATTACTACTGCTTGGCAGCTTGCAAAGGTTTGCAATTTTTTTTAAATTATTTTTGTTATTTATTTATTTGAGGGTAGTATCTATTTCATACGCCTTTTGCACCCGTATATTATATATTTTATGATTTTTCCATCACCTGAAGGTTGCCTGGAAGATATCGCTTAAAGCGATAAGGCCGCCTTCTGCACATTGTATTGTACCTCTCTTTATGTTGTATGTTTTGTTTATGTCCCGGGTGTGCGATAAAGTATATTGGTATTGTATTTGGGTTTTTTTGGCTTCATTTATAACTCGTCGTAGTGCTATGAGAGCGCGGGGGACGCGGTGGTTCGCGGTTTTCTGGTTCATGAGGAATTCCTTGCGTTTTATGTGATCTATAATTATTTACTTTTTTACCCGCTATTTTCGTAGCGAAATATTTCTTAATGCAATAATTATTTATTTATTGTCACATGAAAAAAGTAAAGTCTATACAATAGCTTACATATTTATACGATAACGTAAAATAATTACTTAACTTTGACACATCTCAAGATGTAATGAGCATTTATTAATTATGTAAATAACTTTAGAAGGTGTATTTTTAACCTGTTGAAGTTAACAACAAAATCATGTGTATTGTATAACTTTAGGTTAGTTATGCATTTGTTTTATAAGTTTTCTTAATAAAGAATTATATAAATACCAAAACAAACTGGCTACGACAATGTCTCTCAGCAACACCGGAAATTTTATAAAATTTTCGTCGAATGGTATTTAACTGGATGGATCCGGTTCCGCTCCATATGCAAAGCTAAATTGATTTTCACCCTTTGACTTTTCACCTCCAATACGAATGTTTTTTTTGTTTTCATTTATAACTTTGAATTCATCGAGGATTGAGTGCGACTGTCGATTTTGTTATCTGAAGGAATATGTTCAATATTATTTTTAATTTAATTTATTTTCATAAACTCTGCCATCCACGCTGTGGCTCGTGATTTTATAAATCGTATAATATAAGATCAGTAACGAATTTTAATTTTATTTTTTCCATGAATTTATAAGCAAGCACATAAAACGACTTAATGCATACCCACTCATTTTAAAATTAAATTAAATACACCAAAATAAAATAAATATTACTTATATCGGATAAATTATTTGGCAGATTTCTTCACGACGTTTTCTTTTATCATTAGTTAGAGCAATGTTATGTAATACTTGATTAGGTTTAGGACTTTTTGAATGTTCTTATGGCTAAGAACATTCAAAAAGTTAGACTAGTAAGTTAGATATGGCTATCAGATGAAAATTGGATGGATGAATTGAAAAGTGGTTGGAGATCTTGATCAAGATCTTGGAGTATCTTGGCATATTGGATATATAGTTAGATGGGGTATTCTCGAGCTAAAGTTGTAGGAAATCCTAAGACATTTCAACAGACAAAAATTAAAGATGGCGGATGAGAAAAATATATATAAAAAAATGATGTGGAGCTAGGAGTTTTAAAATAGCCATGGCGAGGCCGAACGCTGAACCCCGCGTAGGGCGAAGCCCGAAGCGTCTCTCCGCCTTTAGGCGCCGCAGGTCTAACTTGCGAATGTCCTTAGCTATGTCAGATGAAAAATGGATCAGTTGTTCTTAGATCTCGGAGTATCTTTAGATGTTGGAGTATGATGGGATCTCTGGAACGGTAACAGTTAGATTGTTCGAGTTCGAGCTCAAATGTTTATGACCATGGTGACTTTCCCACATCTGGAACCTTGAGGATCTGATGATGACTGTTTAATAGACTTCGATAGACAGTGGATGGAGCTGGTCTGGTTCTTCTGTTAGGCGTTTCCAGGCATTACAATAGCCCCATAAGAAGTATACCACTCATATTGACTGGATTTGAGTTGCGTCTCATGGAAAGAAGCCAGGCCACGTGGTGTTCAACAGTGCACATCAATTTTCTCACTAATCACAAAGTTTTGGCTAGCCAATTTATTACACAAACATAGTTCACTTATAGTAAATAGCACATAAATTGAAGGAAATTGTCCAGAAATATTGAGAAAAACCACATAAACCGATTTTTTAATTGTCCGCCGTTGATTTCCGAGGCAAGATGGCAGCCGACCGAGAGTCTCCCACTACTCGCACGCCCGCATGTCGCGGATATTGTAGTATACCCACTTATAGGTAAATTATAATGCCTGAACATTACTAATAAAACATTCGAGAATCTCTACATTATAAAGTAAGATCTGGAATTGAACCAGGAGCTCACGTACGTATGGGCGCTATCCATCTAACCACTACATCATTGGTGTTCTTAAATATAGATAGAAACACTTTATTGTACAGGAAAAGTACAAATTAGGAGCTAGTTAATGTAAGTAATTTAAGTAGTAAGCAAGTAATTTGTTTAGCTCGTAGTTAGTTAGTTTTTCTCTTAGTTTATTTTACCAATAACAAAAATAGAATTTCTAGGAAAGTACATTTTTCACGCCATCACTTGACTGTATGTCCCAACGGGTCTGTCCCGTTTCGTGCATTTTCATTTGGGCAAGTAAACAGCACCGAGTTATTCCTGTTGCCGCTACATCAACTAGATTAGAATTCCTCACTTTGTTCGCTTCCTTGGGCTCTTCTTTGGAGTCTTGTGTTTGTAAAAAGATTGATATAGGATGTGAGGTTGAGTTTTGTAATGGAATTGTAATATATTCTTCTACAAATATATCGTCCCATATACGAGTACAAAAAATTCTAACCTAAGACGAAACTGATTTTATAGATGAGAATCTGACACTTGCAATGTGCCTAAATGCTAAATAGGTGGATGAAATTGTGAATGATATGAAATTAAATTAAATGTATAGGAACTTTTAAGGTTGTTTTCATATACAATAAGAAGGTTAAAACCAAAAATTTTGTAATGCATCCTATGTAGATTGCTCGTTAGATAAGTTTTATATGGAAACCGCGTCTGCCAGTTGTCGCTTGCGATGTGAGCATTTTCCCATACATAAATCGGGCATTGAAATGTCAAATGTATATGGAACTATAGGTACGTGCATTTACCCACACCCTCGCTGCCAGTGCTTATATCATCATTCTAAAGGCGCTACTAGCCCGTTTATTGTAATTAAACCAAAATTCCTAATAATGATAATACATTTCGTAATATGTAGAGAATTAAAATATGAAACATGGTAGAATCATGTTTCCAAACATAAACATACCTATATCCATACTATAATATTCCTGTATGCGCTGAGACCAACATAAACATGAAGAAGAATAATCTCTTGCCGAAGACAATCTATTGCAAAATCCTGGATCACAATCTCAACACATACACTCTCTCTCTCTCTCTCTCTGATAGGAACCTTGCAATCTTGTCATACTAATACTGTTTAGTATAGTCACAGGTATAGTGAAGTTAGGTGTACATGGGCGACGCTGACCACTTACCATCAGGGGGCCCGTTTTCTAGTCCGCTGCTTCATCAGCAGCCTATTTATGTCCCCACTGTTGGGACCTCCCCTTGCACAAGGGGGTACGGGCCATGATCCACCGAGCGGGCCCAATGCTGATTGGTGGATTTTACATACCTTCTGAAACTTTTCATTTCCTCAGACATGCAGGTTTCCTCAAGATATTTTCCTTCACCGTTAGAGCAGTCAGTAAATGTACGTAAGTCTTCAACGTACATGGCATTCAGCATTGCATGCTTTTGAACCCGGACCTCCCGCATGGGAGCCCGCTGTCCTAGCCACTAGGCCACCGACGCTCTTATACAATAAAAAATAGAGGCAAATAGAACCGTTACCACCCCTGGTCTAAAATTCAAAGTAATTCTTGTGGTCGGTATACCATCAACTAGATGAGAATTCTTTACTTAGCTTGTTCCTTTCCAACTCCTTTCGAACATAGTGTTTGCACTGTTCAAAGAAAAACTTCAGATAAGCCGTTTAACTTGCATAGTTAGCTTGCAGCGCACCGTTTCCGTTAGGTTGAACGCTTGGTTTGTTCTATAGAATTGCTGTTCAGGTACGTGATATTAAAACTGTGTAAGGAAACTGCTTTGGTTTGACTTGTAACTGACCGCTTTTAATAGATAAAACATGAAAATTAAATGAAGTTACAAGACGAACATGTCCGTAACTCCCTGGCGAGTTTTTTTCCTATTATAAACAAATAATAGAAAAAAAATGCGATACTAACACGAGGCATAGTGCAGGCAGAGCGCGACGATCGTTTCGGCTGCTGAAGTTCCGGCAGGTGTAAGCGACGAATAATAGGTAGCGAACGGGGCGCAATTGTCTGGCGCCAAAACGCTAGTAAGGAGCCTCCTTTCCTTTCCTTCTTTTTAACCCCCGACCGATCGAGGCTGTTATAAGTTTGACACGTTTGTCTGTCTGTTTGTGTGATGATCGGATTTGGACCCGGTTTTTTTTTATTAAATAGAGAATTTTATCGAGAGTGTGCTGTCTGATAAAAATTGGATCAGTGGTTTCCACGATCTTTGATGACAGATGGGATCTCTGGAACGGTAATAGCTAGATGGTTCGAATTTGAGTTCAAACATTCAGGTTCATGGTGCGTTTAAGACATCTGAAACCTTGAGGATCTAATAATTATCAGGAAAAGTTAGTGAACTTCAATTTCACATGAAGGTGGAAGAATTGTAAGATTATCAGCCTGCCGAAACTATAACAGTTATATGGGGTCTTCTCGAGCTAAAGTTGTAGGAAATCCTGAGACATTATAACAGACAAAAATTAAAGATGGCGGGTGAGAAAAAATAAAATAAAAAAATGATGTGGAGCTAGGAATTTTAAAATAGCCATGGCGAGGCCGAACACCGAACTCCGCGTAGGGCGAAGCCCGGAGCGTCTCTCCGCCTTCAGGCGCCGCAAGTCTAACTTGCGAATGTTCTTAGCTATGTCAGATGAAAAATGGATCAGTTATTCTTAGATCTTGGAGTATCTTTAGATGTTGGAGTATGATGGGATCTCTGGAACGGTAACAGTTAGGTGGTTCGAGTTTGAGCTCAAATGTTTATGACCATGGTGACCTTCCCACACCTGGAATCTTGAGGACCTGGAAAATGTAAAAGCATCTCGACAATGGTAAGTCGGGGGTTTCTTAAATTTTTAATTTAAAGTTATTGTATATAAATCTTATATATTGCGGCTTGTCACGTTTCCCCACTGTATCGCGAGACAGCCTCTGTACGAGGTACGCGCCAGTCCTGACTTCCCCGACAAAGGAAAAGAAAGGAAAGGGTGCTACTATAGTGATATGACTTTTTAGGGTCAAGGTAAAGGTACCAAGTAACTAAAGGTAAACGCCACAAATTCATGTCGCCAAGCCCTCAATATTTGCAGCGTATATTAATTAAAATTTCTGCAATCCCAACCTATTTAAACTGATGGCATAGTATCATACTAGGTAGTTCAGTAATTAATGCTGATTGTAGCAGCAGTATTGGACGCGAGAAAAATATGCAAACAGAATGTTTAATTATATTTTATCAATCATGAATCAGGTTGTCCATTGTTATTACCAATTATTTTTTTAATTCCATCATTTATTCGATTATTTATTTAATCGTGTGATTATGCGTCGTCTTTCTTTTATTTAGGTATTTATTTGAATATTGTATTGCACAACTGACGCCCTTTTAGGAATTATGGGTCATGATGATGCCCATGATTGGCGGATTTCGTTAGCATATTGATTGTTTCCCCGAAATAAACCGGTTGGTCAGGTCACTTGCTTCACTTGACAATCGCCGAGCATGACTTTTTAAGAATTAGAATAAAATATTGATAATAAGTCTAGGTTTTCTAAATTTACTGTTATAATGAGTATGTGGTTTGTATTTTCATAAAACATTGTAAAGCTTTTCTATTCAACAGTCCCAGAAACTGAAGGGTGCCATAGCGGGGCTTTTTATAGGTATTTTGCGAGGGTGCCATAGCGGGACCATACCATAGCGGAACTAAGTCATTGAAGTAATGGATGACAGCTAAATATCGACATACAGAGGCATCAACTAATCATACTCCTCGTACATGTAACATAAAACAAAACTGATAGTAATTTTATTTATTTAGTATCCTTGGTATTTTATTTTGATTGATTGGTAAGAAGGTTGGGTAGAATTTAGTAGGTAGTTGAATTAAACTAAAGTAACAAACTATGAAGAAGAAAGAAATTAAATATTTTTTTTTAAATTTAATGACTACTAAACCCGCATTTGACCTCGATTTCGCCTGATGGTAAGCGACGATGAGGTCGACAATGGAGCATGCGGACCCGTATCCTGCAGTAAATGCCTATTCACTCTGGCCTTGAAGATCCCAAGGTTGTAGGTTTCGGGAAATACAGACGCCGGCAGGCTGTTCCATTCTTTAGCCGTTCGCATAATGAATGGACCGCGG
Organism: Hofmannophila pseudospretella; assembly: GCA_947369225.1. Lineage (NCBI taxonomy): Eukaryota > Metazoa > Arthropoda > Insecta > Lepidoptera > Oecophoridae > Hofmannophila > Hofmannophila pseudospretella. The sequence continues at coordinate 9,144,773 of OX376330.1, read as the reverse complement.
TGCAAACAATGACTACAAAACTATTTGTAACATGTAATCAAAGCCACATTTACATGTAGTCAACCCACAGAAATCGGACTAGTAGCGGTAGGGCGAATTTCAAAATCTTTGAGTAAACCACTTTTGGTAATTTCAAATGAACTTTGGTCATTACCAAGTTTGGTCAAGTCCTTATACTTGACTTTTGTTATTTAATTAATAAACAAAGTTAGGTAGTGGTTAGGTAGATCCTGTGGTGACACCGTTGAGTCAATGGAACACTTGCTGCGCGAATGTGACTCGTTGGCTGGAAAGCGTATGAGTCTTCTGGGGGTGGCCCACCCGAAACCAGAGGACTATAGGCTCCTTCCTGTAAGCTGTACAGCGTCCTTGATGCAAATCATCTTTGAGGAACAGGAAGGAGACTAAGGTAAGGGGTGAGCACAAAAGATCCCTGAGAGTCGAAGTGCCGCTGGGGTTATTCCTGGCCCCCTGTCATAAGATAAGATAGGTAATGGGATGGAGATCCCTTTTTGTCAGTGAACCTTAATAGTAAACACCTTTATAATTGATACCTAAAATAAAGTAAAGTAAAATACTTACTTAATTTTAACCTACACCAAAATAAGCTCGCGCCGATATCTCTACATCGCGTAAAACATACAACATACAATTTTAAGTCGGTCAAGTTTAGCTCTATCTTCTGAATTAGGTATTCAAGTAACTGGGCACTTTAAAAGTTTACACTAACACAGCGCCGGGAATTCTAAGCGATCCGCTTTGTATGAAAATCGATTTATCCGAGCATGTCCACATACCCCACAGAATATCTAATACTGCACACGAAAGCTGCTTATCACGGATCGTGACTTGAATCCTTTGGAATCTTATTCTTCAAAGGTTATACAAAACGTTAGTGCATTCTGTATTTTCATATTGTGGTTTGGTGGTAATTCTTTCGTGTGGATGAAACGGATTAAATATCCCTACCGCCACTGGTCTAACGTGTGGTACGAGGCGACCCCGAGTAACTTGCTGCTGATTTTTTTCGAGCAAAAGGTACATTTTGTTTGTATTCACTATAATAGGTAGCAACTTAATTTACACAACGAACTTCCGATCATGCGTAATAATTCCCGAACTCAGGACGAGAATGTGACACTTCCCGCACAGTCTTCAGTTGATAAATGCCCATTTATAGAGTGCAACAAAAAGTCAATTTTTCGGTCATAATCAAAAGATAATAGAACAAAAGTTGTTCAGTTATGGATACTGAACATCCCATTTCGGTTTTATAGTATTTTTTGGAAAATCCCGTAGAAAACATTTGATATTATAAAACAAAAACTCAGCTACACATATACAAGGCTTTAGTCATAGCCGAAAAAGATCATATTTCCTAGCAGTTACCCAACGATCTCGTTTCTACAAAACTTCAAATCTAACCCTTCTGCATCCCTAAGCAATTTCTGAAAATGGACCTGCTTGTGCATAAGTTCCTAAAATAATTGCAGCAGGTCTAGTTGATTTTGGTTTGTCTTGCGCAAACCGTTTACTCTCCGGTTTACTAACGCGAGGTCATTTTTTTATGAAAAGCATAGACAATTCACTAGTTAATCCGGGGTTGTTTCAATGTTTGCGCAAGTCCGCCTTAGCAACGTAAATAAAACACAGAAAAGATTTTATGTAGGTATATGTATGCAGTCAAGTGAAGTTTGGCTCCGAAAGTCGAGTGGCATTACTTAATTTTGCATCGCAAGTAGTGAGTGCCACTTGTGGTTACACTACTGAAAATTGGAACTGACATGTTTTAGTATATATTCCTATTGTATTGTTTTCATTGAAAATGGTTGAAATGTTATAAAAAAATGTAGAGCTACAATATGTACAAGGTAATAAGTATGAGATTTTAAACTTACCGATTTGTATTCACTTTTTACATTTACATTTACATTATCTTCATTTTCAGGCACTAGCCCCATAGAATAGAAAACAAATAACAAATTAAATTATCAATTAACAATTAATTAAATTGATTATAATAAAAAAATATAAATTTTATATTATTTAAATTTAGTTGTAATATGTATATAAATATTACAAATAATAAATAACATTTTCAATAATAATATATATTAAATTTCCAATAATATAATAATAACAAATTTTAAATTTGAAGTTTAGATAAGTACAATTATAATTATAAACTATTTAATAATTTCGACTACGAAAACGTGGCTACTTAATCGCGCCGGTATTTATTTTCGTCATACTTTCTGTATAACTACAGAAAGAGACAGAGGTAACCCTCCGTTCGACATTACACAAAGATATACATAATGTAATACCAAACATGTAAAAGCGCACTATGTCTATCGTAAGAGTTATCCAACAGAAAAAAGCTTGTCCTGTAAATTTAGCTGGAATGTCAATTACGTCCCTAAGCTGGGCAACCGACGAGTTATTTTAAATTAACCCATTTTCACTTATGAATGCACTAATTACGTGCCCAATTAATTTAGACCCTGGCCACGTAATCCTCAGTTGAAGCGGCTGCACTAAAACTGCATCGTCGGGCGCATCATAAACATACAAACTTCTTGCCGGCTGTCTGGAGTTGTATGTCACTTGCTGCAGTTTGTGTTTTGCTTTAAGCATTAACAAGAACGTAGCCTGAGTTGTTTTATCGTTAGTGAGACAGTGAAGTCACTAGAATTCTCGAACTAGTGTGCAGACGATCAAATTGTGGCAACCAGCGTTGTTTCGTAACACAAGCCGAAGGCGCGTGCGACACGTAGTCTTCCCACACATGTTAGACTTGATATTTTTTATTACTCCTGTGAAAAAATAATGTGCGGGAATGCCCATTTTTGAGCACGTGTATCAAAAAATAATTAAATATCCAAAAAAGGCTAACTTTAATTAAGATATACACTTTCTTTTTCCTGATCATCGTAAGATCCTCAAGCTTCCAAATTTAGGAATGGAACCATAGCACATTTCAACTAAAACTGAAAGCAAGTTCATAACCATTACCATTCCTGAGGTCCCATATGACTTCAAATATACTCCAAGATCTTGGAAACCACTGATCCAATTTTTATGACATAACTAACACTCTCGACAAAAAGTACCATATATTTGTAGTTGTAGAAATATGAAACCATATAGGTATTACGCGTCAAACTAAAGGTAAATTGGTCAGGAGTTAAAAATAATATTCGTTGTCATGGACAAAAGTTGCGTACATTCTTCTATGGACTCCTGGTATTTCAAATGTAGAATGGCGACGGTGAGGGAAGGGAAGAGGAACCCATGATTGCTATAACTCAAATATGAGATGTATCTCACCCACTCTAAATCAAAAACAAAACATCCACGATAAATCAGCAGCAAGTTTAATTATTTCAGTGTAATGCACATCAATAACCCTCTAACATTAATACAGTGAGGTGAGATGTCTATGACCGACGGTGACCATTTACCATCAGGTGGCCCGTTTGCTCGTCTGCTCTCCTTATTTAATAAAAAAAGAGTTTCTTATAGCATGACGGAATCCAGTTCTACACGCAATGACTGGCACGTCCCATAAACCCCGCTGATCGCCACGAGACTTGGGCTTAACATGCAATTTGCATATTATTGCATTCATGCCGCTGAATAATTAAGTGTCCTCCTAGAGTGACAGCGCAGATTCCTAGTTTACCATTGAACATTCAGCATCTTATACATAAATGATACTACATACCTAATTAAGAATTTAAGGAACCTCCGGCTTATCGTTGTGGAGATCTAAGTACTTACTTTTTTCTGGTCACTGATGCCGGCTGGGGTTTGGATTTCAGGAGAGGAAGGTTTAGGTTTTGTAGAGGTTAAGTGCGGTTTTGAGGTATCGGGGGAAGGGGATCCTTGGAATTAGAGGAGGAAAGAGGGAGGGGGGGTTGGACCCTAAACCTCATTGACGATAGCGATGGTTAATTAAACACATACACAACCATAATATGCTCAATGGGTAATAAGATTCCCCTGTGTTGAGTACATACAGAGGCTGTTGCCTAACGAACATACCAAGATTTATCTAAATCTACATCAAAAGTAATTCTTACTTTGTGGACAAACGAAGTGCCCTATATCAAGTATATAGGGCACTTCGTTTGTAATCGTACCTAAAACCCAGGTACCGTAAAAAAATTCGTACAAAATGCTATCATTAACCCAAAGTTTGTCATTTGTTGTCTTAGGTCAGACAAACACAAATCTAAATGGACAGATAATATTTAGCTTAAAGGACCAACGAATGAACCCTTACACTTCTTCAAGTCTTATATCCTCTTTCCTGAAACCATTCCTTAATTAGCTTTCAAACTAAGTTTTCTCCTGGCTTTCAAAACATTTTTCCCTTAGAAATTGAATTAAACACTCTGATGTTTCAAAACTTCTTCTAAACATTATCCCGCGTATTTCGTGTGAGGAGATAAAACGTTAATAATACTCTACTTACATTTTTTTCTTGTAAAATAATAACGTAGTAAACAGGAAAACCTTTTTCAATTAAAAAAGAAAAACAAGTAGGTAAGTAAAACAATGTAACGAACACAAAGGTAAATAGTACAATTACGGCAGAAGCCACGAAATTAGAAGACATCGCCTACAGCTCGGCCTTTCTATATGACCCGCGGTCAAAAATGGCTATTTCGGCCGATGCTGTATAGTGCTTTTCTTAAATAATGCGAGGAAATCGAAAAAAATCACGTTCCAAATACTGCTTCCCAGTCGAAAGTACTAGGCGTCCATAAAAGGAAAGAAGTGGCATTATACAGTAGGAGCTGGAACTGCTCGCGCTGGTGGTGCAGGTGTCGGGGCAGTGCAGCGGCGGAGACGCGCGACCGGTGCACGGAATCGAATGAAATCTCCTTAGTCCGCACAGCGTTTTGATGTTATAAATTCGAATTTTAAAAAGTAAAAAACAATAGACGAGATGATTCCTGGCCTTAGCCCGGTAAGGTTGTATGAAAATCCATTACTGTCGTCCTTTTTTTTAAAATAAGTGTTTGGCTTCGTAACAGGAAGTATGTACTTCCCTGGCTCAAAATTGGAATGTTGAAAATCGCGAAAGAGTCGTGGTTACAACCCTGTTTAGGTTACATAGGTAATACAGTACAAATAAAATTATTATCTTATGTAAACCAAATCAAGTAATGGACCTCTTTCTGAAGCTAAAACATTGCAGCACTGTACGATAAGAACTTTACTTTATCATATTTGCCTAGAGCATTTGGAAATTCTGTTGTGAGCTAAATTCTAAAACAAGTAGTGCACCAACTTCTCTGTCAGTTACCAGTCTAGCCAATGCTTAACACACATGTTGTGAAGAGATCTTTGCAATGTCATGTTTTACTTGTGTACAGTAAGATTGTATTGTAAGTTTAGGGCATGCAATCCGGATAGAAAAATTATCCGGATATCCGTCCATTTTCGTTATCCGGATTTCAACTACTCTGTTATCCGGATAATCCGAATACTTATTTTAATAGAAAATTAGTCCTAATGTATCATTCTTTCATTAAATAAAAGGTCAAATATTCGAAAATTATACAAATACACGTACCTACCGTACTACACCATATCATGTCATTGTAACATATTTGTATCTGTAGTCTGAATTAACTGCCAGATGCAATGTAGGTATGTAGATACCCTGCACAACAAAGGGAAGGAGAATAGAGAGATAATGAGTGATCGACCATTTCATTCTACACATAGGTCAATGCGTGTTATATACATATATATATTGTTTATAGGTTAAAAATTAGAATAAAATAACAATATTGTACCTTTTAACTCATGTGTGAATGAATAAATACTCTTTTATTATTATTATTATTATTATTATTGAATGAATGATAGTATGAATTATGAATAAATTAATTAAAATGTATTTGCACACACATACATAACACGATAATTACAATCCACTACTTCAAAGAGTTACTTTTTTGACTTAGAATAAGTTCACATGCATATGTGGCAAAAGGGTCTCTGACTCAGCATTATGCTGTGACGATATGGCTAGATGCTAGCCACCGTCGCAGCGCTGGTTTCCAGTCAGGGCCCGGTGCACGACGCCACGGTACGTAACGGTGAGACAGCTGTCAGCATTGCACAACTATATAAACATATAAACATATGTATACGAGAAGATGTGAGATAATGAGTTCTTTGAGTAGGTATGAGTTGATGAGTTCTCTGAGTAGGCATGAGTAAATAAGTCCTTGAAGTGTATGTAATGGACACTATAATATTATCTCCATTGGCTATTTTGAAAAACAATTATAATTGCAGTACATTTATGTTGCATGTGTAGCAAGTCAAAGCTTGATACGTTAAATCAACGGCAGCGTAAGTATAATAATTTGTGTTATTCGATGACATATACAAAATGCATTGTCGAACACAATATCGAAAAACGATAAAAAATCGTTATAAAAATGAAACCCTACCTAATCTGTCGGCTCGTTGTTAAATATTTGACAGGGATTTCTGCGATTCATTGATGTGAAAAGCAGGCAAAGCTTAAAATCTACGGTTTTATGTATAGGAATATATAATATATAAAAATCTACCTAAACGTTTATAATAGACACGTTGAGAAAACACGGTGCGTTTGTTTAAGTCGCGATTGTCGATGACAGTTTTCAGTGCAGAAGAAAGGAAATAATTAAAAATATTACTCATATAAGAAACTTTCTTCCTCATAAGGAATAAATCTTCCACTGTCAAGAGCTGCTCACTTAATACCCTACCGTGTTTATGTAAATCCGTGGACATCGTCTCATCCCCGCTGAAGTTTCACTGTACAAAATTCATATCATGTTCTCCACCAAGAATTTAGGTTCATCCAAAATGGTTCCGGAGTAAATAGCAGTCTCATTCTCATAACGTAAGCCGAGCAAATCTCGTGAAAAATTCGCGAATTATTCGCTTGGACAAATTACCTACGCATTTTTCACAATGTTTGAGGATAGAGGGTCTTGTGAATTAAATTTAAATAAGAGAACATTTAATAAGGATAATGCGCTGTGAGCAAACGAACTTTCATCTCGTCGGAAGTTACGTTGAGGCATTTAAGATAACAGAGATCGTAATTATTAGGGAAAGGAATTAATTTTGCAAATTCCGTTATTAATGTAGTACACGCTTAATAACCAGGACTGAGGAAAAGTGAAAGAGAATCTCTCGACGGGTTAAGATTTTATTAAAAACTCAAAACAGAAACCAATGTTACCCTTTTATCAGTAAATAGGCACTCTAATCTGTGTAAGAGGATTAAAAGTGGAGGTTTACTCTTAAATCCCCAGAGTACACCATCCATATTTGGGAGGCAAATAAGAGTATGTTGGTAATAGGGTCTGTGTTCGAAGGCAAACAGAAATTATGGTTGTGTAATTACCGGTGTCAGTCCACGATCAATCGGTTCATTTGCCAATGGCTGTCTGTTTCTATCACAATTGATCACAGATCTATTTATGTTAGAATCAACCCAGTTATGTATTATTTTGGGGCAAGTATTCGTAACACTCGAGAACTAAGACGATGGGCCGAAGGTATACGACAGTATTCGATGGAGAAGATTTTAGACAGCAGATAACTTGGAAGAATGAACTTGGCGGGCGCTTGAATGAACAATCGCAGCCTCTGCGATATCAAATCGAATCAGACGAATTCAGCAGCGAAATGCACGCGCTGTGGCATCATGGAGTGGTAGGCATTACTTTTAGTACTTAAAATAAACATTTTTCATAGGACTCTTTCTTTTAAAGTGGGAACTGTAGCTGTCCTAGCGCCCAGGTAGAGTGTTAGGTGCTTAAAATCGCAGACGCCTGGACTTTCTGTATCATTATATTTTGTGATACCTTTATCAAGTTAATACTTACCTACTAATAAAAATAATAAGTAAATAACTTACTTACTTCACTCCCCTTAAACTTATCTAATAACTGAGAGTTTACAAAAGCGAAACTAAAAAAAATACTTACCAAATTAATAAAGTTTAATCCCGCCTTATTCTATCTAAGTACCTATACGAACCGTTTATAAAATTCCCGTCAAGATTCTAGAGTTAGGGAGTTTTTCCTGTTACGCGAATTTCTCGACTCCGCATGCGTGAGCTGACATGATATACAAGCTGAAATGTCACACATGTTGAAGCTCGATTCTAGTAGAATCGATTAAATAAACTCAATAGAAATTAAATTGTAGCAACTTGTCATTTTTCGCATGCCTCTAATCACGACCTGTTCGAAAAACGTTACGTTGTGGTCAATCCAACAACCCGATCGGTCGCTTATAAAATGATGTGTTAGCATGTGGAGTTAGTAGAATATGATTTGTCGTTAAAGTTATCGCTAATAAATTTGAAAGAACGACAAACAATGTAAAACAGTCGAATTGGGCTCCTCATACAAAGCACGTAAATGCTTGTTTGTGAACAATACCCATGCGGGGCAGATCCGCACGCGGGATAAAATCTGCGTGACATGGAAAACGCCCTAACCCACAAATATCCCGACCTCTCTTGTTAACCCCCGTGTACACAAGTTATACCCGAATGCATGTTTCTGGCGTACGTAGTATGGTAACGGGAATCTTCCAATTAAGGCAGAATATAATTTGTTACATCGACCATCGGCGTGCCATCGTTTATTAACGCAGGCTATCGATTACCTACTGCATTGTAACGCCAGCAAAAAGGTATGGTCATTAACAGTGATAAATAAAATACTTCACTTCACACCACAGCCTCCTTCACCGTAATCGTAATCAAGATATTCGTATCGTAATCTGAATATTTTGGACCTCAACAAAAAATTCAATGAAAATTTATCGTTTCGAACTTACAGACCGTGAAAAATAGCTGAACAAAAAGTGCTTGAAGTCTACTCTAAACTAATAAAAAGTTTCTTTTCCCCCATAATTTTTCACAAACAAAATTTATTGGTCGATCATGCGTGACGGTTGAGCGGATCGTAACATTTGGTCCTGATTTTTGGTTTCTAATTAGAAATTCTAGGTTCGATTCCTTGTCATTTTCTAAGTTTGTTATTTAGAAAAACAGAAAGAGTTTATTTTCAATAGCGCACACGTATAAACAATTAGGTACAGAAGATAAAAATAATATTAAACATATATATTATAAAAATTAATAAACAAATGTAATTAAGTTTGATGAAGGTGGTGTGCAGCACCGGAAACAGGGGCTGCCTCAGCCTGTTGTCGCAGCGTATTTTGCACTGATTTGTATTTAACGCTAGTGTTTTTTTGAAGCGACAATCATATCATGGCTCAAAGGGCTGACTGTGGCGCAAGCATCGTTAGATCTAATCCACCTTTCATCTTTGAATCATTGCGGTGGACCACAGGCATTTTAACCACAACAAATTTTACCCATTACCAATTTTTTAAGGAAATCCTATGGATCATTGAGAGTGTAGGGTTGTGTGAATCCGGTTCGTCTTTGATCTCCGGTACGATCCATCTCGTAAGGCTTCAAAGAGCTGTCACGATCGATTGTTGCTCGAACTACTCGGATATGGAACTGAGTCGGGCTCAATTCCTTGACTTCCTTTCTGTATAGGCTTTTTGTTATTTTGCAATCTCTAATATCTGTATTAGTGTATTGTACCCTTGAGTAACGAATTTTAAAGGTGATTTAGTTGTTACAATGTTGTTATTGAGTTGTTATAAGGTTTCATCACATGGATGATTAAAAGGTTAATTATGATTACATGGGGGGGGGGGGATACAATTAGTATTTCATTTCAGTTTTCCACCTTTAAAGAAGTAACTTTCGAAATAAAAAAAACACTGGCTCCATACAAATTTATTTGAGCAAGCATAAACTTTAAAAAAAAGCTAAAACGTCATGACTGCTTATTTCATTATCGCCTACGAAGGCAAATCTAAAGTTAAGTCTACTTAGAAAGTCATTTTTATAATGAAGTAGCTGCGCCCCGACGACGGTGGCTTAGTTCGCCTTTACCAAAGTTTCATTGCAATCGGATGAATGGTTTAGGAACGCATAGAGTACAAAGAAACATTCATTTTTTATATACTCGTATTGGAACCGGCGCATGTAGTCCCAGCCTTAGGCCGGTCACATGCACAATCAAAGACAATTAGAGACAGGCAATTTCCCGGGCTATGAAGATGATATATCATTTGAATGATAACATTTGACTTCACACGAGTAAGAAAAAGAAGTTTGACTAAAATGGGTTTAAAAATTAGTCCACAGCAAGTCTTTGTGCCCGACGGTACTAGTGGTATACTAGCTCGTGACAACGCGAAAACGTATCTAGAGTGCAGATCTTAATTGAACGGGAGGTCGCTTAGCTGCATACTGCTGCATGCTGCTTTTTGGTGCACCACAGCATAGAGATTTACAGCTACTTTATTCATAATTAAAGTTGTTTTGCATAGATTTCTCTTTCAGAGAAAATGGCGTCGTAGTGAAATGAAAGGGTACCTAATTTCGTAAATCACAAACCACTGTAATATAAATGATTATCGTATAGTTAAATAGTAAATAGTTTTTTTTTAAATTGATTACTTACCATAATAAGCAAACAGTAGTGGATTACATACTAAAACATTCCAAAAACCACTGAGGTTTTTCCGGAATTACCACATTCTGCGGTGGGTATTTTACTTAATAAACAATGTGTTGTTGCATAACCTAAACAAATCTACCCTCCTATCTAATCCTACCCACAAAAAACTGGTAGCTGTGTAAAGTGTGTTTTCAATTGAGATTTAATATTTCTCTCGTTGATGCTATCTCTGAGCTCAAGATCGAAACTGTTGACATTATATGCACAGGTTCGTTGGCCATACGAGTTATTAGCTTTGATGGTTACTAGTTTCCTTTGAGTAACTTGCCGCGTTTGTTTGTTGTGTGATACAAGAAAGTTAGTAAACAGGCTTTATGTACCTAAATATAGGTACCTAGTTTGTGTATTTGTTAACATAAAGTTGCTACAGTCTGTCCTCAAGGTGCCGGCTAGCAGGGTTCTAGGACAGTGCCCAGCTGAAGTAATAGAAGAACTTGGTAATAGATATTATATTTTTAAGGAACAGAACACAGAAAATAGTAAACGTAGAAAATAGGTAGTTGGAGACAAAAATAAACGGAGAAACGTCCGTTCAAGACAAAATACAGAGAGAAAGTGCAAAATACAAAGAAAATGAAATTAATGGAATAATGGAATTTAGAAATGGAATGGGAATCTGATTTGAAAATATAGATGAAGAAATGAAGATGCCAACACGAAATGAGGTGAGATAAACGCTAACGATGAGGTTGAAATTGATGGCAAGGAGGTTGATATGTACGATGAAGTCGACATCGTTACAAAGTGAATAAGTCGACAGCACTACAAGCTAGAAGTATTTCTATTGTAATTAAACTTTCGTGAAATTGTCTATCAAATAATTTGTTTTTGGATCTAACAAACGTAAATAATATTGGCCTACTCGCATTTATGAGTACAGTCGAGTAGGTACAGTATCAGTTTTAGTACGAAATATTATGAAGCGTTATTTCTAGTAATTGAGTGAAAGCACTGATATAGGTATTTACTCTGTGCCTGCACAAACGTTGCCTGTACCCGTTCATTTGCGTTTCACTTGAATCCACAGAGGATCCAATAAATTCAACAACATCGCGCGGATTTGTCAAGAGTTATTGCTTTTGCTGTCATCACACTGTTAATAAAATATCAATTTCCGGAGGAAAAAAACCCAGTTGATGGGAACTCTATTTGTGATATGAAAAGATCTATTTGTCTCTGTCAAAACAAAAAACATATAAAAATTGTTCAATCACGCTTTGGCGTGGCCGAAATAAAGGTAAACAGATTGTAACAAAATACTTGTATTGAATCGATAACTGATCAACTTTGCAATGATGCACAGAATATTTTTTTTTAAATTGCCTTGTCCTCCAATGTTTTCTTGCGGATCGGTTTGTATTAAGAGCCAGATGTTAAATGATATACTTATTGGAAATATATTAGATCACTCATTAAACTATGGACGATGTAAAGTTCATTTGTCAAAAACGCATTTCGATGGTCAAAAACGCTTTTCGTCCCATTCGCAGTTCGTACTGACGCATGTACTCAAATCCTCTTACAGCACACCAAAATTAGGAGAGATAACGACTTTCCAATTTGCCTAAGATCATAAAATAATACAGTCTGATGATAACATTACCAGTCATTATTGAAATTAAATTTTCGAGACTCAATTATCTGCTCTGCATCACGCTGTCGATAGAACCATGAATTTGTCGACTAAAATCGTAAACCGCGCAACGAGCGACCTAATTCCCGCATGTCCAATATTACAGACAGAAGCCAAACAATTTTATCGCACAACTTTATTTTACGAGAGCAAGCATACAGGGCGTAAAAATAAAACTGCCGAATATTAACTTAAGGATGTGTAAACACGTTGCCAAGAAAAAGTTCTATATAACAAAGTAATTTAAGCGTTGAATGTTGATTGTATGTTCCTAAAAAATGAGGGAATAGACCGTATGTATTGTGTAACGAGATTTTTCCGGCTAATGCTAAACTTTAAATCAGTACATGATTAACAATAGTTTAAAACAACGTATTGAAAAAGTTAACGAAGAATATCTCTTTAGCACTCTCCTTGACAGTACAGTGGGCCTTTAGCTAAAGTATACCATCTGTCAAAATTCTACAATTCAAATTTTAAGTCTATGATGAATGCATTATGGTTCATTTCAGATTGCTAGAGGCCGACTATACTGTACATACCTACCAACACTTGATGAATAAGTATCGTAAAGGACAATCATTATGGGTACATCGAGTTCGAAAGTCTTTTGTAAACTTTAAGTTATAATATTTATAATTATCTAGAATCTAGAAATTTAAGCGAATATTTATAACTTAAAGCGTCTAGATACTTACCTTTACTAAATTAAAAGCTTTAGCCATCAGTGCATGAAATTTAATGTATCCCAGCTCAATATTTAAGTTAAGTCTAGGTATCCAGTCTAGCTCAAGTGTCCGGAGACTCACCCTGTACGTACATTATCTCGCTATAATTTCGGTACGGAGTTTTACGGCCGCTTGCTACACCCCAGATAACACTGGCAGCCACACAGACAGGGCCATACTTAGGTTCATTGGCGCCCAGTACAAGATTCCAAAAAAAAAACACATGCACACAAACTCACGCCTGTTTCCCGCAGAGTTAGGCTAGGTAAGGTATAAATAACTTATTCGTACATCAAAAATTTAAGAAACCTCCGATCCACCGTTTTGGAGATCCACTTACTTTTTTCTGGGAATCATCAGACATCGAACGTCGGCAAACCATGTTATTAAATATTTAAGCTCAAACTCGAACTATCCAATTATTATCGTCCTGAGATCCCATATGATTTTGAAGATAGTCCAAGATCTTGGGAATCACTGCATCAATTTTAATCAGACATGGCTAAAACACTCTCGATGATATTCTCTTTTCAATAAAAAAAACTTAGATACAGTTTTTTCGGGTTGGGTCATTTTAAGATCGATTAAAAGATATGAAGCAACAAACAAACAGACGTGTTAAACTAAAAGCACCTCTATTTGTGGTCTACGGTTAAAATATCTTCGCTGATGGTGCCCGAGGTTAGCGCCCCTATTGCCACGCCAGCACAACCATCCTGACCAATAGATAACATAATGTACCTATTATATGGGTATCGCCCAACGGACTGGGATCCCAACCTAATTACTGAGAGATTTTATTTTCAGCTCTCCGATTCGCTAAAATGAGTATTTTATGGACCTTGAACAACCCCTTCTGAATAGATCGGATAGTCTGGGTAGCCAAAGATACCTACGGGTTGTAGCGAAAAATCGCAACAATTTAGTATAGAGTTATAGTTAAGAGTTCTCGTTATTAGATTTGAACCACAGAAATCGGACTACGCTACTACTAGCGTCCTTGAATTTCAAAATCTTTGATTTGCATAAAATATTCTAAAATGTGCTTATGGAAAAAAAACTAGGTACATCGAATACAATTCTGAAACTCCGAACTTTTATCAACCGATTTCTTTAAAAATCAAAAATTTATGTTTCGAATTTTAAAATACCTTCTTGAGAAAAGTTGTTCATATTCATGAGTGGAACTACTGGTTATATTTTCAATAACACCCTCTATATAACCGGTAATTATATAACTCTGTGGGGAAACTAAAACAGAAACGGCTGCGGCTAAATTAAATTGCCATTGTGATTATTCAGAACTCCGAACCAGTGGCTAGCGCTTCCCGCGTGGACGACTATATATTTCAAAATGATTTGTTTGGGGATTGTAAGGAAAAATTCACCTGAAAATTAATTATTTGCTTATATCGAAAATAGTACAACATTTTGAAAATCACTGAACCAATTTAGATATATCATATCTAGAAACCTTCTTTATAAGTCACTCTATGAAATAAAGAAAACCACTGGTTAGAAATGATACTAAATTCAATCACTTAGAAAAAAGTTTATTTTCTAATTTATTATATTTTTTTCTGTAAATAAATAATTAAATTACTTTTATTCATTTATTTTGTTTTATTTTTGTTCAATTGTTAATTATACTCCCAAAATTTGATGAAATTTATTCGAATCAATTTGTCCCCAAAATTGGTATTACTTGTCGTAAATTAATTTTAAAAACTATTCACAATATTCCATGTGTCATAACCTTTTGAAAATCAGGATAAAATGCAGTTTTTTTTCCAATAGTTGGTACACTTTCTGTAGTACATTTTTTTTCGGTGACAGTCATTTTAATATGGCGTTAATTTTTTGAGGTTCAATAAAGATTTAGAAAAAGATGAATAAAAGGTAGTACATGCTGTAATTGTTTTTTTTTACTCCTTACAGAGGAAAGGAGGATAGCTGAGTAGCATAATGCAAAAAGAAAATATGCCAAATATCTGCTGTTTTTTAATATTTTTTTAATGTGTTACAAAAATTAATAACTTTTTTTTCATGAAGAATCAAATAACCATACATGGGGTTATACTCGTATATATTGGTAATGACCTCAGGCGTCGCCCTGTTTCGTTTGATCCATACTTTCTGTTACACCATGTATAAGTCTTAGGTAAAAGTATGGAATGGAATGGTACCCATCATGGCATTGTAGCTTCAGCAATGTAGCAGATATTTTCCGTTGTGAACTTCTAGAGGCCGTATTGGTGGGTATAGAATGGTGGTATAATTCTGTGCATAGTCAGCCGGGGTGGTACCAACTTTTTCCGATTTATGTCGCAAAGCAGCAATGCTTGCGTTGCTATGTTTCGGTTTGAAAGGTAAGAGAGCCAGCGTAATTACCGGCACATGAGGTACTCCATTTAAGTCTTCAAGGTTAGCAGCGCATTGAAAACCCTCTAATAACATCATAGGGAGGTGAGATGTCTAAAGGCGACGGAGACCCTTACCATTGGGTTGTCAGTTTGCTCGTCTGTTTTCTTTAAACAATAAAAAAAGGTAGCTGAAGGTAAAACAAAAACCTGTTGATATCACATACAGAACATCACTAGAAACTCGAAGCTACAAGAGCTACGACAACGTACGATGAAAGCTACGCGCTTGCTACGTCTGAATCGGCGTAGCGTAATTTAGCGCTCCTTTTACAGCGCTTGCTACGAGTTTTAAGCTTAGACTATTTAAGTTTCCGACTAATTAATTATAGTGTGCTTTATTATAAGCCTCAAGCGTTTTAACGCGAAAGACATGGCTATGACCTCTAGATAGTCCATGGTAATCCAGTAATTATTTACTTATTATCGAATTTCTACTACTACGTTTCAGCAAGCGTCGCCTGGTGTGTTACTAAAAGCTCACAAAAGCCCGCACTAAGCGACAAATCTTAAATAATAGATGCGGCACACAGAAAGGCGGGACCTATTACCGTTTATGTCCCTGAGACAACTATAAAACTGTTATAACTAGTTGACCGCGCCGGGAATTACACCCTTAATTGCTCGTATAGGCCGCAGAGATGCCCTTAAATATGGAACTGAGTCCTTATAGGAGACAGTTTTACTTAATACAACCCTGAAGACATGCTGTACCAATTTCCGGAGACGATACGGGAACTAGAGAAAACGGTAGGTTAGTACTCTAAATCCATGTATTTTATTATTACTATTGTTCTTTTAAGTCTTTCTTTCAAATTTTGTCAGTTTTATATTTTCTTGGCTTGGCCAACGTCTGTTCTGTCACATGTTCATTGCACTGGTCACAGAAGAGATCTGTCTTCCGAGATACAGGAACTTCCTAGTTCGGAGGTCTGCGTTCATTGTAAACTAGCTTGTTGCCCACTAATTTTATTTAGTTTAATATAACCTATGCTTAAGTTCCTACTGGTGTACGGACTGAATACTTTGTCATCTTACCGCACAAATGAACTTATTCTTATTCTTATAGCAAAACAAATTATTCCTATTACGACCTAATAAGGAGTGAAGCACCTCTTCATTTATCTACGATATAAAAAATAATATAAAACGTTTATGGACCATTCAAAAGTCAAATTACCTATTTCGTTGATGCGCAATAAACGCTCAAAGATGCAAAAATTAGACTCTCTTAAGGGGCTTCCTGTAATTACAGGAACACACTAATGGTTCCTAAAGTTCTTTTTTCCTTTCGTCCACGGGGGAAATGTTGTGAATTTCCCAGCACTAAGTGTGTTTCAGTTATTTACGAGTCGCCCTCCCTAGCCATTAGCGAGGCCTCGTTAGTTCGCCACGGCAAACAAAATCAAGGGATTAATAAAGAAGGTGCGACATTCTCCCCGCTAAAGGTTAAGTAGTGATGAGCAGGAATAGTGTTGGTTACTTCAAAGACCAAACCAAGTATGAACTGCGAAGAGAGAAAGAGAACCATCTAAAATCACGAATAAAACTTAGAACAAAATCAAACTAGAAGAAAGCTATTAATGTTATCCCCGCGAACAGGATTTGGAATGGTTTGTTTTTAATTCTAAGGGATTCATGCCTTAGAATTAAAAAAAGTATAGTTATATAGTTTCTTATAGTTTGAACTATACGAAAGCTTTTAATGTTTAATAATATCCCCGCGACCAGGATTTAAAATGTATTTTTTTTTCTAAGGGCCTCCGCTGTGTTATTTCAGTGCGAGACGGTTCAATATCCATTGTTGATTATGAAGATAAAATGTCAGCGAAATGAACACGATGTGCAAGCAATGTGTTTCGATATCGACTAGAGTTCGTCAAGTGGATCTCGCCGCCTGCGTTGGGTAAAACCTACGCGTATTGCAACAAAAAAAAAGAAATGCCTCTGTAATTTTTTGTCATCTATATAGTTGTCAGCTTAGATTATCTATACCCTAGATAAAACCATAGTGTCACGGTTTTAAGTGTGACAAACAAAAAACAGGTTACACCGTAAGGGACAAAAGATAACACAAAAAAAACAGATAAATAACACAGTTTGTCCTGTTTCTTTTTGTTAAAGTCGTATATTGTCTATTCTTTCTGGCGTGACGTCATCCGTACCATAGTCGTATCTGGGGTATAGATAATTTAGGGTTGTCAGAGTATAATTTAGGGTTGCTTACTGTCGATTTTTGATTCCCATTACCCAACTCAGGCGGCGAGATGCGCTGACGGATTTTAGCATGCGTACGCTTCGTAGCTTCGTTCTTTCAGCTGACCTGAATGTGTCTACTATGGTTAGTTAAAAATAACATGACCTATTTCTAAGAAAAAAGCTTTCTATCTTCGTTTAGTTCTGATAAATTTCATACCTTTTTTTTATAGAAACCTTAGGTAAACCCAGCTTAATTACCGGCACATGAGGCACTCCTTTAGGTCCTCAAGATTAGCAGCGTCTCAAACCCTCTAATAACATTATAGTGAAGTAAGATGTCTATGGGTGATGATGACCACTATCCAATCAGGTGGCTCGTTTACTAATCTGATCTCGATAAACAATAAAAATCTTTTTAAACTAAAGACAGTTCATTCCAGTTCAAGAGTACTAATTTAGAAGTAATTTTACAAGACTATATTCTCGTCACTACAACTTAAATATGGTAGCCATTTATGGGAATGAGGTAACAGATAACATGGGGTGCTTTATATCGTGCAAGTTAACGAGACGGAAACTGATGGATGTCATGTTATGAGACGATGTCAATGGAGTTTCACTTAGCTTATACAGGCTTATAAGATCATAAGATCGGAAGGCGAACTAAATACAGAAGGCGAACGAAGCGTTTCTACTGGGTGTAATATAAACCTCCTATAGTCCCGAAAGGGGGGTGTTCAGTATCCGTAACTGAACAACTTTCACTATGGAGCCAAATCTGAAATCGTGAAAAAAAACCAGTTGTTTTATACGGATATAAGGTCCTTTTTTTAGTAGCAAATATTTGAAGGGGGTATGTGCTGATCATTTGTACCACTTTACACGAAAATATACTGTTACTTGTATGAAAATTTTCCATACTAAATAAAACTAAACCTCATTATTTTGCGCTTTAAAATTCATTAGTTTCTTTCATACTTCTTATTTCAGTATTGGAATAGCGATAATTCATTCATTTTTTAGAATTTTTAAACAAACAATTTTGTTGTTTTTCTCGAAAATGGTAAGTAAAAATAAATTTTTCCCTGGAAATATTTTCCGCCAATAAAATAGGACCCCATATAAAAAGGTTACCTACACGACCGAAATTTATGAAATATGATTTTTTATTCGCGATTTCAGAATTGGCCTCATTGTGAATGTTGTTCAATTATAGATAACTAAACACGTCTTTCAATCCGTATTCGTTTTACACAGAGTACCAACATAATGTAGCAGAGGAAACATTATTTCCGTGCACTGTTTGAATGTTGGTAATATTCACTCATACTCACTATTTATGCAATGTTTTCTCCTTCTTTTGATCGTTCTACTCCTTTATAGAAATATATTTTCTTTCTGTGTCGTTTTGCCATTCTTCTTGTGCCATAGATAAGACGAGATTTCAAATTCTAACCATAGACCATGTTATAAATCGGTGTAAAAAATATAATTATTCTACAATGTTTCTACATTCGCAGCGCGTGGATAAGACGAGATTCCAAATTCTAACCATACTATAGGCCATGATAATAGATCGGTGCAAAAAAGGAATAAACTGGCAATACGCACCGGGTTGGCCCGGTAGCGCAGCGGATCCATCGGGACACATCTGCATAGCAATGCTCCATTTGCCGGGATACGGGTCTCGATTTAATGCAAAAAAGTAACGAGATATCTGCTTCACCAAACACCAAATATAAACCATGTGTTTTTTGGTATTATTCTGTGCGTGGAGATATGTTTGTTTATTGTTGCCACTTATGTGGATCTATCTGTCTGTAATAAATGCTTAGTGATATCATGGTCGAAGACCTCAATGAGATATATATAAAAAATAAAGAAAGAAATAGTTTCATGTAATACCTATTTCTGCCTCAAAACAGTAATGTACGCTTTGCTGTGTTTCGGTGTGAAGAGTAAGAGATCCAGTGTAATTACATGGGACACTCCATCTAAGTTAAGGATAAGCCCTCAAGATTAACCTAGTAATAGTAACCTTTTTCATATCTTCACACTACATTGTCGCTAATCTCTTTAATGTCCAATTAATTTCAGATGTTGCCTGGTAGAGATCGCTTTAAGCGATAAGGCCGCCTTTGTACATATCGTGTTATTATTCCTGTAGTTTTTACTTTTCCTGATTTTGTGTACAATAAAGTGTTTCTATCTATCTATCTATTAACAACGTATCGAAAACACTCTAATAACATTATATAGAATAGCGAGGTAAGATGTCTATGGGCGGTGACCACTTGCTCGTCTGCTCTCCTTCTCTCTATACTCATACTCATATTCATTTATTAGAACCGATTCTTTACTGGCGCACAAGCCCTGAGGCTTATGCTAGTATTATGTCTTAAGACATGTAATTAGTTTTATTTAAATAAAGGAACAAATATATATCTTGTTCTCTTCCTCAATATAGCGAGGCTTGTTATATTTCTGATCTAGCTACTCGTATATAAAGTACAGTCACAAATATCGAAAACTAATAGAGTTGTGTACATCCGTGTGTGCGTATCCGATTCTCCGTACTTTATGTTTGTCATCCCTAGCAGCCGAGCGACCGGAAGAAAGGTCAATAAGTCCTAAACACACGATAGTTACTCGTGTATGAAGGCTAACCGCGACTTATGAGGTCAATAAATCCAATACTCTGTAACTTAGCTTGTGTTCGTGATTCTTCTCTTGAGCTAAAGTTATCCTGAATTATTACGAAATTCCTCAACATGAAATGAAATGAATTTTTATATATGGTGGACCGGAAGCAAATGATCCATACAGCACAGGGCAACCTATTGTAGGTATCAAATGCAAATATTTCACCCAGCCTTTTTAGGCTGTGTTTTTACACTAGACACTAACTTTTGAAATTGAATAAATTCTGTTCGGATTTAGATTAAGATATTTTACATAAATTTCATTACTATTTTTATTTGTAACTTAGTTTAAGGCTTTTTGTCATATTTGAAAATAAAATAAACTTATTATTTGCACGAATATACGTATGAAGGATCTTAAAATTACATAGGTAGTTCCAGCATATCCTACCACATTGTGGTGTGCAAATTTATATAATAGATACATGTATTTTACAAGCAATTAGAAGGAAAAAAATGATACAAAACTAATTAACTAATACTCTTTAGATTACATGTCAGACAATAACTCCTACAAGGATCAAAAATTACCAATTCATATAAAAAAAATGAAAAATATTCCGCACTCCAGCACAATTACATGTTTGTACCTTTTGCTGTGGAGACTACGGGCTGCTGGAGTGCGGAAGCAAAATCATTTGTGGGTGAGATTGGCCGTCGCCTTAGGGAGAGGGGTTGTGACCCTCGCTCCGGGTCGTTCCTGGTGCAAAGGTTGTCCATAGCGATCCAGCGCGGTAACGCCGCAAGCGTTATGGGCACCTTTGCATCGGGAGCGGCAAGGGGGGAGGTTTATTTATAATTATTTAGTTATTAATTAATTGACATTATTTGTAATTTTAATTTTGTATTAAATTAAAAAATATGTTACTTTTATTCATATAATAATATAATGATTAAATGTCAATTTATTTACATCAAATATTATTAAGTACTTACTTTGTGTTCAAGAACTTCCTTAACACTGTAGAAATTATTCTTGACTATGTTTACATTCCTTAAAAGGTAGAACGGTATCAATTTAGGAGAAAATTTAATATTTTCCTGATCGCGGTAGGATCCTCAGTGACCGCCGCATAATAGATTTACTTAACGTTGAAGGTCGGTACAGGTAATACCGCGAAGAACCCTTTACTGAAATGAAGTAAATTGAGCCTAAAGGCATGTTTAATAAGGTTGACTACAAAGGGTACCCTAAAAGTTCCACTGACAATATAAATTACTCAAGGATTTCAGTTCAACAATCAGTAGCAGTGTCCTATAACAACACTTCATTTGAAAAGTAAGCGTTTTGAATGTTCGCTATTTTGGTCAGGTAATTAACAACTTTCGGTGGTGTAAAACCGTTCTAGTTAATAAAGTTTTTTGTAAAATAAATGTATTTTATTTTATAGTGGCTAACACTGGATTCCCATGCGGGTGGTTCGGCTTCGAAACCATGCAATGTTATGTACTAAGATTATATTAGATTTTTACGTAAATTTATCGACCGTTCTAATGGTGAAGAAAAATATAAGGAAGCCTGCTCACTGAGATAATAACACTGAGTGAAATGGGGAAAGCAATGGCAAACCACCTGATTAAATCTTCCAAGAAAGTCGTTCTATGTGTTTATTTCCATATAATGAACACGACTGGAATCAGTCATCAATGACGAATGTACTAAGAAAAAAAATTAACAATGTTGCCGCGAACGTCAACAGACGTAGATAAATCTTACAATTTAGTTTATTAAAAAACAAACAAATCGTTGTTTTGCCGCAGCTGGGGCCATTAACAATAATTAAAAATCCTTCACCGACATCTTCGTAACAGCATGAGGTTCAGGTGGGTAGATAGAATTTAGAGATAGCCTCGTTTCAGTCGGATTCGGCCACAACCGGTTTATAATAGAAGTACCTACTTAATGTCTTTTACTAATAAAAGGTAACTAATTAAGAAAAGTTTGTTACACATAAAGAAACCTCGTTGCCTCACCCTTTGGGCCGCATTGAATTCATTTGACTTATTTGTAAAACGAGTGAAGGCACAGTGTTCTAAAAGCACGCATGAAAAGATGATCTTATGAGTAGGTGTGACGAAAATAAACTCCTAACCATTGGCTCCAGACTCCATGTATACTATAACTACGGACAAAATAGTTAATCGAAATAAAAAAAATAAAAAATACAAAAATATTTATTGGCCAAACAATATTCAAATTACAATCATTTAACAACAGTACGTAAGTATACAAAGTTTACATTATTGGAGTCATTGGTACCTAAACATATAATATACTCGTATTACTAGCGTAACATCTGTCAAAATTGACACATTGGATCTTAATCACGATTCAATTTTTCGATTCAATTCGATTGGTTTCGAACGAATTCTGAAAAATGTATAGACTGGCATAACCTGTTGTTTAAATCGTTATTACAGACCGATATCTAAATATCTTTATATAGCCTCGGTGAAAAAAGCTTCATTTCCGAGCTCTTTAAAGGTAGGTTCGTTAATATTAATAAAATGAAATGTCGGCGCCCAGTAGGGCCCATCGTTCCGATCTTATCCTTTTTAATTATATTTTTATTGAAATGTATTAATTCTGTTTTCATCCATACCTTACTTCGAAACCGTTAATCTTGAAGCTGTATATAAATAACTTCTCTTGAAATTAGGTATAGGTAGGTATTAGTTAGCTTATACTAGATGATATTACTCTGTACAGAGTCATACTGGGGATGTACCACCCTTTAACCTATTTCTGCCGTAAAACAGCAGTGCTTGCATTCCATAAAAGCTCAAAATACGGTTACTATAGTTACTAATCCAATGGTACAAATGAGACATTGTAATTTTGGAGTGATGAGATGAATATGTAATTATCAGTGGATGTTGACGGAACAAAATTGGAAAATCTGGACGAAAGTTTAATGCCATCTGAAATAACAAAATATAGAGACGACAAATTGGGCTTTGCATTGTTGCATAATAATTTGGTATTTTCTGTTATTTAGATATTTCATGGTCGTAGTAAAAGTATTGTATGCAACTGTACGTAATTACCCATTGTAAAAATTGTTTTTTCTATTGTGATACGCGCTAGCCTCGTATCACAAATTAAGACTCATGTTACATAGGCTGTAATTACGTGAAAGTTGCCTAAACTACAATTGAAGTCACTGTTTTCGTGTTACAGATAGACAAATATTTGTTACATAAGTATAACACCATTTTTGTCAGTAATTCGTTGATAAATGCGTATATACTGCAAATAATTTGGAAAAGCATATTTCATAAGTAGGTACCTATAAAAATATTAATCTTTTCATTCGATTAAAAACAGTAATATTAATACCGCCATTAAAACTGCACATGGTGTACAGCAATCAAATAATCCGATAAATCCCGGTACATAATTCATGTGAACGAGGTATAACTCGTGTTTATGGGGACATAAACCATGAGCTTTGTATAATACACTGCACGTTCAGGAGCGGGACACTCAAGAAACTGCATAGGATACTTTAAAAATAAAAAATGCAATCCTCTTAACCTGACACAAACAACATTGCTTATATGCTGTGCTTTAATAAATAAATATAGTGCTCTCTTATATTATAAAAGAAACAAGTGAGCTACTGACTTGGGACGGAACCACTCTACTAACCACAAACATTAAATTTATAAAAAATCATACAGTTACTAGTTTAAAATAGAGGTGGTATTTATTTTAAAAGCGCGCAGTCTGGGAGACCTAGAGAAACACTCTTATTAGGAGAAAAAAATCCTGGTGCGTTAATGAATTTCGTCACGGAAGCATCACACAGATCACATTGTCGAATTCTGATTTCACTTGGAGATACTACTTCGATGCTTGTAGTGTAACCCACCTTTTCTTAATAGCTATAGGCCCAACGCACACCGTCGGAGTGGAGTAGAGTAGAGGCGCGGCGCGGATCCCGCTTTTTCGGTTGCGCGTACGCGCCTGGAGACGCCGCGCGACTCGTTACGCCCAACGCACGCTGGACTCACGGCGCGGCGGCGCGGCGCGGCGTCTTTCTTCGATAACAATTTAAATAATTTAAGATTCCATCCTTATGTTGTTGATATCCCATCTGTTCGTACGAAGCGATTTGCTTATTCGTTCATTATGCGAACGGCTAAGGAATGGAACCGCCTGCCGGCGCCTGTATTTCCCGAAACCTACAACCTTGGGATCTTCAAGGCCAGAGTGAATAGGCATTTACTGGACCCGTATGCTCCATCGTCGACCTCATCGTCGCTTACCATCAGGCGAAATCGAGGTCAAATGCGGGCTTAGTAGTCATAAAAATAAATTTTTAAAAATCATTACAACGTTAAAATACGGTTTAAAATGGAATGACAATAGCAAGCGAAGCTTCCATTTTAAACAGTATTTCAACGTATTTAAGGTTTAGTTAAATTGTTATCGAAGTAACTCCAGCGGTGTGCGTTAGGCCTTAATCTACAGGGATCAGTCCAAGATTATATCTTTGTAATTATCTTAGCTTAGCCTTTGTTTTTGGTCTCTTAAAATGCCAAATGAGCGACAAAATTAATCTAAAATTATTATATCTTAGCAACCAATGGAGATGATGAACGCCATTTTTTAAACAAATGAGTAACACCAGCATCGTATCAAAATGAACCACCAATCACCATCAAAACCTGGTATCTCTACAATTATAGCTCCATCCTCCAGCGTAATATTCAAACATCAAGCAGGCGACAACTGCTCGTAAGTCAAAAGTATTTTCAGGTGGAGTCCCCAAACGGCTGCAAAGATGGTTACCCTCATACGATATTCAGTGTAACGATGAAAAATATCAGAGCTCCGCAGATGCGCCCCGCGAGTTTGCCCCGCAAGGATTACTAGAACTCGAGTAGGGTTGAGGTTATTGTAGATGTAGAATGGCAGGGATTGACAGAATTTGGTCAGGTGGACGCAGACACTTTGGAAGAAGAAAGAAGTCATGGTTGCGGAACATTCGAGAATGGACGGGAATCGCCAGCGCAGAAAAACTGTTTCGCTAGGTACGCAACAAGAAACTGTTCGCAGAGCTGACAGCCTACCTCCAGTAATGGAGAGGCACCTGCTTAGTCAACGCAAATGCCAGTGGCAAGGACAGTGGCGAGTGCCTGGCCAGTGTCAAATAATTTGAGGTTATGTTTTGTTCGACTGTCAATGAGGAAAAGTTTACGAGAAAATTAATGAAATATACCTGTGCCAAAATAGTTATCTAGATTAGAAATTCCGGCCACTGCTTCCTGACAGAAAAGAGCTTATGTTAAGCAATGACTGGTAGCTAAGAAAAAACTAAATACCTACAAGCCGTCATAATATGTTTGATACAAATAAGTAAGCTGTCACCATTTGACCACCAGCTACACTAGCGCCGCAGCCAGCAGAAATTGGCCAATGTTGTCTGCTGTAGAGTGATTTTTGCATGTGGGTTTAGTTGTAATTTGAGCCTAAAACAATATTTTTATTTATTGTTTTTCTATGTTGGCAACCCTCACCTGTTTGCTACAATAGCCCAGGCGATTTAAGCATATTTTATATCCTCGATAGTCCCCACCCCTAGGGAGTGTACTAACCCCCCCCCCCCCCCCTTATTAGTACCTACTCTAACAAATATTTGAGACGTATTGGTAAACGCGCTTACTGAGAATGTATGAGATACAAAATTTATAAACATAGTGATATAGAACGAATTGTGAAATTTTAAATACCACGATTCAACTATAAGATTTAATATTATTATTATATTTAGAAAATCCATATTATCCTTTACCAAAAATGTTATCTTCAGTGGCTAGTGTTAAAAAGAGTGACTCGCTCCATACCACGCTTTACTCTCAGAGCAGTCTTACGCGCTTACTACTTCAAGAGACACGAGAGCTTCAAAATTAATTTCCGTGGGAACGCGAACTTACCACTTCCTTTGCTTAACTACTCGCTACCAGGTATGTTACGTACCTAATAAATAAGTTACACCAGTCAGACCTTCATTACCAAGTTACTGGCCTGTTAGAAAATAAACAGAAGGGAAAACCTTTCCTGTTTAGTCTCCCAGTTTGTAAAGGAGTTAGCAAACAAAGATTACCCTTGTTTTGGTAATGTGCTCTAATTGGTTTACTTTTAGTGTACAGGTGTAAAGAAACAAATTAGATGTGATACGGAGGGTTAATTGAACATCTTTGTTTTTTTTGTAGGGTTTGTGAATTTTACTTCTAACCTAAAAATCCAGTATCAATGTGTGATTTATTATGCTGTTATCTCTGAGAATTAACAAATGATTTTCAATTATAAATACTGACACAACCTGTAAACAATAGGGAAATTATAAGAACACAGTAGTATCTCTAAAAAAAATTTAAAAAAAATTCAAGCGCGCTATAAAAACTAGTCTTAGTTCTTAATAACTGTTATTCTTAGTAAATTAATTTTCTCTTTTGACAGCGTTTTTGCCGGATCTGATGTCGAGAGCTGAGTGAAGTTGTTCCAGACCAATCGCGTGATCGCAGTAACACACATCCCCGTCCATACCGCCAAACAGACCCAAAATTGGTAGCTGTTTATTTACATTCCGCTTCGACACATTATAAGGATGACGAAAAACACACACTCGTATATAAAAAAAACAAAAGAAAAAGAAAACAGTTGTCAGAGGAATTGTTACACGGTGAGCGACCGTCTTTGTCGCCTCACTCTCGGATCCTCACGACACCTCCGGGATACATCGAGCAGGGTCGTAGCTAGAGATATTCCGATATAGCGCCCTCGTTAATGAGATTTATGGTGGCTGATCAGCAGTGTCCATAATATTTCTTTATAATTTTAAGAGATGGCAGCTATCTCACCCAAAGGATCATCATAGCGATCCAGTGGGGTAAAGCTGCGAGCATCCTTAGTACCACACGACGATGGGCTTAATTTAAGACATTTTTTAAATAACATTTAAGTTTTTTTGTGCATTTTTCTCTTATTTATTTTGTTAGTCGTCCTTTTGTAATTGTAATATAAATAATTTTAAGTTGTTAAACACAAAGTTTTTAAATAAAACTAATTGTCTAATTATGTTGGGTGAGGTTCCGTAAAAATGTATACTATATTGTTTACTACCGACCCGCCCAGGTGTCGACCATCCTCAGGAATCAGTCTATAAATCAGTGAAAACCTGAATCGATCAGCTTTCACACAAAGTCTATCTTCTTCACGCAAACGCTCAGGAGGCCAATTCTCAAAAACGGGATATAATATCGAAATTCGCTAAATATCCCGTCTCTTATGTCGACTATAAATATCACGTAAAGTATCGCCTACTAAGGACTACTCGTTGTATGTTGATCGCTGTGTCATACGTGAACGTTACTCTGACGACGCTGACAGTAACAAGTGTAAAAAATTTAAACACGATGACTTTTCAGCTATTAGATTTTATTTAGTTTAATAAAATATATTACGCTACTCTGAGTTGTTAAATTCCATCTATAAAACTAGGGCTCGATAAATATCGAAGGTGATAATGCGAGAATAGCAAAAAGTCCTATCCTTCGATATCTGCCATTTTTTTTGGTATTTATCTACTGTGATATTTATATCACTACGTGAGAATTGACCTCCAGATGGACTTTGTTTTATACTAGGTATGTAGTGAAATGATTTTAATTATATGAATAATTTATTTTATATTATTTAGATATTTTTAGCTGGTCTATTTGTCCTAGTGTAACTATGGTTTTATTAATATTTTTTTATTTTTTTATATATAGGCTAAGACAAACAGGCAAACCGATGGTAATCTGATGGTAAGTAGTCACCGTTGCCTACACGTGCAATACCAGAGGCATTTAATTTTCAATAGTACGTTTTAGTCGAAATCACTTTGTTTGATTGCGCCTCCAAATGTATATACCTACATCTGCTGCCCAACAGGGGTCTGGCTGCCCTTTACCTAGATTCGGTTCTGCATCCAACTGAAGAAAGCGCCGCAAAACTTGCTCAGATTAAAAAGGGCCATGTTCGCTTTTTATTAAAAGACTGACGGCGTAAACAAAAATGTTTTTTGTTGGATCGTTTATTAAATTTACATAAATCTGTGTATGTAATAAGTTAAAATCCTGTTAGAGGGAACTCAAGCGATGCAAATAAAAAAATGGATTTCGGTTTTAATAAATTACTTAGTTGCAAGTAAATCAAATAAACCAAACCGTTTTCATACTAAACTACAATATTATTTATAACTTTTAAAATAATAAATCCTATACCTATTTTAGATCTCAAACAACAATAAAAGTATATAAAGTATATGAGCAACATCTCAAAAAGTAGAAACTATTTTAGTGATGGCTTTAATAAAGCAATATTGGGGGGGGGGGGGGGGGGGGGGGGATAGTGAATCAACAGATCTATCCTTAATTTATGTTAAAAGCAATAACTGTTTTATTCAAAACAAACGTTTCATAACTCTATTAAAATTCAATTAAGTAAATAAATTAATTGTATGACTGTTAACAGGTCTTCTAACTGTCAAACAATAATTAATGAATAACTTAGGAAGTTGAATCTACTTTCAATGAAATACTTCAAAAATAACTGACAGGCACAGAAAGATGAGAAATATCTGTTATTTAACCGACAGGAAGTAACAAAATATGTACCTAATATTAAATCACTACCTTTCGATAGCAATTAGAGTAGTTAAATTGTGAAAAAAATATACTTTTTACACTTTCAGCACACTGCAGCGAACACAGAAACGAACCAAATACATATCTATCTATTCTATTATATATGTAATCTATTTTTCGGTTTTCCAGATTTCTGTGGTTTCGGCCCGCGAAAGCGAGGCTCGACTCTCACTTGACCGGTTTTAAAATAATATGGACCATACCTAATTCATTGCGAACAGTTCCACAAACTACGTAAAATATCATTAAAATCTGGGGCACAGTAGTGCCGAAAAAATGAGCCAAAAAAGCGGGCCACACTGCCGTACCTTTTCCCGAAGCAATTCAGACCTCCCTCTATCTTTGTTCTGGTCGTTTCCAGACACCTGAAATAATTTTCAACTTTAGTACTCCGCGGAGATAGCTAAACCTCCAAATTTCAAGCTCCTATCTTTTATAGTTCATGAGATAAAAAATAGAACGTTATTTCGACACTCACTGACTGACGGATCATCAAAAATCTGAGGTACATCCAGCTGCCCTAGAAACTTGAAATTCAGTATTAGGGTAGTGTTTAGTACATAAATAAAGGAAAAATTAAAACATCTGAGAAAAAGTTGTCTATTTGCAAATTATTACAGAAATGTTATTACCGGTTGGTAAACTACAATTTCCGTACAAATTCAATTTCCGAAATTATATATTATATATGTATAACTTGGCAATTACGCAACAAGGGGAAATTGTTTGATTATTACGTCTATCATGTTATCGGTATTGTTGTCCATGTTATTTAGTAACATGTGCTTGTAGTAAGCACAGATTATGTTACATTAATCACGTCAATTTATTTAGCGACAACTCAGAAAATCTCTTGTTGCGTAATTGACAAGTCATAGAATGTTCTTTAACTTAAGATGTAGCGACTTAGAGTCACTCGTTAATTAATGTAATAGAGGTAATGTAAGAGAAATTGACTTATCTCTACCTTCGATCTCATTACTTTTTCCGAGTAAAGATACACGAGACTTGGCTACTTTTTACATGAAATGGTATCAGGTGGATCATAATTTTCTGCTTCAACAATCGCCATTCTAATTCACTGAAATGAAGTTTATAACAAATGCAATTTCAGAGCACTGTTCTTTCGTTTTAGCGGAAGTTGGTCGTAAATAGGAAATTATCTGCGACTGCACGTGGTCAGCACTCTTGGGTTGGGAGCCCCTAACTTGTTTTATCTCGGTCGCCGCAGGAAATATGAACTTCCCCTTATATTACCAAGTTTCAGAAGATTCCCGGCGAATTACACAGTAAAAGCATGAAAGCGTGTGCACAACAATGTGAAATTGAATTCTATACTTTGTAGGTACATGGTGTAACAAAATAGATAAGCTACTACTGCTTGTCTTGAACACTTGTAGGGCAACTCAGTTTAACAACTTTTAGGTACTAAGCCATTTTTGGTAAACAATGTTTTCAAACACCCATCTTGTTGATCATTTTGTATGAAAAGACTAATTATATTTACTATTTTTATTTATTATTATTTTTTATGAAGCAGCTTTTGATAATTTTCAGCATAACTACTAATTGCGCGCTACAATTACCTATATGTTGTTTCTTATCAGTGGGGCATCCAGAAAAAAATTGAGAGGGTTGGGTTGGGGCTTGGGGCATCGGTTACAGAAATCGAAAAATAGTAACTACTAAAAACTAGTTCATAGGGATCTTACAGGTTTTGGGGGGCTACGACTCCTGTAAACTTCCCTCCCCCCTCGAATCCGCTGTGACGCTAAAGATGTCATGAACAAGTAATAAATATAACAGAGAAAAAAATTAATACCTGTATAAGACGGACCTTATGTAAAAAGGGTTATTATAAAATAAATGACTACTTAATTGATAAAGAGGCTTGGTCCTAAATTCAGCTCCAGCTCTGCACATTGTGTACATATGTGATTGTATTCATAAATATTGTAAAATATGTTTATTTCAAAATATGTGCTGCTGAAAGTTTCTTGCGCCGCTTCTTTCCTTTCAGCTACAGCACCTTACGAAGCGGTGAAAGAGTAAAAAAATGACGCTGTAACAAATTAATTAACTATGTTCGTGACGTCATCAATAAGCTGTGAAATCTCAAAACGGCAGCTTTTTAGTGCCTAAACAAATGCTGGGTCTAAATACGTTGTTCGACATTTTTACCCAAGTGCCCCAGGGGGGTAATGTTTTTTAATGAATTTCTTTGGGGGGAGGGGGGATGCAATCAAGGTAAGGCGTGTAGAATGTTTCTGTAAGTATTTCATAATCTACATCATAACTAAAACACTCTCGACACAACGCGTCTAGAGTCGAGGCAACAGCTTTCCCTCGAAGCGTGGGTGGGTGGTGGGCATTATCATATTTTGACAGTTTGTCGTACGCGTCCCGTACGTGTGTAGTTATATGTCTTTCTGACTCAGAGATAACGTCGTCAGTGACGTTGAGCCGCATCGTACGTCATTTACAACGGCGACGTCTGGTGGTGACGTACTCGTAAATTGACTGTATTTTATTCTATAGTTGTAGCTATACACTACATGACTACATTATGGTTGTAGTTCAAAGCAAACCCTACAGAAATTGAAATAAAATTCTAATTCCAGATTCTTATGAAAATATATTATTTTATTTTTTTGTTTCATACGAACATCTTGTTTCATGTTGGGAACATAAGAGTTTAATAAGGTCGTCTTGCACCACGGTTGGTGCAAGTTAACGGTTTAACTCTCGGGTTAACACTAACCCGAGATGAATTTTATATGAAAAGCATACTGAGGAGCGTCGGTGATCTAGTGGCTAGGACGTCGGACTTCCATGCGGGAGGTTCGGGTTCGAAACCATGCAATGCCATGTACCAATGAGTGTTTCCGATTTTTTCGAAGACTTACGTACATTTATCGACTGCTCTAACGGTGAAAGAAAACATCGTGGGGAAACCTGCATGTCTAAAGAAATTAAAAGTTTCCGAGGGCTTGGGAAATCCACCAATCAGCACTGGGCCCGCTCGGTGGATCATGGCCCATACCCCCTTGTGCAAGGGGAGGCCTGTGCCCCAGAGGGGACATTAATAGTCTGATGATGATGAATACTTGGGCAAACGTAGTGTGGGACGCCCCCTGCTAGATGGAGCGACGTTCTGCGAAAGGTGGCTGGCAGCGACTGGATGAGAAGAGCCGAAGATCGGGCCTTAATGGCGCGCCCTGGGAGAGGCCTATGTCCAGCAGTGGACTAGAGTAAACTGTTGATGATGATGAATACTTACACAATTGAGTTAATCCAGGTTTTAATTTTCCGCACCGTTTGACCTTACGCAAAAAGGTACTTAAAAGTTAAACTAAACACTAACATTAACTAAGTTAACAAGGCAACAAAGTGTAGACAAACTCTCTCATACATAACGTTTTCGTAATATGAGAATGGCAAACAATGCCAGCGAAAACCACCAACGAAATTACCGGGTGAGTCTTATTATAATTTACGAACATACTCGTATGCATATTTCCCACTCTTCATAGTTGCCGTACGAAGTAATTTCGTGCATAAACACCTCAGTCCACCATTTTTCTTTTTTATGAAGACGTAAAGTGTCATCTACGGTCACAGCGAGCGAGCGAGAGTATATACGTCATATTCAACAGTAGCGAGAAACCCTATAGCGATCGCTGCGCTATACACAACGGGTCTCTGTGTTGCTTACCGCGGCGAATAATACTGAGTATGAATTCTGTACTTATTTATTTGATTTATTTACACTTTATTGTACAACAATAGACTTGATAATAACAATTAAAATGAAACATTGTACAAAGGGTGAACTTATCTCTAAAAGAGATTTCTTCCAGCAGCCCGTTATTTTGTGTAACGTTACGAGCTCAGATAAACGAGCAAATGAGACGTTTCACGTACCTAGGTTGGTACAGTCTGTTGAATAAATGTAAAAATATCATTCATAACAATCATACAACCCCAAATTCCATATAACGTATTGGTATAATATGACTAATATAATTCCGCCGTCTTTTGTTAATATTAATAAAAGAGCGTCGGTGGCAGAGTCGCTAGGGCACCGAACTCCCATACGGGAGGTCCTGGTTCGAAACCACGCAGTGCATGTACCAATGAGTTTTTCATATTTTTCGACGACTTACGTACATTTACCGGCTGCTCTAACAGTAAAGGATAACATCGTGAGGAAACCAGCACACTGAGATGACCAGTGCGTAAAATGGGGCAGGCACAAAAGAACCTCAAGGGTCCAAGTGCCGCTGGGATTAGTTCCGGCCCCCTATCATAAGATAAGATAATATTAATAAATCTTTATTTCAGGCTGGTTGAAAAACCACCCCTTCAGGCCAGAAGTCCGCACTGAGGAAGATGTGTTGGTTGGGTTACCTAACCTTGGCGGGAACGCAAATCCTGTACGAGTTGCAATTAGTGGGCTTCTGGACTCCAGCTGTTTCCAATTAACCCCAATTGGTTATAAAAACCGTGACACAACTATATATATTTTTATGTTTTGACAATGCCTCTATACAGCAGCTAATTACTGTAATTATTATTATTTCCTGACAATGCCCATTTACAGCAGCTTTAAGTTATAATTATGTTATTATTACTATTTTTTTCTAATTATGATGTTATTAGATGTAATGACCTATTCTTCGCTTAACAGTGCTAGCTAATCCAAGCAAAATTTCAATTTAACGCTTTTGTGTAATGCGTATCATATTATGTTGACGTAACCGCAGTGCTCTAAATGTTCCAATTGGTTAAAAGTGAATAAATATACAAATATGAAGTCAACACGTTCACAGTCGATTGTCCCGAACAAAATTGTTTGACAACTTCACAAGCCCAACTAATTTAAATCTATAGTTATGTGACCCAACAAAGGAGGCATGGACTCCTTGGGTGCACCAGCGTGGACGCACTGGACTGTGAATGTTTTAAGCCATCTCATAGCTTAAGTGATCAAAGGTTTACGAAGATACGGGACTGCAGAGCGAGCAGGTTGAAAAATGTGTCCTGCAGTTTATCATACGTGCCAATTTAGAGCCACCGAGGATGTACTCGTACCGAACTAGATTTACCGGCTAGATATTGAATTATTACGGGAAACAATACGGACTTTTTGAAAAGATGAATGTACCGTCGTTTATTGGAAATGGGAACATTTGATTTGTGAATCGAATTTGATAAAAAATTTAAGCATTGTCTGAAAGTGGCGTCTTTTTCTCACGTTTTTGTTTCGCGAGGCCGTCTACCAAACCAGTTTATTGTAGCTCAGAATAATGCAACAACCAAAACTTATTACGACATGTTTATTCCTAAACTCAGTCTCAACCGAGTTATAAAGGTTAGAAGTATATAAATGTGTGTGTGTGTGTAATCAACTGAAACCAACTGAACTTGGCTGAAATCAACTAAAATCGACTGTAACCACCTGGAATCGACTGAAATATATAGATAGATTAATACTTTATTGCACACAAGAAATTTACATAGGAAGCAAATTTTAGAATAAGTGTACAAAGGCGGACTTATCGCTCAGAGCTCTCTTCCAGGCAATTTTGATTTTAATCGGTTTAAGTCGAGTACAGTTGACTGTACTTCACATCACATTTATATATTTCTAGCCTTTATAACTCGGTCAGGCTGAGTTTAGGAATAAACATGTCGTAACAAGTTTTGTTTGTTGCATTAATCTGAGCTACAATAAACAAGTTTGGTTGATAGTCGCGCGAAAAAAAGGCGCCACCTTCCATATGAAATCCGGCAGTCTTTTGGTCAAAAATAGTCGAATTTGACCAAAACCCTCGGCATACGACTCACATTTTGCCGATTTTTTTATTATACTACCGCCTCGTAAGTTGGTATTGTGAAATCAAAGAAACCGCGCGAGAAACAATAATCAGCAGCACATCTTTTGAAATAGGAAATAATTTACAGTTTCATAATCATGTGTTACCTATTAACTTCTTATCTGCTGTTATAAAACCTCTTTGTAAATGACCATCAGTTCCAAGCTCTTTCGAACTGGAAGGGAAGTCATGTATCGCCTGTAACATCCGGAAATTCCATTTGCGAACCTTCACGGGTCACCAATCTTGAACCCAAAATCTCTCTACTGCATTTTCGACCCAATAGGTCGAAAATACGATAATCTTTTGACTTGCTTAGTTTTGTCTCGGCAACATGAATTCACATTATCTACGGAAACGAGTAAATATATCTTTTTGTAGAGTATTTACTATAAAGAAATTGCGTTTTCCATAGATTAAGGTAAATATTCTCTATTGAATACAAACAAACTGAACCTGCTAATCTACAGATTTTATGTAAGTGAGTGATTATTAATATTTTAGTAAAAGGAAATCTGCATACAATTGAAAAAATACATTTTATAAACATAAAACAGTTCATTCATTTGAAATCATGGACATATACCTAACAACATGGACTGTTAACTACTTAGTTAATAATTTTTTATTTTATTTTTTCTCGCATGTATCACAAAAATATCATGTTTTTCATAATGCGGGGAGAGCACCTGTCGCACTCCACAACACTCGTCTACGACTCATGTTACAAAATAACACTTGTGTGACTATTTGGCCCTTCTCGATCTAGTTATATAATGTACTCTATTTATACTACAAAATCACAAGTGTAGACAAGAAGTTAAGCAATAAGTATTGAAAGAAAAGGACAAAGTGGAGATGCAAAAATGTATTGTCTGAATCAGGCGGATGAATTATTCATCGTCGGGATGTTGTTCTTTGTAATGCAAAGGGGCAACAAAGAGTATTTTGTCTCCAATTCCGTTTGTTCCGGGTGACTTTCCTTTCAGAAGGGTGGGTGTTGAGAAAAACTTATCATTTACTTTTTTATAAAAGGTAAATATTTCCTCTAAGAGATTTTATTAGTGTTTATCATGTTTTATTCTTTATAAGGTACAGGTTTTAGCACATCTACATTAGTTTTATCATGTTTTATGAAAAGAGGTCTGGCAAATGTGAATGTGCAAATGTGAATGGCAGTTGTGAATGCTGAAACTATAAACCAGTTTAAAAACAGATTAGACAGCCACTTACGAAATGTGAAGAAACAGGCTAACCAGCATTAGCTGCCTGCCTGCTAATCCAATAATAATAATAATAATAAATACTAAGGCCGTTTTCGAAAAACTTCCTGCAAAAATAAATAAAAAATTCCTTTTTTTTGACAACGGACAGTTTTATCCGTTCAATAATAACGATACGTCGGGAAACGTCAAAGTCGTAACCTTAGTCTCATTTGACACTTCCGAGCGATTACATGACAAGTATTACTCCGGGGAATAATTCCCTATTTTCGGTTTTATTTCGCATGAGCAATAGCTGTCATCAGCTGGCAATCATAGTCACGTTTCCCCTATGAACCTACGCTGATAATAAAGTAGATATATTTTAGCACATTTCCATCGGTATAGCTCACATTAACTAGAGATTATTTTGTTCCCTTTGTTCGTAGATTAATTAATCAATGAGTTTTTGCGGAAACAGGAACACGTTTGATTAATTTCTACGAGGCGAAGAAACTCCCTCGTGCTTTGTCTCTATTTATAAGTCAATTCGAAAGAATGGAAAAACAAAACAAAACTTTGACAAACTAAAGCTAGTCTCGACTTAGTTTAAGCAGAGTCTTAGAAATAAGACTTACAAAAGCTAGTCTCGACTTAGTTTAAGCAGAGTCTTAGAAATAAGACTCTTCTAAGTCTTAGAAATAAGACTCTGCTTAAACTAAGTCGAGACTAGCTTTTGTTTGTCAAAGTCAACATTATCGCATTTCTTGGTATGCACGAGAAAATATCGACTTTTGTGTTTGTAAATAGAATAACTATTAATCAGCACCAATAAATCCGCCACTGGCTCTATAGTTGGTCTGCGCTAAGCCTGTGTTACTACAATATGAGTGTTTAAGGGGATTTTAATAGGGCACACTAGCGCCGCCATTCGGATTTTTTTAATTATTTAATCTTTAATGCACTAAGATAATACATAGGCGAGCTAGGACGCCGTGCTCCCATGCGGTCCGGGTTCGAAACCATGCAATGCCATGTACCAATGAGTTTATGGGATTTTTTTCGAAGAATTATTAACATTTATCGACTGCTCTAACGGTGAAGGAAAACATCGTGAGGAAACCTGCATTTTTGAGGAAATTAAAAGTATCCGAAGGTATGTGAAATCCAACAATCAGCATTGGGCCCGCTCGGTGGATCACGGCCCATACCCCCCTTGTGCAAGGGAAGGCCTGTACCCCAACAGTGGGGACATTAATAGGCTGCTGATGATGATAGTAAAAAGAGAGCTCTTTGTGATATTACCAACAAACCATCCGATGACTATAGAAAATTCTAGAATACCGGACTCGTTCCCGAAAATCCCAATAAATCGAATTAGGTAATACGGTCCCATATTTGCTGAACCAATGGTGCGCTATTTACAAACCACACGACTTTGGACACTGGCCAGAGAACAATGCCAGCCACTAAGTGCGCATTCGGAATTCTACTATACTACTTATAAAACTAATCGCTTTGAGAGCTCTTATGGAATTCAATAAACTTCTTAATCCTTAGCTAAAGTGCAGTT
The DNA here is from genome assembly GCA_947369225.1 of Hofmannophila pseudospretella. NCBI lineage: Eukaryota > Metazoa > Arthropoda > Insecta > Lepidoptera > Oecophoridae > Hofmannophila > Hofmannophila pseudospretella. The sequence goes on along the minus strand of OX376330.1, from coordinate 9,107,088 downwards.
TTTGGTAACACGAGACATGTTTAAGGGAAGACACTAGTGCCGCCAGTCGAAAAAATACTTGTTACTTTAGTAACAAGTATTTGTTTGTTTGTAGTATCTTTATTGTACACACACAAAGAAAAGAACAAAAATACACAGAAAATAAAAACATTACAATATGTACAAAGGCGGGCTTATCCCATAGGGATTTATTTATTATTATTATAATATATTTATAGACAGGCAGCATATATGCTGATGTTGGAAAGTTATAAGTTCTTAGTTTTATTTTATAGATTTCACAGTTCACAGTTTTTACAGTCAGTCATTGTTATGTATTTCTTCTAATACTCGACATGCAAAGATGTCACTGATAGGGCGAGTGTAGGTATTTTAATGTAAGAGAGTCGGTGGCACAGTGGCTAGGGCACCGGACTCTCACACGGGAGGTCGGGGTTCGAAACCATGCAGTGCCATGTAGCAATGAGTTTTTCGAAGACGTACTTTTACCGACTGCTCTAACGGTGAAGGAAAACATCGTGAGGAAACCTGCACACTGAGATGACCAGTGTGTAAATGGGGTAGGCACAAAAGATACTCAAGGGTCGAAGTGCCAATGGGATTATTCCCGGCCCTATCATAAGATAAGATAATAATGTAAATATGTATTTTTTCGATTGGTGGCGCCAGTGTGCGGGTCTACCCTTAATCTCTCTTGAAAAAGGTCTCTACATGAAAAATCTGCTAGAATATTTTTCGTGTGGATTCAGTTACAACAAAATGCGATAAAAATAAAAGAACGAGTAAAAATTTATGAACCATTTCCGAGGATCAAAGTATGAATATAAATAACCGCTCCATATATCGCAGAATTTAAAATAACTCTCATATTAGATACGATATAATATATTAAAACACAACAAATAGAGGCCTGGTTATTTTAGAGAGTTATTTTAAACAAGAAATATTTTTTGCTTGTATTAGTTTATAATCAATTAGATTATCACTCACAACCATACTAACTAACATCTTGGAATAAGGGGGGAAATGAAAAACAGCGCTGCATATTTGGTACCCGAGTATGTCAGCATTTTCTGACTTCCCCCCTTTTGCCAAATATACATTACATATACTGCTTTGTACTATAATTTTAAATTTTTAAATTTATAAGATTTGGCAATAAATATATTTCTATTCTATTCTATTCTATTCATACTCGTATAACCTAACTTACTCGTACGTCAAGTTTTATGATGCGTGCAAATAATTTATTTTCTTTCTAAGTAAGTATACCTAACAAGGCTTGTCTCTTTATAACATACAATACAATACAAATATTATTATTGCACACAGGAAAAAAATACAGGACAAAAGAAAAGATACAAAATACAAATATTTCTTCCAGGCAACCTTTGGGTGATAAAGTTTTTGTAAAATTCAATGTAAGCGGGTGCAAGAACGATTTAAATAATACCAAGTAATAAAAATACAATAAATATAGGTACTTAATACATAATACCGTTTAAAATACATAAATAGGTAGGTACGTATACTTAGATATAAACATAACATATAACATAACATATTAACATTACATTACATTTCACATATTTTTCTTAGATCGTCGATTCACGTATAAATAACATACAGAAATGCTAATCATCATACAGTCGTATCGTTTCGTATTTTTAAGTTAAAAAATACTTCGAAAGCCAACCCTATATGACTGAACCAAGTAAACATTCAGTTTTTTTCCGTGTGTAAGTATTTATTGCTGCCTACTAATAATGCCAAACCGTTCCATTACAATTTACATTCTCATCTATATCACACACATAAAATCCAACAAAAATGTTAAAAGTATTAAAATGGAACTGGTCCGGACCAATAGAAAAGAATAATGGAACTGGTCCGGACCAATAGCAAACAATAATAATTCTTCCCAGGATTTCGCGGTTAAGTGTGTTCGTTTCCATAATATTTTTGTTTAGACGCACTTTATGTGAGGGGAAGGCCCGGCTAGAATCAGAGACGGATTTGCAGTCTTAGCCGCCCTAGGCCGTATAGTACCAGTCGCCCCCTTCTCAACTCTATCATTTACATCCTCGTGATATGCACTGCTTATTTGCATATACACATGGTGTGCACGCCACTGATATTAGGTATAAATTTTCTTCAACTGAATATTAAGTTAATTGATGCGACAAAAAAAACTCAACGCCTAGTGTGGAGGTTATAGTTTAATGTAATGTGAAATAATCCATTATATTAATTGCTTTTTTGTTTTCTTAGTGTAGTATACTTTGCCATTAGTGTCGTTCCTTGTTCGTCGGTGATTTTTTTTCCGCGGTTTTCCGCCCTAGGCCCGGGGCTAGTCGGCCTTAGGGAAATCCGCCACTGGCTAGAATCTATAAAGTTTACGACTGTTGGAGTAGGTCCAGTAGACCCAACTCGGTTGCCAAGCCACGCCGCGGCGAACATGGCTCTGTCCTTCATAAAACTGCCAAATAAAGGCAGAAACTGTCAAGTTTAGCTCGCGAAGATTATTACGGACCTTTAGGGATTATGTAGTGACGGAGGCTAGAATAATGTCGAGGAAAAAACCGGCCAAGTGCAAGTCTGGCCTCGCCGTATCTATAGGGATCCTTACTATTTATAAGAAATAGAAAATCCTTTATTAATAGACAATTTTTGGCTTAAAATACTACAACCATGCGAAAACATTAGGGAATATGGATAAGGATTTGTAAGTAAGTAGGTACTTGTAGGGACTGTAGGGTTTCTTGAGGGATGCAGGCAATAGAACAGAGGTCGTTTTAGAAGACTTTTAATGTGTATTACATTTTAAAAAATTATAGTGAGCCATGTAAAGCGTTATCGATCGGTTCGAATTGAAGTTTTTTTTGTCGTTCGCAAATTGTGCATAAGGATTATACTACACGGGTCCTCAACAGGACACAAGTCACGTTATGTCGACGCAGCATAACGTGGCGGGCGAGCCCCGGCCGCCCGCCAGCCAATCGTTCTCGAATCACCGTACCGTAACGTTAAACTAGTCCGCTAAGTTTAATAAGATATCGAAATTGTAATAGTGTACTTTCTGGACAATATAAAGTAAAACTAATTTGGACTCTTTTATTAATCATCCTTATGATCAAGCAAGAATAGGTTCTTGCTAGCGAATATAATATGTGCTCTAGGGAGCACATATTCACATATTGAACACGAATTGACGCTAAACACTAAATACCTATATTAAAAGAAAAACTGTTGTCTTTTTTTGCTCACACACAACTACTATAGATGTATTAAGTTTAAGTATTTGTTGTTCAAATAGCATATTGCCAATATTTTAGCCAATTTTCAATTTCCTAAATAATACCGTTCATGAAATAGACCTGGTAACAAAATTGATCTAAAATTGATTAAAGACCGGGGTTTAATTAATTGTATCCCTCTAAAATATAATTCAGTCTATATCTCATCCCGTTTACGAAATAGAAGCGCGTGCGACGGACGGCAACAGAGATAGGGTTCCGTTTTCCCTTTCGGAGTACGGATCCCTAAAAACGTAAACACACGAGTTCCCCTAAAGCCTAGTCTTCAGCCTCAGTGGGTCATCCGGGTTAAGCCGCAAAGTTTTATTACAATGCGACGGGAGCAACGCAAAATAAATAGATACAGAAGGGAGTATCAGTACTGGCGTTAGCTGCTCGAGACACACACAATCACATGCAGAGCGCCTGATATGTGAGCGTTCTTTTCCCAACTTGTACTTACATTGGGAGAATTTTTTTCTTCCATTCCGTGACCAACAAACAAGGCAGTATACAAAGAAATCATTAAATAAAATTACAGATTACAAATAACAGATAACCGATAGCAACTTTATACTTAAAAGCTATGGTAAGATATTTAGTTCCATTCCGTTACGGGACGTGAAAAATCATTACCATCTTGTCAAAAAATAATTGTTAAATTAAACCTTTCATACTCGTAGCAATGTCTATAATTTATACTTGTGCAAAATAAAATAATTACTCCCCAAATAATTTTTCAAACGTTATCAAAGTTATGGGATACGATAAAAACGTTGTAACAGAAGTTCCCGCCCGCTCCCCGACGGCGGCGGCGGCTCGCGGCGGCTGCCGGCAAAACCAGCATCATGCAGCGAACGCCTTCTGTACGTATTTATTTTGTAGGAGTGGCAACTCTTCTTTGTAATTTTTCTGAAAGAAAGATTGAAGTCATGTGTAGCAGAAAATCTTGATGCATATTTCCATATTTACGTCTCTTTATTATCTTTTCATATCTTTCTCTGTACGTAAGCTTCAGACGTCGTAGCAATAACTAAGTACGTAACTTACGTACTTCCATACCTATCTATTGTCATTTTGCAGATAAACAAATCTTGAAACTCGTGACTGTGATTTATGTTTATAAAATAATACCCTATTTTGCAGTTTTCAACTTTTTAACGTTTAAATCATCATCTAAAGAGTCACTGGGGTGATACGGGTGGTATTTATTGGTGGTGTATTTTACCAATGTGAACTACCCAAATAAAATAAATTAAAAAATAATTAAAACTGCAAAATTATAAGGAACTGTTTTATAAATTCTTATAAGTGTATAAGTATTTATAAAAGAGTAAACTATGATTTTGAAGCTTGCATTTTTTTTAAATTTATGTTATTTGGATAGCGGCGTAAATATGCGGGCCTGGGTGGTGATTGCATATTTGCGCCGTTCGGGGTGGAGACCTTGGGGCCGTGGGGGCCTGGAGCCCACTGCCTCTACGGGGAAATAGCCAAGTGCCTCGTAGAGACATCCCGGGACCAGAAGGCTGGCCTCTACTTCGCTCAGCGTATAAGCCTCGCTATACAGCGGGGCAACGCCGCCAGCCTCCTCGGGACACTCCCTGCAGGGAGCGACCTAGGTCAGGTATTTTATTTGTAAAATAGTTAGGTATTTTGTAATTTTAGCTTAAGCATTTATTTTTTTGGATATCTTACAGCCTTATTTACAAGTTACATATACACCACAACAACCAAAAGCCATTCATAAACTTCCACAGTATTGGCGTTTAAATATTCATGTGATCTTGATATCTCTTAGTACCCATCATTATCCCCAAAAAGTTAAACACTCCACTGCAGTAACGACCTCTTTACTGAAAATGTACAAAACAATGAAAAACCACAACATTCAGTATAACGAGCAGCGGCTGTACCTCTAACAACCAAAAGCTTTCAATTTTTCCCGCGCCTCTCTTACAATAAAAACCGGTCAAAAGCGTGTCGGTCAAGCATTCACGGATTCCGTGGCCGTTCTAACACAAAGCAATATTTTGCAGTCGATTACATAATTTTTTTAATAGCCTATAGACTGTCCCACTGCTGGGCAAAGGCCTCCCCTCCTCCATTCCATTTTGCCCTATCCTCGGCGTCCTTATACCATCCTTTTTGGAAGTGGTCGATATCGTCCTTCCACCTACTTACAATATTGTTTGATCTAAAAAAACTACGCTATAAGTACGTCTTGTTCTATCTCAAATATTAACTTTGGTACACTATGTCCCTTGCGGGGTAGGCAGAAAAAATCTGATCTTTAAAAGTCAGTTTAGGACGACCCCGGCTTTTTTTCTTTTTTTTTCTTTTTTCACTTTCGCTTCGAATACCTGTTATCCCTCATACCGTTGTAATTTTAATTGAAAGTACTTACTACCCAAGGTACGTAGTAAATTATATATTCTTTGGTAACACTCAGAAGTTTTTAGATTTTTTGTAACTGTATATCAAAAGCACAGAGGACAGACGGACTTGACAAAAGGGTTCCTTAGTTGGCTTCAAAACCCTAAAAAATACCCTTTAAGCGTTGCCTTTTCAGAGGGCGGTTAAATTTTTTATTATGTCGGTAACTTTGGCGATGAATTGAGAATTCACTTCGGTGAGTGCGGCAGGCGTTAATTAAGGGGGAATTAAACAGTTATTCAGCTTTTATTTACCGACAACGCCATTAAATTAATGAGGTTCGTCTGTGGCGTTATCCTTTAGCTATATATAGAAGTAGGAGTGTAATGGAGAGCAATAAAAGTCCTGTTGGACTCTTATTAAAAATAAGAATTGGACCCAGTAATATCAACTGATGAGAGAAAGAAATTAGTCAACAGTTGATAGAAAGAAATGGATCTTTGCTAATTAAAAAGCATCATTAAACCAATTTTCATGTGGTGTGTTGGATCATTTCTACTTTTTTTTTGTTTCGGGGTGAAACGCTCATGCTTACCTCTTCGCCGCATGGGGAAGACGAAGAGGTTATGCCGGACTTTTACCGGCCAAAAACCCCCCCGGTGTTCCTAGGAGCGCACCGCCTGACGGCGAAGTCACGGGAACGCTTGCGCATAACTTCCGCGACTTCGCCAAAGGATCAATTCTACATAGCTTGACCCAATTCATCTTTACTGTAAGTAACCAAAGAGCCTTATCGGTCAAAGTAGCAATCGTAAGTAATAGTTATTGCAATTAAATAGTTAGTAGGTAAGTATTAAATTATTGTATTTGAGCCATTTGGGGTTGAAACATCGGGACCCTGGGGCCCGGGAGCGCACTGCGTCTTCAAGGACCTCACAAAGCGCCTGGTCGACGCGTCAAAAAACCCAAGAGTTGGCTCCTATTTGGCCCAGCGGATTAGCTTACCTATCCAACGGGGCAACGCAGCCAGTCTCTTGGGCAACCCAACCCAGTACACTAACCCAATTCTTTTATCTTTAGTTTTTTTCTTCTTAGTCTAAGTTTAGTTTTAGCTTTAGTATTCTTAAAGATTTATCAATGCAAATTATTTGACAATAAATATCATTATTATATTTGATGCAACACCTGCTCGTTAAGTGGCCTCTTTAAAAAAACTATCCCTCAGGTCTTACATAAAGAAGGTATCGTGTATATCACGAACGCTAAGAACCACATTGCTCGCCTAACCGTCCTGGTTGCGACCTAACACTCGGTGAGACAACGCGTCCCTTAACGCACTTGTTACACTGCACAATGTACCTACTTTATATGATCTGAATCATCCATCATAGTGATTTAAGCCTATTAATTATTCCAGTAAGCATTCCAGTCCTGCAAGCTATACTTCCAACGGAATGAAAAATAGAATACTATCACAATCAAGTGGAATGTCTTTTTTCGCTGGATTGAGGAAAGATGAAGTACCTATTGGATTTGGAGTAACTACTGGACTGGAATAATGTAAACTAGGCTTTAGGCTGACTACAATTATTGTACCTCATGGCTCCCTGGGGTTGAAGTAAATGCCTTACCTGAAACAACATCATTCATTGGATTAAATATTGAAATAGATCTAGTTGATTATTAGATTATCTACTTGTTAATTACAAAGCCAAAATCATAACCCTCCTTTTTACATCGCCGTAGTCGGGTATTTTTTTTAATTAATATAAGTAGATACCTATATAGTATAGTATAGTCCTCCTCGTCGAAACCGACGACGGCGACCCCCTTCAGTTCCTAGCATGCGCTCGAATATGGCTGGCGAATCCGAACTTGCTCTTGAAGACTCGGTCACAGCGATCGCAGTAGAGTTGTCCGGCACTGTTGTATGTGTAGTGGTAGGAAGGCTTTGGGCGGGTTTTCCTTACATGGCGTTTGGTATCAAGAATAGCTAGACTCTTCAAACTGGACTACACTTTTCCTGACACGCGTACGCCACTCCGGCCTCCGTGACTCGACCTCTTCCCGCCGCTCAGTTGGTATGTCGCAGGCATTTAGGTGTCGCTTCAGCACGTCCTTATAGCGCAGGAACTGTCCACCAGTTTTGCGCTTCCCACTGGAGAGCTCCGAGTAGAATACGGCTTTCGGTATTCTACAGTCATCCATGCGCTGAACGTGGCCACACCATCTTAATTGGTTTCTCAGGCATCTCGGATCGATGCAGGACATCTGTGTTTGGAACGCGATCCTGCCATTTGATACGCAGTATCAGTCTCAAGCACCTCATGTGGAAGGTGTCTAGCTTCACCGCCTCGAGGATGTGACGCTGATAATTTATGTATCACTATCGGAGAAGACGTGCTGGAAGAGGTTCCAAACTTTAAATACCTCGGAAGCCAAATCGAGACGATAACAACCTTTTTTTGAGATCCCTGCTCGCATAGCCAAAGCAACGTCCACGTTTGGCAGATTAAATTATCGTGTTTGGAACTCGCATGACATCAAGCTTCAGACAAAGCTTTCAGTATACATAGCGATGGTGCTGCCGATTCTACTGTATGCTGCGGAAACTTGGTGCGTCTATAAAAGTGACATCAGATATCTATATACGAATGTGACGAAACTCTAATCTCAGCTAGTGCGAAAATGAGGTACTTACTTACTGAACCCAGTAAAACCCAAAATCTAAACTTTTACGTAACTTAGTTAGGCTACGAGGAATACCCCGTACTTTAATAGTTCGAAAGTCAATCAACATCTCTAATACTATAGTCGCTTTGAAAGCCAATAAGTAACTTATCCATTATAGCCCATTGTACACTAAAGTAAAAGCCAAAAGGTTACTTAGAAGATTAGTATCTAAATTCGTACAACATTGTTTTCATAGCCGAAGTACAATGTCTAAGTCAATGTTTTACTAACCTATTTTACTAACCAAGTTAGTAGTGAACATTTCAAGAATTTTTTGTTTCAGGCGTAGACATTAAGCAATTAGTTACTCAATAAATATTTTTACAATCTTTCAGCAATCTTTATTTTTATTCATAGGTAATTTTTTCCACAGAAATCGGACTAGTGGCGACCTCTCCTCCAACTATAGGGTGAATTTCAAAATCTTAACGGACAATTTCGTAACAAAAATAACAAAACATGTTTGAAAAAAAAAGAAAAAACGAACCTATTAACTTTATGCCTTGCTTTGAGATGAAGTAATTCGATGTCGACTAATATCCTGTGACGTCACAGTCTGGGCTAGGTCGTTATCTAAAGCAAAGCTTCGGGCTAAAAAAATGAGTTTATATTGGATACGAGCTGAACAAAGGCCAATGTAGCGTGAGAGACTGCTCTAGTGACGCGCAAAACCTGCATCAATATTATAGAAAACCTAAGACCAAAATTTGGTCAGCAAGACCAGATCGCGTATTTCCAAAGGCAGATGCAGTACAGGCAGACGCTGATCTCCAAAGCTCCGGAGTGGACACGTAACGGCACGTACCACAGAACAGAATATAACAAATACTTTTATTAATTTAAATGTTTTCTGCTTAATATTGTAGTTTTGGGCTAAAATTAACCGACATTAAGTAATATTTATTTCGCTAAAATATTCTTTGTTCGTTCTTTCATTAAGTAGGTACTTTATCTGAAAGTCTAGCCATGTTAATGCATTGGTTTTATTATCGCCTATTAATAAAAGTCATAACAGTTAACTTTTATGAGGTCATCCAAACAGAATTGAGAACATTCATTTTCATTTATGAGCGTAGGTAATATTGATCAAACATCTATGTCAAAACAGAAATTACCTGGTCCACCCACTCAGTTGTTCATTTAGGTATATGTAATTTTTATAGCCTAAAATTTTTTTTGTTTTTTTGTGGAGAAATTTGAAGCAAAACCAAGACTTTTAAATATTTATAATGTTTAGCTCGTTACTTTAATGTCTTTTTATTGACCACTCAAACTAAGCTATGATGATGTGGCAAAGCTTTGAGCTTTCAGCTATTGGCGCTTAAAAAAACGAATTTTCTTCTTCTTCATCCACTGCTGGATATAGCGCTCTCCTATACATCTCCAATTAATCCGGTTCGTTATGCCTCTGAGCGAAGACACTCCAGCTATACCCCTCATGTCGTCTGACCAGTGACCACCACGCTGCCGGACGTACCACACTTCTGCACTTTGTATGCAGACTCTAAGTAATTATACTCTATGGGTCCATCTGTTGTCGCTTCGCCTAGTCAAGCTATTTAAAAACCCCTAAAAGGGTAATTCCTTGTACTCCACCTGGGTGTGGTTGTATTTCTTCGTGCTCCACTTGATACGTCAGTGATATCCTTGGTCTCGAATTCTTGGACTTGGAACATCACTAGCCCCGGAGACTAATGAAGAGAGCGTTGTCAGAGTGACATAGGCCCTCGGCTCCACCAGCCATTGTGAATTACGGCCTACTTATAAAGTAAGCTAAATAATGGCCACGCATTAGTTTGAGTCGAAACGCAGCCGAGACCTTATACAAAAAGTTTTGTAAGAAGAATTCACTTTATCTTATGGTACCATAAACACACAATGTTATTTATTATGGATAAACAACGCAGGTAACCCTTAACCCTTAACTCTTAACCCTTTTACGCATTTTGCTGCATTTCTGTGTTTCGGTTTGAAAGGTATTAAGAGAGCCAGCGTAATTACCGGCAAATGAGGCACTCCATCTAACTAAACCCTCAAGGTTAGCAGCGCATTGAAAACCCTCTAATAACATTATAGTGTCAGTGACCCGTTTGTTCGTCTGCTCTCCTTATACAATGAAAGAAATCGCAACAGCGATCCAAGACAAACTCTGTGATCTTTCAATCAATCAAAACGGTTGAGATGAAGTAGTAAACTGAAGACCAAACGCATAGAATATAGATACAAATATCCGCATCCTGCGTCAAATAAGTTTTCTGGAACGAAAGCTAAATCAGTGTCAATCTAGAAGCTACTTCTAGACTAGAACAATTCTGGAATAACGTGTTAATTACAAGAAACTATTCATCATACTTTCACCGCGTAAACGAAACCTCGCGAAGTTTCCTCATTAGTGTATATCCAATAAATCACACAATGACACCGGAGACCCGCGCAGACTCCAAGTCTCCAACTCATTGTGGATTTTCGCCCAAAGCTACATTACGCCTAACACAAGAGGCGGAAGCATTATCCGCCTCAGAGACCGCCCAAATGAATGGATTGTCCACAGTGACGTAATCAGTAGGTACCATATTACGGGGCCGGAAATTGTGATTATGATAATTTTATTGCCTCTAGCACCGGTTAGCATCGCAAAGAACTATAAACTGATAGCTCCAGTCAAACAAAGCTCTATCTTTATTGTATTGTATTGTATTGTATTTATTTATCTTATAGTAACTTGCCTTCGGCTGAACCGGTTTTGGCGCGTCTTATCAGTAAGATGTGCTAACATCGACGCTACTATGCCTACTGCGCCTCGCATTACGACGATCGAATAACTCCGCTAATTCCATCATAGATTTAAGTATTTATATTTTATTGTCAACTTTACTGTAAATAGGTAATAATACGATCGATTCGTTACTGGCGCACAAGCCCTGTGGCTTATGCCAGTATTATGTTTTACGATAAAATTAGTTTTTATTTAAATAAATGGAAAAAAAAAACTGAAACCGTTACAAGATACGTCATTAACAGCAGTATTAAATATACGAGTACTCTAACAATAATATAAATTCAAACTATATAAAATCAAAAGTTTTAGTATAGTGTCTGTCAAATACTCAAAATACAACATAAATAGTTAGGTACAGTCTTGTACACCGTCAGAGAATGGAAATAAAAAAAATAAAAAAAATCAATTATAATAGGTATAAGTATAGAATTTCTATGGTTAGTAACGAATAATGTGTCAGAGAAAATGAGTGTGCTTTAATTTTGTGGACATGAATTCGTTCAAGCTATAATAAGCGTTACCCTGAAAATACTTTTTTAAAACAACCTTAAATTCTTTAGTGGAGTGTTTAGTGATTATTTATTTCTTTATAACAATAATGATGTCTGGTTTACAAAATGATCCAAAGCACCGGGCATTCAGTAACTATATATGTGTAGTTTACAATATTGAGTTACAATATTGCCATATTGCTCAATAAGAAGACATATCCGGTGGCTTTTGAAAAGATGAATATGGGTTAATAGCAAGCAATCGCGAGGTATAGGTAGTCAAATGAAATACGAGTACCTACATTTTATTTAAACGCATTTTCGTTCTAATGCAATTGTAGGTAGTCGTATTTAAACTTGCATACCTTTATTTAAAATTATATGCAAGTTTAAATACAATTGTTTTAGGAATTATTATTACAAAATATAGATTGTCCCAGAATTTTTCCTTCCAAAGTTACTAAAAGTTACTAGATGACTAAAAGACAGAGAGATGCAGTTGTTAAAATTTTGTTCGCAACAGGATCGTGATCAAAGTGGACACTCTTGTTACTGTACTACATAACAAAATATGTACTGTTTATAAAAATAGAATCTACCTATACTGAAAAGGTTTCCCCGGGGTGCTGCGAAAAAGGTCCGCTTGCTAGCGTGAAAAACTCTTGAGTGACTTGTTTACATTCAAATATTTTTTCTTCCATCACTATCCTTTGCATAATTGAAAAATTGCAAAACCATCTTCAAGGTTTAACCATCAACTTCTTTGAAAGGTATCTCGACTATAATAAAATCTGTACCACCAAATCCAGAAATTATTTTGCTAACGGAATTCACGTACCTTAAAAAGCGGATCTATTAAATTCAGAGCCCTTGAAATAGCCCACGCAGGGTTGCCCCCTATATAAAATAAGTATCCTATTATAATGAGAGCGTCCCTACTATAATTTTGAAAAAAAAAACTATATTTTGGGAACCACGATTGCTCAGTGCTCAGTAATTTGGATCCGAATAGATGAAACCGAACGGAGCATCTCAGCTGGCGTCCCTAACCCCAAAAAGAAGGGGACTGAGTTGAAAAACGTTGAAAAAACTTACCTAAAAGCAGGGTGAAATTGAGCTTAAACTACTATAATGTCCCCTAAAAAAAGGTGTCAACCCTAGGCCCATGCCTTTTCGCCATCCCATCCCATAGCTTCGCCGCGGAATTGACAGAAAGAGAAACGCAAATTCACGTCTTCATTGGAAATAATGAGGTGTTCTTAGTCTGCCGGGAAATTTGTCGCGACCTCGGCCTCGGCTTCGGCCGTGCCTTTTATTAATGGCCGAGAATCGTCTCGGATGGTTCTGGGTAATAAAAGAACATTGAACATTACTCCTTTTGGGGGTCTTCAAAACGGAAGAGTTGCTTTGTATTTAAATATTTTAGTGAAGGTTATTATTATTTTCAAAATGTAAGTTTGGCTTAACAATTACTGGCATTATATTTCTGAAACATTGTATCCCGATGGAAGGCGTTAGCAACTAAACAGTTGTTTTTTTTACAAAACTAGTACGGGTGCCATGTTTCTGATATCTATAGGTCAAAATAACGAATAAAAATTAATTGCACACTCATCGTCATCATCAGCCTATTAATGTCCACACTGTTGGGGCACAGATTGCACAAGGGGGTATGGGCCATGATCCACCGAGCGGGCCCAATGCTGATTGGTGGATTTCACACGCCTTTGGATTTTTTTATTTACTCAGACCTACAGGTTTCCTCACGATGTTTTCCTTCACCGTTAGAGCAGTCGGTAAATATACATAAGTCTTCGAAAAAATCAGAAAAACTCATTGATACATGGCACTACACGGTTTCGAACCCGGACCTGGGACATGGGAGTCCGGCGTCCTAGACACTAGGCCTAACACTAGGCACTAATTGCACACTAAATTATGATAAAACAGGTCATTTATTATGAGCAAATAAACACTTTATGTTTTTATTTTATTTCTACTTTTTTAAGGTAGAGTTTATACGACTTAGCGAGAGAACTTGAGTTAAGTAAATAGTTCATACCTTCATACATTTTTAAACTCCAGCATATCAACATTTTGATAATGCTTTGATAGTATTCAGAACCAGAGAATCAAAATCAGAACAACTACGAAATAAAATAGAAATCTATCTAAGAAACAGTGCCTGTTGAGGTGACATATATATAACAATTGTTCAACCTTCCTGAAAAAACTCTATCTACAAAGTAATTTAGCAGCGAAAAGATACAAATCTGCAAAGTTTGTGCAAACTGACGGAACCCTCGGTTTCGGATATTGTTTAGGAACACTTTAGGAACTTCTTTCAGTTTGAGAAGGGTTGGGTAAGGCAGGATAGGGTATGTCGTCACTCAGCCACTTATTGCGTAGCATGTAGATATCTTCACATTTCTAGAAATTACTCCTAAACCTTTTTCTTTAATATTTTTGTACATTTAGCGATTTGACTTTGACTTTTGATCTATGTACTTTAAATAAATAAATTCTTTATTCAGGCGCGCGTCCCAATTGATACAATTAGGTTCAATTTTACAATTGTATTTATATATGATAGTTATTAATTTAAATTACTTATACTTATTTACGATCATTTACTTAGAAAATTGGAGTCATACATGTACAATATATTGAATATGACCCTGATAATATCATTTTTACATTTAGATTCTGTCATTGAACGCAGCCCTCATTTTGCGTATAATATAATGGCTTGGATTTCTCACTCGATTCATCACTTTGGATTGTGTCGTACGGTTTGAGATTTTTTCAAAAAGGGATTACTGGATCGATGGACCGATTCTAAAAACTCTGTCACTGGTATACGAGTAAAGTCTAAAGTAGATGACAGTGAAATTTTTAGAATCTAAACTTAAGAAAATCTTGGTTATACTTGTATCGATAAAAAACTAGACAAGAGGCAAGGTAGAGTCAGCCTTTGATAAGTTGGGAGAGTATGTAATCAATCAGTAATCAATCACAATACCAACTGATACAATTTATTTTCCAATAAACTTCAGAAACAACAACAACGAAACGAACATTATAGGAGAGACGAAAGCGGCTCGACTCCGATGGCTCGGACACATCACTAGGACGGGGGAGGATCGGGCAGTTAAACGAGCGTATGTGGGACGCCCTAACGGACGACGCGCGACGTCCGGTCGGACGTCCCAGATACCGCTGGCGCGATGAAGTGGAGAAGGATCTGCGGGAGCTCCGGGCGCCTGACTGGCTCGAGACTGCGCAGGAGAGAGAGCGATGGCGCTCTTTGGTATCGGAGGCCAAGATCCACTTCGGGTCGCTGCGCCAGCGGAGTAAGTAAGTAAACTTCAGAAAACCATATTAAGCAAGTATATGGTTTCCTGAAGTGTATTGAAAAATAAATTGTATTAGAAGGTAGTGATTTGTATTGTGAATGTTTTTCACCATATTTTGGTAAATGAAAACATTAAAAAATAAAGTAAAAAAGTAAGTAATAAAGTAAAGTAAAACGTTACATTAATTGAGGATAAAATCAGTTCCACTGCCGCTTCGCATGGCGACACGAATACAGTTTGATTTTAAATAGTAGAATTTAAATAATTTCACTCTTTAAAATCATACCTACTTGTGAATGTTAAAAACTCTTTATTTACAAGTGACCTACTTATTGTGAGTACGGAATAATGTTATTTGCTACGGGGATACCTACCCCCAATTATTTTTAAGCAGAGCCTGATATAACAAGCAAGTAAAAAGAACTTAAGTGGGTCGTTACTCACATAACTTTTTATTTTTGTTGAGTGAGTGAGTACAATATTTTCCCATTCCCATTTTTTCTCGTCTATCTGACTCAATGACTATAGAACCCACTTCATGATCTATTATTATATTTACTTATTTTTATATTTATTTATTGACTACTTACTTATAAAATCCTTTATACTCGAATATCAAGTTGTAATTATTAAGTCTTGTAGGTTCTTACAAGACGGCCTTTACTCTCGGGTTAACTCTAACCTAACTAAAGATTTTTGAATAAAAAGCATAGACAATACGCGAGTTAACCCAGGATTAAATTTTCGCGCAAGCGGTCCTTAGGCCCCATAGTCCTATCATAATATTCGAGTCACGTAATTTGTAAGTATTTACTTTTTCCTAAAACAAAACACAATATTGCGTAAAAATGTAACAAAAAAGTGAAACACTGTGACTGCGGAAACTTTTTCATGGCTGCATGTCGAACCAGGGTGGTCGCAACGAATCCTTTTATAAAATACCATGAAACCTGAAGCGTCCCATCGAAACAAAGACAGCGAGGCATCATTACATCCATGAATGCGTACGGCAGACAAAAGCGCAACCAGTCAGTAAATGCGTGGAATTTAAGTCCATATCACTGCCATATTAAAAGAGAGTCCTGCGTTACTCGGTACGGTAGATTAAGAAAATGACGACGCGGATGAGAATTTTTGGTCCTATAGAACTTGGGGGTGCCGATGAGGATAAGAACGTGATGATTAAAATCCGTATAAAAAACGAAACGCTACATTATTTGAATGTTAAAATACAAAATTAATTAATACGACATTACGATTTGTTTTGTTAAACTTGACTAGAAATATGAAAACCCTCGCCATATTGCGGAATTAAATGAAACTAGTTTTTTCATTGCAGTCAGACAATATTATGAGGATTATCCTGGATGTAATATATCCTCATCATAAATTAACCCTATTACATGATGCCACGCGACAATCGACCCCCTCCCCCCTTGCATTACTTGCCTGCAGGTGCGGTTCCAGTGGGGACGAGGAGAGTCACGGGGGTCATAATCCCCCAAACTCTTCGATTCCTTTCATAATTTTTACCTAATCCATATCTCTGTCGGATCTGTTCCGAAATTTCAAGCTCGCTTTCGCCCTAGCTTTCTAACCTACATAATTTCTCATCTGTGTCGGATCTGCCCCAAAATTTCGAGCTCACTACCAATCCATCATCTGTGCCGAATCTACGCCGAAATTTCGAGCTCGCTTACTGGCCGCAGAGGACTCGATAGAATAGAACGCAGTGTATTGCTTTGCTCCCGAGATCCCCAGTGACTATGGATAGGTATTCTGCCTACTTATACAAGCAACCGATACCTAACAAGAAAGGTGGTAAAATATTAAGTATAGTCTGAATCAAATCCTACACCGGAGACTACGAATAGCGTTCGTACTCCTACACTAGTGAATGCCGTTAGCACAAACCTTAGTATTGTATTGTAAGTAAGATTGGCAAAATCTTTCACTACAATGAATATTCAACTCGCGCTGCCATTTACTCAATAGAAGAAGAATAAGCAGGTTCAGTTATACAGCACTTAAACGATTACAGATTTTTGTTGCGAAACTTCTTGAAATCAGAATAAATAAATTTAAAAAAACATGCCGTACATTATGTCAAGGTAAGGATTTATGTACGGAAAGACGAAATAAAGGGTGAAAGTTTCACCCTAGCGCCTATCTTTTCACTTGACCGGGTAACCAACGCGAATGGATAAGTGTTTGTGAGCTTCACTCGAAGCTTTCTTGGAAGATGCGGTGAAAAGGTGCAAATATATTTTTTAGGGACCCGTACCCCGAAAGGAAAAAACGCTGTAATTGGTGTCACTTCTTACCGGTCTAAAAGACACTGTTATTAGGAACGTGAAAATTGGCAAAAAATATTGGCTACACCTCTACATCAACAACAAATACTTAAACTTAATACATCTGTAATAGTCTGTAACCTATTCATTAGGGGAGACTATTTTTTCTTTCTTCCAAGGTTTGTAAGCATAACCGTGAAAAGATTTTTTGCTCAAAAATATACCTTAGAGCAAAGACAAAAGATATTCCACTTGTTCCATTATAGCGTAAAGACATGACAGGAGTACAAAAACTTGAGAGTATCTGATCCCCAGAGATAGAGCGAGACCCGACTCGCACTTGGCAGATTTTTGTAAGTACTTATTTCAAAAGATGTGCTGCTGTTTATTTCTTGCGACGCTTCTTTGATTTCAGCATCTTACGAAATAAAATCCTAGACGTGGGAAAGCGGGTTGCGACGCTAAACTGGCGATGAGCGGGCACTTGGTTAGACGTGGTGATGGCCGGTGGACCAGAGCCCTCACTGACTGGTCGTCCAGCAGCTAGATGAGCGGATGACATTACCAAAGTCGCATCGAAGACCTGGATGCGACTAGCACAGGATCGTATAGGGTGGCACAAAAGAGAGGAGGCATTACCCTACAGTGGGACGACATGGGCTGATAATTACGAAGCGGTGATGGTAAATTTAAAAGAGGCTTTGTAATGTGCTGTAAATAAAAAAATCAGATTTCTTCGCTCGTGGTACTCCGGACGTACTTACTGTGATCCTTCACGATTTCTCTCCACGCCGCTCTATCTTGCTCTTTCTCAATACTTTAGAAGAACAAAACAACCCAACAACTGTATAAATATATGGAGATATTATGTTATTACAATAAGCAACCCGGAATATTAATCAAAAGTACGACATTGACTCTCGGAAGCAAACATCGTGAAAAATCTTTAAATGGAGTCGGTCGCAAAATAACAACCTATATACAGGATGGAAACGTTAAGTGTGTCCAGCGCATTATTTCGTTATTTTAAAGATATTGCAAAACTTTTAACCAATATAGAATCTGCGTCCTTTAATACAAAATATGACATAAAATATTAAAAAATTAACGCCATGTGTTCAGAATTTGTACTTTTGCGGTTCTCATACATTTACTATAGTACTCATTATCATTATTCATTAGTGTACGAGAATGATTATCAAACGCATTTAGAGTTTTATGCACGTATTAACGCACTTTGATAAACATTTTAGCACTTGTATTTATTCGTGTTTTTCATTTTTTTGTGACAGTGGGTGCGTGTGTGCGTGGGTTTGTGTGGATGTGTGTGTGTACGTGTGTGTGTTTGTGTGTGTGTGTGTGTATGTTTAATGCATTCACTTTCTTTTCATTACACCCCCGACCGATCGAGGGATGGCGTGTTATAAGTTTGACACGTTTGTTTGTCTGTCTGTTTGTTTGTGGCATCATAACTTGACAACGGATGATCCGATTTGGACCCGGTTTTTTAATTTAATAGAGATTTTTGACGAGTGTTCTTAGCTAGATCTGATAAAAATTTGATCAGTGGTTTCCAAGATCTTGGAGTATCTTTGTTATCAAATGGGATCTCTGGAACTGTAATAGCCTGCGACATATTATACCCTAGACGAGTAACTTCCAACAAAATTCCTGTAAAAGATGGTACCAAATCTCACACCACTGTGTGCTAATTGATATGCAACACATTGGGCTGAACACTCTTAACGTTTCCACGCTGTATACCTAACGGTAAATCTGAAATTAAAAAAATATTGCTTATTGAAATAGCTTTCTAGGAAACGCAATTTCAAGGTGGCATCTGTGTTCAAAACATTCAATAATAAGTCGGTATATATATATATATTATATATTAGGTCCGCGTGATCATAATAACAAATTATTATTTTTGGCCTAAGCGTCACTCATAATAATAAATCAGATACGACTGAAGTAATATCAATTAGTTCCCAGTAAAAACAAGCAGAACTTTTCAATAAATGCCCAATTACCCATGATAAACTGTGAAAATATAAGCTTATATATACCTTTTGAACAAAACATTACCTTGGAACAAATCTATACCGTCGTATCAAAAGTGCGCTGATTCGTAATTCGTTCTGATTCAAAAAGCCGCTTAGTCCAACTGAAAGCTAGAAGCAAATCGAAAATTAACGCGAAGCGAAGTCAAAGTAAGGACAGATAAAATCAACAACGACAGTAACACAAGTTTTTAAAAGAGATGAGGCGGATCCCAAACAAGCTTGGACCCAATTATTATTTTCTTTTCGCCTAAAACTACATTTTTTATTAGGGAGCAAACACCCTAAGTCGTGTGGAACATAAGTTTTATTTAGTCGCTGGGGAAACTAAATAAATAGAATCAGAGCAATTAGTATGCAGACATTTTGGTCTCTAGCTCCTATCCTACACGACTTAGGATGTTTCTTCCATAATGAAGGATGTAGTCCTTGGTGAGATCTATCAAATGTGCCATGTTTGGTTGGAGGCGAAGCCGTGGGTCCAAAAGCGCCGAATCTCTCGGCTATACTAAACTTGTAACTAAACTAAGTATGGTATGTAAGGAAAAAAATAGTAAGGATTTAAAGGAAATGCCTAAAATTTAGGGTCAATTTATATACAATCTCTTAACAACAAAGTTTACAGGTTAAGTATATTTCAGTTCTTTGATATGACGGCTTAGCAGATGCGATGGTCAGAAATTGATCGTGCAAGATAGTGATACGTACAGTGATTGTTCAGTGGTTAACTGGTAAAGAAACCCGCAGGGCGTCTAAGTTCATCTTTTACACCCTCTTAGTGTATAAAGTTTTAAATAATTAAATTCAAATAAAGAATTGAATTGAATAAATAATAGTGACACACTTTCATCCGAGACTCCTTTCGGACATTGGGGAGCACGTAAAACTGACGATCCCGTCCCAGAAACCTACGAGCGGCCTTAATTAATCTAACGATATAATTAGCGATTAACCACATGAAAAGAAGATGTATTCTTTGGTCAAACTATAACTGTATCAAATTAGGATACTGTTTAGGCAGGTGTACACTGTACCACAAGTGTATAAAGTATGCAAATGAAAGCTTTCCCGTTAGTGGTGGTCGGGGTTCGATTCTCGAGGGTCCGCTACGGAAATTGAAGGCAATGCCTGAAAATTGGAAACTGGCGTCGACTGTCGCTTAATTTTCATTTTTAATCCGAAATGTTTCGTCGGTATCTTCGCCTTATCGACAGTTTATGCCAATTCATAAAAGAAATGAAATCTTTCACAATTTAACTTGTTTATTAATACCAGTGAAGCGAACGACGCGTCGGGAAGACCTGAGTTCCAAATCAGACAAAAGAAGGCTTTTTCTGTTTTTTGGAAGACCTACGTACATTATATACATACCCACTGCTCTAACGCTGAAGGCATACATGCTGAGGAAACCTGCACACTAAGATAATTGTGTGTGAAATGGGGAAGGCAAAGACAACCCACCTCGTTAAATATGCCAAGAAAGTTGTTCTTTGTGGTTAGTTCCATAGAATGACCCGATCCTATTTATGTATACGACTAAAAAGCACTAAAAACATTACCCAGTTATCTGAATTATTCTTCTTACAATTAGTCGTATTCCTCACTGTTGACAGTTATGATCATTCTATGGAAATAACGACGTAGAACGTCCTTACAGCCTGAATAAAACTGTTTTCTCAGATTCGGAGCCGAGACAAACACTTTTATCGCAAATTGAAAACGATTGTTTTTCTTCAATTCCGGTTCCGATGGTTTGGAGATATACAGAGCCAAAACAGAAAAATTGCACACTTTCAGATTTCAGTGGTATTTTTATGTTGTTTAGATAATTCTTTAGAAATTGATTCCTTTCCTGTACCTTTCTTCCGACACAGTAGCAGCCACCGGGTAGCGTAATTCCAAAGGCACCCATAGGCTATAACACCCACACTTCGAAATTTCTGTACTGCAGCCTCCTTTGGAATTATGCCACCGGGTATTTTTTTATAGATATAAAAGCAATAGTGCCAGATATAATTAAAAAAAATTGATGAGCTGAAAAAGCAGCGCGCGTATAGCCGGGTAGAAGAGGCCAGTTACAAATATCTTAATATTGATTTAGAGTCTCATTTTAAATAAAAATTTTAAGATATTAATATAGCAACATTTACTAAATTATAAGTTTCTATTTACAAGGTAGGTTGTCGTCCTACTTTTATTCTCATATATGTTCATTATGAGAAATAAATAGTTGTTCAACTTCCTTCAAAAATACCCTAAACCATTTACGAGAAAAGTTGTTCAATATACAATCTCGAGGAATGTTCAGCCCTTATAAGGAACGGTGGTTTAACTCTTATACTCAGTAAGGGGAAACCGTACAGAGATTGCCCAAATCTATAAAAAAAATATAAAGGGCGGCATCTGCCGTTCCATTTTCACGACTCTACGATATGGGATTTTTTAAATAAATCATGAAAAGTGTTCTTCAAAGCCGGTAGCGCTCAAGCAACACGTGTTTCTAGGCGAGGGTGACTTACCATCACATAATCTGCCTGAACGTACAATACCCACTTAGATTCAGAAAACTTTACTTATACTTTACTTTAGAATAGAATATACTTGCTTACACAGAAAGTTATCATAAAACAATGATTTTGTAGTAATTGATACAATGTAGGCGGTCTTGTCGCTGTGAGCGATCTCTTCCAGAAACCTTTTGGTGGAGAAATTAAGTAAGGAAGTAGATTTTGAAAAAACGTTACTATACATATGCTGTGATATACCAGCTTTACTAATTAACCAATAAGAAAGATAAAAAGAGTTCAGTTGCTTTTCTACTAGTGAAACAAAAATCCCAATTGTTCTGTTAGCAGAACTGTTTCAATAGGACTACTGGGAACAAAACTTACTTTTTCGCATGGGCAATTTATATTTATTTATTTTTAACCATTTGAAATATTTAGAGCGCTGAGGTTACATCAACATAATATGAAACGCGTTACATAATAAGCGTTAGAAAATTTAAAATTAAATTACTTGTTTTATTAGCTAGCATTGTTGCTATCGGGGAGCAATAACACTCTTGTTTCCCCTACAAAAGGTAGGGTAGTTCATAATTATGAGCGCGGCGTTCACGTCCTCATTTCGAGTCGCATTCTTTTCAGGGGCTGCCGCGCCTCCAAGTATTTTAATTAGTGAAGCATTTTCTTCTGTATATCATAGTAAAACCTCTTTCATGGTCCCGCATAATTTTATGAGAATTACGACGCCTCGAGCCTCGGGTGTGCTCCGCTTCAATTCCGGGGAGCGGTGTGAGAGGGGTATCGTCTGAATATACTTAGTTACATCTCTTTCTAGAGCGATGACGTAGAAAGAGATACTAAAGGCGTAGTTCCATAAAGTCGTTGACCGCTTCGGCGACGGACCTGTGGTGGATGACCAACGGTCACCGATCTCCGTTGTTTACACTTGGTCGTTGGCCGAAGTCGTTCAACGTCATTCGCTCGATGTCAAGTGACACTTTGACATTCGACGAATACGGTCGACTACTGGTAATTGACATATAGGCGGTGGCCGCATGCTGTGACCGCCCGGACGGTCGGTCAACGATCAGGTGTAACCGTGTAACTATAGTCTATTCGAGTTAAGAAAATAGTGAGTCATCGCTGTCGTCCGGCCTAGCCACGCCCCCTGACCAATCACAGCGCAGCAAATTAAAAAGCCAAGTTCACATTGACCAGTTCAAGGCAGACCCTCGTACGAAACGGTCGTGTCCTTCGTGCATTACAGTAAATTTTAAAATGAACACCTCACCTATTTGTAAAAATAAAAGTGGATCGATAATTCATAGCGGAGAAAGACGAGTAATTTACAATGTTTGAATTTTTATTCGACTGTGACTAGACCTTTACCCTGCAATTGCACTGATGACTCACTATTTTCTTAAACCGAATGGACTATAGTCGGCCAGTAAATGAGATTTGTGGATGGAAACTTGGAGTTTGTTGGTTAACTCCTTCACATTCCAAATCCAAAAGTCACAGCCAAACTTTCTGCAGTCAGTATTGAACAAAACAATCAACAATGTTGTACTTTTGGGGTACACTTTTTCAACAATTTTTTTTATTGTATACAGACGAGCAATCTGACTACCTGATGACGGTAAGTGATCACCGTCGCTATTCACCCTGAAGACTACTCATACTCATACTTAGACCATTTATTGCTTTTCATGTGTAACAATTGGTATTAAAAAAAAAATTATATGATCATACATGAAACCCTGAGTAGAGTCCGCAATATAAAATAAGAGATTATAATAAATTATAATAGTAATAAATGCTAACGGGATAAATTAAATTAAATGTAAGTCATACATAATTGATTTTTAGTGAAGTATGACTTCGATGTGAAGTGTCTCATGACTGGCTCTCTTACGCTTCAAAGCGAAACACAGCAATGCTTGCGTTACTGCTTTGCGGCAGAAATATATAAAAGTGTAGACCTCTCTAGGCAACCCTGCGCATCTTCTACCATCTTCGAATCTATATATACTCGTAGCTAATTTATTACTTGTCTTAAGTTTTTTGTGTGCCAATATTAAATTCATGAGGAAAGAACCACTTGATAACTTAATAACTAAGGCACAGACGGCTTGTGCAACGGTCTATGCCTTAATAACGTAAAAAAGCAACCTCTGCTCTCCTCAGTCTAACGAGCTCGAGAGCGTGTTGCATTAAAGAAATCTCGTATTAATTAAAATCCCTAAGACGAGCTCTGTGACGCTGCAACCTCCGCTCCTCCACCCCGATTTTGAAGCCAGAAAGCGCCAGTTGCCGCAAGAATGAACAGTCGGTGCCCCAAATTATCTGACCCCTATTGATGCTGATATAATATGTCAGTTGGGGGGTTAAATAACTCAGGGAACAGAGTGTACATTTTATGGTGCGGGTTAAATTATTTTTTCCGACTTACACAAACACTAATTTTGCGTTCTTATCTAAATCTGTCACAGACACTGACGTTTGTGATCTCTGGAATGCATGGAAACGCATATACAGTACAGTGGAAGACACAACAAGTCCCTAAAACCCCTGTCGCAATAAGTTTTTGTTACGATTTCTTGACAATCGTTTGAATTTGTCAAATAAATTAAAGAGACGAAGTACCAAAGGATATTCCTGATGTGTTTACCACTTTAAGGATTAGGGGTAAAGATTACTGAACCATCTAATCTTTTGGTTATTTTCAAAATCTGTCAAATTTTGATCACAATAATATCGTACAGTTATTTTTTATTAGTTTGCCTACCGCTATTATTTACTCTTTATTGTACACACACACAGAATATGTTACAAACTTAGACAAAAATATGTGAAAAACAAAGAGCGTGACTTATCTCTAAGAGAAAAGAGCAAAAATAACCAATAAGAAAGAGAAAGTAATGAATAAAAACGATAATTATAAAAAAGGGATGTCTATTATCTCTGTCCATCGGCGTGAAAGCGTGAACTAATATTGCAGTTGCAGTTCACTTTTTCATACCATACGAGGGTTGTCTGTTGTTTCCGACCTCAACATGAAGATGGCATCTCTCGTCAACAAACGTTGGGGAATATGTTTGCGCATCCATTGAAAGGTACTCACCAAAATTTCAGACATTTTGGACGCGCAGGAGTTGTTTTACAATCGTTTGATCACTCAAACGATCGACTCACGTCGATATGGATTTTTGTGTAAAAATGGAAAAAAATCGAGTATGCCTATCGAGTAATCGAGAGCCTGTCATTAATTTTTTAAAGGCAATTACTGCTACCGATTTATGATTTATTGCGTATACAGTTACCCCCGCAATATGGAAACTGGTTTATGTTTAACATACGATGCTTACTCCCATATGCTCACATCTTATTCCATTCAATGCGGACTTGTCTCCTTCATGACCTCGGTACTCTTTCCCACAATGCCAAGTCGAATATCTGGCACTTTGAGCGGAGTAGCATTTGCACGTGACATGAAACTTGACACTGATGAGCCTGTTTCTCAAGTTTAACTGAAAATGGCGTATACAGCTACCTTCACGCTAGTATAGCTACAGTCCTGGGATAGCAATTTACATGTGTAAATATTTGTGTTTTGCTGAGTTTGACATTTGTTACACTTATTCAACACATAAAAACGGGTCATTCATCGTGCTCCACCTTGGCTCTCCACCGGCTACCCCAGGTCTTTCGTCGTTTTACGGATGCGAACTGAATTGAGATTTATCTTTGATAGATTAGATTACCCTGATGATTTAGCTACTTATTCCCCAGAAAATATCTGGTTGCCACGGGAAACTCAAGTACTATTGACGAACAAAAGTGTACAATTTGTACCAACTTGAAATTCATTAATTGAATTTGATTCGAATTAATTATGTAACCACTGTTAATACTCTGAGATAACTATGAATATGAACGTAGAAGCTCCAAGTTAATAATGATATTCATAAACAAGCTTAAAATGTAGAAATATTACTGAATAATGTGGTAATTATTATGATATTAATGGTTGATAAAACACAGCTTTGAAACAAAAAGATTATTTCACAGTATGTTTTAACGACCCGATAAAAGTCTGCTACAGCTAGAAAGTTGGGCGCAACACAAAGTTATGTGAGAACGCTCCAGAGGCCTACATCCTGACCCCGGAGCACCGGAATTTGCATTCATTGCGTCGCAAAACTTTTCGCAATGTGTGCCCTGGATTTGTTTACTACTTACAACTAACTGTAAGTTGTAACCTAGGCTGGGAGCCTCTTATATCAGCTCTATAAAATATAAATAATTTTATAGAGCTGAAATAAGAGACTCCCAGCCTAGGTGCACTAACATTGAAACTTGGACACTTACAAAGAAATCAGGCTCTCGGGGCAGAGGAAGATATTGAAAGATCTTGGGGCAACCAGGACCGAGGACGGATGATGGATTAATAAGGAAGGACCTCTGTTCTTCCTTATTAATCCATCATCAGATTGAAGAGCTGTGTATATAGAATCCTAAAAACTACTAGATAAGCTAATAGTAGATTTTCTGGCGTGTTGACTATTATTAGTAAGACTACGCCTACAAAAAGGTCTGAAACCAAGTGTACTTTGCTTGAAACTATTTGTCAGAGTTCTTCAGGCTGCCCGTAGGCCTCTGACATGGCTTAACGACTGCTGTCGAACGACAACAACCGGGACCGACTGCTTAACGTGCTCTCCGAGGCCAAGTGTACTGAACGTGGGCTTACATCCTGAGGCAAGTCAAATAAAGGACAATGTTTTTGTTCCAATAAACGCAATTTGAATCTATTTACTACAATATATTCAATATTTATCGTATAAGTCGAATGTATGTTGAATTATAAGCTAAAAACAATGTCCATTATTTTTTTATTCATTGCTCACTGCTCAGCTTAGCCATCCGCAGAAATCATTTCAACCCGCGACAATGCTATACCAGCCGCCTTCATTTCGTTTTCAACGAAATTAGATTCCTTGTGTTACGAACTAACACTATATATTCTTGATACTTCAGTTTGCTGTAAATATTGTACAAAAATATTGAGGAGAAGGTAATCACTACGTTAACCTGAGACACGGCTGAGACTCATACTCGTAGCCGTAAAAAAGCTATATTGATTATAGATAATAAATTATTATTTTTTAAACCGCCTTTCCATTGTGAAGATCCCCTTACTTTTTGAAAAACGATGATTTAACATTGCATTATACAGGATATTATACGGATATGATACAGAGAAGAAGACGTAACATTAAAAAACAACACAATGTCAGAAAGACACATGCTCAGCATGTTTTTCCTGAAGTTTTCCAGATGTGGGCAGGGCTCCATGGTCCTAAACATTTGAGCTAAAACTCGAACCATAGCTATTACCGTTCCATAGATCCAACTAACATCAAAGATACTCCAAGATCTTGGAAACCACTGATCCAATTGTTTATCAGACATGGCTAAGAACACTCAACAAAATTCTCTATTAAATTAAAAAAACCGAGTCCAAATCGAATCATCCGTTGTTAAGTTATGACGCCACAGATAAAAAGACAGACAGACAAACAAACATGTCAAACTTATAACACCCTCCCTCGATCGGTCAGAGGTTAAAAATGATTTACCACAAACTGTGAGTAATGAAATCAAAACCTTGATAACTTCTCGTTAATAATCGTCGAGGAGGGCGTATCCGAGAGTGAGTGTTGGGTCATTCTTCCCCCATTATTTTAATATGTATGATTCTGAACATTGGTTTTCCGTTTTGGTTGTCGACCAATACATACTACGTATTTTCTAAGACTTAACAAATATTAGCAATTTAGCGGCTATGTTGCCTCACCACATTGGCAACTCCTCGAGACATCTCATTAAGACGGTATCAATAAAATTTCTGTGAACTTCAATTCCGTGGTTTTAAGAGGGTGGTCTGTGCGTGAAAAATCGTGAAATGTTCTCCCGTCATAAAATAATAATAAAGTAATATTAATAAATGAAATTTTATATTCATTATCGGATAGTCAATATGAATGTTTGCATAAAATTAAATTTTTCAGAAATTTTTAAGATTTGAAGAACTTAACAATCGAAATTTCACGATTTTTCACGCGCAGGTTTTAAGAAGGTTCTTAAAACCACGGAATTGGAAGTTCACAGAAATTTTATTCTGATGATATTTTTAACATTTGTAAAATTAGATTACGGTTCTCCAGAAATATTCACTCTGCCCTCAGCTAAATTAAATAGGTAATTTAGCTACAGCAAATATAGTGGTAACTTGTTGTAGAAAATTGTGTTTTGAGCCTACCCAAAATCTATTTAATACAAAAATATATTTTCTAAGCCTTAAAGCCTTTTGTTTAGTTGGGTACCGTATAACTTTTAGGCACGTAGGGGCTCAAATGAAAATATGCTACTAGCGGTTACCCATCCTGGTTCTGACCGCGTTCAACGTTGCTTAACATGTACAGTCGACCACAGGTCAACCTACCCAAAACGTCAAAATTTGAGAATCTGAAATGTATCATATAAGATTGAGATTTAATCGATGGTTTTTGACAGATGGTATACTATATCTCGTGGTCGACTGTACGATCACTTTCGGACCTTGCTCACAACTAGGCTAGCCCTAAAAAAAAGTGACCAAGCATCAAGACTACACTATCGCTCTACAATATAAAGTAGACCAAAGACAGGAACTGACGCAAAGGATTTTATGATTAAGCCGAACCTTCTTATTATCGCCGGCTTAACTAATGTCTTTGTCCCTTTCCTACCACCAGTTATCTCACCTAGTCTCTTAACATTTTTCCATTTACCTTTAGGCACTCAATCACAGCAGATTTACCTTGCAAGTTTGCAAGTAATCCTTTGCTAAATTGTTTTGCAATTTGTAATAACGAAAATAATAAAATACTTACGGCCATATTAGAAATCGGGTATCTTTGTCTCATGTAGGTAAAATGTGGGTAAAAAGAACGTATAAAAGTGGGTAAATAGCTTCTCTTGTACAGTCAGTTCTCAAAGTTGTCAGACCCCCATAGCTGAAGTATCAGTGTCAAAGTGGAATAGATCATTCAGGGCACAGACTGGGGGGTTTTGTAGAGCGTTCATGCTGTCATGGCATGTTCGTCCTATTTTATTGTTTGAAAACGGTTTACAGTGGTCTTTTTTTCGTGAAACTACTGTATTTTACCTAAAAAAATCGTCCGCGTTAAGTGTAAGACAGTAAAATGGGAGTGAAATATTACAAATTGTGTGAATCCGGCAACCTAACCTCCAATACGGTATTAACCTATATTTTTTTTTGCATCAATCTACTTACCTAACATACTAAAGAAGGATCTAAAATTAGATTTTCGATATCTAAACTAACATCAGAGATGTTAATGGTTAAATTATTGGACAGATGTTCTGTCCCTATTAACGAAAACAGTCCTTTATATGCAGCCAGGACCTGCTTGTATGGCGCTAGGAAACAGTTACGTCATAAATCTTATTGCCGTTTCTTTCTACCGTTCTGATTTTTGATTGCCTGTAGCTATTTTATTTTTCAACGAATATTAATTCTATTTTCACATTTTGACCATCAATTTATGTCTATTTCTTAATTTTTAAGAGATTATTATTATTATTTATTTATATTACTGTTTTTCTCCCATTATTGGGGTGAGTTTACCATACTGTCGCGAGCTTTTGGCCAAACGACAGTATGAGTGAAAGACGCATTACAAGTAGAGTTAATTAGAAGAAATAAAGTGAGTTGATCGGTGTATGAGAGTGTTGATGATGAGTGAATGTGAGACGTTTATGTGTCCATGGACAGGAATTTTCGAACAATCCTGCAAGTGTTTAAAATGGCAGCTTTCTGAAGAAGAATGAAAGTAAGAGGGTGTATTTGAAGTGTTTTCAGGCTGGTGTGTAAGGATTTGGGTATGACTCCTGTAGATGAAATTATGATGGGCACAGTTCTTACAGTGTTTACCCGCCACTGGGTCTTCAGTTCTATAGAGAGGTCCGTATACTTTGCTATTTTTTCAGCGTGGGTGGTGGTGAGGTTGTGTGTGTTGGGGACGGCTATATCAATGAGGTAAACAGTTCGGTTCTTTTTGTCATGGAGTGTGATGTCTGGTCTATTGTAATGTATTGTTTTATCTGTTATTATTGTTCTATCCCAGTACATTTTATAATCAGATGATTCGAGGATTATTTGCGGTGAGTATTTGTAATATGCAGTCTTTTCAGGGATTAAATTGAATTTAAATGCTAAGTACTGATGTATGATAGCAGCGACCTGGTCATGTCTGTGCTTATAGTCCGTCTGTACGATTGCTTTACACGCACCAGTTATATGTTGTATTGTTTCGGAGCTGCTGTGGCAGTGTCGACATAGATCGCTCGGTAGGCTTCTATCCCGTATTATGTGCTTTCGGTAGTTTCTAGTGTCGATGGTCTGATCCTGTATTGCTATCATAAACCCTTCCGTTTCTGGGAACATCTCACCTCGCTTGAGCCACGCGTTTGACGCTATTTTGTCAACGTTTGGGTTGGTCAAGTCAAGTCGATGGCGTCCATGCAGGGACTTCTGAGTCCATGCATCCAGTTTCTGTTGTATGGAATTCTCAGCTAGTAATAGTTGTATTGAAGGGTCACCCAGGTTAAGTGGGGTGAGTTTATGATCAGCTTGGACTATTGCTCTGTGTAGTTCTGATTGCTGTTCGTGTGCTCGGTCGTGGAAGTATGTTCTGAGTGTTTTGACTTGCTTGTTATGTAGATTTTGTATATCGATGAGGCCCCTACCTCCTTCATGTTTTGGTAGGGTCATTCTCTGGGTGCAGGCTCGTGGGTGATGTTTGCGGTGCTTTGTCATGGAAGTGTTGATCATGCGTTGGAGGTTTTTTAGTTCAGTCTGTGACCATTGTATTATTCCAAATGAGTAAGTTAGTACAGGGACAGCATATGTGTTTATGGCTTTAATGGTGTTCCGAGCATTTAGTTGAGTTTGAAGAATTTTATGTAATCTTGTTTTGAATTTTTGAATGAGAGTGTTTTTAGTTTGTTTATTGTGAATTTGCTGTGACTGTTGGTATCCTAAGTATTTGTATCCTTCATTTTCGTCTACCGGGTCTATTACTTCTTGATTTGTTAATTGATATGTATTAGGTTCTATTTTTCCTCTGTGTACCGATTGAATTTTACACTTGTCGATTCCAAATTCCATATGAATGTCTGTAGTAAATTCCTGTGTGATATCTGCTAGTGTGTGTATGTCGTTTAGTGTGCTGCCAAAAAGCTTAATGTCGTCCATGTACATCAGGTGTGATAGGGTATAGTGTGTGTTAGTGTGTTTTATTTTAAATCCATTTTTGCTTTCATTAAGGAGATTTGAGAGAGGATTGAGCGCGAGGCAAAACCAAAGAGGGCTTAAAGCATCTCCTTGGAATATGCCTCTCCTGATATTGATAACTTCTGTTTCAACATGTGTTCCGTTTGTGTTTAACTTTAAATTAGTCTTCCAATTAAGCATAGTGTTCTCGAGGAAATTTATAATTGTTGGGTGGATTTTATAATGTTTCAATACGTAAAGTAGCCATGTATGTGGTACCGAGTCATAGGCCTTTTTATAGTCAATGTACATAGTGTATATGTCTCTCTTCTTTTTAAAAGCTTGTTTCGATGCTACAGCGTCGATTGTAAGTTGCTCTTTACATCCCTGACTGTATTTTCGGCACCCTTTCTGTTCTTCTGCAAGTATGTTGTGGGTTTGTGTATGTTGGTAAATTGTGTTACTGATACAAGAGGTTATTATTTTGTAGATAGTCTGCAAACAAGTTATTGGACGGTATTTTGCGGGGTTTTTCATATCTGACGGGTCCTTTGGTAACATATATGTAATTCCCTGTGTTATATAATGCGGAAGAGTTTCTGGGGATTGTATGAATTGATTAATGTGTGTCAGCAGGAGTGTGTGTGTGCTAGTGAACTTTTTATACCAATAGTTGTGTATGTTGTCTGATCCCGTAGCTTTCCAGTTATGAGTTTTAGCAATTACAGCTTGTAAGATTTCCAAATTAATGCTTTCATACCTCATTTCCGGTAAGTCTGCGAGCCTTTCTTTGTCTCTTTGAATCCATTCATTCTCATTGTGTTCTACAGGGTTAGACCATATATTAGACCAAAATGTGTGTAAGTTTTCCGGAGTCGGCATGTCTGTGGATGTATCTGTGTCTGTCGTGTTTCTGTGATCTCGGGCGAGTGTTCTGTAGAATGCCTTCTCATTGTTAAAGAACTGTTTATTCTGAATTTTTCTATTTGTAGTTTGTTTATATCTCCGTAGTCGGCTAGCTAGTGCATTTAATTTTTGTTTCAGTGTATCTAGAAAGTGAGTTAATTCTGTATTTTGACTTTCGTGACGTGAGTGAATTTGATACTGCCGTTTTATTTGTTCTACATGCTTTACTAATGATTGATTACGGTTTCCGTTGATATACTCTGTTAACCTGCCTATTTTTACTCTAAGGTCCTCAATTCTATTTTGTAAACGTTTCTGCCATGGTGGTATATGTTCACTTTTCCTAGTATTGTCCCGGGTATCAGATATCCTAGCTCCATTTTGTTTTGCAGCAGTGTAAGCAGCGCAATATATAACTGTTTGTGTTGTTGTAAAATCGGTGTCAGAAGTTAATGACCTTGGCAAGACTTTATGATTTAGAAAATCTACTATACCCGTTAATTTTTTTGATGCTTTCTGTTTTGGTATGTGAGGTCTAGTTGTGGGATCTGAATTTTTAAACTCTTCCATAGTTTTCAAAAAAGTTTCCTCTATTAGTTTTTCCTCTTCTGATTGTAAATGTGTTGTTACTTGTTCTTCTTATTATTATTATTATTATTATTTATTATTACAAAAATTGCACAGTCATACAGTTTACACTAAAACACTGTGAATTCAGATGTTTAAAATGGACACTATACTGTACTCAATGTACAGTATAGTGTCGTACAATATATTAAATATAATAATAATATATCTACATACATAAATCAATCCTACAGTAACTTAAAGCTCATTCATTCATCCTCTCACAAAATCGCAGACAATGGCAACATATTTCCCTCCATCGACTGGCAAATAAGTCGCATTCCGGTACTAGTGCAAGAAGCGCATTCAGTAGCACTAATGCACGCACAGAAGGTGAGTTACGATGGAAACCGGTTCGCGACAAAGGCGCTAACAACAAGGGGTGGCGACGAGCCCGGAGATAGCTGTCGGGTACATACAGCCTGGTCAGTCGCGACACTAAGTCTGGGCAGTCCGACTCTCCGCGAAGAATGCGGCATGATGTGGTAATTAAATCAGAGTTTCGCCTCACTTCGAGGGAATTAAAGCCCAAGACTCCGAGCAAAAATTTTGTAGGATATAAGAATGGGTAATATCCGTACATTTTTTTGTACAAAAATCGGAGGAACGCTTTTTGGACCTTCTCAAGAAGGAGAGTATATGTAACCTCGTATGGGTTCCACACTATTGAAGCCGCTTCCATTTTGCTCCTCACTAATGCCGTGTACACCAATTGTATTGCCTTAGGGTCGTGAAAGTCACGGGTATTGCGAACAACAAACCCTAACCTTCGGAAACAGTTGGCAGAAAGGGACTTCATATGTTCATGAAACGTGAGCTGTGGGTCAAAGAGAACACCAAGGTCTTTAACAGAATCGACACGCGTTACTGAGTCAGATCCTAACATATAATTTATGTGCATAGGTTTATGCGCACGACTAAAAGACATAACATAGCACTTGTCAGGGTTAAATAGAAGTTTGTTGGTGACACTCCACTCAAATACTGCACTGAGGTCACTCTGCAATGATATTCCGTCTTCCAATTGTTTTAAGCTGTAGATCAGCTTTAGATCGTCTGCGTAGAGCAAGCAATTTGTGTGTCTGAGTACACCCTCTAAGTCATTTATCATTATAAGGAAAAGAAGGGGACCTAATATGGAACCTTGACTTACTCCTGATCGTGTGTGGTATGACTCAGAAACGAAGTACCCATACCGAACGTACTGTTGCCGATCCCGCAAATAGTCAGCAAACAATCTAAGCAGACCTGGAGTGAAACCAATGTCACAGAGTTTACCCAGCAACACATCGTTATCGACGCGATCGAATGCCTTTTTAAAATCTAGGTAAAGAACATCAACCTGTGTTCTAGATTCGAGATTACTAAAAATGTTGTTGACCAAGGTCAATAGGTTTGTGTTAACTGATCTGTTTTTCCTAAAGCCATGCTGAGATTCGCAGAGCCTTGCGCTAACTTGCCGGTAAATATTATTGTGCAGAATTGTCTCAAATAGTTTAGCAATAGAAGACAGGATGGCAATGGGTCTATAGTTTTCCACGCATGCCTTGTCACCAGTCTTGGGGATTGGGCTGACCCTAGAAACCTTCCAACGTTGCGGGTACCGGCCAGAAGTGAGTGCCAGATTTAATATAAAGGTGATTGGCTGTATTAATTGATCCTGACATCCCTTCAGGACATAAGGAGGAATGTTATCTGGACCAACTGAACTCCT
This sequence comes from Hofmannophila pseudospretella, assembly GCA_947369225.1. Classification (NCBI taxonomy): domain Eukaryota; kingdom Metazoa; phylum Arthropoda; class Insecta; order Lepidoptera; family Oecophoridae; genus Hofmannophila; species Hofmannophila pseudospretella. The sequence continues at coordinate 9,072,609 of OX376330.1, read as the reverse complement.
AGACTTAAGGCTTTTCAAACCGGCCTCAACCTCGCTAACGGTTATTTTATGAATGTGGACACTGTTAGCAGTATTACACTCGTCGTTCCTATTCACATAGTCACTATCAAGTACCGGGGCGTCTGGGAGAAACACGCTGGAAAAGAAAGTAGCGAAGGCATTGGCTGCGTCAACACCGACACATTCACTCCCCCCAAACGTAACCCGTGGTTCAAAACCTCCCCTAGATTTAAGGCTGTCTATATGTCCCCAAAAAGCTTTAGGATTGTTCTTAATGTTTCTTTGAATATAATATAGATAATTATCATGCGCATGGGTCAACCGTTTTTTAATATCGGCTCTGAGCCTACTAAATTCTACGTAGAAATCACGATTCCCAGTGGCCTTCCAACGACGATGTAAATAAGCTTTACGTTTAAGATCCATGATTATGTCACCAGTGAACCATACTGGGTACCGTCTGCAAGGTTTATCAGATCTAACCTTCTTTGGTACACATATGTCAAAGGTATCATAAATCAAGGAATAGAAAGCCTCCACTGCGACGTCAACATCATTTGATTGAAAAACTTCTTCCCAGGATATATCACAAACAAGCCTGTATAAAAGCTCAAAGTCTGCTTTCGCAAAATTCCAGTCTCGTTGTGTGTCTAGATTGCTCGGTTCGAAATGGTCAGAGTTAGGAATACGGAGAGCTTCACGCGGCGTGAGAAGGATGTTAAGTGGTGGGTGGTACAGGTCACGATGCGGCACTAGGCCGCCGCCCTCCACCTCAGTAACAGTTACTGTCTGTATGCGCTCTTGCACCAGTACAACATCCAATTTACCTCCATACGCATTCTCGATTTCATTCATCTCTTTCAGCCCACATGCATTTAGGAAATAACAATAATAATTGAGTATATTACAGGATGTATAAATTGGGTTAAGGTTTAAATCACCAACAATGACTACAACACCCCGCAGGTCGTCAATGATTGATTCCACAGAGTTGAACCATTGCATGTACATAGTGTCCGATGCTCTAGGATGAATATAAACCACACACAAGTGTATGGAAACGTTGTCGACTTTGAACGAAGCCCATAGGTCCTCACCGGCTGCCGTCTCGAGGTCCCGACGACGCTCAAGGGTAATGCCCGGGCGAGCCGCCAGCAGCACACCGCCGCCCCGTCCCGTAGTCCGGTCCCGGCGCAGGAGGCCCCAGCCACCGCAACATATCTCCGCATTCTCTACCGACGCATCAAGAAATGTTTCTGTAGCAGCTACGATGTCACTGTCCAGAAGGAAACTATTAGAGATGCATTTAATATTTGATAATTGGAAACTACAAATACAAATATACTTTATTGCATACCCGGGACAAAAACAAAACATACAACATAAAGATAGGTACATATAATGTGCAGAAGGCGGCCTTATCGCTTTAACTACCCTATGGCACTTGGAATGCAAGACACTAGGCATTCCTGATGCATACGACTCTCCCATAATCTCGACCTTCGAATGATTTTCAAGATTCTAACACGGTCTTTGGCCAAATTGCGTGTATACACTAGCAGGGGCCATACATTAAAGAAAAGAAAAAAAGGGCACAGGCTGTTAGCATTCTCGTCCGTCACCAAATGATAATAGGACTGTGGCGATATATTACGATTAGTTCACTCAACTCACCAACAGATGTCGCTGTACAACGCGCTATCGAAGTGTTCCTAGGACTTCGCATATATACAAGTTTCAAACATCAACTGGTGGACCGGCATTGGTCCCCAGGTCACGCAGCCTGATGGGAAGATCTTCCCTTTTCCTGTTCCCAGTTCCTCTTCGCTCGAGAACCTACGACTTACAGTCATCTCTGTACCTACCTATAACTTCGAACAACTTGCCGCCTTTAGGTATCCAAAGCTACTGGCGCATCTTTCCTCGTATGCGAAGTCCTCCCGAAAGAACAATCAAGCCTTAGAGCGTCATCAGAATGAAAGATTTAAGATAGAGGTAGACCTTACTTCAGAATTTAAAGGCTGTGAGGTGACAAAAAGCAAGGCCGGCTAGGAGTAGGACACCAGTTTTTTTAGGTAATTAGCCTTGAATTCGGATCTAGGTCCCTAAAGTAAAGCGATTTGTAAATTTTTTGTCTATGCTATCCATCATTCTGATGTGTCAACAAAAACTTCTTAGTTTCATTATTATTTATTACCAAAGCTACTTTAGATATCTTAACCATGGCATGTGTTGATAAAACTAAAACTAAAACCAGTCTACGTTTATAAAGGCCAAAACAAGAATTAAGCCTTAACTGGAAGTTCTGCCTTAGATGATTTACCGTACGTGAGTTAAAAGAATCGGCCTTAATGTTAAGGCTTCCTTAAATCCCGTGTCATCTCTATCTATAGCTACACGTGTGGCGTAGACAGGGATAGCAAGTAGTTTAATGAGGACGTTTCGTGCAATTACTACGAAACGGTTGTCAATAAATAAATTCTTAGATATGAACCGGAGTCTGGGGCAGAGAAAGTGCAGATTTTCGGTCCTCTCCAAGAAAAGACACATCTTTGTTAAATACCATCAGGTGACCCGGTTTCTCGTCTGCTCTTCTCATTTAATAAAAATAAAAAACGAAACTACCTACTTTTTGCTATTTCCGACTTCCGAATATTACGGCTGGTTTACACCTTTTCAAGTGATTAGTCAAGTGGAAAGTAGGACAGTGGACAGTAGGACATTGCTTGTTTACACCTTTTCAAGTAGCAAGGACAGTTGAAACAAAATCCTGTATCCACTGTCCATTCTACTGTCCTTGCCACTTGAAAAGATGTAAACCAGGCCTTATGCGAGCTTAGTGAGCGGCGCGTCATCAATCTGCGCGGTTGAGCGGTTGATAAGACAGCCTTCAGCCGTCAACGTGTCAATGCCCAAATATAAAATACGGGAAAATCGCGAATCCCCAGCGATACGAATCACTCTGACAGGTTAGATCTCGTGTAATTGATTGAGGTTTTTATTGCATTTTACACTGATAACCACTAGAGGGTTGAAATGAAAATATATTGTTGATAATTTACAGTCTACATTTCTTGATAATCTAAATGCCTATTAAATTACTTAAAATATGGAACTTGCAAAAAAGAATGGCACAGCCTGCCGGCGTCTGTATTTCCCGAAACCTACAACCTTGGGATCCTCCATCGTCGACCTCATGGTCGCTTACCATCTGAGAGCGAGATCGAGATCAAATGCGGGTTTAGAAGTCAATAATAAATTTTTTTTTAAAGATCCAGTGAGACCATGGGTGAAAAAAAATTAGTCTCCCCATTCCTACCTTCATGAGTGAGACTAATCACTAAATAACTCTACCGTAAGGTACTTTTTTTAAAGCTGAAGCTCGACTTTGACTGCGTTTGTCGAGAATCACAGTTTGCTTTTCATCTATATGAATCCTAATTATTTGCATCAATACAGCTCTATGGAAATAGTTCAGAGTCCTAACTAGGGGTAATTTTGATATCTATACTATATTTAGACACGGGATTGATATCTATATTTACAAAACTAGCCTGGACGCAAAATACAACACAAAATACCTAAATTCTATATTTTTTTGTTACGGAAAACATTATTTCCCAAGGGTACTCTGAAAACCGTGACTAGATAGCTAACTAGCTTGTCTTTACATTTATTTATCTACATTATTAACTTTTCTTATTACTTCGTTTAGCTAGGCTATTAAGAACATTTCCTCAGGCTTTCTTGTTACCTACAGTTATTGAATTTAGAGGTAACAATTTTGTATGACATAAGTATAATATTCTCTAAGTTAGTTTTAGTTAGTTTTAGACTTTCTTCAATTTTTTGTATGACTCCAGTATAATAATAGTACTCGTACATTGTGATACAAATGCGAGAAACGAGCAATAAACGAGATGACGAGTTTCGGCCTGAGTTTACAATTGCCTTTCCGCACGTATGTCACACAAAGTTTTCATCACACCTGGCGAGTAAATGCGCAACATGTAGCCAATACCTATGACTCGCGAGTTCCCGACACGTCTTTACAAAAATTAAAAAAATGAAATTATAATTGGTTAATTAAATTAGTAAAAGTATTCAGAAGTGAAGCCTGAATTGAAATATTTTATAGTTGCAAGTCGTGTTTCGTTCCGTTTTAGTATAATAGGCAGAAAAGTAAAATGCACTACTGCGAAATGATACGTTTTATGAGCAGATGTGATGAAAAGAATCTTCTTATATAATATTCTTAACGATGTCAAATTTAAAAGAAATTAAAACAGTTTAGAAATGTGTTAGTTAGTATTTTATTTACAATATCGAAACTAAGAAATTAACGTTGAAAGAACTAAAACTTAACTAAAACTAATTTAGAGAAGAACTTCCAATAAGCTAAAATGAACTAAAATCTATGAAATCCATCTAATTCCTAATTAGGTGACCCATGGGTACACAAATACAAAATACACAAATATTTATTTATACCATACCAATTATACAATTACAGTTTGGAGTAAACTTAAGTACGTACGTTAATGTATTATTAAGTCATTGTTATGCAAATTACCATACGCTCGACGGGATGGATTTTAATTCATTTTAGCTCAATGAAAGTTCTTCTCTAGTTTAGTTTTAGTTCTTTCATAGGTAATTTCTTAGTTTTAATGTTGTTATTAAAAGACACATTTCAAAATTGTTTTAATTTTTTTTTAATTTGACATCGTTAATAATATTACCTACACAAGATTCTTTTAAAAACTTTTTTTATCCGACTACGATGAAGCCAAATGAAAGCACAAGTTATGATTTTTACAGATATGTACCAAAATTTATTTTCTCGTTTGTGTAAAAAGTACTACCTACGTGGAAAAAAAATGTTACTGCGAATCTCACAAACATCGTAGTGGGCGGTCGAAACTTGGCGCATTAAATTTGAAATATTCCTCCAAAAACTAATTTATCGGACAACTTTTTTTGCCGTATCGTGTTGAGTAATTTTTGGGGAAGGTAGTCCGTGGTCCAGTATCCATAACTGAACAACTTTTACTATGGGGCCAACTCTAAAATCGCAATAAAAAAACAGTTGTTTCATACATTTCGATCGTGTAGTACTTAGGTATTGAGCTTTTGTATTACAGCTGGGTTCTTTTGCGATCCATAATTGAACATGGATACTTAACACCTGCTGGATCGAATCCGAAATGAGGACATCCGGCATAGAACAAAAGTTATCGACATAGCTCATATCGCAAGCTGAAGTGGCAGTGGGCCGGTCACGTCTGTCGCAGAACCGACAACCGCTGGGGTAGACGAGTTCTGGAGTGGAGACCGCGTTTGGGCAAACGTAGTGTGGGACGCCCCCCTGCTAGATGGAGCGACGATCTGCGCAAGGTGGCTGGCAGCGACTGGATGAGAAGAGCCGAAGATCGGGCTCAATGGCGCGCCCTGGGAGAGGCCTATATCCAGCAGTGGACTAGGATAGGCTGCTGATGATGACTGAACACCTAAGGTTGCCAGATGTCCCGTATTTTACCGTAATTTAACCCGTAATTATCAGAATGAAATACGCGGTAAACAAAACACCCGTGATTTTTAATAATCATTTAAGCGCGAGCTGAACAAACTGCTAGTTGACAACACATATTATTCAGTGAATGATTTTTTAAGTGACAAAGATATTAAATCAGTGTTTGCCCCATTTTTATTAACCTTAAGTCCGATCTATGTGTATGTCCATAATCAGTGTTTAGTGAATTAATACTACGACTACTGTTAATACTACTACTACTAGTCAACTGTTTAATTTAATTTTAACAATTTATATAATATTGACAATTAAAAAAATATTAAAAATATTTGTATGTCAAACGACGGAGCATAGTGATACCAACTCATTAAACTGTATACTTGCTTATTATTACCTATGTTCACGAATAAATTATCGATTGATTGATTGATTAAACTACTTGCTATCCCTTTCTACGCCACACTATAGTCCATCAAACCTAAGAAATACGTTATGACAGCTGCCAGATTCACTTGTCTAGGCATGTGAACCAAAAAATCGGTACCTATAATATCCGATTCTCAAGAGATATCGATATTAATTCTTTAAACTTTATAATCGTTTAGTTTTTTTCCAGATATAGGTACACCTATAGAAATGTAATTAAATAATATATTCTAGTTGTACACCGTACAACCGTACCGTTGTTTCTTTGATCGGTTGCGAAAGGTTGTGCTAGAATTTTGCTACTTTGTACAGTGGCAAGGTTAGATAAATTAAAGACCGAACTAGATTAAAAATAAGATTATTTATTCACTTTCACTGCTGGAGCTATCGTCATCGTCATTAACATTAATAATCAATTCATTATCAATAAAGTTGTCGTAATGAATGTCTCGATCGAAATCATCCATTATAATTTTCTTTGTTTTTTCTACCACTTTGGCCCAGTCATCTTTTGTGATGTGGGTACATGCTTCCTTCAGCAATTCTAACATTTTCTTCACGGTTATTATTATCAATTTATAGACAAGCAGCATTATTACTGATGCGTCTATGTCACAATGTTCAAATTATTATTAATATTGAATGCTGTTATTATTTTTATAAAGTCATACAAGGTTCGATTATTTTAATATTTTACCGATTAATCGGATACGCATGAATATGAACTATCGCAACACGATACACACTGACACGGTCAGGCGCGGATGTCCTATCTAGCGTTTACAATAATAGTTTTATCCATTCCAGATTCAAATGCTCCAGTAGAGAGTTTTTTTTTCATGTGTAGCAATGGTAATGCTTGGACGGATAGCGGAACGAAACCGACTAAATATTGACACAGTGAAGGCGGAGCTTCAAGTCAAATGTAATTTAAGTTAAAATGTATAGATATTTATATATTTGCTTCACAAAATGAGCTTTTAAAAGCTGTTACATTGAACAATAAATAAAGAGTTCGTCATAATAAACAACTGATGCTGGTAACCCTTAAACCAAAAAGTGGCAGGTGGCAACTCTATGAACCCCCCTCCCCGCTCTTCGGGACTATAGAGAGTTTTTGGTTACAACCTGTATAGTACCTACTTTGTGTTTCTGGGGTTGCTAAAGCCTTGTTCTTACTCATTCATTAGTCAAGTCATTACTAAACATAAACTAAACTTGTTACAATTTATAAAATCAAAATTCTAAGTATCATTTAAGGACCTCAATGTAAGTGAGTTTATTATTCAGCAGACTACTAACTAACACTTAGTATTTCGCCGAATAAATCTAACCAGTCTAATTATATCAACGCTGGAATTTCGATCAAAATTCCAAAGAGGTTTTGGTATTTCAGCGTCGAGTATGTGGGTATAGGTAGATATGTTATAATAAAGGTAATATTGAGGTTATTTATTTTACTACCTACACAATAGCAAGAAATAAAATTAATTTGATGTACTTGTTTGCATAAAATCCAACAGTCAAAGAAAAAACAAACAATTTTGTCCAATTTCCATGAAAACAAATTTGATGAATTAAAACTTCTAAGAATTGTAGAGAGGTAGGTAAATATTTTAAAAAATCATTCTGAGGTTACCACTTTTTAATTTTTTATTTGGGATTTTAATCGTCCGTTGAACTCAAAAAGTGAAAAAGTTTCCGTCGTGGGTAAAAAACTGTAATCTTGGATTTTTTTTAAATAATCTCCCGGAGCGCGTTCGTACCTTCACGGCTCTAATATTATAGCATAAATCGCAGGTTTGTTGAGTCATTATCACTGATCGGAGTAGGTAGGGCTCTTTCGGGTCAATGTCCTCAAAGGTTATATTAATATGGATATGATTTCAGGATCCCGTTTTAAGTTATCGAGCAAATGTTGTAAATTACTTTTATAAACCTCGCCCTTACTCGGCGGATTACGATTTTTTTAAAATTGTGAATTTACGAAGAAGTTAAAACACTACTATAGGTACACTAGCGCCATGAATCTTAAAAAAAAATATTGCGCCACCAATCTTAAATGTGGTATTATTATTTGTCTGTAACAAATATAACGTTAAAAATCTAAATAATATATTTATTCAATCCCGGAAATGCCGTGATTATTGGGCATACATATCCATATTATGACCGTATGTGGCAAGTACCAAAAACAGCCCTACCTACTCCGATCATAGGTCATTATGCTAAAAAAATCACTGTCAATTTTATTTATTAAGTATTTCGCATGCTAGGCTGCTTAAAAGTAAAGTGCTGCGGCTGCTCGTGGAATTCATTACACCCTTTTTCTAATTAATTTAAAATAATTGTCCTTGCTAGAGCTGCTTTTCGCTTATTTCAATTAACTTATTATTGTTATGATGTTTCTTTGATCGTAGGAGTAGAAGTTATATAATGTAGGTACATACTCGTATACTAAATGATTAATGGTTGTATTTAGTCAATGTTATTCAAGCATTATTTTGTTCTTTATTTACTTCTACTTGCTTGCTTATCGTATGGTTAGTGGCCAACCTATTTTTCAGAGTTGTTCAGGCCGCCCGTAGGCCTCTGACATGGCTTAACGACTGCTGTCGAACGACAACAACCGGGACCGACTGCTTAACGTGCCGAGACACGGAGGAGCTCAGATGAAATATGCCACTAGCGGTCACCCATCCAGGTACCGACCGCGCCAACGTCGCTTAACCTGCACGATCACTTTCGGACCGTGCTCGCAACTAGGCTATTTACTTCTACTGACCACGATCGATGAAAATGTATTCATTCAATCCATCTTGACGTTTACATTGACTACTTTTTACCTTGGCCACTTGCCTCGGGCGTACGTTAGGAAAACCCTTTCTAAAATTCTTTATCTCAGGGATGGAACTTTTGAATATAGTACGTAGAAGGTTCCTTTATATACTTTATACAATAGTGATTGAATGGAATCTTCCCTCTTACGGTAGTCGTCAATGATTACGGATCACAAAATATTGGGTTGGTAGACTTATCTATGTTGACTCTACTAGATTATTCATAGATTTTTTGTTATCTAAATTATTATATATATTATATTATATTAAGTGAAGTTATATTAGGACACCGGACTCTCATGAGGGTGGCCCGAGTTCGAAACCAGGCAATGCCATGTACCAATGAGTTTTTCGGTGATTTCGAAAGACTTACATACATTTACCGACTGCTCTAACGGTGAAGGAAAACATCGTGAGGAAACCTGCATACTGAGATAACCAGTGTGTGAAATGGGGAAGGCAATGGCAAACCACCCCATTAAATCTGCCACGAGAGTCGTTCTATGTGATTAATTCCTTAGAATGATCACGACCCTCAGCAATGAGGAAAACGACTTAGAAGAAAAGAGAAATTATTATATCTTTATAATTCACTGAGTCATGAAGTGATCCTGAAAGTAAGACCACATTGGGCGAGGTCATACCGAATACCGAATGATCGAGAACCATTATGGGTGACTCTCGTGGCACATTTCATTTGAGCCCCTCCGTGCCTCTTAGATCACCATAAACAGTCGGTCCCGGTTGTTGTCGTTCGACAGCAGTTATGCCATGTCGGAGGCCTATGTGCGGCCTGAACAACTTTGACTATAGTTTGGCCACTAACCTTACGATAAACAAGAAACCGTAATGTTTATAGGTAATTTCTTTTTCTTGGCGAGTGTTGTTAAGGGCATGTCACACGACCGACCCGCGAACAAAAAAACTTCCCAAATAAGTTATACTGACAATGTACTGAAGGGTATAACTTGATAAGGATGTGTTGTCCAATGAACATCGATATCGCCTCGTCCGCGCGCGCAGGCGCACGCTCATAATGTACATACAAACAAGACTTCGAAAAAAGTGAAGAACTCATTTGATATTGGCATTACATGCTTTCAAATCCGGACCTCATGAGAGTTCATGGTTCTATGTACTTATCCCTACTACGCCACCAATGCTCCCTATACAAAGTTTCGATATTTAATTCCTTTGCGAACGATCTATACCAGATTTTTCCTTTTAAATAAAACTCACTCTTGGAAAAGATAATTAACTTACTGCTTTTTCCTTTTAAATTTAAATCGGCGAGGCAAACAAATAGTTGACTTAATTTAAATTTAAAATCCCTCGTGAACTTCCATCGACAGTTCCTTTGGAGTTGTTTTCAATTAACTCGAGTTTCCTTTGAAATCGATGCCGTGAAATTCGTTTCCTTGACTCGAATACGTTTCATTTTAAATACTTACTTGCCTTCTTCTTGTTCAATTAAGCCTAATGGTCGGATACAAGTTGCAAATGGTCAAATTCAAATTCATTTTTTTTATTCATAATAGGAATTACACGTCAAGAAAAAATAAAAATAAAAATGATTACATTTCATTGCAATAACACAAAAAACATTTGAATTAATAATTACATTTACATTTTTTTAATTATTTAATTAATAATAATAAAAATAAAATAAAAAACTGAACAATGTCAAGTAATACATGTCAGGTCATGGTCAGTAGTTTCCATACAAGTCATTTTACACATTCTTTAGTAAAGGTAGTAACAGCATGACTGGAATAGTTAAGTAGGTATTATAGAATAGTATTATGCACTATTATAGAATAGTATCTTATCTTATGATAGTCGGGAATAACCCAGCGGCACTTCGACTCTTAAGGATCTTTGGTGCCAACCCCATTTTACACACTAGTCATCTCAGTCTCACTGGTCAGGTCAGTGTGCAGGTTCCTCACGATGTTTTCCTTCACCGTTAGAGCAGTCGGTAAATGATCGTAAGTCTTCGAAAAATATATAGAATAGTTACAAAATTCCAGTAAATATTCCACAAGTACGACATGAATGTGAAAATTAATGTGTATGGAAACCGAGTCGCACATTGCACCTTAATTTTTTAACCTATCATTCGAATGTGACTCGTTAGCTAGAAAGCGTATGAGTCTTCTGGGGGTCGCCTACCCGAAATCAGAGGACTATAGGCTCCTACCGTCCTTAATGCAAAGCATCTTTAAGGAACAGGAAGGAGACTAAGGTAAGGGGTGAGCACAAAAGATCCCTGAGGGTTGAAGAGCCGCTGGGGTTATCCCTGGCCGAACCTATCATTTACGGCATCATCTCGGCATGTAGAAAAGATACGACTTTTTAAGACAGGACTTGTCTTTACATATTCACAAATGAGAACCTGCCTAATACCGAAATGTAAATATTAAACAACTTTGTTTATTTAGACTGAATTTGCTCAGTAAACACGTCTCTCCTTAGTAAATAGCCACTAAAACTAAAACAAACTAGATCTAGCTAGATCCTTACCTACAAAACCAAATACAAATGTTTTTGAAAGTGGTCCTTGTTCGTTCCTGTTCCTGTTCCTGTTTCGCCCCGGTTTTTCGTCCCACATTCTTGTTTCGTCCCACATATGAAAATTTCTTGTTTCGTCCCACTTTCAGGAGCCATGTCAAAAGTACAGGTAAAAATATTAGGTTTTCGTATATATTCGTTAGAAAGGTACGAAGCTTTTTTTCAATAACGTCAGGAAATATGGATAAAGTGCATGCCGTTTCATAGCTCTAATGGAAGTTGGATTCCGATTTATGGTTTCATGAGTGAAAATAAATAATTTGTTCATTTTTAGGGATCCGTACCCCGAAGGAGAAAACAGAGCCCTATTGCTGTCGCTCCATCAACCGTCCGTCAAAGGGTCGATATACTTGCATTTCTGTGTTTCGGTTGAACGGTAAAAGAGCCAGCATAATTACCGGCACATGAGCTACTCCATCTAAGTCCTCAAGGTTAGCAGCGCATCGAAAACCCTCTAATAATAATACCGTGTGGTAAAATATCTATGGGCGACGGTGACCACTTAGGTACCTACTCTCCTTCATCATAGGCCTGATACGTCTATTGCAGACGATTTAAGCAGCGTCGCGAAGGCATCGCTTTTCGTGGCTAAATAACCCAATTCGGGAGCGGCACACACGCCCGCACGCGCGGCAAGCGAGTGGTGCGCCGGGTAGATGAGTGATCTCTAGCTAGTGCTCCCTACACCCTAAAGGAACAAACCGACACCGAGACGGACCAGTACCTTACTGGCCGGGGGCTGCCCGGCTTAAAGCGGGGATAACTGATCAGTGGGCCTACGATGGACCCTCCCACTGACGAGAGCGACCCCTAGCGCCCGCACTTACGCCTATCTGTGCAGACTTATAACTGGTAACTGCCACTCCCCGTGTTGTTTTCCACGCAGCTGGAACTTAAAGCTGACGTGGGTGAAGTGTCCTCTCCACAGACCCTGCATCGCCTGGGACGCAATTAAGGAAAACGCGGGCTTGCCCAGTACCCGCGCCACCCTCTCGGCCTCACCGACTTGATCCGCAGGAATGACGAGTCGATACGTGCGGAGCCGGATCGGCTGCAGGCTATTGCCACTTTCTGGTCGAGGCTTAGGACTCCAAACGGAGGCAACGGTGTTCGGTACTGCCCCGTTTCCCTTAGTCGCCTTTTACGACACCCACGGGGAGAGATGGGGAGGCCTATTCGAAAACCGGGAACCACACGGTCAACCTACTCTCCTTATAGAATAAAAAAGCCCTAAAAATAACCAACCCGAAATAAAAGAGAAAATTGTTTACACGTTAATTACGAAATCGTTTAGCTTTTTATTTATTTAAGCTGAACTCGGAGTAGCGATCTTTACAACAGAAAAAGGAGAACCTTTGTCCGTTATTTGCTGAAATGAAATATTACGCAGAGAATTGCTAAGTTTTTGTAGCTGCGAAATTAATGTCAGCTGGAAAAATATGGGATTATTCGCCGTCACTGCGGCGAGGGATTATTTCTTCACTTCGGCTACAAAAAAGCTATAAGTAAGTAAATTATACATAATGTACGAGTAAGTACTCGTATAGTCAGTGCGATTGACGGTGTTATCAAAGGAAAATCGGATCAGAAAAAGAGTATTCATTCATTCATTCATTCATTCAGTAAATTATTAGTATAGTTTTACTCTTTGTTGTAGGACACTTAATGTTACAATTAAATGATTATCATCAGACTATTAATGTACCACTGTTGGGGCATAGGCCTCCGCTTGCACAAGGGGGTACGGGCCATAATCCACCGAGCGGGCCCAGTGCTGATTGGTGGAGTTGGAAACTTTTTTCCTGAGACATGCAGGTTTCGACGATGTTTTCTTTCACCATTAGAGCAGTCGGTAAAAGAACGTAAGTCTTAGAAAAAATCCGAAAAACTCATTGGTACATGACATTGCATGGTTTCAAACCCGGATCTCCCGCATGGGAGTCCGGCGTCCTAGCCACCGCTCGTTACAAACTTAGACAAACTTATGTGAAGCACGAAGGGTGTGACTTATCTACAAGAAAGATATCATCCAGCAACCCCCCCCCCCCCCCCCAATAAAACGTGATATGAAAGCAGGCGAAATGTGCACCAAAATATACTGTAAATAAATATAGTTTTTATTACACTTTTCCTGATATTGTGTACAAGAAAGTGTTTCTATCTATCTATCAAAATATAATAAATAAATATACATACTTAACAATTTCCAGCAATCTAATCGTAGAATGACTCTGTGCAGAGTCACCTGGGGTGGTACCACTTTACCTGATTCTGCTGCACAGCAGCAATGATTACGTTGCTGTTTTTCGGTTTGAAGGTGTAGCTGCCTACCTACAGAATGGTATCGCACCTAGTAACAGTCCAAGGGCGGAATTGTGCTCCGAGCGCCGGTGAAAACTAAACAGCGTTTTGCCGACTCGCGCATGCGCAAAGCCTTTCTTTTGTAAAAACTTATTCAATGTTTTCCATTTAATTTACTTCTGTATATAGTCACTAGTTTAGAGCCTTTCTTGTATCATATATGTAAGCACTTTTTGTAAATAAATTAGTCCTTCTACTTCACTACACTCAACAAGAGTTTTATTATAATTAGCGCATCCCCGCTAAAAAGGGTAAGATATCCAGCCACTGTCCATTATATTGTACCTCTCTTTATGTTGTATGTTTTTTTTGTCCCGGGTGTGCAATAAAGTATATTTATATTTGTATAGCCAGTAACTGTCCTCAAAGTTAGCAGTGCATCAAAAAGTCTCTAAAACATTATAGTAAATTGATATGCGTCAATGATGACTACTTACCATTGAGAGTACCTAAGTCTTTGGAACTGGCCTGTTTGCTCGTGTGCTCTCCTTATACAATTAAAAAATTTGATTGTTACCCAAGCGACTGGATAAGCTAGCTGCAATTGTAAAATATAATTAAGACAATCTAAGCAACAGCCATACAGAAATTCACAACACTAAATTGACTTTGACTATGAATCCATGATGGATCTAATGAGATTCATTTTTTCTTATTAGATACAGTTTTGAAGGCTTTTCCATAATTCATGTGTCATGTTTCAATTTCTTGTTTGCAATCTGCCGCTAACTATAGATGGTAAGGTGTTCAGAGCCCAAAATCAAATATTTACAGGGTTTGATACCTTGACGCGGCCCTGATAATTGCAAATGGGAAATGGGACAACATGAATCATTCCGGTGCTGTTCCTCAAAATTTACATAATGGAAATTTACACGAGTCAACATACGCCGATGTGGCAATGGAGGAAAATTTAATTCAAAACGTTACGAGTAGGCACGCTATACCCCGCCACCTATATAGGCTATCACGGGTGTGTTTATAATTTTCACACAGGGTCCGCGAGGTCAATTAATTTCAGGTCAGATTTCGATTATAAAACTACCCCGTTTGTCATAGACAAAGACATGGGGACGGGGGTCCGGAACCCTAGACAGAGAGGAAAATCAAAGTCTTGTATCTATATGTAGACTTATCCCGTATATCAAGGACTTTGCTCGTATTTAAGGAGGATGATGAATTGATGATTATCTTACCCAATAACGCTATACCCCGCCACCTATATAGTCTATCACGGGCGTGTTTATAATTTTCACCCTGGCTCCGCGGGGTCAATTAATTTCAGGTCAGATTTCAAAATTACCTCGTTTGTCATAGACGAAGATATGGGGACGGGGGTCCGGAACCCTAGACAGAGAGGAAAAGCAAAGTCTTGTATCTATGTGTAGACTTATCCCGTATATCAAGGACTTTGCTCGTCTTTAAGGAGGATGATGAATTGATGATTATCTTACCCAATAACGCTATACCCCGCCACCTATATAGTAGATCACGGGCGTGTTTATAATTTTCACCCTGGCTCCGCGGGATCAATTAATTTCCGGTCAGATTTCAAAATTACCCCGTTTGTCATAGACGAAGATATGGGGACGGGGGTTCGGAACCCTAGACAGAAAGGAAAAGCAAAGACTTGTATCTATATGTAGACTTATCCCGTATATCCAGGACTCTCGTCTTTAAGGAGGATGATAAATTGATGATTATCTTACCCAATAACATTACCAGTAAAAACAATAGGTGTTTATCCACGATAATTCCCCTATAACACCTTACTGACCACCCTTCTTAGTTAACACCGAAGAGGCACAAAACCGCGTTCTGTGGGGAGAGGACAAGAACCGACCCTGCTTAAACAAGATAAACTAAAGGAGGCGAATGTCCGATGATAATAATAAAAAATAAAATTAAAAAAAAAACACCCAAGGTGAAACTAACGCCACTCCCGAAAAAAACATTTATTAAAAAAGTCGGCAGTAAAATTGGATGAAGAAGATTTTTTTATAAGTAATGTATAATTTAACACATTCGCTTTCCACTTAGTGCAGAAATATACTTGTATATTCGATATCATAAATCAGTATTAATAGTTATCTGACTGACGAACCTTCGAATAAGAATTTAAATTTGAGTTCATAGCCATCTGCAATAAAAATAAATGACCGTTCATCAAATCAACAAACTGGCAAAAAAGCCAAGCTCAGGGTAATTTCCAACCTCCCCAGAACTGGCACCAGTTAGCTCGGCCACAAACGTACTAAATTCACCCAATCCCCTATCTGGCTACAGCCTACTCGTAAAAAATGCAAACTTTCCGAATTTTCCTCTACGCTACATTTGGAACGTGTGTGGACCAAAATATGTCCCAAATATTCATGTTATGTCTTTAGAACACATATTGAGGTGAATGCCATCATATTTATTGAGAATAATTAAAATATAAACAGTAACAATAAATGGAAAATAAGTAGGTACTTACGGTGAATTACATCTACATACTCGTATTCGTGATAATGAAGGCATTTAACCTATAGTTTGTAGTATATATAGCTAGAAAAAGAATGAGAGACAAAGAGTTATTTAATGCCACATTAACTTAAAAAATGCTCCAACTACGAAATAACGCTTAACTAAGTCAAAGTTAACAAACTGGCAACAACCGAGCGAGAAAAGGGCTCCAAACCACATCGTTTTAAGGATAAACTTACAAACTCGGCAATTTACAGAGTAGCGAGACATAAATCTCTAATAATGTGACCGCACACACCACACAATTTTGTACGGTCACACAATACTGTATTTACAAAAACATAAAGCAGCGTTACACGTGGAGATATAAAAAATTCAAACGCACGCGATACTGAACGCGTCACGTTATGGCCATTGTTTGGCAATAAAATGTATAACACGGAGGCTGCATTTATTGTGCTTGGCTGGCATATGCGTGGCCATAGCCGCGCTTGGCTGATGGATACTGAATTTGACGAAATTCTTGTTTTTCTTTTTACGAAGCTAGAAGCAAAATGTATGAGAGAAATGTGTAGAACAGTACCAGCTATAGGACGCGTTAATACAGATGCCGGTTCTCTACCGAGTAAGCAGGTACTCAAGCAAAATTCAAAAAATTTAAAGAACCTAAGGTGTGTAGAACTGTAGACAAAAGTGAGATAAAAGTTAAGGAAGCAACTAAGAAA
The DNA here is from genome assembly GCA_947369225.1 of Hofmannophila pseudospretella. NCBI lineage: Eukaryota > Metazoa > Arthropoda > Insecta > Lepidoptera > Oecophoridae > Hofmannophila > Hofmannophila pseudospretella. Next base: position 9,055,687 of record OX376330.1, on the reverse strand, counting down.
ATTATGCAAGACGTACACGTGTACGAAAGGTAACACCGGCACTGAATACACTGTAAAAATGCGAGATGGTTCTCAAAACCCGACAGCCCTGTGGTTATAAGCCTCCCTATTGTTGGAGCTGGAAAAACAATGCAGGAGATTGGCCGCAGCCGCGCGGAGTGGTCGAGAAAAATGTAGCCATTGTCACTATAAATACTAGCAGAGAAATACTTGGATCGCGGCCAGCGAGTAAAATATTGCAGTTGGATTCAACTTTGTATGATCGAAGACAGTCGTGACAGCGTCACGGTTCTTAACTCACTGAAGATATAAGCTGAAATGTTTATTCATCAAAGCGAAACTGTGTACTACCAATGCGATCACGTTTTCACAGGCGCCTCCCAGTTTGAGCGAATCAGGTGATTCAATTGGTGATTTTACCTTCTGCCTCTAATTCCCTCTATCACAGTGTTTTACCCCCTTTGCATCACCCATAAACGGACCATTGAGGATTTGGTAGATAATCTTATCTTATGATAGGGGCCGGGAATAACCCCAGCGGCACTTCGACCCTTGAGGATCTTTTGTGCCTACCCCATTTTGCACACTGATCATCTCAGTGGGCAGGTTTCCTCACGATGTTTTCCTTCACCGTTAGAGCAGTCGTTAATGTACGTAAGTCTTTGAAAAATACGAAAAACTCATTGGTGAACCAATGAGTTTTTCGTTTTTTTTTTAGGTCCGGGTTCGAAACCATACATGGTACTGCACGGTTTCGAACCCGGACCTACCGCATGGGAGTCCGGTGTCCTAGCCACTGTACCACCGACGCTCTCTGGTAGATAATTAAACAAAGACCATGTCTTTCACAAAAAGGAAAACAATATTGATCCGTCGAGATTTGCCCGATTGACTAATAACTGGAAAGTGTTGTTTCTACTCGAATTCCATTTCCTTCTTCATAATTTAACGGACTTATTGAGAATAATACTTCTTAATACTCTTGAATAATTTAATAACGTAGATGTTTGTAAATATACACGAGTATAATGTACACTACAGAACTTCATAAAGCAAGCAATTAAACCCGCGGGTGGAAATTAATAATTAATAAGTACAGCGTTAATTTGTTTTCGTGTGCATGTGTTTCCTATATTATATCGAACCTATCATACGATATAATATATGAAACCGTTGAAACCACGGTAGCGAAGCTAGGCTCAGTTATAGGTATAGACAGCCTAATGTGATAATTTTTTTACTATTCCAAATTGTCTGATTGATCCACACAAATTGTGTGGGATAAGGCGTAAATGTTATATGTATGGCTTTACCCGTGGAATGAATATACACCTATTATTCTCATTTAAGGTCAGGTAAGTACTATGAACTCCTGCAGGTCTACTTATCTCAAAAATTTTTGGGACTAATCAAAATTACTTTTCCAACACACTTGCTCGTAAAGTGAAGCTTTATGTTCATAATGTAGCTTATAAATCACGCATGATTTTTACTTTACATTACCGCACTAGTGCTTTTTACTTTAATTTTTTTTTACCTCGTTAATTCTATTATTACCTGTCTTATTCTTTTGTGCAATAAAGTGTATTTTACTTTTACTTTACTTTTTTTAAATCTCAGCAAAGAACGTGCTTTTTACTTTACATTACCGCACTAGTGCTTTTTACTTTACATTTTTTTTATCTCGTGGCGCCCTCTCCTCTAGAATGATGACGTGAGCAATTACAGCGAGCCACGGAGTTGACCCATAGGTCACTTACTTTCATACATTTGACATTTCAGTGCCCGACTAATGTATGGGAAAATGCTCAAATCGCATACACGAACTGGTAGATGCTGTTTCCTTATAAAACTTCTCTAACGAGCAATCTACATAGGGGTGAATTTCAAAATCTTTGTTTAGAACGGATCAAAAAAACATTCATTCTATGCCCAAGTTCTAAGCGACCTCAATTTACAAGCGACCTCAATTTTTAACCTAACCTACAAGCAAAGTACGAGTAAGTACTTAGGTACTCCAAGTTGAAGTGTTGTAAAAAGCGATCCATTCAGGAGTCAATAATTAAAAGTTTCGCTGGAAAGTTGCAGATAACTTACTGAGGGCACTCCGCCGTTTGGATTTTCCAATAGCCGGCACCTCGCTTGATTTGCATGAAGTTTGAAGTTAAAAAAACTACTCTGCATCAGCACGAAAAGAAGTTGGGAAATTTGCACAATCCTCGGCGAACAGCTGAGTGAAAACTCGAAACTAATTAAGTGTACAGAAATAAATAAATCCGTAGCAAAACGAACGCCTAAAATAAACTATCATGACGTAAAAGCTGGGCGAAACGTGAGAACTGTAATTAAACCCACGAAATAACACACTCGGTGAAAAAATAACCAAATAGTAAAAACACACTAACAACCGAAAGAAAAACAACCCTTTCCACACTCCATTACCTTTTCATTACTGTTAATTAACCCGGTGGCTGCCGCTCGGTGTCTTGATCTCGACGCGGGGGTTATGCTGGAACGGTAGAGACATTTCATCCCTGTGCGACAAATTTGTCTTGTCTCACACATTTGTCTCCACTACAATACTAAACGCAGAATGGGCGTTCTTTCCTTTTCAGTAGATAATGGAAAACTGCCCAGAATAATTATTTAATCTGATGCAAACTTTATTAAGCAGCGTTATTCGTCTCTGCCTATCTATCTTAGTCTATTTATACAAAAAATACTAACTTCCGGTAGTTTGTATTCTATACTTTACACTTTAAAGCTTCCTTCCTTTCTTTTAAAGTTTGAAGCATTACCTTTATTCTAGATTAATTCTTCTACTTTACATTACATGTTTGTTATTTGGCAAGATGTTCCGCAATCACGTGAGGCAAAAGAAATCCCTTCTAAACTCTTCTCAAACCGTAGCCTGTCAACTCCACGCATTATCTCATGAATCCACTAGAGCTTTCGAGCGCACGAAATGTGCCAAACGTCGATAGGGTTCCCATCTCTGAGAATAAGACTCCGTCCAAATGCGCTCTCATCCTCGCCCATTTATTTTAATAAAACCACACAATCGAATATCAACTCTATTTCTAGAACACAAAGCGCACATTAAAATGCAAATTGAGACGTCAACTCTAGAGAAGGGTTGCCATGCTATTGAAGGAATGCAATCTCGCCGAATGGTTTGTTATTCACGGTATTTAGTGAATTAAAATTGTTCATTTGGACTTCCATTGTGATCAAAATATTTTGACTGATTGTCCTGTGGCACTTTCCGCACAGTTTTCAGTCGATTAATAGGCCCATTTCTGAACAGGTGTAGCAGAAATATGTTTTAATAAAATGTTTCTTTTTTTAAATCTTCGATAAAATTAAGAGGTAAGTACTTTACTTACTATTTTCACGTTTCACCAACCCTATCAAAAAGGAAACACCGTGGGGAAACACACATATTTGCAGATATCTCAATGGCGTGAGCGGAATATGGCGCAGATATGGTAATGACGCGAACTCGGGCGCGCACAGCCGAGTGATTCAGTCGTGTGCTCGTTCGTAGTTGTCGACGGGGACACTGCTGCAATTTTGGGTTACAACACCTTCTTAGACTGGGACTACACGATGACGGTTCCAGCGACGGTACTGTTCAGGAACCGCTATCGGCCGTGTAGTCGACTGCATTCAAACTCATGCGTTGCGTTCAAGCCCCGTTTACTCGGTTCAGGAACCGCGCTGGCCGGTTCCAAGTGGAACCGTTGAACAGGCGACCATAGGTCAAACTACCCAAAACGTCGAAGGTTTTTGACAGATGATATACTATAGCTTGTGGTCGACTGTACGTGTAGTCGACAGCGCATTTTTGTTTGAGTTTATATGAAGCACCGGTTCCATGGATGCGACCGATACTGGAACCGTCGTAGGAACCGTCGTCGCGTGTAGTCCGAGCCTAAAGCAACGCAGCGATGCTTGCATTGAGATCAGACGAACAAACAATGCACATTGTTTCGGTTTGGAGGGTAAGAGAACCAGCGTAATTAATTACACATGAGGCTCTCCGTCTAATTCCTCGAAGTCCTCTCTGAAAGTTGGAAGTCTTCCGATTAGTATCGGCTGAGTTACAGAGACTACATCGAGGAGATACAGATCGAGGTCAAATGCGGGTTTAGTAGTAAATAAAAAATAAATTTAAAAAAATTTTACTTTCGACTCTCATTAGTGAGAATCCGTATTTTATTTAGGTTTCATAAAAGTTCGACGTACCTTAAAAGTTCGGCGTGCCTTCCTATGATAAAACCAATACTTAACTATAAAATTAATTATGTATAACTTATAATGACATTTAATTTAATTTATCTCGTTAGCATTTATTACTACTATAATTTATCATAATCTCTTATTTTATATTGCGGTGCCCTACTCAGGGTTTCATGTATGATCAGATAATATATATTTTTAAGACCAATTGTAACACATGAAAAGCAATAAATGGTATGATTATGAGTATGTGAAAAAGGCTATAGCAGCGCATTGAAAACCCAATATTATAGTGAGGTGCACAAGATTGTTATATTGGCGCCTCCAGGTGATATTTGTGAGCGACGGCGACCAGATTTCATCAGGTAGCCCGTCATAACAATGTCACCCGAAAAAACAAAACTTGGGATACTGCCAAAGAGCAAAAATAATTATTTAGTTGCAGGTATCTCTAGGAGAGGGTGACTACACCAGTTGCCTTCAATTGGCTCGTCTGACTATTTGCTGGGGCAGTTCCGGCGATAGACGACCAGAGATTATATTTCAATTAGAATTATTTTTTTATCGTTAAAATTCAATTTTTAATTATTATTCTTTCTGTAATTGTGTAAGTATAATGAAGATTAAATAGCATTCAACTAGAATGTTACTACTATTACTGTACAACTAGCATTCAAAGAGAGTGCCGGATATAGCCAGTATAGTGTCCAGGTCTAACTGGAGATGGGCAGGGCAAGTGTATAGAATGCAGGACGATAGGTGGCCCCGAAAACTGCTCCAGTGGCGACCCCGAGTGGGGCGCAGAAGTGTCGGTAGACAGCCCGCGAAGTGGACCGACGACATTGTGAAGACGGCGGGGTGGATGTTGATGCGAACGGCTAGAGACCGAGGAGAATGGCGTGCACATGAAGAGGCGTATGCCCAACGATGGGTTACTCTATTCTGAAAAGAAGAAGAAGTGCATTCAACTAATAAAAAAATGATTAGCTATTGTAAAATTAAAAGTCTTTTGCCTGTCCGCTAAATGTAGCGTTTAATTTTACTGTTACGCTACTTATATATAAGTAATTAGTTTCCACCAAAGAGGTTGACAAAAAATCATTTCTGTGTTTTCCACTTTTGAACCCCGATCAAAAGGAAAGGGTGTTATAAGTTGAACGCGTATGTCTGTTTGTGTGTAGCATCATAATATCAAGAACCGTTCCTATATCCAATTTGGACGCGATTTTTTATATAACAGATAATTTGCTTGAGAGTGTTCTTAGCCATGTCAGATAAAAATTTGACCAGGGGTTTCCAAGATCTTGGTGTATCATTGATGACAGATGGGATCTCTGTAACGGTAATAGTTAGGTGGTTTAAGTTTGAACTCATGTTTGTTTGTTTGTAGTCTCTTTATTGCACACATAAAATGCACAGAAAATAAAAAAAACATTGAAATATGTACAAAGGCGGGTTTATCCCATGTGTTCAGGACTTTGGTGCCATTCTCACATCCGGAACCTTGAGGGCCAGATGACCAGGAAAATGTAAAGAGATCTGCATAATGGTTAGTCGGAGGTTTCTTAATTTTTTTATTTACAGTTGTACTTATCTAGAGATTTTTTATTTAGATTTTTTAGATTCTCTGAACCGCGCAAGTATTCGTTGCTAGGGAAAAACCTATAAGAAAAAATCACTCATAAACTTGCGGGTCACGCAAAGCCTTAGGAAACTCTAGTGTAGTAAAGGGCGTAAAATACGAGTACATTGCGCAATACTACTAGCTATACCCTCTTAGTACCGCTTCAAATGTCCAATGCATAATTAATACAGCGATTCTGAACCTTTGGTCTGAAATGATCTCTCGAGGGTTGGATGTTTTCCTCTTCCTCTCATACGTAACTACCACCAGTCTAATATATAACTACGACCATTATATAACAGTCGATTTTCTATTACATGTTTGATTTGCAAGCCTATTTGACTATAAATCGATATCGGATCACAATAATTAATATTGCACTTGAAACTTCCTGATAATATTAATAATGATTTTACTGTGTTACGAGTATGAGCACATTAACCGTTGCTGAAACGTCTCTCTAAATTCATTTTATGATATGGGTAATACAAAGTCTGCATAATGTTAAGGGTATTGTAGCGTCCATCGCTTCGTGAGATTATTATTATCCGACCAGCGGTTTGCGTTCGCTGGATTAATAATGCATTGAACGTTTAAAATAGTGCTTTGCGAACAGCAGTATTGTAACATAGGTATTAGATATAGTCTTCCGGAGGGTTAGACACAATACAGAACACATGCTGAAAACTTAGAGCTGAAAATAACTACGTAACCGCAACCAATGATGTAGTCAAAAAACATCAGCGGGCGAATACCTGACTGCAAACCGGAAAGGATCTAGGATTTTGCGAAAGATAATCTTATCCAGATCTATCTTACGCGACTATCGAATTTTGAAGTGAACCTCCCTACTTCTTATGGTACCACTATGAGGACAGTAAAACGTTATTAAAAAAATATTCTACCTCCGCAGAACAATTTTATAGCATAGCTTAACTCTCACGTCCATAATCCCCGAGGGGGCAGACAGAGGAACCACCTTCATCAAAAGTAGTTTCCAATTCGCCGTAAGATTTGGTGAACAAACGTGATAGATGATGGCTAGCCTTTATAATTTTAATAAATTAAATCCAGGAAAAAAAATCTTTACTTGTTTTCTAGTTTCACTAGCATGAAGTGGTATGTATTTAATAGACTTCGGTAGACAATGGATGGAGCTCGTCTGGTTCTTCTGTTAGGCGTTTCCAGATATTACAATAGATCCATAAGAACCACTCATATTGACTGGATTTGAGCTGCGTCTCATGGAAAGGAGCTAGGCCACGTGGTGTCCAACAGTGCACATCAGTTTTCTCACTAATCACAAAGTTTTGGCTAGCTAATTTATTTCACAGATAATAACACATAAATCGAAGGAAATTGTCCAGAAATATTGGAGAAAACCCATAAACCGAATTTTTAATTGTCCGCCGTAGATTTCATGTGGTCGAGGCAAGATGGCAGCCGACCGAGAGTCTCTCACCACTCGCACGCGCATGTCGTGGATATTGTAGTATACCCACTTATAGGTAAATTATAATGCACGAACAGTATGAATGGGGCCTCTTTTAAACTGTTCGATTAATCAAACATACGAGTAGGTACCTATAGACACAGCTGTTAATCCCAGCCATCCCGCCAACTATCCCAAGTGGGGCAATGCGTCACTATAACAGCGCAAGTTATCTCATTAGCACGTTATAACAGTTAACGATGTTAAACATTAGTTAAACTGCCTAAATGGTAGCTTTTCACTGTTCATACGCATTCGTATTACTCGTAAAGCTGTATAATACACCAATAAATTAAATACTTACATAAATAATTATCTAGGTAAACATTTTAATGTTAACGAGTTCGCTAATTTTATGGTTATGGTCCTTATGGTGCTTTTGGTTAGACAGTAGGTACACAATATGGTAGATAAATTCCTCTAATACATACAGCGAAACGATGTTTATCTTTATTTATGTCTGTTACACAATCGCGTCTCAACGCTTTAAGACCCAGGATCTAATATAGGCCAGGTTCTTATTACCACGGAAAATAGTACTTAATATGTTCCTTTGGAAAATTTCAAAAATAATGTAGGCCGAAAAACCGGGGCGAAACAGGAACAATGGGATAAGGGTTGAAATGAAAAACAGCGCTGCATAATTGGTGCCCGATTATGTCAGCATTTGCTGACTTTCCCCCCTTTTGCTAAATATACATAGAGTATCTGCAACGATATTGTCTTTTCCACTGATATGCTGAATGCAATATTTGTGAAAAATTGTGAAATATACTGAAGTTTTCTTTGTTGTCTTGGAGATGCTTTACATCGTTTTTTTGCTGTAATAGAAATGTTAGTGCTTTGTGATCTGTTTGTTCTCTATTTGTTGTTATCTGCTGTTTTCTATTTCTAAAAAAAATATCCTTCTATATTCTAAAGCAGGATTAGTAATTCGATTTATCACTCTCTTCTCTGTGGTCTCTTATGATATTGAATTACCTTATGGCTCCTCCTCACGCTGGACCATGATGGGCCACGATGGACAATCACATGAACGGCCATGATCGGCGCGATCATCGTGCGGGTGTCCACACGATCGTGCATATTGATTTGAGCATAAGCTGTGTGGTATCCTGGTATAGTGGTGGGACCGTCCTTTGGCTGGCGACTCTAGGGAAGCAGCAGCGTGCCATGACATAGTAAGAAAACCACCTGGTCTGCATGACGTAGTGAGAAAATATTAATCTCACTAGGTCATGCATGACACAGTTACTTTGGCATGCATGACGAAGTGAGATTAATATTTTCCCACTATGTATTGTTTTACACACAATGTCATACCTAGTGTGAAAAAAATCACGCATGACCTAGTGAGGGCATGACCTAATAATGGGAGTACTCGGTCTGTTGTGACTGAACCATGTTTAGATTAGTTTATATAATTTCCAAAATGTGCATCAAAAAATACATGCTTCTACTTTATAGTAAGATTTTCGAAATATCTGAAAATGTATCCGGAAAACTTTTTTATTTATCTGCTACCCTACTTGGTAGATAATGTAGATATTTACAAATTCCGTAAGCATATTTCTAGTGGTGCCTTACTCCTAAAAAGATTAGGTGCTTAGAATACAAGGTTTTAATAAATTTCAAGGAATTTAACCCAAATACGTCTTTCCTCTACTTATCATAGCATTTAACGTCGCACAAAATTACTACTTACTGCAAAGACTCTTTAAGCCACCATTTCCGAGAAATTGGAACATTAAAATAATATTCTACAATAATTAATGTCTCTTCTTACAAGAGAATTATGGTAAATTGTACCTACGTAAACTTAATTCAGCGACATGTCAACTATATCTTCGTAAATTCTGCATTTTATGCTCATATAGAGTATAATGCTCGTATAGATTATACTAATTATTATATGTAATGTCTAAAGACAAGAGTCTTTAACCAGTGCGTCCTACCAGTAATGACCTACGGAGCCGAAACGTGGACACTGACGGTGCGACTGGTTCACAAATTGAAAGTCGCTCAGCGTGCTATGGAAAGAGCTATGCTCGGAGTATCTCTGCTGGATCGAATCCGAAATGAGGAGATCCGGCATAGAACAAAAGTCATCGACATAGCTCATAAGATTAGCAAGCTGAAGTGGCAGTGGGCCGGTCACATCACTGTCGCAGAACCGACAACCGCTGGGGTAGACGAGTTCTGGAGTGGAGACCGCGTTTGGGCAAACGTAGTGTGCGACGCTCCCTGCTAGATGGAGCGACGATCTGCGCAAGGTGGCTGGCAGCGACTGGAGGAGAAGAGCCGAAGATCGGGCTCAATGGCGCACCCTGGGAGAGGCCTATGTCCAGCAGTGGACTAGAGTAGGCTGCTGATGATGATTATATGTACAAGTATATACGGAACCCTAAAAAGCACCTAACTAAAAAGTCCTCATCCGGTAGCCCATAATGGGCGTTTTCATGTCACATTAGAGTAGACAATAACGATAACGTTATCGTCGGTTGTCGAATCTCATACATTTAGACCTGGAAGGCGATTCTCGCAGCGAACGACATACAAAAATCGAGCGCTACGAACGACTTGTCCCGCTCACATTTAATGTGAGCGAATGAGATAGGACTAATGTCGAATTCGACAATCCACTACGAGAATCGCCGTCCAGACGCTTTCACACTATGTCGTTCACGACACCATACATATATCATATCGGTGACGTGTCGGTGTCGTTACCGTCTAATGGGAAAACGCCCAATACTGTAATATCCATAAATACCCATTTAAACAGACAAAACTTATAACTAGTTCGAAAAACCCAGCTCACGTAAAAACCCCACAAAAGGCTGAGGCCTACCCACATATTGGATGAAATAGTTCTGGAATGCAGGCCCGGAGCACAACGGCCCGCCAGGGTCGCATTCACACTTGAAGTAGTGCTTCCATTCCATGAAATTCCATCCTTGAAATTAAGTAACTACTTGAACGTGTTTTGCGTGCTTGATCTTAAATTCTGTTATGGAATAGTAGAGGTACTAAGCATTACTACTTCTCTTTGAGTTACAGGAAACGCTTCTATAGCTCTAGAAATCATTTAATATGGACCTACCTACCTACAGCCGACCACTAGGTAGAGACAAATCTTAATCTTGGCTGCGCAATTTATTGCTTATTTTAGATTTAGTAGGAGGTACCTTACCATTATTAATCGGTAATAAGTTCTTCTTCTAAGTCGTATTCCTCATTGCTAACGGTCGTGATCATTCTAAGGAATTAATCACATAGAACAACTCTCGTGGCAGATTTAATGGGGTGATTTGCCATTGCCTTCCCCATTTCACATACTGGTTATTTCAGTGTGGAGGTTTCCTCACGAGGTTTTCCTTCACCGTCAGAGCAGTCGATAAATGTACGTAAGTCCTTCGAAAAAACCGAAGAAACTCATTGGTACATGACTTTGCATATAGGTGCCTGGGATATTTTGAATTTTACAAACTTTAAAACGATTTTTTACCTACGATAAGGGCTTATATAATCGCATCGGTATTCGGTAGTTAATTGGATCATGGATGTTTGGTATACTAGGTTTAGGTTTAAAGATATTTATTCACACTAAAGACATATTGCCACTTACATTTGAAAAAGACTTAAAAAGATGCATGTTCGCTACACTATTCACTTACACTATATATTATATATAGTTAGTAGAACGCAACGCACTAAAATTGTTGTACCAAAACTGGTAGTACAGTATTATGATGATGACGGGAGCAAACCACATTTCAAAAAAACAAAATGCGCTAATTTTTGCTTAAATGCATTTAAAGAATTTGTGTTTTTAATCGGTGAAGGTAGATTATTATAATAGCGCACACCCTCGTATGTAAGCATTCGTTTGCCATAGTTCGTTCTCGTCTTTGGCAGAACTAAAAAACTAGACTGTAGTTACCTTTGTTTAAAACTGTTGTACAGAAAACTATCACAATCCAAAACGGATTAGTGGAAATATAGGAATGTTTGCCCTACTTACCCAAAATTCTGAACGAAAATCGCAATATAACCAAAATACTTCACTAATTTACCAATCAATCTCAGTTAGGGACGGTTAAGGACTCTGTATGCATTGGCATGTCGTATATCAAAGTTAAGCAAACTTCATTCGAATACACTTGTCGCGAAGTTTGCCGGAGGACCAACTCGGCATTTTCAAACCAGTTTGAACTTGGAATGGAATCGGGTGACAGAAGAAAATTACGAGGTACAAACTGTCGTTGCTTTAAAATCGAGAAAGTGGGTTCTTCGGAAAATAAAAGATATCACGTAAAAGTCGATAGGTGTTCATTACAAATGAGTTACAGGTGTTATGTAATTTTAGATATTTTTATCCTTCTTCATTTCTTTATAGACAACTCAATCAAACTGGTAACTCGCAAACTTCTTTGAAAACAAAACACGTTGTAAGGAAAATAGTAGGTACGAGATTAGCTTAGTGGTCTTGATTACGAGGGCACGGAGAAACTTTTAAAGGTAACACATTAATAATAAAAAACACATACACACACTCACCCCCCCCCCCCCCCCCCCCTCCCTTTCTCACACAAACCTTCTTACACGCCCACTCATTCTCTATCTCTTCACACACATACACTCACACACACACACACACACACAAGTTAACTTTTACGTTAACTTAAGTTCCAACTGGTGTATGGACTGTAAATCCTTTGTAATCTAACCGCACAAAACTAAACTTATTCTTATTCTTAGCTAAGGAATTTTAGTGTTATTTTAATATCCCTACTTTATTCATTAAAGAATAACAAAAAAATTTCAAGACTCAGGGCTACATTGACTAGAGTGTCAAATTGGTTTACAAGAATATGTGAATGAGGTTTCGGTAACATGTTACCAAATAGTTTTGTAGTCACTGATTTCAGGTTCCTAACGATTTTTTTTTGTTACAAATAACAAAACATTTTTCTCAGTGTAAAGCGTCGTCGGTAAACGGGAGAGCTATATCACGATACTCGGACATTCATTGAATATTCGGCAAGTTAATCCCATAGGTTCGTATATTATTTAGGTAAATCAGAGTTTTGCCGACCCTTCCCACATCCGGATCCGGCCCTGAACCCGAGGCCGCCGAATTACTGCCAGATCCGCATCTAAGTATTTTTTTCCCAACTTGCACATTGAGAGAATTTTTTGGGAAAATTCCACGACAAACAAACAAGACAATATAAAAATAAATACCGATTTATGCTGCTTTTATGCTATTGTAGTTTGTTCCATTCCGTTACCATAAAAATGAGACGTATGAAAAACCGTTACTTTGTTGTGATGAAATAATTGTTAAACTAAATCCTTCAGCAATATCTTTAATTTATATACAAAATAAAATAAATTAGTCCTCTTACTTCCCCAAAAAAAAATAGTTTGAAATCAAAATTACCAAATTATTTTTAAAACGTCATCAAAGTTATGGAATACGATAAAAGCGTTATGGCTAGTTGGGAAAAAAAGACTCATATGTGCCCTTGTTTGTACTCGTAACACACTGTTATGTACTTACGTATGTACTTACAGCTAAGGTAAAGCGTCACCATAATTCTGGTTTCATAGAAAAGTTTCTACACATTCACGTGTGAATTTGTACAATATTTCCCTGAACTTTTGTTACTATATGATCAATGATACTGTTTTAAGTAAGTACAGTCGCAAATATAAAAATAAATTAAAATATTGTTTAATTAAACCCCAGGAAAAGGTGTTAAATAATGAATATGAAAAACTCTATTAGGAATTTTTTACTGAAATTCGACATACATCATAGATATATATTATAAATAGCGTAGGAAAATAATCAAGAATTTAAAACGCTAAATTTATTCGTTTTCTGGGTAACCACCATCGATTAAAACCACATGAATATAATACCATTAGTCCATATATTTTTCACTAAAAGATTTGTTCAAATCGAATTGAAAAATTCGAATCCCGACAGAAGTCCAATGTGGAAACCGATAGCTTACCTATCAAAAAGTAAAGTAATATATCTGAGGCATTGAGGTAAGTACTACTGTGTATGAGCGTCGGTGGCACAGTGGCTAGGACACCGGACTCCCATGCGGGAGGTCCGGGTTCGAAACCATGCACTGCCATGTACCAATGAGTTCTTCCGATTTTTTCGAAGACTTACGTACATTTACCGACTGCTCTAACGGTAAAGGAAAACATCGTGAGGAAACCTGCACACTGAGATGACCAGTGTGTAAAATGGGGTTAGCACAAAATATCCTCAAGGGTCGAAGTGCCGCTGGGGTTATTCCCGACCCCCTATCATAAGATAACATAAGACTACTGTCATATCCTTACGCTAATAATTTCATTTAATGTCTTTAGTAACCAACCCTATAACACCTCCAATAAAATCTTTAACACCCCCTAAAACACAGCGGGGTAACTAAGCTGCCCTAAGCAAATAGAGGGCTAATTACAGTGAAATTCTCAAGGCAGTGGCAACTAATGAAACACTAACATTTACACAAAGCACTGTTTTGTAATATGAAGGTAAAAAGCGCCTATGGTGCCGCCGCCTGGATGGAGAGTGTAATGGACCGAAACCACACGGGCGACATTCAATACAACACAGCGATTATAATTAATTAAATTACTCGCACAACTGTGTGACAGAGAGAGAAATACGCTAGGGCCGCCGCCGCCGCGCCACAAAAATTCATATAAAATTCTGATTTCTTTTTATTTTACAATTATGGTGTTTATGGTAGGTTGATTGTGTTGAAAAAACAAATTACAACACTTTTTAGAATTTATGTGGGTATAGGCAAGGTGGGTGTGTTTGAGGATACAAAACATGAATTACTGCTCAATAGTGACCCATTATAATAACAATTGCGTAAATAAAATGAACACAAAACGTAAATGCTAGCGGTGATACTCAGAGACAGCGTACTACTGATCGTGTTCACAATTTGCGGGAAACTTGAATCAGGTTTGGACGGAGAGTGTCGCTTCTGTACGTTGTACTTTTTAGTATTCTGTGCAGAAACCATACTCCTGTCTGTCTCTCCTGTCCTGAATGTCCTGTCACTGTTATGTTCTCGCTCGCTATGTCCATATTGATTTCATATTTACATTGTAATTAATATTTCAATCTAATATAAACAAATATTTTATAGATTATTAGTGTCAAGCAGTTAGTCCACGGGTAACACATCTAATTATCGAGTATCTTTATATAGCAACGATACAGAGAAAATACGTTATAGCTTATATATATTCTTTTGTCACTGATGTCATCATGACCATTATTTTCTGCCATAACAACCCTCTGTTAGCATTGAGGTATCAACGGCGAAGGTATACGATAAGATCGACATTACAGCGTACTAAACTAAACAAATACCTGAGATTGAGAGTATGTGTATATACACAGGCGCATCGCCTAAAATATCTCTCAATCTCAATTACCCGCAATGCCTAAAAAACTTATGACAGTCGCTCTAACCGCGACGGGAGAGCTTTGTTTCCTCCAAGGATTTGTACAAAGCGTCGCGTAATTCAAAATTAACTGCTTTGTAAGATGCGTCTGAAGCGTGGCGGTTTTAGGAGACCTTCAGAGACCGAAGGACCTAAATTAGATCTTTATCATCACCAGCGTATTTTTACTCCCTCCACTGTTGGGGCACAAACAAGTACACACATAAAAACATACAAAAACTCTCACGTTCAATTCCCGAGAGGGACCACTTTCAATCACAGGAAGTTCCTACTTTCGCTGTAATATTTGGTGGACAAATGTATGATCGATGGCGAGTCTACCGCCGTCTACTAGGTGTAAAATAGTATCCACTAAGATCCTTAGTCGCCGTATGACACCCACGGGAAGAATTAGGGTGGTGCTATTCTTTAGGGCCGGCACCACACAGCACACATAAGTGACAGAAAAGAAACTTCTTCTAGCGTTCTGGTAGCGTCTGGCATGCGCTGGACTTGCCAATGGTAACCGCGATGAACCGCCAATTGGCTGCCCTTGACTCAGTGGAGAAACGCGCTAAGCGCCTTAAAGGTGACGAATCGCTGGTGGAAGCTAGACTGCAAAGTCTTGGAACATCGGCGCAAGGTAGCCTGTCTATTTGTATTTTATAGGATACATTTCGGAGAGTGCGCATCGGAATTGCACGACCTTATTCCAGCATCTCCGTTCCGCCTTCGGACTACCAGGCGCGGGGAGGGGTTGCATCCTTATGTTGTTGATATCCCATCTGCTCGTACGAAGCGATTTGCTTCTTCGTTCATTATGCGAACGGCTAAGGAATGGAACAGCCTGCCGGCATCTGTATTTCCCGAAACCTACAACCTTGGGATTTTTAAGGCCAGGGTGAATAGGCATTTACTGGACCCGCATGCCCCATCGTCGACCTCATCATCGCTTACCATCAGGCGAGATCGAGGTCAAATGCGGGTTTAGTAGTAAATAAAAAAATTAAAAAAATAAAAAAACCGCGCTCTTCCCTCCTCTCCCCTCGTGAATTTTCGCTCTTTGTTAGTAGGACGAAATGTAACCATCGGTGCTCCATTGGTTATTTGCTTCATGAAATTGCCCAGTGAAACTGTAAACCCGGCCAACAGTGCATTCCGTATCGAAAAAACACTATGCCATCGACGCTCTTAAAATATGTTAGTAATTATTTGAGAATGTAACTTTATTTTGCCTCGCATGTTGCTCATGTTTGAGGATTTCGACGACGGCCTGGCATTGCGGCCTGGCGCCGTCATCGGTCACCTCACCGCTATTCAAAATGGACCGGGTTCCATTCATGAGTAGAGGACCACTTAGCGAATCTTTTGAAATTGAAAAGCTGTCAAAAGAGCCTTATCAATCACAACACAAGACGTCGTCTCATCGGAATAAAGGTGCATGTCCACCAGAGCTGTACGAGGAAGCGAGGCGGGGAGAGAGGAAAAAAATCGCCAATAGGATCTCTTTATTTTACTCATGATGTGATAATGAAGCTATCCTCTTGGTGAAGAAATAATATTTAGCATTCCATACGGAGCGGAAATTCAAATCTATAGAAAAGTATGAAAAACACGTTTAACTGCAGGACGCCTGTAGTGAAAATTTTTGTGACCCCGATAGCTCAGCTGGATCAACTGGATATAGGCTAGTCGCGGGTTCAATTCCCGCTCGCGGCATAAATTTTCATACTTTATATCATATCACATTTGTATCCAATTGGTGCATTTTTACCAATTGAATTTATCCTATCCTATAGGACAGTGTTTTTCCCATATATTGTTAGCCCGAAATTCGGCAGTCACAGAAAATTAATGATTTTGTTCCAATAAATGCATACATTTTCGTGAAAATTAATTTGAATAATGGACAGTTCTGAATCGCATGTCTGTTGAATCATAGGCTATTTTTGATATTGTCTTTTAATATATCACCGCCTCGTTTCCTCGCATCTCTGGTGGGTAAGGCCCCTAAGGTTGCAGAGACGAACGACCAGTACAACCTTGATATTCGACACTACACGTGGGCCACATTAATTATTACTCGTTTGTACATTTGTACGGGTACCTACATATAATAAAATACATAATATGTAAATGATCCGCTTCGCAGAACTTCAAAGTTCTCTTATATCGGTTACCGTATCAGTTGTGTAGTAAGTATGATACTCAATAGCCTCGGATGTAAGTTTTCAGTCAGGTGTCGGGTTTAGCAACCTTTACCACCCAATCCGAGGAAGAAATAGGACTCCATACTCGAGGTACTGGTGCTTTGGAAAAAACCTAACAAAATGACTAACCTGAAAATAAATTAGGCACTGACATATTACATTTCCAGAGCCAGTCAGTCACGTTTCCACAAAAATGGGGGGTGATGTAATTAGCCACAAGTTAGCAACAATACGATTTTACACGCTGCATGCGTTTATCTCAGTTTGCAGGTTTCCTCACGATATTTTCCTTCGGTAACTGTAACTGTTACATGTAACCTTCGTGAGTCTACGAAAAAAAAATGCATTCTTTTTTATGTTTTAAAAAGTAATTGTTTTAAATTGTTTTTAGTTGTAATTGTTAGTTGTATAAGGTATATTGTTATAAGGTACTAGACCTATATTGTAACGTTATAAGTAATTACCCGATGTGTTAGTGAATGCTGTGTATGCCTTTAATTCACATATATCAGTAAAAGTACAATTTTATTAAGATTATTAAATGTGAAATATATGTGCTGTTGGCATACCTATACAAATAAAATTAAAAAATTTTAAAAAAAACATTGGTATAATGGAATCAGTACTGTTAAAAATTAAAAAAAAAATTAATTTAATCTTTATTTCAGATACAAGTATCCATTGTTAGCGTCGATTCATTCATCGCTTGGTCATGGCAAAGTTCAGACGTGTATTTGCCTATTTTTTTGAATAATGTACTTACAATCGAAAGTCATTAAAGCATTATTATATCGAAGGCAGTGTTTCATTGAAGAAATGACAATACCATATTGTTGTTAGTAAACTTAAGAACTAAGTGGGTGGCGTTTGTCAGAATCGACACCGTCTCGCTATGTTCCAGTGATCCCGTGGTTGGATATCGGAGGGGTCGTTCGACGTTTGCTTGTTCAAGTTTCTTGTATGATGTTTCCTTACATATAAGAACTCGTTGCACAATCCACATCCTTGACTCTGCTCTATTCTCTCCATGATATAGCTATGTTTCCAAGCGGTGCGGTGTAGCTCTGTGGCGTCACACGCGAGTGCCAGCCGAAGATAATTGGATCCGCGCATTTGTATACATATTAGCTTTTGAACGCATCTCACTCCCTTTGTATGACTGTAGCCACTTTATCTGGTAAAGGGATTAGCAGATATTAAAATCCTAACCACCATAGTGCAAATCTTGCGGTGGCAGGCGATGCAGTTGCGAGCTTCCTTTAGTTCTTCAATCCTTTCCAAGAACACGTTAATACTAATATTTCCTTTGCCAGTAAATTTGACTCCTAAATCTTTTAACGGAACCAACTTTATTTTCTATATTTTCCATATCAAAAGTGGAGGTTCTTTGAAGTGTACAAGGTCGTAGATGATATTGCTATATATATTTCTTGATTTTAATATACCTGTAGCGAGAAAAGATAATTTGGTGAACATACATATCAATTATTCCTTTAAATACAGGGGGACGAGAAACAAACTGGGGTCAGTTGGGGTCAGAACTTATCACCTGATTAAATAGGCATTATTACTAGGGTGTATCAAGTTGCGTTCTACATATTTAGTGATTTTGCCACACATATTTTTTTTGAAGTCGTTATTTTTTGACAACATCGTCAGGATTTAGGTTCTACTCCACTTTACTGACATTTTTACCATGCAGACAGTAGTAGGGATTCGTGGATTCTGGCTCAGTGAATCCTGCCTCCAAGGCATTGCTCCGGCTAAAAAAAAAAAAAAAAAAAAAAAAAAAAAAAAAAAAAAAAAAAGTGAAACACCCCATCTAAATCGATTGCGCTGGGTCCCGAAGTCGTATCTCTCACCGTTTCAGAGATACGCGATCCTCCATAGTGCTCCTACATGATTACGTTAATCACATCATTAGCTTGTTGTTTGCTAATCACCTCTCCCAGTCGGAACTGCTATTGTCCTTAATCACCTGCATTCATTGCTAAGTCTGGGCTCCTTAATCACCTAATTACCGATACGCGATCCTCCATAGTGCTCCTACATGATTACGTTAATCACATCATTAGCTTGTTGTTTGCTAATCACCTCTCCCAGTCGGAACTGCTATTGTCCTTAATCACCTGCATTCATTGCTAAGTCTGGGCTCCTTAATCACCTAATTACCGATCTACTGCACCGAGTGTAAACACATTGTCGTGGTTTTGATATTTCGTTGCGATCATGTTGTACTTATCTCTTTATATGTAGGTATTTCAGACTGTTTCTTACTGAAATCTACACCAAAATCAGCTTTCATTCAAACATAGGCTACTTTGTAATGGTCAAATAACATTTTGTAATGTGAATGGATTTTTCCCAAATATTCCAAATATTTTGTTAATTGCTTTTTAACGTGATCTTAATAGTGTCACGTAGCTATTGTAATAAAATTAATATTAGTCTAATGTAAGTATGGATGTTTCTAGTAAGACTGCTTTCTAATTGTTAATGTAATTTTTAAGTAGTTAAGATTGCTATAAAACGCGTACATTTCAACGTTTCCGTACCAATTACTGCTTCTAGCGAGTCTTGACAACACCTCCACGTTCAACCACATTGGAAGAAACATGGATGTAAGTATTGCTTGTATTATTAACTTTCTATTATTGTCTTGGTTTTGTTCTCTGTATTTCGACTTTAGTCCCCCTCATGTGTGTTTCATTCATGTTTATTGTATACTTCTTTGTTATAGCTTGCATGCTGTATGAAGAACAACGACATAAACATAGACGTGGAAGAAAACACCTTCAAACATTACTACTTCCCACCCTCCGATGATGACACCTCACTTTCTCCTCGGTATTCAACCAAAAGACCGAACAATGATTCATTGGATGAATTCTTTGAAGAACCGAAGAAGAAAAGAGTCAAATTAAATTCGTCCAGTGTTGGGCGATCAACGAAGGACGGTGGTATGTCATACATCTCAACGAATGTAGATGATGGGGCAACTGCGACACACCTTATTAAGATTGAAGTGTATGACATGAAAAAATTGGCTACCATCGATCCTGAGGAACATTGGAAACATGCCGACGTACGTCTCAAGTACTACGTGAACAAACAAAATAACCACCACCGACAAACTCGTGGTCTGATCTATAATATCACAAAGGAGATATCGAATTCCAGCGATTGTAAAAAATACACCTTTAAGCATAAATGATAACTTGTTATTATGTTTAGAATTGTTTTCTTGTAATAAAAGCAATCATTCATTTTATATAATATTTTTATTTATTTTTCCTTAACTTATACCTAAAGTAATACATAACACAAAATTATAAAAAATTCTTAAACATTTCAGTTAACATAGCATCATTCTGAATAGTATCTTCTGTAAACATTCCAACAAAATCCGTAAAAGTCATACCCCTATACTTAAAGTATAAAAACATCAAACAATATTCACCACAAAGAGATGAAAATACATTTTGGATAATCTTACTATTATACATCCACATACTTGTATTTCTTCGTAAAAATGACAAATGATAACCCTCAGGCTTGCGACCAAATGTATCAAAGTATTCGCCAACACCTTTACTGTTTACATATATTGCTACCCAATGTAATCCAGGTTTTGTATCAGGGTCTAAGTTGCTGATTAAATAAACCGGTGTTGTCATGTGTATTGGAATACGGTTAGCAGCAAAAACATTAGGTTCTAGAGAATGGTTTATCTTTTTTAAATAATGCGATATGTCTAAAGTATTCATGATAACAATTTAAACATGTGTATTTCTTAATAACAATATGTATTCTAGACATAGTAAACAATGTCCTCTACTTTTATACAAAATATTTAACTGCTGAAATCTACATTAACATTTCTATTTTTATCTATTTCTATTATATTATCAAATTCAGCGTAAACTATACAGTTAACTGTTTTTGTTAATGCAGTTTCAAACCTTACTTCTAATCTCACACTACCATGTCTGATAAGATTCCAATGTGCGGTGGAGTTAGCAGATAAGTCTGGTGTTAAGTCAAAAGCTAGTAAACAATAACCATTAGCAAATTGATTTCTAGATATACCATTTCCATCATTCAAAAAATGAATACCAGTTCCTGAGAATAATGTATGATAGGCTGTGGTAAATATGTTGCTACTGAAAACGGGCTGTAAAGCTTTCGATGGTATTTGAATACCATCAATATACAAACTAAATGTGTTTATACCATAATTTTCGAAATCATAAGGATTCTTCGAAAAGTTACCGTTAAAGGCTGCATTATCGACAAATCCTACTATACATCTTTTTGGCACTTGACCAAGAAATACGTTGTCTAATGTTTTACCTTGTACACCCGATGGTATAGTCAAAACTTTAACCTCAGCCCGCGTTATTGGATATTTCGCAGTAGTAGATTCTAAAACTTTTTGATGAGCTAGTAGTACAGTTGGGTTGATTCGAGCTTTACGAATCATGAGAGTAGCATCAACAATAGAAACTTTCAGTTTAACATCATTAGATGAACACATAAGGTTGAAAGCATCTCTGGAACGTACTAACTTTATGCACATTTCCACACCGTTGATTAAAAATTTTTTCTTGATTAAATAGGTCACCATGTAGATGACCGATCATTTCCACTTCCTTGCTATCTTTCACAAACTTTTGTCTTTGTATAAAACCTTTATTTGTTTCATCAGTAGCATTCATATTCCCATCGGTATCTTCATACCATAAACCACAGGTGAGATGTGACTGTTTAGCTGGTGGGGCATAGTTTAGAAGTGTTTCTATATATGCTCGATATCCATAAGTGTTGTTAGGAGGAGACACAAGTTTTTGATTTAGATAAACATCTAGTTGACTAAAAATAGAATGAAGCCAATTGTTGACCGGGGCTACATTAGTTGTTGCTGCTAGAGCTGTTAAATCTTGGTTTACTATTTTGGCTTTGATCTGTATTAGAGTATGGGATAGATCAATATAATCGTCACCAGTTCCGGGAATTTGAAATTCAATAGGTCCATCATCACTTAACGATGAAATCGGTTTGTAATGAATCCACTGACCACTTTCAATACTAGTTTGAGTGGCTGGTAATGCAAACAGATCTAGCTCAGAATTAACACATTCACAGGAATGATGATGTAAAAATGACATTTTGTTTTTTATAAACCACAAAATATATCGTTATAATTTATTTTTTTATTCCTCCGAGCTATTTTTACTGTTCTCTCTTTTGAATTTGGGGAGTGACTGAGATTACCAAAACGACGCTTCTTATTTTTATACCCCGAACCCGTCATCACTCGATCAATCTTTTCATCAGCCTTCCTTTTTAAATTAGAAGTGGCTTCTCTAAATCGATTTTTAACGGAGTCATCTAAGGGTTTTGCACTAGCCATATCAGTTAAAAGGCCTAATCCAGCATTCAATGCCTCTTTTCCGATAACTTTTGCTCCACTTGATAGTAAGGGTAAGACTGATCTAAATAGTCCACCTAAGAAACTTCCAATACCATGTCCTCGCTGATATGGAGCACCTTTATAAATGACACCCATGCCAGAACCGGCTTGATGTCTATAATAATGTTCGTATGGACAGATATTGTGATCGAGTTTGGAATACATATTTATTTATTTATTTATTTATCTACGTCTAAAATGTAGTTTAACACAAGATGTCCCAAACTGGAATGGTATGCTTTCACCAGTACTTGTTCTTATATCTATTTCAATCGTATCAAACTCCCTGCGCATAATAGGTACATAGTGTGGTGGAGAAAAAACGTGCATTTTATTTGACCCATATATGTATTTTGCAGGATCAAGTGATACAATTCTCAATAAGGGACACATTACATCGCCCACTATTTGTGGTTCTATTATATCACAGTACACATACAACTGTGAAGCTAATCCTAAATATAAATTAGCAGGAAATTTTCCGGTTCTTTTAGAAGCAACATTAGTATATGGATCAAATCCGAGTTGAAGACTTAATATTGGTGAGAATTTTAATGATATTAGTTGATTGTCATTTTGAGTAATAGTTACGTATTTTGAAAGCTTATCATAACGTAATTTAAATTTTTCTCTTGAATTCAATACAGTCAATACATCTTCAATATTGTCATAGCTCGATGCAGGTATATGGCTTTTGTAGCTGACTAACGACGGTGATGATTCATCCGGAACCACCATTCTTTTTTGTATGTACATAATATTTTCATTTTCCTGAACAGTATACAGGGTGCAAGGGTATTGAAACTCCACAATCCCAACTGACCATTCTCCTACTAATTTTATTGGCTTGGGTAGTTTAGTTGAAAAATTTGCTGTTTTGTTATTGGGAAAGTACATCATGGAACTGTTGCTGGGTAAAGTTAAATAAAAACTGTCGTGAATCATATCTTTTTTAAACTTGATGCTAATATCCAACTGTTAAACTTACTTGGATAACCTTTCCACTTGACAAGCAGTTCCTTTCTGCGTCCAGAGTAACGAGTACTTAGAATTTTATCAATTTTAAATTCAGTGGTGGGGTTATAAATGACTTTTTGTAATTCTTTTTCATAGAATGTTCCAGTAATAGATTCATCATGTAAATCTTTCAACGTATAAACTACCCAAGGCGATCTTTCTATAACTGAACTTATTATGAATATTTCATCACTCCAGTTAGTTTCATAACCTTTTTGGAATATGTGTTTATGTTTAGTTATTCTCACATAATCACCAACATTGAATTTAGGTTCTGATGTACTAGTCGTTAATTTATTATCTTTCTTTTCATACAGATTACGCCATACTGTCATTATATTGTTAGAATTAACATCACAAGGCCTCATTTTAATGCTTCTATGAACACTATGATTATATGAATATAGCAAATCCTGCAAAATGTCTACATATCGGTAAGTGTTGTTATGAGTAAAATAACGCCACATCTTCATTTTGAGTGTCCTTTGAAACCTTTCTACTATACTTGCTTTAATGTCAGGATTATTAGTTGTGTAGTAGTTGATATTGTAACTACTTAAAAAATTTTTAACATCATTGGATATGAATTCAGTACCTTTGTCTGATTGTAAATGTCTAGGAGTTGCTTTTGCTTCTAGAAAAATATCTTCAAAATTTTTTTTAATAGTAACAGCATTCTTCTTCGGGATAGCTCTAGCAAACGCATATTTACTGAAAACATCTATTACACATAATATATAATTATTACCATCATTATATTCACTATAAGTTCTCATATCACTTAGATCAGCTTGCCAAAGTTCATTAAAGTTAGATAAAATATATCTGTTTCTCGGAAATCGACGTTGGACAGGTTTGTGTAAAGTATAAGTTTCTTGAGCCTCCAGCCACTTTTTTGTATCTTCTCTTGAAAGTTTATTCCTCATAGCATCTGCTAATTTAGTCAAGCTACTATAGCCAGCAGGATGTGATATGTCATAGTAAATATCACGAATTTCTAATAAGGGGTCCATTTTTGCCAATCTATTTTTCTTTTTGCTTTGTCTTTACTTTGGGTTTCACTCGTATGTGAAGTTGGTGTAGGTAAATTATACGGAGTTGATTGAGTTTCTGTTTCAAACCGTTTACCAAAATCAGGGGTTTTGGACATTACACTTATAAAAGTTGATCTTTTCGGATTACCTATGTAACTTAAAGGTATTCCTAACTCTTTAAGTGCTTTGCAAAATTCCATCCAACCATGTGGTGAACTATTTTTGAGCGGTCTTATGATATCATTGAACAAGTCAACAATATTACTTTTGTAGACTTCTTTATTGTCTATAAATACGGTACCATGGCTATTCCAGTGTACTTTTTCTTTATTTTTTAAAAGAAAATCTAATAATAGCTCACCCTTCTGTTTATATGATTTTGGAATCAATTGAAGCATTTGTGACTTGACATAATAATCATGTACTTTCGGGATTTCTTCGTCTTTCTTCACAGGAGTCTCTGCGACGTCTGCATCTTGATTCGGTTTTACATCCTCTTTTCTTTCACTCTCCATTTCATCTTGCGAAAATATAGGTATTACTAATGGCTTCCGGTCTTTACCGATAAAATACAAATATCTCTGTAAAGTTTGCATATAAAGTGTCCATTTCTCTCGATCTCCTAATTTTGTATTTAAAACTTTTTGCATCTCTTCATCAAGATGTGTTATATTACTGCCAATGCTGCTATTATTATTACCTCTTTTTAGTTTCTCTATTACTTCAGGATCAATCAGTATCATTTTCTTGGCGTTTTCCATTGTTACTTAACCAGTGAACCCAGTAGCGCACTCAAAACTGAACCAAGAATAATGGGGAGAAATGCTCCACCTTTTTGAATGATTAAATGTTTTCTGGAGTTGGTATTTCCTTTTGAGGTAAGTTTTCTTAGAATATTTTTAAATTTTTTGAGTTTATTCTTTTGCTTATCTTGCAATGGAACTTCTCCTTGTAACACGTTATAAATACACTCACAAATACAATTTATTTCTTTATCATCACAAGCTATTAACAATGCTTTTCGGAATTTGGGTTTTAATAAATGCAAAGCTCTTAAAAACTCTGCATGTGTCTGCACTTTATGTTTCATTGTTATGTTATAATGGTATTTGATTGCATGCTGTTATATTTATACCCCTTCTTGGGTATGTAACATATTGTATACTCATTTGGAAATATATCAGTCTTAAAGCGATACAAATCATTTGTATTTTGTTTTAAATCGATCAGTAAGTATCCATGTGGTTTGCTTGTAGCATCTCTATACGCATCTTCAATAAACTTTGAGTTTTCAGGGACCAGCTGACGAGCGAGAAAACGTATTTGTGTTTTGTCACGTGGATTTTTAAAGTAAACTATGTAACTCGAATTTAATGATATATCACGCTGTCCTTTTCCTTGATGAAATAAGTTTTGGGTAATATAAAACACACTTAGATTTCGATGATGGCTCCCTTTAGTAAAAATATCCACTATGCGCCCATCGGACTCTCTCATTAGGTCATCAATAATAATGAGTTGTGGATATTTTCCATCAAACATACTCAAGTCAGGAATTCCTTGATAGTAAGTAACTCCATTTAAATTGTATAGTGGCTGCATTTCGTCATAACACCATACTATTTTACTAAATTGATGATTGCAGATGTTTTTCATGTACTTCAAAAAACTACATACAAAGTTTGATTTCCCACAGCCGCTGGGACCAGCTACGATAGTTGTAAAAGGATGTTCAAAATGAAACATAATTAGCTAAGTAAAAGACGTCTATTCAAATCACACTTTAAAATTGGTATGTACAGTACAAAACAGAAACACTTACAAATAACTAATTACTAATGAGTAAACAAACAAATACAAATGATCTTATTACTAATTTTATTTACAATCATTAATTATCACTAATCACCTTAATTTATAATGACCCCAAGCTAATGTATTCGTGGAATTTGGTACAATGTATCTCTTAGTGTCGTTATATGATAAACAAATTTTATTAATTTTCTGTGTAAATATTACATGTTTAATACTCCTAAATCTAAACATTTCAGCAAATTGTATATTTTTATTCATCAAACAGGACTTATAGTTATCAATATTCAATTTTTTAGTTATACATTTATTTACACCCTTAGCTTTTGTAATGGTCTTATCTTCTACTTTCATGGCATACATTTTAGATCTTAATCCAACAAATTCAGTAAATATTTTGCCGTTGTTTTCATCTTTGAAAAATCCTAATTTCTTTTTATTTAATCGTGGGAACCCATAAACATTGTCTTGGGGATAGTCAGAGGTGTCGAAATAGTTATTTTTTTTTTTTTTTTTTTTTTTTTTTTTTTTTAGCCGGAGCAATGCCTTGGAGGCAGGATTCACTGAGCCAGAATCCACGAATCCCTACTACTGCAGACAGACTACATCCGATATAAGGTAAACTTTCCTGAATGTTACATAGTGATTTTACATAACACAGGGTCAAAGCGAGTACATAACCTACCTGCCTCAATTTTGGCAAACGTTGAGGTCTACAACAATGTGTGAACAAACAAACCAACAAACTTGGCATTTCCCAATACCCCAACTTCGCTCATTAGCCGGATGAAATCGAGAAACAAATACATTATTGGCCACACATTGGCAAAGTTGGATCACTTCTGGACAATCCCCAAACTTTCTTGTTTGATCAAATAACATTCACAAAGATTAAAAGGATCTGTGAAAGGAAATACGAAAATAAAAACAGAATAAGTGAAGTCGTGCAGATAACGTGTTTTGTGTCTATCGCGTTTCCTAACTAACTGTTACTTATTTGTTTTAATGTATCTAAAGTCGGATTCAATGGAACCTGTTCATAATGTAAACAAACCTATCTTTGATTTGGAATTCCCTTATTTTCGTATCCTAAACTACATTATACGATGAAATATTAATAAAACATGGATAATTCATAAAACCATCGACATCGTCAATATATGGTTGTTTGTTTACATAAGGAACAAGTTTCAAACTCCAAAATCCAAATAAATATTTTAACAAAAGCGACCGATGGAATTACATACCAAAATATAAACGCAAACAGCATCATTAGACAGGCAATAAATAAGGAAACAAGAAAGAAAATTAATCAACAGAAAGATCGTTCCCCAATTAACCGAGAAGGGTAACAGCAAAAGGGTTGAAAACAAAGTAAAGCGCTGCCCCCGAATAACTTCTGACGGCGAGCGTTCATAAACATCATAATTAAAAAGGGGCAAAAGGGTTTTAAGGAAATGGTTCCACACCGCCAAGGAAAATTTCCTTGACACCACGCGGGAGCACCCTTCGAAAAATTACCTTCACCCGCCGCGAGAAAAGTGCACTCTCATAAATACCTAGGTTATGTGTGAACACAAAGGCTTCCGAGTGAAGGAGAAAGCACCATCCCTTCAAGAGGTGAACAGTAAATGACATGAATTAAATGAAGAACCTGAAATCCTGTAATTGGTGGTGTTATATATGGTTCTTTACAATGAAGATGGTTTCAATATCAGCCGCTCGGTCACACAAAAGAATGCCGTAAGACATTATACATACTTACATAACTTCACGCTATATCCCTTGCGGGGTAGGCAGAGAGACTGACGCGCCACAGATCTCTGTCTTGGCACGCTTCTCTTGCTTCCTATACATTCATTCGTCGTTTCACGCATGCTCGCCGTTGAAATCGTCTAAGACATTAGGTATGCTGAAATATACTATCCTTGCGGTCCTTGCTACATCATATTCTAGCGAACAAGACAATAATGTCTAATAATTTTTAATAACCATGCATAGCAAGCTATATACTCGTACAAGACGAGGTTCGACCAATGTTGAAATTGAAGCAAACTTATAAGATATTCAACGTCTTTAGGCTTTGCACACAGATGAGTGATTTTGGACGCCTGGAGGGGGTGCTCTGTGGCCTGGAGACGATAAGGCCGCCTTTGTAGATTATAATGCTAATAATAATAATATACCTGTAATTTATGTGTACTAAAGTGTTTCTATCTTTCTATCTAGATACAAGAAACGTGGCGAGGACCCTTGTCTATAGTTAGGGCTATATTTCAAGTGTTCACGAAATCACGAAAATTTTGGCGAAAAAACGGATAAAGCAATCTTACGCTGACGTATATTTTCTAAGGCTATGGCTAGAGGAAAAAACAGATTACGCAATCTTACGCTGACATATATTTTCTAAGGCTAGGGCTTGAGGCTAAATAATTACATCGCTGCGTCGATTCAAACTCTGTGCGGGAAATGACGCGAAAAAACGATTTGTTCTCTCTCAACTCTCTCGATCTCCAGGGGCAAAGTTACTTGGTTTATTATACGAGGCCATCTGGTATCTATAAATATGACTTGAGGGTTGGGATCTCCGCGTGGTCAGATCGCGCTGTCCGGTTAGTCGGTCTTTTTTTCGGTTTTTTTTTACTTGATCCTTTTTTTTAACATCAATTCAAAAGAATGTCTTACGTTAGGTTAAGGGGAGGTCATCCAAGAAAAAATGTGTAACAAATCGGCTCCTCGGCTCCCTCTGGTGGCGCCATAGGCCGCGCAAGTGAACACTGAAAATGAGGTGTTGCGCAGTTAGCGTTCAGGTTAAAGTGAGCTAGCGTCGAAACGACTCGAACAAACGGTATTTTAAAGAGAGTATACGCTACGGTTTGTCGTTAAAAAATACAGTTTGCGATATTAATAAAGTTCTGACGTTGATAACAAGTGAAAATGGCAAGGTCGAAAGAAAAAAGGCTAAAATTAACAGATTAAATCCCGTTTGCGACCGACCAAAACCAATTTCGGGAGCGGAGAAGATACGTCTTCATTGTTTAAGAAAGAAAGAAGCCCAGAAAAATAACACCGGTTCGAACCAGGTTTACCAAGATGGTGAGCCGAGGACGAAATTTGAATTCATGAAATAATAAAACCATCAGTAGCCCCGACTTCTACCCACCCTGATGTTTTTCATCCAAGATGTGAGCTTTGTACATTGAGCCACCATATGTGGTTGGCAAATTGTATAACTCGTCCTTTAACAACCGGCATCGTCAGTTTACAAACGCTCGCTGTTTTGTTTGTTTTAAAAAGGGGGAATTATAAATCAAGCTAACTTACATGTCGGAGCGTAACCGACACTGGTGGGTTAGGTGGAAGACTAGGGCGGCAAACAGGTTATTTTTTATAACAACACAGAAAAAACTGTTTGCATATGCTTGTGGGGGTAAGAAAATATCGAGGTATTTTCTAATTTGCCTTCGGCATTTTACAAAACAGCGAGCGACAAAAGGACATATAGACATATGTTCTTTCAAAAACGGCGTCGTCAGTTTACAAACGCTCGCTGTTTTGTAAAATGCCGAAGGCAAATTAGAAAATACCTCGATATTTTCTTACCCCCAAACAAGCATATGCAAACAGTTTTTCTGGGTTGTTATAAAAAATAACCTTTATTTGATTATTGATTAATTGGGCCTATACGAGCAAGCCGTACATTTTTATTGTTTATTATACGAGTCCGTGGCACGTGCTGCCCGACTGCCTACATCAGCAAATAGCATAACATAAAGTCAGATTCAATAGAACTTGTTCATAATGTAAACAAACCTATCCTTGATTTATCATATTAGACGATGAACCATAGTAATTCACGTGGAATTCACTTTTTTCGTATCCTTAAACAACATTATACGATGAAATATTAATAAAACATGAATACTTCATCAAACCATCGACATCGTCAATATGGTAGTTTGTTTACATTATGAACAAGTTCTATTGAATCCGACTTTATATTACAACTTTTAAATATAATAATTTGTTAGCATATTTTAGTGTATAAGTAATAAACCGCCACTCAAACAACACATAAACAGTATCTTTTTATAATATTTACCGCAGCATTAATATAGCATTAGCCTATAGCAACATACGAGTAGCAATCGGGAAACTGAACGGCCTGTATATATGAATACCTATCATGTCGCTCAGAAACACCCAATTTGTATAAGGACAGGAGACGAGCAAATGAGCCAAATTGTAAGTGGTCACCGCCCATAGACATTTTATCTCACTATAATAGAAGTTTATCGATGCGCATCTTGAGGACTTAGATGCCATCTAAGTCTCATGTGCCGGTAATTACACTGAATCTCTTACCTTTCAAACCGAACAATAACAATGCAAGTATTCGCGGCATTAATAAAAAAAAAGGTGTTAGTGGTAGGTGTCCCTTCACAAGGGATGTTATGGGGGTGGTTTTACCGGAACCGGAGTCGAAACCGAAGGTTTTAAATTTGATTTATCGGAGTCGGAACGGAGTCGGAATCGGAATTGGAAGCGGAGTCGGAGGCGGAGGCGGAGGCGGAGGTAGAAGATAGATGTTCAGAAGAAGTTCAAATTTTAAACCGTTTTTAATTTTTATAGCTAAATTGGCCAATATTTTTTATGTTTACGTTTGCGGCAATTCCTTTATGTCCTACACCATTTAATAAAATATTGATATTTGAATATGTTTGCTCCCAAATCTTCGGTATAACCTCTGATTCAAATTATCGGAGCCGACGTCGGAATCGGAGGTGTAAAATCAATCGGAAGTTCCGACCTTTCGGAGTCGGAGTCGAAGTTCCGTAACATCCCTACTGTACACAATCATACTACTACCATCAAATTGCCACTATCAGTCCCATATCTCATAATTATTAATTATAAATAAATATAAATAAACAAAATGAAATTTATTCACGTGAAGAACACAATGCATTTCGACCTCATTAATGCCAGTCTTATCATTTGTATGATGAATCACCGAAAACTTTTTATACGACAAAAGGTTTGCATAGGATGATGAAAAATGTGTTTAGTTTGAGTTTCCGCAAGAGATATTTTACATCTTTTTTACAGGGGGAAACACGTTAAAAACTTTCAGAGCTGTAAATCGAATGGAGAATATCTCATCATACAAACTTTGCACCTTTCACCGTACCGGGGGACAGGAAGCGTAGCAGTGTAGTTTTAAATTCTCAAACTTCGACCTTTTCCAGCGAACTTCATAATTTCTTTTATCCATTTCGGAATTTCCGCGAAAATCCGAAGAAACAATATGAATGTCATCAAATTAAAAAAGTTTTGTAATTGGATAAAGTGGAATCAAATTGCCTAAAGAGGATAATTTTTTCACAGCTTCGGTATTCTTACACATAAATCTCTATCTATAAATATAAATTTGATTTGAAAAATGAAGACTACAATTAAAATAAATACAAATAAACTAACTACAATATGTATTATATTTCCTATAGGTTCATCACATAGCCACTTTTAGGTCCCACTAGGTACTTACAAACAAAATAAAATACCTATTTATATACATATAAGACAAAAATATTAGATACACATAAGACAAAAATACAATACAAAGAAACTTAAATACTAAAGGAAAATGTATATATTCTATGAACCGTATCCTAAACTGTAAAGTACATTAAGGACGTGTAAAAAGACAACAAACAATAATTAAGTTACAGTCATAACAAGATCGTATCGTGGTTTCTGTTACAAACAAACTATTTACAATCGACACTTCAGCGTAACACCTATCAATCTTATCGACAGAATGTTGATCAACTATAAAACTACACTGTAGGTACATCAATACCTATAAATTACACGTCGTACACCTTTAGACCTACTGGCATTGGCAGACAATAAATGAAACTGCGTCTTAAACGTGCCTATTCACCGCGCAATTATGCACACAAATAGACCGATCTTATATAAACGCATACGTAAGTTAAAATTGCAGCCAGATATTGCAGCGTTGTCTCGAGTGCAAGACTCGTCGAGTGTGAGACATTATAATTGTTCTCAAACAAAGCTAGCGTTGTATCAGTGCCAAGAAAGGATTGTACAGATTGCACTGCTGACCGACATCTAGTAACTGATTGCCGCATTCATTCAGTTTCAAGGTTTGCACTCGACGGTGTTTGATATGACTGATTTCTGCGAACACGTCCTGTCAAGAGTTTCACTTTGGTGATTGGCGACAATGGAGAATATTGGATCTTAATAGCCTGTCATTGTTAACAATTAATATTTATTGTTGTCCATGAAGCAAATTATCTTCGTCTATGTTTTGAGGTGTGATTAATTAGATTAGGTCCCTACAAATGCGGTGCCGTAAGGAAAGCGTTTATTGAAGCAAAATTACTTTCAAAACAAACTTATCGTACCAATTTTCTTCGGGTAGAAATATGGGTCACTTCTAAGGAAGAATGACAATTTTCAACAAATTGATTAATTAAATAAAGCTACGAATAAAGTGAAAGCCGAAGTATTAGGGAAAGATATATATAGAACAATGAATTCGCAAACTCAGTTAATCATATTGAAACAAGTCGTTAAACAAAATTAAAGAAATATTAGCGCCGAAGACGTAGAGTCATTGTAATTTGTACATTATTGTAGAGGCAATTTCCTAGAGCCCCTGAGCTTCTTAGATCCCTTTATAATAATGGTATTTGTTTAGCATAAAATGTATATTTATTCATATTTCATGACCTCATCTCTGATTCGTCTCATTAGAATTGCTTATTCAACCTTTGCCATTTAAAATTACTGAAATCCCACGGCAAAATGGGCCGGAAATTTTTAGGAATCTTATTTTCATTCCAATTTTGCATTTCAAGATATTTTAATTACTCTGTCTACAATCGGTGTATGAACGCAAGTGTTCGAATAATTATATCCACATTTTGTATTTATTTTACACAAAACAATTATAATCATGAATCACCTGTGAATCCTGTGTGATAACGTTTGTCAAACAAAACACTTCAAAACACTTTTCGACAAAACAACCGATAACAACAGTATGAGTACCTATAGGTATGTTTATATTTTGAATGGGAAATTGAATTAGGTATTTTCATCTGATAGGAACTAGTACAACTTGGCCTTAAATACGTTTTCATATTCACTTACAATTAGATAGAGGTTTGTTCTCTACGCAAAAGTCGTTCATTAGTGTCTGTTATAGAAGTCATGTTAATGTTGTAGAAAACATGTACATAGCACCATAAAATATTTTCAGGACTTTCAGTGTCGAAACAATCTAGGTACATACTCGTATTGCAATGGAGTTGAGATGATAAAAAATCACACAAGAATTACTCTAACCTAACCTAACCTAACCTTGACGTCATAAAACATAATATAACTTTAAGGACGCAAAATGCCATGTACCAAGTACAAAGTAAAGTTATCAACACATTCAACTTTTAAAAGATGATTAAAACTTACATTTTAGCGTCGATGAGATGAAAACTGGCGGGTAAACTGTGGACACTAGCGCGGAACACTCACCAAACACTCGAAATTATATGCGGCACTTAACATCGTAATGTCATTTTCACTCGCGGGCGCGACATCAAACGACACAAATCACACGTCCAACCGCTACGGCAGATGCCGGGGCACTGAAGCTGTAGTTTCCGATTTTCCGAAGCTGGATGGAGGCTAAAGCGGCTTTGGGGGCCAATTTCCCTCCCACGCCCTACGCAGGCTTTTCCGACACTTTCGCACTCGCGGCTCAGCTACGATCAACGCACTGGCTCTCTTGCTTGAGCCGAAAATTATTGTCCTTTTTGAAAATGTTTTCAAATACAGGGTGGACCAAAAGTCCGTTAACATTTAAAATGGTTATAAAAAATACAAATGCTACTTTAGTGAAAAACTGTTTATTTAATAATAAAGTAGACAAATTAGGATTTCACTTTTTAAAAATAACATCATTCAAATGTGACCCTTGTTCATCCTGGCACACCTGTAACCGGGAACGGAAATTTTGCATGACCGCCCGACAAGTGGTTGGTGAAATGTTTTGCATTTCCTCGCGTATATTTTCTTTTAATTCCTCAATAGACACTGGGTTGCTGATGTAAACTTTACTTTTGAGATATCCCCAAAGGTAAAAGTCCATTGGAGTTAAATCCGGGCTGCGGGGTGGCCAGTGAATGTCACCTCTTTTGGATATGACTTTTTGGCCAAAAATTTCACGAAGTGCTGCTATAGAGTCATTGGAGGTGTGACATGTTGCCCCATCTTGTTGGAACCAAGAGCTTCGATTAAAGCCTGAGAAGTCCTGTAATGCTGGAGCAAAAAAATTCTGTAGCATCACAATGTATCGCTCTGTATTAACGGTGACGGCGCGGTTTCTCTGATCTTCATAAAAATATGGACCAATGATTCTGCTGGCTGACAATGCGGCCCATACAGTAACCTTGGGCGAGTGTAAAGGTTTTTGGTGCTTCAAGTCCGGGTTAGTGTCACTCCAGTATCTGCAATTTTGTCGATTGACATGTCCATTTAGGTGGAAGTGTGCCTCGTCTGAGAAAAAGATGTTATTGAAGCTCGTAAACCTCTCAAGCACTTCGTTAGCAAACTGCAGTCTCTGAGCAGGGTCATTTGGCTTTAAAGCCTGTACAATTTGAATTTTGTAAGGATGTAAATGTAAATCTTTGTGTAGAATGCGATTTAGAGATGTTCTGGGCACATCTAAAGCACTAGACCGCTTTCGAGTAGAGAGACCAGGTTGTTCTCGAACAGACGCTCGTACACGCTCTATGTTTACTGGATCGCGCGATGTCCTAGGTCGGCCGGATCGTGGTTGACTTAAAGTTGAACCTGTTGTTTCGAACTTCTGTACCCATTTTTTAATCGTTTGAATTGTTGGTGCTTGATTTCTGTTCCGTATATTGTAATGATTACAAAATTTCCGTTTAGCTTCGGTCGTAGAATCGTTGTTTCGATAGTACTCGCGTACGCAAAATGCGCGTTGCGCTCCGCTGAATGACGCCATGGTACTAAATCCCTATTAGTAGCTCTCGCTTGTAGTAACACCCCCCGCGCCAATACCCCGCCCGCGCCGACGCAGCGACCTATTCAAATGTTAACGGACTTTTGGTCCACCCTGTATTTTACAAATTATCCCATATTTTTATTTTTTATATATTCATAAAATTTTTGTGTTGACTACTTCCATGTTGTTGACAAAGATAATAGTTTTAAAGATTTATAGAACATATTCTACTAAATTTACTGTGTATTAAGTAATAGTAACCTTTTTCATATCTTCACACTACACTGTCGCTAATCCTTTTAATGTCCACTATTAACTTCTGAGGTTGTCTGGAAGAGATCGCTTTAAGCGATAAGGCCGCCTTTGTACATATCTTGTTTTTATATTATTAATTATGGAAAGCAGACGAGCAAACGGGCCACCTGATGGTGAGTGGCCACCGTCGCCCATAGACATCTCACCTCACTGTATTAATATTAGAGGGTTTTTGATGCGCTGCTAACCTTGAGGACTAAGATGGATTGCCTCATGTGTCGGAAATTATGCTGGCTCTCTTACCCTTCACACCGTAACACAAGCATTTCTGCTTCACGGCAGAAATAGATAAGAGGGTGGTACCACCCCAGGCGATCCTTCATATTAGGATCTAGCATTACTAATCGTAAATAAATATCGTGCTAGTATTCCTGTATTTGTGTACAATAAAGTGTCTATCATATTCCTTTTTTACCGTTTTCCAAATGTAGGCGTGCTCAACGCACTGGCTCTCTTGACTAGCTCAGAGGAATACGAAGTTAGAGGGTTTTTTTGGAGCTGAGATTTAGCTGCTGAATGCGACTTTCGCATTTTGCCAACTTTTTGAATTATCTCGTATCCCATATACCATCATAATACCACCCCTTACGCGCCAACCGGGTCCGTCTTATCAGTAAGATCGACGCATTACCCTACGCCTACTGCGCCTCGCATTAATTATTCTGGAATAGGTAACCCTAATAAAGGTAACGCATGTGCTTAGGTACAGGGTGGACCAAAAGTCCGTTAACATTTAAAATGGTTATAAAAAATACAAATGCTACTTTAGTGAAAAACTGTTTATTTAATAATAAAGTAGACAAATTAGGATTTCACTTTTTAAAAATAACATCATTCAAATGTGACCCTTGTTCATCCTGGCACACCTGTAACCGGGAACGGAAATTTTGCATGACCGCCCGACAAGTGGTTGGTGAAATGTTCTGCATTTCCTCGCGTATATTTTCTTTTAATTCCTCAATAGACACTGGGTTGCTGATGTAAACTTTACTTTTGAGATATCCCCAAAGGTAAAAGTCCATTGGAGTTAAATCCGGGCTGCGGGGTGGCCAGTGAATGTCACCTCTTTTGGATATGACTTTTTGGCCAAAAATTTCACGAAGTGCTGCTATAGAGTCATTGGAGGTGTGACATGTTGCCCCATCTTGTTGGAACCAAGAGCTTCGATTAAAGCCTGAGAAGTCCTGTAATGCTGGAGCAAAAAAATTCTGTAGCATCACAATGTATCGCTCTGTATTAACGGTGACGGCGCGGTTTCTCTGATCTTCATAAAAATATGGACCAATGATTCCGCTGGCTGACAATGCGGCCCATACAGTAACCTTGGGCGAGTGTAAAGGTTTTTGGTGCTTCAAGTCCGGGTTAGTGTCACTCCAGTATCTGCAATTTTGTCGATTGACATGTCCATTTAGGTGGAAGTGTGCCTCGTCTGAGAAAAAGATGTTATTGAAGCTCGTAAACCTCTCAAGCACTTCGTTAGCAAACTGCAGTCTCTGAGCAGGGTCATTTGGCTTTAAAGCCTGTACAATTTGAATTTTGTAAGGATGTAAATGTAAATCTTTGTGTAGAATGCGATTTAGAGATGTTCTGGGCACATCTAAAGCACTAGACCGCTTTCGAGTAGAGAGACCAGGTTGTTCTCGAACAGACGCTCGTACACGCTCTATGTTTACTGGATCGCGCGATGTCCTAGGTCGGCCGGATCGTGGTTGACTTAAAGTTGAACCTGTTGTTTCGAACTTCTGTACCCATTTTTTAATCGTTTGAATTGTTGGTGCTTGATTTCTGTTCCGTATATTGTAATGATTACAAAATTTCCGTTTAGCTTCGGTCGTAGAATCGTTGTTTCGATAGTACTCGCGTACGCAAAATGCGCGTTGCGCTCCGCTGAATGACGCCATGGTACTAAATCCCTATTAGTAGCTCTCGCTTGTAGTAACACCCCCCCGCGCCAATACCCCGCCCGCGCCGACGCAGCGACCTATTCAAATGTTAACGGACTTTTGGTCCACCCTGTATAAGCATGCGAGAATGTACATACTACGAAACTATTACATTAGTACCTATAGTGATATAGGTGCGGTTAATCTTTTACTGGCGCATCAAGCGCAGATGCACAAGCCAGAGATAAGTATTATTATTGTATCTTTTAATTTAAGTAAAGGTATAAAAAAGGAAAGTAAAGTAAAAGTAAAATACACTTTATTGCACAAATATAAAACAACAAACATGAGATAGAAAAGGAAATAGTGAAATACAATTTAGTCGGCCTTATCGCTAAGAGCGGTCTCTTCCAGGCAACCTTCGGGCAAGGAAATGATATCGAGAAAGAGGTAGTAGGTGTGCAAGGTTTATGGAAAACGTTATAAAGAATTTTATTTACAATAATAAGTATAATAACATATAATAAAACATGAATTTTATTTACAATAATAAATTATATAAATATAATACTAACTACATAAAATAAATAGGCAGATATATATAAAAAGAAAATAATAATTTAAAAAATTACGGTTTTAGACATTTATTTCGCTAAAAAAAGGATATAATCCACTTTGCTTAGGGAAATACAGGATAAACTTATTGTAATTAACAGTGTACGGTAGACATAAGACTTATAAATTAAATTACTAATGTATAATATAATCTAATTTAAGAGCTGTAGTTTTTCTTAGCTGCGGGTAACCAGAAGACGAGTAACACACAAAATAGGTATAATTTGGATTCTATTAAGTATCGACTTGCAGATGCCATTTGGTTTGGTGATAGATATTGCAATTACTATCAATTATTTAAACTCTGTAAATTGGCTCAAAAGGTGGTGCTTTAATTTAGTTTTGAATGAAAGGATGGACATTGCTTCTTTGATACAATTTGGCAATTTGTTATACAGCTAAGCACCCTCATACATTATATACAAAAATTCCATTTGAGATTTAATTAACACAATTTGTATTCATTTTTAACTGCGAAAACGGGGCTTAATCGCGTTTTGGTAAACTAGACTTTGTTCGACGTTTCAATTAAGCTCCGATTTCTATGAAGTCATGAACCTTGTTTCCCCAATCATGTACAATATCTCAATCTCCAGTTTCAGAATGCGTAAATTAATCTGCAACTCCAACCGGTTGCTTACTGCACAAACTGGCTCGCACGTCGCTGTTTGCTTGCGAGACGGCTGGCAAACAACAACAGAGCCAAGCACAGTTCAGTCATACTTCCATGTACACTACACTGGGATCAACAGTTCGTCGTTTAGTTGTCCAAGCGACGGAGACCATACCTAAAGTTACCTGTACATGGAAATATCAATATAAGAAGATACAAGTACGAGTACATACATATCTCATAACAAAAACAAACATGCAGTCCCACGCTTTAGAGTTAGTAAAGTAAACACATCATTTATGAGTCACTGTGTACGATTTTCTAATAAGATACCTAGGCTGATACTGTAATAAATATAGAAAAAAAATATGACGGACCTTATGTAAAGAGGGTTATTATAAAATAAATGACTACTTAAATGATAAAGAGGCTTGGTCCTAAAGCTCCAGCTCTGCACATTGTGTACATATAATATATGTTTGTATTCATAATTATTGTAAGGTATATTTATTTCAAAAGATATGCTGCTGAAAGTTTGTTGCGCCGCTTCATTCCTTTCAGCTATAGCACCTTACGAAGTGGTGGTAGAGTAAAAAAATGACGTTGTAAAATGTACTATAAGGTACTTACTTACAATAAAGACATTTGTTTTGATTTGTACCTCTCACGCCATTCCCGAGGGGGTAGTCAGGAGGAACCTCCTTAGAAGAATGAACTTATTAGAAGATGATGGTAACTCCGTGCAGTGTCAGCCTGGGTAGGTGTCTAACTATTTGTGCCGCAAAGCAGCGATGCTTGAATTTCTGTGTTCCGGTTTGAAGGGTCAACAGCAGCATTACTTATTAGGTACTAGCACGTGAGGTAATCCACCTCATTCTTTAAGATACTTAGATAGATTAATTCTTTATAACAGACACGAAAACAAAAGAAAGGAAACATATACAGAATAAGTGTACAAATGTAATGAAACCTAGGTGATAGTAGAATAGTTCATAGGGTAGCGAATGCTCTAATGTCATACTGAGTAATGTTATACTCGTAGTCAGGTGAGATAGTATATCTATGAGCTACGGTGACAACTTAACCAACACAGGTATCTTTGAAATATTATATAATATATACGAGTAAATAAATTGATGGGGCAAGACGCAGCAACTCTGAGTCTTTTTTTTTTTTGAGACATAAGAATCCGTCCTGGGTCGGAACGACAACAACCTGACTCAACAGATCGCTCTCTACGCCACAACATCATGTAAGATCTCTGAAACTTATATAGAGTCCATCCTTTAATGAAAAAAAGTCACTCAATTAATGAAAGATAAATCTTTCTTTACAAAATAAAGGCTAATTGAGTTACTTACTTAAAAGTAAGTAATTTCTTTTCCACAATCTAAAGTTGAACTATCCGGAGTAGAAAGACTCTACTCTCTACTCTCTAGCCTAGCTGTCTAGGCTAAGTAAATTCCAAATCACTCTATCTAGAGCGCTACACTTTTCAACTTCATTTAGAGTCCCCGGCAGAATCTGCTTCAATCTGTTACATCGAATAGGTTTTTCACATGTACTCGCTTTTCGTGAAATAGAGCGGCTAATATGTCTGGCTAGGTCTAGGCATATAGAAGTAATAACCTAGATTCTTGGCGACGTAATCTAGATATTTGACGACAAGAAAAATAAGTTGATAACTTAAAATACAATACAATACAAATATACTTTATTGCACACCCGGGACATAAACAAAACATACAACATAAAGAGAGGTACAATACAATGTGCAGAAGGCGGCCTTATCGCTTTAAGCGATATAAAATACTTCATACAATCTCAAATACATTCTGTAGTTTATGAGTTAACGGCAACGGATAACTTTATTTAGTTATTTCATTACAATAACCCCGTGTAAGCCTTGTCTTGCTCTACTGTAAAATTGTTGATATTCTCAACCGCACTATAAGATCGTAATGATATAGGTACTTACCTAATACTTGCTTGCTTGCTTATCGTATGGTTAGTGGCCAAACTATTGTCAGAGTTGTTCAGGCCGCCCGTAGGCTACTGACATGGCTTAACGACTGCTGTCGAACGACAACAACCGGGACCGACTGCTTAACGTGCTCTCCGAGGCACGGAGGAGCTCAGATGAATATGCCACTATAAACCGCTAACTGAGGGGTCGCGGAGAAGCGCGCGGGGCATGATGTCAGAGGGCGAGCATGCGGCGAGCGGGCGGCAGGCCCCACCTCTCGCGCGCACGCCGATTGCTCGCCCTTTGGTCACCCATCCTGGTGCTGACCGCGCCCAAATTTGCTTAACCTGCACGATCACTTTCGGACCGTGCTCGAAACTCGAGT
The DNA here is from genome assembly GCA_947369225.1 of Hofmannophila pseudospretella. Lineage (NCBI taxonomy): Eukaryota > Metazoa > Arthropoda > Insecta > Lepidoptera > Oecophoridae > Hofmannophila > Hofmannophila pseudospretella. The sequence continues at coordinate 9,014,448 of OX376330.1, read as the reverse complement.
TCCTACTTACCTTATGTAAAAGGTACTTGTTTCTTCTAATTTACCTCTCATTCCTGTTTTAAAATCTTTTCAGTTTCTGAACAAACTTACTCGTATAATTGTTCTATCGTTTTAAAAGACGTCTGTCGCTATGCGTAACAGCTCTAAAGGCTTTGTTAAATCCATTAATCTGACGGGGGATAATTGATGCTTCGGAGTTGGTCCGAGAGCGATTTTTATCGATAAGGGTATTGGCTATCAGAGTGAGTGAGACATTAATTCAGTGACATAATAATGCTTTTTCACAGTGTTGGGTTTGACCTCCAAACATTTACCCCTCTCTTTGTTTAAAGCCGTTTCAGTTATGTGATACTGGGTGCATTGAAATGTTATTATTAGGTACAATGTGTAACATAATTCTTCTTATGTAACATAATAATTCTATCTTTTATTTATTTAAACTAGGCAATATTTATTTATTTCATTTTAAACTCTGTTAATAATATAATAACATAATTATTTATCTATAGTGAATATTACTACGTTAAAAACTAAAATAAGATAGAAAAAATATATTATACCTACATTTTCCGGTGGTGATGAAAATTACAACTTTTTTAGCTTTAGTATTATTTTAGTGTTATATTATATTATGTTTTAAATATTGTATTGTAGTATTGTGTATTATGGAAAATAAAAATTTTAAAGTAAAAAATAAACAAAAGTACAGTCCTTAAGTGAAAATTAAAACAAATCGAGACACATGAATGGATTTCTGATATCCCACACACAGGGAAACCTAGTTGGGAGTCAGATAGCCAGACATTGAATAAGGGTGAGTGAGTGCATCAATTTTGAGCCCTGAGTCAGGTTACATCTTGAAATAACTACTCGTATCTCTTACCTGTACCTACTTACGTAAGTTTAAATAAAATAAAAATAATATTAAAAAAAACATTTATTCATGCATAATCATGAGTTACATACAGATGTTATTATGTACAATTATTTAGTCCTAACATGATGAACCTTGTCGGTATAGCAAGTTCGTAGGAGTAGTTCTTTTCATATAATAATTTCTAAATTTTTATCTTCTAAATATTCCCGAAATGAATAGTAGCTTTTGGAGGTTAATATGTCCCTTAGATACTTTTGAAATTGCTTTTTATTTTGGACTCTTTTCAAATTTTCAGGGAGGTGGTTGTAGACTTATACTGCCATGAAATAAGTAAGAGGTTACTCCGACATTTCGACATGGAACATATACTTCCGTTTTTCTATCGTTTCCATTGATATCAGAACGTTCAAAGTTACCAATGTAAGAAAGTATCAGACACTAAATATGGGATTGGGTCTAACATGTGTAGCGAAAGACCCCCTAAAAATTCGCGGAGCGTTTTCAATCCCTAAGGGTGCACCAGTGCCGTAGCCAGAGTCAGTAGCGCCTATGGTATAATTTCGATTGCAGCCTCAGAAGTTCGGGAAATGGATCGGTAGTAGGTAAGTACCTTCAAATCTTCAACCTTCAGGCACTCAAGAAGTTGAAGAATGTCACTCATACTTGTGTGCCTGAAGGTTGGAGTTTTGATGGTTAGCAGTCACCACTTCCCATTATTTTTATCATACGAATACTACCACTTCAACGATGATTATTAGCGTCCAACTACAGCCTCCATTTTTCGTTCTACTTCTAGTGATAACTAAAACTACCTAGGTAATCTCATTTTTTTTTAATTAGCTGTTCTTTATAAATGTACTGTACGTGTATGATTTTTTTATTTTGCTATTTCGTAGTTGGCTCTATAGTGAAAGTTGTTCAGTTATGGATACTGAACACCCCGGTTTCGGCTCTATATGGGGTTTTTGTTACACCTGTACATACCTACATAGTTTACCCGTAAAAAGGTACAAATTCAAGTACAAAAATCGTTTCACTGATTACGCCCCCAATGGTTTGCGCCCCTTGCGCCCATACGGTCCTGGTGTGTACCGTCCCCATCCACGGGTACACTGCCTTACCCGGGTGTAACGGATACTTTATCACCAGTACGTTTCCATTTTGCAATAACTGTGTCAGTAAAGCTATGGTTGGTTGTAAACATGTGTTTTAGGTATGCTAAAAACCCTTGGAGGAAAGGACTTCACGCTCGCGTTTTGCAGGTAAACTTCTTTCCTTCAAGTATAAACCTGAGAATGTGACTTTTAACTTCTTTCTAACCAACAAAAGCTAACGATCAAGTATGAACCATCGTTACATTACTGTCTAAAATTAACCCGATAGTATAGTTAGAGCAAATAGATAGGTTTTGAAATTTTACCGAAATGATGACATTGATATTACCTATCAATTAATAAATCATATTATCGACTGTACAAAATCCAGCGTTTTACGACATACTCGTATAAAGAGTTCACTTATCAAGGTTTTACCTTCTTTCCTAATACCATAATTATAAATTGCATTCGAAATGTGCTTAATTGCATGGACATTAGGCACCTAGATTTATTCTTCTTGGTACATCTTACAAGTTACTTTCCATGGGTTTATCTCTACCTCTTATCAAATGTTCGCAAACAAATCAATCTAAAATCCACAATTTTGCTCTAGTCGTTACAAAAGCGGACGTGAAGTCGCATGTACCCTCGAATTTGAAATGATCAAGTTTCGCGTCACGTACACCGGCCGATCCAGCGCCCAGATAATCTTTGTAATTACTGACTACCCTCGACAAATACATCTACTCTGAATAGTAATGTAAACGCTGTGTCCAATTAGAGGGTTATTGTTTTCGATTACCAGATATTTTGGTTATTCTATGTAGTCTTGATTTTGTGTGCGGTGTTTTAATAAGTAGATAGTAATCTTTGTTCAGATTTAGGTAGAGCGAAATAACTATTGCACACTGGTGTGACGGTTAGTCTGCTCTGCCCACATTTTTTAGCTTTCGTGTTTTTTTTCTATACCATAGTTAGACACGGGATTCTTACCACGGTTTGGGGGGAAAAGCTTTAAGAAGAAAGACAAACTTAAATATAAATAAGTAAGTAAGTAATATGTTTATTTCACGCATAGGAATGACCGAAACAGTTATAATTAAACGGTTTACGGTTTAAGACATTTATTTCTCTAAAAAAGGATATAATCTACTTAGTTTAGGGAAATACAAGATAAACTTATTGTAATCAACCATGTGTAAGGTAGACGTGATTTTAAGGTTATTACTTATTATATATTATAATAAAACAATTATGTAGTCAAAGGTAAACATATTGAAATCATGTCCGCTGTTATTGTGAAAAGGGCCTCAACTCAGCTTATTGCTGCAGACAAAAATGCCTACAGCGCTGGTATTCTGTTGGACCATGACCGATGGCTGGCCAAAATATAAGTACTTATTGCTGAGAAAATCACCCTGACATTTAATTAAAAAAACTTAGGATTCGGCCCATCAAAGTTTAAAAGTCAGACTTTTAATAAAGAAATAAAACATTAAATTAGATAAGCAACACTCCGCACATTGATTTCAAATCGCAGTGATATTTCCATACGATCATTCATAGATACTATTAGTTAAATTCTACTCTCTAAAGTCAACTGTACCTACCTAAATCTTAAATATAGCTACAATAGTAAAATTACCTAAGTCTTTTGTATGCGAGTTGGCGAGTCTTTATTCAAAGAATTCACATTATCGAGAATTTGAATGTTCCAGAATGCATTCATTATTCTAGTCATTTCATGTAAAAATGTAACAAGAACTAGGACCTACACGTTTAGTTGCAAAAACTTACTAGTACCTAGATCTACGGTCTGATTCACCGTCCTAGCAAGTATAGTGTCCAACTAACTGAAACTTGTTCCTGCGGCCGAAACCAAAAATTCTTAAAAAGAACTTATTATATAGTATATCTTTGGGTTTTATTTCAAAGTTTTTAGGATATTTTAATTAATTTACAAACCAACAAAGTATGAACCAAAAAATTAAAAACTACCTTCGCTCAACGGTAGGGTAATTTTTTATTCTCATTTATCTATAATAAAATTCTAAAATTCTGTGACTAAGCAGAAAATTACCAAATGGTTATTAACACTGGATTACAATGCTAAGGAGGAGACTTTGTGCATTCCACAACAGCACAGAATACACACAATAGGCAATAGATGACTGTCCTGTTGCTTTTGAATCTATGCCAGAAATATCCTTTACATAAGAAGGCAAATCATTAATTTATCGCTTATAAGCTCACACATCACACACACACATACACCCTCATACCGCACATTCACCCCACTCACCCTTTCCCACCTTAACACACCTCACAGACACGTATACTATACACATTATATACTATATATATATTATATTACACACTCAATCTCAACTATACCGAATCTTCTTATTGTTTAGACAGTAGGTATATAGTAAACTGTAAACTACAATTGAGTCCTAATTAGTTAATTAATACATATTGGTAATGTATTTAAGGATCGCCGCGACACAGGGTCGCCCTAGTGCGGGGTCCAACAGTAAAAAGTAAAAAAAAGTAAGTAAGTAATACGTTTATTTCACACACAGCAATGACCGAAACAGTTATAATTATGATAAAATAATTATGTAGTCAAAGGTAAACATATTGAAATCATGTATGATGGTCTGCTGTTATTGTGAAAAGGGCCTCAACTCAGCTTATTGGTGCAGACAAGAATGCCTCCAGCGCTGGTATTCTGTTGGACCATGACCGATGGCTGGCAGTAAACTTAAAAACAATTGTAAATTTTTTGTGATAAATAAATTATTTTGTATTTACACAAGCACACATGTGACATATGTGTATGTGTACATACTCGTATTACTCACTAGTTAATAAGAGAAAAATATAAATATAAGTACTTACTTGCTACCATTATTAGTAGTAAAATAAAATATACACCTACATGACTATACCTACCTGGACACTACGAGGACATCATCAGAGACACCTTATTTCGACCACTCATTCGTTTTATCCACGAGCGGAGAAGTCTGTGCTTTTAGGGTAAAGTTGTTTGTTACCTAGGTACTTAGTTTTTGCCACATAAACACGATTTTTGACCGAAACCTATTACTCTTCAACCGGACACTATATAAGCAGCTAGAAGATTCAGCAGGCAGATCACGTCTCTCCCGGGACCGTCGCGAACCAATGTCTAACATCATTACCGCCTTACCTGCCGTCCTGAGACCTGAGACAGCCCAGCCCTAATAAATGCGCTACATGAAATTTCACACGTGTCGACCGGAAAACACTAATGGTGAATTGCTTCGACTAATACTACTTTTGGATAATATAGACTAACCCTAGCCTAGTTACTAAGATATTAAGGCTCAATCCCTGGCGAAACTAGCGCCACTCACGAAAAAATGACTCCTGAACTAAGGCATTTATCAAAAAAGTGGACAGTATAATTGTTTCACGGATGAAGAATTTTTTAATAATGGTTTTGTGTTCTCATTGTGAAACATAAGTATTTTAGAAATCAAAATGTCTTAAGTATTTTCAGCATCTTACTACTAGATCATGCCACAGTCCATTCTATCTGCTATGTGATCGTCGTGATCGTGATGCCCGATAGGGTGTATAAATGTACGTAAATCTTTCGAAAAAACTGAAAAACTCATTGGTTCACGGAATTGCCTGGTTTCGAACTCGGACCTCCCGCATGGGAGTCCGACTTCATAGCCACGATGCCGCCGACGCTCAATGATTTACGTCATGCTAGATAAAAATTAAACTTCGCCATAGGAATAACAAAACCGAGTATCGATTACAAGCCGACGTATTCCGAAGACACATAGAGATTGAAAAAGATTCACAAACACAGAGCCTGTATCTCTATCCAGAGACGAATTAACAGCCTTGGTCGCCATACGCCGTATAGTACCAACCGCCTCCTTCTCAGCTCAATCATTTACTTAGCTAAGACAGGAATTTACTAGCTGTTGTCCGCGATTTCATCCGTGTGGAATTTGAAATCATTATGCCTAGAGAATGGCAAATTGCCATTAGTGTCGTTTCTTGTTCTTGTTCACGTCAGTGTGGGCCAGATGGCCGCCCTAGGCCCTGGCCTAGTCGGCCTTAAGGAAATCTATCTCTGTCTGTATCTATCTACCTATGAGACCGTGCAAGCTTAATAGTGCGAGATGAAATTTAGATCCAGTTCTACCCTTCTCACACACATCACGTCAACCCAAACGGACAGCGTGAATTGCCATAAAATGATGTTATTGTCTTGACCCAACTTTACTATTAGATAGAACCTAATTTTGTCCCAACGCATAATAAGACATTTCCATATTTTCTTTGAAATATCCATTAGTTAAGTAACAAACAATTCAACTCTACTAATGATGGATTCTAATTCTATCCAAAAAAATGTTTAATGTAAGCAGAACAAACAGGCCACCAGGACCCGATGGTAAGGTTAAAGGTCACCTAAAGGTTGCCTGGAAGAAATAGCTTAAAACTATAAGGCCGCCAATTGTATTTGTATTTTGTATCTTTTCTTCTTTCCTGTATTTTTGTCCTGCGTGCAATAAAGAATATATTTTGTATTTGTAAGTGGTCACCGTCGCCTATAGATATATCATCTGACTATACTATTATTAGAGGATTTTCAATGCGCTGCTCACGTCTTAGGTGAGTGCCACATATGCCAGTATTTAATCACGCAGGCTCTATTACCGTGAGTTGCAAGAAACGTCCTTAATGTTAAGGCTTCTAAGTCTCGTGGTATCTCTATCTAGAGCTATGGTGTAGAAAGGGATAGCATGTATTTTAATGAAGACTTAACGCAATGCGAGTATTGCTGCTTTGTGGTAGAAATAGAAGAATGGCCAAAGACAACACACATAGATGTTTAGATTATTGTTTAGGTATTTTATCAAACTTATTACATGTCTTAAAACATAATACTGGCATAAGCCTCAGGGCTTGTGCGCCAGTATTAGATCTTGCATGATAAGTAACCAATTATAACATAATAAATTATTTAGTACAAATTAACCGTTTACAATTTGTAAAGGTAAACATGGAAATCTCGGTTCAGAACCCTTCGTCTCTACACTAATAAATGCAGCTCCTAGTCTTCTACCTCAAATCTAATTGAAATATTTACTTGGCACTTATTGCATGATCCGTCTTCCTCCAAAGTCTCGAAGCTTTCAAGCGAAGTGGATGGATTAAAGTTACACTTAATGTAATAAGTCAGTTATAACATAGTTTAAAAGATAATGTTTGAAGCTGTAAGTTTGAGCCCTAAGATAACAAAAAAACTTCGTTCGCGTGGACTAAAATTTAACGTTGTAGTTACGTTAATCATCTATAGAAACTTTACCCCCCCCCCCCCCCCCAATTCGACCCATTTTTAAGTAGAATTTTCTAACGTCCATGGCATAGATGTCGATCTGGACTTAGGACTTACAGCACTTAGGCGCTAAAAGGGGGGCCTTTTAAAATTGACTAAACCATCATCAATAAATCTGGACTAATTAAATATATCCGTAAAAACTCAATCTAACTCCGTTCAGTACGTTTTACGTAATGTGCGTTCAAATAAACAGACAAAATTTACCTTTACAATTTAAGTTTATACGAGTACATACGTACATACGTAGATACTCGTAGATAATCTCGAAAATCGCTAGTCATCTGTCATTTATTATTAGAATTTTGAGCAGCCTTTTTTTCAAATCATGCTCGAATAATTTTCCTATAGAAAAGAAAAATAGACAAATTGTTTCGACACCGCCCTTCGGAGTTTCCGACTAGGTGAGCAAATCTTATTAAAAATCAAAGTAGCCAAGCTAACGGGGAACTATATTCAGGGGATGTCATTAATCAAAGTCATTAAATAAACGCTAGTCATGAAATTATTTAAAAATTTACTTACTTACCTATACTTATATATAGAATATTATTTCACTTGTTATCCTTAATGTTTAATTGTCTTATGTAATAATATTAATCTGTATCGTAAATAGAAATAAATAGAATGAATAAAGATTATTAATACTTGCGGTTGTTGGTACTTAGTGAAACTTGTAGTACCTACATGATTAAACATAAATAATATACTGTTTCACGGGTTTTTAAATACCTGAAGATGTGTAAACGAAACCGGTCGTAATTAATAAAATACAATAAAGACCCGTGAAACAGTATATTATTTAAGTCTAATCATGAATAATGATTAAATGCTACTGTTTCGATCACTTTTATTTTGTTGATTTTATCAAAGACTTAGGAACTTTAATAGGACAAATCCTTTATAATATCACAAAAATCGAACTGTCGATATTTTCCTTCATTTACGTTTTCCCTTTGAACTAAATTGTATCCGAGTTTGTTCCGGTTAAGCTTTCGCTAGATTCTTGAAACTCCGGAACATATTTTTTCTGTTTCATCCTAGTAACTGACAGTCTCTCGTAATCCAATTATAATTAAAGAAAAAGCAGTAAGAGATAAGAGAGTTCAAACAGTGTAATAAAATATTATACATACGAGTAACAGGGTTCCGGATGGAAGTTGTAAGTAGGTATTTTAGATTGGATTTCAGTAAAGTTGCTATTTTGACGAATAAGTAAATAAAATTAAATAAATTAAATTATTTATTATTATTTTACTTACCACAACGGGGCAAAAAGACATAACGTAGACGATATGAGCATGCTTGTATGATTTTTTAAATACACAGGGTTTTAGGTACATTTTTTGTCTAGATGTACCACTTAATTCGTCATTAATATTAATTACCAATAACCACTGTACGAGGACTGTTTAATTAATCTGTCGCATGACTCATAAGTAATCTTTGAGAATTCGATTATCTTCCCAGTACCTACCTATAGGTATATGCGGTCGCGAGCGCAACTCCAGGATCGGGTTGTTTAGTCACTCCAGGACGCACCAGAGACAACATCAATATACAACGGATTAGCAGAAGTCATCCTCGCAACGAGGGACTGCCACGACGACGACGATAGGTATATGTACTGCTTAGAAATGGGATTGAAAACTCATTACAAGTCACCCGAAACTTTAAGCTAGAGTATCCTAAGTAAGCATCAAAGCATAAAGCCAACAAGGCACATTACACAGGCTACTCCTGAAAGCTAGGCTCATATCATGTCCTCGCCGTCAATGGCCCCCACTTGACCCAGTAAACCACTACATTCACATCATATTTCTCATTTAGACCCGAGACCCGCCTCAAAGGTCTTCGTATAAAACTTTCATGAAACGACTAGAGGTGAGGCGTACATCTTTTTAAAATCGCCGCAATGTTGTCACTCCTTGCTTTTTACTTTCAAAGAACCACAAAATGCCGGGTTAAGTCGAACTCAGTTGTGCTCTAAAAAAGTATGCGTAGAGTGGAAATTCGTGTAAATAGGAATGAGGTTCCAAAAGTAGAGTAGTTCCTCCTGACAGCAAGACTAGGGCTATCACTCGGTTAACATATTTTATAGGCAGTTTGACCTCTCCCGTAAGGTCTCATGCTCTTTCAGATCTAGTGAGTTTATTTTCTTATTTTGTTGTAGGTAGCTATAGCGGCCTCAACTCTTGTCATTCGTTAAATTCGAATCGACGCCGCTGTCACTTACGGGGTTCCAGACATAAGTCTTCGAGTGTATAATGTATTTCTGTGTTGTCTCTGGGCCATCCATAATACAAGGACTTTCCCTGAGTAGCGGGAAATAAAGATAGAGTTCGTGTTGTCTGGAGTTAGCTTAGCTTTACTTATTGAATCAGCGACCCGAAGTTGATCTTGACCGCCGCAACCAAGAGACGCGCCATTGCAGCTTGTCCTGCGCGATCTCCTGCCCAGTTGTGACCCGCTCTCCACCTCGTTAGATTGCCTCACTCATCATAATTCTCATAATTATATTGCTCATGGTTTCGATAACCTTTCTAGCGTATTGAACTTGGCTTTGCTTAAAGGTAAATCAAATCCTATCTATGTATGTAAGAGAAAACGCACGCCATTGCGCTTAAGGAAGGAAGTTACACGCGAAAAAATTACCTATGTTTTCTGAGATTTCCTAAGAGTGGCAGCCCTAATGTTCGATGTAGCTACCGCAGACATTTGACGCTCTTTTAAAACGTTCACTGATGAAATCATCTCTCGCGAGATAATTACGGACAGACAGAAACCAAGCGAAACGTATAAATATGAAATTTTAATTATAACTTTTCATTCGCACGAAACGCTTTCAGCAGGCGTTCTGTTATGCACTTTTTATTTTCTATTTTTTAACTGAGGGAATTTTATATTATTTGCAAATACTGGGAGGTTTCTCGGTAATTACAATTGTGTCTATCTGACTGACTGACTTTAGTTTATTATATTTATTTACATACACTTTTCGTCTAACTGGTTCGCCTGGTTTACTACGAATTCTCAATTAATTGAATTTAATTGTTTTTATTGTTATGTACATATTATTTATACAGTTGGTGGTAGAAAGTTATGGAGTTCTATGTGCAAAGTCAGCCTGGGTAGGTTAGGTAGGTACAGTCTGTTACTCTACAACTGACTGACCCCCCTTTACTTTGACCATTGTTTACTCAAAAATTACTAGTGTGATTATAAAAATTATTTCACTGGTAAATAGATTACAGTTTACACTATTTACTAGTAAAGAATTTTTTTAGTTTGATCATACCTTTTTTGAGAAAACTTCAACGGTTTAAGGAAGGGGGTCAGATATTAGGAGCAGTGCTTACAATTGCTGTGTTCCGGAGTAAGAGATCTAGCGTAATTAACGGCACACGACACACGAAATTAATCCACCACTTTTGTGCTTTACGAAAAACAAGGAAGTTAGAAAGTTCATAAAATATCAACCTAAATACACAAGTAAAGTAACTCTAACCTCCGTCAAATTGTACTGACACTCAAACCACATCAAATATTTATAACCAAGATACATAGATTATATAAGGAGTAATATAGGGAGTTGCAGAGCCAACCAATAAAACCTCATAAATTATCACATACAGGGTATATAATAGATTTAATACTTACCTGGATTGACCTCTTGCGGAGCGACTCAGTATATCTATCGATTAAATAATCACTAGGAATCAGGGTTGTATCTATACAATTAATGGGAATTACCCACTGGTTTCAAAGTTCTAGTAGAATCTACGAGTATATCTGATTACTGGAACAGTAAAGTTTAGACGGTTCGAGTTTGAGCTCTTAGGACCATGATTCCATTCCCGCATCTGATACCTTGAGGACCTAATTAATGATTAGGTTTAGATTAATTAGGTCCTCAAGGTATTAGATGCGGGAATGGTATTATGGTCCTAAAAGCTCAAACTGGAACAGTCTAAACTATTGTTCCAGTAATCAGATATACTCGTAGATACTCCTAGAACTTTGCAACCAATGGTTCAATTTTATTAAAACATGGCTAAGAATTCTCTCGACAAAATTAGCCGTTAAATTAATAGAAAAACGCGTCCAAATCGGATATTGAAATATGATGCCACAGTCAAACAGACAAACCGACATCATACGCTTTAAAAAACTTATAATACCCCTATTTCGAACGGGGGTTAAAATAAGCTCTAAATTAGATTCGAAACAGCGGCCGACGTGGATTCGTCTTCCTTTCTTTCTCTTCGCAATTTCGAAGAAAGAATTTTTCCAATGACGACTAAGTCATGGGATTATAACAAGAATAAGACGGCAATTTCCATTGCGCTATTCTGTTTCATAAAGAACACAATAGATTCATTATTTTACTCGTAAGCAATGTCTTTATCGTAAGTGTTTTTGGCAAATAGACTACCATTTGCATATCATTACCCCCTGAAACATGTTCACAATGGCCACCGTGTGCATAGGCCATTCTGCCGTAGTCCATTCTAAGTCCTTGAATCGCTTCTTATGACTATTATTTTGTTTACACTTCAATCGCTGTCTGACGTGAAAATAATTTGTTTCTTCACATCCAAATATTATGACCATTACAAGTATTTTCAGGTCAACAATGTATACCTACTGGTTTGACTGAAAGAAAAAATAGTAAGTGGCGGACGTTCGTTCCTCCTTCATACTTCCAGTTCGTAAAATGAAGACATTTGAAAGTATCTTTTTTATATTGAAGGAAAAGAACTCACATGTAAGGTCACATATACATAATTTTCTAATTTCGAATGTACTTTGTATTACCAAAGTCATTACACTTGACCAAGCTTTTTACTGCTCAAATAACCGAAATAGTTTAGTCTAAAATCTTTTATATCTGTCAGTGCACATCATTAAAATAGACACATCACTAGAATAGAGAATAGTTTTCGAATTGTATCTCGATAATTATCATTATCGAGATACAAAATAGACAATACAGGTATTGGGTTGGTCGATGGCCGGTAGTAGGCCAGTGTGGCGCTACACTCGTCGAACGTAAACAAAGAAAAAAGTAGGTAGGACTATATCGCGATCCGACACAGTATTAATCTACCTACATTTTGTCCGTACGAAGAAATAAAAATGTTTGTTAACATATTTGCGAACAGAGCAACGACTTGTTTGTGCAAAGATATATATATCATCATTTGGGTATTCCTACTCGCATTGAACATTCAGTACCTACTTATCTATTATAAAATCCTGCGTCGGCACTTAAGACTATGCAGCTCCGTCAAAATATCAACCGATATGTACCTATGTATGTATGTCCTTGGTTAATGGACATCAAATGTCATGCCTCCCATCTAAACTAGAACCTAGGTATATCGCTTTATAGAGGCTAGATAACTCATTCATAAATCACTATGTTGTAGAAATCAAAGGCCTCTCAACGACTCAACGTATGCAAAGTACGTCAAAATATCGTAATTTTCCATTCAATAAACTCCATTTTACTTCCCCTCAGCAATTTATAACTACACGAAAAATGCAACAGTCATCCCTTTGAAAAGAAAGTTGATGTACAGCTCGGGCGTACAAGGAACAAAGATTTACACCCCTTACCGTTCAAATTCCAAAGTTCAATCACGTTTTTTAGCCCAAAGCAAAAATAACGGGAAGCACATTACACAAAGGTGATAATGCGGAATTTTAAAACGGTGCAAGGTGGTTTATGGTTCGTCATCGAATTGTTGGATGAATATTAATAAATGAAGGGGAATGTCTTTATTTGTAAGGCCGATATTTCACTGTCATAGTTACATGATCACGTTTGCAGTTCATTGACCAGTTTTCATTTTGCGAAACTATGCAGCTCTATGACAGATCAATGTAAAAATAAAATACACATTTAATCACTATGATAGCATCGGCCTAACACCAAAAACTGTGGAACTCGAAAGACGTTGAAATAGAAGTTAATGGTTAGATGGAAAATATTAGGTGCAAATACAATACAGTCAAAACATATTTAAGAAGAACTCTGAAAGTACGTCATCTAAAAACTAATTAACCTTGAAACATAAAAACTTAATAGAAAGGATCTCCAGGCGTTATCGTAGTCTGTCTAGTAGTTGTAGTAGTAACCTCAATAGTAGTTGGCTCGGTAGTAGTTGGCTCGGTAGTAGTTGGCTCGGTAGTAGTTGGCTCGGTAGTAGTTGGCTCGGTAGTAGTTGGCTCGGTAGTAGTTGGCTCGGTAGTAGTTGGCTCGGTAGTAGTTGGATCAGTAGTAGTTGGCTCAGTAACTGGTGGTTCCTCGGCAACTTCTGCGGCCGGTGGATCAGTCGCAGGAGGTTCAATAGGACCTTCAACGTCAGGTGGTTCAGGAGAGTCGGCAGGAGAATCGTCAGAAGTAATAACCGCAGGAAGTGGTTTAGGAGCTACTTCTTCAATTCGTTCTTTATCTACCGTTTCTTGAGGCGAAGCATTTGTGACGTCATTTTTGTTAACTGAATCTGCTGGTTTTTCATGATCATGGCCAGGCTGTATATTTAGTTTTTTCGTAGTACGCCTATCTTTCGGTGTTGTTACATCTATTGACAACTTTAGTTTATCATGATCATCGTCTTGATCACTGTTATGGTCAATATCATGATTACCACTATTAAGTTTATTTTTATCAAAATCATGATTACCACTATCAAGTTTGTGTTTCCAGTGTATGCTCGGCTTCTTTATGGTCTGGAGTTTCAATCTATCCACACGCATTTCGACGACTCTCTTTAGGACACTAAGAGGCACCCAATGGCCAGGCACTTCCGCCTCTATAGGGTTATTTACGAACACTATCTGGTCCGTCTTAGGGTCAGGCCATTTAGAACTCTGAGCAAATGTAAAGAAGCCAACAATACGCGCCAAGATCAACTGTGTGTGCACTGAAAAAATTTAAGCACTTATTGAAAGTTTACCTTCACTCTTACACTGAGTATCCAGTATTAGTAACCTCATTTAAGCACTTATTGAAAGTTTACCTTCACTCTTACACTGAGTATCCAGTATTAGTAACCTCATTTAAGCACTTATTGAAAGTTTACCTTCACTCTTACACTGAGTATCCAGTATTAGTAACCTCATTTAAGCACTTATTGAAAGTTTACCTTCACTCTTACACTGAGTATCCAGTATTAGTAACCTCATTTTATTTTTGTTTTGCCTCATTGAACATTTTATTTCTTTTTTAGAAATAAATTAACTGATCACGCTTAGTTCGGTAGGTACTTAATTTGTATCGAGATCACCGTTCCCACACCTAAACTAATTGGATAGTGGGTAGGTACATGACAAGTATCAAATATTAAATGCATTTCATAAAAAATAAGAAATAAACGTAAATGTATGGTCAAATGTGAAACAGAATTAAAATTCGTTGAAAAATAAAATAGCTACAGGTAATCAAAAATCAGACGGAAGAAAGAGATGGCGCTACCATAGAGCGACGTCACTCCTAAGTAGCGTCATAAGAATAAGAATAGTACAAGCAGTACCTACATATTAAGACTGTTTTGCTAGAAAGGGCGGAGCATCCCCCCATTACTAACTTTAACCATTAATATCGCTGATGTTAGTTGAGATATCGGATATAAACGGATTTCAGAACCATCTTCAGTATGTCCATGTAAGTTATTGATGCAATAAAAAAATAGTAAAATAACCCTATTGCAAATAGTTTTGATAACAGAAAATACACTATCAAACAATCAGACACACACAGCCAAACTCAAACGTACCGTACCCACACAAATAACACTTCGTGAGGATCGGAAGAAGTGTCTGCACTGTGGAAGAAATCCCAAAGAAGTTCTAAGCTGTGTAAGTTTTTTTAAAGTTTTTTTTTATTGACTCCTAAACCCGCATTTGACCTCTATCTCGCCTGATGGTAAGCGACGAAGAGGTCAAAAGTGTAAGTTTTTCATTGTAGTAGATAATTAATTTAATCCTGTAGTGTAGCTAACATAAAAGTTCTTCATAAAAGTATCCCCGTGATTACTACTCATACTACTTTGGCCGATCACTAAACAGAAAACATTTCCCAAAAAAATATATTTAAGTACCTATAAGTACATAATAAAAAGTGCGCATACTCACTTACGAGGCATCAGCGAAACTGTCATTATTACTTTTAAATACCATCGCTATGAATTTCCTCTACTATTCATCGCACACTTCATAGGAATTCGCTTCCTATGCAAATAAAAAATGCATAAAGAAACCGATCGTCTTTTTTACGTAGGTAATGCAAATTCCGAATTTCGACGGAGTACTTTTGATAGATCATGCATGAAAATCAATTTTACCCCTGAGCGAGTTTATGACTTGGATATCAAAGATTACGACAATTGCTGTGTACGGGAAGATAGCCTTCCTTCCGTTGGAACGCTCAGCGAGTTGGAGGTACAAGCGAATGCGTTGCAGATTCAATTCCCAGCTTTCGACTTCTCAACTTACAAGTTATAGACGTTAGGCGCAGGCCACACACACGAGATGTGGCGTGGACGGGACGTAGGCACACGACGATCGAATTTTGAACGGATGCAAGCGCCTTTAAAACAATTGATTTACGTAAAACATGTATTATAGAAACATGATCATGATTTTGCTGATAATCAAAAGTGAATTTTATCGGCGTTTGTTTCCCGTCCAAGCCACGTCTTTTTGGTATCAAAAAGACAAGGTCAGGTCAGGTCGTATGACCTGCTGCTTAGTGTGGCTAAGTGTGTTTATTAATTTTAATTTCAATAATGGGGAAAAAAGTGAGCTGGATTTATAAACTTGACTTTTTCAGGTTTAAGTCCACTCGCCAAATGAAATGTCACCCAATCTTATCTTATGGCCGGGAATAACCCAGCGGCACTTCGACCCTTGAGGATCTTTTGTACCTACCCCATTTACACACTGGTCATCCCAGTGTGCAGGTTTCCTCACGATGTTTTCCTTCACCGTTGAGCAGTCGGTAAATGTACATAAATCTTCCATAAATACGAAAAACTCAATAGTGTATGGCACTGCATGGTTTCGAACCATGGTGCACCTGGTGAAGCATCTATCTATCTATCAGCCCGTGTCTGTCCACTGCTGGACATAGGCCTCTCCCATGCTGAAGCATGTTGTCACCCAAATTAATATTAAGTAACTTTTAGATTTAGATTCGCCAGAATCGAGAGCTTTACGCTAATAAAAGGATATTTGAAAAAATATGTCTATACAACTCCTACAGTAGACAACAGGTTTGACAGATACAAAGAAAAAAATACTGGCAGTCACTAGTGTGACCACGAGTCGGTTGTGACATTTTAAACTACATTTTTAAATAATTTTAACTTTTAATAACTTATACTACATTATTATAACAAAGAACAAACTAATTGTCCCACTTCTTGGAGATATCGATGTATTCCCCGTCTGGTGAATGGTATCCCTTGATCGGCGGCGTCGCGACGGGACCATCGATGGAGTAGGATATGAGCCCCATATCGGGCTGTGGATGAGCAAAATGGACACAAAATTAACATTCAATGCATCTTTTATTTATTTTTATTTTTATATCGAAATAATGTTTTATATGAGTTACAACCACAGAAGTCGGACTAGTGGCGCCCTCATTTTTATAATGAAATAATGTTTTATATGAGTTACAACCACAGAAGTCGGACTAGTGGTGCCCTCATTTTTATAATGAAATAATGTTTTATATGAGTTACAACCACAGAAGTCGGACTAGTGGCGCCCTCATTTTTATAATGAAATAATGTTTTATATGAGTTACAACCACAGAAGTCGGACTAGTGGCGCCCTCATTTTTATAATGAAATAATGTTTTATATGAGTTACAACCACAGAAGTCGGACTAGTGGCGCCCTCATTTTTATAATGAAATAATGTTTTATATGAGTTACAACCACAGAAGTCGGACTAGTGGCGCCCTCATTTTTATAATGAAATAATGTTTTATATGAGTTACAACCACAGAAGTCGGACTAGTGGCGCCCTCATTTTCATAATGAAATAATGTTTTATATGAGTTACAACCACAGAAGTCGGACTAGTGGCGCCCTCATTTATTTCTTTTTTTTATTGACCACAAAACCCCGAGTCTGACCTGGATCTCACATAATGATCTCTCGTTTAGATCGACGATGTGAGCACTGATATAGTTCCATAATAATAATTACTTACCTGAATGTATACTTATATTTGTTGACATTTCACACTATTATGTGAGCACATACCTACTACTGTTTTTTAGTAAATGTTGACCTTTTAATGTTATTATTTAATGCCTTAACCTTGACATTCAATTTAATTTATTTAATTTTAATACGATATGACAACGCGTCTATACAGCAGCTAATTACTGTAATTATTATTATTTTTTATTATTATTATTTTCAGACAATGCCCATTTACAGCAGCTATAAGTTACAATTATGTTAATAATATTATTATTTTCGTCTTATTATGATGTTATTGGATGTAACAATTATTCATGATGTAATCAAAACAAGCAAAAATTTCAATTTAACGCTTATGTAATACGTATAATATTATGTTGACGCAACCGCAGTGCTCTAATATGTTCCTAATGGTTGAAAATTAATAAATATACAAATATACAATATACATACATTTGACATTTCTACATAGAGTGAATTTCAAAATCTTTGGTTACAACTTTGCTGCCATAGAATAAATTGAAATACTTCGGCAGAGCTTTCATTTGATATATTACTCTATGTGCTGCACTCTTGGCACAAAATGCCCAATCTTCTTTCAAACAAATACGAATAAACACCGATTAAATTTGCAAGTATGAATAATGGCCATCACATATTATACCAACTAGACGAACCCGACACGAACTCAACTTGAGCAAAGCTTTATATTGTATTACATACAGTAGGTTTTCAAAGTTCAAAAGTAGATGGTGAAGTAGTCGTCGATGAGTTGTCAACGAGTGGGCCCCGCGTCGTCTTGAATTTTGAAAACCTACTGTATGTAATACTATATAAAGCTCACATTTCAATGCTTTACCCCGAGTTGAGTTCGTGTCGGGTTCGCGTCAAGTCGCTACAATGTGCGATGGTCTTAAGTCGTAGGTAAAGCTTACTACCAGCTGTAACACTTACCATAACAGCTTCATTATACAGATCCTCAGATTCTTCATAGAGCTTATCCAGAGCACGCCGCTGTGCGCCCATAATCCGGTCAATTTGATTGACGTGTGCCATGTACTCCTCACGTTTGTACCGCGTCCAGTCCTTCTGAAGCAGTGCTCGAGCTTCAATCACTTCGGCTGAAAGTTGTGGAGCCCGTCTACGCCTTTTTCTGGGGAAAGACATTAATGAAATTTTTAACATGAGATTTAGAACAAATACAAATCGTACTAAGGTCTACTAGTGCAAAAGAATGGGTCCTAAACCAGTGTTAGTGGGTTTTGGGTAGAATAAATTTGACAGGAATTAACCCTAGTTTAAACCAGGGTTTGCATTGTATGCAAGACATTTTTGTGATTTAAATAATTCCTAACTCAAGCTTTGTGCAAGTGGGTGTAGGAATCTCATTTTAAATCTGGATTCTATACATAGTTAATAACTATGATGACCATGATTTCCATCTTAAGTACAAAAAGAATGAATTTGTTTTCGTAGAATAGGACTTAAAACGCATAGCGTTGCGTAGATGAAGCCACTAGCGCACTCCATAAACAGAAAAGCAAAACGAAACGTTAAATTTTAAGACACCTTACCCCATTTGATCTAAAAGATGCAATGGAATTTCCATCTCATCGATAGGTTTCAACTGCCGAGCATTTTTCTCCAGTCTTCGGATTTGTTTCTCTATCTTCTTGCGACGTCGTTCCTCACGAGCTTTGACAATAGCTGGATCCATCTTCTTTTTTTTCTTCATTGGCTCCGCACTGAAAGATTATTTTATTTTATAAGTGGTCGTCTTCTTAGTATTATTTTACTACATTATAGGGTGATAAATATCCACCGTATTTAGGGAGGAGATGAAACAAAACATACATACTACTTCTAAGATATATTACACAAGCATACACCACAAAATATAAACGAACAGTACATAGGTAAGTACGAACAGTAGATAGTAAAATATGAACTTACCATAGCGGTTCTGTAATCTTGAACTGAACTGTAGGAGCACTGAATATAGTTCGCTTATTTACTTGTATTTTGGCGGCTGGACATATTGTTAGCCTGGAAAAATGCAGAAATACATTGCGTAAACAATTATTTATAGGTTATGTTCTAAAGTAACCGAATGCTGAATATTTACTTTGAAAATTGCCTTAGTATAGACACGTTAAACATATTTTTATTGCACCTGCAACAATTATTTACAAAAAAATTGGTTTATATTATCACGAAAAATATAATAACTCGCAAAACATCTGACACTGACAGACCGAGGCCGAGCCGAGCCGAGCGTAGTGAAGTGAGTGTCAGAACGTACCCATATTCCGCGTGCGTGATACGTAATGTAATTTTATAACATATTTGCTCGTAAAGTGGCTGTAATTACACCAATTTCAATATCGTAATGTATCTCATTACGCACTTGTGCGTTATAGTAATGTGAAACGCACGAGTTTTTTTAAATAAAGTAACATGTACGGTTTTTTAAGATGCTCCGTCTAAAAATGAACGATACTTTTTAAAATCTTAGCAAAGAGTTTTTATGTTAAAAAAGTGGTCAATATTTTATGAATAAAATTAACTTTGGGAGATAAAATATAATAAATAAAGATTTAATTCTTTAATTTAATTAATTTTGACAATAAATTACAACCATTTATCTGTAACAAAAACACAAAAATATTAATTTACTTTATTAGTAATACTGGCTGTTTTTGTACCTTTACCTAAAAAAAGTTGATGCGCGCGCATCGCTAATTTGTGGACAAGTAAAATTATTCCGCGCGCTTTTTCTTTTCGCTGTATTGTTTTTATTTGAAAATGTCGTCAAGTAGTGATGAATTTATTAATTTGACACCGCCACAAGTCTTAAACGCAGCGAAAAAGGCTACTCTAAGCCTCTTGCCTGAAAAATCGACCGATAGATACTTACAAGCGTATCAAAATTTCATCATATGGAAAACAAGCAAAGATGCAAATTCATTTTCAGAAAATGTGTTTTTAGCATATTTCATGGAACTTTCTCAAAAATATAAGTCAAGCTCATTGTGGTGCTACTATTCAATGCTAAAAAGCAACTGGCAACGTAACAATCACTTTTAAAAATTGTTCAAATTTCTATAACTGCTTTAACAAGTAATTAAAGATTTATTCGTTTAAGAAAGTCAAAGTTTTATTTATTTCCTCGTAAATATGTTATAAAACGTCGTATGACATACGTGCGCTTTGAAAATTACAGCCTCTGCTTCCTTATAGCCCTCGCCTACGGCTCGGGCTAGCAATATCGCCTCGGCTGTAATTTTCAACTTACCGCACTTATATCATAATGTACTATTACATTACTGAACATACAAGTTACATAAACTGAAAACTGGAATTAGGTATTGTACTTTTAGGTAAAATTAGCACTTTCAAGTTAAAAAAGTTTCCGTATTTTCAAGTTATAAGCTAAACAATCCAAACATGGAACGGAACGTAATAGTGTTCCCAAAACCCACCTCTTCGCTTTATCAAGCGCTCGCAAGTGCACAGGCCAAGTTTCAAAACACTGATCTACAGTTTACAGGTTCAATGGGTTGAACCGTGAGTTTATCGATGATGTTTTCGAATTGAATAAACAAAAACCTCTTTATAAGCCAACTCCATGCCGAAACAGGCGTGTTAAGTCTGTGACGATAACTAGACAACTTTTGTCCTACGGCTTTATGAAATTCGCAAAAAATCTGAAAAAAACTTTAACAAAAGCTATGAATGTCAAATGAATCATAACAAAATCTTATTACGACAGGGTTCCACGGAGTATAGCTTGATGTGTCTTCCACTGTACCTACATATTCAAGAAATACCTAAAAGACGAAGAACCTACGTAAGTGTTCGAAAAATTGAAAAATCCGAATGGTATGTCCGTGAGCGTGACATTTCATGGTTTTGAACCTGGATTTCGTAGGTAAGAATTGTTTTGTTTGTAAAGACGTAAAGACGATATTTTGTATCGACGAGTGGAAAACAATAGCAAACTATTTCAACTCCAATCCACAGCCGCCAAAATATAAAAAGTTCGTCCACCCATCGTCCGCCTTCCAGAAAACTTTGTAGTATAACAACAAGAATATTTTGCAGATTTAATGTAAGTACCTACCTACCAACCTATGTGGCAATTATTTTATAATGAAATTGTGTGGGTACGATGGAAACTTAGGACAAATAATATGCTAGTAGAGTGTATTTATTTCTAAATTATCGTTATGTATAGGATAATCTCTTGCAAGCTGCATGCAAGTCATAAAAGTTATAAGGTAGGTAACTTATTTGTGCAATAAAGTGTATTTTACTTTTTACTTTAATGTTAAGACCTCTTCACAAATAAGCTAAAGGTAGGTAGGTCTAACATTATTATTTGATAACAATTTGACATTCAGGGCCATTTCAACTCCCATACAGTCGTTAAAATTAAAAAGCTCGCCTATCCACTTATCCGCCTCCAGAAGCATACTTGTGTATGCTTTAAGCTAAAATAGCATAACTTGCCAAAACATTCAAAGATTACTGTATTCTTGACATACCTAACATTATTATTTACCTACAAATTATGATATACAGGTACATATACCGTTGTGAAATGATTGCCATAACCTACTTATAGACCAAAAAAATTTCTTCGACTCTGTCACAGCCTCGTTAGGGCACAAAACAAAAGATTTGTATTCCATACAAAGCCTAACCGCTGACATCAAGATAATTGGCAATAAACAGTCACATACCATTATGTATGGAATGGAATGAGCCGACACGAAAACACGAAAATGAGGAAACGAAATCTAAGTATCTAATTTTGTTGTACAACGGTCCCGTACACGCTGAAAACGTGCAGAAATCCGTTATGTCCACTTGGTCTAGATGGGTACTGTGGAAGACACATCAAACAAGCTATACTCTATAGAACCCTGTCGCAATGAGTGTTTGTTATGTATGATTTCTTGACATTCGTATCGATTATCCAAATAAGTTAAAGCGACAAAGTACCGACGATAATCCTGATGTGTTGGCCACTGTAGGTACGTAATCCTGATGTGTTGGCCACTGTAGGTACATAATCCTGATATGTTGGCCACTGTAGGTACATAATCCTGATGTGTTGGTCACTGTAGGTACATAAAAAA
Source organism: Hofmannophila pseudospretella (assembly GCA_947369225.1). NCBI lineage: Eukaryota > Metazoa > Arthropoda > Insecta > Lepidoptera > Oecophoridae > Hofmannophila > Hofmannophila pseudospretella. The sequence goes on along the minus strand of OX376330.1, from coordinate 8,991,694 downwards.
AACATTATTTTTAGTAACTAGCTTTTACCCGCGGATTCGCTCGCGTTGGCTTCAATTTTGTTACTAGTTTATATTCTGTAAAGAGTACTTACTTACTTAATATCAATTTTGTCTACTTTTAAGCTTCTAATAGTTTTATAGTTAATTCTAAGCGAAATTAAAATCGGTTAAATTAAAATCCTTTTAACTCGCTATCCTGTGGGATTTTAGAAAACACTTTGTTTACATATTACAATGGACCTCTGTGCAAAACTGTAGACTTCTATGTCCAACGGTTTAGGCGGGGTGTTGATTGATATATTATCAGTGAATCGGTCAGGAAAAAAACCTATAACCGTCTATCCCGTGGGATTTTGGGATATCCTAAATGTACTTTTTGTGGACCTAATAAGAAACCTGTACGTCAAATACTAAAACTCCAGTAGTCATATCTAATAATGAGATATATGGTCACTTCAAAAGGAAATTTCTAAAGAGAATATTGAAAATTCCTGAATACACTTTCTAACAGAACGTGACGTACAACATATGTACTAAATTTGAAGTTACCAGTAGTTATAGTTACGGAGATATAGCCACTTAAATTTATAAATAAAAATCCTTATTTCTCTTTATCCTGTGGGAGTTTCGAAAAATCCCATCCTATTCCTTGTCTATATCATATACGAGATCTCTATGCAAAATTTCAGCCTTCTCGGTTAGGGCTGGGCGTTGATTAGTGAGTCAGTCAGGAACAAACCTGTACCTCCGTATCCCAAGGGAGTTCGGAAAATACATGAATTTACTTTAACAGGCGTAATAGGCAACTTGTACGTCAAATCTGAACACTACTATACTAACATTTGTTGAAATAAGGCCACTTTAAAACTGAAATGAAAATCCTCATTACTCCATATCCCGTGGGAATTTAGAAAAATCCCGTATTTTTGCTTACCTACATTTTATACTCGACCTCTATGCAAAACAATAGCCTTCTGTATTCAACAGTTTGGGCTGGGCGTTGATTGGTATATCAGTGAGTCGGTCAGAAAAAAACTAAGTCCATATCCTGTGGCGATTTTGGAAAAATCCTAAATATGTTTTTGTGTGGATGTAATAAGCAACCTGTATGTTAAATATAAGGACTGTAATAGTTATACCTAAAGAGATAGGTCATTTCAAAGCGAGATTTTCAACTCCTTATCCCGTGGGAATATTGAAATTTCCTTAATTTACTTTCTAGATTGGTTGGCGTAAGCCAAATTTTAAGACTCCAGTGGTTATAGTTACTAAGATATTGCCACTTTAATTCTGAAATTATAATCCCAATTTCTCCCTAACCCGTGGGAATATCGAAAAATGCCGCTTTAATGCTTGCCTCCTTTATATAACGACCTCTGTGCAAAATTTCAGTTTTCTAGGTCCAGCGGTTTGGGCTGTGCGTTGATATGTCAGTCAGGACTTCTCTTTTATATATATATAGATGTCTATATCTTTTATATATATATTATCTCTTTTATATAGATGGTAGAGCAGATAGGTTTTCACTCATTCAATTACTTCTTATATACTAACATAAATTATATAAAGTTTGTAGAGCGAATACTTAGGGTCAAATAAAGATCAAGTTTATTTCAGCTAGATCGGAGAAAGAAATTTAAAAAAAATATTATGTGCACGAGTTTACAACTACTTTAAAGAAGTAGATGTCACAATAGATGTGTAGTTTACCAATAGAAAAATCTTTGAATGCTTACTAAATTTCACCTAAAATCTATCAAAAGCCGTAGTAGCCATCCATCACCCATACCGTAACCCCGTCTGAGGAACCATAAAAATGTAAATCATCTCATTACCAACGACAGAGATGCGTAAGCGCTCACACACAACATCATTCTTACCCAAGAGACTACAGTATTGACATGTGCCATCACAAAATTATATTTTTAATTTAACCATTTTTATTACAAATCTATCTATCGTGAATCTAACTTAAAATTAATTATAATTAAAAGGTTTAATAAAAATGTTGGGCCTGAATGTGTCCGATTCGGAACTAAACGATACGTTGACTAAAGTGACAAAGTACTTTAACATTAGCCTTTCGAATTTGACTCATCAAAGTGAAGAAACTCAAATGAAGCTGTTCGATTTGTACGACGCTTACCGGACAAGGGAGAGAGATGAACTTATGGCCTACAGATTCGTCGCATACGTTATTGGAACGCTCATCATATTGAGTAACATAACTGTCGTTATATCAAGTGGATTGATATTAAAGAAAGGTAGGTGAGTCTACACTCAGCGGGATACCATGCCCTATGAGAACAGAACAGAAATGTCACAAGCAATAACATATGTAATTCGGAATTTGTTCTGTTAGCATTTTTTTAAAACAAGTTTCCGCGAATGACCTACAGCCAGCGGACTATTTGTTAATAGGAGGTTATAGGAGTTCAAATAGATATCAATAATTAGTTCTTAGGTATTTATTTTTATTTGGTAGTTACCATTTTAAAAATATTTTTGGTAGGTATGAGGAAAGGAGTGATAATGCGCAGAAGCAAAACTTAATTTTTTTGTCAATTACACTATGGTATGTATGTTATTTGGCATAGAAGTACTAATGAAGTAAGTATGATGATAATTACGAAAATGCTGCAGAATTTACTACACCCATTATGTTTTACAAAGTTATTATTGTTTCTTTTGTTCCTGTGCTACTTAGTTAAGGCTAAACCCAAGTTCTGTTATGGTGGAACGTTAAAAATATCTAAAAAATCACCTCAAGTCGAGATGTTCTGAGTAATGGATTCCTTATAAAATCTAAGGTTAATGCGCGTTAACAACGTGTTAATTAGACGCTCAAATAAACGGCGACGTTCTAAAATGTAACTCATCTCTAAGTAATTTTACGTCGCCTTTGCCTTAATTCAATAACAACATACAAATATTACGTATTTTCTGTAGTTATGATGATACCGTCATTTTATCAAACAGCAATAACCTCGAATCTTCCGTACATTCGCGTGGTGCCTTAGATATGCAGCCCTTCAACCAACTTACTCAAACTACAGGTTGAAAAAAATCTTTACTTCGTTTACTTTTAACTCAACGAGCGTCGGTGGCACAGTGGCTAGGACACCGGACTCCCTTACGGGAGGTCCGGGTTCAAAACCATGCAGTGCCATGTGCCAATGAGTTTTTCGTATTTATGGAAGACTTATGTACATTTATCGACTGCTCTAACGGTGAAGGAAAACATCGTGAGGAAACCTATACACTGGGATGACCAGTGTGTGAATGGGGTAGGCACAAAAGATCCTCAAGGGTTGAAGTGCCGCTGGGGTTATTTCCGGCCCCATATCATAAGATAAGATAAAATTATTTTCGTCTCTCCCGTAGATATTATTTTGGTAGACAGATCAAGCTTATAATATGTGAAACCCTGTCGCAATAAGTTTTTGTTGTGATTTTTTAACTGTCGTATGAATGTGTTAAATAAATTGAAAAAGCAAAGTACTATATGTGTTGGCCATTGTACCTACATTAGAGCAATCGAATAATACCACACTCTTGGGCTTGGGCACAGGCCTCACCCTTGCGTGAGCCCATTGCTGATTTGATTACCTACTTATGATAAACTATATACATACAAAAAGTCATAGTTATAAACTAAATTCTACATATCGAATTAAAACTACAGTGTGACATTTTCAGTCGAAGGATTTCCGACTCTCATTACATCAGTGAGTAATACGTAATTAATTATAATTTAAACACTACATTTTTCCCATTGCGTCACCTATATGAAACTTAGTTCATTAGAAACCTACTGAAAAGTTCCAAAGTTGCGAAGCTTTCTAAGTCGCACTTAGAAAGTTTTACTTCACTTCTTGGAAACTTCTGAGATTTTTCTCAAGGCAATTACTCAGTGTCTCTGTAATTATTATTAGCGATCAGCTCTACATCTTATTTATTTTTTTCCTCTTAAGATGAAACAGATATAGGTACTGATTTTTTATTGGCTATAATATTCGTATAAATTAATACTCATTTCACCGGCAGGAATAGGTATTTAGGTGCCTAAATAAATAATTCGCCCTACCAGTTACGTACCTACGAGGCATTGATCAATCTACGGTACCAACCGGTTTCATTAATACATTAAATATTATTTTATTTACATATGAACCTAAATCGTTAATATTCCCTGATATGATTCTTGTTTTTATCGCTTCTAGGCCAGCAACCAAAGAGCACGTATCTCTTACTGGGCAACGTGTCTCTCGCTGATACTATAATTGGCATCTCCATCATCTTTGGAACTCTGGTGGACAACAATAACAGTTCAAATCCACTGTGCATCTTCCAAATCGGTAAGATTACATTGTCATAGTACCTGCACATACCTGCACTACAGTAGGTATTATCGTTAAATACAAAAATATTATGGTACTTTACCTGATTTACGTCACTCTATACATTTCATTTCATTTCATTTCATATACGCCTTGAATAAAATAGCTGAGTCATCATAGGTTTGCTTTTTATCCGGAAATCAAGTTTAATAAAGCTCATATCGTTTATACGATTGATAATAAGGATTTCTTTAGCTCTATCTGATCTGCATATCGTTTTATTTTCCTTTGTATAGTTACGGGAAGGTATAGAATAGAGTTCGACATATGGTCTAGCTTCGTCGGGATTTAATGCAAGTAAAATAGCTGTGTTCGTTCTAACTGTACTTAAATTGATCTTCTCTTGCCGTGTGGTTAGAGGCAACATATTTTGTCAAAATTATTCAGGCCTCCCGTAGACCTCCGCTGACATGGCCTATTGATGAGACCTAATATTGTAATGTAAAGAGAAGCATTGCCAGAATTTCAAGTATGATTTTAACCCTCCTTGTTTTAATTCCAAATTCTTTATAGGTATGTTAGTCTGTCCAGCAATGGTATCCATCTTCAGCGTCGGTCTGATCGCCGTAGATCGGTACATTTACATCCTTCACGGATTGTACTACCAGCGGTGGTTTAACACCACTAAGGTCAGAATCGGCATCGTTATTATCTGGATGATCGGTAAGTCCGATATCTGTACTTTTGTACAAAGATTGTAAACTTAATAATCGATTGGAAAAACCGCTTGTAAATAAATTCAAAGCTTTTTGTTTGATAAATAGGTACCTACCTAATGTGTTTATGTACATAGTGTGTAGTAGATATTATAGTTATAAGCGTCGATAAATAACCGGCGGCGGCGCGGCGGCTGGTTTTCGTCATGACCGAATGTTAATGTTAGGTGGGCCATGATCCACCGAGTGGGCCCAGTGCTAATTGGTGGATTGCACACGCCTTCAGAAACTATTTATTTTCCTGAGACATGCAGGTTTCCTCACGATGTTTTCCTTCATCGTTAGAGCAGATGGTAAGTGTACGTAAGTTTTCGAAAAAATCAAAAAAGTTTGAAATAAAAATTAATTATTATAAAAAACAAAAACCCGACTGCACCGAATAATTAAAGAGAGAAAAACAAGCCCTAGATTCTTGTTTAAACACAAAATAACAACAAGCATGGAATCCCGTTTGATTAATGTTAAATGTACTATGTAATGTTTTCGTGTGCGATACTTAAATAAATAAAAACTAATTGTAAATAGGTACTGACTAACTACGAATAAATATAACTTTTCAACGTAAAAATTAAATTTACTCGTAGTTAGTTCTAACTAAATGCACTATGTAAATAAATATTCGATACTTAAATAAATAAAAAGTAATTGTAAATAGGTTCTCTTGTTTTTCTCTTTTTAGTTATTCGGTGGAGTCGGGTTTTTGCTTTTTATAACTCGCTACGCTCGTATTAAAAACTTAAAACTCATTTTACAATGGCTGTAATTACGTGTCAGTTCCATAGAATACTATTTAAGTGCGCCGATTGGCCACAGCTTCTTTTTGAACTTACAATTTACTCCATTTCTCTAATATTTTAATTTATAAACCGTGATCGGTTTTCGGTGTTGTATCTAAGATAATATTCTCATAATGTCATGGCCACGCATGGCTGACTATATAAAGCAATCTGTCTAACCTTGAAAGTAATATTAACATTAGCCCCTCAGCTTTGTTTCTAATTTAGATTTTTGTCTGTGGTTAACAATATTTGTACCTATAACCGTATTCCATTGCAGGTATAACTCTGGGGTTCATGCCCGCTACCGGCTGGGTTAACAAGGAACTCGGCTTTTCCCGGTGTTACTACACGTCTGTCTTCCCAGGCTCTCTAATAGTACTCAATTCTCTACTTAGCATCGTTCCAATCATAGTTGTAGCAGTACTCTACTCAATTATTCTTGTTAAAGCTCTTAGCAATCTAAGAAACATTAAAGCATCTGAAAACCATGACAAAAACAAAACGACTGAACCTAAGTTAAGAATTTATAGAGGAAATGGTACGGCAAAAAAAGTTAATGGAACTCATTCTGTAAAGCATCCTACAAAAGTTAATCATAACAAACTTTGCAGAAGTGCCTCTTTTCATGTTACCTATGAAAACAACAAAATTACAGATCCAAAGGAAGCACATGGATCTATAAAATCCAAGAGCATTGACGATCTTTGTATTGCTAATCGAACCCTATCCAAAGACTGTTATGAAAATAGGTACAGACATAATATTGCTAATGAAAGACCTCAATCCCATTACGATTCAGAATTTAGCATTTGCAGTGTTGATACCACTAGTTCTGATTTAAATATTTCGGCAATACATCCTCCTAAAAACACGAAGGCATCCACCAAAACTAAGAAAAGGCATCATAAGCCAAAAGAGCCTAATAAATGGAGAGCAATAACAGTGGTTATGTTAACATCATGTAGTTTCATATTAACGTGGCTACCATTCTTCATCTTTGTAATATTTTTCGTATTTTGCGAGGAAAAACTAATTAATCCAAAGTGTATGCGATTGAGAAGCTGGCTTGGAGGGCCCTTGGCAACTTTGGCCTTCTTTAACAGCATTCTAAACCCTTTGATATATGCGTGGTGGCATAGAGGATTTCAGAGATCAGTGAAGATGTATTACCGAAAATATTTCCAGATATATTTCTGTAGAGATGCACATAATAATATAGCTAGGCCCAGATGATCACAGTATTAATACTCAAAACCATGACAGTATTTAGTAGATCTCTCTTAGATACTTTGTTATTATTTATTTGTTTGTAATCTAAAGTTGTTAAGAACGTAAGTTTTAATTACTTATAACTATTTGTGTTTTATGTTGTGTTGTGTAATTAACAAGTTTTGTGAATTGGGTATAGGTATGTATTCTGTTAATTTTAGTATTTAATTAATGTTTGTTGGCTTATTTTATTGTAAAAATTGTGAGTAGGTAACGTAAGTAGATATGTGACTTAAAAACGTGACAATAAAAAATAAGAATACTTCTGTAGGTACTTCTTCTGAACTGTGAATCACGATTTCATACTTTAAGCCGGAATAAGTAGTTATGTATACCTTTTCTTTAGACTTTTTTCAAATGACTTGCTATTATTAAATACATGACTGTCAATATCATTGCTAGCATTAGTTTAAGAATTCTTTAGTTCTGTATGTATATTTTCAGGAATATTCATCGCGAGTCTACCAGCCATGGGCTGGACGGGGAAAACGTTCACAGATTACCGATGTTGGTACGTAGCACTGTTCCCAGCGTCTCTGCTCCTTATAGTCTCTTCTATTGTACTGTCTATCATCGTCATGGTATGTGTACTATACATTCTGATACTACACAGCGCCGTCAAAACAGTCGACAAGATCAGGGAACTAAGAGAAACCAACAGTATCAGCAGCATATCGTTTGTTAACAGTGCTTTCGTAAACGAATGCAAGAAGATCGACGCAATGGAAACTAAAGTAACTATAACAGTTTCCACTGAAACAATACAATCTGAAAACTCCATAGAAATGCACGAATTGAGCAAAACTAACATAGTCGAGAGAAAAATCGGTAGTACTAATATGGGCAAAATCAAACGCAAAGTGTCGAAAGTACAGAAGTACTACGGGCAAGCGAGAGCTTTGAATTCCAATCCAAGTAAACTAAAAGCTGTGAAGACCGTACTAATAGTAATCATATGTTTTGTAGGAACGTGGGCACCTTACTATGTTACAGTGATACTGTATGTAAAGTGCAATATCATGGATAACGGGTACGATTGTGTTGCTCTGGAAATGTTAACGCTACGAGTAGGGCCTTTGTTCTTGCTAGGAGCTTGCAATAGTCTGTGTGATCCGATAATATATGCCTGGAGGCATTCAGGGTTCAAGAGGACCCTGAAGAAAATGTACTGGAAATACGTATTTTCAATTAGATATCATTACAGATTTAAATAATAGATAATATTTTGTTTTAATTACCCCTAAATGCCCTTGGAAAAACAAAACATTGCAAAAAGGTTTTTCCTTTTCATCCCAAATCTCACCTGATTTATATAATAGAAATACGAAGAGGCCGAAGATAGATAGAGCACAAGTGATGCACAATGGATAACTGCATTGTAGGTAAGTAAGTATCCTATCTACTTACCCAACTATATACATTTTATTTTATTATAGTAATAAGTGAGGACATCATGATGACCTTTGAGGGAAAAGTAATGGAAAAGTTCATATGTATTCTTGATACGTGCCTGAATATTATGTAATTGGGATGTTAAAAATAATAAGCTCTTTGTTAGCAACGTATACAGATGATCCAAATTACAATGTTCTTAATTACATTTAGCCACCCGGTCCCATACTATCTGAGGTTCTTTTGTCAGTAACGCCGCCCAAATTCTGTACTTCACAACGGACATGTCCGCGACTGGACGCGCTCTGTGCGTATCCCTCTGACGTACACGCTCGTGCTACCCGGCTACGGGATTATGGGTTCCTGGTACCGCCAGAGTACGTCGAGCAGATTGTCACCGAAACGTGGGCCGGCATCGTCGCTGGGAGCCACCACGTACTTTCAATATACAATTAATTGAATTCAAATCAATGAAAATGTTACAATTATTTCATTAAATCAATGGGTGAGTCCATTGTCTTTTAAAGCTTTCCAATTAAATTAAAATATTTGTACATTGTTCATTTCAAAATCTTTTTGTTAAAAAAATAATAGGCATACAATAAAACCATTTAGTAAAACCATCGGTTCCTGGGGTCCCGATGTTTTGTTTTGGTTTTAACTATGAGTGGTTACGTCATGCTTTACTCTAAGCGTCATGCTCTTTACAAGTTTACAATTCTAAGAAAATTCATAAACAATATAATGGAATGAAAACTAGTTATGACTAGTTTTCTTCTTCTTTATTTAATTCATATATAATTTTAATTCATATAGGTATAAGTTTCAATTTTCAATCACCTAGGTATACTTGATGAGTTTATCTGAAGGGAACAAAACTTCTGAAAACAAACACACTGGGTATATTTCAGGGTGACACTCGTACTATACATTGCAATAATAATACTGTCTGTTATGTAGGTGATTAAATATTCTCTTACTTATATTATAATATTATGTCTATGGGCGACGGTGAACACTTAACACCAGGAGGCCCGTTTGCTCGTCTGCTCTACTTATTTAATTATTTTTTTAAATCTAATCATGGGTTTTTTTCTCTATCAAAATAATTGTTTAATACGTTTTAGACATAATTGTACAAAACACCAACAACAAAAATAAATGGATGGAAATTTTGGATAAAACCTAGTAGAATATTTGATATTTATGATATCTGTCATAATACAGTCACAATCATAAATGAAAAGCCGATCACATAATCAGTGAGTAGGTATAATCACGGATTACTTTTATTGATCTCTATCAGGTATCAGCGGTATATTAAAAAACAGTCTTAGCTATTACAGCTGATACACAGGTACCTATATGCAGTTTAGTGGTGACCATGGCTCGACTGGCGGTTTGTCTGTTAATGCTGGTGGCTACTGTACTAGGCCGTCATGAGAAATATGAAGGGTAAGCCGGAAATTAACCTTTATTGCAAAAAATTTCAATTTTCTGAATAAATTTTAACAACCTATACCTACCTATTCCTATTACTCAGAGAAATCGGAAAGAAAAATAACGCTTTCTTGCTCCTGTTACTGATTTCTTTACTATCTTTTATTGGGACTCTATTCGTCTAGTTTTGTACATAAATAATATTGAAACCGGTGAGACAACATTCGTAGAAAAATTAGAGTTCTCTCTACTGCTTCATTTATTTAACGCTCTGAAATACCAACAGTGCATTGACCATCTGAGCTAATAATTTGATTGACCGAAAATTTCATATATAGCTTACAATTATTCCATATAAAAATGTAATTTCAAAGACCTTAATACATAGGAGTAAGAAGTTGCCACTCGGTAAACTATTTTATGCTAACATTCTACAGCCATCAATTATATCGTGTCGCTGGACCAGCCGAAGAGATCGCATTGTTAGAAGCCAAGTTGGATATATTCTCTGCCACACCGGCGGTGCGGTCTGCATCAGGTCAGCTCGAGGCTTTAGTCAGGATATCCCCAGAGGACAACAAGCAATGGCTGCAGTATTTCGAGGCAAAGAATATGCCGTACACCAAGATTGTCGACAATCTTGCAGAGTAAGTAAATTACTTGAAATATTACTGTATCAGCTGTTATAAGTTATAAAATATTTAATAAAATAATTTTGACTCTGACCATTTTATTTTAGAATCATACGTGATGAGGAGTTAAAAAATAAGGCTGCAAAATCGGCTGCAAAACAAAGAGGTCGTTCTATTAGCTGGGACGCCTATTACAACCATGAGGAGGTACAGAAAGAATAATATTTTATTTTGTAAACATTTTAAATAACCGTCAAAGATCTTAACGAAAGCTTTATTTCCCAGATTAACAATTACATTGACGAGATTGGGGCGCAGTACCCTGACGTTGTAACTGTCGTTAACGCAGCTTTAAGCTACGAGGGCCGACAGATTAAATACGTAAGAATCTCCACCACTGATTTTGATGATGCTGAAAAACCTGTCATCATCATCGACGCAGCCATGCACGGCAACGAGTGGGTTACTCCCCCAGTGGCACTTTACATAATCCACAAACTTGTGGTTGACGTTGACGATAGCGTGTTGACTGATAGTTTGGACTGGGTGATCATTCCAGTCGTCAATCCTGATGGCTACGAGTATTCTATCCAAGAGGTAAGAACTAATCAAGTTTAAAATAACCTGCTTTCATGTATACTTGATTGATACAACGATTTTTGAACTATTTTTTACAGTAATGATATCGCCATTGCTAAAATAACTGAAGCATTTAAAAATATTTTTATAGGACCGTACGTGGCGCAAAACTCGTTCTTTATCGCACCCGGGATCCGACGAATGCCCTGGGGTCGACGGTAACCGTAACTACGATCACGACTTCGGCACAAATGAAGATGCAGCTAACCCTTGCACCAATCGGTTTGAGGGCCCTTCCGCATTTTCCGAAGTAGAAGCCAGAGTTGTTAGAGATGTTGTGTTGCAGCACCTAAAGAGAACTGCTTTGTACCTCTCGGTACATAGCTGGGGAAGCATGTTTTTGTACGCATGGGGTAGTAATGGTAAGACCCTAATTGTATTGCATTATTAAACTCAAAGTTGAATAGGCTAATATGATTTCCCGACAGTTCAATATTGGGGAACCTAGTTACCTAATACGAAAATTTACAATCCCGATGAAATAAAATGTTTTTTTTTATTAAACCATAATTTTTCCTTATAGGAACACTTCCAGCAAACGGTGTCAGTCTCCATCTGGCTGGCACAATAATGGCTAATCCCATCAACGAACTAGCTATGGCAAATGCTCACCGCTATGTCGTTGGTAACGCAGCCCATATTCTGTACTTCACAACGGGAACATCCCGCGACTGGACGCGTGCTGTGGGTATCCCTCTGACATACACGCTCGAGCTACCCGGCTACGATTATGGGTTCCTGGTACCGCCAGAGTACGTCGAACAGATTGTCACCGAAACGTGGGCAGGCATCGTCGCTGGAAGCCATCACGTACTAGAAGTACACAAAAGTAACAGCGGGGGACTTGGGCCAAATTATTGTTCTTTAATTTTAATTTTAGTCTTATTTAGTATTTATAGTCATTTATAAAAAAAAGTCATTTTGTAAATAAATTATATCTCCATTACGATAAATTAAAAAATATTATATATACCTACTGCTGACATAATGGCGATTCCGAAATGTTCTACTATTATCGCTAAACACATGAAAGAAATAATACTCGCCCCATACCACTATTATGTTTATATCACAGCTAAAATATGCTTCATGTGTTACAAATAAAATTGATAGGTAATTAATAGGGATAATTATTAATCACGGCATAATAAGCATTATTATGAAATAAAAAGAACGTAATAAATTATCAGTCTTTTATTTTTAGCCTTCTAAAATAAAATGAGATGGAGAAATATAAAAGTTTAAGTGTATTTTATTAACATAGAATACACAATTTCAAGAAAATGCAAGGTTCTTCTAATATAAGCATCTCACCCTTCTTATTTCAAATATAATATCTATAACATTCTAACTTAAAAATTATTGGATGTTTTGTTATTTATTGCAAGTTATTATACATACACCATTATACAACACACGACTCTCGTTATGGTGCAAGTTGGTTGGTAATATTTATTGATAATTACAAAACATTATAAAACAATATGTTATACCTACTTATATTAAGAACTTACAACATGTTATGACTTATAATAAATACCTATATACTTTCTAGCAATTTATATCAGCAATAAATTAAAATTGAGTAATAATACAAAAGGTAATCATTAGGTAGGTACCATAACATAACACAATAAAATAATAATTAAACCAATAAAATTATATGGAGAAGACCGTTTCTGAATGGTTTAATAAACGTTATTTTATCTAATAGAGACGCATATCGAATAGATATTATCTACTTCACTTGCCTATTTACTTACGTATTATGTATTATAAATCTTATCATTCGTTTCATCTCTTTACCTAATTACCTATAATAAGTAAAATATATATTTATCAGTGCAACGCAAAGCCAACGGAGCAATATAATAAAATAATAACATTACCCTCCATCGGCTGTCGGGTAACAAGTAAAGTCCATTCTCTCAAATTGTCTCGCTCTTTGAAAATGCCGCTCGCGCTAGCACCGCTACTAGTCAAACGCCGCCGCATCAACAAAGGATGTCGACTGCCGCGTATACTTTCCTAATTTATGATATTTAAACACCGGATAGAGGCTGATCTCACAAGCGACGCTAAAACCGCAGCCCCGCATCACGCTGCGGTGTGCGAAGCAGCGTAAGGTTCGCCTAATCGTGGACCCATAAATCAATAAATAATTATCACAAGAGGTGATTACAGAATGGATGAATATTTAGGCAAGATTAATTTTAATGCTTATAATCAGGGTAATATTAAAAAATAGTAGCTACCGTTACCTAGCTCCTGACAGTTTATTGGTGACCATGGCTCGGCTGGTGGCCTGTGTGCTTCTGCTGGTGGCTTCTGCATTGGGCCGTCACGAAAAATATGAAGGGTAAATATTTTAGGACTAAGTATTCAAAACTAGATAATAGCAAAATACAAAGCTAATCAACGCTGCATTACCGTACATTATTTTTACAAAATATGATTTATATCAGCTCACGCTGTCCCACTGTTGGGCAAGACTCTCGTATTCCTCTCCACACTATCCTATCCTGTATCTATTTCACACAGGTAAATATTTATTTTAATGCTGAATGGGTCCTGCTTATCTATAATCTACCACAATCTGTTATATTACCATTCTCTAGCCATCAACTATACCGTGTTGCTGGGCCGGCTGAAGAGATCGCATCTCTAGAAGCCAATCTAGACATGCTCTCGGCGACACCATCGATTTTGTCCGCTACAGGCCAGCTCGAAGCTCTAGTCAGGCTGTCTCCTGAGGACAAAAAGCAATGGCTGCCTTACTTTGAAGCTAGGAACATGACCTACACAAAGATTGCTGACAATCTTGCAGAGTAAGTAAACAAACCATCTGAAATATTACGGTGAAATATATTAAATGTTTCAGGAAGAATGTAGAGTATCACAAACTTTCTGTTTTAGTATTCTTCGTGATGAAGAATCCAAGATTCTGGCATCGAAATCGGCTGCAATTCAAAGAGGCCGTTCCATGAGCTGGGATACTTACTATAATCACGAGGAGGTACGAAAATATTTATAGGAAATATTACTTAACATTATTTAAAACTCGAAAAACTTATTTTACAAATACAAATATACTAAAAACTACTACTACTTATACTATATTTTAAATATATGCTTTTCAGATTAATAACTACATTGACGAGATAGGAGCGCAACACTCTGATGTTGTGACCGTTATTAACGCAACTTTAAGTTACGAGGGCCGCCAGATCAAATACTTGAGGATCTCCACCACACTCTTCGAGGATCTTAGCAAACCTGTCATCATAATCGACGCAGCAATGCACGCACGAGAGTGGGTCACTCCGCCGGTGGCGTTGTACATCATTCACAAACTCGTGGTCGAGGTTGCCGATAGCGTATTGTTGGACAGTCTGGATTGGGTAATCATTCCAGTAGCCAACCCTGATGGCTACGAATACTCCATCAATGAGGTAAATGCTCATCAGGTTTGAAAAAATATTATTTCTTACCTACATTCATACATTTAGAAATTTTCTTCTTAATGTCTAAGTACCTACTTAATTGTTACCACGACCAAACTATTCCTAAAAACTTATATAACCGTTTTTTTATATATTATGCAAAGACAACACAAAAATACAACGATTCTTCGAGGTAATTCAGTCAATTAGATCGAGATTGCTCAGAGTTGCAGCCTATATCGGTTATATAGGTAACCGATATTTGCTGTTAAAATAACCCTTTTCAGATTGATTCATATGGACTAGCCTATTTTGTCCAATTCAGACAATCTTCTTTATTTTTACAGGACCGCATGTGGCGCAAAACTCGTTCTTTAGCCCACCCGGGATCTTTTGAATGTCCTGGCGTGGATGGTAACCGTAACTTCGACCACTACTGGGGCACTAATGCTGCAGCAGCTAACCCATGTGCCATCACGTTCGAGGGGCCCTCCGCCTTTTCCGAACCAGAAGTAAGGCTTGTCAGGGATGTGTCAATGCAACATATAAACAGAGCTGCAATGTACCTCTCGCTGCATAGCTTCGGAAACATGTTCTTGTATGCTTGGGGTAATAACGGTAAGACCCATTTCAAAGGTTCAATTCACAGCTGTTAATCTCTCTTTTACTTTTAGCACCTATTCTAGTATCAAAATCAGATTAATAATTCAAATTTCCTGACAATTCAATATTCGGGGACAAATCTTTATCCTCGTGAATTTCAAATTATACCGCGCACCAGTGATTCAGTCGATCAAAGTACTGGACTGTGTGGCTCAATTTATTTTAAATGCGCTCGTCCTTCGCCGCTGCTGAGCCTAGTGCACTCCATACAAATCGGCAGCGGCAAACGGCAAACGCGTCGAAAATAAATCGAGCCTGTGGAAACCGCTGCGACACTTATGCCACGCTACTTAAATCGATCGCGTCCCGATCACAGTGGCGGAGCACGGTAAATGTGAGATTCGCAAATAAAGTTACCTAATCCTAAGGGCGGGGCCACACACGCAGGTTTTGTACCGGGCCACTCGTCTGGAGCCGGTCACCTGGAGGCGCAAATTCAATACAAATGTATGGCCTTGACATACACGGGGCCGTTCGCCCGGCCCGATTAGCCAGCGATCGGGGCGGTTGCCTCTCGGTTTGATCGGTCCGGGCACCTGAAGGCGCGCTCTGAATATATTGGTCGTATATCGCCACACACGACTAGAGCGACCGGGACGGTCGAACGACGTTGGCCGTGCTGAGCGGTTGTGTTTTCTGAGTCACGAATTTTCGTCGCGTTTTTCTGTAATAACGAAACCTGTCGTATTTCTTTATTACCACATCAGTAAGGGGACCGATCACGGCGACATCCGAAGTAAGACTGAGGAGACCGTGATCGACCGACGTGTCTGTGGCGATAAACCGGTGCCCGGACTCCAAATCGGTGCATTTTGGTCCGGGCGCGCTCGGGCCGGGCAAAACGTGCGTGTGTGATAGATAAATGTTATTTTTATTTAAACCGTAATTTTTCCTTATAGGAACACTTCCATCAAACGGTGTCAGCCTCCATCTGGCTGGCACAGTGATGGCTAATCCCATCAACGAACTAGCAATCGAAAAGGCTCAGCGCTATGTCGTTGGTAACGCAGCCCATATTCTGTACTTCACAACGGGCACATCCCGCGACTGGACGCGCGCTGTGGGCATCCCTCTGACTTACACGGTCGAGCTACCCGGCTACGAGTATGGGTTCCTGGTACCGCCGGAGTACGTCGAACAGATTGTCACCGAAACGTGGGCCGGCATCGTCGCTGGAGGCCACCATGTACTAGAAGTACACAAAAGTAACAGCAAGGGACTCAGGTCAAATTATTTATCTTCAATTTTAATTTTAGTCTTGTTCAGTATTTATAGTTATTTATAAAACAGTGATTTTGTTTGTAGTAGATACTGTAAATTGCGCAAAATAATTAATTATTATTAAATTATATATTAATGGCATGTAAACGCTCGCCCCATATTATGTCACAACAAAAATGTGTCCCAAATAAAATTTATATTTTATAGGGATAATAATCACGGCATAATATTTTTTTATTATGAAATAAAAGGAATGTAATAAAATTATCAATCTTTTATTTTTCACCTACTAAAATAAAATGTAGTGGAAAAATATATTTAGATGTACTTTGTTAACAATTAATTCCCAATTGAAAATGCAGGTTAATTTCTAATAAGCATCTCATTATTTCAAATAAATAAATACTTACCTATCTCATTCTAACTTAAAAAATAACTGAGGTATTGAGTTGTATTGTTTTACTTGGCGACCATACACGTACCATACACATTATACGACTCTCGTCATAACGTCTCGTTACACCATAGTGTAAGTTGGTTGGTACTGTTAACCAATATTACAAATACAAAATATTGATTGTATACGTTACTGAGGTCTAATTTAGTATACCTTTCATTCATACATTCTTTTGTAATATTTTTGTAGGTAACTTTCATTTTAAAATACCCCACAGGAGAAATCTTATGCCCATTATAAAAACACATCTTAAGTTTACATGATTTAAGTGATATGCTTGGGAAATGATCATCAAAAAATTATCAGATATAACTGAAATTCCAGATCCCGAATCCAGTTCCATAATGATGTCCATATTATTCATTGCAACTTTTACATTAATAGGGTCATACCTTAGATGATACATTTCGCACTCGTTACAGTCCTCTCCTCCAGATCCAGATCCTTCTTCAGTAGTAATATTGTTCACTTTCACTCTACACACTTTTTTTAAATGTCCCTTCGCTCCGCAGTTTTGACAACGGAAGTCCTTAAAGTGACACTTTTCAGCACTATGATTTTTTAAACCACAAACAGCGCATCGAAAATCACTTTCCTGTGACGAAGAATAGGTCGCGCCGGCCGAGCGCGGTCCGCCGTAGCCGCGCGCGCCGCCGCCGGAGTCCGCGCGGCCCCGGCCCGACGCGACTGCGCCGGCCGAGCTCGCCGTGCGGTACAGCGGCTCCTCCTTCACCACGCCGCGCCGTACCCTCTGCTGCCCGTCACTGCTACCTGTCTAGCTTGACGCGCACAAGCCGCTTGCTGTGCGATCTCTATGGCTTTGTCGAACGTTAAAGTGGCTAAGTCCTGCTCGAACAGCCGGTCGCGCTCTGGACCTATGCCTAGGCCGAGGACGAAACGGTATATGAGAACCGTCCCCAGGGCAGCCTCGAGGTCGCAGTAGCTCGCTAAACCTCTAAGTCTCGCCGCCCAGTCTCCCAATGATTCTCCTGGACTCCTTGTAGCTTCATAAAATCTCGCCCTGTCTGCAAACGACGCTCGTTTCGTAGTAAAATGTTTGTTAAGCACTACAATCACTTGCAAATACGTAATTTCGTCAATTTTCTTCGGGTAAGCTAGGTTAAGTAATAATCGGTAAGATTCATCCGTCAGTTGGGTAATTAACATAGCTTTTTTATCACTGTCCTCAGTCACGTTGTTAACTTTCAAAAACTATTCGATACGTCCCGAAAACAACTCCCAATCACCAACTTTATGATCGAAATTCGATATATGTCCGAGAAACGACATTTTTGCACGCGTAGGATATTCCTTCCCGGCGCCAAGTACTATATATGTATAGGTGTGTAGGGCTCGCAATGAAACGACCGTATTGCGAGATGGCTGCTTTATTACTGGCTTCACGTCATACATCACAATTGTGAAACCTTTGTTACCTAATTAAGATCCTATAACATGTTATGGTAAATATGCACTTTCTAGCAAATTAGTTAAATCAGCAATTTTATAGAGTTAATATTTTAAAGTTTTAAATATCGGAAATTGTCTTTTTAATATAGAGTTACTATTAAAAAGACAATTTCCGATATTTTGTTTAATAGAGATGCAAGTATATCTAACATCTATCTACTTTACTTGCCTATTTCAAAGCTTATTATTATGAATTATAAATCATATAATTCCTTTTCTCTATTTTACTTAGGTAGGTATTTTCAGTGCAGCGCAAAACCACGGAGCAATAGAATGAAATAAAACAAGCTCCTAAAGATATATCTAGAGTGGTAGCTATAGATACTAGAGAAGAACACGCACCTTACACGTATATTAACCGTGGACCCCATATACCAATTAATTATTATCACAAGAGGTGATTACAGAACGGATGAGTATTATCACAGGATTAATTTTAATGCTTATAATCAGGTGAATATTCAAAAACGGTAGCAAATGATAGCTAGCTCCTGACAGTTTATTGGTGACCATGGTTCGGCTGGTGGTCTGTTTGCTTCTGCTGGTGGCTTCTGCATTGGGCCGTCACGAGAAATATGAAGGGTAAGAATCCTAACTCTTTTGGAATTTAAAATAGGTATATAAGTACCTACTATAAATAAGTTAAAACTAGATTTTGATAAAAGACAGGCTAATCCATGCTGGAATGTAGTATTTTTTATATACTTTAATGCTAAAAGGGTCAACATTCTAATAAAATTCCTTTCACTAGCCATCAACTATACCGTGTTGCCGGGCCGGCTGAAGAGATCGCATCTCTAGAATCCAAACTAGACTTGCTCTCGGCGACACCGTCGATGTTGCCCGCTACAGGCCAACTCGAAGCTCTAGTCAGACTGTCTCCTGAGGACAAGAAGCAATGGCTGCCATACTTTGAAGCTAGGAATATGGCCTACACAAAGATTGTTGACAATCTTGCAGAGTAAGTAAACAAACAATCTGAAATATTAAATAAAACTAAAATAAAATAAGCCTTATTATAACAGCCTAGCCTTTGATTATAACATATAAAATAAGCCTTTATTTCCCCTATTTTTACAATATTGTATGTGCAAAATTTAATATGATAAAAATTAATTTTGCCACTTTTCCCTGTCTTGGGCTAGGCGAGTCCAGGTCGAGTCTGCTATAACCACGATATCGTCGCGCCATCGTTTGAGAGGGCGGCCACGTTCTCTCATCTCCTCGCGTATACCAATGCAGGACTCGTTCACTCCACCTGTTGTCCAGGTGCTCCAGCTGTATGTCCAGTCCACATCCACTTCAGTTTTGCAGCTGTTTTAAACGCGTCCGTTATTTGTGTCTCGTTACGGATGTCGCTGCTTCGTTTCTTGTCCCATAGTTTAAGACCTAATATGCAGCGTTCTGTCGCTCTTTGAAACGATCTTCGTCTTTGTCTCTACTGTAGGGGCCCAAGTCTGACATCCGTAAACGTTAAGGTGGTTAGGTTAGGTTAACCTAACCTGGTCCCGGAGCCCTCCGATATGCACGAGGCCGGCCATCGAGGGGGTTTTAGTGAGTAAAAATCTCACATAACCCAATCTCTCCCCCAGGAGGCTGGGTATCTTTCGAAGATTTCCCCCTGTTAACAAAATAAAAGGTCTGAAATATTACGGTGAAATATATTACCTGTTTCAGGAAGAATGTAGAGTATGACAAACTTTCTGTTTTAGTATTCTTCGTGATGAAGAATCCAAGATTTTGGCATCTAAGTCGGCTGCAAAGCAAAGAGGTGGTTCCATGAGCTGGGATACCTACTACAATCACGAGGAGGTACGGAAATATTGAAATATTAATTAATATCTAATACTCGTAAATTTTATTTTAAATATGTGCTTTTCAGATTAATGACTACATTGACGAGATAGGGGCGCAACATTCTGATGTTGTGACCGTTATTAACGCAGCTTTAAGCTACGAGGGCCGCCAGATCAAATACTTAAGGATCTCCACCACACGCTTCGAGGATCTTCGCAAACCTGTCATCATAATCGACGCAGCAATGCACGCCCGAGAGTGGGTCACTCCGCCGGTGGCGTTGTACATCATTCACAAACTCGTGGTCGAGATTGCCGATAGCGTATTGTTGGACAGTCTGGACTGGGTAATCATTCCAGTAGCCAACCCTGATGGCTATGAGTACTCCATAAATGAGGTAAATACTCATCAGGTTTGAAAAAATATTATTTCTAACCAACATTCATACATTTATATATTTACTTGTTAATGCCTTAGTTTACTTAATGTTATTCAGTCAATAAGATCGAATTGCTCAGAGTTGCAGCCTATATCGGCTATATAAGTAACCAATATTTGCTGTGAAAATAACCCTTTTCAGATTAATTCATTTGGATTTGCCTATTGTGTCCAATTCAGACAATCTTCTGTATTTACAGGACCGCATGTGGCGCAAAACTCGTTCTTTAGCCCACCCGGGATCCTTCGAATGTCCTGGCGTAGATGGTAACCGTAACTTCGACCACTACTGGGGCACTAATGCTGCAGCAGCTAACCCATGTGCCATCACGTTCGAGGGGCCCTCCCCCTTTTCCGAACCAGAAGTAAGGCTTGTCAGGGATGTGTCATTGCAACATATAAACAGAGCTGCTATGTACCTCTCGCTGCATAGCTTCGGAAACATGTTCTTGTATGCTTGGGGTAATAACGGTAAGACCCATTTCAATGGTCCAATTCACAGCTGTTAATCTCTCTTTTACTTTTAGTACCTATTTTAGTATCAAAATCAGATTAATAATTTTATTATCAAATTAGAATAAAAATTTCAATTACTTTCTTTAAACTGTAATTAAAAATATTTTCGTCGTATTGACCTTGCAAAGTAAACATAAATGATTTTTTTAGGGTCTCTTCCATCAAACGGTCTCGGCCTCCACTTGGCTGGTATTTCAATGGCTGAAGCAATTGACAAGTTGGCTTTAGATAAAGCTGACCGCTACGTCGTCGGTAACGCAGCCCAAATTCTGTACTTCACAACGGGCACGTCCCGCGATTGGACGCGCTCTGTGGGCATCCCTCTGACGTACACGGTCGAGCTACCCGGCTACGAGTATGGGTTCCTGGTACCGCCAGAGTACGTCGAGCAGATTGTCACCGAAACGTGGGCCGGCATCGTCGCTGGAGGCCACCACGTACTTTCTATATACAATTAATTGATTCAAATCAATGACTGAATGAAATGTTAAAAGTATTTAATTAAATTCACGTGGTCCGTTGTCTTATTGTTTTATTTTATTTTATAAATTGCGTGCAATTTAAAATACTGTCTCTATAGACAGTATTTTATAGTACCTAGTAATTTTTTTTATTTTTTTTATTTCATACCTTACTATGGTCTATAAGTATAGTTATACTATACGGTGTTATTACCTGAATCATTTTGGAGAAAAATGTTTTCTAATTACGTCAGAGACCCATAGGTAAAGTGCGCGTCAATCTTTATGGCCGATCTGATTATAGGCACGAGTCGCGTTTTCGTACATGTTTTAGGTGTCAGCGGGATGCCAGGGATGAGTATGGGCTGCCGCGCGTTGTGGGGAAGACATGCCCCGCTCCCTCGCTCTTCTACACCCCGCTAACACCTAGAAAAATGTGCTGCAACGCAACTCGTGCCTATATTCAGATCGGCCATAAAGATTGACGCGCTCTATACAAAAGACACAGTACATCGACAGCGTTTTCTCTACATCTCTGCAGCATCTCTACACTAATCTATGCTATTATGCATTCGTATGGTATAGATAGATACATGAAAACTTAGATCTATACCGTACTGGAATGCATTTACAATAAACTGAATTCAGCCCGTACTTGTCTTATGGCTGAATATAAACTGTAGGTACTTACCTACTTGTTCTTAGAATTTCTTGACAATAGAATCATGTTAACTCACTATAGTTTACAGTAGGTATGTAACTATTCCCAGTACATATACCGTCCTCACATTTGAGTAGTAGGCAAAATGATTGCGCGAAAGACGTGTTTTCTGGGTTTTTTACTGTGCGTTTCATTAGTTCGCACAACTGTGGAGATGAGGTTCGAAAGGTTTGTGCTAGCAGTCGGATTCCCTTACTACAAGATGTTAATGTCCTTGGGAACTTGCAAAGGTAAGATCTGTTTTATTTAGTACTGGACTACATGCACCGGTTCCAACGCCAGTACGGTTTGCTGCAGCCAATCACAAGCGTTCCGCTCTCCCCCCACTTGAAGTTCGCGCCTCGCTGCAGCTAACCGAACCGGCGCTGAAACCAGTGCATGCAGTCCCAACTCGGAGAACTCGAACGTTCGACCAGGTCAGAGGCCTTCGGACCGCCTCAAATCTGACAATAGATTGGCTTCATCACCATCTACATAAGGCAAGAAGAAGACCACTTCTTCTTGCCTTATATAGATGGTGATGAAGCCAAATAAGTAGGTGGGAGTAGGTGTACACTGGTGTGTACACCTACTCCCACCTACTTATTATACCCGACCAGGACAATAAAAATCCTGTCACAAATGCGGAAACAGGAGCCCAACTACCTAACCTAGGATAGGTTGCCATTGGTAATTACTTTTATCCGCGTTATGGACATTGTTATAAAAAAAATTAGTTTCATTTAATTCCGCGATTACCTTTGACTAGGAGAATCCCAGAAGTAAGTAATCTCTACTTTGAAAAGGTCGCTCTCCCGATTTTTCTGTACAATGCTTCTTCCAGTTTCGTAGGTATCTATAGCTATACTTAGGTAGCTTTTCTTTTGTATTAAAAGTATATTTTTGCTGTCCCACTGCTGGGCAAAGGCCTCCCCTCCTCCTTTAAAAGTATAAAAACTAATAAATATTTCATGTTTCACTTTTCTGCACTGTACTGCCTGTAACCTATTTATAATTCTTCTATGGCTTGGTTGCCTGGAAAAGATAGCTCTGAGCGCTCTAAGGCCGCCTTTGTACACTCATTCTATGTTTCCTTTCCTATGTAAATTTCTTGTGTGCAATAATAAAGTATTAATCTATCTATCTATTTACTTTTATATTCCTAATTTCCTTTTGCTATTGCAGAAAGAGTTCTATATGACGAACAGAAAGTGTGGGCCAACGTGAGACTCAATCGGGTGTTTGACATTCATTACTCGAGTAGTGATGGTAAGCTGCCTGAACAAACCTACGTTTTTTATAGCTGACATATAAACCGGCCACAGATGGTAAGTGGTCAAAATTGCCCATAAACATTTCGATGTGCTGCTAACGTGGAACACCTCATGTGACGAATTATGCTGGTTCTCTTTCCCTTCAGAAAAAAAATTGTTTTGTTTCTAGGAATAATAAAATTATAATTTAAAAAGCATATGATTTTAATTTTAATTATTCCAACCCGGGTGGTACCACGGGTATATTACGGGTGCCAGTTATACGATCAATGGTATTGGACGATGATACAAGTGGTCCTGCTCCTATGGAAGCTTCCGGGCCACTTGAAGCTTCCATTTACCTTTTTAACGCCAAACATATTTTCTTTGAACTTGTCCCCACCGCCAATCATATAAAAATAATCTAAAAAAATAATTTAAATAAATGGAGACCCAAAAAGGTTCATTGCGACTACGAAAAGGGATGATGAACGCTGTGTTGATGTGTTTCCCCGAAATCTTACTGAGCGGATGTTATTATTACTGGACACGTGCTATTAAGAAAAAAGCCAAATGCCTGAAATGTACCAATTCTAAGCCTAGAAACAGAATTGTGGGATTGGCAGCCGCCTTACCACTTCTTCCGGCGGAGCACATTCTGCATGCTTCAGAGCATAAAACTTTACGGATCGTCTTCTGTTTTTTTTCCATTGAAATTTACTATGACCCACTGACCAACGAGTATAATGATGAAATTAAATTAAACCTATAATGATTGTTCTAATGTTAAAGGAGAAATACCTACCGTGAGAAAAGCCACATCCGTAGAAAAACCTTTTCTATTGTTTTTATTGTGTTGTTATATTATAAATCTGCTGTCTGTTATGTATGCTGATGATTAAAGAGCGGATTTGTAGTAGCTATTATTGGATATGCATTATGACCAGTGAAATAAAAAAAGAAAATAAATGTTATTGTCATTAAAGGAATACTATATCTGCTGGATCTCCATTTTCCTTTTTTATTTCAATTTGTTATTGTTTGTTACTAATCAATTTATAGTAAAAAATGTAATACCTACTAAAATAACACCAAAATAGATATTTAAGCTAAAATTATAGAATACCTAACTATTTTACAAATAAAAGTCCTGGTCCAGGTCGCTCTCTGCAGGGAGTGTCCCAAGGAGGCCCGCCAGCCTCCCGCTGTATAGCGAGGTTTATACGCTGAGCAAAGTAGAGGCCAGCCTTCTGGTCCCGGGATGTCTCTACGAGGCGCTTGACCATTTAACGGTAGAGGCAGTGGGCTCCATGCCCCCACGGCCCCAAGGTCTCCACCCCAAACGGTGCAAATATGCAATCACCACCCAGGCCTGTTTGTTACTTGAATAACAAATTGCACTGGTCATATCTATATAAATCCAATAATAGCTCGATATTTTGAATAAAGTTAGTTTCTCCGAATCCTTTGCGCGCCTGCCCACCTCAATCATCAGCACCCTCAAGACGTTTAATTCGCCCCGATTTCCCTCTCCCCCAACACGTTCTTCTCCCCTACCCTTCTTCCCCTCCCCTAATCCATAAATTTAATAGGTGCCTAGGTTATTTTTGTTTAAGTTCTTTTTACATTTGTATTTTATAATTTTTAATTATTTTTTTTAATTTGTGTGGGTTGTATTTCGCCTGATTTAAAATAAATAATAATAATAATAACTCTCCTCCCCCATCTCCATGTGGCAGCAATGTAACTTTAATTTATACCTTTCTTTTCTTGTTATTTTATTTGTTCTGTAATTTTAGTAATTATTATTAGTGTAATCATTTTCCATCCCTTACTTACTCATTATTTTAATATCATTAAACATTATATAATTGTCGGACGTATACCGTTAGCGAATAATTATTGTACTTAATAATTAATACACTCCCCCCAGGGCGGAAATAACCCTGGGGAGAAACTAAAAAAGATACAATAATAGCCACTCATACTTCAATTCCGTTCTTTACTGGTGATGATATTTTCAGAACATTACAAAGTATCGAAAGTGGAAATAAAGGTAGTCGTCAACAACACCGATTGCTTCGCGTTGTCCGATAAAGGTGTCGGCTACATCGACTTCGCAGCCACTGTGTTTGTACCGACGAGTGTTGCCATCATGTTCTACCACCTCACGATATTCTCGTGTAGCCATGTCAAGCAAACTACAGAGGAAAAGCACATCGAGATATTAGACGACTTGAATTTGGCTAAAAAATCTGTTAAACAGAAGAAAATATTTTATGGTCAATACGATTTTGATTACATTCATTGAAAATAAGGTAAATCTATTATTTTGCATTGCTTACTTCTAACCCTGGAAGTAGGTAGGTAGGTGGTATTTATTTTTGACAATATACTCAAAAAAAATATTTTTAAAAAAAATCAAAAGCAAAATGTATTAGTATTTATTGTCATTTACAACCTTATACTATTACACATGCCCGAATCAGTCGACTGAATCATTCAGTCAGACTGCAGGCAGCATAGTGTAATAAGCCCATTAGTCAAATACAGTGGCGAGTGCAAGTACAGTGGCGAGTAAAATGGCGAGTGCCTGGCCAGTGACTGTTTACACTACAGCCAGCCAGTCACAGTCAAACAATATATTGACATCTATTTTGATCCACTGGCAAGACTTGAAAGCCAAGTTTACTCGCCACTGCACTTGATCACGTGACCAAATTGGAGCAAAAGACACTGAAAGATATTTCAGGCATCTAATTTCAAAACCCACAAAGAGCGCGTACCAAAATCAGTTGAAATTATTCACGTTGACAGTTGTACACATTCCATTGCTAGTTTTGAATAAAAAATTGATAAATTTTCAGGTGTTAACACGGTAATGGTACAACACAGTTGTCAATGTGAATAATTTCAACTGGTTTGGAAAGTACTCCTAATACCAATCGCTACTATTTTTCACTTTGTGAACGGTTTGTTGTAGCGGGTTTTGTAATTAGACAAATCGTCAGAGCAAATCATAAGAAATCGGAAAATATTACGAATTTTAAAAAGTCACAAGATTTACGAAAAATTAATAATTTATAGAAGTGAATTTGGATTTGTTTATAAATGGCCATTATGGTCAGAAAAATAATTGTTTATGCCATTCATACGTCTACGTCATACGGAACCACACTAACGTCTAATACAAATGCAATACGTCTAAATTAAGTGCAGATGCTCAAAGTATCAAATAACGCGATAATTCATGGCATTAAACGATAGTGTGGCCTCAGCATTACGGAAATTATAAATAAATCCATTTTCTTATTTTTCACTATATGGCATTCAACATATTTTTTTCATGACATTTCAGCCAGTGTAGATTTGAATGAAAATGAAATCTTCTTAGGCCATACCTAAAACTATACACAAACAAAATCATTGTTTGACATTTTAGCTTAGAAGTTTTTATCGTAAGAAAGCTGAAATAATTTGTATTAATAGATGGTATTGTATGCTTAGATGTATGAAATAAATCGACACAATAAAACTTGTAAACTTTGCCTTCAATTTCCCGCCAGGTTTCCGGAAATGTTTAAAAATTTTAATATGGATAATTCTGAAGTTTGCTACCTATATGTTAAAGTGTCACTATGACAATTTTTCAACCAATCATGGCCATATTAAAACGTCTCGAGCGCCTCTAGCGGATAATACTGTATAATTAAATTCGTGTACACTAAATAGCACCTTATGTCATCGTGTGAGAGTTGGTAGCTTAGCTAATAGGAAAAACAATAACATCACATTCCGTTTCAAATATAAAAGAAATAACTTTAGCATCAAAATTAAAAAAATAATTGTGTTGTTTCTTTTAAGAATATACAGTTATTTATTGTTAGCTGTAAATTTTATTCCATTTAATCTAGACCGTGAAAATATATTGAAAAATCACGAATTAAAATTATATTATCACTGACAGTCGATTACCTGACACGGGACGTTATGTTTATTTACGTTCGAGTCAATCACACGCAAATCACAAGAGTCATTCAATACGCACAACAGCTAAAATTCCAGTGTGATGGTCTTTAAAAAGTTGTGAAGATGTTGTGGTATCTACCATGGTCTGAGAGCATCAAGAAGAGAGCTTGCAGGTACTTGCTGCAGCGGTACCTGGGCAATTTCCTCGAGGAGAAGCTCACTTTGGATCAGCTGAATGTGGACCTTTACAATGGAACAGGGACGGTTTTGGACGTCAGCCTTGACTGCGAGGTAATATTTTCCCTTCCTGACTCTCATAACCCTCCTTGGAGTTCGTCTGAATCTATTACGTGCTAAATCTTTGATGTTCTACATTAGATTAAGATGCCCTTTGCCAATTCAATATGCGCATTAAATTCTATTCAACACGTGTTCTTTTGTAGGTAAATTCAAACAAAGAGAACCTTGACAAAAAACATGATTTTATCTTTCGTAAAGATCAATATATTACTATTATTTGTTGTCTTTTGACTAATAAAAATAAACTTGCATTCTATCTGCACAAGCAACATTTAAGATGCATTTTGGAGGGTATTTAATTATTTTTTAAATATTCTACCTCAAGCCTTGACTTTGAACTAGAATGTCCTACATTGTTGGTAATTTTTAGTTGTACCTAAATTACCTTCACACAAGAAATAAGAAATTAATAATGGGGGAAGAAGGACACATCACACCCTCAGGTTTGCCCTCCCTAATGATTATGAAACCCATAAAGATTTCCAATTGCAAAAGATGACCTTATATTATGGCTGTTATAATGATAAGGGAAGAGAACATGTAGATGTGGGTTTTTGAAAAAAATTTGATGGTACCTATAAAGAAGTCGTCACCGTCGCCCATAGATATCTTTTTTATTTACCACTAAACCCGCATTTGACCTCAATCTCGCCTGATGGTAAGTGACAATGAGGTCGACGATGGAGCATGTGGGTCCAGTAAATGCCTATTCACTCTGGCCTTGAAGATCCCAAGGTTGTACATCCATAATTTGAACTAATACTGTCAAAGGCACCTAATCCTTAGAAGATCTGATATTGTTAATTCTATTTTAGGCCCTCAATGACTTGGGAGACTCACAGAACTGGCCGCTAGAAATAGTAGATGGGTACATGAAGATGATCACAGTCACCATACCATGGTCGACAATATTTAAAGACGACTCTGTAGTCGAGGTCAGTGGCCTGTCCATCACTGTCCAGCCCAAAGTACGGGCAGAACCTGGCAAGTATTTCTTTAGTTGAGTAAATGTTTTAGGCTAATATTTATGTCTTTATGTCCGAATGGAGTAAAGTTTAAAATAAAATGTCTTATATACCTGCTTTAGAACAATTTATTGTTTGTATTTATTGTTAATTACACATTGATATTAGAGATGGTTATTACCTGTTTTTCTGCGGGTAATCCCCGGTGATAAAAGGTATACCCATAAAATAAATTATACAGTTAGTGAAGTCAGGCAAAATAAATGAAAGCTGAAAAGTATGATTGTAGTGAAACATTTCAAACTTTTATTGTGTCCATTATTTGGACTCATGAAATTGACAGGGAAAGTTTGTTTGAATCATTACTGTCAACTGTACTTTAAGCAATTGACCGCAAATGTATATGTAGTATATTTATTTTTTATTTTATTGCTCTACTAAACCCAAAAGTAAAGACAGTTAATAATTATACAAACAGCATCCTCAATGCTGGAGTCGATGTGGTCTTCGATGTCGTCGTCCATGCAGCTGGCTGAGGAGTGTCTCGCAGAAGACGATGGCCCCGAGGAGACACCCCCTGTTGAAGGCATTGAAATGTTTGCTCAGGCTATTGATTCGAGTAAGTGAAATTGTTTATATATATATTTTAGTTAAAGTTTGAAAACACATTAGCAACCGGTCCCGATGGTAAGTGGTCATCGTTGCCTCGTTTTCGATGCGCTGCTAACCTTGAGGATTTAGGTGGAGTGCCTCATGTGCTAATGATTATGCTGGCAGAGAGCCAGCATAATCATTAGCACTACCCTGCAAGAATGTAAAAGACAAATCTTTCTGTGCTGTTTTATCTATACTTATCATTATTTTTACACTTATTTGGGTTGATAGCCTCAACCCAATGATTATGGATATTAACATTAACATTATAATAATTGTATGTATTTATTTTAGTTCACAAAATTCTTATGAATAATGGCAACTCTGTGGAATCTTTGCTATGGCTTTTGCCAGCCTACGACTATATATATTTCCAGTCATGCATAATAATAATATACTTTATAGTCTTTTTCACTACAACAGAGAATTTCCCATACTAAATGACTTTTTATTTCAGTTTTGAGCAAAGTAAAAGTAAAATTCGTCAACACTACAATAAGAATAGAACATGTACCGAAAAACGGAGAGAGAGGCATTGCATTAGAAATCCACATAGAAAAGTAAGTAGTTGTGTCATACATTACATTTACACGCTCTTTCCTTGTTTGCCATCTGTCACACAACAGATTTGAGCACAGGATTACAATGATCATTACCTTAACAAGTGGCCTTGACGTTATCTCAGTCAGTCTCGTGTTTTGTGACATGAATTTATTATTTGATATCTCTACTAGATGCAACAAATTGCTATAGTCTCTTTGACGAGATTTGATAAGTATTATAAAACCACTCCCATACATCTGTCGCTTTGCTGTCTAAATCTATAACCCTCGCTATATTTATCTATAGAGGGTAATATAGTCGCTATATAGGGGTGTTCTTATAATATTTATGAACTCGAACAGACCATATACCTTTTTCAGAATGGTTTGTTTATGTTTACGAACTACACCTATTCTATGCATACAATATCTTAGTCAAAACAGATGTAACATCAACGCCATTGTACAGTCAACTAATGTCAAATATAATTCTTAGCCCATTCCATTATACACAAAGGTCATATTCAAACGAAAACGATCTATGACTGTACCTAAGCTGGGAGGGAGCTATTGTATTATAATTCAATATAGACTGTTATACATTGGCATTGGCGTCAGTTCCGGAGATTTAGCGTCCACCCCGGAATCGACACCATTGTATAATTAAGTTGGAAATTTTTAGTATTGACTACTTCGACGAAGCCGGCGTAGAGCCACCTGCAGCAGTCACAGAACCTGAAAAGAACAAAACCTACGTAGTTGCCACATACACGAACAAAAAAATCAAATTCAATGGCGTCACGCTATACACAGACGAATACCCTTCAAAACTGCGCACTATGGCGCGGAGTCTCATCATGGAGAAATCCACGTCTTCCCAGGCAGAAAAGCAAGAATCCAGCCAAATTGAAATGTCAGAGGTTAACTACCAGAGCACTACATCGGACGTATTTTACGAAACTAGAAGCGTTATATCGACTATTGAACCTGATCCTATCAAGGAAGTTATAGATGACATGAAGCCTCCAACTGAATTTTTAAGGGAAGCTACTCCTGAGGAAAGGGCTAATCACCCAGATCCCATCCTCTTTGCAAAGTTAACTGGCCAGCAAGAGTTGGCTCTTAAAATTAAAAGGACTGAAGAAGTGGAGGGGCCGAAGGTGGAAGTAAAGATGCTATTGGGGTCGTTTCTCTTCTTTCTGTCGCCGAGACAGCTGCATACCTTAACCGAGCTTGTAAACGCTCTCAATCAACCGCATTTAGAGGATACGAGGTAATTATCGCTCTGTATAATATATTATCTTATTTGCAGATCTCTTCGCTTCAGTGAGGCCTATTTATTTTTCTCATAAAACTACGTAATTACTATGCCATCTATTATTTAATCTGTGACTGTATCTGGAATTGAATGTTTTTAAAAAACCATTTTCTTAATCGTATGAAAGTCTTAAACTAAAATGATGAAATCTAATATATTTCTGATCACATTTTATAACTTTTCGTAGCCTACCATGGGCTGTCGGCATGACTCCCATCTTACTTACTTATTCTACTAGTGCAGCAGCCCGGAGTGTATCCTCCCGATACTAAAGAGCGCCATCTCTCTCTGTCCTGCGTCGCCTCGCGCCAGTTTTCGGCTTGCTTGCCATCTGATTGTGAAAAATATAGTTCGATTAATGAGCTAATATAACGTTCAATCAGCAGCCTTTTAATGTTGGGTAACAGGCCTCCTCTTACACAAGGGCGTTATGGTCCATGATCCACCGAGAGGGCCCAGTGCTGATTGGTGGTTTTCTCACGCCTTTGGATTTTTTGTTTATTTCCTCAGACATGCAGGTTTCCTCACGATGTTTTCCTTCACCGTTAGAAAAGTCGGTAAATGTACATAAGTATTCGAAAAAAACCGAAAAACTCATTGGTACATGGCATAGTTTCGAACCCTGACCCTCATGGGAGTCCGGCGTCCTAGCCACTGGGCCACCGACGCTCCTGATGATGCTGATAACGTTCAAGTTCAATATAGTTCAATCAATGAGATGTATATTATGTAACGAGCATCATCACATATCTCGAGAGAAGACGGTTTTTTAACACAATTCTTCTATTTTTAACCAATTCTTCTATATTACAGTAATCTACCACTTCGGCCGAACGGCGGCGCACAGTGCAAGCCGATGAAGCAAGCAGACTTCCAGATCATAGAGGCTCAGTTGCTAGGCAACCTCGAGAGGCGGCCGCTGCCCAGTGGCGGCCTGTACGGCTGGTCTGGACCTAGCTTTGGTGAGTGATAATCTTGAAATGCCGGTTTCTAGTACGGGCATCGGTACTAAAAACTGGCATTCCAGGCAGGTATTATACCGATGGGAAGGATGGCTCAGGCCTCCAAAATCCCTGTCTCATCAGCCTATTAACGTCCCCACTATTGGATTACAGGCCCTCCTTGCACAAATGGGGTACAGGCCATGATCCACCGAGCGGGCCCAGTGCTGATTGGTGGATTTTACATGGTTTCGGATTTTTATTTCTCAGATATGTAGGTCTCTGTTTTCCTTGTACGTAAGTCTTCGAATTCGTAAAACTCATTGGTACATGACATTGCATAGTTTCAAACCCGGATTTCTCGCATGGGAATCCGGTGTCCTAGGCACTACGCCACTGACGCAAAGTCCCAGAGGTTCATACAAAATTCTCCAGCCACATAATCAGTACTTAACTTTTCTAGCAGTGGTTGAGTGGACACATCGAAATCTGCCCAGTATTTTTCAAACACGCTTTGTTTATCAAATTGGTACTTCCCCCTCAAAATAGTGCAACTCATTTGCCCTGCTTGCCCCCTTTTTGCAAGTCAAAGTACGTTACATTTGCGATCTGTTGATTTCATATTCTGTAATTTAATGTTTGAATTCTCTCGAAAACCCGCAGAAGACAGCGACGTGGAGAGCGAGCGATTCCACCCTATGACGTCACATGGCAACCAGATGGCCGAGAGTTTCTCCTCGTCCGTCAGCTCTATGAGCGCCAGCATGACTTCCAGCGTCAACCTGCCGAGCGCTCAGCCGCGCATCAAACGGAACAAGAAAGGTATGTATGTATGTTTTACAGATGGTAGATCCTGATGTGAACGATCGCAGAAATGCTTGAGAGCCAGCGTAATTTCTGACACATGAGGCAATCGATCTTAGTCGTCAAGGTTAGCAGCGCATCAAAACCCCTCTAATAATAAATAATACAGGTGAGATGTCTATAGGCGACGGTGACCACTTAGGTGGTGGTAAGGTAGCCCGTTTGCTCGTCTGCTCTACTTATTAAATGAAATATTTTAAAAAATTCAAGAGTTGTACAGTGACGTATTTGACATCCAAATGGTATGAAATGAAATAGTTTATTCTACAAATTGGTACAGCTTGTACACTTTTGTTCGTCAATTTTTCAATTTTTCGTTTTAGTTTATACATATCAATTTAAGAACTTATAATAAACAATAATAATAATCATAATTTTTTCTCAAAAAAAAGAAAAAAAAACTTCATTATTACTTCTTCTTCTTCTTCTAAGTCGTTTTCCTCATTGCTGAGGGGTCGTGATCATTCTAAGGAATTAATCACATAGAACGACTCTCGTGGCAGATTTAATGGGGTGGTTTGCCATTGCCTTCCCCATTTCACACACTGGTTATCTCAGTGTGCAGGTTTCCTCACGATGTTTTTCTTCACCGTCAGAGCAGTCGGTAAATGTACGTAAGTCTTTCGAAAAACCGAAAAATTCATTGGTACATGACATTGCATGGTTTCGAACCCGGACCTCCCGCATGGGAGTCCGACGTCCTAGCCACGGTGCCACCGACGCTCCAAATCAATATTACTAATATTATAAAATCATTATTACTAATTGATAAAAAATAAAAATAATTTCGTGCCATTCTCACTAACTACAAAACAAATAAATAATCAACAGTGTTGCCATGCATCTCAGTTAGTCATAAAGTCTGGCACAGTGTAGTATGCTTTACGAGACAGAGATTTATTAACAGCGTTTTTAAATTTTTTGACACTCAGCCCTTTTATTTTTTCAGGTACTAAATTGTAAAATCTTACACAATTCACAAGAAAGGACTTTGACACTTTAGTTAGGCGTTTAGTGGGTAATAATAGTATATCACGGTTCTTTCATTACCGATGGTATAGTATAATTTTGTTATAATATTAAATTCTATCATTGATGAAGTCCTTACATCACCGTAGAGTAAACCTCGTCAATATTTCTACCACCATTTCATAACATGTCTTACGAGCTCTTCCTTAAAAATCGAAATTGAAGTAGTGTTCAAAAATGCATTCAGAGCCTAGGTTTTCACTCCATTAAGTTCCGCGGTTTTATGTCAGAATTATTTCATGATGATGATCATAAAGAACCTAGTGATAGGCACTCTGTTAGAATTAGACGATGATGTGATCTGAACGCTGCTTTGACTTGTGTTGCAGTACATGAGCGTCGGTGGCCTAGTGGCTAGGACGCTGGACTCCCATGCGGGAGGTGCTGGTTCGAAACCATGCAATGCCAAGTACCAATGAGTTTTCCGATTTTTTCGAAGATTTACGTACATTTACCGACTGCTCTAACGGTGAAGGAAAACATCGTGACCTGCATGTCTGAGGAAATTAAAAGTTTCCGAAGGCTTGTGAAATCCACCAATCAGTATTGGGCCCGCTCGGTGGATCATGGCCTGTACCCCCTTGTGCAAGAGGAGGTCTGTGCCCCAACAGTGGGGACATTAATAGACTGATGATGATGATGACAACTTTTGTGCTTTTTTTTGTATATAATATATTATTAACAAAACTAACCAATGTAATATGTTTTCAGTTCCTCATATCGACGGCGATCCCACGGCAGAAGTGTCACATATAAGCTTCAGAATAGCATCACTGTCATGCGTTCTTTTGCACAAGGTAAATAAAAGTTCGATTATTATCTTTTTTTTAAATTATTTATTACAAAATCCACAGCATTTAAATTTAAATTATTTATTACAAAATCCACAGCATTTAAATTTAAATTATTTATTACAAAATCCACAGCATTTTAATTTAAATTATTTATTACAAAATCCACAGCATTTAAATTTAAATTATTTATTACAAAATCCACAGCATTTAAATTCAAAAACCAAAAAGACCATTAATAAAACATACTGCCAATTACAGATTTCCTATTATAAAATAATGCTTATCTCTTCTCTCTTCTAAGTCGTGTTCCTCATTGCTGGGGGTCGTGATCATTCTAAGGAATTAATCACATAGAAAGACTCTCGTGGCAGATTTAATGGGGTGGTTTGCCATTGCCTTCCCCATTTCACACACTGGTCATCTCAGTGTGCAGGTTACCTCACAATGTTTTCCTTCACCGTCAGAGCAGTCGGTAAATGTACGTAAGTCTTTCGAAAAAACCGAAAAACTCATTGGTACATGACATTGCATGGTTTCGAACCCGGACCTCCCGCATGGGAATCCGGCGTCCTAGCCACTGTGCCACCGACGCTCACTAAAATAATAATGCTTATAGGGAGAAATAAGTTTTGGTGTGTGTGTGTGTATGGATGTGTTTATTGGAAATGTGTGTAATAAACTAAATTCAACACCGAAAACATACACAGTACCGTTACTATCTCCCTAATGCGAGTAGAACATCTTATGTCAATATTCAAACAGTGTTTCCAAATTGTCAGCTTCAATAGACGTTGAAGCCGACAAAATAGAAATAAATTCCTCTAAGCTGACGATTATTAAAACTGCAATAATATTATTCATTAAATCAAATGGATTATAGAAAAGCTGCTAGGTTACTGTTATTCGAATTAACTGTTCAAAAGTAAAAATATTATGTCAAGACAACGATTAGTTATTGCCCTTATATCGATGCTTTTATCAATAATAATTAACTTCGTCCTATATTATGAATCTACAATATTGTCCTATTTTGCAGGTTCATCCACTTGTGAGTAAAAATTTTGAATTCCAAACTAATCGACAATATTTCATTACGTTTTCATTATTTATTAGATAAATAAGTAGGCATGCATAAATTATAAGATAAATCAAAACATCTCTACGAAACATTTTTTTGTGTGAGCGAGACAGTTTCATTTAGTTTTAGACTTAACGGCCGTGTCAGAATTGATGCCATTAACTAAGTATTCATACATAAAAATCTTACAAAATAAAATCTGTTGTAATTTTAAACATAAATAATCCAGCTCTAGAATGCTGTTTGAGCAAAAGATAACAATACTAACTAAATATAATTTAAATGTTGAAAAAACAAACAGAAGTTACATCCTATGACACTCCCGAGATCAAGACGATTATAACGATACCTCATAACCTCATACACCAAAATCCATGTCACATACATACATACACCCGAAAAACATTCCCTCCCTCCTTCTGGGACAGTTGGGTAAACTTAAATAACATTTCCCCAGGATATTCTAGTCACAACGCCGATGGGGCAGGATCACATATCGCCCGCCAGCGCCTCCAGGTTGCAGGAGGCTTCAACGGCATTCTTTGAAAACTTGATGCCATTCTGCATAACCGAAGGCAGCAAGATGGAATTCCAAACTGCCAATGAGGCCATCGATGTGGCTACTGGAAGGAATCATTTGAGGTAAATGTCGTGACATAAACTATATTTTATAATGTCTCTTCATGTCTAGCTTCTTCTAAAAAACCTTTTTTTTGCGTCTTTTTTTTGTGTAAATAAATCTGCTGTAAGGGCGAAAATGACGCTGGGTCCTTAACGCTAATTTTTAATTAGAAATAACGTTTAACCCAAGATGTTACTATACTTATATCTCAGTTTTCTAATTGTTAAATATAACTCTAAGGAATACTGAGCCGAATAGGGCTCGAATAATAACTAATCCAATTGATGTCCTTTTGGGCAAAACCAATAACTACTTGATCAAGATTGCTATAGCACTTCTTACTGAGTTTAGTCAACGATTTAGTCATCTGACTAGACTGGCTTCTGTTGACATGCTTTAATTGCAGACTAAGGTTCGATTTATATAAAAACGTCCAACCACACGCCGCTCTTTGCTTCAAAATATACAGGTTCTTATTACTCGATTTATAAAGCGCGTGCGAACCGTGTCATCGCGCGGTTTCAAAAAAATCGAGTAATAAGGATCCGTGTATTTTGGCGAAAGCGCGTCACGCGGAGGCGATTGGATGTGTTAAAATAAATCGAGCCTAACTGTGCTGAATGCATTTAAGTCAAGTATAATAAGCGCATGTAAAACCTTACCTCTTATTCGATCCCAGGCTAATAACATCCGAAATGACCCTCGATGGAAGCGAGAAAGTGACGTCACACGGTAGTCAGACAGTCTGCGAGGCGTCTATAAAGCACCTACTGGTTCGGGAGTGCATCTACTCTCATACTGAGGGCGGCAATCCGCAGGGCTTTGACTTGATACGCTTCGAGTGTGGTGGTAAGTCTCATTGCTGTTAGCTAGATTCCAATAATATAACACACGTGAGTGCGTCGTCGCCCTTTTTCTTTGCGGACACACTCCGTGTGTCTAGATCTGACGTCACGTAGGTAGTATCACAATCTGCAAGACATCTATCCTACTTATAGACGAGGGAGATTATGAACTGAATAAAAGGCTAGTAAACAGTGTAAATAGTGATATTTAAAATGATAATGTGCTTACAAGAGGACTGTGACATAAGGAATGAGAAAAGAGACAAAAGCAAAAATATGAAAGACCGGCAATGAAGTTATAAAAGGAACAGAACATAAAAAACAAAGTTGGCACAGCCAGTAACAGATTCACGAGTACCTATATTCGCAGACTGAGGACGGCAGCCCGCAGGGGTTTGACTTGATACGTTTCGATTGTGGCGATGAATCTCATTTCTATTAGTTAGCTATTGGTCCAACGTACAGTAGAAGATTGGAGGCGCAGCGACTTTTTTCGATCACAATTGAAACTAAACCTTAGTCTCTAAAATATGAGTTAGTCTGGAATTCCGCGCTTCGCGCCGCTCGACTACGACGCGCTTGTTATTGGCACACCATTTAAACCGAATTTTAAAGACATTACGGTTTAGTTTACATTGTTATCGAAGTAAGATGCTGCGCCTCCTGGCAGTATATGAGGCGACTGTGGAACAATTCGGGAGTGCCACTATTTTTTAGCATATTTTTGCGTTTTTTTTAAATATTGACTTAATCCGCTTTGACCTCAATCTCACCTGGTGGTAAGTGACGATGAGGTCGAAGATTGAACACACGGGCTTAGTAAGCCCTTAATTAATTCATTGAATGCACCAAAAAGCAGCAACTTTTACACTGACTGTTATTTTCAGATGAGGAGGACAGCAGTAAAAGAGCTTCATCGACGTCGTCGCGAGCAAACGTGAAAATTAACTTTAAACAAACCTCCAAGTATATGAGAATATCCGGAGAGAAGAAACTAGTCTACCCTACCTCGGACATATCGTAAGTTACATTTCATACCTCGATTTAAACATACTCTGTCTATTTCTACGTCATATTTCTAGAAAGAGATGTCACTATACTTAAGGATGTTTCAGCATTTGGCCGTAAATTCTCCTCATATGAACCGACAGAACATCGAAATGGTTTGATCTGTCAGGGCGTCGCGTCACGTTAAGAAACAGTCATAAATTGTTGGTCAAATGTGAAAACAGAAATAATATTCTTTGAAAAATAAAATAGCTACAGGCAATAAAAAAAGAACGATAGAAAGAATCGGGTATAATTATTATGACGTCAGTGTTCCCTAGCGCCATACAAGCAGGGCCTGACTATACGAGTATATAAAGGACTGTTGCTAAAAAGAGAGAGCATCTGTCCAATACTAACTTTAACCATTAATACCTCTGATGTTAGTTGACATATCGAAAAACTAATTTTAGATCCTGCTTTTGGATGTCTATGTAAGTTGATTGATGCAATAAAAAAAATTAGGTTAATACTGTATGTTATACTATTGAATTGTTATACTATTTTGCATGGACAACAGAACCTTGTAAATGAGCAAAATAAATATATAGGAATATCGCCGTCAATATCCGAAGTTGACTTTATGACCCGAATCCCTTTCTAAGAGCTCACGGACTGTACTGTAAATTAGCCCTTTCGTAACTTCGCAGCATCAAATGCATGCCGATGCAACTGGACGTGGATCTA
This sequence comes from Hofmannophila pseudospretella, assembly GCA_947369225.1. Taxonomy (NCBI): domain Eukaryota; kingdom Metazoa; phylum Arthropoda; class Insecta; order Lepidoptera; family Oecophoridae; genus Hofmannophila; species Hofmannophila pseudospretella. Next base: position 8,952,353 of record OX376330.1, on the reverse strand, counting down.
ACCCTCCTGGACCGTATGACGGCGACGTTCTTCGGCGGCCCCCCCACGCCCCACGCCTCGTCCGCGCCCGCCCCCTCGCAGAACCAGCTCCACTTCACGCTACAGTGTGCTGACCTCAACGCTAGCCTTAGGTGAGATTGACGCGATAGGGTATTTGACAAGTATAGGAGATTAAACGCGTTGGACAGATCTAACATGGATCTGAACCTGACCGTATGATTGCGACGTTCTTCGGCGGCCCGCCCGCGTCCGCCCCCTCGCAAAACCAGCTCCACTTCACGCTACAGTGTGCTGACCTCAACGCTGTCCTTAGGTGAGATTGACGCGATAGGGTATTTGACAAGTATAGGAGATTAAACGCGTTGGACGGATCATACGTGGACCTGACCCATGAACGTATGATGGCTACATACTTCGGCGGCCATCCCGCGTCCGCCCCCTCGCAGAACCAGCTCCACTTCACGCTACAGTGTGCTGACCTCAACGCTGTCCTTAGGTGAGATTGACGCGATAGGGTATTTGACAAGTATAGGAGATTACTCGCGTTGGACGGATCAAACGTGGAGCTGACCCTGTCCGTATGATGGCTACGTACTTCGGCGGCCCGCCTGCACCTACCGCCTCTTCCGCGCCCGGCCCCTCGCAGAACCAGCTCCACTTCACGCTGCAGTGTGCTGACCTCAACGCTGTTCTTAGGTGAGATTGTTGCTATTCCGGAGTAAGGGCGAGATTGTCACAGCTTGTGTCATGCATGACAAGCCATATGGCCCAGCGTTCATTAGAAGAGTGGAGGCGCAGCTAATTTCTTCGATAACATATACGATACTGCGGCGAATGGATGCGCCTGGGATTACCGGCGGCCAAAAAAAAATGATTTGTGGAGAGAGGGATTTTAAGACAGTCGTAGTCCGCGTAGGGCGAAATTGGAGCGTCCCCCCGCCTTCAGTATTCTTAGCAATGCTAGATGAAAATTGGATCAGTAGTTCCAAGATCTTGGAGTATCTTGGGATAATGGAGTGTGATGGGATCTCTGGAATGGTAACAGTTAGGTGGTTCGAGTTTGAGCTCAAATGTTTACGACCATTATGCCCTTCCCACGTCTGGAACCTTAAAGACCCGATGATGACCAGGAAAAAGTAAGGAAATCTCCACAAGGGTACGTCGTACGTCGGGGGATAGTTAAATTTTTAATTTAGAGTTATTTTATTTCTCAGGTTTCCAATAGCGGACTTACGAGCCGGAGTGAACCGGGAGGTCCGTACAGTGCGCCCCGATTACCTCAGGTTCAAGTTCCAGAATGCGACCATTAGCTCACATCAAGCGCCCAGCGCGAGACCTCTGCCTACTGTTGTCACTCTCAAAGCGACCACGCTGGATCTCTACTATCACGTAAGTTATTTGTATCCTAAGATCATATTACCTCGTGGAATACGATCATTAATTCTCATAAAGCACCTAATATTTCCATTATTTCCTGTTGTCGTTCTCAAACCGACCCTTTCAGATCTCTACTCAGCCCTAGTAGCAACTTTGTAACTAAAAAAATAATAGTTTACTTGGCATATCGTTCCAAAATATGGAATGAAACATCAAATAGTAGCGCTTTTAGTAATGGAGTACTATGAAGTGGTTATTATTTTCAGGAGAACGAAAGCCTGCCCGCCACACACATAGCACGAAGCACTATGGCAGACACGATGGAGGGCGATATTCTAAAAGGCACAGCGACACACCCTTTGCCATCGTAAGTTGCAATTAATATTTAACGAGGAGTCAAAGATTGAGTGAGATTGAGGTCAAATAGTCAGCAGCATCAGCCTATCTGCTAACCCAATAATAATAATAAATATTCTTCAAAATAACCTGGACAGCCACTTACGAAACTTGAATAAACAACCTGTCCAGAAAATCCTCTAATAATAACATTACACATAGACATTATTTATTCATAACCAGTGATCGGATTAGGTAATGCAATTTTGTGGGATTCCATGACGAAATATGAACACGGACATGCCCAACAAGTAACGATATCCCGAGATTACAAATTCGCTAAGAGCTGGTTACATTGGCCAGTAATATCGTTCAAAAATATTATTAACCATTCTTAAGATTTTACGAGGCTAAATTTACCGCCAAATTGTTGTTTACTTTACACTCTTTACATTCTTTGTTACTGGCTGTGCCAACTTTGTTTTTAATGTTCTGTTCCTTTTATAACTTCATTGCCCTTCATTCCTTTTGTCTTTTTCTCGTTCCTTTTGTCACAGTCCTCTTGTAAGCTCCTACCACATATATCATTTTAAATATCACTATTTCCACTGTCTACTAGCCTTTTATTCAGTTTCATTCTCTCCCTCGTCTATATTCTTAGAAAATGTATTGTTTCGGCATAACAAAGGCGACGACTGATGAGAGCGTACGGAGAAAGTGCGAATGTGAGAATGAGACAATAAATCCCGAATATTGTCCTAATAGTGGTATCTCTGTCTCTCGCTCTGGGATGGTAAGATGATTTCTTTTTGGAGTTCCCATTAGAAGAAAAAGTATTTTATATATACAGAACATTTCCCGCAGGCGTATCCATACTAATATAACGTGTGAGGTCGTTAACCTTAAATTGCACTACCTAATCCGCTCACTGTTCATAACATTAGTTACAAGTCATAGATAGATAGATAGAAACACTTTATTGTACACAAAAACAGGAAAAGTAAAAACTACAGGAATAATAACACGATATGTACATAGGCGGCCTTATCGCTTAAAGCGATCTCTTCCAAGCAACCTCTGAAGTTAATTGGACATTAAAGAGATTGGCGACAGTGTAGTGTGAGGATATTAAAATGGTTACTATTACTTAATATACAGTAAATATAGTAAAATAAAAGTAATATGATATACATAAATAAATATGTAGGTATATATGTAAGTCATTGTAGCAAGGTGAGATTTATGGGCGATAGTAACCATTTACCATCAGGTGTGACCTCCTTGTACCATAAAAAAAACTAACACAAAAATACCGTTTCAGGATCTCACTAACATTCCAACCACGCAAGACCGCCAAGGGTCCTTTCGACAACCTAGTCGACGAGGCGAGCTTCGAGCCCGTGAACCCTAATCCAATGACGACATCAATGTACATCATGAACAACCTTCAGAGCACCACGCCGAGTCCCTTCAGTGGAAAGAAAACCGCGCACCATAGCTTTACGCAGCACGAGAACAGTCCAAAAAGTAAGTATTACAAATATTCCAATAGGAGATAATCCTGCAGTGTTTTCCCACTAGAGGCGCTTCTAGCACAATGTATTGTATATACAATACAATATATAACTCTAGGATTCCGTTTTAATTTTTAATATTTTTTGTGACATGGATTTTAATTTAATTATTTTTTGTAATTTTAATTTTTTTTATATAACGTGCTTATAATGTAGCTAAGAGTGACACTGAAAGAGGTTTTTTTTTGGCGTTTTTTTTGGTATTCAAACACAATTCATGATTGTTTATGAATAAATGATATGATGATGATATTAATGGTACGTAGCCAATCAACATGTAGATACGTTCCTTTCCACCAAATCTTTTTTTACCCTTCAGACTTCAGTCTTTACAAATTTTTAGGTCTGCTATTTTGAAATGGCCTTATGATGCCATGATATCATCTCAATTTTACTATGGCTTTGAGAAATTAAATTAAACTAACCCAAATAACGAGAAATTTGTGATATCTTATAAAATTACGTTTCGTTTTGCTTTTCTGTTTACGGAGCGCTAGTGGCTCCATCTACGCAACGCGATGTTTTTGATGTCCTATTGTACCATAATCATTTGTCTTTCTTGAGTCGTTTAGGCGAGACTAAATGAACTTAAGCTTTTGGAAATTGATTGAAAGTTAAATTTTCTATTATAGTTAACAGTAATGGCGTCGATTTCGGGATGATCTCTAAATGTAAAGTTAAAAGTAAATGAAACTTACGTTCACTCATGCTAGACCGTGTAAGAGTGAGGGTAACGTGTCTGTCTGTCTGTTTGTCTTTGTCATCATAACTTGACAACGGATGATCCAATTTGAAACAGGGTTTTTTATTTAATAGAGAATTTTGTTGAGAGTGTTCTTAGCCATGTCTGATAAAAATTGGATCAGTAGTTTCCAAGATCTTAGAGTATATTTGATGTCAGATGGGATCTCTGGAACGGTAATAGCTAGATGGTTCGAGTTTGAGCTCAAACGTTTAGGACCATGGAGCCCTTCCTACACCTAGAATCTCAAGACCCTGATGATGACCAGGGAAAAGTAAGGGAATCTCCACAATGGTAATTCGGGGGTATTTTTAATTTAGAGTTATAATTTAGCGAGTGACAGGGTTGTCACTAATTCTGGGAAGAAACGGTACCATAGAATTGTTCTGCAAATGTCAAACATTATTTTGCTAAAACCTGTATATTGATGTAAAATAAAACATTACACCCTTACCATACCAGGGACATCCTTACCAATATTTTAAAATTCTGTTTCATTTATTTATCAGGTCAAGAAGAAGAATTAATAGTTCCTGGCAATGAGGAGGAGATGTCCGAATTCACTACCAGTTCTGTGGAGCATTCTGCTATACACCTGGACTTTAACCTGCCAATACTGAGTTTACAGCTTGAGTGAGTAACTGTCATCTTTTTAATGGCTTTAATATTTTTTATTTTTCAAAGGATATTTCGGTTTTACCGTACCTGTTACAAAGCGTTAAGTGTTTAGTCCGATTTTTCGGAGCAGAGCGAAGTTTTGTTTTCACTGACAATAGAATCTTATTGCTATGATCAGACACAATCACTTTTTATCACAATTTCACTAAAGAATCAAAAGTGCCGGAAGTAAAATTCCGAATCCATTTATATTTTCCTTTCCATGAAGAAACCTGACTTTTTTGAAGTTGATTGACCTGTCTGCCAAACTAAACCATATGTGGCCCTCTGACATAGGTGTTGTCACACTTAAAAGATGAATTAGAAAAAAAATTTTGTACCTTTTTGTTACTGAATAAATCTTTTTATTTATTTATATGTCTGCAAACTGTGGCAGGGCCATTTTCACTCCCATCCACAACCGTTAAAAATAAAATCTCGGCCTTCCATCAACTCACCCACCCATTTGTGCACCTATGTATAATAGGATTCACGAGTAAAACTCCTGATAAAATTTTGACCAATGATTTCGTTAACACCCTGTTCTTTCTTGTCGTGTGATTAGTGGTCAACTTAACTAAGGTCAGAGTTGTTCAGGCCGCCCGTAGACCTTTGACATGCCGGGATTGACAGTTTAAGGTTCTCTCCAAAGAACGGAGGACCTTAGACGAAAATGTTCCACTAGCGGCATCCTGGGTCTGACCGCTCGCAACGTAGCTTTACTTAGAAAATGTCACTTTCGAACTATGCTCGCAACTAACACATTACAATGTAAACAAATTACAAACATCCTGTAAATCTAACATACACTTCCAGATCCAAGCAGCTATACGAGATCCTTTACAACCGTATCAATTCGGATCTGTTACTCTGGGAGCCGCAGATCATAGACCCCTTCGAGATTAGCCCCATGATGTGCGGAACCATCTACCCCGCCTTCGGGATGTGCAAGGGTAGTGGATTCGGTGAGTGCGATATATTAGCGATAGCATTCATACATTTATGAAGCTGTGTGGTGCCGGCCCTAAAGAATAGCATTACCCCAACTCTTCCTGTGGGTGTCATACGAGGTGACTAAAGATCTACCCCATGGGTTTCTACCACGACCCGTTTTACACGGACGTTTCTGCAACGCACCTGCAAAATGTGGAACTCTCTTCCACTCGACGTTTTCCCGCAGCGCTACGACATGGGATGCTTCTAGAAGAACGTTAAAAAAGTCCTCTCCTCCACGGCCGGCAACACACGTGCTATACCCCTGCTATTGCACTTGTCTCTAGGCGACGGTGACTACATACCATCAGGTGGCCCGCTCTAACTCTTTCCGTGGGTGTCGTACAAGGCGACTAAGGATCTACCCCAACTCCCCAATCTTTTATACTAATTTACTGAGCAGACTCTCAAAAACTTATCTCTTGTTTATCTAATTAGATACAGAATCCGACGCGTCATCAGACGAAGAAGACAACTTATACTACTCCACCTACGACACCAGAAAGAGAGGGCTGACTGCCAAGCCTCCTCCAGAGAAGAAAGATGAACATAACTTCTGTCTTACTCTCAAACTCGGGAAGGGACTGCTGACCATCTATGCTCCTGTCAGGGTAAGTCAATAATAAGTTATTAATAATCAATGGCATCGATTCCGGGATGACCGCCAAATTTAGCGATGATCGCTAAACGAAACGTACTCACTCACACGTACACAATCTAGAATAAGAGTGAGCGTGACAGTTTCATTAGGTTTAGCTTAAGTTTTGGCAGCCATCCTCGAATTGAAGTCTAGTTCAACATTAGTTCGACTCTCATTGCGGCATGATCTTTCTTGATTGGTTAAAATTAAATTATAATTAGTTTAAACCAATTACGTGAAATTTACTTTTTATTATACTCTCTTCTTTATATTGTTTTTAGAGTACAGTGGACAACATCTCAGTATACCCTTTAGTACTTTCGAATACGAATGTAAAGGAATCATAACAAAAACTTATTGCGACAGCATTCAACGGAAGGGAAGACTCAAGCTATACTCTGTGTAAACAGAGCATAACTTGATGTCTACCACTGTACAACCCTGCTGTTGAAACTTAAAGTATGACTGAACTTGTCGCCCACTGTACACAAAATAAATTTGTTCTTTTTTACAAGGTCATGAGATTTTTTTCTTAGATTCCATATTTTCTTGGAAATCGGATCCGTTATCCTTATGTTATGACCTTTAAGGCATTAGCGATTTGCGAACGCCGAGTGATTCCCCGTGAAGGTCGGCGTGGCGCCGGGCGCGGTCTAGAGCCGCCTCGCGAGTAACCTACACCGCGCTCGCCGCGCCGACTTGTCCAAAGGCAATTTTGTTTAATTTATTTGTTATCGAAATAAGACGCCGCATCGCCACTCCGATAATGTGCCCTGGGCCCAACACTTTCGCAAACCACTAGTGTGATAAAGCTCTAAGTAAATTTTTTAAATGTCATCATAGGATAGCAACAAGCGGGTGGTGCCAGGCCAGATGGGAGAACTTGTCCTCGAAGCACAAAAACTGTCCATGTGCCAAGTTAGCGGGTTAAACGGACGGCCCAAAACCGCGCAGCTTTGCTTACGAGCGGGGAGAACTACGCTATACCATGACTGTAAGTAATCACTCCAGAAATCACTGTAGAAACAGCTTAAAAACTAATGTCCAAAAACCAAGGACATATAGAGAGAGACGAGTAACTTCCAACAGAGTTCCCGTAAAAGATGGTACCATTGTGTGCGAATTGAAAATAATGCAACACATATCTCACACAATGAAACTCAAATTAATATTTGAACAAAAATAGTTCTTACGGCGATGTCACAAAGGCGAATATCCGACTACGTAACTCTTACCTACGATCGTATGATGCACAGATCGATTTCAAAATTCGAAGTCAAACGCTCCGTTTCAAGTCCCCACCTGAGTACACATTTTGTGGCGCCACTCGCGTGCGTCTATTACATTACTGGGGTATAATATTTCGCTGCCCCACCGATATTTTACGATTCTCATAAACGTCACGGGCGCTGATTGGCTACATCAGCGCGTCACAGCGTGGTTGGCCAATCTACGACAACGATCACATTTCGCACCAATAGCAAGTCACAATATGTTGAAGCCATATGTCTGTTTGGGTGGTTTCAGTCTATGGTGAATTCAGACCCCATTGTGCCGTCATTTGGGCCTCGTGCCTCTAAAGCCCGGTGGTCTGAATCCTGAATGTTTTGTGACTTGACCTGAGAATATACTGGTTGTAAAGTAAAGTAAAAGTATTATACTAGTATTATTACTACTGCTTTGCAGCTTCAAAGGTTTGCCTTTTTTTTATTTTTTATTATTATTATGATGGGTGTAACACGAATGATTTCACGAGCCTTTTGGCCGGTTTTGAAAGCATTAGTGGGGCCGGAGCCAACACTAAGAGGCTTAAAACTGTAGTAAGGAAGACTATTTTACTAACATGAAAAGAAAAACGCTTATGCTTCTTCAGCAGCTAAAAACTTTCTTACAATTCTACATGTGTTTAATATTGCGGCTTTTTGTAAAGTGATATATGTGTATTTTGACAATCCGATTGTTTTTAGGCTATTGAATATGTGGGTAGGGATCACCCCTGTACACGACACTACTATTGGGACTATAGTGACTCTATCCATTTTCCAAACTCTTCTGATTTCTTCCTGTAGTTCAGTGTGTTCAATTATTATTATTATTATTTGAGGGTAGTATCTATTTCATACGCCTTTTGCACCCGTATATTATGTATCTTATGATTTTTCCATCACCTGAAGGTTGCCTGGAAGATATCGCTTAAAGCGATAAGACCGCCTTCTGCACATTATATAGTACCTCTCTTTATGTTGTATGTTTTGTTTTTGTCCCGGGTGTGCAATAAAGTATATTTGTATTGTAAAAGTAAAATACACTTTGTTGCACAAATAGAAAACAACAAACAAGAGATAGAAAAGGAAATAGCGAAGTACAATTTAGGCGGTCATATCGCTAAGAGCGATCTCTTCCAGGCAGCCTTCGGGCACAGGAAATGATTTCGAGAAAGAGGTAGTAGGTTATTGGTTGTTGTAAACGTGATTCAAGAAAACAGCTGCGCTACCGAATATCCTAAAAGGTCATTAACCATCTTGTCTGATTTGTAGCCCTCATCACAATACCGTCGGAGAAACCCAGCCTCCGACTCTACGGCACCACGTTACCCATGAATCTGAAGACCACCATCTACCCTTCAGGAAAGGGGGTGGTTATAAAGGACCGCCTACTGAAGAAAGATATGTTCTCACTGGCACTAAGAGTGGAGCCTGACGTTGAAAATTCTACCTTGAAGGTAAGGACAGATGTTTATATAAAAAATATCCTTTCCTTTTCAAAATTTTATTTATGATGTTCCTTAGTATTTTTCAAACATAAATATATGTAACTGAACAATGCTAGCCAAGGATTTGACAGCCATAGGATAGGCACGCAATATATTAAAAAAATACGAAAAATAAGTTTTTGAAGCACTGATAATCAATTCCTGACTCTGCTGATGCTCTGCTTTGCTGTCTGATATAAACATATCACAATTTTTCAAGCTAAAGTTAATTTCTTAATCCGGCAACAATTCCTCAGCCTACATTCATCCAGACATTTAGGGGACTTGACGCGTCGTAGCTAGTTCGTGGTTCATAAAAAAAAATTAAGGACATAATTGATTAGGCTATTTCATAGGCAATTTATTTCCCTACTCGATTTTGTTTCCAGCTGTGACAATAGGATTTTGTTCCACAGACAATCTGCGTAGCCCTCGGCATAGAGCAAGCAACATTACGACACAGAGGCGACAAGGGCATCGCGTGGCTCACACAACTCATGGACGTGATAGACGTGCTGGACTACCCCGTGCCGGGGTACACGCCCTCCACCGTGCTCTCCCAGCTGCACGTGCACGTGTGGGATTGCGCTGTGGACTACAGGTGTGTGTGTACATAGAGCGAGCTACACTGTGTCAAGTCATGCTAAGTCATAATAAACTCGTAAAAAAACTGTTCAGATCAATCTGATCAACCATTCAAAGGGTTTCAACAGCCAATCGAGCTGTTCATTCAAACTGAAGTCTTTTCTCTTATTTTTGTACTGGTTCTAGTCGACAACCAATTAACTAAGAGTAAGTCATTATTTTATTATCCACAAATTGAATGCGTACCAAGCTACATCCGGGCATTTCAACCCCCATTAAGACTGGCTGTTCCGTTAAGGCACGTGTCAAAATTCAGGAAATTTACGTAATAGTTTCCCAACCGTTGAAAGTTTAGCATCTGTTATACAGTTCTTTTACGTAACTAAAATAGTACGAATATCTATAGGCACTTGATAACTATAGGTCAATATATCTAAAAATAAAATAAAATTGTATAGAAAATTAGATAAAACCGGCCATGTTATGAGTAAATAAACTAAAAAAATTTAAAAAAATTGTAATTGAAAGGTGCAATTGAAATACTTGTGCTTTAGGTGTGATAGAGAGTGCGGGTAAGGAACGGTAGCGGAGAACTGAATTTTGAATTATTTTAATAAACCTTCCAATTCCAGACCGCTGTACCTACCAATCCGCACCGTGCTCACTCTCGGCAACTTCACGGTGTCAAGCAACCTAATCGCGGACACCAACACGTCCTGCCTTCGGTTCCTAGCCCAGGAATGCACGTTGTTCCTGTCCCACATCCCTGGGGTCAAGCCCAGCACTGCAATCCCTCAGGACGACGATAAACTGCCAGATGTGAACAAGGACTACATTTGTGTCGTCGACGTGGGCCTGTTTGAGTTGTCGCTTCGGATGGAGGATAAGACGAGTAATGTAAGTTCTGTAATACCCCTTTCTTATAACTATTCGTTTATTAGATTGTTATGATGTTCTTTTTTTTAGAGTGTCGGTGCACTGGCCGCCGCTGTGGCTAGGGCACCGACTCCCCCGTACGGGAGGTCCGGGTTCGAAACCACGCAGTGCCATGTACCAATGAGTTTCTCGGATTTTTTCAAAGACTTACGTACATTTACCGACTGCTGTAACGGTAAAGGAAAACATCGTGAGGAAACCTGCACACTGAGATGACCAGTGTGTAAAATGGGGTAGACACAAAAGATCCTCAAGGGTCCAAGTGCCGCTGGTTTATTCCCGGCCCGATATCATAAGATAAGATAAAATATAATGTTCTTTTGTTAGATTTGTCAGTTGGTCAAGATATCAAAATAAACTTTAAATATTCACCAAGCGTCGGTGGTCTAGTGGCTAGGACGCCGGACTCCCATGCGGGAGGTCCGGGTTCGAAACCATGCAATGCCATGTACTAATTAGTTTTTCGGATATTTCGAAGACTTATGTACATTTACCGACTGCTCTAACGGTGAAGGAAAACATCGTGAGGAAACCTGCATGTCTGAGGAAGTTAAAAGTTTCCTAAGGCGTGTGAAATCCACCAATCAGCACTGAGCCCGCTCGGTGGATCATGACGCGTACCCCCTTGTGCAAGGGAAGGCCTGTGTCCCAACAGTGGGGACAGTAATAGGCTGATGATGATTCACCAAGTGAGTGTACATAATATTTTGCTTAGGTATTGTTTCTCATATCCTTTTTACACGCATCTTTATACGCTACAAAACGCATTGCTCGTCATTACGGGAGTCTGCGATCAACACCCGCCGCAGCCGGGTGTGCTTACGTAAAATCGTGGCATATTGTATAAAGCTTCCTTATGTGGTATTTCTTTCTAGAGCTGTGACGTAGAAAGAGACGGTGCGTTTTAATTCTGAGGTTGAAATCTCAGGATAGTTTGTGCAATATGATCTAACGAACGATCAATATAGTATACAAAGATTATGTTTTGATACTTCGTTATAGGACAGGCGTGGAAAAGGTTCCAGGCGGAAGAAATTGCTTAAAGTAAGGCTTAATTATAGAATTGAGTTAGAAACATCTCATCTGTATCCGTTAGATCTTAGTTTAGACTGATAACATTTGTCTCCTAACAAAATTCGTTTTATTTTTCCGTTCAGAAAAAAGAAAAAGATCAACCTCAAGTAGATCTGAGTGCATCAAACAACATGGTGACTCTCTACACATGCTGGGACTCCGCCTCTGCTCTGTGCAGATTGCTGACGTACGTGGCTTCCGACGGTGACGCTCTACCACCGTTTGACCGTTCGTCTAGACACACTAGCATCTGTTCCGACCAGCCCTTGGAGCCTTTAGTGGGTAAGAATCAAACTGCATCTCAATAGATTTCAATCAATCAATCTGCGACCTAAATAGATCTCAGCGTGTCAAACAATGTACCATCATATTTTTTGACACGCTGAGATCTATAAGCAGATTGCTGACCTACGTGGCTTCCGACGGTGACGCTCTACCACCGTTCGACCGTTTGTCGAGACACACTAGCATCTGTTCTGACCAGCGCTTGGAGCCTTTAGTAGGTAAGAATCAAACTGCATCTCAATAGATTTCAGTCAATCAAGCTGCGACCTAAATAGTTCTCAAGGCGTCAAACAATATGTTTGTTTATTGTTTATCGTATGGTTAGTTGCCAACCTATTGTCAGAGTTGTTTAGGCCGCCTGTAGGCCTCTGACAGGACTTAACGAACGACAATAGCCGGGACCGACCGTTTAACGTGCTATCTAAGGCACGCTCAGATTAAATGTACTCTCCCAATGTGGCTTAACTTGCACGATCACATTATTCTCGTAGCTAGGCTACGAGCCCCTCAATAATACGGTAGCCCGGGCCTATGTGACTTCTATGAAGCTGTTACCGTTTTCAAAACCATGAAATGATATCATGCGATCGCATGCAAAACAAATACATCTTTTCGCTTTAGTATGGCGGTCTCTGTTAAGCACGCCACACATGATATCATACTGTTTCCATAGAATATATTTATGCAATATCACTTTATAAAAGTTTGATGGATTATTTGAGTATATAGATTTTGATTTGCTACGGTTCTCCAAGCATCCGTGTTCCCCTTTCTTCAGCATTAATTTGGTTTCAGGTCTCGACGACCGACCAGTAGAAGAGATCAGGGAACTATCTCCGAGCGAGATCCAGCAGGTCAACGATCTCATGGCAGAGGCTATGAAGGAAAGCCCTAACAATACACGTAAGCACACTGACTCATAATTTGGACTCTAATTTCTAACCCTAGGGGATCTATTTCTGGACTGATCTTGACTCTATTTCTAACTCCAGTGGATCAATATTTGAAAGGATTTGGTCTCGAATATCTAACCCCCAGGAGATCTATTTCTGGGCTGATCTGGATTATATTTCTGATTATCTTATTTGGACTATATTTCTAACCCCCAGCGTAGCTATTTCTGGAGTGATCTGGAGTCTTTGTCTAACCCCCAGGGCATCTATTTCTGAAAAGTTCTGGACCCTGTTTCTCTAACCCCAGGGAATCTATTTTTGGACTGATCTGGACAAACTAACCCCCAGGCTTTCAGGCATTTCTGAATCTGGTTTCTGTTTCTAACCCCAGTGGATCTATATCTGGAGTGATCCTGACTCTTATGTCTAACCTCATATTCATATTTTAGTCGATGAAGACGACCTATGCAGCTCAACAGAAAAAGAGGATGTCGAATTATTCTGCTTCCCCGACGAATCTACCAAGAAACAGAAGCCGATATCCGAAGCCTTAGAGGTGGAGGAGAGGACTTTGACCTTTGAAGAGTTCCATATCGGAGCGACTGAGGATTCTCAGGAAGCGAGGCCGACCAACGCGCATGTGGCGAGGGAGCTCGGCGATCCCACGTCCACGCCTAAAGCCACGCCACGGAAACCTAAGCGGAAGAAAGTGAGGTTTTTTCTATTTTTTTTGTTGAGTCTTTTTTCGTTCGTAGCCACCGATTCTGGGATGTCACTTGCTAAATTAAATTCTTCCTCAGAATTTGTTTAGCCATCTTGCTTGTCGTATGGTTTGTGGCCAACCTATTGTCAGAGTTGTTCAAGCCGCCCGTAGGCCTCTAACATGGCTTAACGACAACAACCGGAACGACTGCTTAACATGCTCTACGAGGCACGGTGGAGCTCAAATGAAATATGCCACTAGCGGTCACCCATCTTTGTACTGACCGCGCCCAACTTTGCTTAACGCACGATCACTTTCGAACCGTGCTCGCAACTTGGCTACGAACTCTTCAAAAAAAAAACTTCCGAACCATCAAAATAATCCGAAAAACTCATTGGTACGTTGTGTAACTTCAGATCTAACCTGGATCTTCAGCCACTACTCTATCAACCGACGCTCGACAGTACAACGATCAATAACATTAACTCATTATAATAAACCAACAGCGAAAATCAAGCGGCGAGGGTGGCAACACCGACGATGAGTACTGCATCGTGGAAACACAGCCTTACAGCCAGGACCACGATCTCGACGAACCATTGGTCACCTGGATCGGATCCGGCCCAGTGTACATGCACGATAACTACTTCACCATTCCAACCGCCAGGACCGATGTGCTCAAAGCGCCTAAGATCTTCCCACCGCCTTTACTCAGGTATTCACCATTAGTCATATGAAGATCACACGTAAAAGATCACACGTAAAACATCACACGTAAAAGGTCACTTTGTCGCACGAATGTCAAGAAATTATAGCAAAAACTTATTGCGACTAGGTTCCATCGATTATAGCTTGATGCGTCTTCCACTGTACACCAGCATTTTCATAATAAATGTTAATATGTAAAAAATAGTTCCCGAGTAGAAAGCGATAAAACGCGAGCATTGAAAAGCTGGTGCTTTGATTTACAGTACTGGTTAATAGAACTGTTACTCAGTGTGGGTGTTTAATAGGGTATTTGACTAAATTTTTTTTGTTCCATCTATCAATATGGACATCCTGAAGAAGGGTCTAAAATTCATTTTTCGATATCTCAACTAACATCAGAGATATTTATGGTTAAAGTTTGTACTGGAGAGATGCTCTGTCCCGTTTTAGCAAAACAGTTCTTTATATGTAGCCAGGTCCTGCTTATATGGCACAGTGACGTTATAATTCTCTATTACCGTTTCTTTCTATCATCTGATTTTTGATTGCCTGTAGCTATTTTATTTTTCAACGAATTTTAATTCTGTTTTCACATTTTGACCATCAATTTGTGTCTATTTCTTAATTTATAAGAAATGAATTTAATATTATTTTGTTACTTGGAAAGTACCCTATTGAAAAGCTTCGTGAGAGCAAGAGAGTTTTAATAAAATTTACAGTGGGAGGACTTTGGTTACTACATAGACACAATTCGATATAAAGAAGCTAAGATGGTAGTGCAAGAGAAATAAACTTAAGGGCGCTTATTCTAGAATCACACTAAGTTTGTCCTAGATAGCGTTTGCGTTAACAGTGGTTATTTATGCATTAACTATTATTGCCAGGTACACCTTGTGTGAAATGAGTGTCACGTGGAACATGTTCGGCGGGGCTGACTTCCGGCCGGGCGGCGAGGTGGTCCCTGCCAAGAAAACAGTCACCATCGAGGGAGACAAACCAGGCTCGCCAGCGCCTGTTAAGTGAGTTTAAAAGATTTGCGAAACGGAGATAATCCTGCAATGGTTTACCACTAGTGGCGCCACTAGCACAGTCACAAAAAATCATTCAAAATTACGACGTACGTGTACGACTTCAATATTATTTTATTCTAAAGATAACTTAAATTAATTGCTTACAATGACAATAATTTGATAAATAAATAATGATTATTTTGGTTAATCTTGGATGATTTTACAAGATTTTTGTTTAATAAACTTTAAATTAGCACATAAAGCCAAATAGATTTTTTAGGTTTGCTATTTTGAAATGGCCATATGATGCCATGATACCATCACAAGTTTACTATAACTTTGAGAAATTAAATTAATTCAAATAACGAGAAATTTGTAATATCTATAAAAATGGCGTTCTTTTTGTTTTTCGAGAGGTGGCTTCTAAAAGTACAATATTGTGTATGTATGTACTAATGAGTCGGGAAAACCTAGAAACCTAGAACTCGACACGGTCACTGTCGAAAAGGTATCGAAAAAGAGACAACTATTCGGCGGCATTTTTTGGGTAAGTTTTAGCCGAATAATAACAATTTCTACGGTCTAATACTCAATGTTATACTATCCCAAATCAATCGTGCACGGAACTATTGCAAAATTTCTTACTATCCGATCCGACCAATTATTTGGTCGCACCTTTACAAACAACCCAAAACCAAAATCCTCCAGGCACAAGAAAGAGTACGAACCGTACGAGTCGGGTCGCGCTCTAGCAGCCGCGTACAGACAGGGCGGGGTGAGCTGGTCGGCGGGGGCGGAGCGCGTGCGGCCGGCGCGCGCGCAGCCCGCCCGCCGCGACCTGCGCTCGCGAGGCGGGGCGAACCGCGACCACGACACCTGCGTCGTGCTGTGTCTCAACAAGGTACTACACATTACTCGCCAGTCGATTGTACCAACGTAATTCGTAAACATGACATAAACTGCACATTGTATCATTATTCTGTCACAGTTGAAATTCCAACACGAGACATACCCGACGGGCGGCAAGCAAGCCTCGCGCCAGACACTGGCGATCCACAAGATTGAGGTGATCGACAAGCTGGAGTGCAGCGAAATCAACAAGCTACTCACACAGTACAAACTCAAAGACGAGCCGGAGAGGCCGAATGCTTACATGGTGAGATATCCTTTGTGTTCAAGACTAGTAATTTTTGTCGATTTTTTAATTTTTTGTCCAATTTGGCCAAAAAGTCGTATATGGCCATAAATATAAAATTGGCCAAACTCGACAAAAATTGAAAAAAAAAACAAATCCGATTATTCGTGGTCAACTTAGACAAAAATTTGGCCAAAGTCTGGCGACTATTTTTGGCTAATTTCGACAAAAATTTTAAATCTTGTCCAAACTCAATTGTTTTTGGCCAAACAAAAACTAAAAAAATTTGATCAAATTCGATTAATTTGGCCATAGCTAATATTGCGTCCTCTTATATAATAAATTAGCCTGCTAGATCTAGCCTGTTTATCATCTATATCTGAACGCAGTTGGTAGTAACGGCGGTACACCAGCGGCCAGTACCGTTGTGCAGCACTCAGGAGTGCTGCCTCAAGGTGACGCTGCTGCCATTGTGGTTCAACTTCGACCAGGACACGCTCTCCTTCCTCGTCGGGTTCTTCACTAAGCTCGGCACTGACGAGTCTAACGGTAAGTGGAGTGACACCAACGTAACTAGAAAATGAGACGTGTGACGTCATCTGTCGAATTTCGGAACCGAGTACAGTGTGCAAAAAAGTTTGTAGCAAATAAAATATCACCCTTAGAGGTAGAGCTCTAAAGTGGATAAAAATCTGTCACATTTCCGTTGCTGAATAATGACTGTACAGTCAACCACAAGCTATAGTATACCATCTGGCAAAAACCTTTGTGGCGGCTTCGCGCCACAATGACGGCGCATGCGCGCTGTGCAGACTGCGCGCGCTGCTGACGTCTCAAAACAATCGCCTCCGCTTTTCTCTTACTCGCGCTGTCACTCTTCTTCCTTTCATCATCGCAATATCTATATAA
Source organism: Hofmannophila pseudospretella (assembly GCA_947369225.1). Taxonomy (NCBI): domain Eukaryota; kingdom Metazoa; phylum Arthropoda; class Insecta; order Lepidoptera; family Oecophoridae; genus Hofmannophila; species Hofmannophila pseudospretella. Next base: position 8,935,044 of record OX376330.1, on the reverse strand, counting down.
TATATTCCATCATCGCATCAACATGCTGACTTTCATTCCGTGGGGCACACGGCCCCATACCTTCGATTATTAAATCTCAACTTTATGCCTGCGCAATATGATACATTTCAGATTCTTAAATTTTGATGTTTTGCGTAGGTTGACCTGTGGTCGACTGTACGAACGGTACTAAGGACTCGGGTAGAAAAATAAGGGGATATGGGACCAAGGCGGGACGCGGGAAGGGGAACGCATTTCAACCATTTTCCATTTATTTTTCCATTTTCCATTATTTATTTATTTTCATTTTCTTTTTTTTTATTCCTATTAAACATGAAAAAACACAATGGCCCATAACATAATAGGATTATCTATCTATATAAAGAAATTAAAAACGAGTTTAGTAGCAAATAGCAACTCATCAACTACGACTTATTTTCTGTGCTGAATTAATTTAGCTGTGTTTGTTTCCAACTCTTTTTACAGCTCAAATATGAGACGCTATAATGTTCTCGGTATAAGGGTTATTTACTAATCATACAATACAATACAAATATACTGTATTGCACACCCGGGACATAAACAAAACATACAACATAAAGAGAGGTACAATACAATGTGCAGAAAGTGGCCTTATCGCTTTAAGCGATAACTTCCAGGCAACCTTCAGGTGATGGAAAAATCATAAAATATATAATATACGGGTGCAAAAGGCGTATGAAATAGATACTACCCTCAAATAAATAAATAAAAATAATTTTTAAAAATATATGCAAACCTTTGCAAGCTGCCAAGCAGTAGTAATAATATTACATAAATACTATAATATATACAGAAATATAATACTTAATATATAATCAAAAATAATATACGGATGTGTTTATAGCTACTGCTAATGTAACTCTCTGAAGGTATAAAAACAAAAAATCAGTTAATTTGATCCATTTGTTTTTTTGCAATTGCATTTAAAACTCGAAAATCGCACATTTATAAAATTCTCCTAACAAAACAAAAAGGTGGCCGTTTTCCAAGAGTCTGCTCCTTCATTATCAACGATTCAAAAATGGTCAAGTAATCCCTACGTAGGGAAAGTATCGAAGACGCCCTCGCCCTGGGCGCCCGATAAAGTCGAAAAATTTGTATTAGAAGACGCTCGAATCAGGGTGAGAATGATACATATACTCGTACTCATACCATTTATTGCTTTTCATGTGTTATAATTGGTCTTAAAAATATATATATTATCTGATCATACATGAAACCCTGAGTAGGGCACCGCAATATAAAATAAGATATTATAATAAATTATAATAGTAATATATTTCATGACCGTCTTAACTGCCAAAAGTCAGTATAAGATTGGTGCCGCGAATGCCGCTTCTGCATGACAATGAGCACACACGGCTCAAGTTGCCAAGGCTGCCGTGCTTGAGTGTAGGTACTAAGAAATTAATCACACACCCTACAGCCTAGACTTGGACTTGTGATTTATTTTTAACCCCCGGCCGATCGTTGTTATAAGTCTGACACGTTTGTCTGTCTGTTTGTCTATGGCCTCATAATTTGAGAACGGATGATCTGATTTGGATCTCTCTTTCCGTGCAAGCGATACGCCTGTTACGCGGTTTCACTATAGATGGTTCGAGTTTGAGCTCAAATGTTTAGGTAATAACCATGGCGAGGCCGAAGGCCTAGCTCCGCGCAGGGCGTAGTTCGGAGCGTCCTTCCGCCTTCAGGCACCGCAGGTCTAAGCTGTTGAATGTTCTTATCCATGTCAAATGAAAATTGAATCAGTGGTTCTAAGATCTTGGAATATCCTGGGATGTTGAAGTATGATGGAAGCTCTGGAACAGTAACAATTTGGTGGTTCGAGTTTGAGCTCAAAATTAGTTCTTCGATATCTCAACTAACATCAGAGATATTAATGGTTTAAGATAGTACTAGACGGATGCTCTGTCCCTTTCTAGCAAAACAGTCCTTTCTATGTAGCTAGGACCTGCTTGTATGGCGCTAGTGAATACTGACGTCATAATTCTCTATTGCCGTTTCTTTCTACCGTCTGATTTGTGATTGTAGCTATTTTATTTTTTAACGAATTTCAATTCTTTTTTCACATTTGACCATCAATTTATGTTAATTTCTTAATTTTTATAAAATGCGTATAATATTTGATACTAGGAAAATACCCTATTATAATAATTGTAATCATTCCAATTGCTTTAATCCATAAACCAATTTTATTGCGTAATATGGCGAGTTTTTTTTTGTTCTTGTCAGGTTAATATTGTTCCCACTTCCCGTTCACAGATGAGGACTCTAAAAGCCTGAGCGGCCTCTCGACGGACTCGAGCGGATCTCGCCAGACGACGCCCACACACCGGCCGCCGGTCATGAGCATTGGCAGCCATTTGCGAGACCCTCCACCAACGCCTACGTCACTCAGTGACGCAGACGCCTTGTCGCTCAACGAAACTAGTGAGTCATGTCAATCTGATTGATATAACCCTAGTGAACTATGACCATCCTACATATATCAACCACCAACGCCTACATCACTTGTAAACGAAACTAGTGAGTCATGTCAATCTGATTGATAAAACTCTAAAGAACCATAACCGGCTTCACAACAACCTATATCCATTAGCGACGCAGACGGGTCATCTGACTCGTGAGTAATGTCAATGCTATTGATGACACTTTGATAACTTTAGAGAACCTTTTTTCATGACATTCCCATCTTACCTAATAATAATAATTCGCCTCCCCCACATCCATCCGTAACCACTGTCACCACCCACTTTCCTCAGTGACAGAAACCTAGTCCAGCGAAGCTAATGAGTAATGTCAATCTGATTGATTATACTCTAGGAATAAAACTAATATTCTTTCATTACCCAGTTATCCGTAATGATGAACTTCTAATGGAAACCAACCTAAACCCAACGAAACTACTGAGTAGCATCAGTGTGATTGATTATGATTACACTCTCTTAATAAAGCTAAGAATTCTTTTATAGTTTCCCTACGATGTGCAACAAGGAACCTCTAATGGAAGCCTACTAAACATAAACCTAACGATATAAAAATCACATCAATGTGATTGATTACCCTCTAGAAATAAAGATAACATTCTATAATTTCCCAGTGATCCGCAACGAGGAACCTCTAATGGAAACTTACGAAGCTGAGAGGCTGGTATCAGATAACCTCATCCAGTTGGAGGAGGACTTCAATCGACTCGGCATGAATCAGGAGAAGCCTGCAGCCAAACTCACCACCGATACTGAGCCAGTCGACGACTCGCCCATTTATTTCAGGTAATCGAACGACAAAAGTCTGCTTCCTAATCGGAATAACTTGGACTAATTTATGTATCGTTGATGAAGGTGTTCCTCACAATGTTTACAGCGGCTGGTAATATCGTTTGTAAGTAAACAGAAAGTTTTGATTTCTAGCACTTTATTGAAGCAAAAGATGCTGAACACCACACACGTTTAAATAACCTTATAGAGGCGATAAAATTAATTAATTTAGAATAAATAAAAAGAAACGTGTTCCACTATAGGTGGTTAAGGTCGAACAGGAAGTTGCAATTTTTTACCATTTTAAAGTCGCATTTTGAAGTTTGGATACAATCATTTAACTAGTGTTCTGTTGCGAACAGAAGGGACATACAATAGAGGAAGTAGTAGTGTTTGAGATTTTGAGGTGGAAGGCCTATTCATCTGCTGTACATAGTAAGTCTCTATCAGGACGCGCTATTGAGCCCGGTCTTCAGCTGTTCTCGTTCAATCGCTGCCAGTCAAATACCGCGGATCGTCACTCCATCTAGAAGGGGGCATCCCACATAACGTTGATCTAATCCCGGTATGCTCTCCAGTACTCGTCTACTTCAACGGTCAGTTCTGCGACCGGTATAACCAGCCCACTGCCAGTTCAGCTATTATAAGCTATATCGGGAACTTTTGTTCTATAATATTACCAAGTCAGTTGAGCTCGTAGCCTAGTTGCGAGCACGGTCCGAAAGTGATCGTGCAGGTTAAGCGACGTTGGCGCGGGCTGTATCTGGATGGGTGACCGCTAGTGGCATATTTCATCTGAGCTCCTACGTGCCTCGGAAAGCACGTTAAGCAGTCGGTCCCGGTTGTTGTCGTTCGAGAGCAGTCGTTAAGCCATGTCAGATGCCTACAGGCGGCCTGAACAACTCTGACAAATAGATTGGCCACTAACAAATATACAGCCATCTCTTTTCACCACCTTTCTTAGTCTCGTGCAAGTCGCATCCAAGCTTTTTTAATATACTTTAACATTGTTTTACAGACGAGTGGTGTTCGCGCCAGAAGTACCAATTCGACTGGACTACGTGGGCAAACGAGTGGACCTGTCAGCTGGACCGGTCGCCGGCCTGCTCATGGGCCTGGGACAGCTCAACTGTTCAGAACTGACGCTCAAGCGGCTTGACTACAGGTATGGATCAATGTTCGTTTAGCCATTTGGCTATTACATCACACTGGTCATCTCAGTATACAGGTTTCCTCACGATGAATCATTTCTTTGTCAGAATACACAATCTTACATGTCTTATAGTAATGCACATGTCACAGTATTCAGCCTTATTTAAAAGGCATACAAATTATTAATGTTTACAATATTACTATTACTTCATAACAAATATGAAGAACATATCAATAATAATAGTAATGTCAGGATTCAGAAATAATAATTTAGGAGGGACACGGTGAGAGGGGGCTTGTTTGACTGAACTGTCGATTAGATGGTTATATGTTACTTTTATCACAAATAAATTGAAATTGTAAACGTTTATTAACGTTTAAATCATATCTGTTTTAAAAAGAAATATGATTAGTCAAATATAACAATGAAGTCGGTAAATGTACGTCTTTCGAAAAATCCGTAAAAAATATTGGGTACATGCAACATTGCATGGTTCCGAACCCGAACCTCAGCATGGGAGTCCGACGTCCTAGCCACGACGCTACCGACGCTCTCAATACAAAGACAAAAACAGGTATAAGTGTCCGCTTATGGTAGCCACTATACTCTGATGCACCATAAATGTCGGTTCTCCCTAAATGTTGATCTAGGACCGCGCCTGGTATGAAAGATAATAAAACCAGATAACTAACTCTTAGTTACCATTAACTCTAAATTAAATTTTTAATTTAAGAAAGCCCCGACTTACATTGTTAAGATTTTTCCTGGACCTGAGTCTTCACGATTCCAGATGTGGGCACCATGGTCCTAAATGGTTATGAGCGTCGGTGGCCCAGTGGCTAGGACACCGGACTTCTGTGCGGGAGGTCCGGGTTCGAAACCGTGCAGTGCCATGTACCAATGAGTTTTTCGTATTTTTCGAAGACTTACGTACATTTACCGACTGCTCTAACGGTGAAGGAAAACATCGTGGGGAAACCTGCACACTGAGATGACCAGTGTGTACAATGGGGTATGCAGGTATATTATAGGTATATTATATTATTATTATATTTATATATAATAACTATACTTGCGCCCTAACTATATTTTTATATTCATGCGTGAGTAGTAGGAACATACGCGGAGGCATGACGCTAAGTATCAACTAGCTGGCGTCATGCCAAAGTATATGTCTCCGGAAACAACTTTCTACAACATAACCCACTTGCATCATAACAATACGGAAAAAAAGGGGTAGGCATAAAAGATCCCCAAGGGTCGAAGTGCCGCTGGGTTATTCCCGGCCCTCTATCATACGATAAGATAAACACTTGTGCTTAAACTCGAACCACCTTTGTTTCTTACCGTTCCAGAGATCCCATTTGACATCAAATATACTCAAAGATCTTGGAAACTCCTGATCCAATTTTATTAACACCTGGCTATGAAAACTCATAATCCGTGTCCAAATCGTATCGTCGGTTGTTAAGTTATGATGCAACAGACATTGCTTCAAGCTTCAGCCTTTTTTGGTCGAGGGTTAAAAAGAGAAAGTTCTTTCGAAAGGGAGTAAAGATTTTTACTCCCTTGATCAAAAGAATGTCGCCTAGCGCGAAACGTGATTTTTGAGAAAATGGCTAAAATCGCCATATATTGATTTTCTAGTGTTTTCTGAATTCTTTGAAAATTTCTGGAGTTATCTGAAATTTTCATTTTACAGAAATATTAGAAAACCAACACGCGTTTTTTTTTTCAGTTTCAGGGCAATTTAGGAGTTTGTAAGTATGCTTGACTTGTGGTTTCAGGCTGGGTCTCCTGGGACTGGAGAAGCTGGTGCAGTGGGCGCTGCACGAGTGGCTGTCGGACATCAAACGTCACCAGCTGCCCGGGCTTCTTAGCGGCATCGGACCTATGCACTCCTTGTTGCAACTCAGTGAGACATTTTATTTTTCATCATCATCATCAGCAGCCTACTCTAGTCCACTGCTGGACATAGTCCTCTCCCAGGGCGTACCATTGTGTCCGATCTTCGGCTCTTCTCATCCAGTCGCTGTCAGCCACCTTGCGCAGATCTATCATCTAGCAGGGTCCTAGTCCTACTCTACTCTTCCCCATAAGCGGTCTCCACTCCAGAACTCGTCTACCTCAGCGGTTTCAGTTCTGCGACAGATGTGACCGGCCCACTGCCACTTTATTTTTATTTATATCTAAACCCGCGTTCGACCTCAGTCTCACCTGGTGGTAAGTGACGATGAGGTCGAAAATGGACCATACGGGCTTAGTAAGCACTGGCTCTTCTATAAACGCTGCCGAAACACATCAACGCCGAAGACATTTGACGACAGATCTTACATAGAAGGGTGATCGCAAGCCAGGGGTCCTTCCACCAGCAAGTTACTCGGATTAGTTGCCTCGTAAGACACGCTTCATCTAGACAACATTCTCATCTTTTTTATTCACCCTCATCGGCAGCCGTGCTGAGTTCAGTATCGGATATTCTTCTTCTATGTCGTATTCCTCATCCGTGAGGGTTATGATCGTTATATAGAATTCTCTTGGCAGATTTAAGGTGGGTTTCCACCAAAGCTGGCGAGGAAGCGAGGCGGTGAGCGACGAAAAAATCCGCCAATACGATCGCTCCATTTTAATCATGACGTTATAATGAGGCGATCTTATTGGCTTTATTTACCTATTTGCGTGTTCCAGTAACGGGTATCCGCGACCTGGTATGGCTGCCGGTGGAACAATGGCGGCGAGACGGGCGCCTAGTGCACGGTCTGCGTCGCGGGGCCGCGTCCTTCACGGCGCGGACCGCCGTCGCCGCGCTCGACATCACCACGCGTCTGCTGCACCTCATACAGGTGAGTCGCCCATGGACATCTCACTTCACTTTTAGAGGGTTTTCGATGGGCTGGTAACCTTGAGGACTCGGATGGAGTGCCTCATGTGTCAGTAATTACGCTGGCTCTCTTACCCTTTAAATCAAAAACACAGCAACGCAAGTATTTTTGCTTTGCAACTGAAATAAGTAAAAGGCTGATCGATCGCCAAGTCTGATGATGACCAGTTACTATCAGTTGGCACGTTTGCTTGTCTGTTCTCCTCATGCAATAAAAAAGTCATACCACCTTGGGTTCCTACACTCTTTACACGTCTATGTACAGGCGACTGCAGAGACAGCGTTCGACATGCTGACCCCCGGGCCGACGCTGGCTCTTCAAGACGCGTACCACCGCCGCGATCTGCGCCGGCGCCGCCGACACGACCCCGCGCGACACCCCGCCGACATCCGCGAGGGCGTCGCCAGCGCGTACAACACGGTCCGCGAGGTTAGTGCTGTATGCTGGACTGGGGGCTGGCGCCCGATTCTACTAACGCCTTTAACACATACATAAGAGAGCGTCGGTGGCACAGTGGCTAGGACACCGGACTCCCGGTCCGGGTTCGAAACCTTGTAGTGCCATGTACCAATGAGTTTAACGTATTTTTCGAAGACTTACGTACATTTACCAACTGCTCTAACTTTGAAGGAAAACATCGTGAGGAAACCTGCACACTGAGATGACCAGTGTGTAAAATGGGGTAGGCATAAAAGATTTTCAACGGTCGAAATGCCGCTGGGTTATTCCCGGCCCCCTATCATAAAATAAGATAACATATACATAAATAACTCTCTCGTCCATAATCCCCGAGGGGGTGACAGAGAAACCACCTTAATCATAGGTAGTTCCCACTTTTCGCCGTAAGATTTGTTGGACAAACGTGATAGATGGCGAGCCTATCGCCGTCTACTAGGTGTAGAATAGTATCCACTAAGACCCTTAGTCGCCTCGTACGACAGCCACGGGAAGAGTTGGGGTGGTGCTACTCTTTATGGCCGGCACGACACGGCACTATTTGCCTTTGACACATTGCAACAAATTTGAAACCGAAACGAACGTTTGGTCTAATTCCGTTTCAAAGTCACTGTATTGTGCCAACGCCTTTAAGATGGTTGATCATTTACCTATTTACATCGTGTCGCAGGGCTTCGCGGAGACAGCGGCCACGATAACGCTGGCGGCGCGGACAGAGAGCGGCGTGGGCGTGCTGCGGCACCTGCCGGGCGCGGCCGTGACGCCGCTTGCGCTCGCGGCGGCCGGCGCGGCCGACGTGCTGGGCGGCGTGCGCGCGCACCTCGCGCCGGAACACCGGCGCCGCTCAGCCGACAAGTGGCGCGTCGCCTCCTAGCGGTAGTATGTGTCCTCAGTACACTCGCTCGTAGCGGCCATAGCACTTTTTAAGCTTTTTTCATAGAATTTTATGGCCATTCCCCCAAAGACAACACATAAATGGCACAAGCTAAATCCCAGCCAGAGAATCTGAAACCCTATGCACTAAAGGTGCACTCCTAATCCGGACGGATTATGAAAGACACAGTGATGATATGATGACACTAGAGCACATGACCAACAAATAATAGCAGATAAAAACACTTTGAATGGCCACTTTATCGAAAATCCTTTGTTTTCAGAAACGGTAAAAAGTCCGCAACTTTCAGAAGATATATTTTTACATGAAGATCTCCCACTCAACAATCCGCGAGGTGATGGGTTATTTAGAATACTACAATACATATTGCTCATGCTCAGATTATCTTCAGTTACAGTAATTATTTCTATAGTCCACTTCACTACAGGATAGAGGAACGTAGTGGTATTTTATGTGATGTATTTTTGTACCTATAGTTATTCCCCGAATTCATTATTCACCTTTAATTATTGCTGTGTGTGTTTAATTATTCATATCAAATGTTTCCAGTAATAGTTTAATCGGATATTACACAGCTTCATAATGAACCAATAGTATTTATAACATAAGTAAATATAAAATATTTTTCAAGTTAACATCTATGTTTCCAATTTTACTTTACTTCAATTTGGTCGATTTTCTCAATGAGATGATGAAAATTTTATTCCAAAAATGGACTCAACGTCCTTAATTTATACGAAAACTAATCCATCTTCAAAACGATCCTTTGGGTGTCCTAAATACGTGTGCCAATTTTCACATTCTATTCTCGAAGTGCATGGTTTTTCAACAATCTGCCCAGCTATAAGTTTTGGCAGAGGATGTACATTTTGTCATTGATGTAAAAACTGTTTGTTAACAAAAAAAAATCATTCTTCAGCTAACTGTACATCGAAGCCTGTGATCGAAGCGAATTAGCTACAACTGCCGTAAAATATCTCGGATGGCTTATCACGAATGGGGGCAACTCAAAAATCATTGATAATAAGATCACCAGCGCTTAAAAAGGGACGTGTTAAAAACTTAAGTGAAAAGTTGATCTAAATGAGATACACCCATTCGAATAAGACACACAGGCTGATGCAGAAACGAATGAGTGGATGGAATATTACCGCTTTTACTGTAAAAAAAACTAAGTATGAAATATTTTGTCAAAATCCATGCTAACAATCGTTTCTGATATCTACAGGTTCCCTATTATTGTAACGCAAACAGTCTATGATAGTGATAGGTACGTTAGTTATTATTAGAATTTTATATGTTTATTTAAAATTCAGTCACAAATAATTACTCCTTGAAAAGGTAATTAACTGGTGAAATATTTTGTTTTATACAGTACAATCGAGTACCCATGAATATCAAGCATCTTCCACACAGGCGGCTATATTTGCACCTGACTGTATGTCCCACTCCTGCACAAACTAGCTTAAATGAAAGAAAACATTGTCTCCCTCCCCTCGGGTGTTCGTAGGAACGAACACCCGAGGAACCATGAAGGATCATGCAAGGTAGTAATAGTTACTGGGACGTTTCTTTTAGCGATCATATATTTGCCAGTATCTTTAGCATTGCATAATCCGCGCCAGATTATTGATTTTATATCTGTAAGAGTATTCAATCATTCATTCTGTTCTTGGTACATTTTTATAAGATACTGCATGCGATCTTACAAACGCGCAAATAACGCGCCTGTGTGGTAGAGGCCTAACACGGCACTGTTATTAATTTATGCATGTTTTTGAGTCTTCAATTCATCATATTTGTGGGTCACAATCGATTTTATTTAAATGACAACTTGAAAGCCATATCAAGGTATGCAGGTGGGCCATTGTAACTGTCATTGAAAGGTGTTAAAAATAAAAGAAATTTGCCTATCTACTCTCCCGCCCACCTGCCAGAAACCGTTGTGCATTATATAATGCATCCTTAATCCCAATTTCTACATAACATGCTATGGACATGAGAAAATTAATGCTTAAAACGAGGCTTTGCGCTAACTAGCGCCGCCAATCGAGAAAAAAATCATATCAATTATTTAAGACATTTTAAAAAAAGTGTCTGGTATTAAGGTTCCACGAATGAAGAAGAACATTTTAAAAATACTTTTGTATTCTCATATTGAAACAATTAGAAACAAAAAGCGAAACTGTCAAAAACTGCCACTTTTTAGTTTCGCTTTTTGTTTCTTATTTTTTCAATATGAAAAACAAAACAACAAAAAACTAAAAACAAAACTACAAAACAAAACAATTTTTAAAAATATCTTCTTTCGTGGTACTTTAATACCAGACACTTTTTTTTAATGCCTTAATTAATTGATAAATTTTTTTCGATAGCCGTCGCTAGCTTCGCTCAGGTAGCGCCTTGAAGGGTGACTGACATCTATTGTGCAATAATTTCTATAAGTGGGATTCCCAAAGTGCTCCATTTGCATTGTACGCAACATAGAATGAAACATTTCTTCAAATTTCCAGCAAACCACTTCAGTAATTGTTGTGTAATATCAAATGTTACTAACATGAATTTAAAATGAATAAAAATAATGTGTTTATTTGTTGACTGACAAAAAAGAGACAATGGTGCTTGATATCTTAGCAGTCTAGCATTTTAGAGCATTTAGTGGCTTAATTACTTAGGTACAGTTGCATAGGCGGATCCAGAAAACAATACAGTAAACAGAAAATAGTAATAAAAAAATGATCATGGGCGAGTCATCCGTGCCCTATTGAAATCTTATTGGTATTGGGGGGATCCGCCACTACATGGTTGTTGGCATGGCACAAGAAGTCTAGCTAAAAAGTAGGGATTCCTTGACGTTTCACCCACAAGAATGGGCAATTCGATAAAAATGGCAACCCGAGTTAGGGTGTTTTACATGGCCGCGATCGATATTGCATCGACGTCGGATCAATGCTCAATCGATGACAAATCGGACAAAGAAACAAACAATAATCGACGTTGAACGGTCTATAATCAATCTACAGATCTATGTCGATCGCGCTCGATCGATGTAATACGGACCCTTGTGCGTGAAACGTCATGCAATCCATATGTAGCTGTTTTGCCTGGTGAAGGTGAAGAAAGAGCCGCCTTCTAGTGCCGTGGTTGTTGGTGTAAATATTTTGAAATAATCGTTGGAATGTATAATTGGGTGCCATGACAGGAATGTGAAATATCTAATTTTAATAATATATTTTTAGGTTATACCATCATTGAAATGATTTTAAAGCTATAGCAAATTTTTATTTCTTGTTACTTTATTTACGCAAAATGGCTAAGATAGTGCTGTTTAATTGTGTGATTATATTAATTTTTAACTATGATTGATTAATTATAATTATCTAGCTAGATCATTTTGTGATAGGTAATAGTTTGACATGATAAATGGAATAAACAATTCTTTTGATATTGAAAACAGCCATCAATTAAATAAATTTAATTAAAATAGTATTGTGTTTTATTTCAGTACTGCGGTCTTGTTTCACTTTCAAAAATAATACCAACAAAAATAATTTACATTAACGAATTTATTAACTCTAAATATCTATACAGTTTGCATTAAATCTAAGATTCTTAATCAACTTTTTCTTCAGGATACCTATCAGTTAAGAAGCTCTTCACTTCTCCATGTTCAACCTTCAGATTCAGACGGATCTTCTCATGGTTTCTGTACTTTTCGTACTTTTTCAAGTAAATCTCGTAATGAGGCATGGTTTCATAGAAGCGAGGGAATTTCTTCTTCTTCAAGATGACTCTGTCATTCATGACATACTGGTTGAAGTCCAGGGTCTCGTCCTTGGGTATAGCATCTTTGGTTCTCACTTCACTGGGGCTGGCGACCACTTTAGGGTAGTACTGGTTTTCTGCTCTGTACTCAACAAGGTGAAGCTTCTTCTCCTCTGCCAATTGTTGATGTGTTCTCTGAAAATAAAATATAGATGTAAAACTAAAAATGCAGAAACCAGAAAACTTACAGAAATAAAATTAACTTACAGGAAATTGAATTATTAGGTTCTCCAGCAACCTTGTTTCTTTAATACTTTTGTAAAGTGAAAGGAATACTGGACAAACTACTAACATTGTCAAAAATGGCTTATTTTATTTACCTGCTGCAGAAGACCAATGAAGAAAGCTTTAACTATGTGTTGCAGATTGTTGGAACCCTCTAGTTTTGCCCTCATGTCCTTGATACCAATAGCCTGACAGATTTCCTTGACGGCTCTGTGACACTTCAGGCCAAAGCCTTCATTCTTCCTTTGGACAAATAACTTCGTCTTTCCGAATGCAGTGTAGAAATCATGGAAAACTAAAATATGAAATAAAAATACCAGGTTTCATAACATCAGAAGTAAAAGTTGCATTAGACGATTTATATGGGACTTACTTGTATGACCATTGTAAATCTCAAAATGCATAAGCTTCTGTCCAGCTCGGTTCTTAGCCTTCCTTAATGCTGCTGGTGCTTCTTTAGCTGTTCCCAGACCAAATCCTGCAAGACCTTGTCCATTTCCAGTCACTACCTGCAATAGGGTAGTTGACAGTAAGACAAAACCTGATCTATCTTTGTGTTGTATCAAGTTGTTGTTGTTGTGTTGGTCAAGGTCTAAATATATCGAAAATCAATTAAAATATATGTGTAAAAATAAATCCATTGCCTCCATTGGTCACGTGACAGTAAACACCAAACAGAGCACATGACGTCACGCCTTGCAAAACATATTTTTTGTTATAGCAGTTTATTGTAGTTCGGTAATATTGTGCTATTAAAATATTATATTTCATTAATTGACCTAGTTTTCTAATAATACGACAACGACAACAAATCTTTGCAATGGACACAGGTTTTACAAGTGCGTGTCTTGCAAGGCGTGACGTCATTCGAGACGTCATGACAGTTGAGTTTGAAAGGTTTGGTTTTGGTAGGAAAATTTAAATTAGTTTATAAAAATGTAAATACACCATATAAATGTTGGATTTTCGTTAAAATATTCATATTTTGAAAATACACCATAAGATGAAATATTAACCAGTTTCTCGAAAATTGTTAACTAGCCCAGACAAAATATTGTCAATGATGATTTATTAGTTGATGACATTTCAATTGACGTACTTTTGAAGCGTAGGATTCTAAAGTAGAATTTGAAAATGATCTTATCAATACTACAGATTCACTACAGATAATTATAATAATTTCTTGGTAAATGCAACGTGGATAAAAATAGTACAAGTTTACCATAGCCTGATAATTCCTGGTACGTCCAAGACTGCCTTTCATGATAAGTAATGACCTCAGTTGAAGAACTTTTGTGTCAAAACCAGTGAATTCATCTGCAAATAAAAACCTCATGATTTATCATTACCATCTTTCTTACAATATTATAATAAATCCTATATGTGAAAATTTTGGATTTACCTTCTCCAACAGGATCTGGAGGTCCAATACTGCGGCCTGGCATGCGGGAACCTGACCAGCCTCTCTCAATAGGGCTTAATTTCAATCGCCTAAACTTTGTCATTGAGTCTCTCAACTTGATCAGTTTCTCCATTCTAAAAATAGCATAATCAATTAATGCCTAACAATATTATAAGTATAATTGAAGTTTATTATGAACAATATTAGGTACCTTTCTGGGTCATCAGGCAACCGCTGTTGCTTCAGCAACTCCCGGCCTCGTATGACAGGTGCAGAGAGTCCAGGCCACAACATGTTGACCTTCCCAACGCCGATAACCTGCCCTCGGTTTAGGTCTCTGATCCTGATACGTCCTGCACCCTTGCCACGACCCTTCTTAGCTCCAGGGTTGCTCACTGATGTCACAGACTTCCATAGTTTCTCTGCTGGCACTGGGAACATATTTCGTTGTATAAGCTAAATTCTACTTATTGTATCCTTGTACGTTTATAACAACATATTATTATACTCACATTTATTGAAGAAATTCACACAAGCTACCGATGAAGTGCTAAAGTTTAGGTTAGAAGCAACATTATTTTCAAGGAGCGGTGTTTGCTTTATTATCAAATTCAGTGGTTTTACAAGACTTCGGAGCGACAGTAGTTTTGTAGACATAATTATGAAACACAGTTAATACCCTTTTTCTTTTTTACATTTATTCACAAAAACTATAAATAAACACTATAACCTCTCAGTTTGTCGGATTGACAGGTTTTTTTTCGATAGCTGACAACAATGTTGCCAGCACATCTCAATTTATTTTCGACAAACCCGGTTTGAATGGGCCGCTTTACAATAAAGTTGCATTCACATCATATTTTTAGGAGATTACTTCGAATTGAAATTGTTGATAATTGAACGCTGCTGTAATTCTTGACAGTTGCTTTACGTGGCCGACGTACCAATGATTTGTTTGTCTTCAATTTCTAGCTTAATTTTCTGTGTAATTTTATCTCAAATGCTGAAATTAGTGTCTCTAGATATCGATTAATTCTGTGAATAACGACAATACATCATGGGTCTCTGCAAGTGCCCAAAAAGGAGAGTTACAAATCAATTTTGTTTTGAGCACAGAGTGAATGTTTGTGAATATTGTATGGTGACGAACCACCCAAAGGTAATTTACACATGAATGTATAAATTACTAATTCCTACACAGCAAATAATTATTTACCTGACCTACATTATATAGGTAATGCTTAAAACTTTCAGTGCATCATACAGTCATATCTTCAATGGTTACAAGATAGCGATTACAACCCCATATGCGAGATTTGCACAAAAAGCCTGAGCGATGGAGAATGCATTCGACTCACTTGTTATCGTAAGTATAAACTGTATTGTTTTACTTATATTGTTTTCTTTGTAAATAAGACCTCTAAGTTTAATTTAGTACAAGTAAATAACCAATTATTGTGTTGTTACACAGAAAAATCTAAAGGTAATAAGAAAAAGAGTGTAAATAATAATAATAATAAACTGACCTCAATAATGGGAGAAAACCAGTAGTTTAAAAATAAAAAGCTAAGCTAAGCTAATAATATAACAAAGACTTTTCCAACACTGTGATATGGACACACCAGCATTATGCTGTTTGTTTAATAAAATAACTTCATAGTAATAGTATAATTACGGTAGCATATATTACTATTGTGTTTGTAAAGTTATTGTTGATGCATTTTATAATACATGGTCGAAATCAAAATAAGTATTTGATTACATGCCTTAGCACATAAGAATCAAAATTTAATCTGCAAGCTGATTTTTTTTATAGAAGCATGCAATGGGTTGATATTTCTTACCTACAGATGTATTCCACTGGGCATGTGCGGAAGCCCGCTATCGCGCCCTGCCACGCACGACTGCCCCGGCTGGCTACCAGTGTCCCTCCTGTGCCACCCCAGTGTTCCCTCCACCCAACCTGGTGTCACCTGTCGCTGATGAGCTCCGAGCCAAGTTGGCTGGAGTCAACTGGGCTAGAGCAGGGCTTGGGCTGCCTTTGGTCAGTATAATATAACTTGATGATAATTATGTCATTCTGTGATTTTTAACAACACATCTACTACTTTATATAGAATTTATACAGATTATTCAAGATTAAATTTTTTATGCAAGTTTAATCTAGTGGTAGTTGGTGGTAGTGGTCCACAGGTGGTAGATCTTAAAGTGTAGGATCACCCGTGTTGGTACCACCCTTTTACCTATATCTGCCACAAAGCAGCAATACTATTACATTACTGTGTTTCGGTTTGAAGGGTAAGAGAGCCAGCATAATACCGGCACACGAGGCCTACCATCTAAGTCCGTAAGATTAGCAGCACATCGAAACCTATGGGCGACTGTGATCACTTACTATTAGGAGGCCTGTTTGCTCTCAAAATACAATAAAAAAACAGTTCTTTTTAATATTTCCTAATATAAAGTGGCATCTACTGTGCGTGTTTTGGTCCATACAGTACACACAAATATCTATACAAAACATTTTCCTTCTACAGGTGAGTGTGAGAAAAGAGAAAAGAGAGCTGTTAGAGTATGACACAGATATGTTTTTGTATATAAACGCAGGAGATGCATGCGCAGGAGATGCATGCGGCTTTAAATAGACACTTTAGAAATCGTTTGTAACATTTTTATGACAAAATTATAAAATAAATCCAAATGTTAAAACCTAATTTCTTCCGTGCCCCATTACTATTATTATCTAGGTCAAACAAGAATGATTATTCCGTTATCCATCAGTGACAGTGATCTAACAAATTTTCCGAAATATTCACATCAGTGTCTTTATTGTAAACAGCTATCAGAAGACCAGGACATGAAAGGTGCAGTGGGCAGACGCAGCCAGTCGCCGATAGACCACTCGCAATACTACGCGAGCACAGTGGACAGTCAGCGAGGGACTCCGGTGGGCGCCAGCGATGATGAGTCCACTGCTCGCTCCGCCAACGGCACCCCACATTCCATCGTACAAATCCCTGATGAGCCTATCAATATCTACGACAATACTTCCATCAAAAGGAGCGACAGTTTACAAGGTAGTTAGTCATAGTATATTTTCACACTATTGCTCACAAGTAGACTAATAAAAGCGCCACGAATCTCGACACGTTTAGTTCGAAAACCAATTGTTTACAATTTCTATACAATTCTGGCCATATTTAACTTGTAATATAATAACGGGCTGGTTTCCGCTACTCGACGTCTACAGCACCTATTTTGCATAAACTTTTAACTTTTTTTATGTAATTGTTTTCGTCAGGTGGTCAAGCTCCACGAAAGGGCTTCAAACCAATCGACCACGCAAAGCCGCCGACGAATTTCGACCACGACGAGAATAAATACAAACAAAAGTCTACATTTGCATGGATTAGCAGATGGTGGAAGTTAGTACACTTGTTATTCAAGCTTTATGATATTTATTTCTATGATAACAGGGAATAATTGTATATCTTTATTTGCTATAGGAATTCACTCCCATCTTCCCGAGTGCGAAGAGCTGGAGGCATTTACAGACGCTACTGGATCCTTTTGTTCATACTCATTGCTGTAGTCATAGTGTTAATACTACTCAGCCAAAGAGACATAGACGAGGAAAACCCATTCGGCTTCGTTCATGAGGAAGACCGGAGAATACTACAGAAAAACTAGTGCTACAGCTCTATTATTCCATTATTTATGAAATCAAGCAATCTTAAAGTGATATGTATTAGGTGTAATAATATGAATATAAAAATTTCTTTGAAATTTTGTGGGAGTTTTTATGATTAATCCTCTCACAATGAAAACAAATCAATTGAATTATTTAGATAATTTATTAATTTTTCTTGATTGTATGTATCACAGGATATAGGCATTTGTGACTTGTTTTGTGACTATAAAATTGGTTTACAAGAATATATTGTAATTATAAGGTAAATAAATAAGAATACATTCCTATAAGACTACTATTACAATACCTTTGTGCAAGACTCAACTTCTTTATCTAAGAACAGAACAGAAAATATATCATTGTAGAAATTAGGATAATATTCACAGGCACGGCGACAGTCTGGCATCCAATTCATTTCAAGCAACTTTGGTTGCACTAATATTTCATTCTGTTGTTTGTGCCAGCTTAACATGATATCAGCAGCATACAAAGCTCTTGACTGAGGACTTTCAGCAATGCCACAAGGAGCTTCTTTAATCGTAGCAGCTGTAAAGAGTTCTGCAAACATTTTGAATATAGATTTCTCAACATCACTCCAGCTGTAGTTTCCATACTGCTGACCCCAAGCTTCTTTGAATTGTTCACAAAGCATTCTGTGTAAAGGTGCTCCATCTGTGTAATTCATGACAGTAAAATGCTGTTCGTAATCTTCAAAGTTATTCAAAGCAAATGATTTGTTAGAAAATCGTAAGAAAAAGTTATTATACATGTATACTTCAGTCGGGTTTACAGATTTCAGTAGGACAACATAGCGAATATCAAATTTCACTAGACCAACATCAGGTCTTTCAAATAGAACCGGATTATCAATATACTTTTGTGCAATTTTCGGTCCACTTAGAGGTAATCTGCACAAGAAATCCAAACGATCAGTGATATACATGTCTAAACCCCTGGCAAGGTTATATGGCTTACAAATCCAGTGGTTATCTAATCCAGATTTTTTTCTTTGCATGTAATATGCAACTAATTTTGAGAGTTCAGTCTTCATGTTGAAAGTAGTTGGTAGCCAAGTAGGATAGGTTTCAAGTTTGCTACCGTAATATGTATGGGCTTTGTCAGAGCATCTTCTAGCAACTATAGCCAGAAGATCTTTGATAGTGATGACATACTCAAATGGGAATTGGTTAACAAACTTATTAGGTGACTCAGTACTTAGTTCTTTAAAAGTTTTGAAGTGGTTTATGTACCAGAGAATGTCAGCATTATTTTCATTGTTGACAATTTCAAATTCAGCAGCTGTTAAATAATCATTAATGTAGCTATATTCTGAAAACACCTTTAGCTTATTCTGAGGTTTTTGTCTGTCCTTCAGTAATTCTAAATCAGGCAATGTTTCTACAATGTGGCCTTCTAGGAAATAATTGCTGTCTGGCTCCTCTTGAGTAAAATCTTCATAGAAATAGTCGTAGTGCTGCCAAGGTATGAGCATGGCTGCTCTCTGAAGTGGGTCGGAATACTGTCCCTCCACAAAGTTCCTAGTGATTGAATCACCTTCCTCAACATTTTCTGTTGGAAACAGCAAAGTGTATGTCATTTGGTCAGGAACATGTATAAAAGGCACAGCTCTAAAATTAGGGTAGTCAGAGTGTGTGATGCCAGAGCCTAGCTCGTCCAACACATACCAGACTGGAACTCTTTCTTCCACTGAAAACTCGCTGCCTCCAATAGCATAAGTGTGGGCATACTTCCAAATGCCTTGTGAGACAATTTCTAACCTTTCTTCGTTCGTTTCGGCGGTCACTTGCAAAAGATTGCACATTCTCTCCAATAGCCCAGGCACATTTCTCAGGTTATTTTTAATGCTATTCGCCTTGAAGGTCCAAGCGTGATCTATCAGGTATATATGACTAGAATCGGTTCGGTCGATATCACGTATAGCGATAACACTCCATAAAGGATCATAGGGCATCTTTTCAGAATCCTCATAGTCAATTTGTACCAGTTGGAATGCATATCCGGAATCGAAGATTTGGTCGCGCAGTTTCTTGCTTAATGTTGGCCAGAAGTGCTCAGGAACACCGGACAATATTAATTGTGGTTTGTGTATTGCTAAAAAACTATTTAAACTTGATATTCCGTCCATTTTTCCACTTATAAAACAAAAAATAAAACAAGGTTAACCTCCGTCGCCGACTGACCACAGACTAGAGTATATGCCACAGATCAAAGATTCGAACGGAACGAAACGAACTGACTGAGTGTCGAGCGAGACTGCTTCATTGTTATTCAAATCATCAGTATGACAATACGAGACGGTGCTATTCAAACTTATATCGCCTATCTCGCTCTGTTTCAATAATAGAACGTAAAATAGAGTATACCAAAAAAACCTATCTTCTGCGTTTTTCGATTTTAACCGTATAAATCGCACAGGACGCTACTAAACCGCTTTTAGAACCGAAGTTTGCTTATGATTTCTGATTTGAATTCTATATGGGATATTCCATGGCACTAGACGGCTCATTCTTGAAGTATCTTGGTGCCATGGGTTGGGACATTTACATTCTATGTTTAAAAAAATTATTCAGTTTACGTCCCAAAGGAATAAATCCAATCCATGACCTGACACAAGAACCTATTGCTCCAGTTCCACTCAGCTTCGACTAAGATCCCTTTCAAATCAAGAGCTAATGCTCAGCTCACACTGATATCGATATATATACTCTATAGCATAATGAACTCGCTAGAATTAGAGCGCGTCATATAATGTGAAAAGTTAAGCAAAGGAACAGACGTGCGCCTTCTAGCGGCCGCAGGCGAGCGTACCTACTCAAGCGCAGTCACGCGTCAGACGGCGACGACACGAGGTTGCGCTCTAGAGACGGGGCGTATTTTTAATGATTTTTCATGGATGCAGATGAAGATAGTTTTACGATAACTACGATCCGACCTCAAATAAAGACGCGCGACGAGTGGGGAATTTGACGCTTCGTTTCGATTCTGCGCCAATAGTCATGCCATGCACGATATACGTTTTTGAGCTCTTATAACATATCTAGTGATAGACATGGCACAAGAAGATGAAGCATATCGACTACGGATTGCATGACGTTTCATGCACAAGGGTACGTCACTCGGGTTGCCAATTTTACTGCATTGCACATTCTTACATTCTTGTTAAAAATTATATAATTCTCGCAATAAAAAAATATGTAATAAAATATTTCGATGTGCAAATGCGTGAACATAATTAATTTAAATTATAATACAGTATTACTACCTGATGTCCAAAAAAACAAAACAAAAAAAAATATTTAATCATTAATAATAATTTAAAAAGGAATATATTTTCATAGTAATCTTTGTGCTGGTATCCAATAATGGTAACACTCAGTTAGTTGATGACGTACCCTTGTGAAGTGAAACGTCATGCAATCCGTATTCGTTTTGCCTTTCTTGTGCCATGGTGATAGCTACCTATGTTCAGACTTAACGAGTTATGTTCTATTTTTTCTTCTACTACCCGTATATTGATTGAAACCAATTTTGACAATGCAGCGTCGGTAATGTTGCAATAACAACCAGAAACATTTTTGAAATATTTTACGTAAATGTGGTAGGTACCTGGAAGCCAATTCTCGCAGAGTTCGACATTCAAAAGTCGAGCGCTACGAACCTCTTGTCACGCTCACATGTAATGTGATTGAATGAGATAGGACTAATGTCGAATTCGACATTACAACTCGCCTTCCAGATGTAAGATAATATAATAGGTCTATTATGAATATTATTTTCTATTTACATCTGATTTCATAGAAGGAATTTGATTTAGATTGTTATATAAATCTACACAAGGCTAAGGACTGTCCTTTCAAAATAATGGTCACCCTAGACAAAAATTGAAGCCTAGCATTGCGATCTAGAGTCGTAGAAGGGTTTGGCTCACTGTTCTGCGTGTATTTTGGGTAGGTCCCATTTGTTCTATGGAACATGACGTAATAGAACAATTTGAGAAAATATTGTCCCTATTTGTACTATAGAACAGTTTGTACTTTTTGTCTCAAATTGTTCCATAGAACAAACTAAGTTAAGTAATAACCCGGCGTCAAAATTTGAAAATATGTATTTTATGTTAAAAGTTGCAGTTACCAAATACAATCTTGATAGATTTATTTTTTTACTCTCTGCAAGATTACAGTGTAATTATGAGTAAAGAGGGTATGTCATCCACGGGCCGTTGCCAGGACTGCCTACATCTTCGGTACCCGATGCATAATGACTATGAACCCATCAATATTTATGATTTATATTGTAAATTTTGTGCTGGAGAACTCTTTCTACAAAATAAGTATTTTCTGAGGACTATTTAATATAAGAATGTGTTAGTTAAAAGAAGGTATGGTTTTAGTTTGATTTTATCGCGGACTGTTTAATATAAGAATATATTAGCGGTAAGAAGAATTGTTTTTAGTTTGTAGTTAAAGAAACAAGTATTGTTAAACTGCTGTTTTGCAAAATAAAAATATTATGTAGCGAGTAGTTTCATTTTTTTGATAGTGAACTGTACCTGGTATTAACGTCAGTGATTAATGTCATTCACGTCTTATATATCTTATCATGGAAGAATTTGGGAAAAGCGATTCCCATTTAGTTCTGTGCATTCACAGCCAAATAAAAACAGGAGCAAAAGCTAGCATGTAGTTCTATAGTACAAATAGGGACAATATTTTCTCAAACTGTTCTATTACGTCATGTTCCATAGAACAAATGGGACCTACCCTGTATTTTAGCATAGCCTGCTAAGCATAAATAAAAAACACTAATATTTTTAATCAATGTATTTGTCAGCATGGATTTATGCAACCAACCTTTTCAGGAGTACTTAACAACTAATTAAGTTATTTGATAATAGATCACATAATATGTATCGTAATAATCATAAACTATAGAAAAAGCAAAGAAATAGTGAGCTTCTTTCACAAGATACTAGAAACTTATAATCAGGTTTCTAAGGGTTCCTATTAGATTTCGAGAATCACATTTTACTAAGCTACAAGTATATTGTAAAAGAGGCCATAAAACCTGGGTTGGGCACACAAGCACAATAATATATTTTTAAACATGTGCAACAAGATTTATCAATCAACAGTGTGCCCTCGTATTTAGACGATGAGCTTCCATAGTAGTAACAACGTATTTTCTCCTCCCCATCGTCTAAAAACGTTTCAGAATCACATTATATTATAAGTAATTCGTACAGCTATAAATGTAGTCCTAACAGTCATAACAAGATGCAGTCGTTGGATAGTAACCACTTACAAGTAGAACTAGAATATCATATTGAAACAGGGTTGTATGAATACGTCAATGTCTGGTTACGCCTCGTGTGTTTAAAAAGTATGCCGGCGATAGTGTAGAGCACTATTGGATTGGATTTATCGACGTTTGCTATGTGAAAGTGTTTTGTCGCTATTTACAATCCGAGATTATTATTTATCGCGTTATTTACAAGCAAAATACCACCAGTTTTTAATAAAATAAAGCGAGTCGGAAGTTGGCGACGCTATAACCACAGAATAGTAAATAGTACTACGTACAGAAGCGACACTGTCCGCAGATTGTGAGTACGATCAGTAGTACGCTGTCTCTTGAGTATCACCGCGTGCATTCGTTTTGTTTTCAAATTATTTACGCAATTATTATGTAAATTTCTTTTTTATAACGTATATTTCTTTGTTATTTCTGACATGTATTATATATATTCAAACACAATTTATGATTGTTTATGAATAAATGATATAATTATGATGATTGAGGACATAAATTCGATTCACAAAGAAAGCTGTGCTTCGGACGGACATAACATAATATTTGTAGGTGTAGGCAAGGTGTGTTTGAGGATACAAAACATGAATTACTGCTCAATAGTAGTAGTATAATATGGGTTACTATTGAGCAGTAATTCATGTTTTGTATCCTTAAACACACCTTGCCTACACCCACATGAATTCTAAAAAGTGTTGTGTTGTTGTACCATAAATACCATAATTGTAAAATAAAAAGAAATCAGAATTTTATTTGAATTTTTTGGTAAAAAAATAAGAATAACTGGTTTAAACAAGACATAGGTACAAGTTTCGTCAGCCCGACCGCGCGGCGGCCCTAGCGTATTTCTCTCTCTCTCACACAGTTCTAGTTGTGTGTCTATTTCCTTTTCTATCTTTTGTTTGTTGTTTTCTATTTGTGCAATACAGTGCATTTTACTTTTACTTTTGTGCGAGTAATAGGTGATTATAATCCCTGCGTTGTATTGAATCTCGCCCGTGTGCTATAGCCATGTCTCTGTTGAAATCTTAAGAAAATAATGACATGTTTTGTTAAAGGGAAAATCTCTAGACATTGATGTATAAATACAATCCCTTCGGGGGGGACCCAGAACCGATTAATACTAGATGGGACATGTAGTTAATGACCACTGTTATCTATACAATAGTGACTGAAATATACATGTTTGAATAATATCTATATCGTAGTAGCATCGTAACAGTAGGCATTAAAAACCAAAATCCAGATATTTTTGGAAGCAATTATCCATCACACTCATACCACTCGATAATCACCGGTTCGCCCCCGATATACACCCACAGAATACAATTAATATAACTATCTATTCAGTTCAGTTTGAATCAGAGTCCATGTGACTTCTTATATTCCGGCGCGCCTTTTTCACTCGCTGTCTAAATTTGACAGTTTGGTAATCCTGGTCGTCTGATACTTCGTCTGCTGGGGGTTGTGTCCTGGAACTGCTGCCCATGACTGTGCCAACACCACTGTCTGGAGTGCCTTTGGTCTCTGGAGTCGGCCACATTGAGCCTTCAGTAGAGCAACTGCTTTCTAGCTCGCTTTCATTCGTTTCGTTCATAAGTCTCGCTACTGTTCTATTGTAGCTTGTATGTGGTGATAATCGTTCTGCTACTGAAGTAGAGGAGCGTTTTGATTGGTCCTTTGGTGGCGGTGATTCGCTCGAGTCTGACCTGTGAAGACTTAACCTACCGTTTCGCCTGACTCTCCTCAGATTCATTCGGAGTCTATCTGGGGGTGAGGAGTTGTTACTCTCTGACTCCGGAGGCTCGACCCTCAGTGAGTCTCCGAGGGAGTCCCGAGACCCGTTTATCGGCGTTGGCACGATGCTGACCAGATTTGTGGGGATTTGGTTGCCATTCGAATTTCTGGGAGATATAGGCCGGCTGCCTACAGACTGGTCGTCGTCAGAGTCAACTTCCGCTATCCGAAATAACGCTGACGTACTTTGGCCTCTGTAACCTGTATCACAAACATTTTGTAAGTAATCATCATCAGTCTATTAATGTCCCCACTGTTGGGGAACAGCCTCCCCTTGCATAAGGGGGGTACGGGCCTTGATCCACAGAGCGGACCCAGTGCTGACTGGTGGATTTCACACGCCTTCGGAAACTTTTAATTTCCTCAGACATGCAGGTTTCCACACGATGTTTTCCTTCACCGTTAGAGCAGTCGGTAAATGTCGTAAGTCTTCGAAAAAATCCGAAAAACTCATTGGTACATGGCATTGCATGGTTTCGAACCCGGACCTCCCGCATGGGAGTTTATTATTTCTATAGGTCCTAGCCACTAGACCACCGACGCTCGTAAGTAATAGTAAGTATATATTTAGATATTTATCCAGACAATGGCGTCGATTTTGGCGCAGCTGCTAAATCTAAAACTGTCTCGCTCACTCAAAGTGAAAGAGCGAGGGTTACGTTTCGTTTGGCGATGTTTTAATTTAGCGAATTGATATGCCAGAATCGGAGCCCTTGTTCTTTAAAGTTACCTGTACTAGTGCTTGGCTGAGCTAAGTTTTCGTCAAAGTTGTCGCAATTGTTAAAATTATTATTATCACTACTGTCTTGAGCCATCGCCGCGCCTGTAAAACGACCAACAATTTTAATATACCTATTTTCCAAAACACTCGAATTAAAAAAAAAAAACCTGAAGAGCGTTCCAAAACCAGTTGAAATTATTCACGTTGACAACTGTGCATGTTCCATTGCCGCGTTAACAGCTGAAAATTTATCAAACTTTTATATAATGTTTTTTTAATATTTTATTTTTATTGTAATTATAAGTTGTAAATATGATATTATAATTAGATAGTTAATTAATGTAAGTGGTCTATCCGTTTTAATTAATTGTAATAATAAATAAATAAAATAAATTTAAATCGAGCAATGGAATATGTACAGCTGTCAATTCGAAGACTTACGTACATTTACCGACTGCTCTAACGGTGAAGGAAAACATCGTGAGGAAACCTGCACACTGAGGTGACCAGTGCGTAAAATGTGGTAGGCACAAAAGATCCTCAAGGGTCGAAGTGCCGCTGGGTTATTCCCGGCCCCTATCGTAAGATAAGATACAGCTGTCAACGTGAATAATTTCAACTGGTTTTGTAACGCACTCTTAGCGAAAACAAACTTACCATTACTTCTTAAATTCATAACTTTTCTATAGCTAGTGACTTTACTTTTCCTTTTGGCCGTCCTTGTTAGATTCACTCGTCTACGGAGAGGGCGAATGATCTGCAATCAAGACGATAAATAAACAGTTTATATATTATTGACATTGGAATTGTTATGATTGGATTATGTATTTTATGATTGGAATATGTATTGGAAGAGCCTGCTTGATGGCACAAATGGCACTTTAGCAGTCACAGCATATTTCCCTTATTGCCAAATAGATACGTAGTAGATAAGTGCAGTGACTGAGGGGCCAGCTGAAAATCAGCGCTGTGGCTTGCCTCAGCGTTATGCTGAGCTGGTGTACCCTTTTTGGCACTGTACCGCACTGGATGTTCTGTGCTGCATGTATTAAACTTTGTATACTTCTGTATTCTGGTGTTTACAGCCCTAAATAAACGATTTTAATTTCAATTTCATAAGTATTTTCATTTATGTTAAATCTTAATGAATTTGTAAAAATTGTTTTTAAATAGTTGACACAATATATGTAATTCTATTGTAAGTCGCAGCGCCTCCACTCCGATGCTGTGCGCTGGGCCTAAAGGCCGGTTTACATTTTGGTCAAGTACCGTGACAAGTGCTAACTACCAGGCACTCCTCACTCGTCAATCTACTAGACTCGCCACGTACTTTTTATTTTTTATTTACTACTAAACCCGCATTTGACCTCGATCTCGTGAGGAAACCTGCACACTGAGGTGACCAGTGATGGTAAGCGATGCGATCGAGGTCGACGATGGAACATGCGGGTCCAGTAAATGTCTATTCACTCTGGCCTTAAAAATCCCAAGGTTGTAGGTTTCGGGAAATACAGACGCCGGCAGGCTGTTCCATTCCTTAGCCGTTCGCATAATGAACGAAGAAGCAAATCGCTTCGTACGAGCAGATGGGATATCAACAACATAAGGATGGAACCCCTCCCCGCGCCTGGTAGTCCGAAGGCGGAATGGAGATGCTGGAATTAGGTCGTGCAATTCCGATGCGCACTCTCCGAAATGTATCCTATAAAATACCGATAGACAGGCAACCTTGCGCCGATGTTCCAGACTTTGCAGTCTAGCTTCCACCAGCGATTCGTCGCCTATGAAGGCGCTTAGCGTGACGAGACACTGACCCTGCCCGAGCTCCTGTAGAGACAGTGCGCCGGCTCGTCCGAGTCTGTCCGCTCGCTGGACGGCGCGGACACGCGCGAGTGTCTGTGCCCCAGAGACATGTTGGGGAGGGACGCGCGCGGCGTCGGCCGCCGAGGACCGCGCGCGCGCCTCACGGGTGTGCGCTTGCCCTTAGCGCTGGTGCCTGTCACGCATTTGCCGCTCGACTTGCTCAGTGATGTTCGGGACTGTTTGGTGCGCCTAGAATATAAATACGTTTATTTAGCCAGGACATACTAAAAATAGATACAATAGTAGTAGTAATCTAAACTCTCCTAAATCAAAGGTTGGCTGGAAGGGATGCCTATGGGATAAGCCCGCCTTTGTACATATTTTAATGTTTTTTTTTTGTGTACAATAAAGACTACAAACAAGTAATATAACACTTATAAAAAAAAACACTAAAAATAAAAAAAACCAGATAAAAAATTAAATAAAGTAGACATTATGGTATAATACAAGTAGGCTACTTGTTACCAGGAGTTGATCAACTCCTGGCACCTGCACTAGCCAACGGCTGTCTTGCAGCATGCCAGTCCCCACATAGATAGCCAGCGGGATATGATACTGTTTGTCATCAACACATCACTTTAATAAACTTAGAAGGTACTTTAGATATTAAAGTAATAATATTTTGTAATATAAAATTAAAATGATTAATTTTAACATTTCAATGTAATTATTACAGTCAGATCCAACATTAAATTAAATTAAATCATTTATTAAATCGGACAAATGAGTCCATAATCATAAATGTTAATTTGGTTTTAAAAGTTCGGTAGATCCTGTGCAGGATCTCCTGGGGAGGTCGCAGCGATGCTTGAATTTCTGTATTTCGTTCTGAAGGAAGTCAGAGTAATTACCGGCACATGAGGCACATCATCTAAGTCCTCAAGGTTAGAAGCGTATCGAAAACCTTTTAACAACGTTATAGTGAGGTGAGATATCTATGGGCGATGGTGACCACTTTAGGACAGGACCTATGGTGGCCCTTTTGTCTGCTATCCTTATAAAATAATTTGGGATCAAGGAAAGTGTCCTCGGGAAAGTATCCTCACCAACCAGTTGTTACCTGAGAGATCCTCGCTTCTGAGAGCGTAAGTTCTTCGAATAGCGCGACGCCACCAAACGCGCCAGTCTATTGGGACACCTTTGACTGCGATTCCCGTTTGGATTTGCTGCAAATAAAAAAGGTATTGGTTACTTTTTGTAACATTCTCTGTTAACTTGTTATTTAGTTGTCCAATGATTTAATGTTTTAACACACATTTTTGTGTTTTTATGTAAAGTTAACCACAGATGAACCTACCCAAAATGTCATTTGAGAATCTGAAATATGCTAAATAGCGCAGGCATAAGGTTGAGTTTAAATAAAAGGTTTGTGACAGATGGTATACTTTAGCACTTAGGCGACTGTGCAATATCCCACTTTTCCAAAACGTTCACTCCTCAAAAAGATAAAATTTTCCCCAAAACCGAACATTAATCCTATATATGACTTCCTATGTATTCCTTAAGGCCTGGACTTCACAGACCGGACCTGGTTCAGTTCTCTGCAACTAATCACATGTTTTGCGCCCTCATCCCACTTGAAGATAGCGCTTCGTGATTGGATGCAGTGAACCCAACCGAGGCTGGAACCAGACCTGTGAAGCCCGGGCCTTAAGACTTATAAGGTATACCTCTCTTGGGCGGAAGCGGCAGAAAGTCGACAGCAATATGGTCGCTGTCCGAGGAATCAACCTCATTATCGCGCGCTGAAGCAGAGCTGGAACCGTCCAAGGAGTCCGTTTCCTCAGCCAGACACTCCAATTCCCGTTGCACCAGGGAATCGAAGAATGCCATCATGCGTGGATCCTCGCTTGTAGACTGCTCCGCGTAGTTGTGCGATATGTACTGCGAAATAATTCTCATTGAATCTCATCACAACTTTTCTGTTTGTTCACAGAAAATGAATTATCAGTTCAAATTATTGAACTAT
This sequence comes from Hofmannophila pseudospretella, assembly GCA_947369225.1. Classification (NCBI taxonomy): domain Eukaryota; kingdom Metazoa; phylum Arthropoda; class Insecta; order Lepidoptera; family Oecophoridae; genus Hofmannophila; species Hofmannophila pseudospretella. The sequence continues at coordinate 8,905,556 of OX376330.1, read as the reverse complement.
TGGGAATTGAGAATACGGAGAACACGCCAATTTTTCTACGGCCTTTTAATAAGACCTTGCTATACTATATTTTCTGTCTAATAGGAGATAATACTGCAATGTTTTACCACTAGAGGCGCCACTAGCACAATGGTACGTAGCGACTGCGACTATGGCGCATACTAAAAGACTGCCCGAGCATACGCTGCTAACCCCGGGAGTAAACCCAGCCGCACTTCGACCCTAGAGGATCTTTTGTGCCTACCCCATTTTACACACTGGTCATCTCAGTGTGCTGGTTTCCTCACGATGTTTTCCTTCACCGTTAGAGCAGTCGGTAAATGTACGTTAGTCGTCGAAAAATACGAAAAACTCATTGGCACATGGCACTGCGTGGTTTCGAACCCGGACCTCTGGGAGGAGGACGTGATCAGTGATCACCCTAACAGATGACGCAGCCGAATGGCTGAAAAGCTTGGATATTTGAAAAGAATTTGCCATACGAATAAATAAATAAAACTTCAAAATATTGAACATTTCACTTACCTGGCCGCTATGATGCACGAGCGACACGTAATCCTCGTGGCTGTATATCTCGCGAGGGTTGTCGGAGCCCTGCGCCTCTTCCAGTAATGTTCCGCGCATTTGTGGGAACTGCATCGATGACCACACCTGCATCAAATCAAGGTTTTCAGGCCATTATGCATTGCATTTCGACGTCATGTAAAGCGTATGATAGTGGCAGCGTGAAGATATCGTGTCGTGTATCGTGAAGGTACGTGGGACACTCAGAAAGTTTTGCGAAAATAAAAAAAAATGTTCTACGGCTTACAATTGTATTATTACATCTTTTCAAAGTACTCTCTACCAGCTTCTATACAAAGTTTTATGCGTGTAAACCAATTTTTAAAACATTTCTTCCAGTCCGAATCAGACACCTCTTTTACTTCCTGGACGGCGATTCTCGTAGTGGAATGTCGAATTCGACATTAGTCCTATCTCATTCGTTCACATTACATGTGAGCGTGACAAGACGTTCGTAGCGCGAGACTTTTGTATGTCGAACGCTGTGAGAATCGCCTTCCTGCTCGAATGCAGCTAGTGAATTTTCAGACGACGAATACTGTTTTCCTTTGAGTATTTTTTATTTTGGGGAATAAAAAGAAGTCACCCTTGCCGATCCAATCTGTAATATGTGCTGTATCTGCTTATATGTAATTCGCATATTTCCTTCTATTAAATTTTTCTTTGATTTTCTTTCTTCGTCCGCCAAAGTTAGTCGACCGCGCTTAAATTCGTTATACCAGCGGTACACGCCTTGGAAGGGCTTTTGTCCCAAAATGCCATTTGAAGATTCACAAACGTTTCCTCCGGATTTAAGCGACATTAAAAATCATGGCGCGAAAATGTTCATCAAGTCCATTTCTCAGTGAAACACGATATTTTTATTTAGGTCGTAAAAAATATGGAGCGAAATTTTAAATTTGGAATGTTCGTAATTTTTTCATTTAAATAGTTGTATTTAAGAACTTAGTAACAACCAGCCAGTGCCTCATACATAAAAACTTTTTTTCGCATAACTTTCTACGTGACCTGGTATATGATAATATCGTCAGTGGAAAGGAATTTAAACGCTAAAGCGCCAAAATGGAGGTTTTGGGAAATACATTTTCTATATAATTACTTTAAACCTCATTTCCCTAAACCTAAATTTTGGCGCTTCCGCATTTTTTCCTTTCGACTGACGATATATACATTCTGTGAGCTCATAAAAGGGGATTCGGGTATCGGGTACAATCGGTATCTGGCTTACAACAGTGTTAGTACATTCACGTTTCGCTATCAATAACCTAAGTCTCCGAAGCCTTTTCTAAAAACTCACGCACTCTATCGTCTTTAGATTATAGATTCTAACACAGGTCTATTGCCACCACCTCTACCGCCACCACTGGTGCTTTTACTGTAATTATTTTCCAAACTTTTGCAGATTGCCTATTAATTCCTCATTTCTTACATTACCTTGATAATCTTCTCCACTCCCGAGGAAGCAATGAGGCAGTAGTGCGGGTTGTATCGAACCTGGTTCACAATCGATCTGTGCCCATAGAGCACTATGTGTGGGGGCTCTATGACCGCCTCTGTGAACGTAAAGACGAGTTCAATTCTTGATTAGGACTACCTACGGCCGTCCACTGCGTTAAACGGAATCCTCGATGTCGATGTACATTGCTGGTTATCATGTTCTTTCGTTTACGTTTTAACTTCATAACGAGCAGTGGACATTAACTGTCACGGGCGTCCACGTCACGGACGGCCTTCTATTCAAAGTTGGTCTAGGTTGATTTTGGCACAATCAAAAAGTAATAGGAGTAATGAATTTATCTACACACAGTAATTAATATAAGATTGAAAATGAGATGCTATGGGTAACAATATGTCCCACATCTCTTGTCTCAAGGTTGCCATCAGCGCATCAACGATAGATTTGGTGTTGGTTTTTATAGCCACAGTGAAACCTCCACTTTTTATATAAATAGGCAAAGACAAACTGAATTGTGTGGAATGATTGAATGTACATTTATATTTTAACATAATTGTAAATTACATTAATAATGTCCAAAGTAACTAATAAAAATATTACATAATCAAAATCTACAATAATAAAATAATAACCCACGTCATTCCAAACATGTCATATATATTATTAATGGTAATAATATATATTATATATAAATGATTAGGTAAATCATACTTGTCCCTTAAAAAACGTTTCAATTTTCGCATGGATCAGATCGTAGTGGACACCCAGGGCTCCAGGAAATGCGAGTGAAAGGTAAAACTCCAACGAGTGATGCGACTTACCATCAGATATACTGTTTGATTGTTTAACCTAACCTAACCCATTCATAAAATCAAAGCTTAATATTTTCAAACTGAAAGTTTGCATACCCATGCCATTTCCGCCGCCTTCGGGCACCTTCCACATGTAGAGGTTAAAGTCGTCAGACCCTGACAGCACGTACTGATCCCGGTCGCCGGCGAAGCAGCAGCTCTTCATTGTGCACGAGTTGTAGTAGTCCTAGGGAATACGAATGCGTAGTTATTACAAACACATTCATACAACACAACACGCACACACTGTTGCTTTCTTCGTCCGTGCAGTCACTGAGGGGCCAGCTGAAAATCAGCGCTGTGCCTTGCCTCAGCATTATGCTGAGCTGGTGTACCCTTTTTGGCACTGTACCACACCGGATGTTTTGTGCTGCATGGATTATATCTTTGTATACTTCTGTATTGTGTACTTGCATTCTGGTGTTTACAGTGATAAATAAACGTTTTCAATTTTTATTAAATATATCTGACATGCCCTTGTTTTGCTTTTTCGCATGACGATACAAGCTTTTGATCAGGGACCTGATTCAACTAACATAATGAAAATTCAATGGAAACTAATTGCAGCGACTTGACTTGACTATGTTCTGACACGGGCCGTTGTTGAACATAGTGCTAGTTATCTGGTGATAGAACTCGGCCACAGGCTCGGGCGAGTGTACAAAATACAGCTCGGCCGCAAAGCGGTGTTGTCGCAGAGCCAGTATGCTAGTGTCGGAAGCGTTGAACTATTCTGACATGGGTCATTGTCGAACCTAGTGCTGCTAGTGTGGTTACCTGGAGATAGAACTCGGCCACAGGCTCGGGCGAGTGTACAGAATATAGCTCGGCCGCAAAGCGGTGTTGTCGCAGAGCCACTATTTGAGTGTCGAAAGCGATGAACTATTCAGACATGGGCCATTGTTAAACCTAGTGCTGCTAGAGTAGTTACCTGGAGATAGAACTCGGCCACAGGCTCAGGCGATTGCACAAAATACAGCAGGGGCGTGAGGCGGCGTCGTCTCAGAGCCAGTATGCTAGTGTCGGAAGCGTTGAACTATTCTGACATGGGTCATTGTCGAACCTAGTGCTGCTAGTGTGGTTACCTGGAGATAGAACTCGGCCACAGGCTCAGGCGATTGCACAGAATACAGCAGGGGCGCGAGGCGGCGTCGTCGCAGAGCCAGTATGCTAGTGTGGGAAGCGTTGAACTATTCTGACATGGGTCATTGTCGAACCTAGTGTGGTTACCTGGAGATAGAACTCGGCCACAGGCTCGAGCGAGTGTACAGAATACAGCTCCGCCGCAAAGCGGCGTTGTCGCAGAGCCACTATGTGAGTGTTGGAAGCATTGAACTATTCTGACATGGGCCATTGTTGAACCTAGTGCTGCTAGTGTAATTACCTGGTGATAGAACTCGGCCACAGGCTCGGGTGAGTGCACAGAATACAGCACGGGTGCGAGGCGGCGCCGCAGAGCCAGTATGTGCGTACCGGAAGCGTTGAAACGCACGCTCATGCTGTTCTGACACGAGCCATTGTTACCGACGTAGCGGACCACTGCGCTGTTGGGGATATGAAGATGGTTCATATTTTAAATCGAAATTTCAAATCATCATAATTTTCTATCGAATTCCCTTCACTGCAAGGTATAGATAGGTCTCTTACTTCATGCTCAATATTAAACCGTCCTGTGCTAATCTCGTCCAGAATCTCCCCGTCGTTTTTACAATATCGTCCAACTATAGACTGAATTGTAGTAGTAGCACAATTTACCAAATGTTTGTACATTTTATTCGTCGTGTTAAGTTCAAAATCATGAATATATTATATATCACCAATTTAAGGAAAATCTTGGTAATAATATTTGCTAATATGTACCTACTGTATTGTAGTAAAGGTGTGTGCTTAACTAAAATTATTGAACCTAACTCTTTGATTACCATAGAACACTACAAGTCTCTGTGATTGATTATTTATGGTGTCGCTGTAATGTTTTTTCGTGCATGTTTCCATCATTGTTACATGCTTTCAAGAACATCAGAGGATGCATAGATGATAAGGATGTATGTATGTAATAATATTGACATAAATACCTCACACATTTTAAACAAACACCTTGACATAAAAACACAATTACACATTTTTAATAGTTACTGTCCTACCCACCTGTGTTAACAAATAAATGTAGGGTATATGGAACTGTGCCACTGTAAATGCAAAATATCTTGAATAGTAATTATACACACTAGGGATGTTACGGAGGTGGTTTTACCGGAACCGGAGTCGAAACTGAAGGTTTTAAATTTGATTTATCGGAGTCGGAGGCGGAGGTAGAAGAGAGATGTTCAGAAGAAGTTCCAATTTTAAACCGTTTTTTAATTTTTATAACTGAACTAGCCAATTTTTTTATGATGTCATTTGACGCAATAAAACATGTTCCTTTAGAGAGTATTAGAGAGTACTTTACATAAATGTATTCCTACACTATTTAATAAAATATTGATATTTGAATATGTTTGCTAACAAATCTTCGGTATAACCTCCGATTCCAAATTATCGGAGCCGAAGTCGGAGGTTAAAAATCAATCGGAAGTTCCGATCTTTCGGAGTCGGAGTCGAAGCTCCGTAACATCCCTAATACACAAACAACACACAATTTGATCAGCAGAGAATAAACCATATACCTAATACGTCATCTCGGCTATGGGTTCACAGCTCATAAGCTATTTGCTGATTGTGATAAAAAATAATGTCTTTTATTATTATTATTCATCATCATCACCAGCCTATTAATATCCCCACTGTTAGAGACATGGCCTCCTCTTGCACAAAGGGGTACGGGCCATGATCCACTGAGCGGGCCCAGTGTTGATTGGTGGATTTCACACACCTTCGGAAACTTGATTTCCCCAGACATGCAGGTTTCCTAATAATGTTTTCTTTCACTGTTATAACAGTGGGTAAATGTAAGCATATTTCAAAAAATGTGGCACGCGTTTTTCTTGATAATAAAAGCCACCACCACACCACCTTTAACAAAAATGCTAAAGGTGGTGTGGTGGTGTTAAAAATGTTATAAAAAATGGCTTAAAAGCCAGAGCCTCTCTAAAAAGACGTTGCAGTACCGATCATTCCAGAACAAGTAATGAATGGAGTAGAACACAATGACCACTTACTGTTTGGGCGACCGCAAGTCCCATAGAGCGACACCATCGCGTGCGTTCGCGGACACAAGGACGCCCACTTGCTGGGGGTGGAACATCACGCCGTGAAAGGCTTTCCTGCTTCGTGATATCACCAGCGATTCTGTGTGGACATGTATACATACAATGTAGAACAAAGTCTGGGGCTTGATTCTAATAATACAACGTAATCTCAATAGTGCTGTGATTTGACGTTTTTCATCACGAACAGTTCTATTAACGGTAAGTACATTTCGATAGATTGGCTCGCTCATGTGTTAGCGTGTGATCTAGTACTACAATAGGAACATTGGAATCGCGCAAACATATTCATAGTGAACCATGAGCGTCGCATCTTCATTAGTGCAAGAAATTTTAGGAATTCGTACACAATAAAACAGGAATATCTAAGTGAACAACTGGCATTGTTATTGTTGTTTGTTGTTGTTGTCTGTTAATAACAGAAGTTTATTTATTACGTGTTGAAAGTAAAACCTTTAATGAGTGAAATTAATAAGTACATTAAAATACAATACAAAAGTACCCAGTATAATCCTATTAAATATTTAATAACACCCATACAGTTAAAAACAACAAAATGAAACTTCCAAACCATGAACAGAGTGACGAGTGTCGAACAACAGCAGGCGACCGTCATTCCCGGCGGTGGTGACCACCCGGTCATTGAACGGGTCGATGCTGAGGCTGCACACCGCCCTCTGATGCTGGAGCACCTCCAGGGGACATTTACTCTCCAAGTCGTGGACTATCACCTGTTAGATATTGTGTCCTTAAAAAAACCTTACCTACATAGGTAACAAGTTTTATAGAACCAGTTACCAGTGAGTTGTCTTGAAACAAAACACCAAATAGGTAACAATATTATATTATATATTATATTAATTAACAATTTAGATACTATACAAAATAAAACTGTTATGAACTATGTCAGCATTTATTGAATAATGCAATGTACATTTGAAACTGAACAATTGAATCCTGTGCTAGATGTTCTGTTATTTGTATTCAACACAAAGATTTAAAGATTCTAGGATTCAAATATACAAATCTTGGTATGTATTGTGTAAGACACATGTTATGGAACCTTATCACAATATGTTTTTGTTATGATTACTTAACATTTGCATAAATGTGTCAACAAAGTACCAAAGACTATTCTACAGATTCTTCAAGTCCTATGATCTGAACCTGTAATAACTGTCCTAAGAGTTCTATACAATTGTATGACATGTGCAATGTGTTTTATTTATTTCCACACATTTGACTGGCAGCCTCATCCTCTCTGAAATTATCTAAGACTGAAGGAACTCCAATACTTACGATATCATCATTTCCCCCTGAATAGACCTTCTGATTGTCATTAGTGATGCCGAGGCAGAAGATATTGGACTGGTGCACTGCTTTCATTGGCTCTGGCTTGCTGTGGTTGAGGATGGCCTGCCCAAACTGCCATAGCATCACCCTCCTATCATCTCCTCCTAGGAAAAATAATAATAAGAAAAGATAGATATTGTATTGCACACAAGAGACACAAAGTACACAAACAGGAAAGCACAGTAAAGATCTAATAAATCTTATATCGTAACTCTTTAGTTCTTGGTAGTGAGCTAGATAGATTAAAGTTTTGAAATATAGGTTTTAAAAACATAAAAGGTCTTTCAGTGTCATAATAACTTATTGTTATGTATATTCATAAATACATATATACATAGATGCAAACATATAGATGCGCATTTATGAAACAGGTTCTCTTGTTATCAATCAATGAAAACAATTTATAAACCTACATAAACATTGAACAGAATGTCTGTGACAGCATCCTGGTCTTGCTTTGCTACCTAAAATTCTAACTGTACTGATCAGCAACAGCTAAAGCGACATGAATAATAAAATATGAAAATTATATACCTGATACGAGCAATTCGCCATTACTGGAAAACTCGATGGCGTTAACACATCCAAAATGGCACACCAAATCTTTACGATACAAGTTCTTTGCGGCATTCAAACGACTGTTAAACAGTTGAGTTCTCAAGTTCGGTATAAGTCCATATTCTCTCTTTGTAATATAAGGTAAAGGACTCGCATTATTCGCCATCTTCAGAAAATCAGAACAAAACCACCATTTTCTGACACGAATGAACAACTTTTTTCCCGTCGATCAGCTGTATTTTATTTTTAAAAACAGTTTACGCTCCGTTATGTGCCACATCATAGAAATAAAATAAGCAAAAATTGATTCTAAAATAGTAGAAAGCTTCAAGGAAATATTGGAAGAGCTTTGAATAGAAAAAATGTGTTATACTTGAATTTCTTTCATGAAATCGAAATAATTTAGATCAAAATATATTTTTAAAATTAAATATATCTTTCTCCGTATGTGAAATGAAACGCAATGAAATATATTTATTACTTGGGGCAAGCGTTGCTACTTGATGCTATTCGCTGTAGATAATTTTCCTCGATTTTGATTGGTTGTCTAGGACTAGGATTACAATAATTTTACCGCTCCTTATTCTAACTTTATCGATTGATAAATCCTGGAAACTAAGAAACAAAAATTCACAATCATTCACCTCCAAAATCCGCCCGCCTAACCATCAATAATTATACACGCATCTTGATCATAATTAAATAATATGAGGAGGTATTAAGGATTTGCTTGAAAATAAATTGATCGATCAATTAACAATCGATTTCAACAACTTGGCCATAAATAAAATATTTAAAAAAAATACTGTCAAGAACACGTGTGTTATTGTTCTTCATAGATTGGTGATTATTTTTTTATTCTTGCTCAATATTAATAAAAATAAGGAATTTGAGTGATATGGTAGTAGCTTACGAAATGAGCAAGCCATCCATAAAAATATCAGGTAAGCAGAATTAATATTTTCTTTTCTCGGGCCTAAAACACCATGTTGGTAATCAATGGTATAGCAAATTCACGATATTAGAGCCGAAACTTATAAAACTTGATGTTTCAGTGTCAGATTCAGACTCATCAAGTGTTGAGGAATCTGATGAATCTGAACACGATGTGGAGATGGACGCTGATGATGTTGAAGCAGACGTCGAAAACGTATCTTCAAGTAATGAAAATGACTCCGAAAGTGAACTCTTGATGAAGAATGAAGGCTGGGCGGACTCGGTCGCAAAGATTCTCGGCTCCGGCAAACCCAAAAACAAGAAGACACTAGTATTATCAAGAGCGAAAAAGTATACAGAGATCGTAAAAAAGGAAGCAGACGTCAAACCTGCTTTTGAGGTTATAGGGGAAATAAAAGAAGAAAAACCTGAGGTGAAAAAGGAAGATACAGTTTCTACAGAGCCACCTGTTAAGAAAAAAGTAAGTAAATAGAAATAGAAATATATTTATTGCCAATATACATAACAATTTAAAATTTAAAATTATAGTACAAATAATTATAATATGATATATAATGAATATGTAATGTATATTTGGCAAAAGGGGGGAAAGTCAGCAAATGCTGACATACTCGGGTACCAAATATGCAGCGCTGTTTTTCATTTCCCAAAGAAAAGAATTTTAATAGAATGTGTACTTAAAAACGGAATAATTCCTTGTCACTTTGTTCTTAGGAATTTACTACATATGATTAAAAAAAAATTCTTACAGAAGCATGAAAAACCATCAATACGAGTTAAACCAAACATATTGGAAAAGGACAGAGAAAGGCTACTTGCAAAAATAGCAACAAAAGGTGTTGTACAACTATTCAATGCAGTCAGAAATCAACAGAAAACACTGGAAAAGGAAATTAACAGGAATGATATATCTGAGACAAAGAAAGAAAAAATATTGAAGAAGTTTGATAAAAGAACTTTCCTAGATACTCTCATGGGACAAACAAAATCTGTAATAGTGGATGAAGCCAAACCCTTCAAGAATGAAGTCAAAGATGAGAGTAAACCACAATGGAATGCACTAAGGTATTTATGCACAATCTCAAATCTTTTTGATAGTAGATTTAATTTTCCATGGTAGTAGCCATAATATCAAGTTTTTATAAAACCCTCGCACCGTGACCCCTATTGCTAAGTATTTGCAGTAAAAATCTATTTCTAGAAATTCTGGTTGAAACTGATTTGATATGTTTATGTGCTTTCAGAGATGATTTTATGATGGGAGCGAAGATGAAAGACTGGGACAAAGAATCTGTTGATGAATAAAAGATAAAAATTGTTATGTATTATTTTAATAAATTATAACTAGTGTAAATACATGACATTCTTATTTACAAAATTATCTGGAATTATTAATTTCATTAGAGTTTAATCCTTATTATAAGAAAATTGGTATGGTTACATTTTTATTTGATGTACATAGAATAGGCATCATTTCCGACTGAATGCTGGGTGATCTGCTTTGGTAGAGTTGAGTAAATTTTCACTGGAAGATTCCAGACCATGGTCTCTATGGGTACATTCAAAGGGGCATTCCAGTCCTTGTCTTCAGGATTTGGCAATAGTTTCTCATTTGTCGTCACAAACTCAAAATGAAGACGCCATCTAAGTGACACTGAAAGTAAATTTTTGAAAATTATTTAGTACCAAACCAAAACCATTACTATTAAGTTACAATAACCTCTTCTGAAGTTTACCTTGCACATCTGTTTGATGAGTTAATGAAAGAAAAAGAAAGCAGCACTTCTAAACTTATTAGTTACTGTGTCCCCTTATTTTATTATAATATTTAGTTCTTATAACCGACTAAGAACAATCTGGCCAGTATAAACTATAACAGATAATCAATATTTAGTTACCATCATCAACTTCAAAAGCAGGTGTAATATGCAGTGGTATTGGCAGTATAAGCTGTGAATGTGTGAGCCCTAAAGTTACTTCGTGGTATCTGGCCACTGTCATGGATCTGCTGCTGGTATCCTTGTTGGCATTCTTTGATGGTGACTTGGATTTTATCACTTCTTCTGGTTGTAGTGATACTGATACCTAAAATGGGACATTAGAGTTAAGTGAAAAGTTGTAAATTTTTGGTGGAAACTTCACTAGATGGTGGATTTTGAAATTCATCTAGTAGTCTGTTTTCTGTGGTGGAAACCACACATTTAAGCTTACTATTAATATTTTTTCTAAAATATCTACAAAGAATTCCTTACTTGCATGCAAGTGACAGTCCCCACAGAGAAGTCAAAAGTGCCAACAATGTCTTCACCCAGCTTGTAGGCAGATTTGAATAAACAGAACCTTCCCACTTTGCCCCTAGTGTTAGTGATCATGTAGGAGTTCGGACTTCTTCTGGCTGTCAGATTCTGAAACCAAGAATGGAAATACATATGTAAGTATCAAGTCAAAAGGGGCACTGGATTTTCACCTGTTTTCTTCTATCATGTTAGTAATCATGCAAATTTTCATAAATCACCTGTAAAACTTGCAATGCCATCGTCAACGGTGTTTCAACTTTTCTTTCCTCTGAAAAAGGATTTGTAGGTTGAAGTTCCTCAGTGGTCTCGTTGCCACATAAGGCAGCAAGGTCCTGCACATTCATGATAGGACTGATCGGCAGAACTCTGAACGGTATCCTGACCATTTTGATGTGAGAACCAACTTTTTGTGTGGCTATTGTGATCTTGTATGAATACTTTACTGTTGTGCCTCTGTATGATGGAGGGGATTCGATTGGTAGGGATTCTCTGTACCAAACTGTAAAAGCAAAAAAGAAATAATAATTTGTCAGACAATAAACCATAGCTTTCTAAAAGCAGAACTGCACTGAACCTTTCACAAGTGTAGAAAAATAAAAATGGCAAAATTAATCAAAAAACAATAAAAATACTCTTACTTACAAGTCTTGGTCTCTCCAAGAGGGATAGTCAAATCACAAAACAGAATTTTAGGCTTTGTATGAAATATTACATCTCCGATATCACACGAAGTTACTTCTAAAGATGTTGTTTTTTCTATAGTCGGGGTCTTCTCACCCGTGTTTCCTGACGTCGAGTAGAAGCAGTGTATCTGCGCTGATGCCCATGCCAGGTTTTCTAAGATATCACTGAAAAGGGGAATCTTATGAGAATGACATGAATCATATAGGAATGTCAAAATAGCAAAATGAATATTTACCTATGGCTTTGGGAGTTCCTGTGCTCAGGCTGAGTTGTATGGCAGAAGGTAATGAAACATTCCAGAGCCTCGCCAGCCAGATAAACAGTACCAGTTGTTAATTTTGCTGAGAGTTCAATCATTGTGAACACATATGGGTATTTATTAAGGTGTTAATTTGTTTGTCAACTGAAATTAAATGGAATGAGTTATACAAATAACAAGTTCTACGTAAATTAAACGAATTTGTAATTTTTTCCCATCGAACCAAAATCCACCTCACAATAACAACACAAGACAAGTAGTAAGTAATAGAACAAGGCCGATTCTCGTTCGCAATGTTCGACATGTAAGTCGAGCATTACAGATATCTTATCACGCTCACACATTTTGAATGTGAATGTGAGCGAAAGAGAGCAACGTTTAATTTGACATTCCGATTTGATTTTTGACAAGTGTTCGCTGCAGCCAATCAAGAGGCGCTGACTTCAAGTGGGGGTGGGGAGAGCTTGTGATTGGCTGCAGCGAACCTAACCGGTGCATGTAGTCCTAGCCTTAGATGAAAGTTCTGAAATTTTATAAAACGTATCGATTTCGATGCCGCCAAAAAAGGGATAATGCTTCAATGAAACGTCCTTTACACACGTACACAATCTTGCATATGAATGAGCGTTACAGTTTCATCTAGGTTTAGATAGATTTGCCGCCCGGCTATCGAAGCCGCGGTATAGAAGTCACTGTCTAAGTTTCTGAACGAATTTACGTTTCGTTTCGTGTTCGCTTGGTGGCGCGTTTGCTGCGTGCACTGTGGCCAATTTCGTTTTGTGAAATGGAACGTTGTTTTTAACGAATGGTGGTTTGAAATTACTTTTCTTCATTGAATTTGCAAATGAATTTGAAGTAAACAAAATGCTAATATCGGACGGAATAAATCACGGAAAATTACAATCTATAATAGTTGGAGAACTGAAGAAAGCTGGTTTAAAGCACCGGCTAAAGAAGATAATACTGAAAAATGTGAAAGTAATTGCTAGCATTCTATGATACCGGCGTTATTCGAATAAAAAATAAATAGAAATCTATTTTTGTGAATGAAAGTCACACTTTTCTTTATTGCAGGACCATAAGACTGTATTTGGAGCGCCGTTGGTGAAAGTTCCGTCGTGCAGTGTGATCTGTTGTGGTAGTACTTTGAGTGTTCCCATAGTTGTGAGTGAGATGTCGTCTGTATTGAGGGCAAACGCTCACGTTGAGGGTCTCTTCCGAAAAGCTGGCTCTCAGACACGTCAGAAAGATATAAAAGTGAGAAGCTCGGCTATGTTTAAAATACACATTAGCAAATAATTTTTACTTCACTAAAAATTATGGGATATTTTTTACAGAGATTACTAGACGCAGGTGGATGTGTGTCAGACGGTCATCACCCCATAGACGTTGCCAGTGTCCTCAAGCAGTATCTACGGTGCCTTCCAGAGCCATTGATTAGTGCTGAAGTGCAGGATTTGCTGCTCCGATGTAAGGTCACAGCTGGAGACGATGCTCTGAAACCAATCTTGCACACACTACTACTGCTGCCAGTTTTACATGTTCATCTCTTGCATTACATCATGGAGGTTTGTCTATTCTTTTCAAATTACAATTTCAGTTATTTTGACAATAAAATGTATTTTTCTCTTATATTTCCTGCTTATTATCATTATTTTTCAATTACCTACTTGTTGGCCTCATTAAAACTAAATGGAACTTAATTAAATACTATATTTTCCTTAACCACTAGTTAAATTAGCTTCAATTTGGTTTTTATGATTTGGGTCAGGGTTTGTCAAAGTGTGGTATGCAACATATACTGCTAAGGGGTTATAGTATATTTTTGGGAGCATGCTGAAGGAGGTAGAGGTAAAATTTGGTGTTGACAATTAAAATAGCGTACACAGGAAAAAATTAGTTTTGAGTAATCCTGATTTCGGTCAACTTCGGTAGAGATACAATTATTCACACGCAAAACAGTCGCTGAAGACGTCGATTTGCGGAAATCAGCCCGTTATTACAAGCTACAATTATTTAAGGGTCGATTTATAAGGGGTGTTTTCACGCCCAACCGTCCAAACAACAGTTGTCAAACAAACTACACTGGTTCTTATTACTCAATTTGTTTGAAATCGCGTGATGACGCGGTTCACACGCACCGTTTAATATAAATCGAGTAATGAGAACCCAAAAATCCAAGAAGACAAAGCACGGCAGGCAGTTGAGCGTTTTCATATAAATCGGTCTTAAACCATCTTTCTGTGTAGAGCTAGATTTCATGATAATCATTTTTTCAGCTGCTGAACTTCATAGCGTCGCGTCACAAAGACAACCTGATGGACGCCACGAACCTCGCCATCGTGATGACCCCCAGCATCATGCCGCTGCCGGCAGCGTCGACAGCTCAGCGACTGGAGCACCATGTTGCTCTTGTAAAGGTTCTCAAATACACTATTTTTTGATAACAATATGCTATGATTTTCGGGCTTTGCCATAAACAGCCTCCGGCTTTAGGAAATTAGTTTAATATAGTACTAAAAAATTGTCAAGGGTAATAAATCGAGGCTCACGTACAATAGGGATTAAGATTTTGGGGGACCTTGACCACCCTAGCCTCCTTCCCCAGGAACGCCACTGCTTAAACGGCCTTTACGAAAGAAAGTTTAGTCAGGGTTTATATACAAATTTCACAATTCAAGGTTCTTCAAGTTCAATCATAACAACTAAATATTATTAAAATTAAATATTTGGAATTAGTCTGGATTACCTACAACTTTTGTTCATACTAATTCTAAGGGAGAACAGACCCAGACAGACCCTGCACTGACTCCAGAACCTGGAGTTTTATGCAATTCCCCCTGAACTATCAGCCCAGGCAAACTACTGACGGCATACTTGACATTTTGTTCATACTTAACTGAGTTTGTAGGTAATTAACTGAGTTGTAAACTTTTTCAGATATTCATCGAAAACTCGAAACATATAGGACTACTTACGGAAGACCTCATGACGCAGCTGGACGATGATTCCGGTGTTTATCTGGCAAGGGGGAAGAAAAGGAGGAGCGGGTCTTTCAATCGTAAGTCCACATTGACTGCTCTAATGGGGAAGGAAAACATCGTTACAAATATCGGCACGTAAGTAAAATGCTCTGAACATAGCAGCGCACGTCTCTTTAGACATGTTATTGTCAGAAAATGAACTGTATTGATTGTACCTGTCTAATTTTTTGCTATACGCACTGACTCTGCGCAACTTCATGGCATTTTAGTTATGTGCCAATATCTGTAAGAAACCTGTATGTATGTCATGGAAAAAATAAGTTACCGAAGGCGTGTGAAATCCACCAATCAGCACTGGGCCTGCACTATAGATCATGGCCCGCACCTCTATGTGCAAGGGGAGGGCAAACGCAAAATAGGCGCTGAAGACGTTGAGTTGCGCGAAACCAGCACGTTATCACAAAAGGAGGGCAGTGCTCCAATAGTAGGACGCAGGAATATATGCTATATCATTTATTCATCCAGCTTGATTGCATTTTGGGCAACGACAAATATTTTTATAGTAATAATAGAATTATTCGTAAATCTGAATATTCGTTTATCGCCCAAAGTAGACTACGCAATTTTTTTTGTATAAGGATAGCAGTCTAGCATAAGGCCTGACGGTAAGTGGTCACCGTTCATCATCACCCATATTCATCTTACCTCGCTATGATGTTATTAGGGTTTCACTGCCAACCTTAAGGACTGGGAAATATGGTAGATGTCCTTTGCCGGTAAGTACATTGGCCCTTCAAACCGAAACAGCAACTCAAGGATTGCTGCTTTGGGGCAGAAATAGGTAAAAGGGTGGTAATGCCCCAGGTTGACTTTGCACAGAGTCGTAAGGATTTTATGTCCCAACAGTCCCGTTGCAATCATCACTGGAGAATTGGGACAAAAAAAACCAGTCATCGACAAGGGACAAGTGGGATTAGAGGCTAGCACAGTGGATATGTTATGGACCAAGTGATTAATAGGACATTATTCATAATGTCCAGACAGTTTGAATAATGTCCAAAATGAGGCGGCAATATGATAATAACTATGGCTGGTCAAAGTGCCGTTAAGGGGGCACAAATATAAGTCGAAGGAGCCCCGCGTCGTTGCTTGGTTGTCATAATGCAACCTAACATAACCTACAATATCCGAGTCGGTTTCGCATCCAATAGGTTTCTGTGACATATTGCCCAATTCGACTTGTCATTATTCATACTGCCCGGGCATTATAAATAGTGCCACCATTAATCACTTGGTCCATAACAGATATAACAGC
Organism: Hofmannophila pseudospretella; assembly: GCA_947369225.1. Taxonomy (NCBI): domain Eukaryota; kingdom Metazoa; phylum Arthropoda; class Insecta; order Lepidoptera; family Oecophoridae; genus Hofmannophila; species Hofmannophila pseudospretella. The sequence continues at coordinate 8,889,072 of OX376330.1, read as the reverse complement.
TACCGATTCCTTTCATATTGTAGGTATGCTGAGCGGCTTACGCAAAATGGTTTCCGGTAACGTGAATACACCAGCCACTGTCCGCGAAAATGGGAAAACTCCTGTTCTGAGTAAGTCTGCGGCTAAACGGAAGTTCGACAGCTACGACGGACTATCTGCTAAAACAAAGTGAGTACCTACTTTCTTTAATTTGTTTCCTGCACATAAATAAATAGGACTGGTAGCGCCCTCTGCGTTTTCCGAGTTCATATTTATGTTCTCACTAAATTAAAATACAGTGCATGAGTTTTTAGAAAAATATTCGGGTCTTGAATACTTTAGTTAGTTTAGCTTTAGATTTAGGGGCCATCAGAATCGATACCACTGTATATCTTTTTTTTTTAAATGCTTATGTAGGTGGGATGATCACAATCACGTAGGTATTTTATGTAGGTTTGGATGATGTTTCAACCTAATATATCAATTTTCAACAGGAAAGAAATTACCAAGAACTTACCACAGAAAGAGTTAACCTTTACACCAATGAAAATGTAAGTTGTACATTCTTAATTTCTGCTCTACACATGGTGGTTTTGGTGTTTAACGAAATACTTATGTGACTGTTTGATTTTCAGGGGCCTTGAACGAAAGAGGTTACGACTCAGCTTAATGGATGCAAGAAGTACACCAATCATCAATTCAGACTTCAGTTCACACAAAAACTCCGAAACTAGCGTCAGCAGCGAAGATGTGCTTACTTCCTCCGAACATTTGTTCAGCGCACATGATACCATAGACTTATCGCCTGATATGAAACAAGCAGACAAAGATTATGTAAGGATATCGAAACAGGAATACGAAGAAATTAAAAGCAGAGTATCTGCTATAGAGACTAGACTGTCCAGAGAATTTACTGACGTCATACCTCGAGTACAACCTTTGCAACAAGTGCAGAATTGCTACGAACAAACATTGGAGGAAGTGGCGATGTTGAACTACCCCACTTCAGACCACTTGGCGAGACGACTGAGCAAAGAACTTAAGATACGGCCAGAGGAACAAGCCAAGATCATTCGTTCTCCAAGTGCGAGGAAAATCGGCTCCATACGGCGACGTTCCAAAGAAAATGTGACTAAAATAGTAAGGCATAAGTCATGGAATGTGTCTTCACAATCACAGGCTAGTCATAATGTGGATAGGTTCTACCCTTACGTGGGATTGACTCGACGAGAACGAATAACGACTAAGCCCGAACTAGTTGTGGCGAAGATACAAAACTCCGGCTGGAACAGCTCAATGTCAGAAAATTCCCTCAACAATGTCTCAGATAGTAATCAAAAGTATCACCTGCGGAAACGTGTTAGTGTCGCGTCAGATTGCAATCTAGATAAAACCATTTGTAAGCCGCATCCGCGAAGATCTTTGAACGTACCTATGAACACTAGCTATGATGCGACAGCATCAGAAAATTCAATGAATAACACGTTCAATTCGAGTGGGAAGTCAAATAATTCCGTTGAGCAACAGTACCGATACAAGAATGCAAATAAACTCCTAAAGAGTCCATCGCAGCCCAAATGGCGTAATGCTGCAGCATTCTTCATGGACAAGACAGGAGAGGTGGATGGCGCTAATTTATCTGGACGGCCTTCTGTGAACAAATTACGCAAGCAGAACGCTGGAGCTGTTCTTGCTAAAGCGAAACTCTTCGAGTCCAGTTCTGATAAATCATCTGAACGAAACGAGAAAACTGCGCACGCAGGATTCGCAAGAAGACCGAGAGTAAACGGTCAGCATCAGGTTAAGCCACAGAGAGTAGCTCATGTCAAACCAAAAGTTCATACTACTGTTGAAGATGCTCCTAGTCCTCCTAGGATACCAGTTAGGATAAACAGGAATATGGTTGATGCTGCTCCGAAAGTCGCAATGCGATGTTACCGTCCGAATATGATTCAGGATAAAGACGTCAACACCTTGCAAGCGAATCCAAAGTCCACACCGCCCGTTAAGAAAATGGTTTCTCCACACAATCATTTCTTAAAGACACCCCAGACACCGGCTTTGAAAAAACCTCTGTGCACGCCAAGGAGTTTACGTACTCCAGTTCCAGTCGGTGATCTTAGAAAACTAAACACACCCTTGAAGGCTCTACCTGTCTCTCCGAGAAGACGATCTCCTAGACAAAAGTTACGTGCTTAATTAATTACCGTAGTTTATTTTAGGAGTTTCTCCCAGTGACTAAAAAAATCATAATTATTAATTTTGTAGCACTAAAATAGTTAAAATCAACTATTTTAACTAGATTTAAGGAATCGTGATTAAACGAATCAGTGGCCATGTGTAAATATTTTAATTATTAATGTTTTGATTGAATTAACAATAAACGTCTATAAAAAGTTTACACTTGTTTTTTTTCAGTCGTGCAAAACGTAAAATTGGAATGTAATTTGTAAATACAACTTATGCCCGCTGTACACACTCGCGACAGCCCGAGAGTGCGGGTCTGAATATAGGCATGTATCGCATTTCAGTACGTTTTTGTCAGCGGGGCGTAGCGTAGAAGAGAGGGATGAGCACGGGTCGCCGCGCGGTATGGAGGACATGCCCCGTTCTACACCCCGCTAACACCTAAAAACATGTACTGAATCGCGATACATGCGTATATTCAGATCCACACTCCCGGGCTGTCGCGTACTGTATGTACGTACATGGTGTTCTAGTCTCGCCTCGAGTCGAAAGCGTAGGCGAGAACCCGCATGTACACACACGCTTGTTTTCTACAATATTATATGGTCTGTCAAGCTCGAGTTGAAATTTTTAGTGCTATCAAACAGAATCGGTATTATGGAACGCAACAAACGCAAAACACAATGACAAAACAACATATCCTGATGCTTGGGTGGAAATTAATATCCCAGTTGCAGACATCCATCTTGGCGAGTATCCACACTTCAAATAATTAACCAGTGTATCGAGACCCTCGGCGGAAGGCCGAGAGCGAGTATGTACAGCCGGCATTCGATTGTAAGCAAAATAAAATTATCAATTATTATACTGTAGTGTGAACATAATAATGTGGCGTTGTGATGTTTGTCAAAAAGGATTTTTGAAGCTAGATAAATAAAAAATCCAATTTATAATATTATATGATGTATATCACGGCTTTTACAGTGGTATTTTCATGTGTATAAACAAAATAATCCAGATTTCAATTAATAAATTAAGAAAAGGTATGTATTGACAATTTAATAAATAACAATAATTTTCACATTCAAGAATAATAACATCGGCGCCACAATAATTTCGACGATAATTATTATAATAATATAATTCACAATTCTGTTCTTGGGGTTCAACTAAAATATTTTCACTTATACACTTAGCGATGATCACAGATTGAGGATTATAAAAAAGCAGATTTAGAACATACCGTGCTATGGAGAGACGATTTAACAATTCGAAACTTGCAATAGTGATTACTGAGTAATTTAGATTTTCATTATAGCTTATCGGCTAACTTATCACTATCAGCACTCTGGCCGCTCACGCACGGCTCCCCCAGTGTCCTAACATTGCTTCTCGATCGATATCAATACCAAATTTAAATTAACAATATAATAAAATATCAATTGTACCTAAGATCTTTTCCATTTTAAATACGCACATTCGTTCTTAATTTGCATCTTAATATACACTAACGGGCCACTCCCGCGGCTAATGATATCTCCGAACTATCTACTGGCTCGCTGCGCAGGCGACACGCACTTCACATACAAGCGACGGCCTTCTGAGCATAACGTACGTATCATAATTAATCATACATATTGTGATCAATAATAAAAATATAATGATACAAATACATTAATTGCTACATTTCGATTATTGTGTGACATAAATATTTACAAAGCGCATTAGGAGCGCCACATTGTTAGGCGAGGCAGACTCCTAACGAGATTAGAAAGTGCGTCGCGCCTAGCTTCCACAATACAACACTCCGCGACCGACGACGCATCGGCTCCGGCCTCACAACTATCTTTATTAACTAAAACAGCTGAACAATACACTATTGTCAGGAGAGCTAAAGAATAAATGCTCCAACATAAAATGAATTCGTATCGTCAAATTGTTAAAATTGATATATATTACAAAAAGCCACCCCGACCCTCCCAGTCGCTGGACAGAGAACCTAAACTACGTAACTAAAATTATGTATAGTTTGTATAATTGTTTGACGGAAATAAAAGAAAAAAAATCTTCCCCATGATCATAAAACTATAGTAGATGCTATAATATAAATATTACTACCAGTACATCTTACAAAACGAATAACATTACTCTAAATATGTGATTTTTTCGAGATTATGGTACGATTATAATTTTGGGAATGCATGATACTACTCGACGTATTTATTAAGTACCGATGATTGAAAGGAAATCTCTACTTATACATACACCGAAATGTCCGAAATACGTTGCTTTCGTCAACTATAGTGTACAAAGATGAAAAATACATAATTATCGGTTACACCAATGCGAATAGAACGCGCCAAACAGCTTATAATCAGCGACCTCAATGAGATATAGTTTTAGGTAATAAAAATAATTGCTAACTAGAATACGGTAATAGACAACAAGTGTAAAACAAAGTACGATCGGATTGATAGAAAATAATTTGTATAATAAATCGTTGCAGTCTGGCGAGTAATACCTAAAGTAATAAATAATAATGTTCATAGTAAGTTTCCGACGAATACTGATATCCGACGCGTGGCGAAGGTGCCTGAGGCGCGGTGGGCGGTATCGGACTGGCACGCGGGCACGCCGCCGCCGTAACGCTATGAAATAAAACTTACAGGCCATTACGTGCCACACTTAAAATCTGCGAGTATACTTTATAATGAAAAATGGATTATGGCGGCGTGCTGTACGCACATTCGGGCCAGCATTTACTGTCAATTCAGTATGGTGTTGACAGTTAAATTCTTCTTTCCCTCATTATTTTAATATTCAATAATAGATTCCCGCAAAATAACACCTGATTCCATCACTAGTTGAACCACGTGTGACGGGCCATTCTCCCCTCCCCCATCGATTATTTTAAATTCATTAAATTCATGGATTACCACAATAACACCTGATACCATCAACAAGTTAAATCCGGCCCGAACTGAATGTGAACAGCACAGCACACCTTACAGATTCACGTGCTGCCATTTAAAAATACTCATGTGCGTTGAAAAACGAGCACTATACCGCCTCAAGGAGATAGCCTTGTACAGCGATTAGCGCTACAGGACATGCATTACAGCTACGATGAGCGATGAGTTATTTCGAAGAGTTAGAGCGGCGCCGCGTGCGACAGTCGCTATGGCGATGGCGGTGTCAGCTCAGTTGACCATGAGCGTGTGCGACTCCATGGGCGCGGCCGAATCGTACAGCGTGTCCGTGTCTTGCGTCGGCTCGCCCTGCAGCTGGCACTGGTTGGACAGCGTTCCAGCGCCGCAGTCGCAGAAGAACCTGGAAATGTTGCTGCTGTTAGTTTCTTTTACAGGCTAAGTCGTATTCCTCACTGATGGTGGTTAAGGTAGTTTCCAAGTATCAAATATTAAATGCATATAGTCATAAATTAATGGTCAAATGTGATAACAGAATTAAAATTAGTTGAAAAATTAATAGCTACAGGCAATCAAAAATCAGAACAGTAGAAAGAAACAGCAATAAGTTTTATGACGTAACTGTTTTCTAGCGCCATACAAGCAGGTCCTGGCTCCATATAAAGGACTGTTTTGCTAGAAAAGGACAGAATATCTATCCAATACTAACTTTAACCATTAATATTTCTGATGTTAGTAGAGACATGGAAAAACTAATTTTAGATCCTTCTTTAGTATGTCCATGAAAGTTGATTGATGCAATAAAAAAATATTATATTAATACCGTATTCTAGGGATAGGCACATTTAATGGGGTGGTTTGCAATGCCTTCCCCTTTTCACACACTGGTTATCTGTGTGCAGGTTTCCTCACGATGTTTTCCTTCAACTCTAGAGCAGTCGGTAAATGTACATGACATTGCATGGTTTCGAACTCGTACCTCCCGCATGGGAGTCCGGCGTCCTAGCCACTGCGCCACCAACGCGCATGTTTTTTTTTATAGCATAAGGAGAGCAGACGAGCAAAGGGACCACGTGGTCACCATTGCCCATAGACATCTCACCTCAATATAATATTATTCGAGAGATTTAGATGCGCTGCTAACCTCGGCGATTTAAATGGACTGTCTCATAAAACATACCACCTTCAAGATTATTGATTATTTTTTATTGTAATTTACCTGTCATGGCGGATGAATTCTACATCGTGTCCGGAATGGCACGTTTTGATGCAATTCACGCAGATAGCGTTACGGTCTGTCGTGTTGCAAGTCTGGCACCTGGAAATAAACAATCACCTTCACTTCACCACTTCTGGGCAAAGGCCTCTATCCGATCTCTCCAAAACCAGTATTTTTTTGAGATGATTCTCGGTAATGTCTAATTAGAATTGATTTAGTGGTTTCCAAAATCTTGAACTACTATATCTGATAAGATCTCATGATCTCATAGGTGGTTCGTGATTTCATCAGAAATGTTTAGGACTAAGGTGCATTTTCGACATCTGGATTCTGCTCTGACGATGACCAGGAAAAAGTAAGTGGACTTCTAAGTAACTGGAATTCTTAGTAACTTGCCAATTGTAATTTGCCTATAAAAGGTTGTCAAAAGTCATAATTTTTTATTGTAAGTAAGTACCTTAAAGTACATCTTTACAATGTCATTTTTTACTTTACCACAACTTCGTAACTTTTTGTAACTTATCAAAGGTTGTAACTTACCTATAGAAGTCGTGCATCGGAAACGACGTGTATGACGAGATCTTGTAGAGGCACTGGCCCCCGCCCACGGCCTTTTCCACAGCGTCTTGATTGCTGAAGATCTTGTTGCCCCGCACTAGTGGAGACACGCCCGATGCCAGACACAGACCTGATGAAAGATGATGTTGCGTTAAAAAATATAAATAAAAAAGATGTACACCCATGGGTACACTAATCTATTGTTAAATAATTGTTATGCAAATTACCACGCTCGACGGGTAGGGTTGGAGACCTGTCCGGACGGAACACCTTTTTCCGTAGCTCTACCCCTTTTATCGGTCAGAAACATCGTTCGCTAGATAAAGATTGTTTCCACGGAATCGACCCGCCGATGCCGAAGAGTGCAGGCGCTTAGGAGCAATCTTTCTCACTCTAGCGAACGATGTTTCTGAGCGACAGACAGGGATAGAGCTACGGGAAAATGCTGTTTGCGGGCAGGTGAGGTCCAACCCTAATGTAGGCGCAGTTACATATAGTCATTGACCGCTTCGGCGACCGCCCTGCGGTAGACGATAGGTCGTCTACCGCAAGGCGGTTACCGACCTCGGTTGTTTACAATTGGTCGTTGGCCGAAGTCGTCCAGTGTCATTCGCTCGATGACAAATTAGTGACCCTTGACGTTCGCCGCATGCGATCCAATGACTGGTAATTCACATATAAGCGGTGACCACATGCTGTGACCGTCCAGACGGTCGGTCGACGACCAGGTGTAACCGCACCTTGACGGATTAAGAAATTAAATGTAGGTACCTGTGTGTCACTGTCTTTATGATGACGATGGAATGATTTTGAATGCCAGTAAGCTGCTATTCATTTATAAGTGACAAATACTCTTCTAAACTCACCTCCAAACCTGTTGTTGAATATCTGATTGTGTTCAAGCGTCGCCGTAGCGTTGTTTGTGATCTCCACGCCGGCGGCCAAGCCGTCGAAGATGCGGTTGCGCCGTAATACTGGATGGCTTTGCGTTGAGATCAAAACTCCCGCCTGCGCGTTGCGAAATATATCGTTTTCTTCCAACACGCCCTGTAGAAAGAGACCAGGTTTTATTTATGGAAACACTAGACTTCTATAGCATTGTAAACAATGCCTCAATTCTGGTGTCATTCCCTATATTAAATCATCGCTAAGCGAAACATCACACTCTTACACTGAGGTGTATATGAATGAGCGTTTAAGTTCATTTAAGTTTAGCTTTAAATTTGGCGGGCACGTAGGAATCGACGCCAATGCGACACAGTGACTAGGTTATACCATCGTGTCCATTAGGTATAATATATCAAATAGGTTGAAAATTTCAGGTAATTAATTCTTAGACAGGATTTGTTGTGCAAGACACAGCTTTCGTTGAAAATAAAAACATCCTTATGGACACTGTAGAAGGTATGTTACAAAGCGACATTTTATGTTATTATTTTATGTTACTTTAAAAAGGCCTTCCTGCAGTATCATGGAAGCCAAGATCACTGCCTTGTGGAAAGCGGTTGCCTGTGGTGTCAACAAAGTCACAAATGGAATTAACACACAACAAGATAAATAGATCAGTTGCATCAACTGCCTGCCAAATTCATCCATTGTCTTTACTAGTGCTATTTTAAAAAGACGTTTGTTACATTTAGAGATGAGTCAAGATCCACTTGGTAGATGACCACAATACTATGAAGTCTGTCGTTAAGTCTTAACGGCAGTTCCGACAGCGTTTAGAAGAGCCAGATTCTCAAGTTCGGCAGTCGCTGGTTTATAAGCGATGGCCATTTACATGTATTGTAAAAAAATACATAATTGTTTTCAGTACCCACCTTTCCACCGTTAAAAATACAAATACCCCCGTCGCGTCCGTCAAAGATCTTATTCCTCTTCAGCGTGGGGTTGGAGTCAGTCTTAATCCACACTCCGGCCATGGCGTTATCAAATATTTCATTTTGCTCTAGTAGCCCGAGGCCACCGTTGTATACCAAGACACCTCCGTTCTGGCCGCCCCAGATCTTATTGCCGCGAATGACTGGGTTGCTGCCTGTTCGAATCTGGACGCCAGAGTAGAGGTGATTGAAAATGTCGTTGTCTTCTAACTTTCCATGGCCATTGTCGTAAAAATATACGCCGACCTGTGGACGATTAAAGTATTTTCAAACAGGTTTTTGAGCAATCTTTAAAATTGTAGGTCACATTGTGCTGGTAATGAAGAAGTTTAATAAGCAGGCGTAGTTTTAGTTGCCTTATAAGAGTGCGTTCCAAAACCAGTAGAAATCATTCACGTTGACAGCTGTACATGTTCCATTGCTTGTGTCAAATAAATATTTGATGAATTTTCTACTGTTAACGCGGTAATGAAACATGAACAATTATTAACGTGAATTGTTTTAATTGGTTATGGAACGCTCTCTTAGAGTGGTATTGATGATGTATTTATTACGAATCTATTTAGAAGTTATGTAATGCCCGCGTTTACAAACTCGCGCGTGCTTCCACGAGCGTACGTGAGATAGGACGAGCACGAGTGTGAAAACGGTGCGTTCGCGTAAGCTCGCCGCTCGTGTCGGTGTCGGGTTTTTGGACGCGAGTCCTTAAGACCCACATAAGATGGACCTTATGTAAAAAGGGTTAATATAAAATAAATGACTACTTAAATGATATGGCTTGGTCCTAAATTCAGCTCCAGCTCTGCACATAGCGTATATGATTGTATTCATAATTGTAAGATATATTTATTTCAAAAGATGTGCTACTGAAAGTTTCTAGCGCCACTTCTTTCCTTTCAACTACAGCACTTACCAAGCGGTGGTAGAGTAAAAAATTACGTTGTAAAATGTACTGACTTTTCAGTTGTTTACTAGCCGTTGAAGGAGCGTGACGTGATTTTTCAAACATCACGAGAACGGGTCAAAGGACGTCTTAATTCAAATTTTTTCCTTCTTAAAATGACCAAATAACTTTGGATGGAACCTGGAGAGCGATTCTCGCAGCGTTCGACATACAAAAGTCGAGCGCTACGAACGTCTTGTCACGTTCACACATGTAATGTGAGCGAATGAGATAGAACTAATGTCGAATTCGACATTCCACTAAGAGAAAAGCCGTCCTGCCCCATGAATAGCCATATTGTTGTGTCACCTCTCACCTGTTTCCCAGAGTGTATACGATTGCGACGCAACACAGGGGTGGAGCCAGTGGTGATCCAGACGCCGGCGAGCGTGTTGGCGTACACTTCGTTCTCCTCGATGAGGCCCTGGCCCTTCTCGTGCACGTAGATACCGCCGTGCTGACCGTGGTGGATCTTATTGTGCCTTACTATTGGATCGCTGTTTGTGCGAATCTGTGTACAAGGTTTAAATATGTTATAGCAAATTAATAGTCATCGTGATTTGTTTCAGTTTCATATTGTGAGAATACAATTTGATAAAAATATTATGATGTTGTAACAGTTGTCTTCCAATAAGAATCTAACAGAATCGAACTTTTTCCTCATTGTCCGAGAACTGAACAACTTTTTTCCACGACTTTTAGAAAATCGTAAGAATTTTGACTTTCAATAAAAACAACTCGTAGAAAGTTTCGTACGCATCAGCATTTCACACCCATGAAAGGTCTTTATTGTGGCAATATAGGGTAACCTCGACCTTATGACCACGACTGTTCTGGGAAGAGTATTTTTTTATTATTACGGGCCACCTGATGGTAAGCGGTCACCGTCGCCCATAGACATCTCACCTCACTGTTGTTATTAGAGGGTTTATGATGCGCTGCTAACCTTGAGGACTAAGATGAATTGCCTCATGTGCCGGAAATTACTCTGGCTCTCTTACCCTTCAATTCGAAACACAAATGCAAGCATTTCTGCTTTACGGCAGAAATAGACGAGGGTGGTATTGTAATTAATTTAGACGGGATTCAAGTTAATGCACTATTTATTGGGATCATAAGTTTAAACATAGGCTGAACACGTTCCTATCGTAGGGCGGAACATCGAATGTCCTTTATTTCAGTAGAATGAATTTTTAAATCTATATTTTTCTTTAGAATTTAAAAGCTTAGTTCTACAATCTTCCGTCCTATATAAAACAGGGATTCAGCTTGCGTGTTAGGCATGTCGTACTTTACTATAGTGTTTCGGGCCCACATAGTGCAGAATAACCCATGAGCAAAAATCTCAAAGCAAGACAATAGTAAACTGCACAACCAAGGCTCGTCTAAATTCATTACAGTACCAATCCAGGCGATCCTTCACATTGTATCTGACTTATAAGAATGAGCATAGGGTAACCTGGGTAAGGTAAGGGTAAATGCATAAAAAACAGACCTGTATCCCAGCCAAAGCGTTCCCATAGATATTATTGTGCTCGATCAGCCCGCGTCCCTCTCCAAAAATGTACACACCGCCCTGATGCCCGTTGTATATCTCATTGCGACGGATGGTCGGGTTGCTATTGGACGTAATCCATACACCGGCGAAGTTGTTCGAATGTATCTTGTTGTCTATGAATTGGCCAAGACCTGACTCGTGGACGTAAATGCCACCGGTCTGACCGTGGTGGATCTCGCAATGAACTACGGTGGGGTTTGCGCCAGCTTTGACTTCGAATCCGGCGATTCTGTTATTGTGTATGTCGTTTGCTTCAAAATAACCCTGTAATCAAATTGTTTTTGTTAGGTTAGTGTTAGAAACCAATTGGACTAATTAAGGGCTGGAAGTAATATTGACGAAATCTGAATGCCTTTAAAATTATTAACCCACTCGAGTAGCTGTGTCATTTTGTTTATAAATTGCACATCACTCTTTCAAAATACGAATAACACTTTTTTTAGACACTAATATGTAACATTTGACGTCCTGACCTTCTGGGAAAGGTTTCTATGTTGGGTTCCTGATCGGTAAATTTCGCAAAGCACAAGAACTTTGGGTGTCAGAAAGTGTCGGGTCTTTAGACTTTGGGTGTCATTTTGTGTTGTCTCTGGATCTACACTACAAGGAATCATTGACCAAAATGTCTAATCTCAAAATGTTGCATCTGGTTTGGTAATATAAATGGACCCCGTTGTCTGACCACCAGTCTCATAAAACATCCTAATTCTGCATAAAAGATTCAGTTAAGTCTTCATTAAAATACCCCTCATTAAAAAACCCCTTTCTACGCCAAAGACAGAGATGCCACTAGACTTAAGTCCTTAACTTTAAAGACGGTTGCAACTCACGGTAAGACACGATTACACTTACCAATCCATTCTCAAAAGTGAAAATACCGACGTCCCGGCCGTGGTGTATATGATTACGCCGCATGATGGGGTTGGCAAAGTTCTTCACCCAGATGCCGGCGAGGGCGTTGCGCGAGATCTCGTTGTCTTGGTACGCCCCCTGCGCGTAGTCCGTGACGTAGAGCCCCACGTTCTCGCAGTCGCTGATGTCGCAGTGTTTGATCACTGGATTCGCGCCCGCGCCGCTGACGCACACTGCGGCACCCACTGTGAAGAATAGATGATGTTAATTGATGTCTAGTCTAAAGTAGATTTTTTATTAGACGGACTAAACTGACAGGTGTTAATATCACATTGTAAAATAATGTTGCCATGTTTAATGTAATAGTTATGCGTTCAGTTCACTTGTGAATCAGTTCCCTTAGTTCAACAAAACAATGAGCCAAAAAGATAACGTTAAATAGTTTTTTTAAAATGATTTATTACTTTTTATTAACAATATATTAATATATACCTTTAAATATCTAGGTTTCGTCAATAAAAAATTAAATAAAAAAAGACTTATGAAAAGCCTTAGTCAAAAATTCCGCCCCGTGTCGACCCTGGGACAAAGGTCCCCATGACGCTCGCGGCATTGCCACGCTGAATCGCCACGGCCAACCTCTGCACCAAGAACGACCCGGAGCGGGGGTCACAGCCCCTCTCTCTCAGGCGACGGCCGACCTCCCTGACAAACGTTAAATTATATATTGAAAGAAGATGGATTTCGCTCCCATACAAAGTGAGGTTTAGCAAATTAACTTTATAATTTACAAAAAAAACCACGATATTACAGACGAAAATAAAATATACTTTGATTGGTGAACTATTGGTCAGTGATTGAACTCGATCTTTATTGTCGCCATTCTTACGATAGTACACTACACTAGATACACTATACTATACACTAGATATAGTGTAACAATCAGAGGCCTTCAACGTTTGGCACAGTTAGTGTAAGTAGCTAGCTTTGTGTACGTACCGACACTAGCACTGCGAATGATGCAATGATCGACGGTGGGCGAGCAGTTGTCGGACACTTCGAGGCAATAGTGCTTGTGGTGCTGCATGGTGGACGTAGCGTCGGGAGAGAACTTCAGAGTCATGTGACCAGCGTAGGCTCGGTTGGCTCCCTCCGCGAACGTCAGTGTAGACTCAGCTTCGCGTTCCAGTACAACTGACTCAGCGACGTTGCCTGGGGCACAACCTGGTGTGAATTGGTAACATTAGAAAGTTGTTATGATATAGACCCAGTCCTAGCACACTCAATGATCTATCAAAATTTCCTGTTGATACAGGGTCCAGGGTACAATTCGGTATGTAAGGTTTTTTTTTGGAGTATTTTTATTTTTAATCTTTGAGCAAAACAAATAAACAACTAATTTCAATATTTTTGTTTTCCGAGCAGTGGTCATTTTTCTCGAATCTAACGCAACTAATAACTAAAGTACTATTAATTAAACTTGAAGACCATTGTTAGCAATCTACTGAAAAAGTAGAAATCTAATAAGTATGGTCACACTAATTGTGAAGTTTGGTCTGTTGACATTGACAATTAGGCATTTTTTATTGTAAAGGCCCTATACAGTCTTCGAAGTCAAATGAAGGTCAAGGGCTTTTTAAGTTTTTCGCTAAAATAAACGTTTTAAGCTTAAAGAGAAAAATAATGATTGCAAATGTAAAATCTCGAAATGGTTTTGGAAATAGCTTAGTTACATTTTTCTTTACATATCGAATTAGTGTCTCTCAAAGTTTGGGACAGTTTGTCACTTCTAGCCTTATAATTTGTATTCTACCTTGATGATTTGATAATCTGTATTCAAAAGACCAGTCAATTATGTTAAAAAATCTTCAGGATTTCCATTTTCAAAAAATAAAAATGTTAAAATAAATCAGACATGTAACATTTCTATAAACATTTCAGCATTATCCAAAAGCCTTTACTAATTAACCGTCGCAAGTTATCCTACTGTAAAGCTTCACCCAAATTACCAAAAGCTTTTTCATCATCAATCATGTCATATATCAACATCCTAGTTCCTATAGTTTTTCCGACGTTATGTCATCATAAATCGAGGGTTTACTGCAAAAACCAATTAACTAGACATTTCGTCAAGCTGAAAAAACGGCTTTACTTTTTGAATTAGGGTTTGTTTTCATTTACACTCAAAAGTGTAGTTAATCGGTTTTCACAGTAAACCCTCGTATCAACATCCTAGTTACTATGATTCGTCATCATTAGATTCAACCAATATATAATATTCGCCTTTCGGCGCCTATAATCATTTGCCCATTTCCTGTTTCTCCACCGATTTCGGTACAGGGTCACCTCGCGCGCCACAAAACGTAGGACTGAACCCACCAATGAGCTGCACATCCGTGTCAATGGCGAGGCACTCCTCTTGGTAGAGGCCGGCGTGCACGAAGACGAGTGCGGGCGCGGCGCGGCGGCACGTGCACGCGCCCGCGCCGCAAGCGCACGTGCCGGCACACGCGCTGCCGGCGCTCGAGCCGCTCGCCGCCGTCGGGCTGCTGGCTGCGCTGTTGGCGCCGCCGCCGCCGCGTTCCTCCACATACTCCAGAGCCGCCTGGCCGAATACGTAAATTATAATTGAACTAATGGCATGGCTCCTCTATACGATCGGCCATGATGCGACAAAGGGCCATGGTGTGACACGCGCACGATCAACAAGCGCGCATTCCTTTGATGTGTACGAAAAACCGGTGGCTATCTGATCCGTGCGTGCATGTAATCGCCCATCATGGCCCATCGTGCAGACGAGCTATCAAGGAAACGATTTTGGGCGACGGGAGTGCCATTGCGATCATACGATTGGATCGATGCAAAATAACTTATAACAAAAATCCGCTCTTGCGAAATATCCATAGCTACGTTTTGTTTTCCGACAGATTTGGTCCCACTTAGAACTGACGCTAATATTCCCATCAGAATTAATTTTTACAACATACGTTATTTACTGGAGTGTCGCCGACGTATGACAAGTTCATATTATGAAGTGTAAGCTCATGGTTTTTTTTGATAAAACACTCTCAATCTATCACTTGTTATTATTATTGATTATTGTTAGTGTTGCCATCTCCCGAAACTACTTAGCGTGAGTAGGAAAACGATCAACATACCCTGATAGTATTGAAGTGTTTGATGCGCGAATCCTTCTTCGGGCGGTAGTTGGGCCGCACGTGGATCCCGTAGTAAAGCTGGCGGAAGCTCTCCTTCCATGGGTTGTCGGCATCACACTCATCAACCGCTACGAATTCGAACTGGCACGGGGCTGGGTGCATCAGCGGCGTGTCGTATTCGAACACCGACTGGTATAGGCTTTTCCTAAACGTGATGCTTTAATTAATACTGTGGTTTTAAGAATCGTAAAAACTTAGGAAACTTTTAAAATCAGAGTTGAAAGCCATTGCAAGTTAAGGCGGGGCTATTAAATACCTATTCACCACACAGGCGTATTAAAAATAAGAAAACGCGGCCTGAACAACCCTGACATAGGTTTGCCAGAAGAATAAAAGAAGCTTGTCCACCCGCGCTATCGCCCGCCTGTGTAAGACACTTGTCTTTTATATAATAGGATTCAACTAGTGTTCATAATGATAACTGGAAATGGTTTAATGGTTAGGGCTCAAGACTTCGGCGCAAACTTCGCCGGATCGATCTCAACTGAACCATTGTGGTGTACGCAACTTTTCCAAACTTTGAAATAGCTTAATTGAAGTAGTTAATTAAATCATTACTAGTGTGCAAAACATTATAGTATATCTCATATAAATACATACAACATTGATGAGCACTATACATTGTATGGTTCTATATCATTTATATCAGGGTTTGAAAAAATCCAATATTTATAAAAGTCACTAACCCTAATGGATGAAGTACAAAGCTTATACGACCTTTCATACATATAAGTGACTGTGATAGTGATAACTTATTTCATATTATGTATGTATGTATCTCTTTGAACAGCAACAATAAGCCATCGATAGACTTATTTGATCCTAGGACATTAGTTTTTAAAAGACGGGTTGAGGATGTCCTCAAGTGAGCTATCCACGCACCTACTTTATAGTCTTTACTTTATTATTTTTATTTTTCAAATAGGCATAAGTTTTTTAGTCATTACATTCAATAGTATTTTTTCCCAACTCAATTTTGTACAACAATCAATTTTCTACTTCCTAACCATGCTGTGTTTACACGTTAAGGGTTACGACCTAGCTCATAACTTTATATTGATTTTTCTGTAATTTCTATGGTTGTAATCTGTTGTGTTTACCTAATAAATAAATAAATAAGTATGGTTTCGTTCATTCTCCAGAACGAAGGTAATGAACTAACAAATAATGCGAGTTTCTAGTGTTTGAGTAAATTTGATTAATTTCTATTATCTAGACATAAATAATCAATTGATAATAATTATTATCAAGTTATGTATAAATATCATGATAATTATCAGCGAACCCTATTAATTACATTATCTCATTCCAGCTCCCATTATGATCAAAACAAAACCAATGGTGATTTATTAGTAAACAACTCATCCAATAAGTTCATAGAGAAAAGATCAATAACCTTCAGTAAACAACAAATACCATAGGTTGTATTTGGTGGTTGGAGTGTTTGTGACTCGCTCATTATTTACATACACACTTTATTATTCTTTGCGTAGTTCCCCTAATCTAGACAGGTGTTGCTTGATGCAAAAATATTACGTTTCTTTCTCCCTATTCTATAGCAACTGGAAAAACATTACGTCAGTACTTTCGTGTAGGGATTTATTATAATTGCCCTACCGCCACTGGGATATAAGGCGACTAACCGAGTAGGTAGCTTGTGTCGCTGGTAAAAATAAATAATTATTTGTAAAAACATGGGTAAAAGATAAACACAGATTGTGTTTTACAATGATCATCCGTGTTTTTACTAGGCGCACAAATATTTTTGCATATAATTGGTGGTAGGCCTCTTCAGGGTCTGTTTGGCTAGAGATTACTTCAAAATATTTTAGCTTCGACGTTCCTGTTTCAGAAGAGTCTAGCTGGAAGAAATCTCTATTTTAGAGATAAGCTCTACCTGTGTACGTCAAATTTCTTGTTGTTTCTTTTGTGATTTATGTGTGCAAAATAAAGTATAAAGAGTCATCTTGTGTGCTTCATCTTCGATCGTCACTTGTCATCACAACACAAGTTTTCAATTAAAAACGATGATCTTACCAGAGCTCAGTATCATTGGCGATAGTGTTGAATCTCTTGCAGACCTGCGCGACGCGGCACAGGTCGCGCTCGGTAAGGTGCGACAGAATACAGAGCAGCACCTCGTCCGGCAGCTCGTACTGCAGATACTGAGACACGTTGCACACGTCCACGCCTTGGGACAGCGATCTGTACGAATACAGACTATTGTGAGGTCTATACTACAGTTAGACACGGGATTCTTATCATGGTTTGGGGTTGTTTTGAGCTCCCGATATTTCGGCACAGTTGCATGCGCCACGGTCGCGGGTAGAATATAAGAATCCCGTGTCTAATTATGCATACATATTATTGACAAAAACTATGAAAGCTTAAAAAGTTATATTGTAAGGTCTCATTAATAGGGGACCAATTCTACTATACAATGTAAACTCAATAGAAACTAAATTGCAGCGACATACCGTTTTTCGTATGCCACTAGTCACGAACCATTCGATTAACGATATGTTTTGATCAAGCCAACGATCAATCAGTCGCTCATATATGTTTAAGCAGAGTACGATTGGTAGTTAATCTCGGATCGATGCGAAATCGTTGTAAAACAATGGAATTAGGCTTCAGAACTGTTCTGTGTATTTAGAAATTAATTTTGGGGGCATTTTGGGGCTTCAGGGTTTTCATGTTTCGGTGACCGTTTCCCCCCATCCCAATCATGCCCATTGTCTCGAAATATGTAAGTGTAAATTAGTATCTTATCTTATGATTGGGGGCCGGGATTAACTCCAGCGGCACTTCGATCCTTGAGGATCTTTTGTGCCTACCCCATTTTACACATTGGTCATCTCAGTGTGCAGGTTTCCTCACGATGTTTTCCTTCACACGAAATACGAAAAACTCATTGGTACATGGCACTGCACGGTTTCTAACCTGGACCTCCCGCATGAGAATTCGGTATTCTAGCCTCTGTGCCGCAAAATTAGTATAGACTAATTTACACTTGTATCGATATTTTGAGAAATGTTTACCGAATTTTCAAAAAGTGAATTTACCAGACGCGCCGAAAAAGTTTGTCATTGCATCCTACAGCTGCGGTCTGTGTATCAATAAAGGGCCCTGAACTCACATAAATTCTCATTGCCAAGTCTTTGTTTGTCCTTCAAGCTTTTGCCTAGAGTACATGTATGTATATAGCAATTATTGATATCTTCTATCTATTTGTAGTACTTGTGTGTGTTTGTAGTCATTTATGGAAAGTGAAAGTAGGCTCAAACTTGCGCAAGCAGGAAGTTCAGTACCTAGCTTAACATAGTGCAGTCTACAATGCTTCCTACCAAATTAATCTTGACTTGCTGTGATTAAAGTTGTATGTCAAGATTAATCATCTTGTATGACTAAAGAATCAAACTGTTTACTATTTTGCAGATTCCCAGAGTAGTTGGCTATATTATTGATCAGCCAGATGTGTATTAATTTGGCCTGGAAGGGAAAAGTTCAGGATGAAGCGACAATGGCTCAATAGGCTACCATAGGACACGAAACTGTGGCGCAAGCATTGTCGGATCGAATCCACATTTGGACGATTTACGAGCCCGTCAAGCGAATCTCGCCGCCTTCGGTTGGGTAATGGGAATCAAAAATCGACAGTAAGCAACACTAAATGACACAAAATACTTTGACAACTAGATGACACAAAATACAAGTACATTTCTTTTTTTTTTGTTCTCATACGCGTAGGTTTTACCAAAAGATTTTAAAATTCACCCTTATGAAGATTGCTCGATAGACAAGTTTTATAAGGAAATCGCGTCTACCAGTTCGATGCAATTTGAGTATTTTAGTGCCCGACTAATGTATGGGACATTAGTCGGGCACTGAAATGTCAAATGTATGAAAGTAAGTGACCTATGGGTCAACTTCGTGGCTCGCTGTCAATGCTCACGTCATCATTCTAGAGGAGAGAGCGCCACTAGTCCGATTTCTATGGTTTTACCCAACCCAGGTGGCGAGATCCACTTGACGGACTCTAGTTGCAGTGGTTGATAAAGAACATTAGTAATATAAAATACGTATAGATGTGCTCCTGATTGTTTCTTGCGCCGCTTCTTTGATTTCAGCAATAGCACCTTACAAAGCGGTGGTAGAGTAAAAAGATGATAATTTGCAATAAAAAAATAATTGATTTTGGCATTACGTTTTGGAACTATACTTACGTGCGAGGCCGCTTCCTAGCAGGCAGAGAGCAGGCGCCCGACGGGCCGGGCTCATGGTACGCGGGCGGCGACTTGCGGCGGAGGTCATAAGGGCTGTGGTGACCGGCGGTCGTGGCGGGCGCGGCCGCCGGCACGGGCGGGGATCCGCCGCCGCCGCTGCCGCTGGGACCGGCGCACGCTGTCGCCGCCATCGCGCTTCCAGTCACGTTGTTCGGGCAGGGGACCGACTCACATGGCTCAGCTGCAAATGTATTTCACATCTCAATAATGTTCAAGTTAGAGTCTGGAGCTCAAAAAAGAGTTTGTTGATGACATCAACACGAAATTGTTGGTCTGTTTCTATTAGTAATAATCTGTCTCAGTATATTAGACACTTGTTTTACCTGCCTTTTTGGAAAGTTTAGTTTAAACATGATTTTAACCGACTTAAAAAGGTGTATCTTATCTCTATGATAATCCATTATCTGAGAAGTCACTTAAATCTGTGCCATAGTCCATTGCCAATATGGAATACCTTATCAAATACTAATTCCGTCACTTAAATCTGTGCCATAATCAGTTTTAAAATTGGAATTCATATTATCAAATTACAATTCAGATAAAAAGAAAATGTGTGGGTACAAAACAAAGTGTATAAACACTGGAAATATCTAATTCGCAAATCATGTAATTTATTTTTATAGTATAAGGTAAGTATCCAATGTGATTGACAATTAATTTTTAACTTCCGACCGATCGAGGGATCGTGTTATAAGTTTGACACGTTTGTCTGTCGGTCTGTTTGTCCATCATAACTTGAGAACGGATGGTCCGATTGGACCCCTTTTTAAAAACTTTATAGAGAATTTTGTCAAGAGTGTTATTAGCTAGGTCTGATAAAAATTGGACCAGTGGTTTCCAAGATCTTGGAGTATCTTTGATGTGAGATGGGATCTCTGGAACGGTAATAGCTAGATGGTTCGAATTTGAGCTCAAATATCCAGGTTCAAGGTGCGTTTCCGACATCTGAAACCTTGAGGATCTGATGATGACCAGGAAAAAGTAAGCGAACTTCAATTTTACAGTATGTAACTGGAAGAATTTGAAGATCATCAGCCCACCGAAACCATGATAGTTAGATGGGGTCTTCTCAAACTAAAGTTGTAGGGAATCCTGAGACAATGTTTACGTGATGAAAATAAAAAAATATTTAAAGATGGAGGTCAAAAAATAAATGTAAATAATGTGTAGCTAGGAATTTTAAGATAGGCCGAAGCCCGAGGTCCCCCCCGCCTTAAGGCGCCGCAGGTCTAACTTTTTGAATGTTCTTAGTCATGTCAGATGAAAATTGGATCAGTGGTTCTAAGATCTTGGAGTATCTTGGCGTGTTGGAGTATTATGAGATCTCTGGAACGGTAACAGTTAGGTGGTTCGAGTTTGAGCTCAAATGTTTATGACCATGATGACCTTCCCACATATGGAACCTTGAGAAACTGAAGATAACCAGGAAAAAGTAAGGAGTCTCCAAAATGGTACGTCAAGGTTTCTTAAATTTTTAATTTTGGTTATTTTTAAAGTTATTATAATATAAGTTTTGTTTAGGTAAATTAGAAACATAGGTCACATGTCACACATCATTTTATACCTACACAAGGACTAAAACATGACATAAAGGTTACACACAAAAATTATGAATAGTATGTATCATTATTATCCTATCACACTTTAGGTACATCAGCAAGTAGGTAGGTAATTTGTATTTTGATTAGTTGCCAAAAGACATGACCCATTTGTGAGTCAAATCTGGTTCACTTGCTGTAAATTTAGAAGCCATACTACCAATAAGTAATAAGTATCAATTAAGTATGAATGTTGTTTACCATTTACTGATGTACTAGAATTATTGTTGAAAAAATGAGTCACAGATGCGTGAATGAAGACATTCATTGAAGATTATAGCCAGAAACCATTATTTTATATTTATCACCATGCCGTGACTAATAAATATATTTTGGTTATGGTAAATTTAACCATGGTTTATAATGCATATTTACAAAATACTTAGTTATAGGTAGTACCTACCCATTCATAAGAAAACTAAACAAAGCTTAGTTTTATCCACAATACACATTTACTGTGACTTATATTTTACAAAATAAATGTCTAATCATTTTAAACCTTTAAACCCAATGGTGAGGTACATCAATACATATAAGGCTTTAAATATATTTGTCTAAAATAGTATCAAGGGTCCAATATGTCATTAATGGAGGGTTAACTTTAAAGCTACTTCAAGCAAAGAACAGTAACCATGTCAGTTGAAACTCAGGCAAAGTAATCAATCATAACAAATTATAATAATAACACAATTGTTTTTCTTATTTACATGTTGTTTATTATTAATATCAAGGTCCCAAGATTCAAGGGTAGGAAGCCCCACACAACACGACTAGAGTTGAAGACTGGGTTGTAAACATTGCTGGATCAATTCTACCTCAGGATTATTATAGTGTACCATTTCAGATATAAGTTTTAATTTTAAGATAAATTGGACTGGTTAATAGAGTCTAAGTCTCCTAAAAAGAAAGAATTGTAAAGCACAAATTTCAATTTAAGATTAGGTATTGAAGATAATTATAACAGAAATTATTAATATAAACAAACAATCTGAATCAAGAGTTTGTGTCATATAGTTCTTGTATCTTATCATTACATAAACATATGTATTCAATCAAAACAAAGAACATTGTGGTTTAGGCTAAAAATCTATAAACACACCTTGTTTTTAAATTGTTACATACATGTTTTAGATTGAGTTTAACAACAGAGACTTAATTGCTGGAGACTAACAGTAATTTGCAAGAAACATCCTAAATGTTAAGGCTTCCTTAAGTCTCTTGTCATCTCTATCTCTACGCATTTAAGAGCATAAGAAAGGGATATAATGTATTTTAATGAAACTTAACTAAGATGTTTCTATCTATCTATAATACGTATAATATTATGTTGACGCAACCGCAGTGCTCTAATATGTTCCTAATGGTTGAAAATTAATAAATATACAATATACAAATATCTGTGTTACGTGCAACTGTCAGGTCTGTCGGTTAACATAACAAAAATGTCCAAAAACAAAACATACCTTCTTTATGGTTTGCTACATCCAGTTCAATATTCTAATATAGGACACTTCAAGCAATGATTTGTAATATTAGCAAACAAACAATAACAACTTGTATGTATGGTTTCCAGAA
Source organism: Hofmannophila pseudospretella (assembly GCA_947369225.1). Taxonomy (NCBI): domain Eukaryota; kingdom Metazoa; phylum Arthropoda; class Insecta; order Lepidoptera; family Oecophoridae; genus Hofmannophila; species Hofmannophila pseudospretella. The sequence goes on along the minus strand of OX376330.1, from coordinate 8,866,292 downwards.
TATTAAATAAGGAAGCATTCCAAAACAGCTAATAATTACCCGACAAAGGGTACTCATTGCTTGACAGTTGAAGTACAGCTGGTTCCAAACCAGATTATGGCAATTAGTGCCCTTATTTGGGTAATAAATACCGGTTCCAAAACACTAACTTAAACAGACAAAGCGAAAGTGGTTTTAAACATATCCTAATAAGACAATGAATAAAGTCAGAGTAATTTCTGATATTATAGGTAGGTACTAAATAATGGTTAATTATTTCTGTTAGAACTCTGATATGATGAGACAAAACATTACCTCCTTTCTAATAAGTACATAGACAAGTGTCTGACTTGGTGCAGACATCGATTTATTAGTAATTAAGTGTGTCTTCCAAAACCAGTTGAAATTATTCACATTGACAGTTGTACACATTCCAGTGCTCGTGTCAAATATAAGTTTGATTAATTTTCAGCTGTTATTGCGGTAATGGAACATGGACAGTTGTCAACGTGAATTATTTCAACTGGTTAAGGAATGCTCACTAAGTAAAAACAACATAGTAATTGTGTGATTATAATATTATGTGCTAAATGTGTAGTGTAAATATATATATGCATAAATCCATTATTTATGTAAAAAAGAAAAGGTGTCGTAACAAAACGGCGCACAAACACGATTCGGGTATGTTTCAGAACAGCTGTTTCGTCATGCCGTGTAAAATAAGTTTTCGACCAGCAAATCAATACCCATATTGCGCAAAATGTCACTGAAATGCGCTATTCAATACCATAGTTGGACATAAATGTATGTAATGAAACCTAAAGAATTTGCATGTCTATCATCATACGAAACACAATGATCAATGAAATAAAAATTGTGGTTATTCCCTCGGAACATTTCACACTAGTAGAACCATTAGCAAATACCTAACTGCAGTTTCATGTTTATAGTTAAGATATGCAGAACAGCGCAAATAGAATCATATTCAATTTAAACGTTGCACCTAGGAAATGTCGATATCGAACCATCGTAAAGATTGGGGCGACATTATTGCCGACCCGGATTACTTACTCGATTGTGTCCTAGAAGGTAGAGGTATGCGGTGTCCGCCTTTTCTTCGCGATCTACGGACGTAAGAACGCGAAGAGGAAAACGAGGCACTAGGCATTATTTCTTTGAGCACTTATTTTCACTAGAATTCAGTCTAAACAAAGGAGACACCCGCACCAACACCGTCGGCCATTTTCTGTTTAGATTAGATTGGGAAAATGAAACGGGAATCAAAGAATAAAGCACATCAGTAAGCGATGGACAAGAATTCTAATGTTCTATAAATAAAGCACTAGTCACTGATAGTAAAATGATATTTTTAACTCACAAAAATCATTATTTGAATATTAGGATATAATTCACACTATGATATCGAGCTAGGGCGACTCTCAGCAAACATGGCGGAAAGATCAACATGGCGACCAAGCGATTTCAGCACCATCTGTGTGTGAGTCAAGAGAACCTTTTTTATTTTATTTTTATCAACGCGTTGCATTCATGCAACGGTTTTTGACCAATAGCACGAACGATTCGGATTAAACTTTGTAGATTCCGATAAGCAATGATTGTTATACGAAACGTCCAGGTGCCCAATTCGCCTAAATTACAACGTTTGTAGTTCTATTTCTATCCAATTTCAATTTAGTTTTCGTTCCAATTCTATTTGGACACCAAATCGCATTCTGCTGACGCATGACTATACCACTGCGACCTTTCGATTTACAATCGATCGGGCAAAAGTACCTTGGGAGGAACTTATGTACGATCGTTATCTTTTGACAGTTGAAGTGTTTTGTTACCGTTCAACTGCGATTCAGCATAAACTAAACGTTTTAGTAGAATGCACAAAAACGTTACTGTTCGATCGATCGTTGACTCGATCGGAACCTAAAATTGAATCGTTAGTGGGTAATAGCATACGAAACACGTCATAACGATGCAGTTTAGATTCTATTTAGTTACGTTGTATTTAGTGGAATCGATCTCCTGCTCGTAGTACGTGTCAATTTCATTTAGGTTTAGCTTTATAGGCTTAAGGTACTGACACATATGCTCAATACTAGCATGTGTTAATGCTATTAACTAGCATGTGTTAATGCTATTAACTAGCATGTGTTAATGCTATTAACTAGCATGTGTGTGTAGCACCTGCTAGTAAGGTAGCATGCTACCTGTGGTGCGGGTGGAAGGGGGTTAAAACAAGCATGCTTATCTTAACAAATGTAAACAGTTGGAAAGCATGCTGGTTTTATGCATGCTCGCAAGCATCCTTTTTATGAGCATGTGTGTCAGTTCCTTTATTTCATCTTATCTTATGATACCCCCTATCATAAGATAAGATAAGGAATAACCCCAGCGGCACTTCGACCCTTAAGAATATTTTGGCTGCAGCAAACCGAACCGGAGGGCGCTGTAACCGGCGCATGTAGTCCTAGCCTTAATTAACAAGGCGCCGCGCCCGCCATGTCTATCGCCATTGCGCAAGCGCGTCTAATAAAGATTTTTTTTATGGCAACACTTTGTGAGCTGTCAATCAAAGAGGATATAATCACTACGTTTACTGTCAATCATCACCGGCTATTAGTAAGGAAATCTGGCCAATAAACTAAAAAAAGAAACAAAAACAGTCACTCCTCCAGAAAATTGTGTTGCCTTGTTAGCTAAAAACTTCAAAAATATACAAAAAGTAATGTGAATAATTTAAAAGTTTTCTTTTCATCAAGGCATAATTAATTAGACATTTGTTGCTTTGATACTCTCCAGTCTTCTAGTCTAGACATACCCTATTTTTCGTATCTTTATTATAGTTGGTACCTACATTGAGTACAGACGTCACACACCAGATAGTTTGATTTTGAAGAATTTATCCAAAAAAACTGGTAATACTGCTATTTCCATTGCATACCTAGGTACCTGCCTAGGTACCTATTTTGCTTTGCCGTTTTGTGTTTTCTGGTTTTTATTTTATAATCATGTCCCTAAAAGAGTTTATTGGCCAAAACACATGTATATTTTCTATATTGGCTTGCTTAGTACTTACTTCCTCATACGTGGCAAGTCTGTATGTTTGGAGGTCTTCCTTGAGCAGGTAAAGTTGTGATTGTTGTCCTTGATAAATTCTCTTAAGCACTGTATTTTTATCTATTTTTTTCAGGGACCACCCTTCTACGATAAAAAGAAGATTCTTCAGCGTGTTTTGTATGATGTTGTTGGCTCCCATATTTTCTCAATATTTTTTGACGGAGGAGTCCCTCAGTAGAGGAGATGTGTACGAACAATTAGGTTTACGAACCTCAGGATTAATCAAAGCGTCTATCTTTCCCCTATTTTTGACTGCTGTCCTGTTTTTGGGGCCATTGACCATGCAGTTTTTGTCAGGAATATGGAAATTATATACAGGTTTGTTACCAATATTTAATTTACTGCATGTCTGATGATTTATTGATGATCCAGGTGTGCATGAGATGGGCTCTTTGTATTTAGCTATTTAGGATTTACTTTTGTGGTTATACCACATTAAACAGTTAGGGCAATTATGCACTACTCTGTGTTTCACTGGATTGGACTGGATCTTTCACATTACATTATGCTATGAGTTAAAGATCCGATCCGGCGAAACACGGAGTAGTGAACAACAGATTAGTCAATCTTATCGTGGTTAACCTGTCATTGTTATAAAGCCTACAGTCAAACCTTAAAAGTTGCTATAAATCAATATTGTATAGCAAGGTAGAATGTGGATTGGGGCACATAGAGAAAAAAGAGTTAGAAAATTCCAGATTAAAAAACGTTTCAGAGAAACCTAATGGATGCAGAATCGACACGGATAGATTAGGTTATATTGCACAATGACAACCATACAAAGATACCTATGAAACATATTGCTGCTCCTTACAGTAATCAAAATCTGTTTTAAAACAAAATCATATTATTTTTACTTTTCTAGAACCTGTGTACTGGCTGCAAAGCTGGCAGGACCTGGTATGGGTGAGGAACCATTTCATGGCACCACTCAGTGAGGAGTGGGTGTTCCGTGCTTGTATGATACCCTTGCTGCTGCAGTGTCTAGAGCCACTCACTGCAGTGTTTGTCGGGCCTCTGCTATTTGGCATAGGTATGTTCAACAGTTTTTACTAAGCAGTTTTTAAAAGCTTTTTGGGCACAAAACTAATTTGCTTCTTCATTGTTATTCATAGTAATGTTGGTTGGTTATGATCAGAATGTATAAAACACAAAACGTCTATTGGAGTAGAATTTTGAACATATTTAGAAACATTGCTAATGTTAAAGTTCCCTTAAGTCTGTCATCTCTATCTAGAACTAGTCGCGGAAAAGGATAGCATGTATTTTAATTCATTACAATATTCTAGTTTTAGTCTTCAGACTTAACTTTAAGAATGTTTTGTATAACAGTGAGAGCCATTGAGAACATCTTAACCTTTGGCACCTTATCTTAAAAAAAATATGCATCTAGCCTGTAGTATCAATTTTTTTTCATATTGTCTGTGATTAAAAATAACTACAAAACAGTTAAATTTGTTATTTTGGAAAAATATAATGTTTATTTATATTTATAAATTAATGTAGCTTCTAAATGTATTTATCATGTTCCAGCACATTTTCATCACATGTTTGAACAAATGAAAGCTGGGTTTGAATTTAAGACTGCTCTAATGATCTCATGTAAGTATCTACACTAATTTAATGCTATTATCCTTTTGGCTTCAATGTGTCAACTAATCTTTTAAAATACCTATTTCAAATTGAAAGCAATTTGTTATATATGAGTTACATAGTGATTCACATTCAGAATTTTATGTCTGGATCTGTAATTTATTTATTTTTATTTTATTTATAAGGGAAATCTACAGCATTAACAATTATATAATTACATATGTATTAAGCTTAAAGAAGGCCAATTACAGATTTCCTCGTTTATATATGACTTGTATACCTACAGAACGCGGTTAACTTTAAGACTAATAATGTAGAATTAATATGAATATGTCATACATATTTACCACGAGTGTTAAATGTTATTTGTAAGTACTTGTTAATCAAGTGCTGGCTAAGTGTCTAAGATTAATATGTGGTGGCGTGCGAGTTTGAGGGTGTGTTGTGTATGTGAGTATGTGTATGTGTGTGTGAAAGGGTGTGTAAATACCGACTGTTTAAATACCAATGCAGCATTATGGATTAAACACATATATAATATTATTATTGTTTTGTGACCAAAACGATAAGAATCCTCACTCTCAGCTCCATTCATGCATGACAGGGTAATAACGAGAATTCGTTAGTTTGGATATTAAATGTGTTGTTACTCTTTTTGGTCGTATTGAAAAAATTGGTAGTCTAGATAATTTAAAATAACATTTTAATATTTTATTTTCAGCATTCCAGTTCACGTACACTAGTCTATTTGGTGCATATTCAGCTTATTTATTTGTGAGAACAGGTAAGAATGTCCTAACAATATCATCAAATATAAGCGATATATAAACCTGAAATATAGCCCCGTAAACTGAACTTACAATATTTTTCAGGTCATTTCGTCGCCCCACTAGTGGCTCATATGTTCTGTAACCATATGGGATTTCCAAACTTTGGTGAGATCAGCGAGTACCCACCATTACAACGAATTGTTATACTCTGCAGTTTTCTATTAGGTTTCACACTTTGGTGCATTATGCTCACACCGTTGACAAGTCCTGACATATATGATAACAGATTGCATTGGCAAACTTGAACTGACATGGAAAACACTGGAAAATAACTCAAAAATTACTTCTTTTGTGACTAAGCTACTAAAACTGAAATATATTAAACAGCTTGGGAGGGATCATCGGCCGAGTGGGTGGTAAGTCTTAAGCTGAGTAACTAATTTATTTTATTTATTATGTTTTAATTGGTAATTAATTATATTTGAATCGGTTTTTAACTTTAGATAAGATAATGTTTGCTCAGCATACTTTTCAAAATGTGGGAATTTTTAAACAAACATTAATAGTGGGCAATCTTAGGCCATACCATAGTTAAGAATCGGGTATTATCGACAGTGCTGGAAACATGGAGAAGTCCTAATCGGTTTTTAACTTTAGATAAGATAATGTTTGCTCAGCATACTTTTCAAAATGTGGGAATTTTTAAACAAACATTAAAAGTGGGCAATCTTAGGCCATACCATAGTTAAGAATCGGGTATTATCGACAGTGCTGGAAACATGGAGAAGTCCTAATCAATGGTTCTAGAATTCTAGTCAAACTTTTTTCATAAATTCATTAAGCTCAATTTTTCTTGATGTTGTCTCATTGCCTTTTGAAACTAAAGGAATTATATATAACTTGACCCTATACATACATACATACCTTCACGCGAGGTATATAACTTGCGAGGTAGGCAGAGAGAACGGAGCGCCACGAATCTGTCTAAAACTGGACCCTATAATTATAATATTGATATGTGATGGTGATCCATCACATCATTTAGAATTATAGAATTAGTATCTTCTAGGTATCTTGTTCATGCTCAACCTTTTACCTAGTGAATAATGAATGATTATCAATTATAATGATTGAATTTTTAATTTTTGTCATGTATTTCGTAAACGACTAATCTTTACAATTATTGTTAGGAATACTATGAAGATCCTTACCAAGAAAGATTGTTTTTAATATCATTTAATTATACAAGGATATAGTTTTTTACTAACAATTCAGATTCAAGTTACCTAAATTAGTTTTATATTATATAAAAATACATATTTCAGAGGGGTGGCTCTTGCTATATCCCTATTATTTCTAACAACAATGTTTGAAAATCCGACGGTTCATTATTTAGTCCGTAAAGTTACGTAAAGTCTGGAAAAAGGTGTAATATTTAATACAGTATATAGGGCTGGGATCTTTTATCAGTATTTGTATTAATATTTGAAATGAATGTAAAGTAGTAATATATTTAAAAAAAAAGTGTAGGTCAGTGATAAATTCGTTTTAAATTGTTATTGTTTTTTGTGCCATTATGTGTGTTAAGTGAGTATTATGTATTTTGTTTAATAAACATCATGTGACGTTATCTTTTCAAATTAGTAGAGTATTGCGTTCACGATCACAAACCACTGTGTGGTTTTATTAATACATTTTTATTTAAAAGGCAGTCGTAGTTCCGGTACCGTGTCATAGAATATCTATTAATTAGCACGAAGGACCAAAATAATTACAAGGGTCTGCACAGATGGGCGGGCGACTTCTATCCCCGGGGGACAAAAAGTTATTTAGGTAGCTGTACGCTATAAAAATTTCGCAGAGGACTTGTCACTTGTCACACGATGTGTGCATTGAGTTCGTATATGACAAACTTCCACCCCTCCCACTCGTGCACTCTCTACCTTGCTTCCAGTTATTGTTGCCCGTCAGCGCAGGCCCAATATTTTCAAATTGTTTGAGCGCAGTCTCTACTAACTTGTCAAATTTAAAAAAGTCAAGATGTACAGTTTCGTTACAACATATTGCCTCACTAGTCAATTTGTGTTATATTCTTATGTTTTTGTTTTTAATGTCACGAACAAAGTTTTTATGAAGCTACAATATTTTGTATTGCAAACGGACAAAGTCAAGTATAGGTAGTGTAAAATTACATTCAAAAATACCACAAAATCACGTAATATTTTATAGTCAGTGACCGGAAAAGGTAGCAGAGCAGGTACAAGTATGTATCTTTATAGGGTTAAATGGTTACATAGGTAACCTACAAAAACATTGACGATTGTACGGAGTTTTTTCGGCAGTGTCATCCCCTGTTCAGTATGTCCTCTCGTTTTAGGTGGTAAAGTTATCCCTACTTATTCCGATCACTGGTTATGGATCTATGGTAAATCCTTGATCGTGTTTAAAATAGATTACTCCATTCCTGTTTGTTATGTTGTCTTCTGCTTCTGATCAGTATTATTGCTATTATCTAGCTAAGTAAACCATCTGTTAAATTAAGTAGGTACTTACTATAATTCCATCCGTATGGGTACTATAGGTAAACCGCTTAAAAGGGCGATCATGCGGCGTGCGGGCAGGGCACCACCGCATGCCCTCTGACGTCTCGCCCCGCGCCCCTCTTGCAGCGGAGGCTACCCCACAGTTAAGCCGTTTACCTATAGGTATGTATCCAATATAAATATAGGTAATATACCCAATAATAAAAAAACAAATGACAGATGGCAAACACATCTGGCTAACGATCACTGTGTCAAGCACAATACACGCCCTTAAAGGCTTCTGTTGAAATTTTACGTAATTTTTAATTATGTATTTATAATGGCAGCGACTGGATGAGAAGAGCCGAAGATCGGGCTCAATGGCGCGCCCTGGCTCTCCCAGGGCGCGCCATTGAGCCTATGTCCAGCAGTGGACTAGAATAGGCTGCTGATGATGATGATTTATAATGATCAATAGATGTAAGGACAGACCATTAACAAAATAAAATGTTTTTAATATTAATGTTTTTTTTCTAAATCCTAAAAATCATTCTAAAATACATTTTCTTGTAACAAACTGTTTGTCTTTATTTATTATTCCTTGAATTTGTAAATAAAACAAAAAATATATGTATGTATTTGTAAATAATTTATTTACCCTTTATATACAAAATTTTGATTTGAAGCCTGTATACAGCAAATATAATCTATTTGAACAACACTCATTATTTTGTGAGAATTTCAAGATTACATAGAGATTAATAAAATAACAACAACTACATAATATTTAAATATAACATCAACTCAATTTACATCTATTGATTTCAGTCACATTATGTCTAAATATGAAAACATCAACAAGCACTATAGTAATAAAAAATAGTGATTTAAAAAAATAAATGAGATTTTTTCTATGTATCAACATGGTGTAACAAAACACCTTAGCAAAATACAAGCAAAACGATTCTTAGTAAGGGCAAGGGCCAGCTCGGACGGGCGACTTTTGCCTACGGGTGACAAAAGTTAGCTGCACACGAGAATGGGGTGCGCACGGGACTTTTTTCCCTTATAATGCCGTGACGGTACAACCGCGCCGTGTCGTGTGATGGAGAACTATAAAAACAAGTCTCCAATCGATTTGTACAGTGGATTATACTTATAAGGCGCACTCACTAGAGTTCAGGAACCCGATTCTACTAATACAACGCAAACTCAATATAAACTAAGGTTCCGTTCCATAACGTGTAATAATTACCCGACAAATATCATTACCTGACAGTTGAATAAGTGCCGGTTCCAAAACCGTTTCGGGTAATGAGTGACATTTGTCTGGTAACTCGATAATTACCCGATAAAGCGAAATTGGTTACGAAACGTACCCTAAATTGCAGCGACTTGATGTTTCTCGTATACCAGTAATTACGAAAATATGTTTTGGTCAAGCTAACGATTGATCAGTCCGCTTATATGTTAGCGTGGTGTTAGCAGAATACGATTTGTAAGTTAGATCTATTCGGAAACGTATAATCACTACTTAATTGGAACAGAACGACAAACGTTGTAAAACAGTGGAATTGGGTTCCAAGGTTCTTGGAATTAGGTAATTAGAATAAGGTTCCTGATTTCAATGTAGTGTAATAAGCTCGTAAATCAAGAAGTAACATTACCCAGCTTTCTAACAATTGCTAAAAAATGGTAACTTTGAACTAGCAATTTGTTTAAAAAGTCCAAAACTTTTATTGCGATCATATTCATGGGTACTTTCAGCCCATCAAAGGAATGGTGCGTTTTCCTAACTAAAAGGTATTTTTAATATAAAATCTCGAAACTGAATATCACAATTTCTGCCAGTTGATTATATTATAATTTGAAGGCAGATGATATGTTGAGCGCCGCGTGAAGTTAGTTCGCGCATGTAGACTTACTTCACACGGAATACGAACCAATCGCGTGTTCGCAACGACACATCCATACCACGTAAGTGGCCCAAAATCGTTTACTGCGCAAATTATCAACTTCGCACAGCTTTGGCGCCCGCAGTTCTATGTACAGTGGCCAACACATCTGGCTTATACCCTTGCTACTTTGTTGCTTTAACTAACTTGATACATTCCCACGAATGTCAAGAAATCATAATAAAATCTTATCGCGACAGGGTTGCACATAGTATAGCTTGATGTGTCTTCCACTGTACCTCTCGCGAACTTTATCTACAGGGGACAATATAGCCGCTACACAGGGACTTTTTATAACATTTATCAACTTCTCAAACCCACTGTAGCTCTAACCCAACCGTACCATGAAAATCCCATCAAATTCCCTTAACTGTCACGCATTGACAAGTAAAGAATAAAGCCACAAGAGCGCACTACACGCCTTGCTTCATGGGGCCTGTATGGGTCTGTTTGGGGATTGGGGCACAACCACGGGGACCGGTTGGGCGTCGAGATCGCACGCGGAGAGTAATCGGACCAACTCGTCGGGGCTCGGTCCGCCGTCTGGTACCGGAGATTCTTCACCTTCACCTGTGAAAAATGGAAATGATTTAGGGCCAGCGCAGATGGCGACTTTTGTCCGCGGGGGACAAAAAGTATCTGTACGTGAGAGAAGTAAATGAGTGGGGGACTTGTCGCAAAATATTAACTGGAAAGTTCCACTGATTATATACATACATAACTCTCAGGTCTATAATCCCCGAGGGGGTAGACAGAGGAACTACCTTCCACGAGATCGAGACGACGACGCAGCGTCGTCGTCGGATCGAATACATCTCTCGACTATTGTAGCCTAGTTGGAGTAGTAAAATAATGATAATGTGTGAAAAAAACGTGGTGGTTGTTTTTCCTAAAAAACAATGCTTTAAATAGATCGCTAGTTCTTTTTGCATAAAGTTGAATAAAGGTTAATCCGTTAGATAATAGATTTGGCTGTAGGTATGGATGCTGTGTGCAATATTCTTCAACTTGAGTAAATTGAAAGGAATATTTACCGCCACTGCCTCCGTTGCCCGTAGCAACCAGCCCGGGCTTAGCTGCCTTGTCTATGGGCGCGGTCAGGTCCCACATCTGCGTCGCGCCGGAGCGATTGCTACCGTGCAATATTAATCTACAACTTGTGTACAGAGAAAGGAATATACTTGTGTATAGAGAAAGGAATACTTACCGCCACTGCCTCCGTTGCTCGTAGCAACCAGCCCGGGCTTAGCTGCCTTGTCTATGGGCGCGGTCAGGTCCCACATCTGCGTCGCGCCGGAGCGATTGCTACCGTGCAATATTAATCTACAACTTGTGTACAGAGAAAGGAATATACTTGTGTATAGAGAAAGGAATACTTACCGCCACTGCCTCCGTTGCCCGTAGCAACCAGCCCGGGCTTAGCAGCCTTGTCTATGGGCGCGGTCAGGTCCAACAACTGCGTCGCGCCGGAGCGATAGCCACCGTGCAATATTAAGCTACAACTTGTGTAATGAGAAATGAATACTTACCGCCACTGCCTCCGTTGCTCGTAGCAACCAGCCGGGGCTTAGCTGTCTTGTCTATGGGCGCGGTCAGGTCCAACAACTGCGTCGCGCCGGAGCGATAGCCACCGTGCAATATTAAGCTACAACTTGTGTAATGAGAAATGAATACTTACCGCCACTGCCTCCATTGCTCGTAGCAACCAGCCGGGGCTTAGCTGTCTTGTCTATGGGCGCGGTCAGGTCCCACATCTGCGTCGCGCCGGAGCGATAGCCACCGTGCAATATTAAGCTACAACTTGTGTAAAGAGAAACAAATACTTACCGCCACTGCCTCCATTGCTCGTAGCAACCAGCCGGGGCTTAGCTGTCTTGTCTATGGGCGCGGTCAGGTCCAACAACTGCGTCGCGCCGGAGCGATAGCCACCGTGCAATATTAATCTACAACTTGTGTAATGAGAAATGAATACTTACTGCCACTGCCTCCATTGCTCGTAGCAACCAGCCGGGGCTTAGCTGTCTTGTCTATGGGCGCGGTCAGGTCCAACAACTGCGTCGCGCCGGAGCGATAGCCACCGTGCAATATTAATCTACAACTTGTGTACAGAGAAAGGAATATACTTGTGTATAGAGAAAGGAATATTTACCGCCACTGCCTCCGTTACCCGTAGCAACCAGCCCGGGCTTAGCAGCCTTGTCTATGGGCGCGGTCAGGTCCAACAACTGCGTCGCGCCGGAGCGATAGCCACCGTGCAATATTAAGCTACAACTTGTGTAATGAGAAATGAATACTTACCGCCACTGCCTCCGTTGCTCGTAGCAACCAGCCGGGGTTTAGCTGTCTTGTCTATGGGCGCGGTCAGGTCCCACATCTGCGTCGCGCCGGAGCGATAGCCACCGTGCAATATTAAGCTACAACTTGTGTAAAGAGAAACAAATACTTACCGCCACTGCCTCCATTGCTCGTAGCAACCAGCCCGGTTTAGCAGCCTTGTCTATGGGCGCGGTCAGGTCCAACAACTGCGTCGCGCCGGAGCGATAGCCACCGTGCAATATTAAGCTACAACTTGTGTAATGAGAAATGAATACTTACCGCCACTGCCTCCATTGCTCGTAGCAACCACCCGGGGCTTAGCTGTCTTGTCTATGGGCGCGGTCAGGTCCCACATCTGCGTCGCGCCGGAGCGATAGCCACCGTGCAATATTAAGCTACAACTTGTGTAAAGAGAAACGAATACTTACCGCCACTGCCTCCGTTGCTCGTAGCAACCAGCCGGGGCTTAGCTGTCTTGTCTATGGGCGCGGTCAGGTCCCACATCTGCGTCGCGCCGGAGCGATAGCCACCGTGCAATATTAAGCTACAACTTGTGTAAAGAGAAACGAATACTTACCGCCACTGCCTCCGTTGCTCGTAGCAACCAGCCCGGGCTTTGCTGCCTTGTCTATGGGCGCAGTCAGGTCCCACATCTGCGTCGCACCGCAGCGATGGCCGCATAGTAAGAGTCGCCGCGGACGAAGTGCTCCCTCGCACTCCGCCACCGTGAAACAGGAAACCGCTGAGCCGTCGACAGATCTTATGGTGCATACTCTGTGGGATGCAATGAACACTTTTCTTATTATCCGTTTTTTAATATACAAGGATAAGATAAGATAATGCTTTATTGTGTATCAAGTACAGTACGGTAAAAAAGCAGAAGAGGGCTTCTAGTGGTAATTGGACTGCGTCAGGAAAGCGTTGCCGATCTTCAGACACAGTATAGAAGCGTGGTAGTGGGGGCAAACCCATCCACAAAATCCTTAACTCATACGCAAATTGGTGCAACTGTTTTGAGTCTATATTTTGAAAAAAATGTGATAACCCCTAAAATATTTGGATCCCCCTGAAATAAATCTCGCTACGGCCCTGGTGGTTTAAGCTTGATGTGCTCGGATCTCTTTTTTTAAGAGATAGGCTCAACCTCACGTACGTACATATCTATTTTTATTTGTGTACATACAATTATAAATAAAAAAATTAAAACGCATCATTCACTTTCGCGGGTTTGCTGGAAGAAATCTCTTTTAGAGATAGTTCACCCTTTGTACAATGTCTCATATTAATTGTTTTATTAAGTCTTGTTGTATAATACAGTGTAAATAAATAAATAATTAAAAATAACCAGGATACCTAAATTAGAGCTTTATGACCAGAAACTAAAAAACCCTCGCTATATTGCGGTATTAAATGGTAGGTACAATTTTTTTTTAATAGCGAACTCCAAAACACAATAAAACTACCAATGCCGCCATCTTGACAGTTTTTTTAAGTTTCTGGTCATACATGTACTATTTGCATGTTAAAACTACAATAACTCTAATTTAAAAAAAACCTCCCGATTTATCATTGTGATCCCCTTAGTTTTTCCTGGTTATCATCAGGTCCTTGAGGTTCCAGATGTGGAAAGAGCTCCATGGTCCTAAACATTTGAGCTCGAACCATCTAGCTATTACCGTTCCAGAGATCCCGTCCGACATCAAAGATACTCCAAGATCTTGGAAACCACTGATCTAATTTTGGTTAGACATGGCTAACAACACTCTCGTCAAAATTCTCTATTAAATAAACAAAACCAGGTCCAAATAGGATCATCCATTATCAAGTTATGATGCAACAGACAAACGTATCAAACTTATAACACGCCCTCCCTCGATCGGTCGGGGGTTAAAAATTGTACCTTTTTCCATTGGATGCCAGCCGCACGTATAATGTGTCCGTATCAGGCACAACTTTCTGAATAAATATCTGCTCCTCATCTTGTTCACCGTAGGGTCCTGTAACAATATGAATTACATAATATAACATACATACACTCTCACGTCCTTAATGTGGCACTTTTTTCTGCAGTGTTGAAGTGACCACCGTGTGTGAGGCGAGCGGATCCAATGAAAACCAGAAAGATCACAGCGTTTATTGGGGGCACACAATACACTGGATAATTGCACTTTATGTAGACGAGAAACAGTATTATAAAATATCCAAGCCAAAGCACGACCTGACACAGTGGCATCGAACGAAGAGAGAAAGTACAGCGAGCATAGATTAAAAAGTTTTATTAATTTATGAAAGAAAGAAAGAAAGAATTTATTCCCAATAACACATTCAAGCAATTAGGTACAGAATATAAAAATAATATATTATAAAAATAAATAAATAAACAAGTAATTAAGTTTCATGAAGGTGGTGTTCTGCACCGGAAAAAGGGACTGCCTCAGCCAGTGATGGCTTCTGGTGTTGCCATAGCAATACACACTTAATGTGAACGTATGACAGACAAAGTGTCTGTCATACGTTCACACTTAATCCCCGAGGGGGTAGACAAGGGACCTTCAATCTCACGTATTTCCTATTTTTCGCCGTAAGATTTGGTGAACAAACGTGATAAGTGGCGAGTCTACCGCCGTAATATTATTACTATACTGGTTATCGGTTATCATATCAGGCAAATATGACCCTTTTGAAGAAGGATCTGAGTTGACATAGACAGGATACTTTCATGAGACTGAGTACAAGTGAGATAGCATACACGGAGCTGTCCTCTCCCTCTACTGTACGTACCGCAGTCGTTATGCGGCTGCGCAGTCGGCGCCTCTAAAGCGAGCACTTTGAAGGCGGCTTTGGGCGTGGTCCCAGGCTGCGTGGAGATCATACCGCGGAACCGAGTCACTCGCCACGACCGAACATGGTTGTACTCGGAGCATACTGATATTAGATAGTTTTCTGATAGAGATACCTGCAATTGATAATAATAAATGAGATATTTATTTGATAAGGTATAATAATTTATTAACGATATGTATAATTATTATTTTAACTAACGTCCTAAGATACACAATGATAAATCTATAAGTTTTAGCCTTAGTATTATTATACATTTATCATTGTGTATCTTAGGACGTTAGTTAAAATAATAATTATACATACATATAATTAATAATAAATAGATAATTATATTTTTTTTAATTTCTCGAGTCTGCCTCGATATAACCGAAATTCAGCATTCTAAAGTCGAGCGGCTATGGAATATATTTTCTAATATATATTCACACCAGACCCATATTTCCCATTGGTATTAAGATTTTATTATCATCAACAGCTTATCTAGTTCAATGCTGAACATAGGCCTCTCCCAAGTCACGCCACTAAGCATCGACTGCCAGTCCCCCTTTCGCAGAATGTAACTTAACCTTTGAAAAGGGCTAGTCTGTAAAGGCGAAAGGATCTCTTCTAAAATTCCTATCATTTTTATTTATTTTTTGGCTGCCATCTTTAATTTTTTTTGTCTCAGGATTCCCCACAACTTTATTGCGAGAAGACCCCATCTAACTATTATAGTTTCGGCGGGCTGATAATCTTCCAATTCTTCCAGTTTCATATTGTGAAATCGAAGTTCACTTACTTTTTTCTGGTCATCATCCGATCCTCAAGGTTTCAGATGTCGAAAACGCACCATGAACCTGAACATTTGAGTTCAAATTCGAATCTTACCGTTCCAGAGATCCTATCTGACATCAAAGATACTCCAAGATCTTGGAAACCACTGGCCCAATTTTTATCAGACCTTAGCTAGGTACACTCTCAACAAAATCTTCTATTAAATAAAATAAAAACTGGGTCTAAAATGGATCATTCGTCGTTAAGTTGCTGATGCCACAGACATACATTGTTGTTTTTTTTTTTTAAGGCAAAGGGAACTGGGCCCATACAGCCATGTCTGATGTAAACAACTCTTTCAAGTCTTCATTAAAATGCTGGTGTGACACATTTCAATGCTATCTGGGAGAATCTTCCACGCTTCTGCGCCATCCGAACCAAATAAGAAGGCGTCCCGGTGTGGCTCTTCAAAATCCAGCCAAGTACGGATCGGGCTGCAGCGTCTTATTTGACTTTACTTCACTGTCCCACACATTATTCACATCTTGTCGAAGTTTTTCGAGCAAGAAACACAATTCTTACTAGAAAAGCACTACTGTAAAACAATTTGCAAGACAAATCGAAACAAAGCTGACGTGTACGCCACAAAAGCGCGGGAGTAACTCCACAGACATACATACAAACAGACAATCAAATACACAGACAAACGTGTCAAAGATATAACACGCCCTCTCTCGATCGGTCGGGGGTTAAAAACTAACCTTGGTAACAGGACTCAGGTGCACAGTGAAGGTCTGAAACAGCTGCGGTCCATGGCCTACTGTTTCAGGGTGTTGCACTATGACGCGCACCGACCCGTACCGCGTGCCGTATGCAATCTCTATCCAATTGCCGCATAGATCTGCGGAAAGGCAACGTATAATCTATCTATAAGTTGTAAAATAAAATAACCATCTATTTATAAGTTGTAAAATAAAATAAACATGTATTAATAAGGTATAAAATGAAATAAACATCTATCTATAGCAATTTTTAAATTCACCCTATGTAGATTTCTCGCTAGAAAAATCTGCCAGTTGGCGCATGCGATGTGAGCATTTTCACATTCATAGGGCATTAAAATTTCAAATGTATGGAACTATAGATAAGATTGAACCGGCCTCCGCGATACAGGCTGTTGCCTAGTGCGGAGTCCTATAGTTTAATGTAAATATAATGTAATGAAATGTATCAAATAAATTATTAAATATAAAAAATTATTATTAATTATTACTATTATTATACGTGCATTTACCCAAACCCTTTAGAATATAATAGAATTACATTTATTGCCAAATATTTACGAGTATATACAATTTTTACAAAAACATTAAAATAACCTTTGTAACCCTAGTCCGTTTTCTATAATTTATACATATTGCAATATCGGAATATTGCAATACTCGTATGTATAATTTATAGAACTAAACTATAAATTATATTGTGAAATGAATGGAACCTAAATGAATAGCAGTATTCCACTTAATGCTATTCATTTAGGTCACATTAAATTCATACTCTCTCAAATCTTATCACATACCTACTAAGGAGGTCGGATTTGAAATCCTTTGCGATTGTAAATCCTTCTGGATTTGGTTATCGTTGGGGAGGGCGAATGGCGGGTCCTTCCCGAAATCATTTTTATATTTAGACCACTTATCTTATGATAGGGGGCCGGGAATAACCCCAGCAGCACTTCGACCCTTAAGGATATTTTGTGCCTACCCCATTTTACACACTGGTTATCTCAGTGTGCAGGTTTCCTCACGATGTTTTCCTTCTCCGTTAGAACAGTCGGTAAATGTACGTACGTCTTTGAAAAATACGAAAAACTCATTGGTTGGGCACTGCAAGGTTTCGAACCCGGACCTCCCGCATGGGAGTCCATTAGATCACTTACTAGTTTTCGGTGTGAGATATACAGATATCGCGGTAATCGGCTCTTGATTTGGGTCCTTATAAAGTTGCGTCACCAGTAGATCATTGTCTTTCATACGCAGCGGGAACTTTTGCATATCTGAAAACAGAATATTAATGTTAAAATAACTAAAAAAAAAGGACCGAAATATAAAAGAAAAGAAACACCAATGTAAATATAAAGCTAAAAGATAAAACCTGGCATGAAAAGTTACTTGCCAGTTTTATTTATTCGCAGGTTTTGCTTCGAGTAGTGGTTTCGACTGTTACCTGAATGGTGAAAAATTACGTGTCGGCCAAATAAAAATAAAAATAGCCTTTATTTATTGCAAAATTAAGTTAACATGCAGTAAAGTAGGCGATCATTTAGCAATATTATCTTGCATAATTCAAAGTGTAAAAAATACCTGTAATGACCTTTCGTATGTATGGCGACTCAGTGCTGATAAATAACTACGTGAATTGAGCAAGTAAATTTTCCCCATACAATAAAATGATTAACAAATGTGGTTAAAACTGTATGGGGAAACATTTTTTTATGAATTATATAGGGTCCTATTTTATTAGCGGCACATATTTCTAGGGTGTCATCTGTAGGTTATAAGTTTATAACAATAAAGATAGGACAAAACATATTTTTTTACTTACTTATTATTTTCGAGAAAAACGACAAAATTGTTTGTTTGGAAATTCTACATATGAATGAATTATTGCTATTCTAATACAATAAGAAGTATAAATGAAATTTCATTCATAATGGAAAATTTTCATACAAATAACAGGGTTATTTTTTCGTGTAAAGTGGTACAAATGACCAGCACACACCCCCTTCCAAATATTTGTTACTAATAAAAAAGGACCTTATGTAAACTGCTTTGCATAATTTTGCTAATTATCGATACAGAGTCGCTTAGCAAAAGTTCACTGGATAATTCGTTGCAACCAGTATAATACAAAAATTGGTTTCTCGGGTAGTTGCAATTGTTGAAAATTCCAGATGAAATGACATTTTTTTTCTAATGTAATGGACAACACCTACTATTGTGATATTAGTAAGTACAAATTACGCTTGGATTATAATCATTTGAGCTATCAATAAAAAGAAAGCTACATGCAATCAAAAATCAGATTATAGAAAGAAACGGCAATATTACATTCTGACGTCACACAATCAGATCCTGGCTACATATAAAGAACTGTTTTGCTAAAAAGGGACAGAGCATCTCTCCATCTTTCTTCAGGATGCCCATGTAAGTTAAGTTGATTGATGGAATATTTTTTTTTAAGTCAAATACCGATTTGCATGAAGCTGCCTTAAAATTCAGGTTTAGCGACATTTCTTTCTAGGGCAATGACATAGAAAGGGAAGGAATAAAGAGATTTCAAGCACTATTAAAAATGGAGCTAGACTAACTAACTAGGTTACCTAAACTTCTAGTTTACGCGAGAACTTTTACTATCAACAATCAAAGACAATTCATGAAACTAAACTAAGGCTAAGAAGAAAAAAAATACTAAAGATAAAAAAATTGGGTTAAGTCCCCCACATCCGGCAGTGTACCCTGATGTTTTAGTTTTAAATTTAGTAATATTATAGATTTATCATTGTAGAAACCTAGATATATAAATGTATATATTCATGAAAAGATGACGAATTTTTCAAAATCTGTCGTACGAGATAATACCATTGCAAAACGATCACCAACTCTGTATCACCGATAACACGTACCAATATAATTAATAGCGCCGGTAGCGGTTCCTAGCAAGAGAAACGAGCCGGCGGTATCGTATGTGGTAAGATGAGCTACGTCCTGCGTTTGCCAATGCTGCGTGCTGGTGTGCCATACTCCGGCTTTGCTGCGACTTCCTGCACCGCTTAGGGCGACTAGTTGAGGACCTACAAATAGGAGGTGCTCCACGCGAACGCCTAGGTTGAAAGTTCCTAGAATAAGATATAATGATTTTAGAAATAAGTTCCTACGGGACTTGATCCGCAACTACAGGTTTAATGAACCTGTAGTTGCGGATCAAGTCCCGGTCTCTACGGAGTGCACGTGACATTGATGAAAAATAAAGAATATCAGACTCATATAGGAAGTAAAATGTTGGAAATTTTACAGTCCATAAGAAAAAAAAATGGCATAACAAGAAAATGCAATTTTTTAATGTTAAGAAATTAAGTTGAAAAAAATCCTAATTTTTAAGTACTCCACCCAAATCTCCAGGTTAGCAGCGCATCGAAAACCCTCTAATATTTTTTTATATTTTATTTACTACTAAACCCGCATTTGACCTCGATCTCGCCTGATGTTAAGCGACGATGAGGTCGACGATGGAGCAAGGGGTCCAGTAAATGCCTATTCACTGGCCTTGAAGATCCCAAGGTTGTAGGTTTCGGAAAATACAGACGCCGGCAGGCTGTTCCATTCCTTAGCCGTTCCTCACTTATAGTATATAGGTGAGGTAAAATCTATGGGCGACTGTGACCACTTACCATCAGATGGTCCGTTTGCTTGTCTGCTCTCCTTATACACTCGGCTAACGCTTTATACTAAGATTCAATTTCGTAATTATTTGTTTGGTGCAGAAACTTACCTATTAACGTTCTTCTAACTGGCTCATTATGCGTCGAGAACGCCCATAACCTCACAAGTGGTCCGCTCGCTATGCCCAGCATCACGTCTGTACCCGATGTGGTGTTGGTGCTAGAGTTGGTGCCACCACCAGTAGTCTTTGCGTTTAACGCTATCCTCTCTATCAAGGAGTCTTGTACAGGCGATTGGAAGACTACGTACCATCCACACGAGTCTGTTAATCTGTAACGTTTTTGTGGGAAGTAACAAAACATGATAGGAAACAAAATACATGGGTCTTCCCCAGGCCCACGTATGAAGGAGTTCTTAATCCGTATGCCACATATGAAAACTTTTTGTTTAATTTCAAAAGGGCAGAGAACAAGACATACGTGATTTTAAAAAAAAAACATCTAGTATTTTATGCACATTAGTGCATTATCATTATTTCCAGAAACGATACGATTGTCGATCATGGTCAAGTGGAATGACTTTCACTTTCTTTGAAATAATGATAATGCACTAATGTGCATAAAATACTAGGTGTTTTAAAAAAAATCAGATGTGACCATCTGATATTTTATTAATTATAAAATGATTTTAGGTTTTTAGAAAATAATAAAGATGTCAGCGTGTTTATCTTAATTTGTGTGTTATCTTGTATTGTGAGAGATAAGTGTAATATGTATGATTACCACTATAGTAGTTAGGGATGTTACGGAGCTTTAACTCCGACTCCGAAAGGTCGGAACTTCAGATTGATTTTACACCTCCGACTCCGACTCCGCTAATTTTGAATCGGAGGTTATACCGAAGATTTGTGATCAAACATATTCTAATATTAATATTTATTTAAATAGTGTAGGACTACATAAAGGAACATGTATTATTACCGCAAACGTCATCATAAAAAATATTGGCCAGTTCAGCTATAAAAATTAAAAAACGGTTTAAAACATCTCTCTTCTACCTCCGCCTCCAACTCCGGTTCCGAATCCGGTTCAGACTCTGATAAATCAAATTTAAAACCATCGCTTTCGACTCCGTTTCCGGTAAAATCACCCCCGTAACATCCCTAATAATGGTACAACTTCGTGTACTACGAGTCTTTTCCATATCTTCTAAATAAGTGTTACTGTTTTAATTAGATCTTTTAATCATAATTAGATTTTTTGTAAGCGCCATGCAATTTTACATTGATGAATGTGGACGTATTGCAAACTGTGTCAAATGTAACTCAAAAACAATGCAAACTGTTGAAGATACGTTATCACATTCGTCTGTATACAGCTGCATGGAGCATGCATCTCGAAAATCTAATCACGATAAGAATTCAGTTTCAATTACTAACCAAGATAACAATATCGGGATTGGTATGTTATGTTAACTTACCTGTATCCAGTAACAAAGTGTGAATAAGCAACAGCAATCCAGTTGTGGTGTGCCTTTATGATTTGAACTTTCATACTGTCTGACCAGGTGTTTACTGAAATAAATAAATAAAATAGCCTTTATTTTCCAAATAAAATAATTGACATGCATGCTCAATATTTATAATTCATTATATTATACTATTTATTTGATATTAAATTATTTATTATATTAAACTGAAATATGAATTATTTATTAATTTTCTATATTTTCAAAGACAGCATTAAAGCAATAAAATGAACCTCAGATTGTCTGGGTAACTTGATTATAAAATTGAACTTATACAAACTCAGGGTATACACCCTGACCAGGAATATAAAAACCTTCGCCAATATTCGCCATATTGCAGAATTAAATGGTACTATTTTTGTCATAGGGAACTCCATAACACAGATTATAAAACTACCAATATATATATATTTTTTTCGAACTGAGTTATGCTGTTGGTCCTATTGACCTTTACAGCTTCACCAGGGTTTTGGAGGCGAGCGCTAAGTGCGCTCCAGCCTGGAGGAGGACTTAAAAACTACTATAAGAAGTGACCGCCTAAGGGCACCCAGGTGGGTACGGACCTCGGCTTAGGACGTCGCTGGGGAGGGAGGGATCGGGGAGAAGCGGCCTAGAATATGCTAATAGCGCGTGTAAGCGCCAGAAACAGGTCGCCGCCTGCGCCGGCGCGGGCGGTATGTAGGTGCGGTGTGTGAACTACTGTCAGGTGGGGGAGAACTACCAATGGCGCACTTGACAGGGTTTTTATATTCCTGGTCAGGGTATAAATACATACTTTCAGGTGGACGGAGGCCTTTGTGACAATCTGCATTGCCAAGTGAAGCTGCTCTAGAATGCCCTCTGCCACACCGACTATAATAAAATAAATACAAACCTGTTGAATAGAGACTCGACAAAAGAATATAATAAAGCTAGTAGACGGCGGCGGTAGGCTCGCCACCTATCACGTTTGTCCACCAAATCTTATGACGAAAAGTAGGAACTGCCTGTGATTGATGGTGGTTCCTCAGTCTACCCCCTTGGGGATTATGGACGTTTATGTATATAAAATAAATAATTTAATTAAATAAAGTAGGTGTATAAAAAAACTCACAAACGTCAAAATAGGAGCACACGGAACATCAGCGTAAATAATGCGTGGCAAAAACGCACACATAGGTCAGAAAATGATACAAGAGCTACATGTTTGTATGGAAGACTGTCAACGGTTTTTGGCACACTCGATAACTGCCAATGTAGTAGTGAAGTCTAACAACTATACATCTGTGCAAAAAGTATATCCATTGCACCAATAATGAGTGTGAGTGAGATAATTACATGTAATCAGTCTACATGAAATCATGTGGATTCTGCTTACTATATAAAAATTATTTAAAAAAACCTTAATTGGTCTTGAGATGGTATCCTCCCAACAGTGCGGAGGTCCAGTGAAGAGTTTCTGGAGTGAGTCCTGTTGGTAGACACGTCTGTGTTGGATGCTGTGGAGCTCTTTCTTGAACAACCGTTGCCATTTCTACAACTGTTGCTATTGGGGAGTGCTGTGTTTACTGAAAAGGAAGTAGTATGTATGTACTATAACTAATTATACATAGATCAATGTTTTATCCATTAATTTAAAGAAATTTCAGTACCTAAGTGATCAAAAGATGAAGATCTTGTTGCTCGTATTAATTATCTATGACTCAGAGACAGGCGATAAAATAATAAAAGAACATATTATTGTGAATGAAATTGATGAATGGAGGTAGACAAGTAAATACAGGGGATGCTTTAAATTGATTCATTCAAAACTTTAACTTGTGATAAATAGTTGTGATGCTACACAACATTAAAAAAAAAGGTGGGCCATTCTTGGCCATCTATCGTATTGCTGGGGGTTTAGTGACGCGGTCCTGTTATGATACGATCTGTATATTATTATGGAAATGTTTACTATAAGTTCTGACACAGAGCAGTAAAATGAATGAGCGTTATAATTAGCCATTAGTTTATGATGACTTAACAATAGCCTTGGGTGCACTTGAAATGTTCAAAGGTTAAAATGAATCAAAACCTAATTATTTATCAAACCATCAAATTTTATTTAAATAAAGCATTTTCCCAAAAGAATTTAAAACCATAGAATATATTTATTTAGTATCTTGTAATGAACATTGATAATTGCATTAAACTATTTTACAAGTTCTTATCAATGTTTAAGAAATTGAATATATTTATTGTCAACAAGTATCTGTTTCATGAATAAAAATAAAAATCATAAAGTTAAATTAACTTTATCAGCTTAAAGATATTAGATTGGTATCATTATCACTATTATCAGTCACCAAATGTTTATTTTATTATAATATTATAAGACAGTTTGAAACAGATAAATCAAATTGATTAGCTGAAGAATGGACTTACATGGTGGTGGTAAATACCCATAAAAGAGTACATCTCCACAAGAAGAATGGTTCATCTCATCACATAAAGCAAGTCTTCTGCTAAGAGGAGTTATGCCAAAATAGTCACACTCGTGTCTCAGTGCCCGGATGTTGACATCGTTAAGGTCTATGTCACGAGTACGGAGGAAGTTTAGTATGAGTCCAAACAAGTTTGGGTCTCTGTCTATGAATATTGCTCCAGTTTCGTCCCTGACTGTAGGTACTCTGCCGCTCAACAGTGCTGTGAAAAATGTATCCGGCACCCATGTTAGGGTGTGCCAGGAAGTGGCGAATCTGGAATAAATAAATTTAGGAGTGTAAAAATAGAAAAACACTAGTTTAAATGCTACAAATGTAAAAATGGTAAAATATTGATAATGCATATTATTTATTTACTTAATTATATTAAGTAAATACACTGCAGTTCAACATGAGGTACAACATAACATAGTAAGAAACAGAAAACATTAACGACTGGTCAAATAATTAATTGAAAATAATAGGTAAGTAGCAAAATAATAAATACAACAGAATGTTGATTAAAGTTGAGAATAAAAGTACATATTTATTACCAGACCCGTGTCGTGTAAATTGGCTGTTAGATCAGTGAAAGTGCAGCAATACCTACATGAGAATTGTTACAGAAACACATGGTAAATCGGTATCGTTTTTAAAAACCAATTTATAGCATGGTTCGTTAGAATAAGACAATAGATGAATTAGCCACAGACACACCGAAAAACCAGTGAAAGTAGTCCACTTTCTATTTGTTGTATTGCTTACCTAGTGCCTCCGATATTCAAATTAACAATTTCTTGGTAGTTGGCCATGGAAAATTGCTTCACAAATATAATAATCCTTTTACAATAAAATG
Source organism: Hofmannophila pseudospretella (assembly GCA_947369225.1). Classification (NCBI taxonomy): domain Eukaryota; kingdom Metazoa; phylum Arthropoda; class Insecta; order Lepidoptera; family Oecophoridae; genus Hofmannophila; species Hofmannophila pseudospretella. The sequence continues at coordinate 8,841,162 of OX376330.1, read as the reverse complement.
TAATCGATCTACAATACGAAATGATTTTATTTAGCTTTGAATTAATTTAAATTTTCGAAAAAGATCCTCAAGTATCGCGGTAGCATTGGATAGGAAACGTCAACAAAAAACAGCTGTCAAATGTCTGACATTTTTTAATATTGAGTTTTACGGCTCTGGGTTTCAGCCCTTTTGTCTATCAAATACATAGGTGTTTCCACTCTACGTTGCACAAAAATTACCATTAGCAGCACCCAACACGATAATCGCCATTGGGCGCTTTTAAGATCACCGTGCCGTTACCGTCCATGATAACAAAAGTTTATAGTATGTAGAACTCTGCGAGAATTGGCTAGGAAGGCGATTCTCGCAGCGTTTGACACATAAAATTCGTGCGCTACGAACGTATTCTCACGCTCACATATGTAATGTGAACGAATGAAATATTTCGAATTCGACATTCCACTACGAGAATCGCCGTCTGTCTATAGAATAGTGCTATATCTGTACAATCGACATTTGAACGGCGTTAAATTTAACCTTAGTGATTTATTTATTTATTATTACAAAAATTGCACAGTAATACAGTTTACACTAAAACACTGTGAATTCAAATGTTTAAAATTGACACTATACACACACATGATACACACTTTTCTACCTTAGTCTGAATTTATTATTATATTATGGCAACATTTGATTGAGTTGTCAGAGACGCAAGATAATATTTTTAGAGCACCATCTATCTCACACATATCAATTGTTTTTTTTAAAATTGTGCAAATATGTTTCAATAAATAATTAATTATTGAAAATACATTAAAATTGATAGTAAATAATAATATCGACTACTAGGAGCCGTTGAAATAAAGTAGAATTTAGATTTAATACAACTTATTCGGCTTAAACTGTTAATTTAATTTGTAAAATTGATTTTTCGTGAAACGCCGTCAAATTATATTCCATAGGTTTTACACCAATGTTGTCATTTTAGGCTTGTTATTTGTGAAATAAGCAACAAGCCTATAGAAAAACCGGTACCTAGTATTTAGTGAAAAGTTATTAATTTAAGAACGCAGCCTTTTATATTTTCATCTGGCAATTTTTTCATTGAGAGACGTGTCCGTCACATCACATTCACAAAAGTCAATTTTTGTAAAATCGAATTAGTGGCTCTCATGAATGGAATTATAATTTTTGTGGATATTTAGAATAACTTTTAGTGCTATCGGACGTCGAGATGCAGGCTACGACCACCGCGACGCCGGCACAAACCCGGAATAAGGGGATGTTTAACAATACGGCCGGCTTTAGCACGCTGATTACGGTAACGGTGTTGTCACTAGCTTGGCTGGCCGGTTTCGCATCCCGGCTTTTCGCTGTTATACGTTTCGAGAGCATCATTCATGAGTTTGATCCTTGGTAAGTGCCGGAACATCCAACTGGAAATTTATCATTTGGTTAACGTGTGACGTTTTCGCATTGATATAGCCTACGTGTTCCAGGTTCAACTACCGTTCCACCGCGTATATGGTGCAGCATGGCTTCTACAACTTTCTGAATTGGTTCGACGAGCGAGCATGGTATCCATTAGGCCGCATTGTTGGGGGTACCGTGTATCCGGGCCTTATGATAACCTCAGGCACTATCCATTGGATTTTGCACACTTTAAATATTCCGGTTCATATTAGAGATATTTGCGTGTTTCTAGCACCAGTGTTCAGGTAAGCTTTACTAACATGATTACTGCAAGAATAATGTAAGTAAATTGTGCTATATTTAATTACCATAATCCTTTTTATTGTAGTGGTTTGACAGCTATTGCAACATACCTATTGACATCAGAATTATGGTCACGTGGAGCAGGCCTGTTTGCCGCTTGTTTCATAGCCATAATACCTGGGTACAGCAGCAGGTCAGTAGCAGGAAGCTACGACAATGAGGGGATAGCAATCTTTGCATTGCAGTTTACCTATTATTTATGGCTGAAGAGTGTGAAAAGTGGTTCAGTTTTTTGGTCGGTTTGCACTGCTCTCTCATATTTTTACATGGTAAGTTTTTATATTTATAACAATAAAAATCTTACTTAAATATCATAAATATGAAATCTAGTTTTCTTATCATAATATTAAGATTCAATATTTAACATACCTACATTATAAATACTTAATCAGCTAAACAATCACAGATTGTGTTTATTGATATTTAGTTTTGAACCTGAACCTTTGAATTGTTATAATATTTTTTTTGAGTTTCTTGTCTTATCACTTTAATAATATTACAATTAAAACTTGTGTCTGAAATCCTGCAGAATTAATAGATCACTTGCATTCAAGCTGTGTATTAAACTATTTTTGAATTAGGTGTAAGTATTTATGTATGATTATTTTTAGGTGTCAGCATGGGGTGGCTACGTATTCATCATCAACTTGATCCCTCTGCATGTTTTCGTGCTACTCATCATGGGTCGTTTCTCTCAGCGTCTTTTCGTCAGCTACACTGTGTTCTACATCATAGGCCTGCTGTGCTCAATGCAGATTCCATTTGTTGGTTTCCAACCTATCCGGACCAGTGAGCACATGGCAGCTTCAGGTAAAATTCTGCATCTATGTTGATTTTTGAAATAAATTCCGAAAATAGGAGAAAATATGTGTCTTTTCAGTTGAGGGGCTTTTATTAGACAATGTCACTTTTGAATTCAGAACATCCTCTAAACACAAAAACAAAAATAATTAAACAAAACTACACACTTAATTAAACACTTGAGATAAATAAATAAAACAGAGTTGAAACAATTAATATTTACAAAATTAAATTAACTCAATAATTATGATACATGATAAAATTAAATGGAAAGTCAAGTCAGTGAAATGAAATTTATTTGCCAGAACATAGTGAAAAATATAGGTGATTTCAAAAGCATAGGTATCATATGTTCCACCGACAACGGTGGTTAGGTCAGTCAAGTTTTGAAAGAAATGCCGAGTCTGCATCGAGAGCTCTAAAGCATAAAGTCTTTAGACCGGTCGGATTTTTTGTTCCAGTGGCTGTCTTTATTACCACTGTTCTACCAATTACGTCCTGTCCTAGTCTTGTCACGGTCACCACTTGAAATAAATTAAGAAAATAGAAGAAAATATGCGTTGATCGACTTTTATTAAACAGATGACACTTTTGAATTCAGAACAAATTTCTTTTTTTCAGGGTAGATTTTTGTGGCCTTTTGGTAGTAATATTACCCTTTTACATAGATTGATAAATAGGAATAGTACCTACACTCTATTGTCTATTTTTAAAACAGTTTTTTAGTTTTTTAAATTGACTGCAAAAAGTTGATCCTTATTGTTTACAATTACAATAATTATTTTCCATTTTTATTAAGATGATCTTATTTTCTTACAATATTTTGTTCCTAGCGATTAATTAGCATGTTTTTAATCATACATCATCATACATTATACATGGGAAAAATATAGTTAGAATGTTGATAACGGGTAATGACTGTGTAATACCGTATCCAATTTCGGTATTAATTTTACGACAAGCGTTTTACAGCTTTCATGCTGTTTACGTGCAATAGAATGTAACTCAAAGTAGGTTACCAAATCATCATCATCAGCCTATTAATGTCCCCACTGTTGGGGTACAGGCCTCCCATGTACAAGGGAGTACGGGTCATGATCCACTGAGCGGGTCCAGTGCTGATTGGTGGATTTCTCACGCCTTCGAAAAGTTTTTCATTTCCTCAGACATGTAGGTTTCCTCACGATGTTTTCCTTCACCGTTATAGCAGTCCGTAAACGAACGTAAGTCTTCGAAAAAAATCCGAGAAACTCATTGGTACATAGCATGGTTTTGAAACCGAACTTCCCGCATGGGAGTCCGGCGTCCTAGCCACTAAGCCAAGTTTTTACAGCTTTCATGCTGTTTACGTTAAATAGAATGTAACTCATCAGATTAGACTTTTTCTATGCCTAATATTGATAAATAACAGGAATTTGTTTTAAATACAGTATGGATATATTATGGACATATATTAATTTACAATGAAATTAAAAAAAATTGGAGTTTCGATCTCACTTAAGGGCCATTCAAGGGATAATGTTAGGGTTCATAATAGCCCATATCATGGCCGTAGAGAATTCCTATTCAAGTTCCAAACATGGAAGTTTTTTTATTTACTTACATAAACAAGAAATGTTCTGCTGTTGTAATGTTAACTGAATCGCTACTCTTGCCTTTGATTTGTGAATTATGAAATGCTCGTTGATTATTTGTAAACATGTATTGTATGTTCTGGTTGACGGTAGACAGGTAACAAGCATTTTTGAAATTATTCGATGTTTGGGAAATATTAACTAATGTATGTACTTTCAAAGAATTGTAATAAATACATGTCTTTAGAAAAAGTGGGTACAACCAACTAAGATGCAAATATAGGCTGAAAGATGGTACTACTTTTGTAACTCAAAAACGATAATAGGTTAGTCACTAACCCTGCGAATAGAATGAAAAGAAAGAAGACTCAAAAACTAAAATTTTGGTATAGTCAATTTAGAATTTGGACAATTAAAAAAAAATTGGTACAATTTCTATATATATTTTTTAATTTTTAGGCGTGTTCGCCTTGTTGATGGCCATCGGCGCCCTCAAGTACCTGCACAGTCTGAACCCGAAGGGCCAATGGAAACAGCTGCTGCTTCTGGGAGGTCTGATTGCTGCCGCGACTGTATTCCTGTTGGTCGTATTGCTGACGTATATGGGTGTTATTGCTCCTTGGAGCGGACGGTAATATTTTTGTTATCTACTTTTTATACCCCTTTTTTGCTATCTGTCCTGAGAGGCGACATTTGGCGACGGCTCTTCGTAATGTCAAGGAGTGTCTGCATCTCAAAATGTGCAGCCACTTTTATAGGTCCTAAGCCTCTCAGCTTATCTGTTCTGTTAACTGCTGCTACTAGATTTTTCCTCAATCTTGTCAATTTTTTTTCATCGTAACTAATCTACTATATTTTATATTAAACTTCTAAATTCTCAATCTGTTTCATCTGATAGTGGTGACGACTTTTTTTCTACATTGCTGACCAGCGGGGTCGATGATCTGTGAGAATTACCTTGGTCAATTTGTGTCGATTTGTCAAGCGTGACTGTACACAATAAGTCTTTGTAGATTTATTTATTCTCGGCTAGACCGAAAATGATCGCGGCTGTGTGCGCACAGCGTTAACATTGAATCGATTGAGGTGTTAACTAAAAGATTCCAATTCAGTCACTAAATGTGGAGAACTATAGAACGAGTTTGCTATGAGATCAAGATGACGATGATAATGTTTACATTTAAACTTAACAATTTGAAAAACATTCCAAATGACAGAATGAAATAACAGTGGCAGAGATTTTTATGCTGATTTCTTTTAATAAGTACTCATGGAAGTTCAACCACTTTGAACTCTGACTAGCATTATAATAGAGTTGTCAAGAGAGTACCACTGGCACTTTTATAATCTCGTTATGGAGATTGCTATGAAAAAAATAGTTCACAAAATTCTCCGTATTATATTCATGGTTGGGTTTTAATTCAGTATTGGTTATGGTTATTCTACTATGTTGTTTACCAATCATTCATTTTTGATATTAAGATACATCTTTCATTTTAGTATTTTAGTGTTTTCTGGACGATTTGAGACACTGGACGTATTGACACACTGGACATTGTGAATCTGAACCTTATTTTAGTATCCCTTTATTCAATAGAAATTAAATCTTTCATTTAACTTTTCGATTTGGGCAGTTCTTTTTTTTTACCGACAATAACTTGTCTCCTTGATAAAAATAACACTGTTTGTCTATTTTTTTATTATTTTTATTTATACTTTTACACTTTTGTGTACAGGTTAGCTTAATGCCTTGCGGCATTCTCTGCCAGCTGACATTTGAGCATGCAGATATGTTATGCTGGTACAGTGGCAATAAAAATGACAAATGTCAAAGAAACTTAATAATATGTGAAATTTATATATTAAAATAACAATATACTTACATAGTATGTATACTATTATACAATACTAGTACAAATATACAATATAATTTACTTATATACATAAATACAATATACAATATAATTAAATACATACGAAATAATATTAAAATATATAATAAAATTATAAATTAAATATTAAATATGTTGATATGTAAAATACAATACCTAAGTACCTATGTAAAAAGTTTTAGGGATTATGAGGAACTCAAAAGGTGGCTACGAACTTGATTTTTAAACACGAAGCGATTCGGGGCTTTCCTTATTATACAACACTATTATATTTATATCTCCATTGTTGGAATAAAGTTCTCCTCTTACACTAATGTGTAATTTATTTATTTATATTGCGTACTGGTCGATAAGAATATCATCCATTGTCATCCAAAGCAGAGGTTCAGATAAAGAGGTACTTAAAGAATTTCAATCAGGCTGCATGTGTTACAAACCGGTAGTTTTAGGGCATACCTTAAATGGATATAAGTCGCAGCTACAATTCGTGCTAATGGAAATACTATTCAGCCTTAATTTTAAAATTAGATTTTTATTTTAATCTTCTAATTTTATTCCAGGTTCTATTCCCTATGGGACACGGGCTACGCCAAGATCCACATACCCATCATTGCCTCAGTGTCTGAGCACCAGCCGACGACCTGGTCGTCTTTCTTCTTCGATCTTCACGTGCTGGTGTGCACCTTCCCTGTGGGACTGTGGTATTGCATCAAGAATGTCAATGATGAAAGGGTATTTGGTAAGTGTGAAGTAAAATCTACCAAAGTGCAAAGTTTATGTAAAATAGGATACTGGTAGCGATAAAAATAGTGACATCCTCTTCTCCTAATAAAGATATATTGTTGGAAATGGAACATAATGTGATTCAACGCAGTTGCATGCACTATGGTCGTAGGTAGGCTATACTGACGTAGGCTGCGAGTTGTTTTGGGTAAGTTGACTCTGCGTAGAGCGTCAGTGGCAACTGTGCCACTGACGCTCTAGCCACTGGGCTAGGACACCATGCAGTGCCATGTACCAATGAGTTTTTCGTATTTATGGAAGACTTACGTACATTTACCGACTACTCTAAAGGTGAAGGAAAACATCGTGAGTAAATCTGCACACTGAGACGACCAGTGTATAAAATGGGGTAGGCACAAAAGATCCTCAAGGGTCGAAGTGCCGCAGGGGTTATTCCCGGCCCCTATCATAAGATAAGGTAAGACTGCTAACTACCCTCTTTTTTGGGAGCTCAAAACAAACCATCCCGGGTCTAACTATAATATTGTGTGAATAGCTCGGTTCACATCGCCTGAGCTGCCTCGCGAGGCAGACTTTTGTCTTCGTTTTTCGTCGACGAAGACAGCTCAGGCTGTGTAGACCCGGCTATTAACCATGAAAGATTAAAAAGTTATAACATAATTCCTTTATTAAATTTCAGTCGCGCTATACGCTCTCAGCGCGGTATATTTCGCGGGCGTAATGGTCCGTCTCATGTTGACGCTAACGCCTGTTGTCTGCGTGCTCTCCGGCATTTCCTTCTCCATTCTGCTGGACTTGGTGTTGAGAGAGGACGAGATCCCGGCACCGGCGGTTGAAACCGAGGAATCCAAGAACCTTTACGATAAAGTAAGATTCTGTGTTATTATTAGAGATCTAATCAAAGCCTTTTGTACCCTTTGCTCCCTTTTGGAACAAACAATAACGCTACGATTAATAGTGACACTGCTAATTATCCGATTGTTTCGTGCTGCTTTTAAAACACCTACCAATTAAGTATTTGCATACACTGCTTACTTATCTCTTCACAATTAAGAAGTTAAAAAGTTCTGGACAGATGAGTGAGTGACCAGTAAATTAATGTTAGTATTTTGAGCAAACATTTTCTGGCCGGCATTAACTCTCAAATCAGTACAGCGTTTGACATTAAAAGCCGCCACTTAATATGCACAAACTATTCTGATACAACAGTATATCTACTAAGGATATTATTCCTGAGGGTATTATTCCCTTAGGCTATTTACGTACAGGATTTCCTTCGCATCCATTTTAAACATTTTTACTCTTACAGGCAGGAAAACTGAAGAAGCGCTCACAATCCCCTCCACCCCAACCTCAGGACACCGGCCTGGGAATGAACGTGCGCTCGGGCACGCTCATCGCGTTCATGATCCTTCTCATGCTGTTCTCTGTTCACTGCACGTGGGCCACCTCCAACGCTTACTCCAGCCCTAGTATCGTGCTCGCTAGCTATGGGAACGACGGGTGAGTCAACATTTGAACGGGAACTTGTTTAAAATAGTCTACCGGCTCCCGCTTGCCACACACGGCGCCATTTAAAAAAAGTGCAAACCACATCCCAGACTCTAATATTAATAATTGTCATTTATTTCAGGTATTTTACACCCATAGCTTTTTACAATTAACGTATTAAAAATTGAATATTTTTCAAATGAAATTAATTAACACTATCAAATAAAAATACTCAAATACTCATTTAATGAACCTTTTGGGAACTTACAAGATCACTGGGTTAAATCACTTTTAAAACTAAGTATTGGTAACATGGTTGGAAGTGCAAATTATTTGTAAGAGGGTAGTACATTTTATAACCATCCCTCTTGTATACATTCTGATCATAACACCAATATTCTTCACCTGGCATATCTCGGATTAATCACACGGCAATAAGGGTATTGCCGTGTGATTTTTACCATTTTGAAGGTTTGTTTGCAGTATTTATTGGCTTCTGAAAGGTTTACTTCTAAGGTTATTTGCCGGCCGGTTGCTAAACGTGCCCTCTGGCCTATTTTCTTAGGTTCATCAGAGTTTTGACAAATTATGGATAGAACTTAGATGTAAAAGTAATATTGTATTGTTGTAGATCGCGTAAAATCCTGGACGATTTCCGAGAGGCTTATGGTTGGCTGTCACAAAACACTGCGGAAGATGCAAGGGTTATGTCTTGGTGGGATTATGGGTATCAGGTAAATTATGACATAATTTTTACATTAGCACAACTCTCACGTCTACAGTCCCCGAGGAAGCAGACAGAGGAACCACCTTCATCATAGGTAGTTCCCACTTTTCGTCGTAAGATTTGGTGGACAAACGTGATAGGTGGCGAGCCTATCGCCGTCAGTAGACTATATAATACTATTCTACACCTAGTAAGGTGTAGAATAGTATTCACTAAGACCATTAGTCGCCTCGTACGACACCCACGGGAAGAGTTGGGGTGGTGCTAATTTTTATGGCCGGCACGACACGGGACTAAATACGGCAGTATTCTTAGTAGTACTTACTTACTTACTCCGCTGGCGCAGCGACCCGAAGTGGATCTTGGCCTCCGATACCAAAGAGCGCCATCGCTCTCTCTCGTGCGCAGTCTCGAGCCAGTCAGGCGCCCGGAGCTCCCGCAGATCCTTCTCCACTTCATCGCGCCAGCGGTATCTGGGACGTCCGACCGGACGTCGTCCGTATTCTTAGTAGTATGTTGCCGTATTTATTTGATGTGACAATTTTGTTCCAGATTGCTGGTATGGGCAACCGAACAACACTAGTGGATAATAATACTTGGAACAACTCTCATATCGCACTGGTTGGGAAAGCTATGGCCAGCAATGAAAGCGCGGCTTACGAGATAATGACGGCACTAGACGTGGATTATGTCCTAGTCATATTTGGTGGAGCTATTGGATATTCGGGAGATGATATCAATAAATTCATATGGATGGTGAGGATTGCCGAAGGCGAGCATCCTAAGGATATACATGTATGTGATTCAGTTTATCTGATTTATATATTTAATCTATGAATTGGACAAGAAATATAATAATATTTGACGTTTTCTTTGTTGATAGGAAGCAGATTATTTCACAGAAAGAGGAGAATACAGAGTGGATTCAGAGGCTTCTAAAACTATGTTAAATTGTCTAATGTACAAGTTATCCTATTATAGGTGAGTACTAAAGTAAATAGCTAATCCATACGTCCTACACAACTACAGAGTAAAAAATATCATATCGTCTATAAATACAAGAATGTATTATCCTGTAGACTAATGGAAAGATAGTTCGGTTTTGTTTATGACTATCCAATAGTAATCCGAACGGAAATATAAACAATTACAATATGCCGAGGGGGAGTGTTGATTTCCGCGGTTTGTATTCTTGTGTCTAATAGTTGGATTTGCTAAAAAACATTATTAAGACCTGCAATAAATGTTCCAGATATGATAGCGGGGGGAGTCCAGCCGGGTACGATAGAACCAGAGGCGCGTTGCCAGGCAACCGCGGCTTTAAGCTTACTTACCTTGAAGAGGCCTATAGTACAGAGCACTGGCTTGTAAGGATATATCGGTAAGTTTACTAAGTTACTTTTTCAAACTTTTATAAAAGATACTTTTTTTATCAATAGTGTAGTTTTCAATTATCAAATATTAAATGCATTTCTTATAAATTAAGAAATAGTCATAAATTGATATTCAAATGTGAGAACAGAATTAAAATGCGTTGAAAAATAAAATAGCTACAGGCAAACAAAAATCAGAACGGTAGAAAGAAACGGCAATAAGTTTTATGGCGTAACTGTTCTCTAGCGTCCTGGCTGCTTATAAAGACTGTTTTTCTAGAAAGGGACAGCATCTGTCCAATACTAACTTTAACCATTAATATCTCTGATTTTAGTCGAGATATCGAAAAACTAATTTTAGATCCTTCTTTAGTATATCCATGTAAGTTGATTGATGCAAAAAAAAATTAGGTTAATACCGTATTTCCGTATTTATACTCCATTGTGTATTATATTACAGAGTGAAAAAACCAGATGAGTTTAACCGTCCACGTTTACCGCTATCTAAGAGGACGGTGTCTACTAGTAATTCGATTTCTAAAAAGGTAAGAATTACATCGTGACTCTGAGGTCTTATCTTACCTATGTGATAACATTACTTATCGTTTCCATTGAACTACTAACTTCTATTGACTATTTTTTCAGTAAGCCTACTTATTTTAGTTTCAATAAACACCTTTTCCTATTGCAGATGGCATTAGGAGGAGGAATAACGGTATAGTAACGTAATGTGGTATCTTTTTGCAGTATTGTCTTTGTAATGTCGTTTTCTGTTGCTTGCTGTTTGTTGTCGTCTTTGATTCTGGGTTCCATATAATTTATTGTACAGGGAATAACATAACGCCACTATTCAACTGACCACTCTTTCACTTGACCATTATTTGAGTTTGTTTTGTTCCTGACAATTCGGCACAGTTGCAAGCACCCCGGTCACAGCTAGGCTAAAAGTACTCAAAAACAAACCTAAGTCGTGGTTACGTCAGTATATATTAGTATTCTGTTGTCGTGGTAATGAAAACAAACTTTTCAACCATTGGCCCAAACACCTACGAAAGTCTTAAAAGTTATAATTATAACAGTTGAACAGTTTTCGATTTATAAGTGGTTATTACGGGTTTTCTGTTACGCCTTGTGTGTCCAATAAACAATGTTACTGTGATTTATACACAATTCAGAGAATTAAACGTTTGGTGTACGCTTAGTTTAGCATGGATATCCATTAATTTTACTGTGTTGCAAGAAATGTCCTTTATGTTAAGGCTTCCTTAAGTCTCGTCTCATTTCTATCCAGAGATATAGCGTAGAAAGGGATAACATGTATTTTAATGAATACTTAACTTTAAGAACGTTTCGTGCATCTGACGGTTAGAGACTTATAATTAGTAATAAGACTGGGGTCATTCCTCCTCGGTGATTGTATATTTATTAGTGTTTGTTTAGGTTTAATTAGTACTTAGTAGTAAGTTAAAAAAAAATCTTTGACATGTTTATGTGTAGAATATTTTGTTTCACCATCATCATCACGTAATTATGGCAGCGTATCTTCTTTCCATTTTTGGATAAAGGCCTCTTTCCCTCTCCTCTATTTCCGACGATCTTGAGACCACTGCATCCAATCCCGTCCTATAATATTTGTTTACAATATTTTAATGTCCAAATATTAATATCTAAATGTAAATTGAGACTTAAAAAAAAGCTTTTGTAACTGTCAAGCCATTCCATTGTGCAAAAACTTACTTGCGAGGTCACAAGTTACGTGCAACTTGTACCTTGCATGCAAGTTCTCGACACTGAAATCGCGGCTTAATCTTTGTTTTCAAAGACATTTTTGTGTCATGTAATTTTCAACTATATTATTTTCCCGACAGACCACGAAGAGAAGAAAAGGCCTGCTTAAGAACAAGCCGACATTGGTGAAAGGCAAGAAGGTAACGCGATTGGAGTGACGTCGCTTCCGTCGTCACGAGCGGCGCAACTCCCGCGCCGCGGCCGCGAGGTAATGTTCCCATATCAGTGGTATTATGCATCGGTACTATTTCTATTAGGTATGTATTTTTTTCTCTCTATTGGAATGTCATGTCTAAACCTTTTTAATATCGCAATTAGGATTGGGTTGTTATTAGACATGCACGATCGAGGTCGCATTGATGCCATCGATCGACCTTATGCATGTCTTTCGATTTGTAGGTGGTCAACCAAAGCAGAATGATTAAATCGATCAATCGGCAATAATATGTATGTTGCTTGATCAATGCTCGATCGATTTAATTATCTCGATCGATTCTTGATCAGTCGTCGATCGAGCAATGTTTATTGGTATTGTGTAACAGATCTAATAACATCTTATAAGAAAGCCGATCAAATGCATTTCCCAAGCTATCTTTTGTGTGAAGAATTGCATTAAGTACTCGCTACGAACTGTTCCATACTGATCGCGAAAATACGCGGCCGATCCGCTTTCTGGGTTTTAGTGAGCGTGACAGATTTTATATTTAGATATGGCAATTCCAATTGAGCCAATTTGGCGCTATCAGACTGGCGAAATGTTCAGGGCAACGTTAAGTTGTTAATGGCTTATTTACACTGCTCCGGCCGCCGGCTGGAGGATGTCGTTTACACTATTCTGGTGGCCGCATACGGAAGCCGAACATTCATAAGACAACTGTCATCATGATTCATGAACATTCTTGTAGTTTGTTGTCGCCGAATATTAGTTTACACTAGTACGGCGGCGTCTTAGAGCGGTGTAAATAAACTATAAGTAAGATGTGCGATGCATTGAACAATCCGCTCGGTCGATAACACGTCCCTATTATAATAATTTTTAATTCCTCTATGTGTAGCACATGTGTAGCAAAGATTTTGGCGCTATTTTCTTTAGTGAAATATGGTCATTGTGTGGGCTCCCGTATTTTTTTTCTAGACTATGAGTAGAATCATATTATTTGTTTCCATTCCGAATTTAATGCATTTATTATTAAGTTTCTACCCACGTTAACGTTTAAATACATTTGAAGAGTCCACGGGAAGAACGACGATCAAAGTCGTATCAGACAATTTTTCGAAAATCTAACGTTAATCTAATTTTAAGGCGTAAATTCAAAACTTTTTCTGATATGACTGATAGTTCTTCCCGTGGAAGTTCACGCGGTGTACGATTACCGCTCGCTTTAACATGTCAAATTCTGTAATTTATTACAAAATCTGCAATAATTATATTTCAGAAGATAATTTGGCAGATATTTAGCGCTATGAACTTCAATCACACCCGTGTTTAAAAAAGAATTGTATCCACGAAGCACAAAGGTTTATCGCTAGTTTAAATCCTAGACGTGATGTGAATGTATTTAATGTTGTAAAACTTTAACACCATGCATTATTATCACTGATTAACTAAACGATGACGCGGTATATTATGACTGACACCAATTATGTATGTATTAGTCCATTAGATGAAAGTTTCTTAAAGGTTTTAGGCTATTTAGTTGAAATTAATTTTGCACAGGGTGCGAGATGTAACAGCGAATGTTAGACCTGTGTCTTACCGGCGTAGCGTTGCCATTTATTATTTTATTACTTAGATCGATTGATCAATAGGTGTCTTTATCGATTGATCAATAGGTGTCTTTACAACGCTAATAATATTGTTGATAACTTTTCTAATAACAATGTTTTTAACAAAACGAGTTTCCACTTTAAAAAAGTTGTTAGAAACATTGTTATTGTACGATGTAAAGGCACCTTAAAATGTTCCTTTTATTGTTGTAAAGATTATGTCAATAGGGTACATGACAAGTGTCAAATATTAAATGCATTTCTTAAAAATTAAGAAATAGACAAAAATTGATGGTCAAATGTGAAAACAGAATTAAAATTCGTTGACAAATAAAATAGTTACAGGCAATCAAAAATCAGACGGAAGAAAGAGATGGCGCTACTATAGAGTGACGTCACTCCTAAGTAGCGCCATACAAGCAGGATCTTGCCTACATATTAAGACTGTTTTACTAGAAAGGGACGGAGCATCCCCACTACTAACTTTAACCATTAATATAGCTGAAGTTAGTTGAGATATCGATAAACGGATTTCAGATCCATCTTCAGTATGTCCATGTAAGTTGATTGATGCAATAAAAAAATATTAGACATGTACCCTATTGTCGGAGTGGCAAATTCTTGTTGGTTTATGTTTTGAAAGTAGCAAGTAAGAAGTTTATCGTAGGAAAGTTAAGATTCCAAAGCTTATACATTACATGTTTCGCCTGGTAAGACATGACAAGTTACATCAGATTATTTATCATGTTACGCTGTTTACGAAATAATGTACGTTGAAGATAATATTTGTAATCGCTACGTCCATTTGTAATGTATAATAATAATGACTAATAGTTTAAATGTTTAGCCTTATTTCTTGTAAGGGTGCTTTCATACTACCATTGCGTACGCCTAAAGTAGACGTTTAATGAAGTTGGTGCAACAAGATGGCGCATTCACATATTCAAGTAGTATGTTAGGTCAAATAGATTTTTTAGCTTCCAGAATTTAATAGAATAGGATAATAACATCAATAATAATCAAACAAAGAAAAAAATCGCGTTATAATTTTCGCGTCTGTGATACTAGGTCACTTTTACGCATGTCTTGTTGCGCCTACGCTACGCCTGACATTATTTATCGAAGGATACGCCGCGACAAGTGTGAAGGTACTCAAGTAATGTAACTTCTTAATAGGAGATAATCTTGCAATGTTTTACCACTAGAGGCGCCACTAGCACAATGGTAGGTAGCCAATCAACATGTAGATACGTTTTTTTTCAACAAATCTTTTTTTAACCCTTCAGACACGCGGCACGCTGTCTTTTTCTTGTATTGTATCTTCTCTTGTATTTTGAAATAGTCGTATGATGCCATGATATCATCACAATTTTACTATAGATTTGAGAAATTAAATTAACCCAAATAACGAGAATTTTGTGATATCTTCAAAAATGACGTTTCGTTTTGCTTTTCTGTTTACGAAGTGTGCTAGTGGCTCCATCTTTGCAACGGTTTGTGTTTTATGTCCTATTTTCACACTAGTTTTAAAGTACGCGGATAACAAGTGAATACCTTTGTGGCGACGCACGACACGCGCGCCACTACGTAGAACGCGCTATCGAAATTTTCCTGGGACTTCGTATATATACGAGTTCCAAACATCCATAGTTGGACTAGGACAACTGGTCACCAGGCACAACACCCCGCCTGGTGGAAGATCTTCCCTTTTCCCTTTCATACAACTGACGTTACGTCATCCATGTCCTCACATAGCGCGTTCTTACAATTTGAGTAGGACTAGACGTAGTGGCGCGCGTCGTGTGTCGCCACACCTTGTTTTATAATTCAGTACTTATTAAAATTTTACTTTAATTTCCATTATTTTCTTTATTGTAGGTTAAAAATGCAAATTAGTCATCAAATGTAATGCAATAATAATTGTGTCAATAACTTAATAATGTATTTAAGTAAATTACTTACCAAAGTTCGAATACATAATCGGTAGGCCATGTAGTCAGTATTCAAATTTCATCTCGGTTTTTAGAATGTGTGGAAAAAGCATTTTAATTTATCTCAAGTAATTTAAATAATTAGTCAGTGATTTTGTTCTGTGGGTAAAAATGTTATGAGTTTTTATTTTATTGTTGCACAGCACTATTTTGTTTTTTTGGTGTAAACAGAGTTTTATCGATCTGTAGATAAGTTTTCATTGTGGTCTACAATGTTCTTAATAAACGGATGAAGATGATTTCCTCTTTTATTACATTCATCTTTCGAACCTACCTACCTCCGGGGTCTATCCCCGGAGGCGGATAAATGGGGTTAGGGGGAAGTTGATAATAGTATTAAAAAGTGGTCAAGGGCGAGTCTCTCGACTCGCACTCTACAGGGTGGAAAGTTTGGGCGGGGCACCCAGGGCAGCTACCAGATCCGTTGGAGCTACAATAAAATGGTCTTGGGAAACCTTCACTAACGTTTGGAGCTATTTAAAACTGCATTCACAGATTTTTTGAAAAAAGGTACAGTAAGCGAGAAAAATGATTTTCACATTAAATTTTTTGATGCCAATCGATTTTATTTCGTGTCAGGAACAATAGACTCTATTGGGTCAACCGAGGTTTGAGTACTAGAATTCTCAGAAATAGCAATAAACTATTCCCATACATTTAGTATGAGTTATGAATTAAAGGTTACTGTGGAACAATGAATTCCAAAAAGTGATGGCCACAACATCGCCAAAAATTTTGAATATCGAATAAATTGGGATTGTTCAGAAAGTTTTGCAATCATTTCATCACTTCTTAAAAATAAAGCGGGAAAAATCTGTGAATGCAGATTTAAATAGCTCCAAAAGTTAGGGAAGGTCTCCTAAGACCATTTTCTCGTAGCTCCAACGAATCTGGTAGCTGCCCTGGGTGCCCCGCCGAAACTTTCCACCCTGTATAGTGATCTAACTTACTGCATAGTAGTATCTATATCTATAAGGTACTGTATGTAAATGTTTCACATTGACATCAGATATTTGTACGGGCTTCTGTTCATTGTGTTATCCCTTTTTAGATTTGACTTTTGTGGTAAAGTAGGAATAATAATTCGATTGATAATAGTATAAGTTACATTTGAATTGTATGGTTTGACGAAACATTCGTATGGTGAAAAACGTCACCATACTAAATCGAATTGGTTATCCTACTTTACGGCTCATAATATCTACGTGAGAATCCCCTAATCGCTGGAACCCTCTTGTCTTAATAATAATAAGGAAAGGGGTAAAAATAAAAACAAATTGACAAAACCTTCACCATATATTTATTAATAAAGACAATCTAAAAGATCACGTAATAGTCATTGTCTTAAAAAATTAGTTACCCTAATAAATTTATCAATATATATATAATAGAGTTTTTATTTTATTACTTATTGTTTCAAGGATATGCGAAGTTGTGAAGAGTCGCCCAGCGGGGAGGGGACAGGACTCGAGTTTAGTTGTCGTTGTACATTACGAATGATCACATTGAATATAACAATGAATCTATTATATTTATACGTAGTACACTTACATCTTCCAATGATTACCTATTTCAATGTTTAATCTAAATGCTTAGTAAACTTTAATGAACTAACGTGTCTACGCGAAGAATTGTGCTAATCTAAAAAGGTGTCTACAAATTTTTGTCATAGTATTTTTAAAGACTTTGGTAATTTACAGAACGTTCAAAATCACAACACAGAGTGTAATAATATCAATTATCGTGCATTTGGCACGTCCGTTACTGTCTACGTCTATAATGTATTACAAATTTAATACGTATTAGGTACGTAATTACATCGAAGTGAAGGGCATCGAATTGTCTGCGCTATTCGCTCGCCATACACTCTATTCGATACAAAATTAGAAGAATATATATCCATTTAGACTTACAAAATATTAATACTATAGTAATAACATTTCACATCGTTTATGTTGACACAAATACAGAAGTACTTACATTACGTGCCGTATATTCGGGACTACAGGAAATTAGGATCAGATTGAACGTATTATAGCGAAACAAACATATGGGAGATTTAATATTAATATTACTTATACGTTCGAACACGATGTTCAATATTAGCGCTGTGTTTTCCTGCTGTAATACTTTATATTAGATATTTGATAGATAAGTATTATCTTTTCTCTTACATGTTAGATTTTCATACAATTGACTTGTAGTTATTGTTGATTTAACTGACTATGATGTAATAGTTAAATAAATGAACAGGCTCTAAGCACAGATCACTATCCTCTAAGTATTTTGTGTTTATATGGACTGAGTTAGTCAATATAATGTCTTTATCGCAGTAAGCCTGTCTAATTTTTAATTAATCACTAAATTAGTAAAACAATTTATTAGTAACGATGAAATTAAGATCCACCTGAGCACCGGCTCTGTACTGGCAGAGGCGACAGTGGAACGTAAATGCAATTTCCAGTGCTTCGTGTTATCCTTTCTCAAACAAAACCATAATTAACAAAAAATAGTATAAAAATAAAATTGTAAGGCACTTCTATATTTAAGTTTGAAATAAGATTGTTTAATCCCTCGATCTTAATTTTAATACTTACTTTACTTAGTATTTGTGTGCTTAACTATGCGAATGCAGTGGATATTTCCTAGTGAAATCTAACATGACGCGATCTAACATCGATTCCGGCTATATTATGCTTGGTTAAATTAATAAGGGTATTATATAAAGCTAGACCCTGACTAGAATGACGATTTGGCACGTGGAATGGGTTAGTGGCTGATATACTAAGTATTAATTAATAAAATTAAAAATAGAGAACAACAGGATCCATTTTGGCAACCGATTCAAGGTTTTATAGAATTTAGTGAGTACCTTTCAGTCTTAATAGCTAAGAGTATTTGTTAAAAATTATCTCTGGAGGGACTTGTGTTCAATAAATCGTAATTTTTTAATGTTGTAGATATACATATCTCGGTACCATACATTTGGAAAAATATTCAGTAAGTATTTACACAATAGTAAAGATTTATGATTTTATTCCTTTATGAAAATAACTCTGCACGCTTTGAACTTAACAGTATAAGCCAATAGATATTTCTAAATCTGAAAGATGTTGATACCAATTGAAACACGTCACTTTCATACATTAACACAGTTACCTAACATATTCAAGTTCAAAGTTAAAACCATCAGTAATGTGCTTAACTGGGGTTTCCAATAAAAGCCGCCTTAATCTAAAACAATAATCTTCCTACTATTTTTCTAAAGTGCTCAATTCTAATACTCCAATATTTTCTAAATATGGCATAGTTAGTTACCTACAATAAATTAGCTTTTGGCAATAGTTTGGCATCTCGAGTCAGAAGTTAAGTATAGAGGTAAGTTTTTCGTTAGATTTGTCTACATTGTTACGATAGAACACAACCAAATAATCACACAAGTTAGTGATGTGTAGCGTTTAACCTTTGCGTCTATATTCTTAAAAAATACCAGCTACTGCAATACCATGATTTTCAAATACAGATATTTCAAATTAACTCCTCCACAACATTGTTTTGTTAAAGTAGAGCTCAGCTATTTTTCCACATAAAACATTTCTGAACTATCAGATGTCGTAGGTATATAGTTGATACGACTGTTTTACAATCTCCATTCCTAAATAGATGGGATCTCATCAACTATGGTGTCAATTCTGGCGCATATATCGCTAAATTAAGTAATTGCTAAACGAAATGTCACCCTCTCTCTCATACTCTCTAGTTAGTATATCAGTGAGCGAGACAGTTTCAGCTTAAGATTTAGTCACACGAGAATCGACGCCAATGCTTAATAATTTTTTAAAGTTACTCCATTTTGGCACAATCTGATTTGGTCATCTTTGAAATCAGATGCTTTGGTGGAGCTGGAAACATCAACAAGATAATAAAAGATTTTTAGTTGTTTGGCAGAAGTCCTTTCAGGTACTCATGGAAGGAAAACGAATGCATCTCAAGTTAAAATCCAGACGAATAGTCCTTTCAATAGTGTTATGATTAATCTTTTCATAAATTATTCTTTGGTTTGGGACTATATTCATAATACTGCGAGCGTTTCACGCCATTAATTTACCTTTTTATGTTAAATTGTTAATCTAAAAGGGATTACGTTAATAACAATAAATAATTCAAGTGTATTTAAAGTAGTAACATGTCTTTTCTAAGGAATACTGCCCCAAAATTAAGAAGACCGTATATCGGAAGACAAAAAGTGAGTAGATTTTTAAAATGTCACAACCACAAAACTTTGGAGATAAATGTTTAACTTTGGGTGCAGTTTACTAAAATAGAGTTCCGAATACAGGCGATGTAAGATCTGTACACTGGGTAACTGGAACGTTGTTCAGATGGGCAGTGCATGCGTATTTTTTTATTATAATGAAAGATCGATGAAAATCGTAAGGGCAGTGCTGAAATCGTAATTATAACACTTGCTCTAAGGGCAATTACAAAATCTTAAGAGTGTGACTGCGCGTGAAAAATCGTGAAATATTCTCTCGCCATAAAATCAAAATAAAATAACATTCAGAAATGAAATTTTATATTCCTTATCGAAAAGTCAATATGATGTTTACACAAAATTTAAATTGATTTTATTTAAAATAATTTAATTTTTTTATTTTAATTTAATTTAAATTCTTCAGAAAATGTATAGATATGAAGAAATTAACAATCGAAATTTCACGATTTTTCACGCGCAGACCACCCTCTTAAGGCGTGTACGCACTTTCGACGACGAACATCGCGAACACAAACATCGATTAATCCTAGGTAGGTATAGATATACGAGTATTGTACGTATGGTATGATCTGACGAAGTTCCCAAGTTACGTAGTATATAGATCTAGTGTATACATGAAACATATTGAGCATTTGTTTATTGCCCATATTGTACATCCCTTCAAATTACAGACAGATTACACTGAAACAGTAAACCATACATATATCACAACACGTAAGTACACGTAATTACAGTTATAAAGTTTACATTTATATAAACAAATTGTACATTGACAAATTAACTATTACATTTCATTCAAGTATCAAATAATAGCATAATATTCAGAACTACCAACGAGGAACTATTTAGATAATAATATTACCAACATAAAATATAGAAAATTTGAGCATTTTAAAAATATTTGATTTAAAAAAATATCCCTCCATTTCATTTGAGTATTGTACGCTTCTGTGACGAATTTTGGAAATTTGTTATAATTTTCTGACAAGGCATAGGCTGTACTCATTTTGCCTATAGATTAAGGGTAGGTACAGGGGAAGAATGGGGAAAGTCACTAAAAATCGAAATAATTTTCTTTTTAAATGTCAACTGTTGATAGGTAAGCAAACCAACATGATAAAACTTCACAAGTTTTGCGATCTTGACATTTTACGATCTGGACAATTTGCGACTTGGACATTTCACGATTTGGACGTAATTTGGAGTCGTGACACTTTACGACTTGAAATTTCCCGACGTATCGAATAATGGGCTCGTAATACCTACCTATAGTATGGATAGTAAATTTTGCAACTATAAATGTTGTATCCTGAAAATTTTACTCAAATTGAAATTCCCCATTTATCCTCCCTCTTACCCTCCACATTAAAATATTATAGATAGATTATTAGAATTGTTATATTTGACTTTTCAACGGAGTTAATATAAAGTTTTGAATTTGACGTCACACGATTCACAGAAACGAATCCATTCGATATGTGACTACTAGGTACGGATGCTGAATTGAATGCCGTTGTCTTAATTAACTACCTACAAACAGAACGCTTAGAAGTGGTGCGCTTATAAATTTGTCTAATACGAATACGACTAGAAATAAAATAACGAAAGTAGGTAACTACAAAATAACAACAAGATAATGAGCAAACAAGCAAATGTAATAGTGAGCTGGGCTCGTAAAAATCAAACAATTCAATAGAAACGAGGTAGTGTAGTTACTACACGAGTCATGCATGTAGGTATCACACATGGTTGTAATACTTATACGATCTATATCTCGAATAGAGCTCGCCCGTCCAACTGAACCGTAGCGTCAAGAACGAACCTAAGTACTGTTTTATTTACAACATCACACTTTGAAAGTCACATTAAGGAGTCTGTCATATAAAAACTTTACGAAGAACTAGGTATCTAAGTATGTATCAACCGTTATACAAAATATCTTTATGCGCTCTCTTCAAGCTTAGCAATAGGTACCTATGAGAATTCCGAAACAATTAGTATTTTTATAGGTAATCAATCGGCTTACCCAAAGCTAACTCTTTCTAGCTACTAGTCACTACGTCGCTCTTCTAGATCACCTTTAATTAAATATAGTACATCTATTTTGTAATTATAGTAAATGCTTAATCGATTCAGCATTTCGTCCGAGTCCGAGCGAGTCGCTTTATAAGTTAGGTGTTGGGGGGTGGCGCGAGTACACGCGGGTAGCGTGGCGGACAGCGGAGCGGAGCGGACTGGCGGGCAGTCGCACGTTAGCACGCGATTCTGATTTAAGTAGTGTTCGCGGGCACAGAACGCGCGCAGGCGCGGGCGGAATGAGTGAGCAAGGAGTCAGTTACTGTGCAGGCGGTTTGCTTTGGTATTCAGCTGTCGCGTGGGGTCTGTCATCTGATCTCTCGACCTTTTCATAAGGCTTTTCGAGTTTTGGCCGTTTCGGCTCGGCGTCGAGTGGCCGGTGCGACTTCATGTGTGCGCTACGACTTTTTACTTTGTTAAATACTCTGAAACATAACAGGGTACACTATTAGAAATGGCAACAGAACAGAGAAGCGAAATAAATAAAGATTGTCAGAATTAGAAAAAAAAACATAAGCAGAATTGCGATAAAGCAAAGCGTAAAGCGTTAGTGCTGTAGAAAAACTTACATACATACAACATTAACACACAAAACCTTTTTAATTATTAACCCTACTATAAATAAGTACGATAAATAAAATATAGATATACCATTGTTCCTATTTTGATGGACATAGATTCACTGACTTAATATTTATTTAGTAAAAATACGTTATTATTTATATTTACAACGATCGATGTTAAATAGTTATAATTTATTCATCGTTGCATATTTCTGTAGAGAGAGATGTTAAACTGTTATAATTTTGTCGCGATTAACCATAAACCCTCCGAAAATAATTAGGGTTAAAGATATTTGAATCAGTTCAGTAGTTCAATTAATCATGTCGCGATGAATAAATTAGATACAATGCAATAAACAGTTATTTAAAGATGAATTTATGCAAACATTAACTTGACATGCAATCAACATCAATAACACTGAACCTCTTAATGCTGGCTCAGCAAATGATGTATTTTGAACACTTTTTAATGAAAATGATGACTTTACTAACAGTATAAACAAACATTTGCTGAACCAGTGGCTAATATTTTAACTTAATTTAACATATCTTCCCTCTTCGAGTTAGTTAATACTAAGCTGTAAGTAAATATTTTAAATTCCTATTTCTTAGTGCTGCATGCACAAAAGGCAATTTAGGTGAAACTAAACTCTGCAACTAAATCGCTTCTTAGCGATAGATTTTGAAGACTAAGACGAATTTATCATTTGGGGGTGTGGAGCGAGATTTTAGATGTGTATCGAACTGTGTTCCACGTAAATTGCGTTTGCGCGTATTCGCTGTCGATGACGACATTTGGAAGCGGTATGCTGGCGTGCTCCGGCTCTCGGCACTTACTTCCCGCAGATTTTGCATGGGAACTCTTCACCATCGTAAGAAGTTGGAGACGACGTACAGGAAGCAGCGCCTTGCGATGTAACTTGACCTATTGAACCCTGGATGTGGACAAGTCGCGTACGTTAAGATCTGACCAGAACCGGTTCACTCGTCAGTTAGCCTGAAGACATAGTGCAGCCCAGTATTTGTAGTGCTTACTTGTGCTGAGGCCTGCTGGTCCATGTGCCAGGTTCGTAAGTACAGCGTCTTGTAGTCTTTAGTCACTTTCTTCCAGAAATAGTAGAACTGTATGCACTGCTTTGAGTCTTTTGTTCTTATCTGGGGGAAAACAAAGCAGATAAGTTTGACATGAACCTGTTCATGTAGTGATAAAATCAAAAGTGCTATTGAATACTATAAAGGAGGATTCTGATGATTAGTGTTAAAAACTGTCGACTCACCAGCTGTGAAATCCTGTAAAAATCCTTATCGTAGTGGCCAAGCCCAGCTAAGAAGGCCTCAACTTCTTCCGGAGTCCAGCGAGATTCTTGTTGCGAAGGCGATGCAGGTCGCGACATGAGGCGAAGCGTTGCCGCTCGGATGTCTCCTCCGCATTCTCCGAGGGTCTGCAGGGCGAACTCCCGTGTGTGACCTCCGACGGGCATAGCCGCGCACATTGCCAGTTCCGTGAACATACGCACTGGGGGCAAGATGAACATCCATTTAATTCTCAGAATTTGAAGCAACAAAAACGGATTGAGGTGAAATACCGAAGTCGCCCGACAAACATTTTGAACAGGAGAAGTTCTGTCTTTTGTTCAGCAAATGAAAACTTATGGTCAAAAGACTAAACATTCATAAACACTGATGAAGTACCTTCAGCATCATCCAGAACATCATTGATGCCAGGGTCCCAGAGAAGCTGCTCTGGCACTCGATGTAGATCTATGCGGTCGTTACAGAGTTCAGGTAGTTCCGCTTGATGATCCCTTCCGACGTTGATTTGAGGTAGTCGAGGCTCATCCAGATGCAAGAGCACGTCAGTTTCTGTCGTGGAAAGTCCTAAAAATAGTTCGAATCTTGAATGTATAATTTTAGAAGAATCTATGTTTGTAGAATGCGAAATATACGTGATTTACCTGCAGACAATTCTATAAATAGGCCAGTTCCATCTCGGTCCGGAGGCAGAACTGGTTGAGGGGTGTAGTGGTTAACGGTGCGACGCATGCGCGAACGGTATGGTCCAGCTGGGGACGCACGTCGCTTGCGCCGTTGTGGTGACGCTGGAACGCTGGTTGGACTCAAGAATACTGCTGGTACGGTATCCCGACCTTCTACGCAGACCTGTGTAACATTGCAAACACTGATTAATAAAAATCCTACTAAGATCTTTTCATTAAATATCATTCAAATGTGCAAGTTACCTGAAGCGATGAGGTATCATGCTGCCATTGATGCATAGCTGTGACGGAAGTAGAAGCGATCATGCGGTGATGTCGTCTCATAGGCCGTTGATGAGTGAAGTCTCGTGGACTACTCGATAGAAGCGGATCTTCGGAGTTGAGCATAATTCGTCGTGGCGTCGGTGACGGTTCTAAGGCGTAGGCATCTAGTGACCTGCATTCTTCGGGCAACACTTCTTCTAAGGCTTCTTCCACCTTAATAAAAAATAGCACCATTAGCTTTCGTGAAAATAACTATTAAGAATGAATAAAGAAGTAAAATAATGACAATATGTACCTCTTCCTGACTTGACATCGTAGCTGTAAAGAAAGCAGCGGATAATGGTGATGATGCACGTGGTACAGTGTGAGCTGGCGACTGAGCATCATGAGAGGCAGGCGGAGTCGGGTAAGCTAACCCTGGTGATGGTTCAGGCTGAGTAGAATAACTTCCTCCAGGTGACGCAGCTGTGTATGCCAGCCCTGGAGAATCTCCAGTGGAATATGAAAGGCCTGGAGAATTCGCAGCATAGCCGATACCCGGTGATGGTACAGGCGATCCACCATGACAGGCACCAAAATCAGCTAAAGATTCTGGTAGTGGTGAGTTCAGAACTGCGGCAAGTCGTCTACTGGACGGGAAGGTAACTGGCGAACGTTCTCTTATAGATGCTGCTACTGTGGCGTAATCTTCTAGAGAGGCTAGCTCTTCCAATTGCTCAGATGTTGTCGTAAATTGGAAGGTATCCTCATTGAGAGCTGGTGAGAAGTACCCGTCATCCGAGTTGAACGATACCCCGAAGAGATCCGGGCGAAAAGTGAATTCTTGTTGAGGTGACGACTGCCCCGGGTCTGATGCTGATCGTTTCACCACCTATATACATAAACACATTTATAATTTCATGTCAAGTGGATTCGTTAAAGAACAAGTGAGCGAAATTAAAGACCTTTGAATTGCCCTTCTTCAAGAGTTCGATAAGGGTGGAGTCCCTGTGAGCAGCGGTGATGTTGGTAGCGATTGTGACAATGGGCGGTGCTCGCGGTGATACGAACTGAGCAGACGTAGCAGCAGGTGAAGCGGGTGAGGCCACAGAAGTGCGAATTGTTGATAGTGGCGGTGGAGCGGGAGCAACGAAGCCCACGCGGGAAGCCACAGTGTCCGTACTCGTGCCTGAAAATAATTTATATTTGAAATTATGTTCTCTAACCTGAACTTTCTTAATGGTTCGGGTAGGACATTTTATTATTTAGATAGATTACCCATGGATGGTGTGGAGGTGACAGTCGCCCCTCGCCGGCTGATGATCTTCTCTTCAATGAGTGCTCGAACAGACACTGACGCAGTTTGCAGTGGAGGTCCAGAAGATTCCTTCTTATCCAGCTTTTTGCTATCTGAATCCTGAACAAAATACCATATTTTTATAAGTGGTGAACATTTATAACAAAATTACCTAACAAGTACGGGATAGTTAATTACCTTTTTGAAATATCCGCCATGTAGTCGCATGTGGCCATTAAGGGCCGGTATGTTCTTAAATTTGCGATGGCAAAGGTTGCATTCGACTGGTTTGACGTCGCTCGGGCGACTCGCTGCTGTGCTAACTCCGCCCGTAGCTCCGTTCGACGGCCCGCTGCCACTGCCGCCACTTCCACATTTTTGAGTCCCCTGCTGTGCCTGAAAATTTCGGATGACTTTACAAAAGTTCAAAAGACTTTCAAACCTATTACGTACTTCGTAATTTCAAGGTATAAACTTTCGATCTTCAGTAGCTCGTTAATATTCCAAGTTAATTAATGGATTTTGATGGACTTCTCGTAATCTCCGCCAGTTTAAAAGGAAATTAGTAATTATGGGTCAATTCTACGCTGTTAGCAGCGCAAGTTTGGTTGGGAAGTTTGGGATAGGAAGCAGTCCTCGGCGTCTGAAAGTTAGCAAAGTAAAAAGTACGTGGCCAATGTTTATTTGTGGAATTTTGCCACAAAGCGGAGCGGCGGCGCAGTGCAGTTATTCATTCACGTAGAATTTTAATTAGTTGCGGATTTCCGTCGCACCGCGGTAATGTTCGCGGACGTGCCCGTACATCACGGGATAACTCTAATTACGTTGTGGAGCGCACATTATTATTTAACTAGCTGTTCACCTGGCTGACAAATAAACACCTCCTATTTGTCGTATGCTGCAGGATGCTTTACGAAATTATATAGTCTCTGTACTCTATCTACTAGGTTAGACTACAGACTTTATTAAATTAGGATATAGCATCGACCTTCCCATTTAAACGCGACTCACGAACCAAGAACCTTATCTTTTTTTAAAATCTGTTAAAATTGTAAGTTTCGTGCATGTTTTGGGACCTGCCAATGTAAAAAATACAGTGTGTAAAATAAAATCAATAACGATAGTTAAATTATTATATTTTCAATGGCTCCACCTCTCGACTCCAACTACCCACTTGCACTGTCTAATAATTAAAGGATATTTACATCTACCTACCAGGGTATACCTACCTACATGGTGTATGTAATCCATACAGGTGTGTAACCGCCTACACAGTGAAATTTTTTACCGCGAGCTGGATTCGAATCCGCGACTAGTACCACGGTCCTCAATTTTTCAAATGCTGGTTGGTACCTATATACAAGGTGTTCCTGAGGATATGCATTAACTTCGCCAAACACTTCTGTAGCTTTTATATAATATATTTGACAATGGAAGTGATCCACATAAACGCTTCGTTTTCAAGATACTTGCTATTTTATTTAATTCGGTTATATAATGAGTAAGGGTCTTTATTTATGACTGTAAGAAAACCTGAAACATAACAATAACAAAATATTTGCCTTTCGTTTGCACATGTCATTACTAACGTATCATACGTCATGTTTGTCAAGTTCAAATTATTCAAAAAGCGATGTTGCCAGCTCGGATAAAGAGTATGGCATACTAGGTAATTTAAGGCAAGGTAATTTTAGTTTTTACGAAAATAAAAATATTTGTTTATATTAAAAGTAAAAAATGTGACAATATGGTAAATAAAAACTTTTATGTTTTCAGTACAGTGTCGAAGTTAATGCATAAGCTAAGGAACAACTTGTATATATTATATACATTTTTAAAATCAAATATATCATTTAGTTATTATAATAATATAATATGTTATAAAATATGAGTAGATATTGCCTATGGAATTAACTCAGGGTTGCTGCTTTCTTGAATGACGCCCAAGGCACAGTTTGAGCAGGTGAAACGGTTAAACAACTTCAGGTTATATTCCCTTAGATGTCGTTAGAGCCTACAAGATGCCGATGATGGGTACTTATGGGTACCTTAGGTCTGTATAACTTTGTAAAAAACTTTTTAAAACAACAATATACACGTAGCTTCAGGTTTTCTTTAGTGAAAAAATCGGAGCGGGCGGAGGTTGATATTTTATTTGCTAAACATCGAATTCTAAAATTATTATAAAATTAATTATACGTACCCACCCTGTACCTTGTACATTTTAACGTAATATGAAAAAAGATGGTAAAATGTAGTAGCATACGTGTAGGTATATTTTATTATACGAGTAGCTATTTTAGCATTGTACAATTAAAATAATAATTAATAGTAACTCTCTTCTATTTAATTTATATGCACTTGCATATGCCTTACAATATCTGTATGACCCAATGGTTAGCTGATAGAAAATGCCGCATGGCATTAAGCTCGCCTCATGTACTATTTTTGTGCATTAAAGTGTTAAATAATAAAATGTAACAATAGGGAAAAATTTCCTTTTTGTTACATTTTTGCATGTCATTATATTTTAAAAATTTGAATAACCATTACCGATGTATGTTTAGAATTTCAGTTAGAGTCGGACAATGCACGTATCCTTGTATTCAGTCAGACACTGACCTACTTTGGAAGTTTGTTTCTATAACTTCTTAAGCATTCAGTTCAACAGCAAAGACGTTTGTTAAGTCAAAGTGGCATCTAAATCTTCACTAATTAAACTCCGGGGTTAACTGCGAGTTCAACTTCTGGACAGTTAATTGCACTGCTTCCTGATGAGAGCAGCGTGATATTTACTTTAAATAAGAACAAATGAATGGTACGAAGAGTTTTTGTTTGGCCTTCAACAGAACTTCAAACTTCTCGTAAGCGTTCAGCTATTTAACCGGAATCCTGTTTTATAAAGCAGAAGTGTGACTCTGATGTTTTTAATGGCTGTAGAGGCTATGTGGTTGGGGTTTGATGGTCCCGCTATTTAGTAATTTTAATAAATAACCAGTACAGATTGATTTCAAATTATAATTCAATACATATTCTTGTCGTATGGGTAGTGGGCAAACTATTGTCAGAGTTGTTCAAGCCGCCTGTAGGCTTCTGACATGACCTAACGAATGATGTCTAACAACAGCAGCCTGAACCGACAGTATAATAATCTCCGAGAACACTCATCCTCATTCTAACCGTGCTCAACGTTCCTTAACTTTCTGACCATGCCCAAGCTAAGAACCCCTCTCTATTCGAAGTTACGGAAGCAAAGTCCTCGATAACTAAAGCACACAGATTAATCGAGTATATAAACATTTGTTAAGGATGCACGCAGTCGATTACACCTGAAACATGAACATACGGCACATGTGGAGATAAGCGTTTTTGTCACTTGACAAATACGCGTTACCGAGGACACATGTTAAAACTGGGTCGGTGTAATTTATTTGATTTGGTTTTTTCGGCATGTGGGGCAACCCTAACGGGCGGCCATTAGGGCAGCTCGTTAAGTTAATGCGCGGTAGGTGCTACCAGCTACCAGATGTTCGCAGGAGCGGCCGCTGGCGCGGGCGGGTGAGCGGAAGCGTTTTTGCCATACATCATCCTTGTACCGCAGTTAACTCCACTCCGTTCTGCTTTTTTGGTACGAATTGCCCGTCTTGTTATAATGCTGCACCAGAAGGTGTGCTTGTAACAAATGGTTAGCGAGTAGTGCGCTCGTAAGTTGTGGCCAGCGTTTATGACTAAAGACTGTTAGAAAAATCTAGTTTTTCTTCGTTGGTCGTAAATAATAATCGTTGAAGAAATATAGATTAAATTAGTTTTAACATACCTACCTTTGGTTTATTGTTGGCACTTGTTTGAAAAAGTTCAGTTATCCAATTGTCCATTTCAGTTTTAAATTACACAACTCTAAATAACACAGTTCATCATCTGATCAATGAAAACACTAATCTAAAGAAATAATATGAACAAAATTATTCAAACTCTAAAAAAAACTTAATAAAATAATATTCCGCAGTGCAATGCAAGATGTTCATCTCACGATATTCGAAAACAGAATGATAGAGTACAAAGGATGAGAAAGATATCGGCGAGATGACCCCTCGATGAGTTTCGACCTCGCGAATTGTGAGATAAAATGACCAGTCCAAACACAAAAGCTGTGGATTCAATATGGCAACTAATTTGCATTGGCTAACAATTAAACACCACCTATCTATCTTATGTGAGTGAATAGATATATGTAAATGAAGTAAATTGTGTTACACAATCCCAATTTGTAATTTGCAACATGTTTCTCACGGCTATACGAGTGTTGCTTTATTAGAAATTCCTTTTGAATTATCTTCTGCACAATTTCGTTTATGTTTTTATTAATTCTAGAAGTGTCTTTTAAAAAGCCGTCTTTTGAAAATAGTTTTATCTCATTTTATAATACGGAAGTGACCATGACACGCGAAGGAGATTTTATTGTTAAATCGTGTGAAAATGTTAAAATATGTTGATTCTAAAATTAAGAAGCAGGGGTCGGTAGTTCGACATTACCCGAGGGTTGAAGCCACGTGGCGGAGCGGAGGTCGGAGGTCACTGCGCGTTAGGAAAGGTCAAAAGTATTTTTATTTTTAAATTAGGGCATCCCGTGTTCGCTCCAAATGGTGTATCCTTAATTAAAACGTAGATAATATACGACATCGCCCATTTATTACAAGATTTTTATACAGTACTTTCAGCATAAAAGTTCTCGCGGATTTTATTTCATGTGTACTACTTATTTCAGTATGATTTTTGTTCATAATCTTAATACTTTAAAAAAATTGATTACAAGCCACGTCAATTTACTTAATGAATACATCGTTTATGAACTTAGAAACTGTTTAGAATTATACTTTATTTGTTACATTTTGTTATAGCGTCCGTTTGTGATGTTGTGTCAATTGTCCTTAGAAATGTCAAATATAAGTGTTATCCATCGGAAAATTACTTAGACAGTGTAATCCATCAAAGCTCATATGATCACTTTAAGTTGATATTAAAATTAGAAGATTTAAGAGGGAGTAACGTAAGCTTCGCACGGTAGATACACGTCTTCAATTATGCATCGGGGCGTTTATCGGCGAAGCGGCTCCGCGCCGCACCTGCGTCGTTGTCACCCTACATTATTAATGGACGCAGCCCTACGTAGGGCACCTTTACACGACAAGGTGGAACGCAGCGATTGCATCGCCGGTGACTTATAGCTGGGGAAATTAGCAGATAATTGTGAAAGAATTGGCTGCAAAATGGGTGAAGGTAGAGGTGTGGTTGGAGAAGCGGATTTAAGATTTCGGGGTGTGGGGGAGGGTTGACCCCTCACCTATTACCGACAGAAAAAATATACATTCTTCTCAAAGCTCAAATGTGAGTTGTTTATCTACACCCATTTCTTTGAGCGATGGGATGTCTATTGTGAAAGTGATCGGAAATTGTAAGAAAGCACCCACCCACGACAAACTTGCAACACTGCAATTTAGAAGAAAGAAAAAAGAAAAAGTTAAAGCATGACTACCGTTGGAGCGCCTGATTACTGTGATCGATTCGTCGCTCGATCTCCGGCACTCTATTAATTAAGCTTAAAGAAACTGTCAGCGGTCCCAGCGTCTAATGAGCACGAACCTTATAAAGCAGTCGTGACGTGTGGAAGGCCTTTAGAACCGTAACCGAGAATATTTACTACGTGTGAGTTGGGTTAATACAATGACTTGTTTTAGACAACACAAAGGATCCTGTCCTTGAAGGCTTTATACAAACATTTTATAGGTAAAGGGTAGGTTGAGTAGATATAGGTATAGAAGCTATTTAAAATGCGAAATTACTGATAGGTATTTCATGTGTAAGATAAAAGGAACAATTCCAAATTCTTATCTACGAGGAAGTCGCCCCTACCATCAGGTGGCCCGTTTGCTTCGTCTGGTCTCCTTATAGAAGAAAAAAAATGAATTTAAGATTCTTGGAGTGGAACCATCGATGAAATATTCACGGCGCCGCTGACAGCTGAAGAGAATCGAATTTTCGGTCGCAAAGTGTGAACTTGTCAGACACACTCGAATTGAAGGCTACTACTTCAAAGCAGTCAGAACATCAACGAAATCTAGTGGGACTTAATCTGCTGAGATACCGCCATCAGTAATACATCTACTTATTTTACCCAATCTCACGTGGATCTAAGAGATAATTCGACAATTGAATAGTTATTCAATGAGCAGAGATGTACAAGAAGCTCATAAAAAGTGTCTGGAAAACAAGATACTTTTAAGTAATGTATTTGAGATATCAGATACAAGATACTTTTATTTAAATACAAGATAGAAAATAGGTATTTTCAAAATACTTTCTAAAAATAAAATACTTTTATTACCTACATGATATATTTTATATTTTTAAACAAGGAGTATTTGTTTGTCTACAAGACGTTCTTTAAGGTTTTAAAAGAGACTTAAGTAAAACCAATTCTTCAAACATCTGATCACTCATTTTTCTTCGATGGGGTCTCATTATCATCCCCCGAAAGAGGAGAGTCGCTCCACAGGGGCGGAACTCGGAAACAGTTGGAACAGGTGTTATATTATATATAAAAATATTTTTGTTGTTGTTGGATAAACATTTAAACTTTTTAGGCAGATGCCCTTACTATTTAGGTATTGAAGGTTTCTAAGTCAACGGTGCTGCCAGTAGACCCTGTGTTGTCGCCACTAGCGGCAATAGCAATAGAGGAATTTTGCGAATGCGTTCCGTTGTTGTCTTTATAATGCCGTAACGTAAAAAATGCGTAAATAGTATTTTGTATTTCCAAAATACAAAGATACCAAAAAAAGTATCTAAATACAAGAAACAAAATAAAGATTAAGAAAAGTATTTCAGATACAATTGAAAATACGTATTTTGTATCTTGTATCTGTACTTCAAATACTTGTATCTCAAATAAGTCACATCTCTGTCAATGTGAATGATCCAGATCTTTATATTCTCTTAGGTAAGTAGTGCATTCTACTTCTGTTCAACAGATTTTGGGTCAGAAAGTGTTTGTTTGTACCTACCAAAAAATGCCGTGACGCGAAATATTTCAGCGTATTAATTAAATTATGCTACCACGCTATTAGCTGAAAGTTTTACAACAAAATTCACGACTATGGACGTACGAGTGTCACTGTTAGTCCAAGTATTAAGCGATGCTATTGCTTTGCAAAAACATTGTGTAATTTTTAATTACCTGTGCTCCCGCGTGTGTCTATGTATGATCACGTGCACTAGAGTAATAATATAAAGTGTGCTACGTTCCTAAATCCCGTGCGAGGTGAGAAAGTCGGCGGGCGGTCCACGGAGACGACAAATGCAATTTGCGGACGCGGCAGAATTGCAGCGTCCGCGCCGTTCCACAGCCGGCGGACACACCAGTCTAATCTGCACTTATTGAACCGTGCTCCAAGTAATAGCCAAGCATGTCTTCTATACTGTGCTAATAACTGTCTGGAAAAAGCTTACAGTATTACTGGCGATTTAAAATGGGCTGATCTGGCAGTAGATATTATATATTTCTTAATTTCAGCGTCGATGGACTGAGCTGCTTGCCAGGGCTTGTCATGATATTCATGTAGGTTTAATCATTTTTCGATAAGTTCCAAGTGGTTATAGATGTATTTGTCTATCTATATTACAGTATAGATAAGGCTCCGGAAAGTTCGGTCGCGAGTTTGAATCCCGCTAGGATGAATCCGGTTTAAATCAATTAGCATTTCTTTAAAGAAGTAAGTACAGTATTGATAGTAGTGTTAAACCTGTAGTTGTTAATTAAATCCTAAAATCTTGTGTAGGTATTTCTGCAAATAAATTTATATTACCGCACTGTATTTTTAAATCTAAACCGCTACAGTTATCCACGCTAACAACTGAAAAACAAAACTAACAATTTCCAGTCGTGAAAGCGGTCCATTGTATATTTTTTGGGACGCGGTCGTAGTAACAACTTTGTACTCGTGGCAGAATCATGAATCTATTGGCAGAGGCGAAAATTGCTTTCGGGAAGGTAGGTGCTAGAGTTTTAAAGTATTTTATTTAGTTCCACTTTTCTGTTGAAACTTTCTATAGCTTGTTCTCCAAGTATCTACTTTATAGAAATGTTTTGAAGTTAGGTAACTTAGGTATTCCTACATAGTTTATTTGATACAGATGATTATTAATTTACGAGTTGAAAGCCATAGCAAGCTATGGCGGGGATATGTTAACTACCATTAACAGCCGTTAATAATAAAAAAAAAAATCTTGTCCGTCCATCCATCCACCTTCCAGAAACACACAATGTGCTATAACAGGATAGATACAATGCTTTTAAACGATATGCCTATATTTAATTTCTAGAAAATATATTTTTGATTATATTTTCATAGCGTAATTAATTAGATGGGGTTCGATTGTTTGCCCATACATCATTTCACCGGAAGCTATTTATAACGATTTAAGTTTCAGAGTTTTACTCAACTTTTGGTGCAATTAAAATTGAGCGATACTACTGTATCGCTGAGTGTACCTACTGGTACATTTGGTCATAACATTTTTCGAATTGCTTAGACAACATCTTATGTCTTTGAGGAGTTTATTACAAAGATCTTCTATTCGATTATGTAAAAAGGCTTAGAGATCACGTACAATAAATAAAATGTGTCCCCTTTTGGTTTATTTCATGGACGTGAGGGTCGCCAACAATGATGTAGGTAGGACAATCTTATCAGACCGTTCGAGTATCTGACTAAATTGTATCATTCCTTCTAGGAATAGAATAGAATAGAAAAACGTTTATTTGTTGTCTGTAGCACATATGCAATTCCACTTTAATATTATACAATAATATATAAGTGTATATAGATTATATAATACATTCTTAAACTAAATTAATAATAATGGACGGCGTACATGCTGCAGCACCAAATAGGCCTCAACTCAGCATAATGCCATACGCCATGGTCTAGACTAGAGCATGGCGCTGATATTCTGCTTTAGCGAGGAATGACTTCCGCTAAAGCTAGGAATTACTGTATAGTCAAATCATCGAATCACATCAACAAAAATATTTGATGATGTACTTAACCATAGAAGGGCTGAACGGTAGACGGACAAACCACAAATAAATGCAGCAGTATTGTAATTACACGCAGACAAATACGAGCAAGCAAATTTAATAATGACGTGCCACAAAGCGGATTGTAAGGCACACCATGTCAATAGGTTCGACGAACAAAACCTGTGTTCCTAGCTTGTAATTATGAACCCCTGTTTGTGTCGGCTTATTGCTTCCTGCAGGTGACGTCACTACGGGGCCCCGATCAAAGTGAGAGCTTTTAATAAACCCAACGAACACATTACCTAACATAATACGACTCCTGTAGCACGTCCATTCAACCTCGTATCACAGCTCAACTAAAGTTGGTATGTTGTCCGCAGTCAACCAATATTCGACCAGCAATATTAATATTGCATTGCTAATTCGCCTATGCTCTTGTTATGCTATTAATTTGTTTGCTAGTAGACGGCGCGAAATTGATTTCAATTGCTTAATCAATGGAACAGAGTTTGAGGTTTCGAAAACTTTCACTGAGTGTAACTAATACTAATTACTTAGAATAACATCAAGTTTTTCAATTTGAGAAAAACAGTCTTGTCCGAAGAAGTACAGATAATAAATAATTATAATACCTACATGGTGTAACTAGTGCGGGAAGCATGGGCGTACCGAGGGGGAGGCAGGGGTGGGGGCCACTGCCCTTTGGACCTGGATTGTCATTCCTGGACTATTCTCGCCCCCCCCCCCCCCCATTTAGCTGGTTAATTATTTCTTTACCTACTGGAAATTACTGATGTGTCCCCTCTTAGGTCAAAAGCTGGGCACGCCCATGGCGGGAAGTGCTGTCGCATTTGTACAAACCGAGAAATTGTATCAATTACTCACAATTCGATCCAAGTGGCGTTATGGGGAGCAATGATACATGCCCCCCGAATCTGTAAGATCCTTATAGGGCGCAATGATCGAGAGAGACCTTGACCATTTTCTTAGTACTATTTTCATATTCAATATATTGTACATGTATGACTTAAATTTTCTAAGTAAATGATCGTATATAAGTAATTTAAATTAATTCCTGTTTTATATTAATACCATTGTAAAATTGTACCTATTGGGACGCGTGGATAAAAAAAAGATTTTATTTATTTATTTTCCGATTTCAGTAATCGATGCTTCCCCCGCCCAAATATTGTCCGGATCTGTTCCTGCTACGAGTGCTTATTTCGTAATATAAGCTGAATACGAGTTGTGATAAACACGAGAGCAACGCGAGTTCTTACCGCGCCGTGCTACACACTATATTGTAAGAGAAATTAAAAAAAAAGTTTCATGTTCCTCTCGAGCAGGTGTTACATAATAATTTAGCACGATGGTATCTACATATATTTATATCTATGTATCTACATTTTTTTTGTTTACCCGCGTTTTACATTAATCTCACCTGGTGGTAAGTGAAGATGAGTTCGAAAAAAACCGCAAACATGCGGACTACGAGCACTAATTTTAATAATATTTTATAACAGCATTGTCCATACGAGTAGAACTTGATAGATATCCAGAATTCATTTACTTCTTTTAATAATTCTAGTTTGGGGAGTGGATCGAATGGTCGCCCTTCAATAATTTGCTGTCTGTTGGGGCTGGGGCGCGAATGAACAGGTGGAGTGGTTCGCTCCCACGTTCGCGGGATGTTGTTTCGCGCGTTGAACCTCTACTATATTTTCCAAATACGAAATTTGAGAAATTATGACCATTTGAGTGACTCGGAACAACTTAACACTTATAATTTTGAGGTAGGTGAACTTCCTAGTACCGGCATTGCACTTAGGTATGGGTCGATACGTATGTCCCTTTGTACTTACTTTTATCAATTTAAACTGGCAGTATCTATGAGATGCTTTGGAGGCTGAATAATTGATTCGTAGAGTACAGGTATAGGAGAGTCTTCTGCTTTATATGTATTCAATTAAAATTAGGTTTATAAATAGGCAAGAAAAGTTTCGCATCTTTCATCACTAATAAAAACTAATTCAATTAGAAAACATCAGCAAATCGCAGCGTTTTCAGCTCACTTATTCATTCGAATCGACTGCTTTTGTCGACCAACAAACTCGGTCAAATCGTAAATCATGGTAGGGGCACTCCGCGGCCACAGCTGAATTATTAAACTCGTACAAAGGCTGATGAATGGCCGATTTAATCCGGCGGACATTTCGCACCGAACTCTGGCAACACTGGCCCCGATCTGCGATGTATCGGAATTAACATAAGAATTCGCCGAACTTCGTTCCCACGATTCGGATTGTTTTGTTCAGGATTAAGGGATAGAGGAGGTAGGGTAGATTAGGTTCGTTTTATGTACGAATTGTGTTAGCGAATTAAAAGGACAGAATAGAGAGATCCAAATACTGACCAAAGCTCGAGTATAGCTTACACTGAATTTTTCGTTTACATAAGTATACACTAATGAAACTCGGTTAAATATAAATCAATTACTGTGTACCTAAATATAAAATGTTGGTACTATAGCTTTGTTGGAATTTATGAAGTTAAATAAAATTTAATTAGTTTTGAAACTCAAATCTGGTATGTTTGCTCATAGAATAGATCAATCATGCTTACCCCGATTTAAATGAAATTTACTTAGGAGAGCTGGAGTATACACCATCGTCCAAAAAGTAACTCAATACCCACTTTTAAACTCTATTAAAAGGAAATAAGATCGAAAAGTGGTGATACTTTTTTGGTATAAATACACTGATCATCATTTATCATTATACCTTATTATAAAGTGCTCAGCTGATTGATACTGTTTGTCTGGGAATAACCGAATTGCTAGAAATTTTTTTTTTTCGATAAAGGGGGTCCACTATAGAGTTCAATGATAGCTTGTATAAGGTCCTTTTTTATTAGTAGCAAATATTTGGAGGGGGGTATGTGCTGGTCATTTGTACCACTTTACACGAAAAAATAACCCTGTTGTATGAAAATTTTCCATACTAAAGAAAAACAAACCCGATTATTTTGCGCCTTGGTGGTATAAACTTATCCATATCGTTATGGATGAAACTTTCATTCATAGTTCTTATTTCAGTATTAGAATAGCAATAATTCATTCATTTGTAGAATTTTCAAACAAACAATTTTGTCGTTTTTCTCGCAAATTTAATAAGTAAAAAAAAATTTTTTTTTGCCATGTCGTTAGATGACACCCTAGATTTGCCGCTAACAAAATAAGACCCTATATATTCCTCGAAACAGTTAACAGGAACAGATTGGCCACTAACCATACGATAAGCAAGCTACAGTTATTTCGATACAACCCAATACTATGAAGTAAACGTACTTCGACCATATCCTTAAAACCTAACACAATTCCAAATAAACAACTGAGAGAAACTCGTAACCGTGAAAGCGTTCTTATTGTTGGTGCAATCTACCATCCATTTCTAAGTACACCAACATTGTGATCTTTGCTCAACCTAGCCCCAACCTGGATTAATCTAATAGGTATGTCTACGTAGCAAATGCTACGTCGACTGCGAAATT
This sequence comes from Hofmannophila pseudospretella, assembly GCA_947369225.1. Classification (NCBI taxonomy): domain Eukaryota; kingdom Metazoa; phylum Arthropoda; class Insecta; order Lepidoptera; family Oecophoridae; genus Hofmannophila; species Hofmannophila pseudospretella. The sequence continues at coordinate 8,802,173 of OX376330.1, read as the reverse complement.
ACGTCCGAGTTTATGTTCGTAGCTGCACGGCGTAGCAATGGGCTATGGGATCGGGGCTACGTTAAATATAAACATTGTTTTGTGATGCCTTTGTGAATTTGAAATAGAACGGCATTTATTTTATTTATCCGAAATTCAACATGCTAGAAAGTAATTAGACTAATTAGGTACATACTAATTGTGTTATAATAAGGTAATAGATTTAAATAAATAGGAACCTGTTTAACATAATTAAATAGAGCGTCGGTGGCACAGTGACTAGGACACCGGACTCCCATGCGGGAGGTCCGGGTTCGAAACCACGCAGTGCCATGTACCAATGAGTTTTTCGTATTTTTCGAAGACTTACGTACATTTACCGACTGCTCTAACGGTGAAGGAAAACATCGTGAGGAAACCTACACACTGAGATTACCAATGTGTAAAATGGAGTTAGCACAAAAAGATCCTCAAGGGTAGAAGTGTCGCTGGGTGATTCCCGGCCCCCTATCATAAGATAAGATAGGATAACATAATTGTATACACTATTCTAGCAAAACTGATTAAATTTCTGTATCATTGTCATATTAACCAACCCTCGTGGCGTGGTTTGAATAACAAAAGAGCAAGTACTGCAGGTGCATTGAAAAGTATGGGTCACGTAGCCATGCGAGCATGGTCCGAAGGTGGTCGTGCAAGTTAAGCAATGTTGGGCGCAGTCACAACCAGGATGCTAGTGGCACATTTTCATCTGAGCCCTTTCGTGCCTCGGAGACCACGTTAAACTATCGCCCGACAGCAGTCGTTAGGTCATGTCAGAAGCCTACGGGCGGCCGAACTGAATAACTCTGACAATAGGTTGGCCCTAATTGCACGACATGAAGAAAATTAAAAAGTGTTCAATAACACTCGTATTTAATAAAATTGTAATTTGTATTTGTGTGGTATAAGTGAAAAGATTTAGCGAATACCGTTGATAAATCAGTGCTTACAGCATTTTAAATCAATATTTCTATTTCACATACGAGTATATGATTAACAGCAAAAAGGTCTTTCTTATTTTCTTACGTATATACTCGTAAATCTGTTTGGTACCTTAAAATTAAATCTACAATATGGACGTTAATGAGTATTTTTGTTGGAGTTGTAATGAGTTTATTGGTTTTATTACTCTTTCCGCAGTCCCTCCTGCATATATTGGACCCACTTATTCTAGATTTAACCGGTTATGTATGATAGAATAGCCTTGTAGATTACCGTGTTGTAGGATTGAGTTGAAGACCACTTACCGTTGCACAAGTTTTGGCCTTGCTACTGCTCGCTTTGTTGGATTTAGGGCGCGCGGGCGGGGTGACAGGCGTGGGAGGCGTATGCGGCGGACTACTGTCTCCGCCTCCGTTTCCGCTCCCGCTCCCGCTGCCACTCGCATTTGTGCCACTCGACTTCTCAGACCCAGAGTTGCTAGACTGTAAGTAATAGAGGAGCAGTGAGAATTTCGGTGATTCAAATAATGACATCGTGAGTTAATCTAGAAGGTACTTTTATTATGTTATTACTAGTTTGAATTAGAAGTACCTACCTACCTACATTTATGGAATATTAGAATCCATGAAAATTAAATAGCTACCTAATAATAAATTCAGGTAACATCAGAATTGATATGTAGCTTCGTTTTGGAAACGATATCGAATCAATATTTTAAGCACTGGCTTCTATTGAGGTTTATGTAAAAGGCTTTGTTATTTAATATTGTTTACTGGGACAGAAATATAGAGGCGAATAATATGGCCTGATGAATCGAATGATATTTATACTTAAGAGTTATTTTTTCCGTTATATTGATGATTTAATGTTCACTAAGCCTATTCGATTAGCACCGAATTTTACAATGTATTTGCTAATACTGTCCGAATATACAATGAAACTCTTTTCCCGCTGAAACTCGGGGAAAACATCCCGTGTTGATTCGAGTGAACAATGTTTGCGGCAGATTGACCAAAATGAATGGAGGAACGTACAGGGGTGTAATTTGGATGGACCAATTGTAATTTATGTCTCGTTAATGAGATTTTGAAAACGGGACATGATGGACTATATTTATGAGACAAAAGGATAAACACTCACGAGTATTAGAGAAATGCTTTGACTTAATAAATAAATTCAGGTATCTCAATTTCTAACTACTTTTAAATCCTCCGTGATTTGTACATGGAACACATGTAGTATATGGTAGGTAAGTATTTCATTTGATAAACGAATTAACGATAAACGCTGCGAGCGTCATCGTGCGCCCGCAGCAAAAAATGCTGAGTTAGCGTTTTGTTGTTGTCGATATAGTATTGTTAAATTCATGTATACATAATGCATGTAGTTTGTAAGCTTTCTTATTGTAACAGCAAATAAAGTTTTATCTATCTATCTATCTAATTACCTACTAATTAAATTAAATTAAATTAATATTATTTACTCGGTATAAAAATGGTCCCATGATTGTTTTTGGCCAATTATGGAGATCTCATAATATAATGACTCATGAGTTCCATATTTTCCGTCTAATAATAAGTATAAGTATCTATACTATTCTTCGCTATCTTATGACTGTACAGTGGAAGACAAATCAAGGATTACGTTGTCGCAATACGATTTTTTGTTTTGATTTCTTAATATTCGTAAGAAATAAGTTAAGGCAACAAAGAACCAAAATGTATACCGGGATGTGTTGGCAATTATACGTAACTATGAGGGTGTTCGTTAATTTTAAGGTCTTGTACGATGGTTTGGTATACAATTGAGCTTATCTAAACGACAATAACACGTTTGGGAGGCCCTCGTTAAGGCCCTGTCTTAGCCAATGGAACCATAGCCGCTATTCATTCCTAACTTTTTTCTACAAAACCTTAAATGGCGACGCTAAATTAAAAGGCACAGGATTTGTGCTAATTGGTTAATTAATAAGGGCGGGCGGTTGTGCATTTTACACAGCCAGCTGGAAGTGCGCCAAACACTTGCGCATAAAAAGTGAGCGCTTTAGATAATCATAATATAGCGGATATTTGTTACACCGCGTATAAGTAGGTACTTATTATAAATAAGTACGCCGTGTTTTGTTTATGCGGTGTAATAAATACCCCCCTACAAGGTCGAAAGCAGTGCGTTTATTATCCAGAATTGAACAAGAATTGTTTTACGAGTTTTCAAATTTTGCAAAAAGATATTACTACCATACATTTTGTATGTACCGATCGTAAGAAGAATACATAAAAAAGTTGTTTAGTTATGGAAACTAAAAATCCTCCTTTCGGCTTTATTTGCAATTATTGTTACGCCCTGTAAAAATATCTATTACACATAGATTTGTTATTTAGACAAGACGAATATCAATCTACGGTTAAATTTAGATTGCAGAAAATTTACAGTCTTACAAGTTTATAGAGGTTTTGGAAAGTGGTTTGTGGCAAAAACTTTTTAAGATCAAAAACCAGTATCCTGAAGAGTAAAGGTACAGAAAATCTATTTAGGTATATGTATAGGCGTCCTTCAGAGCAGATGATGTCACTAAGGTTGTCTATACTTACATCAGAATGTGGGGGGTTACTACGGGCCGGAGAGATGGGGGAGGCCACGCGATGAGAGTTCGGCTCACGCTCGCTACCGCTTGCGCTTGTGCTCCCGCTGCCGTTTTTACCTTAAAATAAATAATTTTGTTATGTCCAGTTGCCATATTAGACTTTTATTTTCTTTAGTGTGTGTGTGCTTTTAATACGTCTAAATTTCTTCAAACTTAACAGATTTTTTCAAATATTGCAGAGATCCGTAGAGTCAAATACAGGTAAAAAATTATAGACCCCTGCATGACAATACAAAACGCTAGCAAAGATTGAAGTTATTTTTCTATAAATCCTAGCAGCTAAAGTAAATAAAAATGCGTCATCTAAATACGACGGAACAAAATTCATTATCACAGAATCACAGAATTACCATTGCGAAGAAATCTGTGTTATAGGGAAATGGATGGTTGATCCTGTGTGGTTGATCAAATCATAGACTATCCCCCACTATAACATCGACGATTTCGACTGATAGATACTACTTATCAGGTGGGAGCTGATGGTGGTTCTCGCTTTGTGTAAGGTTTTTTGTTCCGATATGTCAGCATATCGACATAGTTTAAGCTGATAGAGTCTACTTACTGGTATCAGGTTGGTTCTCTGTGTGTCGTCGCAGAGAGCGGCTAATAGATACTACTTATCGGCATCAGGTGGTGGCTGATGGTGGTTCTCTCTCCGTGTCTCGCGGGGAGCGTGCGCCGCAGTATGATTTCCCGCATCCGTCCGCTTTGCACTCGTAAGGTTGCTTGTTCTGATATGTCACCATATCGTCATAGTTTAGGCTGAAAGAGACTACTCACTGTTATCAGGTGGTGGTTGATGGTGGTTCTCTGTGTGTCGTCGCAGAGAGCACGCATCACAGTACGATTTCCCGCATCCGTCCGCTTTGCACTCGTTAGGTTGCTTGTTCTGATATGTCACCATATCGTCATAGTTTAGGCTGATAAAGACTACTCACTGGTATCAGATGGTGGCTGATGGTGGTTCTCTATGTGTCGTCGCAGAGAGCACGCATCGCAGTACGATTTTCCGTAGCTGTCCGCTTTCTGTATTGTTTATTGTCCCGATATGTCACCATATCGTCATAGTTTAGGCTGATAAAGACTACTCACTGGTATCAGATGGTGGCTGATGGTGGTTCTCTATGTGTCGTCGCAGAGAGCACGCATCGCAGTACGATTTTCCGTAGCTGTCCGCTTTCTGTATTGTTTATTGTCCCGATATGTCAGCATATCGTTATAGTTTAGGCTGATAAAAACTACTCACTGGTATCAGATGTTGGCTGATGGTGGTTCTCCGTGTGTCGCCGCAGCGAGCGCGCATCGCAGTACGATTTCCCACATCCGTCCGCTTTGCACTCGTAAGGTTTCTTGTTTCGATGTGTCAGCATATGCCCGTTTCTGTGAATATAAAAAGATCTAGTAAACAAATCAACTGTGGCTGTAGCTGGTTATTGCATGATGCATTGTTTCTGTTAAAGCTTCTATAAATGATTCCTAAAGCAGAAGTTGTAATCTAGAGTTATACTAAAAAGGTTAGCGGTTTTTAAACGGAGGACGTCATTTGTACCTGACAAAAAGTCAAACGATTTTTGCGCATAAAGTAGGAATGACTTTATGCACATAAAAGCTGAAATACAGAAAATAAAGTAGTAATTGTGGCATTATCGCTTTCTGCCAGGCCTTTGTCACCATTTTATATTTCAGTATCGACATTCTCCATATTGTTAGTATCGGTCTTTTCGTTAATTCCACATAAAGTATCTCTCCCAGAGGCTTACCTATACTAAGCTGTATAAATATATACAGGTACTTATTTAGTTATTAATAACGCCTACAATAATTATACATTTAACCACCCTCATTTAAGACCTCAACAAACACCCTAAAGTTATAACTTCAATCACCCTTCGAAATGGCCCCATCAACACACCTTGATGTAATACAAACTAGGTCACTAAGTTAACGCATGACCACTTCGTGTAGTCAATATACAAGCATTATGGACATGTCCTCATTAATATGCATGTGGGGTGTTAGTCGTGGCGATTAAAGACCACCTTGTGCGAACATGCCGTAAAGGACAGAATGGCCGGCTAGATCAGACACTACATTGACCTGTACTAAACTGCGGTAGTTAATACCTACCGAAGCTCGTTAGGTAGAATTTATGGAATAACAAATGTGATGGTTTATGAATTAGGTATGTTAATGAAATTATAATTGTCTGCTTCTGTTCCTCAGGTCAAACAAATAAGTACCTATATCAGGGATCAAAACTCTCCATGCACTGGGTCCCAAAGTATACAACTAATTGGATAAAAAAATAAGAGATGCACCGAGTGAAACTGTATTCACACTAAAATTGAAAGAAATGCTGGTGCGGAGCGCATTTTATACGATTGAAGAGTTCTTCAACGTCAGTAAGATCTGGCAGGTACTCGCCAACCCACATTTCATGATTTAAAAAAATAACACTTATAAATAAAGATCTGTAACTGAAACTGATCTAGCTATAGCTACTTGAGAACAGCGGTATATACGTTTGCCATAGCCCCCCCAAAACTTGTAATCCTTTCATGTGTACCTAAGTCTCTATCTATTTATTTTATCAGTGTATTTTTCATTATATTACTCGTAGACTTTGAAACACGTAAAATGTACCTAACGGTCCGGTAGCCAGCGTTCGAGTTACTTATTCGAAAAGTAAATAGATAAATTCATATGTCGGTTGCTCGTCCGATCTTTGGTGATATTAAAAACCTGGTCTTGTGACGAGCGTGAAATTTTTATAAAAAATAACAGGACGTTAATTTTAAAATTATACTCACAAATGATCTTGTCTCTTGAATGCCTTTGCGCATGTGATGCACACATATTTCCGCTCATCGCTGTGTGTCAGTTTGTGCTTAGCCAGTGCCGACGCGTTGCCAAAGATCTTGTTGCATACCTGAAACAATATATAATTTATATAACCTTTGATTCGCTTTTATAGCAAGCCGTTAATAGATAAATCAGAAAGTTTGGGTCGCAGCTTCAAATTCAGCTCAATTTTGTCAACCTTTTTCTAATGTATTTCAGTAATACGCTTATCATTGCTCAAAATTTAATAAATGATAAAAGGAAATAAAGAATTTATAGTCACCAAAGTGGAATAAGATAATTTGATATTAAAACAAAACGCTTAACCAGCAAAATGCTTAATGCTTAATTAAGCACTGTATTCGTATAGCTATTATTAGACTATTCAACTAAAACAATGTTGTTATTTTTCGGTTAAAAAAAGATCAAAGAGAAATTCAAGCAGACGAGAGCTTTTACGGAATTCTTTACGACACCACTTCTCATACTATAGGATATATCGTATAGTAATAAATAAAAATAATATCAGTAGTCAATAATATATGAACCCATGTCCACGCAAGCCTTTCACAGGACCAGGGCCCTTAGGACCCGTGGACCCTGAATATCAGTAGTCAATAATATATTATTGACTATATTCTTAAAATAATACCTATATGTTGGCCACTGAAGTATAATATAATAAACTTCCTTACCTAACGGAAAAAAGTCCAACTATACATATTAACTGTATAGTTGGAGAGGCTTTCCTGTAACCTCATTCAGTATTGAAGCTATGCACGTGTGCTTAATTAAAGTGAAATAACCCTCAATATTCGGGAACTTGTAATAAAAACAATGGGATTGAAGAGGTCCCGGGCCGGCCCTAATCCGGTGTTTGTTTCTCATCTAATTAGGTTCCCTTTTCGTCTCCTTATCCCTGTTTTTATTTCTGATATCCGAGGGACCTCTCTCGGGTGTGTTTATTGATGGGACGGTCGGACGGACCGACGGGAGTTGCTATTGTTTAGTGTTACCAGTGTTACGTATTAAATTATTACTGTAAAATTTTTCAGGGCTTTGAGGTGAAATCACCAATCAGCTGTAAAGGTATCTTTACAGCTGATTGGTGATTTCAGTGTTAATTTTTGACTGAAAAATAATTTTACCTATTTATACTTTATTACACTGATAGTTCGGTCTAGCTCTGAAGTATAGAGTCGCCTGGAGAGGTATCATCGTTTCCTTTATATCTGCCGTTTTGCGGCAATGCGTGCATTGCTGTGTTCCGGTTCATGATGAGACACTCTACATTTGTTGTTAGCAACGTACGAAAAATCCTCTCGCAATATTTTAGTTAGGTGAGATGTCTATGGGCGATTTGACCACTTACGATCAGATGGTCTCTGCTCGTTTGCTTTTAAATCGATAAAATAAAACCAATTTTTTTTTCTTACGGTTTCTTACATCAGGCGAGATTGAGGTCTCATGTTTATGTTGGTGGTACATAAAACAACGTCGAATAAGGTCCAAATTCTTTAGTTCGCATATGTCTACCTATAAAGTTGATAGTGGTTTCCATAGGCTTAATACACATGGACTTCGTATTCAACCCTAAGGTTTAGACTTCTAAGCAACGGATTATAGCCAGACCCTAACATTCACTCGCAGGCTCTCAGCCTGAAAATGGCTTTCGAGGCTAAGCCATCTCGTTAGTTTACAAAGGAAAAAGACAAACATCCTTTGGTCTCAAGTACTTACGTAGGTCAGAATTTAAATTTAGATCGCATTTACATAGATACATCTTCATGGTTTAATTTTATCGACTTAAAAAACATACACTGACATGTAAATGTCGTAGACACATAGCGTAATGGCACGTTTCACTAAGTGCGTAGGTGTTTCACGAACTGCTAATAATCTTAGACAGATACTGTAATGGTCGAGTTGAGAAGGCGTAGAAAGGGATTAGTCTTCATCTATATCTAGATATAGATAACACAAAACTAAACCAAACTAACATAAAGGACGTTTTTTGCAACTCAAGGTATATATTCAATGCCAGGATACAAATCGTGATGGGAGCCTGTTCACATAGGAAGCAAATCTAGTCCGCCAAACCTAAAATTAAAACTACTTACATTAAACTGTCACATTCACTCATATGCTGGATCGTGTAAGGGTGAGGTTGACGTTTCGTTTGACGATCATTACTAAAGGTGGCCACCCGGGAATCGATGCTATTTTTTTAATGAAATGGTATCCAATCCAATATAATGTACTTATACAAAAGATACACCCGTTATTTGTACGTAAAGGGCCCTCGCCATTGTCTGGGAGGATGTTATTATACCCGACGTTTGAATATTTCACAAGCATATGGGAGTTTTCGGTGACGCCTTTTTCAACGTATAAATTGGATCAAAAGTCTCCTTGTGACATCATTAGACGTGGTGTGATGTGTTTTATAACATTGTGGATTATGTTTTTTCAAATCTACAGGGAACAGAATTGTATGTATTCTGTGTCTAGGGTTAGCTACAGCTATAGGTACGATAAATTAATTATAATGATTGTAACTTTAGACACTTTTGTGTTTGGCATGAAACAATATCGGATCTCGTTTTAATTACTGTCTAAGGATTCTTTCACTCTTTGAAATGGAATTGGAATTATGTCTACTACCAATATATACGTATACTACTCTTTGCCTATTAGTTAGGTTTATGAAGTCTGAAGAAGATCCGATTTTGCATAGTGCAATCATTTTCCTCCAGAAAAAAATACAATGGAACGGAATTTCTTATGAAATTATGACCCGGTCGTGTAAAATGCTTCGTGTAAATTCTGCTATAATTTACCTTCTTGTTGCGTGTCAATAAATCTCATAGCGTGCCTCAATTTTCAGATCATTTCCTTTCGGTAATTAGGTGCCATTTTTCACCGTTTTCTAAATTCAATCTGAGCAACTTCTTTACTAAAAAGACAAAATCCTAGTTATTTACTAAAATTTAGAGTCAATTCCCTTTTGAGATCTCAGCATCTAGAGATCAAAACAAATTCAAGTCGAGGTAAAAATGAAGATATACGAGTATGCTCTCCCTGTTAACAGATTAGTCAACATAGGAAAACTCCTACTACCAGAGAGATATATTGAGGACAAATGTGTTCTTTGCATTTTCCATATAGATATACTTAGGTAGAAGCAGCGTATCTTGGCGTACAATGGGATCGGAACCACGAATATCCTCCTAATATAAGAGAGTATAAAAATATGTAATGGTTTCCTTCATATGCGAAAAAAAGATATTTTTATAAGAAAGAGAATCGAGCACTTCCCCCATAGGTATATCGACCTTGTATTGTATTAGTACGGGCGGGCGGCAGGTAGACACATGCGGGTAGGCCAGCACAGTCTATTTTTATTTTTAACTATGAAAACGGGGTTTAATCGCGTCGGTATTTAATTTTTGGTAAACTATACTATAGTATTTTTATTCCGCCATCTGTGTCGAATCAGCACCGATATTTTGTAATAGCGTCCCTTGCTCACTCCCCGAAAGTTTTCCATTTACACTCTCTGGTTTTTGTGCCAATCGTGTCAAAATAAATATTATGAATTACAAACAATAAAACTATATAAAACTTTAGAGTTAGGTATAGTAGAAAACTGCTATTGTCTGCATCGTGTGTATTTGTTGTTGTTGAGAAACTTGGTTTTAATAGGGCGCCATTGTTATTTCGCCTTGGGCGTCAAGTTTTCCCAGGCCAGACCTGGATTTGCTATTAGAATAAAAATAAACAAATTAACAACTAATTAAGATTTAGGTTGTCTTATTATTCGGGTAATTAGGCAGGATTCTGCAGGTTTTGATTCGAAAGTATACTCGACATAAACAGACCTAAATATATCTATAGCTTTTCTGTGAACTAGATGTTTTGACGGGTAGTTTTAAAAACATACTATTTCGACTATAAACCCAATTTCCTATATCGTGCAGGATTTGCCAAAACTGCTACCAAAATGAAACCGTTAAAACATTCACTTCCCATGCGATCCACTTGCCAACATTAGAAGGAAACAAAACGTAAGGGGCTTATATGCACAAATCAAGCCATCGCATTTAAAAAAAGGTTCGAACACTGTTGAACATATTGGTCACAAATATCTTGCAAGTTGTCTCGTGAATGTATATCGATTTCGTTTGTTGTAGGCCCCTTAAGATATCTCTTGGGCGGATCGATGTTTATGGGATGGAATATGTTTTTATTGGGGAATAAAGATACATTGATGGACCCGAATTGTAACTATCGAGGTTCGTTTAATGGCTTGCAGAATTGCAGGATCGGTCTAAAGATTGGGATCGAGCTTTTACGATCTCTGGGAAGTAGAGATTTTTATCACTATGGTTTTGACCTATTCTAAAGTCTTTTTCAGTAAGTGTACTAGGTTAAATCTATATGTTTTCTTTACTTTTCTATAAAAAAAATAACAATAAAATCCAAACCGCCTTTCAATTACTAAAGTTATAAATAATTATTTTCTACTCCGATTTCGTAATTTGTTAATTAAGAAACCACAATCAATAACATAAAGAGGTTAATTCGTCATGGTCGTGTGAAAATAGTGTTTTACTGAAATATTAAATAACAGTTGTAATATGTAAATTTTTCTTTGTTGTATGGCACTGCATACAAGAACTATTTCGTATTAAATGCACTACATTTCACTGGCCAACAGCCATAGCCATAAAAAAAACTCGACACCCGCGCCTGTGCGATGTTGACAATACGTCAAACATATTTACGGTTTCCATAGTTACCAATAACAAGTTAAGCTGTCATGGCGTCTGTTGAAGTCTCCGTAATGGTTTGAATTTTATGTTTATATGTTTCATGGTCGTAGAAAAAGTATTGTATGCAACGCACGTAATGGCGACTATAACACTCGAAGCTTCGCTTGTTTTAAAACAGTTCTCATGTTAAAATCGCTATCGTGGCCGTTGCTTAAACTATTATATTACAAATTAGGTACTTATAGGTTTTATTTAAATTAATATTTCATACGGTATGGGTATGAGGAGGAGAGTGGCTAGTATTTTTAAAACAGTTCTGGTAAACCAATAGGTACCTACGCTATTTGATGTTGTAAAAGGTAAAAATGGTAGAAAAAAGTAATAGTTTATTCACAAAAAAAATTAATGTTACAAAAACTGCATGCAGTTGAAAACTGACTGGAAACCGTCATCATTTCATTACGATCGGATGAGAGCCGACCTATTTCCTGGCAGGCCGTGACCTATATTACAAAAATGCATGCAAAAATCGGGGTCGTGAGCGTCGCATTGGTGCTTACCTATGCTCGTATAACTGTGCGGAAAATAATCCAGTGGTTAAGCCTGTAGTATGGGGATCTCCACAAAGGTAAGTCGCGTGTTTCTTACTAACTTGATTGACAAGCATTTCGGAGTACCTAACACCTTTAGTACACTGCAGCGATTTTGAAACGAAATCGATAACCAAATCCATAGATAATTATCTATTTTTCGGTTTTCTTGATTTCTATGGGTTAAGTCCAATTCCGTTTCAAAAACGATGTAATGTGCTGAAGGCGTTGGATACTCAGAAATACTTGTCAAGTAAGAAGAAATCCACGGCTTACCTTTGTGGAGATCCCCATACTTTTGTTCGGTCAACATCAGATCCTCAAGGTTCCAGATTTTAAAACAGCACCATGGCCCTAAACAAAGCCGAACCACCTATTATTCCTTTAGCTTCCTCTAAGATTGATTTAAGGCTCCTCTTATTTTTACCATCAACCGAGTAGAGCACCAATCAATCAAAATGAAACATCACTCCAACTGTCAGTTTTGAAAGTTCCCCCAAAGCCATTTTTCCCGCGACATCCCGTCAATACGAAACGAAGGGGATCACCTTGAGGCTAAGCCCGGAGGGCGCGCGTCGCGCACGCATCGAATTTTTCGATGACTTAATCTTTAGGGTTTGTTTTACCCTTGGGGGATGCGTGAGTGGTAAGCTAAAGAGGCGACGACAGAGTTTTAGATCTGAATCAATCGATCAATGTATTATAATATCTTTATGATTTTATTGCTAAGGGCTACGAACGAATTAATCTTTGTCAAGCACTGCTCTATTGGGTACTTCGTGGGAAATCGTGGGTACTTCAACCAGTTTAGTTCAGTGGACTTTGAATTTTACGTAATTTTTATTTGCTGAATTTTAAGCAATGTTTTCCTTGTGTTTGGTAGGGGCGCAGGTTCAAATCTTTCTCGCGAATTTTTTTGTCAATCATTTTCTAATTTATTTTTACACAGTGTTTTACTGTGGTTTCATGAAGAGTGCTTATTCGTTTCTTACTCTAAGTAATTTATAGAAATTGAAATATAAATTTAACTACGTATTAGGTATGCTGTAAGAAAGAAGCAAAAATTAAATAATTTACCAAAATACAGCTTGCCATATTTTTCCTTTTTTTCTCGAGTGTATCGATCGGGTTAGCTTGTCCGTGGGCTGAATTGAAAATGGACACTATTGTTTTATAATACTTTACTAAGATAAAATGCTGACTGGTACCTTCACCATTTGGATAACCAAATACTCGTAATAAATTAAAAAATTGGAATTGGTAGATTTTCATGAAAGTTGTGTCTAAGTTGATGTTTAAAAGTGTCTCCTCATACTAATTTGTACACTCCATAAAAATGCTCATGTACATACAATTTTTATTTATTATTAAGTCTTGCTAGGCGTATTTAAATAAACTAGATTTTTTTAACGCGTATGTAGCACTTTTTCGCGACCAGTATTTCAATCTGCAACCTGCCGTTCCATGACATTTCTTCTAACAACATGAGCTGTCACGTCTATACTACCGGCGTCAATAAATTATTTTTCAATCATTATCCGCTTTATTCTCGTCTATACTCTACTAACCTACTTTTCAATCGATGTATCATCAAATAGGTAAAAATATTTATTTCTTATGTGGTGAAGAGAGGCGAGCCTTGAGCGTGACCTTTGTGCTGAATAACAAAACACTTTTTACTTTCATCTTTCACATAAAACAACCCATATCGGGTCGCAAGTGGCTACAAATACGGGCAATACAATGGTATTGTGGGTTATGTGTACGTGGGGCGGTCCAAAAATTGTTAGTCAACGGCTTGTTATCAACCTCATTGTTTTACTTTTATTATCACTTGGAGGCAAATTTTATTACAAACTATTGGCCAAATGTCACTGGCTAGCGACTTTAGTTATTTTTTAATAAAATGTTAAAAAAACATATCTGTCAGTTTTCAATCACTACGATGGAGGCAACACGGGAAGCATTTCGTGCTATGATCTATTATGATTTTAAACGAGGGTGAACATATAAGGAATCACATGAAAATTTAATCAGTGCTTTTGGGGAATTGGCTATTGGTTTCGTGAGTTTAAGCGTGGTCGGAGCTAAACGATGACCTTAGACCGGAGCGACCACCAACGGCAGTCACTCAAGAAAACGTCATCAGGGTGGAGTGGCTAATAAAGGAATGTCGCAACATTACCAAGCACGAGATTCAGGATGAACTTAAGATTAGATCACAGGCAGTTTCCACTATTTTACATGACCATCTTAAAGTTAGGAAGGTTGCATCGCGATGGATACCCCTCTCTCACAGAAGAGCAGAAAGTCCGACGTGTAGGCAGTTTATGCTAGATAAAGGTTTGTGCCTCTTCCGCCGAAGGTTATTTTTTTATTTTTTTCTCTATAATAGAATAGGTCTTATGTATTTATTATTACGTAGATAGGTATAAGAATATCGCGCCGCTTCAGCCGCCGCCCCGCCGACCGCTTGCTTCGTGAATACGGCCTTAACTCCTAGCTCGAAATTCTATAGCCCACGATTGATTGGCACATTATACCACATGTTGCGTCGGACAAAGCAGACACCTGATGCTATTTGATCAAGGTGACCGTAATCATGAGGTATATATAGTCAATGTTAAGGTAAAGGCATGGCTATGAATTGCCAATGAATAGCTATGAATACTGCGTATACTAAAGGTTCAACACATGCTGGGGAACATTTGATATCTAAATAAGTGTATGTTAATGATGATTATGTTGCGCTCATGTAGAACTGATTACCCGCCTGGTGAGGTGAAAGTCATAGTCATGTGGCGCTCATGAAAGTAATAAGTTTCTGCGCTACAGCCAAACATGACGTGACTTTCTCAAACGTCTGCACATAAATCCCGCAGTGTAATTTTAGCACAAGCTTAACCTAGCTAGTACTTCAGCAGATGGATTAAATAGAGTCAATTCTGCTTTAAGGTTGACTTCCGTTGATTGCGGCCCATGCGGCCGCGACACACCTTGCTTCCGATGTCAGCGGCCAGCCGCGCGCGGTTGTCAGTCAGGCCCTGTTACTGCAGTACAGTCGGCCACAAGCTATAGTATACCAGCTGTCAAAAACCTTCAATTAAGTTTCAACCTTATGTCTGCGCATTATGATACATTTCAGATTCTCAAATTTTGACGTTTTGGGTATTTTAATCTGAGGTCGACTGTAGGAATGAGCGAGATGCATATGAGGAATGGAGAGGAATATACTCACGCGCGCGACAGGTCTTGACATGATTGCGCGTGGCTACGACAGACGTCGGCCGCGCGCGTCAGCCGCAACGGCCGCGTTCAACGGAAGTCTAACTTTACTGTGACGCTATTGCGTGACAAATGTAGCGCAGTGTAATCGAAGCATTAGATAGGTAAATCTCGGTACATCGCTGCTTCTTGGTGCGGATCAGGTTTCCATAGTTCACTGTAGCAGTCAGTGTAACTGTAGCATGAGATTAAGCATAACCTACGGTGTTGTGTGCGGATTGCTTTAATCGCTTCGCTGCCCCACTCTGACACATATCGCGTGACAAATTATGTGGAGCAGTGTAATCGTAGTATTAGATAGACCTCGGTACCTATCAATCGCTGCATCTTATTGCGGATCACGTTTCCACAGTTCAGTGTAGCAGTCAGTGTACCTGTAGCATAAGATTAAGCATAACCTACGGTAGTTGTGTGCGGATTGATTGAATCGCTCCGCTGCCCCACTTTGACACATATGCGTGACAAATTATGTGGAGCAGTGTAATCGTAGTATTAGATAGGCCTCGGTACCTATCAATCGCTGCATCTTATTGCGGATCACGTTTCCACAGTTAAGTGTAGCAGTCAGTGTACCTGTAGCATAAGATTAAGCATAACCTATGGTAGTTGTGTGCGGATTGATTGAATCGCTCCGCTGCCCCACTCTGACACATATGCGTGACAAATTATGTGGAGCAGTGTAATCGTAGTATTAGATAGGCCTCGGTACCTATCAATCGCTGCATCTGATTGCGGATCACGTTTCCATAGTTCAGTGTAGCATTAACTATAGTACTGTAGCTGTGTGTGGATTGATTGAATCGCTTCGCTGCCCCACTCTGACACATATTGCGTGACAAATGTGGTACACGGTAATCATGACACAGATAGGCCTCGGTATCTTATCGATCGCGCATCTTGGTGCGGATCACGTTTCCATAGTTCCGACCGACCCAACGCTAATTGGATGACGGCCGATCCGCTTCTATCTGCACGATCGTCGTCTCCACCAATTAAGAGGTATTGATGTCGTATCGATTCTCGTTGCGTTTTGTTTTTGAATGGGAAATGTGCGAATCTGATGCTAATCAAAGTCTATTCGGCTGTTCGAAAGTTTCAAAGGAAATTGTAACTAAAGATCTTGTGTAAAATGACGTGTCTGTGTTTAATACTGCGAATTACTATTAATATTTAAACATATTGTAAACTGAGTAAAAATTCAATGTTTTTTCTTGTTGGAAACGATTAAAGTTATAACAGCCTTTTATAAAATACTCTCGATTCTTTATAAGAAAGTTGTTAATATCTATTAATTAGATATAATAAAATACAATCTGTCTATCGTGATATACTAAATAGCAGTGTAGAGCTTTTAAGGTGTGAAGGACGGAATGGTAATGGCTTTCTATAGTCGACAATGATAAAAGTAGGAGGTATTTAATTTTGTTCCCTACGAGGAGCATCCTTGGGCCCCAGTCAGGTGAACGTCTCACGTTTTCAGCTCACGTAACATGTTGAATTGATGTTGCTTGTTGTAATTAAAAGTCAACTTGAGAACACTCCTCTACATCTAAGAAATAAGTAGGTACTTACTTTCATTCTGATAGCCCACTTCGTAAAGTTTGAGGTTGTTTATGAAATGTGTTGTTGTTTATTTGTAGAAATTTATAGAAAATGGTGTAGCGTGGATAGGTACTATTTCACTTTATTTATTTTCACTAATTATTCCAAATTAATCGCTTAGAGATCTACTAAAAATGGAGTGCAAACTTTTCAAGGATATTCGATTTTGATGACGATGACTTGGTAGTGGAGTAGAACCTAAATCCTAGAATTAAGATTTCGTTAAAATAATATGTGTGACAAAAATCACGAAATAGACAGAACCAAACTTGATACACCCTAGTAATAATGCCTGTTTAATCAGGTGACATGCTCTGACTCCAATTAACACCAGTTCGATGCTCGTCGGTATTTACGAAAACGATATGAACTTTTACCATCTTTGATTTTTTTCTCGCTGCAGGTATGTTAAAATCATGAAATACTTACCTAAACCTAAATCAGTATCATCTAACTAACCTTACATGCCGTAACTTTTCTCTGATAGACTAAAAAATCTTCCGGTTGATCTAAAAAATATTTTAGAAGCCCTTGTCCCAATTTATTAGATGTCCCATTACTTTTATTTCCAACAAATCGGTCTCACAATTCTTTTGACAACAAGGTTGCAATAATCAGGGGAATTCGGCGTGGAAACTTTCCTTTATGTCGCCGTTAGGAAAGCTCTGACGTGGCGGTCCATTGTTGTTTCCGTTCAGATTGGCAACATGTTTGCAGCCGGCAGCGGGTCGCCGCGGATACTTTCTTGTTTTATGTTTTCACTAGCACAAACTTTCTCTGAATACGTGCCTATGTGATCAAAAACATGTCAAAACTTGCTGTTTACTAGTGTACTCTACGTTTCGTGTTTTGGGCACGGAACTGGATTTCGATAAATAGGCGAATGATAAGTTTCAGAAGGCTACAAGTATATAATGTTTTACTATGTATTTACGAGCGTCGCGTCGGTGGCCTAGTGGCTTGGACGCCGGACTCCCGTGCGGGAGGTCCGGTTTCGAAACCATGCAGTGGTATGTACCAGTGAGTTTTTCGCATTTTTTCCAAGACGTACATTTACCGACTGTTCTAACGGCGAAGGATAACATCGTGAGGATACCTGCATGCCTGAGGAAATGAAAAGTTTCCGAAGCCGTGTGACATCCACTTATCAGCATTGGACCCGCTCGGTGGATCATGGGTCGTACCCCCTTGTGCAATGGGAGCCCGTGTCCCAACAGCGGGAACATTAATAGGCTGATGAGATGTATTTCTCGTATGCTCTCTGTTTACATCAATGTATTGAAATAGAGTCAGTATTTTTTGCTCTCTCCCCGATTAAAAAAGTTTTCAGAGACTTTTAAGGTGGTATGACTGTGCAGAGTCAGCCCGGGGTGGTGCCATCCTTTTACCTAACTATGCCGTAGTCCTCAAGGTTGGCGGCGCATCGAAAACTCTCTTATAACATTATTGTGAGGTAAGATGTCAATTGGCGACAGTAAGCGCTTAGTATCAGGTAGCCAATTTGTTCCACTGCTCTCCTTAAAAAAAAATAAAAAAATATCATGTTCGATTTAAACACAAGATCATGGAGTTATCGCGGAATAACAAGTAATCTCCAACGCTGCTGTAGAAAGTTAAAACAAACAACTCAAAGTCTACATAAAACATAAATTTAATTAAACAAATAACTTCCCATCGAACAGTCTTTCGAAACGCTTCCGTTTTAATACGAAGGAGTGCTACCAACAATGCAATATTTTAATAGCTGGCCTTCTAAAGTACCAAGCGAGGGTCGCCATTTGCCAGCCAGTTTTTGTAGACGCTTTTGAAAACGCAGTCCACCATTTGTCATCACCGCCTCTGCTATTGTCTTTCCGTTTTACAGATATTTATCTTTAGAGAAATAGAAGGAAGTTCATTGTTTTGTATGTAATGTCATTGTTGAGTCTTTCTTTGGTGAAGGCGCCAGCTGAGTGTCTGATGTCAGATATAAACTGGCTGGATATTACCTATTTCTATATGTACCTATTTTAGTTGTTTACATAATTTGAGATTTAAAAAAAAAGACAATTTTTGTGGGATGCTGGTTGTTACAGTCCTATATATACGGTGTTGCTTGTATGTTGTATGAAGCCTACGTTTTCTATAGTTTTTATTTATTTTACCAATTGATAATGGCGATTGTAGTAGATGCAGCTAATCACTACGTGTATTAAAAAAAGGTTTACACCGATTTTTTTTATGGAACCGGAATATAATTTGTAGAAACCTGGGTACTTACCTGCTCTAAAATTCTTACATTAAGTTTGTATGACTGCTAGAAGTACATTAGACTTCTGATTACATTATATCTAGTGGCGCCACTTTTTGCACAATTAAATATTACGATTTCGGATTTTTTCTACTACGTGTATTCAATACTGGTCTAGCTTTTATTCAATAAAGAAGGGATAATAAAATAACAAATAAATACGTGTATTAAATGCCTTACCAACATACGAAAAAAGTTTCTGGGTCGTCTAGATTTTTATTACTTACAAATAAAAATGGCCTAATAATGCACCGGACTTCCCCAATAACGTTTCCAATGTTAAAATATTAAATTAAATATTGGTTGCAACTGTAGCTACAAACGTACGTAGTGTACGTAACAAAGTAAAAACAGAAAATTCAATTTTGAATAAAAACCGAGCTCTACAAAAAGATATCATTTTATTACCTGGACGTTCAATTTTCTTTGTTTAACTAACCGTCGCACATTTCCTTCCTAGCGTAATAAAACTGACCTTTTCTCCTTTTACGGCCACACAGACAATAGGATGAATATAATGTGAATTTGTCAAGAAAATCCAACACCTCGTGGATTGGATCGGGTTTACCTTTTTTGGGAAAACAAGAGCGTCTCCGGGGAAGGTGGAATTACCTGTAGGCTTCAGTCAGCCCACGTGCGTGCGAGCGCCGTCCACGGCGGGATAAACGCGATCAGTGTAGGGCTTCACAATAAAACGCTACTAAAAAAGTTTACTTACGGCGTCCCTTTTCGGACGGATTTATACTCTTTTATCACCATCCATCACACACGTACACGAAACAAGGCTTTTTAAGCGATAGGGATGAACCGTTTTTTGATGTCCGTAAACTTAGTGAGTTGTCTTTGAATGTATTTTGTTACTTTGCCACTTCTTTGCATCCTGATATATTCTAAGCTATGACCACAGCGGTGAAAATGCCATAAAACGCTGCTAAAAATTTACTTCCATCGTCCCTTTTTCTGGTAGATTTAAAGATAGGTTTACGGTA
Organism: Hofmannophila pseudospretella; assembly: GCA_947369225.1. Taxonomy (NCBI): domain Eukaryota; kingdom Metazoa; phylum Arthropoda; class Insecta; order Lepidoptera; family Oecophoridae; genus Hofmannophila; species Hofmannophila pseudospretella. Next base: position 8,782,194 of record OX376330.1, on the reverse strand, counting down.
GTAAAAATGTAGATTATGTGACATAAAACACCTAAACTTGTCGTCAAATACCCACCCGCTTTACATGAGGATATTTAATTTACCGTGCGTTATGTATGATCATGTAACTTTAGCTTCAGTCTATCGGGCCATTTAATCAAAGAAACCTGTATCTATCCTGTTAAAAACATGAATCCGTCACATTTGTAACGGATGTGTTTATAACATCCCTAGCCCACGCATCAGTCTAACAGGCGATTTAATCAGAGAAACCTGTTTCTCTCTTGTTAAAAACAGGGATCCGTCACTTTTGTAACGGATGTGTGTTTCAATAACATCCCTGGCCCACGCATCAGTCTAACAGGCGATTTCATCAGAGACAGAAACGGGCATAGCTAATGTGACGACGGTTCCCCGTCATTCAAGCTATCCTTCTCGGGTGTTCGATCAATTTCACAGCTATTACACACTGTTTTAATAAACATGTCACGTTTGGGTGTAGTATGAAAAATGATGAAGCAGTAATATCTTAATTGAGGCATAAACACGGGGATAATGGAATCGTTACTCATGATTATGACGCCGGATGGGTCTGTAGTCCGAAAGCAGATGAACTGATATGATGTAAGCAAAATGGTTATTTTACTTTACTGACTTTTCAAACATTAGTTCCGATTACATGTGTACAGGTACACGAGAAGGATTTTAATGTAGTTTAAAGTTCTCGATTATGTAAAATATAGGTTAATCTGCAGTAAGTCATAATTTGTGATTCAATGTTAATACCTTGGCAGCACTATCCCAGGAGACGGGGTTATAAAATCTCCTGCTTAAATTCTCCAGAAAATCTCGGCTCGACAATTGACTCCCGTTTTAAAAATACTGCGCTGGGTGTGGGGACAGCATTTGTCTAAAATTGTGCAATTTTTCCGGTTGTATAAATCGGTTTCTCTTACGAAATTTAAAATGTGCATGTGCACATATTGCACAAATACGACATGAATGTGTAATTTTTTTGTAAGGAATCCGAGTCATCTCGTTGCAGCTTAAGTTATTGCTGTAGTGTCCGTGCTAAGTATAGCACTAAAGTGTAACTTAATATCACGTGAAACTGGTAACACATGACCGCAAGCGTCCTTGATGGTGGGATTACCTGGAGCGGTTTGGCGACGGCCCAACAGTCTCCAGGGCAGCTCTTTATACGTTCGCTACGTCAGAGAGTGTTAGAGCCAACGTTGTTAATGCACTAACGATTTGGTTCCGATATTTAATACCAGGGTCCGAAAGGGGTTATCTGAATCTATTTTGCGGCATATGATTCAGGTAATCGCTGTCGGTCCCTGTTTAATTCTGAACGATCGTGTTGTTATGTAAGATAAGGAATCGGGGTAGCGAGGGCGATTTCTTTTACAAAGTTTCGTACCCTAATCTAGCATTATGAGTTTCTGTCTGGTTTTAATACTTCTTACTCCCTTCATACAGAATTTTTTCAAATGTGTCAAATGCAGGTCAAGTTCGTATTTCTGATAGAAAGGTGAAAAAATTCTAGACTCGTGACCATACAAAACAACAACAAAATTATCAATCATAAGCCAAGTTTATCAGTGTTACCCATTTTGTTGAAGGCTGTTCTTGATCTTAATGCTTCATTTCAAAAATTGAAAAAAAAAAGATAAGAAAATTCTAAATACGAACACGGAAATATGCTAAGAATTATATTAATAATATGTCATACGAACGTAACTCAATTTGATGAAAAGAGGTTTTTTTTTCTTAAATCTCTCGTAATCACTACAGCGCTACGGCGGCGTAGAGCCACGGAACGCTACGACTGCTGCTACGAACGTAGCATAATTAATGAAAAGGTTATGCAGTTTTGAATTTTAGTAGAAATTAATTTTCTGCATTCATTACGACGACGACGAGATGTGGTAGAACTACGCTATGAACGAATAGTAATTAAAAACAAAGGTTGAAAAGGTTCAAAGGTTTGTTTATTATTAATTAACAAGGTTAAAAAGTCGTTTTTTTATACATAAAAATAACTTATAAGTAATATTATGGTTTTACAAAAATATTTCAAAAGGTCTTTAATAGACGAGACGAGAATAAAGGTTTCTCCTACTATGCTACGAAATGAATCCTATTTATAAAAAGAACTACCGTATGCGCAAAACATTTACATCGGCTTGAAGTTGCCGAGAAGTAAACGTGAGAGTCGAATACGATGACCAAATTACATTCTACGTAAGTCTTGTTACTGTAGCGATAAAACCGTAATTTAATCAACAATTTCAATTCGGAAAGTTGTTTAAAGGAAGAAATATGCAATGCAATACGGGGTTATCGTCGGTTGGCAGGCACCCAAGTGCCGGCGGCTCAAGCGTGGCTTTGCGCGGACCGCGGCTCAGCCAGGCTCAGTTAATGTATGTCCTGGAGCACGCTACGTGTGTAATGGTCACTTCAAATGTGTGATCTTTTGCTTGCAAGAGTAGCATTTTGGTCTACCATCCCAATGAGTGAATGAAAACTCGAAACGAGTTATGCTATACCTTTTATACATATTTTATTTTTTCGTTTATTAAGTATTTTTTGTATTTTGTCTGTGTGTAATAAAGATTATAATAATAATAATGAGTCCATTTATATAGCATCTATGAAGCTTCCTTTGTTCATCGATCGACTCGTCATTTTGAGTTATTTGCCGGTAAATAAAATAAAATTAGACGACGTTTTGGCATATACGAGTAGTTAGTTATATCGACGGAGTATAAAATGTGGGGTTGAACTGTTGTTTCTCGATACTGTTCAATTCTACAGAAAAAATATTGTCACATGTAAGTATGTGGCTAATTAAATGATCTATTCTCCCCATAGGGGTGGCAAATAGGAATGAATCAGTTCTCATTTGCCACAACTGGAAAACTAGGAACAGACCAATTTTTTTTCTTCTATTAAACATCGTTTAATAGTTATTTGATTTAAATGAAGAAAACACATTAATTAAGAATATTTACTGGCACAAACCTTGCTTGTACGCAAGTATAGAATTATACGAATATAATTCAGTATTACGAGTATAGACTCTAAAAAGAAAATTCAATATAATATTATGTTTGAGTAAGAGCTGGAAACTTCAAATGTTATTCTGTCTAATTACAAAACATTGAGTGAGTTATATTTAAAAATCAAAAAGTTTAATTCTTTTTCTTTCTGCTTTGTATTGTCAGTTATATGTATAGTCCTAAATACATGAATTTTCAAGCATGCATAATTCAAGGAGAAACATAAACAGGTTCTAATAACATTAATAAATCCGGTTCTCGAGTGAAACCTGAGAAACCGCAACGGAGTGACAACATAGTGCCTATTTGATAAAACGAGACACCCTTCACTCTTCGAGTGTGTGAAGATCCCACTTAGACTTATACTATGTACCAAAATGTGAAACAAAATAGTTTTGATCATTTTATAAACAACATTTCACAAAATGATATCTTTGTGTAAACTGAGAACAGTCTGTTCAAAATTAGACATTTACATTTCGGAAAGTTTTTGGGTTGGCGGTGGAAATGAGTTCACTGAGAAAAATGTTTCGTTATAATGTAACCAAAACTTTGTCTACCTACAACATGAACACAGCGACTACAAAACTAAAGGTAACTTATAACCAAAACTACATTTACATGTAGTGTTCGCAAATATGTAAACAAACGTTTTTATTTCTTCGTTCGGACAAAATGTAGGTAGATTAATAATGTGTCGGATCGCGATATACTCCTACCTGCTTTTTTCTTTGTTTACATTTGACGAGCGTCGCGCCACACCGGCCTGCTACCGACCATCGACCAACCAGAACTCGTTTGACCGCCAACTTGGCTGCGTGTTTTGTCGTGTGCTTTCCGAAGACAAAGAAATTGCTCGAACATTGACTGTTTCGCTAATATTTATGTGCCGTTGTGTTTAAATTGGTGTCTGCTTAAATCTGTTGTGACGCATAAACATTTTGGGAGTTCCCACACTCAGTGCAAGCTGTACTGCATCCTGTGACGTCATCCACCATCTCATCAGACACGAGGAGAGGAGTCGACAACAAGATCAAAGGCTTATATGGTCATCGGTGCAACTACCATAATCTATTCCGCATTTTGTTCGAAAACCCCCAAATACAGTCCACTATTCGAATTTTCCCCAAAACCCCAGCGAGCTATTCGCTATTCGTAACTTTCACATCCATGTAGTAAACCAATCTGAGCTCCTCCGTGCCTTGGCGAGCACGTTAAACAGTCAGTCCCAGTTGTTGTCGTTCGACAGTAGTCGTTATGTCATATCCGATGTCTACGGGCGGCTTAAACAACTCTGACAATACGATAAACAAACAGACATACCTACGAGTACAGTGGAAGACACATCAAGTTGTACTTTATAGAACCCTGTCACAATATTTTTTTTTATGATTCCTTGACATTTATATGAATGTGTAAAATAAGTTACAGCGAGAAAGTACTAAAGGGTGAAAGTACTAAAGGGTGAAAAGCAAATCCTGATGTGTTGTCCACTGTACAACTGAATACTACTATACTAATTGTACTATTATTTATTAGTATTATTAGTTCTTATATATAATTGTATTATAAGACCTGCAATTATAAAACAACAATTACATTCCTATAATAATTTAAATACGCGTATGAAAATTTAATAATGCAAAATGTTACAACCTTTACAATGTTACACTTGGAGTTTTTGATATAGGGATGGGACTCTTTTCCAAATTAATATTCGCGACGATCCGGCCCTCGGGCACAAGGCACAAACAGCCAAGTTTCAAGTACATCGTAAACAATAAACTTGTAAGAAGTTAAATAACATTAGACATTCGAAACGCGTTTCAGCCTTTCAGTTTTCGAGGCACGGTTCGTTAAATGAAATAAGAATCTGTCATAATTTGTCCCGATAAAATGGGGAGATATCATCGCAGACAAGGGAATTTTGTTAAGGGTTGCGAAAATTTGCGGGTGTACCTTCATAGGGCGTCGGAATTGGTGTTCGGGCCCAGTTGATTTGTAAGGAAAATAATTCCAGTCACTTGCTCATCATTTTCAAAAGTGACGTTTGAAAATTTTAAATAGAAGAGACCTCTGAATTACAATAGGTTAGCAGAGAGAAGGTAATATCTACGTTTTAGGTTAGGTTTTTTAAGAAGTTTGATGAAAAATAGAGTGAATTTAAATTAATTAGAAAAAGGTGAGAAAAGTTCTAATTTCATTATTTGTAAATTTAAATTGACCCTTTTTAATTTTTTTAATTTGATTGGAATTTCTCATGCTAGGTATATTTATATAAATTAGAAAAAGGTCTAATTTATTTAAGTATACCTAGCATGAGAAATGCAAAATAAATAAAATAAAATTATAAAGGGTTTTTTTTTTAATTTTATTTTTCATTTACTACTAAACCCGCATTTGACCTCAATCTCGCCTGATGGTAAGCGACAATGAGGTCGACGATGGAGCATGCGGGTCCAGTAAATGCCTATTCACTCTGGCCTTGAAGATCCCAAGGTTTTGGGAAATACAGACGCCGGCAGGCTGTTCCATTTAAATTAAATGAATGGTGAATTTAAATTTACAAATAACGTAATTAGAAAAATCAGTTACTTACCTAATTGTAATTTGGAACTGAAACACTAGTGCGACATTTTACATAAGTAATTGAATACGGATCGGATGTCTCGGAAGTCCGTGATCAAGACCTACGAAATACTCGTAAGCCGAAACTAGTTGGAAAACTTCCGACTTCTTCAGTGAGTAATAAATATTTAATTTCTTATCAATCTGTGTTAGTTTACACAGTCTACCACAGGTCAACCTACCCAAAACGTCAAATGTCAATTACTTGCACATAAGGCTGAGATTTTGTTGATGAAATTTGACAGATGGTATACTTTAGCTAGTGAGTGGTCAAATGTACTTATCCTTAATGCCCGGGATACACGAGGCTAGTTTTACGAAGCCAGTATAACAAGGTAGTAGCTTGCCTTCTAGTCTGGCTTTACGGTCCTACTAAGCACATCTAAGAAATGAAGCTAGTTGAAGCTAGTTCTGTATACACGAAGCCAGAGTAACTAGTTTGCTAGCTTACTAGTACAACTTGCCATCCTGGCTTCGTAAAACTAGCCTCGTGTATCCCGGGCATAAGATCTGATTTTTAAGTTAATCAACTTTTTAAGTCCATCGATCAAAGCCACTTTTAAATCGTTTTAAGTATGACAGTTACCAGCTAAAAGAGCAAAGTAAAAAGTAAAAAGTGCAGTTTATCTTTATTTTTAGCACATTTCTAGTAAATTTTACGTGAAAAGTTGCAGAATTCAGCGCGCTGTAGCGCGGAGTGTTAACTTTTTAATTTTTTGAGTGCTAACTACGTAGGTCACGCATTCAGACTAGTTATAGGTGCAATTTACAGGATTTTTACCCGACTACTAACAGTATTTTGGAAGGTTGCCTGGAACATATCGCTTAAAGCGATAAGGCCGCCTTCTGCACATTGTGTTGTACCTCTCTTTATGTTGTATGTTTTGTTTTTGTCCCGGGTGTGCAATAAAGTATATTTGTATTTTCGTTGATATAATAAATTATTACTGGCTGATGTAAACATGTCACTGGGTTTATTATTATTACGTAGTAAAGTTGAACCTCATCTGTCGACAACCAAAAGGAATAACAAAAGTCTTGCTTAATTATCAAGGCTTCGCTTTCCTTTCGCTGTCCCAGTCTCTGCCATGTGACATGACACACGAGTAAAACATAGAACTTATGTTTCCCTTCGCTAATCTCATACTTATGTATGTACAAGCTAAAATCGAGAAATTTTAGTTACATACTGGGTCACTACGAAAGTTTTGAGATTCGTGCATTTGATACTCTGTACATAAATTATATTACCTTGTAATGACCTATTCTTCGCTTAACAGTTCTAGCTAAGCCAAGCAAAATTTCAATTTAACTTTTGTGTAATGCGTATCATTATGTTGACGTAACCGCAGTGCTCTAAATGTTCCAATTGGTTAAAAATGAATAAATATACAAATAAATATACTAATATTGTTACCCGTTAGAGCACTACTTTTTAGTAACATTTCACAGTAGATAAAAATCTTCCATTAGTTATTTTGAATTAATTTTAGAATCCAGTAATATGGCGGAGTAACCGCGTTGTGATTTTCGTGCGAGGTTTAAGTGCCGATGAATATGTTGGTGAAATGACATCTGTATTCCACGTTTCACGTTTCCCTAATGATGCTGAAGTAATTCGCGCATGGGATGCAGCTGTGAAGAAGTACCAAGAGAAACGTGGGAGACAATTTTTAATTATTGGTTTCGGCGCATGGAGAAATGTACGTGACGGAAAATATTTTTAAAAGTTGTAAAGCTAAGGTATTAATTAAATCTGATAATTTTCGTAATGACCTACGTACAATCGATTAACTGGTAGATGTGTTTAGGAAAGGCATTCGAGACACGCCATGGCTTTACAAGATTTCGAGATTTCGCCATCCATGGCAATAACTTATAATTAGCACATTAAGTAATATCGCCCATCCCTAATTTAACGAGTAAGCATTATCTAATACGGACTTATTGGACAGAATTATAACGAAAATAATTATCAGTTGAGCCGTCCCGCGGATCTTCTTAATTGGTTGATTAATTATTAGCGGGCCAGAGATGGGGTTGGAATAGACGAGGGTCGTCGAAGATTTACAGTGAGCGACATCAATACGCCTTAATTGGCAAGGACCGACGGGCTATTAGCCGCCGCCCAATTAGTGATATCACAAATCTTCACTCGTTCGACGTTTAAAACTAGGTCGTGATCAACTTCTACGAAAATTAGAACTAAGTACGCTAGGCTGTGCAGCTTGAAATCCTTGTTTTGACAGAGCTCAGTCGTGGAAATTGAAATGTTTGAAAGAGACCAAGAAAAATAATAACGGCTCGTACCGGATTTGAACTTAATAAATGGTCAATTTAACTATGAGTTATAAGTGATCACCTTTGGTACTTCGAGATCAAATCGGAAATTGATTGATTTAAGTGTTTAGTAGCAAAGGTGGTCACTTATACCTCATAGTTAAATTGACCATTTATTAAGTTCAAATCCGGTACGAGCCGATCTTATTTTACTTGGTTTCTTTCAAACATTTCAATTTCTCATAAAAAGTTGCATATATGTACAGCTATACATATATGCGACTTTTATGAGCGTTCGTTTTACACAAGCAACAAAGTGTCACCACAACAGAGTCATGGGACAAAAAGGTAAATAAATTTAAAACCTTTATTATGAGACTAACCACATTTTAACATCCAGTTAAGTACTTTATTTATACAGGAGTTATATCTAAAAAAATATTATGTGGCGAATATAACTCTATGTGTAGCCACTCAAATATCCTTTGCGAGATACATATGAAAAACAACTTATATGTAAAAATAATTATTATAATTTTATCATTTTATATCTCCCCATGTCTTGGGTTTGGCTGGAAGAGATCTCTTCTTACAGATAAGCTCTACCTAATGTACCCTATAATTATTTCTTGTAACATGTTCTTTATTTTTCTCGTGTACAAATAAAGTATAAAGTTAAAGTAAAAAATACTAAACTAGCAACGAATAATTGTGTCATCAAAAAATGTGCAGCATTTGCCTGTTTCGCGATAACAATTGTCAGGGGTAGGGTAAGAAACGATGAGTCCCTTGTAGCTAGGGGAGTGTATCTCTCCCTCCGTCCTCCCTTATCCCTTCTTTGTTGATATTCGACTGACCTATAAACACAGTTCTCAATGCTATCTCTGGGTTGGTACTCCGTAATAACGATGTCAATTCCATTTGGAATACTGTGATTATTACTGTCAATGATTTTCAAAGATTTATTAGTGTTACTAGCGTATTATGTTCGTTAATTAGTGTTTCTAGTTTTAGAAAACTGTAATCCAATGTTATGGGACTTTGATACTTATGATTTTTCCAGATTATATATCACTGTTTATTATAGCAGATTATATATGTTAAAAATAAAATATAAAACATTACAACAAAATGAAGCACCCCTATTTGTTTGACATTCTTTGTCCCTTGGCGCAGTTACTAGAGCAGTTATAATCTAAATGTATATATCAATCTACGTATATGCACAGAGTAAACAACACCGTTTTCCTCCATCCTATATAGTAAGTATAAACATGTAGGTCCTTATACCTCCAAAACATACATAAATGTGAAAAATGGGCCAAGTTCGGTATAAGGAACAAGTAGATCTGTCGGCTTCATCTATAACATAACACAAATCTAAGTGGTTGCGATGTTCAGTTAACCTTCAAACTTAACTACATACCACACATACATAACTTCACGCGCTTAATTCTCTCTGCATACCCCGCAAGAGATATAGCGTGAAATGTATGTATAAAAATATATGATATTGTTCAAATTGTTTAAAAAGAAAAATTATTGCTTTCTTAAAACTAAATCTCTAACTTGGCAAATTTCACACAAGACTGTTGAACTGTTCACTTCTCTCTTCCATTGAATCACTCTCTGTTTTTTAGAACTTGGAAGACACACTGCCGCGTGTCTTGTCTAGATATCTTCCCTTTCATAAATCGGGACAATACACGGAACACTAATCGTGTGATATCCAATTCTTTCTTTTGTCTGATTTTTTTTCTTGTGAGTAAACACGCCGATCCTGTTTAGCTCACAAAAGGAAAATATATTTCTGTGTGAGATAACAAATTTACGTCGCGAGGTACACTTTTGATCTCGAGTGGTCGCGTGACTCGCTGGAAAAAGATCGGAAATGAAACACTCAGAGCCTTTTAGTGTTCCTTATTACCTTTCTCCATAGTTTTTACGACTCCCCGTGTCCCTATCGTGTGATCCTAGTTTTATTGCTCGGATGTGTAATATTGCTTTGTAATGGCTCCATTTCTATGTAATTTTGGAGATTGTTTTGTAATGTTTCATAATTGCTAATATTAACATCATTTAAGTAGGTAAGTATTTGTTATTTTATTAAGGGGAGCTTCGTACTATGGATAATTATTTATTTATTGTCATATGAAAAAAGTAAAGTCTATACAATAGCTTACATATTTATACGATAACGTAAAATTATTACTTAACTTTGACACATCTCAAGATGTAATGAACATTTATTAATTAGGTATGTAAATAACTTTAGACGGTGTCTATTTAGCCTGTTGAAGTTAACAACTAAATCATGTGTAATTGTTTAACTTGAGTTAGTTATGCATTTGTTTTATAAGTTTGCTTAATAAAGAATTTTATAAAAACAAAAACATGGCGAATTTAATCTGACAGCAAAAATTGGGAACTTCCTATGATGAAGGTGGTTCCTCTGTCTACCCCCTCAGGGATTATGGACGTGAGAGTTATGCTATGCTATCTCCGAACTAAATTTTAGATCTGCGGGGCGGAATTTCAATTTAAAAGAAAATGTTAGCTTTTTAAAAGAAGCTTATTCCTTCATACTTTATAATTGCATTTCCTAGTTGCTGAGAAAATGAAGAAGTAATATCGGATTGCCTGGAAAATATTTGTCTGGAAATTGATTTAAATCTTTAATCAGCACTTTATCTGAAAATGTTATGAGAACAGTTTTTTTTCATAAGGCGCAACTTGTAGATATGTTTGAGATTTTCTAAAAATACTGGACCGACTCTAAATAATTCTTTCGCTAGTCTTTAGTTTAAAGTTTAAACTAGATGATAGTGAAATAATATTTAGAATCGGTGCAGTAGTTTTTGAAAAAAACCAACTAAATAATACATTCCACTGATCCAACAAGTATTAAAGCAGTAAGTAATTTAAGTGTAGTTTTGTGATTAGTTAGGGTCAGGCAGTTGTAAGGGCCAATTAGAGGCGTCTGCGAAGGCTTTCATTGGTAAATATTTACTGGGTTAAAAGGTACGTGCGAACGATCGACGCTCGAAATAGACGTGGATTTTTTTAACAAAGAAGGAAAAATTCTTTTACAAAAAGCGTCCTCTTTTGTCCGATTTCAATGAACACGACGAAATTATGTTTTGTTATAAATTATTCAGAATAACTGATCAGACTATTGTCTGAATTGTTTAATAACTTTTGTGTTTCTATTTTGGTGTCAGGGGCGAGGTGAGGTTACTGAGGAGAAATTTATGTGTTGTGTTGTCAATATTATATTATCTGATTATTATTGGAATTTGGAATATTATTTTGGTTAATCGGTTTTATATTTATGTTGACTTAGGTACGGCAAATACAAATACAAAATGTCGATGTCTTTGTTGTGTAGTGTAAACATATTTCTCGTAAAATACTAACTCAAATAAATATATATTTGAGTTAGTATTTTACGAGAAATATGTTAACAACCCCAAACCGTGGTAAGAATCCTGTGTCTAACTATAGTATATTCTATAATTTAATTACCTACGTAAAGAGTTTAAGAGCGTCGGTGGCGTCGTGGCTAGGACGTCGGACTCCCATGCGGGAGGTCCGACTTCGAAACCAGGCAATGCCATGTACCAATGAATTTTTCGTTTTTTTCGTAAGACTTACGTACATTTACCGACTGCTCTGACGGTGAAGGAAAACATTGCGAGGAAACCTGCATACTGAGATAACCAGTGTGTGAAACGAGGAAGGCAAACCAACCCATTAAATCTGCCACGAGAGTCGTTCTATGTGATTAATTCCTTAGAATGATCACGACCCTCAGCAATGAGGAACACGACTTAGAAGAGAAGAAAAAGAGACATAAAGACTAGCTATGTTCAATGTTATCTTACCAAGTATGCCAGTATGCCAGGCGAGCGATTCTAGGTAAGTATGCAAATATCGATCGATCGACAAAATGAACATATTATTTATTATTAAATACCTCCTAATTATTCACAGGTAAATATTGTACTTACTTGTAACAATAACAACCATAAATCTACATCCTAATTATATTTGTAACTATCGTGCCTAAGGCAAGTAAATCAATATACATAATAATATCTGCCCCAAATTCTGTACCGACAAGGCTCTATACAACAGATACAGGAGTAATACCTACTTGGCTACCCATCATAAACACGAACGTGTAACATAATATACGAGGTTTGTATAGTCTAGCTAGCGATTACCTACCTACTGCAGGCCATATTGGATAGTGTAGGCTCCTTTGTAACACGAGAAGACAAATAGGAGCAATCGTCACGGTCCATCGCTCGTTATGAAGCGAAAGCTAAGCGGAACGCCTACACATCTTGTGTCGTGTTACTATACTATGCCTCGTGTCGTTTTTTGTTCTACTTTTTGACTAATTCTCGCAAAGTTCTAAAATTTGAATCTTAGGAAGTAAATCGAATAAGGCACCAGTAATTTCGCAAAAAATATAGACTTGACTTGATAACCACTGTGGCGAAATTAGTTTTAGTTTTTTTATATTTATCTTTTGATAACAAAGTTACGCTTAGATACGTCATGGTACAATTATTATCCGTTATATAACAACATTAAATTATTACTTACATGCTACTAGCTGCTGTAAAAGGGCATTGTCATAATAAAAATAAAAATATGGCTGCTGCATAAGGCATTGTCATATACGAATGTACATATGTTATAGTAAGTTTGTACACAAGCTCAAGTTCAAATTTACTTAACGGTACTAGCTGCTGTAAAGGGGCTTTGTCAATACATACTACGGATCTAATACAGTCAGATTAAAATAATACTAATATTTATAAAATGTCAAAATGAATATCAAATATTAAAATCAAAAAAATACAATCTAATATTTATCGTTTAGCTCGTGTAATGAGTACAGCTCCATGTTTATTAACATTTTTTAAAATATATTTTTAAAGGATTTATTACTACAGTCTATTGTGGCTTCAGAAAATATGTTGTAGAATTTAACACTATTATTAATAAAACTTTTCGACTTCCTGGCTAATCTACATTTAACTGGAACAAGTTTACGTTTATTTCTGGTGTCAATTGGATAAACGCGCCGGCTACGGTTAAGGCAGAGGTGTGGGTTCAAGTTTCATCGGTGGTATTTTTTTTGTATCGTTTATTTCTGGTATTTGTAACATCTTCTTTCGAATTTGAACAGCAACAGATTCACAGCAAGTTTGTTGGGGTGTTTTGCAAGGCGTTCTTTATATCTCCTGACGCTCCTTTTGACATTTTGTAAATAAACTTACTTGGCACTGCTGCGGGCCCTGGCGGTTCGGTGACGCTGGTTTAGGCCGGACCTTCTTCGCGGAGAGTGGTGGCCGCGAGTCCAGTCCTGTGACCGCCACTGAGACCGTCGTGATGCCGCTCAATACACCGCTGGACGTTGAAGATGTTGTGCACTCTGTGGACAAATGTTTGGCACATTAAATCTTCTGCCTATTCTTCTGACCCCTAGGGGATTATGGACGTGAGAATACATAAGTATGTAAATTTTCTGCAAGAGATTGCTCGTATCGATCGATAGTCCGATTGTATTTTATGATATTTTATTTTTAAGATCTTTTACATTATTCTATACAGTATTCTGACAAATAAAGTATTTGGATTTGAAATGAAAATGTGAAAATAAAGATGAAAAAGTTGTATATAATTTAAGACACGGCACAATGCGAGGACTTACAAACTAGTCCAAGACAAAAGTCTGCGGCCACTTCAGGAACATACAGCTTAAACGAAAGCTCTCGTCGTCCACTATTTTTATTTGCACCAAAATTATTACCATTTCTTGTAATATGTAATAGAATCATAATTATTCGATAATTGGTTTAATACTTCTATCCATATCATTGGGTTAAAATTCGATAACTGGATTTTGCGGTTTCATTCGATATGATTCGATAATTCATTGGCTGTAATTAAATTTAGTAGTTCAATGTAAATATTACGAACACGATGTATGTAACCTCCATATATCTGTGTTAGATATATGTAGAATAAACCTAATTAAAGTTTTATATGGATATACTCGTAGTTATGTAAATAAAGTTTAAAAAAAAAGACATGAATATATTCAATGGCAAACCAACACGTGTTACAAAAACGACTAAAAGAATGAATTTTTTTTTAAATAAATTATTTTGTATTTGTATTAATATACCAAAATCGTAGTGCGCGCTAGGCCTTAAAGAGAGTGGTTTAGCAAGGAGTTCAAATATCTTGTTACTAATACATGCATTCCCAGCAAAATCTCTTTGCTAAATAAAAGACTGGCAACTGTTGATAAAAAATATACTTTTCATCTCACCTATTCAAAAAATTCCTAGGGATTAAAAGTAATTTGAATTAGGAACATGAATATTGTTATGAATACGAAAATATTGAAAAATGTTACTGGCCTCTTAGCGCGGCGCGGCGGCTGTATGTATAAAAAATATATACAAAGGTGAAGATAAAATTTATTTTTGTAATGTTACTTGTACTTTATCCAATAATTGAAAATGCCATTGCACCTATATAAATATATTCACTATTTAAAAATGAAAAATTAAAAAAATTAAATGAAAATAATTCCACCTATATGGAATCTTTAGAATCCCCTCGCTACGCTACTCATAGAATCCTTCGCTTGCTCTGGATTCAATATAACGCCCTCGCTGTAAATCTATTTTAGTCCCTAATGATACAATCTACGATTTTGATGCCATATTTAAAATAAAAAAGATTGATATACTTTTCATTCTGTAATGGCGGATAATTTAGATTTTTCTGAGAAATTGGCCAGAAAGTTTTATAACGTGTTAAATATGAAATATAACGGTAAAATTAAATATTATTTGTTATTGTTTTATTTGAACTTTTGGATTCATGTGATGTACCGGGCGAACTTTGCTCAGCGATAAGCATGTATCGTAAACGTTTTCAGACTTTCTAGTTTTATTGAGCTGTGCCAAATGACTTTAGTTTTGTTATCAGTATTTCGCTTTATATTTAGTACAAACCGAAAACAAATAAAACTAGCTATTAAGCTCCTTTTGTCAAAGCCTGCCAAATGTCGAATTTAGCGAAAGTAAAGATTGTTTTGGCTCTAAGGATCAGAAGGATGGTAAGTGGAAAAATTAAATGAAAATTAAAAAATCGAAATGTACCCTTTTTACCACAAAATATAAATAAAGAGGTTCGAGTGGCTTCATTCCAAGAGTAATCTTGTTTTCATTAATTTCCTATTCAATGAGTATTCCCTGAATAACAGAAAAAATATTGGAATTTTCTAATTTTTTCCTCAAAAATGTGAACCAACTCTTTTCCCTGAAATGGTATAATCTTTCATAAAATCATATCACAAATATAACTGCTAATAGGCATAGGTAATAGTATTTGAAACCTATATTTATTATCTTTGGATGAAGTTCGTATATAACACAGTAGGTAAATATATATGTCGTAGACACACATGTGCGTGGCGCGTTTCACGAAGTGCATAGGCATGTAACGAAGTGCTAAAAAGTGTTTTTTTTCGTAAAATTTGCTATTATGTATTTGGTAATAAATGTGATTCTATTCTATTCTAAAATGATGATACTGAAATAAATGTTAAATTTTCCCTATTCATCCCTGCGTCCCTCCCTATTCAATTCACCTATTTTTGTTTCAGTTGAATAGAGGTGGGAGCGAATGGATTGTGGTATTAATTAGCCGGGAACGGAGAGGCGGTGACCATGGCAACCGATGTCCGTTTTCATCGAGTGATCCGTTCGCTACCGACTAATTTTCACAGCTACTTGTACCACCTACCTATTCCAACGTAAATGGAATTAGTGATAAAGCTTTTTTTATCAGTTTCTAAGTCATATTTAATCTAATGGTGTAGGTACAGTCGGCCATCTGAAATGAACCTTAATGTATTCGTCATAGACTTCAAATTTGAATTGTAGAATTTTGACAGACGGTATACTTTAGCTAGAGGCCTTCTGTACCATGATAGCCGTGCCAGGTTTTTGAGTAACTTAGGTACAGTCTGTGCCGTAAGTTGACTGACACGTCAGCTAGGAGGGTTAGATAATTCAAGGTACATACTGTACTTATAGAAAATTGATGAGTCTTTTTAACAACCCGTTCGCGGCCAAATAGCTATCATTTTCGTCATAAGCAACTTTAACGTACAAATTAGTTCAAGTAAGTTACTTTTCACTTAGTAACTTTCCGAGTAATTTAGCCACTCAGTAATTTTAAATTTTCAACGCTAGGATCAACCAATTTATGTAGTTTATACTTAGGTACAGTCTGTGCGACATCCCTGATCTGTCAGTCGTCAGCTATCCATACGTCAGCTAGGGGGTCAGATAACACAAGTCACAGACTGTACCATGAATAGGTATAATAACATTCATATTTACGTAACATTAGATGAGAGACATGTTACTAATAGATATTACATTCTCATCTGCGTCTGGAAGCCAGACAGACCCAATGCGGATATGTAGATGGAGATAGTTCAGAGAGTATTTAGTTGACGAAGACAATGCGCTTGAGTGCACCAACAAAGGGAATCATATTTCGAAATGTAATCAACGTGAGAGCCCCTGAAGGGCCCAATTGATACCTATCTCTCATGTAAGTATATCACGTAGTAACAGTAATTAAACACAGTGGCAGTGTCGAATCTCTCTAAAAATTCCGAAAATCCATTGAAAAATTTCGAGGCACGTAGTTGGTTTTAACGATTTTTTGTTAGGACGGGACCGCAACTGAAACATTTTTCTGATTACGGTTATCTTTATTTATAATTTATCTACTATTATTTTGTATGATCGCAGTTCTAGATTTTTTTCCGATTTGGCTAAAATACGAACTTGACCTGTAAGTATTTGACCCTGATATTTTTCAAATGGGGTTCATAATTAACTTCTAACTAAACTTTTATTTAGAATTACTTGCCTACTGATTTTCAAAGTTAGGCTGTTAAATGGTTTTTTCCGGGTCTTCGAAAGCAGCTTCTTCTATTTATCTTGTATACTCCTTCCAAAGCTCTCAAAAATGTGATTACACGCTAGTGCTTTATTCGATTGTTTTCATAATTTATCGAGCTTTCAAACTGTCAAACCCAAACCGCCCTTAGCTACGTGCCCGATAGGAGGGACCAATAAAACGGGACGCATTCGTACCGGCAAATCAAACAAGGGATAGCGGATAGCTACAATATTGATCGGTACATTGATTCAGAGCTTTGGCCGTTGATGGGCTGTTCTTTGTCATTGGGAGCTGCCATTAGTTTGTTTATATTTCAGTGATGCGATGAGACAAGACCGAAACCAAGACCAACTGAGTCGATATTAACATTAACGAAGTAAATGCATAGTACATGTAAAGAAAAAATTACAACACGTTGTAAATAAAAATGACAATAATAAAAGTACTTAAATCTTGCAAGGCCTACTTAACTTTAATAATATTTACCTTATTTCTGATATTCATTACAATTTTTTTTAATGGATGCTATATAATATTGTAATAGATAATATGTGAACAATAATTATTCCCCTGTGGGACAATGTAAGAAAGAATAATTGTGAAAAAATTTAATGAAATTAAATCATTTATTAAATCAGACAAATGAGTCCAAGAAAAATCTAGCAGCTTCTGTTTTGTGACATTCAGGTCAAAGCAAAAGCAGCAATTCAGTTACCCATAATGGATTCGTATGGTGATGGATGGCCTTAACCCTTTGAGCAGGAAAAAGACCCGTTTCTTATGTGGAGATGCGATTAAGCAGATGGTGAAAGTTAATAAAAACAGATGGCAAAAATAGTTCATTTTGCACTCAATTATAAAAATAAAGTGAGCAGTTTATTTCATTTTAGAAGTTAAACATGACGTTCTACTTTTTCAGATTTTTCAAGCCCGGAAGAAAAAGTTCGTTCCAGACCTTCTTTAATTTAATATTGTAACCAAAACCTCGTATATTTAATATTTAGGTGGTCTGATTAACTGGATAAGTCCTAAAAGCACACATATAATATAAGACCGGTCGTTTACATCACTAGCCATTAGTTTGTTTATATTTGCGGTCCGTACATTCGTCTCGGCTGGCTGACCGATGCCGACTAATGGTGCCCAAGAAAAATGATGGCCGATCTCTTTCACGGAACCCACGGGAAGGAACAAAATGGCCGCTTTTCAGGGTTCCTCGTGATGAATAGGTAATGTCGCCGCTGTGGGCGGGCGGCACTCTGTGGCTAGTCCTTGCCTGGTTTAATTTGGATTATAGACTTACGACGTATCTACGGTAGGCAAATATTTTACTTCAACAATTGTTTATTGTTTATTAATTTACATTTGTTTTGTTCGTAGTCTCTACCTACACTACAGAGAACACCTAAGTAGAGAATTAACTAGAGATTAAAATAAATTTGTTATAATGGTATACCTATAAACTTATGTCGTGATAACTTCCATAATTTTAAACCGACGACTAAAAAAGGAGAGGTTCTCAATTCGACGCGTAAACGAGTATATATGGATTTCTCTCGAAATTTCTTGGTTGCTAGAGGGTCGATTTTGATAGAATGCATTGCATGAATACGGAGTTGGAACGGTGATAGAGATTTCATTTTCTATAGGCTGAATAATAATGATAATACTTAAAACGAGTGAAAAAAAATTTAAAAACAAAATAAAACAAAAGAGTAGACATTACAAACGGTTTCTATTTTTTACATTAAAATTTATGACCCTTTGTAAAGAAATTAGTCACTAAAACTTTTATAAATGTAACTACATAAGTACTATCGTATATCTGGGTTAGACATAATACCAGTTTCGGTCTCAGAATTTTAACTAATATCACGGTGTCATGTAAACATGTCTATTTATATCGGTTCTGAGTATCTGCAATAATCCTCCATTCAAAAAGTAAGTAAAAATATTACTATGTAATTCCATACGGTTCGTGATGCGTTGCTTAGTAACGGGCGCAGAGCCGACTGTTATTGACACGAGAATTTGCTTTAATGGAACATAATGTTTCAAAATATTCCATTTCAGTAGCAAATTTTCAACAAGGTGGAATTTGGCTGTGGCTGGCAGTGACTGGGATGCTGAAAGACATAAAGGTGGATACGAGTATACCTATGTGCAGAGTCAGCCTGGGTGGTACCACCCTTATACCTGTTTATGCTGCAAAGCAGCAATGCTTGCATTTCGGTTTGAAGGGTAAGAGAGCCAGTGTAATTTACCATCAAGTGGGCCATGTGTTTGGACGTGTGTGTGTGTGTGTGTGTGTGTGTGTGTGTGTGTGTGTGTGTGTGTGTGTGTGTGTGTGTGTGTGTGTGTGTGTGTGTGTGTGTGTGAGGGTGTGTTTGTGAGAGAGAGGAAGAGTGGGCGTGTAACAAGGGGTGTGTGTGTGTGTGAGAGAGAGAGGGTGTGTGTGTGTATGTGTTTTTTCTTATTATTGTGTTACCTTATAAGAGAACGAATGTTAAATTTATGGAAAATACCGGGTTACAAATAGTACATACTTTACAGTATGTTGTTTTGAACACATGCTTCAAGGAAACAAATCGCTCTCTCTATCTATATCTATCCAATCACTGAATATAAATATACCTAACCTAGTATGTAGAATGATTATATGATGATACACAGAAGGAAGTATTTGTATCGTGTGGTTTATTGTCATCTACAAGAACGTCTAGTAACTTTCCCTGCCACTTATTTTATGGGCCGTTAAAGTTGGACGAGATAATGAGAACGCTCCCCCGAGGCCGCGTTTAGACTTCGGAGTATCTGTGCTTCGGATAAGTTGCTCGCTCTGCGTGTAAAAACACTTTCGCAGCAGTTAGCGTGAGTTTGTAGCTAACATTGATAATAAATCTGTGGTAGGTAAACTGGTTTAATAATTTAGGTGCATTTGTCGTACCGGCCATAAAGAATAGCACCACCCCAACTCTTCCTGTGGGTGTCGTACGTAGTGACTAAGGGATTTTGTGGATACTATTCTACACTTAGTAGCTCGCCACCAATCACGTTTGTCCACCAAATCTTACGGCGAAAAGTGGGAACTACCTGTCGGTGATTCCTACGTCTACCCCCTCGGGGATTATGGACACAAAATATCTATACAGGGTGTAACATTAAGAACGGTCAGTATGGGAAAGTCTGAAACTATAAGACATACGAAGATCTGTTCTTAGGAACCATGTCATCAATTTTAGTAACAAGAAAAACTGTATTCATACATTTTAAAAAAAAACCTGTACTCAGCCTGGGAATCGAACCCGGTTGTTTTGAAAAAAAATCCAACACTATTTCTGTTTAGATATCGACTGTGTAGGTGTTAAGGAATAAATGTTAGTATGAAACGTGATGTTTAAAATTAATAAAACGCATTGTTTCCATATCTTTTAATTTATTTTTGTAGGTGTTCGAAATGACTACCATTTTGTAAAATACAACATTCAACTCGTTTAGGTAACGTAAATTGTCTCTATGGCTGCTTTTAGGTCTTCAATTGTGTCGTAGCTTGTTTTGTACACTTCATCCTTAACGTAACCCCACAAGAAATAGTCTGGTCTAAAATAAATTAAAAGATAGTAATTAATAGTCTAGTCTAAAATAAATTAAAAGATATGGAAACAATGCGTTTTATTAATTTTAAACATCACGTTTCATACTAACATTTATTCCTTAACACCTACACAGTCGATATCCAAATAGAAATAGTGTTGGATTTTTTTTCAAAACAACCGGGTTCGATTCCCAGGCTGAGTACAGGTTTTTTTTTAAATGTATGAATACAGTTTTTCTTGTTACTAAAATTGATGACATGGTTCCTAAGAACAGATCTTCGTATGTCTTATAGTTTCAGACTTTCCCATACTGACCGTTCTTAATGTTACACCCTGTATATTATATATCTATATATTTTGTGTTATAGACAGGAGTCTGAGTGGCTATTGCTAATTGTAGATAAGGCACCGTCAAACATTTTTATTATTTTTCATATTCATAAAAATAAAGAACTCGCAAAGGCCAAGAAGAATATTTTCTGAAGAGAAAAAGCTTAAATAAGTACTTACTCGTAATCGTAGACAAAAAATTTCAGAACATTCCAAAAAATCAATTCTAGTAAATTCAACACACATGCGAATTCAAATAATAAATGTCTTATTTTTATAATCATTATCTCTTATTAGGCTTAGGTCGACATCCGGAAATGTGTGAGTGGCAGTGATATTTCCGCCTCAAAATTCTAGACGTCAAAGAAATTATATAAAATTATTTAAAATACTCTCCAATTATACATTCCTCATACACCTATTGCATTGCAAGAGATAAAACCACGAAATAAGGAGTTTACGATTCGACATAAAATGCGGAGACACCTCGCAGAAACGGAGACAAAGGAGCGAATAAACGCCGAGATTGGAAAATTATTCATATTCGTGCTCCGGTCGTGTGGGATCGCCGCCCTTTACCTATACCTAGCCGTATTTATCACTCACAATTGTAGGAAATATTGAGCTGTGTTTGTTGGCATTTTCATGGCAGACATTTTATTTTTGATTCAATATTTGCACAGCATTTCTGAAATAAAGAATCGATTTAGGGTGTTTAGTAAAAGAGGACAGTTTAGTGGGATTATTTTATATAATGCAAATTAAAACAAAATACAAAACTGCGGACTACCTAATACAAAGGACATTTTGCTTTGAAGACCATCCGATCTGTAATGAAACATTACCTGAGTTACAAGCTGAGCCTGGTGCCTATTGCC
This sequence comes from Hofmannophila pseudospretella, assembly GCA_947369225.1. Classification (NCBI taxonomy): domain Eukaryota; kingdom Metazoa; phylum Arthropoda; class Insecta; order Lepidoptera; family Oecophoridae; genus Hofmannophila; species Hofmannophila pseudospretella. The sequence goes on along the minus strand of OX376330.1, from coordinate 8,760,423 downwards.
AATAGTATTATCGAGTGAACTAAATATGTATTTTTTTTGGAAATAAAGTGTTTTTCTTCTTCTTCTTCTTCTTCTTCTATAAGACACTTTTGTTTTATTAATGTTCTATCTTCTTTATATCTCTTTGAACTCGGGCAACTACTATACTAATTTTGTTGCGAACTCGGCATTTTTTGCCCGCGTTCGGGCTGTATGACCGAGTTATTTGGAAAACCCTTTTTGAATGAACTCTATCGGTAGTAGACGCGAGCGGTAGTGGTAAACAAGTTCAGAATACATGTGCATGGTTGTTGTTTGTTTTTTTAAGGCAAAGGGAACTGAGCCCATACAGCCATGTCTGATGTAAACAACTCTTTCAAGTCTCCATTAAAATGCTGGTGTGACACATTTCAATGCTATCTGGGAGAATCTTCCACGCTTCTGCACCATCCGAACCAAAGAAGAAGGCGTCCCGGCCGCAGTATGGCTCTTCAAAATCCAGCCAAGTACGGATCGGGGTGCAGCGTCTTATTTGACTTTACTTCATTATCCGATACATTAATCACATTTTGTAGACGTTCTTCGAATAAAAAACACCATTCTTACTTGAAAAGCACTACTGTAAAACAATTTGCAAGACAACGAAAAACGCTGGTGTGGACGCGACAAAAGCGCGGGAGAAACTACACATGTGCATGGGATGAAGGACTATTACATTGAAGTTGTGGCTTTTGATAGACCAAAGACAAATTACTACCTTATACTTTATATTACTACACTATTATATTAGGCGTAAAAAGTTAAAATTAAAACAATACTTCCCCATCTGTAACAAGATTTAGTCACAAAGAAAAACTACTTTGACAAACTGATTAATAAATCGGTAGATATATTTTTATGGATTCGGTGACTCTAAGGATACACAGGAAGAGGTATTTTTGTTTAAACTCATGTACAACAGATAAGGTTAACTTCATAAATACTGGCATATTGGAAAATTATTCATTGTCGCGAACGGGTCGCGCGGGACGGCCGGCCCTGAGAGATACCCCTATCTATTGGCACAGTCACAAGTCCCGCGATATTTACTGTTTCAGAGCTTTAAATCAACTGAATAAGTCAAGGTTTAAAAGACTAAACTTTCAGACAAAGATTAAGGCCTATAATCTGGCCAACATGTCGAAGATTAGACTCAATTACCACTTTTTTAAAATATTTTTTTCGGTAAAAAGGGGACTTCTCATTCAAAATGATTAATTACATAAATAGAACTTCGGATTTTTAAAATCTTATACCTACACAAATGAAAGTTACGCATGAAAGAGATAATTTTCGCTCCCATACATTCGATTTAACTTTTTAATTTCCAAAAAAAACAACACGAACATAAATATGATAGCCCAAATTAAGCTTAACACGCTGATATTTTTATTATTTCCTAAAAACCTAAAATAATTTTGTAATTTTGTAAAAAATGACAAAAAAAATAAAATAATAATAATAATTTGTAATTAATAAAATCTCAAATGTGACTTTCACTTGACCTTGTTCGACAATCGTATCGTATCGTATTTTTTCAAAAGTTTAGGTTTCTGAAAATAATGATTGTTTTTTTTTTAAGGCAAAGGGAACTGAGCCCATACAGCCATGTCTGATGTAAACAACTCTTGCAAGTCTTCATTAAATTGCTGGTGTGACACATTTCAATGCTATCTGGGAGAATCTTCCACGCTTCTGCACCATCCGAACCAAAGAAGAAGGCGTCCCGGACGCAGTATGGCTCTTCAAAATCCAGCCAAGTACGGATCGGGCTGCAGCGTCTTATTTGACTTTACTTCACTGTCTCACACATTAATCACATTTAGTAGACGTTCTCCGAATAAAAAACACCATTCTTACTTGAAAAGCACTACTGTAAAACAATTTGCAAAACAATGAAAAAAAGCTGGTGTGGACGCGACAAAAGCGCGGGAGAAACTCCCCTGGAAATAATGAATTAGTGCATGAAATACTAGAAAAAATTACAACTTTTATCACGTATTTCTTGTTCTCTGCCCTTTTTGAAATTAAACAAAAAGTTTTCATATGTGGCAGACTGAATAAAATCTCCTTCATACGTGGGCCTGGGGGAGGCCCTCAGAGTTACCAATATAATATCCTTTACATAATATTTGATTTCTGTGGGGAGGTCATGTATTTTTATTAGCGAGCATTCGGTGTGCGAGCGTTCACTAGCCGAGCAAATGGTTTCGCGAACCAAACATTCTTTCGCAAGCAAAAATTCTAGCATTTGTTCCGCCCGATATTCATTTCAACGTACTCGCCAAATGTTTGGTTCGCGAAAGAATATGCTCGAGTTTGCTACGCGAGCAAACGCTTGCGCAACAAACGCTTGTTCGCGAAACGAATGTTGTCAGTTAGTACCGTGCTTGCGTCTTTTGTTTAGAATGAAAAAAACAAGCCGATCCAGACAAGGCTGCATATTTTTTTTTTGTATAAGGTGAGGAGACGATAAAACGAGGCACCTGATGGTAATTAGTTACACTCTCATCTCACTGTATTATTATTACAGGGTTTTTGATGCGCTGCTAATCTTGAGCATTGCTGCTTTGCTGCAGAAATAGGTTAAAGGGTTACCACAATCTCTTGTATGGAAAATTAAAGAGATAGATTAGATTATATTAGAGAGACTTTACGAGGTAGGTGTAATTAATTTTCAGTTTAAAGTACACGGCTTACGAACATACACAATACCTATAGGTATTCAAATAACAAATTGAAAAGTTGTGAAAGTATCCGACTGGAAAATTATTCAAATTGTTGACCCGGCTGCGGGATCGCCAATTTCAACAATTCCGAATACCTACTTCTAATTTGTAGGAATATTTAGAGTGCTTCTTCAATTTGTAGAGAACAAATAATAAATAGAATTCAGTCTAGTATCACTTCAACCACAACTAGGGAATTTATGCGGGACCTGGATATATTTTAGACGGTACGATTATTATTTCGAAGTCTGGGTGACATTTGTGATTAAAATTAATTTCAAAGACTGTCTCTATGTTTGATATAGTTATTGCTAAGGGGGTCAGCAATAACTAGATACCCCCAAATGTCAACATTATCTGCTCGTGGTGTATTCTGCTGATCATAAAACGAGGCCCTGGCAAACGACTACATATAATAGTGGCGTTATACCACTTAAATTCTGGCTAGGTCAATAAAATACCACAAGCATGATGACGGGAAGCAGTGTCAATAATGTCACCAGTGCAAGTGATGGGAAACTTAATTTAGCCCAAGCTTTGTTGGAAAAATATGTGAGTTAAAAAGTCTGTCAGTGTTTTCTTCCGAGTAGTTATTACTATAAATCATGCGGGAGGTCCGGGTTCGAAACCGTGCAGTGCCATGTTCAATGAGTTTTTCGTATTTTTCGAAGAATGTCGTAAGTACATTTACCGACTGCTCTAACGGTGAAGGAAATCATCGTGATGAAACCTGCACACTGAGATGACCAGTGTGTAAAATGGGGTAGGCACAAAAGATCCTCAAGGGTCGAAGTGCCGCTGGGGTTATTCCCGGATCATAAGATCATAAGATAAGATAAGATATATGCGACACAAATCGTACTGGAACCCAATACCGTCTGTGCCAACACAAAGCAATCATGCCCAAATTTAGGACTGAATGTTACATTACAGGTCGAACCTAAGTTGAATGAAACTTTGTTCATCTCGTTAAAGAGTACTTAGAAACGTGTGTTCGGGTTTAAGTGAAATGTTACAATAATTACTCGGTAACATAACAGGTATGTACGATAACGTGAGAGGGGAGTATCACGAACGAGTTCCCAGAACCCTGTTACAGGAATGGTGAATTTTAATCAAATTAGCAGCTTGGAGCGAGTTCACGGGCCTTTCATAAGTTGTCGCAGGAACGGTAGAATTGTGGGACGTGGGATGACGTCATTCGGAGGATTCATTTGGTTATAATTATTTGTTTGGTAAGAGTTAAATATACAAATTACCTTCACAGGAATGTTTATAGAAAATGCGGTTGTCGATAACCAAGTTTGATCACCAATCACCAGAATTGTATGCGTATGGAAAAATAGTCCTTCCTTCTATTGGAAATTTGTGTTTTTTTATAGTTTTTCTGTGTATTTGTGAAAGTGTACCATATTTAAAACAAATTGAAAGGACAATTGAAAGATAAATCTGTTTTTGGATTGAGTGCTTGTTGATTCATGTTTCAAATCCAATCTTTATTCACATTCAACAAAAGTTGAATCGAAATAAATGCTAGAAAATTTAACAATACAGCGTTTTATTTTGTTGTAGGTATTATTAAAAAAATTCTAGCAACGTGACAGAAATATAATAGGCACAGAAAACCTAGCAATGCACGTATGACTTTTATAAAAAAGGTAGGGTTAAGCGTATAGAGGTAGATATAATTTATTTGTCGGTCTGCCTGGTAACTTTATGTTGTGCTTCCAGATATTTATAGCAGGTGATTTTGAATTACTGCAACTTACACCTTTACAAACAATGAGTACATTTTATATTGCTGTAAAAACTCTACCTTACTTCTACGAAAAGTAATATAAGTACCTACCATTGCTTTTAAAAAGCGGTGTAAGTATACAAGCAATTTTTTCTTTGTCTGGTATTCATGAGAACAATCTTGTTTATTTCAAACAAAGGTTAGCCTAGCCAACTCAGACGTTATAACATTGTTACATAACTTTATTTTAGTGAGCCTCAGTGTTTACACGTTTTTATTCATTAGGTCATTCAGGTACTTGGCTTTGAGGATATTCCAAGTCTGAAATATTTTGTACCTACCGTTTGAAATTGATAACCACCGCTCGCATTGGTTATGTAGACCGTCGAAGAGGATTACCAAGTATTTCTAAATTTCTTGGAAGAGATACACGCACTCTTACTCATACTTATACCATTTATTGCTTTTCATGTGTGCATGTGTTTCATGTCTTAAAAATATATATTATATGTTCATACATGAAAACCTGAGTAGGGCACCGCAATATAAAATAAGAAATTATAATACATATACGTAGTGAAACATTCGTGCAATTGAGCATCCTTATGACATAATAATGACAAATTACAAACTGAGTGACAATACAATACAGCCATCTAAGAATTCTTATCGGCGTATTGTCTATTTGAGTTTTTATGAGTAATTTCCGGAGTTTTGATGTGTAATAAGGGACGGCTCTTAGAACGTCCCCGGGGTTACTTTCTAGGGATTCTTTTTATTTGGGACTGGAGCAAAGTTTGTTGACAACCGGCGGGTGTAAGATTGCGGCAGAATCTTTTCGGTCGAGACAAGTCTTAACTTTATCGTGGCGGGATACAATTTTGAAGGATGTTACAACATATTTTTTTAGCTAGCTAATTTTAATATTAATGATTCAAATTGTTAGTATTAAAAGTTTACCTTTATTGTTTATTGATTATTTATATATTTCATAACAACACTAACAGCTATTTCCAAACGTGTGTTGTAACACACGTTTTGTCAAGTTCGATTATACATAACATTATTATTAGGTTTAAATATGTCTTTTCTTACTTTTGGGATTGAATAATAGGTACTATAAAAACTGTGGAGAGCATAGTACATACGAGCATAGTAGTAGTAATAATAAATACGAGCGAAGATTCTGTTGATACCGATTAAAACATATTATTAATTACTTTATTTTATTTTTAAATAATATTTAACTTAATTTTTTATTAATAATAAATTGTCTTTTAAAATTTAAATTGTTTCGAATGTGACTAGACCTTTACCGTGCAGTTGCACTGATGACTCACTATTTTCTTAACCCTAACTATATTTGCAATAGTAATTTGCAAAGGTTTCTGCTCAGAGCATCCAGTAATATTTATAAATCCTCGATAGCGAAATAGTTTTATAAGGCCTTTTATACATGAGTTATAGTTTAGCTCTCATACTACCAGTCATAGGATGAACAATAATAGATTCCAGCTGCGGCACGTGCTTTAGAGCTTTGCTACGGCGTAGGAGCTGGCGTAGCAACACGTAGCAAGCAGAATTTTTCCCTTGAGAATCGTAGCATACAGAAACTATTTGACGGTGGCATGTTTTGAGAAAGTATTATGGACATAGAGTATGAACTCTAAAATGATTTACACTGATTGACATTTGTATGGATTTTAAAGGAGTTGAGAGCAGCCATCGCATATTATACCAACTCGACGCGAACCCGACACGGACTCAAGTCAGGCAAAGCATTGAAATGTGAGCTTTATATCGTTTTACATACCCACTGTATGCAAAATTAAAAAGTAGAAGGTGTGTAGTCGTCGATGAGTTGTCAACGCGTGGGCCCACTCGTCGCCAACTACTTCACATGAATTTTGAAAACCTACTGTATGTTATACGATATAAAGCTCACATTTCAATGCTTTGCCTGAGTTGAGTTCGTGACGGGTTCGCGTCGAGTCGCTGAAATGTGTGATGGCCTTTAACCTCAACAGTAGTTTACTATGAAGTTTAAAATTGATATAACTCTGAATATAGTAATTATTGGCATTTTTTTTCACACAAACTTTTAATCAGGAGGTCCAAATCTATAACTGAAAACGCAATAAATAAATGTTAATATTAAAAAAAATAATTGTTTTTGATTTTTCACCCCCGACCGATCGATGGATGGAGGGCGTGTTATAAGTTTGACTTGTTTGTCTGTCAGTGTGTTTGTCTGTGGCCTCATAACTTGACAACGGATGATCCGATTTGGACCCGATTTTGTCGAGAGTGTTCTTAGCCATATCTGTTAAAAATTGGATCAGTGGTTTCCAAGATCTTAGAATATCTTTGATGGCAGATGGGACCTCTGGAATGGTAATAGCTAGATGGTTTGAGTTTGAGCTCAAATATTTAGGACCATGGAGATTTCCCACATCTAGAATCTCAAGGACCTCATGATGACCAGGAAAAAGTAAGGGGATCCCCACAATGAACTCTCGAGGTTTTTAAAAAAATAATTTAGAATTATTATTATAGCCAGTCTCTGTCCATCCGTTTATCTTTGGTGGCCTCTAACTCTAGACGGATTAAAATACATACCTACATATTTTTGGTATCAGGAATTAGACTCAAAAACACGAAGCAGACGCCATGCAGTATCAAGTTCAACAACACACTAATTTAACTTCAGTCTGTGTTTATTGTTTGTGATATAAAATTACTTTTAATGTTTGAGTAAGGTAGAGCTACGGGCCGGCGCGTTCCAACAAAGGCGGTTGAAGGAGTTTTAGTGTTTCGGAACTCCGAATTACTAAATGGACTAAGGTTCAGAAATTAATTTCAGTTCGTTGTAACTTCAGGACATGATAAATTATAAACGGACATACCTGATACACTTTCTTTAAAATGTAAACCAATCTATTTCTTATTTTAGGTACAATATTACTTATAAGGTATTTTGGCAATGTCGTAATTTAGGATCATTTGTTCCACTATCCCAAAAGTTCATATTATTTACACCAGGAATGTTACATGTTTAACAAACAAAATGTTTTGTTTTCATAAACAATTTATCTCAACTTTCAATTTGAAAACAATCAATTTGCGGCGTTATTAGTTAATTTTATATGAAGGTTGTAAATGGGTGCTCGTAATGTGTGTTACAGCATTAATATACTTACATGATTAGACTTAAATAATATACAGTATATTATTTAAGTCTAATCATGTACTACAATTCACCTACTACCAACAACCGCAAGGTTTTTAACCATTAATACATACACTGAAATTTTTCTTTTAAAAATGTTTACATAGCGGGTAGGGCGACTGACTGACTGATATTGTAGAAACAAACTGTTCTTAGTACCGTTACTGTACGTTTTGTTGTAGTATCTTTGAGATAGTAACTATTTGTCACGTTTTCCCAACATTTTTCTATCCCTCGGGATTGCCGTAGCGCTGGTCAAGCATCGTTATTTTTCGAGCACAATGGAAGTTGTTTAAAAATTGTGACACATAACTTTATCTGAAGCTGTATTGACAATTTTTACTCGAAGTTTTATAAGTCATACAATATTGACTAATACAGAGTGTAACAAAAACATATAGGCCTGAAAGTGTTCAGTATCCATTACTGAACATCTTTCACTATGGGGCCAATTCAGAAATCACGAAAAAAAAACATTTCGGTCGTGTAGGTATGTACGAGTATTGAGCTGAGTATGGAACAGCTGGGTTTTTCCGCGATTTCAGAGTTGGTCCCGTAGCGAAAGTTTTGTTCGGTTCAGAATCCATAATTGCACTTGTTCAGTAACCATAACTGAATACAGTTTTGGATATTGAACAAGTGAACACCCCTCTTTTTTGGACTATAGGGGTTTTTTGTTACACCCAGTATGTATTTTTTTTAAATTATTTTTTTATTTACTACTAAACCCGCATTTGACCTCGATCTCGCCTGATGGTAAGCGACGATGAGGTCGACGATGGAGCGTGCGGGTCCAGTAAATGCCTATTTACTCTGGCCTTGAAGATCTCAAGGTTGTAGGTTTCGGGAAATACAGACGCCGGCAGGCTGTTCCATTTCTTAGCCGTTCGCATAATGAACGAAGAAGCAAATCGCTTCGTACGAGTAGATGGGATATCAACAACGCATAAGTGATAGTTCTATCTATCAATCCGAAACGAGAATAGCGTCGTGTGCAGTGAAGGCCTCTGTTATGAATAATGAAATAAGTTCTAAAGTTAGCGGCTCTAGCGAGGTTAGTTCACAAACAAAGGAAGCCAACGAGATCCATCAACAACTGTCAACAATTACACTACGCGAATGCGGGTTCCTCATTTCATTATAATTATTATTATCTACAAAGACGTACATGAATCTCTTGTCGCTGTGGTACTTCTGGGAACTCCTGGTGACTTTGTTATTTAAGAAGTGCATTTTTGGTAATCAAAATAGTTTCCGCTTCAATTTCTTAATTTCAGTCTTAGATTGAGTTTTTAGTGATTTTTCTTTTTCAATATGGATTGCTTCAAAACAGGTATCCTCACTAAGTCCTATTTTGTAACCATTTTCATCACGGATCATCTGGCTATCAGATACCGTAAACGTTTAGGTATTAAAAAACTGCAATAGATTCACTGTGAAACACATCATGTATTTTGTTTACCTCCGTCTCGTTCCATGTTTGTATAAAGTAATATTTAGTCGGCGGGGTTACCATTGGGAATAAGGTTCCAGCAGTAAATTCAGTGATGCGGTTTTACGAGGGAAACTTTTTATTTTATGCGCGCGATCACTGTTGTTTCGAATTGTAGAGATATCAAGCTGGAATATTTTGCACTTTGTCGGATTGACGGACGATCAGACTAAGATAGGTATAATATAAAAAGAGTAATGAACTTTTAAATGACGGATTTCAGTTACTGCATAAGTATTAGCTATATAATCCTGATGTGAAGGATCGCCTGGGTTGGTATATATTTCTGCCGTAAAGCAGAAATGCTAGAATTTCTGTGTTTCTGTTTCGGTTTGAAGGGTAAGAGAGTCAGCGTAATTTCCGGCACATGTGCCTCATGAGATGAGGCAATCCATCTTAGTCCTCAATGTGTATTGTGAGTAATTGGTACAATTTCTCGGTTTGTACAAATGCTCAGTTTGTTCTAATTTTGATGATAGCAGCGCATCAAACACCCTTTAATTATGATAGGCGACGGTGACCACTTACCATCAGATGGCTTACAGGACGTTTGCTCGTCTGCTCTCCTTATTTAATAATAAAAAAATTAGCAAGAAAAGGATAAACTACTTAACTTTAGTACCTAAGTAGAAGCCTTTCAGTGTTGTAATCTCTCCAATTTTTTTGGATATCCAAGGTATGGATGAAAAAAAAAGTACTTACTAAATAATTGCGTTCGTTCCTTCATAGATATTACCTTAATCCATCAACATGTAAAGCTGGTGCTTTACTTATTAAAAGCTTTTTTGCAATGTTCGTTTGATGAATGTTGGAACCATGTTAAACTTTATTCTATGACGAATTCGTTTCTATGAATCTTTGCTTCGCACCAATTCGTGCTACTTTCTTCCTATTCATCCCGCTTGTAGGTACCTCAGCTATTTCGGAATCGAATTCGAGATCTCATAATAGAAACGGTTCTTAGACAGGCCTTTGACGACTGTATCCAAACGCCTTTGTCAAGCGTGATCGTGTAGCACAAACAAAGGAGAGCAAACTGCATTAGCAAATGAGAAGTCTCGAGGGGGTTTGTTACGTCGACAATGTGTGGAAGTGTATTAAGACTCAATATGAGGATAATTTCGACTCGGTGAGTTCTGTAAATAACGAGTCTGTATATGTATGTCTATTAACACAGTGATGACAGTGTGGCGTAGATTGCGGTTTTTCATCACGAGGTAAAAGCGTATAGGCGTTTTAGGGCAGACACTGTATGAGGCATGCACATGGCGCAAAAGTCGACATCGACGTACGTTGTTGGTTATCGCAGTCTTTTACAGACGTTGTAGATTTATAACAAGTAATGGATATACAACCGCCTCGTGCGCACGTTTGCCGCAGCGTTGGCACTTATGGTATTTTTTTAGAGGTCTGTCACTGAAGGGCAAATAGAGCCCTACTATTGATGTCACTCAGTTGTCCGTCCGTTGCAATTTTAAACGCTACAACAAATAGGAATCAAGCTATAGAAACCGACACATATAGCACAATGAGATCTGAAGAAAACTTGTAATTAGACTTTGCGCTAGAATCTAAATCATACTTACTGCAAAAGTTAGCATTATGGAAAAAGAAAACAGGTACAAGGGTGTCAAAATATACCTCTAGTACGAATATCAAGTCCCTGCAAATCAAATTATGAGATCGTAGAACTATGTTGAAACCATAACTAAAAAGACGTAGAATATAAAAGAAAAGCCGAGTACTCTCATTAAGTAATGTCCCCACCACTGGGTCCCTGATGCATTGGAAGTAAATCTGTTAAAATCTTTTAATCTGTTATATCGTTGTAATATTTTAAGCCAAAAATGGTCTATTAATAAAAAAAAATCTATTTTTAAAATATACAAGTCCCTTCAAATCATATGAAGACATAAAACTAAAAAGTCGTAAGTACAATTATAGAACCAAAAATCTCAGATGCATAGGAGAGGGCGCCATAATTTCTGTGATTGGATGCAAGCACAGAAATCGGACTAGTACTTCTCTAGTGAGCAATCGAAATCGATAACGAATCACGAACCTTAATTTGGGACCCGCTTTCGCACATTGAACGATTTTGTCATAATAAAACGTAGACGACAACCAGAAAAGATCTAATACTAGCGTTAATCTAGTATTGACTATTTTGACTACATATTGGATGTTTGGTTGTTAAAATACGACTCTAATATCAAGATCAAATTATAAGATCGTAGAACTAGGTACATCAAGTTTCTTCAGATCAAATTGTGAGATCGTGGAACTAAACTATGGTGAAGTCATAAAATTATAGAATGTTACAAATTCATTTGCAACAAAACACCCAATTACAATTGTAGTCACATATTGCAACGTCTCCGAGAAAGTTGCACGGCGGAAAGTTTGCGATGCGGATGTCAAAACTCTTGTCTGTGTTGCCATAAATTTGAGGCCACAGATGCAAAAGATAAATATTGATGAATAACCTTGCAAAACTCTTTCATAAATTACTTCTTGCTAAGACTGACCAATATTTGGTAAAAAAATATTTACAATAGCCGTGTTTTTAAATTAAATCTAACTTGAAAATATTAAAATATAACTTTGAAAATATCTCAGATCAATAACTTCATCAAAATATTTTTTCAGCAATTCTTACGTTAATATTTTTAGCAAGGAGTTCGAATATCTTGTTACTAATATTTACGAAGTAAAATCTCTGCTAAATAAATGACTGGCGACTGTTGATGAAAAAAATACTTTTTGATACCATTTTTAAAAGAAAACACCTGGCAGGCTGAAGGGATCTGCCAAAACCAAAGACAGTTAGAAGTGGTTGTGTTTTGGAACTGGTATTATTGAGTAATTATTCAACTGTCAATTGAAACTTTCCCTAATGAAATCAGAGTTAATTTTTACTCCTGCCAGAGAGGCCGTTCCAAAACACATTCGTAAAACTACGCTCAAACCTATTCCAAAACACTCATTTTAAGTGATTCGGAACATCCTTTAAGTACGGATAATGTGTTTTAGTGAATAGGATATACCAGAGCGAAGCCAAGTATTCCAAGCCTTAATTAACGAACGCACTAACTGCATCGCGTCAGTGTCACAAAGAGGCGGGGTTGGGTTATTTATCCGCGTGTGGTACGTTGGAATTTATGGCGTTCTAGTACACAATCTAGTCAGGCTGACAGGTACACTGTACAGTGTGAGAGGAAAATTAAACGGAAAATTCATGTTATAAGTATAATGTTTTCCTTATTTATTGTAGAAGTAGAGCAAACGAGCGACCATGTTAAGTGGTGGTAATATCTCCAAAACTACTGCTGCCTTATTATTGTCAACCTAAGCGTTCTGTCGCACGTATGTTCTGTCGAAAAGGCGTGCTTCACCAAACACACATCGACCACAGGTCAACCTACCCAAAACGTTAAAATTTGAGAATCTGAAAAGTATCATAATGCGCAGGCGTAAAGTTGAGATTTAATCGAAGGTTTTTGACAAATGGTATACAATAGCTTGTGATCGACTGTACCAATAATTAATTACATAAGCTTATTCTATTCTTAGGTCACTTTAAATTACCTAAATACCTAACAATATATATGGTGCTAGAAACTATAGCTATATATTACCCAAAATAATAAATTGTCAGATGATATGAGAAACATTTACCTTTTTTTATTTTATTAAATATGGAGAGCCGACGAGCAAACGGGCCACCTGATGGTAAGTGGTCACCGTCGCCCATAGATATTTCACCTCACTTTATTAATATTAGAGGGTTTTTGATGCGCTGCGTTAGCAGCAGTCCTCAAGGTTACTTGAGGACTAAGATGGAATGCCTCATGTGCCGGAAATTACGCTGGCTCTCTTACTCTTCAAACCGAAACACAGAAATGCAAGCATGTCTGCTTCACGGCTGAAATAGATAAGAGGGTGGTACCACCCCAGGCGATCCTTCACTTTAGGATCTACCACTACCAACCTTACCTAAATAGAATTAACTATAAGAAAACATTAAAAGAACAGTATATAGAAAATTATACTAGCTCTATATAATAGGTTACTTTAGTTGTATTGTGAGATGTAATAGTTTAACTTGAATTGGGAATTCCCGTAATAATTATGTAAATTGTAAATAAATAAATAATAAACTACTATACAATAGTTTACTATATAGACTATAATAGCGAACTCCAATATCGGCATACAAACCTTTCAAGGTTTTGCCTAATGGGATACAGTTTATCTACCATGTTACTTTGTATGTATTAAACAATAAACAATAATAATAATATACTAAGTTTTGTGCAATAAAGTATATTATTCTCTACTCCAAAACATTCACGAAAGTATTTTATAGTTTGTCAAATATTTTGTGTTTACACACTGGAGCGATCATCTCAACATTGTAGGCATTCAAATATATCCGACGTTGTGTAGACACGTGTCACACGGCGATCCATCTTGGCACAAAGCCTGATATGTCCCCGTATCTTGTCTGCTCCCGAATCTCCCCGTCTGTCGTACGTAATTTAGAACGTCTCAAGCCTTTCTACTTACATTGTTAGGTACTTTTGCATTCTACTTTGATAATTTTGTTGTGTTCTGTGTTTACTTTATACTTTATTTGTACACGAGAAAAAGAAAGAACAAGTTACAAGAAACAATTGTAGGGTACATTAGGTAGAGCTTATCTCTAAGAAGAGATCTCTTTCAGCAAAACCTAAGACATTGGGAGATATAATATGATAAAATAGTTAGACTTCCGTCTTCGGACTACCAGGCGCGGGGAGGGATTCCATCCTTATGTTGTTGATATCCCATCTGTTCGTACGAAGCGATTTGCTTCTTCGTTCATTATGCGAACGGCTAAGGAATGGAACAGCCTGCCGGCGTCTGTATTTCCCGAAACCTACAACCTTGTGATCTTCAAGGCCAGAGTGAATAGGCATTTACTGGACCCGCATGCTCCATCGTCGACCTCATCGTCGCTTACCATCGGGCGAGATCGAGGTCAAATGCGGGTTTAGTTATACATAAAAAAATAAAAAAAAAATACGTGTACCTACAATATAAAAAAAGAAAAAAATAATTATTACTGAATTTAATTTTTAGATTTGTGAATCTAGTTTTAAATTGGAATTTTTTTAACAACGTACAAAATTTGGTGCTTTTATGTTCGCTTTTGAATATATTTAGTTACTTTAGAAAGTTATCTTATCTTATGATAGGGGGCCGGGAATAACCCAACAGCACTTCGACCCTTGAGGATCTTTTGTGCCTACCATATTTTACACACTGGTCATCTCGGTGTGCAGATTTCCTCACGATGTTTTCCTTCACCGTTAGAGCAGTCGGTAAATGTACGTAAGTCTTCGAAAAATACGAAAAACTCATTAGTACATTGCACTGCACGGTTTCGAACCCGGACCTCCCGCATGCGAGTGCGGTGCCCTAGCCACTGTGCCACCGACGCTCTTTACTTTAGAAAGTTAATGAAACCGAAACCTTCAACACCCCTAAAGTGATGTCTGACACCACCCTGTATCACACGATATGATGATATCAACTTGTACCGTATTACTTGTCTCATTTTAAGCCATACCTACAACGAGAACCGTCGCGCAATTGATGGATCGCAGCGAGAACCATTTGTTTTATTACATCCATCTCGCTCCCACTTAACAAGGTAATCATTGTGACACGCGAAACACATTCGCGTGATATTAATTTACATTCCTATCCGTGTCATAAAATAGATAAATAACAGAAAAGAAACTAGCCGCGCACTATCGTTTACACTTTACATGCACTGTTAAATACACACACGTCGCCGTCGCGCTTCTTGCAGTTGAATGTCGAATTAGACATTATTCCTATCTCATTCGCTCAAATTATATGTGTGAGCGTGATAGAATATCCGTAGATCTCAAGTTTTGCATGTTGAATGCTGTAATATCGCTCTCCAGCTGAAGCGATATCAGCGCGCTGCATACGATTGCGGGGCGCGGTATACGACTGTGTGAGTGCCTCACGAACACTGCTAGGGGATCTTCTTTACTGTATTTATCTATTTTGTGCCCACGTGTTCCGCAGTGACGTAGTTAGGAGTCAATGTTAGATTACAAAGTTTGTTGGTCTGTTGTTGATCGTTAAAGGGATAAAAGCTGCTTAAAATAATTGGTATTTCAATTTTATACAGATACTAGATGGAGCGACGATCTGCATATACTGGATGGCGGAGAATTATAGATACGGAGAGTCGAAAAGAGGGCGCCGATCGAAAAATAACGCGCCATGGAAGTCTTTAGAATATGCTGTTTTAGAACTAAATAATATAAAACTATTCTACTTCCAATGATGGGACGTCATCGCAGCGTACAGAGCGTACGGAGCGTACGAAGTGTACGGAGCGTACGGACAGACGGTATTTACGAATTGCCGATGGGGTGCGTCCACATGTGAATTTCACATAGACATTTTCATAGCATTTGAGTATTGCACTGGGCATGACATCGACAACTTGCACTCGCATTATGGAAAACAGTGACGAGGATATCGTTATGGTTTGATGGCATTTTCAAAATATTTTGATTCATCCATGATTTGATTTCGTTGACTCGTCCATCAATCACCCCATCAGAACAAAGTAAGATCTTTACTAATCTCTATAAAACAAAAGTTTATCGAAAACAAGAGGCGCATTATTAAAATTAAATTTGATACATTTAGAGAAACGAGTTTGAAACATATTTCGGAACACGTTGGTTTGCGACGGGATTTCGGGCATGTTTCATTTCTGGATATAAATTTTGTCCGGACGTGTGAAGTACAGGTGTCAAATATAACCTGCATTTGATCTCCGCTTTTCTGCTAAAGGACGCAGATTTTACTGTACCTATGTTGTACGTAAGTATACTAAGTAGTACTTAGTTCTGCCAAAGACGAGAACGAACTATGGCAAATGAATGCTTACATACGAGGGTGCGCGCTGTTATAATAATCTACCTTCACCGATTAAAAACTTTAAATATATATAGTGTTAGTGAATAGTGTAAGAAGCGAACATGCATCTTTTTAAGTCTTTTTCACATGTAAGTGGCAATATGTCTGTATTGTGAATAAATATCTTTAAACCTAAACCAAAGTATTCTGCAGAAAACACAACGAATATACTTATTTTAGTTTCTGGATCTATCTTATGGACAGCATTTAAACTTCATCATCATCATCAGCCTATTAATGTCCCCACTGTTGGGGCGTAGGCCTTCCCTTGACCAAGAGGGTGCGGGCCATGATCCATCGAGAGCAGGCCCAGTGCTGATTGGTGGATTTCACACACTAATACATACACGTATTTATACTTAAAGTAACTTAAAAATCATAAATAACAATACTAAATCTTTATATTTACAATTATTATGTAATACTTTATAAGTTATGAACAAAATAACATAAGTTTTTTGCACAACACTTACAAATAAGACCTAGGTCTTATACTTGTAGTTATTACGGATCCCTATAGACAAAGACATCCGACGCGCACTAAGTTCTCCTTGTGAAAAACCTATACGTATATTTCATTACCTAGTCACCATTATAGCCCAAAGCGTTCGTGCAAACCATGCAAACGCTGGGTGGAACGCTACCCAAAATAAACTCACTTTGAAACTAGATGCATATGACAAATAGTTGGAGCAGGGTCGCCAAACTAACTGGAGATAGCCACATGTGTCATGTGGACATTAGTTAGCTTGAAAGGGGTCTTTGACTGTCCTGCTGAACCAGCTTCCGTAAATACCAGCGGTTGTTTGTACATAGAAATGTTTGAATGGTTCCAACACTATTGTTGCATAAATTGATTCTTCTATTCTATTCTAATGTAACAAATATGTATGTTTTTCGATTTGCGGCACTCACGGCACTAGTGTGTCCACGGCAATATGCACCCAAATGGAACCATTCAAACATTTCTATGTACAAACAACGGAAGCTGGTTCAACAAGACTGTCAAAGACCCCTTTCAAAATGCACCCAAATGGAACCATTCAAACATTTCTATGTACAAACAACGGAAACTGGTTCAACAAGACTGTCAAAGACCCCTTTCAAAATGCACCCAAATGGAACAATTCAAACATTTCTATGTACAAACAACGGAAGCTGGTTCAACAAGACTGTCAAAGACCACTTTCAAAATGCACCCAAATGGAACCATTCAAACATTTCTATGTACAAACAACGGAAGCTGGTTCAACAAGACTGTCAAAGACCCCTTTCAAAATGCACCCAAATGGAACCATTCAAACATATCTACGTACAAACAACGGAAGCTGGTTCAACAAGACTGTCAAAGACCCCTTTCAAAATCATAATTGTGTGTTTGCTGTAGCAATCACACATATAGATTTTATTTAAAAAACTCGATGATCGATTTCGATTGGCGGCGCTAGTGTGCTCGCGCGATCCTCTTAATGTCTGACTTTATGTTTCTGTTTTATATTTATGGATATACTGGAAGTTAAGTACGCATTAAAGGTCATAGGTTCTTTTCGTCAAAATACACGTTTTGCCAAAGCACAGATTTATATAGGTATAACGCTAAAGGTACGTTTGGTCAACTGATTTTTAGTCCATTGCTTGCTTTTGCATGTATATCGCTCGTTTCCAATAGTTCTGTGATGTAGTGCTGTACACAGGACTGGTGAAACTTTGTGTCCCATTAGTTTGGTGTACAAAACAGTCGACCTTACAGTTATAATTTAAATGAGCACAGAAATACTGGGAACGAGTCAAAACAGTCAGCATATTACGGAAAATATCAAACATGGTTAATCGAAGTCAACAAGAAATAAACAAGAAATAAAAAAGACAGCTGTAGTTTCCAGACTGAAGTTGCTAGACTATTGGATTTTGGGATAAATAATAGGTGTTTGATTGATTTTGTGCTAAAATATTTTTTGGTGCACTATTAATAGTGTAAGCACACTATAAGATAAGCATCTGTGACTTGCCGTTTCTTGGAGAGTAATCAGATTATTTAATAAATACGAACACCGTCTTATAAAAAGGTTTCGTTTATTTGTACTCGGTATAATACAGTACAATAGTATTTTCAAAAGGACAATTCCCGCACGTTTTCAGTACAGAAATAGGTCCATTTTTGAGCAGGTGTAACAAACAGAGTTTTATATAACGCTTGTATGGTGATACAATGTATACCCGTATACATTTTACAATACAATCCCGGGAAGATTTTTCGTGTAATAAACTTTAGCTATATATTTCTTGTCTCTTGAGCCGTGAAACCGTGAAGCTCCAGTATCACGGAAAGCGAACTCCGCGAGGTGTCATTCCTCGAAACACATCAATCTCCAAAGTCCTTAGGGGTGGCAGAAAGGGTGATACACAGCGAGATCTATCTACGTTAATATTTAGAAACCATGTTCATCAATCTGAGGAATAAATTAATGTGAATCGTTAGATACACAACGATTTCGTGTTAGCATTAATAAAAGAAAGTTTCAATTAAGAAGGATGAGACTTAGAGTAATTGCTTTCAAAGACATTTTAATTGTCTCTTGAGAATTCTTTACAGATTGTACGATTGCTATTGTTTAATTAGTGCCTGTAATTTTTCAAGCTATTTGAGAACTGCAATGAATATGCATTTAGATTTTTTTTAAATAATAGATAAGTAATTAAATCAATAATTCGTTATCTTATCACACTCACTGATGTTCAAAGACTTAATTAATGCCAAAATGTCGGACGACACTGTATGAAAAAAACTGCTTCATTATGTCTGTAAGGATTTATAACCACATACCAGCAGATATCAGACAGTTGCTCTCGAAAGGTCTAAACACAAAACTTAAAGCATGGCTAATAGAAAAATGTTTTTATTCAATGAAGGAATTTTTTGATAGTAATCAATAAATTCGACATTAACCTTATGGCTAGTTGGAGGACTTAATTTTTATTCTATTATTGCGATTTTTAACCTATTATTATTTTTCAAGTCGTGAAAATTTTTTGCATGCCAAAATAATGGCGAAACATGTATGATCTATTCAAACAATACTACTATCTTATATGTACCGTGTTTCGTGCGAATAAAATAAATTTCATTTCATTTCATTTATGAATTTCAACTTAAAGAAGACCTGTCCTAAATAATTTTATTGGATTTCTGAAACCATGAACCTAATTCATTCACTGAAAAATATTTTTTCAGCGAACGAATTATTCCGATATCTTTATAAATGACGGAGCCTGCGATTATTATAATTAATTACAAGTTCCATATACAATATGAACTTGAGTGAAGTCAGCAAGGAAGTTCTAAGTACGAAATCACATACGTCGAACAGCCATGAAAACTTATAGTCAAAGATTTTGAAATTCCCATACATTACATTAGCCTGGCACTGAAATGTCAATGTAAGTGACCTATGGGTCAACTTCGTGGCTCGCTGTCATTGCTCACGTCATTGTTCTGTAATAGTCAGATTTCTGTTATAGTCTTTGGTAACCGCAGATGACAGCTCACGATATCGGCTGATTATTTATTTTCTCACCCACGAGTTTTTTTAGCACGCATTATTTAAGGGGCCTACAGTTGCCAATTGTACGTTTTTTGTCAAGCTCTACGACACGGCTTGATCCTATAAGTTAATATTTTTGCACATATGTACTTCAAACCTTTATCAAGGTCAATGTTTGAACAATAGATAGATAGATAGAAACACTTTATTGTACACAAAATCAGGAAAAGTAAAAACAATTATTGTTGTTCAGCTACAAAGCTCCTAACAGCAATAGATGAGTACAACTGTGTTTGTCACACATACAATTGTAAACAGAACAAGAAGAAAAAGAAGCTTGTATGTATGGAGATTATATCTGCTGGATTTTGCGAAGTTTGTTTTCGGCAAGAGTCCAAAGCCGTAAACTTCTAGACGCTGAAGGTCAAATCCTTAAGGTCATTGGCGACAGTATAAGCCTTAAGTTAATGTACTTATTTCATGTTTGAGGTATAAAAACACGCAAACCGGGAAAACAAGTCTTTCAAGTCAAAGAATTCTATTTTATACTCGACTCGTACAATGTTTGTATAAGGACACACGATATTCTGCCGTCTTCAGGACGCATGTCTCTTTAATAACGTTTCCTGAAGCTCCTTTACGTCTGTCCTTTGACGTAATTTGCATTTGCTCAAGCGTTACAGGCTGGGTAATAGAACAACAAATATACTATACAAGTCGTATAAACAAACGCTGTAAAATTATACGTAATTCTGTAATATAGGTTTACAGAATTACGTATAATTGTACCGTGTTTGTGGTACATTTAAATTATTGTTGAATTGGAATATGGGTTACCTACTTAACGCCATTAACTTGTATCAATATGACACCAAAAACTCAAAGTATGTAGCAGTAGCAGACCCAATCCACTTGTATCTGAGCTTTTGGTTTCAAAGGTATAAACCTGCACGGTGTCCGTTGCTATAATAGATAGAACGGAATAGAAGAGAAAGTAAATAGACAGTCCAGCAGTGGGACTTTATACTGAATATTGAAATTAGACTTACCATTGTCGTGATCCGGCAAGGGCAGGCTGTCAGAAGCGTCAGACGCTAGCGCCAGGTCTGGAGACGCAGCTCCTAATAAAGCTGACAACCCGTCATGCTCGCCATCTGTCAATGAATAAAAATACGCATTTCAGAAAAACTGTCCTATCCTTTAGGGCTGATGACATGTTTTACAAGGGATTTTTGCAAAGATTTAGAAATTCACCCTATGTAGATTGCTCGCTAGAGAAGTTTTCTATAGAAACCGCGTTTGCCAGCTGCGATGTGAACATCTTCCTCTTCTCATTTTCCATACATTAGTCGGGCATTGAAATGTCAAATGTTTGAAAGTATACGCGCATTTGCCCAAATCCTTTGGCTTTCTGTTAGTGCTCATTTCATCATTCTAGATAAGAGGGCGCTACGAGTCCGATTTCTGACGAGCTATTAAGTTAAGGTATGGTATCACACATAAGGAGGTAGACGTGAGCCATGATCCACCGTGCGGACGCAGTGCTGATTGGTGGATTTCATGTCTTCGAAATTCACCCTCCTTTTCTATGTACCCTTTTTTTTACTAAGGTTGTTATTCAATTTAAGATCTGCTATGTGATGAACAGATCGATTCGGTCGGTACTTCAATCTCAGATTCTGTACATATATAGGTGATAGATATCACAGTAATTATTAGTATAGTAATTAATCATTATTGGACAAAGACGATTTGACTAATTGATAGCAAGCGAAGCAGACATTAACTAATGGCTGTAACATTATCTACAAGGGATACCAATATCTGAGTTAACGTATGTGGAAAATTGATATTGATTAGTTAGCTATATTGATATATAGCTAACTAATCAATATCAATTTTACACATAATAAAAACGGGAAGTTAGAAATACCATATCGAATAAATCGGATTCCAAAATCTTAGAACCAGAAAGTGACTGCGGCCTAGTATTTGCCTAGAACAATAATACTCGTAAACCTAAGTATTAATAATTTCTTTGAATGAAGATGTAACAATCATCTATCTTCATTTATAGAAATAATCCTGTGCCAACGCTTTCACTGTCGATGTGGAGCGTTAATGTAGACAAATACTGTCACAAAATACCCTCATGATAACCAACATGACTTGAAATAAATTCTATTTCCTAGACAAAACCACATTCTAGACAAAGTAAATATTCATCAGTGCGCAAGCGGCTTAAACATTACGACTTCGCTAAACATCGGTTGCGAGGCAGTCTCAAATAAAATAGCATAATTGCTTTCACAGACTGCCTGCGGAGAGCCTCCCCGTAGAAATACCAAAGAGCTCTTAAAACTTGCGCTGCTTCGACTCTCTATAAATTATTTATGGAATTTGAGGCATCCTCTTGTTCGTCGCCGCGGCGCGCTTCCCTTATTATTATGTTAAGATTTGAGTAGATCTCAGTGTGATCTTTGACTGACTATTAACGGGGATTGTTTAATTGAACGGGTAATTTAGATTTTGATTTAGGAATTCTTGGAAAGGTAAGGTCTGAGGGCTTTCGGTAATCATCTTTAAGGCGACCGTAGATTTATATAAGCGAAATTCTAAATCAAATCCAAACTATTAGTTTTTGATTTACTTTTAATTATATTTGAAATCTACATAAAACTAGGTAACCTATCTAATTACAGAAAAGGGTTTTTTTCAGATTATTCAAATATTAATATAAAGTTTATTCGTTTACTTAATGATCGTCCTTATAATTACAGTGAATAGTTGCGTTTCGCCCGTGGGAGGACAAGGAGATTTCTCTCAACAAGAAATTCCAAAGCCCAATGAACCTAAAACAAAAAGACACAAATTTTGCAAAACCTGTGAGCAAATTATTGTGAATGTTTATCGGAACTGTGTTGGTTGAATTCTTGAAGGAAAGAAACTGCCTCCGTTGAAATGCATAATGATTTTAATTGGATGGAAAAGCCTGCTACAATAGAAGAAACTTCAAAAATAGTGGAGACAATGTTTTATTTTGTCTAATTATTTCATTCCCTTTTATTAAATTTAGTTTAGTTACAGTTTTATTTGTTTATCGTTAGTCAAATAAAACCTTTACAGATAATTCAATAGTGACAGACTGGTTGCCATACCACAATTACGTCTGGTTGTACAGATGACTTTACAGTTGGATCATTGCATCTAAAGGAAACCAAAGCTCGCCAATAATGCATTCCTCAACGACTACCTATTCATTACAATTATACGAGTCCTATTTGAGATTATTCAGGGACGACCGAAGACTACATTTATAGTAATAACTATTCTAAATTAGTAACAATCCAGACGGAACTCTGCAGCGACTGCGGTTACAATGTTTTGGAAGGCATGGTCAATATTAATTACTGACTGGACTGTCGGAGCTGGTTGTTCTCTGTGACTCGATTTATTCAGCTTAATTAAATGACACTAAGTAAATAGCTAGAGCAAATTGGCAGCAGACTATTGTGGCTGGACTGTATGAGGAGTTTGAAAACGGTGTTGCTACTCCAATGTTTTAATCCTGATTAAAGTGTCCATACCAGTGTTTTCCTGAAACTTTGGTCATTATTTCAGTTACAGTTTCGTCCTTAATTTTCTGTTTAGGTTAAGTTTAATTTTCGGGTGTTTTATGTTACGTGGTTATTAAATGAGATGTATAATTCCCCGTTTATGTTTGTTGCGTATAGTATAGTTTACTGTGTGGTGAAAAAATAAATATTATCTAGTTTTACTTTTGAAGCTAGATAACCTGTTGATAAAAAGCTTAAACAATAACGGCTATACTTTGATTCATGAGCTTACTCACAAATAAAAAAGTTGTTACGTTTTAATCTTTCCATCTGTAAAAGTCGTTAATATTACCTACATTATCTTCCTCAAGTTCACCCTTCTCAATCCACTAAATAGTCAGAATATCCGTCAAAATGGCAACACTTTTGAAAGTTTTCAGCGGCAAGTCAGCCCGTGCCTGATATTACTTCATTTGCAACTTTATGGGGCCTTATTTCCCTTCAGCGGTCGGACGGTTCCGCACTTCGCCAGTTATTTTATGAAAAAACTCTGAAGCAGTTTTCTAAAATTATTATCTCGAGAACCCACCCCCCCAGCCTTTGTTCCAGATATAGTGGGGGAAAATAGGTCGTAAACGAGTGGCCCTTGTTATGTTTCTGTCAAATAAAACGCTAAAGATATTATTTAATTAGCGATGTCTCTTCTTCTTATTTTATGTTCTGGAAACGGACGTAATTCTTTGTGAGGGGCGACGTCGTTTCGCGTGGACTTGGGTACCAATTCCGCTTTTTTCATTTAGATATTTGTTGCTAAGAATTTGTTTTTGCAAGTCAAACTGCGAGAATTAATTTCGCTGTATAGAAGCTTCGGTGGCGTCGTGGCTAGGATGTCGGACTCCCACGCGGGAGGTTCGAGTTAGAAACCAGACAATGTCATGTATCAATGACTTTTTCGGTTTTTTCTAAGACTCACGTACATTTACCGACTGCTCTGACGGTGAATGAAAACATCGTGAGGAATCCTACACACTGACATAACCAGTATGTGAAATGAAGAAGGCAATGGCAAAGTTTTCTTCTTTCATACATAAGTATAAGTATTCTTACTTTGGATCGCGCTGAAGTAACGGCCAATTTTTAACGTCATGATTTTGGTCGTTGGTTGCCCGATCCATACCTTAACTGATAGCAAACTGAACTACTTATAAAGTATTTTCCTTTAAGAAAATACTTAGTTGGACAGTTCGTTCAATACTTGGATTTTGGTCTCGGTTCTGTGGGGTTTCGTGGATCGGATCGACTTTATCGCAACTTCTCTCTACTGAAACACCGGCCATTTAGAATTAAAACGCTAGTTTGCTATAAGTTATCTTTAGTGACGTGCAAAAATTTGGTTCCGCAGGTCTGGTCTTAACAATCGACCACGGGTCAACATTCACAAAACGTCAACAGTGATTCTGCGGGAGAAATACCAGTCTGAAGATTTCATACCACCAAAAGAAGACACCGGGTTTCAAACTCCCGTAGCCAACCTGAAAAACGCTTAATCGCCTGCGAACCCGGGTTGGCTGCTGCGGAGATAATCTACACAAATGGTTTTTTTCCAGCGATCAAGTAAACTGTAAGTGCGGTGTCTCCCCTTAAACCATGGAGCACTTGCTCTGCTGTACCGCGTGTCCGACCACATGCACGCGGGAGGACCTTTTCGAGGCCAACAAGAGGGATATCGATGTGGCTGCCTACTGGTGGGGAAAAATTTAGTTCGGATCATCAACTCGAAAGAAGAAGAAGAACAATAATTCTGAAATAAACCGTGGTACGCTGCCCATAAGGTTAAGATTTGATGGTATATCTATTACCTACATAGGATATATACATACCTGCACAGTATACTAGTGCTACCGGCATCCCCTGCCTGTAGCATTAAGGTGAGTTAAGACCCTTTTCATTCCAACAACTTTGGCTCCTACCACATGGTACCCAATATCTTTCTTTAACACTTTTGTGTATATATGTTGTGTGTCAAATAAATAATTTACTTACTTACTTACCTACCACAAATCGACAAGTGTCATTTCCAAATGACATATTGTACTCAGAAAACCGTTGATCAGACGACGAAAGTTAAGTATACCTGGCGAAGGATGCTGATGAATGTTACGATATGTTCATGTCGGACGAATAAAATTATTCACACATATCGTCCGACGCTGTAGGAGTAATTAATTATGAGTGATGCTTGCTTCAGAAGGTTGTTGCGTGTTCAATGTCGAGGGTCACCAATTATGGGGCCGTGTGCCCCACGGAATGAAGGTCAGCATGTTGATGCGATGATGAAATATACCGGACTACCAGGCGCGGGGAGGGGTTTCATCCTTATGTTGTTGATATCCCATCTGCTCGTACGAAGCGATTTGCTTCTTCGTTCATTATGCGAACGGCTAAGGAATGGAACAGCCTGCCGGCGTCTGTATTTCCCGAAACCTACAACCTTGGGATCTTCAAGGCCAGAGTGAATAGGCATTTACTGGACCCGCATGCTCCATCGTCGACCTCATCGTCGCTTACCATCAGGCGAGATCGAGGTCAAATGCGGGTTTAGTTATACATAAAAAAAATAAAAAAAAATATTATATAGATATTGCGATGATGAAAGGAAGAGGAGTGACAGCGCGAGTATGAGAAAAACGGTGGCGATTGTTTTGAGACGTCAGCAGCGCGCGCAGACTGCACAGCGCGCATACGCCGTCATTGTGGCGGGAAGCCACCACATGTGCATAATCTAGTGCCCCAAGAACTTGTGAGAATTCGTTTGGGTTACATCCGACCCAGTTTTCTCATCTCTATGAATCATTATCAAGACCAAATTACTTTTGGTCTTGGACACTCATCACTAATTTCCTGTATAAGCTCTTTGCAAGTCGAAGTTGTACTTACCTGGTTTTCTATAACGACTGCTCAAAGAGCACTTTGAATTGAGTTGCGCAGAACTGGAATCCTCTGGGCTTTTAAGAGATTTTCTACCAACCATTATGATTTACTTAGAAGTAACTTGAAGAAGTTTTAAATCTAGATTTTATTTACTTATTTATTCTACGACATTTCGCCGTGATAATGTTGTACAATATAGAGGACATGAGGCATAATTGGCATGTGTGTGTACTACTGAAACTATAGAATAATAATATACTCGTAGATGTTTTGTTGTTGTTTGATAGGTATTTGGTCATTTGTCGATTTATTTCATTTTGATCGATTGCCGCTCAAAAAAAAAGATGACAGTAGAAAGGTAGCTTGGAAGAGATCGCTCTGAGCGATAAGGCCGCCTTTGTTCACCTTAGCTTGTAATTTTCGTTTTCCTGTTTTCTTTGTGCCTTTGTGAGGAATAAAGTGTTTATCTATCTATCTACTCGTATCTAAAGGTATTCCTTACGTTTAAAAAAAAAAAAACTAAACCGATTTCCGTATTGAAATAGAAATAATGCTACTAAATATAGTATTCACGTGCAATTTTATGCCTCAACTAATGCCTCAGCAACAAACAGTCTGAATAGCTGTCAATAAATCCCACGAACAAATAACATTTGCCCATGTGCTACATAAACAGTGAGAAGAAGATATCGTCAGAAGAGAGATATTATTTTAACGAGTGTAAATTTAGAGGCGATTAGGGTCTGCGCTTTGAAAGGGTCTTGAGTATTACACAGTTAAAGTTCCAAATTACAGTGTCGCATAAATAAATTTCGTGACCCCACTTTCCTCTGCTCTGTGTGATCCAGTTTAATGCTTATAATACATTTGGGACCGGCAATTTTGTTGCGTGACCGTTGGACGTTGTGGGATGTGTCACGGAATTATTAGTCAAATGATTTCTTATTGTAGTGAACGCTTTGTCTAAACTAGACTATTAATTATCAAAAATATGTTACACAGCTCATCCTTAAAGTAAATATCTACTTTAAACAATACCGTTTCTTTCAAGATAATGTATATCTAGATTAGAAATGGTTATGTACTATGGAAAATATAATAGGATCATTTATGAAACTCAACAAAAAATCCCGGGACCAGAAGGCTGGCTACTTTGCTCAGCGTATAAGCCTCGCTATACAGCGGGGCAACGCCGCCAGCCTCCTTGGGACACTCCCTGCTGGGAGTGACCTGGGCCAGGTCTTTTACTTGTAAAATAGTTAGGTATTTTGTAATTTTAGCTTAAGTATGTATAGTGTTATTTTAGTATTACTTTATTTTAATAAATTGACAAACCTAAAAAAAACAACAAAAAATAAAAAAAAAAAACCTAAGTATCGACATAAATCAATTCATTCAAACTGTCAATTCCAATTGATTATAATTTAACGAAACGTTGCGATTATGAATAAATTTTCAATCAAACAAAGTTTTGAATCATTTGAACAACATAATAAGTACCTATTAATTTTAACAGTATAAATAGCACAGCAAAATGCTTAGCTTATTTATCCTGTGGCGGAACATAATCCCCTAGTGTATTCACAGCAGAGGAAGCAACTCCTGTCCCAGATTTCTCTGAGAAAATTATGACATTTGATAGCCGCTTTGAAGTTCTTAAGACTTTAATGTAAGAGGGAAGGCAAGAGGGTGAATTAAGCGTTAATTATTTGATAGATATTTAAACGAAGAGCTGTGCGTTTTTATTTAATTGCGCACTCAATGTACTGTAAACTCGGAAAGTTACTGATGAATAATTTTGTCGCCTGAATGGACTATGGCCAGTCACAACTTGTTACAGCTTTTTTGTCAAAGTTACTTTTATGTAAAAAATATTGAAATGAATTATTCTATTTCTCATAATTTAACATTTAAGCCAAAGTTAAGACGTAGTTGTAACTTATAGCTTTATTTGAAAATCTATTGCAGTTCGATTGTCACGTTTTTATTAAAACTTTTAAGCGTGTTGCCACTGGTATTATTATTATTATTGGATTAGCAGGCAGGCAGCTAATGCTGGTTAGCCTGTTTCTTCACATTTCGTAAGTGGCTGTCTAATCTGTTCTAAAACTGGTTTATAGTTTCAGCATTTACAACTTGGTCAGGTAGGCCGTTCCACGGGATGACTACCCGGTTGAATAGGAGATGATGTTTTGGGAGTGTTTTGGCCGTGTTCCGCACCAGTTGTGTGCAGTGTCTTCTTGAGTGCTCCTTCAAGTTCAATATAAAGAAATTCTTCATTTCATCTGTGTTATAGTGATTGTTTAGTATTGTGAAAACTTGTTCTCAGTTGTTGTTGCAATATTACTTTGCTTAGATGTAATAATAATATATGTATTATGTATAGTAGGTAAGGTATCAAAGTTTAAGAAAAGGTGAGCGACTTAACCCCCTGGCAGAATATCACAGCTGGCACAAATATCAAAAACAGTTTGCCGTGGTTCTTTACAGCTAGTGACGGGCAAAAACCGAAACTTTTTAAATTATTATTGTGGTGATCTTTCGTCGATATGCTTATTTTTACTCGACTACGGCAAGTCTGACAGAGATTAATTTTTTTTTTTGTATTCTACTTTTTTATAGCATTATTCCGATTCTTTTATCAGTTAATATTATCGTCTGATGATCATTGACGTAGGCCTGTATGTTCCGAATATTTTAGTACTGTTCGCCTCTTTGAAGTAAAAGATGTTGCTAAATTTAAAATGGTCTTGGGCCTTGGTCATGTTAGTTATGCTTACTTACAGGACCAAGGCTATTATTTTGCACATCACTAAACCACATCCATGTTTCAGAACACTGGCGTATGTGAGTCTGTTGTCGATAACGGAGCGGGATTATACATAATCCTATTGGAAATAAAGGGTTACCTGGTAGCACTCCGCCGACTAAGCTTAGAGTTTACGAGTATGTTACTCAGTTCAGTTGTGCTGCGATCTATATGGATTATAGATTTGATTACGTAGGCGGTAGGGCCTACCATTCAGTCGAGTAGGTATACAGGGTATATTAAAAATCACAAGCGCTGTAACTTTTTTGTACGGTGCTTAAAATACTTGCATCCGTAATATGAATAATTGTTCATGAGTGACCGCTGACTTTTTCCTTGGATCAAATACTTTTCTCGATATACTAAATAGTATTAGTAACATTGATGTTTTGTCATAGGTTTAGCTTACTATACTTCTTGTCCAGGAGTAGCATGTTTGTCGAAACACCGCTAAAGCATCTGGCTTCAATATATTGCAACCTTTATTAACAAAGTTATATGGGGGTTGTTAGTCGTTAAATTTAATAGGAGCGCAACCTCCCGCGAATTTATGCGGGCTCGATTGTGATTCGCTAATCCTGTAGCTGTTGCCTTTATAAAGCTACTAACAAAAATATGTAGCGAACAGTGGTTGGGAACAAGTGTTGTTATTTCATTTCGCGCAAAACGTGCGCGCGAATGGGATTCGACATCGATTTTGGAATTGATATGCCTTTTTATTTATTATTCAAGACAGTGTTAATTGGGAAATAAAATTGGTCATGTAGTGGTAAATAATTCTTCAGGACTTGAAGTTTGTTGCTTACTATATCGTTCTTGATTCAAATATTTAGTGTAAGTTTGATATGAAACTATAAATTTGACATTGAATGATTTTCAATTGCGTTTATAATTAGTAATAATAATTTATTCATTTTTAATGCAGTATTTGTGATGATAATTTATATTTTTATATTTTGTGTAGCTACACTCTAATGAGTAAAATTACATTGTAACACTAATTGTATTATAATAAGATAAGTCTTACTGTTTCATTTCGTAGCCATTAATTACATGTCATTATAGGTAATGTCCAGCAGTGGACTAGGGTAGGCTGCTGATGATGATGATAGGTAATGTACATGTAATTAATGGCTACGAAATGAAATAGTTGATTTTCTAAGTTAAGCGCAGGTTTTTAATGCTTTAGCCTTGGCGTGCTCCTCTTCCAATAATTGTTTAATTATATATCCTATCAATGTACAAATATTTCGAGAGCTATCCAATCGCATCCCTACATATATTTCAGACATTTTAAATTTTTTTTAAGGTTTTTTGATACATGTTTTTTATAAATAATAATAATTTATTATATATAAGAGCATTTAAAGAACTAAAACTAAGCGAGAGAGAATAAGCAACTATCTTAAGTAACCAAACATGGGGAAGTGTATCAAAAAACCTTATTTTAAAAAAAATGTCTGTAATATATGTAGGGATGCGATTGGATAGCTCTCGAAATATTTGTACATTGATATTTATATATCTACTCGTAGTAAGTAGTTGGACATCACATAACTGACAAAATACCTTTATAATCAGAAACATACAGGTACCACCAGATACGTTATTTGTTACAGTAGATCAATACTTGTTTACTTCGTTGTACTCGGAGCATAATCTGAAGCTAAACTACGCGTAAATGGAGCACTTAAAGTGGTTTCATAATTTATAGGTATGTCTTAACGTGAATAATAAATGATCATTTAACACCTCAATCCGTATACAATAGTCAGGCATACGATGTATACGTATACATTTACAGATGGTAGAGTACATAAGGGAAAAATGACTATGATTTCCCGCCGGCAGTATAGACCACGTAAAAAAACTGCCTCTCACCTAACTTACAAGGAAAGTACCCCAACTGTCCGGCTCCGATTTGATTCGTTTTAAGATATATTGCAGAGTATTGAAAAATACGTTTGAGCGTCGGTGGCGTCGTGGTTAGGACGTCGGACTCCCATGCGGGAGGTCCGAGTTCGAAACCATGCAATGTCATGTACCAATGAGTTTTTCGGTTTTTTCGAAGCCTTACGTACATTTACCGACTGCTCTGACGGTGAAGGAAAACATCGTGAGGAAATCTGCATACTGAGATAACCAGTGTGTGAAATGGGGAAGGCAATGGCAAACCACCCCATTAAATCTGCCAAGAGAGTCGTTCTATGTGATTAATTCCTTAGAATGATCACGACCCTCAGCTATGAGGAACACGACTCAGAAGAAGAATTGAAAAATAACCGACCCGTATTTTTTTATCGGCCCATATTCATATTTAGTGGGAGAAATTGCCCTTCAAAATTTTCGAATGTATGGTACGTGTTGCAGAATTGACTCCTCCGATTATCCTCGTCTTAAAATTCATGTATTATTGTTTAACTTTCTGATTCTGATTGGGTAATACTGTAACTTGCAATGGGAAACGACTGTACTTGACAAGTTTTTTATAGATTTGGTATCATTATTATACCCTAAAGAGGTATATAAAAACCCTAACCATATTGCGGAATTAAATGGCACTTTATTCATAGCAAACTCGATAACACACCCTAAACTTTGACTATTGTATCTTTTGAGGTTGAGTGATTTGTTGCTGACATTTGATTGACTTGACATGCATTATATCAATGATCGGAGTAGGTAGGGCTGTTTTTGGTACTTGCCACATACGGTCATAATATGGATAAGTATGCCCAATAATCCCGGGATTTCCGGAATTGAATAAATATATTATTTAGATTTTTAACGTTATATTTATTTTGATACACATTTAAGATTGGTGGCGAAATATTTTTTTTTAAGATTTATGGCGCTAGTGTACCTATGGTAGTGTTTTAACTTCTTCGTAAGTTCACAATTTTTAAAAAATCGTAATCCGCCGAGTAAGGGCGAGGTTTATAAAAGTAATTTACAACATTTGCTCGATAACTTAAAACGGGATCCCGAAATCATATCCATATTAATATAACCTTTGAGGACATTGACCCGAAAGAGCCCTACCTACTCCGATCAGTTTTCGTCCGATTATAATTATTAATTTATTCTTTGTGACATGAAATGTATGCTAATTTATATAGGTAATTTATGTATTATGTAATGATTGTATTCCAAATACTTACTTGAATTTAATGAAGTCAACTCTAAAATATTTGCTGGTGAAATATGTGACACCCAATATTTAAGATTTGTCATCAAAAGTACCATATTTATGGCGAATAAATAATTCATTCCAAATTATAAAACTACCAATGACGCCTTCTTGACAGGGTTTTTATATCTGGGTATAAATACCTGAATAGTATATAATTTATTATTGTTGTTCCTTAAGCGGGCAATCACTATTATGTTTTACCCTAGTACGTAATCCCCAGTTCTACTGAACTAGAATCTTGGAGAGTTGATAGCAGTTCCCGGACTTCAAATCCGTTCTTTCATTACTTCTTAAGACTTCGAATGAGAAGGTGCTTACTAGGTAGTAAGAAAGTTGTTACAGTCTAGTCTGTAGTCTACTTACCAAGGGACGGATCCAGTAATAAAAAATTGAGGGAGCTTTGGTTACAGAAATCGGAAAATTGTAATAAAAATACAACCAATGGCCTGCCGTTTTTTTGATATTCCTTGTCAAAAAAAACGGAAGCCCATTGGTGCTATTTTTAATACAATTTTCCTATTTCATTGAAATTGAAAAGGTTTATTTAGCGCTATAAACACCAGAATATAGAACACAATACAGAAGTATACAAACAAATGAGTACAAAACATCCGGTACGGTACAGTGCCAAAAAGGGTACACCAGCTCAGCATAATGCTGAGGCAAGCCACAGCGCTGATTTTCAGCTGGCCCTTCAGTGACTGCTCAGAGAACCCTTTCTTCCTATTCAGAACGGGCGGTACCGCAACAGCGGGTGTCGAAACAATTGCAATCGGCCCACTGTAAATACATACGGGGTTCTCTGCCCAAAAGTGTACGCATTTTCAGAATCGTGCTTCTGGGGTTTTTTTTTGGTCTAGGGCGAGTCGACCCTCGCGTTCTATAGATATCTTAAAGATTTTGAGTGAGGGATTGGGAATCGCCCCCCTTGGATCCGCCACTGTGCTTACCGGTGTTTTTCTTGGTACCACTCGTATGAAAGGATTTGAGTTCAATTACGAAGTGGTTTAAATAAAAATGCAAACCAAAAGTGCTGTATTTTTTCCTGATCTCAATATGTTTCTACCGCACCATGATTTTCTTTATTTATTTACCCATATACACACGTGTAAATGTACAGTCGATCACTAGCGCAAGTATACCACCCACCTGTCAAATGCATCGATTAAATCTCAGCCTTATGTGCGCGTAATATGGTTTATTTTACAAATTTTGACGTTTTTGACTTGTGGTCGACAGTACAACAACCTTTGTTATACCTTAACACCTTGTAATAAATCTAGATGAGTAAGTAGGCATCATCAGCAGCCTACTCTAATCCACTGCTGGACATAGGCCTCTCCCAGGGCGCGCCATTGAGCCCGATTTTCGGCTCTTCTCATCCAGTCGCTGCCAGCCACTTTGCGTAGATCATCACTCCATCTAGCAGGGGGGCGTCGCACACTACGTTTGCCCAAACGCGGTCTCCACTCCAGAACTCTTCTACCCCAGCGGTTGTCGGTTCTGTGACCAGCCCACTGACACTTCAGCTAAAGTAGATACATATTTAATTACATGTGTCTTATTCCTTGAATAAATAAAATAATATATTCTACTATAGCAAAACTCCAATAATGAATAAATCCCTTGGAGAGTATTTAATTAACATAATTATGGTAAACAAGTTCATTATCCCTCCGCCGTACATTAACTGGGATATAATTTATATAACTTTTAAACTGTTTACAACTCTGTATATGAATTGGAAACATACCTCGACCACAGTGTGCATTAACAAGCAGTATGTCAATTATAAGTCTTAATATTTGTTATAAAAATATTCGTAAATACTCGTCTTTAGGCTTTTCGTAAACATTTGAAGTAACATCAGAAGTCATTCTCGGAACGATGCAAGAGTCATCGGATTGATCCTAATTCTGGACTGTTTGTGGTGGACCACTCCTAGCACCAATAGTTTAGTTAATAACCTCCGACTTACCATTGTGAGGATCCCCTTACATTTTCCTGGTCATCACCCAAGTCCTCAAATTCCAGATGTGGGAAGGATACCATGATCTTAAACATTTGAGCTCAAACATGAACAATCTAACCATTACCGTTCGCGTTCCAAAGATCCCATCTGAAATCAAACATACTCCAAGATATTGAAAACCAGACGAACCAGATAGAATTTTCATTTTCGCTCGCCTTGACTCAGAAACGTTCCTGGGCGTGCGCACAACAACTTACCAAAGATTATCTTATCTTATGACAGGGGGCCAGGGATAACCCCAGCGGCACTTCGACCCTCAGAGATCTTTTGAACAAAGATTCATTGCAATCAGATTAATGGTATAGGAACGCATGGAGCACAAAGAATAGTAGTTTATGCAATGGCCACGTAATGATAGCGAATTTAACATGAGAACTGTTTATAAAACGAAGTGAAGCTAAGTTTCATAATAGATCGTTCGAGTGGTAAATTAAAATCGCCATTACGTGCGTTACATACAATACTTTTTCTACGACCATGAAACATATAAACAGAAAATACAACAAAGAAAAATTTACATCTTACAATCGAAAACTGTTATTTAATATTTCATTTAAACACTATATTCACACGACCATGACGAATGAACCTCTTTATGTTTTGATTGTGGTTTCTTATTGAACAAATTACGAAATGGGAGTAGAAAAACAAAGAAACATTCATATTTGTATATACTCGTATAGATAAACGTTAAACACTCTCGGCAAAATGCTCTCTTATATAAAATAATCCGCTTTCAAATCGGATCATCGGTTGTTGAGTTATGATTTATGATACCACCGATTAACAAACATGCTCGTCAAACTTATAACTCCCCTTACTTTTAGTCGGGGGTCTACTGGTCTCGTGGCCTTAGCCTTGGGCCATTGTAGACTCATGCGTAAACGGCACTAGATAAAACCAAAGACTTGTAATTATTTTATCTGTTACTGTACCTCGATTCATAAGATGAGTCACGTAATCTCAAGGAATTATTAGTTCAGGAGTGTCGTAAAGTTAGATACTTACAGGAATATAATAACTTTACATCCAAGTTTGTCAATTACACTCGAAAACCTTGGAAATTTTCCATAAGTGGAAGTCGTCTTTCGGTATTGATCGCTGTCGTCATAAATTATAATAGAAGATATACATAATAGGAAGTATTTATACTATATTGTATTATTTTATTATCATTATTGTATTGTATTGTATAAAAATAATATGATACCTAGTGCTGTGCAAGGTGCTACTACAAGATTAGGCATTAACAAACATTTGACTCGGTAGATGTCTCGCCGACATTTTTAACCGCTATTGAATAGATCCAGATCTAAATATGTTTTACGTGCAAATCGCAGGATATCAAGTGAATTGAAACTAATAAAATAATACTGTTGAATTTTAGGCGAACAATGTATCAGATCAATATCTTTATCTCTTTTATCAAATTTTCTTGATAATTAGGTTTAGTTTCCGAAATAATTTCATTTTCGATGAAAGGTAAAATTAAAAAAGGTAAGTACATAGGCGTAGGTACCTGAAACGCTTCGTCAAGAAAATAAACCAGTGATTTTCCTGACCCGGCAACCGGGTCTTCTGTAAATTGATTTCCAAGCATTCCAGTGACGCAAAAGCACTTAAGTATTTTTTTACTTGAACTTCCTACATAATTTCTAATTTATGATAAAAGATCTTTCATTTCCTGTACGAAAACAAGGTCACTCTCGAAAAAAGAGCGCTTTTTCTACAAAATATGGCACGGGCAACAATAAAATGCTGTCGGCATAGTAAACCATCTACAATACGAGTAAGTGGTATAGTTTTGCATATTTTATCCAGTTTGTATCGGGGCAACAGGCACTTAGAAAGATGAATTGTCACTTTTAAGGATTGTTTTCCGAGGCTGGAATGGAGAGGGCAAATGGTAAGCGAAGCGGTGAGAACAGACAAACAATTTTTGCAAGTTTATTTTTAGAAGCCACTTTGTTTTTGAACCAAAGTGAGAGTGCAAGAATTTTGTTGATTTTATGAATACCTACGTAGGTTAGCTACATAATTTGTTATGGTTTTTGAAGATCAGCTCTTAATATTAACTCTGAAAATAGAGACCATTGGATGCATTTGATCTTCAAATCAAAACAGAAGCACTGTTTGTAGGAATGTCCTCATTATTACTTTAATAACCTGCATTAAAACTTTTCGTATCATTATTATTCTCGTTTTCGAATCGAATAAAAACTTTGTAATTGAAATGCACAACAGTTGGATTTTCCCAATTTGCTTGCTCAATAATAGAAAAGGAATTTTCATCGTTCACTTAAGGAGATATAATTCAATTAGGGACCTTCAGAACTCGTTTGCATGAGTTTGCATTTTTAAGCAAAATCGAGACGAGTTCCAGCGAATTTTGACAAGTTGCTATCCTGCAGTGAAATAGGCTCCCTAGAGGGTTAATGAAGTCACTGAACCAGGGGGTTGTACGAAACTAGAGATAATTGCATTTTGAGAATTTGCGTGTTGAAAGCGTGATCTAGACTATTTTTTGCAATTTCGCGTCCGCTACAAGAATTATTTAAAAAATGATAGCACTGTGTAGTGGATAGTACCCATTCTATAATTCAAGGTTTCTTATGTATACAATTGAAAAGAAATATGGAGAGCTTGATGATGATAAAGTTAGTCCAGTCAATGGGGAGGTTGAGGTTGACAGTAATTCCTGCCACTTTGATAATTTGCAGTGGTAAATAGTACCATATTCAGCAGTATTATGTATGTACTATAATATGAGATCGATCTCTGTCTTTAATATCTACTTCTAACTACCTTCAAACTCAAGAGAAACTTCAAATTTTGGAGAGGGAATCCTTGGAGTCAAATAAAGGCCAAGTTCCTATTTCATCAAGATCGGAATAAATAATTCTTGGTCCATGATCATACTTACAACATGATCACGGGACACTAGCGCTGCCAAACAAAGAAAAAAACGGTAATTTTTGGCGTAGTGTAACTTCAGGAATACCAACATGGTTATTAATAACCAGCATGAATGCTGGCCTAAAAATACTATATATCCTGTCGGAGGGCACATTGGTGACTTGTCATCAATGTGCCCCATGATTTTTAATTAAATCGTAATACCTACATAGTATAACAAATAGGTTTTTTTTCCATTGGCGGCGTATGTCTGCGTGAAAAATGTATAAGTGAAGATTTCTATCTTCTATGTATACACTATTCGTAACACCAACACTTTATTAAAAAAGGATAACAATAGGTAATATTTTATGTTGCCGTTTTTAAAACAAAGAAAAATTGTTAACAATTGATAAAACATTAGAAATCTTTAATTTATTGGAAAGTTAGAACTCTCTAAAGAAATCAAAATAAAATATTGCAAGGAGCCAACAAAGTATTTTCATTGTACAAAGCGGATTAAGTAGGCATTGTATTAGTACAAGTTTTTTTGGAACAACGCCTTTGTGAATTTATTTTTAATATTCATAATCTCTGGAGAAACATTGACTTTGTGAACAAAGAAGTTTTGTTTTCTAACAGCCCTACCATTTTGTTTAATTGCGAGTTTAATAAAGTTAGTGTAAGTACATGCTTACTTAACTTTTATGAAAATGAAAAATTGTTAATTTGGGGAGAAAATATTATCTTCTTTATTTTATTCTTCCTACAGTCGCTTTTACTTAGGAATGAGGGTCGCTCTCATTTCATAAAATTGAACACATAGAACGCACACTGCTTGTACCAGTGTGCAGATTTAACACGTTGTTTTCCTACACCTTTAGAGCAGTCGGTAAAAGTACAAAATTTTTGAAAAATGACATGACATTGCATAGATTGAACCCCGACTCACTGTAAGGGACCACTACGTCATCAAAGCTTTATTCACTGGATACATGTGATTTGAAACACGATAACGTATGTAAAGAAGTAAAATAACATTAAATACATTAATTACATATTTAAATTACAAGCGTAATCAAAACAAACGCCAGATCTAAATGGCTGTTATAGTAAATTGCATTATATTGCCACGACGCTATGTCCAGCGAGCGATGCTCGAAGCCAGTTTCGAATGCAAAATTCGATATTTGAAATTCAAAATAGCCGGCATAGCTCTGGGGATCTAGGGAGCAAGTCGTGGAATACCTCTCATGATTCTTTACTCAAATAAAATAAAAGTTGAACGCCACTGCGACATCTGAATGCCAATTTTGTTGGCTCTACTCGAGACATATCTGTGTCTGATTAACATTTTTAAGTGTTGGTTCATTTTCAGGACGAAAGAAAGTGATCTCCTTTGGTTTGTGATGAGATCGAGCTCACCTAGAGATGTACCATTTCGATAACCTTTTTGTCGTGTAATAAATAGTCAGTCGAACTGATAAATGAAGGCCAGTTGACACTTGGAAAACGCATACCATGTCTATAGTAATGTTGTGACAGTTTGACTACGAAGAAACAAAAGGGACCGATGTCATTGACCATGTGCAACAGGTCGGCGAGCAGTTCGGGCTCGTGGCACGCAATGGCGAGCAGCTCGTCGTGAAGAAGAGCCGCTTCGAGCTCGCCCGGAGCCGCCTCGCGCATCTATTGTACAACGCTCACTGCACACTACTCACCGATGTCAGCAGCCGCATGCAGCAGGTCAGCGAGCAGCTCGGGCTCATGACACGCGATGGCGAGCCGCTCGTCGTGTAGACGAGCCGCGTCGAGCTCGCCTGGAGCGGCCTCGCGCAGTTGGAGTGCTACCGCGCCTTCACCGCCCACCGCGGCGCTGTACATAAGCACAGCGCGCGGCGAGAATGTCGGCAGCGGTAGCCGCGTCGTCTGTACCTGCAGCAAAGATGATAAATGTCAGCAGAAAAAAACAGAGAAACTAGAAAAAACAAAAAATCAGAGAAACTAGAAAAAACAAAAAATCAGAGAAACTAGAAAAAACAAGTGTATGTACAATTCCCTAGGTCATTCGGCCCAGAAATACTAGACTTCTAATTTTCGATATCAATACCTATCGAAAATCTATGAAGCCTGCAAGTTATAGAGAACAGAAGCTGAATCTAAATCTGAAGCTTGCAGTAGAAATTTGCTTTACATAATATAATAATTCAAGAGAGGTACTGACTTTAGATTTCGGTTTCTGAAAATATAATATAGTTATATATAGTTTTCGTACTGGTAGATACCTGCTATCTTATATCGAAAAGGTAAACCTTATCAGGCTTCAATTACTATATCGAAGGAGTCCACTTTGTAATTAACCTTCAACAAAATCCACCACAGTTACTGGCTCTATCAAAACAATATCAGTCTCAATATAAAACACATGATGGTGAACTATTAAGGCTGTCGCACACAGGCGACGATGCGCGGGTAAATAGTTGTGAGCCGGTGACATAAAATAGATAAATAACAGTAGAACTAGCGATCTGACGCGAGGCATTCAAACAACCACAAGCCGCGCTTACATGTCGCTTACACGAGCCGAAACTTCTTTAGGCTGCATGTCTATTGTCTATATGAGCTGTGTGAAAAAGCCAGGTGATAAGCGATGGAAAAATCCACCAAGAAGATCTTTTTATTATCACACCACGCGTTAAAAAGCTATGCTCTGGTACAGTGGTCAACACATCAAGCTTTGGTAGTTTGTCACTTTAAGTTACTTGATTCATTCATAGAATGAATGTTATGAAAACATAACAGAAAATTATTGCTACAGAGTTCAACACAGTATAATTTGATGTCTTTCAT
This sequence comes from Hofmannophila pseudospretella, assembly GCA_947369225.1. Lineage (NCBI taxonomy): Eukaryota > Metazoa > Arthropoda > Insecta > Lepidoptera > Oecophoridae > Hofmannophila > Hofmannophila pseudospretella. Next base: position 8,720,394 of record OX376330.1, on the reverse strand, counting down.
TGTACTTCTGACTGCATGTCTATGTAGTCTAAAGAAGTTTCAGCCCATATAAGTGGCAGTGCGTGACGTGCGATAAGAAGAAGCTGCCTTTCTGTTACTTACCTATTTTGTGCCAGTGTTGCCAGCGAGTAATTATCGCGCGGCATTGTTCGTGTGACGACGCCACTGATTATAATGCGATTAATGCTGATGGAATATCGTTAAGTAACACTAACGACGTTGGTATAAAGGCTTTTTTGGTTGGTCGATTGAAATCTAAATTAATATGTTCAGCAAAAACTTGTTATAAAAGGGTATCGTTGTTTGAAATAACTATTATAATTTAAAATTGTAGACTGATATAAGGTAGTCATTTTGGGAAAGTGATCATTTTGGACCTGAACGATAATAAAGAGACAATTCATTCAAAACATTGGAATAGATTCATTGTACTCGTAAGTACGAAAATAAATCGGAAGAAACGTGTCCCAAAATACGGGTTCTTGCTCAATAATAAAATATGCTTATTTTACTTCGAAATATTTTATTATAAGGCTGGATTCTAGTATGCTTATTTGCTTTAATGATGCCAATCAAGTAGGTAGACTATACATAATATTTCTGTTTGGACAGAATCTCTTCATTTACATTTATACCTAGACTTTTAGACGGTCTTACGGTATTGTACGTAACGTTTAGACTCTTACCGTTCATGCGATATTTTCTACATTCGAGAGCAATGAAACCGAGTCGCAACATTGAATGCATTTTATTCAATTCCATGTTTCCTCGTAGAAGCATTTAATATGGTGGTTTCCGTGTTTGTTTACGCTTCGTGTTCCTAACAATCTAAACTGAATTATAGACGCATACTGACATGGGGCTGTCACGAAAGGCAAAGGGCTAACTTTCCAATTCCGTTATAGCTTTTTCAAATTAGTAGTAGGAAATATTCCTATTACTTACATAATACATAGATAAAATCTCACGTCCATAATCCCCGAAGAAGTAAAAAGAGGAACCACCTTCAATCACAGGCAGTTACCATTTTTCGCCGTAAGATTTGGTGGACAAAAGTGATAGGTGGCTATCGCCGTCTACGTACTAGGTACTAGGTGTAAAATAGTATCCACTAAGATCCTAAGTCACCTCGTACGACACCCACGGGAAGATTGGGGTGGGTTCTATTTTTTTTCTATTTTTTTACTACTTTTTTAAACCACTTTTGTAAACCACTTTAAAATACAATTGTAATATGACTTTTCCTCTTTCGTTCCCACATAGTGACCTGGTCTCTGATTCAGGGTGTAAATCTTCAGGGTATTAGCAAGGGGGTAATTACCGGCGTGCAGGCAACCCCGGGTCCCAGGTAGCCGGTAATGCCGGGTTGATTACGGTGATTATCCCGCCTCGACCGGGTACTAGCGCTATGATGGGATGTGATATTGTAAGATTTGTTTGTATACCTAGTCCTGAGATATGACAAGTGACATAACATGTTACTTTGTCTACAAAAGAAATATGAATCGTGGTAATAACGCCATTTTAATTAAATGATAACAACAGAAATGCAGTGATTTGTAATATAGTTAGGCTAATACTAATATAGTTAGGTCAGACAGTAAACCGTGAGAGCACGGTTGTCTGAGAGGTAGGTATATTATAAAATATTATGTATACCTGTCGCTACGCGTACTGCGCGGCGTAGCACGCGTAGAATAGCTAACCGTAGCATTTTACGTAGTACACAATTATTTTTATTGTTCTACGCAAAATGCTACGCTTGTTTTGTAAAATTTTATAGGTGTTAGTTAGTAGGTAATAAGTGCCTAACCTAGAGGTAATAATTGTTTATTGTTTCATTTTATTTTCAGTGTCCTGAACGTCACTTCGTAACGTAAAAGGGTCTATCAAATGAGTTATGGCACCCCATTTTTGTAAAGGAAAATATAAATCGACAGCAAGCAATACTAAAGTAGCTTGACTAGAGATTTACAGGTGAGTTTTCTATTATTTTTTTCGGCGCCATACGTAGATTTTACCTACTTACGGTCAGTTTTAATGACAGTCTCCAACAAGTTAAAATTTACTTCAAATGCAAAAAATGTTTGTTATTGAGAATTATTAGGTATAATGATTATGTATATATTTTGCCACAGCATTTTATATAATAATTTTCGTATCATAATTAATTATTTTTTCTTAACCTTTATCAATTTTAATCTTCATTTATTCTGGGATCTCTTTCTATATGAAACATACCAACTTGACCGTCGTCGCTATGACCATTGTCAGGGCCGTATCTCTTCCCATGGGGGCCGTGGACTCTGATTACGGCCACAATTACCCGTTGTCAGCTAAACAAACAGGCCGCCTGTCCGATACCGGGCGGATTGCTGTTTGTTCCAATTATCATGCATACTGTATCTGCGTAGAGTAGGAAGATACGATACGGTAGATATAATAGAGCTACGGTAGCCCCAGTCTATCGTAAAAGGCGACCAAAAGGGTTATCAGGGTCGTAGGCCGGCCAAGTGGGGGCTTTGGCCGTCCATTGGCTAGCGACCCTGGGGAAGACAGCACCGTGCTATGGATGCATGCTGCTGTGATGGGAGGAACCTGGAGGTGGAATATACACCTCCAAGGAGGACCCCATAGCGAAGTGCTAGGCGGGCACTGGTGCGTTCCACTGGAGATCCCGGAGTCCTCCGACATGCATGGGGTTGGCTATCGAGGGGATTTTAGGGGTAAAAATCTCACATAACCCGGCCCAGGAGACCAGGTAAACAAAAAAAAGGTAGATACAAATGAGTGAAAGGATCCGTATTAATTAGCCTTTAAAAGGACTGATTACATGTACACATTTTTATTTAATTTATTTTTAAGTACTGAATGACTAACGGCAGATAACAATGCCCAAAGAAGCAACTAGATTTAAATTCTTCTATGAATAGAATAAAATTATTATTATTTATTAATTTAGCTATCCGACATGTTTATTTAACAAACCGTTATATAGTTACTATTCTTAAAGTTTTTATTTACTTGGGATACAAGGCTTGGCTATATTTTCATCTTAGTAGTCAACAAATACAATAAGTATACATAATTCAGAGCCCTATTACGGGACTATCACAGTTCTTTTATGTCATGATAGCTGGCATTAAGAATGTCACTAATGATACAACTTGTACTATAAAATTACGTCATGATGTTGATGATATCCTTATATTTATCCCGTGACATCGATCATGAAAGAAACGTGGTAAGCACCTTGGTATTCCCTGACCAGGAATATAGAAACCCTCGCCATATTGCGGAATTAAATGGTAACTATTTTGTTCATAGCGAACTCCATAACACAGATTATAAAACTACCAATAGCGCCCTCTTGACTTCCATGCCGGTCTAGATTCATCCTAAATTAGCTTATAATGTAACCCTATAAAAGCTACATTCACAAACCTGTGCAAACACAGTAATGATATCTTTAATTCAACGAATCGGAGCAGAAGCACTAATCTCTCTCGAGTTATCCGAGATATTCGTGCGATGATTATAGACGACGCAGCTCATTTGTTCGGATTACGAGGGTGGAAGCATGATATGAGTATCAGTAGAGAGTGGGTATCCGGTCTCGGCTTCATGTGAAAAATAGGTATAGTTTTCTTTTATGTCTCAACAAAAATGACTAAAAGACATTTGTCAGAACCTGATTATTAATTAATATCAACATTTATTTAGCAAGTAGCAATTTTACAAGAGCGATGGAGCGTGCCATGATAGGCATCTCCCTCGTGGACAGAGTGCCGAATATCGAGATCCGGAAAAGACAAGAGTGCCGAATATAGCCAGTATAGTGTCCAGGTCTTAGTGCCCATCTCGGGCAGGATACGTGTGCAGAATGCGGGACGATAGGTGGCCCCGAAGACTGCTCAAGTGGCAACCCTGAGTCGGTAGGCAGCCCACGAGGTGGACCGACGACATTGTGAAGATGGCGGGGTGGATGTGGATGTGAACGGCTAGAGACCGAGGAGAATGGCGTGCACATGAAGAGGCCTAATACCCAACGATGGGTTACTTTAGACTGATAAAAAGAGAAGGATTTAAAAAAAAAATTGAGTTAGTATTTCTGTGGCATTTCTTTCTATATAATAAACTAACACACTTTTTTACGAACGATCTATCTCTACAACTTTGGAATATATCACGGTTTTTCTAAGTGACCCGTTATTATTGCGTCCCAGTGTATAATGATAACGGTGTAATAAATATTTAAAAAAATACGTTCATGATATTTTATGCAGGATGGTGAAATCAAAACAATATTAGGCCTCATTAAATATTTCAGACCTTGGGTCGGACTCTAGATATTAGAGAGAATCGCGTGAGTGATTATGAGGTGTATTCTGCTAAAATGGCTCCCAACTCGTGTTTGTTTGGCAACAGAATTGTACAGTGCATGGACTTTTCATTAATGGTATTTTATACTAGTTAAACTACAATTCAAAAATGTTCGTATGTAATTACATTCATTTTTATTTTTATTTAGTTACCTGTGAGTGATATGAATAAATGTTTTATTTTTTATATTTAAGTATATTTATTACAGTGAATTCTTATTGTGGAAGACAATGTTATTAGAGGTTGATCAAAACTAGGATGAAGAAAATTAGATTTATGAAGGGTTACTGTATTCCTATAAACAGAATAATATGGGAATCAAATTACTTATCTTCACAATATTGCTCGAAAGTTATTTTTAAATATCGCGAATAAACTTTACAGTAAAAAAAATTAAACATTGTATTCCGAAATTCACAACAACCGCTGTTAGCAAAGCTGTTTTCCAATAATGGTAATCACAACCATTAGTACATTTTCACATTATTACGGTCCATGGTACTTGGCAAAATCAAAAGGCATGTTTTCTTCAAACTGTACAAAAACGACCATCAAGCATTCTGGCGAGCCACAACTGTGCTAATTGACGTCTACCTACTGTCTACTAGGTAGCTAGGTAGTAGGTACTAGCATGAAACATGCAGTGTTGTTAGTATGCAGTGTGTTAAGTATTAGAACTTAATGTTTTGCAAAAGAGGTACGTAGACATTTCAATCTAGCAATTAAGTATAAACACTGTCGGAACACTACTACCACACACAACACTTAACATACAATACCTACCTATTAGATGTGTGTGGTCGGAATAGACGCCATAGTGAAGATATTTTGACGACAGACTATTTTTAGAAGAGTACATTAAATCGATATCCCCGCAAACTGGTACCCTGAACTGCACCCAAAAAGCAATATCTGTATTTCTGATTAATTGGAGATTACAACATCGATTTCGCATTACCAATTATTTGCCTGTGCAAATATAAAATTTTGTTTTATGAGTATTATTCGATGTACGTATTTGTTCATCAGTGCGCATTCACACTGGATTTATGTCATGTTATTTTGAAGTGCAAACAGAGCAAAAGTTGATTCTCTCATTTATAAATGGTTTTTATATTGCATACATATTTGAGAAACGTGCAAAAACACAATTAAATTTTCAGCAGGGCATTCTTCATATGATATTTGTAGATCTTTAATATTTTGTGTTCACTGATTGATTGTTTCAAGAACGCATATATACTTCTGGAATACCAAAAGAGAAAGTATATAGAAGGTTTGGCCCATATTAAAGAAGAAAAAAGTACTTACATAAAGTTTTTAAGAAGTTAAGTTAGTCATGTAATTTTAGCAAGCCCGCGAGGCTGAAGGCTCCGCGTTGGGCGAAGCCCGGAGCGTCACTCCTATCTTAAAGCGCCGCAGGCCTAGCTTTGGACCCTCTGAAAGGGGGCTGAAAGATTAGTATACAATAACAGATAAATACACACAACATAATTATTAAAACTCAGTTCTGTTCAGTATTTTTCAAAATAAATTATATAATACGTTTATTGATATAAACCTAATTTATTTGAAAAATTCATTATCCCTGATACGTATATAAAATATATCTCTCACCACGGAGTTATTCCAGTTCCATTGTTCTATACAATCCATATTTACTTTGCTGCGCAAACTATTTGAGCGATGTTTACAGCGGTATCGGAAAAGCTGTCGGAAAATTAATTTGTTTTCATATTTTCAGCGAGTGAATCTGCGTTTCAGTTGCGCTCTGATGTTAATTGGAACAATGTACTCTTGTTTTAATGAAATACGGAACCTGGTAAATTATCTGTTATAAAGTACGAGGTCACGCGTATTTTGTAAAATAACTTATGTAAAAAATAAATTATTTTTTTGATTTGAGTGACTGACTGACTGATTGTAGTTCTCCTGAGGGCGAAAAAAAATATCGTAATGAAATCGTGCTTGAAAAATTATAAGTTACAAATAAATGTGTACTCGCTCACAGTGAATCATGGAAGATACCCTCTCGAGCTTTAGGAACTCGTGCGTCTTAAAGAAAGACGCAAATAGACTGATGATGATACCGCTTGGGATCAAATGTGTAACAGCCTGTTGTTGATGGGGAGACAGCAGATCAAAGAGGGAACTCGAGATCTTGTCTATCTGCTTTGTTAGGAAACAAATACGGCTGGAAATAAAGAGGCAACCGAGTATCTGTGGGCAACTGAAATTCTCTGCCCCCTGAGTACGCCACTGCTTAGAATTATAATAAAATAAATAAATAAAATAAAAGAGTATTTATTCATTCACACATGAGTTAAAAGGTACACTATTGTTATTTTATTCTAATTTTTTAACCTATAAACAATATATATATATATATATATATATATATATATATATATATATATATATATATATATATATATATATATATATATATATATATATATATATATATATATATATATATATATATATATATATATATATATATATATATATATATATATATATATATATATATAACACGCATTGACCTATGTGTAGAATGAAATGGTCGAGACCTCAGCGACACGCTGGTTTTCAGGTCTCGCCTAACATGCTAGATGGAGCGCTGGTTGCGGGACACAACACGATTATGTGGTCAAATCTCCGTTATAATTTTATATTAAAATGGATGACAATATGTAGCTGGCTTTAGCTTCCTTGTGATGTTAACAATTGGGTTTATGGGTCTGAGAATTCGCGGATACTGGGGCCCTGGATCCATACCTCTAGCGACGTCCCTGCCCAATACCACTATTAATTAATAACACCCATTACACAAGATATTTTCCATACATACGAGTTCGTAATATAAAGCGGAGTGAACATTACCGACTTCCGCTGGCAGAGGCTTTGCGTACACCGATTAATTGAAGCTTACCGTATTGATTTTGTATTACAATAAGCCGATAGAACTTACCCACTGGTTATTAGACTGTATATGCTATTATTTATTCAAACAGGTTTTTAGGAAAGCGTTTCTATCTGTAAGTACAGCTATGGTCTTAGTATAGCGTTTTGAGAAACGAATTCGGAGTTATTTATAGGGTTAATGAGAGGGTTTAAGAGAAAAAAATGCACAATAAAGTCTTGTCCATACAAATAAAAAAAAAACGGGCAAGTGCGAGTAGACTCGCGCCCTGAGTGTTTCGTACAAACTTATTTATGTAGATAGTTAGGTTTAGGTACCCACTTAGATACCTACATATGATAAAATAGTTTAATATTAAAAAAAAACACAAAACCGTAAAACTTAGTAGGTGGATATTTTACCAATAAATATTTCACTCAAAAAACCTTGGTATATTTAAGGCGTGAAACCCGCGTGCTCTATCTCGGCTTCATCTTCACTTATCGTCAGTTGTAGGTAAGGTGAATCACCGGACATTACTCTAACGATAACTCAAAATTAATAATTTAAGAAACCCTCGACTTACCATTGTGGATATCATCTTACTTTTTCTTGGTAATCATCAGCTCCTCAAAGCTCCAGACGTGAGAATGACCTCATGGCCCTAAACATTTTTTAACAGCATAAGAAGGACAGAAAGGAGAATAATAATAGGATAATATAATATAATAAACGGGGGGCACAGGTTTGGCCTGCGGCGCCTGAAGGCGATTCCGATATTTGCTTTTTTTGCGAATTTATAAACTGAAAAGTTAGTTTTTGGGCGATACCTAGATATATTTAAGTACTTACATGATTAAAATATAGTATTGGCATGACCAAAACACGAACCTACAGGTATAATCTCTTCTCTCTTGAATTTCAATCTATAACGTAAAGTTACTTGATCAGATTAATACGCCGAAATTATACAAAATGAATTCAACGATCTTCTATAAAAATATTATAACGAGTTTGCAAAGCGCTTGTGGCGCTGTAAGGCTTTATTGCGGATCGCTTGGACACGGGTAATGGTCTAAATTTATTGGGTTAAATGACCCGCACGAACGGAAATTCAAGCTAAATTGTTCGCTTGTCTAATTTTTGTGGATTTGACGCTTCATTTCACGGGTTGAATGTCTAATATCAAGCTGGAATTTATAGGATTTGATGTTAGCTAAATCAGTTGGAAATGTTATTTCAAATACCGCTAAATTCGAATGCAGAAATTGTTTTTTTTTAAATTTGTATCAATTGAACGTAGTAGGGGATGGGATATTTTTGTTAAGTTACTAAGTCAGTTATACACATGAAGGAACAAACGCCCGACCCTAGGTGAGGGAGACTTTTTTTAAAATCCAAAGTTATACAGACTGAAAGACTTCTGTCTTTCATAGCAATGTGGATTCTACATGTTTCGATTATCAAACAAACTTATTCCCTGAATTTTTGTAGACGCATTATTAAGTGGAACTCGAGCGAACTGTTAACGAACATGAAGGCAATTTTGTATAAAAAGCATAGACAATTTGCGAATGTAGAGCCCAAGTTGTACTTTAATAGGTACAAAGTCTGAAAATTTACGTAAATAGAAATCAAGCAGCGTAATGGATAAGAAAAAAATACCGACTGGTGCACGTTAAATCATAGTAAATAACGACTGGTGCACGTTAAATAACAGTAAAAACGTGTGGTGCACGTTAAAGCATAGTGAATAACGACTGGTGCACGTTAAATCACAGTAAATTTGAGCCTGGAACACAATAACTCTGGAGCACAGCCATAACTGTCCCAAATATTGTTAAAATGATTCACGCATTCGGTAATAGCGTGTTTTTCTCGAAGCTACATTCTTACGGTATATTTTCGTCTGTGAATTCCCGTAGTAACAATTGGAATTGTTTCTATTTTGATGTCGCTTGTTTATTGTTATTGTCGGCGGTGATAGACCAATTTAAACTGTGTGAAAACAAGGTGTCTATTTCAGAATAACTCTAAAATAAAAATTTGAGAAACCCCCGACGTACGATTGTGGAGATCCCCTTACTTTTTCCTGGTCTTTATCAGATACTCAAGGTTTCAGATGTGGGAAGGTGTAATAAATATTTGAGCTCAAAATCGAACCACCTGACGTTACCGTTCCAGAGATCCCATCATACTCCAACATTCCAAGATACTCCAAGATCTTAGAACAACTGATCATGTTTTTTTTACTGGCCCCAAACTTCAATTACGGGATTAATATAGAAGAATCGGCGAACTCAGGCACACCTTTTGATGAAAAGACACAAAGTCATGAAGAATTGAAGAAACTGAAAAACTTTAGTTAGTTTTTATCTAGGATCGAAACCAAAACCCTCGTGTTGCCACTACTATACTATGCCATATTACACTTCACTATGCCATCGACACTCGTATTACCTACCTATAGATTTCAGTTTGAAACGTGTTGTTTGCTTCGTTTCTACCTAGAAAATCGTACTCGTATGTTACCCTAATTACTAATTACCCGCCTAATAACCCTTTAATTTAAAAATATGGGAGATCCTGAGATTGCAATTATAAATTAAAGCGATATTTTATTCCGGACCTTTGTCCTTGCCACACATTACCATAATCGGTGTTATCTTAGATGGTCGCATAGTTCAGCGTAATGTAAGGGCAGTGGACCGTAAATCGGCGCTAGGAATTGAATCAAACGGCTCTCCTGCCAGGCGCGGCGATAATACCCGATTTATGTATCTCCCTTATCCAGCGTAGCGACTGCCGCGGGAGCAACTCCCTGAATTTTTAATTTTATTGTTTTTAAACGCAATTTCCATGTGGTTTTAGGAAAAACAAGGATGTTTTAATCCTGTAGGGTTGACGTCGGATTGTCCTTTTTGTGTCGACTGGCGTGTAATTAGAAGTGTTCGTTTACTTTGCAGGTGATACTGAATTACATAATTAATGCCTACTAGACCTCGTTTGCGGACTGGACAATTTTTTATTTATTTAGGTAATTGACCTTTATAGCCAAGGTTGTTTCGTTTGTGATGTGTTTGTGCTTCCGAATAAAATTTTCTGCAAATTATTCATAATCATGGTCTTCGGCTCTTCTCATCCAGTTGGCAGTGGCCTATGTCATGAATTAAGGCATTTATCAAAAAGTGGACAGTAGAATAATTCCACGAATGAAGAAGAATTTTTTAATTATGATTTAGTAACCTCATACGTGGGCGGTCCAAAAATTGTTAGTCAACGGCTTGTTATCAACCTCATTGTTTTACTTTTATTATCCTTGGAGGCAAATTATATTACAAACTCCTTAGCTAAATATCACTGGCTGGCGAACTTTAGTTATTTTTAAATTAATTGTTAAAAAATACATGTCTGTCACATTTCAATAGCTAAGAGCGCGTCTCCACGCGGGAAGCATTTCGTGCTATGATCTATTATGATTTTAAAAGAGGGTTAACATATAAGGAAATATGTTAATATGGAAATTTAATCAGTGCTTTTGGGGAATTTACTCCATCACTTGCCACCATTTTCGTTTCGTGAGTTTAAGCGTGATCGGAGCGACCTAAAGATGACCTTAGACCGGGACAACCACCAACGACAGTCACTCAAGAAAACGTCATCAGGATGAAATGGCTAATAAAGGAATGTCGCAACATTACCAAGCACGAGATTCAGGATGAACTGAAGATTGGATAGCAGGCAGTTTCCACCATTTTAAATGACCATCTTAAAGTTAGGAAGGTTGCATCGCGATGGATACCCCACTCTCTCACAGAAGAGCAGAAAGTCCCACGTGTAGACTGGTGCCGGTTAATGCCACTTTCGCTAGAGGTAGTCCCTTTGGGTGCTTGTTTATAAAACAGTGATATTATTTACTTAATTCAGGAGAAATGTTTTTTCTGCAGTGGCGCCACTTTCGCTAGAGGTAGTCCCTTTGGGTGCTTGTTTATAAAACAGTGATATTACTTACTTAATTCAGGAGAAATGTTTTTTTCTGCAGTGGCGCCACTTTCGCTAGAGGTAGTCCCTTTGGGTGCTTGTTTATAAAACAGTGATATTATTTACTTAATTCAGGAGAAATGTTTTTTTCTGCTGTGGCGCCACTTTCGCTAGAGGTAGTCCCTTTGGGTGCTTGTTTATAAAACAGTGATATTATTTACTTAATTCAGGAGAAATGTTTTTTTCTGCAGTGGCGCCACTTTCGCTAGAGGTAGTCCCTTTGGGTGCTTGTTTATAAAACAGTGATATTATTTACTTAATTCAGGAGAAATGTTTTTTTCTGCAGTGGCGCCACTTTCGCTAGAGGTAGTCCCTTTGGGTGCTTGTTTATAAAACAGTGATATTATTTACTTAATTCAGGAGAAATGTTTTTTTCTGCTGTGGCGCCACTTTCGCTAGAGGTAGTCCCTTTGGGTGCTTGTTTATAAAACAGTGATATTATTTACTTAATTCAGGAGAAATGTTTTTTTCTGCAGTGGCGCCACTTTCGCTAGAGGTAGTCCCTTTGGGTGCTTGTTTATAAAACAGTGATATTATTTACTTAATTCAGGAGAAATGTTTTTTTCTGCAGTGGCGCCACTTTCGCTAGAGGTAGTCCCTTTGGGTGCTTGTTTATAAAACAGTGATATTATTTACTTAATTCAGGAGAAATGTTTTTTTCTGCAGTGGCGCCACTTTCGCTAGAGGTAGTCCCTTTGGGTGCTTGTTTATAAAACAGTGATATTATTTACTAAATCGACACTGTTTCGACATTTTCGTTTACACTCTACTTCTGAAAGATGACTGGAAACGTACATAATGATATTATGCTAACATTCAAATTGCAAAAAGGAGAAAATATGAAACGACAGACAAATCCTTTGTCCACAAAAACGTTGTATGCTTACGAGTAAGAACGAGTATTCAAAATGAAAACATATTACCGAGAGATATTTACAAAGAAATGCCTCTTTGGGAGTACCTTTCTCATAACATAATAATGACGGAAAAGTCAAACGTAATATTGAGGATTTAGTACTTGTCGGCGAGTTTTTATATCTATTTGGACAGGGTAACAAAATACGAAACATTCTTACATGTACTCGTATACTTACTTAAACGAAGTCTTGCCGGGAGTTGTTAGAAAAAAACGTTCTTATTGTGAAGGCTTCCTTAAATCTCGTGTCATCGCTATCTAGTAGCTATAGCGAAGAAAGGGATAGCATGCGTATTTTCATGAAGATTTAACTTAACTTACATTTCATGCAACTGATTGTTTACTTAGTACTTATACAAGTTTTAGTAGATACTTATTAATGCAGTAAAGTATAATGTAATGATAATACTTGGGGTCACTTGAGCCTGCGTGAAATCTCGGGTTAAAGTCGAGTTAAGTGTTTATTTTGTGTCAATTTTACGTTGGCTCTTTAAGTTACCTACTTATATAAATCGAAGTTTATATATTTATTTATTTACACTTTAATGCACAAAAAAGGTGTACATGAGGCGAGCTTAATGCCTTGCGGCATTTTCTACCAGCTAACCATGGGGTTATGTTATATAAACTTATATAAGTAAAGATATATAAATAGCTATTCATAATACATATTAAAAATACATATACATAAATCTTAAAAAAATGCATACTAATATTAAGTTTTCTTTCATGTTGAAATACAAACAGTTAATTTTTGTACCTATAAAAAGAAACGAGAATTATAAAATTAAAGATCTTAATTTTTGTGAGGGTAGAGGCATTCATTTCGTTAATTAAGGTGTATTTAGGGCTCATTAAATTTGTTCATCATTTTCATTAAATTTCTCGTGTAAAATCGTCGAGGACTTTTTATGACCCAAAAGCGTATTATATTAATATTAACCCCCGGCCGATCGACAAAGTGTTATAATTTTGACACGTTTGTCTGTTTGTCTGTGGCATCATAACTTAACAACGGATGATCCCATTTGGAACCGGTTTTTTATTATTCAATAGAGAATTATGTCGAGAGTGTTCTTAGCTAAGTCTGATAAAAATTGGCTCAGTGATTTCCAAGATCTTGGAGTATCTTTGATGTCAGATTTGATCTCTGGTAATAGCTAGATTGTTTGCATTTCAGCTTAAATATTCAGGTTCATTGTGCGTTTCTGACATCTGAAATCTTGAGGATCTGATGATGACCAGGAACAAGTGAGGGGATCTCCACAATGGTACGTCGGAGGTTTCTTAAATTTTTAATTTAGTGTTATTTTATAGATGATTTCTCTTATGTTAATATCTATAAAGTTAGTATTTCGGACTACGGAAACTTTGTAAAAATGTTTTAGAACATTTGTTATGGTTACGCTCGTCCTTATTTAATATTTACATTAAAAAAAAAAGTTTAAAAAAATATTTATTCATGCAGACAGTATCTTTTACATTTTCTTCAGATTTCCCTGGTTCCCACACTAGGATACCCTACATTATGCTTCGTAACCATCATAACCAACAGATTTAGTTTTGCCTGAGAAGGCATCAAATAGAAAAAAAGCTTATTTTAATTTTATCCAATGAGAGGCTAGTAGGTACCTACATAAATCTTTTATGGTAGTTACAATGGGAACAACTCAACTAAAGTCATTTCATTGTTTTTTAAAAGTATCTGTGCTTCACTTTGCAGTTCTAGTGCAGTGTTTCCAACAATTTTATCGTTTCCAAACGAAATGGTGATTTCGCTATTGGCAGTAGAGTCTACAAGAAGGCAATTTTTGGAGTAACCGAAACCAAATATTCAGTGTTCTCTCTTTGGTTGCTTTGTACGACAAATGTATGAGGATATTCGTGAAAATAATATATTTGGTCCCTTAGCCCAGACGTAGAATCTATATTTGATTTTTAAAACTATAAAAAGATTTTCCTTTTTTGTGGTACGAATATTCCGTAGAAAACTTAATGTGAGCTACCATATTAAATCTTTAGGCTTATCAAAGGTTGAAAATGTTCACCTGCTGAACTCAGAAAAATGTTTGTTATATGCTTTAACCAAAGCTGGTTTAGTCCCAACACGGCACATTCCCATCTCGGCATACATGAACAAAAATGTAGCTAATTTTTTTTGAACAAAATTGTACAGTCAGATTAATATTTGTTTAGACGTATTTGTGTAGAATATTAACTCGTAGAAAGTACTTGACTTGATTGTTTTTTATTTTATTTGTTATGTGCTATTATTTTTGACTTACGGAGTCCTTATTAATTTTTTGTGTGTGCCGAGTTGGTACTAAACCTTAAAGCGGTTTTTATATACTTGTAATAAAAAATAAATTATAACACATATTTTGGTAGCATATTGTAACCTGCCACGTTCAAATGTTGTAAACAACTTTTACTAATTTCAAATGACCGTTAAAACAGAACTTGACAAAGTTTTGTTCATTATAAAATAACCGAAATAAACTTCTTATAAGTGCTATGTAAACCTAGCACTGATAAAAACATATAACCAGACTACTTAAAGTTGGCACTAAGCGTTACAACGCGAGATAGACACCTTTAGACATCATCTTATCAACCAAGATCCACTTCGGGTCACTGCGCCAGAGCGGTGTAAATGCGAGTAAGTCATCATCTGTGACGGCCATCGAAATATTATACCCTAGACGAGTAACTTCCAGCAAAATTCCCGTAAAAGATGGTACCAAACCTTACGCCACTGTGTGCGAATTGAAAATAATGCAACACATTTCTCACACAAGAAACTCAAATTAATATTTGACCAAAAATAGATCTTACGGCGGTGTCACAAAAGCGAATATCCGTCTACGTAACTCTTACATAGGATCGTACGACGCACAGATCGATTTCAAAATTCGAAGTCAAACGCAAGGCGCGATTGACTCGCCGCTCGCACGTTTTATTAAGTCTCGCCCACCTGAGTACACATTTTGTGGCACCACTCGCGTGCCTCTATTACATTTCTAGGGTATAATATTTCGCAGGTGACGGCAGGGTATTTATACTATAATGTAAGCTAGGAAGCATAAAAGTTCGCCTATTTTTCTCAAAGCCGAATATTAGAACAAAAGTGGCCGAACCCGAAATTGAAGCGGAAACTATTGGCGGAATAAATTTGCGGATAGCTATCGGAGAAAGAATAGCACGCCTAAATTTATGGTCGCCCGGGGAGAGCGTAAAGCCTCGTTATGTTGAGCTATGTCCCATCCGAGAGCATTACCCTACATTACTATATTTTACCTGTTAGTTTCACTGACAAATAAAAAATAGATTAAGCTCGCGAAGTTGCATTTCATATCTTTTTCTTTTACTTGAGTGTCTAGTGGAATTGCCCATACATAAGTGTTTTTAAAATGGAATTATTGTTACGGTGACATCACCGATTTTGAGTTAGTCTCTGAATTTAGGGAGGTGTAATTAGAACGAATTTTTCAAGGGCACTCTAATTTGGCTTATGATTCTCATTGCAATCCTTAATTCACCAAATAATTATATAAAACGTAACTAGCAAGCAAGGTAGCTAGATAAGCTAGAAGTAAACAATGGCCGTGATTAATACAAAGATTCGAATTCAACTTACGTAGAGTTTTGTCACCGCAGGGGTTCGATTCTACTAATACAACTCAATATAAACGAAATACAGCGAGTCAACGTTTTTCGTATACTTAGCTCTAGTCACGAACAGTTCGATTAACGTTTTACTTTATAAGGTACATTACGTTTCGGTCAAGCCATAACGATCGATCGGTTTACACTTATATAATGTGTGTTAGCAGAATACGTTTTGTAGTTAAACTTGGATCGATATGACAACGTACTTGCTACTTAATTGGAAAAGAACGACAAAAGTTGTAAAACAGTGGAATTGGGTTCCAGTTTCAAGAACTGACCGTGATGGACCGATGATTTACTGGTCAATAATAAACCTTTCTCCCATAAAACTGACCGTATTTTTGGAAACTATCAATTTGCTGAAGGAATGGTTTTGTCAGCTCCATCCATCATTAGTATCATTACCGTCGAGGGACGAAGGTGGAGCGTCCTATCCATCACGTTAAGTGCACGAACCATTATAATTTCAAATGATTTACTTTCAAACGGAAACTCTCTTAAATGTTCCGGGATGGAGAAAGAGAGGAATAATGGACTACACCCCTCATTATAAATTGCACGATTAAAACGAAGTATGGTACGCCAGATTTTATAGTCTTTGTGTGCTTTTTAGTTTAATACGTGCTTTAGGAAAAATTGTGTAACAAATGCATCTACCATAATGAAAAATAAGTAATATATACAATTACTATAAAGTTAGTACGAGTAAGATACGTTATTTTTTCTCTTATACCTATTTAGCCCAAATACTTAAAGCTTTCAATGCATAGATGCTTATTAATATTTCAGTGTAAAATCCTGAAATGTAGTCGATTTCATAGCGAACGTGTTGGACGTTGAATGAACTTATTACCGCGTGCATTCTGTGCGTGACTTCATTCGCATGGAATTTTTATTCCATAAAACTTTTCTCCTTTTGTACATAAAGGTAAGGTTATAGGGCTATAAATGCACCAATGTATCAATCAGTACATTATGGATAGCTTTTAAATAAAAGCTAAAAGCTAAGCTAAGCCAGCTTGAGTATATACTCAATTAATTATTAGGAAGAATTTCAAAATTGTATGCTAATGTAAACAAATATAAAAAAATAACATTTTCTACTCCCATTTCGTAATTTGTTCATTAAGAAACCACAATCAATAACATAAAGAGGTTCATTCGTCAAGGTCGTGTGAAAATAGTGTTTTAATGAAATATTAAATAACTGTTTTCGATTGGCTTATGTAAATTTTTATTTTTTTGTGGCACTGCTTACAAGAACTCTTTCGTATTAAATGCACTACATTTGGCTGTCCAACAACTTGGTACTGTAGCCACAATAAAAAAAACTCGACACCAGCGCCAGCGCGATATCTACAACTTGGTACTGTAGCCACAATAAAAAAAAACTCGACACCAGCGCCTGCGCATCTACAATACTTCAAAATGTCTACGGTTTCTATAATTACTAATAACATATCAAGCAGACGCGATATACGGAGCCGTTTTAATTTGTTTCTCTGAATGAGATAATAATTCATATTCGACGAAAATAATAATAGTAATGGCGATTTTAACACTCGAACAATTTTTTTATGAAACTCAGCTATTCTTCGTTTCATAAACAGTTTTCATATTAAAATCGCTATCATTACATGGCCGTTGCATAAACTACTATTGCGATTGAGCCAGGAAGTGAAAAAGAGGGGGGGGGGGAGCAGAATTAGGTACATAAATGATATTATTATATCAAAATCATTTCAGTCGGAGTTGTCAGTCATGAAAATGTTACATCAAGTTCTCACGTAAAAAGACAGCTCGAAGAGTCTGGCCAAAGCGTCTGCTTGCTCCGTGTAATAGACCGCATTCATTATATTAAATTGCTCGATTAAAGGCGCCATAAGCGGCAGCGATTTAACCACGCCAACGCTAAGAGCCCGTTGCAAAATATATTTTTTTCTACAGCAATAAATTTTGAAATTTTTCAAGTCCCGCAGAGATATTTCGTGCTAATGTGCTAGACACCAGGCACGGTTCAGATACCGTCTTTTTGTTGTTGTCTCGTATTTTTTTCCTTAACAACGACTATTAAAGGAAGTAATAAAGACTGAAATCATGTTGAATTATTGTATACTAGTTAATATTTTTAACAAGCGTGTCGGATTTTTGTTATAATTTGTTATTTTATATTCTTTAATTTTTGTTAAATAAATTTTATTGTTAAGAGATGTTTATTACTTAGAATAAGTAAGATAATTCAAAAGAACACGTTCGGGCATTATAATTTACCTATAAGTGGGTATAATACAATATCCGCGACATGCGGGTGTCAGTTTATAAATATTTCTTTGAGCTTTTATGGAAATATAATGACAATTTAATTCGTTGTTTGAATCGAGAAAGAAACTCATCAGGTAAGTATTCTTTTGCTTCTCATATTATTATGGGGACATACTCTCTAAAGTTAATAGAACTCAAATATCCCCTCTAATTGTCTTTCGCAACGGGTAATGTAAATAACAGTCTCTTCAAAGTAACTCCAAGTCTGTTCTTTAAGTATTATCTAATCTACCTATACCCATGCAGAGTTCGCATGATTGTATATCAGTGGATTTATATCCAATATACATATATAATTTTTTTTAATTTTATTTATTCATTGAAAATCTACCTAATTATATTGCTTGCTTGCTTGCTTATCGTATGGTTAGTGGCCAACCTATTAGTCAGAGTTGTTCAGGCCGCCCGTAGGCATCTGACATGGCTTAACGACTGCTGTCGAACGACAACAACCGGGACCGACTGCTTAACGTGCTTTCCGAGGCACGGATGAGCTCAGATACCGACCGCGCCAACATCGCTTAACCTGCACGATCATTTCGGACTGTGCTCGCAACTAGACTACGAGCTCCTATAATATAATATAATTATATATTTTTTTAACATTCACATTGTAATAAAAACCAATATGGTTTGTTAAGAACACTGACAGACCGTCGACGGTCGCAGGTTTACAATGTTCATGTATATTTAAGACACGAATAGCAACACCAATGAAGTGAATCATTATATTTGTGAGTGTGTGAAGAACAGCATTGTGCTTGTGCATTACCAGTGCTACTGCACTGCTTCGGCAAGAAAGTGTTCCCTTGTGTGCGTTATCGGACAGTACAGCACAGTAGTGTCCGTATGCTGTGCCCCGCGTACACGCCCCGGGTACGTCACGGGTACGTTGCTCATCAAAACTTGATATTCATGTTGATACATACGAAATGATATTTATGTTTTAGTGAAAATTCTAAATTAAACCAAAACTTTGACAAGTTTAAGGCCATTAATTGGAATTCTAGAATTAAATTAAATATCCGATCCGGATATCGGATAAGTATACAGCGTGTAACAAAAACTTTGTATGGAACAGCTGATTGTTTTACGCGATTTCAGAGTTGGCTCCATAGTGCCAATCTGCTTTGAGATTTAGAATGGAATAGCAAAAGATGTTACTTATGAATATTGTTACACCGTGTAGTTATGTGTCGTCGTATCAGATATTTTGATATTTATTATAAATATTGGGTTTTTACGATCTCTGCCTATGCCGGGAACGTTAGTAATAATACATTATAAAAGGTACAGTATAAATATATACACACAAGTACCTAACATATGAATTACGAGCGAGGAGAAATGTGAATGAAAACGAATATGAACGGATACTGGAAATGTCAGCAAATGTAGTTTGTTTTTCAATTTAAAAAGCTGACTAGAAAACGCTATGCCTTGTGATCGGAGATACCGTTTCGAAAGTATTTTCCTTTTTGTTTCCTATTTGCTTTGGTATTCCGCAGTTATACTTGAGTTTCTCGGGAAAATCTGTGGTTTTTTTCCGTTGTTACCTATACACAAGTCAAGTATAACTGCGGAAATACTACGGCTATACAAAATAAAACAGCAGTGGTTCGAAATATTTCTGTTCTCCATTAAATAAACATAATATAGCACAGTCAACCACAGGTCAACGTCAAAATTTGTGAATCTGAAATGTATATCATATTGCGCAGACATAAGGTTGAGATTTAATCGAAGGTTTTTTATAGATGGTATACCATAGCTTGTGGTCGACTGTACTATTAGATTTAACGGGTATCACTCACTTTATAAGTATCGCGGAGGTTGCTCGACGGAGCAACCGGACGTCGGACGTTGCTCTGGGTAGACCGTAACATCGGAGCAACCTTCGCGATAATTATAAAGTGAGTAATACCCGTTAATTGCTATAATAATTTATAATGTCTCACTTGAGTTTTAGCTCTTGTACGATTTAAAATATCTAATCATAATACCCTTTCAGCAAAAACAGTCATTTCATCGTATACAGTAAAGTAAAATTTAATTTGCAAAGTCTCTCGCTTGGACAGGTTAATACGATTTTTTGCGTTGGAGCATTGCCCGCGGCCAAACCCAGGGCACAGTGTAAAGCAAACAGTATACTCATTTGCCAGCTTATTGCTGGTACAGGGTACCTACAAAAAGGCGAAATAAAAGACTGCCTCGAAATCATTAAGTAACTAAATTGAATAAAAGCTTCCTGTTTACGAATGTTGAAATACAGGATTTTATTAATATATAATTACGTTAGACACGCTGAAAGAAGATGCGCAGTAAGTATTTATTCTATCCTTTGAATATTATGTCTTTATCTTAAGTATATCTGCTAATTACACCGTAAAATTCGCATCTATACTCTACTAATGAACCAACTGATACAATTACGTAACTTTGCCTTCGACATAATAAATGCTCATCCGTGCAAGCCTTTTGAGCATCAGAAAAAAACCTATTGAAACTGCTTTGATTAAAGTTAACAAGCTAACTATAGGAATGGAAAGAAAGTTTATTTTTCAAACTCCCGCCAAAGGAACTTTTGTACTGTTTACTATGTGGAAAAAATATCTTCATATTTACAAAGTCCCTTTGACGTGTTGCGTTGAACGTTATTTGAATATTGTCGTTCTGTGACTCTTTTATTACTTTTTCGTTAGTCAGCTTAGTTAGGTCGTCGAGAAATGTAAGGTAAGGTATGTAAATATGATATATCTATATGTATCTTGTATGTATGATATCTAAGATACATACAAATAAAAAAAAATTATTAAGCCAAACAATATTAAAATGATAATCATTTAACAACAGTGTAGTATGAAAATAAAAATAAAGAAAATAGGAATTACTGTAAGTAAGTACTTTCTGTTTCATTCGCTAACAATGGGGAGAAGACTCACTTTGAAAATAACTATTTCTTGGACTTTGCCAGTTATGTTATGCCTAGTAGTATAAGGTTTCATTGATACTTTTATATCAACGACTACTTACCTACCTGTACCCAGATATCTTTAAAGTTCTTTACATTGTTCAAATTCCTAGTAGAGCTAGTAGTAAATATTATAAATGCGCAAGTTTACCTATTTGGATTTTTATTTAATAACACTGAAACGAATCTAGAAAAGTGCAAAAACTTATGCCGCGAGCGGAATTCGAAGCCGAGTCTAGCCTTTACTGGGCCTGCTCTTTTCCAACTGAACTATCGCGGTCCGATGACTCGCGACGAAATCATTCATTACAATCTTAGAGATTAAAAGCGACATCTATCAGATAAATTATGTAATTATACTGGAAAACATGTGTAACGTTCGTAAGTTGAAAATTGAAAAATTAAGAAATACTAATTATGTCGCAGTTGGAATGCGTGTTCTAAATAGATTAGTAATTTCCGCCCTAGCGTTCATATTTCACGCTGTAATTGCTCAACGGATTTAAATGAAACGTAGGCATTTGGAATTTAGTCTGGATTAGAAAAAATAAAGTCCATAGCCACACAAACAAATCCATTCGATCTTACCTGCTGTCTTGCTGCATAACTAAAATGAATCTTAAAAAAAACGTACTCCAATAATCATATTGATCGTTGGCAAAAAATATATACCCAAAAACTTGTTTTCTTTTAAGAATTGTCAGCAAAACTTTACAAACAAAATTGTACCACATCCAAGTGTTAGTGTTCTATCAGAAATTCTTAGAGCAATTTTTAATATTACCTTTGTGGCTGGATTCCAGCGGATTTTTATCGCGTGGGACGCAGCTGGATAGGGTCCAAGAAACTTGAGACATAAAACATGACAGTCGTCCGCAGAGAAATGGTAAAATGCGGTGCATAACAGGATACTATGACGTGGCACTTCCGGCAGAAACAAAGGTCAGTTTTAAACTTTGAAGGCAGAGAGTAGAATTTCTGACAGCCTTATCTAAACGGTCATATTATTATTAAAGATATAAGATTTTTTTTTCTTTGTGGAGTATAAGGTTTGTCGGATTAGATTCCTTAAACCCAAGAAATTACATAAACCCAAAGTGCAACCACTTTTTCTGTGTGTGGTATCTGTGTAAGTATAATGTCTCTTTAATTTATGTGAGTGTTGATTCTGAACCTGGATCCATGACATTATATTGGCCACTACATGTGTCATAATTTATTGTATTTCAGCGGACAGGCGCCCACCATGCGAATCAACATTATTTCCGCTGCCATTATCAGTGTGGCGAAGTTGTCCTGCTTACTATGTACTTTTAAACTATGTTTATTTTTATTTTTTAAATTGACTACTAAACCCGCATTTGACCTCATTTCTGCGTAAAGTAAAGGGGTGCGCGAGGGAATCACTAAGCTCCGCTCAAACAGACAAAGTCATAGGGTATATTGCGGGCCTTAATCATCTTTGTATTGAGTAAATAAGTTATTCAAGATGCATACCTACATATTTCTTGAAACAGTACCTAGCGACTCGTAATTTCCTAAGCAAACATAATTTAAATAGATTTCAATCAGGCTTACAAAGCTTTTATAAATCTGTAAACCGACGTATTGTTAGATAAGCTCTACAGAAGCTCTTTATCATGTCTGACTGTCAGCGCCGAAGTTAGGGTCACTGGCGCCCTCACTTACAAACTTTCTTGGTCACTTAGGTATGATTATAGGCGCCCTCAAAACTCTGAGAGACCGCCGACGGTGGCGCCAATCGGCAGTCTCTAATTGTTCGCAGCTAGTGGCTCTTTATTCTTGTTTTTCTTTTGTATCCTGTCACCGCCGCTGGGGTTTACATTACAGTCCACTTCTTTCGCTGTTTTCGGCCTCTTCAAGCTCTTGCCACTTTCGAAGTTTTGACTAACTAGCGCTAAGTGGATTTCGGATGACCAGATTTGCGTTTATCTGGCGTGGGCACCATTTTAGGGCGGGCAACTTTCAGGAATATTCATCTGTTTTTCCTCCTTAGTGTGAGTTATAAATTAAATCCAACTCTTTTTGGATACAGCTACCTATATGTATTAAATTTGCTTCTCTTTTTGAACCCTCATGGTTTGCGCCCTTGGTGGCAGGCCCTAACTACGGTGCTGCCCGCTCAATATTCAAGTCGTGAGCAGAATATTAACCAATAATAATCTAATACAATTATCAAGTTGTCAAGTGACTTTATATTTCCATTATCAGGAGTTATGCTGCATTTGTGAAATATTCCTAGGACACAAAGGTTTTGTATAGGTACTTTATGAATTAGTTTGTACTTATTTGTTTTTAATTCCTAATCACTGTATAAAGTATTTTCGATTTCCGTATAAAATGTTCAAAATAATTTACTTATTCATATAGGTATTACACGTAAATCGAAAATAGCACTTATCTCTTAACCCTTTAACGATCTTAAGCTTTTGATACGAGACCAGAACTAATCATTTCCAGCACAGTACATTATTAAAAATAATAAATTCTTTATTTCCTACACCTACCCATAATATTCACAAAATTACTATGATTTAGGTAAAGATTAAATAAAAATATTTCATTGCGATGTAGTTTTTCATGCTCTCAATTTTTATACGTATAATATACGATCCTTCACGCTCATACAAATAAAAATGTGATGAAAACCACTGCCCCGTTCTTCACATTCCAATTATCTCCACAACCGTTATTCATTTGTTCTTCATCCAAGAGTAAAACTGCTTAAACTCTACTTAAAGAAATAAAGCGCCTACCTCACAGAGCGGTAAACAGATATCCTGCGGAAATTGGTACCAGAGCCGTTATTTTATCGATAACCTGGAGATTGCACTCGGATATTGCCTGTATCGTGTACCTATTACTTGATCAATACGTACGTTACTTATTTATGTGACTCGCAATGTAAAATTAGTATTCAGCGAGGAGAGAGAAATCAGACCGTAAGTATAAAATGTAACGGTACTTACTTTGCGATAATGTAATCGATTTGTAATAATTTGTGATTATCAATATAATGAAACTAACCATAATAAAAGATTATGATTACTTTTTAAGTCTATTTTGATAGGTACTTATTCTATAGAATCTCGACCCCAAAACTCTCGCTTTTGGCATAAATTCAATCAGAATCGGTTTGACAGATCTCATTGTTCTGTGCTCCGCATGAATACAGATCTGTCCCTCTGTAATTGGAAAGTCCATTATGTTAGAGAAATGATATGACCCTTTGAAAAATAGGTCGATGATTGGTTATAAAGCTCATAATTGTATCCTCTATGTTATTGTAGAGATGAAACAATTTGACCGAAATCGTGATGTTTTTTCTGTAGATGAAAGTGAAACTGAAGTGAAGACTTTTTGATTGAATTTCGGTTTAATAGAATCCTGGTTCTATAGCCGTGTGAAGTATTAATGTTTATTTACCTTAGTATCGGTTCTACGACCGAAATCATTTTTTCGACATCTGGTTTCGGCTTTATAACTGACACTTTGTACTAAAACTGAACTCATGATTTCACAGTTATCTTACCCTCTCCCTGCAACACAATTCAACTTTTAACATCGTCAATGCAACTTTTGATAACTGTTTGTTTACAAAGACTTTGGTTTCGGTCACTTTTAAATGAATGAATTATTTATTCGCCAGAAATATGGTACATTGGATGACAAATCCTCATAACTTTATATTGATTTTTCTGTAATTTCTATGGTGTTTACCTAATAAATAAATAAAAATTAAATTAAATTATTGGGTATCACAAATTTCGCCATCTTTGGCATGCTTGACCTTTTGACCCGGCTTGAGTCAATATTTTAAATAAGTCGCTTATTTCTGTAATCTTTACATTGTACAAGTCAAAATGTGTCTTAAATAAATTGTCAATAATAATAATAATTAATGTACGGAATTGTTTAACTATTTCTACCTATAATATTTCTTCAATATTTTGGTATAGAAAAAATGCAGCAGTTCAAAAAGTGACCAATAGTGTGTACTTCTATATATTTGGTATAGATACTGCGTCAATATGATGATAAGCCGGCCCACCTCAGAGCCCATATCACACTAATTCCCTTTCCCAAACACAAAGGCTTTTTTTTCGACTGGTTTTTTTTTATTTACAGCGGCACGGCGTGACATTTTTTTCTGTTTGTTAGTTTATTTTTTTCATTTGGAGAGCTCGCTCGGTTTTTAGAATTTGATTCTGCATGTACGAGTAAGTATTCAGTCAATTTACGTACAGAGAATCGGGTATATATTTTTAGAAATAGATTGAATAGAACTAAAATATGCCAGAAAAAATATAAATCTTAGTTTGGAAGTAGGTATAGTTTTCAATATAGGTTTTGTTAAATTTGTATTGATATGGTAAGTTCATAGAACAAGAAATAATGTAGAAGTGTATGAGAAATTAAGTACTTATCATTGTTGTTACATTGTGCGTAGTAAGTGCTTACGGCGTAGCACCGTAGGCAACACCTATGTCATAATAACTATGAATTTGAATATAAATTGGTGTTTCATAAATCAAGTAGCTTTATTACTACAGATTAAATTTTACTTTGTAGTAAGTGCTACGGCGTAGCACCGTAGACAACACCTAGCATAGCATAGCTTAGTAACTATAGTAAAATAAGTAATGCTAAATCTGAGGCACAACTGTGTCATAGATCAAGTGGCAGTACTACTTTGTATGTAACTAAGTATTAAAAGTGCTACGGCGTAGTACAGTAGACACGCTTACGTCATTCTAACTTTACTATTTAGTAGGCAACAATAAATAGGCCAAGAGTCTGAGTTATTATCCTATTACATAAAGTATAAGTGTGTATCTGGTAGGTGGATGAGTTAGTGGCTAAGAGAGCTTTTGATGGGAACTTTTGACGGCGGTGGATATGATAAAATGGCCCCGCCATAGCTTGCTTGACGAATTTTTATTTTTATTTAAAAAATAGCATGATACATGCAAGCATAACTCCCATGTCCATAATCCCCGAGGGGTAGACAGAGAAACCATCTTCATCATAGGTAGTTCCCATCCCACTTTGCGCCGTAAGATTTGGTGGCGAGCCTATCGCCGTCTACTAGGTGTCAAATAGTATCCACAAAGACCCTTAGTCGCCTCGTACGACACCCACGGGAAGAAATAGGGTGGAGATATTTATTATGACCGGCACGAAACAAATTTAATGACAATTAAAAAATAGGCGGTTAAAAATATCTTGTGTGACAGATGGTCTATACCTGAAAAGAACTTCTGGGCTATTTTTTTACCCGACTACGACGAAGCCAATGGGAGGGTACTGTGTTTTACGCGTGGGTACTTGATATGTATGTTTGTATGTCCTAGGTGTAATTAAGTGCGATTAGAATATTATTATAATAAGAATACCACATTAAAAAAGTCATTAATCATGCCGCATTAAAGTATTCTATACTAACATAAAGTATACAATCGAAAAGTTTTGATAAAAAGCAGAGCTGTCATAATTCCTTTTTCATGAAAAATTGGTTCGATTTTCGGCTATAATTTGTCACTTTAAGGCCGTGACACGGCGCGGCGGGCCGAAACTTCTCAAGGAGAGGGGATTACAGGAAAACCTTATGAATAATTAAGTGCATAAAGAACTTTTGTATTCGCGCTTACATTCCTCCTAAGAAGGTATTAGGGTCAAATTTTATTATGTGACAGATGCGGAGGAACACGGGAAAACACTTCCGACTTTTTCAAATCTTCCTTCGGATTTATCTACTTTCAAACAATCTGAACTATTGACATAAAACGAAACTTGTCAGTGAATGAAAAGAAAATGGCAACTTAAACTGGACGACACATGAAAATAGCATACACGAATAGATTAGATCCCATCTGAGACTCTTACAATTTAATATTATTTGCACTACCTTTACGCAATAACCTATTTAAATAGAAGTAATGTCCAATAGGTTATGAAGATAATTTAATATAATATATAACTAGTAACTTTTATTTAGTTGCTTTTTGCTGTTTCACAGCAATGGTGGCAAACGCTTTTTTTTGTTTTAGTTTCCGTTCATAATTCCACTTCAACTGTTATTTATCTTCGATGTCTTTCTGTTAATACTGGAGACAGATTATTTTAATCTAGATCTATTTAGATAGATAGATAGATAGAAACACTTTATTGTACACAAAATCAGGAAAAGTAAAAACTACAGGAATAATAACACGATATGTACAAAGGCGGCCTTATCGCTTAAAGCGATCTCTGAAGTTAATTGGACATTAAAGAGATTAGCGACAGTGTAGTGTGAGGATATTAAAATGGTTATTATTACTTAATATATAGTAAATATAGTAAAATAAAAGTAATATGATATACATAAATAAATATGTAGGTATACTAAAATAGTTAAATGCATAGATATACATAATATAAATAAATAAACATATATAATAGATATAAACAATACATAGGTAAAGGATAGGATCTAGCCCGTTTCTTTAAATTAGTTTAATAGTCTAGTAATGCCTGTATTGTCTGTAATGAAATGGACTAGATCTAGATTAAAATAATAATAAATTAAAATAAACAGAAAGACATCGAAGATAAATAACAGTCGAAGTGGAATTATGAACGGAAACTAAAGCATATATAACTATTAAAAAAAAACGACTTACCATTGTGGAGATCCTCTCACTTTTTCCTGGTCATCATTAGGTCCTCAAGGTTCCCGGTGCGCGAAGGTCACCATGGTCATAAACATTTAGACTCAAGCCCAAGCTTCGAGTTTGAACTCGAACCACCTAACTGTTACCGTTCCAGAGATCCTGACATCAAAGATACTCCAAGATCTTGAAAATCACTGATCAAATTTTTATCAGACCTATCTAACAACACTCTCGTCAAAATTCTCTATAATAAAAAATTAACCAGGTCCAAATCGAATCATCCGTTATCAAGTTATGATGCAACAGACAAATACAGACAGACAAACGTGTCAAACTTATAACACGCCCTCCCACGATCAGTCGGGGGTTAAAAAAGCATTTGCTAACATTGCTGTGAAACAGCAAAATTCAACTAAGTTACTCTACACCGAATTCGCAATTAAAAAAATAAAAGTTAGGCGGTTCGTCATAACATAACATCATGAATAAACAAGGAAGGCGCCGACCAGCCAAACTTTGAGACGACTTTCGTCAAATTCAAGTAAAATATTAAACGTTCAGCTCATTTCGACCCTCCACAACTTGTCTTGTTAATATTTTTCAAGTGTCACTTCTTTAGGAAATAGGTACTTATTTCAATGTACGGACGATCTTCGAAATTTCGAGTGCCGATTTGATGTCTATTTTACGGTGAATATTTATTTGTTACGATATAATTTATGTTTACAAAGACATTTTATTCCAATGTAAAAGAAATAACCTTTCAAGTGCGAGTCGAACTCGCGCACCGAGGGTTCCGTTCTCAAAAGATTTTTTTTTCGTGTTAAAAAATATGACTTCACCTTCTTTTTCTTAAAAATCATAAATATTTAGACTTCGTTTTATTTTTCCAGAATAGGTACATATAACACCATCTATAAGTACTAATTATTTCAGATTTTTTTATAGTAAGGGGAACGGTCATTTCTCAAACAATTTATGGCCATAAGTCAGAAACTAAAAAATATATAATAATAATTTAAAAAAACTATAGCACATAAAATAAAATAAAAAATGGTTTTGTAATGTGCAAATAAAGTCCTTTCATATGATATCCTATACTTGCCCCAGTTGCTCCACTTTCAGATTTCAATCCCATTTTTCATGCGGGCAAGGAAGTCCTACTTGTGTCAAATTTCAATTGTGTCAATTTTTTACCATTTTGGTACGGAACCCTAAAAAAGGAAATCATTTGGTAATTCCACGACTAGGTTTATTACATTAAAAGGTTTATTTATGCACTTGAAGGTTAATAATGAAGGAAATTCTGATACTCATTTTTTTCATAAAAATGTTAATCTATTCTAGGGTTCTATCCAGTTACATATTGTACAATTTGTCAGTATTCCAATTGTATTTTTGCTTTTAAATAATGATATCGTGATTGATCCTAGTAGACTATTAGCGTTTTCACATTAGACGATAACGGCACCGACACGACACTGATATGTATGGTGTTATGGACGAGATAGTGTGCAACCGTCTAGTATTAAATGTATGAGATTCGATAGTTTTTTTTCAATGATATCATGTTAATCAAACTCAAACTCTCGCACACACACCCTCTCACAACAGGTATGAACAACAATAGAATGGATAAATTTTATTTATTTTATTTTATTTTATTACAGGTTATTGTACAGCAAAACAATTTATACAAGTACTTGTCTTAAAAAGTTATAACGCCAATTACACAATAACCCAAAATTAATTTTAATTAAATAGCACTAAATATGTAGAAGAAATAGAAATAGAATTACAATATGTGGTTAAAGGCGGGTGTTTGTGTAAGTGAAGGTGTGTAAGGTGGTGTGTTTGTGTGTGCTGTGTGTATTTCAACCCTTGCCTAAACGCAAAGATTCGCCCTTCCAGCTCTCTGATAATATAGCGCCC
This sequence comes from Hofmannophila pseudospretella, assembly GCA_947369225.1. Lineage (NCBI taxonomy): Eukaryota > Metazoa > Arthropoda > Insecta > Lepidoptera > Oecophoridae > Hofmannophila > Hofmannophila pseudospretella. The sequence goes on along the minus strand of OX376330.1, from coordinate 8,690,578 downwards.
TTGAGTCATAAAAAATACGTCGGAGTCTGGATTTAGGTTTTCGTGAGTGTCCACGCAGCGGTGGAGTACCGAATTCGCTGTAAAGTTAGTGTGTACCATTGGACGGTGCAGTGTACGGGCACGCCGAGTGCGCACAGAGTTGGCACGCAGGCTGACTCGCGAAATTAACTCCGGACAATCAAGCTTGCCGTTGAGCAGCGAATGTAACAACCTTACGTTTTATAGAAGTGTATCCCCAAGCCATATTGTCGATAAGGCCAGTGCAGGTAGTAGATACCGATATGTCTTACTTATCGATACATTCTAACTACATTGTTACTTGATTGATAGATTGATTGTAATCATATACAAATTTATATATTATATATAAAAAAGTACTGTAGACCAACGTTAAACTTCGATATCGCCCCGATTCATCCCATATCGCGGTACCTATAGATAATTTGTAATCAAAACTTCAATAAGCAATAGGTACCTACGTAAAGTCAAGCCTTTCAAGAACTTGGAAGACAAAATTAAAGAGAACCCACACAGGGCCCATCGGATGAAACTGAGCCAATATCCGAGCTACGCAAGCTATTCTCGAGCAGGGATTTAATATTCAAAGAAATATGTCTTATTAAGAATAGTTCCTCTCTGAAACAAGGTAGTGACGGAAGCATTATTTAATCTTGTGCATTTTAGACGTCAACAATTTGCTTTATTAAGAACTGCTGATATTAATTTTATATGATTTAGGGTTTTATAAACTTATTTTAAACTTTTCAGTTCTTTGTGATCGGAAAAATCATGTAGGTTGCTTTTCATTTCAATTCGAATTTTTCTGACATCCAAAATAAATAGAATAGACATCTGACTAAAGTTTTTAGAAACGGAACGCTGTTTAGGTGGACTTGCGCCAACATTTAACTCTATTAATTGTGAATTGTCTAATCTTTTTAATTGATATATACACTAAATATACGCTCCTACACAGACTCACGTTCCCATGCGGACCTATTATTTAAAAAATATTTATACTTTATACCTATTTTTCTGTATTCTTAAATGTACCTTGGATTCCTTCTCCGTTTTCTTGGCAAATTAGCCCCTCCGTGTCTCGTAGAACACGTTAAATAGTCGGTCCCGGTTGTTGTAGGTTGATGGCAGTCGTTAAGCCATATCTACGGGCCTACGGGCGGCCTGAACAACTCTGACGATAAGTTTGCCACTAACTATACGATAAAACAAAAAAAATGGATTTATTCGGGAGTATGCTTTGACTTACTTTTGTAGCATAAAATGTGAAATGTCAGGTTCATCCACATCTTTTTGTTAGGGGTTGGTATCTCATTTCCGAGCATAAGCCACTTTGTGTTGGTAACACATTGCGCCGACAGCGCCTTCCGGCACCCGCGAACTGCGAATAATTTCCGCGTCACGGGGCAATGGGGGCGCTGCTTTATACAGGCTGTAAAAACTTTCGTCGAACTATATAAAACATATGGAGATCGTCAAACACACATGGAAACATCTCGTTGTCTTGACCATTTGATTTATATGTACCTTCTTTTATTAGTATGTATACACCAAGTGCAATGATTCTAGCAATATCGTCAAAAAAGTAAATTGTGAGGAATGGACCGTCTTTCTTTCCTTCAGAGGTACGTACGGCATGATGAAAAACTTTGCCAACATTATAAACAACTTTCACCTTAAGAGTTTCACGCAACATTTAGGGAACCCAGATCTCATGATCTCAATAAGGAGTAAAGTTTAAAAGTACTAAAGAGCAACGTTTAAATAATAAAGGGAAAAAAACTCCGTATACGTTCGTCTCAGAACTCTCCAAAGTAACTTCTATTTGTATTTAAAATAAGCTCCTTAATAATGTGGGGTATTGAAGGGCGGTAGGTATGACTCTGAACAGAGTCAGCCTCGGGAGGTATACCACCCTTTTTATCCACGACGAAACGGAGTAGGTATATGCGTTTGACCTAAGAGGTTGTTGGTATGTTTCTTTTCTGCCGTTTGCCATTTCTGCCTGCGTCTTGCGTCTTGCGTCTTGCCGTTGTAATTTCTGTAGTAAATGTTTGCATTGCTGTGTTTCGGTTTGAATAGTAAGAGAGCCAGCGTAATTACCTGCACATGAGGCCCACCGTCGAAGTCCTCAAGGTTAGCAGTACAACGAAAACCCTCTAATAACATTAAAGTGAGGTGAGATGTCTATTGGCGACGGTGACCACTTACTGTTATGTGACCCTTTTGCTTATCTGCTCTCTTTATTTATTAAAATAGTTCCAAATGATAATATTTATCTTTTTTACGTAAATGTGCGAACTATCATTGTATCGTTGTACCTAACTAAGTAAGAGCGTCGGTAGCCTAGTGGCTAGGACGCCGGACTCGAAACCATGCCATGTACCAATGAGTTTTTCGGATTATTTCGAAGATTTACGTACATTTAGCGACTGCTCTAACGGTGAAGGAAACATCGTGAGGAAACCTGCATGTCTGAGGAAATGAAAAGTTTCCGAAGATGTGTAAAATCCACCAATGATGATATAAGTAAAAATATATCGATCTATACTGGAGTATTCCACTAGTAGACAAAACATTACTGGTACCTAGAGTAGATAGGCAAGTATATTAATTGTGTAACGAAATAGTGTAGGCCACGTTTCGCGGTTTCATGTAATTAAAAGCTGAAATACCTACTACTGTCTGGCATTAACGAACGTTAAATTAAAAAGCTCTTAATTATAGATGCTGTTATAAAAATATCCTCTCTTTTTAGCAGAATAAATGAAGCAGTACTAAGAATCGGCGTTAATTATCTATTTTGTTAATTATTTGTTAAGGCCTTTAGGGCGGGATATCCGATATTTAGTATTTTTACACTTATTTTTATGAAAATTAATAAAAATCGCATTTTTAAACCCTCTTTCTTCCCCTTTGTTGACGGTCTTTGCGAATGGAGATGCCTAGGTAAAAAAGGCACTTAAATGATTAATCATTTTAATTATTTCCTTTTTTTATTACAGTATTACTAGAAAACTGAACATTTAATGATACTTTGTACCCATTGGCATCGTCGAACCGAACCTTCGACACTTAATATCCACGGTAAAGTAACCAAAACCGCAGGGTCATAACTTTTAGTTAATTGTCTTTTTAAGCTTTCGCAGACGTAAAAAACAATTTGTTCTGCGTTCATTATTGTTAGCCTAAAATTCAACGATCACTGAAAATACATGATTTTGTTCCAATAAATGCATATATTTCCATGAAACGAAATTTGAATAACGAAACACTGCAGAGTAATGTATTATTTAATAAAAAAAACATTCAGATTTTGTGGTTATGTCAGTATAAGTTTTGTTTGGTTACACACACATTCAGGTCGTCATGTTTGGGCTGGTATTATTTATCAAATCAGTATGGCAGACCAGAATCGCGCCGGCACGAATGTGTGTAAAGGCCGCTTAAATTAAACTCCAAAATGTCATGAATAAGCCATAGAAAGTAGTCTGTATGGCTTATTAATGACATTTTGTAGTTTTTGCGGTAAGCAGTCTGTTAAATCAGAGCTCAAAAAATATATCATTGACCTTTCAGTCCCAAGTTCGACATTAGACCAAGTTCGGATATCGACTAAGAAGTCTAAGAACAGGTTCGACTCTAAGTGGCCGAGTTGGAAACTGGGACAGGCTGACTAGGTGTCGGAATTAAATTACCTACTGAACCCTCAGCAAGCCGGGATAAAGATAATCCGGGGCAACGTGTGTTCTTGACAGCTCAAAGAGTTTAACAAAGCGTTATCCGATAATTCAATGTTTCCAACGAATTAGTTAGAATCATTGGTTAGGTGAGATAAAAGTTTTTGAGGTCATGTTAGATACAAGAGCTTTGTTTCTTTACCTTGTAGAATAGATACTTTTTATTCTGTAATCTGTAAGGACATCTGAGGAATAAAGAAAGTTTTCTCAACACTTATTTTTGTTTAGTTGGGGTTGGGATAATTATGACAAGATAATTAGGTAACATCATTAAATACCATTTCAAAAAATAAGTTGACTCCATGACGTGATAGGGCCGGAGCCATTTCAACTCCCATCTACAGTTTAAAATGAAGATATGGGTTGGGTTACCCATTACTTGCCCGCCCGTCTACCAGAAACACACTTATGTGCTTTATATAATAGCGAATACAAACAAACCGAACTTTCTAATCGGAAGTGATGACGTGATGATATTTTATGATTAATAATTTAATTAAACTGATTTAAAAAACTGTGCCTTTATATGTGTGGTAAGACCACGTGTCGCACTTGTGTATCCAGTACAACTTGCTTTTGGTTCGTGTTACAAAATAACACTCGTAGCGATAATAGCGTAGCGAAAGCAAACTTACAAACAAACAAATGAGACAGGCGATAGATTGTGGATGTCAAGATTCCCCTCAAGACTCCCACTGGTCCCATTACATAGTTCCATGACGGAACCAATGACAGAAACTTTTTTCCCGCTCGTACTTACTATTGGAATACGATTTGTCTTAATACTATTTGGGAATAAATAATCACTGAGGTTAAAAACTTTTTTCACTTATTTAAGAATAAGTAAGTAGTGATAGGGAAGGATTTCGACCTTAATATCAGTCATTATACTATATTAAGTAAACAGTAAAAACATTCCTTTAAGTAGGTATGATGAATGTATTGACATCGATTCTGGCGTGGCCACTAAAGCTAACAGTAAATGAAACTGTCACACTCAATCAATACGAGTATAAAATGATTTTTAATTATTTCTAAAATATCCCTAGCGTTGCATCTATAGGGTTACAACTACAATAATATAAATATATATATTTTCGAGTTAAAAACATAATTAGTTATTCATTTGTTATTTACCTACTGAAAATAATGTTATTTAAAAAAACGTCAATATAAAGCGATGTCCATTTTTGTATGGATAAATCCATACAAAAATGGACATCTAAACCTAAGAGTTTATTTTATCATGTATAGTGGTACATATAACCAGCACATTCCTTCTCAAAATATTTATATAATAGCACATATTTTCTGTAGGTAAGATCACTCTTACTCTTACTCTTGTCCTCACGGACAACGTTTCGTTCAGCGATGATTTTTAGCGCATGACAGGCCAGAACATAAATGAAACCTTGTGATATTAATGTAGCCCACGTGTTATTAATAGCAGGTTACCTAAGCATTTAGGCTATGAAATTAAAGGGTATAGAGCAAGGGCGTTGCCAGCCAATGGCCGAGGGAAGGGGGGGGGGGGGGGGGGGCAACAGGCCCGCCGCTAGCGTCCTGACCGCCCGCCTGCAAAACCGATTATGCTGCCCCCATCTTTTGGAGAAAAATCTTCAGAAGCTCAGGATGGGAGCGAGCGAAGCGAGTTCGAAATTTTAACGTGGACCCAACGCAAATGATAGGTCAGGTTAGAGGCGAGAGCGAGCGAAGCAAGCCCGAAAATTTTTGCCCGGATCTGACATGGATTATGGGTTTATGTGTTCGCGTTCGCGTTACACGGAATACGTGTTTATATTCGACATGTATACGCATATGTGTCCGTTTCATTTCGCATCGCGCGAGAATTATAAATCGGACTATAAGTGACCTGGCATTTGATTAAATTCTTTCGAGTTTCGAGGGGGGGGGGGGGGGGGGGAGCTGCCCCCTTGCCCTCCCTTGGCGACGCCCATGGTATAGAGACGTCACGGTGTCGGCCGCAGGCCTCCCGAACACAACAGCCGTCGGGAGCCGAGTACCAGATAATTGATATTCGGTAAATATTGGCGGATAAAATAAACCGAAAATTGAGTTTCCAAAACCGGCCTAAATTAATTTGCAACTTCATAACAGCGTCGCGTTGACGTTAAATTTTTATTAAAATGAAATCCCAGTGCCCGTGGAATAGACTTTGTGAACGAACGGACTTTTCGGTAAACAATATCTGGCGCTGTGGTTGAATATAACGACAAAGAATAATAAATAGGTTATCAACCACCGGTTACATGAATGCGGCAATAGGCTATTTTACAAGTATCAAATATTAAATGCATGTCATAAGAAACATACATAAATTGATGGTCAAATGTGAAAACTGAAGTATAATTCGTTGAAAAATAAAACCGCTCCAAGCAATCAGAAATCAGACGGTAGAAAGAAACGGCAATAGAGAATTATGACGTCATACAAGCACGACCTGGCATAAAGGACTGTTTTGCTAAAAAGGAACAGAGCACCACTCCAGTAGGTACTAACTTTAATCATTTATATTTTTGATGTTAGTTGAGATATCGAAAAACGAATTTTAAATCCTTCTTCAGGATATTCATATAAGTTGATTAATACAATAAAAAATATTAGTCACATTATACCCTAAATATTGCGGCATACTTCAATTTTCCTGTTGATAAAATTCTTTGATTTAATTATAATTTATCGTTTCTTATCCATTATATGCACTCTCTATTTTTTTTAAAGCTACGAGTACACAATCTGTAAATTATTTCTTGCTCAATAATGCTGGACTTCATTGAGCAAAAATAATTTACATATTGTGTACTCGTAGCTTTAAAAAAATCGCGTCAGGCCGCTGTTTTAATTAAAATTTCTGAACGATTTTATGAACTAGAAATTTAATTATAAAAGCTTTGAGCTCGCTGTATAAGTGTATCGAAAGTTAATTTGTGCGGTTGTTAATTTTATTAACTGCCAATATGAAATACAAAATTTTGAGCTATAATACTAGTTTAGCTTATGTACCTACGTAATTAATTTTGATAGTCTAAATACCTAATCGAGAAAAATAGGAATGATATTAAGATTTCACTGCTATAATATTATGTGTATTTTTAGGTTTCCGTACCAAAATGGAAAGGAACCCTTATCGTGAGACTTCGGAGTCCGTTCATCCGTTTGTCCGTCTGTATGTCACAGCTGTTTTTTTCAGAAACTACGTGCGTGAGTCCGACTCGCACTTAGCCGTTTTTTTTGTTTTCATTATATGTAGTATTCATTTGTTTTTTATTGGAGAATACAATGGAATTTTTATAATATGCTTCTGCTTACTTGAATCGTAATTCTTGCGTAAGGCCTGCGGCCTTACGCAAGAATTACGATCGAACGCTATTATTGAATTTTAAACTCACTTCTAATATGTTTTGTACTAATCAGTTGTGAACTTCATAGTTTACCGCGTCTCTTGTGTGTGACCTGCGCTTTAGGTCTTTTCAAAGGGTGATCGCGTCGCTGCGATTTTAGCATCGCATGCGACGTCAACGGTGTCGAGCTGTGTGCGTGTGACTTTATATAAATCAATATCAGTGTTTTCGATCTGTTTCGCTATGTAGTAATTAAGTTATCTAAATACAAGTCAGGTATAATTCGATGAATAGTTTGTTCAATTAGCGGATGGCATGCTTAATACAATTACAGATAGAACATGTTCAGACAACAGACACAAAACGGGCTGGTGTTGACTAGTTGCCTAGCTCGCAAGTTAGCAAATAATGCTACAACTTCATCCGTCGTCATAATTCATCGGAATGCAATCTCGAAACTTGGAGCGATGAGCGCGACTAAACTAGCAGTGCTTCGAACACGAAAGTTTGGTCTTGGTCTCGCATTTGGTTTTGCTACAGTTGCTCTGTTTTAAGATCTTATAGTAAGGCGATTCATTCACAGTGATGCTTTGAGGCACAACTTTATACCACTTTGTATATTATAAACAAAAGTCGTGCGTCTTTACTACTGCCGGTGAGTAAATCTTTATGCGAGCAAGTCGCTCTGATATACATATCTGTGTGTTTACTTCCTTACCAATATGTGTAACGAACTTTAAAGGTATGGAGCGATATCTGAAGCGAAAAATTGGCACCCAACTATAACGTAGTGTGCAGATGGAGATATATTTTCGTTTACTAGCGAGCTTGGTCATATATTAATGTTGATACAGAATTCTGACCATGTCGTAATGCGAAAAATTGAAACTGATTTTTCTTAATCAATAAATAATTAATTAATTTACTATTCAATCTATATTTACTAATATGAATTTGTGTTCTGGTAGTGTATCATTAGGGAGTTATCCCTGGCACACAGGTGATGCCTCAAAATCAACGCCGCAGTTGAGGCAGTACCCTTTTTCCAGTGCTGCACACCACCTTCATCAAACTTAATTATTTTTGTTTATTTATTTTTATATTTGTTTGAAATTATGATCATTTTTATCTTCTGTGCCTAATTGTTTGTATGTGTGCGCTCTCGGAAATAAATTCTTTCTTTCTTTTCTTTCTTTCTTTCTTAATAATTCGTCTATTAATTGTCATTGTCATCACTAATTATCATCTACAACGTCTGTCCATGCCAACGTACTGACCAAGATCTACTTGGCTGGTTTTCTTTCGTGATACTTTTCTCGTCACTAACCACGGAACTGAAAACAAGCGAACGCTGCTCTTAAGTGCTGTTTCCGCACAACTTCTAGTTGCTCGATTATAGAAATAGAGATATCTATAGGTAATTTACTGTTTCTTGTAATTGTATCCGTGTTGGAAACCCAGGTTCCGAGCGATTTAAGGCAACTGGAGTTGTTCGTAAAGAGTTTTTACCTCTCATTTTAAAAGAACTTGCTCGGATTGAGCCTCGATACTTACTTCACTAGGTGCTCACTTGTTTACTTTCTGTATTACGTTTTTATTTCACTGAACTCTAGAAAATTAGTAATGCTAAAAGCATGGATGAAAGAAACCCCAAGAAAAAGAAAAGTCTCCCTCCTCAATGGATAGATAATGAATGATATTTTGTCACTAACTCGAGGGGTAGGTGAGGTGAGGTATTGGGATCGGGAAGCATCTTGACAGCATAGTCCACACTCTGTCTGGAAGACCGAAATATCGATTTATTCCTGACTTGAGCCATAAAACGCCCAAAATTTTTTCGGGTATTTACGGTTTTTTTAATGCGGGGATTTACCACGTTTCTGCAAACTCCTGTGAACTCCTACAGTGGTATTTGTTATCTCACTAAGATTTTTAAACCAGTCAGGAATAATTTTAAAAGCAGCACGAGTTAAGAATTTTGTCACTTTTGGTACGAATTTTGCGGTACAATCAGGAACAAATCGAAATACGTTGAAGAGACTTAATTGTTTTGTTTTGCACGTCATATTTATTGACAACATGTCTATATAATATTAATTTTATTTATGATACATGAAACATAACTGAAAGATGAATAATTTTATACTTTTGAGCGTTCATGAGTGTGATAGTGTTGTACGTGTTGTGTTTTCATTCCAAATAACAACAAATAGACCATCGAAAAAATTGTCGTCACATCATTGCCAATAACAATATGCCATTTTGAATTATGTCCTTTACTCAATCGAGATTTTAACTAACTTTCGCCTCATAGTTACTAATAGAAACCACGAATTCGATTCAAATAGTTACATCCACGTAATCGAGTGCATCCCCTCAGTGCGATTTAGGTCCAATTCCCATTTGCCATATATCTGCCCGGGGCTTTATGGTAGATTCTACACGAACTTAGATACCAATTCCAGTTCTTGAGACCAACTTGAGTTACACCCAAACTTACCCACTTCGAGGCTTGTCGGGGCGTTCTGTGAAATCTATACGTGATCGTGGTCATGTTTAAATAGTTTTAATTGAAGTAGTATTCAGTTACTTCTTGAAATTTGTTTACTGAAAGCCACAAATACAAATTCGTGCAAATTGTTGTTCATTGGATAATAAATTACAACGTTGTTTGTTAACTTATGACAGGTTCCAATCTCTGAAATACATTTAGAAATAGTGTTTTTTAAAGTATTCTTAAAATTAGGTCAAATAAAATTCTTAAAAAAAGATTTTGTACATCGAAATAATTTAAAGTGTTTCGTAAAACATATTTTACTCTTTATATAATCAAACTGTACTTTAATGGTTAATGAAAGTTCTAATGAGAACTTTACAAATTTGTCTTACTTACAAATTGACTATCATTAATAATGATTAATGATAGTCAATTTGTAAGTAAGACACATCTTCTTTAACTGGAACAAACTTATTTTTCTTTTACTAGCTTTTTAAAATATTCGCTTGAATAGTAATAAATCTGAATCTACAAATCGAATTGAGATTTAATGTGTCACCGCACTGAAACTGTGTTCGATTTCATACAAGCGGCGCAGGGAAGTGACACGCTTGCCGAGACAGGTGACATTAAATTCTGGGACTGTGGATTGTGGAGAGGTGACACAAAACAGATAAGTAACAGAAAAGAATATTATAGTTAGACAAGGGATTCTAACTATGGTTTTGATTTGTTATGAGGTCGAAACAAACTAAAACCTGTCTAACTATAATATTATATAACCATAAAAACTTGAAAGCATGAAGCAAATATAGTTATTGCTTGAAATTTATAACACGCTTAATTGAAGCTCACTAGCTCTCTGTGTCAGGACACACAACACAATGCGAGCCGTGTATATTACAGCAAGTGTGGCGACAAGCTAGCTTTTATTGTATTACTAGCTGTTGCTGGTTTTTTTTGACTTAGAAAAAATACTGAAATTGCTGAACGATAAGGAAGTACCGACCTATAAGAAGCAACGTGTAAAGAGCGATGGCGTATGATTTTGTGAGTGCCTCGTCCCAGAACACTACTAGGGAGATTCTTTTCTGACAATTATCGATTTTATGGTGGCGAGGACGGACGGGACGGTGTAATGAAATGACTCGCCCTCTCAACCCGAACACTTTTTATTGCGAGTGAATCGTGTGAACACGGCTATTCGCTGTCGGCAGAGCCGTGTCGTGCCGTGTCGATACGTTAAAATGGTTAACAGCCAATAAAGATACATTTTGTAAGGGAATTTGTAATACATGATGGCACCATTAAAAATGCTATTGAAATCGACTAACAAACATGTTTTAAATAAAAAAAACATGTATTAATAATAAAATTATATATGTCGAGTGAGGCGCTAGTGTTCCTCAAAAACTGTACTATGCAGCGCTATAATGCGTAGAACGAAAAGGCAAGGCAGTCTAGTGGCAGAGAGCGAACGGCGGGTCGTGGTTTTGAGGTTATAATATGAAGAAAACAGTCAGCTCCATCCCGGCTGGTGGTGATGGTAATCAGGGCGGTTTCCCGGTGTCGATGATCATTTTCTGGTAAGGTTGTGATGTTAAAATGATGTGAAACAAGGAATATGCAGGTCGGTATGTTTTCATTGTTTTTCTGACGACGCATTCAGAATACTATAGCGGGGTGTAGGTGGACCTCCACGATTGTGTGTGGTGTCTTCCCCGTGCTCAGGGTTGAGAGGTACACGTTCAGGTTTTCCTGATAAAGTTAACTGTTATTCGTAACCTGGGTTAAACGTCCACGTATTTCAATGGCCTTCCTTACAACTATACGATCTATTCACGCTATTTCTGGTGTTGACGCCCTGTCTCCTCTGCGGCTTCGACATATATTTAAAAACACGTTTTGTTTGGTTAGAAAATGTTAAATTTATAAAGGAGAATCGCTAAAGCAAATCAAGGTTCAATTGTATGACTAATGACTTAATTTTAATTCTGAGTTATACAGGCTTAATTAACATCTTGCATAATGGACGTTCTGCGTGTACGAATACAATATTTGTTAAATTTTACGCAAAATTTAAATGGCAGAATTGTTGACAACTTTAAAATAAATAACGACATGATTTTAAGTTGCAGCCATTTAGCAGTCTTCGCATACTAAGTCATGATATGATTCACGGACAGATAAAATTTTGAAATATGAGTAAGATAGTGTAAGCGGAAATAAATTAGGTATTAAAAATGAGGTAGGTACTTATAAGTTGAATTCGGACGAATTTTTTGAGACGAATCTATAATAATGTTCACTGTTTTGTACAGTCGCGGGTCTAGATTTTTTTTCATCGAACAGGCGGAATAAGAACTTGAACTGTATGTACCCTAGGATTAAGGATTAGCCAGGATTAGCTCTGCAAAATTTGAATAATTTCTGTTCAGTTAGAAGAGGGTAAAATCCGAGACGATCTCTTAACTCTAGCTGCCACTTCTGCTCTACTTCCAGGCAGGTGCTTTTACACGTAGTGTGAAATTGACTGCGAATGGACGGACAACACAATATATTCATCTACGAGTAGGTACTATTACCTGTACTCTTTCTTCACTCTTTGAAAGGTTCTCTTGTTATATGTGTTTCTTTAAAAATGATGAAAATATTATTCACTATGTGTGGATATAATACACAAGCTGTTTCTGAGTTATTTTCGAGTTATTTGGTATTTATTTTAGTTATTTGCCCGTATTTGCCTATCCTTTTTATGCGTGTAAGAAAACCTGAAACAAAACTCTAACAAACGATTTGCTTATCGTTTGCACATATCATGAATGAATGAATTAAACAAAATGCGACGTTACCAGCTCGTATAAAGAGTATGGCATACTAGGTAACTTATAGCAAGGTATTTAGTTTGTATGAAAATAAAAAAATAAAAATTTAATAATATTATAAAATTGTGACAATGTGAAAAATTACTACTTCGGTGTTCTCAGTACAGGGTCGAAGTTAATGCATATACCAAAAAAACACGGTGTATAAGATCCGGACATTGTCCGTTTTTCTGTGGTCCAGGATTGGTGATATGCGCGATTCCAGAGATGACGGAGGTTATGACCCTCTCCTCTAAAATCTTCGATCCCCAAAATGTTGAGCTAGGACTGCACCAGATTACTAACATGAACTTTCTTCTTAGCAAAGCCTGGCTACGTCCTTCAGTTCATAGGATTCAGTAGAGAGAAACCTTTAGAGCTTGTTTTTATAGGTATTTCAATATTTATTTTGCGCCTACTTTTTTCAATGGAATCCTTTTTGAATGTTTTATGTAAAATAATAAATATATACTCGTACAAAAAGGGCATGTAAGAGATACATGCCCTTTTGTAAAGGGCGAAATCAGACAAATGTGACCCAACATTGTCACTGCGTATCAGACAAAGTTACAAGGGACAACAATGGGTTGCAAAATATTGTGGGATAAAACCTCCCACGTCCAGTGTGGCTAACAGATTACAAGAGACATTTTTTAGTTTATTTATTTATAAAACCAACACTTACACTAAGAACTAAAAGCAGAAAACAGAAAACCAACAACTTTATTAAATGGTTAATACTTGCGGTTGTTGGTACTTGGTGAAACTTGTAGTACATGATTAGAGTTAAATAATATACTGTTTCACGGTATTTTTATACCTGAAGATGTGTAAACGAAACCGGTCGTAATCAATAACATACAATAACAATACCGCGAAACAGTATATTATTTAAGTCTAATCATGAATTATATTAAAACAAATTAACCAAACTTAATTAACTAAACGTGTCATATAATATTATACAATTTCCAGATAATTTAATATATTTCTGGAAAACTTCCACTTAAACCCCCTCCCTGTTACTATTCCACCTGGACCCCCTGGACAGGGGGTCCAGGTGGAATAGTGAGCGTCCATGAACCCCTCGGGGGGTTCAAGTGGAACAGTGAATGTCCGTCCAGACAGTGTAACTTTCCTTTACTTACAGGTTATCGATACTGAAAAGAAAACCCATGTTTACAAGGGAGTTTTTGTTACATTACCTATTTACTTTGGACAGGTTTACAAAATGTACCTATGTAAAATTTGATGGACTGGAAATATATCGATAAAAACTTGAGAAGAGAATTTATCGAGCTAGACAAGCAGGTTCGCATTCATCTCAATTATCCAGACGGGCCATCTGTCAATCAGGCTCCCAATGGAGTGATTCGTTACCAAATTCATTGGGGAAAAAAGGTACCGGTTTTCTTCTTTGTACTGAATCATGCATTCATCTTTAAACTTACATACATAAGCTCTCACGTCCATCCCCGAGGGGACAGAGGAATCAACTTCAATCATAGGTTTCACTTTTAGTTGTAAGATTTGGTGGCTAAACGTGATAGGCGGTGAGCCTACCATCGCCACCGTCTCTAGGTGTAAAATAGTATCGACTAAGATCCTTAGTCGCCTCATACGACAACCACGGTGAGAGTTTGGGGTGATGCTATTCTTTAGAGCCGACACCAAACTGTATCAAACCACATCTTTAAACTTGACTTATAATAAAACAACATGCTGTTCCTAAAAATATCAAGTTGGGAATAGAAGGTTAGCTAAGTATGAACATCGTCTCAGTCATAAGTCATAACATAAGTTACTCTATGTCAGTGTATTTTTGTTCCAGAAATCTTTCTGAATAAGTCTTTACCCTGGTACCTCCACCTAGTAATTTTTATTTAAAGATTTTTACCTAAAAGGCTACCTCCTACGCAAGGCAGAATGTTTTTTTTAATAAATTCCATAAAGAAAAGCCTGAAAAAGATAACCTTTTTATATTGGTAATGGTACATTGCTACATTAAAAAGTACTTTGAGGTAAAATACGGGACAAGTGCGAGTAGACTCGCACCCTGAGGGTTCCTTAAAAAATTAATTATGTAGATAGTTAGGTTTAGGTACCTACCTACATACCTACATGTGATAATATATTTTAATATTTTAAAAATCACATTACTTTACCGAAAAACTTAGTAAATTAAAGTAATTTGAAAAAAATTATAATATAATTTTAATAATTCGGTAAAAAAAAAACTTAGTAGGTATATACCTACTAAGATTTTCGGGAAAGTAATGTGATTATTAAAATATTAAAATATTTTATCACATGTAGGTATGTAGGTAATAAATATTTTACTACCAAAAAATATTTTATTAAGGCAATTACTCGCTCCATCTTAAATTCGAATCAAATTATCGATTTTCGGATTTTTTCCGTTAGCTGTGAGACATTGCTTCGTGCCAAATTTCATGATTCTAGGTCAACGGGAGTACCCTATAGGTTTTGATGAGTGAGTCAGTGAGTATCATAATATATGACATGTATGGCCGTATCTTTTGATTGCATTTAGTTAGAAGCTTGAATTTTTGACAGCACCAAGGGACCATAGACCTTAGTATTTGATATTAAATTTAACTTGATGCCTCTCCCCGTTCCTGATAAAAAGCGTCTTGACAGACGAACAGACCGACAAACGGACAACAAAGTGATCCTATAAGGGTTCCATTTTTCCTTTTGAGGTACGGAACCCTAAAACACGTCAATGCTAATGTAAGTTCCACAGCTTATTTTAAAACTGACAGTGTTATACTTAAAAAACTTGTTTATGGAGGCCTTTTGGAGGTATGATTAATGCATATTTCATATCGAACCGATAAATAATGTACGACGGCGGAGGCGAGCAAAAAACCGTTGAACTTCTCTGACCATAATTCACGAAATTTAATCATGAGCCCGTAACTTGGGCCAAGTTGGACGCCTCAACTCTGTGGTTACAATACGCCCTAAAGGCCAAACACTTTTTCCGCTTCTAAACATGAGCTAAAATATTTTCTTAAGTTTCCTTTTATCTTAAGGTTTATCTACACCATTTATTTTTATAACTGTCTATATTTTTTTAGTGTCCACGTAAACTTTTAGATGGACTGAGTTTTACTTTATCGTCGATATATGTATATACGTAGATCTTACGAATTTGTAAATTGTATTTATTTCATCTGAAAGCAACAAAACCCGTTGCAAGATAAGTCGTACAAAATAATTCAATAATAAATTAAATAAAATAATAGATCAAATTTGTTTAGACTTGATATAAGTTGTTGCAAAGTCGAATAAAATTCATCCAAGTCTCGTTCAAATTAAAGTATTGTATGATTATGTATGATTATTATGATTATGATTACTAAGGTCGACAGCACCATCTGGTAGTAATAGTAAAGACAACTTTAGAATATAGGAATATACGTTGTCAACTATTTAATTTACTTCTAATTATTCTGTGCTAAGATAATTATAGTTTTTCAATGCAGAAAAAATTAAATAGTAACGTAGGGATTGTAAACAAAAGAAAGATGCACATAGAGCTATAGCTGTAATTTATAGCTGAGATTTAATATAGATGTTAGGTTAATTATTTGAAAAAATCTGTGATTAAAAGAAAAATAAATAAATAATAATTACTACTTGTTTGATTTTGTCTGCTGACTGTACGGAAAAAATCCAGTGTGGCGAGTTTACAATTTAAAAACAAGAGTGTGGCGAATTTACAACAACCTGTACCTACCTGTGGCGAGTTTACACATATTTTTTGTGTGTGGTGAATTTACAATTGGGGCGAATTTACAATAACCCAAAATAAGTCTGGATATAAATCAAAACAATACACTCAGGATACAACAATTCTTTATTTTTCTGCGTGGTAAGCGAAACATCGAAGCAAGCGAAAACGCGTTCCCATTCCCGCTTACGCCCGCCGCTTCGGAAGGAAATATCGTAAGGAAATCCGCACATATACGCCCAACGGATCTTACTTTTTTCTCTATTTACTATATAGTACTGTGATGGAGAGTCAATGGTCCGCCTCTTTGCCATTAGATTCTGCAAACGGGTCGCCGGATTCGATCCGGCGGGGATTATAATTTAGTCTTGGGTGAGGTTATTGCCTGTCTGTTTGACATGTAAATGAATCATTACTGTATCGTGGTCTAAAAAATAAGAAAGTGCTGGCCCATTGGGCATAACCAGAGGGCAAGATGTCCTACCCAAGCTGGTAGAGTTATACACAAATCAATTGTGGGTAACGAATCTGAAATTTTGACCTTTTAATATATCTAAATATCACCGAAAATCAAATGATCTAATTTCAATAGGGACTGACTATAGGTCGATAGTTTAAAACGTCGATTCATCATTGTATCGAAATATTCTCCAAATATCTAACAGGACTATTCATCTTAATATCGATGCTCGATTAATTTAAATATAGTTATTATATTGTTAAACTAGCAGGTTTGGTTAAACCCGGGTCATATGGTTAACCAAAATGTTTGTTTTTCAAATTATTTATTTTTTCCTGATGTGCCGGAAATTACTCTCTGACATACCCATTAAACCGGATTGCTGATTTGCAGCAGATAATTATGAATAAAAGTAACACTATTAGGTATTACTATTATTATTATACGTATGTTTTAGTTAGGGTGCAGGTGTTTGCCGCGGCGCTTTGGACCGCGCGCCACAATATATTCTAGCCAAGCGATCGTAAATAATATCTGGCTTCACGAGTTATGGCTAGAGTCGGCTTTGGTTTCGGCTTCTATGTAACTTAATAATTTGTCTGCTGACTCCATTTTTGGGCTAATGGAGCTGTACGATACAAAAAGTTTATTAGAAATTAAAGTAAATCGATATTTTAAGCTTTTACTAACATCAAACCATAGCGTAACTCTATTCTTTAAAATACAGTTAATATGGTCAAAATCCGTCGAGTAATTTCGACACTAGCTCACTTCAAACTGAGCGGTAACCTCGCAAAACCTCATATTCAGTGTTCACTTGCTATGACGTCATCAGAGGAAGCCGAGGGGGGTCGAGCATATAACTTTTAAACTTTAGTTACACGAAGCTCTCGAAAGTACAAATTTTTCGTTACACAATTTTTCTTGGACCCCCTTAACATAACGTAAGACGTTCATCGAATTCTCATCAAAAAGTCACTTTGTAAATGCCAATAACATTACCTAATTTTGCATAATATGTCGTAAAAATTATAAACCATACTTACCTAAAATGTACATAAAATTACCTAATTTTGGATACCTTATATAATATGTCGTAAAAAGTATAAACTACACTTACATATACCCACAATCTATTTGATACACGCACTGAAAAAAAAGTTTATTCAGTTAGAACACTAATATTATAATGATGAAGTCAAATAACCGTCTTGGTAAGCTCCAATTAAACGTCAATCGGCTTCGGTCAAAAAATCACATAATACTAACACTAGCTAAGACCCAGATGTATTTACAAAGTTTCTGTAATCGAATTCGACTTAGTTTTACGGTTATTTCGTGTAATCTCGACTCGTGGGTTTCATTCAACGTACGATTTTATAGATTAGGTAATTTTATATTACGATCGAGGTATTTATCGGAGTTATATGGGGGTTCGTTTTATTGGGCATTGGAAATTGTAAAGCTTTTACAATTTACATTTACAACCGCTTTTATATGAGTTTGTACTCACGTAATTATTTTGATTCTGAAACTCTCACCCTGTCCAGGAAAATAAAAACCTGTCATGAGGGCGCAACTCTTACTTTTAATTTTTAATCTGTATATAATGTATTATAAAATAATCCGTAGGTTTTATAGAGATCGCTATGAAAAAAAATAGTTTCCGCATCATGGCGAGGGTTTTATATTTCTGATCAAGTTTTACTTTAAAATCAATAATCATAATGAACTCATCGTTATATTTTTGTTTCTTAAATTTATTCTTGATTAGAACCTACCTAATATAATAACGAAAAGCTCATTTTAGCTCTAGAAATTAACCTATTGCAAGATAATTAATACACGTTTCGTCGACAGCATTCCCCGAACCGAACATCCACAAAGAATGCCTGGCTATATTTTTGGAATTCCACTATTTATTTCTAATTAAGTTTAAGTTTTTTTGGATAGTTCAAAAGTGGGCAATTATATTTTTAGGCGAAGATACCAAGAGCCGTACTCAGGGGGAGAATGAGGCTAAAAATCCCCATAAATAAAATAACATTAAAAGTTAAAATTAAAAGCTAAAAGTCCACAAGTCCATGTAAGTAAATAAGTAAGTAATACGTTTATTAGTAGCACTTATCCAACATTAATTGCAAGACCACGCAACCCTCAATTTTTTGGTGTACAGATGGTACACCATACAAAAAACCTGTTCCATGTTAACTCTTGCACAATTCCGAGTCGGCAGCGTCCGCATCCGCTAATAATTGCTGAAGTTTCCACGGGATCAACAGATGTGACTCATTGTCTAACTTACCATATGAATAATGTGACGACTTATTGCTTCTACAACTCCATTCTATTGCGGTCGTAGACGCTGCAACTATTTGCTGGAAGTAGGTTTTCTTGTAAAGCAAACTTTCGTAAAACCATCATTTTCTTGGTGAAATGGAATGACAAATTAGAAATGCCAATTGAATTTCTTAATCTGAATTTATACGTCACAGTTCTGTGAAGCGAATATCAGTTTTCAATATTGCCTTATCATAAGAAATCTGTCCCAAATTAATTATTTATTTGAAGATGAATAACTAATTTGTCCCAAATTACGTTAGCTGAATCAATTTAATATATTCTTCGCCTTGATGTCTCATATTATCCAATGAAGTGGTTGTTTATTATATAATGGCCTATGCACATCGCGTATTTTATACGCGCAGACGCGTCGTGTGCGCGTTTACGGCGCCGTAGAACTCAAAAAAGCAGATTGTTTGCGTTACGCGGTACAAACACGCGCAAGAAGCGTGTTTAAGGTGTGTTTGGAAACACGCAGAGACGCGATACAGACGCGCGTTACCTGTTCATTTGTATCAATACAAACGCGGATCTACGTGTGCAAAGGTTTACTGACTGCGTCTGAATCTCGTTTGAAGCGCGTATAAAAAATGCGGAGTGCATAGGCTCTAATTTGTATTTCTGTTTTAAACGTGTGGAAGAAAGAACCGCGAAGGACCTAGATCGATATTTATAGATCAGATTGACAGTGCTGATAGATTTTAATAGGTACCTATGTTGCAGAGCACGCGACCTTAACGTCGAGCATGAATGTAGAGGAAGCTCTTTAGCTTCCTGTCTATCTGTCTTCGTGCGCTCCATTCTTTCTGACTACCCCACAAGTGAATGAATACATAAAGTTATGTATGTATGTATTTGTAAGTAACTGCTTAGAATGCTAGGTCGTAACTCTGTGACCTAACATTACTCTGTATGCGAGTCACGCGGGGAGACAGGGGTGTGGTTGGCCTTAGGCGCCGCGCCGTGATGTAAAATCTTATCTAAATCCCATGCGTAAAGTAACACCATTTCTCTTTTTGTTTAAATCTGAACATACAAATTCTTTAAAACCAATAATCTATAACTAGATATATCATCCACATTAACAATTTAACGGCAAGACCTAATTTTGACTTTTAATATATCAACACTACAAGCAAATAAAAAGTAATAATAAAATGTTATAATTAAGATTCATAAAGTATGATACGTATGATATGGCACTCCCTAAGACTGAGCGGGCGGTAAACTGCATCCTTGCACCTCCGTAAAAACATCTCACATCACATCTCAATCACAATATATGCAAAATTTAGAATTCGTCTTATCTTTTGTTACTCGCGCTATTACTTACTAGAATTTGCGAGTAACCGTAATAGAAGCTATTTCAAAATCGACATTCTGCTTTTCTAGCGCCCCAGAATAACCTCCCTGTGGGAAAGTAAAGTGGGGCGTCCGATGCGGGAGCACGACTCAACCTGACCTTGCAGCCGGAACTAATGCAGCCATCTTATTAAATAAATAAATAAATAAAAAAAAATAAAAAAAGTCTTTATTGTCAGGTTATACACCCATAGTGCCTAAGTTTTACAAAAATATAATTAAAATTAGAATTAGAATAAAACTTAAAATATAAATAATTAAAATAAAAATAAAAATATATATAAAAATAATAAAAAATATAAATAAAAATAAATAAATATAAATAAAATAAAAAATATATATAAATAATAAATAATAAAGAATGCGGTGAAGCATTTACCTCAGTACGTGTGAATAGGTACGTTTGTGAAGAAAATGAAGTTGGTAGTTACTTTAATAATGGGTTTCTAGTGTTATGTTCGCATTTTTTTTCATGTTTCATAATGATCCACGATTCGTTAGAATTTCCACTTTGTACAAATATAATTATTTCGGTATAGTATAATCTACCCGTAACCACTGCCACTGGCCAAGGCCCTTTTAACCACTGGGCCAGAAATACTTACGGTTCTCGCCCTTACCCCGCTAGCCGACCTTGAATCGTAATTCGTCGTCCAACTCTGAATATTTGACCGGAGTTACGAAACGTCTCTATCAGTTGGGCATATACATTCGACGTGAAACGATGTTAAAAATCTTATAAAAATGGTTAAATGTTGTGTCAAATGGTGCCAAAGTTATAGCAATAAGAAGAGCAATGTTTCATTCCACGTGTAAGTAAGATTTTTTTTCGTTTTTATATGCTTTTTCATAAAATGTCTATTTATTGTCGTTTTATTACGCTATATTACGAAAAGTTAACCTGAGTCCATACGTAAGCATACTAACTACGAACTTCGTAAATCGGTCGCATTATATCATCTCTAGTGTCAGATCTTTTTCAATGTAGTGCATCGCCAATGTCATAGTAATAGTAAATAGAAAGAGAGAGTGCCATACACGCGACAAGCACCATAATAGTGCACACATGGAAAATCTTTGCGCGTAGTAGAGCGTAATGATGTAAGATACTGCAGTCGTGTAGAATATTTGTATAAATCGGAATTATGTTTGCAGAGAATGCACACATAACTCCGATTTATGCATATTAAAGCTCCCAAAAACCAGTTGAACGAGTTTTCACACACTATGAAGTACATTTCGGGTCCAGTGGTTAAAAGGTCCTTGCCACTGGCGCATGTAACTGTATCGAAAATTAAATGTCGGGAACTCAAAACAAAAACTAATCATGGTAATTCCGAGTTACTCTATAGGACGTTTTCACAAGGAGTAGATAAATTATTAATATTTCAGCAATCACAAACAAATTGCCTTGTAGATTCCTTCACCTAAATATTCGCTTTCTGGTATGTGCCAGGGGTTCATAATTAAAGGGGCAATTATAATGAATCGAAGCAGAAATTCCTTTATAGGCAAGGTGTCGGCAATAGCGTATCCTTGAGACTGACATAATTAGCAGTGTCGGAAATACCGAGTTCGGCGCTATTCGGCTAAGGGTTGGTTTAGGAGAGCGCTTTTTCACCGCATGTTGCGACACACTCTGCTCTTTTTATGAGATTCATGTGTCGAGGATCTTCTTTTCATGAATGACTGAAAGACGTAAGTAGCACTCGTCGTGTTATGAGTCTGAGAATGGTCTTAGCAGCTTCTCTTGCATTATTTTGTTCGTTGGCATTTTTGAAATTTTTTGGCCTTCTTTGTTTATACTCACTATGTTAGATTATCAACGGTAAAACCGCCAGTTAGAAAAACGTCCATTTGAACTGAGCCTAAAGTATAGTCATATTAGAGATGCCGGTTGATTAGTCGCATTCCTGCTCCGAAGGTATTAGCTTTATTATGATGGGTATTGTCTGTGTCTGGTATACCTCCTCCCACCACTATTCTAATTATTGACTTTGATCCATTCTCTACAAAGCGAGGTTAATAAGCATATACCGATATCAACGGAAAATTATTTTAAAAAATTAATAATGTTTTACACATTATAAATATTCTTTATTTAATTACTCCTTCTAGAAGTCTGATATAGAAGTGGTCTACCGCAATGGTCCAAAGGTGGACTCGATCCGGCGACCCTTACCCCGCAGACTCATTTAGTCATTAATAAATAAACAAGTTTCATAACAAACAAAGAAAATTTCTTCTTCTCATACAAAATGACCCGATGAACTGAGTTTCTGACCATCACAGCATTCAGGTCAACGATACTTATTTGTAATACATACAATATGACCATATATATCTAAACATTATTTTGGCAGTGCCTGTATAAGCTAAAGCAATGTCGTATTGCTTGTTTTTATTTATTTAAAAACGGCCCAGAGTCGGTTTGTTACATTAAGTAGTCCATAACCGGGTGGGCCGGGTGAGGCGATGTAATATTTATGAGTGACTCTCTCAAGGGTAGTGCAAGTGATACGGAGAGTGAATCGCGCGAGCTACTCGACAAGATTGCGTAATTTATTTTTTCACTCCACCCATTTTCCCCGGCTCTTCCCTTTATAATTTTCCACTTCGCATACTGTATACTAGTATATTTTCAAAATTTAGGATACGGAATTGGTATCTGTTTTTTAAAATCATGCTAGAGTCTTACTACTGCTATAAATGACGCTTCGCAAAAAAAAATCTTGTCTATTCTATTTCTAATTCTAATTTTTAATTTATCTTGGTATTTATAAGTATGTTATTGCTGTGTAAATAAAATTCTCTTATATATCGTTATCCACATCGATTGCACACCTACTACCTCTTTCTCGAAATCTTTTCCTCTGGCTCGATAAGGCCGCCTAAATTGTACTTCACTATTTCCTTTTCTATCTTTTGTTTGTTGTTTTCTATTTGTGCAATTGAGTGTATTTTACTTCACTTTACTTCTAATGACGTTTAATTATCAAAGGCACGCACACATTTACGTTCTCAATATACGTGTGTTCAATACGTTAATATGTGAGCAAATATATCGACGCAAGGCAGACTTAGCTTATCGGAGTCATTGGTGTGCGGCTGACAAAACACGCGCTCGGTTGATTAGGCAGCATTCACCGACGCATCAGGGCTCAAGGCTCAGCGCTGAGGCTCAATCATTCAATCAGCCCTATATTCGAATACGTTACACGTCAAAATTGGGTTTAGTGTGAGACGCCTAGATTATAGATTTACTCCTATTTTATCACTAAGTTCAATTTGAGGTTTTATTTCTGTAATTATGTTTTTACGCCTTTTGCACCCGTATATTATGTATCATATGATTTTTCCATCACCTTATTCTCTTCCATTATCTTCAGGCAACCTTCAGCCTGGAAGATATCGCTAAAAGCGATAAGGCCGCCTTCTGCACATTATATTGTACCTCTCTTTATGTTTTGTTTTTGTCCCGGGTGTGCAATAAAATATATTTGTATTTGTATGTTCTCTATATTTAACCTGCCTGTCAATTTTCCAATACATTTATTTAAATCAAATTTTCAAACAATACTCGTATGTTATATCTGGTAGAGGATGGATAGCGGATGCTTTATAGCAGCAATTAAACACTTGGCTTGACTTGACAAGAGGCGATTATACTATTTTAGAAAATACAGTTTTCTAGTACTACCCAGATTCAATGGCGGTTATTAGAACAGTGAGAGAGAGACGACACACTGTCAGAATAAGAAGGTAATCATAGCATCGATTCCGGATGCTATTCGTTCACGTAACACAATATAAATTTGAAAATATCTTGAGAAACGTCTTGAGTGGAGGTTCGTACAAATTGCTACGTATACCTATCATCAAAATTTGAACAGTATGAGCAGTATGAGCATTTGTACGAACTGAGCAATTGCACTAATTACTTATAATTCTATTTCACTGCTTACACTGTAAAATGATAGTAGAAGGTAGTTATTTACGCGACATCCCCGGAATGCGGGTTATAGTGATGTGATGTGATGTGACAAATACGTTGGGTAATAAGTATCTAACCATAAAACACTGCTCAAGCATTTAAAATTATCGTGGCATGACATATTCAAGTGTAGAGTTTAAAGTGTTGAGTTTAAAAGGTTGTCTGGAAGAGATCGCTCTTAGCGATAAGACCACCTAGATTGTATTAATCGTTTCGTACGCACTGTATCCACACTATTTTTGTGCAATAAAGTGTATTCATTCAATCATTCATGTTCTTAGTGTTATAGTAAACCAGGTGGTTTAGGTAAATGTAAAAGTACTTCTAGTCTAGTAGACGAGACAGCGTCATTTAGCATAAGTAATTCATCCAGTTAAAAGGTTAGGCTAATCTAATAACGGCTAGAGTCGTGTCTGGAAATTTAATTATACTTTTTAATTAGACTTCATATAACGATAAAAGGGCATATTAAATAAGTAAGTACTAGTTTCCGTTTAATTTCAAGGTATAGCAAACTATATACTAAGGTATATCTCACGTCCATAACCCCTGAAGCGGTAGACAGAGGAACCATCTTCATCATAGGTAATTCCCACTTTTCGCCGTAAGATTTGATGGAAAAATGTGGAAGAGTGAGCCTATCGCCTGAACAATATAATTTCGTATAAGTAAATATACAGGGTGTAACATTAAGAACGGTCAGTATGGGAAAGTCTGAAACTATAAGACATACGAAGATCTGTTCTTAGGAACCATGTCATCAATTTTAGTAACAAGAAACACTGTATTCATACATTTTAAAAAAAACTGTACTCAGCCTGGGAATCGAACCCGGTTGTTTTGAAAAAAAATCCACACTATTTCTATTTAGATATCGATTGTGTAGGTCTTAAGGAATAACTGTTAGTATGAAACGTGATGTTTAAAATTAATTAAACGCATTGTTTCCATATCTTTTAATTTATTTTAGTAGGTGTTCGAAATGACTACCATTTTGTAAAATACAACTTTCAACTCGTTTAGGTAACGACCTTACTATTGAATGTTTGTATCTTCAGGTGGTGAATTTGCGTTAAAATTGTCTCTATGGCTGCTTTTAGGTCTTCAATTGTGTCGTAGCTTGTTTTGTACACTTCATCCTTAATATCTAAATATAAATAGTGTTGGATTTTTTTTCAAAACAACCGGGTTCGATTCCCAGGCTGAGTACAGTTTTTTTAAAAATGTATGAATACAGTTTTTCTTGTTACTAAAATTGATGACATGGTTCCTAAGAACAGATCTTCGTATGTCTTATAGTTTCAGACTTTCCCATACTGACCGTTCTTAATGTTACAGCCTGTATACCTAAGTATATTATTTCAGTAACATTGTTACTTTGAAGATTTTTGTTTATTCAAAGACGTGAGACGACAGTTGTTATAATTTATGACTGTGTAAGTATTCCTTAGATATATTTTCAAGCTATGACAGGTAGAAAGAATGGAGCGCCATAAATCTGTACCGGCACGCCTCTTTTCTTTTGCGTCCTCTACAGTTATTCGTCTCATCACGCATGTTCGCCGTTGGGATCGTGTGCTTTGCATGTTTCAATATCAGGTTACATCTGTGAACACTATCAATATGATCTTTTAAGAATATTTCTTGTAAAAAAACGCATTTTTAATGTTTTATGTAAGTACCGGTAAGTAATTATTTGCAGCAATAAGATAAACTTTCTAATATCCTCTTCCCCATCATTTTGTTGTTCTACTGTGCACCGCTCAGGCCCGCCTCGGAATGGGAAATAAGGATTACATAGAGATTCATTTCACGTAATATTATAAAGAAACAATGACTAATGCTCTTATTTCCTGCTCTCCGATGGAAACTCTCAAATATACGTCATCATAAATAAAAATTGGCAGTAAAATGCCAAGTAGAATGATCTCGTAATGTGTTTTTATTGGCCTTTTATTGTCAATTTCAGTAATGATTTCATGTTAGTCATAAAAAAGTTTTTTTGTAAACCCTAACCATTTAGCTTATAACTACAATTTTTTGTCTTAAGGCGACTAAAAGGAGGGATCAGGGTCGCGGGCGGTCAAAGTGGGGGCTTTAGCCGTCCATTGGCGGGCGACCCTGGGGAAGGCAGCAACGTGCTATGGCCGCACGCTGCTGTGACGGGAGGAACCGGGAGGTGGAATGTACACCTCCCAGGAAGAGCCCAAGGCAAATGCTAGGATCTCCAGTGGAACGCACCGGTACCCGGTGCGTTCCACTGGAGATCCCGGAGCCCACCGATATGCACGAGGCCGACCATCGAGGGGGTTTTAGTGAGTAAAAATCTCTCATAACCCAGTCTCTCCCCCAGGAGGCTGGGTATCTTTCGAAGATTCCCCCCTCCCCCCATTGACGTCGACTATAATGTATAGTATACTTTAGCTTTAGGCCGATTGTACCACATCCAAGGTTACAACATATTTGCAGTAGGTAAGTATCTTAATTATACTAAAGTATATCATAATATTCACACTGAAGTGTATATGTCGTAGACACATAGCGTAATGGCGCGTTTCACGAAGTGCGTAGGCATTTCACGAACTGCTAATAATCTTATTCTGTCTAAGATTTTTATCCACTTCATGCAATGCAGATCCTTAGTTAGCAGATATCGTAATTGTATTGATTTTCATATGGATATTATTCACTCGTCTATGAAACTAGCGAATGTGAAAGGTGAATAATATATTGAGTAGGTATACTCTATGTAAACTTTATGTACTAAAATAAATAACACTGTATTGTGTGTTACACGAAGCAGGATATTGGATACAGACCAGCCTTTCTGGATGTATTCAAGCGACAAATACCTGAAATTGATATCATGTCAAATGTGCTCGAGTTAGTACTTATGTATAATATAATAACTATCTTGTTGTTACTAACGACGTTATATTGAGTTTCTCTCGCAGGGCCGGATTTGAAGGTTGGGAGGACTTGGGGGCAACGAAGAAGTGTAGATAATTTTTGAAATCAGAAGATAAAAATGTCTTTTTACACAGTTTTTCAATAATTTATTTTAATGAGTAGGCTTGAATAATATACTGTTTCACGAACGGGTTTTATCGTATTTTATTAATTACGACCGGTTTCGTTTACACATGTTCAGGTATTTTTGAAGATGTGTAAACGAAACCGGTCGTAATTAATAAAATACGATAAAACCCGTTCGTGAAACAGTATATTATTTAAGTCTAATCATGTACTACAAGTTTCACCAAGTACCAACAACAATGGGAATAGTATTAACAATTTATTTTAAGACAATCGAAATGCTTTTAACGTACTGATGAAGGTGGTAAAATACAAGAAATAGACAAAATTATTAAAAGTATTATTAGGCAAATGGAACTATGCGAACTTTTTTCGACAAACAATCATCAATGGGTACTTACTTTACTGAAAAAGTAATACTGTGGAGGTCGCTATCTTGTGGAAACCCTGGGGTTCCAGTCCCTGTTGCCCTCCCCTAAATCCGGCCCTGTTGTCTCGGCAAAATGGTAATTTCCTGCTAATCTCTCAGTATTGTCTGCTAATTCATCAAAGATGAGAGAGGCAAGGGCTTCGTCCGCGAAAGCCGGCAAGAAGAAGAGAAGAAGATTATCTGTATCTATATACTCGTAACAGACATTCAGATAACTTTCAATTTTTCTGCTTTCATAACCTTTCGACGCATGTGGCCAGATTCGCACTTGACCAGTCACGCAAAGGACCATATTTCAAATTCGCAAAGTGCCAGATACGCGAATAACCGTAATATTCCGTTTCGCAAATGACCATATACGCATCTGACCATAATCTCAATTCGCAAATGACCATATACGCATCTGACCATAATCTCAATTCGCTGATCTATTCCCGCAGAAACCTGCTTTTATTTTTTGAATTCCACAATCATATAATGTACCTACTGAAATTTCATCTAAATTCAACCATAGCATGTAGGTAGGTAGGTGGAACAAACAAACGTATGTATAAATACGTACTTAAATAACGGAAACACTTGATATAAGATTGGTTGATAATGATACAATAACTTTTGAGTACCAGTAACCTTTTTGACGCATAGTAAGTAGGATTGTATTACCTTTACTGGCCACTATTGAACGTTTTAAAAATATGGAACTTCAGTGCCATTTCTTTTGTTTTCTATAAACATATGAAAAAATGAGTCTAAAATCTTTGAATATCAGGTACAATGCGTAAGATTTAGTTTCAAGTAACATGGTCATTCGCGTCGCTGGTCAAATGCGAATATTGTACTATGCGTCGAAAGATCCTATCTGGTCATTTGCGTATATGAAAAATGGTATTTCGCGTATACGGCAATTTGCGTTTCTGGCCACATGCGTCGAAAAGTTTCATAATGGTATTCCAAAAAGTACTAAGTGTAGGGAGATGTAAAGGAGTAATATTGTTTTTTTGTACATTTCAACGTATCAAAAAGAAACCTATAGTAAAAACCTATAGTAAAGTCATTGGTAAAGTGTAACGAAAGGGAAAAAATCAATATTTTTTTGCATTTTCTACGTTACGTTATTTTCCTTTGTTACGTTCGAAATGTACAAAAATAAGTCAAACCTATGCTGACATTAAAAACTCTTTATAAAAACTTTTATTCGCTTTCTATATGTAGGTACAGTAGGCCTCTAGCTAATGTCTACCATCTGTCAATATTCTACTATCCAAATTTCAAGTCTATGGCGAATGCATTAAGGTTCATTTCAGGTTACAGAAATTTGACAGATGGTATATAATACATTGGCTAGAGGCCGACTGTACCTTCTTAACGCAATAACAAAGGATCCGTTAAAAACCTACAATCGTTCTTATCAAGTATTTGACTCTATAAATTGTCTTCATTTGTTAAATGTCACTTTGTTACCATTCGATCCGTGATCAATATTACATACCTACATATTGTTTATTCGTACATAGGTATATTATCTCGCCACGTCTCCCGTGAGAGTAAGTTCATACATTCTTTTGCTGTGTCGACATCATTTGTCGTTTCAGTCATGCGTAACTGCAATTGGATGCCTCTACAAGTTATACCCATACGTTGTTCAGCAGCTCATTCTTATATTTTCTTTCATTCAATAAATATTTATACCATTTCTTCTCGTGTTAAGGAAATTTCTGAAAACGGAAATTGATGAACGTACCTACTCTAAAAAAGGTTTGAAATGTGGATTAAGGATTTGGATGACACTGAAAATTTAATGTTTCTCGTTTCTCTCCGACATTATCTGAATCAATTGTTCAGCGGCGCAAATATGCGGGCCTGGGTGGTGATTGCATTTTTGCGTCGTTCAAGGTGGAGTTCTTGGGGCCGTGGGGGACTGGAGCCTACTATGTCTACCGGGAAATAGCCAAGCGCCTCGTAGAAACATCCCGGGACCTTCTGGCTGGCCTCTACTTTGCTCAGCGTATAAGCCTCGCTATACAGCGGGGCAACGCCGCCAGCCTCCTCGGGACACTCCCTGCAGGGAGCGACCTGAGCCAGGTCTTTTACTTGTAAAATAGTTAGATATTTTGTAATTTTAGCTTAAGTACTCGTATGTATTTTAGTGTTACTTTATTTTGAATAAACAATTTCAATATTATTAAGTGTAATATCTATTTACAGCTTTTTCACCTAACATTATTTTTTAAAATAATCGCACGTTAAAAAATATAATTATGAAAGGTGAAACAGAACGTGTCAATTTGGAACGTCCATTGTTATTT
This sequence comes from Hofmannophila pseudospretella, assembly GCA_947369225.1. Lineage (NCBI taxonomy): Eukaryota > Metazoa > Arthropoda > Insecta > Lepidoptera > Oecophoridae > Hofmannophila > Hofmannophila pseudospretella. The sequence continues at coordinate 8,660,406 of OX376330.1, read as the reverse complement.
CATACGTGTGGGCACACGAATACTGTTCATATTATAAAGAGAGTTCGAGAACAAAAGGTAAGCTTCTTTTCTCGGAGAGCGATCTAAGTTAGGCCTCGTTTAGTGGAGCGTTTCTAATGCGATTACCTACATTTATTTTTCAGAAGTTACTTAGGTGAAGGCAATAGGTCGTGAAAGAACCGGCCCACTCGATGAGATGGTTAGACATAAAGGTGTAGCACGGACTGAAAATAAAAATAAGAATAAGTTTATTTGTGCGGTAAGATGACAAAGTATTCATAGTGGATACACCAGTAGGAACTTAAGCATAGGTTATATTAAACTAAATAAAATTAATGAGCAAAAAGTTACAATATACGCTGACCTCCGAACTAGGAAGTTCCTGTATCTCAGAGGACAGATCTGTGACCAGTGCAAATGAACATGTAATAAAGGCGAAGGTAATAAAGGCTTAATAAAGGTTGCATGGAAGAGCTCGCTTTTAGCGATAAGACCGCCTAGATTGTATTAATCGTTTCGTACACACTGTATCCCCTAATTTTGTGCAATGTATGAATGTACCCCAAAGTATGAATGAATGAAGAATAAATACACTTTGTATTTATTCTTCATTCATTCATACTTTGAGGAAAATTACCTAGATCCCAGTTCCACTGTTTTATCGTTCTTATCCAATGTATGTATTTAGCGATTACGTTTTTGTATCGATCCAACAACTAGGTACAAATCGTATTCGCTAACACCACGCTAACATAACATAAGAGGTCCCATCGATCGTTGGGTTGACAGAAACGTAATATATTCGAACGATTCGTGACTGGTGGCTTACGAAAGACGTCAAGTCGCTGCAATTTAGTTTATATTGAGATTACGTTGTATTCGTAGAATGGGATCCCAGATACAGGTACAGGGTCCGTTTCTACTTCTCAACTCACAGGATAAACCATGACTTGCATGCACATAAATATACAACTTCCTGTTTCATACGTCGTAGCTCTGGTCTAGAAAGAGATATAACTTCACTTAAGGAGCTAGAATTTTTAGGATGCTTGTTTGCTCATGTGTTGGTTATCCTACGAAATAGTCACAAATAATATATATTTGGAAAGAAAAAAAAGAATGTGTGCCGAGCTTGCCTCTAGTATTGTATATATATTATAGTAGATATTGCCTCTACGAGTAAGATCGATCTACGATATAGGCCAGTAAGTTATTTTTTAAGTTATAATTATGTTGTACTAGTACATTGTTATGTCTAATATTTGAAGCCTTTGTACAATTTACACCTATTTACAATTAAAAAGACTGGACACAATTAGCTAATTCAATTAATGAACCTTATACTTGAAGCCTCTTGATGACACTTCATAATTTAATTCAGCAAGTATGAAAAAAAAGATTGTTTACTTTAAACATTTTTTTGCTGAACTTAGCTGAACTTCGCCCTTTTTAATAGATCATATATTTACTACTTTAAACCATATCATTTAAAAAATGTATTCACATAATGTAGTATTTTAAGCCAGAAATGGTTTATTAATAAAGGCTATTCTATTCTATTCTATTAAACAAGAACTTGTTTCAATATGAGCATATAAAGTCGGCTAGTTCCATTATAACCAAGGAATTTTTCATTTCAATCAAGATTTTAGTCGAATCTACTCATATCAAGTACGAGTAGTGTGTTCAACTGAATAAAGCATTTTTATCATCATCATCATCATCAGCCTATTAATGTCACTGTTGAGGCACAGGCCTCCCCTTGCATAATTGTACGGGTCATGATCCAACGAGCGGGCCCAGTGCTGATTGATAGATTTCACACGCCTTCGGAAACTTTTAATTTCCTTAAACACGCAGGTTACCTCACGATGTTTTTCTTTATCGTTAGAGTAGTCGATAAAAAAATCAGGAAAACTCATTGGTACATGGCATTGCATGGTTTCGAACCCGGACCTCCCGCATGGGAGTCCGGCGTCCTAGCCACTAGACCACCGCCGCTCAAGTTTTTTTATATATGTTCTTAATAAAAAAAACGATTTATCATCTTTTCATTTCAGATCAAAATTGTAATGTGTAAAACGAAAATTAAGTTCAGGTCTGGTTGACCGATTATTCCTACTTCTTATCTCGAACGAACTCTGTCTGCTTATTCAAATGCTCCTTGAGAACGCTCCTTGAAGACAAAAAAAGTCCAGTGTTTTTGTAGCATTTAATCTTGTCGCCAGGCCGGGGGCGCGTTGCCTGGCGATTAAACTCGTCTTCGGAAGATCGATGGCGAACGGTTGTTTGTGTTCGAAAACGGTACTACTTTTGTTGGAACGTATCCTTTATTTACTTAGGGAGAACTACAGATGTATTCTCGTGTTTTTTATAGAGTTTAAAAGAAAACTCTCGCTGTTGACAGGGAATCCGGTCTTCCTATTCAGAACGGGCGGTACCGCAGCGGCGGGTGACGAAACAATTGCAATCGGCCAACAGTAAATACATACGGGGTTCCATGTTCAAAAGAGTAGGTATGATCAGAATTGTGCTTCGGGGTTTAAGAACCCAAGTTATTAACAATTTTACAGAAAAATAATACGTTTTTTTTTTAAATTATAATACGAATTAGTGCTTAACGACAATGACAATGGTTTAAGGATAACACCATTATCTTTTAACATTTTAATAATTATCTTTACATTTTATAGAGTTATAGAGTATATTAAAAATACGCACCGGAAAATATGCTTTTAAAAACAGACTTCGCTGCACACTTGCTGTTTCACCTTTATTCCCTTTATCTCCTTCTTAGCTTATTGAACATACCGCACTTCCGCTCTTGCACTTTACAAGTGCGGTATGTTCAATAAACTAAGAAGGAGAAAGGGAATAAAGGTGAAACAGGTGGTCAGGTGGTTGTGTGTAGGTATATATATTTTACACATATTAATACTACCTATCTTCAATTAAATTTATTTGTGTCGTATCTTTGTCCTCTTGGACAGGTTTTGGCCAACCATCGGTCATGGTCCAACAGAATACCAGCGCTGTAGGCATTTTTGTCTGCAGCAATAAGCTGAGCTGCCCTTTTCACAATAACAGCAGATCATCAGACATGATTTCAATATGACCTTTCACCTTTCACCTTTGACTACATAATTATTTTATTATAATTATAACTGTTTTGGTCATTGGTGTGTGTGAAATAAACATATTACTTTTTTACTTATATTCTTAATAGAGTTAAAAACATGTAAGTCAGTTATTTTATGGCAATTTTATAGACTGTATGAGTCGCGTCAATAATCAGTTATTGAATATTACAGGATAAATGCAAAAGTACGCAGTTAAAAGCGTTAAATCGCACGGAATTTCAACTGAACATAGTTCATTTCGTTTCAGTGCACTGAGCTTTCAAATAAAGTTTATTCAGAGAAGTCAAAGCGAGCGTTGTCGTGGCCTGTTTACATGCAACGCACTGGATCCGTGTATTACTCCCGTGGTCAATATTGGATCGCCCGGAGCGTTAATTTTTTACCTTTCATTGTTGCGGCGATGTACGATGTGTATTTTACGAGTAACTATCGGATATTCAGAATTCAATTCCAACTATATGATATTTTAGTTTGCATGTGGCTTTAAGCGAATGGTGGGTTGCGGAGTTTTGAATTTATTTAATTAAGTACGTACAATATTTGCGAAACGAACGGTATAATTCGCATTGATCGAGTTAATATTTTGCTGCAAACCACAATTCAATTTCTATATTGTGGTGGAAGGCTCTCGTATGAACGAGTAACAGGATCTTTTAATTTATTTGGTGCGTTGTTTATGCTTACTCATATTTATTTATTTAATTACATTATGCAGTAGCATAAGTTACACTGTGATGTAATATGTTCGGTCTAACAGAGAGACACAAGTAAGCTATATGTGGTTAGATTAGATATCACTAATGGTTCTATTTCACCTCTTCTATTCGATGATCTATTTGATTGGATCGATGGAAGAGGACAGGCTTTCTATGCGATAGAATGCCCGCTATAAAATAGAAGCTTAACTTGACACCCGTTCTATTCTATATATACGAGTACGTAATTGACTTCATTACTGACAAATACAACATTATGGGACAATACGGTATTAACCTACATTTTTTTATTGTATCAATCAACTTATATGGACATACTAAAGTATCTAAAATTAGTTTTTCGATATCTCAACTAACATCAGATATATTAATGGCTAAAGTTAGAATTGGACAGATGCTCTGTCCCTTTCTAGCAAAACAGTCCTTTATATGCAGCCAGGATCTGGTTGTATGGCGTTAGGGAACAGTTACGTCATAAAACTTATTGCCGTTTCTTTCTACCGTTCTGATTTTTGATTGCCTGTAGCTATTTTATGTTTCAATGAATTTTAATTCTGTTTTCACATTTGACCATCAATTTATGACTATTTATTATTTTTTAAGAAATGAATTTAATATTTGATACTTGTAAACTACCCTATTACACACGCTATACACGTTAAATACCTTTTTTCATACTAAGTACTTACCTTAGTTTGGTAAATGTTACACATTATGACACAAAATTAATGGTACAAGTTTAATAAGACAGCTCGGGAAAGTCAGATGTAAAATTCTAAAGTCAAACGCCATAGTCTGTGTTCAGTAGTATGTCGACATTTCAGTTAAATGTCCGTGGAATTTTTTTTAGTAATACTATAATATATTTTTTAATAGTTCACTATGTAGTACCGACTGGAAAAGATGAGCAGTTATTAAGAAAAATCGGTAGGTGTCCCTGCTTTTCAAGTAAATTTTTATTTTTATTTTATTTCATTATTTTTTCAAGAAAACTGGTGACAATATTTAGCGTGTATGTTAGTGCCATTATTGGTTACATCGTACCAAAAATTCAGAACAATTGAGTGTACCAATGCCAAGAATAAACGATTTATCCAAAAAAAATTAAAATGACATTTCAAAAACTGTCCAGTTTATGCGATTGATATTTTGGGAAAATGATGTTCATGTAGAGGGGTATTACTATATAAAATCCCACGGACATTTGACTGAAAGGCCGACATACTACCGAAATACCAACTATGGCCTTTGAATACGAAACTAGAAGTTACACTAAAACCATCCAATTTTGTTCCTCAGGTGGTATATTCAATTAACTTTACACCGCATTATATAGCTCTGAAACGTCTTTATACATGGTAGAGGCAAAGTTTGCGTTTGCTAAAGCTCCAGGCAAACAGGGATGCGCCGAACTAAAGCGAATTTGCAAGTTTACATACGAGCGTCTGTGCCGCGTACAGACCGCCCGTGTGTGACGCTCCTTGGAATAAGTTTTACAAATATATGTTACGCAAATATTGGACAGTATTGGGCTTGAGCTGTGTTTACCTTTAGAAGTGGAAACGTGACGAATGTGAGACTGTCATTTTGCTTTGCTTACACTTGGGTTAGTAGGTGAACCGGTAGGTATATCATCATTAAAGTATACCACCATAGTTTTAGTCGTGACTGAGCAGAATGTTATATCGTTATGATGTGGCTTGGCCTACAATTAAACAGCCAAATATTTATTGTAGCATTTTAGTATTATTCAAAACAAGTCCGTCCGTATCTAGGCTTTATCAACAATTCTTTAGATCTCTGCATTTGATCCGGCAACACGCTGTGATATGTGAGTGAGTGATATGATCAAACCGTAGACCGATCCTGTAATCCTTTACCAATCCCAATCTTTGGCAAAAAAGTGTATTTTGAGGAAAGGCAAAAGTCTAATCGCAACCAACCCGATAGGTAAATAAATTGTGCCTGTTTTTTTTGTATTGGAGAGCAGACGAGCAAAGGAGCCACTTGATGGTAACCGTTGCCATAGACACCGTACTATGCATTTTTAGAGGATTTTCAATGCAGTACTAACTTTGAGGACTTAGATGGGATAAGTACCTCATGTGCCCAAACCTAATCACATTGGTACTTTACGGCAGAACTAGGTAATAGCACGGTACCACACGAGGCAGACTCTGCACAGAGTCACACTATCTTCAGAATCCATCCTGTCTATTCATCATTTTCTAATCGCCTGTCAACCAAAGCAATCTAAAAATATATTACGAGCTTTGGAGAAAAAATCAAAGAAAGGTACGTATTTCTGAGAAATCATGGAAAATCTTTCATTAGAGGAAAATATCGCAGATGGTTCCTTCTCACATCCCGTTTATTTTTACGCAACTTCGCTTTTCATTACTTTAACCTTCAGAATACGTAGGTTATAATATATAATCATCCTCAAAATATGTTCAATTCTTGGACATTAAGCGTGCGTGCCGTTATACTAGAAATCATACTATTCTGTTAGCTATTTTTTGGGTACAGAATCCACAAAGGATTTCAGGTTTTTATTTATAAATAGACAAGCAGATGCAAAGAGAATCTGACTTTTAATCGTGAGCGTGAGCTAATTTTTCTTTAAAAATCATAAATGTATAAATCTTTTCATTTTTCCCGGAGTACCTTCTATCAGAACGAATTAGGTATTTCAGATATTTCGTAAAAAATATAATGTAATTTTTTTATTTCTCAGAAACTACGAGTATCTTTATATGCATGTATTTTAATAAAAATAATGTTATTATAAAATATAATATTATTATTCACTTAGTATTAAGTAAAAGAAGTTAAGTTTGATCAAGGAGCGAAAGCTTTAAATATAAACTATAATTTTTGACACATATTTAATATTAATTCTTGAACTTTCACGGTTCCTGAAATCACATTTCTTATACTCATCGTATACCAATGATCGATGAGTATAAGAAATGTTATTAAATAACATTTAACATTAATTATCCATTGATCCACTTCGGGTCGCTGCGCCAGCGGAGTAAGTAAGTAAGTAACATGAAATATGAAATAACATTTGTTATACTCATCGTACACCAATAATTTGTACACGATGAGTATAAGAAATGTCATTTCAGGAGCCGTGAAAGTTCAATAATTAATATTAAATAAGTGTCGAAAAATTATTGTTTATATTTAAGGCTTTTTAATATGCAATTGTAAGCTTCGATTCAAAGCGGCATAAACCTGCTAACAGCTAACTACCTATAGAACACACAAACAAGTAACAGTGTGGACACAAAGTGGCATAAAGCAAGCCCCGCATTTCGATTTGTAGACGTATGTTTGGGACAAGAAGTTTACTGGTCCAGTGTGCTTGTTCCGCTACATTTAACACTTGAAAGGGTAGCCTTCGGAGCTGCTATTCAAGAATGACGGTATACGGTCTATTTTATGAACTCTTAGTTGGGTAAATATACCGATATATCATGCCGGTGTCTAGATTTTTATCTCGGATATTTTTCGCTTAGGTTTGCGAAATTGTGCTTTATAGGAAATATAGTAAGCAAAATTCGTGCTGATTTTAAATCTGAAAACAAAATAAATCGCTTTCAATTCAAACGGAGAAAGAACTGTAAGTCTGGGTTAGTTTTTTTCAGATGGTCTGGAGTCTAGTTTCACTACAGAACATCAATTATTTTTTCATCGAGTTTCGCGCCGGTAAAAAAAGGACCCCAAAATATATTTTTGAGGAATTCCAATTAGAATATGTCACAATAAATTTGCTATCAGTTCCGGTCGAATAAGTAGCTTCAATCTCCTATTCAATTACAACAGCCTTCAAAGATAGGTAGGAAAATGAAAAGCGGGCTCTGGTTTTAAGACGGCCCTGCGGGATTGAAAGGGACCCTTTTGCTCGGGTGACAAGGCCGCCGGCCCATTCAGGATAGATGATGGAATACCGGTGTACGAGACGTATTGGGAATTATTCCCCGTAAGCAGGGTTCTGTTTCCGACAGAAATAGGCCGACTTAATTTACGGCAAAACTTTGCGTCGAGTACAGTGAAAGGCACTTTGGTTTTGAATATCTAGGGCGCTTGGGTATGGCAACTTTTTAATTGAGATATTGATAAGAATAGAAGTGTCAGGTAGACAAAGCTAATAACTTTGAATGATAACCGATTGTAAATGTTTTTGTGTATTAGTTTAATGGTTAAGCCCGTGAAGACAAATGAAAGTATGCAAAGGTGAATAAGTTCGAAGAAAAGAACCCAGATAAAATTGTAATTAGCTCAGAACTTAACAATCTCTTGTATCTCTTGTATTTTGTGAATCAAGTGTTTGAAACTCAGCAATTATTGAGTAATACACTGAGACATAATTAAAATAGAGTTCAAAACAATTCCTTTGTCCATATATTCGCTGCCGACCCGGTATTGTGTCAGGTCACATGCTTTAACAAGAATTTAATTTTGCTCTATACACCATGCACGTTAGGCGTTATTGTACTGCATACAAACAAACTTTACAACTACCGTTTCAAATAAAAACCAAAGTAAACAATAACATGAGAAACTTATTGTTGGCAACTCGTATTTTAATGCAGAAAACATAAAATGCGTTCCAGTGTTGCCAGTCCGGAAGTCAGCAGTGAAAGGGGGACGGTTCAAAAGCCGGCTTTGGATCCAGCGACAAAGACGACAAATTTCCTCGCCATTGACACGGAAGGGTGGTCGCAGTATCGAACGGTGCTATTGGAAATTATTTCTCGAAAGCGAATTTCTGCTTCGGACGTAAATAGGTCGCGATATTTTACGGGTACGCTTTTTACAATGGCTGCGGTTGCTTTGACCCTTCACCATGTGCGCCATTGTGAAGAAATGCACTGATTGATGCCACATTCTGCGTCATTGAAGAAAGAGAATAGCTACATCGCTCTTTACGATAAGACATTTTCTTCGAACTTATTAATTACAAACGAGGAGTAAAAATAAAACCACAGACCGAAATAAATCGAGGTTCAAAATAACAAAATGTCTTTGTTTGCTAGAAATGTTTGCCTAAATATAGTTAAGAATAGTAGAAATGAAATCAAAGGCTGTATTAGAGAACACATATTGTGTAAGTACTTTTCAGATAACCATTATTCCAAGACATCAGTGGCCTCTCTTGGAGAAGGCCTAAAGTTACATTGACATTAAAACAAAAACATCTATAAGTATTTAAAATGAAGTACCGACTATCTATATACTCGTATGTACATACTTATTCCTCTTCTTGCAAAATAGTACAAGTATTGCTCTGGCTGTAAAGAACAGAAGTGTTGCATAGTTTAGAATTTTCTCTCCTGTATCTATCCTTGTCGAATATCGATGTGTCCCCACACTTTTTTCTCCGAGCCTTGCCTCTGACATCTGCTCTCTTTATTTCCCAGAGCGCGTTTATTTTCTTTTAAAAATTTCCTCCATTGTATCGAATCGAACTTTTACGTGCTTCGCTGACAGTTGCCGAGTTTGTACTTTAATTGTTACATTGTACTTAACAGAAAACAAAGTCTTGGCTCCTCAGGTATGCCCACAATAATAAACGTGAATCGCTGGTTATTATGCTGCGTTGATATCCTTTTGTATTCGAATTTTGTAAGGTGATAAGATCGAGAGCTCAAATTGAATAAGTACATGTGGCTCTCGAATTTTGATGATAATTTTATTTTCTTCGGTCGACGTATGAGAGATGTGCTCATGTCTGAATTGTTTTGGCTTCTTTTATTTATAAAATGAAACGTGATATGATTTTATCTTACCTCAGAGTATGTCTCAGATAACGTGTTTGGATACAATGGATTTCATTGGAAGTCCACTTACCTGTAAAAAGTAAATTAAATTAAGTTTAATTAAATTATAATAACACTCCTCTTTCGGTCCGGGGTTAGAAAGAAAGAGTAAGTATTAAATATCTAAATAAGTACAAACATATTGAACGCGGAATATGATCCTGAGTTAAAAAGTGAAATAAATGAAGTGTCCATGGACTTGTCCTGACTGAGTCGTGACGTGACTCTTGACCTATAAAATAAGGTAAAATCAGTTGATTCTCATTCGATTTCATGCTTAAGTAAATTTTATATAAAACTTTATTTAAACGTGAAATGGGAGCAAAATCGAGCGCATTAATTATTCAAGAAAAATCTTGATTTTCTCACTCCATTTGCGAGCTCGTAAAATACTTATATTTTGTTATCATAATAATGGATTTTACGCCGGTTGAGCTGGATTATTAGCTAAATGACTTGTTTCTAAAGGGCAGTGTATATTTTGACTGACACATTTTATTTTATTGAAAATCTGATTTATAACTTTTTAAGCTTTTGGTTATTTGAATTTTATTTAATAGTACACAAACAGATTACATTCAATGACTTATCTATTAGTTTAGAGTTGTGTTGTAAGTTGATAAATAACTAAAGTAATTAATTAAATTATGTTTACATCGAAAATTATAATCTAGAATCTCAATATTATAGTTAGACACGGGATTCTTACCACAAATCTTGAGCTCAAAACAACCCCAAACCGATCTGATTTATAAACTTGATGTAATAAAATAATACACGCAAGCCTATCCAAAACAATACCTCGGCGTAAATAGGTACATTGGAAGGTGTATACTATTACAATTACATTCGCCAATAAATTTAACGCGATATTTAGTTTAAAACCAATTAAATTCTACCCTATTGAAATTACCATTACAAGTACATTTTGCTTACAAAGTAAGTATTTTAACCGATGTAACGAAATATCATATGAAGTCCATTATGTTATCTTATCTCATGATAGGGGGCCGGAATAAGCCCAGCGGCACTTCGACCTTTGATGATCTTTTGTGCCTACCCCATTTCACACACTGGTCATGTCAGTGTGTAGGTTTCCTCAGGATGTTTTCCTTCAGAGAGAGCAGTCGGTAAATATACGTAAGTCTTGACGTAAATGTACTAAGACACTGCACGGTTTCGAACCCGGACCTCCCGCATGGGGGTCCGGTGAAGTCCATTATGTTACTCGAACTACGAGTTAGGTAAAAGTATCAGGTATTGTTACGTGCTACATTTTAAAGTTTTCGCCTTCTTGGAGAGCAGTTTAAATTGCAGCCTGGCTCTCTGGTGGCCGTTAATCCATCACTGTGTCGGACCTTTCCGCCGGACTTCGCTGAGATAGCCTCCACATACCTATACTTACCTGAGAAATACATTTCCACATTTTTCGTGCCAAGAAAATGTTGTATGCAGATGTCAGAATAACTGATATTCGAAGTGGTATTGCCATTTCGATAGACGTACCTCTACAGTACGCAATGCAAAAATGATGTGTAAAAGAAAATGGGAAACTATAACCTGAAGAAACCTAAGAAAATTATATTAAGACGTGAGATAGGATTTATTGGCTTACGAATTACCCATCTATGAAGTCTTGGAACATTTTAATATTTTGAAATAATGGTAGAAACAGTTATTTTGGAGCATAAAATAAAAAAGTTATTGTAGTTTCAAAGAGTGAAATAAGTATTTTATTTTTAAACAGACAAAGACATAACCTGATGTAAAGTGGTCTACACCAAGGGAAATTGTATCCTATAAAAATATCCTGTGGAAACTTCCACGATATGATATTTCGTCGGGAAAACTGGTTGCATTAAAAAAGCACATAATATTTCTTGTACCTTACTCGTAATGGAAGTGTGAAATAACGTAGATTTATCAGCTAGAATGAAATCAATTTAAACAAAAATAAAAGTTCGCAGGCTACGCTAGCCGCGGCCTCGCGGTTAATGGTGCAGAACTACCGGCGTTTTATTAGAGTTTCACCCGCTATAGCGGCCTACACTTTGTTCCCATGCTCCCAGGTTCGCATTCAGTCACATTACAGTAATGTCAGTTCCTCAAAATCATGAATTTCACTACCATTCGTACCTTCAAATTCTATAGAAGTTAGAGTCTATCAAATGAGTTGTAGCACTCCAATTTTGTAAATTGTTTGTTCGTTCGCTACGAAAACAGATTCATGAAGAAAACAAAAAAGTACAATAACCCACGAAATTTTTCGTCTAGCAACATCACTGTACAGATCGGTACAGAGGCCGTTGGCACGTAGATTTTTATGTCGACATAAAATTTCACTTCACGTTACGGTTACGTACGCGAAATTAGAGATGACTCGGGAATAACTGTAACAGGTATAATATAAAGTAACGCAATTGGAAATTCAAGAGAATTCCAGACCACAGCCAGTGTTTCACATGTCTGCGAATTGGCTTTCGCAATTTGTACAGAGCAATTCTAACTCTGCAGTTCGGAAAGTTTTCTTCTATCTCTCTCTAGTGCTAAGTCTTATTATACAGCTCTGAAAGCTCTCTCGTTCTGTTTACATTTCTAGATTAAACAGCAGTTTGAAGCTGTGGATTTAAATTGCTAAAGACATTGTCTTGAAAGATAGTGGTTAATTTTTTTTTATTGTCTTTGATGACTTCTCGTTACTGTGAATTTAATTCAAATTACTGTTTTTATTTATTTACAGACTTAGATATGCTAATATTAGCAACCACTATTATAATCTAATACAACTTAGGGCAAATCATATTAGTTATTACAAGAAATTATACATTATTCCGCACAGGTAATCAATTTTTTTTTAATTTAGTTTGTTTTACTACGTAAATTGCTCGCTAGAGAATTTTTATATGGAAACCGCGTCTGCCAGTTGGCGCATACGATGTGAGCATTTTCCCATAAATGAGTCGGGCATTGAAATGTCAAATCTATGGAACTACTCGTATACGTGCATTTATCCAACCCTTTGGCTCGCTGTTAATGCAAACATACAAGCTTGGATTAACGAAAAAAAAGTCTTATAAGAGTCCTAACAAACAATAAATGAGAAGCAGTCATTTAAGGTATGGCTATTATCATACTTATTACAAATAGAATGTAATGTAAGTATCATAATACACACAACATGTTTTCTTGCTCTGCGTAACAGAAGCCTCTCTACCGTTTCGGTTTGTAGGTTTTACGGCTCGACGTAACGTTAAGATGTAATAAGCCTTTGTTTCATGTTTCAGTTCATGACCTTTCATGGTAATTATGTAGGCGAAGACGTAGGAAACTGTCATGAAAATTCTCGTCAGCCCGTCGGCGATGTTTGAGTAATGAGGAGACTTGTAGCTCTGTTTGTAAACTTGTAAACTAAAGGATCGGAGTGGCCTATTTGGTATAACCCGTCGGAAATATCTGTGTACCTACCTGGGGTAGCGATTAAAACACGTTTCGACATGCAAAAATCGAAATAATCCATCTCACATAGACACAGACATATCTGTAAGCGTAACAACACATTCCACCCGCTCGACTTTGCATATCGAACGTGTATCTAAATCCATCCATATCCATCGTATATGTATAAGAGGAAGGCCAGCTACTATGAAGGAAGGAAAGCCCGAGACTTTTTTATCCTTCTTCCTTCCTTAAATAAGCCCTCTTATGGACACTGAATACACCTATATGTATTCTCAAACGATTGAGGTTCCCTTGTTACATCTACTGTGCTCAATATTAAACAAGTATTTATATTGAAGACACTATTTATAGACAGGATATTATATTATATACTAGATGAATTTAGTTCAAAATTCAGATTTTACAAAACAACTACTTTCGGCAAAATGTCGCAAAGTTTTCGCTAGCTAAATTAATTATCTCAGTTCTCAACCGCCTGCTTCTAACTTTCTGTGGACTTCTTGAATATGACTCTTCTGAAGTTATTTCACTTAGTAGTTTATGTTCACGTAATTTTCTTTCCTATTTTTTTTAGTAGCCTATATTTTTTCCTACTGCTAGGCAAAGGCCTTCCACTTTTCCCTGTCCTGGGCCACCTCCTGCCATGCCTGTTGGCAAGCGTCGATCACGTCTTTCCACCATCGCCTATAGGTCTACCCCGGCGACGGTGATGGCCGTATAGTGGCACCCATTGCGTGACCACCTCGTTCGTTCCTATATGTTAGTTTTCTTTACTCAATGTGTTTTTACGGAACTCTCGAATACAATATTGAATTAACCCGAATTCTTGGAATCTACCAAAAACAAAAATCTATACTCTTTTTCGAAATGATCACTATTAATAATTTCACTCAGACAAAGCCATAGAGCGTCTGCAGTAGTGATTAAACTGCAGACGACGTAATTCTGATTGGGTGTAGCGTTGCCTGGAAATCGATTTTGTTTATCGACACTTTCAATATCGACAGATCGACCGAGCTAAGGTAAAAAACCTATCGATATTAAATAACATACAACCATAAACACATATAAAACTACTATTAATTAAGTCTACTATTCATCGTTGTTGTGAGCAATACTGTTACTATTATCACGGTATGAATTATAATTCTCCACCGACTTCTCCGAGTAATTTTGATCTTGAATTATCAATCTATCTCTACCGACTGGCATCCCTATTACAGCCGGTAATTGCGATCGGCAGAGCCTCTTCATTAGAGCTCGATCGGTCAATGCAACGCGACGAATCCGACCGACCGACAACGTCCGGAGCAAATCCCGTGCTGCGGCCTTTGATTCGACGGATGGACGCTTTTACTACGGAAAAGGCAAAATACACGACGAATGTTCAAAAAGATATGGACGGATAAGCCGCAAGGACGTTTTATCAGGTGTACTTACGTTATTTGAAATTCAGTCAGTATTGTTAATTTCTAGATAAATCCGATTAACAGTCTGGACCAAATGCCATAATGTCGGTTTAGATTTCGTATAAATAGATAACTAGGTACGCTATATTATAGAAGTAAATGTGTTTCGGCTTAAGAGAAAGAATGAATATGTTTTAATTCTATTTCCATCTTCCTTCAAATACAAATAGATTTAAAAATAACCTACAACGTCAGGGGTATCAGCGGAGTCGCATGCCACTGTGTGTGGTGGATTTTTGGTCCTTGTGGATCTAACAACCCTAAAGGTAGACAAACCCACCGCACCGACATACCCCGGTTATTAACGTTATAATATATAGTTAGCCGTCGCTGAGCCATTGGCGAGAAGGGCATCGGAAATGGTTGCAGAGGGCCTAGAGGCCTTCATCCCCTGCCCTTTTGCTGGATTAAAACATCGCTGCGCCAGCGCACGAGTAATCTAGAGAGTTCCTGCGTCTCAGTAGAGCCCAACTACGGAAGAGCATGCCTGGAGGCAGAGGCGACGGTCGCCCACGTGCTATTAGAATGCAGTGAGGTCAGCGGAAAGCCTCGGCAACCTGAGATCACTTGCCGAAGTCCTACAGGACATTAAAGGACTGCTGGACTTTTTGGCGAAGTTGGGGTGGCTTGTTTTTCCATCGCACGCAAAATAGGCGCTATAGACGTTGACTTGTGGAAACCAGTCCTTTACTACAATACAATGCAAAACCTACAATGTCATCTTTTAATTAATGTTTCTAATGTAACATTGTTTATCGTGGTGAAAAATAACGTTTTAAAAATATTTTGTCGCCTACAGTTTCAGACGAACCGCCTCTATTTTCTTTCATCCAAGGTTTCAGAAGTTTACATGAGAAATACAGTACGAGTAAATTATCCATTTAAATACGTACTGAATACGTTCAAATTAATGAATTTAATTAAGTTAATATAGCGCAGCACTGGTCTTTCCTTCCCTCTATCCCACAAATTGCAAAGCAAATAAGTATATTTTACGGAACATTTGACCCATTTTCAGAGAACATTGCAACCATTTTAAGGGTCAAAATTCCATTCCTCGATTAATTATTTGGTATTACAAAGCTGTCTGCTTCAGCTGGCGCTGTTTTCCTTAGAAATAAGTAGAAAAACATTCAAGCTAAGTAAGATGTTAAAGGGTAAGTTAAATAAAGGCAAGAACGGAACTCCCGGGTATAAATCCTCAGCTATCTGAAGGCGCAGCTTTGAAACACTGCCACCTTGGCTCTTTTCTTTCGCGTTGTCTTTCAGAAAAGCAAAGGTGTATAAAAAGCGCTTCGTTCTGATTCTGAAGCCGCCACACTTTTTGAAATTTAAAAATGAATCTCGAAATCTTAATTAAAGTATTAGCATGATTGCTAGGTAGAATAGACACAATTTAACAGGAAAATAATTTTATAAATTCTTAATTTTATTGCTTCTTTGGTTAGAGCACTGCCACGGAACGGCATGGTCGCAGGTCGCGGAAAATGTTTCAACCATTATTCTAATTTATTTATTTAATTTTACTTTAAAGAACAAATATTAGTGACAACCTGTTCCAATAAATTATCGACTATTTTATAAGCTTCACCTTTCCATAATATTCAAATACAAATATACTTTATTGCACACCCGGGACAAAACAAAACATACAACATAAAGAGAGGTACAATACAATGTGCAGAAGGCGGTCTTATCGCGATATCTTCCAGGTAACCTTCATTCGATTATTATTATATATTAAATATAATAATATACTATTAATCGAGGCTCTTAGAGAAATTAATATAATATTGAATATTATATATTAATTCAACCTTCATATACATGTTGTTATGAAATATATAAACAATAAACTACAATAAGGGATGTAAGGGGGGTCACCAACATCTAGACCTCCAAATGTCAAACTCACCTGCACGTGGTGCATCCTGCCGATTAACGAACGAGTCCCTGGCGACCGACTAGTGGCGGTATAACCACTCAAATTATGGCTGGGTCAAAATACCAGAAGCACGATGACGGGCAGCAGCGTCATCGGGGCAAGCGACCCGGCTACTGCGATCGCCAACCCGCAGGCCTAGCGTGGCGATTATGGCATCACCTCCTATGGACAGCGCAAAAAGAAAACGGCCCCCAGTTCCCGGCCGCCCCATTATTCCTGGTCACGGTGGCGGCCATGGTAGCGACGATCTGCGTAAGGTGGCTGGCAGCGACTGGATGAGAAGAGCCGAAGATCGGGCTCAATGGCGCACCCTGGGAGAGGCCTATGTCCAGCAGTGGACTAGAATAGGCTGCTGATGATGAAACTACAATACATATAAATTTCAAATTTGATTTAAGTCAATAGATCAGGAAAGTAGCAATAATACGAGTCAATGACTCAAAGCATTTTGATACAAGAAAATTACGAGAAGCAGCATAGACAAATCTGTGTGACCAGTCTATTTATTACTTGTTGACTACATTTTAGTGAAACTCGTTTGAAACAGTTGTTTTCCATCTGGAAGCGCCACTCGCTGCAAGGAGCACGCTCCGTCGCCGGATCTCCATTGAAAAGCGGGACAAAGGACAAACTCCGTTATTTATTATTTGACAAATCTTGTAATTAAACTGGATCCCTTTCTAAGTGACTTTGCTTGAATTTTGCGACGTCGAGACATGGAATTACTTATGTAGTGCATTCAAAACTTCGCCGAGATAGATTGCGGAATTTGTAAAATTGTTATAGGAATTGTGCGACCTTTTTTCGTGAAGCAACAATGATTTATATTTGTCTGTTTGTTCTATTCTTATATGTATAAGTAGTGAAGTGACGATTAGTCGATGTTGTTGCATTTTTTAATGGAAAGTTGCCATCTGGCAAAATATAATGATAATTAGTATCTCTACATTTACAACCAGGTATTACATCATAGACATCCAAAATCCATTAAATAGATACTTTTAAAAGTATAGTCAAAAAATTAGAAAGGTAGTTGTTATTTGACTTAACTATAGTAGATTGTCTAACTAGTGTGGAAAGATACAAATTGTCGTTAAGAATTTTATAATATAACACACGTGAGTGCATCGTCGCCCTTTTTCTTTCCGAACTTGGCGGACACACTCTGTGTGTCTAGATTCGCAACACGAGCCAAAGAGAGTGTTGTGGATACATGAGTGCGACACATGATCTTTCCGCACGTGATAGACACGATATTTTTGTTACTCCTGCGAGATAAGCTTAAAATAAAATAGTAATATTAACTTAAGCATTTAGCAGTCCATAATCATAACCATAATAATAAACATAATTTTTTAAATTGGCTTATTACTTATAGGTTATAAAGTTGGATGGTAAGTAATGGATATACTTACATAGTGCCTCTATATTCTGCCTGTCAGTTAGGCGTGTGCAATGTAATGTCGTGAATGGAAAGTGAACGGTCCATATTATTCATATGTCTATGCATGGACTCAAACCTCAGATGCTCAATAATGAACTGTTTTATGGACGCGTACCATTAGCTACTATTTATTTACTCTTTACTTTACTTTTACTCTTTATAATTACTGTATATTTTGAATTATATGGATATTATCTTTTATTTATATAATCATAAAATATCATCACGAACTCCTATGTATGAAATACTTCGATTAGAAAGTAGAGTTTGTTTTTATTCCGTATAGGCAAAGACTTGATTGGTGAGTAGGTACTTTCGATCGGAGGTAATAGGATATAAAACGCAAAGCGTTGCATAGATGCAGCCACGAGCACACTCCGTAAACAGAAAAGCAAAACGCAACGTCATTTTTGAAAGATATCACAAATTTCTCGATAATTGGATTAATTTAATTTCTCAAAGCTATAGTAAAATTGTGACGATATCATGGCATCATATGGTCATTTCTAAATAGTAAACCTAAAAAATCTGTTAAAACAGCGTGGCGCGTGTCTGAAGGAATTTGGTGGAAAGGTACGTATCTATCTACATGTTGATATTTGGCTTTATGTGCTAATTTAAAATTTATTAAACAAAAATCTCGTAAAATCATAATTATCAAATTATTGTCATTGTAAGCAATAAATTTAGGTTATGTTAAGTTTAGAACAAAATCATTTTTAAGTCGTACACGTACGTCGTATTTTCGAATGTTTTTTTAACTGTGCTAGTGGCGGCTCTAGTGATAAAACAGTGCAGGATTATCTCCTATTATTGTGGCACATCACGCGCAAATAAGCCAATTTTTTGAACAGATGTAACAAATATACTACCAACGATGGACAGTCAATGATCCAATACTCTAACCATATATTGCAGTCAGTCCTCAAAACTTTCTCTATAAGCCTAGGGGATATGTTGTGATATTTTTCCGATAACAAGCAAACTTTCGCCCTTCGGCGGTCGTATTGAGACTATTCACTGCCTTTCATTTCCTTATCCTGTTTTTGTTACATAATAAGAATGTCATTGACTGAAACTATTTAGGATAGTATAATCTAATAATAGAATTACGTGTAAGTATACTTAGTTAAATAATTAAACAATAAATGAAATGTAATATTGGAATGGAAGTAGTTCTTTTACACCTATTATGTATTGAGATAACTTTATATAGTTGTGCAATGCTGACAGCTGTCTCACCACTATAGTGTCACCGGGCCCTGACTGAAAACCAGCGCTGCGGCGGTGGCTAGCATCTAGCCATATCGTCACAGCATAATGCTGAGTCAGGGACCCTTTTTCCACATATGCATGTGAAATTTTGAACTTACTCTAGAAATTGTAAAAAAATAACTCTTTTAAGTAATGAAATGTAATCGTGTAATTTTATCGTGTTATGTATATATGTGCAAATAAATTTAAATTCATTCATTCAATGAGTTTGTAAACCATACGTTATTTGATGAAGAAATAAATATCGAATATCTATTCGAACACATTATTACTACATGCAATTTGTTAAGTTTTTCACCTTATTTTGATGTACGAATATTTTTAAACCGTATATAACCCTAACCGTAACCTCCCGTATATAAGGTCCGTTTTTATTAGTAGCAAATATTTGGAGGGGGGTATGTGCTGGTCATTTGTATCACATTACACGAAAAAATAATCCTGTTACTTATATGAAAATTTTTCATACTAAAGAAAAATAAACCTCATTATATTGCGCCTTGGTGGCATAAACTTATCCATGTCGTTATTAATGAAACGAGTTTCATTCATACTTATTATTTCAGTATTAGAATAACAATAATTCATTCAATTGTAGAATTTTTAAACAAAAAACTTTGTAGTTTTTCTCGAAAATTTGAATAGAAAAAAAATATTTTTGCCCTATCGTTTTTTTAATAACCTATAGATGACACCCTAGAAATATTTGGCGGTAATAAGACAAGACCCTATATACCCTATTATATTGAAACAGAAACCACATGTAAAGGCAGAGATGTGAGAAAAGAAAGTAGGTGTATTGCGTTTTGCTGCACTTAAATCATCAATTGACCTTACACAAGCCTATTTAATAGTAAATCAGACAGAATCGCTGAGCTAAACAACAATAAACTAACGAGGGCGAGAAAAATGAAAGATTTGGTGTTTGTTTGCTCAGAGGTTGGGAGCTTGCCAAAAAAAATTGGAAATTTGTATTCAGAACTACAACTTAGAGGTTTGAAGTGAAATCACCAGACCAGATTTTTTCCACTATTTTTTATACCACTCGTTGACCTCACTCACTTCGTTTTCGAGCTATGACTGCTTATAGCGGATTGAATTTTTATATTTTTGTTATAACCTAAAACCATCTCTCATAGAGAGAGGGAGGGTCCCCCCTCCCACAGTGGACACATATACCATCAGTATTTATATTAAAAGTTAACTTATGGCCATAGCTTTTAGTTCAAAATAAAAAGACGATATTATGCTTCAGTTCCTAGAAATCTAAATTTTCACTTTCTCAATTTGTCAAAAGGTCGCGAAAACTCGGCGCAAAATATAGACGAGGCGGCGCGGCGGTGGCGAATTGAGGAGTGAACGTGGGAGGCGAGACGAGAGTCACCATGTTCACACTCGTCTTCGGCCTGCCTCGGAGTGTCTCGGCGAGTGTGTACAGCGGGCATAAATTGAAATTCAAAACTTTTATTTAGCACTGTAAACACCAGAAAGCAAGTACACAATACAGAAGTATACAAAGATTAATACATGCAGCACAAAACATCCGTTGTGGTACAGTGCCAAAAAGGATACACCAGCTCAGCATAATGCTGAGGCAAGCCACAGCGCTGATTTTCAGCTGGTCCCTCAGTGACAACACGGACGAAGAAAGCAACAGTGTGTGCGTGTTGTGTTGTTATAAGGACCTGATGGCCAGGAAAAATAACAGGATCTCCACAATAGTAAGTCATTAAATTTTTAATTTAGAGTAGATATCTTAGAGTTATAAATGCTAATTCTAAGATTCTATTTCCATCTTTCTATTTACGCAAAATATTATATTTAATTAAACTTGAAATTAAGCCTGAAGCCGACGACATGGCCCCGTCAAATTGCTCCAGATTAATTTTGATTCATTTTGTGTAGCTTCCACCTGTTCTCGATTTAATTACGTAGACTGGAGTCGTTGATAAGTAGGCATCTCGTTTCACATGATACCCGTGCTCCGGCACTAATTAAATTCTTTATACAACATGCCAAATAAACATTATTATGAGCGATCATGTTGCCTTGATACTAGGAGCTAATAAAATCTTGGAAACAATCTCCTCTATGATTTTTTAAACTACGTAAACGGAGCATTGTATTGTAGTAACGGGCTGGTTTCCGCAACTCGACATCTATAGCGCCTATTTTGCGTGTGATAGAAAAACAAGCCGCCCCAACCTCGCCAAAAAGTCCAGCAGTCCTTTAATGAGGACATTAATGTCATACAGGAGTAGGACTTCGGGAAGTAACATAAGGAGTGCCGAGGCTTTCCGCCTGGTAGGATGGTGACATCACTGCATTCTAATAGCACGTGGGCGACCGTCGCCTCTGCCTCCAGGTATGCTTTTCCGCAGTTGGGCTTTACTGAGCCGCAGGAACTCGGTAGATCTCTCGTGCGCTGGCACAGCGACATCTTTATCTAGCTGAAGTGTAGGGATATGACGGTCTCTGACACCCGTAAACGGAGCATAATCGCGCCGGTATTTATGTCTAGTAAACTAGACTGTGTACAGTCGACCAAGCTAAAGTATACCATGTGTCAAAAATCTTATAAGGTACATTTCAGATTCTTAAATGTTGATGTTTTGGGTAGGTTGACCTGTGGACGACTCATTAGTAATATATAGTATTCGATAGGATTCGAATAATTGGTATTCTACGAGTCTGTATCTAAAGTATTCTTTTGAATATTATCTTAGTAAATGCATAGTCTTCATCATCGGATTTAGATGGGCGAACTTACTTTTAACTTTCATTGACTATGGATGGGAGCTGAAAGTGCCGCGCTATAGCGTGCATATGGCTTTTAACTCGTGGATAAACGATCTTTGCTAGAGTACGGTACTTACTGACAATTTCCTTAGGTGTTCCCAAAATCTTACGTCTACATTGG
This sequence comes from Hofmannophila pseudospretella, assembly GCA_947369225.1. Classification (NCBI taxonomy): domain Eukaryota; kingdom Metazoa; phylum Arthropoda; class Insecta; order Lepidoptera; family Oecophoridae; genus Hofmannophila; species Hofmannophila pseudospretella. The sequence goes on along the minus strand of OX376330.1, from coordinate 8,638,207 downwards.
AGATAGTCAACAAAACTAGGGTAACCAATGGGTAACAGTCAAATTGACGGAACACCAGGCTTATATTATTAATGGTCCCGTAGATTACGTGACAAGGTGATTGCAACCCACCTCACGTGCGAATCACGCAATTTATGCATATGACGTGACGCCGACTGTACCGTTCATTCACGTACCTACTTACCTGTTTGAGAGAGTTACTTCACAATTGATACCAGCACTAGTGATGGGCTAGTTAAGTCAAAAAACCAAGTAGGTACATACTACCAATTTTGGGCATCAACTTAGTAACAACTATTTTGGCGTTTTCGCGAATGACAATTTCTACGAAAATTTATAAAGAAAAGTAGTCAACTCCACCTACAACTTATACGGCTTCGAGTTATTTAGAAACATGACGAACAAGCCAATTTATTAATAGGTACAATATGCTTCACAATTTTCTTCTCCACTTCATATTCATTCGTCTAGGAGCATTTGGTTTCCCTGAATTGTTCCTTCCAAAGTGAGAGATAACTAAACATGTTCTTGGGCGATAGGTAGAGCGATTTGCAGTTGTTTAAAATTTTGATCATAGCAGGGTTAGGCGCCGATCTAGGAGTCTGTTCTGCGGCCCTGGTCTTCAATTTTCTCATCCCTTTCAAGTAACTGTTTAGAAGACTTAGGTAGTGTCGGGTGAGGGTAACAATTGATACACTCTGGGGCGTAGGACGCGTTGCGGTCGGCACTATTTGGACATATAAGGTTCTTACTTAGAATGCAAGACCAATAACCGAACTTAAACCAGAGCCAGAGTTCCGATCTACGAGTCTGTTCTGCATCCCTGGTCTTCAATTTTCTAATCCCTATCATGTAACTGTTTAGAAGACTTAGGTAGTGTCGGGTGAGGGTAACAATTGATACACACAGGGGCGTAGGACGCGTTGCGGTCGGCACTATTTGGACAAACATTGTTCTTACTTAGAATGCAAGAACTGAACTTAAACCAGAGCCAGAGCTCCGATCTACGAGTCTGTTCTGCAGCCCTGGTCTTCAATTTTCTCATCCCTATCAAGTAACTGTTTATAAGACTTAGGTAGTGTCGGGTGAGGGTAACAATTGATACACTCTGGGGCGTAGGACGCGTTGCGGTCGGCACTGTTTCGACAAAGCCCTTGAGGGTGCTTTGTTGGAGAAATTGCTTGCCTGTCACTGTAGCAACCGCGTTAATTAATTCTTTGCAATATTCCATGTAAGGCAATACATTACACTAGAATAGTTTTCTTAGTATGGCAGTTTCCATAACCGAAAATTTAATACCTAATAGAGAGAAGCATCTGTATAGGGTGCTATTTTATTATAATTTTATTTTAGATGCGAATATTTTGAGGAGGTCATTACATGGTTATAAGTACCACTTTGCTTAAAAAAACCCGTCTAACTCATAATGTTACATTTCCATTAAAAAATCAACATCGCCTTACATTGAATAAGGAAGATTATTTTCTGTAGGTAAATAAAACGAAGAAAACTGTCAATGTACAGCGAAGTAAAAAATATATTATATTTGATCTCTAAACCAGTCTGAAGACTCAATATAGCTGACGTCACCAATGTCTCGCATAAATTTTTATTAAAAAATAAAATATTGCTCCAATTTTTATTTTCAAATTATACCTAATGAAACTTTTCCTTCGTTCCCTCAAAGTTACGTACTGTCGAGTACATCGTCTTTATATTTCGCTTTAAACTTCATAAAATATCCTCCTTCGCATGCGGAACATACTCCATTCCATTGTGTTACTTTGTTGGGAAGTTTGAGAAAGAGTCTACATATTGCTGTCGAAGCAAACGACTGCGCTTCGAACTGAGTTCCAACTACAAATACTTACACTGTAAAGTACGGGTCATGAAACTTCTAGATATAAGTAATGGAAATAATTATGGAAAGATAAATTTGGAAAGCAAAATTGACACAGTGACTTGGGGTTATAAAAACCGTTTGCTCGTCTGCTCTACTTAATCAATAAAAAAAAACTAATTTACATGTTGGTAATACAACTAAACGATTTTTACTGTCTTTATAAAATCACAAGCGCTGTAGCGAGACCATAGGTGACTCTAAAATCGTTTTAGATGCTAGTACATAACATAAGGGATTTTCCATTCAGTTGTTACAAAGTAGAATTACGACTCCGTTACGTATACATGTAACAATGTTACAGTGATAAATATTTTTACTTGGACTTCATCGTATTACATACGAGTATAGCAGCATAAAATGCCGTACATGAGCTCTATAAAAGAGCCAGTACAAAAGAAGCCGTTCATAGAATCCTTTACCAGCTAAGTCACGATACCAGCGTTATATAGATTTTGAAAAGGTTCACACTTTTTTTTTAACTTTTGAATTACTTATAACTGTTATCTCGTTAGATGCATCGATAGCGTAATGATCTGTGACTCGTAGTTCCACCTACAATGTCCCACCATGACTCGTAGTCCCAATTAATGTTGAGTTCCTAAAATATTGTGATATTGTTTATGGCCAAATTAGTGGGACCAAGAGCAACTGCATTACGGCTGACTGATGATCCCACCAGACAGTGGGACCACGAGCCCATTATATCGAGATACTGAACCACTAGTGGGTCAAATTAGTGGGATCACGAGTCGTAACCGGGCGTAATAGGTATATGACGCCGGATGATAGAATTTTTTTAAGGTTAGACCAATAATACACTAACCGTCAAATAAGTATAAACAATATGACGATGATACGGTACTGACCATAAGAAGAGGCACTGGCTTTTCTAAGCACCGTAGGAACCTTTATAGGACATCTTTCTAGATGTATCTTTCTTTATTTGTAGATGCAGAGGGAACAACACTAAAACTAAACTGAACCCAGATTTTCCTACGCAACGTATATATTTAGGAAATAAGCAACGTGTAAAAGAGCGTTCCATAACCAGTTGAAATAATCCACGTTGACAACTGTCCATGTTCCATTACCGCGTTAACAGCTGAAAATGTATCAAACTTGTATTCAAAACAAGCAATGGAACGTGTACCTCTGTCATAGTGAATAATTTCAACTGGTTTTGGAACGTACTCTAAATTTAGGAAAAATAACTCCGTAGCAGGAATGTTCTTTATCTGAAATTGTACACCGAGTTTGTATTATAATCAAAAGATAACATATTTATAATAATTATAGATTCCTGAGTGTTTGTCAAAAATACTAAAAATCCTATATACCAACGCAAATTCCTAACTATAGGTTGATCGTTGGCCTACTGTATATATAGCTGGGTACTAGATAACAAGTACACTCACATTAGTGTAGGTCTGGCTGCGTGTGGCACCTCATTTGCTCGACAAAAGGTGCCATTCCGGCCCTAATGACAGAATTCAAGCTCAGCGTCACCATTACCGAGACGACTCAGCGTCAGATTCTTTTATCGTTAAGGCTTCAGCAGAAAATCTAGGACGTGTTCCTAAGAAAATAGGCTTTATTTTATGAATTTCAGCCGTGTAAATTATTTCGAGTAGTAAATTGAGGTGGGTTCTCTAGAACCGTAGTTAGTGACGTAGGCGTAGGTATGACGCTGAATTCGGAATTTCTCGTCCCAGAAAATTATCTGCGGGGCTAAAATATTTTTGTAGGTATTAAAGGAAAGTGGTGTTGGAAGGTTAAGTACGTTAAATCACATTTTTAATATAAACAGTAAATATTTTGCATAAAACAACATTTTGACTATAATTCTCCGGTTTTGTTTGTGATTTACGAGTTATCACATCATACATTTGTGAAAATGGTTTGGAAAGAAAGAAATAATATATTTCCAATACACACATAAAAACAATTAGGCACAGAAGATAAAAATAATAATAAACATACATTATAAAAATAAATAAGCAAAAAGTAATGAAGTTTGTTGCGGTTTGGCTTGGAAATACCCGATGGCTTTTTCGACTCTTGATGTCTTAAATCTGTTAATAACAAATTAAAAACAGTTTTTGTAGTATAAACAAAAATATATGGTCTATATCAAAATGGGCACTATACAAGGCAGATATCCTGATACCGCGTGGCACTTGGCGTGCGGGACATATCGCTGGCGGGGCTCCAACCTGTCCGTGGCGGGCTCATCCCGTCGCTCGCCATATCCCGTCGGATCTCGCCCTAACCCGTCACGTGGGACAATACCCTGCTCAGCATCGCTTCTAGGCACAGAAATCAGACTAGTAGCGCCTTCTCCTCTAGAATGATGATAGCACTGACGAGCCAAAGGATTTGTGAAAATGTACATTGTTCCAACATTTGACATTTCAATGCTCGACTAATGTATGGGAAAATGCTCACATCGCGTGCGGCAACTAGCAGAAGCAGTTTCCAAATAAAACTTAGTTAGCTAGCAATCTGCGAGTATAGGCCAGTCTGCGAGTAACCTATCTTTAGGGGGTGAATTTCAAAATCTTTGCTTCTGGGTTATGTGTGTCATTAAAAACAGTTTTTGTAGTATAAACAAAAATATATGGTCTATATCAAAATGGGCACTATACAAGGCAGATATCCTGATACCGCGTGGCACTTGGCGTGCGGGACATATCGCTGGCGGGGCTCCAACCTGTCCGTGGCGGGCTCATCCCGTCGCTCGCCATATCCCGTCGGATCTCGCCCTAACCCGTCACGTGGGACAATACCCTGCTCAGCATCGCTTCTAGGCACAGAAATCAGACTAGTAGCGCCTTCTCCTCTAGAATGATGATAGCACTGACGAGCCAAAGGATTTGTGAAAATGTACATTGTTCCAACATTTGACATTTCAATGCTCGACTAATGTATGGGAAAATGCTCACATCGCGTGCGGCAACTAGCAGAAGCAGTTTCCAAATAAAACTTAGTTAGCTAGCAATCTGCGAGTATAGGCCAGTCTGCGAGTAACCTATCTTTAGGGGGTGAATTTCAAAATCTTTGCTTCTGGGTTATGCCGTCCTGGCACTATAATAGGTACTTCGTGTAGAACCCCTTTAAAGGATCCCACTTCGAAAGATGTGACAAGAAAACAATAATAATCAGTGCGCCGCCCTTTTTTCGAACTTAGCGGACACACTGCCGTTTGCCGTGTATCCGTCCGTTTGGGATACATTTGAATATTACACAACATTAAATGTTGTTTTGAAATATTCTAAAAGGCAATCCTAAAAGGAATATAAATATTTCGTATCACATGATTAGCTGATGATTATAGCTTGTGTACAACACTGCTATACAGAACTCTAGGTTTATTTCTCTATCAAATTTATCATGAAGGTGCCTTCCTTGATCGAGTGCCTCAAAGACCCTGGCACCCCTTGGTAAAAACGCCTCTTCGAGCTAAACTTAAAACTCTAATTTGCTATAAAGAGGCGCTCCGCAGTCAGCTTTAACCCTCTTCTGTCGCTTGTAAAATTTAAGCTAACTCCAAATATCTTTTAGACTAGCGCATGTCCACAAAGTGAAAGGTGCTTTTCGCAAATACGTTTTGGAATATTTCCGCGCTACGATGCAAAATTGCCTTCTGAAATATGAAATCCTTACAATAGGATGTGTAAAATGCAATTTGCACTTAGATAGCTGTCTTATCTTTCGCATTAGGTAAACCTGTAATACATGTAAGCTATAGGTATATTATATCACCCTAAATCCTGCACTACGAGTATTCAAAATTGTCTATGATGGTAGCCGTTTTAAACATGAATGAGAAGCTTAAAACACATACAAAAAGAAAACATGTTTTATGGAAATCGAGCATTTTTTTATCTAAGGAAAAATAGATGGGTGATCCAGATATAAGAACTTGCTTTTAAAAGCACTTTGAAGTGGGAGAATTACAATTAAAGTTGGATAACATAACCCTGGCTGAGACCCAACGATGTATCCGGTAGCACGCGGGCCCCTTGCGTGAAAATTATAGGGTTGTCAGATTTTTGCGACAAAGAAATGATTCCAAAAAGACGGTACTAAAGTAAAGTTTCTATTAAGAACAATATATTGTCAACTATAAGAATGCTACTTTGTAAGACTAAATTATTTTCATGAATGTGGAACTTTTCATGGGAAGACAAAGTAGAGCGGATTCACAAATACAGTATGACTGGTAGCTATAGTTTTATCACACTAGCTATTTTTGGATTCGATTTTGCCTCTGTGATTAGTTGCTAAATCGCGGCAACTTATATATAGTAGTAACTTATATATAGCAGCTTAACAAATGTAGCAATTTTTAATTGTAATAATCGAACTTGGCAGGACGCGGGTTGTTCCGGTTGGATATTCCAAAGTACTCGTATTCAAAAATTACGGGACGGTGTCCCGTAAAACGGGACGCCTACCATCACTAGTGCGTGCTCTATACTCACTCATTGGAAGGGTAAAGAGGACACGACCGCCCCCGCAGGGTTGACCCTCGAAATAGTTTCCATGTCTAACTCGGCATCGAAAGCACTATTTAACAATGCAACGTGGGTATACTTAGATGCCTATTTATAGAGAGGTATACGAGTGTAATATAATCTATAAGTTACATTCAGAGTCAGTGTTGCCAAGTCAGTTATTTTTTAGCTGGACTTTTGAAAACATTTTAGCAACAAACACACAAAAAATTGCCACTAAATCTAGCAACTTTTTGAGACATTGTTCTTCAACGATTCTTACATTATTCTATAACCTACAAATTGTAACTGAATATTTACAAAGAACTTCCTATTATGTATTTAAAACAAAATTAACTATCATAATGAAAATAAACAGGTTACTGTCTACATAATGCATACAGTTCCGAAAAGGAAACTCGAAAAGTACATGGAACCTAGCGTTATAGTTTAGGCCAAATGTATTGGTAATGTACTTACATTCAATAGTAAGTACAAGTATTGGAAATGTATAACTTAGACCTGGCTATAAATATACTGTGCATGTCGTTCCTAAGTACTCACCTACTCAAACTTGCATCGAATATCTTCTGGTGCCAAGAAAGAGGTATGGAGAGAATACATAATACAGACAGGAACATGAAGTCAAGTTTGCAGGAAGATGGTAGATTCTGTCTATAATATTTTAGAGCATAGACTAAGAGCCAAATATTAGACTATACGTTCGAATATAGCTCGCAGCAAAAAATTTCACACTTTTCTAGATTGGAATTTCCGCTTCGCATGGCGTGCATGCCTTTTTTTTAAATATTAGCTGGTTTTTCTGATTCTCCTTGATGCAAGCATAGATAAATTAATGTATATTCACAAATATTTATGCAAGCTGCTGTGATGGTCAAGCTACAACGTAGAGGACGTCGTAGCCGTTTGGTTCTAGCTAGGACATACTTCTCGTAGACCATTCTCAAAATGACATGAAAGTGCTACAACTTTAGAGCGGAAAGCTACGCTAGTTATGCTACGGCGTAGAGGACGTGCGCGGCGAATGTACTAATATTTTTTTTCCTTATTTGTCTATTCATTTTGTCCACAACACTTCTTTTAAAATTCACTAAAAACAATTCAAGTAGATGCAAATACTGCTACTTTACCATTTTGTTTGCAGTAGGAACTATTCCGCTGTCTGTACTATTTTGCATATTTTAAATTTCCGGGACAAGCCCGAATGGGTTCCGGGCTACAGGCAGCTAGTTCGGACACCCTCTCGCTGAAATGCAGTCGCGATAAATAATACACATTTTATATTTTTACAAGTTTTTGGCTGAAAAATGTGTCACAAAACTTTTGTATGCCCAGGTATTATATACAGATTGCTCGCTTAAAAAATCGTTGCTAGAGTTTTGAGACTATATTTTATACAATGGTAGTAATTTACTGCTATACAATTAATTAATTAATTCATAGTAGACATACGTGGCAAATCGTGCATCTAATATAATATCTAATAGGTATTCCGCCCAGTCACCGACAGCCTCTGGCGCCACAATTATACGCACAATAGCTTGCTAATGGTTACTGGAATACACCTTCATGACTGGCTCTAAATACGATACATCGGGAAATGTCAAAGTCGTAAAATGTCAAGACGTCAAACTCGGAGAATGTCAAGATCGCCAAACGTCCAGTCACAATGTGTGCAATGTGTCCAATGTCAACGTTGGGACGAAACGGGGATGACACGGGGACTAAACTGGGACGAAATTGTGTATGCTATGCAATGTGTCCAATGTGCAATATTAAGTACCCCTGTCGTCCCTGTTTCATTCCCGTGCCGTCTCTGTGTCGTCCCAGTGTCACCCATTGACATGGGACACATTGTGACTGGACGTTTTGCAATCTTGACATTTTCCGATCTGGACAATTGCGACTTGGACATTTTACGACTTTGACTTTTCACGACTTGGACGTAATTTGGAGTCTTGAAATTTTACGGCTTTGAGATTTCTCGACGTATCGTAAATTATATCTATTGGACCTAAATCAAGCGTAATCCTTAAGCGTAAGCAAAGCACCAGCTCAGATAATTCAGTCTTCCGCTTCCCTTGTCCAGCGATCATCAGGAACCATCATCTGTCCAACAGCATTTTTTTACACACTGATACCTCTTGTTTTTGAGTCAGTAGGGTCATATAGAGCACTAGGTTAAGTCAAATAAATCAATGATTTAACAGAGGGGCCCGTAGCCTAGTTTCAGCGTGATTCGAATGTTGGGCGCGGTCAGAACCAGGATGGGTGACTGCCAATGGCACATTTTCTTCTAAAATCTCCATGTCTAGGTAAGCACGTTAAAATGTCTATCTCGGTTGCTGTCTACGGGAGCCTGAACAACTCTAACAATAGGTTGGCGGCTGACCACACTACAACAAGAAGAATGGTTTAACAATCTTTTAATAATTTAACTTTTTAAGTAAACAGACGTGGTTGGATACTGGTTCAAAGCAAAGAGTATTTATTTAGGAGATATTAGAGACCCACCTGAAGACTAGCACAGACTACTTTCAACACTTCCCAGGTCTTATAATTCGCTAAACAGAGACACCATTGTACGTAGAGATATAAATGAGGCAATTAGGGCCAAACAATAATATTTCGAGGTTTAATATTTTTAATTAAATTGAAATATTCATTCATCCTTGCGTCCACTTATACAGGCATTTATCTAAGGACAAAATTCCTGCTAACAAAAGGGTCCTCAGTCAGATTAAATTTCCGGCGGGGTCCACTCCAGCCTAGAATGCCCTTCATTATTACCCCGTTACAAAAGAGCCCACTGTAGCACTAGAATATTAGAATCCTACTCATTCATTTCGTGCCCCGCGTTATTCCGTTTTCGGTTTACTTTGGCCACTTTGCGTGGAATTTTAAAAGGCTTATATTAATATTTGACCGATCGCAATTAAAAAGATGACTAAAAGCGGGTTCTGCTATAGAGTGGCTTTCGAAGATTGAATGGAGTACCTACAGTAATGTTGATTTTTGAACATGAAAGGGCTGGAAATATTTTTAGAACACTTGATTCAGAGTTCTACGAATTATTCTGAATTTGAACATTATTAAGAGATTAAAAAAATAAAAATAAAAAAAAGAATTAATTCTCCGAATCACAATTGTTGTTCTCTCCGTAAACTTTTGTTCGACGAAGCGTGTTCGTCTCTCATATAGAACAAACTGATAATACGGTTTCTAACTCCTCATACTAGTTCAGTAAGTAGGTAATTACTGGACAAGCCTTGCGAAAAATAATTTATCGCAGATCAAGGCAATGTACAACCTTAAGGCAAGATTTATGATTCGGTTCATATTATGCAAGTTGCACGATGTATCATTGGCCTATGTACTACCCATATACTTACTCCACAATCTTCATTACAACAAGAGTCATTGAACTAAATTAAAAGTGGCGTAGTAAGAAAAAATATTATAAATAAATAATTTTTTTAAATGGTTTAGAAAAAAGTTCTCAATCTATACTCGTATCAATATCTACTCCAATCTCAATCATTGAATTTTGTTCCTTTTGTTACTTTCTTTGTTTTCGTTTATTGGTATTACAACATGTTGAGAACTCACTATTCATTACAAGATAATCACCTAAGACTTAGAACCCTCTCAATCTGACGTAGAGAAACTGACACCTTTTCTAGAGTTCGAACTCTCTCGGAAAACGACAAAAAATTTTAGAACATCAAACCTTCAAGGTCATACACTAGTTGTTTTCTTATTTCCAAAGCGATTCGAACGGAATTTTTAGACATTCTAATTATTTTTGATAATAACAAGAGTTGTTTCTTCTTTACTCGTAGGCGATGGCGGCTACCATTATGTCCATTTAAAATAGAAACGGTCTACGAACAACATTTAATAAACGCTTATGAGAGCAATGTTCATAATAGTTCCTGCTCCTAAAGGCTCATACAAAGTATATTTTCTCCCTTTGTCTATAGATCCGAGGGTGTCTTCTCTCGACGTTTTATTGCGCGAGTTGAGCAATATCACCGGCCCAACGAGGGTGTTACACGACGACGTAATTCCGGGCTGCTTGCACAAACTGCCACTAAACACTTTATTAAGTAATGTTCCGCTTTAGTATGCTCCGAATATTTGGGACAGTCTATTTCGAATGTTATTTTTATGGAGATACTTCTTACTGCCGTAGTATTATTTACTTCATGCAGCATTGAGTGAACGCGCGCGCGCCCGCCCCTAGGGAGATTATTTTTTCTTTCATCCAAGGAATTACCTTTGTACCTGATAACATTTTTGTGGTTTGAAGTTTATTTATCAAAAACACACATGGTATATGATACAGTTCATCTAATAATAACATTCAGACATGTAAACGAATGTGGTGTGCTATATCAACCTAATAAGACCAAGGCTAGTCCTTGGGGCTATAGTTAGCGATCAAAAACGCTGCAGGGACGTTTCCTGATTAAGAATAAGTTGAAGTTATGCGTCTAAACCTTAATTACACCTCAGTTAAAGCTGATACTTAAAGGATCAGTGTATCCTACAAAATATAACATTTTCGTCGCTTTTCGAATCTTTACAAGCGTAATATAAAAAGTTGTTACGTAAAATATAATAATGTACACCTCCAAAAACTAATCACTGGCTAACCAATTGAGAATGTCATTATTTTCTGAGCAACGTTCTAATCACAGCAAAATTGCTCATTCTCCTTAGAAATCCGTATTCCAAAGCATTTTGAATGAAATCAGCAGTTAAATCGGACCCGGAATGTCTGTGCTTGGAACTAATGCAATAAAAGACTGGAACGTTGAATTTCGTTGAAACTAGACTACGTGGTATCACTGGTATTGAAACACAACTGATTGACGCTAACGACCATTTCTTCCGAAAACCGTAAACAAAGACCTACCCACGTAATGTAGTCAGTAATTTACGAACTAGAATGCTAAAGCATAAAAGTCGGAGCTGCATAATTGATAGCCGGTGTAATTATATCAGGCTCGGGTAAAGTTGGAATCTCTCGATTTAGAAGAAATTAAGATTTTTGGAAAAGATAATCTAAATCAACCTCCTTGCCATCAACTTCAACCTCATCGTCAGCGTTTATCTCATCTCATTTCGTATTGGCATCTTCATTTCTTCATTTAAATTCAAAATCATGTTCCAATTCCATTTTTAAATTTCATTATTCCATTAATTTCATTGTTTTTATTTGTACATGGACTTTTTATCTGTATTTCGTCTCGAACGGACGTCTCCCGTTCACTTATTTCCTACTACCTATTTTCTGTGTTACCTACTATGTGTTCTTTTCCTTTAAATATATTATTTTAAAACCAATTCTTCTATTTCTTCATCTGCGCACTGTCCTAGAACCCTGCTAGCCGGCAATAGAGGACAGATTGTAGCAAGTGTAGCCCTGTAATACCTACTTGTGATAAAATTGCCGAAAGTAGAAGACTTTAGCAAACCAATCTCAGACATAGATCGATAAAAGTCATTAACCGCCTATTGCCCAATGCAGTCGCTATTCAAATGCTATGTGATTTGGAAGCCGTCCATGCCGGAGCGTCCAACGCTAGCGCCATTACTTTCCACCAATCTAAACTGATCCACCCTGCCCCTCTAAAGCTCACAAAAATCAGATTAAAGAGAAACAAAGCCTCACAAAAGTGAGGGTTCTCTTTTATCTGGGCGAGTTATACCTGCGAGAGAGCAGTGATGAGCTAACTCACAGTTACGTACCTCAATGGCCGCTGTTAAGCTCTGAACGAGGCCTTATGGCTGAAAGAAAAAAAACGCCGGGATAGATAAAACACAGAGAGGCAGTTTGGAAAGCAGTTTATGTCTAGCTGAGTCGATAATGGCTGGACGAAACGCTTTCGCGGATACGTTGTGTCCATTGATTTTTTTAAATAAAGGGACGAAGCGTTTCGCTGACGTTAAGTCGCAGATATCGGCAACATCCTTGGAGATATTGGAGGATCTGTTCAAGAAAAAAATACTTGATAAAGAACCCAATATGAACGACAAGGGCAAAGATTTCATAAAAATGATGACAAGGACATAAAATTGTACAGACCAGATTTAAAAAAATAGATAATTTGGTTTAAATTTTTCCGCGACCAACATTTCAACCTGCGACCTTGCCGTTCCATGGCATTGCGCTACGGAACGGCATGTTGTTGTCACTGCTTCCGGCTTTAAATTAATCTTCTTTCTGTATCCGTCTGTATGGCAACGTAAGCGACATCTAAGAGATTCTTTTCTGAATTAGTTTGATACGTTGATGATGGGAAGAGATACGAGTATATGGGAACTCATTTTACACTTAAGACGTGGGTTAGTCCAAGCCGTTCTGGATGGTGAACTACATTATCCCATGTGTCTTGGTGAATGGTGATTAGCGACATTGTTTTCTAATCAATGCCTAGCTAAACTATACGGACGTAGATGCTATGTAGATACCTAAGTACCTACACAGAATTGAGCGCTTCAGTTCATCTATTAATTTATCTAATTATACCCATAGGGTATAGTTTAATGATCTATACATATTCATTCATTGTTAACACAACGAAATCTGCTTTAACATCAAACTGTACCATCTCATTAAAGTTAACTTACCAATGAAGTTCACATTTGTTTGAAAAGCCGTGTAACATATATGTTATAAGAGGCTTAGCAGGTATGGCGCCAATTAACGGAGTATACCGGTATATAATGCTGCCGCCGCTGAGATTGAGTCCCGTTAATGAGACGCACCTGTATAACGTTAAATTATACCGCCATTGATGTTAAGTATGAACTTATGAGGTGTCTTTGGTACTGCCAGAATGTATAATGACTGAAAACGGTGCAACGGTTGGGCGGTTTGGCGCCTGAGGGGCTATTATTCCTCCGAAATACCCTGGTTCACCGTTTACATAATCCCTTAGAAACATGATAAATAGCTTATAGAAACCGAGAAATGTACTAGAGGTAAAAAGCTCTTTTAAATATCTCCATCAACTAATTAGGCACCGTACATTTTGTCGTCATTTAATTTAATTGAGTGCCATCGTGGGAGTACGCCTTTCATTGCGATTCGTGTTTGTGTGGGTTGGTAAAACTCACCGAATTCACTGCAGCCATCGCAACATGGGCGGCGCCGCTCCGCCAATCTGGCTACCAGCACATTCTGAAACAAATAGCGACATAAATCAGTTAATTAATTACCTAAAATCCTGCGCTAGCAAATATTCCACAAGTATCGATATTCAATAAAAACAACCATCCATTTAGCATCGAACCGAGACCAGTCACCGACGTCATTCGTCGTTAAGTAAATTAGTCGCAGAGCAATATCGTAAATGCTTCTGAAAGATTCGACCTTGTTGACATCTCGTATGTGCTCTGACTCAATGCAGTCTCCGGCCGCGACACGGCGTTTCGCCTTACAGAAGGCGGTGGAAGCCATGGAAGGGAACCGAGCGTGCAAGCGGATCACGGCCTATTACACGACAACGTAAAACACAGAATCGGTCACTCGACACGGCAATGAGATACGTCTCGCGGCAAATAGAATAGACGCGTTCACAGTCACTAGGGCAAACGTCCAAGTCCATTAATAAAATTGAATCAGACGGACATTCCGTAGCACAATATGTGCACGTGTCGGAATAAATAAGCTATGCGGATTGCGGAGCATGGAGCTCCTGTGAGCGCCGAGACCATTGTGGGCGCTTCGCTACCCGCTGCGATACTCATAAATGGATGAAAAGCGATTCTCTTAATTTGTACCGTACAACTATTTTCCACCGCACATTAATTAAATTTAATCACTTTTCGCATAGTAAAGTGTCTAAATAATTTTCAACATGAAATTCAACAGGCAATTTTAAATTTAACTATGCGCTAACAATAAGAGCTAATTGCTAATAATACAGAATGGATCTTTACGAAAACGTTTGTCACTGTCTATACTATAATAATGTTCAAAAAATTTATTTAGACATCTTTTGAAAAGCTCTATCTAATACAGAATTTTCTTTCAGAATATCAAGCAATAACAGAAACGTAGGTATAGGTAGCTACGAGTAGATGGCAAATATCTCCAAAGTCAATAAAATGAGAACTTTAGTGGAACTACTAGCGCGTGTAATAAAATTGTTGTCAAATGTTTAAAGTTAGTGAAACTATTCTTATAGCGGTATTACGTTGTGGAATAGTGCTCAAACTTCTAGCTATAATCTGGGATTAATTTCAAATGTCTTTATATATATTAAGCTGCAGCACGTCTACGTGACTTTTTCTATCAGAATTAGGGCCTAAAGATACGACACTTAATGTTCCTTCATAATCATCATCATTATCATCAATAGCCTATTAACGTCCCCACTGTTGGGGCACAGGCCTTCGCTTGCCATGGCCTAGTGCTGATTGGTGAGTTTCACACGCCTTCAGAAACAGGGTAAACAGGAATAAAGGATTTTAACAAAAACATTTGCCGGACTTTTACCAGGTGATCCACTCATGAGTGTGAACAACTCGTCAAAAAGTTTTTAAATTGGCCAATACATTTTTTGCAGACTCTCCATACAAAATAAGTGACCTTGAGCGAACGATGTATAAAACTTTTAAAACTTTTGGGCAAAGTTGTTCATATTCATGATGGAACTCCTGGTAAAAGTCCGGCGAATTTTTGCGTTTTAGTGGTCGGTTTGTTATACTAATACTTATACGAGTGACTATCAAACCTCAATAATATAACTATCTATGTCTATAACAAAGCATGAATTCGAATGTTATTCAGAATTTCTGTTCAACGACGGAATTTCTAGATAAAATCGCATGAAATTTTGACTACGAATTGAAATCTATTGAGGACACGAATTCCATTACAGTAAGTATATAATTTCGTAAAGCTCTTGTTTGAGCCTGCGATGTAATCTGTTATATTAGTGTTACTATGTAAACACACTCAATATCAATACATAGTAAATATCGGTGAAAGTAACTTACGTAACGAACAAACAAATAAACTACTTATATCTATTTTGGTATGAAGCTCAGACGGTTTTTGACACAACAAAACAAGTACATCATACATACATAAATTCACGCCTGTTTCTCGCCTGCATATGAACTAATAACTCTAAATTAAAAATTTAAGAAACCCCCGACGTTCAGTTGTGGAGTTCCCCTTACCTTCACCTTCCTTCTACCTTTACCTTCTTGATCATCATCAGATCCTCAAGGTTCCAGATGTGGGAATGTCACCATGGTCATAAACATTAGAGCTCAAACTCGAATCACCTAACTGTTACCGTTCCAAAAATCCTATCATACTCCAACATCCCAAGATACTCCAAGATCTTAGAACCACCGATCCAATTTTCATCTGACATAGCTAAGAACATTCAACAGATTAGACCTGCGGCGCCTGAAGGCGCATCGACGCGGAGCTCGGCCTTCGGCCATGGCTATGTTAAAATTCCTAGCTCCACATTATTTTCATTTATTTTTTTACCGCCATCTTTAATATTTTCTCTTGTATCAGGATTCCCTACAACTTTAGTTCGAGAAATCTAACTATTATAGTTTGGACGGACTGATTATCTTCCAATTCTTCCAGTTTCATATTGTGAAATTGAAGTTCAGTTTCTTTTTGGCCATCATCAGATCCTCAAGGTTTCAGATGTCGGAAGCGCACCATGAACCTGAAAATGTGTGCTTAAATTCGAACCAACTAGCTATTACCGTTCCAGAGATCTCATCTGACATCAATGATACTCCAAGATCTTGAAAACCACTGGTCCAATTTTTATCAGACCTGGCTAAGAAAACTCTCAACAAAATTCTCTATTAAATTAAAAAAAACCGGGTCCAAATCGGATAATCCGTTATCAAGTTATGTTGCCACAGATAAAACTCAAACAAACAAACAGACAGACAAACGTGTCAAACTTATAACACGCTCTCCCTCGATCGGTCGGGGGGTTAAAACATGTATGCAGTGGTAACTACGGGAGAATGTGAAAGTTACCTATGAAAGTTGGAATTGAATTCAACACTATAGCGAGTGTTATACATTACCAAGATCATGAGGTAATGTAACGTGAGATTTCTATTGGCAAAGACCATCGATCGGGTGGTTCATTTACTAGTCTACTCTCGCCTTAAATTAAAAAAAATCTTGTATTATTTTTTAAAAAAACTCCTTAGAATACCTTTTTAATCTACGAGTATCTGGTTTAGGTACCAACACGTTTTTAACAGAATGTTTTTGTCACAATTTATTAATAGCACTATCTCTATTATATGTCAGACAGAGTATTTGTACTTTATATTCTTAGTTGTCTGTTTTCTCTAGACATAATATTAAAAATTATATTTGGGTGTTATTTGTATAATGATGTTAGGAGAGTAACTGGCAAGGGGCGGGGTTTAAAAAATCATTCATTACTCTCTGTAAGCTGGTGCCAACTGCTGGACGGGAGATGATTGATACCCTGTCACTATGGACGTAGATGTTACTGCTTCAAAATATTATTTTGGGAATATCAAGCCCCAATTTCGTGGTAAGAGTTATGTGCGAATTAAATTAAGAGCCGAATTACATAATTAACAAAGTTTATGTGAAATTGAATGCGTGGTAAAGAAGATTTTTTTTAAATCATTGGTAATGTTTTACACATTACTAATATTAAAATGCCCGTGCTAGGAGTTGTTCGCCACAATGGTCCAAATGTGGATTCGATTCAGCAGGCAGCGCTTGCGTGCACGTGCATCCATTGTCGCTTCAAAGATGAAGATATGTAAATAGGCACAAGAATACAATAGAAGAAAATACGAGTATGTGTAATGAACTCTAAATGAGTCTATATTTTTCACACTCGGTGTAGTTACTCGGTAGAACTTCATTTTAATTAAAGGAAAATAAGATTTTCACCACAGATTTTTATTTATTTCCATATAAATTTACCGCGACCGATTTTTATCGTTTTGAACAGTTGTGTTATTTTCGTAAAAGACCCAAGACCTATTAAGACAATAAGACCTATGATAAGGTATTTTAATACGACAATAGAACAAAAGATCTTGCACTTTCTCCTCTTACAAATAAAGCCGAGTAGGTACACTCTTGCACGAAAAACGACTACAAAATAAAGACAAAGCGTCTGCTTTATGAAGACGCCCATCATTTTTATCACTTTGCTTGAAAAACTTTAATAAAGTGGCGACTGGGGACACGGTGAAGCGCAGGTGAGATATTACATTTTTATGCACAGAGTAGGTATTTTTTTAATATAACATTCGCATAAAGAAGGCGTTATTAGGTAAGCTATTCAGAAAGTGTTTCTAAACTTTGGTTGACTTTGTCTTTTAGGCAGCTGATATAATATTATAAAGAACTCGTCGCAAGAATTATTAGAGCTAAATAAGACAGTAAGACAAAATTCCTTCTCGAAGTTCCTGTTTGCAAAGACTACAACCTCACCGATTGCCACAATTATGGTGTTTTATCCTAGTGCGATTATATTTGATATTACTTGTTTGTGTTTCCCCCTCCCTTTATCACACACACCTTCTTACACGCCCACTCATCCTCTCTATCTTCACACACACACACACACACACACACACACACACACGTTGTATTAACCTTTATTATTATTCTTTTTTATCTTTCTTTCAAATTTAGTCTGTTTTTTTTTCCCATTCTGTTACATGTTCATTTGCACTGGTCACAGAAGCGATATGTCCTCCGAGATACAGGAACTTCCTAGTTCGGAGGTCAGCGTTTACTATAACTAAGTTGTTGCTCACTAATTTTATTTAGTTCAATATAACATATGCTTAAGTTGTTACTGGTGTATGGACAGTGAATTTTTTGTAATCTAACCGCACAAATAAACTTATTCTTATTATAAAAGATCCTAAATCCCGCGACACGATTTAGAGCACCAACCACTTCTTGTATTAATTTAAGTTGCAAAATAAATTTATTTGAATTTATTTTTGAATTAGTGGTGAAAGTATATTTAAATCTATTCAGTAGTTTACTTAGGTACTTCATTGTTTCAGTATAATTTTTCACAAAAGATTTATTAAACATAGACAATGTAATCCAATGGATAAATATTAGGAAAGTACCTCGTACGTTCATGAATTTTAAAGTCAGAGCACCCACCATACCAAGTAGGTATCACCAGAATAAATGTAAAAGGGTCGCCCTCTATTTCCAATACCTAAATTCATCAAAAACCCTCTGAAATCTACTATACAAGCACAGTGAGGCAAATAGGCAAAGCCATTAACAAAATTGAATTAGCGAACGGTATTGGATGACAATGGCACTTCACAGGCGCACAAAGCAATGTAATCCGCAAAAGTACCGAATCCAAATCTCGTATTCAAAACAAAAATGCTTTGATGTTTTGATAAGCTGAAAGACAATATCTATGTATATGTAATCAGTTATAGTGGGTATACCTACGTCGTCTACGAGTATACATGTAGGTTTTTAGTGATCCGAAACTTTCGAAGGGTAAAACTACTCCGTCTGTCATGTGGGTCTAATGCCTAAACAGAATAAGATACAGATTTTCACAATGTGTCTCCCTTACAACGTGAATTGGCGGAATTATTGTGCCTTAAACACAATACCAAAAGCCATTAATTAAAAAAAAAAGATACAGATTTCAAATTTCACATATTTATGTAGGTATTCCCTTGAACCTAATATCGACTAAAAAAAAATTATAAAATTTTAAAGTCAGTTTATCTGAACTCTGAATATCCAAGCATTTTTGTTTTCAGTATTCCTTTGGCACTTGAATATTAATTAATCCCCGACCGATCGAGGGAGGCCGTGTTATAAGTTTGACACGTTTGTCTGTTTGTCTTTCTGTTTGTGTGTTAGTCTGTGGCATCATCACTTGATAACGGATGGTCCGATTTGGACCCGTATTTTTTATTATTTACTAGAGAAATTTGTCGAAATGTGTTCTTAGGTAGGTCTTAAATTGGACCAGTGGTTTCCAAGATCTTGGAGTATCTTTTCTTTTGTTGGGTTCTCTGGAACGGTAATAGCTAGGTGGTTCGAATTTGAGCACAAATATTCAGGTTCAGGGTCGCTTCCGACATCTGAAACCTTGAGGATCTGATGACTACCAGAAAAAATTAAGTGGACTTCAAATTCGCAATATGAAACAGGAAGAATTGGAAGATTATCAACCCGCCGAAACTATAATAGTTAGATGGGGCCTTCTCGAACTAAACTCGTAGGGAATACTAGGGAATTCAAGAAAAAAAAATTAAAGATGGCGACCAAAAAATAAATTGATATGATGTGGAGTTATAGCCATGGCGAGGCCGAAGCCCGGAGCGTCCCCCCGACTTCAGGCGCCGCAAGTCTAACCTGCTGGATGTTCTTAGCCATGTCAGATGAAAATTGGATAAATGGTTCTAAGATATTGGAGTATTTTGGGATGTTGAAGTATGATGGGATCTCTGAAACGGTAACAGTTAGGTGGTTTGAGTTTGAGCTCAAATGTTTATGACCATGGTAACTTTCCCACATGGTAACCTTGAGGACCTGATGATGACCAGGAACAAGTAAGGGGATCTCCACAACGGTACGTCGGGGGTTCCTTAAATTTTTAATTATTTGTGTAGAAAACTGATAAATAAAATAATCTTTTTATGAACCACATGGCCAAAGTTGTTCTGTAAAATCACCCTGAAAGTTTGCCGTGTATAATCATTGCCATGCTCCTTTCATATTAATTACACAGATGTGTAACTTACTTACTGAAATCCCATTCATTTTACTTTGCTTTGTTTGAAACAAAGTTATGCTGGCAATGTTTCCACATTCGTTACGAGCACGTATTTGGAAAAACATTGTTTGGGCGCCACAATTGTTTCCACATCCACGAATAAAACTCATTATAGGTACAGCTATAAAAACCTTATTACGAAACGTGAGATCGAGAGTTGGTGCAATAAATACAAGACATATTATGAACAATCCGTAAGTAGATGGTATTATTCTTTGCAGAGTCAGCCTGGGATGGTACCACCCTTTTACCAATTTCAGACATTGCTGTATTTCGGTTCGAAAGGTAAGAACGCCAGTGTAATTACTCCACATGGGACACTCCATCTACGTTCCCAAGTTTAGTAGCCAAGTAAAACCATGTAAGAACATTATAAAGAGAGGTGAAATGTCTTTTAGCTTTAGCGACTATGATCACCAATAATCAGATGGCCCGTTTGCTCATCTGCTCTCCTTAAACAACAAAAGAAATTAAAAAATCCTATTAGAATGTTTCTGCAAGCTGGGCGACCTTTTTTAACAGCTGTTAATGGAAGTTGAAATAGCCATAGCTGCCATAGCTGACTTTGGCATTCAACTCGTTCATAAACTATTCGCCCCATGTTTCTACCTACCAAGATGTACGAGTAGGTATAACCTACCTGAGTTGAGGCCCTTTTCACAACAACAGCAGACCATCAGACATGATTTCAATATGTTTACCTTTGACTACATAATTATTTTATCATAATTATTGTTTATTTACATATTTCATAACATCACAACTATAACAATTATAACTGTTTCGGTCATTGCTGTGTGTGAAATAAACGTATTACTTACTTACTTACCTGTCTAAAGTTACCTTGAAGAATAGTAGTTTGTCGGCGGCGGACCCGCCCTTCTTTCCTCTAAAAATGTAACTGATATAATATGATTTAACTTCAAATCGAAAAGCTACAAAATACATATTCAGAAAACCAAAATATTTTGAATATTCAATGAGAAATTCCTTATTTTTCGGAAAATATTGTCCAGGCAATGTTTTCAAACGTAACGAAGCGTTCACGTAGGTGCGGGTATAAAAGTCCCCATTACGAGGCGTAAGGTCGAGAGCCGGCGCCGCGTCAATGAGAGTCTGCTGGAGGCCTGTTTATATCACAATAAAACTGTGTTTTACGACGCACACGCGCCATTCTGCAACGTATGGCATGCTTAATTTCTTTGTTTACGAAGCGACGAAAATGAGATGGGAAACAGTGACAACTCGAAGTCGGGTGAAGCGGTTTTAGACGTGAAAACATATTTACGCTTGTACTGAGTTGTCTTGGACTTATGTCGTTTTCACGGAAAACAATGCGACGTATCATGTCAAGCACTGCCTATCTCATTTATTTTTTTCAGCAGAAGGTAACCCCAGTAGTAGTAGTATTTATAATTACTATACTATTTATAGAGTTATATAATATTATTACGTTTCCATTGCCATCTTGTAGTTTCGGGGATTATTAGATTGTTATGCAACAAAATGTCATTCTTGAATAGGTATATTGACAATTGAAAAAAAATTAAGTATTTAAAATAAAAAAATCCATATTAATCGCACAACAATAAAAATATAAGTATTGTAATATTATCCGTACTAGGTTTCGAAATATAGAGATTTAAAGATTCCGATTAGACAAAGACAAAATAAAGTATCGTCACTTACTGCTAATGTTATACATTCTGCCTCATTCTGCATAAAAAATATAGTTTTGTAACGACGATTACGACTTATAATTTTTAAGCGATTCTATTTGGTTTTTTTTTCCAGAATGTTTTTCTGAAATTCTATATACCTATATTTTTTACATTAATTCAACATGAATATGTATCTTAATTGGCTTTTGTGTTTATTACAGCGCCTTAAAAGTTCCATACTTTCTAGATTTCTTGGTTACCTACACTGAAAGAAACACTTGTTTACTTCAAACAGGAACTTGTTTCAATACGAGCATGTAAAGTCGGCTTGTTAACTTCAACCAAGAAATTGTACACTTCAACCAAGATCTTAGTCGTAGGTAGGTATCTATCAAGAAATTTGTTCAATTTAATAAAAATGACTTTTCATGCTCTAAATCAAACAAGCTTTATTTCAGTGAATTTTCGTTTATTATAAACTAAAAGCTCTGCACTACCACATGCTTCAGCAAAAAGAAAAAAAAGAAATAAACCAATCAGATTTTCCGATTTTCTTCGTGGAATATCGCATTGTACAATTTTATATGCGATTAGTCAATCAATCGCTTCGTTTGTGTTCACGTCACAGGTCGTAACTTTCTTGGACAAAGATTTACGTATAAAAACACGCAAAATAAAAAAATAAAAGATGGTAACATTGGTATCTGTGTTACACAGAACATTGCCAACAATGAATTACATTACTCGGTCAAAACAAGCCTATGATGTAAACACATAAATAAACCCGTCGACGTATGGATGTCGTCAGATCTGACGTTTATCCGCTTCCTTTTGCCAAAAGTACAGTTTGTGTCCCTACCTTATATAAGGTAGGAAAATCCCTTGTTTCAAGGTTTGTCACTGATCCTCTAACTCGAAGAAATATCTGGTACACTTGATTGAATTGACCGTCTTTTTTACGGAACAAAAGTTACACAAAATCACCCTTCCGGTCCATTAAAGGGCAAAGGAAGCAATTTTTCAGTTTCCATGTGAGATTCATTTCCTTGTAACTAAGTACATAAAATGTATCGTGAAATAAAGTTGTTTTTATTGTGTTTCAAGAGGATTGGTAGGTAAAAATAGAGAATACAGTATTGTAATTAGAAGTACTAGCAACCAAATAAGTAACAATAGTTTAAAAAGAATAAACAAACTTCGCATAACATTTTAATGCAAGATTGTGTTCAGAAACTGAAACTCTAATTATTATTGCCACCTTAATTTCCTCACAATTAATGCAACACTTGCAATCCAAACCTCTCACAAAGTTATTCAAGCGTTAAAGCTGCTAAACTCAGATGCATCTTAATAGCTAATTCCAACTAATTTGTTGCAGAATGTCGCATCGCGGAAAGCGCTGTTAGCGCGGATTTAGTTGCACGTGTCGGTCGCTGCACAATTACGTCACCGACGGAAATTCTACAGGAACTCTAGAACTGTTCTCTAGATGGGCTTGTTAGCAGTATAGAACAGCGTCACACACGGGTGGGCTGCTTTGCAAGCTGAGAAATAACCCGTGGCCCTTGAAAAAAAGGATTTATAGAGATGTAACCTCGAGCGTAAACGAAGAGTGGAGTCATTCTCACAACCATGAAAGATGGGCTCATACTCATACTTCACCAGGCAAAACAGGCACGGTAGATAAAAATCACATCAAATCCCTTTTAGTAAATACAACATTGCATAGTCAATCACGGGAACCAAGGGGACAAATCGATAGTAAAGCAATTTAAATTGTTTGTTTTACATACTCATTTATAAAACCTATTGGAACATACCGTTCACAGGTCATATATAATAATAATATACGGAATCCTACAGCTCTTAAAGAATTTTTATTATAGTACCTTCCTTGAATTTTTATTATGGTACCTAGACTGAGCAAATTAAATCAACTTCATTTAATATTAAACTGCGATATTGTGCCAAGATAGAGTACGCGTGGGGCAAAACTTTCATAATTATCTCTTAGTAGGTAGGTAATTTTAATAGATAATAATCTGTAATGAAGTTAATTAGACGTGTATTATCTATCACTTATCATATTCATAGACGTGTATTATATTTATTGGGCCGTATGCCTCGAACGTAGGTGGAAGGACGATATCGACCACTTACAAAAAGAATGATATAAGGACGCCGAGGATAGAGAAAAATGGAAAGGAGGAGGGGAGGTCTTTGCCCAGCAGTGGGACAGTCTATAGGCTATTAAAAAAATGCCTCGAACATGTGACGTATTTGTGATATACCCACAAAAATACATCCCCCCCCCCCCCACACACATACACACACACAGACATATACCCTGACACGAATGTACACTGTACCGATTGTAAATTGTAACCTTAATAAATATTAATATACTTTTGTATTTTTGTAATAAATACAATCACTCGCTGTCTTTGTGAATTTTACTAGATGTACGAGTATAATATTTATTCATGGTTTGACTTAATTTGTTTTAGGTATCTCTTTCGGCTGTAGACTAGATATTTAATTGCAAAGTAGAAAGGAGTTTAGTTAGATGGTATCAACAGAGCTAAGATGATTAAAGATGTTTCGAACCCTCAACAAAATTTGATGCCTATAGAGTGGTTAAAAAGATTTTGTAGATAAGTTTAGAGCTTACGACTGTCAAGATTTATTTATATTTTTAACCACATTGAAAATATTATGTTACACTATTAGGCTGTTTTGCACGAACCGTTAACTCTCGGGTTAACTTTAACCCGATGTCATTTTTGTATGAAAACCATAGCAATTCGCGAGTTAACCCAGAGTTAAATTTTCGCGCAAGTGGGCCTTAGTGTTTTAAAGATAAAACAACACATAGCTTTTAATTAAGTATTTTTTAATAGTGTATTGTATACCTAATTTCATAGATTTCTCATTTCAAAACATGTCTTCAGGGAATCTGTTGTGAATCTAGTCGGTTGGAGGATTTATCCCCCCTCCCCGGTGCCTCCCTCACCCACAGGGACGTGACGTCTGAAGGTGAAGGGTCGGTGAGCTTTTTGCGACGCTACGATTTTACTCGTAGGCACTACAATTTAAGCGTTTTGTTGTATGACTTAGAACTACACCACCTAACACACATACTCGTACCTACTACACACGTGACAGCGTAATACATATTTTTTTAAAGAAATCTTTTAGAAATGTTATTTTATTTTATTTAGGTAGCTTACAAGTTACATATACATATCTAAAACCAAAAGTCATTCATAAGCTTCCACAGTTAATGTAAAATTAATAACATAGGACGTTTAAATCAAACTATTTTTTTTAGGAATCGCCCTGGAATCTTTTATGGTCAATGTTCAGAAATTTGTGGAGCAAACCATAGTTTTATAACAACTCTTAATATAGATACCATGTAGGTACTACAGATATAGGCAGAGGAAAACTCGTTAGTAAGTAAGGATTTTACGGAATCAGGACTGCTGTTGAAAAAATCCATAGTAGGGTTGTTGCTTACCTGGTTAAATGCTGCACATGCTCTTACTAGGTAACTATTCCTTCTGTAATTAGTGTGATACTTAGGGACGTCAAGTAACCATCAATGAAATTCCGCTAAGGAGCTCAGGACAATCAATTTTACTTTGAGCAATTTTTAGTAGGAATGTAGCATCCGCTATATCCCTACGGACATTAAGGGGCAATAAGTGGAAATGAGCACAACGTTGCTTATACTCACGTAAGGTAGGAAACAGTTTGAGGCAGATAATATTTTGTGTCTTAAAACGTAGTACCTACTGCCATAGAGGCAATTACATCCGGCGATGAAATCATGGTCAAAGCTTTTAACAATTTTATGCTGCGAGGTACAATATGTCACTGGTTTTATGATGTATTTTGCCTAATTAATCAATCACATGAGCTTATTTTGTGCGGTATAAAATAAAATTAAACAACAAATTTTCTAGCATTTAGAATTTATAACCACTCCTATGAGTAATAAATTTAATATATAAAGCACAAAGCATAAAGCTTTTTAGGCAATAATAATAGTATTCTTTTTATACAACTCTACTACACCTGTAGCCTGGAATGTATCGTGTACTTTTATGAATTTAGGTTATATTCAGTTTTAATACTTATGTAGGTATTCTATGTACATATATACCTATATACTTATACGTAGTGTTGTATAGCATAACATAGTATAACTGTCACGTCCATAATCCCCGAGCGGGTAGACAGAGGAACTACCTTCATTATTGGTAGTACCCAATTTTCTCACGTTGTCTTGTAATGGTACAAAAGTAGGCTATTGAATATGTTAGGCCCACGAAGGAAGGAACACCCACCCCTTGGGAAGGGAGACTACTTTTTCTTTTATCCAAGGTTAGGTCTTCTTATATTGTGGTTTTCTACGATGACTGAACACGTCACAGTGGGCACATACTGGTATATTTATAAAAATATTTACGTTGTTTTTCGTCGTATTACGAGTATGTCGTGGAGTGCCAAGAATGTAATCCGCGTAATGGCACCGTAAGCGATGTATCAACTCAATGGTCGAGGATTCACTTGCTCCTCAGACATTATGTTTCTTTTCAGTTTCAGCACGCAAATGTGAGATTTGAGTTGTTAGATAGGGCAGACAACTATTCTACTGTGGCCAACACATCAGGGCATACCTTTTGGTATTTTGTCCCTTTAACTTATTTGACAAATGTCAAGAAATCTTAACAAAAACTTATTGCAACAGAGTTCCACATAGTATAGCTTGATGTCAATGTTTTTCTATTGATGTGTCTACCACTGTACAGTAGGCGCCGACGATTAAACGCCAAGTGAAGTTAGTTTACGCATGCAGACTCACTTCACAATTATGCATCGAATCAATCGCGTGACCGTAGTGACATCCCCCCAGCCAATGTAATTTCGGGCACATTAGGCAATCCACCTAACTTCTCAAGGATAGCAGCACATCGAAAGCCCTCCAGTAATATTACAGTTAGTTGGGATGTCTATGGGCGACGGTGACCACTTATCATGGTGGCATGGTGGCTCGTCTGTTTTCCTTATACAATAAAAAAATGTAGGAGTTTTATATTTGCAAAGGTCGTCCTCTACGCCGCGTCTTGTAGTTGTGCTACGGTCAAGCTACGAGTACGATGCGGGGTGTAGAGGCGCTTTTAAGTTGTATCAAGTCCGTGTTTTTCGCATTTAAAAAAAAGTAGTTCTCAATTGAAACACATGATATTCTGCTCTAGAAAATTATGGTAGCCAGAATTTTAATGAAGCTTTAGCTCTGAAATTGGCATTATTTGTCTAATTACAAATTAAACTGCGTTGTCTAAAATGAGCGATTTCGAAAATACTTACATATGGTAGAATAGGTATATAATTCAGTTGGAATATGTATATTTCAATATAGAGGAAAGTTTATTGCATACAAGTTGTGAAAATATTTGTTCGATACGATGCGATGTTGCGGAATTTGATAATGGACTAGAATATTAAAATATAAAATGAAGATATTTGCCTCATAATCTAAAATGTATATTTTCTACTCCCATTTGGTAATTTGTTCAATATGAAACCACAATCAACGACACAATCTATATCATTCCTAAGGGTCGTTACGTAATGAACGTCGCGGTGTCGTAATATTCATTACGACACCGCGAACATACATTATGAAACCGTCAACTCAAAGTATGTAGTTCAAAGTAAATTTATTAATAGTTTCATGAAATTTGATACAAAAATAGAAGTTTATGAAAAAAAAATGTCACGTAAATACATTTTTTAAAATCCCGATGACGCGAGACGACAACTTGGACCACGCACTGTTGTCGACGGCGTTTTGACGAGCTGTCATGGCGTGTTAGACGCTTCACCGTAGTTTGTATTTTCAATTATTTAAGTATTTCATGGTCGTAGAAAAGTATTATATGCAACTACTATAATACATTGTTGTTAATTTTAAATATATTATGCACACATGGACTTCACTTTGTGAACTGACAATAGGGGAACATGGGGGGAAATCGGATAGGGGGTAAAAACAGATAGCATTATATTTCATACTTCCTACTGCTACCGCTGTATCATTCTAGTAGATTAGAAAGCATTTTGTAGATGGTGCTTATGTCGTGTAAAAATGGAGATCGGTCTGGTATTGTTTATAGACTTATTAGAGGGTTTTCAATGCGCTGCTAACCTTAACTCATACAAAATTCGCGTTCCCGCCGAGTACCAACAAATATTCCTCAATGCGGACTTCTGGCCTGAAAGGCTGATTTTTCGTTGTTATAGACAGGGGACTACGAAAAATCTGTAATCATCTCAAGCCGCATCAAGATGGATTGTTTTACTTACAATATAATGTTATGTACTCATATGTTAATCTGTAAGATATTTATCTATGGGCCTTTTGTATAGTTAGCTATATAATTTGTTGTCTGAAAATAAAGTATTTATTATTATTACTATTAATTCTGCACTGAGTCATACCACCTTCGTATTATTTTATTCGTATTTCCTACACATTTCTGTTTTCCTTTTGATTTTTGTTAATGGCGGAAATTGAATTTCCGCCATTAACTGCAAAGGAAGCTACGAGTAAATTCATCATCAATCACTTTTTAATCCTTCCCCCTTATCCCTCAACTGAACCTAAAAAGGCGGCGCCAGAGTTTACCTTTGTTTAGAAAAAGAAACGTTCTTTTTTCAAACTTATCCAATTCATTGTTGGAGGTCGCGTGAAACGAGATAGACGCCTGAGACTTCGCCAACAGTTCCCGGCTCGTGGAGCGATATTGATGAGTTTTTTATTTGGGCCGTTTTCGACCGATCAAACCTAGGGGTGACCAGACATTGGAAAATTTACATGGAAAGTTTGGAACGAACAGTACTGAAGCTACTGGAAACTGAATCTATGGATTATGGCCCAAGGTCCTTAGTGATTAGATGTTAAAATAAAATAAAAGAGTATTTATTCATTCACACATTAAAGTAATAAGGTACAACACTGTTATTTATTCTAATAATTAACCTATAAACAAAACATGTCTATAACACGTATTGCCCTATGTGTCTAATGAAATGGTTGAGACCTCAGCGACACGCTGGTTTTCAGGTCTCACCTAATGTGCTAGATGGAGCGCTGGTTGCGGGACACAACAAGATTATGTGGTCAAATCTCTATTATGTAATTTTATATTAAAATGAATGACGATAAGTAGGTATATGTAGCTGGCTTTAGCTTCTTTCTGATGATAACATAATTGTTCCATTAGTGGGAACATGAAAACACTGAAAATTGCTTTTAATTACCATTGCTTAATGGTGGTAATTAAAATCAATTGTTATATCTTTCAAAATCGGATTCTTCCTGTTATTGAGCCTAAGGCGGGGCGGGGCCCATTTCAATTCCTATTCGCAACCGATAAAAATTAAAAAAGTTCTCCAATCCTTTCGTTCTCCATCCAAAAACACATTATAAAGCGCAATGTTCCACTGAGCAGGCTGACAGGCAGGTATGAGGCAGGGTATGAGAGGTTTGTTAATTTTTAACGACCAAGGATGGGAGCTGAAATGACTCCGCCATAGCATGACTTTCAATTCGTAGGAAAATATTTAGGTATAATAATGTATCCCACTGCCACTGTCCCATCAAAAGCAGTGGAATTTAAATGACAAATCCAAGTTTATCATTAATAAAAAAAAATACATATTTTTTTGACATCCATGGAATTTTAGAGATTGCAGTGAAGAGTAGCATTTTTCTTCATATTAGAGAATTTATTCATCTGAAATACTAATACATACATGTCATCATTATCTCATGAATATAATATGAAAACGGCGCTCTAGTGTAGTTTCTGCCAGAACACTTATTACAGTAAGTACCCATAATATTTGGACACTGCATGTGTTGCCAATGGTGTTTATTACTTGCCAGGTGTTGAAATATCCGCTAATTTTCCAAAGCAACTGAAATTTTATTATAAACACGTGAATTTCTGTCCATGCCTTCTTTGTTTTTTCTTGCTCAAGCAATAGGGTAGTTTCCAAGTAACAAATATTAAATTAATTGCATGCATTCTTAAAAATTAAGAAATAGTCATAAATTGATGGTCAAATGTGAAAACAGAATTAAAATTCGTTGAAAAATGAAATAGTTTCAGGTAATCAAAAATCAGAACGGTAGAAAGAAACAGCAATAAGTTTTATGACGTAAGTATTCTCTAGCGCCATACAAGTAGACAGGACCTGATAAAAAGAACTGTTTTGCTAGAAAGGGACAGAGCATCTGTCTAATACTAACTTTAACCATTAATAGCTCTGATATTAGATGAGATATCGAAATACTAATTTTAGATCCTTCTTTAGTATGTCCATATAGGTTGATTGATGCAATAAAAAAATTAAGGTAAATACCGTATGTTACCCAATGGAAGGTAATAATCAAAGTTTTGAATGAAGCGACAATTTTCATAAGGTGATTGTTGCAATAAATGGCAGAAAAGGTACCGAAGGTTGTATTTAAAAACGGACATTTGTAGTCGATTGTCTCTCATACAACATAACTTAGACCATATAAGGTCCTTTTTTATTAGTAGCAAATATTTGGAGGGGGTATGTGCTAGTCACTTGTACCACTTTACTCGAAAAAATAACCCTGTTACTTGTATGAAAATTTTCCATACTAAAGAAAAATAAATTTTGCGCCTTGGTGGCATAAACTCATCTATGTCGTTATGAATGAAACGAGTTTCAATCATACTTCTTATTTCAGTTTTAGAATAGCAATAATTCATTCATTTGTAGAATTTTCAAACAAACAATTTTGAAGTTTTTTTTAGTTGCCCTATCGTACCCTAGGAATATTTGCCGCTAATAAAATAGGACCCTATATAGTAGGGTAAACCATATTACTGATTGCCCGCTAATGGACACTTACCTATAACTAATTATTCCTTTCGCCCCCCCCGATTCTACTATTACAACGTAATCTCAACTTGGTAACTAAACTGCAGTGACTTGATGTTTTTCATCTACCTACAACTAGTCACGACCCGTTCAATTATCGCTACGTTTCGTCAAACCAACTATCGATCGGTCCTCTCATTGTGTTAGCGTGGTGTTACCAGAATAGGATTTGTAGTTAAAGTTGGATCGATACAAAAACGTAATCGCTACATAATTTAAAAAGAACGACAAGCGTAAAACAGTGGAATTGGGGTCCTGATTAATTTTTTTTCCAAATCTTAAAAAAAATTGTCAAGTGCAGTGATTTCCCAGTAATCGCAGTCATTTCACACTGCAAGTTACTTACAACTATTCACATTCAGGGAGTTATAAATGTCACGAGTTTTATATAAATAATTCGTAAAAATACTAAGTGAGAAGCAGGGCTATAGCTGTCGGCGGGAAATCTTTGACGTGTTTCTCATCATCTCAATACAATGATTTTTAGTAAGTACATGCAGTGGTACATGCCCAATGGTAGGTGGCTGACCCATCCAAAATCTAAACGAGTAAAGTATGTTTTGTTTGAGCGAAGAGCTACAGCGGACAGCGTTGTTGGTTTAGGACCACTTACTTTCGGCCCTAACTCTACTTATGTTATTTTATACACCATGTGGGATTCTACGCCATGTTTTGCTGATTCACTTAACATCAGTACCTACTTGTATTCACCAAATTTTCAGTAGATTATTTCTAGACACTTTGATTTTTCCGCTAGAAGTTGGATTAATTTCTTAGAATTTGTAATTGAAAATTTTATCATAGGCTCGTGGAAAAAAAACTTCCGTATCTGAATGACCTATTAGTAAAATGTCCCACATACGTAAGATTAAAGATCAATATAATTATGTACACTTTTAATAAATAATAATTATTGTTATTATTATTTTAATTTGACTTTAAAATGTCTAGTTATTGCACACAACCCTAATTCTTTCAACGATTTCTCCACCCAGAGAGTTGTCCAGAAGAGGTGGCTTTTGACGACAAAATCGCCAACATCCTACATTAAGTATATTAATGATTACTAAAGTGTACGTAGTAGGTATTTTATAAGGTCAAAAACTGTCTGTGTTCTTTGTTTTAGTCAATCATCCATGATGGTCCCTTCTCTGCACCAATGAGCAGAATTGAGGCCTTTTTAACAACAACAACAAACTATTAGATATTATCGCTATTTTACCTTTGTTTGTAATATAATTATAAGTAGGTCTTTGCTATGTGTGAAATAATCGTATTACTTACTTAATTTATTTTATTTATTTATTTATTACAGAATCCATAGCACTTAAATTTGAAAACAAAAAAGTCAATTAAAAACATACTGCCAATTACAGATTCCCTATTTTAAAAAAAAGCTAAAAAAAAAGAAAGAAATAAGGAGGGAGAAATAAATTTTGGTGTGTGTGTATATGGATGTGTTTATTGGAAATGTGTGTGAGCGTGTTATGTAGAATAAAGTGAAAGGGTGTGTACATTTGTATGTATGATAGATATTATATGTATTAAATATAATATATTAAATATAATAGATATTATATGGAGATTTCACTACACATTCTACTTACTTAAAACTGTGTCACCCCGTGATTTTCTGTCACTGATATATGGCATAGATATATTCCCAGTTATCGAATTACACCGAACTATGCCACTAATCCAAGATGGATTTCCAAGCTACAACTAAGTTAAAGCCACACATACGGCTACAAGACAAGTTCGCTACAAATGTTTGTAACTTGAACTCAATGTACATAGTAAGTTAACTGTAAATAAGCAGCAGTTAGAGTAATCCTGTCGAATAGGGGTTAAGCAATGTTTGTTAAGCGATCTGAGGCAGTAGGTAGTGGTACGTCTAAATTTACTAACACATAGTTCTTAAGTCTACTAACAACTATATGGATACTTGTATCTGAAATAAAGATTAATTTAATTTAATTTAAATTCAAGAATATTCGTTTATAACAAGAATATATGATTTCAAATGGCTGGAAATAGGTAATTCCAGATTAAAGATCCGAAATTGTTCCATGTCTGACAAAAAATGGAAGACGCATAGGGACGCTGCGCAGCAAACTTTATGTGTGGAAACATCTTGGCCCTCCTTCCTCATCTCCCCTGATTATTTCAGCCAAACATGACATGACATTTAACTCCAAAACGAGCTTTGTTTATCGATGTTTTCAGCGATACTATTTGTTTTGATATATCTTTAAAATTGAAGAAGTTATTAGCTTTTGAAAGAAGACTTAAAAGTGTGACACTCGATGCCCGAACCGGCTCCCATACTTCTTTTTTTATTTTTTTATTTACTACTAAACCCGCATTTGACCTCGATCTCGCCTGATGGTAAACGACGACGATGAGGTCGACGATGGAGCATGCGGGTCCAGTAAATGCCTACTACACGAGTTATAAGATGTTTTTACATCAAAATATCCATTTTTAACGTGACTACGTTTTGTAAAACACCTGTAAGGATTCAATTTATTCAATACGCTAAAAGGTAGCCACACCCAGGCTCACGATATTTGCATTGTAGACACAGATTTTTTAGTAGATTTTTTAAAAGTTTTTTTAGTAGTGGTAGATCCTAATGTGAAGGATCGCATGGGGTGGTACCACCCTCTTATCTATTTCTGCCGTGAAGCAGACATGCTTGCATCTCTGTGTTCAGTTTGAAGGGTAAGAGAGCCAGCGTAATTTCCGGCACACGAGGCAATCCATCTTAGTCCTCTAGGTTAGCAGCGCATCAAAAACCCTTTAATATTATTACAGTGAGGTGAGATGTCTATGGGCGACGGTGACCACTTACCATCAGATGGCCCATATGCTCGTCTGCTCTCCTTATTATAAAAAAAAATTGAGTCCAACCATAACTGTAAATTATAGGTTCTACGATTTTTAAAATTCGCAAAAATAAAACGATTGTTCAATTTTCCTATAAAGACCGATCCATTTAAATTAAAAAGTCTGAAGAAAATCCCATAAGTAGTAATAAAAGTAAATTGATTAAATCGTATACCTACTAACTAAAGCCATATTCTGATTGGTCCGTTATTTATACAACACAATACACTATTGATTCTAACGTAGTGAAAAGAGCGTTAGAACGTTAAGTTAGTTCTATGCGTAGTCGGAGAAAAGTTGTCGGAAACTAACACGGAACCGCTACAACTTAACCGGGATCACCTGGATTGCTGAACAACTACCGGACAACTAATTCCCGGAAAGTTTGGCTTTCATTACAACTATATACACGTAGGTACGTGAAGGGTATTTTAAAAGGCTCCTAGGTTCGTGTCCCAATAGAAATGTATTAACAAGAGGCTATTTGTCGCTAGCGAATTCAAGATTCTCGCCTTATTTCCAATATAAGTACATAAATTATTAAAAAATAATATTTATAAATCGAATCCCAAAAATTAGATTCTTACATATTATTTTTCTATAGATAACGTGTTATAACCCGGCCAGCTTTCACTGGATAATTATGGAGAGCGCAAAATTAGTACATACCTATAAACGCTACATGGCGCACACTATTTATAAGCCTAGTCGGGCTACGTGTTACAAAATAAATATACATGTTATTATTGGCCATAATTGCAAATAAAAAAGAAGAAGCCTTAAAAATAATAAAAATAAATTTATTTATTACTTTTTATTATAACTAACTATAAGGCATTTCAAAGAAAGTTTTTTGTCTTCGGCCCGTCGAGAGTTTCTCCCGCGCTTTTGTGGCATCCACGTCAGCTTTGTTTCGTTTTGTCTTGCAAATTGTTTTACAGTAGTGCTTTTATAGTAATAATGGTGTTTCTTGCTCGAAGAACTTCGGCAAGATGTGAATAATGTGTGGTATAGTGAAGTAAAGTCAAATAAGACGCTGCAGCCCAAACCGTACTTGGCTGGATTTTGAAGAGCTATACTGCGTCCGGGACGCCTTCTTCGGATGGTGCAGAAGCGTGGAAGATTCTCCCAGATAGCATTAAAATGTGTCTAATCAGCATTTTAATGAAGACTTCAAAGAGTTGTTTACACCAGACATGGCTGTATGGGCTCAATTCCCTTTGCCTTAAAAAAACAACTTCAGCCGGTCGCAGGCCACGATGACAATAACTACAAAAAGTTTGTATGTGTGACAAATTAATAATTTCCAAAGAAGTTTTAATACCTATACTGTGATAAAATTATGAAATTAGGTAATAATAAAAACAATATAAGTTATTTGATAATTTCGAATATATGTAGTTTACTACATACTACATACGATAAGCAAGCAACTACATAGTTAGGTACTTTGAATCTGTGAAATGAAATTAATTATATTTTGCCAGTATCAATATTTTGGTCTCTGCCTCATAAACGTAAATAATTTGATAGTCGACAGGTAAAATTAGGTGTGCAAGCATAATTCATAAAATTTATATTTTGGACACGAGCATAATTATATTCCGTAATAAAATTACTAACTGAGACTGTAAGTTACGTCTTCGTTGACCCAGTTCTTCGACCCTTAGATAATAACCTTAAAAACGTTGTGACCGTTGTCCCCCAAAATAAGTCTCCCCGCACACCAAATGTCAAGTTAATACCGCGCCTAGCAAGGACACTACAAGGATTTTTTTTACATATATACACTTTATTATACCCTTTCTTTGAAAACGAGAATAGTCCAGCGGTCAATGACCTTATTTCAGGCTGACCTTGCAGATGGGATGGGTTGCAATTTTGTACGATCGTTGTACACACCCATTGCTTAATGTTGCCACGGTGGTAGCACTTACTCTCGGCCGCCATCTTGAAAATATGACACATTTTTCATTTTATTCAAAATTGTAATATAATGATTAGAGATACAATAAAACGGTCTATGGCGGATATGTTCCTTAATAAATTCTCTACAAATGACGATTTGGTACAACGTAGTTGAACAAAAGTTACTTTAGTTATCGATACTGAACACCCCTGTTTCGGTTTGCAAGTGGGTTTTTGTTACACCACGTAGATATACGAGTAAAGTTACCTGAAAGCGTTCATAAAGTGTACAATAAAGTAAAGCTTAAACCCATATAAACCCGGGGCTTCCAAATACTACGGACTAAATAGATAATTTAAGTGAATACACGAGGGGATTTCGGCCCGACTACTTCCATGAATCTATGAATGTATACATTACGCCTTTCATACTAATGTAGAAATAAACAATTTTTTACGATCGCTGGTTGATGTCGGTTGTTTTCTTTAATGAATGTATTGTGGATTAATATCGTAATAAATTATTTACAGAAAGAGAAATAATACAATTCTGGAATTGATACGACTTGTACATACTATTTCGTCTTTTTATTTATTGTCAGAGTTGTTCATACCGATCGTACAGGCCTCTGACATTGACTAACGACTGAACTTATCCTAGCACAATACAAAACATTTATTTTAGTGCTAAAGGATTTTTCTTTCTCTAAAACTAAATAGACAAAATAGAGCTATAAAAGAAAACATTGTCAAGTCATAATCAAAGTTCGTTTGTAGTGTTTTTTTTACTAAATACGTGTGTGTATATTCCAGTTTGGTTACTAATTGTTTTCACGTTCATCTTCTAAGTCGTATTCCTCATTGCTGAGGGTCGTGATCATTCTAAGGAATTAATCACATAGAATGACTCTCGTGGCAGGTTTAATGGGGTGGTTTGCCATTGTCTTCCCCATTTCACACACTGGTTATCCCAGTGTGCAGGTTTCCTCACGATGTTTTCCTTTGCCGTCAGAGCAGTCGGTAAATGTACGTAAGTCCTTGGAAAAAACCGAAAAACTCATTGGTAAGAGTATGACATTGCATGGTTTCGAACTCGGACCTCCCGCATGGCAGTCCGACTTCCTAGCCACGACGCCACCGACGCTCTCACCGACGTTTTCACGTTACAGGTAGACAAACCTTTGGTTACATAAAGTCGAGATCGTCTACAGTGATATATCACCTAGAATTATTAATTAATACATTTGTTTACATTGTGATAACATTTTTCTAACTAAAGCTCCCCAAAAGTTGAATAATATGAAGAATAATATAACAGGTTTGAATGAAAATCCTACACATATTGGTGGTATAACTGAAATGCTTTCTCCACCTTACTTTCAGCTCGACGTCGAAAGGAAAGCCAGTGATCCGTAACGCTTGTGATTGGATAAAGGGTTCCGTAGCGAAATTTGTTGAGTGCAGGGCCCTGTCGGTCTTTATACCACAGAATAATTTATGAAGTCACCTACCTATATATTTCTACAAAGTTATTTCCTTTTGTATAAGAGAAAATTTAGGGCAAAAATCAAACGTATTGTGTCGGCCCAAGCAGTTTTTAATGGAAATAAACTACTATTAACACTTTTTTTAACTTGTTTTGTTGGTATAAAGAAAACGGTATATGTCTTTAAAAGAACTATAGTTTCAGTTTACGATAAGGATCTTTTTACAGCCTTTAAAAGAAGAATTTTGACACAATAAAAGCAATTTTGTGACGAAACTAAGTTTATTGTTCCAATTACATTCAACGATTTAGCTTCTTGTTTTGTTTCTTCCTTCAAATACTGGGAAAATTGCCAAGGAGTAACCTGAAATATTGATGTCATATGTACCGGAGAGTTCCAGTGCCGAAACTAGGATCATTGTCGCCCTAGGTAACATTTCAATATTGCGCTCTAAAAAATTCGAGAGAGTGATGACGGAGCCTCCGGGCTTCCTGTACCTATGTTCGTAACCACTTCTTTAAAGCACGTTCTAGTGAAAATGTTTTTGCAAAAAATAAAAACCGATCAAGTGCGAGACGGCGTCGGCCTGCAGGGATGCATACTGAAAGGTTTTGACCAAAAAACGTTTTTTTTTTAACACAACTTTTAAGTACATAATAAGTTTTAATAATTTACGGTACGACCAATATTGTAGCTAATTTTCAAGTAATACTGTCAATCTCACTTAAATAACTGGTTACAAAAATGGTCTAAAATTGCCCACTTTAACAGCCACTTAGGTCATTATTTCTTTACGGAAAAATAACACATCGCTACACATTCAACACTACAAGAATAAGGCGACTCTCACCCAGTGATTCATATCACACGACTTTGTCACTTTGTATGGAACAAAAATCGGCTACAACGCTCCATGCAATCAAAGAATATATAATTTACTACTTAAAACAGAAGGACAATCCCATACAATATTTTGGCGACACTATAATTCTGGCTATTGCAGTGGCTATTTTTTTTCTATCAAAAATCCGCTTGGAGCGCTAGGGGGTCAAAGACATGATGGACATAAGTAGGAGATTGCTTAAATAAACAATAGATGGCGCTATGTAAGGACTGTGCTGACTGAGCTATTTTCCGACAGCTTTCCCAGCATACTAGATGGAGATGCATATTTGCGAATAATTAATGTCAGTTGGGCAAATTTTCCAGGCCAATAACAAAAATTAAAATCAAACCGTGCTGTCATGCATATCAAAGCGCTGATTGGCCCTGTGTGTGTGTGTGTGTTTATATATCATATATCGTGATTTTTAAGGTTCCGTAGTCCGACAAGGAACCCTTATAATTTCGTCCAGTCCGTCCGTCTGTGTATGTATGTCTATGTGTCCCAGTCTGTCACAGCGTAATAACTTCTACAGTTATGAACCGAAATACTCGAATCTACGTACATATGGTTTTGAGTAGGCACGGTGATCTCCTATTATGTTTTTATAAAATCGACCAATGAAATTGGTTTAAGCAAGAAGTCGAGCGCCACACAGTTCATACTAACTGTGAAAGGTATAATAAAATTAAGATATCACCGCTCCCAAGGTGAATCACTTGAATTAATCAATAAATAAAATTTAAAAATAATGTGATGCGAATCTTATGTAGAGTTTGGATACTAAATTTAAAATCGGTGCTAATCTATCCGCCTTCCTGTTTGACCCCTATGATGCAAAGCAAGTCATACAAATAAATGCGACGCTAAAATCTCAACTTACTCATACTCAAGCCGCTCCGACATACGTCACCTTACTAGTAGTTAGTTAGTTATTTATTATTTAATAGTAGTTAGTTATTGCTTAATCACCCCAAAAAAGTAAGCGCCCCAGGTGTGGGACCCTGTCGCCAGATCCTAGTATGGCGCTGAGTTGCAAGCATTCTAAACGAACGTTATTTATAGTTAAAAGTGCCGAAAGATGAGAAATATTATAGAGGATATTCAGAAATAAAGGTTTATTTAAATTTTCACTAATAATAGATCACCAGAGCGACGAAGTATGTACCACCGTGTAGGTAGCGTGTTGCGTAGGTCATTCGTCGAAAAGTAAGTTTTAAATGGTTAATACTTGCGGTTGTTGGTACTTGGTGAAACTTGTAGTACATGATTAGACTTAAATAATATACTGATTCACGGTTTTTATTGTATTTTATTAATTACGACCGGTTTCATTTACACAAATACCTGAAGATGTGTAAACGAAACCGGTCGTAATTAATAAAATACAATAAAAACCCGTGAAACAGTATATTATTTAAGTCTAATCATTATGTTTTACTTATGGTTTTTTGTATTTAATTTATGACTGTGACAATAGGTTGGCCAGTACCACATGATAAGAGAGAGTAGGATTTTAGAAGTTCATCTTGATTCTGCATCCTGGATTCTGGTTCATTCTGGTCTTGGGGGTTCAAACCCCAAAATTCCTCTTCCACAAAAAGTCAACCTTCCCCTTTGAAATCCCAAAACTCCTCCAAAAATAAGTTCCTGCCTACGGCCCTGGAAGCTATACTCATATAAAGGATTCTGACATCTTCTGGAACTATGTCTTCGCAAATAGTTTCGCTGTTGTGATAATAAATTAAAAATAAACGATGACATTCAATTACGTCACAAAAAACGCGTGAGCGTGTCATTTAACCGTGTCTATTCCAGTCTCGAGTGACCATCTACCATCTGGAATGCGTTCCCAAACAGCACATCTGTCGCGCACTAACTCATGTCACGGCCGAGCTGTTCCCCAGCTTCAGAGCACATAAAGAAAACAATTGTTGAAATACCATTAAATAGGACATCGCACTCTAGTTTTTCGGTGAAACGATCATAAAACATTGATGACATAGTGCAGTGTCGCAGCCAAAGGAACGCGGTAACAGGAAATGTTCTATGGACTTCTAAAATTTCGGGAGGTCTCGATGGTGAGGCTCGCAAAATGGCACAGCAAAATTAGGAGAGAGGAGGATGATTTTATATTTAAATTTTTCAATATTATATAGAGAGTTAGTTTTG
Organism: Hofmannophila pseudospretella; assembly: GCA_947369225.1. Lineage (NCBI taxonomy): Eukaryota > Metazoa > Arthropoda > Insecta > Lepidoptera > Oecophoridae > Hofmannophila > Hofmannophila pseudospretella. Next base: position 8,597,958 of record OX376330.1, on the reverse strand, counting down.
TACTATTATATTATTATTATTATTCATATTGTTATTATAGCTCTCTCTCTCTCTCCTAAACCTGGCATAATGGTCAAGATTCCGGACCGCCTTATTACCCCTTACGCCTTAGCACCTATAAGTACGGGAGGTCCCGGGTACAAGTTTCCAACTAATATTTTTTTTAGACTTACATACCCACTCCCACTCCCACTGCTCAAACGGTGAAATATAACCTCGTGCAAAATATGGATAAGAGGCTCATGGCCTAGTTGCGAGCAAATAGTCGTGCAAGGTTAAGCCACTTCGGGTGAGGTCAGAACCAGGATGAGCGACCGCTACTGGAACATTTTATCTGAGTTATTCCGTGCTTCAGAGAGCACGTTAAACAGTCGGTCCCGTCTGATATGTCAAAGGCCACTTGAAAAACACTGAGAATAAGTTGGCCACTAACTATACGATAAACAAACAAACAAACATGGATAGGGATGATGTTATCGAACACCGTATTTTGTCTCTTCTCACTTATTTGAGAAGTGCTATAGAGGTGAGCAAGTGGTGCCGTAGCACCTGATGTAAAATAAGAGAAAGAGAGCGATTTACTGCCAATTAAAATCACTACATTTATAAATTCTTATCTATAATTTGAAATCCGCTATCGTTTTTAAGGTTTTCTTTGACAACAACAACAAATGAATGAACAAAAACATGACCCAAATTACAAAAATAAGATTGGTCTAAAGCACATGGGATCATAAAGTGATGACTTCAGCGTGGGTAGTCGGAAATAGCTTTATTGGTCACGGTAACGGTAATGTGATCGTTAACGTTTTGATGGGCATTGTCATAATGTGGTCGCGTTCAGCATTCAGCCATAGCTCACTTACAATGTCCTGTTATTGTGCAGAGATAATTTATGTTTAACTATAAGTTGTTACGAATCTACTACAAACTTGGGTTGTTGTCGGTACTTAAAATGTCAAACAAATAACAATTTGTTTTATATTTACTTATATGCAACAATTTGCCCAAATGTAGCCCAAGACCTCTTCTAAAGTGCATGCATTGTTAAGCTATGACTAAGTCACTTATAAAGAACTTTAAACTTATTAGTTTATAATAAAGTAACTTTGATTTATGTAGGATGTTATGTTTTAATTTTGAATTTAACTGTGTTTCAAAAGTTTATGTATTTAGTTGCATGTTAAAGATTACTGAAATTACTATAGTTATATAATTCTTATGTTATAATTATTAAGAAAAATTTCGTATGCTGTTGTAGCAAAATATAGAGATTCATACTTTTATGTTACAACTTGTACAACCTATATTTACGAATTAATAAATAATTTGAAATTGAATCTATGATACATTCGGTTGTATTCGAAATCCACCCAGCATTTCTGAATGTGGGATGATGTTTTTAACTTCATATTTTTTAATCTTCATTCATAATGGCTATGGCTGACGCATGTAAGTTATCATAACGTAAAGTTTAATGACATTACGTAGCGAAACATCGTCACATCTAAATATACATAAACATAATAATCATACACACGTAGGTAGCTACCTACGTAGGTACTAAAAGAACAAATCAACGAACAATCTAAAAAGTAATAAAAGGCTATCTATACACTATTTTTGGGTTCAATATACAGATTCGAGAATACATACTAAGAATAAATAAGCAGAGAACGCGGCGATAAAATCTAAACGTTGTCGTATAAATGTTTAAAAACATGTCAAGTGTAAGTCGGAGTTCCGCTACAGATTCTAAAATATTTGTGACAAGCTGTCATTCAGATCATACTATACCTTTTTTAAATTCCGTTTGAATCTTATGTAATTAAAGGTAAGTAATTAAAGTATTGTGCAAGTCGAATAGAGTCGATTTAAAACCTTTTCAATTTCTAAAATGTTTCATGTGGAACTCTAAATATTTTCTTTTTTTATTGTAAATCTCTTGAAACCACAGAAATCGGACTACTAGCGCTCTCTGCTCTAGAACAATGATATAAGCACTGACAGCGAGACACGAGTTTCCTCATATATTTTCATACATTTGACATTTTCAATGCCCGACTAATGTATGGAAAAATGCTTACAGTGTATATGACAACTGGCAGACACGACGCGGTTTCCATATATAACTTCTCTAGCGAGCAAAAGAAGAAAAAAGAGAAGAAGAAGAGAAAAAGAAAGATGACGAGATCGCTTTAAGCGACAAGGCCACCTTTGTACATATCGTGCTACTATTCCTGTATTTGTGTACAATAAAGTGTTTCTATCTATCTATCTACATAGGATGAATTTCAAAATCCTTGCTTTAGACATTTTATAGATAGATCAACAAAAATAAACACGATTACGAACATTCCTATGTTTCAATGTCGCAACGAGGCAATCTGTGTAGTTCGGATGTTCTATATTCGGCTAAATGTGACAAGTCATGTTACAAGTTGTAACTTACCACTTAACAACTGAAATAGTGTAGCATGATGTACAAAATCATCATCAAAATCATATATCGATTACTATTAATATCTTATATATTTCTACCTATGTCTAGTTGCGAGCACGGTCCGAAGAGGCGCTCGTAGCCTAGTTGCGAGCACGGTCCGAAGTGATCGTGCAGGTTAAGCGATGTTGGCGCGGTCGGTACCTGGATGGGTGACCGCTAGTGGCATATTTCATCTGAGCTCCTCCGTGCCTCGGAGAGCACGTTAAGCAGTCGGTCCCGGTTGTTTTAAGCCATGTCAGATGCCTACGGGCGGCCTGAACAACTTTAACAAATAGGTTGGCCACTAAACCATACGATAAGCAAGCAAGCAATATATTTCTACCTGGCTGAGCTGTCATTAATGTTGCCTTCAAACAAAAGTGTAGGGTCGCCTGGGGAGGCCTCTTTAAACTATTTCAGCTGCAAGTAACAATGCTTGCATCGCTGTGTTCCAATTTGAAAAGTAAGAAAGACGTAATAACCGGTACATAAATGAGGCATGGAGTAACCTCTATAAGTCCTCATCGAACCGCTTAAGTGGAATCGAGTCCAATATTTTCTTTAATGTACCTATCGACTACGAGTATCTACACAACACTAGACCGAAAGGCACATAAGCGTCCACAACGTGGAAGAGCTATAAAACGCCTACGATGTCATTGGACTGTGAATATTTTTCGCAGAAATTATTTACGCCGGTAACGTCTGAGTTGTGATCTCAAAAGCTGGCCCCGGCCCATTCACAATTTCATAATTTTTCCTTCCTTTCCGAATTTTTCCAGGAAACAGAGATTCGTATTGGTAGATATGCAAATAAAATATTTTGACAACAATTTTACCGACATATTACATACATATAATATATTATATGATCATAGTTACACGACATTCTGAGTGCGTAACTTAAATTATAATGCGCATAGACTTTCTACCTCGTTCCTACAAGAGCTAGTCTCTGAATTTAGGATGGTGTGTATTTGGGATGAATTTTACAAGAGTATTTTTTTAAATTGGTTTTGGAGAGCAGACGAGCAAACGGGCCACCTGATGGTAAGTGGTCACCGTCGCCCATAGACATCTCACCTCCCCATAATTTTATTAGAAGGTTTTCAAAACCTTAAGGACTTAGATGGTATGCCTTGTGTGCCGGTATTACGCTGGCTCTCTTACCCTTCAAACCAAAACACCGTAGTGCAAGTATTGCCGTTTTGCGGCAGAAATAGGTATGAGTGTGCTACCAACCCAGGCGATCTTACACATTGGTATCTACCGCCACCGCATTTTATTAGGTCTCTAATTAGGATACTATATAGAATCCTTACGTCAGGATAATGAAAGCAATTTTTAATAAAGAACATTACTTATTTCCTAAACATTGCCATTTTAAAAAAAAGAAACAATAAATCTTTAATATTTTAAAACTAGCTGTCAACATGTGACCATTTTATACTCGTATGGTCACGGGTCTAGAATAATTTCACCGATCTGGCATCAAACTTAACTTGTGTTTGAATGAATGAATGAATACACTTTATTGCACATAAATAGTGTGATACAGTGCGTACGAAACGATACAATCTAGGCGGTCTTATCGCTATGAGTGATCTCTTCCAGACAACCTTTGATTTAAACAATTAGCTCTGCATTTAAAGAATTTCTGTTAAGTTTGAAAAGAGGTAGAAGTAGTTGTAGACAAAGAATCGATATCTCATTACACAAACGTCAAAACAGGTATATAATTTTTTTTTTATATAAATTAGCTACGACAAACAGGCAGACGGGCCACCTGATGGTAAGTAGTCACCGTCGCCTAGAAACACGTGCAATACCAGGGGCATTGCACGTGTGTTGCCGGCCGTGGAGGGAGAGGACTTTTTTAACGTTCAATTTCTTTGTTATATACTTAATACTAAAGTAGGCTCACCTTTATCTCACCTCTACTATGATCTCTCTATAAATAAATCTTTTGTCCATCGCTTTTTCTATTTCAGTGACCGAAACGACATTTGTATCTACCAGCTCAGGAGCATGGCATAATATCGTGATTTATATTATGCTACCGTCAAAATAGACCAAGATGTGAATAGCTATGCTATAAATTTATCAACGGAACCCGTTTAGATTTACTTAATTGTTGCCATAATTTATCGCCAAGATTAGTTATTATATCTTTGCCAAAATGTTCCGTTCTTGACATTTAGTTATCTTCCTTCATCCATTATTATTATGTTATGTATTCAAATATGTGGTAACAGATATGGATTTAACTGGAATGAGATAGAATGTACCTAATTACAGAGCTAATATGTAAGGTGACGTGTTTATATAGGAAATTACGGTTTTGCTTAACGCTTTTAGGACGCTGGAGCGAATTTGAAATGGAATCTGACCAAACTTATAGAAATATATTTTTTCAGTTTTCTAGATTTCTATGCTTTCAGTCCGCTACCGTTTCAAAATCGGTTGCTGATTGGCCACAAGAGTCACCATGTGTTGAACAATCGACTATAATGTTCACTTTTTGTACAAATCGCAAGTATATGTATTGACTTGTAACTCCGCCCTCTGCACTACGTTTTGGTGGGTTTTTACGCTTCCAATATCGCTCGTCGCTGCTTTTGTACTTACAACTTATTTTTAGGGATCATTGTTCTATCTTATCTCTACGCTTATTTTTCACCTTCATAAAGCTCGTTTGTAGATTTGTACTTACCTGAAAACAAAACAAACTATAATTAGATATGTATAAAATATTTATTAAAATCTGAATACAACCACATAACATAAATATAATTTGTTAATACTCATTAATTTCAGGAAAAAAGTTGAGAAACATACCGAGAGTTGCAAGAAACGTCCTTACTGTTAAGTCTCATGTTATGTCAAGCTTTGTCTAGAGCTATTGCATAGAAATATAGCATGTATTTTAGTGAAGATTTAACTTTAAATACCTAAGTAAGATATCCTCTTATTCATAATAATTAAGGCTCTAAGTAATTTTGAACTAAGTACTTGAACTTCCTAATTATTTAGTTTTGTCGGTACCTAATTAAAAATACTTCGCCTTGTTAAGTAACTTTGAAGCGTCATTGAGATTAACTTCATACTTAGGCTTCAAAATTACTTACCTAAGTCAAGACTTTACACTGTATACAGTCTGATTTAAAAGTGTAATATTTATAGAGTTGCAATTTCAAATATTAAATTTTACTCTTTTAAATTAAGTGCCTATTTACGAGTATATCAAATAAAGTTGACAGTAGGTAAACTTATATACTTACCTACTTACTTAACATTTTCTTCTAACTTACCACATGCGATAAATGTAATGTTACTCTGAGATTGATTGTAAACAGGTAAATAATGTGGAAAATTGTATGTCTACCTAATATAGGTAGATTGTGTAAGTCATCTATAGTAGGCGACAACCTCGGAATGCCGTTGCTAAGGAGTTGCTAGGCAAATTAGGTGCTTAGCAAAGCAAGCTTACGGCGTTGCCATCCGTCGTGTCTGACTAGAAACTAATCTTGACGTTCGCTTTGATATCGAACAAGCACGGTTCGTAAACAAAGGTTTGTTTGGGTACTATGCGAAAGTGTTCAGTTCCGAAAAAGCTATGGACATAATCTAGAATTCGTTTATTTTAATGCGAAGTGGCTATTATAAATCTTAGACAGATGGTGTAGAACTCGTCTAAGACATGGATGAAAGAAAAATTATAGTCTCCTTCCCTAGGGGCGGGCGTTCCTACCTTCATGATCTAAGATTATTAGCACTTCGTGAAATGCCTACGCACTTCGTAAAATGCGCTGTTATACGCTATGTGTCTACTATATATAGATGACCTACACAATCTACCTATATCTATTTTTTGTAATACGTACAATCGAACAATAAAGTGATTTATATTTGTACTAAATGTACCATCGTAAAATTTGCCCTAACTCGGAAACAAAGCTCTTCACGGCGACGGGGACGTTCCTTTCAAAGAAAAATTCCAACTTATTTTCATATTGTTTATCATTTTCTCGTTCCGCCACTTGATGAAACTTCCCATCTTAATTTGCGTCCAGTAACAAATTACGATCTTTTTTTTCTAAGAGAACTGTTTTAAAGCGCCTACAGGAAGATTGATGTCCATTAGGAGCTAATTTCCTAAACAATTTCAAGAGAGGATCCGCGTTAATCGAAAGACGCTACTCCATTATTCTTTCGAATCTTTGGACTAAAGTAGTGACAGTTAATTTAGTCCTAAACATGTCCTAAAATAATACATCATTAAACTGAACCTATGATTAAAAACAAAATCTCAGTTAGCTCTGATTTCGCTAGAAAGCGTATGAGTCTTCTGGGGGTCGCCTACCCGAAACCATAGGACTATAGGCTCCTACCTGTAAGCTGTCTTAAGCATCTTTAAGGAACAGGAAGGAGACTACGGTAAGGGGTGAGCACAAAAGATCCCTGAGGGTCGAAATGCCGCTGGGGTTATCCCTGGCCCCCTGTCATAAGATAGGATAAGATAGCTCTGATTTTGTTACAACATAAATAACACAGTGTTTCTGGATAGCGGCCGATAGGAAGGAGCTAGCCCTTTTAATTTTTAACTGGGAGTTGACTTGTCCCTGCCAGAGTTGCTATGGCTTTTAACTTGTTATTAGAAATATGTACTATAGGTAAGAACTTAATAAAATGATTTTTTTATTACATAAATGTGGAACTATGTCAATGTTAATTTGTTTGAATTCGAAATACACTTTTACGGATCAGTGAATTTATCGAACAGCAAACAGAACTGATAGATACCCACTGCCTACTTCAAATTAAATCAGCAATTTTAAACGTTGGTAGTTGGTACGCTCCAAAGCAATCAAATGTCCTCAATAGGGTATTTGACACTTTTTTGAAAAATATGTTAAAATCATTGCCATTATTTACTAGTTTTTTTATTTCCTCAAAATAAAGTCGCATTATAGTCTTAAACAGCATATACATTTTAATCAATTAAAATTCTCTCGAATACGCTGGTCGTCATGATAGTTTTGCGTTACTATCGATTAAATAAACAAACAAAATAGAACTGATCGCCCTACATTCGTTGTGCTGTTTACTCGATAGTGACGTCACACTTGATAGCGTCATGGCGGATAGCGTTTCACTGCGTTTCAGGTCACATGATATACAGATTAATAAAGTGCGATTTTAAACTGAAATTATTAAGATAAATCGTGATTCATGATCTGAAATCAATATATTTCTGTTTCCCATTACTTGAACTATCATATTTACATACTCTTATAATTTATTGTTTATGATGGCAAGTAGCCTATTGAATTAACAAATTGCTGTCAATGCGTGTTGTATCTGTCAGGCGGAATTCAAAGTAGTGATGTGCCACTGTTTGATTTATTCGGATAAGTATCCGAATCATTGACAAGCAACGTTAGGTGACGGCTCGTGGCATATATCATCTGAGCTCCTCCGTGCCAAAGAGAGTACGTTAAGCAGGCGATCCCGGTTGATGTCGTTCGACAGCAGTCGTTAAACCATGCCAGAGGCCTACCTAGAGGCTTGAACAACTCAGATAATAGGGTCGCCACTAACCGAATCATACGATAAGCAAGCAAGCATTGATGAAAATTACGATGATGATACATAAAATATCCCAAAACTGGTAACATTATTAAAAGTACAGTTTTTTTTAAGAAATGCTTAGATAAGCAATGTAAATATCAGTAACAGTTTGTTACTAAACTTGTCTTCAAGGCTCCGTAAAGTAAATAAAAAATTTACCATCACTTGCAAAAGTTGCAAGAAACGTCCTTAGAATTATACCTTGCTTAATTTTCCCTTTCTACGTCGTACCACTAGAAAGAGATGTCACTATATTTAAGGTAGACAGAATTTTAAGGAAGCTTCTTCCAATTGGACATAACATCAAGATATCCGTAGAAATAGATTCTATGGACACCGGCTGAAGATGCACCAGACTGCGAATAAAAAGTAGGAAATTCACTTTTATTATGTTTAATGTATTTTATTTTATTGTATTGTATTGTGTTCATTCACTTCTTTACTTCTACTTTTAATTTAATTTTCTGTTTTCTGGTTATTTTCATTTCTTTTCAATTTTTATTTTTATTATTTAATTTTTTTATGTTTTATTCTAATTTTAATTACGTTTTTATAAAACTTAGGCACTATGGGTGTATAACCTGACAATAAACACATTTTATTTATACGAGTACCTACATACTTTTTTTTTAATTTAGTATTTTATTTATAACGCTGTCACAATACATCTATAAGTAGAGTAGACAATGCCCTTTTACAGCAGCTAGTAGCATGTAAGTAATAATTTAATGTTGTAATATAACGGATAATAATTGTACCATGACGTATCTAAGCGTAACTTTGTTATCAAAAGATAAATATAAAAAAACTAAACTAAAGATTTGTCAAAAAAGCGCGAAATTTTCAAGAGGTAAATTGCAAAGTGAAATTATTTACTCGTATGCTTGTACGATCGTTTGTTTCTGTTTACATTGAGCCGCTTCCTTAATGCCGATGTTGATAAGCGTCGCTGCCGAGCTCGTTGAAATTAATTTAAATACATCCTTGTCTTTCCGCTCAGCTGAGCGTGAGTCGATTTGCGATTCGTACACTCCGATAGCCCCGTTTCGTTCGCCGACTTAAAATTACAACATCGGGAACTTTGCAATGCCGCCCGCCTTTTATTTGTTTCGTAACCGTGCGCAAGCGAAAGTTCTATGGCGATGTTTGTGTTTTTTTTCGTTATCTTATCACATTTTTTAATCGCATAAACTATTTTTAATTAATTTTGTTTCAAAAACTTAATGAATTTATAAGAAAATACGTAATCTTAACATTTGACTCGAGATTCGAGATGAGGCTCGAAAGCGAACATTGAAGAATATCTCCAATGAACAATTGTGTCTGCGATCTCATAAGATAATCCAAGGAAACGTCAAGCGTATCTGCGACATGCCACTGCTAATTTTAATAGACAAAACAAAATGGACAGTCTAATTCCAAGAACATGTTTTTAAAAAGAGACTGACTGTCAACAAAACTGATACCCTACATTTTCATTAGCTACAACAACATAAAATTTTGTTCACCGACGAATATAATTTAAATGAAATAGTGACTAAAAATAGAATCGAAATCACAAAGAAATCGACCTCTCATTACGTTTAAAGGCATACGAGCCAATGATTAAATGAAGTGAAAGATTAATCATAAAATACATACTTCATTCATTAAGTAATTCGTAAACAGTCTAACATCCGTGATGTTAAACTGGCATGCAAGTGTAATTTGTTTTCATAATTGAAAATAGACAGAATTTAACCGAATGTCGTTCCATCCAACCATTTCAAATTGGCCATCGCAAATGGAATCGTGTCACAGATTGTTCCAAATATCCGGCGGGAGTGACTCCGCGGAGCGAAACGGGCGCGTCATCTACGAATAAACTCGAATACGCACTGAAAATAAAATATTATGCGATCGCATTCGAAACGCAGCGACCGAAATAACGCGATGTGTCACTGCCGAGTGGCGACTAAATACGACGGCCGTGCCCACTCGCCTAGAATGGCGCATACACAACCATTGGGGTGGAGTAAAGACGAACACAAGACCAAATCTACCCTGTGTCCGCTTTCCAATTAGAATACTACCTAGTACCACTATCTACTAGATTCTACCTCCTTTAGCGTCACACCAACAACTATTGGATAGAGTATAAACTACAATTAACTGAACGTCATCGTCAGTTTCTCTTTCTGATTCAGATTGACTGAATTGACTGACTCGATTTAGTCAAGTTTAAATGTATTCAGTATTGTTAGTCTACGATTTACAGTCTGTATACAGAAGCCTGTCTAATTAGTTGACTAAATTGTTGACTAAATAGTCGACAGAATTCATTCAAGTTAATTAAGCGCGCTCTGAGGGTTAACATTTTTGAAAAAGAAGATTTATTAGTATGACTGTATGACTAGATCCAGTATTGCAATTACAGTATCGGATTGTTGAGTCAGTATAAGAAGCAGCAGAGATAAGATCACAGAATTGCTACTTGTATCTTAATGGTATTTATATACAACTTAAAATTATTTATACAAATAACAATTACAAAAGGAAGAGTAAGAAAAAAACAAATGTACAAAAAGAAGCTTAAATGTTAGCTTGTATCTTGATTATATAGATTATCGTTAGTTAGTACTCTGCTGATCCTAAAGCAGGTCCCTCATCTGAATTTACTACCTACATATATACGCTACTTGATTATATGTCATTGACTCATTGGCTAAATTGTAAGCCATGTCAGAGGTCTACGGGCGGCCTGAACAACTCTGACAAATAGGTTGGCCACTAACCATACGATAAGCAAGCAAGCAATTGTAAAAGCAGATCTTCTGCATCAGAAGCTAGAATTTAATGTAGAAGAAGATAAGATAAGTACATTAGAAAAAGTCATCCTCGGAACGACACGATGACAACACAGAAATCAAAATTTCATATTTTAACCTTTTTGGATGACAACGACTTAACTAATTCAAACTTTTTTAAAAAACAGAAGAAGGCAACAAAGAATATTTTTTATATTTTTTTTCGTGTCTCAGCGTGACATCTGCGCAATCGGCGTGACGTTAATCCAGCAGTAGGCATTTTATGACGCGCCTCGTTCCCAGCGAAATTTGATTTGTGAAATATAAGAATACGAGGCGAATTAACTTTGCCTACCTAGCCTGGAGCAATATTGAGATGAATAAAAAAATTCAAATTAAATTTGACGGGCCCCTACTGATTCTTGGATTGATGGCAATTTTTCTTTATCTTACAAAGTTACCATGGGCGTCACCAGAGGCCGTTGCCCCGCGTTCGCTCGCTCCTGCCGCAGCTCTGTCTAACCCATCCACATCAACAACACTATTCCGGTTCGCTAGCTGAGTGTAAGGTGCACACTTAATTTTTCAGTCGATATTTCATTTTGACGGGGAGAGAATTTTTTCTACAAAAGAGGGTATGGGGGCGACATAATCGGTTTTGCAGCTCAGGGCACTAGCGGCGGGCCTGTTGCCTGTGTCCATTGGCTAGCGACGCCCTAGAAAGATACCATTGTATTCCATTAATTGTAAAGGAAGTCTTTGGCTTTTTGGATTCGCTGCTATATCCGATTATGTTTTATTGCTCGTTTCTAATACTTAAAAAGAAGTAAGTACCTACCTACTTTATTTTACATACCCACTGAAATATGAAAATCTATCATTTCCAATAGATTTATTTTTCAAATGTTTGTTGGGCTGTTTAAATCAACATAGGTCACAGGTCGGTATTATCTACTTATCAATTATTAAGTTGGATTCCATAATACCAGAACCAATAAAACAAACAAGAAGAGAGTAGCAGAGATGGAGATATATGGGTTGAGTATAGGGAAAGAAATAATAAAACAAACGATTACTTACACAAATGCAGACCAATCCCGTTTATTCGGAAAGGCTCGATCGTGACATGCATAGGTTGGGACGGGTGTTTGCCGCAGGGCCTGAGGACATGGCGACTATATAGAGACCGGCCAAGTTTTCCTTCGGCTTTTGGCTTGGCGGTTTATACGGAGTATGTTACTGAAGTCAATTAGCGACTAGTACCGGCTATTTCGGATCAGCACTGACATATCAGCATTTTCCAAAGGATTGACTCTTTATGAGCTTCCCCCCCCCCCCCCCATATCGACAGTTTCCTAATAAGTGACACCCTCAAATGTTGAACTAGAACCGCGCCTCTCTGGCCCAAGTTTTGCTTTAAAATTGAGTGAATACTTATTCATTTTCAATTAGTTTTTTCTATCATATCTGAATATTAATTATTCTATACTACTTCTACTATTAACATTATTTTGTACATATCGTGCTATTATTCCTGTAGTTTTTACTTTTCCTGATTTTGTGTACAATAAAGTGTTTCTATCTATCTATCTATTTTACGCCTATTACTTACTCGAGAAGTAATTATTGGATCCAAGTTAATATAAAGTAATTAATAATAACAGTGACAAACGACTCAAGATGGGTATTTAACAGCGTAATTTTAATTAAATTTGAAATAATATATTTTCTAGTTATTAGTTTGATATAGACGTGTATTTAGTCAGACAAACAACATCTAATTTAGATAGTTTCAAATTAGGCTCATGACTACTGAATTGTAAACATAACTTTAAGTAATTATATTGCATAAAAAAGAACTTTTAAAATCAATTTTTATTAATTTAACCACATAAGTTAAAGAAATTTCGGTTTCGGTCAAAACATTGCAGATTTGGCTGGACTCTAGGCAAACCCTTTCAAGTAATTTCTATTCGGGTCCAGTGACTGTGCGGCGTAGGCCTAAGTGCTACTGGTGATAACGGAATATTCTAGCCATGCATATGTAAGTCTCGACTATAAGGAGAGGTAAAATTATATTTGGTCTCAAAGTTATCGAGAAATGAGGTGACAATACTATTTATTGGGTAGAAAATTGAATCTCTCGGTAATAGTGGATAACGTTCCACACGTTTTCAGGTCTTGGTTCACTCGTAGGTGAACAAAGGCTGCCATAGTGGGCAGAGGCCTTGTAAAATATATGAGACTAACCATAACTAAACCATCGAGAGTTCTCTACTATTACCTCGTGGACGAGTAACAGGAAAAGTCGTATACGACTATTTTCAACGTCGTAACATTTTGTAGGTGGCACTATTGTTACAAACTGTCGGTCGTAGTTTCAGTATCTTGTTGGAACTACATCAAGGGTTCTTTACTATTATCGCGGATGAGTGACGGTAAAAATTAAATATGCAATATTATTTTGTAGGTATTAGTAGGAACCTTTATCTGCCCCATAAAGAATTCTCTACTATCATAGCGGACGAATGATAGAGAAATTCGTATACTTAATTGTAACGTATTTTTATTTATTATTTTTATTCACTACTAAACCCGCATTTGACCTCGATCTCGCCTGATGGTAAGCGACGTCTTAGCATGTAATGGGCGGTTAACTCTCCAAACAGTCGGTTATGGTTTTAGTATTTAGTTGGAAGCATATCTGACCCGTTCAAGAGTTCTCTACTGTTATCTCGCGGACGAGTGATAGCAAAAGTTGTACATTATTGTAAGGTCGTAACATTTTGTAGGTGGCACTATTGTCTCTAATTATCGGTCGTGGTTTCAGTATTTACTCGTAGCTGGAAGCATATCTGATCCCATCAAGAGTTCTCTATTACCTCACGGACGAGTGACAGCAAAAGTCGTATATTATTATAATGTCGTAGCATGCAGTGGGCGGCACTATTGTTCCGATCTCTCGGTCATGTCTCCACGCTGGCGGACCGCCAGAACGAATGCGGAGCTATGAGCAATCCTCTTAATAACCTGTATCGGTTAATCAACCCGATACGCCGAAGGTTGAGCAATTAGAGCCAAGTGTCACTTGATTCCGTTCCTGAATAAATTAAGAAGGAGGGGTACTAATAATGTCTCTAGTCATTTCATTTCATTTCATACAATCGAAATGGCGAAATTTTGTTTATATAATTAAATAATGAACGTTGTGCATTTAAGCTCCGCAAGGTTACCTAATGAAGGTTTCGAACAATTTCGTGTCATTTTTCTCAAGGTCCATTTGACATCGATGATAACAGAGACACAAACACATACCCTTTTGTGTTTAAATTCTACAATTCTTACATTTCTGTGTGATTAAAAACCCTCACAGAGAAGGTAAACAACTTCATACTCCCTTCCCTACGTCAATAACACACCACCACTCCGCCTATATTAGCTTATTTTAACAAATAAAGACAATCCGGCGGTCGTGCATATCAAGCACCACTTGCCGGCTCCCACGCAAAGTATCTGCTTTACATACTGATGCGTTGCAGGAATTTTTGGTAACCTCAGCCAGGTACCCTCACCCAGTGACGTCACGTACGTAACAGAGCGCGCGTGAGAGTACTGCAAATGGCTACAAAGCCTTTGGGATGTTCGACCAATCATGCTCACTCTACTGAAGCTCTTTGTGTGGATAGAGCAGGTTCAGAGAGCACCGAACTGCCGACAAAATTTCAATTCTACGCGCGCAATATCCGTAAAGTCAAAAAGTGACGTGGTTTTCCCGTTTTCAATTGAATTTGTGTAAAAACTTCTCCCAAATGGGAATAGAAAACAGGATTACACTATACATTGAAGAGAGAATTAAGAAAATTCGGTACTAGTAACTATTCAGAGAAGTTTCCCATATCGTTTTGTATTATCGCAGAGTTGAATAAATGTATAAAGTCATGTTGAGTTATTGTATTCAATTACGTAAGTAAGAAGGACAGAAAATACTCAAATCGAAGCCAACGCAGATAAATCTACGTCTTCCGTTGAGTCTGGATCATATAACTTTATAAAGCCACCTGTAATTGCTTCACCGTCTCGCCGTAATATTCAAATTTTGTTCTCGTATTCTCCAACAACATTCCCAACCAATGACTCCAGTAGACTGGGGGCAGTTACTGTGAATCGCATAAAATAAACGAGAAAATGGAAGTGGGACATAATTTAAAATGACGCTCACGACCCAAAATATTGCATGCACAACGGCGTGACATGGAATTTGCAGTGTTTCTCATTTTTGTAGTTTCTGTTTCGTGGCGCACTTGCATAAGCAATGCAATTCCGCTTATCGCGGTTGACATCTAACTGAATATGGGATTAAAACGTAAAAGTTTCCCGCACAATTCTACGCTTTCAACTTTTTTATTTTAAAATTTTGGAGCATATACGAGTCGTAGGAAGCGAGTACATCCCAAAAGTAGCGAGAATGACAAATCAGAGGGATTTAATTTTAAAGATAGTAAAGTTGAAAGAGCCGTACTAATGTGACCCTTTTGTGCCGTAGAGGTTTGTGCTCGGTAATTTTTAAAGAGAACAACCCGTAAAAAAGTAAAGTAAAAATGTTTGGCGCGTGCGAAGGCAAAGGGTTCCGACCACTGAAACATTCAGGCAGGCGTGGGACGAACGACCTCCATTGTTTTTATTATAAGCAAGCATTGCAGGCTTTTTGTTCTTTTTCCCGCTGTTAGAATTATGATAATGGAACCTTTTGAACGTGTGCGAACATGTAAAATGATTTAACATGACGAATATGATGCGAACTTTATTTAGATAACCTTTCGCGGTATTTAAATTTAAAAAGAATAAAGTTGAATGAAATACCAGGTCATGGAAGTTGCACGTACCAAGACAAATAACTTCTATCTATCTTTCTGGTAGTAGTAAACAAGTACTCTTACTATTTCCTTAAGAATTCTGCTAGACTGACGACTCGACACTGCAGATGTTGACGTTTACAAACCAAGTAAGTAATCGTCCTCTTTTATTCATGTATCAGAGATAATAGAAATAATGACAGGAATATTAGTATGTCTCTGACTTTATATCTCCGTTTTGAGATTTGAGGAAAAGCAATTCTACGTAATAAGCCCTCCGAAACCAACATAAACATTCAAAATTCTAAACAACGAAGTTTCTCTTTCTTCTTTTTTCATTAGAATCTTTGTGGTATCTTCCAGCAACCATGATAAAGCGTAATAGCACATTTAGGGCCTCCAGAGAGCCTAAAGCGGCTGCAACAAAGTAATACGACGGCTCATAAACGACGCTTTGTATTCCTCAGACGTCGCGCTGGCATTCCTTCAAGTAGATAGCACCATATTTGCGGGAAACTTGACTTACTAAATCTCCACTAAAATAATAGAGTTGAGCGATAGAATTTCTTCGTTGACATTGGATGCAACACGCGGCCACATTGCTTCAAGAACAAAGTGGTTATCAAAAACAAACTGTTTTTCAAGAACAAAGTGTTTTTCAAGAAGAAAGTGTTTTTCAAGAAGAAAGTTAGTTAAATTTTCTTTTTCTCTGTTTTCAGAGAGTTGCGGGAGAGGATTGGGCGTCGTGGAGAGCATATGTAGGTGAACCGATCGATTGCTGCCTATGTCGTAGAAGAGACGCGGTGGAGAAAGACCTATGCGAACTCTAAGTTACCAACTGTCTGGAGATTAACAAGGAAAAGACGCAGTAGAATCTCCTGGTAACGGAGACCAAGATCCACTTTTTGTCACTGAGCCAACAGAGTAAGTTAATAAATTACACGTAAGTGAGCCATTGGACAAGTTATCATGCCGAGATGACTCTGAGTTATACCGCTACTAGCCTACTAGTAAGTACCAATGTTTCATCGGGTTCACTGACTTTCCCAATCATGAGCCCCTAGTATAAGAGAATTGGCCGCTGGCGCGACTATTCGCGATATCGGAATATGAAATCTTAAAACACCAAGTTAGCAACTGTCAGGAGATATCCCAGGAAAGGTCTCAGTAAAGTCTCCTGGTAACGGAAGCCAAGATCAACTTTTTGTCTCTGAGCCAGCGGAATAAGTAAGTAAATAAATATACACCTAAGTGGGCAATTGGACAAGTTGTCATACTGAGATGACTCTGAGTTATACTGTTACTAAGTACCAATGTTTCATCGGGTTCGCTCACTTTCTCAGCCATGAGTCCCTTGTATAAGTGAATTGGCCGCGCTGGCGCGACTATCCGCCATATTGGAATATGAAATCCCTACGCGTTCCCGCGCTTGTGGTTTTATTGCGAGAGTTTCCCCGAACGAAAAGAGTTGCCGGTATCTTTACCCTCTTGATAAATTATGTTGTTTTCGCCAAGCTATGTTGTTTGTTCCCGACCACGCCGAGACTATCCCACTAGATGTAACTATTTACCAAAAACCGCTATTGAAGGCGCCATCTCTATTGTTTATGTCTGAAAGAATCTTTTTCAATCGAGGGTTAGGAAGTTTTAAATGGTTTTTGGAGGGTTTCGTTAGGACAGGGATTTAAACTGTCCCAGTATCCTGAGGGTAGGATAGCGGTCCTTTCACCCTCGTTTAATCTCGGCGAAGTCCATAAACAATATCGACAAATTGTGTAGGAACGGTTTGACATCTTTTGGTTATTGTTTTTCCTTTACAGAATTAAAAAAAAATTAAAATTAGAAACCGATTCTACTATTGCTAGAGGCAGGCTGAGGTAGCTGTCTAACATTTTTTATAATAATTCACAAACTTAACTTTTATAATTTTCATTCATAATTTTCCCTAATTTAAACAATGTCACATAAACAATCCTTTTTTTCTTTCTTGTACCCACAATCGTGTCATAATCACAGATGTCAAAATTAAGCGTAAATTATTCGTGGTCAAAACACACGTGGTAAGAAAAGTAAGGATATTAAGTATAAAATAGTATATATTTCACGTCTGTGGTCGAAGTAGACAATTCATCACCTCCCTAATAAGTAACCGAGCCCAAAACCCTAGAACAACAGCATAACATCCAAAATTAATTCCCAAGCTAACAAGATCGGCTACAAAACACCTATACAACAAGAACAATAAGTGGCTCCTTATAGAACGTAAACGTCATGTAGCATAGCATGGCACAAGGCGGTCGTTTCGGCGGCGTAATGAATTTCATAAATTACCTACATGTTCACGCTACACAGCGCTGTAGCTAAGGGCTGACACCAGGGTCGCAAACCCCGCGGGGCGCAACAGTGATGCTTTTTTTTATTTTTGAAATTATTTCGTGAAACTATTTAGTATGTTACTGTTAACCAAACAATTGGACCAAGTTATGCAAACATGATCCAACCCACAAACTGAAAATTGTTTTTTGTTTGTTTGTTAATATATAGTATCAATTTTCGCGTGGCATAGACTCATTTCTTTCTGTCAACTGTTGACTCATTTCTTTCAGCCAATTAAGGCTCTAGGAATCAATGGATCTACACATTTGTATAAAATCAGACACAGATTAGTATAAATGAGCGGAATCGTGAAAAGTATCTAATTTTCATTCAAATTGCAAAAGAACAATGGCGACGTTCCATACATTTTGAGGCATTTATTCCAAAAAACATGTTCTACAAATTCTTCATTCCAGGCTTCTAAAAATGTACGACTTGTATGAAATAACTAAGCATAAAATTATATTTAAAATGACAAATATATCATTAATGAAGATGTGTTCGTTTATTTTTAAAGGATGGCGACACAGGACCCTGTTATTCTGGGCTCAGCTTCTAAAAGAACCACTCTATGAGTACATAGAGTGGTTACGAGTAAGTGGGACTTCTAGTGACATGATGGCTTTTTCGCACGTTCGAGGGTGCAATCGTAATCTCGCCCTGGGCGGCATTGAGTCTACTCCGGAGTCCGGCGCTGGCTACACGCGAACGTTGTTTCAATTACTTTGTCGACTGTTTTGTGTTAAAAAACTAGCTTTTTCCCGCAGGTTTGCCCGCGTGAGAATTTTGATTCTCTTTTTATATTGGAATGCTTTTGTTTCAAATACATTTTTTCTGAGAATTAAAATTAGGAATAAGTACATTCATCAAAATAAGGATTAAAAGACAATACAAGCTTCAGTCAGTAACAAATACAAGCTTGTATTAAAAAAAAAAGTCTTCCCAGGGTCGAGGTCTACGTCGTCTTTTTTTCTATAAAAAGATACAAAAAACTAAGTTATGTGTAAAAATAATATACATCATAGATACTAATTTTGTTCCTTTCATATCAGAGCCAAATTGGATTACTGATTGTGAGCTATTCATCAATCTAGCCAATCCTCGACATGGCCGTGTCAATTCTATTACCCACAAACGTCAGGCGTGATTTATACAACGTAAACATAAAGGTAGTATATTGAAACAAATGAGGATGAAGTAATGAAATATATTGTTGTATTTAATCCTATGCGTATCTGTCACTATAGAAATTCTATGACTTATGAGTTTCATATGAAATGCCAATAAGAGGACAGCAAAGACTCGCTTATCAAAACGAACAACGCGTTCCAAGACTCGCTGCTAAAAATGCACGATGCTGATTCAAGCTACGAATGGCTACGAAATAAACCGGTGGGAGTAATTTCTGAAACTGAAAGTGAACTTTTTGAGAATGGAATTGGACTTAGTGGGAAAGTGGATCAAATGAACATAAACGATATTGCTACGCTGGTCGCACTATGGTGGGTCCCACAGCGATTGTGGTACTAGAGTAGTAATTCGTTACTAGTTCTTGTTACTTTTAGAGAAAATCGATCTATTTTTGATACAAATTTTGATCACTTATAGAGCGACAAGTTACATGCAGAGTTCTAATTATTGTCCCTGGGTCCACCCTGAAATCCTAGAAGCCCAAAAAATATTAGGTGTTTAATTAACATTACTTAGATCGGTCCCAGAATTTTGTTTTATAGCTACGTCACTGCCGCACATAATTATTATTTCAGCGAAAATTGTAACCTCACACCTTTCATTTATCAACAAAGTAAAAAGAAACCAATCAAAATGGAATTGCCTCGAATGAAGCGCTCTACTTTCAACCAATCACAGTATCCCTTGTGAGGTTTCCACGGGGTTCTCGATCTAGAGTTGAACCTTTCTTTTTTCAAAATAAATATTATGCAGAATTGCAGACACAATATACAAGCAAGAAACTATGAAATAAACTGACAGCTAAATGAATCTGTCTGCTGTCCGGAGTCTGAAAATTAAAGACGCGAGTCACGGAGAATTAAATATTACACAATGAGCAATATAGGTAGGTGGTCCAAGTTCTCAAGTTCTCATCTCACTTTGTTTGTTATTCGAGTTTGAAGACAAAAAGGGACAGATCTATTATTACGCGTCGGTCTTTAATTAAAGACAGCTTGACATTTCAAAGAAAGAGGACGTGTTTAATTATAATCGAACACAAATATCATTGGGGCAGCAGTCGGGAGTGATTGCAGGTCGTGCGAGAGAGATACATGGGCTTTGCTGGTTGAGTGATAGAGACAGGTATCGGGATTGCCCTCGTTTTGGAGCAATCAAAGCATTGTTTGTCGCGTCGGTGAGCACGCGTAATGGGCACAGACGATATCACACAGATTGGTTGGTAATAGCCTACGAAACTCTAGCTAGACTGTCTGGAGACCGAAATATCTATAGACACACTGGGGGCCTTAATGTTGTGTCGTCAAGGAACTATCAATTTCGATGAAACCTACAATTTTTCAGCCAGTCAGATACCCACCAGATACCAAATGGATATCGATGACAATTCAGTGCTGGCGATTTTCGCAGCATAAAAAATCATTAAAAAAGAATGCTAGTTTGTTTATACAAACAATGCAAAAACTATACAAATAAATAAAACAAACGACATGGGATATCATAGGTACTATAAATAAATATTTTCATAAATGATATTTCTGACGCCATTTTGTTTGTATAGCCTGATACTGGCTGAAGTCAAAAAAAATACCGGCTAGACGGCGACATGGTTTTTAATGACCAGTTTGTATGGAAGACTATACAAATCAGTAGAAATAAGTAACTCAATGTATGGAAAGTTGCCATTATTTAATTCTTCTCTTTCGTGTACTGTAAAAAGAAATTATTAAACGTGGGCAATTGGTCGATAACTTAGTACTACCTACATAATAAAAATTAAAACTAAATGGATTTAAAAATAATGTAACCTACTCCTCCCTTCTCCAATCTAATAACTGGTTTGTAACCGACAAAATAAGAAATTCAAAAAATATTCCGTATTCACGATTCATTGCCTTTGACAGCTGGCTGGGTTAATTTATTTTTCTCAAATAGATTTTCCCTCCTAACTCCTAGGATATTTTCTCGGAAATTAAAAAATAAAAAGCAAAATCTGTCGCAATCAGACCGCCTATTGTTGGAATCGTAAGCAAGTTGCCATTTGAGTCCTTTTCCAGTTAACTTTCAAAAGAAGTCTTTGTGATAGAAGGATTTTATTAAATTTTTGCAATATCTTTAGGAATAGGGTAGGTGGGCGGTAAGTACCTACATACAGTCGTTTATGAACTTTCAAATATATTTTTAGACATAAAGGCATCATTCAGCCAGTAGATTGTATTCGACTTTTTATATTCACTTTTCTAATTAGGTACATTTTCTAAATTTAATAAATGGCCACTTTTAGTCTATTATTCTCACCTTTTAAGTCACTTTCATCGATATTAAAATACTTAGGTAAGTTCTCCATAAGTTAAACCATAAGGGTAATAAGATCGAGAAAACCGTAAAAAGAAACCGGTGCACGGAGATCAGTCATAAGCGTAACCTGCTTCGCACCCGGACAACTTGGAAACTTTCCGAAGAATATATTAAAACTTTATCAAAGCCTGAAAGTTCCATTTCCTTTGCGAGTGTCACGAAACGAAACCCACCCTCGGGAAAAACTTGCTTCTTAGTTCTTTGATAATAATAAAACGAAACCTAAAACCCGACGGGTCGGAAAATCAATTAATCAATTGGAGAAATATACCGCAAGGTAATTAATTTTAGTGAAGCTGTAACTGAGGACAGGGTAAAGAAATAGAAAGTTCTATGATTAAATATTTTTTCAGACGTGGATTCTATCAGTAACCTAAAATACCTAGAAACTTAGACTTACTGAAATTTGTAAAAAATTATACAAAGCTTTGTTTTATTTATTTTTGGAGCATAATAAAGGCGTACCCGCTGAATGATGAATGATGGGCTGAAGACGATGATAATGACATTAATTTCATAGTATTAGATAACAACAGTTTCGCTATTATATTTTACAAAGTCAAAGCAAGTGGTATAAGTTAATCTACATGTCTGCCTTCTTTTGGTAGTTAACAACCTATATATACTTGTAACTCTAAATTTAAAATTTAAAAAACTCCGACTTACCACTGTGGAGATCCCCTTACTTTTTCCTGGCCTTCATCAGGTCCTTGACGTTCCAGATGTGGGAAGGGCTCTATGGTCCAAAACATTTGAGCTCAAACTCGAACCATCTAGCTATTATCGATCCAGAGATCCCATCTGACATCAAAGATACTCCAAGACCATGGAAACCACTAATCCAATTTTATCAGACATGGCTACGAACACTCTCGACAAAATTCCCTATTAAATGAAAAAACCGGGTCCAAATCGGATCATCCGTTGTAAAGTTATGATGCCACAGACAAACAAACAAACGTGTCAAACTTATAACACGCCCTCCCTCGATCGGTCGGGGGTTAAAAGGTAGAAACTAAACAACCTGAGTAGTGATATATATCTCTCTCTGTGTCTTCAACCGGTGTCCACCCACACCTGGATGTTTTTACTAAACCCATGTGCTCCACCTTCGGCCTCATCGTCACTTACCACCTGATGAGATTGAGGTCAAACGCGAGTTTAGTCGTAAATAAAGAATTAAAAAAGCTCCTCTAATGCACGCCATTCTCTAGGGTGTTGGGCTTTTCTTATCCAGTTTTTCTTATCGTCAGCCCATCTCATCGTCTGTGCTGTTTATCATCCCAGTGCAATTATTTTTTAACTTTTTTCTGCATCCACAACACCTATTAATTCACCATTACCTAACATTTAACTGCAAAGTATTAGCTTTAACACTGAACTGTTTAATTGTTGCTTTAACATCACATAAACATGAACCCAATTGGCTATTAAAGTCTAAAACTGTACCGGTTTACTCAGATTGATTAGTTCTCTGCGTACATTATGGCTATTGGCTATGGCTCTATAAGTTTATTACGATTTTATGGCGATCGGCGCTGTGAAAATATTGCTCCGACTGATTGCATAACCAAACGGGATTGGCACTCAATTTTTTAAAAGCTTTCTGTATTTTTCTGATATATTACGTACTCGGAGAGATTGATGTGTCAACTACATTTGTAGTCGATGAGCACTTCATGACAAGAACTCTTAATAATTCAGTGATCCTCATGCATGACCCAGGGATACATGAAAACGTAGTTTTTAAAAAAAATCTGGTTGCGGCTTAAGTATCCTGGGAAATCATAGAGTCTGCAGCATCGGACACAGCGCGGTGGAAGAAAATTGTCTCAGCCCTATGCACCACTAGGTGTTCTAGAACCTGAAGAAGAAGACTCGTACATGAAATACCTAGAAGGAACTATAAATTGAATTAAAGGCACACTGAAAGGGATACCAATAAGAATACAAATACCTAAGTCCTTTTACTTGAAGATTCTAATAGAAATATCTATGGACAATAAATATACTCTATACTCTGTATATCATACGAAATAAAAGACCTAGAAAATATAGGTAAGTAAGTTATGTAATCTGAGACTTCTAGTAATTCTGGAATAGAAACAACTTTGATGTATTTAAAATAATGTTGAACCGTCTTAGAAAGATTCAGATGAGTCCAAAATAGAACGTTTGTATACAAACTGCAAGTTATAAATTTTACGACACATGGTGTTATGGGTCATGATCATGATGGTTGCGATGGAAGTAAGGAGGAGTGATACATTTTATCTGGTGAGGTTTTTGGAAGGAATATTTGACTGAATGAAGAAGAAGAGACAATTTACGGAGCACCTGATCGTAAGTGCTTACTGATGCCTGTAAAACTAAGCAAAGCAGCTTTTATAAAGTTCATTTTTATGTTTTTTTAGAAAATAACAGTATACTTACATATAAAGTCTTGTTAGGAATTCTTTTCTTTAAATTAAATTATACAATACCACAATCAATTGTGGTCCGATTTCTGAATGAAGTATCGATTCCTAATAAAAGTAACCGATTCCTTAATAGAATTTCGATGCCTGTTTCGAATTATTTCCACCAGCCACCAGTCAAAGATAAGGTAAACAAGACTTCATCCATCATCAATATCCTATAAAATATGTTAGAAAAACACTATCTTTGTGTCCAATTAGCCAGTTTACATGGGTAAACTGGCTAATTGGACCTTATCTTTGACTGGAGGCTGGAGGAAATAATCCGATTAAGGCATCGAAATTCTATAAAGGAATTGGTTACTTTTATTAGGAATCGATACTTCAAACAGAAATCGTAAAATTGAATCGTTAGTAGATTCGACATATTTTTTTAAAAATTAATAGCAGCATTGCTCATACAAACCAGTAAGGTCATGTCACCGTGTGTGAATCGCCTAAAATGTAATAAAAGTTTCATAATTCATGTTAACCGAGAGCTGCTTCTGTTTTAGCCCAAAACATTTACAATGCGTCCAATTCATCAAAACTACACTTAAACACAGGCCGTTCAAAGTTAACCAAGATATTACCGATATCGTTAGTTAAATTATCCGATGCAAGTCCAACTAAAGCGATTTAGTTTAAACAGCCGTAATTAAGCGACGCCCGGCCAACAGGCAAACAGCGTTTAGCGGGAATTGTTGCGAATTGCCTATTCCTTCTAAATTATTCGAACGCACCCGACAAATGAGCAAACAAGCCCCTCATGTAGTTCCATAATAGGCCCTGAGGACGAAACAAGTAACTGAAGAAGTAAAATTTTAGAGTGAACGCTATTTTGGCGACGAGAATCACCTAACTGTAATCCTAGAGGTTGCCTGGAAGAGGTGGCTCTAAGCGATAAGGCCGCCTTTTTACATGCCACTGTAATTTTTACTTTTCCTGTAATTGTGTACAATAAAGTTTTCTTTCTATCTATCTACTTTTTATATTCAACTTAGTATGTTATTCAAACAATTATTGATACAAAAAGGCATTATTACTTACTTATTGTTATTTTTTACCTTTAAAAATATCAACGGCTAAAATTACAAAATACTTTCAATCGTTTTTAGAACTTAGTAATTAGATACTATTCTCTCAAGCAACAATGATACGTTATTCTATTTTCTTACTGTTTGTTACAGCCATTATTTATGTGCCCACAGAAATAACCTTTTTGCTTGTCACAACAAAAATTAAACATCACGTGTAGAAAGTGTACACTGTAGACTTTTCGAGTTACCGTTTAAGGTTGGAGCGGATGGCACAAGCGAACAAGCCTTCGTCGCCCCCCTAATCACACACTCGGGTGACTCTCAAAAGGCAGAACTCTACGCTAAAGGAGACCAGAAAACTCCACGACCGCCTATAGGCAACCGTTTAATTAGTGTAAATAATTATTCGCCGCAGGGCCTTGCATTAATTCAGAAAAGTCCTACTTTACTTCGCGCCGTTTGCTTCCAATAACCAATGTTATTGGTTAGGGAACCAATACCTGTTTTAGGAATATCAATTCAAATGAATTCCAAATTCAATTACGTCTCAACCTGTGTTGCTACACTACTTTCTAAATTAGTATCAGCAGTTGGAACACAAAAGTCTCATCAATGTAGAAACATCTCTCCGTTGATTAATATTTCGGTCAAATAAGGAATATATTCCACTAAAATAAACAGAGACGTTTGAGATCAAAGTGACGTCGTTTGTTTCATCTCGGTCGTTTCCTCCTCGCAGCCCTAGCCTTATCGGGCTCTACCAGAAATGAAAAAACACACGAATGAAAAACAAAACGCGCTGCCTACGACAAATGTAATGGTAGCGACACATTACCGATTCTACACGACGACAGCGAACAAATAAACCCGACTGATAGAGACGAAAGCTCGCGCATGAGCCCCGAAACGTAAAACAATAGAAAAAGAAAACGAACGAGCCTGTTAGAACCCTTGTGACGTCACCTGAACGAATTAAATCTCCTGTCCTTGTCACTCGCAACTCCCTCTCACCGCAGGGAGGCAATTGACCTATTTTCGGCGGACGTGCAATAATTTCACGAAGGGCGCACCGCCTAGCTTCTCCCATAACGCCGGGTTGCACATTCTTTGGTTCAGAATCGGCCGAGTTATACTTCCAATTTGGACGTCGTTTTGTAATCGTTATCGGGCAATAACATCGCCAGATAGCTGTTTACGAAGATTAGATACAAACTAACGATTTTGTTGCTGACGCTCCCTGGCCGAGGTCAGCACAAACAAACATGATGTTTTGCTACCACTACCCACTACCCACCTATATACGCAACCGTAATCACTGTTGTTTGTCTAATCTGAAATTAGTTGCTGCTTATATTTCGGAATGAGAAAACTTGGCATGCAATATCGTTAATATTATAGCTGGTGGTATTCCATTACCCTTTGCTGAGTATGTAATCCCTGGAGAACACGAAATATATCATAATAACATTTATTTATTGACTATTATGCTATTGCTTTAGCCTATATTTATTTGCTAAGGAAGCTTTATCTCGGCAAATCCTCTATTATATGATATATAGAGACGTACGAGTATACCTACTTATATATTAGGAATGTAAACAAAATTTTCTTTGAGATTTTTTTTCTTCTTTGAGAACTTTTACTGCTATCCTGTTTGAAACGTCAACGTATTCATAGTACTAGTACAAATAAATATATGTAGCTTTATACAGGATTTAGATAACAGATAGAGTATATTATCAAACATGACTATATATACATAATAAAAGTCATGTTGGCAGGTACGAATAAGTGGGCAGATGGATGTTTTCTTTTTTTATTGTTAATAACGTCTGTGAATGGGATTTGAAATGGCTTTCGACCCGTAGGTATATGTATAAGATATGTAAAATTTCCTCTACTATATGTACCTATAAATGCACACTGTCTTATTTTATTTATGTCACATAAATAAGAACAAACCATGTACAAAATTCTTTATGAAAAACGTGTAACGTAGACTACGATACGGTTCCTCTGGGTTACGGTATGAAAAGAGTGACTGAAACCTAAAAAAATCTTTTATACCTATCTCTCGAGTGTCAACTCTACATCTCTGATTCAAAAGGACATTTGAATATTGTTTTGCTTTTCATCCTCTTTCTGGTTAAATTTATGAAATCTCATTTCATTTTGCCTAGAGCAATTCAAGTTTCACGACATAATTCTTAGAAACATCCAATTTTGGTGGCAGACATTGAATTTAATACAAGATAGTATTTCAATTTCAATGGCACTTATTTAAAATTTTGGTTCAGTAGTATTTAATATCAAGCAATAACCTGAAATAGAGGTAATGAATAGAGCTAGAAGTTGTCGGGGCACGATCTAAAATTTGATAGAGATTGAATGCTGTTTTTATCGACTTTTCTAGATATCGATGTTGTAAGCACTGGTATTTAATGGATAGGTACATATCACAATGTCCAATATCAAAATGTAATTTAAAATGTGTTAGCCCAAAATATTCGTATTTAAAATAATAAAAAATGCCGACTATTCAAAATACCAAAAATATTTAAAACCGAACAGTTGAATTACTCAACCCCAAAATTCCATATTACAAAATACTTATCCCCAAATAATGTTAATTTAAAACTATTCAGTGAGAAAATAAAAAAAAACACTAATGTAATTGTATTTTTAATGTTAGAAATTGAAGATAACAGCTTTACAAACATAACATTTTATGTCTTCTTTAAATTCTGTTAAACTGAAAAAGAAAAAGTGAGTCGCAAAAATATGGAACATTGTAATTATCGATAAGTATGCATTTATCGATAATGCTATCACTATAAATATGACAATTCTGCCCCGACAGCTTCTAGCTCTAGTAATGAAACATGAAATATTATACAGCAACTTTTTCATTAAAATAATACCAAAAATGTTAGAAAAATGACAGTAGGTATTACATTATTAGATGGTTGGTTATATGCATGTCTCGATAATGACAGTATGAATGATTCATAGTGTCATTTTTCTAACATGTTTGATATTATTTTATTATTCGTGATAGGTAGGTATAAGAAATATAAGAAAGGTATATGATTAGGTATAAGAAAATAATCCAAAAAATACTTATTAATTTTTAACATGAAAAATTATTAAGTTTTTGTTGGTAATAGGAGAGAGAAAAACGCGTTTCAATCTCTTGTTCAAGAGTATGACCACGAGGAGTTTGTCCCCGTGGTCGCAAAAAAAGTGGTAGCCAGTGGCTACTCCATTGTCATGGCCGCAGGGTTTTGTAACTTGAATGAAAAAACAAAGTCCCCGGGCGAGTTCCTTGCGTAATGTCAAACACAGGTATCTCAGGGTGTTTTTTGTGAAAAAAAAAGTCCTGTCCTGATTGGTATAAAAAGCATGACCGACTCGTCGTCACACCAGCCTGTAATACCAGTGTGATTGGTAACCTAAATGGTCCGGCGCTCCACCGAGCAGTACGACCAAACTTTCAAAATTCTATGTTAGTATTTTCTTTAGGCAAACTATCTCTTTCTTTTTTTCTTTTTGGAACGCTATATTTTGTTGAATTTCTATATAGAAATAGAAAAGAAATCCGTCGTTAAAAGACCGTAGGTAAGTCGTCAATTTCAATTTTTAAAACTTTTTAAATTACAAAATGGTGAAAAAAAAAACAAAATGTCTATCCAGCCAAGATATCTACAGCCCTGGACGCCAATTCTCAAAAACCGGATATAATATCGAAACTCAATAAATATCCCATCTCACATGTCGACTACAAATATCACGTAAAATATCGACTACTAGGACCACTCTTTGCATGTGTCGATAAATATCGAAAATGATAAAGCGAGAATAGCAAAAAGTCCCGTCCTTCGATATCCACCATTTTTTTCCATGTTTATCTATTGTGATACTTATATCCTCCTCCTCCTCGCGTCGTAATCCTCAATGCTGAGGGTCGTGACCACCTTTAGGTATCACCTTCTGGCGGATGATCTTCCTCCATTTATTTCTGTCCCCGGCGGTGTGGATGGCATCGTGAATTGTAGAGTCAAGGGTGGTGCGGATATGGTCGGACCAGCGCATCGGACTACGTCCTCGAGGCCTCTTCCCTTCCATTTTTCCGGTCACAATTAGTTTTTCGAGGTTGTCACTGTCTTTCCTGGCAATGTGACCGAAATATTCGAGAATTCTACGAAGGCACTCGGAGGACAGTCGTGAGGTGATTTTAAGTTCACGTAGAATGGATACGTTGGTACGATGTGCTGTCCATGGAATTCGGAGCATTTTTCTCCAGCACCACATCTCGAAGGCATCAATTCTTTTGCGGTCTGCTGTTCTTAGTGTCCAAGTCTCAGCGCCATAAGAGAAAATGGAGAACACCAGTGAACGTACAAGTTTGATCTTGGTCTTGACGGAGATGTTTCTGTCTGCCCAGATTCTAAGTAACTGAGACATTGCATTTTGGGCCATTCCAATTCTCCTCCGCACTTCTGTTTCGCAAGAACCATTGTTGCTGATATTTATATCAGTCCGTGAGAATTGGCCTTGGCTTGGCCTTATCAGTCCGTGAGTATTGGAATTTTCAGCACATGACAGATTATTGCGATATGATGCAATTATTATGCAAAACATACTTTCTTTTCTATTCTTTTTTATTGTAAAAGAAAAGTAGACGAGCAAACGGATCACCTGATGGTAAGTGGTTACCCACAGACATCTCATCTCATCCGCTGCAAACCTTGAGGATTTAGATGAAGTGCCTCATGTTCCAGTAATTATGCCTTCATACCGAGATACTGCACACAAAGCACTTACATTGCTCCTTTGCGGCAGAACAGGCTGAGTCATACCACCTTCAATAATGCTTTTAGCTTTTATTTAATGCAAGAGAAAATATATGTAGCAGAACAACATAATTACCCTCAGTATACACAGCTCAAGTAGCGCTACTAAAAAAACTTGGCACGAAAAATCACCTGTTCCCAAACTCGACGCTCCAAAACTAAGCCGGCACGTGACCGGAAGCAGAATCGGTGGCGAAGCGATGGCGCCAGAACTACATCCGGTGCTTTATTGACAGACCCGCAAAAAATGGCCAAATATACGCAGCAGCTGTAGCAGCGACTAATAAATCTCGCCAGCAATAATGGCGGCTCTTTTTACTAAATCCAGTGCGTGTACGTGTTGTGGTTGGACTAATGTGCTGTATTATCCTTTATTACCCGCTTCGATAGCAAATAGTGGGAGAGCGGAAAAAGCGCTGAATGGCGCTGAATTTGAGGTGCTCGTAACCCAGTTGCGAGCAGCATATTGGTCCTAAACTTTAGAACCTAAAGTGATATAGGCTGTCAGAATCCTGGGTTAGTCAGAAATCTATGTCTTGAAGAGCACATTAAACAGTCAGTCCCGGCTGATATCGTCCAACAGTACTCGCCCTAACGAGTACTACGAGCGGGCTGAATAACTTTGACTATAGATTGGCCACTAACCACTCAACAAAAAGATGAAGAAGACAGAGAACTGAAGGTTTTATAATACTTTTTCCATTAACATAAAAAAGAAGAAAAAAAAACCATGCGCTTTGCGCGCTACTGATTGGGCGTTTTCACATTAGACAATAACGATATCGTCGGGTGTCATATCTCATACTAAAAGTATGACGCTATGTACAAGACTCTTTCACACTATGTCGTCCACGACACCATACATATTAGTGTCGTGTCGGTGTCGTTATCGTCTAATGTCAAAACGCCCACTGAAGTGTTAAATGTAACTTCTTGTATAAGTACATTATCTTATCTTATCTTATGACAGGGGGCCAGGGATAACCCCAGCGGCACTTCGACCCTCAGGGATCTTTTGTGCTCACCCCTTACCTTAGGTCTCCTTCCTGTTCCTTAAAGATGATTTGCATCAAGGACGCTGTACAGCTTACAGGAAGGAGCCTATAGTCTTCTGGTTTCGGGTAGGCTACCCCCAGAAGATTCATACGCCTCATATTCATGCCCTCCAGCCAACAAGTCACATACGCACAGCAAGTGTTCCATTGACTCAACGGTGTCACCACAGGCTCTACAGGTGGGATTGTCTGCCAGTCTCAGCTTGTGTAGGAGGCTCTTGTAACAAGTAAGCGCCCTGTGAAGCCCCGGAACAGGTAATAATTCTAAAACCTACCTACACATTTATTTTCCTAGCAATAAATACCTAAATGCACTGTACATAACGATGGTAATGTGATAAACGGTCAATAATTTTACCAAATCTCTAAATAATTAGGAACTCATATCTAGAAAACAACAGTTGCTTATAGGTACCGAATAAAAACGAGATATGACTAGATCCAGCGACAAAAGCGCTAAGTTGGCAGTTCTAATCACCTGCGCTTATTCATAAATCATGCACGTCGATGGCACGCTTTCAGCTTACCGATTTTACTGCATAGTACAGTCGACCACAGCCACACATTTCGATCATGATATTTTGAAGACTTTATCTGTATACTAAGCTTCTTTTATAAAACCGTGATAGAACGCAGAGTCCGTTTGTAGAGTTAGCCGTGGACATATTATACGAGTATATCTAAAGCATTACACACCCTCAGTGTACAGTGGAATACACATCAAGCAAGAAAAAACTGTGTATAGGTACTAACAGATTCGAAAGTAACCTTCGATTCGAAGCCATCGATCTCGGTAAATGTTATTACTCCATTTCGAACTGTGCAAATTAGTTAAAATAGAAAGATTTTTTTGGTATAAATACATAAAATGTGTACCTCAAAATGTGACTAATTTTAAATAAAGAGAAAAAGATTGTGAGATAGTCTGTACACGTAAGGCGACTGCGCTTACGATCGTATTTTTTAACGACGAAGTAGGTGTAGCGTTCGTAAATATTTCCAAGTTATGGCATATTTTTATGGGGGTTGGGAACCGAAAGCCTACGTCGGCCACGTAGTCTAATACTTACCAATAGAGTAAAATCACTGTAAAAACTTTTCGAAGCTTACTTCTCGTTATGTACATGAAACCTTCTGGGATTATATATTGGGTTCGCAGTGAAAAGAAAAATATGGAAATGGGATTTTAGGGCCATGGGAATATTGCAAACACAATTCTTCAATTTAGAAATTCATTACGCTCTTTTCTCTTCGCATATTTCGAATAAGTAGGCAGAAAATTTATATAATAAACCTGATTTAAAACGTGGAAATGTATTTTGAACTTTTCGTGTAAGTACCTAGGTTACGCGTGTGATTTATTTATTTACAGAATTATGTTTTTCGTGTTTACGAACTTGATTTCTTTAATTTCTTAAATCACTTAGATTATTTGTTTCTCTTTTGACCAACGTTGTTGTTATACTACATGTGCGACCCTGAAAATATGCGCTCTTAATTATGTTACCCAATATACAAGGTGAATCCTTTCGGACTCATTCTACCATTCAGAGGAAAATTCTTATACCTATGAAAAGTCATGAGACTGCATAGACCCTTACATAATCTGGCCTACATAGCGCAAAGCGCACGGCAGAGCAGACGGGTCGCGTTGCGTAATACATAACAGACATTTATCACGGCGCGGATGAAACGAACGTCTCTCGGAGAAACAACATAAATCATTAGCATTCCCCTCCCTTCTTCCCCGGTATCCCTTTTCGACCCTCCGCCATTTCTATCTACCGTCGTGGGTCTGTACTTATTCGGAAACCCCATCGATTATTTTAAAATGTTAATTCGGTGATTCGTTTGTAGTTTCCATCGAAGTGAAGAAATTACTATAACTTGTAAAACTGCCGTCGCGTAACATTTTATTTAGTTTCAACGTTGGGTTTGTTTACCTCCTATATTTTTACGTTCATGGAGTTTGGCTATCAAATATCACTACTGTAGCTTCAGAAAGTCTCATAATATATCGGCCCGTCGCTAGACTGCGAGGACTGTGAAACAGGAATTAATAAAATAACAATGTACCAATTATTAATATCCCATGACAGTCGGCAAATTGGAAATTATGGTGCATAAATTATGTCCTGCTTCTGACGTCAGATAACGCGTGCCGTTTTTGTTCCAAGCTCGTTACAAATTGGTTCAGTGGTTTGGGGTCGGGTTGCACAGGTGCCACTGATTTAAATCAAAACCTAGTGTCATCCAGGTTTCAGCCTATGGCATCTGCCATAGGATTTTATTTGATAGGATTTTTCCATTGTCTTTGTTTCGTTATTATTAACATAAAGGTTTTACTTAGAAGTCGGGGATTGGAGTCATGTCAGATTAGGGACCCTTTTCCTAAGTTCTGTCTTTTTTCAAGTTTTTTCAGGATACAATACTGATAAAATCTCTTCTTTTCTAATTGAATAAAAAATAAGTATCAACAGAGAAGTAATAAGAACTTACTCACTTAAGGAAACAAGCAAAGAAGATTCATCAGCGATATTGGTCGATCAGCAGTAGCACAGTGCGTTAAATATTCCAGGAACCGTCGAATCATCCCACCTGATGTGATGTGATGTGGGTAGCCGATACCTAACTTACTGCAAGATTTAGCAACGGTCCTTGGAACTAGGGCTGTCCCTTTGACTTTGACTTTGTGCCTTAAACCTACTTTTTGAGACCTATGCCAAATATTCTAGGAATGCGTATTTACCTTATACCTTAATGTAATAAATGATATTTTAACTATTTACTTGTATGAATTCTAATTTCTTTGTTAATTGGTCTCACATGTGAAAACATTAGTGGATGAAGGTGAGGCGAAGTTTTGATAATTATTTTGTAGATATTTCGTTGTGGTGTTAGTTTGCCTATGCAAATATAATGTCTAATGGAGAGGATGTTTGAAAATTGCACATAACAAATTGTAATTAATAATAATAAATAAATCTCAATAACACCTTCATTCGTGTCAAAAAAACAAAAAATGAAAAATTATAGGTGATATGCAACTTGCATATCACCTTCATCCACTCATGTCTTCAATTATTATAGAAATCAATAATAGCACAATCGGTGATAATGCAAAAACCGGCGTCATTTCCTTCAAGTCGGTACCAACAATCTTTACACATTTTTATTCTAATTTCCATAAAATATTAAGAAAAACCATTCTATAGAAAAAATATTAAAATAATACAAATAATATACTTACTTAATACCAAAGATTTTGAAATGAGAGGGTGCAACTAGCATAATTTCTCTGTATAATGCAGTTTAAAAAATTAATTATTCATTTTTAATTTATTACCGTTCATGTGTTGTCTATAGATATATTATTAAATCTTATATATTTTAACCTATTTTCTAAATGCACAGAAATAATTGAGAGCCAGCAATCTTTATTATCGCACCTACCTTCTTCTGTCATTTCTAACTCTAAAATGTTGATGATCGAAGATGTTGAATATCGAAGCCTACACTCGCGTAGCTACCCATGCGGGCTCGCTGAGATAAACACATGGCTCTGAATCCATCCTTAGGGACCGATGATGTATAAATCATGATGTCGAACGCTTTCTGCCGAAGCTGACAACTAAATCGCAGGGGACATTACTCATTGGGGACACCCTCTATAGAAAGCCAGGCTTTCTTTATCCTTCACTTTATACCACTACGAATCGATTCCTCGTAAATATGTTTATTTTACTTCAATTTTTCGTTCCTAAAGATTATAATGCTAACACAAACAATATCATCTTAAAGAAAGAAAGGAAGAAAGAAACACATTTATTCAACATTGCATTATACATGATTAAACTTAAAAAAGACTTTACATTATAAACAACACAACGTTAAAAAGACATGCTCAGCATGTGCTGCGGTCCTACCGGGACGGCAGAACCACAGCGCTGGTTTTCAGCTGTGCCAGGGCGAAGGCATCGCGGGCGAAACAGCAGGTCAGGGACCAAACCAAAAATATATTAAAAGTACAAATAAATAAATAAATATCAATATATATATAATATATTAAACGCATAATAGTCTCGTCATGGGTAAAGCTGTTGATAATGACGATCATGATTTAACTATACATCTGTGCGTTTGTTTTTAGAAAAACTGATACTAAGGTCTATATTATTTTTATTTTGTGTTTACGAAAAGTCCTTTAAAAAATTGGTTTTACTGTCAACTTTTTCTCCTGAAACTTTTTTCGTCAAAATATACAAACAAAACCACAAACATCACTTTAACTACGGGAACCCTAAAAACGCAGCGAAGGCGAGAAGGCTCGAAAGCGTGAGCAATGGTCGTTTTACGAAGGAAACAAGTGCTTGCTCATTTTAATATTCCCAACTTTCCCCAAGCTTGGCGTCATTAAGCCCGGCGAAAGAAAGCGCAGCGAAAGTGGGTCACAGACAGGGACGTAGTCAGGCTTTAACACCATAGGGACCCACTGGGCACCCGATTCTAAAATCTTGAGTAATTAACACACGGTGAGGCATGTCGGAGCTATTTTGCGCGTTAGGCAGTAACACGCAAGAAAGTTGCATACTTACTACAGTAAGTAACTGGAATGGGATCTTCATAGATCCCAAGTGACCCTCTTCGAAACCCTGTTAAAAAAAAGAGAAGCGAGATAGACTGGAGCAGGTAACCCGTCTCTTTTTAATACAGTGACTTTGTAACCGATAACCGACAAAAGTCATGACCTTGTAACTACGTTTGACTTACCTATGTATCTTTTTAGATAAAAAACAAGATATATGAAATTAACACTTTAAAACAAAACAGCGATACGTACTTACTTAAAATGTTATGATGAGTTTCTAAATACGTGCCTGTGTTAGTCTGAATCTCCCTTCAAATCTCTTCAGTCCATTGTTGGATTTTTTCCTACCTTCCCCAGTGGTACCTATTTTGCCGTTCTGTGTACATTTTTGGTTTTAAAACTTGAAATTATTTAAGAGGAAGGACATGAGAAGAACTGTTCCAATAGGACATAAAACGCAAAGCGTTGCGTAGATGGGGCCTCCTAGAACACTCCGTAAATAGTATAGTATAGTAGTAGTATAGTATAAATAGTATAGTATAGTATAGTTATTGAAACAATGAATAGTATTTCATCCTACATATTAAAATTTTTTTACAAAAAGTGCTCCTAAAGTAGGTCTTTTAGTCACATTTACTTTTAATCCCGCTTTAAATTGAATTGAATTGGGAACATAAATATTGTTATGAAAACGAAAAGATTGTATGATAAATTTTACTGGCCGGTGAACGCACGGTACAAGCACTTTGTCCTATTAATATTATATATAAATATATTAATGAGTTGTATTTTAAAACGCCTCTTATTTTGTTTTCCTCATAGTTGAAATAAATAGCAAAGTGTATCACTCGGGACTAAAATTATTTCCAACTCGGGCGACGTACATTGAATCCCTCGCTACGCTTAGGATTCTACTTTAGAATCCTTCGCTTGCTCTGGATTCAATATAACGCCCTCGCCGTAAATATACTATTTTAGTCCCTAATGATTCAAACTACTATTAGGTTATGTTTAGAACAAAATTATATTTAAGTCGTAAGTACACGATATTTAAAATTATACTAACTGTAGGTACTATTTGTTTCAATATAAAACCCAAAATTAGCGTCCTCTTGACGGATTTTTTAAGAATCTGGTCGCCTATAATATCTATTTCATTAAAATCTTCAGGATTAAAGTGTGCAGTACATATTTTAGAATGTTTTTTGCTCGAAAATATTTATTTATGTTATTTTGCTAGTGGCACCTCCAGTGGTAAAACATTGCAGGATTATCTCCTATTGACGCAACTGAAAAACAGATAACGACAGTCCGTAATACGAGTAAGTACATATAGTGATGTTTTTAGATTCCTTCCCGGTATCTCACAATAACTATAGGGACTTATATTAAATTCGGATTCGAATTTGACCTGAATGTGTAATGTCGAAAAATTATATTTAACATATTTATAAATACATACAATATCACATAAATTATATATTTCATAGTTATAATAAGTCTGACATAATCGTCTCGTCAAAAATCAGTTTCACCGTCAAAGACGGATAGAGTTTCGTACATAAATCAGCGGTTGTCAAACTTTATCGAACTTTATCTTTTATATAATATTTGATTTCAGTGATCGAATTTCCCAAATATAAATTACAGTTAGCAACACTGGTGTCTTGTTTTACAATGGAGAACTACAAATTATACTGGTTAGTGCTCGATACCAAAACTATTATTATACATTCTCATAAATAGTCGATTTTTATACAGAACATTTGAAACACGAAAGTGGTATGCTGAAAGTACACATTTTCGTCACGGTGACTCGACACTAGATCACTCACATCACATACAAAGCGAGTGTGTAAGACATGAAATAGATTCCATGTCAAAATCTTCTTCATCAGTGGAAAAATTCTACTTTTCTTTTTTTTCACTTTTTTTACTAAATGCCTTAATTCAAGAGAAATTATTTTTTTACGAGAGTGGTGCTAGTTTCGCTCGGGGTGAGCATTACACAGAAAAAACTCAAGTTACTTTCTGCGTGGCCTCGTAAATATATACAAAAGATAATATATTATATATATACTTAACACGTTAAAAGAGGGGTAAGTAGGTAAAGCTCTACCGGGAATATATCAGGCCTTGTTGCGGGATTTTATGTGCACTAATTTCGAATAATATAAAGGTCGAAACATTGTCATATCCTTTTTAAGCTTTATACAGAATATACACTTCATAGGTCCAATCATACAAGAAATGTGAACAATAATTAGCATAGATCATGTCTATGTATAATTTTCCTTTGTTTTCATACAGAGTAATGTAAACACAGGATATCAATTTCAAAAACATCTCGCTAATGATAGCCACGTGCACATGTTTTTGCATTTTAGGTGTCAAAAATATGTTTACGCTTATTTTTACGCCCACTAGTCGTAGTGATTGTTTTTACAAGATTTTATTTCTTAGACTAATTTAATTATTGATTTTTTTCGTTTTGAACGCTAATTGAGTGGGGCACAAAATACTTAAATCAAGGAAATTATAAACAGGTAACGTATGTACGTAGTACGTAGTTATTAGTTGTATGTAATACTTATAATAATTTCCTTAACCGAAACAAAAAAAAATGAAAATCACACTCACTTACCGTGAGCTTGCCGTCAATTCGATCACACGAATGAAATATGGACTAGGAACATTAAATTAAGTTTAGCAATTGCGACCAAAATGTGTTAATCAAAATCACAGTCTGTTCGGACATTATAATTTACCTATAAGTGGGTATACTACAATATCCGCGACATGCGAGTGGGCGATTGGTGGGAGACTCTCGGTCGGCTGCATCTTGCCTCGACCACACGAAATCAACGGCGGACAATTATAATTCGGTTTATGTGGTTTTCTAAATATTTCTGGACAATTTCCTTCGATTTATGTGCTTATTATATGTGAACTATGTTTGTGTAATAAATTGGCTAGTCAAAACTTTGTGATTAGTGAGAAAACTGATGTGCACTCTTGGACACCACGTGGCCTAGCACCTTTCCATGAGACGCAGCTCAAATCCAGTCAAGCTGAGTGGTATACTTCTTATGGGTTTATTGTAATGCCTGAAAACGCCTAACAGAAGAACCAGACCAGCTCCATCCACTGTCTATCGAAGTCTATTAAGCACAGTCAATAGGGAATTGATATCAAAATAATCTGACTAGTTCCGCGAAAATCATCCAACATGCATTTCCATCGCCAATAAAACCAGATCGTTCGTTACGATTTCAAAAGGAATAAAACTCACGTAGTCATCACAATTTTTCACCGTAGGCCGTAAAATAGTTTTACGAGCTCGAAAATCTAGTTACGCATTACAAACGATTCCCTGTGTGATGGAAATGGCAAATGAGCCGCATGACTCATGCGGCACTGCGTCGGGCTTGAAATTTTAATATTTTACTATCGGATCTAAAATATCGTCAAATATTCAAGTTATATAATAAAATCCAAAAATAGATATGTAATAAACTGTGATAAATCTGCTTCATTTCTATCAACATGTACTCGTACAGTCGACCACAAGCTATTGTATACCATCTGTCAAAAACCCTTTGATTAAATTTCAACCCTTTGCCTGCGCAATATGATACATTTCAGATTCTTAAATTTTGACGTTTTGGGTAAGTTGACCTGTGGTCGACTGTACTCGTATTAGTACAAATACAGTCGTCTCAAATCAAATCACATTTTCATGAAAATTGCGTATATCTGTTTGTCTGGGGCATCTTAACGCAACAATAGATCATCCGATTGGGACGTGGATTTTTTTATTAAACACAGAATTTTGTCAAGAATACTATTAGCCATGTCTGATAAAAATTAGATCAGCGGTTTCCAAGATATCAGATGGGATCTCTGGAACCAGTTAGGTGGTTCGAGTTTAGGCCCATGGTATCCTTCCCACATCTGGAATCTTGAGGACCTGATGATGATCATAAAAAGTAAGAGATCATCCTGGAGTTTCTAAGGTCGAAGAAAACATCTTAGGAAGATTGCATCATTTTAAATCTGAATCGTAAACAATAGTATATGCGGTTGACTGTAATAAACTAGAATTAAATGCACGCTCGGATCGTCGACACTCAGCATGTCAGTAAAACAGAATGAGTCCAAATTGAGCTCAGCGTAGAGTAGCTGTAGCAATTTATTGACGCTGCAAGGTCGTAGCAGCTCTACGAACGCTCTACACTAAAGATATTGATTGATATAGATAGAAGATAGAGCATTACATGTAGTTCATATACGGTATAAAGTAAAAACCATGTCATATTGAGATAGAGTAAAAAAGAATGACGTTGTAAAAATTTACTACAAGGTACTTACTTTCAATAAAAAACATTTTGATTTGATTTGATACTTAATGATTGACATAGGGTCACTACAACGTAAAATGAAATAAATAAACACACTAGGTGTGTAATAAAAACGGAACTAATAGTAATGTAATAGGAACGGAACGGCTGAACGGTAATAAAAATGACATTTTTGACGGAAACGCGTATATATATAGAATTATTAATTCTAGCCTAATATATTTACTACTTATCCTGTCGGAGACAAACTCGTCGAGTTTTTGAAATATTTATTTATTTCAATGGGCGGCGCTAATGTGTGAGCACGATCTCCATAAAATAACACCCAATTCGGCTCAACTAGATTATAAAAAAAGTACTTACATAAACTTACTTCCCAGCTTAACACATTTTTACGCCAAGTTCTCTGCGACATTTTAATGTGAATTGTGAGATTTCACGTAGGTACATTTTTCATGCAGATATTTTACGGAACGTTCTCTTTCATGCAAATTATTTAGTGACTTTTTTCACTCGTTCGCTGAAAAAATTGCGCTCTAACGCCCTCTTCGCCCTTTTTGACTTTTTATTTTGAAGCGCATGCTTTTATAATTTAGTTACAGTAGTATTTAAAAACTACATAAATAATCTTAATTATGTCCAGCAGTGGACTAGAATAGGCTGCTGATGATGATGATGATAGTAAATGGAAATACTGTAGTGCATCGGGGATGTTTGCAGAAGCCCGCGTGGATGACTTTCACGCAATCATACGAAAAAGGGTTGCTTCCCTGATGCACCGAGTACATAGCAGTCCCAGCAGCATCCCATTCACGTTGGCCGAGTCCCCTGACTCCCCGATCCTGAAGCACTGGATATACCTGCATGTCAATGCGAAGTAGTCGTCCAGTGATTTGGGGTCGGTACCATGGGCTTGGTATTATTTCTTTAATATTTTTTAGTTTGACTAACATAGCTTTAAGTAATATAATATAATACCTTTATTGTATGGACCTTGTCTGATTTAAATATGTAATAATAATAATAGTAAAATCAAACATAGGTAAAGTAGGTTATGATTATACAATTTTTAGGAAAAACATATTTTATTGATCAAAATTGTTCAGAGGAATTGTGAGCAGCTGGTGAAGCAATTGCTCAGTTTGTACAAATGTTCAATTCGTTCAGAGAAATAACTTGTTTCTGTAAAAAAATATTTCATACAACTTGTTTATAAAATGGTCCCATTTCTAAAGCAGTTGTGTGACAGTAGGTATTTGCATTAGATTTAAAAACAGACATTAGACACGATTAATGCATGGCACTGAACTCATTATCTTTGTTCTTTGCTTTTAAAATAAAAGTATTGGGTGAGAGAAGTTGCAAATGTAGGTACATAGTGTGAAGTGAGTCTAGTCTTCGTGAATTGTCTTACACGTCGCAGGCGACAAAAGAATACCGTGACAGCCGCATGCGCATGGAATGTGTGACGAATTGTCTCTACTATTTCTATTTTCGTTTTGAATAGGATTTTTTTTCATGACACCGGCCTTGACTTGTTCGTCAAATAGCTTATGTATTTAATTTCATTTGAGGATACGAAGATAACAATGGGACCACAATAAGTGACAATCTATTCAAAAATGTTTTTGTTAGGTACGTCTGCTCAAAAATTTACCTATTTATTGACAGAAAACTCTGTGCCAAGTGCCACATTGCCGCACTAGTGCTAGAATATTGTATGAAAATCCATTACGAAGTACATACTGAACAATCAAGTCGCTAACTTTATACCAAAAACAAACAAACTGTCCATTTTATCGAAACGTTGTACTAATATGTGATGATAATTCATGATTGAAATTTTAATAAAACAATATCATTATTATAATTAAATAACTACAGTTTTAAATATTGAAAGAAAAGCTTAATTCCTACCCAATTCTCACATCCCGGAAATATTCCTTTCTATGCAGTACTCTGCAAGACCAAATTTAATTTTTTTCTATTCCACCAGTAACATTTATTTGGGTCTTCAACCGTACTTAATTCTATTTTCAAGACGAATTAACCTTGTAATGTTGATTATTTTGTACATAAATATGATAATGCGTCATATTTATACAAATTATTAAAACAACCTCGCTCATTCAAAGTCACATCGACCGGTATTAAATGATAGAACAGTTCAGCTATCATTCATTCAGTTCATTCATTCAATGCTTTCATTTCACTCAAATTCTCGAGGGATTAACAAAAACTTCAATTTTAAATTCGTCTAAAACATGAGATTTACAAATAAACAGGTCTAGGTAGGCATGAAGTATCCCTAGTGTTGTGCCTGATGTGATGATCGTAGTTGTTTTAATTGGATCTCTGTTAGGCAAAGGTAGGTAGGAGATCAAAGACATTCTATCCATATTAAGGTATGTAAAATATTTTTATTTTATTTTTTCTCGCAGGTATAACAATAAATATCGTGTCTAACTCGTGCGGAATGACCACTAGGAGCACACGTCTGTCCATAACGTTCGCCTAATCTGGTTCTTTTCACCCTAGTTAGACAATCTACTACTGTGAAACTGACTTTTGAAGAGTGAGAGTCGCAGTTTTTATTACGGACTCGTATAAAAAATCTTCATATAATATAATATCCGCCCGGAACGAACATAGGTATTACATAGGTATTACTATATACATTCTCCACGTTGTTGTTTTTTTACAAATAGGATGAGGAATATTCAAAATCGACAAAGAGATATTTTAGAACAAAGGTGGGTGGGTGCTTCAGGATTCCCTTACGACAAACAGGATCAACCCGTACCTTTTTAAAACCTTTTGTGTTTTAGTGTATTTGCGAGTACCTACATAAATAAACCAGTGCCAAAACAAAAAGGTAAAATGCCAATGTGTATGAAACAAGACTAAGATGCTAAAAACAGGAAAAAGAGATTTCAGATTCGGATTTTAAACATCAAAACCTATCTTATCCAATAATCTTACGCATATTTCCACTTTGTCGTTCCATATTTTTATCACGCAGGGTAAAAGGTAATCCTGGTGGGTGTCGGTGAACCATTAGACATTATTTTACATGTTTTATATACTAAAAGGAATTATTTCTTTCTAAAGCTATATAACCATTGATGAATTTAAAATTAAAACTCCATCAAGTCCACAAGAGGTAGACAGTAATAGTCTATTACCGTTTTGTGTCGGTTTGTTTTATGAGAGCACATTGAGTTTGTACAAAATGAAGAGCAATAACTCTTAAAAGCCATTCGTTTGGGTACATTAGTGAAACGAATAACGTCAAGAGGAAATATTAAAAAGGGATTAAAACAACATTAATTATTTCCCTAATTACTTCCGTAGAGATAAAAGTTTGCATCGCTTCGGTTTTGCTGAAAACTTCCGCTACCAGCTTTTTTGAGAAAAGCTCTCCTTGATGACCTCCTACTACTCAGGTCAAGTAAGTACCAGTTTCCTTACTTATATTAAAAATTTATACTTTATTTGCACACATAAACCACACATGAAAAATAACTACAAGAAATTTTACGTACACAGGTAGAGCTTATCTCTAAAATAGAGATTTCTTCCAGCTAGACCTTTAACATAAAGATATTTATAATTATAAGTAGACATACATACGTGTACAAATTATATAAAACAAAATTACTTGAATACATTCATATGAACATACATAATACTTATACTATAATAATACTAATAATACATACATACACTAAACTAACGATAATACTTATCTAGTACATACACTATTTACCTAATCTATTTATATACTAATATTATATATACCTACATATATATGTTTGCATACTACTTACAGTTAGGATTTGTGACAAGTGATAGGTAATGCTCTTTTAATCGCTTTTTAAAAATGCCTGTAGAAGCGCTGTCACGAACATTGTACGGGAGTGAGTTCACATAAGTACTCGAGTAACCTACTTTATAGACATGAAGGAAGGTTTAGAAATTAGAACGAACTGAGGATGACTTTTGGTAGAGTTTGAAAAATATTTATTAATTTTTTTTTGGACTTATTTTACCTACTTGCCCATATTTTAATACTTAAAGCATCGTTTTGATTACACCTATTAAATAGTAAAAATAAGCACAATAAAGAAAATCTCTCGTCGCAAAGCCTTTTCTATATTTCTATAAATACAATGCAGGCTACGTCTCCTTACCGAAAGTTGCTAGAAACGTCATTAATGTTAAGGCTTCCTTAAGCCTCGTGTCATCTGTTTATAGCTATGGCGTAGAAAGGGATATCATCATGTAGGAACGAAAGCCTTAGGGAGGGAGACATTTTTTTTCTTTCATCCAAGGATATCATGTAGATGCTTCAACGGTGTCTAAACTTTAAAGAAGTTTCGTGCAGGTCTCGGTTAGTAAATGAGACGTTTTTGGAGGGTTTTTACAAAGTTTTCATTTTCCTTGAATTATTGTTTATTAAGAATGTACTAGCCAACCATAAATATGGTATGTCTTGTCATTTGCTGTTTAAATTACAGCTAAACTGAAACTGATGATAAGAATAAAGTCCGCATTTCGAAACATAATACATATCTTTGGTGTCCTCTCCTCATTTATAAAAAGAAAAACCCATTTATTTAAATCTCATTGGCGATGTTTTATCTACTTACACGGAGATACGGAACATGAAAAGATAAGCAGAGTTAAAAATTAGAACAAAAACCGCGATTGTTCTTTCACAGACGATCGTAGCGGACAGATTCGAGTAAACAGATTATTTTCAGACTTAGAATAGGTACTTACAGTTGTTTTGAAAATATTTGAGTGTGACCACACCAATATATATTGTAACGTTTATTATACAATGGCTACTACTTGCGGTTGTTGGTACTTGGTGAAACTTGTAGTACATGATTAGAATTAAATAATATACTGTTTCACGGGTTT
Source organism: Hofmannophila pseudospretella (assembly GCA_947369225.1). Taxonomy (NCBI): domain Eukaryota; kingdom Metazoa; phylum Arthropoda; class Insecta; order Lepidoptera; family Oecophoridae; genus Hofmannophila; species Hofmannophila pseudospretella. The sequence continues at coordinate 8,552,999 of OX376330.1, read as the reverse complement.
TTGTTGTATTTTTTTAATTTCGGACCGGTTTCGTTTACACATCGTATATTATATCATTATATAATATTTATCTACCTACATGTAGTTAAGAAAATATTTATAAACAAATACCTGAAGCTGTAAACGAAACCGGTCGTAATTAATAAAATACAATAAAAATCCATGAAACAGTATATTATTTAAGTCTAATCATGTTCATTATAACACTTTTTCTTGAGTTTCCTGTGGGTGGCTGAATCCTATATTGGAATCCTCCAAAAACTCCTCATTTACTAGATCATCCGATTCGTAATCAATGCTACAACGTTATGTATTTTCGTGCCCGACGCTAGGAGAGAAATGTCCCACTCTGGGAGACAATAGAAGGTCGTAGTTGTATAATACCAATAGAATTCGCCTTGGCAGTAGGTCGGACATTACTCGAAGAGATTTGGCTCATAGACAACTAATAGGATGATGGTACACTACACTGGCGAGCGGAAGCGAAACTATTTGGAACTATAGTGTTGCTACGGAAAGTGCGATGACCCATTTGGCTACATTTACTGTGCTAAAGATCTTAAATTCAGATCTCGTGAATTAATAATGAAATAACATCAAACATAGTGATGGCAGCAAATTGGGGTAGGTTATTCGGATTTGTTTCTGACTTAAATTAGAAAACTGTACACTAAATAGAGAGAAAGGCTTAATTTTTCTTAGACAGGTTATAATATATTTATATTTTTATTATTATTTTCCACATTTTTTTCGATAGTTTAGATTAATCTGTATTCTGTGATTTAGGTATACTTTTTCTTGAAAAAATCTCCATATGTGTTCTGGAATTGTTCGATGTGATTTTTTAATTGTTAAGTAATTGTTAAACGTTATATGTTCTGTTCTGTATGTGATTTTTTTTAAATATGATAAGTGATATATATTTTTCGAAATTTTAAATTGATGCAATTGTTTAACGTTATGCTTTCACTGGAATGCCAGCCTTAACCTCAAGAACTACTTATAACAGAGGATTATTCACTACAAATGACAAAGTTTGCTTTGTTCCGTGTTTATAGCCGTTCATCCATAAATTAAGATAAGTGTTGAGTAGTTATTAGCATTAATGAGTACCTTAGCTAACTGGGCGAGGCATTGTTGTGTCTCTACCCTCAGTTGGCACAAATTGGCACAATTATGAACACGCCTAATGATTTAGGAAGTGGCACACTTGGCTTGGTATTTCAATCAGATGCAATTTTATGGTTTTTCTCTTATAAATACGTGGCTATTTCGTGAAAATAATGTTATTAATTACTTTGACTAGCAAAGGGAAGTAGCCAGCGATCTTTTTCGGTGGCAAACGATAGTCTAGATCAAACGAGAGTCATTTTCTAATTTCCAATTCAAATGAAAAATAGTCATTATTAATAATACACTATAGTATTATTAAATTATTTTAATAATACGCTAGTATTATTAAATTATTTAGGTACAAAGTAGAGAGTTGTACACCGAATAATTTACTTTTAAGACTCTACCTCTTTACCTAGACGTGGGTGGTTCAGAAAAACTTATTCGAATACCACAAAATAACCCACAATATCACGAAAAATAAATGCATGTAGCGGTTACACAGCAGCACTTTGATTTATTGGCAGATATGCCAGAGCTTTATAAAGCGAAAAGCTTTTCAAAGCTGGCATACTACGAAGTTTAACAAGTTTCCGATATTTTTCCTTGATAAAAGAGTGATTTGGTAGACTAGTGAATTGAAATTGGGGCTGTCCGGTTCAGTAAATTAAGTAATTTAAGATGAAATTACATAAGTATAATATCGATACGTCGGGAAATGTCAAAGTCGTAATCACAACACGTTTAACATCACAAGTGTAATTTTGGTAATAATAGCAAAGAGTAATCGTAATCAGTTTATCGTATATGATGTGCTGCTGATTGTTTCTGCGCCGCTTCTTTTCTTTGTAAAATGTACTATTTACTTATTTGCAATAAAAAAATGACTTTTGAAATTTGACTTTTGACATTACACCCTGGATTGTTACCGGTTATTTATACTACCTACTACCAGTTTTTTTAATGGCTATTTTTTGAATGTTATTTTCGGATTTTCCCCAATATCACAGGACCTAACATCGAAATTATTTACCAATTTGTATATTTTCGTACATTTTGATAAGCGTAAATGTAATAAAAAGAAAAAATCTTAAGGTAAAAATCGTATGTAATTTTCCCTTTTGTTACATTTTTCCCTTTTTATTACATTAAAATGTACACAAATTTTGAATGTAACCCATATTTACTGCTAACATACAATTTACTCTCCTATTTACTTTGTATTTATGTAGGTACCTACCACTGCTTTGTACCCATGTTTCGAGGAATCTTATTTTCCAATGTCATTTCCAACATAATTGTCGTGTATCAAAGGCGAATAGTACAAATACATTCATGAGAGTGTGTGGACTCATTGTGAGTGTGTGGACTCATTGTGAGCACTAATTAAATGTTATTGTTATTGTACTCGTTACTAATTGGAAATTTAATGAGCAAAAGCGGATTTAGAATAATTGTAAACTGAGATTGTAAACTAAATTGGATACAATTTACAATTTAGTCAAGACTAGCTTAGACTACGTTTAGTAACACGCTCATAAGAAACGTGAGACTGAAAATTAAGGTATAAATGTGTCGTTGTTCAATTCTAAAATAGAATACACACTTGTAACACCTACGTTATTTAGTCAATATTTAGTTATTCGGAATACCGTCAAACATTTTGGAAAATTCCATTGTTAGACTCTACCTAATTAGTCGAGCTAATTATAATGAAATCACGTAACAGGCGGATCGCCCGCGACGTTAGAGGGATGCGGGGTGGAATGACAGAGGGTAAGAAGGCCCCACCTGCCACACTTCGCATGGCCTCTGTCATCTCGCCCCGCGCCCCTCTTACGTCGCGAACGATGCGCCTGTTACGCGGTTTCACTGTGGCTGAACTGCTTCCGTTTCATAATGACAAGCGTGTCAAAATGTCCGTTATTATAACTAACTATAGGTATTAGCTAACGGTTTCTCCAAAAAGTATCTTCTATAGTTCAATAAAGTTGATCTCCATAACCTGAAACACAACACAACAATGAAACTTCACACAGACTTACCTTGGTGACAAATGGCTGATCTTATTTTCTTCTCCGTCGCACCAGCGAGGTTCAAGGGTCCCAGTATGTTCCAGATTTACGTGGCACGACCACAAACGAATGACAATAGAACCTCCAAGTTTCTGCTTTCAGTGCCTTTATTGTAGTTTCACAACCTCAAGGGAAATTACAGAGGGAAAGTGAGTTTCGAATAACACTGACAACCTTTTACATCGGCGTTTGTTATGGAAATAGAAACATGAACACTAGAAACAGGTACCCATATGTACATAAATACTTAAATGTTACGGTTTTTGAAACGTATAAATATATTACTTTGCTTTCTAGCGTTAATCACAACTTACGGGAGGATTTACAACCAGATTTTTATTGATATAAAGTGTCCGTGAACCGCGAGAGGATAGAATAGAACTCACTCCACAGATCTCTTTTTAATTTATCACAACCATTGGTGACTCCGTTTGATCTCGGCAAGGAGAGGTCCAATTTTCTACATCTCCAACTACATCGCTGTCACATTTCGTTTTTATATCACTACAATATTTTAACTAAGCGTTACTCACAACACTGAAGAGGTAAACATTGATTACATCCAGAGATTTACATCGTGCTAACTCGTGTCTCTCGAGATTGCCAATAAAAATTCCATTTCAATTCACAGTTACATCACACTGAGGTCACGTTTTGAGGAAACGATCATTTTATTTAGAGTTTTGAGTAATGTTTTTGGCACAATATAGTTTGACGGTTTCCCATGTTCCACACGTGAGTCGCCACGCGCGGAGACGCAACTTTCGTGCGCGTACTGCGAGCCATCCGCCGAACGCACGCTGCCACAGGTTAAATGGCTTTATAAATAGTTATATATGACGCGAAACATGTCAGCCGTTTCTGAAATTCGCGTTAAACCGCCGCAGGTCGGAGGGCTGCGGCGCCGTCAGGTGGTGTCGGATCGGACCTGTCAGTGAAACTGTGTTTTGGTTTTCGGTTTTCGAAGGCGACGTGTGTTCCTCGTACAGTTTGTGCCGTGTTACTAGAGGCACGCTTTTCACACTGCAACTGCTGAAAGGCGAAACCTGTTGAAATAGGACAGGGGACTGTGTAAGAGAGGGACGGCGGCATGTTTTCAGGCGCGCTACGAGTTTCAGCCGCTTATTTTGCTGCGTGCGCGTGTGTGCGTGGAAAGCTGCGTGTCTACGAGCGGTGAAACGGTGTTAGTGTGTTGTGGAAAACTCTCTTAGGGCGCTTTCACAAGCCCGCGGATTTTCTTGCTTTTCAACGGGGTCCCTAATTGATTCTATTGAATATTGCATGCCGTCTATCGACGTTGATGCTTTGTTTACGGCTATTGTTTGGTATTTCGATTTGGTACGTAATTTGTCGATAGCTTTACTTTGAAATATTATATAAACGAGCAATTATAGCATGACAGTTACGTGTGGTTATTAAATATCAAATAGATATGATTAGTGAATTATTCTACCGTCATTGTATCCACCATTCCTAATTCATTTAATTTCAAGCTCTCCATACATGGCGGGTAAATCTTAGATAAAACAGTTCTTTTATCAGCAGTGATGTGGTAACATTAGTTGATATTTGTAACAGTAAAGCTATACATTTGTTTATAAAATAGACAATAAACAAATACAATTTAGGAACAAATAGTAACCTTGTAACACAAAGTAGGCATCGTGTAAGAATCGAAGGTGTCGAAGTAGGAATTAATCAATTTAAAGTAGCATCAAGCCCAATATAAACAAGAGTACACACAGACGCGCGTAATCAAATAGCACGCAAGTTCGCAGGCTGTGTAGGCCGCGAGAGGAGACGTGCGGAGGCTGCAGTGCGAGCGAGATGACAACACGCAACGTGGCTGCGCGCGCATGGACTCCCTCTCACACCTCCCGCAAAGAACCCCGCCAGAAATCTATACCGAACTGAGACCGCCTCTGACAGCCCGCTCCAATGTAACTACCCTTCGTAATATCGGGAATCAATTGACAAATGGATCGGTGGTAGTTCACCTACACACCGGCGAACGGTGACCTGCACTATATTTGGAGAGCGAAGGACGCCCTGATTGAGGGCCCTTGTTTATCTTTTGTAAAAGCCTCTTAATGGAGACGAAAACCCTAAAGGGCCTTAACGACCTTTCCTTTGGATGTTTCATCTGCGAATTTAATTGAATTTTTCCAGTTTCAATCTTCTCGGCTATTGTTTCCAAACGAATACTATTTTAGTCCCTATACATTTATGAGAAACAATTCATTTCTATGTGTATGCCTTAAGTAATTTATGATTCTCAACGTTAACACATAGATGAAAAAAATATTCTAGAAAGGCTTATAAAATATATAAACTTTCATTCAGTGAATAAGTAAGCTTTCATTCACCGACGTTTTCAGAGGAAATATGTATGATCGAGCTTTTCTCAAAAACTATTAGAGCGGCTCTAAAAAATCCTTCACTATCATATACTTGAAACTATAGAGTAATGATTACATTTTTAAAATCGATGCACTAATTATTGAGAAAATCTCAAACTTACTTGTAATATCTGTCTAATAGTGACCGTAGTCACTAGACACAGAATACTCTGGGGAACCCTGTCGCGATAAGATTTTGTTATGATTCCTTGTCATTCATAATTCATTTTTTCATGCACAATCATGAGTTATATACAGATGTTATTATTTATGTATTAATAATTTAGTTAGTTTAGTTAAACCTTGTCGGTATAGCAGGTTTGAAAGGGTAGTTATTATCGTATAATAATTTCTAAATGTTTATCATCAAAATATTGAACCGAACCGAATAGTAGATTTTGGAGGTTAATAAGTCCCTTAGATACTTTTGAAATTGCTTTTCAGTTTGGACTTTTTTCAAATTTTCAGGGAGGTGGTTGTAGACTTTTACTGCCATGACATAAGTGCTGTCCATTTGCATTTTTAATATTGTTATCGGTTGATATAATTTGTACTTATTACACATTATGAGTGGTGGAGACTGTGTTGAAAAAGTATTATATTTTCTGATAAAAGCAGCAGATTTCAAAAATATATATGCATGGCATTGGACGAATTTTTAATTTTATAAAGTATAGTATATATGAATGTGTCAAATAAGGTGAAGCGACAAAGTACTAATAGTATTAAAGGGTATACGCTGATATGTTGTCCACTGTACTTGCCAGTAAAAATTACAAAAACAAGAGAAAAGCACTTCTAACAGACAAAACCACGGCGCAGACATAGCTGTTGCCATGTGACACCATATATCTAAACAGAGATAGACACTTCAAGATACGTAACACTGTCAAGTCCTCAGGCTGAAAGATATACGAGAGTTGACAGGGGTTACCTCCCCTTACCTGTGCCAAATAAATACCTTTTTCAGGGCACCCTTGATAAAATTATGCTCAATTACAAACAATTAAGCTGAACACGACAAAGCGCTCCGTGAGCGGAGTAACACAACAGACCCGGATTCCGCAAGAGGAAGAATAAGAGCTGAAACACACGAGGTACAGCGTTTTCAAACTCGTAGGGTCTTATTTAAAGTATTTAGGTACCTTTCTGTTTTATTAAAGACTAACCTTCAGTTACACGAAACATCCATAAAGTTAAGTCTACATTAAAATACATCCTATCTCTTTCTACCCATCTCTAGAGCTATGCTAGATAGAGATAAGTTTAGAGTTAAGTAAGTTACTTGCAATTCACGATGACACTAATTCTGTGCTAAATGATTAACATTGTCATCAGGCAAAATAAGTCACTGACTCCGTTACCCAGCCAGCCGAGCTACAAGCAATCTCAAAATTATTGAAACGATTGAAAGCTAAACGACGGAAAGAACGGATTGAAAGCTCATGGACGATTTTTTTAGCATATTAGGACCACTAGCATAAGTTTCTTCTACTTCTTTTCTTGTTACCTTTAAATCCACTTGGTGAATCAACGTGGTATACGCTAAAATCTGTCTACAACGTCAGTCTACCCGGATGTTTTAATGGTTTGTTAATTAAAAACGGATACGAACAGAACAATATAAATTTTCTTTGAAAACAATTGGTTTTTGACAGGCTGGGTTTTTAGATAGACTATATTATACTTTGTACATGATGGTACCTACCAATAGTTTGTTTTCATACGATTCAGGCTTACTCCACTACTGAACGGATTCCTTTCGGGCGTAAATCATTTTTCTCCCCGTAAATGAGAAAAGAAAGCGTTCGTAAACAATTATTTGGCTTGTCAGTGACTGGATTTAAATTAGTATTTGCCACGCAATATTTACCCGTAAATAGATAATATAAAAGGTAACAAAACAATTTATCGGTACCTGTACTTAACTAAAACTAAAATGTGAAGCAAAATTCCGTCAAACGACAACAGCAAACAATGATTACCAGCTTTCAGGAACTACTCGTAGCCAATTTGAATAATTTATCTGAGACAACTATTTCGACTTAGCGAACTCCAAATACGCAACAATCTATAGAACAAACGATAAATTTGCATACTTGCACAACTAGAGCACGATATTTTAGATCAGTAATCTATTAGTAACAGTTATTATTCTCTAACAACTTTTGTTGTTGGACAGGACCATAAAACAAACCAACTTTTTGTCCCCGTTAAGTAGACAAAAAGTTCAAGAGACATGCAGCTCTTGTGTAATCGGCTTGTAAACTTCTTTTGAACCCCCACCGATCGAGAAAGGGGCGTTATAAACTCGACGCGCTTGTCTGTTTGTCTGTGACATCATAACTCAACAACCGATGATCCGATTTGAACGCGGATTATTTTATTTTTGTCGAGAGTGTTCTTAGCCATATCTGATAAAGTTAGGTCAGGGGTTTCCAAGATCTTGTAGTATCTTTGATTTCAGATGGGATCTCTGGACAATTACGAGTAGGTGGTTCGAGTTTGAGCTCAATTTTTTAGGACACCATGGTCCTCATGGGCAGCTCAAACTCATACATCTAGAGACCTGATGATTATCAGGAAAAAGTAAAAGTAAAGGGTTCTTTACAATGGTAAGTCAGTTTCTTAAATTTTCAATTTTGAGTTAACTATTGTCTAACATGAAACAAAAATATAGAAAAATTTAGATAATTTTTTCAAATTTTTTAGAAATTCAAATGTTTTATTAGATTCAGAACCGTCTGCGTAAAGCCTAACGACGACGTTTTATCTTATTTCAATATCACGCCCACAATAAACATTTAGAATATTTCATACTTTGTTACAAAATTAGATTTCGTGAAAATCCATTTGTAAATACTATTCCTCTTCCGAATATCCGGTGTGGGCGTTGAAAACGGGTCAATGTCGTCGTCATAACGAAAATATCCACTGCCGTGTCTCCTTTCTACGTGTACATCATTTTTTCACCATTAGAATTTGAGCAAAACGCTTGATAGCGAGAACAATGAAACGTATACCACGTTATTAATTATTTAAGAATGTTCAGGTAGGACCCATGCCCAAAGGAGCCGGTCAGCGTTCCACGATCAACGTTCCACGTCTGATTGGCGCATATAAGCTCGACCACAGAACTTTGCACCAATCAGAGTGCGAACGCTGACCGCAGAACGCGTGACCGACCACATCCTGTGAGCACGGACCCCTGTCTAGCCCGCAGGAAAACTGTGGGTAGGTATTACGAGTGCTCAGACAAATGTCAATTTATTTCAGCACTCGTAACAAGAACTTGTCTTGTAAAACGTAGTTTTACGATGTAAGTATAAGTTATCTGTTCTATACCGAAGTAAATAAGTTGAAAGTTTGTCTTAATTATCTGTTGCAAATGCTCGACATTTTTCAACCCATGATCCTGCCAACCTTTCGGTTGTAAGGCCCGAATCATAGGAGTTACGCGCGGTACTCGTACGAGCTCCTTATAAATTAGAGTAGAATAGCAAAACGTTTATTTGTTGTCTGCAGCACACATGCAATTCCACTTACATATTAAATTCTTAAAATAGTCCTGTCTACGACCACTTTCCCATTTCTGGGGCTGGACTCCACAGCACAAATGGCTACTTCGGTGCCGGCTGTTCGCCGCTTTTCGATCAGTTATATATACCCAGACCAGAAATATAAAAACCCGCGCCATATTGCGGGAACAAATGGAACTTTTTTTTCCATAGCGAACTACATAATTAACACAGACTAAAACAGTGTCAATGGCTCCCTTTTGACAGGGTTACATACTAATATTACCCTTACCCGAGATCTAAACATACATAGACTGCTAAAAACATAACCCTCCTTTTTGCTTCGCGTAGTCGGGTATAAAAAACAATTTAAAACAAAGAGAAGAAAAAATATAATTCTGAATTTCCGTTTTAATTTACATTTCTCTGCCAGACGTACTATCATATCGAATTACTTCAGTTTACCTCTATTCGTAAATTCAGTAGATATTGTGCACTGACGATTTCCCGTGAAATACGATAAGCAAACAAACCATTCGGTGTATGGCTCGCATACACAATAAATACAATTTTCCGGCGAATCGGTCATATTTTGGATATGGTAGAGTTTTCATATGCAAAGGGAATTAAATTCTCTGTTGGAGGTATTAAAAGCTGTAGCGAAAAATGGTGAAAATATCGATTACCTATTAGTGGCAGAATATTTAATCCGTCAGGAAAAAAATGGCATGTTAGTACCTAGATTTATTGCAGTTTTTACTTTAGGCCATTTCACGATGCCTGCAGCGGGAAAAAATCAACAAAAAAAAAACATTCCGACAATCAGATCAATTGTGTGGGGTCAGTTGGGGGTCAGTACTACTACTAGGGAGTATAACCTGTCTTACTTACCTATCATACCACATTTTTTTCCAGATGGACTATTTCAACCAGTTTTAGTTTATTTTATTTTTTATTTAGGCAGTGACGTCATGTTTTCATCTTAGTTACTTGATGAACAATAAAGGTAAGGTATGTTTATTATTATCACCCAAAAAAATACCTACGGAATTTTGGAAGTAACTATTATTTAATGAATTATTTACTTGCTCACTGGAACATGAAAATATAAACACAGTGGTATATAAAATTCTTAGCAAAAATAGCAAGTTTTAAAAAAAATTTTAAACAAAACAAACAACTAAAAAACAAACAATCTTATTCTTATTCTTAACTGGAAAAGAACGATAAAACTTGTAAAACAGGGAAATTGGGCTCCTTATTTCACTTACTGACCATTATTTGAATACAAATAAATAAGTATTTAATGTTCGGATTTTCCTCATATTTTACACAAACAGCCTAATGCATTGTGCACTTTTCCTCACACAGCATCGTCGCCTCCCCCACAGAATACAGTATCAAATTGAAAAAGTTACATCAGGCATACAATTTCCGTACGGTAATAAATATGTAACACACTTTTTGGTTTCCTTCATAACGAAATATGATCGTTTCAATAACTGTACCTATAAATTGTGTTTCGGAAATACTGTATGATACACGGAATTAAACTAAATGTGCCTCATTTTCATCGAGTTTAATTTATAAGTCAATTGAAGCTTTTGGAATTAAGTATTTATCTATAGGTACCTAGGTATTTATTATTTATTTGAGGAAGGAAAATGAGTTAACCGATTGATCTACCTGTTATTAGTATACAACACTATATTCATTAAGCAGATAGATCAATCGCCACGTCACAAGTAGGAATATTTTAACAATGCCTACGTCATACATTTTCTGAGTGATCTACCTACCTACTCTAACTACTCTAACCTAATTTGTGGCGTTAGAAATCTACTCAAGAAGTAGAAATTATTTGTACTTAAATATTAAAATATTGCAACTAAATTAATAGCAGCCAAATATTTATATTCTGTTCGTCATAAAGTAAACATATTTTTCCAGATTATTCCAAATTAATACATAGGTAAATAAATTATATAAGTAATAGAAGACTATTCTTTAGTGATATTTTAAGACGCAGAATCTGTAGTCTGTCTGTCATATACAAAAATAACTTGTCCTTCTACCTCTTTCAGGATATTTACAGCAATTTACACTATATAGGTATTAACTAGAAATCTACTATAAACACACAGCTTAACTGTTTACTTACATTTTATTATAATTTATACACATTTAATACCTACTTCTAAGTAAGTATACATTTTGAACATCACTTGTTACTTCTCTCTAAAAGATTTCCTTTGTTTTAGTAGTCGTAGTCACCAGGAAAACAAAAACCACCTCTTCTAACATATCCCGTAGGACAACTGGCAGCTTTGATATTATGCCGATTTTCAATTTTAGGCAAAAAATCCTTTTTGGCAGTAATCTTCTCAGGTACGGACGAATTGCCTTCAGAAATTGTGATTTTCTTGTCTGCCAAATCAATCTTCATTGTTGCTATAGCGATAGGCTTAGCGTCAGGTTTCGAGTTTTGTCTGATTACAATATCCAAGGTGACACCGTCAGGCGGTAGAGGGAATTGCTTTGATTTTATCGCTCGGCTTTCGACTATCACGATCAGAGTTATGCTCAGAATGAAGAACTTTACTATAGACATTTTGAATTTCGAAAATCACGAATACTGGATATTTCAGAAAGAGTACTGACAAACTGGATCTGTATGGAGAATATGCGCTGAAACTTCCTGCAATGTCTTTTATACGACGATTCGCGGAAGAGTTTTAAAGTTATTATTTCATTGACAACATTTCAAAATTTTAAACGTCATTTAAACAATTTCACATTTTTTCACAGAAAACAATATTGTATAAAATTATGCTGAAATTAAGCAAATGATCGTATTCTTTTTTTTTTTTAAATTACGGAATTAGTGAAGAATACAAAGTTAAGTCATAATTCGTTGTTTGAAAGTTATTTTCTTACACGTTAAATTCTCGTCATTTTAATAGTCGTAATCGTCAGGAAAACAGAAGCCTCCTCTTTGGATATATCCGATGGGACAACCTGCCGCTTTAATACTATGTCGATTTTCAATCGTGGGCGACGCCTCCTTTTTGTCAGACACTTTATTCTTCACTATAGATTCCAGCTTTTCTTCTGAAATTTTGATCTTCTTCTCTCCCAAGTCAATCTTCATTGTTGCAATAGTGATAGGCTTGGCGTCAGATTTCGAATTTTGTCTGATTATAATATCCAACGTGACACCGTCAGGCGGTAAAGCGAATTGCATTGATTTTATGGCGCGGCTTTCGACTATTACAATCAGTGCTAGGCCCAAAACAAGACACGTTAATGAAGACATGTTTTAAATTAAAGCTGAATCTGTAAAATTACTATTTTATAACTATAACTGGCTCGCGTGAAGTCTGACAGGGAAGTGTGTTTGAACCTTCCTACAGTGTCTTTTATACTTACAAAGCCACAGAAAACCTATATGTATAGTTGTTGAGGTAAAGTTTTGAGGTTATTAATTAATAGACAACATTTCAAAATTCATACATCTAATACTTACCTACCATACAATAAATAGTAGGTAAGTAATACTACAAATTAAATAACTAAACACTGATTGACACAAAATTTGAAATAACGGCAATATTTTTTGCTAAAACCCTTTTTAAAAGTAGTGGAAAGTGAAAAAAAATGAGTACAGTCGACAACTAGCTAAAGTATACCATCTGTCAAAAACCTTCGATTAAATCTCAACCCTATGGTGCGAAATGATATATTTCGGATTCACAATTTTTGACGTACTGTACGTAGGTTTTTCCTTACCTCTAAATAACGTTGCTCGAATTTTTGGGACTTCTGGGTTTCTCGACTTCCAGGGAGAGCATTCCTAGTATTTGTTTTTAAGATAAATTAATTTTTAATGGCCAACTCGCTGAAATAACGTACATTTTTTTGAAATGTTGTCAGTCTGTGCAATGTATTCCCCACGCTTATGCTTGTAACGACGACGTAATCCTGACTCAGCGCAACAAAACTTGATCTCATTTTACTCTATGACCCATTTTTTTGGGTTTCATGACACGCACTATAAAACCGGTCGGGAAAAACCCACTTAAACCGATAATTAACTCAATGAGAAGTGTGTCTTCTTTAAGGGCCCTAAAACTTCCTTATTTACGTAACTATTTCGTTTAATTTGTGTATTCCCGAACCGATTCAGACAAAAATATTACTTAGATGTGTTTAAAATGTTTAGTTTTATGTAGGTAATATTTAATAGTTACATAATATGGTATTGTTTATACACCATAACAATAACAAGGAAAGAAGAGTAAGAAAAAAAAAGAAATGTACAAAAAGAAACTTAAATGTCAGTCGTTTATGGGACTAGTGCCTGAAAATAACGAATTTGTTAATTATTTTTTAAAATTAATGGCTAAAATTAGGGCAGCGTTACCCCGCTAGATCGTTACATAATTATACTCGTATAAAGATGTCCTCTCAGCTTTTACCTAACCTACACTGTGACTTTGTATGTTGTATGAGAGTTATGGTTCTCACTTTTTGTCTAATTTTTTTGGAAAACTAACAATTAGTCTATTTCAAAACCGTTTTGAAATTGTACTTATGATTTATCTCTTAGTAAAAGAATCTCCACTTTGGGAGTAGTGTCCAAAAAAACGGAAACGGTTACGGAACCCTCACTTCGTACTCAGGCACAAAAAATACTCCTAGATTTTTAAGTAGTTACCTAATATGGCACGCGTCGTCCGGGAAAAACCACATAAATAATACCCTTCGAATTAATTACTCATTAGAAGTGTATATACGGAAATCTTTTTTGCGTAGGTGGGTATATTGATTCATGGGTAGTATACATAGATAAGTACCCTATTACGTATTACGTATACTAGGAAAATGTTGTAAGAGCGTAATAATGATTCGCCTATTAATAACCATTTTGATAAAAACCTTGGCGCAATTTCTTTATTACTTATTAACTCTTTATTGTAAACTCACAGAATATGTTACAAACTTAGACAAAAATATGTGAAGCACAAAGGACTTGACTTATCTCTAAGAGAGATCCCTTCCAGCAAACCCCATAAGTGACAATTTGATATGAAAGGCAGGCGAAGTATGCACCTATATGCTAAATAAATATTATTTCGAAAATAGGATTTATCTCCCTTCGGTAGATTCTTTGTAACTCTCAGCTTTTAACACCAGTGTGACTACCAGTTTTCCTACTCCTGCGATTGGATCATCATTAAAATCATTTGCAATTTTGTATAGTTTATAGAGTACCTTGAATACAGTCTCCTGGGAAATTATTTCGCACAATAGATATTCATAAGTAAGATGTTTAGATAAAAGAGATATTGCATGGTCCGTTAAGTGTATGAGGCATTAACTATGGGTCACGTGGGGTCGATCGGGTCCCCTGGAGTCCCGATAAATATGATATACGGGACGGGTTACTCAGATTATAGTAATAAATACTCCTGAAAATATGCTGTGCAACAGCGACCCTTAACCTCGGGCCCGGAGATTGCGTTCTACTTATAGGCTCATATCAAATCAGTGTTATACCAACCAACGTATGAGGTAGGTATGTGTACCAGTTGTAAGAAGAAATCTAGACTTTATTTCGGCTCATAATCGAACAAGCGGCAGTCAGTTTCCAAATGTCTTCGACTGAGTATTCAAATTCACCAGAATCCTTTATCCGAACAACTATAAACATATTTTTAAAATCTGTCTCTTTGCTATAGGATATCTAGATGCGTATTTTTTATGTAATTACGATTTTTTTATTTATATAATTACACATCAATCCACGCATGAAATGATCCCATCCCATTCTGAAATTTGAGACAATTACTCGTATATAGCAAATTATTTCAGCAGAAAATATATGCTTAGGTTAGGTTAAAAAGCGAGCCATGTTGGTGATTTGCGCCGTCATTCTCCTGATGAAAAAATATTTCAGGAGTTTCTCGGAGAGTTAGTGACTTGCAAGTCACGTTGCCTTCACTGTGTGGCTGAGATTTACCGAGGCTGTATTTAGTGCTTCAAAGACGGCCGATCCTGACGCCGCGTTGGTTCTCCATAGCAATCGCCATTGAAAAGGGTGTAATTGAACGACTATGGCGCGCTGCTGATCTAGTTGACCTGGGGCATCGCATTCTGCTGACACATCGCATTCGGCAGTGGTAGAGTGTACCACTGCCACCTTTCGATTTACTATCGATCGGGCAAAAGTACCTTGGGAGGAACTTATGTTCGATCGTTATATTTGACAGTTGAAGCGTTTTGTTACCGTTCAAGTGCGATTCCGTATAAACTGAACGTTTTAGTAGAATGCACAAATACGTTACTGTTCGATAGATCGTTGACTCGTTCGGAACTTAACTGAAATTGGATCGTTAGTTTATAGTAGCATACGAAACACGTCATAACGATGCAGTTTAGATTCTATTTACTTTGTTGTATTTAGTGAAATCAATCTCCTGGTACAAAATACCGGAAGATTCTTTAGTCTGACAGGAAAAAATATGACATGTACGGTTAGTGTAGTAGATGATATTTCTATAAGTATTTTATGATTTGAAACAACATGTAGCGAGAAAAAATGCCTAAAAGGATAATAATTCATATCGATTGATGAATTTTTATGAGATTCTAGATTCATCCACTAATTACCATTATTTATTTTTATAATCGTGGTTCCTCGAATAACAAAGGACGTGGCGTTCCTCCACTAACGATATAAACTATAGGTATATATAAACGATATAAACTATAGGTACACTGTCCTAGAACGAACTAAAGTAATGATGAACAAGTTTTGACGTCACATGCTAAGAATCCGCGACGCGATTCGCGTCGCGAGTTTCTGCGATGCATCGGGCGAGCTCGCAGATTATGGCGATGCGACGTCGCGTCGCATCGCGGGTTTGTGTGTCAGCACATATAATTGGGCCATTATTGAAGATGTCGTTATTAATTATGTGACTACATATTCCATTTTTAAATAAAATTCTAAGTAACTACGAGTAGGTACTTACCTATAAAATAACAAACTAAGTCTTATTTTATTTATTATTTTTATTAATTATACAATTTTACCATTACAATTAGAATACATAAAGAATTCATCCAGCATCAGTAAATGACAACTATCTTGATGCTGGTGTTCAAGATAACCTGGTGACCCTAGACAGAGAATTAAAGGCGCAGTTACATATAGTCGTTGACCGCTTCGGCCACTGACCTGCGATGGACGACCAACGATCACCGACCTCCGTTGTTTACACTTGATCGTCGATGAAGTCGTCCAACGTCATTCGCTCTATGACAAGTGACACTTTGACGTTCGACGAATACGGTCGACGACTGGTAATTCGGTGGCCGATGCTGTGACCGCCCAGACGGTCGGTCACACGGGACGATCAGGTCTAACCGCACCTTAAGACGAGTCAACGGAAAACATTCTAAGTTTTCGACATGAACAGGGACGAACTCAGGAAAAATATGTTTGTGGAAGTTGATACAAAGACGTATTCCCAACCAGCAGAGATGCCCCAATGTTCCTGCAACAGTTTGATTACGGCAATCGTGAGATTAATTAAAGAAATTGCACTCTACAAAAGTGAACGCGTGTCAGCGGCCAAATTGAAAGCAGCGTCAGCGACAGGGGGACCGGTTACGCTGGTGCCATCACAGATGCCGCGATAGAGCGGCTAAATGCAAGGCGGAAAGTTGATGCCGCTGCAGCCTGAGGCGATGGTCTGCGGCATCGCGCCTGCCAATCGCCTGCGAGTTACAGACCGTGTCACTGGTCTGAGGTTCTTGATCGACACCGGCGCAAGTATTTCCGTACTTTCTGTATTTAATTTAATTTTTTGTTTTTTTGTTGAAGAAGCCAGTTATTTTAATAAACTCATGTGACAACTAGTTTAATAATAAAGCACACGAAGTGACGAAAGCAAATAAGTTGTTTTATTTTAGTTTCAAAGGAAAGAAAGGACTACAAGTTAGTTTTCCTTCGTAACCGGGTTACAAAGGAAGAAACAAATTTCTTTTTTCGTAGCTAGTTA
This sequence comes from Hofmannophila pseudospretella, assembly GCA_947369225.1. Taxonomy (NCBI): domain Eukaryota; kingdom Metazoa; phylum Arthropoda; class Insecta; order Lepidoptera; family Oecophoridae; genus Hofmannophila; species Hofmannophila pseudospretella. Next base: position 8,535,825 of record OX376330.1, on the reverse strand, counting down.
CAAAATAAGAATAAAGTCATTCCTCGTTCGTAACCTGAGGGCCTATCCCGTAGAATTCAGTTTGCCAGTTACGAAACGAAAATTTTGACAACGGGTCTCGTAAACCAAGCTCGATGTACAATAGCGCCGCCAGTAGTCTGACTGTAACAGAATTTGAGGTTAGTAGGCTGGGGGCAGGCCAGAGCAGACGCATACAATGAATGGAGGATTGAGAAAGCAAGTTTTCAAATAAAATAAAATATTGCACAGAACTATGGTATTCATAATTTTTATTGCGAAGAATATGAATAACTATGAACAGAAATTTAAACAATAGACATATTAATAAACTACAAAGTAAAAATAAAAATGCACAAAACCATAGACATTTAAAGAAAGCCAAGCCTTGAATGTATGAAGAATACGAATTTTTTTTTTCCTATGTGTGCAATAAAGAGACTACAAACAAACAAACAAACGAGTATGTCTCAGATCTCGTTTTCCGAGAGAGATTTTCATTTCGTAATGTCAAAAAAATCCTACGGTATAAGCCGTCTGGTTACAAAACCTATGGTTACTAAACCTCAGTTTACCATATGGGGTATCTGTATACCCCATACGGTAAAGTGGTGCGACGTCCATGCAAACGCTAAGTAAGTAGGTAACATGACTTCAGGTAGAAGAGCAAAATCTTTAATCTCTATTTCTATTATACACCAAAAATAAAAGACGTTGCAATTTCTTGTGCATTAACTCGTATACAAATATTATTACACATAGAGAGTATCCAAATAACAAGGTGAGGAAAATTCCATACCAATCATGGATAAATTGTACGTCTTCTCCCTTAGACTTATGAAAAGAATTTTCGAGGTCCGTTTTCCACTGAAGATCAGACAAGTAATGACTCAAGAGGCCAGACATTTCCATGCGTTGTATTTGTTTGTTAATAATAGAACAAAACACAGAGCCGCGTCTAAAATATATAGTTCGTAATAGAGTCGCAACTGGCTCTTTTACTTTATATATTTCGAAATAACCTTCTTTATCAACTAATTCGTGCAGCAAAGTCTCAAAACCAATTTCTGACAATGTTGTGTACACCAATTTACCCATGTTCTCTTTCACTTTTAACAGGCATGCGTACATAGTTTTACATTCCTCCACCCGTAATCGTGGATTATACTCATTTATTAGTTGACGCGATAATATAGGTCTGTATTCATGCAAAATCTGACGTAAGTCTGAAACTTGGTATTGTCTCATCGGATTCGTTTTTGCGCTTAGCAAGGCTGCCTGTATGGTACAGGAAATCCACAAGACAAACATCAACATATTAAGCACGATAAGCCTTTCCGGGTTTCCAGTCTTCATGAAATTAAATCTTGTATTATTACAAAAATAACCGATGGTTATGAGCAAATCCCGACCCACATCTTTTTCATGTTTCCTAAATATTGATAACTTTACGACAGCTATGAAGAATATCCCGAAATATATTACGAGCAAAATCAAGACGACTATTGTTAGTTGTTTATAAACAGCTTGCCACGTTTTAAGCCATCCTACTCTAGGCACAATCAATTTCAGATGATCAATCACATACGGGTATGTGAAATCCATAACACGATTCCTTTCCCACGTTATGTAGTATCCACCAATAGCTCCATCTACTTCCTTTGTTTCTAACATGTGAAGCATACCTGTATAAGTAAAATTATCCAAAATTCTTCCAAAATCTTCATCTCTATGGAATTTTACAAACTGAGTAACTATACCCTCAAATTCATATAACAACTGAATGATATATTGCTCGAGCCCAACATCACTTCTGTTTATAAAAGTCGTGTACGGCAAGAAGTTGTGTGAGACAAATTTTACACGACACCCTCGCATCTTTCGGGGTTTGATAATTAAAGGGAGCTTGCTTTTCTCTTCGTTGAATTGTGAACAGTTAGAAATCAGTTGCAGAGTTCGAGGTGTATTGCAGGAATAGAAACGCGAGCCGAATGCGTAAATATCGTAATGTTCTTCAGTCTTCACTAGTACAATTACTTTGAAAATATAATTTTTTATGAACAAATCCCTCACATTTTGTATTGCTGTATTCAGAATTTCAATAATTATAATGAATTTCGTTTCATCTGTGACCCAGTTAGGACCTTTTTGCATAGAGTCGATAGATTCTTTCAAGTGTTCATAATTTTCGCACATTATAATGTAGACATTATTTCGTGTAATATCGTGATGCCACATAGTCGATCGTGAAATAAAACGTACGTCTTTTATTTTGTAAAGTGCTGCTGCCATCATGTCGTCTACATTCATCAGATTAACATCTGTAGCTGTACTGTTAGACCTCATTTGTTCCAACACATTTATGACACAATCACTAAACTTATCTTGGACAATTTGATCGTGAATCTTTGGAAAATTTTCGCATGGTGCGTATAAAATATTAAAAAGAAAACAATAAATAGAAATCCACATTTTGATAAACGTCTAGTCAATTCAATACGACAAAAGTAACTAAAAAGTCAATTACAAATACATAAACTCCTATTCAGACTATAATTCAATATCTATTTTAATTATCTTAACTATCCTTTGTGTGCCTAATAGTCGCTGCCTGACACAAAAGGAATTTGACCTAAACATACATACATAAGACCGAATCTAAATAAAAGCTTGCTTGTAATAAGCGATAACATTTTCAGTTAGATACAGTGGCGTCCCGGTGTCGGCCTCGTGTCGTCCCCGTGACGTCCCCGTGTCGGCTTCGTGTCGTTTCTGTGTCTACCCGTGTCGCCCGTGTCAACAAATTGCATTTGTGACATTGTGACTGGACGTTTTGGGAAATTGTCCTTTTGAACCCAAACGGTGAAAGTACCACTTCTTCTTCTAAGTCGTGTTCCTCATTGCTGAGGGTCGTGATAATTCTAAGGAATTAATCACATAGAACGACTCTCGTGGCAGATTTAATGGGGTGGTTTGCCATTGCCTTCCCCTTTTCACACACTGGTTATCTCAGTATGCAGGTTTCGTCACGATGTTTTGCTTCACCGTCAGAGCAGTCGGTAAATGTACGTAAGTCTTTCGGAAAAACCGAAAAACTCATTGGTATATGTCATTGCCTGGTTTCGAGCTCGGATCTCCCGCATGGGAGTCTGACATCCTAGCTACGACGCCACAAAAATAGTAAAAGTAGAAAGTACCACAAAAACAGGTAAATGGAAGTTCCAAATGTGAGTTTCAAAATATACATTCGCAGTCTTCATTATGGGACTATCAAATCAACGAGATCATGTTTGATAGTCCCATAGAGGAGACTGCGAATGTATATTTTGTAACTCACATTTGGAACTTCCATTTAGAAATAGAAATAGAAAAACGTTTATTTGTTATCTGCAGCACACATGCAATTCCACTTATGGTAAGTATAGGATGTATTAGGATGGTCTAACGCTGATTCCTTGGCAGAAAAGTCGCTGCCTCGTGTGGGATGCCACTTGCGTTTGCACGTAAGCGGCGTCGCACTTGAGGAGCACCCAACGCGCTGCTGGCTCAGCAGCTGAAACAGCTGCTGGGCTGCAGCACGCCAAATACGCCAATTTGGAGTCAGCATACAACTTTGTGCCGATCGCCGTTGAGACGGCGGGCACGTGGGGCTCCGAAGCAAGGGATTTCATCCGCGAATTGGGGAGACGGCTGAGGGAGAAGGGGTGCGACCCCCGGTCCGGACACTTCCTCGCCCAACACATCTTCATCGCAATCCAGCGGGGCAATGCGGCAAGCATTATGGGGACTTTTGGGAGGGACACGGTGAGAGGGGGCTTGTTTGACTTAACTGTCGATTAGATGGTTATTTATGTATTGACTTGTATTGTATACCAAACATTTGAATTTAATTTATTTTAAGTTAAATATATGAAGTGACATGTAAATTAATTTTATAATTAAAATTTATTTATGTATTAGGATTTATTTACCTATTTTATTTTTGTGGTACTTTTACCGTACAGAAGACATTCTGTAATGTCAATACAGAATGCTCTCGTTAATGTCTTCTGTATGGGCAATTAAAGTGGTCTCGTTGATGACTTCTATGGGAAATTAAATTGGTCTCGTTCATGACTTCTTCATAAAGCGGTTTCGTGATGTCTTTTGACTGTATAGACAATTTAAGTGGTCTCGTTAATGTCTTCTGCAGTTCTGCATAGGCTAATAAACATATCTCATTGATGTCTATTGTCTGTATTGTACGAGCATAGCAAAATCGTCTCGTTATAATGTCTTCTTGTATGCTTTTCAAAACTTTTCGACCTTTCAATCCTCGTCAACCATCTCCTGCTCCACTTGCTAAGTTGCTACTCCCATTCATTTACCAAACCGCGGCCCAAGCACCTATATTTTACAGGAAAAATTAAACGAAGATTCAAATATTTATATATTTTGTGAAATAATAAAAAATATTACATTTTAACCACAAAAAAAATCTTAAATAATTAGTAGTACTGATAGGTGTTGTATGTATTCCGGGAAAAATAAAACGAAATCTAAATATTTATGATTTTTAAGCAAAAACGTCACATTATTTCAAAACTAAAAAAATCTTTCGAGATCGGATCCTCTGTGCGCGAATCCGACTCGCACTTGGCCGGTTTTTAAGCATTGTTTGAATACAAGTAGTTAAGTGTTTCCTTTGTAAATATACGGTATATTTACTGAGAGATATAAGAGGTATAAGAAAACATCTACTATGAGGAAACCTAGCAGAAAGTTTTGATATACGTAGAAATAGAAAATCCTTTATTAATAGACCATATAGGAATACGTAGGTAATCCACCAATGCATTGGCGTGACTCTTTAATCCATCCTTCCCTTTGAAGGTCATTTCTCAAATAATCGAGTCATTAATAGGTTGAAGATGACGTAACACATATTCCATTTTTAAGTAAAACTATCTACAGTTCTTAGTATACTCATAAATAAAAATCTTAGTATAATTTTATTTTTTATTTTCATTATAACTATATTCACCTGGACAGAGGTAGCACAAGACCAGGATTTTTTGAAGAGCCTTTGGGAAGACCTTGGGACAATCATGGATAAGGAAAAAAAAAAATGATATAACTACATAGTCCAATTTTACATAAAACTGTAATTAAACAACTTAAGTAGTAGTTTACGTATTATTGTTATTATTAATATTACCATAACAATTAGAATACATAAAGAAATCATCCAACAGCATAAACAGAGATGTTTTTTTGATGCTGGTGTACCCTGCTCTGACTACTCGTGACGTCCATGCAGCCAATAAGTAAGTAAGCCTACCTAAATAATTGTGTAAATACACAAACTAAATCATTAATCTCTATTTCTATTAAACACGAAAAATAAAAGACGTTGCAATTTCTTGTGCATTAACTCGTACACAAATATTATTATACATAGAGAGTATCCAAATAACAAGATGAGGAAAATTCCATACCAATCACGGATATATTGTACGTTTTCTCCCTTAGACTTATGAAAAGAATGTTCGAGGTTCGTTTTCCACTGAAGATCAGACGTTTCCATGCGCCGTACTTGCTTATTAATAATAGGACCAAACACAGAGCCGCGTCTAAAATATATCGTTTGTAATAAATTAATAACTGGCTCTTTTACTTTATATATTTCGAAATAACCTTCCTTGTCGACTAATTCGTGCTTCAAAAACTCAAAGCCAACATCTGACAATATTGTGTACACCAATTTACCCATGTTCTCTTTCACTTTTAACAGGCATCCGTACATAGTTTTACATTCCTCCACCCGTGATCGTAGATTATACTCATTTATTAGTTGACGCGATAATATAGGTCTGTATTCATGCAAAATCTGACGTAAGTCTGAAATTTGGTATTGTCTCATCGGATTCGTTTTTGCGCTTAGCAAGGCTGCCTGTATGGTACAGGAAATCCACAAGACAAACATCAACATATTAAGCACGATAAGCCTTTCCGGGTTTCCAGTCTTCATAAAATTAAATCTTGTGTTATTACAAAAATAACCGATGGTTATGAGCAAATCCCGACCCATATCTTTTTCATGTTTCCTAAATATTGATAACTTTACGACAGCTATGAAGAATATCCCGAAATATATTACGAGCAAAATCAAAACGACAATTGTTAGTTGTTTATAAACAGCTTGCCATGTTTTAAGCCATCCTACTCTAGGCACAATCAATTTAAAATGATCAATCAGATACGGGTATGTAAAATCCATAACACGATTCCGTTCCCACGTTATGTAGTATCCACCAATAGCTCCATCTACTTCCTTTGTTTCTAACATGTGAAGCATACCTGTATGAGTAAAATTTTTGTAAATTCTCCCAAAATCTTCATTTCTATGGAATTTCACTAACTCCGTAATTATACCCTCAAATTCATATAACAACTGAATCATGTATTGCTCGAGCCCTATATCACTTTTATTTAGAAAAGTTGTGTACGGCCAGAAGTTATGTGAAACAAATTTTATACGGCACCCTCGCATCTTTCGGGGTTTGATAATAAAAGGGAGCTTGCTTTTCTCTTCGTTGAATTGTGAGCAGTTAGAAATTTGTTGCAGAGTTCGAGGTGTATTGCAAGAATAGAATCGCGAACCAAACGCGTAAATGTCGTATTCTTCATAAGTCTTCACTAGTACAATTACTTTGAAAATATTATTTTTTATGAACAAATCCTTCACATTTTGTATTGCTGTATTCAGAGTGTCAATAGTTATAATGAATTTCGTTTCATCTGTGACCCAGTTAGGACCTTTTTGCATAGAGTCGATAGATTCTTTCAAGTGTTCATAATTTTCGCACGTTATAATGTAGACATCATTTCGTGTAATATCGTGATGCCACATAGTCGATCGTGAAATAAAACGCACGTCTTTTATTTTGTAAAGTGCTGCTGCCATCATGTCGTCTACATTCATCAGATTAACATCTGTAGCTGGACTGTTAGACCTCATTTGTTCCAACACATTTATGACACAATCACTAAACTTATCTTGAACAATTTGATCGTGAATCTTTGGGAAACTTTCGCATGGTGCGTATAAAATATTGAATAGAAAACAACAAACAGAAATCCACATTTTGATAATCGTCAAGTCAATTCAGTACCCACGACAGGAGTAACTAAAAAGTCTATTATACGTAAATTCCTATTCAGACTTTAATTCAATAATATAATCTTTTGTACATTCTGATCATATCTAAAGTCATTAATCATCCATTTTAATTATATTAAGTATTTATCGTTTGTGTGCCTAATAGTTGGTCGCTGTGTTGCACAAAAGGAATCGACCTAAACATACTTATAAGTAGGTATACAAACATTGAATTAAGGTAAATAAACGCTGGCTGGTGATATACATTTTTAGAGCCACTTAACTCTACGAGTACATTAGGTAGGTAAATATTGATCTATCTATACAATAGAAATCTATACCACAAAAATAGGTAAATGAAAGTTCCAAATGTGAGTTTCAAAAGGGAAGTGTGCTGGGACTATTTATACTATTTATACTCAATATAAATGACCGTCCAACCAATAAGTAGGTATGAGACTGTATTATTCGCTGATGTTGTTTCCGTCATCATTCCAGATATAGACAAGACTATTTTATTTATGAAAATGCCTTAAACACACTGTCATAATTATAATTAATTGGCTGAGTCAAAATAATCTCAAAGTTAATTTCATCATCATCATCAGCCTATTAATTTCTCCACCGTTGGGGAAATTAATGGCACAAGTTAATTTATCAAAAACAAATTATATCAGATTCACAAATTATAAATCGCAACGAATGCATCCAAATATAAATTTCCAAGGACAAAGTATTCTTTAGATAGATAGAAACACTTTATTGTACACAAAATCAGGAAAAGTAAAAACTACAGGAATAATAACACGATTTGAACAAAAGGCGGCCTTATCGCTTATACTTTAAACTATAACTACAAGATTCTTGGGAAGTGATTAGATAACTGAAAACTGCACTGCATACACAAAATATTTGTGCCGATTGAATCGGTTCGGCGCCTAAGAAATGTTAGTGGAGAAAATACTGCTCATATCACCTTTCATTGTTACGTAGTTTCGGTGTTACAGTATGGACTGATAATCTGACTGGGAAAATTACATAGCATCCATAAAGTATTCGTTACACAAAAAGCTGTTAGAGCTATCTGTGGAAAGGGGCCATTAGAAACGTGCCGCCCTCTGTTCAGGAAATTGAATGTACTAACAAGTACTAACGTTTTTGAAGAGTCATACTTCGTCCGGGACGCTTCTTCTTTGGTTCGGACGGTTTAGAAGCGTGGCATATTCTCCCAGATAGCATTGAAATGTGTCACACCAGCATTTTAATGAAGAATTGAAGAAAATCATGATTTAAGATTTCGACTGAACGACTCGTATCCATGGTCATGAATTATTAAAAAATAAATACAATACAGCTCACCTCTATTTAGCTGTCAAAATTGTCTAAACCATTGGTTGTTGAAAATACAAAAATTGAGCTATGATCTCATTAAAATTCTGTCTTTGATCGTTTTTACTATAAAAATCAGTACTAAATTAGTGTTAAGTGTAGTTACATAAATATCAACAATGCAGCAGTCACCGTTTGAAAACATATTCAATATAATAGGGGGTATAGCTGAGGGCAATGAGAAACCCATGAAACATGGGTTCTATAATGCTTTTGCCCTGTTTATTTTAGCTGTCTGTTGCGCCGCTGTGTATGTATTATTCCTTATACTGGAGCCCTTCTTCAAACCGCTATTCTGGGCGTTGCTTGTAGGCTCACTACTTCACCCTTTTAAGTATAAACTTTCCAAGAAACTGAAGACGTGGTTTGATGACTTGGATAAGTCAAGCACGTCAGTGATATTTGGTTTGATGGTGATACCAGTGAATGTTGTTAATTTCGCTTCGGACACAGTCGGACATCAATTCATCGAACATTATAAGGTGAGTCTAAGGGCTTGTGTCCAGCGACAGACAGACAGACGAACGACGAGATGTTATACTTCTATTTTACACTGTTGTTTATTAAGTTTGTATGCAATAAAGTGTATTTTATTTTTACTTCAGGATGTTTCTTAATAAAGATTCACTATCATGGTTTTCTTTTGGATCCTCACAAATAAAGTAATTAATGACTTTTGCATAAACCTTGATACTATTTATTACCCTTGTTTATTACCCATCTTATTGTCTGCAAATAATATTTATTGAGGACCAGAGAAAATCTCGGGTATCAATTTTTTAAAGATTTTTTTTTTACCGGAACGCCGTTGCTTTACTGGTATGGATGGTCATGAAAACCAGAGTGAAAAATACTCCGTGGCTAACCTATCAATTTTCTTTGATTTACAACTAACATTTATCTACAATTTTGTGTTTAACAAAACATCTAAAATAATAATTATTATTTAGATACCAATAGTTACCATTCATTGTATTATAAGAAGTAGAGAGGAAAGCTTACAGTAATTGCTTACATAAGGGACTGTCATAATTAGAGCTATAAGCTGTCGGGGCACGATCTAAAATTTGTTAGGGATTGAATGCTGTTTTTATCGACTTCTCTAGATATCGATGTTGTAGCACTGCTATTTAATGGGTAGGTACATATCACAATGTCCAAAATCAAAAAGTCGTAAATTAAAATGTCTTAGTCCAAAATATTCGTATTTAAAATAATAAAAAATGCTGACTATTCAAAATACCAAAAATATTTAAAACCGAACAGTTGAATTACTCAACCCCAAAATTCCGTATTACAAAATACTTATCCCCAAATAATGTTAATTTAAAACATTTCAGTGAGAAAATAAAAAACACTCAGGTAATTTTAATGTTAGAAATTGAAGATAACAGCTTTAAAAACATAACATTTCATTTCTTTTTTACATTCTGTTAAACTGAAAAAGAAAAAGTGAGTCGCAAAAATATGGAACATTGTAATTATCGATAAGTATGCATTTATCGATAATGCTATCACTATAAATATGACAATTCTGCCCCGACCACTTCTAGCTCTAGTCATAATAAATTATACTAAATTGTTTTTACCAATTTCACTAAATTGTTCTTTTAAACCTTAAAAAAGGTTTTCCCACTCGATGCAATCATTGCCAAATCAAGTTACAACTATTTCGCACTCAGTTTAAGAAAGTTAAAACACGAGTTTTAAGAGTACAAGTAATCATTCTTATAAAGCTATATGACCAAATTATTATTTCTTTGTTTCAGACAATAATAGGCCTGCTGTCGGCCATATTTGTATTGCCATGGTTGTACAACTCGGTGCCCCGGAGCTTCTCATGCCTCTTCTGGCAGTTCAGCAGCTTTATCAGCTTCTCCACTACTATGCTCATTCATTTGTGCAGCTCCTATGTAGTAAGTAGTTTAAGGTATTTCATATATTACTAAGACATATACAAAATATCTTCATATGCCATTTAGACCAGCCAGAATGTCACAAATCTATGTAATTTAGGTAACACTTAGTATTGGGATTTGTTTCATACCATGATTTGTTAGTATTAGTTACGAACTTATACAGCAATTCATAGTGACAATCGAAACATAAAAAATTACACTTATCAATTCAGGGTGTTTATTTGTTGGAAACCCTTGAGGGTATGGTTTTAAACAGAACTGTTTATACTTGAAAATAGAGATAATAGAATTTAATCTAAAATGATTTTTTTATCATATTTATAGGAGTACAAAATACATGTAAATTTTTTTTGACATGAGGTAAAAGGCAGTTTTTATGTATTTTATCTAAAATGAATGGCTTGTCTGGTAAAAGCATAAAGTATACAAATGTTACTTTAATTTCAATGTACCTAATGTTTGTTTACAGACTTTAACTATAGCCCTAGCATACTTCATAAGTGTCTACATTCTCTGGACACCAGAGAGAGCAGGGCTCTTCAGAACCACATCCCAGCTTCTCTGGCTGGTGATCACAAGCTTCCTAGCCAGTTTAACTGGATCCTTCCAAGTTTACACATTTGTTCTGCTACAAGCAATTTGTGTAACTGGTTTTGCACTTGAAGTTATGGATGTTCATAAAAAACTTTTATTAAAAGGTATATTAAAAAATCGCTCTGATTAATTGAATTGTCCTGCAATAACAATACATAGTTTACAAGAAATATATAAAGTTATTTAGCTATTTCATTGAAACCACAAGAATTTTATTACCTGTCCATTTAAAGTCACTTTTTTCCTGAAATCGAAACAACCTACATATTTTTCTGATTATGTCACCTTGTCCGTTGAGAATTCATTTCATGCGTATGAGTTATTATTATGATTCACGCTACTTACCTTGTTAGTGAAAATTAGTAATACCTTTACTCATATTTATGAGACAAAGTCCTACAATAATAATCACTCCTTTCTAGGCACAGTCAACTGAATAACATTTTGATTCCATTTTTAGATCCAGAGGCCTCAGTATGGTTAGCGTTACACAAAGTATTTACAAACCACAATCAAGACATTGACAAACAAATAGAAGACACGTCACTGACAAGTCAAGAACAACACCCACCAACAGTCAGTGACCAGGAGTCGACTCCTGAAAAAGATTCTCCATCCCCAATCACACCAGACGTGACAGAAAAGCGGGGAAGCTGGACTGGAAATGAAGCTATACAAAGCTCACCGCGCCACGCAAAAATGTTGTACAAAACGAGAACATTATCTGCCTTACCTTTATCAAATTCTAAAACAAAAACCGCATTTGAGAATCGTCTTCTGGCCTCATTCAAACAGAGGTCCCTTGACGAAAACTACATGAGGAATAACTTTGATAATGATGATGAAACAGCTCTTTACTTCAAGCTTCTGTTCTTTGGCTGCTTTTGCATGTTGGTATGGAAACACATCTGGTTATTACCAGTGATGGTGTTCTTTCTGGCCATTCACTTATTGAAGAGGTTGCTGGACTACTTTGGAGTTTGGTTGTTCTTTGAAAATCATTACAACAATGTTATGGGTAAAGTGAAATGCTGGTGGGCAGACAGGTAATTATGCGATCCAGTTATACACATTTATCGATGACTTGACAAGTTAACAGAAAGTGTGAGTAGATTAAAATTATAACAAGCCTTCTGCTCTTTATTATCCGCTTGATAAGGATTTCTTTTAAACTATTATACACGCCATTATAGATGCCATATAGTAATACATTATATAGTTGTACTAACCATTATCTTTCTTTTGCCATTAAATATTTAACGTTTCTATATCTAATCTATCTGTATCTAACTATAGACACCTCTGTTAACTTGCCAGTCTTTTACATTAACTATAAATAAATAGATTTTTCCACACACTTGCTCATAAAGCTGCATTATTAACCTAAAATCTATGCAATACGAGCCATTGCACCGCTTTTAGGTTAATAATGCAGCTTATAAAACACACGTGCTTTTTACTTTACATTACCGCACTTGCGCTTTTTACTTTACAATCTCAGCATTTAGTTTTTATGTCTAAAAATATGTTTATGAATTACCATTTTTCCTCGCAAGTTTGTTGAAAACCGTCGTATGAAACGCGTGAGCATTGGTCATTACACTCTCGGCTCCATTACACCCTCGCCTTCGGTCGGGGTGCAATCCAGCCTCGAGTGTAATGAAATGACCAACTTAGCTCACTTGTATCATAATGTACTATCATGTTATTTTTATTTATTTATTCGTATGGCAGTTGGAATATACACAATAACAGTAGGTACTGCGACATGTCACAACCAAATATCCAGGTTTCTTAGACTATCATGTTAATAATATAAACATTACATTTTTAAATTTTAGACGATCGGCACTGATTCCCGCCCACGTACGAGGCGTCGGCAAGATGATGTCGATATGCAACCAAAGAATGAGAGAGATAGCCTATGATTCCGTCGACACTGTCTCGTCTTGCTTCGTCATCATTGGCTTAATATTGTTCTTAACTGTAGCTACAGTATTTATTTGTATACAGGTAACTTACTCATGCTTTTTAGTACAATGACAAAGACAATAAAAAAATCGAATAATGGAGTTATCCTGTGGGATCTGTGTAGCGAGTAATAAAAATTCAAGTAACGAGTTAACGAATCGATTATTTTGTTTTTACGAATCGAAAAATGTATGCAGTTTTTCGATTAATTTATCTAAAAAATCGATTAATCGAATTGATATGGAAATTCCTAATTTAACTCGCTACTTAACTAATGCAAATATTGCAAATACTGCCTTAATTGTAAACATACTCAAGCTTATAAAATGAAACAAGTTATATCCAGTAAGCTGTGTCGTGCCGGCCCTAAAGAATAGTACCACCCCAACTCTTCCCGTGGATGTCGTACGAGGCGAATAATTTTCTTAGTGGATACTATTTTACGCCTAGTAGACGGTGGTAGGCTCACCACCTATTACATTTGTCCACCAAATCTTACGACGAAAAATGGGAACTACCTGTGATTGAAGGTGGTTCCTCTGTCTACCCTTTTGGGGATTATGGACGTGATTGTTATGTATGAGTTAAGATAAAGATGTTCGTTATCGAAACAATTGTATGCAGTTTTTCGATTAATCGTATTTCCTAAAAAATCGATTAATCGAATTGATATGGAACATCTCTAATTTAATTTGTTACAAATGTAAATCGGCCTTAACTGTAAACATACTCAAGCTTATTAGTAAAACGACATATCAAGTTCTCACTCTACTCCAATTATATCGAGGGTTCAAAGGCTATTTGGTTTAAGCTAAATCCAGGTCAAAATTATCTTAGTATGCAGGTTTCCTCACGATGGTTTTCTTCACCGTCAGAGCAGTCGGTAAATGTACGTAAGTCTTTGAAAAAAACCGAAAATCTTATTGGTATTTTTCGTCTCATTGCCTGGTTTTGAACTCGGACCATGGGAGTGCGCGAGTTTAGTTTCTGAAAAAAATATTATTCGGAAAAATATTCTTAAAAAAAGTACAATTCTACATACTATGATTAAAGAAGTCTTTAAATAAGTCATTGTAAGTTGTTCTTTTTTTATGAATATTTTCCGAAAATATTTTTTTTAAAGCGATCCCCTTGAAAGTTCAAAAAATGTTGCTTAAACCAAATATGCTTCGAACCCTCGATATAAAGTTCAACCCCCAAATATTTTTATTTTATTTTTCCAGATATACTCCGAAGCTATAGTAGTGGTACAACTCAGTGGCAGCTTGCTAAATAGCACGTTTGTGCAAAACAGCGAGCTACACAAATACCTACCTGACGGGTGGGAGGAGAAACTAGACTCCCTTATAGATAACGCTTACACTTACGGGAGGGAAGGAATCTCTACTGGGGTAAGTGAATTAATTCATAACTTATAAACACATTTCGAAAGTAGATCCTGATGTGCAGGGTCGCCTAGGGTGGTACCATCCTCGGTATCTGTTTATGCCGCAAAACAGAAATGCTTTCATTTCTGTGTTTCGGTTTGTTGAAGAGTAAGAGAGCCAGCGTAATTTCCGGCACATGAGGCACTCCATCTATGTCCTCAAGGTTAGCAGCGCATCGAAAACCCTCTAATAATAATACAGTGAGGTGAAGTGTCTATGGGGAACGTTGACTGCTTACCATCAGGTGGCCGGTTTGCTTGTCTGCTCTCATTATTATTATTTTTTAATTTACCATCCGGGTACACAAAGTACTACTACTCTATGTTTTATTATTTTCGTTGTTTATGCTTTCAATGGACTTAAATGCTTCAGATACATGGATATGTAAGTATGAGAGATTAGTGGTTTATAGTTGCAAGGGAGCTCATTCATTACTAATAAAATCCATAGCATATAATGCTAGCTACCGTAAGCCTCGTAACATGTTTTATAATGTAAAAAGGGTCAGGGTATGATTTAAAGAACGTATTATACTCAGAACTCAACTGAAGGTACCTATATGGGTCATTGTATTGTATTGTAAGTGTGTATAACACATAATGACCCACTCTTTTTGGGAAATGGACAATCAATCTAAACCTAGTTATCTTATCATATGGTAGGGGGCCGGGAATAAGTGCCGTTGGGACTTCGACCCTTGAGGATCTTTTGTGCCTTCCCCTTTTTACACATTGGTCATCTCAGTGTGCAGGTTTCCTCGCAATGTTTTCCTTCACCGTTAGAGCAGTCGGTAAATGTACGTAAGTCTTTGAAAAATACGAAATACTCATCGGTACATGGTACTGCATGGTTTCGAACCCGGACCTCCCGCATGGGAGTCCGGTGTCCTAGTCACTGTGCCACCGACGCTCTTAAACCTAGTTAAAAAAAAGTACTTGCATTTGTTATGCCGTGAGCTGTCGTACCCCCCTGATACTGATACGTCAGCTGGAAGGGATTAGATAATCAAGAACACAGATTGTAGTTTGTACTTTACCGACTAAAAAAAGTAATCCCGGAATCCATATAGCAGTCGTTTAACACATAAGCAGCTAAGGCAGACACAGTAACTTCTATACCAGCCGACCATCATATATTTTTTATAACTATCTCACCAAATACCTACGATATTTGATTGAATCAGGCGTTACTTTGCGGAAATCCATGATTAATTATTAAAATTATTGGAGGGAAAACGACCCAGGGTGAGTGGTGGGTCCTTCTTCCTCCAATAATTTTAATAATTAAATACTTACGGTTCAAATAACTTACAGGTGAAAAGCATACTCAAAGAAGGAGACCCCGAGAAGATAGGACGGGTGGAGCAGCAAATACTGGAGATTTGGGACCGAGTGTATCAGAGCTGGGTGTCGGGTCATTTCGCGGCTACGGTCGGCCCGCAAGTGGACAACTCCGCTATACAGGACTCGTGGGACAGCTTTGTTAATGACGTCACTAACACACCGGGTGGGTGAACCGGTTTTGGAACTTGTAATACGGTTCAAAGTATTAATAACTAGAAACTACCACATTCTTTGTTAATAAGTTGAATCAATTTGAATAAAACTACTGACTCCAATTTACTAGGTATGATAAGATATTCGGTGTTTGTCAGTGTAGTAGTGACGTCTAAACTACACATTCGAAAAACAGGATATCTTCCTTGGATGAAATAAAAAAACAGTTATATATTATATAAGGAGAGCAGATGGTAAGTGGTCACCTTCGCCCATAGACATCGCACCTCACTGTTTTATTATTAGAGGGTATTTGATGCGCTGCTAGATGGTGTGTCTCGTGCAGATTGCTCTCTTACCCTACAAACCGAAACACAGAAATGCAAGTATGTCTGCTTTGCAACCAAAATATACCACCCCAGGCGATCTTGATTCAAAATTAGTTAAGTGACATTAGTTAAGTTGTTTTCTGCTTATGAGATCCATATTCCTTATACTTTACCAGGTCTATTCGACTACTCGGGCATCGTGACATGGGTGCAAGCAAACGTGGGCACACTGAGTGCAATAGCGAGCAGTATTTGGGCACCACTTGCCAGCAACGTATCTTTACTCGCTGGCTCAGTAGGAGCTTTCACCTCGGTGCTATTATGCGGCGGCGGTGCCATCATCAACATGTTCATCAACTTGGTAAGTGTGCTGACACTGTGATAGCGAGCAGTATTTGGGCACCTCTTGCCAGCAACGTGTCTTTACTCGCTGGATCGGTAGAACCTCACTGCTGCTATGCGGTGGCGGTGCCATCATCAACATGTCCATCAACTTGGTAAGAGTGCTACACTATGATAGCGAGCAGTATTTGGGCACCTCTTGCCAGCAACGTGTCTTTACTCGCTGGATCGGTAGAACCTCACTGCTGCTATGCGGCGGCGGTGCCATCATCAACATGTCCATCAACTTGGTAAGAGTGCTACACTATGATAGCGAGCAGTATTTGGGCCCCTTTTTCCAGCAACGTCTCTTTACTCGCTGGATCGGTAGAACCTCACTGCTGCTATGCGGCGGCGGTGCCATCATCAACATGTCCATCAACTTGGTAAGAGTGCTACACTGTGATAGCGAGCAGTATTTGAGCACCGCTTGCCAGCAACGTGTCTTTACTCGCTGTATCGGTAGGAGCTTTCACTGCTGCTATTATGCGGCGGCGGTGCCATCATCAACTTGGTGAGTATAATAGAGCTGTAGCGACACCTACACAACACAAATCAACCAAGAAGAATATCTCATCAAGCGACACGACTCGTCAAGAGATGGCGCTGAACAAGCCCCATACAATCTGAAACGCGCTCTTGAAGAAATCTCCGGATTTCGTATATTTACAGCATCCGACTACACAATGTCGGACAGCTGTCCCCAGGCCTACCACCTAGCCTCGAGGAAGATGGAACATATTTTCCACCGAGATGTCGTCTTGGCACCTCAAACTGCGAAAGAGCCATTCCACTACCTGTTTTGTGCCGCTCTTACCAGTTTTGCGCAATCCAGATCTTTGATGCGACTTTGGTATTGTCGTCCGAGCTGCCTAGCGACCCTGTGATGGCTTTGGTCTGCCGATATTTCACCACGTCTAATCGTAAAAAATGCAATTTTTTTGGAGCTAGTTGCGAGCACGGTCCGTAAGTGATCGTGCAGGTTAAGCAACGTTGAGCGCGGTCGGTATTTCATCTGAGCTCATCCGTGCTTCGGAGAGCACGTTAAGCCATCTGTCCCGGTTGTTGTCATTCGACAGCAGGCCTAAAAGGCCACCAACCATATATACGATAAGCAAGCAAGCATTCTTTTCTTGTGTTCCTTATCTTTAATTAATCAACATCATAATACCTTCAACAGATCGTGTTTTTCACAACGCTCTTTTATCTCCTGGCGTCCAGCAACGCCTTATACAAACCGGTGGAGGTCATCACACAAGTCCAGCCGAATTTCGGACCCAAGCTGGGCATCGCACTTTCCGTTGCTATTAATCAAGTAAGTGGCTAAACCTAATAACATTCAATATCGGATTTTCTTAAAGTAACGCCTGATTTCTTCAACTATATCATTTAAAAATACCCCAAAGCACGATTCTGATCGTGTCTACACTTTTGGGCAGGGAACCCTGTATGTATTTTAAGGAAATAGTATTGGTTACAGTTGGCTGATTGCAATAATTTTAGTGTCAGAATGAACGAGCAACCTTGCTCTCAGGATAGACACTTACGCCACTGAGCTTGTATAGTAATAACTGAGCTAGAGACGCGCGTAAAGTGTTACATTTTGGTGTCGCTCGCGCATTTAGTGTTCCGCCCGTCCTGAATAGGAAGACAGGGTTCCCTGTCAAAAAATATAAAACGACTCTACATAGTGTTACCATGTCCCTGAAGTGGTAAGCGAATAATTTTATTTCATATATATTTTTTAAAATTCTTCATATCGGTATAGTTGTTCATAGTTATGGGTACTTTTTATGTTCGTACTACATCCACATTTGACTAGATTCACTCTCGCCTTAAAAACCCCTTGAAAGAAATCGTGTCTTGTTGTAAATAAATAATTTATTTTCAGGTATTCAGGGCTTCCTTCAAGATGGCGCTATTTTACGGGCTTTGGACGTGGCTGGTCCACAACCTATTTGGAGCCAAAGTCGTCTACTTACCTTCTGGTAAGACATTATACTATGGAGCATGACATACCTATCTACCGCCCGCCATTTATATATTTTCCCCCAATGTTGCGGTTCAGTACAAAATATTGTATATCGATAGAGGATATCAATACAATCAAATAAGTCTGTTGGTAAAACTCCTGAAACATCTCTGTTTTCCCTTAAATACAAGTTACAGAAAATCGATTCGCACGGGATTTAAATCTGAAACTATCTGTTAGGAATGATCGCTGAACTACACAGCTGCCCCCTTTTCACTGTTTAAACTGCATAAAATCAAAGTTTCTATTATCTGGTATAATCAAGATAAAATAAATATTATACAAGATCTTGGTGTTCAACATTTTTACAGTACAAGGTCAAAAAACTGGATTTCTCATGGTCTGACCCATCCTAGACGAAATGTTGAGTCCGCCCAACGCACATGCAGAAGCATGGGCATGGGCATCCTTACGATGACAATGAGGTGAACAATACGTGTACTCAGTTATCAATGAAAGACTCAGGCCCGCCACAAGCGGTTGTGCAAGGCGTGCACCGTACATGGGCGGCACGTCCAGGGGGAACGACAAATTCAGCGATCTCCCGCCCTAGACCTCTAACCAAACTCATAATCCATGTCAGATCCGAGAAAAATTTCGACCTCGCTTCGCTCGCTCTCACCCTTGCCTTCTCACCTAACCCGATCCTTGTCCGCGTCGGATTCGCGCTGATATTTCGAGCTTGCACCCGCCATAGCCCACTAACCTAACCCATCCCATTTACAACAACATCACAAATTCGGTTCGCCAGCTGAGTGCAAGGTGTGCGCTGGATTTTTCAGTTAAATTTTCATTTTAACGTGGGGGGAGGGGCGAACGGGATCCTCGATCCAAAAGAGAATATGGGGGGCGGATCGGGCGGCGGCGAATTCCAGCACTAAACCGATAACCGAGAACCTGTTTTTCATGGTATCATTTAATCGTTTTAAGAACAGTAATAGCTGCCCTGTAACTACTAGTACCCCTTATCTAATTGTTATTAAACTAAATGTTTATTTAAATCATTAGTAAACTTGTGTTATACAAGATGCTAAAACATTACAATATTATTAGTAACAATTTCGTGTGAATCGACAAAATTTGCAAAAAAATAATTTTTTTATACAAATCAATCGTTTACCATCCAGGTAGCTGTTACCGTTCTCAAAACGATGAAATGTATCATAAGATGACGTGTTGAATAGAGACAGTACTATACAAACGCGATAACGCTGTCTCTGTTCCTAATGACATCATTTCATCGTTTTAAAAACGGTGATAGCTATGTACTCAAAATTTAGTATGAGATTGTTTATTCAAATTTTTTCTGCGTAATTTGGTACATTCATGGATAATTCAATCCGTAAATGGAATAATTACACGACAGTTTGTATAAAAAGTCCAAAAAAAAATTAAGTGCTTCCGATAAAGTTTTTTAATATTTTTCATATGGGTAATTTCACCTCAGGAAAGATTTTTCACTTACATCCTGTATACAGAATCATCCGAGGCGGATACAAGAAAAATCACGCGTGAGGTCACCGAACTCTTAATTAATTTAGTCTGTACGCGCAAATAACTCATAATTGTTTTTTTTTATGCCAGCGTATTGCAAAGAATTATCTCAGTCGCGGCCGAAGTGACATTTTTATAGCTCGTGCTTTATACCGCGAATAAATATTTGTACAGTGAACAAATGTCGTTTGACCGCAGTGGCGATGGCTTTGAGAGTATTTTTATTGTTTTCTATATTGCTCCGATCAGCTGTTGCAATCAGAATTAATTTCACCAACTGTCAGCAGTCTGAATGGTTCTGTGTGAATAATGCACCTAACGACATCGTCTATTCTTGTTCCAACGTTCTAAGCAATGTAAGTAAACATTTACCTTTTCCATCTGTCAATTCTTAATTTTTTATTATTCTTTGTAATTAATGAAGTGTTACATTGTTTTAGGACTTCATAATCCACCTCAAAGATTACTACACGGACCATATAAAAAGCGTAACAGTGCAAAATTGCAGAGATATAAGAGTAGTACTGGACTGCCCGATCCTTCAGAGACCTTCTCAACTGCGACAATTCAAAATAAAAGACTGCGACAGACTTGAGTTCATTACCTTATCCAGTAACTCTTTGCCACAAACGCCGCCTGAAGTAACCATAGAAAACGTTAGAGAAATCGTTTCGTTTCCCAGTAGACTATTCAAATCTCCAATCACCAATACCGAGCTGAAATGCACAGGTTCATCGTCATTAAGGAAAATACACGTGGTTAACAGCAAAATAAATTCTATAAATACAAACGCTATTCAAAATGTCAGTGGCATCAAAAGTATAGAGTTCGAAAATGTAACAATTGCCAATGTTCAGAGCAAAGGAATAGATGCCCTGATGGGCTATGATAATACTGTATTTTCAATACTGAATAGTCGTATTGATAAGTTGGATTCAAACGGAATTACAGTGCAGAGCACAACGGTGACTATCGACCAGAATACTGTTGGTGATATCGTTGGTAATGCGATAGACATTACATCTGATCATTTGCACATCACAGAAAACACGTTCAAAAGGATATATGCTAATGGTTTTATACTAAAATCAGCTAATACTGACATAACAAATAATGTTGTGAATACGTTAAAACGTGGAGCGCTTTCAAAAATAAAATGCGCAGAGAAAAGAGCAACCAGAAAACAGTTTAATTTCTCAAGAAATAGAATCGAAAACGTCGAGCCGTATTCTCTCGTCTTCGATTATCCTAGTTGTAAATCAGCCGACACGGCTGTGTCATTCGATAACAATAAAATTGATTGCAAATGTCGTAACATTGCCTTTCTAAATTCCGCTACCGTAAACGAGGAATTGAGAGCCCTAATTTTAGACGTGGCAAATAATAACACATGTGTGTCGGCACCATGCCCGCTCCCCGTTGAGATTGTGAAGCTATTATTGGAGAATGACATGTGCCAATTGAACCTTGATCCTCAGGTAATGTGTTTGCTCTACAACGACAAGCATTCGGTCAACGAAGTGACTACAGACGAAGATATCACTGAGCCGGCGCCTACTTTCTACTTGATAAGGCAAGCGAATTCTCAGAATGGCGACGCCAGTGCAGCCATGACAGCTATAGACAGAGACGATCTTCTAAAAGACAGCCGCTTGAACATGACTAACAGAACTATAGTCAAAGTGATGTACAACTCTTCGAGAGATTTCGTCGAAACTTTAAGGAGTACCAGCACAACTCGTAAAAGGCCGGTGGAAGAATCTCAGGTGCCGACGAGTAATGAATACGTGAACAGATGTGAGGGACGCAACTGCAGGACAAATACGTACAATAAGCAGAAAGCTTTAGATTTTTACAAGTACGTCTACGCTCAGTTACGATCCCCGAGACAGATTGATAACAAGGAAAATACCTGATAGTTAGTTCTAAGTAATACTAATAATAAACTGGTTTTTTTTAAAATAAATAATGCATCTAGTTTTTACTTTTAATTTAATATCCTCAGTTAGGTACTAACGCACGCGTTGTACCTACTTTTACAGACAATTTAAATAATGGGAACTTTCCATAAAGGTATGTCAAATCGCAATGGCATACGATTTCAGTATAGGTTGCCATTGCCAGTATTTCATTTCTACTCTTTAAAATCAAACTGTAACTAAAAGAATTATAGGTACTAATAGAAAAAAAATGAGATGGGTAATCACTCAGTAAATATCTTTTTTACTAGAGTATTTTCGTATTTACTAGTTATTTTAATTTTATTTTATTTTATTTATTTATTAGGTAAACACAACAGATTACAACCATAGAAATTACAGAAAAATCAATATAAAGTTATGAGCTAGGTCGTAACCCTTAACGTGTAAACACAGCATGGTTAGGAAGTAGAAAATTGATTGTTGTACAATATTGAGTTATGAAAAAATACTATTGTAATGACTAAAAAACTTATTTGAAGCCTATTTGAAAAATAAAAATAATAAAGTAAAGACTATAAAGTAGGTGCGTGGAAAGCTCATTTGAGGCCATCCTCAACCCGTCTTTTAAAAACTAATGTCCTAGGATCAAATAAGTCTATCGATGGCTTATTGTTGCTGTTCGAAGCGATTTCGTTAAACAATCTACACATTCGCACAATAGGGTTATAGAACGATGTGTTGTTCTTAAAAACATTTAATACAAATGTTTTAGGATTGCGAAGTTTTGTTTGTGTGTTTGTTTGTTTGTTTGTGTTTGTGTTTAAAAAAATATTATTCCTTTTTTTATAATGTTAACGTGTAGGTAGTGTTTTAGGTAAAAGTTTTACTGCGTTTTAGTAAATACTCCCACATTTTGTGCAAATGCTGAGTATTTACTTTATATTCAGTATTTACTCATTACCCATCCCTAGAAAGAATGCACGTGAGTTTTGAATGCACATGCAGTAAATTAAAAACCACGTTATCATCCATTTGTTTGTAAATAAATACACTGCGTATCTATTTTTTTTCACCTTACTTATCAACTACTTTCACAATATACGATTTGTTGTCCATTATAGAAATCCGGGTAATAACAATATCATGTGACGCTTTTTACTGATATATTTTTTTATAATTAATCGTAGACTTTTACTGACTGCTTTGCGAGAATCACACATTCTTTCCTCTTTCTTGTATGTAGTTAGTGGCCAATCTATTGTCCAGAGTAGTTCAGGCTGCCCGTAGGCATCTGACATGTCTTAACGACTGCTGTCAAGCGACAGCAGCCGGGACTGACAGTGTCACGGGCTCTTCGAGGCACGGATGAAAATATACCATTAACGGTGACCCATGCTAGTTCTCACCGCACATACGTTGGCTTAACTAGCTCGATTACTTTCGGACCATATTCGCAGCTAGGCTACAAGCCCTCTTATGTACACGCATGATCCCCATCCGAAGAAACTTTTTCAAATGCGTTTAAATCGACTAATCATAACTAGGCCCGCAGGTTGGATCAAGGACTGTATCGAACCCGGTCGTGCGACGAATTGTCCCCAACAGTTGGGACGTTAATAGGTTGATAATAGACGGATAGCCATCTATTTAAAACTATCCCATTACTTTTTATACAAGCCTTTTCTTTTTAGTAAAATGTCTAAATAACTCCTAAATTAAAAATTTAAGAAACCATTACCATTGCGGAGATCCCCTTACTTTTTTCTGGTCATCATCAGGTCCTCAAGGTTCCAGATGTGGGAAGGTCACCATGGTCATAAGCATTTGAGCTCAAACTCGAATCACCTAACTGTTACCGTTCCAGAGATCCCATCGTACTCCAACATCCCAAAATACTTCAAAATCTTAGTACCACTAATCCAATTTTCATCTGACACGGCTAAGAACATTCAACAGGTTAGGCCTGCGGCAGTTAAATGCGGGGAAACGCTCCGGGCTTCGCCCTACGCGGTCCAAATCGGATCATCCGTTGTTAAGTTATGATGCCACAGACAAACAGACAAACTTGTCAAACTTATCCCACGATCGGTCGGGGGTTTAAAACCGTTTTCTTTGTACTGGTTCTTAGCATTTAGTACACCGCAGCGAAAGCGGAACGTAACCACAGAAATTTAAAAAACCGAATAATAAATATTCTATGGGTACGATCCGATAACGTTTTAAAATCGCTGCAGCGTGCTAAAGGCGGGAAAGATAATAGTTTTTGTATTAAAGAGATGAATAAAATTGAACATGTTTCCTTTTCCCTCCTTCCAGTTCTTGCGGCAGTACTGGGAGCGGCTCCGTTCCTAGGTCCGTATCTGGCGGGTATACCAGCAGCGCTGGATGTGTGGCTGCAAGGCAGGCCTATGGCTGCCCTTATGCTGCCAATCGTGCAGGCTGCACCTATAGCCTTCTTGGACGCGGCTGTGTACGCCGAGATTAAAGAGTAAGTTATTATGTACTCTACTTTATTTTCCTACTTAATAGCAGCTCTTATAACGTCTTTGACCGTTTATTCATAGTTATTTATTATTTGACTGTATTTTACGAAACCATAATTGTATTTATGATTGATAGATAGATCAATCTTTATTTGATCACACTTTACAACACAGCAGGAGGTAAACAATAGGCAGATACACAATAATACAAAAAATTTGCTGCAATCTGATGCCATCTCCAACTCAGCATTTTGCTCTAGTTATATATAACTAAAGCGCTGTTTTTCAGTGGAACCGCTCCAGTGATTGGGAATTTTTGGTTGACTTCCTTATAGATAGCCAAGTTTAATAAATGGCCTTTGAGCTGTACTTATACTATACTTATAGTGTGACCGCAAGCGCTATACCGCGCCTTAGGTAGCTGCGCGGCGAGACGCGGGGGTGGAGCAACCCGCTCCTCTCTGTCATTTCTCCCCCCGCACGTCTGTCGCCACCCAAAGCGCGGTACAGCGCTTGTACACTTTGCGAACGGCTAAGGAATGGAACAGCCTGCCGGCGTCTGTATTTCCCGAAACCTACAACCTTGGGATCTTCAAGGCCAGAGTGAATAGGTATTTACTGGACCCGCATGCTCCATCGTCGACCTCATCGTCGCTTACCATCAGGCGAGATCGAGGTCAAATGCGGGTTTAGTTGTACATAAAAAAATATGAGGCGATCCAATATGTAATCAAGAATCTTGAGACAGAATGCATGCATTCCAAATGCGGGTTTAGAAGTAAATTAAAAAAACCTATACAATGTTTAGCTATTACCGTTCTCAAAACGATGAAATTATATCATGCGATAGCATGCTAGCCAGAGACAGCGCGATAGTATTGTCTTTGTTTAACACACCATATCATCGTTTTGAGAACAGTAACAGTTACCCAGGTCGGCTTTAACTGTGAAATAAATACTATATTGATTAGACAGCTACTTTCGGCAGGAACGTGCCAGTACGAATATGTACAAAAACACTCCTATCCCGATACGTTGTATACTGAATATCAGATATAGCAAACAAACCAAATTCTGAAAAGATTAAAACCAACTAAAATAGAAGAACTCTAAAACCGCCTTGTACGAAAATTTAACCCTGGGTTAAGCCGCGAATTGTCTTTGGTTTTCATACAAAATTGACATCGGGTTAGAGTTAACAGTTCGTGCAAGACGACCTTAGTCAATTTAAAATCACTACAGTTTCAAACTTAACTTTATGTAGTATGCATTTCTCATGCTAGGTATACTTAAATAAATTAGAACCTGCCGTTAGAACCTGCACCTTGCCGTTCCGTGGCAGTGATCTAACCAACTGAGCTATCGCGGCAAGGTCGCAGGTTCAAATCCTGCTCGCGGAATTTTTTTCACCGTTTTTCTATTTTTGTAAGTTTCAAACTTCTTTCAGCGGTGGCCACCCATACGTCACAGGCCTGGCCATAGCCGGCGGTATCTTCTACTTGGGCCCCGAGGGTGCGATTCTTGGGCCTCTCCTGCTTTGCTGCCTCATGGTGGTCCTCAATCTATCCTCAACGTTCTTGAGGGACACACCCTCAGAAGAGAGGGCCGCGCTGCATTCGCGCGTCAGGTAAACATGTAGTTAGCAACGTGAAAGGTTTTAGTGCCATACTTCGAAACGTGCGAACGCGGCGGATAAATATCCATTGCTGGTTATGATAGTGTTCCTTAAACATCGATACTTTATTTACCGATAGATTTGCATTATCGACATTATCGATAGTCGTATGAAATCACAAAACGCACCCATAAAAAAATTCTGATCTTACAAAATCCGCGAAAGAACACCAGCAACGTACAGTCGACCACAAGCTACAGTATACCATCTCTCAAAAATCTTCGATTAAAACTCAACCTTATGCCTGCGCAGTATGATACATTTCAGATTCTCAAATTTTGACGTTTTGGGTAGGTTGACCTGTGGTCGACTGTACTTCGATACTGATCCACGCGTCGTTTGCACGCCTCGTACAGCCTTGATCCTTAAAGTAATTTTGATTTCTTTGTATTTCTGCTGTTTGAATTTTGTATGATACAAATGTGTGCTGAGCAAACTATTAAATTAGGCATTATCAATTTAGGTGTTGACTCTTTGACTCGCACTATCGTGTCCAGGGTTAAAGATGAAATTTCTTTTACATCACAAATGTTAACTTTTAATAGTTTTTCTGTTTTATCATGCTGAATTTCGTCACACCTATAATTAATTAATTATCTAATTAACGATATTTGTTGTCAAAAGTAAATTTTTATTCGCGATATTTACTCATAAAAACCTCGCCGAGATAAACGGAAACGCATGTGTATGAAAATCCTCTAATTAACAGAGCTCAAGTCTATCTGAGGTCACCTTTAATTAGTAGGTCTGTCCAATATTCCGTCAGCAATCACGACTTCATTAAATTATAAAAGTACATAAACACAATTATGTTCCTATAGATAGCTAAAAGCACATAAACACAATTGTAAAAGTACATAAACACAATTCTGTTCCTATAGATAGCTACTTCGATCAAATCAAAGAGAAGGCTGGCGTTGCGTCGTATAAGGAGGTCAAGGAAAAGGCCCTAGACAGGACACAGTGGCGTTTACTACACCGACAAGAGCATAGCTCTTAAATTGAAGAAGAAGATAGCTAAAAGCACATAAACACAATTATAAAAGTACATAAACACAATTCTGTTCCTATAGATAGCTAAAAGCACATAAACACAATTATAAAAGTACATAAACACAATTCTATTCCTATAGATAGCTAAAAGCACATAAACACAATTATAAAAGTACATAAACACAATTATGTTCCTATAGATAACTAAAAGCTTTTACTACTGTACTATTATCGACGAATAAACTTGCTTTTACAACTAATATTGTTCAGTATCTCATTTGTATCACAGTATCTACCTCTGTAAATATCATTGGTTTTCTCGTAAATAATACAAATTCAGATAATGTATTTTACTTGTTAATTTAGGTCATTATTGGGATGTTTTTAAAAGTAAGGTGTGTACCTTTTTTATAAATTTAGACGCTTTTAGTGTTAAAGGTTTTTGTTGCAACCGTATATACCTTGAACACCATGTACCGGATTTAAAATGCACGTTACATTACTTACCATGGGCAGCGCGCGCTATTCTAAGGTGAGTATATTTGCACAGCTTTATATGTTGTTTGGTTTTGTATGCTTGGGAAAATTTAAGCTTTGAGATAATATTGCATGGTGAAATAAACGAAAAAAAAAAAAATTAAAAAAAAACGATTTCAAATATAAATCATAATAAATTATACGTCTGTACAGTCGGCACCGAAAGTTGATTACACATCCAAAACTAAGGACCTCTGCATGATCTATGAAATAAATAGGTCTTGTGAAATAAATGTTCAGCAAAACGTTATTTATTATTATTTTACTTTTATATGCAGGTAGTTTATCGATTTATGAACCGTTATAGTTAGTCATTCTTCTTCTTAGTTGTATTCCTCATTGCTGAGGGGTGGTGATCATTCTAAGGAATTAATCACATAGAACGACTCTCTTGGCAGAATTAATGGGGTGGTTTGCCATTGCCTTCTCCATTTCACACACTGATTATCTCAGTGTGCAGGTTTCTTCACGAGGTTTTCCTTCACCGTCAGAGCAGTCAGTCAATGTACGTAAGTCTTTCGAAAAAAACGAAAAACTCATTGGTACATGGGATTGCGTGGTTTCGAACCCGGACCTCCCGCAATACGTGTATAAAAAATGGAGTGTGTTCAGTTACTTCCATTACTAACTGTACCTATGGATTTTTTCTAATTTCTAATAATGAATCTCTATCATAATCATAGCTTATTTACCTATAATTTTGGATCATAATGCCAGTAATACGACTCGATTCATGTTACAATATAAACAAACCCATCTAAAATAATACCAATATTTCTTTTCAGATACGGTGCTTTTCTATAAAGGCTTGCATGGATCACTAACAATATTAAAATAGGCCAGAAATGGCGCCGATTCTGGTGAAATTGCTAAATCTTAATCTAAAACTATCAAGCTAAATCTTAAGATAAAACTAAATTACACTCACGCTTACGCATATCTAGATTATGTAAGAGTGTCGGTGACGTTTTTAATAATTTAGCATGTGATACTCCGGAATCGGTACGGTATGTCTTATAAGCAATATAATTGATAATTTAACTATTAACAAACATTTATCGAAAGGTCGATTAGAGTCCGCATGTCCCAATGTCTTACTTAGCGTTAACAGGCATGGATATATGAGGCGATCCAATGTGTAATCAAGAATCTTGAGACAGAATGCATGCATTCCAAAATATATTAAATCCAGCATTACTTGGCCTATGAATTTCAACTTAAATTGTGACTTATAGAGGTCAGGAATGGTTAAAGAAGGATGCGTTCTCAGTAGAACATTTACGATCAATTTGTTAGCGTTACCAGAAAACTAACTTTTGATTAAGTATTTCTGTTGGAAGCTACAAGTACTTAAGTAAAAGAATCCTATATAATTTTATAAAATATTTCCATTTCATGTGTGATATTTAAGGAATTCTCGTTGTTTTATTGTGAGATTATAATGTAGAATGATATTCATTAGGTTTTCTTATTTAGAATTTCAATATCATTGGGTTTCTTATTTAAGAAACAGAAGAAGAAGAAAGAAGTAATCACAGAAGTCATTTGACTTCTGTGGTTACGTGGTTTTCTAATGTAATTGAATAAAACAGTATAAAGAACCTAAACTAATATGAAACACATTACCCTCCGCCGCAGTGGGGTAAAAATTAAAGAACTACCTATTAATTACGTCACACGTTAAGGCGGAGGGAGGTTCAACAAAGGGTGACATCGTGTGACAAGGGGGGCGAGTCATAAGTTTCGTGACGTCACATGCGTAAATCTGAAAGAAGTCATAAATAATGGGTTCCAAAGTCCATGGACACAAGATGATTAAATTTTGTATCGTTCATTTGATTTGTTTTGTATTTTTTTTTATTGTTGATGTTATTAAAAAAGATTTTAACTAGAAATATATAAATAATTTTTGAAGTGCTGTTTTAATTTAATACTTTCTAAATAAAAAATTGCAAAATATGTGACGTCACACCAGGGGTGGGGGGTCACAATAAATGTGACCACCTGTGACAAGGATGGGGGGGGGGGGGGTCCAAAATCATGAAACTCGTGTGACGATGGCCCCCTATTAGATGATTGCCTGTGATTATACATGTTAAACATTGTGAATGTTACATTTTAATTTTTGATTTCATATTATCTATTTTACATAACGTTGCTGTTTCGGAAAACAAAATGACTGATCGAAATGAAAATTCTCTTGCTTGCTAGTCTCTCTATTAAGTTTTAACTATAATAAAAAGGATGTGATTGCTTATTAACCTATTAATTGTGTTATTATATTATAATAGAAAAAAATGGTGCTTTTCGAATAGTGTGTGTATAATTATGTTTTTGTATAGCTTACATTTGCATACGTTTTAGAATCTGACCAGAAAAAAATAACCATAAATAATTGTTTTTATAAAATAAAATACCGGTTTGTATTTGTTTTGAAACCCTCAAACGGCGCAAATATACCAATCTGGGTGAAACATACATATTTGAGCCGTTTGGGGTTGAAACATTGGGACCCTGGGGCCCGGGAGCGCACCGCGTCTTCAATTACCTCGCAAAGCGCCTGGTCGACGCGTCAAAAGACCCAAGATCTGGCTCCTATTTGGCCCAGCGGATTAGCTTAGCTATCCAACGGGGCAACGCAGCCAGTCTCTTGGGTACACTGCCGGATGTGGGGGACTTAACCCAAATTTAGTTTTCTTAGCCTTAGTTTAGTTTTAGTTTTATTTTTTGTTTGTAAAATAATATTTTTTATGAAAAATACTGAATTATCTATCTAAGTTGCGCTCCGGTCGTAATGATTTGTCTTATCTATTTGCTTGATGGTTTCTGTAACCATGATATTATCATGATGCTTCAAAGTCCCTAGTTTTTGACCTAAATATAACTGGCCTAACGTGTAAGAAAGAGGCCTATTTTTTACATTTTTTCTAATTAATAAATTATTCTTCTATTGACTGACTTACACCAACTGCAAGTAGGTGGTTAAGTTTTAGCTTATTTAAATAACTTATTTATTTTGCTGTTACTTCAAACGACGATTGACAGATTTTCATTATGGACGTAATCTGGGATCATATCTCACTTGCTGAAATTCTCGTATGCATTGTAACTTGAAACATGGTAGCGGAACGTCTAAACAAAATACGAAAGATTTTTTTATCTCAGAAGTAATGTAATAGTATAAAAAAATTACAATATTTTCACAATACATAACCTTCACACATCTTCTTCTTCAATTTAAGAGCTATGCTCTTGTCGGTGTAGTAAACGCCACTGTGTCCTGTCTAGGGCCTTTTCCTTGACCTCCTTATACGACGCAACGCCAGCCTTCTCTTTGATTTGATCGAAGTAGCTTATCCTCGGTCTTCCTCTTCCCCGCTTGCCTTCAACTTTTCCTTCTATAAGGTTTCTTATGTATTCGTCGTGTCGTATAAGGTGGCCCACCATATTTCCCCTTCTATTTTCAATAGCCTTTAAGATGTTTCTCTTTTCTTTTACTCTCTTCAGTACCTCTTCATTTGTCACTCTCTCTGTCCAGCTTATCCTTTCCATCCTCCTCCAACACCACATCTCAAACGCCTCTAAATATTGTCTATCTCTCTGAGTCATGGTCCAAGTTTCGCATCCGTAAAGGGCTATGCTCCACACAAAAGATTTAACAAATTTCTTTTTCACAGATTTGGATATTTTAACCTTCACACATAAGTATTTAAAATATTCATTGTAATACGGTATATGCATATACTAGCTACATTCAGTATGTAACAGTTGCCATAGTTAAACTACGAAATAAGTGAAGAAAAATATTGGAAGTTTATTGAAAAGCCCTTACCAGTTCAAGAAAAAAACGTCCAAAGATTAATTTTAGATGCGTTATTGCATATTATATTGCAGGTATTTATAATTAGTTCGTAAACCACACGCATATTCGCATTATACGCTGAAATAAATGTGTTTATTTGCATATTTACAATGTGTTTTATTTAGATTACTTATGCAACTAACTTATAGGAAAGTCATTATTCAAATAAATCGATTGTTTGCAGTGGTTATTCCATTTGATTGACTAATAGGGTGTTACAGTGCGTCCTACCTGTTATGGTATATGACGCTCAAACGTGGACACTCACGGCAGGGCTGGTCCGTAAATTCAAAGTCGCTCAACGAGCTATGGAGAGGGCTATGCTCGGTATCTCATTGATGGATAAAGTTAGAAATCAAGTCATCCGTCACAAAACGCGAGTTACCGACATAGCTCATATGATTAGCAAGTTGAAGTGGCAATGGGCTGGCCATGTCTGTCGCAGAACCGACAACCGTTGGGGTAGACGAGTTCTAGAGTGGAGACCGCGGACAAGAAAGCGCAGTGTGGGACGCCCCCCTGCCCGGTGGACCGACGACCTGAAGAAGGTTGCTGGCGATGATTGGATGAGGAAGGCGGAGGACCGAGTATTGTGGTGCGCCCTGGGAGAGGCCTATGTCCAGCAGTGGACAGATACGGGCTGATAGATAGACTAATAGGGTAGTTTCCAAGTATCAAATATAAAATGCATTTCTTAAAAATTAAGGAATAGTCATAAATTAATGGTTAAATGTGAAAACAGAATTAAAATTAGTTGAAAAATAAAATAGCTACAGGCTATCAAAAATCAGAACGGTAGAAAGAAACGGCAATAAGTTTTATGACGTAACTGTTCTCTAGCGCCATATAAGCAGGTCCTGGCTGCATATAAAGGACTGTTTTGCTAGAAAGGGACAATATCTGTCCAATACTAACTTTAACCATTAATTTCTGTGATGTTAGTTGAGATATCGAAAAACTAATTTTAAATCCTTCTTTAGTATATCCATGTAAGTTGATTGGTGCAATAAAAAAATAGGTTAATACCGTGTTGTGCATTTTACTATAGGTTTTACGAATTAACAATGGTACAGATGTGTCGTACACCGATTTTATAATACGCTGTTTTAGAAAGCCGCTGGTTATTTTGCAGTCATAATGTAAAGCGACCGAACGTCGTTCAACTGTAATGTAATAAATATAACTGCTCCATTTTGCGAAATGTTTAGCGGTTTTGTAAAGCGGCGTATTATACAATCAAACTGCAATATGATTGATTTGATTTGATTTTGATTCACGTTTGAGAAGAGTTAATGGATATAATACTTATAGGTGATCGAATTCTTCAATTTCTTTGGCGATATGTTAACTCTACTTATGTAGTTCACTCTTAGATACGGCAGCGTTACGATGAAGCCGTTATCCTCAAAATATCCGTCGAGGTTGGACTCCAGCCATAGGAACAGGATCACTGTATCGGCTTGAATATCCACGAAATATATTATCGATTGGCCGTGCTTTCCGCATTGAAACTTTGAGACGTTTATCTGAAATTATAGTAAAATACTATTTAGCGATTATGGCTTCTTCAGCATGCAAAAGTCTAAAGCGATATTTTAGTCCATCTCGTTCACTCACATAGACATGACCGTATATGTAAGTGTAACAACATATTTCGTAGCTGTTCGACTTTGAATGTCGAATGCTCCAGTAACCCCGCTCAGATTCACAGATATTTCCGGCGGGTAAACTAAGAAAATTAGCTGTTGTCTACACTGTTTTATTATGGAGTAGTTTATCATGGGCGGATGTTAGAGAAAAAACTCCCTTTTGACCAATTCTGTCGCAAATTAATCCAGTTTAAAGGATATAATAACCGGTACCTAATTCTTCAAGGTAAGCAGCACATCGAATACACTCTAGTAATGTTATAGACGCGACAGTAACCGTTTACCATCGTGTGACCTATTTGCTCGTCCGCATTCTTTCGTATTTTATAGTAGGAGTTAGCTGCAAACAACTAACCTTAATATGAGGTTCCTTCAAACCCTGCACATCCTTCAACGGCTTCGGAAACACAAAATTGAAAGGAGACGATGACACACCAGCCGCTTTCAATGAAAATCTCAAAAACGTAGAATCGACATCCTCATTTCTCCACAAAGACAGTACCTCCATCTTTTTAGCAGTCAAAGGGCCAATGTTAGCTGGGTACTTTTGTGACCTTATAGGTATTAAGCTGGACCAATTGAAGACGTCCACTGTAATATGGCCGTCTACTATTGGCACAAATCTGTCATTGATGAGGTACACTTCAACATCGTGTGTGGACAGGAGTTTTGGAGATATCAAGACTGGTGCGAAGAATGATTTGGCGTAGTAATGCAGCATCTTCCATTTGCCACCATATTCTGGAAATTAACGTCATTTTACTTGCAAACAAAAAATCTCTTTCATTTTTAGTTTCTTGTTAGAAAGTCCACTTCTAAACCTCAGCTATCTGTTCTAGGGATGTCTGAACATTTCTCTTCTACCTCCGCCTCCGACTCCGATAAATCAAATTTAAAACCTTCGATTTCGACTCCGGTTCCGGTAAAACCACCTCCCTAATCTGTTCTAGCAAACAAATTAGATATCTTACTGCAGAATATACAGTAGTTTTAAAGCGGGTTTGTATATAAAGTTCGCAACTATTCATTATTATAATATTAAATATATTATTATTTATTGTGTCTATCAACGCAAGCCCGGAGGTTCTTCCTCCTTACTTGTATCTGTTGATAACATTACGATCTTCTCTTCCTATGTCATAAGCAGTGATCGTAATTTGGATTCAGTAACAGGGCCGTAGTTGGATAAAAGTAACCACTCGTAAGCCAGTTTCACTTTGTTTATTTTTTTCTTGAAAGAATCGGCATAATATTGTGAAAAAGATTTAACATCTATTGAAGTTAGCTTGTGCTGGCAGAATATAGAAAAGAAGAAATATTTGAATAAGGAACGAAAACGTCGCCTAACACGCGGCATTTTAAATGAAATGAGATTAAATGTGCATATAATGCAGTAAATTTAGCTAGTATATAGTGACAACTTTGACACTAAACACAAAGGACAACATTAAAAAAAATATCAGTCACAAAAAAGGTAACACTACGTGTCATTAAAAAAAAACAAATTATTAACAAACTATTATTATTAGGAGTTTCTCCCGCGCTTTTGTGGCGTCCACGTCAGCTTTGTTTCGATTTGTCTTGCAAATTGTTTTACAGTAGATAGTGCTTTTCTAGTAATAATGGTGTTTCTTGCTCGAAAAACTTCGACAAGATGTGAATAATGTGTGGGACAGTGAAGTAAAGTCAAATAAGACGCTGCAGCCCGATCCGTACTTGGCTGGATTTTGAAGAGCCACACCGGGACGCCTTCTTATTTGGTTCGGATGGCGCAGAAGCGTGGATGATTCTCCCAGATAGCATTGAAATGTGTCACACCAGCATTTTAATGAAGACTTGAAAGAGTTGTTTACATCAGACATGGCTGTATGGGATCAGTTCCCTTAAAAAAAAAAAAAAACTATTATTATTATTTTTCATAAGAACTCTACAAATAGAACTGAGAGCCCGTTGCTGCTAAGGCAGCTTACAAGTGGTTTCTTATCCAATTCCAGCTCTGTTACTGAATCCTGATAACGATCACTGGTCATAAGTACGAGTACATATCTTACTAATTACCTTCATCTTACGATCGAAAAGTGGTGCAATTGATGCAATACTTACCGATTCCTGACCACGACGGAGCTTGCCAAACGTCGTTCAGTTGCCAATACAACGCTCCCATCGTGTACCAATCTTCCTGACTTTGCCTGTAATACTCCGTTTCTGCTTTCATTGCCATTGCTTGTGATATCTGATGAAAAAAATGTTAAAGGGGCAGTCTAGTCAAAGAGTTTTCAATTGTTTTTATAGCAGTGGTTCGCATTTTGTAATTTTTAGTGACTTGGTAACAGATAATGTTACTAAAAATATATATTGACGATGTAGGAAAATATGGTAGGTAACAAGTAATTTAAAAACTTCTGTTGTGTAGTGGTGAAGCCACAAACAACGAAGAAACATTTACCTGACTATAGAACACGAACTTCTCAAAATATTTCTCATCATTTTTGTCCAGTTTCAAATGTTTGTTCATCTGGTTTTCTATATACATATAACCACCTGGACTGTGTTGTCTGTGCACAGAATATTCGCTATCTACGCGGAAATCATCTTTATCTTTCGTCGCGGTCCTCATTGTACAAAGAGACGGTAGAGATTGAAAGCCGTATTCTGAAGCGAATCTAGTTTTTGGGTAAATATTTTGGTCCCAATTGTCGGCCAAGTAGTTGTAGTAATGTGTATCGCCGTAATGTGAATCGTACGGATTCTTCGCTATGTAACCTTCCTGCACCGATTCTAATCCATTAGATGGGCTTGAAATTAAGTACCGTCTGCCAGGGTCCAAGTTTTCAACGATAGGCTTTATAGTATCGACGTAGAGTTTTATGTATTCACTCTTGTATCTATCGAAGTCTTTTTGGGTATCGTACCAGTTGCCTCGCAACGCCACTTCGTTCTCGTTGTTGCCCGCCCAGAGAGCCACTGAGGGGTGATGCTGAAGACGTTTCACGTTTTGATCTAGTTCCATTTTTACTGTACTAAAATGGGGAAAATCTTAGATAAGTGCCCACTCCATTTTAATTTATTTTTTACTAACTGCCTACTTTCGAACTTTTGTAAGACATACAATGAAGCCAATATGCGAATTTAAAAAGCGGATGAAGGCAACCTGTCAATTGCACAAAGCTTTCTAAAAATTCTGCCTCTAAAAGATACGCTGTCCCATTCTAGGTACATTGCAGTAACATTATCGTGTTATTGGAATCATATCAGTCGAGGAAACTCAACTTCAGCTAGCCATTAAACATACAGAGAAACGCCCTTACTCAAGAAACTCCGCATCAACAGGGTACATAGAGCACGCAAAGAGGAAATCCTGCCAGATCAATATGCCGAGCTGGTCGCATCGTTCGTAGAAGTAGTCTGACTCGTAAACGCCGCCGCCCCATACTCGGAGCATAGACATGTGGGCACTGCGAGCTGCTAGTAACAGGTGGTCCACTAAAACAGAAACGTGCAATGTTATACAATGAAGAAATATACTGAAGCGACAATAACTCTAGGCTAGACCACGAGACTGCGGCGCAAGCGTGGCTGAATCGAATCCACCTCTGTACCATTGTGGTGGCATTTTAGCCTAGTTAGAGTGGTGTGGTGGTATATTAGTGATATGTAAAACATTACTAATGTTTTTTTAATTTAAAAAAATGTATACTGAGCTACTAGCCAGTGACCGTTGTTTTATGGTCAAAGATCTAGAACAAAAATTCACCTGAACCAATCTGCCTGAAATACGAACTGTATTTGGCCCTAAGTATTCGCTTTGCAAAAGAAAGAGGGACAAAGACGATCTCGATAGGTTTGGAAACATTTTCTGGACATAACAGATTGTCGATGACCTGATATTTTCTCAGCTACTTTACGGTCAGACTATTTCCTGCTGGCAGCTCTACATGGAGAATATAGAATGTTGCCGTACCTGTTTTCTTATTTCCACCATATTCTGGAAGAATATGAGCTGGTATCCAATTAGAACCTTTCATGAATATGGGATAGCCGTTGACTTTGAAATAAAAGGTCAGTCCTTTGCTAGCAGTCGTGTTTCCTGAAAAATATCGCACGAGTGACAACGCAAATATCTGAAGCAAAGATACGTGAGTGAATATGGACAGACACTTGCTTAAAAACTGCCATCCTTTTATGAACACGGTTTCTATTCTAGTCTTTCAATTAGCTATATTACCTAAAGTCGAGTTTATCTAATAGTAATACGAACCTAGTATCAAAGTTGCATTTTCTTCAACGACTTCCAATGTTCGGAATCCTATCTGAAGCTTTTTGTAATGGTATTCTCCTGAATCATTGTCACTTTGGATAGATACGAAGAGGTCATACAACTGCTGTGGGCCAAAGCCATTTGGCCACCAGAGGCTGATTACATTCTGGAAACGTATATGGCTTTGCATAAGAATAATATGGAAAAATTAAGCTGCAAGATCTGAACGTAAGTGGCCCCCATCGCCGATAGACATCTCACCTAACCTTGGAGACTTAAGTAGAGTGCCTCATGTGCCGGTAATTATGCTGGCTCTTTTACCCTTCAAACTGAGATACAGCAACGCAAGCATTGCTGTTTTGCGGCAGACAGAGGTAAAAGGATGGTACATCTCAGGTGACTTTTTCAACAAGGGAGACTGCCGGACGAAATACGTTGACTGCTCATCTGCCCCCAGGTATCATTAGTTAGACCTGGACGAGTTCCAAGTAGGCAAGCATCAGGAGATTCTTTTGATAGCTAAGATCCACTTCGATGCCAGCTAAATAAGTAAATGTATCGAGTACACTAAAAAAGTTGGTTCTTACCTCACTTATGGTCATATTTAGTTCTACTACAGCAGTCCCATCATGGTCGACACTTGTTTCAATATCTTTAGAAATACTGACACTTTGAGGTCCGTCAACATTTAATTTAGCACTCAAACGCCCCTTCCACTGTTTGTTTCGCGGATTTGCCTCTAGATAAGCTTTGATTTTTAGATGCCAATGCTGATCTATCTTTTCTGAATGCGTTGTAACTGATGTTATGATTGCACTGTTGTAAAACTCTATATAAGCTGGTTTCCTGAAAAAAATTACCTACATAATCATACCCTTCTTTCAAGTACATATTCTTAGTCGTATTCCTCATTAATGAGGGTTGTGATCATTCTATGGAAATAACCACATAGAATGTCTTTCTTGGTAGATTTAATGGCGTGGTTTGCCATTGCCGTCCCCATTTTACACACTGGTTATCTCCTTCCTTTTCCATTTTCCTTCATCGTGCCATAATCTCTTTCAAAAGATATCTTATGAAGCTGTACTTGTTTTGATCTCACTGCAGTCTGCAGTTTTTATCGTTTGTTATCAAAAGATTATTAAACTATCTTACACTAAGCTGCGATGAAGTGAAAGATATGAAATACCATGACACTTCATTGCCATTACCGGCTTGATAATGTATCTTCTTTCAGAAGGATAATGTTACCTACTAGAGTTTTTAAAATGTTACCTATCTGATTCAACACAAACGTTAAGCGACATTCGATAAAACGAAAGACAGGGGGGAGATTAGTGAAATCCATTGTCCCCCTCCCTCCCACGAAACCACGACTTCCGCAAACTCTCAACCTTCCCCTTGGGAACCTCTCACATATATATTACCAGAGTCCTACAGAAGGGAAGGCAGGTCCCCAATCCCAGCTGAAAGACGCCTGCATCTTCCTCAGCTGGTTGGCGTGGCACTCCCCGTGGTACTCGTCGGGCACACACGCTGGTGCCGTGAAGTGCTTGTCGGATCGAACCTTGGCAGCTTCGATAGGCGACGCGAATACCACTTTTAGTTCATTCTCACCTACCTATGGAAATTGTATAAAAGTTAAGTTAAAAACACATGATGTTATTGTAATTATGAAACCTTAAAATTCTGGCCACACTGATGGCAACCACAAGACTGGTAACATTTCTTTCTAGATCCTAGAAAAGGACAGAGTATATTTTAAATGCGGTGGGTAATTCAGGACTCTTCATGCAAACAATGGTAGACAAGTAGGTAAGATAAGTAAAAAAAAACCTTGTATTCTTGACTTGTATTTCCTCCCACTGCTAGATATAGGTCTGTTCTTTCGTCCACAGTCTTCCCGCTGTATTAACGTTTTGACCTTTTCATAGCCAGCGATAAATCGACACCAAATAAAGTTACTATATTTATTTTAATAAATAATTAAATTCCATCTTCGAAACATTTTGTATTCTCTATGATTACTTACCACTATTATTTATTGTATACCTCTACAAAAGACCCCAGGGTCCTAGCCCCCCCCCCCCCCCTATTCCAGGTAGACATACATAAATTAGAATTGTTCTAACTATGTGAACTTATATTCTTTTGCCGTGACGTCAGTGGATACTAAAGATTTTATAATTTTAGAGGGCGTTAGTAACAACTGAGATACTATACTAAGACCATTACTTATTACCTACTATTACTTATTATTTTACTTCCATGTGCGATACTAACCTTTAAATGAGGTTTAAGATCGAAAACATATCTCACAAACATGTTGTTGGTGCTGCCGACAGGGTTTTCGTTCAACTCGATAAAAGCAACGGTGTCCACTCCATGGAGATCCAAGTTTGCAACTTCATAGTTCAACTGGTCTGTACTGACTACAAT
Source organism: Hofmannophila pseudospretella (assembly GCA_947369225.1). NCBI lineage: Eukaryota > Metazoa > Arthropoda > Insecta > Lepidoptera > Oecophoridae > Hofmannophila > Hofmannophila pseudospretella. The sequence goes on along the minus strand of OX376330.1, from coordinate 8,495,837 downwards.
GAAAGCAAATAATTGATGTAATTAGACTATCATCAATATATTCACGGACTTTGGAGTAACACATGGAAAGTATATGTAGATTCTTAATTAGGAGTTACATGCAAATTGCAATCTTGGTTATACTCGTAATAGAAGCGCTATACTATTATCATTGCGATTTCGCTGAAATTCTTTTTATCCTTACCTATACCGTTCTCATTAATAGGTTGGTCAACCATCACAGAAGACGAAGGTAACCCACTTCTCCCTCTGCTACTAGAGTATTATTCAGTCTACGAAGTTATTAATATGTAATGAACTTATTTATACACATCCATCGATATTTTTATAAAATATCTACCGTCTCCGTTACGCGTTACGTAATTAATTTTCGAAATTAAAACCTACCGTTGAACCGGCCGACATAAGTCCATGTATCATGAGCGATCCATCTCGTCAACACGTCATTGAATCCGTACAGGATATCACCAATAACGCCCGCATTGTGCAGATCCGAGTATACTCCGCCCGGCACTTTACCCGGCGTCACGATAGCTGCAAGCAAAGTAAACTCTTTCTTTCATTCATTATAGTCGGTTATTGTACCTACCTATTATAATAACTTTCTAGAAATTTTAGAAAGACGTTAATATTTAAATGAGAAGTGTTTTCAAGGTTTCTTACTGAAAACAATAGTCATTAAACAACCTTGAGGCATAACACCATAACAACCACATACTTAATAGGTAATCACATTGACGCCAAAATCAATTTAGTCCACAGGAATGAAATATTAGAAAAAAAGAAAGAAAATATCATTTAACTGAGTCTTACTGACCATTTACAAGCAACAAAATTCACCAAAAAATGAACTCTCCTAAGGAGATTTCAATTTTCGGTGAATTTTAGTCTTGGCCGTAGAATAAATACCTAATAAGGTATTTATTCTGTGGCCAAGACTAAAATAAGCACAAACTTACACCCATTTTCATTTCGCACTGTCCACTGAAAGTTATTCTGTATTTCTATAGAACCTATATTCGCACATAGAAACGCAAGTAACAAAAGAGTTGTAAACATCTTCACGCACAAATTTCATCTGCATCAATTTCGAACATTTATTATCGGAACCTGATAACAGATCATTTGATACTCGACAAGTGCACGTCCGTTACTGGCACTAGTTAGTGATGTACGTCGTTAGTCATCGATGAAATATGTGTGCGGTATTTATGTAATATTTATATATTTAACAATTGATTGATAATTACTTTTATTGCTATTGAACTGATAAAACATTTTGCAACAAGCGTATATTGCGTATTAAACTAAATATTATGCTTTCTTAAAAAAATAGGATTTTTTATTTTACCTTTACTTATAAGTCTACACGTTTGCACTAAAAGTTCCCTTTTAAAACTGAAGCTACGATGGTTCAAAGGCTGGTACGCACGAGCGAATTTATCGATAACGATACATTCAATCACTAGACGTCACTAGAATTCGTACAATCATCCATCAGAAATGAGAAACGAATACGTGTTTGTCGTATATCTCATGCAAATGTTTCATTTATTGTTTATTATTTGGTCTCATATTTCTACATAAATATCATATTGATACAGGTACAATAGAATAACTTAAACTGACTCCACCATTTTAGGAGTAAGTATTATTCTCCTTCCTCTGTGCTATGAGAGATAGGTAATTTAATAAATTAATACTTGATGGAAAAAAATGTAACAATTGTTGTTTCAATCTAGTTTCAATTAAAGAGAAAAAAAATTAATTTCAAAATCTCTTTTCTTCATTAAAAGACATGACATAAAGAACATGTTGTGTCACGGTAATAAAGATAAATAATGCTTGACATTTTAAGCAAATGAATCTTCTATAACCATTAGTATTTATTACGTGATTACGAGTATTTTAAAGCAAATTTTAAATGGATAGAATTCCATTGTATGAAGAATACAGATTAATTGAGCGTTCTGATTCTGAGATAAATGGAGCTTGGAAAGGTACGCACCATGATGTGTTCTTCTTTAGTTACTATTTGTGTCAATAATGTTCAGCACAGTAGTAGCGCAGAAACCTTATTAAGTATAGTTCTACTGTATACGAAAATGGTAAAGGGGGAGAAGGGAAGAGTCACAAAAATCGAAATATTTTACTTTATGCCAACCATTTCAAAATGATAAACCTCATGAAGGAACGACTTTTTCTTTTATCCAACTCTTACACCCATATCCCAGTTTGAAAATTTGGTACTGAACATTTTATTAAAATTGAAATTCTTCCTTCTCTTGTTCTTATCCGTCATGTGCACTAAACGCATACAATGGTAGCATTGTGCAATGCTCTTTCCATTGAAAACATATTTATTATGTAATATTTTTATTTAGTTTATAAACTAGAGCAGTTATATAGAAAACTAAGCCGCCGAAAAACCGGTTCGAGATTGGTTAATATTACATAAGAAGTAACTTGGTTTTATCATCTTTGTTACGTGCCAAGACACGATTTTGTAAAACAATCAGTCCGAAATACATTTTTAGTCCTTATATAACATCTATGTTTGCCAAATAAACTGGTCAGTTACTAAGGGTACCTACATGTTACCTACAGGTCAGAAGTTGGTCTAAACGTGTAAACTTCTAGCAAAAATAGACTCTTGAAGACACATGTATTTTTTTATTACGCAAAATTTAAACCAATGTGTAAATACCAAAACCCTTGTTGTGACATGCAAATTGCATAATTTGTAAATTATTTATAATAATAAATCGGTAGATAACTATTATTTAGAATTTTAAATAGAGATGTCTGTCCAGCCCTAACTCTACTCGTATATTTTTTTATTCTGAAGGAAAGAAGACGAGTAGATCGCCTGATGGTATTTCCCATCAGGCGAGTCACCGTCGCCTATAAATATCTCACCTTACTAATATATTGCAAAATGGTTTTTAGATGCGCTGTTAAATGCTCTCTTACCCTTATTAAAAAACCGGAAGGTATGCTTGTGGCAGAATAGGTAAAAGGGCGACACCTCCCCAAACGACATACTAGTACATGTTAAAGTCTACCATAGTACTAAAACATAGTATACTACTGTTCTTCCTGAGAACTAATCTACCTCCTTTCTTAAAGGTGCCCATCTACTCCTCTTTTTCTTGGCGTTTGTATTCGGATCATTCTGCACATTCTGTTTCCACATTCTGATGCATTTGTTCGACGAGAAATGCGTTCTGTTCCCAAAACTGCTCTCCTTAACCGAACAACGCCACAGCATCATCTATGACTTCATACCGGACAAGAAGGCCGCTGATGGTAACAAAGAATTCATCATTATAATAAAAAGCCTGAACTCGTTCCATTATGAGATAGACTGAAAGATAATTGTAGCGCAATGCACATTTTTTAAAACATTAGTAATGTTTTACTCATTACAAATATTGTTCATTGATCACTCCAACTAGGCTTAAATCTTGTGCTAGTTCCACCACAATGGTCCAAAAGTTGTTGTTGTTGTATTGTTGCATAATTGTACAGGGTGGACCAAAAGTCCGTTAACATTTGAATAGGTCGCTGCGTCGGCGCGGGCGGGGTATTGGCGCGGGGGGTGTTACTACAAGCGAGAGCTACTAATAGGGATTTAGTACCATGGCGTCATTCAGCGGAGCGCAACGCGCATTTTGCGTACGCGAGTACTATCGAAACAACGATTCTACGACCGAAGCTAAACGGAAATTTTGTAATCATTACAATATACGGAACAGAAATCAAGCACCAACAATTCAAACGATTAAAAAATGGGTACAGAAGTTCGAAACAACAGGCTCAACTTTAAGTCAACCACGATCCGGCCGACCTAGGACATCGCGCGATCCAGTAAACATAGAGCGTGTACGAGCGTCTGTTCGAGAACAACCTGGTCTCTCTACTCGAAAGCGGTCTAGTGCTTTAGATGTGCCCAGAACATCTCTAAATCGCATTCTACACAAAGATTTACATTTACATCCTTACAAAATTCAAATTGTACAGGCTTTAAAGCCAAATGACCCTGCTCAGAGACTGCAGTTTGCTAACGAAGTGCTTGAGAGGTTTACGAGCTTCAATAACATCTTTTTCTCAGACGAGGCACACTTCCACCTAAATGGACATGTCAATCGACAAAATTGCAGATACTGGAGTGACACTAACCCGGACTTGAAGCACCAAAAACCTTTACACTCGCCCAAGGTTACTGTATGGGCCGCATTGTCAGCCAGCGGAATCATTGGTCCATATTTTTATGAAGATCAGAGAAACCGCGCCGTCACCGTTAATACAGAGCGATACATTGTGATGCTACAGAATTTTTTTGCTCCAGCATTACAGGACTTCTCAGGCTTTAATCGAAGCTCTTGGTTCCAACAAGATGGGGCAACATGTCACACCTCAAATGACTCTATAGCAGCACTTCGTGAAATTTTTGGCCAAAAAGTCATATCCAAAAGAGGTGACATTCACTGGCCACCCCGCAGCCCGGATTTAACTCCAATGGACTTTTACCTTTGGGGATATCTCAAAAGTAAAGTTTACATCAGCAACCCAGTGTCTATTGAGGAATTAAAAGAAAATATACGCGAGGAAATGCAGAACATTTCACCAACCACTTGTCGGGCGGTCATGCAAAATTTCCGTTCCCGGTTACAGGTGTGCCAGGATGAACAAGGGTCACATTTGAATGATGTTATTTTTAAAAAGTGAAATCCTAATTTGTCTACTTTATTATTAAATAAACAGTTTTTCACTAAAGTAGCATTTGTATTTTTTATAACCATTTTAAATGTTAACGGACTTTTGATCCACCCTGTATTAAATTTATATTCATATTCGGAAGTCCGCGTTAATTATAACTAAGTTGTTGCTCACTAATTTTATTTAGTTTAATATAACATATGCTTAAGTTGTTACTGGTGTATGGACTATGAATCCTTTGTAATCTTACCGCACAAATAAACTTATTCTTATTCTTATGATTATACTTTTCGGGCATTTAATTATTGCTTGCGATGTTAAACTATCAACGGCCGAGTCAATAGTAAAATCCTTACAAACCGTCCCTACAAAAGTTGCGAATTGATTATCAAAATTCATCTTGTCAATGTCGTAGGTTTTTATCAGTACCATCAGTAGTCCACTCTAGTCTACTGATAAAGTACATCACATTGATCATTGAGCCCAATCTCGGCTCTCCCAACCCGTCGTTTTTTTTTTATAAGGAGTACAGACGAGCAAACGGGCCACCTAATGTTAAGTCTACCAACCTCTTTGCGCAATTTGCCGCTCCATCTAAGAGTTTACATTAGTTTTACTCAGAAAAAGTATAGAATCTAAGCATTTATCATTTTATCAGCAATGCCCGTGGATTTTGTGAGTACCCAATGGGTGGAGAGTAGTGTGTGCTACATGCCGATGTATGTGCCTCTGCTCTCTGGTATCTGTGGCCTCATCTGGACTGCCATGGTCCTCATGTGCTCTTCGGCCAACCAGACCCTCACTGGGTGAGATGTTTTATTTTTTCTTTACTTTCAGCATTACCTATCAGGCCTATATTTACCTATATTTTATCAGGGGACAAGACCAGTCTTGGCTTGTGTGTCTTGTTGATTTGATAAGTAATACAGACTAATACAGACTTTTGAAAAACGAATGATCAAAAAAGATTGGGAACGTTTGTCGTAAACTATTAACGATAGTAAATATTTCAGTTTGCAGCGCTCGTGGCGCATCCTACCCCCCATTTTCATATTTTCGCTGGCGATGGGTGGTCTCTGCATCTATTCGTCCGTGATCACCCAGTCAGGCCTGATGGACCTCTGTCTCATACTTAGCGAGGTCACGGGCAGCACCACGTAAGAAGATAAATAAAGATCTAAATAGTTTTTCTTAAATGTTTAATAACAGGCTCTATGATAGTAGTCTCAACGCCTCTGGTAGCTAACTTTTCATTAAAAATTTATGAAACCCCCAACGTACCATTGTCGAAATCCCCTTACCTTTTCCTGGTCATCATCAGGTCCTCAAGGTTCCAGATGTAGGAAGGTCACCATGGTCATAACACTTAAGCTCAAACTCGAACCACCTAACTGTCACCGTTCCAGAGATATCATACTCCAAGATCTTAGAACTACTGATCCAATTTTCATCTAACACGGCTAAGAACATTCAACGGGTTAGACCTCCGGCCCCTGAATGCGGAGGGAAAAGTGATACAAAGAACACACCACCGGTGGGATTTGAACCACACCTCCGGCTTAAACGCCGATTGGAAGCTGGTAATCTATACCACAGAGTCAATAATAGTACTTAGATACTGCATATTTTCCCAAACCTCAGTTGCTCGTACACGGTAAACGTGGCAACACTGGCCTATGAGCGCCGCATCCGCGGGGTGTACCAGGCAATACGGATGACGATCCTGTCCGCATGGCTGCATACCTGCTGCTGGCTGCTGGCTGCAGTGCTGGTCTTGCTGAGGATCCTGCTAGTCGTAGACTTCCGTCTGGTACGCGTACAAGCCGAACTTCAGGGTGATATCGACAGGATACTGGTTAGCTTTATTTTTTATTTCGTGTCAACGATGGATCTGGTCAATCTTCGTACAAGTACCTACCTATACGTAAATTCTACCCGATGATAATCTGGAAGAGATCGCTCTAAGCGATAACAGCGCCAACAGAAACGGAAACTTAGTTTCTGTGGCATGACACATCTTTTACTTTATTACTATATGAGGTCCTAATTCTTTTAAGAATGAAGCAACGGTTATCTTTAATGCAACAACTTTCCAGCTTGAGCAGCAAGATTGAACTGCCATTAGTACCTATGAAAATTAGATGAATAAATATTAAAATTCTGAAATAAAGTTTAAAACACTTAGGTACGAATAATTTCTTTTTATAGGAGCATCATGAAAAACACATACGAACAGTATCTCCGGAAGTGTGGATCAAAGACGACGGCACTAACACCCGAACCAATGCGCTGGAACCCTCGTCAGATTCTATCAAAATACACTTCAGAAATGAAGCGTTCAATGTACCTTTCCAGTCCGTACCAATGAAGGATGATGAAGATTTTATAGTCAAGTCCATCAGCACTCCTACTTTACAGCAGTTTGCCCTACCAAGACCCACGAGGCATTCTCGACTATCCTTAGTACCTGACGAGCTGCACAAATTAGGCAGATTATCAGCTTACTATTCAGTAGAAAAAAATATGAGGTTCATAGTTAAAATGATTTATGATATGCTCGATAGCATATTAGATTCAAAAGGCATCCCTGACGAATCGAAATTAATCCTACATGAATCGTCGTCGGCTGAAACTCCACCGAGTTCAGGCGCAGACAATGAAGATAGTGACTTTATTCTAGAGCGACATGTCGGACAACGGAGGATAGTGTCGAAATCAGCAGTTCCATCTCAAGTAACTCTCTCTCCAGCTGATAAAGACGCTGAACAAGTAGAGTCGGAAATAACACATGAAATATTGAACAGTTTAATCAAACGTTTAGACGATACTCGTGCGCCGTCTACTTCAACTCCTAGTTCGTCGCCACCTCATCTTAAAACAACGATTCCGCGTAAAAAACTTTTTGCTTCATCTATGAACATTACCAGGGAAATGAAACGCAAAATTTTATTGAAAAAGTCAAATTTGAAGAACAAAAAGACCCAAACAGATGCAGAGAGGAAAAGAGAATTTTCTCCGCAAAAAGTGCAAATAGCGGAATCTGCACTAAGAATTGTTACAGACTCGGAAGTAACCCTTAAACCGATCGCTGACAGTGTTGAGGAGATAAAGAAAGATCAGGATCAGAAGAGAAAGGAAGATCAGGAGAGCAAAAGTCAGGATAACGAAAGGAAGGAAGATCGGGATCAGGAGATAAAGGAAGATCAGTCACCAAAAAAAGACGATGACACTCTGATTCCCAAAAAGGAAAAACAAGATTAACTTAATCGAAATTAATATGGCAGGTCTGGATTCTCAATAATTCTCATAATTTTTATTGGATCTAAAAGGATCTTTGGAGACAACCAAATATACCAACATAATATTAGTATATAATGTAATAAGGTAGGTAAGATACTTATTTGTAGATAATTTATTATTTCAGTTCAATATAACTTAAAGTTGGTAGTCTTAAGTAGTTGCTGTGTGTTTCCTGTTCTTATGTTTGACCACGTCATTGAAATTATTACCAATTTAGTTATTTAAAAAAAGAATAACTCTTGTACCGGAGCTCATTAGGTTAAACACACTATTGCATAAATAAATCAAGCTCGATAGGTCATTGTCATTCGCAAACTACATTCTCTGCTTTCGATCTCAGTATATTTAACTGAGACATGACAAATTACGTCATTAAATAAACTTTGTTTAACCCAGACCTAGAAACAGTAGAATTAATAAATACTCGATCGACCTACCCAAAACTTCAATTTGTGAATCTAAAATAAAGCATATTACGGGGGCATTAGGTTGAGATTGTATAGAAATCATTGACAGACCTAATACAGAATAAGTACCACCTCGTAGCTAGTGGTCCACTGTACCAACTTTTCTACAAGATTATTTGCACTTCTCTTGCAATTTTACACACAATTTTATTGCAGGAATTACGAACTAAAAAGTGGCTTAATTCTGGTCACACTACTCAAAAACTTAAAGAAAAATGCGCCTAAAGAAATTTTATGAAATAATTTATTTACAACTTATTAAGACCTTATTACAATTAATTATTTATTCATTCAAATACATAACACTTACCTATATCACCTTAAACAGCGTTGTCTTTTCACGGCCAATGATTTCTAAGTGAAGCAACACAAATATTTGCATAAGTTTCGTAACTTTGAATAACTCTGAGAGCGATTTCGATATCGAAAATATGGATGGGAATAAAGAAGCATCTCCAAATTAATTAATTTGGTTCAACGACTCTTTATTTGCTCAAATAATATTATTGGTTTGCAATTATTCTGTATTTTTGTATTTATTTAATCTTGTAAGTTGAATGTATTTCTTCCATAAAAAACATTTATGATCCTACAAAGGCTTATCTATTAGAAAGACTTACCTAGGCATTCAACGTTTCTATGGCAGCTTTCGAAGCAACATTTTGGTAGACAATTGTTATTCAACTAACCCTAATTATTTTTGGAATTCCTTGGTTGGGTCTCGAAGTCAATTCTCGCAATAGCGTTCGACACTTATTCTATCTTCGAGATTCTCTCGAATGTAAAATATCGGAAACAAAAATCAAAAGAAGGAAATTTGTCCTCTGGGGCCCAATTCAACTTAATATCAAAACTTATAAACTGAATTGCAGCCACTAGTCACGAATCCTTAACGTTACGTTTCGGTCAAAACAAAGATCGATCAGTCCGCTCATAAGTGTTAGCATGGTGTTAGCAGAATACGATTTGTAGTTAAATTTGGATCGATACGAAATCGTAAACGCTACTTGATTGGAAAGAACGACTAACGTTTCAAGGAATGGAATTGGGCTCCTCGGGCCCAATTCGCCTGAATTATGTTCGTAGTTCTATTTCTATCCAATTTCAATGTAATTTTCGTTCCAATTCTATTTGGACACCAAATCGCATTCTGCTGACGCATAACTCTACCACTGCCGCCTTTCGATTTACTATAGATCGGGCAAAAGTACCTTGGGATAAACTTATGTTCGATCGTTATATTTGACAGTTGAAGCGTTTTGTGACCGTTCAACTGCGATTCAGTATAAACTAAACGTTTTATTAGAATGCACAAATACGTTACTGTTCGCTCGATCGTTGACTCGATCGCAACTTAATTGAAATTGGATCGTTAGTGGATATTACGATGCAGTTGACATTCTATTTAGTTACGTTGTATTTAGTGGAATTGATCTCCTGGTCCAAGTCAAAACATTCATGGATCTTGATCGTTCCTTTAGTAGGTAGGTACTTAATACTGAAACAGTTATTCGTGAAGCTTCTTCAGCTTGATCCATACGCCTCCGTCGGCGGCGCAGGCCAGCGATGAAGCCTTGATCCTCATAGGGACCGGTGTCCGCTCGTCTAACAACAACTCGTATTTGTGCAATAGCTTCACCAAAGCCATCTTCGACTGGATGTATCCTTGGCGGAGGCCTGGAAATATAATTTAACATTTTACCGATTCAAAGACATTTTGACTTAATCTAAACGTTGGTCATTATTAATTATAACAAGAAATTTATACTTTGTACCTTGTAGTATCAAATTAGCTTAATCTAATGTCATATATATATATATATATATATATATATATATATATATATATATATACATATATTTTGTAGTGGTAGATCCTAATGTGAGTACCACCCTCTTATCTACTTCTGCCGTGAAGCAGAAATGCTTGCATTGCTGTGTTTCGGTTTGAAGGGTAAGAGAGCCAGCGTAATTTCCGGCACATGAGGCAATCCATCTTTCAATCCTCAAGGTTAGCAGCGCATCAAAAACCCTCTAATATTAATACAGTGAGGTGAGATGTCTATGGGCGACGGTGACCACTTAACATCAGGTGGCCCATTTGCCCGTCTGCTCTTCTTATTCAATACAATAATATAATTATTGTAATTTATTTATACTTAATATTTATTGTACTCCAAACCTTACCCACCGTACAAGTAGTCTAATCTCTCCTTAATCAAAGGTTGGCTGGAAGAGATCCCTATGGGATAAGCCCGCCTTTGTACATATTGTAATGTTTTTTTTTATTTTCTATGTGTTTTTTTTCTTGTGTGTAAAGAAAGAGACTTCAAACAAACAAACAAAATATTTTAAAAAATAGGTCTATTGCTGGTATTGAGATAGGGTTACCCCCAATCAGAAATTACTGGCTGAAACATTTTTGACTTGGAACTCTGAAGGATTTCATGCATGGGGACTTATATTTAGAGTAAATATAATAACGAATTCTAACTTTGTTTGTACCAAGTCGGAATTATGTAGAGACGTAAAAACACTGTGCTATTAAAAAACGTGCCTGTCCATAAAGACAAAGCTACAAATAACCTCGGAATAAAATCTTCCGCATAAAATCTTCCGCACTTTTCGATTTTGAAGGAATAATTATGCATCCATCATCCGCATTAAATACCTACCTAATTATTTGCAAATTATGTAATGTAGGTAGGTATAGTCAAAATAAGCATTTAAAACGGTATGTTGTCTATGATACTTGGTGTGATCTGCCTATACGTTACTCGGTATATTTCAATGAAACTAGGTCCATCCTTGAGTGTCTTATTAATATTAGTCTAGTATTCACAGTTTATATTGACTGGCACTCAACGTAAAGATTACGTTGAAATATTACGTGCTAAAAGGTTTCAATGCATTGTATGTGCTTTGTGAAGGTCACTGGCACTACACTTTATGAAGATATCAATCAATTGAAGATTACCAATGACCTCCATTTAAGAAGGTCAGAAAGGTCATTAACATCACCATCACCAAGTCTAATCGATGGTCGATTGATACTTTATTAAGTCATCTCACATTCACTCAGGCTTGAGTAGCCGTTTTATTTTTTATTGTATAAAGAGAGCAAACGGGCCACCTAATAAGTATCAGTGTCGCTCACCTCATTATAATATTATTAGACGGTGTTTCTGACCTTGAGGACTTGCCGGTAATTACACTGGTTCTCTTACCCTTCAAATCGAAACAGCAATGCTTGCATTGCCTGCTTTGCGGCATATAAATAGGTAAAAGAGTGGTACCACCTCAGGCTGAAGAGTCGGCCATATTCAGAAGCACAGAGTCATACCACCTCTTAGGGATTCAGTCAAGTTAGCGAAGAAAAATACGTGGATATTTTAAGATATTTACATATTTCAAGATATTTTCTCATGTTGACTCTATGTAAATCGTAATAGCCCGAATAGTCAGAAACTTGAGAAATGTTATGATCGCGTACAGATAGTTGATGGAATCAGGCGTTACTTTGCGGAAATTCATTATTTAATTATTATAATTATTTCGGGAAAAAGGACCCGCCACTCACCCTCGGATTCGCCCTCTTCAACTATTAACAAATCCAGAAGGTACAATCGCAAAGGATTAATTTGGTAATCGTTGGAGAGGGCGAATCCGAGGGTGAGTGGCGGGTCCTTCTTCCCCAATTAATTATAATAATCGCCAACTATTGAAAGCGTTATACAAACTCATAAACTTACCTAAACACTTTCTTGGACCTACACCGAATGGCATCCAATGACAAGGATGTAATTTAGCCTTACTTTCCGGCAAAAATCTCTCCGGGTCGAACTTATCCGGTTCCGGAAATATTTCCGGATCCATTTGTATGGCTTGAATGGGGACAAACACGAGAGTGCCTTTGTCGATTAACAAGTCGTTTGGGAGTCTGTAGTCTTTGGTGCAGCCTCTAAACAAGGAACGGAGTGGTGGGTATTTTCTCATCGTCTCTGCGAAAATGGCAAAAAAAATCAACAACAGACGTGTGATTCCCTCTTTGTGTATGGGTAGGATTCAGGTCAATATCGCCCGAGTAATACTCACCATCTAAAACCATATTTAAGTAAACCATTTCGTTCTGAGCCTCATACGTACATTCCCCGTCGTATTTGGCCAGTATTCTGACCACTTCTTCCCTCGCTCTGTCCTGCACATTTCGGTTCCTTGCCAACTCGTACGCCGCGAACTGACCCGTCGTAGCCGAAGTTTCGTAACCAGCGAACATGTACAGCATTGTGTTCGCTGCTACATCCTTCATTGAGAATTGGAACCCGTGTACGTATTTGGTCTCACCTAAGAAAGATTTAGAGTAATTAGGTATAAGAATTCCGTGCACGCCACTACCGGATCGTGTGATGGATTAATCATGTGCATTTCAACATTTTAAATTGTTTCACTTTATGTGCGGAATGTTACGTTAGAACAGGGGTTCCCAAAGTGTGCGCCGCGGCGCCCCGGGGCGCCGTGGAGAGTAAACAGGGGCGCCGCGAGGCATTTGACTGTCACTTTGTTTTCGTACAAAGTCGTGACCACAAAATGGAAGTGATCGAGCATATTTTGCTGTTACTGTATTTTCATATTTTTCTGTCATATTTTTTATACTCTTGTGTATCAATTTTAATTTTTAAGGTTTAAGTAAAAGTTGTTTTCATGTGATTATACACATATTTTGACAAGGGCGCCGCCGCCGGGACCAAATACGAAACCTGTAAATGTGCCGCGAACTGATTAAGTTTGGGAACCCCTGCGTTAGAACATAGCTTTAAAGTACTATTACAGACAAATAGTGGTCTAGTGGTAGGGTCATGGCAATGTCCTGACACGATTGCGGCTCGCCGCATAGGACTCGTCCTATCCACATTTACACATAGCTTACGTAATCTACTAGTTCAAGTAACGTAATAGATGTATGATAATGCACATACCTTCTTCATCAATCACTTGTCCATTTTTCAACTCGATTAGCGTTTGCAAAAAATCATTCCTCTTGTATGCATTTTTTTGTCGATATTCTACTGTTTCCGTGACCAAGCTGTAGAAAAAATTCAGTATTCCGGGACTTATTCGGTTGATCTTCAGTTTTTCAAAGAAATCGGGCGCAAAAAACGCTAGAGCCCTTGTTATTGTCCTGTAAAACATATTTCATGGTTATCTACCGGTATTTAATGTAGGATAAGTAAAATAAAAATTATTAAATAGAAATGAATTATACAGGAATACCTGCCTACTTACCAATATAAAGACTTTGGTTCAAAATATTCACGTCCTCGAAGATAGAACTCTGACTCAGCGTTCTTGAAACCGTTACATTCTACTCCGAAGCCGACGCTCCCAATTATTTCCATAGAATATTTTTCGTAAAATTCCGAAAAATTCATAGATTCTCCGCTTGAATACAGCTGATCGACGTATGTTAGAGCTGCGTTCGCTATATTTTCAACCAGAGGATACAAAGTCTTCAGTTTTCCAGTAGTGAATGTTGGAGACATTTTAACCCTCAGGTTTTTCCACGCACTCCCGTGAATGTTGAACAGATGACCAGCTAAGGGATCTCCCACTCCTCCGGAAAATATTCCATGCGATTGAAAATGATCAAAATCCTTGACCAATACAAGCTTGGCTATTTCTGGGTCGTGAATGCATAACACTGGCCGGTGAAAAGAATACATACCGACATACGATAAATGCTTATATTTAAAATAACTATCACAATATGGCTGAAAGAACTGAGTTTTCCGTTTAATCACATCCTGTATGTTGCCGAAAGGAAACACTGGCTTTGGTCCGAGCACTCCTTTTCCGGCCCAGTATGAAAACTTATATCGAAACCACAAATATATTAATAATAATGCTGAAAGCACTAGTTCTAATTTGTAAGAGAATGTTGGAATCGCAAAAATTGCCATGTTTATTTTATAATTGTTGTCATGTTAGATTTTGAAACTGCCGCGCCGAACTCATGGTTCAACTAATAGGTAAGATTGATTAAAAATATTAAAACCACTAAAGGACTGTTCTCCATATGTTCGCACACGTTGAAAGAACAGTAGGTAGTAGGTAACTGACGTGCCGATGGCTGTACACAGAATACTGGATCTGTGCATTTCAAAACATATACGATAGAGGTCACAAAACTTTAATTTTATAATATTGTAGAATGGACGGACGGCAATGAACTTCGGGCGAAGAAAATTAATAATTTCGAATTTCATAATATGATGATATAATATCAATAACTGAACATCTTATTTTTGAGTTTTGGATATTCACACATGTCCATGATATATTACCATAATTTGGACTTAAATATATGGAAGAATAAAATAAAGGACTTAAACTAACGTTGAAAAATGGGAACTACTTATGATGAAGGTGGTTCCTCTGTCTACCCCCTCGGGGATTATGGACGTGATAGTTATGTATGTATGTATAAATGGATTGATAGTTATGTATGCATGTATAAATCGATACACGTCATATGTGTAAATCGATTGATTCGTATTGCTTGCTCTCAAGCAAGTTCTTGCATATTATATCTCATACAGTGCAGAGAGCTGCCGATGACGTTTTGGTCCACAATTCTACTTTATGCAAGTTTTACCGGTTAAGATTTGGGTTGAAATGTTACTTAACTCTCGCCAATTTCATGCGTAAAATCTATGCTGACATAACATAACTATTAAAACCTGTTTGACAGTAATAATTATTTAATTACAATTACACTAACATTGGGATTATAAAAGGTATAATAATTTCCTTATTGTAGATTAGATTTACACTAGATTTCTGCCTAAATATTTAATACTAGATACTATAAATAACTTAACCTTTTACATTTATATATAACCATTACAATGAAACCTCATTATTATTATTTACGAGATAAACTTACAGAACTATCTGTTGTGTCACAATCCGCTCTGACTACTTCTCTTCTTAATTGAACTAAATGCTGCAGATATTCTTTAGGAGTCCTCGCTGGGGACGCGCGGGGGAAGCTCTTTTCATGATAATTTGCCAAATACTTCTCATATTTATTGACGGACATATCAAGGCTTTTACATGCATCTAATACGTTCTTTTCTAGCGCGTCATATTTTTCTATTGATTCATCGCGACTGCGTTTGAATTTATCTTCAAAAAACTGTCTCCTCTGCCTAAATCTACATCTATATCCTTCATTCTCAGTACTATCACTGGAATCGATACTTTTTACATTGGTAACCGACGAATATTGGGGGTAACAGACTTTGTTAATATCCAAATCATTGTAATTTTCTAGACCTAAAAACTCTCTATAAATCCGAGTTTTCGTAGTTTTATATTTTGAATTACTTTCGTACACAGGTGTATAACCACCTTCCATTCTATTCAGTGTTGAATTTTTCTGTCTTACTCTATTTCCTTTCCAGATAAAAGAATCTGTTTCTACTTTACTGGAATCCGAAGAATCAGAACACATCCTGATACATGAATCTTTGCAATCTTCTTTTTCTGAATTCGTCGCATCGGAACTTAATGATATACCACAGTTATCATTATTTCCTCTTTCTGAGTTAGTTTCTAAGACATCAGATGTCATAAGCGCGTCCACATCCTTAAATTTTACTATTCTTTTTGTATTCTCTCTCTCCCGAGGCGGAGAAAGTACTATATTGTAGGGATATACATTGTGATTTCTTCCTAAGATCATATCTTTAATTTCTTCCTGTTTTATTATCCTTGTAGTATCTACGCTTACGCGTGGTAGCGAATAATCTTCTGAGTCTGGGAACTCCTCGTTGTCCTTTACTTGATTTAATTTTGGAGATATTCTTTTCTCATCATGTTTTATTGAATTGTTTTCATTGACTACGTAAACTATGTTCTCATTGTCACTCATTTGATCTGATTCATCACCTTCGTTTATACTAGTATCAACAGTATTGTGATTTGTTAGCAAATCTGGAGTCATTGGGGCACTGATCGGTCTATTTTCATTTGCTCTAATTTCTACGTTGTCATCTGAACTTTGAGATGCTGAATCTACAGGATACTGTTGAGATATATTAATACTAATAACTGGAGTTACATTACTTGATTCTGTGTAATTGCTATCATCACTTTTGATATGCTGACAACAATTTATTAAACGTTTTCTTCTTCTAGGAGGAGCAACAATAGGAGTTTGTGTGTAACGATCGCATTTTGCAACAATATCAGTCATCGCAAATGAACTCTTATGGAATACTTGTTTTGTATCAGTTGTTGTGGAACTATCACGAAAGTCCATACATCCAGATTTGGGCCCAACGGCTATTTCCTTACAACGAGGAGTGAATGGCGTCGTTTCAGTGCTGACATCTCGTTGGAGAGTGTACACGTTTTCCTTTCTAATAATATAGGTATCTAAATCTGTTTGTACGTCAATTCCTTGATCTTTTACCCGAGTAACCCTTATTCGAGTCTGCGTGTGTGCTGGTATCCCGATCCTTCTCTTATTTCGCATTGCTTTCTGACTCAGTTCCACTAGGCGTTGACGAGCGTTCGTACAGATTCTCAACTCACTAAGTGGCTCCATAATTTTCCTATCGACCATTGATTCCATTTTAGAAACTGCTGCTTCTTCCTTCTTTTTCAATTTAGAATAGAGTCTCTCAGTGACTGAAGCAACTATTTCTGCTCTCTGATTATCGTACAGAATAGGGATTGGCGGTGGTTTCGTTTTATCGGAGTTTTCTAATTCAATTCTTTCTTGACTCTGACTAGATGCAAGATTCATATTTGGGTTATGTAATACCTTATAAATAGGTAGTACTTCTTGTGACTTATACTCTCTCCTTCTGTGTCTAAGAGGGGCTGTTACTTCGATTTCACTGCCACTTCTGGTTCGTTCGAGAGTTGGACCAAACAGTTTGTCCACTTCTTTACTGATTTCATCTTTAATGTTTTTATCAACCACGTTGATTACATCCGAACTGCCGCTGGCAACCGATGAAGCCGTCGATTCCGATTTTTGGATCGGTTCGGTTTGCGGATTGAACATATTCATTATGTTACCTATTTTTGTGTCTGAATTTAAATCATTGCACAATTTAGTGCTATTTTTGTTTATTTGTAGCGTCCAGTGACTATCATCGTAAGAGATTTTCCCAGTTTCAGGTATCTGTAAAAAGAGAAACTTTTCAAAATGTTAGTAGAGTAGTGACAATTATTTTCTATATCTGCCAATTTATATTACTTCTGTTTCAACCTTATTAGCATAAATTAATCATCTCAGAAAGGAACTTACGTATCGAATATGGTTTCTAGCAAGTTCTGCGAGCAGTTGGTTCAACTGGGCCTGCAGAGCAGCCCGGGAGTATGAGCTGGGACCACCAGTAAGAGCTCGAGGAGTGGGCAGTTGACGGGCACGGGCTGCCCAGCGTAGGGTTGACGCTGACTCGCCGTAACAAGCGACGCTCGGGGATACAGCTTTGAAAATAATAGACAGAGAGAAAGTATTCACTATACGATACCTAGGTACGTACAGTGGACAACACATCAGGCTATACCCTTATATAACACATTCATACGAATGTCAAGAAAGCATAACATAAACTTATTGTGACACGGTTCCACCGAGTACCTATATCTTGATGTATCTTCCACTGGTACATAATACTCGTATGTAGGTGACAGACTTTATTGCAAACAAGATATTCACAAAAACAATTTCTATGACGTTTTTGTTAGGTATCGTTATTTAAGACTTCTTTAGCGTTAAAAATAACTTAGTTACCTAGCAGCACAAACAAATCATAAATAGTGCCTTCTTCCTAATTTACCGACATTTGAACTCTATGTAAGTACAACACGGATCAAGGTGCGTCTTTCCTTTGTCAATTTTTGCAGGAAAACTATTCAGTATGGATAAATTATGTAAAAATCGTTTCGGCGATTTTTTTACGTTCCGGGTCGATATAAATATAATAGGTATATCGTAAATGTCAAGGGTGATATACTTGTTTCTATAATTTCCGTGTTACGCCGGAATAAGATCGATAATTCTCGTAGATATCTGTATAATCGATTTTATCTCTATACCCACTCTATGCCGTGTCGTGCCGGCCATAAAGAATAGCACTACCCCAACTCTTCCTGTGGGTGTCGTACGAAGCCACTAAGGGTCTAGTGGATACTATTCTACCTTAGTAGTAGACGGCGATAGGCTCGCCACCTATGACGTTTGTCCACCAATCTTACGGCGAAAAGTGGGACCTACCTATGATGGTGGTTCCTCTGTCTACTCCTTCGGGGATTATGGATGTGAAAGATAAATGTAAAAATCTACTCACTTGCTATGATGAATGTACTCGCGCCTCCTATGAAACAGTCCCTGAGCAGCCAAGTTAGAGCAGAATCGCGGTAGGGGACGAATCTACCTCGGCTGCCACCGCTCACTGTAGCAACAAGGATACGAAAAACCAAAATCAACTTCTAAAATTCCCAAATGCTGCAAGTACAGTACAAGCTATAGTATACCATCAAAAATGTGTCAAAAACCTTCGATTAAATATCAACCTTACGCCTGCGCAATACTTGCAATAAAAAAAATCCGATTTCTGAATATGATATATTTCGGATTCTCAAATTTTGACTTTTTGGGTAAGTTGACCTGTGGTCGACTGTACTAACCGTGAGCTTGAAAACGTACGCAAGATAAACGTTATTTGATCGAAATATTTTACAAGTAGGTAAAGGCCGACGTACGTAGGTACGACAAAGGCCTGCCGTTTCTTTATTATTCGTCTACTTGAAGGAAAGAACTTTGCCGGTTTCGAGAGCGACGTTCCTTCCTCCAAGATCGCATAGAATTGTTGTGGTATAGGTTTCTTTTCTACAATAACCTTTATTTATTAACCTCAGCTTTAAAAGTTACATAAGTTTGATTTGTTATGTGTGTTATGTTTGTGTATGGCTTCAATTTCAACAACCATGATCCGATTTGGAATTTCGCGACGCGTTAATTCGCGGAAATTCGACCAGCGGTTTCCAATATCCTTTGCCTTCTTATTTTATATCTATAGTTCCTTGTGTCCTCACTGACCTAGTCTAGTAGTCTCTTTCGTACAATCATCTGTTTCTCTTACAACTGTTTGAGGGAAAAACCATTGCTAAACGACTAGATTATTTACCAAGAGCCGATATGACGTTACTCAACGCCACCAATGACTTGTTGATGTTTGCGCCCTCTTTCTGCCTGCCTCCGCCGCAGCCTTCCCAACTCGCTTTCTCACTGCACCCAAAACAAGAACATGATTTAAAACAATCTCTGTTCTGATACGGAAGGTGCAAAACGTGATTTTCGTGAAAATGGCAATAAACGCATCAAATTGTTTTTTGGAATTCTATGAAAGTTCCAGAAAACTCCATAAATTTTGAAAGAAGAATTTCAGAAAATACCAGAAAACCACTTCGGCACGTTTTTGTCATTTTCTCGTATCACATTTTGCATTACCTACCGGTCTTTTTCCGTATGAGGGCAGTTCTAATGATAGACACTTCCTCGTAATAATTTAAAAGTAAACGTAAATTATTGGCACTTATATAAGACCCATTCGCGACACTAAGATATTTAGATAGATTGTTCTATTTTGGACTCTACTCTTTTCAATTGCTAGAAGAATTAGGCGATGAATTTAGTACAAAGAGCCTTTGCATATACCTACTTGTTATTGGCAGAAATTGATTCACTTAATCAAGACTTTCCTATCGTCTATATTCGCATCTTCACTAGTGTTCATCGATCAGAAATAAGAAAGTCTCAAGTTGAGACTCAATTTTGCATAAGGTTCTCAATAGGTTACCTGCCAGCAAGATCAGCGAGGTGCAGCGTAGCACGTGAAGTTGCTAGCTCTAGTAGAGCATGAGATCGTGAAGAGGTGGGATTGCGTCTCGTGGCTGCAGTGTGGCGCCTGCGAGCTCCTTCGCCGACCAGAGACAGGAGGGTTTCTACGTCTTGTACAGCCACGCGACGAAGGTCTGAAGGAAGGATTTTGAAATTCACCCGTATGTAGATTGCTCGCTAGAGAAGTTTTCTAAGGAAACCCCGTCTGCCAGTTCACGTATGCGATTTAAGCAATTTCCCATACATTATAGTTGTTCGTTCTACAATGTTACGCCTGGCAGCTGTCAAGTACCGTAACATCGTAGAACGAACAACCTATATAGTCGGTAGTAGACTGCACTGTCAAATGTATGAAAGTAAATGGCCTATGGGTCAACTCCTTGACTCGCTGACATTGCTTACGTCCTTGTTCTAGAGGAGAGGGCGGTAGTAGTCCGATGTCTGTGGTCTGAAGCAATGCTAATAATGTCAGTTAAGTAGTCACCGTCGTCCATATATTTTTTATTTACACCTTAACCCACGTTTGACCTCATTCTCACCTGATGGTATGTGACGATGAGGTCGAAGATTGACAACCATAACTACACCTCATTGTAACATTAGAGAGTTTTGCGGACTGAGAAAGATAGGTACTTATCTCATGTGCCGGTAATTGTACTGTAGGTACAGGATAGGTATATTCTTCAAATCATTATAAGGATTCCTGCTTTGCGGCAGATATAAGTAAATAATGGGTGCTACCTACTCAGGCTAACACATGCCACCACTTTTGTAAAATTGTTGACAAATAACTCATAAAAATGACTGGCGGAAATCTTACAGAAGTAAATAATTAAATCCTTCACTTTAATATTATAACTTTAGCTAGGTATGATGAGAAAATTATTTATGAATCTTACTTTGCACGTAAGGCCCTCTCGAAGGGTGCTCCCTCACACGAAGGTCCTTACGGGAATTCCCTCTCCGACGGGGCAGAGAGTGGCAGGTGACAGGAGCTTCAACCAGCAGGTCGTGCACTCGCTCGTTGTAGATCTCCAGGAAACTGCCAATTTAACTTAATTAAAATTAAATAAATATTATTGAAAAGAAAAACAAATTGCACTTATATAAATGCAGAAAATCTTCTTTTACGAGCCGGTTAACATGTACTTTAGTACTATTTATTGTCACATATCAAAATATGACAATAAAGACTTTTATATTTCTTAGTTATTACTTTAGTAGCACTTGGTCCAAGGGAGCCGCGATTCGATTATACATGAAATTACATGCTAGTATTACCTCGCAACTACAACCAACCAATCGCATACAGCCTAGCCTACCTACCTACCAGCCTACCCAGCCTTTTCTACTACTCAAACTGCATGCACCCTGCTCCTTGAATGAAAGACGAAGACGCACAATGGAATCGCAGCTTTAGCCATTACAACCTACAACCTTGGGATGTTCAAGGCCAGAGTGAATAGGCATTTACTGGACCCGCATGCTCCATCATCGACCTCATCGTCGCTTGCCATGAGGCGAGATCGAGGTCAAATGCGGGTTTAGTAGTCAATATAAAAAATAAACTTGAAAGAAAAAATCCACTGAATACCTAGTTAAGAATTAATTAAGAGCAACAAATACTTAAAAATTAAACCTCACTGTTCGAGTAAATTTTTTAACTTTGTGTTAATATTTTTTGTAGATATTAATAAGATTTAATAATGAATATCCTGTTTACCATAATATCAAGGTTAGTAGCAATTATGTAGAAAACATAGCAATGATAAGCGTATATATGTCGCAGGAAAATAGCCGAATTCTGTGAAATAGCCGAATACCCCGAGGTTCTTTCTTCTCCAACCAATCTCGTAACTCATTATTACATGATAAACATTTTTAATCCACCATCCGTCACTACGACGACCAAATTCCTAGAGTATTCGGCTATTTAATAGCAGAGACCGATATTTACTTATCGATACATTGTAACTACACTGTTGTTAAATAATTTGAATACTGTTTGGCTCAATAAATATATATATATATATTTTATTTCACCGAATTCGGCTATTTCCCTGTGACATATATATCTTCGGAATTTCGGTTAATATACCTAATGGCAGTTATGTCAACAACTTAGGCGGTTCATTGGCACCATAAAAAGTAGTTTTACCTACTTTTGATGATAGTCGGGTCAGGGGTAAACAAAAAGAACCTTGTGAGTCTCTTTAGTACTCGTACAATGATGACGGCGACAAAACCAGTTAAAATTTACGCGTATTTAACTAGCAGAACTGAACAGCCTAACAGCCCTTTGTCACGATCAAACAATAATTATAGTTGTAAACTTTAAACTACCTTGATACGTCCAGCACAGTATGCAATCCAATAAAAACTTTATATTTCTACGATACTCTAAATTATAACGAAAAAAAATATAACACATCCTTCACTATCGGGGATTTGCAGGTAGAAATCTCTTTTAGAGATAAGTTCACCCTTTGTACAATGTCTCATTTTAATTGTTTTTATTAAGTCTATTGTTGTACAATAAAGTGTAAATTAATAAATAAATTATACGGGACTCAATAATAGATGCTAAAATCGCTTTTAATTTAATTATAAAACTGAAAGAAGTAAAGAAGAACTGATTTATTCATAGAAATGACACTAGTAAAGCCCATTTCATAAATCATATAATATGTAAAACTGACCTCGTGCTCTTGCACGCATGCACATAATAGAGTTTTGTAGCCGGCTATCACTAATATAAATATTATGCAGTCAATTTCATGAAATTTGTTACAAATTAACAACTCTGTAACTTTGTCGAGTTCTATTTTACAACTAAGTAACTTTGGTACTGGGTAACGTTATAAATTTTTATTTATTACCAGGTTTATTATTTTTTCAGATTTTTTGTGTCTCCAGGTACAATGATTGGCACTTTAAGCGAATTTTATTTATTTCAAAATGGTTTAAAATTTGGTTCAAAAATTTTACGTAATGTCGCTAAAATACGTAAATCCAGAAACGACTTATTAATTTTGTCAATAAATAAATGGCAGATTTTTAAAAACAAATTGTTTACGTTTTCTTGGCTGGCAATTCTTAATATTTGCATAATAAACTCAAATAGCCAATGACTGGTGGAGTGCCAAAAATTAAATTGGGGACACTATGGATGAAAAAAAAATTTGGGGGACTCCCTGTATAACATACCGATAGACGAACAGACAGACATGACGAGAATTTAAGGGTTCCTAGTTGGCTAAAGAACCCTCAAAACCAGACGACAGGTTTCATTTCAATTCCAAACTGAAATGTTTTGATTGAAAAGAAAGCTAATACGTGTGGGCTGAGCGTGTTTCAGACACCACTCTGATTACAGAGTGGTGTCTGAAACACGCTCAGCCATAGGCCATAATAAAACTATTCGCCACCCGTCTGCTGCGGTAACGTATGGTGCCAGGATCTTAAAATAGGTACTGAGAACCCTTTCGCACGAATTTACCAACCAAATTAAATCTATAGACGGTTTGCTGTGACAATTATTCTATCAAAAATTCTTTCGACATACGATTATATCTTGTTCGATTCTTGTTCTTGTTCTTGGTAGGGAGGGTTGATGGTTCTGGTGGACCACCCGGATAATTTTTCCATCAAAAATCTTTTAGACGTAGGATTAGATACATAATCTTTTTCCATACTGAATAGGGTTGTTGGTTTCGGCTTCCCGATGTCTTTGACAAAATCCAAGCCAAAACCGGGCCATTCCATGACCTGTTTTAATCCAACGCATCATCGATCACATCCGTACGAAACTCAAAACGAAAACTGACATGATTTTTCACCGTCTTAATTTTTTTATTAACTCTATCGCCGTAGCCACGTTATATCTTCAGAGTCGAGCCGACGATCACTCTTCAAAAGTAGACATATCTAAACTAAACTCGTATCATCTCAAATCGGCTCTCGATCCTTCAAATCAATTCAGGAAAATCAAACTGCCTGCTCTGTCTAATTAAATCGGTTTATAGTACTCGTAAATACAGAGAAATAAATAAAAGTCGAGTATCTGCTGTACTGCAGAGACTGATTAAGAAAATTATGAGTTACTAACTAAAATACCTGCTTATTTTCTAACTCACCTCAAGTACTTGCCCAAACACTTGATCAAATTAAAACTGCTTTCTACGTCACTTAAAACTTTGAACGGGCTCTTGTACCGACGACGTAGTACTCTTTACATAAAGGCTTGCACATTGGGGCGGGCGGCGCCCTAGCTCGCGCGCGGGTTAACTTAATCTGCGGAAGTGTGAAGCCTTACTAGCGCCCGCCCTCGCTAGGCTGGGGTTTCGTGGTAGTTTGTGCCATTTGCACTGGGTCCCTTTTTAGATAGTCCCTTTGTCTAGTACTTAACAACATTATTCTTCCGCTGAACTGCGTTGTTGTTAATTAGAAGAGAAGTCTATTTAGTTTTCACTATTTGTATTTAGGAATACGAATAGGTAGATATTTTGCCGCGGAAATTCTTGTTTTTATTTTTAAGGTAATATAGTACGTTATGCCTTTATTAATAAGAAATTCGAAATTCGATCACATGTGATCGAATCGAATTGAATGAATCGTGTGATCGAATTTCATTTTAGTACTTATTAAAGTAATGAGTGAAAAAATAAATTTTAGAATATCATTATTTATTATAATAGAATTTCAGAAATATTTATTTTAGTACTTTACTTATGTAATTTAGTATCTACTTTAGTAGATGTGAACTGTTTTAGACTTAAAATACTTAACATCAATGATATCTACGCCTCAAATGAAAGTTTCTACTTGATTTTCTAAGCAAGACGTTATGTATTATGGGGTTGGTACAGTGAAATCAATTATTTTTAATAATTTTGGCTAGATCTAGACTCCAGGTGTTCATTTAGTCATAACTATAGGTGTGGGTGTCGAGATATCAGTTAGAGATAACGCCTGATCGCAAGGGTGTTCGCGTGTCGTACCAGCCTTGGGTTGGGTAGCCGGGTCTTTATAGCCATTCCAACTTAATCGTCTACAATCACAACCAATGATAAACAATGTTACCCCAAGTGTTGATAAAACTTTCAGGGAAAGTTGTTCTTCCTTTTGGTCAAAGTTTTCGTAAGATTTACAAATATTCACAGAAATCGAATCTAAGTACCTACCTATGCTGAATTACAAAATCTTTGTAAAGTCTTTGGTCAAATTGATAGTTCATTTGGCGTCTATGAAAGTGTGGAGTTCCGTTCTTTTCCAACTGAGTGTTGAGGTGTGGTTACTCTATTTGATAGTTGATATTGAATCTGCCAAAAGAAACCGAGAAGGGGACGGAACGAGAGAGACTTCCTATGTACTTATATGAGGTGTATTTGCCATTGAAATAAGTAACCCATTCTTACTGGCTTACGTGTCGCTGTCCGTACCCCCTGTTCCTCAGTACAGCCTGCGCCCGCGCGCCCTGCTAGCGGCGCCGCGCGCGCGCACCGCGGCGCTCGCCGCCGCCCCGCTGCACCGCACCCTGTCCCTCACCAACGCGGTGCTGTCCTGGAACAGCTCCTTGGACCTATTCGCGGACCCCGAGTCGAGACTTCTGGCCTCGGCCGCACGGTATTTTGAAATGACCGCTCCTCCTACTTCAGTACCAATATAGAATACAATGCTATGTACCTATAATATAACTTGACATATAACACACGATTGGTAAAACTGTTAGTGATGTTATGAAATATGTAAATAAACAAACAAATAAATAAAACAAATAAATTGATACCTCTCTCTCCTGGATTGACCTGCTTTTCCAGGACCGCAAAGCATCATATTTAACAAGGGTATCTTCGCTCGGAAAGGCCAGGAGGAAAATATTCTTTAGGTTGTCGTATTCTTCTTTGTCTCTACATTATTTGATTATATCCAAGTTCTTTTATTTAAACTCTACAAAATTGCGACTTTTCATTTTGACAAAATAAAGCATCGCGTGCGACTAACCCATCTATAGCTTCTTCACACGGAATGCATAAGACAATGAAAATGAAACAATTTATTCCGAATCTACTTCCAAATTTCAATTTGCGAGTAATGTCTTGAAACAGCTATGAACCAACAATAGAAATTACTAGTATACCTACCAAATATCTATCTAACTAAGCACTTAATCGCCAATGCCAATAAGCTAATATTCGATATACCTAACTTAAATATATTTTACGAGTATCTACTCGTACATTCTACGTACAGTCGCGGTCAGAAAGTGGTTATGAAAAGTGTGGTTACCACAAATTACACAATCGCAAATTTCTATGAAACTACTGTATAGATTTAAATATGCTTTCACCAGCTTACACAACCTATGTAGTTCAAATAGCAGGAGCAAGCACATATTTAAATAAATTCAGTAGTTCTACAGAAATTTAAGATTGTGTAAATTGCAGGTGTAACCACACTTTCCATACATCGCCTACCTCATCTAGTGGTGCTTGATTGCACTTTATATGTACTGAAACCTATGCTCGCCTGGTACCTGACAGTGACATCAAACGGCTGCTCCTCAGCCAGCGCCCTGCATATCCTAGGCACAAGTCCTGGCTGCGCGTCACTGCCCATCATCGTGTGAGTCTTGCCCGTGGCACTCTGACCGTACGCCAGCACGCAAGCTGAGGACCCTCGGGACACACTGGCCATTACCTCGCGTCCGATGCTCTCGAACACCTGGAATTATGTTACCCTAGGCATAAAAAGACCCCGCCATATTACGGAATTAAATGGTACTATATTTTTCATAGCGAACTCCATAACACATATTATGAAACTACCAATGGCGTCCTCTTGACAGGGTCTTTATATTCCTGGTCAGGTTATACTAATAATTACATACATATCTTCACGCCATGATAAATGTAGACAGAGAAAATGGAGCTCCACGAATCTTAGCACACTTCTTTTGCTTCCTCTCAAACCATAACACAAATAAGCATTATATAGACGGAAATACTCGTAGGTATTGTAATCTTGCTTCTGCTGTCTATGTGATCTATTAGAATAAGTTATTGGTAAACACACCTTCTCCTGGGAAGCATACGTAGAATCCGTAACGGCGCATGCGCTATCGAATGTGTAATCGGCGAAGTATCGTCGCACGCGCTCGCGGCTGTCGCCAGCGCCCGACACGTTCACCTGCGCAATGTTTGCGATGTCTTTTGTAAAACGATAATATTAAATTGATAGGTATTCACATCCCTGGGATTGGATATGCCAAAACGCCATGAGCCAATTTATTACGTTATTATAATATGTCGCGTAGATTATAGGTACCTAATTTAAAAGCGACAGGAAACTGTCGCATTTTGTTATCCGTCACTTATTGAAAACGATCAGTAAATGTAGGCAAGGATTTAGCTAGATACTTACGTAAGATTTTAAAATCTGAAAACCCTCTTGATATGTCGTGACCGGGATCGAAACCTGAAACTGCCGTGCTCGATATCCACTAATTACCTACCCACTTTGTCACCTGACGCTCAATATAAAGCTGAGCAAAAAACTTAGATAGCCTCGGGCCGAGGTAGCCTCAAGTCAGTACACACCTTAAGAATTAACACATCAATACCTTGCGATTTCATTATTCATTCCTTTCTTTCTTATTAACCGTTTACAAAACTAAAAAAACCCGGTTTAAAGGTTACTTAATCGCGATGATGTAAAAAGTAAAAAAAAAAATGTATTTTCCTTAGATGACCTCAAGAGCGGTTGCTGGTGTAAGCCTAATTTTTGCGCTATGATTTCTACCTTTCTTCTTCTTTCTCGCCATGTGAAACCACATTAGTGTTAGTTAGTGGCCAACCTATTGTCGAAGTTGTTCAGGCCGCCGGTAGGCCTATGACTGCGGTCGAACGACAGCAGCCGGGACAGACAACTTTACGTGCTCTTCAAGGCACGGAATGACTCAGACGAAATGTGCCACTAGGAGTCACCCATCCAGGTACTGACCGGGCGTAACATTGCTACTTGCGCGGTCACTTTCGGACTATGCTCGGAACTAGGGTACAGTCGACCACAAGTTGTAGTATACCATCTGTCAAAAATTTCAACCTAATGTCTGCATAACATGATACATTTCAGATTCTCAAATTTTGACGTTTTTGGTAGGTTGACCAATGGTCGCTGTACGAGCTCTTCACTAATTCTAACCATACAAGTCCTATCATAATAATATAATTCATACCTTTAGTCTGCTATACCTACTAGTAATAAATCTCTTATGATGAAATCACATTAATATAGGTACTTAGTTTTATACCGGAGATACTTTACCTTAATATTCGTAATCGTTACTGTGTTTCCATCAACAACGTTCACGACTGGAACACGGTCCTTCTCCAATTTTAATTCTCTGAAATATAATTAGTTTTCTCATTGTATCTATAATATAACTATTCTCGAAATGTGTCGAAAAACCGCATCTGTTGATGAGAGATGACTTACCTTTCCGTAAACGGTCGTACTCGTATAGCTAACTTGACGTTAGACATTTTAACTAAGAAAAATTAAAACACTATAAGTAAGTATTATATTTGAATAAATATAAATCAATAAAATGTTGACAAACATGCGCCCGCGCAAGACGCACCTCGAATGCACTCCGGAATTCGCTGGATGGACAAAGTTATTTTGAGCACGACGCTACTTCCTGCATAAGGATAGTTTTAAAAATAAAAATAGATTTTACTACTGATGTTTGTCGTTTAAAGAAAAACTTTCTTCCATGGATCCAATCCTGATACTCATTGCAATATATTCACCGCATTGAATGTTTGTAATCCTTACTGATTCATCGCTAACAATGACTGTCTGTAGTACTTAGTCACCTCTTTCATGACGACTGGCGTAGGTAAGTATAATACGGAGTAACTTGATTGACCAACTTTACCAAGCTATATAAAATTAGGTACTTGTCACTGTTCAGATAAATGTAATAAATAGGTATTTATTTCTCGTTGTAATAACGATATGACTATGGTATGAGTGTTTAGGCACAAAAGATCCTCAAGGGTAAATAAATAATAAGATGACTGTTATACCCTATATCTACATCGAATGACCCTATAAAGGAATACATATTTTCTTAGCACAGCAGTCATCAACCTCTGCCTGAATCGCGATACACTTAATAACAAACATAATACATGAAGGTGTTTCGGGTGCAAGCATATACCTAAGCAACAAGGGAAGGGAATCGAGCCCACAACACAAGGTGTATTTATTTTCTCCAAACTTAGAACAGGTACCCAAACTTAGCTCTGGTTAGCTAATATTTTTAGTTAGCCTTTATTTTAATTCAGTACCTATATAAGCTAAATTCTTCAACCTTTGGAGGAAAGAACTATCTCGTTCACGCCTAAGTTCTATCCTTTTAGTTCTTTGTTGTCAATGAGAGAGAATTACTTAGATTAAATAAATTGGAAGCTCCCCCTGGGTGACTGGCGGACTGTTGTGTAGTTAGTCATGAGTCATGCATGACTCTAAGGAATACGTTATCAGTACAACAGTTGGACCTTAAAACCGTAGGTACCCTTGGATGGAAAAAAGTAATAGTACACGTTGCGCATCACGATTAGTAGGCTGTATGCTGTATAACGTCATTGCCATACTGTGGAAAAAATAAAACGTCAAATGTTATTTTTTATTAAAAGTTTATTGGCTTTGGGTATAAGGCTTTTTAGTAAGCGTTTAAATAGTGTTGCCTACTGAGACAATTTTCTGACAGAAAAGTAATATTAATGTGAAGAAAAGGGGTGATTAATTTATCGGATTTTAAGGGACCGTAAAAAACATAAATCTTATAAACATTATTATACTATCATCTTCTTTTTTAAGATATTTTAAGCAAAAATTAAAAAATTGAGCACAAATTCAAAATGTGTATTGGTAACACTAATCATATCACGTTGTTGTTGACGTTTTGCGACGTTTCGGCTTGCAGCTGTTCGGTAATGTTTTTTGGCCTTTTACTAAAAAAGTGAGCGAGTTGTATATAATTTATTGAAGAAATTATACATTTAAGGAGTCCAATCGATGCAGAATCTTATATAATATCAATTTAACAATACTGAAGGTAATTATTCCGTAATTTAATTCGGTTCAAATTCTTGACCGAACTTTCGCTTAATCGTTTAATCTTCCCCACGGTCCTTCGTTTTGTTTGTATTGAAATAAGCCGATAATCATCAGTACATAAACAGTGTCTTAGTTTCGCAATATATTCGTGCATCATGATGAGAAGCGACTTTTCCTACAAACTGTTACGCAGTGAAAGTGCGACTGATATTTTGGTATGCAGAGACATTGATTCTGGAATAGCCGCCTAAAGTTAAAACTAAATGAAACTGCCCTGTCACGCTTACTTTTATGCTAGATTGTTTAATTTAATTTGTTTAGCGAGTGACACCTCAGACCAGAATCTGTGCTAATAAAGTGCTAATAGGTTGGAACCTCTATTTGACGATAAATTTGAAGCTGCTGCAGAACCTATTGGGAACTACCTATAATGAAGGTGGTTCCTCTGTCTACCCCTTTCGGGGATTATGAACGTGAGAGTTATGCTGTGCAAAACCTATTAGATAATCTCTGCAATAATTTTCTGAAGATACCTATATCACTCTAAAAGACTACCGTATATACCTAATACCTAAGTATATTTCTATGTCAAGATTAGAATCCTGTCTTCATCGCATTGTGTACCTAATGTTTCATGTATTTTGAACTGTTTATTCTTACTATGAAATTCCGGTCGCTCTATTGTAGCTCAGGCTATTATAGATATAGAACTATTACACGTGAGAAAATAAAGGCATTGTGTTTGAAAATAAATACAAAACTGTATTGTTATTTGTACTACCTACCAGAGCAGGTCGAAGATTCTTCTTTCGTTAAATAACCTCAAAAATAGTGTCTGTGAATGAGATTATTATTTTATGAGCAGGCCACAAATATCTAAGTTGATGTTCATTCTGTTGGGTTGGTGTTACTTTTAGCACTTAGTCATTGGGTTGTTATTAAATTATTTACAGTCATTGAGATTCCACAGGTTTCAAGAATTTACAGAGAGCTAATTTGTACGCCATAAAATACAATAAATCTAATAAAATTGTTACAATAATTAAATAAAAACAATATCGGGTACATTATCATCACTCTAAATAATTCACTATATTGTAGATATAGAAATTTTATCAATTAGGAAGTCTTGTATTTTATAATAATCTTTCTGCATAGGAAAGGCTTTTATGGTCTTTTTAAATTTCTTTTCATTCAACATTCTGATGTCCTCTAGTATGAGATTGTAAAATCTTATATAACTTACAGCAAAGGATTTTAAGTCCTTTGCTAATCGTGTTTTTGGCAATATATATTTATCTTTATTTCTTGTATTATAATGTTTTTAGTAAATTTACTTTTATGTCTATGAGCATATATAATATTATATTCCCTAATATTTTTGCATGGGACTGTCAGAATGTTTTGATTTCCTTGAAAAGGTCCCACAAATTATGTTGCTGTAGTAGGTATATTATAATATTTTTATATTTTTTTAAATGTAAGATTATTAATCTTATTATACTACAAATATTTTATATTGATTCAAAACAACATGTAATATATTATAAAAAATAATCTCCAGCTATATATACTATCTAATCCAGTGATCATAAATAGCAGTATAATAGAAGCTGTATTAACATAACAGTAGCATTGTTAAGCAAAGCATTTAAATTTGTTCTACCAACTTGATTACCATTTACCTCCATTTCCTTTCAGAAGATGCTTGTGCGGGGTGCAACGCGAGCATTATTTAACTCGTTACGAGTTCAGAAGAGGTTTCTGGCTTCTGAGCCAACTAAATCTCAGCCAGATTTCAATAATGATGGCATTGATCCAGTTCAGGTGTGTATTTTTAAAATATTTTCTACATTTATTTTGTCAAGAATGTATAAGCATAGCATAGCATAACTCTCACGTCCATAGTCCCCGAGGGGGTAGACAGAGGAACTACCTTCAATTATAGCTAGTTCCCACTTTTCGCCGTAAGGTTTGGGGAACAAACCTGATAGGTAGCGGCGATAGGTACCGCCGTCTACTAGGGGTAGAATAGTATCCACCAAGTCCCTTAGTCGCCTCGTACGACACGAAATGGGCACTACACAATGTCCATACATACCACTTTCAAATTTCTTTGTTACAATCTAATTTTTATTTTTTAAACACAGTGAAAATTACTAATTTATGTTATTATTTTCCTAGGCTGAATATCTAGACAGGGATGTCTGCCTGCTAGTGGATGAGAAAGACAACTTCCTTGGAACGGCTACCAAGAGAGATTGCCACAAAGTTGGGCCTGATGGCGATGTCCTGCTCCACCGTGCATTCAGTGTCTTCCTATTCAATAAACGAGGAGACATGCTTTTACAAAGAAGATCAGGTCAAAAAGTAAGTCATATTATTAAACCCTGACCTGAGATACTACTAAACCATGTCAACCATGCACATGGTAGTTTTATAATCTGTGTTATGGAGTTCACTATGAAAAAATTTGTACCATTTATTTTCGCAATATGGTGAGGGTTTTTTAGTTTCTGGTCAGGGTATAAATGGTTTACCTATAAAGGTAAATCGCAATAGGCGACGAAAGAAGTGGATAGCGAAAGTGCTAAAAGTGGCGACTTTAGACACGTTCGCTTTCTACTTCTTTTGTTTCACAGTGAGAATACAAAACTATAGCATAACACTCACGTCCATAATCCCCGAGGTGGTAGACAGAGGAGCCACCCTCATTATAGGTAGTTCCAATTTTCGCCGTAATTATTAAAAAATCTTCATCCGTGGAAAAATTCTACTGTCCACTTTTTTAATAAAGGCTATTTTGTATTCAGCAGAAATTACTTGGTTTCGGGAGTAGCGCTAGTGTCGCTAGGGGTAGCCCTCACAGCACGGTTCGGAGAGGTGACGGATGACGTGACACCCCATCCCTCTCATACTACCGCGCAATGCGTGTTACTAATTATGTGGTTTACCTTTAGTAACGGCGTAATCCATGGCGCTCCATTATCTCTGCCTACCCCGCAAGGACAGCAACTTCACGCTATGCTATGTTACTAAAGTAAAGGTCTAAATAAAACCACATCTAAATCTAACCACAGCCACAACATATATTTAGTATTTTATTAAACAATCGACACGTGACACGGACTCAGAAAACAGCCGATTAAAGAGACTTTTATTTTCCATCAGGTAACATATCCGGACTACTACACAAACGCGTGTTGCAGTCATCCATTGTACATAGACGACAAGGCAGAAGACGTGATAACAGCTGCGAGGCGTAAGCTCAATCATGAACTGGGCATTCCTCTGGATCAGGTAATGTTTCATATGAAAAGTATCTAATTTGAAATGTTAGTCAGTTGAGAGGCCATTATTGTAAAGACGAGTTTAAAGCCATAGCAACCCATTTCAACTGCAAAATTTAAAGAAAGATTTTGAAAAGAAACCGCTACTAGTCCGATTTCTGTGCAAAAGAATTAACAAACATTTACGGACCCTAACGGTAAAGGAAAACATCACACTGAGATAACAGTGTGTGAAATGGGGAAGGCAATGGCAAACCATCCAATTAAATCTAAGTTATTCTACGTGGCTATTTCCATAGAATGCTCACGACCATTAATTTGATAATACGACTAAGGCTACAGGACGATCAATTGGAGAGGATGGCGCAATACATAAAGTGAGAAGGTTGTAAGCGTCACTTGCTTCTTTGTATTGCGCCGTCTCTCTTTATTTATAAATTGCAATTGATCGTTTCCCGGAACCTTTAGAAGTCACTCTGCAGAAAATCAATGTGGTTATTTTGTTAAATCCTATAGAAATATTATTTTGATGTAAGATATCAATCAATCAATCAAATAATTTATTTTCCTCACCACAAACAGTCTCATATAACATATATGACTTATTTATTTAAATAAAAGCAACTGAAAGTTGTGGGAGACTGACGCCCGAACTAGGTTGTACACATGTACTGTATTTCATCAGGCCCCATCCCATGAAATAAGGTACAAAGTTATGTTTATAGTAAGGACGACGGGAGTAATAAGGTTTTTGACACTTTTTTGAAAAATTTGTTAAAATGTTATGTTATCATAGCCATTCTTTACTAGTATTTTTATTTCCTCAAAATAAATTCGCTAAATAGTCTTAAACAGCATTTAAATTTTAATCATTTAAAATTCCCGCGAAAACACCGGTCGCCATAATAGTTTTGCTCTGACGTCACTATCGATTAAATAAACAAACAAAACAGAACTGATCTCCCTACATTCGTTGTTGTTTACTCGATAGTAGCGTCACACTTGTCAGCGTCAACGTGATATACAAATTAAAAAAGGCCGATTTTAAACTGAAAATATTAAATTAAAATCGTGATTTCTTGATCGGGAATCAATATATTTCTGTTTCCCATTACTTGAACTATCATATTTACATACTCTCATAATATATTGTTTATGATGGCAAGTAGCCTATTGCAACCAACACTGCAAAAACAATGTCATGTTTATTCACAGATGGATCCAGAGAAATTCACGTTCCTAACCCGGATACACTACCACGATCCGGGCGACGGAGTGTGGGGCGAACACGAGATCGACCACATCCTAGCGCTGCAGGCCGACGTCAAAGTGAAGCCTAACTCCAATGAGATACAAGAGTACTGCTTCGTACCCAAAGCCGAGTTCAACTCGTGAGTACATTCACTATACACCCGTTGTTCCTAATACAGATGTTATGGCATGATTTAACTAACTAACCACTAGGAACAGATCTAGGAAAATATTTGAGGGGAGGGGGAGGGGTATCGGTTAGGGTGTTACCACACCTACCCGACCGATGTCGTCGTGACCCCTCATGACTCTGTAGTTCCCCGCTCCCTGGAGCCGTCACTGTTAGCCACTAACCACATGCCCCATTCTAGTCTTCTGGGGGTAGCCTACCCGAAACCAGAGGACTATAGACTCCTTCCTGTAAGCTGTATAGCGCCCTTGATGCAAAGCATATTTAAGGAACAGGAAGGAGACTAAGGTAAGGGGTCGAAGTGCCGCTGTGGTTATCCCTGGCCTTGTCATAAGATAAGAAGATAAGGAGGACAACCACATGCCAAGAACAAGAATACAATAAACTAATTACAACCTTAACTTGGTCAGATTTCTCCCGACCCTCGAGGGCCCGCTAACACCGTGGTTCAACTTGGTGCGCCGGCACCGCCTCAAGCTATGGTGGGACAACCTCCATCGCCTCAAGGAGGTCGCTGAGCCACACAAGATACACAAATTCTCCACTGAAAAGTAATCTGTACCATAAATTAGGCATTTAACGCTCAGACTTCACGAGGCCGATTCCATTGCGGTTCAATTCGCTGCTATCAATAGAACATACATCGCAAAGCGTTGCGTAGATGGATCCGCACACTCCGTAAATTGTTATTAAAAGCAATAAATTATTTTAGGTTATGTTTAGAACAACAACATATTTAAGTCTTACACGATATTTAATACCTATTTAAATAAATTCTTCAGGATTAAAGTGACCTGCACATATTTTTGAATGCAATTGTGCTAGTGGCGCCTCTAGTGGTAAAACATTGCAGGATTATCTCCTATCACATGCGTTCCGCCCTCCCATTTGAAATCAGCGCTTTTTAGTTGAAGGGAAACGACCTCGTGAAGTCCTAGCCTTAGACTGATGAGGCACTCCATCAACGTCCTCAAGGTTATCAGCGCATCTAAAACCCTCTTGCAATATCTTAGTAAGATACCTATGGACAGTAACCACTTACCATCAAGTGGACTATCTTCTTGCTCCAATATTCTGCGACTGTTATATCATTTTACTGCACAAAAGTAAATGTGTATAAAACCAAAAATAAATCTAATCTGGCCTTCGATCATTATTTATTACAATAGGTAAATATTATAGTTTGAATATTATGTTGAATATAGGTTGTTATACTGCCGATAGCGGCTCTCATGAACATTATTATTGGCATGATTAATTTATAAATTAAGTTTACTTTTATTATTATATACATAGGAATTCTTAATCAGTGAAGTTGCATCTGAAGTTGTTTTATGCCTACATTTAAATAAATCGATTAGATATTTTCGTAATTGTTATTATTGAAAAGTTATAAGCTATGTATGTATATACCATAACATGATAAAACGGGTGCTCCTAATATAGATTTCTATGTAATCATAGTTTTTTATTTGTTAAATCAACTCAACTCAACTCTCTCACAAAAGTACGTTTTTATAAGTCGCTCGCGTGGACGTTTTTTTACTCAGAAACCAATGTTGTCAGTATATGACTCAATTCTGTTTAAAATGTTAATAAATATATAAAAATTGTATTTCAT
The DNA here is from genome assembly GCA_947369225.1 of Hofmannophila pseudospretella. NCBI lineage: Eukaryota > Metazoa > Arthropoda > Insecta > Lepidoptera > Oecophoridae > Hofmannophila > Hofmannophila pseudospretella. The sequence continues at coordinate 8,458,948 of OX376330.1, read as the reverse complement.
GAAGAGGGTTTCATTTTTAATGAAAGGAGACTTGTAGTTGTACGAATTAGGAATTGAACGAAATAAGAAAAATATAATATTGAACGAATTAGGAGATACACGAATTAGGAATTGAACGAAATAGTAAAAATATAATATTGAACGAATCAAGACTTCTGATATGGTGTACAACCATATCAGAAGTCTTGATGAATGGGAATTGTACGATCTGCCCGGAAACCATAATAACGCACCCAAATAAAGTGTGATAAAATTGCACTCACCCACCAAATCGTAAAAAGAAGTAGCGCAAATATAGTATCATACCATCATAAATCGATAGTGTCCCAATTGGCTGGCGATTCTAGCAACCTCGACATATAAATGTCGAACATGTCTATTCTTATTCTTATTACTCGAAATAGTTCTATCACAAAATAAGTGTGAACTTGGTGTGAACAGAATACCCGTAGTGTTAGACTTTTCTGTCTAACTGGACGCCTCATTCATCAATCGGCTTCAGCAACTCATCCGAACTATTGTCCGAGAGCGAAGTTGTCGTATACCTCTTCCCGGGCTGGTTACCCGTCACCCACTGCAGGGTTCGCGACTGCCTCAACTTCCTCTTACGAAACACCTTTCTCTTGCAAAGACCGTCCATTCTATGGGCCTCGGTGTTCGTGAGGGATCGTAGCAAGTACGCGTTAGAAACTATCTGATTGCCGATATGGAGCCCGTTCCGGTACGCTGTGTGGAGGTAACGTACTGCTATTACTTGCAGTATCTGAAAAGTGGATATATGGATAGTACAATAGGTTAACTAGTGTCTACCCCTATATATTAGTATACTTATATTAGTGTTTGTATAAATATATTTGGTATATAAAAAAAGTATTCAATCACAATCAAATTGTTTGCAACGTTAGGGTTCATTTATGTGTATAATATTCTAATAATATCATTAGCCTACCATGGCAATTATAATAAGAGACATAACGGCATTAAACCGCCACGACACGGTCATCATTTCGTTTATCAACTTCTCTTCACAACCGGCGCTCCATATTGTTAGTTCTTTCTGAAAATGTTAAAAAACTATGACATTATTGTATGAGCAGAGGTTGATTGCAGACTTCCAAAAAGGTATGTGTCTGTTCCCATCACCCAGTAGTTCAATTCCCAGTTCAATATCTATAAAGTCTGGGGACTTTTATCGATAAGCAATTTCTATTGAAAAGCAATTTTAACCGTGGAACGCTTGGACCGGCTCCTGCTAACACGGGCCTTTTTTAAGTGCAGGTAATGCTTACAGACTTTTTGTTTAATTGGGTTAAACCTAAGAAATCTTCGAGTTCCTGTAACTATTACTTGCATATAACGTACATTAGGATCATACTTGTAGATAGTTCCCGGTTTCGAGATTCCATGATGGATGCAGGGACACAGCGCGTCCATCGAACAACAGCTGTACGGTACATTATCGCCCACAAACTTGCGACTTGAACTGTTGAAAATGAGGCTATGAGTGAAAGAGAGAAAATAGCCATAAGAGTGCGAGAAAATGGCTACAAGATAGCGAGAAAGTTCCTGTGGATCGTGCAACCAAAACCTGATTCAGATGGAGTACCTATGAAGCCAGGCAGGGGCGACAATATGTAATACGAGAAGACATTACATTAACATCAATACACTTTTCAGGTTATATTTCTCCGTAATTGGGATTAGTGGGGGGAGAGGGATTCGCTTTCGCCGCCCTCGTGGCACTTTGCGCCCCTCGGAAGGCCTTCAGAAAGTTTCATTTCCTAATTACAGGTGACATGTGCCATCGAAGTGCATAATCAGATTTTACCAAATTGACCAAATTTTTATAGGACCACCCTGGATAATTTACCCCTCTAAAAATTAATCATCAAAATCGGTTCACAAATGCCATAGAGATATGAAGTAAAACATAAATAAAATACAATCGAAAACCTCCTTTTTTGAAGTCGTTTTTAAAATACAGAAAAATGCACTAACAGAGTATTCGGGTCGATCTTCTCTCCCGCCGTGTACCAGGGTATAAAAAACCACTCCTGATAGTTGACGCGTCCGCAGCAGTGGAATCTAGTCTGCAGTCTGTCTATCGCCACCTTGGAAGGAAGGTGGCTCGCGTATCGCAGCATTGCTTTCGTAATACCTCCTTTTATTTTGGCTATGGATAAGTAAATTGAACACAAGCACGGTTCAAAACATATTATTTAGCAGCGCTTTCCCGACGCTCAATCGTGACTGATCGTATTTTACAGCAGTTCAGTTAAAAATGTCACTTCTGTAGCTACAGAATTTGCACGACGACGCTACGTCTTGACATAGTTAATGCATCGTCTTCGAAGTATTAGAGTCTTGTGTTCGATTCTTAGTGGGGAAGCTTATATCAAAAGTGCATGCACTTTCCAAAGCTGGATGTCATATTTAACCCTTAATTGCTCTCGTGGGGTTTATCGCACCCCAGCGCGTATTTAAAAACTTGTATATTTTTTAGAGTGCGTTCCATAACCAGTTGAAATTATTCACGTTGACAGCTGTACACGTTATATTGCTTGTGTCAAATAAAAGTATAATAAATTTTCTGCTATTAAACGGTTATGGAAAATGGACAGTTGTCAACATGAATTATTTCAACTGGTTATGGAACGGTCTCCTATTTTGTATTTACCGACTGGGCACATTTACTAGCTTCATTTCTATGGTTTAGGAGCAAAGATATCGCGGTGTCGCGTAGTTGTGGCAGGACCGGCGCAGGAGTGGCGTTTGGGATGTGCGACACCCCACGCGAGTAATTAGGATGATAATGACACAGGAATTCTAGCAGGGACATAAGTATCCAGGGAATACATACATTTTAAGACCTTTATTTGTAGATACTTAAATTTTGTTAGCCCCAACCGAAATCTGGTTACGACACTAAATCCTAGTGTAGTTCCTATTATAAGCCAAACGTAGGTAGGTATTTATTAGTAAAGAAAAGCCTTTTAGGTACCTACTTACCTCTTATTATAGTCGACTGAAGTCCAGAATAGAACATAATAGCAAGGAAAACTATTATCATTACAATGAGCGCCCAAATATAGTAAAATAGTCCATTTGTTACGTTGTATTCTTTCTTTGGTAAGCCAGACTTGAATAGCTGGTACAACCCGTATAACTGTGAGGATAATATTAACAAAATTAATATAAACCTGGCCTACTTTTCTACAGCTGTACAAAATCTTTCAAGTTGGATTCTTAAACTATGCTATATTCTAAAGTTCAAATCTGAATTATACAGTCAAATATCCATCTTCGTCTTAAACTGTTAGGGCACTGGCTCCTTTTGTACGACGGGGTACGTGACGCGTTCTACTGCATGGACCTTGTGCAAATATGGAGGACTAACTTCCTTTGAAAACTCGTTTATTTCTTATGCAGGATGCAGGCATGTCTAATGCAGGGTTCCTCACGAAGTTTGCCGACGCCTTTAGAGCAGTCATTGTAATTTTTCTAAAACATTTTGTGGGATCTAATTCGGACCTCCGCTAGAGCGACCGAATGCCACAGACTTCTCGTCTTCAAAATCAAATCAAAATCTTAAGGAGCATGTTCGAGTAAGTAATGTAACAAATAGGCGCTCGATGGAGAGCATGGCGCGGTACTTTACATCACACGCAACGTATTGATGTAATGCTCGATCCAGAGCTTTTACATTACAAGCGAATGCTCCCGGTCAGTACCCTCCTTTATGTAATCTATGTAATCCCTATATCTAGACAGTGTGTCCGCCAAGTTCGGAAAGAAAAAAGGCGACGACGCACTCACGTGTTATATAACAGGAACCATTTCGAGCTATTTTCGACCCCCTATATAAGTTTGGAGCATCGGTAGCGTCGCGCGTCGTGGCTACGACGTCGGACTCCGGGAGGTCCGGATTCGAAACTATGCAATGTCATGTACCAATGAGTTTTCGGTTTTTTTAGAAAAATTACGTACATTTACCCGACTGCTCTAACGGTGAAGGAAAACATCGTGAGGAAACCTGCACACTGAGATAACCAGTGTGTGAAATGGAGAAGGCAATGGAAAACCAGCCCATTAATTCTGCGAAGAGAGTCGTTCTATGTGTTAATTCCTTAGAATGATCACGACCCTCAGCAATGAGGAACACGACTTAGAAGATACAAGTTTCATACGAGTAAGTATAATACTTACTTCAATAACAACAGCTATTATAGACCCACAAGCAATAATCACTGGGATCCCATTGCCATCTGGCCAGCAGACTAGATCCAAGAGGGTCCCCTCCTCGCTCCGGATACCCTCCGAGGTGTTGACCAACCAAATCAGATAGAATATCACTACGGGCATGCATGCCATGAGAAGCATCCTTATGTTGTTGAAGGAAGCCCATGTTAAATACATCACTTAGATACTTAACTCGTAGAATTGTATAAGAAAATAGGCCTTTTTAATTATTAAAAGTTTTTTTTTTCTCTTTGGCTAAATAAAGTATGAGAAGAGAAAAATCTCAGTTTCAGATATTATGACATTATGACTACAGATCAAAGATTTAATGACGGATTTGAAACATTGAGATTTTATAATGGAATTAGTTTATTGTATATCTCCATGGGATTTACCTTGAATCATAACCAAGGAAGTTGTAAGATAGTACCAGTTGGGGATTTTTTAGTTTGATGAATTATTTTCGAACTCCTTTGTTGGTTCGATCTCCAAACTATTGAATAAAAAGAGTATAAAATCCACAGACATCTAAGCTATGTCCAGATGAAGCGTTTTACGCGCGTACCGACACGCGCGTATCTACACGCGCGTTGGCGAGATACTAGGCGCCTATACATGCCGTCCACATGCAGTCGCCGGATTCTCGACTCGCGCAGCACACGCGCGTGTTGCGCGCGAGTTGAGATCCTAGAGCGGCCATGTTTGCGTCCAGTCCAACGCGCGTAATAGCCGCGGTAGGGCGTATTAAGAAATCAAAAATGGAGCATGATAACTTCGACACGGAACTATTAATCGACGAAGTGGAAAGGAGGGTGGCGATATGGGATATGGAATCTTCAGACTATTCTATCATGTAGAATAGGGTGCATTCTATACTGTCGATTTTCTCTTTGCTCGCGTCGTTTCCATCTTCGGTACGCAAGCCACAACACAACCGCTTTGTCGCAATCCATATTGTTAACTGACTGAATCCGTCCCTAGAAACTCGTCTATCACTAGCGCGTAAAACGCGTCATCAGGACGGCACAAGAAATAAGAGCGTTGGAGAACGCGCGAATTGACTCGCACGTAAAACGCCTCATCTGGACAAGCTCTAAGTATAAGTATAGTAACAGACCCAACATATCAATGTTCTCTCTGCTACTTATATTGGTATATCTGTGATAAAATCTAAAAAAGTAAAATACACAAATATAAAATAACAAAAATGAGATAGAAAAGGAAATAGTGAAATACAATACCCAATATTTAAAATAATCCCTCGTTTAATAAATTTGTATATCATTAGATATGACTAGATTAATTCAATTATCACTTATAACTACATTTGCGTCTGCAAGGACTCGTAGTAAGCCAGCTCTTCGTCGGTGACCGAGGGTCGGAAGGACTCCACTCCTTGCCAGAGCTCCGAAACACCAAGGATCACAGAATCTGGGCTCAGTTCACTCTCCTTTACCAATCCTGGAAAAAAAGAGATCAACATACAAGTGTAATACAAATGGTGTCTTAAGTTGGTTTGGTGGTGGGTGGGTGAGGTGGGACGGCCAACATGCAGTCGGCCTCTAGTTACCATCTGTCAAAATTCTACTATTCAAGTTTGAAGTCTATGGCGAATTCATTAAGGTTCATATCAGATTGCAGAAACACAGATGGTATACATTAGCTAGAGGCAGACTGTACCTACAGTATTTACTTTAATACTTATGGAACCCTGTGGCAATAAATTTTGTTATGATTTCTCGACTACGAAAGTGAAGTCACGTGAACGTGTCAAATAAGTTAAAGCAACAATCTATTTGGAGATCACAAATCACCACAAAAAAGATCACAAATCACCACAAAAAAGATCACAAATCACCACAAAAAAGATCACAAATCACCACAAAAAAGATCACAAATCACCACAAATAAGATCGTATCCACTGCAACAGTGGAGCTGTCAGCCAGAGACCCTACATCGTTACTTCGGTGAACTGGGATGACTGAGCTGGCGGCGTGGGGGAAATACACAATATTCCCACTTACGTGGAGTCAGTGCAGTCATTAAGAGGTTGGTCTGCGCGTGAAAAATCATGAAATGTTCTCCCGGCATAAAATCAAAATAAAGTAATATTAAGTAAATGAAATTTTAATTCGGATAGTCAATATGAATGTTTGCATAAAATTACTTTTTTAAGAAAATTTATAGATATGAAGAAATTAACAAAAGAAATTCCCCTTTTTTTTGTATTTTGTATATTTTCATCAGTTCTGTATTTTTGTCCTGTGTGCAATAAAGAATATTTGTATTGTATTTGTATTGATCTTTCACGCGCATACCAACCTCTTAACCCCCATAGAAGAATAAGATCGCATCCAGTGTTTCGACCGCTTATAATAACACGTACCAGCGTGCAGTCGTGCTACGAGCGTGCGGACGGCGGCGGAGCGAGCGATGGAGACCACTTGCAGCAGGTCCGCGCCGGTGCAGCGCTCGGGCAGCGCGGCCGCCACGGCCTCCAGGTTCACTTCTGGCCTTAGTCTGTAACTGTACCAAGAGAACAAACTATAAGTCACAAAGGATAACTAACGAGGAACTACATCCCCTCGCCATATTGTGGAATTCAATTGACGAGAAAATAATAACGCTTCTAATAAACTAATTCATATTCTTTATAAAACGATTATTACCCAATAACTATAACCATATTATTCATATTAATAAAGAACAACCATTATTTTAAATCAGTGTTTCGATTAATAAATTAGCCTCTAAATTACTAAGTCCAGCGACTGATTTGTATCGAGCAATTTATAACAAACCTAGAAAAAACTGCCTGCAAGATTACTTACATGTCGGAGCGAAACCGACATGGATGTGATAGGTTTTTTATAACCCAGAAAAAGCTGTTTGCATATGCTTGTCTGGGGGTGAGGTGTGAGGGGGGAAAGCAATGACCTTGAGGTGGGGAAAATTCAGAGGCTATAATATAAACTACCATGTTGAGGTTATATTAAATCTTTCTGTTTTGAGAATATTTAGTCACAGAAATAGTTTTAGATGCTCATAGTTGGTCGCAAAACTAGTAATTCAGAGGACAACTTAGTTTTACAATAGACAAAAATGCTAGTTATTAGAAATTTTGTTAATTACCACCCTTACAAAACTACCTATGACGCCCTCTTGACAAGGTTTTTAGTACCTGGTCCTGTCCAAGCTTTCGTGGTTTTTCAATCAGTGGCTCAAATTTTGGATTCAGCGAACGGAACCGGAAAGGAACCAGCCGGTGAAGTCCTCAAGCAAATCCAGCTATTTAGTTATTATGAGTGAGTAATTCGGTAACCAACCTTATGGTGGGCCTCACGTAAATCAGCTTGTGGAAGCGACTGCTCGACCTATAGGTTATGTGAGTAAGTTACGTACCTCCTACATAAAGCTGTGAGCACACCAGTCTTCTCACGCAGCCCGGAATAGGGCCCCACGTAAATCAGCTTGTCCAAACGGCCGGGCCGCAATAGCGACTGCTCGAGCAAGTCCGGTCGGTTGGTTGCGCCCATTATGAAAACGAAGCTTGACGTGTCAGCGTCTGAATAAAAAAAGATTCCAGGGATCAGTGATGTGAAGCTGGTGATAGAAAGATTTTAGATTTTTGAAATATTGCCTGCCCTTTCGCGAAACAAGCGCCACTCTTGAAAAAAATCTCCTAAGGCAATTATTGAAAAAGTCCGTTTCAATATTGAGAAATACATATAAAAGTAGGTAACGTATTAATTACTTAAATAGCCAGACATTGATGGCGAGGTGTTTACGAAAAAATATGTAAATTTAGCGATCTTAATTCACATTTTTGCACATCATATTTATTAGGTGCCCGATAAAATACCTAAAACTTGCTTCTGTCTAATGCTAAAAAAATGAAGTATAAGTATTGCAGAATTGTTCTACGTAGTACGCCACGGGTAACCTGTAGCATGAAACAGAAGGATAATTCTGATTCTATCGCAAACGTGACGAGCGTTTTTGTTGATCTGAAGGTACAAACTAAAAAACATTTCCACATAATAAATTAGAAAAAAAGGTTGAATTTTTTTCTGCAAACAGGAACCTAAGCTTCGGTCTTTCAATGTAGTTACGCATGGCAAAATTAATGTCTACATAATGATGAAATCATAATGCAGCACGTAGCAATAACTATGTTACCAGTCAATAGTACAGAGTACATTGCTGCCATGACATAAAGTGTTAGCACTCACCTTCCCCGCTCGTGACACCGTCGACCTCGGCCAGCAGCTGGCTGACGACGCGGTCGCTGGCGCCGCCGGAATCTCCCGCGGCACCTCTCCTCGGCGCCAGCGCATCCAATTCGTCCAAAAATACTATGCATGGAGACGACGCACGCGCAGACTCGAATACTGCAAGTTTCCATAACATTCCTTTGATATCGATTGATTTGATTGATTTAGACTAAATTGACATTGGATGAGGAACTTTTAGATAACCTCATCCAAGCCCCATGAATACGGTATTAACCTTAAAAAAAATTTGCATCAATCAACTTACAGAAGAAGGATCTAAATTAGTTAAATGCATTTAATATTTGATACTTGGAAACTACCGTATTCTTGTAATATTGTGATTTTAGGTTTGCATGGTTATGCGAAAAAGAGATGATTGCTAATTGTAATTACCTTTTCTAACATTCTCCTCAGACTGTCCAATGTACATGTTCAACAATTCTGGACCTTTGACACTGAGGAAACTAACATTAAGTTCCGTGCTGACTGCCTTAGCCACTAAAGTCTTACCACAGCCTGGTGGACCATATAGCAAGATCCCTGAAAGTAAAAATAACAAATTAATTAAGTACAAACACCTATTACAGTCATCATAAATTAATAAATATAGATACCAACCTGATCTTTTCAGATTAGAATTCTTAAATAGATGTGGATACTTGATAGGGAATTCTATGGTCTTTAAAAGTTCTTTCTTTAGTTTTTCCAGTCCACCAATGTCTTCCCAATGTACTTTGGGAATTTTGGGCGCGTCCAAATGTTGACTTTGCAGACTTCTGATGGATTCTGTTGGCAACTAGTAAGAGTTAAATAAATTACATTTACTATAAAATGCTATTGATATGAGATAATTCCAATTATTTTTACCTAAAGCAGAATTGAAGTCTTCCTCTTTAACTGATTGCAAATTAGGGTCTGTTGGCAACTGGTTATAACTGTTATGCTGTTTCAAGTATGACTCTCTCAATGCAAAATGGACGAGGGTGTCCAAATCTCCATATACAAATGTTTCAGTTTTCGCTGCAACCCTCTGAAGAACATCTCTGGTATGTTGACTTAAATTATTTTCTTCAGAATTATCTATAAACCCATTCTGATTCTGGATCTCTTTATCATCAATATTTAACTGCATGATGGAAGCAAACCACAGCAGCATTTCATATCTTTGCTGCACATTTAGTTTAGGTATATGGAACTTCTCAAGGAACATTCTCAAAATGTTGGGTTTCAAATCTGCTCTCTCTGTAACCGCAATGAATATGATTTGATGTTTTGTATAGTTTTGGTATAGGTCAGTTATAGAGTTCATAAAATATTCCATTACTCTGCAATCTTCATTATTTTCAGGATCCACTGCAAATACCTGGAAAAAAGATTTTGAGAGTCCATTCCATATAGTCCATAGGTCAAACGCAGTTTTAGACATAAATAAAATAAAATGTAAAAAAGATAAATTCGCTAAAAAGAGTGAATACATAATTAAATAAAATTTATATTCAGTTATTTACAAGTTTATGAATTTGTTATTATTTTAAATTCCTACCTCAAAATTATCCAATAGCACAATCACAGGAGCAGCAGCTTTGGCCTTTTGTATTGTGGAATTGATCTTGCTCTCAGTTTGCTTTGCTGTGGAGCTTTGCAGAGCATTGCAGTCTATTTGTAGGCAATTTAATCCTGCAACCATGAATAAATAGGTATATAAATTGAAGGATCCTTACAGCCCTGAAAATAATAAATAAACACCCTACTTTTGATGGCACAGAAATTATTAATCATTTTTTTTTGTTTAATGGCACCTGACTGGCTCGAGACTGTGCAGGAGAGAGAGTGATTATGCGTTTTAGTATCGGAGGCAAAGAGGCCAAGATCCTCTTCGGGTCGCTGCGCCAGTGGAGTAAGTAAGTATTTATTTTATTACCTACAGATATTTTATTACCATTGTACTTTGCCAGTGTTTTCACAAGCAAATGTCTTCCAGAACCTGTGGATCCAGTGAGAAGCAGCATTGGAATGATAGGGCTCGACATACAGGAAGACAAGTCATCTGTAAAGGAAGTTGATTTTACCACTTTGTATTTTTATGTAATAAAAATAAAGTATAAATTAGTACTATTATAGTTCAAGTTATGAAAATATTAATGCACCAAAGTACATTTTTGAATTAAATGTGGAATACATATTCAAAAATACAAAAGAATCTTAGAGGCAGAATTATAAAATAAGAATATTTACTTAGTTCTCCAGTTATGAATGGGCTGACAGTTTCTTGAATCTGCTCAAACCTCTGCTTTAACCCAGCGGGACATAATTGTAGAAACCTCAAGTTTCTCTGCTTGCTGTGCTGTAGCTTGAAATACTCATTTTTTGGTTTCAGTGCATGAATATTTTCTCCTAAAGTCAATTGAGTCACACGTCTCACTATGAAAAAAGGTCGTATTATATTATCAGAAGGATCCTTTGGAGTTTCTGTATCATTTGTTACCTTCCTGCACTTGAAATAAAGCTTCCCAGCTGACTCAACTAAGTCTAAATATTTGTAATGATATTTTGCAGTGATTGTAGGTGTCAATTCTATGCTGAATACATCGTTGACACTAACCAACTTTGGTAATTCAAAGTGATTGCTTAAAACTTCTTTCACAAAATCATTAGATAAGTCATAGTCGTTCACAATAAGGCTCACTTCAGCTGCTGCAGCTATTTTTGGTGAACATTCAAGAGATGGTACTGCATGAAATGAAATATCTACATTCATACAATCATTCAAACCATATGATGATACTATATTGTAATATTCATTCTCAGATGTAAATGCAATACTATCCTGCACCAATTTAGAACCAACTACAGGCACTATTCTAATATTTTCAATATTTATTGAGGAATCATCCGTCCATAACTTTTTGTGTATTTCAGAAGCCATAAAACCAAGTTTGAATTTTATGACGTTTTCTCTTGTATCACATTGTTTATCTGTATGATTACTTTTAGTTTCTGGAGTCAATCTCATCGCCAACCACAGAACTCCATTGTCTAAGTAGAATAAATTTTCTGCACAGAGTTGTATGTATTGTTCTCTTGATACTAACAAACACTTATGGAAGAGTGTGTGTATGTTTTCTTCTAGATGTTCCTTTAAAATTATCCGCATAACATGGTGCGGTATGGTCTTCACCGTGAATTTATCCATGGCCCTTTGAGTCAAGAGCCTTTTGCGATAAATTCTATACTTTATCGCAAGAAATACAAGGAATGTGTAATAATTGTACTTTGGATAGATAACCTTCAAACAGTATTTTACCACCCATAGTTTTAAAGCTATTTCTTCATTCATAGTATTTAAATTTCAACACTACTTGAATTAGCTTTCACAATTCACAAGATAAATAAAATGAATACATAAAATTCAATTCAAAATTGAAAAACCAAAAAACACTGAAAATTCAAAAACAAAGTTATGCCATTGTCAATCATTCAGTCAAATACTCTATTGGCAATGAATTAATCAATCGTTCATTCTTAATTCGTTCACAAAGTAATCGATACTACTTTTCGGTACTTTCCGGTTCTGAAAACAAGATGAACGTCAAAATCTATCCATAGAGAAATATCCTCCATCTTTCTTTCCGGTTTCAAAATGGTGAGTATTTTGTGCGAGCGCGATTTTTCAGCTAAACTAAATCATTGCAACTGTATTTTTCTTCAGTTAGTCGGGGTTTTTAATGGAATTTTAATGCCAGATTTGTACTACATTCAATTTTTACACTTACTGATTCTGCGACAAGTGTAAGGACATTGTGCGAAACCTCGTGGCTATACCTGTTGTCAACAATGATTTTTACATTTTCAGCCGCCCAAGAAGGACACGAAGACCTCGGCCAAGCAGCCGCAGAAGACACAGAAAAAGAAGGAGGGATCCGGTGGCGGCAAGGCCAAGAAGAAGGTAAGCAAGTCTGATCTTTTAAAGTGAGGTTAGGTGGACATGCCAAAGAAGCCTGTAGTATTTTGTACTGTTAATTTCCTTTGGGACTTCACATTCAAATAGGTAATATCGCTAATTGTGAACTTTACACCAAGTAGTTTACTACTTGAAAATAGCATCAAATATATTACATGCATCTGAAAATTTGGTTAAAAAATGTAGCCACATGATTAATCTCATATGCTTGACATCCATGAGAGCAAAAATTACTGATATATTGAGTCTGATGGCAGTATACTTCATATTACTACTTCCCTCCTAATATGCGCTTTATTCACCATATTTATTCCCATTTGCAGAAGTGGTCCAAAGGCAAAGTCCGTGACAAGTTGAACAACCAGGTGTTGTTTGACAAGGCCACATATGAGAAGTTGTACAAGGAAGTCCCACAGTACAAGCTGATCACACCTGCAGTCGTCTCTGAAAGGTTGAAAGTCCGAGGATCTCTCGCCAGGCGAGCACTTATTGAGCTCAGGGAAAAGGGTGAGTAAATTGTACTTTGAGCATATCCTGTACTTTGATTAATAGCATATCCCAATAGACATCCCAGGCTTATAAATATTATTCTACTTTGTTCAGCTTGTCAATTGTCTCAGTTTATGTAGTCCTCAGATCCATAATCTGATAACTATAGGCAATACCTGAATATGAAAAATTGATCATAGGAGATACTGCATTACTTGTAATAATTAATTTATTTAGAAAATATTCTAGTCTATTTTCGAACTGTTTAGGAAATATCTTTTTCATTAATATTATTTATATTCCCCATAATTTATCTTATACCTCTTAGCTATTTGATTTTTGTGATGATCCATTTTACTGGATAACCCATGACAGTTGCAAACTGATATATTGAGTCTGATTTTACATTGCATCTCTACGTCTTGTTTATACAAATTTCCTATAACTAAAACATTGTGTTCATTGTTGCAGGTTTAATAAAACAGGTTGTCCAACACCACGGACAAGTGATCTACACGCGGGCGACGAAGGGAGATGACCCAGTTGCCTAAGATTATGGATAAGCTCTAAAAAATAAAAAATCTACAAAATACGTTGTTTCAATATTATATTTTCGAAAACAAATTACATAAAAAGAATTTATACTCAAAAACATAAATAAAACTAAATACAAGCGATAGACAACATTTGTTTCTGACTCACAAAAGATTTCGATTTTCCATAAATAAAATTAGCACTGATGAGGAAGAAAATTGATATAATGACATGAAGGTTTCATATTTTCATCGCACTGAAACTTTTTTGTCGTCAATGTCAAAGGAAGTAAATCTAGCTGTAGGGTAGAGGTCCCGGATGCAGTCCTTGAAGGCAGTCGCGTGGTCGTCGTTCGCAGTCTCCACCACTACGTTTGCCTGAAATATAAACACGATTTGAAACTGGATCCTCTAGCATCAGAGGCAGGTACACCAGTGACTTTGATTGTTTTAACTTCCACAAAGAATGACTTGTTTCGAATACATATTAGTATTGAATACCGTGATGGCGCTCTTTGGTATCGGAGGCCAAGATCCACTTCGGGTCGCTGCGCCAGCGGAGTAAGTAAGTATTGAATGCCGTTCGAAAATAAGACTGAAAATCAATCTGCTGAACCAAGTGGACGAAGGAAATTATTTACTCACTTTTGAACTTAGTTAATTTTCTTGGGGCAATGGTAACATACCCAAGTAGTCCCAATATCATTATGCAGCCACATCTGTTCGGTGACCAGACTCTTGAGCACCGCGTTCTCGTCCGAGATGGCCTTAGCGAGTTTCTCGAGGCCGCCTCTGTTGTCGGGGACGGCCACGGCGAAGCGCACCAGCCGGCCGGACGCTCCGAGGCCACGCTGGATGGAGCGCGCTAAGCGGCCTGAATCGATGTTCCCGCCGCTTATCACGCACACTGCTCTGTGATTTAGTAAGAAAAATTTTAGCAGTTTCTTATTGAAAACAACAAAAGTTATGATAAAATGTACTAATCAAACTATACCTAAAGAAAATTGAAGGACAATTCTACATATAGATTTCGGGAAAGTGGATTAAGGTCGTCTATAGGGATTTCGGAGAGGTCTGATGCAGTACCTAACTAGTGAGATAAAAAATCTGGGTGTTCGAAAATTCGCAATGGGCTCTAAACCGTGCAATATCATGTACCTACCTACCAATGAGTTTTTCGAAGACTTACGTTCCTACTGACCGTTAACCACATAAACCAACTTCCTCATTAAATTTAAAGGTGGCATTGACATTCCTTCCACATTACACGCACTGGTTATCTCATTGTGCTGGTTTTCCTTCACCGCTAGTCGATAAATCGGGGTAAGATTAACCATCATCACCATCCTGTAGAAATTTCTGTTCCTAACCGTCACCATTTTTAACCGAAGACAAAAAGAAGAAGTTCTCATTTCGACGCGTATGTATGTACAATAAATAACTGCGATCCTCATCGATGCGACTAACGAGCGGGGATAGGCAAACACCGACCCCAGTGACGGTACCTTCTTTCCTATCTTTCATCTCTGTTTACTATGGTGTTACCGTTTCCCGCGCAGCTCCGGCACGAGACCCTGCATGACAGCTGCGATTGCGCATACGCCCGCGCCGTCCGCGACCAGCCGCTCGCGTTCCAACACATTGATCATCGCGCGCGCAATGTACGCTTCATCCACCACCAACTGATGATTCAGAGGGGATATCAATTACGTACTGATTGAATATAAAGTTACGCAGCTTTTTGATTTTATCGATAACATACAGTGACAGCCACAAACATGTATGTGCGTGATCGGGAGGGGAACATGCTCGACCCATCATCAGGCCAGTTTAAGGAGGTCGATTAACCACTCCTGCAGGCAGCACCATCATCTAGCTAGATGTAACAAAAAGTATTACCATCCTGTCCAGCCGCCCCTTGATTGTGGCGAAGGCATTGTTCCCGACAGTGGTCGCGTTGAGACCGTCAGCAAGGCTCGGGAACACGGGCACCTTCACTGGCCGACCGGCTTGTAGCGCCTTCATCATCTTCGGCACCTTTGCGCTTTCGGCGCCCTACATAAAACATCAGTTCATAGGTAGATACGCTCTACACAACGCAACGTAGGTAATTTTATGTTATGTTCTGGACTTCTGCACGATCCGTAACTAAGTATATAATGTGGATTGGGGACGGATTTTTATTTTAAATCTGTTAGCAGTTCCTAATTTCATGCGAAGTTAAAAAAATCCAATAATTAATCGTGGGGTTTTAGCCCCTATAGCGTCTATGGACGTTCATTCATAAAAGTTAAATTAAATCACGCTCGAGATTCTTGATGGAAGTATCCTACACATTTTGTTCAGCTCCATCCGTCAATGGTTTAGGAGATATATTTTTACTCCTTTATTTAGATAAATAAACTTGATTTGAAATATCATCCAAAACTTCATCCTTACATAAACGAGGCAGGAGCACTTGAGTTTCTTGCAGGCCACTAGCACGGCTGCCAGCAAACCGCCGCTGGCCACTGGCACGATCACCGCGTCTGCCTCGGGCAGTTGAGTGATGATCTCCAAACCCACAGTGCCCAGGCCTGCCATCACCACCGGGTCATCCGAACTGAACAATAATTATAATTAACTGCTTATCTTTAGTGTCGATTTAAGTGCAACGGGATGAATATTTGTCCGCATATGATGATCAAACTGAATCCCGAGTAGATACTATCTACTTATTTGATTATAACAGATTTTTACCATTTTTGTTACATTACCTAAAAGGAAAACTTATAAGTACTTATTCTGCATTTCCAAAAATAATTTCCAGGCGCAATAAAACATGCACTGGCTTGGCGGTGTAAATCCGAAGTGGTCAATGACTATCATGACTTTGATTTAAGCTATTACTTGTGCATTCAGTAGAATACATTTGAACTTAACTTATATCTAAATGCTCAGGTGTCCGCAGAGGCGTCAGCACGTAGTAATCTCTAGATGCCAACAACCTCTGATGTAGTTAATACTTCTAACATATTGGTAGTTAGTAGAAGGTAGTATTAATATAGGTACTACCTTCTACCGCAGCAACTACCAATATATTAGTTCTAAAAACTCAAAAATTTATAACCAGATCAGCATTTGCTTGCTTTCTCGATACACCTTCTTGGAGTAGTTGACAGCGTCCTCGACGGTATCGCCACAAAGCACCACGTCTGCACCGTGCTCCGAGCAACGTTGCGCTTGCGCAGGCGGCGTGCGGTCCGGTAGCACTACTGTCACCTACATATATAAAGGCACAAGTTAGACAAGGTATTTTCCTTTTCTTATAGAGGTCATAGATTAGGCGTACCCAATCACGTAAGTAGATTGGAATGGTTTTGATATTTTGGTAATCTTACCGAGTTGATCTTGCCACAGCCTACCATATTGCTTGGTCGACATGAAAGACAGTTAATATTTTTGATTAAGTGGACGCAAGGCTGAGACAAAAATCTAGACCTTTAATTACTTTTGTGGGGACTGCACCAAGAGTATTAATAGATCCGGCTCGAAGGACCATCTATAACATCAAGTTCTGCATTTTCTTATTTGTCATCCATCAATTAATATGCCTCCTCTCCCTGAGCCTGTTGGACATAAGCACACCACATCACATCAACTTGGTCCGCCGCTTAATTGTCTCCTTCAGCCATAGGTAGCAACCCTCTTTAGGTTCCTAGTCAATCCACCGGGCAGGGGGAAGCTTATTGACAATTATAAAACAAGGAGTATGAATTTACCGGAACGCCCAAGTTCGCACCGTGGTATGCGGCGCCCAGGGCCATGTTTCCACTGGAGGGCACAAGGACCCCTCGATCGCAAGCTTCGTCGCCGGCCGACAACAATGCGTTGCGAATACCCCGCTCCGCGCAACTGAACCATAGATTAGTCAAATCAGTGGCTACCAAAACAAGACTGGAAAAACTACATATAAGTTATATTTATATGTTACACTTATAAGTTCTTAAACTGAGTCAAACTAAATCGAATATGCTTGAGGTTGCAATAGAGGGTTTCTATTGCAACCTCTCGTGTAAGTAATATAAGCATATTCTATTTAGTTGGTTAAGGTGTTACATTCAATTTCTGCACTCAACAAGGTTGGTGCAGTGTAGGTTGCTGGTGTCACTTCTGCAAGAAACTGTTCTATGGCAAGGAGTGCTCAATAATAACGCCTTTCTGGGCAAATTTAATGGGGTTATTAGTCCCCATTTCATCTCAGTGTGCAGGTTTCCTCACGATGTTTTCCTTCATCGTTACAGCAGTTGGTAAGCAGGTACGTACTTCTCTTCTTTGAACAAAAACGAAAAATCATGGTACATGATATTGCAATGATTTCGAACCCGGACCTTCTGCATAGATTGTGATTCTCTTCTGTCTTAGTCATTTTTTAAATTAGCATGTGTGTCTGTTCTACACAGAAAGTAGCTTTCGAATATTGATTACCTGCCG
The DNA here is from genome assembly GCA_947369225.1 of Hofmannophila pseudospretella. Taxonomy (NCBI): domain Eukaryota; kingdom Metazoa; phylum Arthropoda; class Insecta; order Lepidoptera; family Oecophoridae; genus Hofmannophila; species Hofmannophila pseudospretella. Next base: position 8,440,978 of record OX376330.1, on the reverse strand, counting down.
GTGTATTGCAGATTTTCACATTTCAAATAGAGATCATAGTCCATAAATTTACTGAGTTTGGCCTCCTGAAAAATGCATCATGAATAATTAATTTATACCTGTTAGTATTTTCTGGCAACAGGATATTTTAAATATATAAATAAATTATATTCCAAAGTTTATTCAAAATAAAGTAATACTATAATAACACTAAAATACACACTTAAACTTAAATTACAAAATACCTAACTATTTTACAAGTAAAAAACCTAGCCCAGGTCGCTCCCTGCAGGGAGTAGGTAGTCCCGCTGTATAGCGAGACTTATTCGCTGAGCTTTAAATAAGTTAATTATAATTAATAACCATCAAACGTACGCAAAGAAAGTCGCTCAGCGTGCTATGGAAAGAGCTCGGAGTATCTCTGCTGGATCGAATCCGAAATGAGGAGATCCGGCATAAAACAAAAGTTATCGACATAGCTCATAAGATTAGCAAGCTGAAGTGGCAGTGGGCCGGTCACATCTGTCGCAGAACCGACAACCGCTGGGGTAGACGGATTCTGGAGTGGAGACCGCGTTTGGTCAAACGTAGTGTGGCCCCTATTAACGTAGTGTGGCCCCTGCTAGATAGAGCGACGATCTGCGCAAAGTGGCTGGCAGCGACTGGATGAGAAGAGCCGAAGATCGAGCTCAATGGCGCGACCTGGGAGAGGCCTATGTCCAGCAGTGGACTAGAGCTGGCTAGGCTGCTGATGATGATGATGAAACGTACGCAAAGTGGAGTATGTATAGTGCCACCGTCTATTCGTTCTGCAGCTTGTTTGATTTCATTGTAGGACAAAATGTGTGGTTGATCCATCCCCATCACCTCATCCTAAAGTGATAAGGCAAAGTTATTTGACTTATATTAAATGGACAATTGTCATGTTTTGTAAATTGAACCAATACTTACCATAATTTCGATGGTGCTAAATATTTAGTCGTGTAACTAAAATTTTATGCTTGATCTTGATTGCTAATTTCATGCCAAAACTATGTCAATTTGAACCCTGACACTTGAACGCAAGCAAGCATAGCCAAGATCATGAAGCTACATAAAATTTCTTTGGCCAAGACATAGCTACTTACTTATCAGAAGAAAGGTGGAAGGAAAAGTTTTACGTTAGTCATAGACAAACATTTTTATCTTCAGTACTTGCCCGTGGTTCCCCCGGCCCATAGTACAGGACAACTATCCTAGTTTGGGGGTACCTGTTTTTCTTAGTAATCAATAAATTAAAAAAATATATTTTGTAACCACGTTGAAAAGGCCTATTAAACTGAGTTGAAGAGTCCCAGGTTCGATTCCCGCACCAAACATATCTGCATATATGTATGGAACACTTGGCTTCAATTAACGTACCTACATTTTATAAGTTTCTTTCGTCTTATAAAAAAGATAATTTCCAACAGAAAGATTGTAGAAAAAATAATATTTATTGATAGGTACGTTTACGTATAGGTATATTTACGTGGCCCAATATTTTATAAAATGTAAAAGAATATAAGTAGAACCAACTCATTTTAACAGGTACAAAAATCACAGATTCACAGCATAATGAAATGGGAGTTCGGATAGTCCTTCAGTAACTTCTTTTCTATTTCTCTGGAATGATTCATATCACCAGTCTCCATCAGCATATTTACCTGAAATAAAGAACTCACTGAAGTTAATCACAAGGGCTTGCTGCTCGCATCGCACCTCTGAGCTACTCATCAGTCAGTCTATTATAACGTCCCCACTGTTAGAGCAAAGCACAAGGCGGTATGGACCCAGTGCTGAGTGGTGGTTTGATTTGGGTTTTTAGGTAGCCTAAAAACCCAAATCAAACCCACCACTCATATCATAAATTAAACAAAAGGATGATGCTTACAAATATAACAACATTCTATAAATAATCTAGATACACGTATGGACTTGGGACGTCGATGCCTCATCCACGGACACCCCGGACGCGCCCAGTCGCGAACTCGGTCACCCAGACCTACTGACCAGAATAGCTCGTCAATAGGGCTTGGTATGGCGGATAGTAAAATTTAAGAAACTCCCGAAATTTAAGAAAAACCCTGTGGGATTCCTGATGTGGAAAGGTTACCATGGTCATAAACATTTGAGCTCAAACTCTAACCACCTAACTGTTGCCGTTCCAGAGATCCTAAACTACGTCGACTCACAACGCTCTAACAACAGACAGGACTCACAGAGATAGTAAAGATGTCGCGCCTCATCCATGTACGTTCGGGAACGAAGCTGCGAACGTCCGCACCCAGTTCATTGACCTTGGCCAGGAGTTTGGCCATCGAGCCCGGGATGTCGGGCAGAGTGGCCACGAACTTGACCAGCCGGCCCTCGGCCGCCATGCCGCGATCGATCACGCGCGACATTCGTGAGCTATTGATGTTGCCTCCAGAAAGCAGACATACCACGCTGTTGGGACAAATTATTGTGTTGATCCAGTAACATTCCATAAAGTCTACCGCTAAATAGTTCCATATAGTCTAGGCCGTCACATTAAGAAAAACTGGCTATGCAAGTAGAACTGGGAATAGAATACCTACTCTCGCAGAATTCCGGTCAAGGGGAGTAACCTTCAGGTCCAAAATGACCACCACTTTCTCACCTATTATCACAAATGTTACCTATGTAAAAAGTACTCGCAATAAGTATATGGCCAGTGTTTTACTGCTCATCAGTAAAGTACCTATTAGTTGAATATGTATAAGGATATGATCAGCGTTGATCAGTACCAAATGAGTCTACGAAGCCTGCAAAGACGATACGGTAGAAAGACAACTAAATTGTGCTCACTTTTTGCCACTTAGTTCTGGCACTTTATCAGCCATGATAGCAGCGACGGAGCACGCCGCGGCTCCTTCAACCACCATTTTCTCGCGTTCCAAGAGAGCAATCATCGCACGAGCTATCCACATTTCTTCAACAGTTATCTGGTAATCAAAAAATATGTATTTAATAAATAACTTTAGGTAGACCCACAATCTACAAGCTTTAGAGAAAATTAAATTAAACTTAGGTGAGTATAAGTAAAACTAGTAACATTGGGACGAACGACATCTCAAGTAGGTACTAAGTAAAGAAAGACACTCGTGAAGAACAACAATTATTGCGAGTAGCAATTCATTACAGTCCAGAAATTGGCAGATATGGATAATCTTGTTCGTGGTGACAGATAAAATCCATTTCGTTCTACATCTTCATTGTTTCTGTTGCTAACTAACCATTCTATCCAAATATCCTCTGATAATATTGAGCGCGTTATAGCTGGCGATGACCTGCCCGAGACTGTCGGCGATGGTCGGGTTCACTTGGACCATGACTGGTTTTTTCTCCCTTATAGCTCGTGACACAGCTGGTGCTGCCGCGCTTTCCACACCCTGTAATAATAGGTAGTCAAATACTGGAGTAGAGAAATAACGTCGCAAAAATGTTTTGTATGTTCTTGTTTTTAATAATAAAACATTGACTATTGACATTCTAAGGAAAGAAAAGCACAGTGGATAGGATCTAATGATATTTGAATGCCTGAAGCGAAAGACGTAGTGACGTCGCGTCGCGCTCCTTAGGTATAACCTAGGTCAAGCAATGTACCTACAAATTGTGGCCAGTAATATCAGGAGATCAATTCCACTAAATACAACGTAACTAAATATAATCTAAACTGCATCGTTATGACATGTTTCGTATGCTATTATCCACTAACGATCCAATTACGGTTAAGTTCCGATCGATCGAACAGTAACGTATTTGCGCATTCTAATAAATCGTTTCGTTTATACTGAATCGCAGTTGAACGGTAACAAAACGCTTCAACTGTCAAATATAACGATCGAACTAAGTTCCTCCCAAGGTACTTTTGCCCCGATCGATAGAAAAACGAAAGATGGCAGTGGTAGAGTTATGCGTCAGCAGAATGCGATTTGGTGTCCAAATAGAATTGGAACGAAAACTAAATTGAAATTGGATAGAAATAGAACTACAAACGAAAAGAATTGGGTCCCTGATCATCATCATCAGCCTATAAGTCACCACTGTTGGAGCAAAGGTAATATTCAAATGATTGAGATCAAATAAGTGTGCGTAGGCAATAAACGGCACCTACATAAATGAGGCAGTTTGGTTTGAGGCTCTTGACTGCAAGCACAAGACTTGCAACAAGGCCTCCACTGCCAACCGGGCAGATGATGGCGTCCATGTGATCTAGTTGTGTGAGCAACTCCAGGCCCAAGGTGCCATACCCCGCAATCAGGTCCAAGCGGTCAGCGCTGTTGATATATTAAAAACACATATAAAGGAAAGTTACTTTGCCTTACTGCTCTGATACGGAAGTGCAAAACGAGATTTTAGAGAAAATGACAAGAATATGCCTAATTGGTTTTCTATTGTTTTATAGAATTCTTCTTTCTAGGGTTTTCTGGAATTTACATACAATGCGAATCGTCGAGAAGCGTGCATTCCGATGTCCGATAATATGTAGGTACCTACTCGTAGTCGTAAAGAAGAAGAAATAATAATACCTACCTAGTGCGCGACATCCTAGGAATGCGTTTCTAGTATGGACATTCCGGGGTGTCGCGTACCTATATGATGTGTGTTTAATTTAGACTGTGCCCATGATGGATCCTTTCAAAAGTATGATGTTCTACCTTTAGACTCGAAAGAAGAACCAAGTACCTAGAGTTAATGATGAAACTTATGAGATTATTTTAAAGTATGAGACTCTACCATTTGACACAGACCAGACTCAAAAGAAGTATGGCCCGGACTACACTCCGGTCCGGTTCGAGGCCCGGTTCGTTTCGCTGCATCCAATCACGAAGCGCTGACTTCAATTGGGGGGAGGGCAGAACGCATGTGATTGGTTGTAGCGAACCGAAACGGGGCTGGAACCGGACGCGTGTAGTCCAGACCTATGATATGTTTGATAATAATATATAATAACTTTACCCGTGAATATATTTAGAACCAATTTCATCGCAGTAGCTAAGAGCATGCAGACTGGCATCGTTAGCCGAGTTGCCGAACATTTTTACGATCGCGTAGTTCTCCTTATATCTCTGCTTGTCGGCGAGTGGACAGTCCTTCGGCACGACCACGTTAATGGGCACAGACTGCTTGTAGCCGTAATACGTCATGGCGGTAAGGAAGTTGCGTCCTCCGGAGATGGTGCAGCCTTTGCTCTTCTCTGAAGGTGACATGCTTGAGAGGACATTGCATACTCCCCGGGCTTTGAAGCTAGTTAGATAAGGTTGTAAATGAGATGGACACGTTACAGGGCGTAAGATAGTTTTTATTTGATTTGTGGGATTGTTGTGTCCAAGCGCACTCTTTAAATGATGCACGGTGCTGTTTTGCTCAGGCGCATTCGTGAGAAGAGTCACACTGGCTATTCTCCTCTCCGCCTAATCATCGACTACAATAGGAAAAATATGAAATTCATTGCGACTCCCCTATGTCCTCTTAAAATGTAGTTCACAGTATTAAATACTATAAAAGATTTCGCAAGTTGAGAAAGACGTTGTAATAGTCAAAGATAATAAGAATACCTACACAAAGCAATCTCTATTCTGCCTAGAAGGGAATGTACAATGTATGAAGTCCATAGATCATACATTGTACAACAGCGGCCTTATTCCCTAAAGCGATCCCTTCCAGTTCCAGAGAGAATAGTGATAGCTTTGTGTGTTTTTGTATCTAATACCTATAAATAAACTTACGAAACTTTCTATGTTTCAGGAAATGATCTTACCTTCCTGTATGTTGCAAGTTTTCACATTTTAAATATACGTTGCAAAACTTTTTGCCAATATATTTCGCTTCCTGAAAAATTGAGATATTATTTATGAATTTAGTAATGTCCTTCATATTAAATGAACAGAATAATCTACCTACTCTACCTACTACCTAGTTTAATAATCTTTCTACTTACGACAACCGGAGTGAACACAACATCTTTCTTGATTCTGTTGTGAGCATCTTGTATGTCTTGCAGCTTTATTTTTATTTTGCTGATGCTGTCCGACTTTTCTCGGTCAGGAGATACTTCCTGTTTTAGTAATTAAGTTAAGGAATAACATGAAAATTTTACCTCCACTAAACAACCCAATGGAAGGAACATTCTTTCTATTATTATTAGTCATGAATGAAGTCTACGCTGATTCAATCCTGGGCATGAATAACACAGGACAGTATGGGGAACGAGCAATGAGAATTGGAAGGGAATGAGTGTGTATGGTTTTAGTGTCTTTGTGTAGGAGAATTTGTTTAGCAATAAAAATTATACTCTAAGTAGGTAGGTACAGTCAACCACAGGTCAACCTACTCAAAACGTCAAAATTTGAGAATCTGAAATGTATAATAATGCGCAGGCATAAGGTTGAGATTTAATCGAAGGTTTTTGACAGATGGTAGGTATACTATAGCTTGTTGTCGACTGTGCCTATGGAAATTTCATTGCCATTTTTTTCTAAGGGCTGGTCTACACTTGGTCAAGTACAGTGGCGAATGCAAGTAAAATGGACAGTGGAGAGTGCCTGTCAGTATGCACTCGCTACTGTACTTGACAAAGTGTAAACCAGCCCTAACTGTTAAGCTCCTGTGTGCCATGTCTTTTTTACAGTCTCAGGTTCGATTTTAATGTTGGTCAAACCCACAGAAATCAGACTAGTATCCAGTAGCTCCCTCTCCGAATTTCAAAATCTCTGGTCAATCCATATTGCAGGCGAGTGTAGCATTTCGTGGTAGAAGTGGTTTCAGGCTCGGGACCCAAGTTTATTTAAATAAAGATGGGTAACAATTGGGTAGGTAAAGTAGGTATCAATTTCATACCTCTTCTTTTGCAGATGGAAAACTATCTCCAATTACATGCCAGTAGACTGGCTCTATGGGTTTTCCGTTTATTTTTCTATTAGACATTTTTATTTTTACTGTATTTTTACTATAATTTAATAATTTATTTATTCTTGAAGGATGAGGTATCCTGGAGGTATATTTTTATGTCAATTCACAGATCAAAGATTAGAGTTTCTACGAATGTGTCAATTGATTTTTTATTGTCCATAAAGCTCAAATTTTCTTTTATTTACTACCTACCTCCATGTTGTGTTCACAGCAGCAGATAGTTTTTTAATGGTTAAAGGGATACTTTTAACACAAGTGACACCAATCCAGAAAAAAATTTTTTTTCCTTCAAAAATATTTAACAAAAAAGTAGACATCAGAATTGTTCCATAGATGAAGAAGAATTTCTTAATATTTTTTTTGTATTCTCATAGTGAAATAGTAAGAAGTAGAAAGCCAATGTGTCAAAAGTGGCCACTTTTAGCACTTTCACTTTCTACTTCTTATTGTTTCACTATGAGAATACAAACAATTAAGATGTCCACTTTTTTGATAAATGTTTAATTCAGGAGAAATGTTTTTTTTCTGGAGTGACGCTGCTTTCGCTAGGGGTTGAGCCTTAGGTTGAGGTTAAATACCTAAAATAAATAGGGTACTAAAACCTTGAAATAAATTAGTTTAGCTTATACTCTTCTTATTATTGGATTTGTTTATGCAACTACTAACAATTTTCAGATTAATTGAAGCATAACTGTAATGCAACATAAAAAATCACATTATCGTTGCTAAAATACTATTCATTGTTTTGTTTTAGTATGGACTGAGGAAACTGTGTATTACACATTTTTGATCACTCATACATAACGATGGAGAATACAACACAAGATAAAAATGTAAGTAAACACATATTTAAAATAAACAATTAAACTGGCTTATAATATTTTATTCTACTTAATTTATAGCTAAAGCATCATTTTGAGCTTCTTGTGCTAATTGAACTTGAAGATTCAATAGTTTATTTTTCAGTACCACAATACCCATAAGAACTATATTCTCCGGTTTGAGTGCCCCTGATGACTCTACATTGTAAAAAAACTTGTTAGGTTTAGCTTCCCAGTTGAATTGTGCTTCGTACTGATCCTCATCCAGCTCAGTGTGCTCACTCTTCGGCCACTCGTCAGGTTTAGGGTACAATGTGTGACGCATTATATTATCGGGGTCATATTCGAAACAAACTCCAGCTGTCGGATTCCACTTTGCGTGTTCTTTACCAAATCCTTTCTTGGCATAAGCACGCAACTTTAACTCCTGCCCTTTTCGAAGCTTTATGATCAGAATTTCATCAGCTTCACCATAGTCGGTTTGGTCTTCGTCCCTGTGGCGTGACGTCACGGGCACGACACGAGGGTCGCTCGATTTGAGGTCGGCGGTAGTAACGTGCCTCGTCTGGTCGTCTGTGCACTTCACATCAAGAGTGAACTCGACACTGCACTCGGAACAGAAGTCAGCGCACATGCAATCTCTGGAATACCGGATTTTGTCTACGACGTCGTCGGATATGAGGGGAATTAGGCCGATGCGATGGGCCAGAAACTCGTCGCTGAGAACGGTGGAGTTAGCTTCCAGCTGTACCCAGTCAATGGCCATCGTAGGCGTCTCTGCGATGAACACACGGCGCATGCTGTTCGCGACACTCAGTTCTGTGTCTTCAACGACGAATTTCACGTTATCATCAGTCAACTCTGTGATGTGCACGGATGGTTGGTTGGCGTACGGCATTTTGAAGCGTTGTTCACAATATATATGAACTAACTGCTTTTATTGCAAATTATTTAGTACTGAACATATTTAGATTATTTAGTCGACCAAAACAGTAAATAAATGACTTGGCGTACCTATGTAGATACCTAGTTATTCCAGTTGACTGATGGACTTGCTTGACATTTTTTTTTTTTTAATTTTTTCGGCTTCAGTTCAAGTACCCACTGATGGTGATGAGTGTGGGGGTGCGTTCTAAAACCAGCTGAAATAATTCACGTTGACAATTGACTATTTTCCATTACCGCGCCGACAGCTGAAAATTTATCAAACTTTTATTTGACACAAGCAATGGAACGTGTATAGCTGTCAACATGAATAATTTCAACTAGTTTTGGAACGCACTCTAAATAAACATCATAAACATCGATTCCGAGGTAGCCGCCAAAGGAGAAGGACAAAATAGGTAGGATTTTTTTATTCCACAGTATTTCCGACACATTAAAAAATAATTAAATAAAAGCTTATTTATTGTTTTTATTACTTTATTTTATTAAGGCTACGTTCCAATTTCGAGCCTGTTTCATTTGATCCATTCTTTCTGAGACACGTACCTATTATATAATTATTACATTATGACTAAAATACTGACTACTTATTAAGAGATATTCCCATGGAAATACTACCCTACTTTACTAACTTCATGGGTAATCCTTCCAGTAATGAAGACAAAAAGAATAGTAATAAATACTCTAAGGTCCAAGCAGCCTCCTATTTATTTTTCAGTCAAACACAACAAATAACATCTTCAATCAATCAACTAGACAACACAGTAATTTTTATAATCTCTCAATTTATTTATTTTTAAAAATATTAATCTTTCATGATTTTTATTTATTTTCTAACTACTTTATTCTTTCTGAATCAACAGTTGTCGGTATCTGTTTTGTTATATTTTATCCATATTTAAAAAGTTCTATACTTATTATAAAAATGAGTAATTCTAATGATGTGAGTAACTATCCCTAACTCTTTTGTATAATAATTTAGATAAAAAATAATTCCTCCTTAACATTAGCATCTATTCCAGTGTGGCCCGAGTCTCTCAATTCGGTGCTCCTACAATTTTGGGTGGCTACCACCATTCCCTTTGTCTTGTCCAATCCAATTAGGTACAAACTAAACTATACCGATAAGTTGATCGATTTAAATGCCGCCGAATTTAATTATTTGTGAGTTCCCAAAAACAGAAAGCACACTTGCTCCAACATAAACTGACGCTAACTCGAATTTTTGTCCGAAGTTAATTTTTGAATATTATTTGTGAACTAATGATGATTGCATATTAAAGATTCTAGAACTGCATAAATATGATACATTACATACAGAATCCTCCAGTTGTCGTTTTCATTTAAACCTGTACTTCGAGTTAGCGTCGTATTGTTAACTCCCGACGTTAAGGGGTTTTTAGCATTTGACGTGGTGTTCGTAGGTGTGTCCGTTCCCCGATTGTGCGTGTGCGCATACAACTGCAAGAAACCAAAATCGCGATCGAAGTTACCACCAGCCCGACTCGACGTCATCGCCGCGACGCGCGCATCATGCTGACACGTCAGACGAGGCACGAACCCATGATATAATATTATTAACATCACAAAATTTTCTAAATTAGCAGTGCATGTTTCTGTCGGGGGTTTTCAAATCTACAATTTTATTTCTATGTTGACGCAAGTGGGCGACATGAAAATGGCGATATTAATTTGCGTGGTCATACTGTTAAACAGATTTTCTTATGCACTAAATTGTTGCAAATTCAAAGTTACGATATTATGAACATTAGATAATCTATCCTTGCTGCCTAATACTAATCTAAATTGGTATTTAGATACTAAATAACGAGTTTGTTACAAACATCTTGTTCGCGCTATTTAACTATATTTACTTGCAAACCCTTGCAAGTTGCAATGCAGAAGTAATAATATTACGTAAATACTATAATATATATAAAGTGAATACATTTTTTAAAATTAAAGTAGTAAATATATGATCTATTAAAAAGGGCGAAGTTCAGCTAAGTGTCTTTAGATGAACCTAAACGATACTGAGTTTTGAATTGGGAATACAAGGTACTGCAACCATTTATGCATTTTTAGGTTGACTTCGATCCCATGTGTGATCCCAATAACCCTCGTACGGTATCTTTCGAAGACATCTCCGCTGCAGCTTACAGAATAAAAAGTGGTTGCACCAAAACAACATGCGTGGTACGTTATTTACCTATGAGTATTATACCTGAATAACTATTACGTATTAAAATTATAAAGATATACACAATCGTGTACACTAGAAAATGTGAAAGTGAGTAATGTGTGTATATGAAAAAATCAGTTTTAAATTTCATAGTATTTTATTCCAGCAATCTCACTTGAGTGCCCAATATGATATGAGAATATTTCTCAAATGCGAGTTTTTGCAATACACTGGAAGGTAAGTAGAGTAAGACCTTATTTATAAATCAAAGATAAAAAAGAAAGGAAGACATACAAAAAATACACACATACAAAAAATAGATAAAGGATATAGGATCGAACTCGAAACCACATCGAAACGATGACACGCTTAGGTACTTGCCGCTTTATGCTAGGAGCCATCCTAGCCATAGGACGACGACGTCGTGAAATAACCTACTCCATTTTACTTTATTTCTGTAAGTGTCAGCGTAGGATCGAATAATCCGTGATTTCACGAAAACTTTCGGAATTTCACGAAATCTCAGGCTATCGGCTCTCTTTGCGCAATTTCACAGAAAAGAAACGCAAACATTCTCAAATAAACAGTCGTCAGAAATGTAAAGCAAGACATCAATTTACACTTAACACTTTCTATTTTTCAAAGATTCCTATTTTTAAATTAACTTTCTGTACTTAGTCTGAGATATTATTATGAATAATACACTGAACAAGTAACTTACCGATAGTTTCAAGGAACGTGGTGCCAGAAACACGTTGTTACTACTCGAACCAGACGCCAAGAAGCGAGGAGTAATCGCAGCTTCCTTGGGTAACCACTCTCAGGGCATGAGCTTCCATGGCACCGATCTCAAGATACCGACCACAGTCGTGATGCCCGTAGTAGCCCCGATCATGAAAGTATCCAAGTGCAAAGCGTTCGGCGCCAATGTGATCTCATACGGAATCGACATGAAAGAAGCTAAGCACCATGCTTTAAAATTGGCTACGGAGAAAGGCTGGACCTACGTTAATGGGTAAGTTTAATTGGATACTATACCTACGTACGGTAGATACGGTCACGAACTTTAATTTGGGACCCGCTTTGACACATAGAACATCCTTGTCATAGTCAATACTAGATTAACGCTAGTATTAGATCACTTTTAATTGTCGTCTACGTTTTATTATGACAAAGTCGTTCTATGTGCCAAAGTGGGTCCCAAATCAAGGTATATTGTACGTCAAAATTATTTCGCCTCACCAGAAATATTTCGAGTCATAATGATCATCATCATCAAATATGGTCAGAATGTAATCGTTCATGTTAAGCAACGACGGGCGAGGCCAGAACCATGATGGCAGTGACGCTAACGGCACCAGCCCAAGTCTGAGATTAGTCCGAGTTAAAAACGAGTTGAAAAATAGGTTGATCACACGACAAAATTAAGCTAAAAGCCGCCTCCCTACCCAAATCATCCCCAGTATTTTTCCCAGCTACGATACTTATGTTACAGATATGACCATCCGGCGGTAATAGCAGGTGCAGGTACAGTGGGCCTGGAGATCTTGGAGCAGGTTCCAGACCTGGACGCAGTGCTGATACCGTGCGGGGGTGGGGGGCTGTTGGCCGGTATCTCTATCGCTATAAAACACCTTAAGCCGGAATGTCTCATTTATGTGAGTCACTTTAGTACGTACCAACTCATAGTACTCAACCATCAATCAATCAGATACAGGTAATAGACAGATTCGGAAACAGTGCCTGTTTATAAAGGGCGCAAATACATTGACGTAATAAAAGATCAGAAAGAGTGCGCCGTAGCGACTATGTCTTTAAAATACTAAAACAAGTTTATTTCTTTCACATTATCTACTTGGTTGCGCAGAGGGCGCCTATATAAAAAAAACCTGAAAACCATTAACGTTCAGAGTAGAATTTATTCCAAAATCTAAAAATGCTATATAAAACCGAGGTAAAAAAACGATGTCGCCAGGTATAAACTCCCAATGACACCTGTCGGCAAATTAACATTAGCTACCAAGGTACGGCATTAGACACTACTACAGATAAACATTATGGGCCATTGATGTACGAGGTGTGTGCTTTGCACGCGGTAAGATATCTGTCGTAGAACTCGTAGACAGACACAGCGTAATGGCGCGTTTTCACGAAAAGCGTAGGCATTTCACGAAGTGCTTTAAAAGTTAGACAGATAATAGTAATCGAATTCTACACTACTCGTATTTGTCTAAGAATTTTAGCCACTTTGTGAAGTGCAGATCATTAATTAGCACATAAGTGGTATTGAAATTGAAACGTAAACGTGCCATTACGCTATGTAACTACGACATATCCATTGCTGGTTATGAAATTAAAACGTCAGCGAAAGAATACGAACCAGTAATAGATTTCGCTAAAAATCCACAAGCTTCATACAGCCTTGGCTCTAAGGCTAGGACTTCACGAGGCCGCTTCCTTTCCGGTTCGGTTCGATGCATCCGATCACAAAGCGCTTTCAAATGGGGGGAGGGCGGAGCGCATGTAATGGGTTGCAGCGAACCGACCGTGGCTGGAACCGGACTCGTGAAGTCCGAGGCTAAAGGTACCGTGCTTGTATTGTCACAGGGGGTGGAAACAGACAAGTGCGCGAGTATGGCTGAGGCAATGAAGGTAGGCAAACCTGTTGCCGTGGATATTACGTCGACATTGGCCGACGGTCTCGCAGTTGCTGTCGTCGGAGTCAACTCCTTCTTAAACTGCAAGAAGCACGTCGATAAGATGGTACTTAAACCTCCATGTCTATACATTGTCTTTACCAAAGAGTATGAAGTATTCTGTTAGGTAATCATTATTTTACCCTGGTCCACTGCTGAACATAATATGGAGATCGCCTTGATTTACCACTTATTAAAGAATAGGTATGCATCTATAGATTACAGTGACTGAAGACTGGACCGCACGTGCCATCCTGCGCCTGACCGAAATGGAGAAATATGTAGTGGAGGGCGGCGGCGCAGTCCCAATCGCGGCTATCATGTCCGGACTGGTGCCGGAGCTAACTGGAAAAACGTTAGTATATAGAGCAATAACTCACAATAAACTGACTGCGTTATGGATCTTGTGCACCTTACTCTCGTCTCACCTCACCTGTTACCTAGGTACTTATCATAAATACCATCTTACCATGCTTAGTTCCACAAGAGTAACCTTCTTGTTGTTATAAGGACAGAAACTAGAAAGATTTTGTATATTTGCATTAAGTATAATATCCGGCTCAAAGGACCAATGTATATGAAGCTCATAATAAGATCTGTTTGAAAAGAGTTAGGTACCTACTGCATTTCTCGGGAGATTTGGCCAGTAAATGGCTAGTTGATTTCCGTTGATTGCAAGGTCATCTAGTGACAGCTGAGACAGAATCTGATCTCGGATGACCTTTCTGTCAATCTTTCACGGGTTTGATTATAATTTAATAGACGGATACTTACACCACAAACTATAAAATGCGTAATAACATATTATTATCTCGATGTTTGGTTTCAGCGTGGTATGCGTTGTATCTGGAGGCAATATCGACACGACTCTCCTAAGTCGCTGTCTGGATCGCGGTCTAGCGGCTGAACAAAGGCTAGTCAAGTTCAAGGTGAACGTCAGCGACCGTCCTGGCAGCATTTCAGACCTCGCAAAGATCATCTCCTCTATTGGGGTGTCCATAAAAGACATTTCACAGGAGCGTGCCTGGCTGAAGGGAAACATATTTAGTGTTCGGGTAAGAAGCGTCGATAATAGTACATTATGATATAAGTGCGGTAAGTTGAAAATTACAGCCGAGGCGATATTGCTAGCCCGAGCCGTAGGCGAGGGCTATAAGGAAGCAGAGGCTGTAATTTTCAAAGCGCACGTATGTCATACGACGTTTTATAACATATTTACGAGGAAATAAATAAAACTTTGACTTTCTTAAACGAATAAATCTTTAATTACTTGTTAAAGCAGTTATAGAAATTTGAACAATTTTTAAAAGTGATTGTTACGTTGCCAGTTGCTTTTTAGCATTGAATAGTAGCACCACAATGAGCTTGACTTATATTTTTGAGAAAGTTCCATGAAATATGCTAAAAACACATTTTCTGAAAATGAATTTGCATCTTTGCTTGTTTTCCATATGATGAAATTTTGATACGCTTGTAAGTATCTATCGGTCGATTTTTCAGGCAAGAGGCTTAGAGTAGCCTTTTTCGCTGCGTTTAAGACTTGTGGCGGTGTCAAATTAATAAATTCATCACTACTTGACGACATTTTCAAATAAAAACAATACAGCGAAAAGAAAAAGCGCGCGGAATAATTTTACTTGTCCACAAATTAGCGATGCGCGCGCATCAACTTTTTTTAGGTAAAGGTACAAAAACAGCCAGTATTACTAATAAAGTAAATTAATATTTTTGTGTTTTTGTTACAGATAAATGGTTGTAATTTATTGTCAAAATTAATTAAATTAAAGAATTAAATCTTTATTTATTATATTTTATCTCCCAAAGTTAATTTTATTCATAAAATATTGACCACTTTTTTAACATAAAAACTCTTTGCTAAGATTTTAAAAAGTATCGTTCATTTTTAGACGGAGCATCTTAAAAAACCGTACATGTTACTTTATTTAAAAAAACTCGTGCGTTTCACATTACTATAACGCACAAGTGCGTAATGAGATACATTACGATATTGAAATTGGTGTAATTACAGCCACTTTACGAGCAAATATGTTATAAAACTCTTTTCAACACACTTACTCATAATGCAGTTTATAAAACAAGCGTGCTCTTACTTTACATTACAGCACTAGTGCTTTTTAATTTATATTTTTTTTAAATCTCAGCAATTAGCGTGCTTTTTACTTTTGCATTACCTCACTAGTGCTTTTTTTTTTCAATCCTCGCAAAGAGTGTTTATGACAAAAAATATGTCTTATGAAATATTTTTTCCTCGCAACTGTGTTGAAAAACGTATGAAATGCGTGAGCATTGGTCATTATTCATTACACTCTCGGCTCCATATTCCTTCGCCTTCTATATTCGTTCTTTGGTGAGATATGATGGCCAGGGTTTGAAATGGAATCTAAAGGTGGTCAACGGAACTCCTTAACGGCTAATAAATCAAACCCATCGTATTTGGGCGTATTTGTGACTTATCTTTGACCTTTTACCCAAAAGCGTGTTTTTTTTAAATTTAGATTATTTTGTTTCAGGTTAAAATTATCTGTGAAACCCGAGGCCCAGAACATGTGGACGAGCTACGCGAATTAATTACAAAGGACTACAAAGAAAGTTTCTTTCCAAGAAAATGCACCACAAAGAGTGGCATGTTCCGCACTTCCCTCACTGATTCTCTTGTAGAAGTCCATCAGCAGCATTGAATATGGTTTTGGTCGGAAAAACATGAAATTTTGGCGTCAAATGCTTGTTATTCACACTTGATTTAAAATACTTTTTATTTTGAAAGTGAATTATTATAATTTTGTTTTTGTTTTTTTTTATTAAATATAAATACAAAATATTTCACAGTTTTAAATTAGTTCTGATGTTCGAATCCAAATTACAATAAAATTTTAATTACTTAACTAGTTTCAAACATTGTCAGTATAATATTATTATAAAAAGTTAAGTTAAAAATCGACGAACGTCACTTATTATAGGAATTGCAACGTAGATTTGAAACAATAATATCTATTGTACAATGATTACTTAATATAGATATTTACTTAAAACGATAAAATATACAAATCATCAGTTCATTTACTGTTATCGAAGAGAGAGGCCGTTTGACGTTAATTTCATTAGTACTTTATTGTAAAGCTAATAAAACAGTTAATTGTGTTTAATTAAATGGAACGTTACACATATGATTCATCTGTAAGTATTTATGGTTATATTATTATTAGGTTTAACGGGTGTTACTCACTTAACTATGTTTAATAATTATGTTTATATTGTATACTTACCTACAATATTGTAACAAAAGTGATTTGGTCAGATCCAATAATACAAGTAAGTATAGTCACGTAAGAGTAACTAAAATAATGTGAAGTTAAACACGAGTCGGTGCGCAGTAGCAAAAAAATATACAGGTTCTGGACGGAGACTCTCGTAGTGGAATGTCGAATTCGAAATTAGTCCTATCTTATTCTCTCAGATTACATGTGTGAGCGTGACAAGACGTTCGTAGCGCTTGACTTTTGTATGCGAGCGCTGCGAGAATAATAACGTGCATTTTCCAACTGTAACTTACACGAAGGGGTTTGCGCTGCTATATTCACAGTATATAGTTACGTGCCGATACTGTAGTTCAAGGTCGAACTTGGTACAATCAGTTGGACACAAGTTACAATCATTGTAGTTGGACCACGGGTAACTGGTTCACTTATTTTACACGAAATTCGCATTAAAAAAATCCGAATACAAAAAATCTGATTTCGCATTTTCAGCTGACTTTAAAAAGTAGGAACAGAAATCGGACTAGTAGCGCCCAAAGTACTCTGCCCAAAAGCAGAATTTAAAAATCGAAGGTAATAACGCTAAGCAAGAGTTGTTGTTACCAATCCCTTTGCGTATCTGACTGATTCCGCTTTCGTTACATTACACTCTACCTATACACCCTAAGACTTTGTACTATCGGCATTTTCCATGAGACGATCCAACTTTAACCCATATTTCATTAATTAACTCTAATTAGCAGATAGCTTGTTTAGAGATATAGTAAACGTATATATCGTTACTGATCATTCCTCCGCGAACCGCTGTTGCAGCCGCTACACAGGGCATAGATTTAGTGATTATGTTACTATAAGGTGACAACAAATGACAAATATGGTCTTCCAGACAGTGGAGTTCGATCCCATGTGCGACAAGGAAAACCCTCAAAAGATCGCGTTTGAGGATGTTTCCGCCGCCGCCTATAGGATACAAAGTGGAATTATTAAAACGCCGTGCGTGGTAAGTTTATATATTATTATTTTTTGTGTCCCACACTAGGTCTCCTATACTTAATTGTACTTCTATTAAAAAAAATTAAAAAAAACCTACCCTCCTAAAATAATGGTGAGTATTCGTAGATGTATCTTCACTTACTGTTTTTTTTCATAGAAATCTCACATGTCATCTAAATATGGAATGGATATTTATCTCAAGAACGACTTTCTGCAACACACAGGAAGGTAAGTAACACATTTTTAAATTATTTGTAAAATTGGAACTCTACTAATTGTCATATAATTTCTGATATTTATCACAGTTCGCGAAGTTAGGATAGATCGCTACTTTCCGAATACAAAATTGAAAATGTATTGCTTTTGAAAACAGTTTAAAATTTATTTGGTCTCAACTCGTATTTCACAACCTCGCCTAGCGGTTCGGGTTGCGAGTTGCGACCTATCACTCTTTGAGACTAACTGGTCCTCACCATACTAGTTCCAAAATAAACCAAAATATTATTACAGCTTCAAAGAACGGGGTGCTCGAAACGCCTTGCTGCTTCTGTCAGCCGAAGCTAAACAGCGCGGCGTCATCTCTGCCTCCCTGGGAAACCATTCCCAAGGCCTCAGTTACCATGCCAACCTGCTGAATATCCCCTGTACCGTGGTGATGCCCAACGTGGCTCCGATTATGAAGATCGAGAATTGCCGCTCGTATGGCGCCAATGTGGTTGTCTACGGAGATGACATGAAAGAAGCCAAGCACCAAGCTATGGTGCTGGCTAAACAGAGAAACCTCACTTACATCAATGGGTTAGTATGGCTATTGTAATGGGTATAAGACTCTATAACCAGTTTAGAAAGTAAACAATACGACAACAGTACAATGAACCATGTCACGAGTAGTCATGACTCCACTAAGCTTTACACTGCAGTGATTTTAAAATGCAATCGAACAAAAATATAGAATTACAACAAAAAATAGATTTCTTTGGGTTCGGTCCGATTCAGTTTCAATACCGGATCGCTATGGTGTGTTAAAAACTTTAATGGTTATAGGACTTCTTCAAGTCTTTAGGGCCATCGCCCTTCTAAAAAAATTTCTTTATTTTCATGACCACATTACATTTTCTAAACGTTGGACGTTGGGGTACAAGTTCTGTGCTTCTAGGAATTTTGTCAAAAAATCCTCGATCTCGACGGTATATTAACTTGAATGTCTACGAGGAAGTCGCCATTCCGACGTCTCAAAGTTGGTCTAGCTATCAAGCGAAATCTCTGGATGTCTCTAGTGTTTATTCGCGATGGTGGACTTACAATCTGGTGCACCATTTATTTGTAGATCGTATTAAAAAACAATATCCTAAAATTAAACACACGTGTTTCTGGTTGACGGGCTTGTGGATTTGCGAACTTTTTAATTTTGAATAGCCTTGAATGGCAGTTGAAATGGCCTCGTACTATAGCTTTCAACTTGTTAGGTACGAAATAATTAATTAAAAAATATATGTATGTAGATGTTTTCTTTTTACAGCCTGTTAATTAACACTGCATATTTTGACAGATACGATCACCCACACATAATGGCGGGACAAGGCACAGTCGGGCTGGAGATACTTGAACAAGTTCCGGACGTGGACGCAGTACTGGTGCCTTGTGGGGGAGGCGGGCTGCTTGCTGGAGTAGCCACTGCTATCAAGCATATGAAGCCGCATGTCCTTATTTATGTAAGTATATTTGACAAACAAAACCAATCGCTTTCGTAACAAAACAAAAATCCGTTAGCGAGGAGTTAGCCCGCCGACAACCCCTAAGATGCTGGAGGACCACACCCGACGAGAGAGCGAAGGCGCTCTTTAGTATCGTAGGCTAAGATCAATTTCGGGTCGCTGCGCCAGCGGAGTAAGTAATTATTAGTATACTTACTTACTCTACTGGCGCAGCGACCCGAAGTTGATCTTAATACTAGTGTATTTGACGAACATTTACTTAGTAAGTTTATGAATATTCGTTTGATATTCGTACATATGGAAGCTTTGAAATGAAAGCGAAAGTGACCACTTTTGACACATTCGCTTCTTATTCACATTGAAAATACAAAACTATTATTATAAATTCTTTATCCGTTAATCAAGTCTACTGTCCACTTTCTGATTATACCTTAGTTCAGGAGATATATTTTTTTCGGAAGTGGAGCTAGTTTCGCTAGGGGTAGCCTCGTACTGAGTCTTGTGCGGAGACAATGATGCTGCTACATTCAGTAATAACTAATAATGGAACTAAATTAATCCGGCTGTCTTGGCTGATACTCGTATGACTTATTATTAGTAGCAAGTCTAAAAGTGTAGCAAGTAGCACTATTAATTTTTATAAATTAAAAATCACGTGGGTTAGATAATGCAATGATAAATAAAACGATGTCAGAGGTCGTTCAGATAAATCTAACGATCTTATTAAATTGTGTCGCCCTACTTATCTTTTGTTTGGGGTCGTTCCTCGTGCTTGAAGTTTGGTTCGTCACTTTGCTTTTTGTAGTGCTGTAGGTGTTTAAAAAAACAATAATAATTAGTACTTATGTACTTTCCAAAGTCGATCTACTCCTCCATCCTGTAGATATTGACTCAAATTACTGAAATTTCCTCCACAAAATATTAAAAAAGTATTTTATACTTCTATAAATACCGTGGACTCAAGAACCGGATAATCTTGTCTTGTGTACCTACGAGACTTTATTATTATCGAGTATGTCACGGAAGTTAGGTCGCATTGCATTTGCTGCAAAGTGCATATTATTAGCAAACCGTGTTTATTCTGTTCGAATCTGAAGGGCATAATGACAGGTGAATAATGCAATCTAATATTACTTGAAACTTTGATTGCATTTAATGTCCGGAGAAGAATAGTTCTAAGTCTACAACACCTAACTTTCCTAGTAAATCTTCATTCATTTAAACCAAAATATTGTTAACAGGGGGCTGAATCAGAGAAGTGTCCAAGCATGAAGTATGCGATGAGGAACGACGGACCAGTGAGTGTGGAGATAAGGTCCACCCTCGCAGATGGCCTGGCCGTTCCCACAGTCGGATATAACGCCTACCTCACCGTCAAATCCATGATTGATAAGTTGGTAGGTTGTTTTATACAGAACGTTTGTTTTTTTTAAGGCAAAAGGAACTGAGCCCATACAGCCATGTGTGATGTAAACAACTCTTTCAAGTCTTCATTAAAATGCTGGTGTGACACATTTCAATGCTATCTGTGAGAATCTTCCACGCTTCTGCACCATCTGAACCAAAGAAGGCGTCCCGGACGCAGTATGGCTCATCAAAATCCAGCCAAGTACGGATCGGGCTGCAGCGTCTTATTTGTCTTTACTTCACTGTCCCACATATTATTCAAATCTTGTCGAAGTTCTTCGAACAAGAAACACCATTCTTACTAGAAAAGCACAACTGTAAAACAATTTGCAAGACAAAACGAAACAAGGCTGACGTGGATGCCACAAAAGCGCGGGAGAAACTCCTTATGAAGAACGATCGAAGTAATTTTAGAATTATTTTTAAAATCTTTTAAGGCGTAAGTTACTAAGCCCGTGATCTCCATCTTCGGCCTCATCGTCTCATACCACCAGGTGAGATTGAGGTCAAATACGGGTTTAGATGTAAATTGAAAAAAACTCAACACTTTTTTCTGAAATGACTTGAATCGTTCTTCCAGTGGACTCTAAAAATAATTTTTTGCCAAAACAGCGCAGTTAAATTAGCAATATTTTTATCAGCAGAAAATTATTGAAGTTTACAAAACATTGTATTGTTTTAAGATAAATTGAGAAGTTATAAGTAATATTTTATGTTGGGTCTCATAAGATATAAGAGTGTATCAGAACGTAAAAATTGAGGATTAGGTCCACAATAACTTGATAAGTACTCTTATCTCGAAGGCCTGCCGCCTTATATAAGAGGTTCATGAATTACTATTAATTTTGTTTATCTTACAACTTTTAATCACTAGTTGCTTCCGGTTTTTTGCTTATAAAATTCCTTAGAGCGTATACCTGACTGGACAATAGCGAAACGAAGCAAAAAACGTAATTTGTTTTTTTTTCATCACACCTCATAAAGCGCATATTTTAGTTCATCGAAAGTTTTTCATAGAACACTAGCCTTTACTCATTTTACGTACTTTTAATTCGAGTGACACCGACTCGAATAATTATTTATGACACCAGAAATCACCAATGCGAAAGATTGACGCGCTCTATACCAGGCAATGATCTTCTTTATGTTAAAAAATCCATTATTTTTTAACTTTTTTATTAGTTACTTGCCAGGTATAATGAAAAACGTTGTGTGCGGAAATGCCATTGTAAACTCGAACCTTAAATACAAACTCGTCATTTCGTTTACAATTGCTCACTTTCCGCACTAGTATCTCAATATACTATGCCCCAAAGTAAGTGTAAGTGTAAGTCTAGTTAGTTAAATTATCTGATTTTTCAGATCTAAATCTACGAATTTGAAAGCCGTAGTGCCAAAACAGTACAAGCGTTCACGATGTTTTGTTTTATTTTTTGTTTTGCACAGATCACAGTAAACGAAGACTGGATAGCGCGTGCGATCCTCCGCTTGGTAGAACAAGAGAAATATGTGGTGGAAGGTGGAGGGGCAGTCGGCGTCGCGGCAATCATGGCTAACTTGGTGCCAGAACTTGCCAATAAGAAGTTAGTACTTATTTTCGTGTATTCCTTTTTCTATCAGGTCGATCATGTCATGAAATGCTCCTATGCGCAAAATTTCCCGGATAACTGTAGAGATACGAGTAGGTCAGACTGTAATTCTCTATATTGTTTCTAGTTCAACGGCGTTGATGGTATTACTTTACGGGTATGTGCTCAAAATTTCTTCTCGGGCAATTTCACAATGGCGATGTGCAGCGTTAGTTACGATTTCTAAAATCACCTTACTCTAACAAACAATTCATGAAATTTTAAACTTAGGTACTCATGAAGTAAGAATATTGTCTCAGCCCTATGCACCACTAGGTGTTCTAGGACCTGAAGAAGAAGAAGAATTAAGGAATGCGTCTGCCCCATAACACAATTTTTGAAATCATCCAAGCAACTTTTTTTGTGTATTTTCTTCATTCATTGACGTTCTTCGTTTATTGATGATTTAATTTTTAGGGAGTATTGTTATTATACTCGTATTCTATGCTTGCGTAGGGTTTGATCTAGAAATCAATCAAGCCATATGGCACAAACTATAAGTTCAACGATGGTATTATGATCAACATTTCTCAATATAACAGAGTGGTGTGCATCCTCTCCGGTGGAAACATTGACACAACTATCCTGGGACGGTGCCTGGAACGAGGGTTGGCTTCGGAGCAGCGTCTCGTGAAGTTCAAGGTCACCGTCAGCGACCGTCCAGGAGGCATCGCAGAGCTGTGCAAACTGATGGCTGCCTTAGGAGTCTCTATAAAGGACATCATGCATGAGCGAGCTTGGGTGCATGGGGATATATTCAGTGTTCGTGTAAGTGTTACATTACTTAAATATGTATCTCTCTTTCCTCTGAACCCAGTCTCGAATCTCGACACACCAGTTCTGTTCTCAGGCACATGATGATGATGAGACTAAGAGGCCATGCATGTTCTAAACAAATTCAGTTTGAACTGACTTGTGCGGCTTGATAGATATTTATCAGATCTTCAGCTATTGATCTAATCGATATATCAGAAATTACTACCTGAAGGAGATTCTCTTCAGGGTATCCTCGAAGATTCTTTTTCAGTTACCTATAATCATAAAGTGAGTCTATTTACATCCCCACCAATCCCTTAGAAACACGAAGTTTAGCGAAGATTTATATTCTTTGGCAATATCCTTTCAGGTAAAAGTGGTATGTGAAACCCGAGGACCTGAACACATGGAGAAACTACGAACGATGATCGCAGACACATACAAGGAGTGGTATTTCGAATGTGAGAGCACTTACACTCGCCGACCCAGCACAGACTTTTTGGAGGAGGAGGATGATGTTTCGCATTAGAACTAACTTGTATACTTACTTACTGCGCTGGCGCAGCGACCCAAAGTAGATCTTAGCTTTCGATACTAAAGAACAGCATCTCTCTCATCTCTCTGCTTCGCACCAGTTTTCGTCTGGAAGCTCTCGCAGCTCTCTCGCCGTCTCCGTTCGGTATCCCACACAACAATGCTCTCTTTGCCGTCCGATCCTCATCCATTCTCAAGACGGAGCCCAGCCAGCGGAGTCGAGATGATTTACTTTCGCCAATTATATTCGACTAAACGATCAGTTATTTAATCTCTCTGTTCTTACTAATTTTATTACTTACTTACTTACTTACTCCGCTGGCGCAGCGACCCGAAGTGGATCTTGGCCTCCGATACCAAAGAGCGCCATCGCCTTACTAATTTTATTAGTATAAGCTAATTTTTTAAGCTATATCTCATATCTTCACCTGCCTTTCCTTGAACTGAATAGGTGAAAATTCAACGATACATTGATTAATGATAAGAATCATAGCGTTAATTCTAAAATGTATCCTTAAATAAACAATCTTGGACTGAGCGTTTAGATAAGTATTGCAATAAGTAATTAGATTATTAAGTAATTTTCAAACTGTTCTTAATAACAATTAAGTCACCAAACGCTTGTTTTATATTATAGGCAGCTGTTTTCATTTTATTCAGCTCCGACTCGTTCGGAGATCTATTTCATGTTGAAATTATTTATCAATGTTTTTATGAATCTGTGATATATTAGTGACTTCTGAAATACAAATCTTACAGTACTAAAAAAAACTTTTTTTGTTATTATATCGGATAGGACGATTAGAAGAAATTAACATTCGTAAAGACCCACCAGAAATTTAATATTGCTGACTAGAGAGCGTCACTGGTGTTTTTATATATTATAACCTGACCAGGAAAATAAAAACCCTGTCCCGATGGCGCCACTACTGGTAACTTTATAATCTATGAGGAGATCGGAATGAAAAAAATAATTTCATTGATATTCGCAATATGGCGAGGGTTTTTATATTTCTGGTCAAGCTTTAAAATCTGCATTTTAGAGATTCTCAAAGTGATTTTAAAAAAAAATGTTGGTAATATATTCCGCAACATGGCGCAAATTCCTTGAAATAGTCCAACTTAGAGCATAAGACCTTTTTACAGAAAATTTTTTTTTTTCATTTTATTTAAATTAAATGGCTTTTATGAAACAATATAAAATTAAAATTGTCAGAGTATTCTGTCATTTTTAGCATGTTTTCCTAAATTTCATCTAAATTATTTGTGTTCCATTACACATTTCCCTAAACAATATGAAAAATTTATTGTGAAGATACCTTTCATTGTTATATTTTTTTGTACAAAATGAATACTGTAAGTACCTGTTTTTTCATCAGATCATCATCATAGTGGTTGAGTTGTACTATAACAGAATTCACTTGATTTCTAGGACATAGATTTTGACGAATTTTGTGATCCAAACAATCCAAGAAAGATAAAATATGATGATATCCTAGCTGCTTCGCGTCGGATCGTGGGCACCATCGTTCGGACACCGTGCTCGGTAATTCAGACATATAAATAATCATTTGGAATTAGGACCTGCCTTGTCAACCCATCCCATTCATAACCACGTTCATACCCACATGTGCGAATACAACAGCTGCATTTCTTACCTTTATACGGACCTGCCAGGCCTAAGGTATTTTTTTTGTGCCCTAACTGGGTACCTACCTGAGAATTACCTTACAAATTACATATTTTTCATGTTTGAACTTAATCTAGATAACTTCCTCTTTCGGTAGAAAGCGCATATGTCGGAGAAACTTGGCATGGAAGTATATTTGAAACAAGAGTTTCTTCAATACACAGGATGGTATTATCATTTCGTATTCATAATTTATATCAATAAAATTTAACATTTACTGATCTATTTATTCATATTAGTTTTAAGGAACGTGGGGTACGGAACGCCTTAATGTTGTTAAGCGATGAACAAAAGAAGTATGGGGTGATCGCGGCTACTACTGGTAACCATGGCATAGCAATGAGCTATCATGCCTCGCAGCTCAGCATACCTTGTGTGATTGTATTACCTGTCAACGCACCACTTAATAAGTTGACTAAGTGTGAGGCCTTTGGAGCCAAAGTAATACTTTCTGGTGGTAATATACGCGAAGCCAAAACGCATGCTATGGGTATTGCTAAGGATAAAAAGATGGTGTATATCAATGGGTAAGATACAGATTTTTTTATTTAATATAAAACTCGCATTCGATATCTATCTCGACTGACTGATGCTACACGAGCACAATTCGTTCTGTATGGTTGTCCATGTGTATGGTTGTGCCTTTGATAATTATCAAACGCTGGAAGGATTATAATCTGTCCAACATTTTCTCGTGATTTATAGATATGATCATCCGAACATAGTGGAAGGCCAAGGATCTATTGGAATAGAGATCGTGGAACAATTGCCTGCAGTAGACGCAATACTAGTTCCGACTGGAGGAGGCAGTCTTCTGAGTGGGGTTGCGATCGCAGCCAAGCATCTCAAACCTGATACCGAAATCTATGTAAGGCATTTAAATAATCTATCTACTAATAATTAAAAAAGAACGAGAGCCATGGGAACTGCAACAAACACTGAAGCCACCAAAACTGATGTAGACTCCTCTAAGCTTTATACATTTCAGGGAATTGAAACTGACAAAACCTGTAGCATGGTGGAATCACTTAGGAAGAATGAACGAATATTTCTTGAGATCGACTCTACTATCGCTGATGGCCTTGCTGTTAATAAAGTTGGAGTTAACACTTTCCATAACGTGAAAGGTCTTGTAGATAAAATGGTAATTATCAAAGTTTATATAGATACACATTTTACGCTACGTTTGGACAATTTTGATAAGGTTAGAATCTTCTCTGTACAGATCGTGGTTAAAGAAGACTGGGTGGCTCGTGCTATTATGCACATATTAGAAGAAGAAAAGTATGTATGCGAAGGCGCAGGAGCAGTTTCAATTGCTGCCATCATGGCTGGTTTATTTCCTAACCTTAAAGGCAAAAAGTAAGTAAAGCTAGTAACGTCAATGACTAGGCACAAGACGGGTCGCCGGATTGCATCCACCTTTGGACCATAGTATTGACTAGCAAATCATGTGTTTGTTTCTGACCAGAAAATTCAAAACCTGCAATGCGAGAATGAGAAAAATGTTCAACGTATTGGCGTAACGGATGTCTCTCACGATTAGAAATTCTATAATGGTATTTGTTACAGAGTGGCATGCATATTGTCCGGAGGTAACATCGACACGACGATCCTGGCACGTGCGTTGGAGCGTGGCATGGCGGCTGAGGGTCGGCTGGTCAAGTTCAAGGTGACTGTACACGACCGGCCTGGTGGCATGGCGGACATCTGTGCACTACTCGCCGGCATTGGCGTCACCATGAGGGACTGCGTGCCGGAGCGAGCCTGGGTCAAAGGCGATGTCTTTAGTGTCGAGGTACCTGTCCTCTATCATATTTACAATAGTTGCTGAGCTTTATAAAAAATTGCAAGTGTCCAGAGAAAATTAGACATCACTATCTTAGGATATTAAGAATAAAAAATTCATCATCATATACACGTGACAAGAAACATAAAAATCCTCGCCATATTGCGAAATTAAAAGGAACCATTTTTTTCATAGCGAACCAATAGCCCTCTTGACATGGTTTTTGTATTTCTGGTCAGGGTTCATCGTCATCATCATCGTTTAACGAGATTAAACCAGTATATCGTTTCTTGTTTCAGCTTAAAATAATAGCAGAGACAAGGGGTTGGGACCACACGAAGGACTTGATAGAACAAATCAAAAAGCATTACAAGGAGTACTTCTTCCAAGACATGAGCGAGCGTACAGACAAGACAGCGGGCACCAGGCGCGGACCTTGTCTCGCCCCCAACCCGGTATGCATGCAGAAATAGACGATAGGAATCTAGTATGAAGACCTAACATATGAACTGTTTGTACCTATACACGTATTTATTCTTATACAGTGGATTGAAACTTTATTTATACAATAATAAAATATTATTTATTGAAGTGTTTGTATTTTTCTATGATCCTTTTTTTTGTAATAAATTTCGAGACTGACTCTACCCAGGACTTTCTATACTATAGTACACACTATACCCTTTAGTACTTTGTCGCTTTAACTAATTTGACACATTGATACGAATGTCAAGGAATCATAATGTTCGGGCCACACCTGCGTCTAATGCCGTATTTTTTTTAATTTTTTTATTTTAATTATTGGTCTTTGGTATTGTGTATGCCGTTAATTACTGTACATTCATTCTACGCTGGCAGCTGTCAACGTTACGAGTAGAAGAGTCGGAACTTGAACATCACTTTTTTTACGGTACCTAGTCCTTCTTGTGCCAACATTACACATAAAATCCGGAGTACCAAACTCTACAAAATCAAGAACTAGTATTTGTATCCTGTATGTTGGTACAAAAGGACATGGTTACAGTTCTTATTTTTTTCATAGTACTTAAGAAAGTACTAACGGACGACGTCCGGTCGGACGTCCCAGATACCGCTGGCGCAATGAAGTGGAGAAGGATCTGCGGGAGCTCCAGGCGCCTGACCGGCTCGAGACTGCGCAGGAGAGAGAGCGATGGCGCTCTTTAGTATCGGAGGCCAAGATCCACTTCGGGTCGCTGCGCCAGCGGAGTAAGTAAGTAAGTAAGTACTTAAGAAAGTACAGGCTAAAGATTAAAAAAACAACGAGATACTACAATGTAGCTGCGCACGTTCGAAGAAAATATTGAAAAATTGATGCGAAAACCGAATAACCGATAAGAATGTTGCGTTATTTAATGTCATGTAACTGAGTTGGATAGTTTGTAATTATTTTTTCAATATGATTGTAATAAGTTAGCATAATTTGTATTCCCGCGTTAAGTACACATTTGCAACGTTCAGGTTACGTCCTATCGAATGTGCCAGCCATAGGTAACATCGTAGAATGACATTAAACGCAGGTGTGGTCGGGTCTTAATGGGCTAATTTTTAACCATACTAACTTCCGTCCAAGGAAATTTTATATACTGTAGGTAAGTACCAAATAATAACTTCATGCTTCCATCAGAGATAATCTATGTCAAGATTTGACTCAAGAATAGTCAACAACGTAAAAACGTAAACAAACCAGAGAAACCAACAAACCACTATGTAAGCGACCTTCTACGAAAATAACAAATATCCAGTAAAATCCAGTCACATCTCACAATGCCGAAATCAGGGAAACCTGTAAAAGAACTCGAACCTCTGCCAGATCCTCAAGCAACCATGGGTATTGCTCCCGCAGTACTTGCTAAGCGAAACAAATTCAAAAAGACTTGGTGTCCTGTACGTATTAATTATCAGAAATTACTTAAATCCAGAGATGAGCACAGTACTCATATTCTTACAACACATTTACAGAATCCGGATATTGAGTTTGATGCAAACTGTGACGAGGATAATCCGAAAACGATAACGTACAAAGATATTTCAAGAGCAGCAGTAGCCATCAAAGAAATCATCCCAAAGACTCCACTCGTGGTTTGAAAAATGATTTAAATATACTTATTTTTTATTTTGATTTTATTGAGCAATCAACAGCGTACATCATAGATTTAACAGAGTGAATTAATGAGAATAAGGCAAATAACAGACTGCCCCGTAGTTACGGAAGCCGAGTAGTCAAGATAATGAAAACTAGGTGCTAAAATAAAAAGTTGAAAATTAAAAAAAATTAAAAGATAACAGACATATAGGAACAAGCAATAGTGGGCTCTGAAAAAAAAATTATGCTTAGTGATTAATTTTTTTCTTTCTTACTTACTTTACTTACATAGTTGTTTCTTATATAGGCTATCTGATTGTGATTTCTTATATAGGGTATCTGTTTATGATTTTAAATCTTATTTTAGAAATCCCGATCATATAAAAAACATGATATGGAACTTTATTATAAAGTTGAATCATTTCACCAAACTGGAAGGTAAGAAATGAAATCGAATCATAATTTTTTAATTATTGTATCGAATCGACAAAGTAAATAGTTATGTTAGACGATATTTTTTGTTTGTTGTTTTAGTTTTCATGAGCGTGGAGCTATCAATGCATTATTGAACTTAAGTACTGAGCAAAAGTACGCTGGAATCATCACTGCGTCTCTCGGAAACTGGGCTATGGTATTTTGCTCATATTGTGAATTATGAGGCATCCATGAGTTGCCAGAAACCTCCTTAATGCTAAGGCTTCCTTAAGTCTTGTATCATGTCTAGAGAGCTACGGGGGCGTAGAAAAGCTAGCATGTATATTAGCGAAGGACGTTTCGTGCAACTGACGGTTATACTTTGATAAATGGTTCTTGAGCTGTATTCACCTTATCTTTTTTGTACAGGCATTAGCATATCATGCTCGTAAAATGGACGTGAGAGTGACCGTTGTGCTTCCTACAAACACACGATTGGTCACAGTCGACAAGTGTAAAGAGTATAAAGCTAAAGTGATCCTACATGGAAACAACCTTGCAGAAGCAAAGCGTCATGCTTTCACTATACTTAGTGGGGACATACCCCCTCTACCAATTTACATAAATGGGTAAGATATATTTTTTTCTACTTCCATTTTGTAATTTGTTCATGTGGTTTCACAATCAGCAAAAAAATCTTCATTCCTAAGGGTAATTACGTAATGAACATTACGATACCGTCAAAAAAATTGTCACATTGGAATAAATTTAAAAAAAATTTAAATGCCTACGATACGAGACTACAACTTGGAACACGCACTATATTATCGACGGAGTTTTGACGAGCTGTCATGGCGTGTTGTTGGACGCTTCATAATAGTTTGTATTTTCAATTATTTAGGTATTTCATGGTCGTAAAAAAAGTATTGTATGTAACTGCACGTAATTAGCCGTTGTAAAACTCGTCTTTTCTATTTTATTCAAAACTAAACACTAATTTTACAATGGCTGTAATTACGTGTCTGTTCACATATTTAATTAAATTATATTCAAACTGTCAATTTATTACATACAAAGTAACAAAATATAAGTAAAATGTCATACTATAACTAAGCAAAAATTATACAAAATAACTTCAGTCAAACAACCCCCCGCGAAGTGCCCCCTGGCCAAAAGTACCCAGAATACTCGCGGCGTTCCCTCGCTGAATGGCGAGGGAGATGCGCTGTACCAAAAAGTGGCCGGCACGCGGATCACCTCCTCTCTCCTTAATTCGCCTCCCCACAGCGCGAATCAGATCCTTGGCCTCGGAGCCCCATGGTCCCGCGGTTTCAACTGCCAAAGGCACGAAGTCGTACATCGATTCCAGGTTGGAGTACTTTAGGTGCTTCCTCTGGGCCGCCGCCTCGGCAGCTGCACCTGCAGTCTGCCGAGTGCTGGCGAGATGGCAGGGCGCGAAAGTGCTAACGCACGTCGCGTCCCAGAGGAGACAGCGCCCTCTCGCCCATGGAATCAATGTAAGACCGTCCGGCCTCTTGCCGTCCGCACGGGACAAACCGGGGGGCTCCAAGACGCACGGTACCTCAGCTGAAACCATGGCCCGTCTGAGGATTCTGAAACCATGGCCCGTCTGAGGATTAATCGTGTCTGTTGCATAAAATACATAAATATATAGGATTATAGATGCCGAAATCAGCATTGCGAAAAATTGACTCAAGAACATTATAGGGTATCTAGCTTGCTGATTGAGATTTTTATATGATGAAGGAAAGTAGACGAGCAGATGTGCCACCTTAAGGTACCTAAGTGGACACCATCACCCATAGACATCTCACCTCACTGAAATATTGCAAGAGGATATTTGATGCGCTCTTGAGAATATGGATTAATTAAGCTTGCTCTTTTATCCTTTAAATTGGAACGGCAGAAATAGGTAAACGTTTAAATCTGAACAGATCATACACAAAAGTAGTAATTATGATTTTTGCAGTTACGATTATCCTCAGGTGATAGCAGGAGCAGGCACTATCGGTTTAGAGATAATGGAGCAGTTACCAAGCACTGAAGTTATACTAGTACCCGTGGGGGGAGGTGGACTTATTGCGGGCATCGCCGCAGCAGTCAAGCAAATCAAACCTGAAGTTCATATTTACGTATGTTTCTCTGAAAATGTTATTTTTTTTTATTTATTTTAAATCAGGCAAAATGCAACCCATACAAATTATTAAATACAAATGTAAAAAGAACTTAAACAAAAATAAGCTAGGCACGTATTAAATTATACAATATAA
Source organism: Hofmannophila pseudospretella (assembly GCA_947369225.1). Classification (NCBI taxonomy): domain Eukaryota; kingdom Metazoa; phylum Arthropoda; class Insecta; order Lepidoptera; family Oecophoridae; genus Hofmannophila; species Hofmannophila pseudospretella. The sequence continues at coordinate 8,408,805 of OX376330.1, read as the reverse complement.
GACGTTATTTTTTGTTCGGACTCCGGTGCATGCGCAACCAACTCTTAAAAAATACATTCTCAAATAAGTTGTCATTGAGGACAGACACTAACTCATTTTTAGAGTCACGCACTCTGTCCTAGAAAGTTGCCACCCTGCTCCTTAGCACCGCGAAGTAATCAGGGACCCTGGCGTCGGCGAACATGCTCGTCGCGCTGCAGTAACGAGGCAGTCTTAATAGAATGCGGAAGGCATCGTTATACTGGACTCTAAGGATGTTGTAGGATCTTCTCGTGTATTTGATCCAAAGCTGCGATGTATAGTATACACATGCAATATGCTTTGAACAGCGTTACTTTAACAAACTTTTACTTTTCCAAATTCCTTTTAGGTTAAAAATATAATTTGTAATTTGCTTGCACAGAAAGTGCGACGGAATCCCGACTTACAAGATACAGGTTTTCGACCTAGTTTGTAAGTCGGGGGTCCTTTTGTTGTGTGATTTTTTTTCATTTCAACATCATTAGAGCACCTAGCAAACCTTCGAGCGAGCATGTTGCACGTTAAGTCCAACTTATTCAATGTCGCTGTGTAAATGTGAGCATAACATGAAAAATAAAAAGTCGACTCATCGACTGCAACGCAACTCAAGTGTTATGTAATGTTATGTTATGATTCAGGGTATAGAGTCGGCAAAGAGCTGCGCTTTCTACAAAGCAATGGACCGAGAGCGACCCTACAAAACTGCAGTAGAGGCTGGCTTGGCCACATCTTTAGCAGTGCCGATAGCTGGTTATAACGCATTTCATACTGCGAAATCTTTTATTGATAAGATGGTAAGTAACCCAACACGGGTTTCTGTAAAGTATGGCTATGGCATTCGTTGAAAATATGTTTTAATATTCGAAAGGTTGTTTAATCGTTCCTAGATCTTGCTAATATGTTCGATATTACTTATGTTAGACGAGTACTTCATATGGCGACCGAAAGATAAAGAGGAATATAGAATGTAGTAAGTGGATCTCAATAATGGCATCGGAGGTATGTGTGTATTGTACATTTATCAACAGGTGTTAGTAGACGACGATTGGATATCCAGAGGAATCATGCATTTGATAGAAGAGGAGAAATTTGTAGCAGAAGGTGCTGGTGCAACTAGCTTAGGCGCTCTATTGGCTGTTCCTGATGTACTTCCAGAACTGCAGGGCAAAAAGTGAGCTTTTTCTTTAACAACGGTTCATGTTTTCTTTACGTAAACTGAAACATTCGTTCACGTAGAAGTGTTTAGATGATCCATGCAAATAAATTTCTTTTAAAAAAGGAAGGTATGATGGATTTGATGTCCTTATCATCATTTTTCTTTCATCAATATTCATTATAATCGGCTTGTCTTGTCCTGTCTTGTCACTTGTCGTGTCATCTCACTGCAGTATCCTTCATCTCGGTCTATACAGCCAACTTTTTGTTGATATTGTCTGTCCATCTAGCTACTGGACGAGGACGACTTGCAGCCGGTTTACACTTGGTCGAATAGAGTGCCGAGTGCGTACTGCCAGGCACTCGCCACTCGCCATTTTACTCGACCAAATGTAAACCAGTCATTACTTTACCTGTTTTTCCAGATATTATACATTACATATACCTAAGAACTTTATTTTGACAGTGTGGTTTGCGTAATTTCTGGCGGTAACATTGACGCTGTAATAGTGCCTCGATGCATAGAGCGAGCGAAAGCAGTAGAAGGCCGCCTGATTAAACTAACTGTAAGATTTATTTACATTTATTGGTCTCATTATTTACACACAGAAACTATCTAGATACCTATATTCCGATGGGCTATATCAGGCTTTAATTGTACCATATTATTTCAGGTAACATTGCCTGCGGATTACCAAGGTTTACAATTAAAAGTTTTGAGTATGATCGCTAATGTAGGAGGTAATGTCCTTTATTTAGACACTGAGCACAATTGGCTCGAACAAGATGACTTTTTTACCATCCGCGTAAGACCATACGTCAATTGTTATATATCTAATAATTTAAAATATATTTCATTATTATAGCATAGGTCATAAATAAATAACAATTATTACTTTCAGCTAAACATGATAATTGAAACCCGTGATCTAGAACACGCTTGTACGCTGAAAAGAGTCATGGAAAGATTATTCCCCAAAATTTGCGATTTTTTGGAAGATCCCTTCAGCCCTATACCAATCTGTGTTTGTTTCCCCAAAAAGAGAGTTTTCAGCAGATAAGTTGTTGATGTGATAATGTAAGTTGTTTACCAACATGTGATAATGTGAGTATTATGTTATGACTGACCAATTTAAAAGCCCTTCCTATGTTGTTAATTCTGTAGAATAAACGCAACCCTCATCCTCATTAATGACGAATGCGACTAGCTAGATGTATAAAGAAGAAAGCCTGACCAAAGAAATTCAGTCGAATAAATGTTTGGATGTTATGCTTATAGCAATTACAAAGGGAGACGCAGTGATTATAAGCTCGAGCACTGGATGATTGCGTAGCCAATATTAATAATTATTATACTTTTTTTTTGTTTTCAGAATAATTACTCAAATAGAAAATCAAAGAGCATAAAGCATAAAGTTCTGTAGTCCTGGACGAATCTGTGGGAAGAATGTATCTGTCTATAGTTTCTTTTGGTATAATCTTTGCTATAGTGTCAGTTGTCCAACTTTTCGTACAAAACTATGGTACAAAATAACCTTACAAAAACGCACGATGTAACTGTTTTATTTTGATTTGTTACACGACATCAAATCCATAATGCCAATATTATAAGTGAAATGAAATTCTTCAAACAGTAAATAACAGCTACTCACTACCAAAAATGACTAGGCGCGATGTAAGTTTTCCAAATTGAAGTACCCATTCTAGATTTTTTCTATCATTTAGTGGATCAGTAAACCAAAATATAAAGTGTAAATTATATTTCTTTCATAGGCAGACTTCGATGAATTTTGTGATCCAGACAAACCCAGACTAATCAAAATGGATGATGTGTTGGCCGCATCAGATCGTTTAAGATCAAATATAATATACACGCCATGCTCGGTAGGTTATTTTACAAGTAGCTCTTTACAGAATTTTGTTTCAATCAAGTTTTATTCAGTTATTGTTTCGTTTATCCATATGTATTTGCATAAACGTAAACTTTTCAGGCATCCCATTTTCAAAAGGAATTCCGGATGAAACTGTATTACAAACTTGAGATGCTTCAAAAAACGGGCAGGTAAGAAATGTTTCTACTGAACACATTACCTTTAATGTGCAATAGAGTTACATCAAAATGTTTGATATCAACAGTTTCAAAGAAAGAGGTGTTTTACACGCCCTTCAACTGATGCATCCAGAGAAGAAACACCATGGAGTAGTCTTGGCTTCGCTCGGCAACGCAGCGATTGGTATATGCTACCACGCCTCGAAGCTTGACATTCCTGTCGTGACAGTCATGCCTCAAAGCGTGCCAATCGCCATGTTGCAGAGATGCCATAGCCTCGGCGCCAAAGTCATTGTGCATGGAAGTAACTTGATGGACGCTCAGAAACACGCACGTGCTATTGCGAGGGGTAGAGGAGCTATTTACATCAACGGGTTTGAAGTTCATAATTTCTTTCCAATGAAAGTCTCCCATATTTCACACATTCCTTTTTATCGTACACCTATACACATTTAGCTCTTTCATCTGTCTTCCTTCTTTTATCCGTATTTCTTGCAAATAAATTCTCATTTCCTATCAAGAGATCGTGCTTGTACAATCACGCTACCAAAAGGCTACCATAATCACGGCATCTATAAGGATCTGTTCATTTGTCCACTTAGCCGTGACCATCCAAATCTACTCGCCGGGTATGGTACTATAGGCCTGGAGATACTGGAGCAAGTACCGCTCGTGAATGCAGTGATCCTGCCCGTAGGCTGTGGCGGCTTGGCCGCAGCCGTCTCCAGCGTCATCAAACGCATTAAGCCTAAATGTCTTGTTTATGTTAGTAATGCCAATGTTCAATATTTTCATTTTCGATCTATGCAGCCTTTTCAGGTATATAACTAATGGTAACCCCCAATGCAGGGTGTACAAACGGAAAACATGCCAGTATTCTTCAAATCTCTGGAAAACGGTGCGCCGACGATAATCCCTATGCAAACGACTATTGCAAATGAAATAGCAGTACCACACGTTGGCGTTAATTCATTTTCTAATGGCCAGTCATATCTTGATAAAATGGTAAGTAATTTATGGTCCATATGTGCTGAATGTGGATATACTAATATAATCATCTCATGGCAATATATCGTTTTTGAAGTTGATCGTAAACGAGGATTGGATAGCTCGTTCTGTGCTGCATTTGGTGGAAGAGGAGCATTTAGTGGTTGAACCAGCAGCTGCGTGTACGCTGGCTACCGTAATAGGACAACTCGTACCGGAGCTAAGATCCAAGAAGTAAGCGAAATCCGCATTCGGAAATTCTTCTTACAACTTTCTACGTTACAAAGCTTCATGATTCTTCATCTCGTAAAATTGCTTCATCGCTTTTATTCTGTCTGATCGTGTTATTTTTAACCCCCGATCGATAGTGCAAAGACGTGTTATAAGTTTGACACGTATGTCTGTCGGTCTGTTTGTCTGTGGCATCATAACTTGACAACGGATGGTCCGATTTGGACCCGGTTTATTTAATTTAATAGATAATTTTGTCGAGAATGTTCTTAGCTAGGTCTGACTAGGTCTGTGTTTCTTAAATTTTTAATTTAGAGTTATTCGCCAGTGTGGTATGCGTTTTGAGTGGAGGTAACATCGACAATACTCTCCTAGCCCGCACCATCGATAGAGGACTTGCCGCAGAAGGTCGTCTGATGAAGTTTAGGGTATGTCATTGATAATTTCCGCAGTCACATTGTCTTAGATTATAATACAAACTTCTTTTCATTGAATTCGTAGGTAACCGTACCGGACAGCTCAAGTGCGCAAGCAAAACTGTTTAAGCTCCTTGAGAGCGAAGGATACAATGTTTTGTGGCAGTTTCAGGAGCACAAATGGTTGGATGATGAGACATATAAATTAGAGGTAAGTAATAGTAATAATACAAAGGTACTCTGCAGTATAGAAAGAAAGAAAAAAATCTTTCCGGAACGCACATATACATAACAATTACACAAGATAAAAATGATCATAATTTCATAATTTCAAACAAACAACACAAAAGACAAGAATAATAATGTAAAGTACATGCCATGGAGTTGGAGAAAATACTCATACCAATTTATTTTAGATGTAGAGCATTCTTTAAAACTTGGGCGACATATAATTGAGCGAGATTGTTACCGACACTTATCTCCCTGCATATAAATATACAGGCAAATGTTGAATATATTGGACAATTTCAGATGAGAATAGTATGCCGGACAAAGAATCTGGAGCATGCCTTAGAGCTAAAGACCCTCATGGACAGAGCATATCCCTTAATGAGTTTCTTTGAAAATCAGCCTTTCAATGACAGTAGGACTTGTGCATGTTACGTCCGAACTCGCATGATTTGAAAGTGTGGCATAGTGCTTGTCCAGGTACCTATTGTCCTTAATTTGTTAAAAAGTTCGACAGACAACCGGAAACTACTACACCAACCAACAAATCCGTCGCAATGTGTTTGAACAACATTATAAATTATAGCATATTTTAGCAGATAAAAAGGCTTTCGAGATGTAATTAATTTCTTTTTAATTTTTAACTGGAATTATTAGCTGGCTGTAAGGAAAGAAATTATACATGGGCCCGTGATCCAGTTCCATGGCCAACATTGGTCAGGGCTCTTGCATGGGTCATGAATTTTTGTAAAAAAACACTGTCAAAAGTTGACGCAAACTTGATGTCATCAAAGTCAAAATACCTTATGAAAATACATCAAAATAATACACAAATAATTTAATAGTAAGTAAATGAAGTAAGCAAAATACCACAAGAGAAATCATGAAATTCTTTGTGTAGAGAAATCTGCAAGAAAAAATAAATAAAACTACATGTACAAGTACCACAATGTCTCGTCGTCCTGTAAGTGCGTTCTGTATTTTTCCTAATTCTTTTGCCCTTTTGAGTGTTCAATTTTCTATTGAACACTCAATAAACTTAGTAATGGGGCAAAAGAATACACAAAGCTAAATTCAACATTACCTATGATTTGGGCTACGACGTCTCCCTTTTGATTTTATTTGGTGCATGAACCTTAAAGTGAACATTTTTTAAAGATGACCCCTGACTTTTTTTCAGGATGATTTCGATGCATCCTGCGATCCGGACCACCCCAAAATACTACAAATGAAAGACGTGTATAAAGCCCGAGAACAAATAGAGTCAAACATCATTAGAACACCATGTGTGGTAAGTAAAGAACTTACCACGCATGGTTTTCTAATGATTATAGCAACCATAATTTGATTAATCTCTGCATTTAATAATAAACAATTTTTTTATAGCCGTCGCATTACCAAAAGGAATTTGTAATGCGCCTGTATTACAAACTAGAAATATTACAGAAATCCGGGAGGTAAAAATTAAAAATCTGATATGTTTCATCTTACTGTGGAGGAACAAACATACTTACACGTTATGTTTAAACCAACAGCTTTAAAGAAAGAGGTGTTTTGAACGCGTTACTACTCATGCCTAGGGACAAACAGAAGATAGGAGTAGTTGTGGCTTCACTTGGTAACGCAGCAGTAGGAATGTGCATCTATGCATTGAAGCTTAGAATCCCTGTAATAGTGGTGATGCCCACTTGCGTATCAACCGCAAAGTTGCAAAGATGCTATAGCCTTGGTGCCAAAGTTATTGTACAAGGAGGAAACTTAATGGAAGCTCATAGATACGCCCGTGCTATTGCAAAAGATAAGGGTCTCACTTACATCAATGGGTTAGTATTTTATGACATACTTTCATTGATCAAATCCCTGAATCTATCATATTATTATCATGTCACTATCATATTTCCTGTAATGAGTAAGCACATCAATACCTATTCGAAGTATTTTCTTCTCTAGTCATATTCCCTCACTGATGAGTGTCGTAATAATTTTTTTGGCAAATTTAATATGGTGGTATGGTATGTCATTGCTCTCCCCATTTCACAACAGTCATCTCAGTGCAGGTTTACTCACTATGTTATCGCGGTTAGAGCAGTCGGTAAATGTACATAAGTCTTTAAGAAAATCGAAAAACTCATTAGTTGCCTAAAACTTGGCTTGCCTGAAATGGCAGCCCTCCCGCATCGCTAGCTACTACGCCACCGACGCACCATATTGAAGTCTTTTATTCAATCTGATTAGAAATAATTTGTTCAATGAATTTAAACTAAGTACCTATGTATGAGATCGTGAAGATGACACTACCAAACAATTTGAACAAACTAACAAGTTTATTTAACAACATACTTGACTCTGAAGTCATTCCTATACAGTGGACAAATAGTACCATAATCCTCATCCATAAGAAAAGTGATAGAAGCGAGATACGCAATTACCGCTCAATAAGCCTTATGTCAAAAGTTTATAAAGTCTTTTTAAAGATAAAACTAAACCGTATAACAAAAACTCTTGATGAACAACAGCCGAAAGAACAAGCAGGCTTCAGATCAGGATCCAGGTCCACTGTAGACCACATGCACGCTCTAAAACAATTGATAGAAAAGTGTCCAGAATATGGATACCCACTATATCTAGCTTTTGTAGACTACAATAACGCATTTCACTTACTGGTAGAGATACTTAGAGATCTAGAGTGGGATAGAGTTGGTATCAACATAGACGGCTCACGGTTAAACCACCTAAGGTTTGCCGACGGATAGTTAAGTTATATATAATTTTGTACACTCTTCTTTGTTAGCAATAAAAGGCTTTGAAATAGATGTATTGTTATGCAGCCGTGACCATCCACATCTTCTTGCCGGGTATGGTACCTTAACTTTGGAGATATTGGAACAGTTGCCATTAGTGGATGCCGTGATTGTACCTGTGGGTTGTGGTGGTCTTCTCGCTAGCGTCGCGACAGTCATCAAAAACTTGAAGCCCAGCTGCCTTGTTTACGTTAGTATGACTATCAATTTAAGCTTTCACACGTACTCTGGTTTCTACTAGTTAAATACTATTTTCTTTGTAGGGTGTAGAACCAGCAGGTATGCCAGTATTCAACAAATCGCTTGAGAATGGTGAACCGTGGTCAGTACCGTTGGAGCATTGCATTGCAGACGTCGTCGCGGTAACTCATGTTGGTGTAAATTCCTTCAATACAGCGGCTAAACTCATCGATAAAATGGTACTGGTTTCTACTCAAATACCTAACTAACTTTACGACTATTTACATAAATACACAATAGATATTTTGTTTCTTTTTAAAGCTTCTTGTAAATGATAGTTGTATCAGTCGCGCTATGTTGCATTTGGTGGAAAAGGAGCGTTTAGTAGTGGAGGGAGCCGGAGCGTGCTCTTTAGGAGCAGTTATGGGAAATCTAGTCCCGGAGCTAAAATTAAAACAGTAAGTCCCACCAAGAATTTCTTGCCGATATTGAATTCATTGGCAGATGGATTTTCATTATTTGTTGTTAATTTCTCAGTGTGGTGTGCATTTTGAGCGGCGGGAACATTGATCCTATATTCTTTCCGCGTTGCTTAGAAAGAGGGCTAGCATCTGAGGGTCGATTGATAAAATTCAAGGTAAAAACTGAGAGTCATAAAATTGTGACAAACAATATAACAATCTGGGTATCGTATTTTATGTGTTTTGCACAATTGAAAACTGTCGAAATAAAAATAAAGCCGGTAATTAAACCTATGACCTTCAAAAACCACATACTTCTGTAGGTTGGGATAAAAGAAGGTTCAACAGCACTAGCAGAACTGCTAAAACTCCTTGTGGACGGAGGCTACAACTTAGTGCGGCAGTTCCAGCAGCACCGGTGGTTCGAGAATGATGTCTACAGAGTAGAAGTGAGCATACCTTTATATCGGTCCACGTTATTTATTATATCTTGAGCATAGTATGATTACTACTCTGATAAGGAAGAAGACCGCTAAGCGCAAAACGTGATTTTCGAGATAATTGCAGAAACGCGTCGAATTAGTTTTCTAATATTTCTGGAATTCTATGAAAATTCCAGAAAACTCCAGAATTTTTCAAAGAATAATTCTAGAAAACCAATTTGTAGCGTTTTTGTGTTTTCCTCGACAATCACGTTTTGCACTTAGCGTTCTACCATTTGAAATTGACATGTTTTTCTCTACCAGCACAGATTTCAAAGTAATGTTTTTAGTAAACTGCTTTGAGTCTTTATTTTAGATGCGACTTGTATGTGAAGCTAGAAATATTCAGCATGGACTAGAGCTAAAGAAGATCATAGAACGAGAGTACTCCTATACCGTCTTCGAAACTGAACCCTTCAACGACAAGAGATCGTGCCCATGCGTCGTCAGGAAGTTCATGTTATTTCCATGAAATAAAAAAGTACTTCTAGCTTAGGTATGTATATAGTTGTATATTCATTATACTTGTGGCGGCTTCCCGCCACAACGACGGCGCATGCGCGCTGTGCTGTCTGCGCGCGCTGCTGACGTCTCAAAACAATCGCCTCCACTTTTCTGATACACGCGCTGTCACTCCTCTTCCTTTCATCATCGCAATATTGTAAATACATTTTCATCTTCGCATCAACATGCTGACTTTCATTCTGTGGGGCACACGGCTCCATATACTTAAGGGCGCAACTAGTACGATTTCTGTATAACTAAAACAGAAATTCCTTCGATTTCTATGGTTATATATAACCTACCGCTGCGTGCAAGAAGTTTAATTACAGAAAGGGACACCTACTTTTCAAATACTTTTTACAAAACTGATGGATGACGTGCATGAACAACTTTAGACCAAAGACTTGCTTTTGGCAATGTCACAAACTTGCAATCAATGAAACTCACTAAAAAGACGATGAAATTTAATAAAATAAATAGCCATACGAGTACAAACTGAAATTAACATAATAACGAGTTTCAATAACTCTTGGATATGTAAACATTATGTATATTTATATACTTAATTTAGGTTGATAATAGAGTATTTACAGGTGTTGTAAACGAATATCTAACATTTTCAGTAAGGCTCCCGAATAACAGACTATGGAATTGTACCAATCAGATGTGTATGATGAATTCTGTGACCCGGATAACCCAAGGCCACTTCAAATTGAAGATGTAAAGGATGCAGCAGTACGGATAAAGTCGCACATTATTAATACGCCATGTATGGTGAGATTTTCGTTAAACCAAGTTCTACAACCTTCAATACTAGTTTGAAGTTTGCTAGTTAGTAAAATTTAATATTCATTTTCAGCCATCACATTACCAAAAGGAATTCGTAATGAAATTATATTACAAACTAGAAATACTGCAAAAATCTGGAAGGTAATAGAAATACAAGATATCTTCACTAGTTTTATTTTACACTATGCAACTACGTACTAATAAATATATATTTTCAATATCAACAGTTTCAAAGACAGGGGCGTTTTAAACCTGCTGAAACTCATGCCTTTCGATGTAAACTTAGGCATAGTTATAGCATCGCTTGGGAATGAAGCAATAGGGATGTGTTACTACGCATCTAAGCTTAAAATCCCAGTTATAGTAGTAATGCCTACTTGTGTGTCGCCCGCAAAGTTGAAGAAATGCTATAGCCTTGGAGCCAAAGTGACTGTGCAAGGCGGAAACTTGGTAGAAGCTCAGAAAGTCGCACGTGTTATAGCGAGAGACAGGAGTCTCACTTACATTAATAGGTTTGATATACTTATTGCTTTTAAAACATATGAACACGTTAAATAAGGAATTATTGCAAGTACGCTTTTTCTTTCAGTCGTGACCATCCAGATATTCTTGCTGGATATGGCACCGTAGCCTTGGAAATACTGGACCAGGTACCATTTGTAGATGCCGTGATTGTGCCGATTGGTTCTGGCGGCCTTATTGCTGGCGTCGCGACAGTAATCAAACATTTCAGACCCAAATGTCTCGTTTATGTTAGTTATAAGATAAATATTGTAGAATTTAGAAGGCACATAAGAATATCTCTTGTGTAGCAGCTTGATTCACACAATATTCGTCTGAAGTACGCTTTTTTCGACACAGGGTGTGGAGCTTGAAAGCATGTCAGTATACTATGATTCGCTGGAAAACGGTGAACTGACATCAGTCCTTACTCACCCAACCATTGCAGATGGGATAGCCGTGACGCAAGTCGGTGTTAATTCCTTTTACAATTCTGCCAGCCTCCTCGACAGACTGGTAAATGTGTTTTGTTTCTATTCGGCATTTATTTCTTTTGTCTTTGTTGAATAGTGACCAACCATGTGAGAATACCAGCGGCGTCTGGTTGGTACCCCCGTCAACATTCATAGCAGAGCCTTGGCTCTGTCGGTCCTTGGACCGTTTTAGTTTACATGTGTCAATCTATATAGTCTGTTCTTTTACAATTTGCGTTTTCTCTTTGCAAGCTTCTTGTAGATGACGACTATATCGCTCGCTCAATACTGCATTTGATGGAAAAGGAACGTTTGGTCGTTGAAGGAGCGGGCGCATGTTCTCTAGCAGCTATTATGAGTAATCAAGCGCCAGAGCTAAAATTAAAGCAGTAAGTAGGAATCAGTTGACAGGAGCCTACGAATACACTGTGTGGACAAAATAAACATAATGATACACCAAGTAGGTACGTAATATAATGCAAAGAGCTTTCTGCGGAAATAATTCAAGGTGATGTGCTAATTATTTATGTGAATTTGTTCCGTTATATTTACTTATTCATGTTTTTCTTCAGTGTGGTGTGCATTTTGAGCGGAGGAAATATCGACCCTGTAGTCTTTTCTCGTTGCTTAGAAAGAGGACTATCAGCCGAAGGGCGATTGATAAAAATCAGGGTAACGCATTCGTTACTTAGCTCATTCATCTTTTAGACAATAAATTAGTAACTTTCATTTTGAAGTCATTAATAATTTCTGTAGGTCGGAATAAAAGACAGCTCCGTCGCACAAACGGAACTGATGAAGCTTGTTGAGAAAGCTGGCTACAACGTGTTGCGGCTATTCCAAGAGCACCGGTGGCTGGACAATGATTTCTATAAATTAGAAGTAAGTATTGCTAGATGGAGAGAAGAAGAAGAGAGGCATGCCAAGACACAGATTCGTGGCGCTACATTCTCACTGCCTACCCCGCAAGGGATATAGTGTGATGGTATGTATGTATTACTAGATGGAGCGGATTGGAGCGACGACCTGCGCAAAGTGGCAAAGACGATGCGAATAGTGTCAAAGATCGGACCGGATCGGATCAGTGACGCAACTTGGCTATCAATGAAATGTTATAGACTGTGTGCACGCAAGACTTGAAGCTAAGGCTAAAAAAAAAGAAGATGTGTATCCCCAATAGGTGAAGAAATATATCAAGCTACCAGTACACCAGAGTTGTGTTTCTTTTCAGGTCCAATTTGTATGTGAAGTAAAAAATCTTCAGCATGGGTTAGAGCTAAAGAAGATCTTAGAACGAGCATACCCTTACACAATTACCTTCGAGAACGAGCCCTTCCACGACAAGAAAAAGTGCCCGTGTTTAAAAATGTCTCATAATTATGATTGGATTGAATAAAAAGAATCGATCCGGTGTACAAAAGTACCTAAATAGTCTCATAGCAATTACATAAGTCAGATGCGACGGGTGAGGTGGGCTGAGATGAATAATTGTGTACCTACTGTGAAACATTTTCTATTATATAATATGTTCGGAGGAATATCGCCGTCAAATTCCAGTTGAGGCCAAGAATGTTTTAGAACCTTTTTTACTACATCAAACCTGTTACCGTTCTCCCATGATATCGTATCGCATTTTCATAGTAAATAAAAATAGTAATTTTTACTTACAATTATTTCGTGTTTTTCTTGCAAACGGACACTTTCTCTCGACCAAAAACTGATCTCATATTTTCAAATTCCTATACTGAACTCTAGTCTAGACTAAATCGTAAAAGTATAATGTAGATGACCACAAGCAGGATATTTGATGATTAATTAGATTAAACCAATACACATAAATAACTACATCCTCGAACTAAAGAAAAAATAGTCTCCATCCGTGCGTTCGTTAGTTCATGCCACGACTACACATTTATTTACCAGTAAACGTAAGCGGTGTGGTGTGGCGTGGCGTGATGAGCGTAAACATGAGCGGATGGGTATCGGGGATATAACCATTACCTACGTAGTACCTTTTCCTCAGAGGAGAATAGTCCAGACCTTTTTTCTAACTCTGTCTTTCCAATAATACTGGCTACCGAATCCATCCATCAGTCAATCAGTCGCCACAACTGAGTGACTGATAGAAATTCACTAGATAAATTTGACTTTCATAGAAATAGAGTTAAAATTCGCTGTGCAATTAAAAATAAATCCACGTAAGTTAAAACAGGAACACAAATGTCTCGTCGTAACGTAAGTGTTTGGATTACTCTCTGGCTTCCTAGATATTGTATTTTCATTGGATTTTAATCCCTTATTCCTTCACAACTACAATACTTTTAGTATGCTCTACTGAATTGTAAGTTCCTTTAAACAGGAAGACTTTGATGAATTTTGTGACCCAGAAAACCCGAAGCCACTCCAAATTGAGGATGTAGTAGAAGCAGCTGAACAAATCAAGCCCTACATCATCAACACACCATGTATGGTAAATAAATAGTCAATCCATAATATGTCTCAATCGGTTAAATGGAACCATAAATGTAAAAATCTTGAGAAGCAACATCCTAAATGTTTATTACTCTTGCAAAGGCTTCTCATACTTTTGATTTTTTCGTTGATATTTGAAGGTTTTACTCTCCCTCTAGTTTGTGTGTAATGTAATGTAGTTGGGCTGGTTTCAGCAACTCAACATCTACAGCACCTATTTTGCGTGTAAAATGTAAATTTTAGTTTCTCTTTTCGCAGCTCTCACATTTTCATAAGGATTTTTCAATGCAACTTTATTACAAATTAGAAACGGTGCAGAAATCTGGAAGGTGACAACATTTTTCATTTAAATTTTTCCATCCAGTTAAGCTGCTGATTAACTCGTTAATGAGTACCGTCATATCCACAGCTTTAAAGAAAGAGGGGTACTGTATGCGCTGCTACGATTACCAACAGAAAAGAAAAAACTAGGCGTTGTCATGGCATCACTTGGTAACGCGGCAATAGGGATGTGTTACCACGCTGCTAAGCTCAACATCCCCGTGATACTTGTGATGCCCACTTGCGCAACGATCACCAAGCTGCAGAGATGCTACAGCTTCGGCGCCAAAGTGGTTGTGCAAGGAGCAAACTTAGTGGAGGCTCAGAAATACGCCCGTGCAATTGCGAGAGATAAGGGGCTGACTTATATCAACGGGTAAGAACTTCATGAACTTTATTGTCCTTTGTCATAACCTTTCATCACGTTTCGATACCAACAACAAGAAGTAAATTACTTAGTGTCCTTTGATTTTCATAATTATTGCTTTCTGGTTCGTTTAGAACATTTTTCTGTTGAACGTCTGAAATCCAATTATTATTTTTTCCAGCCGGGACCATCCACATCTGCTTGCTGGATACGGCACGCTGGCAATAGAAATTCTCGATATAGTGCCGCAAATTGATGCCGTCATCGTTCCAGTGGGCAGCGGTGGTCTCGCTGCTGGCGTCGCGACTACTATCAAACATATTAAACCCAAGTGTCTTGTCTATGTAAGAGTATTGTAAACTTTGCTCTTCGTGAATCATCATCATTCGTTTTTATTGTACCATAGCAACGCGCCTTCTAACTTTTAAATTCTTGAAATGTTTCAAATTTTGTGTCAGTAGCATTTAGATCTTATGGGTCGACAGTCCGTTTCGTTTCACTGTGCAGGCAATCATTCACTGTTAGCGCCGCTCGATTATGATGTTTCACCATTGCCTCCCCTCCGTCTCTCCATATGTCCCTGTAGCAACCCTCATTTCAATGTATCTCGATTTCTCAAAGCGGTCACTCCAGTTTCATCACAGAAATCGGACTAATATTAAGTTTCATGAATCATTTCTTCTCTTACTTACATAAACTGATAATCGCGCGTAATGTTCATAGTTCTGATTTGCGCAGGGAGTGCAAACTGAGAGCATGCCGGTATTTTACAATTCGCTGGAGCTTGGCGAGCCCACAATAGTCCCGGTTCAACAGACTCTCGCAGAAGGTATTGCAATGACTTGTGTCGGAGTCAACTCATTCTTCATCGCCCACGAGCTTCTCGACAAAGTGGTAACGTATATTCTGCTTTTTCCTGTCCCCTGTTTTATTCTGCACGTGTAAAGGTGCACAGCATACAGAGGCGTTCCCTTGTTTTTTTTTTCTTTACTGCACTGACTCCTCTTATGGGAGTATTGTGTATTTTCCCCACGCTGTCAGCTCATCTATCCCAGTTCAGCTGGTCTGATTGGTACAGTAGACAATTTGACACTCTAGTCAATGTAGCCCATCAAAGGAGCGAAGTAGGGTCTCCGCTGACAATCTAGGTACTGTTGTAGTTGTTAGTTTATCCAATAATCTTCCTTCTTTAGGACTTTCAATACAATGTTGTTTATCTATTTTGAAGATTCTAGTGAACGATGATTTCATCGCTCGCGCTATGCTGCATTTAGTGGAAAAAGAGCGTTTAGTGGTGGAAGGAGCCGGGGCGTGTCCGTTAGCAGCAATTATTGGCAATCTACTTCCAGAGCTGAAGTCCAAAACGTAAGCATAAGCACATCTACAACTTCAAAGGCTGCGCCCGTCGTTAAAGTTATTTATTTTGTTAAAATTATACTTACGAGTGTGGTAGCAAACCTATACCATTGTTGACTCGAATTTAATCAGAAAGGTAGATTAAAGTCTTGGAAAACTTGCTTTCGTTGACGTTTTCAGGGCGGTATCATCAGTGATGAATAATGTATTCCTTTAACGCACATCATCAATTTCCAGTGTGGCCTGTGTTTTGAGCGGAGGCAACGTCGATCCTATCCTTTTTGCCCGCTGCTTAGAAAGAGGTTTGTCAGCTGAAGGGCGTTTGGTAAAATTCAGGGTAGGTAATCAGTATCACTATCTTTACTGTTGTTTTTAAAGCCTTATTCGGATCCTCTTGTCTTGTACTTTAATGCTGATGTTATCTCACATGCGGTGGGTCCAAGGCGAAGCACTTGTTGTGTTGAACTATCTAATAGAATCTTCTAGTAGACTATTTTAAGTTACTAGACTTGTCTAGCTTGTAATAAGCTAGCTTGTTCTTTCTAATAAGTTATAACAAAAGTCAGTTTGTTGTAGGTAAGAATAAAGGATAATTCGGAAGCACAGGCGCAACTGCTAAACCTGCTCGCTAACGGGGGCTACAACGTGGTGAGACAGTTTCAGGACCACCGGTGGATAGAGGATGAGATCCGTACATTAGAGGTGATTAGTTAAACATTTATATACTGTAGAGCAGGTGTGAAGCGACAAATTATGACTGTCGACTTTTGACTGTCGACAATTGACTCGACTTTCCCTTGGCCATTTATAGTACAATTTTTCGTCATTTCCGACATGATAAGTACCGATACTGTTGTGCTTCTGACGATGGACATACATTTTTAGTGACAAACTTAACACCCTTTTCAGATGAGGCTTGTATGCCAAGCCAAAAACCTTGGACATGCGTTAGAGCTCAAAAGGATTGTGGAACGCGCATATCCCTACACCACGGTGTTTGAGACAGAACCATTCAACGACAAACGGACGTGCCCGTGTTACATCAGGAAATCGATGACATTGTGAAGTGTAAACTGTATATGAGGTACCTACTTTAATGTTATATAAAAATAGGTCATATTTATGTTGTAAATATTAACAGGGTATGGTCACAGCTAGCTAAGAAATGTCTTTTAGTATTAAGGCCTTTTTAGAGACATGCGGATTTCGTCACGCACGCGGGTTTGCCCCGCATGTCAGAGTCAATTTATAAGTTTTCAACGCACCCCGCATGCAGGTTTCACCTAAAATACTGAAATGTTGTATGAAACAATGTGATGCGTGGAGCACACTTGCGGAGTTAACCCGTGTGCGTGACGAAATACCCACGACTCTGAAAACGCCCTTAATTAGCAAAAGGTATCCTCTTTCTCTCTGCAACAGGTACTTGATTATTCTGATAGACCTGTAACTGTAACCTATTATAGGAACCTAATTAGAATTGGCTTCATGATAACAATGCTGTTCTATTGAGGTTGCCACACAGCTATAACTAATTGGCTAAATGTTCCCATTCCCTAATAAAAACTGTGTAAATTTAAAGTATTGTTTTAAATTGATTGTAAAAACCAATAAAGTTCTTACACAATGATGTTTTTGTTAAATAATAATAATACATAGGTATTTGAGTGAACAATTATAATATAATCTTACAACAAAATATACTTATTATTAGCATAAACAAATATTTATCTCACAGAATATTGTCTTGGTTTGTTCCCAAAGTTTTATTTTTATTTGTAATGTTTGTCCATAAATGTGGCCATTTTGATATCACGCTTGCTGAGGCCATTGACGTCATGAGAAGATAAAGTTACCTGCAACAACAAGAAACAAAAATTATGATATCAAATTGTATTCGATAATTACAATATTCGTTCAATGATCTGCTGTAAAACAATAAACTGTTGGAACTATTTGGTTTCATACTTCTTTATATCTATTTGATAGGCCACTATACACTGTCAAGTTTGAATTTCGTTACTCTTTTGTTTTATCCTTCTTCAATCGATATCTGTTAAAATATACACATTATATTTATTAGAGTACTTTATTTCTAGAGTTATTAGGTTAATCCACTTGCAAACGCAATCTGCGATTTCTGGTTATGGGCCCAGAACCCTAATACTCTTAAATTTGTTCTAATACAGTGTGTTTCGAATATTTTGTGATTTCGTATTTCAAAGTCAAGAATGGCTGGAGATTCTTCTACAACGTCTCCTACTAATACGAATGCAAGTAATAACAGTGTAGTTTCGCATGTAACAACTACACAAACTGTAAGTACTCCATCTTTTACAAAACTGGAAGGACTTTCGAACTATACGACATGGGCTTTCTCAATGAAAATGATGCTCATTGATTGTGGACTATGGGATTGCGTAGAGCACCCACCTTTAGTAGATAGCTCACAAGAAATTCTACGCCGTGATGCTAGAGCTCGCTCTAAAATCGGCTTGTGTTGCCAGGAGAGAGTATTCTCCAAGATTATTGGATCTAAAACTGCTTTTGAAGCGTGGAACAATCTCAAAAGAGCATACGCAGACAGCGGTCTAGTCCGAAAGCTTACTTTAATGAAGAAGTTATTGAATACTCGTTACACTGACAACATGGAAAGTTACGTTAATGAGATTATGTCGACACATCAACAACTAGAACAAATTAATCAGAAAATAGATGACAAATTCGTTGGAATTATACTGCTTTGTGGTCTACCAGATAAATTTAAACCACTTGTAATGGCACTAGAACATTCCGGCTCCGATCTTACCTCAGATAGTGTAGTTACTGCACTCTTGAAGGAAGACAGTCATGATTTAGCCAGCTGCAGTAATACTCCAGAAGATTCAGCTTTAGTGTCATCGAATAAAACGTGTAATAGAGACTCTAAGAAAACTTTTTGCAATTACTGTCGTAAACCAGGCCATACTAAATTTAACTGCAGGATTCTTAAAGCTAAATCCAATAAGGAGAAGGCTGATGCCTGTGAGGTAACTCTAATGGTCAATGATAAACCTGTAAGTAATTGTACAAATTTTATTTTTGATAATTCGGTAAATTGTAAACCTTTTAGAAATAATTCTTTTATTAGTAAGTCATCTACTATTGAAAATTCGTCAATTGTTAAAAGTGATGAATGGTTTATTGATTCCGGTGCTACAAGTCATATGACTAACAGACGTGATTGGTTACAAAACACTGAACCTGTTAAAAAGCGTGTAAGAGTAGCTAATAACAATATAATTCTTTCAGATGCCATTGGTACTGTAAAACTAAATGCTTCTTCCAATATTACTGACGTTCTACATGTTCCGAACCTGTCAACGAACCTGCTTTCAGTGAACTCATTGGTAAAGGAAGGAAACATCGTGCTGTTCTCACCATCTGGAGGAAAAATTATGGACGGACAATCTTGTAAGGTTTTTGGAAAAGTTTTAAGTACAGCCTCAAACATCAACGGTATGTACAAACTTGATAAATCTATTACCCAAGCAAATCTGACAGATGCTACAGATGATTCTGCTTATTTATGGCACAAACGCCTCGGTCACCTCAACTACAGGTCTATGGAACTACTTCGACTACATTTAGCTCTTGGTGTCAAGTATCCAAAATCTGCTAGTTCAATTAAGGATAATTGTATAGCTTGTGTTGAAGGAAAACTATCGAAGCAACCATTTAAATCATCAGATTCAAGGTCGTCAGATATTCTAGACTTAATTCATAGTGATGTTTGCGGACCTATGAGTACCCAATCTTTTGGAGGTGCTTTATATTTCGTTACTTTCACGGATGATTTTTCTAGAAAAACATTTACCTACCTAATGAAACAAAAGTCAGAAGTCACTGATATATTTCGCGTATTTAAGAACTTAGTTGAGAATCAAACTGGTAAAAAGATAAAAGTTCTTCGTTCTGATAACGGTGGTGAATATTTAAATAATGAATTAAAAGAAATTTTGAAACAAGCTGGTATACTACATCAGACAACTGTACCGCATAATCCTGAACAAAATGGTATAGCTGAACGAGTAAATAGAACTCTTGTAGAAAAGGCTAGATCTATGCTTTCAGAATCTGGTCTACCTCGGACTTATTGGGGAGAAGCTGTCAATACAGCGAATTATCTTAAGAATCGCTCACCGACTAAATCTATTAGAGGTAAAACCCCAGAAGAAGTTTGGACTGGAAGAAAAGTTAACCTTTCACATCTTCGTGTCTTTGGATGTAAAGCATATGCTCATATCCCTAAAATTCTTCGAAAGAAATTGGACGCTAAAGCCAAATTATGCATATTTATTGGATATTGCACTGAAACAAAAGGATATAGAGTATTAGATCCTGAACATCCAAAAGTTGTCATCAAGACAAGAGATGTCAAATTTTTTGAAAATGATTTTCTTTACAAATCTAAGCCAGCTGAAGCTATTATTGAGAATAAAATTGGAACTCAAACATCAGAATCTGTTCCTATTATAATTCAGGACAATTCTGCAGAAATTCCAAATGAAGGGGAAGTTATCGAGACTCTATCTGAACCTCTACCTCCAATCCAGGAAACTGAAACCAGTATACCTGAACCCAACGATACTGAAGAGGAATTCCACGACTCAATGGAAAATATTATAGAGGATTATCCTGATATTCAACTACAGTCTCTAGAAGAACATGAGAGGAGATACCCCTTGAGAGATAGAACTCCTAGAAAATGGCCAGATGATATAATTTTGTACAAAGCCACAGAAGACGATACTCCTTCAACTTATAAGGAAGCTGTTTCTTCTGATGATAAAGATAAATGGCTTGAAGCTCTCCAAAGCGAATATGACTCTCTTGCTAATCACGGAACTTGGATCCTTGTGGATAGACCAAGAGATAGAAAAATTGTTCGTAGCAAATGGGTGTTTAAGATAAAGAAAGACGCAAATGGAAAAATTGTACGATATAAGGCCAGATTGGTACCCAAAGGGTTTACACAAACCTACGGTATTGATTATGACGAAACATTCGCACCTGTCGCACGCCTGTCAACAGTAAGAATACTACTGGCTTTCGCGGCACAATGGAATATTTCCATGGATCAAATGGATGTGGAAACTGCCTTTCTCAATGGTGATCTTGACGAACAAATCTTTATGGAACAACCTGAGGGTTTCACCAAAGAATGCAACAAGGGGAAGGTATGTCAGTTAAAGAAAGCACTTTATGGACTTAAGCAAGCGCCTAGACAGTGGAACTTGAAACTTAATGATGCAATGATGCAACTTAAAATGAAAAGATCTGAACATGACCACTGCCTATACTATAAAGTCAAAGGAACTTGCATTTTGATTGTCGCAATCTTTGTCGACGATTTTTGTATTTTATGCAATAATGCTGATATGAAAGAAACTTTCAAAAAGGAAATTAAGACATTCTTTACAGTCAAGGATTTAGGAACCTTAAAACATTTCTTGGGAATGAGAATAATAAAATCAGACAATGGAATAACCGTTGACCAAGAAGAATATATTAAAAAGGTTTTAGATGTTTTTAATATGACTGACGCAAAACCTGCTAGTACTCCTGCTGATCCTAGTCTGAAATTAGAAAATCCTTCAACTGAAGAGAAAGCGGCAGCCGAGCATTTGCCTTATCAGAGATTGATCGGATCTTTGATGTACTTGTCAGTTGGAACAAGACCAGACATTACACATGCTGTAAGTGTGCTAAGCCAGTTCAACAGTAACTATGGGACAGTTCACTGGAATGCAGCGAAACGAGTTTTAAGATATTTAAAAGGAACAATGCAGTATAAACTTAGATTCCAGAAGCAAAATACTCTTGCACTTACTGGATATGCAGATGCAGATTATGGTGCATGTCTAATTGATCGGAGGTCCTACACTGGTTACGTGTTTTACCTTAATGGACCTATTTCGTGGGAATCACGTAAACAAAGAACAGTCGCTCTTTCAACAACAGAAGCTGAATATATGGCTTTAAGTGATGCTTCAAAAGAATCCATATATCTCAAAAACATATTGAAGGAAGTATTTGGTTTGGACAATAGTGTCTGTATTTATAGTGATAACCAGGGAGCTTTAATGCTAACTAAGAACAACGTTCATCATTCGAGAACCAAACATATTGATGTTAGACATCACTTTATAAGAGAGACTGTTGCTAGTGGTACTATTTGTATTAAATATGTTTCCACAAATGAAATGAAAGCAGATGTCTTTACCAAGTTTTTACCAAAGCAAAGACATCTGAGTTTAACGAAAGACTTAGGCTTATTCTAACACTAATAATGGCCTATCGCCTATTTAGAAGTAGGGGAAGTGTTGGAACTATTTGGTTTCATACTTCTTTATATCTATTTGATAGGCCACTATACACTGTCAAGTTTGAATTTCGTTACTCTTTTGTTTTATCCTTCTTCAATCGATATCTGTTAAAATATACACATTATATTTATTAGAGTACTTTATTTCTAGAGTTATTAGGTTAATCCACTTGCAAACGCAATCTGCGATTTCTTAAACAACTAAAAATTCATTATTTTGTATCGCAAGGAAATACAGTCCTATAATTACCTTGCCTGTAGTTTGCACTTTAATTAACAATAAGTAGTACAATAAGTTCCAAAATAATTCTTACTAATGAATAATAGCATTTAAACCAATTTATTACCATATTCAAACAAAACTGTTTCAATTACTGGAAAAAGTATAGGTTGACTGCAAAGGCTTTGTACATATATAGGCTGTTACAAAATATTATTCTGGCTGGTTATAATTGTTCAGAAATAACTAGTATTGATACTTTAAGACGATAAAGAGAGGGAATATTGCCCGTGGTACAACTGAAAAGCCCAGCTGATCATATATAGTAGAGAATTTTTATTCCACTTGGACCAACTAACTAATCAATGTACGGTGTACATGTACAACTATTTGGACTATTAAAATTAGAAATATTTTGCCCCTTGAACCAAGTACCTAAATCATTGACAAGATCATTACCTGTAACTTGTTATACACATTAAACCACTCTGGATGGTGATCCATCTTCTCAGCCAGCAATGCCACTCTGGACATGAAGCCAAAAGCCTCATTGAAGTCCTTGAACTTGAACTCCTTCTCGATTGCATCCCGGTTGCTCTGCACCTTCCAGCCTGACTGCAGGAGAGGCTGCAGCTGACTGTCACGATCCTCTTGGCTTAGTTTGTCTGCCTGTAAGATAAAAGTTAAATCACTATTATAACCCGACAAAAAATCTTAACTTTTTCTGTACTTTACATTTACAAAACAAATGCTTCAGTTGATTCCATGTTCACAATATTACTTTGAACCCGGATTGATACGACACAACTACCTGTTGCTTCGAAATTAAGGAAAACTTACCATTTTCCGCTTTGTGGACGAGGACGACGATACGCTAGCGAATCCAGCCACTCGACTGGCATTGATCGAGGCTGTCGCGCATTGGGCCGGAGCCGACCTTGCGGCACCGGCGGCGGGGTGAAAGTGTATCGCTACCAAGCTAAGCGCACGATACAAACTTCTATTCAATGCCATTGAAATAAACCTGATTTTCGATGAAAATCAACTTCGGTATGAATCTGTGACTATGCTTAGTTTGCTCGGTACCTACTGTGATAGTGTTAAACTTTCCCTTTTCAGTTTTCTAATTTTTTTCATGAGAAAAGTTTTTACTTTTTATCAAAGATTCGATTGTTCGGCATGCCTTGCCTCCCAATCTTTTGTACTTCTACACCTACATCACTAATGGCGTCACGTTTACTCGTATACTAGGATATTGTACGAGTAAGCGGGATATTTCTTTGAGGGCTTCCACCCGGAATCTTTGCCAATGAGTGATAAATGTAACAACAACAAAATTGGACAATTTCTATTGTGAAAGTAGTGAAAAGTTTTATTTAATCTTTTATACTTCCATTTTGAAAAGAAAATTATTTTGGCTTTGATTCCGAGATGGCCGCCAAATCTAAATCTAAACCTAAATAAAATTGTCACACTCTACTAGATTGTGTGTGAGCGAGCGGGGGTAGCTTTGTTATGGCTAGGCGGCCACAGAATCGATGCCATAAGAAAACCGAAAAGGAATCGATAGAACGAATGTTTTCAAGACCTACTTATCATTCGTTCAAAAATAATGTCTACGATATGATAAAAGCAAACTGTTCGGAGTTTTGGCGGGAAAGATGCTGGAGAAGGTTGTACGGTGTTTGTTATTGCTCAAAAATTGCTTTCTGGTGATTTTGATCGTTGAAATCGGTGTGATTTTGTAGTAATAGTGACAATGTGTTGAACTCTTAAAATAAACTCGTTAGTGGTTCGTTGTGTGACGTGATTCTGCGGTGGGCCATAAGAATTCGCCAGACTAGACCGGTAGAAATTTCCGTCATAACTCCTAGGAGTGTTAAAATGTGTCTACATCACAACATTTTGATACTGAAAAACAAAACTTTTAAATCGCTGAATGTCTAGGCTGACGGCCTGTGTTGCCAATACCGTGTTAAATTTTAAAAAAGTAAACTATTTACTGTCATAATGCCATTTCATGGCGGGTAAATTCACATTTAGGCTTAATTTTGTTTTACAAGTAGGTATAGAAAAATTTAAGAAAATTTCAGTGCTGCTGTGCAGTGTATTTATTACGTATCTTCCTATCTAAATGTTAACTTAAATCAATTCATTTAGATGGCTGAACTCAGATATGTTTTACCTTCTAAAATTTTTGAAGTTGTGGAGAGAGCTGGCATTTCTACACCAAAACAATTAACTATACTCTCTGTATGGGATATAAAAAAGCTGACAAATCTGCGAAACGAAGACATTATATTATTAAAAAATGCAGTCGCTGATTATCTGTGTCCCCAAAGTGTGACTTGCGATAAATTAGCATTACAAGAAAAAAAGCATGACAGAGTAACCACAGGTTGTTTGTCAATAAATAAATTACTGTATGGTGGTTTACGAAGAGGGACACTAACAGAGCTCTATGGAGAAAGTGGTTCAGGCAAAACTCAGCTAGCTCTTCAAGCCGCAGCACACAGTTGGACTAAAGGATGTGTTTACATTTGCACTGAAGATTTGTTTCCAGTGAAAAGGTTTGAGCAGATAAAGCAAAGTATTCCCAATTATAAACCTCATATAGATTATGGTAAAAATATATTTGTAGAACATGTTACGGAAGCAAGTGATCTACTGTCTTGTGCAAGGGTACGTTTACCAAAACTGCTGGAGAAGAATGAACTCTCACTTGTTGTCATTGATTCTGTAGCTGCACCATTCAGATCTGAATACACAAACTATATACAAAGAGCTGAGGACTTAAGAGAATTAGCTATGTCCTTGTTGAATGCAGCACAGACATATAATTTGGCAGTTCTCTGCATAAACCAAGTCACAGCAAATTTTACTTCTGATAATGTGTTACCATCACTTGGTTTGGCATGGTCTAACATGGTCTCAACCAGATTATGGCTAAGGAAAACTTTAGAGACTGTTGATTTTAGAAGTTTGCCATCAAGTAGTTGTCTAGAGATGACAGGTGAACAAAATGTGGTTATCAGAGAGTTATCTGTAATTTTTGCTCCTGATTTACCTAATTCTAAAGTTTATTTATTTATTAGTCCAGTTGGCATTCAGAGTTTATAAAAAAAAAAATTTCATGCATGCTAATATAAAAGTAAGAAAACATCACAACAAACAACATAGCTAGTATCCAGAGTTATAAATTTCATAAAACTAAAACTTGACAGCTGATATAATGTAAATACCAATTTAGACCTTATTTATACTCTCTGCAAGATTGTTTTTAGATTTTCATTATCAAAAACACCTTGCAAGTGAATCATTTGTGATGTGTATTATAATTTTTTTCTAACATAATAATATCTATAATATATTATCTGAAATCTATTATAAATGGCTTGCAATTCTTGTGCTAAACCATATTCCATACTACGGAAAGAAGTAAGTGTTTACATTTCACCATACTCATTGCTAAAATAAACAAAAAACTAAAAAAATACAGTATATTTAATAATTTTCAGAAAGGTTGCCCAGGCTGTGGCTTCAGTTACTGTTCCAAATGTCTAAACAACAAGATATTTTTACCTAAGTTGAATTCTGAAGCCAAGGTAAGGAATCCTCAATTCTTAGATAAATACCTACCTACCATATTTGGCTAGCTAAATAAACAGATTTTAATATAAATCATGTAGAAGCATTATTAATTAGTACTGTTTGATAATTTGTAATTTAATTATAGGTTTGTACAAAATGCAAACGTTCAGCCGAGTCAAATGAACCAAAACAAATTGAACCTCCAGATGCCTATTACAAGTAAGTTGACTTATAGCTACCTACGAACAATAAAAAATATTTTATTACATAAAGTAATTTATGTTTTTTCTATAGGAGACAAGGTCTTACAAGAAATGATTCTTCAAATAAGACTAACCAGGTAACCAAAGATTCCAGTACAATGAGTGAACAAAACTCCAAGGATCAAGAAATCCTTGATAGACTACGTAAGCTAAAAGAAGATAGTAAAACTGCAAAACCCGGCACTTCAGAAGATGAAATAGCTAAACGTCTTCAGAAAATTAAAGGAGAAATGCCTTCAACGTCTGATGCAGAGCTGCAAGAACGATTAGCGAAACTTAGAGGAGTCCCCGTTAGTGTTTTGCAAAGTAAGGTAAGTATGAGAACAAATGCCCAATATGATTTAGCTAGTAACTAAAATAATCCTTCCCATTTCCATTATACTACTAGTTTCGTTTCATTTCAGCCAGTTTTACCAGCACCAGATCTAAGAACAGAACAGCAACAAGCAGATGATCTAATGAAACAATACATGGAACAAACAAAGATGGACAGCCAGTATAAAGAGGAATTTAATGGGCTAGTTAATGATATTGAGATCAGATTGAATAATCTGAAAGGTCCTACAAATTCTAAGAGTACGGAAATGGCGAAAACTAGCGAGGGAGTGATAGAATCAGAGGATGAAGAAGAGGCAGTCAGAAAAATTGTTGCAAAGGTAGTAGTTCTATTAAGCGACCTCTTAAGTGAGACCATACATGTTCACTACAAAATGTCTCATCCATCATCAAAACTGTAAGCAGTCACCTATTTGACTACTTTTTTTGTTATTTAGGTAAAAGCTGAAGCCTCGTTAGAAGATGAGCTGATGCCACCAACTAATGATGAACTGCCTTTTTGCGAAATATGCAATGAAGACGCAAGGATGCGCTGCCTGGGATGCCGGTACTTGTTCTGCAAGCAGTGCTTCTTGGAGCACAAGGATGATGAGGACGGATGTGACAGATATGAGCCATACACACCACCTAAGGGCTATCAATACTGATGTTTAAATGTTCATTTTAAGTGGTTATTACAAGATTAATCTTTTCTATACAATTATGTTATTTGCAAGTTATAAATAAAACTCTTATTCTTCTTTACTTTCTTTTATTCTCTTCTAAAATACTAGGTATAAGTTTAACTAAATCATCTGTGGTTTGTTTATATTCATTCTCTATCCAGATATCTTTCAGTTTGTTGATGATAGGGCCATACATTTTGCCAGGAGGAACACAGTTGTCTTTTAGAACCTTCCCTCCAACTGGAAAACGTGGTATATCCCATTTGTTGAACTGCTCTAATAGTGTTTCATCTCCTCTATATTTTAGTAATTCACGTACATATTCCACAGCATCTTTCTGTTTTATTTTCGTGTTTAACACTAACTTTTCATATGGTCTGAAACATAAATTATAGCCACTACTAAAGTTTAGTCTTAGAAATATTATTATGTATATGATTATGATGATATCCACTTACAGCAAAGGTCTTGTACCAACTTTGTCGCCTCTGTGCTCCACAAGAAAATAAGCCAAATCTCTGTCATATCCTGAGAATTTGAGCCTACTGTTTAGCAATGTGACTTCGTCCATGTCATGCAGTAATGCTGCTAAATAGCTTATTGGGTGTAGATTTAAATGCTGAGCCCTCTTTAATACCCTATCCAATTCTTCAGTGTTTGGTTCAGCTGGTAAACCTGAAATCATTTTCCACAAATTATTGGACTGCAAGTATTTTTGTCTTTTCCTATTATCTTGAACTGGTCCTTCCATCATAGTTACCTATGTATTTTCCTATGCCAACATTTATCATGACTTTCAGCAGACTTCCTGAAAAATTTCCTTGAAGTGTCTTTTTCAGCTCCATCCAAATTCTTTCACCAGATACTTGTTGCAAGCCCTCTACATTTGCTTTTATGACTTCAAGAGTAGTATCTTCATGACTATCAGGTTTCTCAGCTATTCTACCATAGAAACGGAAATAGCGCATTATTCTGAGAAAATCCTCCTTTATTCTGACATTTGGGTCTCCAACAAACGCAATTCTCCTTTTTTGTAAATCTTCATAGCCATAAAAATAGTCATACACAGAACCATCAAAACCTGTAAAGTGAGAAAGTATACATTTAGAAAATCATTAAAATTACATATTTGGAGATTTTTATAATTCTAAAGAGAGTTTTATAATTCTACACACCTAGAAACATAGAATTTATAGTAAGATCTCTTCGGTTAGCATCTAATTTCCAATCAGTAGTGAACTCCACCTCCGCATGCCTACCATCAGTCACCATATCCACCCTGAGTGTGGTCAATTCAAAGTTCTCCTTATCATTGATCCTTGGTGTGATGGTCCCGTGCTTCTCTCCACTCATGTTGATCATTCGGACATTCTCAGTGGTAAACATATCTTTCATTTGTTGAGGAGTTGCTACTGTAGCAAAATCCAGATCTTTTGGTTGTTGGCCCATCAGCAAGTCTCTGTTAAGAATTTGCAAATTTAAGTAGTTTGATATTTGAGGCAAAATATATATAAAATAATAAAAATATATATATTAAATATTCTGCAATCAAATCCTACCTGTAATCTATGATTTAGGTGATGTAATATTATTTTCTTGCAGAATTATAAAATGTAGCTACAGAATACATACCTAACAGCACCTCCAGCTATTCTAATTTCAAATTGGTATTCGTCAAATAATTTCTTTAGATCCATAACTTCTTGCGAAAATATACTCTTGAACTCTGGTGAGTCTAATTTGACCACAACCGGGTCCTCTCGGGATTTCAACTCCATGTCGTGTTGGGATCTGACTCTGCGGCGACCAGCAATCTTGGAGCTACTGTAAGTCTGGTTAAAATTAAATTACCTACTTATTTTATGTACTTTTAATTTTATGGAAGAAATTGACCTCTGAAATTTTATAGGTTATGTTACTTTACCCGTATGTTTAAACGCCTACACAATTTCAAAATTCCTGTAAATCCGGTGGACATAACTTTCATAAACAAAACAGTGTCTCTACAACCATTTAAAGTCTAAACAGCAAGCACGTAATCGCAAACTACGACATATAAATAATCAAAATATCCAAAATCAATCAAAATAGAAGTGTTGCCGTGCGTGAATGACGGCCACAGATTAGAGTATATGTCATTCGGCAACACAAAGGAATGTAATACTCAGGGTAGTTTTTCCCGCGTTTTTGACACGATCGCATCGACTTGTTTCGAGTTTATCCCGCGCTTTTGTGGCATCACGTCAGCTTTGTTTCGTTTTGTCTTCCAAATTGCTTACAGTAGTACTTTTCTAGTAAGAATGGTGTTTATTGCTTGAATTACTGCTACAAGATGTGAATAATGTATGGGACAGTGAAGTCAAGTCAATTAAAACGTTGTGTAGCCCGATCCGTACTTGACTAGTTTTTGAAGTAATACTGCGTCCGGGACGCTTCTTCTTTGGTCGGACGGTGCAAAAGCGTGGAAGATTCTCTTAGATAGCATTGTAATGTGTCACACCAGTATTTTAATGAAGAAAATGCCGGAACCAAAACGGGTATTTTCCCGGGATTTTGCCTATTGGGTATTTACCCGTGCCCATCTCTAGCCGTAACACAAGGAGTATGAGAGCAGACCACATATAAAAGATATAATGTTTCTACGAAAGAACACAGACACACGGTTGTGTGCCGCTGCCGGTGGGTGGTTGGATAATCAATAAATATTGAATTCCCCTAATTTGGGGAAAATCTTACAAATTAGCAACACTGACAAATAGATTTTTTTTAAATTAGGACTTACGGCTCTGGGTGGATAGTTGGATACAAGCTACGGAACGAGCAAAAACTCGGAAAAACTGGCAGACCACAATCCTGTGCATAAAAGGATTTACAAAAGGTCACTAATTATTATAATCACTATTAAATCAATTTCTCTTCAATCTCAATTTATATATCACTCAGAATGATCTTCACCGATGTAAATTATAGGTACTTCAGATTTCTACCACTTCCAAGCAGATAGATGTACACCAGATTATACCTTCCTTGAATTCACCCATCCAAAAAACTAGGTACAAAAATTATCAAAGTCCACATCCAGTTTTTTATTGATTATTGGCATTTTAATTACAGATATATGACGGTGGTACAGATATTACAACTATTGTCATTTGCCACCCATGAGGCTGTTCATTCCACTCGATCCCTGCTGCAGCTGACGCATCATGTTGTGAAGACCGGACATGCCGCCCATTTGCTGCAGGATCCGAGGGTCCATCATCTTAGCCATTTGCTGGTTGAGCTTAGCCATTTGTGTTTGGTTAACGTTTTTAGCCATATCACCTCCTTTGAAGAGGCCTTTGATTCCGCCCATCTTCTTCACTACTGCCGCGAATTTGGTGTACTGAGCTATGAGATCTTTGACGTCTCGCTCTGTCACGCCAGCTCCTTGGGCAACTCTGGTGATGCGTGTGGGCTGTTTGGAGAAGAGCTTGGCGCCATCCCGGTGATCCAACTCACCCTCGTTCATAGAGTCCATGATGGTCATGAGTCTCTTCAATTTTGCCATTGACTCCTGTTCGCTGCCTTTTGACATTAGATCTTGGGAAAATCCTGGGATCATGCCCTGCAAATAATAATAAGTAAATGAAGCTCGGTAACATTGAAACATTATACACAGACTGACCAAAACATTATAACATAAGCTCACCATAATCTGTGAAAAAGGTCCCATCTTCATAATGTTCTGAAACTGTTCATACATAGCCCTCAATGTGAACTGTCCATGTTTCAGTTTCTCTAGTAATTCATCATTATCATCTAGTTTGAGTTCATTGACTTTGTCTAATAGGCCTTCTATATCGCCCATACCGAGTAGTTTGTTTATGAATGGTTTCGTTTTGAAGGGTTCCAAGTCATCAATGTGTTCTCCTGTACCTATGAAGATTATAGGACTCTCTGTTGCTGCCACACTGGAAACAGTCAATATTTTAATTCTCAGTGAACATATTCAACTTCTGTTAAAATAAATGTAATTAAATTACATACTTACTTATTTAAAAAAATATATCAATAAACAAGATACAATGGATTAAGATCGAGGTTGCGGCGCAAGCGTCACTGAAATTATCTTACCTCTGGAAGATTGTATTGAATGATCCACTCCTAAGCTTTAAGCTTAGTGTGACAACTTTTGCGAAATAAAAAAATATACTTACGCCGATAGAGCGCCACCACCCTTAGCATGACCATCTAACTTCGTAATAATGACGGAACCAATATCCACCTTGTCCTTGAACGCTCTAGCTTGCGCCTCACAAGCCTGACCAATTGTGGCATCCATCACGAATATTATGTTGTCTGGTTTCTGTAAATATGAGGTAAATATAGATTTCAATTGTATTTTATAAACTAAGATCAGATCATGAGAGTCAGATAAATTGTAAAATGCTATCTCAAATTTTGGTGCATTGAAATGATTTAAAATTAAACATTATTCCAATAACTTCAAAATGGTAGACCCAAAGGAAATCTATATTTTACAATTCCTACATGGCCATTATAGGTAGAAATAGAAAAACATCTATTTGTTAACTGCAGCACACATGCAATTTCACTTATGGTCAATATAGAATATATTATACAATATATATTCTTAAACAACTAAATTAATATATGGACGGCGTAAATGCTGCAGCGTCAAATAGGCCTCGGCTCAGCATAATGTCATACCCTAGAGTAGTCTAGAGCATGGCACTGATAATTCTGCTTTAGCCGGTAACTATTCTATGAAAAATCAATTTATACTTGTATATTGTATACTCACGATAGCATTAGCTACAGCCAACATCTCCTCAAAGAGTGACTCCTCCTGCTTGTGGCGACCACTAGTGTCGACGATGATCATCTCGAAACCCTCTTTCTTGAACATCTCCACACCAGTTGTGGCTATCACCACAGGATCTACTTCTGTATAGCTGTGTGGAAAGACAAGTTTATTACAAAGGATATAAGAATAGGTCAGAATAGGTAGATTCTAAGATAGCTATGTTTAAAATAGTTATACATATTTATACTACCCAATGGCTAATTCCTAAAAGCGAATGAACTTAATACAACAGCTTAGATATGGGCGCATCCACTATTTTCAGTTTTTTGAGCTGATAAATTACCATGCATTAAAGTCCATTCCCTTTTTTTGTCAATTTATATGATACAGATTTTCATTTTTTCTGCAATCCATCAATGCAAAATTGGCATTAATTGTTAAAAAAAACAGACTACAATTTTTTTTATAGAATGTAAAAAAAAACTAAAAAACAGTGAAAAATAATGTACCTTCCATAGAACGGAATCCTGGCTTTAGTGCAATTCTGTTTGACCTGGTCATATGCACCAGCTCTGAATGTGTCAGCACACACCAGACAAGATTTCCAGTTCTTCCTCAGGTAGTGGTACGCCAGTTTTGTGCAAGTTGTGGTCTTGCCGGAGCCCTGGAGCCCTACGAACATGATGACATTTGGCTTGCCCTTCACTGGCTGATAGGGCTTCACACCAGGGTCTACTAGCTGAAATTATATAAAAATGACTTTTTAGGGAGATGGTATAAAAAGACTATTTAATTTGCTTGTTTTTACAATATTTACATTTGAGTTATGTCATAACAATAAAACCCTGTCCTGCAAAATATTGATGGGATCTGTGCCTGAAAAATAATAAACAATAAAATGGGATCTGTAAAATGGATTGCATCATTATGTACATTATCTTACCTTCACCAATTCTTTGAAAACAGCAGACTGGATCATCCGCCGCTTGTTGAGCCCTCCAGCCATCTCATCAAAGTCAATAACAGCACGTACATTCTCACGCAGGTTCTTCACTAAGCGAATATTCACATCAGCCTCCAACAGTGCAGCACATATTTGTTTCAGCATAGAATTCAACACCTATGAAAGAAATCATTGTGAATTACCTACAAACTGGACAAGCTAATTTTAGATCTGTGAAACTTAGTGTTTACTCACTTCCTCATTGATGATGGTAGCCCTGCTGAGAGACTGCAGGGCAGTGGTTATTTTTCGACCTAAATCTGCTAAAACCATCTTGAACAACTAAACCTACTTTGGATAAAAGTTGCTTCACTGTGATCACTAGACCTAATCAGATTCAGATGGGAAACACACAAGGACAAGTTTTCGTTTGTGACATTTTATATTATTGACCTCACTATCAAGAAACGCAATATACAAAAACTAAAAGCAATTTCTATTTCACTATTTTTACTTGAATTAATTGAACGAGAAATCTATGAAAAATTGACAGCAGTCGTACACGATGATCCGACACGTCAAAAGTCGCGTTTTGTTCGGAATGACAGTGGTATGTCAATAAGTTTTGCAATAACTAAACGAATTTAATAAGGTCACTCACTAAATGAAATGTCTCGCTCACACCTACGCTATCTATTATTAATGTGAGCGTGATAGTTTATGCTTCAGGTAAGAATCGAAACCTATTCTTTATTTCGATACTTGTAGGTTTTCTCAAAAATTAAACTGTAAAAACCCATAACATTTTTTGGGGATATCACTATTTTGAAATGTCATAAAATCATTCGTCATTCATTCATTCATTTGTTTGTTTTGTCTATGGTAGAAAATTTCGCTTTGTAATCGTCTGTCGCTGTTTTGTGAATATAATTGAAGAATATTTTAAATAGAGTAAGAAATGGTAAGTCAATCTAATGGTATCTAAATATCTGCATTGCGTGGATTAACCATGTCTACAACCTAACTCATCGTTTTAGGGTCAGAACCAATCTGGAGGTGGTACTGGCGGAGACAAGAAGGATGACAAGGACAAAAAGAAGAAATACGAGCCCCCGATTCCCACTAGGGTTGGGAAGAAGAAGCGCAAGGCGAAGGGACCTGATGCTGCTTTGAAACTGCCTCAAGTGACACCTCATACGCGGTGTAGATTGAAACTACTGAAACTGGAAAGAATCAAGGATTACTTGCTGATGGAGGAGGAATTTATCCGCAACCAAGAGAGACTTAAGCCTCAGGAGGAGAAGATTGAAGAGGAAAGGTCAAAGGTATAGTGAATATTTTCTTTGTTACCATTTATTCAGTGTGAAACATCATTTACTCAGCAGTGGTGCTTTTGTTCTGAAAAGTTATTTATAATGCAATGGGACAATTTAAGTTATTATTTCTCTAATCTCTACAGGTTGATGATCTGAGAGGCACACCCATGTCGGTGGGAAACCTTGAGGAGATCATAGATGACAACCATGCTATTGTTTCCACTTCTGTGGGCAGTGAGCACTATGTCAGCATTCTATCATTTGTGGACAAGGACCAGCTGGAGCCTGGCTGTTCCGTGCTGTTAAATCATAAGGTAAAATAACGTTTTTATTGATGTTGGCGTATGAAGGAAGAAGAGCAGAGAATTAAAAAAAATGGTTATTTAAAAATTGTTTTATAACAGTGGGAATAGACACTATAATGAAAGAAATAATTTCTGTGCAGGTTCATGCTGTAGTGGGCGTACTGGGTGATGACACGGATCCCATGGTGTCAGTAATGAAGCTGGAGAAGGCACCTCAAGAAACTTATGCTGATATTGGAGGACTCGATACTCAGATTCAGGAGATCAAGGTACAGCTGCTTTATTAGCAGCACATTAAAATGCTATGTAGTAATTGTTTTTCATTGGGTGAAAAAAACACATCTTCATTCATTTAATAAAATATACCAAAAAAAACTGTATGTTCATTTGTATATCTTGTGTGTGATAAATAAAGGGTCTATCTATCTAATACTTATCTTATTATTTCTTTAGGAATCAGTGGAGCTGCCACTGACTCATCCTGAGTATTATGAGGAGATGGGCATCAAGCCTCCAAAGGGGGTAATCTTGTATGGCCCTCCAGGAACTGGAAAAACTCTGCTAGCCAAAGCGGTGGCCAACCAGACCTCTGCCACATTCCTACGTGTTGTTGGCTCTGAACTTATTCAGAAGTATTTGGTAAGAACCGTTTTATCAATTTATATTACTTGATCAAACAATAGAAGTTTATCAATGTGTATTATAGTGTTCCATTTTGCAGTATGCATTTTAACAGAAAACTTCGAAAGTTGATAAATATTGAAGATTATTTGGTCAGATATTTAAATATCCACAGGACCCACTAAAGACTGATGTCTGCTGGAGAATAGAAAATAAATGTCAATCCTTTTAATTAATTATTTTTAAATTAATGGCTTTTGGTATTGAGTTTTAAGGCACAATAATTCTGCCAATTCACGTCACATGACACATCGTGAAAGTGACCGGTTATGACTTCGTTTATTGTAATTTAGAATTTTGCACCTTTTGTCAAGATTGTCCGGAAACTCCACCTACAACAAACATAAAGCAGCACATATATTTTTTTTAATGGCACCTGTAATTCCTCTTGTGGGTCGTGAGGAACAATACTGCCAGCGTATAACAAAGACTGAAAATTTATAGTTCGAGCAAATAAAAATGATTTTGTCTATGGTACCTTCATAAAGCCCACATTCACAGATCGAGTGATCAATCCTTTTATTGATTTTAAATAAACCCAAAACCTGTTTTTGTTTTTTTTTATACTTGGAAGTGTATCAATTCCAATTTTTTACAGGGTGATGGACCTAAACTAGTTCGTGAGTTGTTCAGAGTAGCTGAGGAGCACGCTCCATCAATTGTCTTCATAGATGAAATAGATGCTGTTGGCACTAAACGGTAAAACATTTTCTTTTGTTTTTAACTAGGACTATCTTGTGTCATAATGTCATTATTTCATAGGCAATACGTAATGCTTGTATATGGAAAAAACACAAGCATGAAACATATGCAATTGATTGACATTTTATTTTTCAGTTATGACTCAAATTCTGGTGGTGAGAGAGAAATCCAAAGAACTATGTTGGAGCTACTAAATCAGCTAGATGGATTCGACTCCAGAGGTGATGTCAAAGTAAGAAATTCTAATTTTATGCCAATTTTCCTTCTATACATGTCAACAACCACAATTTCATAGATGACAGAATTTTGTTGAGGTGCCAGTAAAGGTAGGCTCTAAGGCTATTAGATATTTTTTGTATTATGGATACATCAAAACTACCTAACTCCCACTTCATACTACAAGGGGTGTTCAATAAAAAGTGAGAATGTGGTACAACCTCTTTGGAAGTTAAAAAAGTGAATACTGGCTGGCAAAGCTGGATTACCTATTACATACCAAAAAAAATAAACTGATTATCTTTTGTTTTTTAAAAATAGAAGTTAATTGTTGTAGCATGTTGGCGAAAACAGAAAATAATGAACTACGTGCAGTTATCAAGTATCTGTGCTTGAAAATTTCACTACTTTACACTTTCCTAAGAAATTCAAGATGAGTCCAGAAAAAGAAGCCGGTAAGATGATGGGCTCTCTCTTTTCTAAGATAGTCAAGGGGTAGTAATGAATGAATATCTCGATCATGGAGCTACTGTTACAGGCACATTATATGCAGAACAAATAAAAATTTGCGTTACGAAATCCGCGGAAAACGGTGAGGCAATCTCTCAAAGATTGTTTTGTTTCATCAAGATAACGCCCCGGCTCACAAGTCGCCGTTGTATCTGTAATCTGAGATGCTGGCTTTGAATATGGAGGATCCATATTCACCAGACCTTGCCCTTAATGATTTCTATCTATTTCCGAGGTTGAAGAAATATCTTATAGGACAGCAATTTGAAGATGATGAAGCAGTAGTCGGTGCAGTACAGGAATTTTGGTTACGTGTAACATACTCATTCTCACTTTTCATTGAACGGCCCTAGTATTTTTTGTACAGTTACAATATTTCGGCTTAGGATTTAAGCTATATAGATTGATACGGCGTGGCCGCCGAATGTTGTCTACACTTAGGTGTGTTGACCGCAATCGCAATCGGCCGCCAAAGGTGACCTGTAGTATATGACCTTCTGATAGTTGAGGAATTACCATAAAAACCCCAGCAGTCGTTTAATTATTTAAATTTTCAGGTAATCATGGCCACCAACCGCATAGAGACCCTAGACCCTGCACTGATCCGACCCGGCCGTATTGACAGGAAGATCGAGTTCCCGTTGCCTGATGAGAAGACTAAGCGACGAATCTTCACAATTCACACCTCCAGAATGACGTTATCTGATGATGTCAACTTGTCTGAGCTTATTATGTCGAAGGATGACCTCTCCGGTGCAGATATCAAGGTAAAATTGACACATTTGACCTAAGCTCCAAAAAACGACAACAACAACAAAGTCATAGTGGTAGATTCTAATGTGAAGGATCGCCTGGGGTGGTACCACCCTTTTATCTATTTGTGCCGTAAAGCAGAATTGCTTGCATTTCTTTGTGTCGGTTTAAACGGTAAGAGAGCCATTCTGTTGTAAGAACCAGTATTGCTAGTTGGATTTTTTTATGTCCAATCTATTCTATCGTAGAACTGATAGTAACTACTTGGACCTATGCAGACTTCGCTTATGGGTACGTAAAACCACCTAACAAATCAGGGTTGAACCTGGGATTCCTTGCATACAAGCGTGTGCACTATCGATACTCGTGTATTATATATTGCTGTACTTTTTGGATTGACAACTGGTATTTTCTCGCAGGCTATATGCACCGAAGCTGGCTTGATGGCGCTAAGGGAGCGGCGAATGAAGGTCACCAATGAAGACTTCAAGAAGTCCAAGGAAAGCGTGTTATATCGCAAGAAGGAAGGCACGCCCGAAGGACTTTACCTATAAAGCATTTTATATAATAAATTCTTTATTAATTATGTAGCTTCTACTCTGAGATGCACTGTTCTAACTAGTTTTATTCTTGTAGATCAAAAGGTTACTATGTTCTTGTACAGTCGCCCACAAGCTATAGTATACCATCTGTCAAAAACCTTCGATTAAATCTCAACGTTATGCCTGTGCAATATGATATATTTCAGATTCTCATTTTTGACGTTTTGGGTAGGTTGACCTGTGGTCGACTGTACTAGATATCAAAAGAATAAAACTAGTTTGGATATACAGCTACGGCCCGTAAATAATAAAATCCCATTCGATTAATTGTTGTTTTTTATTTATTCTTCCAGTCAGGATAACGAAGGGTAGGTTATTAAATTTTCTTTGGTAATAAGTAAGGTATATTTTTTTTCGTTAAATATATTAAAATGAAATATCTACATTGATAAAAGTAGTAAGTACGTTTAATATTATTATGCTCGAGCTATAATGATCATGGCTAATTAGAACTCTACCTATAGGCCTAATTTTTTGTTGAATACTGCAGTTTTATTCCGACCAATTGACAAGGTTTCCTCGCATTCCCAGTTCCATTTGTGGCTTTGGCAAGGAATTCAGATCGCGGCACATAAGTTGAACAAAACTGGCGGATGCGCAGTGATAAATGAGTTACCGCGCGTAGCGTAACCATAACATGTCTACAATGCACCAACGCGGAACTACCGTCATTTTTGTTCAATTTGTGCTGCGGATCTAGCTTTGGCAATGAGTAATTTTCCGACGGCTTCCAATTGACTCAACAGATGGCGCTGATCGTATACTAGATTGTCAAAATATGGGTACCTAGGCCATAAAATTTAATTTAAAATAAAAGCTTTTTTTTTTATTTGCACAGAGGTGCCAGTATAATGTACCTAATATTTTGTTAAATGACCACAAAAAAACCAAATGAGCAAATGCTCACAGTTCTTTTAACATTGGGAAGTAACGATTTCGACCTACTATGCAATGAAAAATAATTATGTCAAAACTGTCGCTTTGACATTCCTGTTAGATGCAGCGCTATCTATCTCGAATGGAAGAAACTTAAGCTGGAAAATCCCACATTAAAAAGTAAACGGATTCAATGGTAGAGATTTCTATTTAAAATAAAATACTATTCCATTTATCGATTCCGCCATTGCCGATGATCGCTAAACGAAACGTCCCGCTCACTCGTACATAAGTAACTACCTTAAAGAGTGAGTGTGACTGTTCCTTTGGGGTTTGGCTTTGGAATTGGTGGCTTCAAGGAGTCGATACCATTGATTCTACTAACGTCTGAGACACTAACGAAAATCATCACCTAGAAACCGATATGAACCGAGGTCCTGCTGGAGTCACATATATAAAAAAGGAACTGTCGAGCGACACACGTCGCGCGCCACTACGATACAGTACCTACTCACATCGGCGTTGAACGCGCTTTCGAAATTTTCCTGGGACTTCGGATATATACGAGTTCCAAACATCCATAGTTGGACCAGGACATCTGGTCACCAGGCACAATACCCCGCACACACAAATTTAGGAAATAATTTTATTTTTATTGAAAATGGGATCTGAAAGTGGAACAACTGGGGTATGTGAGATATCATATGAAAGGGCTTTACTTGCACATTACAAAACTATTTTTGATTTGATTTTATTGGCTATAGTTTTGGAGTCATAAGTCAAAAACTATAGCAACTATAACTATAACCATAGCCTAAAATGTGCAAAAAGTGATCGTTCCCCCTTTGTAAACCAAAAAATCTAAAATAATTCAAACTCATACATAATCTTCTATGTTTAACAACACTCG
The DNA here is from genome assembly GCA_947369225.1 of Hofmannophila pseudospretella. Classification (NCBI taxonomy): domain Eukaryota; kingdom Metazoa; phylum Arthropoda; class Insecta; order Lepidoptera; family Oecophoridae; genus Hofmannophila; species Hofmannophila pseudospretella. Next base: position 8,368,944 of record OX376330.1, on the reverse strand, counting down.
TGACAATGGTTTCGCGTTTCACTTGAGTTTCTCGCTGAATATTTCGCAGAGACAAAGTATCGAGTTACATGACAAAAGTATCCATACCTAGTAAAATATCGGAACAAGAGTATCGCGTACAAAAATACTATGTATCGATACTACTCAGGTATCGATATTTTTTGCGAATCCCTAATTATTTTAGCTGTCATTTTACACAGGAAAGATTAATTTTGTGCAAAAGTACAATAATTACGGTAATTCCGTGAATATTCACGTTGTGATCAGCAAAATGATAGTGATTCGGAGATTTGATGAATGAGTGACTCCAGCAGCGATTCAGAGGCGAGCGAGCACACGCCACTCATGGACGGCCACATAGCCGAAGCGCGCCCCGATAGGGAAATCGCGGAACGGATAGCAAGGAAGCGAAAAACTAAGCCCGAAACACAGCGCACTTATGGCGTGAGTGAAACATTATATTCTACAGCTTTCTATTTAAGTAAAGTTGCAATGGGCTCAATACAAAACTAAATTGAATCGGCCAGTCATTGAGACTCTCCCACACTCTATTCATAATCAGTTTGAAATGAGTCACCTTTGTTTATTTGTTTTCACAACTTACATCGTTTGGAGCGTGTTTTACCACCTATCTTTAGCTTTACATGGCTATGCCATGATACTTGATTTTCTATAGTTTTTCTATACAGTTACAAAAATAAATCTGAAACAAATAGGTTTCCATAAAAAATAAAATAGACCACATAACATTTTTTGTGATAGAATAGCCAAGGAACTCTTATCATGTGCTTTATACCACAAAAATATATATATTTTTTTAAATTAATTCAACTGTATATTTTTTTATGTAGGTATGTTACCAGGTAACTCTGGCATTTTAGAACCATTTGATGTTTCTTTTTCTTTAGTTAGAAGGGTACATATGCCTCAGATACCCTCAGAGGCAAAAACCGACAATGCCTGTTTTAATTTTTTTATTTATTATTTACCCGCGTATGACCTAGTGGTAAGTGACAATGAGGCCGAAGATGGAGCACACGGGCTTAGTAAGTACTGCATACATACATACCTTCACGCTATATCCGTACTTGCGGGGTAGTAAGTAAGTACTGGCTCTTCTATAAACATAACTCTAAATTGAAAATTTTAAAAACCCTCGACCATTACCATTGTGGAGATCCCTTTACTTTTTCCTGGGCATCATCAGGTCCTTGAGGTTCCAGATGTGGGAAGGGATCCATGGTCCAAAACAATTAAGCTCAAACTCGAACCATCTAGCTATTACTGTTCCAAGATAATATGAAAGACATCAAAGATACTCCAAGATCTTGGAAACCACTGATCCAATTTTTATCAGACATGGATAAGAACACTTGACAAAATTATCTAGTCAAGGAAAAATCCGGGTCCAAATATGATCATCTGTTGTCGGTCGAGTTATGAGGCCACAGGCAAAGAGACAGACCAACGTGTCAAACTTATAAAGTTTTAACATAACACACCCTCACTCGATCGGTCAGACTTAAAAATTAAATCTAGATGGGGTTTGTGCATTTCCTGCAGACACCTTATTTTGTACAGAGTGTAGAGCAGATAGATGGCAGTGGCAGCTCGGGGACTCAGGGCGCGAGCGGGGCGGGCGGCGCGGGTCCAAGTGGTCCCGGCGCCGGCGTGCCCGCCGAGCCGCAGCTCGAGGAGCTGGAGCTGAAGTATGGCGCGCGCCACGTCATCAAGCTGTTCGTGCCCGTCACACTCTGTATGCTTGTCGTCGTCGCCACCATGTCGTCTATCAACTTCTACTCTGTTAAGGATGTTTACTTGTGAGTAACCAGGTTTAGATCCCAAAAAATGCTTAAAATTGCCTGCAGTGTGAAGGTTGTCAATCAGTTTTTTTTAAACTGATGAGGATGCTCAATATTATAATCTAATATTTTTTTATTGCATCAATAGACTTACATGGACATTCTGAAGATGGATCTAAAATTAGTTTTTCAATATTTCAACTAACATCATAACATAACAACTAATGGTTTAAGTTAGTACTGGAGAGTCCTTTATATGTAGCCAAGACCTGCTTGTATGGTGCTAGGGAACATTGACGTCATAATTTTTATTGCCTTATTGCTGTTTCCTTCTACCATCTGATTTTTGATTGCCCTGTAGCTATTTTTATTATTCCATTAATTTTAATTCTGTTTTCACATTTGACCATCAATTTATGTCTATTTCTTATTTTTTATGAAATGCATTTAATATTTGATACTACCCTATTATCTCGATGATATATGAAGATTTAACCCTGAAAAATACATCTGAAAATGGGTTAGGTTGAGGGCCATCATCCACAATTAGATTTTTTGTAGGCGTCCTTATTGCTATAGATAGCAGATCTTTTAACATAGGCCCAACTGGAAATAACAGTAACAAAAATGTAATATAATTGTTTTTAGTGTTTAGTAAATAATTAAATTTCCTCTACAGAGCCTACACACCATTTCACGAAGAGAGTCCATATGCCGTCACAAAAGTATGGAATGCACTCGCTAACTCCATGATCCTACTGAGCGTCATCGCCTTGATGACAGTTTTGTTGATTGTGCTATACAAGAAGCGATGCTACAAGACCATCCACGGCTGGCTGATACTCTCATCGCTTATGCTGCTGTTTCTCTTCTCATACTTGTATATTGAGTAAGTGTCTTGTGACATAACAAACATTGTTAAACCAGCACAAATGTGGCAAAGACTTAGGGTATGTTATAAAACCAATTTTGTTTGGTCAATTAATAATTGTCGAGTAAATTTAGTGTTTTGGAATCGGTAATTATTACCCGCCACTCATTATTTTACAGTTCCTAATTAGAAATAAAATTAAAACCTATTTATCGAGATAGCTGTAATAGTTCTGTATGTTCAATAGCTTCTTGAACCATAATAACATTCAACCTTCTACATATCAATGTTCAATTATAGGGAAGCGTTAAGAGCATACAACATACCCATGGACTACATAACCTTGGCGTTTGTGATGTGGAACTTTGGTGTGGTGGGCATGATCGTAATCCACTGGAAGGGCCCACTGCGACTGCAGCAGGCGTACCTGATCTTCATTGCAGCTCTTATGGCCCTCGTGTTCATAAAGTACCTGCCTGAGTGGACCACCTGGGCTGTCCTCGCTGTTATATCTATTTGGGGTATGTTCATTGTTGTTATTGAACTTAAACCAATAGTAGAATTTGTCTGAAGTCTTTCTGTTTTGTATCGATACCACGAATAACTGTGTGTGCCCACCTACAATGTGGTTTCCTTTCGTGAGTATTAAGACATTACTATCCTTGATTATATAATACCCTATAGGAAAGACATTGCATGGATACATTTACATATTCACTTTTAAAGAAAATGCAGATTGTGCTCAACAGTTAATCATTTGGAGTGAAACCAGAGTGAAATAGAAGCAGATTTAATGGAAATGAATGGCTATATTCGACGTAAAAGTATAATTATTATATGTAAAAAAGTTTTTAAATTAGCTTTCATTCATTTCAGATTTGGTAGCTGTACTTACACCAAAGGGACCACTCAGAATATTAGTCGAAACGGCACAAGAAAGAAATGAGCCCATATTCCCTGCACTCATCTATTCATGTAAGTATTATTTCACTGTCAAATAAATGATGCCTAAATGAGACATAGCCAAGATAAGAAAGAATTCCATTGTTTTGCTTAAATACAGTGAACTTGGGTCTATGGTTCTTGGAGGCATATATTTGTGCAGTCCCGTGCAGAGAATTTCGAAACAAAATCCTCGTAAATAATTGTAATTGTACAACTGTCCTCGTAGACAGTTCTCGTATTTAATGTAATTATATGTCCTTTTGTACTATTACCAACAACAATGTCCCCCATATGACAGCGGTTGAAATGCCTGAAGAATGGCCCGCCAATGGATTCTGCTGGTATAGTGCCGGCTACTTATAGAACGTCGTCATACCATCGCAGTGCCTGTTAATCTATAGCTGTTATTTATTGCAGCAACGGTAATGTACTGCCTAGCGGCGGCGACGACAGCCGCGGGCGCCGCGGGCTCGGCCGGCGAAGGTGAGCCGCGGCCGCGAGAGCTCCGCCCCCTCAACCCGCACGGTCCGTTCCCACCCTAGCATGCTCACATTTACAGCCAAAGCAGAGACTGTCCGCAGTTTAGTCCGTGAAAATAGACAGTACGGAACTCTATGACACAACGCACACGGTATATAATTTTTAACGTGGGCAAAAAGTACCCCGGACAACGAAGGACACTCAATATCGATGTATTTTGTACCTCAATTAGATAATAAACGGAATCTCTGAATGTGCGCGTCCGTAACAACCTTCCTACAGTTTCGCCGACGAACTAAGTGTGCGTTGTGTCCGCGTAATATACCTCGCGTACTGTTCGCCGCGCACAGTTCATGGACAGTACGCGACGGACAGTTCGCGACGGACAGTATCTCGCCTGCGTTGGCTCTTATACTCTGGCAGTGGCAACTCTATACTAAAAAGGCTGATTGTGATGATACTCAATTAAAAAAAGGCTGATGATGACACTAAGGGCTGATGTTGATTACAATAGTAAAATTACAAGTAAAGAAATGGCAATTAATCATGGCTGCAGCCTCGTGATATCCCGTTACAGATTGCGTACGTGAGGTGATGTTTCCTCACTGAAGACATGTGATCAATGATTTCCTATAACTTAACTTAGACAGAAGACCAGTATTTTTATTTCCAGTTAATTTAACTTAATTTGCAAGTATGTTGTTTGATTCATCACATTGATCATACAAGTATTTGACTACACCTTGGATGTATAAAGTTGCCACAATCTAAATGTACACTAAAATACTACACCGACCTTTGTATTAACTTGTTCCAAACTTCAGTGTTTTCTTTTGCATGATTAATGCTGCTGCTTGCTACTCTTTGATGTTGAAATATCTCACTTGATTTTATGGACATGTACATTTCTAATTTTTTTGGCATGTCTTTGTATTCTAAAATGTTTGAAGGATGCTAAGCTTCTGTTAATTATCCTCTTTTATTGTTTATACAATAAAAAGAAAACGTTGTAAAAATCGCTTCTTACCCGTAAAATATTTCCCGTGGTACTACCAGTAGGACCACCGGTAGTACCACGGGTAAGAAGCGGTAAAAATGTGCTATATGTAAAAATTTATTTGAAAGTCATAAATTTTCTCATAAAATGTTTTTAGACTAAATTTATCACTTCTGTAATGTATGGGATAGTTTATTATTATAGTATTAGTTTGTAGGTAGTTATTAAATTAGTTCAAGTCAGTCTTCAAATAGACGTGTCTCTAGTAGCCAAGCCTTTTATAGCGCTCCCGTTCCCGGTTCCCAGGACATTCCTACGGGAAGAAATTTCTCAACGTCCAAAGCTATAGCTGTAATAAAAGTTATGCATGTAGTCTATAAGATATACAGGATGGAAAGTTTCGGTGGGGCACCCAGGGCAGCTACCAGATCCGTTAGAGCTAGGAGAAAATGGTCTGGAGACATTCCCTAACTTTTGGAGCTATTTAAAACTGCATTCACAGATTTTTTATATAAGGTAGTCAGCGTAAAAAATGCCAATTGTCACAAACAAATATTTTGATGCCAATAGATCAATCAAACCTTTTTTCAAAAATCTGTGAATGCAGTTTTAAATAGCTCCAAGAGTTAGGGTAGGTCTCCTAAGACCATTTTCTCGTAGCTCCAACGGATCTGGTAGCTGCCGTGGGTGCCCCGCCGAAACTTTCCACCCTGTATATCTCTGGGCCTTTTGTATAGTTAGCTAGTTAGTTTCCTGCAAATATTTTTTTATATAAAGCACGACTGACAGCAATCTTTTGATAGGTGCGCATGAGACTGCTGGCGGTGACGGCCGGTCACCAGCAGGTGACGGTGGTTTCGACGCGGCATGGCAGGCGCGCGCGCGGGAATCACGTGACACTGCGCCGCGGCGCATACGTGTCGACGGCACGGCGCCTGCGCAGTATACCACGCGCCTCGAGCGACCGCCGCCACAGCCGCAGCTCTCCGAGGAGGAGAGTGAGTACTGAATACGGGAGCCTACACTCGAGTCAACAGTACAGTATATATTATAGTGGAAGACACATTAAGCTATACCTGTGGAAACTAGTCGCAATCAGTGTTTGTTATGATTGTTTGACATTCGTATAGAGTGTGTCAAATAAGTTAACGCGACAAAGTACTAAAGGGTGGTGTGTTGTCCACTGTACACCGCGCAGCCGCAGCTCGCCGGGGAGGAAAGTGAGTACTGAATACTCCACCTCAGCCTACACTCGAGTCGACAGCATAGTACACCACGCGCCTCGAGCGTCCGCTGCCTCAACTCGCCGAGGAGGAGAGTGAGTACTGAGCACTCTCCATCAGCGTACACTCAAGTCGACAGCACGGCGCACGCGCAGTACGACGAGACTTGAGCGACCGCAGTCACAGCCTCAACTCGCCGAGGAGTAGAGTGAGTACTGAGCACTCTCCGCCAGCCTACAGTAAAGTCGACGGCACGGCGCACGCGCAGTACGACGAGTTTCGAGCGACTACAATCGCAGACTCAACTCGCCGATGAGGAGAGTGAGTACTGAGCACTCTCCATCAGCCTACACTCAAGTCGAATACACCATGAGACTCGACCGCAGCCGCAGCTCGCCGAAGAGAATGAGTATTGAGTACTCTCTATCAGCCTAAACAAAATACTCGCTTTCACTCCATCAGGCCGCTAGCAATAGACGTTCCTAATTTCTAACAATCCGAAAATTCCTAAATTTATTACGGCCTTCAAAACCCCATTCATGTGCTCCAACGCTACGTTCCGAATCACTTTTCGCTTTGACAGGTAATTATTACCCAGTAAAGTTAGTGTTTTGGAACTGGTAAGTATTACATGACAAAGGGCACCCAAGGTTATGAAATCATTAATTAAATTAAATTAAATCATTTATTAAATCAGACAAATTAGTCCATTATTAAAACATTAAAAATAACCTTTTCAATTGTCAAGTTTATGAAACATTTGTCGGGTAAAATTACCTGTAAAAATATATTCATGCAGACAGTATCTTTTACATTTTCTCAGATTTCTGTTTTGGAACTCTTCCTAAAACAACAATTATTGTTTGACAGAGGGTGTGAAGCTCGGGCTGGGCGATTTCATATTCTACAGCGTTCTGGTCGGCAAGGCGAGCTCGTACGGAGACTGGAATACAACCCTCGCCTGTTTCGTAGCTATACTTATTGTGAGTATCGCATTCATCTCACCCTAGTATACTGACCTCTACTTTTACCTTTGAGTGTTTTCTGTACATCTATGGGTACACTAATCAGATCAGATTGACAGAGTGCTCTTAGATTTTAATATGCGGAGCAGACGACCCCAACGGCGAGCATGCGTGAAACGGCGAATGACTAGAGGAAACAAAAGAAGCGTGCGTGCGTGCGTGTCGTGGCGCTCCATTCTCTCTGTCTACTCACTAAACAAAACGTCGCTCATTATCACACAATCTAGTATATGAGTGAGCGTGATAGTTCCATTTAGTTTTAACTTTACATATAGTGGCAACTCCGGGATCGAAACCATTGGCACTGATTCTGGAGTGTTCATTGCTAAACGAAACGTCACCCTCAATATCACAGTCTAGTAATTTAGATTTAAATTCCATCCTGGAATTGAGGTCTACACTACATTGATATAATGACTGATTCTTTAATAATCGGTTATCCAGTAATATAAGCATGTCATATTTCCCTCGATTCCTCGCCGCATGCCCTGGAATATAGATTCAGAAAAACACTAGACACTCCTTTCTGCAAGTCAATTCCTGCAATATTATTAACTTCCGACAAATCGGAAGTAAAATGTCCAGCACTAACAGTAAGCTTGTCGCAAACGTTGCGATAATTATAAAAAGCTGTATCACTTGACATTCATCTTTTATTTGAATACAAAGAAAAGATGAATGTTTAAAATATGAGACGATCTTTCATATGAGAGTAGCGCTAGTTGTTTCCTTTTTTGATTTGCGTGTTTTGTTGCAGGGTCTGTGCCTGACACTATTACTACTAGCGATACTCAAGAAAGCGCTGCCTGCGCTGCCCATATCAATCACATTTGGCCTGATATTCTACTTCGCGACCCGCAGCGTCGTCAAGCCGTTTGCCGACGCACTCGCCGCCGAACAGGTGTTCATTTAGCCACCGCTACACTAGGCCTTAGGGTACTTAGCTAATTGAGGCCAACTGTACCAATAAAAGAAACTAAGCCCGACCCAATTGTCACGTTTTGTCAGTGTTCTTTTACATAGATATATCGACTTCGCAACCCCGTTGTCAAGCTTGTCAAACCATTTGCCGACGCACTTGCAGCCGATCAGGTATTTTCATTTAGCCAATGCTACATTGGAACTTTGGTACTTAGCCAGGTGGTGTCTTGGGCCTATAACAAATAAAAGCAGTGACATCCCTTATAATGACGTCTATACATAGACAAAATACATTAGAGTTATATATCAAACAAACACATTCAAGGATCACAACATGCACACACTGTTGCTTTCTTCGTCCGTGCAGTGACTGAGGGGCCAGCTGAAAATCAGCGCTGTGACTTGCCTCAGCATTATGCTGAGCTGGTGTACCCTTTTTGGCACTGTACCACACCAGATGTTCTGTGCTGCATGTATTAAACTTTGTATACTTCTGTATTGTGTTCTCTATTCTGGTGTTTACAGCGCTAAATAAACGTTTTAAATTTAATTTTTTTCAATTTATATCATTATTGACATGTATTGTTAGCAAATAAATTATTTTGATTTTAAAGAAAATGCCAAGAATAAATCAAGTTACTACCATTTTTTATTGGTACGACTCAGTTCATTGCTAAGCCAAGACCACGACTAATGTTAGTCATAAAATCATAACCGATTCGCCGATCGCCTGCGGTGGACGTCTTACGATCACCGATCGCCTTTGTGTACACTTGGTCGTTGGCCGAAGTCGTTCGACGTTATTCACACGATGACAACCTTCAGTCGGGCTTGTTATTTTTATTGGTAAGCACTTGCGTTTGTTAGGTCTTAGGCAATGTGTAGGTAGCTCTATTCAGCCGGCTCTGGATTCGTTGAAGCGCAAGTTTTTGAAGAGGAGACGATACAATGGACTCCAGTGAGAGTGCCACCTCTAAACCTGTGTTTACGTATATCATTGTAACAGTGGCCCACAAGTCTAAAGTAGATTTTTTTATTAGACGGACTATACTGACAGGTGCTAATGTCACTTTGTAAAATGATGTTGCCATGTTTAATGTAATAGTGATGTTCAGTTCACTTGGGAATCACCCAATCAGTGAGCCAAAAAGATAACGTTAAATTATATACTGGAAGAAGATGGATTTCGCTGCCATACTCAGCGATTTAACTTTTTAATTTACATAAGAAATCACGACTGTCATGATTTTTGACCAATAGTTCACCAATCAAAAACTATTGGTCACTGATTGAACTCGATCTTTGGTCACAACACTATTTTTATTTCATCAAAAGCTGGTAACACAGGAAACGTCAGTTTATCTTATGCCAGCGATAACTCCAGCGGCACTTCGACCCTTAGGGATCTTTTGTGCTCACCCCTTAACTCAGTCTCCTTCCTGTACCTTAAAGATGCTTTGCATCAAGGACACTGTACAGCTTACAGGAAGGAGCCTAGTTATCTGATTTCGGGTAGGTTACCCCCAGAAGACTCATACGCCCTCCAGCCAGCGAGTCACATTCGCACAGCAAGTGTTCCATTGACTCAACGGTGTCATCACAGGCTCTACAGGTGGGATTGTCTGACAGTCTCATCTTGTGTAGGAGGCTTTTAGTGCCAAAATGCCATGTGAACGCCCCTATAATGAGACGGATGAGACTCCTGCTATAGTTGTAAATTTTTCTGCACCCAGCCGTGCCACCATTTTCAATGAACCTCTTAGTGTTTTAAGTTGGTCGTTTTTGACCACTCCACCATATGCAGGCTTTAGCCTTAGTGGCTGTTTTGTTGGTACTCATTGAGAGTCCAACAAAAGGCTCAGGCCCCGTAAAAACGGTTTTTGAGCCCTTTTTAGCCAACTCATCAGCACACTCATTTCCCTGCAGGTACATGGCCTGGTACCCAGACTAACTGCACCTTGTTGTGTCGGACACAATTTGTTTAGGGATCGAACGCAATTCAGTACCAGTCCCGAGTCCACCCTGCAGGAGTCCAAGGCCCTGAGCGCTGCTTGACTGTCACAGAGGATATAAACAGTTTTGTCCCTGACATTCCTGTCTAAGTTCTCCTGTGCACAGGCAATTATTGCATACACCTCAGCCTGAAAGACTGTGCCATGCTTACCCGTGCTTTGACTAATATTGCTATCCTTTGGATAAATTCCTGCACCTGTACCAGACTCCATTTTGGAACCATCTGTGTACCATAGGAGACTGATCTCTCCTTGTGGTCGCAGACCACGGCTCCATTCTTCCCTTGTTCAACACAACGTCAGTTTAGACCGTCTAAAAAAATACTACTTTAGCTACTCTTCTTAGTCGTATTTCTCATTGATGAATGTCGTGGTCAATTCTACGGAAATAACCACAGAACAAACTTGACATATTTAATGGGGCGGTTTGCCATTGCCTTCCCCATTTCACACACTAGGGTGTCACACACACCGTCTGAACAGTCGGTAAATGTACATCTTAAAATATATCTCCGTGTCCGAATGGGAGTTCGGCGTCCTAGCCACTACGCCACCGATGCTCAAATTATTTGAGCATAGTGTATATTATTTGCAGTGGCATTGTATTTGACAAGTGTAAAGAATGTTTTATAAGAATACAGTGGTATCGATTGCGGGTGATCGCCAAACTTAGCTATGATCGCTAAACGAAACCTGTTCACTCGTGCCACAATCTAGTATTAAGAGTGAGGATGATAGTTTCATTTAGATTTAGATTTGGCGGCCGCCCCGGAATCGAACCCAACAGATAAACTTACAGAAGATGTAGCTTGACTTATGGGCTATTTGTACCTACTACGGTGCCCGTACCCGTAGTAGGTACGGGTAAACATTACCTATATTGATCAATGATCGTTTGTAGAGACTAATGCAACTCAATTATAAATTATGCAAGAATGAGCTAATCGTACAGTAATCAGAGATCAATCCCGATTCTTGGTTAGTTTTAAGTTTGACAACACGATTGAACTGTTTATTTTTCCTTATTTAACTTATATTTATTTTGTTCAATTGAGATTACGCTTTTATTTACTTTTCAAACTAAACTTAGATAAAGTATAGATGCTAAAATTCAAGCTAGAGAGACGGAGAAACCCTACGCACTGAATAGTTGCGGAATAGTTTTTGATGAACGTATGACATATGAATGGTTACTGATTCCACCCGCGAATATATTACTGATTTCACAATTTGTAGTCGTACGTCATTAAAAACTACCAATTATTTATTCCGCAACGCAGAAATTTCTGGCACGTGTTCGCTCCGTCCCCCGAGCACAGCTAAGATAAAGTCGATTAGCAGGCGAATTAGTAAGAAATTTATTATAAACAAAATAAATCGACTGAATCAATGTTGGAATGGCTAACCAAATCAAAAGTAGTTTTTAGGTCGATATAGAAATAGAATTCGCATCTGCTCATAGTGTCAAATAACGCGATAATTAATGACATTAGTAGACGTTGGTGTGCCCCCCTTCCCCAGAACAATACTATTTAGGCTACGTTCCAAAACCAATTGAAATTATTCACGTTAACAGCAGTACTTGATCCATTGCTTGTGTCAAATAGAAGTTTGATAAATTTTCAGCTGATAACGCGGTAATGGAACATTCGACAGTTTTCAATCGCACTTAGAGCCGCATACAAAGAGTTAATTGAGAGTTGAATTTATAACGCAATAAATATGAATAGACACCAATAAATAGTATACTATTGTACATATTAATTTTCTTTCCTTTTATATTTATTGAAAATTTAAAATCATCATATACAAACACGGCTGTCGTGAGTCTCAAGTGAACACTCTCTGATACCTTGTCTTATGTAAGGACGAATTTGTATCGGCGCACGAAACCCTGCTACTGTTGTTTCAAGCCATCATTATTTTCAAAAGTTTCTAACTGCACCTTTCATTTGTGTTTAAGTATAATTAATCGCAAAACAACTTCGTATGTTTTTCCTAGTAGTATCACACTACACACACACATTCCATAGTGTTCTGTAACTATGTGCTAAGGTAGGTATTTCTATTATGTAAATGACATCGACATCATCCCTTTCTTTGATAAGAATTAAACATTTTTTAACAGCAATTTGTTTCATTTGTGACCTAACAATAATTTGGGAGCATAAGTATACATAGCATAGCATAATTCTCACGTCCATAATCCCCGAGGGGGTAGACAGAGGAACCACCTTCATCATAGGTAGATCCCACTTTTCGCCGTAAGATTTGGTGGACAAACGCGATAGGTGGCGAAGCCTATCGCCGTCTACTAGGAAAATAAGTATTATGTACTCTAAAATAAGTATGACTATCTTTAATATAAAATTTTTATTTATTGCTTATTTATACATAGAAATATTGCAATCTACCAGTTTAAAAATTGAAAAAGTAACAACAATAAATGCGTTTCATTCAACAAATAGAATTATGATATTGGTTTCTATAACCATATTTACATCTACGAGGTAAAATGGCGCTGAGGACGCAGCATCTTGCAGTATAGACAAGTAAATACAGAGTCATTCCTATGGATTGCTAAAGGGCTTATTACACCTGACTGAATGAGTGACTGATTGAGTCAGTCAGTGTAATAGCAATCAGTATAGTTAGTCTGCGATTTACATCATATATAGAAGCCTGTCTAAATCGTAAACTGAAGCATAACTAATAATTTAGAAGTTCGCAAAAAACTTAATAATTTTGGTACAAGGTTAAAGGTCGTTGATATTGAATGACTCTGCACATTAATGAGCTATTTTTAACACTGCATAAATACGATTAAAAAATCTTGCAAAATATAATTAAATAATTTGCCATAACGAACTATAGCTGGCAAACTGCATAAAATATGGTCCTCTATTGCACTGATTGCGACTGGTAACTAAATCGAAATAAAATACGAAAGACACCTCTGTATAAAACATTAAAAAATACCAAAGATTTGGAAGATTTTTTAGTCCGTCTGGAAAAATATGGCATGTGACAGGTAAGTGGATTAAACTTTACAAAAATAATTAATGTGTGACAAAAATCACGAAATTAACACACAAATATTATTGTAAATTTAAATAGGTGGTAACTCTGACCCCAATTTACACCAATGCAAAAAACCATACCCATATTTACCCATATTTCTAAAAAACCATGACTTGTTTTTTTAACGCTGCGGTAGGATAAAATTGTGAAATACTAATAAAACATAATGATTATTACCTTATCTCTGAAACCTCATGTAATCTACTGAATTATCTGCCATATTTTTTCTTGACTAAGATTTTTTTCCAGTAGGTACAGTTACGTATGATTTCTATGTAATATATGATACCACAACAATTATTTTCAAATACAAAAAATGTATAATATAACTAATCCAAATTTTTACGATTTAGTAAAAGGCAAATTATGCTAAAAATTTTAAATAATTTGCCTTTCAAGATCAACTTATTATTTTATTTTATTTTACATCGGTCGACATTCCATTGCGAGAATTTCCCTACTCTACTAAAATTCGTACAATACATACATACTTTGAACACACATTAATCCACTACGAAAGAATATTAACATCCAACAATCAGTAAAATAATAAAAATCACAATACAAAATTGTAAATGCATAATTTGTATGAAACAGACCTAACTTGTTCATAATTTAGAACACACCTTCATCTCTTCAAAAATGTTATAGTTGTTCGATTGTACCTAACTAAATAATAATTTTGATTTAATTTGGAATCATTTTGGAATGTCATCCATCACGTTACGATCAATAGGAATGTATAAAAAAGTACTTGACTGTCAAAATTCTTAAATATTGTGATTCTTTTAAAGTTATACCACAAAATAAAATATTTATACCTACATACAAATATTTCATCATAATAAAATGTTTAAATATTTCTTTTGGAAGTTTGTTCCTTTTTCCTTCTACTTCTTCTCGAGTTCTTTCTTTCATATAAAAGAAATTGAAATTACCACAACCAATTACATACATAATATTTACAGTTCAGGGTTAGGGATCTCAGCTGGACCACCTCTCTTTATCACTTTTAAAGTTTCTTTGCTTGGTTTAACTGTGTCAGATGGGATTTCTTCTTTAATAGGGATCTGATCAGGTATTTTACTTGGTTTTTCCGTAGGTTTTTGTGGTTTGCTCTCAACTGGTTTTATGGTTTCTGGAGGTGTCTGTTTAGGTTTTACTGCAGGCTCCTCAGTTTTGGGCTTTATTTCTGGTTTCGGAGTTGTAGTCTTGGGTTCAGCTTGTTTTGAAGGAGGTGTAGTCGTAGGTTCGCTTGATTTTGGTGGTGGTGTAGTCTTAGGTTCACTTGGTCTTGGTGGTGGTGTGGTTTTGGACTCACTTGGTTTAGTAGGTTTGGCCTCTGGTTTTGGCGTTGTCGTTTGAGGTTTAGGTGTCGTTGTCGTTGGTTTAGTCTCTGCGGGTTTGGGAGCTTGTGTCGGTTTAGGAGTGGGCACAGCTGTTGTTTCCACTGGTTTCTTCTCAACAGGCTTTGGCGTTGTCGATTTGACAGTCTCAACCGGTTTAGGTTTAGGAGGCTCTTGAGCAATTGGCTTAGTTTCTTTTACAGATTCCTTCTTCTCCTCTACTTTAGGCTTAGTTTCTACAGGCTTTGGTTGAGATTCAACTTTCGGTTTTGGCACTTCCTTTGTCACAGTTTCGGCTGTCTTAGTTGCAGGTGTTGGTTTTGTGGATGCGAAAGCTTTTTTCAGAAGTGGGGGAACTGGTACAGCAGCTACGAAATTATGAATGTCTGGAGCACCAGTCAACAACTTGTCGTTGTAGACAATTGCGTCGCTGATCCCTTTAATGCCTCCGTCAGTGTTGTAGTACGAAGCCACAATGTTACCGTTCCAATCTACTTGTAATATTCCTGATATGCCTGGCAGAAGTCCTGATAAACTCTTGAAATGGCCGATCTGTGAAGCATAAAATAACTTTTTCTATGCTATGGAAAAAAGATAGATTATACTGCTATATAGTTATGGCGTTCTGAATTAATTATCTTTTTAATAGAACTTTGGGGAGGACGCGCTGTACCACGTCAGAATCACCAATTTAGGTAGAACTTCGCATATAAGGAAAGTGTGTGCCAGTGGCTTTGGATGCCTAAAGGCGACAAGTTGTTTAAACTGATTGGTGGAAACAGAGATGACTAAGTCGTTAGGTTCCGTAGCGAAGAGGAACTAGGAATTGGAAAAAAGGAAGATCTTCCGCCAGGCGGGTTAGCTTAGAGACCAATGCCGGTCCACCAGTTGATGTTCGGAACTTGTATATATGCGAAGTCCAATGAAAGCTTCGATAGCGCGTTGTACAGCGACATCTGTTGACGAGTTGAGGGTACTAATCGTAGTGCGTCGCCACAGGACTATAAAATACTCACGTTAAAAACGATCTCTTCGAAAATGGGATTCGGGAACTGTTTGTTGATGAACTCGAAGGGTATCTCTATAAGCCGCTGCAGGCGCGCCAGGAACTTTCTGACCAGAGGCGCCTGGCTCATGGACCGGATGAGAAGCGGGCGGTTCTCGTCGAACGCAGAGTACAGACACACCAGGACGCCAGAGCCGTCGGGGAGCACACGCAGGTTGTCAGGCACACCTGGAATTACGGAACAATCAGAGTAGCTAGTTTTTAACCCCCGACCGATCGAGGGAGGGCGTGTTATAAGTTTGACACGTTTGTCTGTCTGTTTGTTTGTCTGTGGCCTCATAACTTGACAACGGATGATCCGATTTTTTTAATATTTAATAGAGAATTGTGTCGAAAGTGTTCTTAGCCATGTCTGATAAAAATTAGATCAGTGGTTTCCAAGATCTTGGAGTATCTTTGATGGCAGATGGGATCTCTGAAACGGTAATAGCTAGATGGTTCGAGTTGAGCTCAAATGTTTAGGACCATGGAGCCCTTCCCACATCTGGAGCCTCAAGGACCTGACGATGCCCAGGAAAAAGTAAAGGGATCTCCACAATGATAAGTCGGGGGTTAAACATTTTTAATTTAGAGTTATTGTTTATCGTATGGTTAGTGGCCAAACTATTGTTAGAGTTGTTCAGGCCGCCCGTAGGCCTCTGTAATGGCCTTACGACTGCTGTCGAGCGACAACAACCGGGACCGACTATTTAACGTGCCCTCCGAGGCACAGAGGGGCTCAGATGAAATATTATGCCACTAACGGTCACCCATCCTGGTTCTAACCTCGCCCAATGCGGCTTAACTTGCACGATCACTTAACCATGCTCGCAGCTAGGCTACAAGGATCTCGGGGTAGCTAGCTGATATTACCGTTCTAAAAAAAATGAAAAAAAAAGATTGATATCATAAAATAACGTGCTAAACAGAGACAGCGCTACCGTGTTGGTATGGCGCTGTCTATGTTTAGCACGCCATACAAACAGAGCCAGCGCTACCGTGTTGGTATGGCGCTGTCTATGTTTAGCACGCCATACAATGGCATCATTTCATCGTTTTCAGAACGGTAATAGCCAAGCTACCCACCCAGGGCCTCCCGCCGCTGAGCCGCTGAGTGAATGACCATTGCTAGTTATGGTTATGAAGTTAAAATGTCAGCGAATTAACACGATAACTAGCAACATACGTCGATATCGACTCGTTCACAGAATACGCGTCTGGCTCTGCGGAGACAAGAAATTGCTTGGAGGGGATGGTTCTGGTTTTGAGTCTACTTAAGCCCAGAAAGCAGTGTGATTTTAATGATAGAAGCCAAAACATTGCTAAGATTTTTATTCTTGTGGAAACAAGCTTGTTTTGTTAATAAGTTCTAAAATATAGATATTAATAGCCTATGGATATGTTTATCACTGCAAACTGATATTTACAAAAGGTCAAAGAGTTCTTTTACATTGCATTATTAAATACAAACCTACACGATATTAAAGTGAAATTCACTTAGTCAATTCAAAATTGTGTACGTATGAATGTTAATGCAATATAAAACAATTACCTACCTATAGCAAGGTAACGTAACAATTACATATTTCATGGGCAATAAGAATTGTTACACTTGTGCAAACAATATTATTACTACCGAGACGTAGGTATGTCTATCTTCGATGTGTTCACTGTACAATTTGGATAACTTAACATTCAAAATGTATCTCTTTTCCCTTTGCATTTTAATTTTAACGCTATGGGATCCAAGTGCCGCGCAGACGTTGGTGTACGAGAACGATATGAACTTCAGAATAGAGGCCGGCGGCAGGACATGCTTCTTTGAGAAAGGGCGCGCTGGGCAAATAATGGAGGCTCAGTATCAAGTCATAGACGGACAGCACGGAGATCTGGATATCTCCTTCGAAATACGAGATCCAAACAGAGTAAAAATCCTGAATGATTACAAGCAGACCCAGAACTCCATCATAATGGAATTAGAAGTTGACGGCGACTATGCGTTTTGCATGGATAACACCTTCAGTATGATGAACTCCAAGTTAGTCTTTGTGTATGTACTAATTGAAGATAAAGTGATTGAAGACCAGGAGACAGAAGTTCACGTCATTGGAGAAGAGGAAGTGCTCGAATGGATGGGAACGTACGACGATGGAGAGCCATACTACATAGAGGTTACGCAAATAGCAGATTCGTTGACGCGAACTCTGAGACACGTAATAAAAGCGCGACACTTGCTCAATGTGTACGGGGCGTTGCGATCCCGCGATACCTATCTAGCGTTCGAAGATACGTTTATCGTGGACTTGTGGTCGGGATTCCAGATAAGCTTCATGTTTTTAGTTGGTATAGTGCAAGTGTATATGATAAAAAAGTTGTTTAATCGACCTGAGAGTAATCGTTTTTTTTAAATTATCGAATGTAATGCAAACATGTTGCACATAATCTTAAGAGGTCAATAAATACAGCAGATACAACTTACATGGACAATATTATAATATATATTTCACAGAATTACCAAAAGAGAATAGATAACAAACAATTGCTATAGATACTCGACACCAAAAAAAGAATGTATGTTGCATTTCATTACTGTCAATATTAAATAAAGTATAAATAGTATTATTGCGTGTTAACTAAGGGCTGGTTTACACCTTTTCCAGTGGCAAGGACAGTGTGTTAGTCAAGTGGTAAGGACAGTAGTGTAAACCGGTGGGACAGTGGCGAGTCAAGCTGCCTTGCCAGTGGATCCAAATTTTGTTTGACTTTTTTGTCACTGTCCAGACACTGGCCACTGTCCTACTGTCCACTATCCTTGCCACTTGAAAAGGTGTAAACCAACCCAGAAGTCCCAGTCCTCAAAAGCATGCTTATTACCTGGTAATCCAGCCGAGAAAACTTCTGACTTTCCTTTGTTAGGTCCATCGATGTAATACTTCATGACCCTCAGACGGCAGGTCTCTGCCACCAGTACAAACTGGTTGTCTGGAGACACAACAACGCCATTGGCGAACCACAGATTGTTCAGAAGAACTGTGCTTTGATTTTTAGCAGCATTGTAGTAGAACAACCTGGTAAAAGAAATTATGATGTAGCTAAGATTAATACCTATAACAAAATAAAATAGACTAGTATTGACCATGAAAAATACTTTGCTTTTTATCACAAACCTTCCTGATGGGTCTGACAGCATGCTATAAGCTCCATCCTTCAAATCAAAATCACTTGAAGAGTCTGTCCAGTAGAAATCTCCATTCTTGCCTAAAGCCAGGTCGTTGAACATTTTTGGCAGTCGACCCTTGATCGCCACTCTCGGGGACACCAGAAGCTGTTTCTTATGGGATGTGAGGTCCACTCTCCAAATACCATAGTATGCATCAGCTACATACATTTGTTTCGTCTTTTCGTCTATTTCAAATCCAAGTGGGCGTCCACATTTTTCAGCTTGGATGGGGCCAGCTAAAAATACACATTCTTTCAGTCAAGCAACAATTAAACGAAAAATAAATGAAGTGAAATACAAAAAAATATTTAAGATTTAGGTCAAGAAACTAGATATCCAAATAACTATCTTAATTAAAAGCGGGATAAGTACTCCGCTCTCCAACAGAACTACCTGTTCGTCCCGTTCGCGGTGGAGACAACGGGTTGTTGGGGGGCGGAGGCGAAACAATTCGTGGCAGAGATTGGCCGTCGCCTCAGGGAGAGGGGCTGTGACCCTCGTTCCGGGTCGTACCTGGTGCAAAGGTTGGCCGTAGCGATACAGCGCGGTAACGCCGCGAGCGTTATGGGCACCTTTGCACCGGGGACGACAAGGGGCGGGCTATTTGATTGACATAATTTTTTTTTATTGGAAAATTATTATTATTATTTATTATTTGACATGTAAATTAATTTTATGAATAAATTTCTTTACTCTTAATTAGAAAAACATCAATATTGTTTTCCTAATTAAGATAAGCTATTTTGCTTGATTGCTATTTATATATTTTTTCTATTTAAGATTGCTAGTTAGTAGCTACTCTACAAAAAAGCACAAAAAATTGACACAAACAGAAAAAGTTCATTAAATAGTAGGTAGGAGAAAGTAAAATGACTCACTGCATGGCTCCCCAAGTTTGGTAACAAATGTGACATGGCCATCGAGAGAAATCTTCACTATCTCTCCAGTCGCCAGACTTGTGTACAACTCTCCGTTATACTGTTGGAATGCTTCTGGCCCTAGCAACTTGTCTTTGTATAGTTTTTCAACATTGTTTATGGCTCCGTTCAGTGCTAATGGTCCTACTTGTGGTTGGGTTGGCTCAAGTCTGCAGAAATAAGCCAAATTATAAATAACTAGCGGCCCGTCCCGGCTTCGCACGGGCATTAAACATTTATTTCGTGATCTTAACTCCCCTCCCGTACCCCTGCCCGAGTGACGCCCTACAACGCATAAGTAGCCGAATGGAGTTTATTTTTTCAAAGTTTTAAACTCGTGATATCTTTTGAATGGAATGTCAGAATCGAATAATTCAAAAAGTAATATAAAGGTATTGAAGCAGTCTTAAATAATAAATCATTTATTTTGATAAGATACAAATAAAGAGCTTTTTGTAGCAGTGGTATTTTAATTTCTTTTTTTTTTATAAAAAAAACGCTTATTGTAACATGACTATAATAGTTAGAGACACGCTGCCGCTGATTTTTTTGTTGATAATGGTGTTTTCTAAAAAAATGTTATATATCATTTTGTTCTATCATCAATAGTTTTCGCAGCGTACGCGATGTAAGGAAGTTTTTTGATATTTTTTTACACTTTATCGTAATTTAAGTAAGGATCCCCATTTTTTTTGAAAATGAAATATAGCCTATGTCACTCAGGAAAAATGTAGCTTTCCAACAGTGAAAGAATTATTCAAATCTGTTCAGTAGTTTCGGAGCCTATTCAATTCAAACAAACAAACAAAAAATCAAACCTTTCCTCTTTATAATATTGGTATAGATATGCAATAAAATAATATACCGATATGTATACCCTGACCAGATATATTGCGGAATTAATTGGAACTAATTTTTCGTAGTGAATTCCATTACACAAAATATAAAAGCAACAATGGCGCTCTCTTGACAGGGTTTTTATTATTATTATTACTGTAGGGCTATTATATAAAATAATAAATAAAAAGATTTATTCAGTAACATAAAGGTACAAACATTTTTTTCTAATTGTGGAGGCCCTCTTTTAAGTGTGACAACACCTGTGTCAGAGGGCCACTTAGCTATTACGGTTCTCAAAACCATCAAATGATATCATTAATGAAAGAATGAAACAGAGACAGCGCTATCGCGTTGGTATAGTGCTGTCTCTATTTAGCACATGTCATACCATGCCATGAAAGAACCGTAATAAGCACCCTGGTCAGGGTACAAAAGCTACTTTTGGTATTATGCGTCAAAATGATCTACATGTTTGCATAATCATATTAAAGCAGGTGGCAGTATTCATATGCAAATTAAATATTTAACATTTAGTTCATGGAACCAGGTACCTTAATTAAAATAACAAATATATATCTACTATTGAAATAATGTTTGCACTACTATTGTCAGAAATATTCAAATGTTTGATCTACAACCATTTTACTGAAATATTAAAATTTTCACTGCTAAATAATTCTACACTGAGAAGAAGATAAAAACATGCACTGTAATATTACAATAGATTTATACTTACTGAATACTAGTGAACTTGGTGTAAGGCGGCAGATTTGGTACCAAGACAATAACTGCTGCAATCACTGCCAGCAACAGACCTAATTTTATCAGTCGCTTGATAATTCCTTTTATAAGTCCTACTATGAACCCCATCTTGGACCTTTCATAAACCTGGAAACAATTTTTTTTATTTTATTTTTTATTCTAAAAATAAATTAATAAATCGGAAATTGTTCATAACTGTTTTGTTTGGAGATTGTAGGTATTCCTCATAGTCCCACCAAGCAGTGAAAGCATGAGGAACGACATCTGCTCAAAGGACATCCACTATATTCAGTTTGCACAAACAAGACTAAAAAGTATAATAAATATTTCCTGGCTTCTATTTTCTTGCACTGATAAGTAAAATTTAAGGTAGATACGCTTACAAGAGTTAAGCCCAAACCATTGGATTTAAATACATAGGTTAGGTTTTATTGCTGAAAGGTTATTGGCAAGTTAGCAGATGAAATTTATTATTTTCTTTTACAAAATATTGGAACCTAGCCAACAGACGATTGTTGTAGGTGTAGATATCTTCATTAAATAAATTGGTAAATGTGTATATAGTTATGATAACGCTGCTAAATAGACTTAATTGAATCGCCGATAGGGACCAAATTCATTAAAATCTGATTAACATTATTATTAAAATTTCATTACCTACTTTGAAAAATATATATGAAATATTTGTTCAGCAAGTATTTCAAATGGGTCTGATCAAGAATTTTATGAGTTTGAACCCCTCTTTACCAGTATCTTTCACTTTCCCAGCCACGGCATCTAAAGATACGTGGACTTTTCCCGACAAACTGAACAAACAAAACCCTGTTTGACAAAACCTCACACTGGCTGTTTATGGCTCGTATAATTACTGTAATACTTACTTTAATACTTACGTTATGTGATCACTAACTCCAAATAACTAACAGGCTCGCCTACCAGCTTAATTAGTTTCAATAAAATAATAAATAATTTTGCACCTTTACCTTTTATCAAACCACCTGTGAAAAGTGAAAGAAATTAATCATCTCACTCACTCACTCTGATCTTTAGTGGTTTAGATCTACATACATTATCGATATCGATAAAAGTTGCCATTGTATCGAATGTTAATTCTATGAATTTTGACTCGAAAATCAACGTACCCTCAGAATAAAAATATGAAATAAGATCACTAGGGTAACTGCATGTGTGTAGATAGATAGAAACACTTATTAGAGGATTACGAAAGACTAGTCGCAAATGAATCAAAACTTTGAATATACAGAGTGGAATACTTAATGAATTTATTCAACAGATTTATTGTAAATATCCCTGGATTCATAGATATACTCACCAAATATGGTGTAAACAAAATTGCCCTTAATACACACACAAAATATTAATTTAAAAAAACTTAATACACAAAAATATTAATTTTTACTTAGTACTTTTTAAGTAGATAAATTTAAAAAAAATACTTATGTGACGCATTTAGTAGCTTTTTCTTTTCTTTTTCGTACTGATAATTGCTGTTGGTCCTAATGACCTTTACAGCTTCACCGGGGTTTTTGGGGCGAGCGCTAAATGCGCTCCAGCCTAGAGGAGGACTTAAAAACTATTATAAGAAGCGACTGCCTAAGGGCACCCAGGTGGGTACGCATTTAGTAGCAATGACATCGCTTCCGGATGACCGCCAAATTTAGCGATGATACGAAACTCGTACACAATCTAGTACATGAGTGATGATGACAATTACATTTTGGTTTAGTTTTAGATTTGGTGGCCATTGTGGAATCGAAGCCATAGTTAAAAGATTTTTAATAGAAATAATCGTCTGTAAACAGCTATTCCGCCCCACCTATATATTATATCGATAAAAATAATGAATACAAATATATCTTTCTTTCATCCCTAATAAATGTCAGATTAAAATAAAGACCTACTCGACGGCTCAACGCACTGTTTCATTCGGCTACAAACCATAGACATTTATATTACCGGTTTTTAAATCAATAGGTAATCCCTATTTTCATTCGTTCTTTCCTAATGCCTTCATTACCTCACTCATTCTTTTTAATCTGTGCCCACGCCATTTTGGACGTGTTTCTTTCGCTGAGTTGCGAATAATCTAATTTATTTCAAAATGGGTCACGCAAATATTTGGTATTCCCACCCCCGTAGATACGGTCAGGGTTCCCGTTCATGGTATGTATTTATTTGTTAATTACATGCAAAATTTGTCGACTGATTGTTTTGGTTAGAACACGTGTTTCTAGAAATAAATTTCGATTTTTCAGCCGCGCCTGCTCCAACAGGCATGGTCTCATCCGCAAATACGGTCTGAACATCTGCAGGCAGTGCTTCAGAGAGTATGCGCACGACATTGGATTTAAGAAGGTAAATGTCTATTGCTATTAGCTATTTAATACTTACCTGATAACAGCTGCCTTAGGCTGCTCTTCGGCAAAAAGCAGGACTAGGTTAAAAAAAATTGAATCAGTCCAGTCGTTTTGGAGATTCATACTTGAGTAATGTTGCCCCTCAATTCCTACATATATCTGCAGGTATCTGTCCTGTTGTTTTTATCACAAGCCATGTTCGCTGTGTAATTGTGCATGGTTGAGGGTGTCATTAAGGGGGCACTGAGGGAAGGGGGAGGAGGGGTTTCACTGGAACCTATTGCATTATAACAACCACTCAAAGAGCCCCGCTAAAAGGGGCTCCTTTCTACTTATCTTGGTGCCACCTCACCTACACTCTCACACTGTGCATTATTGATGTAGCAATTTGTCCATAATTTCTTTTTGTGCATAAATTGAAGGTAACTATACTGACCAACAATGTGGTATTTTTATGTGAAATTTCGCAACTGAAGCTGATGACTTCATGTAATATTTTTTTCCTTTGTTTCAGCTGGACTAAATGGCTAAGAATTACTAAATAGTAATAAACTTAACATCTAAGTAACACATGAGTTTAATTTACAATAAACCTAAAAATTACAGCATAGGGATGTATTTGAAACACAAAATAACAGAAAATATTTAATAAAATAAACTGTACAAAAGTATAAAAATACAAAATACTATCTACATTCTACTCTTATTGGTAAATAAAATACTATGCCCTATTTTTATTGTTGTTTGCTTGAGCTTGTCGCAGATTACGTAAAGTTGATCCAACTCCCTGTGAAATAAAAACATTCAATATAATATGGCATGGAGTTTCTGTTTTGTGGCAGTGAGTTTAGGGAGCAGTGAGTGGAATGGAATTTGGAAACTTGTGAAACTCAAAAACACAATTCCTTTTTCGTAGGCCACTTATACTCAGAAATTGATAGTAAAACCTACATTTAAAATATGTGCACAGCACTGTATAGGTAAAATGGAAGGACACAATTGCTCTGAGATGCACACTATACTTGCACTAAACTGGACCTCCTCCATAATGTACATATCTATCTAAATACATATAGCTGAGAAACCAGTACAAATTCAAACAGTGTTAGGGGTACGTAAATAAAATCGCATATTCCATATCACCTTTTCGCACGAATAAAATGGTACCTGACCTGAGTAACACCGGCAAGCAGTGACAAGAGACTGCGCTGTGGTGGTCGGCAGTGCCTCTTGCCGCCCTCAGCGCAGCACAGGTTGGGGAAGCAATCTACACTGGAGCTACACCGCTGTGGGAAGAGGTCGTACTGCGGCGGCGGTGTACATTGCAGATACTGCTCAAACATTCGCACCGCTGGAATTAGTGAGTGGGCTATGAGTCACATTAGTTAGGGATTTGATAAGGTTATATATGAAAGTGATAGGATGGGATTAAAATTTTTGAAATGACTACTAGTCTGATTTCTTTGGGTGGGAACATATTGTAAAAATGAGAAAAAAATCTTTAATCAAGAGCCCAAGTCTGCATTAGGATTCCCAGTGCCATGGGTCTAGGGACTATCTATAGACAGGTTACACTGAAACAAAGTCCTTGCACTTTTGGTGGGGACCAGGAATCGAACGTAGCACACAGGACGTCGCGTAAAATTACATAAGCTAACCTTATAGTGACGTAGATATCGACTGAATCGGGCGTTACTTTGCGGAAATCCATATCCATAATGGTAGGGGAATTTATCCAAAATTAATTTCATTAATACAATGAGCCGTTTTACAGCCAAAGTGTGATGTAAGTAAATTAGTCAGTAGATACATGACAGTGGAATCTCTGAAGAAGAGAGCTTCAGAGATTCCACTGTCATCTATCTAATTTTGGATAAATTCCCTGAATTTGATCCGGATCTACGCATCTAATCAGTACCACCTATGAATAGAACTTTGCTGCATCAACCCACACTGCGTCCACTGAACGATAATCGGCGATCAACGAATACGGTTAAAGCGCTTATTACACTTACTGGATTTAGTCGACTAACTAGACAGGGTTCTGTTTATAGGCGGCTAATCGCATACCAATCGTACTGAAGCGTTTGACTGAATTCAGTCAAGTGAGTATAATAAATTAACATACGTCCGTCGATCTGGTTGGCGATGGGCACGAGATCTAGCCGCGCGCGCGCCGTGCGGCAGTAGGAGCGCGTGCCGTCGGGGCAGCAGACCCTCGGCCAGCAGTCCGCGTCAGTCTTACACGATTGCACCTCGAATAGGAGCTCGCCAAGGGGAGTGGCCGGACATTCGCGTGGAATCACGCCTAGTAGCGCTAAAATAGTATAGATACATACAGATATAGGGTCAGTCAGAATTATTTGGTCAAGTCAGATATGTTATCACATCTGTATTACGTAGCGCAAAGAGCTAAGTAAAATATTTACATCAACTTTACTTTATAGAGTGCCAAGAACTCTTGCCTATCTCTATGTACTAACAGCATAACTCTAGATTCTTGTTATTAAGGCTTTTGCCGTTTACATTCAAGCCACGCACATGACATTGTTATTTTCTAACTTTTTGTAACAATTGTCCTTGTCTCCTGCCACAGCAGTTTCGTAAAAGTAAACGGCCTTGTGCTGCACATTTACTAAGCTATACCCATTCAAAACGTCCTGATTAAATACATTTGACTGGACAGCGTTTGTAGCGAGTTTTGGCCTAGGCTATCACCTTGTAAGCCGTTTATGGAGTTGCTATTTCAACTTATTAGGACCGGACCTTGGACCTTCACAATAGGCATTGCCAGATCTGACGTAATCTCGTGAGCTCGGGAGAAGAAAAGTGCCTAAGTCTCCACTCGGCTCTGTTTCGTGGGACAAGATAGTAGGCATTATTCCTAAATCGCCCAGTATTATTCAAACGAGTTGAAAGCCATAGCAAACCACGGCAGAGCCATTTAAATATCCATTCACCCACAACTTTTATCAAAAAATTAAAGATATCGTCCTGTCGCTCTATCCACTATTTCACCTGGTTGTCACACTTATCTTTTATATAGGTAAATAGGATTAAGGGAACTCTTACGTTGATGCGGCTGCGGCGCTGACGTCGGGCGCGGCGCAGGGACCCCTTTCACGCAGCGTTTTTCACAGCACACTTGATCAGGCCCGCTTGTTGTGCGGCACTGCGCGTTGTTCTCGCACGGAATGGGGAACAGGAGCACCGGGGCCGATCCCGCCTTCGGGCAGACCAGCTTCTGCGACTTGCCTGTGCCCGAACCCACGTCAAACACGTAATTGTAACCGGTGGCAGTGTTGCGTGAATGTGAGTATGTTACGTCGGATGTTATGTCAGTGCCTACGAATAACAAGCGCCTAGTTCAATACCAGTGTGACGGTAACCTTGTAATTGGAGCAGCATTTTGTTAGCTTGTTAATTGTTTATTTTAGAGAGCGTCGGCGGCGTCGCGTCGTGGCTAGGACGTTGGACTCCCATGCGGGAAGTCCAAATTCGAAACCATGCCAACGAGTTTTTCGGTTTTTTCGAAAGACTTACGTACATTTACTAACTAACCAACTAGGCTATTTTTTTTCCAACTAGGCTCTTTCTTTGCTGTTGTGATAGCATAGCGTCCTTCTGGGACAGAATGCGAAACTCTCACAACAGCATACTCAGAGCCATGAGCGAGGACTTAACATGTCCGATATTTAAATATTGGTTGTCCGTGCAGCAGCGCGCGAGCCGGAAATGACATTTATTGTGCAGTTTTATTGTGCTTCATATTTTATTGTAAGTACATTGTCTATTTATTTCACTATTGTATATTGTTTGATGGGTTTTTTGCCTAATAAAGAAATTATATGATTATTATTAATTTCCTGTGCTAGAACGGTCCAAAGGTGGATTCGATCCGGCGACGCTTATGCCGCGTCTCATGCTCTTGCCTTTGAGCCATCGCTTAAAATATCTCATTAAAAATACTGTACCTATCTTTGCTGGAGCGGCCTTCGGAGCGGAGACCTGCGTAGTCGGAATCGGTAGCAGTTGGAGGAAAGGTCGTGGCGCCTCCGTCGCCGGCCGCTTTGTCGTCGTCGAGCTGGTGGTACTTGGAGTTGTAGTTGTTGTTGTTGTCGTTGTGGTGGTGCTAGTGCTGGTGCTTGTGCTAGCTACCCTACTGCTCTGCTGGTCGGTTCTACAACGGAAACCACCGGTTGTCACTACTCTTCAGAAACTCTTCCGAAGGTTCAGTATTTTTTAATTTTTAGACTTCTAACCGTACGTAACGTTGGGAGTCTACAAAGATAAGTATCAGAGATGTCTGTTTTAGATGAGACGATTAAAGATAAGGTGATATTTTCAGCGTTATTTAGAAAAAGTTGCGGACTATATTATATGCCGGAAACGTTACAAAAATAAGTCAGATAAGTGAATGTTGGGATCTTAGTCTCGGTAGAGTATACATACTGTACTGTGTCTTATTAGTTCAACAGGTTTTAAAATATATTGTTGATTATATGAATTAGTTAAGTAAGACGAAGTCTCTATTCAGATCTGGGACAGATGCATTGAGACTTGATCACTTGAGACTGCCGGTGAAGGTTGTTTTCTAAACGTTCCTAACGGCTAATCTACCTAATTACAATATAATTGAATTATATAGAAATGCTTATTATTTAGGATATATAGGTAAGTAGAAAATGCATGCACATGCAATGCGAGAAGGAACTACTAATAAGGATAAAGATTTTTGAGACAACTAAAGTAAAGTAAGTAATAAAGTATGTAATAAGGAAATTAGTATTACGTAGAAATGTAGAAACCAGACCGCGTGAAAGCTTAGAGTGGGGTTAGTAAGTGGCAAAAAGCGTAACGTAAGCGTAAAGAATTTTAAAATATTAGCTTTGAGTGCAAGATTAAAAATAATTTGTTAGAAGCTTAAACTGCAATAACTTGGTGGCCTTAACCTGTGGTTTATACCTAACCTTTCACTAGGAAAGGAAGTGCCTATAATTAGGCCAAAAATATTAGCTCATTACTTATTAACATATTGCAAGATTGTGTTACGACATGAAAACGAAAAACTGTCAATAGAATTGATTAGTTGCTTCAAAGCCAAATCTTGGATGCAGGGCACTAGACTAAATTCTCCTTTTTTAGACTAAAATTATCGTTTGGCATTTCAATTTCCTGTGTGATTGTGATACCACAAGTAGGTAAACACCTATTATGATTATAAATAAGTATCTTTGTTAATCCCCTCGTTAATTGTTTAATAATTACGTCGTCGGTTAACAAAATAGCCGCGCTCTGCATAACACCAAGAGAAGTATTCGTATTATATACGCGAGTGATTATCTCTAGTACTAGTCGATGAATACGGCTGCAAATATACCTATACCACTCATAAATATCTAATAACCATACATGGATATTTAACAACTACTTAGATTAGCAGTTAGATGTCTTAAAGCGTAACGATAGTGTTACGAAAGCTTAGTGATCTGTATTATGTTATTGTCACGCATCACTGAACATCATTGGATAGCACAATGCGCCTGGTAGGTAGACGCCACTGGCTCGAACATCTCTTGTTCAATTCGGTAATATTACACGTATTTATATTTTTTTATTCTACCATAAGGTATAAATACCTAGTACCTAGCCGTATTCTGAAGTAAATTACCTATGTATTAATTACTATTCCGTTTTTATTTTTACTTATTCTCCTGCTTGTTTTATTTCTCTTCTTTTTTGTAATCTTAATCTGTAAGTCTGATATTTTATAAGGTATACATTAATTTATTATTTCAATTACTCAGGTACATTTATTTTATTGCTTTTATAGTTTTAAACGTAAAATGATTTTGTAATCTGTAATTGCTTGCACGATTTTAATGCTACAATTTCATTTGTGGCATGAAATCTACAATTCTTGTAATTTCAATTACTTACTTATTACTTTTTTGAATGATAAATGTACTTTTATCTGAATAATTCCAATACTGATAAAAACATATTATACAGGTGTATAATATGTTTATACACCTTTATATATGTAGGTACATATAATAGTTATTTATATATTTAATATACACCTACATATAAAATGTATATATTTATAAGCTCTATTGTATACCGCTAGGCCTATAATAAACCTAAATTGGTTTCAGTTAGTACAGTAAGAAGGTATAGCGTTGAACCGTTTCCTTTCTCTACAGTCAATTAATGTCGCGGTAATAAATGTCAATATAAGTAGCAAACAAATCTATACTATAACTTTATTTTACGAAGCCTCTTTTTTTCTAACAGCTGTAAGATAAACTTCGAGGACGCATAGTGTAACGACGATAAAGCAACTAACCGTATGGCGGCGGCCTTGACCCCCTTAGTGCAAAATCCCTTGCAGCAGAGATGCTGGGTGCCCATCACGCGACACTCGGCGTGCTTCTTGCACGGCAGCGGGAACAGGTCCAACCAACCGCTGCTTGTGCGCACCGCCGGGCAGACCACTGACTGGCCTTTTGCTGAAGAATAAAATACACCATTATCAAACAATATATCGTAGTCATCATCAGCTCATAAGATTCCATAACACTATAAAGATATGTAAGACCTACAGTCTGTATAGAGCAAGAAATTTTTCAATCAATCATAGTTGCCGTCGTCAGTAACGTCTCCACGAACCTGCTTTATGTCCTAGCCTAGTGTCCTTAGAAATACATTACAATTAGATAAGTTATATACATAGATAGCGTGGTCGAAATAATGGCACTTGATTTATGTGAATACGTCAATGACACATTTTTGGTTACGAATTCCCGATATTATATGAATTTCGTAAAATTTAAATTAGGTAAGTACCTAAAGTATCCAGGGAAATAAAGATACGTTCTATAGGTAGTTTTAGGGCACATCCGAAAAGTAAATACATAGACTTAAGTCCAATGACTGAGGTATTCATTCAAAACGTTACCTAATCAATTTATTTTCATTACTCTTGGTCTTTGTCCTCGTTTATAATAATAATGTCATTGCGCAGGTATAGTCGTTACGTTCACTACGTAGTAAAAATAAAATGACAGCAATACACTAGTGGGCCTCGCGGGCAGTTGGTCACAATCCACATATAATACTTGTGTAATTTGTTTCACGGACATATGGCTTCGAATCTCTTTATTCAGAATGTGATAAGTTTTCGTAAGTTTCCACGGATGTTTTTTGCGTGTAACCCGCAGTTACGCCTGTAGAGGAAAACGAGTACCTATCTAAAAATCAACATTTCTTAGAATTTGTTTGGGAAACTTATACTTACATTAGTTGCAAAATGTAGGAGTTCATTTTGAAGCAACTAAATCGTACGCAGGTAGGATTCATGTTCCGGTTTTCATATCATATCATATCCAAAAAATCCTAATAAGGAACTTATACTAACTTAATGCAAGGAGTCCTCAAACTGGCAGTAATGATACGATGTTTTGAGAAAAAAGTTGTCATACGTTATATTTTCAAAAACTTTCTACTTCGATGTCTATTTGCGAGCAAAAGATTTTCCACCGAATCCGTGCATTTAATTTGTTAATCTGAGTATTCCATTTATCGTTAAAAACATAATAAAATGGTAATAACTAAAGAGGTCGACCTGCCCGACTACGGCAGCCTCACGGTAGAAGAGATAAACCTATCGACGGCAACGCTGATGTCAGCTGCTCCATACGTGGGCAAAGCGTGTGAGAACATCAACAATGAGTTCATGCTTTGCCGCCAGGAGTTCAACGACCCTCGAGTCTGCATCGACCTCGGCAAGCGTGTCACCGAGTGTACCATGCAACTCTTTCAGATGATGAAGCAGGAGTGCCTGCACGAGTTCAAGCAATACGTTAACTGCATGGACAAGAGCTCCGGCCGCTACGAGCCCTGGCACTGTAGGAAGACTCAGGATGTTTTCGACAAGTGCATGAGTGAGAAGCTATGTATTCATCGGCCGGGTTTCGGGTACTTCACGCGGGGGCGGATCCACAAGACTCCGTCGACGAAACCGCCGGTCACAGCGTGCCCTTGCCAGTCGAAGGTGCCCGACCCGACTCCCGCGCTGCCCGACTGCAAGGAGCGCCCGCCACCACGCTTTACCAGTCGTTTCTACTGGATGACTGAATAAGTTTTCCCTTGGACAGAAAACGTGTCGCGCGAACCTCACATATTGTTATAGATGTCGTGTTCATTACTTTATTCTGATTTCTATATTATTCTGGTAATTGAATATAAGTTGATTGTGGCGATTAAAATTACTTGTTGACTTTAAATAACTACTCAGGTAAGGTATCTACCTATCGCAACTGAGAACCTGTACCTATTTATATTGGAAAATATAAATATCGTGATGGGTTGCTGGCCTTGCTATTGAGGGAGGGGGCAAATCCCAATTCCAATGAACTGAAGTTTGTCTTAAAAACATGAATGAAGCGTTACTGACCTACAGATGTATGCAACGTACCAATACCTACCAACTTCTAAGGCTCACGATAGTATGATTTCTTTGTCTTAATTTACTACATGAAAATGAAATTCAGTTGCTAAATTGAATAATAATTAAATCATATTTAAAAGTGCCTAAAGCAACTAGTTAACTTGTTTTGTCGGTTGCGTGAACAATTGTGTCATAGAGACACGAAAACTGCGTTTAGGTACAATCACACAGTAGATATTAATCACAGGGTTCGTTACTGACCAATGGCTGCCAGGTAGAACAATTATTAATCAACTATTTTTTTATTATTATTATTAACCAATTGATGGATTATCAAAAACAACGATGGCACAATATATTTCAGGACGTTTACTTGTGCTCCCTGAGCTCTCTTATTAAGTACAGCATGAGAACAATATAGGTACATGGAGTTTATGTTATACTCATACTCATACACATACCATTTATTGCTTTTCATGTATTACAATTGGTCTTAAAAATGTATATTATCTGGTCATACATGAAACCCTGAATAGGGCACCGCAATATTAAATAAGAGATTATAATATTTTAAAATAGTAATAAATACTAACGAGATAAATTGAATTAAATGTTAATGTTAATTATAAGTTATACATAAAGACACAAAGACACGCTTTCTTCAAATTTGGCCAGGACACGAACGTCATCGATAACCAAAAAAGTATCTGATTACCTATAAATATTTAATTGGAATACCAGACTACCGTAGACTGACGAAATATAAACGCTAGAATGATAGATACGATAAAAGCAAGTAACAAAAAACCTCATTATTATATTTTCGAGGTGAAGGCTCTTCATTGTCTGTTAGCGACGCGACTGACGACTGTCCAGAAATAATTTATTTTCTTCAGGTCAATCGAAATTCAAGTTTTTCGTGGTTTGTCTGACCTTTAAACTGTCGACCCTCTACACTCTACCATTTGAAAACAAGATAGTTGGTGTAGGTAAAAGATCACTTCAAGTTGGGTAGTTTGCGGTTTATTGATATATGATGAATAATGATAAGGAAGATTTAGTGCGGCAATACCCGCACTAAATCTTCCTTATCATTATTCATTGTAATGAGTAACAAAGTTCTGAGGGGCTCATAGCTTAAATTAGCTGCGAGGATGGTCGTAAAGTAATCGTGCAAGCTACCTAAGTCACATTGGGCAAGGTCAGAACCAGGATGGATGACCGCTAGTAGCATATTTCATTTAAGAGAGAGCATGTTAAACAGCCCTTTCCAGCACTGTAATATAGAAAAACGCAGCAGATACTCTAGAGTAGACTTTAGAGTAAAGTCGTTCAGCAGCCATGCGGACAGACGTTAACTTATCGAGTCGCGTCTGTACTTTACACTAACCAGGATTACCTACATTCAAGCATTACCTACCCCTCCATTCTCCGAACCTCAACCCCTGGAAATCATCTGGCTAATCCTCTGGCTCCAGCCCTTCCCCTGTTTTTAATTAAATGCCACTGTTTTAAATGATATGATCATATTACAAGCGAGCTATGGTCATCCGTCATACGGTGTTGCGATTGTCATGAATGAAGCCTCTCCATGGCGGGCGCTTGGAGAACGGAATCTGTACGGCGAAGGTCGGCGAAAATCCACCGTTAAGTGGGTTAACTACCTCTGATTACTGAGGTGAGTTGCGTTGGCGCAACAGATAACTATGCCAATTAACTCCAGGATTATGTGAATTAAATAATGCATTATAGACTTATACTGACATCCACTTCCGAAAAATCCTGAGTTTAGAAAGTAGTTTGTAAATGCTAATTAAAGACGATTACGATTTGCAGGATTACATTTAGCATTTTTTTGTACGACATTGAACGTAAAGCTTATATGAGACTTTGGTTGGACGCAAAAAGGATTGGGGCTGTAGTATTTTCCTTTGATTTTCGCAGCAAATTTTAACTAACATTTACTTGTTGTTTCGTAATTTACTCTCTGTACCGAACATACTAAGATAAGCCTGGCCTTTTGTAACTTATGAAACTTTACTGATATTGTCTTGTTTCTAATAACATCGTAATTTGCATTTTTGCATCGACCAAAATGAGTTCTTGCCTTCACCTCGATAAAACACCTAGGTGTGTATTGTGAAGTCTCTCATAAAAATGTAGGTTGTAATGTCAATCACATCTCAATGTAAGGGAACGCATTACTTAGAACTTCCTTGAATGTAGGTACGGTTTGCGATAAGATTCAGCTCTCCAAAGCTCATAGTCCGAAAAAGAGACGAGTCGGGAATTTAAAAGTAGTGCTCGATAGCTGAATTTTGAAGGTACGAGTAAGTACGTTTTGGTTTCGCTCGCGGTATCGGTCGCCAGTCTTAGCGTTCTGCCTGTCAAAAAGAACCATACAATTTGTTGCAATCCCCCTAATATCGATAGTTATGTATTTTAGGATTATTGATTTCACTTTAGTGTTATATAGATTATTATTTTTAATTCTTGTGACCCCCCCAAATGTCGAGCTAAGACCGTGCCTGAATAATCGATACCAAGTTACCTTGTAATTTGTTACGTTCCTATTCATTACATAGTTACTTTTCTAGATCACGGTACTGTACTTTTCCAGTTGATTCCTTTAGCTAAACCTCTGTTACAATTTTTTTAATAACATATAGGATTTTTAATTTTATAAGGACCTGTTTTACATTGTCTTATAAACAATTTTCATAAGAACTCTTATCTAGATTTCAATTAGAAGCCTTGATCCTAATCTAGATAGCAGTGAGTTAGCTAAAAGTCTAACTGTACATGACTAATCGTTTAATTGTTTGCGACACAACAAATTCCTAACAGGTAGGTAACTAATTTAATAAATCAGTGACACTCGCCATACAGCTAGTTTTCACTAGACAACCTTGAGTTAACAACCCGAGTTTAATTGAATAAGGTTGTGGGCTAGCTCATAGTAAAACGTAGTGATTACTTTCTCTGTGGTAGAGTTTACCCTGAGGAGTTAGATGAAGTGCCACATGACTGTGTCGCGTAATTTCGCTGGCTGTCTTACTCTTCAAAACCAAAACAAAGCAATGCTGCCATTGCTGCTTTAGAAATACCTAGGTAAATTTAAAAAACATACCTACCTACCTATAATAAAAACACAGGATTTATGGGTAATAAAAAATGAAGAGATATTTATCGTTAGCCATAGATTCTACCTATCGACGTAGAAAACAAATAATAATTGCCGAAACCTCCGAACTCTGGATGTTACAAAATATGGTAATAATAATAATAATAATAAATTACATTATTAAACGAAACTTGACTGACTTTTCAAAATAACTTGTATTTTATTTGTTGCATTGGCTCAAAAACACATGACTTAAGTAAAGTTCAACGTTAATGGACTTTTTGTAATAAACTCTGTCCTTGACATCAAAAAGAGATGTGAAAGGCGTTGCATTAATATAATATTCAATAACAAAAAAATGTTTGATTAAAATATTTGAGACGGAGATGAGTAAGTTGTAGTAAACAGCATTCGTAGTAAATAGAGATTGATATAATATCATTGAACGTAAAAGCCTCAGAGGAAAGCTTACCTACAATACTATCATCATCGTATGTACCAAATAATAAAATGTTTACAAAAGTCATACAAACAAAAGAACGAAACTATCCATCATACTTACTTATCCTAGTGGCCAACCTATCGTCATATTTGTTCAAGCCGCCCGTTGCACATGTCGTTCAGCCATTCGACATGGCTGAACGACTGCTGTCGAACGACAACAACGGGGACCGAGGCACGGAGGAGCTCAGGTGAAAGCATTCACCCATCCTGGTACTGACCGCGCCCAACGTTACTTAACCTGCATGATCACGGACAGACCGTGCTCGCAACTAGACTACAAGCTCTTCAACTATCTATTATATAAGTAAGTTTTAGTGCATAGGTTTAGGTGTAGGTACACTGGGAATAGGAGATTTACTTTACAGCGATATATTGAAGAAAGACAAGCACTCTGATAGTGCAGAGTAAAAAATATATTGGTACATCGCATTGCATGGTTTCGAACCCGTACCTCCCCGCATGGGAGTCCGGCGTCCTAGCCACTAGGCCACCGACGTTGAGTACAACTCAGCTTAATCATTGTTTATTTCATTGCGCGTAAAGTTTTGCGTTTCATAAAAACCCACAAGTAAATTTATAATGATGTAATATTTAACCGGTCCGTTACATGGCGACCAGTTACAGCCCGGAGTAGTCTAGTATGTACGTTAGGTTTTTCTTAGTATGGAAGTATCAATATGTATGTACCTATAGTTACATTATTAGTTTGCTGTAATTTTATTACA
This sequence comes from Hofmannophila pseudospretella, assembly GCA_947369225.1. Taxonomy (NCBI): domain Eukaryota; kingdom Metazoa; phylum Arthropoda; class Insecta; order Lepidoptera; family Oecophoridae; genus Hofmannophila; species Hofmannophila pseudospretella. Next base: position 8,332,274 of record OX376330.1, on the reverse strand, counting down.
CGGCGCTGCAGACGCGCGATTCTACGACAGCCACATACATGAATCATACATCCCAATCCTGTTCCAGAGGTCCCAAAATTCCTCCCAAATGCTTCTACTCCATAAATCTACTATCGATTCTATCATTATTAAAAAATGTCGGTGTTGTCGAAGTATGAATTTACTAACCTACTATTTTTTCAACCCTCGGATGAAAAATCAATCCTTTCCATTACAAGACTTCAATGCCTAAAAATTGAAAACTTCCTTGACAACAATTTAAGACACTGTCACATTATATCGATAAGTTACGTCTTATGGATTTGTAGTAGGCATACCTAACCTACTTATCTAACCTAACCAGTCAAACACAAGCAGGATGAGCAATTTCGTCAATCTCTGACCAGGATCCAATACTACGTTACACAATTCAGGATGTCAATAGCAAACCAGACCCTCACCAGCCTATTGAAACCTCTATGCCACCTTGGTACATACTCTATCCGGCAGTGAACAGGTTAGCATTGCACCACGTGATGACCTTTCCATGCGGGGTTAATATCTCCAGTTTGGTATCTCCCATAAATAATGTGGTGACGAAAGAGCTTCGATGTTTTTGCTGCATTTCGAAAACTTTACCAAAATTTGGCATTTGGCTACAAATCGCAGGAAATTATTGCGATAGAGGTAAAAGTTGATCCGAAATTGTCTCGAAATCGAGTAAGATTCGAAGTGTCGTAAATTATTAATGTCAGGATATGAGGAAAAATATACTTCTGATGCTCTACTATGCTAGTATATATTATAGTTCTAATACTCTACTTAATAGGTAGGTACTATTCATAGTTTTCTGTTTTATTTTCCCCTGTTTGCTAAGTTTAACGTGGTAATCCGATTAGATGTATTTAAGTTATTCCTTTAGCCCGCTAAAGAAATATCCACTAACGGAATACCTTTAATTATAGAATGGGATTACTATAAATACCTAATTATGAAATACCCATAACTCATAATAAAAAAACAATCTAAAATTAAACCGCGTATGCAACGTCAACCGTAAGCCAGCAACGTAGCGCCATATGAAAGACATCAACGCGAGCCTTATCTAAGTACATAAGTAAAGTATATATACCACATTACTTCACATAGTTAGACGTTATTCTTAGTCAGAAATCAGAACAGAAGTTCTTTCCTCTCTACTTGAAAATTAACTTGTTCTAAAATTTAAAAAATTTCGCTCTCCCCATTTAAAACTATTTATTAAGAAAATATATCAGAATTCTTTATTTGCAATGGCACTGCCTTTGGAATTCGATGGTTTAATTTAAATTCAGTACTCCATAAGTAATAAATGAATAAGAAAATTTAATGAAAAAAAAGATGTTATTATAAGAAAATTTAATGTGTGGAATCTTGGATTGGATCAACATTTACTATGTAAAAAAAATTATCGCTGTAAGATTTCCTGCTAAAAAGAAAATAAATAATTAATGTAACTAATAAATTCGTCAAATACTCTTCATATCGCTAAACTGCTAAACCGATTGGGATTTTCTCAACCGACGACGTGGTATTTATGCAAAGTAGACAAGGGGAGATCCTATGTATTGCGCTACATTTGGGGCCATCAGACAGCGTAACCCTTTCTTGAAATGGCACTGGTTTTTATTGCGAAGGTATTTAAACTTAGGCAGTTAGAAAAACTATTTTAGGCGGAAGAAATTGCGATATCTTGTTTAGAAACGATGACATCGAACAGTTTCTTAATCAGTCAGAAATTCAGCACCAATTCGAGACCAAACTAAATTGCTACAGCATAAATTATTCCTGCGACTGTCCGTAAAAATCGAAAGTACCTACCTAACTAATTTTAAAAATCTAGACTAGAAACTACCAACTATGTTCTAAATTCCTAATATCTATTACAAATGCAAAAGTGTGTTGGTAGGAATGGTAGGTAATCTTACTCGTAAACATAATGGCTTAATAGGGTGAATTTTTGTTTGAGCTTTCTTTAGAATTTGGACCTACCTACCTACATTTTTACCGCAAATCGTTTATCGACGTGATACTGGCAGAAATGTCCAGAAGGACGATTGCCATTTAAAAATAAACTTCGGAAAATTAAGTACCTACCGTACCTATTATAGATTCACAGAAAATTCAAGTTACCTGTAACTTGGACAATTCTTCATATAATATGCAGAGCAGCCTAGCTAGTCTAGTTGTTTCTATGATGTTTAGCTAACTACTTACCTACACTTTTTTTAATTGAGCTAATAAATTCCTATGTATGTATGTGCCCAATTATCTACTTAAATAAATAAAACTTTGAATGTTACATTTTTGAACGCAAGAACTTTGATAAGTTTTTGTTTTTAATTGGTCGCAGATAAAGTACCTACAGGGTATGTATCGATGGGGCGTCGATATCGTTGAGGACTCACCTGAATTTAAAAACCCAAACACAAACACGATAGATAAAACTATAAGCAAACGCATTTTGTCCCTTTATTTTACGCCTTTAAATACTTTACAAACTTTTTTGTACCTATACAACTTTTGCTTGGTATACCTATACAACTTTTACTCTCTTCTTCATTAACATTAATTATTAATCAATTAATTTATCAAGTAATATCACATTAGGTCACAATGAATGGCACTGGTTGTCGGGTTAGATGTTGCGCGTGGTCGGACGGTCGGTGGTCACTGGTGGCTGGAGCACCGCGCACCGCCGCCGGCGCAGCCCTATGTTGCATAATGCATTCTGTCTGTGATACAGATCTATCTTTTTGGCGGACGCCGACACTTTCGCTACTTACTGGCAATGATCGATTCGGACGTATAATTTATTTTGTCCTTCTAAACTTCGACTTCGCAGGTAATACCGCGCGTTGCCTATCTCGAAAGTGTTTCGTGTTATCGTTGGTGTAGGTACGAGATGTACAAAAAACTTCCTTTGATTGTCAAACTTAAGAATAAGAAAACAGTAGAAAACATTTTTTTATTATAAGCATTCTTTTAGCCATACTGGGTGTATACATAATACAATACACATAATAAAGGAAGCAAGAGAAGCATGCCAAGACAGAGAGAGTGGCGCCCCATTCTCTCTGCTACCCCGCAAGGGACATAGCGTGAAGTTTGTATGTATACTTACTAATTTTAATTTATCTATAAGCTGTAGAAATAGAAACTTACTCTCATCTTGCTATTCTATGGTTAAAATGAGGGTTAAAAAGAGCATAGTTGTAGGTAGATTCCATAAGCAAGCGAATGAAAACATGGTGACATGACAACCAAACCAAAATAACAGATTCTATCCTGTGGTCACGTCCCGTGCACCTACGGCACCTATTTCAGCTATAATAGTGAGAAGTTTAATTTAGATTTAACCAGAGATGTGATTTAACTTTATATTTAGCGGTAAGGAATCGACACCATTGCCGTTTCGTGTTTAGGCTGGTGCTAATTATTCCCAATGCCTTAGTAAATGCTTTCCACAAAAAAGATATTAATTTGATTTGACGTATTGTTAGTGTTGCCATTTAGAAGAGTTTCCCCTAAATTCAAGGAATTTAGATTTGTATTTGAAAATGCGGTTTTTTGTTTTCGGGTGTTTGGAAATGTCGGTCGATCGACCAATATTTTACTCTGAATGTTTTAAATGTGGACAAATGAAATAAGTCTGATTTTACTACCAAATCGCACATTGGTTACAGCTTTTTTTATCGGTTTCGTATTTTTGGGGAGCGGATTTTGTCATATCCGATCGGCAACACTTCTGCTGCCTGTTTTTATTTCTTGTTGTCGAGATTAAATTTTAATTTATTGTAAAAAGATATTATTGCTGCGAAAAACAATGCCGAAATCGGAAGTTAAGCCAAAAATAATTCTAGAAGAATTTCGAGTAAAGGTAATTTGTTGAAATTAATAAGCGCTTCGCGTTTCTTTAGAAACAAAACCATTTCTTTACATAGGAAGTACGATACATACCTACACATACTTTGCGAAGTGATATTTTCTTGTGTCGGCTATTCGATTACTTCATTTCTATATTCCTACAATACAATCTTCTTGTATACCAACGTAATACTTTTTAACATACAACAAAATCAGTGTAAAAAAAATCCCACATGATATAACCTAAACCAAATAAAATTGTTGTAGAATGCTGCTGATGACTATGGAATGGCTGACGAGAAGTGGAGCTTCAAAAAGTTTGCTAAAATGTTCCGCATAGTTATTGTACGGATGGATAAATCTGAAATGGAATTTGATTTAATTGGAATTCAGCCACCATTTGCCAATGCTTTCCGAAGACTGATGTTGAGTGAGGTGCCTAGTGTGGCTATTGAAAAGGTGATGATAAAGAACAACACCTCTATCATTCAGGATGAGGTGCTAGCACATAGGCTGGGGTTAATTCCTCTAAAAGCTGACCCAAGATTATTTGAATATAGACCCGAAGGTAAGTAAATTCAATGCACATTAATGTTCAAATACTGCTAAAATGGTATGAACACTCTGCATCTTATGGCCGATTTACATTTGGTCAAGTAAAGTGGTGAGTGCAAGTACAGTGGCAAGTAGAATGGCGAGTCAAACAATATTTGGATCCACTGACAAGGCAGCTTGAAAGCCAGGTTGACTCTTCACTGTACTTGTCCAAGTGTAAACCAGGCATTATGTACAATAATAGTGTAATTTTTTAAATTTCAGATGCAACTGAAGGTACAGATTTCGACACATTGGAGTTTTCATTGAAAGTCAAATGTACATCTAATAAATCTCAACCAAAAGATTGTTACAGAGCTGAAGATTTATATGAAAATCATAGTGGTACATATTGTGTTACCATTTTTACATGAATATTGATAACTTGTATAACATTCCTTTTCAAATTTAGGAAATTATTTCTTACAGTTTATTCTTCGCAAATGAAATGGCATCCAATTGGTAACCAAGCATCTGTTCATAAGGAATCAGATGTTGGCCCTGTCCATGATGATATCCTGATATCTAAAATGAGGCCAGGCCATGAGCTGGATCTCCACATGATTGCTGTCAAGGGGATAGGGAACGACCACGCCAAGTTCTCTCCTGTTGGTTAGTATGAATATATAAGTAGGCTGCATGTTTTATTTCTTAAATGTGATCTTTTTTCTTACGTAAATCCAAAACATATTTTGTGATGTTATTACTCCCAATAGTTTGAATAACCATACTTCAATTGCAGCAACTGCATCATATCGCTTACTGCCCGAAATAACATTGACACGTGAAGTCAAAGACAGTGAAGCCTCACTGCTACAAAGCTGCTTCTCTCCAGGAGTGATAGGAGTTGACTCCGAAAGTCGAGCATATGTCAAAGATGCTCGCTATGACACCTGCAGCAGAAATGTGTTCCGATATGATGAAATCAAGGATGCTGTAGTATTGAGTAGGATAAGGGATCATTTTATATGTAAGTTATTGAAAGTTCCTTATGTAAATGGTACCGATTCTAGTATATCACTCACTAAATGAAACATCACCCCACTTTTACCATCACAATCTAGTGTATGAATGAGCATTTCATCTAATTTCAGCTTTAGATTTAGTGGCTACTTCAGAATCGATATCATTGTACCTATTACATACATGAATTTGATATTTCCTCCAAATTATACATAAACATTTTTTATTTCAGTTAATGTGGAGTCTGTGGGAGCAATGCCACCTAATATTATATTTGTAGAAGCAGTTAAAATATTGAGAGACAAATGTAAATCAATGTTGGATGAATTAAATACTTTTTAAATTTAAACTATAAAATTGCTGATTATTTCACAATACCAAATATATTGTTGTAATTACTTTTTATCCTATTTCACAAATTATCAAATTGGTACTTATCGTGAGTTGCAAGAAACGTCCTAATGGTTAAGACTTCCTTGTCTCGTGCCATATCTATCTAATGTTTCATGCAACCACAGAGTACTGCAGCTAACGGTTAGGTTCAGCGCAGACAATGGACTGTCCACGGTGTACTATTTAGTCCCTGAAAATAGACAGTACAGACCGAAGAGTAGAATAACACACACGGCGTACTATTATTATTTTCGCGGACAAAAGTCTCGCGTACAACGAGCTTGCTTACTTAGCTTATTGGTTAATCCGGCACTGTTGCCACTTGAAAAGGTGTAAATCAGCCCTTAGACCTAGCGCGCACTACGATTTTAGTTTTCTCGACACGATTTTAAAATCCCGTTGTAAGAAGTATAATTTGGTTGCGATTTTTTTCTCGCATGTTCGCGCACATCCATATGAACCCATACTTTGCATTTCTGCAACAACTAGGTTTCAAAGCTCCTTCAATGATTTGTAGGTATTTTGTATTATTATCTAAGTATTATGGTAATATTTACATTCTTGACGTCAACGTCAAAATCAACTGCACTACAAGGCTGTATAAATAATAATCTTTGCTTTGTCCATAAAAACATAGGTATTTAAAAAAACATCACAACAACAAAAAAATACATGTAGGTAGAAAGAGGAAGTACGATACGATTTAATTGTGATTTTGTGAAATTTCTGTTACTTGCTGAGAGTTTAGGGGGTTTCATTGATTCAGTCATACGAATATCGCCATGGGAAGTTTGGATAGAGGAGTATTGACTGGATTCATTTGCCGTTTATGCTCTGAAATGCACAGAGTCGTACTTCATATCTACGGTGAAGAAGGCATACGTTTGTGTATATCTGAAAAAATCAATAGATATCTTTCAATAAACGTAAGTTACTACCTATTACGTCGTATATCCTTAAGTCCTTTTCAATTATTTTGTCATTGCAGCCACGAAATATTAGACACAGTGATTATGTCAGCATATGTACGTCTTCCATTCATTGGTATGTCCTTGGTTGCAGGTGTCTCGGTCGGATCCATTGCCAAAGACCATTTGCAAAAACTGTCTGGAGCGATTAGAGAACCAACACAGGTTGGTAATGCGTATTGAACAGGCTGCAAACATGCTGAAGGGCCAACGACGAGCAAGGGTAGTGCGCGGCTGCTATGTCAGCCTTTGTGATAACTCTAACGGACCTCCGCATCCCCCAATACCCAAATAAAACTCATCTTTAATGCTACAAAATTTAAAAATAATTCCTCCCTTAGTGTACTATGTATAAAATATAGGCTATTTGGGTTGTAGTTTGCATTCTTTAAACATTATTTCTCTGTGTTGCAGACAATTTCGACTACGTAATTTTGGTATAGAATAAGCTGGAAATCAAATTACCTATTGCATTCCTTACTCTAAACATGGATGACTGGGTGTTCAATAAAGAATGTTTTGTTGTCCTAAGATAGTAGTACAAAATCTGTTATACATGTTATTCAAACTAACTTATATTAAATTTTGGTTGTACCCTGTATTTTTTCAGTTGTATTTAATGTTATGTCTGCTTACCTACATAAAAATTGGTGTCAACTTTTTACTATGGCTCATTGTATTTACAAGTAGTTCATGATTCTTTATGCATGTATTCTATCTACTCGCTTATACACAAAAATTTAAACATCTGTTATTGAAATCTGTATGTGTCCATGTTTATATATGGTAACTACAGTCTAGTAATTTCAGAAATTTTAATTTAAATTATTAGTAATTAGTTGCTTTCTGAACTGAAAGAAATGTAGAAGCTGCTTAACTTTATAATTTAACTCATTGACACAAGATAAATTATTAAGTAGCTACAGCATTCTTCAAATTCTTGGTAAAATTGTTAAATACTAATAATAATAATTTGCGGCTTATGTATGCTTCCTTTACTCATTCATTGCACAATTTACCTCTTCCTTTAAAACTGCCCAAAGGTTGTCTCTTAGTGATAAGACTGCCAACATTTCACTTTTACTTGACTGTGTAATAATGTTTAATATATTCTAAAGTCCACATCAAATCATACAAAGCAGAACGACGTGCAAATTTTATGCTAAATACATTCTATTAATACCTATAAATTATTGTAACATTTATTATGGGGACCTAGGTTAAGTGTTTAGTATTTATTTACAGAATAATTACATAATAATCTAGATATTAAAAGTTGATAAGTAGGTAGAGAAACATTCTAAAAGTAGAAGCAAATTGTAATTGTAATAATCCAATTTTATCATTTGTAATCCAAAGAGGCGCCTTTCATTGCATACAATTTGTGTAACTTTACCTTCTTTCTGTGTGTAACTTTTTATGTTCCCACACTGAAATTGAGAGTAATAAGTTCTTTTGTTACAAATATTTTTAAAACAAAATTAATTTTAAGTTTGTATTTACAATAAAATTAACATAACTTTAATACATTCTTTCCATTATAAATTTAATAGACTCGAAACGAAAATGTAACTCTGGGTTAACTCGCGAATTGTCTATGCTTTTCATAAAATAACTCTTAATTTAATTAAATCCCTGACTTCTTACTGTTATTAAGATCCACTTACTATGACTTTCTGGTCACCATAAGATCCTCAAAATTGCAGATGTATTGATGTAATTTCCAAAGAGTATTTTTAACGAACACCATAATATTGTATTACCGTTAGGAAAGGCGGTCGTAACCAAATAACAGCCGTCGTAAACATTGTAAATCGTTCTAAAGATTAATAACATAGAAAATGGTTCATATATTGGAAACTACGGAACCAATTTTGATCAAACAAGAATCTCGACAAAACACTCATTCAAATGAAAGAAACCGCATCCAAATCGGACCATTAGTTATCAAGTTATGATGCCACAAACTGACATACATGTCAAACATATAACACCCCTTTCTCGATCGGTCGGGTGTTAAAAAATAACATCGGGTTAAAGTTAACCCGAGAGTTTACAGTTCGTGCAAGACGGCCTAAGTTCCTCAATCAGTCTCAGAATTGAGAGCAAGGACCTTATATTATATTTAATTTTTTTAAACCGGCCTAGTGCGAGTCGGGCGTTGCACTATTACATATCGAGGATGAAGTGTAATGACCTATCTACAAAAACTAGTGCATGCGAAATTTTATTTTAAGTTTATGACCAAAAAAATAAAAATCTCAATAATGCCAAAATGTCAGTTAGGAGGTTATTACACTTCATCGTCGACATAGGTAACAAAAGTGGTCGAAAATAGACAAATTTGACAAACTTACGTCGTTATTTCTTTAAAAAATATATTTGTACTCTATTTGATGAGCTCTATAAAACGATACCCCACGCGATATTGTACAAAAATATTTTATTTAATTTTTCTTAAATGGGTGTATGGGTGGGATGGGACTCCCTCTAAATACAATCTTACAAAATTTTAAAGTTGATTTGGAAGACTACTCGTATTTCTTTACCCGCGTGACGACGCCGACGGACGGACGGACGAAGGAGGACAGCTATAGGGCTCCGTTCATCTGTCCACATTGTCAAACAAAAGACAATTTGCGTGTTAGTGTGTATGCTTTATTTGATATAACATAACTATAAAAATTGCATAAATAAATACAAATTATTGCACGTTCCCGCTTGCGAGCAGCTTTTCTATTCTAGAAGAGTTCTTGTGTATTACTATCTTGAGATCATTGATTTTATCATGCTTCTCTTCTATGTCTGCATCCAACTGCTTTAGTTTTGTGTGGAGAGGAAATAGTGAATCCTCATTTGCTCTGAAATCAATAACAGAAAATGGTATAATTTTCTGAAGAAACTTGAGATCCACCTACTTTTTCCTGGTCATCATCTCATCCACCGCTAACGTCTTGAGATACGAAGTTATTGTTGTCCAGATACGAAGCCACAGACATAAGGGTCAAACTTAGCACCCTTCTTTTTGGTCGGGAGTTAAACGATCACTACATATATTTTTAAGTTCATAATGTTCAACATGGTTGAATGGAGTTGATAAGTCTAGCAATTTTTTTTAAAACACCTGCTTATTAAATATAAATACTCATGGAATCAATACTAACGACTTTTGCTTGAGTAGCTCCTTCGAGGCTTCCTCGTATGTCTTGGTCCATTGCTGTAGCTCCTGCCGCATCACCTCTACATCCTCCTGAATGTGATCCAGCAGCTTCCCTAGTGGGTTGGCCACCCGTGACAGGGCCTGTATATTAAACCTTAACTGTTCAATTTCCTGGTTTAACGCTTCCCTTGCCTTTTGTGCACCAAATTGCCATTCCTGTAAAAAAAACAATTACTTAAGTATCGAAAAATGATCATATACAAACGTGTAAAACCCCATGGTTGTCCCAGAAACCTACGATTTCAGTTTTTCCGGCGATTTGAGAAAGCTCCTTCTGTGAATCCAAAATCTGCTGCACCAAGTGACCGTGTTGATTTGACGATAAATGCAACTGATCTTGCTGATCCTGTGATATTGCTGGATCTTGTGGCTGCTCTACTACTATGATACTCGTGTCTTCTTCCTACAAATACAGGAAACAGTAGTTATTAAATTTTGTTTAACTTAAGTCGAACGTTATTATATTATGCTATTTGTGCAGTTACCTCTTCGTTTGGTGTATTTTCCACTATGATGTTAACTTTACCTATAATGAGATTGTCAGTACTATTTAAAACATTCTCATGTTTTTCTCTTAACCGTGGAGCCCCAGGTCTAGAAGACGAAGGTCTTACGCTTGTTGGTCTTATATTTTGTTTTTTAACATCCTCGTATTGATTACTTTTTTCTGTATCTTTTGTTAAGCTTTCTGGTTCACTATTATTACTACCGAAACTACTGTGAGATTTCAGTTTCTTTTCTGCTACATCTACAACGTCTTTATTATAATTATCGTTTAGAATATGCTCTTTACTTGGTTGGTCATCAATTATTTTATTTTCTGTATTATTTTCTACATGTTTTACCGTAGTAACATTTTCCTCCGGTTTATCATTATCCACTTCCATCAAATCTTGTGAAGATAAAGAGGAATTCAAGTCATTCTCTGCGATGATATAGGATGTGTTAAGTTTTTCTTTTTCTTGTTCGATTCTCGGTTCAGTTTGTTGTAAATTAGTCGTTGAGTCTGTAAAATCTTGACTTTCCTGTGGCTGACCTGTATTCTCAGCATCTTTATCATTACTTTTAGTGTAATGATTTTTTTCATTATCAGTAATATTGGCAGTAATGTTCTTCTTATTTTGTTGTTTGATAGTTTCATTTTCACTCTCAGATTTTTCAACGGAATTCTTTTTAGCTATTGTTTTTAATGGCTGTGTTACCTTCTTAGAAGGAGGTTCTTTTTTAATTACACTACTTTCTTTTGGTTTAGCTTTACTAACTGTGACTTTATCTTTCTCATGTCTAGTGACCGATCTTTCGCGGTTATCTTTTTTAGCAGTTGTTAATTTTTCATTGCTGTTCGATGTTAATTTCTTTACATCAGTGCTTTTTTTTACAGGTTTTGTTTGTTCTTTTGGTTTTTTCTCTGAAGCTTGAGGTAATTTTGTACCCTCTTTGTACTTTTTAACGGCTTCGTCTGAAGATAGTTTTTTATCTAGGACTTGCGCTAAACATTGTAGTAATTCATTTGTTTTCTCTGGCTCTTGTCCTGCGACTATTTTAGATGATTTTATAGATATAGGTTGACCTGTTGTTGTACCTGAGTAATTAATAGACTAGTTAGATAGATTACACAGAATGAAGGCATGGTAGAGGTCAAGGTGAGACTGATCATTTTTTTAATGAGTAAGCTATGTAGATATTTCATGTAGATATGTCATTTTCATGGAAGAAATAACCAACCGCAGACGGTCTTATAATTTATTAATTTCAGGTTGTTTCAAACTAGATATGTATTATGAGCTATTATTACAAAATACCTACTTACCTATAACTGATATGACTTTGTTAAGAAATAAGATTTTACTATCCCTATCCTTTACATTGTCCGATACCAATTCTTCAGCTTCGAATAAGCCTTCAAAAAACCCTGTAGTCTTCAGCACCTGTAAAAATTAGTCAATCGTAGAAGTTTGCTCGAAATTAAGGGACTTGGATATAGGGGCTTAATGTCAACTGAAATCATGGTCTCTCTCGAGAGATAAATTCTTCCTCCAATCATTATTTCCCACGATGAAATAGTTTATTAATTATAGAATAGGGCAACAAAACATTTGTATTGATATTGACAAGTAGTTTCCGTGAAAGGGCAGCCTAGGCCTGTCCCCAGCAGTGGGGCAGGCCTAGACTTACGTCCTTAATGTTAAGGCTTCTCGTCATCTGCGCATCGGAATTGCACGACCTAATTCCAGCATCTCTATTCCGCCTTCGGACTACCAGGCGTGGAGAGGGGTTCCATCCTTATGTTGTTGATATCCCATCTGCTCGTACGAAGCGATTTGCTTCTTCGTTCATTATGCGAACGGCTAAGGAATGGAACAGCCTGCCGGCATCTGTATTTCCCGAACCTTGGGATCTTCAAGGCCAGAGTGAATAGGCATTTACTGGACCCGCATGCTCCATCGTCGCCCTCATCGTCGCTTACCATCAGGCGAGATCGAGGTCAAATGCGGGTTTAAAAAATTAAAACAATGCTACTGACAGTCTGATAAAGATGACGACGACAGTCACAGCAGGGGGAAGATATTGAGATATAGGCAAATAACGAAATAAGTAAAACAATCAGGTTATTATCGATTGCACCGCGCGGAGAATTTGTCTTGTTGCCGCATCCCAAAGGTTTTGACGACTGTTATGGTTATAATATGTATCGCAGGGAAAAAGCCGAATCGCCTAGGAATTTGGGGTTTATTGGTCGTCAGTAGTGACGGATGGTGGATTAAAACTGTATAAAATGTTATGAGATTTGGGAACTACCTATGATGACGGTGGTTCCTCTGTCTACCCCTTCGGGGATTATCGACGTGAGAGATATGTATGTATGAGATTTATTGGAGAGGGAAGGCTGGAGTCTGTAAATATTGCGTGTATACGTGCACCGTCCTATATAGGAAAGACCCCCGGGGAACCGCCCTCCCTTCATACCCTCCAACTCACATGGGGAGCTAATAGATATTGAGATATACCTCTCGTAATATACATAAATATTTGGTTATTTGGGCAAGAAACAAATCGGTTAGTAATTGACCGGTTGCACACGGGATCCATTTCATTGCGAATGATCAGGTCACCTTAAAGATTTTGACATTAAGAGACGCTAACCTACCATTATTTAAAGTTTTCTAAGATTGTGGCGCTCCTATAGGAGTACTGGACTGGTTAACTGACTTCTTTCTCCTACATTTTTTATAAGTAAATGATTGGTAGAGGTTTAAATACAACAACTGTGTTTAATATAAACTTTACGAAATAATGGTTTACTTTACCACAAAACGTCTCTAGATACTGACTCTTGGACGCGTGGAAGGAGCGGAGGGAGGTCTTTGCCCAGCAGTGGGACAGCATAGGCTAATATAATAATTGAAAATTACCATAAAATAAACTGGATAATAATATGACCTACTTATTCAAATACTGCATAGGGAGGCCCAGTAAATGATTATTATGCCGCTTGTGAAGGCAGTAGGCACTACATTAAGCAAATCGATACTAACCGTTGTCACAATATCATGCAAGAACCTGAAAGGTGGTTTCTTCAACAACTTTTCACTCAACGGAGGTCGCTTCACATACTTTCCCAGAGAATTCTGAGTAGCTTTTATTATTTCTGGGTCCAGATCTTTTTCCATGGCACATTATTTTAAGGGCACGCAGTAAACTTTATTAGTTAATCTACTTAGATATTATTTGATTATCCAAGTATCACGAATGTTGACGTGATCAATGTTGACATCATATTTGTTTACACAACATTGCTATGGCAACAAAGATGCAAACTAAACTTTCTGTCTACGCACCAACATCACTTTGTGCCAAGTAAATTGAAACAGGTATAGTGGATTATTTAAATAGGTACCAAAAAGGTCTGGAAATGATTCTACCTTAGGTATTTAATTGAACGAAGTTATGCGTGCAGCCCCTCACTGGGTAGAGTATAACCTCCTACAATACCTACGCATTATGCGAGTCCAGTAGGTACTGACTCGATTGGTGGATATCACAATCAATTCACTTGCATTCGGAGACTTTTCTCCTCCTGATATTTGTCAATCAATCATCGGCATACTCGAACCCGCTCTTGATTATTTGCATGCATAATGTTTGGCGTAGGTATGAGAGAAGAGTAGAATTAAATCAAAGAGTAGGTAGGCAACCTAACTACTATCTACCTACCCCATTGTCATGCTTAATTAATTATTTAGTACATATATATAGGTACCTATGCCTGGCCATGCCCTCCTCACTAGGTCAGCGCTTCGTTTTAAGTATAATCTACTGACGAATTATTAACGGAGTTCGCCTGACATCATGAAATAGGTCATTTAACTTCTAATGCGCTTTTACATTACACTAGACTGAATTCAGTCTGACTGAATTGAATCAATTAGTCAACTGTTTCTGTCAAGCAAGTGTAATAGCATTCAGTAAGTACGGTTAGGTAACTACCTAGGTATAGTCTGCGATTTACACTGTATAAACAGAAGCGTGTCTGTATATCTATATAACGTGAACGATTGGAGTTTCTAAAAACCAAGCGACTGCCGTGCTGTACGATGCGTTAGTGCGTAGTATTGTGGAAACGAATGCAGTGGTTTGGAGTCCGCATGAGAGTGAATAGTGAATATATTCTTGTGCTGGAGCAAATCCAAAAAAGTTTCCTCAGGGCAGTGTACAAGAGGATACATGGTATACTATCCATTCATGTGTGGGATTCATGAATTTCTCCAAGGCCATCTAGAATACGACTCACTACAATTATGCAGATTACTGGCGCTGGCTGCAATGAAGGTAACCCGAAATAAAGTAGACTGTGTGCACCTAGTGGAACGTTTACCGGTCTATACGTGCTGGACTCGTACGTGAGTGCGAGGCGACATCGCCTGTTGGAGCTGCTGGCGGCGGCGGCGCGCACGCAGGCGCGCGACCATGTGCGCGCACCTTTGTTAACTCTGTGCTCTAAGCTGCACCACCTGTGGTGCGAGTGTGATCTGTTCGCGAGTGAGATATGATTGGATACCTGATTAATGATTGAATGTAAGAAAAAATCAGATAGGTATGATGCCCAGAAGTACGATAGCGTAAAAGGTTGTATATTGTTTGGATATTTGTCCTTTTATTTGACCAAATTATTTTTTAAACGAAATGAACACATATAGCTTGTAGTTGGAATATACATAAAAAATACATACATAAATGAATAAATCTATTAAATCCACAGAGGAATTAATAAAATCCATCCGCACCGCAGTTTTCTTCCTTACCCTTTGCCTTTTCCTAATAGGACAAAAAATATATTTGTCGAATAAGAATGTAGAAAATAGAGCCATAGACAATATTGGTTACAAACTGTCAAAACTTTACAATTTTGAACCCTTCGCTTTTCGTTATAAAGTCTATTTTGAAACACGTTTGGTAATTTACATATCTAAACAGCGTTCCATAACCAGTTCAATTAATTCATGTTGAAAATTGTGCATGTTCCATTATTGTGTTAACAGCTGCACATTTATAAAACTTTTATTCAAAAAATAAGTAATAATAATAGCAAGCATAATTTGGCAATGGAATATATTCAGCTGTCAACGTGAATAATTTCAACTGGTTTTGGAACGCACTCCTAAACAAAAATGGATACTTTGCTAGAGCTTTGCTACGTGGCGCAGTTTTGTCAGAGCGCCTGGGTGAAAGTGAATATCAAAATTTTGTGAGTGAACTTTTGTGAATATGAACCAAGGAGAAAACGTAAATAAATAAATCTTAGAATTATGCCGCCTGAACGTAGAAACCCTCGTCGAGGGAAGACCAAAAACGTTTTTGATGATAATATTAACGAAATGAATCATGATCTTGTGAAGAGAGAAGGGAATTCTCCCAAAGTTTACACTTGTAAAAATTGTAATGATTCTTTTGAAATTAAAAAACTACTGCTTCAACATACGAAGCAGTGTAAAAAGAGCCAACTAATCACAGTGGAAATCATAAAAAAGGTAAACTGATTTACCATTACCGTCTTCGAAATCCCTGTTGAACTATGGAAACTACTGCCACAGTAGATGCAAATTGCTAATCTAATTTGAAGCACTGCACTCTCAAGTATTTGTTTCCACTATTAATAATACTCTAATGTCTGATTTTAGGCAGTATTTAGCTGCAAAGAATGTAACAAAAAGTTCAGATTCAAGAAGAGCTACACATCTCATCTTCACAACGAGCACTGTAAACTGCCAGGGTTTGTGAGCTGTGACCAGTGCCATGTTCGCTGTCCGGACAAGCCGACCCTGAAGGAACACATTAGCAAAGTACACGAGAGGGAGATATTTGAGTGTCCAGAATGCAAGAAACAGTTTGTCAGGCATGCGCACGTTCTGCGACATATGGCACAGAAGGGTTGCGATGGACAGGAAGCTATTTCATACCCTTGTGAGGTAAAACTGCCACTCACATGTTGCATGTCCCCCTAAAATTAAGTCTTCTATAAAACAAGGGTTTTCTTGAAAAGAAGAGGTGTGCCAGAACAGGTTTCTGGCGCTCCATTCTTTATGCCTACTCCGCAAGGGACATAGTGTGGAGTTAGTGTTTACTTTATTCATGAGGAACAAAAAAGGACCCATGGTAATTAATTTTTTCAAGAAACACTAAGGCTCTTTAAGTTTCTCACCATCAGCCTAAAAGTTTGTTTCTTGAAGTGGCTATAAAAGTAAACAGTTGATTACCTTCTCTGATAAAAGTTTTAAGAGTTGTTCTGAATTACATTTCATATATGAGATGGTAATCTACAATGTATAATCTTGCTTATTTTTGTTATATTATACTCTCATATTGTGTTCCAGATATGTAATGCCCGGTTCAGTAGGAAAGATAACTTAATGGTGCATCTTCGTCTCCAGCATATTGTCCAAAAGGATTTTCAATGTAAACATTGTGTATACAGCACCCGGACATTTTCAAAATTAATAATTCACATGCAAAATAATCATGCAGGTAACAAATCTATTAACAAATTAATTAATAGGTATTTTTAATAGACCTGTGATAGTAATTATTGGAAATATTTAAAAAAATCTATGAACAAATTAAAATTATTAGGTATATTTAACAGACCTGTAATTATTAGAAATATTTAAAAGTTTTATATTTTGGTAAGGAAAGTAAATGAGTAAACAGCCCCTGATGCTAAGTGGTCACCCAGACTGACTCTGCACATAATCATACCACATAATTCTCAGTCTTTTATGCTTCTTATAATGATTGTCTGTGTGACTGTGCTTTATTTTTCTGTTTATTCTGTTTTTCTTCCTTTTTCACTCATTATGATGTTTAGTTATATGTGTTTGGCAGTATCACCACCGCAATATGAGTGTGACCACTGTGGAAAAGTAACCAGCTCGCGCGCAGCGATCGCCAAGCACCTGGAGATACATGGGGACAAGAAGTATGCTTGTGATGTGGTAATTATCTTCTTATAACATAAATAATTTACACCTGAGCAGTGCAATTTCTATTGCCAATGCTGTATGAACAGTCTGCGCAGACAGGCCAATATCGACATACATTGCTGGTTATCGTGTTCTTTTGCGGATTTTTTAACGTCATAATCAGAAATCAATATTCTTCGCAGCAGCGTAAGCCTCATGCAGCGTTGGTACTTACTGGCAATTTATTATTCTCTTACATAGTTTGGCATTAATTTGAGGTGTTATGTAAACTTATCTTTGTTTGTCAAAGCTTTCATGGGCATAGTCAAGGTAAGTGTATATTTGAATTAAGTAACCAATCACTTTGTATGGACATACATTAAATATTTAAAATGTGTAATCTTAGAACCCTCTGATTATCTAGATATAAATAAAGTTTAAACTTTCTTATTACTAGCACAAATGTCTTGCCTAACCGCAAATTGCAAGAAACGTCCTAAGTCTCGTGTCATAGAGCTATGGCGTAGATAGAGAGCTTGTATTTTAATGAAGACAACTGTAAGGACATTTCGTGCAACTGACAGTAAGTGCAAAATCCACACTCATCGCTACAACAATGCATTTCAGTGTGGCTACAGCACATTCACTATAGAAGTAATGCGACGACACGTCCTGACACACGTGAAGGACAAACCGTACAAGTGTTCCCTGTGCCCGCAGTCGTTCATACAGCGCGTCCAACTCCAGCGCCACCTCAACAGACACAGCGGCAATCTTTGTAAGGTCTGCGACAAGGCTTTCACCACCAAGGCCGGGTATGATACAATACAATTCATAAGTATAACTCTCACGTCCATAATTCCCGAGGGGGTAGACAGAGGGAACACCTTCATCATAGGTAGTTTCCACTTTTCGCTGCAAGCTTTGGTGGATAAACGAGATAGGTGGCAAGCCTATCGCCGTGTATAGGTGTAGAATAGTATTCACAAAGGTTCTTAGTCGCCTCGTACGACAATCACGGGAAGTGTTGGAGTGGTGCTATTCTTTATGGCCGGCACGACACTTTACTAACGCAATACAATCCAGTTCTTTTGAATAAGGTCTCTATTGTGGATGCACAAAGGAGAATACCAGTTACAAGTGATGCATGAACAGTCGACCATAGGTTAATCTATCCAAATCCTGAAAATTTGAGAATTTGAAATGTACCTATCTTATAGCACAGGTTGAGTTTTAATCTAAGTTTTTTGATAAATGGTATACTTTATTTTTGTTTTAATAAGAACATTGGTAATGTTTTACCAGCGATATATACACGTTTTACACATTACTCTAACTAGGCTACAATGCCTGTGCTAGGAGTAGTCCACCACAATAGTCTAAAGGTGGATTCGATATGGTGACGCTTGCATCACAGTCTAGTACCCTACTTTGAGCCATTGTCGCTTCAACAACAAAATTCTATTTTTTTAATAAGCCCTCTGTTGTAGTGAGGCACAATAATTTCGCCAATGTCAAGTATTGGAGGATGCACGAAGGAGAATACCGGTAGGACAATTACAATTCATACGTGAGGGGTTGGGGCCTATAGCCAATAGACAAAAACCTTGAAACGTTGTAATTAGTCCCTTTCCCCAATGTTGATTTGGGTGGGACCTCGCCTAGACATACTTATGACTTAGGTCATATGACCATTTGTTTTTTGTTTTCTTGAATTCAAATAAGAAATAGTTTCTTAAAAATTGGTCACAACACAAATGTATGACTAGATTCGCCGTAGCCTCGGATTCCATCCAATATGAAGTTTTCGTCATAATAAGATAAACTGAATATAACACTAATATTATGGGTGTATTATTATTATATGCTTGTTACAGGTTACTTATCCACACGAGAGAACACATGCCATCGAAAAAGTTGTTGTGCCCTTTTAAGGAATGCCAATTTGCCCAGAAAGAGATGCCTAATGAGGAAGCTTTGACTGCTCACATCAATAAGCACTTCGATGAAAAACGTAAGTCTATCAATCAACTCTATGAAAATATCTGTAATTCATAGGTACAGAAAGAGTGCTTGAAATTGTTGGAATTAACATAGTACTTGCCGATAAAAGGAATGTAATAATGTTATAAAAACTATGAACTTTTAGGCCATTGGCTAGTTCAAAGCCTCTCCCTCAAAGCCCTTATTGATGACCCCGTAGTAATCAAAATCCCGATGTGATTACGAATAAATAAATTACGACTTTACGTTATCCGTATACTACGCCTTCGACCTCATCGACACTTCCATAAGATGAGGTAGGGATCACATATTGGTTTAATTATGAATAAAACATTCATATTTTTTTTTAATTACAGCGTTCGTATGCGAAGTATGCCACAAGCGTTTCCACAACGAGATGAACATGCGGCGACACATGTCGTCACACACGTTAGAGCGACCCCGCCGTTGCATGTACTGCGTGGCGGCGCGCGCCTACGTGCGCGGCATGCAACTCGTGCGGCACGTGCGCAAGACCCACCCAGCCGTGTTCCGCGAGCACCTCACGCACGTGCGCTCCGTGCTGGTGAGACACAATACTGTACTGCACATACACTTGTACTACCTACATGTATGCAACTAGTGTGCAAGACCAATAAAATAAATAAATAATCTGGCTGAGAGTCTTAAGCCCACGCCAACGCTTTCAACAGTCAAGTACATTCTAGACAAAATTACAGCTGTTTCTAAGACAAACTTTCTTTTTGTTTATTTGAGATGCTAGCATGCATAGACCACGGACCATAGACCATGCCGCACCTTGCGTACCTTGGGTAGATGCGCCCCTCTCCGCTCGCCTGCTTCTCTCCCCCCGCACGTCTGTCGCTACCCAAGGCACGGCATCCGTGATCAAGCTATAGTACTCAACCCTATCTTCTACCCCCACGTGTTGAGAAATAAATGCCTTGCTAAAAACTACTTACAGGGGAGCAGCACAACTGTGGGCCGGGTGAAGAAATCGGAGCTGGAGTCCATACTGAACGTGCTAGACGCAGAGGCGGACCGCATCATACAGGGCTACGGCGAGGGCGTGCTGTACGGCGGCATGCAGGAGGTCGAGGAGGAAATGGAGGTGGAGCACCAAGCACCGGTCAAGGTACGTGACTCGCCAGTATAGATAGATAGAAAATCTTTCGTGACGTGTCCATGGCATTGGAGTCGAGTTTCTTTTGTTTCTCCAATAATGTTCGGCAAAAAGCAGCTTACAACCTAAAAATCTTTACAAAAGGGGGATAACGTTTAGCAAAAGCCAATGGATAGTCATAATAACTCTTGTGTAACTTTTCAGACTGAAAACAGTCCGTTGATGTCGGAGGAGGAGCTAGCAGAGAACCTGAACAAAATGCTGGCCAAACTGGTTGACGAAGAGACGTTGGAGTGCTTCGGCTGGCCAGACGAGAGCGTTGACACGGTATGGTTCCGCGTTAATACCTTTTAGAGTTTAGTTTTGCGTAAGTTACAGTGCGTGAGCTCTTAGAAAAACATTCGGGTATCGGGTAAAATCTGCATCTGTTTCTGACAGTCTATGTCTTACTACAATCGTAGTACATTCGCGTAACAATAACCGATGTACACCTAACTTTTGAAGGCCCGAATGTTTTTCTAAAAACTCACGCACTGTATGTGTAAATATCCATTGCTATAACCATCAACGTGCTCACTCTCAGAGACAGAAGAAATAAAAGATTCCATTAGATTGTTGTAGTGTTAGACATAAGACTTTAAAAAATATTTTTCTTTACCTTGTAAAAAGCAGTTTACACTTTGCTATTTCACTCTTACAAAATTAAAACTTTTGCTTACTTTTGCTTGTTTTACTAACATATTATAAACTAATGAGAGGTCTATGAAATGACTGTGTTATCTTAAGCAGACTTACGGTCGTTCTCCTTTCTCCTAATTCTTCTTTACCCAACAGTCATAATCCTATGACACGGGAAGGCGGACGGGCGGATTGGCGAGCTTCTATCTTTTTTGTTTCTTCTTAAAAGTAGAAACAAACTATAACGAGACGGGATAGCTTGCTATGGCTTTTAACTCGTATATTTTTAAGTCCACCATGTATACAATTTTAAGAAAAGTAATACAAAATCGAGTAATAACAAAGAAGGGATATTAAAATACCTAAACTAAAATTACAATATTCCTATTTAGCTAAGGCTGGCTTGCGCGAAGGTCGTATTCAGAGATAACCCGAGAGTTAGTGCTTAACCCGGGTTAAATCACAAAAACGTCATGCACCATCGCTAATCTTGAATTTTTTTGTATGAAACCATAGACAATTCGCGAATTACAGCAGGGTTATCAAACCCGGGTTAAGAACATATAACCCGCACTTTCGCGCAAGCGGCCCTAAATAAATTATAAACTAAACTAAACATAACAGTAACACCTATATGTAACCACATAAAGCAATAAATATATTGAGTATTGAAATAAAAGAGAGAACAAAACTAAAGATAAAAAGTTTGGGCTAAATCCTCCACACCGGCAGGGTATCTAAGATACTGGATTGACAGACGAATGGAATACTATCATATATTAGGGAGTCCTAAAAATGACGCAACACTAGGATTCCTGTAGGGCGATTCTCGCAGCGATTGGCTTCTTTTATAAATTTGAACGATAACGGCACGTTTTACCGTTACGATTTAACAGGGAAGCGAAATGTATAGAACTATATTATTGCTTTATATTTCCGTGGACGATAAAATCGTTGACGTCCACGGTAATATCGTGGACGGTAACGGCACGGTAATTTTTAAAGCAGCCATTGGCATGTAAAAGTCGAGCTCTACGGACGTCTTCATTCCTCTACAAGAATTGCCGTCGCGAGACAACACGCAAATATTTTATAAAACACCAATCCTACAATCAATCCAGGTATACTACTAACTATGCGAAGAAAGTAACGTAAGAAGTTCGCGTCGACGCGAACCAGGAGGACAGTAACTTGCAGAAGTGGAGTAACTGATCACGCATGAAACAAGATCACAGTATTTTTTTTAGTCGAACACGTAGTGGACGACAAAAAAAAATGTGTTCGCCTTGGTGGAAATGGTGTGGTCGGCTTTCATTCTGCTTTATTGCATGAAGCACCTGGAATTGCAAGGGTCAGTTTTCTTTTTTTTTCAATCTAGGTAGATCGTTCAACAAAACAATTTTGTTGCATGCCTGATTGTAACGACTAATTATACGAAATTATGAAGATAGATTTGTTTTAAAAGATTCCAAACTAAATACGGTGTTAATTAGTCATTATCTGTATATTACAGGTGTTACAAAAGGTAATCGAGCACTGCGGAGCGAAGCCGGCCGACCGCGAGAAATGGACGCGAGTGCAATGTCTGCGCGAGAACGCGAAGCATCTTTTCCTATATGTGGTCGAGGACAAGACCGTCGCTCGCATGCTACATACACACACCATCGACCAGATCGTCAAGCACATACTGACGCAAGTCAGCGATACCGACGCTGTGACCTTGTAGTAGTGTAAGTGATAGAAGTAAATGGCCACGAAACATGTTTATATGGCCACAATAAAGATCAGTTGACCGTGAAACGTGACCAAAAAAATGTGGTCGTAAGTGCCTTATCGAATGAAGCCTACTGCTATATGTAGCCACTAAACATGGTCATAAAGTCACAGTAACAAGTTAGACTATAGAAAATATGTTGTCGCATGTGCCTTATTTGCATTAAGACACCCCAGAACCCCAAGAAAAGTTCCTAGTGTAGTATGTGTGGTGTAATAAGGAATAGTGTTATAAGGGAAAGGTGTGTGCAAGACACGGAATGAAAGTGGAATGTTGAAATGGTTCGGACACGTAGAAAGAATGAATGGAATGAGAATAACGAAAGTGGTGTATAAGGAAGGGGAGATCTAGAAGGACCTACTTCGACCAGATGGCAGACGTTCTCAAGCAAGGTCAGGCGAGCTTAACTACTAACCGAAGCGATTGATGAGTGTGGAAGAAGCGAGAACGGTTTGTCAGGATTGTTGCAGGTGGAAATCTTTAGTCTCTGCCAACCCCTGCGGGAAACAGACATGAGTTTATGTATGTATGTATGTATACTGATATAGGTGTAAAACTGATAGATAAGATAACAGTAGGTAAATGACCACGAAATGTCGAAATATGGTCATACAAGATGCGATCTGACCATGAAATGTGGCCGACTATGACCTCTTGACCATGTTTAGTGGCAAACATAATATGATAATGGGCAGTAATATTGTAACTGATAGTGATATGATAACATAAGTAGAAATATATGTACGTACTTTGGGGTATTGTAAAAGAACAAATCTCATTCTAAGTTAGAATAAGCTTTTATTCATTATATAGCACAGTGGTGGCATTTGTATTTCTATTGGCATCGATTCCGGGTAGCCGCTAAAAGCAATGATCGCTAAACGAAACGTCCCGCTCACTCATATGAGTGGCGTGGCAGTTTCACTTAGGTTTAGCTTTAGATTTGGCAGCCACCCCGGAATCGAAGCCACTGACATATTATGATTTTAAAAATTAAGCAATTTTTTTGATTTAGGTTTCCTTTTTGTATTTTATTTTAGGACAAATGTGTAATTTCTACATGTTACAAAATGTTAACTTTTTACTGCTATTATATTTTAATATTATTATGTTATTATACAAACAATTTATATCTTCCAATTTAGTGCCTTAAATAAGTTTTAGTGTGTTGCTATAGTGCTAAGTACAACGTTTTCCAAACAACTTATCGAATCTTCAACCTTTTCAATGTGTTTTACCTATGTAGGTAGGTGTTTTACACTGATATTTTTTATGGGTTGATGAAACGCCTGTACAATCCGCGGCACATAAGTTGAACAAAAATGGCGGTCGTTCCATTAATTTAAGTTAACACGGCCCCTCGCGACGCACCTCATACCGCACTTTGAGACCCGACATTTGTCATTTGCATGCGCCATTTATTTTTATTTATTTTTTATTTACTTCTAAACCCGCATTTGACCTCGATCTCGCCTGATGGTAAGCGACGATGAGGTCGACGGTGGTGCATGCGGGTCCAGTAAATGCCCATTCACTCTGGCCTTGAAGATCCCAAGGTTGTAGGTTTCGGGAAATACGAGTACAGACGCCGGCAGGCTGTTCCATTCCTTAGCCGTTCGCATAATGAACATTTTTGTTCAACTTATGCACTAGGGTTAAAATGATTGTATTGTGTAACTATCGGCGCCTAATTAAAATGCTGTGAATATAGCACGCGTCTGGAAATTCACTGACTCGGCGCAACTTCACAGCAATTTAGTTACGTGCCGATATCTGTTGTAATCTTAATAGATTACAAGATATCGGCACGTAATAAGGTCAAATTTGACTAAATATTACTTTCTACACTCTGGTTCTATGATGAACTTTCGCCGACATTTAACCTCGGAATAACTCGCGTGTGTCTATAATTTTCATAAAAAATGACCTCGAATTAATAGGTATTAACCTGAGTGTTAACGGTAGGCGCTAGACGCTTAGTACTTTTGGATATAGGTATATTTTTTTTACATATTGACGAAAATATTGGCAGTTGTATCATTATTATTTAACGTTATTGATAGTGTTATTAAACTATTGAGTTATTTTATTTTATATTTTGACATATTATCTTTTATTAAATAATAATTGTGATTATGAATATTGCTTAAATAAATAATTTCAATAACGTAACAAAATAATTGTAGAAATGGTACCAGACCAATCGAATGGAAATACTATATCTACGAATCGGTATTTGTAACAATTTTTGTTTTATAATAAAGTAATTTACACTGTGCTACCATATTTTCTTGTTCAATAAATTGACTCCTATTACTCAGATATATGCTATATCTGCCATTACCTATCTGAAATTGAGTTGGGTCGTGTGTAACAACCGGAAGTTGATTAACCAATTTTGATGAATTTTTGCATAACAATTCTTTATCCATGAAAAAGTTTCCTAAGGGAAACCAAACTACAGACAATAGTAGCAGGTGGACCACGGAAGAATATTTTTGCCCGTGGTCCACCAGGTGAACTAAATAGGTGGACCTGGGGAAAGCGGGGTATCCGTTGATGTCGAAGTATAATATAATAGTAAGTATAATACCCAAAGATTTATAGTCTGGCTAGAAATTAAATAATGGCAACACCTACTGAAATAGTATGGAATGTCATTGTGATTTTACATCAATGTATTGAAAGTTGCCATTATTTAATTTCTACTCTTTTTGGGTCAGACTAGTAAGTACCTATTATTAATATTTAGAATTGGAGATTAACACGAGATGTTCGACAAAATACTTCATCCCATCATGATAAGATTGATTCAGTCAATAGCAAAAGTATAGAACCAGTCAAAAAGGTTTATAAATAATAGGATTTCTGTGGAACCCAGTTCATTATTCGTGTTGATGAGCATCTTTACTTCCGAGTCTGAGCGAAGTCGACTTCCGTAAAGTCAAGTCGTTAGGCCATAATTTAAAAAAAACTTGACGTGCAGGAATGAGACAGATGAGTGAGTGAAAGAGAGACAGAAGATTCAAGGTGGCCGAGGAAGGTGTTGTTTTTGATTAAATAAAATTGTAAATTATTAGTTTTCAGTTCTATTTTCTCACGTTTAACTTGCTAAAATGTCAACAAGTGTTCCTCTCATTGTGAGATTATTGGCTTCTTCAGTATCAGTGGCTGGTCGAGCTGGAAAAATCGTTCGAGATGTCATGAGCAAAGGCGAACTTGGTATTGTGGAAAAGGTCAGATTTCTTACTCAATATTTGCAAATTACCTGACAACAATTAAAATACTATAAAAACTAATTATATTTAACTCATTCGGCCTATGCCGTACTTCTCAAAGTTTTAGGTCAAAGCAAGTTAAGGTGAAAGTTTGAACTTGAATTAAATTTATTGCAATTTCCCATTAGACCCATGCAATAAAATATACTTGCTTAGCTAGATCTAAAGACCGTCATCTAAGAAAGTGTTCTGAAACAGGCAACAGACCACACACTATTCAAATGTTTTTTTAATTACTGCATATCTCGTAACATTAGTGAATTGATATTTTTTTAGTTAAACAGGTATTAATTGACATAAAATTCGGTCAAGATCTGATGATGTATTTTAGAATAGGACGACAGAAGTCAGCATGTCACCTGTACTTAGAAAATTGTGAACCTTTTCGACAGGCTTCTGAGGGATGTGAAGCACACCAAGAGGTGTCAAGCTTTGACTCCCTTCACCCATCTCATACTATAACTTTTTTGGGATATGTAGGCAGTATTTTTTTTAGGAAAGTGTTATTATATGAAGTGACAAATAAAAATAATGTAGAGCTCTATTATTTCAGGGCAAAGATGATTATCAGACAGAGGCCGATAGGTCAGCACAGAGATGTATCATTGCTTCACTGTCTGAACTGTATCCTCAAGTAAATATTATTGGGGAAGAAGACAACCCAGACAATGAGGTAGGTAAACACTTTATTCATTTTTAGCCGATTTCTACCCACTGCTTCTTTCAAAACACTTACCAGTGCATAATATTCTATCAATGAAACTGATAGAATAACCCAGTACTGTAAGGAAACTGGTGCTTTGAATCCTTTGGAGACCTAAAAAAATGTGTATTTAAATTAGTATAAAGTCTCATTTTGAAGTGTTTCTGTAGATTAAAATTTATACCTTAGCTTTAAGGAATCTGTTAAATATCACTC
Source organism: Hofmannophila pseudospretella (assembly GCA_947369225.1). Classification (NCBI taxonomy): domain Eukaryota; kingdom Metazoa; phylum Arthropoda; class Insecta; order Lepidoptera; family Oecophoridae; genus Hofmannophila; species Hofmannophila pseudospretella. The sequence goes on along the minus strand of OX376330.1, from coordinate 8,305,018 downwards.
TTGCAATAATTTAGTGAAGTGCGTCTGTGGGGTGGCCCAGGTGACCAACTTAAAATATAACTATGATTTAGATTCTCAAGATTGCATCAAGACTATACAATATTTTATTTTCCAGGGTGAAATCCCCAAAGATTGGATAGTTGTTGAGGCAGACAAAGAGATACTGAAGCTGGAGTGTCCTGTTAGTCTTCAGGGAGTTAAGGAGGAGGATATAGTGATCTGGGTAGACCCTCTTGATGGAACATCGGAATACACTCAAGGTAATAGTTTAGCAAATGATAATTATAATGTAATTCCTCTTTAGTTCATGTTGTAAGTTCTATTTCTCCACATTTGAATTATCAAGTAATAAAAGCCACAATATAACTGCAACATTGCACTCCATACAACAATGATAAGCATCCTAATTTTACTTTATGAAGCCCAGTATAATAGTTACTAAGAGAGAACAGGCCTTATGTACATAATTGTTAGATATCATATCAGTGTAATATTATAATATCTATGTATTTATACTATGCTTTGATATATCTAAAGCTATCAACCACAATTCTAGGTGCCCTAATGTTGAAGAGAAACCCTTGGGAAAGATGGAAAATGTACTTGTCTCATCCATTTATTAGTATGAAGTGGTATTTAAGCTTACTGCAATCAAATTATGGTAAATGGAAACATATATTTGAATATAGACATATAATAAGGGTGCATAATATGTAGACTAAGAGTGTTCCTTAACCAGTTGAAATAATTCACATTAACGACTGTCTGTCTTCCATTACCACATTAACAGCTAAAAATTACCAAACTTTTGTTTGATACAAGCAACAACTGTCAATGTGAATAATTTCAACTGGTTTTGGAACGCACTCCTAGAGAATTAAAAGGTGTTTGTGATAATAATATTTTTGTAACAGATGTTAAATTGCATGCCAAATCGATGTATAGTGAATGTAAATTGTAAGGTCATTACTAGAATAAAACCTAGATCCAAGGATTTTGAAGCTAATATAGCAATCAAACTTAATAATAGACAATTTGCTGATTTGTATTTATTTATACAGATAATGACCTTGCACTATATCACTGCTATCTGTGACTGAATCTTATTTGTTTATGAAACTTTAGGAAAAGATAAGATGCAGACAAAAAACAATTTACTAACAGCATATCACATTCTAATGTAGGGCACATGGTGTCATCATAGGCCTTTTAAGCAAGATAATTTATATACAGCACAGAGTATGTCATCTGTTTTATTTAAATTACAATTCTTGATAATATGTTGAACAGTAACCACTCGATTTCCAGATTTTAAACAATTCCACGAATGTCCTATGCATAAGTAGACTAACATTCATTGAAGTAACAATAATAGAAAGTATCAATTTTATTTATTATGCATTTTCTCATGCTAGGTATACTTAAATAAATTACAAAAACAGTGAAAAGTAGCGATAGCAGCAGCGGTTCCTAAACTTTTTAGGCTGCGGAACACTCAACAAATCCATTTTATGGAACCCCACATTAAATGAGAGCTTTTTTTGCGACTTCAGGTCAGGGTATTCACTCCTAACACCAACCCAAAACTCATTCAGTGACACATACTCAAATGTATTTTAATGCGGATGAACTCTGAAGATCTATGAGTTATTCGTATTCCAGGCCTGTTAGCTGTAGCATTATTTAGCAGCCAAAATAATTCAACGATTCAATGAAAAATATAATCGATTCGCGGAATCCTGGTGCCTTTTCCACTCAACCCTTGCGTTCCGCGGAACCCACTTTAGGAATCACTGGATTAGAGCACAGCCACGAAACGGACAGATCGCAGGTTCAATTCCTGCTCGCGGAAAAAATCACCCTTTTTAAAATGTATTTAATAGGAAGTACATTCATACAATAACAGTAAATTAAATACAGATTGTACCAAAACCCCTGCAATCATTAATTCATCATTCATATATTGACTTACAAATAGTGGTCAGATTGCCAAGTTTTATGTTTGTGGTTTTGATTGCCTGGTATATAAATTGTATTATTATTGAATATTATGCATGCTGCATGACTTCATAAGGTACATGGTCTCTATAAAAAATTAAATCTCACTAGGTATATTTTGTTTCAGGTTTCCTAGAACATGTCACTGTGCTGATAGGCATATCTGTCAATGAGAAACCAGTAGCTGGTGTAATCCACCAACCCTACTACAAGACTATGATAGGTGAAGACAAGCAAATGGGCAGGACTATATGGGGATTACAGGGGGTCGGAGTAGGAGGGTTCACCCCCGCCCCTCCCCCATCCTCCTTGATCATCACGACGACGAGGAGTCACTCTAACCCGGTAGTAGAGAAAGCTCTGCAGGTTATGAATGCGTCACAAATCCTGAGAGTTGGCGGAGCTGGTTATAAGGTAGGAATTTAACCATCATATTAGCAGTTAGTGATGATTGAGTTATATTATTATTAGCGAATTGATTCAATAACAACTCTTTGTTATTGAATCAATTTGCTAATAATAATATAAAACTCTATATCCCTCTGGATTGTCTTCCCTATTTTTTGCTTTTGAGTACCCAGTCTTACCCTAAACCTCGGTGAACCCATCCAGGGTGACTATTACCATTCTTAAAACGATGAAATGATATCATGAAATAGTGTCCTAAACAGAGACAGTGCTGTCGTGTTGGTATAGCGCTGTCTGTTTAGTACGCCATCCTATGACATTATTTCATCGTTTTGAGAAGAGCTATAACTTATGTACAGAGAATCTTTCTTATTGCAATTTCTGACTGTGGACCTATATACATAATAATTAACAGGTTCCCTGTCCCCATACAAGAGTAATTTCCTTGCTGTACATCCAATGTTTATTTCTGTATCCAAATTATATGAAAATTTGCTCACATATGATTCAAGACCGTATCAGGCTAGGGACAAAATTGCGATCATGAATCATGTGATTCATCGGACAGGGAGCCTGTTAATTAGTATCTGACATTATTGTTTATAGGTTCTTCAACTCCTTGAGGGCGTAGCATCAGTTTACGTGTTCGCCAGTCCCGGCTGCAAGAAATGGGACACTTGTGCGCCCGAGGCTATACTCGCGGCCGCTGGGGGCAAGCTCACCGACATTCTCGGCAATGCTTACAAGTACGGTGCAAACGAGGGTCAACCCAACAAGACTGGTGTCCTCGCCGCCGTCAACAGTGATCTCCATAACTACGCTCTGAGTCGAATACCGGACGAGTTAAAAGAAAAGCTATCTAAACTGTAAAAAGTATACTTTGTAGGTAATTTTTGTACATACAGTTGAATCGATAGAGATATATATTGTTTTTATCAGTGATTTGTTGTTTAATTACCGGTAATTAGGAATTAGATAGATCTGATCAAGATGTTCATTGAAGAGCTCAAGGTAATCATGATGTTATCAGAGAGAAGGTAATGGATGTTATGTAAGACAGTATCAGAAGTGGTAATAACTGATAAACAGGCTATGACGCACCCAACAAACAAAAATGCCGGCGTGATTTTACGTTCTCTAAACAGGTGAATAATTAAACAAAAAAATACATTCATTAATCCCGATTTATTGCAAAATTTTTACAACAAAGTAGTTATTACACTTATTCTAGTATTTGGCGTTGTTAAAGCTTGCTTTTCTGTCTTTGTTTTAACATATCTCTCAATTCTCGTCTCAGAATCTTTCCGGACGCGTTTTTAGGTATCTCTTTCACGAATATAACTCCACCACGCAAATGTTTTGCAGAAGATACCTGAAAAAGATAACAAAGCTAGTTCATGCTAACAGTATTCCTATTATTTAAGAAAGTGATTTATTTTTCTATAATGCAAAAACCATCCTGAAACCATTTGTTCTCTATTACATCAATGTATTCGTTAGTTCACTAGGAAATAAGTAATGTACCCTCAACTTTATGAAGCGTACTAAATTATTATATAAATAAGCAAGTTATCGTTTAAACAGATTCTGCCCTTTTCTATGTCATAGCTTTAGAAAGAGATGTAACAAAAGGTAGATTAATGCAATTGGTTACTAGCCACTTATTAACCTCGCGGATTCGATCTTAGTCACCTCTGGTATCTATTTGCTAATAAATACTTAAGGTGTGTGAGAGATGTCTATGGGTGACTATAACCACTTACCATTAGGTGCCCGTTTGCACGTCTGCTCTACTTACGAGTCTTTTTCCCAACTTGCACATTGGGAGAATTTTTTGTGAAAATTCCGTGGCCAACAAACAAACCAATATAAAAATAAATACGGATTTATTTAAAAAACAAACCGTTTAATTAGCTGTGCACTCAATAATATTATTTTACAAATAACCGGAAACAACGTTAAACTTTTATGCTATTGTATATTTTAGTTCCATTCCGTTACCATAAAAATGATACATGAAAAATCGTTGCTTCCTTGTAAAGAAATAATTGTTAAACTACATCCTTCAGCTATATAAATTAAAGATCCTAACGTTCGCTTACTCCCAGAAAATATTAGTTTGAAATCAAAATTACGCCTAATTATTTTTAAAACGTCATCAAAGTTTTGGAATACGATAAAACCGTTATGTGCAAGTTGGAAAAAAAAGACACTTATACAATATTATAAAAACTTGTTAATTGATTACCTTAGAAGCAATGTATTTCACAATCTCGTCCTCGGTAAGCTTGGCATTAGGCTGCGGCACCACAAAGGCGAGAGGCAACTCGCCGGCGACCTCGTCGGGGACACCAACCACGCCGCAGTCAGCTATGCCCTTGTGCTGCAGCAGCAAGGCTTCTAGCTCTGCTGGCGCCACCTGCCACGAGAAAGGATAGATTAGAAACCCAAATATAGTTTTCTAAAAAAAAAAGGTAACTTATTATGTATAGGAAACGTTAACCACAAAAATTAAAACAAACCAACCTCCAATCCATAGCATTTCTCTCACGTCCATAATCCCCGAGGGGATAGGCAGAGGAATCACCTTCATCATAGGTATAGTTCCCACTGTTCGCCGTAAGATTTGGTGGACAAACGTGATAGGTGGCTAGCCTATCGCCGTTTACGTCTCTTATCCCAACTCAATAAAATACACATTGCATTACAATATCCGAACTGTTAACACTCGGGTTAACTCTAACCCGAGGTCAATTTTATATGAAAAGCATAGACAATTCGCGAGTTAAATCTAGGGTTAAATTTTCCCAACAGCAGGTCTTACGCAGTCTGACTGTGACGACTTACTAACCTGGAAGCCTTTATACTTGATGAGCTCCTTCAGCCGGTCCACGATGAAGAAATGGCCGTCGTTGTCGTAGTACCCGATGTCACCGGTCCGCACGTACCCTTCTCCGTCGAACAACGCGTCGCTCGCCGCCTTGTCCCCCATGTACCCTTTCATGCGAAGTGGGGACTTAATCCACAGTTCGCCCTCTTTCAATGGGCCACACTTTTGATTGGTCTCTAGGTCTAAAACCTGTAGTGCAAACATGATATTGAGACTTACTGAAACTAGAACTTTATGCAGGGATTCTTTTAAAGGGGTTTACAGGTTTATTAGTCATTTGAGAAGTATGCTTGCTACTGGTATAGTAATTAAAACTGGAAAGTAATTTGATTGTGTCGAGGCGAGATATCGAGATTACAAGCAAACACAAACCATAGTAAAAATCTCGCTTTAAAATCTAAATGTGCAAACGATAAATGTAAATATGAAATATGCATGCAAATCCTCATTCTCCTCCCTAAATACAAAAACTAAATAGAGAAATACCAAATAGCTCATGTGGAGGTCCACATCCACACCAGAAAGTTACATTTGCATTTTAGTTAGAAAAAGAACCTGAGTATCAAAATTGGTCGCAATTTATAAAACTAATCTTTAATACATTAAAATTACAGTAATACTAAACTTCATCTTCACGTTTTGCATTAAAACCTAACATTTAATTACCTTGTGAGAATAATGTTTTGCTATTTAAAAATAATAATCAGAAGCAAATGTTACATTTTGATATGGATGTCCACATTTTACTTCTAGTTACATAATTATTTAAGCATACGCCCAATAACCCCTGCTGTGTATACATACCTTTATCTTCATTCCCGGCGCAGGCGGCCCACACGAGCCCTCCTTATTGCTACCCGTTAGATCCACACAACATGCCATTGTCACCTCTGTGAGACCATAGCCCTGTCTAATAGCCGATATGCCTGTCCTATAAATATGTGTGTTGTTAGTTGATTTAAACTTTACCAAGCAACCATACAGCTCGTAATAGCACAAGCTTTCATGCATAAATATTTGCTTTTAAACTTAACATGCTTAGGTTACCCTTATCCCGTTATTTCTGGCTGGGTTGACTGGAAATCAACTCGGTCAGTAATAACGGGACGTAAGTAGTCAATCCGACAAACTTGCATGCTTTTAGTTTGCCTTCAGCGGGCCTTTATTGGGCATAAAGTTACGTGTCTAAATATTCTATATTTACATGACATGACTCTTGAAGTGACCTCTTGAAGACCTGAAGGATGCGGGGCGGGCGTGACCAATCAGTCAGTCCAAACACCTATCACCTCTCGCCCTACCCCACACATACCACTGTGAAGTCACTTCAACTTCCAGCCACTACTGTAAATTTAAAAAAAAAAGAAGTTTTCATGCGCTTATACAGTGTGGCCAAACAGGAACTATACAACTTTAAATGTTTTAATACAAATCAAAAATACCAGATATTTTTCCATGAATCCTTTATTTAGGCCTGGCAATTACGTATGGAATAATAATATCTGCCAAATATCCACATAGAAAAATATCTGGAATAAAAATAATTTTAATTTAAAGTTGTATATAGTTCTTATTTGGCCACCATGTAGTATAATAGGATACCTTTCAGCGACGGCCTTCTGTACGTCTCTGGAGAGAGGCGCTGCGCCGCACCAGACCTCCATGAGCGAGGACAAGTCATACTGAGGCACCAGTGGATGCTTAGCTAGGAACACAGCCAGGGGTGGCACTAGAGTAGTCATGTTTATCTGGAAATGAGAAACCCTTGGTTTAGAATGAACAAGTGACAAGAACCACTCGACTCTAGATAAGGAACAAATAAGTAACTGAATTTTAAGAAGCAATAATAATGTGATAGGACCACTCTTGAAATGAAATGATACAAGTAACTGAATTTTGTGCAGTTTCTATGTAATAATATGTAATGTAATACACAGAGGCAGCATCAAAGCCAGAAAAAATTTGGAGCCAAACCTAAAACTCGAATAAGTAGATTTGTTATTATGCTATGGACTTCTGGGTTACTTTGTGTATATTACGGAATCTAGCTCCTATAATTAAATGTTTATTTATTTGATAAATACACACACCTTATACTTCTGTATAGTTTCTAAAAACTGTTTCTCCTCAAATCGGACCAGGAATACTGTTTCAATGTGCAACACCAAGATAGAAAAAGAGGTAATAAAGCCATATGCGTGGAACCATGGGATTAGAGACAATGCAGTTTTCACATCGTGTTTTCTTTCTGCAACTGAAGTTCTGAGACAATGTCTGAAAAATGTTTATAGTAAGTATATTATTATGAAATAAATTACAGAAGGCGGCCTTATCGCTTAAAGCGATTTCATCCAGGCAACCTTCATAGTAAGGTAACTGTTCCACTATTCATATTTTTTTCTATGTTATAATTTATTATTGCTCAAAATTAAATTTGTCACAAGCATTAAATTGACAATGTAAGGCTGACTATTGCATTTACACTTACTTCATATGAGCACATAACGTGAGGAAATTGACATGAGTGAGCATTACACCCTTTGGGAGCCCTGTAGTCCCTGATGAACACATCACAGCCAATGTATCCTCCACTCCGTTCACATCCACTAATGTAAAACTGTCCACATCCACATGCTCCTTTATCAAGTCATTATACATTAAACCAGGCACAATGTCATATTCTCCAAATATGATGATCTTCTCAACATAAGACAGGTTTTCACTGCAGTCATGGACATTTTGAGCAGTAATTGGTGAAGTAATAATGAACTTTGGTTTTGTTATGTTTAATAAGTGAGTGATTTCTCCTGCAAATAAAATATTTGATATAGGTAGCACTTAATTTATGATCTTACATGCATTAGGCAGTAGAATGAGAAATTATCGATTAAACATAAATACTAATAAACTAAGATTACTTACTTGTTATGATAAGAAAGTTCTTATCATTTTGACTGTTGGCATTTATTTGCATATAATTTTTAATAGATTTTACTTTAAATATTATCTCTACAGCATAGTTATTGTAATAAAAATGGTCACTACAAACACAAGTAAACAATTTTATGATTTCATTTAGCAATCTGGAAATGTTAATTTGCTCTAAAAAAAACTGACTATTTATAAAAAATATAATTGTAATTATTTTCATATCTTACCAGGAGAGTAAGAAACATTGAGAGTAGACAGGACTCCTCCACAGTACATCACAGCAAGTGCGGCCACAGTGAATTCGAACCGGTTCTCACTGCTGAGAGTGACTACATCACCCTTCTTCAAACCCACTTTCTGTAGTGAGGCTGCCAAGTTCACACTTTTCTGTAGGATGTCGTTGTAAGTTACTGAGTCTCCGGTTTCGGCACATATCTGAAAAATAATTGTCACAAATAAAAAAAAAAGATCCTAGTGCCTTTTAGACTTGCAAGGATAATACCCGCAATAGATTTTTGTTATTGTTCAGAAAAGGCAGGATAATAAAAGAAACTCTAATTATTAGAATATTTATCACTTTTTTTGAAATCTACATACCTAATTGTGAATAATTATTTATAGTGTACCTATTATTAGCCCATTTTTTAGTGCAAACCTTTACTTTTTTTTTCTTGATGCTTGTCATAGGATATGAGAAGCTGATACTATGAAGCAGGCAGTACTTAGTATCACTGGCTGGTTTACACCTTTTCAAGTACTTAGTCAAGTAGCAAGAGCCTGGCCAGTGACAAAAATTCAGACAAAATTGCAAGGCAGCTTGCAATCCAACTTGTCCCACCGATTACACTACTGTCCTTGCCACTTGACTAACACACTGGCCTTGCCACTTCAAAAGGTGTAAACCAGCCTTAAGTGTAACTACCCCTAGCTTGGTCTTTTTGGGCTGTCACAGCACACCATAAGTGGTTTGATTATTCTTGCTTGGATGTCCACGGTGAAATATCAGTTATTACACCGGTATACAAGGGTGGTGACAGAGACGACATCAGCAATTATCGACCCATATCTGTTTTACCAGCCTTATCAAAAATTTTGGAAAAGTTACTAAACATAAGATTACTTAATTATTTAAAAACCTTTGATATATTATCGAACTCTCAGTTTGGATTTAGACAAGGAAAATCAACTGAAGATGCAGTAACTGCCCTAAGTACATTGGTAACAGAACAAATTGATAATGGGAAAAAATGTCTGTCAGTCTTCCTTGATCTAAAAAAAGCTTTTGACACCGTCTCTGTCCCCATCCTTGTGAAGAAACTGGAAATAATTGGTGTTAGAGGAACTGCGCTATCCCTTTTTAAAAATTACCTAGCTGATAGACGTCAAAAAGTTAAGCTCGAACAGTATGTCAGCGAAGACGTGGAGGCCTCATTCGGCGTACCACAAGGTAGCGTGCTCGGTCCCACCTTATTTTTGATATATATAAACGACCTGTGTAGTATAAAAATTAAAGATGCAAAAGTTTTTTCATACGCCGATGACACCGCCATTGTCTTCGCTGGAGATACATGGGATATTGTTAGAGATAATGTTGCACAAGGATTATCACAAGTAGCTGAATGGCTTAGAGGGAACCTACTCACGTTAAACACATCCAAAACCAACTATATTTGCCATAGCATATACAACTATAATGAACAATATAAAAACTTTAACATTAAAATACACGAATGTGGCAATTCATTTAATACAAATTGTAATTGCCCAAAAATAGACAATGTTGAGAGTACTAAATATCTAGGGATTATAGTAGATCAGAAATTATCTTGGTATCCTCACCTTGAACATGTTAAGTCTAGAGTGAGGAAGCTAATCTGGATTTTCAAGACGCTTAGACATATTGTACCACGCACAGAAAATCGTGATTCTCAAAAAAATTTACTAAATCAAATATACACTGCACTGGTACAATCTATTTTGGTGTACTGTATACCTGTATGGGGAGGTGCGTTTAAAACCAGGTTTATTGAAGTGGAAAGAGTACAAAGAGCTCTGATAAAGGTAATGTATTTAAAAAAAATTAGATTTCCCACTGAAAGCCTTTACCATATCAGTGGACTTCTATCGGTCAGAAAATTATATATAATACAGCTTATCCTTAAAAAACATAAAACCTTGCAATATGACATAAATTTAACAACTAAAAGACGAAAAGATATAGTTGCACAAGTACCTAAGGTCAAAACAACTTTTGCTAGTGTACAGTTAAATAAACGTTCAGCTTCCCTGTATAATAAAATAAATAAAGAGATATATATATATAACAAAAATTCTCATGACTGTAAAAAAGATATAATAGATTGGCTAAAGACACTAACATATGAACAGACGGAGGCACTCTTACAGTTCACAATGTGAGTATAATTCTGTACTCAAATTGTGAATTGTAAGATCTACATTCACATATAAATGAACAACTACCATAGAAATGTACTCACACATACACACACACACACATAACAATTACATACTCCTACATACACTCACACACTAAATTATTGTTATGTTTGGATATGGAAGAGCGGGGCCTCCTGGCACAAGCATTATTTGCTTAAAAGGAGGCCTCGATCACGGATATAAAAATGTTGTAGCTTTTTAAGGAAAATAAATTTATTTATTTATTTATATGTTTTTGAAAATAAATAAATAAAATAAAAGACTTACTTGGGCGACTTTATCTCCACCACTTTTCAGCTGATCATACAGGTACTGACCAAAGGACAAGTGAGCAGGAATAAGCTCCTCCTCTGGGCCCGACACCACATTGTTACATATGGACACAGGCATTATGGCAGCGTTTTGTAGGTACGTAAATACAAAAATTGCAGGATCTACCCAAGACCCAACCGTTACCTAACTCACAGAACTAATAATGAGTTAATCATTTAAGGTTATAAGTAAATCGATAACACTAAATCTGTGACGTCCGGTAAATTAAATGATAATTTATGTTGAAAGAATGATAAAGATAAATCGGTAACTAAGCGGATTATAAATAATTTTTAATTGAAATATAGAAACACACTTTAACTAGCGTCCGTGCCTAAATGTTCGACATCTAATATACTCTAATCTGTGCATCGAAATAATAAGTTTGGCAGTTTTATTTTTTCATTAGGTAAAGTGTGGGTAAAGTTTATGTAAATCGAACCTAGAATTAAGAAGGCATAATATTTCATTGTGATATAACTTTTTAAACTTTTGTAGTTAATGACAATGTTATCGATGGGATTCTTACCACGGTATGGATGTGTTTTGAGCTCCCGATATTTTAGAATGTTATTTACATGTTATTTATTAGCTACAAGATCTCAAGAAAAATGTCAAAAGGCTCCAAAGAGCTTGCATCCAAAGCCGTAACACTATTATTTAAAGTTTTTATATGAACTCTGGCCATAAAGGTACTTGGCTGGTTTTTGAAATCATACTGCGTCCGGGACGCCTTATTTTTTGGTTCGGATGGTGCAGACGCGTGGAAGATTCTCCAAGATAGCATTGAAATGTGTCACACCAGCATTTTAATGAAGACTTGAAAGAGTTGTTTACATTAGACATGGCTGTATGGGCCCAGTTGCCTTTGCCTTAAAAAAACAACTTGTCCTAAAGAAGGAACGAACGCTCGCCCCTAGGGGAGGATCTTTCATCCAAGCCTGCCATGATTAAAATCATCAGGGCTCTTCTCCTCTTTTTAAATGTTCATGAAATTAAATTATAAAGTTAACCTATTTACTTCTTTTATCATTGTTTATTTAAATGTTTATTATATCCTAACCCTATTCTATGTCTTTTCAGGTATCAGAGGTTTCAATCAAGTTCCAAAATATATTTTCTTCTAATACATGCACGAATCAATCACTTGACGCTGGCAGTATTGTTCCTCACGACCCACAAGAGGAATTACAGTTGCCATTAAAAAGAAGAATATAGCGGCAGGGCCTCCCACCACTGCTGCATTTAATCAAAATACTGATTACTTGTAGGGTGATTTATCACAGTATCATAGGACCCCTGCACCCTGCATACCTACTACCTACCTAGTTAAGCCTTCTTCTCCTACCTGCCTGATGTAAGAGAAAACACCATTACCTGTGGAGTGAAAGTGATTACATGGTAATTACCTTCTCGGCTTCTCTCTGGGGTGAAAGTTGAATGTGCATGAAAGATAACCTTTACTAAAACAAATCAGTGTTACTCAGAGATAAAATACTTCTTCTTCTAAGTCGTATTCCTCATTGCTGAGGGTCGTGATCATTATAAGGATTTAATCAATCACATAAAACGTCTCTCTTGGTAGATTTAAAGGGGCGGTTTGCCATTGCCTTCCTCATAGAATCAGTGTTACTAAAAGATAAGGCACCTAATTGATTTTACTCTTTATTCAAATCGGTTGTTCAATAGACTAAACCAGAAAAGAACATAACTAAAACAGAATATGATCACTACAGCACCACCCCAACCACCCTTACAAAAGGGTACCCATACAAATGAAATAGGAAATAAATATCCGAATTTAATTTCGCATATTAACATGCGCCTGCACAAATATATTGGCAACTGTTCAACATGTGTTCAACCAATCTGATGAAGGTCATGGAGGCAAAGTCCAAATAAGCATATTATGTGGAACCAGGCAGTTTAGTTACCTTACCCAGCCAGTCGGCTTTCTAAGGCCATTGCGTAATAGTACCGGTGTTGTACTCGTACGTGTGGCTTGTTGTGTAGTTTGATTCTAAACAAAAATAACATAATTTATCGGATTTTGGTGGCAAAATGACATGACTGTCTTGTGTCTATGTGTTATAACTTTATAAGTAAAGCCGTGGTTCACTTCTGGGTAACATAAAGTTAACGGATGCGCAAAGGTCAAAATGAAGTCTGTTTCAAGATAATATTGACTGAATACATAGGTAGGTACTTACTTATACAATAGTATTTTATGCAACTGACACTTAATAATAGTCATTGTAAAATGAGTTGTTAGTTTTTGTTACGAGCGTAGCGTGTAATTAATTTACATACATATATTAAAATAAATAACGCTGAAGCAAGCTTTGAAGTTTCTGTTCTGTATAGTTCCATTGTTCAGTTCATTACATTTCATTTATTTTGCCATAAATAGACATTTACTATTCAACACAATAGAAGACATTTACTAATATACAATCATGACGGAACGAACGCCCGCCCCAACTATTTTTTCATTCATCCATGATTATAATGAACTTTATTATCAACACCAAGGTCTTAGTATTGTAAAGTTATCACTTGTTTTCATATGATACTTCGGAGATAGTAAACGATTACATACCTACATATATACTCGACACTCGCCGGTTATAGCAATATAGAGTAGTCACATTCATTTGCAGTCACAGCACATCTATAATAATAATTGTATCAATAAGTAATTATAAATATCACAACGTGAGGTGTAAAGTGTGGTAAATTACCTCATCCAGCAGTGTCTTTTGTGTTGTCGTGATCCCTATATGGTTAGTAATAAAATAATTACATAACTATCTACACAAACGGTAAACCTTGAGTTTATACGCAGTTAGTGAGTTTTTCGAAGCAACTAGGTAAGTATTTAATAGACTCGGGAGTGATCTGTGTAATAAAAAACATTAATAATTATACTTATTCTAAAATACGTAAAGGTAAAATAATTGTAATACTTATATCACAGAAACTGGACGAGAAGCATATACCCAGAGGTATACCTACCTACTTGAATTGATTCAAGGGACGAATTACCTATTTACTTTCTTTTTTATTTATTTTTATTTACTACTAAACCCGCATTTGACCTCGATCACGCCTGATGGTAAGCGAAGAAGTACTTATAAGCTTAGAAGTCTTATAATTTGCGGTTTACTGATGAATAGTGTTATCTTTCGCGTAATTTTTTACTCGCCAGTTGGTTTTTTTTATTACCTTTCTTATCGATCAATATAGTAATAAAATATTTTAAAAAGGTCAAGCGCGAGTTGAGCAGCGGACCTTAAAAAAGTGTTGCCATCTCTATTTAGATAACTAAATTTAATTCCGTTCCCATCGACACACCAGCATTGGTAAGAGGTTTTAAGCACTCACGTAATGGTGAATGGGATACAATTGTATCCCAGTACTGTAGCACTAATGGCGTGTACACCTATCTCTGAAGAGGTATATACTCAACAATGGGTTAGGTACAACAGGCTGAAAAGAAGCTGAAGACTGTACCTACTAAGGTGTATACGACACAGTTTGGTTCCCTGATAATTATAATTTATATTGTAGGTATACTGAGAATGATCTCTGTCTTTTATACTTCTAACTCCTTTCAAACTCGGTCAAATACGGGATCGTATTCAGTCAGATCGAAAAAAATCTAGACATTGTGACTATACAAAACGGTTATGGGCTAACAGCTTTCGTAGTAACATTATATCTTTGATCTGTGCTTTTTAGCACATGTACGAGATGTAACAATATATTTTATCCTTTTTTTACAGTTAAGAAAAGTAGAAAATGGCATTACCAAGTAGTATTAAAATCTTTAACAACGTTGTTCACGGGGGACCAGCGTTGAATGTACCCGGCCACTTATCATTTGGACAGTACATGATCGATAAGCTGAGGGAAAGGTGCGAAGGTGAAGATAAAGTTGCATTGGTAAGGAAAACTCATATAAAAGCGAACTTAGAGCTATTGTTTCTATGGTGTTGCTCTGACTCTGTCAATTAAACACCATGGCCTATACATAGCGACATATTATACATTAATTAATGCGCGGTCTTAACGGGGGGCTTCACCCTATATAAGTAACAGTGGTCGTATGGGAGCTCGTAAAGATAATTTTCTATGAGAGTCGTAGATTTTCGATCCCTGTGACCGCGTCTGCGTATAATAATAACTCACGGCCTCCAAAATATCCTTCTTAAAATCGAACCTAGTATAAACAGATATGTACCCTAAATAAGTACTATAATTTCATGGATGCAGGTTTTGTGTGATAAATGTATGATGTCATCAAAACTTCCCTCACCTTTACGAATTTATTCTCGAGCCTTTTTTTACACTCTACCTCAATTCATTGAGGTTCGATCACGACACAAAATCTCATGGGTCAAGAACTCTTCCTAAATAAGGACATGATATTCCAGATCAACGGTGCCACTGGTGAAAAGACCACGTACAGGCAGATACTGCAGGATGTAGTGAACGTCGCCACCGGCCTGAAGAGGATAGGCATAAAGCGGGGCGATGTGGTCGCTCTGTGCAGTGAGAATCGGGATGAATTCATGCCTACCGCTATAGGAGCTATTTGTTGCGGTGCTACAATTACTACTGCTAATTTACAGTACACTAAAGGTACTGACTGATTGAATTTATCCACCAAAATGTATGGGTGATGTTCCTTTAAACCACTGAAAAAATACTTCTACATTACATTAATGTGGGGACATTAATATGATGACGAAGAAATTATTTTGCACACAATTCCCTAAAAATGTATAATTTCCTACAAATAAGTATGGTCCTCAAGGCAATTTTTTTGCAAGAGTTTGTAAGTTCATAACATGTTATTCATATAATGTTTCAGATGAAATGACACACATCTTAAACATATCTCGACCAAACATAATATTCTGTTCTGAAGACGCCCTTAAAGAGAATTACAAGACTTTTAAATCGACACCATATATCAAAAAGATTATACAATTTGGAGGGGTTACCTCTGGAAAAGGAATTATACCATTCGACAGTATAGCTGTAAAGGCGAATATCGACGAGTATGAGCCGGAAGACGTTCAGGGATGGTCGGATACTGCCTTCATACTGTACTCCTCGGGTACCACAGGACATCCCAAAGGAGTGATGCTGTCTCATTTAAATATGTTATACGCGGCAGCTAATTTCGAGTAAGTATTATTATACTGTAAAATTAATATATGTACCTACTTAGAGATTAATCAGCTTTAAATTTGATTATCGCTTTAATGGTAATAATAATACACTTTAGAGCCTTTAATATGATTAATTTTCAATTTTTAATATTTGTATGAAAACACAAGTACGACAGATTTAATTTAGTTTGATAGAACTGAATTCCTAAGTAATATTTAAACTAATTTCCAGTCTAGAGGCGGAAAGAGATGACCGAAAAGAGGCGGAAATACCAGTATTCCTAACATTGGTGCCTTGGTATCACGCATACGGGCTGATGTCCACTATGTATGATGTGGCAGTAGGGGCTCAACTTGTATATTTTGCCAACTTTGATCCTTTAAAATATCTGAGTTCTATAGCTGAATACAAGGTAAATATTGTTTGTAGATAATTAAATTACTAGGTATAAAGCAAAAGCGACAACCGTTGGGGTATATAGACGAATTCTGGAGTGGTGACCGCGTTTGGGCAAACGTAGTGTGGGACGCCCCCTGCTAGATGGAGCGACGACCTGCGCAAGGTGGCTGGCAAAGACTGGATGAGAAGCCGCTTTCTCTCAACTTCTTGCTTTAATCTCATCAGTTGTTGGCAGTAGAGATCCGAATCGATGGTTCTGCCCGGCGGTAAAAGCTCATAATGAACAATGCTGGAAGGGCATTGTTCATTATGAGCTTTTACCGCCATATACACATCATCACCTTATTGCGAGTTAACCCGGGCTTTGCCACAGTCTGTAAAGCCTGACCGACCTTGACCACGATCTTTTTCGCACGTTCTTGTCGTACGTGATCCACTTTTCATCACCAGTTATCAATCTCTTCAAAAACGGTTCGGTTTCATTACGTCTCAATAAAGAATCGCAAATGAGTACAATGTTCATTAGGTTTCTTTCAGTGAGCTCGTGTGGCACCCAAATATCGAGTTTTTTGTGTACCCAGCTTTTTCAAATGGGTCAAAACTGTTTTGTGGTCAATTTCCAGTTCTTCATCTACGTCGTAACTACTGATATGCCGATCTTGCTTCACTTTTTCAAAAATGGCGTCCATTTTATCCGTAACAGGGCGACCAGAGCGAGGTGCATCTTTGACATCAAAAGTCCC
The DNA here is from genome assembly GCA_947369225.1 of Hofmannophila pseudospretella. Taxonomy (NCBI): domain Eukaryota; kingdom Metazoa; phylum Arthropoda; class Insecta; order Lepidoptera; family Oecophoridae; genus Hofmannophila; species Hofmannophila pseudospretella. The sequence goes on along the minus strand of OX376330.1, from coordinate 8,287,699 downwards.
GGATTGGTCCATAAACGTCACAATTTTTTTTCGCGCCTTGCGTTGCATTTTTTACTTTTTTGTAATAAAATTTCAAATTGTATCGAATTTCTTCATTAGATTCACACATTTTGACAGAAAGAAAAACAAATGCAAAATAGCAGAAACAACATTTTACTAATTTTTATTTTTTTAATGTGACCTTTTTAATGTCATCAAAACCAGCCAGATACAAATAGTACAGCCAAAGAAATTTTATTACAAGTTTATACATACAATATGTGAAATGACTTTTTCCCCGACCTTGTATGTTTGTATTATGGTTTTAGGTGACGGTTATTCTAGCAGTTCCACCTCTAGTGGTGTTCCTAGCGAAGATACCGTTCCTGGACGAATTCGACATGTCTTCCGTTACCAGCGTCTGGTGCGGAGCAGCGCCGCTCAGCGCCGAAACCATTAACGAAACAATGAAACGGTAAGATTTCCACCACACCAGTATGACGAATTGTAATAGTAACTCAGAGATATTGTGCAGTTCAACCACTGTAGCGTAGGTACAGTCGGCAACGAAAGTTCTGAAATGATCCAAATTTACAAAACACCTGCACACTAAAAGTTCCATATGTTAAAAACAGTGCGACTTACAAATATTTGTTAACATTTGAAAATAACAAAAGCCGCTAAACATATATTGTTCAAAAGAAAACATCCCGTGTTCAGAAATCGCTGAACGTTCAAAGGTCGCTGCACATTCATAGTTAAAAAGTTTCTGAACATTTTCTAGCTAGACCCCGTTGTCAGTATTACGATTAGATGGCAAAGAGTTTAAGGGCTGCCACTAAAGGATTGGTTTGTTTTATAAAAAATACCTACTATTTTCTTTAAATGATGAATGTCAAAACTTACATGAAATGTCAAAACTGACATGTAATGAAATGCCAAAAATTAATGAATGAAAGAAAGACCAGAAATGTCAAAAATAACTAAAGAGAAAAAATGACAATTATGATAAGAAATGTCAAAAATGACAAGAAATGTGAAACGACAATAAATAATTGTAATGTTATTGTGCTTAGCGAGTTTCGTTGTCGATTGTTCGACTATTCGAAAATATTCAGTAATGTTACAAACAACCTGACCTAATAATCAGTAATGTTACAAACAACCTGACCTAATATTCAGTAATGTTACAAACAACCTGACCTAATAATCTGTATGTTCTAAGCTAAAAGGTTTAATTAATGAGTATTTGAGTATCATTGAACACTTTCAGGGCGAGTGTCGGACAGTGTCGGTACCTAACTGAATATATTGTATTGTACCTATATCACATATAATTTTGGAATTAATAAAATCTATTTTCGGATCCACAGGAATTGATCAGATAAATTAGTATTTTGTTTGATAACAAAGTTACGCTTACACACGTCAAGGAACAATTATTATCCGTTATATTATAACATTTAAATTATTACTTACACAGTACTAGCTGCTGTAAAAGGGCATTTTCAAAATAAAAATATGGCTGCTGTATAAGGCATTATCAAATATATATACGATACGATGCAAATATATAATGTATACGATGCAAATATATAATGTATACGATGCAAATCAGCGGAAAAAATCCGGGGTCGTTCTAGACTGACCTTTAAAGATCAGATGACAGGGTGCTCATAGATTTTAATATAATGAGACGACGACTTCAACGGCGAGCATGTGTAAAACGACGGAATGACTAATAGAGGAAGCAAGAGAGGCGTACCAAGACAGAGATTCGTGGCGCTCCATTCTCTCTGCCTAATCCGCAAGGGACATAGCGTGAAGTAATGTATGTATATAATTTTACAGATTACCTAACTGTAAAGGAATATACCAAGGATATGGCATGACAGAGACATCTTTGGCCGCCATGAAGGACACAGATGCAGAGGGTGTCATACCTAAACCAGGAAGCGGCGGTTTTCCTCTGCGAGGGGTGAAAGCAAAAGTAAGAATATTTTCCATGCTAAACGAATGTGGTTTATAGAGTTACAAATAAATCAACAAATATTTACAACTAAACGAATGTCAAATTGTTATTATGTTCGTCTCGTTCGTCTAATTGTATGTCTATGGTTCGCCTACTCACAATCAGTCTATAAAGGCGTAAGCACACTGCAGCAATTTTGAATAGAATGCAGACCGATACCATAGAAAATCGTAAAATAGATTTCTATGGGTTTGGTCCAATTTCATAAGAGATTTCAAAATCGCTGCGATGAGCTAAAACGCGTAAAAGATTTTAAATTAGAATAAAATGGGAGTGAAGGATCCAGAAGATAGGGGGAGCGAAATCCCAAAAGTCCATAGAAAAATCAAGCTACATAATTAGGTAATAACAATACTTACCTATGCTTAATTACAATAATTATATTTAATGAATTTAATAAATCTAATAAAAATAAAATACTTGCTACCTAAAAGCTGCCTAACTTTCGTATAAGTTCTCCCGATTTTTTTCTGTCACTGATCGAGTGAGCATCAGTCAAAGGACGTCGATGGCATAGTTATAGGACGCTGGAATCCCATGTGGGAGGTTCCACGGGGTTCGAAACCAAGCAATGCCATGTCGTTTGATTCATACTTTCTGGGACAGCCTGTATAATGTACTTATATGATTTTCACTCTATAGCGATGATATAAATATTATGGAATTGATTGATCCCATTGTATCCAGGTTGTCGATTTGGAAACGAGACAAAAACTAGGTCCTCGGAAAGAGGGCGAGATCTGCTTAAAAGGCCCTATAATTATGAAGGGATACTGCGGAGATAAAGCCGCGACCCGCAACATTTTGGACGAGGAAGGGTACCTCAAGACTGGAGACATCGGCTATTACGATGAGGAAGGGTATTTCTTCGTCGTCGATCGACTGAAAGAGCTAATTAAGTACAAGGGGAATCAGGTGAGCTCCAGATTTATATCTTAAAATATGTACAAAGTAAACACATACACAGGAAATGGAAGTAAAGTACCTCTTTAGGGAATATCGGTAATAAACATATATAACTATCATGTTATGTATAAGTGCTTGTGATAATGAAACCTCGATGTGTAGCGCGACTTCAAATAAGTTCGCGTTATTTAGTTATTTATTGTTTAACATAACAAACAAATGAGTAATTTTATAGGATCATAGGGTGAATATAGGGTGTAATGTAACAAAAAACTGATACCACTTACAGAGTCGTAACTATATTAAGTGTTAGGTAATAGGTAATTGCAAAACAGGAGTTTTTTTTAAATACTAACAAAATGTTTCGGTACAATCCATTCAAATTGATTTGTACCAAAGTGCAAACAGATGGGGCGTACGACTTATTTCCGCTGGTAGATTTTGTTGTGGAAAATTATTCAGTTTAATGAAACTGAGTTGCCTTGCAAGAGGTAAAGTTACACCTTTTCTACCTGCACGCAGGACAACTTATGTGTCTAAATGCGGAATCAGGAGCCCAACAACCTAACCTAACTCTTCTACCTCCCACCTAGGTACCACCAGCATCGGTGGAGAACGTGATACTGCAGCACGAGGGCGTAGCGGAATGCGGCGTGGTGGGCGCCCCAGACGAGAGGGCGGGCGAGCTGCCCACCGCCTTCGTGACACTCAAGTCTGACGCACAAGTCTCCGAGAAGGAGATCCTGGAGTTCGCCAACAGTCGTGTAAGTATACGTGTTTTTATGAAATATATAAATATTCATAAAAACACAAGAGCTGAGTACATCAGGGGTCTCTATGTTATCTCTGAAGCAAAGCAAAGGCAATAAGATTGAAAAGTGGTCAGATCTTTAGCCCACTGTATTTGTATATAGGAGTTCTTAGCATACATTTACATTTGCGTAGAAAAAATGTTTACTAATAATATAAATAAAAGTAAAATACTCTTCATTGCATAAAATTTGGTACAAAATTGGGCGAACATAAAAATATGATACAATATTGGCCGTCTTATCGCCAAGAGCGATCTCTTCCTGACAACCTTAACTACTAATAAATAATATAGATCATATGGAATGCACATTGAAGTCAAAAAAGATCATGCCCGTTCCACGATCACGATTAACAGATAAGAGTTGTTCTTAGACTTATCTTATTAAAAACTGCTGTGCAAAAAAAAACCATAGAATAACTACTAATGTATCCTACTCTGACCTAGATGCATCAGCAATATGAGCCTTACTTATTATTATGCAGAAACTGGCAGAAGGTTGAATATCTTGAAACCGGGTCTAGTGTAATAAATATTCCAACGTAAAAGACCTAGTTTCCTATCTGGGGTCGGAAGGTTAGATATCAGCCGTCTCTCACTCGATCAAAAAAGTTTTAATTAGAAACGCTCTCTTCATGATAAGAAAAAAAATAGGGATTCTCCTATGTATTTGTATGTACTCCATTGTTTCTCTTTTACTTTCAGCTGTCACCAGAGAAACGTCTGTATGGTGGTGTAATATTTGTGGACGAAATCCCCAAGAACCCATCCGGAAAAATTTTACGTCGTGTGCTCAAACAAAAACTTCTACAGAAGCGTAAAAGTAGCAAATTATAATGTGGTGTATTTTTTTTAAGTCTTTTAATATTAATGGGAACAAGGAGGTACATTATACAAATTACTGAAATGTTATTTTTCTACTCTCATTTCGTAATTTGTTCATTAAGAAACTACGATAACATAAAGAGGTTCATTCGTCATAGTCGTGTGAAAATAGTGTTTTAATGAAATATTTAATAACAGTTTTCGATTGTAATATGTAAATTTTTCTTTGTTGTATGGCACTGCATACAAGAACTCTTTCGTATTAAATGCACTACATTTCACTAGCCAACTACTTGGTACTATAGCCATTAAAACACTCGACACCCGCGCCTGCGCGATGTCGTCAAACATATCTACGGTTTCCATGGTTACCAATAACATGTTAAGCTGTCATGGCGTCTGTTGAAGTCTCTGTAATGGTTTGTATTTTATGTTTATATGTTTCATGGTCGTACAAAAAGTATTGTATGCAACACACGTAATGGAGATTTTAACACTCGAACAATCTATTATGAAACTCAGCTTCGCTTCGTTTCATAAACAGTTCTTATGTTAAAATCGCTAACATACGTGGCCGTTGATAAACTACTATTTTATGAAATATTTTTTATACTTTTTGTTAATAATTGTTATTATAATTGGATGGAGCCCGGATTAAATCTATTATTCCTACCAGTTATTTTTCTGAAATAGTAGGTACCAAATGGATCTTCCAAGATAACAGAGTATGCCATCAATTTCTCGGAGTATAAATCTCTGCTCGACTTCGAGGGAAAGCCTTGCTTATCTTTATTATTATTGCAAAAACTTTGTACATTTTCCCAATGACAGTTCCGAATGGTCCCTAATATGAGAGCGTGGATCGACTTGATCGGTCCTTGGACTCCCTGCAAAAGGGGATCGTTTCGTTCGATGTATAATGACATAGCTTTACCTACTATAGTCGGTGTATTGGTACCTATCTAAGGTACTTAGATATTCCCTTGACGATGTCCAACGCTCTTTTCTTTCATGATTGATTGCTAGAGGAGGGACAATGAACATATATGTATACAAGCAAGTAGCGAATAATATTGCGGACACCCGATCCAATTATCTCTAATGGATGAACTCCCTACGCTCCAGGGTGGGCGGGCTGACATTGGGAATTGACAAACAATTTGTTGTAGAACATGTAGATGTCAGAAATTAGAAACAAATACAAACCGACTACTGTCCGGCATTTTAACAATTAGTTTATTGTCTAGAAACAAGAAGAAGAATATTGAAGAAGAAGAATATAAGACAGGAGTAAACTCCTGTCTTCATATTCATAAATGAAGCTGTGGTAGATTTGATCAGACTGAAGGAAGGCTGTCGTTTACTGGAGTGGAGACATACTTAGACAGTGCGTAAAGATCATTTGACGCAACCGACGAACATGCCATAAAACGGCGAATATATGTATAAGTATAAAGATTTGAAATCCATAATGGATATTCACTGAAGTAAAGTACCTATTTCACGCTACATAGCTGCGTAGATACGTGGCTTCTGTGTATTGCGGTGTGGAATTCCACAGTATCCGTATCGATGAAAATGCTGAAGCATGTTAAAGCTACTTAGGCGAAATTAAAATTACATTATGTAATTTGCTAAAGCGATTATATTCCCTTGATGCCTCGAGCCGTAGATTATCTCGGGAATTGAGTTTCAATAAAATAATTTAGGAATTTTAGGGTACTCGACTCATTACATGGTAATTGATGATATTTCATCAAATAAATTGAGAAATACAGAATTTCAGAAAACTCTTAATGCAAAAAGAAACAAAATCTGTCAAGTCGTTTTTGTTTAATTATACTCGTATCTGATCCATGGCACAAGAAGACAGGCATATCAACTAAGACTACGAAGCCGTCTTCTTGTGATCTGCTCCTTAGGCCGTCCTAAGGATCTGATCTGTCCTTTCTAAAACTTACTTTCTTGAACCGTAAATCTATAAATCTTGGAATTTCTTCAAAAAAAAGGTTAAACATGAAGTTGTTGGTATTCTCAGTGTGTCTTAGTGCCCTAGGTAAGTAATTGTAAGTAAGTATCTACTCATTTTAATGATGTCCGGCGGATCGTCATGTAATTCGGTAGTTTCCAAGTACCTAACAAATATTAAATACATTTCTTAAAAATTAAGAAATATTCGTAAATTGATGGTCAAATGAGAAAAAAGAATTAAAATTCGTTGAAAAATAAAATAGCTACTTGTAATCAAAAATCAGACGATAGAAAGTAACGGCAATTTTACAATTATGACGTCACTGTGTAGTAGCGCCTGTGCACTGGCTACACATAAATAACTGTTTTGCTAAAAAGGGACAGAGCATCTCTCCAGTACTAACTTAAATCATTAATATCTCTGATGTTATCTGAGATATCGAAAAACGAATTTTAAATCCTTCTTCAGGATGTCCATGTCAGTAGATTGATGGAATAAAAAAAATTAAGTCAAATACCGAATTACATCAGCTTATCGGTAAGTATAATTATGATTGTTAACAGAAATATGTGAGTCTACATAATTTTTTATTCGTAATATTTATTTACAATCAAATCTAATTAATCCGTACCTACGAGTACGTTGTTTGTTCTTAATTTTTTAATTCTTCGAAGTCACGCTGACTAATCCTTACTTAGGTATCCTATTGTAGCCAGTACAATAAATAAAAATACGATTAGAATCCGCCCATAGTTTGTGATACAAATAAAACAGAGCTATTATCCAAAGTAGATACCCTGGTGGGAATAAACGGACCACCCGTATATTTTTACATAATATTTCATTCATCAGTTGGTACCGTGTTATGGGATATTTCGTACTTATCACGAATTAATCACGATAAATTACGATTACGATGCATTAGAGTGGATTCATTATTGGATATTTTAATAGTAGGTATATAGGTAGGTAATCGTATCCATATGGATAAATACAGAATCGACTAAATAAACTAACGATGAGTTTGTTTGTAGTCTCTTTATTGTACACAAAAAAATACACAGAATAAAAAAAAAACATAGGGATCTCTTGCAGCCAACCTTTGATTTAGGACAATTTAGACTACTTTTATGGTGGGTAAGGTTTGGAGTACAATAAATCATAAGTATAAATAAATTATAATAATTATATAGTAGATAAATAAAATACATACTCAACAATTGTAATGATGTATACAATTTGTTATACATATATACGAATACATATATAAATATAGTTATATACACTGAGTAAGACATGACTAGATGTATTTTTCACTAAGAGGTTTTTCTAATTGGAGTGGAGAAGTATTTCATTTATGTGAGATAGCTTCAGCCGAATTGGATCCGTGAAAAGAATAACATTCTATTGGAAAATTGATAAAACAAGTTCCGCTCCGCTTTGGTTTCCATCAAGTTGGTTTGGCTCTTCCGAGCATCCTAATTTGACCCACACCAGAACCAAACAATGTAGAATGCAGGACGATAGGTGGCCCCGAAGACTGCTCGTGGCGACCCCGAGTGGGGCGCAGAAGTGTTGGTAGGCAGCCCGCGAGGTGGACCGACGACATTGTAAAGACGGCGGGGAGGATGTGGATGCGAACGGCTAGAGATCGAGGAGAATGGCGTGCACATGGAGAGGCCTATACCCAACGATGGGTTACGTTAGGCTGAAAAGAAGAAGAAGAGAACCAAACAATAAATAGGTACCTACTGATTCCAACACCTAACTCCCGCGTTACTCCGCGCCATAGTCCGCTCAGGAGCCTGGCACCACTTATTTGTCAAGTAGGTACGTACTCACGCCGCTCATTCAAATCGCACCGGTGTCCGGGGTGTGTCAGACAGAACCCTGATTAATTTCGACCATGTGATTAGTTAGTACTGTTAGATAGAACCCAACGTTTCTTTGTCTGGGTTCCCTCAAAAAGTCCGCCCCTAGAATTTTTTTGTAGCTACGTTTCTTGTGGTTTATGAACACGTAATTTGACAATATTTAATATAATAGTCCACAAAGAATATAATAGAATAGAGAAACCTTTATTAATAGACCATATATAAAAAAATAGTACAAAATATCAATAATATATTCTGTAAAAATATGTACAAAATATCACAAAATGAGTCGGATTATAAATTGACCATATTTTACATTCTGACAAGTGATATGATCATATGATATGATCTATTAAAAGGGTCAAGTTCAGCTGAGTGTCGCCAGATGCATAGATACCTATACATCTTGCGACGCTGGTTTTCAACTTGACCCTTTCCAACTTATAGCTATAGAGAGCAACAATATCGTTCGGTTCGTCTGTAGTGTTGGCTCATCTCCTTACACGTCACACACAATTATTTTCCGATACTCGACCAGTATCAAAAATTTGGGATTCAGTCATAAACAAACAAAAACAGTGAGTTAGGACTGAAGGGACCTCAAAATTCTGTCGCCATTGATGAAATGATTTCTAAAATCACTATACTGTGACTGTAAAATTATTGTTTTATACTTTTTCTTAAAAGTATGCAAGTTGGCTATACTTCGTAGGGGCGGTGGCAGATCATTCCATATTTTGGCGGCCGAATATTTGAAACTCCCCCTAAATCCTTTACTCCTATGCTTGGGGATACACAAGTTACCTTTACGCGTAGAACGTGTGCTTATCTTATAAACAAACTACTGATAGGATGCTAAATTAAATACTCTTGACTGTAAGTTTTAGTAATTAATTTTTTTTCGGCGTCCTTATACCATCCTTTTTGGAAGTGGTCGATATCGTCCTTCCACCAGTAATTAAATAATTACAAAAATAATAAAATGCTGTCAAGCAAGCTTCGACGACAAAAATGTGGACTTTGAATTTATGATGAACAATTTTATTTTATAGAACAAGTCTAGTTCCATTACTCTAACCCTAACCCGACATCAATTTTGTATGAAAAACATAGACAATTCGCGAGTTAACTCAGGGTTTAATGTTTAGTCGCGGAAGTCATGCGCAAGCGTTCCCGTGGCTTCGCCGTCAGGCGGTGCGCAGGAACACCGGGGGGTTTTTGGCCGGTAAAAGTCCGGCATAACCTCTTCGTCTCCCCCTTGCGGCGAAGAGGTAAGCATGAGCGTTTCCCCCCGAAAAAAAAAGGGTTTAATGTTCGCGCAAGCGGGCCATATCTACTCAAAAATAAATACTATTCGTCTTGAAAAAAAAATTAGTAGATAATTACAAAAAAGTGATTGAAGAAGCTGATTTTGTTTGTGTAGGTAGAGTTATAAAATAATAAAATAAGGTAGGTACTTATGTAAGTAGGTAGAGTTCTTACTTTTAGAAAATGTAATCAAAGTATGTTTGAAAATCTGAAAATGTTATTTATGCCTATTCAAATAAGTAACCGAACTGCGTTTTTGTTCGATATAGCCGTGTGTCGTGCCGGCCATAAAGAATAGCACTGTTATGAACCAAGTGATTAATAGGACATTATTCATAATGTCCAGACAGTTTGAATAATGTCCAAAATAAGGTCCAAAATATGGTAATATGATAATAAATATGGCTGGTCAAAGTGTCGTTAAGGGGGCACAAAGATAAGTCGAAGGAGTCCCGTTACGCAGGGCTTGTTGCGTGGTTGTCATAATGCTGCCTAACATAACCTACAATATCCGAGTCGGTTTCGCATCCACTAGGTTTCCACATATTGCCCAATTCGACTTGTCATTATTCATACTGCCCGGGCTTTATAAATAGTGCCACCATTAATCACATTGTCCATGGCCGCATCACCCCAACTCTTTCCGTAGGTGTCGTCAGAGGCGACTAAGGGTTTTAGTGGATACTATATTACATCTAGTAGACGGCGATGGGCTTGCCACCTATCACGTTTGTCCACAATCGGGGATTATGGATACAAAATATCTCTATATTGTGTGTTGTAGACGTGAGTTTATGTATATTTAGTAAGCAGAGTGTGGCCCAGAACTGAACCTTGCAATCTTGCTTTCCTATAAAGTAAACTAAGCTACATAGCAGTCGCCTCGCCATTACCTACTTTTGGATAAATTTTTGAAATGATGTGTTAAGAATTAAGATACATTTCAAAGATAGAAGAAATAGAAGAATCCCAAAACACATTAAAATCAGGGTCAGATCCTTGATCTTTCTCGTCTTGACATTACTAAGAAACTTCATATTTCTTAGTGATTTAGTACCCCTGTAAATCTATTTTAGAACTTCCGCCATATGAATGAATGGCGAAACATCGAGGCACATCTTCTGTAGGGTATAAAATTTAATACTCGACGTAAATCCGTGACGCGTGTGTGTAGTGTGATCGGCTTTAGCGCGGGAGTACCGGTCCGCGCACTGGACTCTGGGGAACGAAGCCACTCGCCCGCCGCAGACATCCGCGAATACTGTACGCGTCACCCGCCACTTACAATTTATTTTTTGACTCGTACATAGTGGTCGCGAGTGTAGTGTCCGCATTACGTAAAAATGTAGCGATGTCGGTATGCGGGCAGGCGGAGGAGGACAGCTCGGACGAGCCGGGCGGCGGCGGCGGCGGCGCTCCAGTCCGCGAGATGTACGAGCAGAAGGCTGTCAGCAAGGTGGTGCGGGTGTTGACGGTGCTGGCGTACCTGCTGTCGGTCTCGCTGGCTGCTATCCTCCTGTCGGTGTACTACGTGTGTGTGTGGAAGTCTCCGGAGCTGCCGCCGCTCAACGACACTGCCGGCGCCAGCAAGCTCAGCGCACGCCGCGGCATCCACTCCGATTACCACCTCAATTCCACGGATAAAACCTTCAATTATTCCGGTATGTTTATTTTTGCAGTGTCATCACTCATCAGTGAATTTTAATTCTTCAATTGAAACCTGAATTGTGTACTAATCTCAATCGAAAAGTCGCAGTAAATTCCGCTCATTTAGTAGCTCTAACAGTTGAGTTTTGAAGCTCAAAACAAATATTTTACACTCCATACGGAAAGGTTTTCATCGGATTCAGAGTTTACTTGCTCGTAGTCAATAAAGTTCAAGATGTTAGTTAACGAAAATTAGTTACAACGATTTGGAGACAAGATAATTACTTCATAAAGTCTGTTCAACTTTGTACAAATTAACCCTAAACAGTGTCTTTCATCAGGGGACCAGTAACTCTATTCGCGATTAGGTTAATTAATTAATGTTTATAACGTGCGAGTTTAACCTTCAGGTGCAATGTAATAGGTAGAGTTATTTGAGGATTAATTTCGACACACTTTATTCACATAATTTCTGTTTATCCCTACCTAATTAGAATTTTGATATAGACACTTAGAGACAATTCCCATTGCATATTCCCATGGATGAAACAAATATAGTCTCTCCCCCTCGTTCCTTCCTTCATGCATATTCCCAACCAATTCTACCTTTTCACAACAGAGTAAAGCAATAAATATTTAGACATTGACAATCCGACAACAGCATACTGAAGGCTGTGTGTGAGGACCTACGCAGTCCCATATTCAAACATTGGTTGGCTGTCCACCGGGACGAGAACCGTAAATAAATAAGTTGTAGCCAAATATTATTATTATTTTTTGGTCTCGTTTGTGTATTTGTTTTAGTATTAATTTTTTTTTTGTATATTGTATTGTTCTTTTGTTATATGGGTTTTTTATGCCTGAAATAAAGATTTATTATTATTATTGCCGAGATCGGATCCTCAGCATCAAATTGGACCTATTTCAGTGGTATTTTTAGCTATTTTAGGGCTCCGTAATAGCCAACTAGGAACCCTTATAGTTTCATCATGTCTGTCTGTCTGACGTGTCTGTGTATACGTCAAATAGGGCTCTCCCTCTCCTTTAATTTTTGAAATTAAGTCACATAAAATCTGGTAATGTCTGAAAAATACCTGGTACTTATAGCAAGTAAGTACTTTCAATGAAAATTATAACGTACCAAAGTAATTTATTTGGAAAAAATTGTGTGAAATCAACCGCAAAACATTGTTTATGATAGAACGGCTACGGAATCCTATCATGTGCATGTCTGTCACGCTCTTGGCCAATTTTTATTTACTTAGTAAAATCTTAATTCCTACCTTACTTAGTTATAGTCTTACATATACGAAGTACCTAAGTAATGCCAAAATGTTTCAATATAAAATAATTGCTGGTTTCACAGGGAGTTAAGTATTTCTCAAGTTGTTATAAGATTGTTAAAAGTAAAACCATGGTGGTAAAGCAATACGTATAATGTTTTTGTTGTTGGCTTGTTTGTAGTAAGTTTAACTCGTGAGCAAAGCACAGACAGCGAGCCAAAGGGTTTGTGTAAATACACATATTAAGAGTGCGTTCCAAAACCAATTGAAATAATTCACGTTGACAGCTGTACACCTTCCATTGCTTGTTTCAAATAAAGGTTTGATAAATTTTCTGCTGTAATGGAATAATGCGGTAATGGAACGTGGGCAGTTGTCAACGTGAATTATTTCAACTGGTTTTGGAACGCTCCCTTAATATATTTCCATTCATTTGACATTTCAATGCTCAAATAATGGGAAAATGTTCACATCGCATGCAGACACGGTTTCCATATAAAACTTCTTTAGCGAGCAATCTTACATAAGGTGAATTTCAAAATCTTTGGAAACTCGTATAACATTTTTGGGGTGGGAATTAAGTGTTATTGCATGGCATGCCCCCCTCCCTCCAACCTGTAAGATCACTATAATAGGGCGCGAGCCTCGACTCGCCATTGACACTCCATCACGATTTGGAACTCCCCACGATCGCTCAATACATGAAGTTAGCGTCTCGACGCTTCTTCGAGCAAGCTCCCCACCACCCAAACCCTCTAGTAGTAAGCGCCGCCGCTTATTCGACTAACGGTTTACCGACATCCCGTCGACGACGTCGGCCTAGACACGTCCTAGACGACCCCGACGACGCCATCACGATCTCCATCGCGGAAGCCACTCCGCCACCCGATAGTAGTTCACACACAGCACCTTCATATCGCCCGCGCCGGCGCGGGCGGCGACCCGCTTCTGGCGCTTTCACGCGCTATCGGCGTATTCCAGGCCGCTTCTCCCCGACCCCTCCGTCCCCAGCGACGTCCTAAGCCGAGGTCCGTACCCACCTGGGTGCCCTTAGGCAGTCGCTTCTTATAGTAGTTTTTAAGTCCTCCTCTAGGCTGGAGCGCATTTAGCGCTCGCCCCAAAAAACCCGGTGAAGCTGTAAAGGTCATTAGGACCAACAGCAATTATCAGTACGAAAGAAAAAATCGCCATTGACAATTTTTAACCCCCGACCGATCTAGGGAGGTTATAGGTTTAATACGCTCGTTTGTCTGTTTGTGTGTTTGTCTGTGACATCATAACTTATCGACGCGACGGATGGTCCGATTTGGGTATTTTAATTTAATACATAATTTTGTAGAGAGTGTTCTTAGCTAGGTCTGATAAAAATTGGACCAGTGGTTTCCAGGATCTTGGAGTATCTTTGATGTCAGATGGGATCTCTGGAACAGTAATAGCTAGATGGTTCTAATTTGAGCTCAAATATACAGGTTCATGGTGCGTTTCCGACATCTGAAACCTTGAGGATGATGACGGATGAAGACTAGGAAAAAGTAAGTAGACTTCAAATTTGCAATATGACAGTTGAAGAATTAGAAGATTATCAGCCCGCCGAAACTATAATAGTTAGATGGGGGCTTCTCGAACTAAAGTCGTAAGGAATCCTGAGACAATTGAAGAGAACACATTTTTTTAATGATGGCGGCCATATTATAAATGGAAATGATGATGCTAGAAATTTTAAGATAGCCATAGCGAGGCCGAAGGCCGAGCTCCGCGTAGGGCGAAGCCCGGAGCGTCCCCACGCCGTTAGGGCCGCCGGTCTAAGTGGTTCTAAGATCTTGAGTATCTTAGGATGTTGAAGTATGATGGGATCGTTGGAACGGTAACAGAGAAATTCTATAATAACACACACTGCTAGCTGGGCTCTCGTATAGTACCTACATACTTATAACAGAGCACAAATTCCCTTGCTGGCCACTTTTCGAACTGTCGAGTTGTTACTTTTGTAGGCAATCCCATTCTCAATCCATCCGATTTTATGTTCCCTTTCTTTTGCTCCTGGACACAAGATGTTCCGAACTCATAAATCTCAATCGAGCTTTTGCCTGAAACCTTGAATAAAGCGTTTCACTAAAAGAGCTGTAAATAAACATTACTTCATTTTTACACGTTTAGTTAGTCTACCCAGTTACATAGGTACTTTCAAATGAGTAATTTAATTTCAATATTCAACACTTTCTGTAAAACTTATAGTTTGTTGTACAGATTACGACTCCAATTTATTTTTGAAAAAAAAAGGAATGACGTTAGTGTTCTTTGCGTTTGACTGTTGGGAAAGTGGTCATTTATGGAACCAATCGGAATTATGTAACACCATTTATTTGCGCTTGTGTGTGACGTTACAATTTGTTTATTATAAAATAATAGAATACGTTCAATAAGTAGGTACTAAAGTAGTTATTGCCCATGTAAGTAAAAAAAATACTCGTACTATACAAAAACTTCCATACCTACATGCTGTCACCGGAGGGAAAACATCCCAAGAATATAATAAATTAGAAATTAATAATGCTTAATAAATAATATATGCTTAAAACCCAAGAAACGATGTTAAAAATGTTAATTATTATTTTCTACGTTAAGCAAATACATAGGTACATACAAGACCCGCAGATCGAGCTCAAAGGTGCGCCATTGCGGAGGCCTATGTCTAAAAACTAGACTGGAAAAATGATAAAAATAAATTCAGGAAAACTTGAATATTCAGGGGCCTGTCATTTTAGTTACGTAATCAAAAATCAAACTCCTACAGAAAAATGGCTTTTCAAAATTATATTCACGTAATTTAAAACTGGCGATGAAAACTGTCAAGTAAGACTCGTATAAAAATCCAAGGCATCGTATAAAAACTCTTTTGGACAAAAATGTTGTTTGTTTGTGGGCAAACCAACACTGTGGATAAAAAGTTGCTGAATATATTTATTGACAGTGATAAAGATTAACGAACCGTAAAACTTTTTGTAGATTGTTTACTTGCTTGTCTTTATGCCGAGTTATATCTTTACTCTATATCTGGCTCGAAGGACCAATCAGTCTAGCGGTAACAACTGTGCTACAGCATCTAATAGGATAGGTATGATCTTGAAGAACTATATTATTATTAATTGTTATTTAGATATTACAATGAGGTCTTTAAATGGATTCAATAGATATTACATACTCGTTAATTGGACTCAATGGAAAGAGAGACTTGTGGATAAAAAAAAGGTTGATGATAAAACACAATTTGGAAGCCAAAATAGAGGTGTTCATTATCGATAACTGGACAACTCTTGTTCTACGACTTTTGGAAAAAAAATCCTCTTCCCAAACTGAAAGTGCCGATCAGAGCTGACTTTTATATGAACAGTGGATTTTTTTAAATATCCAAAAGTTTATCGATTCTAAACACATTTCGTCATTTTTTGTCCCGTATATTATAGGTTTTCTGTGATGTGACCAAACTTTAGAATGTCGACTCAAGTAGACAAAGCACGTAAGGTTCGTACGAGGGGTTTCATGTAATCCAATTAGATTATACCCTAACCCAATTGTGTTCAAAACTGAATGCCAATTACCTCGTCTGTTTACATATGACGTAGGTTGCGCCAATACGTTCAATTGAAACCTAATTTACGCCCACATAACTCATGTCAACGAATGCTTTTGCAATAATTTGGCTAGACTAACGAATTTATTGGATTGAGGGACTTCGTAGGTTATCTCTCTCAGCACTGGTCTAGATCGCTACTACGCTCTGTAAGACCGGATAATTTGGTACACTGATTCCTTTAAAATTCTAAAATAAGAAACCCCCAATTTCACGGACAGAGCATTACTCCAATACTAACTTTAACCATTAATATCTATGATGTTAGTTGAGATATCGAAAAACTAATTTTAGATCCTTCTTTAGGATGTCCATGTAAGTTGATTGATGTAATAAAAAAAATTAGGTTAATACCGTATTTTAAAATTTACGAACGTTAAGTACGATAGGACGCCGCGGATTCCAATGCGGAAGGTCCGAGTTCAAAATCATGTAGGTACCAGAGAGTTTCTCGGTTTTTTTAAAAGACTTACGTACATTTTGAGCTTTCGGCTCTAACGGTAAAGGAAAACATGGGGAAGGCAAGGTAAACCACGAAAAGTCGTTTTATGTCTACCATGAAAGTATTCTATGTTAAGTAACTAAGTTCTATCTATGTGATTATTTCTACAGAATAATCAATTATGAACACGACTAAGAAGAAGAAAGAACTTGTAAACAATATCCCAATCTAGATATTTCGATAAATATTCTATCTAGTAAATGACGCGATTAGATATTCAGTGAGGAACTAATTTACATCGAGCTTATCGGGCTAATAACAACACTCGCCCGTGGAAAACTGCACGATAAACAAAAGTACTTGGAAATACGCGCGGTTCATTATTTTTTTAAGAAAATCTTGTCTATCTCGTTTGTATATCTGTCTGTCCGATTGTTACTCAATCATGCCTAAACGGTTCGGATGATTTGTATGGAATAAACATATAATATACACATTATAATATTTAAACTGGACTAACATGACGGGATTCTGTTTCGAGGTTGAGCAACTTTTACTAACTTTTGTCGAAATATTTTTGGCTTAGGCACTTATATTTCCAAAAAGTTAACTCATAGCAATGTGGAAAAGGGAGGAAAGTTATTTATAATGTAAAATAATTATTTTGATAATTTGGCGATAAAATGAAAGGTTGTGGTGCTAATTTTCATAAAGAAAGTATTATGAAAACTCTGACATGGCAGAAAAATTGCAGATAAGATCTTAATTCACTAATGTAACAAAACGCTAATACTCACGACAGAAATGAAAGTAATGAAGCAGAAATCGAAACTAAGTTTGATTGTTTTATGAATGAGTAAAGCAAAAGTTTGCAAGAAGCTTGTAACATTAAATGGGGACAAAGAAAGACCTACCGCAAAGTTTGCAAAGTGCAATTAAAATTTTGCAAGGAGGTTATTGATCTGTGCGGAGGCGGGTGGTGGGGCGGCGGCGCGCGCCTGCCACCATGTGCCGGGTGCCGGCGCCCGCCCTACCGCCGTGCCGCCGCGTCCCAACACCCGGCCGACAGCCGTGTCACAATAACGCGCGTCACCCTCCTCTGAATTAACTTTGTTTGCGTATTGTTATCCGCGACCTCACTCGACACAAATAAAGCCCGCCGCGAGCCGACGACCTGTCGACTCACCACTTCAGCGCGCTCGAGTGCCGGCTCGCGAGTCTCGGCGCACACCGCCGGCGCCACCCCGCACACGAGAGACCGTTCATGGAAACGTTTGCTGTTATATGCGTAATGATGTTGCTTTGATGAAAGCGCAATCGCTCGTTAACAGAAACAATGAAAATTCAGGGGCAGATTCATGACAGACGAATCGCGATCGTACGGCTACGTCAGAGGAACTGGAATAGATTCACACATACCGAGCGTGAAATTAAAGGATAAACAAATGAAGTCCGGAGCGGGCGCTATTATAATGAAACAGCAGTCCGCATCAGGAGGTGTCAAGCGGCAGACACGGGCGGCGTGACCCGCAACGCGGCTGGCGCGCGGCGCATCGGCCGAACTGGGGCATATCAATAAGTGTGCCCCACTTACCTGGTTTTGGTGCTGTGTGGTGCATTTTGGCGGAGCGCGTGGACGTCGGCGGCGGCTATGTCGGGCAGGTCGTTCGCGTCGGGCAGCGTGCGCTCGTGCGGCGGCTCCGTGCGGCTGGGAGCGGCGACGGCCGCGGGCGCGAGCGCCGGCCGCGAGCTGGTGCTCGACGCGCTGTACGAACGCAAGAGCGACAACAAGAGCGTGCGCGTGCTCACCGTCATCGTCTATGTGTTCTGCGTGTCGCTGGCCGCCATCATGCTCTCGCTCTACTACGTGTTCTTCTGGGAGCCCAAGGAGGCGCACTATGCGCAGCGCAAGGTGTCTCACACTGTAGACCAGCAAACCAGCACCACACCAATGCCCACATGCTTTATGCCCCACACCGGTAGGTCACACAGCCGACGCGCTTCCCTAGCCTAGCTCACTGCTCCCTAGTTGCAACTGTAAAACAGGGACTATACAGTGTTAATTAGATCCAATCCCTTTCCAATTTACCACAAGCTTTTAGATTAAATCAATGATTTAACATTCCCGACTAAACAGTTTGAATACTAACATTGTTTTCACGACTCCATTTCTAAATAGATACAAATCTATAAATAACAGTAATGCTAACGATCTTACTACACAACTGCAGTTAAATTAACAAATTACTAGTATCTGCGGCATGTCAGGCCTGTGTAAATATTTACTCTTTAGCTCTCGAATAATTGAGAAATTGCACTTTTCGATATTTTCGCTGTTGTTTAGAAAAATCTGTCAAAACATTCCAATACGAGAGCAGAAAATATAAATTTAGATCGAAATCTTTTAATCGAAGACGTTGTTCAAATTCAGTATTCGAACTGAAATAAGAGAAATTGTTGTGTGATGGATTTTCCTAAGACATTTTTTAAAAACTTTAAGTACCTAGGTAAGGTCATTTTATTACCTTTACTACACAAGTAGTTACTAAAGTGATTAGCAAATGTGTCTGTCTCACTGCACTAAAATTCACATTGCGGATATCTTCAGTATTTTATGATCGATAATATTAAATTTTAAGTGGGTTCTATTACAATTTTAATGGCAACGCGCGTAAAATTTACGACGTTTTCATTACAAAAACATCGCACCTTGCAATAAACATGATTTTAGTTTTACTTTCCGCCTTTCATGTGTTCAGGAAAACCTGTTACAAACTGAAACGTTAAAATCATCAATAGACTTCAAAAAGAGAGATATAAGTACTTTCTTGTTGCTTACCTACCTACCTATATAATTTAAGATCGTTGCCCTAACAAAACATTAATATATACGAGTATAAATAACAAAGGAATTTAATTCAATTCAGGCGATCAATTTGCGAGAACTAGCTTTTACTTGGCGTTGAATGAAGAATGATTTATTACTTTATCACACTCGAGGGGTTGTCGTCACGAAGGCAGCTTAACGGTCTCAAACGGAGCGTTCCTAATGGCAGAAAAGTAGCACTTTGTCGCTCTTCAGAGGAAAATGTGCCACAGTTGCGAATTCCGTAAATCAAATTTCAATAATAGCATATTGATTGCCGACATTATCCTAGGATCTACTGTATGTGTACCTACCTTATTAGAGGAGTACCTAAAGTTCAAAACAAGGTATACCTAATTAGATCGCGAAACGGTGCAAAAAATGCCATAATGTTTCATTTTGGTTTGCCTTTGTTTATCGAGTAGGCATAAATTCGATTTCGCCTATATTTGATTCTGCCTCGTATATTTTATGTCACGACTTAGGGCTATAAATCTTACAGAGATGTACAAGATACCTCACAATTGTATTTCAGATACTTTTTATGAGGTATCTTGTACATCTCTGTAAGATTTATAGCCCTAAGTCGTGACATAAAATATCTTGTATTTCAGATACTTTGATACTTTTAAGTAATGTATTACAGATATTAGATACAAGATAGTTTTGGAAATGGTATTTAAAATACAAGATACATAAAAAATACGTATTTTCAAAATACTTTTTTTTAAATACTTAATTTTTTTATTATTTTAAAACGTATTTGTTTGTCTACAAGACGTTCTTTAAGGTTTTAAATGAGACTTAAGGAAAACCAGTTCTTCAAACATCTGATCAGTCATTTTTCTTCGATTGGGTCTTATTATCAACTTCCCGAAAGAGAAGAGTCGCTCCACAGGGGTGGAACTTGGCAAACAGGTGTTATATTTAAATAATATTATTTTCATTGCTGGATAAACATTTAAACTTTTTAGGCAGATGTCTTTATTATTTAGGTATTTAAGTGTTTCTAAGTCAACGGTGCTGCCAGTAGACCCTTTGTTGGCGCCACTAGCGGCACTAGCAAAAGAGAGTCTAATCTGTACTTGTACGAGTATTTCATGAATGTTAGAGATTTAGCGAATGTTGAATCATAAGTATTTTTATACCATATGAAGTGCCACGGTTTTTAAACGACTATAGTAGATGTAAAACACAAAAATGGGACTGGTAGCATATTTTTGCTTGGGTTCTTAGAAAGGCGATTCCATGGGCCCAGACATAAGTGAAAAAAAACATAGTGTCCCTTTAGGGGTGGGTGCCTGTTCCTTCCTTTATGGCTCTAACCCTCTTTATAACGTCATTATTAGTAGGTGATGATGATGATGATTAGTAGGTATAGTACAGAAGCCTGTTAAAATGTAAAGCAAGGTAATTCATAACTTGAAGATGCTTGGCGCGATACGTATAGTCGTATACCAGCGCTGAGTGTTCGTGCAACCGGCTGCACTGCAGTGGTTCCAAAAATAACCGTGGGTAGTACAATAACCGACTCTGGTTTACTGATCATGTTTATAAGATATAAATCACCAACGATTTCGGTCGAAATGCTCGGAATAGCGCTATGTCTATAGACACACATAGGAAGTTAGACCACGGAATCTGATTGAATGTATTTATTCAGTCGTCCGGTGGAAACAGCCGGATATCGATCGGTTTCTAAATATTTTCTGTTAACTATACTAAGATAGATTAGCAACGGATTTCTGTATGTTTGTCTGGACACTTTATTACTCTAGAACCGCGCTGGACATATTTTGTTGCAGTTTTATAACCGTTACTATCTCGGGGTAACTAGAAAGAATGCGTATTTCCAGAGAAAGAATGCGGGCTGCATTACGCGGGAAAAACAGCGCGAAAAATCTAGCAATAGGTAGTTGATAAAATGCACTTATACGAGTACCTTCTACTGAAGGAAACTGGTTTCAAATCTCTGTTACGTAGGCGTCTGAAATGGACAAATAATGCTAATTTATTCTGTTATTCTTGATTGCGAATATTGGAATCCAATTTTTCTTCAACTAGATTAAAATTTATTCCACTCGTTATTTTTCGTTTACATAAAAGTTCAGATATAAGTATACCTATTTACGATAATTATGTTAGAAGTTTAATTAGTCAAGTGAATGGTTAGATAATTCGTATAGAAAGGGCTGGTTGATAAATAAAGTAAAAGTTAGTAAAGTAAAATAAACTTTATTGCACAAATAGTAAACCACAATGTAAGTATGTTATGGCCTTAGTAGGTACGTTACTGCAAATAAATTATAACGATGACTGACTCTTGCACTTGGTTACATTAGTTCAATATTTCAAACAACCCGTTCGCCTCGCCATGCCATATTGATAACTTTCAACGTTGGACGACGTTCTATAATTAGATACGTAATATAGGTAGGCGAACTTATTCTGAATTTTCAAAAGCATGGTAGGTAATAGTTATTAAATTGCAGATAGATATTAAAGCTATCAGTGCAGTATTTAATGTCCCAAATTCGCCGATAGAAAGAAAAATATACATGCTTATTGCGTTTAGTATCACGAGGCAGTCTATTATTTGCCTTATTATTACTAAATCAAATATATCTATCATGTACGATGTAGACTGTCCAATAAAATTAATATAAATAAAAATCCATATCGGGTACCTATTAATCGGTAGTGAAGTGACTAGACGTAGCAGCAGCCCGAATTTACAAATTGTATGTGATGTAAAGAGTTTCAACTCATAAATCACAAGTACAAACTCAAAGTAACGAATGAATGTTTTTCTAAATATTTACAAGACTTTGTCTGTATTTTTTCCGGCTCTACGTGCGAATGTAAATAATCATGTCTGCACTACATTTACCGACGCCATAAAACTAGGGAACTCGACCTGTACATTTTATGACTTACAAGATATACACGTTCACTTTGCGTTAACACCGGCTCCTGGACTAACTCTAGAGTTAATATCTGACTAGAATAAGTCTTATGTGTAAATAAACAATTTGATTAATAGTTAGTAGCTGATGTCTTAGCTTCAATAGGTTAGGAATATCTACTAGAAGAAATAGCGTTCAGGAGACGATGATAAGATGGAATGAAAATTCGACAGAATTAGTTAAAATTAGAATTTAGGTAAAATGAATCAAAATAAGACAATCATACGTCCAGGAAGCCAATTCTCGCAGAGTTCGACATACTAAAGTCGAGCGCTACGAACGTCTTGTCACGCTCGCATGTAATGTGAGCGAATGAGATAGGACTAATGTCGAATTCGACATTCCACCTGCGAGAATCGCCTTACAGAAAAATATATTTTCGATTACAAAACCGTACATTACTGACACGATGAGAACTGCATACCCACGATAAGTTTCACATTAACTAATCACCATTTTATTTGGTTGCAGGAGGAAGCAATATCACAGTAAGCGAAGACGCGGTCGCTACAGTACCAACGAACATCACCAGCCCTCCAAACAACACTAGTGGGCCTCCGGTCTCCACTCCTGACACCCTTACGGAGTCTTCCACGTCACCGGAGCCCTATGAGACGACAGATGTCATTGGTACCTCCAGCACTCCTAACGAAACCAACGTCACATGACCTCGACGCAAAAAACTACGCATTAACAACATGACCAAAGTCAAAGACAAAGTGTAGTTTATGCCATAGGACAAAAATTATTAATGAAGTAGGAACTCGATAATCCGGCATACCATAATAGGGTCAATGGTAACGATTCCGAGGAGTAACTCGCAAAAACGTCCCGCTCATTCATACACAATTAAGTATAGGAACGAGCGTAAGCGTATTATGTAGCGGTTACGGAATCGACACCAGTGTCGTAACCAGAAACAAAATAAGTAGTGGCGGATTGTTTGATGGCATTATAAGAAAAGTTAAGTACTAAACACGTGGCTCGAAATTTCTAAAAAGACCTCTGGAATTTCTTTGAAGGGCCCATCCCTGAACCCTAAGCAATTAGATCAATTGAAACAGAGAACTAACCCTAACAAGGTGTTAGTTGTTCACGCCTAATCCGAATTCATGCTAAATCCGAATTTATGGACTTGCGTGAGTATTGTTTTGGAAGTTGAGTGCTAAGAGAATGGCCACATCTAGCTAATTTTATACGGTTTATTATTATTTGGTAAACTTCAATACTTGATATTGAGAGCTGCAGTGACTTGCAACCTGTAACAGGTAATATGGTAGTTTCCAAGTATCAAATATTAAATGCATTTCTTAAAAATTAAGAAATAGTCATAAATTGATGATTGATCAATTTCGAAAACAGAATTAAAATTCGTTGAAAAATAAAATAGCTACAAACAATCGAAAATCAGAACGGTTGAAAGAAACGGCAATAAGTATTATGACGTCAGTGTTCCCTAGAGCCATACAAGCATCTGCTTGTTAGAGCAGTCGGTAATTGTAAAAAAAAATAATTTTTCCAAAGACTTTTATTTTTATTGCTATTTATTTTTATTACTATTTTTATCTTGTAATTATTTTTTTTACTTTTGAATTGTAATGTTTTATATTGGGGTTTTCATGCCTTTTAATAAAGAATTTTAATAAAACTCATTGGTAAATGGCATTGCATGAATTCGAATCCGGATCGCTCACGGGAGTTCTAGCCACTACGCCACCGACGACGCCAATTATACAACGGTAAAATCAATTATGGTGGGTGAACGTGAACTTAGTAATTGGTAAGATGTGATCGGATTATCGAGTCTCTTTACAGTATTGCTGCCGCCCCATTATACAGGGTGCTAATTTAATTATCTTCTAATCTCAATAGACTCTCCACATAATAGGTATTCGATTTTAAAGACATGGTTTGGAAATATTACAATAATTTCCGTGTTGCGCGTGAATAAACTGATAACTCGACTTGCAGAAAAAAACAAAATGAATTAATTTGGCGCTCTTAGATGTGTTATCTTAAGGCGACGAAATGTCTAACCCGGAAGGCTCAGAAAATGTATTAATAAGTCATAGATAATGCACCCAAGAGCGTAAAATTAATTCGTTTTGATTTTATCTGCACTTGAGTTATCAACTTATTTACGCGCAGCACGGATTTATTTCAAATTACTATGAATTAAATACTGTTGGGAATTTAATATATACCCTATTGACAAACGCCGTATGAAGCGTGCAGACGGCGTAGGCGAGTCGATATCGACGTACGTTGCTAGTTATCGTGTTCTTTCGCTAACATTTAATTTAATATCATACATATAACCAGCAATGGATATTGATCCGCCGCGTCGCACGGCTCGCACATTTTTAACCCCCGACCGATCGAGGGAGGGCGTGTTAAGTTTTTTGTCTGTTTGTCGGTGGCCTCATAACTTGACAAATTGCCAAGATCTTAAAGTATCTTTGATGTCAGATGGGTTCTCTGGAACGGTAATAGCTATATGGTTTGAGTTTGAGCTCAAATGTTTTGGACCATGGAGCCCTTCCCACATGGAACCTCAAGGACCTGATGATGACCAGGAAAAAGTATGGGGATCGCCACAATGGTAAGTCGGGTTTTTTTTTTAATTTAGAGTTATTAATTGCTGAAGATTTTATTTCCAAAGCATGGTAGGTTTCGTTTAGACTTATCGATTCAAGCGAAATGTCGGTAAAGTCGAATACCGAATTAGTAGCCCCAAACTGTTAGTTACCACTTAGTTAATTAAATTAACGCCTTGGGCTACAAATACCTACACAATATATATGTATAACCCACGGTAGTAGGCGCCAATGACATCGGAAGGCTGATGTGATATCTAAACACCAATTTGTCTTAACTTAAATTTGTAAGTAGAAAATTTTCTATTGCATTAAGTGATCGATTTCCTAAATAGTTGCCTAATTAGATGTTAAGATATTTATGGTTGTCGATTCTGGCAGGACAGACAATAAAGCTAAAACTAAATGAAACTGTCTCGCTCGCCCATATGCAAGCTCTAATAAGAGTGAGGGTGAGGTTTTGTTTGGCGATGTTTTGATTTAGCGAGTGACATCCCAGAATCGGTGCCATGTAGATATTAGATTTATACTAAGTAGCCGTATTTTTACGTGAAAAGCCCCGACCAAATCGAGGTGAAATTGTCTATTGACGCGGGAAATTAGAAGCGAATCCGCGGCGAAATACTATGTCACATACAAAAATACCGAGAATCCGCCGCGAATTCGTACCGCAACGGTCTAAGCACAGAAATAAATCAAGATAGAACGGTGAAGTTGGGGGCACCCGTGTATCTTGCAATATACTGCAAGATTTCATTTATTCAGCGCATAGTTTTCGACGCGGACCGATCAGAGTTGCTGTGCTAAAACGCCTTATTGTGCGGTTTGTAACTGTAAGAACAACAGATACGACAATGAATCGATCAAAAGGAGGTATTTCTTTCATAACACGTCACATTGGGGGCGTGGCTTATGGAAAATGTAGACACGCGCGATTCATATAGCAGCTCGCCCGCGTCACCGTTCTATCTTGATTTATTTATGTGGGTCTAAGCATGGTTACAGCCGAAGTCTCCATGATAACTAATATAAAGCGAAATTCGCTTTGGCTGGGGGATCCTTAACTGGACAGTATGATCTCATTTATTTATTTTGTGTTCGTGAACCTATGTGTTAGGTATCCTTGCAATAACTTCATAAAATATCTGTTTAATTCAAAATATGCTTCTTTGATAATAGGTAATTGGAGATAATTGACTTGTAAAATTATTATACCCCGAGTGAGCATCGAATCATGTTAAGAAATACTTAATACTAAAATTCTAAAATTCATTGGATATATATGTCATGGACCATGTGATTAATGGTGGCACTATTTATAATGCCCGGCCAGTATGAATAATGACACGTCGAATTGGGAAATATGTCACAGAAACCTAGTGGATGCGAAACCGACTCTGATAATGTAGGTTATGTTAGATTGCATTATAACAACCACGAAACGAGGTCCTTCGACTTATCTTTGTGCCCCCTTAACGACACTTTGACAAGCCATAGTTATTATCATATTGTCGCCTCATTTTGGGCATTATTCAAACTGTCTGGACATTATTAATAAAGTCCTATTAATCACTTGGTCCTTAACTATAATAGAATTTTGACTTGAATACCTATACCACGTATTATATGTATCAAATATTGCATACAATGGCGTCGATTCCAGGGTAACCGCGTAATTAAATTGTCACTCTCACACGAATGCATTGCACATTGCATGCACGCATGCACATTTAAAAATAAAGGTGACGATTCCTTTAGCGAAGATGTTTTAATTTAGCGAGTGACACGCCGGAATCGGTGCCACAGTTGTTCTATAAAATAAAATTTTATCACATGAAGTGACTATTATTTATTTTAACCCTGACCAGGAAGTAAAAAACCCTCGTCATATTGCAGGCATATTGTAGGTAGGTATCTGTTTCAAACGTCCAGAATTCGATCGTAAGAACGTCAGATAAAAGGCTTATAATATTCAAACTGGAGGATTATTCCTGGGTCTGACTGTTTTGTGGTGTCTCTGAACGAGTTTGGGCCTACAAGTCTTAAGCAAGTTATAGCCTGACTAGGAATATAAAAACCCTATCAAGAGAACGCCATTGGTACTTTTATAGTCTGTGTTATGGAGTTCGCTACGTAAAAAATAGTTCCATTAAATTATTATTTTTAATTCTTTTTTTTTCTATTTAGTATCTAGTTTCATTTTTTTGCTTGTCTACTCGCCTTTGTAATCACGAGGCAGTCTATTATTTGCCTTACTATTACTAACTAAATTTGTTATATCTATCAAGTACCCTATTGAATGTCCAAAAAACGCAAATTAAATAATTTAAAAAAAACAAATAAATTCCGCAATATGACGAACGCTTTTATATTTCTTGTCAGGGTATAAGTAGGTTTTGCAGTACAGTCTAAAGACAAGTTTACAAATACGTACAGTATATTGATAAACAGTATGGATACTAATCTCCAGTCATATACATGTGGACGAGCTTGTCGGAGCGCGCCATCCTCGCGACCCGAGATACGCCGAGCAGCGTCGCGACGCGCTGGAGGTCGTACTGGCAATACAGTACCGACACTGTCATGTTGCATTCACTGCCGCCGTACTTGTTCTGATTCGATTCCTGTAACAACATAACTTAATGTAAGAAACCCCCGAATAACCAGTGTGGAGATGCCCTTACAGGTCGACACAACATAGAAGTCGCATCGGCAAAATTCGTAAAACCGATCACTTCCGAACTGAGTGCGATTTCAAGACCACGAATGGCGAACGAACTGGGGTGGGAATTAACTGTGCAAATGGCGTGAGTAACGATCGAATAGCGTGATAATGAGCGGTTGTCATTGGTTGTTCGATTAGGTACATCGATGTAACTTCTAAGTTGTGTTGTACTGTACTTTTTTCTGATCATCATCAGGTCAAGATTCTAGATATGGGTAGGACACCATTGTCCTAAACATTTGAGATCAAACTCGATCCACCTTACTGTTACCGTTATAGATATACTATCTGAGATCGAGATACTCTAAGATCTTGAAAGTCATATTTTGAATAAGCATAATGTGACCCTGCAATGCTGACAAAGTTGTTACTTTCGAATTTCACGAAACAACAATCCTTGACATGGCAACATTGACGATATTTTGTACGAGGATTTCTATGAATGTTATTTCGTAATCTGGGGGCCAGATAATTAGGTGGTAACGTTGGATACGTTGATGACAAGACTGTTAAAATATGAAAAATGGCCTGATATTTATATTTAGGACCATGATAGACGATTAATAGGAACCTAGAAGACTTTTTCAATTGACTAACCTGCATAAGATTACAAATTTCCGAATAGAAATGCGGGTATGTGGGCGGCTGGTAGA
This sequence comes from Hofmannophila pseudospretella, assembly GCA_947369225.1. Lineage (NCBI taxonomy): Eukaryota > Metazoa > Arthropoda > Insecta > Lepidoptera > Oecophoridae > Hofmannophila > Hofmannophila pseudospretella. The sequence continues at coordinate 8,259,182 of OX376330.1, read as the reverse complement.
ATATGATGTGTCGGATGCCCTTTATCCTGAATCGCCTGAAGAAGTGCACTCGCTCTGAGTATAACATGAAGTGAGCCTCTGTGTGGAAGAACATGTCTCGTGCTCGGGCTATTTTACCATCCTGTAAATATTAACGTTTTGGAACGGTATGTATCTACATGTTGTTTGGCTTTATGTGCTAATTTAAAGTTTATTAAACAAAAATCTTATAAAATCATCCAATATCAACTAAAATAATCATTATTTATTCTAATTATTGTCATTGAAAGCCATAAATTTAGGTTATCTTATGTTTAGAACAAAATAATCAAATGTCTAAGCGTAACTGTGTTATCAAAAGAAAAATTAAAAAAAAAACCTTTAGTCGTACACGTACGACGTATTTTTGAATTATTATTTTTAACTGTGCAAGTGGCGCCTCAAGTGGTAGAACATTGCAGGATTCTCTCCTATTACCTTGGAATATTCGCATATCTGCACAAATCCGATGTCTTCCTTTTTGAAATAGTTACGTATCCGAACATAGTCGAAGTAACTAGGTACATAGATAAGAGTGTGACTCATCAGTGTATCACGCTGCTTGGGCAGTATCTCTTTGATGAAGTATTCGAATCTTGCATCTACGGCCGATAATGGACTGGCTGCGCTGAATCTATGAACCAGAAACATAGAATACCATAAATAAATATTAGCCGTATTACTTTCTATTGGTCGACCATTTAGCTGTGAATGTTCACTAAAATCAGTTACTCTGTGATTGTAACAGATACTACATATATCTGTTACAATCACAGAGTAACTGATTTTTTTGCTTTCATTTATGAAAAACAATTATAATTATGGTTGTGGTCAATTTGATTCGAAATGAAGGAATCTTAAGACTTCATCATCAGCAGCCTATTAATAAGAATAAGAATAGTTTATTTGTGCGGTAAGATTACAGTGGAGTAGGAACCAATGTCCCCACTGTCGGCACACGCCTCCCCTTGCACATGGGGGTTATGGGCCATGATCCACCGAGCGGGCCCAGTGCTGATTGGTGGACTTCACAGGCCTTTGGAATTTGTTTATTTTCCCAGACATGCAGGTTTCCTCACGATGTTTTCCTTCACCGTTGGAGCAGTCGGTAAACGTACATAAATCTTCGAAAAATCTGAAAACTCATTGGTACATAGCATGGTTTCGAAACCGGACCTCCCGCATGGGAGTCCGGCGTCCTAGCCACTAGGCCACCGACGCTCTTAAGACTTAATGGCATCGATTTTCGGGGTGGTCGTCAAATTTAGCGATGATCGCTAAATGAAACGTCCCACTCACTCGTATACGATCTAATATATGAGTGAGCGTAACAATTTCATTTAGGTTTAGCTTTAGATATGGCGGTCACCATGTTATGCTTAAGGTGCAACGTCACGACTCTGTTTCCATACAAGTGATTTGACACATTCATGTATTTGCGCAATATTTTACAGAAGTTTGACTCCACTGATATGTTCTATGACACTCTGATAATTTGTAGATATAATATTTAATTGTCATACCTGTGAAATATCTGAGGAACCTGCAGCAGCACTTGCTGTAAGCTGCCTGTCTCGACGGGATTGGCGACCAGCACCTTTCCAGCGTAATTCTGACATTTCTTGTTCAACACAGATTTTATCTCTGGCAGTAACACAGAAGAGAATACTAACGATTGTCTGTAACATAGCATTATAAATATACATATAAAAATAAGTACAAAAAAGTAATTGTATTTGATCACTTTCATTATTTAACATACTCGTACTTATCAAATTACAGGTGCAATCATACAAATCCTGTGCACACAATATTAAATATTAAGGATTATCCGCATGTGATCCGCACCAACAGAGGGGACAATTGTTATCCAAATGACAAACATAGCGTATGAAAATACATAAATGTAAATTCAAGCCGCTGCTAGTAATTATGCTGCTAATAGTATCACTAACAGGTGTGTTATTTGTAACAGGTTTTAAGTATAAGTGAAACGATTAGGGGCCGTTCATTAATTATGTAAGGACGATTTTGGCAATTTTTGGCCAGCCCACCCCAATGTAAGGACACTTATGATTTCTCGGACCCCCCTCCCCCTTCTTACATAAGATTACATAGTTACCCATTAGTTACTCATTTTACCTAGTTTCCCTAAAAAGGGTTAAATAGTTAAAAGGTAATAGTTTAAATTTTTTTAATTTAGTCTATGGAAAATGCGTTGGAACACAAACACGCGATAATTGTAAAGTTGTACTTATCTATTGTTTTTAGCTGAACAACAATAATTGAACAAAAATTGTTCAAACATAGACCTTGATAGAAGTACGTATGTGCAAAATATTAACTTATAGGATCAAGCTGCGATGTCGCTAGAGCTTGACAAAAAAAACCTTCAATTGGCGACTGTAGGCCCCTTAAAGTAAGGAAACGGCGTCGTGCGAAATACGTGTAGGCTAAGTAGGTAATAAAATATTACGTAATGGCTTTTATCCCTCCTCCTCCTCCCGAGGTCATGTAGAGATTTTTTTAAACCCCACCTCCCCCTCGGGACCCTTACGTAATTAATAAACGGCCCCTTATGGTAAACTAACCTGTAGTATTTTGACCACCCATTCACAGCCCATGACCTGACTCTTGAAAAGTCTGTTCCGTGAGTTTTTTTTGGTTGCAAGTGGAAATGATCCAATATATGCAGCAGATGGTCCCAGTTTTGCATAAGGAACACATCTGTCTGGTCCATGATTAGGACCTCGATTGAGGCTAGGAAGTCGTAGTCGCGGGCCTCTTCGCCCTCCGCCCCGACAATTATACGGAGCCCCAGTGGGGATGCAACTATTATATCTGACGAATAGAAATCTGTATACAGCTAAAAGAGAAATGCACAAATGATCAACATTCAACATTATGAGGTGAAATCATGCAGAAATAAATGGTACTAGTACTATATTCTTCATAGCAACCACCATAACACAGATTATACAACTATAGTTTTTATAATCCTGGTCAGGGTAAAGAACAACTTAATAAACAATGTGCTAAAGGAACACATCAAGATCACAATATCAATATAACACAGTGAGGTGAGGTGAGATGTCTATGGGCAACGGTGACCACTTACCATAATGCTTATCTGCTCTCTTTATTTAATAATAATAATAGAATCAAAAGATAATTATGCAAATTAACCTTTAATGTTTTCTTGGTAACTGTCATACCAAGTCGAAATGTGTCATCCGTGTTGCCACTAAACAATAGCTCATAGTCCTCAGGCTTAGGGTTTTTCCTTGGCATCATCAGCTCTCCACCAGTAAAGTCCTCCTCAAACCTGTTTTTATTGACCACTTGCCCTGCCTCCTTTGGTACTAGAATATCGATTATTGTCTTTACAACTCTGTAAGCTGCATCTTTAAATGGCACTAGTATCAAAACCTAAAACAGTATGAAACTTATTAGTCAAAAAATAGCTGCACACTGACTAAGCAACCCAGACTCTACATTTTTAGTTTTTAATGAAAAAGATAAAGACTGAAGTCTGCTGCTCTAGGCGGCTGGCTCAGTCAATACATGGCTTATATTTTTAATAATTACAAATTAAAAACGTAGCAATCACACATTTGTCATAAAAATTGCTTTCTAAAAATAGAAATACCGAATTGAATATTGTACCTTTGGCCTTACTAATCCTTGGTCTCTATATTCATCAGAAAGATCTGGTTTCTTTGAGAGTTTTGCATTGTGGTGCAGAATTTTCATTCTAGTTTTCAACATATGATTCACTGTATGTAAACAGTAAATGTACCGGATTTCATCTGCATTACTGAAAGTTCTCTCTGGATAATACAAGTCTTGATAGTTGTTCATTACAGCAAAGATTTCTTTTTGTAATGGTGTGAATATTTCAGTCAGTTCCAAGTCTTTTTTTATCAGGTTGGTTTTATTTGCTGCAACAATATTCGCCTGAATTTGAGATTTTATGAACAGTTTATTAAAGTCTACATTATTAAAGGTGTGTGGCACTGTTCCATATGGTGCATAAGTTTTTTCCTCTAATAAAGAAACTTTTGGCTTTACTTTTTTCGAAAGTGTCTCAACAGGCTTTGGTATGGTTATGGACATGTTCCCAAGTGCTGGCCATGTCTTGGTGACCTGTTCCACAGTGGGTGGTGAGTTGGAGAATGACACCAGTAGCTCATCTCCAAGTTCATATTGTAAGTGTTTTGTGAAAGGATCATTTGACATATCCTGATCTATTTCTGCCTTATTATTGGCCTGCAAAATTAGATAAAAATAATATAATAGTATAGTAAAAGGAATTGAATTTCACATAAACAAAGTAAATCTTGAGAGAAAAATGAAATATAGTAATCACTTTGCATAAAAATATCCACATTGTAGGTGAAGGAAAATATATGAATATTGAAAAAAAATATATTATTTATGCAGGCAGCAAATAGCTGAAGAAACATTCACAAACGGGTAAAATTAATCACACATGTGTGAAATGCTGAAAGACATAAATACCTCTGTATAACCTTCCTCAGATCCATCACTAACATCACTCATATCATCATTTTGTACATCACTATTATCTTCATCACCTTTGGCAAGCTCGTGATCACTATTCATAGTCACATCACTGTCGTCAGACCCATCACTCAATTGTTCGCTGCCACTTGCGCTCTCATCACTATCAGCTACTTTTTTATGGCTCACTACACTGAAGCACGATACCAATTGTCCATACACGTCCTCTTCTTCATCGCTCTCGGAGTAGGTCACCTGTTCTTGCCGGAGTTTCCTCTCTAACTGCTTTTTCTTTGCCAGTTCCTCCTCCACTTTTTGTTTATTTTTGTACCGATTGAATAAGGCCTTTTTATTGACGGTTTCCTTTTCTTTTAAAAGCTTCCTTTTCTTCTTGGTGGTAGGCTTCAATGCCGCTTTCTTTTTCTTACTGAAGAATTTCCTTCCTTTACTCATTATTACTTAAATACCACCACCACCACCAGATTCGACTGCTCGGTTGTTAACTGTTGTAATATCAAGTTGCTCGAAAACTGCAACTTCTTTCAAGCTCAGGCACAAACAAAGCGAACCAAAGTTAAAGTTATTTCATTTTATGTAAATATGATTATCTCACTAATACAAATGCTTCAATACGCACGCATGACCACGCGCAACACAAATAAAAGAACAAAAGTAAACCGAAACAAAAATCAGCCTCAGCAGCACAAAAGTTTTTGAGGTTAACAATAACAAAAAATTGGAGGTTAACTTCGCAATTTCAACATTCTCGTCGGGCAACACTTGTTCTTCTAAAAATTTATGTACCCAGAGTCGTAAAATAACCTTAAAAATAGTTTCATTCAACAATCAATCCCCTCCCCCCTCCCTCTGATCTGCGTCAATTTCATTCTTGCATAGGTATTATACCTATCTGTTTTGTAGTCAGTTTTCTCTTCCTATACAATAGTTTCCTTTCCCAATCACTTTCTCAGAGGACCTAGGTACCTAGTGTTCTGCAGTAAATGAGAATAGATTGTGATAAATAACGAAATGTATTCTGTAGTCAAATTTGTAGAGTGGTTTCGTGGTATATCAGTCCACCTGACTAAAATCTTTGTATAAATTTTGACTTCATACAATGAACGGATCAAGTAGTGTTATCGGGCAGAACTCCGAGTTGATGATGGCTTCTGGTAGTGCAGTGTTACAACAAACTCCTTCCATGAAATTCGACAGAAATAGACCGGCTGCCTCCAAAGATACAGCCCGCGATAATTCAGAAGATTTGCTCGATCTCAAAGGAAAGGTTGAGTCACGTCTTATGTCGATGTGGAACAATGTAAAATTCGGTTGGACTGTAAAAATGAAGACTAGCTTTTCCAAAGAATCCCCTGTGTGGCTGTTGGGGCGCTGCTATCATCGCAAATTGAGCCCCACAGGCTCTTTAGAGTCCTCTACAGAAATTGGTACTGAGGCAACTGCACAGCAGCCCATGGAGCAGATATATGGAGAAGGTATAGAGGGGTTTAAATCAGATTTTATCAGCAAAATATGGATGACCTATCGAAGAGAGTTCCCTATAATGTCTGGCTCCACTTTCACCACTGACTGCGGATGGGGCTGCATGCTGCGCAGTGGACAGATGCTGCTGGCTCAAGCTCTTGTTTGCCACTTTCTAGGCAGATCATGGAGGTGGACAGAGAAACCTATACAGAATGCTCGAGAATTTCAAGAAGACTGCCTCCATCGGATGATAATTAAGTGGTTTGGAGACAAGTCTTCAGTGAATAGTCCTCTCTCTATACATCAGATGGTTAGTTTGGGAGAGGCCTTAGGGAAAAAGCCTGGAGACTGGTATGGCCCTGCCTCTGTGGCACACTGTCTGAAAGCAGTCATGGCAGCTGCCTCAAAAGAAAACTATGAGTTTGATAATTTGGAAGTTTATGTTGCTCAAGATTCTACTGTGTACATCCAGGATATATATACACTCTGCAGACTACCACATGGTGGTTGGAAATCCCTTATTCTCTTGGTACCTGTAAAGTTGGGCTCTGAAAAATTCAACCCTATTTATGGACCCTGCCTTACATCTCTTCTCACACTGGACTTTTGTATTGGCATCATTGGAGGAAGGCCAAAACACTCCTTGTACTTTGTGGGATACCAAGATGATAGATTAATTCATTTAGATCCTCATTACTGCCAAGAGATGGTGGATGTGTGGCTACCTAACTTTTCATTGCAGTCTTTTCACTGCCGCTCTCCCAGGAAAATGCCTATCAATAAAATGGACCCATCATGCTGTATTGGCTTTTACCTGGCTACTCAGCATGATTTTGAGACTTTCATCAATGTAATTAAGTCATTCCTAGTCCCCCGGGGTGTTTCTACAAATCATGAATACCCTATATTTACTATAAACAATGGATCTCGTAGTACTGTCATGGACCCACCTAATATAAGATATTCAATATTCGAAACTGAGCAAAACTGGGTTATGCCAAGTATACAAGATTGTGATACAGACATTGAGTCTGAGGAATTTGTGTTAGTATGAATTTTTATTGAGTCAAATGTTACCAAATGAAATTGTACCTTACTACTTATGTTTGTAAACAAGTTGTTTTTACTACCTTATCATTAAAAAATGTTATGTATCTATTGAACATACTTATCATGCTAAATAAATTTACTATTGCCCAAAGTTTTTATATAGGTACAGTTTGTTACGGGTATAGATATTGAATATACCCACTCTAGCTACCTAATGTGTATTTAAGTAGGATTAATTTGTGTACTTGATGAAATAAAATTAATAGACCTATTATTAACAATATACATAGCATGTTTTTTTATACATAGCTCACTCTATTATCTATTGTGGCCCAAAAATAAATGAAATTTTAATGCATGCAGAATTTATTGTCTGTACTTATCATAAATTATAGTGTTCATGATTGCACTGCACAGTCAGTCAGTTGTGCACTAATATGCTATATACTATAGAGTTAGCCAGTGACTATTTCGTATGTACAGTCACTGATCTAGAATTTTATTTCTTAGATTTGGCTGAAGAAAGACTATAAAATGTGAAAAATTCAGTTGAGTTTGAACAAATCTAGAAGTATTATTATAACCACCTACTAGAAATTTTTAGACTGCTTGTAAAACAAGATAAATTATTCACATAATAATTTGCCTGTAGTGTAGTATGTAAAGGTGATAAATGTTTCACACAGGTGTACTAAATTGATAAAGTGATCTGTGGGCATAATAGACATCTTTGTTCACACACATCACATAGTTACAAAAATACTTTTGCCTTGCCAAGTAGTATGTACACACATTTCAGTTTTCATTGATTAAACTATTTGCTGGAACCTAGCAATAAATATATAAAATTGGACTATTCACTAATTTGTACATAGATAAAAGATAGAGCTATTGCTAGTTTGCCTATATCTAGTTTTTGTCTTTGACTGGTGGGGGATGTCGAATGAAGTAATGAACAGCATTGTAGACGAGATGTGGAGCGATGTTATGTAAAGGATGGACTCGGTTGAGCTCGTTGCGCGGCGTTCCAATGACGTAGGGGTCACCAACACCAGTGCCGTGTTGCGCCACCGACAGCCCACTAAGTGTGTAGCAGGTGTGATAAATGTCTCTGGGTCTGTAAGCATAGTTAAAAAATAACTATTATGTGATATATTTTAATATATCAATAAGGCTAACAATATATATTATTAAAAAAATTGATATTTATAGGAATATGTTAGGAGCGTCGGTGGCCTAGTGGCTAGGAGGCCGGACTCCCGTGCGGGAGGTCCATGTTCAAAATCAATGCAATGCCATGTACTAATGAGTTTTTCGTTTTTATTTTTTAAGACTTACGTACATTTACTGACTGCTCTAACGGTGAAGGAAAACATCGTGACGAAACCTACATGTCTGAAGAAATTAAAAGTTTTCAAAGGTGTGTGAAATCCACCAAACAGCACTGGCCCCGCTCGGTGGATCATGGCCCGTACCCCCTTGTGCAAGGGGACGCCTATGGCCCAACAGTACATTAATAGGCTGATGATAATGACTCACTTGCCAGGTTTGTCAATAAGCCCACCCTCAGGAGCTTGACAGCAAATGTTAATATACTCTTGCAAGGCACCTTGGTTAAACAAGACTGTCTCAATTAATTCCTTGTTGTCTGAAAAAATAAAACACTTAAGTTATACAACCTACCTATTTATTTGACATGATAAGCATATTTGATGTCTTTCAACAACCAACCTTGAGAAAGAATGGCACTGATAATTGGAAATGTAGCACCTTGCCAAAAGGAGTAGCAGCCATCCACAAGTTTATTAGTTCTGCCTTGAAAGCCACCCTCCACCCTCATTTGGCGATTGACACACCACCTCAAAAGAGCATCAATGTCACACAGTTTGGTCCTGTTGAGTAGAGCCAAGGCGGCAATACCACAGAAGGCATATCCGCCATGTGCCTCCATGCCTGGACACCCAGCAAACCCTCCCTCATATGTCTGGCAACTGATGATCCATTCAGCCGTCTTGTCAAACAAAGCATCAGTGTATGTGTTAGTTATTTTGGCAACACTGACAGCACAGTACGCTCCTCTTATGTCTTGCTCTCCACCCTTGTGTACAGCAAAGGAACCATCAACATCACGAACTGTCCATAAGAATTTTTGTAAAGAACTCCTATCAATTGAGTTATAGGCTTCATCAGTGCCAATAATGCTGATAGCATTAACAGCTGCATAAGTTGTCCCCAGGTGGGGATATTGCCCGGGACCTCCTCCATAACCTCCATCTTCATGCTGACAACTTGACAGAAATTGCACTGTATGAGACAAGGTCTCGGCATCAGGCATATCGTTTAATATCCACAAAGAGTGCAGTATCCAGTACACTAGCCAAGGCCTACTAGCGTCTAAGCATTCATAACTCCTTGGTAAACCCTTGAGCCAGCAATGCAGAAGTCTACTGTGGACATGTTTGTTCAGTATAGGCAAATCTAGATCATTTGAAGCTTTCTTCTCAAATTGCTTGAATATTTTCAGTATCATAGTCTCAACATCAACCTATAAGATCAAAAATCTATTTAAAATGTTTGTACCTACTGCATTCATATATTTTATTATACGTCACAGTCAAAGTGTCGTTAAGGTGGCACAAAGAGAAGTTGAAGGAGCCCTTTGCATGGTTGTCACAATGCAACCTAACATAACCTACTAGATCAGAGTCGGTTTCACATCCACCAGGTTTCTGTGACACAGTTCATTTTTTAACAAGTTAGAATTTTTCTAAGACTTTTTCCCTCAGTGCCTGCCCCCTTAGCGACACAACAACCTATTAACACACAAGGGGGTAATGTCCATGATCCACCGAGCAGGCCCAGTGCTGATTGGTGAATTTGACATGCCTTTGGAAATCCAATCTAATACAATATTAATAATAAAACTTTTAATTTTCTCAGACATGCAGGTTTCCTCATGATGTTTTCCTTCAGTGTTAGAGCAGTCGGTTGGACTTTAAGAAAATTTTTTTTGTAATTTGATTCTAATAGAGAATAGTATTTACCTGATCTGACGATGTATCAGTTACTACTTTCTCAGCATCAAAAGATTCAGCGGCGATTTCATCATAACATCTAACTTGATTTTCCATTTTTAAAACACTTAAGGTTTACGCAAAAGTCAATCTCTCTATAGCACTTGAATTACGTCGAGGAGTTCTATTTATTGCCAGACACGTTACCTACCTGATGATTATAAATACCTGTAACCTTTAATATGGTACTGAAAAAAAACTGCATCAACCAAGACGGAGCACTGTTCAAATATTTAATTCATTGGTAATTTTAACATGTAATTATTCCCTACTGCACTTTAATGTTTATGAATATTAAAACAAAACAATAAGTACCTACCTAGTAGTGTAGGTAGGTATAACGTGTATGAACCTAACAAAAAGGTATCATCGAAATAAATAAATTAGGTATTTGCGGCCACTTTTCATTTCGTTTGACAAACAATTCGGAGTGCGTTCTAAATCTAGTTGAAATAATTCACGCTGATAATTGCCATTTTCCATTTATTTTTTTCGTACTGATAATTGCTGTTGGTCCTAATGACCTTTACAGCTTCACCGTGATTGATGCCATTTTCCATTACCGCGTTAACAGCTGAAAAAATATCAAACTTTAATTTGGCACAAGCATTGGAACGTGTACAGCAGTCAACGTGAATAATTTCAACTGGTTTTAGAACGCACTCTCGAACTAGACTGTCAGTCAGTTATTGTCATTAGTCAATCGATCATCACTCATCAACAAAGACAAGCTTTTTTTAGAGTGCGTTCCAAAACCAGTTGAAATGATTCACGTTGACCATTACAACTTTCCATTGCTTGTGTCAAATATAAGTTTGATTAATTTTCAGCTGTTAACGCGGTTATAGAACATAGACAGTTGTCAACGCGGGCGAGACCAGGTTCACGACTACTTAAAGACCCACCAGACCGACATAATGTTAGTGCAAGAGACCTTCTTGAAACCTAGTATGGGCAATCCTAAGATTGCAAATTATAAGATCATCCGTAATGATAGGGTCCACTCCGCGAAAGGCGGGACCCTGATTTACTACAGAAAGTCTCTTCACTGCATCGCACTTGACACCCCTCCCCTCGTTAACATTGAGGCTTCAGTCTGCCGACTTGCCATGACAGGCCATCAGCCTATTACCATCGCTTCAGTATACCTCCCCTGCGGTAAGGAATTACTCAGGAGGGATATACAAGCACTACTCGACTTAGGCGACTCAGTCATAGTGGCTGGTGACCTCAACTGCAAACACGAGCGATGGAACTCCATTATTTCAAACCCTAACGGCAACAGACTAGACGCATTAGCTGACATACTCAACTTTGACGTACTAGCTCCCATGTCCCCGACCCACTTTCCCTACACCGTCAACCATCGACCCGACATACTCGACGTGGCTCTCTTCAGGAACGTCTCCTTACGGTTTCGTTCTATAGAGACGCTACATGAGCTTGACTCCGACCACAGACCAGTACAACTCCTTTTAGGTCCGCTCGACTCCTCCGAGCCGGACACCAGGACAGCAATGAACTGGAAAAAGCTCGAGGAGTCTCTCCAAAATCCTAGTTCCCCCCTACTGGACCAGATTCCTGACATTCTCACCTCCAAAGACGACACAGTGCTGGCGGTCAATGCCCTCACCAGTCACCTCGGTAACGTCATTAGTGACGCCTCCAGGCGGGTTCCAGCGTCGAATGATCGACGCTGGGAGCTGCCTGAGGATATGAGGGAGCTGTTGACGACAAAGAACGCCGCCACTCGAGCTTACGACAATTACCCGACTGATGACAACAGGAGACGGCTACGCGCTTTACAGAGGGACGTAAAGGATCGCATGGCCGAGCTCCGAAACCGTAGGTGGGACGATCTACTTTCGGAGATCTCGCCATCCCACCAGGCTTACTGGCGCTTGGCGAGAGCTCTTAAATCAGAAACTGTCTCAGAGATGCCCCCACTAAACCGACCGAACCAAACTCCCGCGTTTGACGACATCGAAAAGGCCGAATGCCTTGCCGACAGCCTGGAAAGCCAGTGCTCCCCTTCCCGCGAACCCGTCGATCCAACCCACCTCGACATGGTGGACCGCGAAGTCGAATCCAGGGCACAGGTGCCCCCGTCCGATCCCCCGCTAGATCCGATTACGGCTCAGGAGGTTCATACCGCTATCAAAGGTCTTAAACAGAAAAAAGCCCCCGGCTCAGACGGAATTACCAACAAGGTTCTCAAATTGCTCCCTGCTCCCCTAATTTGCCTATTGGCATCTATTTTCAACACCGCAATGGCCAACTGCTCCTTTCCAGACGCCTGGAAGGAAGCAGTTGTCATAGGTATTCCCAAACCAGGTAAACCGCGCTCCGAACCCACCAGTTATCGCCCCATCAGTCTCCTCAAGACAATGGGGAAAGTCTACGAACGACTTCTCAATAATCGCCTCCATGACATTGCCAAGTCCAAAGGTTTAATCCCTGACGTCCAGTTTGGCTTCAGACCCGGACACTCGTGCGTCCAGCAGGTGCACCGCATCACGGAACACATACTGGAGGGACTCAATTATTCGCGTAAGCCGATCCCCACAGGGGCGCTATTCTTCGACGTGGCGAAGGCGTTCGATAAAGTCTGGCACAACGGTTTGATATATAAGTTATACCAAATCGGGGTGCCGGATCGTCTCGTACTCATACTACGGGACTTCCTCAGGAATCGAACCTTTCGCTACCGCGTCGAGGGATCGCTCTCCTCCCCTCGCCAAATCAGAGCAGGAGTCCCCCAGGGCTCCGTCCTCTCGCCACTCCTCTTCTCGCTGTATACCAGCGACATCCCTCGCCATCCAAAGGTAGAACTCGCGCTATTTGCGGACGACACCGCTCTCTACACCTCTGATAGGAACAGGGCTCGTATCACCCGGATTCTCCAATCCGCCGCCACCGCCCTAGGCGAATGGTTTCGGAAGTGGAGAATCGAGGTGAATCCTGACAAAAGCGCCGCCATTCTCTTCGCTAGGGGTCGTGCCCCTGATACGACCACCCATGTTCGGAATAACATAGGGCAACTCTCACTTTTCGGCAGACCTATCCCTTGGGAGAAAAAGGTCAAATATCTAGGAGTCACCCTTGATAGAGGTATGACCTTCGAGCCACACGTAAAACGCGTCCGCGACCGCGCAGCATTCATTCTCGGCCGGTTACACCCGATACTAGGCAAGGGGAGTAAAATGTCACTTAGAAATAAGTTGACAATTTACAAAACTTGCATCCGTCCAATCCTCACGTACGCAAGCGTGACATTCGCGCACTCTTGCCACATTCGCCGCCTTCAGGTTATCCAAAATAGGTTCATGCGTAGAGCAACCGGTGCTCCATGGTACCTACGTAACGTAGACCTCCATCACGATTTGGAACTCCCCACGATCGCTCAATACATGAAGTTAGCGTCTCGACGCTTCTTCGAGCAAGCTCCCCACCACCCAAACCCTCTAGTAGTAAGCGCCGCCGCTTATTCGACTAACGGTTTACCGACATCCCGTCGACGACGTCGGCCTAGACACGTCCTAGACGACCCCGACGACGCCATCACGATCTCCATCGCGGAAGCCACTCCCCCACCCGATAGTAGTTCACACACAGCACCTTCATACCGCCCGCGCCGGCGCGGGCGGCGACCCGCTTCTGGCGCTTTCACGCGCTATCGGCGTATTCCAGGCCGCTTCTCCCCGACCCCTCCGTCCCCAGCGACGTCCTAAGCCGAGGTCCGTACCCACCTGGGTGCCCTTAGGCAGTCGTTTCTTATAGTAGTTTTTAAGTCCTCCTCTAGGCTGGAGCGCATTTAGCGCTCGCCCCAAAAAACCCGGTGAAGCTGTAAAGGTCATTAGGACCAACAGCAATTATCAGTACGAAAAAAAGAAAAAAAAAAAAAAAAAAAAAAAAAAAAAAAAAAAAAAGTTGTCAACGTGAATTAATTCAACTGGTTATAGAACGTTCTCTTAATACGGTTTTTTATGTAGGGATTTGACTGGGTCCGACGAATTGTGTTGTGTGTACATTCGACTACATTTAATCGAAGGTTTTTTGACACCATCTGTCAAAAACCTTCGATTAAATCTCAACCTTTTGCCTGCGCACTATGATACATTTCAGATTCTCAAATTTTGTCGTTTTGGGTAGGTTGACTTGTGGTGGACTGTACTAGGGTTACGTTCCATAACGTATAATAATTACCCGACAAAGGGTATGTGCGGGACTATACGCGTTCGGTTCCAGCCCCGGTTCGGCTCGCTACAGCTAATCACAAGCGTTCCGCTCTCTCCTCACTTGAAGTCAGCGCCACGTGATTGGATTCAGCGAACCGAACCGGCTCGTATAGTTCCAGTCTAATAATAATTATTACTCTACCCGGATTCGAAACACAACGTTGATAAATTCATCTGACAGTTTGTTCAAATTGTGTTTCAGAACAATTATCCACCAAATACGGCCACTTGCGCGAAAGTACGGGTTAAATGTTCTTAACCCGGGTTAGTTAATCCACATTCAACTCGTGGGTGAAAAATGTCTTGCACCCACAGATGTAAAATATATTTACCTACATTATATTGGTACCTCTGTGCTTGCACGAACGAAAACGTCATTCGAGTTAGTTAACTCCCGAGGTTATGGTGTTTCTATCTCTATCTATTGCACTTTAGCTTTTGCGAAAGATTTGTCTCTATCAATTTAACGTCCGCCTGATATTTCATTTTGTCCGTTATATATTTGATGACAGAAGGTGGTGGTGGTGGTAAAATTCTTTCTAATTTAGAAAAGGCAAAGGAATCGGAGCACATGTTGTATGCAGATTTTATCTAAATTCGTCATAAAAATGCTGGTATGACACATTTCAATGTCATCAATCGTCATCGATAAAGGTTCTAGGTTCTAGTTTGATCCCTGTTTTGTGTTGGTACAAGACGTTATTGAGATTTAATCCGGGTTTGCATTAACTTTCGGGGTTTCTCTTAACCCGACTTTTGCGCAAGTGGGCCCTTATTTACGTTGACGGAGTATGTGGCCGTTTTAAAATTCTTTTGTTTAACTACGCATAAACCTGGTTCCCAAACGTTCACTTTACCAGATAATAATTGTCGGACAAAGCGAAAATGGTTATGGAACGTACCTTTGAAAGGAAAAGAACGTGATTCCAAGCCATAAAATATACTACTTGACAATTGTTATTATTTTTGGAAGTATTTGTTATTAATTATTGCAAAGTAAGAAGATAATTAATTTTGAACCTACATATGATTTATTTTTGTGTTGAAGTAGGTACCTACTATAAGTCTTTTTTACTAAAATGATGCCCGGTAGGCTAGGCAATATGCCACTTTCTGCTGAAAATCCTCTCGGGCTGTCATGGCACGACTCTGCTTGGATTCCGCTGTTGAATCCCTCCAACATAATGGATTACTTTTCTGAGAGATCCAACCCGTTCTTCGATCGTACCTGTAACAATGAAGTCGTAAAGATGCAGCGACTGAGCATGGATCAGTTAACGTAAGTATGAAATTGGTGGTGAGATGGTCCAGAACGCCACAGATACTGAACTATAGTTGCTGGTTTAAAGTTCTCTGTCTCAATTCAATAAATTATCTTTTCAGGAACATGACAGGTCTTGAATACATACTGCTACATGTACAGGATCCAATTTTGTATGTCATTCGAAAGCAACATCGTCAGAGTCCAAGTCACGCCATTCCTCTAGCTGACTACTACATAATTGCGGGTATAGTCTATCAAGCTCCAGATTTGGCAAGCGTTCTCAACTCCAGATTGGTAATCAATAATACATAATATGTATCATAGTTTGATGCACATTATATTTTTTCAGAACATACTCTTAAAACTAAAAGTAAAAGATTTTTCTTATATGTAGGTTTAAGTCTACGTTTTAAGCTTTATTCTGATTACAGTTGTCCGCAGTTCACCACCTGCAATGTTCTTTTGAAGAAACTATGTCATATTCAAGGTACCACCCCAGTAAGGGATACTGGTGGGATTTTAAAGCAAATAAGGGATTAGCTCCATTTAATGCCAGCCAGTCTGCCCCTAAAGAGGTGTCAAATACACCGAAAGAGGAGCCGTCAACATTGTTTCAACGTCAGAGAGTAGATATGTTACTAGCAGAGTTAGTTAGACAGTTTCCATTGCCAGTGGCACAAGCAACTACAAGCCAGGTGAGTTAATTTGATACTTAATTTTTTTGTAAAATCCATTATTAGCTCTAGTAACATATTTTGTAAACCCATGATTATTTTATATTTATATTAGTGACAGAATGTTTTTGTTTCAGACAAATGGAGTAACTGTAAAAACAGAAAACACAAATGACAAAAACACAGATAAACCAGCAGATAGTAGCAATGTCGGCAACATTACTATTAAACAGGAACCTGTAGATCCCAGCTCTGAATTGACCAATGGCAATATGCAAGGTCATCAAGAAATCAAGACTGAAATAAAACAGGAAAATATGAAACCCCCACCTGAGAAAAAGCCTAGACTATTGTAAATTATTTCATTTGAGAAACATTTAAATAATTACTTAATACATAACATATGATTTAAATACTGCTTTATTGAATGAATGATTGATTTATAATTTATTTACACACACATAACAATAAACAAGGCTCTAGCAAAGTCCTCAAGGTCAGCAGCGCATTGAAAACCCTCTAATAATAATAAAGTGAGATGTGATTGTGGACACTTAACATCATAACTAAGCCATTGTTTGCTCGCCTATACAATTAAAAAAATGATATGCAACAGAATTTTATTTTATCTATTTTATGGTTCATGGTTCTGTGCTGTAAGTAAATGTTCATCATTTTTTTCTTTTTGGTTGTTGTATAAATTGATTATGTTTTCCTGTTCTGATGTTCTGTTTATACAGATTTGACAGTTGATTCTTCTTGGATCCAACAAATGAGGTTCTGAAAGTCTGCTGGCATCTTGTGAGCTGTAACAATAAGTTAATTATCATTTGCGTAGGTAAGCATTTAGCAATGGCAAGCTATTTTATAAACTATTTGTGTTTGTTTACCTTAGCATCGCCTCTTTGAATCCTATTTCTAGTCCAAAAGTCAAACCCTGTTGGTATCCCATGTCAAAACTTGACTGGAATGTTGCACTTTGCCCCGCAGCTGCACCATCCATGTAACCCATCTGGAAATGATGACCATGATGATGGATGATTCGAAAAAGTGAAATATCTATCTAGGGCACCTCGGAGAAATGCGCCCGGCGTCGGACTTCGCGCTTATTCGCATTACGATTCATCAAGCTCAGTCAAGTTGGTGGTGGATAGTCATTGTTTTTTTATAATTAAGTGCGTCGCGGGGCGCATTTCTACAAGTTGCCTAGATATTTCCGACGGGTTTACAGATGACCACATAGAATAGGTCCACGGTATGAATCTCAAAATACCTGGGTAAGGTAGGTACAATTCCTAAGTTTTATAAGTTATACCTTATTTATTGGACCAACTGTTCGTGCCCATGTTTTCCCTGAGACATTTTCAGTGTCGTCAGCCATATTATTAATTATTTAATAATTTCAGGTGGCAAAAATAAATTAATTCAGAAAAAATACCCTTACTACAAACTTTGTTTATGACATGAGAGCATGAGAGGTTCCGTTCTTAAATTATCCTCCGGCAGACAGAATAAGGAGAACGTTCCATAACCAGTGGAAATAATTCATGTTGACAACTGCATGTTCCATTACCGCGTTAACAGCTGAAAGCTTATAAATATTTCATTCAAAATGAGCAATGGAACGTGTTCTGCTGTCAACGTGAACAATTTCAACTGGTTATGGAACGCACTAAGTGCTAAGAGAGCGTTCCATAACCAGTTGAATTAATTCACGTTGACAATTGCCTACGTTCCATTACCATGTTAAAAGCTGATAATTTATTAAACTTATATTTGACAAGCAATGGAACGTGTACAGTTGTCAACGTGAATAATTTCAACTGGTTTTATAACGCAGTCACCAAACTTTTTGAGTTTTTGACATGAGTTTCCGCTCATAAAATAATCATCCGGCAGACAGAATTAACACAAACAGCCGAAGTGATTTGACATTTTGGCACATTATTATTTACGACCATTGCCTCAATTGAATCGAAACTTGAAAAAAAAGTCATAAGATATCCGAAAACCTAGAAATCTTAGAAAACGTAGGTACATACAGGTATTGTTTGTTGTTTTTATAAGGTTTCCATAACTCGTGAATAATTATTTTATAAACAAATATGACCGAAGCAATTAAGCCTATGAAACTGGAAGTGTACAATGCCATAGTTGAGGATTTCTACAAGCTCTCGTCGTTCTGTCGTAAATCTGAGAATGAGTTGAAGAAGAAATACAAAAAGTGAGTACTTATGTAGTTGGTACCTAAACTGAGGTACTCAATTCTGGTCTGGTACAAAACAACTGTCCGAGGACAAAACAGAAATTAAAATTTAGATGTATATATTATTTTAATCATCTTTCAGCTTGCCGGCGTCTACTTTGGGCAGTATTATCTCACTGTTGGTTCAAAGATCTATGAAGCAAACTTACAGGAAATCTCCGTCGATATCAAGTAAATACTATGAGTTGTATGAGACATTGATGAGCGATAAGAATAGGGGAAATGTTATTTTACAGTGAGTACAATTTTTCTCAAATGATTGTAACCTGTAATGATGTATTTGATTACTGTTAAATCTCCTTACTCTAAAAAAGTCTTTTCTGCACACTGCTGCACAGTGTGTGACTTGTCCCACAGTGTGGAAGGGGAAGGATGTGGGGGTGCCCACTAATGAATCTATAGGTATAGTCTCCTTACTAATCTGCCTATTTGAACAGGTTGTCTGATAATCAAGGAATCAGTCCTGCACTATTTGCAAGATCATTGCTGCAGAATGTTTACTCAGATTCTACAATGGCCAAGAAATGCATTAAAGACACAACTCTCATTAAGGACAAGGACTTGGCTTACCAAGTGTTTTTGGTATTAACTTTGTTTCTGTTTTTTTTTAAATATTGATATTTCTTGGTAGAAGTAGAATATTAAAAAGTTTAATTTGTTTTCAGGGTATTATGAATGATAATCAATATGGCCCCTATGCTGATGTAATAAAACAGTGAGTAAATAAAGATACACAGTAATAATGTTATGCCTAAAAAAAATCTAAAATTTAATATTTCCAATATGCAATTTCAAATTACAGGTCGATTGGATTAGAATATGAATTAAGACTGGAACGGGAGTTAAGATTGATGAATATAACATTCTCTGATGAGAACATCCTCAGGTCACGAGGATATGATAAAACACCAGACTTCAAGCTAGATGTCCCTATAGCTGTGGATGGATTTATTGTCAACTGGGTGGAAAGCAAGGCTCTGTTTGGTGACGAGGAAAATCATTCTGGATATTTGAAAGATCAGCTCATGTGCTACTGGAATAGATTTGGACCAGGACTAGTTATATACTGGTTTGGATATTTGGAAACTTTGGATTCGACTCCAGAAGTTAATAACATGTTTATCTTGCGTACTTGCTTTCCAGCCAAAGAAAGCATTACTCAGTACAAATATGAGGCATATGATGTTTAAAGTTCTGAAATACAATAAATACATTAATGTTAGTCAATAATTTGCATGATTTGTTTAAATTTAAAAAGACCGGCTAAGTGCGAGTCAGACTCGCGCACCGAAGGTTCCATAGGTACTTCATACTGAAGACCTCATGTGACGCGCAATTATTCATAATCATCATCCATTACCATCAATATGCCAATCTTCAGAGATATGGGACAGGGGTGGATGCAGTGTTTATATTCTCTTTGGTTTTAGAGCATATGTCTTTGGTTCAATCTTGAATAGAGCAACAACTCAAATTCTTTCGTTTCCATAACATGCTCCTCACTATAACTTCAGCGAAAATCATCGCGAACGGGGTCGGACAGCGCCGGCCGGTTATGTCTGTCCGGCGACTCCGGCGCTGTCCTGTCCGCTGGATAAAAAGTTTTTTTTTCGTACTGATAATTGCTGTTGGTCCTAATGACCACTTAGCGCTCGCTCCAAAAACCCCGGTGAAGCTGTAAAGGTCATTAGGACCAACAGCAATTGTCAGTTAGAAAAAAATATATATTTCGATTTATTTACGCGCGCCTTTCACCGCTGCCGATTTGTATGGATTAAGCCTAGGACTACACGCGTCCGGCTCCAGCTCCGGTTCTGTTCGCTCCATCCAATCACGAAGCGCAAGGGCGGGGGGGGGGACGCATGTGATTGGTTGCAGTGAATAGAACCGGACGCGTGTAGTCCGAGGCTATGTTCCGTGACCGAGGATCGGTGGTTTTTTTTTCATATACCGTACTTAAAGAATAGAATATCTTTTCCACGACGACTGACGACACCATAGAAGTGCCATAGAATAACGTTATCGATCGTCTAAATACTATTACGACACCAAGCGATATCTTGCGCGATTGATAAAGAAAGAAACGAACGTGCACCCAGAGCCGTAAAAATAGTTTTAAAATAAGGCATTTATTTGACAAAAACATAACCTCACTTCACTCGACTCCGTCAACGTCAACTCTCTTCTGCATTGCATCTCTAGAGTTCTATTTTTGCACCTAAGAGGATTTTAGATTAGACCACTTGTTTATTGGTTTGTTTTGTGATAATAATGATAAATACCTTCGTACAGTATCTCTTATTATATTATTCTACACAATAGAATAATTAGACTGTGAATGATAGGATCGCGCATTGCGCCGAATTTAAAATGAGTGCAAATAAATCAGAAGATGTAATAAAAGAAAAAATCTTGAACGTTGCCAAGAAAAACCCTAAAGGAATAACGGACAAAGATATCACTGCGGCAATACCCGAACTATCTTCAGCGGAGCTCGTCGCAGCGATCAACAAACTATTACAGCAGGATTTCATCGACATTTACAATCAAGGCGGTTCCTTAATATACAGGCCAGTGATACCTTGATACTTACCTTGTAAAAGAAACCAGAAGAAGCTACCGACTAGTGCTTCTTTCAATTTCAAAATATAAAGATCCCATGGGAGATTCTTGCAACCACGGGAAATATACGAATGAAACGAATGTGAGCCCTATAAAGGGATTATTTAGTTGAATTGTTCTTTACAGATTAAAAGCACAAACTAGCAAACAAGCTGTGAAAGGAGCAGACAATGAAGAAAAAGTTGTGTACAATCTAATTGAAGAAGCTGGCAACAAAGGAATATGGATTAGAGATATAAGAGTCCGCTCCAATCTAGCCAACACCCAGCTGACTAAAGTGCTGAAAAGTTTAGAAAGCAAAAAACTTATTAAAGCAGTAAAATGTGTGAATGTAAGTTATACTTGTCTTCTATTCACTACTGTTTTAGTCGTTCATCAAGTCTATTTTATTGCCGTCATAATTATAAAAACTTTTTTGCAACAGCATTTTGATCCTGTAAACTTAAAAAAAATGTATTAAAAACTACAGCTAAATTACATATGTAGTTAAATACTATACATAATAAATAAATTAGTCAACTACCTACATCAGCCTTTCCCAAAGTGGGCGATAACGCCCCCTTGTGGGCACTGCAGGCCTAAAGGGTAAGAGACCCAGAAAAAAAATGGGGGCGTTGTGTAGAGGCTTGGGGGGTGATTTGTAATTTCATTTAGCTAAGAGGCCTCTTAGACATCGACTGCATGAGCTCTCGACTCTCAACTACAACTTGTGAACATCAACTAATATTAGTTAAGAGATTGCTCAAACTCGTTTGCATGTTACCGAACGTGGCGACTTGCGACTGTTCTTGAGTAAATTGGAACCTGATATCAACAAACTTATTAAACAGCATCAGATTCATCCTTCACATTAGTTTTTATATAAGAATCGATTGTTTGTTTTATTTTGAATAAAAGATACTCTGAGTACTATAAAGTTGCGTTTCAATAATCATTCTCATTGGCAGGTGTAGCCCGTAAGAGTTAACTTGAGACCTGAGCGCCGTTGTGTATTACCGACTGCGCTCAGGTTTCAAGTTAACTCTTGCGAATTATAGTAAAAGTCTCGTTTAGAATTAATGTTTAATCTCCGCTAATATAGCTCACAATAATTAATTAATTTAATTTGAAGTTATAGTCGTTTTTAAGTAGGGGAAAAAATGGGGGGCGCTAAAAATAATTTATTCTCAAAGTGGACGGTAGACAAAATAAGTTTGGGAACCCCTGACCTACATAGACACTACCATTAACCTTGTCTTAATATTTTAGGCATCAAAAAAGAAGGTTTATATGCTATACAATTTAGAACCGGACAGATCAATATCAGGAGGAGCTTGGTATCAAGACCAAGATTTTGAATCCGAGTTTGTGGATATACTCAACCGTCAGTGTCTGAGGTTTCTCCAACAAAGAGCTGACAAGATGAAGAATAATCCAAGAGGTCCAATTGTGGGCAGAACACAGTCATATGCTACAGCTGCTGAAGTACAGAAATATATCACAGATTTAGGAATTAGTAATGTAAGTTAAGTACCGCAATACTTAGGTATTTTAATAAAAAAATCTGTTCAGGTCAGTATCACCAGTTCATATAATTTGATTTCAGGTCAAACTAGAAGTAGAAGATGTGATAACAATCCTCAACACATTAGTTTACGATGGTAAAGCAGAAAGCAGCATATATCCAGATGGGAGTAAAGTTTATCGTGCTATTGAGTCTCTCATGCCTCCACCAGGGTTAGTACAAGTGCCATGCGGAGTCTGCCCACTCATAGACAAGTGCTGCTCCTCAGGACTGATTACACCACAGGAATGTACCTACATGAATGAGTGGTTAGATATTTAATTTATACATTTTAGTGTATCAATATGATAATAAAATATAATATTGTGCATAATAATTTATTTACACTATGTAACACCTACAATACATTAATTACAACTTTAAAAAAATTACACTTCTCCATCAAACAAACACTAGGTTTGGTTTATGTCGAGACTGTTGACTAGGTACATAGTTATACAAATAATACTATGTATCCTAATCACTGAAAGAATTACATGTATAGCATAAACTTTAAAATGCTATATTTAAACTTTTTAATGTAACTTCAGTGTGTTAGTTTGTTATTTTATTACTTATAATGACAGATGATGAGATTAATAAATCATTGAAATGCATTCTTCCATTAATCAGTCAATCATAAGCTTGCGGTTACATTTGTGATACCTGTAGTTCAGTAAACAAAAAACATAAAAAACAATTTGTATGTATAGTTTGACTATTTACATACAAATAAAATAACAAAATATCATAAAAATAGCAGTTGAACAGTTTATGTACTTTTGCTTAGCTACTTTTCAACAATCCCAATATTCCTTTACATGATATATACTTTAAAATAAACTCCTAAAATTGTTCTCTATATTATACAATGCTTGTGAGACAACCGCAGGCTCACGCTTACTGTTACTTACCGGATTTTTCTCTACCGATTTGGTTGCTGTAGATTTTTCATTAGGGAATAAAGAACTAAACACATCCATTTGAATATAGTTGAGAGATTTAAGGATTACTCCTTTGTTAGGATATGGTGTTGCTGTTGACTGATGGTTATCATATTGTGCAACATAATTCATATTTTGTGGCGCTGGAGCCAAAGGAGGAGCAGGGGGTGCAGGTGGAGGCTGTTTTGCAGGCTCTTTGATAACAGGGGCTGGTGTAGTCGGTTTCTTGCCACCTAAATAAAATAAAAAAACTGTTAAAAAGTACAAATCTATGAAATATATAACTTGTATGCTACACAAACACATACTTATGGAATAGATAATCCTCTCCATCTCCCTTAGCTGTGTCTGCTGTTGTTGCACTGTGAAGTACAGGTCTGTTATGGTGCTCGTAATGTATTTCATTTCATCTTCACGCTTTGCCTCTTTAGTAGTTTCCTTATTACCTTGCCTAGAATAATACACCATATTTAATTTTTATTTCATGTGTTGTATAATGTGTTGTATTGTATTGTATTGATAAGAAAGTAAGGAATACCTGTTATATTCAAATATCAACAATCCAGCACCTATTATGAAAATTACAGATTCACCGAGAAGATTGGCTCCCAGTTCTATGGCCATTTCCTGGCTCAGAACTGGGATGTTTACAGGTTTCCCAAGATTTAGGATCCACATCTTTGCCTTCACTTCACACCAGTTGTAAACTATAAATGAAGGTTATAATGAAATTATAAACTTGTAAAATAAATTTACTTGCAAATTAGAAAGTTATCAGGTTCCGGAATATAAAACAATACTTACATTGGGCTGGAGGCATACAAACATAAGTTCTGAAAAACGGATTATTTTTGGCTCTTTCTTTGCATACATTTGCAATGGGCTTGCTGATCTGTTTGATTAACAATACAGACAATTTGGCAATGGGAAACGCTCCGACAACCATTGTCGATTAATTTTTTGACAAATTGGCTTAATAATTAAGTCCTCTTACTGAAAATTGATTGAAAATTGTAAACGTAACAGCCTTAGACCATCCATGAATTTGTTTGACGTAAAAATGTAATGACAGTTGTTTTTTTTTTCTTTTAAAGAATTTAATATTGAGGGGCTGTTCGTTTCACATGTTGACACTTTTTGATTAGATGTGCTTAGTTAGGCTGATGGCCATTGATGCCAAATGCCTTATTTATTACAATTAAAAAAATATTTTTGTTTTGTTTGTATTGTACTTTCGGGGGAGTTTCTCCCGCGCTTTTGTCGCGTCCACACCAGCTTTTTTTCATTGTTTTGCAAATTGTTTTACAGTAGTGCTTTTCAAGCAAGAATGGTGTTTTTTATTCGAAGAACGTCTACTAAATGTGATTAATGTGTGGGACAGTGAAGTAAAGTCAAATAAGACGTTGCAGCCCGATCCGTACTTGGCTGGATTTTGAAGAGCCATACTGCGTCCGGGACGCCATCTTCTTTGGTTCGGATGGTGCAGAAGCGTGGAAGATTCTCCCAGATAGCATTTAAATGTGTCACACCAGCATTTTAATGAAGACTTGCAAGAGTCGTTTACATCAGACATGGCTGTATGGGCTCAGTTCCCTTTGCCTTAAAAAAAAAAAAACAACAACTTTCGGTTAGTTTTTCAATTTATTTTAGATAAGCTGAATTTCGTTTTTTAAAATTTAAGATTATATGCTATAAAAGTAAAATGAGAAAGCTGCCTTATTGTAAACATATTTTCTTTCTGTTTTTTTGTTTCACAGTGATATATTTGTTTAGTAGATTAAGTAGTAAAAATGTAATTCATTCAGAAGATCAAGTGGAGCTGGAAAAGTAAGACAGTAATTTTTATTTTTCTAAAATTTTCTATATTTTTAAATTAGTAGTACCAGAACTCAACTCGCATCGTAATGTTGATCGAGTTTTCTGCATTTTCATCTACAATGTCAATTTGTCGGTTCTGCTATTTACAGCTGTGATTGACCTAATATAATTGTCTGTTACAGGTTCATTCAGAAGCCTGCTGCAGCAAAAATAGTATTATCATTTGTCGTTTGTGACTCTAGATTCAATGAGTCACTTAATGTGGTCAAGTCTGTGTTACTTTTCACTAAGACACCAGTACTCTTTGTGATTTTTAGCGATGATAACCTTCGACCTATGTTCAATGAGACATTGAGTAGATGGAAAGTCTTAACAAACAATAAGTTGGATTTTGAACTGCACAGGATAAATTTTCCTGAAAAACATAAAGCAGAGTGGTTAAACTTGTTCAGCAAATGTGCTGCTCAGAGATTGTTTATTCCCGTAAGTATAATGTGACTGCATCTTATACAATAATTACTGGCAACAGACAGCAAGTCATATTTGATTGTGTTATGTTGGTTGCAAGTGGTAGGGTACATGGGTGAGGCATCTAGGGAGCTTCCCCAAAAAAATAGATACTTCAGGTATTTTTTAGTGGGAGAGAACTTACTTTGCAGCCTAAAAACCTTTGTAAGGGTTGTACCTATTGTAAAAGGTTCTAAATAAATTCACAATTTTCTTTAACCTCCTAAGGCGTCGTGTACCTTATAAATCTTATAATGTACAAAATATGTGAACTGGTTCCTGAACCAATTAATATTGTGTGGGCCTGCCACAATTGTTCAGGAACAAAAGCAAATCGTATGGCATCAAGCAAAAAGTATGTTCAGACATCCCAGACAAACCTCAGTGGTTTTTTAATGAATTCACTATTATCTAATTAAAATGGTAATAAATGTATCCTTCTAAGGTACAGCAATCTATAATACAAAGAATACAGAGTGCTAAATTTAGAGGTTTACATTAATTTGTGCACAATTTACCATAAATAAAATTAATTTTAAAGAAAATTACTGCAAGGAATAAATATTTGATAGATTGATATACTTTTAAGCAAACTACAGTAAAAGCCCATAAGCAAAAGTATGTTCAGTCATCCCAGACAAACCTCAGCGCACAGAAACATTATAATGTGATGATCTTGATTGTATATCTAAGCTTCTATCTCAACCTAAACTAAAGGTAGGTATTTACTCCAAATTGTCATGTAAAAGATCTATTGGACATCTTTGTTATAGAGATATTTATCTTTTTTTTTCAGAAATTGGTTCCACACATAGATGCTATGATCTATGTAGATACAGACACTCTGTTCTTGGGTCCAGTGACGGAATTGTGGCATTACTTCTCAGAGTTCAACAGTTCTCAGATATCTGCAATGACACTTGAGGATGACAACCCCAATATATCGTGGTACCCACGCTTCGCCCAGCATCCTTTTTATGGAAAATATGGTAAGTATTTATTTGTTAAATATCACAATTCTATCTTACTGTGTAAATTTCATATAAAGGCTTGCGTCCATCGCATCAGCATTATTATGTACACTGTGAACGGAATGTCAAATGCTTCGTCAATATGCTGACGTCTGGTCCAGATTTTCCCAATGTAGTGAACGCAGTTCCATAGGAGTCAATACAAAGCAACTAATCGGTTCGCAGCGAACGATGCGATGACGAAGCAGTGGACGAGTAACTTAACAGTCTCATTATATCTACGACATATATCCCTATTCCCATTCCCAGGTCTTAACTCTGGTGTGATGCTGATGAACCTGACAAGAATGAGGAGTTTCGGATGGACAGACTATGTAACACCCATTATGCTGAAGTGGAGATTGAACATTCCTTGGGGTGATCAGGTAACTAAAAGAAAACATACTATACTTATTGTTGCAGGCATAAAGGACCACATAGGTGTTTAAATGCGGAAGCAGGAGCCTAACAACCTAATATTGTCATGCTATGTAAACGAATCTAAGTAGTGAATTAATTATTATTATTGTAGGTGTTAAATCATTGCCTGCATGAATATCCGTCATTCCCTTCTATTACTAGTTGGTCGCAAACAGATTTTTTCTCTTTACAAAAAACACAAATTACAACATCCCGACGTAAACATCTAGGCACCTTGAAGAAATGCGCTTTGTCCGCCTCGCGTCGCACGCGCTTAATTCGCATTTAATTATAAATTGATCTTGATAAATCGTAATGCGAATTAAGCGCAAAGTGCGACGCGGGGCGGCAGAAGCACCTTTCTTCGAGGTGCCTAGTTATTTCCGACGGGTTATACTCCTTTTATTGATAATAATTGATATGTTCTGTCTCTTGCAGGACATAATAAACATAATATTCCACTATCACGAGGAGCGTGTCCACGTACTCTCATGCCGGTACAACTACCGCTCGGACCAGTGCACGTACGGCGACGCGTGCGCCGACGCGACGGCGCGCGGCGTGATCCTCCTCCACGGCAGCCGACGCGCCTTCCACTCGCACAAGCAGCCCGCCTTCGAGGTAACTGAAGTCACAAAATATAAAGATACATAACTCAAAATCAAAATTAAAAAAAAAAACGACATACCCTTGTGGATATCCCCTTACTATTTCCTGGTCATCATCAGGTCCTCATGATTCCAGATGTGGGAAGGGCTCCATGGTCCAAAACATTTGAGCTCAAACTCGAACCATCTAACTATTACCGTTCCAGATATCCCACCTGACATCAAAGATACTCCAAAATCTTGGAAACCACTGATCCAATTTTTAACAGATGGCTAACAACTTCTCGCCGAAATTCTCAATTAAATTAAAAAACCGGGTTCAAATCGGACCATCCATTGACAAGTTATGCCACAGACAAACGTGTCAAATTGCAGTGCTAAAAGCGCTACGGCAACAGGCTGAGGCAGTCCCCTTTTTCCGGTGCTGCACGCCACCTTCATCAAACTTAGTTACTTTTGCTTATTTATTTGTTTTTGTAATATATTTGTTTAATATTATTTTTGTCTTCTGTACCTAGTTGTTTGTCGGAAATAAATAATCTTTCTTTCTTTAAATTTATACATAACACGCTCCCTCGATCGGTCTGCTCCGGGCGTCCGCGATTTATTACAATTAGTCCACTCAACTCGCCAACAGTAGTCGCTACTCGTCCCGAGCAGACTGCATTAAAGAAGCATAGTCTCCATCCATACAAAGATAAAACGCACACACTAGAACACACTATGAATATTTTCAATGTTCATCCACTTGTGGACCAGAAGAATTGGTCACCAGACGAGATATATTTCACCTCACACCAGCGCTTCTTTAATAGCCAAAAGTACTGCTGTAATAATATATGCTGCTTAATCCTATGTTTTTGTCGCAGGCAGTCTATCGCGCGATAGATGAGTACGAAGTCGGCACGGACCCTTCGCAGACATTACTAGATAACTTGGAGCGCTACCTCACTGAAGCCCCGGCGTCCAACTGTGGTTCGTTAAAGGACGCCTTTCTTAAGATACCTAGAGAAACATTCCAAGACTTGTACGGCAAACCTAAAAGGTAGGGAATATTTATGTATATAGAATTATAGTAAATATGATGTATATTTTTGTCGGGACTTGGTGGATATTAGACGGACCTCTCTGAATTATAATTTTAACGTGATTCACCACCTGTGGGAGTACTAATATTGAACTTCTTAAAGATTTTTTATAAACTTTTTTCTCTGTCCTTATTGTAATGCTGTGTGGTTTTACTCTGGGTATAAAATGTCTTATCCCCCTATACAGGATTTAATACAATATACCCGTACTGAAAAATTTGTAGAACCAGTTTATTGATTGTAACAATTGATAGAAAATTCCACACCTAAAAAAAGTTTTTACCGATTATCGAAAGAGTTAGAATATAAGTAATTAAGAATGTCAGATGGATGTACCCCCATGGATGGAATACATACTGGTTCCAGCCCCGGCTTGATTTTGCACAAATATATTTGATCTCATTGTTTAGCGTGATCTGTCTTATCTACACTACTCAGAAATTGATCAAAGTATTATTGTTTTTAGGTATAATATTCCAGTTTTAGATATTTGTTACCAAGTTATCAATGCAGAGAAATTTAATGTTTTTTGTCAGCATGATGTTTAAACAGGAATGTTTTTAGTTCAATAGATTTTTTTTTTTTTTATTTAACTAGGAGAACAGACGAGCAAACGGGCCACCTGATGGTAAGTGGTCACCGTCGCCCATAGACATCTCACCTCACTGTGTTAATGTTGGAGGGTTTTTGATACGCTGCTAACCTTGAGGACTAAGATGGAATGCCTCATGTGCCGGAAATTACGCTGGCTCTCTTACCCTTCAAACCGAAACACATAAATGCAAGCATTTCTGCTTCACGGCAGAAATAGATAAGAGGGAGGTACCACCCCAGGCGATCCTTCACTTTAGGATCTACCACTACTAAGATGGTAGAATCTCAGTTAATACATAGTTTTTTTCTATCTGACCTAGTGTTATGTATATTATCATGTAAAATTGCGCTTATTCTCATATTATATAAGAACTTGATGTGACAATTTCCATAGTAATTGGTGGTGATATCTTTAATTCATTACAAGCAAAGTCGTTTTATGAGATTAAATACTCCGACGAGATTTGAACACTTTGTAAAAGGGGGCTTTTTGGGCGCTGATCCTTACCGTGATCGCCACCGCGCTCTCAGGTGTACGCGGAGCTTTATAGTTTCGATGGCGTCGATTCCGTGTGGCCGTCCAACCTAAACTTAAAATTTAATGAAAATGTTTCGTTTAGCAATGTTTTAATTAAATCAAATTAGTTTATTGTTCAGACAACAAGGTCCATAAAAATGTTAGGTAGTACAACTTAAACACTATGTTAGTAGATGTAAAACAGTATTTTGAGATATCAGAGTAACACTGCGTAGGTACAGTCGACCACAAGCTATAGTATATCATCTGTCAAAAACATCACAACCTTATGCCTGCGCATTATGATACATTTCAGATTGTAAAATTTTGACGTTTTGGGTAGTTTGACCTGTGGTCGACTGTACAGGAACCAACTACGCAGATGTCTACCCAATTGTCACCTGTACACAGTGTCTCATAATCTGACAATCGGGCTTGCCAGCAATAATCTCCAAGATACTGTTGCCGCTGCGCCGCACTCTGTTCAATAGGGAGGCGCACTTTATGCGCATGATGGCGGGAAATCCATCAGTGCGCGAATTTAGCAAGCTCCAGAATTGGCGCCAAAATGTATGTAGTATCTGCCTCAATAATATGTAGCTTTTCTATTAATTTATAAGTAGTACTTTGGTAATAATATGAATGAATAAAGTTTTTACATTTCAAATATAATTTTATTCTATAATAAGTAATGGTTATTTTCCACCACATTGTTATCCTTCAAAGTTATTCTAAGAAATAATTTTCTTCTGGTTTCATTGATTAATGTCGGGGAAATAATACATATCTATAGATAATAATAAAATATAAAAAACACCCTGAAGCAGTTGTAGACTTGTAGCTTATCTTTATAGCTTTAAAATTATGATTTCCATCAATACCTAACATGTGTGTAAATAATTTAATTTAAAATTAGACAACAACCTTAATTTATTCTGACCTTGGGTGGACTGCCAAACTGGTTTCAGGGGATTAAAGTCACCTTCAGTTCACGGAGTTATAGCTTTAAAAATATGGTTTCCATCAATACCTAACATGTATATATGGATATCCTAATTTATAATTAAACAACAACCTTAAGTTATTCTGACCTTGGATGCACTGTCAAACTGGTTTCACGGGATTAAAGTCTACTTCAGTTCGCGGAGTTAAAATTTACCGAGTGTCAGATTTGAAGTCTTATTAATTTTAAATTACCTAATTGAAAATGAAGCAAATATTGTATGTCTTAATGTTAATAATTGCTATTGGCTTTGTGTGGAGTGAGGAGCACGTTACGCCGTCTGAACAATGTCCTGGTAAGTTTCTTATTAATACTCCTTATCCTATAATCCTGTCTTATTCTTATTACGTAATAGTTCGAGTTGGTGCCTATGTAACTTGACTTGTAACCTAGAGTGTAACTTTAAAGATAATATAGTGTCGATTCCCGGGTGGCCGAAAACTAAATGAAATCGTCACACTTACTCATATGCCATATCATAACATGCTAGAGTGAGGGTAATGTTTCTTCTCGGAAAGCTGTGCATATTCAGCCTCATCGTCATTCATTATCAGGTGAGCATGAGGTAAACGCGGGTTTAGTTTTAGTACACAGGTACTTATAGAAACATCATTTCATTTCATTTTCCGTTATTTACATGTTCCGGTAGGTAGTGTATCATTAGGGAGTGATCCCTGGCACTCAGGGGATGCCTGATAATCAGCGCCGCAGTGCTAAAAGCGCTGCGGCAACAGGCTGAGACAGTCCCCTTTGTCCGGTGCTGCACTCCACCTTTATCAAACTTAATTAATTTTGTTTATTTATTTGTATAATATATTTGTTTAATACTATTTTTATCTTCTGTACCTAATTGTTTGTATGTGTGTATTGAAAATAAATTCTTTTTTTCTTTTTTTTTTTGAAACAGAGTTTTAATGAGGTGGTGTTCTGGTATTATAGGTAAACATTTCGAGGATCTACGTGATAGGATCCAGGTGGTGCCCTGCGGGAAGTCGCGGTGTAAGCTGCACAAAAACGCCAACACCACTGTCCACTTCCGGTTTAAACCAAGTACGTCAACAATCTGGTATACGGAATTAAATAGTACTGGTTTTTTTTCATAGCGAACTCCGTAACACTTTATAATAATACTAACAAACGAAAGCAAACGACAAAGCCGGTGCCGGTTAGCTGACAAACGAGCTAACCGGCACAGACACCTCGAAACACCTGCTCCAACAAATTCGCGGTTCACCTGCTGCACGTGCGGCAGAACTTGCCGCTCTCGCATCGGCTTATTCAGCCATGAGCGTAGATGCCGACAGAACGCTGTTTAAATCATCTGTCAAGATGTTAAAGGCCAACGACGACGACGATTTTTTACTTCCTGGTCAGGGTTTACTTACCTAGTCGCTAATGTGGCTGGGTACTGGGGATTTCTGGACAATAAAGTACAAAAACGCAGGGGATTTCTGGAGTAAGCGACACCTTCAATGGTGGAACTTTTAAACCCTCGATCAAAACAGAGTGTGGTATAAGTTTGATGCGTATGTCTGTCTGTCTGTGGCCTTATAACTCAACAACTGAATGACCCGACAGATATTTTTGTCGAGTGTTCTTAGTAATGCCTATTATTATGAGTATGAGCTCAAATGTTTAGGATCACGATGTCGCTTCCAAATCTGAAACCTTGAGGATCTGATTATGACCAGGGAAACAAAGGGGATCTCCACAACGGTAAGTGGGGATTTCTTAAATGTTTAATTTACAGTTATTTTCTACTAATTTAAAGAAGCAACATATCTACTCAATGACTTATACAAAATAATAATAAATAAAAATATATTCCCTGAGCCTAAAACTGTTCGTGAATTTAATAGGCAAGGCCAAGGCAATAAATGGTTCTTGAATTCGTTTATAAACTGCTGTTTTTCCTAAACTACTACGGGTTTATGTTATGAATACGTTGCCTTTACATTTATTATGCTGTTTCATATAGGAGTGAATTATGATGTGAATACGTGTAGATCAAGGTTCAAGATTATAAAGATTTACTCTAACCGACAATGTAAATAGTATACTGGTTTTCCTAGTAAACTCACTAAACCAGTTTAGAGGAAACCTTGCACTCGACCAATTATTATCATGTAACTTGTAGACAGCATAAAATGTTAAGGAGTTATTTGACGATATTGACTATATTCTTAAACGATAGGGCTCGTCGAGGGATTCCCGGAAAACTCAGTCTTACAGCCTGGATCCGGATGCCGAAAAAACTATCCCCAAAATATATTTTTTTTCCTTTCAGTATCTGAAAACTGACTGTCAGGGTTAAGGTCCTTGGACAATGCCGAATTTTTTACCCTGACCGATCGAGGGAGGGCGTGTTATAAGTTTGACACGTTTGTCAGTCTGTTTGTCTATGGCCTCATAACTTTATAACGGATGGACCCCGATTCATTGAATAGAGAATTTTGACGAGAGTGTTATTAGCCATGTTTGATAAAAATTGGATTAGTCGTTTCCAACATCTTGGAGTATCTTTGATGTCAGATGGGATATCTGGAACGGTAATAGCTAATAGTTTGAGTTTGAGCTCAAATGTTTTGGACCATGGAGCCTTCCCTCATCTGGAACCTTGAGGACCTGATGATGACCAGGAAAAAGTAAGGGGATCTCCACAATGGTAAGTCGGGGGTTTTTTAATTTTCAATTTCGATTTATCTTATACTGCGCTTTTATGTAGAGCAAAGAATCACTTGAGCGACAAGTCCTTTGCAATCTCCTGCGAAAGACAAACTGCGCGAACTCTAAACTATACCTACCTACCTACCTACTTGAAGCTCGCACAAGCTTTTTTTCACCAAACACAACCATTCCAAAACGAAATCCACTTTCCAGGACACGAAATAAAAACCCTAACGAACGACGTGAGCGCTGCAATCGCCGGGCTCCCTCTGCCATTCCTGGGCATCCATGGCGAGAGCGCATGCGCGCAGGTGACCCACGCAGATACCGGCGAGCCGGCGCCGTGCCCCCTGGCTCCTAACCACGAGTATCTCTACACCAACAAGTTCCCGATACACTCGTTCTACCCCAGCGTGCCACTTCGTGTGCACTGGGGCCTCAGCGACGGCAAGAAAGACGTCATTTGCTTTGAAGTCCCAGCTGTTATCAGCTAAGTGGTGACATGTGTAAAAGCGCGGTTTTTGACAGAGTTCTGTTAGTGGTCGACTGTACCTATTGGTAGTTTTTTTAAAATTTGATTTTATTACGATACATATTAGGTTTCTTCTGAACCTAGGTGGTTGATGCTCTCTCTATCTTTAAGGTAAGGTCAGCAAAAGTAATGGACCAAAAAATTCTCAGCGTCTGTTTTGCTTTGTACCTCGGGCTCTGAAATAAGTTTTTATCATGTTCCTCAGTATTTTAGTATAGGATTAGGATAATGGTGTCTAAGCTTTTAAAATTTCTCATTTTTACTCTTGGTGATTGTCGTTTTAGTTCTAAGTAATTTTATGAAATACGAATAAGTAAAATATGAACTTCTGTGAGGGATGTGATTTGTTTATACTCGTAGTATAAATATGATTGGGTTGTAAAGGAAATAAGTAAGGTGCAAATAAAAATTTTTTTGAAATTTTCTTAACAATAATATTTTATTTAATAAAAAATAACTATCCTATAGTCGTATGGAATCATGTATTGTACCTGTGATTACACCTAGATGTAGTTATAATTGCATTATTTTTCTGAATCCGCTATGAGCCGCATCATCGTATCGTATGGAAGGGGAACATTAAGTAACATATATTCTGGCGGTAGAGTAACCTAAGTGGGTAATAAAATAAAAGATTAGGGAATATAATTATAATTGCTCTAATATGTGAAAATTAAGGGTCCCACGTTAGCTACGTATTTAAACATATACGACTGCATTTGTGATTTCTCATACATAATTTACATACTACCTTCTTCTATATTATAAGCTTACATAATTCTTATCATCTGATAGAAGTCGATGGCTTTTATTTCGAAAGGTATGTAGTAGCTACGAATACTAAATACAGGTTGTACCTTCATATGTAACAAAAAAATACTTGAGGATTCAGTCAGTAATTTGGTATCAATAATAATCAACTAGTTAAGTATTTTTTTGGGAACATCCGAAAATCAACTTATTAAAGCTAATCCATTGTCAATACTGAGGCTCTTGTAGTATTTTGTTACACACTGTCACAAAAATCGAGATTGTACGAGAACCTGAGGGTGGCTTACGCGAAAGCCGAATTCAGAGATAACCCGCGAGTTAGTGCTTAACCCGGGTTAATTCACAAAAACGTCTTGCACCAACACAAATCCTTTAACATTTTGTATGAAAACCATAGACAAGCCGCGAGTTAAATCAGGGTTAATTAACCCGGGTTAAGAACATTTAACCCTAACTTTCGCGCAAACCGCCCTAAGTGTCTAAGGGCCAAGGGTTTTTTCAGAGTTTGTGTTGGTGCAAGACGTTTTTGTGATTTAACCCGGGTTAGGCCTAAGTAATTCAGACTACTTAATCTGAGCTGGCACTTCGAAACAAATCACGTCTTTGGTCCCGTCAAGTAGCGACCAATGCACCTTAACACTTATACTGGGGTAGAAGTCGAGGACTGGGAAGGAGTCATTGTATACGTAGTTGGTGTCGGCTTTGAGGGGGCAGGACGCCTTCTGGCCGTCTTCGGTCTCAATCTTGTCGCAAATGGACTTCCCGTCCACCCCTACGAAGGGCAGCGGTATTCCGAACACCTCAGCTGTCACCCTGTTCCGGATGTCATTTATATCGTTATCTGTAAAAAAAGTTACTTTGTTAAAGTCAAAGATTCTGAAATTCACCCTAGGGCGCCACTAGTCCCATTTCTGTGGTTAAAGTGGTTTTTTTTTCTTCTACTAGCAGGATTTATTAGCTACAAGTTTTTGTTACGATTACGATTTTGAAAATCGTTATTGCAACGGATTCGTCACAATTTACAGTATGAGCTCTTGGACCGTTCATCTTTCCCTACGTCTGTCATATGTCTCTACCACAAGGTTGAGAATAGGTAATAAAGGTAGGTAAGTTAGGTAATTTAGTTCAATTTACAAAAATAGAACTAAATTCTTAGTTAATTTTAGTCTTTAAACTTATTCAACAAATAGATTTGTGTCTTCCATCTCAGTTAAAAAAAATTACATATCTATTTTACAACTGTCGTAGGTAATATGATTTATATGAGGGGGGGGTTGATGATACATAATTCATATTGTTCAAACGCGCTAGCGACTCACCAACTTTGATTGCTTTGCAAATAGTATAGTAGTAAAATAGTACCTACTGCTTGAATAGGCAATAAAATAGTTCTATATGATAATGTGTAATGACCTCAGACACAAAACCTACTATCGTTCTACCATCATAACCGGTAATTGGAGATCATAACTTCTTCATTTATCATGATATGAAGAAGTTATGTCTGATCACCAATCACTGCAAGTTATTCTGTTCAGCTATGGATAGTGAATGGGTATTCGGGACTATAGGGGGTTTTATACATCCCTGTATAACGGTTTTCCAATGTATATGTAAATGCAGGGGCCAATTAATAAAAGAACGAACTGGAAAAATAATTTCGAAAGGTTTCACACAAAATAGATGCTTTGACCGACTAATTTGCTGGATTCGTTCTTTTGAAAAAGTTGGTTGATTTAAATATAAATTATAATTTACAATTGAAACTCCCTTTAACATTCTGGCGAATGTTATCGTTAATATATCTTCTCATATTCCGATTTAATGTCGTGCTTAATCAATACATTGTAAATTTAAAACATACACACTTGTATAAAAAAGCAGAGGACCTACACAGTACGCCATTTAACACTCGCTACCAGAAAAGACTTGCTCTGCCAAAATCAAAATTAAATCTACACAGTTCTGGACCGTTCGTTATGTCAATAAAAATATATAACAAAATTTCACAAATCATCGACGTCGAATTAAAAGACTCGATATTCAATAAAAGATTAAAGTTGTATCTTCTTAACAAATATTTCTAGGAGTTCTTAGAAGTTTTTTGATGATAAAACCAATACTTAACTATAAAATCAATTATGTATAACTTATAATGATATTTAATTTAATTTATCTCGTTGGCATTTAATTTAATTTATTTATTAGGTAAACACAACAGATTACAACCATAGAAATTACAAAAAAATCAATATAAATTTATGAGCTAGGTCGTAACCGTCGTCGTTTTTATTACTATTATAATTTATTATGATCTCTTATTTTATATTACGGTAGGGTTTCATGTATGATTATATAATATATATTTTTTAAGACCAATTGTAACACATGAAAAGCAATAAATGGTATGAGTATGAGTACATCATTGTATTGTATCAATCAGATTCAAACATGGAGAGTCCGGCACTTTATAGCTAATCCCGCAATGGCTCCTCATAGTAGTATATTGCCAATTTGAGTTAGCAGCCTGTGTATCTTGGAAAGTAATGATATATCATACGTCTTACCGGGTGTAAATCGTATGCTGATGTGTTCACTGGTGCCTTTCTTCAGTCTGCAAGGAGTGCGCTTGCATGGTGTCAGTTGCACCCTCTCCGGTAGATTGTCAAATGATTTTCCTGAAACAATACAATTGAATATATTAGTACTCTGTGATATATTCTCATTCTTGACAGGTTTTGGATGCTTGGTTGTACCTATAGTGCTACTCTTTAGTTTTCATCAACAAAATTATACACTCTTAAATAATTTTAAATCGAAATAAATTCTGCGTTCATATTATGTGCTTTACTCTATCATAAAAAGTAAAAGTGAAAAAGAATAAAACTTCTGATGTTATTTTCTTCATTATTTAATATACCGTAGTCTGTACACAATGGTAGGTATACACCTACGAGAAACAAAAAAAACCCTTTAAGCCAAGGGGTGTTCAGTTCAGGTATAGATAAATGGAACAATTTTTGTTCTACTTGGTGCAAAAATTAACCTAGAGTTAGGTTATATCGGTTTTTAAAATAAAATTTAATTAGATTTATATTCTATGGCCATATAAGGTAATTGAAGTATGTATTTGAATATTAACTAGTTCGTTTTAAAGTAGGTAGATACATAGGTGATGGATAAATGATGTATGTTGCTATTTTTACTTCAAACTACCTACTTTACAAAAACACTCCATAGTGTTTTTACCATTAAGGTACTAATGTGAAGTGAAGGCCGGTTTTTTCCCAAAATTGAATGCTTACCTACATGTAGGTACCTACATTATAATAACAATTTGTGAATATTTAACTACCAACATTATTCACAAATTGTGGTTTATTTGACGTCAACAATCTTTGTCAGCTACCTTTTGTCAGTCTCGTTTCCATGAACATGAAACTAAAACAAAGGAATGCTAAACTTGTATGCAATGATCGAATCATGGGAATCCTGCTAAGAATATTTTAAAGGCTTATACTTTGCTTGGAATACAAATAAGGAGCGCACCTTAGGACTATGATAAAATTATAGAACTGATCTCTTCCGATGTCTATTATTACTTTTAGTACTTCTTAGGGATGACTTCCGTTAAGCAACCATACGACGTCAATATAATATCGTAGAAAATGATGGAATTCCCAGAACGTAGGTACCTACCAGAAAAATATAAAATAAAACAGTAATTATACTACATATAACAATACCTGAACTTTATAGGTTTCCTAAATTTGCAAACACAAACTCAAATAGGTAGGTACTTATTTATTTTTTATTAAAATTTAGTCATTCACATGTCTCATTGCTATCCAGATCTAATAAATAATTCAACAAATAATAAGTCGTATACGTTAACTTAACTACTCAACCGTATCTTGAAAACCTGATGTTGACTCATATCGCACTATTTCACTCCAGTTTCCCAAACGAACCGTAATCTTCCTAATTAAGTCTCTGACCTTCACATGAGTAAGAAGAAGCCATTAGGGCATAAGAGGGTATGTTTCCATGATTCAAGCTTGCCCGTGCTATTGGCAGTAAGTAGTCATCTCTGATTCCGCACACCTTGGATAGAAAGAAGGGCACGTTTGTCGCAGCAATGGGTTATTTTTAAATTCCTAAACCCAAGCTCATACTAAAGTAACCCCTGGTTAGCCCAACAGATCCCGACATATACTAGAAAATATTAAAATTTTAATTGTAACCCCTTAAACGGCCTCATGTAATGTTAATAATGCGTACGTAGCCCTTCACGCCATTAGATAGAATTAGCAGCCAAGCCCGCGAGACTATGCCGGCACTAGTCGCCCGTGACCGTGGCCTTCTGTTCTGTTTGACTAGACTGCAGCAGGTACATTCTTACCTATGTCGCAGGGAAATAGCCGAATTCAGTGAAATAGCCGAATACCGATTGGCAAATTTGGCCAAGACTGGGGATAACTGTTTCTCTGAGGGTCCGGAGCATCTTTGGCGGAAGATTGAGGGTATGAAGGAAGGGCAGGTTCCCCGGGGTTCTTTCCTCTATACTACCTATTCTTTAAAAATGTTTAGAACGGTACTTACGTACACGCAATATTTACAGTCCCCCACCCCCCTCCAACCAATCTCGTAACTCGTTATTACATGATAAACAGTTTTAATCCACCATCCGTCACTACTGACGACCAATAAACCCCAAATCCCTAGAGTATTCGGCTATTTCACTGAATTCGGCTATTTCCCTGCGACATATCTACTAATATCTTTGCAGGTTCAAAGCCTGCTGCCGAATAGCACTTATTTCGCTAACCACGTCGCATTGGGTAACGTGTTAGCTAAAGCTAGGCACATTGACATGCACAGATTATATATTAGTCTTTTTATATTCTACCGGGTGTTAACAAAAACATTCGCTGGATTTTTAACAGTTCGTGAACGTGAAAATGTAGTAAGTAACAACAATTTTTTCATACTTTTAGTCACCTACAGCCACAACACGAAATCCTATGTGGGGACTATAGATAATTTTATTAATTTTATACTTCACAAGCTGCCCGCTCCGGCTTCGCACGGGTTCATATAAGAATAAAATAGTCCATCCCTGTAAAATATAATTTATTCTTATACTAATCGATTGCTCAAGGTCCACCTATTTTGTATTGATAGTTTTAAACAATTTTTAGATAAAGTTGTTCATGAGTATAGAGCAGAGCTCCTGAGTCCTGACTCCTAGCAAAAGTTCGACGAATGGTTTTGTTAAAACCTTGTTTGTACACTCAAGAATATAAGTAACAAGATATATTTATATGTGTAATATAAATATATTTATATGTGTAATATAAATATATTTATATGTGTAATATAAATATATTTATATGTGCAAGAATATAAGTAACAAGATAGTTTTCAACTTTTGAATGTCAAGCGTGCCAGCCATAGGTCACGACCTAAAA
The DNA here is from genome assembly GCA_947369225.1 of Hofmannophila pseudospretella. NCBI lineage: Eukaryota > Metazoa > Arthropoda > Insecta > Lepidoptera > Oecophoridae > Hofmannophila > Hofmannophila pseudospretella. Next base: position 8,218,477 of record OX376330.1, on the reverse strand, counting down.
CTTCTGGTCTTCATCTAACCCGACTTGTATATTTTCAAGTACAGTTTTGGTATACCTGCTGGTTTGAAAGACACTCTAGATATGACCGTGATATTTTTGTGCAAAGTTTTACAAGTTCTCTAATAATTTCAACTTGCAAAAGTTGCATATACCTGCTGATATTTTAAGAATGCAAAAGCCAAAATCTGTAACTACCTAAATATACTTTTTAAAAGAATTTAAAAGTTTAGCACGAAACGGAGCAAATTAAACATGTTTACTAAATAAATCGCGGATATTTATATACCTAAGTACCGAAACGAATACAACTTTCAGTAAGAAATACATCTACTAAAAAATCAGGACAAAGTACGCAACTCTGTTAGATAATGTTTTTGCTTAAGTAACAAAGAAGTATACCCGTTTACTTACCTATATACACGATCTCATGCAATGATTATATGGCATTTTCATTACACTTTGTTAGACATACCTACTGCCTAAGCTTCTGTTGTTTTTATTTAGAAAGATATCTTGTTTCTCAGATAATTAGTAATTACACGCCGCTGCATGGTAGACGCATTAATTGTAGTCTTAGAGTATGAGTTGTTGGAACATATGCAGTGTCCGTTACGATTGTAGCACCGATGCACTGCACTTTAAACCCATTAAATCTTTAATAGCTATACTTAGCTGGTCGACACTTAACCACATTATATACGAATAATTAGCATAGCTAGTTTTATACAATACTATACCTACTTGATTGGTAAAATGCAGCAAGGGCATTTTAAGGTTATAAAATATATTTAAAATAGTTGTTTTTTCATCATAATAGATTTTTTTTTCACGTGATCTGGTTAAAAACTAATTTCGATCTTTATCCTTTGCTTTGCAAAATTTTTAAATTTTCCGTTGAATTTGGAGAGAAGTATAAAAGACTATATGATCTACGTATTTTTTTTAATAAATAAGGAGAGCAGATGAGCAAACGGGCCACCTGATGTTAAGTGGTCACCGTATTAATAAGAGAGGGTTTTTGATGCTCTGCTAACCTTGAGGACTAAGATGGATTGCCTCGTGTGCCGGAACTTACCCTTACCCTTCAAACCGAAACACATGCTTCACGGCAGAAATAGATAAGAGGGTATGGTACCACCCCAGGCGATCCTTCACATTAGGATCTACCACTACAAGCAGAAATATATATATAGATTAATAATAATTTTTTTAAGAGAGGGATAATGTGTGAATTATTATTAGGTATATTATAGCACCAATTTCATATAATTATGATGTGGTAATTACTTCGTATTTATTGTACCTATCTACACTAATACACTTTACGTTATTGGATCCAACGTAAAGTATAATTATCTAATTATTTCCAAAGTTCGGCTATACATGTATGACGCAGTGCATCGCACGCGCATTTCTGTGAACGTAACTAATAAGTAAACCGAGATGAAAGCAGGTCGAGCGTTAAGTTAAGTTGCGTTCGAGCATCCCCGACATTATTCGCTTAAATAACTTATTTGTATTAGACTTTCTCACATTTATAAAAAATATCTAAAATACCAGGTAAGTTTTACAAAAGACTTACCAGGACATTGGTCCACATTGGTAGCTGCCGCGAGAGCAAGAAAGGCGAAGTACACGACTGCACTCAGTGGAAACATGGTTACGTCTGTGCTGAACTGAACATCAGTCGACCATCGCACTGTCGGCTTGTCAGCAAGTCATGCAATTGTAACACCAAATAAGGAGAGCCGTAGAGCCATCGACTTAGAGTGTAAAATTAAATGTCTAAAGGTTCTAGCACGTTGGTCACTGTTGTATGTGATTATTTGTGTGACAAACAAAGGAAGGACCTGACAAAGTGTTCTAAACAGAGATAAGTATAGGTATAATGATAGGACGGACCCAAAGAATTCATATTTCTGGAGGTCTTGAAACTTTCTTTCCTGTTGATTAGTTGGTGGGTATAAACTCGTACAATAAGTTTTACCAAAACATAAATTCTTATCAGTCAGGCAACCTAATAATTTGAACCCCTTTCTGATTTTTTAAATGCCATGAAAGTAATATGAAAATTCTACTGAATGTATTTGTTATGAATGTAATTGATCTATCTATCTATATCTATCTACTGAATGTAATTGTTAATGATTTAATAATATGTAATTTTATTAAATCATTAACAATTAAAAACAAGGATATGGGAACAAAAATATGAAATTAAATTAAGTCCAAAAATTCAGTCTTTTATTTTTAAAACCGAAAGTTCTATACAACATACCTATTATACTCGTATAGGTAAAGATTATAAATAGTTAAAATTTTCAAAAAGAAATCACAGTCCTCCTTTCTTCGTATAATACCTATATTATGAATATTAAAGAAGATAACCAAATAAAATTAATAATAAACGAGTAATTTAGTTCACTATAGGTTTAAAGATATGTATCATGCTTAAGAATCGTGTTCTTCACATGCGATTCTATCGCTCATCATGTGACTTGATTTGCAGGCGTCCATGACTTCTTACATCGTGTTGAGATCGAATTTGTCTAAATAAATTACAAAAAATAATAACAATTCAAATGTCATTTAATAACAATAAATAATTGGCTATCCCATAATTTTGATAGATTCTTTGGTACTTATAAGTAATTATTTTTAAGCTGGGTTTTCACTTGATCGATATTGTTGGTTTCCAAAGTTTCATAGATGTAAAAAATCTGCTAATTTTTTTTATCTAGAGATGTCTCTCATATTGAAAAGTCCTAACCCAAATGTGTTTTTGGTTGGTGGGCGGGAAAATTGATGTGCAAGGAGTCTGAGGTTCACCATACTTCAAACAGAATATGAATTGAATGAATGAATTGACTATTATTCGATCGAGTGAAAATTTAGTCTTAAAAATCTCGAGGTCCGCGTAACACTCAAATTTATTTCACCGTATTGTTTTCACCATCAACCCATTGATTTTTATAATACTGTTCTATTAGTAGTCGCAGATATCCCTGAGTTGCTGGGTCTGGGTGCTTTAAGGCGGAAGGGTCGATATCTTCCGAGCCGATGTGGTCGACAATATCGTCAGCGTCCGGTGTGACGTCCGCTAGGATTTCTCGGAGTAACTTCTGCAAAGGACTCTGGGTCTGTACTAAGACTGCGTAACAGAGCACCATTTGCTTGTTCTCGTTGTACACCCGCCATCGTAAGTGACCGCGTTGGTTCTGTTAAAAAAATTGGCATAATTTCAACTTCGACATGAATGTGTAAATATTGATAATACAAATTATTTTACACAATCATGTCGTAGTTGTGTAATATTTTTTTGGAATATTGAGTAGGTATTAATTCAATCAATGCTGTTTTACTGTCTCTACCTGATGTAAAAATAATATACTTAAGAAACATTAAATGATCAAATTTCAACTTTCAATTTTATTTGAAAACCTTCCAAGTGTAATAAGTACATTTTTTTATTGGTGATACAACAACTGTTAGAGGTTTAAACTTGTTGTCTATGTTTATGGTTTGACATCGTGTGTCTTGTGTTGTGTTGACACTTTGTGAAAATTAATAAAGTATATCCATTTATCTCAAGATAATCGCCTGTATTTCTAACATGGTAGCATGAGCGTTTGGGGCGGATATCCACGTTAAATTATGGATAAAATATTATTTTCGCTGTTTATCTGCTGAAGTATCAACCTAAAAAAATGACTAGCGCATCTGGGCCTGGGGCCGTCGTCGTAATGGAGAAGCTCAATGGAATTTCGAATTACACGAACTGGAAGTTCGTGATGAAAATGACATTGATCCATGAAGACCTATGGGATTGCGTTAACAGGCAGGATACTGGTGAGCTGATATGCGAAGAAACAAGAGAAAGCCTTGGCGAAGATTGGCCTGAGTGTCCTACCCGTGGCGTTTACGCACGTGAGAAATGCGACTACTGCGTGCGAGGCTTGGGAGAACCTCCAGGAAGCCTATGAGGATAAAGGCTTGTGCAGAAGATTGGATCTACTGCGTATGTTATTTGGTTTAAAGCTTGAGCAGTTCACAGGTATGGAAGCTTACTTGACCAAGATTAGTGATACTGCACAGCAGCTTTGTGACATAAAAGCTCCCTTGGATGACGAATTTTTAGCTGTGATTATGTTGAGTGGTCTACCAACTAATTATGACCCTCTAATAATGGCTTTAGAAAATTCGAACCAGAAGTTAAGGAGTGAGCTTGTAAAATTGAAACTTTTACAAGAGAGTTCTCGACGGAACAATGGCTTACAAATGTTAGAGTCGGCGCTAGTCGCACCGCAACATGCACAGAAGCAAGTGAAGTGCTTTCGTTGTAAGAAGCCTGGTCATATTTCAAGAAATTGTCCTATGAAGGTTAGCAGTGACAAGAAAAAGGACAGTTCTGGCAGTGGAAAGCATGCCATGATGTTGTCAGCTTTATCGGTAGATGTGCAGCCTGATTCGTGGTACGTTGATTCGGGTGCATCGTGTCACATGACTAACAAGGCGGAATTTCTTGATGACTTTGTGGAAGAAAGAAGCTTGCATGTAACAGTGGCAAATGGTGAAAAACTTTTTAGTGCTGGTCGAGGTAACATAGACATTGTTGTGAAAGACGGAATAAAAACTCTTTTAGATGTAATATTTTTTCCGAAGTTGTCATGCAATTTGATATCTGTCAATACTTTGACAAATCGTGGCTACAAGGTTGTGTTTAGTTTCGATGTTTGTAATATTTACAAAGATAATATTTTGGTTGCAACTGCGACTAAAATACGTGGAATGTATAAACTGGAAACCTTTGTTTCACCTTCCCAGAAAGTTTCATCGGGTACGGATCGTACATTAGTTGTAGATTGTGAACGTTCCCTGCTTTCGTCGACAGAAGTGAAACACCAGCCTGTAGAGTCGATCTCGTCTGCGCCTGTGATGCCGGCTGTAGCAACGACTGATACTGTTAGTACGAGTAGTGCGTCGCAGGATGTATGGCATCGTCGTCTGGGACATTTGAACAGGAGATCGATGGGATTGTTGAAAAAAGGTATGGCAGATGGTATTCAATTTGACAAATCCGTTTCGGAACCGTGTATTCCGTGTATTGAAGGGAAGGCTACTAAATTACCTTTTCCGAAAAAGTCTAAAAGTAGAGCTACTGAGTTTTTAGATTTGATTCATAGTGACTTATGTGGTCCGATGCCTCAAAACTCTTTTGCTGGCGCGCGTTATATTCTGACTTTTATAGACGACTATAGTCGGAAGGTGTTTTGCTATTTTCTTGATTCAAAGGACAAAGTGTTTGGTCTTTTTAAACAGTTTAAAGTGCTTGTTGAAAACCAAATGGAAAAGAAAATAAAGGTCCTTAGAACCGATAATGGTGGGGAATATATGAGTAGGGAATTTCAAACATATTTGAAAAACTGTGGAATTAGACACCAAACTACTGTTCCGTATTGCCCACAACAGAATGGCGTAGCAGAACGAGCGAATCGTACCATCGTAAAGACAGCTCGCTGCATGCTGCAGGATGCAGGTTTGGATCAAAAGTATTGGGCTGAAGCCGTGAACACTGCGGTTTACCTAAGGAATCGATCACCAACAAAGGCTGTTTTGGGCGCTACTCCAGAAGAGAAGTGGTCTGGATCAAAGGTAAATCTGAGTCATTTAAGAATTTTTGGCTGTGCAGCTTTTGCTATGATCAATAAAAGGAGAGGGAAACTAGATTCGAAGTGCAAGGAATACATTTTTGTTGGGTACTGCGATGAATCGAAAGGATATCGATTGTTAGATCCCTTGGCTCCTTCTGAATGTATATTTGCTAGGAACGTTAGATTTATTGAGAATAAGTTTCACAAAAATATCGAGAAATCTGAAGAACCTGTGCAATATATGATGATCTCTGATAATCCTGTTGTAGATATTACTGAACAGAACGGAGAGTCCGATCAGAGCGGAGGATTGAAGCAAGACACTGAGAGTATAGAGGAAGCTGAGAGTATGGAGACGTTGACAGATCCGTCAGATCCCACATACGTACCTTCATCCGAGGACTCTGAGGACAGTCTAGCTGTTTTCCAAAGCTTGGTAGACGATGACGATCCAAAAACTGTTAGCGAGGCGCTTAATGGACCGGAAGCAGAGCAATGGAGAGCCGCTATGAAGGACGAATACCAATCTTTTATCGACAATAAATGTTGGACACTTACTAGTTTGCCGAAGGGGTCGAAGCCTGTCAAATCTAAGTGGATATTTAAAAAGAAAAGAGGTCTGAATGGTGAACTCCTACAATATAAAGCTCGCTTGGTTCCTAAGGGTTTCACGCAATAATATGACGAATTGTAAACCGGTGAAGACACCAATGACTGTCGGTTTAAAACTGATGAAATGTACTGAAGTTCCGGAGGGTCTCGATTATAGAAACTTGATCGGATCTTTGATGTACTTAGCAGTCTGTTCGCGTCCAGATATTGCCCATACTGTAGGCATGCTGAGTCAGTTCAATTCATGCTATTCTGAGACTCATTGGAAGACCGCGAAGCGCGTGTTAAGATATCTCAAAGGTACGATAGATTATAGCATAACCTATGAAAAGGGTGGATTGGATGTCACAGGTTACGCTAATGCAGACTGGGGTTCAAACGAGTTGGACAGGAGGTCTTACACTGGATACGTTTTCAAAATCGGTAACAATGTTACGTCCTGGGAAAGTCGCAAGCAAAGAACCGTTGCGCTTTCGAGTACGGAGGCCGAGTACATGGCCGTGTCTGACGCGTGTAAGGAAGCCATGTTTATTCGATCTTTCTTACACGAGGTAGGTGAAACAAATGTTAATTTTACTATTTACAATGACAATCAGTCGACGCAAAAATTAACGAAAAGTCCCATGTTTCACGCTAGGTCGAAGCATATTGACATTAGACACCATTTTGTTAGGGAGTTGGTAGAAAATAACATCTTAGAGGTCAAGTACTTACCGACTTGTAATATGGTTGCAGACATTTTAACTAAGCCCCTGCCGTTAGATAAACATGGTAAATTTGTGTCAGATTTAGGTTTATCATAAGAGTGTAGTATTTTGTTTCTTTACGTTATTAAGGACAGTTGTAAATTGTTTTTTGAACTTATGAACTTACTATATGTTATGTTTGTTGTACATGCAAGTTTAAGGGGTCGTGTTAGAGGTTTAAACTTGTTGTCTATGTTTATGGTTTGACATCGTGTGTCTTGTGTTGTGTTGACACTTTGTGAAAATTAATAAAGTATATCCATTTATCTCAAGATAATCGCCTGTATTTCTAACAACAACAACACGATAGACCTGATGGAAATTATTTCAGTAAAATAATGCACGAATGTGTAAAATGACTTGTTCAGTGGAAGACACATCAAGCTATAAGTTTTTGTTATGATTCCTTGACATTTGTATCAATGTATCAAATAAGTTAAAACGACAAGGTATTCTTTTAACTTTAGTCGTTAAAACTTTTATGGAAACCGAGTCGTAACATTGGCACCTTATCTACTGAAGACATAATATACCTACGTCACACAGACACCTAAGTATAAGTATATAGGTAACTAACTCTGTGCTACGTCATAGGCGGGTATCACTACATAGGTACATACATACCTGCGAGTATAGTCTCAAAAACTGGTTATTTACAATATGTAATAAATAAGTGTTTTATAAAAATATGGACACGTGGCGAGGAAAAAAACCAAATACCTATTATAACAGAACTGACTTTTTATGTGTTTTTTTTCCCCAGTCGCTTACGCATTTCAACAATTTTTGCCAGCCTACATACTATACATATAAGGGCAATTAATTTAATAATTATAAAAATGTATTCATGCTGAGAGTATCTTTTACATTTTCTCATAAAACAGGGCCTGTACTTTAGCGTCTCGATAGCTAAAAACAATATTAAACTATGTAGTTAGTTGCTTTGCTTTGCTATCGTGTTATTATTCCTGTAGTTTTTACTTTTCCTGTTTTTGTGTACAATAAAGTGTTTCTATCTATCTATCTTTGGTCAATACAGGTACTTAGGTATTTTGGTACTTACAGCCTGTACAAGTGGGATATTTAGCATTTTATAAATGTTTAGTTGTTGTAAAGTTGTGGAAAAAAAATGATAATTTGTACGAATGGCGACGCAGCCATGGCATGTAGGGTTAGTGCAGTGCAGTAAATAATATTTTAGGCATTTCACTAATTTATCCTACATTCCTGTAGCGAGATTTTTTTTGCCAGATGCGATAAAAATATGGATTTATATAAATACTGGTGGTAAGCGTCGCACTGGTGTACATAATTATTATTACTAGGATGTATCATGTTGGGTTCTGTCTATGTCGTAATTTTTGTCATACATTGCGTAATTTTAAAAAACCGTTATTTTGACGAATTCTTCAGGATATGGGTTCTACTCCACTTTATACATATGTCATGTTTGTTACATTTACATGTTTTTCCAGGCAGACTGTATTCGGTAAGTATATTACACTAGCGTCGATACAGTCCGTCAAAAATAGTAGAAATTAAATAATGGCGACATTATCATCATGTTCATTCATTCATCTACTGAAATAGTATGGAAATGTCATTGAGTCAATGTATGGAAAGTTGCCATTATTTAATTTCTACTCTTTTTTGACGGGTGTACCTAAGATATTTACCAGAGCCATTCGTGAGGGCACAGTCATGACGCTGGTGAAGGAAGTCGCGGCGTTAGTCGTCACTGGACAGTCCACTGTCTCACACGGATCTGAAAGCGTAATCGTCACCAACTGGATCTGTCTACAACTCTCTTTTTTTTCTTTCTTTTCGGTTAATGGCATTTCGAAGATATGAATTCTGCCAATGAAGAGCCAGTCATAGGAGTAACAAGATTAGGTTTTTTAGGCTACAGGGTAGTTGAGATATCACTCCAAATCGACCTGTGTCTACAATTCTCATAGGTTTTTTTAATGAGTCACTCTAGAAACGGGATAGTCATTATTTATAAATAAAATATTTGGTCCAGAGATAATAAAGTAACGGCTAGACTCTCTATGAGTCTAGCCGTTAACTTTTGGATTCAAGCACCAGCCAGACATCAAATCCTGTAGGTCTACCATTGAAACTACACCAACTATTTGGCCAAACGCACCTTTGGCCAAAAAGTCTATTTTAACTAAAAGCACCTTTTAACTAATCTAGCATCGTAACCTATGTGAAGAACCTATGATCAGAAAGTCATAATTCATTAAACTATCAAACTTTAGGTGAATTAAAAATGTTGAATGTCGCTTACCTGGGGTTACGTCCGTGCTCAAATTAATGAGATTGATATTGATCACCACATCGTTATCTAAATTACTCGACGCAAAACCTGAAACGTAATAAGTATGTATTGGTAAAGAGCAACGCAATAGAAAGCACAAAGTAATAGAGTTAGATAAGTTAAAATTAAGCTACTATAGCCTTAAAAGCATTGCACGAGAGTGTAGCACAAGCGCCGCCGGATGGAATCCACATTTGGAATATTCTTCATTTCATTTATGGCTGCCCATTCCTAACACAGGTATTTTAGATACTTACTCGTAGTTAATAGAATCAGGCGTTATTTTTCGGAAATCCATTATTAAATATAAAAATCATTTAAGAAAGAAATACCCACATCTCACCCTCGGATTCGCCCTCCTCACAAGGATAACCAAATCCAGAAGAATTTACAATCGCAAATGATGACAAATCCGATGATGTTATAAGCATTGAGAAAGTGTGAAATGAATATAAAGATTATTTAATTTAATTTAATGGTAGGTCCCATTCATTTCACACTCTCTCAATCCTTATAATGAATAGCAATATTATATTCTGCTAGAAAAAGCATTTTAGCCTAGTTGGAGTGGTTAGTATAACTTACCAGCGAAGAACTCCACATTGACGGACACGTCTTCTCCGAGAGTGATGAAACACGGCTGCCTCCGGCTACACCCCTCGATGTTCACCGTCCGGAGGTTGTAAGCCGACCCTGTAACAATATATGACAATAACTCCAGATTCATCCTTAGTTTTATGTCTTATTGAGGTTCGAAACCGGGTTAGACAGATGTCAACCCGGTGATACCACGAGGAAGAATGGTATCATCATCATCATTAACTGGGACCCTTCCCTATTTTTACTTGGTCCTTCGACTTGGCCCACTGCTGGTTCAACAGTGTTGACAGTGCCCGGGCACAGCCTTCTAATAATAGATATTTCTGAACTCTGTCCAGAGGCTCTGGGCAAAGTCGACACTGCCCGGGCAGTGTATTGCTAACTCTGCATAAACTTATCATTGTATTTATTCTTAAGCTCAAGAAAGTTCGAAATAACCAAGGGGGCAAAGGTTCCGTATGCAAAGCAAGTATTAATTAACTTTTTCACGACGATACGATAACGCAATAATTTTATTATTCTAAATCCGCATACAGATAAGAATGCTAAAAATAAAACAACAACTGACTTGTATTGTAAACCTACTCTAATTATAGACACATATAGACTACGAGAGTATGTCACTCTGCTGTATGTAGACTTCCAAACATAGTTGGTTTCCTTTATAAACGTGGTTATTATCTTTGTAGGTAGGTACCTCGTCTGTCTTCGAAAGTGAGTATTTATGAACATGCTACGGATATTTGTGTTAAGCAGTGTAAAGCTTGTGTAAATACGTCGGAAGTATTCTATTCATTGGTAGAAAATGATAAGCATATCAAGAAATAACTCAAAGAAATTTTAAAACTCTTATATATATTAAAATATATTTTTGATTTCACTATACCTATTTTTTTAAATTGACAGTTACATACATCTTCGACCGTTGGTAGCCGTCACAGACGGCAAAGGTCTCGTTGATGTTTTTTAATTTGAAATTCAAGAAAAGTACTTTTTTTCTAAAATAGTTGACCAATTGTTTGTCTGTGTCTAACTAAAGTTAAATCGACTATTAAAATGCCGAGAGCTCCGTATTTTTATGCGAAGATTGAATAAACTGCATAGGAATATTATTTTCTAGAAACGTAGAAATTATCATAAGAGTCCAGAGCTCTGTGATTTATTCATGATAAGTATGATATCTGATTGTGACTTTTTATTTACAAAATTTTCTTATAAATATTGTCGTACGTTTTAATTCGTCATCAAACTAATCACATTATCACACCTCTAGATAATATATCTACCTAAGTAAAACTCATCAAAAGTAATAGGCTAAAAATCTAGAAATACATCACAAAAGGGACGATTTTCCCTGATAAAAGGCACCTAATCAAATCAAAATTAATCTTTAATTAGGTATAAATTTCAAGATCGGATCACAGTTGCCGCTATACCTAATCTTTCCAATAACAATTAGTGAATAATGCAGGTGAGTAATTAGGTATAAGTTGGTACGTAGCCACAGTTACATGATCGTAAAGTTTATGATATCATAAATGCCCTGATTTACTGGTAGACACGTAATCAACGTATCTTGGTATCTTGCACGATGCCATGTGTTACTTACTATCTATATTCCTAACTTTAGTACCTATTATATTTTGTTAGTAGCTCTAAGTAGGTACCTTTTGTTTGTTTTATTGTAATGTTAAAACTTAAAGACGATAATTTTAATTAATCAATTATCTTTAATCACTGACACTTACAAATTAGTATCAATTAAGCAAGTCTTTGCAAATAAGTCATTGACCATTGTCATGCCGAAAAAGCATGAATTCCAAAATTGCATTGAGGCAATTGGGAATTTTTAATCCCGTCAAATATTGAATGGTCAAGTTCCATTCCAAAAATTAGCTAAATTTCAGTATAATTCATCTATTTGTAATGGTTGTGTAATTTCCCATTTAATTTTTTTTAAACTGTTTAATCCTTTAGGTAGGTACTGCAAGACCCTTTGGTGATCGATACCTACACTACAGGTATCTACTATTGTCAGTTTTCTAATCGTTGAAGTAATTACTTACCTACCTGGGTACTAAATACCTACCCATAGATTTTAAGTTATTTTGCTGATAAATAAATCCGTTGAATGACGAAATTGCATCATCACCTTTCCCTTGATAAGCTTAGGCAAAATAAATCCGTAGATTGCATTACCTAGTACATTTGCTGATAAAAAAAACCAAATAAAAATACGCAGAATATAACATGCTAATAATATAACATACATGCTTTACTGCATAAAGTATGGCGATCCATTTATGGCCTAATTTTTGTATATCCCCCTGTCACCGATGATAAGCAGTCTTCTGACTAGCGATTCCTCCGGGCCGTTGGCACCCGTTGATCAAGGTTCGAAAGCTCTCGTGTTTGACCTTCCATTATTACATGACAGGCTGCCATTTGACGTGCCAAAGAAGCCGTCCTATGAACCTATGTTCGCAATTGCCTTGTTTGTTCGGCAGGGTGCACCGCATGCAGATGAGGTTGGCTTTGGCGGACAACAAACACCTATGTTGAGCAGTTGTATGCTATGCATGAAATAAGGGTAGTAATATTTGTTATTAGGATTAAGAAATGATTCTACCCAGTAGGGTAAATAGACTGTAGTTTCGGGTGAAGAACGGTCTACCTGTCATACGAGGGAGGCGATTTTAAAGGGGTCATCGGGGTCGCGGGCAACCTAAGTGAGGGCTTTGACCCTGGGGAAGTATCTCCATCCAGTTCCCCAGTGTCAAAGCCCTCATAAGATTTTTTAACCTAAAATTCCATTAATGGCTTACCCTCATGCCTAACGGAGGGCTCCGGGGTCTCCAGTAGAAGTCTCCGGTGCGCGCCTAGCACTTTGCCTCGGACCCTTCTAGGAGTAAGTACCTATATATAGGTACTGCATAGTCTACAGTTATGTTCCTAACACATGTTTAAAAATATATCTACCTATATAAAATACCTATACCTACTGTTAACTAAATTATAGAAAAACAAGTAGGTACCTACCTATTATAAAAAGTTGCATCAAAGTTAAAACAAAATGCATAAAAATGATTTGAATAATGTATGACTAATGCATCATTTAGGCTGGCACTACACGATGACGGTTCCAGCGACGGTTCGGTTCAGGAATCGGCAATGTAGTCGACTGCATTCAAACACATGCGTTGCGCTCAAGCACCGCCCACTCGGTTCAGGAAACGCGCTGGTCGGTGCCAAATGGAACCGCGGTACGTGTAGCCGACAGCGCATTTTTGTTTTAGTTTAGAAGCACTGATTTCATGGAACCGACCAATACTGGAAGCGTCGTCGTGTAGTCCGAGCCTTATGGTTATTTACGATATAAGCAGGTAAGTTAAAAAAGTGGTTCATTTACGGAAGTTGGCGATGAACAATCGCGTAATCCACTCAAGGTTACGGCTAAATCTTGTAATATCACGTTTTCGATAGCTGCGGATACCTAAACGTAAATATCATACAGTTAAATAATAAGTTAATATACCTAACAATTAAAAAATTACCTTCGCGTGATTATCGAAACGGATATAGACAAACATGAGTGATGTGATGTTTAGAGGAATGTTTTATATTGCAGTTGCAGTAGTACCTACCACTCCTACTATGCATTATAGAATCAAACTTTGTAAAATAACTGTACATCTACATGTGAGAACACAGTAGGATTATTTTACACACAACCTAAAACACCCCCACCCATACTCACTCTTACCATTATCTTTACTAAATTCCTTAATGATTAAATTTTCCAAATTCCTTTTAGGTTAAGAATATAATTTGTAAATTGCTTGCACAGAAAGTGCGACGGAATCCCGACTTACAAGATACAGGTTTTCGACCTAGTTTGTAAGTCGGAGGTCCTTTTTTTGTGTGCCCTGTGATAAGTAAATAAACTTTTTCATTTTCATTTTATGGGGTGGTTTAAAGTTAAGAAATTGCGGTGGTTATCGATTCGCCGCTAACCTCGAGGACGCTAGGTGGGAGAGCCACACACCCAGCCCGGAACTCCATTTGCTGCTTGCGGCAGAAACAGTAAATCTTGGGAGTCTTAACTAAACTTAACTAAACTTGTTGGTTAGGTACTTAAGTTAAGTACTCACCGCAATCCTCAAAGATGACGGATGCGGGGACGGTTACGAAAGCCAACTGCAACAATAAGCCCACTAGCAACATTTGTCCCTGATGTTTGTTCAATGCACAAATCAAACCTAATCTTATTTGCTGGACGTCCTGTCGCTAAATATACTGACGCCTCACCCACACAGGCTAAGGCGATTATCGGCAAGATAACGCCCGTAAACGCTGATGCATTGGGTAAATTGATTTATTTGTATTATTATTATTTAATGGTTGGGTGATGATGATTTATTAGGGTGCGATGTGAAACCAGAAACAAACGGGATTATTTGTACCTAGGTGAGAAAGGTAAGGTAGGCAATACCTTGAAAATGAACTCTGGAACATACTGCGCTGGATCTTGGTTTCCGATACAAGAGTGCCATCGCTCTCTCTCTCTCTCTCTCATATACAATATACAGGGTGTTAGGCAGACGGTTGGCCAAAGAGGAATGGCGGGTAAGGAGGATTATTTGGAACCTATTTAGGCTAACTAAGCTATGTACAAAGCCGTAAGGCTTTTTTAGTTTTAGTTGTAGTTTAGTTTTATTTATTTATCAGTACCATTTTTATAAATTATTGTTTCCAACATATCCTCCATCTAAAACAAAAATAATTTGATGCAGACAACCACGACGAAAAAATTATGACATGACAAAGTCTCGAAAAAAAACTTATGACTTTGTACATAGGTAAGTTAGCCTAATTAGGTTCCAAATAATCCTCCTTACCCGTTATTCCTCTTTGGCCAACCGTTTACATAACATCTTGTATATATGCGTCGTTTCGAGCTAGTTATCCGCTTAGAGCTCCCGTAGATCCCTCTCACGCAACTTTATCGCTCTAGCGGTACCTATGCCTAGAGCTCAACCGGCCCTCATTAAACGCTGTCGGCGGGTGTCCCACGTATATTCGTTCGTCGCCCGACCCTCCTCCATTTTGAAAAGTGGTCGAGTCATCGAAGTCGGTCAGCTTTGGTTTCGCCAATGATGTTTGGTTCATGGCTGAGCCAGAGAATGGAACGGTAATGGTGGCACATTAGTGGCTCTCTCTCTCTCTCCAGCTATTTTTCCTTTCTCTCCACCCTTCATTCTCTCTTTAGGCATTTTTTATGGTCTGAAATTTTGGGAGAATGAGATTATGATCGGAGACGCCCCTGCTGATGTACATCATGCCTTTCCTGCCAGCAACCGCGACTCTACTCGGACACCTTCCTTGACTTGGATCTTCGTCAGGAAAGAACCACTAAATGTGCTTACTTATTCCCTGCACATTTAGATATTCATTCGGCTCATACCTAATGTGAAGGAAAACTGCCTATTAAAACTAAGTAACAACGTCGATGGATTACTACTAATCTACTGATAGATCGATGGACCTGTGCTGAGGGGTCATTCTTTGTCCTAAGTTCATAATTTACCGTCAGTTGCACGTAACGTCCTTAAAGTCGTGTCTTCTATTAAAATACATGGTTACCTACGCCCGCCATAGCTCTAAATATAATAGTGATGACAAAATGTTATCAAGGGGGCGCCACTAGTAGTTTTATAATCTATCTTATGGAGTTCGTTACGAAAAAAATAGTACCATTTAATTCCGCAATATTGTGAGGTTTTTTTAGTTTTTAGTTTTTTAGATGTGGCTGCTTTCTGGTCGGGAAAAATTTAATTCGGATCATCAACACGAAAGAAGAAGTTTCTGGTCAGGGTATAAGCATTGGACGTTTCTTGCAACTCACGGTAAGTATCCATCCACCTATACGATTACGATGTCGTTATTTGAAGAGCTTTGTAAATGGGTAATACTAAGCATTTTGTTACAGACCATTGTTTTTAAATCTTAGTGTATCCCTCTTTGGTGTATTCAAGCAAAAATTATAACAAACCTTGTTCTAGCTAGTGGCTCCTAATTTGCGCTGAATGAACGGGTTCCTGATTTTATTTTGTGCCTTGCAAATTGTTTTACATAGGTGCTTTTCCTGTATCAGTAGTGTTTTTACTTGAAAAACGTTCGCATGACGTGATCAATGTGTGGGACAGTGAAATAAAATAAAATAAGACATTGTGGCCCGCCCGATCCGTATTTGGCTGGTTTTTAAAAAGCCATACTTGGTCCGGAACGCTTCTTCTTTGGTTCGAACGGTGCAAATTCGTGGCAGAATCTGCTGGACAGCATTGAAATGTGTTTTACACACCAGCATTGTAATGACGGACGCACGGTACCCGTTCCCGTGTGAGCTGTTGTTGTCTCCGACGCCTGAGGGCGCCAGGGAGGAGCGACGTGACAACGCGCGGTGAATGCAACGTACAAGCTCTATTCCCCTCCCCCATTAACTTATGAACTATACTTTTAAGTATAGTTCATCACTTCATTGAGTCCGCTGTCGTATCAGCGGCACCCAGCACCGGAGCGCGGTAACGCTCCGAGACCCGCCCGGGTAAAGAGGTCCCACCTCAAGGCCCGTACCCTCTCCCCCCCGCGGTTTAGAGAGGATGACCTCGTTCGTAATGGCGAATTGAAGATTTTTTTTTACCTCTGACATGGCATGATTTTTATTAAAAAAACAATCGCATGTTTTCTCTCCCTTTAACGCGTTGAAAATGTAATGCACGTCTCTTTTTATCACATATAAATTTTAATGGAACGGACCCCAGATTACGAAGCAACAATGCTTGTAATAAAAGTCTAAACGGCAACATTTTTAGAAATCCCTTTACAAAATAGCGTCAATGTTGCCATTTTAGAGAGCGTTCTGTAACCAGTTCAATTAATTCACGTTGACAATTGTCCATCTTCCATTACTGTGTTAATAGCTGAAAATTTATCAAACTTGTATTTGACACAAGCAATGGAACGTGTACAGCTGTCAACGTGAATAATTTCAACTGGTTTTAGAACACACTCTTGGACTTGTAATTACAAATATTGTTACTTTATGAAATGGTTACAGCTGATTTTGACATTGGCAGAATGATGTTGTGTCGGTTGGAATTTAGAATTGTGGCTGTTTTAAATTCAGTTTTTGCGTAAATTACGTACAAATAAGACCGCCTGCTTACAGATAATTAAATAACAATGATAACAAACTCGTTTCATACCGTGCGTGCCTTAGTAGCAAGTAATTATTTGATGCTTCCGTTGAGGTTACGCCACAAACTAAATAAAGAGAAAGAACCTCCAAAAGTTGCCCCGGATGTCGTTAAGTTCTTAGAAACCACTCCAGAATATCAAGGCCTAAAGGACAAGCTACCGAGATCGCTGCTCAGAAAATACAAAACACCTGAAAGCATGTATTTGATAAACAGAAGCACAGCAAAAGAAATAGCTAGGACCATAAAAAAACACTTGAGAGGTGACGATCCTGTGGTCGAAGTTAACCCTGGATTGGGATTCCTGAGTCAAGAGTTACTGGAGTATTGTAATGGTCACCTATACATGTACGAAACATCAAATCATTTCGCACAGTATTTGAATGTAAGTGGTCTTTGGACAGTTTCTATTTTATGGGCTTATTACACTTGACACAAAACAAAAGTCAGTGTAAATGCATTCAATATGGTTAGTCTGCAATTTACATCATTAACAGAATCCTGTCTAACTCATCAACTATATCATTTAATAAATTCAGTCAAGGGTAATAAGATAGAATAAGAAGAAGAAGCTTTAGTTCACCAGTGGCATCGATTATTTATATATTTTTATATATTTTATTTATTTGTCAGTTTCACAGCATATTTCATATTAAAAATATAAATCAAACAATTAAAAATCTATAAATGCCAGTTACGAAACCAAACTATTACAAAGCTATTTAAAAAGGTAATTTAGCAAATAGTTACAAAATGAAAGAGAAAAAATTAAAAATAAAATAAAACAGAAAATAAAAAAGGCCTTACGATATGTTTGAGTGCTAACGATGTGTGTGTGTGTGTGTGTGTGTGTGTGTGTGAGAGCGATGAGGATAATGGTAGTGAGATTGGGAGAGAGAGTGGAACAGGAGATGGAAGGATTAAGACCGGGCCAATTGACGTATGACTTCATTGACGAACTGAGAGCGACTAAGGAAGAAAATGTCAGCGGTGGAGAAAAATCGTTCGTATAGATCAATGCTCCGGTTAAGAGGTGAGTGTAGCGCATAGTTGGTGCGTACGTGCACATGCTGTAACAGGCGCGGCAGGTGGCGGCGCGCCCAGCATCAGGCGCTCCACCAGCTCGGGGCTGTCCACTCTATTGCTGATGATATCGTGTACCATTCTCAAATCTGCAACCACCCTACGATCCTTTAACGATTGCATTTTGTTTTGTTTAAGACTGTCCGCATAACTATCAGGTTTGACTTTCTGAAAATAATTTACTTGCCGCAAGAACGATCGCTGGACAGCCTCGATTCTATCAGCGTGTGTGATATAGCAAGGAGACCATACAGGCGATACATATTCCAGGACGCTTCTTACATAAGCACAGTACAGAGTCTTGAGAACCGCGGATGAGCGGAGTGGCTTAGAGGCTCTGTGAATGAAGCCCAGCATCCTCACACCCTTCAAGACCATACTTTCGTAATGTGAGACAAAGAGAAGTTTAGAGTCCAAGACAACACCCAAATCCCTCACCTGCGACACCCTATTGATTCTGGAGTCATTTGCTAAATTAAAACTAAACAAAATGTTACGCCCACTCTTGCACAATCTAGCATATGAGCGAGCAATATAGTATCATTTAGTATTAGGTTTAGATTTGGAGGCCATCCTGAAATCAACACCCAATTTTTTTACAAACTACTTAAATGGAATAACTTAAATATCTATGACACTGCAAAACAATATTACTGTCATCAATTATTTATATGTATCTTACTAATGTTGCAGGATTTACAAACTCGATATCCAAACAGAGTTTCATACAAAATAGCAGACTTCTTTGGAATGTGGAAATTAGCATTTCAGGATAAGATTGACCAAGGGAACAGGATCAAAGAACTATTAGGTGACCTTGAAACTGAAGATAATGGTATGTTTTAACAGGTAGTAATAGTTAAATATAGAGTAATTCAGACATCACATCAGTGAACTTTTTAAAAAATAAATTGGACATAAAACTTTATATAATTATGTGTGACCTAATTAATTCTAATGAAAAGAAGTCACCTATTAAAACAAAGATTTTCTAGTGCTGATCTTTATGCTACTTGATTATTATTGTAAATTCTTAACTAAACTGATTATAATTGTAAATTCTTATTATTTGACATTCTTTTTGTTGGATTTTCTCATCAATTATTGGACATTGTCATCTTATTAGATATTTTTATGTTTGGGCATTCATTAATGTAAACCATTTATTATTGTAAATTTTTCAGACAGGATAGTGAAGATAGTAGGCTCCATGCCGGGACTGTCGTTTGTGAAACATCTGGTCAACAATATTGTGTTCCACAATATTTCAAGTCAGCTGGGCAGGCCTGATCTCTTTATGACTATGCCTGGCCACCGTTTTGAAGTAAATATCTTGACTTCTTAGTAGAGAATGTGCTTATAATAGAATGCAGATTTTTTTACTACTCTTGTTCTACTTTGTGAGGAATGTTACTGCCAAATAACTGATAGCTAACTAGATTATTCCCAGTAGTATTGTGGTAGGTATTACTGAGACATTTTCCCCCCACAAACATGCAGTTACCTAAAAAGGCATTTTAATCTAGTGACACATAGAAGATAATAGAAAATAACCAATTAGTTATTTATCACACAGTTTATATGACGTTGTTACAGTGTATACCAAAGTGTCCAAAAATATATGGTGTAAGGTGTAATCAATTATCACTTCTATTATTACTTTTTTATTGAAAATGTATCAATACAATACATCAGTTTCTTACAGACAATGAAATACAACAAGGCAAACACAAGTCGCTGCCGGCCCTTTTTCAGTTGCTTTTCGACTACAAATTACTGAGTAATGTGCCGACAGTCCATTTTCTGCCATGGACACATCCTCCTAACACCAAACAAGTTACAATGGTATGTTTCAGACAATACAATATTTTAGCCAAAAAATAATTATAAGCTCTTGTTTCAGTGACTACTTTATTAAAATTCTAAGTACTATAGTTAGATACGGGAATCATACCACGGTTTGGGGTTGTTTTGAGCTCGCAAACCGTAGTAAGGTTTTTTTCGTACTGACAATTGCTGTTGGTCCTAATGACCTTTACAGCTTCACCGGGGTTTTTGGGGCGAGCGTTAAGTGCGCTCCTAAAAACTACAATAAGAAGCGACTGCCTAAGGGAACCCAGGTGGGTACGGACCTCGGCTTAGGACGTCGCTGGGGAGGGAGTGGTCGGGGAGAAGCGGCCTGGAATACGCCGATAGCGCGTGTAAGCGCCAGAAGCGGGTCGCCTCCCGCGCCGGCGCGGGCGGTATGTAGGTGCTGTGTGTGAACTACTATCGGGTGGGGGGCACCGTAGTAAGAATCCCGTGTCTAACTATAGTAATGACAATAATCACGACTCCTTAAAAAGTTATGAAGTTCCCTGCTTTGAAGTTTTGACTTGCGAAATAGACATTTGAAGTATTTATGACATAAACAGTCATAAATACTTCAAATGTCTATTTCGCTCGAACATATCAACATTTTGATGTTATTGATATTGCAGATGGATGACTACCGTCTATATCTGGTCAACATAACACGGAAAGAGAAGTTGCCATGCCCGCCAGAATATTTGCCACTACTGTGGTACTTCTTCAAGCCTCATATATTTTCTAAAAGTACAAAAGTTATCCCTATGTTAGAGTGAGTAACTTTACTTGTTAATTTGACATCTATTGTTGTATTGTGTGTGTGATGGATGATAAAGCTTATCAACTTGTAATATTTATACATAATGAAATTACATTATAGTGTATATACCATCTATCATCGCGATTAGATTATTGAAGTACCCACGCATATTTTCATTTCTAAATGCTGATCTTTTAAAAAAAATACTTTGATGTTAATGGGACAGGCCTAGTCTTAGGCTCAATTTACATAGCCGCGGAATGGAATGGAAGCGAATTTTCGCAACGTAATTGTACATAGCATAATGAACTTTATGTCAATTGTGTAACATACAAACTAAATACGCTTAACCGCTAGGGGAATTCTCGAGAATGCACGAGCATTGCCCGGAAGACGCGCGACCTGTTTTTTGGCTCGTATTTGATATAATGAAAAGGTAGACCATATTTGGTCTCCTGTATAGTCTGTCAAAATGGTACAGTCTCACACAAAAAGTTAAGTGTTGTTGTTGTTATTGAATTTTCATTTCTTTTGTTTTTCCGGTCGTCTTTTGTTTTGATCGTTCCCCCTGTTCACATAGCCACGACCATTGTGGATTCGAGTGTAACTTATGAGCATTGAGCACAGTATGAAGGAACATTTCTATTAAATTAATTTATAGAGCAGTTAGGCCTAACATAGGAATGTTTGATCCAAATAAATAAATTTGAATTTTATTTACAGACAATGGATACCGGGATGTGGCGTGTGGCTTATAACAGGTCAAGATCCCCCAGACACAAAGAAAGAAATATCGCCAGGGAAAGACGACGCGCCTCTACCTCATATGACCATCTTCACCGAATTTGGTGATCTGACACTTGGACAGAAAATAACAGTGTTTAAAAAGTATGTCTAAAATAGGTTCGACAAGTAACCGGTCCATCTGAGTAAACCCCTTTTACACAAAGAAATATCGTAGACACGCTGCCAACATTGCTGGCTCTTTTGAGGACTGTTCAAAGTTGGAACTCATCATAATATGCTCTGGATATATGTATTACGGTCTAAATACTATCCATAATGACCGAGTAATATCTGTCCGTAAAATCGGTACTAAAAATCAGGAGCCAGGGATTGAACCAATGACCTCGAATCTGTATACGAAAAGATCAAAGGTTTTGAAATTAAAGGGAGCTATTATATAGTCCGATTTCTGTGGAAAAGATATAAAACTTACTAGCTTAAACACTAGTTTACAAGAAGCTAGTTTTACTACTACTACTTACTTACTGTGAAATACTATTCTTGGGTTATTACACCCAGGCATTAAAAATATTGTCCTGGTTTTCAGATTTGTATCCTGGCCAGAGTTTGAGCAGTGCCAGTTCAGGGTGACAATGGAAAACAACCTGCCAAAGTTTGTCTCCCAAGTGGAAGATGACGAAAAGAACTCTATCGGTACACACATCGACGACATGGAGCATTCAGATTCTGAGACTGACACGTAATGTTTAAGGAAAAAAGAAATAAAACTTTTGTTTATAAGGATATAAGTTGTTTATCTCATTATTTACATAATACACAATTTTGAAGCATAAATTATTCATTAAAATATTTATAATGATTAAATAATTTGACTTCTAAGAAGGAAATACTAAATAATATTATCTTTCATCCTGAATAAATCTCATAGTACCTACATAATACGTTTAAACGTACAAACGTACGTAGAAATTAAAGTTTCTGAGAAACTTAGTGCATCATCCCATGCCAATGATTTCAAAGTTTTTTTACCACCTTCGTGCGAGTTTCAAACGATAGAGCTCAACCAAGCTCAAGGGCTTTTCAAAAAACTTGGTCATACAGGGCGGATGCCGAAAAAACTACTTTAAAAATGTTTTTTTCTTATAAGTGGGTAGGTATCTAAAACGATCACCGATCAACTTCATTTCAACACAGTTATGAAATAACCTAGTTTAATTTATAAGTTTCTGTAACGTCTCTCAATGCATGCTAACCTTACCTGCAATTCATTGTGGCAACGAAGCAGGATATTGAAAATAAGATTTTTTAATTTTGAGGGTTAATATCTCTGTATCCACACACGTCCGCGCGCGCTGTATAACGGACTGTATCGGAAAGCCCTCGACGAGCTCAGTCGTTATAGACTGGAGCAGTGTTAGTAAACAATAGTTTAGAATTAACGGCATGGGATGGACTAACGCTTAAATACTCTTCTTCACCCAAGTTGCCACTTCCCATTATTTGGGGTTAGCACTCCTCGTTCCGCAGAAACCGTTGAAAATACTGTCCAGAAAATACATAACTCTAAAATAAATAGTAAACAAACACATAATTCTTTTAGAAAAGAAATACATTTACAATACAACCTATGTGTCCCGGACTTGGTAACAATAATTCTGATCATTCCTACGCTTGTGATGATGATCTACCTACAATGCTAATACTATTTTACACTTTATACATAAACCTATATATGTGTCAAGTTATACAATATTTACGTACTTATTGCTTTTGAAAATAAAAGTTCAGCATGTCGATTTCCAATTTACCTATGGTGATTTTGAGTTCTATTATAACCAATGATTACAATATATTGTACACATTAATAATATAAATAAAACTTCACAACTATATTCCCATTACGAAGTACGTATTCGGTAGATAAGTTCTTGAACTTAACTGATATACATACATTGTATGACTGTATCTTGGGTATGGGATAATAAAATGTTCTCATTGTATTTAGAGCAATAGTTACTAGGGGTTTATAATTATAGAAAACCGCAAAAGTATAGTGTCAATTCATTCAACGTCAAAAATATTTTAAAGTGTTTGTGGCAATAATAATTTTTTAACGATTACCTCTTCAGATCAGAAGATGCTACCAAAAAAGTAGAGCATGATAATAGAAAACGAATTCCCAACAAAATTCAATGCATAAGATTTTTGTAAGTTTTAGTTTTATTCTAATGAAATATAAATATATCCTTAAAAGTATTAAATAGTATACTTTCTACCACCACCGATATTTACATTAGTTCCTATAGGTACAATATTAAGTACAGTTAAAATAAGTAGTGCGAATGATTTATCTGTTGTTATAAATTTTGGAACTGTCTATCATTGTAGGTCTTTTGAGTGTTTGATTTAGGTGTTATGTAATTTAAGGTGGGAATATCCATTGGTTGATTATTTTTCATAGTGAACTTATTCTGGTTTGACGACTTTTGGCTATTCAAATTTGTATGCACATTCAAACTAATTGTATTTAATCCATTTTGAGGTTTCACACTTGGACTTGATACGAAATCTGTCCATTCATCGTCATCCACAAATGCAGGTGATTTCTTTGGCATTGCCTGCTGCTGTTTGGGTTTACTTGACACAAATTCGCCCCAGATATCATCATCTGATATTTGATTGGCTCCAGATGTTTTTTGACTATGAACAGGCGACGCAATCTTACTTTGACTATTTACATTCAAGTCGCTTTTCAGTGACTGAAGAGTTTCAACAGGATTAAATCGTGATAAATCTTGTAAGTCTATTCCAGGATTTGGCCAGTTAATCTGTGAATAACTCTCCAATGATAAGGGCTGTAGGATTTGAGCTGATTTTTGTTGATTATGACTTGCCATACTAGAAGATGCAGGCACAGGTTGCAGTATAATACTGCTAAATGGAATACTTGAAGGTGGATTTGGTAATCTTTTAACCTCTGTTCTATTTGTGATACTATCTAGTGGTGGTCTGATCAAAGAGGTTGAATTTTGTTCTATAACGTTATTTGATTTTATTATATTTACAGATGATATGGAATCAGACTTAAAAGTATCAATGTTCGGGAATGCATTACTAAATTCGGCAATTTTTTGCGAACTCATTTGCTGTGGTATACTTGCGGACTTCGTAACCGCATCATGATTCGAATGATTAAATTCAATTTGTAGGGAACTCTGAGAAGGTAATGCAGATTGGAATGTGTCAAAGTCATCGTCAAAACTATTACTGTTTTTGTATGCGACTCTTTCATTAGCTGTAGTTTCATTTACAATAATAGTGTCTGCTTTCTTAAAATCAACAACAGATTTACTACTCTCTAGTTGAGAAGAACTCACAGTTACATCTGGTTTTTCATTACTCCATGTCGAATTTGAAACAAAGTCTGAGAAATCATCAAATGTTTCTTTGACTTCACCAGGGTCTGGCCAGTTTAGGGTAGGCATTATGGGTTCTACTTTGATTGGTTGTAGTACCTGTGTTGCATAACTTACACTTGGGATTGGCGCTTTTGTTGATGTGGCACTTTCATTATTTTCTATAGTCTGTTGTTTTGTAGTGGACAGTGTATCAGATGGTCCCTTAAAATCTTGAAACTCCCAGTATTCATTTTCGTCTCCTAGATTATTAGCGACTGTACTACTACTGCTACTAGGTTGAGAGGTTGACTTTTCAGATTGCTTATTGGTTTCTAAGACTGCCTGAGGCAAGGGCACCGCAGGACTGCTATCATAATGGATTGTTTTAGATCTAGGTGTTTCTGAATCAGTGGGTGTGAAAATGTGAGTATCAGGTAAGTTGATTTGTCGTAAAGGCTGTACATTCAGTGTACTTGAATAAATTTTATCTGGTTTTGATGATACTGCAGCTTCAAACACGTCCAAGTCAGTTGGTCCTGTTTCTGTTACAGCATTTTCTCTTTCATTTTCAGTGTTGCAAGCTGGAATTAATAAATCATAATTGGTTAACTATTTACGTTGATTGAGTAATGGTGTAACAAATAACAAAGTTCACTATTGCAAATCAATAATTATTATTGTAAGTCATCACATCACTCATCAGCATATTAACATTGTGTTGGGTCACAATAAAGATAAGTAAGTACATAACACAAGATAGGCCTCCCCTTGAATCATACCATGATCAACTGTGCAGTTTGGTGGATTTCACATGCTTTTGTATAAACTTTCTTTTATTTTCTTATTAATAGATTTCGTCATGTGTTTCTTTCCTGTTGTAGCAATCTTTGAATACATCGAAAAACTTAAAGGTATTTTTTTGTGTATGTTATTACTATGTATGTACAGAAAGTGGTTACCACCTTACACAATCGCAAATTTCTCTAAAACCACTGAATTTATTCAAATGTGCTGTCACTAGTTATAGGTAGATTGTGTAAGCTGGTGAAAGCATATTTAAATCAATTCAGTAGTTTCAGAGTTTGCGATTGAAGTTGCAGGTGGTAACTACATTCTGACCGCGTACATAATAATCGATTGAGATTTTATTTTCTAAAAAAAATATTCTTACAAGCTAAAACTTACCATGTAGTAATTCAGATATTTTGAGGGTGGAATGATTGTGAGCCATTTGGTCTAGGGTGGCCATAAGGTGTTCTAAATCTAGGAGTAGGGCTTCGGCATAGGTGACTTAAGGATGTTAGGTCAAGCGGAATATACATTGGTGGGTGAATGTTAGTCCATGTGCAAGACATGCAAAAGAATTTTACTGTGGTAAGAACACACTGTGAATTTTATAATTAGCGGAGTTAGTTTTACACAAGGCCTGACCAGAAAACTTTGTGTTTGTGAAATCAACGAAATATCTTTTCTATACCACCTTTTTTATACATATGAGAATAGAATAGAAAATCTTAATTTGATCAAAACTTTACAAAACATCAGTAATTAATAGGCAACGGATATACAAAAATATGTGCTGCAATGGGATGCCAAACAGGTCTCCAACGCAGCATATTACTATATATAAAACTAAAGCACTGATTTTCAGTGGCGATGCTCCAGTGGCATACAGACACAGCATACTTGAAATTAATACATACAAGTAGTAGATAGTTAATCTCACATTTCTGGTCAAGCTCTAAATTAGTGGTCATTGTAATCTGAGCCTAATGTTGGCGTGTGCAAATGCGTGTTTCTTAATTTAAACCATACAATGTGCTAAATTGTAATTTTCTTGGTTTTTTTTTAATACTTTGCAAGTAAAAGGGAATAATACTTACATTCCTGTCCATCTGATGTGAAAGGGTCACTCCATGTGGTAGCTGCTTTAGTCCCAGTCTTGTCTGGGTTTAAACTCTCACTTTGAGCAGCACTTGGTGGTGTTGATTGCTTTTGAGGCTGAAGAGGTGCCACACTCAGGTTTGCTGCATATTTTGGCATGTTATAACTCCATTTAGGTCCAAATAACTATAAAAGTAAACATTACATCATTAACCTACTTTTATTTATTATACCTAATTTGCAACAACATACACTAAAATACGCAATAGCCCATGCTAGGATTCTTTATATTATATGTCCAAGACATAAATAAATATACAATTGCAAAATTGGTATATAAATATAAACTTACTATATTTCTAGAATCTATACATAACGATTTCAAAAGTGTCTTTTGTCCTGTTGAATTATTCCAATTCACCATATAAGGCTGCCTCACATCTGTTTCCAAAAGATAGCCCCATGTTTCACCAAGCATTGAATCAAGATTGCCTTCAAACTCCTTGTCAGGTTCTGGTATTTCATGCTCAAATATGGTACTTAACACCTTATTCACTTTCTCTATGACTTGATTCTCACTGTCTGGCGAGTGTAAATTTAATACAGGTACCTCGTGACATGTTACGGACTCTTCCGTAAAAACATTTACTTCTGTATCTGTGGCAGAAGATTTGAAATCATCAAAGTCTCCAAAATCATCATCATCAGTCTCATTATTTGCAATTTGATTTTCAGATTGGCTATCTTCTTTGGAATGTTCAATTGTGTACTGTTGGGAAATTGGGTTTATATTTTCACTTTCCTCAAAGTCTGCCTTAAAATCATTGTCCCCAAACTCTTTACTATCCCATGGATTATCACAGCTATCAATAATAGTTGTAGGTTTCTTATCATTTACAACCATAACATCTTCAAAATCCCCAAAATCATCATCTGCAACAATATTCAATTCAATTTCTGTTGTAGTAGTTTCTGGTTTGGTGCCTTCAAATGGAGTAACATTTTCACTTATATTAACTTGGAGATCTGGACCATCTTCAATTATTTCATCTGCAAATGCTAGTGGTTCTTGGATTTGGTCTAAATTTGTTGATTCGACAACTAAATCTTCACTAGGTAATGTACAAATATTCAAATCATCCTGTCTTAAATCGGCAGTAGTATTGGGTATTACCTGATCAGAGGAATTTAAAGTAGGAGCAATATAACTATTTGTCTCACTTTCTACTACACTATTGTCTTGAATAACAATACTTTCTATAGTTTCATCTTCAATCTTCAAATTTAAATCTTCAATATTAGTTTCCTCTTCAAGTTTTAATTTTCTTTCACTTGTTGTATTGATTGCAACCTCTATTTCAATGTCATTTGTATTTTCTTCCGTTGTCACAAATTGTTTCTCATTTTCAATTATGTTGATTGTTACTGGTGTATCTGGCTTGGCTTCATTCCCAGACAATGAAGAAGCGGATTGAACATGATTGTATGTAGCAAAATTTCCGTAGTCATAATTTTCCTCATAATCTTCTTGGGATACTGTAAGCATAAGAATTTATATCAACAACTTTTAACATCTACTTCACAATAACATAATGCCAATAAAAACGAACCATTAAATGATTATAGTATACAATTGATCAATTTGAATGAACTGTGGTTTAAAAACAATACGTAATACCTAACACCTGTCCATAAACCAGGGCCAAGCCCACTTGTGTTTTCAGTTTTCTAATCAATACAAAATCGTGAAAGAACCTTTATAATCATTTTAACTTACAATTGTATTGCAAATCGAAATCTTCAGTGTCTTTGTCGTCCTCACATTGCTCAGGAGGTGGAGGAGTGCTGCAAACAAGTGGAGGAATCGACATTCTGCGAGCGAGAAATATTAAGACATAGACGATTGTCCTAGCACGCACGCACACATTAGAATAACTAATTAATATACACTTCCTACGGATTCATAACTACTTAACAAAAGATTCATTTCATTTTATTAACTTGCAGACAGCTGTTTAGTAGGAATAATTGACAAAATTTTGCTACGACTACGACGACTCAAAATTGACATGACATGACAGACAACTACATAACAATGTTACCAACCACAACTTTAGAGATTCCCAATCTCCGCGTAAAACGGAAAATAAAAATCGACAGTAAGCAATGCCTGTTGCAGACAAAGCAGTTACAAGTGATGTCCTACGTTTGAACACTGCTGCCTGTACTGATGATTAGTATACATAACACAGACTATAAAAGTACAGGCGCTTATTTTCTTGTCGAACTACAGTGCAAAGATCCACTTTGTCTCTTTTGCTCAGCGGGTTTTAACCGTGACGGCACCTCTCGAAAACGTATTTTCTGACAAAAGTTCATAAATATAAATATGCCACGTCCTGTGCTTTAGGTAAAACATAAACTGCTCGTCAACATTGTTACCAACTGTCACTTTCACATACGCCATTTTAATTTTTCGTTCAAAAATGACGTTGTAAAATTGACGACGCAAAAAATGAGTCAATTTTTAACAATATTTAAGCATGGCCGTTTTAAGCTTCGAACTTCAAGGGTCACTGATTCCAGCCACGCCACGGTTCGGTTCGCTGCAACCAATCACATGCGCTCCACCCTCCGGGAGGAGGGAACGAGTGCAGCTGTCAACGTGATTAATTTCAACTGGTTTTGGAACGCACTCTAACTTGCTATAAGCTTGCTTTGCTAGCAACACTGGTAAAAAAAAGACGGCCGGTCATCCATCAATTTTCACAGTGAGCTTATTTTTCCTATTTTTCTCGACGTTTTCTTGCAATTTATGTGTATGAACAACTCTATTTCTGTGATTTATATAATTTCAGTTATTGCCTCTTTGAATATTGCGAAATATATCAATATCAGGTAAGAATTTTATACTATACAACATCAAATTCGCCTCTTGTAGTAAAAATGGTGGTTGTTGGTTTTGTATCTTTTTGATAATAAGATTACCATAATCCCGATGTCTTAAATTGATAAAAGAATGTGAAAACAGAGCCGAAAAGCGAGCAATATCATACATACAATAAAACCACTTTCGAGCGAAAGTACTGTCAATAACCTTTGACATGTGTCAGTGCTTACGTGTCATATCGTACCTTCATTTTGTGGAGTTGTTTCCTTGTATTTTGTGAAATACTCATAAATAATTGCCGGGTAGACTGATTCGAGTAATCTTTGAGTATATTGGTTCGTATATTAGTGTTATACTAAGTGGAAAGTTAATTATATGGATTAATTTAGTTTCTGGGCTTGTGCAAACAAATCCAGTGAAAATGATGCGTATATGGAGTTAAAAGATTATTTATGAGGCTTTATACAAGGTCTAATTATGATCAATGCATAAGATACTCATTTCTGATGTTCATAGTAATAGTTTTGAATAAAAAAAAGTAAGTAAGTAATACGTTACGAATCTGCATTGAACAATATTATTTTATTCCAGGGAGTAACTGGCAAGCAGCTAACCGGTTCAATGGAACTGCAAGCACTTCTAGTGCTATGTGGGGTGGGTGTAGCAGGTGTAGCTGTTGTGCTGCTCATGGGGCTGTTCTCAGCCTCGGGCACTAGCTATGAGGAGGCCATTGCGCAGCAACGCCGGGCCGCCACCGAGTTACTTGCTCTTGCTGAGAGCAAAAACAAACCTAAGAAGAGCAACAAAAAAGCCAATAAGAAGGTGAAAATTATTTTTTGCTGTGTAGCATGTAATTTAAAATGAGGAATTGGTGGTCCCTCACTATTTTGCCCCTATGAAAGGATGCTAGTGTTTGTTTAGTGTAAAATATTAATGAAGAATTACATATTATAGAGTTATAGACAAGATGAAAAATCACTTTTAATAGTTCACTTGATGTACTTTTGTTGGATAAAACTCTGCTAACCTGAAATATTAAGCAGTGTGGTTAAATGAATGTCACACCACATGTTTAGGTTAGATATATTTTACTACCCACTACAATCTCAACATAGATTTTGTCTGATAAGGCTACTAAGAAGTACATACATACATGTTAGACAAGTTATACTTTTTGAGATAATAATTCAATTCATAGTAGAATCTAATAAGATTGGGACAAGATAAAAGTTAAAAAACACAATATTGTATGTACATACATACAGGGTATAATCAGCAACAATCCTGTCTTTTATCAAGTTGTATTGAAAATGAAGTGTTTTTTTGGGTTTGGTGAAAGATGACAGAATTTTATTGTTTTTGTAGCAAGTACAGACAGACAAGACACTAACCAAAAGTTCTTGTTACAGTTAGCAAAGAAGGAAAAGAACAAGGAAACTGCAGTTGTCACAGGCAGTGACCCCGAGAGTGAAGCTCTAGCTGAGAGTGGGGTTGAAGATGACCCTGCCCCTGGACCCAAGCCCCATGTCGAGTTCAGTCCTCCAGTACTGGTGGACGTGCCTAGAGACACTCCTCCCAATGTTAAGGTATGTGAATTATAGTTTGACAGTTTTATAACTTAGCTTACTTCAAATTATTTTATGTAAGTAACACCTGTTTAATCATAGTCACAAATGTGTGTACATAGCTGTGGTAACAAACATTGAATTGATTGCAAATTGAAATTGTTTATGTGATATGTAGTTGCTCAAAGCACATCTAGAGATCTTAAATAAAATGTTGCTCATGTTACAGCTAGTAGCTCTAAAGAGATAACAGAATATAATGAGCTATTACTTTTACAGTTTCTTTGTACAACTTAATCCAAGTGTCCAGGAGCCTTAGAGCCTTTTCTTTCTCTGGTGCAGGGTTGTGGTGTTGTGCTTCTTAGCCACCAAAAAGGGGTATTAATTTCGTCATTTGTTGTGGTTTTACCATATTCATATTTCCAATCTATGTTATCTATAAATTATTGTCCTAATCAATCAGCTTTAAGGATTTCCCGAGTGCTATTGGGTGGGCTATTTTAATAATACCCTTTTCAATGGCTTTTTCGGTATAAATATTATATGTAATATGTTATCTACATATTCTTTACTGCCTCATTGTTGCATGAAGCAGACAGCATGACCAAAACATATATGCCACCACACCGGATTCTTACTCAATAGAATAATAATCAAACATAGTTGTTTTACTTGATTTTAACCTAATTTAGTGTGTAGGAGACTAGCTAGGTATTTGTAAATAATCTTAACTAAAATATTGGACTGTTTGTTTAATTTATCTAATTATGTATCTTGACCTGTAGTTTGTTTATTTTCATAACTTTACAGACTAATATAATAATGTTGAGTGTTAAAATACTGTAATGTAACATTTTGAATTTTACATCGAAAAATTGAAGGTAGTTGATATTGTTGAAATTTGGATATTATTATTTAATTGTTACTGAGGGGTAGTTATTATTATATTTATTATTTATCATATGAACAACACTTAGATCTAGATTTACAAGATAAAGATAGTTGATATTGCTGTCATTTGGTTAATATTTTATTTAACTGTTATTGAATATATGCTTCTGTAGTGAAAGTGAACTTATTATATTTATTAGTGTTATCTACTAGTGTTCTATAAGTGTTCTTGACACTTATTTAAAATTTTCTAAAATTAATAATATGGAAGTAGAAATTAGTTCGCATTTGTATAAAATACATTGTTATTTTCAATCTCAAATTATATATTGCTCTGCTTGATCTTTGTTGTGTGAAAATGATTTGCACGGCACAAATTTACAGAATAAAAGTAATCTTAAACTGCAAAAAATATTGAAAGTTAAAAGGCATTATACACAAACCTAACCTCTCTTCAGATCCGCAAACGCGGCAAAGATCCTAAAGTAAAGCCGATACTGTTAAACAAAGAGGATCCGAGCTGCGTTAGCGATCCAAGCGCAGTGGTCTCGTCCGAGACTGTCTCCAACCACTTTGAAGAGATGCACCCTAAGGACGAGTTTGAGTTGTTGCAGTCCACTCTCTCAGCTGAAAAAGTGAGTCTGTGACCCTCGCCATCATCGTACTGAGTCGTCATGTCCTACTCAATATAGTACCCAACAATAGTAGTGTGATAAGAATAATCTTACTATTCAGACAAACATGTAAATGGTACGTTTTGACCAAGTTACTGAAAATGATTTTAGAATTTTGTGACATTAGTTTTTACAAACATTGTTCAAGTTGTATTCTGAATAGTAGGAATTTCGTGTTTCGTTAATGTGTATTAAGTTTGTGCTGTAGTATAATTTTGTTGTGTGTTTTTATTTGTGTGGTTTTGGTCACTGTTTTTTTATTTGCTTATTATTGTAAATATATCACTTAGGTATATAGATTCCGGTGTTGGTTCCAAAATCTGTAAGGTCACATTTTATATATATGTTATGTATCAACTGCATTATATTGACATACTTTTTCTTTGTAGTTAATTTCCATTTTAACTGCATGCTTCTGATAATTTCAAAGCATATAATGCATGTAAAATATCAGAACACTTCATCATGTCCAATATATTATCATCTGCTCCTCAATATAATATGATTGGCACAAGGTTTCCCTATACTAAACAATCATGATGATTTAAAAACAAAAAGCATTGAATGGAATAAAATCTTTTCTTATCATTGTTTCATATCGATAACCTCGCCTAACCCTTTCGAGCATGACATATCATGTTGTTTTTACGATACTAGTTGCTATCTAACTAAGATTTAACCTTTAACTACTGTCGATAGACACCTGAGAAGAAAGAAGAGGTTGTGGAAAAGAAAGAGGTCAAGCCTGTGAAGCAATCTAAAGGCGGCAAGGCTGCAGTTAAGCCTGCGCCAATCAAAGAGGAGCCAGTCAAAGAGGAAGTGACTCGCGAACGCCATAATAGCGGAGATGCGCCGAAGGAGCAGCGTAAGGGTGAGATAGTTCGTTGTTTGTACAATGACGCTGATGATAGAAAGAAGTGGAAATAGAAGGCCTTTGCCTAACAGTTGGGCAGATCGTTATTAGATAGAAGTATATTATTAACGAAACAACCTTTTTATAAGGCATATCGTCGTATTAAAAGTTTTGAATTGACATGACATGACACTCATAGTAAATCTAATCAGTAATGCCGATTTCCGCGAACATATGACCCTGAATTAACTCGCGAATTGTCTATGTTACTACTCACACAAAACTGACCTCGGGTTAGAGTTAACGAATCGCGCAAGATGGCCTAACACTTATTGAATTAAGAGGCGTAAGAAGTGCCATTAAAACGAAGATTCACTTTAGCTTAGCCCACAAGATACAACTTGAATGTGTGCTTGTAAAGTCCGTTCGTTCAAATCTCTCTCTTTGAAAATGCCGCCTGCGCTAGCGCCACTACTAGTCGAACAATTCCGCCGCGACAACAGAGGATGTCGACTGCTGCATACACTTTCCTATTTTATGATATTAAAACACCCGCAGTCCCGCATTTCGTTTGGGAGTAACGAAACCCGACTCGACACGCGCACAGCACATGAAAAAAATCATATCCATGAATTAAGGCATATATTAAAGAAATGGTTTACAGAATTGCACGAATGAAGAATTTTTTATTTTTTTAAAATTTTTATTCTCATATTGAAACTATAAGAAATAATAAGCGATTGTGTCAAAAGTGGTGACTTTTAGCATTTTCGCTTCCTCTTTATTGTTTCACAACGAGGATACTAAAATATAATTAAAAAATTCCTCTTAATTCGTACAATAATTTTGTAAATATTTTTTTTAATAAATGCCGTAATTCATGGATATGGTTGTTTTTTTCGCGAGTGGCGCTAGTGTCGCGTCGGGTAGTCCCTTAAGTGAAGACTTTATTTATTGAGAAATACATGCCCCATGTCAATAGAATTCTTTTCACATTAAACGTATTTGTAGGTAAGAAAGTGGAGAAAAAGTCAATTAGCGAAGATGCAGTGGAAGCTCCCCGAGAAGAAGTGATTCCGCCGCTAAATGCGCCGCAGCCAAGCGAGTTAACCACTGAGAAGCTGCTGAAGCAGGTGACCACTGCCGCTGTCGCGCCCGCCTCCGCTCCCGCTACCGCCTCACCACCCGGAGGGAAGAACAAGAAGAAGAAAGCAGAGCCCAATGTGTTGTCGCTTATGGGTGAGTTTATAAACAACTTGAAAGTACTGCAACTGAATGCCTGTACAATTGAAAGAATTAAATTACGTAATTTTTTACCATGACTTATTAATTACTGTGTGTTAGTTAAAGTGGGAACTGCCTATGATGAAGGTGATGCCTCTCTCTACCCCCTCGGGGATTATGGACGTCAGAGTTATGCTATGCTACTTATTTATTATACATATTTTGATAAACCACGACCAACATGAAAGAACAAAGATGGGTGACACATTTTCTTTTGAGCCCCTTTGTGCCTTGGCAAAAGAACTGGCGGTCCCGGCTCTACAGTAGTTATTCTGGACAACCCTCACTTGTTTTTGGGATGTCAATATGTGATTCACTACTGTTTGCTTATTATGATTCTAAAAGAGGCCTGAACGTGGGCGTGTTGAACACTACAAGTGGTTGAACTTGTTAACTAAACGAGTAATGTGTGGTTTAGCAGCGGGCGACGGCGGAGGCGTAAACGTCGGCGAGTTGGTACGCGTGGTCCGAGAGGCGGCGCTCTCCCGCACAGAGATCCAAATCCTGACGGAAGCGCTGCTCAACAAACACCACGACCCGCTGCCCGAGCACTCCGAGTGGAGCGAGGTATGTGTCAACACCTAGCGTTATGGTAATAGAGTAGGCACGCGTGGTACGGGAGGCGGCGCTCTCCGCAACGAGCAAGTCTAAAGTAGATTTTTTTATTAGACGGACTAAACTGACAGGTGCTAATGTCACTTTGTAAAATAATGTTGCCATGTTTAATGTAATAGTGATGCGTTCAGTTCACTTGTGAATCAGTTCACTTAGTTCAACCTGTTTGGTTGAACCAAAAAAATAACGTAAATTATATTTTGAAAGAAGATGGATTTCGCTCCTATACAAAGTTAGGCTCAGTGATTTAACATTTTAATTTCCAAAAAAAAAATCACGACATTACAAAAGAAAATAAAATATACTTCGATTGGTGAACTATTGGTCAGTGATTGAACTCGATCTTTGGTCACAACACTATTTTTATTTAATCAAAAACTGGCAACACAGGAAACGTCAGTCCGTCTAATAAAAAATACTACTTTAGTTGTGGTTGGTTTATCTTGGACCCCAGATTACGAAGCAACAGTCCTTGTAATTACAAGTCTCAATGGGTAATATTAATAGAAATCCCTGTCATTGCCATTTTAGATTTGTAATTACATTGTTGCTTCTTGAAATACTGACAAACTGACATTGGTCAAGAATTCTTTTATAAATGCTCCAATGCTGTTACGTTACATGCATCTAATTTATGTTCTTTATTCCTAGGGACCCAACGACCCCATGCAGAAATTGAAAAAGCAACTTGCCGACAAAGAGAAGGCTTTGGCTGACGAGATAGAAGCGTCTCAAGCTTTGCACGCTAAGCTGAAAGAATTGAGGTATGTTTCACAATCATTCAGGGTCATACGAGTATCTACCAATTAACAAAATACTAAGAAACTACTGCTCGAACTTGACACATGTACTGCATGAATTTCCTCATATTATATTTAGTCGGCAATGTGAAAACTTCTTGCACATTGCGCTTATCCGGTTCCCACTCAAGATTCTATCTGGAGAGAGGACTAGTTCTTCTAAAAAAAAATTGTACTATGTTCCTATTTCTGTAACCAATTTATTTTGTATTTGCATTTTTTGGATCCTGCATATTCTGTCAACTACCAATAGTCTGGTCTACCCCGCCTGAGCTGCCTCGCGAGGTAGACTTTTATTATTATTTAACACTTTAATGCACAAACATGAGGCGAGCTTAATGCCATGCGGCATTTTCTACCAGCTAACCATTGGGTCATACAGACATTGCAAGGCAGGTAATATAAATATATATAGGAGAATTATCAAAAAAAATTAATTTACTATACTATAAAATACCTACTCGTATAAATACCTACTTTTGTCTTTTTCGTCAAAGACAAAGACAAAAGTCTG
This sequence comes from Hofmannophila pseudospretella, assembly GCA_947369225.1. Lineage (NCBI taxonomy): Eukaryota > Metazoa > Arthropoda > Insecta > Lepidoptera > Oecophoridae > Hofmannophila > Hofmannophila pseudospretella. The sequence continues at coordinate 8,181,483 of OX376330.1, read as the reverse complement.
CTTCTCTGTGTGGACCCTCCTAATGAGTATGTTCCCCATACAGAGTGACTCTAAACGCGGAAAGGGGCCGGGCAGCAGCGGCCGCCCGCGCGACAGAGCAAGCGGCGGCGGCAGCGCGCGCAGAGTTACACACGCAACAGGCGCGCCTGCAGCGCTTGTTGGACGACAACCACGCGCTCGCTCAGGAGAAGCTCATGGTGAGTGACAGAGAGAACAGTCGACGGAGCAGGCGGCGGCGGCGCGCGCAGTATTACATCAATAATAGAGGGAAAAGTCGAAGGAAAGAGACAAGAGGGGTCGACCCAGGATAGGATACATTGAACAATTGAAGGAGTTTTTTTATTTATTAATTATCTACGACTAAACCGCGTTTGACCTTGAGGTCAAACTGAGCTGAATTGAGGTAAGATCAATTTTACCTTACATACAAGTCGACAGCTCATAGGTATTCAAAGCTTGACTGCGGGTTGCGACTCAATGGAATAGAAAATTTTCGCAACCCATATAATTCAGTAGTAAAAAGTCCTTGCTATTCTAATTGTCAGCATATTATGTCAGCACAGCTAAATGTAGAATATTAATAGTTACGTTTTGTCTTATAGCTCCAGTCCAAACTGGGTGCCGAGGGCGAAGCTCAAGCACAGAGGGTGCAAATGGAAATGCACATCCAGAGATTGTCTGAGGTGACTAATTTATATCTTTGAATTTGTTAGTAGCTAATAGTTTGGTTTACTGACAAACTACTAGTTCTAGATCGCTCTGAGTGTGCGCATGTACCTATTTTTTGCTACTTCTCACCACTTGTCTCGTGTTCAGAGCGAACTAGAACTTTAGCACGTACTGTATCTAACGCCAAGATATATTGCATAGCATAGCTGTCACGTCCTAATGGATGTTACTCTGTCTATCCCCTCGGGGATATTCCCGAGGGGATAGACAGAGGAACCACCTTCGTCATGGGTATAGTTCCCACTTTTCGCCGATAGATGTGGTGGACAAACGTCATAGGTGACGAGCCTATCGCCGTCTTCTAGGTTTAGAATAGTATCCACTAAGATCCTTAGTCGCCTCGTACGACACCCATGGGAAGAGTTGGGTAGTGTTATTCTTTATGGCCGGCACGGATATATACGCGCGTTTTTATTTTGTTTTTTTGTTTTAATACGCTTTATTGTAAAACTGTCGAGTGACAGTTGTTGACTGAGGGTTTATAGCTAATTCATTATTTTCCATTACAGTCGGAGGCAGCGTTAGTGCAGCAACTGAACGCGCTCCAGGCGGAGCTGAACGCTCGAGTGCTGGAAATGGGGCAGGCGCGCTGCGAGGCCAACGCCGCCAGAGACGCTACCATCATGGCGCAGCAACACGTGACCGAGGTGGCGCAGCAGCTGCAGGTACATTACAGTCGGAGGCAGCGTTAGTGCAGCAACTGAACGCTCGAGTGCAGGAAGTGGGCAGGCGCGCTAAATAAAATTAATTAAGAAAGAAAGAAATAAGAAAACTTTATAACTTTATTACTTTTTACTTTTTTTTATTTTTACTTTTAGGAACTATCTGTGATTGAAGGTGGTTCCTCTGTCTACCGTTTCGGCATTATAGACGTGAGAGTTTATTTATGTACATAAAATTAATTACAAGTAATTCTGTTTGCCAGGAATCGAACCACGCGTACACCGAGATGGATCAGCAAAGGCAGTGCGCCGTTCACGCCGAGCAACTGGCGCAGCAGGAACTGAGGCAGACGCAGGAGCGACTCGGTGGTGAGCATACTTTTGTTTTTAACCACCGACTTCCCGAAGAAGAAGGGTTTGTCAGTGGCATCATAAAGAAGGGTTTGTCAGTGGCATCATAAAGAAGGGTTTGTCAGTGGCATCATAAAGAAGGGTTTGTCAGTGGCATCATAAAGAAGGGTTTGTCAGTGGCATCATAAAGAAGGGTTTGTCAGTGGCATCATAAAGAAGGGTTTGTCAGTGGCATCATAAAGAAGGGTTTGTCAGTGGCATCATAAAGAAGGGTTTGTCAGTGGCATCATAAAGAAGGGTTTGTCAGTGGCATCATAAATCAATAACCGACGATTCGATGCGGATTTTTATATTTAACAGATGATTTCATCGAGAGTGTCCTTAGCCATGTCTGATAAAGATAGGAGTAGGGGTTTCCTAGATATTAGAGTATCTTTGATGTCACGTGGGATCTCTGGAACGGTAAGAGTTAAGTGGAGTTAAGTTTGAGCTCATGTTTAGGACCAAGGTACAATCCCACATCTAGAATCTTGAAGACCTGATGATGACCAGAAAAAAAAGTAAGGGGATCTCCATCAATGCTCAGCTGGGGCTATGGCTATGTAATGCATTCCTAAATTTTTAAAATTAAAAATTTATGAATATTACTCTTAACTAACTAACTAAGTCTAAATAGACTTATTATAAACAGTTTCGACAAACAGGCTATAATATATACCAGGAACGAAATTGTATTTATCGTTCCTGGCTTATAAAAGTTGGATATCGTCAATTATTGGTCCCTACACTTTTGTTTGAACAAAAGTTTTGAACCCGAGATTTTCGTAATTTTTTGGAGTGTTACCTTTACAATTGTTTTGTAGCAATGAACGACCTTCAAAATGAAGTGCAGCGATTGACGAGTCGTGCTCAAGCTGCTGAGAGCAACGCGGAAAAACTGAAGGACGAATCGGAAAAACTGAAGGACGAATCGGAAAAACTGAAGGATGAAGCCGAAAAAGTGAAGGTTGAAACCGAGAAATTGAAGGAAGAAGCAGATAAACATAAACAACAGGTAATGAATCGGAAATAAAGCCTATTTGTACTTTCATATTTCTGGATAATAATAATCCACTTTAGGCAAGGTGAGCCCTTAGAAGAGGGCAAAATCGACCTCTGTCGTACAGAATACTCTGGGGTAACGTAAGTATTACATTCGCGTATCGCTATCAATAACCGAAGTCTCAAAACCCGATGCCTATTCTAAAAACTCATGCACTGTGGTGTCTTCGTGTTTTTCTATTGGAGACTATAGACTAGACAAGATTCCAGAGCCTGTACACCCGGTGTGATCTCGCCTATTGACGTTCCTTTGCCTCTATATCATAAAAATCGACCTCTGTCGTACAGAATACTCTGAGGTAACGTAAGTATTACATTCGCGTATCGCTATCAATAACCGAAGTCTCAAAACCCGATGCCTATTCTAAAAACTCATGCACTGTGGTGTCTTCATGTTTTTCTATTGGAAACTATAGACTAGACTAGATTCCAGAGCCTGTTGATCTCTCCTATTGACGTTCCTTTGCCTCTATATCATAATGTTGCCTGGACAGTTACAGGGGCCAGTTTTGCATTTATGAAGTGATGCAAGGTTTCCGTTTTTGATCTTTTCTTTAATCATTGTTTCAATAAACCAGGATTAATTAGAATTGCATTGTTTGCAGTTGTCAAATGAACTCGCGTCTTTGAAGGAGCTGTTCTCGGCGCGCGAGTCTGAATTGGCCGAGTTGAAACAGATGAAAGTGGTGCCCGCGCACAACGGCCTGCCCCCGTCCACGGCAGACCAACACAAGGTGAGCTGATTGATTCCAGAATGATTTTCCATCACTTTCTTGAATTCTTTACGGAAAACAGTTGTTTAAAAATATTACTATTATGTCCATTATAAACCACAGAATAGAGATTTACAAGAGTGTTACTGTCAATAGATCATTTTGGGATATACAAATTAACCTTTCAAATGCTTCCCAATTTTTCAGTCACGACTCTTGAACTTTTGTTTATTTTCTTGAATTACTTATGTGAAATTAAAACAATACGTATCTTGCCAAATTGCGGATTTAGTTTTAAAGTAATAAATATTTTTTATATTTTAACAATGGTATATGTTTTGTAGATAAAGAAGGAAAACTTTAATTCCTGAATTTCGATTGGCAGGCATCAGAGCTGGCGAAGGTGGAGAGCGTAGTGGAGTCCCTCCGCGGTGAGCTAGAGGCCGCTCAGAGCAGCAGCCTCGAGCAGCGCGAGCAGCTGGCGCGGCTGCAGGAACAGCTGCAGCAGTACCAGCAAAAGAACAACGTAAGTCGCACAGACCCCAGACGTGGTCCCAGCTTAACATTTTGGGAGGAGGGGTCACTTATTATGTTGGAAACTAGGAGTTGACACAGGGGGTCATGACCGATGCGACCGCGCCTGACTGTCCCACAGATACAGTGCGTGCCAAACTTCTAGACCGCTCAGAACACGAGGTGAGTGGTATCGCAGTAGCAAAATATAGGAGACGCGGTGTGAGGGCGGAAGTCGTGGCTCTGGGTGACTTACTGATCTCGAAATGATAAAATTATATGCGATGGCGTGCTAAACAGAGACAGCGTTATACAATCGCGATAGCATTGTGTCTGTTTAGTACGCCATTTCATGATATCATTTCATTTGTTTTCTGAACGATAATAGCTACCCAGAGCTCACGGACACTCGGAGCGAAATACAAGTTCGGCAGCCTTATTTCGAGTCGTAGGCAAATTCTGTTCATTTAATAACACCACTTGTTGCAATAGTTAATTTACCAGTCGTAGAATAATCTTTCTTCATACATACTTTCTATCCCTTGACATGATACCTTTAGATAGGGTGATGGAATACACTAGTACATATAATATAACCAGAGAAATAGGACTAGGGCCCTCAGACAGAACTGGCTACAATGCAACATTGCAGCCAAAAAATAGCTTGAGAATAGTTTGAAAAACTTTATGCATGTTTTACAAAAGTTTCTTGACAACCAAACAACTCTTAATCTTTTAATTTCTCTTTTAATTTTCAATTAACTAATTCTAACTTTTGCTTTAACATTTGACCCACGTAGGAGTTGCGAACTAAAAACTGGAAAGTAATGGAGGCGTTACAGTCCGCCGAAAAGGCTCTCCAGGCCAAATCGGCTACCGCGTTGCCGGCCCAAGACTCTCTACGCGTAAGTTTCCCCGTCTCCTTCTGTACATGTGAGCTGCCAAGCATAAACTAGGTCTTTGTGTTGTCGCTTACGATACTGAAAAAGACCAAATAAACCGACTATGATAACCGTGACCATATTTGATACATTTTGTTATGTAAGCAACATCCGAAGTCCGTTTCTTTTTGGGAGCTCACATAATACCTTTGACGTAATTGTGTGTTGTAAACTAAATAACTCAAGAACTCTTTGGCCGGCTTCGCTTCATTGTAAATAAATTGCTGTCACATATTATATTATACACATTTATAAACGTTAATACCATTGAGTATGCTTGCCTCAAATTAGATCATGTAATTTATTTCCACTTCATCAATTACTTCTCCGAAAGGAGTTCACTTTATAAAGTCGTCTTAACTAATAGTAAAATTGTCTGATTCTAACACATTCTATTAATTTGATTGCCATTTGTCCTTTCATTGAAATACGTAATTTACCACCGATTCCGGCCGCCGCGATAATTGCTAACTGAAATATCCAGCTCACACGTACACAATCTAGTATTCGATTGAGCGTGACAGTTTCATTTAGGGTTAGAGGCCACTAAGGAATCCTTTCAATGATTAAAATTTAACTCAGTCCACGATTTACATCGTAAAAAAGGCATTTAAAAACATTGTGATATAATATAATATTGTAACTGCTAAATCTATATGCCACCATACTAATTACACAACTTTCTCCCAAAAATCAGGAGGCGATAGCCAAAGCGCAAGAATCGCAATACAATGAAGTAGCAAGCGTGCTCCGTACCGTTTGTCCGGCGGCGGCGCCGGGCTCCCCTGTCGACAGCAACTGGCTGCAGACCTTCGCGAACAACCTCAAGAGGGAACTCGAGAAGAGAGACCAAGAGAAGAGGGATTTAGAGAATAGAGAAGATAAAAAGCAGGCGGAGAAAGTTGAAGTACCAGATACGAGACTCAATGAGATGAAAGCGCAGAACGAACACCTACAGGCCCTCGTCGATAAGTACAAAGGGATTATTGATGATACTGTGAGTGTTGTTTTATTTCTTTAGTACTAGTCCCTAAACTAGTGCAAAATTATACTCTCATTGGCCACTATTTGGTTCAGTCAGTCTGTCTCTTTCGTTAACGGTAAGAAAAGAACAAGAACGAACGAGGGTCATCCTCTCTAATCGATCGAATCCTGGCCGTCGATTAATTTGACAGCTCTAAACCTAAAATGATACCTGGAGTGTAGTGGTATCCACCTCGAAGTGGAATGTCGAATTCGACATTAATCCTATCTCATTCACTCACATTATATGTGTGAGCATGACAATACGTTTGTATCGCTCGACTTTTGAATGTCGAACGCTGCGAGAATCGCCTTCCTGTCCTTTTCTTTCCGATAACGAAAGAGACAGACGGACATGTTTACCTTTCACTACATAATTATTTTATCATAATTATAACTGTTTCGATCATTGCTGTGTGTGAAATAAACGTATTACTTACTTACTTACGGACTGAACTTAAATTTAAGTTTAGCGGCCATGCAGCAATCGTGACCATTTGACCATTTTGATAATAACTAAATTCATTTAAATATTTTAATCATGGCAAATTAAGGTTCACAAATATATTATGATTCTAAATAAGATGTCAGACTCCTCGAATTATATTTATTTTGTTGCTAGGAGGGTGTACTGAGCCGGCTGCAGCACAACGTGACGACGGAGGAGAAGCGCTGGGCGCAGCAGCTAGACGACAAGCAGCGCGAGCTCGACGAGCTTCGTCAGCGTACCGTCAGCCAGGTGACACACTGTACCTTATAGACAACACGTTGCAGCATAACGTGACGACAGGGGAATCTCTGCGCAGCAGCTCGCCGACAAGCAGCGCAAGCTCGACGAGCTTCGTCAGCGTACCGTCAGCCAGGTGACACACTGTACCTTATAGACAACACGTTGCAGCATAACGTGACGACAGGGGAATCTCTGCGCAGCAGCTCGCCGACAAGCAGCGCAAGCTCGACGAGCTTCGTCAGCGTACCGTCAGCCAGGTGACATACTGTACCTTATAGACAACACGTTGCAGCATAACGTGACGACAGGGGAATCTCTGCGCAGCAGCTCGCCGACAAGCAGCGCAAGCTCGACGAGCTTCGTCAGCGTACCGTCAGCCAGGTGACACACTGTACCTTATAGACAACACGTTGCAGCATAACGTGACGACAGGGGAATCTCTGCGCAGCAGCTCGCCGACAAGCAGCGCAAGCTCGACGAGCTTCGTCAGCGTACCGTCAGCCAGGTGACACACTGTACCTTATAGACAACACGTTGCAGCATAACGTGACGACAGGGGAATCTCTGCGCAGCAGCTAGACGACAAGCAGCGCGAGCTCGACGAGCTTCGTCAGCGTACCGTCAGCCAGGTGACACACTGTACCTTATAGACAACACGTTGCAGCATAACGTGACGACAGGGGAATCTCTGCGCAGCAGCTCGCCGACAAGCAGCGCAAGCTCGACGAGCTTCGTCAGCGTACCGTCAGCCAGGTGACATACTGTACCTTATAGACAACACGTTGCAGCGTAACGTGACGACAGGGGAAGCTCTGCGTAGCAGCTCGCCGACAAGAAGCGCGAGCTCGACGAGCTTCGTCAACGTACCGTCAGTCAGGTGACACACTGTACCTTATAGACAACACGTTGCAGCGTAACGTGACGACAGGGGAAGCTCTGCGTAGCAGCTCGCCGACAAGAAGCGCGAGCTCGACGAGCTTCGTCAACGTACCGTCAGCCAGGTGACACACTGTACCCTATAGACAACACGTTGCAGCGTAACGTGACGACAGGGAAATCTCTGCGCAGCAGCTCGCCGACAAGCAGCGCGAGCTCGACAAGCTTCGTCAGCGTACCGTCAGCCAGGTGACACACTGTACCTTATAGACAACACGTTGCAGCATAACGTGACGACAGGGGAAGCTCTGCGCAGCAGCTCGCCGACAAGCAGTCATCTAGGTAACACTTTATAGATCATTTAAATCTCCTCTTTCGTCCCCTCAGCCATAAACCTCAAAACCACCTTCATCCCTCTCTCAGATCTCAATCGATACCCTCGATCCCTGACTGGCCCTGATCTCGTACGAGACATAATCTCTTCCTGTCATCGTACAAGAATCATAATAAAACTCTGATGACAATGACATTGACTATTAAAGATACAGATGTGTCAGGAATTCTGGATATTCCGGTAATCAAGATAAAAATATATTAATACATCTATCCATCAAAGATATGCATGACTATTATTCATGTCGATTAAAGTTGTGTACGTATGTACACATGTTATGAAGATAATAAAAACGCTATTACTGATGTGTTATTAACTCTTTATTGTACACAATATAATACAAACTTAGACAAAAATATGTGAAACACAAAGGGCGCGACTTATCTCTAAGAGAGATCTCTTCCAGCAAACCTCAACAAGATGTGTGTGATATTTTTGCGAAACTATTGTCTAAAAGAAACATTTTTATATAGGAACCTCTGGCGTTCGCATACTCCTGCATTGAAAAATCATTGCCTACCATCATGGAGGAGGTAGATGCTGCAACTATAATATTCACACTATGTGATGTGTGCTTTCTAAGTTCTATTTCCTCATCGTGATCGGTTCATTTATCTCTTGCCTAGCATTTTAAAAGAACTGTGCGGGCGAGAGATCTATTTTATATATGCAATATGTATACTTGCAGAGACAATATTTGTCGTTTATTTTCGCTTATACTGGGTCTTCTTTATTGTTGATTCAATCGAAACAGCCGTATTCGCTAGCGACACAAGTATATTTCAAATTAAAATGGAGATTGGCCAGTACTTGACTTTGCATTATTTAATAAAATAACCACAAGAAAAGATTTCTAGCGAATCTTGTATTTCAAAGTAGTGCTGTGAGATTATAATTGTAACTAATTTATCATGATCATGATAATGAATTGGGTAACTAGAAGTTTGGTTGTCGATATCGAAGCCTTGACAAAGTAGGTACGACTGTTTCGATAGAATTCATGGTTGGGAGACCTTTTCTAATCATTTGTCAATGGTCAATCACGTCATGATTTATGTCCTATTGGCTACTTGGTTCCTATAGTTATAAAAATACTTATTTCTTAGGTGTTAAGGTTTTCTTTTCAATATCCTTTGTCGAACTATGTGAAAGCGTCCAATGTGTTGGTGATGGTTTGTGTCTCTTGTTTTGTGATAGTTATCGTATTAAAATTATCATAACTTGTACAGATGCAGAAGAAAATAGACTCGTTACAAGAAGACTTGCAGAAGGCCCAGTCAGCTAATCACAACCACAGTTTCGCGGATGCAGAAAGGCGCGCTGAGGTTTGTATGAGTTGTTAGTCAGCCAATTTCAATTTTCAGCTCTATGGTTAGCATCATAAAGAAAATCTATGTATGGCAACAAAAAATATAGAAAAAAGCATTGTCGTCTGTCAGTGTGTCAGAATTCTACTTTAGTGTTGCTTACTGCCGATTTTTATATTCCTTTAGAAAACTGGGGTGCCGTAACTCATTTGATAGACTCTATCAGCAGTGGCGGATCCAGCGGCAGGATCACGCTCACGCTTAACTATTTTTAGTACTTTTTCCGATCTCAGTAACCGATCTATTTGTAAAGGATTTCATAATTTTAATAAGTTTTGTTGTTCTCCAGGAAAGGCTCATGGTGGCTGGTTTGTCAGACAAACTCAACACAGATACGCTAAACGGACCATTACAGGTATGTTTACATGTTTTAATTAAATCTCTTATACTATATTAGAGTCATAGTCATAAGTCATATCATCCCATACTTCCTATTTCCTTTAATGTTGCATGTTCAATAGTATAAAATAAACATCATAAGCTTTAACTAAAATTTTAATTTTAAATTGTGTTTCTGGAATCTGAATATTAGATTGACACATAGCTTGTAAAGTGGTCAATGTGTGTATCTATGTAACTCCACGACACAGGCAACGCCTAGTGTGGAGGTTATAGTTTAATGTGAAATGTTAATTAATATGTGGTAAAGTATATTTTTTTAAAATTTTTCTATAATATAAATATATTTGTCATCCGGACCGACTAGTGGCGGTATAACCACTCAAATTCTGGCTGGGTCAAAATACCAGAAGCACGGTGACGGGCAGCAGCGTCATCGGGACAAGCGACCCGGCTACTGCGATCGCCAACCCGCAGGCCTAGCGTGGCGATTATGGCATTTCCTCCCATGGATAGCACAAAAAGAAAAAGATCGGGCTCAATGGCGCGCCCTGGGAGAGGCCTATGTCCAGCAGTGGACTAGAGTAGGCTGCTGATGATTTGTCATCCTACCTAACGAACAATATATTACAATAAATTACTTTTTGTTTACACAGGTTGAATTGGAAGAGAAATAACAAATAGAAAAGGCAAGAATAAGCAAAGCAGTATCGAGGTGTCATTCCCAATCGCTCGGAGCGCGCAGGTAACGCAAGCGCATGGTCAGGCCGCTTCAGCGACTACAATATAACCGATATTTAGAGATGCTTCGTAACGAACTCGTAAAAAGTGTTGCGAAATTCTAATTGTAGCAGAATCAGTCAAGACGATTGCTTAAATTCTGTATGCCGATATAAATAATACTCTTTTCATGCAAAAAAAATTGTGGCGTATACGAATTTTAGTAGTTTACTAATGTTAGTACACTGTTCAGACACATTACGTCCGAATAGAAATAATATGGTTACACTAACTTCCCAATTGACACAGTTATTATGCTCAACATAAAGTTAGTGGTGTGTATATCACACATAATTTACGGTTTTAGTGATTTATATTAAAAGACATACAGCGCAAGTGTATTTTCGTGTATGTGGCTGTTTTATTGGGGAATAATGTCGTGATTTCACCAGTTCTAACTAACGTAGCATATTCCTCATTAAGGTTGCGTTCCATAACGTTTAATCCCGACCAAGGTTCCGAAACACAACGTTGATTTGTTTAACAATTCATCTGACAGTTCAAGTTGTGTTATGGAACTGAACAATCGAGTTATATTTCAACTGTCGGGTGAAAGTTTTTAGTTTTTACCCTGGAAAAATCAATTAAAGGAAAAATTACGTATGCGTTGACATTTTGATTTATTCACGTTGACGAGTCTTTTGTTTAATTACGCATAAACCTGGTTCCTTAACTTTCACTTTACCCGAGAATAATTGTCGGAGAAAGCGTAAATGGTTACGGAACGTACTCTAGAAGTAGCGAGTGGTCAATACATAATGAATGAATGAAATGCATCGAACATATTAGAATGAATGAAAATTGGGAAGTAGTGAAACATGGGCTGTTTCAGGTTTAAAATTACAATTAATATTGTTTACTGCCACTGAGTAAACTTATTAGTACATTACTGCAGGCGCCACGAAATTTGCCATTATTGGCCGCGGATCATATTACGGATCGACCTTTTAACGATCCAAGGCCAAAAATGACTATTTCGGCCGATGCTTGTATAGTGCTTTTCTCAAATAATGCGAGGACATCGAAGAAAAAAAATGACATTCCAAATACTGCTTCCAAGTCAAAAGTACTAGGCGTCCATAAAAGGAGAGAACTGTCGTTGTTAGTAGGAGCTAGAGCTGCTCGCGCTGGCCGGAGGCGGGCGCGGGGAGGGGGCGGTGACACGCGACCGGTTCACGGAGTCGAAAGAAATCTCTAGTCCGCACTACGTTTTGATGTTACAAATTCGAATTTTAAAAAGTAAATCACATGGAGATTCCTGGCCTTAGCCCGGTAAGGTTGTAAGAAAATCCATTACTGTCGTAATTTAAAAAAAAAATAAGTATTTAGCTTCGAGACAGGAAGTATGTACCTACTTCCCTGACTCAAAATTCGAATGTATTGTGTACTTTTCCGAGCATCTTTGAGAAAAACATTATTCCTCCTACATTTGAACGCAAGATTGTGAGGCTTGCGTGTGATCAACTATGAAATTTTGGACTGTGTAGTGCGATACGATAATACATACTGTTACTATGTAAGAAAAGTTGTTTAGAGTGGCGTCGATTCTGTATGTTAAATTTAAATTACATAATCGCTAAACAAAACTTCACCCTCCCTCGTACCGTCTTGCATATGAGTGAGCGTGACGGTCATGCAGAAATCGACCCCAGTATTTTGGTAAGTAATCAAAACCAACGTCGTAAAATACGCTTCTGAATTCCGTTGCGTGAAATAATATTTTTATTTTTTTATATAATAATTTTAATTTATTAACTTCTATGGGGAAATCGTTTAGTAAGCAAAATTTTGCAATATTGTGATTTTTCAAGATACATATATTTAGGTTAGTTTTGTTGCAATATTTTAAATATAAATAAATTCCTGTTGATTGCGATGAAATAAGATTTTTAATTTATTCATGGACATAATAAATCAAATCCTACAAGTGACGTATGTAATGAATTAATTCCTATGATCTTTCATTATTTAATTTTTTTTAGCTACCGAATTAACGATTGATGTTTATTCTTAACGATTTATAAGGAATGTTATTTACTCTTTAGAATTATGTTATTTATAGATAACTTTTGTATCTAGTGCATAATCATTTCTGTCAGTGCCTTAGGGTAAGATTTGAATTTGAAAGCAGCTGACTGTTTAATTTCTAGTAATAATAAAATCAAATGCTTGTTATTGGTAAGCTTTATCATTTGAATGTTACTACATGTCATTTTTATTGGTTCAGAATAATGCGGACGAGATATAATAATTATAGTGAATGTGTCAAAATGTCCTGGAAATTTTAATTAGCCGTAGTGTTATGAAACATAATTGTAAAATAGATAAGCCACTTGTATGATAATTATAATTAATATATTAATTATTTAGATAAAGACGATTATTATCAAATAAAATATTTCTTAATAATTACCTTTATTTTATTACCTATGCCAACTTTGAAAATGAAAAATTATATAATACACTACCACAAACCGTATGTACAATGAAGGCAATCTCTTCCAGATAACCTTTATTTGAAGTATGTATTATGCTGCTTATTTACAACAGCTAGAACGCGGGCGGCGAGATTCACTTGACGGACTCTAGTTAGAACATGATCTTTCTGTTTTTAGTGACAAGAATCGACACCAATTGGATACTCTGTCTACGGATTTTTCCCACTGACTAATATCTATAGAATAAAATAGATATTACAGGTCAGTGGATTTTTCCAAATACAGGAAATTCAGTCTTGCGGATTTTGTTTGGAGAATTGCTTTTTGCATTTCCGGTATTAATACGATAAATCATGTCATTAATTTGAAAAGTTTTTTGTTCCCAAAGTGAAACAAAAACAAAAAGGTTCCCGTTTTTTTTTATTTATATCTGTGAACAATAGAAATTGTAACACAAATGAATAATATCAAGAATGCACACAGGTACCAGTATAATGCGTTTTTGCCACGCATAAGAGTCACGCAGAGTCAGGTTCGTTCTGCTCTTTATAATATTTCATTTCTGTGCAAGAATGTTATGTTTCATTCTCTAAGGTTTCATTATACCTAAGGCCAGCAAATTGGGGGAAAAATTGGGATTTTTTTCCCAATTAACCAAATTGCATTGAATTTCAGAATGATTTTTTTGAGATTGCTAAACGGCAACACTGTTGCTGTCTGTCAGTGTCATCATTTTGGATTTGTTTGTTATTTCCTCAAGATTTTCAATTTCTTCAATCTTTGCCCTCAAAGATGACCGAAGTCGCTTTGAAAAATGTAGACAATGCCTGCGAAACAGCAGAAGAATTTACCCGAGTATTCTACAAACAAGTCGACAACAGCCGCCACCTAACCTCAAAACTGTATCTCGATACTGGCTTGCTGGTTTGGAATGGCAATGGAATCAACGGCAGCGACAAGATCCAGAAGTTCCTTATGGACCTACCAGCAAGCAACCATGTACTAAAGACATTAGACGCCCAACCAATCGCGGAGAGCGTAGTATCGAACAAGCTTACTTACCTCATCCAGGCTTGCGGAGACGTGATCTACCAGAATGACGACATAAAGAAACCGTTCCAACAGACATTTCTCATTGTGGCTGTCGAAGGGAAGTGGAAGATTGCGTCAGATTGCTTCAGATTACAAGTTCCTTACAATAATTAAAAGTGGAAGGTGTGAACTGTTTATTGATATTGACTTGTGGATGTTTTCATAGACAATTAAGGTGTGCGCTATGTTAAGCAGACTCCGCGCACGGACCAGTCGATATCGATGTACTTTGCTTGTTATCGTGTTCTTTAGCTGTCATTTTAACTTCATAACGAGCAATAGATATCCATCGCGTACCTCACGCAGCGGAGGTCATTATAATTTTACATTTACACGATGTTTTCCTTTTTGACAAACCATTGGAATGTAAAAAAAAAACAATTCTATCAACAGTGACTAAATAAATGGCCTTTATATTACACCATATTGTGCAGTATGGTCGATGGACTTTCACCTGAGAAAATTACAATAGGGAATTTTCTCAGAAACTACTAGATAGATCCTAAAAATTTAACTACATGCTAGTAAAATTATCATTAGAATCTGTCTAGTAGTTTCTGAAAAAATCTCAAACGTGTGTTACCCCCGTGTACTTGTATCTGCAGGCAATAGGCTACTTGCCATCATAAACAATAAATTAGAGAGTATGTAAATATGATAGTCCAAGTAATGGGAAACAGAAACATATTGATTTCCGATCATGAAATCACGATTTTAATTTAAGTTTAAAATAACTTAAATTTTTTAATATATATATCACGTGACCTGAAACTCAGTAAAACGCTATCTGCCATGGCGCTGTCAAGTGTGACGTCACTGTCGAGTAAACAACACAACTAATGTAGGGCAGGGCGATCAGTTCTGTTTAGTTTGTTTATTTAATCGATAGTGACATCACAGCAAAACTAACTAGTGAGCAGTGTTTTCGCAGGAATTTTAAATGATTAAAATTTAAATGCTGTTTAAGACTATTTAGTGACATTATTTTGAGGAAATAAAAAAACTATGCTATGATTTAAAAATTTTAACATGCTTTTCAAAAAAGGGTCAAATACCCTATTGTAGTTACTACAATTACTGATCTAGTACAATGGCGATAGACTAACCGTTGCATCACTATGACACTTGCGTAGTTAAACAAGAGGATGAGTGATGAGTGTATACTACGGTGCCTCTAGACAGACATATGTGCAAACATTATTTGAGTAAATATTTTTTATTATTATTCCAATGCAGTGTTTGAAAATAATTGTGATATATCTTTTATATATAATAATTGTAAAAATAAATAAGGATATAATTAAGATGATGTATTTTGAATTAACAAGACATTTTATTTTAGAAGTTATAAGTTATAACTTATAACAGAGAGAACATTACTGTTATCTAATTATGAATAGTACAATTTACAGGATAATTACACAGAAGTAAATAATTTTGATTTCTTATTACAAATTACGAACATTATAAAATAACTTATCACAAATATATATATATGAAATCTGCCAATACATATACTATACCTGACCAGAAATATAAATATTCTCGCCATATTGTGGAATTAAATGGTACTAATTTTTATAGTGATGTTGTGGAAACATAGATAATAAAACTACCAATAGCGCCCTTTTGACAGGGTTTTTATATTCCTGGTCAGGGTATACCAATACTTTTTGCAAAAATCAACATGTCATGCATGATTCTCATGGTCAAATCTCATATAGGTACAGTGAGTACCAAATAATAACTAAGCCCATACTCAAAGACCTATGATGGTACTAACTCATGAACTATTTCACAACAATATTCTGCGACATTTAAGGTTATCGCACATGTATCACCCTTGCACCTCATCAGCGTCGCATCAACTCTAGCCGTTCAGTATTCTTTGTATGAAACTCTAACTGCAACGCACACTAATCACAGTCGTAACAGCATCATCTCGCCTCGGGACAAGCTAGTGAATCACACGTGGTTCGTGGTCAACTCGCAGTCACCGCGCTTACGACGTCAGCTTGGGGATGGCGCACAGATCGCCTGTGGTGACCGTTAGCCGTCGCCCAGCCGTAGCCGCGGCGACACCTCGGAGATGTTGAGCTGCACCGGATACGTGTCTACGTCGGGTTGACGCCTGGTTGACGGGGAGGCGATGAGGCGAGGCGACGGCGAACGGGTGCCGGGGTGACATGTGTGCGATAATCTTTAGACTCAACGTACTGTCCGCGGCGTATAGTACATAAACGCACACGGCGCACTATTATTTTCGCGGACAAAAAGTCCGGCGTACAACGAGAGACTCGCGAAGGAGTACTTTTTTTTTTCTTGTACCTACCTCAAGTAGATAATACACACAACGTAATTTCAGAATGTGCGCGTTGTTAACAACCTCCTCCCCTAGAGATTCGCCGACGCTCATTTCGTCGGCGAAACTCAGTGGAGGAAATGATCGTCGTAACTCAGGAGAGGAATTCGTCGTGTGAGTTGAGTCCGCGCTGACAGTACGTGGCGGAGGGTTCGTCGTCTGCGTTGAGCCTTAGAAAATGGCAAGATTTTTAGCGTTCCGTAGTCAACCAGGAACCTTTATATAGTAGAAGATATATTTTACAATAGAGTATTTCACATCAAGGGCCTGTGTGGTCATGAAAGTGCAGGTAGATCAGAGTTTGGAATAAGATCCAAGCATGGTGTCGCAGTTCGGGCAGTAATGCTCGGTTTTCTTGCACGTAGTCACAAGGTAAGGTATAGCAGCCAGACAGCAGAGGCAACACCAGCTGAAAGAATTACATATTAATCTTTTTATATTTTTTCTGTCGCGGAAAATGCAGAACTGCTACTAAGGCAGGTCCGGGTTTCATTCCAGGCACGCCATACAGGTATACTGTTTTTTATATATATTTTTATTCATCTTTTACATAGTATAAAATACAGTAATATCTAGTGTTACCGCCAAACTGCTTAGCAGTTTATCGGCGGACTTATTATGTGACTTATACTTTCTTGCACCGCCTCCTTGGATTTCAGCAATAGCACCTTACGAAGCAGTTGTAGAGTTAAAAAAAGACTTGTAAAAATGTACTTGATACTTACAATTAAAAAATTGACTTTAACGCTGGAACCCTGTCGCAATAAGTTTTTGATATGATTTCTTATGTTAAAGCCACAAAGAAGCCTGATGATGTGTTTGCCACTGTACATATTACAATGAGTTCGTTTTCGAAGATTTACTGTCACGGTGAAGGAAAACATTTACCTACCGAAGAAGAAGAATGTTGTGCCAATGGTCGATCATCAGTTAATAGGCTGATATTGACGTTGATGATGCTTGTGATGAAAAGAGCGTTGATGGCGCAGTGAACTACCTTACGGAAGGACTTGGTTCGACTCCAGACACATCATTGTAGAATGCGTGCCGAAAAACTGAGCTTTCATTGACTTTTCCCTTATCGGCTGTGCTTACACTTGGTCAAGTACAGTGGCGAGTCAACGTGGCTTTCAAGCTGCCTTGCCAGTGGATTCTAATATTGTAGGCACTCGCCACTATACTTGACCAAATGTAAACCGGCCATTACAGCCTGTGGCGTTATTCCAATAGACAAATCAGCAAAATTGGTATCTACTCCATAAAAGCAATATGCACTGTACTTACGTAGTAAATCCACAAATAAATCCAGCTATCAGATGTGTTTTGTTAGAACTTTCGTATTTAACTTTAGTCAGAACTATTTCTTGGCACACTGGGCAGTTAAAGTGAGTAGGGCCGGTCTTCAGGGGCGCCTGTACGATGATAGTTTGGTGGACGACAGGCTGGGAAGACACCACGTCACGAACCGAGGCAGAGTACGGAGGCGGCGGTTCACGCCTTCCGTTATGCTGTGTCTCCGACTCAACAAACAATTCCGCTCTTTGAGAAGGATTGATACCACTTTCCAAGGCCATATTGCCAGAAATTTCCACACTTTGTTTCAAAAAATCATTTTGTTTAACCATATTGTATTCAATTCTATACTTCCAGGTGTAGGTTCAGATATGAAATCATAAGTCAGAACAGAGCGTCAATATCGCTATCTTATCTATTTAGATAACGAAACAACAGATAAATGTGGTGTTTACGTTACGTTTAGGTATTTGCTTTGTAAGAAATAAGATCATGACTTTGTATATAAAAAAAGATAATTTATTTATTTAATATACAAATTGCTATACAGAAGCAGCACACGGAAAAGATGAATAAATTATAATAAAATAAAATTTATCTAAATTTGAATTTAAAAAAATCCCTCTAATTTAGTGCATTATGTACATATTTATTGCCATGCAGGCTGGCTGTAAATTAATATTAAATCATAATTTCAGTGTATATAATTATTTTAATATCATTTTATTCCTCTGAGAAAAGTACACAATTCACACTTCATCGTTTCATTTTTGTGACCTGATTTCAAAAAGGTTAAATATATTATGTAATATAAAATTTCTTTGCCTGAATTTAATTAGGATATAGGTAGTTGAGGTTTTACTCCCTTTAACAATATTTCTGTATAACAAAGATTTTGTAATTCACCCCTATGTAGATTGCTCGCTAGATAAGTTTTATAAGGAAACTGCGTCTGCGCTCACGTCATCATTCTAGAGGAGAGGGCGACACCAGTCCGATTACTGTGCTGTATAACCATCTTGAATTGACATGTTACAAATATGGTTGTTTCATTAGCATTTCATATTTACATTTTGCTTGTCTTTACATTACAATTTATGTATTATTCTACGCATTACGGAATCCTACTGTGGACATTTGAATGATGTTATGTCTTTTTTAAAAACACGTATTCGGAATGTGTCTCGTCTACCTACATTTATATGTTATCAAATAAAGTCAAGCTATAAATTCACTACTCAATAATATCATTTTTGAACATTCACCAAAATACTATAAACTTAGGTAAATTAATTATAAACTAGGTAGTTTTGAAATATATGACCATATTTATTTGTGTATAACTAGCACTTTCCTGCCAGCCAAATGGATGCGTGAAATCAAAGCAGATTTCAAGCATCCTTTCCTTTCCAACCACACAGCTACAGCTATTAACCGGCAGGAAAGTGCTAGTTAAAACATTAATTAACTACTTGACCCCTCTTGTTGAGGTAATTTTGTATTCAAGATGAACACTGGTAACAATCTGAACATAGTGGAGGATTATTCACTTTAATCTAATATGTATAATTTAAATAAGATCTTTAAAACAAACTTAAAGTATAATATAAATGTATAATATAGCTTTTTAATTTTAAATTTATAAATATAGAAAATAGTCCCAATATTACGGCTATTTATTTACTAAAACTTAAATCACAAAATCCCAATATGTTTATCAATAGTCATCATTATAATTCATAAGGTGCACAGTTCATTATTATTCATCAGTTGTTTTTAATGACTCACACACTCACTACTTTGAAGTGTTATGTTTATTACGTATATATCTAGGCAGTATTCATTAAACATGAATTGTAAATAAAAATATCTAAGTATATGGATTAAATTTTTGTTAGATTTGACAAGTTATATAAATCTTGATCAATCACATTGTGAGTCATTGAACACAGCCATTGATTTTTCAAATAAAATACAATATAAATGAAAATTAATGAGAACCGATACTTAATTACAATTTTCATTTCAACTATTGATTAATTCTGTATACTATTCATAGTATTTTATTCATAAAAGGACAATCTGGTGAACAAAGTAAACATAAAATGACAATAACTAAAGGCCTAGTTTGGACTTAAATATTATTCGAGGGCAAGATAGCATACTTACATCATTTACAAAGGTATTTAACTAAAAGATTTCAAAATTCATTTTGCAGGAGCTTGATCTTAAACATGGAAATAAATAAATATAAGTTATCCATTAATTTCAATAAACAGAATAGTAAACAAGCTATTCTATTATTGATATTGAATAATCCTGCAAGTAATCAATACAGGTTTTTTGCTAAACTATATTTTTTTATAAATTACTATGTAATAATAATAAAAGAACAAGGAACATTGTGGCTATATGTTGATTTTAGGCCAGATTTCTATTGTCATTTTACATATTTATTTTCATTCAGTCTATAACCAGCTTAGCACTTGTTGGATTTCCCTATAAAGGTGTTGCAGTTGGGGCAGTAGTGTTCGGCGTCCTTGAAGGTGTCAAAGCAGTATGGGACCAGGCCCAGGCAGCACAGAGAACACACCCTGTTGACGCAAAAAGTAAACAAATGAGTAAATATCTACAGATGAAAATATTTCACTACAATTATCACAGAGTAACAAAACCATTGCACCACAAATCTGAGTATTGAGGACAGTTTTAAGTTAAATATTCTTAATGTTTTATATGTCATATTGTATTCATAACATAATTAAGAGCTTTATTATATAGCTTTATTGTATAGTTTTAAACTAAGTTTTGTTCAATGTTCTTCCTTTTTCACAAAGTCATAGTTCACATTAATGAAGAAAAACAGGTTGCCGAGAATACTTACATAGTGATAACACAAACAGATCCAGCCACCAAATGAGTATGCCAGGCAGTTGTGTATACCACTCTGGTCGTGACAACTTTGCCGCAGTTGAAACAGGTGATGGTCGTGGGTTCACTGCCTACTGGTTGAGGTACTACTATGCCTACTGGCACCTGCATGCCAGGCGGCGGCGGTGGACCATCTCCAGATTGAGGTTGAAGTTGAATGTTCACTGTAGGCGGGTGAGGGTACACTCCAGGTGCAGTGAAAGCCTTAGGCTGGTATCCATCAGCCTGTGGATAAGGCTCACTCGGCGGCGCCACAAAGCCGTACTGAGGATTCCCAACAACGGCAGAGTACGGAGGAGGAAGATCATTGGGAGCGCTTGGCGCTGAACTAGGACCTTGATTACTGGCCATTACGTAAACGCAATTTCACAGGCTCTGTCGACGTATTTTTATTGTAGTAATAGCTCGTAAACTCTGAATTTTACAACGCAAAACTTACACAAACACGAAAAGTGAACGACGCAAACAATTCGCAGAAAAATGTCACACGATATATAGTGTTGCCAAAACCAACTCTAAAATTAGTACTTTTAATTATTTATTCAAACATTTTGCGAATATACATACATTCGGGTATGCAGACCTAAAACAACATATAAAACATCTAACCAATAAATATTATAACATAATGACCAGTTAATATACCAGAATCTGTAATAAAACTACAGAGTCTGTAATAAAAGTATCTAACTGGCAACATTTAAAATATGACGCATCAAATTGTTTGACATTTTGTTTTGTTTGCCGGATATATAATTTAAAGGCAAAGGCTATTAGTAACGTAACTATTCGTAATATTTTGTTTTATAAAAATTCCGTCAAAAAAATAGGTAATCTTGTGAAGACAGAAACTTCTAAAACCGATAAAAATCCAGACTATTTAATGATCCGCTGCCCACTAAAATAGATAACAGATTGTAACGCGAATAGAAATAAATTCCAGTCTGTCGGTGGATAGTGCGATGGACGTTGCACTTAGTCGTTTTTTTATATAATGGCTGCGTTTAAAAGGAACCATCATCGCCGTAGCTTTGTACGACGACGCTACGACGGGACGGTTATACCTACTTAGTAGATACTAATTCATTCATGCTCGTACCTATATGTATGTATAAAATACTAATAATTAGTGTCAGAAATGCAACGTTACTTGGTTTCCATTAAAATTAGGTTATCTGGAAGAGATCTCACTTAGCGATAAGACCGCCAATATTGTATCATGTTTTTATGTTCTCCCAATTTTGTACCTACTAAGTTTTGTGCAATAGGTAAATAGTATTTTACTTTAATTCGCAAACAAATTACACCGATATAACATTTTAAGCTATCGTGGTTATTTCGGCAATATCGGGAGCTCAAAACGGCCCCAAACCGTGGTAAGAATCCTGTATCTAACTATAGTAATAAATTACACCGACTTCGTGTTTTGATGTGGATTTCATTTCCGCATTGTTTGTATGTATAATACTTATATTTGAAATATACCTATCGAACTAATTCGAAGACAGAACTAACATGTTTTTGAGAATTTCTGATATTCATGAACAATAGCTCCGTGAGTCGCCATGGTATTCAATACAAGTGTAAAACCCCTTTTTTAAAAAAATATTACAATACAATAACTGAGCTAACCTTCTTGAACTTGTCACATATACATGTTCTAAAAATAATCAATAAAGACTTGTTGGAATCAAACCCGGAACTTCACTTCGGCTACCGACCGAGGACGCCATTTCTTGGTACAGTCGCTGTCTGTGTGTTAAATAATACCCTGGTTTGGTGGTGGGTGGTATTGGGTAACGTGCGGCCTGACGAAGCCACGACCGACGCCGGCGGTAGTGAAGTGGAAGGCTTACCATCTCGCGCGCGCTGGCTGCCTCTGCAATTTAACACTACCGCGTTCAAAACTCGATCAAACAGTACCCTAGATACCTACAACACAGTTTTTGTACGGATAATTACACACAAATAGGTAAACTACCTACAGTCGCTTGACTAACTTATTGAATATTTTAGTTTAGTGTATGTGGCAATGCAAAACGGAATGTTATAGGAAAGGTAATATATTTACTAATAGAATTTGTTATTTAACGGTTATGGGTTTTTGTAGACGTTTCTTTCTACACAATTAATATTTTTAAAATTTAGGTTTTTACTGTTCATTAATCAGAATCACGCTTTAAAAACGTACACGTAGGTGCGAATATTATATCACGTTGACCGCTATTCGTAAATGCTTATTTTATTTCAAATGTATTATAGTATAAACGAAATGAATGTATAGAATTTATGGCGGCGATTTTAACTCCCATACACAAGCGTTAAGAAATTAAATAAAGCTGCCAATCCACTCGTCCACCTTCCAAAAATAAATTAAGTATATAAGTATAAATAGTAGTGTATATATTAAGATAACAAGTAAATACTTACCTAAATGCATGCTTAATAATTTTGCACTTTAATCTCAATTTCCTAATTCCTGTTAAAATTCCAAGTAGAAAACTAAAATACTAGTTAGGCAAACAAGTTAAAAGTTACTGATGCTGCAATATGAATTTCATTGCATGACTAATTTAATCACTTTACCACTAACATTTTAATTCCTGTAATTTACATTACTTAGAAGGGTGCGTTTAAGATTGGTAGGTAGGTACCTAATATATGACTACTCGTATGACTTTTTGGACCTCCCGGGTCATCAGGCGGGAGATCTATCAGTTCTGTGTAGAGCTATTCCACCCATTTCCCTCTGCGGAACATCGGTTACTGATGGCTATTTTCTTCAATTTCATCTTCCAGTGTCTTTGCAGAACCTCAGGATGTCTCCGTAGTTCAGGTCTTGTAGCTCTCTTACTCCCTTGCAGTCCCTGCCAAAAGATTCCCACCTTGGTTTGGAGTACACCACACACTCAGCGAGAAAGTGTTGGCTGATTTCTTCTTCTTCACCACATTCAAGATAAGATGCCCGGTAATGCCAGGTGTCTGTTTAGTTTACAGTGACCTGTAATTATACCTACCAGAGTACTTACATTGCTCCTACATATACTCATAATATAATTTTATCTTTTCGTTTCAAGAACAATTTTGATTGTCTACAATCTCCGATCCTGTCCCATCTTTCTTGAGCTTCATTTTCTATAAGGTTCCTTATTACTTCTTTCGTAACAGCTGCTGATACCGGGAGCCGTGATTCGGGTACAATGAACCGTTCACTTGCCCCCTCTCTAGCCAGCCTGACTGCTTCTTCGTTCCCTTCAGTACCTTGGTGTCCTGGTACCCATGCTATTATCGTTTTCATTTTACTTGCTAACGCGTTGAGGGTTGCCTTGCTTTCTGCAACTAGTGCTGAAGAGGTCTCCATCTTATCTAGCGCCTTAAGAGCAGCTTGGCTATCGATATATATAACAACTGTTCTTGATGTTTCATTCTCCAATCGCACCATATCCATGTACTCCCTGATAGCATACACCTCTGCCTGGAAGACAGTTGTATATGCTTCCAGTGATAGAGTTCGATGGCCTGTTCTAGGTACCCTCAGGAATGTATATCCGTGCTCCTGCTAATTTTGTACTTTCCCTTCTTGATTCGTCCGTGAAGCAGACCAATGTCAGGTTTTCTGTTTCTAATTCCCATTGATATCTCGTTCCAATATGAATTATGTACTTTTTATCAAATAATATCTTTTTCTTTATTAAGTCATTGTTTGTCAATAACATTGACATCTTTCCTTCTGATTCTACTCCAACGGTAGCATGTCCTCTGGTATCCTGCCAGTTACCTTTCCATTCTCCACATGTTTTCACTCTGTGTCATTGCTCGATGGCTTTTATCTTTATTTATAAGCTTATTGTGTTCAGTATGAAAATTGAAATGAAATTGCATGCATGGAATTATCTGGTATATACAGAGTTCTGTGTGGTATTAATAAGAACATATCATTTTTCTTTCACAACCAAAGCAATCAGCACAAGGTTCTGATAGGTGCGTCCGTATAGATAGGAGACCTTTTTTAATTTTTAAAGGCTTTTAATGGGAGTCGAAATAGCCCCGTTATAGCATGCTAGGCCTTTCAACTCTTCTTAAAAATGAGAAAAAATTGTATTTACTTAAAGTAGCTTATTCTTTCTATAAAGGTAAACAGCTTTAAACAGAACAGCTATTTTTTGCCATGACATGCTTCATTTACTTTCTGTACGTGCAGTCCATGGTGCAGCCAGTCGTAACTTTGTTATTTATTAGAAAAGCACTTCAACCTCTCAATGATCGCAAAAACCGTTGCGTAATTTCCAGCATGCAGCTTTCTAAGGATTTGCGATATTATACTTTTTGTACTAAAGTGGTAAATTAACTGAATCGAGCTCTTTCCAGTTGTTTTGCTCTAAGTTCAAGAAAAAGATAACATTTTTTATGCAAATATACAAATATTAATTAAGAAAACAAGATAATTAATATTTAACTGTTAAATTAATAAGGCCATGACATAGATTTTCTGCAAACTCGCTCAAGTTGCAGAGGTCGGATTGGAAGCCAAATATAGACTCAAAGTAACCTTACAAAGGATATAAATATTTTAGTAGGTAAATAACAAAAAAAATATTTGTATAGGTACACCTATATCTGTGTAGACTAGCCCAGGCAGGGGAGGATCCAGAAACAACCTTATGATCGAAATTTCTCAACCGAGCCGCCGTACAAAATAAATCGCGACTATATTTTGGTTCACAATGTTCCAAAATTCCTCAACTGCATAAATTAAGGAATAGGGTCACTAGTTTCACAAACCGTCGTTTCTTATTCGAAATTGTATGGAACCCTTAGTCTCTAATTTACATTCTGTCTTCTCGCATAAACGTAACGAACACAGGTAGTTAGTTAACTAGAGGCTGTATTTTACGTCCAGGAAGTACCGCGGAAGTGTTACCCGCCACGGTGCCAGCTGCCGCTTCAATCCCGGCAGTGAGATGGCTATCTCCAGTTACAAGACTGCTGTGTAGGCTGTATGGCTGTAGGGATGTTATTTTCTTGTGATGTAACGTGCAGTAGTTGCTCTGGTTGTTTACGTTCGACGATCACGATTTTAATCTTTTTTAACCCCAGATCGACCGAGGAAGGGGAGTTATAAGTTTGACACATTTGACTGTTTGTCTGTGGCATGATAACTCAACAACCGATGATTCGATTTGGATATGGTTTTTTTATTTACCTAACAGCAAATTTGACAATTGGTTTCCAAGATCTTGGAGTATCTTTGATGTCAGATGGGATCTCTAGGTAATGGCTAGATGGTTCGAATTTGAGATTATATTTTAAGGACCATGGGAATTTCCCACATCAGGAACCTTGGGGACTTGATGATGACCAGGAAAAAGTAAGAGGATCTCCACAATAGTAAGTCGGGGTTCTTACATTTTTAATTTAGGGTTATTTTGTTAATGTTAATGTCCACACACGTTTAACCAGCTGTTTGAGGTCCTCAAGCGTACAGTATTTACTGATTGTCCGTTTATATAATAATTCCTTCATTTGCGTCTTCAATTTACGAATGAATGAATAAATGAATACACTTTATTACACAAAACTTAGGGTGAAACAATGCGAACAAACCGATTAATACAATCTAGGCGGTCCTATCGCTAAGAGCGATCTCTTTCAGACAACCTTTTATTTATTTTGGAATTGGAAAGGAAAATAAACATTTAGAGCCGAAGATCGGGCTCAATGGCGCGCCCTGGAAGAGGCCTATGTCCAGCAGTGGATTAGAATAGGCTGCTGATGATGCATCAATGCTAATATTACTTACTTACGTAAGTAAGTAATGGTAAAGATATTTTCTGTCTGAATCTTTAATGAGATCGCCTAACTATAATTTCCTGATAAATACTTACACCAATGAAAAATGAATAATAAATGCAGCTACAAAAAAGATCTGTACTGCGATTATCAATCGCACTACAAAGCTAATGAGCTTTTGTGTGAAAAGTATAATGTTTCTTTGTTTCCATTCTTATGTGATTTTTCTTTATAAAGATTTTAACTTAATAATTGCGCAGTGTCATAATGGCCATTGTATGCTATATTCTATAAAAATCCATGGTAGGTATAGGTTCTTGTCTTTCTTCGTTTTTTTCTGAATAACCAAATATAAAAAAAACAACAAAACATCTGACAAAATGTAAAAGATACTGTCTGCATCAATAATTTTTATTTTTTTATTTCTTTTATTTTTTATATTTACACTTACTTACGTAGACTTTATTTAGGAAAACTAATTTTACTGATTCAAATCAATAATATGTCTTTTCTTTGGAAGAACTGATTTCGGAATTTTCTGTCCGCGAGATTACCCTTAAAATGAAATGGTTCAATTCTAATATTATTTTGCGAAATACTAATGGATAAAACATTTGGCAGTCAAAATAGGTAGTGATTGCCCACTTAAGGAACAACCACAACAAATTATACATTATTCTGTATTTTACCAAATCTATAAAAAATAGTTTTTCAATAGTTTTTTAGTTTTTTGTTTTGTTTTATTTTCCTCGATAGCCCTGTGTTCTGTCCTGACGGACAAACACGAACACAAATAGTAGTTATTTTTTCTTTACTTCCTGAATTAGCAATACAATGAATGCGACGACTGGGCAATCACTACATCTGACATTTTTTATAGATTAGGTTAAATAATTAAATACACTGATATACTGAACAGTGCCTATGTATAATTTGTTGTGGTTGTTCCTTAAGTGGGTAATCAGTATATGTTTTACCCTATTTTTACTATGGAATAATGTTGTATCCATTTATTAGATAGATTAACAATATTTAAGAATAGAATTCGTTAAACCATTCAATTTTAAGGCTAACCTCGTAAGCAGTAAATCCCGAAGTCAGTTCTTCCATAGGAAAGACATCAACGCGCTCCATAATTTTTACACAATATTTATTAATCCTTGTTTGTAACTTTTTTCTTTGTAAATACCTACTTAAAATAAAGACCTTAATCTTATTTTTGAACATATTATTATTAATTTGAATTATTTAAGTATAGTTAAGTTGTATTCAAGAATATACTGTCCCGATTCCAATAATGTCCAGCGAATGCATCGCCTCATTCGTCGCAGTATACAGTGGTGAAAGTGGAGTGACGCGTCCATGTCATACCTAAGGCTATCGAGTTTTGTTTTAACGTTGTTAGCTTCTTATGTAGATTGTTAGTTAGATAAGTTTTATATGGAAACCGCTTCTGCCATATTCATGAGCATTTTCCCATATATATTTTTTATTTTAGTCGGGCATTGAAATGTTCAATGTATGGAACTAAAAGTACATTTGCACAAACCCTTTGGCTCGCTGGCAGTGCTCACATCATTATTCTAGAGGAAAGGACGCTACTACTTTCTGTGGTTGTTAGATTAAAAAAAGTTAGGTATAGGACGAGTCATGCACGCACAAACCACGGCCCACTACAGCGATTTCTGTATTAGAAATGTGGGTACAGTCGACCATAAGCTATATTATAATATATAATATATTATTGTATATAATCTGTCAAAAACCTTCTATTAAATCTTAACCTTATATTTTATGCGCGCCTACAAAGTTTATAGTTTCACAAAAAATAAATTATTTTTTATATTTATAGCTATGTAATAAAACCCTGAATATAAAAATTTGAATTATATTGATAAAGACCTTTTAGCATGTTTCGTAATTATGCCTAGATATAAATACCGACCAATTCTATATATGGTAGGTATATACAGAACAGGTTGTCTGGCTACAGGTGTCCCATATAGCGAAGTCCAGAATGGGAATCGTGAGATAAGTACATTTAATTGTTTGCATACCTGTACTTGTGGAACACATGACATAATATTACATTTAAGTATTAACGACTACACTGTTTTTGTTATACATATAAATGGTTTTTATTTTCATTTTTCAATAACTCTTTTTTTTTTTAATTGTACAGTCGACCACAGATCAACCTACCCAAAACGCCAAATTATGTGAATCTGAAATGTATCATATTGCGCTGGCATAAGGTTGAGATTTTATCGAAGGTTTTTGACAGATGGTATACTATAGCTTGTGGTCAACTGGACACACACACAGAATATGTTACAAACTTAGACAAAAATATGTGAAGCACAAAGGGCGTGACTTATCTCTAAGAGTGATGTCTTCCAGCAAACCCCGTTTTTTTAACTGCGACTCAGATATTTCCAAAACATTATTGACGGGGAACTACAAGTCCTTTATGAACGTTGCTAACTGGGACACTCCGTACTCCGTAAATCTCTAACTTAGGCATGTATAACCTACCCATATGTTAGCACACAATGTTCTTAGAGGCGCATAATATTGCATTAAACACAGTCTGTAGCTATTATTACTGTGGTTTCATGTTAATTTTCTCATATGTGCACACATGGCCCTTTGTTTTGCCGGTTTTAAATGAAACAATGGTTTAAAAACTTGTTTCGCCTACTTACTCGTAGCAAAAGGTTTATGTAAATATAAAGCATAAAGTATAGTAAGAAATGAAGATCCGTAAAGAACTGGGTTGTTAAACACCTCTACATATTATTGCTCAAACAAAATATCATTATGAAATGGATTTCTTAGAGTTAGTAGAGTCAGTTGGTATATTAATTATTACTTAAAAAGATGTAATGCATTGTTTCACCTAAGCATTTTTGAGCAATGGTTTCATATTAATTATTTGATCAAAGATACTCTATAGGTACCAACCATTGGAAGCGGCGATATTTATTAGTATTTACATGAAATTAGCTCCTATCCCGTTTTAGAAGTGGGGTAATTTATAGTCTAATGAAGGACATGAGGGTCATATTCTTATTTGGGTTTCTATAGGAGTAGAAGATTTGGGGGCTCTTGATCCCTGTAACTCAACCCCCTCCCCCTCCCACCCCCTGCGTTACTGAGGTAGCTATCTCCCTAACAATGGTTTTTATTTTCAGAAAAGTGTCACAAGAAAGATAATTGGACATTCCAAAACCGAAATAACATTTGCGGTGAGCGAGCTGAAGAACACTTGCGACGAGAGAGGTACTTCCAAATACGATGCGCGTGCGATGGTGGCGCGCGGTGCTGTTATGCGCGTGCGCGTTGGTGCTGCGCGGAGATGCGCTTCCGCCCGCTACGCTGGGAGATGTCGTGGCCAACGCCGCTTCCAGCCTCAACTCTATGAAGGTACACCTTTATGGTTGAATTGTTGTACAGTCAGTCTCTAGCTACAGCAAACGGCTGATAATCTTCTCATTCTTCAACTTTCATATTGCAAAATTGAAGTCCACTTACTTTTTTCTGGTCATCATCAGATCCTCAAGGTTTCAGATGTCGGAAACGTACCGTGAACCTGAATATTTGAGCCAAATTTGGACCATGTATTACCGTTCCAGAGATCCCATCTGACATCAAACATCTTGAAAACCACTCATCCAATTTTTATCAGACCTAGCTAAGAACACTCTCGACAACATTCACTATTAAATTTTCAAAACCGGGTCCAAATCGGATCTTCCGTTGTTAAGTTATGATGCCACAGACAAACACACAGAATACAGAATACAGAATATATTTATTTGCAAAAATGTAGGTGTATTTACAGGATGTTGTTGTTAATTTAGTACCAATACATTTTGCCTTGTACTAGGCGTGCAAATTATTAATAAGTACCTATCTAAATTATATAATAAGTATCTATTTAGTAAAGTTAATATCAAAACAAGTATTTATTTAATGCAATCTTAAAAATATATAATAGTATCTAGAAATATATAATAGATATGTTTAATTCTACATTTATCATTACAATTTATCTGCCAAAAATTCATTTAAAGTATAATAAGTTTTATTCACCAAAAATGTGAACAACTCATTCTTGAACCTGTTCAAGTCAAGCATTTTGATATTTTCAGGTATCTTGTTGTAAATTTTAGGCGCTAGACATACCAAACTTTTGTGTAATAGAGCGGTCCCTGATGCTACTATGCATAGTTTGTCTCTGTTACGCAGATTTCTATCATGAACTTGGGCTATATTTTGGAACAGAGATGGGTTAGTCCTAACGAAGGCAGCAACTTCATATATGTAGAGGCATGGTAAAGTTAAAATCTTCAAGTATATAAAATACGGTCTACAACTATCAGTCACCTTCAAGCCGCACATAGATCTGATACATCTTTTTTGTGCCTTAAAGATGTATTCCTTCGACGAACAATTGCCCCAAAAAATTATTCCATAGCGTAAAGTTGATGCGACAAAACTATGGTACGCTGTTAATACAGCGTCTCGGCTGACGGTTTGTGACAATTTGTGCAAAGCAAAGGCATATTTACTGAGTTTGCAGCATATAATCTCAGATTGTGGATACCACGACATATTGTTGTCAATTGTTACACCTAGGAACTTAGTGTCATCGACTGACTCTATATTCTTTCCATGATAGTATAAGTTAATATTCATGATTGGAGTTCTTTGCGTAAAATGCATGATCTTAGTTTTATCCAGATTAATTTGTAATTTATTACATTCTAGCCATTCTATTATACTTTCGAGCGTCGCGTTGATTTCTCTTTCATAGTTACTGTTGTCATTGTATTCAATTATTACTGTACTGTCGTCTGCGAATAGAACCATCTGGTATTTAACACATTTGGGTAGATCGTTGATGTATAGTAAAAATAATAGAGGCCCCAAAACACTACCTTGGGGTACCCCTCGTTGAGTTTTTTTAGTTTTAGATCTGTATTTAATTTCTTGTGCATTGGTCAAACAGATCTGAGACAGTTCTGTTATCTGATCTCTATCGCTTAGATAAGACTCGAGAAGATTTAGTACATTTCCACGTATACCATACATATTAAGCTTTCTGAGAAGTATTGCATGATCCACGTAGTCAAACGCCTGTGTCATATCCATGTACAGTGCACAAACAGCTGTACGTTTATCTATACTCCTAAGCACGGTATGTACTAAATCATAGATAGCCATATTAATAGTTTTATGCTTACGAAATCCTTTTTGTTCCTTAACCAGAATATTATTTGCTTCCAGAAATGAGTATAAAGACTTATATATTATTTTTTCGAAAACTTTGGAGAAAACAGAGATCAGTGCAATAGGTCTGTAATTTTTCATATTTTCTTTATCCTCTTTTTTAAATAGCGGTATAACAATAGTACGTTTTAAATTGTCAGGATATATACCCTTAGATATACAAACATTGAAGATATGACTCAGCGGACATGCTATTAAGTTGGAGACTTGTTTAATGACCTTAGTGCAAATGCCATCGTGACCCACACTATTTTTATTTTTTAGCGACGTTATAGCATTAACTAAATCCTGAGGAATAGTAGGAAACATAAACATTGAACATGAATTACTGGTTAACGGGTTTTTTAAACGAATGTTTGGTTTATCTGTAGAATTATCTTTTATTTGATCTATGAAGTAGTTATTGAAGGCCTCTGCTATTTCAGTTGGGTCTGTAATGCTTTGGTCACCCGTAACTATTTTCGTTATTGGTTCTTTAGGGTAATTTGTTTTATTACGGTTTATTATTTGCCACATGGCTTTTGATTTATTTTCAGATGTCTTAATGTAGTATATATTTTGTGAGCGTTGTGTACATTTTATAACCTTTTTTAGCCTTTTTGAGTAGTTTCTCAGTTTTGTTTTGTTTTCAGAAGTTCGATGTTGTCTATAAATCCAAAGCATTTTTCTCTTTCTTTTACAGCATGTCTGGATTCCCCGTGAAACCCACTTTGTCTTTTTTCTTGTTGAATATTTAATTATATTGAATGGGAAACATAGATCATAGAACAGCTTGAAAGTTTCAAAGAATGAGTTGAAAGCAATGTTTGGATCATCAGAGTTGTATACATCTACGAATTTAATGCTATTAAGACAATATTTAAATTTTGAAATGTTATCCTTACAGTAGTCACGACGTCGAGAGCGCCATGATTTAAGTATACAAGATTTTTTGACAGGACATTTTATCAATTGTGCAGTGTGATCAGATAAACCTAAATCAATAACTTCACTTTTACACCCTTTTATATTGTGTGCAAAGTTATCCAGACAGGCAAATAGCAAACAAGCGTGTTAACCTTAAAGAAAGAACATAGTTGAAAACAAGACGGCGGCGATTCTTCGAATTGAATTCGACATTAGTCCTATTTCATTCGCTCACATTACATGTGTGAGCGTAACAAGACGTTCGTAGCGCTCGACTTTTGTATGTCGAACTCTGCGAAAATTGGCTTTCAGGTGAATTGAAGTAGACATTTCCATAATTCAAGTAGAACCCGCAATAACATAAGACGCAAATTCTATTTGAATATGGCAGCTAGCTGTCGTCACCGTCTTCTACCGTGCTCTTGCATGGCTTTCATTTTGTTTTTCTTCTTTTCTTTCATTTAAGTAGGTATTGTTGATTTTCTTCAGTCACATGTTTCAAACGAGCAAGATATGTACGAGTTAGTCACGCAACGATACCTATGTC
This sequence comes from Hofmannophila pseudospretella, assembly GCA_947369225.1. Lineage (NCBI taxonomy): Eukaryota > Metazoa > Arthropoda > Insecta > Lepidoptera > Oecophoridae > Hofmannophila > Hofmannophila pseudospretella. Next base: position 8,148,310 of record OX376330.1, on the reverse strand, counting down.
AAATCAGTAGGTAATGTAGAGAAACATGTTTGTTATGGTTGTTTGCGAGCATTACATTTCTGATGTAACACAGTTCAGTCGGTCGAGCGTGTCAGTCTTGGCCTACACATTTGCATTTATTATTAAGCGTAGATGAATTACTGTAGATGACCTAACGTAGGTAATAACGTTATTTATTAAAGGTAACTGACGCCGAAACATTTATAAAACCGGTCAAGTAAAGGTCGGAATCGCATCATAAATCGCAATCGCAATTCTTGTACAGAATTTATTTTTATAAACAAGAAACAAGCCACTACTACACTGACTGAGCGTAGATGTAGGTATTATACTGAAGAACGGGAAAATAAAAGACGAATTTTTATTTTGAAAAAGGAAAGCAGACCTGACCGGACCTGATGGTGGGTGGTTACTATCGCCTATATACACCTCACCTCACTGTAACGTTATTAGAGGGGTTTCGTTGCCCCTTTTCGGCCTTCAATATGGAGTGCCTCATGTGCCGGTAATTAAGCTGGCTCTCTTACCCTTCAAACCGGAACAAAATGCATGCATTGCTGCATTGCGTTGCGGGGCGGAAATAGGTAAAAGGGTGGTAATTCCTAAGGCGACCCTGCATTTCAGGGTTTGTACATAACTTCGTCGTATGTAAAAAAAACTATAATGGTATCGATTCCGTGGAGATCGCCAAATAAAGCGACAATCGCTAAGCGAACGTCTCGCTCACTAGTACACAATCTAGGATATAAATTTCATCTACATAGAACCTATGTTAAGTTAGTCATCAGCTTTAGATTTTGCGGCCACCACGAAATCGACGCCACTGGCACAGAAAAGCCACTAGTCTGCTCTAGAGTGGTGGTTTTATCCGTGAATGTAGTCCATTATGTTAGGTTTTCACCATTGTACAAAGTCAATCACTTCAAATAAAAATAACTTTTATACATCACGTACCGATCCACAACCACCCAATATAAATGACGGCACGTACGGTTGCGCTATAGCATTGGGAATGTCTCCTAAACACCAATAATGTGTTACTTATTAGGCAATGAGCACAGTGCCGCATTCATACGGACCACATTACGTCTTCTTTTACGTAACGGATGAGCGCGATTCGGTACGCTCATGGTCATGGAATAAGCCGTAATTCCCACGGACTTTTCTGAATGTCGGTGCAACCGTGCAACGCATTGTGGGTTAAGCTATGGTAAACTCACCAATACTGTTCATGAAACACTAAACTTTGAATGCCAGCCACACTGCTAGATTCAACCAGCAAGCTATTAACTAGCTTAGTTTAGCTCTTAGCATATCTACCTATTTACATTTAGGAAAATCTTTTGACATGCATATTAACCGTCGCTGCAAAATCGCGGACTTTTTAGTCAAGAACGCTGCTGCATGCACGCCTAAATCATCTTATAGAATTATAGATGGCCGTAAAGGCGTAATAACTCTAACTCGATCAGATTTCTTTGTCCTCCACTGATCAAAACTTAAAGTTGTCGTCTCTAAACAGCGAAAAACCTTTTCGTCCTAAAACTTTTGGTATTAGACATTTGCTCACAACTTTTTCGGTTCTGTTTGGGTTCACTGGGTGACCTCTTAAGATTAATATCTTAGTATGCCATCCAGTGGCAAGCAATGAGGCAACCTTTCGTGGTATTATCCAAAAAGTTACACGTAAGAAATGAGCCATTGGTACAATACGGATTTTTAATTTTAATATTGTGCAAGGGGTATATAGTCTTCGAGATAGCTTAATATTGCTTAGCTAATCTACACTTGCATTAGGTTTATTTTAGAGAAGTTTCCAGCTATTTATAGGTAGGTATATATGTTAAAAGATATGTTGCAGATTAAATTACACGAGTTATTTTTAGGAGATAGGTATTCGCATTAGGTATATTTTTACTGTAATTGCTTTGTTTGGGTGGGATTAAGATTATATTGTATCTTAGCTTTAATAGGTACTTACCAATTTTTTTCAGCATCAGATACGAAAATGATAACCGTACTTATTACACTGTTATACTAATAAACGAATCTTGACGTGTTCTTGTATATTGATGTTAATTTCTGTACCTTTTCGACTAATTTCGCAATCTTTGGTACGACAAAATATTACAGTAAACTGAATCCTCAATTAGGGTGCCTTTCGACCAGAGTTGTGCGAGGTAGCGAGGAAAACATCCGCCAATAGGGTCACACCATTTTAATCGTCACGTGATATGACGCGATCCTATTGGCGGATTTTTTTCTCGCTCACCGCCTCGCTACCTCGCACAGCTTTGGTCGAAAGGCACCCTAGAGTGAGTTTGTAAAATTCGTCCTAAATGCTATTACACTTTCCTAAATTCACTAACAAACTCATTTTTATTTTTTTATTTTGTGAAATAAAGAGTATTCATTCATTCATTCATTTATTTAGGAAGACTGAATTCAGTGTAATGTGTAGTGCTTATTATTTTCATGGTTCGACTGTATGGTATAAAATAATTATGTGGGTAGCTAGTAGATACGGGTACCCACTGATTGATTTTGATTGACCCACTAAAATTGTTCAGTATTGCTCCAAATAGCTATTGCGACGTTATCTAGGTAATTTCTCTAACTTCAGGGTATGTATTCACTGATTGCTCTATGTCGTAAAGATTGTTCTCATCTTATCGTTGATTGAATGTTGAATGTTCTGTAAGTAAGTACTTAATAGCATTTCTTAACTCTAGATTGCAGTATTTTAGGTTAATCTTTAAGTTATGTATTACTTCTTAAAATGACTTCCCTTTGCATAAAGTAGGTATCTATGCATTTCATTTCTTCATACATCATACTCGTACGATTCCTTGATTGAAATGTTTCTCGTTTAAATTAAGAATGGTCGTATTAGTAAATTTTCTATGTAATGATCAGTTGGAATAATTTTGTCGGTGATTTTTTAGGATTTTTGGGTATATTTGGAAAATAATTCTTGCAACTATTATTAAGGGATTAAAGTGTATTAAAATACAAGATTATAAAGGTACCTTTCTGACTGTTTGTTCATAATTATATGGATTCGGAGAGTACTCTATGTCCCACGCACGTTCGAAATCAGAGACAAGAATCAAACTAATATTGGGATGGTAAAACAGGTAAAAAATTACGGCTTATACGAAATAGTGACTCGCATTGCATGAATGCAAGCAGTCATATACGGGCAGATTACAATGATTACGAACATGGGTGACAGAATTTGGCCATACACAATTTATTATGGGTGTGGAGTGCGTACCATACTGGTCCACATAAAATTGGACGGTAATTCGATTATTGGTACTTATTATATTATACAAGAGCTGATAAAACCTGTATCTCGATTTATTTTTATAAATAAAGTTATAGTTGTGTGTGGCATTCGAAAACTCCGGTTCACTGCGCCAAAAAAAGTGGAACATACATTTACACGGTCGTTTAAGTAAAATATTAAGGTACTACGTAAATCGTGAAATGAATTCGAAGCCCGGTGAATGTTTTTAACACCCTGTCTAATTGTAAACTTTTCTATACTTTTCCATTTAATAATTAATTTCTTGCATTTACAACTTACAATTCAAAAATTTTATACTTACAATGTATAAACTTTTTTTGGTTAAACAGATTTTAACGACGTTGTTGAACCAACCAGAGTGCAACCAAATAAAGCGACCTGTAAGTAAGATTAAGCCACTCGTTTATTTTATTTACTAAAACGGTTTTTGCTGCACTTAGTTTAGTAAGAACTCTATGGGCCAAACATTGATAGACTATTGAAAGTTTCTCTGATATTTCGTGGATCAGAAGGTCATCATTACAATGTACAAATAATGCAACTTTTTTGCGCAATTTTCAAACTTCATTGAACCATCAACTCTGTGCGTTGCTATTTGACATTGTGCAATACCGTAAAATAACATTTGAGTTCTATACGTTAATAATGTATGTGATTGAAAAATATAAATAGACAATACGAGGTAGCTAATGTTTATATGAACACTATTGCGAGTGTTACAGCTTTTATAAGATAAAATATTTATTTATTATTTTTGTCTTCTTCAGGCCGCCTCTGACATCGCCTAACAATATTAAATGTCAAGTGTAATTTAGGTATCTACCAGGTATACCTATTTTTTATTATAATAATTATTAATTTGGTTGGAATTATATTAGTCACTTTCCTTCATTATTTTAACACACAGAAGGTACACAGAACAAAGAAACTAATGATTTACTCATTGTCAAAATTAATGTGTACAAGTGTCTGTACATTTACATTGAAACGGATAAAGTAAATATACTGCCAGATTTTAGCCTAGACGAGCTCGGGCTGGCTCTCAAACAGCTTAAGAATGGAAAAGCCCCTGGTGAGGACGGTGTCTCTTCTGAGCTCCTTAAGGCAGGAGGAATCCCTGTACTGAGGGAACTTCGGAAGCTCTTCAACTCCGTCCTACACTCTGGGAGAACTCCGGAGGCGTGGAACAGGAGCATTGTAGTTTTGTTCTTCAAAAAAGGAGACAAAACTCTGCTCAAAAACTACAGACCCATCTCGCTCCTGAGCCATGTATATAAGCTGTTTTCGAGAGTCATCACGAATCGTCTTGCGCGGAGATTAGACGACTTCCAACCTCCGGAACAGGCCGGATTTCGGGGAGGCTTTGGCACCATAGACCACATCCACACTGTGCGGCAGATTATACAGAAAACTGAAGAATATAATCAGCCCCTGTGTCTTGCATTTGTGGACTATGAGAAAGCCTTTGACTCCGTCGAAACCTGGGCTGTTCTAGAGTCCTTGCAGCGTTGCCAAGTCGACTGGCGATACATCGAAGTGTTGAGATGTCTGTATGACGCCGCGACGATGTCTGTTCAAGTACAGAACCAGCAAACAGGACCCATCCAATTGCGCAGAGGAGTAAGACAGGGAGATGTTATATCTCCGAAACTGTTCACGAACGCATTGGAGGATGTCTTTAAGACACTGGACTGGAAAGGACACGGCATCAATATAAACGGCGAGTACATCTCACACCTACGTTTTGCCGATGATATAGTCGTAATGGCGGAGTCGCTGCAGGACCTTCAAGAAATGCTGGACAATCTCAATGCTGCTTCACGACGTGTCGGTCTCGGGATGAACTTGGACAAGACTAAGGTCATGTTCAATGACCATGTCGTTCCGGGACCGATTATCGTCGACGGTACGGCCCTCGAAGTTGTGCAACAATACGTCTACCTCGGGCAGACTGTGCAATTAGGTAGAAACAACTTCGAGAAAGAAGCCGACAGAAGAATTCAGCTGGGTTGGGCAGCATTTCGGAAGTTACGTCACATCTTCTCGTCGCCCATACCTCAATGTCTAAAGACAAGAGTCTTTAACCAGTGCGTCCTACCAGTAATGACCTACGGAGCCGAAACGTGGACACTGACGGTGCGATTGGTTCACAAATTGAAAGTCGCTCAGCGTGCTATGGAAAGAGCTATGCTCGGAGTATCTCTGCTGGATCGAATCCGAAATGAGGAGATCCGGCATAGAACAAAAGTTATCGACATAGCTCATAAGATTAGCAAGCTGAAGTGGCAGTGGGCCGGTCACGTCTGTCGCAGAACCGACAACCGCTGGGGTAGACGAGTTCTGGAGTGGAGACCGCGTTTGGGCAAACGTAGTGTGGGACGCCCCCCTGCTAGATGGAGCGACGATCTGCGCAAGGTGGCTGGCAGCGACTGGATGAGAAGAGCCGAAGATCGGGCTCAATGGCGCGCCCTGGGAGAGGCCTATGTCCAGCAGTGGACTAGAATAGGCTGCTGATGATGATGATGAAATATATTGGGCAAATATACATACTACCTTCTTCGATCCTTGGATGTAGGTTAAACCAGTTGCTGTGTTACTTTGGCATCGATATACCTACATAGGTACGAATAGGTGTCCACGTACAAGAGAGATTTAATCAAGTAGGTAGTTATAACTACTTAAAAGTTCAAATGGAAATCATCTTTGAATTTCGTAAAAAATATTAAATAAATAAAAATAGCCTTTATTCTCTAACCTAATACATAAGTTTTTGGTTCTTTGGAGAACAGAACCAGATCGTCGGCGAATCTCAGATGGGTGAGTTTACATCAATTTATATTAACTCCAAGATTGTTCCAATCCATGGGCCCAATTCGCCTAAATTACAACGTTTGTAGTTCTATTTCTATCCAATTTCAATTTAGTTTTAGTACCAATTCTATTTGGACACCAAATCGCATTCTGCTGACGCATAACTCTACCACTGCCACCTTTCCCTTTACGAATCGATCGGGCAAATGTACCTTGGGAGGAACTTATGTTCGATCGTTATATTTGACAGTTGAAGCGTTTTGTTACCGTTCAACTGCGATTCAGTATAAACTAAACGTTTTATTAGAATGCACAAATACTGTTCGATTGATCGTTGACTCGATCGGAACTTAACTGAAATAGGATCGTCAGTGGATAGTAGCATACGAAACACGTCATAATGATGCAGTTTAGATTCTATTTAGTTACGTTGTATTTAGTGGAATCGATCTCCAGGTTTCTGAAGATGCTTTCTAATACTGCGGAGAAGAGTTTAGGTGATAAACAACCTGAAATCAACCCCCTGTCTAACACCTCGTTGAAATATTTCAGTGAGATATTTGTAGATAAAGTTATGGAACAATGAGTCTGCTTTATTCTGATACAAACGAGATATAATAATGTTTGCCATATTCAATATATTTTTCTATAAACTGTTTAACTACTCGTACCTATATGGAGAAATCCTTACGAAATCCCGCCTGTTCTCTAGGTTGTTGTTCATCCAGGTTTTGTGTGAGTCGCCCTAGCAAAACTGTCGAGAAAATCTTATAGATGTTGGACATCAAACTTATAGGCCTATAGTTCCCCACATTTTGCTTGTTACCTTTTTTGTGTAACAGAATGATATAACTTATTGATGATTTGGAATTGTATATATTGATGGATATCTGTAATTTACATTGCATTGCATTTAATTTGCATTGAGCAAGTATCTAACCTATCAAGATTCGCTCCGGGTCACGAACGTAGGTTTATCAATATATGGACCTTTTGCAATATATTATATCATAGGGCGTCGAAAACATAATCATGGTTTCATTCTCCGTGTTTTTTTTCGCAATTTTTAATTAAAATAGTTCTCCCATTTATGTAATTCGAATTTTTCTACCCAATTATTACCACACATTTACCACACTATTCGATAATTTTCTTGTCTTGTTTTGAAACACTTCATTTTTATGGATATTATGTTATTTTGTTTGGAAAGCACACCTTTTTTGCAACGTGAAAGAGTTAAAGAAATAGTGGGTACCTAGATAGGTACCCACTATTTCTTTAACTCTTTCACGTTGCAAGTTAAGTATAATTCAGTTAAGTATAATTTTATATTTAGACATACATAGTACTCGTATAGTAGGTAGATACCTACTATACTATGTATGTCTAAATATAAAATTATACTTAACTGATACGTGAAATCAAACCGTAAATTCATACTTATTTCAAAATAATCCAAGTAATGTTCTTAGGTCTGGAAGATATCTAGTCTAGAGTATTAAAATTTGCGGTATGTAAATGACGGAATGGCAGTGCTAATTGTGGTTAATATTGTGACATTTAACTAATATATAGTTTCGTAGTCCCCAGACTCTTGCAAACCTTAGATTGGTGGTTTTATGAACTTTAATTAGGTTAGAATTAAACAATTTAGCATTTAGGTATACTCAACCTCGGTAAGGTACTCGATGGTAGAATTTACAAAAATAGAATCGACTTTAATTAAACATAGAATTTAAGAAAAAAAAATGAAGCTTAGATAAGATAATGTTTTACTGTGTATCTAAATTCAGGTACATTTGCACTGGTTCCACAAAATTTTACCTATACAGGCATACACACACCAGCTTGACCAGAATATAAAAAAAGATTAAGTATAGTACGAGTGGCGGCTCTCGTGACAGGGTTTTATTTTCCTGGTCAAGGTATTGGTACGGTATCTAATATATGTAAGAAACAAGTGTGAAAGAAATGACGCGACATAAAGCAAATGGAGAATATAGGTACCTACCTTCTCTTACGAATTATTTTAATTAACTGACTTGTTTGGCCGGGTTACAAATTGCACACTTGCTACACTTGCCCAAATTCTCATTACTTGCAGTTTGGAGGTAAGTGAAAATTACTATCCCTTTATGAATTATCGTTGATTAAACGGAGTGGCAAGTACGAGCGATCGCGTGTTTAAAAGTGATTTAAAATTTACCACCGTGTTTAAAACCCTTGCAAAGAATCGAAATTATAGTAATCCATGGTGCTTATAATGAGTTTTCAATATTGTTCATTTCAAGAATTCGTGGTTTTGTGGTTATTATGACTTGTTGACAGGGTTATGAGATGTTTTATGAGAGACATCCTTTCACAAAACATGCTAGGTATAGCAGTGTAGAGTAGTGAGTAGAGTGATAGAACTTGGATCATTGGTATACGGGTAACAAATATCTTATATCTATAGATCAAAATCTGGAGTAGATGGGTATAAAGTTATAAATTACCTAGTTGAAGGTTGTTTAGGGTTTTGGTCTGTGTTACCTATAAAACACATTGAAAGATATAGATTTGATACTATAAAGTACTTGCGATATCATACATACTGTTGTTGATCAGCCAGCAGTATTAACTGAGTAAAATTAGCTATCGAAATTCAAACAACCATTAATCGAAATGTACACAGATGTTACTAAAACGCTGAAAACAGCAAAAATCAATAGTACCGTTTCTTCGCAGGTGTCGGGAGCATGGCGGCGTCTCTCCAGCACAGTGAGCGAGTCAGTGGGTCTGAAGCACGCGTTGCGCCGGCTACAGGCGGTGCCGGCGCGCGCGGCGCGGCTCGTGCACGCGTTGGTGGACCGCATGCGCGTCGGCGGCGGGCCCATCGTCATGACCGAGTTGGGCGCGTTGCGCGGCCGCAGCGTGCTCGCGCGCACGGCGTCGCAGACGCCTTACTTCAGCTTCAAAGGGATACGGTATGTATAAACATAGCGGGTTTCAAGCATGCGCTACGCGGCTCGTGCACTCGTACAAACATTGCGCTTCGACAGCGGTGCCCTCGTAATCATGACGGAATCGGGCGCGTTGCGCGGCTGTTTTTAGCTTCAGCTTAACACGGATTAGATACCTAGTTCTTAACGTATATAAACAAGCTGGTCAGAGGCCGTGCGTCTTACACAGGCCTTGAAAAAAGTCTCCGGGCACATCATAATATGGACCGCACGCCCGCCCTGGCGGTGTTGACGCACGCAGCGCTAAAGATGCGTAAAACTGTAGTGAACCTGTTACAAAATTTACTAAAGGAACGTCTCTTTTGGAGGCTGGTACTCGTACCGTAGATACGTAACATAAGAAATATTATAGACAACACGTATAGGTAAACTTCGCTTCGTTGAACGCACGCTTATTATGGACGCATTTGTGATTCGTTGACCTCATATATGATTAGCAAGCATAAATCAGACCTTAGGTACCTAAATAACCAAACATGTCGATTTTCAACAACGTTTTTAGGAGAAATCTAAATCTGCGATTTTACGGTTATCAGTTTAAGGTGGACTTGCGCTATATTTTTTTACTGTGGATTAACTTGATAATCGTCTTTTTTTCAAACAAAATTGATCGTGAGTTAGCGTTAATCTGAGAGCAAGACAGCCTAAGTTGAAAGTCTGTCGAAACGGTGAATCACGATCAAAACGTCATGGGAAGCAGCGTTGTTAAAAGTCACCGTATATAGGTTCCTGTTGAATGAATATCCGTTATGCAGTTTTAGTCATGATGATGTTGTTGTTAAATAACACCGGTTATTTAACAACAACAACACTTTGTCAAATCTTTACTGCATTGCTTTAGGTGCTACTGCATGTGAAATAGTTTTGTAGTCCCTGATTTCACGTTACAGGTTGACAAAACTTTTGTTACAAACGAAACATTTTTCTCCATGACTTCTTTTCCCTAACCAACCCTCTATTTACCAGATACGCGCAACCCCCTCGAGGCTCGCTACGGTTCCGCCCCCCGGCGCCAATGGAGCCCTGGTCGGGAGTCCGTGATGCTTTGGACGAAGGCTCCGTGTGCCCACACCGGTTCATGCTCTTCGACACCTACAAGGGGGATGAGGACTGTCTGTACCTCAATGTGTACACACCGGCGTTACCTGAGAAGATTACTGGGTACTGGTTCTTATTTATCGAACTTACTGTCAGTTGCACCTGAACTCCTTAGATTTCAATTCAAACACAGAATACAATTCAACCTTCATTAAAACATTCTACGCTATAGCGAGCGTCGGTGCTTCGATTCCGGTGTGGCTGTCAGATCTAAATCTAAAACGAAATTAAACTGTCACGTTCACTCATGTAATACTAGATTGTGTAGGAGTGAGCGGGACGTTTTATTTAGCGATTAGATTATCGCTAAAGGTGGCCACCTAGAACCTAGCCAGTAGCTTCTAAATGAAATCTCAGTGTAGCTAGAATATCTCAGATAACTTATTTTAGAATATTAATTCGGCTTGCCTGAAAGTGCGGGTTAAATGTTCTTTACCCAGGTTAGTTAAACCTGGTTTAATTCAGGGTTTGTCTATGGTTTTCATCAAAATGTTTCAGGGTTAACGTTGGTGCAAGACGTTTTTGTGATTTAACCCGGGTTAGGCACTAACTCTCGGGTTAACTCTCAAATGTGACTTTCGCGCAAGCCAGCCTACGGAAGCTTTACGCAATCGTTCATTTATCAATAAAAAATGAGAAGTATTTAAGTGTGATAGAATTACTCTTTTGACATTTGAAGATCTATGATTGATTTCATAACTCTATTCTCATACATCAGTTCATCACATTACTTAAGTAATTATCATCTTGTGCCACTCATTAGAGTAATAGTGAGAAAAAAATTTACGTAGATTAACTTCGCTTATGGCCGAGGCGAAATAGTTTTAATGTGATGTGAATTAATTGCCTTGACCTGATTTTGTGAACAAAGTAGATAAGATTTGATTTAAATACGAGGAGTATATTGCCTAGTTTTTTGTAATGTTCTATAGATACGTTATTGATAACTATATCAGTAACGTTAAATAACGTTAATGTATTCACTAGAATACGTTTATGACCCACTGGCCTTATACATCGCACGTCGTCGTCGCAATAATATGCGAGGCGAATAACAGGTTCCCAAAAACAATAACTTAACAAACTCATTAAGTTTGTTTAGTGGGAACCTGTTATTCGCCTAAAAAAATTGCCCATCAGGCCCTAAAAAATCATTAAGTCCACTGCTGGACATAGGCCTCTCCCAGGGCGCGCCGATCTTCGGCTCTTCTCATCCAGTCGCTGCCAACCACCTTGCGCAGATCGTTTGCTCCATCTAGCAGTGGGGCGTCCCACTCTACGTTTTCCCAAACGCGGTCTTCACTCCAGAACATGTCTACCGCAGCGGTTGTCGGTTCTGCGATCGATGTGACCGGCCCACTGCCACTTCAGCGTGCTAATCTTACAAGCAATGTCGATAACTTTTGTTCTATGCCGGATCTCCTCATTTCGAATTCGATCCAGCAGAGATACTCCGAGCATAGCTCTTTCCATAGCACGACATACATACATAATTAAATACTCGTACGACTGAAATATTTCTTCTTTATAGGTAGCTAGGCTTTGCGACGCTGTTTAAATCGTCTGCAATAGACGTAACAGGCCTATGATGATGATAATGAATAGGTAACTAAAGAATGATAAAATATTTCCTACTTCCAACTACTGCCTGGTTCCTATGTTCCATTTTCCCAAAATATCGATCTGTCAAAATTACCATTACTTATTCTATTCTTTAAAATATTTAATGACTTACCATTGCACTTCATATTAAAGCCAAAATCAATTCACCAGATTCAACCCGAAGTTGGCTGTGATGGTGTGGATCCATGGGGGCGCGTTTGCAGTCGGGTCAGGCAACGCGTTTCTGTACGGGCCTGACCACCTGATAGGAGGCGGTGTAGTGCTGGTTACTCTCAACTACAGGCTCGGTGCTCTGGGCTTCTTGAGCTTGGAGAATGACGAGGTGTCTGGAAACATGGGCTTAAAGGTGAGAGTTTCTATTTAGGTACAGTGGACATCAGGCGTATACCCTTTAGTACTTTATTTGACACATTCATACGAATGTCAAGGGATCATAACAAAAACTTATTGCGACAGGGTTCCGCTGAGTATAATACAATGCAAAAGAAAATTACAAAATAATTTATTTAGCACACAAAAATTTACACGTTTTTAAGTTTGCTGATGGACCCCGCACTAGGGCGACCCTGTGTAGCTTGATGTGTTTGCCACTCTACATATTTATGTAGGTATATCCAACGATTTAAGTCGGTGGGTATATCATATTCATATTGTTTACTTTTATTACTAATTTTACTTTGTAAGAGTGAGAATGACGTTTTGCTTAGTGATGATTTAATTTAACGAGAGCGATAAATACTAAATAAAGGCTTATCCCTTAGAATTTAGTTTGTCAGTCACGAATGGAAAATTTTGACAACGTATCTCGTTAACCAAGTTCCATATACAATAGCGCCACCAATATCTTACTGTAACAGAATTTCAGGCTAATAGGCTAGGGGCAGAGCAGATGCACACAATGGATGGAGGATTGGCAAGCCAGTTTTCAAATTAAATAATAATTTAATGTAATTCTATTTTTATTGCGAGTAATTATATGTAATGTACGTATATTTTACACAGGTGTCAAATTAATGAGAGAGCTGCGGAATTATGACAATGCCTCTCATAAACTTCCGGAAGTGACCGGAAATGTATGGTGAAAATTGTTTTGTGATGGTTTCCATAAGAGATCGGCGGCTGTGTCTTTTTCTTCTGACGATAGAGACGAAGCGACATGAAACCCTGTAAATAATAAAGTATTTAATATATTTTTTTAACAGTAAACAAAAACTAGCAAATGCACCGAACATATTTTTATTATTGGCCATAGAGAAAGTAGAGCATTCCACAGATTATAAATTAAACATTGTGTGCGTTCTGGTTCAAGCATATTATGATAATTACAATACTTAACAAAGCCAATTCCTTTCATTTCATTTCCAAGCCTAGAATACCCAGTATGTCTTCTGAGACATACCGTTTTCGAGAGAGATTTTCTTTTCGTCATTGTCATAAAAATCTTACGGGTTTAACTCTCTGGTTCGAAACCAAGCAATAAGTTTTTCGGTTCTTTCGAAGACGTACATTTGCCTACCGATTCCTCTAGCGTATAGGAAAACATCGTTAGGAATTTGCACATACCTAAATATAACCTTATAGAACATAATTGGCTTGGATTATGTAAAAGGTCATCATACAATTGTTTCACAAAGCCCTTATATCATAATGATCTAAGTACTTATAAAATATACTGTTTGGAAAACAAGTTACATCACAACGATTAGTTTCTAGAAGTTATACATTAGGTAACGGATATACTTACTTTTGATCGCTGACATTGAGGTCGGTTTTAGAGGTTTAAATTTTGCAAGAAGTAACTATTCATGTGAAGGTTGTATTATTCGGTAATACAATTTCGACATGAAAGCTACGGCTCAGTAATCTTGTTTTGTACGTAAGTACCCTTGGCCTTGGTGTTTTGGTAAACAACCAGCTAATTTCCAAACAAGCTATTTAATTACATTTTTCATTTCTCCTTCCTTTTTTTATGATTAATGGTTTCATGTTTGGATAGGTAACAGGTAAAGTAGCCAATACATCGGGGTTCGGGGTACTTAGTCAAAAAATCATAACAAAAACTTATTGCGAGAGGGTTCCACAGGGACAAAGCTTACAGGGGTAAAGCCAAGGTTAATCCAAGGGGTAAAGCTTGATGTGTCTTCAACTGTACAATTATAAAAATCGTATTCAATATAATCTTCTTATAGTCGCATGGCATTCTCACTGGTGAATGTAAATATCATTGTTTGAAATTAACCACATAGAATGACTTTTTGATGGGCTATTTTCCTGGGGTGGTTTGTTACTATTCACACACTGGTTATCTCAATGTGCAGGTTTCCTCAAGATTTTTCCCATCACAGAGAACTCGACAGAAGTAGTCGTGTACTTTATTCTTACACGTCTTCCTGTGTCCAGGACCAAGTAATGGCGCTGAAGTGGGTGCGGGACAACATCGAGTATTTCGGTGGTGACGCCTCGAGGGTCACCATTTTCGGCGAGTCGGCCGGCGCCGCCTCCGTGCACCTCCACATGCTGTCGCCTACCTCCAGGGTGAGCTTTGTTGCTTAGAGAAAGACCAAAAAAGTATCAACAACACTGACAAAAAAGTGACAACCAACCACGGTTATTTAATCACAAGGTTTGTACACTCTTAAGTCGATATAACACCTGAATGTTTTTCACATGGCACAAGAAGATGGTCTCAGTTTTGCCTGGTGAAGTATGAGCGATGTTCTTGTGCCATGGCTTTTTATTTATGTGTTTCTTTCTCCTCCTCTTCGAGTTGTATTCATCAGGCTTGAAAGTATCGTGACCACTTGTCATCAAGCTCTCTGACTATGTTAAGCCATATATTCCTATAATCGGCAATGCGAACAGCATAAAATTGATTCGTCTCATAATAGGGCTAGTTATAGGACCTTCGTCCAATGTAGGTACACTATGTACACTTGTTTAGAACCTATACGTACAATTACCTAGTTTAGAATCTATACGTACCTACAGTTACCTATATGTACAATTTTCGTTCTATAGTCTATAACGTTATATAACTTAACGATGCCTAGAGTTTGAGGAGGACTGTCCGAAATACTCAGTCAAACTGCGCGGTCGTAACGTAACGAGATAATGGAGATATTCCCTTTTACAAAACCTTGACAAAGTAAACAACTCTAAAATGTATAATAATACTTAAGCATCATTGTCATCGTCGTTGCAACACAGTTTGCAACACAATATGCAAACCACACGTCAATTAATAGTACATTATGATATAAGTGCGGTAAGTTGAAAATTACAGCCGAGGCGATATTGCTAGCCCGAGCCGTAGGCGAGGGCTATAAGGAAGCAGAGGCTGTAATTTTCAAAGCGCACGTATGTCATACGACGTTTTATAACATATTTACGAGGAAATAAATAAAACTTTGACTTTCTTAAACGAATAAATCTTTAATTACTTGTTAAAGCAGTTATAGAAATTTGAACAATTTTTAAAAGTGATTGTTACGTTGCCAGTTGCTTTTTAGCATTGAATAGTAGCACCACAATGAGCTTGACTTATATTTTTGAGAAAGTTCCATGAAATATGCTAAAAACACATTTTCTGAAAATGAATTTGCATCTTTGCTTGTTTTCCATATGATGAAATTTTGATACGCTTGTAAGTATCTATCGGTCGATTTTTCAGGCAAGAGGCTTAGAGTAGCCTTTTTCGCTGCGTTTAAGACTTGTGGCGGTGTCAAATTAATAAATTCATCACTACTTGACGACATTTTCAAATAAAAACAATACAGCGAAAAGAAAAAGCGCGCGGAATAATTTTACTTGTCCACAAATTAGCGATGCGCGCGCATCAACTTTTTTTAGGTAAAGGTACAAAAACAGCCAGTATTACTAATAAAGTAAATTAATATTTTTGTGTTTTTGTTACAGATAAATGGTTGTAATTTATTGTCAAAATTAATTAAATTAAAGAATTAAATCTTTATTTATTATATTTTATCTCCCAAAGTTAATTTTATTCATAAAATATTGACCACTTTTTTAACATAAAAACTCTTTGCTAAGATTTTAAAAAGTATCGTTCATTTTTAGACGGAGCATCTTAAAAAACCGTACATGTTACTTTATTTAAAAAAACTCGTGCGTTTCACATTACTATAACGCACAAGTGCGTAATGAGATACATTACGATATTGAAATTGGTGTAATTACAGCCACTTTACGAGCAAATATGTTATAAACAATATTACCTTTGATGACTTCTACCTACCTCTCGGTGCGGACCTATTTTGTTCTATCTACCTATTTAATAAACATTGATAAAATTACGAAATGCAGTTAATAGTTATGTAACAAATAATAGATAGAGCATGCAAATGTTATCAAAATTTATATCCCACAAACTAAACTTACTAAATACCTAGGTATAGCTACAAACTTGCTGAGAGTTAAACGGAAAGAAATTTTTTTGCAGTTTTTGAGACTGAAAAGACATGTAAAGTTCTCCATCAAGCAGGTAAAAATCACCATTCCATAAAAGGCATGTTGGTTTGGTTAGTGCCATTAGAAATAATATTGTAAAATTTAATAAAGTTGGTCTATATTCATAGTTACTTTCATCAATGTGTGTTCATTTACGTCCTGTAACTAATGCTTGTTGTTTCTACCAGGGTCTGTTCCACCGAGTAATCGCGCAGAGTGGACTGGCGCTGTCACCTTGGGCGCTGGCGAAGGAACCTCGGGAGCGAGCCTTCGACCTCGGACGCGAGCTGGGAATCGACACCAACAGCACGGCGGAGCTGCTGGGTGAGTTTGCTATAGGAAATGCCGACGTAGACGTAATCGCGTTTAGTGGGCTGGCGTGGTCACCTTGGGCGCTGGCCAAGGATCCTGGAGAACCTCGAGAACTTCGGATGCGAACTGGGCATCGACATCAACAAGTATGTCTTTTAGACAAATAAAATTGGTTATTTTCGACTTTCAACGTAAGCCGTTTAGAAAATATATAAAATATGTTACATAACGTGCTAACTGCAGTGTTCACAAATATTAAATTAAGCTCTATAAACATCATTAATGAACGAATCAATGCCTACGTCGCCATAGGAAATATTATATTTCCTACTTACTTATTTAATACGTTACTTATATAATACGTTACAATTTAAGAAGCCTTAAATTGTGTCATACATTCATAATTATAATATAAGAGTAGCATTTATTTCGTTCCTAACATAAATATTAATTTCTCCAACGCAACAGGCTACCTTCGAGCGACACCAAGCGAGCTCCTTGTAAAGGCAGGTGCTCGGCTTGCCGGAGCCACTGGCAAGACTGCGGATCTACAAAGCACAGTGGCGCTACCGTTCCTGCCTGCTTTGGAACCTGAGGGACCTGAATCATTCCTCACAAAATCACCTAGAGACAGCCTACCCGGGGCTGACGTGCCACTTCTCACAGGATACAACGCACAAGAGGGCATAATACTATTTCGACGTAAGTATAGCATTACTACTATAATTTAAGTTATGTACGACGTATGACGTAAGTTTGCAAATAATTTAAAATCTCTTTAGACAAGTCTTGAAAGCAGTCATGAAATTATATATACTGGCTAAAATTGCACAAGAAAATGAAAACGAAGCCATTTAACTGAGAAGAAGAATTTAACTGAAAAGAAGATAAATATTTTCTTCTTTTATGGCATCTGCAAACAATTATGTTTTTTTAAAATAAAATCTCTTTATTTGGCATCTGCAAACAATTATGTTTTTTTAAAATAAAATCTCTTTATTTACATTGTCACATTAAAATTATTCAAAAACGTTGGCCTCCACACTAGGCGACAGCCTGTATCGTCGTCATGTTCAAATATTTTGCACAATTTATAGGGATAGTCTCATCTTCAGGTTTACCATGGGTTCTATTTTTCTACATTTCAATCTAGGTGCGGCATACCTTCAAGACGTGTCTTCAAGGTGTGTCAAGCAATTTTCCAGTTAGAGCGCCTGCTAAATACCGAATTGAGTGCGGAAATCCTCCGGTGTGACGACATGTCGCAAGTGAACGGAACCGCTGCCGGCGCGACACCGAATGCGCACACGCAGCCTTTCCTTTTCCGAAGCCCGTCGCTGCGGCTCTAAGATTAATAACCATACTTATACCTGTGCCTATACCTAAATATGCTGCTCACCTTGTAATAAAATGCGCTTAAACTCTATTAAATTACATGCTATATTTCCGTAGCAAGATTTTCGCAAACTGGAATACCTGCGATCTTGAAACTTTGTAGAGCTTTTTTCGTGTCTTCTTGTTTGCACCTGTGCCTTATATACTGTTTTTGATAAAAGTTGTTGAGTCTCTGTAATCTCATCAGTAAGCGATGGGCCAGTTATTCAATTTCACAATTTTATAGGTAAAACATGAGTGAGCTATCAACGCCGAAATGTTTGATATTTCAACACTATAGGTCATACGTTCTACGATGTTACGGCTGGCACATTCGATAGAACGTAACCTGAAAGTGTCGATGCAACTAAAGTAGAACGAATAGCCTATAGTGTCGATACTTTTGCCGATTGCTCTCTTTCAGTGCTCTCAATAAATACCTACTAGGAATTCACGTGAATCACATTTCAAAGTAGGTAATTTTGTGTTATAGAACAAGTAATAATTAGTAGTAACTATACTTATTATAAAAGCTGTTTGCTTTGTTTGTACAGATTGCTAGAGTTAGTTCCTCGATGTTGCAGTTTATTAAAATAGTCATGTCAAGGGTACCGGATATCACTCGCTAACTTCTAACAAACATCGCTAAAGAAAACGTCACCTTCACTTTTACACAATCTAGTATAAGAGTGAGCATGATAGTGTCAGATTTAGAGCCACCCCGGAAGCAACGCCATCGGGCGTTTTCATATTAGACGATAACGACACCGACACGACACCGGTATGTATGGAGTCGTCGACAACATAGTGTGAAAGTGTAGTACTAATAACACTAAGTAATACTAAGTAGTAGTATGAGATTCGACAACCGACGATATCGTAAACGTTGTCGTTATCGTCTAATGTAAAAAACGCCCATTGTTAACTCTAGAACAGACCATGGACAGATGGAGCTCTTTTCTCGGACATTTGAATACATCGATGTTTGAATAGTTCTCTATTATGTAAAATTCTATACAGAGTTTGTTTCTTCTGGTAGTCATTGTTACGGTTTTGGTCACAACCGTACGACACGTAACATGTTATATAACTAACTGAAAACGCACCAATACTAATGGGGTCCTACTACGGATGTCACTTCGTCCGTGACTAACAGTCAGTAGACGACAACGATACCGCATGCGTAACAACCTGTCCTGTACCACGATAACAAACCTTGTAAATTTTTCCGTGACTCACTAATTCACTATGCACCATGTTTCGAAATCGATAGGTGATTCGAGATGCGGATTTTCTGAGTACGGAATTAGCACGCAGTTTGCATTGCAGTCTACTAAATTAAATAGTAAACATTTGAGTTTGCGAAACTTCTATTTAGTAGCTTAGTATTTATAGTATAAATTATAGATGTAGGAAATGATAATTGCGGAATTATAAAATAAAATATCCCGTATTTTGATATAATCATACATCGGATATTTTGTATTTGTAAAAAATGAGCGAATTTCATTCTGGAAATTGAAAAAAACTAGAATTTTATTGTCAAAGATTACCACAAAAAAAGAGCTATACAAAAAGTTACGGAATCCCTAAAACTATGCTAAAACTTCTTTTAAAAGTAAGAAAAAAAATTGTTTTTGTATTGCCAGTAAAGTTATGGTTTCTGTTAAATACTGCTGAATGAAATCATAAATAATTACTTATACGTGAAAAGAACCTCTTGAAGTTCAAAACTGGTCAAAATTTTGTTTTGATTTGGAATTTCAACCATAAAATATCTAAAATTATTACTTGTCATTATTACAGCAACACGTAAATATTAATTGATATAGAATTATTATTCATGTATTTAATGCATGATGTTTATTGTATGAACCTATAAAATATCTAAAATTATTACAGTATTACTTGTCTTAATTACAGCAACATATAAATATTAATAGATATAGAATTATTATTCATTTGTTTAATGCATGATGTATATTGTATAATGATGTACCTATCTTATATTAATTTATTATCATTATTATTCATTTATATCACGCGACAACTGGTTCATGTTTTTCTTCCGGATTTGCCATGACATCACCTGTATACCTTTATCGTCTAATAACAGGACAAACATTTAACCTCGATAGATAAAAAAGTAGGATAAATGTCGATCAAAGATCAAAACAAACGTATTTTTTCTTCGACTGTAATTGCTGTTATATAATATCCGAGAAGCATACGGTCTTCAAAGAGGCCGGCTGCAACCTACTGTTATAAAGACATCGCAAGTATATTTACATAATAAAATAACACATGCGATTATATCAAGTTTGTACCACTTTCGCGATGTTTGTAAACTGTCTATGGCGGTGGTCAGTCGGTCGACTCCTTTTGATTCGTAATCATAGTGTAACAACTATGTTAAGTCGTTCGAATTTAGAATACTATGCGGTGTCGAATCCTTGGAAAAAAAAACAGGGGGCTAGTCCTTCCTCTATGGAGCTAACAAAAGTTGTTTCTAACCACGTGATTTTAAATTTTTCTAAGTACTACCTACTGATATTTGAGGGCGGGGGTGGTTACGACGAAGCTTAGTATGAAAATTAATTTTGATTTATGATATATTGGTAGATTGAGTTGAGTAAGGTACTTTCTTAATCCAGACAAACCAATGCCAGACAATGTCTAAGCTGTAGTGGTTGTAATCTTATCATTAGGTACGTATCAAACAATATTATCGGCTTCGTAGTTTCGTTCTGAGGGTGTGTTTATTATTAATAACATGTTAAATATAATATGTTATGTCCAAATAGGCACCTAAGTAGGTAGGTAATAAGCAGATAATATTTCACCAAATATTTTGAGGGGCATGTACCCGTATTGGTTTAAAAATATATCCTATTACCTGATCCTAATACCATCTATGAATGATATATTTGGGTGATTTTCCCAAGCGTAGTTTTTACGCGGCGTGGCTGAAAATGATAGTGTAACACACAGATAGCGTTGCAATTTCTTTTTTTTAATGAAATAGACGTCGGTCCTTAAACAAGGCCACAACACATGTTATGGAAAGCATATTAGAAGTATATAAAAAAAATAGTTTTACATCGTATTTCTAAGTTTGGTGGTGCGTCCGGGATCCGTTTTACAGGATATTTCCAATGCTAAAAAGAAACTTGAGTAATATATTTGAAATATTCCGTTTCACTTGTGTTGTGCGTTCATTGTTCTAACCAATAGTAATTTTATTTTCATATTTCGTGCCATAATAAATCTAGGAGCACATTGAAAAGGTCTGTCCGCGCGAAATTTTAAATTTTGGTGGGAATTATAAAACATCTACTGCCTACGTCTCGAACGAATATAATTGGACAACGCTCCCCATCCCCCACTGCGTTAGTTTGGGTACTCACGCGCAACAGTGACGGATGTGTGCTATCGGTCCATAGTCTCCCGCCAAAAAAGGAAGTACATCATTTCTTGCCATTCGGACAAATAAAATGCAATTTTGGTGTACGTGTTTAAAACTGTTATGACAAAGATTTTATTGTGGTTTATATTATACAACTTAAAGTTTTGGTATGCTTTTAAAATTATACAAATGTGATTATTTAAACCGTAACCGTTTTTCTGAAAATTACAATTTTTGACGTGATTCTAATTTTGGTGATGCAATTTTGGTGGTTTTGGTGTATTTCTGGTAACCACCAAAATTGCCTAAGAACACCAAGATTAGGGATCTTCAATTCAATTTTAGTTTATACATTGCAGCAGGAAGCACAACGAAAAGTGCAATCGTAGTTTAGTTCTTTTATATTTCTATATATTTTAGTTTATAGGATACCTTTATATTTTATGGATTTATCATAACAATTACTATGTAACATAAAGATGTTACATAGTAATTGACGCAAAGGCGTCATGATGCGTCTTCGGCGTGGGCACATTTAATACCAATTTTCCGTGAAATTCAAGAAGTCGCTCCTGAAGTTTGCACTCTTCATCGTATTACCGATTCTCCGTCAGCACAATACAAAAAAATCTTCTACACAATATCACAGTTCAAAATTTATCTACCTAAATTATCTTGTGTTATTTGGCACTACGGCGAATGTGGCCATGGAAAAGGCGCACCTGATGGCGTTGATGGGGTTCTCGAAAAGATCAGCAGATCGGTTAGTTGCTTTCGAAAACGATATAACAGACATGGACAGTTTTGTTCAAATATTGAGAACTGCTGTCACAGGGGTTAAAATTAAAACTGTTCAAGAACATGAAGTCATTGAGAAAGACTGGCTTTTGCCGGATAATCTTAAAGCCTTCCCTGGATCAATGAAAGTCCATCAAATCGTTTGGTCGAAAACTTCTACCAATGGGTTGGCAATGCGTTCTTTGTCTTGCGTTGAGGATAGTTGTCTGCATGTTCCAATTAGATGCACGGAACACATTTAGGGTTTTATGAATTGCCAACTGAAACAACGGTTCACGAAAACGTCGAAAAAATGCGCAACGTCGGGCCCCTTATAAGTGAAGGACAGTTATCGACAACAAAGAATAATAGTTTCGGCAACCAGCAAACTAAGGTTACTCGATTCAATGCATCTGAACCTTTTTATATGAAAACCAAAAACATGCCTCAACTTGAAGCAATCAAATCAGCCGAAACTTCATATGACTTGGACAATATATACTATGAAAATCTGATTCCAAGTGCTTCATTTTTTGAAAGTGTTAGTCTTCCAAGTGAACTGCTATCGAAATTTGAAGAAACAAGAGAGGATGAAGATATTGAAAAAACATAGTACCGGATATTAAAAATAATAATGATGATGATGAAAATTATGATATTTTCTAATTTGTTTATTTTATATTATGTTCAAAAATATTATATTATGTTTAATGGATATTAAAATGCAAGAGTTATCAGATCTTGACTACGCCTTTTACAAGAATGTTTACCAAATAGTTAATTATTATCAAAACTATGATTAAGTTGATTGATGTACATTTTAAGACTAGACTAAGACAGACAGAGCGATACTAATATTAAGACTGCTCTTAAAAACAAGGCGTGTTCCTATAATTTGTGATAGTCAACTTTACTGAAACGACTTATAAACATTAAGACTGACTGTTAGTGGCAATTATTCGCAAAATGGCTATGGCTGGTATAGTAGTTATCTAAGCAAAGAAATTTGAGATAATTGTGTTCTTAATTAAGTATCAAGACAAGTAATAGAAGAAGAAAAATAATAATTAAGTATCAAGGCTGTGTGAACATTACAGAAACTTGTACACTCATAATTTTTATAATTTTATTAAGATTGTATAGATATTTAAGAGATTTGTGTTGTTAAATGATTATAATTATCAAGACTGTGTAGAAGTTTTAGAAAATATGATACCAGTATTTTTTTTAAATTTTGAATAAAATTTATCAAGATTGTGTAGAAATTAAGAAAATTGTATCTTTGCAGTTTACTGTTGTCAAGACAGTAATTAAGTTGATTTAGTAGCCATTAAAACAATATTTCCTCTATTTGACTAAGTTTGTTTTGTTAATTTCTCATTTTGTTGGAGCTGAACAATTTTGGTGTCAGGGTTTCTAATTTTGGTGCTTACCAATTTTGGTGTCTAAAATATCTCAGAAACTATTTGAGATTCATTGAGTTTCTCTTGCATTCTAGGAAATAGAATAAATTTTTTTAACACATCAATACATAAGTTTGCCGAAAAATGTACAAATAAAATTATCCACCAAAATTAGACAAAAAATCATAGTGTTGAAATTCACTCATTTGCCCTTCATGATAGTTCCATGTGGGTATGCCTCTATACTCCAGTTTATTTGATGGATCCGTCTCTCTCGATAGTTTTTGAACGTAAGAAAACTAACAGATTAATTCTGTCCAGGTCTCCAGCGCTACCCGAAGCTGCTAACCGAGTTAGACCAGGAGTTTAGGCGCGTGGTGCCGCCCGAGTTGCTCTCCGAGGATGAACAGCGTACGCGCAAGGTCGCTGACCACATCAAGGCTTTCTACTTCCAGCAGCGGCCCGTCGACGTGAGGAATATCGACAGCCTTATCGATGTAAGCAGACTAATATTAAAACCTTGGAAGGAAGAAATAAGAGGATTGGCCGTTTGTTCTTTCATGGTACTAACAAAACGTGAAATTAATTACATTATGGCTAATGCCATGAATACAACTCATAAATTTTAAAAATTAAACGGTGCAAGTACTCTAGGTACTTGCGAGAGTACAAACCAATTCTACAAACCAATTCTTTTGACAAGTAAGATAGGAATATCGATGGTATTATGAGTGTAGGTCCTAAGAATGGCTAATCTCGTTAAAAACCTTTATTTAACCCCAAAATTAGTTAATTATTCTCATGACTTACAAAAAATGCGGCAAAATGTTCTCGAACCCATCAAGAAAAATCTCATCCTTTCTGCTATAAACCTTAACATATTCGTATATAGCTCAATCAAGAAGATGCTCTATATTCAAAGCACTACAACAGTTCTTTCTATTATTGAAAGAAGAAGGAGCAATTTCTTTTTTTTTTGTATATTTGACAATGCTTTTTATTTTCAGTTATTCACCGACGTAATGTTCCTGCGACCTCTATTAGAGACACTACGACTTCAAGCTGAAACCAACCGGACCAGTCCTACGTACGTCTACCGGTTTGCCTTTGATGGAGCCCTAGGGCTCTTCAAACGAATGCTGGGCATCAACCATCCGGGCGCATGTCATGGGGACGAGATGGGCTACCTTTTCTATTTCTCCAGACTGAATTATAGACTAGATGACGACTCTACTGAACTGGCTGTGTCCAATAAGATGGTAGAGATGTGGACTAACTTTGCTAAGACTGGGTAAGTTCGCACTTAGGGGCCATCTATAAATTACGTCACACGAATTTCATGATTTTGGAGCCGTCCTTGTCACAGGTGGTCACATTTGTGTGAC
This sequence comes from Hofmannophila pseudospretella, assembly GCA_947369225.1. Classification (NCBI taxonomy): domain Eukaryota; kingdom Metazoa; phylum Arthropoda; class Insecta; order Lepidoptera; family Oecophoridae; genus Hofmannophila; species Hofmannophila pseudospretella. The sequence continues at coordinate 8,123,339 of OX376330.1, read as the reverse complement.
CCCCCTTCCCGGGTGTGACGTCACTATTTTGCAAAGAAATTATTAAATTGAAACAGCACTTCCAAAATTTTTTATATAATTTCTATTTAAAAGCTTTTTTTATAAAATCAACTTTGAACCCATTCCTTTATATTATTTGTGACTTCTTCTTTTAGATTTACGCATTTATGTCCTGCAGAGATGCTTAACTTACATTACGGTCTCTATCGCAAATAACCACCTTCAAATATGCGTCGCTCGTTCGACTAGTTCGGTTCTTTATATAAAGAGCTTAATTTTTATTCTGAACGATCATTTTACGTTTCAAAATTATGTTTAACATGTCACTTATTGTAGGTCGATGCAGACAACCCTTTATTACAAAATTCAACGTTCATTTATGTCTTGACCAGTTACCCACTTGTGATAAATCGAAAATTGCTAGCTGTCCGTTGTTGGTAGTTCAATTTATATGTATATAGTGCTTGGCATCCTGATACCGCGACCGCGCAGCATTCATTCTCGGCCGGTTACACCCGATGCTAGGCAAGGGGAGTAAAATGTCACTTAGAAATATGTTGACAATTTACAAAACTTGCATCCGTCCAATCCTAACGTACGCAAGCGTGACATTCGCGCACTCTTGCCACATTCGCCGTCTTCAGGTTATCCAAAATGGGTTCATACGTAGAGCAACCGGTGCTCCATGGTACCTACGTAACGTAGACCTCCATCACGATTTGGAACTCCCCACGATCGCTCAATACATGAAGTTAGCGTCTCGACGCTTCTTCGACCAAGCTCCCCACCACCCAAACCCTCTAGTAGTAAGCGCCGCCGCTTATTCCACTAATGGTTTACCGACATCCCGTCGACGACGTCGGCCTAGACACGTCCTAGACGACCCCGACGACGCCATCACGATCTCCATCGCGGAAGTGACTCCCCCACCCGATAGTAGTTCACACACTATCGGCGTATTCCAGGCCGCTTCTCCCCGACACCTCCCTCCCCAGCGACGTCCTAAGCCGAGGTCCGTACCCACCTGGGTGGGCACCCAGGTGGGTACGGACTGCCTAAGGGCTTAGGCAGTTGCATCTTATAGTAGTTTTTAAGTCCTCCTCTAGGCTGGAGCGCACTTAGCGCTCGCCCCAAAAACCCCGGTGAAGCTGTAAAGGTCATTAGGACCAACAGCAATTATCAGTACGAAAAAATAAATAAAAAAAATTGGCATCCTGAATCCCACCTACCTTAATAACGTTGATTGATTTCAGGCGTACTTATTTTAGATACTTTCTTATATTAGGTACATTTCACTAGTTTTGAGATGCATGAACGAATGTGTGTAATACACACATACTCGCACCATGGATTAACTCGCGATTTTTCTATGCTTTTTGTACAGAAATGACCTTAGGTTACTGTTAATAGAGATTTAAGGGTTGGCGCAGGCTTTACTTGGCCTGCGCCAACCCTTAAATTTAGTACATTTGTTCATTATTGTTGGTAAATACTAATAAGGTATTCTAGTTACTGTATCACCATTTACTATATCACCATGGAACAGCCTGCCGGCGTCCGTATTTCCCGAAACCTACAACCTTGGGATCTTCAAGGCCAGAGTGAATAGGCATTTACTGGACCCACATGCTCCATCGTCGGCCTCATCGTCGCTTACCATCAGGCGAGATCGAGGTCAAATGCGGGTTTAGTAGTCAATAAAATAATATAAAATTGCAAGTAGGTAAATTAGTAATGGCGTTCAATTGTAAAACAGTGTATTATTTTGTTTTTATTTCACAATGCCTAGGTAGTAAATTCAATCACAATCATTATCAAGTAATCAGTTTGTTGTGACGGCCTTATTTTAGCTACCTATATATTAACTGCGCAATCCTATTTTAACGGTTCCGGTCGAGTAATATATAATTACTACTTGCTTCATTTTTTAAATGAAAAACAAGTGCCTGTAACAACATATAAGGTGATTTTTAATTACTTAGATGCAAATATTTCAGGGGTTATGGGTTTAAAACGAATTGTGAGCAGTTGGTGCAACAACGGTTACTTAGCTAAAAATCGATTATCTTGGTAAAGTTTAGAGAAAAACAACATAACAAAAGTTCTTACTAATGTAAAGGTAATTTATCAAAGAAAAGTCATATTATCTCTCCATTGCCGTACCACCTCCATACAAAACATCTGTCAAGTCATGGACGTATTCAGTCCAGTCAATTTACATACATTCTTAGCCCTAACGCGCAACTACGATTTTGGTTTTTGCGACACGATTTTAGAATCGCACTGTAAAATGTCGCAGAAAATTCTGTGCGCGCACTGCGATGAAAAAATCGCTGGATTGCTCATTTTCAACATGGATTTCGTACAGGTGACTTGTCTGTACTTATTAATAAAAAGTATTCAACAATACTGGACTCATCCTTTCACAGCTGTAACTTGTATTAAACGATTATTTTGTCTGAAACACAATGATGTTGCATCCCAAAAATTCTTTGGATATTATAGAAAAAAATTCAAAGATTTGACAGATTACTCAGGATTATAAATAAAAATACTTAACGACGAAGTGCATTCTCACCACAAACACTATATTAGGGCTAAAACCCTCCTGTATACATACGGCCATACATACGCAATTTACTTTTGCGACAATCGCGTCGCAGTAGCAGTCGCGGAAAAATGTGACAACACACAATTTTAAAATCGCCGCGATTATTTTCTCGCATGTGCACGCACTTCTATATAAACCCATACGTTGCATTTCCGCGATAAAATAATCGCGCGATTAAAAATCGTAGTGCGCGCTAGGGCTTACTGTTAAATTAGGACACAGGCCTCCTTTTGCACTGGGAACTATAGAGTTTAGATTATTGATTGGTGAATCACAATTCACTAAATCATTATAGAGTCTATCAAGTCGATCTCGCCATGATCTCGTCGCTTGTGTGTGCCATAACGCATTTGATAGACTGTATCACATTAGCCTTCGGAAGTTTTAATAACCAGTACCAATAAGTATACTCATTATTACTACAAAAACTTGGAAGAAAGCCGTTCCCCCCTTGGCAACTCTACACTATGTAACTTATAGTACAAATAAAACTTTGTATTTCTTGTTCCAGCAACCCGACACCACCGTCTATCGACAACGAACCGAAGCTCGACCTCAAGTGGCTACCAGTAAACGACACGTCTCACGTGAATTACCTAGACATTACAGGCGGCTTCAAACTGAAGAGGGATCCTGAATCCGCCAGGGTGCGCTTCTGGGACTGGCTCTACAAAAACTACGCTCGTAAACCTTGAAGAGACTGACGCGGACATTGTGAAGTAATTAGAGTGAAGTGAATGTGTAGTGTTCAAATAACTGTAATTTCTACAAGACATGCAAGGAGAAGACGTTTTATTTGATCTCAACGATTCATTTGATTCGTAACGCTAAAGTTGTTCCAATAGAATCGAATCGTGTGATCTATTGAAGTAGAAATTGAATTGTTGCGTGGCTTATGCCATTTCTTTCGGAAATGGACAATGGAGCCGCTAGTAAGAATTGTAAATATTGAATTAATACTTAAGTAATTTGTGTTTTGTAAATTTTACTTTAGTTTTATGGGATTTATGAGACTTGAATATCTGATTGACTTTTCAAAATTAATGATTGTGATATTTTTACAATATACCTAATAAAGAATAAGTAGAGTATAACTGGCAGATCTAGTGGCCAGGGCAACCCTTGTAAGATCCCCTTAGGGCGCGAGTCTCGACTCGCCCTTGATCGTTATTTTCAGTAATTTCTTACATGTAAATACTATTTTCTGATTTCAATAACTGATGCCCCCTCGCAACATTATTTTTATCTGGACCTGTAGAATATCCATACTTTGGATCAAGAAAAAAATAGTATTGTATAGGACGGACAACGTTCCTTACTTAATGATCTATTCTTGTTAATTATGATAATAATACCTAAATATGTACATATAATATATCCCCATACCCGCAAACGAAATTCGAGCAGAAAGAAGTCCCGTGGTCGATGGACAGTGGTAAGAAAAATCTGGATAGGTACGCGAAACAACAAGCCTCACCAGACATAGATAGGTACATTTTTATACAATATCGAAGCTGGTGAGGATATTGATGACTGCAATATACATACTCGTACTGTGTAGGTACAACAGCAATAATAATAAATAAATAATAAATCAATTTATTCCTCGGAACAACAGGGATCCAATTTTGTTAGTAATGATGCAAGTACTTAAGACTATGTTAGTAATTATTTATAAAATACATTTTAGGTAGATATGTGGGAAAAATGCAATGCACAGTTGTCGTAAAAAACGAGTTGTTACGTTGTACGTAAATTTGTACAATGCTCCCCGGAGTCAGAAACGGTAACGAAAAGCAATATTCATACAAAAATCAAACGTTTATAAACGTTTCTAACAATATTAATGATTTGTCATCTTCTCTGTCATCTCATCTAAGGCGCGGTACTGACCGGAGGAGCATCGCCGTATTTACTTATGTAATTGGTCTATTACACGCTTCCGGTCTACCCTCCTTAATTTCTTGCTACAAAAGACGTCAATGCTATTCAAGTCTCGTGGACCTAGCTAAGCATAATAATTTTACAAATTGTTTATTACAAAGTAAATGTTACCTACTTACATAACATATGTATATACATACGTTATAATAATTATAATTATATATATTTAAACAGTTGTTTATGAAGGTTTGACTGTTATTTATAACTTTAACCTTAATGTGAAGAAACCCAAAATCTTGTAAGCCTTTATTTTATTTTTTCTATTTATTTAGTCGTAATACCACAGATAAACCATATTATGTATAATAATATGTCTCAATAGGTAGGTACTGTAACAAATCGGTCAAATGCACGTCGATTACATTCGAGTGTTTGTTTCACCAATCTCCAACCATTTATATATTTATTGCACAAACATGTTTATGATTTATTGCAACTTATGAGTTTATAATTAAATCGATTAAATAAGTGATAATAAAGTTAGTTATAGGTACCTTACCTAACTTATCAATCGGTACAAATAAACGATAATGGGGAGATCATTAATCTTGAATTGAAAACGTGCATCAATTATAGGTTATCCAGAAGAGAGATTGGCGTGAAAACTACCATTGTTTTCTGTCAATAAACTGCGTATAAATCTATTCATCTACACTTAGTATTGACCTTAAAAGTAAATGAAGATTTATGTGACTTTAACAGCTGCTACCTATGGTAAACAATATGTACGTATAGTGTAGTGTTTGTCTACTTATAGTAGGTACAACCACAACAAAATAAGTAGGTACTGTTGGATCGATCTGGAGCGTCAGGCCGATAATATAAATAAAGTAAAACACATATTTTCAGTATTCGGCGGGATTTTACTCTACAAACTTATGTCAAACTCTAATAATAGTGATGGACAAATTCGATCGCACGCTAGTGTTGTGCGCGCTGTAACGATTTCGCTCATTAGTACCTAACATTATTCCGTTCAGGTACCTAATTATTTGACCAATCGTAAAAATATTGTCAAGCGCAGTTATTGCAGTCGTAACCCACTGCAAGTTACAGCTTTTGCCCACACAGATTCTGGATTTTATACAATAGGTACAACTATAATTAGATACACGAGTTTTATGACAGTTCAGACAAGACTAGTACTTAAAATTTCCTTGGTTTATTTTACAGTTTTTTTGGATAATATGTTGGCGGGCATCACAGTCGTGTTTCCCCTATTTATTGGGTAAAGAGATTGGATAAGTGTAGAAAACGCATTTTATAAATTCTCGTATATATGTGCGAATTGCTAATCGAAAATCTAATTATTAAGATTGTGAAAATTTTTGCCGCAGTTTAGTCTGACCAATATCTAACTAACCAATGTGAATTAATAACCGTTCTAATCTAGCCCCGACAGTCTTTTCCATATCTACAGGTAGGTACGCGGTCACAACAAAACGCAAAGAAATCACCATCAACGTATTCTGAGGGCTTATCCTGTAGAATTCTGTTTGACAGTCACGAAACGAAAATTTTGACAACGGGTCTCGAAAACCAAGCTCTATATATAATAGTCTGACTGTAACAGAATTTCCGGCTAGTAGGCTGGGGGTAGAGCAGATGCACACAATGGATGGAGGATTGGATAAGCAAGTTTTCAATTAAAATAAAATTGACCATCAGACATGATTTCAACCTTTGACTACATAATTATTTTATCATAATTATAACTGTTTCGGTCATTGCTGTGTGTGAAATAAACGTATTACTTACTTACTTACATAACAATTAGTAATTTTATTTTGATCTGACTCAGGTGATGGATTGGGTTAGAAGTTTAGAAGGCTACGACGGGAGCGAGCGAAGGGAGCTCAAATTTCGGAGCAGATCCGACACTGATGATGGATTAAGTTAAAAGGCTTATTGGATTCGAATATTTTGGGGAGGTCATGACACTTATGACCCCGCTGGGACCGGGCCGGTTTTTTATCAACAAAACAATGAGTTTTAATTTCTGTTGTTAATTAGGTAGGCGTTTTAAATTTCTTGGCAAGTCAAGTCAAAAAGCAATAAAATAAAAGATTGGTAACGATTATGAAAGGCGCCCAAAGCCTGCCGCCCCGGGTCATGCCTTGGCCCTAGAGTAAATACGCCACTGAGAGGTACACTAATAATCTTCGAAGGTATATACTCGTATTTTCCAATACCATAATGAAATGAATGAGAATTGAGCGATGCGTATGCGCATTGAAATATTAAATGGCATGAAACAATATTATTGTGGAAATAATTGATATTGATAATAATTCTTTAACAAACTCAGGGAACCATGTCATAGATATAGTATTTAAAGAAGCCCAGCCTAAGAATAAAACACTCTGTTTCCTAAGTTACTGTAACTTTCACCGTTCAACTACATTGAAATATTGTCATTTTGCCAAAAATGTATAATTTGATCAGTTCGAAACAAAAGTTCCCATCCAGTGTAGACGTTCATCGACGATTTGATAAAAGACAGCCTGAGCCGATGTCGTAAGTTACTTTTTTTAAACTTGATTTAGGCCGATATTTTGGCACGGAATAAGTATAGGGGTACCGCAATTCTTCTGTTTAATTTTAGGTCATTTTTCTTTTATACGAATGGCAAATCTGTAATGCTATGGGACCCAGATAAGTAAATATATTTACACTATACAATTAAATCGCAATTTTTCGATACATGGTTGTTAATGCTTAATTAATAACGAACAATGAAAGAAACGAATCGCATAAAATTCTATATATATTCCCAGATAAAACACCACCCTTTCACAGAAACGTGGTCGGCGTGGTGCATGAAGGCATCCTGGACTTCATAGGGCACACTCCCTTAGTGAAGCTCCAGAGAATCCCACAGCAGTATGGAATAAAATGTGATATCTGTAAGTGTTTTCCCAATGGCAAATGTGGGCAGTTTCTCTTTTCGAGTCATTGATAGAAACGTCAGTCCATTGGGGTATGATGTGTGGTCAGTCTCAGCAGTAACTCAAGAACTCACCTATCCCAAAGGTTGTTGATTTAGTGACAGATACGGTCTTCCCACTATACAGACATGGCTTGACTTGAATACGAATACAATACGAGTAGACACCAGTAAACCTGACGAAAACCACAAATGATCCATGTATACGAAAAGCGAAATCTTAATTGTATTTTAAAGGAGTTTGGGCGTTAATGTCTTCCACAGAAAATACAGGGTGGACCAAAAGTCCGTTAACATTTAAAATGGTTATAAAAAATACAAATGCTACTTTAGTGAAAAACTGTTTATTTAATAATAAAGTAGACAAATTAGGATTTCACTTTTTAAAAATAACATCATTCAAATGTGACCCTTGTTCATCCTGGCACACCTGTAACCGGGAACGGAAATTTTGCATGACCGCCCGACAAGTGGTTGGTGAAATGTTCTGCATTTCCTCGCGTATATTTTCTTTTAATTCCTCAATAGACACTGGGTTGCTGATGTAAACTTTACTTTTGAGATATCCCCAAAGGTAAAAGTCCATTGGAGTTAAATCCGGGCTGCGGGGTGGCCAGTGAATGTCACCTCTTTTGGATATGACTTTTTGGCCAAAAATTTCACGAAGTGCTGCTATAGAGTCATTGGAGGTGTGACATGTTGCCCCATCTTGTTGGAACCAAGAGCTTCGATTAAAGCCTGAGAAGTCCTGTAATGCTGGAGCAAAAAAATTCTGTAGCATCACAATGTATCGCTCTGTATTAACGGTGACGGCGCGGTTTCTCTGATCTTCATAAAAATATGGACCAATGATTCCGCTGGCTGACAATGCGGCCCATACAGTAACCTTGGGCGAGTGTAAAGGTTTTTGGTGCTTCAAGTCCGGGTTAGTGTCACTCCAGTATCTGCAATTTTGTCGATTGACATGTCCATTTAGGTGGAAGTGTGCCTCGTCTGAGAAAAAGATGTTATTGAAGCTCGTAAACCTCTCAAGCACTTCGTTAGCAAACTGCAGTCTCTGAGCAGGGTCATTTGGCTTTAAAGCCTGTACAATTTGAATTTTGTAAGGATGTAAATGTAAATCTTTGTGTAGAATGCGATTTAGAGATGTTCTGGGCACATCTAAAGCACTAGACCGCTTTCGAGTAGAGAGACCAGGTTGTTCTCGAACAGACGCTCGTACACGCTCTATGTTTACTGGATCGCGCGATGTCCTAGGTCGGCCGGATCGTGGTTGACTTAAAGTTGAACCTGTTGTTTCGAACTTCTGTACCCATTTTTTAATCGTTTGAATTGTTGGTGCTTGATTTCTGTTCCGTATATTGTAATGATTACAAAATTTCCGTTTAGCTTCGGTCGTAGAATCGTTGTTTCGATAGTACTCGCGTACGCAAAATGCGCGTTGCGCTCCGCTGAATGACACCATGGTACTAAATCCCTATTAGTAGCTCTCGCTTGTAGTAACACCCCCCGCGCCAATACCCCGCCCGCGCCGACGCAGCGACCTATTCAAATGTTAACGGACTTTTGGTCCACCCTGTACATGTCTTCTTTGAACAAAACGCGAAATAAACACTGATGGAAAAACATTTGTGATTTTCGTGAGTTATAGTATAGGTACATATATGAGTTATAGTCATCCCATGCACATTAATTCCAAACTTTTTGTACCACCTACATTCTTCGAGGGCTAAACTCGGTCATATCATATTGCACGGACCCAGGCGGATGCCGAGATTACTACCCTCAAAATAGTATTTTTTTTCTTTTCAATATCTAAAACATTCAAGATCCACCGATCGGTGATCGAGTCATTATAACGCGTGATTTTTTTAAATAACTTTATATGCCACGTTGAAAACATTTCAATTAAAGAACACTAAAGCGTCTACTATGCCCAAAATAGATAGACAGAGAAGACTATTATCAGCTCAACCTAGTGAGCCTACGCCCATCCCTCGCCCCAGAACAAATCGACGAAACATACAATTGGTTTGCCTTTGTTTTAGACGCAAAATGCGAGTTCATGAACCCTGGTGGCTCTGTGAAAGACCGCGTGGCGCATGCCATGATGATCGACGCGGCGAAGAATGTCCCTATCAACGTGGACACCGTGTTTGTCGAACCTACTTCTGGCAACACTGGGATTGGAGTCGCACTAAATGCTGTTATTCGCGGTAATGTTTTTTTCCTCGGAAAAATCGGGAGTAAGAGGTGCACCCTTACCGAAGAGGGTCGCGGTCGTTCTATGGAGTTAATCAATGATGAAATCATGGCGGACTGACCTTCACACAACTCTGTTACACAAATCATTACAACGAAATCCTGGGCATTTTACCATTACCTTACTGGTTATCTCAGTGCGTATTGGTGATGAATGAGATATCATCGCTTTTCATAATTATACAAAATAAATGGATTCATTAAAAAAATTGTGTAAATGCTTTACAATAGTTTTCCCCAAACTCATCAAAACTTTCAGGTGCCAAATGTACCATAGTGATACACCGGAAGAATTCAGACGAAAAGATAAACACCATGCGTTTGTTGGGTGCTGAAGTGATCGAAATCAATAATAATCAATCCGCCATGGACCTGGCTCGGGAAATCAAACTCAAAGATCCAAACCATGTTGTTATGTTGGATCAGGTTAGTATTACCTTACGTAATAAAAATCCGACTCGAAAGACAAAATAACACAAGATTTTAATGCTATTTGATTAATATATTTTACGGAATAATTAACAATTCTTGTAAATTACAAGTCTAATGGCAACAAACAATAAAAGAAATCCTCCATAAGTACAAAATGGCATCAATGTTGCCAATTTAGACTTGAAATGACAAACTCGTCTCATGTACTATTTTTGTGCATTAGAGTGTTAAGTAAATAAAATAATAATATTATTTAAATTCAATCTATAATTACTAATATCAATTTGTTTTCTGGTTGTGTATCGTTAGGGAGTGATCCCTGGCACACAGGTGATGCCTGAAAATCAGCGCCGCTGTCTAAATCCGCTGCGGCAACAGGCTGAGGCACTCTCCGTTTTCCGGTGCTGCACACCACCTTCATCAAACTTAATTATTTTTGTTTGTTTATTTTTATCTTATATTTGTTTAATATTATTTTTATCTTCTGTACCTAATTGTTTGTATGTGTGCGCTATTGTAAATAAATTCTTTCTTTCTTTCGTTCGTTCTTTGAAATAGGGCCCAGCAAACTCTAAAGAAAAGTCGTTTAAAAGGTAGGTAAGACACTCTCATCTCAACAACTTGGCTTGAATTTCAGTTCGAGAACGACATTAACCCAAAAACGCACTACGAGCAGACTGCTGCGGAAATCCTTCACGCCTTGAACTCTGTGGACCTGTTCGTGGCAGGCGCCGGCACCGGCGGCACGCTTACCGGCATCGGATGGCGTCTGAAGGACGACAAGGCTTTCAACTGCTTCGTTCTCGCAGCCGACCCCGACGGCTCCATAATGTTCTGCAACAAAGATGATTCGCAATGTAAAAGCCAATATCATCCGTTTTTGGTAAGAAACAAGGATTAGGAAGCCCAGGATTTTGTTCAGAGGGCGAACAGGGCAAAACTGTAATAATATTCATCCAGACCGCTTTTTACGCTATATTCAAATCACTAAACGTGCTCAATTAAATGACTTTATAAATTACTTGGATTCGGGAGCACTTACTCATATCCAAAACTGGCTACTTCTGCAAAAACTCTCAATAAAAATTTTAAGAAACCCCCGACGTACCATTGTGGAGATCTCCTTACTTTTTCCTGGTCTTCATCAGATCCTCAAGGTTTCAGATGTCGGAAACGCACCATGAACCTGAATATTTGTGCTCAAATTCGAACCATCTAACTATTACCGTTCCAGAGATCTCATCCAAAATCTTGGAAAGAACTGGTCCAATTTATATCACACCTAGCTAAGAACACTCGACAAAATTCACTACTGAAGAAAAATAACCGGGTCCAAATCTAATCACCGTTGTTAAGTTATGATGCCACAGACAAACACACAAACAGACAGACAATCGTCTCAATCTTATAAGATTAGGGCGTGTTATAACACGCCCTCCCTAAATCGATCTGGGGTTAAAAAACAAATTCAATCAAAAGACGCTGCGTAAAAAAATATAAATCCGCGCAAGGTATTTTGCAAAATAAAAACAAAACAATTATTACCTATATTCATTATTCACCTTCCGTCCACTTGGCTCCCCTAGCACCGATCCCCTGAGGGATTCATTTGTATTTTTTCCTTGAATTCAAAAATTTTAATTCATATTTGGAATGTAGGCAATATCATTGTAAAGATGAAGCTGCCAGCATTTTAGTGACAAAATTTTAATTTATGATCGGATGTAAATTCTGTTATCGTCGTTGCAAGGGTGACCCGATTTTTTTGAAGGGAAGTGTCGGTACTCGTATATGTATAACTATCCTACGCACGATTATTCACTTTAGTAAGTAAGTATACATTATTCTTTACAAAATCAGTCTCAGTAGCCTCAATAGTGAGCAGCAGGCGTAGTAATTATGCCTTCAAGACTTTCTCAGGTTGAAGGCATTGGAAGCAAGGAACAGCCTGTGGTATTGGACACTTCTGTGGCCGATGCAGTTGGAAAGGTGACCGATGAAGCTGCCTTCAATATGGCAAGGGAACTGGCCAGTAAAGAGGGATTACTGTGCGGTAAGTAACTGACAAATGACATAATGATAAAAATTCATATCGATCACTAGGGTGTATCACGTTGGGTCCTGCCATGAAACAAATTAAGTCACTGGGTCCTGACAATTTCGTGATTTTTGACATTTAATACTCGTACATTAGATAATTTAAAAAGTGGTTTTTGTCAAAATCTTCAGGATATAGGTAGATTCTACTCAACTTAGATGTCTTACAAAATTTTTTTCAGACGGACCAAAACTTTATGCGGTACTTACTACCTATCTTCAATTAAATTTATTTGTGTCGTATCTTTGTCCAAGCTTTGTCCTCTTGGACAGGTTTTGGCCAGCCATCGGTCATGGTCCAACAGAATACCAGCGTTGTAGGCATTTTTGTCTACAGCAATAAGCTGAGTTGAGGCCCTTTTCATAATAACAGCAGACCATCAGACATGACTTCAATATGTTTACCTTGGACTACATAATTATTTTATTATCATTATAATTGTTTCGGTCATTGCTGTGTGTTAAACATATTACTTACTTACTTATATGAAACTTCTTTAGGTGGCAGTGGTGGCCTGGCTATGGCTGCAGCCATCAAATACGTACGGATGAACTCCCAGTCGTTCGGCCCAGGTAAACGAGTAGTCGTCATCCTTCCCGATGGCATCCGCAATTACATGTCGAAGTTTGTCCGCGACCAGTGGATGGAGGCCCATCGCTTCAAGGAGCCTCCGAAGCATACCATGACGTAAATTGCATTTTTATTTAGAAGAGCTCTCGTAGGAATTGAGTTGAAATATACGACAGACAAAAGAGCGTCTGTGACCTAGTGGCTAGGACCCCGGACTCCCATGCGGAAGGTCCGGGATCGATACCATGCCATGTACCAATGAGTTTTTCGTTTTTTTCGAAGACTTATGTACTTTTATCGACTGCCATAACGGTGAAGGAAAACATCGTGAGGAAATGAAAAATTTCCGAAGGCGTGTGAAATCCACCACACAACAATGGACCCGCTCGGTGGATCATGCCCGTACCCCCTTGTGCCCCAACAGTGGGGATATTAATAGGCTGATCATGATGATGATGATGATGATACGACAGTCATTTTATTGGTATTTTATCCCCTTCATCCTGTTACATTGGGGGAAGGGGACACCGAGATTGAAAGGAAATTTTATACTTTACATATCAATATTCATATATGCAGAACCGAATGAATTCTAGGAGCTTAACTACGCAACTGTTGGACTGGACCAATGTCTAACATCGAATTTCATTAATAAACAAATAAAATAATGAGTCAATGATGATGATGATGGTGGTGGTGGATTGATGGTGTTAATTGTTCGTCCTTGCAGGTGGTGGGAAGATCCGGTGTCAAACATTAACACCCACAAAATCTATACCGTCGTGCATGGAAGGTTAACATGCGCTGACGCTATAAAGCAGATGGACAATGGACAAGTTGACTTGGCGGTAGTCGTCGATGACCAAGAGTAAGTGTCAATCAATCTCGATATAGGTAAAAATCCGCGAAAGATATATTTTTTAAATTTACCATCTGCAGTCGGCATAATTTCAAGATATGATAAATCGCGCGTTTTTTATCTTTTATTTAAAAATATCACAATCTGCAATCGGCCGAATATTGCCGCCCCGTGAAATCTGCCACTCGGCTCCCAAACCCCCAACCAAGACACGCTTTCCGAATGACAAAAACAGAGTTGAAATCTAATCTATTACATAGATAGGTACCAATAATTTTTCTTTTAATAACAGAAACTTTATCGGCGCTGTCTCGAAAGACTCCCTCCGCCACATCGCGACGAATCCGACCAAACTGCCGGATCATCCGTCAGAGGTGGTCGACTTCAAACACGAGAAAGTGCAGGATCACCTAATCAAGGACTGCTACACCCTGTCCCTGAACGGGAAGAAAGGCATGCCGACTGTGGGCCTTCTCAGCCGCATCCTGGATATAACGCCTTTCGTGGTGCTTGTTGAAGAGAGCCGAGATCTCTCTTTTGGACCTAAAGGTTTCTCTTATTTTTATGAACGTCTTCATTTTAGTCGTACTTCTCATTGATGAAGGACGTGGTCATTCTATGAAACAACATAGGACGACATTCTCGGCATAGGTTAACCCGTCAAATGTGAGCCGTTACCCCCGGGGTTCGGGAACTCTTTTGACACCTTTCATTCATCGCATCGACGATTGGCTAGTATAAGCTTACTTATTTACTTACTTACTTCCTATTGGACTAAAAAATTTCGATACGCGAGATAGGTGATGAGGGTTTTTCTCACGATTATTACTTATTTGGGATGAGATTGAAATCAGTAACTGACTCCGAAAAACCTGTCATAATAACCAGAGACGCGACCGTATCGATAGGGGTAGCTGATTTATGAATCAATCTTCCCCCCATTTTTTAATTGAATCTTCGTATCATCAGACTCTCCAAAATCTTCGAACAGTCCAAAAATTTAATTTCTGACCGCAGCCCTGCCTAAAGACTGCGTTATTATAGTCTTTGCATTACACTTTTGAACCACTTGACCGATAGGGGCGATAAGCAATGTAGATAATACCTGTAGATAGCACTGGCTCTTCAAAAGTTATTAGAATGAAGTGGATAAATAAACACTAGATTTTATTTTTATACATATGACTAATTTTTTTATTGCATCAATCAACTTACATGGACATATTGAAAATGGATCTGGAATCCGTTTATCGATACCTATTTCAACTAATATCAGCGATGCTTTGTCCCTTTCCTGTAGCTGTTTTATTTTTCAACGCATTTCAATTCTGTTTTGACATTTTGACCATCAATTTATGTCTATTTTCTTAATTTTTATGAAATGCATTTTATATTTGATACTTGTCATGTACTTACCCAATTGCAGGTGTTAATTTGAAACCAGTGGGCGTTTTTGATGGTGAAGATGTATTGGACTACATAATACACCAACAATGATGCGGTAACCATCGACTTTTGACTTTTTATAACGACGACCAAGCATGAAAATAAGTATTTAACCAGTATTTTAATAAACGAGCAAGTGTATGTCGATCTTTTATTTATGCTCAAACATCAATTTTGCATTATTATTATTATTAGGAGTTATGTAAGTATAGTTGGCTGTCTTCTCATAAAATATTATTAGCTTGCTAGATTATTATTATGCAGATTATGCAGCGAACAAACGTATTGTATGCATACCTACCTAGATTACGGTCACATGCGGCCACACTGAAAGTTCCCTTATTTGAATTTGGAATGCTAGGTATTTTTATTTTTAAATAATATAAAAATAATACAAAAATACTAAGTAACATTCATAGAGCTCTTTTTTTTTTCTTTTATCGCTCTTAGTCGGTTTTTTTATATAATGAAGACAAGCAAATTATTGTACATAGAACAGTGAATCTAATTATAAATATTTTATTCTTAAGGGCCGCTTGCGTGAAAGTGCGGGTTAAATGTTCTTAACCCGGGTTAGATAACCCTGAATCAACTCACGAATTGTCGATGGTTTCATACAAAAAAATTCAAGGTTAGTGTTGGTGCAAGAAGTGTATATGATTTAACCCGGGTTAGGCTCTAACTCTCGGGTTTTCTGTTAACTCGAC
Source organism: Hofmannophila pseudospretella (assembly GCA_947369225.1). Lineage (NCBI taxonomy): Eukaryota > Metazoa > Arthropoda > Insecta > Lepidoptera > Oecophoridae > Hofmannophila > Hofmannophila pseudospretella. Next base: position 8,107,463 of record OX376330.1, on the reverse strand, counting down.
TTTCGCGCAAGCCGGTCTAATTCCACCTTTATTATCGACTTGCAACGTAATAAAAAGTTCTACATGCATAAACATAGAGCAATCCAACCAACATACAATATGTGTGTGTGTATGGAGTGTTAATTACCGAAGGACACGCATGACTTACCTGTTAGAATGATGTTCCGTTCTATTGTATGTATGAGGGGAAGGAACATAAACATACAAATGTTTACGGTCAAGTCAATCACGAACACGATGTCTGTACGACTTTGCTTTGGTACTTTGTCGCTCTAATTTATAAAACATGGCATATTCAAAGAAACGTCAGGAAATCACAACAGAATCTTAATGTGACAGGGTTCCACAGAGTAAATACTAGGCTTAGATTATCTATAATCTAAGGTACTATAGGAGTGCGTTCCAAAACCAGTTGAAATTATTCACGTACACGTACACGGGTTCATTGCTTGTATCAATAAAAAGTTTGATAATTTTCAGTTGTTAACACGGTAATGAAAGACGGACAGTTATCAACGTGAATTATTTTAACTGGTTATGGAACGCTCTCTAGCTTGATGTGTCTTTTATACTTCCATTATATTATACCTATGATTATACCTAAGTAGTACTTAAAAAATCTTGGTATTTAAATAACATTGAAATTGAAATACACATAGAAATAGAAAAACCTTTATTAATAGACCATATTATTATATACATAGGTAGGTAGGTACTTAACTTATCGATAATTGAACAACCAATATGAAAGTAGCATAACCGAGATTGACCATTAGTGGCTTCAATAGCAAGTAATATAGAAGTTGATGTGCCTCCAGCACTTTCACCAAAGAGGGTAATATTATCAGGATCTCCTCCAAAAGCTTTTCAAATAAAATACGTAAAAAATAAAATAATAATACGTACTAAAATGAACTTAGATAGGAAAAAAATCTACCAACTTTATTTGGTCTGAGGCCGCACGCAGTTCACATCAAAGCTAGGCGTCGGGACCAGTGTCGCTTCCACACTTATGCTTCTTATCGCTCAGAAACATAAGTGCTATAAGCAGGCTATAAGCGAATGAACTATGAGACACCAGCTTAAATGTGGTATTTAGATTTAGATATTAATTAATAATAACAATTTATTTAAGTACCTAATACGATAAATTAGTAGACAGGTGCACTTAATATACCCTACGTACAGCAAGTGTCTCATTCCGTCTGTATTTCCCTTAACTTATTTTTTTTTAGATGCAAGCTTTCAGTATTTTATCGGGCACGTTATAAAGTCGCTAAAGATGAATGACCTCACCGTTAATGTCTGGCCATTTAAGTAATACCTTACTTTTATACGTATTTCTCACTATTGAAATGATAATAAAATCAACAATCGTCTTTAAAAGTTTACACTATAAAAGACCTAAAGAAGCAGGGATCCTAAACGTAAAACATCTTTTGAATTTGAATAGTAATTCCAAGTATAATCGTCCGATTCGTTTTGTTGAAGTTTTTCGTTACATATTTGTTGATGTTTTTGTTGTTTGTTTATATTATTCGTTCGAAATGGACGAAGCCCAAAATCGAAGCCCGCCTAATGTATCGCCGTCACCGAAGAAGAAACGACAAAAAAATTCCGCTTCGCGCCAATGAAAAGCGAATGGTGTTGAACATTTTTTTTAATTATAGTTGCAGAAATGTGTCCTAAAGACGAATAGGAACCTACCCTAGTAAATTGGATATAGCGAAGAAGACGGCTGAAACTGCAGGAATATCTCGACCCACTGGTGTACAACATATTAAAAGAAAAAAAACAGATGGCAGTGTGAAGTCTACACCTCCACATAACCAGGACCAGATCCCCCCTTCCCTTAAAGGTAGTTTTGTTCGATAGCTGATTTCCAATCGACAGGTCTGTGTTTGAGACAAGGAAGTAGGTACGTAATAGGTAAACGGCGGAAGTGTTTCCTACACCAATTATATACAAAATAGGGTACCTATTTTTTGCGTAGGTACCTACCTAGTGCTATTCATCTAAACATGAGGTACCACAGATTATATTATGGGTATGTTGGGTGTACTTGTACCTACCTACTTACTTCACATGCTCATGCGCATACGCGTTTCAGGTAGTTTTGTGTCGCTTAAGTCCTACACGAGGAATGTCTAACATGTATACGCAAAATGTTCTACAGACTACAGAATGAACTAAATCAAAATCAAATCAAACTTTTTTATTATAAGTACCTTAAATTACATTTTTACAACATTTTTACTCTACAACTGCTTCGTAAGGTGCTGTAGTTGAAACTTTCAGCAGCACATCTTTGATATAAATATATATCTTACAATACATTTGAATACAATAGAATTTGAATACACACACAATGTGCAGAGCAGGAAGGCGATTCTCGCAGATTCACATTACATGTAAGCGTGACAAGACGTTCGACATACAAAAGTCAGGCGCTACGAACGTGTTGTCACGCTCACATGTAAAGTGAGCGAATGAGATAGGACTAATGTCGAATTCGACATTCTACCTGCGAGAATCGCCGTCCTGGAGCTGGAGCTGAATTTAGGATCAAGCCTCTTCATCATTTAAGTAGTCATTTATTTTATAATAACCCATTTTACATAAGGTTCGTCTTATGTGGGTCTTACATTTTTCTCTGTCATATTTATTACAGTATCAGATATCTTATTATTTTAAAATCGGTACACAATGAACCATCAATGATGTGTTTACTTTACTAAGTCTAAAGCGTGGGACTGCAAGTTTGTTTTGTTTCTGGTATTGAAATTATGATTATCGCATTTTTCGGAAACAACTAAGTTATTGCGTACATACATAATATTTTCATAAATATACTGACCCGCGACAGTCAGTACATTTATTTCCCTGAACAATTCTCTTAGAGAGTCCCTGCAACGTAGATTATATATTGCACGAATTGCCTCTTCTGTAGAATGAAAATGGTTTCTTCCAGCCACTATTCGGCTGTCGAGCTGAAGGGTTATTTCCATGTTTACTGCTACATCCTGTAATCCCTGTACCTACTAATCTTGTCATGAGTTGACACACTCTTGACGCGACTTATTAGAAATCGGATTAAAATCGGATTATCGAATTCAGTCGTTCGGAAATCGAAGCGCACGTGGTTCGCGCTTGAGCTTGATACATTCATTCCATTCCGTTCGTTCGTTTCGTCCACTCGCAATTTATCATTCTGCAGTTTGCTTGCGGTGTGGTGGTACGTTTTGTGTATTTGTGATTTCAAATCGCGATTAAGTATTCTAATTTTGTACGGTCTATTTTAACTCGACTTAGTTTCATCTGCACTGCAGTCACCTAGCGAATTTTGTTTAAAATTTGTTCAAAAAAACGGGGTGTTAATTAGCCCATGTAGTTGTTTAAAAAAAAAGCTTATTTTGTTATCAAACTTTTCTATCGTTGTTTAGCATTGTTTAGCAGTGATTCCGACAGAATTTGAAAAATGACCAATCACGTGGAAATCGGAAATGGCTCGACGAACGGAACATCGAAATATTTCAACCTCAAGGATATGCCGCATATCGTTAAACCACTGTAAGTACTTACCTGCAACTAAAACTCTTCGTTCATCAGTTAGAGTTTCCATCATTCATCATGTAGGTACTGATACTGCTAGGCATTGCTGCTAGGTGCATAAGTACTTAAAGTAAAAGCAACATCATGGAATTTCAGTACCTAATTTGATATATTTGTCAACAATTACCTACCTTATGGGATTTCAAGGCGAGAGTGAATGGTAGGCATTTATTTGATCCGTGTGGTCCATCCATCCTCGGCTTCATTACTTACCAATTTTACCATGAGGTGAGATTGTGGGCAAATGCGGATCTAGTCCCAACCATTAAAAAAAAACACTTGTTTATTTTGTTAAAATCTCCACAGAATTTTTAATTCACAATTTTGTTCAAGGGACCGACACCAGAAAATCCAACCTGATATACTCAACGTGATTGGTAACACTCCTATGGTGAAATTGACAAAAATACCCAAAGAGGAAGGCATTCAGTGTGATATGTGTATGTATTTATTAATATTTTAGAATTCCTGTTCATATAACATTTTTTTTTAAATCTCTTGATGAATAGCCAAATAAGAACTGTTAATCTGAAAAAACCTTTGGTGCCGATTCTGGTGCAGTCACTAAATCTATAGCTAAAACTAAATTAAACTGACACAGACTCATATCTCTTAATGCTAGATTGTGCATTTCATTTATCAGTGTTATAATTTAGCAAGTAACACCCAGAATAGATGCTTCAAAAGCCAATACCTGTAAAAATATATGAAATAAGTACTTAATCAATTTTATAATTAAAATTACTATAATTTGTTAGACTTGGCTTCAAGATTAAAACTAAGCATTTTTGTGAGAAAAAGGTATACAAAATATATTATTTTTAGATGCCAAATGTGAGTACCTTAACCCCGGAGGGTCAGTGAAGGACCGCATTGCCTACCGAATGTTGCTTGATGCTGAAGAGAAAGGAATCCTGCAGCCTGGCAAGTCCGTTATTATTGAGCCTACTTCTGGAAACACAGGCATCGGGCTGGCCCTAGCTGCTGCTGTTAAAGGTACAATGAAATGGAATCTTGTTTAATTCTAGCTAGAATATTAATTTCACAAGATGTTATTGTTTTAATATAATTAAACAGAATGTAGCAGTAAAATATGATTATCTTCAAGGATTATTCATAAAACAATTTTACTCTGTGGAATGCAGTCGTTGGTACCTATAACTTTATTTTCCCCCATTCTTTAGGATACAGATGCATAATAGTATTACCGGAGAAGATGTCAGATGAGAAGGTGAACACTTTGCTGGCACTCGGTGCTGAGATTGTTCGGACTCCCACCGAGGCCCCCTCAGAGTCTCCAGAAAGTAACCTCGGTGTGTCCCGCCGGCTTCAAAAGGAGATACCTGGCGGTGTTCTCTTGGATCAGGTATGTTTGGAATCCACTTGCTTACTGGTAAATTGAATAGTTATGCAACTTTGAAAAAGTTTTATTACATTTTCATTTGTCGATCCGATGTCGTATTTTTGGACGAAATACAGCGCGCTCGCGCGACATTGAGCAATTTTTTTTTCCTCCAAGGTCTTATCCAAAAATATATGTATATGTAAGTCACCGACGTGCTAAGTTCTTATTATTTTCGCACCTTGTTTAGAAAAGGTACGAATAAAAGATGGACGCTGATCGCGTCAAGTACGAAAGGGATTTTGATTGCATACTTCAATTTGGATTTGATTTGAAACACTTCAATCTCCGGAGTCCAGGGTCAGGAATCAGGTTCCTGTATTTTTAGATACATAGGTAATCTTGATTTATCAATAAATACGAGTATGTCATTACAATACATATTTATTCAATACGGCTGTGTCGACTAGAAACTAGGGGGTGTAGAATGAAGTAAATACGTCGATGTTCGATTATAAAAACATAAATTTTACTCACACTGTTTTGTTGGTTGGTTGACTAAATTCACTCGTCCTGTTTTTATCTGGGTCTATTTTAAGAATGCATCGATTGCAGCGATGCATTTACGATGACGCGTGCCATGAACATTCAGAGAAATATTAGGCAATAATGTCTTGTTAAATATGTAAGGAAAAACTAATAACCACCACATGTTATTTCGCGTTTACATGTAGTTTTAGTCTCCTGCGCCTGATGTATGATTCATAATATTTTGTCATTTTTGTAGGAAAATATATTATTATGAGTAAACTTGCGTGTCCGAAAAGTCGTTTAAAAACATAATGTGCGTATTGTCTATTGTAATGTCCATAGATTGTTGGTTGGATACACAGCTTGGGTAATTAATCATACGGCTAGTAATTTTTCCATAGACTATTAAGTTTTTGACGGGGTTCGGACACCTATCACATCAGCCTACGACCGTGACCCGTACTATCTATAAACTATATGGGCTATGTTGCTTGACGACGACTCAAACTTCCTTCTGTCGTGGAGGGAGGGAATGTTGTCTACTCCACGAGATTAACTATTGACGATAACATTTTGCAAGCCAAAAATAGAAACTAGTTGAAGCTTATCCTGTGTTAATCAATTTTAAAATGGGAGTAGGTATAGCTATAATAATATTGACTATCTAATTTTATAATCTAAGTTATCTATGCCATATTTTACTATTTATGAAGTGGTCCAGTATCGAAAAATCGGGGAAAATTCTCCTTATAAGATTAATAAAAATGCTCAAGAAATACGAATATTTTTTTAGCATTTCGGGGTATTGAATTTTCTCACTATGACCTTATGCGATTCTGATCTGATGTACATACTATGAATTTACCGTCTACCGTCACGGCACCACTTAATTTTTCTTAAATTTATACCCAATTATTATTCAATTAACAGTACACCAACCCATGCAACCCTCTGGCGCATTACGACGGCACGGCTGAAGAGATTCTCTGGTCCATGGACGACGATGTGGACATGGTAGTCCTGGGCGCCGGCACTAGCGGGACGATCTCGGGCGTGGGCCATAAGATCAAGGAGCGATGCCCCAAGTGCGCAGTGGTCGGCGTGGACCCCTACGGGTCCATACTCGCCGAGCCCGCGCATCTTAACGAGAGTGACGTGCAGTATTATGAGGTAAGTCATCTTTTGTAATACATTAGCTATTGTGTTGGTGAATAAATATGTTTTTATTTATTTAGCTATTCAGCGGCCATTCATTAGTATATGTTATGCAAGCCACAATGTAGCTGGCCGAGTGTAAGACAAACAAAACAAAAGACGGTCGATTCCGGTCGAAAGTCGGGCAAAGAGTTTTGGAATTTACATTTCTTTGTAGGGTATATAACCATGGTTCACCGATTTCACATACCTTACATTTTTTCTTTCTAGAACATGCAGATAATTTAAAAGAACTGAAAACGTGTAGCTATGTCGAGGATCTAATACATTGTAATGCATGCATAACATAACATAAGTAATTAATAATTATTGTTAATTTTCTACAGGAAAGGTATGTTCACCATTTTCGTGATTAAAACTAATCTTTCCCGTTTATCGCAGTTGTAGATTTATAAAATGTGATTTGTAATTGTGTGTGTTGTATATGTTTATAGCGTTATACATTTTTGTAGTTGTTTATTTCTAAATGCATTGGTTAAGTATTTAAAAATGTGATATACTATGCGATTGCGTGGTAACCGTGAAATGAGCTTAAGTGTACCTTTTATCAACCTTTGACTAACTCGTGTTTTCTGATTGTAATCTAAACGAAGTCTTACATCACAGTAGTTTTTAAAATAGAACTTACGTCACAGAAATATGCAAGTTACGTTACCAAGTAGGAACAATTAATTATAAGCCATTGTTATTTAAACTCTATAGTTTAAACATATGTTTTCCACCTATATAAGTAAATATTTAAATTGCATCGGACGAAAAACCCGATTAGATAACTATTAAGTAATTCGCTTCCTTAGCTGTAGACTATTTCAGGGATGTGGATTCGGATCCCGAAATCATTAGCACTCGATTTTGACTGATTTACACTAGTTTGGCCGCTATATTCGGTGTCCGTATACATTTGAAACTAATTCGGCCGCAGAATGTAAAGTAAAGTAAAGTAAAATACATTTGAAATGTGAGAATGTTGTTGTGTACACTAATTTATCCATCAATCGTACAATTTACACAGTTAGGTAAACAAACAATCCACGAAATCCGGCATCCACAACCGAAAACTTTGTTTGAACTAAGTTCGGCCGCCGTATTGTTGCGATCGATACCGCTTAGATCGATACTCTGTGATACACATTTTAGTTCAATTTCAATTTTTCTTCTTTTTTTAAAATAAGGAGAGCAGACGAGCAAACGGGCCACCTGATGTTAAGTGGTCACCGTCGCCCATAGACATCTCACCTCACTGTATTAATATTAGAGGGTTTTTGATGCGCTGCTAACCTTGAGGACTAAGATGGAATGCCTCATGTGCCGGAAATTACGCTGGCTATCTTACTCTTCAAACCGAAACACAAGCAAGCAAGCATCTCTGAGTCACGGCAGAAATAGATAAAGAGGGTGGTACCACGCCAGGCGATCCTTCACATTGGGATCTACCACTACTGCATTGCACTACCTACACTTCTATAATATTTAGAGAAGCTAACACCTCCTTCTACTGTATCTTCTAAGTTATAGTCTAAGAATACAACTTATAACTAAGCTTTACTTTAAACTGTTATATAACTTATTATAAATTAAAAAATAATTATTATGACACGACAGTTTTAGTCTAACTCACGTTAAATCTTTTATAAAAACTCAAATTTAGCTTTGTCTGACGAAGATTCTTTTCAAGAATTAAACCAAAACGAAACGGTTGTAGAAATGCCTGACCGAGAATTGCACTCTACGACAACGGTATGTTACGTACCTACTAACTCGTATTACCTACCGATTTGGTTTCTCGCTTCACAGAAAATATGTGAATATAATATGTACTTACTTACCTACTACCAATGTGTTACATTACATAAAGATCACGTCAACAAACCTGCCACTATACTTAAATCTAAAAGTATTTCAGTGTACCTTAAATCTGATTACCCTATGAACATACGGGTCACGTACCGTCATAGATAAAAGTATGCCAAGTTTTGCCAATTCTGACAAAAGCAGTTTATCCACATCTCAATATATCTTATGGTGACGATATCCTCTCGATAAACTTTGTACATAAACAATGTAAATAAACAAGCGCGAACCGGTTATTGTGACATTGATAATCTTTGTAAAATATTTTCATCCCGAGAGGGGTTTCATCATGCGACTTCTACTCGTACAAGTAATACATCATAATATAGTTGGCTTATGAAGTCCGTCCACGACAGTCGTCAGCTTGTAACGAAAACAAGTTATCGTGGAATTATCGCTTTGCCAGACCCAGTTTGACCGATTGCTTTCAGAATTTAATACAGGCCGATTTTTATCTTTACGATATGATTTTTTTATATTTTTACACACTGCAACATAATCCGCAACGTATTCGCCAATCAATCGATCAAATTTGCACATGCATGCGTACAGTACATGTCTGGGATATGTACTTAAATTATGAGATAAATACTTTCATCGTCATCATCCCACTGCACTACCAGCTATAAGTCTCGGACTTCACGTGTCCTGTTTCAGCCCTTTTTCGCTCCGTCCTCCCCCCACTTGAAATAAGTGTTTTATAATTGGTTGCAGCGAACCGAACCGGGGATGGAACCGGACCCGTGAAGTCCGGGCTTAATCATCCTCTCTTTTGTGCCACCCAAAGATTTTGAAATTCACCCTATTGAGATTGCTCCTAGTATGATTTATGTGGTGCCACCATTCCGTAATCAGATTTTTTTGAAAACTTACGTACATTTACCGACTGCTCTAAGATGAAGGAAAACATCGTGAGGAAACCTGAATGTCTGAGGAAATGAAAAGTATCCAAAGGCTTGTGAAATCCACCAATTAGCACTGGGCCCGCTCGGTGGATCATGGCCGGAACCCCTTGTGCAAGGAGAGGCCTGTGCCGCAAGAGTGGGGACATTAATAGGCTGATGATGATGAATTTGTAAAACCACATGGCTATTTAGAAAATGGAATTACATGTTTATTAAAAGTTCCACGGTTTTCGAGATATTCGCACACATATTTTTTTTAAATTTCTACTCTCTGTGACTGACAGTCTTGGGCACCACAACCACAAACAAGGATGTTTTAATTACTTTTACCCTGTAAATTAATATACGTTCTTGATGACGGGTTTGTCACAGCCATGAAGGAACAAACCCCAGGGAGACTATTTTTTCTTTCATCCAAGGTCACAGCTAATAATAATAATAAATCTTTATTTCAGACTGCATAGGCCCATAGACAAATACCTTATAGCCTAAGACTAACATACATAAATATATGTATAAAAAATAAAAATATAAAATTCATTTTGATGCCTCTTGATTTGTTGATGACTTTAGTATAGAGGATTTTTCATTGCCGTTTCTCTATAACGTCGAAAAACCCACAGAAAGGCCAAGCCCCTTTCAGCCCAGAAGTCCGCACTGAGGAAAATATGTTGGTACTTCACCGGAACGCGAATATTGTAGGAGTTGAAACCAGTGGGCCTACTAGACTCCAACTATTTCCATCTCACTCCAATTAGCGCTTCCGATTCCCAGGCTAAATCAGTGTCTATAATGGACATATACTATATGGTCTTCAATAAATGGACTTTAGTTTCGTTTTTGCCATATCTTCTAAGCTACGTCACGTGCGATAATTAGGTACGTAATTCAGTAAGAATTCGCGATAAAATCTAAAATTTACGCCTCAGCTGTAACTATGCAATCACGATACCTACTAAAAATAGCAGCTTGCGTTTATAAAATGCAATATACCGTAACAAAGGAAATAAAAACCCTGCCATGTCGAGGGCGCCGCTGGTACTTTATAATATGTGTTATGGAGATCGCAATGAAAATAATAGTTTAATTTAATTTAATATTTCAAAGAGCGAATTTAACCAAATGACAAACCTATCCTTGATTTGGTTAATACTTGAGGTTGTTGGTACTTGTTGAAACTTGTAGTGATTAGACTTGAATAGTAATTGCAAAAACAAAACGCAAAGTTATATTTATCTACCTACATGTAGTTAAGAAAATAATTATAAACAAATACCTGAAGATGTGTAAACGAAACCGGTCGTAATTAATAAAATACGATTAAAAACCCGTGAAACAGTATATTATTTAAGTCTAATCAAGTAATCATAAAGCCTTGATTTATCAACATTAGACGATCAACCATAGTTATCGTTTGACTAAGAAAGGCAGGCTCGAGCGTTGGGCGGCATTTTCAAAGAACGAGACGCTTTGAGCGAATGGACTTTAACCTAGTAGTTTGTTTTGTCCCAGATGGTTAGAATACACGAGTATGGGAATGTGTATAATTCTTTATATTCTAACAATTAACCACAAATTTAAAATGGATAAATTATTGAGACCATATAATAAGAAAAGGTGTAATATGACGAATCGGTTTCTATACCTACAAATGATTTGACACATTAATTCCATATTAACAATATGTCGCTAAAAATTGCACAAACACGACATGAATATGTGAAATCGTTTGTATGGAAAGCGAGTCATGACGTTGCACCTTAAACTAGCCGTTTCCGCTCAACATTTATTTGCGATGAAGACATAATCATTAGTAAGTGGGGCGACTTTATGATATATTTTTATTTACGACTATACCCTCATTTGACCTCAATCTCACCTGGTGGTAAGTGACGATATGGCCGAAACTCTTGTAATTTTTTTTGTAAAAATCTACTTGCAATATAAAAAAAATGTATTGACTTTTTTTTAAATAAGTACCTACTGGCTCATCTATAATCACTCCGGAACATATCAACGCCGAAACTTAGATATTTGATATATGACGTCGACATAGAACAGGAACGCAGGGATTTCGCGGTTCGTTGCAATATGCTTGCGCGTTGATTTGCACGGTGCTCGCAGGACGATAAAGTCACTTTATTCAGGGCATACTGCCAATGCTTATACTCGTGTCAGTTGTGGATAAAGTTCACCCAACGGGCCTATAACGTCTTGCGAGTACAGTATAATAATGCATTTCGGATACTAATGAAATTGCCTCGATATTGCAGTGCAAAAGGCATGTTCGCCGACGCGAGAGTCCCTGACTTCTATGCTATTCTCAGAGCTCGAATAGCATCGTTCCAACAGAAATTGTTAAAATCGAACAACAAAATTTTGTGTGCTATACACGAGGACTATGCCAATGTTTTTATGAAACACTGGATGGCCGTGCACCGGTGTGAGAATGGCAAATTTTAAGTAGTTAGTAGGTACCGTTAAAAATATAATCTATTAGTTTATTTTATCATTTCCTTTATATATCAGTTTATAGTTATAGTACCTATAGTAAAATTATATGATATATTGTTACTTTGTAATATGGGTGTATGCCTGAATTAAATACATTTATTATTATTATATTTGACGAAAGACTTGGTAGCTATCAGGCGGACCCTGAAGGTCTTACCACCAGCAAGTTACTCGTGACAGTCGCCTCGTAGGACACGCTTGCCCAGTAGTGGTAGTGATATTCTAATTCGTCCCATACAATATATAATACAAACGGAATTGACATTTTAGCAGAAAGAAGTGTGGTATATACGATAGTCGATTTCTAGACAACCAATGTTTCGTATTTTGTCAGGTGGAAGGCGTGGGCTACGACTTCCTGCCGCGTGTGCTCGACAGGTCTGTCGTGGACCAGTGGGTGAAGACTACCGATGTTGATTCTCTGACGATGGCGCGTCGGCTCATCAAGGAGGAGGGGCTGCTTTGCGGTAATTATGGCCAATACTGTATTAACTTAATTTATTGCATCAATCAACTTGCATGGACATACTAAAGAAGGATCTAAAATTTGTGTTTCGATATCTCAACTAACATCAGAGATATTAATGCTTAAAGTTAGTATTGGACAGATGTTCTGTCCCTTTCTAACAAAACAGTACTTTATGTGCCGCCAGGAAGGCAATTCTCGTAGTGGAATGACGAATTCGACATTAGTCCTATCTCATTCGCTCACATTACATGTGTGAGCGTGAAAAGACGTTCGTAGCGCTCGACTTTTGTATGTCGAACTCTGCGAGAATTGGCTTCCAGGACCTGCTTGTATGGCGCTAGAGAACAGTTTGTCATAAAACTTATTGCCGTTTCTTTCTACCGTTCTGATTTTTGATTGCCTGTAGCTGTTTTATTTTTCAACGAATTTTAATTCTGTTTTCGAATTTGACCATCAATTTATGACTATTTCTTAATTTTTAAGAAATGCATTTAATATATGATACTTGGAAACTACCCTATTACTGTGACAGGTTGCAAGTCATTGCAGCTCTCAATATCAAATATTGATTTACCAAATAACCATAAACCGTATAAAATATTTTTCAACGAATTTTGTTTTCACATTTGACCATCAATTTATGACTATTTCTTATTTTTTAAGATATGCATTTTATATTTGATATATAGTAGTTTCCAAGTAACTACCCTATTGCAATTTTTCATGAAACTTCCCGCACACACTAGCGCCGCCAGTCGAAAAAAATATCAACGGTCTTAAACTCAATTGGCGTAAGGGACATCGGACGATTTTTTCTCAAATTCAATGTAGGTAATTGTAATTTGAAACATTATTAAAAAATATAGAAAAAGAGTGTAAACATATATATTTTTTCAAATTTATTTATGTAGTGAGTATACCTAGCATGAGAAATACATAATAATTAAAATCAAGCATATTACACAAAAATGAACTTCATTCAAAGCATTTTATTCTAAGACAAAGACATCTAACACAAAATTACAAAATGGAAAAGTATTATTTTTTACTCGTCCTGAAAACCTGTACTTTGTCCCTTACGTCAATTGAGTTTACTCGATATGTTTGTTACATTTACATTTATTTAGAAAAAACTCTATTATTATAGTGTATCATGATAAGTAGTATATAAATACTAGCCTATAAAGGCTAGTATTAATAACCCTGTTTGAATTCCTGAAGTTGTGGTAGGCATTTCAGTCACAGCCATTTTTGGCGGAAATGCGCACCTACCATAATTTCATAACTTCGTACCATAATAATGTAAAGTAAATATGTTTTTTTTTATTAGCGATCTGGTGTGTACGATGTCTCTCCGTAAAATTCTGGTTGATCTTTTTCTAGATACTCGTATATGACTTAGAAAGGGACAGTATAGAATTCTTAGGATGTTTCTTGCAAATGATATATACTTTTAACACTAAACGATGCCTGTCCTATTGATGGTTGGCTTTACAATTTTACTAATATTTATTATAATAATAAGTACTATTTAAATTTACTTCTTTGAAAAGGACACTAGTACCTATGGCAAGATTTGCATAAAGTCAAAAGGATATATACTTACAGTGTAGATTATGCAGTGAGAAGTTCGGATCTCTTGTGGAGTGGTGGTTTTTAACATTTAACTTGTTCATCAACCATGTAGGATCGCCAGAAACCACGCGGAAGGATTTCCATTTATTACCTTATATTATAAGTAAAACCTCGAATAGGTTCTAGGTGACCTACCTATAAGTAAAATACAAATAGTATTATACAAATAGTCATAAAACTTTCCACGTAAGCACTGTGAGACCTTGATTGAATATGTCTGATAAGGTATTGTTTAATGATTGATTATGATTAATGATAATGACAGTTTATTCATACCTGTCTAGGCGGCCGAGAAACTACTGTAAAAGCAATAATAATAACAAGACCTATTATTGTACTTGTTTGTTTGTTTATCGCAGCAACATATTATACCCTAGACGAGTAACTTCCAACAAAATTCCCGTAAAAGATGGTACCAAACCTCACGCCATTGTGTGTGAAAATAATGCAACACATTTCTATCAAAATCAAATTAACAAAAATAGATCTTACGGCAATGTCACAAAGGCGAATATCCGTCTACGTAACTCTTACATAGGTTCGTATGATGCACAGATTGATTTCAAAATTCGAAGTCAAACGCAGGGCGCGATTGACTCGCCGCTCGCACTCCTTTTTAAGCCCCGCCCACCTGCGTACACATTTTGTGGCACCATAGGCCATATTTAGCTGGTTTATCAATGGTTAGTAGCCAACCTATTGTCAGAGTTGTTCAGGCCGTCCTGCCTCTGACATGGCCTGACGACTGTTGTCGAATGACTACAGGAACCGACTGTTTAACGTGTTCTCCGAGGCACGAAGGGGCTCAGATAAAATGTGCCACTAACGGTAATTTACCCTGATTCTGACTTCGATTAACTTCTATACGCTCAGTTTATGACCATACTCGTAGCTGGGCTGAACCGTCATTTTGTACTATTTTGTGCAATTATTATACTTCATGTATACTTTACGTATTTTACTTTGTTTACGTACTTTGATATATTTTTTAAATCATATAGTTATAAAGAGATAACAAATTATCCGGGGTCATCTGTGCCTCAGAATTGATTATTGTTATCTTTCTGTTAGTTTTAGAGAATAATAAGTATAAATGATAGTGTAATACTTATGACTAATTTGATGACGTACACGATACACTTAATAGATGTGTAAGTAACGAATGAAGGGGTATTACTGGGTACCTATTACCCGTGACGTAATCAATCAGTGAAATACATAGTTGGAACTTGAAAGAAATTCGGTTGATCTCATTCCCAAAATTTTATTTAAACAATGAAAACGGGGCGTAATCGCGTCGGTAAATTAGACGTTCGACGATTAACCCCCATTTTCGTAGTTGAAATAAAATTTTGGTAATGAGATCAAACGAATTTGAAAAAAAATTAATACAAATCAAAGTTTAAAATATCATAACAAAATGAATTTTACGCGGAACGTCCAACACGCAAAATGTCCAATACGCAAACTAAAAATAAATAAATAAAGGTCAAAGTACAGCTAACGTCAAAAGTCGTCAATCATGAATGTGATATGATAAGATTATAATCGTCCATAGGAGGCAGCAGTGGTTCTGCAATGTGGGCAGCACTACAAGCAGCCAAGTCTCTTAAAGCCGGCCAGAAGTGTGTGGTGCTGCTTCCTGACAGCATCCGCAACTACATGACCAAGTTCATCTCAGACCAGTGGATGGAGGCGCGCAACTTCCAGCCTATCATCTCCAACGACAAGTTGTGGTAAGTGAGAAGCAAGAACTGCGTAGTAGAATAGATATACAGTAGGTCCACTCCGGGCTTCCGCGATTTTGATTACGTCACTCGACCGTAGCGCTAGGGCAGTTATATTTCACAATTTAAAAGAAACAGTCTTGAGAAAAATATTTCTGGCAATGTATTTCGTTTATTGAAGTACAAAAAATATAATATAATATATAATATACCTACCACTCGATCGCGCTGTGGCGCGATCGAGTGGTAGGTATATTTTTTGTACTAAATAATGCGAAATACACGCTAGCGCGTGTATTTCGCGCCCGAGTTCCTTTGACTTGCCCTGAGATCGCCTGTACGCAAAGACCGTGTGTGCGTAAGCCGATTTCGCGCGTTTGTATTGTGAGGACCTTCGGTATATGTATTCTGTATGTGGTAGTACTGGTATCTGCCAGCAACCACCAATTTCATCTTCAATCGGTGGATGGAGGCGTAACTTCAAACCTCTCGTCTCCAAAGTCGCAAAAGTTATGGTATAACTTTTTAAACTTTCGTGGTTATTATCAATACTATAGTTAGACCGCGACCATGACGCATGCAACTGTGCCGAAATATCGGGAGGTCAAAACAACCCCAAACCGTGGTATGAATCCCGTGTCTATCTAAAGTATTAAAAGTTGTGGTAAATGTTGCGGTCAATATCGTAGTGATGCTATCTTGTCGGGTAGCAGTGGCATCTGCAATCTACAACTGTTATTCATGATCTCCGACCATTTGATGGAAGTTTTGGAAACGTCGACAAGTCCACTTAGGTTGAACACTCAACCAGTAAACACTTACTGGTTGCGATAATGACCGCAACAATTCCAGTTACGAAACTGGTTACGAAAAACAGTTACGAAAGTGGACTAAAGCAATTTTTCTAAGTTTGTTAGCCTGACGCAAAGTATAAAGTAGTTATCTAAGAAAATGCATTCTACTGCAATGAAATGAATATTTTTTATATTATCTTATTCACAAAGCAATTACTGCTAAATAGTAATAGATTATATATATTAAATAACTTATTCAATGACCCGTGACCGCCGACCTTAACCCACAGATAAATTGTGGTGACGACAAAATATGGAAAGATTAAAAAATATTTGACCGACACTTCGTGCGATTAATATTACGTAACTAACATATTGTCATAATGACAAGGGAGAATAATAGGGATATCATAATGGCACTTAATTTTTTTGCATTTCGGTAACAATGAATACAAGTAAGTGCATTTACACATACTCCCTAACTATCAGCTCATCGTATTTGTATTCATCATCATCAGCCTATTAACATTAAAGAAAAAAAAATTTCAAATGTAAATCTATTGCAAGTATTTACATAATATTCAATTAATCGGTGTAAAAACGACGTACTCAATAAAATATGCTACAATAATTTAGTGACAACATAAATTAATTTAAAATAAACTGATTACAAATAGCCCGAAATTCCACTCGTCTTAAAGATTGTGCATTGAAATGTACTGCTGGTGTAGAGACTGTTTGAAGTCGTTGGATAGTATTTTGTTACACTCTGTATATTCAGCAGTGGACGAATACGGTGAATAGAAATAATCAACTTTGGAGAAGCAACTTTTGGAAGTTCACGACAAAAAATTTGTAACTTTATAGGTGGTGGGAGAAGAAAGTGTCGGAGGACATCGCCCAGCCGACGCCAAGCATTTCGCACAAGAGCACGCCCATGGAAGCGCTCGGAGTGCTGCATAAGAGTCGTGCGCCGCTCCTCCAAGTCGTCAATGAAAAGGGGTAAGATTTATAAACTTTTCTAATTTAATAGTAAACAAAAGTGGCGTAAAAAAAGTTGTTCGCTGTGTTGGTTAGTATTGCTAGAATTTGCGTCGATTACAAGCGCTGCGTGAAGTTAGTCATGTAGAGTTAGACTCACTTCAGCTTTAACGAAAAATCTTTTAAAATCTAATACAATCTCATTGTTCTATAGTGAGAATCTTTAGTGTTTTAAGATAAAAGGTTTTATAATAAAAGTGATTTACTGCTAACAGTCAATGTCATCAAGAAGCAAACATGTCCAAAATTCCAGTTTTCACTAAATTTTTTAAATGTTTTTCCTGCTTATATGTTTAATTTTATACATTTATATAGTTCTTTTCTTCCTTGAGCATGTAACAAGTGTATAAGTTTTGAATATCAGCTACTACTTAGTAATAGACCCTGGTTAAAACAAAAGATATTTTACTTCTAAACATACATTGTATAGTGGCAAGTGGCCCAAATTTTGTGCCTAACAGAGCCACTAGTATCATGTCTGAGATATTCTCTATTGATGCAAATTACTTGATGATGACTTCACATTTCAGTATATGCAAAAGTAATAATTACTCGCTAAAATTGCGAGTTAATGCTATGTTAAATCTACCTTTACAAGCGTATTTTGAATTCGGACTTGGTTTAATTTATAAAAAAACGTTGCAGGTCTGTGATCGGTGTATTTTCTGCCGATAATGCGAGACGGCGGTTGGCCAACCTATCGGGGTCCACTTCCGAGGAACTGGACAAATTCATCGTGAAGAAGTTTTACAAAGTGGACCTCGCCAATGGCCCGACTCTGGGACTCGTGTCTCGCATACTGGATACAACACCACATGTAGTCGTCGTAAAATCAGGTATGTACCTTGATAGGTACTTTTTTCGTATCTTCTCTATTCGTATTCCTCATGGATCCTATCTCCATCCTATGGACTCAACTTTCTGGGCTGATATAATGGGGTGGTTTGCTTTGCCTTCCCTTCCTTTTACACACAGGTTATTTCAGTGTGCAGGTTTCCTTACAGTGTTTTTCTTCACTGTTAGAGCAGTCGGTAAATGTAACGTAAGTCTTTGAAACCCGAAAAATTCATTATGGCTTGCCTAGAATGGAACGGCAGACCTCCCGTACAAAGTTAATCCTTAGAGTTAAATATGGGATAAGTTGATTACTTCAGCCACATCGAAAAGAAAATTGTGACCATACAAAATTGTCATGGGCACAAAGCCACTTTAAACTAAAATGAGAAGCTTAAATAAAGTATACCATTATTGATTGAATGTTTTATTAAAAGATGTCCTATTTTTTCATTTCAGAGTCCCCTAACATTCAAAGCCCAGTTGGAGTCATAACATCTGATGACCTATTGCTATATGTTGCTAAAGAAAAACATATGAATGGAAAGTAAACCTACTACAAAAATAAGACTGGTTAAAGGCTCACCAACACAGGCACGATTTCAGCTGTAAAATGCAATCTTATACACAGCCGAGGACCAGAATGCGCGGAATCCTGCACAGAAAACGTTGAAGAAGTGTCTTGTAGGAGAGCCTAAATGCTACAATAATTATAATAATAAATTATACATTGTGGTTTATACAGAATCGGTAGTGATATTTATAGTACTTATATTTTTGACTAATGTCAATGCATAATTAACGAGTTTAGCCATAGGTTTAGGTGGTAATTTATGATTTATAAAATTCACACAGTAAATGTGTGCTACAATTAAGTAACGAAAGGAAAGTGTGCTTCCTTGATCAATCAGTTTTTATAGCATTATATAAAAGCAAATTATACAATGCATTCCCTTGAGCATTTATAGTGAAATAGGTTTGCACAAAATTGAACAGTGGCAGCATGTGAAAGCCACTGATGATAAGACTGGAGATCCGGATAATGTCAAAAATATGCAAAAAAACAAAAATAAATAACTAATGTAAGAGACTTGTTTTATTTAAAACCTTTTAAATATTGTGTTTACAATACAACCCGACATTTGATGGTATAGATTGGACATTCACATAGTTCAACTACTGGGAACAAACAAACATTTCTCTAGCACTCTTTTTCTGTGAAAAACAGATTTATGATTAAACTTGGCCAGGTATAGAAAAGTTGATTATTTTTTATTGGCAATAATTCTCAACAGAGTTTAAGGTGTGGGAGGAGGTGACTGTTGCTTTGCATTAGCAGCGAGTATAGCCCCTGGGGCAGGATATGGCCGCATCTGATATAGAGATCCCGAAGCTGTAGTGTCCACCCCTGTCTTAGCATGAGTGTCCAACCCAGCAGTCCAGTTGCCTCGTGGAATATCAGAATATGCTGCAGGGTCCATTGGATCCAAATCATTGTCTTTGACCCTTTGCCTCTTCCGATCTCTGGGATGTGTCATCTCTCTAGGTCTCTCCTTTCGTTCGCGGCGTTTCTCTTTCTGTGGTTGTTGAGGGACTTCCTGATCTGATGCCTCACTACCACTGTCATCGCTTTCATCTCCTTCTTTCAACACTCTCTCCTCGCGTAAATGCGCAGCGCTCTCCGTAGGTGTCGCTCGTGGATGCGCCGGCGGCAACCACGAAACTAGATTATTGTGAACATTCCAAAAATAATGTTGCCCATACCCCTCATCGTACACTTCCTCCCAGCCCGGTGGTAAAGGCCAGAGCTCCAAAACCTTTCGCTTATTCTCTAAATAAACTTCATCTGGCGCTGCTTTGCCCTGCTTCCATTTTTTGACGCAGAATTTAGTGCACTCGTGGTAAATATTGCTTTTGTTCGGACAACCCTTGTGACCTTTGATGGGATCGACGTTGACGCCTTCTATGCCTGCCCAAAAATGTTCCTTGTTATTGCCCTGGTCATCTGGTTTATTGTCGTAATCTTCTGCAATAATTTCTTCATTGACTTGGGCAGGAGGATGCTCATGACTTGGCACGGAGTCAGAATTGGTCTTCAAAATACCTCGCTTGGCAAGACGTGCAGCTAAAGCGGCAGGTAAAGGCATCGCTTGCTCATTTAGGTAATCACTACACAAATCGGAGTTTAGCTTTTTACTAAGCAAGAATTATATACCTATGTAGCATTCCGTGATACTAACTGCTGAAAAAAAATTGTTTCTAAACGAGAAAAAAAAACTCACTTTGACAGTAACTTTTTTTGGTTCAAATTTTCGTTCCGGGTAAGGCAAAGGGACCTGTGCTCATACAGCCATGTGAAAATAACCCCGGTCCCGGGTTAGGTACATTTTAAAATTTCCTTGCCCTATGCAAATATATACATATATAGGTACCTAGAATAAACGGTTCATGGGACGGCTTGAACCAATGGCTTCGATTCTGGGGTGGCCGCCAAATCTAAACTGTCACGCTCACTCATACACTAGATTATCTAGGAGTGAGTAGGATGTTTCTTGGGGCAGCCACCCGGCATCGATGATCGGGGTATTACCCATGCAGTTGGACAACGGGTAACACCCCACAGAACCAAGCATATTCTACCATGAAGTTAATCAATAATAGGCTTGGCTATCTAAATCCTACTTGTCGCACACGTCCTCCTCAACCAATTATCAGTATCCTTGAGTACATAGTTTTATCCGACATTGGGAGCGGAACGGTTTGATACTTCATATCATACAGCAGCGGGTGTTTCCTCGTGGTCATACTAGCAGCAGACTAGGAACGTTTGCAAAGTTACTTAAATAACAGTACAATCATACAAACAAATTGCTTATTGGATAATTTTATTAAAATTTAGGTACTACTTATTGTTAGGATATCCTATACATTTCTTTATACCTACAATACACTACCCATAAAAAAATTTGAAATTCTCCGATAGATTGCTATGAAAACCCCGTCTGCGAGTTGGCGCATGCGCTGTAAGCATTTCCCCATACATGTCGAAATTTTGGATTAAAGAAAAAATTGTTCACCGGGGCGTTTGGGTTCAATTCGTCCATTTCCCATTAGGTCCAGTCCCATTTCGTCCAGTCTCAAAACGTCCACAAAGTGTCCTTCATTGGACACATTGTGACTGGACAATTCAGGAAATTGACCTAATGGAAAATGGACGAATTAAACCCAAACGTCCCGAGGCGGGCTCGCCTTCGTTCCTTCATCGTTTTAATCTATGAAACTTGTCAAAATTATATGCGCATTTAGTCAAGATTTGGTCCAAACCCTTGGCTCGTTGTCGGTGCACACATCATCATTTTATGTAGAGGGCGCTACTCTCACAGTTCGATTTCTGTGACTATACTCTTTTCAGGTCACTCGCCTTGCCTGGAAGGTGGAGTAATCCAGCAGTGTAAGTTAGTTACCATCTTATTCTTCTTCTATGATTGTAAATTGATATTGTAATTAAATTAACTAGAAATTCATGATCTAGATTAAGAACTATGCCAAAGTAAAAATTTCACCACCACATTCTTGAATTCTGGAAAAAAGGAAAATATAACAAGTTAAAATACAAAAATTGTTGCAATTTATAACTCGATAGGTCAATATGTCTCACGAATTCACAACTTCGCAACAACATTAATAATTTAAGAAAACGTGCCACTCACACAAATCGACTAACTACTAGCATTCTGAACTTAGCTACCAGGATTCTGGATTCTTCTAACTACTCTATGCTACTTACATAGGTACAACAGCATCACAAGGCTTCAAACAAGCTACCACGAACTACCTAGGTACTGTATTTTCTAAGCAGTTCATGCGATAGCCTTGATATAACGGAAAGATTTATCACCTGATAATAGAAGATGTCTTCACTCACCACGGACGACTGATGTGTCTGTACGCGATACTATTGTGGGCAATACAACGTCATGAAATTCCCCGGAGTGTACCAACTGTGACGTATTATCTGAATCTGTTGATGAAGTCCTGGCTTCGTTAGGAACAAAAGGAGTAACTACATCACTTTCGTCAGAACTCATTTTGGTTAAACTCGTTTTCTTGCGTCTTTCATTTTCAGAATTTCCTTTGTCTGGCTCTGAACTACTCGAAATGTCTCTTGTATATTTGTGAGCTTCAATAACAGTTTCGATGGTTGTGCTTTTAGTTGGAGATGTATCAGGACTTCCTATCTCGGTGTCTTGCTGTGGTTCGTTTACTGGAGAATTCGCGTTAACGTTTTGTTGCTCTGATATATCATTTATCAGAATTTCTTTAACGGAGTCAACATCATCGCTCAGTTTTCCACTATTATTGCTTGGCGGAGATATGGATTGTATAGCATCTTCTCGTTTTAACTGTTTTCTTCGTTCACTTTTATCATATCCCAGAGGATGTAAATTCGTAGACGATGGAGGGCTACCATCCAGTGACAAATCCATTGATGTTATCATACTTTCGTCTCTGCTTAAGAAATGTCCTCCTTGAGGAACAATGTGGATATTCAAAACAGTTTTATTATTCTTTTGTTGTTCATTATCAGCTTCAAGAGATTGTGTTGACAGTCCATCAGAGTTAACGAGAGAAGTAGAAGAAGCAGTTTTATTAGAGTTCAATTTGTTTCTGACTAGAAAACCTCTCACTTGGGCTTGTATGACGGTAGCAGCACTTGATAGAGTAGAAGAATCATCAGTGGATAAAGACAACGATTTTTCTTCGTTCACAGTTTGTAATACTGTATCCATTCTGCTAATTCCCAATGTCCTTCGTTCTTTATTCAAGTTTGTTGCCGGAACCTGAAACTCCAATTCATCCTGAAAAACAATAACGTTTCTGTATTTACGACAAGTTACCATAATACCAATAAAAATGAATTGCAGTTTACCTTATCAGCATCATCATCAGTTAAATTAGTTTCTTCGTTTCCCGTATCATCGAAGGTAGATGCTCTACTTTTGAAGAGAAATGTACGGAATACCTTTTGTATTGTTACTGCTGCAGTTTCTAAATCCATGGTACTTGAATTTTGAACACTTTGTATAGATTCATCTAAAATTTTCACCGCGTCGGAAGTCAATACACTATCATTACTATCTTCAATTGTGCTGTCATCCACGCTGCTAGATTTTCCAATCGAAGTAGAGTCAAATTCCGGTAGCACAGGTTCGGATATATTGGACACATTTTCTAAAGTATCCGAATTATCTTCATAAGGGTTCGATTTTTCTTGTTCGAGGAAGTATTCATTATTTAAAGACATCACTCGTTCAGACTCTGTATATAAGTCCGATTTTTTATCATCTTGGTGTACCTTTTCATTAACTGCATCGTTTTCATTATTTTTGTCTCCTACTATTATTACCTGAATGGCGTTGCCTTCAGCAAACATTTCGGAAATAATGTCAGTGTGCACCTTATCTCCTTCTGTAGACTTAGCAAATTTATTATCTAGATCTTTATTTTCTTTTGTTGAATTAGAATCGCTTTCTACAGATTGCAATTGTTTTTCATTTACAGATTCATCTATAACTTGCAATAGATTTAGCACTGTACCATGGTCATTCTCAAAATGATAAGTTATTTCCTCAGGCTGTTCCTGAATATTTATGTTAACTACATCTTCAGTGCAGTTTTTGGTACTTTCATCCAATGGAGATACAGCAAGCGTGTCTTTTTTAGTATCATTGCTCGATACAGTATCTGAATCGTTAATGTTAGAATTGTTCGTATCATTATTGTCACATATATGTACCACCAACTCTGGTACAGTTACTATATCTGACTTTTCTACCAAATCAGATTCACTTTTCGCTGAAGGACCGTGGACAACGATTTGAATATTTTCAGAATTAATAACTTTAGACACGCTATCTTCAGCTACATTAACATCCTTGAAGGCATGAATTGCAGCATCTTCATTATTTTCATTACTTTGATTAGGAGAATCGATGCTTTGTTCTATTGTTTCTAAAGTAGTATTCATATTACCAGAGGTTTCATAAGAAGAATCGACGATTTTCTTCTGCTGTTCTGGTACGGTTTCGACGTTATTATTTTCTTTGCTCTTATCTAAAATTATATCTGCCTGTTCCGTGATAGAATCAATGTTATGGATATTTTCTTCGGTTTTATCTACAATGTTATCAATATTTTGCTCCGTTTCATTTATAATGTCATCTACCTTTTCTGCTACTACATCTACACCGCTGTCAACCTTTTCTTCTATAGCATTATTAAGATTGTCAACTTTCACAGTGGTTGCATTTACAGTCTCAGCGACTGGCTCTGCAGAAACATCGAGGACGTTCTCAGCTTTTTCAGATATATCTTCAATATTATGAACTTTTTCTGCTATAGAATTAACAGTATTATCTATATCTTTGATGGTATCGACAATAACATCAGCCTTTTCTTCGATAATACTGACTACATCATCGGCTTCGCCGGTAGTACCATCTACAATATCCTCAATCTTTTTGTCAGTATTCTCAATGATAGTCCCAATTTCCGCGGGATTATCTGAAACATCTTTAATTTTTTTGTCAATAACTTGGTAATCCTTTTCTGCTGTTGCATCTACAACTTCATCATTAACATTCTTGATAACATCATATTTTTCAATGGATACATCTTCTTTGGCTTCAATGTCATCTACTTCAGCATTTACAATACTATTAATCTTTACTTCAACGCCAGTAGCAATATTTTGTATGCTTTCTTTGGCGATGTCTTCGATATTTTTACCTTGCTCCTCAACTTCTTTAGTTAATTCTAAATCAGCGTCACCTAGTGCAGCATTACTATGAATCTTTTCTTCAACACTAGCAACATTTTGTATCGTTTCTTTGGCGATGTATTCAACATTTTCAGAATTCTCCTCAACATCCTTTTTAGTAAATTCTAAACTACGAGGTTTCCTAATATGTTCAGACAAGTCAGTACTTTCTATAACGCTATCAGCTTCAGATATAATAGATAAGGCAGAGTTCACTACTCGTTTTTTAAGAACATCACCATCTTTATCCGTATCATTTGCCTTTTCGTCCCTCGTACTTCCTTCGTCCTTGACGTCCACTTTATTTTTAGATGCCTTGTTTTCATTGTTGGATTCCATATGCAATTTTTCAGGTTCTTTGACTTCATCTGGTGTGTTTACTTCAAGGTATGATTTATTTGTAAGATCATTCGCCTTGTGAAAGATTTCTACTTCCATTGCATCAGCTAAATCTTGCTCATGGTGTACCGGAATTTTTAGAGAATTGTCTAAAGTATCACCTAGAACCGTTTGGTTTACAGTATCAGCAGGTTTATTTAAGTTTACTTTCTGTGATTCTAAGAATAACTGCATTTCTCTGTCATATTTCTGTCGACGTTCTTCGGCTCTTCGTCGAACTATCTCTTGGGCTCTAGCTATCTTTTGTTCAAGCGTCAAAGGTTGATATGGAGCTAAAAATAAATTAAATGGACTTTTTATATTTCACTTTTGACTTACTTCTACTGGATAAGATTCTCTTAGAACATTTTCGATTGTTTGTCTTCGTTCGAAAAGAAAGAAAACTCACCTGGAAGGCATACTTACTAAAGATATTTAAGCGAATTTCCAAAAATTGTAAAACCAAAAAAAATCGTGAGTCTAAACTAGAGATACCATGAATATTCGGCTACTATACGGTATTCGGCCTATTCGGCCACTTTTTTTGGTATTCGGTATTCAGCCGAATAGTGCGTACTATTCGGCCGAATACCGAATACCAAATCATGAAAAAACCCCACATATTACTCAAGATTATATGTATTCCATTACCAAATTACAATACTTTAGTAAGTAAAATTGATCAATGGTAGGTTGTGATGGATAAAAACAAGCTTTTCAGCATTTGTTGGTAGCAAACGATTGCGCTTTTCGTCGTAAATGATACCTGCTTCAGAAAATAACATCTCACTATACACACTACTCCCAGGAGACGAAAGATAAACTTTAGCAAATTTCGAGAGGCTTGGGTATTGTTTTTCGTTTGCTGACCACCACTTGTATCTGCCGTCCGATCTAGGCGAATTGTTTTCAAATAAAAATCCATCTCATTTGCCACAGCACTCTTCTCCACATCCTCATCATTATTATTTCGCATATTATCTGTAGCGACTTCGTCAAAGCAGTTCCAGAAACTGTCGTGTATTTCCATAGTCTCATCATTTTCATTCAAGTTTCTTTTCTTACGAAGTGGAGAAGAATCGTCATAGGTACTACTAAATTTATCACAATCACAACTTATTTTCAGAGCTTCTATAAGAATTTTTTGTCTTGCTCTTTCAGTTTGAACCAATCCTAGGAAACTTGTATTGAAACGTGGGTCAAGAAAAGTAGCAACTAGATATTTGTTGTGACAATGAGACAGGTTGCGGCCTGTCTATTACGAGTTTACGCCCTCGACAAGCATGTATTTTATGCCGAATATTCGGCGCTTCGGCCGACAGCGTTGCCGAATATTCGGTATTCGGCCAAATCACTATTCGTGGCAACTCTAGTCTAAACTACCCATCAAAATGAAAAGAACCGAAATTGGGGTAAAAAACAAACTAACCACGACCATCCCTTATCTCCAATAACTTAGCCATGTGATTGGTGCAAAATTCGTACACGTTGGGAGGGTTGTGCTTAAGGACATTCTTGGTGAGGTCTTCCATCAGTTCCACCAGTCCTGGAGGCATCTTCGGCACTGCGGGCGGCCGCGCGTACACACTAGTACCCAGCCTCATTGCCATCAGATTCTGTGAAATTGAGTAAGAGTAAAGAAAAGAAGATTTTATAAAATAACATGTGTATTATTCGATAAGAATCGGAATAGGATCGAACCTTGTCGTAACAAGACAGTTTAGTGTGGTTTTATTGGTTTGACAAGGTTTTAGCCACAGAAATCGGCCCAGTAGAGCCCTCAATTTTAGCAGATCCAATATAACCTTGGCATACCACAAAAACCATACTGTCTTGAAGCGGCAAAGTTCCATCCAGTGTTTATTTTAGTCGTTTATTAAATCTAAAAGCAAGTAGAGCAAACACTAAAAAGTATTAAAAATTAAGATGGACTTGCGCCAACATTAAACCCGGATTAACTCACGAACTATGTAGGTAATGCTTTTAATAGAATATTAACCAGAGATTAACGGTTGGCGCAAGATGGTATAAGCTTAACAATAGAACATAGAACAAAGTTACTAACCAGTAATAGCGACAGACACGTGAGAACGTATTTCTTGGCACAAGAGCACAGAATGTACGGGCGTGGTGGACTGATGAGTGCTAGGTATTGTTTGGCTCCGGTAGCCATGACGATGTGCCAACTTGAACTTGATAGTGGCGCATATCGATCCACTTGCGGCTTAACGGTTCAATGCACCTGGGTTCGAGGTCACCCCCAGAGCATTGGAGACGAGATTCAATGTCTAGGGTAGATGTAATTATGGCACTTCGTATTACTTACACGCCACAGATCGAACTAGACATGCCAATGGCTTATACTGAGAGCATGGCGATGTAATGTACATTACAATGACTAGCGATTGTAAAACAGGTGTTACAAATATACAGGAGGATTCATAATAAACAGTTACGCAGTTACAGTAACGCTTGTAATAAGTGAACAAAACGAAATGTGAAAATAAATGTTAGTCTGTAACTTAATAAAATAACGTGGAGCAATTGAAGGGTACAGAGAAAGAAGGGGGAGAGTCCTAAAAACTTAAGTAGATTATTTGAAGCCAAGTGTTCGTAAATAAACCTTTAAAATGATAAACTCTTGTACAGCAATAAGTATAGTCTGAGATAATGTAGTCTGAAATTGTGGTATAGTATGAGGATAGTATAATATTAATTGCCTCCTGAACATTTTACTCGAATTGATTTGCCACTTGTTTCCATAAAGGGGAACCCTTCAATTGTTACGTTATCGGATATATAATCGTCCTGTAGACTGTATTAGGTTGTAGTTAACACATTATTGCATACGCATTAATTACGTCTTGTATGGCATTATCTTTTTAATAGTAATATTCTGATTTTCACTAACACATTAATAAAATATAATTAAGTTGGTATTTAAAATTGTTTCGAAAAACCTCGCCGTTTAATTAAACCTAATACAAAATTACAAAGGCTGTTAAATAAATAATCAAAATAATTCTTAATTAAATAAGAAATTAATTTCATATCTTTTATATATTCAAAAAACTATAATTTACACATTGCACAATTCATATTTAAAATAAACGCGGCGAATATTTGTCAGTTGAATCGCATCTTATGAGATGAAACAGTGAATTGAATGTAAAGATGAAGTTAAAGCCTAGATTACACTAGAAATGAAAAACCGGGTAATGTGATATATTTTTTTGTGTATTTCCAATGCAATTTACGCAACTTAGTAGTCGGTAATCACTAGGGGCCGGTAGCCGGTTACCGGTAATCGGGAGCCGAGCCGGTAACCGGTAGCCGATAGCCGGTTATCGGAAGCCGGTAGCCGATAATCGTGAGCCGATAGCCGGTAATCGAGAGCCGGTGGCCGGCAGCCGGTAATCGGGAGCCGGTAGCCGCAGTCCGGAGGACAGACGAGACAACGACGGGCGAGCGAGGCCGCGCGGGGCGCCTACTTACATACACTTAAACAATTCAATTCATGTGAGTCAACTTTTTTATTTTCATACTGTGTTCTATAATAGTAATTTATATATAAGATCATATATAATTTTTGCAATGTTAATACATTTTACATAACAAACATCTCCATAGTGTACATACATACATACGCAGAAGCGCTAGGTCGCGGCGTATCGGTATATACAGAGGCGCGGGCGGGGCCCGCACGCTCTACGAGTGATGATAGAAAAAATTAATGGCTACAGTAATATCATACAAATTAATGACTATTTCCTTACAAATTATTATATCTACTTTTATCATTGTTCTACTCCAATATGATCAAATTAACGTTTTAGTTACCGAGCTGTATGCGTAGTATTCAGTTCGCTCTGACCGATTTTGCCCAATTACAGTGTCCCACTCCCGCAGCTATGTATAAAAATCACACTGCTATAAATTTATAATAAATAAATGCCTATTTACACTATGTAACTATACAAAATGATAGTACGACGAAATTACATTTTTGAATCGAGCATCTAATTTTTAAATGAAAATTTCATACAACGATCTACGCGCAGGCCGGCGCGGCAGGGCGGCCCGCGCCCCGCGCCTCTCGGCCTCCAGGCCCCGTCTCGGCCTCCAGGGCCTGTCTCGGCTTCCGGTGCCTGTCTCGGCTTCCAGGGCCCGTCTCGGCCTCTCGGCTCTCGGCGGCCGCGTCTCGCCCCGCCGCGCGTGGCCCTCACTATACGAATTACATATTCAAATTGCCCTATTAGTCATTTTGTACAATCATAATCAGCCGAAAGCTGGGTGCCCGATTAATACATTTATCGGTAATCCGAAATGCGGTACAATCGATCATGCATCAATAATACATACAACTTTTAACTTATTTAAACAATTTAACAATATTTAAAAAATCCTAAAGTAATCTAGTGACCTATGTAAACGTATATAAAATACTAGTACAATAATGACGGTGCATTCGGGATGCGGACATACGACAGCACTATTATTAATTTGTAAGGTGCGGCGAACGCGGGCCCACGCGGGAGCTCCGAGCGAACCGAACGTAGAGACATTAGTGTATACCCGAACGAACGAATCATTAGAGGTATAAAAAATTAATAACGTCATTAACAAAAATGTAATTGAATAGAAAATATCAATAGATAAGTGAAAATAAAATGGATCGCATATGTGTGTCGCGCGGCTATCACTTGGCGAGCGCGCCGCCGGCCGCGCCCTGCCGCTTGTGGCTGATCTCCAGCTCGCCCAGTCGCTTCCACAACTCGTCCCGCTCCTTCTCACGCTTCTTCTCTCTGCCGACACAAGAACGACCTCGTCAGCACATGGCCACAAGAACGACCTCGTCAGCACATGGCCACAAGACAAACACCACACAACTTTTTAAGCTTTCGTCATTATTGTTAATACTTTAGTTAAGACACGGGATTCTTACCACCGTTTGGGGGTTGTTTTGAACTCCCGATAAATTTTATCAGCTTATTTACATCTTAGCTGTTAGGACACAAGCCTCCGAGTGGTACTGATCATGATTAACCTTGAATCTGCTTAAAGCAGACCCAGTGCTAATTGGTAAATTTAATATACATTACATATTCAATATATATCATATTATAATTATTTGTACTATAATTTTAAATTTTAAATTGTTATGTATTTTGGCAATAAATATATTTCTATTCTATTCTATTCTATTCTATTTTTAATATTCCTCCGAATTTTTTTCTGTTATTTCCCAAGAGATGCAGGTCTCATTGTTTTCCTTCACCGTTTTGTCCATATTTACTCATAACTTATAAATCTTATCTTATTAACGGGTTTCAATGCACTGCGTACTTAAGTGGATTACCACTATTGCCTCATTTTCCCTTAACCTTCAAACTGGAATACCGCAATGCAATGTTAGTGTGCGATAGAAAGTAAAAACCTTACCACAAGTCAATGGTTGATTGATAAATGAATAAATGATTGATTGATGATTATTTTATTATATTATAGAACTCTTCTACCAAATCTTGTAAGGACTGGCATGCTGCAAGACAGACGTTGGCTAGTGCAAGTGCCAGGAGTTGATTTTTGTAAATAGATACCTACCTACTTGTATTAAATATTGTATTGTATTGAAGTATTATATAATTATGAATAAAATTTGAAATAAATTTGTCCATGCCTAATGTTAGTTTACGACTAAACTCGCGTTTGACCTCAATCTCACCTGGTGGCAAGTGGTAATGTGGTTTCTATTCTAACATCCATATTTCTTAACACCCCAATCGCCCCATACAAACTATTTACTAACAAAAAGTTCAACACTTACTTCTGCCGTTCCGCCTTATAGCTGGCGGTAAGTTCATCAAATAGTTTGGAGTTCATCTCCATGAAAGTCTTGAGGACGTTGTACACGAGTGCCACTATGGTTTGGTTCCAGTGCTCCTTGCTGATTCGATATAACGCCGGGAACATTATGGGCATAATGACGTGGTTGTTCTCTTCCATCAAGGACATTATGTATTCGTTGTTCCAAAAGTAGAGTGCCCTTTCTGCTACCTGCAATAATATTGTACGCATTTTTAATAAATGTTTTTTTAATACATAACATAGTTATCACGTCCATAATCCCCGAGGGGGTAGACAGAGAAACCACTTTCATTATGGTAGTTACCACTTTTCGCCGAAAGATTTGGTGGACAAACGTGATAGGTCGCTGCCTACTAGAATAGTATCCACAAAGACCATTAGTTGCCTCGTACGACACTAACGGGAAGAGTTGGGGTGGTGCTATTCTTTATGGCTGATGCGACATGGTTAAATAGTTTAATATTTTTATACAGAAGTCAGAGTTTCATTTTTTTATATTCAACACATTGAGGGTGTTTGTACACTGTTTGGATCCGGATGCAGAGGATTCCATCCGGTAAATGATCCTATAGTTCAATGTTCATGCACAAGTTATCGTAATTGGAACCTTTTGTCCAGAAGGCTGGTGAACTAGCAACGACCAAATCCCTACTCTCGACTTATCTATATCAAAAATTTAATCATTGCCAATCATAGTGAATGGTCAGTGCTTCATATAAATGTCAAAGTTCAGTCCAATATCGATTGCGCCTATTAGTAATGTGCTCATGGAAATGTTACTGTTCCATAAGCCAACCAAGTGTTGAACGCTCATTATAAGAATAAGATTATTTGTGCGGTAAGATGACAAAGTATTCAAATTCCATACACCAGTAGGAACTTATACTAAATAAAATTAGTGAGCAAAAAGTTACAATAAACGCTGACCTCCGAACTAGGAAGTTCCTGTATTTCTGTTAAAAGATGATTTTTCACTTGTACATGATTTCGATCTACAAAATTCAGTACACTTTTCAAGAAAATACACACTTCATACATGTACGGCCTCAGCACGAGTACTGTTTTTCAGTCCGCGTCCTGATTCTCGCCGCCACACATGCTACCTACCCTTTGTCAAAATTAACATAGGTACTTACTAATAAAAACAAAAAAAATATAAAAGCATAAAAACTAAGCGAAATATGTCACAGCTTAGTACATTTACCAGCGCATAGACATAAATAACAAGCAGATATCTGTTTAAAACAATTATATGAATATTACGTACTTGAAAATGTGGACTGGATACACATTTCGCTATTTGTCTGAAGAGTGGTTCCTGTATTTTCGCAAACTGAGCCGGCTCAATTACGTCCAATATTTCTTCAATCTCGCCAAGGAACATCACCTGAAATTATGGAGATTACTTTATGTAGTCTATGAAAAGAAAGACAAAATATTTTACAAGGAAACATGTTACAAGTTTTTTTTTTTAAATCAATATTTTAAAAGACAATTAGGTATTTAAAAAAATTTAAATGCTAGAAGGCAAATTCTGCAATTTCGGTAGTACCTCTGAACAATGCAGTAACTAGTAGCTTGGTAATAATGGGAGAACTGTAGTAGGTCACTGACCTTTTTCTGTGAGCAGTTCTTGGACCAGAACTTGAGCAGGTCGCGCACGACGGGCTGCGTGAGCGTGGCGTCCTTCTCAAGGAACTGGACTACGCAGTAAATGAGCAACGGGTATCTACTTTATGAGGTTAAGAAGGTCACTAACCTCTTTCTGTGAGCAGGTCTTGGTCCAAAACTTGAGCAGGCCGCGCACGACGGGCTGCGTGAGCGTGGCGTCCTTCTCAAGGAACTGGACTACGCAGTAAATGAGCAGCGGGTATCTACTTTATGAGGTTAAGAAGGTCACTAACCTCTTTCTGTGAGCAGGTCTTGGGCCAGAACTTGAGCAGGCCGCGTACGACGGGCTGCGTGAGCGTGGCGTCCTTCTCAAGGAACTGGACTACGCAGTAAATGAGCAGCAGGTATCTACTTTATGAGGTTAAGAAGGTCACTAACCTCTTTCTGTGAGCAGGTCTTGGGCCAGAACTTGAGCAGGCCGCGCACGACGGGCTCCGTGAGCGTGGCGTCCTTCTCAAGGAACTGGACCACGCAGTACGCGAGCTGCGCGTGGTACAGCGACAGGCACTTCACCTTGTGCAGCGGCAACAGAACCTTCACCAGGAACTGCTTGTGCTCGCTCTTCAGAGGCAGGGCGAATCCGTTTATTATACTGGAATGAGAGACGCGCGATTACAATCTTGAGGTCAAAGTTGAGTTCTTCATTCAAAATGCCATTATTTTAAACGCTCCTGGCGTCTATTATTGAAACAAGATCTCATGGTTAGGTTCACACTGGGCGAGCAACCTGTAGCTTGACCACAAACGCTGTTAGACGCCTTAGGTAGTTGCGCGGCGAGACGTGGGAGGCTACAGACCAGCCCGCGCCCGCCCACTTCCCCTCCGCGCTCGCCCGCTTCCCTCCCCCCACACGTCTGTCGCTACCTTAGGCGTCGTACAGCAATTGTGGTCAAGTTATAGTGAGGCAGTCTTTTGTCTTCGTGTTTAAAGACAAAACGAAAGATAGCTTCGCTAAGCAGGTCGCTCTTCGCTGTTTTCAGTTCTTTAGGGATTCCATTGCCGTCCTGTAGCCTTCTTTTGGTAGGGTCCGTAAAGAAATTAGGGATCAGGCCCCCTGTACAGGACCCACTTCACTGCATCAAACAACCAAAAATCTGGCAATGACAACTACTATTTGTAAAAAAAAACACTGTCCAATGTGTCCAGTATACAAAATCCAAAATATTCTGTAATCGAAACCGTTGTAAATATAGCTAGAACTTTAAACTAACCACTCACCTAAAACTGCGAAGATAAAATATATACCAACCTTCCCAAAATTTCTAACAGTTCACCCACGCCATTGAAATGTTCAGTTTCGTACACGAATCGGAGGAATATGTTGTTGATTTGTTTCCGTATGAAGGCGCGCAGCCCCAAGAATTTGCCGTAGATACGGTGCAGCACCGTCTTCAGGAAGTCGCGCTCGCGCGGGTCTTCAGAATCAAACAAATCTAAAAGCTTTTCAAACAAAATTTTAATTAGTGTTAGGTAATCTTGCCATTATTTGTGAAGAAAGGGATGGAGAAATGGGCGTAATAAATTAGTTTGATTATTTACATGCCACAGTTTAGTTAGCTGGATGAAGGCCCCCCTAAACAGGCAATGGAGATTTAAGACAGTGTCCACCTCTCTCACACGTGTAATATACTCTTCCAGCATTAGTACTTATAGTTTCGTCAGAATAGCTAAGTTTTCTTTAACTATTGTCTGTACTATGATGTTTACAACATATTGAATCAACGACTTTATACATGTAAGGAGATTTCTAACAGGACAACACACACAAGTCAGTTTTACAAATACATTACAATTCATCTTGCAAATCTTTTATAGCAAGTAATGTTATAGTTAACATTTCTAAGGGCGGCTTGGGCGAAATGCGGGTTAATGTTTTTAACCCGGGTTAGATAACCTTGAGTTAACACGCGAATTGTCAACGGTTTAAAAAAAACAGGTTTTGCGTTGGTGCAAGACGTTTTTGTGATTCCGGGTTAAATAGGAGATTAGGCACTAACTCTAGGGTTATCTCTGAATTCGACCTTCACGAAAGCGGGTCTAAGTTTTTTATTTAAAATATCTAAGAACATTATGAATGAACAATAAGGAGAGTGGAAATTTTTAATCACATCGTCGAGTGACTAATTGAAACTATGATCTTAATAGTGAAAGATAAAATGTGTGTACATTGCAAAATACAACAGCTGCATAATAATAACACACATTAATATATGCCAGTATCATCGACATTTTGTAAAACACTGACCTATGTTTAATACATACACCTAGTTATTTAGCGTAAGTAGTTTGCCCAACCAGGAAAACTTATGAAAAGTGGTCCGAAAAACATCAAATCTGAATCCCCCAATCTGCCTTTAATATAAATATTTTTATCTAAACAGCCTACATGGATTATGGATAATGAATAAAAAGCAAGAAACTGCATAATTCAGAATAAATAACCGTCTAATTTTAGCAAGACTGCTAAGATAAAAAACTATTTGAGTCATGTTTAAATTATTAATCAGTATTATCCATTGAGAAAACACTGTATGTTACGTATAACGTACGTTTATATGAGATAGGCATCAATTAGATAAGTGGAGTATTTGAAATATGAATAACCACAGGAGCTGTGTTATACCTATCACTGATAATGATTTGATAACGTTGTTCAAGATTTTAGACAAAGGAAAATTGTTAGATTTGAATAACAACCATTAGAAGTACTGCATATAAGGACTGTTCATAAACAATGTATACTGTATAACACGCAAACCCGCTAAGGCAAAATATTTACTTACACACATATTGACTTTGTGACTCCACTACAAATGAAATTCCAGAATTCAGTTCCTACCGTACCTACCCCATATTTCTTAACCCCCAAAAAAATCGCCCCTCCACTTCTCGAATTTATGTTATTTACGACGGATTCCATCCACCAGATTGTGGTGGATCCACCAGGTGGACGGAGCCATCCGGTTCCGGCATCGTATCGAAGCAGTACACAAACAGCCACTAACTTAAAAAAGAATTAAATATTTTTAGAAGGCAGTGAGAGATTAAAAACTTTTAAAAAAAATTATGTACCTGCAATACAAATTTCTGGTCAATGACCTTCTTGCCGATGGTGGGCTGGAAGTCAGTTGACTCGAGGAAGCGCAGGAAAAACTCGTAGACTAGCTGGAGATGCGGCCACGAAGCCTCCAGGGTGGGGTCGTCCTCCTCTGGGTCGAAGTCGGGATTTTCACTCGGCGGCAGCGTGCGGAACAAGTTGGCCGAAATCTATCATACAATCGCATAATTATTATTTTGGCTTTTATTAAAAACATCTCTACCACCGCTAAGCATATCGTATGTATAAGGAAAACATCCATTGTTTATTTATTTTTTAATTGGTATTTTTTTTCTTTTTAATTTACCAATCATGTACAGTGGAAGACAACAACAAGCTACTATACTCCACACCTATCGCAATAAGTTTTTGTTATATTCCTTGACTTTCAGTTAAAGCGACAAAGTACTAAAAAGTATAGCCTGATGTGGTGTCCACTGTACATGACATGTATGCGTACAAATTATCAATACTTAAATCTATAAATATTAATAACCCATAGATTTGGAAAAAGTATCACATTTTGGAGATTGGGCATTCGAATCCGATACCTGCATAGAAGGCAGGTGCACCACCGAGTATGGCAGGAGATAGTCAATAAATTAATGTGTTTGAAGTGTTTTGATTGATTACGATATCCCAAACATAGAAACTCATTTCAATTATAAAGATAATAACCAAAGCCTACATACATACCACGCGATATTCTCGGAATCAGAGATGCGCATAAACATAGCTCTGTCTCTCTAAACCAAAAACTTCATAATATTATATACCTATTTATGCTCTAAACTCGGGTGTTGTGATTGGAGGTCATAGATACATAGCCCGTCTCTCTCATCACATCTTGCGAGTGACAGTTCTCCGTGACGAGATCTGTTTAGCGAACCTTTAGCAGAATTCACACCTTTCGTCAATTCAATTTTAGAATATGAATGCTCCGTCCGTGGATGGACTAGTTTTTCTTAAAATTTTCAGTTCCCTGATCATATTGCGTTGTATCATACTCTAATATTATGCCTAGCTGTAAAACAGTGAAAACAAGATCAAAATCCGTCCAATGATGTAACCAGTTAATCCGAAAAAGAAAGATGTTTGGTGTTTGTAGCTGATTGATTACAATGTCCTAAAAAAGATATTTAAAGAATTGAGGATGTAAGTAACGATTACAATAATAGTTTGCGCGCCTCTCGTACCGAAGCACGTCTGAGTATAAAATTTGATGTAGATTTAAAATTACACAGACAATTTCGAGTACAAGGGGGAACCACACTATCTCACACTATAGGTCCATCTCATCGAATTTATCTAGCATAAACTGGCACTAGTCTACACGTCGGACTTTCTGCTTTTCTGTGAGAGAGTGGGCTATCCAACGCGATGCAACCTTCCTAACTTTAATATAGTCATGTAAAATGGTGGAAACTGCCTGTGATCCAAACTCCAGTTCATCCTGAATCTCGCGCTTGGTAATGTTGCGACATTCCTTTATTAGCCACTCCACCCTGATGACGTAAATAAATGCATTCAGTACGGTTAATCTGCGATTTACAGCATATAAAAAAGCATGTCTAAATTAATCTTTGAATTGAAACTAAATCGTTGAAATGACTAGATGGGCCGCGATAGCTCAGTTCAGTTGGTTAGAGCATTGCCACGAATCGGCACGATCGCAGGTTCAAATCCTGTTCGCCGTTTTTTTTTTTCAATCTTTTTAGAATGATAATTTTACGAGACTCTTTGGCAACTAGTATCGTGGCATAAGATAGCAACAAGAGTTTGAATTTACTGTCTCAGCATATAAAAGTGTAGGCTCGCTCCTCCAACATAGCAGCGCTAATGAGCATAAAAATATGTCAGCTAAACAAGTGAACAAACATAAGACTTCATGCCATCGCACATTGTAGCGACTCGACGCGAACCCGACACGAACTCTACTCAGAGCAAAGCATTGAAATATGAGCTTTATATCATATTACATACAGTATGTTGCGATGTCTGCTCCGTCCCCTAGAAAACGTGTTTTACACGGAATATGTGCAAAATGTATCCAACAATCTTAGTATAACCTATATCCCAAAGATTTCGTCAAAAGACGACTTCTTTAAATTATTTAATGTATGACAAAAACACGAAGGCAGAGCCCAACGTGATACACCCCAGTAATACCCATGAAATTCAAAATTAGCTCTGACCATAATTAAACCCAGTGCGACGCTCGTCCGTCAGTATTAAGAACTAGATAATGAATTTAGCTACAGTGTTGCTGGAAGATGGCGGGGCGAGCTTATTTAATTTTTAACAGCTGTTAATTTGGGTTGAATGCTAAAAATGTAACTATTCAAAGCTTATATAAGTATTAAACAGTGATACGAAATTAATGTAATAAAAACTGAAACTGAATGGAAGTTTAAATGAAATGTATATGACATAATAATGTAAATGTATATAAACAGACTACTATACTCTACCTACCCTAATAGGGGCAAAACGTGATGTGTGTAAGTAGGTATGTATGTCCGTACAAGGAGCGACAAGTTAGGAAATCAGAATGGAAGTTTAAATGAAATGTATATGACATAATAATGTAAATGTATATAAACAGACTACTATACTCTACCTACCCTAATAGGGGCAAATCGTGATGTGTGTAAGTAGGTATGTATGTCCGTACAAGGAGCGACAAGTTAGGAAATCAGAATGGAAGTTTAAATGAAATGTATATGACATAATAATGTAAATGTATATAAACAGACTACTATACTCTACCTACCCTAATAGGGGCAAATCGTGATCTGTGTAAGTAGGTATGTATGTCCGTACAAGGAGCGACAAGTTAGGAACTCACGCTGCTTTCCTCATCGGTTTTACATCGAATTTGTATACATACGCGTACACGCTTGTGTGTTCTGTATTTCTCGCCTATTTACACTAGACTACTTCACAGGGATTAAACACGTGATTAAATCCCCACCGCCCAAGCGCAAGAATGTTATCTGTTTCGGGCGGATGCGGGTGCGGGTGCGGACGCGGACCCTTCCGCAATACTCTTTTCTATAGTGCATTTTTAAGTAAAGCAGGCTTCAGCATCCGCAGCACCGTCCGCTGCGGAGCTGAATACTTCCGCGTGCGGATACGTTCTATTGCATATTTTACTGTAAAGCGGACCGTACACGCGCAGATTAACCTACAACTATACTACGATGAACGTCTGACTTATTATCGAAATTCATATGCCGGATATTATTGTGGGATAAACATATTTGTACCGAAACCGTATGCGTGCGGACGGGTTGGCGTCTGTGAGACGATCTGCGGAAAGGACAGGTATGCGTACGGACGTGTTCGCGTCCGCACCCGCATCCGCGCGAAACAGAAAACGCTCTAAGGAAATATCTTAAACCCCTTGAACTTGTTTGGTTGTCAATCTCTGTAATAACAGAATTGCATACATACATTACAACACACAAGACTGTACTGATTGTAATGAAGTTCAAAAAACTTCTTCTGTATAAAAATTTTGCATGGGCGTAAGCAGGTAGGGGTGGGGAGGGGTGTGTGGGTAAGTTAGGTACTCCCTAATCTAAATTTAAAGAATGTTGCAGTACAGCGTGTTAATAACCTGCCCTACATACATATATAACTTCAAGACATGTCCCTTGCGGTGTATGCAGAGTGAATGGAGCGTCACGAATTTGTCTTGGCACGCTTCTTTTCCTTCCTCTACAGTCATTTGTCGTTCGTTTCTTACTGGCCTATATACTTAGAACAAAATCGTAGCTAGCTACTAAATACTTTACAGCTTCCCCTCTCCGCCCCCGAACAATATCCTAGCTTGTTTGTTAATTGAAACTTGAGAGCAATTATCATCACCATTTGAAGTGGAAGTAAAATACCTATAAGCACTACAAATCACTTCCGGAAACCGGACCTGTAAATCCTGTGACGTCAACGTCGCTAGTGACAAACTATGTAGCCACAAACTATTGGACTAATTAGGAGATAATCCTGCAATGTTTTACCACTACAGGCGCCACTAGCACAATGGTACGTAGCCAATCAACATGTAGATACGTTCCTTTCCACCAAATCCTTTTTTTACCCTTCAGACTCGCGCCACGCTGTCTTAACAGATTTTTTAGGTTTGCTATTTTAAAATGACCATACGATGCCATGATATTATTATCATCACAATTTTACTAATAGCTTTGAAAAATTAAATTAACCCAAATAACGAGAAATTTGTGATATCTTCAAATATGACGTTACGTTTTGCTTTTCTGTTAACAGAGTGTGCTAGTGGCTCCATCTGCGCAACGCTTTGCGTTTTATGTCCTATTCTCGAGTTCCGTTCTAGGTCATTGGCACAGGTTAATAATGTTATCGTAGTAAAATACAGACAGGTAATATTCCAACATGATCAGTTGATTGAACTTATTGATTTTCGTATAGTTTATAATTAAATAACTTCATCACAGAGGCTCGTAGTTTCGTTCTAGTTGCGACCATGGTCCAAAAGGGATTGTGCAAGTTAATATGATTGTAATTGTATTTATAATTATTAATTTACTAAGTGTTTTTGACGTCTGCATTATTGTATTAGGTGTTATTGTCTGTAATTTATTTAATCGTAGCATTACAATTTTAACAGAATTGCCTGTAATAATAATGTATGATTTAATAATAAATACATATTTTAGAATTGAAACTATAGTGAGACTACTGACTACTTCTATCCCTTTTCTTTCCAGTTTTAATTGTTATCTATTTCATCTTTAGGTATTTATTTATTTGTAGTTTTATTATTTATACTTTTAATATATTTTTGTTTTAGTCCCTGACTGCCGTTTCGCCCGCGATGCCTTCGTCCTGGCACAGCTGAAAACCAGCGCTGCAGTTCTGCCGTACCGGTCGGACCGCAGCACATGCTGAGCACGTGCCCTTTTAATATTGCATTGTTTTTATTTTATTTTATCCAGTATTGTTTTAAGTTTAATAATGTGTGCAATGTTGAATAAATGTTTTTACTTTCTTTTCTTTACTGAAACTAGTCTGAGGACTTCCGACTTTCATCGGTGAGAAATCCGTAGTTAATTACATGTTAATAAATAAATACTTTGGGCCCCGTCAAAACCAAGGTGGATAACCACTAGTTTCACATTAAACTGTCATTAACTCATTGACTCTTTATTGTACACACATAATATATTACAAACTTAGACAAAAATATGTGAAGCACAAAGGGCGTGACTTATCTCTAAAAGTGATCTCTTTCAGCAAACCCCATAAAGTGACAACTGTCGGTCCTAAAGTCCTAACAATATTAAAACGCATCACTAATGATAAGAAAAACTAACGAATGAAGCAGCACGCTTTAATAATTTATGATACTTTCTATTATGAATGAATTTTACAAGTCTTCCCTTATAACCAGAATGTCTTCTTCATAAGTAAGCAAGTGAGTTTTCTATTTGACTTTAGGTAAAACTAAACTCTTCAGCTGATCCCAATTGCAGATACTCAATCCTAATAGTACATAATTATGGTGGAAAATAAATTGACTGAAAGACAGACAGGTGCCATACGTGCATGAATGACGTTTCAGTGCCGACTCCATGTGCATTTTGGAGGTCGGTGCAATAACTTTACGCCACTTAACCTTGAAATGATCCATAAATGTGTACAACTTATTACTTTCAAGTTTGCCATCTCATCGCCATCAACACAAAGGTAAAATCCGTAATTAGTACATACTTAAGTAAAAAATGTACTAGGATGGGATGGATAGAATGAACTGGGGTGGCTATTAAGTATTACCGTTCTCAAAACGATTAATTGATATCATGAAAATAGTAGGCTAAACAGAGACAGCGCTATCGCGTTGATATAGCGCTGTCTCTGTTTAGCACGTCATCCTATGACATCATATCATCGTTTTGAGAATGGTAATAACACTAATAACTACAAGTGTCTATAATTTTTCGTCACCAGTGTTTACTTACACAGTGTTTCCTTCCACACTTTCGGGGCACAGACCTCCCTTTGTACAAAGGGGTACCCATCGTTCTGCCTATAGCGGCATCATTTCGCATGCCTTCAAAAACACATATTTCCAAATGCAGGTTTTCTTACGATGCTTTAAAGGTAGAGTATGCATGCTTAGTGCGTATGCTTGGAGTTACCTACCGACAGCTTACTTCAAAATATGTCGCCAGACTTAAGGTTTTTAAGGAATCTTCTTGCACTTGGCATCTTCACAAGATCATCATCTTCATCTTCATCTTCTTCTTCTACACATACAAATGTGTATCCATAAACAAGTACCTATATACTTTAACTTTTAGTAAAGCACAGTACTCACCGGGAGCATTCATTTCGCGAACGAGCGTTTGTTGTGCAAGTGTTTGCTCGCGTAACAAACTGGAGTACATTCTTTCGCGAACCAAACATTTGGTGAGTACGTTGAAACGAATAACCGGAACAAATGCTAGAAGTTTTGCTCGCGAAAGAAAGTTTAGTTCGCGAAACAATTTGCTCGCGTAGTGACCGCTCGCACACCAAATGCTCGCTAACCAAACTACGCATAACGAATGCTCGCGGTGAGTACCGTCCATTATGCGAAGTTTGGTTAGCGAGCATTCAGTGTGCGAGCGGTCACTACGCGAGCAAATTCTTTCGCGAACCAAACATTCTTTCGGATACAAAACTTCTAAAATAGCATTTGTACCGGTTTCGACGTACTCACCAAACATTTGGTTCGCGAAAGAAAGTGCTCGAGTTGGCTTCGCGAGCAAATGCTTGCGCAACAAACGCTCGTTCGCGAAACAAATGTTCCTGGTGAGTACCGTCCTTAGGCGCAAGACAGATACAAGAAGCGCGCTGCCAGCGCACCGTCAGCGCGCCGCCTCTATCTGTGTTGCGCCGCTTCACTTTCATACATTTTGTATGTAAGAAATGTTGAGAGGGCGCGCCGCCTCTTGCTGTTTTGCACCGCGTCGCTTTCATACATTTTGTATGCAAATAGATTGAAGCGGCGGCGCACTGCCGACGCGCCCGCTCAACACCTCTTGCATACAAAATGAAAATGAAAGTGAAGCGGCGCAACACAGAGACGGTACGCCGGTAGCGCGCTTTTTGTATCTATCTTGCGCCTTAGGATGAATTATAAAAAAGAAAGAGTTAAGGAGTTTGTGTATTTACCATTTTGATAATCTCCGGGTAGACAGGCTCGGTGAGCACCCCGCGACCTCCGGTGATGTACTCCACGAGCTCGTTGAGCGTGGCGCGCTTGATCTCCTTGCCTTTCAGGTCGGCGACCGGGTCCATGAAGTCGAACGCCACGCAGCACTGCCGCAGCTTGCGGATGAATAGCTCCTCTTGTTCACTGCTCGGTACATCTGCAAACAAGTGTTGGCTCTTGTAAAGTTTGTTAATAAATTGGCTTACAGTTATTATTGTTATAACTAAAATGTATAACCAACTGGCCAATGGAGCCTTCTAGATTGAGACGCACGGAAGGAACAGAGGGAGGATTTTGCCCAGCAGTGAGATAGCACAGACTAACATATTAATCAAAATTGGTGGCACTATTTTTTTTGTTTAAGGAGAGCAAACTAGCCATCTGATGTAGGTGGTCACCGTCACTCGTAAACATCTTGCTAGCTCTCACTTTTACCCTTCAAAACTGGAACACAGCAATGCAATAATTGCTGCCTTCAACTACTGTGTGGTAAAAATAGTTACAGTATTTAAAAAAAATAGTGCATGTATTTTAGCAACAGACCATAACCAGCGATTCTCAACAGTGACAGGCGCGGTCCTTGCTCAACATTAGGGCCTAAAATGGGGGGGGGGATTTAAATAGGGGTTCTAAGCCGAGGTTCTTTTCTATGGCAGAAGATTGAGGGGTCATTAACCCTTAGACCCCCCCCCCCCTTGCGACCCCGTCTGAGCAGTGAGGGAACGACAGTGAAGTCTAACAGAAGCGACCAGATGCAAGAAAGTGCCTTTTCTGGGTCCAAGTGAATATGGAGATGAATATTAAACACAGTACTT
This sequence comes from Hofmannophila pseudospretella, assembly GCA_947369225.1. Classification (NCBI taxonomy): domain Eukaryota; kingdom Metazoa; phylum Arthropoda; class Insecta; order Lepidoptera; family Oecophoridae; genus Hofmannophila; species Hofmannophila pseudospretella. Next base: position 8,063,104 of record OX376330.1, on the reverse strand, counting down.
TTAAATACCTAGATTAGATAAGTCTAAGAATTTAAGTGATATACTTGGCTATAATTACATTTCCTTTACATCTTCATAAAAGGGTGGCGCTGACAGTACACAATTTGACCAGTTTTTAGAATCAGTGTAACACATAAATCCTTTTTGAATACTCAAGCTCAAGCTATTGGATACTTCAGACTAATTTAAAAAAAACAATTAAAATTATGACATACTTTACAGAAATCGTGTGGAAATGTCATTTGGACATAGCACGAAGAAAAGTTAGGTACATTTCAAATTCTACTCTTCAAAATCAGACTATACCTGTCGTCATACACTGTATGATTTGGGTTTCATTAATTCAGTTGCTGAATGAGCTTGCCTTTACAAGATGCCTATGCCCAACAGTGGGCAAAAATGTACAAAATATAGATAGGTACAGTAGGCTTAAAATAATTTACAGACAAGGATACCCTAAGTATTCATTAACATCTATTCTATTTCATTAGTCGGATAGCAACAGCATACCTAATAATTTATTAGGTATTTATTACAGTATTATTATTACAGCATACCTAATAATTTATTAAGTATGTTGTTATTAGTAATAAATGATAAAATTTATATTGTAAGAAATTAATTTGATCTAATAACTTTAAAGTAAAAGAATGATTACAAGATATTTACATAGTAAAATAGTAATTACCATTGAGAAAAAGGTTATAGAAATACCGTACCTACGACTCTGGAAATATAGTCTTTTTTTATAAAGTTAACTATTCCAGTTAGAAATATATTTTTCTTCATCAGTCATAATGAATAAACATATGAGGCTTCTCATGATAATTAGGTTATATTATCTATTATTATATATCTGCAGTGATATTTGATATTTCATGAGATTGAACTTTCTCATGAAAAGACTAATGCCAAAGAAGTGTGCCAAAATTTTTGATTGACAGCCACCTGTGCATACAGTTATTGTTGTGTTAAATTGGCAAAGATTTAAACATACATATCAATTTAAAAAATACTGAATTTTTTAACCATACACACAACATACCAAAGTCCAAAGTGAAAACTTTGACAGTATAGTAGGTGCTATTGTCAAGTCCTTACGCTAGAATTCAAGTGTTATTTCATACACTAGGTAGGATACCAATCATCTTACCAAATTCTTGAGCTGGACATATTCCCTTCCTCCATAATTTCCTAAAATAAACATTTCCCTGTCTATGTTCTAGTAAAATATCTAAGGATAGTTCTTATTAATCAATTTTTTTTAACATAAACTTTTTTAGCTGAAGCTTTAGCTACATACCTAGGTATTCATTTATATTTAGTTTTCTTTAATGATATTATAAATGTTTATAAAATAGCTTAATGTAACAAGTCACAGTTTTACAACTTCTATAACAAAGACAATCAGTAATGTCATGGGACTGGGTGGTCCCTTGGGACATGGGACAAATAGCTCTGAATAGAACTGATCACCCACCTGGCGACCCGGTAGGTGTCACCCAACAAGTCAATGTCATGGGAAGTAGCATGTTAGGGATTATCCATTAATGTATCAATCAAGAGTATGTTCCAAACCAATTTCTCTTTGTCAGGTAATAATTGCTGAGTAAATTTAATGTTTTTAAACCAGTATTATACTAAGGGCACTGATTGCCCGAATTGGTTTTGGAACCAACACTATTTCAACTGTTAGGCAATTAGTACCCTTTGTCAAGTAATTATTACCTGTTTTGGAACACTTCACAAGTTATAAAATACTTTTAGGTACTTATGCAAGATAAAAAACGACTTCCACATCAATACTAATAATAAGATTTATTAAAGCAGAAGGAAAAATCTAATAGGTAAACTGCGTAACAGCCTTATCGCCTGCGGGGCAAGAGGGGCGAGTTGGCAGGCCCCACCTCCCGCTCGCCGCTGTCGTCCCACCCTTCTACCCTCTTGCCCCACAGGTGATACGCCTGCTATGCGGTATCACTATAGTTTTGAATAGCAGACGTTATTCTGCAATAAAACTAATTTTCAATCTGCATCAATTATAGACTGTTTACTATCATCACTGATCGGTGTAGGTAGGGCTGTTTCGGGTCAATGTCCTCAAAGGTTATATTAATATGGATATGATTTCGGGATCCCATTTTAAGTTATCGAGCAAATGTTGTAAATTACTTTTATAAACCTCGCCCTTACTCGGCGGATTACGATTTTTTTTTAATTGTGAACTTACGAAGAAGTTAAAACACTACCATAGGTACACTAGCACCATGTATCTTAAAAAAAAAAATTCACCACCAATCTTAAATGTGTATCAAAACAAATATAACGTTAAAAATCTAAATAATATAGGTATTTATTCAATCCCAGAAATCCCGGGATTATTGGGCATACTTAACCATATTATGACCGTATGTGGCAAGTACCAAAAACAGCCCTACCTACTCCGATCATAGACTATCATTTTAGAGTTTGACAAGGTTCTATCCATTTCTGAACTGTGTGTAATTTCTTCCCAGTTTCAAAATATCATAATTATACTGGTCTCACATGGTCACATGTCAGTAATTCTTAACAAGGCAACAAAAATTTATATCACATACTGAGTATAAGATTTTCACATGCAATTGTATCAATCAATATATCTCATGTCTTTTCTATAAAATCATTGTTTACATCTGTATTTGTGTGTACCACAGTCACCAATTAGTGTGAGATAGAACTAAACATATTTGAAAGGTGTCTGAAGCTCCACTGATCAACAGTAGTAACAATAATTTGAGGGTTCAGTGCTGTTGCTGACTAAAATGCATCCATATCCATATACAGAATCTTGTCAAACTTCTAAAATTAGAATAGTTTACAATAAGATCCAATTAGACCACATCCATGTCCAAATTATAATGAAAGATGTATAGTAAAGTTTTTAGAATGGACCAATTTAAAAATCTTAACCGTGATATTTAATATAAAATTATCAGATAGTTTTCTATTATCTACAGATGTTTTTATTTAGTGAAAATGACAATTTCTCAGTTGTATTCTACTACCAATGGTAAAGGTTAATGAACTGATTATGTTGTGAGAAAAACCATTATAATAGCAAATTTATATTTACTATGAGTGAATGGGCGAGGCGAGGCTTGTGAGGGGTGAGGGGTGAGGGGGCGGGTAGCACTCAACTCACCTTTGAGCATCGGAAGCGCCTGCAGCTCCACGTCCTGCGTGTTGCGGTACCGCGACGAGCCCTGCGACTTCTTGGTCTTCTTCTTCAGCGACCGCTTGGCGAAAGGATCAATCCTGTCCACAAACGTTCCCGAAGACATTTTGGCGATATAAAAATGTCCCAAATGACAATACGTCGATCGTGATCAATGCGAAGTTTGTTTTGATTCGGGCAGAGTCATGATCCGGCCCGCTCCACGAGACGAACGCGCACTCCCGTAAGGTTGCAGCACAGTATTAGAGCCTAAACAAACATTCCTTCGTCACACATGACGGTAATGGAGTGGTCACACTCAGGCCATTCTTTATACACTTCGAGATTCCACAACAGTTACGTAATTTTAAAACGTCTATAACACTAAAATGACACAACGAAGAAAAATAATAATTCGATTCACAAATTTAGCTTTATTTTCTGAGGCGTGTCACGAATAGCAAAAGGCAGAAGTCACATATACATACAAGCCTCGTGTAATATCAGCCGGTCGGTCAATGACAATATTTCCAACAATAATCCTCCGAGATATTTCAAGATTTAGTTGTTTTATCACGTAAAACAGCGAAATGAAACTGATAATGTCCGTCGTAGACGTAGTCCAAATCTACAACAGTGATGACACGGAGCAAAATTCAACACCAAAAATCTATCACCGTATTCTCGCCATCGCTCCCCATCCGTCTCGACTGTGAAACTGTACGCATTTTAACGCTAAGCACGATATTATTCCGAGATGTTGCACTTTTAAAAGATAAATGTAATGTTTCTGCGACTTTTTCCGCTGCGGAAAACGATCAATTTACAAAAGTTATAACTAAAAAGATTATCATCACTGGTTTTAGCTGCGAAAACGCTACACAGAAAAGTACCTTTTTCTGAAAATAGATGGAGATAGAAATATGTTCGGTTGGCCGATTTCAGTACTTTTAATATAAATATGAGAATAAACAATTTATCAGTAAAAGTATAATATGAGTAAATTATAACAAGGTATTATAAAAATTAAAATCTCTGAAATTTATATTACATATGTATACAAATTTTAATAGAACTATGACTAATCTATACGACTTCCGTCTATAAATGGAAACGTTCAGAAAAAATAGACTGGCGTCCCTCGATGAAATGGAATAGAGTTTGGGATGGGAGATTCGGGACCAACGGCGCGAGGAGATTTTAATTATTTTTTACAAAAAATGTTAGTTTCAAATAAATGAAATATTTATTAAACTCATAACACAAAATATTGAACGTATAATTCAAACAATACAAGTAAATTTTTAAACTATGGCGCATGCGTACATGAGTACCTACTTCTATTGCTGTCTCGTTTTCCTTTTTGAAAAAGATAGAGAAAGCAACATACAAGACTAATTTTTTTTTTTAAATTTATTTTAACTTTACCCATTGAATCGCGTTTTTGAGAAACTGTTTGAGCTTCAATAAAATAAACATTGAAGAAAGTAGGCGAAATTAGGCCAAGCGTACACTGTCGGAGTGTGGGCACGAGGTGCGGATCCCTGCGAAACCGCTCCTACGGTAGCGCGGCCGCGCCTGTACCTGGAGGCCAATTTTCAAAAACGAGATATAATATCGAAACTCAATAAATATCCAGTCTGACATGTCGACTACAAATATCACGTAAAATACCGACTGCTAAGGACCACTCTTTGCATGTCTATCGCAAGGACTCGATAAATATCGAAAGTGATAATGCGAGAGTAGCAATAAGTGCCGTTCTTCCATATCCGCCATTTTTTTAAAATATTTATCTACTGTGTTATTTATATCACTTCGTGAGAATTGACCTCCTGGAATTGAAATAGAAACGCTGCGCAACCGCACCAGTTACTTAGTCTTCAACTTCCACTCAAATCCACTCACAACAAAATTAGCTACATGTTTCACGAAGCTAGAATTCTTGTAATTAAAAGCCTAAAATGGCAACATTGGTGTAAAATCTATGAAATACAATTTTATGGCGTTTCACGAAAAATGACATTTTACAAATTAACAATTTAAGCCAATACTTCGAATATATTGTATAAAATCTAATTTCCACTTTAAGGTACTGACACACATTCTCAATAATACATGTGTAACGTTACCGTAACATTTCAAAAGAATTTAAAATGTTACGGTAAAGTTACGGTCAAAAATCTATTTCTAAGTACTAATGACCAGTCATACGTCAATTGGCCCAGTCGTAATCCTTCCTTCTCCTGTTCCACTCTCTCTCCCACACCGCTAGCACTCAAACATATCGCCTATTTTGTTTTCTTTATTTAAATATCCGCTCTTTCATATCGTGTCGTAACAACTTGCTCAATTAATTTTTAATTCACCTTGTAACAGTTTGGTTTCGTAATTGGCATGTATAGATTTTTTAATTGTTTGATTTATATATTTAATGTTATATGCTGTGAAACTAACAAATAAATAAGTACTTAACTCGCGACTTAGGTAGATTACTTTGCAAACTGAAATATCTTTTGTGAACCCAAGTGTCGATTAACAAAAAAAGTGGTCTTGCTTATTTTTCCTGTGGCGAAACATTGAACTAATCATAAAGTATGGAATTTGACAGTCTTCAACAATTGTAGCTTCGTGAAATAGCGCCGATTGTTTGTACCTGCCTATTCCCCGTGAGTGACTTAACTCCATGCCAAACAAGTAAATGGTGTAGATTTTTGATGACAGAGTCTGTGTTAAAAACAACGATATTCAGATATAACATGTATGTAACATATGCTTAAGTTCCTACTCCATTGTAATCTTACCGCACAAATAAACTATTCTTATTCTTATATTATTATCTCTCTCGGGAACTTTCTGAGCTTCTTTTATTATATAATTTGGCATGTAGGTGAAATATATTCTAGTATAGCTAAAAAGCTGGGGTCAAAAGTAGCTTGCTTGAATGGTTCGTTCTTTGTCGCCCTTTTTTTTCGGAACTTGGCGTATACACTGCGCCGCGCCGTCTATCAAACTGCAGATATAGTGAAAAAAAATACAACATAAACGCAATTCGGTCGGTATAGACAAAAATTTAAAAAGTCAATAGCTAGTCTATGCCACGATTCTTAGGTACCTACCTACCAAAAGTAGCTTTCTAAAGAATTTTTTGGAATTTTATTTGAATGCAAGCAGCATTATTCGTAAATTGTCAATATAATTTGGTTTAGTACATGTAAAACTCTTGTTCGTTGTGTGGTGACTCAGATAATGTGATTATTGTTGCTTGAGAAGAAGTAATTAGAAAGCAACATGGAAGCACTAACAGTTCCGCCATGAATGCAAAATAAATAGAAATTGTGAAGGTTTGGAAACAACGTATTTATTTGTTCACCGTTTATAATGTATTGTTTCAATTTGACTCATTCAAATAGGCAGAAAAGAAAACACTGATGTAATTATAAACAAAATGAATGGATCGGATTATGCGATAACTCGTCTACGTGCGTACGACGACGCAATGAAAGTTGCTTTGAATTTAATTATTCATCTGGAGAAAATCTATTCACTTACTTCTATATTGTTAAAATGTAAGGTTCAACGTATTGAGCGGAAGTTATCCAATTAGTGGTTTTGAAATAATGGATCATTTGTGTTTTTCCTCATAAATAAATGACTTTTCTAGCATGACCTGTTAGCTAGGAAAAATACGCACTTGTCTTGTGTAGGTACTCGAAGTAGTAATAGAAGTTTATAAATTAAAAAGAATGGCGTACTGGAATTTGATATAGGTTACCTAGTTTTTTGCCTTAGCCCTGTTTAAAATTTTCATGTATTGTTCCAGAAGCTGGACATTGGTTGAGCAGTGAGAAACTTCACAATGTTGAGAGGGGGGCGTGGTGGCCGTCACAGTCCGGAGCTGTACCCCCACACTTTAAAGTGTTCCAACGCAAGTGACACAAGCTCCGCATACAGTGGCAGCGACACCATGACCTCCGTTCACAGTTCTCTTGACATGGACATGGAGGTGGACCTGTCAGGTCTCCTCGAGTCAATAGTTGACTCTGATGAGGAGGAAGATTTGGAGGAGAGTATGGACAGCCTTACTGTACGTGATGCTGTTCGTGAATGCCTTGAAAAGGATCCAAGTGAAAGATCTGATGAAGACATAGAAATTCTTCTGGAATTCACCCAACACTTGAAGGCATTTACCAATATGACGCTGACAGTACGTCGTGCACTCTGCTCTGTGATGGTTTTTGCTGTTGTTGAAAAAGCAGGAACTGTGGTAATGAATGATGGTGAAGAACATGATTCATGGTCTGTTCTTATCAATGGACATGTGGGAATTGAACATCAGAATGGAGAGATTGAGCACTTAAATGTTGGTGACAGCTTTGGAATGGCAGAAGCAACTCTTGAGAAATTGTATCATAGAGGAGTAATGACCACCCGATGTGATGACTGTCAGTTTGTTTGTATCACACAAACTGATTATTATCGAATTTTGCATCAAGGGGAAGAAAACATAAGGCGTCATGAAAATGAGAACGGTGTTGTTGTCTTGGTAACAGAGTACAGGGGAGCAGCTGGAGAATCAGGCCAGCAACAGGGACATGTGGTTATCAGGGGGACACCTGAGCATTTGATGTTACAGCTAATTGAAGACAACACGCGGGATTCAACTTATGTGGAAGATTTTTTGCTTACTCATAGAACATTTATAGAAAGTCCCCTGGTTGTTGCTAAACAACTGCTTGCCTGGTTTTCAGAACCTTCTGTACGTGACAAGGTTACAAGAGTGGTGTTGCTTTGGGTAAACAACCATTTTACTGACTTTGAAACTGATCCAAATATGATGGATTTTCTTGAAAGCTTTGAAACTGCTTTAGGGCATGAAAAGATGGAAAGCCAATTAAGACTACTAAATATTGCTTGTTCTGCTAAAGCTCGGACTAGAAATGTTACATTGTCACGCCCTTCCAGAGATGAGCCTTTAAACTTCACAATCCTTGGAGGATATGAGAGAGGATATGGAATTTTCATATTGAAAGTTGAGAAACATTCTAAAGCTGAAGATGTAGGATTAAAGAGAGGAGACCAAGTCTTGGAAGTTAATGGGCAATCTTTCCGGCATGTCAGTCATGCAAAAGCTATGGAAATTATTACAGGTTCAACACATTTAAGCATCACAGTAAAAAGTAATTTATTAGCTTTCAAGCAAATGTTGCTTATGCCTGAGAATTCTCCAAGACAAAGGGGTTGCACTAATATGGTGCGCTGGCAAACTGATCCCAGAGCTAGATTATCTACAGCTGAACTGCTTAGTGATGATCCTATTACATTAACACCTGTCTTTCAATCACCCACCAAGAAACCACAACAACTCAGTATCAAGAAGGAACCACAAAAAGGATTCATGACCTTGGGCCCCAAAAGTCGACTCCAAAAAGCTTTAATGAAAATGAACATCCTTCCTAAAAATACAATAAATGATGGCATACATACAGATGACAGCATTCTATCAAATACCGAATCTCTGAACAAGGCCAATAGTAGCACTTCGTTTTATAATTCACACAGTAACCCAGATCTGATATCAATTTGCTATGATGAATACCAGTCTTCAGATTATCCTGAACATGTGCTCAAAGTATACCGAGCAGATCAAACTTGCAAATATTTGTTAGTACACAAGGAGACTACTGCCAGAGAGGTTGTTATGTTAACATTGCAAGAATTTGGCATTACTGATCCCAGTTCCAACTTCTCATTGTGCGAGGTATCTGTGGCTCAGGGCGGGATAATTAAGCAACACCGTTTACCAGACCAGTTACAAAATCTTGCTGAACGTATTGGTCTCAGCTCTAGATACTATCTGAAAACAAATGGTGTCAGTGAAACTTTAGTACCTGATGATATGGCTCCAGAGCTCCTAAGGGAGAGTGTTGTCCACTTCTTACAACTTAATGCTGTTGAAGTTGCAGTTCAGTTAACTTTACAAGATTTTTGCATTTTTCGACAAATTGAAAGCACAGAATATGTTGATGACTTATTTGAATTGAAAAGCAGGTATGGCACGCCCATGTTATCCCAGTTTGCTGAGCTTGTCAACAAAGAAATGTTTTGGGTGGTGACTGAAGTTGTTAATGAACAGAATCTCGTACGACGCTCCAAAATCGTAAAACAGTTCATTAAAGTTGCGCGACATTGTAAGGAATGTAAAAATTTTAACTCGATGTTTGCTATCATATCAGGCTTGGGACATGGTGCTGTGTCCAGATTAAGAATGACATGGGAAAAATTGCCCACTAAATACTTTAAACTTTTCACTGATTTACAAATGCTAATGGATCCCTCTAGAAACATGTCTAAATACAGACAGTTGGTGACCACAGAGCAGGGCAAATCACCTGTTATTCCTTTTTATCCTGTGGTTAAAAAAGACCTTACATTTATTCATCTTGGAAACGACACCAAAGTTGAAGGTATGGTGAACTTTGAAAAACTTCGAATGATTGCAAAAGAAGTAAGAACACTCACAAATATGTGCAGTTCGCCATATGACCTTCTCACTTTACTGGAGTTGGGCAAACAACCACCTTCAACTGCAATGGTTGCCCTGAACCAACTTACTACAGGAGGAGTACAACAAGGCCAAGTCACAGTAAAGAGAAGGAAAAAGTCCGCAAATGTTCCTAACCCCAAAAAAATGTTTGAAGAAGCACAAATGGTTAGGCGTGTCAAAGCATATCTGAATCGCATGCATGTGGAAACAGATGAGGAACGACTTCATTCGTTATCATTGGAATGCGAGGGTGCTGGGCCGGCACCTGCACTGCCTCGCCGTCGTCATCCATCGCCCTCCTTATCTACAACGAGCAGCGCCTCGTCAGCTAGCGAGAGCAAAAAGAGCTTTGCAGGCAACAAATTCGGCGCGGCTTCACCGCAAGCTGTTAGAAAGCTATTAGCTTTATCAGAACCTGCCAAAACGAGGCCTCATCAGCCCAGACCACCCCCACCGGGACCCTCACCCTGCACGCACCGGCGCGACGGGCCCGGCTCCGGCATATGTTGCCAACGCACAGCGCATGAAAGGTCACACTCAGACACGCCAACTCCGTTGCCGGTAAACTTGTCGGCGGAAAGCAGTAGTGTGACATCTCTAGTGAACTTGCCATTGAGAAAGACTGGTTCGGCGACGTCGAGCGACAGCGGGCACGGCTCGTGCACGGCGGCAAACTGCGTGCGCCCGGTACCGCCGCCGCGCATGCCGCAGGCGCCCTACTCGCGCGCTGCGCAGGTGGCCCACCTTGAGCGCCTTAGCCGCGCACATTCGCACGAGGGTGTAACGCGCCCTTATGATTACTATCATGACACGCCCGACGATGACGATGATGATCAACAGGTCTCTGCTGTTTGAAATTTTTGAATACTCTTATCTAAATCAATGTCTATTTAAATAGTTCACCATTTTGTAATCTCACTTGTCGAATAGAAAGCACGAATTATATAAATTTGTCTTTATTATATTATTAAAAATTATGTATGTACCCTTACAACTAAGTTTAAAGACTGTATAATTTTAATAATAAGAAATTGTCCTAGTTTATAATGTAAAATTCCATATTATAAGCCATGCCTCTTTAACTATTTAATTGTAATGTGAATGTGACCCACCATTTTCCAGTTTTTATCTAATGTTTGATGTATACCAAATTAAGGGTGATTATGTAATTATTATATTCACTATTCTATTGGTATCTCTACATTCCGTTAATTGTATATTGTAATAATTTTCGTTATATTTATAATTGTGAAACTTAGACCAAATAATAATTAATGTACCTTTTAACATTTATGATTGAAAATGATTTAAATAATTTTGTTGTAATTTGTGGTAGCTTTGTGGACCAATAATGAGTTTGAATGTTATTTCATAATGGTAGCAGCTCGAATTCTGTTTATATCATGATTTTAACTATTACAATTGTAAATAATAAATATATATATTAATTACCTACCTACTTCATTTGACGTGTGTATCATTTCCATCAATACTACATATAACTTTGAGAATAACTTGTATTGAGAGAAACAATTATTTTTAATCTAAAACAACAATTTCTTGTGTCCTGTATGCCTGAGATGCATAAAATTACTATAAATAATTAGCATTATTTTATTTCTCTACAGCTACTCTGAATTGTGCGAGAAAGTCTATCTCGAGCGGATGTAAGTTTGACGCGGGAATTATAAGGCTGTGCAGTGGAGGGCCAAGGTTGTGATGTTGCATTATTTCTAGAGGCAACACTGCGATCTTCTGTTCTAGAGCGCCAACTCTAGACAAACCCACTGCTATGCTGCTTTTGGTTATACCTGTATAAAAAAGGAATTATCATAAAACAACATTAACTAAGTTTGTAGAGGAACAATAATGCTCTGATGTTGTCACTCTCATTTTAGTAAAGCTCTGGTGGGGACTTATGGAAAAAGTCTATAAAACTTATAGGTACAACTTACCAGAGGTAGGATTCTGTTCAATGATCTGGATTAACTGTGATGCTGCCTCTCTGACGGTCATAAACTTTGGGTCCATGTACTGACGATTTTTTTTAGTTAATGACTCTTCAGTTGGTTCTTTTACTTTTATGTCTGTAAGAAAACATTTGTTACACCTTAATAATATATAGTTTTTAATTTAATTTGGAGAGCAATTGGGCCACCTGATAGTAGGTAAGTGGTCACTGTCGCCCATAGACATATCCCCTCGCTATAATGTCATTAAAGGATTTTCGATGTGCTGCTAACCTTGAGGACTTGGATCGTGTGCCGGTAATTATGCTGGCTCTCTTACCCTTCAAACCGAATCAGCAATGGAAGCATTGCAGCAGAAATAGGTAAGAGGGTAGTGCCAACCCAGGCAATCCTACACATTAGGATCTAACACCAAAAAATTGTGTGCATTTATACAAGAACTTGTTTGTTGTTGTTTATTATATTTTAAAACTGCTCACCCAATAAACATAATGTATGTAGGTTTCTTAAGAAATTGCTAACAATTTTCTCAAAGAAACTATCTGGCTGCCAAGTATCTGTCCAGTAAGGTATTGAAACCGTTTCCCCAAAATTATACAGCTGCAGGCCACAACAACTTACAGCATTCATGATGGATGCATTGTGTACAATCTGGAACCATGATATAAAATGTAATAAAATAAAATGAAGGGTACAAGGGAAGGAGAATGTTAATTTGAGTAATGTTCAAGAAATAAAGTAACAACCTTCAAATATGCAAAAATCACATATTACCAAATTTTCAAATGTAATGGAATATCTAAAACGACTCCACGTCAAGTGTAATAATTTGTGTCGTGATTTGCTAATAGTAATTAGAGTAGGAATGGTTGTACATAACACACTCGAAGATTTAATGCAGTGTGAGTGTTATCATTTTGAAGGTAGGTTATTTACTAACAGTTAGCGTAAAATAAACTAGTATTTCAGTTTAGTGACTGTATCAGTCTGTATCCCTGCTTCTCCTGTATCCTTCAAATACATAACAGTTATATCTATTAAACATTCCTTTGTAAAACTAATTATATGGAGCTTCTTAAAATTCTGGCTACCTTAGGCATAGTGGCATTTATATCTAGACAGAATTGATATGGACCTTGAATTCTCAGGACGCTTCAGGAAACCAATATGATCAGTAATTATTACCTGTACATCAACCCCAAGCTTTTTAGCACGGAGCAGCATGTCAGTGTGAGTAGTTGCACCTAGTGGATCTCCAACCACTAGTAATGCTATATCCTTTTCCTTTCCCTCCATCAGTATATCATCTATATTGCTCTCGCATAATTCCCGGTCTGCTAATATTAATGGCCTCCCATAGAATTCTTCCTAAAATTGATGAAACAAAGTTTAATTGGTACAGGCACAAGTCCATGCTAAGAACTTGAAATTAAAATGTGATACAGGATATCATATATGTGCCGGTTCGTATGGCGGTATAAATACGACAGACTGTACTAACTAAACCAATAGTGTTTAGTTAGTACAAAATAATTCAATCTTTACCAAAACTTCTTTCCCAACAGTAAGTACTGAGGTATAAGCTTCCAATAGCACTTTATCACATTTTTTAATAATCTCCAAGCCACGAACTGTTATGTCCTTTGCATCACCTAGGCCTAACCCAATTAAATAGAACATTATTACAATTATGCGACTCTGTGCTATTTGAATTCGAAAAAACTTGTAAAAAATCAAACCACAATTACAACCCCAAAACCTCCGTATATATGTCACATTAGACATATACTCTAATCTGTAATGTCACATATAAGTTACTCTATGATCACAAATCACAAAAGAGCGCGCGCCGAAATGCTGTATTTTTTTTAAAATTTAATTTATTGAGGGCATTGGGTAGACCATCAGCCCAAACCAAAAGTATTTACAAGGAAAAACTTTCATAATATGTACTAACTATTATTTATTAAACATAAGACATGAAATAGAACTTAAATTCTACCTATAGACCTACAAATAAAACTATAAATAATAAAATACAACTCCGGATGCATAACATCTTTAGAAGGAATAGGAACATCACTCAATACATCCTGACATATAAATAATAAACAATAATCACGTGAAGGTTGCCTGGAAGATATCGCGTAAAGCGATAAGGTCGCCTTCTGCACATTGAATGTTTTGTTTTTGTTCCGGGTGTGCAATAAAGTATATTAGTATTTGTATAAATAATAAGCGTTGAATACCTACCTACCTATTGAATTTCGGACACGAGTAGGTAGATTATGTGCTGTAGTAGATCAGAAAAGGTATTGTTACAGTGCAAGCAGCTAGAAGAACAGATAGTTGGAGAGCGTTCCATAACCATTTGAATTAATTCACGTTGACTATTTTTTATTTTTACAATTTTCCATGTTCCGTTACCGCATTAACAGCTGAAAATTTATCAGACTTATATTTAACACAAGCAATGGAACGTGTACAGCTGTCAACGTGAATAATTTCAACTGGTTTTAGAACGCAATCTTGCTTAGAGTATTCTTGTAATCTAACGTGAGACTGAACTTTGCAATGACCTACCTACCTATTCTATTTATATATATCCAAATATTATTATTGGAGTCAATTATCAATATAAAACTTTCAGAACATTCCTGGACCCAAACCTCCATCCCCATCAGATATGGTGGCTTAGGGATCCGCAAAATTTCCGACATGTCTCTGCCTGCCTTTCTAGCCTCTATCCACAGCACCTCCATACTAATAGGAAAAATCCTGGGTTCGTCCCTAACAAACTATGAGGTTACGTGCTTGGATGAGGCTACAAAGACATGGAATATGGCTGTCCCTAACCAAACTTTTCCTTCAGTCCCTGCAAGTCAAAGGTGCTGGGATGACGCCGTTTGCAAGTTCATATCATCCAGACTCCTGAACAGTAGCTGCGGTCCAACCCGCGCCAGGCTGCTGGCCGTGGCCGAAAAGGAATCTGGCCACTGGCTACACGCCTACCCCTCCGCCAACACGGGCACTTTCATTGACAACGAGACCCTTCGCTTAGCGATCGCTCTCCGCCTCGGTGCCGAGGTCTGCGCGCCTCATAAGTGCCCGTGTGGTGCAGATGTCGACCCCCTCGGTCATCACGGTCTGTCCTGCCAAAAGAGCGCCGGTCGCTTCTCCCGCCACGCTGCCTTAAACGACATTCTGCGTCGCTCTCTTGCCACCGTCAACGTACCGGCCATCCTGGAGCCGAACGGTATCATGCGTGATGACGGCAAGAGACCGGACGGAATGTCGTTAATACCCTGGAAAATGGGACGTGCCCTTGTGTGGGACGCTACTTGCGTAGACACTTTGGCTCCGTCCCACCTCCATAGTAGGTACGTGTATGAAGGCCGGTGGGGCGGCTGAGGGCCTTAAGGCCCACAAATACAGGGACATCGGCAACCAATACAACTTTGTTGCATTTGGTGTAGAGACCCTTGGTCCTTGAGGCCCTGGAGCTTGGTCACTGTTCCGAGAGCTGTCCAAGCGTTTGTTCGATGCGACGAGGGACCCAAGGGCTGGCGGCTATCTTGCCCAAAGGATCAGTATAGCGATCCAGCGGGGCAACGCCGCCAGCATCCTTGGTACCCTACCACACGGGCCTAATCTAAGAAATTTTATAAGTTACATTTAATTATTTTTTGTGTGTACAATATTAAATTAATTATTTCTACATTTCTTTTCTATTGCTCTTGCTTCTGTAATTGTTTGTGTATAAATAATTTTAAGTTGTAAATAAATAAATTACTATTAATCATTAATAATATATCGTCCCCCTCGAGCAAAAACTCACCAACTACATTTTTGGCAAAAATGAGTTTTTTTTCACTGGCAATCATGAAATTTTGAGATCTATCATGGAAAAAATCACCAAAATTCTATCTTCATGTTTAAAAGGAGAAATAGAATAACAATATTAACCAACTGCTAAGACTCAAAATATTTGACGAGCAAAAAGTCACCACATTGATTTGGTGAGTTTTTCCACGTTTAATTTTATTCACTGGTAACACTTGGTTATGATCATTTGTTCGCATACTCTCTGGTTCAGAAATTCCCTATCGGAGAAAAACACAAAAAAAACCTGGCTGGTTCGCAATTGTTGTGTTTTAGCATGGTGCACCTGTTTAAAAAGTAATATAACCGTGTTTAATGACGCAGCTAAAAAATTGGAGCTTGCAGAATATTATCAGCAACACCGAGCACGGAAAGAGGACTGCAATATTTCAAAAGCAAATGATAAATGTACAGCAAAATCAGATAGTACATTCGTGACAGCAACGTTCGATCTTCAGAGTGTTTTACAAATCCCTAAATAGATGTCTCTCAATTTTATTATTCTAGAAAAGTATGCGTATACAATTTGACAGTATATGAAGGGGCTAGCGGAAAAGGATTTTGCTATTGCTGGACAGAATTAAACGGAAAAAGGGGTTGTAACGAAATCGGTACTGCTTTGATGAAATGGATGGACGGTCTTCCAAATAACGTCAAACGCGTTTCATTGTTTTCGGATACTTGCGGTGGCCAAAACAGAAACAAAAACATTGCTGCATTGTTTTTGTTTGCAGTAATGCACCACCCAAATATCGACATAATCGAACATAAGTTTTTGGAGTCCGGGCACTCCTTCATGGAATGTGATAGCATGCATTCAGCAATAGAAAGACAAAGCAAAAACAAGTGCGTTTACGGAATGAGTGGCTGGCGAGAAATAATGAAAAACGCCAGAGGAAAGACATCGACTCTAAAATTTAATGAAGTCTTGGATTTGCAAACTTTGGCAAATGCGCTCATCAAGAATCGTTTGAAAGACGAAGACGGTGATGTCGTAAAATGGCTCAAGATAAAGTCCATGCGATATGATAAAAGTCTATCAGGCACCATTCAATTCCGTTACGACCATAAAAATCCCTACAAAGTTCTACGAGTGTGTGGAAGAGGAAATTTTTCAGTACCTTCAGAGATCAAGAAAGCTTACACACAGATATTGCCCATAAGTATTCAGAAGAAAAACGATCTATGGAGACTTTGCACATCAAATGCAATTCCCGAAGAGTATCATGGCTGGTACGCACAGCTTCCTACATCTAAACAAGTACCGGCTAACGACCCAGTGCCTGAAACTGACGATTCAGATGAGGAATGATGAGAAGATTTATTGAAATAATATTATCCAATGATTAATAAAGAAAAATGATTCTAATGTGTATTGTATTTATTGTATTTTCCGTTCAAATTCGCAGTTTAATAACAATTAAATGTAAATTAAAATAGTCACCATTTACAAAATTCATACATCACTATGTTGTGGAAAAACTCACCAAGTACGAAAATCAGTTTTTCTCAGTTTTCTGCATGAAAAACCTTATTGTCTTAATTATTTAGTATACCATACATAATTTAGTAAAGCAATGAAATACACCATGTCCTTCTATGTAATTTAGATTTTGAGTAGTAATAATTCGAAAGTTAAAAAAATTTGTAAACGCTTTTCCCAACATTTTGATTTTGTGAGTTGGTGAGTTTTTGCTCGAGGGGGACGATATATCTATATATAAATGAAAGACAGAGAAGAGTTACGAAACTGTAGAGCACTTTCGTGTTTCTTCTCTATCTGTAATATAATATCTATTAGCCACGACCGAATGCGATTCTCGCAGAGTTCGACATACAAAAGTCGAGCGCTACGAAAGTCTTGTCACGCTCACACATGTGATGTGAGCGAATGAGATAGGACTAATGTCGAATTCGACATTCCACTACCAGAATCGCCGTCCCTATTTTTTTAGCGCTTTTATTTTTGCCACTGGCAACCCTCAACAAATCAGCGAATGAGCATTAAGACTGATAAGAAATTAACTAATAGGAATAAAAGACCGCTAAAGAATTAACCAATCAAATGTTATTATTTATTTCTCAAAAATTCTGTAGCTTTTCTAAATAATCTGTGTAGTTTCCATGCATTCCAAAGAGATTACCATCTGTTGCACGAAACGTCGTTAAGTATTAATTAAATATATGCTATCCCTTTCTACGCCATAGCCCCAGATAGAAATGACACGAGAGTTAAGGAAGCCTTAACATTAAGAAAGTTTCTTTAATATGGGAGAAATAATTTAGAGAAAGTTTCTTGCAATTTAAGGTGGAACACTACCTACAAGTTTTACTACTGTCAATCAAATCAATCCCATTCATTTAAGACAAGTCTTTGATTCATTCGTTTCGTTTCGGTTTTGTTGTCCAGATTTTTAGCTACCTATCTAGGTTTTATTTTACATATTTTTTACAAAATGATATCTCGCAAAGGACAAAAGACCGTCAATGAAGGAGTAGTGGGTAAATACATAAAGAAAGATACTCCGCCTGACCTACCGAGTAAGTTTGATTACAAATTGTTGCATTTGCTTGTTTTTGTTATCTTGCCGTGAAGAGTTTGCATTTGTCTATCAATTTCTATCTACATGATTAATATTTTTCAGTCATTAATGTGTGGACGACGGGACACAACAGAAGGCCCCGTAGCCAGCCCTTGGGCGCCAGCGACATTGTGCCGCAGAGTCATGAAAACAAGTTCGGTAAAGCTCAAACCATGAGTGGGCACGCAGGGAAGTACACACCTAGTGAGTCAGTACCGAATTTAGCGCACCGGTAAGCGACTTCAACATTAGGTACCTACATAATTACTTACCATTACATTAATTAAACAAGTTCCTGGTTGTTTTGCCGTAGGTTCGCCAATTTGTCAACAAGTGATGCACCAAGTACTTCAAGCAACTATAATTCACAGTTTCTTTTGGATCCTAATCTTGTAAGTAACATTATTTATTTTTCATACAAAATTGTAATGTGATATGTATGTATACATGCACATCATGGCCATAGCCATACAAAGGATATTCTTCACACTCTCATGTAACAACTCATCACACGAAGCATATGATTCCTAAATCCCTCTGCACTTTAAAGGTAACAAACTTCTTAGTCTTAAAAACCACTAGACTGCATTGAAAACTCACAATCTCCATCACCAGCTTACAACTATATTCTAATTTCTTAACTTATCGATTGTTTCCTGGGTGGCCACCAGTTCTAAGGTGAAACTAAATTAAACTTATACTCACTCGAATACGAGATTGTGTAGGAGTGGTTTGTTTCGTTTACTTACTTACTCCGCTGGCGCAGCGACCCGAAGTGGATCTTGGCCTCCGATACCAAAGAGCGCCATCGCTCTCTCTCCTAGGATGGGGGAGGATCGGGCAGTTTTTTTTTATTGTTTCGTTTAATGATGTTTTATTATTATTATGAAAATAATAGACAGGCAGCATAGAGCTGGTGTGTTCTACAAGGTGTTCCTGAGGATATGCATTAACTTTGCCAGACACTTCTGTAGCTTTTACTTAATATATTTGACAATGGAAGTGATCCTCAAAAACGCTTCATTTTCGAGATACTTGCTATTTTATTTTACTAAATTTAATTGATTTACACAATGAGTAAGGGTCTTTATTGATCCCCGTAAGAAAACCTGAAACAAAACAATAACAAACTATTTGCCTTTCGTTTGCAAGTCTATAATGCTGCCTCCAGGTCCTCCAAGAAGCTAATTGCCAGAGCGAAGTTTAATTTTATCGGCAGAATTGGGGAGCGACTAGCGAGCTATCCTTCCGGGAGTAGAGCTTTTTGGTCGCTCGCCAAAGCTGTTCAGGGCAACTTCTGTCGGTCGTCTTTTCCGGCCTTGCGCAGGGCGGATGATTCGTTGGCCCATACTGCAAATGAGAAAGCCGAACTTCTGGCTAATCTCTTTGCGTCGAACTCGACTCTTGATGACAGAGGGGCCACACCGCCTACCATCCCACGATGTGACAGCTCCATGTCGGAAGTCTGCTTCAGTCATAAAGCGGTCCGACGAGCTCTACTGTCCCTCGATGTCAGGAAGTCGAGTGGGCCCGACGGTATCCCTGCCATAGTGCTTAGAACATGCGCTCCCGAGCTATCTCCTGTCCTGGCAAGGCTTTTCTCACTATCCTACTCCACCGGTAAAGTCCCGTCTTCCTGGAAGGTAGCCCTCGTCCACCCGATACCCAAAAAGGGTGACCGCACTGACCCGACCAACTATAGACAATTCGACCTTGCAGGAAATATGTTAACGAATCTCCAGTGTGATGAGG
The DNA here is from genome assembly GCA_947369225.1 of Hofmannophila pseudospretella. Classification (NCBI taxonomy): domain Eukaryota; kingdom Metazoa; phylum Arthropoda; class Insecta; order Lepidoptera; family Oecophoridae; genus Hofmannophila; species Hofmannophila pseudospretella. Next base: position 8,043,175 of record OX376330.1, on the reverse strand, counting down.
TCTTTAAAGCACATTCCTGTAATTTATTCAATAATAAATGTATGTAAATGGATGTTTTAGGCTTCACAATCAACTCTGAATGAAATAGACGAGTCATTTAGTAGACAGACAAGCTACAGGTACTACAGACAACAACAAGAGGATCCTATATACCAGAACCAGCAACAGGTAAACAATAACATTATTGTGAATGTTTTTCTACTTCTGTGACTATACTTTCTTTTTTCTTCAAAGAAAACTGTACCTCAGTTCAGAAAAATTAAACATTATTTTCACTTTTTTTCCAGCATTATTTGGATGGTATTTTTAGGAAATTTCCTTGTAGTTGCATGTTTGCAGAGGAGTACGCCGACAGCATTACGCTTTACGCAATGCAAGCATTTTGCCTCTGCTACACAGGGTTTATGTATGTGAACAACAGCGGCATTCTGTTGACATTATGTGTAATAAATATTATAGTCCCAAGTTCAGTTACTTTTTGAGTACCACCAGATAATTCTGACTGTAAGTGGCCTGGTACCAACAATTTTTCACTGTAACTCCTAGATTACAAGGCACTACTAATATCTATAGAACTTACCCTGTTTTAAAAAGCACAGTGTTTCTGGAAGGCAGACGAGTGTATGGAAGAGTTTTTATTTTTAACGGCTGTGGATGACGGCCCCCATTTTACCGCCCATCCACTTACACCATAGTTTGCTGTTACTTTCAACTCATGTCTGCAATAAATGGTTTATTTATTATTATTAGGTGCAGCAGCAGAAACAGCAGCAGTATGGTTCTCGGGAGTCCAGCATGCCGCGTTTGTCGTCCAATCTGAGTCTCACGCCGCGACTCCACCCGCCCTCACCACACTCCATTCGACTCCACACTTGCAGTGATTGTAAGGCCTTAAAGCATTGATATATTTCTCTAGATGGATTCATAGGGCTATAATATCGTGTCGTTAAGAAACTTCCAATTTTCGGGCCAGTCACATTTCAGTGTAGACGATTTTCGCTGCAACAAAAGTTCGTAAAAAAGAATAATGCTAATAAAATATATATACTTACAAGCAAATAAATTAAACAAATAACATGCTTAACACAACAAATTCAAAGACCAACGTATAGTACAGTTAAAACCCGTCTAGAAGTAGGTATAATAGAGTGTTGGCTAATTAAATATTAGTGGCATCCTCTTGATAATCATAATTATAATAATAATTAATTATAATCCACTTTCCATTTAACATTTAGCTTTTCTTCAAAGAACTATCCGAAATTAAAATTTCGTGACGCTAGCTTTCTGAACATGTAGGCACATACACACATGCTATATGATATATTATACAATATATTATATTCTTATACAACTAAAATAATATATGAACGGCGCCAAATAGGCCTCAACTCAGCATAATGCCATACTTAAGAGTAGTCTAGTAGTTGTAAGACGTTACATATCAAACTCAACAATCTTTGTTAACTTGCCAACTGATAGGATCAACTAAACAAAATGGATTGTTTGTTTTATAGCATATACAACCGGAAGCCAATCTTCACCGATATACTCGAATTACGTGAATACATCTGCTCTCCCATACCCTTCTAAAGGACACGGGAGTAACATCATCTCCACTAGCCAAGGTAAGAAGTGATCTGTTTACCAGAATTTATTCTAACAAAATTATTCTTTTGAATTCCCTTTTGAGTAGGTTCTAGGCACAGAATACTAAGGTATTTAGGTCTCGTCAGACAGATGTTTATACCAGAAAATGTAACAGTAACTATTTTTATTTTTAAATTATACGTATGTATGTATGTATTTATTTTTAAATTATACGTATGGAATAAATAAATAGTCAAAACTTGTAACATGAATCCGAAACCATTTTGTTTTCCTTGGCTTGGTCTTTATAACCTCTTCGTAATCTTAGCTCTTTGTGTCACATCAGTTTTTTTAAAAAACAAGTTGAGACAAACAGGCAAACGGGCCACCTGATGGTAAGGTGGTCATTGTTGCCTCTCTAGGCAACGTTGTGTCTACACGTGCAATACCAGGACATTGCTTATCTGAAGTTATGATCAGACCAACATAATTGATCGGTGTGCCCAGGTTCAGACGAATGCGACCTGCCGCTCCCGCCTGGCTGGTCTGCGGACCGCACACTCCGCGGCCGCCGTTACTACATGGACCACAACACACAGACCACGCACTGGACGCACCCGCTCGAGAGCGTACCGCAACCTTGGCAGAGGGTCTCTACGCCGCACCACGGGGTTTATTACTTCAAGTGAGTGTTCATATTGGAGAGAGCTAGACTCCAGCCAGCTGTTACTCACTTACTACATAAACCACAACACGCCACCACGCACACGCTCCTGAGCGTGCCGCAACCTTGGCAGAGGGCCTCACCGCAGTACCACGGGATTTATTACCACAAGTGAGTGTTCATGTTGGAGAGAATTTGCCTTCAGACAGCTGTCACTGTTACTACATGAACCACAACATACAGACTATGCACTAGTCGCACCCGCTCGAGAGCGCACACCAGGCTTAGCAGAGGGTTTCTACGTCACACCATGGGATTTATTACTTCAAGTGAGTGATCATATTGGAGGGAGTTTGGCTCCAGCCAGCTGTTACTACATAGACCACAACATACGACCACGCACTGGACGCACCCGCTGGAGAGTGTACCGCAGCCCTGGCGGAGGGTCTGTACGCCGCACCATGGAGTTTATTACTTCAAGTGAGTGTTCATATTGGGGAGAGCCTTTGCTCCAGTCAGCTGTTACTACATGGACCACAACATGCAGACCACGCACTGGAAACCCGCTAGAGAGCGTACCGCAGCCCTGGCAGAGGGTCTCCACGCCGCACCACTGGGTTTATTACTTCAAGAGTGATCATATTGGAGATAATTTGGCTCTAACCAGCTGTTACTTATTGTTATACATGCACGCCTACTTTGCGGTTTTTGGCAATATGTTCGATATTGTTTATTATTACAGTGAAATCACACATCAGACGACATATGCGCATCCGTGTCTAGTGGGTGGCTGCTACCTGGTTAGTCCATTAGTACCGACGCTGGTGCCTCCGTACCTACTGGAAGAGATACCACATTGGTTGATTGTGTACTCTAAAGGTAACTACCCTCACCACTGTTGTTAGATGATTTGTTCTTATATTTGATAAAGTACATTCAAAGTTACTATGATTTACTGTATCATTCATGCAGCACAATTTTTTTTAATGTCAAACGTAACTTGTAAAAAGCTTTCCAAACAGTGTGTTGACTGTCTGTAGCATACTATTCTGACACAGACAATAAATCTGTTTACAGCGGACCAAGAGTTAGACCACAAGCTACGTTGGAACATGTTTCGGCTGAGCGATCTGGATTGCTACTCGGACATGTTGACGCGCCTCTACAAGCAGGAGCTACAGCTGATCGTCATGAAATACGAGCAGTATAGGTGAGGGTATAATAATCTTATACTTTCAATGTCAGTTTGTTTAAACCAAAAATGTGTTGCCCTCATTCATTCATTAGTGTACTATGTAACTACTGCCCAGCATTTTCATGATAAAGATCTGCTTACTTCGATTGTCACTGTAGAATCCTAGTGTGGGGACTAGGGTTATTATAAGAGAAAATTGTAAACATTGGTTCAATAAAGATTTATTTTTAGTTTAACTTGTCCATACAAGTTTAATTTTATCAATGGTTTTAATGAAAATAATATTTTGTTCCAGATCTGCATTACTGCAGGAACTAGAGAGGCGGCGGCATGGCCATGCTATAACATGTCATGCACACAATAACTGTTGATATTGACTATCTGCCTTATTGAGCTGTGATGTTAATTATAAGCATATTATTAAATGTTTCCTGACATTCATAGTATTGTATAATTAAGTGAAATTGACTGCATTGTAGTATAAACTCGTCATATAAATATATCAAATCGAAACAAAATGATGTGTCAATATGACATGATCCTAAATTTCTATTGTGGCTAAATCTAAGATTTATGTATAGTGATAATTTAACTAAATTGAAGAAATACTAAGCTCTTAGCTACCTACTTTAAATATTTATAGCTATAAGCAAGTGCCTTATGTGAAAATAATAAAATTATTTGTATTTTCATTTTAGTTTTTAATTTATCTACTTATAACTTCACAAAGGTGATTTTACTATTTACAGAAATATAATATACAAAATAACTTAATTCTGATCTATTTAAGCTAGTCAATCAGTTCTTCCTCATTTGGTGACACCTTAGTTTCTTTCACACCTCCATCTATGATGTCATATTCGTCCACCTTTGTAACACCAGATATTCTAAATACTTTGGCGTTTTTTATACCCAAAGTCTTGGCCCATGCTTGTGCTGAAAAACAACATGATTTACTTGTATATTTCAAAAACCTATAATTTAATCGCAGAAATCGGACTAGTCATTAAAGATTTGATACAGCGATCTGCTAAAAAAATATTTTAGTAGTAAAGTGCACATTAAAAAATTGAATTGTATATCATTCTACCTGGTGGAACAGATTTCTCTTCATCGGTCTTGAGGCCATAGTAATGTGCCCAATCTGCCTTGCCTTGATATACACTATACAGCACTAAGCCAAATGCATTCCAAGCTAGAAACCCGTACATTAAACTAAGTCGACGCTTCCATATAAAAGCTTGATCTGCAGGAATAGACTTAGTTCTTTTACGAACGAATACATGCCACCATTTGTGGATCATACTTAATAAAGAGCTGAAAAATAAGTAAGGTTATGTTATAAAAAATACAATAAAACCATTTTGTTATTTAGTTATACTTTACGCTTACCACAAGCTTTGTTAATAGTGTAAAAATAACTCGTTTTATCCTGCGTTTCAGAAAATCAAAACAACTGATTTTCTTCAGAATGTGATTGAGGAGCGCCGTAATGCACATCACGGAATGTACACCACGGAAAGCGCGACATGGAATGCGCGACAAATATTTCATGCAATCCCCTAGCGCCAATTCCATGTCGTGGATTCCGCGTCGTACGTTCCGTGGTGTACAATAATTGTACAGGTCAGAAAGCACAGCATGGATTGCACGACATGTAAACCGTGTCATTATGGCGTGAATTCCACGTCGTGCATTCCATGACGTACGATCCGCTGTGTACAATACGGGTCCGAGCTGACATTGTACGACATGGAATGCACACCACTGGAATCCAAACCATATCCGGTTTCTGATTTTTATTACAGTGCGCGAAATTTGAATTAAGTCAGTGTTGCTATTTATAACCAGTAGTTTATGATGCGTTCATTAATTCATTTTTATTGTGTGTACCTAATCAATCAAACAATCAAAGACGTTGAACAAAAAGAAGAAACCGACGCATAGAAACACGAATTACGAAGATATAATTAGTTTAAAGGGGATCGGAAAAGTCTTATTTATGTTGGAGAGTTTCATCGCGAGAGATTAAACAAAAAGAAGAAACCGTCCGTCGCCTTCATCAAAAATGACTACATAAAAGTTCATTTTAGTTTAGTGGTATAACTGTTTACATTACAGCGATCATATAACTGTGAAACTTGGTGTATTTTACATAAAAATCGTCTGTGCTGAACGATTTCTATGACAGTGAATATAGAATTTGTATGTGCATATTTTGTTATGTTTTTTGATGGTGTGACACATTGCAGATTTTCCTACTGACCTACATGCTGCTACCTTGTTTGTGATCCATGTTTCAGTTATCTAAAGAATAAATAAATGCTTATTAAGATAACCACCAGTATTATTAATTTATATGTCGAAGGGAAATAGCCGAATACCCTAGGAATTTGGCCAAGACTAGGGAGAACTGTTGCTCTGAGGCTCCGAAGCACCTTTGGTGGAAGGTGGAGGGCACGAAGGGAGGACAGGCACCCCAGGGTTATTTCCTCCATACTACCTACTCTTTAAAAAAGTTTAGGACGGTACTTACGTACACACAATATTTATAGTCCCCCTCACCCCCTCCAACCAATCTCGTAACTCATTACTACATGATAAACAGTTTTAATGCAACCTTCTGTCACTACTGACGACCAAAAACCTGAAATCCCTAGAGTATTCGGCTTTTCCTGCGACATATACGGACCTTCACGCTATGTCTTTTGCGGGGTAGGCAACTAGCACGGAGCGCTACGAATCTCTGTCTTGGCACTCTTCTCTTGCTTCCTTTACAGTCATTTCAGGCATTCTCGCAGTTTGAGGCGTCTTCTGCTCTGATTTTGTAATATATAACAACCAATAAAGATTAAACTGTATCCTCTCTACTCGTATCCAGTAGGTAGGTAGGTAGTACACCTGCAACATCTGGTTCACTCTCCATTGTTCACCGTCTGTTTTACTCCTTGCCGACGAGCCCACTTGTTAGGTTGTTTGCTCGTAGAAGTATCAATCATGGGTAAGTTATTAACTAGAGGCCAGCAGCCAGCAAAGAGAAGGTAATCACTACGTTTCAGAAGCTAGGTGTCCAGGTGCAGACAGTGAAGCACAAACCAAACAGTCGATAGAGAATTCACAGATTAGAGGAGAATTCGAGATCGAAAGGAAAAAAAACTGCCTTGATTGAAGATATTAGCGTCAATTCTGGATAGCCACTAAATCTAGGGATTGATATTTTTTTATTTTATTGTATACTAAACCCGCATTTGACCTCGGTCTCGTCTGATGGTAAGTGACGATGAGGTCGACGATGGAGCATGCGGGTCCAGTAAATGCCCATTCACTCTAGCTTTGAAGATCCCAAGGTTGTAGGTTTCGGCTAAAATAGACGCCGGCAGGCTGTTCCATTCCTTAACCGTTCGCATAATGAACAAAGAAGAAAATCGCTTCGTACGAATAGATGGGATATCAACAACATAAGGATGGAACCCCTCCCCGCGCTTGGTAGTCTGAAGGCGGAATGGAGATGCTGGAATTAGGATCTAAGGTTAAAACTAAATGAAATGGCCATGCTCACTCATAGCCTAGATTTTTTCAGAGTGAGCGTGACAATTTGATTTTAGAATCAGCGGCCATCCCAGGTTCAACACCGTTGTATTTGACTATTGTGTGGCCGCCAAATATAAAGCTAAAAATAAACGAAACCGTCACGGAGTGATCGATTTCGTTCGGCCATCTTCGCTAAATTTGGCTCTCTGGAATCGATGCCAAAATTTAAATTATATATGAATGAACTCATCAAAAGAAATGGCAACACTTGAATTTGCCACGCCGGAACCGCAGTTATGTTGATTTGGATTCCACTGGTGTGCATTCCGAGGGCGTGCTTTCCTCTCTGTACCCGTAATGTACGCCCGGGAACGCACAGCGTGGAATGTACACCGCGGAAACCACGTCACATTGATTTCAATGGTTGTGCTTTCCATGGTGTACGTTCCATGATGTGCATTCCGTCCCGTACATTTGGTGTACAGGGCGGAATACACAACCGGTATTGTACAGCATGGAAGGCGCGACAAGGCCAAAGTTTCGATTCCGTGTCCGCGCATTCCACGGTGTACAATCCCAGACTGTGCATTATTACGTCGTGCATTAACCGGCTCCGTGATTGACAGCAATTGCATGACATTTTTTTATATTTATTTTTAGTTTCTCGACTCTGGGTTAAGCCCCTTGGAGCCAATTGACTGACAGTTATTTACATCGATGGTTGGTTACCAGTGTCGCCCACTTTTTAAGAAAATTGTACATAATTGTTTAGATATATTCTATAGCTGTAGCTTTTACAAAAAGTCTGTATAATTATTAATGTATATTTTTTAAAATAAATATATAGGTATTTAAATTGAGAAAGTAGAATAGAAGGCTGTCCTTTCTTTCCCGACTTCCGATGACCGACCCCTGCACTTACTTGCACTGTGGACTTTTTTATTCTGCTTACTTAGCTACACTTAGAATCCGGGCGCTTGTTTCCTCGATTCTACGTACCCTCGCAAGAGAGAATCACTACTCGGACCGATGAATCGACATTCTCTATTTCACTAGACTAATCTAGTGATTTGGACAAATACCTGCTTTCAGCTATTTCCCTGCGACCATACATTGCATCAACCGCCCCCGTGCATCACTATGCGTTATCCGTCTCTTCAGCTCTGTGACCCAGGATAGATTTTCTGTGGCACTGTTTTCTAGATTCGATTAGTGTTTTTCTACCTACCATCTACCGGGATGTAATAATGGAGGACCGTATCATTGCTAAGCTGAACTCCTCTTTTGCAAGACGACCCACTATCGAATATTTTTATACATTATCGAAATATATATACATTATCGAAATATAAGTACCTATGTAGTAGGTACAAATAATAAACTTTGTAATAAGAATGAATTTATTTTATAATAACTATATATTATGCGGAATTAATTTATATTATATTGACTATATTTATATTATTGAATTAATACGTTTAAAAAAAAATATATTTATATTATGAATGATGTCGGTATTCAACATCAAATTTTCTAATACGATGTAGGTACCTATAACAACGGGGTCTAACAAAACAAGTGTATTGATTGACCACTTACAAGAAAACATTAAAAAATATATATAGTTAGGTAGGTATAATAATACCTAATCGTAGCAATCAGCTGTTGAAAGTTATTTGTAGTAGGTACCTACTTACATTTCCAATTCGATAGTGAGTCGTCTTGCAAGGGAGGGGTTCAGTCAGACATCCAGACTCCATTACGACATCCCGGTCATCCCCGTAGATAGGAAGGTATCTGTTTAAGGGGTTCCGGGAAGGTGTTTGATTGTACCCATAGAACAATAGGTAGAATCCTAGAATAGGCAATTCAATAGGTAAAAATCAAAATATGAATATGAAAAGTATTACAAATACAACCTAAGTACTTAGGTAAATAAAACTTGAGATGTTGAGGAGACACTAAAAGTGCTATAAAGTACAAATAAGTGACTGGTCGAAAATTAAAATACGTATTTCTGTTTAATTTTCTGACAGCCGTCGACATAAAAGAATTGTTTTCTGACATTCGGTCAATTATCAATAAAATTATACGTCTAAATTGAAAATAGATCGTTAAATAAGAAATGACGAAGACATATAAAAAAATATCCAATATTAAAGAAAACGGAATGGTATACCTCCGTGGAATCACAAAATATCTTCAGATTCGTGTCCCAACAATAATTTCTACGATGTAAGTACCTAGGTTTAAGTATTGTAGTACTACATTGGTAGGAGTAGATTAATTGTCTATTAACTCTAAATTAAAAATTAAAGAACCCCCGACGTACCATTGTGGAGGCACTCTTACGTTTTCCTGGTCATCATCAGGTCCTCAAGATTCCAGATGTGGGATGGTAATTCACCATGGTCATAAACATTTAAGCTCAATCTCGAACTATCTGTTATACCGTTCAAGCGATCCCATCATACTCCAACGTCCCAAGATACTCCAAGATCTTAGAACCACTGATCTAATTCTTATCTGACATGGCTAAGAACATTCAGCAGGTTAGAGGTTCGGCGCCTGAGGGCTCCGGGCATCCTACGCGGAGCTCGGCCTTCGGCCTCGCCATGGCTAACATGAAAGCTCCACATATTTTTTATATATTTTTAGCCGCCATCTTTTTTTTTGTAATGTCTTAGGATTCCGAGTAAGAACACAAAATTATCTATTAAATAAAAAAAGACCGGGTCCAAATCGGATCATCTGTTGTTAAGTTATGAATTGATACCACAGACAAACGTGTCAAATTTATAAAAGCCCCCCTTGATTGATCGGGGGTTAAAACATTGTCATAAGTATAATAGTATCATCATCATCATCATCATCAGCCTATTAATGTCCCCACTGTTAGGTCTCCCCTTGAACAAGGGGGTACTGGCGGTGGATGTCACACGCCATCGGAAACTTTTAATTTCGCAGACATAGGTACACGTTTCCTCACGATGTTTTCACCGTTGTTTTTTCCGTTTAGTAGTCTTCGAAAAATTCCGAAAAATTCATTGGCATTTCATGGTTTCGAACCCGGAACACGCGCATGGGAGTCCGGCATCCTAGCCACTAGGCCACCGACGACGCTACTAGTATGGCGTTGTCTAGTATGGGGCATGAAATTTTTAAGAGTAGGTATAATGGCTAGGTATTAGGCGTCAATAATAATAAGATTGAATGGATTCTTTTACCCATAAAAACCTTTCAAGACATTTAGGACAGTTCCCGTGGCTGGAGCCTGGAGGAACTTACCCTTGTGGTCTGCCTGTGCTGTGTATTAGTAGGTACATATCTAATTCTAACACGCCATGTTCAGATTCGAATCCAATCTGCTATATTCCTACCTTTTGCTTTTTCGCTAACGTTTTGCTGATTTCGTGCCCTGACAAAAAACGGGAACCTGGAAATATGGATATTCTAGACATGTCTAAAACCTTAACTGCACTGAGTCGGACGGTGAACGGACTACAAACCCCTTCACACAATTTATGTTAAGAAAAACATTGGCCGGACTGTCTGGAATCCATTCATGAATGTGAACAACTTTGTCCAAAATGTTTTGATAATGGAATACAATTTTCATGGTCACATATTTTGTATGGAATCTGAAAAATTGCAATCGTTATTTTCAAAACTTTTTGGACAAAGTTGTTCACCTTCATGAGGGGAACTCCTGGTAAAAGTCGGCAAATTTTTTGTTCACACCCTGGGGTTAGGGGCTGGGGCCAATAGGATAGCAGCTGTAGCCAAATATCTCGTATTTGTAACCCATACCACTTTCTTCTATTGAGAAGAAAGGGCAATTATGGTTCTTGGAGACTTTGTGCTATTTCATTCTCTACTTCGCAAGTATCTATGTAGACAGGTAGAGAAGCTTCCAGCCCTTGAAATTGCATACGATATCGTGACTGGATTCAGTTGTGTAACAAGGTCGAAGGCCAAAACGGTCGGTGCCACAGGAAGCCTGGCACGGTTGGGCCGCTTACATATTTGATAGAAACAAGTTCAATGATTTAACATTTTATCCAATACATATGGGAAAATGCGCAGGTACATTAGTACTACATCAGCAAAGTCATATTTGGTGCATTGTTATTAAACAATGCACCAAATATGACTTTGCTGATGTAATTTTCCCACACCTACGTGCAAAGCAGATTACTGTGCAGAGGCCAGGCCTTCAGAAAATTAGCCATTGCTGGCCGCGGAGCTTTTTGAAAGGCCGAGCGGTTACTAGGCGGGATCTACACCATAGCAAATGTTGACACAACTTATCTTTACATCTTTCTTTCTTTATATTTATCTCAACTTCTCCAAACAGTGCCCTATATTCTATACTAATGTCATTATGTAGCAGTTGCATTTCATCTCGAAGTATAGAGATTGCAGCTTTTATAGATGTTAATTTTTCGTATGGTGTTTCAAATGTCGATTGATTCTTGTTGTTGATGTTTGTCAGTGGGACCACGGGTATTTTTTTTAAACCATGATCCCACCGGTGTGGGTAATCGTGGTGGATCCGCGGGTCGCGAACTGTTTTTTGTACTTGAAGAGTCTCCTTATCTGTACGATGTTAAAACGATATAGGTATTGTACCTATAGGTATGTAAAAGAGCGCTATTCGCGGATCCTTCGCGAAGGTCGGCGCGGCATTGCTTTGTTTACATCCGTACCATGCTAGACCTGTGGACGAGACTTTCAATTTGAGTGACGTTGTATCGATGTAAACTTAGACCCATGGGGAGAACTGAAAAGAAGTACGTTAAAAAGAAATAAAATTTAAGTAACACCTGCTTGGTAGTGGACCTGTACTTCAAGTAGATTACTTGTCTGTTCATTAAATGTTGAGGATCATGAAACGGAATTATTTTCTGAATTAAGTATTATTTTATTTTCTCTCGCAGGGGTTACATAAAAATTTCGTGAGTTTAACGTGCGCTGAGGGCTAATTGTCTCACTGAGTGTTAGGTCGCAACCAGAGCCGTCAGGCGAGGTGAGGCGAGTTACTAAGAACACAATGTAATTACTATTATACATATTTTCTGCCGCAGAGTTAAATCCGATCGTATTAATGCTTTGAGGAAACAATATGATGCTTACTTGGAGGAGGACAAGAAACGCAAACAGCGAAACGATTACATTTTGAAGAGAATGGATAGAATGCGTTCACTCCAGGTAAAACAGAATGTGAGTAAAGTGAATTAGACAATAGTTAGTTTTTAATAGTGACTGATTTAAGTCTATAACAGATTGCAGCTATACCAATTATGTAACTTTACAGCCCAATGCCCCTGCAGATGGTCTAGAAGCCGCTCTATACAGTCGTCCGTCACATTCTAGGGATGGATTACCTTCCCGCAGACTTAAGTATGATCCACCTGCCGAAACGTCTAAAGACATAACATTTGCGACAAAGATCTTAAGCGAATCACTGTTACTTAATGAATTAAGTAAGAAATATATACTTATTCCGAAACACAGAAATGAAATTGATTACGAGTCTAATGAATCTTATGATGTAAAGCCAAATGTTACTAATAATTCCGATTGGAAGAGCAAATACGACATATTAGAACAACTGAAGAAAGAGGACACAGAAGAGTCCGCTGATATATTTGTTCACAAAGACGAACAATTGCTATATGACAAACTACATCATGTCTCGATTAAAGATCCACAAAGAAACATTGATAAAGCACATGAACGATATAATGACGAACTTCCTGTTAGGGATTTATCTGAGAGTAAATCAGTCTATGGAATACTTATCGAAAACAATGAAAAAGAGTTCGAGGCAATTCAGAAAGAAGACCAAAAAAATGAAGAAATCGAAATGGTAGCCACACACGCAGACCAAAACACTATTAACTATGAAACGCCGATTGCAAACATGGGATATTACAACATAGAACCCAAAAGAAATGATCTTGTAAACGAAGTTTGCAATAACGATGTTGTACTACAACCTGAATATGACAATTCAATTATCAATAAACAACTTTCTATGGAACAGAATACCTATGCAGATAATGAAGATTTCAAAAATTCCCCGAATGAATATGACAAGCATACTGAGCCTACAATGTATGAGCAGTATGAGTCTGTTGAAGAAAAAGATACAGACACTAAAGAAGAGGTTTATCCCGATGAAAATGATACAAAGCCAATTGAAGCAATAACTGCTGCCTCTGGTGACTTTGTGAAAGACATTCATAATGAAGCATCACTCAAAGAAGAGTCTTATCAGAGTGCAAATATTCAGTACCCAATTGATCCTATGAGCACACAGGACTTTACACCTCATGATGGAGTACAGTTACAGGATGGTGTGAATATAAATCCTGAAGGAATTGTGACATTTGAAGATCCTGTTATACCTACATACCAATATAATCTTCAGTCAGATACAGTTGTTGAGAATACTGAAAATGTCGACAATTTTAATACTGATACATCGCAAATTGATGCATTTGAAGCTGAACAACGGGAAATGTTTTATCAAGAGCCACCCATGGAAAATATTGACTATAATCAAGAAAAGTCCGGGGATACAGAACCAGCTAACGAAAATTATCAAGACCAATACTTGTACTACGAGGGCGCACAAAATCAACAATATCCCATAGAAATCAACGAACATGAGGAGACAGACCAGCGCTATGATCCAAGTTATGAACAGCAATATGTATCAACATATAACTATGAGCAGCAAGAAGGCTATCAACAACAACCAGAAGGCTATGAACAGCAGCAAGAAGGCTATCAACAGCAACCAGAAGGCTATGAACAGCAGCAAGAAGGCTATCAACAGCAACCAGAAGGCTATGAACAACAATCAGAAGGCTATCAGCAGCAACCAGAAGGCTATGAACAGCAGCCAGAAGGCTATCAACAGCTAGAAGGATATGAGCAATCTATTGTTGGTAATGTTGATCAAATTAATTACAAAATAGAAGATCACGAAACTTCACATCAAATAGAACAGCAGCTAGATAATGAGCAAGGATTCAATGAATCACAAAAGGAAGAAATAATAGTGCAAAACTCCGAAGAATTAGAGAAGCAAGCCGATACATTAGCAGATGTTTAAATGAGTTAAAACTGCAAGATATATCGGCGGTCGTACTTATCATTCCATTTAAATGTTTAGAAAAATGTGTTGTCAATTTGAAATTGTGTATGTCTTGATCATGAATTAGCTTGAAATACTACTAGTTTTGTTCTTTCTGAACATAATATAATATGAAAAAAATTGTAAAGTATGGTTTTTATTTTAGTAATTAAAAATTATTTAACTGCATACTATAAACATCTATTAATTAATGTAATGACCTACAATAACATTTACGATTTTCTATCTGGTAATGGGATATTATCTAAAGCTTCTGCCTGTTCTGGTATGAGTGGATCATAGGGCTTTGTCCAGTGGTACTCTTCCCACGGTAACCTATCTAATCCTGTGGCCCAGTGATGAATTCTACACCTTACTTTTACTTTTTCTGTTTTGTTAATCTGGAAATAAAGAAAGAAATTGTTAAACCAATGATCCATTTAATTATGATACTTTTTTATTTTTTTTATTAAATAAGGAGAGCAGACGAGCAAATGGGTCACCTGATGGTAAGTGGTCACCATCGCCCATACTTCAGGTAATACTTCTAATTTTATTGTAATGTTACCACACACAACAGGGTCACAGTGACAACTTAGTTTCCATGCAAATTTTACAAACTCTTCTCATATTTGTGTAATATTTTAAAGAAATATTGTTTACTAATGTCACATTTAATGAAGTACTTACTGTGACAGTAACATAAAACTCTTTCTCTTGCAATGAAAGATCTGGCCCAGATATTTTCACAGGTGGCATTTCTATAGCATGTTCAGGAACTATGAAGCCAGACTTGCGGAAAGATGCCTTGACATGCCACAGCTCCAATGTCCATGGTTCCAGCTTGTTCATGGTTATTTGTAGCACTACGCGTGAGAGGCAGTTTATAGTCTGTAATTATAAAAATTAAATTAGTAATCTTATATTAAAATGAGTTCATTATTGGAATTAAATTTATTTACCTACAGTCATATTTTTAATTAGCCGGAGTTAACTGACATTTTCATTGTATGGTTTGACGTAACATTAGTATGGTGAGAAACTTCACATAGCCGAAGAAGGCTAATTAAAAATACGACTAAATCAAATATTGTTAATTTTCAGGTTAGATTTTTTCAAACTTTGAAACAAACTAAAATTACTTTTACAATGATAAGGCACAACTTTTAAAAATAATCATGTAACTTAAATATAGTATAACTCTGATTAAAAGTAATGCAATTAAATTAATATGCACATATAAAAGATAGAGTGTGAGCGAGCCACCACATGAGACAGACTTGTT
Source organism: Hofmannophila pseudospretella (assembly GCA_947369225.1). Classification (NCBI taxonomy): domain Eukaryota; kingdom Metazoa; phylum Arthropoda; class Insecta; order Lepidoptera; family Oecophoridae; genus Hofmannophila; species Hofmannophila pseudospretella. The sequence continues at coordinate 8,027,763 of OX376330.1, read as the reverse complement.
ATTTTCTTTTTTGATGAAAAAGACTAAGACAACAGTCTCTCTCAGTACATGGCTAATGGTTATTGGCAGAGCAACACGAGTCCAATAAAAAAATTCATACCCTTTGCACATATGGTGAACTGAACTTCGCCTCAACTGTGGGCTTAGATTCATCCACATTAAACTTGTCCATGTTGTCAGGACTGGCATAAACTGCGAGGCCAGGCATGAGGAGCTCACGGTACGCCTGATTAGGGCGCATTGTGAGAACATCGCCCACATTACCAACACCTACAATTTTTTTCAACAATATTTTAGACACTTATTTTCTAAGTAAAAAAATTCCTGAAAACTATATAGCCTCGCTAATTACATACAACTCACCATCAACAAATTGAGTCAGAATAACTTTTATATCGGGACGTTTCATAACATTTGTGTCTTCTACCAAGTCGTAAACGAAATGCCGTCCACGGAACTTAGACGGCTTGCCACCCTTCTTCGCCAGCGGTGGAGGCCATCTCCTTTTCAAAATAAATGTGTTCTGGAAAACATCATTAATTACATTTCACACAGGCGAACAAGAAATTTTAGTGAGTAAATTATGAGTATTCAAAATACCCACTCTAGTTTGCTGGTTCAGTAGATTTGGACCAGAAGCGAAAGCTTTCTCAAAAAATGATCTTAACCCCAGCATACTACTACTTTCAATTCAATCTTCAGTTTCAATTATAATAGTACCTAATCAGAGAGAAGGTAGGTACCTAATGAAAGTAATAATTTGAAAAAAAAAACGAATGAAATGAACCCAAAAGAGGTTATATGGGTAGGTACTTTTTTAACTCTTCGTCATTTTTTTTAAATATATATTTTTCGGGCTCTGGGTTCAAAATCTTTTTTTTTAACCTGTCCGGTTAATGTCATAAATTGAGCTTTATGATTCTTTCTATGGCTTTTTTCTTGTCTATGATTTCTGTGGTACCACATCATTTCTCACTATCGTCTATCTCTGTTTACTTACGCTTTTATGTGAATGTAAGAAAAGGAAGCCTACGATTTATTCGAAAATGCATTTTGTTGACTAATAGTACCAACCAACAATTTCGTTGCGTTGGTTTTGGTTGATGCTTGATCGGTGGACCTTATAAAAATAATTCTGGATTACTGTAAAATAATAGGTACCTATTTGATCGTGCCTACAAATCTGTACGAGCATCAGTAAGTAAATATCCTACATTCTCTACCAAGATGGATGATGAAGCCAGCTCCGATTTACAGGTGATTGATGCCATTCCAATACATAGAGGTTAAGATTTTCGTAGGTATTCCTTTTCGGTTTTCTTACGTGTTATGAGTTTGTAAACAACGCGTATTGTTTCAGAAGTGCTTATCAGATGGTCCGATGGACACTGACGAGGGTCCACTGATAAATGAGAACTCAAATGGGCTGTCTCATTTGTTGACCGAGAGCGAATTCAATAGCGTTGATGCCGCGGTTGTGGACGAGTCGTCGGTATCAAATCACGGTTTTCTAAACGCGGTGGAGTTGTCGGCCGGTAGCGTTGGAGACTACTTGGAGAATAACACTGATGGCTTCAACGCTGACTCGTTTGATGTCGGCGACAACGCTGTCACGTTCCCTAGCGATTCCCTGAACAATGTACTCTCCGACGGCGATTCACGGCTTAGTGACGCTGCATATAAAGCGATGACCTCAGATACTGATGGCGATATGAATGAGATGAAGAATGACAATGACTTCGAGCTGGGGGGTGAGATTTCTAGTGATGCAGGATTCCCGATGCCTGCGGATGACAGTATCCATGCAAAAACTGATGATGAGAGTGCTGCTGTTGGTGAATCGGAAAATGCTGTTGGTGACTCGGAAAATGCTGTTAGTGACCATGAAAATATTGTTCGTGATCCTGAAAACGCTGTTTGTGACCCTAAAAATGCTGTTTGTGACCCTGAAAATGCAAGTGTTGATAATCCTAAAAATGCTGATGGTGACTTGAGAAATGCTGTTGCCAGTGTAGATAATGATGTTCATAAAGAAACTGCTGTAGAAGAAAATGTCAAAAAAGATAATTATGAAAATATTACATCCAGTAAAAAGGTGCAGTTTTTCTTGCCATTTACAATAACATTAAACATTTAAAGTTCTCAATTGTTGCGGTTAAAGTTGTTAACAGCTCTTGTACCTGTCCAAACAATTGGGACCTAAAAATTTAAAGACCTGTAGAAGAATTAATATTTAATAATTTTCATTTGTTCATATGTTGGTTACCTACCTGACGAAATACCCAATGTCAAGACTAAAATCCAGGTTTTGGCTCAATATAAGTTTGGAAACTAATTCTGCTTATCAGAAGGAAACTCATTACTTTGGCATGCAGCATTTGAGTCCCTCACATGTTACTAGTTTGCCGTCTGTACTTATTTCTTTGAGAAAGTAGTCCTTATCAAGGTAATTGTTCTATTAAAATTGGCAGGTCACATTAAAAGAATCTGACACAGTAGAAGAAGCACCAGAACTACCAATTACACAACCAAATAAAACTGAAACAGTAGAAGAGTTACAAGATATAGAGATGACTTCTGTAAATAAAAAAGAGGAAGAACCAAATAAACCAAATACTGAAGTTGTCAAGGTAATTAATTTGTAGTAGCATATCCTTTGCCCAAAAATTGCGTTGAAGAAATTGCTAAGGCTACCTAAATTGTACCTACTTGTATTACAGCCACAATTGTTTTTATGTGCAGTGGTAATACATTGCATTATCTTTTTGTTTGAAAATGTGTACCACTAAGGGGCCAACACTGTATGAAGCATGCAAATGGCATAGGCGAGTTGATGTCGTCATACATTGCTGATTATCTTTATCTTTTGCTAACCATTTAACTTCATAACCAGCAATGTGTTGCACAGTGGAGGCCCACCGTCACCATATTTGTACAGATGCAAATGAACAATACATTATTACATTCAGTAGCAATACAATCAATACAGGTAATGATGGTATACTTAATTAAAGATTATCAATATTGCACTGCAATGGTTTCACTGTCTCTTTCTAGCCACAAGTCGGAAGTGCAGAGGAAACGGAAGTTGTGTCAGAGGATGAGCTGCCTGTCGTAGAGAAACCTAGTGTGAAGGACGCTGAGAATGTTTCAGACGATGAGCTGCCTGGGCCTAAACCAGCTGAATTACCGGCTGATACTGAGGTATGACACATAGTTAAAAATATAATATTTTCTTGTACAGCCATAGACACATCAAGCTATAACCACCACCTATTAATACCGCGCGGCAGGCGATCCATCAGTTCGTGCGCGGCAACCATGGATGTTTCACGACATACACGTGCAGCTGCCGCTTTCATCATTATTCATAATGTTATTCACAAAAAAAATTTTTTTTTTTGTAATAATCACTACATTTATTATTCCATTTTAGAGACATATAATCTAATTAAAGTGAGACACTTTATTGCCGCGCAAGCCAACTAAAATGCTTACAAACTGCACGTGGGCAAGGCATTGACGCTCCTTTGCCGTGGCGCTAAAAAACCGACAGAACATGGTTCGCCGCGCGGCAATGTTCGACTTGGCTCGCGCGGTAGCCCCGTCTGGATTACGCTCGGCTGCCGCGCGAGCCAAAGTTCGATGGTTTGCCGCGCGTAATGCGGATGGTGCTTTAGAGTAACAATATTAATGAGTCCACATCAAAAACCTGGGAATAATGGCTTTTAAATTTGTTTCATTCTATAATTTTGTCATAGGTTGTATCTGAAGATGAGTTGCCAACATCAAAGAAAGACACGACAGAATCTCGCAAGCGCAAACCTAATGAAGAAAGGGATGGCTATGACCCTGGTTCACCGACATCAGAGCCTGAGTCATCTAGCAAAAAGCAAGCACTGGCCAAGGTAAGATCTTCCATTTGTTGACCTTTACTCCATTTTATGGACCACACAGGTTTTTGAGTAGCAGTCTGAACAATTAAATTAATATACACGTCCATAATCCACTAAGATCTTTAGTCGCCTCGTACGACACCTACGGGAAGAGTTGGGGTGTGCTATTCTTTATCGCCGGCACGACACGGTCCATCAATTAAATTAAAAGTAACTGTTAGCCAAATTTTATTTATTAAAGCAATAAAAAGCTAAGCCTAAATTAGAAAATGGTTGACAATCTTTTCCACAAGCAGCAGATTTAATAGCTTTAATCCTGTTTTGTAACTAACTAGTTACAAAAACAAAAACCACAAAAACTGAACAAGGAATAGAAGCTCATACATTAGATATGTATTTCCTGCTTTCCAAATAGACCATAATAACCATAAAAAGAATTTTATTGAAGTTACTCTATTCTTTATTTTGTTCTTTAGAATGGTGAAAGTAAACCAGTTCCATCAGAGAAGAGATCATCAATAGATGAGAAGCCGAAGAAGAAAACACTCCCAGAACTCGACAAGTACTGGAAGGTGGTCAACGATGACCCTACTGACTTCACTGGGTGGACTTATCTACTGCAGTATGTGGACCAAGAGGTAAGAGGTTTGAAAGAGGGTTTGTTTTGGAATCTGGTGGCAGAACAGAATATAATATGATGACAACATTTGCTAATCTCATTTGCTTTATGAAGCGATGAGAACTGAATTTTAAATGTCGATTGGCAAGGGCCAACTGATAAATAAGTCCTGCATGCTAAAGTAATGTAGGTGTTATTACGGTGTCTCTAAGGGACTATATTTGCGCAGAGTGACGTGGAGGCGGCGCGGGAAGCGTACGATGCGTTTCTGTCGCACTACCCTTATTGCTACGGATACTGGCGCAAATACGCCGACTACGAGAAGCGTAAAGGAAGTAAAAAGAAGTGCCTCGAAGTGAGTACCACAGTTTAAATTGCCGTTTATTATATTATTTAAGTAACATGGTGAGTTGGTAAAGCTTAATACACCTGAATGATGATTTACATTTCAATGTGTCTTAACACTTGAATTTTAAATTGTTTTAGTCTTAACTGGTATTTTGCAATTATTTTTTTTCCCAACAGTGCGTCGAGGTCCACGATGTCCGTAAGGCAAAGTCATCAGTATGCACCGGAGAATTCTATTGCTTCTATAACCGTCACATAGATTTCGTTCTAGTGATTCATTGTTTGTGGTGTATATTTTATATTTTAGTGCAAATACTTATGATACTTTGTACACGCCTAATGTATTGTAATACTTTTACATGTATATTATTTAAGTACGTACATAATGGAAAGTGGAGATACTTTAAGACTTATTTTAACTAATCGATATTAGCATGGAGTGCTGCTGGTCCATGTTTAGCCATTGATTGGCGGTAGGATGGGAAGACGGCGGGCGACGGCTGCATTCATCGGCGCCGGGTGCGAACAGGTGTAATATGCCCAAGGCAACATTTTATATATGGTAGATGCAAGTGAGAGGTTGTGCGGGAACTCGCCATGCGAGGTCGCCGCGAGCCAACGTCTCGCTTGGTCTATTAAAAATTACATGAGACATATTATGCTATTAAATATTCCCTTGCTTCATAGTGTCGTCGCGACCGCGGCGACGCTCGGTGACTCGCGGGGCACCGCTGACGCGCGCTTGTGTTTCAGGTGTTGGAAAGAGGGCTCAAATCGATCCCACTATCAGTTGATCTTTGGATACACTACCTGAATCATATAAAAGCAACTAGGACTGAAGACCATGCTTTCATTAAGGCTCAGTACGAGAGAGCGATTGGTGAGTTGTCTATGCATCTTCACAGAAATAAATAATTATCAAACAGCTTTTTTAAGCATGACTGCTTTTTCTATAAGCAATATTTTCGTTATATTGTATATGTGTTTAGTAATTGGTATCGATTCCGGGATGTCTGCCAAAAGCGATGATCGCCAAACGAAAGTTAGCTCGTGCACTATCTAGTATATGAGTGAGTGTGACAGTTTCACTTAGGTTTAGCTTAGATTTGGCGACCACCTCGGAGTCGAAGACTTTGTCTAGCTGAAAAAAGAAATTTTCTGAAATATAAAAAGATTTTTTATTTTTATCACTGTTTTTTTAAGGAGATTTTTTTTTTATTTTACTAAATTATTAGAAATAATTAAGTAATACAATAATTTAGTAAAATTATAACAATAATGTCAGTCGAATAACACCTTGTCGTCCCCGGACTCCCCGGTGCAAAGGTTCCCCAAAACGCTCGCGTCATTGCTGCGCTGTATCGCTATGGTCAGCCTTTGCGTCAGAAATGAGCCGGAACGGGGGTCAAAACCCTTCTTCCTAAGGCGGCGGCCGATTTCCCCTCAAAACTTTTAGCCCTCACCCCGGGTAGCCTGTACTGCAAAGAACAAGAAAAGATAATTCTGTTTTTTTAGCCAAATCTATAAAACATGATTGCTCCATCGTTTTTTTAACGCTAAACTATGAGAACTGTAGTCGATTCTACAATAGGGTAGTTTTCAAGTATCAAATATTGTACGAATTTCTTAAAAATTAAGAAATAGTCATAAATTGTTGGTCAAATGTGAAAACTAATTAAAATTCGTTGAAAAATAAAATAGCTACAGGCAATAAAAAATCAGAAAGGTAGAAAGAAACGGCAATAAGTATTATGACGTCAGTATTCCCTAGAGCCATACAAGCAGGTCCTGGCTGCATATGAAGGACTGTTTTGCTAAAAAGCGACAGAGCATCTCTCCAATACTAACTTTAACCATTAATATCTCCGATGTTAGTTGAGATATCGAAAAACTAATTTTAGATCCTTCTTTAGGATGACCGATACCATGTAAGTTGATTGATGCAATTTTTTTAGGATAATACCGTTTTTGCTTGTGTTTGTTACAGAGGCATGCGGCCTGGAGTTCCGCTCGGACCGGCTGTGGGAGTCGTACATCAAGTGGGAGGCGGAGAATGGTTCAGCGCTCAACGTCACCAACATATACGACCGCCTGCTCGCCACGCCCACTCTCGGATACACTACGCATTTTGACAAGTAAATGCTGGTTTACATTTCTAGTTCAGGTCTAGTGTTTAGTGAAGTGCGTTAGTCAAGTGGCAAATGTCAGTGGCAAGGACAGTGGCGACTGTGGCGATTGCCAATTGGCCAGTGACAAAAACCCCGAAGCACGATTCTGATCGTTTTGGGCAGGGAACCCTATATGTATTTTATGTCAGAATGAGCGAGTAACCTTGCTCTCGTGATAGACACTTACGGCACTGAGCTCGGCTTAATAGTCACTGAGCTCGGCTTAATAGTCACTGAGTTCGGCTTAATAGTCACTGAGTTCGGCTTAATAGTAACTGAGCTCGGCTTAATAGTCACTGAGCTAGAGACGCGCGAAAAGTGTTACATTTTGCTGTCGCTCGCTCCGTTAGCTTCGTTAGTTAGTCTCATTTAGGTAATACTTTATTATGATTCTTATAGTAAAATAACGTTCAATTTATTAATAGCGTAAAATGCCATTCAATTTGTAACATATGTAAACTGAATGTATATGTGTAAATGCCTGCAAAGGTAGATTTCAGTTAAACTTAAACTGTCAATAATTAACTGCAAATGTAACGTGAATGTAACGTAATTAACTGCAAATATACACAATAAACATATTCTATAGCGTTCCGCCCGTCTTGAATAGGAAGATAGAGTTCCCTGTCAAAAATTCACTGTCCTAACGCACATTTCGCTAAACACTTGCCCAATGTAAACCAGCCATAAGACAGCTGCTATAGCTAGTTATCGTGTGGTTGTCTGAGAGTCACATGGCCAACTGTTCGTCAACTGAATAGTTCAGTCGTTGGCCTAAATTGTATCGGCTTACATGTGAGCTTACACGAGACCAACTCAATATCCAATAGGAGCCGATCAAGCCCATAAAAGGCCAACTACGAAACTGTTGAGTTGGATAACAATCGGCAGCGTGTGGTACCACGGAACTACTGGGAACAAACCACTCATACTGTTAACTTGTTACATTTTGAGTTGCGATTTGTCATTTGCACTGAATCTATACTTTCAAGATTCTAATGAGCAACTCTTACAATGTCTGGTGTACGTGTGGCAGCTTCCAAGAGCACGTGATGTCGGAGCCGGTGACGGGCGTGGTGTCTCACGCGGAGCTAGTGCGCCTGCGCGGCGAGGTGCGCGAGGCTACCGGCAACCAGCCGCAGCTCGACCTGCCGCCCGGCGAGGACGAGCCCGTCGACCACATCGTGAGTGTTACTACTTACTGTGACAACCCGCAGCTGCTAAGAGCACGTGGTGTCTGGTTACCGCGTTGCGGCAACCCGCAGTGGTGGATCATCATCATCATCAGCAGCAGCCTATTAATGTCCCCGCTGTTGGGACATAGCCTCCATAAAGTTTTATATAAGTTCTGTAAAAAGCTGTAAATTTAAGTAAATAAATCCAATAAAAGTATTTTTGTTATGTTTTATCTAATCAAGTATAGAGACATAGTGGCTAGGACGTTAATAGGCTATAACGACGATGAGATGAATCAAGCATAGTATTGTTAAACTTAAGCTTTGTTCCAAAACCACTTCTGCTTTGTCGGGTAAAAGTTGCCGAGAAAAGTTAGTGTTTTGGAACCGATAATTATTACCAGAGAAAGGGCACTCTAATCTATGTAACTTGTGTTTGACAGGCGTCTGACGAAGAAGCCCAGGCGATAAAGGAGCGCATCATTGCGGCTCGCAGGAAGGTGCACAAGACTACAGGAGAGGAGGTCGCCTCTAGGTGGACCTTTGAGGAAGGAGTAAGTTTCTTCGCCTGTTGAATGTATTACGCATACGTCTATGCATAAAATTAATGTAAAGATATTGTTGTGCAAAATTGGCGCGCGCAAAGGGTTATTGTTTGTCTCTTTCTGGTCTTTGAATGAGTAAGTGTGACAAGAGATGACTTACCGAGAGTTACAAGAAAAGTCTTTAATGTTAAGCCTTCCTTCAGTCTCATGTCATCTATATCTAGAACTGTGACGTAGAAAGGGATAGCATATATTTTAATAAAGAATTAACTTTAAGGACTTTCGTGTAACTGATGGTTGGCCCCGTTTATTGTCAAAACCATGTAATACTAACGAAATTAGATGCTCTGACCAATATTTTTAACGTTTACTTGCAGATCAAACGTCCATACTTCCACGTAAAACCGTTGGAGCGATGCCAGCTCAAGAACTGGAAGCTTTACCTCGAGTGGGAGAAGCAGCACGGCTCTTTGAAGCGCGCCCTTGTTCTACACGAGCGCTGTCTCATCGCCTGCGCGCTCTACGAGGAGTTCTGGATGCGGGTATGTTATTAGACGAGCGTCGGTGTTTCAGTGGCGTAATGGCTAGGCTGCAGAACTTCCATTCGAGAAGCCCGACTTCGAAACTAGGCAAGAATCATGTGCTAATGTGTTTTTTCGGCTTTTACGTACATTTAGCGACTGTTCTAACGGTGAAGGAAAACATCGTTAGGAAACCTGAACATTGAGATAACCAGTGTGTAAAAACCTAACACATTTAACCCTCGCTCTAAAGATTAGCACCACCCTAACTCTTCCCGTGGGTGTCGTACGAGGCGACTAAGGGATTTTGTGGATACAATTCTACACCTAGTATATGGCGATAGGCTCGCCCACCTATCACGTTTGTCCACCAAGTCTTACGGCGAAAAGTGGTAACTACCGATGATGAAGATGGTTCCTCTGTCTACCCCTCGGGGATTATGGACGTGACAGTTATATTATGTAACTCGAAACTCAATGTGCCCATCGAATCCACAGCTCATAAAGTTCCTGGAAGAGCGTGCGGATACAGATCCAGACCTGATCCCAGTGGAGCGCGAGGTCCTAGAGCGCGCGTGCTCCGTGCATCACCTGGACAAGCCCGAGTTGCACCTCCATTGGGCACACTTCGAGGAGGCTCAGGGCAACGCGAGCAAGGCGGCCGAGATCCTCGACCGCATTGAGAAGACCTGTCCTAACCTCGTGCAGATACAGTACAGGTAAAGAGAGTCATATGACGCTATATTTCTTTATTATATTGTCCTGATACAGAAGAAGGCCGCTAATTGCAAAAAGAGATTTTCGAGAAAATGGCAATAATCGCGTTTTCTAATGTTTCTGCAATTCTATGAAAATTCCAGAAAACTTAAGAAAGGAGACTGGGCGGAAGTTGTCTATGGAGTATGGACCAACAGATGGCATACACCGTTCGAAAGTATTTAAAAAATATTTTAATGGGGGAAATTTAGGTGTAACGATAAAATTAATATAAAATAAGACAAAGTTAAGTTAAGGAATTCGGGCAAAGAATTCCAGAAAACACTAGAAAACCAACTTGTCCTGTTTTTTTTTCCATTTTCTCGAAAATCACGTTTTGCACTTGAAGGCCTTCTTTCGTATCAGGGCAGAATACTAGTATAGACAATTATGAAGTGGCCAAACCATAAAAAACAACGTAATATTATTAACCCTTTTCCAGACGCGTAAACTTGGAGCGTCGTCGCGGAGATTTCGACAAGTGCTCGCAACTGTATGAAAGCTACATTTCCACCGCTAAGAACAAGGCGGTCGCATCGTCCCTGTCAATCAAGTACGCGCGGTTCCAGTTCCACGTGCGGCAGGACCCGCAGGCAGCGAGGAAGGTTCTAGACGATGCTACAGTCAAGGACCCGCTCAATTCGAGACTTCATTTGCAAAGGCTGGATTTGGCTATGAATACGCCCGGGACGCCGTTTGAGGTGTTGGAAGGTTAGTTGTCACTTTTCTAGGCTACATTATCGATTTATTTTCAGAGCGCTCTCAGCTGCCAATTTGTATGGAGTGCACTAGATAAACGACTAATAAATCGAGCCTGTAGATTTCATCATAATTCCATTACCGAGTCTATTGGTATTTGGTTTGGCCCGCAGCGTAGAGAAACTGAATACACTGTGGAATTAACATCAAGCTATTCCCAGTGGAACCGTGTCGTAATAAGTTTTTGTTATGATTTCTTGATATTGGTATGGTTGTTTTAAATATGTTGAAGCTACAAAGTAACAAAAAACTGTGCCACTGTGGCCAAAAAAGTGACAAAGTACCAAAGGGTATAGTAGCCTAATGTGTTAGCCACTGTACATTCATACATACCTTCACGCCATGTCCCTTGCGGGATTAATTCTAAATTCATTAGTAAAATAATTTGTATTCCTATTTGGTGTACAGAGCTGGTGCAATCTTACGAGAAGCAAGATGGTGCCGACTTAGAAGTCAGCGCGAGTATGGCGTGGCGTCGTCGCGAACTCGCCGAGGAGTTGGGTTCCGCCAGCGCGGCGCGGGCGGCCCAGCAGCATGCCCGAGCGCTCGCCAAGCATCTGCGCAAGCGCGCGCGCAAGGAGCGCAACGAACCGCCGCCATTGCCCAAGTACACACAGATACCTACTTTATTATTATTTATTGCTTTCAATAACAATATTTTTGATTGATATTAAATGATTTTTGTTCAAAACCTTTATATTAGCACATAAAACCAAATATCAACATGTAGATACGTTTCTACCAAATCTTTTTTTTACCCTTCAGACTCGCGCCACGCTGTCTTAACATATTTTTTAAGTCTGCTATTTTGAAATGACCATGTGATGCCATGATATCATCACAATTTTACTATAGATTTAATTAATTTTGAGAATAAATTATGATTATGATGAAATTAAATTAATCCAAATATTGTGGTATCTCCGAAAATGACATTTCGTTTTGCTTTTCTGTTTACGGAGTGTGCTAGTGGCTCCATCTACGCAACGCTTTGCGTTGTACCAAACCTCCCAGATTTTATTATTATAAAATGGATCATATCATAACACCCAGCAATGTGGAATACTGGCTAAAGAGCTGCCTTTATGAAGAGATCAGGGAATAAAAACATTTTTATTACAGTTCAGCAGATTCCACGAAAAAGAAGGATGGCAGCGCGGCTGCGGCGAACAGCGCCACCACGACCAGCGGCGGCAGCACGTACTACCAGACGCCGGCCGCAACCGCGCAGTCGTACGATCAGTCGTACACGCAGCCTTACCAGCCGCCCTGGGGCTACCAGCAACCGCCCGGCCCTTACCAACATCATCCACACCCTTGGCCCCAGTACCCCAATTACTATTAATCGCTGACGCATGTGCAACCGTCGTGCCAACTCTGTGCCAGGCGTGCGCACGCGGCGGTTCAATATCCCACGATTTAAAATGTATAAGACGAACAATAAGTTACTAACAGCGAGTTCAAAAAATGAACGTCAATCTACCTAATTTTCTAAGTGTTTTAAGAAAATGAGCTTTAAAATATAGACGTTACGCATGATCGAACAAGATTGACCGACAGTTATCGAAAAAACGGTTGTACGTCGATCTATTTGTCTCTTTTCTCATGTGTCGTTTCGTTTGTATATAAATACGAAGTCTCGCTACCGTTCGTCTTTTTGCGTAGAAATTTTTTTCTATGGAAAATCCAATGCTGGTTCTGAAGTTAAAACTTCAGCGAAAGAGCAAGATATCGATATATCGATATCGATTCGCCCGCGGTTGTGCCCACTCCTCGCCGGCAACTATGATATGTTCGTTTGAATTGAAATATGTATGTAAAAGCTGCTGGTAGCAAGCTGAAGTAAATTTAAGATTTTTTGACGATTTCACTTAAGTGTCAACTAGGATTTCTCCACCGTAATGTTTAAATAAATAAGTAAGTCATTTGTGAAGCTACGCAAGATATTATCACATTCACAGGGAAGCACTGTTCAAGCAAATAATGCTTGTTTGTAATTAAGGTTCAAAGGTAAATTTTAAAAAAATGACCTTGTCGTTTTATTTACTGTGCATATGAAGTATGCTAAATTAAAAAAAAACCACAAGTAATCCATTAAGAATGTTTATTAAATTAAATCTTAATAATATAACTGAAAAAGTACATTATACTTTGGAAAGTAAAATAAAGTAGTCACAATATTCCATGTTATTATTTCGATCCATCAGTCTTAATTGGGTATTATAATTGTTCCGTCATAAAGTCATAATTTATGTTTTTAAATATCAAAATTAAGCCATGTCAGAGGCCTACGGGCGGCCTGAACAACTCTTGACAAATAGGTTGGCCACTAACCATACGATAAGCAAGCAATATCAAAAAATTAGGAATTTTATCGCACAAAATCATTCTTCTTCTTCAATTTAAGAGCTATGCTCTTGTCGGTGTAGTAAACGCCACTGTGTCCTGTCTAGGGCCCTTTCCTTGACCTCCTTATACGACGCAACGCCAGCCTTCTCTTTGATTTGATCGAAGTAGCTTATCCTCGGTCTTCCTCTTCCCCGCTTGCCTTCAACTTTTCCTTCTATAAGGTTTCTTATGTATTCGTCGTGTCGTATAAGGTGGCCCACCATATTTCCCCTTCTATTTTCAATAGCCTTTAAGATGTTTCTCTTTTCTTTTACTCTCGTCAGTACCTCTTACAAAATCATTAGTTATCTATTTTTATCAAATAATGAAAAATAAGTGCAAATGGGTAACCTTTTCAATAGAATAAAAATAAAATTATTGTTATAGCTATATAATTATTTTACTAGAATAAAACAACTACACAGATAACTACAATAGTCAATATGAAAATGGAATAACGACAAAATAAAAGTAAATGTTTCAATTAAATTGATGGTTGATGATAATAGCGAGTTACCTTAATTATTTTCGTATCTTTACACCAATGCGAAAATTTATTAAAATCAGTCAAATCAGAACATTCCGGAAGATGACATGAGATGATCTAAACTAGCTCAGATAACGTTCTATTTGAGAGATGTTCTAAGCTGGTATAGAGGTAAACAAAACAAATTATACCCTCACCAGGGTGCATAGTACGGTTCTTTCATGACTTGGTATGGCGTGTGCTATTACATTCATTAATTGATGATATCATTTGATGGTTTTAAGAACTTGCTACATAAATTATGCCCATGGGCGCTTAAGGCAGTTTTATACGGAACCAGTTAGACTCGGTTTTTATGAAGTTAGTCCGTTAAGCATTGGATTGATTTCACAAGTTTACACGATAGTCGTACCGAGACACCGAGTTAGTGTGGATTTATTTAGAGCGGCGGCGGCAGCGGCAGCGGCGCGGCGCGACGGATTACAGCAATCGGAATAAATAATTCCGTCGCGTTCCACCCTTAGTTACTATACGCGTCCGGTTCCAGCGCCGGTTCGGCTCGCTGCAGTCAATCACAAGCGTTCCCCTCTCCCCCCACTTGAAGTTAGCGCTTCGTGATTGGCTGCAGCAAACCGAACCAGCGCTGGAACCGGCTCATGTAGTCCAAGCCTTAGGCTCGATTTAAATTCAGCCGCCGCGCCGCTCGCCTCTGCCCATTTCTATAGAGTGAGCCTAGTGCACTCCATACAAATCGGAGGGCGGCGCCGCAGCTGAAATAAATCGAACTAAGCCAGTCAGTAACCGATTCCGTATAAACCAGCCTTTATTTTCCACGTGGGGTAGTCTACGATACCGTGCCGTGGAAAATCATAATACGATCAATATCTTTATTAGAAATCTACTCTCGAATACTCCGAAGTCCTAGCGGCCTCTGTTATAGACTATAGCTACATACAACAACCTACAAACGTGAGGTAATGCGACGGGCGCCTCTTGATTTCTGTAGTTGGGACGTTTATTCTAAAACGAATAAACAGCATCCGCTGCGCCTGAGATCGGCGTTGAGTCGGTTTTACTGCAGCCATCATCATGAACACGCAGCCTTCGCGGCTTTTACAGCTGGAACATGAAAACTCCTTTTAGTGAGGGTGTCGGAGAATACATATTCGTTTATTCAATGTGAGGGATCCCTGATGCTAACCTAACCTAACCTACCGTTACGCCATTGTTTTGGGAATGACAATGCTACATGAAACAAGGAAGGTGCCCCCTCTATAGACGATTTTTTTGACAGGGAACCCTATCTTCCTATTCAGAACGGATGGTATCACAACAATTTGCAATCGGCAAACAACAATTGTAAATACATACAGTGTGTGATCTTTTAGTTAAACATTCGGGCTTTGAAAACTTCGGTGTGCTTCGGTTATTGTTAACGATACGCGAATTTACTACGACTGTAGTAAGATAGAGACAGGCCGATTTTACCCGATACCCGAATGTTTTTCTAAGAGCTCAAGTACTATACGGGGTTCCCTGCCCAAAAGTACCATGCTTCGGGTTTATTTTTGTTTCATATTATTTTGTAGAGTTGTCTAAAAGCCAAGATACGACTGTTCAAAATTGATTCAGTGCTTTCTGTGCTAAAATCTTGAGACTATCTCTGATTTGGACGTAGGTCGAATTAATGTTTGGGAATGCGATAGGTATTTTCCTTTTTTTAAATATAAAACAATATTATTCAAGGATAGCAAAATTGTGATCATTTGAGAGTAGATCTAACTTATTCGTATTTAAAACAAAAGTTACGACTGCCTTTTGGTCGGGAGAAATATAGATGCTTGACTTTACCTGACTGACTTACTTGACTAAGAATATTTTGGATTACGGTCGTATTCTGATATCGGATTCGAGGGATTTGACGATGACCAAGCTTTATGGAGAGAAATGGATGCCAAATAAACGTTCTCTATATGTCTATATTGAGTACTCACCCTCCCTTTCTTTACGGCGCAGCTTCTTACGGCGGCGGTCGATGGCCGCGAGTTCCGCCTTTACCGAATGGTACGTCTTACGCAAATCTGCTAGTCGTGTCGTCAGCACGTTGATACGGGTTTGACTGTCCCACGATGGATCTGCGTGTGACGCAATGAAGTTTAGACTAATAAACATGACAAGTATCGAATATCAAAAGCATTTCATAAAAATTAAGAAATAGACAAATTGATGGTCAAATGTGGAAACGGAATTGAAAAATTTATTCCTGTACCACATATTAATTACTAATTCATATTAAACTATAATCTCCACACGAGGCGTTGCCTGTGTCGTGGAGATTACATAGGTACACACATTGACTACTTTGTGCTAGCTACAAGCTGTGTCAATCAAAAAATAATTAAAAATAGTTGAAAATCAAAATAGCTACGGGCAATCAAAATCAGACGGAATAAAGAGATGGCGCTACTACTAAGTTTTATTCTCGTAATTTAGGCATAGTGTGTCGCTAGGCTAAGAGCTCACGGACTGTAGTTTGATGTAGTTACCTAGCTCCACGTAGAAGTTGTACTTGGGTGGTGCATTGGAGTGCGCATGCGAGTCATCAGTGTCGCGACGCGCGCGCCTCCGCCCGCGCCCCGCGCCCAATCCCGAGCTTTCAGATGCCTTGCGTGACCGTACACCTGAGGCACACATATTCCAACCTCTAAATGCCGGTTTACATTGGTCAAGTGTTAAGCGAAGTGGCGAGTACGAGTACAGTGACGATTACAATACCTACTCGCCATTGTTCGATTGGTTTACACCACTGTCCTTATGGCCGGTTTACATTTGGTCAAGTACAAGTACGTGGTGAGTGGTGAGCGTATGGACAGTGACTGTTTATTTTTAATATTTTTTATTATATTTTGTAGGAAATCTTATAGCGTTAATTTTTTTTACATAATATATAATACAATACATATAAGAATTTACGTATTTACTAATAAATGAATTTTACAGAAAAAACACAAAAAACGTGTACACAAGTCAGACAAACAATATTTGGATCCACTGGCAAGGCAGCTAGAAAGTCAAAATAAAGATACATACATAAACTCTCGTCTACAACACAAAATATATAGATATTTTATGACCATAATCCCCTAGGGGGTAGACAGAGGAACCACCGACAGGTAGTTCCCACTTTTCGACACACGGCTGAAGATAAAGAATATTTATTTGTAAAGTTGACTCGCTACTGTACGATCGGTTTACACCGCTGCACTTACCCACTTGATCGAAGGTAAACCGGGCTTCATTCAACTCACTGTACTTACCCACTTCGCTAAACACTTGACCAATATAAATCGGTCTTAAATGCAATTATATTTAATGAAAGCGTCGATTTATGTTATGAAATGAGTCGATAACATTAAAATTACTGATTTGGTTAGGGATTAAATTCAAATCCGGATCTGACGAAAATTTTAGGATTGGAATCCGATAATTATTCGAAATTGAGATTCGAAGAAGACGAATATCCGACGGATTCAAATAATGGGTGAATTTGAAAATATATTTAGATATCCCAAGGATTCGAAATCCTGCCAGGGAAGTTAGCAGACGAGTCTTAAGCACTGCGTGGTATTTTTAACACAATAAAAGAAATTTTTCGCTCGCACGAAAATAAGACAATAAGAAATTCGGCAGTGGGCGTATTTGAAAGAAAAAGGAACAATAGCTTCTGTATGTTACAGTGCTCCGACTAACACGAGTTATTCCAAGTTATTCTAATTTTAGTACATCTGTATGTACCTGTACTATACCTGTGTATAGTATAATTTATTTCAATAAGAAAGGTATCTTTGCGGAAGCTGAAATTCTGGACGTAAAGGATCAGCTCGCCGATCAGCTTTCTTTTGCTACCGCAAATGGTATTTTTGTGGAGTATATTTCAATAGGAAACTTTCTTATCTTTTTGTTGTATTGGAAACTAACTGTAATTTTAAGTTTAGGCACACGTTTGTAGTGGTTTGGAAGTTCTTTGATTTATTAAATTATTATTATGGTATTTTTATGAGAAAAATGTTTTGATTTATTACAAATTGATTTATTACAAGTCACAAGATTCGGTTTTCCGAATCTGTTCAGAAAAATTACACATAATTTATAATAAAAATGTAAAATGTTCGAAAATTAGCAAAAACAATTTAAAAATAAACTCACCATGAGGTTTATCCATATCGATGGAGGCGTCGTTATGTCTGCCTTCATCCTCATCTTCCTTACGATCTGAAGGACTGTCACGTTCAGACATTCTCCGTTCTCTGTAAAAATAACGTTTAATTATTTGTGATATCCACGCGGATCTCGCGTTGCGTTATGTTGCGTGATTGATCTTCTTTTCTAACCGAAATATAGATTTCTATGGGTTCAGTTCGATTGTATGTATATGGGGATCTAGCTCATAATGCCGGATACACAGAAATCGGACTAGTACCGCTCTTTCGTCTAGAATCATGATGTAAGCTCTGTCAGCGAGCTAAAATGTTGGGGTAAATTTGCGTATAATTTAGACAAGTTCCATACATTTGTCATTTTCAATGGCCGACTGAATGTATGGGGAGATGCTCACAGCGCATGCGCCAACTGGCAAACGCGGTTTCCATATAAAACTACTCTAACGAGCAATCTATATATGGTGAATTTTGGCCGGATAGAAGATAGGTGGACGTGACAAGCTGACCTGTGCGGCTGCGGCGACATGTCGAGGCTGCTGTCGGGCGTGGTGGGCGGCGTGTTGTCGAGCAGCGCGTGCCGCCGCGCCCAGCCCGCGCCCTCCGCGCACGCCGCCTCGCGCTCGCCCGATTCTCTCCCCTCGCGCCCCTCCCTCCCCTCCGCCGGCTGCCCGCCCGCCGGCTCCCTCGACCCGCCTTCGCCGCGCCTCTCGTCTGCTGACAGAACAAATATTGTTTTGAGTGAAGGAATCGACCATTACGTTCTAAACGTAGAAATGGGACATAATGGTGATAGGATTCTCCTGGGATCTGCTTGGTTGGCAAACATAGTTCTATGATGCCCAAAGTAGCATAAGATGGAAAATATAGCTCTTACTAGAGACAGAGCCAAATCTTTAATAGAGACAGAGCCGGATCTCTCTCGACAGCTAGGTTTCTCTTACTGAGATGACCTGAGAGTGGGCTAGGTCATTCACTAGATACAGAGCTAGGCATCTCTCTATATAGGCAAAGCTAGGTACCTTTGTGGTGGTGATGCGGCGGCGCGCAAGCGAAGGGCATGTGCAAGCGCTGCCGCGGCGGCGCGGGCTCGGCGTCGGGCGCGGGCGAGCCGGGGATGGTCTCCGAACATAGCAGTAGGGAGATATTGCTGTCGTCGTCCGCTGCGCCCGATGGAGCCCCGGCTGTTACCACGCGGCCGCTGCCTGCTACCACTACGCTTGCACCTGGAATAAGATTGTTTAGTTTTGAAAAGTGATATGATTGAGAGGTAAAATGTTAACCAGTGATAACATTAAAATACGTGCCAGATGCTCGATGTTACTGACTATTACCTACCGAATGATGGCAATTAAGATTTCATCCGAATATCTTAGCACAGAGCATAAAAGTTCGCTCGCGTTGACGAAAGATAGTACCATACATTTCTAATATGTGGACTGTTGAGGTTTTACGGTGACGTTTTGTCAAAAGTCAACCGCAACTGATCGTCTCTAGGATCCTTAAGAATCCACAAAGGTATCTAGTGAGAAAGATCTAGCTCTGTCTCTAGTAGCGAGAGACTCTCGAGGCTCTCTCTCTAGTGAGAGAAACCTAGATCTTTCTCCAGTGTGTGTGTGAGAGAGAGAGACCTTAAGGATGTGTACATACTGTGCTTCCTCTCGTTCTTGCACGCGTCCTCCAACATGAGCAGCGTCTCGCCGGCGCTCCACTCGCCGGGCGACTTGCCGGCGTGCAGCGCTCGCGCCGCGCTCACCGCCGGCACTGTGGCCACAGCGGTCGCTGGGATTCGAGGCGTTTCCGAGCTGCCTCCGCTACCCCATTCGTCGACCGATAGCTTGTCGATTATCAACCTGTAATTACAGTAAAGTTGGGAGCTGACAATTTAAAAGGTAAGGTAGATACTGAAGTCAAAATTTATCAGAGGCCAGCGCAGACGATCATCCCTTCATCCCAAAAAGTAGCTGAGCGGGTGAAAAAAGTGCATGGTTACTGTTATACGGAATCGATACATGACAGCACGCAGTCGGACAACCTTTGTCCCCGTTGGACATTAGACCATCTGCGCTAGCCGTAAGGTTTCAAATATTACCTTCTGTCGGAATCGTCAGAATCAGTGGATTCACTTCGTTCTTCAGGCGGAAACGGTGGCAGAGGAATGTTCGCGGCCGCCTGGTTGATTTGACTCGACAACTTCTGTATTGTGTCACTCAACACCTTATTGTTCTTTCCTGGAGCGGGCAGAGGCAAGTCCGCTACACTCTTCCGCCTCTCTAGAATGCTCAAGGGACTCTGTAGTCTTGGCGGAGTCGGCGTAGGCTCTTTCGGTTTCACTTTCCTTATTTCTGCGAGATCGCGTTTCACATCGGAAAATTTTGAAGGTTCTCCGAATATCGAATCCCCAATTTCTGGACTCATTTTCTTGACCGATTCAATTGTAGCCAAATTTTTCAACGGTTCTTTGGGGATTGTTGGGGAAGCTTTCAGTTCTGGAGCAACAGGGGATGACTTCCCTTCTGGTTTTGTTATTTTAAGGAGATCCTTTTTAGGTGTCTTTGGACGATCTTCTATTGGCGGAGGGGACATTGACAGCCTTTTAGCACTGTTAATGGCTTTCAGCAGTTTCTCAGCTATTTTCGGTCCTTCAGACTGTAGAAGGAAGCCAGGAGGTGGTTCGGGTAACACGTCGATTCTAGCCGGACTGTCGGGTTCTGACTTATCTTCTTCGGTATCAATAAGAGGACTAGAAGGAAGTTCTAGTTTTGAAATAGTCGGTTCAGGATCTAATATCTTTTCAATTTTAATTTTGAGTACACTTTCTTTAGGCTCTGAACTTGGAAGAGGGATCGATAGGAGTTTGATTTCATCATCTTTAGGTTCCTCTTTCGGCTCTTTGAGTTTCGGTTCTACTTCAGTTATGTTAGTGCACGTGCTTATTGTGGCACTGGTGCTGGGTATTTCTGTATTCTTTTGTACAGAAGTACTAGGCAGTTCTGTTGTATTTTTCGAAGTGCTTGCCAGTTCTATTTTGTTTTTCGAAATGCTCGGCAGATCTATTTTACTTTTCAACGTGCTTGGCAATTCTGTTTTACATTGTGAAGTGCTAGTTAGATCTGTCTTATTTTTCGAAGTGCTAGTTAGATCTGTCTTATTTTTCGAAGTACTAGTTAGATCTGTCTTATTTTTCGAAGTACTAGGTAGATCAGTTTTATTTTCCGAAGTGCTAGGTACATCTGTTTTATTTTTCGGAGCGCTTCGTAGATCTGTTTTATTTTTCGGAGTGCTTGGTAGGTCAGTTTCATTTTTCGGAGAAATGGAAAGATCAGTTTTAATTTTAGAAGCACTAGATGAATCTGTTTTATTTTTCGAAGTGCTGGGTAGTTCTATTATATTTTTCGGAATGATGGGCAGTTCTATTTTATTTTGAGGTGGTGGAGTTGTGGGTGGTTCAGGGATATTAGAAATATCAATTTCTGGTGGTATTTCCATGGGTTGATTCACCACAACTATTTTTAACTCCTTCATAGGTTCGTGCTCGGGCAGGAGCTTAGGTTCTTCCTTTATAATTATTTCTGGAGTTTTGGGGGGCTCGATAGCTGGCGGAGTTGGACTTGATTCTTTTACTTCCTCTTTCATAATTACTTCATCAGGTTCATCATCCGAGGATTGCTCATCGTCAGCCGGACTGTCCGGCGAGTCGTCAATCAACTCTCTAAGTTTAGAGACTTTATTCCTTTTGGAGTACGTTTCTTGGTTCTTAGCTGGCGTGAAACCTTCGAAAATAGGCCCCAAACTTCCATCTTGGAACGAATCGTCGTCTAAAGAGAACAAGTCATTATTAATATCATCATCTGGGCTCTGTATTCCTTGTATCTCCCGGGAGGTACTAGCAAAGTCTCTGAATGGCGATAACGAAGGCGACCGTAAGGACGTTGACGGTTTGGGCCTTAGAGGGTCCTCGGATATCTCCTCGCTCAGCGATTTCGATAGCGTCGAGGTGTATTTACTGGGGGATATGTCATCGAATATTCGATGTGTGCGTTTCTTTTTTTCATCGTGCAGTTCCAGTTCAAAGGGTTCGGGCTCCTTGAATTCGTACACGTCTTCGGGTTGTTTTTCCGGCTGAAGGGGTTCCGGTGGAGGAACGGATGCTTGAGCTGGGGCGACAATGTCTTCTTTCTTCTCAGTTTCAGTGATTTCTCGCTTGACAGTTTCCTCAGGTTCCTGTTTGACCGTGTGCAATCCTTTGAGCTCTGATCTGATCTCGTTAAGATCGTAGTCGCGGCCCTGATGGCTGGACACGTTGGGGCGAGTCTTCTTAGCCGGAGATACGTTAGATGGCGTTGAAACGGTCCTCACAGGCCTCTTGCGAGGTTTGCTTGAGCTACTGCTGTCGCTCGATTTCGCGTCTTTCGATCTTGGTGGAGCTGTAGAAAGAACATGCATTAAATCATTGATCTTAAAAAAAAAGAATACAACATTCTAATGAAAGTTTAACTTACTCTTAGTGTCGGATTTATCGTCTGATTTTTTGGGAGGTCTCTTGACGTCCGCATCACTGTCCGAATCACTATCAGAATCAGATCGAGTTGAAGATTCTGAAAAGTAAATATTGTTATAAATAAATGATCCCAAGGTTATTTTTGAATTTGTTTTGCATAACGAAACATCCATGTCGGCAACTAAATAAACAATCCATACCTTCGGTCCTTTTAGCCCTGGCGCGTCTGTTCATGCCGGTATTCTGAAATATAAATCAAAATGTAAGTGAAAAGTCAGATCACTTTTTTAATGTCTTAATTCAGGAGAAATTATTTTTTGGGAGTGGCGCTAGTTTTGCCACTGGTACTGCCTTATTTATCAATACATTGATAAATATACATAATGCCGGGGCCACACTCGAAAGACAATAATTAACGCGCTAATTGACATTAAGCGTAGATGCAAAAGGGCCTAAGCGCTTAATGACAATTAGCGCGTTAATTAACGGCATTAGACGTTAGTGTGACCCCGGCATAAAAGTTATCCAACACCATCAACCTTTAACAGTTTGTCTATTGTATATAATTTATATATGAGTGACGTCACAAGTACCTTCTTGTTGCGCGCATCGTATTGCGTCACGTTGAGCGCGATCCGCTGTGACTTGATCCACTCGTCGTAGCGCGTGTTCCACCCCGTGTAGTGCACGCGAAGCATGCCCTCCGCCGACACCTCTATCACCTTCGCCTCGTATGTCACCTGCGAACGAACGGCCTTCTGTGTGATCAATTGATGGTAGTCAATCGGATTGATAGAAATCGGACTAGTAGCGCCCTCTCCTCTAGAATGACGTGAGCACTGACAGCGAGTCAAAGGGTTTGTGCAAATGCATGTATTGTTGCAAACTACTAATATATGGGAAAATGCTCACATCGCAGTCGCCAACTGGCAGACGCGGTTTCCATAAAAAACTAATCTAGCGAGGAATCTACATAGGATGAATTTCAAAATCTTTGATGATACTGTTCTTAGTCGCATTCCACATTGATGAGAGTCATGGTCATTTTATGGAAATAAATAGAACAATATTCTTGGCAGATTTCATGGGGTGGTTTGCCATTGCATTCCCCATGTCACACACTGCTGGTTATCTCAGTGTGCAGGTTTCCTTCACCGTTAGAGCAGTCGGTAAATAATTGTCTTTCGAAAAAACTGAAAAACTCATTGGTGCATGGACATTGCACGGTTTCGAACCCAAATCTTCCGTATGGAAGTCCGGCGTCCTAACCACTACGCCACCAACGCTCTGATGATATTACATTACTTATGATAATACTAGTCACCAATATAAATATAACACTTTGTGGTCTAGACTATGTCGTTATTGATAGAGAGAAGGGAGAGACAGCCGCGCCATTAGACTTTCGCGGTCGACAAATACAATTTTATATGTCGTATAAGGAGAGAAGCCGACCAAATGGTCCACCTGATGGTAAGTGGTCACCGTCGCCCATAAGCTCACCTCACTATTGTTATTAGAGGGTTTTCGATGAGCTGACCTTGAGGACTCGGATGGAGTGCCTCATGTGCCGGTAACAACGCTGGCTCTCTTGCCCTTCAAACCGAAACACAGCAAAGCAAGCATTGCTGCTTGGTAATAGGTGAACGGGTGGTACCACCACAGGCTGACTTTGCACAAGTCATGCCACCTACAAAATAACAAAAAGCGAAAATTTTAAGCCAAGCTCACTCTCGGTAAACGTTTGACCCTCAAAGGTGCATGGTATGAGAGTTAATACAAATATTTTTCTCAAAAATGCGCGGAAATGTGATTCGAATTTGGAGACAGGGAAGGACATACTTCCTGTCTCGAAGACAAACACTTAATTAAAAAAGAAATTGACGACAGTTAATGGATTTTCATACAACTTGGTAAGGCCAGGAATCCTCTCGTCTTTCGTTTTTTACTTATTAAATTTCGAATTTGTCGGTCACGCGTCATCGCCGTCACCCCGCGTCCGCCCCCGACACGAGCACCCGCACCACCAGCGCGGACAGCTCCAGCTCCTACTGACAACGCCACTTCTTTCCTTTTATGGACGCTTAGTATTTACTTTCGACTTGGAAGCAGTATTTGGAATGTGATTTTTCGATTTCCTCGCATTATTTGAGAAAAACACTATACAAGCATCGGCCGAAATAGCCATTTTTGGCCTTGGATCGTTAAAAGGCCGAGCCGTAATATAATCCGCGGCCAATAATGGCTAATTTCGTGGCCTTTGCAGTAATGTTATTACCTTTGATTCTGACTGCGTTGGTCCGTAGTACACTTTCAACTTGTCTCCGACTTGAGCTTTCACATTCGCCCCTCCAATACGAATGGGCTCACTTGTCGATGGCCTGCGGGAAATACAGAATAATGTATATAGCATAACTCTTACATCCATAATCCCCGATGGGGTAGACATAGGAACCACATTCATTATAGGTAGTTCCCACTTTTCGCCGTAAGATTTGGTGGACAAACGGATAGGTGGCGAGCCTATCGCCGTCCACTAGATGTAGAATAGTCCACAAAAACCGTTAGTCGCCTCGCACGACACCCATGTAAAGAGTTGGGGTGGTACAGGATAATGTAAACCAGTAAATATAGACAAAAGTATTTGTATTATACGATAAGGCGAGTCCACACCGTGTCGCTTGTCTTTTACCTTCATCTTTTTCTTCTTAATTTTTTAACATCTGACTTTCAACTCTACTTAGTTTAAGAGTTAGAAAAGTAATAGTTATACCATCGTAAACATCGGTTAGCGCTCAGTTTAAAGTGAGCTAGCGTATAAACTACTCGACGGATTTGGACCATATAAACTGTATTTTAAAGAATACGCTACGGTTTGACGTTAAAAAAAATACAGTATGCTATATTAATATAGTTCTGACGTTGATTGCAAATGAAAATGGCAAGGTCAAAAGAAAAGAAGGGTAAAATAAACAGATTAAATCCCGTTTGCGACCGACTAACACCACTTTCGGGAGCGAAGAGGATACGTTTTCATCGTTTAGGAAAGAAAGAAGCCTATAAAAACATCGGCTCGAAACAGATTGACCAAGATGGTGAGCGTTAAAAGAGCGTCGGTGGCACAGTGGCTAGGATACCGGTCTCCCATGCGGGAGGTCCGGATTCGAAACCGTGCAGTTCCATGTACCAATGAGTTTCTCGTATTTTTCGAAGACTTACGTAGATTTACCGACTGCTCTAACGGTGAAGGAAAACATCGTGCGGAAACCTGCACACTGAGATGATCAGTGTGTAAAATGGGGTAGGCACAAAAGATCCTCAAGGGTCGAAGTGCCGCTGGAGTATACCCGGCCCATTATAAGATAAGATGGTGAGCGTCGAGGGAGAAAATTGAATTCATGAAGAAAACCATCAGTAGTAGCCACGACTTCTTTCCATCCCGATTTTTTCACAGGTTTTACGTATCATCCTTCATAAATCGTTGGTCTACTGCACGGTCTAATAAATTTATAAATGAATAAAATTAGTGAGCAACCAGTTATCCTACTATAGGCGCTGATCTCCGAACTAGGAAGTTCCTGTATCTCGGAGGACAGATCTCTTCTTTGACCAGTGCAAATGAACATATAACAGAACATGGGATAATATAATAGTGCAAAATTTGGAAGAAAGAAAAATAAGAACAATAATAAAGGTTAATATAAAGGGCTGTGTGTGTGTGTGTATGTGTTCGTGTGTGTGTCTGTGCGTGTATGTGCATGTGTTCGTGTGTGTGTTTTAAAAAAATTATTATTATTAGTTATTGGCTTTTCTAAATGCACTAATGAACTCACTCTGTGGTCTTCCTCTTGCGCGGACGCTTGTTGCTATTCGAAGCTATAGTATTCCCACTACTAGCGGAGTTGGCGCTCTGGCTTCGTCTGCTCTGCATCTTCTTGGTGGGCCCGCATCTGTGCGCGTATGCGATAATTCGTCTAATAATACTTTTGACGGAATTCTTCTTATGGAACTTGTGGTATCTAGGATCGAGCATGGAACTGTGTAGGTAATTTACTCTCATGATGTGAGTGGAAAATACACATGAAAAGTACTTTCATCATAAGATTCAATTTTTGTGACTTTCTAGCGAGCAATCTACAGTGCGTGAGTTTTTAGAAAAACATTCGGGTTTTGAAAACTTCGGTGTACTACGGTTATCGTTCACCATACGCGGATGTACTACGACTGTAGTAAAAGAGAGACAGAGGCCGATTTTACCCGATACCCGAATGTTTATCTAAGAGCTCACGGCCTATACAGTGGAAGACACTCTGTGGGACGCTGTCACATTAAGTTTTTGTTATGATTCCTTGACATTCGTATGAATGTGTCCAATAAGATAAAGTGACAAAGTACTAAAGGGTATAGCTTGATGTGTCTTCCACTGTACCATTAGGTACAGTGCCGCATGATCAGTTTCGAAACTTCATGCTTTTCAAGCGACGACGCGTAGGATCACCCCGCCTCCTATTGTGCGTTGAGCAATAGGACACGTCAACCCTTTTTTTTGTGATTTTTTCTTATTGTAAACTTTCATTGATGGTCATTTCATTGTAGGGTAACAAAACAATCAAAAATAGTTTTTTTGCTGTGAACCTACATAAATCACACTCCCGACGCGCTATTGATTAATTAGCACATCCCAAATGAGAGCGGCATGTCGGTTGCTGCAGGCAATATTGAACCATAAGGTGGATGGTACATAGGGTGAATTTTAACATCTTTGGGAAAAACAAATGTATCCATGCTCGACCCTCACGAAACCTGGAGTAAGTATATACCTAGAAGCCCGGCCAGAGCTATCGCTGTCGGTAGACACGTGCGGCCGCCGCGACGCCCGCGAGGTGCCAGCGCTGGTGCCTTCACCTGCCACTGATATATAATGGCAATGTCAGTACACATAACTTAAATATTAATGTTGTAAAGAAGGAATTTCTACTTTAGGTTCAGCGCAGACGACGGACTGTCCGTGAAAATAGACAATACAGAACTCAGTGGCATAACGCACATGGCGTACTATTATTTTCGCGAATAAAAAGTACCGCGTACATCGAGGGACAATTGCGGACCGGAGCGTACAATAGTCAATCAATCATTTATTCGTGAACATAGGTAATAATAAGTAAGTATACAGTTTAAATGAGTTGGTGTCACTATGCTCCGTCGTTTGACATACAAATATTTATAGTATACTGATGTTCCCCGAAATAATACAACTAGAGTGTCAAGCTTGGCGGACTTCAGTCCGCGTTGAGCGTTCGCGAGTGATGCGCTCGTCGTCGCAAGATAAATGTTGATATCGATATAAAAATTTTGATCACTTCAAGTCAGAATGAACAACAACCATAACAACCTCCTCCCTAGAGTTTCGCCGACGAAATGAGTGTACGTCGTGTGCGTTGAGTCCGCGACAGTCCCACGCGTATTATCCGTTCGCGGCAGACAGTCCGTCGTCTGCGTTGAGTCTTTTTTATATTTTTTTAAAGCCCTATATACTGTCCCACTGCCGGGCAAAGGCCTCTTGAGTTGAGTTGAGTCTTAAAATCAAATTATAAAGATATTGACACGTCGAAAGAGACCACATTGTAATCGGTGCTTACGTTTAGAAGACAGCGGACGTCGCTTGGGCATTAGGCTCCGTTTCTCGTGCGACTCCGTCTTGACGGGCGGTACGCTGCTCGACTTCGACTGCGAGCGCGGCTTGATGACGCTCTTCTCCTCGGTCGTGCTTGTTGACGTCGTGCTCTTGTTGTCCTTGTCTTTATCTTTATCTTTGTCTTTATCCTTCTCTTTCTCGATTCTGTTTGGATAAATAGTCATTTAAAATAGGCTGTAAGAAATGCTTGCTTATCGTATGGTTTAGTGGCCAACATATTTGTCAGAGTTGTTCAGGCCGCCCGTAGGCCTCTGACATGGCTTAACGACTGCTGTCGAACGACAACAACCGGGACCGACTGCTTAACGTGCTCTCCGAGCCACGAAGGAGCTCACATGAAATATGCCACTAGCGGTGCCATCCAGGTGCCGACCGCGCCAACGTCGCATAACCTGCACGATTTTTGGACCGTGCTCGCAACTAGGCTACGAGCTCCGAAATACTGAAACGGTTCTTTTAGTAGTGAAAGGACCGTCAGGACTAAATAATTGTACATAATAAATAACATCTGTATGTAGCTCATGATTATGCATGAATAAATGAATTATGAATTATTAAAGTTTGGTAGATCCTGATGTGAAGGATCGCCTGGTTTGGTACCACTCTTTTATCCATTGCTGCTGTAAAGCAGAACGTCCTGCTGTAAAGCAGAAATGCATGGATTTCTGAGTTTCGGTTTGAAGGGTCAGAGAACCAGTGTAATTTTTGGCACATTAGGCATTCCATCTTAGTCCTCAAGATTAGCAGCGCTTCAAAAACCCTCTAATACTAATACAGTGAGGTGAGATATCTATGGGTGACGGTGACCATTACTAACAGGTGGCTCGTATGC
Source organism: Hofmannophila pseudospretella (assembly GCA_947369225.1). Taxonomy (NCBI): domain Eukaryota; kingdom Metazoa; phylum Arthropoda; class Insecta; order Lepidoptera; family Oecophoridae; genus Hofmannophila; species Hofmannophila pseudospretella. Next base: position 7,998,856 of record OX376330.1, on the reverse strand, counting down.
TCTCCTTATTAGATAAAAAAGAAGATATCATTAACAGAGGTTTAACGTGGTCTCAGAGTCTAACGGTCACCCATCCTGGTTATGTCCACGCCCGAGATTGCTTAACTTGCACGATCTCTTTCTAACGATGTTCGCAATTAGATTAAAGGCCGGTTTACATTGGATTATTCAAGTGTTTAGCAAAGTGGTGAATAAAATAAAATAATAATAAAAGAGCATTTATTTATCGACACTTAAAGTAATAGAGGACAGTCGACCAAAAGCTATAGTATACCATCTGTCAAAAGCCTTCGATTATGAACCTGCACAATATGATACATTTCAGATTCTCAAATTTTGACGTTTTGGATAGGTTGACCTGGGGTTGACTGTACAGCACAGTTAATATAGATATTTTAATTCTTAACCTATGAACAAAAGTATTGCCCTGTAGTACTTGATGAAATGGTCGAGGTTGAGTTTACACCACTGTCCTTACTCACTGTACTTGGGTAAGTTTGTACTTACCGGTGTAAACAAAAGTTACTTCGCGAAACACTTGAACAATGTAAATCGGCCATTAGAGACTCCCGAATTATTATTATTTATTTATTGAAAATCTACATAATTACATTACATTTTTTTACATTTACAGTGTAACAAAAACCAATATAGGTTTGTTAAGAACACTGACAGACCGCCGATGGTCGCATAATATTTGTGAGTGTGTGAAGAACATCACTGTGCTTGTGCATTTCCAGTGCTAGTGCACTGTTTCGGCAAGGAACACGTTTATTCCCTTGTGTGCGTTATCGGACAGTACTGCACAGTAGTGTCCGTATGCTGTGTCCGTAGGATGTTACCATTTCCAAAAAAGTTTAATTAAATATTTTAAGTTATAAATTCCATGTTTTTTAATAGTTGTTAGTGGTTATAATTCTAAATTACCTACAGTTCTAATGTTTGTACAAAGTATTGTTTAATTTTGTTTCTGATATTCTTACTATTAATTTCAGTCTTCAGTTTTTCTGGCAATTCGTTTATTAAACATGGTATTATATATTTTAACATTTGAATGAAACTCACTTGGGTGTTGTAGCGGCAAGCGGCTGGTTGTCCGCGCTGTCCTCACCGTCGCTGGCGCGCGGTTTGTCCTTCGGTTTGTCCACTTTCTCATCCTTCTCGCTCTTGTCGCTTTTGTCTGTCTCACTCTTGTCTGAAGTTTCTTTACGCTGTAATAAGAAGGCATGATTTATAAATGATAATCTAGAAATTTTAAAGAATTTCATTAGTAATGGAAACAGTAGGAACTTAAAGCATTATCATCATTATCATCTTGTTGATGATGATAATGATTCAGGTGACGATAGAAGGCACTATGTTGTAGAGGACAGAACTTATGGCTGGGTTTATAGGTATTGTGCCCGTCTATCTTTATGGCGTATCTGAATATAGGCACGAATCGCAATTCAGTATATGTTTTTAGGTGTTAGCCCGGTGTAGAAGAGCGAGGGATGAGTACAGGCCGTCGCGCGGTATGGAGGAGGACACGCGAGTCAAAGGATGCCGCCGTGACAACAGATTGAAAAAAAAAATTGAAAAAAATTATTCGTTTACAAATTATTAATTAACATTTAACATTAAACTATAACCTCCACACTAGGCGTTGCCTGTGTCGTGGAGATTACATACACACACTAACCACTTTACATTGTTATGTGTCAATGAGGCCGCGTACAGTTTCCTATTTAAGATATTTAAACACCCGCACTTCCTTTGAGACTTTACTGTACCTGCATGGGAGTCCCAGTAGGTGTAGACGAAGCCGAGGACGACGTCGGCGGTTGTTTGTCACGGTCGCGGATGAGCGAACGGCCCGCGGGTGGAGTGCGCGCGCCGCGAGGGTGCGCCACCAGTGTTACGCCCAGTTTTCGGTAGAAGTCCTCGAAACTGTGTAGGAACCTGTGCAGGGAGATGTACAATTTTATTTGTGTACTGTTTCATATGGTCATAATACGTGAGGATGTGTAAACGAAGCGACAGCAGTCCACTCAAAGTAACATGAAGCAAGTCGGTATTTGACTAATTTTTTTCTATTCCATCATCATGGCCATCCTGAAGAAGGACCTAAAATTCGTTTTTAGACATCCCAACTAATAATATAATAGATATTAATGATTTAAGTTAGTACTGGAGAGATGCTCTGTCCCTTTTTAGCATAACAGTTATTTATATGTAGCCAGGATCTGCTTGTATGACGCTACTACACAGTGACGTCATAATGTAATATTGCCGTCTATTCTATCGTCTGATTTTTAATTGCATGTAGCTATTTTATTTATCTACTAATTTTAATTCTGTTTTCACATTTGACCATCAATTTATGTCTATTTCTTAATTTTTAAGAAATGCATTTAATATTTGACACTTGGAAACTACCGAATTTAATCAATTGATGGGATCGGAAGCTAATGACCCCTACAGCAAAAGGCAACCTTACTGTAGGTATCAAATGCAAACGTTTCTCAGCCTAAAACTCTAGATACTTACAATATTTTTAAAATAAATATATATTATACACATACACACATACACACACACACACACACACACACACACACACACACACACAAACACCCTCTCACAACAGTTTATTTTTTTAATTTAAATTTAAAATAATAATATTTTTAATCTAATTTTTATATAAGTGTATCCCCCAGGCCATTAATTAGACTTGCTATCTACTACGCTGCAAGACGGCCGATGAGGCCAGTGCAGGTAGTAGAGACCGATAATTACTTATACATTGTAACTACACTATTGTTAAGAGATTATATTTTGAATATTTTTGGGTTAATAAATATTTTTGTATTTTTTTTTTTTGTATTTTTTGTATTATAAACTCTTTTCGAACTGATCTATTAAATAAAAATGAATGTTTATTTCATGTCCCCTATACGTTGCGTTCCTATACCATTCATCCGATTGCGATGAAACTTTGGTAAGTTGTTGTACGCCGGCCGCGAAGATTTGAGTAAAAAAAAAAGTCCACGCGAGCGAAGCCGCCGGCAACAGCTAGTTATTTCACAAAATGTTACTAGATTAAGGCTTTTGTATCCTTGAAACAATAAATAATATTATCTTTGGAAAGAATGTATTGTAAAATTCTAAACTAAATCGTATCATTTCAAATAAGGTACTTACTTTTTATAAGCCTGCTTGCAAAGATTGGTAATACTGGTGGTGACGGGATGGAAGCCCATTTTATCAGCGATCGTTTTCCATTGGTTCTGATTAGTCACTCTATTGTAGCCGCCGAGTTTTTGCACAACCTGTCATAAAAAGTAAAAATAAGTACAAATAGAAAATAGAAATATAAAAATACAACTAATACAGTCGGTTTTTTTTAACGGTAAGTTTTTAACGGTGTGACGTCTATTGGCGATTGTGACAATCGCCAATAGACGTCACACCTCACTATAATGTTATTATAGAGTTCTCGAAGCGCTGCTAACCTTGAGGACTTAGACCTCGTGTGACGGTAATTACCTTGGCCTCTTAACCATCAAACCGCATACAGTAGTGCAAGCATTGCTGCTTTGCAGCAGAATTAAGTAAAAGGGTGATACCACCCGAGGCTGACTATGCACAGATTCATACCATCAAAATGTATTGTTTTTAATTCGATAAAAATATTGGACATTCTATACAAACTGGTCACCTACACATACTGAGTTATATCATGAGTAGTTGAAAGAAATTTCGTGAATTGTCTTTATTTGAAGAATGACTATGGGTGGGTTGTTGGGTTCCTGTTTTTTTTATTTAAACTTTTACACAGTACAGTAATATATAAGTGTATACCGCCAAACTGCTTAGCAGTTTATCGGCGGACTTATTGCTCCCTTTTATAAATATAGTATAGTATAGTAGTACACGTAGTGAGTACGCGTCAGCGTCACACACACACATCAACACATTATAGATCACTAATATTAACTAACCTAATATATAATTCCCTACCTACTATTAACTAACACGCACCGACTTCTGCATAAAAATAAAAACCGGTCAGGTGCACTGCATTAATTATTGTTTCCGCGTTGTCCTTTATGCGTGCAGGTATGTTGGGTTTGTTAGATTTCCATTCAACCCAGCTCCGTCTAGAAGCTCACCAAGGAATTGTGCGAGTACAATGGGTATTCTTTAGAGAGGTATCACATAATTTAGAACGTCGGTACTCACTCTAAACAACCTGTACAGATCTATATCCCGGTTGGCGATGGTGGGGTTCCTGTTGAGCGGCGTGCCGCGGTCGTCCATGAACTTGTACAGTTGCGCCACGAAGTGGTCCTTCTCTTCGCGGGGTTCGTCGTCTGAGCTCTGCAATAGAGATCAGAATTTACTAAGTATTTATGAGATTTTACCGACGGCTATTAAAGGCCATGATGGCCGATTACACCTCTACACGATCGTGTGTGCCTGTAATCGCCCATCACAGCCGATGGTGAAGAAGAGCCATAAAACGCGTACCGTCCGTACTCCGTAATGCTTATATTTTGCTACCATGCACCACTAAAAAAAACACCCATAAAGGTTTTTTAAGGTGAAATAGTGTTTATTTTCTGTTTAATTTGACAAAGTTAGGAATGATTAGTCGAACCCGATGTTTTATCCCGAAAAAAGATGTGAAAGAATAGATGAAGAATACACGGAATATAGAATGGTGCCACAGGATTACAGGATTTATACACGAGTACAAGCTTTAATAACAAAGAAATTAGAACAAGCGTCGTTACCAAGGAGGCTCGCTACTCGCCCCATCCTAATTACCAACAATCTACAGAAAAACCAAAGTCACGTGGTTAGTCATCCAACTCTTGTTAGGAGACTTCACGCTACACCACTCAAGAGGCGCACCTGTCTTTGCGGTTAAAAACCCTGTAAAGAGGGCGCCATTGGTACATTTATAGTTTGTGTAAGGCTCGCTACTCGCCCCATTCTAATTACCAACAATCTATAGAAAAACTCAAGTCACGTGGTTAATCATCTAACTCTTGTTAGGATACTGCACGCCACACCACTCAAGAGGCGCACCTGTCTTTGCGGTTAAAAACCCTGTAAAGAGGGCGCCATTGGTACATTTATAGTTTGTGTAAGGCTCGCTACTCGCCCCATTCTAATTACCAACAATCTATAGAAAAACTCAAGTCACGTGGTTAATCATCTAACTCTTGTTAGGATACTGCACGCCACACCACTCAAGAGGCGCACCTGTCTTTGCGGTTAAAAACCCTGTAAAGAGGGCGCCATTGGTACATTTATAGTTTGTGTAGAGTTCTTTATGAAAAAAAAATTGTATATTCCTGGTCAAGGTATAACTGATTATACATACGTCGTCGGAGGTGTTCCTGGGCTCGTTGAAGAGAGCGTCGCGGTCCCAGTGCGGCGGCAGTACGCCGTTGTTGAGGTACTGCAGAGCTGCGTCTACGCCGCACCACTCGAGAGGCGCGCTGCCTTTGCGGAATTCGCGAGCCTCCTTCTTAGGGACTGTGTAGCTAAAAGATAAAAGCATGTTTAAAACATCGTTCTATCCACATTGTTGGACACAGGAGAGTCTTGATCGATTGGCGTAGATAGACTAGGCCGTTTTGATATCAGGTTTCGCGGGGAAAGCGAGGTGACGGTTAATCTGCCACAAAGAAAAAGATGTTAGCACAGGACCGAGAGGAATGTCACAAATGTAAAGAGGTTAACAGGAGTGGATACAAACAATTCGTTGTCTATTTCAAGAAAGAGAATGGTAATGGAAAGTGTATGGAATTTATGTGACGGATATTGACTGTGTAAAAAAATGCAATGCATTTTACTAGAAGGACCGCACGAGGTAGTCCGCCTTAACTTTGATCTGTGCACCAGGAAGGCTGGTTGGTGAGGTCGCTGATTTCACTATTTTGTCCCCTTTCTTTCACCCTAATTTGTCTTTGCTCTCTTACAAAATACACCTCAAAATGCACTCACTATCTGCCATCCTTGAAAGAGCGCACAAGGTAGTCCTCCTTAACTTTTATCTGAGCGGTGGGCGCCACCACAAGCGCCGGGAAGGCCGGCTGGTGCGGCCGCCGGCGCTCCGCCCCGCCGGCCGCCTCTACAAGCACCACGCGACCAACGTGCGGCTCGCGTTCTGTGCTGTCTGCCTTCACACGTCGAGTTGGCACTTCGCCTTCGCTCTCGTCAGACCTAGGGATAAGTTTTAGTGATTCAACAGATTCAACTTCTATTTGATGTAGAGCATACATAACAATATTTGCAAAAAATGTCATGTCTGTGTTGCATGTGTCGAGGAGACAGTAACCACTTACTTGCCAATAACACAATTTACATTCAAATAAGACAGATTAAAGAAAACAGTGACGTCGATTCCAGGTCAATACAGGGTCTCAAGAAATCAGTTCAGTATCTTATTATTATTATGAAGATAATACACAGGCAGCATAATGCTAGTGTCTATATCACAGTGTTGGAAAAGTCTTTGGTTATAGGTCCATAGTTCATTTTCACTAACAGTTCACACACAGTTTATTTAGACAGAAGAATGTTCATTCTAAGAAATTTGTCAAGACGATTTTCTTTCTTCTTCATATGATAATTCTTTATAAAAATAATCCAACTTACTGAGCTCTCCCCCTTCTGCCCCTCCGCCCAGCTATGACGGGTGTGGAGAAGTGTTCCGGATGTGTGAGAGGCAACTGGTCTAATGTTTCACTCTCATTGAAATGCCGACCACTTTTAAGACATAATGCTGACCGTCGCAGAGTTGTTATATCGCCGTCATCAAATACTGTTGGATTGAAATAGAAAATCTAATTAATGAATAATTCGATGGTTTAGAACAGGAATAGATAATCAGAGGTAACCTCAATCTATATACCGAGTTACAACATAATGAAACCTAAATTTAAACAAACTATCTAGCTCTCTTTCTAACTATGAAGCCCTCTTTCTATTTCATAGCTCTAAAAAGAGATGTTGCAGATATAGATTATTGTTGGAATCATTTACCTTTAATTTATCCAAGATACACTTCTATTATTATTAATTAATGAGCAGGCAGCAAATAGCTGTTACCTCTATATCTAAGCTGGTGTTTTATAGTTTAGTCATCGAGTTCATAGTATGTTATATATACATAGTATATTATACTATACATAGTATGTGTATAGTTATGTCAACAACAATGCACTGTTTAAAAATCTGTTGTCTATTTTCGAAATTATTAGCATCTACATTTTCTTCTATTCAAAACAAACATAAATTATGATAACAATTATGGTGAAGATGAAAAAATACAGTACATACCAACAGTATATTGGCTGCAGTCCTGTATCTTTGCTATGACAGCTTCCACAGCATCCTTCTTGGGATCCTGTTTGACTTCCACTGTGCTGCCAACTCGCAGGGTACCTTTTACCACATCATCATTCACAGTTATGGTTCCACCACCTGCTTTTAGAGTCACCTAGAAAAACACCAAACACCAAAGTTTAGAAACGGAATACTTGGGACATGGGATAAGAGGAAAGGATACCTAAGCAGAGGTTCATCCACAAACAATTTGCATATCTACATGACATTCATTTAAGTGTTAGTAACTATGGTATATTTAAAAAAAAACTAAGAGCTAATACAACATCATCATAAGTGGTAAAATCAAAATATTTAGGTCAATTTCAAGGGGTTTTTGGTCACACACCATTTTGTTTTGTTCAGCTAATTGCATTTGAGTTCTGCTAAATTTTTATCTTATTTAAAACCTGCTTTTAAGGCCATTGCAAGAAACTACAATATACAAGTGATTCTTTATTTATTCAGAAGTAACTTAGTATTTTTTATTGTATTTTTATTGAAACTCACCTTACATTTGATGTTACGAACAACTTTCTTTATTTTGGCCTCACAAAATGCTCCTTTGTACTTGGCACTCACATCAGTCCCGACTGTCAAGAAGGGTGGGTCATCACCCTGCTGGTGTAATAAAAATACATCAATAATCTCGACAAGAGTAGAATATAATAGAAAAACAATAGGATAGACTAATGTCTAAATGCCTGAATTCATTAGTAACTTACCATATTGCAGAATGTTAGGCCAACCTTTTGCACAATGCTATCCTGAAAAATTCAACCAGAAAAAATAATAGATAATAGGTATGATGTAGATCTAGATAGTAAGCATAGATGTATGTACTACATAAAGCGTCGCAATTGTGTTCTTTTAGGGTAAACAATGTGTATAAGTAAGTATAGTATATGTAGTAGCTTGTACTTCGATATTTCTAGTACAGGGGACATTTTATCAGGCTAGGCAAAACATGATGATGATGTACCTACTCTCGCATACGAAACAATATCGAAATTGAGAAAAAATGCAATAGGGGCATGCTTAGGAGTTGATTACAAGCACTAAGCGAAAGTAGATTGCGCGGCAAATAAAAAGAGACATTTACGGACCTGGGAAACGTTACAAGGTTATATTATAGCTTCACAAACCCTGTTTATTACTTTCGTATAAACGAAAACAATTTCATCTTGTTAAGAAGTCAATTATTAAAATTCATGAAAACGCACAAAACACCATAATCGTCCCAAGAGGATGACAATTATGAAGATAAGTTGCCAGACTGAAAAAAATTACACGTTTACAATGCACATAGGTACGTTTGTCCACAGCAGATTTCTGTCAATCAATTAAATTAACATACGATAAAAAGTTATCGATATCGGATTGCTTATCTCTATTTTCGCCGCTAATGTGTTTTTCTTGTACGGTTTGCCCACAGAGGTGCACATCTGTATAATATTTGATTTCTGTGGGTTTGCCCTTCTCATCTATATAATGTAGGCCCTTCTAGTTCCTTGCCCTTCTATCTAACATGGACGACATAAAAGAAAGAACTATAAACTTTTGTATGCTTTTGCATTCGTTCGTTTAGATTAGTGTTTTAATTCTTCAATGCAAACACAGGTAAAATGTCACAAATGAACATTGAACACGTCAAAATTAGTTTTTTTGCTAAACTGCGATACGAAAAGATGTTTTGAAAATGTATTTGTTGACAATTACGCTATTTTGTAGTGCCTAGGAAATTCTTGGGATATTTCTTTATGTAAATTTTAGTACTTGGGTGCAGTGAGAAAACATCAAGATGAAGGCGATTCTAGCAACTGTGATCAGCTTAGCGCTCACGACCGTGGTTATAGGCAATGCCTACTACCAGAAGAAACAGTTTTATCCATCAATAGTCTACCTAACAAATTCTAATCCTAGCATGGCTGTAAGTATGGTTGTTACTCATCAGGTTCTTAGCACCTTTCCAGGTCATTATTCTAGCATTACCCAAGGTCCAAGACCACTGTTATACCCATGTATTTATTATGCCTACAGCACACTTGCTGAGACAAACGATTATTACCATTAAATTGTGCACTCTGTGTCTGCCGTATGCTGTGGCATAGTCACCTTAATTTTCAATACTTTGTATATATTCCAGTCTGTGCAGATGAGTTAGTGGCTGTATTTAACGAGATTTAATTTGTTTATTACAGGTAATGTACTTGCAAGCTTTTATATTAGTGTTATTGGTAGGTAAGGTTTTGAGGAAGATATTCTTTGGACAACTTAGACCTGCAGAATTTGAGGTAAGTCAATTAAATTGATTTTTCTTTATTTATATTGACTTACAATTGGCCTTTCACTGTAGTAAATTGCCATGATAAACTTGTATAGGTATCAAGCAATGTAGGTATTTTTTATCACATGAAAAACACACCTCAGTTAATATTTTTAAAAATTGATTCTTTGATATTTTCACAATATTGTAGAACTACATACTACTTTGTTATAACTCCAATATCCTAATGTATCACTAAAATATACCATTTCTGTGGTATGAGCTAGGTGTCATGAAATACAGGTTTACTCTTCTCACATAGTTATTGTGCAAGGCTATAAGCCATATAGACGATTAGAAAATATGAATCTCACTAGGTCATGCAAGGGTCATTCGTGACCTAGTGTGCACATGGCCATTAGGTCATGTCTCCCATTAGGGAGTACTTATTACAAAAGTATAAAACACAATTGTTAAAAAGTTAACTGGATGACATTACATTCATATTATACATATATGTATTTAGAAATTTGATTCTTACCATAGTTAATTTCAAAGAAGGTATTTCAGTTTCCGTTTATATAACTGTTATTTATTTTGTACATTATATTGTATGGAATTGTTAGGAAGCCAATTAGTAATACCACAGAGTACTATATGTAATATATGGGCTAATTGGTTTAGAATTTTGTATAGTTTATTCTGTTTTAATAATAGTATTAGTAATAACTTGTCTCAAATGTAATTAGTGTATTGATTAGTGCCGAAATTAGATAGTCTCTTGATTGCCAATTGTGGTAATTTTCTTTGTATTATATTATATGAAAACGAAATGTTTTAATTTTAATGATATAGTTTAATAATTCTGTATATTTTTTGTTTGTGATTGGGTTTCTTATTTATTAATTTCCATTGCAGCACCTGATAGAGAGGTCATGGTATGCCATAACAGAGACATGCCTGGCATTCACCGTGTTTAGAGATGACTTCAACCCTAAGTTCATTGCACTATTCACTCTCCTGTTGTTTCTGAAAGCATTCCATTGGCTTGCGGAAGACAGGGTTGACTATGTAAGTTATCAATCCATTAAAATACAATGATCGCCGAGTAAATGAATGAATTATCAAGAATGAAAGATTTCATATTTCACATAAATATCTAGAATAATGTGTAAAAACAATGTTATCAAGCCATAATTTTCAGTCTATAAATAAATATCAATTTAAGAATAATGATCATTAAGTTAATATTGGTCATTTTCATGACTAAATTGTGCCACTGTCAGATAATAATCATTATGATTGTCTATTCTATTTTTATTTATAAATACTTCTGTAACATTTACATAGATGGAGCGAAGCCCGGTCATAGGATGGTTATTCCATGTAAGGATACTAACTCTGCTGATGGTACTGGCTCATGCAGACCTGTACTTCATCCACCATGCATACCAATTCACTGCGTCGAAGGGACCCTCAGTGCAGCTGGTATTTGGCTTCGAATACAGCATACTCATCATTATGATTGTGAACATTTTGATCAAGGTTGGTATGCAATAAAATTGAATAATTGGATAATTAGCTAAGCCCTGCTAATACACATATTCGTGCCAGTATTAACAGTCAATTCAGTATGGCGTTAGACAGTTAAATCCGGATTGAATATGTGTATAACACGCTTTACATTTACTTATCAGTCTAGAATTCTAGATGGTTGTCATAAAAAAAACAGGGAGAAAGGACCTGATCTAAAAAGTATTTAATGAAATGTCACTAAATACTTATACATACTTTTGGGATTCCTCTTTCCTCTACCTGCTTATGACCCTGAAATTGTAAGACATTGGCACCGATTCCAGGGTGTCACAAAACAAACTAAACACCCCTCTCCTTGTTATATGATCAAGTATGAGTGGGCGTGACTGCGTAATTTATGTTTAGCTTTACATTTGGCGACCATGTCGAAATAGATTCCAATGTCTGTGCACTTTGTGTAAAAAAATAATTAAATTTATTTATTATTTATTTTTATTTTCCATTTCTAAGTGTAAAAAATCAGTCATATTGACTTTGTTGTTAATTGTTTTAGTATGTTCTCCACGCAATCGACTCTCGGTGGGAAGCTCCCTGGGAGAGCAAAGCGGCGGTCCTCCTGTATACGGAGCTTGCCATCAATTTCCTCAAAGTACTACTCTACATCGGGTTCGTGGCAGTAATGGTCAGGATCTATACGCTACCACTGTTTGCGTTCCGACCGATGTATGAGACTATGAGGTGAGTTTTGTTATGAAACAGGTTTTCTAGGACATTCAAACAAAAAATGTCACTGTTTGAAGTTACTTTGAGTATTTAGTTTTTGTACACCGAATGGGAGTGTATGTATGCACGTAGAGTAAACCACTTGTTCGGTTGACAGTCTATAGTTTAGTGCGTCAAGAAATTACAGCCCTGACAACATTTTCTTACGAGGTAAGGCATTGCCCAGAACGTCGATTTAACTCAAGTAGAATGTCGACAGTGGTTTAGACATTGCAGATTGTCAATAATGAAGGAACAAAATAATAATCGGAGATTGCACACGGCAAGAAAATTACGAATTCGTAATTTGTTATGTATTATGCAATTAATTTATACCTATGTTTTTAGTTACCTACTAATTTTTGTTAAATGCAAAATATCTCATTATAATTACAACACAAAACAAGTGTTGTCATGCCAATCTTTGCAGACAATTGACAATGAGGTACCATGCATGATTGAAAAGTTTCACTTTTATTGTTTGTTTCTTTTCTATCGCCTTTAGGAAAATAATAACATCTTTTTCAATCGATTTCACGGCTGGATTTCGTACTTTGAAAAGATTTCGTAGTCGATACTTTACGATTTACCATACCTGCCTGAAGTCTGCTATGATTATTTTTCTACTCATATTCGCTTACGAATTCGTCTGCGTAGAATTCCCTATCTCGTTGGAATTTTTAGTCTAATAATCCAATCTGTCAAAAATCTCATCTTCAACATGCAAATAACCTTTGTGCGAAACACCATAGGTAGTTAGTCAGTCCTAGATATTTTTTTTTTTTTATTTATTTTTTATTTGGGTAGCTTACAGCCTTATACAAAGCATTTAGGACTAACCAACCCCTCATCTGATCCCAATGTCGTGTGATGCTTAATGACGATAAGGCGAAGATGAAGCACGAGGTGTTATTTAGACGTTTCTAAACACTGGCGAAACCACAGAACACTTCTACTCTCTTGCGAGAGACAACGCCGAAGAAGCGAAGATATTTGGCGATAGAATTATATAGAAAGTGGTCGGTTATCTAGGCGGATACAAAAGGTCCAAGGGTTTGAATATAGGTTATTTGAAAGTATCGAGGATTAAATGTAGAAACAGAATTAAAATTCGTTGAAAAATAAAATAACTACAGGCAATCAGAAATCAGAAGGTAGAAAGAAACGGCAATAGCAATTTGTGACGTCACACTACTGTAGCGCCATTTAAGCTACATAGGAGTGTTTTGCTAAAAAGGGACGGAGAATTGTTCTAGAACTAATTTTAACCTTTAATATCCTTGGTTTTAGTTGAGATATCGAAAAACGAATTTCAGATCTGTCTTCAGAATGTCCATGTACGTTAATTGATACAAGATAAAAAGTCAAATACTTTGGCTTTTCCCGTCGTCATATACAAGAAAAAAATTAAATCAAGAAAAAACTATGGTTTCTTGTAGGAGCTTCAAGAAAGCGTACAACGACGTGGTGCTGTCGCGGCGAGCGATTCGCAACATGAACACGCTGTACCCGGACGCGACGACGGCGGAGCTCGCCGCCGCCGACAACGAGTGCATCATATGTCGCGAGGAGATGCACACAGGTCAGTGTATCGTACTGTTTATAGTTATATAGTTACAGGGTATAAGTACAAGAAAGACTGCCTTTATGGGAATTAACGTCATTACGTTCGTTATTAGCGTCATTATGTTAGACATTAACGCCATAACGTTAGTCATTAATGTCACATACGTTAGACATTAACGTCATTTTTTAGGTTCGTCGACAGTCTATAGTTCAGTTCGTCATGAAATTACAGCCCTGACAACATTTTCTTACGAGGTAAGGCATTGCCCAGAACATCGATTCAACTCAAGTAGAATGTGCGACTGTGGTTCAGACATTGCAGATTGTCAATAATAAAGTAACAAAATAATCATCGGAGATTGCACACGGCAAGAAAATGACGAATTCGTAATTTGTTATGTATTATGCAATTGATTTATACCTATGTTTTTAGTTACCTACTATTTTTTGTTATGACAACACTTGTTTTGTGATGTAATTATGTGATGTTTTGCATCACATTATAATTACATCACAAAACAAGTGTTGTCATTAATGTAACATACGTTAGACATTAGGCATTAACTTCATTTTTTAGTCATTGTCGTGACGTCATTACATTAGACATTATTGACGTCATTACGTTAGACATGTCTTTATATTACGTAAAGCATTAATGACTTTATAATTATGTTAGTTTTTTCTTTTGATACCCATATCACACCACTAAAGAGGGCCATTAGATGGACGTGATTTATCACTGATTTGCAATTTTTTTAATGTAAAATTATGTAAAACCAATTAGTAATTCCCTCTCGCCATCATCCTGAAATCAAATTCAAAACACAGCTTTCAAACATTCGCAAAACAACGCTTTAATTGAGTACAAATGAACTAGTCATGAATGTTTCACGATGTGTTAATTATTGCATAGGTACACACATGCTGCACAACCTACTCAAAACGTCAACATTTTAGAATCTGAAACGTATCATATTGCGCTGGCATAAGGTATAGATTTAGTCGAAGAATTTTAACAGATGGTATACTATAGCTTGTGGTTGACTGTACATTGATGACTGTGCGTTTTTTTAGCGAAAGCATTTGATAAGCGTTATATAAAAATAAAAAAAGCGTGTTGGTATTTATATTGATAAAGATAACTGGCAAGGTCAGTGAAACTTCTACTGTTGTGTAATTCGGACTGTTTTCTTTACATACGTGTACAAGGCCATGTTTATACAAGTGTAATAAGTATCCTTTAATTACCGGTGTAATTAGTATTCTACAGTTGCTCGACTCATGATTTTGTACTCCTGAGGGTTTTTGAGTGTTTTCATGTAAGTTTAAAATTTGGATATAAAAACTATGTGTGAATGTTACAACAGAATATATGTATTACCAGTATTATAATATTATTTACATCTATGTTTCAATTTATGAGGAATTTTATATAAAGAAATAATTTCGGAGTCAACACGTTAATAATTAGGATTGGCAAAGGTGATTTAGGTTGTATTACATATCAAACAAAAACGATATCAGTGGTTTTAATGTAGAACAATGTAGGATAAGAATGTTTTGTAGGTGTCTACATTTTTACAATAGGCCCAATTCTGAAAGAAATTGTTGTGGTATAAGTTATGGATTATTATCAATTCAGGATCAAGGTGTTTTAACGGAACAATTTTTAATTTTATTAAAAATACTTGGAAATCCGAATAATTAAGCCTGGCTCTGGAATGCGATTCTCGCAGTGTTCGACATACAAAAGTCGAGTGCTACGAACGTCTTGTCACGCTCACACATGAAATGTGAGCGAATGAGATAGGACTAATGTCGAATTTAACATTCCACCACGAGAATCCCCTTCCTGGCTTAATACAAAATGTTCCAGATAGTTTATAGGGAATGATTTCAAAGTTTGGTAAAATTTGAGTTAATACTTGTCTCCGGGTTTCAGGGTCTATTTTTTCAGAGCTATAGCTTTAATGGCTGGTTTACATTTGGTCAAATGTTTAGCGAAGTGGGTAAGGACAGTGGCGAGTAGAATGGCGAGTGCCTTGCTCTGGCCAGGCAAGAAATCTTGCAAAACAACTTGACTGGCCACTGTCCACCGGTTTACACCACTGTCCTAACTTCTCTAAATGCTTCACCAAGTGTAAACCAGCCATAAAGGATAGAAGTACCGGTTGTAGTAGTGTAAATGATCCTTCCACCTGTGTTGTGGAAGGATCTTTTACACTACTACGGCCGCCGTATACGGTTGAAACTGACACGGTAACCGAATGTCTTCGTTTTTAGCTACCTTCTAAATTATTGCTTAAAATATTGATATGCGATACACAGGCGCAAAGAAGCTCCCCTGCAACCACATATTCCACGCGGCGTGCCTGCGGCTGTGGTTCCAGCGACAGCAGACGTGCCCCACGTGTCGGCTGAACGTGCTGCGTGCGCCGGCGCCCGAGCCGACGCCCGCGCCGCCGCACGCGCCTCATCCGGCGCACCCCGCGCCCCCCACAGTGCCGCCCGCTCCCGCGCCGCAGCCGCCGCCCTTCCCCAACATGCCACCGCCACGTGAGTTGCAGTCATTAACCTTCGAGGAAGGTCTGATAAAAATTAGATCAGGGGTTTCCAAAATCTTGGAGTATATTTGATGTCAGATGGGATCTCTGGAACGGTAATAGCTAGGTGGTTCGAGTTTGAGCTCAAATGCTTAAGACCATGGAGCTCTTCCCACATCTGGAACCTCAAGGACCTGATGATGACTAGAAAAAAGTAAGGGGATCTCCATAATGTCATGTCGGGGTTTTTAATTTTTAGTTATTACGTATAATTACTAAGATGCCGCCGACATGTGTTGAAGTAATGTGCAGTACTAAAATGTTACTGATACGTATGTTACAGTAATTATAACACCGACACGTGTTGCAGTAGTTTTTACAGTAATAATTAATAATTCGCCGCCCCACGTAGGTTGCAATAATTTTCAGAGTACTAAGATGCCGCCAAAACGTGTTGCAGTTATTTGTATAGTACTAAGTTGCCGTTGACACGTATTGTTAGTAATTTTTCAGACTAAGATGCCACCGACGTGCATTTAGTTTTAAATGCGATATTAACCGAGATTTCTTGATTGTAGAATAATAGTAGTTATTATAGTCGACAATCATCTTTTTTTTTTGTATAAACCTATAATATTATTTGTATAGCTATGATGGCCTGGGGAGTGCCGCCCCCTCCGCCGCCGCGCCCCGCCACCCTCGCCAACTTGACCACCGCTGAACTACAGCGCATGGAAGGCACAGAGCGCAGGAACATCGAGGCTCGCCTACAAGTAACCATTTTGTACCTGTTTTAAAACTGGTTTTTTCTGAGCTCTTTAAAAGTTTTTTTTCTTTTCTGAACTTTTATTCTTAGTTTTCCTAGCTTTAAAGCTCAGAAAATTTCAAATGTATTTCAGCACACTCGAGTCTCTTTGACCAGGCCATGTAGGTGTTTATTGTAATAAAGTGCTTATTACACTTGACTGTATTCAGTGTGATTGAATTCAGCCAAGTGTAAATGCATTCACTACGGTTAGTCTGCGATTTAAAGTCTGTAAACAGCAGCCTGTCGAACTAGTCGACTAAATCCAGCAAGTGTAATTAAACACTTAATGTTACTAGTAATAAATCTATCTTTATGAAAAATTAGACTTTAAATTATAGACGAACTAAAAAGTAGACATCTCGCTTGCAAAGAGCGTTGCACGTTAATACTATTGTATTATATACTAGAAACTTAAGGAATATGAAGACCACATGTGTGAAAGAATCATCTAAATCAGTACAGTAGTTTTCGAGCAAATCACGACCATTCATGTCGGGTGAGAAAACACCCTTTTATGAAGCCGTTTAAAATATAATACATCGTAATTTTATGTGTATTGCAGCTACTCCGTGAAATCCAGTCGATGTTGGACGCCTCAGTCCTTCTGATGCAGCAGTACTCTACGGTGGTGGCCAACCTCCCGCAGAATTGCTCCAACGTGGCTACCCAAACTGAAATGTCGTAAGTACCTACATCATTTTGTAGCTTAGGGACAAGCAATGACATGTCGCTGGTTTTTGCGGCAGTTGCAAGAAACGTCCTTTGTTAATACCTTAAGTCTCGTGTCATCTCTGTCTAGAGCTATGTCGTAGAAAGAGATAGTATGTATTTCAATGAAGACAACACTAAGGATGCTCCATGCAACTGATATTTTGGCTATTCAATGTCAATGAGTAGATGGAAACAGGATAGAGTTGCATGATGCTCCATTATTTCTACCTACTGAGGTATATCAGAAATATAGTTTTTATTTTATATATTAGCTACGACAAACAGGCAGACGGGCCACCTGATGGTAAGTAGTCACCGTCGCCTAGAGACACGTGCAATACCAGGGGTATTGTGTATACGTGCAGGTATAGGGGTATACGTGCAGAGGGAGAGGACTTTTTTAACATTCTATTAGATGATACGAAAGTTATGGAAGAAGCCTTAACATTAAGGAGATTTCTTGCATCTGACGAATAATCTCCCACTTTTCATTATTACCATCACAGCCGAACAGAACCTTCTCCAGAGCCTTCGCCAGCGAAAGTGAAGACCGAGCCCGACGTTGTGCCAACCACTTCGAACTACAAACAGCCTTCGCCCGCGCCCTCCACGAGCAAAGCTGTCGTCAAGGAAGAGATACAGCCCGATGCTCTCATATCTGATACTACTGCTGTAGACTCTAGTAGGTAAGTCATTGATCATCATCACCCAGGTGTCATCTTCAAAAGTTTGGATGCTGCAGGAGGGCAAACTCACATGTTGCATGCAGCCTTATGGTATTTCAGTACTAGTATGTTGAGGCATAACCCATAATAAGAAATGATGACCAGAGTAGGCTGTTCATGATGATGTTAAAAGCTCTTTAGCTTAGTTACATCATAAGTTGAGATTTGAATTTTATGATTAACAGTTGTTGTTTGTTTTCTAGAGACAAGACTGACGCCGACGCGGAGGAGCTAAGAAGACGTAGACTGCAGAAATTCACTATGGAGAAATGAGCTTGTTGCATAATAAAATGAACTTTTTCGTTCCACTTTCCTAACTTACTATTTAATGTACAAAGTGTTTCGGTATGTGTAAGCATTGTGTATTCTAATCAAAACTAAATGTATTTATGTTCTTGTAAATATAATGGGATATACACATGAATACATTACATAAAAACTTTACTTTCTACCACATACTTCATTTTAGTTAGTAATAAAAAGATGAATTATTTCCTATTATGCTATTATTTATTGACTATTCTAATTTAATTGGTGCAATTCCTTAACAGTTATAGAAAGCATTTATGTATTCATATACTTTAGGGTTATAGTTCTCTAGTACTGGCATGCCACTGAAATATCGGCTGGAATCATAAAGCTTCACGTCATTCTTGCAGTACCATACATTCTTGGTGCCTTCTGTACTATTAACATTCAAAGTGTTCAGTTCTAAGACACCGAAGTGATATTTTTGTCCATCTGTTTGAATGCAGTTTATGTATACTGGTTCTGGTAGGTCTTTTATATCTTCCTGTAAGAACAATATTGATAGATGTAATTATTTTTATAGTTTTATGACATTCCATGGCATTGTTTGAGTATAAATAAATTACAGTTAATTTCTGTAATTTGTCTTGTCAATAGTAATTGCTTACCCCATGTAATTGCTTAGCATAAGCCGAGGCGACAGTAAATGCATTTGTCAGTGAACGTCCCAGGATTTGAATTGGAGTGACAGGGGTTTCATAGATATTGTTCACTTCTGTCCTGTTAAAATGCAGCCATGTTGTGTGTGGATGCTTCACAGTTACACTTGCGCGGATTGCTAAAAAGTCATTAGAATTTTTCTGAATATTTAACATAAAGAGGCATCAAGTTTAATACTAAAAGCTACTTACGATATTTGCTACTGTCACTGTAAAAGTGTTCTGGAGGCATTGTAACAGTATGTTTCACAGGATACAGGTCTGGAATTTCAATGAAAGGTATGTCTTTCTCAGTCATATCATGTTTTACTGGTTTGTTACTTGTCACCAGGATATGAGAGACTTCTTGGAACTGTATCAGTTCATCATCTTTGTCGAAAACTGTCTGGCTTTCGACATCATTCACTACATATTTGCTTTGGGTGACATCTGTGTCGCTACTCTTTTCAACAAGTTGTAGTAGTTTGTTGGTCAAAATTTGGCTGGAAAATGAAAATTAC
The DNA here is from genome assembly GCA_947369225.1 of Hofmannophila pseudospretella. Classification (NCBI taxonomy): domain Eukaryota; kingdom Metazoa; phylum Arthropoda; class Insecta; order Lepidoptera; family Oecophoridae; genus Hofmannophila; species Hofmannophila pseudospretella. Next base: position 7,979,088 of record OX376330.1, on the reverse strand, counting down.
AAGCTATTAGCAGAAATGTACATGGGTGGTTACCATGGTTTTTATATTTCATGTAACTTACTTTCGTCTTCTATCAGTGATGCCTAATATTCTAGGGAAGTTGTAAGCTGGTCTATTTGCATCTTTGATTTTGGGCAATTTCTTTTGTTCACAATCGAACACATTGGCTGACAGAATGGCTTTCTTCACTCCATCATGGATGGCCTTTGGAGCTGGTACTTCCGCCAGTTCCTCAATCCTTTGTGGTAGTTTATCTTCCGCTATTATGGTTTTGGTGAGAACCTGTGCTTGTGAAATACCTTCAAGGAGGACATTAGAATGTCTAAGTGTAAAACAAGGTCTTTCTTTGTAGGCTGGGTGATTTTCGTCTAGAGGAATAGCCCGCTCATATGGACCTACAATATTGAGTCTGAAAAAAGTAAAATTGTTCAAATAATACTCAACATTGGTACCAATCATCCAGAGTATCACTCCACTTGCCAAAATTAAACGAAATGCTACCTCACAGAATTTTAGCATTGTATTTTCCGCAGTCACAGCAGAATCAATACAATTGTCACAATATTGTATACATCTACCCAATATTGGTATAATAAATACCAACTAAGCAGAAAAAAAAGAGTAATCAAATCGTCGCTGGTGATTTTTTTACACCAAAATTCTATGATATATTCTATCCATGACTGTCAATTTTACTTGTTTAATGTGGTCGCATGTACCTGCATAGTAATGTTTAAAATTTACCTTTCCTTGACTTCAGGCTCTTCCTTCACAAATTCCAGCGCATCCTGAACCGGAATGCCTTTTGCCTTCAAGTATTCCTCGACTTTGGAATCGATAGGTACGCGTTTACCTTGCACAAGCCAATGCTTCTTGAACATAAAATCAATATGTTGTCTACTTAAAACCTGGGACAGCTTCATTTTCTTTTATTTTCTTTTAAACTACAAAAATATACCTATAACTCGCAAACCAACCACATAACCTAAAATCTTGTTGGTGTTTTTGTTTTTTAAGGCAAAGGGAACTGAGCCCATACAGCCATATCTGATGTAAACAATTTTCATGGTGTGGCACATTTATCTGGGAGAATCTTCCACGCTTTTGCACCATCCGAATCAAAGAAGAAGGCGTCCCGGACGCAGTATGGCTCTTCAAAATCCAGCCAAGGACGGATCGGGCTGCAGCGTTTTATTTAAAATCTTGACTTTATTTAGTAAAAAAAATCCAATTTGGAAAGGCAAAGGGATCTGAGCCCATACAGTCATATCAGAGTTTTTCCAATACATATAACATTCCATACATTTTTTCATATACGGTATTGCCAGCTCCGGATCAAAAAATGAATTGAAATCAATCAATGTTGTCCATCTGTTTTTAAATCGATAGGAATATTGAGTTAGGGAGTAGGGAGTATAGTTTAGGGAAAATTGTGCCCAAATATACCTAGTTTATGGAAATACGTTTTCCGTAAAAACAACACTAGGTAATCTTTTTGTGATGTCAGAAATTTAAAAGCAACAAAAAGACACCAATTTACGAAAGTAAATAAACTTCTTGCATTTGCATTAAATTTATTTTTAAATGCTGCACATTTTTATACGTAGTAATTTAGAAATACTTTCACCGTCCCTGTATAGATACCGACGTTTACAGTTCGTTTCAAAATATCATGATGATCTTTCGTATAATCTGTTGTTTAGATTGTAAATAACTATTCTTGATTCGTGTATCTAAAGTATACCATCAGTATAGTACTCAGTATAGTATAGTAAATCAGTATAGTATAGTGTATGTAAAGTACACCATCAGTAAGTATATCTAAAGTATACCACTAGCTAAAGTATACCATCTGTCAAAAATCTTCAATAAAATCTCAACCTTATGCCTGTTTAATATGGTATATTTCAGATTCTCAAATTTTGTACAAGCATAGCATAATATTCATAGGCGAAACTAAAATCTCTATGAATACGTTATTGTACGATATAAGTTGGGTTCTGATTATTCGGGATCATAGAATATTTAAGTTCGCGATAGTGGGCAACTCGGGTATTGATTTCGATTCAAACCTTAGATAGAGTACAGTCGGTCTGTTATACTTTGTTCTGTAAACTCTGACCAGGAATATAAAAAAACTCTGGCCATTTTCATAGTGAACTCCTAACACAGATTATAAAACTACTAATGGCGCCCTCTTGACAGGGTTTTTGTATTCATTGTCAGGGTTTATGTTTTTGTCATGATTTTTTGACATTCGTATGAATGTGTCAAATAGGCTGATATGTTGGCCTGGCCACACTTTGAGCGAGCATCGGTGTTTGAGCTCGAAGGATCACGAAAGCAGAAGACTCGAAAGGGTTTTGTAAAGTAGACAACAAATAATTTCGTAAATATATATATTTAAATTTATATCTTCCATCAATACATACAACGACACTTACACATTCAAAATTTGGCCATAACTACAATAGGTATCACTTTATAATGGCTTTCACTTATAGGATATGTAAATAACCTGTTTCATAGGTACACGTTGAACGGTTGAAGTAAAAAAAGTCGAAAATACACAGAATCCACAATCAGTTTTCTGTTTCAGGACATACTACTGATAACCTTGGTAAGGCGGGGAAGACATCGTTTTAAATTTAAAATTTAAGTAAATCGAATCATCGAGCACCGAGACTAAACTAAAAGAACCTAAAATGTCTCAAAACTTAAGAACATGATAAAAAAACTGGATTGCACCTTACAAAAAGTATAGTATTGATGGAGGAAGAATATTTTACAAAATAAACTTATCGAAATATCTTCGGTGTACGCTAGGAGCTATAAAAATTGAAAATAATACAACTAATTAATTTCATAACTAGTAAGACATTACAATCCCTTACCACGAGATCAGCGACAAGTGACGTCACCTGGTGTTGCTTTGCTTTCATTTATTTGGATACTCTCGGTTCGACGGTAATTTATAGGCATCGATTCCGGCTTGGCCGGAAAATATAAATGAAACTGTCTCGTTCACTCATAAACAAGATCTTAAAGAGTGAGGGTGACGTTTCGTTTAGCAAGTGACAAGGCAGAATTGACACCATGACTTGTATAAAATGGTGTCGATTACGGCGGAACTAAATCTAAAGCTAAACCTAAATGATATTTTACGCTCTCTCATATCCTGCTTGTCTTAGAGTGAGCGGGACATTTAATTTAAAAATGATTAAATTTAGCTAGTGGTACGCCGTAACCGACATCATTTTCTCATAAAAAAATCATAAACTAACGATACGGTTCATAGAAAATATTTATTGACTTTTATGTATATTATGAAACTAGACACAAATGAGATGTCCCTTTGGTAATTTCACAATATATTTTTTACCAATTGGTGGGTACATTAGATTTTAAAATCTTTGGACTTTTCTGCATTAAATATTCAATAGGTAGTCGTTTTATGTCCATTACCGTTCTAACTAATTTTTACCGCATATTGCAACAATTTGCGATTCAAACATACAACACTTAATACACTATAATATAATACCTAATTATTTTATAAAGTAACAAAAATTAACTTATATTTACAGTTATCGTTAAAATTATAGCAGAATTTTACTATTTTTAGCACTAAAGTTTTCATTTCATTTTCGTCATAGATTGGTTTATCCAGCACATTCGAAGTAAATAAAGTTTAAGAATACAAAATAAGATAAAAGACTATGAAATTGGTCTGTGACTATACAGTTTAAAAATTAATTTCAATCGTAGTGCCCCCCTAATACTGGCGCTTATATGCGTTGAATCGAATGAGAATGATCAATGTTCGAAATGGAATACCTAACAATGGCGTGAATATAAGGCACCGTTGGTTTCATTGGGACTAAATATAAATAATTTATGAATGTAGCTGTAATGATTATGGTTGTTTAAGGCATGTATGCATTTTTCAATATATCTGTTATGTTTCATGTTACACATCTTTGTTTGCATATGTGTTCCCCTAACGAACATCGAACAGCGTGTCCATACATACGACTGATCGATGTTCGTGTTAGTGATGTTCGAGTTCAAAAGTGCGTACAAGCCTTTACACGTTTATTACTAAGTAATTAGTTACACTGGTGGCTGTTTATGAGATCAAATTCGACATCTGAAAGTTGTATTTAAATAAGAAAATGTAAGAATGCGTTGAATGTAAGTCAACAATTACAGTTTGACTACTAAAAGCCACCTTTGCTTTCTATTTTATTAAAGTTTTTAGCAAATTTTGTGACTGTACAGTAAAATAAAGTCCAAATCAGGACTTCAAAAAAAAAACACTTTACGTATGTTTGAACTAGCTAAAGAGTGGCAGGTTGCCAAGTGCCCTACTAATGGTCTGCGTGGCTGTGAGTGAGGACCGCGTGAGGTGAGAGGCGAGTCGCGATCGAGGCGCGTGATTCGGTTCAGTCGTCGTCTTTCTTCTCCATCTTGGGTTCGTACATCGCGTGCAGTTGTTCGGGCGATATTCTGGAAATTTAATCTGTTATTAGAAACAAGAAAAGAAGAATGCTTGTTTTCGAGTGCTTTGGTTTCTATTTTATGTAATTTGATAAGTACTGAATAACAAAAAATATTTGGCGATTATATTACTAAGTCTTCTTCTTCAATTTAAGAGCTATGCTCTTGTCGGTGTAGTAAACGCCACTGTGTCCTGTCTAGGGCCTTTTCCTTGACCTCCTTATACGACGCAACGCCAGCCTTCTCTTTGATTTGATCGAAGTAGCTTATCCTCGGTCTTCCTCTTCCCCGCTTGCCTTCAACTTTTCCTTCTATAAGGTTTCTTATGTATTCGTCGTGTCGTATAAGGTGGCCCACCATATTTCCCCTTCTATTTTCAATAGCCTTTAAGATGTTTCTCTTTTCTTTTACTCTCTTCAGTACCTCTTCATTTGTCACTCTCTCTGTCCAGCTTATCCTTTCCATCCTCCTCCAACACCACATCTCAAACGCCTCTAAATATTGTCTATCTCTCTGAGTCATGGTCCAAGTTTCGCATCCGTAAAGGGCTATGCTCCACACAAAGGATTTAACAAATTTCTTTTTCTAAGTATATATTGGAATTAACTTGTAGTGAACTTTCGTGTTCTCTATGTTCCAAAGTATGTAGGTAAATTAATTAGTCAATATTAAAAACATTATTGTAATCGAGTTACATTGGTAGGGGAAAACATCAGCAGCACTGTACTGATGATTCGGAGAATTCAAGAGGGGTTTTTGATTAAAAAAAATCTATTTTACTAAATCAAAAGCGAAGATGAGGTCGTAAACCGAACAGAAGATGGTTCAGGGATCGTGGTCCATGTTTTTAGTCCCATAGTTGGTCCACGACCCTCAATTAGGGGTCATACGAAACGAGTAAGTTGTGCCCACATTTTGGTAGCGTAGAAGGGTACCGTAGACCCTACGGCCATAGAAAATACTAGAGTGGCATCCTCACCCGAGCAAACTCTGCAGGTCGCAAACGAAACGGTACACGTAGCGCTTGCCGGCGGTCTTGTGGATGATGTTCTTATCGTAGTAGTAGCGCAGACCGCGCGACAGCTTCTCGTAGTTCATCTTGGGCTTGTTCTTGCGGATGCCCCATCGGCGAGCCACCTGCAAACATATTACAGGCGTGTTGAATAAAAAGCTATTCGGAAATATGAGTAGGTGAATAATAATTAGTTGGTATGATATATTTTCCCCATTATCGTAAGTATCGCCGTCTATTATCATATTTATTTTGCTGTTTTGCTACGCCGTAGCAGGGAAAACCGTAGCCGCTACGAGTATTCTAGTTTTCTTTTAAGCAGCCTATTAATGTCCCCACTGTTGCGGCACAGGCCTCCCCTTGAACAAGGGGGTACGGACCATGATCCACCGAGCGGGCCCAGTGCTGATTGGTGGATTTCACTCGCCTTCGAAAACTTTTTAATTTCCTCAGACATGCAGGTTTCCTCACGATGTTTTCCTTCACCGTTAGAACAGTAGTAGCTTAAGCTTGTGTTTAGTGTTAAAGTTGTCACTATATAGGTACTAGCTAAATGTACTGCATTATATGCACATTTAATCTCATTTCATTTAAAATGCCGCCAACTAGGCGGCGTTTTCGAGAGGTAGTTGACGAATGGATACACAATCATCCCGAATTACAGTTCGATGGAGTTGTCATAAAGTGTACGATCTGCAATTTGCAAATTTCTCCGCGTAAGAATGTAGTCGACAAACATCTGTCCAGTAATCGACATGTAAGGAGTAAAAGTGGTATAAACAGTGGAAGTTTCTTTTTTGATCTCGCAGAAATGAAGATAAGTACCAAAATTCCCTGGAATACACTCAACAATATCATTTTTGACAATGGACCATTTTTTCATTCTCTAAGACCAATGGTTCCTTATAAATATTTCTTCTTTTCTATATTCTGCCAGCACAAGCTAACCTCAATAGATGTTAAATCTTTTTCACATTATTATGCCAATTCATTTCACGAAAAAAAAAGTGAAACTAGCTTACGAATGGTTACTTTTATCCAACTAAGGCCCTGTTACTGAATCCAAATTACGATCACTGGTTATAACGCAACAAAAGTTCTGCTTATAACTTCAAAAGCTACTACAAAAGTAGCTGGTATTGATTTCAAAAATAGCAACTTTTCTTGTACTATTTTGGATTACAGATAGAAATTTGATTAGATTTTTTATAGTACCTATTTAATTTCTGAATTATATACAAATATTCTCAATAATAATCTATATCAGTACTGATTCTGAATATGAAGTTTATATTACTTTAAAATAATCTCAATAAAGGCCAACAAAAACATGAACATTTTATCACCTATATTCCAAGAAAAGAACTGTAGTCAACCAAAGAATCTCACCTCATCGGGGTCTGTGAGCTTGAACTCCCAGCCATCTCCGGTCCACGAGATGAAACCCTGGCAACTCTTGTCGGTGAGGAGCTCCAGGAGGAACTGCCACAGCTGGATGGGCCCTGAACCTGTACAACATAGTACACAGTTGCTTTACGATATACGACTTATACCTACACTTAACAAGGAGGTTACACAAACTTGGGCTACGAGTTCTTGTTGTAGGCAACTTTGTAATAATGTTTTCTACTCCCATTTGGTAATTTGTTCAATGTGAAACCACACACAGCAACACAAACTACTTCATTCCCAATGATCATTACGTAATGAACGTCGCGGTGTCGTAATATTCATTATGACACCGCTAATCTGCATTACGATACCGTCATCTCATTAAGTACAAAATTAATAGTTAAAAAAATATATCACGGAAAATAACATTTGTCGCGTGAAAACAATATTTTTGTTCTATTTTTTTTTAAATGCCGACGACTCGAGTCGACAACTTGGACCACACACTGTTGTACACGGAGTTTTGACTAGCTGTTGATTTGTGCAATAATTTTTTTAGGTTAATACCGTATTCCAGTCGGACTTTTAGTTTCATTCAGAGATATTCAATGCTCAATTATTTGTATCGCCGGGCAACTCCATTTCGTAACCAGATTAATTTCGACCAAATTTTTTCACCCTACGAGAAGACTACTTAATTCGATTACTGTGATTTTGATGTATAAGTGATCATAAGGATCGAGAACGAACCGGTAAAGCAAGGTCCGGACGCGGGATAGGCCAGCTTGTCCTGCGGTATCAGCGCATGCTGCTCGCTCGGCCACTCGCCCCAGTCGGCGCACGCGCCGCCGTACTCCGTCGCGTAACCCTCCCCGTAGCCTTCGCCGCCGTACCTGCCTCCCGTACCTGCAAACAAATAAGACGTAGGTAAGTTTCAAAACGTAATCTAATTGATATAATCAAGCGTTACTTTGTGGAGATCCATTATAATTATAAAAAATATTTGGGGAAGAAGGACCCGATCGCAAAATTCTCCCCAGTTGGGGAGGGTGAATCCGAGAGTAAGTGGCGGGTCCTTCTTCCCCAAAATACGGCTTTCAAGGCGCGACATAGGCTTCAGTTTATGTCCGCGATAGAGTAGAGTAGTAGAGTATAACCAAATTCACCATAGCGCTACTATAGTCCAATTTCTGTGCCCGAAGCAGTTTTCCACACCAATGGACCTACATTCATTCTATAAATCAGTAATTTTGTTTATGACATAAGAAAAGGCTTCAACCTTTTGCCAATGGACCTGCTCATTGCCGTAGAACGGAGGTTGGGTTGGGGGTTCAAAATCGCCCTCCCCCTTCCCGAAATACAGTCAATTAATCCCTTCTCCCGAAACCACCTCTCCAGAAACCTCAACTAAAACGACATTTACCTATGGCTGTGCTTGCTAATTACATTTACCGCAGATTTATAATATGAAAGGCCATTAATTACAATTACGAAATATAATTTTTAATGAAAAATACATATATTGGTAAAGTTGATCATAGCTAAGTATAGATTATAGACCAATTGAACTGAAAATAAATAATAAATTAAAAGATACCGATTAGCGTCTGTTTACAAAAGCTGGAAACACGACACTGCGTGAATTAATCATAAGATAAAAGATTCGAGTCGTGACAACTCGAAGTTGAATGTGTTTATTAATTTAGCTCTTAGCTTTGCTGACGTTTAAAACTTGTATACTAGAGTTTTTGTTTGAAACGGTCGGCAAAGTGAACATAGTAAGAGAAGTAAGTCGATTAAATGTAATTAGTAATTAGGTACGTTCTTTACCGTGCGTAGAGCATTGCGTGCGTTCCGGAACTCGTGGGAAGCAAGATGTCTCGAGACTAGTTCCAATTCCAAGTGATCACGTTGTGTGTGATACTGATAAGTTTCTACTGACTACAAACAAGTTACTACTACTCATCCTCAATCGGCGCGATCCTAGCTCAATAGGAAACTGTCTAATAAAAACTAAGTACCTATGTTTAGTGGCCAATCTATTGTCAGAGTTGTTGTTGACATAGCCTACGACATACGAATGCTGTCGGATGACAATAGCCGGGAACGACAACTTAATGTGTTCTCCGAGGCACGAAGTGACTCAAATATGAAAATGTGCCACTAACCATTAGTGCCACATTTTGGATCGCTTCACTCATTCTGGTACTGACCGCGGCCAACGTTGTTTAAGCTAAACGTAATTTCGCTAGTTTCCAAGTAACAATTAAAAAAAATAATTAAGAATTAGACATAAATTGTTGGTCAAATGTGAAAATAGAATTAAAATTAGTTAAAAAATAAAATAGCTATATGCAATAAAAAATCATAAGATAGAAAGAAACAGCAATATTATATCGTGACGTCACCGTGTAATAGCGCCATACAAGCAGGTCCTTGACTACATATAAGATACTGTTTTGCTAGAAAGGTACAGTGCATCTCTCCACTACTAACTTAAATCATTAATATGTCTGATGTTAGTTGAGATATCTAAAAACGAATTTTAGATCCTTCTTCCGGATGTCCATGTAAGTTGATTGATGGAATAAAAAAAATATAGTCAAATACCCAATTACTGTCGGACCATGAGCTATGGACTATGAGCCCGTCGAGCATACAATGTACTAAACAAGATGGTCAAAGACGAGTCGAGCCTCACGCTCTATAGGGATCTTAAGCATTCAAAGACGAGTCGAGCCTCACGCTCTATAGGGAAGGCAACATCGTGCCACATTGTGGCATGCTACAATGCCGTATCGCTAAAATTGTGTGTCATGACGATTTTTGCGATAACGTGCGTCATTGTATAGCAAAACGGCTTTGTAGCATGCCACAATGTTGCACGATGTTGCCTCGACGTAAAACAGACTTTACACGTCCGCCGCTGTAAAGGACTCACCTCTGGGATATGGCTTGGTGTATCCATGCGGTTGGTACTTGTGTTCTGTGTGCGCGAGCAGCGGCTGCGTGTGCGCGTGCGCGTGGTGGTAATACTCGTCGAGGTAGGGCTGCGCAGGTTGCGCGGGCGGCGCGGGGTGTGCCGGGTACTCCTGGACAAAGTCAAAAGTTAAAATGTTTCATTCTATGTACCTATTTTTATCAGTGTTTTAAAGGCTTTGGTATACGTCAAAATGACCATGTCTAAGCCTCTTCATGGCACAAGAAGACAGACAAAACAGCTACGGTTTGCATGATGTCATTGTTTCACGCACAAAGGTACGTCATTAACCAACTGAGTGTTACTGAAACTCAAACTTTTTATTGTTTCATGTTGTAATACAGGTGTTAGGTACCACACCTTATTTTTAGTGTTACCATTAATGGATGCCAAACAATTGTGCAATGTTTACCATAAAAATATATTCCATGATTTTTAAATTATTAAATGATATAATTAATTATGTTCACGCATTTGAACATCGAAATTTTGTATTAAATATATTTAAAATTTGTAACAGTATGTGTGAGAGTGTGCAATTGGGCAGGAATAGCTACTCGAGTGACCTTTGTGCGTGAAAAGTCATGTAATCCCAAGCTGTTTTGCCTGGTGAAGAATGAGCCGTCTTTTTATGCCATGAGCCTCTTTATCATTTTTAACCCCCGACCAATCGAGGAAGGGCGTGTTATAAGTTTCCCACGTTTGTCTGTCGGTCTGGTTGTCTGTGGCAACTGGCACCGTAACTTAACAACGGATGGTCCGATTTGGACCCCGTTTTTTACAAATTAAAGAGAGTTTTGTCAAGAGTGTTCTTAGCTAGGTCTGATAAACATTGGACCAGTGGTTTCCATGTTCTTGGAGTATCTTTGATGTCAGATGGGATATCTGGAACGGTAATAGCTACGAGTAGATAGTTCGTATTTGAGCTCTAATATTTAGGCCATGATGCGCTTCCGACAACTGAAACCTTGAGGATCTGATGATAACCAGGGAAACGTAAGCAAACCTCATTTTCACAATATGAAACTGGAAGAATTGGAAGATTATCAGCCCGCCGAAACTATTTTAGTTAGATGGGGTCTTCTCGGACTAAAGTTGTAGAGAATCCTGAGACATCAAGAGAATTACAAGAGAAAAAAATAATTAAAGATGGCGGCCAAAAAATAATGTGGAGCTAGGAATTTGAAGAGAGCTATGGCGAGGTGAAGGCCGAGCTCCGCGTACGGGGGTAGCCCGGAGCGTCCCCCCGCCTTCAGGCGCCGCAGGTCTAACTTGTTGAATATTTTTAGCCATGTCAGATGAAAATTGGATCAGTGGTTCTAATATCTTGGAGTATCTTGGGATATTGGAGTATGATGGGATCTCTGTAACGGTAACAGTTAGGTAGTTCGAGTTTAAGCTCAAATGTTTATGATCATGGTGATCTTCCCACATCTGGAACCTTGAGGATCTGATGATGATTAGGAAAAAGTAAGGGGGTTTTGACAATGGTACGTCGAGAGTTTCTTAAATTTTTAATTAAGAGTTATTTTTATCAATTTTTAGAGGCTTTGGTACATGATATGGTTGCAACGTTAACCTCGTTAGGGTCACTAAGATAAGATCTTTATCATTTATACCTGTTGGTAGTACTCGTCGAGGGGGGAGGTGGCGGCCGGCGCCGGCGTCGCTGTGGGGGCTGCCGCGCCGCCGCTGGCTTCCGTGTAGCCGTATGCGTTGGGCTCCCTGGGACCGCCTGTTGTGTAGCCTCCTGGAATGGAAAGGATACGATGCTGTTAGGTCTGTTTTGAAGTTTTATGGATCTTTTAATGTATTTGCTAAATTGGAGTCTAATAGTTGAAGATAATTCCATAATATGTCTTAAAGAATTTCAAATCTTCTACGATCCTTAAAGGTTTAAGATTAAGAACTCTTGGACAGGTAAATTATTTCATTTTCTTGGTTGGTTTTGTATCTACCATACACACTTCCATTATTTACCTAACACCTGTTTAAGATCGAACAGTCTATTATTATCTGAAGAATCGAGCTGAGATTTGATTTGAACATGATGTAAGGAAAAACCTGCCTCTACTCTGACGGGCGTACCCCTAAATCATAGCTACATACTCAGCACAGCATGATAATCCGCCGTTTAATGATAAGTAATGTAAGCAAAAGAAAAATGGAGATTTTGTTTCTAGACAATAAATATACAGGACCTTGATGCCCAAAGATCAAATTTCTACATAGAAAAACGTTCTTGGTCCTTCCCTCTAGGCAAAAAGTGAGTTTCTTCCATGAATAGCACTCTTTTCCATTACTCATATGTTATTAAACGGGTTTCACGAGCACCTCTCGAAGACAAAGAGCGTACAGACAAAAATTTCACAAAAAAAATCAGGACATGGCATGTAGTCGCACACTGCGGCGGCGCGGGCGCAGACTACCGAAGCGCGACGGTCGCGGTTCACGGCGCGCCCTTTGTTCTGCGCGTGCGCCGCGCGGCTGGACTCGCGTCCCACCTCGAGCCCCTCCGCCGAAGCTATACCGTTCCGTGATTTATATGGTTACGTCTATGGTTTGCAATTATATATACCTATTATTATGTGCACTTGAAAACTACATGAATGTATTTTTCTGAAATTATCCCGTCCGTTTTAAATGAAGTCTCCTTTACGAGTTGTTAGGTTAGCATAGTAACTAATACCATATATTTACTTAAAGGTAATAAGGCGTAAGTTACATAGATGTGTACGAGATTGCGCACTAGGAATTTTGGACTTTTGGTAGATCGAGTTTTCTAGTAGAACTCCAAATTGACACAGCTCTAATAGAAAATGGTAGGCATTCTTGAGCCTAAAAAACTAAGCCGACCTTAGCTAATCTAAAATATCAATAAAAACACGGTTATCTTCTTCTGAGAAACCTTACAGCTATAGAATTCCTGAATTGTTGTTCTTTTTTTTTACAATCGTGCAAGCCAAAAAACACGTCACGTCGTTATACAATGGAAAAATAGTAAAAATGAAAAATATAAAAAAATAATTAACTTTTTTTTTATAACTTTCTCCATACAAAAGACATCAATGAGCGCCTTTTCTTTATTTATATTTTTTTACATATTAAAATAAAATTTTCAATTTCTGAACACAAAGTAATGTATGGAATTAAGTAATATCGCGTAAGCACTAACATATATAACGTACAGTCAGTACACGTAGATCTACATCTATGCCATTCTTAATACATACGAACACAAAGGCCATAATCGAACACAAAGTTTTCATTATGTGATAGACCATATTTTGTACTTACATGTATAAAGTACATGTACCTATGTATGTATGTGTCGGGGTCAGCACTCCGCACACTCATTGTCTGACCGTTGGCTCTGCTTGTGATGACGCTTTATTCTCTCGGTATGTGAACCATAGCTAGAGTGCCCAACGAGGTGTGAAGCTGGAAATGATCTCGACTTTCTGATGAATTTTCATTTGGGAAAACGAAAATGTAAAAAAGAAGTAGGTAGTAAAGTAAAATCGTCAACTCAACATGTAAAAGACCCTGTTTGAAATATTTTTTTTAATATTCATTTTAAATTTAAACAAGTTAACCATGCGTATGTTGTTCACAAAATAGTAGATTGTCTAACTAGTGTGCGAAATACCAAATTGTCGGTGCTATTTCGCACCACGAGCTGTAGACGAGTGTTGTCGCTACACGTGGTCTTACCGCACGTGATAGACATGATATTTTTTGTTACACCTGCGAAAAACGAACAAAATAAAAAATAAATAAAAATAACTAAATCTAGTTAGCCGTCCTTGTATACATTATGTTAAGGCAGCAAGCGGATGATGAGGACGCGCGTCTGGGCGAGCTTTTCTTCCTAATTTTTACAATAACGGCTGTGGGTGGGAGTTGAAATGGCTATAGCTTGCTATGGCTTTCAACTAGTCTAAATAAAAATAACATCGATAGTAAGTAGGAGTCTGTAGGTAAATGACAACAGTAGCATATGTTTATTATACACTCTTTGCATATTGAGCTGAAAGTTTCTTGCGCCGCTTCTTTCCTTTCAGCTATAGCACCTTACGAAGCGGTGGAATAGTAAAAAAAATAACGTTGTAAAAATGTACTATACGGTAGATACATACATTCAACAAAAACTTTTTGATTTTTGATTTTTTTTGTGGTTAACCGACGTACTCTCACTGGCAGTTGGTAATTGATGTATGTGAATGACGGTACGGGCCGCTGACCGTAATTCGTCTACCCGTCTGTGCTGTACGTTTATGACATGATTTGCTTTCATGCACAGTGTGCGTGACATTTTGTCTGTCAATAACCGTTGTGGGGTCACTGGGCGGTGGGTACGGAACGCACCTTGCGGTTGGAATCGGTCACGATATTAAGGTTTGTTATATACACCAGGGACAAAAATAAAACATACAACATAAAGAGAGGTACAATACAATGTGCAGAAGGCGCCCTTATCGCTTTAAGCGATATCTTCCAGGCAACCTTCGGGTGATGGAAAAATCATATGATACATAATATAATAAATAAAATAAATAATAAAATATAAATTTATTCATGCAGACAGTATCTTTTACATTTTCTCAGATTTCCCTGGCTCCCACACTAGGATACCCTGTGTTCTGGGGGCAAGTCTCTTCCGATAAATAAATTATGAAAAAACATAAGCCAATGCTAAATTAAACAGTTAAGTATGCGTGTATGTGGTGTGTGTGAGGAGTGTGTGCGGGAGATGGCGTGTGTGTGATGTGTGTATACGGGTGCAAATAGCGCATGAAATAGATACTACCCTCAAAAAAAATATAACAATAATAAAGAATGCAAACCCTTGCACGCTGCAATGCTGTAGTAATAATATTACGCAAATACTATAATATTTACAGAAATATAATAACTTAATATATAATCAAAAATATAATAAACAAATAAATAACACACATCATATGCTAAAAATAAACTGCATTAGAAAACAAATGGTTAGGCTGAATATTATTTTCAACAAAAAAAGGGTGGTACAAAATATACGAGAAAAATATCGAATATCCCAGTAAACTCCCTTTATACACATTATAGAGTGCCTTAGTAGCAATTGATCTGGCCTAGTTGGGATGTTTTTATATAGTGGACGCTATATTTACTCGTATGTAGTAGTAAAGTAGTAGGTAAGTATATACCTACTTGAAACTATTTTAGGACAAATATATTTATTACTTTGAACTATTTTACCAGCAACTAGCGACGTTAATTGTTATCGCTCTGCCTTCTGTCAGTCGTAATTATTCATTTGCATGACTATTTTAGATTCAAAAGTAGAGTCGTGGTATTAATTAATAATTGGTCATCATCAGCAGCCTACTCTAGTCCACTGCTGGATATAGGCCTCTCCCAGGGCGCGCCATTGAGCCCGATCTTCGGCTCTTCTCATCCAGTCGCTGCCAGTCACCTTGCACAGATCGTCGCTCCATCTAGCAGGTCCCACACTACGTTTGCCCAAACGCGGTCTCCACTCCAGAACTCGTCTACCCCAGCGATTGTCGGTACTGTGACAGATGTGACCGGCCCACTGCCACTTCAGCTTGCTAATCTTATGAGCTATGTCGATAACTTTTGTTCTATGCCGGATCTCCTCATTTCTGATTCAATCCAGCAGAGATACTCCGAGCATAGCTCTTTCCATAGCACGCTGAGCGACTTTTAATTTGTGAACCAGTCGCACCGTCAGTGTCCACGTTTCGGCTCCGTAGGTCATTACTGGTAGGACGCACTGGTTAAAGACTCTTGTCTTTAGACATTGAGGTATGGGCGACGAGAAGATGTCACCAACTGTTCATAATTTAAACAGACATTCAAATAATTTTGGTTAAAAAATAATAAATAAAATAATAAGTATCTTAGCTAGATATTTATCCTAGGATAGTTTATATAGTAAACAGAATCCCACAAAAAACATAAATATGAAAAAGTTGCCAAGTTTGGTGCGAGGAACCGATAGGCCTGTCGGCTTCGCCGTTCATCACCAGATTCGTTAGATCTCCATTCTTTTGAATGCCAAATTCAATTAACGTTCCTTCAAACTTACCTACAGAAATATATAGCATAGCATAACTCTCACGTTTATAATCTCCGAGGGGATAGATAGAGGAACCATAGGTAGTAGAAATATAACATTGTTTTAACATAAAAATTATTGCTTGCTTATTTAGTAAACAGAATTAATGAAGTGCCACAATAATATTTCTAAACATTAGTCGTTACTTTGTCTCACGCACGTTTTTACGTAATTTACTGTCTACAAAACGGAAATAAACAAATTCCTCCTACACCCTAAATCAGTACTTTTTACATTACTGACTGAAAATGAACGAAATATCTATTAAAAAGAACAAAAGACGACGACAAATCATTGGCTGTCACAGCGGCAAATAGAACTATTTTAATGAGGCACGAGCGGCTAATTACAATTCCCTTCAGTCGAGAACATCGATAAATTACAAGGAAAACATAAGAAAACACGTAAAAATAACATAAAAAGATCTCCCGGGATTGACCCCGCGACCTGTCGTAAGTCAGAGCTGCCACGCTCACTCAACACGCATGGTTAACTTTTGTTTAAGGGTGTATATTCGGTCCAAGATATTTTCTCAAAGATGCTCGCAAAACATTCGAATTTTGAGCCAGGGAAGTACTCTCGAAGCCAAATACTTATTAAAAAAAAATTGACGACAGTAATGGATTTTCATACATCCTTACCGGGCTAAGGCCAGGAATCACTAACCTGTAATAAATCTATATATCTATAGACACAGATATTACAGGTCAGTGCCAGGAATCCTCTCGTCTTTTGTTTTCACTTTTTTAAATCGAATTGTAACATCAAAACGAAGTGCGGTGCGGACTAAAGAGATTTCATTCGATTACGTGCACCGGTAGCGTGACACCACCAGCGCGAGCAGCTCCAGCTCATACTGACAACGCCACTTCTTTCCTTTTATGGACGTCTAGTACTTTCGACTTGGAATTATTATTTGGAATGCGATTTTTTAAATTTCCTCGCATTATTTGAGAAAAGCACTATACAAGTATCGGCCGAAATAGCCATTTTGGCCTTGGATCGTTAAAAGGTCTCTCCTACGGCTCGGCCTTTCAATATGATCCGCGGTCAGTAATGGCTAATTTCGTGGCCTCCGAGAGTCAAAATTCAGCTCCGTTGCCCTTCCTCACCTCTAGAAGTTTCTGTTTTCCCATCACTGGTTATCTCAATGTGCAGGTTTCAGAGCAGTCGGTAAATGTACGTAAGTCTTCGAAAAAAAACGGAAAAACTTATACGTACATGGCACTGCATGGTTTCGAACCCGGACCTCCCGCACGGGAGTCCCGCGTCTTAGCCACTAGGCCACCGACGCTCTCATCTCAGTATTTCAAAGCAATAGGAATAAATCTGAGCGTTCTGCGCCAATGGTCGTTTGTAGCGGCGACCTTTCGACCCGCGCGCGCGGGGCGGGGCTCTCCAATGAGGCGAGGCCACGCCCCCCCGAGACTCTCCCCCCCTCGCCTCGCCGGCTCCACGCCCCGCGCACATCTCGCGAGAGCGAGCTTTTGTACCAGCATCTTTTGTACCAGTCATCTCTATCGCCAATCATAATTTACGATGTCACACTTTATCTGTATGTCTTTTTTCGCTCGAAGAGAATGTTGAGTAATTTAAGAACTCATATTACTTCTGTATTTTCTTCCGATGCTGCCAATGTTTTAATTTGAAACTTTAATGACTATGAAAATAAAAATCCTGTCCTGTCCTGTCCTCTACACTGATCCCTTTTTATAAAAAAAGAATCAGTTTGTTTTCTTTTTTTTTCATTTTTCCTGTTTTATATAAGTGAGAAATAGTTTCATTTCATTACGCAATATGTTGAAGATTTTTATATTCCTTGTCAAGTTAATATAAGTTAAAAACGTGCAATTAGCAACTAGTTATTGTTTTGAGACAAAACGTTGCACACTTCTTCTCGTGTCCGTTGAGATGACAGGTCCAAAATATTTAAATTTTGACATTAGTCCCCCGCTACTGCCTTAGGCCCCTCGAAAGACGAAAGAACACCCATAGAACTCATCTTATCTTATATCAAGATTTCATCTGTGGCTATATTATCAAGCTTTCTTATTACCAATTTCTTAAAATGGAACGTAAAAAGCATGATTTCGAGTCATACTTTTTATCACTAGTGACAAGATTCAGAAATAATAGTCTCTAGTAGTTCTATACTCACGTTTCACGTCAGATGTAGGTGTAGATCTACATACCTACTTATAAATTGAAGTGTATTTTTATAAGTCACCGATTCTGGCGTGTCATTGTCTAAGTTAAAAAAAACATCACTAAATAAAACGTCACCCTCACTCAGCGTGACTATTTCTTTAGGTCTAGCGGCCATTCCAGAATCGGTGCCAAAGTTAGGTTAGTTCATAATACAAACCCAAAATAGAGTTGTCAAGAAGATATATTCTGCACAATACTTACGTGGCGCTAGTGCTGAGTTTTAATTTAACCTCCATAGAAGAATAAAGAAAAATAAGGTGACTTTTCAAATTTCGCGGGCTACGTACATTCGATTTTCGATTTTTTTGTTTAGTTATGTTGGTACACATGTCCCCAATATATGTTGACAATATCAGCCATTTCGCTTATTTAGTTTATTTTTGCCAGCTTAGACGTTAGACGTGTTTTGGTGTGCTTGGCAATTTTTTATTATCGAAATAATGGATCAAAGACCGTGATCATGCCTCAGCCACAGTATTCACCGGATTTGGCACCCTGCGACTTTTTCCTGTTCCTAAAACTGAAAAGACCCATGAAAGGTTTAAGGCCATAACAAAAATCGCATGTCAGAAGTGCTTCGAGGATTGGAAAAAGCGCTGGCACAAGTGTATTATATCTGAGGGGGATTACTTTGAAGAGGACAACATAGAAATTGATGAATAAATAAATATTATTCGAGAAAAATAAAGTCACCTTATTTTTTGAACAAACAGTGTACTTTTATTATCTGCGTTGTGGAGATTGGGAGTTAATGTCGATTAACCAACTTAGAAAGTGGCAGAATATACGAGACACATGCGACAGTAACCTTAGACCTCTCGGCAGCTGCGACGCGGCTCGTCCAACTTTTTTACTTGTTCTCTCCGAAACTCGAGACCCGCGAAAATATTCTTTTTTTTTACTGAGCACGCGCTAAGCCATATGGTGCGATGACAGCCAAGCAACGAGCATTTTTTTTGTTGCAAATGTTTATTATTCTTATTAGAAAACGTCGTAAGCAAGCTGATAGCATGTGTACTGAAATCTATTTGGATTTTGATCGTTTAGCTGTATAGCGTTTCAGCATTACTAAGCAGAGTATTCCTTTATGCACTAAATTTAATGGCCTAAAGAATTCTTGCTCCCAGAGCATAAAATATTTAAAAACTAGTTCACAAAATGTTACGCGTCATTGTAACACCATAAAAGGTGCGATATCCATGTGCGATTCCTACTCTGCACGCATTTCGTAATTTTTTAGAGATTACCTAATTGTGCCAAAAATTTTGTGCCCTAGTGAATGGCTGATTTTATAATTTTGCACGGCATGTTTTATCGTCACGATTTAACAGGAAAGCAAAATGTATGGAAATGTAGTTTCTATTAATGTAGTTGACAATTGGTAGTGTGTACCTACAGGAATATTAAAGATGTGTGAGTGAGGTCACCCTCGCGCCTCCCGCCCCGCTTCCTACCTACCGATAGAAATCGTGGACGGTAACGGCACGGTAATCTTAAAAGCGCCCATTAGGTCGTAGCTATAGGAAAAAGGATCTTAAAATATTTAAAAATGGTTTAAAATGTCATAATAAGTACATCTTCTATAATAATCGTGGCATTATTTGAATTTAGAATAATTCGTGGCAAGCCCGCTGGCTCGTCGCACACTGCGCCAATTCCCATTTGGGAGCGGAAGTCGAAATATGAATTTTTAAAATTAGAAGCACCGAGCGCAGGTGAGCGTTCGGTGCCAGCCCGAATGACTCCCGACCGATGCTTCGTTTTGACATACCTAAATATTGTGGCATAATTAATTGTAAATTTAAAAGTATGTATAGGTATCCTGGCGAATAAAGCAATTTTGTTACCATTGCCTCTTTAAAACCGTTCAAACATGATAAAATTGAGATGTAGGTATTATCGTTTATTAGCCTGTTACTGCTAAATATCCTTTTGGTTTTCAACTTCTTAATTATACTTACATATTTTTAACAACAGCTGCAAACTCTAACAAAATGTTGACAGCGGAATTTTATCATATGAAAATAATTTGTCGATTGAAGACCAGAATTGAGTTTGTGACACATGGGATGGCGGGAAAATAGTGAATACGCGAAAGAGTTGTGGGAAAAGTGACAGTATTCGAAACTAAGAGGAAATAGCTGTCAACGGATGGCGTCTAAATCAAATTCAAAATTGGAACATCTTTCGGCAGGAAGTGTTAAATATATTAATGTCGCGGCGACGCCTTGCTTTGTCATGTAGTGTAGACGCTTCCTATCGTATTCGTACCTAATTATTTTATCATTTAAACGTTGTTTAATATTTATATTCTTGTTCAATATAAAGAAAATAAATGGGTCAGGCGATTAAGCCGGCATTCGATGTAATAATCTGTTGTTAATGATTTCCTTTTTGGCAATGACAGACGTAATACCGAATCTACGACGCATCTACTGAAGACGTTTGGCTGACAAATAACGAAATATTACTCAGCTGTTGAATAGGCCACGGCGACATTTCTTCTGAATAGTTATTTTATTACAGTACGTGATCTCAACTTGGTTTAAAAATAAAGAGTTGCTAAATTACTAAACACCAGATCCGCCGATATTTATTGCCAATAAACCCCGGCGTATGGCACAGTGTGCGCCGATATGTATAATTATCGCATATTTTTTATTTTACTGCACACCGATTCACCTATCTTCAATAAAAATATATCGAAACTATGTTTAATACAAAAATAATTTCCAGCTTACAACAATATCCGGTTGAATATTATGTTAGCATTAATTTATAATCAAACTGTCGCGGCAGATGTTAATTCAGATTTAACACAATAAAAACAAGTTGAACGTAGAATGCGTTCGATTTATCGTTAGTTTACAATTAACGTGGTTATATACTGGCTCTATAGTTTGTACAACCGATACAAAAAAGCTTGGAGAAATAAAAATTAACTGTCTTTTGGTGGTAATGCACTTGTATCTGGTACTCAAAGAGTCATAAAAGATTCTTTGGAATCCAATCGTGGCTCAATAAAAGCTAAATGCTCGCAATCGTTAGCTATTACATTGTCTGGAATTAATAAACCATAGAGCTAATGAACTACAGACAGGCACGCTTCGTTGCGTGATGGTTGCGGATATTACTCTTGCATTAGGAATGAAAGAATACTTACTGTATATCGTTTGTCTGATATTGCATCTTGATGATATGGAAATGATATGATGATAGCTTAGTAGGACATTGGTCTTTGGGAAACTCATTATCATCCAATAATCGTATGAATATATATCGTATCGTATTGTATGATCAGATAATATACATTTTTAAGACCAATTGTAACACATGAAAAGCAATAAATGGTATGAGTATGAGTATGAAGTTAAAACCACTCACGAAAGTGATCCTGCATGCAGCATATTTATTGTTAGAGACAAATATAACATAAAGTAGGTATTCAGGTTTTTCATAAGTGATAGATACTTTTCCATACAGCTCTCTCTACAGCTACTCAAGCTTTTAAATACAGGCAATTTAAGTTTTAAGTTACTCAAGTAACTAATTTGTTTTTTTTTAACTTAGATACATAAAGTAACTACGGTCTCTTTGGAGTAAGTAACTACTTACATACCATGTACAGTACAAGTACCCAGCTCACAAGTTGCATCGCAGTTCATACACAATCGCTTTTTTTTTGATAATATATATTTTAACAAAGCTATGCGACGTAAATAAAGTGTGCAGTCATCATAATTACTTATAAAATATTTATGCGAATGCGTTTAATACTAATACGAAATCCGGTGGTTTATGCCGGCTCTACAGCGTCAAGTGTCCGCGCAGCAGGTGCGCCGCCACCTGCGCACGCGCCGTTCGTTACAAAAACCCGCGATGGGGGCGCGCGACCTGCAGCTATAGTGAGAACAACCTTTATTTGCAGTTGCGGAGAAATATAGGCAGATTTTACCATTATAACAAGTAACCAAGAGGGAAGTAACCAAAACCTATATATTAAAACAAAAAAAAATTCATATCGAGACCATTCTACTTTATCATCAATGTAAATTTTTATGTAAATATTAGTAAGAATGTAAAAAATGTACACGTAATTCTAAATATTTCAAGACTGTGGTGTAAGATTAGATAAGATAATATAACTTAAGATAACTATACTAAACTTAACTTACTTATGTTGTTTGGTTCAATAAATATTTTGGTTTTTTTTTTGTATTGAAAAAGTCTAATATAGGAAGACAAAAGACTTAAAATTAAATTAATTTAATTATGTGGTTTCAAAAACTTGTGAGCAACTTGTATTAAATCTACAGATCAGATTGTAAAAATGTGTTCTTTTCAGTTTGTTTTCGTCACCTGTAAATGTAAGTTGGTACATTTAACGTCCATAATTTTAAAGTAAAGGAAGCCGTTGAAATCTTATTAAAATTGTATGAAGTCGTGTTATAATTCGACCGTTTAAAAGCCGATTTAACTTACAGCTTAATTTATACTAACTATAATTACAAAAGGAAAATAAGAGATATCAAATTACGCCATAAGCTAAGGCCCTAAGTGACTAACGAATGCGGATTTGCATTCATAATTAGGTTACAAAATGAAATGCGTTCAAATTCACACATAGTAGAGAGTGAATAAGTTACTGTAACTTTATATTAAGTTTTATCAGAAAACTAACCAATTTTAGTCTGAACAAATCAAATAAGATTTAAGTCCAATAAATAATACAGAATTCCTACAAGACGGCGCGTGTTACGGAATTCAAACTATACTCGTAAGAATTTGAATTTCAGCTTACACTGAAAACTGTAAAATTAAAAAAAAACGCGCTCATCATCAGTTGCTTTCTCAATAAAGCGCGTATACTACACTGCTTTAGTCTTCAGAGTGCGTTCCAAAACCAGTTGATATTATTCACGTTGACAGCTGTACACGTTCCATTGCTCCTTTTGAATAAAAGTTTGATAAATTTTCAGCTGTTAACGCGGTAATAGAACATGCAAAGTTGTCAACCTGAATTATTTCAACTGGTTATGGAACCCTCTCCTAAATGAGTTAATCACGGAATTTAAAAAGATGCACTAGCATTTGCCGATGAGTATTTCGGTTTTTTCGAAAGACTTATGTACGTTTACCCACTGCTCTGACGGTGAAGGAAAACATCGCGAGCAAATATGCACACTGAGATTACCAGTGTGTGAAATGAGGAAGGCACAAAAAGGCAAATCACCCCATTAAATCTGCCAGGATAGTCGTTCCATGTGATTAATTCCTTAGAATGATTACGACCCTCAGCAATGAGGAATACGACTTAGAAAAGCATTTAGGACGAATTTTACAACGGTACGATTATTCTAACTCAAGGTTCCGGTAGTCTAAATCCTGAATTCCTGAATTCAGTGACGTTCGACTAATAACCGCGAAAAGCTAAACGAAGACATTCCTGTGACGTAACAGCACACACTTTATGAATAAAGTCGAGACCTCGATACAAGTGTAACAGGCAACAGACACATAAACTGCAGACAGGATGTAGCGGCGCTACGGGGACGGAAGCGGCGCGGGCGCATCAATGGTGGTGCGTGACCTGCGCTCGAGATCTGTCTGACATCACGAGTTACATCATTTTAACATTTATCCCAGGGACGTAGACAAGGAAGGGTGGGTTTATGGATTCTAAAACAATGTTTCTTGGATTTTTAAAGTTTATGTAAATTTAAAAAAAAGCATCAAATTCAAATGGACAAAACCATTTGTACGAATTTTTTGGTTACGGCTCTTTAACCAATTTATAATACAGATGATTCACCGTATTTTTTTGAGGTTTATACATACATATAAATACATACATAACTTCACGCTATGTCCCTTGCGGGGTAGGCAGAGTGAATAGAGCGCCACGAATATCTGTCTTGGCATGCTTCTCTTGCTTCCTCTACAGTTATTTGTCGTTTCACACAAGGCCGCCGTAGCGGTCGTCTGCTATTTATATTAAAATCTAAGAGCACTATTTCTTCTTATTAACTATTTTATTAATCTGACATGAGTTTTATTTAAATGATCTTTGGGTTAGCTCCATGAAATACAAAGACACGTCGAAACAATAGGAGAAAGAACTGTGATTAACATGTAGAGACCGCGGGCGTATGGTGCACGGAGGCCAAGGCTTTGGGCCGACGACTAAGAGAGCGCTCAGGTGACCTCCTAGTCGTACCTGGTGCAGCGCATCTCGCTGGCTATTCAGCGTGGAAACGCTGCCAGCGTGATGGGCACTTTCCCACCGAGTGCGACTTGGGGCGGTTTATTAGACTAAGGCTGTAGACATTTATGTAACATTTTGACATGAAATAAAACTTGACATATAAAAAAAACGTTGGAGTGTGTCAGTTACGCAAGAAAGAGAACAGCTGATTAGACATTATGATTTAAATTTATTAGATGTTCGTGTATTTCAGAAAATTTTAGCTGATCCAATTTCTGGTGCAGCTAGAATGTTCTATTATAAATGAAATGAAATTTATTTTATTCGCACGAAACACGGTACATATAAGGTAGTAGTATTGTTGGAATAGATCATACATGTTTCGCCATTATTTTGGCATGCAAAAAAATTTTGCGTCTATATTTAGGAAAGGTAATTAATAACGAAATTGTAATTAGTTTAGTATATGCACGATGGGATTAACATAATCAATTGTGATTACAATCGCTAAATTAAACAGAAGAACATTTTTTTGCTAAACGTCTAATAATCCATTTTCCAAAGCAGCTCCGATTCGTAGAAAGACTAGATTCTAAAGGATAGTCTCACACCGAATGGTCATTAAAGTGGATTGCATCGGGCGCGCCCGGAAGTGGCCATATTCGTTTATGAATGAACGGGCAGCACGACACGTCGACGAGACGATGACGTCACTGGAACATATGGAAGATTTTACACGTATGATCGCTGTAGACGTGTGGTAGGTTTGATTAAAATGATCTTGATCTTTAATTGGTTTACGAGTATATGCTGGTGAATTTTCTTATGCATTTACACCTACACCAATTGCCACCACTATAATATAGTGTGATATAGTTTTCTGTAGTACTATTAAGTAATACATGGGGACTTTTGGGGGGGACACGGTGAGAGGGACTTGTTTGACTGAGCTGTCCATTTTGATGGCTATATACTTACTGACAAGTAATTAAACATTAATGAATTGTCAATTATTATTTTTGATTATTATTTAGAGCTATAAATTACGTTTTGGATATTCCTATAAATACATTCCTTGTTTTGATGATTCGGACCTGTACGTTGACGGTATTTTTCCATCCAGAATACATTTCATTTCCATGGCTATTGAGTAATACATTATTTTTGAGAGTAAAGGAGTTTTTATTGTAATGTCAATAATCGAATAATATGTTCGTTACTAGGACAACGACAAGAAATTAAAAAAGGAATTAACACTAGCCAGTAATATTAGCTACGTATAACATTTTCTAAGTTTGTATTAATTAGTTTAAATAATAACTCAATCGATTATGTGTGATGTGATGGCAATTAACAAAATCTATATATCTACCTATACTTAGGTATATTATAATTTAGTTAAATGATGATTCGTTTCTTAGTTTAATGATGTACTTTTCGCTATACATATTTCGATCAAATGATTATTGATTCAGGCGAGATGCCTTCCTATCTATTTGTTTGTGTTTTAGGGTTTCGAACTTCAAAAGGTAAAAACGAAATCCGTATAGGATCACTTTGTTGTCCGTCTGTCCGTCAAGACCGTTTTTATAATGATATACCATCAGGCGCAAGTCTTACTCGCACTTGTCCATTTATTTGAAATATAATATAGCTAAAAAATGAATATTTTATAGGCTAATTTTATTCGAATCAAATAATTAAATTTCATGTCAAATTAAATATATAATAATAGCTAAAATGTAAATATGTAGGTATGCTTATTTTAAATTCATAAGGTTATTTTAGTCGGCACAGCCGAGGTGAAACCCAGGTCATCCGCATACAGCTGCGTACGCGCAAGCGGTCACGTTAGACAGGTGTTTCTAACATGCTTGTTTGTCGCTTATAAAATACCTGTCAGAGACTATGGGGCATAATATTGGTCAATCCCATGGTAAGGACATTTTAATAAATAATTTGTCGTAAGTAAATAGCAAACAGTTTTAAGGGTTTTAACAATGGGAGGAGTGTAGAACTAAACAGTAATATAAAATAAACATACTTGATGATATTAGTAATGTAACATTATTTGCTTCGGCTGCTATTAATGTAACAAAGAAATATGATAATCATTCATAGCGATGATAATTTGTATATGAACGAATTAATATGACTCTACATTTTTTAATTTACCTTTAGTAGTAATAAATATTTGTAAAATTGTAGTCAGACGTACACAGTCGTGAATTAACATCGTATTTGGGTATTGGGTAGCATGGATGGTAGCTAGTATCTTCCAATAATTAAAAACAAAGCTAACCGACATTATAAATCACTTGAGAAGCTTTCGTGGGAAAAGTAATGGGATCGAAACAGGTGATGTAAAGCATTTTATAAAATAATTTATTGCTAGGCAATAAATATCCGCCGAATAATAATGCTTTCTGAGACTTGTTTCTTGTATTTTGATATATCTAAAATCTTCTATCTATTTCTTATAGCTATAAGCAATAAAATACTTTATGATGTCAACGATCCTGTCTCCTTTCTTTATAAGGATTTTGAATCACCCGAATCTACGAAGCGATCACCAGCACACTTCATACTAAACTCTTTGATTAGCACGTTTTGCTATTGCGATCACGATCGATTGAGATTTGCTATGACCTCTAAAAGGAAGGAAGCGATTACCGCGGGTTAGCGACCCGTACCGTAACTGTTTGGTCACCATTTCTGACCACTGGTCGCCGTCCGCTCCACGCTGCGCGACACGGCTTGACAGTGATTATATCTGACGAAACGGTATGAATATTCATATAATTACGTGTTTCGCATGAGAACTAGCGGCTACTTATTTCGCATGGATATTATGATTGGACATAAAAAAATTAAACTGTCGGTTTTGCTTAATCGATACGGTTATAATTTATAGATGCTACTCAATTAAATTTATATTAATTTGTTTACGAGTTAATTAATTTCCATCTGGAGTCGTAAAGATTGAAGGATTCGTAAACTACGCAAAATTATTGGGTGGACATGTTGTTTTGAACCAAAATTTTATTTATGTTACTAATTTTTTTTGTTAAAGGTTTGTAACTTAAAGCTTAGCTAACTTGTAATGTGAAATTAGTGACCACAAATAACCTAGGTATTAGTAACATGTAACCAAATATTTACAAAACCCATTTTGCTAATTTCCAATGAAGTTTGACTTGACAAAGTTTTGTTATTTCTGAAATAACGGAAGTATAAGTTTGGTTATGCCTTTTTGTTATTAGAACAAATAATTTACATAAAGCTTGTTGGTTTAAAAAAGAATAAAGCATTTTTTATTTACCTATTAGTACTAGATATATTATACATGGAAAATTTTCAATCTTCCATTGCTTCAAAAAATATTGCTATTCCTGAATTTATTTTATTTATGTAACATTAATTATGAGGTACACTAAGCAAATGGTTCTGCGTAAAATCATAATTGAAGTGTAATACCTAGACAGGTATGTTGAACCCTGTCGTGAGCTTACTGAGACTCATGAGAGCAGTGTATGCAAATGTGAGTAAAGTGACAATGCAGAGCTTTTCATGCGCGTCACGCGACGGAAGCGCGAGGTGCGCCCGCGCCGCGCCGGATCCAACATGGCGGGCGAAAGTGCTTCCGGCGCGAGAGTTCTCAATGAATGTGCTTTATTTTATTAGTAAAATAACTTGGGTAAAGTCTTGTGACTTTTAGGGAATAAAACTGAATGTAATGTTGTTTGTTTGAAAGTTTGTGTTAGTGTTTTCACCGATTATTAACAGAAACTTTTTTAAAAAGTACTTTGCACGAGTACGGATAACTAAAAAAGTAATTTTCGGTTTATTTACAAGGTTATTAAAGTAGGTAGGTAAGTGAAAATCATAATTACACTTTTTGTTTGATGCAGACAAGAAGCAGTAATATGACAATATAAATAAATAACAAAAAATTGCTAAAACTCAAGGTAACGATTTCTTTAAACGGAGCAGTTTATAATAATTTTCCTGTTTTACTATTGGAGCGGCTTTAATTATTAAAAACCAGTCGATTAATTATATTTTGCAAATACCCCTTATCATTATCCTTCCTCCTATTACAGTACAAAGGCCATTAAATACTGATTATTCAGCGTAAACAATTAATAAGTTTCACAAAGATATTTAGATTGATTTTAAGTTCACAGGTAGAGCAATTATATCCGGACCGGACTTTCATTTCAACTTAAATAGGTATACCTTAAATTAAATAATTATTAATATAATAACAGGAAAAAACTAACAAAGAGCCTTCTCATGAACTGAATAATGTATTATATTCAGTCGTAATTAGCTATAGAGTTCTCAGTTTTCTACATATTAAAGAATATAGAGCTTCGCGAAACAAGCTGTCGCGTTGTTAGACAGTTCACAGTTTCACAGTACATACTCATTTTGCTGATAGTTATTATAAATTAAGAAGCTTAATCATAATAAACTGACCTGTATTCAAGACATACGTGGGGTCAGGACACAGAGCGTCCACGGCGGGGTCGAACGCGAGCCTCTGGTCCGCATAGTGCAGCTTATTATTTGGCACTGAGGGTTCGTAAGTTAGTCTGGCAATAGCCTGTTCGTAGCTGAGCCTATCGTCCGGGGTCACTTTGGCACTGTAGTCCGTGTAGTTGAGCTTGGTGAGGGCAGACATGGGGTCTCGCACCGCGCTCGGCGGCACGGCGGCTTCGCGCGGCGTCTCCACCAGCAGCATGGCTCGGTGGACCGCGCTTTGGCCCCCAACACTCACTTAACGTCACATGCACTTTGCAATTTCCGAATTTCAATTTAAAAACAAAAAGAAAATTTTCGTTAACATAAAGTTTTGTCAAATTTTTTTTGTCAATATTTATTTTAATAGCAACACTAAAGTTGTTTTTCTTTCTAATTATAATAAAAAAGTTGTGAAAACGAATTAAAAAGTGCGTTTATAAATAACGTTCACGAGTCACGAAGCTTTTCTTAAAAGTTAACCCTTGAGCCGCTCGTAGCACCGAGTCGCTTCGCGCCTAATCTCCGACTGGAAGTGGAAGCTTTCGGGCGGATCGAGAGGGCGGCCGTGGAAAATGCGAGCCGAGTTTTGCCGATGATGGCCGAGCGCTGCCGAGCGACTACGGAGGACCACGAGCGCAGCGCGACTGCGACCTGCCGCCACACCACCTGCTTCGCGGCCAACTGTTGCGCGACCGTTGATTTTTTGCTAACCCCCATGATTGCTATCATGAAAATTAGCAAGCATCTAACAATAGTTAATGAATAATCATAACACATAGAACTTGTTTCAGACTAAGTCAACCTCATTTATTTCTTCTTAACACTATTTTTTTTGGTTAAAACTTGCGGTTGTTGGTACATGTAGTAGGTACATGATTAGATTCAAATAATATACTGTTTCACAGATTTTTACTGTATTTTATTAATTACGACCGGTTTCGTTTAAATACCTGAAGATGTGTAAACGAAACCGGTCGTAATTAATAAAATACAGTAAAAACCTGTGAAACAGAATTATTGAATTATTTGAATCTAATCATGTACTATTTTTTTTCTTTTTCTAAAAGATACCTACCCATTTTAGAAACGTGTTTGATATTTTATAGTGTTTGTGTATGTGTACCTACGCACATATTATTTTTATTACAGTAAAAGATATTAGTATCTATCTACTTTACTCTCCTATTTTTATTATGAATGTTAATTAAAAAAATGAACAATACATTTCTAAAAATATGGATTAATAATTCCATTCTTAACAAGGTGTTAAGTAACTTTTCCTGTTTTATTAAGGAAAACGTTAACAATGGGTTTTAAATATAAATAATACGGTTGTTAAGAGACGTGTGATACTATTTGCATCATGATGACGTTTTTGGGAATACCTTAAAACTGTTTAGGTGTTAATTACATGGTTGGGTAGAGTTACAAGATTTTTCATTTAGCGAGAACAATAACAAGCAAGTTATCGCGTGTCTATGGTTTTAGGTGAATTGTATAAGTATCAAGTTTGGAATATTATAACATCACCTGTCTCCGTCTGTACTGTACGGAATTAAAAAAATCTAATCTGTTATTGAGATTTAATGCACATTTACACAAATATAATGCAATATTCAAGCATAATAATAACACTGACAC
Source organism: Hofmannophila pseudospretella (assembly GCA_947369225.1). Lineage (NCBI taxonomy): Eukaryota > Metazoa > Arthropoda > Insecta > Lepidoptera > Oecophoridae > Hofmannophila > Hofmannophila pseudospretella. Next base: position 7,948,493 of record OX376330.1, on the reverse strand, counting down.
CTCAAATTATATTAAAATATAGGGGGGAAGGGGACCACTAAAAGGGGGGAAACGGACCCGTCACTCACATTAGGATTCGCACTCCCAACGATTACTGAACCCGGAAAATCCGAAGGTGACTAGCAGGTCACATTTTGTAGTGGTAGATTCTAATGTGATCGCCTGGGGTGGTACCACCCTCTTATCTATTTCTGCCGTGAAGCAGAGATGCTTGCATTTCTGTGTTTCGGTTTGAAAGGTAAGAGACCCAGCGTAATTTCCGGCACATGAGGCAATTCATCTTAGTCCTCAAGGTTAGCGGTGCATTAAAACCCTCTAATATTAATACAGTGAGGTGAGATGTCTATGGGCGACGGTGACCACTTACCATCAGGTGGCCCGTTTGGTCGTCTATTCTCTTTATTTAATAAATAATAATAATAAGGGGGAAAACGGACCGGTCACTCACCCTCGGATTCGCACTTCCAACGATTACTGAACCCCCCCTTTTTCTTTTCATGTTAGTAAAATAGTCTTCCTTACTATAGTTTTAAGCCTCTTAGTGTTGGCTCCGGCCCCACTAATGCTTTGAAAACCGGCCGCAAGGCTCGTGAAAACATTCCTGTTACACCCACCATAATAATAATAATAAAGATCCCTTTACCCCTTCAAGTGAATTTTCATGACAAGAAGAAGAATAATGGGTTTCCGCAAAGAAGTTTCTCGCTTTCGATTCGTCTGTCATTTGTCATTTCATGCTAGGAAGCTTTGATCAGCGTCCAAAGACGCTGATGAACTGTAATCGTATTTACTAACCGAATTCTCGTGACAGATCTTCACCAGGTACACAAATTAGTTTATTTTCGCAGTTCTCATGGTTGGTAGAGTGACGTAGCAGCAATTACATATCACATAATGATATTGTGACGCATTCGTTACCTTGACGTTGATGCCCATTGTTTGACAGTGACCGCCGCATGAGACTTGGGAACTACTTGAATTTTAAATTTAGAATAGCTGGTGATTGTTTGAACCAGACTTAGTTCGCGCATAATGATCGATGTTACTAATAAAATCAGCAAATACTCATATGCAAGGAGTTTCTATTTTTGAAATGAGACCTCATTTGTATTTAAAACCCGTTACGAACGAAAGAACGTATCTTAATAAAATAATTAAAGTTTCTTTACTTTAAATTTTCACAGAGTTTCTCCCGCGCTTTTGTCGCGTCCACACCAGCTTTTTTTCGTTGTCTTGCAAATTGTTTTACAGTAGTGCTTTTCAAGTAAGAACGGTGTTTTTTATTCGAAGAACGTCTACAAAATGTGATTAATGTATGGGACAATGAAGTAAAGTAAAATAAGACGCTGCAGCCCGATCCGTACTTGGCTGGATTTTGAAGAGCCATACTGCGTCCGGGACGCCTTCTTCTTTGGTTCGGATGGTGCAGAAGCGTGGAAGATTCTCCCAGATAGCATTGAAATGTGTCACACCAGCTTTTTAATGAAGACTTGAAAGAGTTGTTTACATCAGACATGGCTGTATGGGCTCAGTTCCCTTTGCCTTAAAAAACAAACAACAAATTAAATTTTCACAATAATCTGAAAATATGGTACCTGATAAAACGTTGACTATTTTTTTAATGATTTTTCTCAAGATTTCAATTATATACAATGTTCCTTTTGTTAAAAAGATACATATACTTGGTTATTAAAACAAATCCACCAGGGAAATAAAAAATAACTATAATTTTCGAATAAAATTAACGATTTCCGAATTGTGATAGCTGTCAACCTACAACATATTTATTCGCTCGTTCGAATGAAGAATTGGTATCAACATTTATTTGGAAATCATAGGATGTTGACAAAAGAATATTAAGATACTTGGGACAGATGTATCAGAATATCAGTTTCTATTGGGTTCTTCGAACTCTTCGATGGGAGGGCACGAGCTGTAGCCGCCCTCAAAAACCGGGTCAAGTTTCAAGGGGTGGGTTTGGAATATAAAAGGTACCCTACAAGGGAACACATCAAGGCGTAATAGGCACCTGAGCACGTGTGCGCCCGGATATAGAAGGCTATTGTCTGCGGAGGAAACGATTTTGACGCGAAGGTAGATCCGACGCCGATTTTTTTGTTAGTATGCTATATCTACGCAGGTAGCGTCTAGCTTAATGATAAGGGAAGATGAATCAACGTTTATTGAGTCATTTATATGTTATTCCCATATTATTATTGTACTCCGAAATTATGTAATTTCATATAACAGGTGGAGATTATCAGCTGTTTTAAAAAAATATATTTATTAAGTTAAAAATGTAACATAACTGTAACATAAATTGAAATTATAGAATTAAGAAACATGTCAACTTAAATTACCTACAATTATACTCGTATATATAGGTGAACTTGAAACAGTTAAATTTTTAGCATTTTAAATAGTATGGCTGGACATTGGTCTCTCCCAGAGCGCGCCATTGAGCCCGATCTTCAGCTCTTCTCGTCCAGTCGCTGCCAACCACTTACAACCTACTACTATTGTAAACTGAAATATTCACCTTGGTTTAATAACTAAATCACTCGTTACTCTAGTAAATTACTACGTCTGCACGGGTCTATATTTAGAAAAATATTACTAGGTAAGTACTACTATTTATTACCAACCACACATACCTACATATCTATAATATAACAATGCGTTAGTACGTGTATTTTGCGATCAAACTAGGAAACCAAGTCGATGGAACACAAGCGAAATACAATTAGCAACGCGCCGCGCAGTGGGGAAATTGTCCAGGAAATAGCTCTTTCATATTTGAATAAATGTGCCGAGGAAATAAACACACGCGGGATATTGTCGTCGCTTCACAATCTTTCTTCAAATGGCAGGAAATAGAACTGCATAAGAAAGAACCTATGGAACCGGTAGACATTATGTAATCAAACTACTGGTTTAGAATAAAAAGTAAGAATTCTGAGTAATTTCAAGATAAGACCAATCCCAAGAACCGCTGCGGATATTATTTAAATAGTAGATAATACAGAAAAGGCGGCAATAGAAAAGAATATGCAAAATTACGTATGGCTGTAACGTATTATCGATCGCAAAAGAACCGATATCCCATATTGAAATAAGTCGGCGGGCGATCGATATTCACAAAGTATATAGCCATCATTCGAGCGGCGGCAGGGTTTAAATTTAAAAATACAATTTACCGAGGAATTCCCTGCTTTGAATTACATTAAGTGTAAACAATAAAGCGCTAGCGAGCGTATCGGCTGCGGCAGGCGACGGAAGTGCCAGATAAACAATCTTTTTTAGATAAAACACTGAAAAACACTCCATAAATCTGTACAACGACGCGGGAGCACTTCATCCAGAACTGTCAAAGCGAGGATAATTCTATACTTTTGTGTCCTCTGCATATACGAGTAGCTACAGGATGATAGTGTAAATAATAGCAATATTTAGGGGTGAAAATATCTATAAAGAGTTATAAACAACAGAAGCAAAAATAAGTGAAAATCGCACCAAAATATAGATAAACATTTCGAAGATTGACATAAAGTTAGCTTTTTATTCATGTAGGTATCTCTATAACCTTTGCACTAATGAAAAGCGCAGCGCATCCGGTCCTGACGATTATACGGAATTGATTGAAGCCTAATTTGAAATTCAATTTTATGTTCTCTATTAGTACCAGTGTAAGGTTAAAGCTTTAGTTTCCTGTGTTTTGAGGATACGATATGTTATTCTTTGACGTTAATTACCGTTATTTGCTTTTGGAAGTATATTATTATTAGAGGACGTGCGTTTAAAAGTGCATTTGATGGGTATGAACTAAAGACTATCAACAATAAATGTTTTTTTTAAAGACGCAGCAACGGTACCGTTTTGACGGCACAACGGAGTGGCCTATTTAAATTGGAGCACGCTCGGGACGTCACTTCCGGTGCCAATAATTTATTTCTCCCGGGCTCCGTCATATGACGAGATGGAGCGAGGTACGACATTTATCCACGTTTAAATTTGGATTTCTGAGAACATTATGATTGTGACATATTCTTGTTCTAAATCGACCTCAGACCTATAAACATGTGTTTATGTGGTGACAAATTTTCTGGTCATTAGATTTTCTATAACGATGCGATAGACTGCTATTTCGGTTTAATTAGACATAGAAATGGTTATACAAAGACATTAAACATACAGCCGTTTTAGGAATTGCAGATGACTTAAAAAATTGAAGCATCGTATTTTTCCAGAACGGTAGAATGTTAACACAAAAGACATATCGTATTGCTTATGAGTGGTTACCTAATTTATTTATACTATACATGTCAAAACTAAAAACATTGTCGGTCATTATTGTTCGAAAATTTAAATGATATGGAACCTGACTTTTTCTGTTGTCATAGTGTTATCTTTGGACCAATGTTTGGAAGAATAATCTATGAATAAGTGATTGTGACAGTTGTAGAAAACATTTTTTTGCAACTACGGTATTTTGAAATGAATGGCATAACAATCTTGTCAAAGTTCAACAATCGAACAAAAAAATGTTATCCTAGAGTTAAAACGATAGTAGTGAATATGACTGATCACTGAAATAATAAGATACGACGTTAAAAACGATTTGAAAGGGTCGGGCGGTCGCTACAAGCTAGGAAGTTGAAGTAGCAATGATTTCACGTCTGCCACAAAACCTATGACCGGGTTGAGTTCTTGAGTTAACACACGAGATATAACACGATTACCAACCATATTTTATAAACGCAGTCTCTGCTTTTTTGACAGAAACTGCATATGAATATCCGGAGATCGGACACTTTTTACTACATCTAGTCGTATTCCTCATTGATTTACACCACAATAACCATAGTGAACGACTTCCCGAGCAGATTTAATGGGGTGGTTTGCCATTGGCTTCCCCATTTCACACACTGGTTATCTCAGTGTGAAAGTTTTCTCATGTTTTCCGTCGCCGTTAGAGCAGTCGGTAAATGTACGTAAGTCTTCGAAAAGAAACCATAAAACTCATTGTCAGCATTGAGTAGAACCCGACCCTACCGCATAGGTTCCGTCGTCCTGGCCACTACGCCACTGACGCTCTCTACCCAAATCTTGAAGAGGATTAAATGCAGGCTGATAATGAAGGATGGCATTAGAGATGCTGCAAGCTGGGAATACTTCGATAGAATATGGGGAATGCTATTCGTTAAAGCTTACAGTAGAATACTACAGCGTACGTAATTTTATAAGTGTAAAATGTACCTATCTTTTTGACAATGTATGATCATTACTGACATAAATAAATATGAATACAATAGTTTACCATGGATTGTTTAAATCAGTCTTTTATAGAGGTTTTGGCACACGACTAGATGACCATGTCAACCTCGTTAGGGTCTCTAAGGGAAGAAATGGGAAGCTCAAGCGTTAGAGTCAGCCCTTGATTTAAGAGCTAATTTATAGACAGAGATAGGATTCCGAATACTATTCGCCTTTTGTGAAAGAATTGTGGAAGGAAGGCATCGCCTTTTGTAAAGGAATTGTGCGCAAAAACGGGAAATCACTGTATAGTTTACCCTACATCTTGTCCTATATTTGCTTAATCGACATTTTTTTAAATCGCTAGCTATAAATCAAGTTTCATCGATAGTTGGTAGTGAAGACAAAAAAACGTTATAATAAAGTATCGATACATTAAAGTACAATTTTTTTGCTTGATACGAGTAAGATTGACTATGGTTTCATGACTAATTGATTTAATTGAATGCTATCGAAATTTTGCGACTGAGGTGGCATATCTGGTGCTTGCAGTGATCTACGGGCGGTGCTATCTCAGGGCCAGTGTTGCGAAGGACAGTCGCCCACGCCGTCCTGCCGCCCCCGCCAACCCTCTATAATTGATAACAAGTTATCAGCTCGTGTTATAAACTTGTACCGATTTATATATCATATATCGTCAGTTGCACGAGACGTCCTTAAAATTAAGTCTTCATTAAAATCTTACATAGCTATCCCTTTCTACGTAATAGCTTTAGCTAGACAGAGATGACACGAGACTTAAGTAAGTTTCTTGCAACTTAGGGTGCTCTTTTATTAGAAGCAAATATTTTGATAGAGTAATGCTCCAGCATGGGTTGGTTATAAGCAAAAAATAACCATCTAACATATATGTAAATATTCCATACAAAATTCGACTTTGCTTTACATTGATGTTTTAATAAGGAAGATTATTTTAGTAGGTAAATGAAACGTAGAAAACTGTCAATGTATAGCAAATTGTTATAACAATTTTGTTGTTTTTCTAGAAAAATTAATAGGTAAAAAATTGGTTTTTGGTAATCGTTGTTGTATCCTGAAAAGATGTTTGGACTTTCAATTTTCCTAATGTCATCATACGAGTTCCTACGGGTGATATCATTTTGTTAGTTGTTTAGAACCAAAACTGAGTAAACATTCTAGATACGTCTAACGTTCTAAAGACCGTTTACTCAGTTTGGGAAATCTATATTATCTACTCGTAACCCACTAATATTTCAAATAAAAAACGAATATTTTTTTATTCCTGAGTCCTAGGCGTGATCAACATACATTGGCAATTGGCATCATACATTGTAATGCGATCTGCCAAAGCGAGATAAACCCGCAATCAAGACAGTAATTAAAAGCAGTGCGTTTAATAACGGATAATGAACACTCAACAAATATTTGTTTTTGCGGGGTGCCACTTTGCCTGGTGCCAATGGTCGTAGAACCGCAAATAGGGCAATTAATTGAATTCGGCATCAAAGGCGCCGCCGCGGGCTTTGTCGGCGCCAGCGAGCAACCCGTGTAACTCGACACTTATATTGAACATCAAGGGTCTCATGAGGAGATCTCCAGAATCCTCAAAAGGTTGTAGATTCGCGAAAATCCTTCCCTGTCTTCCCACGCCAATTGAAAAGGTACGAATTGAGAGGTGCAGTAAAACACCTGCGTAATTCGTAAAGAAAAAACTATCTGATCAAATTTCAGAAATAAAAAAATTGAATTTTAGTTTGAAGTGTGCAAAAACCATGTACATAATAGGTACTTCTATTTACCACCATTATATAATCATAACTACTCACATTATAAATTGAGTTGAAATCACTTGAATAATTCTGGTTTCCTTTGAGCAGTGAAGCGAGTTTCCAACATATTCTATGTACTTGCTTTTCTTAGAATTTTAAAAATTCATATATTAACTGATAACTCGTTCGCTATCACGTTGCTTTGTTCCAGTTCCGAGAACCAAACTATTTTAAGCCATTATTCCTATGTAAAATAATATGACTATGTAAGCATCTAATAACAATTTCTTTGACTGGTTCTAGTTAGAATTTTATAATTCAGAGAGTTTACATATATTTTTTACAAATTTACGATATTACCCATCTATATTTTATTCAACAGCTATCAGTACCTTAACAAAAAGTCGTACCTATCTTTGATTATACACACAGTTATTTGAAATCGTATTAAAATTCAAATAAAACTTTACAATGCAATGAAATCTTATCAAGGCATTTGATGAGGACGAAATTAAAACGGTTGTAAACTGACGTCGATAACATTCATTTCAAAATTAAAACGCCTTTGTGTGTTTGACCCTGCCCTTTATTCGAGTCGAATGGATCTGATAAACAAATCGGATTTAGGATCGAATCAAGGACACCTGAAATAGGTGAATGGATAAAAAAAGGACTGATTGAATGTGTACTTCGCAAGAGCCCTTATTAAGGGCTTATTGAAGGACAAGGCCCCCTCGGGTTTGCGCGCTCCCTTCAAATGCACATAATATCAAAGAAGCACCCCTTGCTCTTTTCTTGTGCCAACCCTTGAGTCTGATATTTCACTTGGTACCTGCCTTCACTTGGTTAAGTATCCATTGTACAGTTTATGTTATTGTTCAACAATGAATAGATTCTTTACGAACTATTAGACGTGTATATTGGATTGTACCTAGATATAAAGAATATTACATTATCTGCGAATTTATATTTATTAATGTGACGACACGACACGACCCTGCAGTGGGACGACATGGGCTTATGATGATGATGATTATGAATGTGACGACACCAACATTTACCCACTATTAGAGCAAAGGACTTCCCCTTACTTCAACCTAGATAGTTTTGATGAGTGCGGTCCCTTCGAAACACTATAAAATTTTATTCTTTATTCTACGTGTATTCATATTCAACTGTCTACTTTATTTCAATGGTTTATGTAGAGCACGTGCTATGCTCAGTCAATAAGTTTTATATCACATTGTCTTGCGCTACCAAACTACTTCGTCTACCCTATTAACTGAGAGACAACGGTTATGGCCCATTAAGACGACCAAATTGTATGTTAAACAAAATTCATTGCTGTATCTTGACGATTTTTCCTCCCTCTCTCTCTCCTATATTAGAGTCCACTTTATTAAATTTCATATCTCGCTCGCGTTCTTTGTACAAATTTTCGTAGTTCGAAATTTGAAAAGGTTGCGCACGTGCGCAGGAGTGTGTATCGGGTTGCGCCGGAAGCTCGCCAGTTGAAGCACAATGGTGCCGGATGTGGCTGCTCGAAACGACACGTATCTTTTTATTGATATCTTATAGAAAGCTCAATATTTTTCTTGTCGCCACTTCACTTCGATTGACAGTATAAGTGGTCTGTTAATGATATTGACTGTTGATCTAGCTATTAACTTCCAATTTCTTAAAAAAAAAAAACTGAGAACTTTACCAATTGAGAGATTACACCAACTGCTAACAATTCTACTAATAGTACCAAACGGCCTGAAATATTAGCAAAATTTCATAAATTTTGTAATGACAGCTTCAGTTATATAAATAAAAAGCAGTTATCCATCCTTAATCCATCCTTTTAAGGCTCTAAAATACTCTACATAAAGGTGTGATACATTTGCCCAATTGTTGGGATTTTATCACGCGAGATAGAAGTATAGCCATAAAATACCTAATTGCCGTAATTAATTCATCCTTTTTAGGGTATGGCCATGCTTTAAGAGGCATTTACATAGAGGTACGAGTAGGGTAAGGACATCAAGTATAACAGGGCGGGGCGAGTGTTGATATATCACTGCGCTGTGACACACCGGGCGTCGCCAATCCACAGTCCGCACGGATTTACTGCCCATATAACTCTATGGAAATAAATTATCATGATTGGTCGCCACGTAGTCGCCTGTGTTCACGAGACGGTTTTGCGCCGGGGCTACACACGGTTGCAAACTGGGCCTGTCTTATCTTATGATAGGGGGCCGAGACTAAACCCAGCTGCACTTTGACCCTTGAGAATCTTTTGTGCCTACCCCATTTTACACACTGGGCATCTCAGTGTGCAGGTTTCCTCACGATGTTTTCCTTCACCGTTAGAGCAGTCGGTAAATGGCACTGCACGGTTTCGAACACGGACCGGAGACGGGAGTCCGGGGTCCTAGCCACTGTGCCACCGACGCTGGCACTGCACGGTTTCGAACACGGACCGGAGACGGGAGTCCGGGGTCCTAGCCACTTTGCCACCGACGCTAAGTCAGGTCGTCAGTTATACCGTCTCGTGAACACAAACCCTAATTCAGCCAACACATATACACTTTAGTACTTTATCGACACAGTCATACGAATATCAAGACACCACACAACAAAAACTTATTAAGTCAGGGTTCTACAGGGTCTAACAGGGTACAGCTTGATCTTCCACTATACAGACCTACCTAAAACGTTAAAGTTTAAAAGAACAACGTGTCTCAGGCATGCCATGTTATGGCTTTCAACTCGTCTAAAGTAAACCATATTTCGCTTTAGTTTAACGTTTAATTGAATATGTGGTATACTATTTAGTGGTCGACTATACACTGCAAATACACGCTTATAGTCACAGAAGCGACTTTATTATAGTTTATGTTGGTCTAGCTAGATTAATGATGTCATGTTGTTAGTCATAAGTCCAGATGAATGAGATAAATTATATGGGTGGTGGAGGTGTAATATTACTATAGGTATATTTAGTACGTAGCGAGCGATGATATACAAATGGTTCATTTTGATGGAACAACTTGTCTGCTGTCAGGGTATTTCCTAAATGAATTAAGTAACTAGAGACCCTAACATTTTCAGACGTATCATAAATTACATATAGACATTCAAAATCATAAACCCCTTTTTCCTTCGTGTAGTCGGGTAAAAAGATGAGTAGTTTTAAATTAGCTACAAGCCTCTACTACAACAGAAGGTACCTAACACTTCTGTGCCTCTACAAGCTCAGAACGTAGAGATTCGTAGACGCGGCGTAGTTCGTAGCGCGTGACCATGAAAATTTCAGAGCATTCGTCGCACTGTAAGCGATTTCGCAACGTTGTTCCGAGGCGTACGTCCGGCGATTAGCGCATGCGCAATGCGAGGATGCGCCGCGATCGCAGGCGCACCTTGCGACAGCGCGGATGCCTCGCTGTTGCACCAACACTACCATACACCTTATTAATACGAGTGCAATTGCAAAATATTGAATATACCGTGTTTTTGTTTAACCTTCAGCGGCGGCCCACTTGCATTCGTTTGATACGCTCGAGTTGCCGCGAGGACACGTGAAATTTGCCCGTCATGTGTGGCAGATATACAGCGTTTAGCATCGATACGGCAGTCTGTTACCACTTGGTCAATTGCATGTTGTATTTTACCGCACTTGCGTAACCACAAACTTAAAGTCACCTTTCAGATGATTACCAGAGTTTTGTCAAACTCGACAATGCCCGGGCAGCGCTAACTCTCTAACTCTGTGCACACCCTGCGGACTTCGACCGTAACATATCAATCATATAATAAAATATGGACGTGAGAGTTTATGTACTGTATGTATTAAAATATGACGCTGTAAAAATGTACTTTATGGCAATTTCAATTTAAAAAAAATGAAATTTGATTTTTTAAAATATGAATTGATCGACTATCTATCAATAGATTTCTAGGTAGCTTTAAATCGACTGCTAGCTCCATTTGTTACTTCTGATAACGCAATACCGTAATACCATAATATCATAAACTTTGAAAGGTTGTAAGACTGAAACGCAAATAAGGTGTGGAATTTTGTATGGGTACACTCACCACGCCACACCATCACAGGGTCGAGCTCCGTGACATCACGGGCGCGAGAGCTCGGGTGCAAAAACATAGCTTATCCAGAATCCAAGTCAGCCATATTTATCACACACGCACTGGAATCACTCGTCACTTTTATGGGCTAGATATGTATCATTCGTAATCCGACGTCACTAATGCCGATTTTCCTAATAAAAGGAAAAGATTCGGTTAGTGTGCGAATTCAAATCTAAGTACTATTTTCAAGAATTTTATGTATCGTATGGTATACACTTAAATTACAAATTAAGCTTAAAGATAGTGACATCAACTAAAGGTTAAAACAAAAAATTAAATAAAACCCCGTACGACAGAAACACTATTTCCCGATAAGAATACAAAGATATAAAAATAAACAGAAATGACACTGAACTTTCAAATAATTGAGTTCACTAGGTGTTGACTATTTCGGTGTGCAAAGAACAAAAGCAGCGATGGGCACGGAACGTACTGTCCGAAGAATGGCCAGTGAGGTCGTACGGTTTCCACATTCTACGGATGATGGAGGGAAGCGTCGGTGGTAGGGGTTGTCTGTCAGATAATAATAACTGTACCTATAAGCTTTAAAATTTTCCTTTTTTTATTAAATGTACTTTTTAAGGAATACTTGTATTTGTAGTTAAGAATATTATGAAAAAATACAAGTAGCTATATGACACATTTTTCACAAGATTACCTACACGTAGCTGGCAACGATCAAAAATCACAAAACTATGTTTATCTATGTTAAATAGAGCCATTAGGTACGTTAACTGGGTTTAATAAAATATCTGTAAATACTATTTCTAAGCAATTTATTACAATTTTGCATTTTGCATGCGGAAATATGTGGAGGTATAAGGCCAATGCACATTGTAGCGACTCGACGCGAACCCGACAGGAACTCAACTCAGAGTAAAGCATTGAAATGTGAACGTTATATTCGTATTACATACGGTAGGTTTTCAAAATTCAAGTGAAGTAGTTGTCGACGAGTGGCCCACGCGTTGGCAACTCATAGACGACTACTGAGTAGTAGTCTTTAGTAGTAGTAGTATTTAGTCTTAGTCTTACAAATTCAAAAGTAGAAGGAGTCTTCTACTTTTGAATTTTGAAAACCTACTGTATGTAATACGATATGAAGCTCACATTTCAATGCTTTGTTTTGAGTTGAGTTCGTGCTGGGCCATGCGATGATATGCGATGGCCATTACTTGTATATTCTTTGGTACCTACCTATCTAAAAATAATTGTGTTAATTTGTTATTATTGAGTGAAGTAGCCAGCTAATATTGCAAATTGACTGTACCCTATCAATACTATATTATTTGCGGCAATTTCATAAGTTTGATTGGCGGTTCACATATCCTGCAGTTAATAGCTAAATAGACATCAATTGTTTCTGAAATCAATGTTTAATGCTCGACTGAATCTTGCCTAAGGGTTACAGGTAATTTTACACCGATAATATTTTATGTGTGGGTTGCGAAGGCTATTGTGATACCTTTAAGTAACTTTAATCTAGATGTAGTCAATCAATCAATCAATCAAGGTAATTGATGTTGTATAATTTTAGTTTAAAACAAAATCAATAAAATAAAAACTGGAACATACATGAAATGCTGAGTAAAGAAGGTACTTATTCTTTTTTTTTTGATACGTCGGAAAATGTCAACATCGTAAAATGTCCAGATGTCCAACTCGGTTGTTATAATAAATTTTAGAAAAATAGGAATATAATATAATAATCTGACTCAGGTGATATAATAATATAATACAATGTTCAGAAAAACTATTTTTATCTATTTTTTTTAGACTTCGGCCTACTTTGAAAAATGTCATAAAAATGACATTACGAGTTGGGCGGTAGCCGGCGAAATGACAGCCCTGTCACATGCGCTACGCTCGAGCGGTTTCAGCGTTATGAAAACGAAACGAAGATGATAGCCTGAATTATGGCACAAGATATTCGCAGACCTCGGATCGGCTGAAAGAGAGCGGAAAAACAGCGCCAAGGTCGCCTCTGTTGCGCCACTCGCGCGCACCCGACTGGAAACGTGCGTAGTGTGTGCATAGAGCATGGGCAGCCGATGTGCTGCCGAAGAACGATAACTATAATCAAGGATATAATGTATTCTGCGGTACAGTAAGTATAGGTAAAACACATATTTCACTACTTTATCTGCATATATGAAAGGAAAACGCGTATCTTAAAACCAGCGCTCGACGTAGTGCCCGAGCTACGACTGTCTTGTGTTTTATTTGTTCGTCTTGTCGTGGTTTGTTACGATGAAGCCGAAGTAATTCACTGGTCCACATGATTCCTAAAGCTCTACTATATTTGTTTGGTTTAGTACCTACAATTTATATTTTAAACACATCAAAATAAAATATTTAATTTTAACTTTTACATATTATATAAATTAAAAAATATATATAATTTATTATAATTGTTTTATCTCATTATTTTAATTTTAATTTGTTTCCTTAGGGCCCACTTCTAAAACAGTATTTAAGAGCTCAACTAATTTAAGAAAATAGCTATGTATAGGTATCAACTGAAAATTGTGACTAATGAATATGGGCGAAATTAAAACAATCCTCTTAAGTTTATTGATGACTATGCATTTTAAAAATGGCAGCTAACAACGAGCTAATTTCGACAGATGACAACCGTTGGACATCAATGGAAGCGCGGCCGAGCCTAAAACGTTAGACCGGGAGACCACCCGTGTTAACGATGTCGAAGAGGACTTCGCGTCTCTTCGTAGATTTATTATTTCTGCTTAGTTAATTTATTATTTATTTGTTATTCCAGTAGCTGAGCGACCGGCGGGAGTCAAAACATCCCGGGCTATGATTTACTGCGCAATAAACGCGCCGTTTTATATCTAATGGAAATGAGCTTTTATCCGTGAGATTGCACATTCGCCGCCACCCCCTGTGATTGTAGCTTGATTAAAATTTTTTAGTTGTAGAGTTACATTGGTGACATGTTTTTATTTGACGACCGTGTCTTGTAAGATAGATATTTAAGAAAGTAATTTCTGATAAAACTGTTTGATTTTATTAATTGATATCACAAGACTTGAGACTGAATTAATTTTACTGTTTTCATTTTGTTTGTAGGTACGAATACGAAAAAGTATACATCTATCTAAGCTATCAAAAATCATAAAGCACATTTGGTATAACTATACAAGAATATTATGCAAAAAACCTTGTTTTTTTTTCATTTCTTGGCCGTGAAGCCAAAAGAGTGATCAAGGTTACAATTTTTCGGAAAATTACAAAATTTTAAATGTCTATCATCCGTGACTGAAAAGTCTTGAGGTCCCCCAGCGCAGTTGAAAGGTTATCCACTGTTTACCGATTTACCGGGCACCCTGTATTAAACACAGAGCCGTCAGCCGTATTGAAATTATGTACCTAAATGGTTCCGCTTCTTCGTTGCTTACGCGTTCTTTCTACATGCCCTTTACTTTCTATAAATATTCTAATCTGTGTAAATGTCTAATATTCTAATTTGTTACCACTCCTAGGTACTGTTTATCTCCCTTCGATAAAATGGATGGCTTCAATGTCAAAGGCGACAATACGATCATTTTACGACTAGACGTAAACATAAAACAAGTGAGTGGTAACAGTAACTAGCTCGTAATTGCAGGGTTATCGAGAATGGTAGTTTAATGAGAGCGGCTGAACCGCGAGCCGATAAGGAGCGATTCGCTTATCTTTATGGACTGATAGTTGTACCCCAGGGGGTAGAGTGGTTAAAGATTGGTTCAAGGCATTATACTAAATAGTATAATATCAGAAACCTAAGGTACTCTAACATCTCAAGGCTATTGGCGTAATACATCATATTTAAATATATTCCTGTTTTGAGGATTGGAAGAAAATTTGTTGTTCACGACTATGTTCGGTAAAGGTTTTGAGAGTAATCTGCATACTATTACTAGCGCTACTATTGTTGTTGTTATACTCAACTCACCAATGTTGTTGTTGTTGTTGTCGTAGAGCGCAGGAGGCAGCAGCTCGAGCCGATTTATGTTGCTGTCGGACGTTCGGCGGCACGTGTGCGAGCTCAATTCTACTGACTAGTCTCATAATATGCTTGCTGTTGTTGTTATACTAAACTCACCGGTGTTGTTGTTGTTGTTGTAGTGATGCGCAGGCGGTGGCAGGTAGTCTGGCAGTTCGGGCAGGCATACGTTGCTCTCGTACATGTTTGGCGGCACGTTTGCGAGCAGCGAGCGCTCCTTCTCGACGTCTGAGAATAAAGATCACGGGTTTTAAATGTGAACTTGTCGTTACATAGATAATTGTTTTGAAGTGCGACTGTAAAGTTAAAGATGTCGATGATTAAACTAGAGCAGCGGGACATCATGTTCTGTTGTAATAGTTTATCAAAAAATATCTCGGCTAGCTTGGATTTTTCCTGATTTCGTTGTCATCACACACGATCATCAGCCTATTAACTTCCTCATTGTACCTCCAACTAAGCTAAAAGCTTGTATCTGGAGTGGTCAATACAAAAATCTAGAATCCGTCCAGCCAGCGATATTTGCGCTGACTCCAAGCGATTGTCACTGCTTCAATAGCCTGTCTCTTCATCTGATCACAGTCCTCACCTTTCTGCAGTATCTCGAGGTGCTCCCAGAGTATGTCGCCCATGAAGGGCGGCGCCCGCGTGACGAACTCGTCGCGTCCCATCGCGCAGATGTCTTTGCCCTGCGCGCGCGCAAACTGCTGCAGCGCCACGCCTTCCAGCGAGAACTCTCGCGCAGCCCAGCGCAGCCAAGCTGTCACGGCTGCTTCGCTCCATTGCCTTGGATCTGGGGAAAGAGTATCAATGGTTATGAGGGGTACAAAAGGGTTCAACGCTTTTTTATTATTGTGTCTCATGTACCTACCACGGTCCCCTATATGACCCAGTTACGGTTTGAGTTCCAGACTCTTCGTTTATAAGGCCTTTAGAAATCTGAAGTTTACGTTCTGAAAACTATGAGGAGTCTTGAGCAACACAAGGAATACCGTCAGTCGCCAAAGACCGTGGCTGACCATCTTTAAGTTATAAATCGCGTAAACTAGAAATTGGCACTAGTCCTGCTGCAGACTGCGGGCCACCATTCCAGCACTATGACATTAGAGAATTGATATTGTGGTTCATTTCTAAATCAGAAAGCCTTATTCAACATCGAGCTTAAAGCTGATTAAACGAGCTACAACAATTAAATATTCAAATAAACAGCTTCAACTTTAATTAACACCCAACTGCGCCATTCTCACTACCATCAGTTTTAAGGCCTAAATAGACAATTAGACAGTTTATCAAACAGTCATAAAATGCACAGTGTGGCCGGATAGCGATGCAACAGAACAATTAGGCGGGCAGCGGACCGCGGGCATTGCTCAACAACGGAACTTGCCTCACACTGCCGGAAATGCCGCGACCTTGACGCCGAAATGCGCGTAAGTATTCTTTCTACGATTGATGCGAGTGATGAGTGAATAATCCACTACTTTGAGGTTATAAAAGGTTTGTTTCTTCTTTTTAGTCGTATTCCTCATTGCTGAGCGTCTATTTCAATTCAATTAATTTATGCGAAATAAATAGTTCGGTATTTTGTAATTTTAGCTTAAGCATTTATTTTATTGTTATATTAGTTTTATTTTATTTTGAATAAATTCAAATTTATGCGAATAACAATATATATTGTGTGCGAATTAAAGCTTAAGACTAATTAAAAATTAAAAATTACAAATGTCAAACTACTAAAACTAGTATCTAATAAAGTTAAGTAATAAATTATGTCAAAGTAAAAATTTAAATTTAAGTTCATTATGCAATATTAGATATGTCATATATTAAGCAAACAATAATTAAAAGTCCTCTATCGAATAGCAACACTTTTCAACAAGAGCCCTTAGTTTACGCTTAAAGATATATCGTGATCATTCTAAGGAATTAATCTCATAGAATGACTCTCATGGCAGAATTAATGGGGTGGTTGCCATTGCCTTCCCCATTTCACACACTGGTTATCTCAGTGTGCAGGTTTCCTCACGATGTTTTCCTTCACCGTCAGAGCAGCCGGCAAATGTACGTAAGACTTTCGAAAAAAAAAAAACTCATTGGTACATGGCACTACACGGTTTCGAACCCGGACCTCCAGCCTACGACGTCCTAGCCACGACGCCACCGACGGTCCAAAAAGGTTTGTTTAAGGAGTTATAAACGGTTTCAGGGCAGTCGAAATCGCAGCTGTAACTGGATACTTAAGTGTTATGCACAGAATACAAGGCAGAAAAATATTTCCGGTTTTTCTTGGGTAATTTTCCTAGGGATTTCTGTGATTAGTTAGACGGGTAGTTATGCCGTTACGGCTCTGTTATCAAGACTCCATGATTATTGTGTTAATAAGCGTGTAATCCTTCAATTCACCTAATCTATCTTGTGGGAAAAAGGAGACACTTCAATCCAAGAATCTCGACAACATTGCACATGGGAAATTTAAAGAAAAACCTAGCCAAGTCTAACTCTCTGAGACGTTACAAATTACAACGCTTTATAGCACTGCACTTTTACCTCGTGGAGAGTAAAACAATTATTTTAATTGGCCAGCCCAACGCCTGAAACTGGTTCAACTCTTAGCTGCTCCTCAAAGACAAGTTTTTCTAAGAGAAAAGTCTAATCAATACAAATAAACTAGACGGGGCTACAAATTGCGAAGCTCGGAACTTGACTTTTTCCCCGAGAGAGCGGCTAATAATAAATAATTAGTTTAATTGCCGCTTTTAGTTGGTCGCCGCCTACGGGACACGCCGCTGCTCCACGTTTATGCTGTAATATGGGGTCGACGCCGATCTAGAGTGCTGGGCTTGTGTCCTTCTCTTCGTACTCTACGATACGATAAATAAGATACGTCTAAGAAGACGGCAAAATCTTGACCTCCAAATTAACAACACAGGAATGAATTTGTAATTTAAAAATTGTTCAAAATACTATCCAAGATGTCATACATACCTACATTGTAGTACATATCCCAAAAAATATTTAAGGGGCCCCGATCCGATCCGACCCGAATTTTGCAAAGTTCCTGTAAGTTGAAAACTATAGATCACAAAACGAATTGAAATGTTTTGTTACTCTAAAGGTTTTGTAGATTGAAGTTGGATTTCTGCATTGTGCTTGTAATTTTTTTTCTCGTTTCGAATTAATCTACGGAAACGCGCACTTCGTATAACGGTAGCTGGCTAGCAGGTAAATGAAGGCGTAATTTCTAGTAGCAGCTAACTAAAACCGCTTATTTTTATTGATTAATTGTATTACTTCTTCCCAGGCTGTTTTCCACTATGACATGCAAATAGCTTCCGTATAATGTTATCTTTTAACAATTATACACGTGATGATCATATATCTACTCGTACAATCTTTTTCTACGTAATAATAATCTATATAACCCCCGACAGAAAATTTACGCATATGTCTGTTTGATAAAAAAAGGTATTGAGTATGTTTAATATTTTTCTAGGTACGTGTACCTTGTTATGTACAAATAAATTCTATCTTCCTTCGAACACAAGTTCGCTACTTTTTTGTTATGATCATGAATGAAAACCTAAGTAGATTTCGCCTAAAATATGTACCTACTTACCTATGATTTTTACTAGCACGGATGTGCCTTTTCGTAATGAAAATAATTAATTTTATAGTTCTATTACCTAATTTAAACTTGCCAGCGTTTAAAGCAGCGTTTATTGAGCTATTAGCTAAACATTTCAACTTCGCTTGAAAAAGTTTGCTTAAGTGATTTTTTTGTTACCATACTTTATGACTTTGAGACATCCTGTTATAATTTTACGATTTTAATTACAATACTTTGTGCCTTAGATGACATATAAAAATTGAATAAAATGTTATAGGGATCATAACTTTTATACAAATTGTAGTACCGTAGATTTGTAGGATGTGGGAAATCCAAGTTATGAGATGGTTTCTAGCTAATACAATGATGTAGTAAGAAATAATTCTTCGCCTTATATCCGCAGTTGTCAATATTTCGAGCTACCTGGACGTAACAAACAACCGTAAGGGAGGGAGGCTCATGAAAGAGTCACAACCAATTTAAGTTTCTTTTCTATGAGAGTTGAAGATAGGGGGCGGGGCGGGGGGGGGGGGGGGGGGAGTAACGGGATCATTTGCTTGACTCATCATCATCCCACTAAACCTGTAATTTCAAGGAAAACAGATGCCAGGGCCCTACAACCTTCCTCGATTCCGACCCTGTCCGGGACATATGGTAATGGGCCAATTTTATTAACAACCGATCTGAAGATAACGCGAGACGTCGCCGAGAGATCGACGTCATTGTGAACAACGCTGGGACTCATTCTGTGATCATCTCCGAGATCTCCACGAACTGATAAGGTAACTACGGCCACTGTTTACGTTTGTGTAAGTTTTCCATAATTAAACAGGTTTCGGGTACCTTCGAAGTACTTGTTTAGTTGACTAGGTACTATAGGCACCGGTGTACCCATTAGAAACTAGTTAGAAATTAGCTCGAAGGTATCTTTTTATTTACGCAATTAATTCTATTTCATCCAAGGTCAGGGTGATTTTGGGAGGGTTGGTTAGGTTTAGGGAGTGTATGGGTTCCGAGAAATTCCACTTTGATCTCCAACTTTCTACAAGAAAGGTATTTTATTTCTGAATGTTGGTAGAGCCATCTGAAAATTGAGACAAAAACGGTTACTTTTGTGTAAATTTTTCCCCAATTTTTAATATATAAATAAGATTGTAAAAAAATATAAAAGAAAAGTTAGTAAGTATTTGACATTTTGTGACGTATCGACAAAATCCTACATGAATTGTTACAATTTATTAGCCTACCTATTTTGAAGACATTTCCTAAGAAGTTTCAGTGACTCCTCATTATAATTCAAGGAGGTTATTTACGTGTAACGATGGAAAGCAGTCTTATTACTTATTTCAATCTTGTTAGCGGTAAAGTTATCGAGGCTACGAGTAAAGTAAGTACGTTTACTTAAACTTATAAAGGTGCAGTAAAGGTATGTGTATGCATCAATACTATAATATATACAATACAATTACTTTTTGCTAAGAAGTTTTAAGAAGTTTAACACTGTAAAGTGGTTAAGTAATTTTATGGACGTAATTAACCATAGTTTTAATTTATATTCATTGACATGTAATTTAACTATCTCATTATTACCCGACAAAAAACTATGAACCTATCATATAACTTATGTATTTATACGTACCTAATACATATTTTAATTAGGTAGGTATTTTTAAATCAGTTCTTTTTCTACATGGTTTCCGTTACCTATGTATAATTATTTTCCTGATATCTGATGAAGCATTTGCATATAAATTGAAGCTAACCGTGTCGTTGTTAGTGTAACTGACTGAATGTAGTTCGAGTTCGGTTTTATTACTTTGTTTAATGAGCTGAACAATTCCAACAAATTGAGTATTTCACGACAAACGAATTACGAATAAAATACCTCTTATTAGTGAAGTTCAGTAGTTTCCAAGTAAAAAATATTAAATGTATTTCTTAAAAATTAAGAAATAGACATAAATTGATGGTCAAATGTGAAAACAGAATTGAAATTAGTTGAAAAATAAAATAGCTACATACAATCAAAAATCAGACGATAGAAAGAAACGGCAATATTACATTATAATGTCACTGTGTAATAGCGCCATACAAACAAATCCTGGCTACATATAAAGAACTGTTTTGCTGAAATGGACAGAGAATCTCTCCAGTAGGTACTAACTTAAATCATTAATATCTCTGATATTAGTTGAGATATCGAAATAAGAATTTTGGATCCATCTTTAGGATATCCATGTTAGTTGATAGATGCAATAAAAAAATAATCAAATACCGAATTATTCAAAACATTTTCAACTTCACTGACCCGATCTTAAAGCTGCTATTATTTTATTCTTATGGAACATCTCTTTATCTGATAGAGATGACGCGTGGATAGTACTAGAGGAGAAAGGAAGGAGTTATTTAGAAGTGCTTCTTTTGCCGTTTTCTCTTAAAACGTCAGCTTTCTTAGAC
Source organism: Hofmannophila pseudospretella (assembly GCA_947369225.1). Taxonomy (NCBI): domain Eukaryota; kingdom Metazoa; phylum Arthropoda; class Insecta; order Lepidoptera; family Oecophoridae; genus Hofmannophila; species Hofmannophila pseudospretella. The sequence continues at coordinate 7,927,246 of OX376330.1, read as the reverse complement.
AGTATTCTTTCATAATGTCCAGAATTTTATCGAGTTATTTTAAGAGTAATAATCCTGCATGGATGCTCTAAGTATTTGTTCTTTTTAATATGTAAGTGATAATACTGATAATACAAAAAAATTAATCATATGACATTATTTTTTAATTCTTACTTATTGTAATCTTCACACTTTAGTACATTCGACCACAGGTCAACCTACCCAAAGCGTAAAACATTATGAATCTGAAGTGAACCATATTACGCGGACGTAAGGTTGAGACTTAACCGAAGGTTTTTGACAGATGGTATATTTTAGCCAGTGGTCGACTGTACCATAACAACAAAATGCAGTGACCGACCAAATAACCCGCGAAGTAGTATAACACTATTCTAACACTATTCAGATGGTGCAGTGATTTGGCTGTATAGGTGCGCGGGCGCACCGGAAGCGCGAATAGACGCCGCACAGACGCACGCACTTCCGGTGGGGCCGTCGAACCCATCGCCACCTGTCTCGCTATGCTGTGATCCTAGCGCAAACGGCTGTCACATACAAATCTTATCAGAAATGAGTAAAAAGTACTTACAATATCTTGTAATTAATAAGAAATCGGCCCTTGTTAATACGACAATAAGGTTTAGTAAGTAAAGAAGTAAGTAGAGGTTCTCTACTAATCTCATCTGACATAATCACTTATTGTATAAACTACAATTTTTGGGAAAGTAGGTCAAATTAACCTAAACGGTCTATTGCACCCAATGTAGAGTAAAGAACGCAACATAGTGTGATCACAGGTGTGGTTGAGTAGAAATCTTCCTTCATAGATGCACAAAATAAGAATACTCGTACATTTAAAATTGTAATCTCGATTCTGACAGTCACATTTCGGAAATCAGCAAAAACCTAAGAAATTTTAAATTGTCTCAACCTTTTCGGCGAAAACTTAGTTTTCACGAATCTTTAGGTACATACACACATACATAACTACACGCTATATAAATACTTTCACTAATAGGTAAACATGTCTATTTGAGTAATTAAGAGTCTGATTGAAAGAGTAGGTTACAGCCAGTATTTGTTGGACAATGGTCTCTTAAATATTATTAGGAAAAATATCTTAGCGCAGCAAAACTTTTTCCTACCACCAACAAAGGCATATAGGTAGGTGAGGTAGGAGTTTGGCGGCGACACGACGCGTCCATCACATTACCATAAATGCAAATTACACGCGTCGCATTATGCGCCTGCGCCTCCGCTAACAGTTTTTACTTGTAACGTACATGCTTGAGTATTTAGCGAAAACAGATAAGAACCACACATCGCGGTTTAGTTTTTTCATCATTAGTGTATGGGGCATTAACTTTTATACGATCGTTTGTCATGCGAGCTTCATGATAAGGTATACACTATTTTGAGATTATTTTTTGGATAATTGAACACAGGTAATCTTAATAATGAATGACAGATAAGTGTGAGCAGTCTATATAAATATCTGAATAGATGCTGTGAAATTATTCATTTCTGGGTGCTGTCGCGTGGATTTAAAAAAAAAAGCCTATAGACTGTCCCACTGCTGGGCAAAGGCCTCCCCTCCTCCTATCCATTTTTTCCCTATCTTCGGCGGCGGTCGCGTGGATTTAATAAATAATATTTGTCATGTACGCCAATGGAAGCGTTTTTTTTTCTCTACTCTATTTTTTTTACGCTGCTAGTCCCTATGACGCTTGTAGTGAAACATTTCTGTCTGATTTATCGGACCGCGATAGATCTGTTGGAATAGAGCAGGCTATGGAAAGGCTTGTTGCGTACAGGAATCCCGCTCGGGAATTTTTCTCAGACTTAAAAAAAACGTATTAGCTCAGGTGTTAGTTGGATTGGTTCTCTACTGTGTGATAAGTTGCGATATGGGATATAGTGTTTTAATAATTATAATTCGGGATGAAACTGCCAATGTCAGTTTTCAGGGCGAAACTTCCTTTACCACTATTAAGATTGCCCTTTAACACAATCTTCGGTAACCACTGCATCACTGACTATATCAGTAGTATTAGATCAACTGATTTATCATATGATATAGCAACATGTGCAACCGTCCTCAAGTACATTTTCTTATTATTTTTAACACGAAGAAGGCCACGGACACGATACAATATTTATTTTCTTTAATGTTACGGTTTAAGAAATGAAAATTAAAATAATCTCTCCTCCCCATTTCTCAGATCTTTGACTGAAGTGTAAAATTATATGTATTTCAGTGTTTTATTGCTTTTTCTTCCTGACTATAAAGTGCTATTGCTGGCCGATTCGAGATGAAAACCAGCGATTACATGATTGTAAAATAAACTATACTCACTCCACTCACTCATTTAATTATATGTATATGCATTCAAGTCGCTTTCGGGTTTTCTCAAGCCTTTTCTATTTCTTTACCTTTGCTATTACGTATATTTATTAAGTTGGAAATACCTAATGAACTTAATACTAATAAGGACCAATTATGCGAACTTTCTACTTTTAATTGGATTTACTCGAGAATTGTCTATACCTTTTATATGATTCGCGCAAGACGGTTTCAGTGTTTTTAAAAATGCCTGCGTATAATTTGTACGTACAGTATGCTACTGTTACCTATAATTTTTCTGTTCTGTGCTCGTATTATAATGAATTAAGAGCTATTTTTATCAAGAGTTAAGTTTTAGTTGTTTTGTTGTATAAAAAATATACTTCGATTGTCTTTGTTTATTAGTGGCATACGAGTATCTTCACGGAGAAACACAAGTTTTAATGGAAGTTTAAGATAAGGACGCATCGTGAAACTAACTGCTGGTTGAGAGCGTCGGTGGCATAGTGGCTACGGCACCGGACTCCCGTGCGGGTCCGGGTTCGAAACCATGCAGTGCCTTGTACCAATGAGTTTTTCGTATTTTTCGAAGACTTACGTATATTTACCGACTGCTCTAACGGTGAAGGAAAACATCGCGAGGAAACCTGCACACTGAGATGACCAGTGTGTAAAATGGGGTTGGCACAAAAGATCCTCAAGGGTCGAAGTGCCGCTGGGTTATTCCCGGCCTCCTATCATAAGATAAGATAAGAGAAGAACTGCTGGTTAGTATATCAGTGGCTGTTGATGCTTACCTTTGGGCACGCCGAGGCGCAGTTGCTCCTTCTCCCAAGAGGCGAAGGTGGCCTTCAGCGCCTCGGCCATCTTCTTGTTGGTGCCGGGCGTGAGCGGCGGCACCTGTGATGGGATGTCTGGAACAATACAGTCACTTGTTAGCCGTCATCCTCGGGAGTCATAATATAGTAAAGTAAGGGCCTATTCACGCTGGCGATTTGCGAGCGTGTTTCTAGCGAGGCGATCCGCCAAATGCTTGCATTTCGGGGAATAGCGCTTGCAAATCACCCACTGTTTATAAGGAAACACGTTTTATAAAGTATTTGATGGGTTGGGGATGAAAATGAGTTCTTTGCATTGACATGGACTACGTGATTTCTCATCAAGAAGAGGCCTAAGGTTTTAAGGTCCCAGTTCATCTTGAGATGATAATAATATCTCATTTTCATTTCTGACCGCAAACACTCGTTAGTTAATATAAAGTGCAGAAACATCAATAACGACCTAATTAATATTGTCTAATTGTAGGTACCTAAAAATAAACTTATAATTTTTATCTAAAACGATACAAAGTTTGGAGGTCGTAGGTGAGAATGGTCCACCTCGTTTGGGCCAGTCGACTCCATGTCATCATTAATTATGTTAATAAAAATCTCTAACTATCATTCCTATCTAACGAACCGACAAAGCTCAACTTAGAAGCTAATCAATTGACATTTACGTAGACGCAGCAGACACTGCACATCAACCAAGATCGTTATCGGTCGGATTAATTACTTTATCTACGGTATTTATACCAAGTACCGAGGAACAAATTAATAGGTGGCTTCGTTTTGAGCCATCATCAGGGCAGTGGCGGCTCTAGGTTGGGGGGGCCAACCATGGTTTCATAACTTACAAATATTATAGTTTCATAACATAAATTACAGTTAGGGCGTTACACTAAATAAGATAGATTAACTTAGGTAATGATGGCCGCTAAAAGTAAATGAAACCGCCACGCTCAGTCATAAAATAACCTATAGATTGTGTAAGAGTGTGGGGTGATGTTTAATTTAGCGATATCAAGGCGATATTTTAATTAATCGAATGACATTCCAGAATAAAACTTTAGTTTCTGCGATTGGGTTTTGGGGGGAAATGCAACCGAGCGTTGGAGCCTCCACTGCATCAAGTCTTGGAATAAAATAAATCAGAGATAAACAGGTGAGATTAAATCTCGCGTCTGTGTACTTGCTCGGATGTACGGACGGAGGCTTCATTCATAAGTGCGCCTGGTTTGGTGCGCGTGTGTGCGTACGCGCGAGTGTAGGCGGATGTTAGTGTGAGTGTTGCTCAGGCGCACCTGCCGACCAGTTCTGAGATGCGGAGATTTGTGCAGCTCTCCCACGGTCGCTGCCCGCTCGGCCTCTGATCTGCTCTAGCTGAACTGAACATCGTTCTGATATAATTTATATTTTTCTTTCTGTTTTTAGACGTGTGTAACTTGTTATGTTGAGGAAGAAATAACGGGCGAAGCAAATCAGTTTGGCTACTCGTTGTAGGAGATTAAGGTATTATGTATTTGGATGGAAGTAATGACTTAGATGTAAGTGATTAATATGTTAGGCTTCTGTTTGGCGTATTTTAAGTGGAAGTAGCTGAAATCAAGATGAAGTACGAAGTGAAGACAGAATACTATATACTTAATATACTATATACTAATACGCAGAATATTTCAATCATTTATATAAAATATACCTGTCATGTTATTCGTTCATTTTGTATGGCAGGTATTTATTTCTAATTTTTTAAGACGAGCATACATATTCGTACTAGTATAAATAAAATTAAGAGATTTTTAGTTTCATGTCTCAGTTTTTGGAGAGGATTTGAAAAACAATTAATTTTATTCTTCTCTCCCTTTTTAATCCAAACAAATATACTGCATGTAAGGTGGTATGGGTTCCGGATCACGCGGACACATTAATTGCATCGAACTGCGCATTGTGATTTACTCGCACTATACATCTTGCGCATACGCAGCTGCACTTGACTCACGGCTATTGCGTGTGCGCATCTTTGTGCAATAACGTCAATACAATCGCGTAGTATTGCCTTTGTAATGTTGCAGTTTGCATAATAACTGTAACTGTAATGGAGATGTTGTTAATTGCGATTACATCTCAATTTAGGTAAGTAGGTTAAATATGTTTTAAAAGTTTTGTATTAGCTATTTTACCAACATTAAAACGAATTAGTATTTAAAACTATTTGGACTTTTTCTTTATACATAATGTAGAGAGATTGCCACAGAAATCGGACTAGCAGTGTCCTGAGATTATCTTTGACTTTGCTCTTCCTACGAAGTATTTATAACGGCTTATCATCTTTTGCACTAAAGCAAAATCGGTTTATATATATACCTAATTCTAATATTGAATAAATAATCGTCTGTAAACACTTACACGCTGTATGTGACACTTCATTACAAGTGTTGGAAATAGAAATGGACATAGTAAACTACCATTTGCCTAGTTAGTATATCATAAGATAAGATATATACTTACTTAATAAGTTTATTTGTGCGGTAAGATGTCTAAGTATCCATAGTCCATACACAAGTAAGAACTTGCATAGGGTACATAAAACTAAACGAATCTAGTGAGCAAACGAATCTAGGTAACAATTAACGCTGCCCTCCGAACGAGGAAGTAAGGCAGTGTATTAAGTAGTAGGTAGACTACCTATCGTCTTATAGAAAGCACCCAGTACGTAGAACTTTATCTTGATTAAGTCGATATCTCCTTAATGTCCTTTTGTTGGTCTTGCGACAACATTAAGACATTAATAAAAGGATTTTTTTCTCCTTCTACGAACGCCGCCATTGTATCGTGTGTCGGATAATCGCATTACCTCTACATTAAATGTTGCCAATGTATCAAGAACACCTGCTGGTATAAGTAGTAAATTAACTACGAGGGTTAATACTACTTATAGTTCCGTATTTATAAAGGTGTTATTAAAACGTACGTAAAAAGTCTTGGCCTTGGACACGAACTCAGAGTCTCGATTTTTTATGATATAAAAAGAGCAGACGAGCAAACGGGCCACCAGATAGTAATACGTGGTCATCATAGCCCATCGACATCCCACCTCACTATAATGTTATTAGAGGGTTACCGATGCGCTGTTAAAGAGTGCCTCATGTGCCGGTAGATAATTAAGCTGACTCTCTTGCCCTTCAAACCGGAGCAAAGTCATGCAAGCATTGCTACTTTGCGGCAGAAATAAGGGTGATAGCACCCCAGGCTAACTTTGTAGAGAATCATAGCACCTTCAAATGATATTCGAATGATATCATAATAAATAAATACTTTTATTTACCTTCGGTTAATTTGGCAAAGGAGCTGGTAAGGCCGAGATGGGAAGAACAGAAATAAATGGTTCAATGATGGTTTTCATATTTACTAGAGAGCAGACAAAGGTTTGAGCGGGGTGCTCACCACCCCGCTCTAACCTTTGTCTGCTGACCCTCAGGTCACCTCAGGGCATTGAAATATTTTTGGAGCAAATTGTGTGTTGACGTTCATTATACTTAATCACTCATTTCATATATTGTGTTGTTGTCCTCGAATAAAGAGCTATGAGTACATAACTAAATGCAAAAGTTATTCGCGGATTTTGAAACGGCATCTCTTGAGATGAAGCAAAAACTGCACCGAGTCTTCCGTTTCCGTAATTAAACGCAATTAATCCTGAGTGATTTCGGAGTAATTGTCGCATGCGGCTTCCGATGGGGCCCTTCCGTTGGGCCAGGTGCCGCTACCATGAGACCGCTACTCTGACATTATTTTGACGCTTTATATGTCCATTCATGTTATTCTCTTTCGTTATTTAGGTTAAAAAAAATTAGCGCAGAAAGGTGGTATTGTTAATGAATGGAACTGATAATGAGGTAGGCGGTATAGAAGGTCGAAAAAACAGTTATTCATCAGCTGTTTCTTGATGTGGATGTTAGAGAAGGGTGGTAAATGCTAGTTAAAAGATGGAAATGATTTAACTCAACAGGATCTGAGTAACATAATTGACATCATAAGGCCGGTGGACTAGACAGTGGATTGTAAGGTAATTATAACTGCTTATAAAGGAACAAGACATGCAAATGATTATGAATAGCGTCCACGAGGGAAGTTTGAGGGCTGGGTTGGCTATTAATATAGAAAAGACCAAGTACATGGTTCTATCCCGAAATGTTGACCTCAATCCTAGGATAAAAGTGTCAGGTTTGGAGCGAGTACAGCTATACAAGTACGCGCTAGGGTGAATGAAGAATGGAACTGCGATCAGGAAATAAAAACCCGGATTGAAATTGGCCGAGCCTCATTCCAGAAGATGGGAAAAGTTTTATGTTACCGCAAATTAAACATCAAACTCTGAACTAGAATTCTCCAGTGCTACGTCTGGCCTGTAGTTTTTATCTAAGTACCTATTATGTACCATTGACAGTCTTAAAAGAAAAAGAGTAGATACAGAATCAAACACCAATAAGTTCGAGAATGGTTATCAGTATCAGTAGTAAGAACATTACTGCAGAGACCACAAAATTAGCCATTATTGGCCGCGGATCATATTAACGATCCAAGGCCAAAAATGGCTATTTCGGCCGATGCTTGTATAGTGCTTTTCTCAAATAACGCGAGGAAATAGAAAAAAATCACATTCCAAATACCGCTTCCAAGTCGAAAGTACCTACTAGCCGTCCATAAAAGGAAAGAAGTGGCGTTGTACAGTAAGAGCAGGAGCTGCTCGCGCTGGTGGTGAAGGTGCACGTGTCGGGGCAGCGCGGGGCGGTGCCGCGGTGGCGGAGCCGCGCGACCGGTGCACGGAATCGAATGAAATCTGTTTAGTCCGCACTGCGTTTTGATGTTACAAAATCGAATTTTAAAAAGTAAAAAAACATAAGACGAGAGGATTCCTGGTCTAAACCCGGTAGTATGAAAATACATTACTGTCTTCAACTATTTTTTTAAAACAAGTATTTTGCTTCGAGACAGGAAGTATGTACTTCCCTGGCTCAAAATTCGAATGTATTGAGCACATTTTCGAGCATCTTTGAGAAAAGAAACATATTCCAATAACCTTTTAATCAGATGCATTACGTGGTCAATTAGATCTTGAAGAGGTGTCGAGGATACTCATCAACAGAGAGGGCACGACTCGGGTGGAGAGAATTGTGAATGGCGTAGATAACTGCACAAAGGACCGGAGATGCGCCTGGGCAGTTCAGCCGCGGCCCGAGGACGGGGCAGCCTTCAGATTCGGGACTAATTAGCAAGTGCTTTGTTTAGACACGTACCTAATTGCACATTGTTTGGACTCGATTGGGAGGTTGGTTTGTTGAGTTCTGTAAAATCACTGTTATTTGGATTTGCATTTGAAAAAGGTGTTACTTGAATTGAGTACATTTAACACAGTAGGTAGATGCTTACTTTAAAACAAAGATGCAATTATAATATAACAATTTCAGTTTGAGGTGTATAAAATAAGTGGGTTTACTTTAATTAGACCAAACGCAACTTAGGCAAAATGTTTATTTTGACGAAATAAACTTTGACCAATCGCAACCAACCCACAATGAAACAAAGTGGATGTCAATAGTTGTTCAATTTATTCTAAAAGAACAGGCAAGGGTCAAAGACCATACAACCATGTCTTCTTTCATATTTTTACATGTCCAGAAGAAAAAAAAGTGGATGTCATGTCATTAATAATTTTGATTTTGTTTTTGTTTAGTTCTTTCCATATTGCTGGAAAAGGTAAAGGAAACTGAGGACATACAGCCATGTCTGATGTAAACAACTCTTTGAAGTCTTCATTAAAATGCTGGTGTGACACATTTAAATACTGTCTAGGAGAATCAGCCACGCTTCTGCACCGTCCGAACCAAAGAAGATGCGTCTCGGATGCAGTATGGCTCTGCAAAAACCAGCTAAGTACGGATCGAGCAACAACGTATTTTTTCTCACTGTTTCACACACTGTTCACATTATATGAACGTTTTTCAAGTAAAATACACCGTTTTTAGTAGAAAAAGAACACTGTAAATCAATTTGCAAGACACAAAATAAAGTCAATAATCTCTTCAACACAAAAGCACGGCAAAAACTCAATTTTGATAACTTTCAAGTTGAAAGTAACGTAATTTCAACTTGCCTTACATGCCAACGCCCTACATTTCTATACATAACGTATAACACAATAAATGTTCAACGCTCAGTGTTCGAACAGTAAAGTAACAGGTGGCAAACAAGGGTCGCTCGAAAGGGGCGCACTTGTTGCTTTGCACCCCGCAATTTGCTTTATGGCCGCATATAAATATACGTAATCGCTCTATTTTATCTTGAAGTCAGTTGAAGCCCATTGTAAAATTATAGTTAAGGGTTAATATTTCTTGAAAATTGTTATCAGCTTGATGATTTTTACAAATGTACGTGTATGTCATTCGTGTATGTCAGTATCCGAATACTGAACCAATTCTAATGACTGGTTTACACTTGGTCAAGTGTTTAGCGAAGTGGGAAAGTACTAGAGGTACACCGACAGTTGGCCGAATATACGGCCGAATGGAAGGCGCTACATACAAGTGATGTAATCGCATAGTATGCGCTCACGCGCTCACACGTGCGTTTACTTATAATTGTCTGCTAATGTTGATTTTCAAATATTTTTCTTAAAAAAGTAATGAATGACTGTTTAGGCATAGGTAGATAGATAAAAATTACGAAAATTATTGTAACTTAATGAAACGTTAAATAAACAAACATATTGTCTCATATCAGCATAACTCTGTCTTGATTTTTTGTTCAAACTTATTGTCTGTGAATGAAATATCCGGCGGCACCTACTACATACTTACGTATTTCTAGTAAGTACAGTGGTGTAAACCGGTGGACAGTGGCGAGTCAAGTTGGCTTGTAAGTGCAAGCCAGTGTATCCAAATATTGTTTGACTGGCTGCATGTAGTGTACAGTAAACAGTCACTGGCCAGACACATGCCATTTTACTCGCCACTGTCCTTATCCACTTCACTAAAAAAATATAAACCAGCCATTAGGGTCAAATACAGGTCAAAATATTTCAGCCAGTTCGATAAAAAAATCTAGACCATACAGAAGTTAAACGTGGATGAAAGATGTTCTAAATTAAGCGTTCTGTAACTTTCTGGTTTAAAGTGAATTGCAAGAATCGTCATTAATGTTAAGACTTCCCTAAGTCTCGTGTTATATCTATAGTGTAGAAAGGGATAGCAAGTATTTTAATGAAGACTTAACTTTAAGGACGTTTCGTGCAACTAACGGTCAGAGGGGTTAAGGCTGCTTACGACGATTATGTGTCTCTAGACGAGACTAAAGTAAGAATAGGCCCACCATGAGTATGGTTCGTCTCCGACACGGCCACCACAATAGCGACACAGAACAAAAGCTTGCCATTTTTACCGCCACCATTGTTCGTTTGAACTTGGAACGTCGCGTGACGTATACGGCGCGTGCGCAGCGTCGCATTCAAATCACCTTTTATAATAGCTTGTAATTACACTTACCAAGTTGTTCTTTTGAAAATAAATAAATTAATACTAAAAGACTTAACGTACATGTAGTTGTATGTAGTGAAAATGAGATATGTTAGTTAATTTGATCAAAACGAGTTGTGAAAAAAACCCACAGCCAGGAAAATGGTTCATCAATGTCGTAGACCATACGATTCATAAATGATGACCTGTCTTAGTGACTTTATAATAAGTAAGATTAGTAATGCGAGTTAATAATCAAATCTTGTATTGCCTTTGTATGTTTGTACCCTCAGTCTAGTTGTTAGCAAATGTACGTCTAGACAGTACTGTACCGTACTTTTATTGCTCATTTTGGCTGTGGTTAAAGCACCTTTTCGTCCTTTTCAAAACGTTCATTTGTTCCCTAAAAAGTGCGACTAAAGTAGGTCTTTTAGTTACATTTACTTTTAATCCCGCTGTAAAATTAATTAGGAACATGAATACCTATTGTTATGAATACGAAAATATTGTACCTATGAAAAATGTTACTGGCCGGTGAGTACGGCGCGGCGGCTGTATGTATAAAAAAACAAAATGAGGAACGAAACGCGGGAACCATCTTTTCTGTTCACGTTGTGATTTTATAGTTAATAACCTCTAAATAATTTCGAAAAAATGATTTCATACAGTAGTGAAAACGAATTATTAACACTGAAATGTATAAACTGATGCGAAAAATGTGATACAATATCTACTCGTATTGCCCATGATATCCTAGGAAATATATAAACCTATACCAATTTCAGCGAATGAAGTGAAGATACATTTTATTTTTAGTAAAGTTACTTGCACTTTGTCCAATAATTGCAACGTAAATATATTCATCAGTTGTAATTAAAAACGCCTCTTATTTTGTTTCCTCATAGGTGGAATGAAAACCTAAACTAAAAAAATTCGGGACTAAAATTATTTCCAATTATTTCGGGCGACGTACATTTCTACTCCTTAGAATCCTTCGCTTGCTGTGGATTCAATATAACTCGCCGTAAATATACTATTTTAGTCCCTAATGATGATACAATCTACTATTTTACTATATTTTGGCGGCATATTCTCATTAGGTCAGATTCAAATGTGTTTCGTCAGATTTGTAGCAGGTCAAATGGACCTAAATCTTGTGTGAATAAGATTTAGGCCATAATTACAACTCCATAAACAACTAGAGAAAGGTGAAAACGTTATCGTGTGAAAGCAATTTATTTAATGTATTTTCAAAAATTGACCGTTTGCCAGAATCACCCTACCACTCAACCATGGCGGAGGGTTCTTCATAATGCGGTAAAAATGTTATTTTCAAACGGTTAGCTGCGTCCACTGATGCGGAAAATGAACCAAATTAAATGCTTGGCATGATCATGTGGAGAGTTTTACGGTAAACAAATTTTTAACACGTATAAGTCGTACACGGAGATAAATGTAGGTATAACTTTTAGATACTCTATAGCGGTCTCTATACTCTAAGTTAATACGATATTGTTTCTCTTTGTAGCATAGGATATGGTGAACAGTTTAAACCTTGATATTTTATTAGATATCCCATATTGGATGGTTCCACATGGTAGAGTTCTGTGGTACTACTGGGAACGAAGGGTTTTTAAAATGACATAAGTAGGTAGGTAACTAAATATATTTCGATGTACATTGTTATAGCGCTGATTTATATGCAGCGACTGAGCTTCTGCAGCAAAACCTGATATGAATTTCGAGTAATGCCATGTCTGATTGAATGTATAAAAACAAAGTATTTTTATATACGTTTTGTCGATAGATGACATTGATCTTTTGGTATTTACAGAAACAATATAGTTACGAGATGGAAAGAAGATAAGACTAGTCAGGCTTCATGAAGTTACAAAATAGATGGACTGGTCGGAAATCGACAATCCAAGAACTCTTGATATATGGAATCCTCAAATAGACGTATGTATTCTCTTATCTTTCAGTGATCAGAGTGTTGATCACGAATGTAGGCGAGAGACCTTTGCTCAATGACAGAGGCGGCGCGGGCGCATCATCTCATTGAGCGCGCACCGGATGGGCCAATCAGCGGCGTGAATGGACGCCCCCGCGCATGCGCTGTGCGTTATTAGCTCCCGTACTAGATGCCACCGTTTCTTTGTTATGTCCGTAAATTGTTATAGCTTTTTATGGCTTTCGGTATGCGTGAGGAGTTGTAAATGCGTTGCTTGTTGCCTCATTGACGGCCATTGTCCGTAACATGAGAAAAGGTCCTCGGCTACCGTTCTGGGACCGGTTACACTGCGGTAGACCGAAGACGAGTTCTCCTGTTTAGCTGTTTTTATGATTTCGAAGACAAGTGTCATCTATTATTCCACGTTGGACTCACACCACGATGATCTTGGATCACCTAGTTGGATAGATTTGATGGAACATGCAGAACCCATATCCATGGGAAGCCATGTGTTCGAAGTCCCGAATGATATGTACGTACTTAGGCTATACACGTGGAATGGGATGATCTTACCATTGAATGGGAGGCCATATTGTATGAATAGTTTTGTTGATGTTGACTCTCCTATAGCTCACTGATGGATGTTATCTAACTTACAGAACACAGAATCAATTAGTTTTTACGTCATCCCATCGAGTTTGTTACATTGTCATAAGTCTAACCTCACGGACTCTACCTAGAGACAATAGAGCTACTAAAAGCTGCGATAACTCTTTACAAACAATCTCCTAACTCATAAGTTTGTATACAAACATTGTTCACAGTTCTCAGGTTACGGGCACGCAAGGTCTTCGCTTTCAAGATCAGCAGAGCGCGAGGATAAGTCATAATTACGGTAATGTCTAATGATTGCTGTTGAGCAACGGTCCGCTCCGGGGTTCGCACTCACGGACATGCGATGGATCTAATCTAAGGAAACGAGGGTACTTTCTGTTATTGAACTCTATAGGCTTCGGAGTAATAAGCAATCGATTCGTAAGCTCGTAAGTAATTTAGACTGGTATAGTAACTTGATACGAGTAGTTTGGCCAGTTTTTCTAGAAAATTTTAGAATTGTGTACATTATGATAAAAACATGAAACTACCATTATTAAGCGGTTAACATTTATCATAAGGTTCAAAATAAGATGAGGAGGGAAATTGGATTCAACCCCTTTTCATTATATTTCAGGCGGTTAGAAAACATTTCTTGCAAATATCTCCCATCCTGTAGGTTTTACGAGTTTGAGTCCAAGATAACTTTGACAGGATATACGATATTGCAAGCTATTACCACATAAATAATGTCATCTTTTTATAGATATGACGTAGAAAAGTACTGAGAATGTTTAGGGGTTGAATTCTCAAAACGCTTCATGCAATTGAGGCACAGTCTGTTATAAGAGAAGAATATAGCACTATTACCTCCTCAAATATTATTTTAAAAGTGTAGTGTACCCATTATTGTGCCCTCTATGTAGAGGGCACCTCTATGTACGATTAAAGCTGTATAATCACCAAACATAACATCATACGTAGATTATAATATCATTATACGACAAATTCGGATTTCACAAGGATTTCATCAAAGTATACTAGTAACTATTTAATAGCATTAGCAATGGATGATGCATACACTATAATATTCAGAAAATGAACGTTTTAATATTTTTCTTTCGGTCACGGCGCGTACACATTTGGGACAAGTGCACGCGAAACCGAGAGCGTTGCGTCATTGCACGTATACGCGAGGATGATGTATCGGCTTTTACACAATAGACTGCTGTACCGATTGTGATGCTGCTCTGCTAGATCCGTAGACAGATCAGACTGGCTAGTATTATTAATCTAAACGTTACTCAGATTCTGGCAAAGATCGTAGGAACAGTGACATGTATAACAAAAGATATACAGGAGCGAAAATCTGTATAAAATAAAAAACTACTAAACTGACTCTTAAAATTCTGTAACATTGAAAAAATCGCAAACATCTTGGCGCCCCAGTAGACCATTTCCTACAGGTGACGAACGAACGATGCATTTCCTACAGGTACGAACAAAGAAAAGACAAGATCGTTTGTAACTAAACCCAAAAACCGATTATTTTATCAGTGGTTATCAAGTAGTACGGTTCATAATGGTCGTTTTCAGTCCTTAAAAATTCTTGACTTAGAAATAACTGTGGTTGCTATAGAACATAAACATTATTTGTAAATGAGGTTATAAAACTTACCTTTTGGCTTACTGAAAGCTTTCATCATGACTTTGATTCCCATGCCTGCGATGGCCGCGGTCGCCTGATGTGACTCTGCCGCGGGCTCTAGTAGTCCAAGGTATTGCCCGCCAGCAGGCCTCACTCCCACACTATCTATCTTGTCTTTTTATCACTTACACTTACTTATATTTACAAGTCTATTTAACTTAATGTCTTTTGACGATATTTTACAACTTAACTTTAAATAAGATCAATAAATATCACACTGTTTCTATTCAGAAGTCTATCTCAGGCTAAACACTCCTCGCTGTTTTTCATTTTGTCGATGGTTTTTGTCACGTCACGGTGGAAACGTTCATTTTTGATGTATCACTGTTCATGGTTTGTTAAATCGTTTGTAACAGCACCTGCGTTAAAAGTGAAACAGAAATGTTGATGAATTTTGTAGATGACTCCCTTTATCATTACACGTGATGAATACAAAACTGCGGTAAGAAATAATATTTAGCATGTACCTATGCTCTATGCGAAGCCAGCCAGATCAGAAAATCAAATCTAGAAAAGCTAAATTTTTCACTTTCCTAGATTATAAACTTCAGCCTACTGCAGTTAGTACAGAATGCCCCCAAAACCCCCTACTTTTAACAGTAATATGGTAATGGTTTGTTCCTAGAGTACAGTGAAACTATAAAACACTTAGGAACTACACGTGTGAAATAGACAAAGACAATAAACTAACCCGCAACTAGCCAACCGCTAATTAAAAGATAACTAATGCGTGTAGGTACAAGGTAATGCTCTCTAGTAGTTAGAGTACCAGGATATCAGCAAAGCAGCGGAGTCAAACGGACAATATTCAAATTGAACTAAAGAACATTCCCACAGGTGCGAGCGGAACGATCCGACACAGCGCTTCCGGCCTGGTACCCCACTTACCCCGACTGTTCCCACCCCCGCCGCCCCTCTCGCCCCTACCTCCCGTTCTCACCCTCGGTTAACCCCCGCTGCCTGCGGGTTCGGGGATGTTCCCACACAGCCCACTAGGCCATGACGAGCCATTTTGCTAACTTCGAGGCTATTGACAATTTAACTTTCGTTGGAAAAGTTAGGCGGTACAGTTAGTGCTTTGTATTGTAGGTTTTGTGGTTACTGAAACCTTAAAGTAGGTAATTGAGTTAATGATGAGTATCATAAACAGCTTTGGCCGATTCAATACAGTCCAATGATCGATCAGAGATAAGTTTAATGATACTCATCAAATTATCAACGAAGGAAGTGAAATGGTACTTAAACTGAAAATTATACTCCTTTCATTATGGTAACTTAGACAAGTTGTGTAATTTTCAGTAACCTAACCACAGAATCATACTACACGACTCCACATTTAGCTTTGTCTGGAAGATATCTCTCTAAGCAATAAGGGCGCCTTTGTAAATATAGTAGCACAATTCATGTAATTTGTCCTTTCCTGTAGTTGTCTACAATTACGTGTTTCTATCTAATTATCATACATATTTATACGATTATTTGTTTGATGTATCTTAGATAGCAAGTAAAAATGTAACTGTCATAACATTGTGGCATCAAAACACTTGTTGCACATGTGCCAGTTGCAACAACCCTCATGCTGCATGCGAGTGTGCGTGACCATTAGTGGTGCCATTAAAACATGCTGTTTGTTTTAAGTGTACATTAAATGTCTTAATTTTAAACATGAAACTCAACTGACGTGTTTTTTTACTAATCGTATCGGCTTACAATTGATGCGTAGTTAATGCCCACATGTATCAATATTAAATTAATGTTAAGTGGGCTACTGATCTCACAGTAACATTATGCATAAAACATTTTAATAACGAACCCCGTTACAAATTGATGAAATTGATGCTTCAAACCGCGTACAGAGTTCAAGGGTTAAGTGCCAGTAAACATCTTCATTTCGGTTTAACAAGCGGTTAGTGAAGGGGTACAAATTGGCTACGCGTTAGAATCTATTGGAAATATTAAACTTCTTTTATCAATCGGTTAAACGCATTTTAATGAAATTTTTTAAACGTTTTCCTCGGTTCACACGACTATTTAAGCCTATTCTTGGAAAGGGTTAAGGATTTGTTATCGGTTTCATTATGGGCTTATTTTTATTCATAGATCGTACAGATAGTACCAATTTTAAAAGTATTTTGGTATAGCTGTTTAAACCAGTAGTCAGTTTGACAACGTTTATTACTAAGTTTTTTTTACATTTATTGCCATAAATTATTATATATATTAAAGACACTATCTATACCAAAGCTAAAGCTAAGCTATCATAACATAAACTATTGTGAACTCATAATGCAGTTTAGTCAATCTAACTTACTTAGCGATGATGGGGGCGACGAATTGCCCCCAATAAAAATCAAATTTAGTCACCGATCTAATATCAGACACCACGATGGACAAACAACTTGTGATTGTTGACTATATATCAGGTACGTGTTGGTTGATAGAGCCATTGAAAGTATATTTCAGAAAGTTGCAGGTCGAAGGAAGCATGTTTTTAAAATTGTCTCTAAAATGAATAGATCAGTACAATACCAATACCATATCTCATAAAATCAATCAGTCAATATTCACTGGCAAAATGAAGTATATAACTAAGCTACTTTAACGAGGTACAGAATTCATTATCAAAATTCATTTGAAATTTGCAAAACTACATGTAAATGTGGCTTTGGTTAGTACCATACGGTAAATACTAATAGTTTTGTAGTCACAGTTGTAAAGTTAAAGGTAGACGAAGTTTTGAAAAATACAGTTACGACGCTAGCTCACTCTAAACTGAGCGGTAACCGCGCAACACCTCATTTTCAGTGTTCACTTGCGCGGTTTATGACGTCATCAGAGGGAGCCGAGGGGAGGTCGAACATATATTACTTTGTTGTCGTCAGACCGATCTTTACAATGGTATAAGTATTATTTATTTAACTTTTAAAGTTTCGTTACACGAAACTCTCGAAAGTACATATTTTTCGTCACACAATTTTTCTTGGACTTAACCTAAAATAAGACATTCATGTCAAGAATGTTGAATAGTCGGTCCCTCGCGGTACCAGTATCTCGTAAAAACGATGACGAATCTATGAAAATTAAGGAAGGCTAGCCCAGTAGTCTGCCGCAGTATTTGCTCTGCCAACAATCATTGTAGATACAAGAGACTCCCTTATGACTGTGACATTCCTTTGTGTCATAAGTAGTAGCGTTGAATAAGCTAGTCGGCCAATATTGGGGGACAATAGTCGAATAACGCTCGCCGCCACCGAGTGCGTAAAGCGAAAATGTTTACAGAGGTCATCCCGGTTTGAACTTGTTGATTTGCCATTGTATCACGTTCTCCTTTGTGTTATTTACATAAAAGTTTAATTTAAAGTTGTTATTTATGTACATCGATCACTACATTGATATCTTTATATAGAACTCAGAAAATAGGAGAATAATATGCGTCTTTTCAGTTGATCGGCTTTTATTAGACAGATGTCAATTTTGAATTCGGAACATATTTGATAAATTTTATGTAGCTGTTAGGTAAAAGGTTAGTTTCTTCGCGCTTCTCTCTTGTATACAGTTATTCGTAGGCGTATTAATCTATGTATCATTATCGACCTAATAATGTCCCCACTGTTGGGGCGCAGGCCTCCTGAACGAGGGGGGTAACGGGCCATGATCCACCGAGAGCGGGCCCAGTGCTGATTTCACACACCTTCGGAAACTTTTCATTTCCTCACTATTTTTTTTCTTCACCGTTAGAGCAGTCGGTAGATGTACGTAAGTCTTCGAAGAAATCCGAAAAACTCATTGGTACATATTGCATGATTTCGAACCCGGACCTCCCGCATAGGAGTCCGGCGTCCTAGCCATTAGGCTACCGACGCTGTCTATGTATACTTAATGATATATCAATCATGTAACTCTTTGTTTTCATTTGAAAATAACTACGTTAAGAATATTGTTGATTTTGGACATAGATTTGATTTTGGCAGGATTTTGGGGACGAAACCGTGATGAATCCTTATACCATAAAGTGTTTGTAATAGTTAGAGGTTAATCGTGTGGTGTGCAGCAGAGATTGCCCGGGTCAACTAAATTGATTGTCCCGCCCAATTCGTCCCCCACACTACACCGATCATATTATTGAGTTTGTCTCATTTGTTTCAATTCAATTTCGATCAGTGAGACAAATGTTGTAACATGTTTTTAAATTATTCGAGTTAATTTTGCCAGTGACGAATGGAATATAGGTGAAGTGGAAAACACATCAAGGTATACTCTGTGGAACCCTGTAGCAATAAGTTTCTGTTATGACATTTTAGTATGAATTTATAAAGCGACAAAGTACCAAGGATTGGTCTGGTCATATACCTGTGTTGGTCACTGTATATAAATTACAGTGGATCAAATAATTCAGCCAGTAATTTTCAACGAACTTACGAGTACTTTTTCGAATTTTGTGAAAAGTCGTAGTAATTAAAATCGTGCGACATTAATTAAAGCCCCGGGCTAAATCTCGGGAGTAAATACTAAACGTTTGGTGTCAATTCCACTGCGGGGCTCGGCGGGGTTGGGAATGGTTCTGAAGACGAGTTACGACCCGTAATTGGATGGACACCCGCATATTTGAACAGAGTTCATTTGATTTCTATGTAGAGCGGATTTGTTTAACGGTCACTTGTTCATCCGAATTTCATAGAAGCATTCTTTTAGCTCTACGAAATTAGAGGAACTTTGAGAATTTGATTAAGTTTGAAATGGAACTGGAGAAGTAAGTATCAAACGTGGACACTCACGACAGGGCTGGTCCGAAAGTTCAAAGTCGCTCAACGAACTATGAAGAGGGCTATGCTTGGTATCTCATTGATGGATAGAGTTAGAAATGAAGTCATCCGTCACAAAACGCGAGTTACCGACATAGCTCATATGATTAGCAAGTTGAAGTGGCAATGGGCTGGCCATGTCTGTCGCAGAACCGACAACTGTTGGGGTAGACGAGTTTTAGAGTGGAGACCGCGTACAAGAAAGCGCAGTGTGGGACGCCCCCCTGCCCGGTGGACCGACGAACTGAAGAAGGTTGCTGGCGATGGTTGGATGTGGAAGGCGGAGGACCGAGTAATGTGGCGCGCCCTGGGAGAGGCCTATGTCCAGCAGTGGACAGACACGGGCTGATAGATAGATAGATAGAAGTAAGTATCAAGTTGACGACACTTGCTATCCATAAAGAAAAAAATTACAATACAATAATTCGGCTCATACGATGGGATCAGAGACCAATATAACACAAATAAAACACTCGGGAAGCTGCTGCACTTTTCCAATGCATGCATTTTCCCGACAAGAATCGAATTTCCTGACAGATGTTCTAAAGAAACGGAATATGGACCACCTCGCGAGCCAAGTTTGTGATCCGCGTTAAGATCTTCCGGAGACACGGTTACGGCTGTTTCCCGCGCATCAATTGTTTTGACAGCGCATTCGCGAGATTTTGCGCGGTTTTGCGCCGGCGCAGCGCGACAACAAACACCGCCACAATGGCCGCTTCTGCGAACCGTGTGACGTGCGACGATACAAAAGTGGAACAATGCGCGCTTGTGTTGTATAACAAGAGGCAACAATTCGGCGTGTTGATGCAAGATGCAACAATGCGACGCACTGTGCACTTTGCGGCAACAAAGCTTTTAACACGTTGTTCCACTATGATAAGTATAATCTATTTCCACTAAAAAGCAGTGGAGTTACATAGTTGCATGCCTAAACACATCTCTTGCTCTCAATGCTCTTACAGCATACTAATTTGGTATAGGTAGTCTGGAACTTCCTGCGTTATCAGTTTAAAATAAATATATCTCTTGATTGGTACAATTTCTCACCTGGGAACCTAATATTTTAATAGAATAAAATGTGCCTCTTTCTGTAATACCTAACTACATCTCTCTTACTAAAAGCATAGATATAGGATGATTATTTCAGCAACGACATAAAAAGGGATATCTATAGTTACCTATAGTTAATATTTAGTTACCCTACATTGGTAGAGTCCTGCATGTTTTGAAAAAGCAATACAAAGCAATCCTATATTAAGTGGAATTGCGTGTGTGCTGCAGACAACAAAACGTTTTTCTATTTCTATTTCAATACTAAAAGAGAAAACGTAATAGAGTTCTATGTATCTTGTCTAGCTATGTAGAGATCAGAGTGTCGTGTGGCGGCAGGGCCACGCGGGTCCCCAAGTGATTTGACCTCCGACCACTCAATTAAAACGTTTACTGGCGCGCTCGTCTCGTCCCGATGCTTTGTTACGCATAGCGTTTCAGATATACCTACCTACATGTATGGTTAGTTACCTATATTTGTTTTATACAAAAAATTGGGAAAAAGTTGAAACATTTCCCGCGAGGGCTCCGTTAGATAGAGCATTATGGATCAGCATGGTTGGAGGTTCAAATCCTGTTCGTAGTTTTTTTTTGTAATTTATGTAAGACAGCCTAGCATAGTTTAATGCTTAAGGAATGAAATATATACTTTACTACTTTTCAAAAGTGCAAATTTTTATTAGCCGCGTTTTCTATTATTGGCTGATTGATCAGATGAGATTGAGGTCAATCAAACGCAAGTTTAGTCTAAAAACACATTAATATTTGCCGTTTTGCAGATTAACATGATTGGCCATAGAATTCTTCAGTTAAAAAGTTGAATTTATTGTTATTATATAATATATATAATATTAAATTTCTAAATGATTTTGCAAGGGATAAATAATAGCTGCGTAGTTATTTTGTCTCTTATAATACACATTACGATCTAGACCTAGCTATTCACGTTTATCTAAAACCGTAAATCTAAAACTAGAGTAATGTCTTAATGAACCAAACTACATTACTTAGTAATACATTTATCTCTTCTGCATGCCAAAGATACCAGTTCTAAATAACTTTACAAGTAGATTTCAGAAGTTACGAGCGTTTATGGGTATAATCATAAATTGCATAAAATGTTTTGGTCATTGCCTACTTGAGATTTATTTTACTTACGCATTCGTCAATAAATCGTAACTGTTTCGAACAGACTTGTAAAGGCATCTAAGTAACAGATACGAAAAATTTCGCAGAAAAAACGACATCTTCCAAATTAGGAAAAGTGTATAAAAACTTCAGTATCTGACTAACTCTGTCATATAAGCACTAATGGGTAGTTTGTGTCCTCATTTTTTGCAAATCTACATAGTAATGGCGACACCGTTTGCGTATTGCAGGATTGAAACATTCTTAGTACAAAATGACGAAAACTTAAGATCTTATTACACTACACTACGGAGCCGAAACGTGGACACTGACGGTGAGTCTGGTTCACAAATTGAAAGTCGTTCAGCGTGCTATGGAAAGAGCTGTGCTCGGAGTATCTCTGCTGGATCGAATCCGAAATGAGGAGATCCGGCATAGAACAAAAGTTATCGACATAGCTCATAATCACTGATCGGAGTAGGTAGGGCTCTTTCGGGTCAATGTCCTCAAAGGTTATATTAATATGGATATGATTTCGGGATCCCGTTTTAATTTATCGAGCAAATGTTGTAAATTACTTTTATAAACCTCGCCCTTACACGGCGGATTACGATTTTTTTTAAATTGTGAACTTACGAAGAAGTTAAAACACTACCATAGGTACACTAGCGCCATGATTCTTAAAAAAAATTATTTCGCCACCAATCTTAAATGTGTATCAAAACAAATATAATGTTAAAAATCTAAATAATATATTTATTCAATCCCGGAAATCCCGGGATTATTGGGCATACTTATCCATATTATGACCGCATGTGGCAAGTACCAAAAACAGCCCTACCTACTCCGATCATAGCTCATAATATTAGCAAGCTGAAGTGGCAGTGGGCAGACAACCGCTGGGGTAGACGAGTTCTGGAGTGGAGACCGCGTTTGGGCAAACGTAGTGTGGGACGCCCCCCTGTCTGCGCAAGGTGGCTGGCAGCGACTGGATGAGCAGAGCCGAAGATCGAGCTCAATGGCGCTCCCAGGGAGAGGCCTATGTCCAGCAGTGGACTAGAGTGGGCTGCTGATTGATGACACTACATTGAATCTAATCTTCCTATATGAGTCATAGTTTCTGAATTTAAGAAGGTGTGCATTCAGAAGGAATTTTATAAGGGAATTCTAAGAATCAGGATCTTAAAAAGCATCCTTATTAAAATTTTACAGTCATTGTAGTTGTAATAAGTACTTTAACAGCCTTGGAAAATTGCCTTTTTAGGCTTATTTGTTTAGTAAAAGTCTATTGATTTCTAGTAAGTGAAAATCTGCAGTCATTACAACGGTTTGAGTAACTCTGACAATAGGTTGGCTACTAACGCGAAACCATAGAAATCTAGAAAACCGAAAAATAGATTTCCGTTTCAAAATCGCTGTAAGTAATGTGCCAAAGGCACACACACAAGAAGAAGTAGATGACGACGCGACGCGACGGGAGGGTATAACTTTCTCCAGTTGATAAAATGGTGCAAAAATTATACTCTTTTTATTGGCATTGATAGTAAGTAAGATACTTTATTTCGTCTATTGAGAGATCATAGGCGTCATACAAGCGCAAGGCGTGAGCGGAGCGTGGGCCGGGCGTCGCGGCGATTGGCGAACACCTCCCAACGCCCCCGCGCATGCGCGTAGCAAGGAAAAACTTCGCGAGGAAAACTCCGAGTTCCACAACTAAATTTTAATGTTTGTTTATACAAGTGGGCGGGATAATAGTCGCTCGGGATTTCAACGACTGACCAAAATGGCGACCGCGGTCTTATATTTTAAACTGTCCGATAAACTCTACAATATTTTTCCCACGAAATTTTAATATGTAAATTATGATAGTAAAGAATGTTAATATGCAAAGGATACCGCTCATTTGAGTAAAGTTTTACAATTCGCGAACAATTCCCACTAAACAGTTTCCTAATCTAAAATATGTAAAATACTTCGAAATGTAGTGAATTTGGTGTAATAAAAATTCAAATTGACTGTAGCGTAGTCTATATTTAGGAAAACAAATATCGGGCTCATTAGATATTCAAATTAATGCATTTTCAGTACTTTTGTATGTTAATTCAGTTGGCGTAAGGTTAAGTTCAGTGTCGCTGTCGTTTTATATAACATTTGTTTGGAGACAAAACAATTCCTGGATAATTCACACGTTAGTTCGGTTTAAGCAACTTTGATATGTTCTAGACAAAAACACAATGACTGATATAAAATATCTATAGGGGAAAACTTGTAAATGGCATAATTTGTTATATTATACATACATACATAACTTCACGCTATGTCCCTTGCGGGGTTGGCAGAGAGAACGGAACGAATCTCTGTGTTGGCACGCTTCTCTTGCTTCCTTTACAGTCATTCGTCGTTTCACGCATGCTCGCCGTTGGACATTATGTTCTATACAAATTATAATTTATATTTAAACAGAGCATTAAATTAAGGCAAACACAGATTTAACTCAATGACTGATATATCATGTAGGTAGGTACTTACTTGGGAATTAAGTAAATAAGTTATTTTTTTACCGTAAGTTGCAAGAAAAGTTCTTAAAGTTAAGTCTTCATTAAAATACATGCTATAAATTTCTACGCCATAGCTCTAGATAGAGACGACACGATACTTAACGAAGCTTTAAAATGAATGACGTTTCATACAACTCGTAGTTAGATACTATTGTTACTTGCCCCTAATAAAACTAATATTTTTGAACTACTACATTTTTTTAATTTTATTTATTGGAAAATCTACATATATACCTAGATTTGTTTTTTATTTGATAATTTATTATTAAATCAATCAATCAATCAATCATTTATTTGTGAACTTAGGTAATAATAAGTAAGTATACAGTATAAGTGTATATTTATTGCTTTGGCATTATTATATATAATGCCAAAGTTAAAGGAAAACCCCATGAACACGTTATCATTAAAGTAACTGAAAACAAATAATACCTAATTTACGTTATCCTTATCAGTTTATCATATGTTTTGGCTCCATTTTAAGTTTGTCTACTTGTCATTCATTTATGGCACAGACAAACGGAAGTATTAACTTAAATTGTTTTAGCTATTCCTTTCGAATTCCCATTTCATCAGTCACTTACAAAATTGGGTCGACAGCGACATTTCTGTATTAGTGGCAATTAACACCGTGTTAACGTGCGTTAAAAATATAATGCAGCCAAAATAGCAGGTTATTAGGTAAATATATTATGGGCCTGAGTTAGTAAAACTCTTAGTTATTAATTTACTGAGAGATTAGTGAAAAAGCAAAGTTATATAATTTGAAAATGAACTGGGTGTATAATCCCTTAATCCTGGATTAAAATAAATATGCAATTTGTCGTAAATAAAAAGTACAGATATAGAAAGAAAATGAGTAAGTATCTCATTTAACAGCTGTTCTATTGTATTATTGAAGTACCTACCTATTTCTACAGACGGTTGAATTGTAAGTACTTAAAGCCCGTTGCACACGATGCGCAGTAGCTTGCGTAAGTACTAATCATTAGTACTGGCACCAGCGTTTAAATGTAGGAGATCACCCGCACTTTCACTAAGCAAAAAGTGTTCACATGATGAAATTTGATGAACAGTAGATAGTAGTACTTGCGCAAGCTACTGCGCATCGTCTGCAACGGGCTGAAATGAGTAGTTGCATATGTACCTCTACTTCTAGTCTACTCTATTATTCTACAAGCTAGTCTGATTTTAAAAAGTAGAATTTAAATAATGGCAATTTTCCATAAAACGATATCAAATCGCAAAGACATTTCCCATGGAATGATGTAAGAAGTTGACATATCCATACGATTTTTGTAAATGTTGCCATTAATTAAAATCATTACGGGATTATAGAATACTAAAGAATTTTAATTATAAATTGTAATAATAATATTTGGATATAATTTAAATTAATGGAACATGTTTCCCCAGCCTATTCGAATGTGAATAGTTCGTTTAACGTTCTTTGTAAGCATCATGAGTCATGGCGGCACGGTTGGCTGAATGCGAAAATTTGACTTTAGCCTCATGCTTGCCGACGATGGCGAACGAATCGGCAACATAGAAGGCAAATATAATGAAACTTTATACTTGTAAGCCGTCAATTTTGGAAATTCTATTAGGAGAGAGCAAAATAAGTAATCGATTGTAAACTGTATGCTATTCAGATAATAGGTTGGATTCTGCTTCTAAATAGGCATTGCTTGCTGTTTTACATTCTACCAATAAATTCAGGGTAGGAATTGCCCAGGTTACACCACTTCCCTTCTTAGATATTTACGAGTATATCTTCACTATGTATATTTATGTCCCTAACAATAGGCGGGAATATAGATCGTAACAAATATCAGTACCCTTGCACCTTTAATTTACTAAAAAAAAACAATATTCATTACATCGCCGTTCATTCAAAAATGACTAGCTATTGCGCAATTCCCGAAACAGCCGTCACTGAATGAATCACGAATGAATAGTTTATTTTAATATTAGGTTCATAGAACTGCGATTTGCGGCTGAAAGTAAACATTTTCATGTTTTCCCCGGTCACGAGCGCTGCCCGCCGCGTTGCATGCATTACCCAATAACTAACATATCGGTATTAGATGGTATTAGCGTACACAAACAATATCAATCAAACTTTGCGCATTTCGCTGCTCGTGTAATGTCGATCCTAAAAGTGTCTCCTAAAAGTAACTCTCTTCTAAGTCGTGTTCCTCATTGCTGAGGGTCGTGATCATCTAAGGAATTAATCACATAGAACGACTCTCGTGGCAGATTTAATGGGGTGGTTTGCCATTGCCTTCCCCATTTCACACACTGGTAATCTCAGTGTACAGGTTTCCTTACGATGTTTTCCTTCACCGTCAGAGCAGTCGCTATATGTACGTAAGTCTTTCGGTTTGAGTAAAAAACCGAAAAACTCATTGGTACTTGGCATTGCCTGGTTTCGAACTCGAACCTCCCGCATGGGAGTCCGACGTCCTAGCCACCGCCACCGACACTCTTACTAGACGCGTTGCTAGACTATGTACCTAATATTAATATGTAGTTGGTTTTTTTTCTGTAATTGTTGGAAGTAAAGGCTTTATAATCTAACTAAGAGCTTAGTTAGAGATGGAAGGCCGATAACAAGATAAAGAGAGTATCTAATATTTAATTAACCGACTCCAAAAAAGGAGGAAGTTCTCAATTCGACTGTATGATAATTTTTTTTAAAGAATTATCTTTTTTTTAAAGAATCGTCAATAGACGATTCTTTGTCGCAAGATGGCAACGATTTTTCTGTTTAAAACAACAAGCAATGCCTATTTCGAAGCTGAAACCAACCTATGATCTGAATAGCATAAGCACAATTTTAATTGCGGGCTTTACGTGTGGGCTCTGCCTATTTTACGTATCAAGACAGCAATATTAAAAAAGATTCTGGATAAAAAACTAAAAAAAAACGGACCAAGTAAGTATTTGCAAGATGGCATCCAAATAAAGTGCAACACCTGTATCCGCTGCGCTGGCGCAGCGTAGGGTGCTTTTGCGCCTCGAACTCCCATAGCCTTCGGATACACTGCCTTTACATTATTCAACATGAAGTACTTGAAACTCAAGATAATAATGAACGATTTATATGTATGAATGAAGACAACAGCCATGTTCCTGTTCATCATGTTCCATTAAGATTTCAAATGCTGAATGAATGAATGCACATAATTTTTTGCTTGAATGCTGACCAGCAGAGGATGGAGTAATCTACATTAGACGAGTGATGAGTTGAACAGAGATAGATAATCAGTACCCATATGGCATCAACTAGACATAAATTAGTACGGAAACAGCAGGTTGGTATGTATTTATTTATATAGATAGTATAGTTGGTATGTATTTTTTTCGCTGTTATTTTGGCGGACAAACGTCAAAATATCGGCGAAAAAATAGGTGGCGAGCCTATAGCCGTCTACATATAGGTAGGTACTAATATAGGTAGGTAGGTACGTCTACGTATAGGTAGGTACCTAATATTGGAAAATTCCAAAACAAAAGTCATCAAGTTTCAAAGCATATTTCAACTTGAAAAGCATGAATCAGCTTTAACCCTTGATAAAAACAGTGCGGATCGAGCATGTAAGTGAAAACACAACCGTAATTACTTGAAGGTACCCCAAATGGGGTCTGACGATGCTCTTATCTCCTTGCTATTGTTTAACACGCTTTTTTCATTCCCACGGTCGACGCGGGCGCAGGCGTCGAGCCCACGGCTGATAAGCAAGGTACCTGACAGTGAGCAAGTAAAACGACTCAAGGAATTCTGAATATTGAGGATAACATGAAAGACTTGAAATTTGAGGCTGTATGTCTAAATTTGGATGTTATGGAAGTATGTTAAGATAAAGTAGATAAGACTGTATGTTGTGAGAACATACTACATTACATTTGAAATAGGTAATATTTAACACTCCAGGAAATGGCAAATAACGCACCGATTACCACTAAATACCTATATTGAACTTACATTACATGTCGCTTGTCTGTTGAATCATAGACTATTTTTGACATTATCTTTTAACGATTAAGAATAGTTAAATTAGTTGTAAATAAAAAAAATCCAAAATAAAGTTATTCAGTTTACACAATATCATCAAAACTTCCGTTTGGTGCGGTTAGTAGACTAGAGATACGATGTATTCAATGATAACTATGTCTATACCATATCATACTACCTTATAAATATGTCTAAACCGAACCAATATAAAAATACAGTTTTGTATTCATCTCATGGAAACAGAAAACGCATTGTTAAATTTAAATATTTAAATGGAACGGCATGAAACAAAGAGAGTCAGGAGTCAAGTGCAAAATTCACCGGCG
Organism: Hofmannophila pseudospretella; assembly: GCA_947369225.1. Taxonomy (NCBI): domain Eukaryota; kingdom Metazoa; phylum Arthropoda; class Insecta; order Lepidoptera; family Oecophoridae; genus Hofmannophila; species Hofmannophila pseudospretella. Next base: position 7,898,456 of record OX376330.1, on the reverse strand, counting down.
ACCCACGCTTGTTATGAGATCTAAAATGTAATAGGTATATGAGCCAAATCCATTATCCAATGACGTACAGCAATTACCCATTTAATGCAATTTGGGCCATTGTAAGCTTGTCCATCGCGACTTCTCGTACATTCCCGGCGTCACTCACTCTTATGCACCAATCAGTGAAATCACTACTGAGCAAGCACTCTTTGTACACTGGGCGATCGCAAGCGTTCGTGTTTAGAAGCGGTCATTTCAAATTTGGAATGGATTATCCAGAGTTTTCAGCGGAAGGCTATGAGGGCGCGCGCGTGCGTCGCTGCGGCCGGCGCGCGACTACTCGCCGCTGAATGGGCGCCCGGCGGAGGGGCGAAGCTCGAGCACGTCTCACTCCCAGTGAGCTTACAAAAATCACCAATTGCGACTGTCCCCTCATTAATCGAGGTAATTTTACTTCACTTTGAACCGTGACACTTGTAACTTCGATTGCAACGGAGCAGGCGCCGCCGCGAGCACACTAGACTCGTGGATCCTTCGGGATGAGATTAGACCCGAGGCGAAAGAGTGAGGTTTTTTGATGAGCTTCCGATTGACGCTAGTGTGCGGCGCTTTGCATCCGGTGCCACCTGCTCGCACTCGAGAGGAGACTGCGCGTTAGAAGGAGATGAAGTGATTCATCAGCCGCGGACCGGATGGCGGACTCGGTTATGAATGAATCCGCTGTCCTTGTCAGGCGTATGGGTTTGCGTAATATAGTCTCTCTCTCTGACACAGGTTGTCGCCGTAGAGGAAGTGAAAGGGACGGGAGTTGTAGTAAATATTGCGTTCCATGGTTCCGTCGTTGTGGGTATTTCTATAGGGTTTCATTTTTTGTTCCACAACAAAAGAACCCCGTCTATCGTCATTCATAGATTTACTGACATTAATTGTACAAAAATTTTGAAGACGAATACAGTTAAATGAATCAAGATTCCCGACAATAATAAATAAAATTTGTGACAAATTGATGACTCTACAATCTACATAATGTAGAGACAGGCAGAGATGCAGTTAATGATTAAGATAATAATGAAGTTTAATTAATCAGTATCCTGGCTACTACAATTATAAAGCTGATTCTTTATAGCTGAGATTTAAAGGTTAACGGACAAGGTACCTACTTAATGAAATGAGAAAAGAACTCTTGAAGGCTCTGTCATTTATTGGTCAGAGGCTTGGTAGAGCCTTAGAAATGCATTTTGGGGGGAGTTTTGAGGTTTCAGGTAGGTTGGTTACAAGATTTCAAAGTGAGTTGAGATTTGAGGTTCGACTGGAAGATTATAAACCCATAACCACTATCAGGACAAGATAAACGAGATGTGGTACTAACTCGTTATAAAGAGTTTGTATCATAGAAAGAGTAAAGGTACAAATTCAGGGATCCTCAGGCAAGGTGTGGTGCTGTCGTAGGGCAGGGTTCTGCATTGTTCGCGGCATTGTTATCTGAGGGCGCGGCGTCAAACGGCCCGTGTCAATGTTTGACGAGTCGCGTCCGTCGCCACGTGGACGCTTTGTGAAGAGCAAACAGCCTGGCCGACAAACTGGAGGGTCAACGCGGGACTTTTATGGTTTGGTTAGAGATGCACCGGATAGGGGTTTGGCCGTATATCCGAATACCGAATATCCGGCCGACAGCTGGCTGGATATCCGGCCGAATCGAACTCACACGTGCGTTACTTATAATTGTCTGCTAATGTTGATTTTTAAATATTTTGCTTAAAAAGGTAATGAAAGACAGTTTAGGCATAGGTAGATAGAAAAAATTGTTTTATTTTAATTTTTTTATCATCTCAAAATTACGAATTAATGAGACGTTAAATAAACAAACATATTGTCTCATATTCATACTCTGTCTTGGTTTTTTTGTTCAACTTATTGTCTGAATGAAATATAAGCGGATAGTAGCACCTACTATCCGGTATCCGGCCGGATAGCAATATCGGCCGGATAGGTCGCATACCGGATACAAACCATCCGGATATCCATCTGGTGCATCTCTAGATGGATGGAAAAATGTGAAATACCCAAAATGTATCGGCTTATTTGAGGCTTGTCGAACGAAAATTCGATTCAATATTAGGTACAAAGATTGTGTATTTAAAAAAGTGGCAACAAAGCGAAAAGTGGGATCTGCCTATGATTAAGGTGGTTTCTCTGTCTACCCCTTCGGGAATTATGGACGTGAGAGTTATGCTATGCTATTCTATGTGTATTTAAAGGATATGAAAAAATCGTTACGTCGCATAATCTTCAAAACGCAAATAAATCTGAAGTTCTGAATAGTAAAGAAGTTCGCACGTTTAAATTAGGACGTAAGAAAATTTCGACCGACTTCGCGCGAGTGCTCACAAAAGCAAAAGAGACCGCGACCACCATGGTCCCCCGTGTGACTGACCGCCGCCCTGAGCTTCCGTTTCCTCTAAGGGTAATACTGAAAAAGAAACGTGCCCTCAACAAGCTGTGGATGCGCTCTCGCTGTCCCCGCGTAAAATGCGATCTGAATAGATTGTCGGAGCGTTTTTCGACGGAGGTTAAGGCGTTTCGAGGAGCCATCTGGGAGAGTAAAATCGACCAGGTGAGCGAAGACGAAACGTCCTTAAACCACCTCTGCCGAATGCTGACTTCCACACGCAGCCCAAAGTGTCCGCTCATAGGGAGCGATGGGGTCCGCCGATTCGGCGCCAAAGATCGGGCGGAGATCCTGGCCGAGCATCTAGAGGGGCAGTTTACTCCGCACCCTGTCCCTGCGGATGCCCAGGACACCGTCCTCGAACACCACGCCTTGGTCTGCGATAGAGTTAGGGAGTACCTAGCCGCGTCAGTCCCTCCCTTACCCGGGAACTATTTCGTTTCCCCTGCCGAACTGGGCAGGACGATCTCCCGCCTTAACAAACGGAAGGCACCCGGCCCGGACGGGTTGCCCACCGTAGCCCTAGTCCAAATGCCGCGGAGGACCCTGGTCATTCTGACCAGGATCTTCAACGGCATCCTAAGAACTGGTCATTTCCCTACAACGTGGAAAGTTGGGAAGGTGATCGTCCTGCCCAAGCCGGGAAGGGACAGACGGCTGCCCTCCAGTTATAGGCCGATTACTCTCCTTTCCCACGTGGCCAAACTTTTTGAGAGAGTGTTCCTGCGCAGACTGCTACCTCACATCAACATCCGTGAGGAGCAGTTTGGGTTCCGCAGTGGACACTCCACCACTTTACAGTTGGTACGAGTGCTCCACCACCTTGCGGAGGAACGAAACTTCGGGCGGCACACGGTCGCAGTCTTTCTCGATGTTGAGAAGGCATTTGACCGTGTGTGGCACGAGGGCCTCCTCTTCAAGGTGATGGAGACCACAGCCCAACCCGGCTTGGTCCGTGTGATGGCCTCCTTCCTGGAAGGCCGAAGCTTTTATGTTTCGGTCGAAGGGGAGGAGTCATCGCCGAGACCGATCCGGGCGGGAGTACCTCAGGGTAGCTGTCTGTCCCCGTCCCTGTACGCTGCGTACACCGATGACATCCCAACCCTTAAAGGTCGCCTTCAAGAGTGGGAAGACGATGTCATGCTCGCCCTCTTTGCGGACGACAGCGCGTACTTCGCGTCGTCGCGTCGCTCCACCCTCGCTGCTGCGAAAATGCAGCGTGTGCTGGACCTGCTGCCTGAGTGGCTGGATAGATGGAAGATGGCGGTTAACGTCGGGAAAACCGCTGCCCTTCTGACCGGCCGCCAGCGGAAATTACCTCCGAAACCTAAACTCCGGGGATTGGATGTAGAGTGGCAACACTCGGTTAAATACCTGGGGTGCCATATAGACCGGTCGCTGTGCCTAGCGAAAATGGTTGACAACGTCGTCAACCAGGCAAAAGCCGCGCGCGCGCTTCTCCGACCGGTGCTATCGTCCAGGCTGCCCCTGCGTACTAAACTGAGGTTGTATAAGACCTACATCCGGTCCCGACTCACATACGCGGCACCCGCGTGGCTTCCATATATCTCGGCCACTAATAAAAAGAGGCTGCAGGCCCAGCAAAACATCGCCCTTAGAGTGTGCACGGGAGCGGGACGTTACGTCAGGAACGATGTCATCGCCCGCGACGTGCAAATGGAATCAATCCAGGTGTTCGTGGAAAGGTTGGCGCGATCTATGTATGATCGCGCGGACAACGGTCCCCACGAACACCTGCGGAACATCGCCCCCTTGCACGCGCGCCCTCCTGATGTGAACGCGTGGTACCCACTTCCGCGCGAGTTAGTGCGCCCCCAGTCGCCTCGTGGCGACAGGCTGGAGCGACGTGACGGCGAGCGGTGAGCGTAGCGTACAGACCCCCCTCCCCCCTTTCCCTCAACTTCTATATATATAGCCATAAAGTCCGCTTCACATAGCGGCTCCAATTACCGGAGATGCTGTATCACTCCGAGCTTCTGCCCGGGCACGAGGTTCGCCTCAAGGCCCGCACTCCACTCACCCCCCTCAGGGTTCGAGTGACGACTCGCTTGCTGAACGGGAGATATCAATGGACAGATCAATTTCTTTAAAAACAGTTAAAAAACTGAAATTCCCAATAGGATTTGAGCATAAATAATATTATTGTTATAGTAACAAAAGTCATCTGAGTAAGCAAGTTTTACGATACATCATTGGTCACAATTCTTACCATTAACGTCAAAAATTAATTGGGAACTAGTGGAATAAAGGCTATTGCACACTATCAACGTCTGGTGTTGATAGTACACATACAATACACCAGACACCGTCTCACCCCCAACAACGAGTGCTAAACGGGTCGTCAGCACTATTGTCACATAAATCTTAAAAAATGTACTATACCTGTACTCCAAACCATCTCGTCTCAAATGCCGTAACGGGTTTCTGCGAAGTGTTTCTCCCATCGACCCTGGAAAGTACCCGCCAGAAGTAAGATGCAAGCTATGGCGGGAGAAATACCCACCCAAAGGTTTCATACCGCCAAAAGAAGACCTACCACCGGGTTTCAAACTCCCGTGGCCAACCTGGAAAACGCTTAATCGCCTGCGATCCCAGCTTGGCTGTTGCGGAGATAATCTTCACAATTGGGGGTTTTCCAGCGATCAAGTAAAGTGTGAGTGTGGTGTCTCCCCTCAAACCATGGAGCACTCGCTCTGCTGTCCCGCGTGTCCGACCACCTGCACGCGGGAGGACCTTTTCGAGGCCAACCAGAGGGCTATCGATGTGGCTGCCTTCTGGTCCGGAAAAATTTAATTCGGATCATCAACACGAAAGAAGAAGAACTCTTTACTTTGAGTCGAGTCGGTGTGCGATGTGCTTAATAGTGATAAATGTAAATTTTTATTTGTAGATTTTTTGCGAAAACGTCTTACACAACTATTTAATCATATTGTCTCCTTAAAGTGGGATACTCAACGTAACATGCTTTCAAAAGTTTCGTTTAAACAAGTAAAGAGCAACGCAACAATTGGCTTTCACTAAGACAAACAGAGGATGTGGCCGGTATTGCCATCATCGACGGTTGAATGCCTCTGATCCATTGCAAACACCCCACATTGTTCCGAGGTTTTCCTAAAATTGTGCGTTTAGAATAAACAGCAACACTGGCCTTCGTGAATTCCAAAACTATAAACACATTTTAGCTATGCTTATACCTTTGTAATACGTGCCTATTATGATCTACCTTCATGTACTAGTATGCAAGTGTCTATTCTATAACTGTTGTGCAGACCAGGCAGGAAAGAAAGAAAGAAAGAAAGTAAAAACATTTATTCAACATTGCACACATTATTAAACTTAAAACAATTTTGGATAAAATAAAATAAAAACAATGCAATATTAAAAGGGCACATGCTCAGCATGTGCTGCGGTCCGACCGGTACGGCAGAACCGCAGCGCTGGTTTTCAGCTGTGCCCGGACGAAACGAAGGCATCGCGGGCGAAACGGCAGTCAGGGACTAAAACAAAAAATAGGACCCACATATATACTTTCCAGCGGAATATAGGTAGGTGTTTGTTTGTTGTGTGTTCTATATTCTGGTGTTTACAGTGCTAAATAAACGTTTTCAATTTCAATTTTTCTTTTCAATTTGTTAAAATAGTGAAATAATGAGAAAAATAAATAACATGTAAAAATCATTCAGGCTGAATGATATCTTGCAAGAAAAAAGTAGTTTAGAGCAAACCGAAACTTACAATAGTAGTTTATACACCGGCCACGTAATGATGGCGATTTTAACATGAATTCTCGAGTGTTAAAATCGCCATTAGGTGCGTTGCATACAATACTTTTCCTACGACCATGAATCGTATAAACAGAAAATACAATCCATTACGGAAACTTCAACAGACGCCATGACAGCTTTGTATCGAGTTTTTTTTAATGGCTATAGTACCAAGTAGTTGGCCAGTGAAATATAAGGCAAAATTTCTTAGTTACAACAAAGAAAAATTTACATATTACAATAGAAAACTGTTATTTGATATTTCATTAAAACACTATTTTCACACGACCATGACGAATGAACCTCTGTATGTTATTGATTGTGGTTTCTTAATGAACAAATTACGAAATGGGAGTAGAAAAACAAATTTCAGCAACATTTATTAAGCTGTCCATACAAACGCTCAGTAAATCATTTGCAAATATGTATTGAATGATGAGTAAGGAATTACGTAAAGCCTGACCGACAACTTTACAGCCAGTCTTAGTAATATCAAAAAGTTCACATATAGAGTGGTCATAATTGGAAACACATTGCTACAGATTAATTGAATGCATTGCCATAAACAAAGTTAAATCAGAACAGTGCACTAAGAACACCGCATCTCGATACAAATCAATGGGATCCCGTCGAAGCATGTAAACCTCCGACGCCAGGTGCTACGCGGGATGTACTCCGCGCACCTCAGCACCGCTTCACCCCCGTAGACTCCTTGGCACACACGTACGCGAGAGGAAGTTACACACACATACATTTTCACTATACCTTATGCAAGGTTGTCAAAAACTTGGTCTTTGTTTATGGACTGGTGTTCAAAAGATGTTATTAGGGAACATTGAAGGTGTGGAGGGGGTAGCTGTGAATATTTAGCGTGGATGAGGCTAATTTTCTCGAATTATTACATAGTTTTCCTTTAATTTGTAACTTTCTTATTATTTAAGGGTACTATTTGATTCTCACCGACGCATTTACATAAAATTGTTTTAATTGTATAAGAGTACATTTGGCATCTGCAACGCACAGCTATACGATTATCTTAAGAATACATTTAAAAATTGCTTACTGAAGTTACCCAATAAAATGAGCTTCTGTGTGGAGCTGGGCTGGCTGGAAATCTAGTCAACCCAATATACCTGCACGAATAAAGGACCGCTTAGGTGTCTAAATGCGAAAACAGGAGCCCCACAACCTAACGTAACCTCAAATAAAATTAAATGTACGTACATAGTTGCAGATGAAAACGGAACCAAAAGCCGAAATAAAACAGACAAAGAGAGAACAAAGTAATGGCTAATGATGGATGTTGACACCCCTGATCAACCGCATACTCGTATATGGTGACGTAAGGATCAGGTGGTGCATCTGTGTGTTTCTGTAATTTATTAATGGCTTGCATTTGCGTATGCGCCGCTCGTTGCGTATGAAAAATGGCAGGTATAAATACAAGATTGAGTGGACGCTAATTCATAAGTATCGTTATTTAAAAGTGCTTGTACTTTGACGCCTGAAAGGGACCGCCTGAGAACTTTTAAAACTTTACTTGGGAAGTTTATAGATTGTAAATATAGTCAAAAGTTCATATCTTTCGATGGAAGGAATGACACCTATAACAACTCATTACAACACTTTTTTAACATGTGGTTTAGAGTCTTCGGCACACAACAAGGTGACTTATTATTATGTAAAACCTATGGATGCCAATGCAAGGAACAGACTTAAAGCTTTATTTTCAGAATTATATGCAAGTGCTGGGTAGTCGAGTATGTACTCGTATACGTAAATAACCTTGGAGGCTTGGAGGAAACAATCGTTCGCCTGGTTAAATACGTATCTTGTAGCTTTATGCCTCTAACTCTATGCCTCGTATACATACGTATATACTTACGAGGCATCTCGTATCCTATTAAAATAAGAAACAGTAAACTTGACATAGAATCATCATTTTCATCATAAAGACCAAACATAGTTCCGAGTAACATACTTAAGTAACTCATCCAAAGGAATTCCTTTCAAAGCTTCAAGACTCGGAACAGATATTGTAGGAGTCCACTTCTCACAAGTCTATTATCAACAGGTAGCTAAACCTCATACAAAGCGTCCTTCCGGTATCCGATCCTTAAGCTCATCCCCTCAAGAATACACCTTAACACTTCCAGCTAAAGTTGGAACAAGTTGTTACAAAATTCTAGTTAAGAAAGTTGCAATCGAAAAAGATAGCTGGGTAGTAAATATAAGGTCTCACTTGGAGTGATCAGGGGTTGAGGTTTTTAGGCAGTAATGTGGGGTTATTCACCATCCTGTGATGTAAGACAATATCGTGGGGAAGTTAGCTTTTTAGGGTAAAGAGTAACCCTTCTATTATATTAACATAGTTAATGAACTATCCGGAAATAACTTGGGATATGAAGGATGGTATGGTGTGCCTATGTTTGATATTACATATATTAGTATGCGAAAAAAGACGCAGGTGTTTACTAGTTAAATCATAAGATACATTTTTGTTAGTAAAAGGTCTGTGCAGGGTTGCGTTTATGTCTTTTATATAGAACGCATTGAATGCATCCTCGTATTATTGAAAAGACAAATGCAGAGTTGTCGTGCGTAGGAGTGAATAAATATGCTATACTTAAGTAAAAGATGTAGACATAGCAGTTCAAGTTATTTTAATACAAAAATGTAATACATAAATAATAAAGATAAGACACATACATAATAAAGGTACACTATCTATGAGTGGAGCGTACCATTTTATTTATGAGGTTTAACTTAATTAATAATTACCAAAAGAAACTATAACCATAATTCAAAATAGAATATATTACCGGAATAGCTCGTATTAGTAGAAAAATTACATGCAACCGTATCTACATAAATCGTCCTGTATTAATTAAATGTAATGGTTCACAATTCGTTTATTTTGTCTAAACCCGCCACCGACCGAGAACGGGTTCTTTCAACATCCATTAATTTATATTGCCCAAATTAAATTAACATCAGGTCGAAACACTCACTGCTCCTTACCAACGTTTAGGTAATTATGAAGGTAGATAATAATCTTCACAAAGTTTTCAACGTCAATCATTAGGGGGCAAAAAAATCGCGAAAATGATTTCTTCCCATGAAGAGACGAGCACATCTTTTGATCAAAATCCAACCTAATATTATCAGTGCGAGCTTTTGCAATTGAAAAGGATCGAGTCCGTATTCTGCAGTTCACGAGCCTCATTGTGATCCCTCGCCGCCGCGGTCTAGACTTGTAAAAAAAGTCACAAACAGTAAAATGTCGAACGGAACCATAAAAAGTTGAGTAAAAGGCGTCGAAAGAAGGCAGCGAATTTTGAACGAAACCAGTTTAATGAGGGTCGAATTTAAATACGAAAATAAAGCGGTTCCCACGGCGTCGCTCGCGGGAACGGAAGCCTTGCCGATGTCGCCGCGGCATCGGCACCGCGGCGACGACGCGACGCAAATCGTATCGCGCGAGCATCGCTTGACGCCTCCTCGCGACCAGCCAGCCGACAGCCTTACCACTCTTACCTGACCCTTCCACGCAACCTACCTCACTCTTCAAATCAAACGGAGTAAACATATCAATGAAAGAAACCAGAGCTCCACTCAAAATAGACGACGGATATGTGACCAGACAGTAGGCCTCCGTGAAATTGATTCAATTAATGATTATTAATTTTTTGCTTGTTTTTGTTTAATTCGGCCGTGTGAGAAAATTTGCGACTTAATTTGATTGAAGATACAGTGGTGTTTGTTCATTGCCGGGAGATAGTTATATGGTTAATAAATTAGCAGCAAGAATTGGAATGTTTTGGTTATTCAAATTAATTTTGGAATATTTAAAGATAAACTCAAAATTCCATTCCAAGTATCATTATCATTAGGGACAAGAAATCTCTAAGGTAGATGCGTTTGTCAAAACCAGTAGCATCGATTTTATTATCTTATGATCTCTACAAGTCTACAACGAATGACTTAAAGTCTCGTTTATGTCACACAGAGTTATCGTATATTAAATTTCTCTAAAAGATGCACATAAATTGAAAAAAAAAAAAAGTCACAGCTAATCCATAGATTACGGCTTCATAATCCCGTGTGAAAACAGTGATATAGTATTTCTATCACAGCATGTTAATTTTTTAGAAGCTAAGATAGCTTTTTAAAATCTGTTAATCTTTGATAAAATCATGGACATAAAATACAAACTACTTTTTAACTTCCATGTTCCGTTATCAAATCGTTATTACATTTATCAATTTTATAATTTTGTGTTTATCTTTTGGTGTTTACAAATAAAATTTCTTCGAAAAAGTGATGTTGACGGCAAAGCTTTTTGCTTAAAGCATTAATATAAATTAAAAAAAGTTTTAACGTTTATGTTGGAGTAAATCTTGCAAAATACAATTGACTTTTCGACATTTTACAAGGTGTAAACACGGCGCGAGGGCGATCTGTTTGAGCTTGCTTTCGATAATGTCAACATGGACGCGGAGAACCAAAGGAACTTGTTCCAACACCTTTGTTTATACTTTTACATAAGCTATTTATGTTGCCCTCGTCTATAACCATGGCAGTAAAATTTGTGTTTTTATTTGTGTCGTATTTATTTACTCATATTGATTTGCACAGTCATGGAAGTATTTTCTCCTGGATGATGATGATTTATGTAAACTGAAATGTCTAACAAACGAAAAAATAATCATTGTTTGCTTCTTTTGAAATCCAATACTCAATCAATCAAAATGTAGACAAGGTTTGGGCAAATGTCGAGCTGAAAATACGTGTTTCTTTTAAGATAGTATAAACTTCGAAATTTTATATGAAATAATACTACAATAGTGCACACACGCAGGATAGGTTTCATATGGATAAACTCATGATGAAACATTGATATGATAATGTGATTATAATGATGATGATGACGGACTTGATATGCATCGTATTCAGAACTTTCGTTCGAAATTGACGACAGTATTGCATATCGCGGCTCATTGAGTCCATATCGTGAATGATACGCTCAATGCGCGCAGTCGGGTGCGCCCATTTGTTTTACATAAGTTCAAACGAAACTATGAATGAACACACTCTGTCTCGCTCTGATTCTAGTTCATATTTAGATGTCGCATATTTATCATTGTCAACTATATTACTAGTAGTCTGTGCTCTGTTTTAAGTGTCACCTTTATAGAGGGTCGTCTATCTAGCACTGCTACCTTCAGAAACCGTACACACTTGTACGTACTGCACTTGGAAGCCGTACTATCTATTCTGAACCTTGAGATTAATCAGCAAGATCTTCGTATAAATAGAGATGTAGACGAGCAACAGGCCACCTGATGGTAAGCGATGACCGTCGCCCATAGACATCTTACATTACTATAACGTGTTTAGGGGGTCTTCGATGTTTGCTTAGTTAACCATGAGGATTTAGATGGAGGATCCTTCAAACCGAAACACAGCAGTAAAAGACTCAAGACGCAGAGTCACTGCACAGAGTCATACCCTTGACATATTCTGACATATTGACTATATTATCAGAAAGCTGTCTACAATCTTATGTTAGTCTTGAACCCTTCGCTGGACTCTTCGTCATGTTTGCTGAAACAATAAGTCGATGAGTCAATGTCTACACTATTCATATTCCTCGTCTTCACTCCACGTAGGTATCTACGGGAAAACCACGCCGTACAATGTTATCTGAGGATGAATACTGGTTAAATACAAGAATGCGATAAAGATACTAGTAACAATGGAACAAATTTTTGTGCAATCGACTCGCATTGCTTTAGATTTTTTTAAATGATATCTCAGGTAATATTTTTATTACCAGCGCAGGGCACTAAAATGTACTTTTCTAACATATTAAGTGTACAAATATGTACAGATTAGTAACTCAACTATGTACATATTTTAAAACAACGCATTATTAATTACAAATATTTGAGTTTGAAGCCTTATGTTTATATTTCCCTAACATTATGTTTTTACGACTACGTTAATTAAACATTATATAGGTATTTCTAATTACATGACTTCCGTTGTCGCTTCCATTTCCTTTATAGCCATCATCTTCATATTAAACACTGATTGTACTGCTATGTAAGATGATAAGGGCAGGCATTCATGAATCCACTATCTTTTAGATACCGACTTAAATTATAGCCTACATCAATATAAATTTGGGAAGTATTTTACATATTCCTTATGAAAGTATTTCTTAATTATAGAATACGCTACTGATAATGTCGCTCAATCCAAGCAGTACGCATTCACGCGACAACAATCAGAGAACACGGCAGAAAAAGGAACTAATAAATGAATTAGGAAAAATTCTAACAAAGTGAAACCTTAATGATATTCTAGGGTAGGCGGTGGTGCCACCGTTGAAGCTGAGACTCTTTGTCGAAGGGTACCGAGATGCTGCGATAGGAGTCGGCGGTTGGAAGGCATCTCGGTGATAGCATCTTGAGTCAGCTTGATAGCATCGCCGCCGCAGTCCGACGCATTGACACGCATGAAATTGGATATTAATCAGTCCAACATGAGACTTCACAGCGTCTCTTGGCCACTAAGTGGACGTTAACTAGAGATTATCTGTCTCCTGTGTCTTCGTCAAGCCGCTTCAAGTTAAAAATCAGCTAAATTAGGCGTGTTGACGTAATGAAGACATAAAATATTTTAAGACTTTCTTTTAATTTCCTATGGATATCAAGTGTCGGTTTATTAGCTTTTGGTGGAATTTGTTTCTCGTCTCGATTGTATTTCGACCCCCGTGACTATACAAAATGTCACGGGGTAACAACAGTCTTCTACTCGTAATTACTAAGATTCTCACACAATTTTATGATAATTCCTATTTTTACGTTCCCAAATGAGTGATCACCTAGTGTGTTTTCATGTTGAATTAACATAATTGATAAGATATAGTTCATTACTTCGACTTTGGATTCCTGCTGCGTTTGATAAATTTACGGACTATTTTGCATAGTGGATGATATTGACTAAAGTGTAGCAAAACTATAAACTAGCGTTTATAAACGCTCTGTATCTATATTATAACGAGGCCGATGATCCCATGGAATTAATTAGCTTTCGTATCTAATTTATTTTTAAGTTATGGAGTTTAACAAAAAAATATCTTAAACAGGTCCATAATTTTAAATAAACGGTCCTTTGATAGAATCACGGTTTTCATTATACTTTACGATGTAAATAAAGTTGCATCTACAGATAATAATTATAAATATGGTCTCGATCCAAGCCATTATTTTCCAAAATGAGGTCTTTGAGGTCAGTGTCGCGCTAACCGGTTTCGGCCACGTTGCAACATTAATATACATTTTGTCGGTCACCACAAGCGCCATCGTGAGAACATGTTCAGTAATCAAACCACTACCAAGTAAAATTCTCAGATCACTATAACCTTTCTCCGTACATTTAATGAATGAACACGGAAGGTATAGAGACCAAGTGTAATTGGCTGTTTTTTGGATCTTTTCGTCGCACCCATCAAAGTGCACGCGTAAAAACGCTCATTTGCCTTAAACCAGTGTAGGTGTGGTGATGTCAAATGAATACGATTTACGCTGACCGAATTTTACGGCATGTGTCTCGTGAGAAAATTGGTTAATCAGCGGCGAAGAAATGAGAAAGTTTGACAATATAATGTTGCTCTAGTCTGAACTCGTTTACATGACAATAAATAAACAGCATCGACTGGTTATATAAAATGTTGTGGTTAAATAAAATTTAATCACATCGATTCGGTCATATTATCATTAACAGGTGTTCAAAATCAGTTAACTGATAAAAAAGGCCACACAGTTTAAGGGGCATTGCTGGTTAAATTGCGCAATTTGGTAAAAGTTATATGTGCAATTAGTCGGTGGAGCAAAAACCGCAGACGTGAGCACACGTCCTTCTGGATTGGCAATAAACCTGCGGTAATGATGCCCAATGCGCAGGCGCATCTATTGACGTTTCCACTTAAGGCGAATTTGCAGCCAATGTATTTTTTGCTCAGTGTCTTGATGCCATTTACGTCTTGTTACAAATAAAATAAAATCATGAAGATGTGAAAGTGTCTAGTAGATGTTCAGTGCTAATAGTGAACAGATATGCACATATTGTGAGAGTTTTTTTAAGAACGATGTCGAAACTTCTCACTGGATGCATGGATGAACATTTAAAGCGCAGTCACGGCAACACAGTGGTACTGTTAATCGTCCGGCGGGAAACGTCCGGTGAAAAAACCAGAAAGCACCATCTCCATAAGACACGGGAATCTCGCCTTCCGCTAATTATTTACGATATATTGCGTAACGGTGAAACGCCGGGAAGGAGATAGGAAAAAAACACGTTCCACAGGATGTGAGCCGTGTTCACCTGAGACGACGATATTCCACTTTCAACCGTAGTGGTACGTAGTAGAGATTAGAATACTGTAGCAGATTTATCGTTTGGTCAGTTTTAGAATATATTAATTCATATTCCGAACGATCGCGATAAAGCTGAACTCGACTTCGATCGATCGATAACTCTCAGGAACCTAAACTCTATTCTTTGAGCGGTAAAATTTAGTTTCCCGTAACTGTAATTAAAGATACCATAGCAGGAACCAGGAAGAGTATCGTACTATCTCAACAGTTAGCCGGAAGCCGCTCGATCTGTGAGTTCATTCATAAATGAACGACTCGACGCGACAATGTTGTATGACAGGTTGACATATTCCACGATAGTAGCTCCTATACTAACTTCACTAAAGGCTTTATTACTAACACAGTGCAATAGTAAGTAGTAATAATTAGGCATGAATGAAACCAACCATTTAATCGAGTAGAAATGTGAACAAACATTTTGTTAGCTAGTCAACGCGTTGTTTTTAAGGCTATATTCGATGAAATTGTTTTTGGTAGTCTTTGTTTGAAGATCGTGTGTGTTTTGGATTGAATACATATTTGGATGGACACTCTGTTGATGAGTTTAGTGCTAGACAAATATTTATTTATGAAACCATAATATTTTTGTGAACACGTGATCCTGGAAGTATTCAATCAATAGGAAATCATTATAATTATGAATCTAGTCAAGATTTTTTCATCACCAACATCTTTACCGAGATTTTTGGAGTTTTATCTATGTCTATGAGGTTGAAGTTTGACAATGACCATAATCAGCAGTTGCCACAATATAAAGGTTTAACCTGTATGGTGCATTATGAGCCTTTTCTTATTGTCGTATAACATTTCAACTTTAAAATATCTCTTTATCTGTACAAATATATCTTAGAATAGAATGGTATATCTATATCTACACATCTATGCTATAGCATAGATGTATTGTAGGTATACCTACACATCTAGTTTCCGTAGGCAGAGGGAAAGGACCGCTACAAATCTATCATTTTTCGCTTCATCTTCTTCCATTAGTTGGACACCAAAAGCTTACAATCGTGAAACTCCTTAAACGCAGTTTCGATAAAATGTATCATATTCTATTCTTTTTTCTTCTAAAAATAGCCAATAATAGTCACGACACTCCAATTAACTGTCCCAGACGATGGGACGTCTCGTCCGGAGTTAAGGGCAAAGGGCGGCTCAGATTGTGATAATCGAGTTAAGGCGAGTGGCCAGCTAAACAAAAAGAGTAGCACAATTAAGGCACGCGTGGGCGCAGGATGTCCCAGCTAGAAATAATGCTGTGACGGAGGGGTGACGAATTTAATTATGTATGTTTGATGTTTGGACTTGTTTTTTGTGTTAGTTAAGGCACGTAGAAAGGTTTGTCATTTACATTTGGTGAATGTAGATGTAAGCGGCGTAGTAGGTACCTAGTACCTCCATTATCATCAGTATAAATTAATGTTCCTCTTGGGAAATATATGACGAGGTGTGGTTGCGGATTACGTGAGCCACCTCGGAAGCCTAGTTTAAATGGAATTTTTAACATGGGATGAGATGAGATGTTAAGACATCTCTCATTACTCATTTCTCTTAGGAGGCTTTCGAAGACCACCATCAGGTGGCTTGTTTTCTCGTCGGCTTTCCATAACGATAAAAAACATGGTTTGACCTAGGGAGAAGCTGCATTCATGAGATATATCCTATATACCCGCAAGTTTAATTTAAAGTAGTATTCTTGACTGTAGATTGAACTAATCGGAATTAATCGGATTAAGGGCGCGTGACAGCAAGACGTCAACAATTAGCCGCAAGTAGATGTGGGCACCGGAAGCGCACGGGCGGCGCCGGCGCATGTGGCGTGATGTCTGAACTGACAATACACAAATTATTACACGATTAAGGAACTCTTGCCACTCAACCGTTCAGAGGAAAAAACCCAAGATTTTTTAGATTTAGGTAGATTTTCCCTGTACAGGTGGCAGAGACTCAAGTAGACCGAAGGATCGATGGCCAGACATAATAAAAGAGTGCCCGGGAAAATGTGGACACGAGAAACATCAAGTACACAACATGCTCGAAGGAGTTGGAAAAGGCCTTCATCTATATGGCATACAGGCTGGCAATCATGATTAAGACAAGGTTTATTTATAAGTACCTACCTACCCGCTGTATATGGGTGTTTTATACTTACGCTGTAGAGAGATAATTATGAGGGAGTAGAGTTCTGTCCACGAAGAAGCGTGAAGTCAATAAATGTTCAATGTCAGTATATTAAACGTCGACATTCGGCAAACTATTTATAATATAGCTGGTGATTTATGTACAAAGAAGATGCAAAATGTTTCAATTTTTGTGCCAGACCCACTTGAATATGAGAGAAAGATTTAGTGGTTTCAGTTTTCTAGAAAGACATCCTGTTTTATCGATTAATCGATAACGGTACTTATCGATCGATCGGTTCATGTTGAACACTGAGCTCTATCCTCGCGCAGGAAGTCAGCTGCCGGACGCGCGTATCTAGCTTAGCTACCATATCTATCTCATTCTCCTTAAAAGCCGTGTCTCTTGTTCTATAAAATCTAACTCTATCTCTCTTCTACTACTGAAGCTGTAATAACGCCGTCTCTTTCATTTCTAGTTCTAGTACCATTTCCACTCGCGTGTTGCGTAATGAGGCGGTCAATTTTTATTTTGTGACCGTTACGAATTGTTGCAGCATCATCTAGGGTGAGATGAGGCTACTGTTTAATGATGGGTATTACGGAGGAGCTCCGAAATTACAGTCGTTTTATTTTATTAGAATAATGAGAAGGGCCGTTGAAGTGAATCTCTAATTAGCTGTCCATTAAAATCAAAAAGATTATTAAAACTACACCTAACATTCGCTATTGTTTTGAATAATATAATATAATTCGTATTGTTCAATGTTAAAGTGGCAATTGCTCAGTCGTTTAGCGCTGTCTTTAACGATACAGAAGCTGCGCCGGCGGACCAAGAGCGGCTAGAAATCATCTCCGCGTCCGGCCATTCCGTCAGTAGCTGTGTTTTAATTATTAATGAAACTGCCCGCCGCGGGAAAGCCGCACTACGCCCGGCTCTGCTTCCGCTTGCGACGCTGCGCTTCATTCATAAAACCATAGACCCATTTATAAAAGACGTAACCACCTTCTCGTACAGTTGAAAATCAACCTTAACATCTCATAAACAAGCTAGAAAATGTTACAGCAAAGATTGCCCAAGCGACGGAAAACAGAACGCTGGAAGCACAGAAATAGACACCGTAAAAAGTCGTAACTTGCAGCGCGTGCGGACGAAAGTGGTTTTTCCTCCTACAACAGAAAGTTGTTTTCCGTTTGAGGAAACATCTCCAATTAGACCTTATAAGGTGTGGTGGTTCTCGGTTGATTTACTCGCTTGTCGTGAATGGGACGCGTTGTGGCCGGTGAGGTGCGAAGATCTAGTAATCGGTGAGTGGAGTCACCGACGTCCATCGAGCTCGAGCCGTATCATGGAGACAGCTTTTACGCTGTTGATACGTTTGGTGCACGCGTGTGTGGCAACGGAAAAACCATGGAATCACATTTCTAAAGGTTTAATGTATGGTATGTTGGATAGTCTTGCATGGAACTTTGTAATGTAAGCTCAGTTGCCTATAACACGTTGAAAGCTAGTAACTTTCGCTTTGTAGATTTACGTAAGCCCACAGTCACTACTGGTTTAAAGTAATGTAATAATGTACACTTGCTTGCTTGCTTATCGTATGGTTAGTGGCCAACCTATTTGTCAGAGTTGTTCAGGCCGCCCGTAGGTCTCTGACATGGCTTAACGACTGCTGTCGAACGACAACAACCGGGACCGACTGCTTAACGTGCTTTCCGAGGCACGGAGGAGCTCAGATAAAATATGCCACTAGCGGTCACCCCCATCCAGGTACCGACCGCGCCAACGTCGCTTAACCTGCACGACACTTTCGGACCGTGCTCGCAACTAGGCTACGAGCTCCTCAAGTATGTACAGTAAAGTAGGTATAGAGGTAATATGTACATAATGTAGTTGTCTTGTAACAAGACAGCTACATTATTGAAAGAAATTATCAATTTACAACATTGTATGTGGTTGTTCCCTCATCGAAATAGCTAGTGGTCGTAATTGGTAGTCGACGAAGGAAACATGATGCCATTACAAGCCGGTAATTCGCGATCGGCCACCGAAAGGAACGAATGTCCGACGCTGTTTGTAGTTCTTGGAAGCAATCGATGAGTTCCCTTTCAAATTGTCGAGTATTTTGCACGAACAAAAAGAATTTGGTGCCACACTGTCTGTGCAGCCACAAAAGGGCGCCCTTTTTTATAAATTGTACCTTAGAAATGCAACCTGTCCTCTAGAGTTTCCAAAATCGACGTTATTGCCGTCGTAATTATGGTTAAAATGTTTTGTGGTTTTATTTTCGCTATAATGAGCAATGTTTTTGTGTATTGGGCTCACAATATGGTGTCTCAGCTCACCGGATATAGCCGGATCGTTGTGAATGGCCGCGGGTAAAAAAGCGCATTTGCGATTATGCACGAGCGATTTGTCGTCGTCACTCGATACGCAGAGACCGCGAGAGAAGCCGGGTGCGATTAATGTATCGCGTTACACGGAAGATATTTTGTTTAGAGGAAGTTCTTCATCTTTTATAATATTTTTTGTCTAACTATAAATCTTTTTTTGGGATATATCTATTGCCGTGGCAGTGCAAGGACCTCAAACCTGTATTAATCGATGTGCCATGTACTAATGAGATTTTTAAAGCCGTAATGAGAACGTAAGTAGGTACGAGTATAGTACTTACACTGTGGTAAGAGTGAAATTGCGGATTGTTCTTAAACAGTGAAGTAAAACATCATGAGGAAACCTGCACCTATTTAGGGTTCTGTGCCTGCACACTAAATACTCGTGAAATTGTGAAGGCTATGGCAAACAAACTCTAAATAAAAACCTGCTTATAAAGTTGTACAGTAATATTTATTTTCTAGGGACACATCCACCAGTTCTGAAAGAAAACTGAAAACGTCTGCTCTCATTATAACGTTCATGGCCAAAATCTGTGATACGATTAGAGAAAAACTTTCTTCTCAGTTTACGTCATTTAGTTCACAATTCAAATCAAATATAGGTTTCATTTACATAATAACTGTTCGTTGAATATGATTATGTATTTCTTAGTTCAGCAAGGATGTCTAACTACGTCATGACGTACTTGATTAGCATAGGAAATCAATAAACACAATTATAAGTTGTACTTACCTATATTGATAGTCTGAGCCTTAATATTACTTACCATTTATATGATACTTAATCAGCCTATTAATGTCCCCACTGTTGGGGCACAGGCCTCCCCTGGGGGAGTACTGGCCAGGATCCACCGAGCGGGCCCAGTGCTAATTGGTGGATTTCACACGCCATCGGATTTTTTTTATTTCCTCAGACATGCAGGTTTCCTCACGATGTTTTCCTTCACCGTTAGAGCAGTCGATAAATGTACGTAAGTCTCCGAAAAAATCCGAAAAACTCATTGGTACATGGCATTGCATGGTTTCGAACCCGGACCTCCCGCATGGGAGTCCGGCGTCCTAGCCACTAGACCACCGACGCTCGACTTATGACTCGACGATATGATACTTAATGTATTTCAATTTTAAATGAATGAATAACATATTCTGTAATATTCTGATTGAAAGAGTGCTCTTAGATTTTAATATACAAAACAGACGACCCCAACGGCGAACCTGCGTAAAACGACGAATGACTGTAAAGCAAGAGAAGCGTCCCCAGACAGAGACTTGTGGCGCTCCGTTCTCTCTGCCTATTACCCCGCAAGGAACATAACATGAAGATATGTATCCATGTAATTGTATATTCTGTAATACATATATACATAACTTTACGCTATGACCCTTGCGGGCTGGCTAAGCTTGCGGGATAGGTAGAGATAATGGAGCGCCACGAATATCTGTCTTAGCACGCCTCTCTTGCTTCCTCTACATTCTGTAATAGGCTCGTTAATCGTATAAGTAAGTAAACACATTGTATGCACTTACACTGGGTATAGTTCTGATCAAACTTCTTCAGTTATTTCAGAAATAACAATAGACAAGTTAAGTATTAAAATTCATTTGAAATTAGCTAAAGTGGTTTTACATGTATAGGTAAAAGTGGTATATTTTACATGTTACCAATACGAGTAGTTTTGTAGTCGCCGTTTTTAGTTTACAGGTAGATATAACGTTATATAGTTATAAAACAAAACATTTTTCTCAGTGTATCTACCCTTATTAAAAAAGTACCTTGTCATATGAAGTCCTTTCGATAGTTTCTTAAACTCATTTCAGTAATTTCCTTTTCATTTCAGTAATTTTAATTTTTATGGAACATCATGGCCGATTTTATTTTAGGCCCGCAATCAACTGATGTCATTTCAAGATGATTCACTTTGCAAAGTTTTCATCTCAAAGTAACCTTTAGCAAGTGCATCAAGATCATAAACAACATTTATTGCTTGTCAAATCGAATATGTGCTGAAGTTAAAAGTATATTCGTCATACCTGAGTGATCACTTAGTTCATGTCATGATGGTGTTGAAAATAAAAATACAATACCTTTACCTACCATGAATTCAACAGTAGCTGTTTATGCTGTTTGTGCTGTTAAAGCTATCGATTTGCGTGATTTCCAAATAAATTTAGGCAACAGACAAATTTGAGAAGTTTTTAAATTAGGCATGTGTATGCCAGTCTATGAATTTAATCTATTTTAGTGAAAATGAGTAATAGAACGTATAGATAAAGATACATTAGCCTTTTGGTAGAAATATAATACTTATCAACAAAAGCTATAATATTGCTAATATTTCTCTGAAGTAAATTATAATGATATTTCTGTTCGATAATTGGCATTTCACTTGTCTATTAACTGTGCGTAGATTTGGAAGAACATGAAATTGAATTTATTTTGACATGGAATCTATTTCATGACTTACACACTTGCTTTGTATGATCGTGAACTTGGGTCGAGTCACTGTAACGAAACTGTGTACTTTCAGCATACCACTAGCTCTTGAACTATTTAACCTATCAAAATGGAAGTTGTACCATTAGTAGAGTCATTCGGCGCCGTTCTAACGATACCTAACAATAATTGAAACATTGTTCCCCCGCTTCGCTACAGCTTGCTGAAGTGGGACTCTTTTTTGGCCAAAAAACTTTACTGACTTATATTAAATTGTCTATAACTATGTAACTATTTGTATTACGGACAACTACGAGCAAACTGGCGGATCTTCGCGTGTTGGTGTTGGAGTTGCAGAATAGATTCCATGTATCAGCAGATCCCTTCTGCCTGGCAGGCTTTTTAAATATATTTTTTTTAATTTCGTTTCACAGGCGTTACATAAAGTATCACGTATATCACGTGCGGTAAAAGTCAAATAGTATCGCCTGAATCTAACACTCGTTCAGACAACTTGCTTCTTACTCGAATCACACTATACTTACTAAGTGTGCGAAACGCAGCATAGACTATAAATATTATGGTTAAACTAAACGCACACGTCAAATCTTCCCTCTCGTTCTGGCACATACAAACAAGGCATCGCTCTGTTTTTTGTGATCATCATAGGGAACAAAGTTTTGTAATAAAAACTAAATAATTAATTTAAAATGAATTTTTAATTCGTTTTACTAAAATGAATGTACTTTTTTTTTTGTAAAACTACTACCAAACGAAACGAGTAATGTACTCGATTCTCATTCAAAATATAAAGTCCTGTAAGTTTTTATTTTGACTTTAACAAATCAACACATTATGCTTTCAAAACTCTTGCCAGGCGGCACAGTTTCACGAAATGATCAATCATAAAGTGCGAGGTGATTTTTCACGACGTCTCTTAACGTTTTGTTTTTCCAAAAAAATTAACCCGCGGTTAAATATAGTTGGGGAGTTGGCGAGAATAGCCGAGGTGTCGAAACGTTTCGGTCTCACCTGTTGCTGGGCTATTTGTCTTCAAGGTTTCAAGTGACTTTATTTCAGGTGGATATTTTAATTTTCAGTTTGTTAAAAATAGTATTAATTAGACAAAATTGTCTAGTAATACACAGGTTATCTAAAATTTGTGAAGCGGCTTAGATTTTTATAGGATCTCCATCGTTTACAGGACGTAAAGTAATTTTTTTAAATACATTTGTTGCAAAGACTGAAGGATTTTCGCGAATATACAACCTTACGAGATCATTCATGAGACCGTTGATGTTCAATATAAGTGTCGAGTTACACGGGTAGTTCGCTGGCGCCGATAAATAATAATATAATAATTCTTTTATTAAAAGGCATAAAAACCGCAACATAGAAACATTATTAATTACAAGATAAATATAGTAATAAAAATAAAATAAATTTACAATCATTATAAGTTCTGTGCTACAAAAACTAAGGTAGCCTACTTTCAGTTGGCGCTTCGGTGTACAGACAACCAATGCTTAAAAATCTGACTGTCCCAGTCCACACTTACTACTTGGAGTATGCTGTTGTCAGAGGCACGCAAACTTTCCCAGAAGGAGGCCACGCGGGCTCTGACAACCGCCATAAAAGTTTGGCACCCGTGCGTCAGCAACATGCCCGATGCGCTACAAAATCCCGGGAACCACATAACAGTGCGAAATGCATCATGGTGTTGCACTCTTATGGTGCTATTCGATTTCCTCCAATTAAAATTAATTAAAGCATCGCCTGCATGAGTGAAACGTACTAGTCAATTTGATTGTCTTTACGAAGTAATGACGATCTAATTTATTTAGAACGTAATCTTATTCAAACCTTAAGCATGTACCTATTACAACTTGTACTCACTTATAATAACGCAACGTGCATTGATGAGAATAAGTAATAAACATCAATGAGATACTTTTTCTCTTATTGGTACGCATGTAGTTATTAGGTTGGAGCATATGTCGGTCCGTTAGTGCTGTGATTCTCAAAGTGTTCGCTGTTAGACCCCTTTACAAAAGTGTATTAGCAGGTTAATTAAAAAGAAATAAATAATTAGGTTCTATATTATACTCGATATTCTTCAAAAGAGATTCTTAGGCGCAAACATATACAAGAGTTGCACTTTTTTTAAGAAAAGCATTTATTATTTGATACTTGAAACTACCCTATTATAAAGAGCATTATGGTAAACCATTTTTTCTAAAATCGTAATAAGGCCTTGGAACTCTAATTCCTTCGGTAAGTCTACAGACCATGGTCCGTTTCAGAAACAGTAGCGACCACCGGTTTTTTTCCACTGGTGCAGGAAATAATAAAGTTTCGTCAAGCTTTACCATAAGGCAAATAAAATTGTAGAAGTGGGTAGCTATTATCGTTTTAAATTATGAGATGGCGCATTAAACAGAGACAATGTTATCTCTATGATATAGCGCTGTCTCTGTTTATAGCACGCCATTTCATGATATTTCATCGTATTGAGAACGGTAATAGTTTCAAAGTTCTACGATTTTATGCGCGTCAAAGAAAGGCTCGCGTCGAGTCTTGTATTATATTCTGCACCAGAGGTCGTTTGAAAATAACATGCGTTCGCTACTGTTACTAAATCAGACCCCAAGCCCCAGATCCGTGGACTTACAGACACGAAGACATTTTTTCTGGTCCCGGCAGGTGTGAACTTATGATTCTTTGGGAACCATAGAACTGGTGAATGAAGCAGCCGTCCGTCAACCGGTTTGGCCGTTCTAATGTGATTCCAGTTCATAAGCACATCGCTCAGATTGAATTCTCGAAACTTGAATTAGAATGTTATGATTCTAAGTAGATTTTATAGTTACCTATTATCCAATATGTAAGAGGCCTATAAGAATTACTCACTTGGTTTATGCTATGTATCATCTTGTATATTTTAAAAATTATGGTTTTTAGATGACTCTTGGCTGATTCCCCAATTCGATAGAGATCTGTGAGATTATATAAAAAAATATAAAATAACAGAATTTGTATTTTGTGAGCTGTTTACAATACAATTGGTAAAGTCTGTAAGTTGTAAACATTGTGTGAACTAAAGAAATAAAATAAAAAAATATTTTAAAAAAATAACAAAAATAAATTCGGAATAAAATTGATTTTTTTTTATAACTAAACCCGCATTTGACCTCAATCTCGCCTGATGGTAAGCGACGATGAGGTCGACGATGGAGCATGCGGGTCCAGTAAATGTCTATTCAGTCTGGCCTTGAAGATCCCAAGGTTGTAGGTTTCGGGAAATACAGACCCGGCAGGCTGTTCCATTCCTTAGCCGTTCGCATAATGAATGAAGAAGCAAATCGCTTCGTACGAGCAGATGGGATATCAACAACATAAGGATGGAACCCCTGATGGGTATATTTTATAGTTTAATGCAAAACCTCTTACTATATGTACACACTTATACGTACATTATAAAGAACATAACGAGTCTCCGTTGTACCTGGACCGTTAGGTACTTAGGTAGGTATAATTTTAAATCGTCTTTTTGACCTCCAAACTTCGGTACTATCGTCTAAAAAAATATCTGACCACTTCGTGACCTTATTAATATCACCTTATTACTTACTACTTATCCACTCATTAAATAACAAATAGAGGTCAAAGTTATTTTTGGGCAATAGTTAGATCAGTAATAATTAAATACTGTTTCTGATTCCTGATTTATGTTAAACTTATGTTTTATAAATACACCTACCTGTTCCATTGCCGAAACATCTCCAAACCTCCAATATGATATAAGTACGTTACCTGTAACAGAGAAACGCATATGTTAAAAAAATATAAAAATGTCACACTAGCTGGATGATTGTTGACTTGACACGCCTTTATTATACTTGTTATATACACTTTGCACCTTAAAAGAAATTTAAAATTCAAAATACTAAAAGATTAGCTCAAAGAGATCCCTATGGGATAAGCCTTTGTACATATTTTAATGTTTTTATTTTTATTTTCTGTGTATTTTTTGTGTGTGTTATAAAGAGACTACAAACAAACAAATCCTGTTTAAAAAAAACAATAAATGCAAGTGGCACAACAATTATCTGGTGTGACTGTACAATGAAACACATCTAGCTGTACCTACTCTGTGGAATCCTGTCACAATTAGTTTTGTTATAATTTCCCGACATTCGTATGAATATGTCAATTAATTAAGGCGACAATGTACCAAAATGTATAAGTCTGATATGTTAGCTACTATACTAGGTAAATATAGATCATTGTCATGTAAAAATGTATAAGTCTGATGTGTTAGCTACTATACTAGGTAAATATAGATCATTGTCATGTAAAATGTATAAGTCTGATGTGTTAGCTACTATACTAGGTAAATATAGATCATTGTCATGTAAAATGTATAAGTCTGATGTGTTAGCTACTATACTAGGTAAATATAGATCATTGTCATGTAAAATGTATAAGTCTGATGTGTTAGCTACTATACTAGGTAAATATAGATCATTGTCATGTAAAATGTATAAGTCTGATGTGTTAGCTACTATACAAGGTAAATATAGATCATTGTCATGTAAAAAAATTACACAACAGAGACGTTACTGTTCAACCCTTATACAGTTGTATAACAGGGGTGCTGTATGAAGTAACTGTCTTTTAGGATTCCGTATTTAGCAGGGGAAGAGGCGTGGTCACCATACGGCTTCCAATGGGAATCAGACGCGACATGTCACTCTGACAAGTCAGACATAATGGGAATTTGACACCGATATCTTTGTCAAAATTTCATTATGATCTGAATAGGTACTTTATTATGTAAATTGTAGCAGATAAGTCTGTTAAAACGTGTTTTACTTATGTTATTGTACGGAATAAAAGTAATTGTAACAATAATTTTGAGTTGACGATATAATATAGAAGGTATGGCCGTTATTGAATGTCTAATAATTGTAATTCTGGTCTAATAACGATTGTCATAGGTAAATAATAATAAGGGTTTCTATTTCATAAAAAAATATTTTCTTAAATATTTCGTATCATCATATCATTAATTCATAAACAATCCTAAATTGTGTTTGAGTACAAAAAATAATAATTAAAAATAATAATTAAACACTTTCAGTGTCAATCTTAGCTACATTATAAGCACGTTATAAAAAAGAATTTAAAATTCCAAAAAAATATGAATGAATACTCTTTTTTGCACAAAATTAGTGTGATACAATGCGTACAAAACGATTAATACAATCTAGGCGGTCTTATCGCTAAACGAGGAGCTCGTAGCCTAGTTGCGAGCACGATCTGAAAGTGATCGTGCAGGTTAAGCGACGTTGGCGCGGTCGGTACCTGGATGGGTGACCGCTAGTGGCATATTTCATCTGAGCTCCTCCGTGCCTCGGAAAGCACGTTAAGCAGTCGGTCCCGGTTGTTGTCGTTCGACTGCAGTCGTTAAGCCATGTCAGGGGCCTACGGGCGGCCTGAACAACTCTGACAAATAGGTTGGCCACTAACCATACGAAAAGCAAAGCAAGCAAGCATCGCTAAAAGCGATCTCTAAACTATATATAATATGTTAAAATCCATGTCACAAAAAATATAAAAAAAAAATAAAAAAAATTATTAGACACAAATAATACACTGTTTCACAGGTTTTAACTGTATTTTATTAATTACGACCGGGTTCGTTTACACATCTTCTGGTATTTGTTTATAATTATAATGTACTGCAAGTTTCACCAAGTACCAACAACCGCAAGTATTAACCATTTAAAAAAATTAAACTGAATCCAAGAGTTATTGTAAAAAAATTAATAGTTATCGTCGTAAATTAAAAGTTGAGTATTTAAAATAGACTCCCAAATTATTAAGGTCAAGTAATCAACTATAAATAATTTTATTGATCAATCGAATCAGTGTCCTTACTGTAATTTATAATAGGCCTCTCTGTGTTTATTTTGCACATGGCAATCTATACTGCTATCAAACACTAACCATCTTTCAAAGAACAAAGCCATAAATAAACTTTTATGAGGATACCAATACACGAGAACATTTCTCACGCTTATTTGCTATCGTTTGACATGTCGACAAGCTTTCCAAAGTCGAGTTCACAAAGCATAGAAATTAAACTATTTCCTAATTAAAACTATTAAAAAGTCGAGTTAAGGCGACGGCGGCGCCCACTTCCGCATTTGGTTATTTGTGGCGCTTAACCCTTCACCGGCTATTAAGGGACTGTCGGGGTTAAAATGAGACATTTTTCAAAGCGACCCGACCGCTGACGCGCTTAATGAGATGTCGCCACGGGTTATTTTCAGTCGTACACCGGTACAAACATAAAAAAAAGAACTGAAAATCTTGGAGATAATGAACCTTTCGAGTCCATAATTGAAAATAAAAAGCTACTTCTGACAAGCACGTACATACGAGTTGTATAGTGTGAGTGCGTTCTAATGCTTAGATTTACCGTTTTGTGTGTGTGAGTGCTTGTTTCTTGAATGGTCTGTAAGTGGAGCGTATTAGTCGGATGATTGCTCCACGTGTAGTCGCGTTAAGCTCCATTGATTGTATGATGACGATGTGTAACCGTCTGTGACGACCACACTGGGCCAAGCGACATGTTTAACTGGTTATTCCTCGTACATACATACTTATATTAGTCAAGATTTCTCTACCACAAACATCATTTACTTTATAAACGCTTTTTAACCCGTGTACAGGTTAAACTTTTATCTCAATTAATTATTTCTTATCAATAAGAAGTAAAAAGTAAATCGAAAGCTTTAAAAAGTAAAACGGATTGTAAGTGCAATCAAAGTCGTTCTCTTAGATTTTAATCAATGAAATGACGTGTAAAGTTTCTCACGGGGCGTACAAACGTTATCCGACGGGCCGGAATAACCAGTCTGAGCTAATTAGGTACAATATTAATAAACAATCCATTACGAGGTAGAGCAACAAAGAAAAGAGCGGCCATGGAGCGAAAGGCGGGCTCAGTTCAAATGTAGATCGATCTTAAAGAGATTTGATGTTTCGGCATGAACTTTCGAGAGCTTCGTGTAACGAAAGTTTAAGAGTTAGAAAAGTAATAGTTATACTATCGTAAAGATCGGTCTGACGACAAGAAAAACATGTATGCTCGGACCCCCATCGGCTCCCTCTGGTGGCGGCAAAGGCCGCGCAAGTGAACATTCAAATTGAGGTGTTACACGGTTAGCGCACAGTGTAAAGTGAGCTACCGTCAAAACTACCCGACGGATTTGGATCAAATAAACTGTATTACGCTACGGTTTGACGTTAAAAAAATACAGTATGCGATATTAATAAAGTTCTGACGTTGATTGAAAGTGAAAATGGCAAGGACGAAAGAAAAAAAAAAGCCTAAAATTAACATATTAAATCCCGTTTGCGATCGACCAAAACCACTTTAGGGAGCGGAGAGGATACGTCTTCATCGTTTAAGAAAGAAAGTAGCTCAGAAAAATGACACCGGCTCGAACGAGATTGACCAAGATTGTGAGCGCCGAGGATGAAATTTGAATTGATGAAATAATAAAACCATCAATATAGCAGTACCCACTTCTACCCACTCCAATTTTTGAACTCTTTTTGTTCAGTGATGTTATACGAGCCTACTTACGTTTTTCAAATTGTTTATATGGATTTTTTAAATGTTATAATATTGTGAATTTGTGATACTAGTGCGAAAAGTGAGAAATTGTATTCTACGGCCCGAGTTTACAATTGCCTTTTCGCATTTGTGTGTATCACACGATGTTCATCACTCGTAGCGAGTAAACACTTACATTACTAATAAAATTTATAATAAAAAGCAGCGGTTGGCATGATTAAATCATTTTGATTAAAATCATGACTAAAATCACATGATTTTTTCAATAATAATCGATGATTTCAATCTAGCTGTCGTTTATTTCAATCCACAGACGAATGATAGCACAGGTCCATTAAATTATAGTTAATTAACCATCAATATTTGAATTAAAAATTTAAATAAGTAGAAACACTAATTAATTTTCCTGCTTTAATCTATTCCTTATGTTAAAATGGATAAGTCCAAATGAGAAAAATATTCTTTCCACTGATACTGATGATGGCTATAAGAAAAGTATAGATATTTGTCTAATAATTGGTTACAGTTTAACTGTTGTTCTTCGTCAAAAAAATAAGTATTATTTAAAACTTCTCACAATACTATTGTATTAACCAAAACCATTTTTGGCACACAAATACATATTACACGTACATATTATATTTTGCCTTTACAATATTGTACATAAACTAATTTGTGGCAACAGGGAGCGTGTTCAGCTTATGCTATGGACGAGGTCGACGAGATTTTCAACACATCCCTTTGTCACATGGAAGACACAATAATAATATTGAACATCATTGATTTTAAAGGATTTTTCAGGGTTATCTGTCAAATAAAAGAATTTGAAAATTGAAATTGAAATCGTTTATTTAGCGCTGTAAACACCAGAATACAGAATACAGAAGTATACAAAGCGAAGGGAATTCTTCCCTTAGCCGTTATTTTATGTAAAAATGGTTGCATTGAAACTACTTATTTAAAACATTATTTTCAATAAATCAAATCATGATTATTTAGATTTTTTGTAATAAATCAACGATTTTGGATTATTTACAAAAATCGTGATTTTTCCAACCCTGATAAAAAGTAACTAATTATGAAAGTAAAAAAAAAAGAAACATCCTTACCAGGTAACTTTGGGTCGTATTCTTGTGCCGTTAAATTATCTGCGTTGGAATCACTTGAAAAATATGTTAAACGAGTTTAAAGCATTAGTAGTGTTCTATGAGCAAATTTCCTTCAGCGACGCATGCATGTACGAAAAGTTGTTGTTTATGAGCAGGTGTTATGAAAAATGAGTTTATAAATGCAAAGATAGAAGCGAGCTGTGGATTGTATGTACCTATATATTTTATATGCAGTGTTGTCGACGTAGGTACTCTAAATAAATCAAAGCAAATGACTCATTACGTAACCGCGGTTCGGACTGTGGAAATCAGAAAACGGCCGAAGGAGACAGGAAACTGTCACTGAGGCACTAATTTAGCTGGCCTCGTGGTAAGTTTCAGCTTATCTCCTGCTACGAACCAGTTTTGCACGCCGTGGGAAAGATATACTTACACGCGCAATGATCTACGTTGTTTTATTTATAGGGCTGTGCGCAATCTGGTAAAACTTTACGCTCACTTGATCGATCCATACAAACATTCACATTTAAATCAGAAGGAGGTACATACTCGTATATAAAATGTACACAGGATCACAAATTCCCTTTCAAATTTATATAACCAATCCTTTTTATTGCTATCTAATTGCTATCGTTTGCTCTTAAGCTCTTTTAAGGTTCACTGCATATACATTTCACAATTCGTATACTACAATACGTACAATAAATAACCGATTTTAATATGTATTATTGTTACTTTAGGAAAACCAGTACCTGGCATATTACTGGCTGTTGGTTTTCTAAATAAATAAATTGGTCGTGAAAATGACCAAAGCATATTTTTATGTACTTTTTGGTAACCCTATCGTAATAGGCGGTGGCAGCATCCCATTCATTGCCTGACGTTTGAGTGTGTTAGTTAACCTTTGCATGTGTTCGTATTAACAAGTATACGTGACCAATGTTTTGAGCTACCGTTACCATATGAGCTATATGAAGCAGTATCTCCATTAAATCGTCTGTCCGTTGGACTGTACGGACAAATAATGACCTCTTTTTTACACGCTCGTTGTATAACACGATTGTAATCTAAAGGTTATTAATAATATGAGATCTCAATAAAAGAACACAACAAATGACTAGCTACAAAAAAGAAAATATAACTTTGGTATATTGTCTATAGCAGTTAAATAAAAAACCTCGGAAAAAAAGAAAGAAAAATTTGAGCTCAATGATAAAAAACTATTTCTGTTTTAATGAGACACTACTAAAAGAGTCGCCGTAAAAGTTCAGAATAAAAACATTGTGAAAGATAAATGTTTTCAAATTGATCTTTGCTTTAAAGTGGTGTCGTTTCATGTCAAGTAAAACGCAAATAAATTTTAAATGCATTACGTGGCCCGGTGATGAATAGCGTCCTCCCGTGGCGCGGCGTGTTAACCCTTTTAGTGAACTATCTGTCACTAAATTCAACATGAACTCATTAACTTGGCTAAATGTTACTAACTTAAAAAAATTCACGTTTTCTGTTCCATTGACTGTGGTAGTTTTCATCATATATTTATACATGGTGTCCAGTAACTTATGTACTATTTTACATCTGCTGAGTAGATGGTCTATTCCAATAGGCTCACTGGTCATATTTTTGAGATAAATTACATTCCTGAAATTTTGTATCGCTTCAATTTCAAGTGTTCTATAACTAAAGACCACAATAGTTAATTACTTATCGTAGCATAAAAGCCTTGAAGCAATCGATACCTACCTACTCGACCCGTGTTTGGTTCGTGGTTCACAATCAAATAAAAAATATTGTCTGCCAGGTCATCGGCTTCTGTATAATTCCATTGTAGCACGATGTTTTTAACATGAGAGTTTATATAAGGTTCTATAGTCAAGATCATATACGAGTGTATATACAGGACTACCTGGAACTGGATCAATTATGTTTGAAAACTGAAACCTACATTACCTATGTACGAGTACATACTTATTTCTGAGTAACATTTCCTATATACGTATGGTGGGATAATGTTTTACATAATATATTTGACAATGGAAGTGATCATCAAAAACGCTTCGTTTTCAAGTTACTTGCTCTTTTATTTTACTAAATTTAATTGAATTATACAATGAGTAAGGGTCTTAATTTATGCCTTTAAGAAAACCTGAAACAAAACTTTAACAAACTAGTTACCTTTCGTTTGCACATGTCATGAATAACTTATGTCATGATTGTCAAGTTTAAATTAATCAAAATGCGACGTTGCCAATTCTGATAAAGACTATGGCATACTAGGTAACTTAAGGCAAGGTGAAGTTGTATGAAAATAAAAAATATATTAAAATTTAAAAATGTGATATAGCAAATGACTACTTCGGTATTCTGAGTACAGTGTCGAAGGTAATGCATAACCAAAAAAACACTAGTACTAGTATAATTTTATACTAGTGCGGTAAGTGAGCAATTGTAAACGAGATGAGTAGTTTAAATCCCGCGAGCCGTCAGGTAACTATTAAACAAAAATGTAACCATTAAAGAATGTTTTAAAAAAAGTTTTTTTGTCCGCAATGGTGATTTATCGTGGCGCTAAATTATTTGAGATTGAGTCGCTTGAATTATGAAAAAATGCTCTTTATGAGCATGTGTGACGGAAAATATTTTATTAACACAAATTCATTTGTAGATTTTTGTTGGCTGAATAGTTTTGGTATAAATAAAAGTTTTGAAATACGTCACTCTGTATAAAAATAATTGAATTGTAAACGAATGTTTTATTTCCTCAGTCTTTCCGCAGTATCTAGTTTCATATCCTTGGGTATATCCTTTCCCACAGCCTCATTGACACGAAACAACCTTTCTCAACAATATCCATTTTGGTTACACAATAATTCAGGCTATGAATATAGAATTTGGATATATCTTCAGTCTAGGTTAAGTATAGTATTAATTATCACTTTTGTTCATCTATGTATGTGAGGATTTTGAGGATAGTGGTTAATGTTTTTGTTTTACCTCTATTACCCTCAATAAGAATTATAACGTTGCTATCAAGTTCCCTCTTCTCTTTGTTTTTGCATTTTGTAAGTTCTCCATTAGCTTTACTCGCTGAACCAAATGTTTAATATGGTCTGTGCTAAAGGCACGTTTTCGTGATCCGGTAGCGGACTCGATTAGATGCGCTTACGCAGTTAGCGACGCCTGTTAACGAATTATTGCCACGATTTAATTACCAATTAATCGCGATGCCTACTAACTTTATTGAGCTCAGCTCCAGTAGGCAACTGATTGTTATCGCTTTTAAGTATCGGTACTAACTATTCCAGTGATTTGATATAGATGCAATTTTAAATAGAAGATTTCCTTAGATTTTTTAAATAGTTTTTAAGATGAAGATAGATCTCTCTAGGAATATTAGTTTAAATAAACAAAATACGCAGAAAATAAAAACCTAAGTCGTAGTTTATCTGCGTTCTCGAGCAAAGGTTTATTGATTCGCTACTAACGCTAAGTATTATATTCTAATCTCAGCTCAGTTCATGACTCCAAGTGTCCAGGTGCATACCTAAGTAAATCTCGACTAGATCGTTGATCTCTAGCACCGGCGCCGGCGCAATGGGAGGAGGCCGGCCACGAAACACCTGCCGCCCAAGTACCATAAACCAGTGTCCAGTAACAACCTCCAAAATGATACAACCTCTCCTTAACTGCGTGGAAAACTAACCTGTATTATATTTCCATTAGAGTTCGAACTTACATACGCTAGACATCGTTTAGGCTGTTTTATATTCGGTTGGGATTTAGCCAACCTAGTCTGGGCACAAATCTTATGCAGATAATCTCAAGGTGCTTTTACTATAATATAAGCTCCAAGTTAAGGCTGTGAACGGTGCGGAGGTTTTGCATTAAAAGCTGTATCGAGCCCGTTTCCTCCGTTATGTGCTAAGAGAAATAGTCGCCAGGAATTATTGATGGTAGTTTTCTCCTTGTTTATCACTAATGGACTTCTCTATGAAGTACTTAATCATGAATATGTTAGAAAGGGGTTATTCCTCAACTTGAACGGCGTGGGATAAGTTTTTGTTTTCACCAACTTGTGCCACATTTGAATTTATTCCAAATTCTATGCAAAGTATAGTAATAGATAATAGTGTTTTGTTAAACTTTGCAGTATGTAATCAAACATTTTAAGTATTTCTTTTTCTTTGAAAAAGAAAAATTCGTCTAAAATTAATCTGCCCATAACACGTCTTTGGTATACTACTTATCCACCTTATAATTTGGCTCAGATTTATCAATGAAATCGTCTTAGGTAATAGACACATTCGAGCGTTCGAACTAAAACATAATTATTTTGACCGGACGCCATTGAACGGTTTAGCCAGGCTATTACGAAAGTGCTTACCTATAATACTTATTAACATGTGTGAGTAGGTAGGTACAGGATGTAAGAAAAGAGCTTTCAAATTGCCGAGACTATATTAGAAATGTTTTCGTTTGTTTTCTCTAAATACTTACTTAACACTCGTAATAAACAAGGATGAACTAATAAATCTCATTTATTATTGTTTGTTCATTTATTATTGTCTGAATTCGTGTGGGCAATAAATGTAACTTGCAGTGCAATGGGCAACGACTGTATCGGTCGACTAGTCAATTACTGCTTCTTACATAGTTTATAGATTTGGTATTATATTAATTAAGGCAATCACTGTAAGTTTTCCCCTACGTCTCTAAAAGTACAACATTTAAACACAGAATGTAGTAACTCAATGCAACATCAAGCAATTATGAAGTCACGCTGGCACGGCAACTCTTAGGCCAAAAAGGCTAAAAGAAAAGAAATGGTACAAGGGAGCACGTACCAATTTGTCGAACGACCAACCGACCGCCGACCGTTCGTTCGGTCGTGTCGATCGAAAGCCTGATAAGGACGATAATGGTCATCCGATCGGCTACCTACTCAAAACGTGCTTAGCGCTGCTACCAGAAATATGTATCAAAAGTGACAGGCTGGATCTATGATCAAGTTTAATTCGCTTTGATAGAGAGATGTACAATAGGCAGTATGCACATTATTATTTTATTTTATAAATCGATTTATTAAACTTTTAATAAAAAAATTAAAAAAAATATGTTTTTAACTTAGATAACATATTTAAAGTTTCGATACTGGTGACATCAATTCAAACGGGCAGCCATTTCCCGCGCTGCTTGTGACGTCAAAGGTTATGTAAAAAAACCTGAATTCATCATATTTGTCACTGAATATAAATCGGTTTTATCAAGTTTTTCGCTTAAACACTGCAGTTAACACAAAATAAACTTGATAAATCCAAAAAATCAAGTAAGAATCATACTAGCAAAACATTTGTTTACATGAACTTTGACGTCACGACTATAGAGAATAACGGCGTTTGAGCTTTTTGAATTACGTTTAGTTTATGCAAAAATAATAATCAGTAAAACTATCAATATTTCAAAATCTACTTATCTAAATAAAAATATAATGTCGTCATTATTTTTGTTGAAGTCGATAGATATAAAAAAAATAGTTTCAAATTTTTCTAAATTACGAGATGCATATTCCCTATTCTACAGGAAGACACATTCGTTCGACATTCTGTAAAACCTTGCCGCAATAAGTTTTTGTTATGATTCCTTGATATTCGTATGAATTTGTCAAATAAATTAAAGCGACAAAAGGGTACAGCGTGATGTGTTGTCCACTGTAGGTACTCATCGTATGGTATATGGTAGGTAACAAAGAAACCCAACTATTTTGTGTAATAATTGAAATCTACTAGAATTACGTAACTATTTTGAATAAACTATAAGTATACTAATTAACCTAAATAATTAATTAAATAAACTATAAGTAATTAATTATGGCATTTGAAAGTCGCTCAGCGTGCTATGGAAAGAGATATGCTCGGAGTATCTCTGCTGGATCGAATCCGAAATGAGGAGATCCGGCATAGAACAAAAGTTATCGACATAGCTCATAATAAGATTAGCAAGCTGAAGTGGCAGTGGGCCGGTCACATCTGTCGCAGAACCGACAACCGCTGGGGTAGACGAGTTCTGGAGTGGAGACCGCGTTTGGGCAAACGTAGTGTGGGACGCCCCCCTGCTAGATGGAGCGACGATCTGCGCAAGGTGGCTGGCAGCGACTGGATGAGAAGAGCCGAAGATCGGGCTGAATGGCGCGCCCTGGGAGAGGCCTATGTCCAGCAGTGGACTAGAGTAGGCTGCTGCTGATGATGATGATAATATTTTTTCAGCAGCAAATAATGCGAATAAAATAATAATATGTTGGTAACTTAAAGTTAAATAGAAAAAAATCAATAACAATTCTAACTTGCTATAAACTATGGCTCTATTGATTTACCAATAACTAGGTTTTCTAATTGTCAACTTATTTGTTCTTGCCGATTCTTATTCCAAGAATATTTGCTTAATGTCACATATCGGCGCTTGATTAGCTGGACTCGAACCCTGGACCTCTCCTTCCTCGAACGTGTCTCAAAGACGCAAGCGCACCGTTTGAAGTTCGCCGCCAAAGGCGCCGCTCCTTATCTCGTGTGAGACCGATTTTGTTCCAACAAGTGACAATAATGGTCTTTGTGGTTAATAAATATGGATTTTTTTGTGTACTTCCCAAAAAATTATTACGAAAACTGTGTGCTTAAGTATTCATTCATACCGTAACCACGACTTATGTGACTAACTGACTATACATACGAATTCTGAAAGATCCGTTTAAACAACGACTGTAAAAAGGCAGTGTTTTTTCCCATACTTACATTGTAAACCCAAAATCCAGAGCAGTCACAAAAAAATATGATTTGTTTCCAATGCATAAATTTTCATGACAATTAATTTGAATAATGAACACTTCTCAGAATTTAAATAATTGAAATGGATTCATATAACTGAAAAAGGTGACATAAAGTACTCTAATAATGCTATTTTTATTTAACATTGTCTTTCGGAAAATACAAAATAACGTTTTATTATCCCACAACAAAGCAAATTAAATTATATTATTAAAGCAGCATTCAAACTGAAGTAGAGGAGTTCTATTTTGACAGCTACGACAAGATGGCGGTCGGCAGCGGGAGCTTGTTATTTAATTAGAGCCGCATTAATTTCGTAACAGCCACTTCCGTCGCACTCCGCGGGGGCGCGTCTGGTCTAGGAGCAAAGCTTTTCAATAACTATTGGTATTTAAAATAAGTTATTAATTAATAGTACCTAAAGTTTAAAAAAATATTTTGAAACCAATTTGAAACCATTTGAAGAACAATTTGATGTGTGATCATGTGTGTGACCTCCGGGGTTTGCTACCATCAAACTAGGCAGCAGCTATAAGTGGAGGAATATCCGCCACTTCGGAAAATATAATAGATACATACCTACTTACAACCTTGTCATATTCACGTCACTGCTTTCAACAAATGACAAGTTGAGTTTAACTTGACAAAGCCCTTCTTCTTCTTCTTTTTTCGTGTTGATGATCCGAACTAAATTTTTCCCGACCAGAAGGCAGCCACATCGATAGCCCTCTGGTTGGCCTCGAAAAGGTCCTCCCGCGTGCAGGTGGTCGGACACGCGGGGTGCAAGAAAGGAACCTCCGCTCGGTGGACCCCGGTCATTCAATAGAATGTCCAGTCCTTTCACTATGATGATTCCGAATGATAATCGACAAAGCCCTAAAGGGTATGTATACCCATTCCATGTATTTTTTACCTTAATACTTATTTGATAATTTTTTCAGTAATTAATTGGGTAAATGTATATTTTTTTCCCTGCAATATTTTTAACTCTATGAATCTACAGAGTGTATATTCCTTTTAACAGGAGACAGTATGTGTATTTGTATCAACATACGTATACTCCAAAATATAATTTTCCCTGATCTTCAGGCGTCTCTCTGTATGTCTTCGGCTCTGTATACTTCTTTGTGTATAATAAATGAACCTTGAACTGGCATACATCAAACATATAATATGTATGTACCTGTCTATGCATATCTATATAAATACATATACTTATGCAGTTATAGCAAGGTCAGAGTGGGGCAATTCTCGCGTCCCTTTCCGCTCCAAAAACTTCGTCGGTTGTGCAAACCTCTTTATAAGTACACATGCCGACTGTGCATTACACACCTTGCACACACCCTTTATTATTTATTCGCCTCTTTTATGAAATTTGGACATATGATTTTCAATGATAACATCATGGATGCATGGTATAGTTCCATTTTTGTATTTACTTATTTGTTTTGTTTCTATTTATCTATATACCACTTTATTAATAAAATTGTCTGGGTTTTTTACTGTAATAATGTAATGTTTCGTATTTAACATGAAGGTAGGAACGCCCTCCCCTTGGGGAGGAAGACTATAAAATTTCTTTCATCTATGGTATTTAAGAAAGCAGAACCTAAATTATTGCTCCTAATTTGTTTACAGTTAAGGCTGATAATTATTTATGGATCTATTTATAATAAACTAGCTGCTTTGCCTTAGAAACGTTCCCGGGCATGCGCACAACAACTTACCAAAGTTTCATCGCAATCGGATGAATGGTATAGGAACGCATAGAGGACAAAGAAACAAAGAAACATTCATTTTTAACCCCCGACCGATCGAGTGAGGGCATGTTATAAGTTTGACACGTAAACGTCCCCCCGCCTTCAGGCGCCGCAGGTTTAACCTGCTGAATGTTCTTAGCCATGTCAGATGAAAAAGGGATCAGTTTTTCTAAGATCTTGGAGTATCTTGGGATGATGGAGTATGATGGGATCTCTGGTATGGTAATAGTTAGGTGGTTCGAGTTTGAGCTCAAATGTTTATAACCATGGTGACCTTCCCACATCTGGAATCTTAAAGACCTGATGATGACCAGGAAAAGTAA
Source organism: Hofmannophila pseudospretella (assembly GCA_947369225.1). NCBI lineage: Eukaryota > Metazoa > Arthropoda > Insecta > Lepidoptera > Oecophoridae > Hofmannophila > Hofmannophila pseudospretella. Next base: position 7,859,178 of record OX376330.1, on the reverse strand, counting down.
GGCGATCTCCACAATGGTACGTCAGCGGCGTAACTTAAATTTTTAATTTCCAACCGGGTCCAAATCGGATCATCCGTTGTCAAGTTATGATGCCACAGACAAACACACAAACAGACAGACAGACAGACACACGTGTCAAACTTATAACACGCCCTCCCTCGATCGGGCGGGGGTTAAAAAATATGCATGTTTTGACATTTATGATGTCATAAATGTCAAAATATACAAGGTTATCAACACGGAAAACATGAAAAAGTGTCAACAAACTAAAATTAACAGTCATATTCATAAGATGCGGCATCTGAAAAATTATAAACCATAAAAAAATGACAAGCCAGCCGGAAATGCAGAACGTAGACGGAGCGCGGCCGGACGTGCGCCCGCGCAACTAGGTCAGTTTATTTCTGTTTTGGCGGGAACCTGGCCGGAAGCGCCGCCATTGTGGATGCACCAGGAAGCCCGGAAAAACACTCACCGGATTTCTAGCTAATGAAATCTTACACGGCGACTCGGTAACAGTAGCAACTCTATTGTGGCTACAAAAATAGTCCCATTTGGTTTTTTTGAGTCAACACTTCTTGGGAAGTAAACGTAGCCAATGTTTTAAAAGTTAATTCAGTGTCCATTCTCGAAAAGTTACTTTCTGAGGAAATGTAGCAATTTGGTGTTGGAGCATTTTAAACAGGATACGATATAAAGTTCACTTGTTTATTTATTTTTTCTCACCCATTAAACAGAAAGCAATTATTTGTTTTATTAAAAGTGTGGTTTCATATGAAATTATAAGTGCTTATGCGGCATGGGGGTCAATTTGACTGTCCATCGATGTATGCGGGCGTTCGCAATGGCATTCCGCGCAAACGACCCGAAAGGACTCTCAATTAGAATTAATTAAAGACAATTTAGCAATCTCACAAAATAAAAGCTCGCTTGACAATAAAAGAGATTTATTAATTAACCAATTTTTATTTATTAAGCATTTAAAATGTGGTTAATTTTATTGCGAGCATGGTTTAACCTACCTTTTGTCTAATTTAGCAACTTATTTAGATGTAGTTAGCTTATTGCTATCGTGAATTTGCAACAAATATATCAATTTGTAAAAATATTGAGGTGCATATTGGGGCGGTATTTTGTATGAGTAGAATTTTCATAAGTCTTTGATAGGTACAAGTAATTGTTTTGGAAGCGACTGATTCGCAACATAAGTAATATACAGATATTTCTTGTAAGGAAATGTATTATCTTCTAAAACATATTTATTAAACATAACAAACATAGAATAAGATCAGAAGCGCATCTCCCCGACAGCGATGTTATTGTGTGGCCGGCTACTGCTGCCTTTCGCTTGGATAGATCGCCGAGAGAATAGAGGACTATTATCCTTGATCTATGAACGATTATTTGCAGAAAGACGCGCAGATGCACTGCGTACTTGACAGTGAAATAATTTCTAGTATCGGTCTAGTACTTTTTGAGAAAATCTCTATTTTACGTGTTGCCGATCAGAGCAACTGAGTATTGCCCTTATGATAGAGATTAGGTACTATACAAGTAAATTAAAAGTATACACGTAGTAACGTATACAGTCGGTTCAATTCAGCGTGCAGGGTTCAGTTGACAGTAACGAAACAAGATGTTTCTCTGCAGGCGGCCATACGGCGTGCGGCTGTATGACTGATGCTCAGAGCGCAGGAATAGTTCCAAAAGCTCTTTACTGTTATTTTATTACTTATAAGGGTCGAGTCACACCACGCGTGACGGGCAGGTGCTCGTCGGCGCTGTTCCCACATTATCAGCTCCTCACAAACTGTGGTCACCACGATAATTTCACGCTATACATGGCCTCTAATGCGATACTAGGGACAACATCGTTGCAGTAATGTTATTGTTCAATTTACATAATTACACCTTATGTAATAATTTCGCTACGTGTTTGTTAGCATATATGGACCAGTTTTGCACTGTTCCAGTTTTGTTTCTGGATATATTCTGCATTTTTATTTAGTTAGTAATATCTTAGTAAGAAGGTGGTCAGGGCTTTAGCCAGAAAATAAATTGAGAGGGGAAGGCTTAATGGTATATTTTGAATTCTGGAGAATACAGGGTGTAAACAGGTGCAACAAAATAACTGTTTGTTTTAGAAATTTTTGTACTCAGTATTAATACCTGAAACTGAATAGATTACGAAACTCAGAAAGCACTTGATAGGTACAATTAATACGAAGTGTTGAAATAATTATTTGCGAATCTCCATAAGTTGCTTGCTAAAATTTATCCAGTTATCGATATCGAGTCCCCCAATGCAGATACATATTTTGTTACTTAGCCTACTGTAGGTATACAGGACCTAGTAGGCTAAGTAACTTTACCACATTGGTTTATAAAAGGTGAATTCGATCCGGCAAAGCTTGCCCTAGCTTTTGAGCCATAATCGCTTAATTTTAGGCATCAAATTCAAAGCAGCAACAGAGCTGGTTTTCCACGAATCGTCCCCATGTGGAAACATTTCGACATCGCCGCGTCGAACTGCGCGGCCTGCGCGCGCGCACGCAATGCTCGAGTTAAGACTTCTTTCTGTCAACGCCATTATGATTGCAGATTTGGAATTGTGAATTATTACTCGAATTGACCTTCTAATAATGTTGAAAATAATGAATATTATGGAAGATCCCCTTTTTCAGTCTAGTATAGGTTTACCTACTGATTTTAAAATTTTCAACTGGTACCAATTTTAAAACAATTCCTTAAAAGCCCGAAACATCATGGTGAAGTAGGAAATCTGTACAAGAAGTAAGCTTTGTTAATTATTGAAACTCGTTCTTCATCTCTCTTCGTCTTTTATATTCTGAGTCTGATGAGATTTGATTAGATAAGAAGGGAGGACTGTGGATTGTTTTTATGTTGGAGACGGATGGACGGAGTAGCGACAGCAATAGGGTTTCGTTTTGGAAAAGAACAAAGAAAGCTAAAGCTAGGTAACATTTATCCGGACAAGTTAACAGTGAGGTTAAAATTTCGCAATGATGCATTTGGCAAGATTTTTCTTTTTATCGTAAAAGGACAATGGAGAAATTCGTATCGAATCTTGAATGCGTCATTGTCTGTCTGTCTGTTGGTTTGCAGGTTTCTGTGACCGAACACTTCCTGTCTTTGTTGGGTAAGAAATAGACTCCATTTGACATTATTTTGTATTTAATACACAGTTACTTATTGGGTAAAATATCTAAAAGACCGATTACAAAAACAGCTATGTTTTTAACAATTAGAAACAGATACCTATTTTATAACAAGTTTTGCGAAACTTTGCATAATGTGATTGATGTGACGGAACCTTTACACATAGAAATATAGAAAATATAATGGCACCGATTCTGGCGCGTCACTCGCTAAATTAAAACATCGCTAAAGGATACATCACTTTCACTCGTCCACAATCTGGCATATGAGTGAGCGAAACAGTTTCATTTAGTTTTAAATTTAGCTGTTACCTCAGAATCGATGTGAATGAGGCCAATTCCGGGGTGACCGCCAAACCTAAAGCCAAAACTAAATGAAACTGGTTTTGATTAGCACTGTTTTATTATAGCGAGTGAAATCCCAGAATTGATGCCAATGTAGGTACCTATGATTTAAAATCGAAACAAAAATATACAGCAAATCATTGTCTACTGCTAAGCACAGTAATTAACTAAAGCCGTGATATTAACGAACAGCCGGTAACGAGTTAACCCTAACACGCCGTTTAGCACCCAGATCATTAACTATTAATCAATACCGGTCTCGACTAGAACGTCCCCCGACACGCCTCGGGGTATTTGCTATTTGAAATTACTGAATAGCTCTTAAGGCGCAGTTACATTTATACTCGTTGACCGCTTCGGCGACCGACCTGCGGTGGACGACCTACGGTCACCGACCTCCGATATTTACACTTGGGCGTTGGCCGCAGGCGTCCAACGGGCCGCTGGGACGCTGGTGTCACCATATAAAAAAAATGTGTGTTTGTTCTGTTTTTGTTAATTTTGTCATTTTGTGTGTTTCACTATAAAGTTATGTCGGGCCATGGCAGAATACCAGCGGCTGACAACACCCCGTCGTCAGCCCTTATGCTGAGTCATGGACCCATTTGCCTTCATGTTTTAACTTTATTGATTTTTTATTGTATTATATTATATTTGTTTTGTACAAATTATATTATTATTATTTTGGGCAAATAAACGTTTTTTCATTATTTTTTTCATTTTCAACGTCATTCGCTCGATGACAACCTAGTGACATTTTGACGTTTGCCTAATGCGGTTAACGATTGTTTTACATATAGGCGGTGGCCGCATACTGTGACCGCCCATACGGTCGAACGACGATCAGGTGTAACTGCACCTTAACATAGTTCGATCGTATGGCCGTATTGGAATCAATATTTTATTGTTATTTTATAACGGTTTTTGACTCCGTGATAAAAATATTTGAAATAAGGAGGCGTATATTTAAATTTTTATATCTGAATCTAAATTTATGTGAATTAATTAAGATTAATGAAATGATTCGATTTCACTAATATTTAACTGTTCTATCAATATTTGCATGTATTCACAATAAATAATAATATTATTTAGGTATTTATATTTGTAATGATTTTGTACATAAATCAATAATGATGCGAGACTCAGTTTCTTGAATTTATTATAATAGAAAAGAATATATTTTATTGCACAAAACTTAATAATAAGACATAGCGTATGTAATGGTGGAATACAATATAGGTGGTCTTATCGCTAAAAGCGATCTATTCCAGGCAACCTTTCAGTAGAGAAATTGCTAAAAGGAAGCGTTAGGGTTAAAAGGAAGCGGTAGGTTAGATAAAGTTGTAAAGTAGAAAGAAGAAATTATAAACTTGAGTAATGTCATGACAAAAGTAATTTCTGCAAAATTAGAGTAGACACATACACGAGTACCTATTATGGTACCAATGTTTATTCTGTGGTGGTTACTGATGCCCGACCAGAATTTATTTAGATTGGGCCATGTTGCGGAATTTTATGCGAACTAATTTTTTCATGGTCGCTCTAGACTAGATTGACCTTTAAAGAACAGATTGATAGAGTGCTCATAGATTTTAATATACAGAGCATACGACCCCAACGGCGAGCATCGTGAAACGACGAATTACTATAGAGGAAGCAAAAGAGGCAAACCATGACAGATATTCGTGGCGCTCTATTCCCTCTGCCTACCCCGCAAGGGATATAGCGTGAATTTATGTATGTATACGTATGTATGTTCTTTTATTGCGATTTCCTTAACGCACATTTAATAAAAGTGCAAGTGGAACCCTCTTGACAACTCTATTATACTCTATTATAAAGTCTAGCTAGGGTTTGAAAAATAAATTGACTGACAGCTATGTCAGCAGTACATTATACTCGTAACGAACGTTATCGATTTTTTAACGGACTCTACTGCCTGCATACAGCCTACTCGATGCAGGGTGTCTGGGTCAGCGGGGTTAAAGGTTGAGTTCGGAAATTGATTTATTTTTTGTCAATTAGGGAGTTTTGATCCCTCCCTTTATCCATGGTAGAGTTTATTTTCTTTCATTTGAGTTTAAAAACTTAATTTTTTTAATTACCTAGCTACCTAAATTATTTATAAGAAAAAAAAAACGAAGTGTTTTTGGAGTAGGACTCCTTTCCTAAGTTATCCGCATAGAGAGGAGTCCTAAAGGAGCTCATTCATTATAAAATATAATGAATGAGCATTCATTATAAAATATAATGAATGAGCATTCATTATATTTTAGTCGTATGGTAAAACAATTTAGACAAAGTAATTTTATTTAGTTTCTTTTAGGTGTTTTACTTGTAAAATAGTTAGGTATTTTTTAATTTTAGCTTAAGTGTGTATTTTAGTGTCATTTTAGTATTACTTTATTTTGAATAAACATAATAAATTTAGTTTTTGTTGTATCTATAATGCTTCTGGAAAATAAAATATTTCATTTCATTCATTTTGTTTAATTTAAACAAGTAAGTGGTAACGATTCACTTACGAGTACTATTTAACTGGGGTGTCACTTACTAACTAAATGCCGCATGGCATTTAAGCTCGCCTCATGTACTATTTAGTGCATTAACGTGTTAAATAAATAAATTAAATCATCGCTAAACAAAACATTTCGCTCAATACTGAGCGTGACAGTTTCATACAAGTTTAACTTTAGACCTAGCGGCCACGCCGCAATTGACACCAATACTTAATTATTTAAGTAATTATTTTTTTGGAGTAAGTTTACTCTAAAAGCTCTGGTCTCGCCAACCACGATAGAGGTGAAGTTTATTACCAACATCAAAGGCCAAGCCTCCCTCCGTCCGCAACGGACGAATCTAATTTTTGAGCCTACTTTTATTGAATCTCGTCCTCCTCGGTTGCAGTGCGGTCACTAGCTAACTCAGTTACGACGTTAATTAACCTCCGTAAGGTTTTTAAAACTTGTCTCAACGTAAGTTTGAGTGGTTTTAAAATTCATTTATCGTCGTTATTAGGTTTGATGGAAAATAGCGAAGTAGCGGTCTGAGTTTTTGTAGTAAATAATAAAATAAATATATAATATAAAAATTACGTATTTTTGAGAACTTGAAAACTTAAGGCAAAACGTTGTACTTTAATTTATTTGTATTTTACTGAGAATTTTATGTTGTCATTTAATTTCTTTCTTTAAATGTCTATTAGTATTTTTGTAGAAACGCGCTTTGATGAGGACATGGATGACGTAACGTCACTTGTATGAAAGGGAAAAGAGAAGATCTTCCACCAGGCGGGGTGTTGTGCCTGGTCCTTGGCCTTGACCAGATGTCTTGGTCCAACTATGGATGTTTAGAACTCGTATATATACGAAGTCCCAGGAAAATATCAATAGCGCGTTCTACGTAGTGGCGCGCGTGTCGTGCGTCGCCACATATTTTTAATAATCAGTTCATCCATAAGACATCTTTACAAACCAAAACATGCATCCTCTAGATAGTATAGTTGGCAGTTGGCATGTAATTTTAAAACATTGGAGCTTACACTAAGCGCATTAACAAGGTCTGCCAGAATTACCTACCACCTAGGGAAAGCTCTAGGGATAATTTTCAGTCCCTCCCCGTTGTTGACAAATTATTCGATGGTTATAGAGTTTACGTTGCGGTTTTCAGGGGTATTCAGTTGGCCCCATAGTGAAAGTTGTTCAGTTATAGATACTGAACACCCCCCTTTCGGTTCTATTGCAGGTTTTTATTACACCTTCTATGTATACTTTGATTCAAATTATCAGACGTTTTAAGGCGCTAGAGGCTATAGTGGAAAAGCGGAACTTTCTCAATAACGGCTAGGGTGTATCCGTGTGTGTGTTTACCGAGGTGCGTGTGTGTTCAGGATCAGTGGCCGGCGCGCGCGCACCTGCCGCGCGGTTCCCACGCCACCCGCCCGCGCCGCACCCCCGCCCTGGCCCGCCGTGATGTCATATCCACGCAAACAACGGTCCGCGAACTAAAATAGTTTTCTTTTAATTTTATTATTGTTGTTTTTACTTTTATTTTTATCGCGATGATCTATAAAGTTGTTTGTTTTAATTTTTAGTTGTCATTATTTTAAATTGTTACTGGTTCGATTGGTTGGCTTTTAAAATAAACTTAAATCTTGTCGTATTGTCAAATGACAGATAATAATATTGACTAGGTCCATAGTATTCAATCGCCTATCGCCTGCCTACCTACCTTAATTAATAAAATTTATTAATAAGACTTCTAAAACAGATTCAGATAATATTGAGCCTAAAAAGTGTTAATATCGCCAAAAGCTAGTTTAGGACAGGTCTATCGTTATCTGAAAATTGAAAACCGTGATTCAGTTCTATACATTTCATACGATCACCGTGCACCCACCACTAATAAACAATCGACAAATCTGTAAACAACGTACTGTGTCGCCCTCTGGCGTCATTAAGCAGAACTTCAAAGTGAAACGCCATCTAGCGGCCGCATCGGGAACTACGTCTAAAGTGCCGCAGCAATGTACAGGCCGATTTTCAAGATGTCCGCTAGACGGCGCAACGTGCGTAATTCTTCATATTATGCGTAGGCGCACCCTTTGTTTACAACTTTTATTTTTACGCTCTTTTCTTCTCCTAAGCGTGGTAACAGTAACAGATAGCTTTGCCAGGCTCGAAATGTATGTAGGATCAACTTATTTCTTGATTGAGATCCTAAAAGAAAAAAGCTTTAAGAACACTTTTGAAATATAAGAGTTCTCCAAAAAGGCAGGGATAATTTAAATATGCCTTTGGCGACCATTTCAGGATTTGAAATTCTGAAAAATATATCTAAGTATTTGTGAAAGATCTCAAGAATGGGTTATTATGAGCGCTATGTCTAAAACGCAAAATGTCTAATTCAGCAATGTCACACCAAAATGTTTGAAACTCTATATATCCGCTTAACTAACTGTTAAGCGGGTACCCTTCGTATATTTTACAGAAAAACATCTCATTTCTGACAATGGTTACTTACCTACCTACCTAGGTATTTTACTTTTAGAACATTTAAATTTGATGAGAGAGATGAAACAAATTACATTGAAATATTTGATTATTAGATTTGGGTCCTTTTTTGCCTCCACAAAATGACACATATGTATGTCATACGTTAGTATTATATGTGTTATGTAAGCATGATTTTTCTTAATCTTCTATTCTAATTGTACTCGTACAACGTGTGAAGCGAAATAAAGTTATTAACTTACCTACTACATTCATCATCATCATAGGCCTGATACGTCTATTGCAGACGATTTAAGCAGCGTCGCGAAGGCATCGCTTTTCGTGGCTAAATAACCCTAGCGAGCGACACACACGCCCGCACGCGCGGCAAGCGAGTGGTGCGCCGGGTAGATGAGTGATCTCTCGGTCTTTGTTTGCTCTCCTGGCCGCCAGTGCCTCGAACCACTTTCCATCGTGTTCCTGACAACCCTCCCGAATACGTTTCCTCCAATTATCTCATGTATTACCTACTACATTAAGAACGCCTATACTCGTATGTTAATACAGGAGTGTTAAAAGTCTACCCTCGGAGATTATGGACGTAAAAATCTTATAAAACCAAAGGACAGTTATCATTGTCAGCCTATGCCCTTTCTCCAGCAGTGAATTAGGATGGACTGATTATGATCATCTGTCTTTTCCATCCAAGGAGTGCAACTTGCAGCATGCGATATTGGATACATTAGCTTATAATTAATATTATTGTATTATGTTAAAGGTAAGAGATATATCTGTTCTGATTGCAGCGCCGCCTGCGCCAGCGCTCTCATTTGCGGCAATTGGCAGTATTTCAAACGTCTTTCATATCATAACGAGCCTGCAGCAGATTTATTGCTCCAATAAATCATTTTCAGGCACGAATTTCAGGATAATGCTCCGTTTCATGGATAATGCACATACTTTTAAGGAAATGCTGATTTGTATGAAGTATAATTCCAAGTCCATGTATAATTCAATGTCATTCATACTCTAGTACCTATATTACGAGATATCGGTTAAATATTTTTTGTTTTCTGAAATATATATTTATTAAAGGAATCCAAGGGTTTTTTTAAATTTATTTCTTAATTAGAATGTGTGATGGAGAATAATTTCGGTTTTCCAAATGTAATCTTTCATAAAGTTGGCTTCAGAAATACATAGTAGGAAAGTAAGCTACACACTGCAGCGGTTTTAAAACTGACTGAACCCATAGAAATCTATTTTTTAGTTTTCTAGATTTCTATGGCTGGCTATGGATTCGTTCCGATTCCGTTTCAAAATCGCTACTGTGTGCTAAAGGCATTTAACATGGTGCATTTTCGTTATACAATTTTAACCAGTGAATACAGACTGTTTTTTTTGTATTTTATGTTAGTATACCAAAAGCACGGAAATCGGACTATATAGTACTGCCCTATACCCATAGAATGAATTTCAAAAACCTTGTTCAAATAGATAAACATTTAGAGAAGAAATGTGGAGATACAATATAATGAAGTGTGTGTGAGAGGTTCGATTAGTATGCAAACTGCACAGGAGCTGCGCAGAGGTGACGACGAGCCCATTTAGATGCGCATACGCATCTCGAGACGTGTTGTGCGTACGGTATGAGTCAACACAATGAGATTATCGTCAAATTAATAAAAACGTCAGTCATAAAAAGGACTTTTACCCGACGTTAGTGGCACTCATTTTATTTTACTTTGAAAATATTATAAATAAATCTTGGTATAAATAGGTATCGCCGTAAACAAAGGAACTAAAAAAATATGCGCCAAATATTGTAGAAATATTATTCTCGTCTAAAAATAGATCGCAGACCATTTAGGTAACCAATTCTATCATAATATTCGTCAAGTGATCCTCTAGCATAATTTTCCTCCAAACATAGACCAAACTCTACAGTATTTTGAATGATTTCATTCAAAACAGTGTTTGTAAGTGGTGATCTTATGGATTGAATGAACCTGAATGAATGTGACTGTCTAAACATTTCGTATTCAATCAAACGGCTGACTGTGCATTAACCTCTATCTGGTCGGACAGTCAGTTGTGGTCACTGTCCGTCGACAATCGAACCAACATGTCCGCCAACGAATCGACTTGCAGTACTAGGCGATTATAACTCTTGCAGAGCTTTCGCCTCGGCCATTCGTTTCGTTCATGAACCACGTTTATGAATGAACTGTATCTGTGTGGGTAAGCTCCGCATCGCTATTTGTACTGTATGTATGTGTTAAAGAACACGTGTTTATTTGAAGCCAACATGGTGGTGGGCATTCATGAGAATTTTCTTAGGTCAACATTGAAGCAGGCTTAAGGCAGAAATAGATTGTAGCTTTGTGTTCGCAAACTTGCAAAAGTTAAAGTTTGACCGCTAGGTATAGAATGGTAAAGCTATGCTTTATGGTCGTGTAGGTGTCGAAAATAGATTTAAGTAGAAGAGTATTGAGTTCAAACTTCCTACGATATTATTAGTTCAAAGCAGTTGATATACTCGCACCTACATTGTAACTTGTAACAGACTCTACATTTAATTTTATAAGGTAATTCCTATATACATATTTAATGTGATATATTAGAATCTTTTGTAACCTGCCTATAATTACATACTTACTTCTACGTAGACACTATTCTATTAATTACCTACTTCAATAATCGGAATATCGCTAAAAGAAACCCTTTAAAAAATTGAACGCAATGATAAAATTTAATTCAAAAACTTCGTATAAACTGTCACAACGATTACGTGTCCACCATCTGACGCGCAAGTGGTTGAGAACCATATGTGTCCCGACGACACAAAACAAACATTAAAATAAAATAACCATAAAATCATCTGCAAGGAAAACAAAACATCAATAAGAAGGAAATAAAGCTCAATGTTGCGGGTGTGCACTAATCCCAGGTGACACTTGAAACTTGCTTTCTACTCGATCGAGCATAAAAAAACTGCTGAACACGCCATGGTGTAGGGTTACATTTCCAATTCCTATACATAGTTAATTAGACAGTTCGCAAGTTCAATTGCGTTAAAGGCAGTTCGATGACCTGCTTGGCTCACTTGGTTCATCTGCAAATCTGCAATTTCTGTCATTTTTTTCTTATGTTGGTCCAAAGTTTGATAAAGATATATAGATAAAGAACAGGTAGGTTTTGCTGATGCTACATTATGAAAATTTTCCCTTGTATTATCTCCGAATTCTTTGTATTGTTTTATATTCACCATCATGTATGTTGTACCTACCTAAACTGTACCTACATTCTCGTACATGACCAAAGAAATATTGTAATATACTAAGCGCAGAAGGAACATTATTGAAATGAAATACATTTATTTGTCCGATTTTTTGATATAAATTAGGTGTTAGGTATGATATTTTAGGGCCATGCAAAAATCTGCTATTTCTAGCGTACAAATGTTTAAGTAATCCGTACAATAACAATTAATATTTGTTATCTTATTATTAATTTATTATAGTTATAAGTGTCAAAGTTATACTTTATGTCATTCATTACATTACATTATTATTTTACTCTTATCCTCATATATCATTTATATATCATTTCATTTTCTTCAATATTGTAGATAATATAAAAGTTCTTTGTACCTACATGACATGCAATTTCTATCTCAAACGGGTTACGGAGTTCTTCCAAGATCTACTATCTTCTAGATAGATCTAGGTTTTTAACATGCAGAATTTTCTGTTTCTGTTTGTAAAGTATTTTTTCTGCATTATTTATAGCGTTCGAAACCATTCCAAGCCAAAATAAATTGCACGCATACATTCCTTATGTAGAAAGAATTCGAAAAACCCTTGTAGATCCACATCTATTACTAATACACTACTATTACTAACATTGAAGCGAGCATGAATGAGACATTCCTACATTGCAACATGTTTTACAAACCATACTAGAGTGTTTGTAAACTGAATGTTAAATAATTAATATTGTCTTCCACGAAACTCAATGTAGTGTAACTCTAGCACATAGTTACGCGAGAACCGAAAATACACAAGGTGCAGTTTTGGCAACATCCTGTGTGTGGATCAACATGGTGGGGAAGTGGACACCGCAACATCCTCTCTGAGGTATCGCGTGGATACCTCAGAGGTTTTTTCTTTTTTTTAAATTCACGGCTCGATTTCACGAGGATAACGAAAAGCCTGAGTTTTTCTAAAGTCTCATCGAATTGACCCTAAAAGACAAAGAGTATACACGGATTTCAAACGAACGTCAATAAAGTTAAAGTAAAGTAAAAGTAAAATACACTTTATTGCACAAATAGAAAACAACAAACAAAAGATAGAAAAGGAAATAGTGAAGTATAATAATTTATCCTTTAGAAGAATCCAAAACTAAAAGTTTTCAAAACTTTTCGATTTAGATTCTTCTAGAGTTTCTCCCGCGCTTTTATCACGTCCACACCAGCTTTTTTTCGTTGTCTTGCAAATTGTTTTACAGTAGTGCTTTTCAAGTAAGAATGGTGTTTTTTATTCGAAGAACGTCTACAAAATGTGATTAATGTGTGGGACAGTGAAGTAAAGTCAAATAAGACACTGCACCCCGATCCGTACTTGGCTGGATTTTGAAGAGCCATACTGCGTCCGGGACGCCTTCTTCTTTGGTTCGGATGGTGCAGAAGCGTGGAAGATTCTCCCAGATAGCATTGAAATGTGTCACACCAACATTTTAATGAAGACTTGAAAGAGTTGTTTACATCAGACATGGCTGTATGGGCTCAGTTCCCTTTGCCTTAAAAAAACAAACAACAATTAGATTCTTCTAATTGGATTTGGATCCTGGTGGAAAGGATCGCTCTTATATAGAAAGTAGCTTTTTTTTACTTTTATACTTTTCAATTATTGATAATCAATATCTCCCTGTGTAATCTATTATTAATCCATGTTATATAGTGTACTACCTATGTCTCGTAAGTAAGAGTATTTATTAATTAACTAAGGAAAGAACAATGTTGCTTGCTTGCTTATCGTATGGTTAGTGGCCAACCTATTTGTCAGAGTTGTTCAGGCCGCCCGTAGGCATCAATGTTAGAACAATGTTAACTACACAACTGTAAGATATCATTATTCACCTGAAGCCAGAAGTATCTCTACAGAAAATCTCTATAACGTCGTTACAATATAACATCACACTTTTAGACCAAAGACTAAATAAGACTAAATTTACTAAGTTTAGGCCGATAAGATGTATAGTATAGGTACTGGTAGTGCCATGGGCCCGGAACGTATGTATGTAGTGTAGGTACTTACGAACTTTTAAAACAAACATGAGTATGAATGAGCTATTTAAATTAATCTCCATGATGTGTGAGTCACTGCGACTGCGCGGAGAGATACGAGTGTAGGTACCGCAATTACTGACATTGTTCTCGTTAGCTTGAACTGCGATATGATAACAGTCTAGCAGTTAGATAAGGAGGCAATTCGTATGTAATTTCATTAAGATAAACAGAAAAAAAGGAGAAAAGAGAAGCTATGATACGGCCGAAGAGCTTAATGCGTGACTACGAGTAACGTGTTGGAAATTTTGGAAGATTAAAAAGGCTGGGTTGCATTTTAAAATCCTGCTAGCAGTTTTTGTTTTTCATATTATTAATTTAAAAAAAATCGGGGTGCCTAGAAGTCCTAGAAGTAGAAAGTTTCATTATAACATGAATTCAAATTCCTCGGCGCTGACCATCTTGGTCAACCTGGTTCGAGCCGGTGTCATTTTTCTGGGCTTCTTTTTCGTGGCTCGCTGTCATTGTTCTAGACTCTAGAACCCTCCTCTAGAATCGGACAACTAGCGCCCTCTCGCCCTAGTAGTCCGATTTCTGTGATATTATATAATAGTATAGTACAAGACATAACAAGACGCGCTGTCTGGTAATGCAAAAGAATTATTGTTTACTGTTGTCCAAGATTAGTTAAGTATGCGTCATCATACTTAACTAATCTTGGACAATACGTCAATTTTCGTCATACATAAAGCAGTAGGTTTAAGAGACAGATAGATATTAAAATTCGTTTTTAGATAACTAACATATTAATGATTTAAGTTAGTACTGGAGAGATGCTCTGTCCCTTTTTAGCAAAACAGTTCTTTATATGTAGCCAGGATCTGCTTGTTTGGCGCTATACACAGTGAGGTCATAATGTAATATTGCCGTTTCTTTCTATCGTCTGATTTTTGATTGCATGTAACTATTTTATTTTTCAACGAATTTTAATTCTGGTTTCACATTTGACAATCAATTTATCCCTTTTAATTATTATTTTAGAAATGCATTTCATATTTGTTACTTGGAAATTACCGAATAATGAATATCTTTGTAAACAAAAACTTGATTTAGCCTTAAATAATGTAGAGTTCTTATTATTTTTTGTTAGTTTTTCTAAGTTATAATTAATTTTACTTTCTAATTTTTATTTAATTGAAAATTGTTAATTTTAGTAAGTATTTATATTTATTTTAAAAGAAGTGCTGCTGATTGTTTCTGCCGCTTATTTCCTTTCCACTTATAGCACCTTACGAAGTAATGGTAGAGTAAAAAAAAGACCTTGTAAAAATATACTACTACTAACTTTTAAAAGTCAAATATTTTTTTTGTAAATATTTGACTTTTTTTTACTTTTTAGGTTTACATACTGACATACCTAATTATAATTTCTTGAATGCAATGGACTCACATAAATAAATCAAGATAGAACGGGCGCTCAATTAGTCTCTTAATTTCTTGTCGCATTTATGTTGTCGCACGACACTCTTTTGAGACAGTTTATTCTAGATTTGTATTAGTTCGACGCTGAAAAATACGATTTCTTAACGACTCAGACAGTTTTCTCGACTATGGCGTCTTCAGATCACACCATAAAACAATGCAATGCGTTGTCGCGCGATCTCGTCAATCTCGCGAGATCTCGTAAGTATTTCTGTTCGAGATTAATCTCGCGAGATTCGCTCGAGATCTTGGTATTTCGAGATCTTGAAGAATCGAGATTGCATTTCCTAGTGGCATGGCACTAATGGGAGCGGCTAATAAGTTACAAGCTTTATACAAGCATTATAATTACCGCGAGCAGTGCACCGAGACGCGGTCCATTCGTCCGCAACGAGTGAATAAGTATAACATTAATCATTCATTCGTTCATTCAGCTGGCTTCCATTCATTCCAGCTTCACGGCTTTGCCTTTTGTTTCAATTTCATTAATGAACGCGTAAACTATAGGAAGTGGTTCGGGAAAATCCGGACTAAAATGCAACAATAACTATATAATATATTATATTTATTAACAATTAATTGATTGAGTCCGGATGTTTTGGTGACCATCTAATACCTAATTTAATATCAATATTAAAATAATATGATACTGATAATAAGGGTATTTATAAAGGAAATAAAATTAATTGTAGGTATGTAACCAAACCCATAAAATCTATGAAAAGATACGAAATCATTTTTCCAATTTGTGCAATCACTAACAAGACTGATTTTAAAATAAAGCAAGAAATAAAAATGTTTTTGGGTTTACTTATTCTTTAAATTCGAAAATTCTAAATTCATTCTAACGGTAATATAAATAATCCTCTAATGGTAATGAAATAATAATGGTTAACATTATTGGTATATATTTAAAAAAAGGAGAATAAGCAGCAAAATACCAGCTAGCCAACATACAAACAATTTTATCACTGTTAATAAAATTGCTATGCAAGTTGCAACGTAACCACATTGCAACACCGCGTATAAATAATGCAGCAAGTACCTATACTTCTAAAAATACGGTCATCTAACCTTTATCAGCAATATGTATTAAGCAGCTTAGTTCTGACATTTTTCATACCTACTCAAGTGATAAAAGTTTCCTGTTGCGTGAATTTCCATTTTATGGAGTTGGGGATAAAAAAACAAGGTACCTATTTAACTTGGTTACAGATGGCATAGAACACAATTTAACAAGTAACAAATATAATTCTAATTCTTATGTGCAATAAAGTGTCTATCTATCTAGTCCCTTTAGAGATTTGACATTTGTTGCAATTTTTCCTCTGTTCTTTTTCATCATTTACGTTACGTATTTTAACGTTCATGAATGAGTATGTAACAATGTATATATTCGTGTGTACATTATATTGCTGTTCCCACGTTAAATATACATACAGACAGACAAAACAATGGGCCCGTATGCTCAGCCCACCCTGAAGACAGGCCTAACGACACGCTGTTCCAGGTTCAATACCCTTCGTGAGCGTAGGACACAAATTAGGTGCAAATCTAATTCGTGTTTTTGGATGAGGAACAAAGAACTTTCATGACAACGATGTATACGTATGTTGAACATGGATGAAGGTGACTCAGACTGATAATCGGCTTAAAAAAGAACTAAATAATCCATTTGCAGTGCGGGTCTGTTTGAAGAAAGGAAGAAGAGAAGTATAGTTTATTTAGCGTTATGATTGATACAGTCTAACAAATATTATTGCCATAAGAACCTGACTATACGCATATACAGTGATATACGTGTGTTACCCTGAGTTGGCTACGACTCTGCTAAATGCTAAGGCTAAATGCCGAAGAGTTATAGGCTAGTTTACTGTAGCACATCTTGTCCGAGTTGAAATGCACGATATTTTCCATGTTCAATTGACCACATGTCAACCTACGCAAAACGTCATAATCTGAGAATCTGAAATGGTAATTATACCATATTGCACCAGGCACAATGTTGAAGTATAATGGAAGAATTTTGACAGATGGTATACTTTAGCTTTTGGTCGGGTAAGGCCAGGGAAAAGCTTTTGTTTCTTTTGTCGTAACCAGTCATCTTTGAATCTGTCGTATTGGATTCCATGGCAACCTTGAACTACGTATGATGCTCTCTCCCGTCATCGCGAGTGCGAAGTTCGTTCCTCCAAAGCTGGCACCGATTCCATTTTATTTCAGTTCGCTTTATAAGAGGCCAATTATCTTAGCAACGATGTAAAGTGGGTTATGAAACCAATAGGCTGCTGAGCCCTGAAACTGCAGCCAATGCTCGTAACAAGGATGCGCCGTATTATTCTATTCGGGCTTCACCTATTTGCTAATCATTCAGTCTATAGTCTCCTCGTGCTCTAGCGAACGTAGTACATTGCTAATTTAAAATATTCTATGGTTTCTCATCTGCTACCTAATTTATTACCGGTTTCTTCACCATGTTTTTCTTTATCATCATTTATCATCTGGATAGGAACGAAACTTCTAGCTTTCATAAATTTCTTGCATAATTCTAGACCGCTGTCACTAGAATCGATGAATAAAAATCGTATACCTTCTGGTATACGAACGATTTTATAAAGCGTTTCTTCATGGGCACTTTTCACGTAACATATCCGTGGAAGATCGTTATTTTTAACACTACCCACACTTTACAGGAAGCATCCAAGACCTGCACACGGCGTGACAAATGACTGAACTAAGCTTCTAATAGTCGATGCTACCGGGAGCTACCGGACACTGGGGACGTTTAGTTCCGCTCCTCCAAGTGGCAAGTGATTTACTGGGAGGGTGATCTAATAGATGTGGTGCTATATGGCTTTTATATACTACTCATACAGCTGCTATATACCATTGAAGGCAATGGTTGTTATGAGCGGATTTATCGTGGTCGCGCCTCGCTTTTACCTAGGCGATTATCGCGGTTTTGTACGTATTTAGTTAAGTGTAATTCTTTGAAAGAATAAATTCAGCGAGGAAAATTATTTCAAACTTGTGTTAATTATCTGTGTTTTTGTTGGTCTTAAAGAGCATTTTAATATCGATTTGTTCGTAAAACTTCGAAAGCTTTGGGTTTTCATGTCAGCAATTGTACAAGTATTTCGTTGTTCTAGGATAGGTCCTAGGTTACGACCAAAGATTTTTGGTAATTTTCGTTTTAATATTAGAAGTATGTTATATCATCACCTAAAATAGTGAGTTTTGTGAACTTAATTCAATGGTAAATATTTGTACTTCGATAGATATTTTAGGGTAACGAGCAACAAACGTTTTTTTATTACTGTTAAGTAGGTAAGTACCTGCTCCACTAAAAAATCGCTTCGCATAATAAAGACAAGAAAGTATACGCCTTAAATCTAAACTAGCAGAGCACTCACCTAGTGAAGCCTCTGGATCCGAGAGGTCGGAGAGGGATGGCACCTTCTGCATGGCCCGAGGTTCCTCCGTCTCCGGAGGTTCGCTCTTGATGCCTGCCACCGCGCCGCCGCCCTCATCGCACTGAAATATTAAAGCAAGTTACTGTCAAAACTATTTAGGATATACGGAACCCCTAAATTGCTTAGGTTTGTCATCTTTCCAGGGTTGTAGTTGTATTCGTCCGCCCACCTACCAGAAAGACACTTGTGCTTTACATAATAGGCTGTGCGAAACAGTATTTTTTTTTAAATAAAATAAAATATTGACCTAAGTCACTTACCTGACGCTAAAGTATTAATAACCAAAAGTCTCTCAAATGGTCAAATGGACATACCAATATTCTAGTCACAAGGCAGAGCCCGTTTCCGTTCGCTGTTCGGACATGCATCGCTTAAAAATATTCACAAACAATCGAAACCAACGACACTTAGATGTTCAAAGATATGTTTGAGCTAAGTTTAGATATTTTTCAAGGAATAGTGTTTACCAAGAAAGACGCCAAAAACTCGTAGTTTTTTGAGCGGCATTGAAAACTAAATGAATAGTTTTAGTTGTTGTAAATAATAAATAACTCAAAATATTTAACAAAATGTTAGTTAATAATCCCAAAAATACATCCCTTCAAATCTAAATCAGAATCAATAGTTACTCAAAGAATATATATATATATATATATATATATATATATATATATATATATATATATATATATATATATATATATATATATATATATATATATATATATATATATATATATATATATATATATATATATATATATATATATATATATATCTCTTTTAAAATGCGTTTGAGATTAGAGAAAAAAACCTTATTACCCTGAGAAAAAAGGACAAAAAAACACCTCCATATTCATGTGGACTTACGTATTATTTTTGTTAAGTACTTATAAGAAAGATATATCTCTATGACCCCTCACAATTGAATACTATTCCGTGACGACCCATGACATTGCTCCTAATCACAAAGTATACTAATATTACCCAATAAAAATGTCAAAATTGAATCAGTGCGTCCCCTCGCGCCAATCAAGCGCCATATGTCCAACAAATTCGTTCTGCTCTATGAGACCGTATTGTATATTCGTGATACACAATCGCAGTCAAAAAACTGTAAAAACCTGACCTAAGAGAACTTAACCAACTATTCTGATGTTACGCATTTTTTTAAAGGCCGAAATAGACCAACTTCAGTGTAAAATTGTAAAAAACGCGTTTAATTCTTTTACACATCTATTGCCGTAATTCTCCTACAGGACAGGCAGCAATCGACAAACGTCCCCACTAATTCATACGGCAGAATAATGAATTCCTTACCAACTGAAGCGTACTCGATGATTAACTCGTAAACATAGAGGGGTATTTTATTTTCGTTCGGTGTGGGGTCGCGTCACCCCGACCTGTCTGGTTCATGGCACGTGATTATCGATATTGGGGGCACGATCCCAATTCACTTACACCTCTTATTACCCTGACTGATGATTGACGAACTATTTGTTGCGTGTTTTGCTTTATCTTACTTCTGTACCATGTTTTACTTCCGTAAAGGATGTTATATCTCTGTTTCTGTGTGCGGTTTAATACTTCTCTAACTCACTTATGGGGGTGTAGAACTATCATACCAAACTGCAACCCAGTACGCTAAATGCAAGAATAGTCTGTAACCGCTCGGCTACTTCAAAGTCAACAGCATTTCTTCAAATTTTGGTAATCAAAGGTCAAGTTCGTATTTTAGATAGATCGGAAAAAATCTAGTAAACCTACATACAAATCGGTTACAGGCTAGTGTAAAATATACAAATCTAGGTTCGGGTTTATCGTGCGCCACATCTTCTTGCGGTGTATCAATCTCTATTCTCTATTAACTCAACTCAGCAACAGAAAATTTACCCAGATACAGGGAGTTCATCCTTCAGGAAGACAATTTAATATGGGTTAGTATTTTTTAGAAGATCTGAACCTAATGAATGTTTCTGGCGACGGCAGGATGAGAAAAGTGGACGAAGTGAAATGACGCATAAATGTCTCATATCTCAAAAGAGACAAGTCCGTGTGTCCAGCTGTAATACCTAGATAGCGTTATGGAGGCCAAATTTTTCCAATTTTGTTCTCATATTTCATATTACTGATACTACAACCGTTAAATAAGTTTAAAATAGACTATTTCCTTTAAATTGTGCCTGTTTCCTGGAAAGGAGTGGTGTAAATCGGCCGAGCGTAAAGAGGGGAGTGCATGACAAGACAATAAAAGTTTTCAAGTGGCGTGATTATGTGCACGGTCGGGGCTTGAAGTCACCGCCGCACCGCCGCGCCGCGTCTCCTTGTTGCCCTCACCAGTGGTGACAGTTCTTTGTGAGCATTATGTAAATAATGTGACTTTGTGATTGCTAATTATTATATATTTATTACAAAACATACTTATAACTTGACCAGGGATATAAAAACCTTATCAAAAGAGCGCCATTGATTGGTAGTTTTATAATCTGTGTTATGGAGTATATGAAAAAATAGTACCATTTAATTCAGCAATGTGGCGAGGGTATATTCCTGGTCAGGGTATACATGATACACTGATATTTTACCATTCGGTAATTAGCGACATTCTGACTTTCTATAACTCTTTCTGTAAGTTGTGTGTGAAATTTTACTTACGTACTTACTTTTAAGCAAGCATAATCAAACGACTCATAACAGCCCAAAAATACCCGAAGAGGCCTGTACTATGCTAACTTATGTGTTATGTGTTACTGTTACTTATGTGTTATGCTAACTTGTATTGTAGTTATCGTAAGTGTACCTAACATTTTCTTTTCAAATACACTAGAAAATAGTTTGATTGTTGGATTGTTTGACGTACCTTGGTAGCAAAGGGCAAAGGTCCGCTTCGGTTACCTGAGCCAAGGTGAGGATGATGAAATTTGGTGATTGTTTTTTACAAGACTATTTTATGACTCGTGTAAATGATTTAATTGTATTCTGTATTTATAACCTTTTGCTGCATTTTTTCTATCCAAATGTTTCAGCATTATCCTATCACAATGTCCACTTCCAAAATGGAACGCATGGGTTTAGAAATATACAGGCTGTCTAAAAAGGCTTCTTATTTGAACGTCACATGGAAATAAAATGTTAATGAAAGTTTATCTTCTGTAGCCTTTTTGTTTATTGATTATTTTACTACCCTAGTAGACCCTTTGTTGTAGACAATTTGGTAGATACCAGGCAGATAAAATTATCTGTATTTTAAATTCCCTCCCTCCCTTCCTTCTTCCCTTTCGAAATATAATATTCAATAAGTCACATTCTTTTTTCTAAATCCACGTTCTATAAGATCTGTAAGGACATGGATAACGTATTGCTGAGGTTAATTGTCAATTTGTTCCTCTCGAGATCGTTTGGTGAGACGAGTATGGCTGTTCGAACTTGTCACACTCTATCACGCGTCTTTTTAAGCTCACACTGAGATTTATCTGCTTTTTTAATCCTCTGATTATAACAGATGAGTGTTTGAGGGTTGATTTTAATGTTGTAAAATAGACACATTTATCTTGTTGGGGGCTTTTGTTGTTAGACATGTGAGAATACTGTCAAATTTAACGGTTAAATTAAAAGGTTTATCAATAGTCACTGTATGTAATTATTTATTATTAAAGATTTTTTATAATAATGCACATTGGAAAAATGCAATCAAGAGAAAACACAATTTGCATTTTTAAATAAAAACTTTCATGTCATTTTTAATGACATGAAGATATAATAACCTGGGACTTGTAAAATTAGTAATATCTGCGGTGTTTTAAGGAAGCAAAAGAGGCGTGACAAGATTCGTGTCGCTTCAATATCCCTGCCTATATAGCGGGCTATAGGCATCCCGCTAGGGACAAAGCGTATGTATGTATATGTTTCTACTGAAATTAATTGTAAGTCATAACTTGTGCTATTTCTTGCTAATAATAAAAACCGTTACGAGTTGCGATTGCAAAAAGTGCGCTGGCGGCCAGTGGTTCTATTTTCAAAACAACTCTATTATTCAACAGGTGCCGCACGTGAACCTTATAACGTTTTATCGACTACTGAGCCAAAATTAACGGTCGCACTGGCACGTGTTTGTGTTTATCGAAGTAAAAATACGTAATTTTATTACATTTACAGGGTGTAACACAACGGAAAGGGGTGGAGGGAGGGTTTCAGTGTTCTTCTTTTATCCGAACAACTTGCGTTCTACAACTTTATAATTTTCCCAAAAAGAATCTGATTCACATCATCACCCTGAACGATAATCCGAATTTTCTATAGTACAGGCTTATAATAAATATTTCCACAGGAACTAACCCATTTATGAATAGAAAAATAAAACTTCTCATTTTACCGTGAGTGATAGCAGATGATTACTGGTTTCAGTTTTCTATTGAAGTATTTTTACATCCTGTATAGTGAAGAAAAATCACAACAAATTTGTCATATCCTGCGATGCGGACGGAGATAGTAAGATAGCTTTAATTAGGAGCCGGATATCGTACGGGCCCCTAATGAGACACGCACGGACGGACTGGCTAATTCTATATTGTAGGATTTGTAGGTAAGTATGAGGAATTTGATTGTATGTCTTTGTTGTCGTTATTATTCCATGGGTTTCGTATAGGTGTCTAATCTAACAAAGATATTGACATTCACCCTATGTAGTTTGCTCGCTAGGGAAGTTTTATGGAAACCATGTCTACCAGGTGACGCATGCGCTGTGTGCATCTCCCATACTCGTACATTTAGGCGGTAAAAAGTAGGAAAATTTTCAAAATCAGATGGCCCGTTTGCTCTCGTAATTTAATAAAAATAAATTATAAGCGCATTTGCCCAAACCCTTTGGCTCATGTTCTTAGGTTCACATCATAATTCTAGAGAGGGCGTTGTAGTCCGATTTAGTGGTATCTAATTTTATTAATATTGAGTACAGGCCTAACCAACTGGCTTCAGATCAGACAAAGATGGAGGATGTCGGCAAGAGAATAACAGCACTCAAGTGGAGATAAGCCGGGCTTGGCTAGGCGGAATGACGCCTGGTGGACCATGACAACGACGGAGGAATTCTGGAGGAGGAGGAGAGGAGCCTTTCTTTTGAGGAGTTTCTTCCTTGATTAGAGATATCGGAAGAGACTGGCCCCCACAACACAGGGTATCCTTTGAGTGTGGAAGCCAGTGAAACTATATAAAATGTAAAAGACACTGTTTGCAGGAATAATTTTTTTGAAGTTATAAACTGAAAGGTTGTGATTTAACGTGTGGGTAAGGAGGTAATATAGCTGTCGGCAGGCAATCATAGTCATGTTTTCCCTAGTTAGGATTTAGATAGTTTTTTAATCTAATGTAGGAAGTAATTTATCGACTAATATAGTAATAAATCGTCATGTTTATTTATAGCTCTACCTAAAAATAAATAAAATCATAATTTCACAGTAACACTCAGCGCTGCTAAGCTTATCTTAAGTTGAAGAATTTCAAGTCTTTTAACTCTGAACTACTTTAGAATTTATAAACTCTTGCGCATTGCAACTAAGTATCCCGTTCGTTCATTCGTCATCCAGCCGTCGTCGTGGAGAGAGCATGTAAATCACGTCAGGTTATTCTTTATGGCGACACTTCAGCCCAGAGAAGGTGTTAACGTCATAACTGTCGACGCGCACTTTATTTTACCCCTGTCGGTTATTAACGGTTCTCCCATACCCGTCCTGGGTAATGATTTAGTTATATAAACTTTGTTTTATACAAACACTTTATTTATACCTCTATCATTTCGGGATTAAAATTTTGCTGTACAATAAAAATTTTGTAATACTAGCTATAGCTACCTATGAATGTAGTAGAATTCCAAATTACTAGTATAATACTCTTGAATGTAACATTTCATCCAAATTAGTAAATTACTACAAAACAAATTTCGATCTTATGAAATTCTTATCAGAGCAAATTGTGCCAGCTTTAATTTTCCAAATGGCTTGAAATTGAAATGCCTAGTCACATTTCATAATTTTTGATTCAAGGAATATATGTTTTGTACATATGTACTTAAAATATGAATGTAAGATAAAATAAAAGTCACCTTGGCATGTAAGGTGTAAACAGAGTAAGGAGCAATATATGCACAGAATATAGCGTTCAATCCAGGCTAATCATGAAATAAAATGTATACTATGCCCATCCTTGAAATATCTACCTCCCGTCTAATTATCCACGATAATCTTCCACCCTTTTCCAGTCAATCATTTAGAGAATAACGCAATGGCGCTCGGTAACCCATTCGTAAAAAGTCCCACAAGTTTTTTGACTCGCACGCAGTAAGCTAATGTCGAAACTCATTAGTGTAGCTTAGCGTCAGTGTCACGGACACGTTCAAAAATAAAAGAACGAGAACTTTTGAAATAGTAACTCGGTTTGTTTTCGATACTCCTTTGCGCAGTCGCTGATTGATTGTTACCGTACGCGTGCGCTTGAGTGTATCAAATTAACTACTTCATCAAATTTTTGGTTTGAACTGTAAAGATTTAAGATGTATTTAAAGTAGGTATCTTACAGAGAATTTCCCATAAGACAGGTTACAGTTTTTTTTATTTTATTTTTATTTACAACTAAATCTGCGTTTGACCTCAATCTCACCTGGTGGTAAGTGACGATGAGACCGTAGATGCAGCAAACAGGCTTAGTAATTACTGGCTCTTTGCCGAGTGCCGGAACACATCAACGGCGAAGCGAAGATATTTGGCGACATTGTAAATACATTGACTGTATTTTTAAAATGTGAGGTAGGTGTTTAAAACAAGCTACTGTAATATATTAGTAATTTTCTAATAGGGGTAGAATAAAAAACGATAAAAAAGTATGTACGTTGCTCACGCTCCGCTGGTCTGCGTCGCGTCAGGAGTCAGCGCATCCGGTACGGGACCCTAATCAAAGTAAAAATTGTGCCAAATAAATAAATAGGTACCTAAGTGTAGAAAAGGCCTACAACAAGAACAAAAATGTCCTCGCCAAATGTAGAAATATGGATTAATTTAACTCATGGCCGTGCACCGGTGCCATGGGAAAATTGCAGGCGGTTAAATAATTTAGAAAATGGATTTTTTTTAATCCTTAATAATTGGAGATGGATGTTTCTAAGACGTCTATTTATGATTTGTAAAAGTAGGTAGCTACCTACTTCTGTAATAAAATGGAAACTAAAATTATATTTATTTCAGAACCTGAATTTAATTAGGTATGATTTACCACAAGAAAAAAAATAAGTATAGGTACAAAACCAGCTCTGAAAGTGCAGTAGCAAGTTTGAAATAAAGTACGTGTTGTTTTACACCAGTTTTACCTCAAACTTATTATTAACTATCCAATTACGATTATTTTATAGTTGGCATTGGAAATGGAACTCGTTTGTACAAGTTGCTATTATGTTATTACCGTCCAGATGAAAATAATATGTGTTTAGGATGCTTACAAGATAAGCGTTGTATGAGAAAATATGAGGAATCTAAATAAACTTATGCCAGTCCTATTTACTGGACATTTGAGTATGCCAGCAACACCGATGCAGCAACATAAAAAAAAAGTGCTTTTAGGGACATTCCTTCATGGATATAAGAGTCCAATTCTTATATTTGTAGTCAGTAAAAGAGATAATGACTGCAGAGGCCACCAAGGGCCATTTCCGCTGAGGCTTATATAGTACTTTTCTTAAAGAATTCGAGGAAATCGAAAAAATATCACATTCCAAATTGCTTTCGCGCTGAAAGTTCTATAGGCGTCCATAAAAGGAAAGATGGTGGTACCGTCATTCCTTTTATGGACGCCTTGAGTTCGCCGTTGAGTTCTGCCTATTTCGTAATTTATGTCACATAATGTTATTTTAACAAATTTTTAAACACTACTCCATACCACAATTTAGATAGTTTCCAATGCGATAGCCTAAATCTAAGATTTATAAACACATCGAAAATATAGAGAAACGGTTAGCCCAAGTGGCAATGGAGAATAATCAATAGGTAGTATTGGCACATAGTTTAGGACCAGTCTTGCCGAGTTTTCTAATGAAATCTAACATCTTTACATGTACTTGACTGCTTTCCTCAGCCAATCGGATTTCCTGTCATTTGTTACCAAGATCAAGAACACGGCGATCGATAAGTAAACAAGTTTGTTATTTATAAACTGCAAAACTTGTAACTTTCGTGCATAAAATGTCAATGATTACTTCATGGTCGATATTGGCAAGCAATTTCTCAGATATCGTTTACTTTGTTCATGTAGCACAGAGCAAGCAAGTAATAGGCATTTACTGGACCCGCATGCTCCATCGTCGACCTCATCGTCGCTTACCATAAGGCGAGATAGAGGTCAAATGCGTGTTTAGAAGTAAATAAAAAAAATATAAAAATAATTACTTATTGAAGTTATATATTAGCACTGTAAAAATTATATCTATAAGTATTAGTTATTAAAATTTATATGATTCCTGATTTTACGCTCTTAAGATTTTCCGATCAACTACACACTTTACAACTTTGACATTACCTACCCGAAGAAACGCAAAATTTAATACTTTTGAATCTACTCTTGCTTTTAAATACAGGTTTCAGTGTGTGTACTCAACATTTGGGCTCGGAATTAAGACTAAAAGCGCTATTATAATAGAATATAGATTTCTATAATTTCAAGAAGAAATCGACCATTTTTTTTTGAATGATCCGGGAAGGCGATGGATGTTTCCTGTTAAAATTACTTAATTTAATGCTAAGTTCTGCGGCCTATCCAAACAAACGACACAACCCATGACCGTTCTTGCATCGTGTTTGATTACGATGACTAGTTAAACACGAAGCTGCAGGTGGTCTCCGAAGAGCTGTCGCAGCCGCGTCTTTCTGGGCTGGCTGCGTATGGACGGGTTCCTCTACACGATAAGATCTACACTCTACAGAAGAATACTCAGTTGAAAAATAATTTTTCAGAAGTTATGTATGCGTATAGTATAGACAGGTAAACTCACCAGATCGAGCCTCAGGCTGAATGAAACGTGCTTCCGAGGCGGCGGCGCCGCTGGCGGAGGACCCTCATAGAAGGCTGCCTCCTCCAGTCCGTAGTCGGACTCGCTCTCCGCCCACTCCAGCTTCATTGTGCTGGGACTGTAAAGAAAAAAAATCACGTAATTATTATGGTAGGTACTGCGTATGCAGAACGGCCGAACAGATGACGGCCGGTCGGACGTCCCAGATACCGCTGGCGCCGAAGACGTGGAGAACGACCTGCGAAAAGTTACTGACATGAGGCAGTGCAGGATAGTGAGCGATAGAGTTCTTTGGTATCGAAGGTCAAGAAGTATTCGGGTCGCTGCGCTGCACCAGAGGAGTAATTAATTTTTTGGCCATTCATGTATGCTATTGCAATTTGCAATAAGTCGAGTTGGGGTGGCTAAGATTATGTAACTGCAAAAGGTACACGCAAGGCTGACCAGAATTTATTTAGAATGCAACATGTTGCAGAATTTCATGTCCATTTGACTGGCTGGATTAAGTAGGTAAGTACTCGGGAACACTCGGTATAAAAATTATGGTCAAACGACTATCAAGAGATACATTTTTCCATACGATAGACAGGATACGGCATCGCATAAAAATATTTGAAAAGGTATAAGTAGAGGATTTAGGACTTAGTTATGTAATCTAAATATTGTATTTAGGTAAAAAAAACCTAAGTTACTGTCTTGCTTCTTGACCATCAATATCCATTCCACTGCTTTCATTCAATACCTACCTACCTACAAAATTACCTATATATTACTCAACACACGTCGGTATAAAAATAACAGTAGGTACAGACACTACTCTTCTATGGACAGAAAACAGGACCATTTATTTTTATAGAGCAAGTAGATATTGACTACAAAGTACCAAATTATGGTTATAGTTATAACTTTATTATTATGAACCTTCCTTGCGCGGGCGCACGCCATAATAAGGCTTCGCTAACCGCAACAGTGAAGCTTCTATTATGAATTCATCGACAGCCTTCGAGTCAATTATACCTCGTCTCGCTCACAGCCGACAAAACAGAAAGGGATGATGATATTAATGTTCGGCCAAAAGAAGTGGCAGACGGATCATCAACATGATAAGACAGGGGGAACCTGTTCGTCATCTTTCAATACAACAACTTGTTCTAGAAAACCACATTGTGTTTCTTTTTTAGGGTACTTATTCAATTTTATTTTTATTGTAAACCTACGGCTTCTGTTGAATGAACATCACATTATGAGAGATGGATAAGACTGGTTACGACTCGTGATCCCACTAATAATATAGGGATTAGATGTATAGGACGTGTTAATAATAGCATTTTCGTACATACGAGTATATGTATTATTATATTAGTCTGCCAGTAGACTTAGTCAATGTAGGTATTAAATATAGTCATTATATAGGGTCCTATTTTATTAGCGGCAAATATTTCTAGGGTGTCATCTATAGGTTATATATGTGTGTGTCATCTATAGGTTATATATGTGTGTGTCATCTATAGGTTATATATGTGTCATCTATAGGCATTTTTTTTAGTTATTAAATTTTCAAGAAAAACGACAAAAGTGTTTGTTTGAAAATACTACAAATGAATGAATTATTGCTATTCAAATACTGAAATAAGAAGTATGAATGAAACTCGTTTCATTCATAACGACATGGATGAGTTTATGCCACCAAAGCGCAAAATAATGGGGTTTTCATACAAGTAACAGAGTTATTTTTTCGTGTAAAGTGGTACAAATGACCAGCACATACCCCTCTCCAAATATTTGCTACTAATAAAAAAGGACCTTACGTGTATACTAGTATCTTCCTACACTAAAATATTGTATAAGAAATTGTATTGTTATTTTGTAAAATCTAGAGTTCAATTATAGATTGAAGTTATACGTGTGTGAAGGGTAAACCACGTAGAGAAAAAAATCTCAATTTTGACCGAATTCAATTTAAAAGTCTATTTTTTCAATAACTTATTTTTGTCTACCCACTAAATCTTACACCCTTCCCCGAATCTACTAATATGCCATCAAAGCGATGGGAATTAGTTAACACTTTCAAACGTAACAAGTTGATCCGGCGGAAATGGGTACCCATACGGTGACGCGTGGCTGAAAAACAGCCTGTAGGTACTATTTCAGAGTTCTGAATATTTTCTTCAATTTGATTTAAAACTTTACTATTTTATCAGTTCTGAAAACTTTTTTCAATTTGATTTGAAACTCTACTACTACTACATGAGAAGAATTATACTTAAGTACAACTTTTAAGTCTGCGTAAGTGTAAATCTATTTAATTATGTAAAATCTTTCTTTTTACAATAAGATTCGCTAATCAACATTTTCTGAAAAAGCTTAAATTACTTACTGAAACGTACATACGTACCCAACTTACGAGCTTTGATAAAGTTTTGATGAGCAAGAAAAAAATTAAATAAAACTTCAAAATGAATTTTAAAAACTTGGTGAGTGAGTACTTTTCGGAACGTTGGAGTGTAAAAAATATATTTTTTCAAGAATGTATTGTTCTGCTTTCTAAGAATTCATTAAAGTACAACTTATTATTTATCCATAAGGCACAAGTCTGAGAATGCTCTAACTACGAACAAGACAAGGTGATAAACATGTCGTCAGCGAATTTCGGTGTGTCTGAAGTTCGACGGTGTCGTGCCGCCGACTAATATCCGGCGGATACGATCCGAGGCGACATTATTGTCTTGTAATTGAAACGGTGTGACGATTTGTTCATTTCGGTCCGGTGTCCGGTAGGGTGAACACTGGGGAATATACGGAGGGTGTTAGGGTGAAAACCGGAGTAACGCGCGCGTTGAGATTGCAGTTTTTATAGTAATGCTATGGTAGTTCCTCAAGTTGATAGTTTTTAGGGATCTGATTCTCCTTTGGGGTACGGAGCACTACTGCTGTCAGTCAAGCGTCAATCTGTCTGACGAAAATTTAGATTTCTTCCACGTACCATAATCCGTAATCGTATATCGACGTTTAAATATTGTATAATTGTAGGGTATTGTGTTTTATAAAATAAACTATAATAATATGCAATGCCTATGTCCTAGTGAACGGCTCTTTTGTTATGCTAATCTAAAGTTTTGCCTGTTTGGTATTCAATGAGAATGTGGCGGTAATATTATTCACCTTTGAATCACTCATATAAATAAATGGTTGATCGACGGTTTGATGGAAGGTCTTTGTTGACAATTTCCTTTCCTTTCCTCTCAAGAACAGTACAGGTTATATTCTGGTTTATTGATATTTCTCCAATTACGATCATTTGGTTTATTGTCTATAATGCAAAACTCTTAATTAAGTATATTTCTTAAAAGATTCCGTCGGTGGCACAGTGGCTAGGACACCGGACTCCCGTGCGGGAGATCCGGGTTCGAAACCGTGCAGTGCCATGTACCAATGAGTTTTTCCGATTTTTTCGAAGACTTCAAAACATCGTACATTTACCGACTGCTCTAACGGTGAAGGAAAACATCGTGAGGAAACTTGCATGTCTGAGGAAATTAAAAGTTTTCGAAGGCGTGTGAAATCCACCAATCAGCACTGGGCTCGCTCGGTGGATCATGGCCCGTACCCCCTTGTGCAAGGGGAGGCCTGTGCCCCAACAGTGGGGACATTTATAGGCTGGTGATGATGATGACTTAAAAGATTCAGAAACGTATAAAACACAGCCCAAGAACTTACTCGCACGTCGTCGTTCAGTCTGATCGTCGTATTTTCTATTTTTAATCAAAAACATCGTACGTGTGATATTATTGTATGATAAATTCGCCAGTATAAACCGTTATTGATAAATAGTTGTTATCAAAATAGATGTCCTATATACCCCTCAGCTAATTTTCCCGAAACTATGAGTGTTTCTTACGTCAAACAACACGCAAGTAGGTATTAATTGAACTGTGAATAAAGTTGTCTACAAGTAATTTTCAGTTATCATAAATACCTACCTATTCAAATATAAAAAGAACAAACTCTACCACTATCTAATCACGACAAGATAAACTATCTGGCACGTCACATGAGCACACAAATCGCGTGATGGAACCTACTATGGGAGCTGACTTTCTCCGAACAGTTACCCTTCGTTCTGCATGGCCCGAAGGTTCAATGATCAAGATTTTATGGTAGTCCAATAAAATGACTATAATAAACAGATGCTAATTTGTCAGAAGGATAAGGTTCCCGACCTACAGACTATGAAACATGTGCCTGGCAACAGTCGCTCACGCAATTTCGCATGCTGATGTGCAGACGCAGACATCGCGTGATGCTAATGAATAATCAGTTTATTTATGCCTGAATTGGCCAGTGAAAGCATTTCTACCCTGTTAATGCAAAATCATTCTTGGAACGCAGTTTTCCTGTGAAATATTGTGTTCTACATCGAGCGTCGGTGGCGTAGTTCTGAGGACGCCGGATTCCCAACTGGGAGGTCCGGGTTCGAAATAATGAAATGCATCAATGAGTTTCTAGGTGTTTTCAAAAGACGTAAACCTTAACGTTTGTAAACCTTACGTATATTTACCGACTATTCTAACGGCGAAGGAGAACATCGTGAGGAAATATGCACACTGAGCTAATCAGTGTCTGAAATGGGGAAGGCAATGGCAAATCACCCCATTCAATCTACCAAGAGGTAGTTTTATGTAGTACATTTCCCTTTTATTTCCAAAGAATGATCAATGAGGAAAACTACTTTTAAGAAGTATTTTACATTTTTTTTTATTATAGATAGATTACATCCAACCTGTTTGTATCTATTTTTCTAATGAATTCCGTCTCCTTGGTTCAATATTTTTTTTTTTAAATTACAGGCTGTTGACAGCGCGGAATTGTTATTTGGCAATACCTATTTATGGTTATTTTTGTCGCATTTTTAATTATTGTGCAATATTAACACACTATTAATGCACAACTGTTGATAGAATGCCGAGAAGAATCAGCAAATCCAGTATTAACTGGGTTAAACTTGAAAAAAGAGTACCACCCGAAGAAAAAGCTAAATTCTTTGCATTTAAGGCGAAGTCTGATGCATATTTACGAAGGTAAATATAATCCAACACAAATCTGAATAGTATATGAGTTTGGAACTGAAATGAAATTACTTATAGAGTGAACTAAGTACGATAATAACCTTGTTGTACCCCGAGACTATATATACTGTGTGCCCCCTTAATGCGGCAGGCTTCTTACCATAGGCCTCTAGTTACTCCACGATGGAGGTCATCGCTACACCTGGTATCCGCGGATAGTACTCCGTCCATTCCATAGCGAGTGCATAATTACCGGCAAATGAGGCACTCGGTACTCCATTTAAGGCATCGAAAACTACTTATACAGGTTAACAGGTAGCCCGTTTGCTCGTCTGCTCTAAAGTCTTCGTACGATAAAATTCCACCCTATTCTGATTTGTGTTGGATTAGATTAATTGCAAAAATTACTTACAATATCAGCATTTTTAGAGTACACGCCAACCCACCACATCCCCCTAAAATAGACTGGGCTCACTATATGAAAATAGTGCCAGTAAAAGGTCTCGTGGACAAGTTTAAACATAAATATGAAGAATTCAAAGTTCCTTACCCGAAGGACACGCTCTCGGCCAGTATAGATGAGCAGTGGGCCGACCTCCAAGGGAAGATCAAAGCTTTCTGCGCCGAAAAGGACAAAGATATTCAAGAGTAAGAAACTTTACTTTTCAAAACACTTTTCTCATGAAGGGCACAGTGGTTTCCCGGTTTAGGAACGACCACAACAAAATACATTAATCCGTTAATTTATTTAATTATATTTTTTTTTATCAAATAAGGAGAGAAGACGAGCAAACGGGCAACCTGAAAGTAAGTGGTCACCATCGCCCATAGACATCTTACCTCACTGTATTAGAGGGTTTTTGATGCGCTGCTAACCATGAGGACTTAATAAGTGGAGGTGCCTCATGTGCCGGTAATTACGCTGGCTCTCTTATCCTTCAAAACGGAACGCAGAGATGCAAGCATATCTACTTTGCGGCAGAAATAGATAAGAGGGTGGTGGTGGTACAGGCGATCCTGCACTCGGGACCATCATGTCATCGCAATCGTTGCCCACTGCAAGTTTTGAGTGTTGCTTACAAAAATTCGGGAAGTTAAACCATAGGTACCTAGGTAAAACATGAGTTTTATGAAAATATTTCAGATAAATACTGAGAGGCAGTTTTTTTTCCGTTTGGGTGATAGCTGCTGGCAGGCAATCATGGTCGTGTTTTCCCTAAAAAGCCCCTCAATAAGTAACTTACATTATTCTTTCAGAGCCCAAAAAGAATTGGAAAAGATTAAAGCGTTGCCGAAATTCGACGAAATGACTATGGAGATGTTCCACGATATGTTCCCGGAACAAGCCGTGGACTCCGTCAAGAAACCAACGTTCTGGCCTCATAATAAGGAAGAGCAAGTGGGTTACAAGGAGCCTTAATTTGTTTTTTTTTTGGTGAAAATGGAGACCGAATAAAATTCGGAAGTATTTGAAAATTGAAATTGGATGGATTTTCTGATGATATTGAATAACTTTTAAATGGACCTAATAAAATTGACTCTTTTGTGATACGTATACACCATCTTATTAGGAAAAACCCCTCAGGCTGAGAACGACAACTTCCTAAAATGACAACTTCCTAAAACGACAACTTCCTAAAACGACAACTTCCTAAAACGACAACATTTTAGAATGTCAACACCGTCAGAGGCTGAGAACGACAACTTCACTATGAAATTAGTAGTTGTTTACTATTTTTATTACTTGCTACTACGGAACACTTCATAGTTGAGTCTGACTCACACTTGGCCACTTTTTGTACGTTATACACGTACTACAAACTAACAAACAATTCATACTCGAGTGAAGTGCACTTTACTTTTCTCGAAATGCTACTTCCTCATTGCCTCATTTTTAACGAAAAGCACCTATGATCAATCCACACGCACACATATCTAATACGTATAAATTAGACATTTTTGACATTTCATAACTGAGGGCATTTTCGGAATTTGTCATTTCCGGAAATTGTCTATTTTGGAATAGACGTTTTAGGAAGTTGTCGTTTTCGGAAGTTGTCGTTTTCGGAAGTTGTCGTTTTAGGAAGTTGTCGTTCTCAGCCTGAGGGGGAAAAACTACTGGAAAGTATTATACGTAGATAGTAGGTAAATCTTAAGTTTTTGAAGTCCGGTACCCAGTAAAATTGTATGTTACAAGTATCACAGAAAACCATTACTGCCAGTACGCCGCTAAACTCCTAAATATAGTGAAATTTTCATTGAAACATTGCTTTAGACGTCACATACCATACAGCAAGTAAACGTTCCGCGTCCCAAGTCCAAACATCGTGAGTTATTGTCTATGGGCTCACAGAAGGGCTGCAGTGCACTGGTGCTAAATTTAGAACCACATTCAGGGTCGCAGTCGCAGCGCGGAGACATACGCCAAGAACTCGAGGCAAATTATGATTGATGATGAATTGCATTTTACTATTTTGAGCTTTATTAGCTTCTATTCCATTGGTAGGTAAGCTGGTACCTATACGTCAAATTAAAACGTTTTGAGGTATCGATTGCGGTACAATAACTTGGATAATAGATAGAAACTTTTTATTGTAAACAAGTAGGTACATGAAAAGTATAAATTACAGGAATAGTAGCATTATATGTACAAAAGGAATATTACAAGTAAATAAACTTTCGATTTTTTTAAAGCGGCCTTATCGCTTAAAACGATCTCTTTTAGATAACCTCTAAAGTTAAGTGGACACTAATGTGTTCTTTCTACCCATTAATACTTTTGTTTTGAACAACACCAATGATCTACCTACTATCAGTACCTAACATCTAAGCTCTATTTACGTGTCAGTATATAGGTTTAGTACTCTGTGGCTATATACTCTAAGTCCTTGCGCCAACATTTATTTTAACCTTGGGTTACGTAATTTGGATTTGTCTAAGCTTTTAATAATCTTAATCGATCATTGTTATAATCAATCCGAGAGCTAACGGTTGGTGCAAGGTGGGCCCTAAGTGGGCCTTTACTCGATTAAAAAACGCGATCATGTAGGTACATTTTGTTTTAAAATACCTAGTTTGTGGTATCCGTATCCCGGAGGAAATAAAGAAACTATTGCCGTCGTCGCTCCGTTGGTTGTCTGTCACGTGCGTTAAGTTTCTAAACGGAATCTAATAGAATTAAAATATATATCCAAGTTCTACTTCATTTGAAAAGTTTTTATATGAATGACCGTTGCTGATATGACGTGTGTGTAAGCAATATAACCTACCTATACTTATATTATAGCGCAATACCCAGTGCATTTGATGCATGCGTACTTATACCAGATGCCAATTCCAAGAATGACCATTGCCCTCCAGCAACCAAGTTAGCACTTAAATAATAATGCGAACTGGTACCTACTTTGTAAAATACTATACCTAGTTATTCTCAGTATGTGTCTTTGCTATCTATACGTATAACTCATAATTCGGTAGTTTCCAAGTAACAAATAATAAAAGCATTTCTTAAAAATCAAGGAATCAAGAAATAGACTTAAATTGATAGTCAAATGTGAAAACAGAATTAAAATTCGTTGAAAAATAAAATAACTACATGCAATCAAAAATCAGACGATAGAAAGAAACGGCAATATTACATTATGACGTCACTGTTTAATAGCGTCATACAAGCAGATCCTGGCTACAATTATAAAGAACTGTTTTGCTAAAAAGGAATAGAGCATTTCTCCAGTACTAACTTAAATCATGATGTTAGTTGAGATATCTAAAAACGAATTTTAGATCCTTCTTCAGGATGCCCATGTAAGTTGATTGATGGAATAATTTTTTTAAAGTCAAAAACCGAATTATAACTTTTTTAAATTTTTCATTTTGTATCTGTCGCAGTCTCATTGTAGGTATAATTCATCCACTGTTTTATAAAACTCCTAGTCGTTTTGCCAAACGGCGTCGGTATTAGGTAATACAGCTAAATAACGACGACCAGCGGTTTGGCAAAACAGCGGATTATACAATCGGTCTGAGACTTCTCAACAGCCATGATTATTGAGACCTTTTCAATGCTCCATTCCCGCCGACAACAAAGTTATTTATTTTTTAAACTAACTTTATGTTTAAGTTTCAGATGAATTTTAAAATAGAAGAGGTGTAGATAACATCCCTTTCCGTTTGCTTAGGTTAGAAGTGACAAGGATAACCGCAGATCAATCGACAGTTCGGACGGATATCAAACAGGTATCCTAAAATAAAATAAATCTGGACTTTGGTAAGTCTGGAAATGCCAAACAAACCTTCTGGGAAACTAGACTATTATATTAGACTATTACTACAGTAATTAAAAGCCGACGCGATTAAGGCTAGTTTTCGAAGTTAAAAATTAAAATGTCATAGACTTATAGTTATTTGCTCTATGACTATACTACACGGTCGGCTATTAAATTGAATTATTACCCCAAATGAGGAGGAGCTCGTAGCCTAGTTGCGAGCACGGTCCGAAAGTGATCGTGCAGGTTAAGCGACGTTGGCGCGGTCGGTACCTGGATGGGTGACCGCTAGTGGCTTATTTCATCTGAGCTCCTCCGTGCCTCGGAAAGCACGTTAAGCAGTCGGTCCCGGTTGTTGTCGTTCGACAGCAGTCGTTAAGCCATGTCAAAGGCCTACGGGCGGCCTGAACAACTCTGACAAATAGGTTGGCCACTTACCATACGATAAGCAAGCAAGCAACCCCAAGTGAAAGAAACTCAAATTGTTCAACGTCAAAATAACAAACGTCGATTTTATTTCTAAAGTCAGATTGATAACATTTCTCCGGGAGAAAAGTAAAAAAATATATTAAAAAAACGAAAGTCATTTTAAATTTTGTATAAAACCCTAAGCGATGATTAACAAAAAGCAACAAAACGGGAATGTTGGCAAAGTGTTCCCAGATCACGGTGAGACTACAAACGAAAGCCACATAGAATTGTAAGCTTGACTGCCCACTTCAATATTACGAGTATTGGTAGAAAATATCGAATTAATATCCTTCCAGAGGGAAGAAATGTTTTACCTCCTCGGGATGGTCTATGTAATGTACTCGTATGACGTAACGCAGTGAATTACTAGGCCTCATCAGCTTCTCTTTATTTGCTATGTAAATGTATGCAGGGAAAGCCGTGTGAAAGCGTTTTCCCTTTCTTTGTGTTATCCCGAAGCAATACGCAGTCTAGATTCAGTCCAATTAGGGTAGTAGGGTAACTTGGATGAAAAAAAAAGCGCTAAGTATGGATTTTTTGTCCAACTAAAAAAAAAAAAAAGAACGCGCCCGCCTCGTAGGGGAAACTTTGTACAATGGACTAACCATTGTACAAAGTTTCCCCTACGAGGCGGGCGCGTTCCTAAGTCCTTACTTCATGCATTTAAATAAATAAGATATACTTAAAGTAGGAATTAACTCTAAAGGGGAATTGTTGGATTGAGTGGGTTGAGTGAGGTAATCTCGAAAAATACTTAATCAATATTCAAAGCTTTAAACGTTCTTCAGGACCTCGAGGAAGACTAGTAGCTGTAGGAATAATAAGCTTATATCGATTTAAACAACAGGATTGCCAATCCATACATTTTTCACTAAAATATTTGTTCGAAACGAATCGTAAATAATATAGTAAATAGCGACTGACGTTCAATACGTGAATTATGCCGACCAAAAAATTTAACAGATCTGAGGCAGTTTTGTCATGTCCTTACGCTAGTAATATTATAAAGCATTTGTACTCGTAAGCAATCACAGCTAACCTCGAGATAACGGGCTACATAATTCAAGCAACAGACGACAAAGGAATAGGTACTTGCTCAGCAATTCCCATAATCTGATGCCCCACGCATTTGTCGGTTGGCTCGGGAGGGTGTGGATTCGACCACCTGTTGCAGGCTTCTATATTTAGCACCTCCCCTCTACACCTCTGCCCTCCCGTCATCCATTCATAACTCAGTGACTAATGTGTGAAACAGAGTTAAAGTAGGTTCAGCGCTTTGGCGAACTTCAGCTAGTCATAGGCTACTTTGTTGGTCTAAATCAGGATTAGCTTGCTTCATTGGTAGATATTTTGAAGACTGGGAGTGTTCGTACGTGCTTATTGTAACTGCGCTAGAGTATCGATGGCGTAGTGACTAGGACGTCGGACTCCCGTGTGGGAGGTCCGGGAGTCATGCCAATGAGTATTTATACAATATTCGGTTTTATACAACTAACAGTGAAGGAACATGTCGTGGGGAAACCTAACTGAGATAACTAGTGTACCTAACTACTGTGTGAAATGAGGAAAGTAATGGCAAACCCCTCAATTAAGCCCAAGAAGTCGTTATATGACAATTCCATAGAATTACAGCGACCCTCATCAGTGAATATGCGATTTTAAGAATAAATGAATGAAGAGATATTCATTCGCAAGAAGTACGTACTGGTACAGTTTTAGACGAAGAAGAATATACGTAACAAGTTGCACATTCAAAGTCCTTCCTCCTCCAAAATTCCCATTTCAAAATATCTTCCTTTCAGAAGTAACCTCGGACTTAGTTGCATCTCCTCTCCTCTACTAATTCCAATATTGGGACCAAGAGGTGCCTAGAACAGTATTTTATTGTAAATAATATCAAAACTCGTGAATTTGTACTAAAATACATCTACCACAGACATCAATCCGCCTATTTTTTAATATTTTAATTACGACTAAACCCGCGTATGACCAGATCTCACCTGGTGGTAAGTGACGATGAGAAAGAAGATGGAGCATACGGGCTTAGTATCTAAGTACTGGCTCTTCTATAAACACTGCCGAAGCATGTCAACGCCGTTGTATTTTATCTTATTATTGGGGGGGCGGGAATAATTCCCAGCAGTACTTCGACCCCTGATGATCTTTTATGCCTACCCCATTATACACACAGGTCATCTCAGTGTGCAGGTTTCCTCACGATGTTTTCCTTCTCCGTTGGAGCAGTCGGTAAATGTACGTAAGTCTTCGAAAAATACGAAAAACTCATTGGTACATGGCACAGCACGATTTTGAATCCACTATGCCACCGACGCTCAACACCGATGTAACTATAATAACGAGATGTAGATAGCATCTACTGCTAAGTATAATTACTTACCTAAGTATTTATATACTTAAGTAGCTAAATTAGAAGTGTCAATATGCAGCCTACTATCATAGTCAGTATTCTTTGGGCACGATGTAGATTCAATCGAAAACCTTGGCCTGAGCGATGTGACACCCACTTGTAATGCAATGCTTCGACTCGAGAGTTATGCCGCTAAATGAACATTCTTTGCCTATCATCAGAGATAAATATCACTTATCAGAACATACTATAGGTTTACTAATGTTCAAAGGTTGTTTTGTTCTTCTATTTGTTTATTTCTTTTTTTATTTATTATTTTATAGTGGTAATTTATGTTTTCGAATTCCAATGTGTAACTTTAATTCAATCAATTAAAGTTACACATTGGAATCCGAAAGTTCATACTAAATGTCATACTTAATTACAACATTACTTAATAATAGTAAATGAATAAGTTATTGTTATAATAACTTTACTTTTACACACATAGACAAAATACAAAAAATACTTAGTAAACGAATAAATAAAATATGTATAAATGGTGTAGCATAACTCGTTTCGAGTTTTCTCCCTGCTAACCATCTTTTTTTAATGTACTTATTACGAGTAAATAAACCGTTAGCGTTACTATGGGTTTTATAGCAATTATAAGCCTTACTAATTAGAGATCATATTTCGTTAAGATTTCGTCAAACAATAACGACCTCAAAAATCCCAAAATACGCAGAAACTACACTACACACTATAACCTATGTAAGTAAGTATGTAGCACAATCTGAAGTCTGAACCCCATTTTGACACTAGTGGGACGCTGGGTGCGCCCATATTTATTTATGATTATAATCTTTATTACACACATATAAAACAAAATACAAACAAAATACTTAATAAACGAAAAAATGAAATATGTATAATTGGTGTAGCATAACTCGTTTCGAGTTTTCTCCCTGCTAACCATCGGGATAGAGAAAGGTGATTTATCGGAGTAAAAATGATTTTTTTTCTTCTTTTTTTCTTCAGATTTCCTATGCATGCAGTAACTAACCCTAAATACCATATTTTTACCCGGCAGGAAAAAAAAACAGCATAATTTTGAGTTGAGACTGTTGTTAGGTACTTAATGATAAAAACTTTGGATTGTCTGATAATGAATAGATTAACAGATATCTATAATTATAACTATAGAGCGGATTTATAGTAGCTATTATTGGATTTATAAGGATATGACCAGTGCAATTTGTTATTCAAGTAATTTATTATAATTTATAATGATATATAGGTAATAAGTTTGTGTTATCTGAATCACAAAATATTTAATTACCTATAATATTGTTTACGGTTAGGTAAAAATAACAGAATAACAAATAGGAAATAGACTCCTATAACTTTCTCACAGTTCGCTGCGATGGATGACTTTTAATTTACATTTAGCAGTTCGTTAACGAAAAAGCGCTATTTTGTTATACATAATGAATATCAAATTATGTATGCGCATACGCGTAGATATACAGTTGGACACCGCGATATATTTAATATTATCAGAGTCGACGACCCCGACACATGGGCCGGGAGACCGTACATAATGTAACTTAAATAGAGACATTTTGTTTATTTTTGTATAGGCACGAACCTAGTGTTTTTTGTAGATAAGTATCTACCCAGGTACACACGTACAGTGGAAGACACATCAAGCTAATACTCTGTGGAACCCTGTGGCACTAAAGATTTATTA
Organism: Hofmannophila pseudospretella; assembly: GCA_947369225.1. Taxonomy (NCBI): domain Eukaryota; kingdom Metazoa; phylum Arthropoda; class Insecta; order Lepidoptera; family Oecophoridae; genus Hofmannophila; species Hofmannophila pseudospretella. The sequence continues at coordinate 7,817,467 of OX376330.1, read as the reverse complement.
TGATTTTTGGCATTCGCAGGAACGTGTCAAGTTATAGCGCCAAGTAGGTACCAAGTGACTCTACGGGCCACAGTTGATTGTATGTCTAAGAAGTTTTTAAAGGCATGGAAAATCCAAAGAGAAATAGAAAATCTATAACTGGATATGGAAAACTTCTCAATAAAGGTCGGGTTCAATACCTTCTCTACGATAAATAATAGTAGGTAACCTAAGTAGCTATGAATTTTTCGTTCGTTACTTTTACATTCGTTACATAAAATCATTCTGTCATCGATCTAATATATGTAAAGTACGTGTTCCTAGGTAGGTAGTAAGATAGAAGCACGTGAATGAAACAAAAATGACTAATCAGGATTAGGCAAGTTTGTGTTGTTGATCGTCACTAATTAATTCATAATTAAAAATTCTGGTGCGCCTGCGCTCATGCGAGCTTCGACCAATTATTATACTGCCCACGCGCACTGAATCAAAATGGACACTATTTTCATCGCCGTTGGGCACAAAAATGGCATAATATCTGTTCGAATGAAGGGCAAGCGACAGTTGTTTTATTTTGTTCTAAATTTAGTACATGGACAGAATTGTTACTGTGCCAGCTTTGTATGGATCTATGCGTCGATTGGCATACATGATGAGTAGAGTGCATTCTTTGTATACATATAGGTAGGTAGGTAGGTACAAACTTTACTTTTAGATTTTTATCTCATTACTAGAGGTAATATATTAACATAGAATGTGATACCAACGATAAAGTTATTTTTGGTTGTTCTGCAAGATATATATATATATATATATATATATATATATATATATATATATATATATATATATATATATATATATATATATATATATATATATATATATATATATATATATATATATATATATATATATATATATATATATATATATATACTTTACAATGTGAAAATATAGTTACATAAATAAGGAAAGAACGATGGGTATTTTTGGTCCCTATCTGCGGTTACTTCAGGAACCTAAATTAAATGCAGCACAAATTCTTATCACGAAATTGAGGAATCCAAAAAGAAACTAACATCTGCGAATATGACAAACGAATGTGTCAGCTTGTGTTCAATTATGTGTAATATAATGTGTGTGTGTGTACAAACTACAGACAATTTGTGCAGAACATCTGGTGTTAGACTAGACACTCGGTTCACTGCTGCGCTGACTGCAAAAAATGTTTCGACGATTTATTACCCCGTCACGGGCTTAGATTTCGGCTAAAAATAAGACAACCCATTAAAACAGCGAGGTTTGTATTGCAATTGTATCAAATTCTTGACTTTAAAAATAGGAGTAGATGGTAGAAATTGTACCTACGTTTAGGTAAAAGTACTTTTTAGATATCTACTTATTAGTTAAGAACGGCAGCTCAATCTCGTGAAGCTAGCTTTGTGACTTATAGGTTAGGTATATATGTACTTAGTTAGGTACAAAATTCTACTAGGTATTCTAGGTTTTGTCCAAATATTCCATAGATGTGTTATAATAAATAAACAAATTAATAAACAGACAAATAATAAAAATAAATAATAATTTCTGCGAACTTAGATATCTACTTTAGCGAATCAATATTATTACGGACTTTTTGTATCCGAAACCAGACTCGTGAAGACCGAGGCTAAATGCTGCTATGTTGCCGACTGGCACTACGCAGCTCATTTGAAAACCATATTCGCGAGAAACGACGAGAAAGTGTGATCCATCCCGAATCATGTCAGCAGGCTTTCTACCTGCTCGGGACGGGGTCCCGTTGCGTGCAAGGTGTACTGCACCCTATCGCACACTCACGCAAGCACGCACACACGCACACGGTCTACTCCCGCGCATAGACCCCGCAACCCTTCCGCACCCCCTGCACCGCCCGATAGTGCACCGAACCTCAGCTAGTTAAAGCCCGTCAGATGTCGATCGACAGTTTTTTTTGTTTACTGTCTGTCTTATACGAGTAAAGTGTACAAAATGAACGCCTGAAGGGAAACGTTATAATGTTATGTAGGTGCAATTTTAACTCGATAACCTTTGGGATAGCTTTGTATGGGCCATTGCCGCTATGTTGCTATGGTATGACACTTGGAGAACTCGGTGTGATCACTTGTGGGGAGATTGTTATGGTGTAGTATATACCCATCATCGTTTACATTCTCTATGGGCTACGCCTCGTCTATCCTTTTGTCTCTGGTGTCCTCTTGTACAATAATCTGCTACTCTGAAGTTACATTATATGTCGCCGATTTTCTTAATAACTTGTACTCAAGTCAATATACCTAATTTGAACATTCCACTGTGTATCCTTAGTCCTCTGCTCCCCCATGCCTTCAAGAGAGATTAGGTACGTAACGATACGTGCTTCAGATTCAATAGAGTCGACCACAGGTTAACCTAACCAAAACGTGAGAATCTAAAATGTACCATATAGCGCAGAGATAAGGTTGAATTTTAAACGAAGATTTTTGACAGATGGTATACTTTAGCAAGTGGTCGACTGTACAAACAAAATAAAATCTCCCAAGTTGAATGAAAGAAGTTCCAGAGATTTTGCGTCGGCGCGTTATCCGTTACAAAATTTTCCGTAATTACCTTTGTCGTTTGTTTTTTGTTCTGACCTGTAAAGGGAATCTACAATGAGTGTTCCCCATTTATTATACATACCTATCTGGATTCCAGATTACGAAACAACAATCCTTGTTTAATTACCAGTCTAAAACGGCAACATTCATAGAAATCCCCATAGCGTCAATGTTGCCATTTTTGTTTAGCCATTTTACACTTGTTATTACAAAAGTTGTTTCATGAAATAGGGCCCTGATATCTCTGGTTTCTAGTTTCTTTGCTATATCGGCAGAATATGCAAAATGTCAAAAATTTAAATTCAATACTAGAGCGCGTCGGGACACGCACGTATGTCCTTCAGATAGCTAGATAACACTTTGGTAGCTGTCTGATAATAAGATAATGGCGCACTGCGGGACAACTTGTGATTTTTGTCAACTTACTTATAAATAATAATAAAATAAAATGCATTATTATCACGTAATACACCCATAGTACAAGTTTAGTAAAAATACAAGTAATTAGTACAATAAAAAAAAATTAAAATTGAAATGAAAACTAACCAAAAAATAAATTAAAAGTAAAAAGTATTCACCAAAATAGGAATGTTTTAAAACAATATAATAAAATGAAGTTAGTTTTCTGCTTTTTATTCGCCGTCTGGTGCATCTTCAGCCAGTGTCCATAGAACCTATTTCTATAGATATCCTGACGGAGAACGTTTAAAAATCCGTTATTTGTGTCACATACCCTCTGCCAGAACATGGTGACCCTGCTCCTAATGATCGCGAAATAGTCCGGGACCCTGACCTCCGCGAACATGCTCGACGCGCTGCAGTATCGTGGTAACTTCATTAAGATACGAAAGGCGTTGTTATCTTGCACTCGAAGGATGCCGAAGGCTTTTCTTGTATACTAATGGTACTTATGGTACAATTCTATTTCAACCATAAATATATAGGTTGACAAAAATCACTAGTTGTAGTAATTCTAGAACTGTACAGAAGGAATTAGAGTCAAATTAGATACACCTGCTTGTCTTGTCTCAGTATAAAGTAGTTACGTAGGCCCCTTTCCCACTGGTTTTGGGTGTCGTACGGGGCTAGGGGTATTTGTGGATACTATTCTACATCTAGTAGACGGCGATAGGCTCGCCACCTATCACGTTTGTGCACCAAATCTTACGGCGAAAAGTGATAACTATCTTTGATGAAGGTGGTTCCTCTGTCTACCTCCTCGTTTTTTTTTATTCTTTTCGGAAAACTGACAGCTAATATACAAAATTTGAGTAAATATAATATAACAAACTATACCCATTTACAAGTTTTCGCCTTATGGACGTTTTCTTTTTATGCTATACAGTGTGGAAAGTTTCGGCGGGGCGAGTGCCCCGGTATCTGGTAGCAGCCCTACCCAGGGCTGCTACCAGATCCGTTGGAGCTACGAGAAAATGGTCTTAGGAGACCCCGAACTTTTGGAGCTATTTAAAACTGCATTCACAGATTTTTGAAAAAAGGTACAGTCAGCGAGATAAATGCAATTTTTCATTATAAAAATTTTTGATGCCAATCGCTTCTATTTCGTGTCAGGAATAAAAGACTATGGAACCGATCAATCGGGATTCGAGTACTAGAAATCTCAGAAATAGCAAAAAACTATTCCCATACATTTAGTACGAACCCCTAACATAATGTAGGACAAGTGAATCCCTAGGTCGCTTACTGCATGTCTGCACCCTGGGTGCTCCGCCGAAACTTTCCAACCTGTATAAAGAGATAATTAAAAAAACTCTAACTCACCATGTTCCATGGTGACTCCAGTTCACAAGAACCATGTCGGATCCAGTTGGTTCTCAAATCGCCTAAATTCTAAGAAGTTCGACTAGAAAGTACCCGAGTAGGGGCACATAACAACGTACACAATAACCTTCACTGAGGCGGAGAGTTCACGTGCAAAATGTTTATTTCAACACGTTTCCACAATAACCATTACGAGATTTATGACGATGAAATAATCGAAAACTGCCCATAGCCGACGATATGATATAACAGGTGGATGAAATTTTAAATACTAGCATAAGGGAACATTTTTTGTTTGATTTTCATTGATTGTCCTGAGCTCCTTAGCAAAATTTCATTGACGGTTCCCAATCAAAATTTACGGATTAACAGGTTACTTCGCGTCCCTAAGTGTCACACAAATTACAGAAAGAATAGCTATCTAGTAAGAGCATGTGCAGCATTTAACCAGATAAGCAACAACCCTACTGTAGATCTCTTCAACAGTAGTCCTGATTCCGTAAAATCCTTTCTCATTAAGAAATTTTCCTCTGCATATCTGTAAATGTACATGGTTGCTAGATTAAGAGTTTTATTATTATTTTTTCATTAACTGTGGAAGCTTATAAATGGCTATTGTTTTTATATATGTATATGTAATTTGTAAATAAGGCTGTAAGCTACCCAAATAAAATAAAATAAAATTAAAAAAAAATGAAGTGGGTAGGTAATAAGAACAAGTAAAGGTTGAGAAGCAGTATTGATAATTTAGGTATTAATGTCTTTAACGAATGTAGAATGGAAGTATAGTAATAAATATCTAACCAGAAATTAAGGGTATGTTTATTATAGTAACACTGGCGATAGTAGACTAAAGAATCGATCAGTATAGATTCATCAAAAACCTGTAAGACACTTTCGAACTATTGTTACTATAGTTATGATTAGAGCGTCGGTGGCGTCGTGGCTAGGACGTCGGACTCCCATGCGGGAGGTCCGGGTTCGAAACAATGCAATGTCATATACCAATGAGTTTTTCAGTTCTTTCGAAAGACTTACGTACATTTACCGACCGCTCTGACGGTGAAGGAAAACATCATGAGGAAACCTGTACACTGAGATAACCAGTGTGTGAAATGGGGAAGGCAATGGCAAACCACCCCATTAAATCTGCCACGAGAGTCGTTCTATGTGATTAATTCGAATACGACTTAGAAAAAGTTATCATTCATATCCACCCCTAGATACTTGATTGCAGTGGAATATTCGTTATTTATGATGAGTGACCCTAGCTCTAGCAGTTAGAAACACAGTGATATCTGTTACATTTTCAGCAGTGTTGTGTTGTGTATTTTTCCGTGACAGATAGGTACTTTTATCGAACAAAACAGATAATGTTTATTTTTTAATCAGCTAAAGGATCAATAGAGTGATTCGCGAATGACTGTTTTAATGGTGATCGATTTATTTGCTTAGTTGGGCGATTTTCAATAATATGACCTATATTGCTGGTGATATCACTGAACCAGAATATGCTGACTAAGTATGAATTTGAAGAAATGTTGAATTAATAAGTAGAAAAAGGTTATTTTCTATAATCTGCTTTGTAATCAAAATTTTGAATACTGAATCTGAATGGAATACGCTAATATAGGGTAGAGATCTTGCCGAAGAAAGACAGGTATTAGGTGGTGGGTATACTTAGCTGATTGACGTACACTAATTTGAGAACATCGATGGAAAAAATCTGGATTAAGTAATTCTAGCTTGTAGATAATTTAGTTATTGGGGCCGCCAACCATACCACATTGATGTACTTAGATATAAGATATTCAGAGTCAATTATTACAATGACATTCTACGCATATAAACGCAGGTACCAGTACGAGAAACTGAAACATTAACAGTCTGATAAGAGGTAGGTACATTTCCCTGTGTGAACTGTACATGGCGGTATTGTGTCACGGACCAAAAGTATTAAAAGTTCAAACAATGGTGAGAACGTTTGGATATTTTTATTTAATTCAATATATGAATGAACTGGTACTGATTGATGTGATGACACGGGAGTACCTATAGATATACTACTGGATGCATTCATTATATAGTATCTAACTAATTTCTTACCAATGCTTGACGGGTTATTAGTTTTTCAGTGTGGTACCCAGGGGCCTATCCCCCTTTTTTTGGTAACGGGGGGGGAAATCTTCGAAAGATACCCAGCCTCCTGGGGGGGAGACCGGGTTATGTGAGATTTTTACTCACTAAAACCCCCTCGATGGCCGGCCTCGTGCTTAACGGAGGGCTCCGGGATCTCCAGTGGAACGCACCGGTGCCCTCCTAGCATTTGCCTTGGGCTCCTCCTGGGAGGTGTACATTCCACCTCCCGGTTCCTCCCTTCACAGCAGCGTGCGGCCATAGCACGTTGCTGCCTTCCCCAGGGTCGCCCGCCAATGGACGGCCAAAGGTGGGCCTACCCCTACTTTATCTTATCTTATGATAGGGTGCCGGGAATAACCCAGCGGCACTTCGACCCTTGAGGATCTTTTGTGCCTACCCCATTTTACACACTGGCCATCTCAGTGTGCAGGTTTCCTTACGATGTTTTCCTTCACCGTTAGAGCAGTCGGTAAATGTACGCAAGTCATCGAAAAATACGAAAAACTCATTGGTACATGGCACTGCACGGTTTCGAACCCGGACCTCCCGCATGTGAGTCCTAGCCACTGTGCCACCGACGCTCTTTACCTCTACTTACCTATGTAGGAATATTTTTGGGGACATTTTGAAGAATTTGGTGTTGCAGAGAAATGTTGGTATAGGCTTACCGTAACCAAACATTATTTAAGAGGTAATAAGTGGAGTGTTTCCATTTAAGGCTTCAGAGGAGGGAGAGTCAGTATGAGTAAATAAAAAACGAGGATTTCGCAGATGTGAACCAAAAAAATCTCCTCCCTATTTTGCCTTGTGTATCACGTCACAATTAGATTATCATGATCCCTTAGGATACGCAACCCTTTTTCATATTCTCTACATAATATGCCTTGAAACCTATCCGGTTGGAGATAATTGTAGAAGAAACATCTGTTTTCTAATACCATGAAGATGCCATGCCCGTTTATTATAGATGGTGGAACAAGCACGAGCATAGAATAAAATATCAGACCATAAAATAATAGCAAATGAGGACACATTTTTACGTGGGTGTATAAACTTATCGGTAGCGTGGCTATGTACGTAAGAATCATAACTTTTTACAACCATAATGTAAATGTAATGCTGGAAATTCCCTCTCAATCAGAGCCTGATTCGCCTCCAAAACAATAACAAGAATGTGATACCGAGTTATCATTATCAACCTATCTCACATCTACTTATCACTAAGGCGCAAACTAGATAATAGCTTCATATTGTAGATTTTATGCTATTCTTGGAAGTAAACTATCATTAGATAATTTAATCAAAAAATGTTTAGTTTATTCCTTAGCGCTCTCGTGCAAAAGTTATTGAGTAAATTATTAAATAAGTGTTTTATTACGAGATGATTGTTTTGGATGATTCAGACTTGTCTCATGCAGGTTCATTTTCCATTAAGTATAAAAAGTTGTATACCTATATATGACTTTATAGTTTATATTAAGTGTGTTGGGTAAGGTATATATCCTATCTGGCATCGTACATACATACCATAAGTAACTATAATGTTGCTATAATGACTTATCTGTTTTTAGAATTAGTTTTATCTTGATTAGTATATCATGGTCATGAGTAGACTAACCGCGTGACATTAACTCGTACCATTACGTCATATTTTTTCATTTATTTTTCGGTTTAGTTAATATTATACATTTATTTATGTGGGATTAAATTCTATGTGAAACACGCAAATAGGCTGATTGGGCTTTAACTTTATGTTCATGTGTTGTATGTAGGCAGTATAACTACCTCTAGTATACGGTAAACATGATCGTAAAGTTTTTGATTTATTGTTCTCTATCTTATCGTCACCTTTTCAATAATGAAGGTTCAATGCGAAATTGAATTATTGCTCGTTTTGTATACTACATTAATTGTTATGAAATATTGTGATACCTAGGGATTCTTATAGGTGTACAGACTTTGTCTCTCCGTGGAACTTGGGAGTCGAAAATAGAACATGGAACAAGTAGCGAGTTTTAAAAGGTGTGGTCTGGTGATACTGGTATGGTGCACGCTGCCATTAGCGAGATCAACTTGCGGCGAGACGAGTGCCGTGCCGAGTCGAGCAGAGCAGGTAGCGCCGGGATAAAAACACCACTTGAAATGGAGCGATCCAAGCGGACGCGGCCCGCGGCCCCTCTCACCTAGATAACGACCGCGAACCACCGACAAAAAGAACTCGACTATGATCAACACTATCCACTTTTCCATAGCAACGAATTCGAAAAACACTAGACTTAATTTAGCGATTACAAAGTCAACCTTATGCCTCATATGAATGAATCAACCTCTGTCTCGAATCTCTTATTACAATAAGACGCCCTAATCACCCATTCACATCACACGTTCGCCGATAGTAATATAAACAGGCCCTAACGTCCAATGAATGAACTTATAAAATATAAATTCGTCGCTCAAATCGCGACATAGCTCGGCGCGTAGGCGTCGGGCTTGAATGAAAATAAACATTTTGGTGGAAGATGGTCGAGCTTACCTCTCGATTTTAATGATTTTATCCAGATTAACGATATATTCACAGCACAATATTAATGTTTGTCTCGTGTGTTGTTACACTGAACTTGTGGGCATAACACTGTTTTGAACACGGTCGGTACGCGGCGCGGGCGAGTGGTAGGACAGCGCTGCCGGCCGGCTCGTTCTACACTGCGTGAGCGCGAACACTAGCGTAGGTGCGCCTGCGTTCGACACACACACAGCTGCTTTCATTCAAATAACGTCCCGCGCGCTGGAGGGGAGGACTTATGAATGGACGTAGTGGAGCCGTGTCGTATAGATACCGCTGATAAGACGCTATGCAAGCATTATACAACATGATAGGGTGTCGCGGATCGCTTCACGCCCGAAATTGTCTCCAGTGAACTAGATAGAACACCTGCAACGTGTTGATTGTTGACGAAGCGAAATATGAGGCGAAGTATTTCGAAACAATTTCTAATTAGGTCTTTGGACGAGAGTAACAGTAACCCAGATAAACACTGGCAATTATTTACAAATTCGAAACATGCCATTCTTTTACTACGCCACCATAATATTGACATAACTGGTTTGACCATCAAATAAGAAAAGTCGGTTCTTCGCCGGATAGAAAAACAGTTTCATAGTGTATAAATAAAATTTTAATTCTATGTATGTAAAAATAACTTTTGCTTACCTATACACAAAGCAATAACATAATATGTAGATACATGAATACTGTTATAATATTGTCTTCGATTACGCCAGCCCTTTGAGGAAACTGGACAACTTGTGACTTTTGTAGTCGGACCGCAGTTGTATGAAGTTGAGAAGGATGGAGTGGTCCAATTCAGCCTGTGAAGAAAATTTGTACATTAATGTCCAAGTGGAGCTCGTAGCCTAGTTGCGGGGCAGGGTCGGAAAGAGATCGTTTCTATCTGAGCTCCTCCGTTCCTCGGAGAGCACGTTAAGCAGTCGGTCCCGGTTGTTAAGTCAGCAGTCGTTAAGTCATGTCAGAGGCCTATGGGCCTGAACAACTCTAACAACAGAGTGGCCACTAAATATGCGATAAAACAAAACAGATATCCAAGTGGATTTGTTTCAGAGGAGGATCCAGGGGGGACAGGCTGTAAGATCCCTATGGCTCAAGGCTCGAACTAGTACTATTATATAGTATATATAGTAATATTATATTAGTACAGTCGACCACAAGCTATAGTATACCATCTGTCAAAACCTTTGATTAAATCTCAACCTTATGCCTAATATCTTTGGAGATAAAAGGGGTCAGAGCATTAACAGGCACTTACCAGGCGTACGTGCGCTATCTTCAGCATCATCCTTCAGGTGCGATTGAGGTCAAACGAATCAGGTGACGACAAACAAACATTGGATCGGACGCAGTGCATTAACGCCATTACCATTAGTTGCATAAAACGTCCTTAACGTTAAGGCTTCCTTAAGTCTCGTGGCATCTCTATCTAGAGCTTGAGGTTGAAAGGAGTAGCATGTATTCTAATGAAAACTTAATATTTCGGGCGAGCGTCCAATATAATATGACGGATTAGGGATAGTGCACAAACGGTTTGTGCACTATCCCTAATCCGTGTATGTATGTGTAGTAATAACCATGCTGTAAAAAAATTAAGATATAATAAGGTTTTATTATGTCTTAATTTTTTTACAGCATGGTTATTACTACATACATACATAGAGATGAGGAGCGCCATGTGCCTCAAACAAAATAGGGGCAGATCCAGAAAATAATAATTGGCCATCGGTTTCTGAAATCGTAAAATAGTACAGTCGACCACAGGTCAACCTACCTAAAACGTCAAATTTTAAGAATCTGAAATGAATCATAATGCATGATTCATTTCATAAGACATTGTTTGAGGCACATGGCGCTCCTGTCTCTACGTATGTATGTGTAGTAATAACCATGCTGTAAAAAAATTAAAATAATAATAATAATAATTAAAAATAATACTTGTCGGATCGTACGAAAATTTTTACAGGATGAACCGTCAGGTGAAACAACTTTAGGAAGTGAAGCTCACTTGGTCCTGGACCCGTGAGCTTCGCTCTAAACTGACCCCAAAAATGGGAGAAAACCTAACAGGTAAACATAAAATAATAATAATTTATTATTAATATTAATTATTATTTTAATTATTAATTAATTAATAATTAATTAATTATTGCTGTAAATTAATTATTTATCCGTCATATTATATTGGACGCTCGCCGGAAATATTAAGTTTTCATTAGAATACATGCTACTCCTTTCTACGTCAAGCTCTAGATAGAGATGCCACGAGACTTAAGGAAGCCTTAACATTAAGGACATTTCATGCAACTAATGGTAATGGCGTTAATGCACTGCGTCCGATCCGTCAATGTTTGTTTGTCGTCACCTGATTCGTTTGACCTCAATCGCACCTGAAGGATGATGCTGAAGATAGCGCACGTAGGCCTGGTAAGTGTTAATTCCAGTTTTTAAGACCTCCAAAGATATTTGGAATCGCTTATTAAATTCAGTCTAGTTTTGAAGACACCCAAGTAGGTATGTTTAATTAATAAAAAATAACATAATTGTATGTGTACCTACATGTAAATGATCAACAGATAATTAAAAAAACCAGAGAGACTTTTAGAGCGTCGGTGGAACAGTGGCTAGGACACCGGACTCCCATGCGGGAGGTCCGGGTTCGAAACCACGCAGTGCCATGTACCAATGAGATTTTCATATTTTTCGAAGACTTACGCACATTTACCGACAACGGTGAAGGAAAACATCGTGAGGAAACCTGAACACTGAAATGACCAGTGTGTAAAATGGTGTAGACACAAAAAATCCTCAAGGGTGGAAGTGCCGCTGGGTTATTCCCGGCCCCCAATCATAAGATAAGATAAACAATAAAGAAACGGTCGAAAAGGGTATTATCCATCTTAGTCCTCAAGGTTAGCAGCGTATCAAAAACCATAAATACAGTGAGGTGAGATGTCTACGGGCGACGGTGACCACTTACCATCAGGTGGCCCGTTTGCTCTCCTCATTTAATAATAAAAAAAGGCCAACTGCCATTTAAGACGAATTAAGGCGAGGTAATTCAGCGCTAGTTCACCATTTTTTTTCCTTCAGATTTCTTGTTTTCCGGACCACAGTTGTAAGAAACGTCCTTAAAGTTAAGTCTTTATTAAAGTATAGAGAGATAGACAATATAGAGAAATATTTATGTTTTGTGTTGTTCTACTGACATTATTATAAATTTCATTTAAGTTAATTTAATTTTTTTATCATCTTTAATCTAATTTAATGTATCTAATTTGTAATGTGTGTGTGTGTGTGTGTGTGTGTGTGTGTGTGTGTGTGTGTGTGTGTGTGTGTGTGTGTGTGTGTGTGTGTGTGTATTAGAAGACCATGTTTTGTGCTAATGGAAATAAATATTTTCAATTTCAATTAAAAAGAAAGAAGAGAAAAGAGACTCACCAGTGTTTCGCCCTCACAGACTTGGTGCAGATTCTCCGGCTTGACGAGCAGAAGGTTGCAGAGCGCGTGTAGAGCGTCGAATAGGGAATGCGCGGGCGCCGGGGCGGCCCGGGCGCCTCGACCGCATACAGCCGATCGGTATTCTTTCACGTCGCATATCGCTATCATCGCTCCTAGGGAGAGAATAGGAAATGAAACGCAAAGCGTTGCGTAGCTGGAGTCACTAGCACACTCCGTAAACAGTAAAGTAAAAAGAAACGTCATTTTTGAAGATATCACAAATTTCTCGTTATTTGGGTTAATTAAATTTAATTTTTCAAAGCTGTAGTAAAATTGTGATGATATCATAGCATCATATGGACATTTCAAAATAGCAGACCTAAAATATCTGCTAAAGCAGCGTGGAGCGAGTCTGAAGGTTAAAAAAAGAATAGGTGGAAAGGAACGTATCTACATGTTGATTGGCTATGTACCATTGTGCTAGTGGCGCCTCTAGTGGTAAAACATTACAGGATTATCTCCTATTGACACATGCACTTACTCATCAGTAGTGAACGGATAATCGGTTGCATTTGCACCTAAACTTGACTTATTCGCACGAAAATTGATAGTGGACATGCTTTGTTGAATTAATTTAAATATTTTCATACAAAACAATCCCGGGATTGCACTTAAAATCCCGGGAACGCAAAAAAGCGTTCCATATCGGTTGTCCTACATTTCATTATACATTTCAGGGGAGGAGTGATCCCTCTAGTCATGAGGGTCTGATGGCCAGGAACAGTTACTGGATCTCAGGAACGAAAAAAGCTAGGAATATCGTGTTTTGCAGCAAATGACTTCATTCATGGAACAGCTTCCACACACTTTATTTATTCAAGAGGGAATGTCCACATTCTGCTAGCAGAGCAACTTTAGGTACAAATGCAAACGATTATCCGTTCACTATTCATCAGTCTATGAACGTCCCCACTGTTGGGGCACAGGCCTCCCCTTACACAGCGGGCCCAGTGCTGATTGGAGGATTACGCACGCCTTCGGAAACTTTTTATTTCCTAAGACATGCAGGTTTCCTAACGATGTTTTCCTTCATGGTCGGTAAATGTACGTAAGTTTCAAAAATACGAAAAACTCATTGGTACATGACACTGCATGGTTTCGAACCCGGACCTCCCCGCATGAGAGCCTATCGTCCTAGCCACTGGGCTAACGACCCTCTCACGTCAATATTAAATTTTATTTATTAAGCATTTAGTAATGATGGACATACTTAAATTAGAATAAGTGGTTGAAAAAATTTCCGGGCACAAGATGCGACCTGCGACCTTGCCGTCAACTTTCAACCACTTTTTCTAATTTTGTTTACGTCAATATTACATATCTTGTCCAAGTTCTGGGTTAGTTTAGGCCACTTTTTCAATAATTCAAATTTTGAACATAGAATACCTAAGAAATTGAGATACCTTGTGACCACATAACAAAGTGTGTGCCATTTAAGTTTGATTATGCAGAAATTAATTAATAAGATAAAGAGTGGCTCTGTATATTTATCCAAGAAGATGACATACGATAGAAAATTAATAATTTAGATTTATTGATTAGGATTTGTCTTATTGCGTCTCTGTGTATATTTACATCTTGGACATAAAATACGTAGTTATTCAAGAAGTTAAGATAACTTATGACCACATAACAAAGGATGTGCAAGGATTAACTTAGAATTGTTTAAGTTTGCTTATGGAGATTTTAAAAAGATGCAGAGTGTCTCTGTATATTTCTAGATTTTGGACATAGAATGCGTAGTTTTTCAAGAAGTTGAGATAGCCTGTGACCATGGATGTGCAAGGAATAACTTAGATGCGTAGTTATCCAAGAAGTTGAGATCCCCTGTGACTACTTAACAAAAGGTGTGCAAGTATTAAGTTAGATTTATTGAATGAAGTTTGACTATGGACAAATGAGTGAATAAGACAAGAGCGTCTGTAGTGTATTCGCTAGCCTCAGCAGTAGAACTCATAATATAATTATGAACATGTAACCCCTCTTGTGGTATAGGGCCTGTGGCCCAACAGTGGGAATAGCAAATGATGAAACTAACCTGCAGAATTAAACTGGAAGTTCTGTAGATGCTCGTATATGACGCGGTGGAGTCGCATGGCTAGCTCCAACGTGACAGCTTGAAGGTTGTCGCCTTCTAACCCTCCGTGAATCTTGTCCATCACCGTGTTTAGATAGTTCACTACGCCGTGGCACGCCTAGCGAACAGAAAACTGTATTTAAATATAATAAAATAAAAATAAAATAAATAGAAATACAATTGATGGGCACAGAGGAAGACCAAGTTAAGGTAGTATTTTATATTAGACGGACAAAACTGACGTTTCCTGTGTTGCTAGCAACAAAAAACAAAAAATAGTTTTGATGAAATAAAAATAGTGTTGTGACCAATTGACCAATAGTTCACCAATCAATATATACCTCATTTTCTTCAACAAGGTCGTGATTTTTCTTAAAATTAAAAAGTTAAATCGCTGAGCCTCATTTTTGTATGGGAGCGAAATCCATCTTAATTCAATATATAATTTAACGTTATCTTTTTCGCTCACTGTTTAGGTGAACTAAGGGAACTGATTCACAAGTGAAATAAAAGCATCACTATTACATTAAACATGGCGACATTAGTAGCTGTCAGTTTAGTCCGCCAAATAAAACATTCTAAGTTGAGAAATTGACAATTAAAGATTTCAACCCTCCGGAAAGGGTATTTTTATCTGCGACTTAAAATGAAAATGCATTAATATAATAAGAAAATGTATCTATTTTGGTGTGCAATACTAAAAAAACTTACCTCCATATAGTAAGTACCATGGACATTGCATATTTTTATCCAGTACGACTTGGATCTTGCTTGTTATGGTAATTGATTCGATACTTTTGACGGGTGATTACTCAGTGACTATCAACGATCTTGTAAAATGTGTTTTGGCGTTTCATTCTACTATCATAACATAAGTGTACAAAATGTCATTGCTAGTTTAAAAAATATATGTGACAACGCTTGTTCTTCCCCTGTGCCTTTCAATTGTATTATATGCCGTGACGTATAATGACGTATTCTCCTAAGTAGGGGGGCGAGTTTTTGAGGGGTGGCCTGGCCTACATGCGCCGGTTCCAGCCCCGGTTCGGTTCGTTGCAGTCAATCACGAGGCGCTGACTTGCGAACGCTGGAACCGGACGTGTATAGTCCAGCATTATGACTTTGTGTGGTAATGATATTGTAAACCGACATTTATTTTCTTTTTTGGCCGAGGGCTCCGCCCCCCAAGTCGCCCTTAGCGCCTAAGAAGACATGGCATTCGAAATGTAAACCTGATCCTTAGCTTTTTTGGCGGGGGGATTCTCTCTTCGAGCACACGTTATACCCTGCGTGGTCAAGATAAATATCAAAAGTGTGAACTGACCTTTGTTTATAACTTTTTAAACAACTCCAAACCGTGGTAAGAATCCCGTGTCTAACTACAGTATTGATCTTTGTTTTACTTATAGGATTCAGATTCAGATTAAATTATTTGTCCAGAATGTAGGTACATAATTACAAGATGGTATTTTCTAAACAAAGAGTCGATACATTCTACTCAACAATGAGCATGCAAATATAAAAAATAAATAATATAACAGTCAGATAAATTAGAAAAATATAAATGTCATTTAGATCGTAATCATAACCTTTTTATGAAACAAAACCTACAAAATAATATCTACTATTCTTATAAATAATTATTTAAAAAATAGCTCAGTATTTTTTGCATTTGCCATCGGATAGAGAGGCGCAATTTAGAAATACACCCCCATAATATATGTAGTTTGTGTTAAAAAAAACCATATTTTTAAATATTTATCTTGTCTATGCCAGGATATTTTAAAAACTTATTTAAATTCTACTGTTCAAAATGAGATTGTACCTGTGATGCTAGAGTGTCGATATCGCCTTCCGGTTTGAAATCAGTCTTCTTTTGCTCCGTCTGTAGATGCAATTTCACCCACCCCACAATGGCTGAGATGGCCCTTTCCAGTCCAGCATCTAACTTGTTCTCCAGCTGTTCCATTATTGTCGCCTTTTTGTGAATGCATTCTGCTTGTTTTGATGATGAACTAAAAACGTTAATAAATTTTATACATTCGTGATTGATATCAATGGCACGAATTCTGGGGCGTCACTCGCTAAATTAAAACATCGCCCTCACTCTTATACGATCTAGCATATGAGTGAGTGTGACAGTACCATTTAGTTTTACTTTAGGTGATCCACAGAATATAAGAAATAATTTAATTCACAACAACACTATATATGTACGTGGAATATACAACGGAAGGTACAGTACAATCGACGCCAATTAGTGTTTAAAACGTGTAATTAGTGTTTAAAACGTGTAATTAGTGTTTAAAACGTGTAATTAGTGTTTAAAACGTGTAATTAGTGTTTAAAACGTGTAATTAGTGTTTAAAACGTGTAATTAGTGTTTAAAACGTGTAATTAGTGTTTAAAACGTGTAATTAGTGTTTAAAACGTGTAATTAGTGTTTAAAACGTGTAATTAGTGTTTAAAACGTGTAATTTAGTTTATACTTTCTTTCTTATCTATACGTTATGTTCAAAATGCAACTGTCGAAATATTGGGAATACAAAAGTGGTAAAAATATTTCATAAAATTGTACGAAAATAAATTTTAGTATTTATAATGTGGATTCTTACCTCATGCAAGGCAAAACAGATTCCTGAAAGTTTTCCTCGAACATTCTTACGATCTTGTTTGTTTGTTTTATTGTGTCGAAGAAATAAATCTGAGGCGGAGACTTGCTCTCGGCAATGGGTATAGACTGCAACCCCAGATCCAAGGCGTAGTCCACATGCTCGATAAGCAAGTGATGGATCAACACTTCCAGCAACGCTATTGTGGTGGCAGGTAGCTCGTTACCAGTACACAGCTAGAAAGATTTAGATAATAGAAATCAACTTACATGGACATTTTGAGGAAGGAGGAAAATTAGTTTTTGGATATCTCAACTATCTGAGGTGTTAATAGTTTATGTTAGTACTGGAGAGATGCTCTGTATGGCGCTAGGGAACGTTGACGTCATAATTCTTATTGTCGTTCCTATCTACCGTGTGATTTTTGATTGCCCTATAGATATTTTATTTTTCAACGAATTTTAATTCTGTTTTCACATTTGACCATCAATTTCTTATTAAATTCATTTAATCTTTGATACTTGGAAAATACCCTGTTGAGCTTTTGACTAAAAACTCATGGCTGTACTAGACCCCTACCCTCAGGGCCCATGCCAATAGAATGCGATTGGCGCGTTCCAAGAAATCTGCGTCAATCAGAGTTCCAAACGCTGACTGTGGAACGCTTGACTGCCTCTTGTGACTACTGTCTCTCATCTAAGTTTTTACTTAGATATAACGAGATCTTACATTTGTAAGATCTCGTTCCGACAGGAGGTGGATAAGCGTTTCGTGGCGTACGTTAGCACTCCGATTGACGCAAATTGGTAGGCTTTATGGAATGCGCCAATCGGAGCACTCCGATTGGCGCATTCCATAAAGAAACAGACCGCGGAATGCTTGACCACTTCCAATAGGACATAAAACGCAAACAGAAAAGCAAAACGAAACGTTATATTTGAAGATATCACAAATGTCTCGTTATTTGGGTTAATTTAATTAATTTTTTTAAAGCTATTAGTAAAACTGTGATGATATCATGGCGTCATATGGCCATTTCAAAATAGCAGACCTAAAAAATCTGTTAAAGTCTGCGCGCGAATCTGAAGAAAAAAAAGGATTTAGTGGAAAGGAACGTATCTACATGTTGATTGGTTACGTACCATTGTGCTAGAGGCAGCTCTAGTGGTAAAACATTCCAGGATTATCTCATATTGGAACGGGCCCCAAGTGCATTGAGGTTGGAAATGGAGTATATTTGCCTACTCACTTTGTGACTACTCACTTTTAGGGTGTAGTTTATAATAATGAAAACAATTTTAGCGCTACTTACAGTTTTACACCTCAAGAAAGTAGTCTTGGCCTCAGTCAACATCTTCTGCACAAGCTGTTCACTGAGAAAAGTCTCTCCGCCATAGTTTTCTATCTGAGCTATGTTGATATTGGCTCTCGTGCCGATCACCGCTTGCAAGTCACGTCTCAGTTCTTGGAAGCTGCAACAAATAAAATTTAATTAAGTCTTTAACCGTATTCCTCACTGATGAGAAGTGTTATTATTGGGTTACTCACAGATTGACCTATAAGAATAATACAGAACTAATTTCTTGACTGATTTAATGATTTACCTTTGCTTCTCCAAATTAGTAATCTATTATTATTTGTTGATGAAGACACAATTGCAAGTGACAATTTAGTGAATAAGCCTATATTTTTAGTAAATGTCCATTTAGAGGAAGGCCCGACGGTAAGTAGTTGTACTACAGTACAGTAGAAAGTTGTACTTAATAGCTTATGTAGTTGTACTACTTACAGTCGCCGTACTTACTTACTAATTCCATGCCCTTCTAAATGCCTTTAGCACTCTGCAGCATTTTGAAACGGAATCGGACTGAACCTATAGAAACATGATTACACTTAAATAATATACTGTTTCACAGGTTTTTACTGTATTTTATCAATTACGAGACCGGTTGCGTTTACACATGTTCAGTTGAATACCTGAAAGGTCGTAATTAATAAAATACAGTAATAACCCGTGAAACAGTATATTAATTAATAATTAATTAATCATGTACTACAAGTTTCACCAAATACCAACAACCGCAAGTATTAACCATCTATAGAAATATATTATTCAGTTTTCTAGATTTCTATGGGTTCGGTCTGCGTGGTAGTCAAGTGTCAAAATGAAAGAAAAATTCAAATTAGGTTTGGAATGTATGGTACTGCGCATTGTACCAAATAAGCACTTACCCGCCCCCTTGAATCTGTTTCTTAATGTGCTGTTTCTCGCTATAGTAGCCGTTGAGAGCGTTCGACAAGACGGCTTTTAATCGTCGCGTTTCCATCGCTGCGTAGCCGTCGTTGGCTCCCGCCATTGCTCCGTTCACGAGGGCTTCCCGCCGGAGGTCTGTTGAAGAGTTGCCGTCCGCTGATACGAGGCCGGCTGATACCAGGTCGTTGCAGACGCGTTGAGTGCTGAGATCAATAGTAAATATGAGACCGTTTAAATTGTTTAGAGATAATGACGCGGAAATGTATTATTTATTTTTCAACACACTTGCTCGTAAAGTGGCTCTTATTGCACAGCTTTTAGGTTCACAATGCAGCTTATAACACACGCGTGCTTTTTACTTTACATTACCGCACTAGTGCTTTTTACTTTACATTTTTTAAACTCTTAGTAAAGGGCGTGCTTTGTGTGAAGTATTATATTTTTATTATTATTAAATCACAGCAAAGAGTTTTTATGTCTAAAAATATGTTTAAAAAAATATATTTCTTCTCGTAAGTGTTGAAAAACGTCGTATGAAACGCGTGAGCATTGGTCATTACACTCTCGGCTCCATTACACCCTTGCCTTCGGCTCGAGTGTAATGACCAACTTAGTTTACTCGTATCATAATATACTATTATTGTAATGGGTAATGGTCAAAGATTTTTCAATAGGGTACATGGCAAGTATCAAATATTAAATGCATTTCATAAAAATTAAGAAATAGACATAAATTGATGGTCAAATGTGAAAAAAGAAATAAAATTCGTTAAAAAATAAAATAACTACAGGCAATCAAAAATCAGACGGAAGAAAGAGATGGCGCTACTATAGAGTGACGTCACATTAAAGACTGTTTTGCTAGAAAGGGACGGAGCATCAACCCACTACTAACTTTAACCATTAATATCGCTGATGTTAATTAAGATATC
Source organism: Hofmannophila pseudospretella (assembly GCA_947369225.1). Lineage (NCBI taxonomy): Eukaryota > Metazoa > Arthropoda > Insecta > Lepidoptera > Oecophoridae > Hofmannophila > Hofmannophila pseudospretella. Next base: position 7,797,004 of record OX376330.1, on the reverse strand, counting down.
GATAAACGGATTTCAGATCCATCTTCAGTATGTCCATGTAAGTTGATTGATGCAATAAAAAAATTTTGGTTATGTACCCTATTCACCCTATGTTATGTATGGAAAAGTTTTATATGGTAACCGCGTCTGCCAGTTAGCGCATGGGCTCTGAACATCTGCCAATTGAAATGTTAAATGTATGAAACTTGTCAAAATTATATGCACATTTGCGCAAATCTTTGGCTCACTGTCAGTGCTGACATCATCATCTAGAGGATTCTATGTTACTAGTTCGATATCTGAGGTCATATATATTCAATTAATTTCTGAGAGGTTGCCATTTGATTTCATACACTCAAAATAATCAAAGTGTGTTTCAGCAGACAGCCAATGCTGATATCTTCGTGTATAATAAGAATACTACAAGAAAGTGGGTGACAAGACTTCTGCACTGACTTCTTTCTGCCATTTGCTGGGCGCAAAGTCGCACGTCTTATGAAGGTGCCCAATATACTTTTGGTAAATAAATTACACAAGTTCTTACCCTGTATACATGTCGTAAAGATTCCGAAGATATTTCTCAACATCGTTCTTATCAGCAAGCTTTGTTTGTATGTATTTCTGCAGCTTGAGGTGGAAGATGTTCAGCACAAACTTGCTCATCACTTGATCAGGATTCGGAAATACAGCACTGATGATTGTGTAGTTTTTCTTGCAGAGCGGCAAGACTGACGAGAATATGTCTTTGCCGAGTAGTGTGTTCTGGAAAATTATTAATTTATTTCTTTTAGCCAGGTTACACTCTCCATCGATTTACATACAAAAGAACAATTATAGTTTTATAATATATCGTAATATCCTATCCCGCAAGGTGTATGTGCTAAATAGGTATTTCAATCGAATGTCGAAGGAAAATATCATGAAGAAATTTGATGAAAAAGTTTTAGACCCACACAATGATGTTAAACATGTGGCCACTAATTAGTGAGAATTAAAATTAGCGTGTCACATCCCAGAATTGACACCAAAGTAATTGTGGCCCTGGTCGAAGGGGAGGTACTTTACTTACAGTGGATATGTAAATAATGATTAACTTACCATTTGACAAGTCTCGATAAAAGCGTCAACACACTGGGAGTATCCTTTAAAATTCGTCATGATATTGGCGATGTCCTTCATCTTGGCCAAGTTGCCCTGGTTCTGAGCCTTTACAAACTCATCAATGAGGTTCCTCTCGATCTCATCGTACTTTGCTTCTATTTTCCTCTTTGCTACTTCGAATTTATCTGGGGGTAGCTCTTGGGCTATTGTGTGGAGTTTCTGGATCACATCTGCTGCTTCATTCAGCTAAAAAGAAAAAGCATCGTTATTTCAGCAGGATTTTGATCTATTTTAAAAAGGATAGCATAACATGTTCTAATAGTATAGTATGAGTTATATAACTCTCACGTCAATAATCCCCGAGGGGGTAGACAGAGGAACCACCTTCATCATAGGTAGATCCCACTTTTCGCCGTAAGATTTGGTGGACAAACGTGATAGGTGGTGAGCCTATCGCCGTCTATTAAGTGTAGAATAGTTTCCACAAAATCCTTTAGTCGCCTCGTACGACACCCACGGGAAGAGAGGTGGTGGTGCTGTTCTTTTATTGCCAGCACGACACGATACACATGTTCTAATATAATTTGTTTTACATCATAATCATTATATCAATATAAAGAACTATACCTTATTTGAATCATTGAATAGGTCAGTCAGCACAGGTCCTGGACTCAGGAAGTGAGCTAGATGTGACAGCAAGTCTCGAGCCGCTGCAGCCCTGGCCCGCGGCGCTCTGGCTGCACCCAACTTCTCCCCGACATCGAGCGCGCGCCCGCCGCATCGCGACATGCGCTCGTCTAGCGAGCTGAACACATTCACACAGTGCTGCAGACATAAATAATAAAAACATCAGCATCAATACACAACTGCTCAATATTTCCATGTAAAGCCACATATTGGTATTAAATAATATACTGATTTTATTTGATATTTTTATAAGTTGTACGTACATATACATACATATCTCTCACGTCCATAATCCCCGAGGGGGTAGACAGTTGTAGCTAATATAAGTTTCACCAAGAACCGCAAGTATAAACCATCTAAGTCTAAAAACACAGGTCACATACATGTAGGTATGAGGCCTCAAACAATGATAATCAATGGTGTCAAAATTCACCATAGACTACTACACCCCTAGGCATATGGCTTCATCGATAATGTCCTGAGCTCATGTGGTATGCTTTTATGCCACTTAAATCAATTAGATATCAGAAAGTTGTACATTTGAAATCTAATAAAGGTTTAAATATAATGAGGTCATCATCATCAAAGACATCTGACTGACAGCTAGAAAATAGGAACTTTCAGCTATACTATAAGGTACAAGTTGTTGTTAACTTGTACTATAAAGTGTTTCTGTCTATCTTTCTTGTTCACTTACAGTATGTTGATCCATGATCTCTGAAAGTTTTGCTCCATACAATTTTTCTTCCTCTTGAACTGCTTGCTCTAATCGGGAACATTTCCTTTCTTGTCTTTCTTGTAGCACCTGTTAATATTTATAGCAATTTATTTTGTTACAGAATTTAAAAAATATATAAATATAAATAAATACATTTCAAGACAGATTATGGTCTGTACATGTACACTTTTCTTCAAAACTAGAAGGACCTTCAAATAATTATGATTAATTGATGATAACTTTATGAGTTTTTGAAGGAAATTAATTAAAAGTTGTTGTTCTGTATGGTTAATTCAATGAAATCACCACAATCTGCAGCAATTACAATTAGAGAGTACAAGCTAATATAATTGCTTGTGTTTATTTTAGGTTTGTTGTCATGGCAGTGAGAGAAAAATTCAACTTGTTAACAAATCTTCAGTTTCACAGAAACCTTGAGGATGCAGAAATGACTCCAATAGAAGTTAAGCTGCATTAAGACAACCACGTAAAGAGCCCCACAAAGCGGAGCTCCTTTGACTTGTCTTATCTACAACCTGACAAAGTGTTTATGGGAAATTGAAAGTTAGGTAGGTATACAATCTAGTAAGCTTGTAATCAGCCTCTCACCTTCAGATCCTGAATGGCTTGTGTAAAAATATCATGTATCATTTCTGGGTCGAACTGGTCATCTTGGAGGCGGGACTCCTCCATACTCCGCCGCACCATCCTCTCCACAAATTCATCTGGGTCAAATGGGTCCTGGAATTCAAACAAAACCGATCAATGGGCGTACTATGGGTGTACTTGTACCTACTCTACGACTATCTCACCAACACCCGATTTTTAGAAGTAAGTGAATCGTTTGTAGATACTTACCTGTTCCAACTCTTTTAAATATTGGTTCATCATCTTATGTATTTTTTTAACAAAACAACAACAGAGAAAAACCGTGAAATTAATAATATTCTTCTGTTTGTTACGTGTAGTGTTGCCGTTTGGCAATCTCGAAATTACCAGAAATTGTTGTTGAAATTTGGGTATTTTTTCTGGGAAAATAATCAGATTTTTTTCCCACATACTTACTTGAAACAATTACAAACCACTTTTTTTTTCTTTTTTTTTTATGTATTTCTAAACCCGCATTTGACCTCGATCTCGCCTTTAGACTTGACTCATCTCATCTTGACTTTAGATTTAATTAGATTTAACGGGTGTTACCTACTCACTTCATAAATATCGCGGAGGTTGCTCCGACGCACACAGGGACCGGCTGTATGGAGTCAGTACCCAATACTCGATAATGATTTAGAATTGTAAAAAATATTGATACTGCATAATAATTATGATGTTTTATTGAAAATATAATCATTTTCTAATATATTGCATTATCTTTGATAATTTAATATTAAATATTCCATATAAAAAGAGGGTCAAAATGTTTTTCCAGTAGTAGTAGATGGTATATCGTTTATTAGAGTACATCGAGTACCTACATTATGATTTTTTTTATTGAAGACTTAACGACGTAAGCGCTTCAAACTTGTCAATTTTAGATAATTTTTGTTACCAGGTCTATTTCGTGAACAGCATCATCTACGAAATTGAAAATTGGTAAAATTATTAGTCATAATCCTCTATTTAAGTCTATTTGAACAATAAACATTAAATCTTGATAAATCTGTAATAGTTCGTAAGTAGTGAGCAAGAACGGTAAAGTTTTTTTTTCACTCAATACCTACTTACAAACATTCCTTATAGTACGGACCCTTAAAGATATGGCGAAGCCCGACTCGCACTTAGCCGATTTCTGGAATTTATTGGAAAGAGTATGCATTTATTTTATATTTTCTTTTGATATAAAGACATAAGAGCCCGTCAATTTTAAATCACTTTTGTTACAATGTCTATCTTTAATATTGATCATATCCTCCATTTATTTGAATAACTAATACTAAAACTTAATACATTGATTTGTAAGTTTTAAGCAAAATCCGTAAAAGTTTTTTTTCACATACATAACTTATAAATTATCCTAATACTATAAAATCACTATAAGGCTATAAGGATGTAAGGATCCCTATTATAGATATGGCGAGGCCAGACTCGCACTTTCCCGTTTTTTTATAATGTTTTTCGTACAGAAATATTGATAAATAGCGTCCGTCAAGTTGTATAATTTGGAGGTCACAATTTCAACGATTTACTAAATGATTTTTATTTTCAGATGTTGTTATCATTTTTTTTAATCTGAAGCAAAGATAACATTATAAGTCATTATAAGTACAGTCATACATTATAAGTACTACTAACCTTGGTAAACACTCGACATAAGTTAGATTTAAAAGATCTTAAATAATCCCGCAATAGTAAATTATTAAACAACACCATACGATTTAAAGAAAATGTAAGAGGAAGGGAACAGTGAACTTTTCAGTTATTTTTCTGCCAACTGATAACCGTTACAAAGATGTAACCGACTAAATATCCTATAATATGATAATCACATTTTTTCCTAATTTCCCGCATTTTAAAAACCCAGTTTCATATTTGGGGAAGATTTCGTAAATTGTCAACACTGGTGATATCTGTCTGTCAATGGCTCACATGGGCTTGATCCAGAGCCGTAAAAATAAAATATAAAAAAATTGTCTGACAATGATTGTCACTGTCATGTATAGTCAGACAGACGTCACGTGACGTCACGGACGACTGATTAACAGTCAAAGTTTTGTTCAAAAATATTTTCCGTTACAATAAAAAAATTAAGCTCTATGTTCTCGATATCCGCAACATGCCCGTCACATACCCGCGAAATTTTAATCTAGCGAGGTACCCACAGGTGGAAGTACCATTAATGATATTGGATGAATATTCTAATACCTAATGACTTAGGTCCTCGTTCTGTTATTGCCGAGACCGGCGTACTTGTTGACTTCCTCCTCTATTAAACATTATAAACAATAAACAATATAAATTGCTCTATGTTATTCACATGTAATACAAACTTTTATAAGTCACAATACAGGCAAGTTTGAAAAATATCTTTTTAATTTTAGAAACAAAAGCAAAACATCAATGTAGCATACGTCTTTTTGGAAGATTTTTACTAGTGGAAGCGTTTTTTATATCCAAATTCTTTGTGATGTCGTAATATTTTGCCAAAATCTTGTGCGTGACATTAACGATTTTTGTTTTATATTGATTTACTCTCTTTCATGAGAGGTGAGTGGAAAACCAGTACCAAGCGAAGAACAAACATTTTGACAGGAGGGACACGGAACCTTGGGCATATAGGGAGTAGTGAGATGTCCAATGTATCCTAAACGGGTTAGGATAAAGTCGATAGAGCTCAATGGCTGAGCGCCTCAGCCCTCGAAGCTCCGAGGTGAACGCCTTGGAACAACGAGGCTATCTCATCGGCAAGAAAATCGGTCAAGGATCCTATGCCACCGTACACCTGGCAGAGTACTGCGATGCGTCCAGCCCCAAGCGGATGCATCTCGCGTGCAAGATATTTGACAAAGAAAAAGCACCCCGTGATTTTTTAGAAAAGTTTTTTCCTCGTGAACTCGACATCTTGACTAAGATTGAAAATCCTCATATCATCCAAGTGCACAGCATCCTACAGCGCGGTCCGAGAGTGTTCATCTTTATGCGGTATGCGGATAATGGAGATCTACTTGATTTCATAAAACGCAATGGAGTCGTGCCAGAAAACCAGGCTAAACTCTGGTTTAGACAGATGGCGAGTGGTCTGCAGTACCTCCACAGCAAAAACATAGCACATCGTGATCTAAAATGCGAGAACATACTGCTGTCGAGACGTTTCAACGTTAAGCTGGCAGATTTCGGGTTTGCGAGGTTTTGTACGGATGGTGAAAATCGACGCGTACTCAGCCAGACGTACTGTGGCTCTGCGGCGTACGCAGCTCCGGAGGTGGTGAGCGGGACGCCCTACAACCCGAAGCTCGCCGACGTCTGGTCTCTGGGAATCATCCTGTTCATAATGCTGAATGCGTCGATGCCGTTCGACGATTCGAACTTGAGGAAGCTGCTCAAGGACCAGATGTCGCGCAACTGGGTGTTCCGGTCGAGGATTCGCGATACGGTGTCTGCGGCGGCGAAGTCGATCGTGCGCCACATCCTGGAGCCGGACATCACGCTGCGGCTGACGCTGGACCGCGTGCTGTCGCACGAGTGGACGCGGCCGCGCAAGGATAAGAGCGCGAGCCTGATGGGTCGGCTGGTGCAGTCGGCGCCGTCTGCGCCGCACTCGCCGGGCAAGCGCGAGCACGACGAGGCGGGCCCCTCGGCCGGCGCCGGCGCGCGCGTCTCGGGCGACCACCGCGAGACCGAGCGGGAGCGCCACGACGACATCAACATGCGCTCCCATGACTGATGTTTACATACCTTCCCCTTACAGTGAAAATATTACGCAAAAAAGTGTTATAATCTTGTAAACTTTCGACCTTCAAAAATCGTAAATTCACTTTATTATTTTTATTTTTTTTACAATTGTCGACTTAACTATTGTTGGTCGTCAATAGTGAAAATAAAGATTTTGTAATAAAACTGCTAAAACAATATTTATGAATTAAAATTAGTTATCCAAACATTCCTTAGACGATATTTGACATCTCTATCAATATGCTAGAGCAAAGGATAGTTTCGCCACTGTCCCAACTGGCTATATACTATAAGTTTGTCACAATATATTTCTTCACCCTTATGATAAATCCATAAACCTTGCTACCGATCACACAAAGACACATACTTATTTAGGTAAATTGGCAGACCAGACGCACTCGTAACATCAATCGCACGCACGCACGACTGACTACTTTTTGGTTTCTGTTATCTAGAGGTGAACAACAGAAATATCATGAAAATAAACCTTTTATTAACATTTTGAAAGATTCCCATCCCTTTCTAAGTACACTATCAGTATCATCATTTTGAATATTGAACGGCATTGAGAATCCCACAACCGCAATCGGCATTTTAATGAACGGCAACATAATTTTGAATGTCACCATCTTAGTATCTTTGTCGAAATCCACGTACACTTTGGACACTTGGTTGATGTATTCTATTCTAAGATATGTGTATTTTGTTTCCAGTTCTGGTTTAACGTGCTGTAACAATGTAAGGATCACATCAAACAAAAATGTTTTAGTTGCGAAAGAGAAAATATTATGTGATGGAAAAAGTACGACATCGTTCTCTAAGCAATTTGACCACGAGGAAGAATCTGTCCATTCCACATAAATTCCAACTTATGATAGCGATTTGGTCCGAGGGAAATATACCTTCCTCGTGGTACCTACAACCAGTTGGAAATTATAGTTGTATCGCAAAATTTATTCCTATGTCGTGAGCAGGATTCGTATATAGGTTGTTATGTTGCTGGGCTCCTGTTTCCGCATTTAGACTCATAATTGGTCCTTGCGTGAATTAGTTTATACTCAAATTATTCTTGTTAGACCAACGTTATGTATTTGTTATGTAAAATCACTATGTAAAAAAAACCAGAAGCACGATTCTGATCGCGCCTTACACTTTTGGTCAGGGAACCCTGTATGTATTTACAGTTAGTCGATTGCAATTGTTTACGAACCGCCGTTTCGGTACCGCCGTTCTGAATAGGAAGACAGGGTTCCCTGTCAAAACGTTAACTTCGCCCTTATTATTCTAAGCCCGAGTACTGTATCTTCGACCCTCACTTACCACCAGTTGAGATTGAGGTCAAACGTGGGTTTAAATGTAAATATACAAAAGTAGAACTTCTTCCGTAGATGTAGGTGGGTTCATCAAGGATCTATCTATCAGCCCGTGTCTGTCCACCGTTGGAAATAGTGACATAGGCCTCTCCCAGGGGTCGCGCTCGCCACAACACTTGATCCTCCGTCTCTCTCATCCAGTCATTGCCAGCAACCTTCTTCAGGTCGTCGGTCCACCGGGCAGAGGCGTCATCAAGGATATTCATAGATTAATAGGTACCTCTACTATAAGTCCTAATTTTCAATGAGTTATTGTTTTGTACAACATACCTACCAGATTAACAGATTAGGCATTCTCAATTTCACTTTGGTAAATGTATGTACATTTCGTTTATTCTTCTTGTTTTAGTGGCATCGAATACCCAATTATTGATAACGGCGTTGGCATTAATGGTATCAGTACATCGAGTATCACTTGTGATTTTTTTTTGTCGTACTCCACTTCTACTTTGGATGATGGGTTAATATATTCTACTCTTAGATACGTGAAGTTTTTCTCCAGGGTTGGGTTGTTGTGCTATAAAAATACTCATAAATATATTGGGTGCTCGTCTCAGTATTTAAGTATGTTGTACTTATGTTTCATTGTGAAAACGAATGCTGATGTTTTGGTATAGAAGGGAAAATATAATTGAAAAATAAAATTAATCGGTGTCGAAAAAGCGCGGGGTCTAAATTATGTAAGGTTTAAACAAAAGTCCGTGAGCTATTAGAAACGCATTCGTGTATCGGGTAAAATCGGCCTCTATCTCTGTCTTACTAAAGTCGTACATTCGTGTATCGTTAACAATAACCAAAGTTTTCAAGACCCTAATGTTCTCTAAAAACTCACGCACTGTAGTAACATAAGTAAGTAATAATTTTTGAAACACGGACTACCTACCTATTATATAATAATATAATAAAGTAAAAAGCTTCCATAGCAATGAAGTATATCAGCAGATGAAATATGGGATATTGTTTAATTATTTTTTATTATTGACTACTAAACTCGCATTTGACTTCGATTTCACCTGATGGTAAGCGACGATGAGGTCGACGATGGAGCATGCGGGTCCAGTAAATGTGTCCTATTCACTCTGGCCTTGAAGATTCCAAGGTTGTAGGTTTCGGGAAATACAGACGCCGACAGGCTGTTTGTTCCATTCCTTAGCCGTTCGCATGAACGAAGAAGCAAATCCCTTAATCGCTTCGTACGAACAGATGGGATATCAACAACATAAGGATGGAACCCCTCCCCGCGCCTGGTAGTCCAAAGGCGGAATGGAGATGCTGGAATTGCATTGGATGCGCACTCTCCGAAATGTATCCCATAAAATACCGATAGACAGGCAACTTTGCGCCGATGTTCCAGACTTTGAAGTCTAGCTTCCACCAGCGATTCGTCACCTATAAGGCGCTTAGCGCGTTTCTCCATATAATTCCGGATATAAAACGACATACTCGTAAAAGTGTTTATTCGCTCAACGTGTCGTAAATTGTTTTAGCTAATAAGCTGAAGTGGACTGGAAATATGCTGAAACAAAGGTTGTTTTAGTTAAAGTTGTAACGTACTTACCGTTACGTTAACTTTATAGATCGGGGTAAAGGCTGGTACTCGATCATGATAAACCAGAGCTACTTCTTCTCCCGCAAGATGAGCTCCTTTTTACGTAGGAAAAGTTTATAAAAGTTTAATAAGTGTGGATATATTTCATGAGTAGGTATTATGCCATAATTACCTACCAAATTCATAAAATCTGACGTGTTCGCTCGAACTTTCGTTAATTAGCAACAGAGTTAAAATATTGAAAAATATTTGGTATAAATGCATGGTCCGTAAAGATATTTTGATTAGGAAAGTACTTATTTACTAAAAGCACGTTTTTTTTTGATTGGCCGTGGATAGGTAGGTAATCATTATTTTGCCAAACCAAAACTAATCAGTAATGAGCATTTTTAATTGTTTTGATTAGTATAGAGTTAACTGATGATTGAATGGTATAAATGGTATGGTCGAACAAATGTGTCTATTATCCGCGAAACGTAGATTTTCAGATCACTCAAAACCAACTAAAGTCCTTTCGATATTAGTTGGCACAGCTCAATAAGAATGAAAGTGTGAAAATGTTTACAATACATGCTTAATGATTAACGCTTAGCATTACTTAGCAAAGGTCGTCAGTTACCGCAATTCGCAGAATACGCAGTGTAGTGGGCGATAGTGTGTCCTATCGTGCCAATTAATATCGAACGACTATTAGATCAATTGATGGGCCTAGCCAATCATATCAATTAATTAAGGCATTTAAAAAAAGTGTCTGGTATTAAGGTTCCACGAATGAAGATGATGTGTTCTTCATTCGTGAGGAAGAAAATGAAGAAGAAATTTTTAAATTTTGTATTCTCATATTTAAACAATAAGAAGCAAAACTGTCAAAAGTAGCCCTTGCACTTTTAACAGTTTCGTGTTTTGTTTCTTATTGTTTCAATATGAGAATACAAAATTTAAAAATTTCTTCTTCATTCGTGGAACCTTACCTAATACCTTTTTTTAATGCCTTACCTAATTAATTGATGTTTTTTTCGACTGGCGGTGCAATGCCTAGTCTTAAGTACTAAGTACCTAATTAGGAAATCGAAAAAACTAGAGTGGGTAAAAAAAAAAGTAAGTAAGTAATACGTTTACGGTCCCATCTTTCTAGACATACCGTATACATACATACATAAACCCACGTCTACAACACAAAATATATAGATATTTTGTGTCCATAATCCCCGAGGGGGTAGACAGAGGAACCACCGACAGGTAGTTCCACTTTTCGCCGTAAGATTTGGTGGACAAACGTAATAGGTGGCGAGCCTATCGCCGTCTACTAGGTGTAGAATAGTACCTATTTATCCACAAAATCGCTTAGTCGCCTCGTATACCCACGGGAAGAGTTGGGATGGTGCTATTCTTTATGGCCGGCACGACACACGGCTAGAAATACCATATGGTGCATAGATTATAGTTTTTATAATCTAAGGTATGGTGGTGTATTAACATTTTACTGAGCCTATAGAATTATTAGTTTAAAACAATAATTCTATTAATACGAGGAAGCAAACCTACTTAGTTCCATAACCATATAATTAAAAAAAAATGTATAAGGAAACTGATAGTAAATGGTCACCGTCGCTCATAGACATTATACCTCTAATAACTTTAAAGTTTTTTTTAATAGATCCCACAATAAAGTTATTAGAGGTATAAATTATTTATTATGTGTTAGAGTGTTTTCGATGCGCTGCTAATTTTGAATACTTAGATACTGCCTCATGTGCCGGTAAATTACTTTGGCTCTCTTGCCCATCGTATCGAAACACAGCAATGCAAACATTGGTAATTTTTGAGGACCTTTGGTATATTAGCTTAGCTCTCGAAATCCTATCATCGTTAGGAACCGTTCTCCATTTCATGCAGAGTACCTATGTATTAAATGATGCCTAGCTATGACATGGGATTCTTCAAAAAGAACGTTAAAAAAGTCCTCTCCGTCCACGGCCGGCAACACACAAGCAATACCCCTGGTACTGCACGTGTCTCTAGGTGACGGTGACTACTTACCATCAGGTGGCCCGTCTGCCTGTTTGTCGTAGCTAATTTATATAAAAAAGTACCTAAAATTAAATACTATATGAAGCAGCGAGCTATGAAGGAAAAAGAGATATTGAAACGACCGTTTGAAGAAAATTCTGTTTATTATTGACAGAATATAGTGAAAAAGGTTTAAAATATCAATTATTTACTTAAACTTAAAATATAATTATTTTACATAAATAAATCTACCTACTTAATTTAATTTAGACATTTGATAGAGTTTCAGTTAGTAGGTACGAGAATAAGCAAGGTACGAACTCGTATTACCTACACACTTTTCCATTGAAAATTGAAATTGAAAACGTTTATTTAGCGCTGTAAACACCAGAATATAGAACACAATACAGAAGTATACAAAGTTTAATACATGCAGCACAGAACATCTGGTGTGGTACAGTGCCAAAAAGGGTACACCAGCTCAGCATAATGCTGAGGCAAGCCACAGCGCTGATTTTCAGCTGGCCCCTCAGGGACTGCACGGACGAAGAAAGCAACATTGCAATATAGAAGGTATCTGTGTGGTAAGGGCCAAATCTCACCGAGAGTTAGGTCATGACTAGGGTCGTCAGGCGAGGATTGTGAAAGAAAAGTTGAGACAATTTGATCCTTAACGCACGTGATACTAATGATACCTTATGTAACATCTGAGAGTGAAAATAATACAAAATTAATTCAGAAAATAAATCCAGTTTCATATTCTTCAACCTTCAGGGCGATTTGGGCCACTTCCTAACTTGTGAAATAATAGCATTGACGGCTTTGGAAATTGTCAAGTTAGGATGAAGACGAGTTAGGAAGTGGTCAACTTTGGAAATTGAAAAGTAAGGAAGTGGCCCAAGTCGCCCTAAAGGTTCTTCAACAGTTAACAGACAAGTAAAACGCCAATTATCGAGTATGTGTTAAATATAGTAGGTAGGTAAATAAGTTAAATGTTAACAATCCTCAAGAAACAAAACCGGTTGTAAGTAAAAATATCTATTAAAAAACGGTCAAGTGTGAAGGCTCGCGCCCTGAGGGTTCCGTACAAACTTAATTATGTAGATAGATTTAGATACCTACCTACATAGTATGAGAAAATATATTAATATTTAAAAAAACACATTACTTAAAAACTTAGTAGGTAGGTATTTTACAAATAAATATTTCATTAAGGCGAGTAAACCCGCACTTACTCCATCTTCGGCCTCACCTTCACTTATAGTCGGTTGTAAGTAAAGTAATCATACCTACTCAAAGCACCGTACATTACTCTAGCGATAACTCTAAATTAAAAAATTAAGATACCCTCGACTTACCATTGTGGATATCATCTTACTTTTTCCTGGTCATCATCAGGGCCTTAATGCTCCAGACGCGAGAATGGTATCATGGTCCTAAACATTTTTAATGTTTAAAGTTAATTGTGCTGTGAGAACTTGCTTCGTACCAAATTACATGATTCTAGGTCAACGGGAAATACGCTATAGGTTTTGGGTGTGGGTAGGTATATAATATCAAAATATATGACATATGACCGTATCTTTTGATTCCATTTAGTTAGAAGCTTGAATTGTTTACAGCACTAAGGGACCATAGACCTTAATTAAGTTATTGATATTAATTTCAACTTGATACCTCAACCCTTTCCTGAAAAAAAGCGTCTTTGCAGATGGACAGACAGACAGGCGGACAACAAAGTGATCCTATAAGGGTTCCGTTTTGTCCTTTTGTGCTACGGAGCCCTAAAAATGTGAAACAGTATATACTTTCATATCAATCATGTACTCATATATATATAGGTAGGTAAGTATTATCAAGAATCAACAGTTGCCAGTATAAACCTAAATTAATTGCTTGTATAGAGTTTGTAATCCTATTTGCCAAAATATTACCTTTCATTCAGAGTACTGGGTGGTCACTCGATACTATTATGTGTGATGACGAGTTATTAATCACTCTGCTTCGGACATTGATGCTGCATTGAAAACGACCCTAAAAATATTGTTTACATATAATTTACAGCATTTCAGGGTCTATATTTACTGTGTAAGCTATCTTCAAACAGTCTTCAGTTTTAACAGAGGTTGGCAGCTGGTGGCAAGGTGATTCGAGGTGCTGTATAGAAAGTATCTTGTATCGAGGGCCACGTTGGATTTTTGTTCGCTGCGTCAACGGATTATAATATATTATAACTCTAAAATCTTATATTATCTTATGATCCTTTGAGGATCTTTTGTGCCTACCCCATTTTATACACTGGTCATCTCAGTGTGCAGGTTTCCTCACGATGTTTACCTTCACCGTCAGAGCAGTCGGTAAATGTACGTAAGTCTTCGAAAAATACGAAAAACTCATTGGTATGTACCAATGAGGCAGTGCACGGTTTCGAATCCTGATCTCCCGCATGGGAGTCCGGTGCCCTAGCCACTGTGCCGCCGACGCTCTTATAACTCTAAAATAATATTTAAGAAACATTGTGGATATCCCCTTACTTTTTTCTAGTCATCATCAGGTTTTCAAGATTCCAGATGTGGAAAGGACATCATGGTCCTAAACATTTAAGTTCAAAATCGAACCCTATCTGCTACCGTTCCGAAGATACCTCAGTGATCAAAGATACACTAACTAAGATGAAACCCTTGATCTAATTTTTATTAGAAACATTGCTAAGAATACTCTCGACGAAAGCCTCTGTTACATGAAAAAAAACCCGAATTAAAACAGATTATCGGGAGTTTACGTACGGCAATTATGAACAGGAGCGAATTAATCACTTAAATTACATTTCGGAGTTACTTTAAGTTGACAGTTTGCAATTTCACAGTAACGAGGCAATCTACACATCCATTACAATAATAATACATGCCATATTATATTACGGGAAATATGCCAGTTTTGTTCACTTTGCGTTCACATTGGGCGACGCTCCCTGTCATCTCTCCCTTTAGTTTATAACTCTGTCATTTTAAATCTAATTTCAATAGTCTAAGCCTCGGACTTCACGTGTCCGGTTCCAGCCCCGGTTCGGTGAGCTGCAACCAATCACAGAAACTAATTTTTATTCATTGAACAAATTACTTGATAGATACGACTAAGATTTTGGTTGAATTTAACAATTTCTTGGTTGAAGTGAACAACCGACTTAACATACTCGTATTGAAACAAGTTCTTGTTTAAAGTAAACAAGCTTTTCTTTCAGTAAGCCATTCAGACACTTTTGGGCTGCGATGAGTGAGCGCGTGCGACTATCTACTATCTGAAACTCATCAACTCCCTTGAACCCTACTCGAAGCAGCGAACCAAATCGTGGCTGGAACTGGATCCGTGAAGCCCCAGCATAATTCACTACCTTTTACGATGATATTGTATGTGGCGGAGCTCAACTGAGTCCAACTGTACTTGATTTTGACTGTATGATACAAGTTGTCGTAATCCACTTTGGGGGAAGACAGCGACTTTATGGTTACCTTCACGTAGTTGATAGTTACATCTTTAGGTTCCTGTCGGAAAAGGATTTAGATTATTTTTTATATGTTATTGAAGTGGAGAGAAAGCGATCAACAAACACGTTCTCAGTACACGAACTTGGTATATCTACCAGTTAAGATTTTAGTCTGTCTGGAAAAAATATGGCATGAATGACAGGTAAGCGGAGTAGAACAAATTCGACGCTGAAGATTTTAGTTTTTTTCGATATACGTCGGGATAAAAAAGAAATTAACACAACCCTGTAGTATATTAATTTTATTTTTTAATGGCGTGTGTGTTGGATTACATATTCTGACCATAACTCGCTAATTTATTAAGTACATACGGGAATTTCGATAGTTGTTTCAGGTTGTAAAATGCCAATTTCACCATCTCTAGTGTAAACGACTGCTCCTTCGTCGCTACCTGTGAATGCGATATAAAGTAGGTCTATAAATAATACACCTACCTACCTTTGTTTGCAAATAAATCAATTACGTAGAGAGTCATGTAGAGTCGAGATCATCATCATTATTAAGTCGCATTCTCCTGATGAAGGACGCGAATAGTTGCGAGCACTACAGAGTAACCCTAACATGTCAAAGACATTTTTTATGTATTGCATTGCAAATAGGAATTTACAGTACATTTTTGCAACATTATTTTTTTTAAATATTTCTACCACACATATCTTTTAAAATATTGACCACTACGCCACCGAGATGCTCTTCGCCAACGCTCACGACGATCGAAATTTTCTCCAAAACTAGTAATCAATTTGTAGAAATATGTGTAGACTTAAGTAAAAGTTTGTTTACGAGACTCGTGTTAGGTTTGTGTAGTGGTAGTGATTATGCTGATCACTTGGAAAGAAAAAGTAGTCTACCTTCCCAAAGGGCTGAAAAAAGCCATGAAGGAACGAACGCCCGCCCCTCTGAGGTTGAATGTCAATTGGTAGTCGTCATCTACTTATCTACACCCCTAATTTATTGACTAAATTCCATATATTACTGTAATGTTACAAAACGTTGTACATAACGTCCCTTATCTGAATTACAAGTTCCTATACCACAACTATAGTATATCTATACCTACCTACATACTAAAACCACATTTTATAAATCCCGTAAGTACTACTAACCTAGTTTCAGAGAAAAGTGCGTATCGTGATTCGTACTTATACCTATAAATTTAACCTTACATATTCTATCTGGACTTACCAAATTCGTACACATAATCTCCACTCACTGCTGTCGTACTGGATATTAATAATAAATAAACTAAGCTCAATGATAATGATTTCATCTTTATTTAACTGCTTTCACATTCAAACTTGCACGAATGTTATCCTTGAATACTGTCAGAGTTAAATAGGTATACCTACGTAATTGGGTATAATAAGGCGTTGCATATTTATAAATTAGCGTAAATAACTAACTATAACTGTTTTGCCTATACAAAATTATTCATGGTTGACAGGTAATCTTGGAAATGCTTGCAGTTTTTCACAGGACGCGGATGGGTAGAGAATAAAATCTGCTACCTCGTCAATCTACACTTTTTAATTTTGAGGTTTAATCAATCAGAGTGCCTTGTACCTTGTTTCAATGTGGTACTGATACAGAGTAGAATTATCTGGTTTTACAATTGTTTTTTGGTACTTACGAGTACTTATTGGTATATGTTATCATCATCATAGGCCTTATATACCTATGTACTTACTTTGAAAAATAAATTAAAGAGCGTCCTAGTCCAAGGACAACAATTCCACAGAAATACCAGTCAACGTATTCAGTTCTAATGCACAGAGAATGAGCGTCGTCGGTTGCGTTAGAGGATACCGGATTTCCATACGTAAGGTCCGGGTTCGAAATTATGTACCAACGAGTTTTTTGGTATTTTCGAAGACTTAACGTTTAAGTACATTTGCCTTCTCTAACGGCGAAGGAAAACATTATTATTAACTCTTTATTGTACACAAACATTATAATACAAACTTATACAAAAATATGTGAAACACAAAGGGCGTGACTTAAACATTGTGAGGTAACCTGATTTTTGGAAATGTCATGTAATTTATAAAAGTTTACGCAGGTACTTAGTGAAATTCACCAATCAGTACTGGACTTGCACGGTGGATTTTATTTTTATTTATTTTCTATTAGGGAAATAAACAGACAAATACATAACTACAATAGACTTAGTATACATAGATAAAAAATATGCTAATAATAAATTTCCACTTATAAAAACGTTTCACTTTTGGCCCGTATACCCCTTGTACAAGAGGAGGCCTGCGCCCCGACAGCATAAAGCTGCTGAAAGACAGTAAAGTAAACACATCATTTATGGGTCACTGTGTACGATATTATAATAAGATACCTGATACTGTAATAAATATGACAAAGAAAAAAATTAAGACCCATATAAGTAAAGAGGGTTATTATAAAATAATTGACTACCTACTTAAATGATAAAGAGACTTGGTCCTAAATTCAGCTCCAGCTCTGCACATTGTGTACATAAATGATGAATTCATAATTATTGTAAGATATATTTATTTCAAAAGATGCGCTGCTGAAAGTTTCTTTCTTCTTCTTGCTTCGCCTTTCTGTACCTTATGAAGCGGTGGAGAGTATAAAAATGACTTTGACATTTTGATTTGATTTGAAAGGATGACACATAGATAATGGTTAAAATCGGGGTCCAGTCCAAAGAATAGACAGGTACTTACTGTAATATGGACTAATAAATAAATGAAAAGACCTGCTTTAAATAAGTGCTATTTATTAAATTGTTACAATGTGAAAGTGCATTTAAAGTATTAAATCCAAATTAAAGAAATAAACATTAAGAAATTGTGAAATCAGAAAACAATATTTAAAACATTAATAATTGTAACATGGTGTACGGCATAGTATTAGTAATCTACACCAAAGTGTCAATCTCGGCAACATGAGGAACCATGGTTTCGTTGACGAGATGGGGCGGTACATTGTGGCTGCAGAGCTGGTATGTGGTGATGACGGCATTGCCGATGAACCGTCCGCTGGGGTCTTGGCGAACAACGTGGACGTAGTCGTCAGTCATGGTGAACTGAACCTGAGGTGGGGCAGCCCAGTCGCAAGCGATGGTCACCGCTTTGTTCACTGTTGGTGGGTTCACGCAGAACATCTGGAATTATGCGCAAAGTTAGAATACTTATATGTAACTACATTAAGGTTTGTGAGATTTAATAATGGTCGTATGGAATATCTTTTGGGTGAAATAGTTTTAAAAATTATTCATGCGACAGTGTCTTTTACATTTTCTCAGATTTCCCTGGCTCCCACACTAGGATACCCTGTGTTGTGGGGGCCGGTCTCTTCCGATAAAAACTACTGTGAGTGTGGTAGGTGTCTCGTTCTTATCTCTAGGGGAATTTTATTATTTTATGACCGGAGAAAAAGTATACATCACTGTAAGGAATGATAGCAATTATCTGACTTGTGTCTGGCTATTGTGAAATTCGACTACACATCATTTCACAAGGCACTTGATATACAATCATTGATATACAATCAATCATTGCTTGACAGTGAAATAAACTACAATAATTCCACATAATAATTCGAAATAATAGAAATAATAGAATGTTATGTTTACTGCTTTAAACATTAAAAATATATTACTGTATTGCTTGGATTTGCGTGTTCAATACCAAACTTCACGCCATGTAATTATTCATCCCCTTTTCCTAGCCCGGTGAATCGAACGAATTTGCTACTACTAAATCAGAAGATTCTTGAACAAATTCGTGCTATTTTATCTTCTTTAGATAACGTGTTGTTTCAAAGAAAGAAAATACAGGAAAGTTACTCCTACAACAAGCAAGTTTAGGTTTGATCGCCTTTAACTCTACCTAAATAGCAAGGAAATATTCAAAGTAGAAAATAGAAAATAAGTAGATAGTAGGTAGGTGTGAAATAAAGATAGAAGTAACAAATATTTAAAAAAATCTTACTTTTTGGTAAGCCTCACGTTGCCCTGGTAAAATATAAGCGACGGGATAATTGAACTTGAAACTGGATTGGTAGTCCGTATCTGAAATTACAAACAAAAAGGTAAGCTTAAAAAAGACTGCTGACAAATTTTAGAGACAGCAGAAAATTTATTTAAAAAATAGAGAATTAGGTTATTTAGTATGTATAGGGTATACCTTTACTGAGATGTGTGCAGTGAGGCGGAGACGCTGTCTTCAGTTTTCCTTCCAGTGCCCCAACAAAAAATAAAGCACAAAATAAAATCGGCAGAGCAGACATAATGCTTACTAAACAAAACCTGCGAGCTAGAACAATGTAACCGCTATAATGAGGTCACGTAGTTAATACGGGAGCAGTTTTATAAATTATGTAGTTATAAGTATTTGCCAGCATTATATATAGGTGACATAATTATTTTTATCCATTATGAATTGTGGACGTTAATTAGATAACACTGTTGTTATTATAATTAACTGTTTCATGGAATAGTTTTGCTAATTGAGGGCGGCGTTGTCGGAAAAGTGTGCCTAAAATATTCCCCACAACAAAATAACTTGACAAAACTTATTGGTCGATATTAGACAGCGACATATTATATTAGGTGTCACACTATATTAGGTAGGTAGTGCTGGGATGTACTTCGTCTTTTGTGTTCAGCGCTTTGTAACGCGTTCCTTACGCACCTTAGGCGCAAAACTTATACAAGGGTGAGCCGACCGGCGGCGTGCCGTCAGCGCGCCCGCGCCGCCTCTGTCTGTTTTGCACCCGTCGCTTTCATACATTTTGTATGCAAGTAGATTAAAAGCCGGCCCGCCGGCCGTTGTGCCTGCGTTCCGCCCCCTTCAAACTATTTTCATACAAAATATATGAAAGTGAAGCGGCGCAAAATAGACACAAGAAGTGTGCCAACCGGCGTGCCGTCAGCGCACCCCTGCTTGTTTTGCGTTTTACATGTACCTATATTAAGCAAGTTTATAAATAAGTAGGTAGATACCTACCAGACACAAAGATATTTCTTTAAGGCTCAACCCTTAGCGATAGTAGCGCCACTTCAAAAAAAAATATTTTCAGTAGAAAGCGAATGTGTCAAAAGTGGCAAGTTGACACATTCGCTTTCTACTTCTTATTGTTTGACTATGAGAATACAAAACCATTATTAATAAATTCTTCTTCATCTGTGGAAAAATTCTGATGTCGCCTTTTTTGATAAATGTCTTAATTCAGGAGAAATGATTTTTTTTTTCTGGATTAGCGCTTTTATGTGCCATAAGTGTTTTTAAAAAAAATGTATTCTTTCACATAACAATTATTATTAACGATGACTATAATTACCTATTTATGTACTTATTATATATGTATTTATGTATATGTATTTATTTATGTACTTATTATTACCTATTTATCTTGATCTGCTTGTGTCTTCTTCATCTCTTCAATAACATGCCAGAGTTCCGCATGATACAGTGATGCTGTTTCGATTTCTGTTTCCGCTGCTTCAACTGTTTGATGAAAATAAGTAATAAATAAAAGGTAAGTATTATTAAAGATAAGTCAGTGGACAGTTATACATATCATAATAGAGGCCCGACGGAATGACCCTCGTACCCTGGAAGATGGGACGGCCTTTGGTGTAGGACGCCACCTGCGTCGACACCCTTACCCCGTCTCACCTTCCAGCCACTTCTTATAGAGCCGGCTCTGCGGCCGCTGCTGCAGAAACCCTCAAACGGCGCAAATATACTAATCTGGGTGAAACATACATATTTGAGCCGTTTGGGGTTGAAACATTGAGACCCTGGGGCCCGGGAGCGCACCGCGTCTTCAAGGACCTCGCAAAGCGCCTGGTCGACGCGTCAAAAGACCCAAGATCTGGCTCCTATTTGGCCCAGCGGATTAGCTTAGCTATCCAACGGGGCAACGCAGCCAGTCTCCTGGGTACACTGCCGGGGACTTAACCCAATTTTTTTATCTTTAGCTTTCTTAGCCTTAGTTTAGTTTTGGCTTTAGTATTATTTTAGTGTTATATTATATTATATTTTCTATAGATTAGTGTTATAATAAATAATCTTAATATACCTATAGTCTAGGAGAAGGAGATAAGAAAACAATCTCGTGCATAGTGCATCGTACCTATATTGCAGCAACCAAACCTGAAATTCAGAGTTTGCCCCATAAGTGAAAGTTGTTCAGATATGGACTGAACACCTTCTTTTCGGGACTATACTATATTTCGTTTTGTTACACCTGTTAAATAAACTAAAAAGACTTACTGCGCAATTGTTTTACGATTACAAGAATCTTGTTTAATTTTGCTTTATCGGATTCTAATTCGCGTTGCACGTACTCATAGAAATCGGGAGAATTTATGTCAATATAATCAGTGAAATTCATAGGTTGCTCAGAATTATTCATTTTAAATTATTTTGCCTTTGCGTTCGTTATAATAACAATTAAATAATAACAATAATTATTTAATTAGGTTTTGTGTCGGTTTAGTTTCATTGAATGAAATTTCAATAAAATGGCGCGCTTTTAACTTTCTTTCCGGTTCCGGTATCATTTTCGTTTAATAAATTGAAATAAGCTTCGAATGCACGAATGCACATGTGGCCAGTCACTTGTTATTTTATTAGAGTGCGTTCCCAAACCAGTCGAATTAATCACGTTGACATTCCATTGCTTGTTTTGAATAAAAATTCATACATTTTCAGCTGTTAACGCGGCAATGGTATACACATAGTTGTCAACGTGAATTATATAATCATAATACGTACTTTGAATAATAAAATGTATAAAAACCCTCGCCATACATAATACGGAATTAAATGACACTATTTTTTTTCATAGCGAACTCTAAGGAGTTTTAAGGAGATCTGTGATAAGTCACAGATTATAAAATTATGTACCAATGGCGCCATCTTGACTTTAGTCCCTGTCAGCTACCTACTCTCCTTTTATGTTGTTATGGAAGTTTTTCAGGATTTTCCTTAGGGATTTTCAGACCAAACCGCTATTTCCCAGTATTTCCTTACATTCCGTTCTTCTTGTTGTTACTTTGATTTTTTTAAATGTTTTTGTTACGGTTCTGGGTTCAAGCCCTTTAGAGCCACTACACTAGAGTATTGCCGTTTCGCGAGATGTTCCCCAAATTGGGGATTGATTCATGAGGTTTTTTTGTGCGAATTTTTTGTACATCAAGTGGCAAGGAAAGTGCGTTAGTCAAGTAGCAAGGACAGTGGCGAGTGCCTGCCCTGACAAAAAGTCAAACAACGTTTGGATCCACTGACAAGGCAGCTTGCAAGCCAACTTGACTCGCCATTTACACTACTGTCCTTGCCATTTGATTAACGCACCATCCCTTTACATATAGTTCATTTTTCATTAGCTGTAGATGTCAATGTCAATGTGGTGTTTGATAAGTACCTACCTAATGTAAGTGGTATACACAACTAGTGGTTTCTTAAAATTCAGAATTTAGAAGAATGACGCTATCGTTACTTTTTTGTAGTGACATTTCGAATTCGAAATAAAAAAAGTATTGTACCAATATTATTATTGCTTCTGGTGAGGTTGCCAGATCGAAGTGTAAATTCATTTAAAAAATGTGTAAGGTAATTTTTAATACTACATTAACATATTATTGCAGTAAGTAAAAATATAAATAAAATTGCTGTAAATAATATTCGAAGTTGTTGTGAGCAGTTTGTACCTATAATGTAAATGCATCTGCAGCACAATTTAAAATTTTGGAGTTGGTATCATTTGCAGAAAATTGATATTGACGAGTCCTCGGACCATTTATTACACTGGTCCGAGGACGAGTCTATCAAAATGAGTTTGGCCCCCCATTTTTTAAAAGAAAGCATTGATTTTGGGTATATTCTAGATTTCCGAACGGCAACACTGTTGGTCCTGTCATGTCAATTGTCAACCCAACCCCACTGTCATTTCTTTATGTCACGCGCATGGTTATTTTTTTGTTTGCGATTGCGATTTTCACGTTTTCCATAATTATTTACTCATGTTTTCCCACTGAAAACGTACGGGAAATTAGTGTTTTAAATTATTTGATCCAAGTACTTGTTCAAGATGATGAGCGACGACGATCGTGACATTGATATTGAAAGTGATGTTGGTGTTTCATTCTTCCTAACATCAATATTTTGTAATACTATTTGCTTCCCCCTAACCTGTTCCTTGTAATTTCAGGCTGAAAATGACTCGGATTCTCGCACACACGCCAGGAATAGTCTTGGTGGAAGTGGATATTACTCTCAGGTAAACAAAAATAAACAAATTTTATGGCTGATTCTACGTTGGTAGGTAACAATTTACTACCTAGCTAGACTAAAAGCCTAGCCAATTTTTACATAATTATTACAATTAAAATTTCAGGCAGAGAAAAGGGCTCACCACAACGCTTTAGAGAGAAAACGAAGAGACCACATAAAAGACAGTTTCACTTCTTTACGTGATTCTGTACCTGCCCTTCAGGGAGAGAAAGTGGTATGTAGTAATTATTTCTTACATTATTAGCAACAAGTTGAAAGTCGTCTATGGCAAGCTGTGCTGTGCTTTATTTTATATAGGTTTATTTGTTTTTGAGTGTCCATATCAATAATTGCTCGTTGGATCATGGCCGTACCCCCTTGTGCAAAAGGAGGCCTGTGCCTCAACAGTGGATACATTAATAGGCTGATGATGATGATGATATCAATCATTCCATATGTTCACTATAGTTTCTGTGACAATTAAAAATGTATAACATAAATTGGTTGTTTATACTCGGATCAGAAAAATAAACCTCTGTCAAGAGGTAGGTAGGTACACTATTTGTACTTTTGTAGTCTGAACAAAATAGTTCCATTTAATTCTGCAATTTGGTGAGGGTTTTCATGTTTCTGATCAGGTTATATAAATATAATATTATTATTGTTTACAAATGAATCTAATGATTTTAGGTTATTGTTATCTTATCTATTACTATTCATTTATAACTTGTAGTAAGATTCCAGAGGAAATAAACAATGTCTGATCAATAATGTATCTAATATGTATATTAATATTTTTAGGCCAGCCGAGCACAAATATTGAAAAAGGCAGCGGAATACATCCAGTTCATGAGGCGGAAAAACAACTCTCACCAGGCAGATATTGAGGATCTGAAAAGGCAAAATAACTTACTAGAGACCCAGAGTAAGTATTAGCGACATTAAGCTTTTTTTGTTAAGTTCGTAGTCTTAGCATTTTGTGGTCAGCATTCCAACTCTGATTGGCATGTATGCTCAACAGCAGAACTACACCAATTGCGAACACTGACTGCAAAACGCATGAGCGCTTTCTGTCGGAATGGGCCCTTATATAATATAGGTGTTGGTGTAAATAGTGCAAATACTATAAGGGGTGAAAGTACGCCAATATGAATATGAAAATATGCCAATTTTTTATGCTTATGTAACAAAAACATTTATAGGAATCCCAAACAAAACTGACCTTGTCTATCAAAAGTCGAATATTACATATTTTCAAATTTTTCTAAGTACTTTATATGGTGCTCTTTAATGTACATGCATATCCTATACGAGTAGAGTACTTCTATCTGATATTATTTCAATTTACGGATCTGAGGATCTGAAGTAGGATCTAACACTACACCCTTATGACTTGACCTCTGTTCAACTTGGTAGTGGATACAATTTAGGCTCAACGGATTACTCAGCCAGATACTAAACTGATTAAAAACAGTATTCGTGTGAATAAACCGAAAATAAGGGATAATACTGGATTAAACCATTTTCGTTAAAGATCAGCTCATAAAAAAATAAAGATAACCGTTTTTGTACTAAAGATAGATAAATATTTAAATAAATAATGTATTCCTATTTTTAATAATATTACAATAAATGATATGTCATTCATACAAAATTAAAATGATAACAAAAACAATAATAATGAATTCATGATATGTAGTCAAAATTAATTATAATAATAGCTTGATGTGTCTTCCTTCAACGGATGTGTTGTCCACTGTACAGTGGAAAACACATCAAGCTGTACTCTGTGGAACCCTCTTGCAATAACTTTTGGTATGATCCTTGACATTCGTATGAAAATGTCAAATGAAGTTAAAGCGACAAAGTACTAAAGGGTATAGCTAGAGGTGCCTTCCACTGTATTAAGGATATGTTCCAAAACCAGTTGAACTGGCTGTCAACGTGAATTATTTCAACTGGTTATGGAACACTCTCTAAATAGGTAGATTTAATAATGTGACAATAATTATCAATTTCAGTCAGAGCATTAGAAAAGGCTCGAACAACAGGCAACTACATGGATGCGCACGAATTGGGCCTCGGCATCAAGTCAGAGGGGAGCTCACATGACACCGACAGTTCTGACGGAGAGGGCACCACTCGCCGCGTCAAGAAATTGAAGATAAACGGTCTCAATGTGTAGTTTGGTATGTACTGCAATACTGGTTGTTTGGCTCAGTCTTAGTAAACCATGATTTTGAGGTCATTATGATTACTTTGATAATTACTATTGGGACATTCCGATTGCTCTGGCAGATTAGACGGTCCACGAAGTTTTTCTTTTCCAATTGATTGGATCAATCTGAAAACTAGCAATTTTCCTGTTTATTTGCTCCCATTGATCCGATTGTGTAAATTAAGAGTACTGACAAAAACAATATTTATTTATAAGTAAATCACGAAAAGAAAATGAGGGGCACGGGGCGTGATGACCGCCCGGTAGTTACGCGGTTTACCTATAGTAGTCTCATCGCCATCACAATGATCAGATCATGTGGAAAATAAAATCCCCGTGGACCGACTAATTGGACAGTGCGATTGGAGGACACGGAATGTCTATTACTGTCACTACAGTCATTAATAGTTGAAGAAAACTTACAGCCATTGAATAAAATCATGGCGCAACAGTTCTTAGGGATCTCTACCCTGAAGGGGAAATGGAACCCCATTGCTGTTGCTTCGTCGTCCGTCCGTTCTTCCATCAATCCGTTTGTAAAATCATGTTTCGGATGATGCAAGTGCAATATGCATAGCAATGTTTTACTAAGGCTGACCCATCTTATTGTTCTGTTTTGTGTAATTTTTATTGATAAGTCTTTTAGTCTTGCTGAATTTTCTTACCAATCTCAGATCAAAGCATTTTCAACTTCACATGTTTTGAAAAGCAATAACACAGAAAAAAACATTACTGGTTTTTATAACAGCTGCATGCATACTTTGCATGCAGCTGTTATAAAAACCAGTAATGTTTTTACCACCACTACTGTACTATGTTTAGTGTTAAAAACTGTAATACCCTAAGTCATTTGTAAATATTAGAGAGAAAATATGGGTGTAGTAAATTAAGATACTTAGAAAAGATTAACTTTATTTTTTATACAGTTTGTAATTATGTATACCCTGACCAGGAATATAAGAACCATGTCATGAACCGTGCACTGGTACTTTTATAATCTGTGTTTAGCGCCCAACCTGAGATTGCAATGAAAATAAAAAGTTCAATCCCGCAATATGGCGACGGTGTTTTTTATATTTCTGGTTAAAATTTACTCTAGCTATACCGATATTACTTTCACAATTATGTGTGCATGGATTTATAGATCCAGCACATTTTAGTAGCAACTTACGTAATAAGTATATAGGAAAGTAATAAATTAAAAATAAGAATTCTTAGATACATTTTAAGTAAAATATTATACTTAAGTAAAATTTCGCCAGATGCTGTAATAAACTCTTATGTATGTACATATGGACATGAACGGATCAACTTTATAATTGTTGTTTTCGACGTTTCTGAGAAGTTATGTATTATTTTACGATTTTGTTTTGTTATTTAGGAAAAGTTGTTCATAATTATATTTTACGATTGTTTCTAACATTGCATAATATTTTTTTGCTAACAAGTTATGTTACATGCAATTTTGCATTTGGCTGTAAAATTCAATTATTTCGGTGTAGGTATGTGTATAAAGCACTGCCCACATAGAGTGATATATCATCTGTACTGTGGTTATTACTGTTCCTAAAACCATAAAATGATATAATAAATGAAGCGTAAAACAGAGACAACGCTATATCAAGTCGTATTTTGCATTTCGTTCTGGTAGGTCGATCATGATTATATCATTTTCATGAGTTTGAGAATGGTAATAAGATCACTAGACTGGTATAATGTATCTACAGGTTAGTGATTGTGACTAACTTTTGAGTTCAGTAAAAAAAATGATATGAAGCTTTCTGTCAGAGCCGACAGTGCTTCTGGTAATGCTTTTTAAATAAATAAGTAATGATACGAGTATGTTTATTTCACAAAGTAGTATTGCTGGCTGTCTAGCCACGGTGACGGTGACCACTTACCTTTAGGATGTTCCGTCTGTCTACATGCTTTTTGTCTACATGCTTTTTGTGAACCGAGATTTGGGACGTTTTTCATGGGTTTTCTTTTCGTTAAATTGTCCTTTCCCACTATTACACTACTGTTTAACAATCAGAGTATTCTTACTTATTTGGTAAGTAGTAGAGGGATTTTTTTAAAGGAAAAAGTAATCGAGAAATAAAAATAAAACCACTTCCCGAAGACTCCCCAAACTGTCACAGTCCCACATGTGTTGGGGCGACGTAGTTCTTTGTTTTTGATAAATGTAAAACCCCCTATAGTCCCGTTGTTACACCCTGTTTATACTGCCGCAACAGAGTAACCATTCCAGTACTAAAGTTGGAAACCACTGAAAACTAACTAATTTTACCTTAACTAAAAGTAAAATTTAAGGAATGGACAACACGTGGTTATTACCAAAAGTTAATTAAGCCGATTGTTTTGTTAAGATGTTTAAAGAACATTCACTACAAACTTGTTAGATGTAAGTTAGTCTTCTTGAACAAATTTTTGTTTTGTTTCTTTACATTACATGCCTTCAGTATGATTTTTAAGAGTAGAATTTGAAACTGTTATTTAAAATGTAATTGTACAGTAGACGACACATTAGTACTTTTGTTGGGAAATAAGGAAAACTCTATATGAGAACGTGAAAAAGTTTAATCTCAAAAGATACTTATTGTATTTAATGCCATCTATTTACTTATAAAATAGCCAGTAATTCCAACAACAGTATTCCAGTATTCCATTTCATACGAATGTACAGGAATCATATAACAAAAACTTTTTTGCGTTCCACAGAGTATAGTTTGATGTGTCTTCCGCTGTACTACATTTATATGGATCAAATGGTGAATCGGTACATTTTGAACGGGAAATAAAATTATGGTTTCATTTTTTTTCTACTATCTGATTTTGTTTTATATTCGTTATCTATGAATATTCTGTACAATATTTGTACGAGTATGTCAATGTAAAGAAGAGATAATAATTTTAAGGTTAAAGGTACACGTATCACCTCGGCACCAGATCAGCATCGCCTCAACTCGAGCCGTTCAGTATTATTTGTATGAAACTCCATACTGCAACGCAAACTAATCACCATTGTAACGGAATCGCCTCGCCTCGGGACAAGCTAGTGAACCGCATGCGGTTCGTGGTCAACTCGCAGTCACCGCGCTTACGTCTCGCCGTCGCCAAGACTGAACATGACTCGACGCGAAGACTGCCTGTGGGTTTATCGGAAGTATACTCGTCTACGTCAAGCCGTCAATCGCCGACACCTCGGAGGTGCTGAGCCGCACCGGTAATGTGCGTCGGATTGACGCCTGGTTGACGGCGAGGCGGTGTTGATCCGGTGCCGAGTTGATACGTGTGCGATAACCTTTAGGTATTGAAGGAAGGAAAGAACCAACTTCTATGTTCTTTTTGTTAAGAGAATAACTGTAGATGTGTAGCCTGACAACAATGGCTACAATTTCATTTGTTCTAGAAGACTAAAATAACTTTAATGAAAATATAAAATACTCTGTTACATTTGTATTTTATTTTAATACTAGTTCCAATAATACCTACCTATTGGTGACTGTCCATTAAGAGATATAGGTATGTAATTTGCTACATACCTACAAAATTATTGATTTGATTATAATCTAAACAGTATGATTCGTATCGTGTTGAGCAATGATTTTGAAATTGATAATTATCCCTACCGAATTACCCTGATAGTGGTCAGTTATCACCTACACCTCTCTATTTGCCGTTTTGTGTACACCTTAATTTTCTTCAGCGCGGCATCAGGTTCATAAAGTCTATTTGCTCCATTTTTCATTTGACATGGCTAAGAACATTCAGCAGATTAGGCTTCGCCCTATGCAGACTTCGCCTTCGGCCTCTCCAATACTCTCCATAGCTATCTTAAAATGCCTAGCTCAAAATCATTTTCATTTGTTTTTTGGCCGCCATCAAAATTTTTTTTGTCTCTTGAAATGTCTCAGGATTTCCTACAACTTTAGTTAGAGAAAACCCCATCTAACTATTATAGTTTCGGTGGGCTGGTAATCTTCCAATTCTTCCAGTTTCATATTGTGAAATTGAAATTCACTTACTTTCCTGGTCATCATCTGATCCTCAAAGTTTCAGATGAACCTAAACATTTGAGCACAAATTCGAATCATCTAGCTATTACCGTTCCAGAGATCCCATCTGACATCAAAGATACTCCACTCCTACTCCAAAGTCTTGGAAACCACTGGTCCAATTTTTATCAGACCTAGCTAAGAACAAAATGCTCTATTAAATAAGAAAAAATCGGGCCTAAATCGGATCAGTTGTTTGTTTTTTTTAAGGCAAAGGGAACTGAGCCCATACAGCCATGTCTGATGTAAACAACTCTTTCAAGTCTTCATTAAAATGCTGGTGTGACACATTTCAATGCTATCTGGGAGAATCTTCCACGCTTTTGCACCATCTGGACCAAAGAAGAAGGCGTCCCGGACGCAGTATGGCTCTTCAAAATCCAGCCAAGTACGGATCGGGCTGCAGCGTCTTATTTGACTTTACTTCACTGTCCCACACATAACACATTAATCACATTTTGTAGACGTTCTTCGAATAAAAAACACCATTCTTACTTGAAAAGCACTACTGTAAAACAATTTGCAAGACAACGAAAAAAAGCTGATGTGGACGCAACAAAAGCGCGGGAGAAACTTCCTAAATCGGATCATCCGTTGTTTAGTTATGATGCCACAGACAAACGGTTCAAACTTATAACACGCCCTCCCTCGATCGGTCGGGGGTTAAAAAGAGGTTGTCTGTTTTGCTATAAACACATTACTTTTAATTTTATTTGAACACCCGGTGCAGCATTTTTTTGGGAGTACCGAGACGGTTTGAGCTAATGGACTTTACACCTCTGCTGTAAGACGCTCCATTTTCTCTGTTCTCCTGTAAAGCTCTACATACTAAAAATTGTACACGTTTGAAACAAATGTACCTATATCCAACAAAATAACAACTTTTTAGAGAAATAGTAATAATACTTATTTATTTACTACTTAGTTACTAAGTAATTATTTCTGGCCTCAATTAACCCCAGTGCGACGCAATAGATAAAATATTTTTTATCAGTTTTGATTTTTTTTAAAACGCTACAGGTATTTCAATCAAATCAAAAATATCCAAAGTAATTTCTACGGTAGGTACTGCACTAACCCTACATGCCATATTTTATTCCTAACCGACTAAAATATCTTCCGGTAATAGGCAGCTCTCGGAGTCCTCTCAGAATTCCCAGAAGTCTACTTGATTAGTTTGGGCCCCCGATTTTTATTCTCGTTAAACGTAACGTCACCCTCACTCTTACATAATTTAGCATGTAAGTGAGCGTGACAGTTTCGTTTTAGTTATGACTATAGATTTAGCGGTGATACACCTGGAATCGACGCCAAAGTGCTGTAGACTTTGGAAGCCCACCTTTATTAAGCATTGAATTCTATATTCTATTCTATTGTTGTTTTTCAACTTTTAAGGCGTTTGTGTTTATTTGCCGATTGTTGCCAGCTAATAGAATCTCGAATAAATTCGAGATTGAGGAGGTCCACTTTTTTATATAGGTGACTGTATTGTTTTCCAACTTTTGTAAGTAGTATTTGTATTGACGTATTTACCGGCTGGTGCAAATTGGCCTGAATTCCGATGCAATCGCAGCTATATTTCCCTTTGTTCCGTTCCGAACATTTCATCCAACGATGAAGAAAAAACGCCATAGGAGTCCGTATAAAAACACTAGGTGCACAATAGAGCTAAAAATCCTTTGTAATCCTAATATAAAACACAAACCCCCATTGAGTATAACTGAATAACTTTCACTAGGTAGGTATATGGGGCTAACTCTTAAGCTCTGAAATCGCGAAAAAAATCAACTGATTGAAGATAAAGCGCCAAAGGAGTACGTATAAAAAACACTACAGGTGCACAATAGAGCTAAACATTTTTGTAATCCTAATATAAAACACAAACTCCCTATAGAGTATAACTGAATACCTTTCACTAGGACCAACTATTGAGCTCTGAAATCGCGAAAAAAATATCAGCTGATTCATACATAAGCTCATGAATATACATGACTACACCTACCTACACGACCAAAATTTAAGAACACTAACTACCCTTTCGGCTCTATAGAGGATTATTGTTACACCTGTATACCTACTGACGTAACAACAATACCCTATGCTAAGCGACTTTATTGTGACTTGGGGGTGAGTAAGGGGTCTATTCCTGCGTTGGGACAATTACAGATACATTAAGTAGATATAAGCGATCCATTTACGAGAGCATGCAGCTTATTTAGGTGTAGGTATTTTTCAGTATTTCAGCATTTTATACGCTCCAGCCATCTCGATATTTCTGAAATGTTTCGCTAAGTGCTGAATGTGCTGCATGCATTGCATTTTGTATAGTACAGACTGCAGGTGTACAGTTGACAACACATCAGCTACAGGTATATAGTACTTAGTTCTTTGTCGCTTTAACTTATTAAATTTTGACACATTCATATGAATGTCAAGGAAACAAAAAAATAATATTGCGACAGGGTTCTACAGAGTATAGCTTGATGTGTTGTGTCTACCACTGTCATTTTTGCAAGATGAGACACTTTTGAAAGGTGAATAAGTATTACAATTACTTATGCTGATAACTATATTACCTATATTTTATTGAATAAAAAATGGATACTAAAATAGCTAAGCTACCTCCCTTATGCTGATTATAATCGAAGATAATATACAAATATTTAATCATTAACAATTACGTTTTGGTCCGTGATCGTGTTTAATTTAGATAATATACATATAATAGATAAAATAGACCAGTCCGGAATAAATCACATTTTCAGGTTTAATTCAGGGTCTCCTACCCTCCTATTTAATCAATAAATATTATATTCTACCTAAGTACTAGTCTTATAGGTACTTTTTAGGGTTCCGTACGTTAAAAAAGGAACCTTTACTGTGAGACTTCGGTGTCCGTCCATTCTTCCGTCCCCGTCTGAAGACATACAGATGTCACAAGCAAACAAACCACTTGATGGTAAGAGGTCACTATCGCCCATAGACATCTTACCTCACTATAATGCCAATTTGAGGGTTTTCGATGCGCTGCTAACCTTGGGGTACCTAGATGGAGTGCTTCATGTACCTATAATTATGCTGGCTTATTATCTTAACTCATCCTTAACCGAAACACAGCAATAAAAGCATTGCTAGAAATTGATTAAAGGGTGGTAGATACCACCCCAGGCTGTGTACTAAATGAAAGTAAAGTCTGTAAAGTGTAAAATGGATAAAATAATTTCGATAATTTTTAAATGACCATTGTTCATCATTACAATTCCGAGTGACTTCTGTCTATCATTCAGAAGTTTATGGCGTCAGCTGCAAAATTCTTTCCTCCAAGCCTCCATCATATCATCATCATTGATATGATGATGATATGATGGAGGCTTGGCTTGGATTGACACTGAAAGAGTTTAATTATTATTTTGATTATTTTTTTAATTATTAATTTTTTGTATGTTTATTTTTTTGTATTCAAACACAATTTATAATTGTTTATGAATAAATGTTTTTATTCATAAACAATTATACATTGTGTTTGAATACAAAAAAATAAACATGCAAAAAATTAATAATTAAAAAAATAATCAAAATAATAATTAAACTCTTTCTTTCCTCAAAATTCTTTCCTCCAAGCCTCCATCATCATCAAGTCATATTTCCATCATAGGTGCCTACTTACATTATAATTCTTCAACTGAATACAAACTCCTTTCTAAAAGAAGCGCTTTTAATTTAACCCTAAATGTATGGAGGCTCATGTCTGTCCTATATTCGACGGGCAACTTGTCAAACAGCCGCACACACTGGTATCTCGCACAATGCTTCACCACATTTAGTTTAGGTAGTATTTCATTTTTCACATCCTTCCGCCTGGTGTTTTCTCTTTCCATTCTCTCATTTGTGCTCTCATATTTGTATAAATTCTTTTTGAAGTCTACTAGAATGACAAAGACGTAGAGAGCGGGTACTGTTAATGTCCAAGGTCACAGTGTCGTAACCAGCACCGTAGCACTCGTGTAGCTCTACGACTTCGTAGCGCTTTTTATTGAACATTGTTATTATCACTGATCGGAGTAGGTAGAGCTCTTTCGGGTCAATGTCCTCAAAGGTTATATTAATATGGATATGATTTCGGGATCCCGTTTTAAGTTATCGAGCAAATGTTGTAAATTACTTTTATAAACCTCGCCCTTACTCGGCGGATTACGATTTTTAAAAAATTGTGAACTTACGAAGAAGTTAAAACACTACCATAGGTACACTAGCGCCATGAATCTTAAAAAAATAATATTTCGCCACCAATCTTAAATATGTATCAAAACAAATATAACGTTAAAAATCTAAATAATATATTTATTCAATCCCGGAAATCCCGGGATTATTGGGCATACTTATCCATATTATGACCGTATGTGGCAAGTACCAAAAACAGCTCTACCTACTCCGATCACTAGTTAATGTAATGTACATTTTAACTCCTGACTGACCGTTTGTCTGTGGCATCATAACTCAACATTCGATGATCCGATTTTTTTACGGGGTTTTTTTTTACTCAAAATATTGTCGACTGTTCTTAGCCATGTCTGGTAAAAATCAAATCAGGGGTTTCAAAGATCTTGGAGTATCTTTGTGTCAGATAGGATCTTTGGAACGGTTTTGTAAATTTGTATGAGAGATAACTATCGAGAATTGTAAGAATTTCGGCAAAATAAGTACAAGGCAAGGCAAGTGAGTAGGATTGTTTTCAAAATTACCGAGTTAAAAAAGGGGGAAAAGTCCTAACAATTTCTTATAAATCACAGATTCAAAGTAACGAATTCATGGTTTAAATGTGATTTCACAAGCAATAATCATAGAAATAGGAATAATTTCGTAATTCAGATCATAATTTCGTATAATTTTTAAATAAAAGTCACTTTTAAAGTTTTTAACATTTTATATTGCACAATTTACATAGGTGGTAAATGTACAAAGTACAAACATTAATTCATTATTATCACCAATTCATACTTATTGATTAATTATTAATTAGCAATTTATTAAATTCAATTGTATCAAAATATGTATTGCTATATTATAAGAACAAAATTAGGCAGAATATTGCAACCTTAATAATTATGTATAAAAATTGTCAATAGGTCAGGTACAAGCTGATTCAGTCATTATCATTAATATCACATTAAAATACAATAGGTACACAATTAACGCACAATACATACTTTAAAAAGCATAAGAATCTAAACACAGAAAATCATTTATAAAATTATAAAAAAAACGAAATACCTTCCTACTTTCTAACCAGACGACAACTCTGAGCGGCAACTGCAAGCCGCAGACGGCAGATGGTATTCTATGGTATTATTATAGAAAAACTTCCGACTACGGCGGCACAGTCTCTTGCGCAGGTCAGTATTTTATGTTATGGCTGTAGTTGGAGCACGTTCGGCGCCGTGGTCGAAACTTATTTCATCCAAAATCATAGAAACAAAGCAATGATATTACTAGTATAAGGACATAATAATATAAAGTACCTCAACTGTTAAAATTCACGCATTGGTTTTTCATTCGATTCAATTCGTTTTGAAAGAATTTTTTGGTGAAAAATGTATGGACTGTCATATTATTTATTTAAATCGATGCATTAAAAGCAGTAATGTCTGCCGACTGCGGTTTGCAGACCACAGTCTGCGGTGGAACTTGAAGGCTAGCTAAAAAGTATGTCGTCATATCTTAATCTAGGTACCTAGCTTACCTCTAAAACGATTACTATAATAGTACGTTACCTACGTATAGGCGGTCAAAAAATGTTTACCACCCTAAGGTCTATAACTGCGTGTACACTTCAGTTTCATAAGGTCGGTGAATTACTATCTCCAGTACGTTGATATAACATTGACTTATTACGCACAGTGCGAAAGGTATCGAATTTGAAATCTGTTAATTAATTTCTGACCGCCACTGTACAGTTTACCACAGTGCAACCTATCCACAAAGTCAAAAATTATTAATCTGAAACGAACCATATTAAGCAAATCTAAGGTTGAGATTTAATCTAAGGGTTTTGATAGATATACCATCTATCAAAAACCTTAGATTAAATCTCAACCTTTAGTTTAGCTAGTGGTTGACGTATAACCTACAAATGTTATCCTACACGATAAAATCTATGTTTATTGGTCAAAGTATTAAAATGCTACAAGTATCTTGTACTAAAATGATTTAAGTTCTTGTCAAAATCTTATAGGTTTCTCTCACAGCAGACCTATGTAGATATTTCATACCCTCATGGGTATAGCCGAGAGTGAGAGTAAGAGGGGAAGAACGTCTGTCTACAACAAGCCTCCGTAAAAAAAACGGAAGAAAGTTCGAGATCTTGGAAACCACTTAGCACTCGCGTAACACACACGGAATTTTTTAATTAAACCCAAATAATTTCCGGAAAATGAGGATCATCCGGATACACCCATACACTCCCTATACATTGTTTAAGTTTGTCGAGGTTGCAGTCGCAAACTGATCCGTTGCAATTCTGACGCACCCGTCGTATGTAGTCCTTGACTATGTGATTCTTCTTTTCGGCTTCCGAAAATGCGCTGATCAATATGCATTCTGTAACAAATTAATTTTGCTGTCTCAAAAATGCCGACTTTTGTGATTTTCTATGTTACAACCCAACTAGCCAAATACATATAGTTATATAATTGTCGTAACGACGTTTTATAAGTGCTATAAGTTGTATGACCGTGATATAAATCTATATGCCAAGAGTTTGGCTTTTATCAGTTGTGTTATTGTTACACAAACGACATTTCAGTCGTATAGCGGTATAAGTTTAACTCTTAGTCTAGCGATTTATACCGTATAGTCGTACAAAATACTGTTATAGAATTGTATTCGAAGATAAATTACAATTACTAAATTTTAATTACTTTTATATAACATTTTTATAACAAGCAAAAACGTCTCACCACTTGCTCAACTAGTGGAATTATTAGCTTTAATATGTCGAAAGTCTATACATACAAACACGAAATACTCTTAAAAATATTCTATGGACATTGGAGCCCGTTTTACATACCTGATCGTTTAGGGGGGTCTTGCGCTGGCCAAGTTTCATATCGTGGATATGGAGGAGGAAACTCCCGCATAGGTTCTGGGATGGGCTCTAGTGCAGGTTCTGCAATTACAAATAGAAATCCATCGTTTAATAAAACATGTAAGAAGTAAGGAACCTATATTTCATCTCCAGGA
Organism: Hofmannophila pseudospretella; assembly: GCA_947369225.1. Classification (NCBI taxonomy): domain Eukaryota; kingdom Metazoa; phylum Arthropoda; class Insecta; order Lepidoptera; family Oecophoridae; genus Hofmannophila; species Hofmannophila pseudospretella. Next base: position 7,759,880 of record OX376330.1, on the reverse strand, counting down.
GCACGTAGAGTGCATTAAGCATTGTTGGGCACGGTCAGACCCAGGATGGGCGACCGTTAGTGGCACATTTACAATCTGAGTCATGCTGAGTCACTCCGAGCCTCTCCGGCCGCTGTAGCGACAACATCAAGCGTTTGGCCATATTACCCCTTAATATGGCCAAGGGGTTAGGCCTCTTACAGCTCTGGCGATACATTGGCCTATATCGTGTGCGATACCACCAACTACACGATAAGCAGAAGCTTGCATTTTAGCGACAAATCTACGTAAAATTAATAATTCTACCGAATGATATTTACCTACAAAATCTTCCATCGAATATCTAGGGTCATCCACAGACGGGGCCTTGTTGTTAGTACTTAGGTCGGCGAAATGCTCAGTCACGTCTACGAACATGTCCTGAAGCATATCCTGTGGGATATGCTTCAACATATCGTTCATTTCGTCGTTCAGATCTATATCCAAAGTGAGATCTGGATCAGAATCCTCCTTTGGCGAGTTATCTTCTCCTCTATCCGTTTCCTCGTCTATGGGCAATTCTTCTTTTAAAGGCGCGTCTCCTTGGGGAATATCCTCGTCTATGGGTAATTCAACTTCCAAACACGCGTCACCTTGAAGAAAATCCTCGTCTATGTACAATTCTTCTTTCAAACACGCGTAACCTTGAGGAATTTCCTCGTCTATGGGCAACTCATATTTCAAAGGCGCACCACCTTGAGGAATCTCGTCGTCTATAGGCAACTCCTCTTTCAAAGGTGCGTCGCCTTGATGAATCACCTTTTTCTTGGAGGCTTTAGCGGGCAGAGGGATTTTAAATATCTGAAAATAGAAAAATAATCGTAGTAGGTATGATCACTCTGATTCGATAACATTTTCAACTTGTTAAACTTTTATCTGTACCAAAGCTTTATATTCTGGGAAAGACACACACTGTTCTTAAGTTTTAAGTAAGTACCTATCTAAACATTTTTTTCAATTCTCCCATTCGGGGTTAGTGATTTAGTAAAATACTAAAAATAATAAATAATAAAAAATAATAAAGGTGTTTTAAAACTTACAATTTCATCCGTCGGTGCTTTGTCACGGCTAGAATTCGAGGCACAACCAGACTTTAGCCCCATACGCCGCTGCCATTCGATTACTAGAATATAAGTAAATAATATATACTTAGGGAGATATATTGACGACCTCCTGATTAGTCTCGAACTATCGATATACTTATCCGAGTATTCTTAGTATTAAGGATATCAATAGTTTGATATACAATCGATTTTCGACAAAATGATAATCGTTATGAAAGATACTCGTAGTTTCTTAAATCACTATGTACAAACTATAGGTAGGTAGTCATCTACCATTATCTGCGCTGTGTTAACATTAAAAACAGAATTTATGGTAATAAACACAAACACTAAATGGATAAACACGTATTATATAACAAATATAACAATTATTTTAAAATAAATAGTCGCCATTGCAATATTCTAGTAAACAAATAATTAAGCACCGTAAGTCCGTTCATCCGTTTAGAAATAGGGGATGTTAACTGATTTTCTAATAAAATGTCGGTAGTCGCAAAATACAATCACCTACAATTTTTATTAAATATACCGGCTACACATTCGCGCCAGGAATTCTTGCAAAGACACATCGCGAAACCGCGAGAATGTGGACGTCTTCTCGGTTGTCGTCCGCGAACGTCCGCGGTCGTGGGAAACAACAATTTCGGGGAACAGATACCTATGCAGCGAAATTAGAAAACATCTTCGTTTTTTTTTTTTCGAAATTTGAATAATATAATTTTTTTATTAGGTTTTTAGAGTATCGTTGTTGTAACCAGTGGATACTGTCCTTAAATATTTTAGAATAAAAAATCAATAATAAAAAATATATAAATTAAATTATCAAAACAATAAAATTAAATAAGCATCATAAATAAAGTTAGATTATTTACATTGTTGCTGAAGCAGCTGATTTCGTCTCAGAAGTTTGAGCTTCTCCTGAGAATAATATTCCTCATCCCTTCTTAAACTTCCAATTTCGTTCGTTGCTGTTTCTATTACATCCAACACGTTAGTCTGAAAGTGGAAATAAATATGCATTTTTATAAACACATTTTCATGTAAATCAGACGAGGAAACATGCTACCTTATGGTTGTCACTGTCGCTGATGGCCTGGTTGCATAAACCGCTGTTTTATAAAACGGTTAGTCTTTTTACAAAACGGCGACGTTCAGCCGGATTGGTAATGCGTTACGACTTTCACAATATGACTGTTCACGTTTATGATTAATGCAAAATGGCTGGATACGAAGCTCTCGGTAAGTATTATCTCTGTTAAAAAAGTATTGTAACTAGGAAGCTAAATACACGCATCGAAGTAGTATACACGCTGCCATTTTAGTGACTTTGGAACCTTTTAAAATGACACTGTGTATATAATATGTATATAAAGATAATGTAAGCGTAAAAATGGCACCCACGAAAACGCAGTGCAGAGGGCGGAGTTATAAAGTCACAATACATATTAGAAATACTGTGGGTGTTGTCATCTAAGACTTGTTTAAACAAAACACAAATAATCACGGAACGGATGGCTAATCATTTGACAGGTGCCTAGATAAGTCAATCGGGTTGTAGTAATGTAATACACAAATAAACATACGCTTTTTGGTAGATGCACACATTCTGCGAGTTCTCTGTGCTTCTCACTAAGTCCTTGTCGCCGCTCTCTTTCATATACAGCGTTTCTTTCCCGTCGTTCTTCCTGTTAAAAAAATGAAAATAACAATATACTTAACAATATACCTGTAGTGGAAGACACATCAAGCTATACTCTGTGGAACAGTGTCAGAAAGTAAGGATAAAACGAAACATGGTGTTGGCTGAGGTCATTACCAGTCAATACAACCCCACATGTGGTTATCCATTGCTTTATGATTCAAAAGATATTTAAATTTTTGGAAATTTATTAACAATGGCCTAGTGATACAATTAAAAAATGTATTAAAAAAACTAGCAGACATTTGGCATTTATTTTTTTGTATTATGCTCCTCAAAGATCAGCCTTTCCATTGTAAGCATGAAAAAATCTCCGAGCATGACTTAATTCATAATTTTGTAAATCTTTTTTAGACAACCAAATAATGAACCCAATTGAACTCCATCTTCACAGTTACCAAAAAAATGTACTTGGTACGGAAAGTTTGCCATCTATTGTTAAAAATAGTGCATTTTATTCCGATTTTAGAAAAAGGTGAATAATTTTTGTAATTAATTTTTTTACGGCAACTAGTACCAATTTTTGGTTCTAACTGATTCGAATCAATTTTATCAGTTTGGGAACATTAGTAACAATTGAAAAGAATTAAAAAAGAAAATAAATAAGTGAAAGTAAATAAATTAATACCGAATTTACTTATTTTCGGACGAATTTTTGGTGAAAAATCTATGGACTATAAATCCTTTTATTTATATCGATAAAAAGCAAAAAAGCAGAAATTAAACATTGGCAACAACAATGAAACTCAAACTGATAGAATACAGCAATTTGACGAAATCTCTTATGGGAGTTCTTATCAATAAAATAAATAAAATAGGTACTTAATTTAAAAAATTGATATCCGCATATTCATTTGCAAAGATTTTTCTGTAAACTCAGTAAATTTTTACACTTACCTCTGTTAGAGGCTTGCGACCTATTCCTTTTGGTCGCCCGCGTTTTCTTTCATGCTTTAGGCTGGGCAGGTCTTTTGAACATCCAGCCTGCAACTATAATTAAACGGTTTTTTTTAAATTACAAGGGAAGTTTCAAAACCGGAATTCTAAAAAAAAGTGTAATTGATGATGGCCTAGAGTTTATAGTTTTTTATTGTACTTATACTCTTCTTAGAAAACATACAACGACAGGTCGTCTGATGGCAAGAGGTCACCGTCACCCTAGACATCTCACTTCACTTTAAATGTTATTAACTCGAATTATCTTGGGAATAACTTCTACTTGGATGAAGTTTGATAGGTAACAGATAGAAGTCATAATTCTGTACGTATTATCACACACACAGGATCACAAAAGTCCCCGTGAATCCAATGTTCCAATAACTTTTACAGTCTGAGTATAAAAAAATGATGTTTCGCAAATATCTTATTTTTTTAATAAGTTATGTATTTTTTATAATATCTTGAGATTTTATTTTGTCGTAATTTAATTTAATTTTATGAATTCGAGTTCTAAGTGACAAACTTGAGATCACTGTCTACAACAAAGGTTTTTGTGAACTTGCTCACTATGCAATACTTTTCGATAAAATATAGGTACCTAATCTATTTTGCAGAGCAAGGTTTTTTGGAAATTAATTATTGTTTTTTATTAACAATTTGAAAGTTACAAGTGATTTTTTTAAAAAAATACTAATATTTTTAAATATACTACGAACGATTACACATTTTAAACTTATTTTAGAAATCCAGTTGTTACTTATTATGTTATTTTATTAAGCTTGTAGACAAAAATATACTGATTGTTACACGTAAAAAACTAATACAAAATGCAAAAAATCTAATTAAACTTAAAAAACTCACCTGTCTTCTCCCTTTGGTTTTTCCCATATTCACAGCACAGATTCCACAAAAACTTATTAGGTAAAGAACATGTAAGTTTAACACTTAACTTATCTTTAATACTTCACTCTACGACTGCAAGTACCGAATACATAAAAAAATTGCAGATTTCAAGTACCGAATAGTTTAAAAAATTGCAGATTTAAAATTGCAAATTTTTCGCTCGTTAGAGGATGCGCACGCGCTTAATACCTGTTAGGCACTGATAATGACTACCTGACCGGTGATTGTTCCTGCCCTGCACCCTAGGCGTAAAGCGGGGGTGGGGGCCAATCTTTAACAACGTGTTAATGATAATAACTAGAAAAAGAGGTAAGTACTGCACTATGGTATTTGTCTCTATCGTTATACACTCAAATCGCCTTGAGCGCAAAGGACGGGAATATTTAGGTGCAATGAAGATATCTGCCGGTACATGACAAAAACCATCGCCAAAAAGTACTCTTTTGGCTTTCGAACTCTATTCGAAGAATGTAATGTATTCGTAAAAGAGATCAGATGGATTTTTCGTAGATTATTATACTAAATTAACGTTTTGATAATTTACGTATAAACATGTCAGCGTGGTATGCGTAATTCGTGATTTCGCAATGGATTTCATGAAAACTCGGGATTTAGGGTCTTATGCGATTTCATGATTCAACAAATACATAGATTGAGATTTCGCGACATCACTATCGGTATATTTAATTTCTGTATTATTATTTTTTGAGAAATCATAATTACGATATGATAACTTTACACCATAACTCGAATTTTTTTTAAATTAGTAATTAATGATACCGTTTATTAATATATTTTTTAATTTATATGATTTAATGCTATAAGTAGCTTAAAAATCTTGGGTTAGGATATCGGGTGACAAATTAAACTGTATACGAAAACTACCGGAAACAAATAGCGCCATTATTTCTATAAAAAATCAGGTCCTTACATAATTCTTTAATAAACAGTGATTATTTTAAACTATTGGTATACTTATAGCTTATTTGTATTTTTTTGTATTTAATATATTTATCTTTTGATAATAAAATTACGCTTAGATACGTCATGGTACAATTATTATCCGTTATAACATTTAAATTATTACTTACATGCTACTAGCTGCTGTAAAAGGGCATTGTCAAATTAAAGCTATAAGTATTTTATACTTATAGCTTTCTGCTCTATTGCAAGTCGTTTTCGTATAGAAAAACCGGTCGAGTCCTAGTCGAATTCGCACACCGAGAGTTCTGTTCTCAAAAGAAATATTTTTAGTTTAAAATTATTTACTATTTACATTTTGTATAATTATCGACTTAATTACTTACACTTCTGAAAGTATTTTTCTAAACCTCATTAATAAAGATTAGTTGACAATTAAGCACCTAATCGTATTTTGAATAATAAGAAATATAAATAGAACAACTTATATTGAACAACTTATATACCTAGAAAGTATGTATGACAAGGTTTAATAGTCATACCTAATTAATTTGTTGTTAGTAATTTTAATTTTAAACAAGGAGGGAAGGCCTTTGTCCAGCAGGGGGACAGTCTATATGCTATTAAAAAATAATTAAACCCTTTACTTACTTACTATTAGCTCGTCAGTATTGTATAGTATTATTTGATAGGTTTTTTGCGTAATAAAGAAATTATATTATTATAATAAATTTATTAAAGCACATGCGATTACAAAAACACTTTACCTACTCACATATTAGAATCATAGCGTTCAATTTTAAGACTCAGTTTCCATATTCCTATTTGTATAATGTTTTGCTGAAATATTATTAACATTTGGTTATTCATGCTGTTGTACTGTCGCGAATAGACATAGACATAAAATAATATACATCAAGTCCTTTAAAATACGATTAAATTTCACCTTACAACATTTGTATGAAATTTTTTAAGGGCATTAAACGAAAACTTTTAAAAAGATTTTTTTTCAATTCGCCAGCATGATTGAGCTAGCTATATATTATATGTAGGTATATAGCTCATTTAATAATTCAGTTAATATTGCACAAATTAAATGACATCAATGAATAAATACATTTGTATGGAAACAGAGTCGTGATATTTGCACCTTATACATTATTACATAAGTACACATTATTACGTAAGTAAGGCACGTGAGATAGGGGTTTGTTAAATTCATAGATGTACCTGCCCTGTATTTGAACGGTATTAAAATACCGTTCAAATACAAAAATATGGTAAACCGACAAAAATATGAGAATACAGAATTAAAAATCCTTATTCCCTAAAACAGTTCAAAGCCTTCCAATAACAATGACTTTTTCTTTGAATGCAGTAATAACCATTATTATCCTCTAAGATGCCCCAATTCATAGAAAATGTTTTTTAAAATATATTTAAACCAATTCCTTTATAAAACTACTACTTTACGGAGAACACGTGTCTCTCTCTCGTTTTATCTTTTTTTCCCACCAGGTAGTTAACATTCTAATAGATACTAAGCTTCTTAAACAATTGGTCATTAATTTGGCGGCGGAATAATAAGAACACGTCATAAATCTTATCAGCCGTATTGGAAATTGCCCTTTACTATTGAAATAATACCAAAAAATTATTTGCAAATCTGTGAAGTGTACATGGGATAAGGAATGTAATTAGGGTGGTCTAAATTATAAATTACTTACTATACGATACAAATAAGTTACCTAATAAATTGTTTTCTTAGCTTATTTTTTCTTATAAGGTAAGAATGTAGGAAAAATGACTTAACTAATTAATCTCCTTTATTTTCACCTAAGAACAGCCTCCACAAGGTATTTTTTTAAATAAAACAAACCGCATCCAAATCGTATCACCGGTTGTTGAGATATGAATTCACAAACAAACAGACAGACATAGTTTGGCCGAGGATATAAATAAAATGGTTACAATCAAGAATTCGAAACAGTAAATACCGGTCTCTGTCAATGTAACCAAAATGATAAAGAGCTACGAAAGCGTAGTAAGTGCTACGCGAGTGCTACATCGTCTGTTTACGGAAGCTTCAAGCACGCATTTGCTAGGAGTCAGATTTCGAAATTTAATAAGCGTAGACTATAATTTTTTGTGATCATAGTAACACCATATTTCTATGGGATTTAAAGTTAGATCATAATTACTTTATACTTTATTTGCACACATAAATCACAAATGAAAAAACAACAACAAGAAATTTGACGTACACAGGTAGAGCTTATCTCTAAAATAGAGATTTCTTCCAGCTAGACCTTTAACATAAAGATATTTATAATTATAAGTAGACATACATGTGTACAAATTATATAAAACAAAATTACTTGAATACATTCATATGAACATACATAATACTTATACTATAATAATACTAATAATAATACATACACTAAACTAACGATAATACTTATGTAGTATATACACTATTTACCTATTGTTATAATTACTCGTATAATACTACAAATACCTTGTTGTATACCTTGTTATAATTACTCGTATAATACTACAAATACCTTGTTATACCTTGTATACCTTGTTATAATTACTCGTATAATACTACAAATACCTTGTTATACCTTGTATACCTTGTTATAATTACTCGTATAATACTACAAATACCTTGTTATACCTTGTATACCTTGTTATAATTACTCGTATAATACTACAAATACCTTGTATACCTTGTTATAATTACTTGTATAATACTACAAATACCTTGTATACCTTGTTATAATTACTCGTATAATACTACAAATACCTTAAAAATACAATTAATTTAAAAATGAAAAATAACTAATTCGATGGACAATGCACGTGGCGCGTCTTAAGTATATGATCATAACGCATTAATAATAAAGACACCACGAAAAATACGGTGTACACCTATCCTGCTAATTATTTGTTATCTACCTGTACGACTTTATCTTATCAGTTAGTTTTCTAGGTATTAAAAGGCAGTTTTGTTTTGTTGTTTTCATGTTTCCCTAAGAAAGTGGTAGGTAGGTAGGTATTGTAATCAATGTTCTTTGTGCATTGGCGGCAGATCAAAGGGATGTTACAAATAATACATCGATACTTTTGGCTCGCGTTCAAATTGTTATTTTACCTGGAATTGAGGCATTTTGTCACGTTTTGCAAAAAATATTACCGCTGCGATGTAATGGCAGATGCGAGATATGTTGTATTGTATAGTTTTTAGATTTTTAGTATATTCTTCTCTAGATTTAATTTGTTTTCTTAGTTTTATTGTTGTATATAAAATAATAATTCAAAATTCCTACCTATAAACACAAATAAACTTATTCTTATTCTTATAAACATTTTAAAATGAAATGGTTTAAGTGTTCCGTTCTACATAATCAAATTAGAGCCAATTAGAAGATTTGGTTCCCAAATAACACCTCTACGGAATCATCACGCCGCGAAACGTACTCCCATTTGTACCTTCGTACTTTAGTTTTATTTTTAGTTAATAATAATAGTTTATTAGGTAAGTACAGTTTATTCTTTGTGGACAAAGTAAAAATATGTCATCTTTGTATAAATAACTTATGATAGTTATTTTTATATACTGAAAATAATAGGCATTTTATTCAGAAAAACGTTTAAGCCGCGTCCAAATAAATTTTATTATTAATATTATATATTTGTAGCTATGTATAATGTCTTTAAGGTATTTAGATATGGGCCTATGTAGCCTAAAATAAAGATTTATCATTATTTGTACTACTTCACTACAAAATTAGAAAATGGTAGGAATGCAGTCCCCTTCCCGCGTCCCGCCTCTATCCCCGGGCATCCCCATTTCTAGCTACCTGAGTCCTTAGTACTATCTATTATGTATGTGACAATGTGACTCATCGTCAACTTTTCATACATTTTTGTTCACTTGTCCATGGCCGGTATTGCAAGGGTGATATTTTATTTACTTCAAACTTTTTACATACTGTACTTGGTCTCGAAATTCGACAGATGACGTCACATTTTTCATTTTCTAATTACGTTGGTGGAGTAGCATATTTTTTATTTTACCACCACTTTGGTAGTGGTGGCAAAATAAAAAATATTCTACTCCACCAACGTAATTATCAACTACTATTCAACATTTTGAATATAAATAAACCTGACCAAAGGGTGTATTATTATCTATCTAGTTTATTGTTTTGTACCTTTCTTATCTAGGTTGTTATTTGTAGACGCAAAGTACAAATTAGCCATTGTGTGCGGTTTCGTGGAAATGGAAATAAATGTGGGATTCTAAGAAACAGTAATTTATGTGGATTTCTCCTATTCGACTTATTAATATGGTGAAAATGTCTAAAACTATAATAAACAATAAGTAAGTATTTAAATGATAGTAAAATATTGAAGGTAACTCATTTCCACACCACCATGAGGTAGAGTTAATGGCGCGTTTTTTTAATGTGGTATCCCCAGTAGGCCTAATCCACAAACATATTTTGAATGAAATCTAACTTGACCTCAAAACTTCAAGATTGTAGCTCTGCCAAAATACTGGTAACATCTTCGGCAGACAACTCGGGAAATCCGGCAGATACCTGCAAAAAAAATACAATTTTGTAAATTAAATAAAAGTACTTACTTAAATATACATAAATATAAAATAAATATTATGTAAATAAGTAGACAACAATAATTTTACCGGAATATCTGCCAACAGGGTTTGCACTGTCGGGTAGTTATATGAGGAGAGAACAGTTTGGGAAGGAGCCTCGGCTCGATTCTCGAGCCTTCTTCTCTTTCTGTTTTCATAATTCTGAAACAAGGTAAAATAAGAAGGCATTATTACACATACCTATCTATATATATAAAAAGAAAAAGGGACAATGAAACTAATAAGACTCACGATATGTGTTCTCTCAGAGCCATCCCCGACATAATAATCAGCGGCCCGCTTTTGAGAGCAATTTTGGGACTCGTTGCACTGGAGAGCTTGTTCATCAGAGCTCGCCTCATCCGACGAAGATTCCTGAACAGAATCGTTGGAGTCCGAATTGGGCAATCCCAGGCGCTGCTCGCAATTATTAACTAAAACATCAAAAATACAGATCTTATCGTGTATTAAAAGCAATAAATAGAATGTGAAGGTAGGGCCTAGACTGGGTCACATACTTTGCTCCATCAAGTATTTATTGAATTGTCGCATCTGCGCTATGTTCTCAGAACGGGGCCGTTGCAGGAACTGTAGCGCTGTCATCACTATCTCTTCTTGTGAAGCCTGTAACAATATATTGAATTTAATATTTCATTGCTAACAGTGAGTACCCCAACCGTTGTAAGTATTGTGTATAACAGTTACATTAGGTTGAGATCCCGCGGCATCAGCGAGCTCAGCAAATGCAGTGCCCAGCTCCGCTCGCCGCTCCCTTTCCAACTCCGCCTTTCTAGCGAGACACTCCTCCTGCGAACAATAAACGAGCATCAATACTGAATATCTAATTGACTCAAAATTGTACACAATAATGTTAAAAATTTAAAGATCTAACCTTAGTGAGCGGCTGTCGGTTTATGCCGGCTGGACGCCCACGCTTCCGCTTCTGTCCCTGGGCATAGTTAAAATTCTGAAATAAAAATGACATGTAATTTTGTTTAAAATGCACGACCAAAAAAATAATTTATTTTTAATATAATATTATTTATTTCAACAAAATTTTCACCTGGCTGGCCATTGCTTCTTTAAACACAAAACTGCAACAATAGCGCAACAAAGTGACACGAGTACACGACGTTCACGTAACACTTGTAGAATTACAATGTTAAAAAATCCAGGTATTCCAGGTATATATGTGTTTCCGTACACGCGCTAGCGCATGTGCCATTGCCACCCCATCCCCACTCCTATTATACAATCCCGCCATTGCTTATTGGTTAGCCAAGCGGATGCTTCTTCTTACTGAACACAAAGTAGCATTGGTTTTGTATATTTTTTTAATATTACATACAGCCATTAATTACATTGGGCACATACTTAATTGTTTAATTGCGTAGAATGTACTACTATGACAATATAATTTAGCGGGAGGGAGGAAACTGTAAAATATTAATACGTTCCTACAAATGTTGAATATGAATAACATAATAATTTATCTACATTATTAGAACATGTAAAGAAATAATACTACGAAACGTAACTAATTCTTTACCTGCCATTGTCGTTCAATATAAATCACTCGAATTTACCTAATTTGATTATATGGAACGGAACACTAAAATGTTTAATTTTAAAATAGTTCATTGGTACAACATTAAATAGTTTTAATGTTGTAAATAAAATAATAATACAATTAATACAATATTGTTATTAATACAATTACAAAAGGAAGAGTAACTTTCTTAGTAGAAAGTTACTCTTCCTTTTGTAATTGTACCTCTATATGTATAAATAATTCTATGTTGTAAATAAATTAATACAATACTGCCTAGTACCTACAGAAAATGACGATTAAATAAGAATTGAAGAAGAATGAATATACTAAAAAACTAAAAACTATACAACAATTAAAATTTAAACATAAAAGATTTGGGTTAAGTTTCTCGCATCTGCCATATCGATATAACGGTAATATTTTTTTTAGGAAAATCTGCCACAAATGCCTCAATTCCAAGTAAAATAATTTGAACGCGAGCCAAAAGTATACGATGTATTGTTTATAAAATTCCTTTGATGTGCCGCCAGTGCATAAAGAACATTGATACAAACTACCGGTTTCTTAGGGAAACATGAAAACAACAAAACAAAACTGCCTTTAAATACAACAAAATGTATGGAAAGACGCGCGTTATGAAATCATAATCTGGCTCGTCAGTATCCTTCAACCAGATCGATCTGAGAAATTCATAATCTGAAAAAATCATAATGTGTGTGGAAGTAGTACCAAATTGTATGCAATTCCATGCTTTATGAATTAAGATTATGAATCATCCTACGCGCAGCTCAAGAAGAAGATCTCCAAACGATGATCCAGGGCAGGATCGGAGAATCGGGAGCGCTAATTGGATTGAAATGGAAACACTTGGAGTCCAGTAGGCCAACTGGTTTCAACTCATACAAAATTCGCGTTCCCGCCAAGTACCAACAAATTTTCCTCAGTGCGGATTTCTGGCTTGAAGAAGTTTTTCGTCATTATAGAGAGGCGACGATAAAAAAACTGTCATCGTCTCAACCCGCACCAAAATGAATAGTTTTATAAAAAATATGTATCTATGCGCCTATTGTATAGTTAGCTATATAATGTGTTGCCTGTAATAATAAATAATTTATTATTATTATTGTGTATTTTTCGTAGTGTCTTCATTATTATTAATGAGTTATAATTAATTCGCGGCACGAGCGTGGTCCATGTAGTGTTTTTTATTTATTTTTAAATTAATTGTATTTTTAAGGTATTTTTAATTTAAATAAGTTTGAATTATTCAGTAACTTTTATAATAAGTACTGTTTAAATGGACATTGGCCGAAAATCCACAATAATACTTGAGCTCAATTTCGTCCCTTTTAGTAACTAATGGTGCTGACATGGTCAATTCATTGTGTACCGAAGCCTCTAAAAAACTGTAGAGTAAAAAAAATGTCGTAAAAATGTACTATAAGGTACTTACTTACAATTAAAACATTATGATTTGATTTGACAGATTAAAAAGCAAACCAAAACGGTATATTGACACATAACAATGTAAAGTGGTCAGTGTGTGTATGTAATCTCCACGACACAGCCAACGCCTAGTATGGAGGTTATAGTTAAATGTGAAATGGTTATTAATAATTTGAAAACGTAAAAAAATATATCTACCTGTTTAATAATGGCTATGAAAACCGACACGAGCATCGTACAATAAGTAGTCCGCAGACTCGTGGGGCTCTAAGAATAAGGATAATGAACTTATAAATTATCTTTACAATAGTAAATAAGATAAGTCCTTCTATGGAAACAAACAAACAGTGTAGCACACGCTACTCACTCTTTACTAATTTCTACAGGTTAGCAAATATCTATTAAAAATAACAAATCAATTGAAAATAAACAGCTGTTTGTCCTATTCTCTTTTAGTCATAAAACTTCTGCATAAATTGGTATCTAGGTAGATACGACTTGGATTTTTCGGGCAATTGTTTTCAATTGCCTGTCTACAAAAGGCACAACCACAGAAATAGGATTAGTAGAATGCATTATGGTGAATTTCAAAATCTTTAGGCATACCTAACCCTTAATTGAAAAGCTTTTATTATCAATGTTATATAAATAATTCGACATGTTTATGAAGTAGGAATAAATGGCAATTATACTTAAGTTTGCTACTGTTACGTGAAATCAAATTATTTTTTAACTAGTTGGTATAAAATGAAATAATTATGAATTTGATAACCAACATTTAGTTTTACTACTTACTTTCATAAATAGTAGAGCTTATTCAGATTGGGGTTTAATAATTATAATTGAATTAAGTAACTTCAATTAGAAACACACCTGTGAACCTATAGTTTTTTTTAGCTTAAAAAGCTTTTTAAATCTCTTCACCTATAAGTAAAGCTTTACCTTAAAAAAGCGGAATACGTTACTACTTTCTAGAATTTTCTACATACATAAAAAAATTACACATAAAATTATTATTATTATTATTGATTAATGAGCAGGCAGCATTAAGCAGATGCGCCCATATCTAAGCTGGTGTATTGTTCATTCCTTATAGCACTTAGTCATTCAAAAAAAAATACATATTTACATAAAAAGGTAGGAACGACCCGAAAATAATGTACAGTCAGTCGGCCCTTGGTTAATGTAAATGTAAAAATAAACCTTAATGCATTTACCATAGACTTCAAAGAATGGTATAATTTTGGCAGATGGTATACCTTAGCTAGGTGGTCTACTGCAAGAAAAATATTAACCAATAGGCGCAACCGGTAGGCGTGCGAGACGTGAGAGTGGGGCGGGCAGGTAATTAGTTCTGTGCGCACACGCAAACGATTTTGCCTTTTGAAGAAAAAATATTTGGTTGGCAATTGGCATTCCGCAATCAGCAACGTTAGATAGAGTGTGTTTGGTGAGACTGTGTAAACATCATTGTGTTCAGTCGTAGTTGTTAAAAGTTTTAAATTCTATGTAAAAATGGTGAGTGAATTTTTCTTTTTTTTTCAAATGTGAAATTAAGCTTTAGCCACTTTTATTACATTTCATAGCAACTTAGAATGGTATGAATTTGTATTCATTTAATTCTGTGTGAGATATGTTTACAAAGATAATTCTATCGATGTGTTAACTTATGATGTACAGTGGAAGACACATCCAGCTATATGGCTCTATTAAACCCTGTCGCTATAAGTTTTTGTTACGATCCCTTGACATACGCATGAATGGGTCAAATAAGATAAAGCGACAAAGTACTAAAAGGTTATAGTCCTGATGTGTTGTCCACTGTACTTAATATAACATGACGTAGTATAGGATGTTATTTTGGATGTTATGTGCACATACAGGTCCAGGCAGATCAAGGCGTGAGCAAGGCGAATTACGAACAGCAGCTGCGAGAGGAAGAAGAGGCAATGGCTCTCCTTGCTGAGGCGGTCGGCTCCTGTCCTTATCCTAATGTACGTATCTTTAGTGTTTGCTGGATTCAAGATTGAAATATAAGCTGCAATGACTCAAAGGCTACGGCAAGCGTCGCCGGATTGAATCCACCATTAATCCATTGTGGTTGACCACTTTTAGCACAGTCATTCTAGGCTAGTTTGAGTAGGTAATGAAGTATTGTGTAATGTGAAAAATGGTATCAATGTTTTTTCTATGAAAAATGACTATGTAGGTATCAACTTGTTATTCAAGATTTGGTATTCCGAATTAATCTTTTTTTTTAATTGTTGCAGTTTCTTGAATTGGAGAATATATTGACCGCAGCCGTTCGTGAAATAGAGTCGCTTCAAAAAACAAGAAAAAGATTACTTGACGATTGTAAGCATAACTGAATTCACTTTATATACTTATCAAATTTATATCTTGCCATACATTGTTGATTTATTTATACAGTTTTTTCAGTGTCAAATTGCGAACTGCGAAGGCATTGCTTGTTAAGTGTCGCCAGAAATAGAAGAGTCCGTTGAAGTCTCTTCCCTGCTTTGGAAGAGGGCTAAAGATCGCACAATAGACAATGAATTTCAGGTATTTTAAAGAAATATAATGCTACGTAGCATTGTTACGGGGGATAAATGAATGTTTGATATTATAAATTAAAAAAATAAATCATAATTCATTTATTTATCAAATACAATGTCAAATTAAACAAAATTTCGTCAATAAATGACTTCGACTATGAAAGACGGGAACGATTTTAAACTTTTTCGACTAGGAAAGATTTTAAAATAATTATTAATACTAAATAATTTAATTCTTTTATTTTAAAATACTTCATTCATAGCAAAATATCACTATTTTAATAATAGTTAAACACTTTCTATTTAATGCAAAGTTCAGTAATAGGCCAATTAGGCACTCAATAGTCCAGAAATAGCCTTTTCGTTTATGTCCAAAAATAATATTTTTTTTGTTTATTTACAGGTAGCAGACATCGTCGTCGAATATTGTAAATAATTTAGTAAGATAATTAAGATAGATCGATGGAAATTCTTTTTTGTACACAATTAAAGTAAGCTTGTACATATTATTGTAAATAAATTTTGTTACATTTCAAATCCGTATTTTCATTATTTATACAACTTACCCGAAATATATTTTTTGTACCAAAACTTTTCTACACAATTTTAAAGTCAATGTTCCATTTTGATTGAAGGCATTAATGATGCTTCGACATTCAGAATGCCGTAACAGACGAACGACGGATAACTCGGTTACAAGAACAGGACTCCATTGACTAATATGTTACTAGAGATTACAGAGGCTTCGATTCCCTGCTAACCTTTAGAAAAATCTATTAATTGTCATAACTCATAATCATAGTTTTCAAACCATTTATCAAACATACCAACACCTTTAGCTTCGATATTATGTGCCTTTGTAAGTATTCCCGTGACAAAAACGTCGTCTATCCAGAAGTAACGGTGGCGAAGTGCTTCTTTGCATAACTTCGTCGCGACTTCAGGAGTCGTTACATAGAACCCACCAGCCAAGTAGGGTGGGTATTCTTTTCCCGGATACTCCTCTTCACTGACGTACCATTTACTGGGCATACGTATAGGTTCCTTATCAGTGTACAAAATTCCCATGATTAAATTGCCCCTGTCTAGGTGGAATATGTCTAACAGGAAATCATATGCTGTAGCTAAGATGTCTATGGAGAAATTCATGTCGTCATCCATTTTTAAGATGAAAGCAGCTCGCCAACACACCGTGGCAGCCCAGTGTAATCCCATGAGGTGTTTATGAGTTAGGTTCCTATAGTGTTCTAAGAAGTTTCCTTGTAGAATGTCTCCGTAGGTCTTGCTTTCGATTTCAATAGTTTTCTGAGTTACTGTTGAGCTGTAAATATTTATTATGAGAGAAGATTAATTATTAAAACTATTGAGGGAAGAAGGAGCCGCTACTCACACTTGGATTGGTTATCGTTGGGGAGGACGAATCTGAAATATGAATGGCGGAACGGTCATTCGTCCCCCTAAGAATTTGAATTAAAAATTATGGATTACCGAAAAAGTAACACCCGATTCCATCTTATATGAGATAATATATTTTAGCTGTTTGGTAAGTTGATGTCTAATATAATTTACTAGGGTAAACCACATAGTAATTGCCTGCTAAATTATGTTATTATTACTTATAGGTGTATATTAATTATATTACCAAATCTAAAAAAGGTCAAATATAGCGATTTCCCAGTTATCGCAGTATTCGCAGTCGTTGCTCGCTGTATTGCCCACTCAAATTCAGAAACTTAAACTATAACCTACATGAGTTTTATGAAAACAGAGTTCAGACAAACATTTTTTCGTGTGGGCGATAACTGTAAGCGGGCAATCAAACCCGTGTTTCTCCTATTTGTTTAAAAAATAATAACAATATTGTAACATACTTGTCGTTTTCTGGTATTCTGGCTAATAAAAATATTAGAACTGTGGAAAATTGTTTTAGAACATCAGGAGTAAAAATTTTTCTAAACTGCATTCTCTTGTGAATATATCTGACGTCTGTATTAAATAAGATCACAACTAATGGCCACTCTGAAAATAATTAAAACAAATAAAAGTCGATAAATGTTTCAATTGAATCATAATTTTTAAGGTTTTAATTGGAATTTTTACAATAATAGAGTTGTAAATCTTATCCTGCAATAAAAATTAGCATAGGTATTCGTTATAATTTATTTACTCTTGCCTCATAAAATATGTAAAATCTATGTATCAAGTTTATTTATTTACACTTTAATGCACAAAAAAGGTGTACATGAGGCGAGCTTAATTTGCGGCATTTATTATTGATTTTGAATGTTTAATGCCTACAAACTATGTCAGATATTTTTTACTACAGACTTCTGTAATTTCAGAGGAGAACCCCAGTTAATTGAAATTACCCACTGATTAAAATGAAACAGTGAAGTACCCACAATATCACAGAGTGTGATATTAGGGTTGACAATAATAAGAATCTCTGATCAACAATTATTGTTTTGTTGTACGAAACATTATTGGACTGGTGTAGAGTACACAACCCTGAAGTTGACATTATAACCTTAATTTTCGGTAACATGAATAAAGTCTAAAAAACAAGAAATATTTGCTAACCCGAACAAAGTCTTCCAGGTGGTCTTAGTATCGTATCTCTCATGAAGTATCGTTTTTCAGCAAGACCCGCTTTCCTCGATATGGCATTAGTTAGGCTCATAGAAATACAATAAATACACAATAGATTTACACCAATATGTCTTTTGATTTGTGACATTATTATTCGGTTAAATATTTAATAAATAGTGTGCTCTAGAAAATTTACTTTAATATCTAAATGTATACAATATTAATAAATAAAAATCAAAAATATAAGTATTGTATAAAATACGTATAAAGGTAAACAGAACGAGTCGAATTAAAAATGACATTAAAATTTTACGTCACAGACAACATTAGCATAATTTCCGAGTTCTTATTTGTTTCTTTAGAAAACTACTTAAGTAGGTATATCAAAACCTTCATCCAGACGTTTAGGGATTTGTCACACAGAACCATCACAGACGGCTTTCTGTGATCCGGGCTCTGTGTAGAACTAGTAGGTACTCTGTGGTAGAAGGCATGCATTGCATATAGGTCTGGTATTTGGGTTGTTCACCAACTGGTCCCGTAAAACTGGTCACATGCGGGACGAGATGAAAACTTGAAAAACAACATTATGTTTTCGTCAACTGGTCCAGTAATTGTTTGTATGAGAGAGAAGATTTTTCTCATATCGCAGAACGCAGATGTGTGATAAATCCTATAAGCTAGGTACTTTCATTTAAATCCAGAAATAAGTACAAAAAGTAAAGTGATCTTTCTTTATTTGTAATATGTTTGAAATATAAAATAAAACAGTTACCGGAATCGAGTTTGATTATAAGTTTCTACCATTCTGGAAACTAGGTACTTACTTAATTATAATGACTAAGTAACTAACCACAACTTTTTAATGACGGTTAACTAATTAAAGTATTTGTAGTCCACTCCAGCGTTGTTTAGCCATTGCATGAATTCTGAGAATTGTTCATAATTCTTGTCGACGCAATCCGATTTAATGAGAGATAAAGATTCTTGCAATGCTTTTGTGAATTTCGACAAGGTTTCTGCTTGACCAGTGTTCTGTGGATAGAAAGAAAAGTCCAAAGTTAGTAGACAATTACTTATTTTTAACAGAAAAGACAGCATAAGGTGATCGGCTACGCGGATGACTTGGCCTTGCTTGGACAACATCAGAGAGAAGTTAAAGATCTGGCGCACACTCTGGAATCGGAAGCAAAGAAGGTTGGTCTCAGAATTAATCAAGACAAGACAGAATATCTACACATGAAACGATACAAGAATGTCAAAGAATAACGCGAAGACCTAGTGTTGGGGGAAACGACATATAAAGGTGTGGAGAAATTAAAATACCTTGGATGTACAGTAACCGATACCAACACAAGAGAAGAGGAAATCAATATCCGAACTCAAAACGCCTTGAGTTGCGCCGCAGCCCTGCACAAGGCTCTGGTGTCCAAGTTACTGAGCATAAATACCAAGATCCGGATCTACAAAACTGTAATCAGACCGATCTTGATGTATGGATGCGAGATTTGGACACTAAACTTAAAGGAAGAAAACAGACTCTTGGTGACCGAGAGGAGGATATTGAGGAAGATTCTGGGACCAGCCAAGAAGGAAGATGGAGGGTGGAGGATGAGAAAGAATAGGGAGATGGAAGAGATGGTGAACGAGCCGAACATCATAGGAGAAACGAAAGCAGCTCGACTCCGATGGCTCGGACACATCACTAGGATGGGGGAGGATCGGGCAGTTAAACGAGCGTATGTAGGACACCCTAACGGACGACGTCCGGTCGGACGTCCCAGATACCGCTGGCGCGATGAAGTGGAGAAGGATCTGCGGGAGCTCCTGGCGCCTGACTGACTCGAGACTGCGCAGGAGAGAGAGCGATGGCGCTCTTTGGTATCGGAGGCCAGGATCCACTTCGGGTCGCTGCGCCAGCGGAGTAAGAAAGTAAGTAACAGAATAGATATGAATTTGTTTATTTTAATGTTGACTTCCAACGGCGCGTGATATCACAAGTCGCGCCGCGCCAGTTCGCGCCTACGCGCCGTGGGAAGCGAGTGGCTCGAGGCGGCGCGGGCGGGTGGGCGCGTGATGGCGTGTACGATCCGCCCGAAGTCGGTAAATTCAAAGGCGCGCCACGAGTGCGTGCTGGACGGCGCGGGGTTGCACGGGTTTTTGCTCATTTCGTGTCGTCTGTACGACCTTGAAGTACTCTCGCGTATCGTAAATATGGAGTGTCTTCATTAGCAGCCTACTCTAGTCCACTGCGGGACATAGGCCTCTCCCAGGGCGCGCCATTGCGCCAGCCATCTTGCGCAGATCGTCCCTCCATCTAGCAGGGGGGCGTCCTACACTACGTTTGCCCAAACGCGGTCTCCACTCCAGAACTCGTCTACCCCAGCGGTTGTCGGTTCTGCGATAGGTGTGACCGGCCCACTGCCACTTCAGCTTGCTAATCTTATGAGCTATGTCGATAACTTTTGTTCTATGCCGGATCTCCTCATTTCGGATTCGATCCAGCAGAGATACTCCGAGCATAGCTCTATCCATAGCATGGAGTGTCTAATGAAACAATTTCCGAATTTTTAATTCTTTATGAAAACGAACCAGATTTGTGGAATTCAAAAACTGCAGAACACTCCGATTCATTGATGGATTAAATAATAGAGCCTTTTTTATCAACACTCTCTTGATGATAAGTGGTAATGAGGTTTGCCTCTCAGTTGGTGATACAGATGCAGAAAGTGATCGTTTAGGTTAGTAACATAGGTGACCGCTAGTGGTACATTTTTTTCTGAGCTCTATCGTGCTTAGGAGAGCACGTTAAGTCGTTAGGTTATGACATTGGCCTACGGGCGGCCTGATACTCTGATAATAGGCTGGCCACTAACCACACGCTAAGAAAATAAATAAGTAATTGTTATGAACGTACAACATAAGTAACGACAGAAGAGATAGTGACGCGCCGAAGCGCTGTCAGCTCGCATCGCCTAGCATGCGCACGAGTATCTTCGATCAGCAAGTCTGTGGTAGATCCCTCGCCGCGGGACAGTACCACTGTCTTAGGTTCACTGGTGGAACAGGCTCCGAGTGCGTCGCATACTTCGACCCACACTTCTGTTCCGTCTTCTATAAAAATATGAATGTCTCTTACTGTCTACCGAATGTCGCGTACTGTACTTTGTGGTAATTCATTAATATTAATCCTATCATATAATATAAAGAACATGTATTTTTCTGGTAGGTGGGAGTTAAAATTGCCCCGTCCGTCAGTTTGCTATGGCTTTCAACTCTTATTAAAACAAGGGAGATAGAAGGAACTGGCTCATCCTCGGATTTGTTTGTCATCCATTGCGATAGAAAATCCTTCTGAATTTGGTAATCGAATCGAATCAAATTGGTTTTCGCCCTTCCAAATTCAATTACCCAATTTAATTTGGAAGGGCGAAATCGAGGGTAATTGGCAGGTCATAAATATCCCCGATATTTAAATATTCAATCAATATTCGGTGTATGTATTACTATTTCACACTATTAAAATACTATTCACTTACCAATATACGGTAACACGGTTTCAACAGCAAAATACTCCAAATAAGAGGCCAGAAGGAGTGTATTATTGATCCCAACCCGGCAGAAGAAGGAGTACCTTAGGGGAGTGTCAGGGTCCACCACCGCTAGGGTACTGATACGGAATATAGTCTCCAGAGCTGATCCCGTTTCTGGCGAGGTCTGGAAATTAAAATTTTCACATAATTCCTCCTTGCAAAATTGCTTTGGAAAATATCTTCAAAATCACCTAAAATGTTACAAATATTCTGAAACAAGTGAAGCAAAAATATCCTCAGACGGGACTCAGACCAGAGGGCTTATACCGTAGAATTTAGTTTGACAGTTACGAAACGATAACTTTGACAACGGGTCTCGTAAACCAAGCTTCAATACACAATAGTGCCACCAATAGTCTGTCTAGAACAAAATTTCAGGCCAGTAGGCTGGGGGCAGAGCAGAGTTCACGCATACAATGAATGGAGGATTGGAAACGCAAGTTTTCCAAATAATTGTACAGAACAATTCGTAATTTAATTTTTTCCGATAAATATGTATAAATATTCATAGTCATTTATTTCAGTAATAATCATACGGGGCGGTATACTTAATGCACCTGGGGTAATTCACCTGGGTGCATTAAGTACACTACTTAGTAGTCAAAAAGTTAAGACGGTACATTTCACACTTATAAAATAAAATAAGTTAGAAATAGGTATTAAAATATTAGCATGTGATGATCATTTTGTTCTCATTAACATTATAATTATATTATATTATCACTCTATTAGTATTTATAAAATTCCCTATTTAAAGTAAGTACGTGTCAAAAAGTATAGAAAAATATTGCAAAATATATGTCTACAGTATTAAATTATAGAACTGAAATGAACATAACATACACTAAGCAAAAAAACAATGGCAAAAATTATATCGTTAAATTTCGAATAAATCTATCGTTCTCTTTTACACAGGGTCAGATTAATGAGAGAGCTTCCGAATCTCTCGAAAAACTTCCGAAGATGACCGGAAATGTTTGGTATATACCTAAATGGTTTTGTGTTCGTTCCTTAAGAGATCGGCGACTGTGTTTTTTCTTTTTGTCAATGCTAGATGATAGAGAAGCGACAAGAAAGCCAAGACTTGAATATCCAGTTATATCTCAGACCTGGTTTTTCGAGAGACATTTTCGTTTCGTAATTGTCAAAAAAAGCCTACGGCATAAGCCCTCTGCATCTCCAGCTTAACGTATTTTTTTTATTGTTTGATGAGATTTCGAATTCTGATATAGAAAGGTATATTTAAATCCCACAGAAATCGGACTACTGTCATCAAAATCTTTGTCAAATACAAATTAGATATAGATACTATATCAATACCATGTAGGTATTTACCATGAGTTCAGCGGCCTTCGGACTTTCATTCAAACGAAAATTCATATCCGCATAAACAGTTCCTAGGGTCTCACACTCGAATGAAAGGGAGCACCCACACTGGGCGACGAAGCGGGCCCTACCCGCCGCGGCCGGCGTCTCCCCTACGACTTGACGCCACTCAGTCTCGTTAGTGTAGTCTGTCAGCTCGGTGAGGAAATTTTCTTGTAGAGACAGGATGGTCAGCGTATCTGTTAATGCTTGGCCATGCTGGAATTTAATAATAATAATAACATAAGTATTTCATATAAAAAAAACCTTATTAATGCAATACCTAAACCGAAAAATATATTGAAATCGAAAAGACCCTTTAATAAGATTATTGAGAATTTTGTCTTTTTTATTTTTTGTATGTTACTTGATTTTAAGCAATATAAAAATACTATTTTTTAAAACTAGGATAAAAATTTAATTAAAACAATGGTCATGAATTCATGATGATACGCCAAAAAGTTTTGAAATCACCATTACTTTTTAATTCAAATAAGGCGTTCAAAGGTTTTTAAAGAGAATGCTGCCAGTATCTGAAATTTGTTCAAAAAATATTTGATCTCCATGATCGAGTGTTTCTAGAAAATATCGTAATTCCATATTAATATACTTATTGGTACCTGGCATTCCTCGCATGTTTCATTGACTAATAAATCAGCTAGCAGATACTCCTCAGAGGCAAAGTACCATGTTAGTGTGCAAGTTGGAGCCACATTACTAGCATCGGCCACTAGCGACAATGTACTCCCTTCAGCCACTATACGTGCACGAGGTGAAATCTACAATATACAAAATTAACATAACGAGGCTATGTCAGCCTCGTCACCAAAGCCAAAGTCTAAAAACGGGTAAAAAAACATAACATGGGCATCGATTCCGGGGCGGCTGCCAAGAGAAGGATGGCGAATTTCCATACATTTTGAAACCCAGTGTTTTTGACGGTTTATTACGGTTTATGTTTAATGTTAATGTATTTTATGTTATTGTATTGTGTTAAATCATTCCCTTTTTACTTCTACTTTTAATTTAATTTTCTGTTTTCTGTTTATTTTCATTTCATTTCTTTTCAATTTTATGTTTTTTATGTTTTATTCTGCATTTACTTATCTTTTTACAAAACTTGTAGCGTACTTCGGGTGTATAACCTGACAATAAAGACATTTTATTATTATTATTTATTGCAGCCAGGATTCATTCTATCTATCTGCGGTCGGACCATAGATTTTTACCCTGACTAGACAGATCTATGACTGACTGAATGAATGATGACTGAATTAATTGCGTGTTGTTATTAAATTAATTCTAATAACATATTCTACAAATTCTTAATTCCCGACTGCTAAAAATGTACGAGTTGTATTAAATAACTTAGCATACAATTATATTTAAAACTATACGATTATAAAGACGTCATCGTTTATTTTATAATAACAGGGCTCTAGATCGCCGTCTTTCTTTATCGATTATCGCTAACCAAACTACCCGCTTACTCGTATAC
The DNA here is from genome assembly GCA_947369225.1 of Hofmannophila pseudospretella. Classification (NCBI taxonomy): domain Eukaryota; kingdom Metazoa; phylum Arthropoda; class Insecta; order Lepidoptera; family Oecophoridae; genus Hofmannophila; species Hofmannophila pseudospretella. The sequence continues at coordinate 7,735,069 of OX376330.1, read as the reverse complement.
AATCTAGCATACGAGTGAGTGTGATAGTTTCATTTAGGTTAGCTCTAGATTTGGCGGCCAGTCTGGAATTGAAGTCCAATGGCATGACAATTCATGACCTATAAATTTCTTGATTACTGAATATAACTACGATACAAGCATTTGTTATCACCGCTTTATTCCGTACACATAGTGATTAAAAGGGTGACTCACTCTATATCACGCTTTCTTGTCACTAATTTTTGAAAATGAAGCGAAGAAAGTGTGATAATATGGAGCGAGTCGAACGAGTCACACTTTTGTATCATTAGTAATAAGTAAAGAAAAAAGCTGTAGTACGTAATCACATGAATTTGCGAAAAAATGTGATCTACCGCAAATAATTTCACATACCTAGCATAATTTTACTACGAAATCAAAGTCAAACAAATGAGATGGAACTATCCAATGAGCAAAAAAAAAAGTAAATAGTATCCATTCATTCATTCATTCAAGATCTCTAACTTCTTTAATTTATAAATAGCGTTGAAAATTGCCACGAGCTTTTTGTTACAAAAGTAATGGATTATGAATGACTCTATAGCATTTTACACCCAAAACTGGAAGCAAGATACCCTTTCTCGAGAAATAAACAAAAGCGTAGCACACGCTCACTACTTAATTCTAAAGGAAGCAAAGGACTATTATAATAACAAAATAAATGAAAATACTTACACAGTTCTTTATCCTATGCACTTGGTCATAAAACACCCGCATACCCTAAGTAGGTTTCGGATAGGTGACTAATAGGATAATAAAGAATGGCTGTAAATGGTTCTCTTAGCGGCTTGCGCGAAAGTGCGGGTTAAATGTTCTTAACCCGAGTTAGTTAACCCTGGTTTAACTCACGGATTGTCTATGGTTTTCAAAATATTTCAGGGTTAGCGTTGGGGTAAGACTTTTTGTGATTTAACCCGGATAAAGCACTAACTCTCGGGTTAACTGTCAATTCGACGTTCGCGCAAGCCAACCTGCAGAGTAAAAACTCGACACAAAGAAAGTTAGGTATTTCACAGTGCGGTGTCAAAAGGCAATTTTATTTTATAGGTACATCGATTTCCGAAATCAGATAAAAACGTTAAGGACAGAAACCTATTATGATTATTTAGGATTATGATTTTACTATACAAAATATGTAATTAACAGCCAATCTTATGCAGTTTCCCACGGAAGTACAAAATGTGTTTTTTTATCTGTTAGAAAAACAGGTTAGTGCTCATCAATATTGCTCTATAATGTTATTTTATTCATGCTTCTATATTACTTTACCTGCAGCACAGGGAGGATCGGCTCAACTGTCATTACCGTGGCACTTGCTGTAGCTGATTGATCTAGTACAGTTACGGTAACGGTGACTTTATACCTGTTACAAAAATGTTTCCAAATTACTTTTTGTGCCTCATGCGCCGGTAATTACGCTGGCTCTCGTACCCTTCAAACCAAAGCACAGCAATGCAATATAGGCCAAAGGGTAGTACCACCCCAAGTTGACTATACATGGAGTCACACCATTTTCAAAAGGATTCCTTTGCCCTTGAGTAATCAGCAGCATTTTACATGCGGTGAAGTAACCCACCAACTATAGGTTTGGACCGTCTCGCCGAGTGCGGCCCATGGAGGTCATAGAAGACATGATTTCACACAAAATCTTCGACTCCCATAGAGAAAATCCTATACCCACCAAGAATACTTCAGCACCTTTCCTACAAACACAGTCTTCTAGCCAACCTGTGTTTGTGTTGGCGGGCTTATTTCATTTGAGATCTCTTTTAGTCAACGATCCTAAATGAAATAAGCCCGCCACTTGTTTCAACAGTATTTAGAGTATTTTTGTTGTATAATAAAGCAGGAGTACGCATACAAACAAATAAAAATCCCCAAATTCGTTGCGACTTGCGATACTACAATTAACTTCCCATAAAGTCGAGTTCCTAGTAATGTCGGATTAAAACCGCTCCTACTGAACTCTTGCTAAGTTTTTCAGGCGGGAACAGTTCTCGTACATCAAAATTATCAATTTGGTTTGCTCTTACAAAAGACATCAACTAGACAACTTTGATATATTCATATAAAAGACATCACACTAGTTAACTAACTCGTTTGTACTTACAGGCCTGTGTTTTTTAATCCCTGTGGGAATGTTAAAGTGTCATTATCGATATTTTCAAAATTACCACAAGCAGCGCCTTCAAATGTGCATTCCCATTTGAACTGAAAAATTTGAAATTTCTGTAATATCACCTCATTCGACTTATAATTAGTTTCATTTTAATTAAGATTTTTTTTTCTTACCGATACAGGCTGCTCAAAATAGTCGTGATTTACAACTTTAGTTTCTACCATGAAAGCGTGGTGGATGGTCACCATCAAGTAATCAACACTGAGATACACTTCCAATCCTCGATGCAATACTTGGAAATGCAGTCCTGTCTAAAAATAAGGTACTTATATCGATGGTTGAAATTTCAAATGTTGTAATTTGTCCCTTACAGCATTTGTTTTGTATTTTAACACTTGCAGAATGATCCAGTTTCGAATAACATATCGTCCAATTACAAAAAAAACCTGTATAGAATCCCACCTACCTTTAGTAATATCTCTTTCTAGTGATTATCGTAGAAAAGGACAGATGGTTTAATCCGTTGAATGTATTTGTCCTGAATCCGTGACAGAATCTATTGTTAAGTTATTGTTATGCAAATTACGACACACGATAAATATCAAGGTAGGACGTTTCTTGCAACGGGTCTATTCCAAAATGACGGTAAAGATACATATTTTTTCGTAGGAAAACAGTCGCCCATTCATCAATATAATTCACTAATAAACAGGTAATAATTATTGTAATTTTGAGACGTATAGGGACCTACCTGTGTAATACGATATCCAGTGCTAGGTTTAATAACCTCGCACTTGGCGTAGTAAGATGAGCCAGCCTTAAGAGAATTTGGTGGCACTTCCAATCTATTCCCGGTAATATACGAGATGTCCACATTATCATCTGCTTCTGTGCTGTCGACCGTCCATGTAAACTGTAAATGTATATGTTTATATAGGGTGTTAAAACATTCGTCGAACTTTTATCACTCATGGATGTGAACAACTCTGTCTAAAATGTTTTTAAATTGGCGAATAATTTTTTTCAGACTCTCCGTACTAAATAGGCAGCGACCGATTTATATGAAAACTCGAACAATTATATACTTACTCTATTTTAAAACCTTGATGGACAAAGTTGTTCACATTCATGAGTAAAAGACCAGCGAATGTTTTTCTGTCCACGCTGTATACGAAAAAAATCTGCTGTTTCATATATATCGGTCGTGTAGGTATTGAGCTTTTTTCCATATTTACACTGAAATTGCGAAATAAAATCTGCTGTTAAAATAAATTCTTTCTTTCTTTATTTTCTATCAATTTCTGTGTTGGCCCCATTGTAAAAGTTGTTCAGATATTGATACTGAATACTCCTCTTTCGAGACTATAGGTTTTTTTTGTTACACTCTGTAAGGTATTACTCGTACAGTAGACCACTAGACAAAGGGCCAAACTGTACCATCTTTAATTATTCAACCAAACTGCATAATCCGCGTAATATGGTTTATTTCTACTGCTACGACGGCAACAGCTACGATCTGCTACGATGCTACGATCGCTACTTTACGACAGCAAACTGCTATAATACGATTATATATTATAATACGATGGCTACTAGTACACTGCATACATACTACAAAGATCTGGAATCGAAATTGGACTGAAACTATGAAATATATTTTGCGGATTTCTATATTTCTATGGGTTCGGTCCAATTCCGTTTTAAAATAACTGCAGTGTGTTAAAGGCACATAAATTCAACATGAAAATGAGTGGTACCGGCCCTACAAACTATTTTTTTGCAGTAGCCAAAAGAAAAGTTTTTATCAGGTTTTTAGAAGCTTTGATGACCATGCAGACTCGTTAAGTTGAAAAAAAAAAGTTATTTTAGGCCTTTTTAGATAGCTGACAGTACTATACTTACATAGTAATCTTGGGTGGGAAAACAAGCAGTAATTTGGGCTTCCAGCACGTATTCTTGATCCACATACGTGACTTCAGCGCCCACTAGTATTATAGACAGAAAGTCGGCTCTGCCTTCGATATTGTCAAGTTTCTGAGTATCCTGAGAGTTGTCAATGTGGAAGGTATTGGGTTCTCCAGCTTCACCGTTTGACCCAACTGCGTTCACCGTAAATAAATAATTTACTCCGTGGAGTAGCTGTCAAATCAATGCGTTAAAAATTAACTCTGTAATCATAACAGACTTGATTTTGATTTTGAAGACTAAAAACCCCGTTTTTCCCCTAACAGCTAACAACTTTCCTGTTTTGTAGGTGTTTTAAACAAAGTTGACATTTTTCCATCAAGTGATCTTTATAAGTAACAATTTTCGACAAGCAAAAATTACTTTTTAACATTATTGTAGCAGTTTTAGTTTCTTTTTTAATAATATTGTACTAGCTTTCCTTTAGTTACCTTTTTATTGAAATTGCATTAGCCTCCAGCATCGCTTTTAGCGATAAGACCGCCTATATTGTATTCCACCATTACACACGCAATGTCTTATTATTAAGTTTTGTGCAATAAAGTACATTCTATTCTACTTTCTTCTTATCTCTCGGGTTAACATTAACTTTGTACCTATGAAAAGTATAGACAATACGCGAATTAAACCAGAGTTGTTGGCATAACTCCACCTTAGGATAGGATGTTAGATCACCAATACAAAATATTATGAAACTGTGGGTTCTATTACCCAGTCGTTGAAAAAATATATAGGTATATACCTCATCGTTTTCAATAACGTAGACATACGGAATTGGTTGAGGGCTGTTCAGTTTCGCTTCAAGCGCTCGTATCGTATTCCACAGCATGATTGTGAAGCGCTGAGACGGCTTAGGGAGCGGGGTCCACCGGACAGTCCATGTTATATCAATTTCATCCCCGGCTGCTGTCTGTACACTAAGAAAAAAAAACAGCCGAATTGAGAACCTCCTCCTTTTTCTGAAGACGGTTAAAAATAGAATAAATACTATTAAGGGTATAATAGAAGTTCGCGGCAAATTCATTAATCTAATTAGGCCGGGTTGCGTGAAAGTCGAGTTTAGAGAAAACTCGAGAGTTAGTGCCCAAGCCGAGTTAATCACAAAAACGTCTTGCACCAACGCTAACCCTTGATTTTTTTTATATACAATGGACATTTCGGGAATTAATTCAGGGTTGTCTAACCCGGGTTTAGAAAATTTAACCCGCAATTTCGCACAAGAGGCCCCGAAACTTCCAATTCACTGGAAATACACATACATACATACCTTCACGCTATGTCCCTTGCGAGGAGTCAGAGAGAACGGAGCGCCACGAATCTCTGTCTTGGCATGCTTCTCTTGCTTCCTCTATTTAAAAATTGTTTTTATTTCTTCTTTAAATCGAAAAGTGTAAGTGATACTCTAAAAAGACAATGTAAACCAACGACAACTATAACCATTATATTATAATAAGCACCTATAGGTAGATATTGTTAAAATAATTACTTATATTATTAATGACTTGCAATGAGTTAACTGTGTACTTATTTTGTACTAATTAATTGTCATTTATAGAGCCGTCTAATTTTCGCTAATTTGTTATTAATTATCGTTACCATATTTCTGGTGGCATTTAAAAAAAAGTTTTAATGTTATTTTTGTGATTCAATTAATTAATATTTTTAAAGTACCTAGGTACGTTAATTGAAAATCATTATGTTTCAAATTGGATCTTGGGCGTTACGTCCAATTCCCCGAATATCCAGTAGGCGTTACTTTGATGTTATTCGGCTATAAGTTTAAGAACACAATTAAGTACATGTAAATAATGCAGAAGCAGGAATAATCTCGTAAAGGTGCTATCGGCATGTGAATTGTAATTAAGTCATTCTCATTCCCCGAGCCCATACCTACAGTAAAATTTTTTTAAATTATAAATTGTGAAATAAATTATTTTTTATACAAAATAATAAATATCGCCTAAAAAGTGAAAAATAATTAAAATACAAATGGGAAAAGTCAAATATCGTATACTTTTTGATACCTAAACCTAGGTATCAAAAGGTATACGAGATTTGACTGCGGCTAGTAACATTTGAAAGCGACATTTATATTTTATTAAAAGTAATAAAATTTATCCTGACTCTCCATAAGTAATGAGTTTCACAATAACAACGTACTCACGTAATAACAGTATTGTCGGGTTTATCGACTGGCGTGTTTTCGTCCTTCGGGCAAATAAATTGTGGCGCCAGAATTCGGAATGTCGGTGCTACTGCCACCTGAAAAATCTCCACCAATAAGAACTTCAATTTTAAACTCTGTTCCGACTGGATAGAATAAAATACATTTAATGTACAGAATGTACAGACTGTAATTAATTCATTATGTACATACTAATAACTTTATAATAGACTTACAATGTCCTTCACAATAGTAAAACTCTACAGGGTCAATCTCATCAATAAAATAACTTGGTCATTGTAACACCATTTAGGCCGCTTGTAATTGTCAAATTGAAAGTTAACCCGAGAGTTACTGCCTAACCCGGGTTAATCACAAAAACGTCTTGCACCAATGAAAACCCTGAAACGTTTTGTATGAAAACCATAGACAAATCGTGAGTTAACCCAGGTTAAGAACATTTAACCCACACTTTCGCGCAAGTCGCCCTTGATGTAGGAATATTAAAGCCAGCACTTACTAAGCCCGTGTGCTCCATCTTCGGCCTCATTGTCACTTACCATCAGGTGAAATTGAGGAGGATTTATTTGGGTTTGACGTAAATTTAAAAAAAATACAGTGGCGCTGCCGTCGATTCTGTAATGCCAAAAATATTTAAACACAATTTTTATTTAGTACCCACATCAAAATCGACACAAAAAAGGGAAATATCTACATAAAATTTGACCAGAAATATAAAAACCCTCGCTATATAGCGGAATGACATAAACATATTTTTTTTCGTTGCGAGCTCCATAAAGCAGATTATAAAAGCACCAGTGGTGTCATGACACGGTTTTTATTTTGCTGGACATAGGTATATAATTTATTTTTAAAAATAAGAATCTCTTACCACTTCCTGAAAATATAGAATTGTAAACATAAACATAACTACTCCTTTTTGATAGAACATTTTGTACCATTCGAACTTTTTGTCTATAATACTATAGTAGTATATTAATCAATAGACACGTATGTACACAGGGATATTAAAAATATATTTATTGCCATAAAACCTGGCAAACCATACGCGCTCACAAAGAGAATGACCGATAAATGGTGTCTATTGTTCTTTAGAGCTTTTTATTATAGCGTGCCCATAAACACGATGGTATAGTGATAGGCGGCTTTTGACTGAATATTTAATGTTTTTAAAATAAATTATTCTTTGTCGAGGGCAAATATGCAAAAAATTATAAAATAATAATAGGCTGGTTTCAATACATCCATCTACTGAATTTTAATCTTAGTTATAGGTGATTAAAATAATGTCTATAGGTACGAGTAATGAGTATCTACACCTACCTACTAGGTACGCAGGTACATGTTTCGTAAAATCAAATCAAACATGCTAAATAAATGGAAATCCTTTTTTCTTCTTCTAAGTCGTGTTCCTCATTGCTGAGGGTCGTGATCATTCTAAGGAATTTATCACATAGAGTCATAGAACGACTCTCGTGGCAGATTTAATGGGGTGGCTTCCCCATTTCATACACTGGTTATCTCAATGTGCAGGTTTCCTCACGATGTTTTCCTTCACCGTCAGAGCAGTCGCTAAATGTACGTAAGTCTTTCGAAAAAATTGAAAAACTGATTGGACATGGCATTGCATGGTATCGCAACCAGACCACCCGCATGGGAGTCCGACGTCCTAGCCACGACGCGACGCCACCGACGCTCCTTCTTTTTTTACCCTTAAGTGGCTTGTCTTTTACAGAACTTTTTCTTTGTATTTTACTTACTTTTTTTTGTATTTTTTTTTATATTTTACATTTTAACAAAAATAAAATTTTATTGTTGGAATATGAATACCTAGTCCCGTGCACTGTGGGGACACGCAAAAGTCTAGGTTTTTGTAGGTAGTCATTAAAGTTCTAATTCATAATTTTAAATCACTTTACTCTATATTTCAATTTAATATCCAAAAGCATAAAATCTGTTTAAAAACAAATTAATTCAGACTTAAACGGCTTATAAACCCGTAGAATTTATAGCATATGAATTTCAACTCCGACAGGTAGGTAGGTTGCTTTTGCTTATTACAGCGCAATGAACGCTCGAAAATTGCTTTAAAACCTAATAAACTTTGTGTACTGACTGAGCGTGCATCGGATTTAAAAGGATTCGCCTCGTTATTCGCAATTTCCCGGAATTTACTAAACACGCCCCCGGGATTCCAGTTAGCCGTGTAATGTGACCAGCGGGACGGCGTGTAATTACCTACAAATATTTGGTTGGTAATCCTGCTGGTAACAAATTTTAATTAATTATTTATTTATCGATTGGTACTTACCACAACTCCACTTGTAGGGAAGACCAGCCGATATTTAAATATAAGACTATATTGGTAATTAATTAATACACTCTACATTGAATATTCAAATAAAGGAAGACCAGCTATTCAACCCGGATTTGATTTCCCCAAGGATTATAATAAATAATAATCAGTTATAATTATGAAGGAATGAACGCGCGCCCACCCCGTTATTAGAAGAGGGAGACTATTTTTTCTTTCATCCAAGGTTTATAAACAAACCGAGAAGTTTTGAATATTGCTATTCATTTGTGTCTATTCTTTTTTTTTCAATTCATTCTATCCTTTTCATCCTTTACCGACATAAACCTACCTGCTTTCCCCCACCCGATAGTAGTTCACACACAGCATCTACATACCGCCCGAGCCGGCGCGGGCGGCGACCCGCTTCTGGCGCTTACACGCGCTATCGGCGTATTCTGGGCCGCTTCTCCCCGACCCCTCCCTCCCCAGCGACGTCCTAAGCCGAGATGTTTGGAACTCGTATATATACGAAATCCCAGGAAATGTTCGAAAAAAATAAAATTAAAAAGAAATTTCAAAAGTTTTCTCCTAGAGAACTGAAAACCCTAAAAGGTTCTCTAAGAGAACCTTTGCTTATATGATGAACCTTTGGTTACTACATTGTACACTATACTATAATCTATAACTATAGCTTTAACTGATAAAAATAAAAAGGGAAATGTTGGCAAGTAGATATAAACTCATCCGAGACCAATAAGGCAAGGAAAATACAAGTAGAATAGTATGAAGGCAACATAGGAGGATTTGGAGGCCGATTGATGCCGGCACGTGATGCGCGTGGATAGCTTTAATGAGCCCATTCTTTGCCCATTCAGAGCTTTCGGCCCCATACGTTGCCCTCTAGAGGAATAAGGATAACTGTATACCTACGGAACCTTGTTATTGGCTTTTGTCAAATAAATATTCGTAATTTGAGGCCAATTGTTGACTCTGCCGTATCGTCACTGAAAATATTTTTCTTAATCTTATAATCTTTATTGAACGCACATACAAAATACAAAACAACTTAATTAACGAAAAAAATATGTACAAAAGGTGTAAAAATATGTTAAAAAAATTGGTAATACATTTACATATATTTATTCGCAACAAATAGACATTTGTGTCCGAAATTTAACAAACATATTGAGGATATTACATTGAATGTCAAAAAAAATTACAAAAAATGGGAATAGTGGTCAATTATATACATTGTTATGTTCCTATAAATTCAGTAATCGTGTAGAAACACCTCTGCAATAACAGCAACCTCAACTTCTGTCTGAAATTACTAAGCGTGATGTCGCCTTTGAGCTCCGTGGGCAACCGATTGAAAATATTTTTTTTAATTGAAGGGAAGGGGAAAACTGTAACTAAGTGGTGGCTAATTATATCAAATTATTTTTAAATAATAATACTTACTGGAAATTAAAATAGTTAAATACCTACTTACTCGTAACTAAGGAAAAGATGTACGTTTCCTAACATGACCTATATCAGAAAGAGATATAAGTATGTAGGTATCTTTCTACAATTATAAGAAGTGCAATGCAATTAAAATAAGTGAAGTTTTAATTAAATTTAAAAAAACTTATATGTATCATCAAATGCTTGGAATTATTCAGTCCTGCATATAAACATAAGAATGTAATAGTTCACTCACATTCGACTAGGTGGCTTTGAAGTAAATTGTTATGTTTTATTAATAGAATATTGTATGCTATCCATGCCAAGCCCCCAGGTAGGCTAATTGTACATATTACCTCAACCCCAAATCCCAAAGGCCCATAAGCGTGCTAACTTCCTATCGGCTTTCCGAATATCGATATGCTTTAGTTAGCTCATAAAGCGCCTTGTTATGTAGAGTCTATCACAGAAACCGGCTTTACGCATGTGCAGTAATGCGGCCCTTGAATAATCATCTGTACGGAGTTCGGACTGGTTCCAGAATTGTACAACTGAGCGCTATATATGTTGTCAAATTTCTTCAATCAAATCTCAACCTCATGCTCGCACGATATGGTATATTTTAGATTCCCAATTATTTTATTCTGTACAAGTGAGAGAGACGAAGTCGACAGAATGTCCCCGAACATCAGGCGGGAACTCCGCCGAAGGTCGACGGAAACGTCCGAGCAGTACCGAACGATCCGCCTGCTGGGGTACACGCTCGCCCGGTCAACATTTTATTGACCACTTCCTGCGATATTATCACCACTAAATACCTTAGCTGCCCAAAAAACTGCCGAAAATACCATACTATCAGTGATAAACCAGTGATTCAGTGACAAAACCTATTAAGTATCGTTATAAGGACTCATTGTGCAACACCAAACAGAAATGTCCGCAGTAAAGAAGGGATCGCCAGTAGCTGCTAATGGATTACGTTAATTAGTGTTCGTTAAGTAAACACCTGTATTAAAAATAACCAGTAAGTACTTGCCCTTTGTGGAATACTGGAACTGAAACGACATCTATCGAGTCGCTTAAAATTTGCAAGAAAATTTTAATTAACAACAATGCCGACAACAACAATACATGAAAACATCGCTCTCCTCAACATGATGTCTTCGGATAACCTTGAAGATGATCTTAAAAGTATTCAACTACATTTCCCGTCGGACAGGCGACTGCAGAGCGACGGCGCATGCGTGGAGGAGAGGGTGAGGACTTCACGCGGAGACATTCTGGTGGCCGTGCGAGGGGATCGCAAGAAGCGAGCCATAATCACCTACCATGACCTTGGCCTCAACTACGCCGCCAACTTTCAGGCATTCTTTAATTTTGTCGACATGAGGTCTATTTTAGACAAATTTTGTATCTACCATCTTAATGCTCCTGGACAGGACGAAGGCGCCCCGTCTCTGCCCGAAGATTACGTCTATCCCACTATGGACGAATTGGCTTCCCAGATTGATTTCGTACTGGGTCATTTTGGAATACGATCTTTCATCGGATTTGGCGTCGGTGCAGGTGCTAACATCATGGCTCGCTATGCCATCGTACACCCTCAGAAGGTAGATGCTCTCGCCCTCATTAACTGCACTTCGACCCAAGCAGGGTGGACCGAGTGGCTCTACCAAAAGATTAACACAAGACAGATGCGATCGAACGGAATGACTCAGGGAGCGGTGGATTATCTTATGTGGCATCACTTCGGTCGCAGCACCGAGGATCGCAACCACGACTTAGCGCAGGTTTACAAGGATTGCTTCTCTCACGTCAACCCTGTGAACTTGTCGATGTTCATTGAAGCATACTTACGTCGTACAGATTTGGGGATTTCTCGGGAGACGAACACTGTTAAAGTGCCTGTGTTGAATGTTACCGGCGCTCTGTCTCCTCACGTGGAGGATACGGTGACGTTCAACGGGCGCTTGGAGCCGGCTAAGACGTCTTGGCTGAGCATTTCGGACTGCGGCATGGTCCTGGAGGAGCAGCCGAATAAGATAGCTGAGGCCTTCAGGCTATTCCTTCAAGGAGAGGGTTATTGCAGGTAGTCACGTTGCCGAGAAGACAACGAACCGAGCGCAGCGCTGCCTATATTCAATAGTACACATGTTGCTTACACGCGAGCTTTAACAACACTGTTGTAGACACATTGAGAATGTAGAGAAATAAAATGTTGTTCCTTGTTTTTAGATATTTATGGAAATAAATTTATTTTACGGCTTACTGAAGCTTATTTTCTACGTGCTATATTAACCTCATCTCACCCAAAAATACTAGCTTGTATATTTATTATACAGCCTGACTGAGATGTACAAATGCAATGCCAAAACCATTTATTACACTTTACGTAACTAAAATAGAGTCAGAACATGTTCTTGATTAATTTCCCATTTCAAATTCCAAAACAATTATTTTAACCAACCTACGGCAATTACCAAAATGAATTGAGCTCGAATAAGTACCGTTGATTTCCATAATTCAATTAAAAAGCTGCATTAATCTAAATTGAGTTTGGGTAGCGCTAAATAGTGATCCGTTTCCAATTAGCGACATTAAAAGGTTTCTTTCCTAATTCGTTTAGAAGGGCTTCTTGCACGTGTAGAGTTTCTTTTGTAGAAAATAACAACTAAATTACCAAATAATAAGTAGAATTTTAGATACTTACCTACTACAATATTTTGGTTCATTTTTTTAAATTAAATTAATAGGCAGATGAGCAAATGGGCTACTTGATTGTAAGTGCTCACTGTCGTCCATATCTTATCGCCCGTAGCTCGTATCATGAGGATTTAGGTGAGTAGAGTGCCTAATATGTCGGTAATTAAGCTGGCGGTACTCATAAACCGAAACGCAGCAATGCAAACATTGCTACTTTGCGGCACAAAAGATACTGCATAGAGTCATACTATCTTCAAAATAGGTAAAACAAGTAGGGAATTTTAAAAATCTTACATAATTATTAGCGTATTTCTATTCCATTTTCATTGTATTTAAGGAAAGTTTTTCTAATTACTATGACCTACAAATGTCACACTATGTCTCAGGCGGGGTAGGCGGAGAGACAGGGAGCGCCACGATTCCCTGAAAATTTGTACATAAATTGCTGCCTGTACTCGTACGTAGTGCAAGTACTACAATTTAAAGGAAACTAACACAGGCTTTGTTTTGAAGTTATTTTTTTTCAAGCTACACGTATATTTCCAGAGCAAGCTGAGTTTACAAAAGCTGCTGGTAAAATGTAAAATGAATGCAAAGTCCGCTGCCCTGGAATTTTTAAACTCCACTCGAGGCTAGAAGAGTGCTATTGTTTCCACGTTTTGAGTTTCATTCTGTGAAATTACACCTGCATTTCATTTCTTTTCATTTACTTATTGCATTTGCAAAGATATAAGTATGAATGAAAGCTTGCATTTCAAGTGCGGTATTAATTAACTACGCTTATAGGCATATTCCGTATTCTTCATTAAGAGCTCTAAGAATTTCTAGATAGATTTAACTTGATTTGCAAAATAAATAAATAAAACATTGTGAAGTAGGTATAATCTGTTTCCTGAAATATCTCATTCCCTTTTATACTGATACGTCAGCTAGAAAGGGGGGTTAGTTAGCTATCAGTAAGACTTAAAAAAATCCCTTGTATTTGAAAGAAATAGATTTAATACGAGTAGAGTGGCGCTACCTTAACGGGTAAGTGACAATGATTCAATTATTGCGTAAGGTACGCTGGATCAAATCCGCATTTGGACCAATTGAAACTAGCATTTTGCCTTAGTTGAAGTGGTTAAAGTGGCTTACATACAAGTGGTTTCTTGTATGCAATAAAGTATTAATCTGACTATATATCTAGCTAGTGTTATTATACCTCACCGAGCGGATGGCGAGTAGTATTCCTTACCCAAGGTAGAGATGGGGATAATTTCTACCGACATTTGAGAATAATTCAATTATGCTAAAGTTATTAATATAAGTTAATAATATTTTGCTAAAGTTAGCAAAATATTACTTGCTAACTTTAGCAAAATGTTTTGTAAATTCACCTGCACAAAATATTTGGTCCACGTAACAAAGAACAAAGGACAAAGGAGTGCACAAAATGCCGATATTCGCAACAATGTGAAAATATTAAAGTTTCATACAAAGCTATAATTAATTTTCGATTCGCGTTGAGCGTTCCATTCGTATTTTTATTGGAGAGCGTTTTTCCTGGACAAACGTGCATACCCCCCCTAGGGTATGTAGGGGAGAAGGGGGGTTCGGTAGTTAAATGGACTCGATTGCGAACGAGTGGTGCTTAACTCCCCATCCTCCCCCTACGCTGACCACTGGGTGAGAGGATTATGAAATATTTCATCGGATAATAAAAAAGTAAAAAAAAACTTGATAAGCGTATAAAGTAGCGTATGAAGTGACGTAGTTTCTAGGACGCCGAAACACGTGCACGTCAGGGTTCGAAACCATGAAAGTACCAATACGATTTTTCGAATTTTTCTAAGACTTACGTACATTTACCGACCGCTCTAACGGTGAAGGAAAACAATGAAATAGTGAAATACGGAGGCAATGACAAACCACCCCTTTAAAATCTGCCAAGGGAGTCGTTCTTTGTGATTAATTACATAGAATATTCACGATTCTTATCAATGAGGAAAAGTATAGGTTAGTTATAGGTTAAATACTACAGGAAAATGTTTAGGTAATAAAACTTCGCACTGTTGGTATATGTACAACCATATTGATTTTTACCAAGGGCAGTTAACCTTAGTTTTTCCGATAGGAATTCTTTGAATAATCTCTTTTCTCTCTAGTAATAAGTCCGACAGAAAAAAAACCAGGTGGGATTAGTGCAGTAAATATATTGCTATTGGAGTTTCACAATTTTAACCTTACTGTAGTGAGAAAAAAACTAAAATCGAAAAATATATTTTTTTATCCATTTCTAGAAAATAAGGGAGGCGCTAATTGCACTTGACTAAATTCAGTCGACGTTTTGGGCCACGATTAAGTCGACAGGCTTCTGTCTAAGGAAGGTCTAAACTAGTCTAAAGGCTATAAATTGCAGACTAGCCGTACTGAATGCATTTACCCTAAATAATGAAGTCAGATTGAATTCAGTCAAAGTCACCTAAGCGCTATAGGTTTACTCCACTTACCTGTCATGACATATTTTTTCTAGACGGCCTAAAAAATCTCATTCTTTTATACTTCTAATTCCCTTCAAATTCAACAGAAATTCTTCAGATTTTCCAGAGCAAATCCTTAGGGACAATATGGTCGAGTTTGTATTACAGCCAGATTTCGGGTTACAGCTAGGGTTGCCAACTCAGTGGATCAGAAATCCGAGAGGTGAAATAAAAAAACAAGCCATGTGCGAGTTGGACTCGCGCACTGTGGGTTCCATTCTCAAATGAAATAATTTTTATTTAAAAAAACTATAATTGTCGAAATTTTCTTTTATTTTTTCTGAAAGTATAGGATATTATCTATGAGTCAAATTTTCATATTTTTCGGCTTGCAAACTTCGGAGATAAGGGGGAACGATTGTTTTTCGCACATTTTTGGCCATAAATTTAAAACTATAGCGCATAATAATTATAATAACATTAAAAATAGTTTTCTAATGTGCAAATAAGCCCTTTGCTTGCGCTTGCGGTTTGTTTGTGCGAGACTGCTCAGCGACTTTAGCTGCGTTCCGGGAGCCGGGAGATTTTAAAAATAAAGGAGCCTTTTTCCGGGACAGTTGACAACCCTAGCTAGCTAATCACAAATAATTACATGGTTGCCTATTAAAATATCTAATAACTAAATCCACTATATCAAAACTTAAAACGTGGTTATAATACATACAACTGAAGAAAAAAATGCAACGTGGAACATTATGTTCTACTGTTTGATCGGTAAAGTTCATGCTTTAGAATTGGAAACTTTGGACAAGTAATGTTTATCATTTTGGCAGCAAAGCAATACTGTCCCTGATCGGGTAATATTGGCAGGTTGGGGCCCGGATTCCACCGGGGACGGAATCCCCGGAATGTTCGATATTGGAATCTGACTGGGATTCGCAATGCTTTTACAAAAAGGATTGTTTATATTCAGAATATTGAACACGACCGTCATTTTGCGGATTAAAATGTAAAAAAACAAAATAATGAAAACATTTTTGACAAAGTAAACCGTGGCTTATCAAAGTTCTAGATAATTCTTTAACAAATTAAACAATCCATTTTAAATAAGTATGTATCGTCGTGCGTGTCTGTCTATAAGAAGACGACACCTACTTTTGAAAAACTCTGAATGCTTGACTAGTAGACAGCATTACTAGTAACATAGAGAATTTAGAAAATGTGTCTAGCCACAATTATGTAGTGCAATTTTTGCATCAATTCGTCATAAGTACTCCAATTACTTTATTTATTATTAAAATCTTTGTGATATTATATCCATTAAAGTTATATCGATAAGGGAATACTTCTCCAAGAGACGGAGAAGTGACAACGTCTATAATAGGAATTAAGGATTATGTTGAATCAATATAGAGAAAAATAAATATCTTTTTTTCTGACTGACTACTGCTTTTGGTCCTTTACGGCGTCAACGGGCTTAAATTAAATCTCATTCGTCTATTCTCTATATAATATATAATGAGATCGATCTCTGACTAAGTCTCTTCAACCTTAACAAAAATTCTTCATATTTTGCGAGCGGCTGAGATGCCAGATGTGAATAAAATTTTAAACCCGTGATCATAACTATAAGTTTATTTGTGCGGTAAGATGACAAAATACAAGACATATATAACAGCTAGTAGGTAAACATAAAAAAACAATTTTAAAGGATAAAAATTTAAGAATTTTCTTTATAATTATAAAGAAGATTATTAGTCCTAAATTAGTAAATAAATTATTATCCATGACCAAAAATTATTATTCTAAAAAAACGAATACCTATAACAAATAGTCGGCCCCCCAACTTAGTCGGTAGTGCCTTCTATGCAAGGGGTATCGGCTACGATTCCCGGTCGGGAAGGTGATTGTACCCAAAACTATAAGCACTTTTTCCTAGTCCGGGTGTTGTTTTTAATGTTGTCTCTGGGCCCATAGTGCAGGGAATCCTAGTTTGAGATATTGATGTGATGTGTCATTTAATAAAACAATCAAACGTGATAAATAGATTTATTTTACATTAACCAGATTCTCACATAGATGCATAATTTCGTTATTTACACATTTTAACCATATCGTCATAAAAACATTCAATAAAAATTGACTAGATTTTTTGATATCTACAAAATGTATGTACAAATGTAAGCTCCGATTAAAATCATTACATATCAGTCTAACTATAGTTTTTTTTTTTACATTATATCCTAGTTTCCACAGAGTTGACGAGCTACAACTATTTTATTGACAACATGAGACGACAAAAAGTTTTAATTGCTATTGATTACACTTGGCAAACCTGCAAAGGCCTCGCCATATATATAGAACACGATCTTGTCGCGACAACCGACGTCCGCCATTATAGATACGTAAACCACAAAATATTGAGTTACCTATATGTATTTTGTGCGTAAAAGACAATGTTTAAAATAGCCTATGATTCAACAGACACGCGACTTAATCGATAATTATTAAGTAAGTAAGTACTATGTTTATTACACACACAGCAATGACAGAAACAGTTATAATTATAACAAAATAATTACGTAGTCAAAGGTAAACATATTGAAATCATGTCATTAGAGTATTTTATGTTATCTTTTTCAATTATTTGAATTCAACGAACACTTCTGAATCCCAAATACAAAATTAAAAAGTGGCACGAGTATCGTGACGGATGCGAGCACTCATTATATTTAGTGACTAAAAATTTCAAACAATCTTTCCCAAACTCTCTTTTAAACTTTTTTCTTTCGCTTAGTGCGAAAGAAAAATGTTTTAAAGAGAGTTTGAGTAGGCTATGGCTAGATATATGATTGGAGCACGGTGACCGCACGACTAGATCGCTTTCTTTCTGGCAAGTCCTTTAACAAATTAGTAGAAATTCTCGATAATGGTAAATACAGTACCAAAACAAATGTAGATATTTAATTAGATATATAATTGTCCAACTATTTCTTGTAAACTGGCAGTTTTAATGGTACTTAATATACATAAATTAATAGATACAGCCTGTTCAAGATTATAAGTAGGTATTTTGTTAATAATTTTTTTGTAGTCTTGATTTCACCTGTCATTGTCTGTGAAATAAAGAAATAAAACCCTAGAAATGTAATAGACGCACGCGAATGGCGTCACAACATGTGTACTCAGGTGGGCGGGACTTAAAACGGTGTGCGAGCGGCGAGTCAGTCGCGCCTTGCGTTTGACTTCGAATTTTGAAATTGACCTGTGCATCATACGATCCTATGTAAGAGTTACATAGACGGATATTCGCCTTTGTGACATCGCCGTAAGATCTATTTTTGTTCAAATGTTAATTTGAGTTTCATTTTGTGCGAGATGTGTTGCATTATTTTCAATTGGTACACAGTGGTGTGAGGTTTGGTACCATCTTTTACGGGAATTTTGTCGTAAGTTACTCGTCTAGGGTATATTATATAATATGTCGCTGGTCATTGTCTTGTCTACTTCGCCGTCGACCGCGTTAATTTTCATAACATAACATAACAATAGATGAGGGTGCATACGAGTGATCTTAACACACTCAAAGGTTTAAAAGAGCGATAATAAATTACAGTTAAGACTTGTACAATATAAAATAAGCATGGAAATAATAAGCACCTACTTTACGTATTTTACAACTTATTACTTCCATGAAAATAAGTCGTTTATTTGACACAATCTGAGAATGCTTTGGTCTTTGTTATTTGGCACTATTTCCTTGCTTAGAAATATTTATTGGAGAAGTCTTTGTTTGTCAATTTTACCCAGTTAAGCGGGCCTATAATAATTAATTTAGGAAAATAAAAGATATTGATACTTATCTAAGAGTATTTCCGTTCGTTCCGTAGGCCGTTTTAAAATATTATAGCGTCAGTTTCTCCAAGAAATCATATTAGTTTATTAAGAAAGAAAGAAAACCACTTTTTTTAGTTCACTCCATAATACAATTGGCAATAGGTACCTGGCTCAGCTAATGCTTGAGTGAATACACTTGCCTGTAAACACACTGCGCTGATTTTCAACCAGTCCTTATACAAAGTTAACAAACTAACAACTGCAACAATCTAAGTACTGCCCCATGGTATGTGCTCATTAAATAAATTAATAAACTACAGCCACAGTTCATAATATGACCGCTGACAGTGAAGGGATTGGGAGTTCCAACCGCCTAAATATCCCGCGAAATTTCATAATCAAACTTCAGTGAAACCTCAAAATCCACACACTCAAGCTATTTCTGACTACGGTACTGCTCATTGTGTACAGAGGACAACATGTCAGGCTTAATACCCTTTAGTACTTTGTCACTTTACATTCATATGTATGTCAAGCTTGATATGTGTTCCACTGTACAATTCATAATAAGGACTTAGATAGACTTACGTACGTTTATCAACAGTTCTAACGGTGAAGGAAAACATCGTGAAGAAATTTGCTTATTGAGATAATCAATGTGTGAAAAAAGGAAGCAATGGCAAATTAAATCTGCCAAGAGAAGAAGAGATAAGTTCTATGTGGTTAATTCCATAGAATGATCATGATCCTCGTCAGAGAAGAATACGACTTAGGCCCGGACTACACGACGACGGTTCCTAGGCCGGTTCCATGGAACCGGTGTTTCATATAAACTCAAACAAAAATGCGCTGTCGACTACACGTACAACGGTTCCACTTGGAACCGGCCAGCGCGGTTCCTGAACCGAGTGGGCGGGGCTTGAGTGCAACGCATGAGTTTGAATGCAGACGACTACACGGCCTGTACCGGTACCTGAACCGAACCGTCGCTGGAACCGTCGTCGTGTAGTCCGAGTCTTATAAGAAGAAATATTTTCTGACATATTACTAAATTATGTCATTCCTTGTCGCTTTGCTGTTTTACAGCGCAACTATTTTACTTTTGTGCTGGGTAGGCCAACTTTGGATCGACAATTTGACATTACATTCTACCCTAGTATATATTTAGTATGAAACATGTTCAAATAGGTACTGGAGAATGCAAACGACCGCAATAGATGCTTCAGAATAGCTCAACTCAGGGTTATTGCCTCGTATCTCGTATTCAACGATATTAAATTGGTTTAGTTTTGTTCACCACAGCATCGTATAGAAGTTGCTGAGCAACAGTTTTACATGTTTTTAGTGTAGTGCGTACGCGGAGTCAGGGCCGGACTCTGCGCTGGCGTCGCTGTTTACCCCCCGTCCCATCATATCAAATTACTATCAATTGGATTGGTTTAGTTGTGTTCACCGCAGTATATTATAAAGGTTACGCCTTACAACTGAGCGACAGTTTTCCCGCGCCGCTAGCTGTGCTCGTGGTGCGTCCGCGGAGACAGTGAACCAGGGCCGGATTCGGCGCTGGAATCGCCCGCGTACACTTCAGAAAATCCACCTCCACTACCGCCGCCGCCTTGGCTGCCGCTTCCACCACCTAAACATTTAAGGATTTTGAAAATATAGGATCAGAATATTACGATCTTATAGTGAAGGTCGTTGTGAAGAAATCTGTACACCTTTCTGATCTCTGCCTTTGTTTCCCTCCATTTCATATACTGGTTTAAGAACCACCAGTAAATGGGGGAAAACAAAGGCAAATATCCACTAAATCACCTTACTAAATCTGCCAAAAACTCTTTCTGTGTTGTTAATTCCATACAACGTTCACGACGAACGAAATACGAAGATACAACAAGAATATTTATGGAAAAATTAAACTAAATTTACCATGATGTGAGAGCGGAACGCAGTAAGATGTGCCGGCGCAGTGACGAGGCCGCACTTTCTCGTACCGACTGAGCTGCTGCAGTTCACAATCCGAGTGATGCTTCTCCACTACGATAACATTTATTTGTATGAGCAGATTGTGTCAAATCCAGTGTTATTTAAAAAAAATATGAACCTAATTAAATGATTCAGAATTTCTGACGTCTATGGAGTGTCATGGAACCGGATGCCCCCAAGCTACATCCTAATTACGTCTCTGGTTATTGACTGGTTATTTATGGCAATAAAGTGAACGATTAGTACGAGTTTTAAGTCTCACATGATTATGATAAACTTGTCTTTATTAATTTTCAATTATTTGAATAAAATAAAACAAGTAACGCACAGAAACCTAAATTAAAGGCCATAATAAAACATTGGATGGTTATTCAAAGCGCATTTAAATAACGCAGATATTATGACAAACGTCGTTCCACCTCTTTGTATAGATAATTGGACGAAAATTGGTTCAACTATTTTATAGAGCGTAGGCGGTTGTCTAAGGGGCCGTCCATTAATTACGTGAGCCCAAAATGACAAAATCTCACCAAATCTCATATAAGGGGACGGGTGGACAATGAAAAGCTCACGTGAATTTTTGAAATTTTGGAAATTAAGTAGGTGCCTAATCAAATCATATTAAAATGCCACGTAAAACTATATGTATAACTCTGTTGTCTTAATCTTTACCTACATTTAGTGGTTTGAAGCAAAATGCATGTATATATCGAACAAAAATTATTTAAAAATTATGGGGGAAATCTCACGTAAGGGGGAGGGGGGTCCCTCCACATCTTACTAATTCTCACCAGGGCGAAGGGAGGTCCGAATTTAAAAAAAGCAATAATGTAATTAATGGACGGTCCCTAAGCTATAAAGGAAAAATATGGGGACAACACGACGAACACGACGCAACTGAATAAAGTTTTTTCTAAAGACATCCCATTACCTAAAGTATCGCTAGAAATAAATCCCTTCTATTGACAATCTTTTGTAGTAGATTTACGGCACAGGATTACCTAGTGTGGGTGATATACTGTAGACTGTAGAAGGTTATAGTCTTCCATATCATGTAGGAGTATACTCCTACGGCAGTTAAATATAACTGATGACAAGTGACGTGACGCTTGAGCATGAAATTAGTAAGTAACTACGTCGCTAGTACGACTACGGATTGACTCACGACTTTTGATTATATACAGAATGACCACTACGCATAATAACCGACGTAGGTACCTATACTTTATAATATTATAGATGTGGGTAATAAATAAATAAATTCAGTCTTGGTCCACTGGCGTGTTATTTACATCATGGTGACAGCGGAGTGGAAATAATATTGAATTCCACGAAAAGTTATTGCGCATTTATCATTTTTACGTGCTAATGCGACGCGTGTAAACATAACAAGTATACGCGCGACCTCCGAATGAATTAAGCTTCTAAGGTGGTCCGGCCGCGCGAGCCGAGGCATGGCGCAAGTGGTACCGGCAGTTTACGGTTATTACGCAGAATGACCTATACGCAAAATGATAAACCCCCCACTCGAGGTCACTACCCTGACCAAAAATTCTACACGCAAAATGTTCAATATTCGTTCAAACAAAACTGCCATCAATGGGTCAAGGTGTGAATCTCTTACCTTCGGTTCGGTCGCGATGCCGTTGCGGATGCTTCCTGCAAGGGCGATGTGGCGGTGCGTCGTTCTCGCGATGTCCAAAGGTGCGGAACTGCAGCGTATGATCCAATGTCGCCTGCGTCTCGCCGCCCACCGCGAATGTCGCGTATGGGCTTATCTCGTACACATCTGTCGCCATAAAAATATCCCCGTTGTAAGAAGATTCGATACGAACCTTTTTATTTTCGCTGAGGAGTCCCTTTTGGTTTTATGTTATACAGGGTGTCCAGTAAATAAGGACAATTTCAGAAAGACTAAACATCTCGAAAACATAGGGACAGTGAGTTATTTCCATTTTAGAAATTCTATTTTTTCCCATCAGTTAAAATTGTGCACTATTTACCGGACACCTGTATAATTAAACTGCAGGTATAATATTATATACCTAACTACAAAATGTGTTATTTAGTAGAAAGCACCTATCTATTTACAGAACATAATATTTCCCGACTTGGGCGCTAATTATATAATATTATATTGGCACCCAACGTGGGACTTAACAAAGTAACTACCTACATAACATTGAATAGACCAATAGAAAATTATATGCTACCTTCTCAGGTTGCCTTTGTAGTTACACTAGGTAATAAATCGATGTAACTTTGATATTCACCCTTCAGTCGAACCTTCATCTTCAGACGTAAATCCATTTCAGTCAAATGCAAACGGCCTTATATAACTGCCAACGGGATTGCCTTGATGCTTTGTATGTGAAGGTAGACATCTGATCTTGAATACTCAATTAAAATTGTCTAGAAAAGGCTTTTGAAGATCGTAAAGCACGTAAGAAAAAAACATATCTATCATCTAGTTGTAAATAAATATTTGTCTATACATAAATCGTGAGTTATAACGACAAGTTTCTATTTGTACACAATTTTTTAAGGCGTAATAAACTTGAAGCTAAGAATCCACGTGCTCCATCGTCGCTTACCATCAGGCGAGTTTGAGGACAAACATGGATATAGTAGTACAGTCTAGCTAAGGTATAGCATCTGTCAAATTTCTGCAATCTGAAATGAACATTAATGCATTCGCCATATATGGGTATACCTCAAGTTTAAATTGTAGAATTTTGACAGATGGTATATTTAACTAGAGGCCGACTGTACGTAAAAAAAACTGATTCCAGAGACTTTGCTGACCAGAAGCCGGAGACAGCTTGTCGTGCTTGTAGTCGTGCTGGCAGTTCCGTATGTTCTGCTGCTCGGGGCAGACCGACTTGTCCGTGCTGGCTACAGAATGGCTGCAGCGCCTGGCCTCCTCGTCTATCTGCCCACCGCATGGCCAGAGCGTACTAACAACAAACAACAACCATTTTACAGTCATTATATCAACCTAGCATTTTACGCCTCACTCCTGGACGGAAGTGGTTATTTTTGCAAGAGGACATTGTGAATCTGAAGGGAACGTAATGTAGTATGCCAGTCCCAAGGCGCGCACTAACTCTGACTATCGGTATCAGCTCTCCACATCCTTTCGCTGCCAATATAAATTACACTAAATTCTACTAAGAATTTCTTACGAATCCAGAAACAATTCAATGATTACAATGAGCATGATACCATACTCAAAAAAGTATCGCACAAAGAACGGTATTAACACATTTGTCACCAGAAATCATGTAGGTACAGATTTTGACAAAGGATAATCTTTATAGAATAGGGTACATGCTAAGAACACACCTAGTGCTAGTTACTTGTTCTTAGGGTACATGACTAATTTTTTTTATTGCATCAGTCAACTTACACGGACATACTCAACTAACATCAGCGATATTAATGGTTAGAGGGGAGATGTTTTGTCCCTTTCTAGCAAAACAGTCCTATAAATGCAGCCAAGAATCTGCTTGTATGGCGCTCGAGTGGTGACGTCACTCCTGGGTAGCGCAATCTCTTTGTTCCGTCTAATTTCTGATTGCCTGTATCTATTTTAATTTTCAACGCATTTCAATTCTGTTTTCACATTTGACCATCCATTTATGTTTATTTTTTAATTTTTATGCATTTAATATTTGATACTTTTCAAGTAAAAGGAAGGAAGGACCGGCTCGAAGGACCACTCATGTAGGATATGGCTACATTTATTTTAGTGAAACGAATTAAAAATTCATTTTAAATTAATTATTTAGTTTTTATTACATAATTTTTCACACTTCCCTATGATGATCATAAAAAACAGAGAGCAATGCCTTGTTTGTATGTGCCGGAACGAGAGGGAAGATTTGACGTGTGCGTTTAGTTTAACCATAATATTTATAACCTATGCTGCGTTTCGCACAAGTACCCTATTGTATATATAATTAAAATTATTTGGGTTTTTCCTGGAACTGATTTATGAAGATAAAATGCGGATGGCGTTAAGGTTAGCAGAAATTGGATAGGCAATAAATACAAGGTTCAACATTTTTGTTTTCTTCTCGTAGCAGAGAAATTAGCTCCATTTGTTATTTTCAGCGAATTCAGCTGAAACTCGTCGCTATCGCAACAGTCGTGTAGCGTTTGCAATTTTTCCTTTGTGCATTCATTTTCGCTGTCAGAATTTCCCAATCCAATCTCGATAGCGAGTAGAGCGGCCTTTACTTACATACTCGTACATATACCTACATACTGAACATACTATATAGTCTGTCTAGATTCGAAAAAGCTCAGGTCAGACTACGTCATGAAGTCAGGCTCAGTAGCATTTGTTCTACAACTTTCGAAATTCTCAAACTAATATTCTATTCTTTTGAAAAAGTACGCGTCGCTAAAAATTCTACCCCCATTTAAAATACTCTGTCTTTATCTAAGTAATATCTCTAGAATGAGACGTCACTTTAAATAGGTAGTTAAGATGTCCAGAAGTTTTAGAAAGCGAAACTTAAGCTGGAAAATCCCTCATTGATCGTAAATCTTATAATTTTAAATAAAAAAAAACATGTTTACGAATTTCAAATAAATTTGTAGAATAATCTAGAATAATAATTAAAATTTGGACTGACGAATTGGTTACCGAACCGTGGTCAGCGTTCATGTGCTGCTTTTGTTATACCCTGTAGAGCAGAATTCGTTTTGTTGTTTATGGTGGAGGGTTTCGGAAAATGTTCAATCAAATGGAAGTAGGTTACGGTAACACGTGGCATCTTGTTATCCTCTCTCTCTCTCACGTAGTAGGCAGTTCCTTAGTAATTTAGGTTGAATTATTTGTCTTTCTTATTTGTTTTGGTTTAGTTCGTTTGCAACAGTTGCCCCTGCAGCTCTGATCTAACTGCGTAGGAACTGAAATAAGGGGAAGTGCTGTGTTCGTCGAAACGAATTTTACAATGTTAGCACACGCGGGTACGGATATAGATTGAAAACTGTTCGACAACCGATCAACAAATGTTGTGTTGCCATACACCGCTGGGTAATGCATCGATCGATTCTCGTTCGATGACGAATCGATGAAGTATCGATCAATCTAGTAGATCTATTTGATGTAGTAAGAAGTCAATCGACGTCGGCTGTTCTAATATTCTGTTGATCGGGTATGTGTGGGTAACATATCTAATTAATCGTGTATAAAATGAACATCTATCTTACTCGTATCTTATCTTATCTTATGATAGCCGGGAATAACCCAGCGGCACTTCGACCCTGAGGATCTTTTGTACCTACCCCATTTTACACATTGGTCATCTCAGTGTGCAGGTTTCCTTACGATATTTTCCTTCACCGTTAGAGCAGTTGGTAAATGTACGTAAGTCGTCGAAAAACACGAAAAACTCATTGGTACATGGCACTGCACGGTTTCGAACCCGGACCTCCCGCATGGGAATCCGGTGTCCTAGCCACTGTGCCACCGACGCTCTAAAGGAACGTCTAAGTATTAGTTCGTATTCCTTAAACCTACGATTTTTGATGATATTACCTACCTTTTTTAAGTTCATGATTCAGCCTTACTTTCCTAAAGCACAGATTATCCGTATGTTACGATCGATATTACCTGCTGAAAACAGGAAAAAATCTTATACCTTTCCTTAGATTTTCTAATGGCCAGGGATAACAAATCCGCTTACCGGATTAACAATCGTACCTACCTATCAGGTATAGTAAAACCGAGAGCACGCTTTACATTTTTTTCTCAGGAAAGCTTGCCAAATCGGATTTGTTTTGCATTGAACACATACTGGAGACGTAAGAAATTCTTTTGAATTTATGTGACTATTAGGGTAAAACGTATAATGATTTCCCTTTAAGGAACAACCATAATAAATTATACCCGTACATTACTCCGTTCAGGTAAGTGTTCAGGTATTTCATTAATTTTACAAAAAAATAGTCAAGTGCACAATCAACCCAGTCAATTGCCCATTGCAAGTTAGTGCAGCTATACCCACTCAGATTAATAAAATATATTATTTTTACGAAAAGAATTGAAGTGCTAAGTGAAAGACATAAATAAATATACTATATGTTGGCGGGCAATCATAGCCGTATCTCCCCCACTGTACATCAGTACAAGCAATATAAATATGTAAGTACAACTTCATTTGTGATTCAATAATATGAATTTTTTTTTTAATTTTTTGGGTCACAAAAACCGACATTCTATGTTTAGACGAATAATGAAAAAAATAACAATCTCTGTATTATGTAAGTACTTACTTACCTAGTATATGACTATCCAAGAATATACAATAGTCTCTTACGAGGAAAAGTATTAGATAATGTATGGTGTGTCTGAATAAAAAAATCGGTAGATAATGACGGTGATGAAAGTTCATGAATATTTAATAGTTCTTGTGGCTTTTCTTTGAAATAAGTGGTAGGTATAATTACGCGTCAACTGGTGTACCCGTATTATAGAGTGAGTGACAACTGTGGACTTGACTGCTATTTCATAATGAATACGTATCCATGACCATGCGACTGATATTTTATCAATTCATTAATGAGCATTACGGGCCAAGTCAGAAGTAGTTTTCACTTACCATCAGGTGGCCCGTATATATGCTCGTCTGCTCTCCTTATTTAATTAAAACAAAAAAGTTTGCAGAAAAATTATCGCATTCCAAAGTGGGTGGACACCTTATTACAATACTCGTACAATACAAAACCATTTATTGCACACAAAACATATACGCGACACCCTAGAAACCAGCATTCCGGGAATGTCGTGTACTATACATATCTTTCCCTTACACTGTTGTACCTAAAAAGTGGGAGGCAGTTTTTTCTCTCGCGTGGACCATTAACTATCGACAGGCAATAAAACCCTTGTTTCCCCCTGTTTGTGGTCTCATACCTGCGTCGTGCTAGCAGCACCAAGAGCAAGGCAGCGACGGCCAGCGCGGCCAACGCTGCAAATGCGAGGGACACGGCGCCGAGTACACGATCTGCATCAGCGGCGCTGTTGGCCGTCAGTATCGGCCCGCCTTCAGACTGGAACGCCACTGGGCGCCGCAGACGCTCTGGTAACAAGAATAGGGACTAAAGGTTTGAGAGCGCGGTCCTTGTCGACGGCGCAGGCGGTCTTTGGAAACAACATTGGGATTTTGTTGTTATTCTTTAGCATTGGCTCGTCTTCTGACTGGAACGCCACTGGGCGCCGCAGACGTTCTGGTAACAAGAAATTAGGGACTCAAGGTTTGAGAGCGCGGTCCTTGTAAATGGCGCAGACGCTTTTTGATAACAGGATCGCGTCAGACCCTAGCATGTATAGCCGCCTTTAATAGTCAATATCGACCAGCCTTCTCACTGGAACGCCACTGGGTGCGGCAGACGCTCTGGATTTTTTTAATTAGGACCTAAAGGTTTGAGGCTCTTGTCAACGCCGCAGACAGTTTTTGAACGCGTTATGTACACCCATATGAACATAAAACTACTGTTAAGTCATTGTTGTGTAAATTGACGCGCGCAAAGGTTTAATAAGACCACGATTTTGTTGTTAACATGTCAGGTACACCCTAGCATGTATATATCCACCTTTTCTCGTCAACATCGACCGCTGTGCCACTAGGCGCCACAGAGGTCTGGTTACATTTAGGACTAAGGTTCGCGTTTACTGCTCCGTTGTAAACAATATCGGCTACTTGAACGCTAATAAAGCTATACTGAAAAGAAACAAGAGGAGAATAGAGAAAAAGAAGAGAAAGAAGAAGAAAAGAGAAGAGATGGCCGTGCAGATGCTCGTCTGTGTCTTCGATGTGAGCTCTCGGCAATGAACACATGTGGACGTCGCAGACACTCTCTAAAAAGAAGTTAAAGACAATACTAGTAAATGTATGAGTCTGCGGCTTCTGAGACGCTACCCTAACAAGAAATTGTGACCAATAAAAATATTTAATTCTCTTATTTGAAATAAATTATACTACTCACCACCAGAGTGTGTCGTAGTAGCAGCGTAGATAACAGCCTGGTGTCGAGCAGACTCCGTCGCTGTCCATAAGCGAAGAGCATACCATGCACCAGCAGTCAAGCCTCCGATCAACACCTACACAAAACCAATCATGATCGTTCTCAAACATACTAACAGTCAGAGACCTACTAATCGACCACTCAGAAAATATATTTGGACAATCTTATCTTATCTTATGATAGGGGGCCGGGAATAACCCCAGCGGCACTTCGACCCTTGAGGATCTTTTGTGCCTACCTCTATTTATACACTGGTCATCTCAGTGTGTTCCTCACGATGTTTTCCTTCACCATTAGAGCAGTCTGTAAATGTACATGTACATGGCACTGCACGGTTTTGATTTTGATTGGCTGATACTTTGGCTTGCATTTCGCAACTTTAATTTCACCGTAATTGGACAATGAAGAGAATGGACATGGAGCTAGTTATCAGATAAGTAAGGGGTGACTCAAGCAAAGTGAAATCAATGGCATCGTTTGGCAAAACACCATTTCTAGTAATTGAGCGGAGTGAATCTGGTTTAGCGAAGGGGTTACCCCATGTTACCTCTCTATGATGATGCAGGGACGTCAGGTCGGCGTCACGCCAAGCGGCCCCCGTGCCTGCGTCTGCGCGCCGCCACTGCAAGCGCACAAGTCGAGCGCCGCAACGCACTGCGCGCCTTGCATCTACCGCTAAAGCACTGCTGTTGCTCCATACGGCTGCTTCGGCACCTTCGTCTTGACTCCCTTCTTCTCCTCCGCCTTCCCATACTAACACTGACAGAAATATCGAGGGAGTGGTAATGGTTCCACATTTCCGCCCTAGGGCGGGAATCTATTACTCACGATTGCAAATCTCGACAATAAGTTCTCGGCAATTTTATACCAATTACAAACAAATACCTTGCAGCGAAAGATTTTGTAAATGAAGATAATTTGCTATCGGATAACTCAAAACAAAAAGCATGTGTAGTGCTTCAGTTAAAAAAAAATTAATTCATTTTCTCACAGATGTAACAATAAATATTGTGTTTAACTCGTGCGAGAGGACCACTTGCCTCCCCCTAGGTAAACAATCTTTCATTACCACTAAACTGAAATGTTTAAATTAATACTAAGCTGTATTTTGCAACTCACCTGGAGGCTTCGTCCGAACTAGCAAAGGTGCAGAGGTCGGGGAAGGTCCCGCTTGTGACTGAGCCATGACCCGTACGGAGTAAGTAGCCCCACAGGACAGAGCTCTGAGCACCACGCTAGTTGCCTCTGGAGGGGCTTCCAATCTTCGTTCCTCTTCGCCCCGAGAGCTGCCAGACTCCAGGCCTTCGCTAGCGTCGTCACGGATACGTATCCACCATATTGTGTACCCTATATGGTAGAGATGCAATTATGTATTGTATTAGGGAGACAGTAGGTCTACTCTAAACGTTTCAAAATACCTACCTGTCAAATCCATGCCTCAAGCCTAGACTGGAGTTTAACACTAAACGTATATTTATGTATTTTAGTTAATTATTAACATTATTAACATAATTATTATTAACACCCAGAGGAAAATGCAAATTGTCAACCCAACTATTTCATTGTCAATAACAACATTAACAATTGTCATTGGATTAGCTTTTAACTCTATTTTAAATTACATTACATTTCTAACACGTAATTTTACACGAATAACTTACCATGAGGCGGTGCAGCAGGGAAATGATCATGTGTTGGCTGCCAACTAAGCTTCGCTTCTTTGTGTGACGTGTGTTCCAAGGTAAGAGATGGAGCGGACGGCGGATTGGTGCATTCTACACGGTACGAGTCCTCTTCTGAGCCAAATGCGTTGCTGACCGCACACGTGTAGTTACCACTCGAGTAGGTATCCACTTCTGTTGGTTTCATGTGGAAGAGAAGTGTCATGACAATGAGTCTGTTTAGAAGATTTGTAACATACAATCAATACCTAGGCTCAGAACAACTTTTTGTGTTGTTTGTCTACCAAAACACATTAAAATCTAAATAATAATCCTATCGGATTAAGCTAGGCTAGGCTAGCTAGCTAGGCTTTAAGCTCTCTTCTTTATTCGATTCAAAGGGATCAGATGATAAAGCCGAGCTTATTAATTTTTCCAGATTAAGACTGCTAGGTCAGTGGCCTTCTGGTTACCTTCAGATCAAATCGTTCCGTGTGCAGGTGGACAGGGATTTCAAGGAGCATTAATCCTAAAAAGGGAACTTTAAGAATAAGTTCAGTCGTTTTTGAAATAATTTCAAACTTATTTATTCTTCTGTAGATATACCTTTAGAAATTCTAATTCATTCGAACATTGTCTTGTAAAAATAAATTACCGTGCAAGGCGAGATGTCCAAGAGGTGTGAAGTGGCTGCGGGGACCGTGCACAGGACGATGTCCGTGCAGCCACCGCGCTCGTGGAGTGGGCACGCCGCGCCATGCACAAGCGAGGCGCAATGCGCTCCTGCATTGTACCCGTACCCATACGCCGAATGAAAGGAGCCTTGCCCCAGCTTTGAAGAACATACAATACAGATAAAATAATAACAATGTGAAATGAGTAACACCAACTGTGTGGTGAAGCGTTTCGCGTGACGCGGGCGGTGCGCTTCTCGTTTCTTAAGAAAGTTCTCAGAAGTAGACCGAAATGTCGGAGATGAAGTGAAGTATGATTATCACCCTTTATACCTAATAATAATTTAAAAATAGTTTGACTTTTAATTTAAAACTAATTAATAACCGAAAGTAATTAGAGACCTATAGGTCGTCCAGCAGGCAGGTGGACAAAACATTTATATCGAAGATCTGGAAGCGACTTGCACAAGACGAGAAGGGCGGTTTAAGAGAGAGGAGGCTTATACCTTGCAGTAGAACGACAGGGGCTAATGATGATGATGATGAGTAACTAAACTGTATATGAATTGACCAAAAATACCTATTTTTACAAAGAACTTAGAACATTTGTTCGGTTAACTCGTTTGATTCGATTCGCAAATTAACATTTGGTACATTGATACTTTGAGAGCTAAGACATTATTTAAGGTTCTCTTCAATCGTTAATTGAAGATCAAATACGCATTTTGGCAGAGAGGACGAGGGGGTAGCTTCGTCATATTGTTAATGTTATAAAATGCTTAATATTTATCAAATACCAGTAGATACCTCTAGAAACAGTAGTAGCAGGTATCGGAGCAGAAGGTTCTCCTTCTCCGGCGGTTGAATGTGCGGCGACCCAAGTTTCATACGTGGCTCCTTCGGATAGTGATCGCAACTCTGTTGACCCTCCCAAGCCCACAGCAAGGTGCATCTCTTCAGCTTGAACAGTTGTTGTTTGAGGAGGTCTGTCCCTAAAGCAAACATAATCTCTAAGAAACTCTCCATAAAGTGTAAAATTGTGTGAAAATATAAATATTCCATTCAATTCAATTTAATGGCAACAAGAACCGCGGCTTAAACAAATCTGGGTTTTCAAAACACATCTATCGTTAGATTAGAAGAAGATTCTTTACCCGTGATTGGTGTGTGGTGATACTACCTATAGGTATTAATATAGGTACGTAATTATAACTACCTACATCGATGCGCACACCTATGGAGACAACCATAGGCATAGATTTATATGCGCATGCTGCGTGCAAATCTAAAAAAACTATCAAAAGTTGATTATTTTATTTTACTTACCTGCCGAGCTCTCGATAAAATACAGTGTAATATAAAATAGGTCCATTTGGTCGACTTGGAGGCAGCCAACTAACTGCCAAGGAAGTCACTGATGTCGGAATCACTTTCACTGATGCTGGTGGTCCTGGGACTGCCAATCAAAATAACGTTACAACCATAAATTACACTTGAAAAACGCTTATTATATTATTTTTTAAATTGTGCATTTATCTCACCATCTTGCTGTGTGGTACAAAATATAGGGTGAGCTGGCACCCCATCGCCCGCCGCAGTATACGCTAAAGCTTGCACCGTGTAGTTAGTATGTGGCTTCAGCGCCAGGAGAAGAGTCTCGACTCCGGCCACGCGTTTGACTTCCGCTCCCGCTCCTGAACTTGGACTACCTCCGCCGCGCAACTCCCATTCCAGCCAATCTGTCGCTGCCGACAAACAACTGCCATCACTCAGCTTAGAGTCAAAACAGTATCATAAAGATTCAATCCTTTTAATTTAAACCATTTGGTCTACGTTTCCAAAAAGTGTACTTCTCAAAATAGAGAGATCAGTGGTGTAGAGTTGGAATAGTGGATAGATTTGGCATTGCCCCGGGCGTCAGATTTTATGGGGCCGTATCGGCAAGTGAGAAGTGGCAAGGAAAATGACAAGTGACACGTGACACGTAACAATATGTTTCGTCTGCGGCAGCGTCTCGAATACGGCCTACCCTATTTTTTTTAAACGTATGAATAACTTTTTCCGAATTTTTGCCGAACTGGAAAAAGAAGAGGGAGGGGGAGAATGCAATCATCTACTTGTATAACGAAACTGCAGTTAGAAAAAGTTCCGGGCTGGGCAACTTAAGTGGCAAAAGTGGAGACAGACGATTTACGATTTATGGATGCTGTGTTTTTGTTAAGATTAACTATGACCACAGCCTCAAAATGAAGGAAAGTATTATGTTTAATTACCACTCTCTACTCACTATGTTCCGGTCGATAAAGCAGTTTGTATCCGAGCAGAGCACCATGATGCGCATGCGCCGCCGGCGGAGACCATTCCACTTTCAAGCTCTGAGGAGATACTGCGCGACACCTCACTCCTCGTGGACCTTCAGATGGCACTAGATAGAGCAAAAGTGTAGAATTGAATAAAGGTGTTTTAATTATTCTGAGAGTTTATGAAAACAATTCTCGCCGAAAGTAGTATTGATCGAAAAATAATGGCGGATCACTTACAAATTTTCGAGTAATCAGGAGGTAATTCGAAGGTATACATTCGTCAAACGCGGCGAGAATTAGAAGGCACTAGATAGAGCAAAAGTTTATAATTGAATAAAGGTGTATCAATTATTCTGAGAGTTTACTCCATGAAAGCAATTCTCGCACCTTCGACTAAATGTTGACAGAAATATTGACCGAAAAATAATGGTCAATATTATTTTTCGATCAATCAGGGCTATCTCGAACGTATACATTTGTCGAACACTGCGAGAAATGGCCTCTATGGGTTCTTACTTACCACTTTCTTGAGTCAATGTGTTGACAGGTGGAGTTGCCGGTCCAGCCCCAGCACTATTGAATGCTCTTACGCTTACTGAGTATCTAAAAAGACAAACATCAGGCAACTTTTATCTAGAAATGAACTCAATACACCTTCTATTGAGATACCCACCGAGTATAATGCTCTAGACCTTCTATTGTGTACTTGTTGATTTGTCCACGCACTGTAGCGAATTCCATGCCAACATTTACTCCTCCTGACATGGAGCCATCAGCTGATGCCCACCACCAAACCGTATAGCCTAGTAACTCTCCATTCCAGGATGACGCTGGTGGTGCCTAAACATAAAATAACTTTCAATATATATTTGCAAAAGTCTTTAAGATATTGTCATACATAGTTAACTTTACAACTTACCTGCCATGCCAATTCAATGGTTGTATGTCTAGGGGCAGAACACCGTAAACTAATTGGAGCTCTTGCAGGGGGTTCATGTAAAGTCAGTGCAAGCAAAGCCGGAGTATGAGACGATACAAATTGATCTGTTACTGTTTTGGCCCGAACCAAATATGCTGTCGCTGGCTCTAGTCCTGATATTGTTGCTCCTTCAGTCCTGTTAAAAGTAACTTTAGTAATGAATACTAGAATAGAATAAGTTGGTATCTTCAGATACCAAAAATGAAAGTAAACACTTACTCATATGAGTCTAAACGATTTGCAGTTATAGTAACATTATGTGTATCAGCGTCCCTCCATGAGTCAGGAGTTGTAGAATCATGTCTTCGGTATTGTACAATGTAACCAAGAACTGGAGAGTTCCCATCATATGGCCTGCTCCACTGAAGACGAACTGATCGAGAAGTTGTTTCTACCACTCGAAAGTTTTCGGGAGCTTCTGGAGGTTCTACAATGAAAAAATGTTTAAGTAATTACGTTGTTGTCTATGCCTAATCCATTATTGTAGTGAAGATAAAGGCAGGTATGGTACACCTTGAACAGCTAAATGAATGAAGTGGTCGGATCGCCCATATGGATTAGAAGCTTGACATCGATACACCCCAGAATCCCTTCTATCAGTGCGTTCTACAACAAGTTCACTTCTCAATCCTTCTGCACTCCTAGTTTCTGATATGCTCATTCTGAAAATACAAATCATAAGATTTTATACAGGAAATTAGCGTCTTCTGAAACCGATCATAATTGACACATAATTTTGGTTCTACCTGTAATCAGTGTTAGGTAACGCTCTTCCTGAATGACTCCAAGCTGTGGAGAGCGGGCTATCACCTCGTGCTACACATGCAAGTCTTACAGTATCTCCCAGCTTTGTTGTCACATTAGCAGATGGTGTTTCAAATCTGGCAGGTTCTGTAATTCGAGAATACAATGACCAAAGCATTTCATGATTGGTTTTTTGGCAAGGTATTTTCTTAGATATTGTCGCAATTACCATTGACGTGAATGGTGAGAGTCTTGGATAATGCCGGTGGCACTCCGTTGTCTGCTCTACACCGATATTTTCCAGAATGTTCTGCTCGAGCCGTTTCCAGTCTTAATGATCCATTACTGAGAACTACTGGGTCTGTTACTCCACCTAATGTTGTCTCTGTGCTACCTTTTAGAGATAAAAAGCAGTACATATCAACTTTTCTCTAAGTGATGAGACGATTTAAACATAAGATAGAAGTCTTACCAGAGAACTTGGTCCAATAAATAGTTGGTGGAGGATGACCACGAGCATCACAACTGACCGTTAGTGATCCATTTAACAGCACAGCTGTATCTGAGGGCTCTATTTGCCAAAATGGAGGCACTGAAAGGCAACAGAAAACAAATATACGTAATTCTGAATTCGACTTATCTTAACTTTATATACCTATGTATGAAATATGTTAAATTACCTTTGATGGCTAATTCAGTAGAAGTATTAGCTTTACCAGCCGTATTTGTAACAACACAGGTATAAACTCCACTATGAGCAGCTGTCAAACTCTTGAAAAGCAACATACTGTAAAATTCCGCTCCTCGTTCATCTACCTAAAATATAATACCAATAAACCCTTAGATACCACATTTGATAACGGTTCCATTTGTGTAGGAATAGTAATATAAAAGGTATTGTTTAAGTATATGT
This sequence comes from Hofmannophila pseudospretella, assembly GCA_947369225.1. Taxonomy (NCBI): domain Eukaryota; kingdom Metazoa; phylum Arthropoda; class Insecta; order Lepidoptera; family Oecophoridae; genus Hofmannophila; species Hofmannophila pseudospretella. The sequence continues at coordinate 7,698,738 of OX376330.1, read as the reverse complement.
GATTTCATTCTACTTACTTGAAGAGCACTAGACAATGGCATTTGATCTTTCAACCATGAGAAATAAACAGGCATATCACCAGATGTTACAGTACATGTTATCTGAGCTCTATCACCAGCTTTCAATCCAGGTGGAAATACTATAGGCGACAGCACAGGAGGTGATACCACTGATACTTGAACCTGGAAGAAATTAAGAAATAATGTTGCCATCTTAAGGTAAACTAAGCCCGAAACACAGGTAGGTAACTTACTTCTCTCCTAGCTAGCTCTCCTCCAGGAGTGAGAACGGAGCAGATCCAGCCACCTTTATCACGACTTTTGTCAACATTAGTGATGGTGAGCTGGCCATTCATTTGATGGTATCGAGGATCAGTGCCACCCCCTCCTTCCCATTTCACTGAACTATATCAAGAAAATATTAGTTATAATTTAGTAGGTTAAAGAAGATATGTTCAGTTCATAATGTTCAGTTGAGTTGAAGGTAGAGAAAACAGGTAAAACCTGGGATGATTTTCACATGTATCTCCTACAATAAAAGATTTACCAGTGTTGACCTTTTCAACTGTTCTTTGGGACAGATAAAAAATAGTATTATGATGATTAGCAGTAACCTATCTAAAATATAATTTTGTTTATTTGTTTTATATCCCTCTATATTATTCTACATTTACTTCCTTTGTATATTTAATTTTCATGTTTATATATAACTAGTGTGTACTTGTCTTGTCTACATGAATTGAAATATGTTATTTACGTTTATAATATTTGTGAACCCTTTTTGTTTCTGTGTAATTTTTGTTTAAGACACTAAAGCCCTAAATTCCACAGTGGAGTAACGAGAAGAAGGGAGAAAGATATTTTTTTAAGATCAATTGTTGTACTTACTCTATTGGAAATCCATAATATGGGCACCAGATTGTTACGTCAGAGCCGGCAACAGCTTTAACAGGATTCATAGACCGAATATACGGAGGACCTGTAAAACTACATGTCGCTGAGCATCCCACGTATTTCCTCGACATAATATGTATAGTGATGGTAAAATTTTAGATTTACTGTTGTACGAGTATCATCACTACATAGTAGGTATATAAAACGAAGTTTCTCAGAACATTTCATGTCTGCATGTGAAGGGTAAACGATAATATAATTATTATTTATTATTATTATTTTGTTCTGGTTTTCACTGAAGTGAAGATAGATTTCCGAGGATGGTCCTTTTGCCCATGCATCATGATATGATACCAGGGAGCTGAGCAACCACCCTTTTCCTGGGGTGTGCAGAGGTCTTCATTTTTGTTTTTGGTTTTAGTGGAGAGATAAACAAAAGACAAGAGGTGTCATAGGTACCTACTTATCAGAAATGTAATAGCTAATTTCGAACAAAATAATCGAATGCAAATTGGCCTGGTTTGTGAGCATTCGCCTCGCGTTCCGAGACAATAGGGTTCAATTCTATGCGAGATTCGTATTTTTCTTTTTCTTTTGGAAAAAATATTTTTTGTTGTACTTAAAATTATTAACCTCCGACCGATCGAGTGACGTGTTATAAGTTTGACACGTTTGTTTGTCTATTTGTGTGTTTGTCTGTGGCATCATAACTTAACAACGGATGACCCGGACCCAGTTTTTCTATTATTAAATAGTGAATTTTGTCAAGAGTGTTCTTAGCTAAGTCTGATAAAAATTGGATCAATGGTTTCAAGATCTTGCAGTATCTTTGATGTCAGATAGAATCTTTGGAACGGTAATAGCTAGATGGATCGAATTTGTGCTCAAATGTTTAGGTTCATGGTGCGTCTCCCACATCTGAAGCCCCAAAGACCAACGGTCTCGACCGACACCAAATGCAACAAAGTTCTACTGGTTGCTGATATCCCGATATCCCTGATATGACTTTTGACGAATGATTACTCATTTAAAATAAAGTGCGAGAGGGGGAGTGAGCGGAAGCAAGAGGGGAAGCGAGGGGGTAGTCGACTTAATCGTACGAGTATCATTGATTAGACAAGAAGAAGCGGGTTTGGATACGATTTTGAGGGGTTTGCCGTCCACGGTAAATGTAGCATTTCGGGAAGCCTGCGATTTCGGGGTAGAGATTTCTGGGGATTTTAAGGGGTTTTACCTTCAGCCACCTATGGGAAACTCAAGAATACGCGGGCAACGTATTGATTCCCGATAAGGTATGGTCTCGTATCTTTAAATGAACCCGTGCAAAGCCGGAGCGGGCAGCTAGTTATTATTAAAAGGCACCTGAAAACCTTAGATTAAGAATATTGGGCGCAGCAAAAATTTATGGCGAGTGTAGATAAGTTATAAGTCTGTAAAAGGTTAGGATTCAGCCCCAGTCGGTCGTAAACCTGACTAAATGGCACCCCGCCACTTAAATAACTCAACTTATGAAGCCACTTCAGTTTACATATTGAATAATTTATATTATATATACCATGTATACGTAGTCTATTTTACTAAATTTATTTTAATCCCTCGTGAAAAATCTTTCATAGAAAGAGGATTGAGTATTGAATGTAAAACAGTTACTGTATTTTACGATATTCATTCTCATTTATTTCGAAGTATCAGTGCACGATAGTAATGGCATTTCACACTCAACAAGAATAATTTTATTTAGACACAAATCACTTATGAGTGTAATGTCATAGAGAGGTGATGATGACCACTTACCATCAGGAGGCCCGTTTGCTCGTCTGGTTTATTTTCTTTATAGTTTTAAAATCTTACCGTAGACGTTGAGTCGCGCCGCATGCGCAACAGAGCCGTGCGCGTTGGTCGCTCGACATTCATAGCGACCTCCGTGCTCTACCCTGGCACTATTCAGAGATAGAGTCGACAACATGTAGTTGCTGCTGGAGCCAATCCCTGTAGGGCCACTCTCTCTGCCTTCTGTTATTATGGCCCTGTGGGTAGAAAATTAGGAAATGGATACCCAACCTATATATTTATTTACTGCAAGACAGGTATCCCATTGGTGCAATTATCCAGCCATCGCCAGCAACTTTCTTAATAAAGTATATTTGTATTTGTATTCTTTGAGATAACATCAGAAATAGTCTTATCATTTGTGCTAGCGACAAATCCTTTGAAAAAACTATGTCGGGTCTGTAGCGGATCTTGGCCAAAGCACTTCACCTCAATTATTATCGGAATATTTTCAATATTATTATCATAATTTTGGTTTTGGTTTTGTTGTACCTATTGCAAAGGTAATTTTGGTTTAACTCGAAACTATACAAAGACTGTTGGCACATTCGTAAAGGGTGGAAGATATAAATAACCTGTTTTGGCTACGAACACTAGTATTTCAAAGACAATTAATATTTAGATAAGCATAGTCTACATTACACAGCTATATAAAACTGACACTAACTGTAAGCCAATTCTCACGGAGTGATATAAATATCACAGAAGATCAATATCGAAAAAAATGGCGGATATCGAAGGGCGAAACTTTTTGCTATTCTCGCTTATCACCTTCGATATTTATCGAGTCCTAGCTATCGACATGCAAAGAGTGGTAACTAAGCAGTCTATATTTTATGTCGACATCTGAGACGGTATATTTATCGAGTTTCGATATTATATCCCGTCCAGGATTTATATTTGTGGCAGATTTGGCTGAAATTAGCAAGCTGAAAGAAGTGACATTGGATTGGTCACATCTGCCGCAGAACCGGTTGGAGTAGACAAGTTCTAGAGTAAAGACCACAATTAGGCAAATAAGATGACAGATGCTCCGTCACTTTGATAAATGGAACGAAATCTGTGTGAAGTAGCTGGCATGACTGGTTGCGAAGATCCGGAGATAGAAGTCTTAAGAAAGGTCTCTATGTCCAGCATACTACGATAGGCTTTTTATTTTAACGATTTTTGGACTTTATTACTCCGATATATGAAGGAACAAACGCCCACCCCCAGAGGGTGAGACAATTTTTTCTTTCATCCAAACCACGATATTAATATTTCTGAGTCCTTGTTTTAAGCGATTCATTTTTAACATGCAGTTATCTATTTAGGTACACATTCATCAGTTATTGAAATAAAACTGATAATATTTATTTTATTTACTACTACAATAGGCTTATAGTGATGATGATAAGATTTTACATACCCATGATGAGAAGGAATGGTCTGTCCGTCAAGTGACCATCTGAACCTAGGCGGAGGTTCTCCCACAGCTGAACATTTTAGCGCAACTTGAGCTCCGGCCTGGACAGCTTGCTCTATGAAAGTGTACACCAGCTCGGGACGCGATTCTGTATGCAAACAATACATCATATAAGGAAAGAGAAAAAATGGGTTTTGAATTACAGTTTAATTTTGGACAAAGCCATAGCCAAGGGAGATCGTGGCAGATTGATCCTCCCGAATAATGTTTGTAGAAGTCAAGGTAAACTATGCATTAGATATCATAAAATCAATGTGAAACACGTCAACACCACAACTACCTATATCTCTCTTCAATGTAAATACTATACAGAGCCCGGAACAATAATGACTTGCAACTGGAGACCTCGTTCAAACACCTTGGTCGGCCATAACGCTCTTAATAACAGAGTCGTGAGATTATGGAACAAGCTACCGAAAGAAGTCGTGGATGCATCTACAGTCAACAGTTTCAAAAATAGACTAGATATATTTTTAAACAGTGCATAAGTAGTGGTTGACTTAATTGACTATGAACTCAAAGACCAAGTGCTATAAATAAGCGAATGAACAATACACCAGCTTATATATGGGCGTATCAGCTTAATGCTGCCTGCTCATTAATCAATAATAATATATTTTTGTTGTCTTTCTCAAAACCACAAAACAAGGTAGTGGGAAAACGCTTTTTGTCCTTATCTATAATAATATTATTACGTGCTTGTTTCGCATAGCTTTATTTATGATTCTGGGAGCATCAAATTACATACACAAAGTTATTTGTCGCAGCACACTAGCGACTTTCCTGATATTGCAGTCACTAGGGTCGCCTTGGGTAACCGTTTACCATCAGATGGTCTACTTACCTATGAAAAACATAAGTTGCTACTCCTTCATCTAGAACTTTAATATTTAGGAACATTTATTTTCCTGTTGTACAATTAAACAAATAGAGTTACATAGCATTTTATTATTACAAAGCTCCTGTTCTGAATACTAAGTTAGTGAGCGATATTCTTTAGAACATTTTCCAGGAGAAAAATATCAAAAGAAAAATATAAGTACTTAATATAAAATAATGCTCACCTGAAGTACGTTTTAAACGTTTTCCTTTGAAAGAGTGAGCGCTCGTTTTCTTCACTAACGAGGGCAGAAAAGCTGGAAATTTAAAATTATATATTTTTATGTTTACACACATATTATACCCGAAGTGTTAGGCAAGTAAGTAGGTACATTATGTAGTATGTTATGTACATACCACAGTACATACACATGTTTCAGTAATGTTACGTTCAATAAATGTTACGGTAAATGAATTCCTTTCCAATTACAGGTGTTTGTTTTGGAATGTGTATTTTAAGGGGAGGGGGAGAGACCGAGTTGTGGGATTTTTACCTATTAAAATCCCTGTCGTGAATGTCTGAGGATTACGGGATCTCCTTAGTGAAATGTAGGGTGACCCCACGGGTGTACCCATGTTCCACCTCCCAATTCTTCCCGTCACGGCAGCATGCGACCATGGCATGTTGCTGTCTTCCCCAGGGGTGCCCGCCGATGGAAGGTCAAAAGCCCTATGGACACTCGCGACCCTGATAACCACTTTCACCTCGTACGACAGGAAGGGGTTACCATAACCCTACTTTTCGCCCGAGACTCGGCGTAAATACCCTACCCTGCCCTGATTAGCTTAAAAAGTCCCTATAGTCCGATCACCACGGGGCCGCAGAAGGACAGAATCATAGTCGATGTTCAAATATTTATAAATTTTTATTATTTTACATAAAACTTTTTACAATGTACTTAAGTATATACATTTGCCGCTTCAGAATGAGCTTTTGCTGGAATCAAAGAAGCAGCTTTCCTATTTTCCGAAAGTTTCCTATTTTGTTGATGGAATCCTAAAAAACGTTATTTATGTAGGTTTACGAGTGCGCAATAAAAATACGCAGAAACAACATTCCATGCACGCTGCTACACAGGATGGAAATAAAAACATCTATGAACAAACAACTGTTAAGAATACATTAACTTACTTATTCATGAGAATGCATTCGTCAGATGTACGATTTCTGTGACATTTATTTATTTGCGAAGCTTTGTTGTTTTCAGTAAAGTCTTCAATCGTTTATATTACAAAATGAAAGATAAAATAGTAAGATAAAAATAATCTACATATACTATACGTATAGTACTTACTTAATATAATAAGTAGGTACTTAAAATATGCGGTATTGTGTATGGTTTTTGATAATCGTGAATATTCGTTGCAATCAATGAAACACAGAACGTTCTAGATATATTATTTTTTTACAGTCCATGACCTCATTCAAATGCGAGGAGTCGGCGACGGGCTAATGATGATGAGATGACTTTATAAGTTAGGTTAGGTTAAATAGGCTAAATTACAACACCCTTTACAGCATTACATATGTAGAATTGAGAGATCCCGCTGAAAAATTCACTCAGCTTCTCGTTTTACTATCCGCATTCGTTCAGAATTTATACCGTCATAAATCGTAAAAACCGGGCAAAAAATTTACAGCCATGTGAATCCTGAATTGCCGAGATAAACCCCTGCTTGGGCTTATCTCGCTCATAAACATCGAAACACCATGTATACCTCTACAGCACGTATGTATTAAAACTGCTGACGACCCAAAAATAACCAGTATATATTACTTACTCCGCTGGCGCAGCGACCCGAAGTGGATCTTGGCCTCCGATACCAAAGAGCGCCTATATAAAATAAATATAATTATTATTTATATTCTTTCTTCTTCTTCTTCAGGCTTTATTCATCCACTGCTGGATATATCCCTCTCCTATATATTTCCATGTAGCGCGATTTGTAGTGCTTCTGAGCCAAGTCACTCCAGCTCTAGCCCTGATGATTTCTATTAAACCTTACAAATTCAGCTCACAAAAATAAGTCTTTGTAAGTCGAAGATAGTTTTCGGAACTTGTCCAATCAAATAATTTTAAACATTCACCCATCGATAAAAGTAATGTCCCAGCTGTACATACTGGTAGTTACGGATCATTTGTATGGATATTAAATGCAATTGAATTATTTGAAATATTATCAAAAACCACTTAATAATAACACCAGCAGTAATCAATTTGTATGTGGGACGCCCTAACGGACGACGTCCGGTCGGACGTCCCAGATACCGCTGGCGCGATGAAGTGGAGAAGGATCTGCGGGAGCTCCGGGCGCCTGACTGGCTCGAGACTGCGCAGGAGAGAGAGCGATGGCGCTCTTTGGTATCGGAGGCCAAGATCCACTTCGGGTCGCTGCGCCAGCGGAGTAAGTAAGTAAGTAAGTAATCAATTTGTAAATCGATTGACATTTTCACAATAATAATGCGCCAATTCGACATTTACAATGCAAAAAATAATTAAATACCTACTGGAGCGCGTATGCCAAGCTATTTCACAATTGTTATTCAAAATGCTTATATGTACTAGAAAAATATATACATTTGCCGAAACCCTTGGCTCGCTGTCAGTGCCCAAGTCTAGTCCGATTGCTGTGGGTCAAACTTTTGTCAATATCCTTAACATTGATGTCTCAAAAGCACCTTCAAAGGTTCCACAAAAAGAGATTTTTCATAAATCGAATTGGCTTATGAAAAAAAGCAACCAGCTCCCCCTGATTTCGCCCGTCCGCCCCCACAAAGATGGATGCCAGCGAGCGAAATATCCGGGGAACTATTCCAATTTGGAAAGTTTCCTTTGGTGGGGCAACCGCACTTGGTTATCCCGAAATGGACTCGAAAAATTGATCTCTGTCTATCTCATCGGTGGAGCAAGTTCATTTTGTGATTTAGGAACTTTCGGAATTGCACGAACGATCAAACTTTGTCTGCGAGTGTGATGATCATTATCATAAATTCAAAAGCCTTTCGTCTAGCCAGGCTATATACGAGTACATTTCCAATTCCATACCTAATAAATTCTTGCTTTCATGCATAAAATATAATTCTGATCCACAGTCTGATTTTAAAATGATAGTGAAAATAATTCACCAATGTCTAATCGCAACGACTTTTCATTTGAAACATCTGAAGAAAACATCTTTTAGTAAAAGTGTGCCATTATTTATTTTCTACTCATTAAAATCAGACTATACTGGAAGTTATGCACCAAGTAAAGTATGTAAATCGAATATTTAAACGGTGCTGAACCCCACTACCGACGATGATTAGGTGCAAGAGATTTAAAAAACATTACTGACAAGGCATTTTGTAAAGGGACTGAGGCTTTTATGCCTGCCCAAATATATATATTTAAAGTAGTCGACTAAATCAGCTTACCAGTACTTTCTAACTCGAAAAAAATACCTAATAATTGTCATAAATCAGGCATAATATGGAAATGCATCAAGTATAAACCAGAGACACCCAGAGAGAAGTTACACAAACTCGACGCGAACCCAGCACGAACTCAACTCGGAGCAAAGCATTGAAATGTGAGCTTTATATCGTATTACATACAGTAGGTTTTCAAAATTCAAGTGAAGTAGTTGTCGACGAGTGGCCCACGCATCGACAAACATCGACGACTACTTCACCTTCTACTTTTGAATTTTGAAAACCTACTGTATGTAATCCCGATATAAAGCTCACATTTCAATGCTTTGCTCTGAGTCGAGTTCGTGTTGGGTTCGCGTCGAGTCGCTACAATGTGCGATGGCTTTAAACGTAACTACTTGCTTAACAAACATACCTAATTATGTGGGATTTCATATTGAAATCAAAGCTTTTGTGCCATTGACCTAACTTTCTCTTCTCTACTATTGTTAGGTCAACGATAAGGCGCCAAATGGAATCTATGTACTTTAAGCGTTCCCAGTTTCACACAAATTCGGGATTCGGGAATCTCAGCGTCGGTTATTTGCATCCATATTGATCGGACATATGGTACCCGCCGGATATTGTAAACGATAAACCGGGAACAGACTCAGTAAAGAGGGCACAAATTCGGAATAAAGCACAAGGAATATTATTATACTCGTACTTATTACGTCTTTGCATTTTAATTTTTCTACACAAGTAATTTATTATAGTACCTAACAAATATTTAGTTGTTGTTGTTTTTTAAGGCAAAGGGAACTGAGCCCATACAGCCATGTCTGATGTAAACAACTCTTTCAAGTCTTCATTAAAATGCTGGTGTGACACATTTCAATGCTATCTAGGAGAATCTTCCACGCTTCTGCACCATCCGAACCAAAGAAGAAGGCGTCCCGGACACAGCATGGCTCTTCAAAATCCAGCCAAGTACGGATCGGGCTGCAGCGTCTTAGTTGACTTTATTTCACTGTCCCACACATTATTCACATCTTGTAGAAGTTCTTCTTCGACCAAGAAACACCATTCTTACTAAAAACACTACTGTAAAACAATTTGCAAGACAAAACGAAACAAAGCTGACGTGGATGTCACAAAAGCGAGGGAGAAACTCCCAAGAAATTAATTAGGTATGTACCTAACAAATATTTAGATGCAAAATAAATTGTTTGGGTTCAATTCGTCCTTTTCCCATTAGGTCAATTTTCCAAATCGTTGGACACATTGCATAGAGCACACATTGTGACTGGACATTTTATGGACGTTTTGAGACTGGACGAATTGGGACGGTACGATTTGGACCTAATGGGAAATGGACGAATTGAACACAAACGAAATAAATTAAGCCTGTTGGACTTATAAGTATTTACTCGTAACTTAAAAACAAATCGAATTGAAGCAAAAAGTTTTTCAGTTTCCTTATCATAAATGTTGAATGCTGAATTAATAAAAACTAAAAATTTAATATTTTTTCATCAAAAACATGAACCCACCGCTGTCACCATGTTGTGTCTGAAACGCCAGCTAGACCAAGACTGATTTATTTGTCATCTACCGACGGTACATTATTTATTGTACTACAGCAGCCTTTCCCAAAGTGGGCGATAACGCCCCCTTGTGGGCGCTGCAGGCCTAAAGGGGGGCGGTAAGAGACCCAGAAAAAAAATGGGGGTGTTGTGTAGAGCAGTCTTTTTCAAAGTGGGCGATTACGCCCCCTTGTGGACGCTGGAGGCCTGCAGGGGCCCAAAGAAAATTGGAGGGCGTTAACGCGGTCTAGGGGGCTATAGCTGATTTGAAACAAAGGCGAAAAATTATGCTATCCTGATATTTAAAACTAAAATTAAATACCTGCTACAACTACATAATTAATTTCGATCTCATTCTTACCCTGATTTTGTTTTATTTGTCACGGTTTTCTTATCCCGTATGCTGTGTTTGCAGCAATCAAGCTTTTTTAAACAACGCGATTTGTCATGAATTGACAGAATTATCGGTGGTTGTTTTAACATGCTCACTATTTTCTATATTTCTACTTTATATTATTCGGAGGCTGAAATAAACAAACTCGTGAAAGTGCATCAAATTCATCCTTTACATTAGATAAGTTTTCTATAAATCATTTATTTGTCAGAAAAATCATACACAGGTCTTTTAAATTCAAAACTTTGTTGTATTTTTTGTTAAAAATACCTTTAAATAAGATTAAGTATGCGTTTTAATTTCTCAGAAATAATATATGGTATGTTTAAAAAAAAATTGCAGTAGCTGTTTAAGATACGCAACAGATAGTAAGTTTAAAAATGGTGGGGGGCGTTTGAAAATTTTTCTTATTCAAAGTGGGCGGTGGACGAAATAAGTTTGAGAACCTGTGTACTACAGGGATGAACGATGAAATTAAATGAACAATTACTATTTTCTTTTCGAAATTTACTGCACTGTATACTAAAGTAGGTAAAATAGGTATACGCTTCCTCGATCAATACTATACAGGGTGTAACATTAAGAACGGTCAGTATGGGAAAGTCTGAAACTATAAGACATACGAACATCTGTTCTTAGGAACCATGTCATCAATTTTAGTAACAAGAAAAACTGTATTCATACATTTTTTTAAAAACTGTACTCCGCCTGGGAATCGAACCCGGTTGTTTTGAAAAAAAAATCCAACACTATTTCTATTTGGATATCGACTGTGTAGGTGTTAAGGAATAAATGTTAGTATGAAACGTGATGTTTAAAATTAATAAAACGCATTGTTTCCATATCTTTTAATTTATTTTAGACTAGACTATTAATTACTATCTTTTAATTTATTTTAGACTAGACTATTTCTTGTGGGGTTACGTTAAGGATGAAGTGTACAAAACAAGCTACGACACAATTGAAGACCTAAAAGCAGCCATAGAGACAATTTTAACGCAAATTCACCACCTGAAGATACAACATTCAATAGTAAGATCGTTACCTAAACGAGTTGAATGTTGTATTTTACAAAATGGTAGTCATTTCGAACACCTACTAAAATAAATTAAAAGATATGGAAACAATGCGTTTTATTAATTTTAAACATCACGTTTCATACTAACATTTATTCCTTAACACCTACACAGTCGATATCTAAACAGAAATAGTGTTGGAGTTTTTTTTCAAAACAACCGGGTTCGATTCCCAGGCTGAGTACAGGTTTTTAAAAAAATGTATGAATACAGTTTTTCTTGTGACTAAAATTGATGACATGGTTCCTAAGAACAGATCTTCGTATGTCTTATAGTTTCAGACTTTCCCATACTGACCGTTCTTAATGTTACACCCTGTATAACACCCCCATGTCTATGCCTCAAGTAGTTCTGTATCTGACTTTGACATAAACGTATCGGATTAGAACCGGCGGGAAGGGTCGACTTCACTGGATGTATGTTCTATTGACATAGTTCCCAACTCTAATTGAAATCGCACTTGTTAGAATATGGAGTTAGGTTAGTGTTGGATGTTATGGTCCTATTCCGACATAGTCAAGTTTTACCTTCAACCTGAAGCTGGTGGCATGCCTTAGTACAGTCGACCACAGGTCAACCTACCCAAAACGTCAAAATTTGGGAATCTGAAACGTATCATAATGCGCAGGCATAATGTTGAGATTTAATCGAAGGTTTTTGACAGATGGTATACTATAGCTTGTGGTCGACTGTACTCTAAAACTATGTAATTCCCAAACTTAAGCAGTTCGCGGTGCACTTACAGGTTTCGTATGTTGTCCCGGTGTCTCATATGGCGCAGCGATAAGGTTGAAATTTAATAGAAGGATTTTGACAGATGGTATATATACTATAGCTTGTGATCGACTGTACATTCGGCCTCTAGCTAAAGTATACCATCTGTTAAAATTCTGCAAAATTCAAAGTTTGATGTCTATGGCGAATACATTAAGGTTCATTTCAGATTGCAGAAATTTGACATATGGTATACATTAGCTAGAGGCCCACTGTACAAACGCTGTGCGAGACGTACGCATGCGGCATGTGAATATGACGTTAAATAAGATGGTTATGATGGTAAAATATCAGCGAAGAAACAAGATAATCAGAAAAGTACATCTCGTACGTCGATATCGACTCGTCGACATTGTCGAAAAAAGATTTTTACTACCGTGAGTTGCAAGAAACAAACTTAGGCTTCAACTTAAAGAAGCATGTCACCTCTATGTAGACTCTACATTGTAGAATTAAGGCGTAGAAAGAGATAACATGTATTTTATTGAAAAAAAAATTAGGACCGGTCGTGCAACTGACGGACAGTTAATTAGTAAGGTATAACCTGACTCAGGATTCAAAAATGCACTCAAATATAATCGATGGTGTAAGACCAATTATTGACAAGTTACATGTCATGTCCCAAATATCAGCTCTGGGGCCTTTGTTCCCGACTTCGATTACGTATCGGGCTGGATATTTGGGACCAAACTGACCGACGGAACCGAGTTTGTTTTATTAGCGCAGTTCCTAACTCCTATTGAAATAGCTCCGCTTCGATGTAATGGAAACTGGGATCCAAATTATCGAATACAGTTGAGTTATTGTTTCTGTTACTCGGGTTTCAATCTATGGTTTATTCAATTCAATTCCGTAGGGTAGTCTCCAAGCATCAAATATGAAATGCATTTCTTAAAAAATAAGAAATAGTCATAAATTGATGGTCAAATCATGAAGCTTTGTCCATGGGTCAAATGTGAAAACAGAATTAAATTTCGTTGAAAAATAAAATATTCGTAGCTACAGGCAATTAAAAATCAGACGGTAGAAAGAAACGGTAATAAGAATTGTGACGTCAACGTTCATTAGCGCCATACAAGCCTTCCTGGCTACATAATTATAAAGGATTGTTTTGCTAAAAAGGAACAGAGCATCTCTCCAGTACTAACTTTAACCATTAATATCTCTGATATTAGTTGAGATGTCGAAAATCTAATTTTAGATCCTTCTTCATGATGTCCATGTAATTTGATTAATGCAATAAAAAAATATTAGGTTAATACCCTATTCAATTTATATTTAATCTTTGTTTATACTTAATTTTAAAATGGTGTAACAAAAACCAAAAGAGGGTATCTATAACTGTACAATTTTTGTACTACGTCTTTTCAATCTTCCCATACTAAAAGTGCTGTATTTTTTGTATTGAAAATTTACCTAAGAGTTAAACGGTTATTTTTTGGTGTAAAGTGGTACCTAATGTAGGTATTGTAGCGTTGTATAATAACTTAATACTAAATTTAAAAGTCTAGCGTTGTATACAATTCAACTTAGAACTTAATATAAAGGTTTAACATTAGTAAATATACAGGGTGGAAGTTTCGGCTGGGCACCCAGGGCAGCTACCAGATCCGTTGGAGCTACGAGAAAATGGTCTTAGGAGACCTTGTCTAACTTTTGAAGCTATTTAAAACTGAATTCACAGATTTTTGAAAAAAGGTACAGTCAGCGAGAAAATTGCCATTTTTCACAAAAAAATATTTGATGCCTATCGATTCTATTTAGTGTTAGGAACAAAAGACTCTATGGGGTCAACTGAGGTTCGAGTACTAGACATCTTAGAAATAGCAAAAAACTATTCCCATACATTTAGTATGAGTTATGATTTAAAGGTTATGATAAAATGCTGGCCACTACAACGCCGAAAATTTTGTAAATCGAACAAATTGGGATAGTTCAGATTACTTAACTTTCTATTTGAAAACCATGTGTTCTTAATTTAAAATACCTTTCTAATCTGCGGCCGGGTCATAGCAGTACCATAGATAAAGAAATAATCTCTATTGCAGACATGCAGTACAGCGGCTTAGGAGATCACTTGTTCTACATTATGTTAGGGGTTCGTACTAAATGTATGGAAATACATAGTTTTCAAAATATTTGGATCTAATAAAATAGCATCCTATAAATATACTTACGTACTTTGACAGTATATTTCAAAGCTTATTTAGACGTCTCGCTTGGCTGTAAAGTTTAAGTCTGGGGTAACTGACGTATAGCCAGACGCCAGAGTAAATTGATTCTATTTCGGACCGTTTCCATTTTTGTTTGAAAATCTAGCTTGAATAGCGCAGTGCTTCTGAATCATATCATAAATAAAAGGTTTTCCAGCGTTCCATTGCTGGAAATTATATAAATACGTAAGTAGGTATTTAAAAAAACGTAAAAACTTAAATTCTACTGTCGTCTTCTTCTATGAATCTCGATACTGGAGGATCAAAGCATCGATGTTAATTTATTTACTATGTTTGTATATAGTAGGTATTTATAGTAACTCACCATCGCATCATCCTTTTGTAACAAGGTCTAACAATACCTACATTTGATTTAGTTAAAGAAGAAAACTCATCTCAGTACGTGTGGTGCCGAAATGACCCCTGAGCCAACGTGATAAGAGTGAACTAATAAGGCATTTTTCGCACCAATTTGCCGGAATATGGCTAGACCTTATTTTTCTCTCTCACTGAGTTCGGAATTTATGAGAGAGCCCCAGGCAATAAAATACCTTTGCGGGAAAATGAAGGAGCAAATCGCAATATATTTGTTTCTTCGTGGCTAGAGGCAGACTATTCAGTCCATCTGCGTGTGAAAAAATATTTATTGCGGACAATATTACGGTTTATGTAGTTCATTCATTCTGTGTCAGGAAATAAGAAGATGATTTTCGTTCCTATTTTGATTTAGGTTACTTCAATAAAAAAAAACAATATCGTCACCTTTAGCTATCCCTATGGGTTTCTTCTTTACCAAATTCCTTAATTAATTCTAGAAAATACATATCAAAGTCTTCAAAACTTCAAATTCATTAATTCATCAAATCATTTGACATTTGATCGTTATTGTGGAGTAAATTCTCATACCGTAGAAAGTCTTGTAGGTTTTGAAATAAATTTTTAGAACAAGCCTAGAACTTTAAAACGTCGAGAGCCGCGATTCTTTGATTCAAGACTATTTGCAACCAACCCCAAGTTGGGTACAACGAAGAAGTGGGGCAGACTCACTTCTTCGTTGTACCGAATCTGGGGTTGGTTGCTGTGCTTGTTGCTTGTTGCTTGTTGCTTGTTGGCTGTGCTGGCTGGCTAAAATAATTGAGATAGAAATGGAGGCTAAGTTATCTTGGCTTAAAATTCAGTTAACCTTCAATGTTACTGACAGAAATATAACATTGTTTAAATCGTTTAAAAAGAAAAATTATTGCTTGCCTAAAACTAAATCCCTAACTTGGCAAGTTTTCGCACAAGAGTCGTTCAATACAAGATACATTCAATACTAGTACGCAAGAGTCGTTCAATACAAGTTCAAGAATCAATACATACAAATTTACAAGTGTCTGTCTATCTATAAATTTTGATTTATAGGATGACGAAAATTGTTCGTATAACGAACAGTCAGTGCGTCATCCTTTTTTTCGGACTTGGTGGACACACTACCGTGTGTCTAAATATAAGCTGATTCAGTAAATGAAAAGTTTATATAGAAAGATATTTTCTAACCTCGGAGATGCGAGTACCACCAACTAGCTTTGCCTCATTCCTCTGCGCAGTCAGTAATTCTCCGCGGCAGTGCTCTGCCACAACGGGGTAACCATTATATTTATAGTCTGTCTTATTATGAAGCTCAGGCTGTATTTCTAGACTGCTCCGGCGCCTTTTATAGTTTTCAGTGCTTACTATTTTTACGACTTCCGGTTTTAATAACTTTTACTCAACATTTGTAGACTATAACTTATATTATAAGTTACAAAACATCAATTGCTTGCATTCAAATAAATATGCCAGTCATACCTCAGTTAAGAGAAAAAACTAAAACATTGGAATAGAAGCATTCAAACGAAACTTTAATAACAAGATGGCTGATAGATCATGGAATAAATAGTTCCTTTGTGGAAGGCGAATATCGTTATCACACGCGATGCGGCCTGATTCCCGTAGGCATTATCCTCACATTCAGGTGTGATGAATTATTATACCTTTTTTCATGACACAAACGATCTATCCTTTTATGCGGGCGACGTTATACTTTATGGTCGGCACAACTGTCAAAATTCACGCATTTGATTACCATTTTTCGATTCGTTTAGAATTCGTTTGAATTTATGGGGAAAAAAAAATGAAATGTCATAGCCTGTTGTTTAAAATCGTTTAAGATTATCGATGTTTGTAGCAAACAAAATACAACTATTGATAGGAACAATAACATTCTGGAACTCGTTTAAGTAAGTAAAGTAAGTAAAATACACACACAAAAAATATTAAAAAAAAGTTTAATAAAAATCGATTTATGAGTTACGGTTTCGTAGTAAATCCTCCATATAGGTGGTTCCTTTCAATATCTTTGGAATCCCTCCATACCTTTAGTGAATCACGGAACACAGATTTAAGCTAGAGCTAAGCAGTGAAAGAACACTAAGTGTTCTTGAACGTTGCCCACATCGTCGTTGGGATATAAAAGTTGGGAGAAATATCCAACTTAGTGTATCGAGGAATACGTACCACTATTTAGAAGTTTTTTATGTCTGTGCTTCGACATCACGCATCCCAAGTGGTCTGCCTTTGATCGTGTCAGTGCAAATTCTATCTCATGGTTCAATCTGCAAAGAAAAACAGCTATTGTGTTATCAAAGTACCTATTAAATAGAAAACAAACAAGTTTATCAACAAAAATAACATGTAATGTAGGTTATTCAATAGATCCGGTATTAAACAAACATTACGAAAATTAAATTCGGCGTTACTATCCGATATCTGCGCAAAACATCTTGAAATTATGACGTTCTTTCCTAAACTGATATTCGAGAGTTCATAACCAGATAATATGGTATGGAGCCCTAACCTACCCCGAAATACTTGTTCAACGAGCTGTTAGTATACGAAGGAACTCGTGTATCTTCAAAGTTGTCTAGATTCTTCTTGAAACTAGAAAATCCCTAGAGAAGCCGGCGACTCAAGTCAAAACCTACTCTTGTATAAAGGAGTTATGTAAAACTTCAGGTTGTTGCCAATTCAGACAGATGACTTGGTTCTAAATTTGCAAAAAAGGGAACAAGTTTATTATAAATGAAATATAAACAAAGAAAAAACTTTTTTCAAGAAATCATGAAGATTATTAATCTTCATGATTTCTTGAAAAAAGTTTTTTATTATAACTTCAAGCAATGTGCGAACTTTGAATGTATTATTGTTTATGTATAAATATTTTTTTTGTTTATCTTTTGTTTACTTTTTGTCTATCTTATTCATATTCATATTTATCTTTTTTTACATTCTCAATTGTCAGATGTCAGTCACATACAGTACATGTAACAAAACGTATATAGTATAAGTTGTTCGTATAGTGAAAGTTGTTCAGTCATGGATACTGAACACCCCCCTTTCGGGACTATTACAGGGGGTTTTGTTACACCCTGTATATGAAATATTTGATCTAATTTTGGCTCGTAATATCTAATCCGACTTGGCCGGGTTTTGGCTTACAGCTAGAACTCATCATTTTGTACGAGTTTTGTACAAATGTCCCCATGAATGTACCTACGCGTTGCCGCAAATGTCTTCGCAAACAACGATTCCAGTTACACGTTTATTTGGTTATGCCTCGTAAAGGTACGTTTACTGAACATCCTTTTCTTTCTAAATAAATACAACAAACCAACAAACTCACGTAAAACACACAGACATCTATGTAAATTGAATCCCTTAACTGCCATTCCGCAGACACAAAAAGCATTCAATTTATAATTGGTGAAAATTAAAAGGCTGTAATTTGGCCCGTTTGTTTGATGTACACCGCAGAGGCCGGGGGCCCCAGGAGCCTACCAATTACGGCCGGGGCCCTTCCTGTGGCCCCCAAATAACGAACTCGAATTATTTTCTTCCGGCTCGCCCTTTACACGAAACCCCCGCTAATTGCGTATGTTCATACATACACGGCAAAACGTTTTGTAAAGACACAAAGCACAAAATCTAAATGCTCGTTATTTTGTGTCAGTGAAAAAGGAAACTTCAAAAATGTCCCTACTTAGATGTTGAGAATTTTTAATTTATTTTGTAAATACACAAAGTATTTGTTGACTTACTTGAGATTGTAATTTATACATTATGTTTTAGGAAGATTGATTTGTAAAATCTAGTAGGCAAATAATGAATAGCTATTGATGTTTCAGCTTTTGCAAATAAAGAACAAATGGATAAGAAGGAATAGGAATTTTTAATTTTTAAATGTGTATGTGTAGATGCGAACAGGAATGCAATGTAAATATTTTACCAGACCGGAACGTGTGACTCGCAGACAAATTTATATCGTAGTTGGCCTGCAATCGATTACTAGCACAAACTAGGGATGTTACGGAGGTGGTTTTACCGGAACCGGAGTCGAAACCGAAGGTTTTAAATTTGATTTATCGGAGTCGGAACCGGTGTCGGATGCGGGGGTAGAAGAAGTTCAAATTTTTAAACGTTTTTTAATTTTTATAGCTGAACTAGCTAATTTTTTTTATGATGACGTTTTCGGCAATAAAACATGTTCCTTTAGAGAGTAGTGTAGGAATACATAAATAATAATACATAAATGTATTCCTACACTATTTAATAAAATATTGATATTTGAATATGTTTGCTCACAAATCTTCGGTGTAACCGATTCAAAATTATCGGAGCCGACGTCGGAGTCGGAGGTGTAAAATCAATCGAAAGTTCCGACCTTTCAGAGTCGGATTCGAAGCTCCGTAACATCCCTAACACAAACCCAGTTTTCATGAGTTTTTTACAACTCTTTCTCCGAAATTAAATTTTGAAATTTGAAACATGAGTAAAAATTGGTCGGTAAAACTATATACTGTCTTGGATCATGATGAAAAAATTTGCGTATCGAGATAAAAGAGGTAGATAGATAGATCTCGATTTTCTTTTGTTTATTTACAATTAACCTCTGAACTAAGGATTTAGCTTAGGATACAATTTTTGTATAAGTACTATCTAAAGATTTATTTCCAATTAATGTTCTATAGGAAATAAAGAGTTTACCTGATATCAAAGACTAAAGTTGTTATCAGGATTATAATTCTTATCTTATCTTATGATCGGGCCGGGAATTATCCCAGCGGCACTTCGACCCTTGAGGATATTTTGTGCCTACCCCATTTTACACACTGGTCATCTCAGTGTGCAGGTTTCCTTACGATGTTTTCCTTCACCATTAGAGCAGTCAGTAAATGTATGTAAAGTCTTCGAAAAATACGAAAACTCATTGGTACATGGCACTGCACGGTTTCGAACCCGGACCTCCAGCATGGGAGTCAGGTGTCCTACCTAGCCACTGTGCCACCGACGCTCTAGGATTATAAATAGTAATAAATTGAGGAATTGTTGACGTCAACTGTATGTAAATGCTGAGTTGCCGTCGAACACTTGAGTATGACAAAGTTTGGAAAGCCCGGCACCGCCGTCGACGTTAAGTGGGAAAAGTTTTATTGTGATTTGACTGTGCAAACTTGCAAAGATGGAAATTTACAATTTTAAACAGACACTGTAGCATAAAAAGCTGTTTACATCAAAGTTCGGACCAAATGTGTTTAACAAAGAGCCTCTTTCAACGATTTTGCGAATATTAATTGAGCTTGCAGTGTAAGTTATAATTACAGACTCTGGAAGTACCTATCTAAGTGCTTTGTAGACACCATCAGGATCTTTAAGTTGCTTAAGACATTATCATGTTCATAAACTGTAAGTAAAGTTTTTGCAACAGCGATTTTGTCTGCTATAAACATAGATATAGTATTATTGCTAAAATGCTTTTATCCACTTTCTGTAAGAAAATTGATTCTTTGTTATTTTTATAAAGGCTTTCAAGAAAAGTAACATATAATATATCACTTGTTCATAAAAATATCAAGAATTGTCACCAGCATCAGAATAGTAGTCATAGACAACCACTCGCCTCTATATAAATTTTACAAAAACAGGACCTTCTCTTCATCGTAAATATTATATTATGAACCCTTTTCGATAACGCCCCAAAATTCCAAATCATATTTAATGGAAACAAAACATTACATCGCACATTGGATTTTGGGAGCCGAAAAAGTGACAACATCGAATTTATTGCAGAATCTGCTAGATATACACACGTGTAATCACGACAAGAACTCCCGTGTGCCAAATATGTGTAGTTTTCTTTTTAAAGGCATTTCCAAATTGAATACGTTAATAATAAACGAGACTAGACATTAGAAACTTGATAGCATACTATTGTGGACTTAGTAAACACCTAAATTTCAAGTGATGGTTGCTCCCACAGTCCACTGAGCATCGGTGATAAACTTTAAGGGGCCAATATTTCGCGGAAAATATAAAACATTTGGAATTTCGGACAAAACTCATTATGGGGACATTCGCGAGGAATGTTCATGATCCTGGGAAATGAAAAGTGAAAATGCTGTGTGTAATTTATATGCAAGGAACATCTGGAATGAAATTACGTTCCTCGCATCTGGGGTAAATTAGAATGCAAAGTAAGATACATGTAGTGTGTTAGGGTACTAAAGCAGATGTCTTACATGTATGAGGTATTATTATTATTGGATTAGCAGGCAGGAAGCTAATGCTGGTTAGCCTGTTTCTTCAAATTTCGTAAGTAGCTGTCTAATCTGTTCTTAAATTAGTTTATAGTTTCAGCATTCACAACTTGCTCAGGTAGGCCGTTCCACGGGATCACTACCCGTTTGAATAGGAGATGATGTTTTGGCAGTGTTTTGACCGTGTTCCGTACTAGTAGTGTGCAGTGTCTTCTTGAGTGCTCCTTCAAGTTCAATATAAAGAAATTCTTCAGTTCATCTGTGTTATAATAATTGTTTAGAATTTTGTAAGTCTCTATAAGGTCGCCTCTATCTCGTCGCTGTTTCAGTGTCGGCAAATTCAGTCTTTCCAACCTCTCCTCATACTCTAGGTTCTTGAAACCCATTGGTAGCTAAGTGAGGTTAATTATATGTATTTACATTGTTAGACCATAATATTATATTTTTTATTGTTGCAACTTTTAAAGTACCTATGCCTCGCAAATTATAGGTAAATCCTCGCAAATTATAAGTAGAAAGCTGTTATTAATAAATGAATATCTCTATTAAATTCAAAGGGTCTTATAGATTCCATATAATGATATTGAAAGGTAGAAGACCCCTATGCAAGGTCTCATGGGGAAGTTTACCTATATCTGCCGTAAAGCCGCAATGCGTACAATAGGTACTGTGTTCCGATCTGAAGGTAATCCACCGTAATAGGGTATTTGACAAGTATCAAATATTAAATACATTTAATAAAAATAAGAAAATAGACATAAATTAAAGGTCTAATGTGAAAACAGAATTAAAATCCGTTGAAACATTAAATAGCTACAGGCAATCAAAAATCAGACGGTAGAAAGAGACGGCAATAGAAAATTGTGACGTCACTGTTAAGTAGTGCCATACAAGCAGGTCCTTGGCTACGTAATAATGACTGTTTTGGTGGAAAGGGACGGAGCATCCCTCCACGACTAACTTTAACCACAAATATAGCTGATGTTAGTTGAGATATCGATAAATGGATTTCAGATCCATCTTCAGGATGTCCATGTAAATTGATTGATGCAATAAAAAAAATTAGTCAAATACCCTATTGTCGGCAAATGAGGTAGGTACCTAAGTCTTCAAAGTTAGCAACGCGTCGAAAACACTATTGCAATATTTTAGAAAGGTAAAATATCTATGGGCTACGGTGAACACTTACCATCAGATGACCCGTCTACTCGTCTGCTTTCATTTCTGCCTTTGCCTTATCTTATCTTATCTTTGGATGGGGGCCGGGGATCCCAGCGACACTTCGACCCATGGGGATCTTTTGTGTTCAACCCCTTGAACCTATCCCTTGACCACATCACCGAATATGTCGTGCATGAGCAAGACTATGCGTCTTAGTGGGAGGGATTTGAATTCCCTTGGGTCCGGATAGGCAGAGCCTAGCAGACCCATCCTTTTTGCCGCGAAAGCGTCACATTCACATAGGAGATGTGAAACGGTCTCCAGTTGTTCACCACAGGCTCTGCAAGATGTGCTGTCAGTTAGCTTCATCTTGTGTAGGTGGGCATTGGTGCTAAAGTGACCGGTGAAGGCACCGACCAGTAGGCGCACTTGACGTCTATTCAGCCCCCAGATCTTGCTGTTCCAGCCTGTGACTTTGTCCCCAATGAATTTCTTAGAGTGTTCTAACCCCTTTAGGGTTAGCCACTCATGTTTGTGCCTATCAGTACAGTACTTCTTTAATACTGTTTTGATAGTACCCGACGAGAGGCCAACAAAAGGTTCTGGACCAATAAGCGATTGCTGTGATCCCTGTCTGGCCAACTCGTCTGCTGATTCATTTCCCAGTACGCCCTCATGTCCCGGAACCCAAACCAGGCGAACTTTGTTAGACCTGCCTAAACTGTTGAGAGTTGTGACACAGTTCATAACAAGTCTGGATTCCACCCTGCACGAGGTCAGGGCTTTTATGGCCGCCTGGCTGTCACTGAGAATGTGAATGGTCTTGTTGGTGGTGCCATTCTCCATGCACTCGTGGGCACAGGCAATTATACCGTATGTTTCCGCTTGAAAAACGGTAGCATACTGTCCCATACTCTGGCTTACACTGCAGCTCGGGCCATAGACTCCAGCTCCCGAGCCTGAGTCCATTTTGGAGCCGTCAGTGTACCAGATTAAGGTATTTTTATCCGGCGGTTTTAGGCCTTGGTCCCATTCCTGTCTTGTCGGGATGTATGTTTTGTATTTTTTGTGAAAAATATGCCTGGGTTGCATTTTATCGCAACCCATGCACATGACATCGTACAAGTCAGGAGTCACATCCACATTGGTATGTCTGGTTTTGGGGGCGTGACCGCTCCACACACCATTTGCAATAAGTCTGTGCAGCGCCCTCACCGCCTCCTCCTCAATAGCAATGTGGAGGGGTTTTAAGTCCAGAATTGTTTCCATTGCTGCCGTCGGCGTTGTAGCAAACGCCCCAGAGATGGCCAAGCAGGCTGTTCTTTGTACTTTCGACAGTTCTTTTCTAACTGTTGTCAGCTTTGTTCTTGGCCACCATACGCAACTGCCATACATGATGATGGGTCTCACCATCATCGTGTATATCCACTTTACGATTTTGGGTTGTAATCCCCAAGTTTTCCCATAGGCTGATCGGCACATGCCAAAGACCCTGAGGGCCTTTGTACATGTACTTTCCATGTGCAAATTCCAAGTTAATTCCTTGTCCATCGTGACACCCAGATATTTGGCTTTTGCGGACCAGATAAGCTCAGTGCCATACAAAGATATTGAACCAAGTCCAGTAAGGTTTCTCTTTTTAGTGAAAGGCACTATAGTTGATTTGCCCGGATTGATAGATAGATGTTTGCTGGAGCACCAATCCTCTACTATATATAGGGCATTTTGTAAAAGACTAGTTACCGTACTTGGGAATTTCCCATTTATCATTATTACTATGTCGTCGGCGTATCCTACCGTGTAACACGGTCCTTCATTGAGAGCAACCAACAGCGAATCAACCACAAGGCACCACAAGATCGGAGACAGTACACCTCCCTGTGGACAGCCCTTGGTAGTCAAAGCATTGAGGTCCTCGCCTAAGTGTACCGAGTTGATAATTCTTCCTTTGAGCATACTGTTGATCCACCTGCGTATGGCGGGTTCTATGCCGTGTTTAGAAGCCGCCTCATCAATGGCCTCAAATGTAGTGCGATCAAATGCTCCTTCTATGTCAAGAAATGCAGCAGTGCATATTTCCTTGTTATCAAGGGCATGCTCTGCCTTACCTACCACATAGTGCAGGGCCGTTTCGGTAGATTTACCCGGCTGATATGCACATTGTAGTTTATGGAGCGGGAACCTCTTAAGTGTTCCATCCCTTATGTATCTATCGACCAGTTTCTCAAGGGCCTTCAGGAAGAACGAGGACAAACTTATCGGTCTGAATGATTTAGCCTCCTCATAGTTTGCCTTACCTGGTTTAGGTATATAGATGACCCTTACTCGTCTCCAAGCCTTCGGGATATACCCGAAAGCAATGCATGCTCTATACAATCGACACAGGTGGGCATTTAAAATTGCCGCACCTTCCTGAAGAAGAATGGGGTAGATGCCGTCCGGACCTGGGGACTTGAATGGTTGAAAACTGCTCAAAGTCCATTTCACCCTCAATTCATCCACCACATTCCTTGCAGAAGTCCAGTCTTCTTTGATAGTGTGTCTATTGTTTTGTACCTCTTGGTTGATTGTATCATCATAGCCGTTGTCTACAAATCTACATCCCGGGAAATGGGTTCTGAACATTATTTCTAACGTTTCTTTACCCGTTTCAGTAAGTTTCCCGTGTTCGTTCCTAATACTTGACAAGGGGTTCGCTCTGGTTGTAGAGATGGCTTTAGATAATCTCATCCCCTCGGGGATGGAGCTAATATTTTGACAGTGTTCTCTCCAGGCTCTCCTCTTTGATTTGCGTACCGCTTTGTTGTAGTTGGTCAGGCAACGTGAGTATTCAGTAAAATCTTTAGTTACTTTGGCTATATTGAAACTACGTCTAGCCTCCTTACGCAGCCTGACCAACTCTGGTGTCCACCACGGTACCTTTTTCGACCTAACTTCTTTTTCCGGACAGTTATTAGTCCAGGCAGTTTTCACCGCATGGACTAACCTGTCCGCTTCAAGTTCAATGTCATTAACCGAGTTTAGCTTACCTTTCGTCCCTCCCAGGTCCACTTTTAAGTCTCTCTTATACAAGTACCAGTCTGTGTGCCTGGGGTTTCTTTTACTTACCATTCGAACAGGTTCAAACAGTTTATATTTAAAACAAATGTACATATGATCAGAACCAGATATCTCATCCGAAACATGCCAACCAACGATATTACAGCTGGCCCTGTTAGAGGCCACAGTCAGATCAAGAACTTCTGCCCGCCTAGCATTAACAAATGTAGGACGATTCCCCGTGTTGATAATTTGCAAAGATGAACTTACCAAATAATCCAGTAACTTCACTCCCCTTTCATTCACATTCGAGCTGCCCCAGACTGTGTGATGAGCATTCGCGTCACATCCGATGATATGGTCCAAGTTTTCTCGGCTGCTGTAGTCAACCAGTTCCCTGATCATTGCTGACACAGGATCTTTTTCATTGTAGTCGAGATAAGCAGAGGTTAGTAGTAAAGACCGTTTTCCTCCGCCATCTCTGGTGCAGACCTTAACCGTAGTTAGGTCCCTGGAACAGAAACTCCGTAAGGGCACAACATCTATGCCATTTCTGACAAATATGCAGGTCCTCACATCGTTAGAAGCACACTGATAATAAACGAATCCATTAATACCGCTTAGTCCCTTAACCTCCCCCCTATATATATAGGGTTCCTGGATTAGTGCAATGTCATAATTGTTTGTTACCAAATAGCGGGCCAAAGTGGCCATCGCTGCTCTACAGTGATGTAGATTGATCTGTACGCACCTGAGTCCCACCTCTGTTAGTCATATGGTGTTTTGAGGGGAGACCGTTATTGGTCACCCCCGGCGGGATCTTGTTCCATGTTCTCCTCCGTAAGGGGCGACGATGACAGCCCAAGTCCATCAATGTGCCCCGACAGGTCGTCAGAATCTTGTGAAGCCTCCGTTGGTTCAACCTGATCAGCCTTATGGTCGGTCAGGTCCACAGTGATTACCGGCGGTGCCACGGCCTCACCGCTGTCATTTTCAGCTGCAGTGTTTTTCACCTCCATGACCTTCTCCACCTCCTCAGTTACTGGTACCTTCACCTTTAGGTTTGGATCTTCCAGGACTTTGAAGGTACTCTTGTCCATACCAGCTTGAAGACAGTAGCCCCGAGCTTTAATGAACTCCGCAGATACAAAATCCACAAGGACTATGCGTCTGGTGAATCCGTCTACGACATATGTCTTCAGAATCTTCCAGTCGCAGGTTCGTAGACCCGAGTTGAAGCGCTCTAGCATGGCGAACACTCTGGATTCGTCCAGGCACCAGGTATTCTTGGTCCTCCAAGACATTTTCACTGGTTTCGGCATATCCTCAGCGTTCACCACTTTCAGCTGAATGCCCGCAACAGTCTTACCATCTAGACTGCAGAGCCATTCCGCAGCTTGCTTCCCCTCGCACATCATATGCACCATGCCACCGATCAATGCACCCGAGTTGACTACCGGAAGAGGGTCAGAGGTCTCCTCCAGGAGTTCCCAGATCGCACCCCTTATAGCTCCCAGACTCTCCTCCGTTATTACTGTGTCAGGATAGTTCTCAGCCATGATAGCCATCCTGACGCCAGTCACGACCTCACTGTACGAGTCACCTTGTGTTTTTGGTCGTTTATTCACAATGACAGTATCCGCAGTCTCATCGCTTACTTCCCTCTGTCTTTTAGGTTTCCCGTCCGTGTTGATGCAAGCTTCCTGTCGCTGGAGTTCACGCTTTTTGCGAATGTCACAGCCAGTCGCTTTCTTCTTTCCCCTGGGGGTACTGCCAGAGCTTTCCCCGTGATCTGCAGGACGTGTGTGGCTACTCGTGGGCGGCGTACTGCTAGTTTGCTCCTCGTTGCCGAGGACCCGGCGTTCGCCGCTCCGGGAGGCCCCACCTCTGCCTCTCCATTGGTTACCTCTACCATGGTAACCTCTGCTTCGGAAATTCCTCCTGTCCGAGTAACCGCCACGATTGTGATTGGAGTATTGCGTTCGACCTTCTTTGTCGAATCTCCTTTCACCATCGCGCTGCTCTCGTTCAGGATGCTTGTTACCAGTCTCCCTCCCGGAGGGTCCGGAGGACTGGTTGGGCCAAATTTTCTGTTGCTGATGAGCAGCCTCCCTCCCTGAGGGTCCGGAGGTCTGATCATGTCTGTCTTTACCTAATTTTGTTACACCTGCCTCCCTCCCTGAGGGTCCGGAGGATTGATTTCGGTTGCCTGACTCCCCCCCTGAGGGTCCGGAGTCCTGATTATGCTTGCCCTTGGGCAAACTTTGTTTTGTTTTATTTTGATTGTAAGGTTCCATATTGAATCTGTATCCTTATTCACCTGCCGACTCCCCACCCTCCTTGGAGCCCTCAACGTCGGGGATGTCTATAGTAGACACCAGGGCTATCGGCTAGGTATAGCGCCCCAAGATGGGCTGTCCACGAGACGGACGGTACAAGCTGCACCGCACCGATCAAGTTGCGGGAAACGTGCACCGCCGGCTGCAGACCTCATCACCCCGGGACACTCGCCTGGTGGCCACAATAGCGGACACCGCAGCCGATTGATCGCAGCTGGCTAGGCTGCGACCTCCCGTGTAAGAGGAAATCCGGACCAAAGAGGCGTGTTGCCGACCCAGGCCGACTCAACCTCCAGGATTCCTTCATCCCCCCTTACGGGTCCCCGCGCACGGCACAAACACGCGGGTGGTCCCCCCCCCCCTCATCATCATCAAACTGTGTGATGATGAGGCCGCAGAGATTGACCACTGGTTCTCCGCAGTCAGATGGGAAAGGAAAAGGGAGAGGAAAGGTGAGGATTGTCACAGTGCAGATTTCGTCTAGAAGTTTCAGTTATCTCTGTTTCTGAGGGAACCAGAGCTATAGCAGGCAGCAACCGCGAGCAGGATAACATTCTAGACTTGCCTTGGGGATCTACACGACTGTAGCGCTCGCTCCCAAGGCCATTCGCCAGTTTACACATCGGACAGGTGTGTAAAATGGGTGTGGATCTAATCTACAGCGATTAAAGCTGACGCCCTAGGTGAGGAATGTTAGTAAGCAAGCTAAGCGGTTAGACAATCTTGGGAAGGAATTTCAGAACGATAGACTACATCAACACCCGCCCAAACACCCGCCCCGCCTTTGCCTTAGTATTGTATGGTAATTAATTATACTTCACAAAATAACTGTTTTAAACAGGCAATTATACCCACTTATCTACCCATGTATACGTAAGTCAAACTTTTAATTGAACCTAATACATTGTGGTTTCAATTATAAGTGAAAATTTAAAATCAGTCAAAAGTTCGAAAAATATTGCTCACACGGCCGCCCGCCCTGTCCCGTGGGCGGGCAATATATAGATAAAGTTGTCTCAGGGTGAGACGCGAAAATTACACTAAGAAGTAGGTCAAAGTCGAGACGGGGTCGTTGGCCGCGGCGCGTCTGAAGTAATTACGTAAGCAGTGTCGCGACGATGCTCCGAGATATTACACTTGTTATACACAACAGGTTAAGGCATAAAATCGTGTTATGCTGACAAAAGGATCGTAATAAGATTTAAGCTGTTGCGGAGCTTCTTTCGGAAAGATTAATTTGCGGAGAACTGGGAAGGATTCTGTGTTACTCTCGTTGCGTTGTTGGCAACAATGAAAGCTTTTGACATGAATTCAAATGAATGTCTTACGTTAGGTTAAGGGGGGGTCATCCAAGAAAAATTGTGAAACGAAATATATGTACCTGCTTTCGAGAGCTTCGTGTAACGAAAGATTGAGAGTTTTATTTTCTTTTATATAAATAAAACTAATTACATGTCTTAAAGCACAATACTGACATAAGCCTCAGGGCTCGTGCGCCAGTAAAGAATCGGTCGTACGTACCTATTTACTATTTCCAAAATATGACAATAAATACTTAAATTCATTATTAGAAATGTTAGAAAAGTAATAGTTATACCATCGTAAAGATTGGTCTGACGACAACAAAAATATATAAGCTCGACCTCCCCTTGGCTTCCTCTGGTGGCGTCATAGGCCTCGCAAGTGAACACTGACAATTCAGAGGTGTTGCGCGGTAAGCTAGTGAGAACGAACCTTCTCGACGGATTTGGACCAAATAAACTTTATTTTAAGGAATAGAGTATACGCTACGGTTTAACGTTAAAAAAATACAGTTGCGATTTTAATAAAGTTCTGACGTTGATTGCAAGTGAAAATGGCAAGGTCGAATTTTAAAAAAATCCTGTTTGCGACCGACCAAAACCACTTTCGGGAGCGAAGAGGATATGTCTTCATCGTTAAAGAAAGAAAGAAGCCCAGAAAAATGACACCGTTATAACCAGGTTGACCAAGATGGTGAGCGCCGAGGACGAAATATGAATTCATGAAATAATAAAACCATTAGTAGTAGCCCCCGACTTCTAACCATCCACCCCGATTTTTCTTGTTGGACTGTCTGTGAAGAATTTAATATGAGATATTTCAGATGTTTGTTCTGAACTCTAGGCATTTAAGTTTCTTTATTTTTCGCTTATTGTTATTACGTTCTTCTACAATTTCATTGTTTTTATTTTACTATTGAGAGCGTCGGTGGCGTCGTGGCTAGTCCGTCGGATTCTTGTGCGGGAGATCTGGGTTCGCAATCATGCAATGTCATGTACCAATGATTTTTTCGGTTTTTTCGAAAGACGTGCGACATTTATCTAAAGCTATGATAGTAAAGGAAAACGTCGTGAGGAAACCTGTACACTGAGATAACCAGAGTGCAAAATAGGGAAGGCACAAAAGATCCTCAAGGGTCGAAGTGTCGCTGGGATTATTTTCGGCCCCCTATCATAAGATAAGATACCACAATATCTAATATTGGGGTATGATAATGACCAGGGGGCTTTTAAAGATAGAACCAGTTATAATATTTCAGGTAGTTTATAGTAAACAATTCCACGTGCCAACCCCAACCCTGAACCCACGTGCTCCATCCTCGACCTCATCGCTTACCATCAGGCGAGTTGGTAAATAGAAAAACGTCAGTAACTATTTTTAACTGACGACAAAAAAGGAGAGGTTCTCAATTGTTATTAAATCTACACCAAAAAGAGGGTGATGTTCAGTATGCAGATCTGGACAACTTTTGTTTTACGATTCTCCCTACATTTTGTACCGATCAGATGTACAGATGATTGATTTAAAAGAAATCAAAAATCGTAAAACAAACTTTGTTCAGTTTTGGACGAGAGTATACATTATGAAATTCTGCACGCGAACTATTGAGTAGGTACTCACATCCGATCCGAGCGAATGACTCTGCACTTCAGTATCTTGTCGCGTTGAAACTCGATCTCCTTCGTTAACTCGGCTAGACCTGTTGGAAAGCACACAATGTACCGCACTCACTCAACTACGTAAGTACCTACACAGTTCGATCCAATTTACAATGTTACTGAAATATGAAGCGAAGCGTTAATTTCATTAAAACGTCAAACATGGGGAGGAATTAATGTCGTCAATTCATTAAGGTAATTTAATACACGCATAACGTACTTTTTGTCACACGGCTACGTAAAGCCGTGTCTCCTGGCGCGTATTTTAGTCTACACATTACACAAAATATATTTCTCTACACATTTTTCAATGCGTCAGCAATATTTCAACCACTTATGTTCAGGTGACCCGTTTGCTTGTCTACCGTCTTTATACAATAAAAAAGGTCCTTTTTGATTAGTTGCTGATATTTGGAGGGGGGGGGGGGGGGGGGGGATGAAACGAGTTTCATTCATACTTCTTATTTCAGTATTAGAACAGCAATAATTCATTCTTTTGTAGAATTCACAAACAAACAATCTTGTCGTCTTTCTCGAAAATTTAATAAGTAATAAAAAAAATTTTTGCCTTATCGTTATTGTTATAACCAATAGATGACACCCTATAGAAATATTTGACGCTAATAAAATAGGACCCTATATAGGAAACATGTTTGTGTCTGTTCTGTAGTATGATTTGGGATTGTGACTGTACTGTGTGCTGACACGCGACTGAGAGAAATTAGAATTATACAGTGAATCGGAAGAACTGAGATTGTCGACCAATCCGTCATGGAAAGCGGATTGGTCGACATCGTGGAAAGTGGACAGGTGGACCGATTTTTAAAAAAATAAGGCTACGACAAACAGGCAGACGTGCCACCTGACTGTAAGTAGTCACTGTCGCCTAAAGACACGTGCACTACCAGGGGTATTGCTTGTGTGTTGCCGGCCGTGGAGAGAGAGGACTTTTTAAACGTTCTTTTTGATTCTAGATTTAGGCCTCAATCATATATATTTGATATATTTGTTCTAGGGTTGTGACTATAGGTACACTGTGCCGAAACGCGTCTGTGACGAAATAGAATTATGCATTCAGAATCGCGAATCCGAAGAACTGGTAATGTGACAATCTATAAAATTAATTCAAAAGCGTCATAACGATTTCTATGAGTAAAAAGAACAAGACAGTATTATCTTGTAAATTTTTATTTTACACTACAATTAGGTGCTTACTGTATTATGCAATAATTAGTAAGAAAACCATTCAAAAGTATAAGATAGAGATGAGATGACCATACTCGTAAGAGACTGTCAAGGTAGAGATAAAATGTTAAACTGCTGGTATTATACCAGCAGTTTACAGACTTTCAAAACTGCATCGCACGCAACGCAAACTTCAATCCTCGTCTGGGTCACTCCCTCACAGATTCCATTTATATTTTGGGGCGTGCGCAATAAAATCAATACTGTGAACTTTGCAAGAGTACAGTGACCCACTGACGCCGAATAAGGCCACACGTTGCATAAACTATTTGCTGGACAAAATAAAATCCAGCGGCCGAGAATGGCGCGCAATTAAATGGGACGATCGTTACCTTGTATCTTGCATTGAGGTGATCGTGCAAGCTAAGCAACGTTTGACACGGTCAGAACCCGAATATGTAACCGCTATTAACACATTCTCCACCGAGCCCCTCAGTGCCTCGGAAAGCACGGGACTGACCGTTAGACCTTGTCAGAGGCCTACGGGCTTCCTGAACAACTCTGACTATATGTTGGTCACTAACCACACGATTAAAAAATCCGTCTCTTTTAGATTTAAGGGATGAAATTATGCACTGTTTTCTACTTTGAAATGCAATGCTGAAGATGAAAATAATAATAAAATGAAACCGGAAAGAAGATCCGTTTCGGTATTTTCTTTTAATCTTAGTCTCTAAGCGATCAAACAAATTAATTTGTTTAAAGGTCAAATAAAAAAATAATCGCGTTTCTGAATCGTTCACCCTATTAGGAGAGCGCGCGGGCGGTCCCCTGTCCGGTTCCGCGATAAATACGAAAATATTTAATAAGTTTTGAACATACTGTTAGTACTTACTTACCGTACCTTTTTAAATTAAATAAGAGAGAAAATGAAATTTCTTGTACCATCGAACACAACTGTCAGAACAAGTTCAAGAAAACAATGTTACTAGAATAAATATTTCGTTAGAAATTCGATATAAGAACATAACAGAAATCTCGTTTCGTTTCGATTTTCTGATGTAGATTCGAGAAATACGTGATGAAATGTCGAGAGAGATGCCTGTCCTATATGTATGTTAATATTAAAGTACTATAATATCCCTTCTGCGAATGCATAATTTTCTAGAGACTACACATGATTAATATGTCGTGAGTACCCTGAACCAGAGTAACAACTAACTGCAACCTGCATATAATTATTTTATTTTGAAGCCATATCCTTATTATTTCAAGCAATGAGGCCGCCCCATCATACCTCATACCCAGATACATGTCTTTACGTTATAAAAATACCACAACTACAGAAAAACGAAACAAATTTCGGGCTGTAAATAAATAAAATAAATAAATAAATAAAAATAATTAAATGTGGGTTTGGTTACATCAACATTATTACCAATACCTTTGTAGTCACTGTATACACGTTACAGGTTGACAAAGCTTTGGTTACATAATATGTAACTAAGAAAATGTACTTATCGTTATATTTAAGTACGTTAGTACTACTATATTTCTCAGTGTACCTTGATTACGACACGCTTATACCACGGGCTAAACGTAACACTTGCAAAACGATAAAAATCCATTTTGAATGTGCATATTCCCAGCAAGCCGGCGGCGTTCTGAGACAAAGGCCTGCGGAATTACGACTGCTTTTAAATGCGGGAATGAATCGCAATGTCTCATCTCCTCAAAGCTTTGCGGCCTGTTGTGTGCCTAGCTGTATTTGTATGCTTACTATTGCTACTGTCGCTTTTAAAAAGACATAGTTAATGATGCAGTGTTTGAATGTCTTTTTGTAACTGTAATTTTTTTGAGGCTGGGTGTCTTGTAACTACGCTGTTTGTTTATTTGTTTAATGTACTTACTTACTTTGAAATGTAACAAAAATTGACGAACAAAATAGGTACATAATAAGATTATAAATTAATGGCATACGTTCTTATCCAAAACCGCTTGAGGTAGAAGGAGACATGGAAAATGTAGCGCTTCTATTGGAAGATTTTTTCGCTCGCTCTATACGTTTAGTCGCTTCCATTTATTTACAGTTCGAAGTTACTATTGTAAGACACTGTTTTAAACACTTTTATATACTTACATAATTATGTACCTTCAGGTATACCATAACGCCACGAAATACAATTACCTATTAGAAAATAGTTTTTTATCAGTTACAAGACAATACTTTATCCGTTACAAAAACTTTCCCTCGAACCTGCAAGGGATCGCCACAGTAGACCTTTTAGGTTGCAGTGGCTCATGTGCTTTAACTTTTAAACCAACCCGTTATTATTAAAACGCATGTAAAATAAAAGCGAAGTCAATGCATTTTTTTTACTTTTTCAATAAATCTCAGACGCAAACGTTGTCGAGCACAAAATAGTAGTGTCCCGGGAACGAAATTAAAACTAATCGGGATACGAGTGAATCTACCCGGAGCTCAGCACAGCAATGTAAGTGGCTCCACGTGATCGCAATTCTTGGCACTAGGGATGGGACAAGGTAACGCTGTTACACTAATAGTTATTTACTTACTAAGTAAGTTAGTTACTTAAGTACAGTGAATAAATATTATTTACTTAGCAAGCACTTGTTTCAGTTATAAGCCTACCAAGTAGGCTTCTTCACTTCAACCAAGACCTTTATCGTGTCCATCAAATAAATAAGCTACTTTACAGACTCAGACTCAAACAAGCTGTTTATTCAGTGTACCATGAAGAGATGAAAATGAAATTTAAATTAAATGGTATATTCAAACAGACAAGTCACCATATTCCATTCACTCATTCGTTTTCTATTTCGATTATATTCCAGTGATAACATAAAAAAGTTACTGTTATTTGCTAAGTTGGCTCTCAAAGTGAGGGCTGACTCTGATAATTTATTGAGTTTCCTTTCCCTTTTCTCAGTGACCCTAACGAGGCTGACATGATCACCTTGTCGTGTACCAAAGCCTCTAAACAAAGATATTAATTAATTCAGCATTTCGTAGATATTAATTAATGGAGCAGGCCTCGAAAAGGCTGATCGCGGTTTCGATTCACACAAAAATTCCCATTAAAAAATCGATTCGCAAAAATCACATTGAATCCCTACTATCTGTTTACTCCCTACATTGTTCTTCTTCTTGTTATTTTTCAGCCCACTGCTGGGTAGAGACCTCTTTCTCCCTATTGTTAATACCTATTTTTTTAAAAAAAGTGTATTTAATATTTAAATGTGCTGCTTTTATCGTATTGTTCAGTATACATTATTACTTTGCTGAAATAGCCTCATTTTCAGCCCATCTATTCTTGGCTAAGCTTTCGGTATCAAATCCAAATGTTCCTAAATGCAGTACACACAATACGAGCAAAAGAAAGGCGTTTAAAAAGTCCATTAGTTGGCAAACCCACACGAGTTTTTGCTGAGAACGGACTGGCCACTGCGGGATTTAAAAATGCAGCAACCCGCTTTGAATGTCGGCATCTCCATTCGTAATGTGTTGCCAGCTATGAGACAAAACCTCCGGGAATGACACTCCTGTCCCTCAAATACGGGCGCAATATCTCGTTCCTTTGAAAACAGAGAAACTCATAAACATAAAGGAACGTTGCAATTTGAATTTTTCTATTAAACTACACTGCGTGGGAAAATTTTGTTACTGTTATTTTATTATAAAAGGTCTGCCAGCTATTAAACAGATACTGTAGTGACTTGAATTTTTGATGGATTTTGAACGAAGATTAAAGTTAGTAAAGACAGAATTTGCCTTGCAAATGATAGGTAGAAAAGATTTTTGATGGGATAAGTAGCAAACTTACCTCGGCCCTTTGATCTCGCCACCTCGCCGCCAAAGCACCACACAGTTTACCACTTTTGCGGCAGTTTTGATTGTTTTTATATAATGTCCTTGTTTTCTTTGTTGTCACGATTAGTTTAATCACTATTGGCCATAGATTTAACGCTTTTTTTGGTTTTATGATGGATTTTAAAGTATTTGATGCATTGCTGGCTAGCCTCGCGGCGATTGAGAAACTTGGTGACAGGTGCTGCCATCTCGTGACGGCGAAGTATAAAACTTGCATGTTCATTGAAGTTCGGCGGGTGGTTAGAAATGAGAAACACGTTCGTAAATGTCCTTTTCTTGCAGTTTATGGCCGAGGGTGAAAGGTAATTGGGATCAGAGAAAGGATTATTTGCAAGTACAAACAGGTACAAATTGTTTACGACTTTTATTACAACTACTCAGATACCTATGTATGTACGAGTAAATTATACATTTTTGATAATAGGCAGCTTAATTTTCTTTTATATCACTTTAGGTACTTACGATATAAATGATTTTTTTTTAAAAAAAAAAGGTAGTAATTAAGTATACGTTTATTTCACACACAGCAAGGGACCGAAACAGTTATAATTATGATAAAATAATTATATAGTCAAAGATAAACATATTGAAATCATGTCTGATGGTTTGCTGTTATTGTGAAAAGGGCCTCAACTCAGCTTATTGCTGCATACAAGAATGCCTACAGCGCTGGTATTCTGTTGGACCATGACCGATGGCTGGCCAAAACCTGTCCAAGAGGAAAAAGACGTGTTGTTGCCAAATATTTCCAGATAACTACGTAATATTGTATTTTAATGGCAGTAATATCGTATTACTCTAAATAAATCTTAGCTTAGGGCCTTATAATTAATAATAGCTAGGATAGGTAACTTGATATTTTTTGTTTTAAAAAATTAATCATAACTTTTCAGCATCAGTTTGTTCTACTTACGTCATTCCGAGTAACTAATGGATAGCATAAAGTTGGGACACGTGGAACAAAGAAAAACGAACCTCGTCTCTGCATTCATCTCTCATTTATTCTGCTGTGGCGCGTGAGATAGCCTCAATGAGACAAACTAGGACGATATTACGAGGATCTGCGACAGGCAGCACAGATTATGTAGCGGTCGTACATTTAATTTCAGTAAGAGAAAGAGCTAAGTCAAAATCTGGATTTATTTGGATACCGGATTTCCTTTTGATCTTTTTGTTTTGTTTTTGACATCATTTTTATTTATGAAACATTTAAACAATGCTAAGTTTTTCTAATAAAGTAGAAAAAAATTCTAAAAAAGTTTCAATCTTCATCGCTACGTTACCTTTACAGACATGATGATAAGGCGGGCGAAACAAC
This sequence comes from Hofmannophila pseudospretella, assembly GCA_947369225.1. Taxonomy (NCBI): domain Eukaryota; kingdom Metazoa; phylum Arthropoda; class Insecta; order Lepidoptera; family Oecophoridae; genus Hofmannophila; species Hofmannophila pseudospretella. The sequence continues at coordinate 7,661,729 of OX376330.1, read as the reverse complement.
GGAAAACTTTTTTTTATTTATTTATATTTATAAGGGAAATCTACAACTATTAACAATTATAAAATTACATATGTATTAAACTTAAAGAAATTGAAAATTGAAATTGAAAATGTTTATTTAGCGCTGTAAACACCAGAATACAGAATACAGAAGTATACAAAGTTTAATACATGCAGCACAGAAAATCTGGTGTGGTACAGTGCCAAAAAGGGTACACCAGCTCAGCATAATGCTGAGGCAAGCCACAGCGCTGAGCTTCAGCTGGCCCCTCAGTGACTGCATGGACGAAGAAAGCAACAGTGTGTGCGTGTTGTGTTGTATGAATGTGTTTGTGTTTGTTTGTAAAGAAAGGCCAATTACAGATTTCCTCGTTTATATATGACTTGTATACCTATATGACTTAGTGTTCCTAAACGTCGTCGACTCCTTTTCAAAACGTAAACTGTTATGATTGTCGATATAACCCTCTTACGGCAGAGCCGCTTATTTTAAATTGAAGTAGATGAAATTAAATAACAAAACATGATTATTTCCATTCGAAACTCAGAAGCTATGGCGCACGATGACGTAGCTTAGGTAGTTGCCAGTACATTGTGCTTGGAACACAAACAAGATGTTTTATGAGCCCACATTAGGGCGCAATGGATCGAATTAGCCTGGTAATTTGTCGCATTGTGCTGGCTGCCATTGAAAAGCTACGACGGGTAGGGACGAAGTTTATTCTGTCGTATGTCGGCATTCGTTTTCAATAGAACTATTTGAAAGGGTATAGATAATAATGAAATGGTAGATAATAATGGAAACCCACATCATTGATATATATTACCGTACCTATCATAGTTATTAAAGGAATTATTCTAGGAAACTCGTTTTCACACTGAAGAACGGTAAAAACTGAACTCTTCATTTGTAAACGCGAAGGCTAATTAATTCTACTCTTAGATGAAAGCTCCGGTAGGTAGAAAGCGATAAATCAGTATTTTCATTTTATATAAAGTTTGTTGGGGGAATGAGAACAAAGTTGGGAGGTTTCGCCGTCGAGCTCTCACCATGGCCGCGTGATGATGATATATAGCTGTATAGAAATAAATAAATAAATAATGTATGTGTCAGACAAGGGAAGTACTGGGCCGCCACCCATCGGGCCGTTTGAAAGTGATTCTTCTTCTTCTTGTCGTGTGGTTAGTAGCCAAACAAGGTTAGGTTGTCGCTCATAAAAGGCCTCTGATATGGTTTAACGTGCTCGCTGAGGCACGAAGGGGCTCTGATGAAAATGTGACACTAGAGGTAACGCATCCTGGAACTCAATTCCACTTTTTTAAAATATTTGTCGTTCTTTTCCATTTAAGTAGTGATTACGTTTTCTTATCGAAGCAACTTCAACTACGAGTACAAATAGTATTCTGCTTGGCACTTTAACATTATATGGGCTGACCGATCGATCGGTGTCTTGACCGAACGAAACGTAACGTTAATTGACCGTTTCGTGTCTAGTGGGATACGAAAAACGTCAAGTCGCTGCAATATAGTTTATAGATTTCTTAGAATCGGATCAAGTTTTAAGATCGGTCTATTTGTCGACGAACTTTGATGTAGTGTTATTTCTTCTACATTCAGGTTTTGAAGAAACTACGAATGCAGTTTTGTTCAAAATCATTAACTGCATCAGACTGTCAAATATTATACATAATATACTAGGCTAGGCATACACATACAGGTTGTAACGGAAAGGAATAAAGATTTCCGTTACATCCATAATATGCCTAGGCTACGAGATCCTCTAGGGACGGGTAATCATGATGTACTCGTATACATACCTGTTTGTAAAATTGAGAGATAAGTATTGTAATAGAATTTCACGGTAATTGCACTTTACGGCTCCTGCTCCCATTTTCCCTGATTACTGTCTGAAGGAAGTTGTATATGAGTTGTAACTTATGGTTAACTCACCTATATTTAGGGAAGCTCTGGCTGTTACATCTTGGCTGACGTTAATGGGCCAACTTGAGCTGTAAATAACGAGGAAGTTTATTTTTATTTTAATACTTAGAGGTTACTACATCGCAGTTTATACATAAGTTCAACCAATTTCAGTCAGAAAGATGAGTATCGTTTGATATAAGACATGGATGGGAAATTAAAACAGACGTCTGTCTAATTTTAGATTGTTAACCGCAAGTTAGGTATTCAATCTTTATCAGTGGCTGCATTCGGTATCCAGTGAGTAGTGATAAAAAGGGTGACTCAGTCCATTATCGCATTTTTTCTATTTAAGAGAACCACCCTCTTGAAAAATCGTGAAATTTGGATTGTTAATTTCTTAAAAAAGTAATTTTATGCAAACATTCATATTGACTATCCGATAAGGAATATAAAATTTCATTTCTTAATTTTAATTTATTTTGATTTTATGGCGGGAGAACATTTCACGATTTTTCACGCGCAGACCTTCTTAATAAAACAGGATGAAGCTGAGATAATAGGGTACTTTCCAAGTATCTAATATTTAAATGTATTTCATAAAAAAATAAGATATTAGACATAAATTGATGGTCAAATGTGAAAATAGAATTAAAATTCGTTATAAATAAAATAGCTACAAGGCAATCAAAAATCAGACGGTACAAAGAAACGGCAATAGGAATTATGACGTCAACGTCCCCTAGAGATATATAAGCAGGTTCTGGCTACATATAAAGGACTGTTTTGCTAAAAAGGGACAGAGCATCTTAGGTTATTACCCTATTACCAGTCAATATTAACCCGTATATGTGGTTGGTTTTCCTCCCTCACAATCACGCACAACAAAATCAATTTACCTTTCATTCCAATTTCCATAAGTCATATAAAGAAGCCTACCTGACGGATCTGTGGGTTTCCTCCGTCGCTACCCTCGTTTCCTCGAAACATGTACAGGGCGGGTAATTTTTTCTGCTTCCATGTAATTTCGTCCACGTGCCGGGTGATGTTTTGTTTGACGACCCTGTAGAAAGTAAATTAGGGTGAAAAAAATAGAACGTAAAATATAAAGTCTCACTTAGGCCGCCTCACGCTGAGTTGCGCCAACGCATAGCACAAGCATAGACAATTCGCGAGAATTCCAGGGACCAGGGTTAAATGTTAGCGCAAGTCTCCTTAATAGCATTTGTAAGAATATTCTCCCTCGTCAAAACCTAGAATATGTCGGAAATGTCAAGGTCGTAATATGTCCAGATGTCCAACTCGGAGAATCTCAAGGACGCAACATGTCCAGATCGGAAAATGTCATGATCATAGACATAGGTACATACCACAATCAAGCAGCAAATCTTGGTCTAGTAAAAGTGTATAGGAAAATAATAGAATAATGCGATGATGATGTTCTTCACGGCGCATTCGTCGACGGCGACCCCTGCTTATCTCCTGGCGTATGCGCTCATAGCTGGCTACCTGCTAGCGAAGCCAAATTCGTCCTGAAGACTCGGTAACAAACAGAAGAGTAGAGTAGAGTCCGCTAGAGCTGAAAGTTTAGTCGTTGGAGGGCTTCGGAGCTTTTACGGGCACGGCGTCTGGGGTCACGATCTTCTAGGTGTTTGAGTATCCAGGGCTCCATTGTCTTCCACGATCTTCATATCTACTATTTAATAGAACACAAAAACTTATGAAAAAAGACTGAAATAAGTTATCGCCGATAACTCATCCTTTGGCGACCATATCAAGTCATGGATGTTTTATTAAATACAAACATTCTTACGAATAAAATAAAAATGAATGTAGAATATATTCAATCTATATACAATCATGTTAGCGACAGTCAATTTTGGCCTATAATCGTATTCAAAGTCATCTCGTTCGGTTTCAAATATAAGGTTATTTCACCCACTGTGCACCCTCGTCACCCTGACAGCCAGCTGTCAATATTCCCCGGTTTTACGACAATGTTTTCGTCGGCGTATAAAATTTGTTTAATCTACCTACAAAATGTAAAACAAATAAGGTTACGTAGATAACTTATGTGTGCATAACTAGTTTAGTTATACCTATAAGCATGTACCTACGACTATTATGAAAAACGTTGGTAGAATTCTTAGAAAATGAGCTGAGCGCGTGCCTACGCGCCTACGGCGTAGAAATCTACGCGACATGAGCTTACGAGCGAGCGAACAATATCGTAGACTTTCTTCTTCATGGTCTCTCTCTACACTCTTAGGCTCAATTTACATTGCCGCGGAATGGAATGGTAGCGAATTTTCGCAACGTAATTGTACATAGAATAATGATCTTTATGTCAATTATGTAACATACAAATTAAATATGAGCCAAAAAAGTAAAGTAGCTAGGGGAATTCTCGAGAATGCGCGAGGATTCTCCGGAAGACGCGCGACCTCTTTTTTTGGCTCGTATTTAGTTTGTATGTTACACAATTGAAATAAAGTTCATTATGCTATGTACAATTACGTTGCGAAAATTCGCTTCCATTCCATTCCGCGGCAATGTAAATTGAGCCTTAGAGAGTTAACGTGGTCGGTATTTCAGCTGCTGTAGCCCACTTAGATGGTAAATAAATGTACAGAGTGACGTAAATCTATAATGAAATTGCGAAATTGCTGTTCATAGTTAAATCTATTTTAATTATAATCGATTTAAATCCAGTTTCCAATTTCCATTAATTGATTTTTTTACAATATAAAGCTTTTTACGGTAAAGATAATCCCGAACAGCGGCCTTTGTGTCACTCAACCATTTCATTTGCAATTAAATTTGGGGCAAATGGAATCCGGATGGAACGCTCACAACAAGTGTTCGACAAATAGTCTGTTCCAATTTATTCGCATCCAGGAACGGATTTAGATCGACATCGATATATACCTCAACTAGTGCAAGATAATCTCTGGTCCTTTTTATGTGTGATCCGTAATTCGTATCTTTATAATACAGAGAGAAACAAAAACACATTTTAAGCCGATACTGTGGTGTTCAGTATCAATAACCTGAACAACTTTTGCTCTAATACTTTTGGAAACGATCTCTCATAAAAACATATCTAACCTAAATGGTTCCGGGACTAGGCGGTTAACGTGTCAAAATCCACCAAATGCGTAATGTTAAAAATTCCTCATGTTGATTATGACCTTATTTTTCCCTCTTTAAAGGTAACTTTAAAGAAAACAAGACTTGTTTCTGTTTCTGCTCTGTCTAATTACAGTGAACGTTTTAAATTGAAATGTCTGTTAAAAATAGCACAGAGAACATTTATTGAGGAATGTTATTTACTTTTTTTTGCAGACAAATATGGCATTCCGTGTTTTGTACTTTGTAAAAAATACCTTGGCTCCGGTTCTGTTTTCTACTCAAATAATGAGATACGTTTTCCAACGAATACGGTCGGAATAAAACGCAGTTTAATTTCCATGTTGATGTTGGTGCGATGCCCGTGGAGGGTGCTTTGTCATAACGGCTTCGATAATAACGTTTATTTATTAACCAACGCCAAAAAAGGAGGTTTTTTTAATATATAGAATCCCTAAAATGTGATTCATGATAACAATAACCTTTATTACAATTACAGTACTTAAAGTACAAAAGTTTCTAGTAATACAGTTTCTAGTAAAGCAGTTGATTCCTCTGTCTACCCCCTCGGGATTACAGACTAGTTATTAAGTTCTAAATAAATGTAATAAAGCTATAACACTATAGCTTTAATACTTATAACACTTAAGTATTAAAGCTAATAGTGTTATAGCTTTATTACAATTATTTAGAACTTAATAACTAGTCTGTAATCCCGAGGGGGTAGACAGAGGAATCAATATATTAGATTTATTCTCATTTAGTTACATTCAAATTCAGACATTGAGTAACGTTCTATGAAGATCCCTGAAAAACTGTACATAAAGAGTCATTAATTTTCACCCACATGACAGTACATTGTCACAGTAATCATTTAGTTGAAAATAATGGAGCATTTCAAAATCTCTATCATTTTGAAAAATATTATTCCAGTATCCCAAATGATACGATATCGTCCTCTCATATAATAGAGTTAAGTTGTTATAGAGCAAACTCTGGCTTAGACTGAGACCGTATTTTATATTCAGATTATTTCCGTCCTCTCTGCCTGTACGTCACCGTATAAAAGCCCGATATTTCAAGAGTGTCACTAGGTGATATGGGGTGTGGAAATAAATCTGGCTAAGGTAAGATACTAAGAATTAACTACAATGATTACAAAGTGAACAAGTTTCACTATGGGGCTAAAATTGTTAGCTGTTCCATACAAAATCTCGATACCCACACATGTGTATGAAAGAGCTGAAGAGTGAATTTTTTTTTATAATAATTATTAAAAAAAAGTTTCACGTGTGGGTATCGATATTTTGTATGGAACAGCTAACGATTTCAGAGTTGGCCCCATAGTAAAAGTTGGTCAGTCATTGATACTGAATACCCCCCCTATTTGGCTCGTAAAATAAAAACATGGTTTTTTTTTCAAAGATTTTTTTAGCACTAAACATGGATAACCGAGTTACCTACCGTCGTTGTTTTAGTCTTTTAGGACCAACGCTGTATGAGACGAGTAGGCGAGTCGATATCGGCGTGCGTTGCTGATTATCGTCTTCCTTCGCTGACGTTTTAACATCATAACTCGCAATGGAATTCATCGTGTGCGAAGTGCGCAATCCTCGTCTAACGTTGGTCCCAAAAACATTTTTTTGCACGCGGCCAGTCATGCTGGCACGATTATACCTATAGTACTTACCGAAACTATTATCCTCTGAGAAATCTCGAGTCGCTTGCCGGCGTGCGCCATACTCGAATCTGTAGAAAACAATAAAATTAGCATTGTATAACCCTATAATACAATGCTAATATGATGCTATAAAAACCCTATATATAACCCTAAAAAAGCTTTATGTTTATCAGAATGGGACCACTAGTATATTTATGTAGCTGTAAATTAGACACAACAGTGTAGCGCTAAATAATAATACGAAGAAGAAATTTCTCAGGCCTAATCTTAATGGAGGAATACCTGCCTTGATTTCTCACTTTACCCCTGACCCTAAAAAATGCAGGGACTTCCTGACTTCGTGATGTCTCTATCGTACAGTGATGTCTACATCGCCAGCGTATCTAATTACGGGCACATTAAGCACTTCACCTAAATCTTCAATCTTAGCAATGTATCGAAAACTTGTAAGAAATATTGAGATGATATGTCTATTTTCGAGTAACCACTTACATTCAGGTAGCCCGGTTGCTCGTCTGCATTTCCATAAATAACTAGAAACCTATTTTCCGTTTCACGAGTGATATAGGTTTATTTATCGCCTTGCTCACGTCACTACACTATCCTATTCTGAGATTAAACTAGGTACTTGTACGTCCTATATCTACGTCGAGAAACAATTAGTTAATTTGATTAGTTAATTAGTTTCTCTCGCGCTTTCATTCGTCGATTTATTTATTTGCTTTATCTAGAAAATCCTGCTTACTTTAAAGTGCAAGTCATTTCTAGAATACTCTAACTGTATTCTAACTTAATGGAAAAATACGTGCTCAAATTAATGTCAGTTTAATTTTGCTGAAAATGAATTTAAACTGCTCTATAAAACATAATTACGTAATAATTATTGTTAGTTAATGATAATTATTATCGCTGTCTGTCTGGAAGACTTGATACCTACTTAAATTTTTTTATCTATTTCTTCGCAGAAATTAACACAATACCCTGATCATAACAATTTATTTTTTTGCCCCTGGCGTTTTATTTACCAACGTTAATATTAACAAAAAAATCCATCTCAATTGCAAATTACCTATTGAAATAACACCGATAGCTAAATTGAAGAAACAAAACATAGGTATTGATGAAAAAATAATTGTGTGGTCGACTCATAAGAGTATCTACTACATCACAAGTACCATTTTCATAACATGTTGCAATATTGGCCAATAGCGATTTTTGACTAAAATGTTTTGACGAAACGCACCTATGACAAAACCTTTGTTAAAAAGTGTATTTTGACACAACAGATGATTTTTTTTTAACTTCAATATACTATTAAGGTGGTTCCATAATTTATAATAGGTGCGTATATCAGTGAAATATATTTCATCTTCAAATATCACTTCGGTAAAGTTCCAGCGACATAATACAATATGTCTCCACATCAGACAAAGGATGAGCCCACGTGATCGCACTCGACTCCTTACTCCGTACTCCTCGATGAAACCCGCTCAACACCTACACCCCCTATAAAAAGACATTGTTGTCTTGAGCACTTTGAAACGTCTACCCTTTTAGTTTCGTACATACTCGACTATTACGTAAGATATCCTCCATTGTGTGAAAGAAGACGAATAAAATTGAATATCAACGGCCTTTTTTCCACGAAATGTATTTGAAGGGTTGTCTCCGGCAGACTCTCAACAATTCTTATTGTGGGACATATGAAACAAATTTCTCTCAGTCCAAATAAATTAGAAATGTTTTCTTTTACTAACATTAGACTATTGATATATATATAATAACTACTAATCTCTCTATATACATATGTAGGTAATGCAGGAACAAGCCGGTCCTCAGAACGGAAGCAGGTTTTTTTTTTTAAATAAAAAGTTAGTGGTCTGATTCAATACTATCTAAATGTTTTATGTAAAGTGAACCCACATGCAGAACCCCCTTCATAAATGTTGCATAATTCAGTCGGTTGCCTCGCCTTTCATACAACAATAGATGGAAGGTTCAATTCCCTCAATATCATTAGAACATTATTATGGTAAGATTAACGTAATAGGGAATTCTACCTTATTAATAGGATCAAATCGGATCGTGTCTAACTTGGTACCGTCTGGTTACTTAGACAGATTACTGCAGATTTAATAAGGTTGTTACTTCCTATTCTATTCCAAATACATATGTACAATAATATCATCAGAAACAATACATCAGCCTATTAATGTCCTGTACAGGCCTCCCCTTGCACAAGGGGGTACGGGCCATGATTCACCGAGCGGGCCCAATGCTGATTGGTGGATTTCACACGTCTTCGGAAATCTTTCATTTCCTCAGACATGCAGATTTCCTCACGATGTTTTCCTTCACCATTAGAACAGTCGTTAATTGTACATAAGTATTCGAAAAAATCCGAAAAACTCATTGGTACATGGCATGGTTTCGAACCCGGACCTCCCGCACGGGTGTCCGGCGTCCTAACAACTAGGCCACTGGCACTCTCAACAACACATAGATTCACGCAATACAGAGGTAGAGGTGTACTTGCTAAATTATTGCAAGGACAACTCAACCGGAATTAGAACATCAAAACGACGCCTGAAAAAGTGCTCTGGACGTTTTTTTTAATTGAGGACAGGACAGACAGTGACATGGAAATCCTTTCCAGGGTACCCAATTGTGTTATTAATAGGAGCGTATTCGGTTAAGTTTTAGGTGGGTCCAATCCCTATACATATAATGAATATAATAAAAAAAAATCTATAAGGAGAGCAGACGAGCAAATGGGCCACCCGTTGGTAATGAATGATGATAGCAAATATACTTGCCACTGTATCTGATTGTCGGTGGCACAGTGGCTAGGTCACCTGACTCCCATGCTCCCAGGTCCGGGTTTGAAACCGTGCAGTGCCATGTTCCAATGAGTTTTTCGTATTTTACGAAGACTTACGTACATTTACCGACTGCTCTAACGGTGAAGGAAAACATCGTGAGGAAACCTGCACACTGAGATGACCAGTGTGTAAAATGGAGTAGGCACAAAAAATCCTCAAGGGTCGAAGTGTCGCTGGGATTATTCTCGGCCCCCTATCATAAGATAAGATACCACTATGTCTAATATTGGGCTATGGTGATGACCAGGGGGATTTTAAAGATAGAACTAGTTATAATATTTCAAGTAGTTTATAGTATAAACTTCATAGGTACTCAGGTTTTAGGGCCCTAGCGCCCTACTAACGATAGATCCTAATTACGTCTCCTAATGTCGCTGAAAGACCTAAGTGGGAAATGTTTTATATCCTGAACATGTATACTACACTTTACAAATGTTTAATGCTTAAGTTTCTGTCACAAGGGTCACGAAAGCCTTGAAATAAGGCCTCGGTACATCAGCACGAAATCGCGAACAATCAGTGTGTGATAAATTGGTGTCGGTGTCATTAGATATGCGGTGATCCGGTCGCACCATCCATCACGGCTGTCGATACATCGATATATTCGGTTCACGCCTTATGATCACTACAAGCTTATTCAAGTGTAGTTTATTATTTCATACTAGATCTCACCTACGATTCGTTCACATATCCTGTCTGGTTTTGAAAAAGGCCTTGTCTATATAATAAACTGATATCTATAGTATATTATAATATTGTGGGAAAGAAGGACCCGACACTTACCGCCGGATTCGCCCTCCCCGACGAATACCAAACACAGAAGGATTTACAATAACAAAGCATAACAAATCTAATGAATCTATACATATAATTGCCCTAGATCTAAATAATCTCCACCATATTATGGTAGAGATTTATGAACAGTCGGTAAAAACATTTTTAATCAACTAAAATGTGAAATAATATTTGTATCACTTTTTGTAGATACAAAAGCTGTGATAAAGTTAACATGAAACTGGTACGAAGAGCACGATACGATGCTAGCGAAGCCGCAGGTGGTTGCCAGTGAAAATTAAGTTAGCTACTAAGTATGTGAAAGAATGATAAAACTACTACAGATACTAGATACTCAACGCAAACGCGAATAGTCTTACTGCTGCACTAACATACAGAAGCATACGTAAATAATGCGTGGCAAACACACACACATGAATAAGAAAATGAGTATGGAGAAAATAACACAAGAGCTACTATTTGTAAGTAGAACTGTATAATCGTCAAAAAAAAATTGCACGCTTTGATACCTGCAGTGTGGTTGCTTGCTTGCTTATCGTATGGTTAGTGGCCAACCTATTTGTCAGAGTTCTTCAGGCCGCCTGTAGGTATCTGACATGGCTTAACGACTGCTGTCGAACGACAACAACCGGGACCGACAGCTTAACGTGCTTTCCGAAGCACGGAGGAGCTCAGATGAAATATGCCACTAGCGGTCACCCATCCAGGTACCGACTGCGCCAACATCGCTTAACCTGCACGATCACTTCTGACCGTGCTCGCAACTAGGCTACGAGCTCCTCAAGTGTGGTAGTGAAGTATAATTGTACATCAGGGGAAAAAGGATATCTATTGCATAAATAATGAGTGTGACTGAGATGGTTATAAGTTACAATGATTAGTGTAGGTGAAACTATTGAGCTACACTAAATTTTCAACTTCATAAACCTCTGTCAATCTGTGGTGCTAATTATCTGACTAATAGGGTATGCGACTAATTGTTTTTATTCCATCAATCATCCTGAAGAAGGATCTAAAAATCGGTTTTTTATATCTTAACTAACATCAGAGATATTAATGGTTAAAGTTAGTAGTAGGGAGATGCTTTGTCCCTTTTTAGCAAAACAGTCCTTTAATAGCCAGTACCTGCTTGTATAGCGCTACAGAACCGTAATATCATAATTCTTTATTGCTGTTTCTTTTTACCGTCTGATGTTTGATTGCCTGTAGCTATTTTATTTTTCAACGAATTTCAACCCAATTTTCACATTTGACCATCAATTTATGTCTATTTCTTAATTTTTAAGAAAACATTTAGTACTTTATACGTGGTAACTATATACCCTATTGTCTTTTGATTATTTAGACAAGGTATGTTACGGAGGTGGTTTTACCGGAACCGGAGACGAAACCGAATCTTTTAAATTTGATTTATCGGAGTCGGAACCGGAGTCGGAGGCGGAGGTAGAAGAGATACATTCAGAAGAAGTTCAAATTTTAAACCGTTTTTTAATTTTTATAGCTGAACTGGCTAATATTTTTTATGATGACGTTTGCGGCAATAAAACATTACTTTATGTAGTCCCACACTATTTAATAAAATATTGATATTTGAATATGTTTGCTCACAAATCTCCGGTATAACCTGCGATTCAAAATTATCGGAGCCGAAGGTGTAAAATCAATCGGAAGTTCCGACCTTTCGGAGTCGGAGTCGAAGCTTCGCAACATCCCTAATTTAGACTGATCAAGGAAAAACATATTATTTGCCCTAAGAGCTCAGACGCGAGTAGGCCCTACCTTTATACACCACCTGTGCTAGCAAAACAGCGACGCCGATGATAGATGGACGCGCGGGAGTAAAGGGCAACTTATTCCAATTTATCATGAACCGACAGCGCACCCGCGCTTACTCGTACATATTTATTTACTCGGCACCATCTGCGCTAACGTGCCTGTTTTTGTAACCGCATGGGTTAGAGCGTCGGTGGCCTAGTGGCTAGGACACTGGACTCCCATACGGGAGGTCCGGATTCGAAACCGTGCAGTGCCATGTATCAATAAGTTTTTCGTATTTTTCAAAGACTTACGTACATTTACCGACTGCACTAACTGCTAATTTCCAAAATCTGCTTGGCAAGTTATTTTAAACCTATTTTTTTTTTTTGAAAAAAAAAAAAACTTTCAACCATTTTCCCTTTTCTTAGATTTTCTGGAAAAATTGTTCAATTATCTATACTTACTGAGTCGTCTTGTAAGAGATCAACATTATTATTGTACACCCTGTATTACCATTCTCCATATCCTACAGCCAAAAGTTTTCACGGAGTGTTGAATACACCTTCCAATCCCGAAGTTTGGTAGCAACTTTTCTGTACGACTGAACAATTTTCCAGCTATTGAGCCAAACGGCGACATAATCGTTGCGGAACGTTCCATTAATCTTTCAGTACCTTGCCCGAATTCAATATCTATATATAAACGAAGCAAACTACAGCGAAATCTGTGTTGGTGAAAAGTAACATGACTCTTGCATAGTTTTTATGTGCTTACACTGTTGTTATTGAAGCGACAGTGGCTCAAAGGTTAGGGCACGAGGCTGCGGCGCAACCGTCGCCAGATCAAATCCACCTTTGGACCACCTTAGCACTGCCAGATTTGATTTAAGACTCGCCGCCGCCGGTCGCCCGCAGTGCAACGCGTTGCACGTGTTTGGCACTGACTCCAAATAATTATAAGTACTATTTTTTGTATTATGAATTATTTCTAACTTTTTAGTAATTTTAATGCGGTTTTTTTTTCAACTGTTGTTTAAACGGTAACCAGTTATACCAACTTTAACTTCATATTAATAGTAGGTAAGTAAGTAAGTAGTTGAGGAGCTCGTAGCCTAGTTGCGAGCACGGTCCGAAAGTGATCGTGCAGGTTAAGCAACGTTGGGCGCGGTCAGTACCAGGATGGGTGAGCACTAGTGGCATATCTCATCTGAGTTCCTCCGTGCCTCGGAGAGTACTTTAAGCAGTCGGTCTTGGTTGTTGTCGTTCGACATCAGCTGTTAAGCCATGACAGAGGCCTACAGGCGGCCTGAACAACTCTGACAAATAGTTTGGCCACTAACTACCGTTGAAATTCATTAGTTTTTTAGTCTTTAGCGGATTCAGCGCATGCTTGAGTTTTCGTAAAAGAAACACGTTTCAAACATTCCTTCTTAGAAGATGTTAGAAGGGTACTTCAAAGACGGTTCTTGTAAGTAATAAAATTGGAATAGGTATTTATATAGGTATCTAACCGAAATTCTAATGAGAATATAATATACTCTTTATCTATGACTTTGGAGTCGTATAATAAAATAATAATCTTTATTTAAAACATCGCAATGATTGTGTGTCAAACAATAGCCTAAATAATAAAAAACCTAAATAGACCGTTTACCATATAAAACTACCTATGTTTACCAACCAACTACACATAAAAAACTTCCCGATCTAAATAACTTAATATCACATTTATTGTGGATATACATATAAACAAGCTTGAGAAACCTACAAAACCTATATATACTACATACTTATACCTACGAAATATACAGTACTCACGAGTTTTTTTAAACTTTAATGTTAAATAAGTCCGCAAGTGGTAGGATTAGGGAGGGGGTACTGGCAATATTTGATTTTTTCAGATTTTTTTGTTACTATAGCCCAGAGGCTGGAGAGAGAGGTCTGGAGCGCACTGCGCGTACGCGGTAGAGGCCTACTTTCGAGTCGGCTCTTCGTAAACTCAAGTTGGGAGCGAGTTTCGTAATCGGTTGAAATCCATCATTTAAACGTTGCACCGAGCATTAGTAGTAGGAATTCGTGGATTCTGGCTCAGTGAATCCTGCCTCCAAGGCATTGCTCCGGCTAAAAAAAAAAAAAAAAAAAAAAAAAAAAAGTGAAACACCCCATCTAAATCGATTGCGCTGGGTCCCGAAGTCGTATCTCTCACCGTTTCAGAGATACGCGATCCTCCATAGTGCTCCTACATGATTACGTTAATCACATCATTAGCTTGTTGTTTGCTAATCACCTCTCCCAGTCGGAACTGCTATTGTCCTTAATCACCTGCATTCATTGCTAAGTCTGGGCTCCTTAATCACCTAATTACCGATCTACTGCACCGAGTGTAAACACATTGTCGTGGTTTTGATATTTCGTTGCGATCATGTTGTACTTATCTCTTTATATGTAGGTATTTCAGACTGTTTCTTACTGAAATCTACACCAAAATCAGCTTTCATTCAAACATAGGCTACTTTGTAATGGTCAAATAACATTTTGTAATGTGAATGGATTTTTCCCAAATATTCCAAATATTTTGTTAATTGCTTTTTAACGTGATCTTAATAGTGTCACGTAGCTATTGTAATAAAATTAATATTAGTCTAATGTAAGTATGGATGTTTCTAGTAAGACTGCTTTCTAATTGTTAATGTAATTTTTAATATTGTCTTGGTTTTGTTCTCTGTATTTCGACTTTAGTCCCCCTCATGTGTGTTTCATTCATGTTTATTGTATACTTCTTTGTTATAGCTTGCATGCTGTATGAAGAACAACGACATAAACGTAGACGTGGAAGAAAACACCTTCAAACATTACTACTTCCCGCCCTCCGATGATGACACCTCACTTTCTCCTCGGTATTCAACCAAAAGACCGAACAATGATTCATTGGATGAATTCTTTGAAGAACCGAAGAAGAAAAGAGTCAAATTAAATTCGTCCAGTGTTGGGCGATCAACGAAGGACGGTGGTATGTCATACATCTCAACGAATGTAGATGATGGGGCAACTGCGACACACCTTATTAAGATTGAAGTGTATGACATGAAAAAATTGGCTACCATCGATCCTGAGGAACATTGGAAACATGCCGACGTACGTCTCAAGTACTACGTGAACAAACAAAATAACCACCACCGACAAACTCGTGGTCTGATCTATAATATCACAAAGGAGATATCGAATTCCAGCGATTGTAAAAAATACACCTTTAAGCATAAATGATAACTTGTTATTATGTTTAGAATTGTTTTCTTGTAATAAAAGCAATCATTCATTTTATATAATATTTTTATTTATTTTTCCTTAACTTATACCTAAAGTAATACATAACACAAAATTATAAAAAATTCTTAAACATTTCAGTTAACATAGCATCATTCTGAATAGTATCTTCTGTAAACATTCCAACAAAATCCGTAAAAGTCATACCCCTATACTTAAAGTATAAAAACATCAAACAATATTCACCACAAAGAGATGAAAATACATTTTGGATAATCTTACTATTATACATCCACATACTTGTATTTCTTCGTAAAAATGACAAATGATAACCCTCAGGCTTGCGACCAAATGTATCAAAGTATTCGCCAACACCTTTACTGTTTACATATATTGCTACCCAATGTAATCCGGGTTTTGTATCAGGGTCTAAGTTGCTGATTAAATAAACCGGTGTTGTCATGTGTATTGGAATACGGTTAGCAGCAAAAACATTAGGTTCTAGAGAATGGTTTATCTTTTTTAAATAATGCGATATGTCTAAAGTATTCATGATAACAATTTAAACATGTGTATTTCTTAATAACAATATGTATTCTAGACATAGTAAACAATGTCCTCTACTTTTATACAAAATATTTAACTGCTGAAATCTACATTAACATTTCTATTTTTATCTATTTCTATTATATTATCAAATTCAGCGTAAACTATACAGTTAACTGTTTTTGTTAATGCAGTTTCAAACCTTACTTCTAATCTCACACTACCATGTCTGATAAGATTCCAATGTGCGGTGGAGTTAGCAGATAAGTCTGGTGTTAAGTCAAAAGCTAGTAAACAATAACCATTAGCAAATTGATTTCTAGATATACCATTTCCATCATTCAAAAAATGAATACCAGTTCCTGAGAATAATGTATGATAGGCTGTGGTAAATATGTTGCTACTGAAAACGGGCTGTAAAGCTTTCGATGGTATTTAAATTGATGATTGCAGATGTTTTTCATGTACTTCAAAAAACTACATACAAAGTTTGATTTCCCACAGCCGCTGGGACCAGCTACGATAGTTGTAAAAGGATGTTCAAAATGAAACATAATTAGCTAAGTAAAAGACGTCTATTCAAATCACACTTTAAAATTGGTATGTACAGTACAAAACAGAAACACTTACAAATAACTAATTACTAATGAGTAAACAAACAAATACAAATGATCTTATTACTAATTTTATTTACAATCATTAATTATCACTAATCACCTTAATTTATAATGACCCCAAGCTAATGTATTCGTGGAATTTGGTACAATGTATCTCTTAGTGTCGTTATATGATAAACAAATTTTATTAATTTTCTGTGTAAATATTACATGTTTAATACTCCTAAATCTAAACATTTCAACAAATTGTATATTTTTATTCATCAAACAGGACTTATAGTTATCAATATTCAATTTTTTAGTTATACATTTATTTACACCCTTAGCTTTTGTAATGGTCTTATCTTCTACTTTCATGGCATACATTTTAGATCTTAATCCAGCAAATTCAGTAAATATTTTGCCGTTGTTTTCATCTTTGAAAAATCCTAATTTCTTTTTATTTAATCGTGGGAACCCATAAACATTGTCTTGGGGATAGTCAGAGGTGTCGAAATAGTTATTTAAGTCGGGTTCAATTTCCTTATAAAAATCTTTACAAAAAATTTGATAAACTAAGCTGTCGGTATCAGTGTATAACAATTTCAAATTAGGAAATTTAATTTTCATGTAGTCATAATGGAAATTATACATCAACGTTTTAGATATGTCTAATATACTAAATCCTAAATAAATGGGCTTATTGTAAAACACTTTTGTTTTTTTCAGTTGGACTGCTACCAAACTTTCGGAAAATATAGAAAGACTATGGAATTCCGGTCGAGCAATGAGACTCTCAGCACCCTGAACTTTACCACGATTTTGCCAATGTGTTAATAGTTTTACGTTTACCCTTTTTTCAATATTCTCCATTGTCTTGCCGAATATGGAGTTATTCATCAATTTATAAAAATCTTTTTCAAAGTTTGATGATGCTACTGTGCGCAGTTGAGTGTTCAACTCAATATATTTTTTCAACCACGGACTTTGCTTAAATTTAAGTACCCTGTGAACTTTTTCAACTCGCAGACCCAATTTTTCACATTGTAAAAGATTTCTATAATGAATAACATACATCTTCTTATTGTTTAAATTCGGTACTAGCTTGTGGTCTGTTGTCTCTCCAATACAAATATTTTCAGGACACAATGGAAAATCAGAATGAGAGTCGTGTAAGCTCTCAGGATATTCTAGGTCTACCTCTAAAATATATCCCACATCAGAATCAATTGGTACATCATAATTTAGGTTAGGGTCAACCCATTCAAAATCAGATATTGGTAAATACTGAGACATAGCCCAACCATACAAATTATTGGCATCAAGGTAAGTTAAATATGAATTTGGTTCATCTTTTTTATAATCACTCATATATGGATTATTGGCTTTAGCATAGCGGTTGCTACATTGTGATATCCCTCCCCTTATGCCCGATTTTATAAAGGCGATTTTATCAAAATCAGTTAGCAGCTCTAATTCAACTTTAGTGCATTTCAACATAGCATCCCAACTTAATCCAGGTGCTGTGTAATAATGAGCGGGATCTAAATTATAAGTTTTTAAACAAACGTTCCTGAAGTTTTCAAAAATGTCAGCTAAAAGTAGTACATCTGTTTTTAAGTAGAGATCAGAATAGTCACCCAGTGTGTTACAATGAAAATGAGACCATACCTTTTGGGCATGAACATAGTCATCATTAGAAATACTCTCCCCCGTAAGAGAACTAACAAAACAATCAATTGGTGGCAAAGATGGTAGTTTCAATGAATCAAAAGAAGTCATATATTCATAGGGATAGACACCTTTTCTCTTTAAAAGTTCAAAATCGTTTTCACATGGATATTCTTTTTTCAACTCACAGAATTGGTCATTTTGTAAATTTTTGGCCAACGAGTCTAAACTACTAGACAAGAATTTTAAAGAATCTATAAACCTTATATCGATGTTTTTACCACCAACCTTTAATGTTTTAGAAAAGGAAATGTATTTTTCCTTATTTTGAGGAATTATTTGCACCTCGCCTTCCGCGAAATTTAAAGCATGTACAATAAAATGTGCATCGTAATTACTTAAGTTATGTAAAATCACAGGTATAAAACGGGCTTTATGGAGTTTGTTACTGCAACTTTCATGAGATACGCCTATAAAAGCACCTGTGTGCCAGTCATGATCAATATGCTGTTCTGAAATTATATCTTTCTCACATATGTAACATGTAGTGGACTCTTGTATGATCTTTTTATCTTCCTCAGTAAGAGGGAGTGGACATTTTTGGTAACTGTTATTTCGACATATGATTTTGAGATCCTCATGCAGTTTTTCCATGAAAACTTGAGCACAATCCTCACCAGTGTATGTTACATATTTTGAAAGTTTATCGTCATAGGAACATTTAACATAATATCCAAAACTGTGCACATCATGTCTTTGAACATTAGTCGTTGATGATTTTTTCGGATCATTAGAACAAAACTCGATAGGGTTAAGAAAAGACTCGAAATCCGCATAAATAACAAACGGAACTCTCATTTTTTTATCAAAGTTTTCAAAACTTAATTTATCATTAGGTACATTTGCACCCCACCAGTTTTTTCTTTTTGTATCGGGACTTGGGAGATCAGTTCGAATATGAGCACAGTCATGAATAGTATGATTAGAAAGACCCTCCTTTGAATGAAAATATAAAAGACATCCATCGCATATATAAATAGGATCATTTCGTGTTGTAACTTGACGGAATACCAAACGAGATAAATTTTTTATATAACAATAGTGACCACTATTTCCGTTCGTTATATACAATAAATTAACGTGTGTTTCTTTCCGCGATTTTGTAAAATACAATGGGCCGATCACAGAATGAGTTTTAGTCGCAGCATTGTATTCCAATCTAAAAACATTGATACTTAAGTTATTTAAATGTTCAACTTTATGGATATCTGTTAACTTTACAGGGAATGGAATACCATCAAATTTGAGTTTACTATCATGTTGAGCATAAGAACTGACTCTATTGAAATTTTTAAACACAGGATGTAATGCTGAGAGTAAACTCCATTTTAGACACTGGTTATCAAAATTTTTTACATTAATCACTGCTTTTTTCGCTTTTATGTCCTGAGGTAAGTCTATGTAAGACGAACCCCGGAGGGGGTTAAACTTATTTACATTCATATCAATGCTGATTATATTCCTAACACTCCACCCACTATCTTTTTTCTCAAATTCGCAAATTCTGTTGGAAATAGTCTCTTTCAAAGAACTTAGAAAACTATTTAAATCCTCGGACTCGTTTAAAATGAAGTTAGACGTTTGGAAGTCGAAAGTAAAATACAATGGGCCGATCACAGAATGAGTTTTAGTCGCAGCATTGTATTCCAATCTAAAAACATTGATACTTAAGTTATTTAAATGTTCAACTTTATGGATATCTGTTAACTTTACAGGGAATGGAATACCATCAAATTTGAGTTTACTATCATGTTGAGCATAAGAACTGACTCTATTGAAATTTTTAAACACAGGATGTAATGCTGAGAGTAAACTCCATTTTAGACACTGGTTATCAAAATTTTTTACATTAATCACTGCTTTTTTCGCTTTTATGTCCTGAGGTAAGTCTATGTAAGACGAACCCCGGAGGGGGTTAAACTTATTTACATTCATATCAATGCTGATTATATCCCTAACACTCCACCCACTATCTTTTTTCTCAAATTCGCAAATTCTGTTGGAAATAGTCTCTTTCAAAGAACTTAGAAAACTATTTAAATCCTCGGACTCGTTTAAAATGAAGTTAGACGTTTGGAAGTCGAAAACGTTAGATATGTCTTTAGTTTGCTGTATAAAATTTGCATGTAAAATAAAATGAAACAGTCTGAAATACCTACATATAAAGAGATAAGTACAACATGATCGCAACGAAATATCAAAACCACGACAATGTGTTTACACTCGGTGCAGTAGATCGGTAATTAGGTGATTAAGGAGCCCAGACTTAGCAATGAATGCAGGTGATTAAGGACAATAGCAGTTCCGACTGGGAGAGGTGATTAGCAAACAACAAGCTAATGATGTGATTAACGTAATCATGTAGGAGCACTATGGAGGATCGCGTATCTCTGAAACGGTGAGAGATACGACTTCGGGACCCAGCGCAATCGATTTAGATGGGGTGTTTCACTTTTTTTTTTTTTTTTTTTTTTTTTTTTTTTTTTTTTTTTTTAGCCGGAGCAATGCCTTGGAGGCAGGATTCACTGAGCCAGAATCCACGAATACCTACTACTAGCATTCACTAGATTAGGTTGTGGGTAGAAGGTTCTGATTAAAAGGTTCAACTACGTAATAACAAAACAAATCTGTTATTTTCAATCATCAAACGCGGCGTTCGATCAGAACACATTGCGGCGTCATTGAACACCCATCGTTCCAGTTCATCAAATTTTTAAGATGGACCTGAAGTTACACCCTTTCAAGATTCAATTTATTTTAAAAAAGTAACCTGACGACCATATCAAAGGATAAAATGACTGTGAACAAATGATGGGGAATTTTGGACCGGATAACGGTATGAACGAGGTTTTCTTCAGCGATGGAGCGCATTTTCATCTAGAAAGCTACGTAATTCGGTAGAATAGTCGTTATTGGTCCTCCAGCAATCCACGACATGAACACGATCTGATAAATCCACGATGACGACGTGAAAATGATTTCACCAGAGTTGTACAACTTACATACGCTGGCAGGAGCTTTCAAGTCAACAAGAAGGACATCTCGTCGTCGTAATTCTTCATAAATAAAAGCATTTGTGTTTTCTAATTCAGTGTTCGTAATTTTTTTGTAAAACCAACTAGTGATTTTAATATTTTTTTAAGGTTTAAAATCTAGACTGAGTCACCCTGTATAAGTACCTAGGAAATACTTCTGTATTTATTTTCAATTCAATGTTGCAAATACAAATAACCAGCATATTTCGAACTGCCAACAAAAGTAACAAAGTCATCAGGACAAAACATAACACCGCCTTGCGGGCGTTTATCTTTCACTGGGAGTTATAAGGGCATAAATAAAGCAAAACCTATAAGGCTTTAAAGCAACAATGAAAAATACGAACCGTTTTACGTGAGACCGTGGGGGGGTTTCCAGGCTGGGGGGGTTGTCGGGAGCGAGCGAGCACGAACAATGCGGGCCCGGAGAGAGCACGGCTGCAGAAACAGAAAAAAAAACACATGAACAACAGCTCCAATTATTGACGTGGGCATCAGATGAGAGCCTCGAGTTACACGCTCGTATAGGGTGCCCCTTAACTACGCACTTTTGTTCGGCTGCAACAAATTCTACGTTGTTTCCATCCATTATGTATACAGATGCCAATTTTACCCATCAAACCATTGTATTACTCTACGAAGTACCCACCCTCAAGCGCCCTTGATGTGTTGGCCTCTGTACAGTGCCCCACACGTTTTACTTATGTTAAAATATTGGAAACTGAAACGTTGAGCTCGATACATATGGCATTGAAATATATGTGGACCTGAGCGGGGCATTCTGCAAAGTCGAGCGACAAGGCAATCTGTTGTTACGGTTACATATATGTTCGTGTCTATGTGAGTGAACTAGACGGACTAAAATGTCCCATTTTGACTTTTGCATGTCGAACCTGCCATAATCTCTACCCCAGGTCAAGAAATATTTCCGACGGGTAGAATACTCTCTATCCCGTAATGTGGAATAATTGAGGAGGACGTTTCATATACAATAACAAGTACCCCTGATTGCTTCGAAAAAGTTTATTTTTGGGTCAAAAGTACTAATGAATGTGAACAACTTCGGGTTTATATCCGAAATGATGATTTAAGTTAACACGCCCAATTTATGTGGAAAGTTACATTTTTTACCAAACTTACTTATTTTGTAAAAGTTGTTCTTTTATTCATGGGGCTGTTTCACAAAGGACTCTATCCATCTTTTGCCTACACCCTGTTCTATTCTATCAAGTTCTCGTAAGAAAAATATTCAGGGAGAATTTTCCGATACACACACAATAATATGGGGAAGGATTCTCAGGAAATCGATTTCCTGCGGAAATGTAAAAGCTTAGCAAGATATTGCTTTCATACATTACGGTTAAAATATATTCCTCTATTACTTATCTAAGAAATCTCTTGGACCTTTCTGAAGTCATAGAAAGCTTTCCAGTTATTGTTATGTATACAGTTTATGACGTACATCACGACACCTGTGTGTGCACGGCCTAGATTTGGACTTTCTTCAGAATTCAGTCCAAATAAATCTAGTGTTCATCGCGCACTGAAGCAATCAACATCTTTTATCATTTAGTTTAGCATTTAATTACAATTTAATATCATTAATTTAGTAGCATTTTGATATCATTTTTATTGCAATTATTTTATCAAGCGACACACTCGGTTTACCAGTATATCATATAAAAGCAACCCTTGGCATATCATTCATCCATTAAGTATGACTTAATTAAAGGAAAATAAGATTTTCAGCTCTTAGTTTTTTTTTTCAAATAAATTTACTGCGACCGCGAAATAAATTTTCCGTCTACCGAGTGTGAATAATAATTTGAGAAATTAATAACCTTGTGTAGGTACGTATGTAATACGTACAGTCACATGTAGGAAATGGTATAACCCAAAACATACAACCTTGGGATCTTCAAGGAGAATAGGCATTTACTAGGTCCGCGTGGTCCATCATCATTTACCATTAGGTGAGATTGTGATTAAAGTCAAACGCGATTCTAGTCCGAAAATTAAAAAATAAAAAAGTACAGTGCGTTTGTGTTTGAAATTTATTCAAAACACACCGATTCTAAAATAATATTATGTTTTGTAACAACGAAATATCTGAAATAATTAGTTTGTACTGATAGAAGGTTCTAATATTTACAATTTTAAGAAAAAAAAAATTGTTCATGTCCAAAAATATTTCTTTTTTGAACGAATCCCTAGGAGCGCGAGTCCGACTTGCCTGGGTGTTTTTTTTTCAATTCAAAGGCAACGATCCGACAAAGTTGTAATAATTAAAAGTAAATTAGAATTAATTACAAGTAAATGCTACCAGCGTAATGTGTTCTGCATGAGTGGAGACAAGAAATGAATAAAAAAACGAATGAGGAGCCATTGGAAATCGACGGGGGGTCGTGGGGTGGGAGCGGGAGGTATTTCCGGCGGAAATACAGTCCGCCCGGGATATGGCGGCCATTGAACATGTTTCATACGAGCAAGGTGTGGAGCAGACGGGGGCGAAGCACTACTTGCGTCGCTATTCAATTGACTCAGGTTCACTTGTAGCATCTTTAGAATTGGCTTTTCTATTTTTGCACTAAGATAGTGCGGGAATGTCGTTACTGGAATTGCAAAGGTAAGTGTTTTTGATTCTTTATTT
Organism: Hofmannophila pseudospretella; assembly: GCA_947369225.1. Classification (NCBI taxonomy): domain Eukaryota; kingdom Metazoa; phylum Arthropoda; class Insecta; order Lepidoptera; family Oecophoridae; genus Hofmannophila; species Hofmannophila pseudospretella. The sequence goes on along the minus strand of OX376330.1, from coordinate 7,637,743 downwards.
TATATATAACTAGCGGTTTGTTCTAGATTTCACGCAAAAATATTGCCATTTTGGGGACGAATCTGAATCAAAGTTATTTATTAAGATTTTTCGGGATATTTTTTTATAACAACCCAGAAAAAACTGTTTGCATATACTTGCATGACTTTGGCGGGGTCAATGACTCGCCAATTGCTTTTCTGGTCGGTTTTAGCTCTGTCGATTTCTATACATGTCTTTTTTCAATGTTTACCCTGTTTCTGAGGTAAAACCTAATATTTTTAATGTTTGTAAAAGTTCGAAATTAATGATGAATATAGAACAATTCGGACATTTACCGTTTTTACTTGGTAAATCTTAGATTTTACTGGAAAATCTTAGCATTTACCGTAGTTCGAGCGTTTACAGTAACATATCCACAGAGAGTGAACGATCCATTATGATTTATACGTCCACGAGCTCAAATTAATGAACTAGGGAATGTGGCACTTCCCGCACAGTATTCAGTCTATAAAAAAGCCCATTTTTGACCAAATGCAACAAAAAATATTTGCTAAACTTTCTATCCTTCTATCGTATTATTTAACTGGTATAATAAACTTCATAATTCAAATTTAGGTAATAGCATACGATAATATCAGTAAATCAGAAATCGTAGATACCATATTAAATCCTATCAACCTACTATATACACTGCTTATTAAATATCCTCAATTTTGGCAAACGAGCTCTCGGTAATGTGTTGCGAATGGTGCGGGTTGATAAGGAAAAACGGGTAAATAAGGAATCGTGAGAGGAGAACGGAACCGGAAAAGGTCAGGCGAGGGTGGAGGGGAGGTATATCCCGCCGGATATACAACCGTCCGCGCCGGCGGCCGCCTCGGCTATCCAGTGTGTTTCATAGCTCCGGGACACGCCTCGCAGAGCACTTTTATGATACGTCCAATTGAAACATACAATTTCAGACGCTGAGTTGTGGAACAAAGAAACAACGAACGGCCAAGAGTATTATGAAGGAACATTCGGGTATTATCGACTCCAATGTAATCAAATATTTAATTTGCGGTCCCCATATATTGCTAAAACAAGCGAAGGTAGAGTAGGTAGTATGTTTGTGTATCCAACAGTATGAACCCGGGATCCCATCAATCCTTGTTTGTTAATCATTCGCGAACAAAAACTCATTATCTGTCATGTGGAACGCCGACACCCGGAGCCGTCATAGAAATCCTCAGGAATAGACGTTTTCAAAACAGGTCTGATTTCTTCCTGCCGCAGTCAAAGGAGCTTACCGAGGAAAAGGGAAAAAGCGTCGAGAGAAAGAAATAAAAATGCACAGAAACACGGAGGTCGGAGTTTTTCCTGTCACCGGGCACAAACAATGCCTCTATTGTAGGGCTGCGTCCCTCCGCCCGCCCGTGCCCCCGCTTTTCGCCTGGGAACAGCGGAGGAAACGAGCATCTTTTGTTTCCATCCCCGCACCCCCCGGAAGCGGGAGCTTTGAACCCGCGGTCATCTGTTTACATCACGCCGACTAGAAAAAAAGACATCCGATTATTTGTTCGGATGACAGCACCATTATGTCGCGCGGTCGACTGGTGGCGGAGCAATTGTAAATGGTTTTGAAATTATTCGTTAAACAGCTACATTATCTTAATGTTCCATTTAGATAATAATTTGTTTATTCAAATAAGGTTAAAAGTCGTCAATCTGCAAAGTTGTTGTTAATATCTTTTTATTCGAACTAATTAAATACTCGTACATTCATTGCAATATCTTCATCATCCTATTTGTCTTCATTAAGTTGAACTTTAACACGACGTGTCTGTAATAATATATAATAAATTAATTAAACATCGTCGGTGATAACAAAGTACTACTTACTATTTGTCGTACGAGTATAATCTTTATGTCGTTCACCAAATAAGTTTTATGGTTTTTCGATGATTTGCGTTATGTGATATAGGTAAAGCCAATGACAATCAACCAATACATTTTTATTAAGTACCTATGTTGATAAATTCAGTCGGATCACGGATTTCATTGTGACCCCCAGGCCCTTAGGCGCAAACCATACAACTTTGAACTATATGCAAACGCTTATAAAGTTAAATTGATTGGCGCACAATATTTAGGAGCGACGCGGAAGAGGCGGTGTCATGCTTTTGCTGATAATCAAAAGTGAACTTTATCAGCGTTTGCATACACGTTCAAAATTCGATTGTCGCTAATCGTCCTTGTGCAATTTATAATAGGGACCTATAATTAATTAACCCCCGACCGATCGAGGCAGGACATGTTATAAGTTTGACACGTTTGTCTGTCGGTCTGTGTCATCATAACTTAACAACGGATGGTTCGATTTGGACCCGGTTTTTTTATTTAATAGATCATTTTGTCGAGAGTATTCTTAGCTAGGTCTGATAAAAAATTTACTAGTGGTTTCCAAGATCTTGGAGTATGTTTGACGTCAGATGTGATCTCTGGAACGGTAATAGCTACGAGTATATGGTTCGAATTTGAGCTTAAATATTCAGGTTCATGGTGCGTTTCCGACATCTGAAATATTGAAGATCTGATGATGACCAGGAAAAAGTAAGCGAACTTCAAATTCATAATATGAAACTGGAATAATTTGAAGATATCAGCCACCAGAGAGAAATATAATAGAAACCACATTAGTTAGATGGGGTCTTCTCGAACTAAAGTTGTAGGGAATCCTGAGACAGTACAAAAGAAAAAAAATGATTTTAAGATCGCCACGGCGAGGCCGAAGGCCGAGCACCGCGTAGGGCGTAGCTCGGAGCATCCCCTGCCGTCAGGGGACGCAGGTCTAACTTGTCGAATGTTCTTAGCCAAGTCAGATGAAAATTTGATCAGTGGCTCTAAGACCTTGGAGTATCTTGGGATGTTGAAGTATGATGGGATCTCTGAAACGGTAACAGTTAGGTAGTTCGAGCTCAAATGTTTAGGACAATAGAGCCCTTATCACATCTAGAATCTCAAGAACCTGATGATGACCAGGAAAAAGTAAGGGGATCTTCACAATGGTAAGTGGTTTAGGTACAAATCAAAAAATATATCATGAATTGATAAAATACCCTTCGCAAGCGGTAATTTTATCTTCCATTTTTGAAATGTGTCAGCAATTTGAACATGCAATGATAGCTGATGGTCTCTCCACAAGTAACATGACTCAACATGACGTAGGTTAGGTCACGAATCAATAATGTAAGGGGTCCCCACTCACACAATGCGTTCAGAATAACCCGAAGGTCGGCGGCATGTAACCTGCCTTACAATCCTCCCGGGCGTGGAATAATAATTTATTTTTGAGTGCGCCCGCGCCCCTATCCGCTCATTTAGATGTGAAAAAATAACACTGAAGCACCATGGCATAAAAAGAACAGTAAAGAATCTTATACTGGTTCTCATCGTACGTGATATATACATTGTCGCAACCCCGTATGAATTACTACGCAGAGACCGATTTTAATGAAACAGTAAAACCCGCCTGTTTATACGTAGGTATAGTTTATAAACACAACTTCCAGTTTACAGTTGGAAATGGGAATCTTTTCTTATCACGGTTCGGGTTTTAATCGAGTTTCCGATATTTAACGTTCCCATTTATTTACCCGTGCTGAAATATATTTTTAATAACACTTTTGACCCGCGTTTGACCTCAGTCTCACCTGATGGAAATGATGATCTAAAAATATTTAATGTTAATAACGTTTAAGTTTAGTTTCACCTTCAGGTGAAACTTAGGCGATTTTTAAAAACTTTTAATAAAATTTTTAATAACTTAAAAATAATTTTTGTTATTTGGTCACGATCCAACAGAATACCAGCGCTGGAGGCATTTTTGTCGGAAGCAATAAGCTGAGTTAAGGCCCTTTTCACAATAACAGCAGACCATCAGACATGATTTCAATATGTTTACCTTTCACTACATAATTATATTATTATAATTATAACTGTTTCTGTCATTGCTGTGTGTGGTATTACTTACTTACTTATTCGTGGGCAGTTTGATTAAGACAGTACACCTGTCCACATATAACAGTGTACTGGTAGATTCTTTACTGTACTTATTCTGTGTTCTGAGCCCTCGCGACATACCTGGACCATAACTTATTCAAACAAAACGGCTACACAGTTTAGATTGTCTTTGAACAAAATAAAGTAAATATTTTTCCGTTATACTAACGAAGTGTATAACTTGGTTAAAAAACATTATTCTTTGTAGAAGTTACTTATATTCTTATTGTTATAAATAATTCATTATATTCATATTCATGGTCAAATTTATAACTAAAAAATATAGGTACTTTACAACTCGTAATCGCTTAAGCGTTAAGTAGATCTGCTACGATAATAGCTACAGCCGTATATAGATAACCAAATTTTGGTAGACGACTGCTACGCCATCGTAGACCTAAGCGTAGCAGAGCCGTAGTAATCTATTGTAATCTATAATCCATAAATCCGAATGTATTGACTGAAAAAGTCTAATTACCCAAATGTATAGGTAGGTAGTACTATATTTCGTAAATTATTAGTAAAGTGAAAACGTTATTTCAAAAACAAGACAAAACAAACAATAGGTAAGTACAATTAATTTATCCGTAGTAGCCTTATTGTATTGTGTTTATTGTATTCTACTGAATTCTAATTCATTCAATAAGAGATATATAATGATTTATTACATCAAAAGAAATGTCATTAAATTTTTTGCATTATAAGTATGTACAAGTACCTATCTACTCGTACATCGGTAGGTAAGAGTTATAAAGAAAGTTTTTTCATTGGTCTATCTGTCTATATATACATTGTCATAACCTCTTGAACATCCACGGTAACAATTGTAACCAAAAAAAAACTAGTCGGTAAAAGAGTAGAAGGTAAATATACACCGATGTCAAACATTGCACGGTTTCGAACCCGGACCTCCCGGCGTCCTTGACACTACGCTACCGACGCTTATAATATTTACAATACGGTAAAGATATATTCAATTACGAATTTCCCTGTGGAGCCCATTTAGAATGCCATTCCGCCGTAGCCGTAACGGGTGACCAGGGAATATCATTGAATGGCTCCACGACGTGACGGCTAGCTTAATAAAGAGGCCAGTTACGAAGAAAATATTCCCAAATCTCTCTTCATCTCAGACTTTCCTCGGGGACGGTGGCCTAAACGTTTGACATTTGTTTTTATTAAGCCCGTGACAAATTGCCGGGGCGCGGTTACCCGCCGCCACCGACTGTCGCCATTCCATTCCACCGCTAATTTACTTATGTTGTTGCCGAACGGCAATGAGAAGTTACAACTGGAGAGAGTTTTCTAGAATTATGAGCTCGAAGTTTTGTGCGTAGTAGAAAAAAAAATTATTTACACAAATTAGGTACAGAAAATACTTGTAGAGCTTTGGCAATGAGAATTTACAGCTGGAGTTTTGTGTTTAGTAGTAAAATAAAATGTAGGTACCTACACAAATTAAGTAGAGAAAATACTCGTAGAGCTTTTGATATTAAGTAAGACAGATTTACTTCTTATCAAAATCAAATTGGTAGTAAAAATCATGTGTTTAGTTTTAGAATTGAAACTATAGTGCGAAAATTTTACATGTATATGTGCTTGATTCATTACGGATTACTGACTGATGAAGGCCGGAAGTCTTCCGAATCTAGTCGAAGGACTTTCGACTTTCATCTGTGAATAATCCGTACCTAATTATTAACATGTATTTCGTTGTCCACATAATAAATTCTTAATGTGAAAAATATTACTGCGAGCGAGATTAGAAACCTCTATCAGCAGCCTTTCTTATTCATTCTTAGATTTTTGCTTCGCCATATTAAATTTGTATAAAATATTGCTTATAAAACTTTTAATTGATAATAAAAGTCACATCATAAAAAAATTATTAACTCAGAGCATGAAACGGTATTTATTGATCGCTTTAAGTTAATTATTTCATATTAGTAACTTGGTTTATTGTTTTTAAGGTTAGGACTTTTACGTGTTATGTCTACCTATACGAATCTGCGGATCAACAGGCTTAAAGAAGTCATTGTAAAGGTACAATAACTTCTGCTACATACTTAATACATGGCAATTGATGACTCGGAGAAACTACCTACTTTTTTATTCTCTTTTACATCGCAAGGAAGGGACAGCGCTTTGTTATGTACATGCAATATACAAAAAACTATCTTTAGTGCCTCGTATCTCGTTCAACAATTAAGTTCTGTACATGAACGCAAAAATTTTATGAAATTATAGCTACCTACTACAAAATTGAAGTGGAAGAAACCGGATGTCGCTAGAGAATTCCATACTCGTCCACAAACAAAATTCGATCGTCGCTAAGCTAACCTACACTCCAAAATATTGCTGGTTTTGGTGTGTAGGTTTTTTTCAGAAATATACAAGGTAAATATTATATTACAACTGTATTTACGTCCGATTATTTGGACTTATTAGCTTTTGCAGTATGTAAACTAGTAGAAACATCATCTGTTAGAATATATTATTGACGTAAAATTACTATCCGGTCCACCTTGTAGAGGTAATCCGCATCTGTGATTGTATTAATCGTTTTGTACGCATTGTATCACACTAATTTTGTGCAATAAAGAGTATTCATTCATTCATTCATTCTGTGGCTATATTAGATAATCAATCTATATGATCATCATGTTCATATTTAAGATCATCATGGACATATACTTAGATCATTCATGGACATTTTAGGGTAGCGGACATTCAGAACCGGAATGATAGATTGATAGCGTTCTCTCTATTTTATGTTTCACACAGTACTGGATGATGAGTAATGACAATTTTAGTAAATAAATAAAAATTATAAGAGCCATTTTATCACAGAGCTTGATTGTACGAGTAGTACAACACTTCCTACATCCATTGTTAAATAAATAATCGCTCAAATGGGGCTCCTGTCCTCAGGATATTCACTTTAGAAGCCTACGTTAAGCATTAAAAAGCTCGGAAAATCCCCAGATACACTCTTTTCTTCCTTCTGTAATAATGTATGTATTTGTTCCGTGCAGGTAATTCAATAAAGCTGGCACCTACCACAAAATTTATGTCGTAAAAATTACGAACACACGAATGAAATTTTATTTACTACGAGCCAGGATATGTATGCGCAGTGGAAATCCAATTTGGGCGTGCAATAAAAGAACGAGTTGCAGGGAGAATTCGCGCAGGTTATTTGTAGCGGCTCTGCCAGCGAAGCTGTCCTATTGAATACTACGTGCCGTTTTTTGTTACGCTTCCCTAGTATCTAGTATCAGAAAGAAAGTTTCTAATTTTTTTACCACCGACCGATCGAAGTAGGGCCGTGTTATAAGTTTGACGCGTTTGTCTGTTTGTCTGTGGCATCATAACACGACAAATTTGAACTCAGTTTTTTTTATTAACAGAGATTTTTTTCCAGAGTGTTCTTACCCATGTCTGTTAATAATTGGATTAGTGGTTTCCAAAATCTTGGAGTATCTTTGATGTCAGATGGGATCTCTGGAACGGTTATAGCTAGTTGGTTCGAGTTTGAGCTTAAATATATAGATTCATGGTGCTTTTCCGACATCTGAAACGAAAAATATATTTCTTTTGAGAAATAATATCTCTCTACGTCTCCATTAAATTATCCTAATAATTTCTATACCGTATCTACCAAGAAGGTACGAACACCCGCCCCTAGGGAGACTAATTTTTCTTTCATCCATGGTATCTACATATTTATTACGAAATTAATGTGAAATTTATTTTACATTACCTGGAAATTGTGCCTAGAAATGTATTTAAAGAGAGTCGTTAAAATTTCCGGCAATTAAACACCACTCTTGACTTCGTCTTACAGTAGGTTCACACGTGACATAGATTGTAGAAATAACTAGACACGGTAATATCAAATCGTGTAACCGGTACCAGCGTTTCTCATGGTTCGAGATCCGAGTACAGTCAGTCGGCCTCTAGGTAATGTATAATACCATCTGTCAAATTTCTGTATTATAAAATGAACCATAATATATTAGCCATATACTTGAAATTTGAATTGTAGAATTTTAACAGATATAGGCGGACTGTACTGCCGACCCTTATAATTAATTGTTTTAATTTTAATCGTGCATTGCATTAATCTAAAATAGAAATAGCTTCAAACTTAAACACATGAAACGACTCTCTTTGCAATTATATTATTAGTGTCGCGACTGACCAGGCTATATGTACCCGACAGCTATCTCCGGGCTCGTCGCCACCCCTTGTTGTTAGCGCCTTTGTCGCGAACCGGTTACCATCGTAACTCACCTTCTGTGCGTGCACTAGTGCTACTGAATGCGCTTCTTGCACTAGTACCGGAATGCGACTTATTTGCCAGTCGATGGAAAGAAATATGTTACCATTGTCTGCGATTTTGTGAGAGGATGAATGAATGAGCTTTAAGTTATTGTAAGATTGATTTATATTTGTAGATATATTATTATTATATTTAATATATTGTACGACACTATACTGTACATTGAGTACAGTATAGTGTCCATTTTAAACATATGAATTCACAGTGTTTTAGTGTAAACTGTATGACTGTGCAATTTTTGTAATAATAAATAAATAAATAAATAAATAATGGGGTAGTTTGCTATTTACTTCCCCATTTCATACACTGGTTATCTCATGTGCGAATTGTTCCTAGTATCGTTCCGTACCGGGACTACTGACTCTTTTTTTTCTCACATGTTCCGTTAACGGTACTACTGGTGCATGTTTTCTCACAATGTTATCTTTCACAGTTAGAACAGTCGGCAAATGTACATAATTTGAAAAAAAGCGGAATACTAATTTGTACATGACATTGCATGGTTTCGAACTCGAACCTTCTGATGCATGCAAATCCGGTCTAGCAACTAGGCCACCGACGCTCTCAAAACCACTCAGGTCCGTATTATTTTCTTCTGAAATCGGACTTCTTCTTCTAAGTCGTATTAGCTGAGGGTCGTGATCATTCTAAGGAATTAATCACATAGAACGACTCTCGTAGCAGATTTAATGGGGTGGTTTGCCATTGCCTTTTTCCATTTCACACACTGGTTATCTCAGTATGCAGGTTTCCTCACGATGTTTTTTTCACCGTCAGAGCAGTCGGTAAAGGTACGTAAGTCTTTTGAAAAAAAAAACGAAAAACTTATATATATGGTATTGCATGGTTTCGTACTCGGGACCTCCAGCATGGGAGTCCGACGTCCTAGCCACGACGCCACCGACGCTCTAATCTAATTAGGACTATTATGAATGAAATCAAACACTAGGGCTGTCACCAAACGGTTATTATCTTTCTACGGCGGCGTTCTCCCACGACGTGCCATCAACTTAAATGGGTCGGATGAATGAGACGCCGCCAAATGTTAACCTTGCTGGAAGTGACACTCCATTTCCTCTCATTTATTCCCGTCTTTATAGAATACGACCTATTAATATTCCACTAAACGGCACAAATTGAACCTCAATCCAATATTTGATTTAGATGACTTGTACGAAAGTGATAGGTTGATGAAGTCAGTTATCAATAGGTTTATTTTCAATTTAAAAACATAATATATATTTCCTTCCACTAAATGATCTTGGAGGAGACAGCCACCCCATGTTTTATTTGTGGTAAATGGTAATAGAGATTACACACTGATGAAAGTGGGAAGTCCTATATTTAAAATCACTATAGTTTCAATTCTAAAATGGTAATAGAGATATTTACATTTTTTGTGGTTCAGCCTTATTTGTTTGTTTGTATGTAGTCTCTTTATTGTAAATAAAAATACACAGAAAATAAAAATAAACATTCAAACAATGATGACTAAATGACTATAATGTGAGGATTTAGTGCTAAACTAGACTACTGAGCGTCTGGAGGGAGAGTCAACTACTAGCTTTAGCTAAAGTAAACCATCTGTAAAATTTTATGGATTACATCTCAACCATATGTCCGCTTAATATGGTTTATTTAAGTTTCACAAATTTTGACGTTTTGCGTAGGTTGATTTTTAGTCTGTACTCACGCATGTGTAATTTTTCCCACAATAAATCGCCTGAAAGCACAAAAACTCTGGGTAGACTAAACAGCTGATATGTTTACACCGTTTATCAAAACACCCTTTACAAGGCTGACATAGGCGTGGGAGTGGCTGATGCTAGGCACTTGGTGAAATCATAAACACATTTTGTATGTGTTACAAAACATATTTTTTTTACCTCGGTTACCTCGGTTTACATTAACATCAGGTGGCCCGTTTGCTCGCCTTCTCTCCTTATTTAATTAAATTAAAATTAAATCATTTGTACAGGCAGCCTTAGATGGTTTTTTGTAGATCCTATTTTAAATTAAATTAAATCTGGTCAGAAAACGGCTATTAAACCCAGTGTTTTATTATGTACATTAATTACTTTTTTAATAAAATGTGTCAATTTAATTGAGTGGAAACTTTTAGAACTTTTTAATTCGTAAATCAAACTAGGGTCTTTCTTAACTCTAATAAATGATGTTGATCTGTAATTGGTTTAGATACTTAAAAATATTTTGAAGATGAAGGACTATTAAGATACGAGTAGCTATACCTACATATTTAATTACCTTAAAAATATGACTTCTCCAGACATCCACAATAACTTTTCCAACACTAACAGTAAAACCCACGTAATTAAAATATGTAAGTACGTAAAGTTTTCTCTTTCTTAGAACTTCTCGTCGAATACTAGTAACATTTTAAAACTTCTTTAATACTTAATTAAGAAGAATAAGAAGAAATGTTTATTTGATAATATAACTAATATCAACGACATAAACTAATATCAACGACATAAACTAATATCAACGACATAAACTAATATCAACGACATAAACTATTGTTCTATAACAAAAAATGAGTATGTATATAAGAATTTGTTCCCTGGTTTATTTACTTATTCGTATATGTTACGGAATTGTTTTCTATGTAGATAACACGGTAGCAGTTAGGCAGAGCAATTTGTCGCCCTGGTGGCTCGTAGTCGACTAATCGAGCAGTACACTCGCGAGCAGAATCGCTATGTTGACCTGGATCGTACACTAAACAAATGGATGCCATTTACTTACAGTTTTTCTTACAATTTGTAAGAGATAAAACCACAGAAATCAGACTAATAGCGCCCTCATTTCAAAATCTTTGGATAAAACAAAGGTGTGCTTGTAATATGATATAGGTAAGTATAGTAGGTTCTAGTGTTAATATGCAATTGAATTAAAATATATATATAAAATAATTTATTTATTTTAAACTTGGAGGACCATTTTCATTGACATGCTGTCAAAGTTCTAAGAAATCTGTTCTGAGACAAAATACTAGTCTTATATTATATAATATTATATGTTGAGTAATTGCCGTTTTCTCCCTCGGGATATTTCATTCTTTCACCGTTAAAGTCCTACATGGAAGTACTTTCACCGACTCCCACATACCATTCTTCTTTCATTGTCGCATTTATAAATAACCTAGTCGAACTCTTCTGTCAGATACAGAGGCGATTTGTCACTCTCTGACTCACAGCTCTCACATACAAGTACAATCGATGAAACAGTTAAAAGAATAACAAAATATTTAATACCAACATTGCTAAATCACCTCCCGGTACATTTACGTGAAATAAACGGCAAGCATAAGTGCAAATCAATGCTCACAAATTTTTACCACTTAAACGGCGCAGCCTGTATATGAGCGACAGCTTGCCTTCGGCTGAACCGGTTTGGCGCGTCTTATCAGTAAGATGCGCTAACATCGACGCATCATTATGCCGACTGCGCCTCGCATTACGACGATCGAATAACTCCGCTAATTCTATAATAGATTTAAGTATTTATATTTTATTGTCAACTTTTGGAAAAGTAAATAGGTAATAATACAACCGATTCGTTACTGGCGCACAAGCCCTGTGGCTTATGCCAGTATTATGTTTGAAGATATAATTAGTTTTATTTAAATAAAGGAAAAAAAGTCACTTAAACAAACGAATATCATTTATAGCTCTAATCTGTTCGTTCTGATCCTAACTCTTGTTGTCACCGTTATAGAGAAATAGAGTCATAGAGAAATATAGCATTCGATAAATTATGTTGGCGTAATAACAGAGAGTAAAATGTAGTTAATCCTATAGAATTAACTACGACCCTCATCAATGAGGAATACGAATAAGAAGTAAGCCAACAAAATACCATAAGAATGAGGCATATCCTTTCAGCGAAAGCAATAACTTCGTAGATCAATAGTGAACATCGTATATCATAGTTGCAATACAAGATCAGGGTTTAATAATAATAATAAATGTATTTAATTCAGGCATACACCCATATTGCAAAGTAACAATATATAATATAATTTACCGTAGGTACTATAACTATAAACTGATATATAAAGAAAAAGCTAAAAGATAAAATAAACTAATAGATACAATTTTAGCGGTACCTACTAACTACTTAAAATTTGCCGTTCTCACACTGGTGCACGGCCATCCAGTGTTTCATAAAAACATTGGCATAGTCCTCGTGTATAGCACACAAAATTCTGTTGTTCGATTTTAACAATCTCTCTTGGAACGAAGCTATACGAGCTCTGAGAATAGCATAGAAGTCAGGGACTCTCGCGTCGGCGAACATGCTTTTTGCACTGCAATATCGAGGCAATTTCATTATTATCCGAAATGCATCGTTAACACGTTCTTTTTACGTAACTTACGTAATCTCTGATCCAAATATTCTATAGTCTTCTCTGTCATATATCCTTCTCTGAATGAATTGAATATGTTCTTCTGCTAGGTTTTACTCCTCAAATAAATGCTAAAAAAGTATTTTCAATTGCCTCTACGCCGTGTGTCTTTGAAAAAACCCCAGCGAGATCCAACCGAATGCGATCGTGTCGTACAAAGCATTCAACCTTTGCCATTGCCTGTTTACTCGGCATCTCGTTAAACTAACTAAAGGACGATCTCTCTGTTTGATGCAAAGCTGCGTTGCCTAGAAGTGACACTGGCTGGCATTCAGCCAATGAAAGACCAAAATTTTGTCACAAAATACCACAGACATTTAATTATACTTACCTACGGTATACGACCATTCTTTGAGCGTTTCAAACACTGTCACTACGACTCCCCCGTAATGTTGTTGTTTATAGTACAAAAGGACATAAAACTATCCACGAGGAGTTGTACTATAAACAACAATACGGGTCCTTTTGTACTAAATGTAAACAACAAAAATAAGGGGAGCAGTAATTACAGTGGTTGAAATGCTCGAGGAATGGCCTTATACGATATAAGGCCATTCCTCGAGCATTTCAACCGCATACTCGTACATTAATATTATAAGGGACTTTTAGAAAGCCAAAAGTTTTTTCCCACTCAAATAGGATTTGGCCGGATAGAAATAGGAATTTACCCATGCTGGATGTTTACCTGGATTGATTGATGCCCATCTCAACACGTTTAAAAAAAATTTGTTGTCGAAATTCTACGTTTTGGAGTTAAAACAAAATATGCAGAAAATTAACAATTATCTTCCTTTCTATATTAATTTTTTAAAGTGTTATACCATTTTAAAATGACAATACCAAAATAAAATGGAAAATCTTTGATTACGTTTGCAAGCTTCTTTGTGGCATTTAAAAAAACAGAATCATAATATACCTACCCGGCAGACATTTTTCCGAATTTGGAAAATTTCAAATAGCTCGAAAACCAAGGGGTTCTTAATAAAGCAATAAATGGTATGAGTATGAGTATGAGTAAGGTCAATTTTAATTATTCTGGTTAGGCATTAGTCGGCCCAATCTATGCTAAAATTACAGCCGATTAAAAACTACCACATATCTTACTTATATTACACACCTACTTCACCTACCTATATCAGTCTCATCCAGTTCCATATTAAACAGGTGAGACAGCAAACAATTAGCCGGTGCTCTCTGAAATCGAGGTGACTCGATCAACATTGCCTTTGGCAAACGGCGGCGTAGGATTATTCCCTTTTTCTTTTCATACCTTTTTATCAAAGTCGTCACTCAGCAAACGAGACTGGTAAGGCTTTCTTTAAAAATATCTTAACCCTTTGATGTAATTTAGGTATCAAGGGGTACCTTAAAAGATAAAAGCGAGCTTTGTAACCCCAGCGGGATTTAGACATAGATCTTTCGTTAGGTTTATAAATTGATTATTTTAGTTGAAGTTAATGAATTTAGGTTTTCGTCTTAGTAGCTAATAGTAATAATACCTTATAGTACAAGTAGCTAATAGTAATAATACCTAATTGTTCTAATGCAGTATCATTTTAGCAATTTATTATTATATATTAAGTATTATTTTTTTGATTATATATTAAGTATTATATTTCTGTATATATTATAGTATTTATGTAATATTATTACTACTGCTTTGCAGCTTGCAAAGGTTTGCAAAAATGTTTTATTATTGTTATTTATTTATTTGAGGGTAGTATCTATTTCATACGCCTTTTGCACCCGTATATTATGTATCTTATGATTTTTCCATCACCTGAAGGTTGCCTGGAAGATATCGCTTAAAGCGACAAGGCCGCCTTCTGCACATTATATTGTACCTCTCTTTATGTTGAATGTTTTGTTTTTGTCCCGGGTGTGCAATAAAGTATATTTGTAAAATACAACTTTAAGTGGCATTATAGCTGTCTACTGCGTCATGTGTAGCCTTATTTATGTGCTAAGTCATTTCAATACAAATTGTTTAAAACCTATTTATACATTTACTTACTTAGAAAATATATTATGCTTTGCGAACATAATAATATTTCCTAGAATATTGTATAGAACTAAAAAAAAACCTATAGGAAAAATTCTTTTGTAATAGCAGACATTTTTCTTGACTGAACGTCGACTTACCAGGTGAAATAGAGGTCAAACGTTTTACTCTTATAAAAAAATAAAAAATCTTTTAGTACTAGAATTATAATACGAACAGACAGACCAATGTCGTATTTTATATAGTTGTTATTATGTTGTTTTGTTGTTGTTGTTTTTTATGTTGTTGTTATTATTGTTTTTTATTTTGTTGTTATGCATGAATAAATGAATTATGAATTATCTGGGCTGAGGAGTGAGGAGTCGAGTTTGTGGCATATCGGTATTTAGGAGAACTTGCTTGCTTACCAGAACTTATTTTCGATCGGGCCCGATCGCAAGTTAATTACTTACGAGTACATAACTTGTGTTATAAAGGTCATAAGCACCGCGTCATTAACACAAGAGAGGGAATAATTGCTCATATAGCGGCGGCCTCGATCTGTTGTTGACAAGCCCCGGGTCATGCATGCCTTGGATACCTATCTTACACGTACGTATAGGTACACGTGGAATGTTATCTACCTATTTGTATACTTTGAGGATTAAAAATACGGCACAGTCCTAAAAAAATAAGGAATTTCCTGTGCCCGGAGTTTGGAAACAATGCTTGTCAACACAAAACATCCCAAGCCCAGAAAAAACGTATTTTACACACACGAAAGTTTAGTTTTAATTTGTACCTCCGTTAGAATATAAACGTTTGTGGGTTATAAATTCCAAGGGACTCTAAAGACTCCAACACCATCATTTTTGGTGTATCAATTTAACAGCAGGTCTTATGGAAAAACTGAGCAATATTTGACTAGGTACTTACCAAAAAATATTAGGAACAAAGTTGTCAGCATTTTAGATCTGGAAACAAAGAAATATAATTATTCAATAATAAAATTAAATAGGTACCTACGAGTATGTGCGTGAATGAAAAACAATATCCAAAAAATATAATATCCTAAATACTATGGACATTTTAGTTAGAACCACAATTAGGTAGAATACGAGTAGATGAGCTAGTAGGACAAAGGTAAGTAACATTTGTACCTCGGATCTGTTACATTTTTGAATCGCCACAACTGTCAAAATTCACGCATGTAACTGTAGTCGCGATTCAATTTTTCGATTGGATTAAATTCGTTTCAAACGAATTTTTGGTGAAAAATAATGGATTGGTATATTCCGTTGTTTACGAGTAAATCGATTCCTAAGGAAGATTTCGTTTAATTTAGTATAAACTTTTTCTATAAGTAGATACTTCTTAGGTACTTAGTTATGTTTTAAATGATAACTTTAATAGCGGCTGTACATACTCGGCCTCGGCCTCTCGCAAAAACAAGCGTTAAGTTTCTCGTAACATAATGGCCAACCCTTATAATTATTCTGAAATATGGCTTGAATAGCTAATAATATACATTTCAAGAAAGTTTCTCTCTTTATTACTTTCATTAACTGAACAAAGAGTCAGTTTCAGTTCAGTACGGTACGTTACATGATATACAAAACCTATTAGAAAAAAAACCATTTATTAAAGTAGCAGTTCACCATAAAACACAACATAGTAAAAAAATATTAACGTCAGACTTGTTTGTATGAAACAGACTATAACCGTTCGATATATTTTATGGCAATAATCATAATCAATAAGTGCGATTGAGATGACTGATGTGATGAGATAGTTAGAAATGCAATTTGAGTAGGTTAAACTATGGTTCATCATCATCATCAGCCCATGTCGTCCCACTGCAGGGTATAAGCCTCCTCTCTTTTGTGCCACCCTACACGATTCTGTGCTAGTCGCATCCAGGTCTTCGATGCGACTTTGGTGATGTTATCCGCCCATCTGGCTGGACGACCTACTCCTCTTTTCCCCAACCTTGGCCATCACTCAGTGAGGGCGCTGGTCCACCGACCATCACCACGTCTAACCAAATGTCCCGCCCATCGCCATTTTAGTGTCGCTATGGTTAAACATACCTATTTTGTTTTACTTATAACTTACTTTTTTCAAAAATTCCAGTGTAAAATAGGTACATTTTTAAGTATAATTTTCGAATCATATTCGGCACATAATAAAGACATGTATTTACAAAAACTTAATATCGTATAAAAATAGAAGAATATCTGCAACGAATAATACATTATTTTTCAAAGTACCTATCTATTGAGATTGAATGCCTCTCATTAGACGAAATTCTAGGGGGAATTCATTCCCGATATTGAATATTTCACCGCAGTATCAGCTTTTAAATTGAATATTAAATGAAACGTAACGAAACCTTCAGGGAATCACCCTGTATACATCTTTGTGAACTTTATCTTCATTTTGTTATTGTTAAATTCAATTAAGGAACGTGCGTTACAAATGTCTGTTTTCATATTTTTGTACTGGATGCAATAAAATACCCGTTTTTATTGATCACTTGCACGGTGATTCATTATTACGATACTGATAACTGTATAAGACCTCGATAAGTTCTCGATTTTAAAAACCATTGAATAGAAAACGGAAACGATAAATTTAAAACCCTTTGGAGAAACGAAAATTAAGAATAAGAATAAGTTTATTTGTGCGGTAAGATGACAAAGGATTCATAGTCCATACACCAGTAGGAAATTAAGCATATGTTATATTAAACTAAATAAAATTAGTGAGCAACAACTTAGTTATAATAAACGATGATTGTACGAGTATTTAATGAATTCCAACATATTCTACGAAGTAGCATTACGAAGTCAAAGTCACGAGTCTGATGCTATGAAGCAGGCAAAAAAAATATCAGAATTCATCCAGTGATTGAGTTTGTACTAAAATAATATTTGAAAGTTAATTGTATCCTTTATGACTGGCAATATGAAATGATTCTTAAAGGATGTATCTAGAAAAATAAAATGTTTTTGGTCAGTGTTTTATTTTATACTGAAATAGTTTACAGAAGTAAATTGAGTGCTTTATGCTTTATGCTTTAATGACCGTTTTTAGGAGTGTCCTCAAAAAGGAACCAGGTATACAGGTTAATATTTAAAACTGTAATTTTTCAAATTAATTGAGATTCTGTTTTATTAACATAGCTGCTTGCTTATCGTATGACCAACCTATTTGCCAGAGATGTTCAGGCCGCCCGTAGGCCTCTTACATGGCTTAACGACTGCTGTCGAACGACAACAAACGGAACCGCCTGCTTAACGCGCTCTCCGAGGCACGGAGGAGCTCCGTTAAAATATACCACTAACGATCACCCATCCTGGTACCGACCGCCCCCAACGTTGCTTAACCTTCACGATAACTTTCGGTTATTTGTTGAGTACTTTCGATTGTAGACAATAATTCAGTAAATACTTACTAATAATTATAATATTAATTAATAATAAGTCAGGTGAAACAACTTTAGGAAGTGAAGCTCACTTGGTCCTGGACCCGTGAGCTTCGCTCTAAACTGACCCCAGAAATGAGAGAAAACCTAACAGGTAAACAAATAATAATAAAAATAATTCTTAATAATACAGTAATAATTACTCAGTGTTCCAATGTAGTTCTTCCCGCATAGTTTTCAGTAAAGAAATAAACCCATTTCTGCGCGGGTGTAACAAAAAAGCCTTACCTATGAAGAGGAAGCACCGAGCGTAAGAAACAAGCCTATTACCCGCCTCCCCGACAACGTTTCATTTATTTGCGGGTTCGTACTAATTTAACTGTCAGCCGAAAATTGCGCGCGGGCAAACAAATTGTTTCAATATATTGCGGCGTTAATGCTGGTCCGGAAATAATAACAATTACCGGTGATTAATTGTTGACTTGCGACGGAACTCTTGGGCTATCTTGAGATTATACAGTGCGGTATTTTCTTCAGAATCAAACTCAAACACAACCCGAACTAAAAATCGAGGTGGGTAGAAGTCTACTTCTGATGAATTTATTATTTCATGAATTCAAATTGGTTTTGGTCGATCGCAAACGGGGTTTAATCTGTTAATTTTAACCTTTTTTCTTTCGACCTTGCCATTTTCACTTGAAATCGACGTCAGAACTTTATGAATATCGCAAACTGTATTTTTTTAACGTCAAACCGTAGCGTATACTCTATTCTTTACACAATTTTTCTTGGATGTACCCCCTTAACCTAACGTAAGACATTCATTTGAAGTCATGTCAAAAGTATTTTTAATCAAAAAATTTTGGAAATGTGCTCAATATATTCGAATTTTGAGGCTGGGAAGTACGTAGTTTCTGACCCGAACCAAATAATTATTAACACATAAGATAGAGTAGCACATAAAATAATAACCAACGGTTTCTAAAAATTCTCAAAGATTTGAATGTAATTATTGCTACCTAATTTTTTATATCGGTCCTTTAGAGGCTTTGGTACACGATAACGTGACCATGTCAGCCTCGTAAGGGTTACTTAAAGGAAGGATTGGGAATCTCAAGTATTATTAGAGACAGTCCTCACTTTAAGAGCTTATCTAGCGAGCTTATCTAATTGTATTCTATACTTAATCACTCTTAAGAACATGCTCTGTGCAATTAGGTATGTATTTAAAACTTGTTAGTCAAATAGTCACCAATGCCTATACGGAACTCAGAATAGCCACCGTCTGCTGAGCTGGTAAAGTGCATTATTTTGGAGGGAATCGATATATACGAGAGTGCTACGAACTCGCTACGAAGTTTTATTCGATGCTACGGAAACAGCTACGAAGAGCTCACGAATTAATTAATCGAACTTAAATTAAAGCTCTCACTCGGATTGTTATACGAACGAGTGAATTGGAACTTTTCTGTGTAACTTTATTATCTCTAAAAGGAAATAAAGTTTAATAAGTAATAACTGGAGGAGGGGAGGCCTTGCCCAGCAGTGGAATAGTCAACCGGCTATTTAAAAAAAACTAATAGCTGCGAGTAGGTATTTATATTTAGTTCTATTTTTTCCGTGTAGTAGTGCCGTGTCGTTCCGGACATAAAGAATAGCACCAACCCAACTCTTAGATTCAGATTCAGATTACAGCGAAAAGTGGTACCTATGATGAAGGTGGTACCTCTATCTACCCCCTCGGGGTTATGGACGTGATAGTTATCTATGTATTTTTTCAAATGTCAACTTCATTCATTGTTCAAGTTTATCAATCAATAATTAGAATTGGTTTTTGGTACAAAACTGTTATTAATAAATACTGTTACTAAAATTAAAAACTGGCGCAAACATATTATATAAACGACCTCAAAACCGCGTCATAAAAATATTATCTTCTGCCTCTACAACTACCTTAAAAATATTTAAACGTCTTTTATAATTCTGCTCGCATTCCCTACAAAGTTTTCTCAACTTTTGTAACCACTTACCGAGCTTAAAAAACTTCCGCCCGCCGTCCAGAAAAGTCTTAACAAACTTTAAAATTATGACACAAACTCACTGTAAAATTAAAGTTAATTCTTCGAAAAATTGTTTAGAAACATAATGTGATTAACTGATTAAGATTACACTTTTTGTTGATTATAGAACTCACGTCAAAGTACAGATAGTGTCCATATAGAGGGTGTGAACGTCAAGCGGCGCGGCGGATCGCGCGCGACTGAGCGGAGCGCAGCCGACCGCGCGCTCTCTTCCATCCTATTTTATATAAACGCCTTTATATACCGATTTATATATTTACCCGCACTCATACATATTTAACTTTTTTCCCATTTCACGTCGTTTATTCCCCGTATGTAAGGCGGGCAGTGTCGGTACGGCGCGTGTGTGCGCCCGCCATTCGAACCGAACACTCGGTTCCCGTATTTACGTGTTTTTTGAAAGGGTAAAGCTTTTATACCTTTCCTTTCTACTATTCGCTGTGTAGTTGGCGAACGGTCTGAATGCTGGCCTGTGAAATATTTCGCTTCGATTTATGAGTTTCATTTCAGTGCGTCATATTTTTTCGGCCGGAAATATTTCTATCTGCGCTCTATTTGGGGCAATTTCATATTACTTAGCGAAGATTTTGTAATTCAGCCAATAAACTTGATTGAAGAGTTTTTTAGAGAAATCACGGGTGCTAAGTAGCGCATGCACTGTGACTATATTCCCATACATTCAGTCTGTCATTTGACAGTTGAATCTTTTTGAAATCAGTCACTGTTGGCAATTAACAAGTTACGATTTTTGGAATATTACCATTTTATTATTAGGTATTGCGCCATAACGAAAACGAAGTAAGTAGTAATAGGTAACTATAAAGTTATTACTACTTTGACTTCGTTACTTAACTATTGAGAATGATTTTAATATTTAAGGTCTGATAGTAGGATGACCCCTGAGAAATTTTCCATACCGTAGGTGTGTTTTTGTTTTGTTACTCACGAATAAAGTAAACGATATTTATTTACAGAGAATAAGATCAAGGGTAATGAATAGATCAAGGGTCTGTGCAAATATTATTTACTTTATTCGTAAGGAATAGAAAGACCGTCAGGGGATGGGAAATTTCTCAGGCAACATCCGGGTAGTTGATCATAATCATTACAATATAATAAGAAAGATCCATTATTCATTTACCTTAAAATCCTTTAATCCTTGCATACTGCAATGATTTTGACACGTAATCAGACCGAACCAATAGAAATCTTTTGCTAGATTCCTATTGCGAAACCATAGGAATCTAGCAAAAGATTTCTATTGGTATCCGCTTCCGTTTCAAAATCGGTGCAGAGTTACCAGTGTTACGTAATCACTTTCCGGTACTAAATTTAATTTACACAGTTTATCTATTTCAATCACAAATTTTATTAATTGTTTCGCGTTTTTTCCATCACAAACTGGTATTTCCGGTATCATTTTTTGAATTAATTTTGATTTATTCTTATCTACATAAGGTAATATTAATATTTAATAAAGGTTGGATTTAATGATTCTATATTTAGAGATTTAAAATAACTAAACATGTCGAACACCCTTGTAACGCATGTCTCCTCGTCTTCACCTTTTAATCACAATTTCGGTGCACCTCTCAACGCGGTCCCGGGCCGACTAAAGCTATGGCCGCGCGCTCGACGTAGTACAGGAAGAGAGGGTAGTTGGGAGTTGATATTATCGGGATGTGGGTAGGAAATGACTACTCATTGTCACAGTACGAAGCGATTTTGAACGAAATCGGACCGAACTCACAGAAATCTTTTTTTTTTGGCTTTCTAGAATTCTACTAAAAATATTTTTCTGTGTTCGATTCGCTTTCAAAACCGCTGAGCGCAAAGGCGTAAACGTTCAAGCGACAACGTATTACAGGTGGAAGCCACATTGTAGGAAATTTATGCCCGCCGGTCCCATCGCAATGCTGTCGGCGTCTGCGTCATTTCAAATTTACGACAGTTGCGGCCTGCATACAGGAGGCTCTAGCTGCTCACTTCCCGCATCGATCACCCTTTATTACTCTCGTTCAGCCGACAGCAGTGTCTAGTGAAAACCGATTATCTGGGAGGTGGAAAATTGAGAAAATATCACAATAGGCTAGAGATAATAAAAATAGGAGTAATAATAGCCGTGGGGTGGTGGTAAAGGGGATACTTTTATGATGCGAAGTTTTCGACGTGATTTCAAAAAGCAATTACTGCCGTTATTATTATATCGGTGGTTCCTCTGTCTACCCCCTCGGGGATTATGGACGTGAGAGTTATGCTATATATTCTGCATGAGTTTTTATATCGACCCTTCTTTTCTTGTACGGGAGGTTGCTAAAAATGCAATTCTATACAATTTTAAGGTTGAAATTTAGTTTTCGGTCAAGGAAATACATTATAAAATATGAAATTTTGGAGCCTGTATCTTGTTCTGTTTATGACCTAGATGGCCGTGACAGACAGACAGATAACTGAGCGACAGCAATATAGCGCCGTTTTCCCTTTAGGGTACAGATCCTTAAAAACTATAGGCACATTAATGTGCCAGGCAAATCGTTAATTCAAATTTATAGCAGTAACGGTACACGCGTGGATGTTCCAGTGAGCGCTCCCATCGATCTGCAGTTATTTTATTACCATCGTTCTATTGGTAGAGCGGATAACATTCACTAAAATCGATTATACATGCAATTTAATTACAGGACGTGCATTTTAAACAATTGTGCATGAGCCATGAAATTAATTAAATGTTTTCCCAGAAAGTAAATGTCGATTAGGAATTAATGAAATGGAAATAAATAATTATGTTTATGTATAATTTGACATTTTGTAACACCATGTAGGTTTTTTATCGTATAAGGAGATCAGATGAGCCACGCAATGGTTAACCATCATTTTTAGTTACCGTAGCTTATAAACATCTCACCTCAGTATAAAGTTATTAGAGGGTTTTCGATGCGCTGCTAATCTTTAGGACTTAAGGCTGTCACAACCCTGCACCGGATCGCCTCCGTATCGCCTCGCGGTCAACCAGGCGTCAACCTGGCGCAGGCACGTAACCGGTGCTCAGCACCTCCGAGGTGTCGGCGCGGCTAAGCCTGGGCGACGGCTAGCCGTAACCTGGGGGAGGACTATAAA
Organism: Hofmannophila pseudospretella; assembly: GCA_947369225.1. NCBI lineage: Eukaryota > Metazoa > Arthropoda > Insecta > Lepidoptera > Oecophoridae > Hofmannophila > Hofmannophila pseudospretella. Next base: position 7,614,340 of record OX376330.1, on the reverse strand, counting down.
ACCGATAAAATAACAGGCGGTCGTCACCAGCTTGTCTCGAGGCGAGGCGATGCCGTTATCATGTTTATTAGTGTACGTTGCAGTATGGAGTTTCATACAAAGAATACTAAACGGCTCGAGTTGAGGCGACGCTGATCAGGTGCCGGAGTGATATGTGTGCGATAACCTTTAGATGGAGTGCCTCATGTGGCGGTAAATACCTAAGTTCTCTTCCCTTCAAACCTAAAGCATTGCTACTTTGCAGCAGAAATAGGTAAAGTGTGGTACCCAGACTGACTCTGGACAGGGCTATACCACTTTCAAAGGATATAGGTACTCGTATGCCCTGACCAGGAATATAAAACCCTGTCAATAGGGCGCCATTAGTAGTTTTATAATCTGTATTACGAGTTCGCTATGAAAGAAATAGTGGCGAGGGTTTTTATTTCCTGTGGTCAGGGATTATATAGCCTGTGGAAATAAAGAACTAAATGTAAATAGACACTATGTTGAACTGATAAAATTAATATTTCACGTACAGATAATGCTTTCGTCTTTCCTTACTAAATTGAATAAACAAAATGTACGTATTGTGATATTGCTAGAAAATTCCATCTCGTTGTACCGTTTCCTCTTGAGGCTGTATCTAATGTCAGTCTATTGAAATATTCTATTTTTATTTTATTTTTATTTTACCTCCCAGCTCTGTCAGTGATAACAGAAATCAGGAGATATTCTTACCATTCTTCTTCTAGGTCGTATGGTTAGTTTGACAATCCATGGTAGCCCTGACCAAAAACTAAAACACCCTGTCAAGACGCCATTAGTAGTTTTATAATCTGTGTTAGGGAGTATGGAGTTCGCATTAAAATAGCGCTATTTAATTCCGCAATGTATTGTAGAATACTTATCATCGTACCCATATAAGAAATTTGTTATAAGTACTTTATATTACAACCTCGATCCGTACGTAAAGTTCAACCAAGAATCTAATAGAGCTATGGAGCAAGTGCCAGCAGTCCTTTTATAGGCTGTGTGTGTGTGTGTGTTTGTGTATGTAAGATATTTTGGTCTAGTTCGGATTATTCTGGAAAAAGCAAATAAGTAGTCATTATTATATCTTTTAATATTTAGATCAATAAAGTATCCAGAACTCCATATTTCTGTGATCTGCAGCGTCTACGGTGAAGCTACAATATGCTACGAAAGGCTACGAGGACTCTACGAAATTCTACAATTCAATGATCGCGTTCTCCAGTCGACCAAAATATATGTGCTCTGAGTGTGTATATGCACCAAACAGATTCTTGTATGTTGTTTATAAAAAATTTAAAAAATATATATTTAGGAGATATAAATAATAACACTAAATTAACAATTTAATAAACCGCCGATGTACTATTGTGGCCTTCTCCTTACATTTTCCTTATCGTTATCAGGTTCTCAAGGTTCCAAATGTGGGAAGGGCACCCTGAAGGCGTGGGGACGCTCCGGGCTTTGCCCTACGCGGAGCCCGACCTTCGGCCTCGCGATGGCTATCTTAAAATGCCTACCTCCACACCATTTTCATTAAATTTTTAGCAGCCATCGTTATTTTATTTTTCTCTTCTAAGGTCTCAAGATTCCCTACAACTTTAGTTAGAGAAGACCCCATCTAATTATTGTAGTTTCGGTGGACTGATATCTTCCACATTCTTCCAGTTTCATATTATGAAATTGAAATTCATTTACTTTTCCTGGTCATCATCCGATCCTCAAGGTTTCAGATGTCGGATACACACAATGAACCTGATACCTGACCCCATCTGACATCAAAGATATTCCAAGATCTTAGAAACCACTTGTCCAATTTTTATCAAACCGAGCTAAGAACAAACTTCTCTATTAACTAAATAAAAACGGATCCAAACCGGATCAGCCATTGTCAAGTTATGATGCCACAGACAAACGTGTCAAACTTATTTAAGGTTAAAAACGGCTACCTGCATTGCTAGTTACAAAAGATACGATTAGATGATGTTTATTCCTATTTCATATTCCCTGACTGTGAACCTGTAATCATTAATTATTTAAAAAGGTACTAATAAACATATCCAGAAAAAAGTGAGTTTTAAATATACGAGTATATACCTATTTTTAGTCAATTGTACTAATAAATATGACACTCAAGGAATATAGTACTCCAATAACAAGATCTCGTATATTAAGAGCGTAGGTGGCGTCGTGGCTAGGACGTCGGACTCCCATGCGGGAGGTCCGAGTTCAAAATCAGGCAATGCCATGTACCAAAAGAGTTTTTCGTTTTTTTCGAAAGTCTTACGTACATTCACCGACTACTCTGACGATGAAGGAAAACATCGTGAGGAAACCTGCACACTGAGATAACCAGTATGTGAAATGGGGAAGGCAATGGCAAACCACTCCATTAAATCGTTTTGTGTGATTAATTCCTTAAATTGATCACGATCCTCAGCAATGAGGAAAACTACTAAGAAGTAGAAGATAACAAGATCACAGTTTCCTTTGTAGTTTTATGAGTTATCATAACTCAAACAAGCACTTTTTCCTAAACCATAAAGTGCTTACACTAAATGTTATGCCAGCATTATTCAGGCCGCCCGTAGGCCTCTAACATGGTTTAACAACGGCTGTCGAATGAAAACAACCGAAACCGACTGCTTAACCTGCTCTCCGAGCCACGGAGGAGCTCAGATAAAATATGCCACTAGGGTCACCCATCCTGGTACTGACCGCGCCCAACGTTGCTTAACCGGCACAATCACTTTCGGACCGTGCACGCAACTAGGCCACGATCTCCTCTAATATTGTTAGAAGTGTAGAAAGTAAATAGAAAGCCATTGCTTTCAACTCGATCAATCGGGGGCTTACTTATCCCTCCCGAAAAACACATTCCCCCTTAATGATCTCAATTTGACGTAAAGTGTTCTTCGCAACAAAATCAACCGGGAACGAGGTCATTCCCGGAACAGTGTTTCCACAAGTTAACTGAATAAATAAAGCTTTTATGTTATTTTTTCCTTCAAAGAGAGGATTTGGGCAAAATCGGTTAGTTCGTCAAAGGGAAATGTTGGAATCGATCAACATTATCAAAAGTTATCCAAGCTGTTACATTCAACGGTTTTAAATAATTTTAGAACGTTGCTGCTCTCCTTATTTAATATTAAAAAAATATGGACACAAAGGTGTTTTTAACTAATTTATGGCGTCGAATCTGGGGCGCCGCCAACCTTAAAGCTACATGAAACTGTCACGCTCACTCACATGTGAAGGGTACAGGGGAAGAAAGATCATTGTCTATTTTTTCCGATTTTGAGTTAACAATGCCATCTAGTACAACATTAAAAAGCTTTTTGGCTATGTAACCGAAAACAGTTAAAATGAATCAGTGTACACATGGGACTCAAAAAATGATAGTATGGATGTTTTTTTTATTAAGGCAAAGGGAACTGAGCCCATACAGCCATGTCTGATGTAAACAACTCTTGCAAGTCTTCATTAAAATGCTGGTGTGACACATTTCAATGCTATCTGGGAGAATCTTCCACGCTTCTGCACCATCCGAACCAAAGAAGAAGGCGTCCCGGACGCAGTATGGCTCTTCAAAATCCAGCCAAGTACGGATCGGGCTGCAGCGTCTTATTTGACTTTACTTCACTGTCCCACAAATTAATCACATTTAGTAGATTTTCTTCGAATAAAAAACACCATTCTTACTTGAAAAGCACTACTGTAAAACAATTTGCAAAACAATGAAAAAAAGCTGGTGTGGACGCGACAAAAGCGCGGGAGAAACCGATAGTATGGATGTACGCATAAAAGATCATAGTCACCACTCTTGTATCAAAAAGGATAATTGTCTATGGATCTTTTTACCACGTTTGTTGACATCTGTTATTCAATCTTATTTAATCGGGTCTGTGAGTAATCAAGTAGCTGTGCCTAATATTCAGGGCATACAAAAACTCTACAATAAATCCATTGCAAATTCTAAAGAAAAATATGTGTATTTTCAATGCTTAAAAAAGTTTTGTAAGCCTGATGCTCAAAATTTTTATACACAGTTATATAAAAAATAAATTGACAAATTTTGGATCAATCATTGGATTCAAAAAGAAAGGAGTGTACCCTATGTTATCATATATGTCTTATAGCTCCTAAATAGGTCATAGTTAGTACTAATTGTTTAAAGAAAGATCAAAGTCATGGACTATGACCCTTTTTGACAGTTTTATTATTTACAAATTTCAAGAGTTCTTTCATCGGTAAGTTATTTGAATAATTAAAAATAAGATCTAAATAAATAATTTCATTCACTTATAATATCATAAAAAAATATATTTTCATAAAATGTAAAAAGGATCATAGTCCAGTGACTTTGATCTTTCTTTGTGGTAATCCTAAGTTAAGAAAATGGTTTTTATTTATTCTAATTATAGCTTTAAGTCAAAAGTTCTTGCTGGAATAATTTTATTACACACATATTGTAGTATTAAAAGATACTTCATAAGGTTTTTAAATAAATTCTTTTAGAAAGTTAAATAAGTTTTATCAATTTTCTCATAACAAGCCCCAAGTGACAATGATCTTTCTTTCCCTGTACCCTTCATGTTTGATCGTGTAAGAGTACGTTTAGCGATGATTTAATTTGGCGAGTGATACAGGACTATTATTTATTCAGAGGTGACACGCCAGCATCGATGCCTTTGTACCGATAGAAGATGTGCCCTCTGTTCCCAGGAATGTTGCCGTAATAAACTATCCGTATTGCCAGTTTTGCCAAAAATTACTATAAATAACGGTCACGGAGTAAAATAAGCTCTTAAAACTTGACCAGAAATATAAAAACCCTCGCCATACTGCGTAATTAAATGAACCATTTTTTTTTTCATTAGGATCTCCATAACACAGATCATAGAAGTACCAGTTGTGCTCACATGACAGGGTTTTTGTTTTCTTGGTCAGGGTATACCTCTATGGGGTACTAGGTCAGCTAACCTCCAAGTGTGTCCGCCTGCTGCAATTCCCAGTTGATACGTCCGCTGGGAAGGGCAGTGGGTCGGGCCGGTGCACACCCGGGTCGACGTCCGGTGACTTCTCCTTGTGGAATCTTGCCGGGGGGCGGGCTAATAAGCTGACAGGGGAGGGCTCGACCGTTGCGCCCTCTGTACACGGGTACGGGGGACATGGCGGTCGAGCACGTCGGGTTAACCTGTCCACCTGCTGCGGGTCCCATTACGGGTGGGAAGAGCAGTGGATAGACAGGTTTATGTGGTCGATAGTCAGTAACTTCTCCTTGCAGATGGGGATCTTGCTGGCCGCCGGTTAATAACCTGACGACAGGGGCTCGTACGTTGAGCCTTCTGTTCCGTCGCGGAGGGCACAGCGAATGGGCATGAGCGGGTACTATCCCGACGAGAAGGGCTCTCCACGTGTCCCTCTGTTCTCAGAGGGCACAAGGATGGGCTTAATGGACAGGCCGGGCATCCGACTGTTCATGTCGTAAGCCCGGTACCGTGAGGACTGGGACCCGGGTGTCGCCTCCTCCCGGGAACCGGAATTCCATGTACCGGGACCGACCAGGCCCGAGACGGCCACGAGGAAGTGAACCTCTATAAAACAATTGCGAGGAGGAAGAAAACCTCAAGGAAAAAATCACACCGAGGAAGTAAACCTCAGGAAAAAATTGATGAGGACCTGGGTGACGTAACGGGGGTTTTCGTTGCCCGTCCAAGGTCTTCGCGTTGGCTAGGTGTATATGTATTCCATACACACCTTCAACCGGCGGATGGGGATCATAGTCCCCCGCGAAGGGTCTGCTTCGGCGGACACCGGTGGGGTTCGCGGTAGTGTGCGTGAGTGTTCCCGCGTCCCAGCTATTAATGCGGCGAGACAAGGGGTTTTAGTCGGTACAAGTCCGACAAACCCTCTTCACCTCCCCGTGGTGAAGAGAAGCTCACGAGAGTTTCCCCTTGAAAAAAAAAGGGTATAGGTACCTCTATGAATCAAAAATTTTAAAAACTCTTTCGCATTGTACGAAAAATCCATGTACCATTACATATATATCGCGACCATCACACTGAGGGGGTATTGATGAACTAAACCGCCCCGGGTAAAATAATATTGCCTTTCCACCAAACATAAACATAACCCTTATTCAATAGACAGAAAGAGACCTTTGCAAATAGAATATCGAAAAAAATTATTTGTTTACGCATTATTTTTAATATGCGATTGGTTTTCGTCTGAACCCGACGCTTTCATCAATCATTGAATATCTTTTTATTTTTTTTGCGAGTCGGTTTTAGTCCTAAATTGATGGAAGTAAACGCGATGGGTGAACGAATTATTGCATACCTACAATATCGTAATAAATATAGCATACCAAATAGCATAAATATAAACCCTGGTCGAATACAGTTATAACGTGATCTGCAGTCCAGCAGACTTTGAACTACGAGTATGTACTTCAAAAAGGTATTAATCAAAATCCATAACTAGAGAGTCAAATAAATAGTATTCACACTCTGTGTCGTTACTCGGTAGAACTTTATTTTATTAATGGAAAATAAGGTTTCCGCTTGAAAATGACGAATTGTTGAAACCGGTCGCGGTGGATTTATTTGAATATAAATAAAAAATATATATAATTAAGTGCTGAAAACCTTATTTTCAAGAAATTTTTTGATTTATAAATACAACAAAAGTGTGACGTTAGGTGCACAGCTGATGTCGGAAACTCAAATCTAAGAGGAAACGTCAGGACTTAAGTTTTTGTACAAATTATTTTAATACAATAATTTTTCATAATAATTTGTTAAATATTAATTTTATTTATTTATTTATTTGTCAAAAATGCAACTTAACAGAAAATATTCCAATGCGTTTGCATTTGTCAGATATATAATAAATAATAATAATATGTTACTGGAATGCACATCTATTAGATTAATAAAAACATTAGATTAACATGCAAAAATAATAATGGGAGACGGTTGTCGACGCTGAGAATTCTGGGTAGATGGTCCGGGAAAGTCAGTAACCAAGTATCTCTGGCCTCCGACTTGTGTGCAATCTCAACGGGACCCAAGGATGGGCCGATAATTTTTCCGAATAGATCACACGAACCATGTACAAAGGACAAAAATGCGGGTAAGACCACAGGTGATATCTTCCTGACCCCCTGACCCCCATAACGAACTGGAAGCGAGGCCTGACTCCAGGCTCTGTCGCTGAGAGGACAGTTTAAAATTTTGGATAAATTGAAATTAAAAGTATTTTTTTTAATTTGCGACAGTCCAACTCCAACCTCCTCCAAAGTCCAACATAGCTGACCTGATGGTAATAATATATCTGTAAAAATTGCACTAATAATACATGAATGTGTAAAAAATAATTTGTATGGAAACCCGAGTCGTTACGTAGCACCTTAACTTGCACGTATGAAAATTGACAATGTCGCTAACGGGATGGAGCAGAGTCGTAACTAAAAACATTAACAAAGGTTAAGTTACGTTAGGTTGTTGGTCTCCTGTAATAGGTTCTATCCGGCACTAGAGCTGGGATGAAAATAACCGGTATAGTCACTACTGGCTCTGGATCAGACCCCTGATAGATAGATTAATACTTGCTCACAAGAAGTTTACATTGGAAAGGAAACATAGAATAAGGGTACAAAGCGTTTAGAGCGATCTCTTCCAGGCAATCTAGGCGATAGAAGAATTATTAATAGGTTACCGGCAGTATAGTGCAGAAGAGTGAAATATGAAATATTTATTGGTTTATATACTTTTAATACATAACATAAGTAAAAGCTCGGTACGAATACCAAAATACTATGGCCCAATCCATAAAACAATCATTGATAAGTACCTACATAATAATATACCCCTGTTTCCGCATTTAGAACATTGACGTACAAAATAGAAGAAAATGAAACAACACAGACTTTACAATTACGCAACAGACTACTGCTGACTGGGATAAACAAATAACAGAACCCATTTGTCTTCCATTGCGATATTTATGATTGTCATTTATTATGAATAAAATCGATTGCGTTTTGCCGGCACCACTAACAAGACGATTTTATCTATACAAATGAGCAGTGCGATTCAGATTGAATCAGCGTTTCAGAACATTTATCTTTTGTGACCTAGTTTCATTGTAAAGGTTATATTTGGATACCTACCTAATTACGTTAGATATGTTATTTGTCTTATAAAGGGTTGAATAAAACAAGATGTGTGTGAGATATTAACGAAATATTTTTTTTTTATTTGAAAGGCCCTTTTATGCCATTATGAATGGAATATAACATCGTTCAAATGTCCGCCGCGGCTTCGAATGGTGGCACGAATCCGAGAGGTCCAATTTTCAATGACTCTGCTGCATAGATCCGGCTGAATCTGAGCGATGGCCTGTGTTATGTTGGCTTTCAGGGCAACGGTCGATTGTGGCTTATAGGTCTATTTGAAAGACCCTTTAGATGAAATCTTTAAGTAAAAAAAATACATTATTTATAGTTGTAAAATAAAATCCCACCAATTCATTATGGTTCCATCAATCGAATGTCAAATTGTGCTTAAAAAAAACAAGCCAAACAAACAAAAAGTACCTACGATTTTTAAAAACATTCTTTTTAGTAGAAATGACGGATGATTTATAGCAATTCCCTAGAGTCCAGGCACCGGCCAGAAGCGGCGAGGATATTCTATTAAAGTAAGTAATGCTGGGTAAAAACTATCACATTTTTCCTACTACATCACTCTTAGAATATTAAATATTTTAAAAATCCTAAGGCTCAGCGCAGACATAGGAGTGGAGACGCGACGACTTACACTTACACGATAACAATGTAAACGAAACCTTAAACTCTCATAAATACGGTTCAAATGGCATATTATATGTCTGTGTTTCCGCGCTTTGCGTCCTCACTACCGCCAGAGTCGCTGGATGCATGTTATTTTTAATGGTATTCTAGAGTAATAGGTAAGGTTTAGTTTATCAAAGCAAATCGCCGCGTCGCCGCCACTTTTTATAATCAACGATGGGCCTAAAATGGGAAACAACAGATACAACATAACGTTATGTATGAGACAACGCCTAAAGACATACCTATTATTACATCCACCCAGATTCATAAAAAGTACCTACCAAGTACCTGTCGGTAATCTCTTTAATGTACAATTAACTTCATAGGTTGCCTGGAAGAGATCGCTTTAAGCGATAAGGCCGCCTTTGTACATATACTACTATTCCTGTAGTTTTTACTTTTCCTGTGTTTGTGTACAATATACTGTTTCTATCTATCTATCAAGACCCTCTGAATCGAACCTTGACATAAGATTTTACGAAGGTGCACTGATAGAGTTATCAAATTACGAGTATATGACCAGAAAAAAAAAGTCATCATTCGAGGAAATGGAGGTGTCATTTTTTTCTAAACGGAAATTATAAAAGTATCTGTGGCATGCATCCTCCTGACAACTCAATTATAATCATGGTCTGAGTTTGCAATCCATCATATGTTCATCTAAAAGACACTTAATAATAAAGGACCCCGAAATCTACCCTGCCGTAATCCACGTCGGACCTTTTAAAAGGTCTGGATTAAAATCGTAATGAAGTAAGTAATCCGAATGAGGCGATGTGGAAAATTGCAAGAATTTCATTTCAGACAAAAAGCTCTTGGAATGAGGACAATTTTAATGACTGTGATCTCTTATTACCTCATCAAATTGTTGTAATGGTATTGATTAAAAACTAAATTTAGGAAAGGTCTTGATTATATAAGCAAAGATAAATCTTCCATAACAAAACAATAAAGTTTCTTACTATGAAAGTACTGTTGCCTATTAAGAAGCAATCCCAAAACTCTAGCAACCTCGGACCAATGTGTAATAATTGGTCCGAGCTAGCAACCGTCTTTTGTTTTTATTTGTAGGTTATATATACCTATTTTAATATCTATTTGGATTTTATGTTTTGCACTCGGCAAGCCACCTTATGGCTGTGAAAGGTCGAAAGAGCGACAGTAAGCAAAAACATTGGTTAAAAAGACAATGTTCTGCGCCCTTCCTAAAATCCAACAATCACTGAAAATACATAATTTTGTTCCAACCAAAGATTTTAAAATTCACCCCTCTGTAGATTGTTCGCTATAAAAGTTTTATAATGAAACCGCATCTGCCAGTTCGCATGCGATTGTAGCATCTTCCCATACATTAGTCGGTCACTGAAATGTCAAAAGTATGAAAGTAAGTGACCTATGGGTCAACTCCGTGGCTCGCTGTCACTGCTTTCTGTGGTTCCAATAAATACATTCATAACACATCACTAAATAAGTTCGTAAGGTGACTAATAAAACAACAACTTTTAGGCAAAATTCGATTTTATTCATCAACATAGTATTCTTCAAGAGTGAGTGATACATTCATTCCAACGTTTCTCTAATATTTCTTATAGAACGCCCTTGCCCTTCTAATATAACGATTTGTCCAACCCTTCAAAATACACTTCAGTTTCGGCAATCACCTCCTCATTGGAGCCATATCTCTTTCCGGCGAACATTTTTTTCAGATTTCAGAACAGGTAATAGTCGCTGGGGATAAATCTGGAGAATACGGTGGATACGGAAACAATTCTAAGTGTAATTTTGCATAATAATTGATGCCATAATAATTATAAATAATTACTTAGTTTCTGAATCGTCACAAAAATACATGAAATCACATTGTTATTGTACAAATAAGCAAAAATTAAAAGGATCTTTGCATACTGAGCTTCTCGCCAAATTTGTGAAGTTACTCTGCTATTCGCTGTTGTTTGGCTGACTAAACTTTCATACTCGATTTACTTCAAGTAGCCACCTGTGAAAACAAAACAAAAACTATATGAATAACGTTTTTGTCTCCATTAGATAACTAAATTAATTTTCTAATTGGATTAACGGTGAAGTGGGGAACTGGTATTATTATACTAATGAGAAGCAAGATAATGAGAAGAAGAGAAGAAAAGAAGAGAAGAGAAGCACGAGAAACCGATATGCAGCTACGTAATATCTTTCATTCAGCTGCATACTCGTACGTCTTCTCTTCACACAAGCGTTATCTGGAGGAAATGTAGAGGAACACGAGTATCTCGGTCGATAGTTTATGAATTACATAAAAACCAGTCATCCCTAGTCCCTTACTCCCCAGTTTTGGAAAACCAAGAGATAAAATTAATCTAAAGTTGCAAACTCTTACAGCTTGCAACTAATATCTTTCACTCTGCCGCACACGTCTTCTCTTCACACAAACACCAATTAAATTATTTTCTTTTAATTAGTAAGACAAGTAGCTGCTTTAGTTTTCCAAAAGATCGAATTCATCTAAAGTTACAAACTCCTGGGGCTTGCAGCTAATATCTTTCACTCTGCCGCACACGTCTTCTCTTCACACAAACACCCATTAGTCGCAGTTGAGTACATTTTTCGCAATTTCCCGCGATGCACACTCTCCGAGACTCTTTACTAGCGAGCGACGCGACGCCTCTAGGGCTTCCACAATACCTAAAACTAATGCAATTTAATTATTTATTGGGCCATAAATTGTATGTAAGTATGTGCAGGTATAGTAGAAGACAACCTCGGAATGCTAAAGACTTTATTTATAGTTGCTAGGCAAATTAAGAGCACGGCAAACGGACCGCTTACGGCGTTGCCATCCGTCATGTCTGACTAGAAACGAATCTTGACGTTCGCTTTACTGACACTGATAACGCGATAATTCCTTTCTATCATGGATCTATGCGATAGATCATAGAATATATAGCGGTAAATGTACGTACGATTTTGAAAAAATCGGAAAAACTCATTGGTACATGGCATTGCATGGTTTCGAAGCTGGACCTCCCGAATGGGAGTCCGGCGTCCTAGCTAATAGGCCACAGACGCTCTAAATTTACTTATGCAATGCGAATTTCATAAATTATATAATAAAGGCTTTTCAGCAAGCCTACAAATATTTTTTTAAAGTAACTTGAACATAGACCTTTCCTGTTCAAACAAATCGATGAACAAAAATATTTTGTTTTATTTTAATTACAATTAAACAACAATAGCTTATTTATTATAGGTACCTATAGGAATATCTACAAGGTGTTAAACAAACACTAACTACGTGCCAGCCCTACTCGGTCCATCTAAATTTTTCACTGTGACCGCAGTAATCTCATATAGCTCTGTTTACAGCGTCCCCTGAGTGCTGGAAGGCGATTTCTTCCAGTTGACTTATTGAATTTGTAGTGCTGAACTATGTTGTCAATGTTCGAACTGTTACAAGTATTATATCTTGATACAATTTCTATAACAGACCCGAAAAGTACGTTGTTTTCAAATTAAAAGCTACAATATTCTTTGCCACGTGGCATGGTGCGGGTGACAGCTGTAATTAGCTAGGACATGAGCGAGATAAACGTATTGAAGTTGTATATGCGCGTGAACGGGACGCACGGTGCCGGAATTTCATGAGCGCGAGTTTTTTCTTGACAATTCGGCGATTATTTCATAAACGGTGTTCAAAATTCATAACATAATTACCGATGTTTGACGTAGGGACATAGATTGTTATTTTAGTTCAAATTCCAAAACCTAAAACCATATAATAACCAAATGAAATAGGTTCTTTTTCGTAATAACATGCAAATACACTAATGTTTCGAATTTTATTTCTATCTTATTATACATGGCAAAGAGTTTAGAGTTAGTCATAAATTATTATACAATTTTATCAAACAATATCTTATGGTTGGCCATGCATTAAAGACAATCTGTATCACTCTCAAGATTAAAATGTGTCTACCCAGACTTTTTTCAAATAATTAATACTTCCCGTCGAAAATATCTGTGGACCTGGGATAACGATTATGGCACATTCGACATGCAAAACTCATGAAAAATAGCGCTGCATAATTGGAACCCGATTATGTCAGCATTTGCTATTCCCCCCTTTTGCCAAATATACATATACATAGAAATCGATATATTAGTTTATACCGTTCACTCACATAGACGCAAACATATGTGTGAGCGTATCAACACATTCCGTAGCCAATCGAGTTTATTCGTATGAACTGACAAACTTGAGTTCTTTCAACTATTGTATCTTGCACGTTCTAAGAGCTTAATGAGCTAAAAGTTTTTACTGCACTACCAACCTTTAAAACTAAGATGTCTATAAACTACCTAATTCAACTTAGTTGAAGACAATTCTGTTTGTAGAACGAAAAGAAACAAAGTCTCGTAATGGACAAGAAAAGAACCAAGACAAAGAAGAAAGTTCTGGACCACCCAAGGGTCCATATTTTTTTATTAACTAACGAGTTGAAAGCTTTATAACAACCTATGGCGAGGCCATTTCATTCTTCTCGAATCCACAAAAAAAAATTAGATATAGAAAAAAGCTCGCCCTTCCACCTATCCGCCTTCCAGTGACACATTGTGTTTAAAAATATAGAATTACGAGGGAGTCTTGAACCTCTAATAACATTACAATGAGATATCTATGGGCGACGGTGATCATTTACCATCACGTGACCCGTTTGCTAGTCTGCTTTCTTTACACAAAAGAAAAACATTACCCTCCTCCTACGGCAGTCGGGTAAAAAAGTACTTGGACATGAATATTATAACATTCAAGATTACCTTAAAATAAGTTACCTTCTCCAGATTCAGTCCTCATCTACGTTACCCCCAAACTGAATTCGGCCCTGACGAGGGCAGTAAAAACCTTCAAAGGCAGCTACTCGTAACGTGAAGTACGACGTAATACTTTTGCTTCAGGAACTAGTAATAGGATAGTTATTTATTAGCTGTTACAAAAAGAGCGAAGAAAAAGCCGAGAGAGGTAAGAAGATGGACGGTAAAGATCTTTTTTACAAACACTCCGTTAGGTATTCTACATTGGATGGAACTTTACATTGCTTAGGTTCTCTACATTGGGACTTATGGCTTTCGAATTAGAATGAATGTCAAAATTACAGTTAGACTCTTTTTATGGGGTATTCCTCTGGCCACGAGGCTGTTACAAAAAGAGCGAAGAAAAAGCCGAGAGAGGTAAGAAGATGGACGGTAAAGATCTTTTTTACAAACACTGCGTTAGGTATTCTACATTGGATGGAACTTTACATTGCTTAGGTTCTCTACATTGGGACTTATGGCCTTTGAATTAGAATGAATCTCAAAATTACAGTTAGACTCTTTTTATGGGGTATTCCTCTGGCCACGAGGCTGTTACAAAAAGAGCGAAGAAAAAGCCGAGAGAGGTAAGAAGATGGACGGTAAAGATCTTTTTTACAAACACTGCGTTAGGTATTCTACATTGGATGGAACTTTACATTGCTTAGGTTCTCTACATTGGGACTTATGGCCTTTGAATTAGAATGAATCTCAAAATTACAGTTAGACTCTTTTTATGGGGTATTCCTCTGGCCACGAGGCTGTTACAAAAAGAGCGAAGAAAAAGCCGAGAGAGGTAAGAAGATGGACGGTAAAGATCTTTTTTACAAACACTGCGTTAGGTATTCTACATTGGATGGAACTTTACATTGCTTAGGTTCTCTACATTGGGACTTATGGCCTTTGAATTAGAATGAATCTCAAAATTACAGTTAGACTCTTTTTATGGGGTATTCCTCTGGCCACGAGGCTGTTACAAAAAGAGCGAAGAAAAAGCCGAGAGAGGTAAGAAGATGGACGGTAAAGATCTTTTTTACAAACACTGCGTTAGGTATTCTACATTGGATGGAACTTTACATTGCTTAGGTTCTCTACATTGGGACTTATGGCCTTTGAATTAGAATGAATCTCAAAATTACAGTTAGACTCTTTTTATGGTGTAATCCTCTGGCCAAAAGGAATATCCCCTTTTTATTTGCTCTAGTAGTCATAAGGATCTAGGACTTCGCATATTATAGGTTCGTTTACAGAGTACTACTACTCCGGACTACCTTCAAGACCATAATGTTGAAATCCTAAAATAGAGAAATCAAATAATGTCGAATTCCCAAAATGTTGAATCTTAAAAAAAAATATTTTTATATTACTTTATCTATGGGCTTATGCAGCTTGAAATAAAGTTTAATTATTGTTATTAAAATGTTGAATTCTCAAAATAAAACACTAAAAAACATACAAGTAGTACCTATGCATCTACATTACGCCATAAAACATGATGTTGGGTATAACATACATTGAACTTAATAAATATTAATTGGAACATTATCTTTTGAAGGCGCCTCTTTTTTTGTCGCCGTATGAACTCCGTATATGAGATATTATGTAATTGAATTTATATTTTGGTATCAAAATAATGTCTTAACATATTATAATAGATAGTCATAAGTGTTTTTGTTTATTAAGCAATTAGCCATGCTAGGCATACTCAAATAAAACAAAATTCGCGGATTCTTTTTCACCCTTTATCTTAGTGATAAGGCTGCCTAAATTGTACTTCACTATTTCCTTTTCTATCTTTTGTTTTTTTCTATCTATGCAATAAAGTGTATTTCACTTTTACTTTACTTTATTTTTAGTCATAATTATATAGATAGATAGATAGATAGACACACGTTATTGTACACAAAATCAGGAAAAGTAAAAACTACAGGAATAATAGTACGATATGTATGTACAAAGGCAGCCTAATCACTTAAAACGATCTCTTCTAAGCAACCTCTGAAGTCAATAAGATTCGATGGTGCTCCATTATCTCTGCCTAGGTAGGGTAAGGAATAAAAACATGAGTTACAAATACAAACAGTTTGTGGCGACGCACGACGCGCGCCACTACGATACAGTACCTACTCACATCGGCGTAGAACGCGCTATCGAAATTTTCCTGGAACTTCGTATATATACGAGGTCCAAACATCCATAGTTGGACCAGCACATCTGGTCACCAGGCACAACACCCCGCCTGGTGGAATATCTTCCCTTTTCCCTTTCATACTACTGACACTACGTCAATTCATGTCCTCTCATAGCGCGTACCTACATTGGTACTGGTATTGGTACTTACCTACTGCTGGTACTATTAGGCACCTATACAAGGGTCTCAAACTAGTTAGGTTTATTGATTCCAGTAAAACAATCCTTGAAAATTCAATATTAATTACTTATTAATTGTTTTCAACTCTATTAAATACTTAATGTTACCACAGAGTAATAAACAGTATTCTGACAAATAAAGTATTTTGATTTGATTTGATTTTGATTTAAATACTGATGTGAAGTTGTGTAAAGTACTTCATAAAATACCCTGCCAAGTTGTAAAGAAATATCTATCCAAAAGCCGAGCCCTGTTCAAATGTCCATCACGAATCAGTTTCAAAGAAACCTTAATTACGCGGTTTCACAGCGAAAATTCATTGCGAGTCAAGCACCAAGTCTGCTAGCAAAGTAAATTACAATCTGTTAGGAACGGACTAAATAAAGAATCTACGAGTAACCGGAACTCTCGCTTCTTTTACCGCGTAGGTCTTATAATAGCGACTACTCGCCACCAGCTTTAATTAAACTTTTGCTTCATGTACTAAGAACAACTTTATCAAATTCTACTACAGCAGAACTACGAAAAGAAAAACTCTTTATATACTTGCCTACTAGTTCTTAGTAAATAGTAAATAGTGGCCACTATTTAAATAGTCGTAATTTAATTTGGAATTTAACTTGCCTACCAGTTTTACAACGTACGTAACTTTGTAAAACTGGTAGGCAAGTTACAAAAAATAAATAGGCTAGTTTTTAGTTAAAAAAAATATATAGTTCTGGCCGGTTTTTTAAAGAATTTTATATTGTTGAGGCTATTTGACTAAAAAAAACAAAAATTACCTTATGGATTTCCAAATTAAATTTCGACTAAATAGTGGCCAGTACAAATTCACAAAATCCTTTTTTCTATTTCCATATGGTAAATTGTTCAATATGAACCACAGTCAGTAACACATTACGTAATGAATATCGCGGCATTACCACACTGCGAACCTACATTACGATACCGCCAATTCAATGAAGAAGGTACAAACAGAAGTAAATTTATTAATAGTTTCATGAAATTTGATACAAAATTAGTAGTTTATGAAAAAAATTATCATGAAAATTTAAAAAAAAAATTTTTTTTTATTCTGACGTCTCGAGTCGACAACTTGGACCACGCACTGTGGACGATAGAGTTTTGAAGAGCTGTCATGGCATGTTAGACGCTTCACAATAGTTTGTATTTTCAATTATTTAGGTATTTCATGGTCGTAGAAAATGTATTAATGCAACTCTATGTAAATAGCCATTGTTAATCGTTTTTATTCTATTGTGATACTCGCTACACTCATATCAAAACTATAAACTCATTTTACAATGGCTGTAATTACGTGTCAGTTCCATAAAATACTATTCTCTGATCTCCAAAACAGGTTTTTTTAATCCACATACATGCTCTTTCAAATGCAAACTTCACGGTGATTTCTCGGCCACAGATTGCGATTAGCGTGATGAGTGGATAGAATATCGTGGTAGAACATCCATGCCTCGTGCGCGAGACAATCATGTAAAAGGACATGCATTCAGTGCTTCCTGATAACACGCGTGTTGGCTGAATGCCTATTGTCAGGCGATGTGCTGTCCGATGCGTTCGTTGCATGCTTCTGCCGCAGACTCAGTTTATCCTGTTTGTAGGAGTATGACAATAGTAGGTACCTATATCGATTTGTGAACACACAAGTTAAAAAAATACATTCCAGAATCAAGTTTTGTTCTTTTTCTAAGTTCTATAAGTACTTGAATGTTACTACTACCTACTTTTGGGAAGTGTAGACCCACACTTCTCAAAAGTAGGTAGGTATTGCGCTAACTGTTAACTCTCGATATCAATCAAATCGAATCAAAATGTTTTTATTATAAGTAAGTACCTTGTAAGTAGTACATTTTTACAACGTCATTTTTTACTCTACCATCTTCAGCATAGGTAGTTCCCACTTTTCGCCGTAAGATTTGGTGGACAAACGTTATAGGTAGGTATATCATCACAGGAAAAAAGAAAATAATTACGTCGTTTGTGGTCAATCTATACTTACTTATTGCGGATTTATCCGTCGTTGACTGTGAAAAGATTAAATTCGTAAGCCAATAGTATACTTACCAGGTGAACCCGCATGCCAGGAAGTTCAGAATGGAACGTCATCGAACGGAAATTGCACAAGCACGAGCAAACCAACGCGAGTTATTTCGGTGAGTGACGTTGCTGGTTGCTTGCCGCCTGCAGCAAATTGCAGTGATTGCTCATATGAGCATAGACGATATCGTCTGTGCTTGGTGGTATTCGAAATGTCGTCTTATAGCTTAGAAAAGGCCACATTGTAACTGCGTGAGCACATCGAACAATTTAAAATTTATGAGCCTGTAAGTAGGCAATGGAGAAGATTCACCTCGCAAAAGCAATCTTGTTTAAAATTGAAATAGATTCGGAGGTTATTTTATGAGAAATTGTTCTAAAACTAGACGAAGTAGTTTTTGGAATAAGGTTAAGTAGTTAATACTTGAGGTTGTTGGTACTTGGTGAAACTTGTAATACATGATTAGATTCAAATAATATACTGTTTCACAGGTTTTTACTGTATTTTAGGTATTTGTTTATAATAATTGTCTTAACTACATGCAGGTAGATAAATACAGCTTTGCGTTTTGTTTTTGCAATTACTAATAAAATGTCAAGTTACGTTCCAAAACACATTAATAATATTTTGTATGTCAAATTAACTAAAGTACATTATTGTTCTTTATTGCACATCTTACCTTTATGTAGTTAGGAATAACGTTGTGGTTTTTGCACTGTACATTAAACCAAATAAGTTGGGTTTCTTTCTTGATCTTCAATTTTTGTAACTTGTAAATAACAACCAATTCAGCCGTACTTGCTTTCTTTAAATGGTTAATACTTGCGGTTGTTGGTAATTGTCTCACTCGTTAAGGACAAATAAAATAACTTGGCTGACTTTCTATCTATTCTAACTTAATAGACGGCGATAGGCTCGCCATCTATGATGTTTGTCCACCAAATCTTACGACGAAAAGTGGAAACTATCTATGATGAAGGTGATTTCTATGTCTACCCCATTGGAGTTATGTATGTGTGTACTTACCTACATCGTACGTTTCACCGAAAATCAAATAGTCGAATTTCAATAGAGCGATGACAATTCGTCCATAGTTTAAAACATTGACGCATCAATAAGTAATTAAGGTTGCGAAAAGAAAAATAATTAAACAATAACTGAAATCTAATATTGGAATGGAAGCAGTCTTTTACACCTATTGTGTATTGAGACAGGTATATATAGTTGGGCAATGGAGACAGCTGACTCACCATTACGTACTGTGGCGTCGTGTCCCCGGGCCCTGACTGAAAACCAGCGCTGCGGCGGTGGCTAGCATCTAGCCATATCGTCACAGCATAATGCTGAGTCAGGGACCCTTTTGCCACATATGCAAGTTCATAATTGTAAACTTACTCTAGAAAATGTAAAAAAGTAGCTCTTACCTGAAATGTAATCGTGTTATGTATATGTGTGCAAATAAATTTTAATTCATTCATTCATAGGTTGAGACATGCTTTGCCAAATACCTAAAATATCGATATAATATATCGATATTTTAGGTATTTGGCAAAGCAAATATGTCGATGCTTTATACTTACGTCGATTAACAATTATTGTTAAAAAATTGTAGAGAACTCTGGTTACATTTGGGTTCATCGTCATCATCAGCCTATTAATGTCCCCACTTTTGGGCCACAGACTTCCCCTTGCACAAGGGGGTACGGGCCATGATCCACCGAGCGGGCCTAATGATGATTGGTGGATTTCACACGCCTTCGGAAATTTTCATTTCCTTAGACATGCAGGTTTCCTCACGATGTTTTCCTTCACCGTTAGAGAAGTCGGGAAATGTACGTAAGTCTTCAAAAAAATCTAAAACTCATTGGTACATGGCATGGTTTCTAACCCGGACCTCTCGCAAGGGAGTCCGGCGCCGTAGCCACTAGGCCACCGACGCTCTTTTGACTTTTGACATTTGGGTTACATAGCAACAATACCTGCCCAGTTATATATTTTTTAATAGGCAGTTTACTATTTTGGCGACTGTACTACGCACAAGGAAGTTCCTGACTACGCACTACCATTTCTATGGTACATCGTCACATTTTTCTATTGCCGCTGCTATCTCTAAACATTTTCGATTTAGGTACCAATTTAGTCGTAAAATAGCCGAAGTTTACGCCATGAAACGTGATACAGGTACACAAACTTACAAAGTCACTGTTCAAGAACAAAGTAATCGCTTGGTTTTCTTTGTTGTAAGCGATTTACGATTTTCGCTTCGGTTTCGCCCCAAGGCGACCTTACGTGATTTTGCGAAAATAGCTTGCCGTGTGTTTGCTACACATAATCTAGGTAGAGATAATTAGGTTAATTTGTTTTGAAAAGGGTTCGGCGAAAAACTGCGTTAAAAATTCGTATTTAATTTTAATATTCTTTTTTGCTCGTACTCATAAGTGAAACTCCGGGTATCTTTTTTTACGAATCTTTTTGTTGTTTCGTTATTATAAACATACGACATTTATGTCTAATATTTTTACCCGGTGGAAATCTATAAGATCCGGAAGGTGATATAAGGTTGCCTGGAAGAGATCGCTCTTAGCGATAAGGCCGTCTAAATTGTACTGACTATTTTTGTTTGTTTCTATCTTTTTTTTGTTGTTTTCTATTTGTGCAATAAAGTGTATTTTACTTTTTACTTTTACTTCTGTTTGCAAAGAAATGTAGTGACGTTGTCATTCCTCTTGTCATCTTTATACTTATCGTGATTTTTTGCATATTAAAGCCTAAATATTTAAGGCGTATCTTATTTCAATTTAATACGCAAGATTTTTTTTAAAACCATGGATAGATTTCTTCGACCCGAACGGTTCGATGCCGACCCGGCTAGCAGTACTGCGAATGCTCCCAGCATTGGAAGAGGACCTTCCGTAACATTCTTTCCGCTACACTTTCCGCTCAATTTCAAACGGCTTGTGCACCTCCAGCAGCGGGGCCAGCGCCACCGCCAACGACGACCGCTGAAGCTTCATGGGACCAGGTTAAACTACAATTGGTAACTAATCACGTATCGCCACGCATATACGCCTATGTCAGCGAACGTACACGTTACGACGAGGCAAACTGTCTATTAGACAAAATATACGTAAAACCAAAGAATATAATTTACTCAAGACATATTCTCGCTACAAGAAGACAGCGTGTTGACGAATACATCGATGCATACATGCAAGTTTTAAAGAAACTCTCTAAAGATTGTGAATACAAATCTGTCGACGCGAAGACTAATCGTAATGACAGTATCCTAGACGTATTTATCTCTGGCATTAACTATAACAAGATCAGACAAAGACTATTAGATAATCTTACACTCACACTAGACGATGCTTACAACCTAGCTCTCTCCCTAGAAACGACTGAAGTGAATTCTCAAAATTTGTATTACTAAGTTTTATTTATTGTATAAGGTGAGCAGACGAGCGAACGGACCATCTGATGGTATGTGTCACCGTCTCGGTGGTCAAGTTTAACCATTATGTATAGGGTATGTTTATAAATTGATGGTCAAATGTGAAAACTGAATTAAAATTCGTTGTAAAATAAAATCAGGCAATCAAAAATCAAAACGATAGTAAGAAACGGCAGTAAGTTTTATGACGTTACTGTTCTCTAGCGCCCTACAAGCAGGTCCTGGTTGCATATAAAGGACTGTTTTGCTAGAAAGGGACAGAGCATCTGTCTAATTATAACTTTAACCATTAATATCTCTTATAAAAAAATAGGTTAATACCGTATTACCTGCTTATCCTAGTTGCAACATGGTCCTAAAGTGATGTTGGGCACGGTCAAGACCAGGGTGGATGACCGCTTGTGGCACATTTTTATCTGAGCCCTTCCGTGCCTCTGAGAGAACGTTAAACTGTCGGTCACGGCTGCTGTCATCCGGCAGTCGTTAGGCCATGTTATAAACCTACGGGCAACTTGAATAACTCCGACTATAGTTTGGCCACTAACCACATGACAACAAAAAGATACTTTGCTATAAACTAAATTAACATTTTGAAAATTGAACAGTTGAAAGAAAAAGCGGAAATAGAAATATTTGGGGCTGTTATTAGATCCCAGCGAATACGGCGCTCTATAAATGTAATCTAGTGCAGTGTTCAAAATAGACTTTATTTATGTTCTACAAGAAAATCTGAAATAAGGATCGAACCGGAGTCCCGATCGACAGCTTATAGCATTAGTTACGTGACTTTGAGAAATGAGATTTTAAATTAATTCCGTCCGCGTGGCGCACACGTTGCTTCCCGCCGTAAATAACTTGTAGTTTACTAGGTAACAACACCCTTACATATTGACAGGTGACAGGGTGCAAATACTCTTATACCACAGAGTTACCTTACCAATAGAAGCCTTATACCTAGACTGTAAGCTGCCAAAGGAATCCATAGTGTTCTTTGTAAATCGTGAGTGTTTGAGAATATAGGGAATTTTCTTAATTATTGAAAATATACAAACTTTGCAATTTTATGCTCGTATTTTACATTGTCTCTTCCGAAGGAATACGGTCGAATATTCATTTAAATTTTTCGTCTCATATAAAGGCTACCATTAATAATATTCTCTTTGCAAATAAATGCTGTGATATTTCACATATTAAGTTCAAAATTAAATATTAAATTTCACTGCAAAAGCGATCGTCCATATTTTAAAATGATAAACGTGAGTAATCCGCGACAAATGCCGAAAGATCATGAAGAAAATTTGCATAAAATTTAGTCCATCCCAACTCGAGGCCGGCAACAGTGAGAGGGTTTTTTATGTGGTCACATTAGGGGACATTACGCGATACGCGGCCGCTCCCGTTACCGTTTACTGTAATAATATTTTTCAAGCTGTTGAGTTGCTTTTTATTTCGGGGCTCGACGGCAAATGAGTTTCTAAGCGTAAATAAATCTTTTGCCCTCAGTCCGTAAGAGGAAACTTCCATTATTATCTTTTTGTCTCAGGCCGTAGCTGCCAGAGAGAATCGGGTAGCGGGTAGATGAGCGTATTACAATAACTATTCCACTCGACTACCACTGAATTATGGACTGCGGCTTCTAAAGTCAGAATAGATTACCTACTAAAATACTAGCTGTTAGTCCGTGACAGTTTTGTATGGTCACGGATCTATTTGTTTTTACTACTCTGGCTGAAATACGAACTTGACTGTATTTATCCCTAAGGATTTGCTCTGCAATATTTGAAGAAATTTTGTCGTTTGGAGTAAGTTAGAAGCATTTATATCATCACACTCACAGACAACCTGTGTACTGGTAGTCCAACACATTCTAACACCATCTAATAAGAATAGAATGGAATGAAATGGAATACCCTTTCCATTTATAATATAGGTACAACGTGTCCCAAAAATCAACGCCAATCCCGCAAGAGCTGATAACTATTCAACAGCTCACGATGTGACAATGGATCAAGTTTTAACCTACAATCGGTCATAATCATTACCCGTTATCTATTCACTACACCCGTCCCAGCCGAGCGCGGCCTAACCAGGCTACCTTAAAACCGTTGGGTTTCATTACGGACCAACCGCCGCCGCCGTGTATTTTTGATTGTATGAAGTAGCTGGTAACAATTTATACCTACTCGAAAGGGCGGATTTATCTAATTAGGTTTTTATTAGAGGCTGTACGAATAAATCAGTAGGTACTTACTCTTTAAAAAATATAGAAAATTACTCATTGATTATTTTATCTCTGTAAATATAAGTAGCAGTAATTGTTCTCTAAACAATAATAAAAAACGAACTACTTCACTTTCCTGTTAAATACGTCATTTACAGATCCTTAAGTAGATAACTCGTTTTAGTGCTACAATCTGCCCTCTATTATAGGTGCCGGCTAGCAGGGTTCTAGGACAGTGTGCAGATGAAGTAATAGAGGAAAATTAGTAATAGTAGATATTATATTTATCAGGAACTGAACAACACAATAGTAGAAAATAGGTAGTAGTAGGAGACAATTTTATGAAACGGAGAAACGTCCGTTCAGGACAAAATACAGAAAGAAAGTGAAAACAATGAAATTAATGGAATAATGGAATTTAGAAATGGAATGGGAATATAATTTGAATTTTGAAAATATAGATGAAGAAATGAAAATGCCAACACGAAATGAGGTGAGATAAACGCTAACAATGAGGTTTAAATTGATGGCAAGGAGGTTGATATGGACGTTGAAGTCGACATCATTACATTAGGAACCCCCTAACGTCAGTAGTACCATTGACTACCTAAGTACCTATATATCGTAAAGCGTTTATTTTCCGCAACCTTAAAAAAACGAGTTCTCAGAACCACGAGAGTGCCCATCTCTACCCTCCATCGCCACACCGTCGTCACATCTACAAGTTATTTCCAATATCCGGCGAGACGCCGCAATATTTCACCTCACTGCGATGTAGTAATAAAATACAGTATATTTTACCACGCGAGCCAAGGAAACGTTCACGATACAGACTACCCTCACTTATTATTGTTATTATTATCATCAGCGTCCCCACTATTGGGGCACAGGATTCCACTTATACGATTATGGGCCTTGATTCACCTTTCGGGCCCATTGATAATTAGTTAGATACGCCGCCGATTTTTAGAATTCCGTAGCCAACTAAGTACCTTATAGTTGCACCATGTCTATCTGTATGTACGAGTATGATACTTTTGAAATGCAGCAACAAAAAATAATTGATTAACACCTCGTAGTAATACATAATACATTCAAATGGAATTATAATTGACCCTGTACCAAAGTACCCAAATTTGTGAAATGGAACTCGACAAAGTTATGTCGTAATTAATTTGGAACAAATTGTACTAAATCGACCGCAACTTATTCTACGGAACCGAGACGTTCTTAGCCGGTATTTTACCCGAGATATAACCTACAGTTTCCTAGCGTAAGTCTCCGTAAAATCCAGTAATGTTGTAATGTGTAAATTCACTATAACGTATATCAGGGCAAGCGACTGCGATCGCCAACCCGCAGGCGTAGCGCGGCGATTATGGCATTACCTCTCATGGATAGCGCACAAAGAAAACGGCCCCCAGTTCCCGGCCGCCCTACTATTCCTGGTCACGGTAGCGGCCACGATCTGCGCAAGGTGTCTGGCAGCGACTGGATGAGAAGAGCCGAAGATCGGGCTCAATGGCGCGCCCTGGGAGAGGCCTATGTCCAGCAGTTGACTAGAGTAGGCTGTTGTAGATGATGATGATGATAACGTTCATGGCATGTTTAGCTGGAATCTGGAATCGGACCCAGACCTCTACGCCTCCGACACTCTTAACAATGGCTCCTATATAACTACCTATTTGGAACTTAACACATGCTTAAATTGCTTAAAGCCAGCGAAACGTGTCCCAAATGGCGCCAATTAATTATTTCGCCTATCGGTCATTTATCATGCCCTGTCCTCGAATTAGAATCCATTTTTCCCAGCGTTTCCTCGTGGTCATACTGATTAGTGATACTAGTGTGACCACGAGGACTATGTTGTCCAAGTGTTGGCAGAATATAGTCGTGTAGTTGACGTAGATATAATATTAAACAGATAATAGATACAAAAAATTACAAATATTTATACTATCCGTCGGCGTAGATTAATATTATACCTATAATACCATTGTACCAATCTTGCTACGACAGTGTAGCAAACCCGTAGCTCATCCATTGAGTTCTGTCAACGGCAAAGAGTGCATTTTCCATATACCCATAAGGGGTATGATCGCGCACGCTATATAGCACTGCCATTCGTAAAAAATACATTACGATTTATTTAAAAAACTCATTGAGATCCACTCCGACAGGATAAGTAGTATTTTTAATGTTAATAGGGATTTAACGTGCATGATGGAAACTGCAATATTTTTTATACATTTAAACAGTTTAAAACTTGTTTGGCTCGATCAGAGTGTTAAATTTCTAAAAAAAATATTTGATTACTGGTATCCTTTACTTAAGTCACAGCAGTGCGTCTTGAAAACCAAAATTCATATTTTTCACCCACCTTTCCTAAATTCCATTCATCAAATCCAGAATCCAATCAGACTACTAAATGAGACGATACATGAATCAAACTCGTGCTATTTTTTCTTCTATTACCTAGAAAAGTACAGGAAAGGCAGGCAACAAGTTCAATCGCCTAAAGGATGCGTTAGATAAGTTTTTATTTTCCATCACTGCGTAATACATTTGCTGAGTACATAAAGGCAACAATAACACCTATCTACCTAAGTATATGATATGTCAAAAGATATTTTTCTGTGAAATACTGTGTTTAAGGATAAGACGAAATGCTAACACAAATCTACTTTCGAGCAGAGATTGCTTCATCGTCAATCGCAGCAATCGCTCTGAACAAGTTGTGCAAACACTCCTAGGCGCGAATTCCATTAAGCTCGATTTTATGTGGGTACACTGGAAATTGCGATACACTGGGTTCCGGCCGGTCGATTATATACCGATATTGTAACAATTAATCATGACGCGTTGGCGTTGCCCGGTTCCGATGGAAGCCCGCAAATTAATTCTTATTTTCGGTAGTACCTATAGGTACTGCATATACATATGGTAGTAGTTATACGAGTACATCAACTGACCCAAATACGTGTAACAATAAAGGTGCTCTTGTTTCATTATAAGGAATAAATATTGAAGCTACTGACATTTACTGAATTACTGAATTTTAAGCGATTGTTTATATTCGAAAGATAGCATTACACTCTCTATTTCAGTAGTATGGATATCTAACTAAAGTGAGTAGCGCCGGTTGGGTTAACTTGCTCGCAAAAATCATCCTAGCTAGCAGAAATTGTAAGTCAATATGAATCGTAATGTGTTTTCTTTGCTCTATTTCATTCTGTAGGATCATAGAATTCTTTAATGTAGGCCTTTGAAATATTTTATGTACAGTACTGTTTTAACCTGAGAATTTTACCCCTTACCACGCAGTTACATGGTTTTACCACTGTATATTCGTTAATATACTCATATAAAAAATCCTTATTCCTTATACTTAACTCATTTCACTCAAATATGCAGTTAGTTGGTTTTCGCTGTAAACCCTTGTAATATTAAATAACTAATAGTTCCCAAAAATAGGTGAATATTGTTTAGTAAATAATTAGGCGTAGTTACACAAACTTTGCGGCCGAGAACACAGTACGTCACTACCCACTGATTAGTGGTTCTGGTTACCCTCGCTGCTGGTTCTGATTTTCTGGCAAAAATATTGAATATTCGGTGCCAATACAGTCGACAGCCGCTGGCTATCGGGAGTCCGTAGGGGTGCGCAGAGCATGAGGGGGTGGGAGAGACCCCCCCACCCCCGGCCGGTCCATTAAACCCCCAGCGCGTTTATTCGCCGGAATAGTGTGCAATAAAACGCGAGCGCCGACCGGCCGCTGGCCGCAGCAAAAAATACAACCCTAAAAATTATTCTTTTCAACTGAACTAGTGGGTAGATAGATCAGATACCGCCGTAGCTTTTTATGTTTGTAGCTTTGTGCCACGAATTGCACGAGAACATGAAATTGGACGGAGCTGGCTTATAATTAGATTTCTGAAATTCTTTTACGCGAGTATGAATGCAGCAGAGTGATTTATTAAAATGCAATGGAAATCTTTTTTCAAATGGTGCGGTTTTCTCAACATCACGGGCGTTTGAGAGACTTGAGTTTACACCTTATACCTAACACACCAATCAATTACACGCAGATAAAACTGATTATATTCCGTTGAATTCACTTTACTAAATGTTACTCCTTCTTCGACGTCGCTCATTGTGGTCAAACAAGGGTTAAGTCGTATATATATATAACAAAAATACCTAACAGACATCTAGTAAGGATAAAGGCAATAACCATTGGGGTATAAACAATACAGATAAATAGTTCGATCGCCAAAAAATGCTTTAAATACAATGTAGCAATTTTGAAATAAGTATTGGGAATTACGATTTAATTACGTAAGCATGCCTGTCAAAGGCCAAATACTTATTATCTACGTGTAAACTTTAACGTTTTAACATTGTGTCCCTCTTTTCCTGTGTTCTGTGCTTTGTCCTATAAGAGTGCCACAATTTTATTTTGCTCTAAAACAGTTGCGCCAGTTTATTCAACATTTTTTTTTGGGAAAAGTTTCATGTAGGGTCCGGCCGGCATGCCTGTCCATCGCACGCCCCAGACTATGTAAAGTGTAAAACTATAACTTGACTATACCTATACATGTCCTATACATGGGGTTAGTATTAATAGCGTAGCAGTAAGTTGATTATTTATAGGGTACTCAATGGATTTAGACACAAGTACTTTATTTTGCGATATTGTGATATTATTAAATTTTTAGTAAAGCTCTGCGTCTTTCAAGACAGAAGTAAGTTTTTCGCTTTGTATCTGAGTTCACAATTCTTGATTTTACGCGACCCGTTGTATCAAAAATTTTCACCTACCAGGGAATCGATGTTTTCTATCTCTCTTACTTGTGGATCCTTGGATTAAAGAAAAAAATAGTCCCAAAGCAGGCGCGCGTTCGTGCCTGCGTGAACCCATCATCACACTAGACTTGGTGTTCAGACTAGGTACTACTCTGTGTTTAAATGAGGAAACATCCGGTATCGTTCTAGGCAGTCATTTCCTATTATTGCTTTTGTTTTTCAGTGACGTCGCCATCTCGTCTCCACCGCAGCACCACTTTCCACTCACTATTTCCACGGCTGGATTCGAATTATGCGGTAGTAATTTCAAGTTGTCGAGGCAAATTAAAACAGTGAGAATTTAATTAAATGTGTAAATGGGTCCTTGTAAAAATCGCGGTGGGATGAAAACGCGGCTGAGTCGAGTGCCCTCTCGCTGCAGTCGACTTAATGCTTTATAGACGGATATTATATAGCGCTAAGTTAGGAAATTTGAATTTAAAATTTAATTTAGTGACAATGAGGTAGTAATCCTCTCTGCTGAAGTTTAAAATCTTTCTCTATTCAGAATAACAGAAGCACTTTCTCCAAAGATAAGCTGCAATAAATTATAAGAGTTGGTATTATATAGGTACATTACGTAAACCTTCACGGGGGCTTGTTACCGCTGTTTCAGTATTCGGATGACTCCGAAATATGCTGATTAGTTGAAATTTTTTATGAGCTGTGGCATTCGTATCTACCTATATTCCGATTTGTGTCAGGTTGTACCTACGTCTCAAAAGAAGCTTGGAACGAAAGGTACTGAAAAAAATGAAACGTTATATCATGAAGCTTTGGCTAAAAATTGTTGCAAAAATATATGAATTTAGGTACGAACGTTCCTTCTTTCTAAGTTTCATCCGGTTTCCCACCACATCGAAAAATATGGTACCGATTTTAGACTATCACTGGACAAGACATGGCGCAGATTACGTAGCAGAAAATATTAAACTTCTCGAAGAATAAGGTGTCGTATAAACCGTGTCTGCGTCCGCCCTGGGGAAATGAAATTGCAAAATATGTCCTCGAAATGGAGCGGGCGTGTCCGACACAGATACTCATTCACTAGGTACCTAAGTATACTAGGTATCTGAAGCTGGATTCTATTTAGATGTCGATGTATTCCTGGATTTATTTTCTATCCAAGAGTTGGTTGACCAGTCCTACACACTTTACTCGGTAGCGAAGTCGTTTAAATATAAATATGCTTAAATTTCTCCAACTTAAGGTAATATTTTGTAGTCTTAATAGGATGTTCCCGCCATTGGGTATATTTATAAGTAGACTTTCAAGTATTTAAAAGGTCAAAGCCAATCGATCATTCTCGAGGTGGTAAATACCTATAGGTATGACAAGAATAGTTAGGTTTAACTCAGTCCATAACAAAATGGGGGAGGAAGGGCATGAACTACAGAAATCGGAAAGTAGTACTAAACAATGATCAAGGACCAGTAGAACCTCGTGCTCGATCTTACTGAATCCGCCACTGTCAACCTATTTGTAAAATTATCTAGAAACCTAAGCCGCAAAACAGACAGAGGCGGTGCGCTGACGGCACGCCGGTCGGCACACCTCTTGTATATGTTTTGCGGCGCTTCACTTTCATATATTTTGTATGAAAATAGTTTGAAGGGGTGAAACGCGGGCACAACTGCCGGCGCGCCGCCTCTGAATATCTCTCAATGCATACAAAATGTATGTAAGCGATGGGTGCAAAACAGAGGCGGCGCGCTGACGTTGCGCTGGCAGCGCGTTGCCGGCACGCCTCTTGTATATGTTTTGCGGCTATTCTTTCTGATGCACGTACAAAAGTAGAATAGGTAGGTGTATACACTCGTGCTACTACTAATAAAGCTAGGTATCACTAATGATTTCTGCCGCAAAGCAGCAAGGGTTATAAGCGGCACATGAGGCCATATATTTGAGACCTCAAAATTAGCAGGGCATCAGTTTGCTCATCTGCCTAATATAAAAATATGTAGTAAAGACAGTCAATGTCTGCGATATTTGGATGGATAATATTGCATAAATGAACTCGCGATTGGTACACTTATAGCTTACCTATATGGCTAGGTAATTGGGTAGTCCTCAGAGTACAATTTCTAATCCACCTGTGATACAGAGTCGCGATTAAAAGATTTATGAATCTGTCCCGGACAAAATTTGTATTCCCGCCGTGGGCACGGTTCCATGGGACGGCATAAATTTCAATTTACATTTTCAGCAACCGGTATTAATAAAACAATATCATAAGTAACCTACTACATTGTGGTTTTGTGGGCTACGGTTTTATTTTCATTTTTTGCGTCCTTTTTTAACAAATAATATGTAGGTACTTTTTAATTATGTAATTTACTTACTGAATTGTTTTATTGTTAAGTCACAGAGAATGAAACCATAGTATAGTCGTAAGAATTAGGTAGATGTGACATAAAATATATAGACACAGAAGGTGCGATATTGGCCGACTGGCTCTGCGTACCTACGATTTTAAATCGAATCAGTCGAACTCAGTCGCGGAATGCACGTAATATTTTTTACTTAATTTTTTGTACTTAAAATAAACAAAATACATAAATGATTGCCAGAAATATTTTACATAAGGCTCTTTCTTTTAAATTAATTTGAATGTAGGTGATGACGAACACCCGGAGCGGACTTTCTGTATCTTTATATTATATGGTACTGACATGTACGGTTACTTAGAGATCCCTAAGTCCAGAAAATCCACTATATACCATCCAAAGTAACGAAAGGGATATTTTTCACGTGATCTCGACCGCGATCCTTCGCGTCGGCTCACGTACAGAATTTATTGGCCTCTAATAAAACAGAACACATTTTCTGCATTCTGCCTTGGGTACCTACAACCCTCCCGCCCTTCCCCTCGGGGAGCCTCACTCCGTAATCACGGATAGCTTTGCCTGTTTGCTCTCCCACGACGTGTCGTGTCGGCTTCCAATCATCTCTGCAGATAGGTGAGTTTACTTATAATATTTTGGGTTGGAATAGACGTCGTTTGAAGCCGAGATAGCTCTGGTGGGAGGAAAATATCGGATGGAAAATATACATTCGATGTGGCATTTATTTACACGGCGGCAATGCATTTTAAAGTAGTGAGCGAACGTCAAAAATAAAATAATAAGTATAAATAATCATACTCGCTTTTAAGTACTCTGACAGGATAATGCAACATTAACAACGAAAACATCGTGAGGAAACATGCAAAATGAAAAGTTTCCGAAGGTATGTGAAATCCACCAAACAGCGTTGGGCCCGCTCTGTGGATCATGGCCCGTACCCCCTTGTGCCCCAACAGTGGAGACATTAATAGGCTGCTGCTTTTATAACGCAACATTTGGTTATATAGTAAAAATAAAGGTAGGTTTCATTTGAATGATGCTTGAGCTCTCAATGTTTAACAAGATTTACTGTCAAGCGTCAACCTATGCTTATGTTAGATTTATTTTCCAATTTTTCCACAAAACATTAATAATATTTGGACCCCATCTCAATTTAACCATTGGAGTGAGTAAATTCGGTTTGGAGCGCTCTGCAAACAGATCTCGATAAGTCATTTCACTCACCTCGCAGCTCTCAACTCAAGATGCGACACAGATATAAGTATTATCTGATTTGTGAATTTTATCCATGTACTTTACTAATTTAGAAGTTATAGGAAACTTGAATAACCTTAATCTGTTTAAAGTATAGGTACCTAGTATGCCGCCAATTTTCTACTCTAGGTATTATGTTTGTTCTGTGTGCAATAAAAAATAATGTACCTACTTATAGTGACATCTCTACTTGTGTCTCCGACTGACCGACCAAATTTCTTTTCAGGTGCGATGTTAGAAGAACAACTAAAAACAAACATCGTCTTAGGTCAAACGCATATACCTTCTCCGTTCCGTCGTGGGTAAAATAAAATCCAGTATCTACAAGACAAGAGCGCCAGTAGCGTCGTCGTGGCTAGGACGTCGGACTCCCATGTGGGAGGTCCGAGTTCGAAACCAGGCAATGCCATATATATATCAATAAGTTTTTCGGTTTTTTCGAAAGACTTACGTACATTTACCGACTGCTCTGACAAAGGATAACATCGTGAGGAAACCTGCACACTGAGATAACCAGTGTGTGAAATGGCAAACCCCCCCATTAAATCGACCACGAGAGTCGTTCTATACAATACAATACAAATATTCTTTATTGCACACAGAACAAAAATACAGGACAGAAGAAAAGATACAAAATACAAAAACAATTGGCGGCCTTATAGCTTTCTGTATATATGATTAATTCCTAAGAATCATCACGACCCTCAGCAATGAATACGACTTAGACGAAGAATCTACAAGACATTTATCCATAGTTTTTAAAATAAAACCTTTGCAAGAAATTCCAAACGAAAAAATATTATCTGCCCACAATTTCATTATCTTTATTTCAACTAAATATTTTGTTGCAATTTCTTAATGGTTTTTGCCTTAGGGTCTCTCTTGCTCTGTCATTCTCGTTTGGTATATTTGAATTATTCAGATAAGAAAGGTCGGAGTAAATGTAATGGAAACGTCTTGGAGGTTTTGGAAAAAAATGTAATAAAGGCAGATTTCTTGTATGTTCATATTAAAATATCAGTCAAGAGATAGGGCGCGGTGTCGGGACAGGCCCGCAGATAGTGGCTCTTGGCTCACTTCCAGCCACTGGCATATTTCAAAAAACACTCAAAATGACTTTATGAGTTTCATTTTATAATTCGTATGCCTAATAATTTCAAAGGAATGGTACCATTATTTTCGGAAAATGCATGCTAATAATCTCTCCTATGTTTGTTTTGCATCTAATTTCTAAAGTGTGGTCCAACTAAAATGGCTGTGTGTATGTTGTTTAATCTGTCGAAATAAAATTATACGCTCCGCTGCCTATAAATTTAAAATTAAATAATTGTATATTTGCCTCAATAAGCCTGGTTAGAGTTCCTTTTCCCGCATAGGTAGTTTTTCACAACGATAACCTACCACTAAAGGTAAACACGCACTAGGACGAGCCGAACGCGCCGAACAAGCCGACTTTTAGAATTATTTGTATGAAATCATTTGTAACCACGCTTACCTATCCGTGCCGAATCGGAGGTAGAAGATTCGGCAGGTAGCCCCATCCTCGATGAATTCCGATGACGTAATCAAATTCGGCGTGCACGGTCTGGAGGGGCAGCCGGCGCGCTTTGCGACTGACGTCATCAGAATTATGCCCGCCCCAGGGTTACCAGATTGGGGGATTTTTTGCGATTTTGATTGGACTGGATTCTTCAGCGCGGTCGATTCTTTCGGCGCGGACGATGCGGATAGTTAGAAATTTCGGCTCGTTCGGCGCGTTCGGCTCGTCCAGATGCGCGTTCACCTTAAGTACCTATACGCCAAGTTTCTAAACTTATTTGAAGGAAGAAAAGAAATTGTGTTATAGATTTCCACGTTGCCTTAGGTCGAAAGTTCAATAAAGAAAAATCGGGATAAATTTATTCAGCGTCGCGAAATTGAAATCTCAGGTGGTCGACCTAGGAGGACCAGCGTTGCTTGAGCCCTTCGTTTCTTATATTGGCATTCTACGGAAGTGGTTCAGAGCCATCGGGAGGTCTCGTTGACCTGGTGAGTCACATCCTGGATTTGTATTCTAAAGCCCACCTTACACCCAGCCACCGATCCGACGTGATTTGGTATTTTATGTTTTTACTTTAAATGTAGAGAAAAAAGGAAAAAATCGCCAATTGTATTTTTTTTTCAAGCTCTAATGATGACACGGCTTGATACTATAAGTTAATATTTTGCACAAATCGCGACTACAAAATCAGACTCAATAAATTATGTGATACAAAATCCAACTATAATATACCTACGATATAACCTTGTCGCACCCCACGATGGTACCATACGATCTAAGCATACGATACTAAACACTTGAAATGACAAGGTTCCATCGTATTTTGATTTTGTCATTTATGACAAACAAACAGAACAAGAAGAAAAAGAAGCTTGAATGTATGGAGATTATATCTGCAGGACTTTGGGAAGTTTGTTTTCGGCAAGAGTCCAAAGCCGTAAACTTCTAGATGCTGAAGGTCAAACCCTCAAGGTCATTTAGCGACAGTTTAAGCCTTCCATCATTGCACATTGGCGACCTCTTCAACTTGCCAATTACAATGCCTGATTCAGGGGATAGGTAAATTCAGGGAAGATTTCTGAATAGCTAAGCGCTAAAGTGGACATTCTGAAACTATTTAACCTAAAGTGCAAGCAGATTTTCGTGTCAGTAGATTTTTATCTATTGTATAGATGGACTAGATAATGTTTTGTAAATAAAGAAGGTTCGGAACGACAGTTTGCTAAACACGAAAATTTTGTTAGTGACTTTCTGAGAATAAGAGGAGCATTATGATTAAGTATTGTTAGGTACCAATTTATACGCCAATACCTTTTATACCAGCACCATAATGTAGTTGTGGTAGTAAGGTAGCTAGTATGTACATATGTACGTATATAGAATCTATCAAACGGGCAATAAAAATGGTGATACAGACTCAAGTCGAATTCCATCCGGAATGGAGCAAATAACATTTGTAGACATGTGTAAGTGCGAAGGTGCGACGAACCCATCCACGACGGATAACATCACCCGAATATGTGTTATGCGAAACGAAATATCTTTTAAAACAAGACATATCTTCACGTTCTAATATTAGGCGATTTGAACAAACATTAATTCAATTCGCTATGGTTGTCTTCTACGCCGTCGTAGCTTGTTCAGCGTAGC
The DNA here is from genome assembly GCA_947369225.1 of Hofmannophila pseudospretella. NCBI lineage: Eukaryota > Metazoa > Arthropoda > Insecta > Lepidoptera > Oecophoridae > Hofmannophila > Hofmannophila pseudospretella. The sequence goes on along the minus strand of OX376330.1, from coordinate 7,578,886 downwards.
AGCGTTGTCTTGTATACAACTCGTAATATGTACGTAGAGACTGCTACAAGTACACAACAAGAATGATTTCTGCACGTAACGCATTCGTATTTAGGTACCTAGATCTAGAAAATATATGCTTTGCTGAACTTAACTCAGTTGACACGGAAACCGATTTCGCTTCTATTTCGTGGTTGCGCTATATATTATATAATATAACGTATGGAAATCCTTTAAAGTGTAGGTACGTTAAGGTCCACGTAACAAAGTTACTATAACTTTGTTTTTCTTGAGTTTCAGGAAAACTAAGACAACCCATAAAGCACTTTACGATATAGTTCCTAAAACGAGTGTAGAGTTCCAAATGTAACACTGAGCTCTGAAGGCGAAGTCTCCAATACATAACAAAGTAACTCTGGAAACAATGTGCTTGTTATGTAATTCCTTTATGCCCTGACCAGGAACTAAACATCCAAGAGCCAAGAGCGCGCAAATTGGTAGTTTTTAATGTGTTATGGACTCACTATGAAAAAAATAATTCACTTTAATTCTGCAATGTGTCGAGTGTTTCTTTTTATTTTAACTTTTTGTAATCCCTGAGGATTAGGTACAAAAAGTTAAAATACGGGTTCTCTAAAAGTATTCGTGCAAGAGGCAAAAAATGTTAACTAGAGACTGATGAAATGAAGACTTTTATTGTCTCCCACTCGACTTTTATTTGAAAACGTGGCTTTAAAAGCCACCTTTCAAAATATTTAAGTATATGCGATAAATCCGCCACTTATCTGATTTCCTTTTCATTTCATCCACTCAATCGATTTTGTAAGACCTAAATAAATGAACGGAAATTCGGAATTCTGTTTCACCTATGCATTTTGACAATCGTACCTACGTTTCGCTACGTTGTACAAATGTACGTTTTGATACGTTGACCATGAAGTCAGGGCCGGCTCTAAGATATTGTAAAAAAAGACGGGCTTAAGAAAATCTTAGAACCGCCACTGACTTCATATAGGAAAGTTACTCGTCCATTGCATATAGAATTTAGTTGGAAAAACTGAACAAGTTACCGATTCACAGGTCGTTCGCGGTAGTTCGCTGCGACAATTCGCAACTTTCGTGCACTTGAGCTGCAAAGTCGCCTGGAAAGTTTTTCTTAGAAGCCTTTGACCAAGTGCTGTTTGTACTCGGCAGGGATGGAGATTCTTTGAAGCCGTAGAAGAATAAACAATATTCAGTAACCTAAGTAAGGTACCTACTACGTTACGGTAGGGTAAATAAGCAAAATATTAGAACTAATTTAGAACTTGATCATTCTTCCAAGAACTTACGTCATCATTTATAATCAGCTTATTGCTGAGATAGAGGTTTAGGTACATAAACCTGATATTTAATACCATTAATTTAACATTATTATCTTCAATTCCTGCCTACAAGTAGATTGCAATTGTAGGAAACGGTTAAAAGGTAAGAAAACTACCACAAACATTCCAGCTTCCCAAGTTAGGGCTGAGACCAAGTTGGTCCTACAGAGCTCAATGGAGCGAGTTTAGCTGCCCAACAAATCGTAGAGTTACTAGCTGCTTGGAAATTAATCTAGTTCGATCCAACTCTTGGAACGCGGGATTTTTACAAGTTTCGTGCAAAAATTCGCTCCGCACGAACGAGAGGTAAAAGTTTTTATTGTTTACAGGCAAGTTTTGTTTTATTTGGTTTCAGAACAGCTAACACTTAGTTTTATTTTTAGTGTTACGAGTTCAAAATTATTCAGGATACCCTATACGTTTACTGGAACCATGGATTATACATTAAGCCGGAACCAATCGGAATTTATATAACCTTGGTTGGGGTTTTCCGGGAAAAAAGCGTAATATTTAGCATATTAAAAATTATACATTGTATATTTTTATTGCCACATGGACATGTAACTACATGAGTAAACACATTAAATGGTAACGAATGGAACGCAGCCAAATCAGAAAGCATAAAATCTATGTAAATAAAAACGTATAAATCAACATAAATACTTAGTAAAAGTAGGACTTATTTGAAATTATGAATGTAAATAAGACAGCTTCTTGCTTTATCAGAGTTGTTCGCTTCTGACATAGTTCAACGATTGCTATGACGAACGTCAGGATCGACAAGGATACAGTTTAACGTGTTCTCCGAGGCATGGAGGGGCTCATTTGGAAATGGTTCCGACCGCGACTATCATTGCTTAACGTGTACGGTCATTTTCTGATCATCGCAACTAGGCTAAGAGCCCCTCTATGGAAATGAGTTCGGCTAAATGCGATGGCACGGGTTGTTTAGAGAAAAATCACGAAATGGCTTGGTCTCGGATTCAATTTAAATCCATAATAAATTTAACAAAACTATGTTTATTATTACAATACTTATTAGTTAAATAAATAAATTACCCACCTTCTTAGTGTCGGAGAATACCGTATTTTGGATACTAAGAAAGTAGGTAACACAGAAATCGGACTATCGCCCTCTCCTCTAGAACAATGACGTGAGCAGTGACAGCGACCCACGGAATTGACCCATAGGTAATTGTTTTTATATATTTGACATTTCAGTGACTGACTAATGTATGGGAAAATGCTCAAATCGCATGCGCAAACTGGCAGACGCGGTTTCCTTATAAAACTTATCTAGCGAGCAATCTACAGAGGGGTGAATATCAATAGGTAACGTTTTAGTATCCAAAAAACGGTCCATGTAAGTAGATAGGTAGATACCTAAATCCACACACATGATGCCTCACCGACAACTGTTCCATTCGTTTCCGTGAATTCAGTATTCCAGAACGTTCACAAATTTCCAGTTCACGAGGCCGCTTTCAATGCAGATGCTGTGCATCGGCTCATTTTATGCAACTGGCAGCTGCAACGTTCCTTGCTGCCACCATCGCCCACTATTTTTCTCATAAATCTGCTTCGCAAGTTCAAAACCTGTAAGTATTATCCTGTAAGTATCCTGCACGACAGAATCTTTTTTCTTTACACGAAATCATAATCATGTTTTAAACTTTTTTTTTAAGCATAGACACAAGCATATCCACAAGTGGGAATTTGAAATGACCCCATCCTCATTTAAACCGTCATTTAAACATTCGTATTTATTATAACTTCCATTAACTTTCAACTCGTAAGTAATAATAATAAAGAGGGATGATTTCGCAAAGATACTTAAATAACAGTCTGACAAAGCGACGTGTTTAGCAAACTTTTAACCAAAGCAATATGAGATACTAATTTCACAAGTACCTAGCTACCCAAGACACTAAAGTAGTATTTTTTATAAGACGGACTAAACCGACGTTTCCTGTGTTGCCAGTTTTTGATGAAATAAAAATAGTGTTGTGACCAAAGATCGAGTTCAATCACTAACCAATAGTTCACCAATCAAAGCATATTTTAATGTCTTCTGTAATGTCGTGATTTTTTTACAATACAATACAATAAAAATATTTTTTATTGCTCACAGGACAAAAATACAGAAAAGAAGAAAAGATACAAAACAAAATTACAATTGGCGGCCTTAAAGCTTTCAGCTATTTCTTCCAGGCAACCTTTTGTAGATTAAAAAGTTAAATCGTTGAGCCTCACTTTGTATGTAAGCGAAATCCATCTTCTTTCAATATATAATTTAACGTTATCTTTTTGGCTCACTGTTTGGGTGAACTAGGGAACTGATTCACAAGTGAACTGAACGCATCACTATTACATTAAACATGGCAACATTATTTTACAAAGTGACTTTAGCACCTGTCAGTTTAGCCCGTCTAATAAAAAAATCTACTTTAGAACCTAGCTAGAACATAAAAGCACAAGAAATACATACTTACTGGTACTTACTAAATGTCTAGTACGTGCCATGCTCACGGCTGACAAAAGTTTTAATATCAGCGCACAAAGGCCGGGTAGCATTGTCTGCGTCATTCCAGCTACAAACGAAACTCATTCGCTACCAAAAATGTTTTTGAAACCTTTGTTGATGAATGTAAACCAGCCGAACCGTTGGGACACGGAACACAGGGCTGAGCGATTAATGACTGTCACGTTACTTGCCTACATGATAGAAATGTTGATTGAAGTTTGAGTCCGGCTCGAAGGACCATTTTGATTAAATAAAAAAGAAATAAGTATAGATGTTTCTAGCTTCTTTCTCGAAAATATTAACTGAAACATCAAACAAACAAACTCCTAAAGTGAATATAGCTGTTATACTTTAGATCGTCTTACAATTTAAACAGATCGTTAAGGCTGTTTAGAACGATAAATGCGGCACGATTATTAAAATGAAAAGGATATTGCTTCAAGAAATACATGTTTAAAGATAAGTAAACAAATAAGGGGCATAATACTGTAGGTCCTTGGTTTTTTCGCCGAGTCGGGAATGAGAGAGCGTTTAATAATGAGACCGCCTATAAACGCCGCAGTTTGTTTTTATTTTGCCTTCTTGGCCGTCTTTGTCTCGAGTTTTGTATTAACACGGAGCCATGAGCTTAGAAGAAGAGGATCTGACTTCTTTTCAAGGCTTTTCGAAAGTGCTTATTATTATTCAATTTGCAGACAGCAAAATTTATTGATTATAAGTAGGTATAAATTGAACCTCCAGTAGTTTACCTAGGACGATCCATTAATTTATAGTCAAATAGAAAATAAAAGAAATATTACAAATAAATATTTACAATTTTTCAAAGTATTCCCCTGCGGCATCAATGTATGCATTCGACTGAACCAGCTTTCAAAAACATGTGAAAAACAATTCTTGCGGAAGGTCGAAAAAAAGCCGCCTAAATTGGTCTACTGCTTCGTCCGCAGTCGTAAATTTTCTTCCCCGTAGAGATTTCTTCAATATGGGGAACAAAAAGAAATCACACGGAGCCAAATCAGGAGTGTATGGTGGATGTGGTAGCAATTTCACGCCCGAATGGTAACCCATTACCCGCTCACACGGCCGCCAGAACCAAGTACTTTTTAACAAAAGTACATGGTTCTAGCGACCGTGTGAGTGGGAGCGTTCTCTTGGTGAAAAATTATACCACACGTTCCGCTCTTCGGACGATCGTCACTCAGCTCCTGGAAGGCTTGCGGTAGGCAAACCTCGCTATACCATTGGTTATTAATTGTTCTTCGATCTTTTAGTGGAATTACGGCTACAGGCCCACTACAACGGAAAAAAACGGCGACCATTTTTTTGTTGACGCTTCGCGACCGCGAACAACCTTAGTGGGAAGAAGTTTAAAGAAGAAGTCCATTCTGTCGATTGCTATTTCGTAACCGGGTCGTAGCTGTATATCCAAAATTCATCGGAAGTCAAGATGTAGGTCACCTGTTGTGAGATACCTCCGTCGAATTTATCTAGCATAACCTGGCACCAGTGTACACTTCGGACTTTCTGCTCTTCTGTGAGAGAGTGGGGTCCATCGCGATTCAACCTTCCTAACTTTAAGATGGTCATGTAAAATGGTGGAAACTGACTGTGATCCAAACTTCAGTTCATTCTGAATCTCGCGCTTGGTAATGTTGCGACATTCCTTTATTAGCCACTCCACGCTGATGACGTTTTCTTGAGTGACTGCCGTTGGTGGTCGCCCTGGTCTAAGGTCATCGATTAAACTCACGAAACCAATAGGTGATGGTCGCAAGTGATGGAGCCAATTCCCCAAAATCACTGATTAAATTTTCATGTTATTCCTTATATGTTAACTCTCGTTTAAAATGAAATGCTTCCCGCGTTACCTCCATCGTAGCGATTGAAAAGTGACAGACATGTTTTTTTAAACAATTAATTAAATAAATAACTAAAGTTCGCCAGCCAGTGATATTTGGCCAAGGAGTTCGTAATAAAATTTGCCTTCAAGTGATAATAAAAGTAAGACAATGAGGTTGATAACAAGCCACTGATTAACAATTTTTGGACCGCCCCGCGTATTAACCGTCTGTTACTTTACAAAAACTTTTAGGCTAGAGCGTAGAATATTTTTGAACTGTGAATTCAACATCCTGTACCCCAAATTCTAGTCTAGCTGTATTTACTCAAATTCTCAACTGAAATAGTTTTAAAGAGTGATGTATATTTTAACCGAGCGAATGTAGGTTCAACATAAGACCAAATGTCCTGTATAGAGCAACTGCTGTGTAGTTACAGGATATTTAGCTTGAGCGGAAGCGGACGTGTTTTATGTCTGACAGGTTCTTGGCAAACTCAGCACGTAGTTTAGCTTTTATGTATTCCCGTAAGAAACTCCAGATTTTATTGCATTACTCAATCCTGTAATGTAGGCGACGTAAAATTTTATGCTTCTTCCTAGACTTAACCATTCAATTAAACCATTGGGGTCTGTGCGATTCCGCCTTCAGCATTGCGAAAAACTGGCCCCTAAGGATTTTTCTGATTTAAGATCCGCCACTGGCTTTCGGCACATCCTAGGCTATTATAGCCTAATCCATCGTTTCTCAAGCTGGTTAGGAATGTGGGGGTCGCACTGTGTCTAAAAATAAGATCCGTATGAGAACAAGGGGTCTTGAGTTCGGTATTTGAAACAAGTGTAAACATTTTTTGTCACATTAGTAATGTAAATAAAATTTTGATAAACGTTAACGTCAATTTGAAATATTATAGTGAAGGGGGTCGCAAGGTTTTTTACTTAACTTTTTTTAGGGTTTTTACTTAGCTTTTAGTGGTTCGCGACACTAAATAGGTTGAGAAACGATGGCCTAATCTTAAATCAGACCACGACTCGGAGAAAGTCAAACAATGTAGTGTAGTCCACCTTTATAACTGCTTATAAACGTACCTACTTACGTAACAATGTAGAGCGTCGGTGGCGTCGTGGCTAGGAAGTCGGACTCCCATGCTGGAGGTCCTGAGTTCGAAACCAGGCAATGCCATGTACCAATGAGTTTTTCGGTTTTTTCGAAAGATTTACGTACATTTACCGCCTGCTCTGACGGTGAAGGAAAACATCGTGAGGAAACCTGCACACTGAGATTACCAGTGTGTGAAATTTGGAAGGCAATGCCAAACCACCCCATTAAATCTGCCACGAGAGTCGTTCTATGTGATTAATTCCTTAGAATGATCACGACCCTCTGCAATGAGGAATACGACTTAGAATAAGAGGCTTACGTAACAGCTTACAAAGACAATAAATTTTCAAAGATCTATTAGTTTTGCCATGTTTTGCAACGTTTGTGCTTGACCCCTCCGTTTAAACCAACTTGAGGTTTATGGTTGCCACAGGTCCGGCGTATTAAACGGATTTTATTATCCGACCATAACTCGATTTGAAACAATAATTTTATAGCCGAAACTCACAGAGAACACTTGAGTAAATACGGTCTGAAATAATAATTGAAGTAAATTCTTTTACGATTCGGAGTTAGAGAAAATACTACAGTAAGAGGGAATTTGTTAACAGTCCCTGATTAAAGATAAACACGACGAATGTCAGGATAGCGATTCTAGCAGTTCAATTCGACATTAGTCCTATCTCATTCGCTCATGTATTATGTGCGAGGGTGACAAAACAGCCTTAGCACTGGGATTTCACATGTCTAACACAGCGAAAACCTACCTCCGGTTGATAACTTTTCTAAAGACACATGTCAACATATGGAACTAAGTAATTTAAAACAATAGAAATTCGTTATATGATATTCTTCCTCCAAATATCCCTCTTCCTACTTCCGTTAATTCCCTACTTACTTATGTGTCTTCACCTCCTTTTATTTCTATATTATGTAATTGTATTCGTGTTAATATATTAAGCTGTAGTGTAGTTATTTTAACATTTTGTAATCTCCTTGTTTTGTCATTGTTTTAGACACTCCAAAATTCGAAAAAAAGAATCTGTGCCTCTTCGAACACAGACACTGGCAAAATTACCGCAATTTACTACCACAGTATAAAGAATTGTAAACTATAAGTAGAGTGTACAACTGTGTACAACTACAACATACAAATCCAATCACAGACATTCAATGACCCATCCCTCAGAACCTTGAAGGAAAGAAGTCTGCCTTGCCAGCTGCTGTGAGCACGATCTTCGAACAACTTCATTAACAATTTTATGATGGTATTTAATTTAACTTTATACATTATTTACATCTTATATATTTCAATAACTTACATTTCTATACAGATTTTGTAACATCACCACACCAAGAGCAGAAGAGCAGAAACTTCAAGTCATCTCAAAACCAACTTCACAAAAGCTCCTCGTGTCTGTCAATCATTATGCAACTTCATCGGATCTGTGAACTGTGCAGTCAGTATGTAGAATAAACCTGGTGCCGGTACCAAGGATAAGTACCAGAGCTCTTTAAATCCAGTCAGAGATAGGATGCCGTAAGCATGGATCAGCCAATGACCAATTAGAATTATCAAATTGCGGGTGTTGGTAATGGAAGACATGAGTAGCGCCGGCGCTGATTGGTCAATTTTGATTGAGAAGTGAGATGCTGATGTCATCATCGATATTATTATTACTATGTAGGGGAAGGAAGAATCTGAAAATAAAGGAGGCTATTTTAATAGATGCAGATATAAAAAAAATCAAAACGCGGCTGATAATTTTTATTAGATACAAATGTAAATCGTGTAAAATAAAATATGAATCGTGAGAGAAAAAACACATTCGAATCAAAATAATTACATTGTTCTAGTTACCCTAAGACTGATAAAATAAAACTATAAAAATACCAGCAAAACTAAAAGATATTAAACTACATTTAACAGTAAGATTTTACACACACATAATACCATGTAAATACTCCCGCATCATGCCATCACCCTCCCACACACTCAGTACCTCACATACACACTAATAATCTCATTCATACAAACAAACACATTCATACATCACAACACGCACACACTGTTGCTTTCTTCGTCCGTGTAGTCACTGAGGGGCCAGCTGAAAATCAGCGCTGTGACTTGCCTCAGCATAATGCTGAGCTGGTGTACCCTTTTTGTCACTGTAGCACACCAGATGTTCTGTGCTGCATGTATTAAACTTTGTATACTTCTGTAATCTGGTGTTTACAGCGCTAAATAAACAATTTCAATTTCAATTACTTACAAATCAACCCAGCTGCCACAGTATGTATTAGTACAAGAATAGGATAAAAGTAGAGGGCACAGTATATGGCCTTCTTGCCAGGGCTGGGAGCATGCCACGTGAGCAACCACGGCCGAAGGCATATGGTCATCAGAAGACTGAATGCGTATATTAGTAATACTATTGTGTATCTGAAACAAAAGTTATGTTTCTATATCATTTTTATTATTCTAATACATTTCTAAAAGCAAAATTAGGTGGTTTCATAATTTAGTGGCCAAGCCACTAGGCTTAACTTGACTGTAAAAAATTAAACCACAGAAACAATTTGTTGTAAATTCAATTTATGTACATTTGAGAGTGGTAAAAAACAGTACCTAATGAAATCTTTGCATATACATAAAACAGCCCTCTTACTGTACGGTTATAAGAGCATCTGATCACAGAGATCAGATCTCATCCAGAAAAAGTCATAGGTATTATTTATCATGTAGTGTAGGTAATGTGTATGTTAGTATCTATGTCTATTGTATACCATAGGTCGACAAAGTGCGGCCCGCCTGCTCTCTTTCCTTTTTATACAAGGCCAGTACGCAACCATAGGAAACTGTTAGTGTATATTTTGGAATGCTATTTATTCACATCTGTGATTACAATATATACATGAACTTTGCATACTGGTCACGTATAGTTTGTAATGAACACTAGCGAAAGTCCAGGTTCCAAACTGTACAGTACCACTTACACCTGATCAAGGGTTCTTAAAGGTAGTACATAAGGTAGTTGATGAATTTATGCATTACTATGGTTTAGGTTTCACCTAAATTTATAATATCTAAATTAGGTTAGTGTTAGTAAACTGACTAAACAGTGCCAGAAAGGAACTGTACGTGTTATAAAATGGTCAATAATTGCAAATAACGTTTTTTTATAACGCGTACAGTTCGGTAGCCTATTCGTAACCTAACTTGGGTACTATAAACCTGCATTGCTAGTTTACATATCCAATTCATATGTGTGTGGCTACTAGTGCTACCCCACATTATCCTATGTGACCCTTGACCAGAAAAGTGTGACGACTGCTGTTATATACCATAACTTACAATGGATAGACAGCTTCCTGCGTACAATGCAGTGTTTCCTTGTAATCTGGTTGTGGGTTATGCAGCAATGTGTACCAATCTGACAAGGCCTTCGGCGTACACACTAGCAAGGCAATGGTGCCCGTTGGAGTGAGCACTAGCAATGCTGCTAGAGTGCCTGATAAAACCTCAGTGAAGGCACAGATGTGCTGTGCTAGAATACCAGTTTTCCTGCAATAATAAAAAAAGATAGTTTTAGTGTTGTACTTATCATCTAAATTAATCTAAAATGTTTCATTTCAGAACTCTAAAGCTTTTAATTGAGTGGGGAATTCGAGTTTTTAAATTTATGTTATGTTTTTACTGAAAAGTACATAATACATTCCAGCCTTTATGTAATCCATTTTTGAACATAGGCCTCCTCCTCCTGGACAAAGATAGGTAACTAAATAAAGGTGTAAATTCCAGAATGGCCGCTTAATACAATTGTAACTATCACATAGATTTGAATAAGAGAGAGTGGGAAGTTCGTTTAGTGATGATTAAAATCAGCGAGTGACATTCCAAAATCGGCACCAATTTGTACTTTCTTAGCTACAATATTACTGGATGTGACCTCTGAAAAATGCTGCCTATTAAAGCAATTCTCTCGCTTAAACTCTTGTTTGCTTATTAAAAATTGTCAAGATCTCACCCTTTACCAATAGCAACCATGTCAATGAAAAACCAGTGTAGAACAAGGGGTAGTAGCACCATGAACCCCAAGTACTGCCAGTCATATAACGTAGGCTCGTCGGCACACGGCATGCAGTAACTAGAAGCGTTGGTGCGGAAGCCGCGGGGGCAGGCACCGCAGTCGCTCCAGGATCCATCTTCCAGCTCGGTACGACCACAGTAGCGACCAGGGCATGATCGTATGATAGACATGACGGGCGATGGAGGGTGCAAGGTTTTCACATTATGTTTTCATGTATTAGAGCAGAATTTTGAGAGTCAAATTCAAAACAACAAGAAAATTCAACAAAACAAACCAACCACAGATTCGCAAGTTTTAGACAGCTGTTTGTCAATCGTCAATCAATCGTATTTGCTGTTTCGAATGTTCGGATACTTTCAATGGATTTTTTCAATATTCAACCAAAAAAGGCCTGCGCGAACACTGCATTGAGTTGTGCTCACTGCTGGTCAATATGCCATTATTATTTTTTACATAACCCAAAAAATACTAGCTGTAATTCATTAAAATAATATGAAAAATGCCTTTTGCTGTAATAAAAAAGAAATCATCACTTCTTTCTTCTCTTTAAATATGGCTACAAATTATAAATTGTTTTCATTAGAAAAGGCCAGACACCTAAGTACTAAAGTAAAATCATAGAGGTATTAAGTATGATATATATGACAGGGCAGTGTATATAATACACCTAGATGGCTTATCTACTATCAGCCGATTCGCGGTGCGAAAGAGAGCCACTTTAGACGAGTGCCTTTTTTTTGCAATAAAAATTAAATTATAAATTTCTTTCTTTTAAATTATTTTTATTAGAAAAGGCCAGTTGCAAAAGTAAAACCTATAAAGACTCCATAACCTTACATAAAAACTTCAGGTCAAGAATAAAAAACAATTTCCTTTTATACATCGATGTATTCATGCAATGCAACACATTTTAATAAAACGTAAATAAGTTTCCAAAAAACAAAATCTACTGGTACTGACTAAGAAATTACAATGCTTTGAACTTTTCACCCAGAATCACGCGCCTTCCAAACCTAGCACGAAGACGCTTGAAAGCGCAACGCAGCATGGCGAAGGAGATCCAAAGCATGACCGCCGCCCCAGTGAGAAGATAACTCAAAATGTCCAGTATGTAGTACTGGACGAAGGTTACTCCAACAGCCGGGGAGCGAAGATGGCGAGCTCCTTTATGGCGAAGAACGTACTCCGTCCACCAGACTGCATTCTCAGGACCAGATATGTAAGGGTCATTGACCATGGATTTGAGTTTAGTTACCGCCTTTTTGTAGCTGTAAATAAATACATGAGATTGTTAGTTTAGTCTTTGCTTTTCCTAACATTTAGTAGACTGCCTTTTTGTGCGTCTTTAGCACACTACCCATAGAAATATATTATTCGGTTTTCTAGATTTTTATGGGTTCGGTCCGCTTCCGTTTCTAAATCGCTGCAATGTGCGAAGTGTAGGCACCTAAAACGACCGTTTTTAGGACATACTAAGCCGCGGTGATTTACTTTGCTATAAATAAGTTTTCAGTTACCTTTTGTCAGTAGCAACCTGTAAAATAGTTTCTTTGAGGGTATCCTTCTCCAAATAATACGGGTCCAGAACCTCTCCAGCGCCATATCTCACTAACTCTCCTATGAATGTTTTCCTGGACTTGACAATAGGCAGGCCTACTATAGGGACTTCGTAGTACAATGCTTCTTCAAGAGATCGTGATCCTCCGTGGGTTATAAAAGCCTTGATGTTGGGATGAGCTGAAAAGGTAGAAAATATTTTAAAAAATCTACTGACCTCCATTTGATAGGCGATATTTATGAACAGCTTCCTTCACCGGTCTTACAACGATATCATTATCTAATTGTCAAATTTCAGCTCAGAACGAGTTATCATCTATCTATGCTTGTGGTGTAGAGCACCATATTATTATGAATGTCGGTGAACATGATTAACCAAGTAGATATTAACTGATTCCATAGACTATCTAAGTACATTTTGGAAGTGATTTTTCAAAAGGACAAAACGAAAGTAAATGGTAAAAATGATGGCATAATATCATTTTTAGATCTAAAATAATAAAATTCTGCTTGGATGAAAATAAAAGTCACCCCTAAAGACGCGCTGCTATTCTACGGGACGGGCGTGTGCTTTTATGAAATATCTACTGGCAAATCTCTACGCGTTATTCCTAGCGAGTATTAATCTATGATGAAGGTGGTTCCTCTGTCTACTTCCTCGGGGATTATGGACGTGATAGTTATGTATGTAGTATTAATCTCGGTACCCAATACTTCCTGTTGAGGGAACCACGGCTGTGCGATCACATTGCCAGGCTTGTCGAACATGGTGGTGTTGCCAATTTTCCACAACACTGTGAATGGCAGTTCACGGAAGGCATCAGCGAAGTTTTGCAGTATCTGTGGGGCGAGCTGCTCCGCATCTTGAATGGCTCCAACGCTAAAGTAGATTACACCTTTGGTAGCCGAGTCCATCGTTTCTTTCAGATTCTGAAATAATATTAAATGTTTGCAGGAGTCAAGTAAGACTGTTGTGTCAAGTCGTGGACATTGATATTTTACTGCAGTTCTTAGTCTCTAAAAACGTACTAAACGCATTATCGCAATCTAGTTGTTATAGAATCTACAAATAATTAGCGCATTGTTCATAGTTTGGTACCCACCTGAGGTAATTTTAGCCCAGGCTTAATGTGCATTCGATCAGTATGAATAATAGCAGGAACCTTAGGTCGGACTCCAGTCAGCAGAGGATTAGAAGATATGAAAAGCAGGTCGATGTCGTACTCCACCTCCTGAAGTTCTCGCGTGAGTCCAAGGATCTTCCTTGCAGCAACCTCGCTCAGAGGTAGATAGTTGTTATAAAATTCATACTTGGTCAGAATATGACGCTTAATCTCTATCAGTTTCTGCCAACGAGTCAAGTTTCTGAAGTTAAGCGTATTCACATCTGGATACAAAATTGGGTGAATTGGATTTCCTTTAGCTTCATATTGGTGAATTTTGCCGCTGGATGTTGTTATAGCAATGTGTGGTGCCTTATATTTATCAGCTGCCGCATACAGAAGAGGAACATCAGCTTCGGTGATGACCAAATCGAATTTTATGTTAGGATTTATGAACAAAGCCGTCATTTGTTTAGACTTCAACTGAGCGATAGCAACTTTTAGAGAAAATTCGTTTAGGGCTCTCAGCCTCGTGTAGTAGTCATCGGTGTTGGTCGTTAGTGTTTTGAACTCGTCCCAAAACTGGCTGGATTCCTGTCCGACGTCAAGTTCTACAATGTTCTCTACGTCAGGATATGTAAAGTGACCTGGATAAGGTGTCATCATGACGACGGAATGCCCTTTCTGCACGAGGCGCGACACGTATCCTCTGAAAACTAGATGATCAGAGAACGACAGGGAGGAGAAGAGAGCTAGAATAGCTGTACTCTCCGCTGTGTGGGAAAGGTATAGAAGAAAAAACACTGCACAAAACTTATGCCACGCCATGGTGAAATCCAGAATAATGATGTAACACTAGGTATGACTGTTCACTATCGTCGTCCAACTCGAAAGAGAGGTTTCTGTACAGCTAGTATTGTCTGTCGCACACTTGTGCTATTGTGAAATAGAACATCTGTACAAATAACAGAAGTATTTCGAACAATAATTTTAATTTAATACTTAGATATGTATATGTGAGGTAATTCATACTGGAAATATAGTAGGAGACCGCTCCTAATGTGCTCCTAACAAAACTAGCCCGTTCCCATTAATAGTACCAAATATTACTAGTTAGCTTTTCTGCCTAACTACACACAGGAAACTTCTAAAAAAAACAAATGCCTACCTGTCTCTCAAATCAACGTCCCCGTTGTACTTATTAAATGAGTTAAATGCAAATACCACCACCACATTTTAATATAATATTACCTACTCTACCCATACTAAATCCATACCACATTATCTCGCAATATAGCCCCACTTAAAGAATCAGATAGTTGATGGTATCAGGCGTTATTTGTGGATTTTTAGCATTTTGCTACTTACTAATTTCATGGCATTTTCAGAATGATTTCTGATGCAATCGCACCACCGCACCACATGGAGGCGGATTGATGGCTGCAAGATGCATAGTGCCAGCAAATGTTTCAACTTTGTTACCATGGTTACAAACCTAGAAACAGTAAACATAAACATGCCAAGACCTTCCATAGTTTGTGTCTATACAATAGTATTAAAAATCTAAATCTCTTGACCGTAATTTTATTTCTATAGTCAAGCGTCCATAACCATTTAAAGTACCCCAAATAATGGATAACGATGATGTATCCAACTATTCGGTGGTGGGCCGAATAGGCGAAGGAGCACACGGACTTGTGTTTAAGGCTAAGCACCTGCCAACGGGTCGCGAAGTAGCCCTGAAGAAGATCCTCATCAAGAACATTGAGGATGGCATTCCTGTTAACGTGATGAGGGAAATTAAAGCGCTTCAGTTATTGCGGTGTAAATATGTTAGTATGCCTAAAGACTCGATTGTTTGTTTTGAACACATCATCGTTATCAGGCTAGAGTTAGTCCACTGCTGGGCATAGGGGTCTCTCGTATCTCTAAATGCCTACATCTTTCAAACTGGCCTCAAGAGCACTTTTTACTCCGCGAGTGTCAATTCTAGACAGAAACTAAACACATTACACAGAATTATACAAGGGTTCCGAAAGAAAATCTGCAAAATATGAGTAGGTACAACATATGATCAGCCTTGTTAAAAAATTACTGGTTACGACACTGTAAAGAACTCTGCAGAACTATCATCATCTCATTAACGAATCTTTTATTGACAAAAAAGTGACGCTCGCATCTCAGTATAAAACTTGTTTGGTTTTACTTCTCAGATAATAAAACTGTACGACATGTTCCCTCGAGGCATGAGTCTGGTCCTGGTACTGGAGTACATGAACTCGGGGCTGTGGGAGATGCTCCACCACTGCCAGCAGGAGCTAACGCTGCCACGTGTCAAGACCTACGCGCAGATGCTGCTCAAAGGGACGCGGTATATGCACGCGCACTACGTTATGCATAGGGTATTTTTTTATTGTATAAGTAAAGTAGACTATCTACCTATATGGGCGACGGTGACTGATGGTAAGTCGTCACCGTCGCCCATATAGACTTCTCTGCTCACTGTGAAGTTATTATAAAGGGATTTCGATGAGTCTGTAATTATGCTAGCTCTCTTACCCTTCAAACCAAAACAGCAATGCTTGCATTGCTTTTGCGGCAGAAATAGGTAACAGAGTGGTACTACCCCAGGCTGAATCAAGATCACCCAACCTTGTTTATCATTTCTCCTTGTATTCAAGGACTTAAAACCGGCGAACCTGCTGATAAACCATGAAGGCATACTGAAGATAGCAGACTTGGGTCTCGCGCGACTCTACTGGCCTGACGACGGCAGACCATACTCACATCAAGTGGCTACTCGGTATGATGGGAACCTTTACGCCTTTAGCACAAGTTGAGAAATTAAAAATTAAATTAAACCACCTTTTGCCCTATGTGATCTAGTAGGTAGCAAAATCAGTTGAAAAAAATATTTTTATCAGTGACGAAATAATCGCCTGTTAATACTTAGCTGTTCCATCCTGTATAGTAGATTGATAACTATTACTTACCACTTTGAGAGAAATGGAGAACTAGTGTTATTGGAGGCGCAACCCCGGCGAATAAGAATTGGTGAATAAAAATATGCCGAGTAAAGGAATTTGTCGAATGTAGAACCCTCCTTTCGTCTATAAACGTCCTCTCTTTCTGGTGGTAACGGTTTAACTATTACATAGGTAGGAAAAATCTTAAGTAAAAATACATAGGTAAGTCAAAAAGGTACAGTGCCAGCAGTTTTCTGTGAAGTGGCAGAATTTGGAAAATAAAATCCGCATCGCAATTGCTGATTTTATATAAATAACTCGCTCGTGGTGTAACTTCATTCACTTTCATCAACAGTCTCTACTAACTTGTTGGCCTATTCTACAATCAGACCTGTTTCAGATGGTATCGCGCTCCAGAGCTGCTGTACGGAGCACGTTATTACACTGAAAAGGTAGATCTATGGTCGGTGGGCTGCATCATTGCGGAGATGATCACAAAGCAACCACTCTTTTCGGTATGTGGAACAAGTATTCGGTATTATATCTAATCAGTAATCACCCTAACCGAAGCCTGCTTTATTACATCTGAACAATCAACAGTGAGAGGTAAGACAACAAAATACCTCTTAACTAGTCCCATCGGATGTTCACGTTCACTTCAAGCAAAGAATGAAAAGTACACGTATTTAGGACATCAAAAGAGTCATTTTAAAGATTAGTTCCTACGCAGTTCACGTACGAGGCCCGTTTCCCCACGTTTCTACGTCATAATTCATCATAATTTGCAACTCGTATTCGCCCACAGCAGCGTATAACTTTCCTCTTTGGTGCCTGGGTGGCTTTCCAGCAAAGCTGTGCGAGGAAGCGAGACCGTGAGCAAGGAAAAAATCCGCCAATAGGATCGCTCCATTTTAATCGTGATAACGATGTGATACTAATCTTATTAGTGGATTTCTCCTCGCTCACAGCTCCGCTTCCTCGCACAGATTTAGTGGAAAACCATCCATATGCCAAGTCTCTTTCACATTTTATATTTCCCAGGGTGAGTCAGACATAGAGCAACTAGCGATAGTATTGCGACACCTAGGCTCGCCGACCGAGGACTCCTGGCCGGGCCACGCTGACCTGCCAGACTACCACAAGATCAGCTTCCCCGCATCCGCGCCTACTCCCTGGACAGAACTCCTTCCAGGCGTGGAGTCTGATGTCATCCATCTGATAAGGGCCTTTATACTCTACGACGCGAATAAAAGGATATCCGCTAAAGAGGCAAGTTATTTGTCCACAACAAAGTGTGCCGTGTCGTGCCGGCCACAAAGAATAGCACCACCCCAACTCTTTCCGTTGGTGTCGTACGAGGCGACTAAGGGATTTTGTGGATACTATTCTATATCTAGTAGACGGCGATAGTCTAGCCACCTATCACGTTTGTCCACCAAATCTCACGGTGAAAAGTGTGAACTACCTATGATGAAGGCCTCTGTCTACCCCCTCGGGGATTATTCGGGGATTATGGACGTGAGAGTTACGCAAAAAAGGACTTAAGTAGTTAAGTGTCACCTTGTCTGTAAGACATAAAAGAACGATTTTACATGAGCAAACGAGTAAATGTACAAGGCTCTCCTGTGAAGGCCTCCGCTGTTCCACGCGTGCGTACAAATGGCTCAATATCAATTGATAGTTATCAAGTTAAAATGTCAGCGAATTAACATGATAAAGAGCAACGTAGGTACATCGATATCGACTCGCCGTGTGTAGAATGGCCAACACATCTGGGATACCCTCTGGTACTTTGTCACTTTAATACGAATGTGTCATAAGAAAAACTTATTGCGACAGGGTTCCAGAATATAAGCTTGATCTGCCTTCCACTGTACAGCGTTGGCCCTAAGAACGTTTAGTGCTCATGTTACTGTGCTGATGTAATTAGAATGAGACAAAACAGTTGTCTTCGAGTGTTATAAAGTCTGTATCATTTCGCACTAAAGACACACAAATATCCGCTTTTATTGTGAAAAACTTTATATTTGTGAAAAACAGGCGCTGAGACACCCGTGGTTCTACACTAAACCCTTTCCAGCTACCTTGGAGGACATGCCCAAACCAGCTGCGGTCAGCAAACCTAAATAGTGAATTATGTTCTATAAATAAATTAAGCAAATTGTTCAAATGCATTTTTTATTTCCTAATAACTTCTAGATTATAGACTAATAAATTACAATTTGAAGTTGTACTTTTAAAAAAAATTATGTACATTTGAGCCAAAATAGAATAGTTGAGGAATTAAATTAAAAGTATCTAAAAACTACCCTTCTATTTGCAAGTTCCTTTTTACTTCGTAAATCGCCACATAAAATTATTATAATACATAATATATTATTATACTTGGTGCTGAATGTTTCATAGATTTTTTTAAAACATTCATAAGCACTTTCTACTAGCCGCTTGTTGGAATAATTTAGCCGTTTACAAACCGTAACAAATACATTACAATTAAAATGCAGATAAACATAAAATTACATATAAGAGATCAATTTAAAACATCATACAATAAGACTTTATGATATTAAAAAATCCTGCAAAAACATTCAAAAACTTGTCTTTAAAAGTAATACGATTAAAATTGTGTCTCTGGCAGAAAACGCTATGCGAACATTTGGATAGAAACTGTAAGATAAAATACTTGAAGGAATATTATGAAAACAAGGCCCAGCGCACACTATCTCGGTTGAGGCGCTCAGACATAGTAATGACAATTGAAACTGCACCTTAATCTCTCTAAAATAAGGTTTAAAATGGCATGTCTGCAATTCTACGCTTCGTGCCGAACACCGCCGCCCGAATCGCTTGATACTGATATGCCATTTTGAACAGTAATTTAAAGACGTTAAAATTTACTATAAATTGTTATCGAATATCACCACGCCGCTACTTTACTAATGTGCGCTGGGCCTAATTCAGTATTTACATATGATAATATAATATTACAATGCTAAAGTAAGTAATTATAGAATCTAGCCACAGCCATTGTTACAACTAAAGAGTAAGTAACATGGTCTTCGTTGGTTATTTTACTACATACACCACACATATGTATGGTACATATGCCATACACATATGTATGGTACATACGCCATACACATATGTATAGTACATACGCCATACACATATATGTATGGTGTATGATACACTATAGAGATATAGATTCTAAAGATACGCCATATGCTACTGAAAAACGCGCTAAGTGGAGTATTCCACCAGAACTACTGGGAACTAGCCTTTTCATCATCGTCACAAAGTCGTCGCATTGTAATAATAATCGGCATCATTTAACAAAGAACGAGGATATTAGATAGGCATGACGAAAACGTACGCTGTGCTATTCCTATTTAAAAACAGGTAATAATTACACAGAAAAGTTACTCAATGCCTGACAGCTGAAAGATTGATTTATAGTGCCGGTTCCAAATCCGGTTCCGGCAATGAGTGCTCTTTGCCGGATAATAAATAAATACCTGATTCCAAAACACTAACTACACAAAGCGAAAAGTTATTCTGAACGATGCTTGATTAAAAAATATAGCGCATATCTTTAGATATCGATTTACACTACGAACAAAGCAACCGAATAGTGCCAGTACGATGATAAATCGCGAATCGAAACTAACATTGCTCTAAGTGCACCCTAATCGTATACGCAACGCGAGCATTCAGAAAAGAGTAAATAACTCACGCTTATGCACCGCTTTTTTCCCATGGAACGCAAACTTATGTAGGATCTACATTTAAATAAGCTAGGTATAAAAGTGTGGAATACTATGACAGTCAAACCATTTTTATTTCATTCCTGCTACCGAAAACAAAAGTATACGACATACCTTTATTAACAAATCACAGATGAAAAATGGGGAGGGGGGGGGGGAAATATTAAAGTCGTCAGTCAGTGCGTTAATGCAATGAAGAGTCAGGTACTCATGAAGTATACCCGATTAACTTATCTATCACATAAAACTAAAATTAAGTGAGAAAAATTAAATTACCATTCGGCACTATGGTGATTTTATTATTTCATATCATGTTCATGACAATTTTAGTTTGCGCGGTATTATTTTAAAATTATAACTATAGTCCGGGGAGCCTAGGAGTTGTTACCCTATTTCCAGTATGTACTCATGAAACCATAATAAACCATTTCTTGTATGCCTCATAGAAAGCGTTCTAAACAAAAAATACAGCATTTTCTAATTATTCAAAACTGCAATCATGTGTTTTTGAAAAATGGTAGTTTGCAACAAAAATTGCAATTTTCAAAATGATGTATTTTTGTAACGCTTTCTGTGAGGCTTGCAAGCAAAGCCCTTAGAGGATTTTATCTGATACTTTAATTTTGAAGAAATTTAAAAGTAATACTAGAGTAAGGACATGACAATAAGTAACTCGGATCTGTCAAAATGATTTGACAATTTTTGATTTGATATGTCAATGTGATTTTGAGTCAAAGTTCACAACTTGAACTTCAGTCGCGATTTAATTTTTCGATTTGCTTCTAACGATTTTTTTGGTGAAAAATCTCGATGTTTGCAAGAAATGATTTTTGCGGTCCCTAGGAGATTCCATTCCATTATGGTTTCATGTGTACTGATAGTAGGATAAAAATCACCAGTCGGCTCCAGGTCTAACATACTTCATACCATTTGGTAATATCGACTTAGAATCTAATACATTAGGAATTAGCTAACATTCAGTGGACCCGTTGCATCCATAAATAAATTCATTTATAACAAAAGCTACAATACTAGCTAAGCTATAAGCTATATACAAAATGTTCGCGATAATTGTATCCGGAGCTTCATTTATTAATGTGAACAACTTTCCATTAAAAAATGTGAACGCAGAAAAAAGTAACTTCCCATAAAGCTCTTGAGCCCGAAGTGACAAAGTGACCTTGGTCACTTTCGGTCACTTTCGTGTCGCTCCATTCTATCTGCCAACCCCGCAAGGGACATTGCGCGAAGACATGTATATCACTTAATTTGTATGAGGAATCTAACAGTGGGACGCCTAGCAGGGGGCTAGATGGAGCGACAATCTGCGCAAGGTGGCTGGCAGCGACTGGATGAGAAGAGCCGAAGATCGGGCTCAATGGCGCGCCTTCGGAGAGGCCTAGAGTAGGCTGCTGATGATGATGAATCTAACAGTCGGTTGCATGAAACGTCCTTAAAGTGAAGTCCTCATTAAAATACATGCTATTCCTTTCTACACCATGCTCTGGATAAAGATGACACTAAACCTAAGGGCCTTGAGAACGTTTCTTGCAGCTCATGGTATATTTTTCATCGTTCGAATTTTGTTAAAGAATGTTGTTCACATTTATTGAAACCGATAAAATTTTGGCGAATGTTTTTTGCTAACATTTCGATATAACGTCGCACACGAGACAAAAAGCCCAAAAAAGTTCATTGCATGTTACATGACATTGAATTAAATACGCTTTTCGACCTTTTCCGCGCATCTTGATTTCGTATATAAAAACGTGTATTTATTCAAAACCTAACTCCACTCGTATACCGTATTAAGTCACCCATAGCTCTCTTCTTTGAAATTACCAATAGGGCCTTCCGACAGAAGGCTGTCTTCGTTCGCAATCTGATTGGCGCAATGTTCTGAGATCGAGCATTCACGTCAATCAGAGGTGGAACGCTGACTGCAGAACGCTTTTAATAGTTTAAGAAGAGCAGACGAGTAAACGGGCCACCTGATGAAAAGCGGTCATCGTCGCCCAGACATCTCACTTCACTATAATATTATTAGAGGGGGTTGAGGAGTGCCTCATGAGCCGGTAATTACACTGGCCCTCTTACCCTTCAAACCGAAACAGCAATGTCAACATTGCTGCTTTGCGATAGAAATAAGGAAACCCAGGCTCTCTGCACAAGATCCACTTCGGGTCACTGCGCCATTGGAGTTAGTATGGCAGAGTTTCTAACCTCCTGCACGGGATTCCGGGAACCTAGCTACCGACGTTTCATACTCAGAAACCGGATTACTAACGCGATCTTCTCTAGAACAATGACGTGAGCAGTGACAGCGAGCCACGAAGTTGATCCATATGTTTTCATACATTTGTCATTTAAATGCCCGACTAAGGTATGGAAAAATGCTCAAATCGCATGCGCGACTGGCAGACGGCGTTTCCTTATAAAACTTCTCTAGCGAGCAATATCTACATAGGGGTGAATTTCAAAATCTTTCATACAACCCTTTACATTTTACTTCACTGTTATGACGTGAGGGTAAAACCGTGTAATGAAAAATTATATGAACAGCCAATGGCTCCCATTGTGTCACTAGACTAGTCGCGGCCATGGTAGGTAGTTGTCGTTCGACCTCAATCGTAAGACCATGTCAGAGGCCTACGGGCAGCCTGAACAACTCTATAGATAGACACGGGATCTTACCACGGTTTGGTGTTGTTTTGAATTCCCGATATTTCGACACAGTTGCAAGCGCCATGGTCGCGGATAGACATGGTGCAACTGTGGCGAAATATCGGGAGTAAAAAACAACCCTAAACCGTGGTAAGAATCCCGTATGTAACTATGGTATTGACCATGGCACAAGACCTCATACTTCACAGGCATATCGACTACGGATTGCATGATGTTTCAAGGGTATGTCACTCGGGTTGCCATTTTTACCTAATCATTCTTGTTAAAAAATATGTTTTAGAATGCTGACAATAAAAAAAAAATTTAACAAAATATTTCTATGTGCAAAAGCGTGAAAATATTTTTTTTTTAAATCATGTATATATTGTATACCTACAATAATGGTAACTCAGTGAGTTGATAACGTACCCCTGTAAAGTGAAACGTCATGCGATCCGTGTTCGTTTTCCCTTTCTTCTTGTGCCATGGGTATTGACAATAACCACAAAGGATTAAAAAGTTTTATTGTCCTATTGTATGGTCATTAACCATACGATAAATAAACAACTAGGCTAGTTCCGAACCCATCCGGCGGTGTGCAAGTAATGGCGGACGGCCAAGTCGACGTCGCTGTCGGGTGCCGGCGGTCGCCGCAGGAGCACCCCTTTCATTGTCACGTACTGCGCCGGCGGCAGGCTCAGTGCGCTGCATAGCTGGGGAAATATTAAATACTATGATATACAGGGTGTACCATTGAGATGGGTCAGTATAGGGAACTCTGAAACTATATACCAACCATCTATACCAGCGTCTGTTCTATTACATGTTCATTTCCACTGGTTACAGAAGAGATCTGTCCTCCGAGATACAGGAACTTCCTAGTTCGGAGGTCAGCGTTTATTGTAACTTTTTGCTCACTAATTTTATCTAGTTTAATATAACCTATGCTTAAGTTCCTACTGGTGTATGGACTATGGATACTATGTCATCTTACCGCACAAATAAACTTATTCTTATATGAGACATGTTCTAAGGAACCATGTTGTCGATTTTAGAGTTAAGAAAAACTGCATTCACAGATTTACAA
This sequence comes from Hofmannophila pseudospretella, assembly GCA_947369225.1. NCBI lineage: Eukaryota > Metazoa > Arthropoda > Insecta > Lepidoptera > Oecophoridae > Hofmannophila > Hofmannophila pseudospretella. Next base: position 7,554,848 of record OX376330.1, on the reverse strand, counting down.
AAAACTCATACACGACTCGGTAATCGAACCTGGTCATTTTCAGAAAAAAACAGTAAGTTATTTTATTACAAAAATTGATAGTGTAGGTTGTAATAAATAAATGTTGCTATGAAACCCTGTCTACGATTAAAATAAAGTGCTGTATTTAATGTTCAATATTAAGTAATTCGGCCTGGCAAACCAAAGAGTTCACATTCCAATTTCAAATACAGTAATCCCCCGCTTTACGCGAACCCGTATTGCGCGGATTCGTTACAACGCGAATTTCAAATTCTGCATACACTGACTGGGGTGCTTTCTTATGCGATTAATATAAATTGGTAATCGTATTTCATCTGTGTGTCAATCTTTTAAAAATAATGTACGTACCTACCTATATTGCAAGAACTTAAACAAAACTAAACCCAAAAGACTTTGGACGTGTATTTTTGTAAAACCAACGCTCAAAATGTATAACCTAGTATTTTGCAATAATATAAAATTGATTTAGTTAATTTATTTAATTTATTGTTTTTAAGTAAACCCCGATATACGCGAATTTCGCTTAACGCGATTTTCTATGGAACGCATCCCTCGCGTAAAGCGGGGGATTACTGTATTTATATTTTTGCTGGTACGCAGTCACGACAATCGGTATTCCTTTTTCAAATTATGTAAATGAGCTTCAAGTGGACTCTTCAATCAATTGTTTATGTTGTTTTGATTATTAATACGAACTGATGTTAGATAACAAAACTTCTGGAATAGCATAAAATAATTATAATTAGCATTTTTTTAGTTGTAAACACAAGGTTCTATAGCATTTATTCCTTACAATCGACGCTATCAAATTTCGTAATAAAATAACATACTTTTTTTTCTTCTGAAAATGACCGTGTTCGATTCGCGAGTCGTGTATGAGTTTTTGAGCCCCGGTTCGGTTCCCTGAAGCCAATCACAAGCGTTTGAATTCAGCACCTCGTGATGCAGTCCAGGCCTTAAAGTTATGAGTACCTGTATCTCGTTACTGGTCAGAAGATGCCTCGAGCATCCGCTGGCGCTGTTGCATGAGCTCTTTCTGGAGCATCCACATGCGGTACTTCCGTCCCGTGTGCACCTTGGGCTGGTGGAACTTGAGCCGCTTTCGCCGTCTCTGTCGCACACATCGTACAATGACAACACATCAGACTATACTACGGAGTATAGCTTGATGTGTAGTTCTGGGTTGGTTTCATGATAGGTTTCTCCGTTCTTCTATCAACCTTAGAATTGATGTCCCAACTCAACACACTGATTTCTTCTCCCATTCTTTCACTGCTCAAGCAGTCCGCTTGTGGAACAGTCTACCTGAAGATCTCAGGAGGGCCCCCAACAAGTTCTTGTTTAAAGTTTGTCCGAGTTCGAAACGATGCAATTTCATGTACCATTGAGTTTTTCGGTTTTTTTCGAAAGATTTACGTACTTTTACCGACTGCTCTAACGGTGAAGGAAAACATCGTGAGGAAACCTGTACACTGAGATTACCAGTGTGTGAAATGGAGAAGGCAATGGCAAACCACTCCATTAAATCTGCCATGGGAGTCGTTCTATGTGATTAATTCCTTAGAATGATTACGACCCTCAGCAATGAGGAATACGACTTAGAAGATATAATATATATTGTATTATATTATATATTGTATTTGTAAATATTTGTGTTTATGTATAATTGTTATGTAGCAGCATACGGTGTAGGTATTTTATTGTATAGTACAAGTAATATAATAATTAATAGTAACTCTCTTCTAGTTTTTATTTATATGCACCTGCCTTACAATATCTGTATAACCCAATGGTTAGTTGGTGGAAAATGCCGCATGGCATTAAGCTCGCCTCAGGTACTATTCTTGTGCATTAAAGTGTTAAAAAAAATGTGTCTTCCACTGTACAGGAGATTAGATCAATGATAGACTTTTTTTTAAATTGTATGAGATTAGACGAGCAAACGTGGTCACTCTCACCTCACTATAATGTTATTAGAGGGTTTTCGAGGCGCTGTTAACCTTGAGGACTAAAAGTGCCTCATGTGACGGTAATTACGCTGGCTCCTTTACCCTTCAAACCGACATACATAATTACGCTGACTCTCTTACCCTTCAAAATGAAACACAGACGTGAAAAACAGACGTGGACGTTTTGAAAGAAAGGAAAGAAATATAAAACACGGGTAGGGAAGGGAAGGAAAGGAAGGGTATGACTCTGAAGCGTCAAAGCAGCGATGCCAAAGCTTGCATTGCTGTTTCAGTTTGAAGGGTAAGAGAGCTTAATTATGTATTTCGGTTTGAAGAGTAAAGGAGCCAGCGTAATTACCGTCACATAAGGTACTCCTACTTCTCAAGGTTAACAGCGCCTCTGGCCAGCCGGTTATGGAACGTTCTCTAAGTATTCCTTTCTATATTTCACGCCTACTGTTATTTAAAATAAAATGCCAACCTTTTTCTTTGCTGCTGCGAGCTGGTCTGCGTTTGCTCTTTTGTCTGGTTGGTGTCCAGGCACCCACTGCTGCCCTGGCGAATACAACCGTTATACGGGATCAAACCAAAACCACACGACACAAATTATACGACAACTGTGATCGCTATTCGATGACACTACGTCAGTATAGTTTGGCAAACGTTTTATCAAAACTAAAGAAAGAAAGAAGAAGAAAGAAGAAGAAAGAAAAACACTTTATTGCCACAAAAAAATAAGATAATACATATTTAGTTCATTCCATAATGCTGCTAAGTCTGGAACATCGGCGCAAGGTTGCCTGTCTATCGGTATTTTATAGGATACATTTCGGAGAGTGCGCATCGGAATTGCACGACCTAATTCCAGCATCTCCATTCCGCCTTCGGACTACCAGGCGCGGGGAGGGGTTCCATCCTTATGTTGTTGATATCCCATCTGCTCGTACGAAGCGATTTGCTTCTTCGTTCATTATGCGAACGGCTAAGGAATGGAACAGCCTGCCGGCGTCTGTATTTCCCGAAACCTACAACCTTGGGATCTTCAAGGCCAGAGTGAATAGGCATTTACTGGACCCGCATGCTCCATCGTCGACCTCATCGTCGCTTACCATCAGGCGAGATCGAGGTCAAATGCGGGTTTAGTAGTACATAAAAATAATAATAATACTATTGGCAATAGGCACCTGGCTCAGCTAATGTTTGAGTGAATACACTTGCGTGTAAACACACAGCGCTAATTTTCAGCCAGTTCTTATACAAAGTTAAACTCGCGTTTGACTTCAAGTGAGCTTTGATATTAAAAAGATTTCTGCTAAACGCAGCCGAAACACATCAACGCCATAGTAAATATATTTGGTATCCCATAACCACTGAGGGGCTCTCTAGCAATTATCCTATTATATAATTGACAATGTGCTCTGACATATGAGCGGGGGATTGGAGAACTTTTTTTACTCGCCCGGCAGTCGATGGGAGTTGAAATAGCCCCGCCATATTTTGCAATGGCTTTCAACTTGTTTGATAATATTTTAGCTAATTAAACCATTATATGAAAAGTACGTTCACTAGATTACTGTCAAGGTGGTGGTTCTTTCGACTTCATACATCTACTTTTACTTTTTGTACAGTCGGCCTCAAGCTAATGTATATCATCTGTCAAATTTCTGCGACCTGAAATAAACCTTAAGCGTTAGCAATAGACTTCAAATTTGAATTGTAGAATTTTCACAGATGGTATATTTTATCTAGAGGCCGACTGTACCCCTGTTTAGGTATACCTATATCGATGTTCTGTGCTAACTTGCCAAACTATACATCTCTCTCATGCTACTTATATTTTGTACAACGGCTCTTCACATGCAGTCTACTACAGAGGATTTACAACATCGCTTGAAGCGTAAGCATGGTCGATTGATTGTATGAAGCATGAACTCTCCAAGCCATGCGGATGTATGGAATGGTAATAAGAATAAATTGTGACTAGGCATGGAAGTATGGGAAAGAAAAATAAAATTGATGATAGAAAACTGCATATTACGTACGTAGTAGTTGTGTACGATTAAAATAAGAAATAAAATAATGGATGTGAATATGTAAGCACTGCACACAACGCCAAAAGTATAAAAACTCTTTTTTCAATGACTTACGTACTATAAATGCGTAAAATTCACTTGAATTTATTTGCCTGTCTCTCAACCCATTAATGACTCCACAATTTATGAATTTAATTTAATTAAAGAAAATAGTTTTTTATTAAATTACACCAGGGTATGGACAGTCATGGGTCCAAACTGATCCAGCAGCCTCGCGCGGTATATTCAGGCTATCAGATCTATAGTCGAACAAAGGTGGATCTGTCAATTTCCATATCTCAATTTCAGATACCAAAAATATGCTATCAGGTTATGTGCATGGCACAACAAAAAAAGGCAAAACTAATACAGATTGCATGACGTTTCACTTCACAAGGGTACGTCATCAACTAACTGCGTGTTACCATTATTGGATACCAGACAGAGAGTAAAAGATTACCATAAAAATATATTATATGATTTTTAAATTATTGAATGATAAATTAATTATGTTCACGCATTTGCACATCGAAATATTTTAATAAATATTAATTTTACTGCGAGCATAATAAAACATAATTTTTAACAAGAATGTAAGAATGTGCAATTCGGTAAAAATGGCAACCCGAGTGACATACCCTAGAGAATGAAACGTCATGCAAACCGTAGACGATATGCCTGTGAAGTATGGCCGTCTTCTTGTACCATGGTTATGTGTTCACATACGAAATACGTTCTCATGGCGTTATGCACAGATGCGGCAGGGCTAAAAGCGCATAAAGTACCAAGGTGCGGTGTCTCACGTCGAGGTGATGTGGCTGTGCATATGGGTGCTTCCGATGGGCCGCGTGTTGTTCATAATGCGCGCATTCCTCCAGCCGCGTGACGCCGGCGAGGCGATAGCGGTGGAGCTCCGCTAATCGCACGCGCAGCTCTCGTTCCCGCCATAGACCAGCTACTACGCCGGCTTGTTCCGCGCGTCCGTAAAACTGAGCTGTCCATCGAAGTCGCTCCGTGAATTCTCTGTAAGTAACAGATAATCATATTGTTATTGAAATGTGTCAGGTTGGGTTTGTGTACTGTTTTAGTGACACAAGTATGAGTGATAGATGAAGAGGCGTGAATCTCATGTGTGATGGAAAATACGATCGCGCTGTTTTTGTTGTCATTCTACTATCGTATATCGGAATCAGCACTGAAATGACGTGTAACACATAAATTGATACTGCTTAAGTAAGAGTTGACTCGGAACAAGTGGGACGATCAAGACCCATAGCATATCGTCACGTCCATAATTCCCGAGGGGGTAGACAGAGGAACCACTTTCATCATAGGTAGTTCCCACTTTTCGTCGTAAAATTTGAGGACAAATGTGATAGGTGGCGAGCCTATCGCCGTCTATTAGGTGTAGAACAATATCCACAAAAAGCCTTAGTCGCCTCGTACGACACCCACGGGAAGAGTTGGGGTGGTGCTATTCTTCATGGCCGGCACGACACGGCACAAGATCGAAAACCCATACCTCAAAAACTTACGACTGAAGTGATGGATGGCGATTGGCGGTAACTTACTTTTTCTCTTTGGCAAGTTTCCCTAGGGTCTTCTGCTTGTTTCTCTGGTTGTTGAAGAAGACCGACACGAGCTGATAGTCCCGCACCAGTCTTTTTCTCCGCGTCCTCTCGCGCAGACGTCTCGTGTAGATGTCCACTTGAGATAACTTGAGGGCTAAAAAGATATATGACTTCATATTAAACTTCACGGCAGAACATTTTTGGCTAAATACCCGAATTATGGACTGTTACGTAGAAAATTCGATATCCAAAATATCGATGTTTATCAAGATTTTTTCTAGAGAGAAATGTTTATTTCGCGGGAATCCTATAACACAACTAAAACACCCTATACAGTTCGACAAAGTTCAAATGGCACTTGCAGGGGCTCACACCAGATCTGTAATTCTCTACAGCGAACAAAATAGAGCTTCATTGGACTGACAAGAAAATTAGTCTCCATCGAATGGCTATGCCGTTTAGGTATAGCCTTAACAAATTTTGCCTAAAATAGCTTGAAGAATCATTAAATTACCACTTTGATCAAAATATTTATTTTGGTGACATCAGAAATGACTAGCTAAACCATTTTCGTCTCTTTGTTAATGAAAGTCTTATAACAGCAACAAGTATTTAAATTAGAAAATGGATGATAATTTTTTTAACATGCACAATTTGTACTTGCCAATTTATGACATTGCTCTAACCAACTGAACTGTCGCGGCTCATACTGCCAGTGCAAATATTTTTTCTACACTTTTATCCAAAACTTACCAATATCCAGCTCATCATCCTCAGAATTCAATGACAAAGTGGATATAAGCTGCTCTGCTTCATGATCATGCTCCTGAAACATATATTTACAATTTACTAGTAGAAAAACCCAAAGAGATAATAAATAATTGTTTAAGAAACAACACCGCATAAGTTTTTTAATAAGTTTTCAGGGGTCACTTAAAACCTTGTATTTTTTTTACTTAAAGTGATAAAATAACTCTTTAACACCCATCAACAATGGCAGTATAAGTAAAAACAGAAAATACACGGTTTTAAGTGACCCCTGAAAACAACTTACGCAGTGTTGTTTCATAAATGGCGAAATGTCATTATACAAATTCAAACTAAATTTTAAGCATAATAATACACAAAATGACCAACTTAGGTCATTTTAGCAAAAAAGTTCAAATATGCAAAATGTTCAAAACTTATATCGATGTTAAAGTTGCCCTTGACGAAAGTTTAATGGTGGTATGATTCTGTACAGAGTGAGCCTGGGTAGCTAGGACATTATAAATACATATTTCTGTTGCTAGTGTTCCGGTTTGTAGACCCAGCATAACCACCAGCACATAAGGCACTCCATCCAAAGATAGAAGTCCATCGTAAACACTCCAGAATTGATTATAGTGAGGTGAGATGTCTATGGACAACAGTGACCATACCATCAGATGGGGTAACTCATTTCCTCATCATAAATTATAAAAAAAAAATTACAACATGTCAATTACCCTTTCAAAATCATCCCTATTGGGCATGTAGCAGAGTTGTGCAGCTTCGTCCGATGTGACTGCGAGGGAGGGCAATCGAGACACAGCACTGGGACCAAGGGGACCTTCGTCTCTGTCTGCACAGTGCAGTGAGGGTCTAGACGTGCTCTCGACAATGCCCCACGTTGCTCGTCCAATACTGCCCTCCAGGTATCTTGTAATATACTCATCTTTTGCCTCTGAAAAATATGTTTATTTAAGTATTGTGTTCACTGTCAGTCGCGCATAAGAACTGAAAAAGTATTGTGCAATTTGTGCATAGATGAACTTACCCTCTGGTGTCCGTGTTTCAATATGTTTAGCTATATCTTCCCAATTACCAAATCCAAACTGTTCTATAGCATCCAACAGTCGTACTTCCTCGTTTGCAGTCCAACTACTACGTCCTAAGAATATTCCAAATGCTCCAGAGTCCTACAAAAATATTGTCATATTTTTGGCTGAACTAAGCAAAGTTTAAATTATGGTACAGATTAAGGAGTTCTTACCATATACTGGTAGGAGTGGTCATTTTTATGTGCCCCAATTTCAGCACCCAGAGAAAAACACTGAAAACATAAAAGGACGTTTTCAAAAGTTTAAAATTTTGCGCCAAAACTACAAACAAAAATGGCAGCAACGCTACTTTACCTGCAAACAAATATCAAAATCTATGCATTCGGCACATCTTACGCGTATGCCGTTTATTTCCTCTTGACAATAATTACAATTATATTTAGCGTATAAATCTGAAAACGACATGATTTCAAATAAAATGTGTAAATAAAATAAAGAGATACGTTGGCAGCTCACATAAAACCTACTCACCGGCCATTTTTTCTACCATAGACAATTAAAATGATTTTTTTGCAACGCAAGTGGTAGTGTGACCATTGAAAAAAGTAAACCATAGACTTTTTTCATTAATCGGTTTTTATCGATGAAGGGCATATCTAGTTTTGTAATCATTTTGTAATGGCAACTTTCTTATTCAATCAACCAATCACATCGTAAATGTCATGTCAATCCCAGAACGGGAATCTCTCGTGTAGGTACTTAGGAACCTATTAATTTTGAAAATTCATTTGCAAAATAATCTAGCGTTGATTCAGCGGTTTTCTAATAGATCTTGCAGATATAACAAATCCATGTATAAATTGATCTAAAAACAAATCCACATGAGTTATGTATGTGTTAAGGAGTAACTAGACTTGTATCTAGTCTTGTGTGTTTGTCTCTTGCTTGACCATGAAATCTAGTAAACGAAGACTCCAGGCACTTACTGAGAGCTCCGATGGGCTACCTAATTTCCTCAAAATGGAAGATTCTGAAACCACAATACCTCCTGTATTTAGATCACGTCTGCATGAATTGTTCTCCCAGATAGAAAAAGAATTTGACCTTCTGTACTCTGAAAATTTACACCGTAAGTACCTATCATATATTTGATTTTGTAACAATCTGACCTAGTAGTGCGTGCATAAAAAGAATCTCAAGCAATTGAAAAGTAATAATGACATTCTTTATATCTTCAACTATATCTTCATGATTCATCTTTTCAATGTTTTTTGTAGTCCAAGAAAAGATTGATATTCTCAGTGAAAAGTTGGAGCGGGAGAGCTATGTGGGTGACAAGCAGAACCTGGACTACATTGAGTTTGAAGCATCTGGAAAGAGTTCCAAAGTGAAATGTAAGTAATAATTATCTTGTTATGGTGTCGATTCTGGGGTACCACTGGCTAAATTTAATCATCGCCAAACAAAATGTAGTTCTTGAAACAAAATGTCCTGCTCACTCCGTGTTTGCACCCATTGTGTCTCAGGTGCAGTCAGTCAGTCAGTTGGTGTGTTTTAGTCAACAGAATACACCAAAACTTTTGTTTCTACAAGTGACAGTGAGAAGCAAATGTGTTGTGTAGATGTTTTTGTGTATTGTTTAGACCAAAACATTATCTGAAGACATGGAGTTACACAACTTAGTATATGATTTGAGTTTTATTCAGGTTTAGATTTAGCAACCACCCCGGAATCTGCACCAATGTAACATCAGTATCATAATCATACTAACCTAATTAGCCTTCAGTCATCTGAGCTCTTAATTCTGCTCACTACAGTTTACCAATTTGTAGGTACTAGTTTTTATTGTAATTATACAACCTTGAAACTGCTAATATTTACAACCATGAACATATGCAATAAAATCGTTAAAAATTTATCAATGTCCATGACATTTTAAAAGTTGTATTTATGTAATGACTTGCAATATATTATTGTGGGAGTATTTATCATCACTAAAGTAGTATAGTAGTGGTAGATCCTAAGGTGAAGGATCGCCTGAGGTGGTACCACCCTCTTATCTATTTCTGCCGTGAAGCAGAAATGCTTGCATTTCTGTTTCGGATCGAAGGGTAAGAGAGCCAGCGTAATTTCCGACACATGGGGCAATCCATCTTAGTCCTCAAGGTTAGCAGCGCATCAAAAACCCTCTAATATTAACACAGTGAGGTGAGATGTATATGGGCGTCGGTGACCACTTACCATCAGGTGGACCGTTTGCTCGTCTACTCTCCTTAAATAATAAAATTTTAAAAAAACTAAAAAAAAATAAAGATGTATGGTATTTCCTAAAATGTTTAGCTACCTTTCTAGATGTAGAAAAATACCCCTAATTATATAGGAAAAAAACAATGTTTTAATGGAGGTTGATTGTATCTTTTGAGCATTCTACCTTATTTATCTGTATAATCTGTTTATCTTATTATCTTTGTTTCCCACACATAGTAACACAGAGTAACTCCCAGAAAGTAAAGGCTAGTCATAAGTTACGTGTCCAGACTAGCAAAATAGTGTCAAGCTTCAAGGCACCCACATACAACTGCCAGCTGGTTCGGGAGTTCACTGGACACAAGGACGGGATCTGGGATGTGTCGTCAGCACGGCCCAGCCAGGCTCTCATTGGAACTGCTTCTGCTGGTAAGCATAAGATTCTGAAATCTTGTTGATAATAAACTAGAAACCTTGATCATGTTTAACAATTTTTTTAAACAATTGTTCATACTACATTACTCACAGTCACCACACTGCGTAAACTATTGTCTATCAAATTACTTACTATTCACATAGATTCACTCTGATTATGTTACCTTTTTGCGTTTTTATGTTTGTACAAATTTTCTTTTATACAAATTCCCGATGTGATTTTTAGTTTTATTGAAACATTTGTATAATTTCTGTATAGATCACACAGCCTGTGTGTGGAGTGTGGAATGGGGCAAATGTCTACTGCAGTACACAGGGCACTCGGGGTCAGTGAACTCGATCCGCTTCCACCCGAGTCGCGACATCGCTCTCACTAGCAGCGGCGACAACACCGCTCACGTATGGCAAGCTGCTGTTAATTGGGATCTGCCGGTAAGGATAGATATGAATGGAAGACAGATTGTCATATACAAAATCATAATGAGCTTTTGGCATATTTGAAATGAAGAATATTAATTTCACTATTTCTTTATACACTGTACTGTTTCACTGTTTGGACTGTCTAAACAGACAAGATATGAATCGATAATAATAAAGATTGTAGTAGATGAATTCTTGACTAGAAATAATGATTATGTAAACATATATAGTTTCGAAAAGTCAAAGATTGAGTTTAGTGATGCGGGGAGAGGAGACCTATGTCCAACACAAGACTGATATTGGTACCGATTCTGTATTGTCACTCGTTACTAAATTAAAACATTGCTAAACGAAACTTCACCCTCACTCTTACATAATCTAGGATATGAGCTTGACAGTTTCATTTAGTTTTAACTTTAGATTTTGCAGCCACCTCGGAATCGACACAATTATTATTTTTAGGAACTTCTAATAAGTCGCAAAGACTATTAACTGATATTTTCCTCTCAGCGCGGCCAATCATCAGAGGAGGAGTTAGAAGGCGGCGGCGAAGAGAGCCTCGGCGAAGGTGGAGAGAGGCCAGAAGTACTGCGCACGCCCCTAGCCGAGCTAGCTGGGCATTTAGGCGTGGTGGTGGCAGCTGATTGGCTGGCCGGCGGCGACCACGTCATCACCGCCTCGTGGGACCGTACGGCGAACCTGTACGATGTCGAGACTGGCGATTGTTTGCAGATACTAACAGGTGAGATCAATAGCTTACTGTCTAGGCATTGGTTGTTGGTTATGAGCTAATTTTGAACCTACCTGTCTATAAACTGACTATATTTATATGAGGCGTCAGGTGATTACCACATCGTCTGAATTATGTATGGAGGCTGTTGAACAAAAACATTTTCATTATCAATTTCAAAATATTCCGAAATCTATTCCTAAACAACAGACAAATCTTTCGGATCAACTGGCATGTAAAGAATGTTTCGCTTTGTCAGGCAATTATTGCCGAGTAAAGTTAGAGTTATGGAACCGGTAATTATTATCCGTCAAAGAGCTCATTTCCCGGATCTGTTTTGAAACCGGCACTATAAACTATCAATGAGCACCCTTTATCGGGTAATTATTACCGGCTTTGGAAGGTTTCCCAAAATGGAAGAGTAATTCAACAGGTAACAGTAGCATATTACCTTTAGGTCACGACCATGAGCTAACGCACGCATCGGCTCACCACAGCGCGCGGCTAGTGGTGACCGCGTCTCGCGATACCACCTTCCGCCTGTGGGACTTCCGCGAGCCCATCCACTCCGTGTCCGTGTTCCAGGGACACACCGAGTATGTATATCTTCAGTTAGGGCTCCTCCAGCCCTTGACACACCACGGCTTTTATTTATTCTGAATATAATCTATTGTTTTCAGGAGCGTAACATCAGCAGTCTTCACACGTGAAGACAAAGTGGTGTCCGGCTCCGACGATCGCTCCGTTAAGGTACTAAATCGGTTACTTTGATGAATATTCGAGATTCCCTTTTGCAGACGTTTACCCCGACTTAGGTGTCGGACAGTAAAAAAAATTGACTGATCTTTTTTAGATTTTCGGAATGCACACTAATGTTTTTTCTGATCGCGGATCGTCTTTCCTGTCAGATAACCTGAAACGAATACCGTAGGCCAGGGTTAGGTCAGGGCCGTAGATTGAGCTGTATTTATGGGAGGGCCAGTGGAGGTTTCAGTAAAGAGAAATAAAAAAAAATGTAAATTTTCGAATCAAAACCAGGAATGTTCACACTGAACTCTCATCTTTTTCACTAGGTTTCCGTGGCTGGGAATTACAACTGAATCAAATTCCCGGTTATATTAGCAGTAATTTTAGATATAATGCAACCAAGTGCTGGAACAACTTACCTCCACCGTTCCGTGACCTACAAATAGTGCAGTCGTTTAGTAAAAAATTTAAGGCATACTTATTGTCAATCCAAAAGTATTAATTATGGTTGCGAAAAGAAAAATAATTAAACAATAAATGAAATGTAATATTGTAATGGAAGTAGTTCATTTACACTTATTATGTTTTTTTATTAATTAAGGAGAGCAGACGAGCAAACGGGCCACCTGATGGTAAGTGGTCACCATCACCCATAGACATCTCACCTCACTGTATTAATATTAGAGGGTTTTGATGCGCTGCTAACCTTGAGGACTAAGATAGAATGCCTCATGTGCCGGAAATTACGCTGGCTCTCTTACCCTTCAAACCGAAACACAGAAATGCAAGCATTTCTGCTTCACGGCAGAAATAGATAAGAGGGTGGTACCACCCCAGGCGATCCTTCGCTTTAGGATCTACCACTACTATGTATTGAGATATGTTTATATAGTTGTGCAATGCTGACAGGTGTCTCACCGTTACGTACCGTGGCGTCGTGTCCGGGGCCCTTTTGCCACATATGAACTTACTCTAAGTAAAAAAGTAACTCTTTTAAGTAATGAAATGTAATCATGTAATTTTATCGTGTTAAGTATATGTGTGCAAATAAATTTTAATTCATTCGTTCAGTACTTTCACGAAAATTACGATTTTTATCAATTCACTAATTAATTTCCCAAACTTCAAACACCCGGTTTATTCTCAGGTATGGGACGTGCGTAACATGCGTTCCGCACTAGCGACGATCAGATCGGATTCGTCGGTGAACCGTGTGGGCGTGAGCAGCGGCGGTCTGATCGCGATCCCGCACGACAACCGGCAGGTGCGGCTGTTCGACCTGCAGGGGCAGCGGCTGGCGCGCCTGCCTCGGTCCAGTCGACAGGTAAGTGGTAATGGTGATAGCCACTGTTACCTTTTTTCCGGCCATAAGAATAGCAGCACCCCAACTCTTCCCGTGGGTGTCGTACGACGCGACTAAGGTTTTTTTTGGACACTATTCTACACCTAGTAGACGGATATGCTCGCCATCTATCACGTTTGTTCACCAAAGTGGGAACTACCAATGATGAAGGTGGTTCCTCTGTCTATCCCCTCGGGGATTATGGACGTGAGAGTTATACTATTCTATATACATTTTTTTGTTAACGGGGCAAAATCTTTGTAAGATTGGCTTCCTGGGACAGAAACCGGGTTATGTGGGATTTTTACTTACTAAAACCCCCTCGATGACCGACCTCATGCATGTCAAAGAGCTCTGGGATTTCCTATGTGATAACTGCGGGAAGTGTCACATTCCTGCACCGAGTGCGGGTCGTAAACCTATATACCGAATAGAATCTGTACCTTCAGATCGAAATATTTGAGTTCAGGTAGGGATGATATTTTATTATTACTATTTTATGTTTTATAGCTATTTGACCTGTGACCGCTAATTCTCCATTAGCCTATAACGACATTAACAGCTAACGCTTTAGTATTTTTAATTTATTTTCTCCCGCAGGTGTAATAATATTATCGTATGTAGTGTATCACAAGCGAGAAGATCACGTGTCGCATTCGTGTTTATCACAAATCCTGACAACAACTCATAGCCACAATTACTCCTTTCCGCACTACTTATACAATGTACTATTGTGTCGCAGGGCCACCGCCGCATGGTGACATCAGTGGCGTGGGCGGAAGACATATCGTCCAACATCAACTTCTTCAGTTGCGGCTTCGATCGCCGCATCCTTGGGTGGTCCATACAACCATCCAAGGATAACTGAGCGCCTAATTAAGTTACTAACGATAATTGTTAGTTACGGATACCCTAGCACGATACCGAAATAGATAAATAACAGCACATGTCCGCACGGAACCGTATTTACCCGTAAGGGCGCGTGTGCATTACACGGTATTTTACCGTCCGGATACGGATCTTTCACCATACACGCCAATAAACTAGGTATGAGTGAAAGATCCGATGCCGGACTGTAAGTACCGTGTAAGTAAGTAATACGTTTATTTCACACACAGCAATGACCGAAACAGTCAGTCCGTGTAGTGCACGCCCGTCCTAACTCTATCCATATATATCTATATCTATTTTTCGTATTTCAGAAACGTTTACTAGAGCGAGAAAGATACCTTTTGAAATAGCTATTAGTGTTATGAAATATATAAATAAACAATAAACCTTCCACGGAATCGGCCCGCCGATGTCGAAGAAACTTGGAAGCAATCTTTCTCGCTTTAGCGAACGATTTTTCTGAGCGACAGACGGATAGAGATACGGGAAAATTCTGTTACGTCCGTAGGTGGGGTTTCAACCCTTATAGGCCTACCGCTTAACTGAAATGACGCCTTGGGTAGCTGCGCGGTGACATTGAAAAACGTTTCTATCTTTCACTTACATACTTGTATACTTTTCTATTTCTGTATTTAGAATACAACAAGTACACAATACAAAAGTATGCAAGGGAAGGATATAGGTGCGTGAAGGGAACAGTGCTGTAACGTTATTCGCCACTTCTCCCGGCTCACAGCTACCTAATGACTGGTTTAAACTTGATAAACCAGTGGACTCTGGCGAGTCAAGTTGGCTAGCAAACTGTCTTGCTTGGATCCAAATATTGCTTGATTGGCTGTAGTGTAAACAGTCACTCATGGCCAGGCACTCTCCTTACCCACTTCGCTAAACACTTGACCGAATGTAAACAAGTCATAAGGGCTGGTTTACACATTTTCAAGTGGCAAAGACAGTAGTATAAACCGATGGGACAGTGGCGAGTTAAGCTGCCTTGCAAACTGCTGTTTTTTGTCACTGACCTACTGTGCTAAACCAGCCCTAAGACGAAGTCTTGTTAAGTGGCAGGCCTATAGCAGTGCTGCAATGATGAATACTTGATCATGATTGGTCAAAAGGACCGATTTGACAGCGATTCAGCTGCTAAAGTGGTTACTGCTAGGGGCCTGGTATTCTGTCCTCAGGAGCTGTAATCTTTCAAGTCGAATGTCCGTTTGAAGTGAACTTACGGCCGGTTGCATGAAGCTTCCTTTAAATTCTGACTATCTTAAGTCATCTTGTATCATAGTCGTAATCATCGTAGTGACATCTCTTTATAATGCTATGTTGTAGGAAGAGACGGAGTAATGGAGGTTGTATTCTCAGGATGCTTTGTAACCGACAAGATTAATAGGGAAATCTTAGTAAACTCGTAAGCCGCTCGGCAAACCATGTTACGCGAGGAATTAGTTTCAAGATCAGGGTGAAGGTGCCCTCTGTAGAATACTCCAAAGCTAAGTCTGCAGAACCATAGTCATAAAATTGTAGAGAGATACAGAGAAAGCAAACAAAAAGCAGTACATAGCATTGGAAGATTATTATTTTCTTGCTATAAAGTTTGAGTCATCGTCGTTGCGAATTATTTAAATTAAGATTTCTTCAAACTGCGATTCGATTTTGTTGAATAAAGGTGTTTCCAATAGCCTGAATGTAAATAAGCTGTCGTCCAGTGGGGCGATTCTCGTCTCGACATTCATAAATCGAGTGCTATGACGTCTTGTTACGCTCGTACATATTATATGAGTGAACGAGATAGAACTAATGTCGAATTCGAAATTCTCCTGCGAGAATCATCCTCCTGAATCCACCGAAGTCTACTTTCCAATGCAGTGAAGCATTAGAGAGATTGGACGACGACTGTTTAGACCACATTTTGTGGTTCACTTTTATAATAAGATTGTTAAATCAGTAACGAATATTTTTGTTATTTTAAGTGTTACGGTGTCGTTAGTTTTCCCAAAGGCTTTCCTAACAAAATTAATTCATTCCGATAATTTAAATTGGATATTTGCTAGTGATTCCGCTTTGTGACTAATTTAGTTTCCTTAGAAGCACAAAATGCTAAACTGTTTGTTGTAAGATTGTATTTTAAGTATACTGTTGGCTTTTAGTAGTTTATTAGTGTTTTTGGCTTGGCTAGTTAGTAGAGAATGTTTGGAGAAATTAATTTAATCAGCGTAAACAATTGTATTTTTGAAAAACGAGTACAAAAACATGTTCTATTGTGAAATGAATTTAAAAGTATCTACTTTATTATATTGGAGAATGCGGGGTAAAATACCCAGAATACACTCGTAGATAATTCAGTTACTTTTAATGTGAAGAAGTAAAATTTTTATGTATAAAATATCTGATGTCGGTCGCTTTGCCAATGACTCAATTAGTGGCCGGTTTTGGTCGAGCCGGATTAATGTAAAACGTAGCGATTGACGTTGAGGTTAGCTCGACGATGTCGTCTTTCACGGTGGCGGGAGCTAAATGCAGAAGACTCAGGACCGCTGGACCTGGAAAGAAATGGAAAAGAAAGAAAAACATTTAACATTGCATACATTATTAAACTTAAAAAATATTTGAAATTAAAAAAACAATGCCACATTAAAAGGACACATGCTCAGCATGTGCTGCTGTCCGACCGGTACGGCAGAACCACGGCGCTGGTTTTTTGGAGGAGAGAGATAGATTACATAAAGGCCGGTATGTGTGTATGTAACGATTGAATCAGACAAGTGTATAAATCATCCGGGTTCGTATCATGCGTCTATCGGGTACGAACCTTTTAGTTTAGGGCTATAGGCGCGGGTAAGTCAAGTCTACATCGACGTATTGCTGGCTGTCGTGTTTTTACACAGTCCTTTTTCACGTCCCAGCAATGACCCGCCTCGCACAGCGTTAGCATTTAAACGCGTCGTATTTTTCCTAAACATTTCTCTGGTAATTAGTCAAGCAAATAGTTTGTTCGTCCAATTATAAATATTGTATGCTATTTAAATTATGTGGGTTGTTGGTGGCATATTAGATTAATTTCGGGCCAAAAGGATTTACGGTAGTTCTAACATTAATAGATGTATAATGTAATCTGTGGTAAAATGTTATTAATCTAATGGTATAGGGAAGGTAGTGATTTAAAGATGATACTATTTTAAAGATACTTTTCGCGCGTCTCGGTTTTCTGATAAGATGTATACAACTTATATTTCGATATTTCAGTGTGTTGTGGATGTTCGTATATTTAAACCATAACTTTTACTTCAATAGCCAATAAGTAATATAAAAAGCTTTTGTTTTTGTTATAAGCTTGACGCACATCACATAACAGTAAAGGCACAACGCCTAATTAACTTGTCTTTATTAAAATTTAATAGGTACAGTCTTCTTCTTGTCGTGTGGTTAGTTGCCAACCTATTCTCATAGTCATTCAGACCGCTCGTAGGCCTCTGTCATAGCAGCGACTGCTGTCGTTCAACCGACCGGGACCGACAGTATAAAGTGCTCTCCGAGGCACGGAGGGGCTCAGATGAAAATGTTCTACTATCGGTCACCCATCCTGGTTCTGACCGCGCCCAACGTTGCTTAACCTGCATGATCACTTTCTGACCATGCTCTCGCAACTACGCTACGAGCCCCTACGAATAGGTTCAGTTTTGGAAAAAATAATAGATACCTACATCCTTACACAACCTAAAGGTGCCGTCCATTAATTACTTCAGGTGTTTTTTTGTAAAATTTGGACCCCTCCCACCTCACGTGAGATGTCTCCCATAATTTTTGTTCGATATGTTTATGCATTTTGCTTCGTACCACTAATAAAGAGTTACTATGATAGTGTACTATCAGATACGGGTTTAATTAGTAACAAAAATAGGATAGTACAAAGTTGATGTGAGATTTTCACCCCAATAGGGGAAGCCCTAAATGAGATTTGGTGAGATTTTGTCGGACCCCTCCCTCCATTTTGAGCTCACTTAATTAATGGACGCCCCCTTATCGCATTCTCGTCATGCGTCACGGCATGAAATTGACAGATTTGCAACAAAACAAAATTAACTACCTGTGGATATAAACAACTTTTTCTAAAATTTCGATACATGTAGTAGCCACGTGATTATAATTTATTCGTAAAATTGTAGAGAATTTAGCACATAATGTGACATATCTTTAGGTATACCAGTGTTTTACCAAGAATCAATAGGACCTAGTCAATAACGAATGATTGTAAGCCAAAGATAAACGCTCAGGATTGTTCAGGAGGTATTTCATATAGAAGTACCTACTTTTAATTGTAAAATTAACTGTAACCATTCGTGTCTTCGAAAACCTACGGAATATTGGCTTGTACTTAGGCACATATCAATAATTATGTGGTAGTATAATTTACTTTCTAATGTACCTAATTATCTTTGTTCATCTGAAGCGTATTTTGACGATTTTTCACACATGTATAATAATAATAATTGTGTAGGTAATTGTCGTGTATCTCATCCATATACATATGAAAGTGACAATATCTATCATGTAAATACGATTAAATTAATTAAGTACATACATTATTTTATCCCAACACACATTTGGTGGGGGGAGGGATACCTGTTCCACCTATTCCGGCGATCATTTCTAATGAGGAATTTCCTTTCATAGATTTTGGGAGGTCTCTCTATTAGTGTGTTTTTACACTGGTCCGATGCATCTTTTTCCGCCATCGAATCTGTCCACCCTAATCCGGAATAATAATGGCTAGGACCAATGTAAGGCACCTACAGTACGCCTATGTCTATCTATGTATGTACATACCGTTTGAAAGCACTCTTTATTAGACCTCCGTACATGTTTTGTTACACCCTTTACCTACTGGTGTAACAAAAACTCTCTGTAAAGCCGAAAGGGAGGTGTTCAGTATAGGAACATAACTGACTAACTATGTATCAGAAAGATATATCAAAATGAGATGACAAGAGTTTCAAATTCACTAAGGTTGCTGCGACTCAATTATCGCGACGGTGTGGCAGCCTCGAGGTCCTGCCACTGTCTAACAGCTTGCAACGCTTCAATTTCAAACACGTCACTATGTGGACGCGTGAAGTCCGAGGCTTACTGATCAAGAACCGCCTTGCAATGTATGGAGAATAAATTTCCTTTTTTTGGCGAAATCAGACATTCAGAACGAAACTGGTTCAGTTAAGGGTACTAAACAACATCCCATTTTCGGCTATAAAGAGGGTTTTCTTACACATCAGTCGGTTAAGTATTTTATTATCACAATTTGTATTATGTATTGTTGGTGTCCATCTGTAATCGAATTATAGTCTGATTTTAAAGAGTGGAATGGAGTGTAATTTATATAATTTTCCCCATACAATGATATCAAATCGCAATGACGATATGATGTAATGGTTGCCATTATTTAAAACCAGACTAACAAATCAAGAAGCATAATAGTTATGTATTTGTATGTACCTTCAAAGTTATCAGTTGTTGTATCTTCTATAAATGATCTGAATATTTTTGTTATGCCGAATGTGGTATGAAATATATAAAATTAAATTTTATATTTTGTTTCCTTCAAAGCTCCTAACTTTTCTGAATTTGTTTCTATCGTGCAGGACTTCATGAGAGATATTAATGAGTAAGCGCCAGCCCTCTACGAGGCGTGCGCACGACGCGGCGCGAGCGAATCGCTATCAACGTATACCCGACTAGGGTCCCAATTCACCTAAATTACAACATTTGTAGTTCTATTTCTATTCAATTTAGTTTTCGTTCCAATTCTATTTGGACACTAAATCGCATTCTGCTGACACATAACTCTACCACTGCCACTGATCGCCAGGAGATCGATTCCACTAAATACAACGTAACTAAATAGAATCTAAACTGCATCGTTATGAGTTATGACGTTTCGTATGCTACTATCCACTAACGATCAAATTTCAGTTAAATACCGATCGAGTCCACGATCGATCGAACAGTAACGTATTTGTGCATTCTAATAAAACGATTAGTTTATACTGAAACCCAGTTGAACGATAACAAAACGCTTCAACTGTCAACTATAACGATCGAACATAAGTTCCTCCCAAGGTACTTTTACCCGATCGATAGTAAAACGAAAGGTGGCAGTGGTTATGCGTCAGCAGAATGCGATTTGGTGTCCAAATAAAATTGGAACGAAAACTAAATTGAAATTGGATAGAAATAGAACTACAATAATAATATAGGCGAATTGGACCCCAGGACTTTCAATACTTGATAAAAACCGTCGTCATATTGCGGAATGAAATAGTACCTACTATATTTTCATAGCGAACGATTACAAAATACTAATTTATTTATTACAATGGCGCCCTCTTGACTTGATGTTACAATGTAACATGTAAAACGTAGTATTTATATCGTCTTTGGTAATGGTAACATGTTATGGTTTTTATATTCCTGGTCAGGGTATACTGGCTGGTTATCGCTGACCTTTTAACGTCAACCAGCCACAGAAGTTGGCTTCTTACCAAAATAAGTCAAACAGGCCCAAATACGACGGCTCGGCTATTAGCTGTTCAGGAATTCACCACGTTCCGATTCCATCATCAAAAGGACTCAAAGACAAGTCAATTGAGTTCAAATACGATCATACTGCAGTTGACGTTCGAGGAGTTCTTATGGGTACCAACACTCCTGGCTCCATCATCAGGTCATGGACACCCTCTCAACAAACGACTTATATGACTTTAACTTAAGAAAGAGTCAAACGAGCCCATACACGGTAGTACTGCAGTCTAAGGTCGAGGAGCTCCTATGGCAGGCTACTGACACTCCTGGCTCCATCATCCATGACCCATACACAACAATTTGTTTGACGTGCCGCCCCGTGAATATATGATTAAGTTACGGCCCGGCGGCGGCCAAACTTCCTGAAAACTAAATTAAAAACAAACTTTGCCTTCTCGCTCTTTCATCTAAAATCCAACGAACGAATTTTTATTATTGTCTTGCTCTTGCTTTGACAGCATTTGTTAGTATTGCCGATTTGCAAGATTTTCCCCACGTTCACGTTCGTTTGGGGAATAGCTTCACAATGTTCATAACACAGATTATAAAACTACCAGTGCCCTCTTGACAGAGTATTTTAGTTTCTGGTCGGAGTATAAATGGTATTTTTATGGGTACGGTACTGTGTGTGACAAAGTTTTTAACAAGCCCCTCTTCTGTGTGTGTTTTATTTATTCTACACCATGGATGAAAGAAATTTTGTTTCCTCCTAATGCAGGGGTTCCCAAACTGTGCGCCGCCGGGGCGCCGTGGAGAGTCAACAGGGGCGCCGCGAGGTACTCCTGATTTCTCTTATCTGGAAGCTAAAATTACTTACCTATAGTGTAAAATTAAAAAAATATTAATTAAATAAGCAAGTCGACAGTTCATGTGTGAATGAACAAACACCTTTTTCTGTTACTGTATTTCATTATTTTCTGTCAATTTCAATTTCTTTAAGCGGCCTACACAAAGCCTTGCCTGCGGGGCCCTGCATGCAGGCTCCTGCCAAATTAGATAATGTGTAGGTTTGCAGGACCGATATTTTTAATCTGTACCTTTCGTTCTGCGAGCCGACAAGCCGTCTCCCTACTCCTTACTCCGTGTACACTGCTTGCAGTGTAGCGCAATCGGACTGATTTCCGCCGTCATATTGTTTTTGTGGCAAACTTTCCACTCATTATGAGCCACTTTTTACACCAATATATCTTTTTTCTTGTTTTTATGTTTTATGCAACACAGACCAGTCGACGCCAGTATTATTTTTTAATGTTTCGATTAAAACGGAGCCCTTTTGAAACTCCAATCTCACGTCATACCATTCACGAAGTACTACGTGAAATGATTTGCAGGGTAATGTTTAGCAAAACTCCCTGCGGCAGGCACGCAGGGCCCTGAAGGCAGGGCTTTGTGTAGGCCGCTTAACCCAGCAACAATGAGGGATTTTCCAGCTTAAGTTTTTGCCATTCGAGATAGATGGCGCTGCATCTAACAGGAATTTCAAAGTGACAGAAGGGACAATGAAAAATAGAGACAGGGAGTTTCTTTGTATGGTTGTAATGCATAATGCAACCTAATAATATTCTGGTCAGTTCTACATCCTCTAAGTTTCAGTGACCCATTATTTTTTTAACAAATCCGATTTTATTTCTCTCAGCGTAACAAGTTAGGTTATTTCAACTTCAATTTCAGGGTATTTTCGAGGTTTGCATACGGCAACACTTTTTTCTGTTTTGTTTGAAGGGGGTTCGTGCAATGCTTTGCGTGCGAATTCTATTGGATTCTTATATAGGATCTTCCTAGGTACCTATTGGATTTCTAGAAAACTGTGAGTATATTTTTAATAATTTTGCATACATAATTGAATCTTAATAACCTTATATTATATGAAACTACTGCTTGGCTCTTGCTTTTATAGTTACGAAGGCAGATAGCGGCGCGGCTGTGTTTGTATATTGGGTGAACCATGGACGAATTGCGGGCGTTCTTCAACAACCCGACCCCGTCAGGGGCGCAAGTTACCAAGCTGCGCGGCCCACTGACTGGCGGGTTTCGGATACCCAAGGAAGATAAGATAAACCAACTCGACAGATGCGAGGCGCATCGTCATGCAGTCGTCATGAGCGGCACCGATTACGCTCGAGAGATCAGAGAGAAGGAAACGGAGACTTATAAAAGGGTAAAAAAACTTATAAATGTATTAGAAATCTCGAACATCGCGAAACTTTCGGTAACTTTTGTCATTCGCCAAACAATCTGTTCTTTTATAAGCTAAACATAGTTGAAACCAAATATAGGCACGGAAGTAGCTTCCTGTACGAAAGAGATGGATTAAAGACTCGAATTGCAGTTGCTGTCGAAGTATGTACAGTGCATGGGATTACTATGTCCCCTAAATCCATGCTGAAACCTGGAAGTTGCATGAAAGATTTCATTTTTGCAGTTTTTTTTAATGTTGAGACTCAAATTCCAATAAGATGTTTTTCCAATGTTTTCTTTGCAGAATCAAGCAGAATGCAAAAATTGGGAGAGCATATCTGGCGGTCTGGAGTCTCTTGAACATCTTTCTTCTTGGGGCGCTTCACTGCAAAACATTGGTGAGCTGACGGAAGAGGCAATGACTGAAGTGTACAACAAATACTCCTTTCAGAGGAAGGAAGATACCAAGAACTTGTCCATTAATGAGTTTAGAGAGGAGGTATGATTCTATTATTATCATCTAGCATTTAGTGTAGCTAGCTATAACAAAAGCTATCATAGGGAATTATATTTTAACATTCAAAATAGAGTTTATTGGTTAGTAGGAAAAAAACAGTTGCCATCCATCCGAATGGCAACTGTTTTTCATCAATCCAAATGTCAGGAAAAACAGGTGACATCCCATGTCACATCTTTAAAATTATGGACCTTGATCTGGTCCATTGCATTTATTATTATGGTTGATACAAACAAAGTTCGTTCATGTTTAGTACTTAGCCTCATTACTCATTACTATATATGAACCAGGCTAGTATATCAGTCTAATATATCAATCAACAGCACCACAACAGCTTGTTCCATATGCTCACAACTCTGTTGTAAAGTGAGTTATAGTTATGGCTGGCTAAGGTGTTTACATGAGAAATGCTATATTTATTTTGGATATTGATGGGTAGTTTTGGAGTTCAAAAATGTGTTATAAAATCAATAATATTTTATGCATATACTTTCTGTATGTATAAAGTTTGAATATTAACTTACAGATTGTAGACCGAATAAACTCATTTCAAGTGGTGATCATCGAAGGTCCAACGGGCTGTGGCAAAACCACCCAAGTACCGCAATGGATCCTTGACAGCTGCTACCAGACTCGCAAGCCCTGCAAGATTATAGTTACTCAGCCAAGGAGGATTGCTGCTATATCTATTGCCAAGAGGGTGGCTCAGGAACGTGGCTGGGATGTTGGAGGACTTGTTGGGTACCAGGTAAAGATAAAACTTTTTGAATCTTTCTGATTTTAGTTTTATACTGCTTGTTTTTGAGAGGTCTGATCATGTAGGACCTTTTTACTTGTCCCTTCGTGTAAATGTAATCGTGTTATGTATATGTGTGCAAATAAATTTTAATTCATTCATTCATTCATTCATTCTATATGATTAGTCAGCCATCTCAACCCCAAGCAGGAAATTGTTGCGTAAAATGATTAGGAAACTACATTCAAAATTGCAATACTATCCTTATGCTATATCAAATTATCAAACTGAAATATCTCAGACTACTATACGAATTTCTGTGGATACAAATTGGTAAATATACAACCTCATAGTTATCTCAAACTGCACTTACAAAGCCCGTATGATCCATGTTCAGCTTCATCTTCATTTACCACCAGGTGAAACTGAGGTCAAACATCTTATGAAAGGGGGCCAGGGATAACCCCAGCGGCAGGTCAAACATGATAATAATCATAAAAACTGCAGAAATTTATCAACTCAGCCACGATATAACCTACCTCTTCCGTTAAATAACTATTGTAATTTAAGTTTTGTTACCTTACGAAGCGGTGGTAGAGTAAAAAAGTGCCATAAAACTTGTAATTGCAATAAAAAAAAATTGTTTTGATTTGTTCAATAAAGAGTATTTTACTTTAATTGTTATTAGCTGGTAGCTCTTCTGCCTTGTATGTTTCTGAAAACATAGCAAAGCTATCCTATTTTATTTATTGTTAAACAGGTGGGACTTGATAACAAAACCACAGCAGATACAAGGATACATTATGTCACAACTGGAGTATTGTTACAAAAATTGGGTAAGTTGAAACATGTCCTGTGAAACCTACTGTTTTGTTAAATTTTTAGAATTCCGTAGCCAAATAGGAGCCCGTATAGTGTAGTTATATCTGAGACTAGAGACTGCATACAGCTGTCATAATACAGCTTCTCCTCATAATCTCAGTTCTAGTCTAGGTCGCGCAACTAGAGTCAAGCGAGGCCACACGGCACTCGCACAGGTGCATTTTTTGTATACAGATTAACACTACGTAATGACATTGCCGCCGCGAGCGAGAACAGATTCACCAACAGATGCAAACGTAATTAAACGTTTTAGTGTGTTGGTTGCCTCAACTCTGGCTGCGCGACCTATACTCTTCCTTATAGCAACAGAAATCATCAACCCAGGGCGTTTAGTGGAGTCCCTTAATCCCTCAAAGTCTCTTTTTTCTTCCAAATATCCCTTACGTCCCTTTTTTTTTTAAAGAATTTGGTCTCTTAATCCCTTTTTTGGCAATTTTACTGCTTAAACAAGTTGATGGTTTGTCCCAGTGATGAAGCTCGCTTCGTTCGCACTTACACTAAACTCAGCCCTAGCCTTTTAATTTAACTCAGTCGTGTCGAATTCGAGCCGAAATTTCTAATTCGCTTCACTACCTCCTGCCCTAGTCTTCAAATTTATCCCATCCGTGTAGGATTCACGACAATTGCGAAATGTCTTCGTTCGGTCCTGCGAAGCCTTCTACCCTAATGCATGTAATGTAATAACAGGCTGGTTTCCGCAACTCGATGTCTTCAGCGCCTATTTTGCGTGTGATGGGAACATGATTTGAACCTGATTGATGCATTTGTATCGGATCCGCACCGAAATTTCGACTCGAGCGCGCTTTGCTCGCACGCGCCCTTGTCTTCTAATCTAATCTACCAAGAAAATTCCGATATTTCGTGATGGTGAAGTTTGGACCCATATCCCTGACTCCCAAACTGCAACAGTCAACAGACAGCGCGCTCTGCAGAGTTGACACATCCAGGAATTAAATTATCCGAAAAATGACAACATTAATTTAAAAATATATCCGGAAGATGTCGGGATTATTTAAAAAATATATCAGGTAGGTGGTAGGTAGGGGTACCTACCAGTGTTCAGGATAAGAATATACCTACCTGATATATTTTTTAAATAATCCCGACATCTTCCGGATATATTTTTAAATTAATGTTGACATTTTTCGGATAATTCGAATGGACTAAAGAGACCTTATTTTAATAAATAAAAAATAGGTCTCTTTAGTTCCTTTTAAAAAAAATCGAGCCTCTTTTTCCCTTTTTTTGAGGTTTACACTGCCAAAAGCTCTGTGAAACCTATTCTTACATATTTTATACATATATATTTTAGTGGCTGCCAAGAACATGAACGAGTACACACATATTATCCTCGACGAGGTTCACGAACGTGGTCAGGAGATGGATTTCCTTCTCCTCGTTGTGAAGAAGTACCTGTTCACAGTCTCCCATAGGGTGAAAGTCATCCTCATGTCCGCCACATTCAATAGATTGGTGTTTGAAGACTACTTCATTCAGACTTCATACCTTAAAGTGGTGAAGAAGGATCCCATGTTTAGTGTGAAGACATTCTACTTGAATCACCTAAACAAATTCGGTTCGGTAAGTATTATGCCTAAAAACGAGTTATTTTTTTTAAATTGCAAAGGGGATATCCTCCACCAGGCGAGGTGTTAGAGCGGCCTACACGGGTGCGGTTCCACCGCCGGTTCGGTTCGCTGCATCTAATCACGAATCACTGGCTTTAAGTGGTGGAGGGTGGAACGCATGTGATTGACTGCAGCGAACCGAACCGGGGCTGAAACTGGACGCGTATAATCCAGGCCTTATCCTGGTTTACCAGTCGATGATTGGAATTACAGATAGGCGAAATTACAAAAATACGTTAGCGATTTGATTCGAAGCTATACAAAGCAATGAGCGCGTGCTATTCGTTCGGCGGTAGGCGTAGCGAATGACGTAGCATTCCAGCGAAGTCAGACCGCTGCAGCACGACAATAATATATTTTGTGCAATAAAGAGTATTCATTCATTCACGACGTATTGCAGTGTCGTAGTGTGCGGCGCTCGTCTCAAGCGCAGAACAATAGATCACCTGATGTAAGGCGGCGGTTTAAGTTCATAAGCGTGAGCGGAAATGGTCGCTTATCGAGACGCCTTTATACTACACTACATTTGTTCTCGTTGAATGGTAATCAAATTGATCCAATAATTCCTTGTAGATCCTACAACACTCGATCCCCAACCAGGAGCCCAACATAGCACCAGAGATGTACCACCTGGTGATCAAGCTGATCAATGCGTTCGAGCAGATTGATAAGCAGGAAGACTCTTATGAGGACCATTCTACGGCAGACCTGCCCTCCGTTCTCATTTTCCTGCCGGGTATCAATGAGATTGAAGATCTCTTTATGTGTCTTAACGACCTTGCATTGAGGTAAGTTCTACATTTCACTATTTATCGTGACATTGATACATTTACGCACACTCTCCCCCCCCCCCCCCCCCTCTCTCTCTCTCACACACACACACACACACACACACACACACACACACACACACACACACACACACACACATATATGTGTGTACACACATCACACAAACTCTCTCACGCATACGCCAACACAAATACAGGAAAAGTAAAAACTTCAGGAATAGTAGCACGATATGTACAAAGGCGGCCTATCGCTTAAAGCGATCTCTTCCAGACAACCTCTGAAGTTAATTGGACATTAAAGAGATTAGCGACAGTGTAGTGCGAAGATTTGAAAAAGGTTACTGTTACTTAATGCACAGTAAATTTAGTAAAATAATAGTAATATGATATACATAAATCATTATGTAGGTTTACTAAAATAGTTCAATGCATAGATATACATAATATAATAAAGTAAATATGTATAATAATAAAAATAAAATGCACAACTACAACGACAAATAATGATGAGTGAGACTCGCTTTAAACGAAGCCAGGGATTCCGAATGCCGAATTCGACGAGGAAGTGAGTTCTATAGGTG
The DNA here is from genome assembly GCA_947369225.1 of Hofmannophila pseudospretella. Classification (NCBI taxonomy): domain Eukaryota; kingdom Metazoa; phylum Arthropoda; class Insecta; order Lepidoptera; family Oecophoridae; genus Hofmannophila; species Hofmannophila pseudospretella. Next base: position 7,526,735 of record OX376330.1, on the reverse strand, counting down.
TACTGCCTTGACAGCAAAGGAGTCAATGTTGTATCTGGTACGACACAGTGGAGCCTTCAAGATATAAGTTGGTACGACACAGTGGAGCCTTCAAGATAAAGTTGTTCAGTTTTGGATACTGAACACCCCCCCTTTGGGAAGTTTTTGTTACAGCCAGTATTTATTGCAGAGCGAAGGTGACCGACGCAGAATGCCCGAAGTACAAATGGTTTGTGCTGCCCCTCCACTCGACGATCACCGCGGACGAGCAAGTGCGCGTGTTCCAGCGGGCGCCGCCCGGGAACCGCAAGATCATCCTCGCCACCAACATCGCCGAGAGTTCCATCACCGTGCCCGATATCAAATATGGTGAGGAAATATGTTATACACTAGCATAGCACAATAATTTCTTAGAGAGACAACGCTTAAAAATAGAGTAAAATGTACTTATAACGTCACTTTTTCCTCTTTTTCTTTTTTCTCTGGCTACTCTCTTTAGATTACGACAAAACTGAGGCTCTAATCATATATCATTTATTTTATGTTATAAAAAATTTTACACACTAAACTCATTACGTCCTTCAGATTATTAACACTTAACTTCCTACACTCACACACCCACTCACCCTACACTACGTACATCACAGCGTTCATTAGAAGAGTGCGGGCGCAGCGACTTTGATAACAATTGAAACTAAACCTTAATAATATATGGGCTTTAGCCAAGGATTCCCCGCTTCTCACCGCTTGCCCCCGGCTATCGGGTCGCTGAATATTAATCGCTATTTTAAAGATGTTAAGGTTTATCTTATCTTATGATAGGGGGCCGGGAATAACCCAGTGGCACTATGACCCTTGAGGATCTTTTGTGCCTACCCCATTTTACACACTGATCATCTCAGTGTGCAGGTTTCCTCACGATGTTTTCCTTCACCGTTAGAGCAGTCTCAGAACTGCACGGTCTCGAATCCGGACCACTCACTTCACTTACTTACTTACTTCACTCCGATAGTATGCAATGGATCTTAGACATTATTATTAGTTAATTATGCGCCTGATAGGCGGTCAAACAAAATGATCCCGCGAATCTTATACCTAGGTCAATTGGTATAAGATTGGTTTGTTTAGACCTTAGAACATGTAATGACATAACGCATTCGTAGATTCACCTACTACTCGCGAAAATATTTTTCTACAAATCAAAACACTTATCTAAAACAGTTGCCTCGATAAAACAAATAGCTTAGTCGACACTTGAACATTTTGGGTCACCCTGTTTTATTAATTTTGGTCTAGTCTAGAGTCATGTAAGTTTGAATGAGATTACTCAGAACTATATGGGTCAGATTAAGATATTAGTCCTCATTGTTCCCTAGTGATCGACTTCTGCCTGATGAAGATACTAGTGGCCGACGAGCTCACGAACTTCACGTCGCTGCAGCTGGCGTGGGCTTCCAAGACCAACTGCGAGCAGCGCGCCGGCCGCGCGGGCCGCGTGCAGGACGGCCGAGTGTACCGGCTCGTCTTTGATAAAGCCTATGTGAGTGGACCACGTGGCATTGTTACTATACTTCCAAGACCGCAGTTCGTCTTGGAAGTATATTAAATAAATACAAATATAAAAAATTTATAAAAATACGTAATTTTAAAAAGGTTGACGATAATAATAATTTTGTATCCAGGATAACTTCAAACAAGAATGCCCCCCGGAGATCATGCGCTGTCCGTTGGAGCGGCTGGTGCTGCTCGCCAAAACGTTGGAGATGGGCTCGCCCAGCGACGTGCTTGCGCTGGCCATGGACCCGCCAGACATGTCCAACATCTACCGCACGTTACTCGTGCTCAAAGAGGTACTTAAAGCATGATACTCGTTTTAAATTGCACTAAAAATACAAATACTAATACATACGTAAAAATACAATTTCAAAAAAGGCACACGTTGTGCTGTGCCCTTTCCGCGTCTGGAACCTTGATGATCAGGAAAAAGTAAGTGGATCTGATCTACACAATATGTTAGGGGTTACTTAAATTTTTAATTTAGAGTTATTCTATATTTAAAGGCGTTTTAGATTTTCATTTTGAATACTTATTGCTAGATGGGAGCTCTGAAAAAGACGCTGGGAAAAGAGTGGTGTCCATCGGACGGTGACATCACGTACCTGGGCCGTATTATGGCGAAGCTTCCTCTTGACGTGCGCGCCTCGAAGCTCATCGTGCTTGGCTACATCTACGGATGCTTGGAAGAGAGCATTATCATGGGTAAGTGTGCAACAGTCTTCCACCCGCGATGTCTATCTCTGGGTGTTTAGGCAACAAATCTATCCATTTACTGCTGTGTGGTACCGGCTGTAAAGAATAGCACCACCCCAACTCTTTCCGTTGCTGTCGACTAAGGATCTTAGTTGATACTATTTTACACCTAGTAGACGGCGGTAGGCTCGACATCTATCACGTTTTTCCACCAAATCTTACAGCGAAAAGTGGGAACTACCTGTGATTGAAGGTGGTTCCTTTGTCTATCTATCCCCTCGGGTATTATGGACGTTTTGTGTACCTATTCATTTAATCTTGATTAGAATTTTGTTTGAAATTGAAATTGAAAACGTTTATTTAGCGCTGTAAACACCAGAATATAGAACACAATACAGAAGTATACAAAGTTTAATACATGCAGCACAGAACATCCGGTGTGGTACAGTGTCAAAAAGGGTACACCAGCTTAGCATAATGCTGAGGCAAGCCACAGCGCTGATTTTCAGCTGGCCCCTCAGTGACTGCACGGACGAAGAAAGCAACAGTGTGCGCGTGTTGTGATGTATGAATGTGTTTGTTTGTATGAATGAGGATATTAGTGTGTATGTGAGGTACTGAGTGTGTGGGAGGGTGGTGGTGGTGCGGGTGTTTCTTAGTATGATTTCTATTTGTCTGTAGCTCCCGATATTTCGACACAGACTTTAGGATCTCGCCATTCTCAGCAGCCTTTCTAGTCCACTGGTGGTTATAAACCTCCCAATGTACCAATGCTAAAGTGCTAACGTTCAGACTTAATGACTGCTAAAAATATTCGCCTTTTGAATAGAACGCCTATTCGAAAGGCGGGGTCGATGTTGCGGATTGAGAGAGGTCTTATCCAACTTACCGCACACTTTGATAGACAATCATCACTAATTTTTTTTCAATATTTATACCCTTTGCCATTGAAACTACAACTACTGCTGGGGTGCGGAAAGCATTTGTAGACGAGATTGGACGTTGCCTTCGGGAGAGGGGTTGTGAGTTGACCCTCGCTCCAGGGCGTTCCTGATGCAAAGGTTGGCCATAGCGATCCAGCGCGGTAACGCAGCAAGCGTTATGGGACCTTTGCATCGGGAGCGGCAAGGGGAGAGGTTTATATATAAGAATTGACATTGTATGTATTATATTATGTGACGATTTATGTGTAATTAATTAATTATACACTTAATTATTTTATCTGATTTTGATCGTCTACTGACAGCCGCTGCCATGTCAGTGAAGAACGTATTCAGCAGTCCGTTCCGCGAGCGTCTCAACGCGTACAACTCCAAGCTGACGTGGGCCGATGGTTCCACGAGCGATTGCATTGCTTTCTACAACGTCTACAAGGTAAATTAGAAATTGTTTGTTTGTATACGCTTTAAAAGTCTAAGGTGAATAATGTAAAGCTTGACCAGAAGTACAAAATCCTCCGCTATAGCGCGATCTCTATAACACCGATTATGAAAGTACCAATGGCGCCTTCGTGGCAGGATTTTTATTTTCCTGGGTTACCCAGGAAAATAAAGTAGTAACAGTAATTGTCACTACTACCGTTAATAACGATGAGATGATATCATGCGATGGCGTGCTTAAAGGTGAACGCTCACTGGCACGCGCCAAATGAATCGCATTGCTTTCGCGTATTTCATTTCTTTTATCTGGAGTACACGTATACGGTAGAATGCGAATGACGTCATCCGCGCCGACCGCGCCGTACCGTACGTACGTGTTAGAATTAAGACGTCACGCTATCATGTAGAGCAATAATAAAATATATAAAATAATATTTGAATCGTAAATTATTGTCAAGACGACATGATATTACACTATTGTATAGACACTACTAATTTTAATTATAATTCCACCATAGTTACACTACACATAGCTACATGATAGTTTCATGTTATAATTGGATCATCTCAAAACGGCAAATGGACTAAGGTCAGTCTAGTCACTAACCTTCTCACAATAGCTGTAATAATGCGATAATAAGAACTACCTACGTGATATGTTTGGTACTGGTTATTCATAGTAGGTAATAGTAACCTCAGGTTTAGTGAATTACCTACGTAATTATTGAAGTACCTACATTTGATTTAATAAGTCATGTGTAGTTAATATTACCAAGCACTACCAATGGACTATTGTTTAAATAGTAACTGCAATCGAAATATCAGTGACTATGCAAAATAATAATATACTGCATTTACATTCTAAGTTAGCAAGTAACATTTACTGATCATATACTGTAATAGCGAGGGTGGCATTGCTCATTGTAAAACTGTCCTGCCTGGGCCTGTTAGGCAATATTTAATATATATTATAAGGGATAGTTTTTAAGACAAAACAAGAAGAATCACACTTTGATATATAATTACTGTATTCATAGAAATCATCAGTATCAGACAAATATCAGAGGAACACACTTATCAAAATCATCTTAGCTACGACATCAAAGTAATACAATTCAATACTCATCTTTTGTATTATACAGCACAGCAGTCATAATTTATATACAAATCAGGTACACTGGTGTCGATAGAACAAACTTAGACTTGGACAGCATGGCAGAAGTATATACGTTTTTACACTAGAGGCACATCGCAGACTGAACCCCCGTCTTGGGCGTTGGCTATTTATATAAAATCGTCGCCATGCTGTCGATTCCGACTACCGTACAATGTTTTAAACACTATTTTACTTTAGGGCTATTACATTGTAATGGACACATTAATTAATCTATTGTTAATTAAATTGGATATTTATCAACGTGTTTTACAACATTAACTTATAATTTAAAGCTAAGTCTAATAATACCATCGTACGATGTAAACAACAAAATGAGGTGGCGTGATACCGCCCCGCCATATTGTCTGCCGGATACGTTTCACTACTTTTTAGATTACTTAGTATTATGAAGCATAATATTTAAATAAATAATATGATCATTTCTGAACTCTAAAAATGCAATATTAACAATAATCATTACTAACTATCAATTTCCAATATATTAGCATGGCCTAGTTAGAAACCAAATTACCACGCGGAAGATACAAAAATCTATATACATTGAAAATGTGTAATACTTCTATTATTGTTTCAGAAATAATATTTTCGAGCATCTAAATTCAAAATACGAATTAAATTGTCATTATATTGCCATAAAAGCTCAAAGAAATATTTATAATCTGTCATACGCATCGAACGCGCCGAATCTAGTGACGACATCAGAATGCGACTGGGGTATTCGGCTACCTTCGGTATTGCGGCGCGTGCGGCGCAATACCGTTTGCGTTCAGCTCAGAGACGTTGTAACACGCCATCGCATGATATAACAATCCTGGTCAGGGATGGAGGAAATGGAATATGGAGTTGTTAATTCTCAATACCACCTACCATTGGCAGGTATGGAGCCACCTGAGACATCAGCAGTACTTCAAGCAGCAGGGAACCAACGAGGGCCTGTGGGCGCGGCGGTTCTTTGTCCAAGTTCGCGCGTTGCGGGAACTGGACGACCTAGTGCGAGAGCTCAAGTTGCGTCTCTCGCGAGAGGGCATCGAGATCCTGAGGGGCGCCTCGCCCTGGGACAAGAACGAGCAGGCCTTGGCGCTCAAGGTAAGATCATTAGTCCATATTATGGGTAAGGCCATATTACATATACGACTGTGGTAAAAAAAAAATTTTTATATAAGGTCAAAGGCTATTCTTCGAGAGATAGGTTATACATACATAAAAAATACAAGGGTTCCATTAAATGGGTTATCACTGGCCTGGACAGGTATATTCGGTTGATTACCTGTTCAAAGGCTTTTGCTGTGTTGCAGTGATACAGAATCTGTCCAAGATCTGGATAAAATATCACATTAGCGCGGTAGTCGCTAGACTTGGCCGCTGTCGATATAAACACATATAAGTCGCGAGACTAGCGCTTAGTCGTCTAAGGCTCAATTTACATTGCCGCGGAATGGAATGGCAGGGAATTTTCGCAACGTAATTGTACATAGCATAATGAACTTTATGTCAATTGTGTAACATACAAATTAAATACGAGCCAAAAAAGAGGTCGCGCGTCTTCCGGGGAATCCTTGCGCATTCTCGCGAATTCCCCTAGCGGTAAAGCGTATTTAGTTTGTATGTTACACAATTGACATAAAGTTCATTATGCTATGTACAATTACGTTGCGAAAATTCGCTTCCATTCCATTCCGCGGCTATGTAAATTGAGCCTAATGTTAAGGCTGGGACTATACGACGACGGTTCCAGAAGGCGCCTGTTGAGTTCGCTGAAGCCAATCGCGAGGCGAGGCGAGACGCGGGCTTCAAGTGGAGGGAGAACGGAACGCTTGTGATTGGCTGCAGCGAACCGAACCGGCGCTGGAACCGGTGCATGTAGTCCAGCATTAAACAGTCTAACATCGTGTGTTCTGCAGGTGATAATGGCGGGCGCAGTGTACCCGCAGTACTTCGTGCAAGTGTCTCAGGACGAAGCGCGCGAGCGAGATGCCGTGCGCACGCTCAACGGGCACGACCCGCGCGACACGGTCAGTACCGATCATAAACTGTAACTACAAGTCTAAAATGACAACATTGATAGAAATCCTTATACAAAACAGGATTGTTGTTTCGTGAAATGGCCCAGTAGTTGGTGGTAACACGTTTCTGTCGCTCTCTTCTCTTTCGCTCTAGTTATATTCCATAGTGATGAGGGGCGTGATCATTCTATGAAATTAACCACGACTTTCTTCCCAAGACACTACAAGAAGAATTTGAAGGTTTTGCCATTAGGCGGCTCAGGCGCTGTGAATGAATGAAATGAAATTTATTGCCATCTGAAACAATAAATACAATTAATATGGGTATAAGTTACTCGTACACTAAAGAAATCACACAAATTAAACAAGAAAATAATTAAAACTAACAACAAAAAATCAATACAGATGACAACAGGTGAACGCTCAGCATGTGCTGACACCTGAATGCCAGCGCTGATATTCAGCGTACACCCCGTGTTCTGGCTACGATGTTAATCCAGAGCGCCAAGTAACTTTCAGAATAGCATTTATATGTATTATAAAGCTATATGGTGAGCGCGCGTGTGCTGGTGTGATGTGTGAGTGAGTGAGTGATATGTGCATGCGAGTGATGTGCTGCGGACTTCCCTATTTCACGCATTGAATATCTCAGTGTGCAGGTTTCCCCACGATATTTCTTTTGTCTTTAGAACAGTCGGTAAATATACGAAAACACCGAAAATCTCATTAGTATATGGCTTGCCTGGACTTTGAAGTCTGATCATCCACATTGGAGTCTTGCATTTTAACCACCGTTGTAAAGGAAATTGTACTAGAACTTTTCCCCATCAAATGACCGTGCATTGACGACCAAAGATAAATATTCTGACTGTAATTCTTCGACCAGCTTGACAACTGGTTTCCGTCAAGGCGACTGACCTTCACCACAGTCGACACATCTGTGTAACAGTTTCTCTATCAAATAGCATTATTCTTAGTTTCAATTGAGACTTGCTCGCTGCAGGTGTACCTGAAGAACTTTCCGGACCACCAGCCGGGACCGGTGTACGCGGCCGCCATCCGCAACGTGGTGCGCGCGCAAGTCGGTGACGAGCCCAGAGTCACCTTCGACAAGATCAGCAGGTGAGATAACCACAACAAGTAAATTGACCTTCCCTTTTTTGTGATCTTCATAAGATACCACCACCACATAGCTCCTGTGATAGAGACCGGGTAAAAGGTACGCGTCTACTGGGTCGGCATCGGACCGTAAGGAGCGTCGGTATTTACGAATTGCCGATGGGGTGCATCCTTTACATGCGAATTTCGCATCGGCATTTTCATAGCATTCGTTTTCATGTCATTTCATTTATTAACACACCTCATCGCTCGCGGCGATCGGGATGCAAATGGTGCATTTACTGCGGATGACGTCATCTGTAGATCTTGTTCAAAATACCGACGGCCGGCGCGGATTTCCCGAACTAGAGAACGCAGTTCTATAGGAATCAATACAAATCAAACAGTCCGACTCCTTACAGTCCGATGCCAACCCAGTGGACGCGTTCCTGAAGTGTGATTTTTACCTAGTAAAACCCCCTCGATGGCCGACCTCATGCATATCAGAGGGCATCGGGATGTCCAGTGGATCGGTGCACCGGTGCACTTTGCCTCGGGGCCCTCTTGGGAGGTGTATGTTCCTCCCGTTACAGCAGCTTGTGGCCATGGCTAGCTGCTGCCTTCCCCAGGGTCGCCCGACGATAGACGTTCAAAGTCCCCACTTTGGCCGTCCGCGACCCTGATCACTTTTTAGACAGGCAAGGGCTACCGTAGCTCACTTACAAACCACAACTATGAATATTAAATGCTTATTACACTTGACTGAATTCAGTCTGACTATTCAGTTAAGTGTAATAGCATTCAGTATGGTCTGCCTGCGATTTACACCATATAAAACAGAAGCCCGTCTAAATCGTCTACGAAATTGTATACTGAATTCCTTCAGGTGTACAACCCCTTATTAGTGAAGCTGAATACGGAACATAATAAACTCCTTTAAATCTACTTTATAGGAAAGTGTACCTGACATTCGGCGACAACAGCGCGAACTCTCGACGCAAGGACAACATGACGAACAATGACCCCACAATCCCGGGGCAGGTGGTGCTGCCGGTCTACAAGGCCATCAAGGCGCGCCAGCTCAAGATGGATATCAGGATCCCTTTGCTGCCGTACGTAGCTTTCAACTATGATGTTTTTACACATTATCAATCCAACTCGGCTAAAATGGCCGTAGTAGATGCACCACCACTGGACGAGAAGAGCCGAAGATCTGGCTCAATGGCGCGCCCTGGGAGAGGCCTTTGTCCAGCAGTGGACTAGAGTAGGCTTCTGATGAGATCGACCACAATGGTCCGAAGGCGTATTCGAAACCTATTCATAATGTAAGTGTAATTTCATCTTGAACCCAATATTGTGTTCTCGTCTTCAAATATTCATCTCAGATGCATTGTATTAATAATAACTCAGAAATACGTATTGATTTCTTGCAGACTAGAGAAAGCAAATTCTCTTGCCATTGCGATGGAAATGGAAAAGCTGGAAGTCAATATGAACAGGCTGGTGCCACGCCTACCTGACATTGACGACACATATTTTCCGCTGAGGATATGTGAGGTAAATTGTCAATAAATAAAACATTACTAGTGTATGTAGTATGATAGTTTACTAACACCTTAACTTCGCATTCACTAAAGCCGGTCTACCGATAGACTACATCTAAAAAAATTAATAAATTATTAATTATTATTTTTCTATCTTAAAATTCACCCCTGTACAACCCAAAACCACTGCACCTACAAAGCAATTCCACGAACACCCTCGACAAAATACCTGGGGGTTGAAATTGACGAGCACCTTAGATGAGACACCCACATTGAAACATTGTCATCTAAAGTTCCAGTCCCATACACGGAAAAAATGATTCTTGGTCAGAGCCACCCGTTTGTAATCCCACTATAGTAATCCCACTGGCAAGGAATATCAAATATAATTTCTAAATCCCCAGTTAATAAACGTGAGCAAGTTCTGGGTGCGCTACGACGATGAATCCACGGAGGCCGATCTGAATACAGTCCAGCAAATTCTCAGCGTCAGCAAGATGTTGGCGCACACAGGTCCGGTGTCCCCGGGCGACCTGTTCGCGGGCCCCTTCGTGTACAACCAGGGCACGAGCATACACCGCGTGCGCGTGCTCCGGCTGCAACCGCGGGACATGGTCGAGGTCAGTGCGAGCTAGTAGACTAGTAGGACAAACAGGGTCGGTGTCTGCTTCGTGAATCTGAGAGGTACTCTTAAGAAGAATCAGCAGCAATACATCATCATCATCAGCCAGTTAACGTCCCCACGCCATGATCTACCGTGCGAGCCCAGTTCTGATTGGTGGATGTGTCCTTAATGTTTTCAATCATTCACCGTCAAAGCGGTCGATAAATGTACAATTTACAGCAGCAATTACATCATTCAATATATATATTATTTATTTCACAGGTGCTGTTCATAGACTACGGCAATGTGAGCCGCCTGAACATGTGCAACTTGCTAGAGCTGCCCGAGGGCCCGTGCAGTCAGGTGCCGCCGCTGGCCATGCAGTGCCGGCTGGCAGAGATCGCGCCGTCGCCGCTGCTGAGCCAGCACGTACAGTGGATCAATCAGGCCGTGCGGCTGTTCCACGAGCTCGTCGGCGCCGGCCGCCTGCTCGGCAAGGTAAGACCCATCGTATGGCCCTCCGGGTCTGTTGGCTCATCGGTATACCAAGCTCCGGCCATCCGCCCTTTCGTAGATCGCACTCTAGGGCGTCTGAGCCAGCACGAGCAGTGCACCAAGCAGGCCGTGCGGCTGTTAAACGAGCTCATCTGTTTGGCAAGGTACATACTGCCGGTCCTGCCAGTGTTGCGTGATAACATGCGTAAACATAGTTCATCATCATCATCAGCAGCCTACTCTAGTCCACTGCTGGACATAGGCCTCTCCCAGGGCGCGCCATTGAGCCCGATCTTCGGCTCTTCTCATCCAGTCGCTGCCAACCACCCTGCGCAGATCGTCGCTCCATCTAGCAGGGGGGCGTCCCACACTACGTCAACTAAGTCATAGTTGCCTTTACTGAATTATATCGTGTTATGTGTGTGCAAATAAATTATAATTAATTCATTCGTTCATATCTTTGTATGATGTCTATTCTGCCATGTTACAAGTTCGTTGAAACCAAAGACATTAGTAGCGCCCTTTGAATGATGATGTTAACACTGACAGCGTGACAAGCTTTTATCTAAAAACACACATAATTTTGTCAAGTTTCATACTCAAATGTATTTCAATTGGTACACGCGGTTTTCATATAAAACTCTAGTGAACAATCTACATAGGTAGAATTTCAAAATCTTTGGTTGAAAATACACCTCATCAAAACATAAATTCTCATTTCAATGAGATCCGTTCTGCACTGTTATTAATATAACTGTTCTGAATATTGTATTTCCAATACTCAAGTGATACACGTCCGGTACAGGTGTACAGCGTGGTCCACGGCGTGGTAGCGATCGAGCTGCTCGCCCGCGGCGGCTCCGTGAGCGTCAACAAGGAGCTGATCGACAAACAGTTCGCAGTGCCTTGCGAGGAGAGCTACGAATCCAAGGTAGGAGACAGTGCTTATACTGCTTGCAGAAACTAAACGTAATTCAAAAAGCTCTAACGCGGTCGTGACGTCCAAGATGTAAACAAATGTTTTGCTAGTATGATGCTTACGTGATTTATTGGATTTATCAAGTTTATTTTGTATTAACTGCAGTGTTTAAGCGAAAAACCTCGTAAAACCGATATATTCAGTGAGAAATATTACGAATTCAGTTTTGTTTACATAACCTTTGACGTCACAAGCAGCGCGGGAACTGGCTGCCCGTTTGAATTGATGTAACCAGTATCGAAATTTTAAATATTTTTTAAAGATAAAGATAAAAAAGTAATTAAAAAAAAAACATTTTTTTGTGGATCATTAACAGTTTAATGAATCGATTTATAAAAAATAATAATTGGATATTGCCTATTGTTTATGGTAATAATAACATGTGACACTATTTTGTACAGTTGAATCACGATCTGCGGCAAACAGCTACAGAATTGAACCTAACGCAGAAGCGTGCGTACAACAAGGAGCAGACTGAACTGGCGTTCCACCACATGCGCGAGATAGACGCGCCTAATGCGAAGGAGTGTATCTCTGATGTCCGTCTGAATGGACCTTTCAGGTGAACTTTTTTTTCAAACAAATCCAGAGAAAACATTGGCATCTTTAACGTGTTTAATCAATTATCTAATGCTATCTAATCTAAGCCTAGTTGCGAGTACGGTCCGAAAGTGATCGTGCAGGTTAAGCGACGTTGGCGCGGTCGGTACCTGCATGAGTGACCGCTAGTGGCATATTTCATCTGAGGTCCTCCGTGAGCACGTCCTTCGGAGAGCACGTTAAGCAGTCGGTCCCGGTTGTTGTGATTCGACAGCAGTCGTTAAGCCATGTCAGATGCTTACGGGCGGCCTGAACAACTCTGACAAATAGGTTGGCCACTAACCATACGATAAGCAAGCAAGCAATTATCTAATGCAGGGATTTCTAAACTTTTGGAGTTATTAATTGAACTTGAATGTTATCGCAGCCCCCTCGAGACGACCGTCCACAACATGATGTATGCGAGTCGCGAGAAGCAAGTCAGGATTGAGTGGAACTCTGTCAATTCTGTATTACTGGATACAGAACCCCAAGAAGTATACGAAAGGTAAGATAAGAGTGACTAAACATTGCAAAGTTGCGTGTAAGCCAGGGATCTGGCATTAGTTGTTCTTTCTAATACTATTTGATACGTTACGATCATGGTCCTTTATGTCCCAGTTACTATAATAAACATGACCACGCTAGCCCATTTTGCAGAGTTGTTAATTTTGTGTTTAGTCCATCGACATAATCCCGCGAGGCGTTAGTATTAATCAAAGATTTTGAAATTCACCCTATGTAGATGGTTCGCTAGAGAAGTTTTATATTTTATGTTCATTTCCACTGGTCACAGAAGAGGACTGTACTCCGGGATACAGGAACTTCCTAGTTCGAAGGTCAGCATTTATTGTTACCTTTGGGTCACTAATTTTATATAACCTATGTTCTTACTTGTATATGGACTATGGATACTTTGTCATCTTACAGCACAAATAAACTTATTCTTATGTGAGCATTTTCTTATACAGTCGGACACTGAAATGTCCAATGTATGTAACTATACGCACATTTGCCCAAAGCATTTGGCTCGCTGTCAGTGGTCATCATTCTAGAGAAGAGGGCGCTACTAGTTCGATTTCTGTGGTATTAATATTTGCTATTGTCCCATAAACTGTGTTCGATTACTATATTCTCTCGTCCGGTTGGATATAAAAACGAGATGCTTTCAGACTGCTAGTAGCTGCAGAAGTGGGTCAGAACGAGCACAGCAGCAATCTGACCCTGCGGCACACCACGCTCATGCCCAACATACCCGGGCTGCCGGCTATCATCGCGCTGCTCTTCTGTCCCGTGTGAGTTACATATCTGCGTCTCGCTCAATCTCATACTTAAAGCTCTATTCGTATAATGCTTGCTCGTGTCTCCCCTGACGAAATGATGAAAAGATTCTATTCTAATTCAATTTTTTAATCTTTGAAACGATATTTAAAGATGAAATTCTAAATTCTACCAATTCATACGCCAGGCTTGAGTTATTGACACATAATGTTTTTTTTATTTACGGCTAAACTCACATTGACCTTAAGTAGTCTCACCTGGTGGTAAGTTTTATGATTATAGTGGACGGATTTCGTTTCAAAATCGCAGTATAATTTAATACCAAAAAAGTTGCGTCAATAATTTCAATTGGTTTATGACAGCGCGGAACTACGTCGCGACGCGAACGCGACGCGCTACGTGAGCGCTCTATGCGGTCTGGGCAGCACGGAAAGCGGCACGCCCTACTTCCCCGAGCACGACCTGCTGGTCAACGTGGACGCCGAGCTCTCCGTCGAGGACATCGGCACCGTGAGTGTTGCTATGTTCACTACGTCGCCACGTGACGTCACACTGGGCAGTGCCGAGAGCGACGGCGCGTGTTACGTGCTACTACTGTAGCGCCATTCAAGCTACATATTACTAGGTGCGAAGTACTAGATGGGGGTAATGGAATCGATCGCAGCGCTCGCAGTGGCCAAAAACAGAAATTATGTTGGCTCTGCACCTATTTCTGTCAAACCAAATCTATGTAGAAACTGATTTTCGCATTATTCCGCAAACAAACTAATAGTTGTTGTATTGTATTAGCAACTGATTATGAGTTCAAACGAAGATTAATTGCTTACCTTTAATTTATTTCTTTGGATACAGTTTATGGTTGGAATATTATATTGTGAGTGACACTCATAACGCCGGTCTTACTCATTTCGAGCTGAAAACTTTATATAATTTATTACTAGCGATACAGGTACAATTATATGATTATCATTTATTAATAAAACCATTAATATAGCCTTATTTTTGTTGTTTAACAACAAAACTACAAATAAACATGAAGTGAACAAACCCTGATGTTTCCAAAACAAAACACACTTTTTATATAAATTTTACTTACTTCATTTAATTTTACTGAACGAAACGGTTTCACAAGTCTTTGTCTACACAAATTAGAGCAATGCAGTAAAATTTAATGTATTTTACATATAATTTTCAACTTTATTATTTTATCACAATATTTTGACAGAAACGTCAGCCAACAAAGTTTCGAACGCTAGGTGGCGCTGAAATCGTGCAACTAGCGACTAAGGACCTTTTTGCTATAAAGGGACGGAGTATCTCCTCTATACTAGCTTTAACCATTAATATATCTTCAGAATGTCAATTAAAAATGTTGTCATATACCCTAAAACCCAGTTTTGTTTTCACCTTTCCACAGATAAACCACGTGCGCCATCTCATGGATTACATGATGTACTGCTCGGAAGGGCAGGACATACCCTCCGACAACGAATTCCGACCGCAGATTCCGAAGGCCATCCGCAAAGACATTCTCGAGTGAGTGCTTCGAATGCTGTACTTCTCAGTTGTTGTATTTTCTATTTACTCGTCGTGTACAGACACCGGCAGTCAGATGAGAGTCGCATCAAGAGGCAGACTTTTGCTTTTTCTTGCTCTGTCAGTACGCGGCTACTCGCTAGTGAGGCGATAGATGCATCTCTTTTTAAAAAACTCTTTAGAATTGCTTTAGTTACTATAAGTAAACCGCTTAACTGTGGGGTCGCCTGCAAGAGGGGCGCGGGGTGGGACGTCAGAGGGCGAGCATGCGTCGTGCGGGCGGCAGGTCCCACCTCCCGCACGCCGGATTCTCGCCTTATGACGTCCTGCCCCACGCCTCTTGCCGCGCAAGTGACACCACAGTTAAGCGGTTTACCTATAATTACAGTAATCAGGTGAAAAAAGATTTTTTTTTAATGTTTCAAAAAAAAATCAGTGACTCTAAAACAAAATAGACTTCAATTACATTTTTTTAAAGTATCTTCACGTTTAAGTTTTCCATCAAGCTCATCCCTACTTTCACAGATTGTTCCGCAAGCGGCGCAAGCACCGCGATCCACAAACAGTGGTGAACGCTTGGGAGTGGAAGTCTGTTCCCGACGACGAGCTGCTGGAAATCACCATGCCGGAGATGGTGGAGCGCGCCGTCATATACCCGCTGCACGCGCCGCAGGAGCTGCACCCGCTGTCGCGAGACCAGATGCTGGCGCTCAAGAAAGAGACCGAGCAGCTCAAACTGCTCGTCGGCAGGTGCGTGTGTAGTGACTGGCTGTTGAGATCACACGCAGGAGATCTGGAGTCATATATCCGCTGCACGCGCTGCAGAAGTGTACCGTTCAGTATTTCAGGGGACTATTTTCTCAGTCCTAGATCGAGGCCCAAGGGAGCGCATCGTCCCACCAGCTCCTCGTGACCCCGCTCTGGCTCTGTCATAGAGATGTCCTAGTTATATCGTTTTTGTATTGTAGTCTATGAGGTATAATATAATTAGATGAAGCCTTGTATAATCTTGATTTACAATTATTCACTTATCGACTAGGTCACGTCTCTAGCTCATTCCTCATGATGGCAGGAAACTTGCGCGTCTATAATAAACGAAATTAAATAGTCTCGGTCTTGCCCGTTTTAACGTCAACGTCACTTTATACCTTATGCATAGTTCGTCGCTCCATTTAGTAGGAAATCCACGTTTTACATAACCGCGATCTCCATTAAAAATGTCGCCTACCCTACTCCAATGTTATTGTAGTATCACTGTCACATAAAAGCGCTACGGCAACAGGCTGAGGCAGTCCCCTTTTTCCGGTGCTGCACACCACCTTCATCAAACTTAATTACTTTTGCTTATTTATTTTTATAATATATTTGTTTAATATTATTTTTATCTTCTGTACCTAATTGTTTGTATGTGTGCGCTATTGGAAATAAGTTCTTTCTTTGTTGTCGTAGGTCGGCCATATCGTCGTCGATGGAGATGTCGTGCAAGCTGTGCGGCACGGCGCCGATGGCCACGCAAGCGATGCGCATCCATCTCTACTCGAACTCGCACAAGGAAAAGGAGGAGGACTTCCGTGCATTCGAAACATGACCCGTTTTATAAGTGGTCATCGAGAAACGGGCTATGTGCCCATTTCATAAAATGCCATCTTAAAAGCTCGTTAAAGCTACTCTTTTTTTATAATTTCTAGGAATTCAATTTTGTTTTCTAACTGTAACTTTGACTTCAGTATTAATGTCTGGATGTCGATGTAGATTATCGTCTCTAAAATTGTTAGTCTGTTGAATAGACGAGAATTAATGTTTGATATCATTCTCGATAAGCTCTGTGTCATTCTTTTAAGACAAGAACTTTTCCACCTAACAAGGTGTAAACTTTGAACCAACCACATTTACTTAAATAAACAAACATGTTTATTTAAGTAAATGTGGTTGGTTCAAAGTTTACTAGATAACTGCCCTAGAATAATAGGTTTGTTAGCGTAAATTCCATGTGATATTATTTTACCTACTAGAATAAGTAAAAAACTATTTTCATGTTGTTCTCGTTAGTATACTGACTAACATAGACTGTTATTTGAAAAACTATAGAATGATTACTACACCAGTATCATAAGTTATGATAAGATTTCATGACATGAGTCATACATAAGTTCATAAGTATTGTTTGAAATAACTTTCGGTGCTTTGTGTTAAAGAAAAATCTAATTCAGATTTCTGTGTTTAAAGTGTTACAAAATAAATAAAAGTACCCACTTAATCAGTTTTATATTTTTATTATTTATATGAAACATTGTCTTATTAACTAAACTGAATTGTTTAGTGCCATCCAAAGTACAATACAAACGTAATGTCTAAAATCAGTAATATAAAAACCTACTTTGTGCTAAAACCACAGTACTATATTACTGATTTTAGCCATTTTAACTTTACTACAACAATGGCACCGATTCTGCTGGAGTGTAACTCGTTAATCGAAACGTCACCCTCGCTCATACATAATCTAGTATTTATGAATATAATGAGTTAACTTTAGATTTAGCAGTTGCCCCGGAATCGACGCCATTGCTACGTATATGAGATATAAAACGTTTAGTTTTTACCTGGCCACAGCCAACTCATTGGTTAGATTCAGAGTTCGGTCATAGCTGAATTAAATTAATGAGGATCTGTATGTCGATTAATACAGATTTAATTTTTATTTTAATAAGTCGCAATGCAGCTCTGTTTGTACAATTTGTAAATCTGTCGATGGTTTCATTGTAACTATTTTCTTAGTATAGCAACTCTGATGACTGTTCCCTTTACGACTAACCAATTTCTTGGAAGTAACTAGTTTGTAAAAAAATAATACTATTGTTGTATTATATTAGTAGGTGGGAGGGCGGCGGTCATAAAGACAGCCACTGGAACCAAAATTCGACCGGTCCAAAAACTTTATGCTTTAAAGCTGTCTGCCGCAGACTCAGCATTTCTTCCAAAACCTGCCTAACCTAACCTCTGACTTGACTTGACTTTCCATTTAATTTTTAACAAGTATAATCATTATTGAGTTAATCTAATTTTGTAAATATTAATTGTTTTTATCTCTGTTTTAATTATTTATCTCAAGTGTTTCATTAAGTGTGTAGTTTTGTTTTATTAATTATTTTTGTTTTTGCGTTTAGAGGATGTTCGGAATTCAAAAAGTGACATCTGTCTAATAAAAGCCGATCTACTGAAAAGTCGCATATTTTCTCCTATTTTGTGAATTTATTTCAGTAGGCAAGCAGAATATAACTCGAATCGAATCCACAATTGACACGAAAAAAATTGGCAAGCAATTTAGCGATCGTATTTTTTAAGTAGTTGAAAATTGCACGTTGTGTGCTAAACAGAGACAGCGTTATACCAAAGCGTTTTGAGAACCGCAACAGCTATCCTGTAACAGTAGATTGGTATCGAGTGTTGGTTGCGGTTAGGATATATCCGTAAATGATTCTAGGGTGTTACCAGCGAAAACGTAATTCGCATGCCTAGCTTTTAAACAAGCTAGAATATTGTAGCTGGGTATTACTATATCAGGTTGTGAAACCCGTCTAGCCTGTTTAAAAGCTAGGCATGCGAAATACGTAGACTCGAAGTTACTTGAAGCCGGTGATAGGTGAAATAAAACAATGTGGACGCTGGAAGATATTGAAAGCATATTACTGTGAGTACCTATTTTAGATTACCTACGTTTATCAAATGATTTTTTAAATAAGGTTTTAGTTTTATTTATTTTAATACCGTTTTTGTGTACAAAAATACGATCTGACGTTCATTTTCAATTCACAAATTCATAAGGGAAAACGAGTATCGCACGTGGTCTATTATCACCTGATTACATGTGGCATTATTACTAAGGCACAATGAATTATTACCTATACATTAGTTAATATGACGGATTAAAGATGCTGGCATTTATTCACGATTCTAAAAGAATACATACTCTTCCTGTTAATTATTCAACAATACCTCTCTCTCTCTAATTTATGAGTTCTGCAAATAAATAATATTTATTTATTTATAATTAATTAGTAAATCTTGCCATTTCAATTAGTTCTGTTCCACGATGAGTTATGCACATGCATGATAGTACTAATCATAGATTAGTATAAATAATTGTGGTGCTCAATATGAGCACCATAATTATTTATTATCTTAACTATCACTATGTCTCATTTATCTGTTGGCTCAACGACTGGACAAGTCAGACCAATATATTTAAATGGGTCACAAGTTCGTTATACATATCGTTGGTCATTTACTCATTGATAATCACAAGTCCGGAACTGTCCCCAGTTTAATCAGATGAATTTTTTTACACGTTTGTCTTTGAGGAGGTTTTGTAAGGAGTGCTTGAGGTATGAGTTTTGTTTATTTCTGAGAGTGTTGTCCCTATCTATAGTCTGCTCAAATTTGTGCGACCGTGCCTGACATCCATAGTGTTCCACTTTTTGAATATTGAACTCTGACTAGCGCCCTCTGTGTCTTTGAATGCGAAATTCCATTTAAAATTGCAGTATTGCTAGCTATCAAGAAACTTTTGGGAATCCCAGATTTTTTCGACTTTAATGAGAATGAAAAATATTTTTTTCTCCGTAAGTTTAGCCTTGAAAAAGATCCATACAGGTATTTTACACCCTCGCATTCTGTATCGAACCTCTGTTTTACGAGTACACAGAATTTCCTACTTTAGGACGTGATGTGGACTGCCTTGTATACCTAGTTGCTAATTTCATAAAGATGTTTACTTAATATCACATATTCCAAATATTGTATACTATTTTATAATTATTACATACACGATAATGCATATCAATACGTGTACCCCTTGAAAACAGTCTTTACTAACATGTTTTTGTTTAGACGTCTTGGGGTTATCGGTACAGGTCGCAAGATTCTTCTGATGCTCATAAGAGCTGTAGTGTAGTAGTCGATAGATTTTCGGTGGGATAAGTTCATTGGTTGGATAAGTGATCAAGATGGTAGCCGAACTAATTTCAGGAACAGCTGTAGCAGGGTAACGCCTTCCATAAATCTCCCTTGTACCTTTATCTACCTTATTTAATTAATTAGGTGTTCTGTTATGAATCAGTTCTTCTGTTATGTTATATAAAACTTATGACTGAACCAACTGTTGCTCCTTTTCTTCGATTAGAGTTATAATTTCACCAAGCTGAAATATTAGAGGACCGGGAAGATCAATAATAGATCCATTAATAATTTTCTAAATTTGATGTGATTTTCGATTTGCTTTAGAATTTCTAATCATTAGTTTTAAATTAAAAGCAATTAATTTGAAAAGGACCATAGAAAATTATGTAGTACCACTTTTATGAAGTTTACATAAATCTTCTGATAATCAAATTCAAGTGTACTGTTAAATATTAGACCACTATGATTATAAAAAAAATATAAAAAGTGGTAGAATATTTTTCCGAGAGCTGAATTTGAACCTGCGACCTGGCCGTTCCATGGTAGTGCTCTAACCAACTGAGCTATCGCGGCTCATCCCGCCAACCACTAACCTGTAATTTTTACACCTAGCTTGGCTAAAGCCTAATAATTCATTATGATTATCAACATTAGCAAAAAACTGACCATGACCATTTAGTCATCTCGTGCATGCTTATACCAAACTAATTCTTTATTGCCACAAAAAATACATATTTAGTTCACTCGATAATACTTTAGTTACATTACTTTTATTACTTTAATGCTTGTTATTGCATCATACGAAGTTCTATAATAAGAGTTTGTTATCAGATCCATACGGGAAGATCTCCGCCAACAAGTGACCGAGCTCAAGGCGAAAGCTCCCACGTTCCAGCCACGGCTGGCCATCGTGCAGGTGGGCGGGCGAGAGGATTCCAACGTGTACATCCGAATGAAGCTCAAAGCTGCATCGGACATAGGCATCATTGCGGAGCATGTTCAGTTGCCCAACACAATCACTGAGGCTGAGGTTTGTGGCTTTTTTGTTAGTCTTATCCCTCTGATGGGCAAAGGCGTACTTATTTACTACGCCGGCTCTCTGCCGGTTCACTTGAGAAACCTGACCTCCACCACCAAGAAACTACGCTCTGTTACCCCTTGCTGATGGGGGAGCAACAAAATGTGATACTTTGAAATTACATTTCACCACTGGTGGTGAAACGAACCAAATTAGTGGTTGTGAAATTGGTTGTGAAATGGTTCGGAAGGCTGGCTAATTATATATTCTGAGTGGTCTTCTAGTTGTAGTTGGACGCGATTAGTAATCTTAGTGTTTGCTGCGCATAATCTGGTACATAGAGCGACGATTTACGAAGAGGGTGCACGGATTCGTATAGACGAAGATCGAGTTCAATCGGCAGAGACCAATGTGTTATATTCTTGTTTGTTTCCAAAACTCTCTAAATTATTTCTTATCTTATGATAGGCGGCCGGGAATAACCCAGCGGCACTTCAACCTTTGAGGATATTTTGTGCCTACGCCATTTTATACACTGGTTATCTCAGGGTGCAGGTTTCCTCACGATGTTTTTCTTCACCGTTAGAGCAGTCGGTAAATGTACGTAAGTCTTCGAAAAATACGAAAAACTCATTGGTACATGCTGCGTGGTTTCGAACCCGGACCTCCCGCATCGGAGTCCGGTGTCCCAGCCACTGTGCCACCGACGTTCTTCTCTAAATTATTTAAATTTTAACAATAGGCGCCACGTAATAAGTTTACTCTAACAGTTACAGCCTTGACCTTTGCTGAACTATCTGATAAGATAGTAGAAGTAGGTAATAACTAATATTAGCGTAATTGTTTACTGTTGTGGTCAATCGTGTCATATTATGAGTTTATGGCTGTATGATGTAATAAACAAACAACATTATAAAATAACACAATGCAGATAACAGCGTCACTTGACGTAGGTAAATCAAAAGTTAGGTATCTGAATCAAAATATTTTCATGAATAGGTACTTCTTGTCTACTCTTGAGGCACACACGTTTGATTCAATTCACTAATAGCACTGTAAGCACAGCTATAAGAAACTGTCCTCTGCCCGCCCCAAATCTGAATCAATCTCTCGACCCTTCAGGACCAAAATGTTGAATCGGAAAAATTTTGAATTCCCAAAATTTTGAATCTAAAAATGTTGATTTCCCAAAAAGTTGAATCTCAAAAAGTTGAATTCCTAAAATGTTGAACTCGAGAAATTTTGAAAAATGTTTGTTAGTATTTTTTAATGAAATTATGGTAGCACTGAACTGATTTGATGATTGAGCCGGAAGGTAGAATCGAGCTTGGACTCGTTTGTTTTGTCCTAAAAATAAGTTTCGAATTTTAAATTCCCAAAGTTTTGGGAACATTCCCGACACTAGAGAAGATTCGAATGTTCCCGTTTCTCTCCCGGAACAACGAAAAGTGCCCACTTTCCGCCTCGGGAACGTTCCAGCGGTACATCATTGGTTGTGCGGAAGCGGCGCGTATTCCCCGTTTATGTACCTAAGGCGGCGTACTCTACAAAAAAGTAAATAATTTGGCGAAAAATAGTCGAATTTGACCAAATTTTTAATTATTAGTCCGATTGGCCAAAATAGTAGATATTGGTCAAATTTTTCATTTCATTCAACATTTTAGGAATTCAACATTTTGAGATTTAACAATGAGATTCAACCTTTTGAGATTAAATATTTAGCGAATTCAACATTTTGGTCATGAAGGCTCTCGACCAACACTACCACTATTTTACATACTTATCGCGCATATTTTAATTATGGCAAAATTTTAGTCATTCATGTTCAATCATGCCTATTGGAGAAAAATTAAAATAGTTTTGGAAGTAAATACTAAACGGTTTACAGTTGGTGGCCCACATCACTAAACTGAACGAGTCGCCAGATGTTCACGGCATCATCGTGCAGATGCCACCCGACTCCATCCACCCCATAGACGCCCATCAAGTCACGGACGCTGTCTCTCCCGACAAGGACGTCGACGGGTAAGATTCATCATTACTCTGAACGAGATGCCATTAGTGCGGCGGCATATCGTGCAGATGCCGCCCGACTCCATCCACCTCATCGACGCCCACCAGGTTTCGGATGCCTCTACTGACATAGACGACGGGTAAAACACATCACTAGTCTGAACGAGATGCCAGTAGTTTACAGCATCATCGTGCAGATGCCGCCTGATTCCATCCATCCCATAGACGCCCACTGGGTCACGGACGTGGTCTTTACCGACAAGGACGTCAACGGGAAAGGCACATCACGATTCCATCCACCCCATAGACAAGGAGTCGACGGTTGAGAAAAGCATTTAAGAAACCAGTTTCCAAGAAATCGTTTCCTTTTTTTGAAAATCGGTTAAAGTCATAGCGGAATTGTAGGTTAGATACAATACGATTAATTTTCACAGAATTATAGACGCTAAGAGACGTTGTCTCGCTAAGAAATCGACTAGAAAAGGGGAAATTATAGCTTTTCTGTTTATCTGTTTTAAACCTTCGCTGTTTTAATGTTTTATTTGTTTCTATGCTTGACTGAATACCTATCATGAATCATAAAACCAATAAGTAAAATTTATTTAACAATAAAGCTCTTCTTAGGCTCAACACAGTGAACGAAGGTCGCGTGGCTGTCGGCGACTTCTCCGGGTTCATCCCATGCACGCCGGCCGGCTGCGTGGAACTGATCAAGCGCACAGGCGTGTCCATTGTTGGGAAGAACGTGGTCGTCTTGGGCCGCAGTCGCATCGTCGGCACCCCAGTATCCGAGCTACTGAAGTGGGAACATGCCACGGTCACCGTATGCCACTCTAAGACCAAAAACTTGAGTGAAATCGTGAGTATAACATTTCTTTTGAAGAAATCGGTGGCAAAACTCGGAGTCAACCTGGATGGGTACCACCTTTTCTATTTCTGCCACAAAGCAATTCGCTGAGCGGTTAACCGTGTTGATCTTGCACTTTCGCGTACTGGGTTGCAATTTTGTACGATAGTTACACACACCCATAGCTATTACTTTAAGAAGTGTTGCGCAATGCAACCCAGTACGCCATACTACAAGGTCAGGCATAAATAGGGCCACTAACCGCCGTACTAAATGCTTTGTTTTTCGTTTGAAAGGTACGAAAGCCCGTAATTACGAAAGAATATATTGTTTACTTTAAACAAACACTTGTATCAATACGAGTACTTATATAAGGTCGGTGTGTTCACATTCAACCAAGGAATTGTTCACTTCAATCAAGATCTAAGTCGAATCTATCAAGTAGTGTGTTCAACAGAATAAAGTTTCTTTATATGATCTAAATCAAACAAGTTGTTTTTTCAGTGATGGCACCTAAGTCCTCAAGGTTCGCATCGCATAGAAAATCCATTAGGTTTAGTAAATATGGGCGAAAGTGACCACCTACCATCAATTCCATCTTAACTTTTAATATATTAATTACCTACCTACTTAAGAATGATTTTGTATTTCACGAGGGCGCCACTAGTCCGATTTCTGTGTTACTAAAGCATCTATTTTGTTTGTAGACGAAAACGGCTGACATTCTGGTGGTAGCTATCGGTAGAGGAGAAATGGTTCGAGGATCATGGATCAAACCCGGTGCTGTCGTTATTGATTGTGGGATCAATCCCATTAAAGGTATACGCTCATTTATTGCAATGAAGAAAATTAGTAATAAGATTACGTGTGATTGCTAAAACGAAAGTCATGGGAAAGGTTGGCCGTTGGAGAAGGTGGAAAGGGTGAGAAAACATCTGCCTCAACCCACGGAGGAATAGTCAGTGAGTTTGTTAAGCTATTCCCAAATCTTTAGAACTGAAAGAATTGTCCAAATTGATGTTCAATTCAAAACAATCTCTATCAATATTATGTTCGTTATTGTGTAAAAAAGTGACAATGGACGGAATTGACTATTCCGGTGTGTTATTGACAAAACAAATCGCCGCAGGCACTGGTGAGACGACAACTTAGTATCGTTTCCGTTGCGGTGATTCGCATACGATAGAAATGAAAATTATAGAAATCTATAAACTTGATTGTTTCACGATAACGCGCTGAATTTCAGTCGCAGTTTTACGTTAACTTTGAAGGACATGGCAAAACTATTTCTAAGTTCAGAGCGGTTTAATTGAGTTTTTATCGAGTCTAGTGTAGTTTTGTATTGGTTAAGCGTAATGATAATGATAAGGATAACGAAGTATGCTTTAATAGCGTGTATACTAATAAGTAGTAGTTAGTACCTAATAGGGTCTCGGGAATTGTGTAGACGCGTCAAAGAAGAGCGGACAGCGGCTGGTGGGGGACGTCGCTTTCGAGGAGGCGGCGGCGGTGGCGTCGCATGTGACGCCGGTGCCGGGCGGAGTGGGCCCTCTCACCGTGGCGATGCTCATGCGGAACACCGTGCTGGCAGCGCGGCGGCAGCTCGAGCGGCTGCTGGCGCCCTCGTGGCCACTGCGCCCGCTGCGGATCACTCCTCTATCACCCCCACCAAGGTACAGTGTGTAGTCACTCTCACCGTGGCGATGCTCATGCGGAACGTCGTGCTGGCAGCGCGGCCGCAGCTCGAGCAGCTGCTGGCGCCCTCGTGGCCGCTGCGCCTCCTGCGGATCACTCCTCTCTCGCCCCCGCCAAGGTACAGTGTCTATTCACTCTCGCTGTGGCGATGCTCATGCGGAACACCGTGCTGGCAGCTCGAACGGCTGCTGGCGCCCTCGTCCCCCCGCTGCGGATCATTCCTCGCTCGCCCCCGCCAAGGTACAGTGTCTGATTTATTTAGGCATTAACGAACCCTAAGCTTTCTTAAATAAATGTTGAAACATTTTTCCGCCAACAGAATTTGAACCTATGATCCTGCCGATCCGTGGCAATCAACCTTTTTCTAATTTATTTTAGTACAGCGTCTAGTCAGTCTCACTATGGCCTCCACCGAAGTGCACAGAATGCATGTCCGACTTAGGTACGCTATATACGCTAGGTACGTCATATTCGGGTCGGAATTATCTGTCAAATCAGAATAGCCTTCCACAGTTAAAGCCGGCCCGAACGTGCCGGCAGTAATTACATATTTTATAATTACAATGCAATTTAGACATAAAGTTATGCTGATATAAGTAATTCCCTTCCCAATTTATTTTTATAGTTAGACCAGAGTACTATAAGTATTTACTGATGTAAGTTAGACGTGTAGTTTGATTAATATTAATTATGGCAAGCTTTAGCTGAAATCGAAATGAAATCGTATGGAAAAGTCATACGAAATCGATGTACGAGTATTTCTACTATACTAAACTTTTCTTCCACTTGTAAATTGTTGCGGTACAAAGTAGAGAAGTCACATTTCAGCTGAAGGTTTATTGAGGTAGACTTAGAATGAATTACCAATTATGAATTAATTAACAATGAACTTAGAACTGCATATATACTAAATTATTATAACTAAAAATGGAGGGGGAAACAACTGAATCTCACGTATGTCACGATATTCTAAATATGCAGAATATGGATAATTCATGACATTACGTGATTTTCATTGATTTCTTGATGTCTGTGCCATAGTGGTATAGATACTTCCCTTTTAAACATAAAAATTAAATAATAATAGTGGTACATACATATTCAAAGTCAAACATTGTACCTGCCCTGCGAATCCATAAGCTAAACTACAGACAAAAGCTAAGCTAAAGACAAAGATTGTTGTGTGCAGTGACATCGTGATAGCACGCTCCCAGAAGCCAAAGGACATCACGGAGTTAGCGCAAGAGATCGGACTGGCTCCGAAAGAGGTCGCGCAGTACGGTCGCACCAAGGCTAAGATCTCGCTGTCTGTGCTCGACCGGCTGAGTGGCCAGCGGCCCGGAAAATACATCGTCGTCGCCGGGTGAGTTCACTCCTCGATGTGATATTCCTTCAACGATATTGTGAAAGTACGTTTTTGAACATGCAGGTTTCCTCAAGATGTTTTTCTTCAGCGTTAAAGCTGTTGGTAAATGTACGTAAATTTTCGAAAAACTCTGAAAAACTAGATACGCCACCGACGCGACGCTCTACCCAAAACCATTTTTATCTTTTTTTAATTAGTTCGAGGCCCAAGGTAGAATGAATGAATTAAAATTTATTTGCACACATATACATAACACGATAAAGTTACACAATTACATTTCATAACTTAAAAGAGTTACTTTTTTACAATTTCTAGAGTAAGTTCAAAATTATAGCGTACGAGTAAATCATTTTCCAAGGACCCCGCTGTAGGTATTGTTTTGACGTCAAAGTAGGTACCACTGTCGATACTGGCTTACAGAACTAGGTACTAGAGAAGGTACCTAGTTCTGTAAGCCAGTATCGACAGTAAGTAACAGGTAAGGTTGGTCTATGGTCTAAGGTTTGTCCCTTAGACCATAGACCGACATAGAAATATCGAATTGTCGACGCAGCGCGATGTGAAGGCTGCAACAATCCCGTTCGAAAAAAGTCATTTGCCACGCTTTAGGTAGCGCGGGCACTTCTCACTCTGTCTTTCCGCTTCACGCTAGCCTAACTCTTCTCGCCGCACTACTCCTGTACCTAAGATGAGACTATAACATGCGGCCAACAACTTGCGCACAGATTATAACAAATGTTTTCCACGTATAGAATAACCCCGACCCCGCTCGGTGAAGGCAAGAGTACGACGCTGCTGGGATTGGTTCAGGCGTTGACTGCCCACCGCGGGAAGAACGCGTTCGCGGTGATGCGCCAACCGAGTCAGGGACCTACCTTTGGCGTTAAAGGCGGCGCTGCGGGAGGGGGTTACTCGCAAGTAAGTTACCAGGGTAGAGTTGTAGCTAGAAATAAATTGGAGACCCTAATAGCACAAATGTCTAAAGGTATCTAATATGCTGTAGACAGAGGAACCACCGTCATTATAGGTAGTTCCCACTTTTCGCCGTAAAATTTGGTGAACCAACGTGATACGCCTATCGCCGTCTAATCAACTCTTGCAATGCGAGTCGGTATCGAAATGTTGCCAACCTGTTTTTGGATTTCGCAAAAAAACAATCGGTATCGTTCGTCGTGCAATTTGCACTGTCAGCTGATCAATTTGTAACAGGAGACCAAAACAATACTTTTTAAAACTAGGGGAAAACCCCATATGCCAAAAAGTGAATAATTATTTACGTCAGAAGTTCAGAACCAACCACTACTAGTGTCTTCTAGTAATATACATACAATGGACAATGGTATTTGTATGTGGGTTGTTGGTTGACCATTACAATTACGATAACTTCGTCCTAACAGGAAACAATATCTTGGCTCTGACTATCAATTGCATCAATTTGAACTTCCGAAGTTCGAACTAAAACAAATTGAAACAATACCATGACGAAACTAATATATCTTAAAAATAACTCTCTAAAAATCTAGGTACTAAGCTACGATCGGTGGGCCCTATTTACGAAGCGACCTCTTCTTAGTGATATGTTGCCATTAATCTAAACGAAAAGAGAAAAGAAAAAAGTAAAATAAAAGAGAAAAGTAGGTCATCTTCATACAAACATCCCCGTTTTGGTTTGATTCTGTGCGTGCGCCATCGATCGCTTCGCACTACTACATAAAATCTTGTATCTCTAGTAGTGCGTAGCGATGGCGCACTCACACACTCAAACAAAAATGGGTATGTTTGTATGAAGATGACCTACTTCTCTCTTTAACGGTGTTATTAGACCGGTGCGATCGACATAGATCGGTGGTATTGATCAACATTGATTATATACCGTTCAACGTCGTTTATTGTTTGCTGTTAAACCAAACCGATCTGCCATCGATTGAACATTGCTACGACGTCGAACGTGCGATTCTCGATTGATCGATGAAAATATTCGGCTTTGGTTGATTGATCGCAACTTCCAGCACAAGGTTGATCAATTGCCGTTCGACGTGTTTTACCAGCCGCAATAATTTATCATCTGAGCTATTACACATAGGTACGCGGCCGGCGTTGATTAAGGCATAGATACGACATCGATCGCGCCGTTCTAATAACACCCTAACTATGTCTAAACTATCACTCAGGTCATCCCCATGGAAGACTTCAACCTCCACCTCACCGGCGATATCCACGCAGTCACGGCCGCGAACAACTTGCTCGCCGCTCAAATGGACGCGCGCATCTTCCACGAGCTCACACAGAAGGACGGCCCTCTGTACGACCGGCTTGTCCCAAAGATCAAGGGCGTAAGGAAGTTCTCGGCCATACAGCTGAGGAGGCTCAAGAAGCTCGGCATCAACAAGACTGACCCTGACTCGCTTACTGAAAATGAGAGGACCAAGTTCGCGAGGCTGAATATTGATACGAAGAATATTATGTGGAATAGAGGTTGGTTGAAATATTAGAATGAAATATACATATCGTCAGTGGAAAGGAAAAAATGTTATAGTGCATAAATTGAGGTTTTGGGAAATATATTTTTTATCTAAATAATTTAAATCTCATTTCCCAACACTGGAGGTGTTGGGAAATGATTTTGGCGCTATAGCATTTTTTCCTCTCCACTGACGATCTTTTCCTTTTTCTCGCGTAAGTGAACTACAGTTCACGAGCTACTGAATTCAAAAATAATTTCATTTGCCGTGTTTGCCGCAATCTTTTCTATTACAGGAATATAACCGATTTTACCTGATACCCGAATCCCATTCTAAGAGTTCACAGACTAAGTTTTTTTTATAATAGTATATTTATTAATTTTTAACCAATTGGAACATTTAGAGCATTGTATACTTGGGACTAGCCCGTGTTTGACCACAATTTCTCATGATGGTAAGCGATATTTAGCGATGAGGGCGAGGAGTTGAGGATGAAGCATGTAGGACCTACTAAATGCCTATTCACTCTCGCCGTGAAAGATCCCTAGGGTTTTTTAAAAATTTATTTTTTATTGACTACTAAACCCGCATTTGACCTCGATCTCGCCTAATGGTAAGCGACGATGAGGTCGATGATGGAGCATACGGGTCCAGTAAATGCCTATTCACTCTGGCCTTGACGATCCCAAGGTTGTAGGTTTCGGGAAATACAGACGCCGGCAGGCTGTTCCATTCCTTAGCCGTTCGCATAATGAACGAAGAAGCAAATCGCTTCCTACGAACAGATGGGATATCAACAACATAACGATGGAACCTCTCCCCGCGCCTGGTAGTCCGAAGGCGGTTGTATGTTTCGGGAAACAGATGCAGGCAGGCTGTTTCTTTCCATATATAGTCGTTCTCATTATGAAATATGAAGCAAAATAGGTAAGTAGGTATTTCTGTTTGGTCTTCATTGTTCTGATGACGTCAATCCTAATGGTGTTCTTCTGACTTGCAATGACGTTAACACTGTCCCACTTCCTTCCGTCTTTACTTAGAGGTATTATGTGTCATACCTAAACAAATAAAAATATACATGCAAGCTTACCTAACTTTATGTATGACCAGGAAAATAAAAACTCTTTCACGAGGACGCCGCTGGTACATTTATAATCTGTGTTACGGAGAAATTAAAAATAATAGTTTAGTTTTATTCTTTAATATGGCGGGAGTTTTTATTTTCTAGTCAACTTTAAAATATAGTTAACACTACTCCGGGATAGTACGTTTATACGGGAGTTTTTATTTTAGTCATAAAACAAGAAAACTACATAAATTAGTAATTTCATGCAAACAAAATAATAATAATCTTTCTAAAAGCTTTGTCGAGCCTCCGAAAACTCAGCTACTGCCACACCACGTGCTTCAGTAGCTAAAGAATATCATTTGTCAAAAACCTTCGATTAAATCTCAACCTTATACCTGTGCAATATGGTATATTTAGATTCTCAAATTTTGACGTTTTGGGTAGATTGACCTGTGGTCGACTATACTACGCGTTGTTGGTGAGCGTAAGGCGACGGATCAATTTTCGTAAGGATTTTCACAAGTATGAGTTGGTTTATTTTATTGAAGTTTATGAAATTATTGATTAGTATTTATAAACAGACGGTTCTACAGCTATTTGGACTTATTTCAATGCATTTTTCTAAATAAATGACGGAATTCATTCTCGGCGATCGATCCTAGCTTAATAATTAGATAGAGGACATCAATAGAAACATAAAACATCTCTATTGATGTCCTCTATCGAATTATCGAGCTGGGGTCGATCGCCGAGTAATCTTAATTTTTTTTGCAAGATCACGAGTAGATGTGCCAGGCTCCATAGTTAAATGTTCCATGGCCTTTATAGTTATCTGATTAAATGTCTGATTAAATTAAACCAATCTTATCTCAAATTTCTTTCTGGATTTTGTGATTGACTCAACTATAGCACAATTTTTGTTTTGTTTCGAAATATTAACACAAGATAACAGCTTCCATCAGACAAAAAAGGCGGATGTGAGGCGAAAGTGGTCGTATGTGAGGTACTTTTTATGGATACGTGCTGAAATTCGATATTGTTACGAAATACTTGTCTTATTGAGGATAAAACATTTTATAAATTTGGAGCATATTTACTCCTGCAGGAGCAAAGTATCACCATTTTACGGTACCTATTTTACGTATTGTGTGACGTTAAATTAGCGGCTGTGTTAGCGGTATAGAAAGTGTTATAATTCCGTATCCGATACCACAGTACCTGACGTATGTATACTAATACCGTGTTTTATTACTACAATACGGTGTAAACAAAATCCGTTCAGCAGTTTTCGCGTTTATCCTTCACACACAGACATAATTTGTTATTTGAAACTTCGTTTTATACTGTGTAGTGATAAGGTTTAAAAAAATCGTTATAGGTATCTACCGTCTTTAACGAATTAATAAACATTTCCTCCTTTTCACCATTAATGATGTTTCCAGTGGTGGATCTAAACGACAGATACCTGCGCAAGATCACGATCGGCCAGTCGCCGACGGAGAAGGGCTTTACACGGGAGACCAGTTTCGACATCTCGGTCGCGTCGGAGATCATGGCGATCCTGGCCCTCGGCAAGGATGTAGAGGACATCAAGGAACGGCTGGCCAGCATGGTGGTGGCTTTGGATAAGAACGGCGAGCCCGTCACTGCTGATGACTTGGTTTGCACTTCTCTTTCCTAGCTTTTCGTACAAAAAGTATCTGACATTCGGCGTGCGTTTTATTTTTATAAATCACCAAATTGTTTGCGGCGATATCCCATATTGGAATAAGTAATCTCCTTTCTGACTACGTCCTTAAATTACAATCACTTATATCCAGGGAGTGACAGGCGCTCTACTAGTGCTGCTCCGCGACGCATTCGAGCCGACCCTCATGCAGTCTCTGGAGGGTACGCCGGTCTTGGTGCACACGGGTCCGTTCGCCAACATCGCGCACGGCTGCTCGTCCATCCTCGCCGACCGCATCGCCATGCAGCTCTCCAAGGAGACCGGCTACGTGGCTACCGAGGCCGGCTTCGGCTCTGACATCGGTGAGAAGATTCAGTGCGATTGATAACTTTTATAAGCTTTCGCTATACCTAACATCGAATGAACGATTACAGGACATATCTGTTTATAACATGTCTATATCCGTCTAGAATCTAGTCGTTTAGTGGCTTTAAAATAAAATCAGTTAACTTTACACAAGACAAGTAGGTACTGCAAAAGTCGTAAGTACTTTCAGTCAGTTAATAATGAATTATCGTCTCGGCAGGCATGGAGAAGTTCTTCAATATCAAGTGCCGGGCAAGCGGAGACCGGCCGCACTGCGCCGTGATCGTGAGCACTGTGCGCGCGCTCAAGATGCACGGCGGCGGGCCCGCCGTCACCGCTGGCGCGCCGCTGCACGAGGTGTACGTCAAGGTGAGCTAGCGTCGTCACGGCAGTGACCAGTGCCGGCCCGGGACCGGCTGCACTGCGCCGTGATCAGGAGCACGGTACGCGTGCTCAAAAACTTTTAAAAATTAGTCATTTTGCATTCCAAACACGAATCATTTTCGAAAGTAGGCGGTAAAAACGTAGGCGGCGGCGGTAAAAACTAGGCGGTGAACTCGCAAATTAACAATGAACGGGAAAATCCTTTTGGAGTAGGCATTGTTATTTATAATATGACACATATCACGTAAAGTTATCTGTGGACTATTCAGAAACAACAAGCAAAAGTTGGTTAAAAGATTATACTCGTAAACCAACGAGAAACAACTGAGTTGTTGGTACATTTTTGTCTTGTATGCTTTGGTAGTGTACATTTCTTGTCATCGTATTTCCACTCGTATAACGTTAAATTCCACAGGTATAGCAAACATACTTTAAACGTTGCTAATTCCCATAGAATAATCGTTTAACCGTGATTCATCTGATCATACATTATCTTCCGCATGCCTCCATGCCACGAGGAAAATATTTCACTTTTATTATACAAACTAATTTTACAAATAACTCGAGTAACTTTAGAGATACATAAAATTAAGTTACAAGTGATATTTTTATTTAGTCAGATATATAAAAGTTATAACTTTATAAGTCATAAAAATACAACAATTTTTGAAAATAATAATATTGTCTTAGTAACTGGGAATGAATATTAAAATGACGTCAAGATAAGCGAAATCAATAATAGAAAACAAATAAAATCAGAAATCTTTACATTTTTGAAATTTCGACTTTTTAATTTTGTCAAATTTATTTTGGGCCACGGTGTAATACAACCTAGAAAGACCTGCCCGATTTAGTTTCAAGTAGGTAAATACCTACATCAGCAGCCTATTCTAGTCCACTGCTGGACATAGGCCTCTCCCAGGGTGCGCCATTGAGCCCGATCTTCGGCTCTTCTCATCCAGTCGCTGCCAGCCACCTTACGCAGATCGTCGCTACCATGGCCGCCACCGTGACCAGGAATAGTGGGGCGGCCGGGAACTGGGGGCCGTTTTCTTTTTGCGCTGTCCATAGGAGGTGATGCCATAATCGCCACGCTAGGCCTGCGGGTTGGCGATCGCAGTAACTTAGCCGGGTCGCTTGCCCCGATGACGCTGGTGCCCGTCATCGTGCTTCTGGTATTTTGACCCAGCCATAATTTGAGTGGTTATACCGCCACTAGTCGGTCGCCAGGGACTCGTTCGTTAGTCGGCAGGATGCACCACGTGCAGGTGAGTTTGACATTTGGAGGTCTAGATGTTGGTGACCCCCCTTACATACCTACATTTCTTTGCAAATTAGAACATATTGATATACAGATGTAAAAAACATCTATGCAAGAGTGTGACTTAGACCTTATCGAATACTTTTTGTATATCTTACTTGGTAAGTAATGTATGTAATAATAGTTGGCATTATCAACTATTATTACATACATCACTTACCAAGATATCACTTATATATATTTTTCTGTAAAATTCATTTATTAGTAAATACGTAAATACTTATATGTATTATATTATATATTATCCTATTATTATTCTGCTTTCTGTCCTTCTTATGCTGTTATTTTAATAAAATTTAATGACCAGATTCCACTCTGGTTTGGCATACAAATATTCAAAGAACATTTACTATGTACAATTTTTTAACGTTGTAAGTTTTCCGCAAAAAAGATAAAATAAAAAAACAAAAAGTACCACTCTTTTTCGATTCGGATTACACTTTTGGCATCAGGCAGACGGCTTTTACTAGGAAATTAGCACAAAATTTACTTTCAGTTCAAGATTAATATTAGCATTTTTATTTTGCAGGAGAACATCGAGCTGCTGAGCAAGGGTCTGTGCAACCTGGGCAAGCATATCAGCAACGGCAACAAGTTCCACGTGCCGGTCGTCGTCGCCGTCAACAGACACGGGTCAGTCACTTGCACAACAATATCAGATAGATAGATAGATAGAAACACTTTATAGTACACAAATACAGGAAAAGTAAAAACTACAGGAATAGTAGCACGATTTGTACACTGACGGTGCGACTGGTTCACAAATTGAAAGTCGCTCAGCGTGCTATGGAAAGAGCTATGCTCGGAGTATCTCTGCTGGATCGAATCCGGAATGAAGAGATCCGGCATAGGACAAAAGTTATCGACATAGCTCATAAGATTAGCACGCTGAAGTGGCAATGGTCCGGTCACATCTGTCGCAGAACCGACAACAGCTGGGGTAGACGTGTTCTGGAGTGGAGATCGCGTTTGGGCAAACGTAGTGTGGGACCTGATAGATGGAGCGACGATCTGCGCAAGGTGGCTGGCAGCGACTGGATGAGAAGAGCCGAAGATCGGGCTTAATAGCGTGCCCTGGGAGAGGCCTATGTCCAGCAGTGGACTAGAGTAGGCTGCTGATGATGATGTAAAAAGGCGGCCTTATCGCTTAAAGCGATCTCTTCCAGGCAACCTCTGAAGTTAAGAACCTCTGAAGCTATTTTATTCATCATTTCCACAATTGCTGGTGGGTTTCTTTTACTGTACCATGTAGTTGTAGGTACTGTATTTTATTTTATTTCAAATTATCGATTTAAATAAAAGGATACGACAATCCATAACGAATCGGATCTAATTGAAAAATTGTATGAATTTTGACAATTGCGCCGACCATAAAGTAATTAATCCGATCTGAGGTACTATTGTCATAGAAATTACGAGTATAATCGTGATAAAAGTATACTTATTGTTAGTTAGAAATAATGTATGCAAATCGAAACTTTAACACTATCAATCAATATTTGGAATTTTGCACGCAAAAAATGGTTTCTCATTGTCTACTTTCCAAAATCGCTGCTTCCACCCTGCGCGTTATGCTCAAAAAAATCTACACAAATAAAATCTTTCTCACTTTAACATGGTTGTTTCTCACTCTCTGTAGAAGAAATGTTTAGAGCAGATGTTTTTGTGTATCGTGTAGACCCAAATACGCGCAGGTGACTCGCAGCTTTACAAACAAATTGCATAAAATTAAACAGTAAGTAAG
Source organism: Hofmannophila pseudospretella (assembly GCA_947369225.1). Taxonomy (NCBI): domain Eukaryota; kingdom Metazoa; phylum Arthropoda; class Insecta; order Lepidoptera; family Oecophoridae; genus Hofmannophila; species Hofmannophila pseudospretella. The sequence goes on along the minus strand of OX376330.1, from coordinate 7,490,921 downwards.
TAGAATTTATTTGCCACAATATGTGTAGTACAATTGGTTGTTTTAATTTACATAATGTATCAATATATTTTACCTTTAAAGGTGTGCAAATATTCAGTATAATAAGAAATGCATAAAGATTTAAAGTTAAATTATTAAATTTCATATTACATCTCAAAATTATTAGTCATCAATTCATTAATGTCCTTCACTGATTGATAATAATATAAATTTAAATAATAAACAAAAAGTAATGAGATCAACTTACAATTAAAAAAATTCATTTAAAATTCCGTAATGCTATAATAGCACTTATTAATCAACATCTTAAATAATTCTGATTTTATTACTTTAATTAAAAAAGTTCCTTAATTTTTTTTGGCAATTTATTATACAGTTTTGGAGCCATACAATATATACACTTTTATGCTTAAGACTCGATAATACACAGGCGATTCGTGTTACGGAGGTTTCTATTATGAACCTGTGAAATTGTTTTAAATAAACCGGGGTTCTATTTTACATATACCACAGCTTCGAAAATGTAGAGTGAGGGTAGTGTTAATAAATAATAATATAAATAATTCTGTCACCCCTATAGAAACGACACCGAAGCAGAACTGAAGCTAGTCAAAGACTACGCTGAGAAAAACGGGGCGTTCCGTGCGGTCATCTGCGACCACTGGGCCAAGGGCGGCGCTGGAGCGGTCGATCTCGCTGACGCCGTCATAGCCGCGTGCGACGCGCCTTCCCACTTCGAATACCTGTATCCACTGGACATGTCTATACAGGAGAAGATTTCAGTCATCGCTAAGGAGATGTTCGGGGTGGGGAAAGTGGAGTACACGGACGATGTGCTTGAGAAGATCAAGGTGTTTACGGAGATGGTTGGTATTCTGAGGCGTTTATTTTTTTACACCACCTTCTCCCTCTCCTTCGCTGTCTTTAGATGACCACTCAACGGTGTCTTTAAAACTCAAAATTAATAAATAACGGCGATAGAAATATTCCGAAACTTTAATTTATTTGTCCAGTATACCAAAAGCACTTATTTCTAATACAACCAACTCAGAACAAAGTGCCATCTAGATTTAAGACATCTCTAGTTTGTTCCTTTTGCTCCCATTGCCAATAGAAGAAACATTACCTACGTTTTTCTCACTTCAGGGCTATGACAAACTCCCAATCTGCATGGCGAAGACCTCCAACTCTCTAACAGGCGACCCGGCCATCAAAGGAGCACCCACCGGCTTCACTCTCCGCATCAACGGGATTTTCGCGTCCGTCGGCGCAGGCTTCGTCGTCCCCATGGCCGGCGAGATTTCGAAGATGCCAGGTCTGCCCACCAGACCTTGCATTTACGACATCGATCTCAACACTACGACTGGGGAGATCGAGGGACTGTTCTGATTTGTTATACTATTTTATATTGTTTGTAAATCATGGTTAAATGAATAAAGGTCTTATAATTGTTCGAATATTTCTTTGTTGTTGATGTTAATTGATTTTTTTACCTTTAACGACATTTGTTTTAGTTCTACTTTACCCTGCCCGATACCATCAATGGGCATTCTCTTTGTGACTTTTTTGGTTTTGTGACAAGTTTGTGAAGAACAAGCGATACTGGTGCGAGGTGTAAACGTTAATTCTCTAATAACCGGCATGTGCACTTATCCCCACATTATAGTGAGGTGAGATGTCTATGGGCAACGGCGACTACTTACCATCGGTAGCCCGTTTGCTTGTCCGTTTGTTTGTCTTGTCTTATAAAAAACTAGTCACACGTCAATACGTTAACATTAAACAACGCTTACGTTAACAATTTGTTAGTAATGTATTGCATTTACCAAGAATGTCAATACAGCGAAGCTATGTATTCAAATACTTACACATTTAGTTAAATGACTGTAAAACGTATGTACTTAGGTACGTAAAACTCGTATAATACGTGGGGCACACTGAAAGTTTTGCGTAACTCATAAATAAAACAGTTTATACGTAAGTAAATATATCTTTTGTTTAACACTTTTTCATTCGTTCAAAATATTTTTGAAAACATGAGGACTATTGATATAATTTGAAAGCTATCACAGCCTCTTCTGGCCCCGTAAATGTCAAACCTCTCATCAAATCTTTAATTTTTGGGAAAATATAGAAATCACATGGTGCAAGGTCCAGATTGTGTGCGGGTTGGGCCACGAGGACAAGGTGGACCCTTCTCAGAAGCCAAAAATGACTTTGTATTGTTCGCGGTGTGCTTGTGCTCGTATTTTAACAACATTTTTTAGAACCAATCAACACGCGCCCGTTTCTGTTCTGAGGCTCACATCAGAACAGAACTCAAGCCAGGAACTCATTCCAGCGAGAACCAAGTTTCCTAACTTTTAAATGTTGATGTATTTTTTTTTAAATTTGGCTCATACCAATCCGCAAATGTCCTTCAATCTCCTCATAGGTGATACGTCGTTTTTTTTCAATTAGCCGCCTGACAGTAGCCACATTTTCCTCAGTGATCGCAGTTGAGAGCCTACCTCCACGAATCTCATCAAGATGAGATTCGGCCCTCAACTGCAACTCTCCAAGGAGAGAAACTCAGCCACGATTAAATTCAGCGTACCAGTGCCTTACGGTGCTGAATGAGGCACTTCCCTCCCAAAAGCATTCTGAAGACGAGCAGTGCAATCTTGCGGAGAAAGGGAACCTTTAAAATCATAAAAAATCATCGCCCTAAAATCTTTTCGCCTTTAATTCCATTTCTGCTACGGACGACGTACTTCGAATTCGATAAAAAGCAATTGACAAGCGATATCCCGCCCAAAAATATTTAAATCAATAAAGTAGTTTTTATGTTAAAAAAAAATGATTAAAAATACCATTCGAAATTCAAACATTTATGAGCGACCAGGAGCGCAAAACTTTCAGTGTACCCTATGTAACGGTTCAATCATTCACTACAACAATTTTACTACGGTGTTTAATTTACTGAACTAAATTTCATGGAAATAGAATTTATTAGTCATTAATCATTATGAGGAAATAGGTAAAGGGAATCAGATGAGGTAACCAAAAGTGGTCGGGCTCGATCGATCGCGAGTAAAGAAATACATTCAATACAGAATTAGTGACACTGGATAAGTAAAGCAATGACTCGCTAAACTTCTGCGCAAAAAATGGGGAAAGACCACTATTATATACATAGTCAAAGACTAAGTGCCTACGTTGCGTGAGGCATGCGCAAGCGACGGGTTTAATATCCATTGTTGGATTTATGGGTTATAACTTTAAAACTTTAGCGAAAGAACATGAAATACATTTTTGCGATGGTGCGTGTAACTGACTGACGAACTAAGAATGTTCAATGGCTATGTCAGGCGAGTCACGTAACACTGTGGTTGTTATGCGATTCGGAACGGAAATTACCGAATTTTCAGACTATTACTCATATGGGTTTCTTTCTTAACCCTATTGTTACAAAACTCAATAGCGAAAAAAACTTTCTCAAGTCATCTATATCTACACAGAGGCAGATACAGAAAAAAAATTGGGTGTCATCGGCTAATGATGTCGGAAAATAGTAGGTACAGAAAAATAAAGGGCGAGTCAAGTCTCGCGTTATAGGGATCTTTCCTAGACATGGGCCCCTATAGCCTCCCCCATCCACCCCCGAGATCCACATCAAGAGCACGTAGCACATCTTAGGGTTTCGACACCTAAACAAAGATATATTTTTTTCTATTCTATTCTAAATTTAAGTTACAGTGAACAGCGTGACAGAAATAAATTTCGCCTTATTAGACCGTTCAATATAACGTATCAGTTGATCCCCAATCTGGGTGTTTGTGTGTTCTATATTACATGATTATTTTCAAGGCCTTATCTATGTAAATTTCTTCGAAATTAGAAGTTTGCTTTTAACCTCAGAGCAACAAGATCTTATAACTAACAATAAGTTATATACTCATACTCATACCATTTATTGGTTTTCATGTGTAACAATTGGTCTTAAAAAATATATTATATGTTCATAAATGAAACCCTGAGTAGGGGCACCGCAATATAAAATAAGAAATTATAATACATTATAATATTATATTAATAAATTTTAGCTCAAATTAGTCCAATTAATATTATTGGTCCATAAGTTATTAATTACATCGTTGTATATGTTTATTATGAATGATGTTTATTATATCACTCATGGATTACCATACTATACATTATATACTATTATAAATTAAACAGAAAATATAATATAATATAATACTAAAATAATACTAAAGCTAAAACTAAACTAAGGCTAAGAAAACTAAAGATAAAAAAATTGGGTTAAGTCCCCCACATCCGGCAGTGTACCCAAGAGACTGGCTGCGTTGCCCCGTTGGATAGCTAAGCTAATCCGCTGGGCCAAATAGGAGCCAGATCTTGGGTCTTTTGACGCGTCGACCAGGCGCTTTGCGAGGTCCTTGATAAATTAATAATAATTAATTAATTCTAACGGGATAAATTAAATTAAATGTCATTATAAGTTATAATTGATTTTATAGTTGGGTATTGTTTTTATCACCAAAAACCTCCTGTAGTTAATAGAAACATTTATACGTACCTATCTGTGAAAATATTAATTCCACTTACGTCCGTTATGTACCAACAAAGACTAGAAGGCGTGGCGTGAGTAAGCCCATATAAAACTCTTGGACTTTCCTCAATGAACTTATTGCGTTATAAAATGCCATCAGATGTATACTCGTCCCTCGAGGTGAACGAATGAGAAATCACTGTGAACAAAAAGTATCTGAACTCTTGTGCGAAAATTTAAAGTGAAAGATGAAATTGTTAGTGCACATTGTTATTTTAATGTGCGCTGGCGTTGTAGTTTCAAAATCAATAATTGAAAATGGCATCTCAATACCAGAAGATGATGTCTTTTGCTGTTCGCAAGACAGGTATTTGCAAAGAAGAAATGGCCAACATTACTGCTGGGAGCCAAACTCGGACAATGCGACGGCAATGGAATTTACATGTGGCGACAAAACGATGGGGGTATTGAATTATGCGAATTACAAGTTTTTAGTGAACGAGGAAGGTGGATTGGAGATATTGTTGAAAAACCGTAGAGTTGTTTATGAACCTAAATCGTAAGTACTGCACAGACCTACCCTTACCTTACCTATAGTAGACATACTTATAGATAGACACTATTTTTTTTATTAAATCGAAACCTTGTTACTTAAAAACTCATTGACCTGAGCTATTCTTGAGGTGGTACTTTTAGTGGTGGTGTTTCCTCGTGGTGGGTATATTAATTCCTTGCACTGTTTTATATAAAATAATTTACTGGTATGTCAAAACAAATCAAATCAAAATGTTTTTATTGTAAGTACCTTTATAGAAATGTTTACAATGTCATTTTTTTTCTATACCACCGCTTCGTAAGATGCTATAGCTGAAAGGAAAGAAGCGGCGCAAGAAACTTTCAGCAGCACATCTTTTGAAATAAATATAAATTACAATAATATGTACACAATATGCAGAGCTGGAGCTGAATAATAAAGAGGCTTGGTCCTAAACCAAGCCTCTTTATTATTTAAGTAGTCATTTATTTTATAATAACCCTTTTTACATGAGGTCCGTCTTATATGGGTCTTAAATTTTTTCTCTGCCAAAAATTTATTGTTTATCCACAGCACTTAAATTTAAAAACAAAAAAGTCCATTAAAAACATACTGCCAATTACAGACTTCCTATTTTAAAATGATGCTTATAGCGAGAAATAAGTTTTGGTGTATGGATGTGTTTATTGGAAATGTGTGTGAGCGTGTTTGTAAATTAGGTATAAATAAGGTAAAAACACACACACAAAAATAACACCGAAAAAATACACAGCACCGTTACTATCTCCCTAGTGCGGGAAGATGAATGATAATGAAAAAGTTTCTCTGTTTGTTTATAATGGGCGTAATGTAACAAACGCTTGTATTGACCACTTGCACGTGTGTGTGTGTGTTAACTGAATTTTTTTTTAACAATTTTTCTATTTGAATAGTAAGTACCTACCTACATTTAAATTGTAATTACTTATCGGGAACAAATTGTATGAAAATTTGAATTTATTTAGAAATTCTAAAAAAAATATGTGTTGAAGCATTTCAACATCAAGTATCAAGTGTTTATATGTGACTGTCTCACGCAATAACAACAACTTGGGGATTTCCGTTTTATACGTAATAGGTACCCAACTCTAAACTACTATGCGTCATCTCGTTGCAACGCGTACATACCTAGATCAAGAGGCTGAGCAATACAGGAAAAGAGCTAAAGCGTATTAAATTTCGCCGAACTAGTTAACGCAAAGAACTTACCTATGTATGTAATAGATACACTTACGAGTAGGAGGCTTTCAATGGGAATATCTTTTGTTGATTGGGGATTGTAGAAGCAACATTAAGAATAAACTGTTTTTGGACACCGTCAATAAGAGTCGACTTATATTCAGCGGTCGATGCCTGTATCTGAGTCTTTTTTCACCATTTGCACAATTTCCATAACCTTGATGACGTATTAAAAATAAATTTTGATTTCAAACTTTTTTTTTGGAGAAAGAGGACTAATTTATTTTATTTTGTAAATTAAAGATATTGCTGAAGGATTTAGTTTAACAATTATTTTATTACAAGTAACGGAATGGAACTAAAACATTCAATATCATAAAAGTTTAAAATTGTTTTCGGTTATTTGTAAAATTTTATTGATTGCGCAGTTGTACACATCTAATTAAGCGTTAATTTCAAAAAATAAATCCGTATTTATTTTTAGATTGACTTGTTTGTTGGTCACAGAATTTTCCCAAAAAATTCTCCCATTGTGCAAGTTGGGAAAAAACGACTCATCAAGAGACGTATTTAATCCGACTGTAATTAGACTAATTATAAATGTATCTTTTTCCAGGTTTTGTTTGGGTCATAGAGCTGTAAACAGAAGCCTGAAGAACCTCCAACGCGTGACTCTGGTCTGTGATACGATCTCACCGGTTAGGTTTATCGACGAGGAGGTGTACGGATATGCTATGATTGTTTCGGCGATCTTTTTAATAGCTACTGTTATCATTTATGGTTCACAGCGAAAGCTCAGGTACGTAAAATAGTAGGTAAGCAAAGTAAAAAGTAAAGTACACTTTATTGCACACAAAAATTTAAAAAACATTAGGTAATAATAAAATCTATCTATCAGCCCGTGTCTGTCCACTGCTGGACATAGGCCTCTCCCAGGGCGCGCCACATTACTCGGTCCTCCGCCTTCCTTATCCAACCATCGCCAGCAACCTTTTTCAGTCCACCGGGCAGGGGGGCGTCCCACACTGCGCTTTCTTGTACGCGGTCTCCACTCTAAAACTCGTCTTCCCCAACGGTTGTCGGTTCTGCGACAGACAATAATATCTACGCGTAACGCGAGGGATTCCACGACTGTGTTTACAATTGTCTTTCCGCCCGTTTATAACACAAAGTTTTTATCATACCTACCTGACGAGTAAACACACATTATAAATAAATAATAATAAAAAAGCCTTTATTTGACTTCCTCATTACATTAACGTGCAGCAATTCAATTGTTACATACAATGTGGACATGTCATGCATAAGTTATTATAAATCTATATACTCGTATCAATTGTAATTTATATTATTCAAAGTCACAATAATATTTTTCATTTTAGAGATCTTCAGGGAATAAGTATAATAAACTTTTGCGGCTGTTTGGCTATAGGCTTTGGAATATTATCTGGAATTAGACTCGTTCCGTACTCAGACATGAATTTGTGTGCAGCAAGAGGTAAGTTTCTAAAATCACATGAAAATATCTTTCAAATGCATATTTTTCAGGCATATACTTAACTTATTGTTATATTTTCAGGTTTCTTCTCCTACTTCTTTGTAATAGCTAGTTTCTTTTGGATGAATGCATTATCCATACAAATATTCTTAAAAATGAGGTAAGTTTTCCTAATTAGTACGAGTAAATACTTTTTCCATCCTACTTTTATCCTTCGCGTTTTATATTATACAATAAGGTCGTCTTGCGATAACTTTTTCTTCGTGGATTATCACTAATCTGAGATTAATTTCGTATGAAAAGAAACATAATCCAGTAAATTCGCTATTTAATCCAGGTTTAAATGTTGGCCTAAGTCACCTTATTCTAAGTCCGTATTCTTCACTGATGAGGGTCGTGTTAACCTAGGTACTCGTAACCACATAGAACGACTTTCTTGGCAAATTTTGACATTGCCTCCTTCATTTCTCATACTGGTTATCTCAATGTGCAGATTTCCTCAAAATGTTTTCCTTCAGAAAATATACAGTCAAATCAAACTTGTCTAGCTTAGATGTATCTTACGTGTAAAAACCATTTAATTTTGAACACTACACGCTAACAATAACTTACAACAAGTTTATATAGAAATTCTACATTGTAATATTTACAATTTTTCCAGACAAAATACCTCCGGATGTCTCAGTAACCCCGGAGGCAGCTCATTCATGTGCTACTCAATATACGCCTGGGGCTGCCCCGTCGTGATGACTTTCTTCATGGCCATAATCAACTTCATGCCAGGGGACCACATGAAACCTGGAATTGGATTGAACCACTGCTGGTTTTTCGGTAAGAGATCGGTATACTATTCCGCATGTGAAAATATAGATTGAATGTTAAATATGTTAACTACTGTTAAATAGGAGCGTAGGTGGCGTCGTCGTGGCTAGGACGTCGGACTCCCATGCGGGAGGTCCGGGTTCGAAACTATGCAATGTCATGTACCAATGAATTTTTCGATTTTTTCGAAAGTCTTACGTACATTTACCGACTGCTCTGACGGTGAAGGAAAACATCGTGACGAAACCTACACACTGAAATAACCAGTGTGTGAAATGGGGAAGGCAATGGCAAACCACCCCGTTAAATCTGACACGAGAGTCATTCTATGTGATTAATTCCTTAGAATGCTCCCGACCCTCAGCAATGAGGAATACGACTCAGAAGAAGAAGAAGAGTTAAATAAGTATGTTTGAGTCGATAATACTAAGGCTGCTCTTGACTCAGTGGAGAAACGCGCTAAGCGCCTTATAGGTGACGAATTGCTGGTGGAAGCTAGACTGCAAAGTCTGGAACATCGGCGCAAGGTTGCCTGTCTATCGGTATTTTATAGGATACATTTCGGAGAGTGCGCATCGGAATTGCACGACCTAATTCCAGCATCTCCATTCCGCCTTCGGACTACCAGGCGCGGGGAGGGGTTCCATCCTTATGTTGTTGATATCCCATCTGCTCGTACGAAGCGATTTGCTTCTTCGTTCATTATGCGAACGGCTAAGGAATGGAACAGCCTGCCGGCGTCTGTATTTCCCGAAACCTACAACCTTGGGATCTTCAAGGCCAGAGTGAATAGGCATTTACTGGACCCGCATGCACCATCGTCGACCTCATCGTCGCTTACCATCAGGCGAGATCGAGGTCAAATGCGGGTTTAGAAGTAAATAAAATAAAAAAACGTTTGAAACCTCATGAACCATGGAATCTACAATAGACCTGTTGGAATCGAGTAATCGCGGGTTAGAATTCCGCTCGTAGCAATTTTACATTTTGAATGATCAAAATGTCGATACCGATGACGGCTCCAACAAAAATAATTAACATCTACCCACCTTACGATGGATGGAAAGCCTAAAAACCGTCGGCAATAGCATAGTAACATAAACCTAGTTAAGACACGGACACCTTACAAAATATCCGGGTTCAATATAGGTAACTAGTTTTTAGAAAACTTTCGTACCTTCTAGATCTGGAACGTTTTATGATTGTGGAAAGTAATACATACCTACTACAGTAGAGTACTTTATTTTTTTTTTCTTTCAGACACCAAGCAGGAATGGATCTACATGTACAGCGTGATAGCGATACTGATTTCTATGAACGTTTTCATCTTCATTTATTCCACGATCCTGCTCTGTCACCGGCCGACAAACATTGAACCGTTAGGATACAAGTGTGTATTATTTATACGTATTTTAGCTCGCAAAATGAATGAAATGATAATACCTTTAATCATGAAAATATGTGAATCTATTATATTGGCGAGAATACCCACAAAGGCCGCTCTTTTTGATTCATGATGGATTCCCACGTTCATCAAACGATTGATAGGATAATAGAAGTTTCTTATGGTGAATGTCCTACCAAAGCTGCACTATGAAGCTCGGTGGTGAGCTGGGTAAGAATTCGTCAATAGGATGGCTTCACGTAATAATACGTCAAATGTAAAATGAAGCCATCCTATTCGTTAGTGGATTTATTAAATAAATAGTTTGAGACAAAAAGGCATACCTGATGGTAAGTGGTTCTGATTGAGATTGAATGAGAGTGATTCTGCTCCAGCTCACCACCGAGTTTCATAGTGCAGCTTTGATGGACATTCACCATTAGATTTTTATCGTTGTTTTTATAAATTATTAGGTAAGTACCTATTTACTTAATTTTTATAAGCAAACTCGTTTTCAGAGTTCTAATGACGTTGCGGCTCTTCGTAGTGATGGGTCTGCCATGGGTCTTCGAGATGATCAGCTCGGTAACAACGCGAAATTTGACTTGGTATGGTTTCCTTTAAATTATGTATTTATATTTTAGATATATTTTTTTGAGCTATATCCCCCCCCCCCCCCCCCCCCCCCTTCAGTCAACAGTTTCAAAAATAAACTAGATAGGTTTTTAAACAGTGCATAAGTAGTGGTGGACTTAATTAACTATGAACAATGACTAAGTGCTATAAGCGAATGAACAATACACCAGCTTAGATATGGGCGCATCAGCTTAATGCTGCCTGCTCATTAATAAATAATAAACTCTTAACTGCTAATCCCTTTTTTAACCCCCCCGTCCCCAATATCATCAAAATTAAGCAAAATCCCCCCCCCCCCCCCATACATGCCTACGTAATACTTGTAGCCCTTAAAGCGAGGGCTGACACTAATAATAATACTTGAGCTTCCCAATCGATCCCTTAGTGACCTAACGAGGCTGACATTGTCATCTTGTTGTGTACCAAAGCCTACAGCCTTTTAGAAAAGACTGATAAAAAAATATCTAAATAGAATAGGGGACATATTTTATATAAGTGGTGATTTCTCATTAACTAGTTAATAGAGAATCTATATTAACTCTTTACCAGGCCCCATTAGTTCAGACATAAAAAAATATATTTAAATATGATATCATCCATATGTTGACCCTTTGAACTATGCCCTCCTTAGAGACTAACTAGCGATGGCACATAAGATTTTTTGTGAGTTGTACCAAAATAATGATTTTTTTTCAATATCGTAGGAGATTATTTACAATAAAAATTTAAGTTAACTTTTTATGGTACTTTTATTTCATAAATGAATGCAGTGCCAGTCATAAATAAAATTGTATGTAATGAAAACAGAGTCTATATCTAACAACCCCTAGTCAGGCGTAGGGCATGAATTTGCCACATACTTTGAATAATGAGTTTTCACTAAGTGAAATGTTTAAAACTACACATAAGTAATAAAAAAATGTATATGCTAATTTAAAAAATGCTTAGGGTCTCTAACAAACTCAAATTATTTATGTGGTTGATGAAACGTACTGTGCCTGATAAAGGGTTAATACCTTATTTTGTTATTTACAGGGAGGTGTTGGACTTAATAAACTCGCTACAGGGTGTGATCATATTCGCAGTGTTGGTTGTACCGCTATTCCCGTGTTGGACAAACCGGCACGGTAACCAGGGCGCTCAATACAATTTGAACATTAATATAGACCAACCATACACAAAATTCGTATCATGATGGCTATTTTCGGTTTCTATTTGTAAATATCTCTTCAGGTAACTAAAACCAGACCAGGAATACTGCGCCATATTGCAGAACTTTATGTGAACAATTTTTTTATAGCTATCTCCACACAGACACGTGTGACGTTACATTTTACCTTATAGTACTCTGTGACACAGATTATAAAGTTACCAGCAAATCCCTCTTGACTTATTATTTGGTCGAGATTTAAAATAAAATATTCTAGTACATAATAGTCTTTTATATACATACATAGATAAGTTCAGGCTATGTCCCTTGCGAAGAGAAAGAAGAGAGAATGGAGCGCTATGAATAAATAAATTTAATAATGTATAATTTTAGCCTTAGTTTAAACTAGGATTCCATGTGTTGTGAGGACTAGTCTTTGTTCATTTAACCTTTATTTAGATTTAAATACGGTATTAACCAAATTTTTGTATGGCATCAATCAACTTACATGGACATACTAAAGGATATAAAATTAGTTTTTCGATATCTCAAGTAACATCAGAGTATCAGAGATATTAATGGTTAAAGTTAGTATTGGACTGATGCTCTGTCCCTTTCTAGCAAAACAGTCCTTTATATGCAGCCAAGACCTGCTTGTATGGCGCTGGAGAACAGTTACGTCATAAAACTTATTGCCGTTTCTTTCTACCGTTCTGGCTTCATATAGTAGTTTTTAAGTCCTCCTCCAGGCTGGAGCGCACTTAGCGCTCGCCCCAAAAACCCCGGTGAAGCTGTAAAGGTCACTAGGACCAACAGCAATTGTCAGTTCGGAAAAAATATATCTACCGTTCTGATTTTTGATTGCCTGTAGTTATTTTATTTTTCATCGATTTTTAATTCTGTTTTCACATTTGAGCATCAGTTTAAGTCTATTATTGTGTTTTGACTGGAACCTCTCAAACTGTGATACTTTATAAATAAATATAATTATACATTTCGCATTCTTATTTTTCGGGTGCGCCTGTGACGATATCCTTCAAATTGTTATACTTTACAAAATAAACTGTCTGTTAAAAATAAACATACTTACTATTATTACGTATTTTTAATTTCATCAGTATAAATACTTAAACTCATCTTAATTATCAGACGAATCAGGGATCTCATTGACAATCTCCGTGAGTTGGAAGTTGGAAATCCGGCCCAGGGGCGGCTTGACTGTTGGGGTCCCGTCTTTGTCGTCGCTGTCCGGCGTTCGATGAATTTCAATAATGGCAATAGAACATTATCGCATACTTTAAAACATAGGCTACTTTTTACGATGCGAAAATACTCTGTTCCATTTAGAAATTTACCTAAAATACAAGATGTCAACCAACGCGGAAAAGCGGACAGTCGCGGAAAAGCTAGTTAAAAAAACTGAGCTGAGCTGCATGCGATGCGCGGGCCGGCGCCCCCGTCACAGCACGATCAATGAAATCCTCAGACGGGCCATGGTTTCGGCTGAGGTACCGTGCGTCTTGGAACCCCCCGGTTTGTCACGTGCGGACGGCAAGAGACCGGACGGTCTTACATTGATTCCATGGGCGAGAGAGCGCTGTCTCCTCTGGGACGCGACGTGCGTTAGCACTTTCGCGCCCTGCCATCTCGCCAGTACTCGGCAGACTGCAGGTGCGGCTGCCGAGGCCGCGGCCCAGAGGAAACACCTAAAGTACTCCAACCTGGAATCGATATACGACTTTGTGCCTTTGGCAGTCGAAACCGCGGGACCATGGGGCTCCGAGGCCAAGGATCTGATTCGCGCAGTGGGGAGACGAATTCAGGTGAGAGGAGGTGATCCACGAGCCGGCCACTTTTTAGTACAGCGCATTTCCCTCGCCATTCAGCGAGGGAACGAACGCCGCGAGTATTTTAGGTACTTTCGGCCAGGGGGCACTTCGCGGGGGGCTGTTTGACTAAATTATATTATATAATTTGTATGACATTGATTTTATTATTTTATATTTATATTTTTGACATTTACAATTTATAAATAAATACCGTTAAAAAAAACATTACATATTATTAAGTATTTTTTATTTATTCACTTAATCTTATCTTAATTATCAGACGCATCGGGGATCTCATTGACAATCTCCGTGGGTTGGAAGTCCGGAGCAGGGGCGGCTTGAGTGTTGGGGTCCTGTGTGGGTCCCACCTGAGTGTTGGGATCCTGTATGGGTCCGTCTTCGTCGTCGCTGTCGGGCGCCGCGCCCGGGTGGGAGGGCACGAAGTGCTGCGGGTCTCGGGAACGGGCCGCGCGAGACGTGCCCGGGGCGGACCACTCGCCTCGGGAACGCTGGTAATGAGACATTAGTGTCTATTATTATAACTAACTCTGTATTGGAGAGTCAACGGATATAGACACAATAATAGTACACTACTGCAGAGGCTAGGAAATTAGCCATTGGTGGACGCGGAGAGAAAGCTCCTAGGCCAACAATTGCTATTTCCGCCGAGGCTTTGTATAGTACTTTTCTCAAATAATACGAGGAAAATTGATACACGCCCGTATTTATAAAGTAAAGAAACAAAAGACGATATGATTTCTGGCTTCAGCCAGGAATGTTTGTTGTCTGCTGTACTTATACAATAAAAAAGAGATTCAAAGTCGCTGATCTCATGGTGCGCGGCGATGGCACGCACGGTGTTCAGATACATATCTAATGACACTAGTCAATTTAATATTACTCTCTCTATTCTCGTCTCACTAGTGTCATTACCTCTTGGTGCGCGGCGGTGGCGCGCACGATGTCCAGATACATGTCGTAGACATAGCGCGCCATGTGCGGCATGTCGCGTGCTCGCACCACCATCGCCTCGGGCACCTGCGCGGTCAACAGCCGCTGAGCTGGGTATTTCTCTCCTGGTACTATCTCCAGCTCCAGGGGACGCTCCACTAGCTGCGAACAAATTAAACCATTAACATCGATAATCTTAAAAGTCAAATTACAATTTTTAACTTGGGGTGGTACCTTTTACCTATTTCTGCCGCAAAGCAGCGATGCTGTTTCGGTTTGAAAGGTAAAAGAGCTAGCTTAATTATCAGCTCATGAGGCACTCTATGAGTTCTCAAGGTTAGCAGCGCATCGAAAACCCTTTAGTATTATTAGGTGGGGCCGTTTGCTCGTCTGTTCTGCTGTTCTCTTTGTAGTATTTTGAAACGATTCCGTTTCAAAATCGCTGCAGTGTTTTAAAACCTTTGGGTACCTGGTTGAAGGTCGGCTGCAGCTCGAAGCAGTTGCGGAAGAGGTTGGCGCGCGCGAACACATAGAGGCCGAGCCGCGCGCGTGACGCGGCCACGATGAGCCGGCGCAGGTCGCGCACGTGCCCCACAGCGCGCGTGCGCACCAGAGACACCAGCGCCACGTCGTTCTGCTGCCCCTGGTACTTGTCCACCGTTGTCACCTGCACAATACAGGAATTAGAAAACAAATAGGAATTAATTTCCCGATTCCACCACCAGTGGATGAACCGCCGTAAATGAAACGGGAATAAAGGAAATTTTCCGCCACTTTTTCTAATTTCTTTAAGCACGCCCAGCAAATCAGACGCATCTTCTGCGGGCCGGCTGATGAGCGGGTTGTCGATGACGTCTCGGATGAGGTGCTTCTGTCCGTTGTACGTGATGACGAGAAAGCTCAACAACTTCAAGCAATGACTCATTCTGGAATAAATCTAGATAAAACCGGTTATAGACTCACCTTGTGCGGGCGGCCGATGAGCGGGTTGTCCGCGCAGCGCTTGTCGATGACGTCTCGGATGAGATGCTTCTGTCCGTTGTACGTGGTGAGGATGGAGATGCGTTCCGCCGGCCACCCGACCAGTCTCATGTACATGAATACAGCCACCACGTACTCTGCCTCTGCTAGGTTCTAGAAAGGAATAGATGACTATTAGAAAATATGATGAATAGTTTCATGTTAAATAAAATCTGCCAAAAATATTTAAAAAAATTGCGATCGAGTTTTTTATATTTTGGTGAAAGGGTGAAAAATTAAGTAGAATTAATAATAGAAATGAATGCTGAAGATCCACTTCGGGTCGTGAGCCAGCGGAATAAGTAACTAAAACCATTTGAAACAGTTCATGAACCTAGTTTCCAAAATCAAACCAAAACCTTTTCAAATAACACTAAAATGACTACAAAGTTATTATGACATGGTATCAATAAATTACAAAATTATGTCTGGCGATTCTCGAAAGGTATAATATTTTAAACTGATCTTGAATAATTCTTGTCACCAATTAGAATTCCAATTTAGAATTGAAAATAAAAATAGGCTAATCGTATTTCAGACAGTGACATCATAATAAAACATTATACTCGTAAAATATGGACTGACAAACATGCGTACGAATGGCATTCGTTACGATTTACGACGTTTCTTTCAGACTCATAATGAAAAAAAGGACAACCAGTTGTTGTATTTTATGGTCGCTCGCCGTTATTAATATTTTAGTCAAACGTTGGTTGGTCTGTCACGCAAAAATATTTTATTCTAATTTGCATATACTATTTATAATCAGATACACCATTATAATTTTATCATTGGCATTGAGGGAGCCAAGTTTGTTGTGCATAGAATTTTTAACTTGGCTTACACTTATCGAATATTAACATCGTATTATCTAGTGATATCTGCCAGGTGCCAAATTAAACCAGACAGCGGCGTCTACTTAGCACGCTATGTGTGTTGTTAGAGCTAGACGCCTAGATCATTGATAAGATAACCATATTCTCGGAACTACATGCGGACTGCATATAAATGAAACTGTTATCTTAGCAACGATCTATTAATCATTACTAATGATTAAACGGTAAACGGAAATATTATACAAAGTCATAAAAAATCGTAAAGAATTTGCAGCAAAAAAAACAGATTGTTTAAT
The DNA here is from genome assembly GCA_947369225.1 of Hofmannophila pseudospretella. Taxonomy (NCBI): domain Eukaryota; kingdom Metazoa; phylum Arthropoda; class Insecta; order Lepidoptera; family Oecophoridae; genus Hofmannophila; species Hofmannophila pseudospretella. The sequence goes on along the minus strand of OX376330.1, from coordinate 7,474,191 downwards.
ATCGTACGTATCGTATTATTTTCTCCTAACAGGAACAGAACATTTTTCGTTTACATCCTAGGGACTAGAGGGAGCTGCCCCCCCCCCCCCCCCCCTCACGGGTTCCCCGTAACCTATAAAATCCCAATATGACGCGAGGCTCGACTCGTCCTTGACCATTTTTAATAAAATTCAGGAACCGATGCCCCTTCAAATATTTATTGGCTCAGATAGTCCTGACTGACAAACAGTACCTGGTAGAAGTAGGGGCTGGGCTCGGTCTCGCCGGCCCCGTTGAAGTCGTCCACGTTGACTAGTTGGAAGTCGTAGCGCAGACCCGCGTTGGCCGCGCGGTACTCCGGCAGACGCACCACGTGCGCGAGGTCGCCGAGTGCGCGGTACCGCCATCGGTACAGGTTGCAGATGCTGTTGTGACATAATTCATTAATTGATAGATGACAACACAGAATTTATTTTCTATTATTTCGCCTTTTCGTTTCGTCGAGATCATGTGAATGTTATACAGAAGCCATCGTAAGGGCCACGTAAAGTTATTTCGCCTATGTAGACTCATTCCACAATTCGACTGGTTACTGCCTGGTTACTCGATATGAATCAAATTGTAATTTTAAGAAGTTTGCTGGAAAAGATCTATCTTAGAGATAAGTCACGCCTTTATGTTTCACATATTTTTGTATAAATTTGTATTATATTGTTTGTGTACAATAAATAATAATAACTTTCTACGAAATTCGAGGTTGGAAAAATAAACAGTCGAATTGTCCAACGAATCAATCGTGTGTTGGCAATTACACTTCCACCCATCCATACCGTGAAACAGACTCAAAATAGTGTACTACGCAAACTCATCATCGCTCTCGTTTAATGGCGGTAACTGTGTCTGTATAAAATACACAAGAGACCACACAAGTGTTTGATTACAGGGCACGTGGCTGCAATAATGTAAATGCATTTGAGTTAAATACAATTCATTCGTGTTCTCCTGGCAAATGAATGTTTATGTTTATTGTTTTGAGATACGGTTAGCAAATACTTTGATGCACCTGCCAATCTTCCAAGAGATGTTATTTGTCTTTATGCGAATGTCTATAAAATTCGAAAAGGTATTGTACAAAATTATTAATAAATAATTTTATTAATAATTTTTATGCAGAGCTAAAATACTTTTTTGCGAATCAAGGACATTTTTATATTAGAAGGAAAGGACATGACACAGATGAATTTAATTCCTCTGTGGGACATGCCAATAGTACTTCAAATCTATAACACTTTTTGATCGGAAAACTGTCTAAATTTCTGCACTGGACTTTATTCGCGATTCGATTTGAACAGATTGTTTTGTGAAAATGTATGGACACCCTGTCTGTTTAAATCTATGTTGCGAATTGTCCAATGTCGTGGACCAAATTTAGTTCAGATAAAAGTTTCATCGCCACATATTTGCATGTGATTTTTGTTATAAATACTAGGTAGTTAGTAGAACCTTACCTAGGCCTGGCACGACCCTGAGCATCCAACTCCACATACGGCACTCCAAGCCTGACCATCCTGGTGAACAGGCTCTGCTCCATGTTGCAATACTTCTGGAAGGCCATGTTCTTGACCACCGGTGGTAGCTGGTGGTGGTCCCCAATCATGATCCAGCGCTTGAGCCGCGAGCGGCCGTCCTGAGGGTTCTGCAGTAACAGCGGGATGAAGGTCTCGATCTCGAGGATTTGGGCTGACTCCTCCATTAGGATGTTGTCGTATTTGAAGCCTGTATGAAAGATTTCATTTTTGAATCAGATAAGGTTGTTGTTCATTTGCACTTTGCAGGCTGCCTTTCCACGAAAGCTGTGCGAGGATGCGAGGCGGTGAACGAGGAAAAGATCCGCCAATAGGATAGCTTCATTTTAATCGTCGTGATAATACGTGATAATGGCGCGATTCTATTGGTGGATATTTCCTCCTCACCGCCTCGCTTTCTCGCACAGCTTTTCTGAAAGGGTCCGCGAAACGATCAATTGTAATTGACAATTAAAGAGAGACGGCGCAATATAAAGAAGCGAGAGGCGCTTACAACTTTCCCGCTTTTTTGTATTGCGCCATCTCACCAATTGTCAATCGCAATTGATCCTCTCCTGAACCCTTAATATACATGACGTGAGCGAACGAGATAATGACTAATATCGATTTCGACTTTTGCCAGTCGAACGTGCCAGGATCCTTCGCCACCTTTACAGATATTTCCGACAGATAATATTGGCTTACCCATTTGTACGAGTTCGGAACGTTTCAGCGCGGCGTGAGTGCAAGTCATAGCGATGATCTTCGCTTCTTTGACCAGCAGATACTTGGAGCGATCCAAACCGGATCGGAGTAGTTCAAAAGCACGGAATTCTTCTAGCTCCTCGAAAATGTGGGTGATATACCTGGAGAATAAAATACAGGTCAAATATACTTGCATAAACTAACTAGTACGGATGCTGTCGTCCTTAACGCGATGTGCGATTGTGCGAGGCGTGCGCACGTGGCGGGTGATTGTCAATTGCTGGTTATGAAGTTAAATCGTCAGCGAAAGTACACGATAACCAGCAATGTACAGTGGAAGAGACATCAAGCTACTTTATGGAACCCTCTGGCAATAAGTTTTTGTTATGATTCCTTGACATTCGCATAATTATTATTAAATTCGTAATACGTTAAAGCGACAAAGTACTAAAGGGTGATGTGTTGTCAAATGTACGTCGATACCGATAGCCCGCGCCATGCGCTTGCCTCGTATTTAGATCTAAAGATCTTACCTATAACAACTTTGGGCAATCTCCATATCCTCTTCAAACGATTTTCCAGGGAATAGAGGTTTGGGTGCATCATCGAAGAATTCATGGAACGGAAACTCATTCGCAATAGTTTCAATCGTCTGTAAGCAAAAATAATCAGGATAACGGAATAGAAACGCTTATAGATTTAGCATGGATATTCTACGTTAGCGGCGTGTAGATCTTTACTGTAAATGCGTAAATAGAATATGATAAATTTCAAGGCAACGACATCGAATTAGAAAATCGGGAACACGGTACGATGACATCATACTCCATCTGGCTGAACTTTGCAATCAATTTTATGTGAAATAGATCCGGGTAAGCAAAATCATAATCTAGACCGCTGTATAAACACGCCGACAATGCAAATCGTTATGACTTCATAAGATAGTTACATATCCAGAACTCGTCTCAGATGATGTCACAACTCGGGCGCACGTGGAACATGTTGAAGTGATGCGCGAGTACACGTGGCTTCCACGTCTAGTGTCCACTGTAATCCTTTTTTTAATGTTCAGATAACAATAGTAACTACAAGTCTCACCTGGTCGCGGGCACATTTGTCACGGAAGGCATCGTAGCGCGGGCGCACGTGGTACACGTGGAAATGGTGCGCGAGCTCGCACGTAGCGCCCGCGTCGCCGCCCGCGTCTAGTGTCCGCTGCAGCCGCCCCACTTGTTCCAGCAGCTCCAGTCTCTTCGCCAACACGTAGTTCACACGCCCGTATCTGGACGTCAAAGTATTTGTTAGATTGTCAATATTAAAAGGTTCCGTGACGAATCGTTCGACAGTCGCTAGACCATGTCAAAGGCTACAGGAGACCTGAAGATCTCTGACCATAGGTTGACCACGATTAGAAGAAGAATCTCAAAACATAAAAACGCAAATTGTGGCTTGTAGTGGTAGTCCACACTTATAGATCCGGAAAATGTAGTACAAAAAATCCTTCTAAATGTGTTGCAACTTGGACATTATGTTTTGCTATTGCAAGGGTTCAAAATTTTCTAAACCACCAGATCATTCAATGCAAACGAAAAAATAAGACAAATGAAGTCCTACAATACCCACATCAACTCGTAACAAGGTATTTTAAACAGTAATCTTGCCTTGAATTCTATGTATCTAGTAACGGGAAAATAATCCATAAGAATCTTGAATAAAAAATAAACATTGCACCAAAAATTTAAAAGTGTTTGAACGTCAGATACTAGGTAACTCTTCGCGGTAAATCGATAGATCTGATAAACAACGAAGCAGATGTTCTAAAAACTATAAACCTCTCATGTATGCGCCATATTGTATATCTCAATAGCATTTCACCATCTGGCCAATTGGTAAAGATAGGAGTCACCACGCTGATAATTCCCAATCACAATTTACATTTAATTCACATCACACTCAAACATGTTTGTTTCTGGAATTGTGTATAACTCGTCGATAAATATCAAGCAGTGCATCGCTGTCATTGTACGGATCACTTCCTAGAGCTATAAAACATTGAATGACTGATTGAGTATCTGGTTATTTTAATTGTATCTGGTTAATATAGCTGTATCGCACTTAACAGACTTATTTAGACGTTTTAAACACAGTAACCTTGTACTGTATGTCTGTTATGAATACGTCGTTGAATGCCTGGATAGCAAAAAATCCACAAGTGTTAAAAACAAACCAATTGCAAATTAAATATTTCATTGTCGCCTATCAACCCCAGCTGCACTTCGACCCTTGAGGATCTTTTGTGCCTACCCCATTTTACACACTGTGTCTTCTCAGTGTACAGGTTTCCTCACGATGTTTTCTTTCACCGTTAGAGCAGTCGGTAAATGCACCAAGTCTTCGAATAATATGAAAAATGGCACTGCACGGTTTTGAAACCGAACCACCCGCATGGAAGTCCGGTGTCCTACCCACTGTGCCACCGACGTAGGATCGATGGAGCCACGTTAACGCCGCTGTCTTGAGCCCTAACCAGACATAATTGTCGCTTGAAATGTGAAGTATCATAAATAGATATCGCGCAATGTGAGTTCTTAGAAAGGGAGAATGTACTACGACTGTAATAAGACAGAGACAGAGATCGATTTTACCCGATACCCGAATCCCCTTCTAAGAGGTTGTCCTAACGCGACCACGTGATCATCGCGCGTGTAAGGTTCGCACGATGACATATTTCTCTAAGTCGCGCCAACACATCACGCGACTGTCAATTAGGACACTTATTTGACATTCAGTATGTTTGATCGCGCGTTCGTACAAACAATATAGCGTAATCTCGTTCTATAGGACGACCCCTAAGAGCTCACGGACTGTAGTAAGATTACAGGATTACCTAGAGAAGTCCTTGTCAGTCTGCAGAGCTTCCTCTCCGTGTCCGAGACGCAGCAGATGGCGCTCGTCTACGTCGAGTTCAGCGACCTTCTCGAACAGCTGATTGAGGGCCTGGTTACTGTGGGTCACGACCAGCGTGCGCTGCCACGGGAAGTTGTGGTACAGGTTCGAGATTATTTGCACGGCTACATCGGTTTTACCTAGAAATAGAGTTTTTTTATTACCTAACCCCCGAAAGATCGAGGGAGGGCGGGCGTGTTATAAGTTTGACACCTTTGTTGTATAAGGAGAGCGAACGAGCTAACGTATTTATTATTAAAGGGTTTTCGATGCGCTGTTAACCTTGAGGTCTTAGATGGAGTGTCTCAATTGCTGGTAATTACGCTGGCTCTATTACCTTTCTTACCGAAACATATCTTTCTTTCTTTCTTAGATATATATGAGAAACAAATAATTACTAATTAGTCTCAGACTCCACGAGGCCGGTTCAATTCCCGTTCGGTTCGCTGCATCCAATCACAAAGCGCTGATTTCAAGTGACGGGAGCGCATGTGATTGGTTGCAGTGAACCGAACTGTGGTTGGACTCGTGAAGTTCGAGTCTTATTAAAAATTTAATTACATACCGGTTCCAGGCGGCCCGACGACCAGTGTCAGGCCGGGCTGCATTCCCGACCGGATAGCTTCCACTTGAGTCGGGGTGAATAAGATGTTGTTCCTGAAATTGAATTATCTCGTAAGGATTGAAACATGAAACTATGAAATCTTGATTTTTATTATTTTCTAAGGAAAGTAGACCAGCAAACAGGCCGTCTGATTGAAATAGAAACAGAAATTGTAAATGATCACCGTCGTTCATAGACATCTCACCTTAGACGGTTTTCGATGTTCTGCTTACTTGAAGACATAGATCGAGTGCCTCATGTGCCGTTAATTATGCTGATTCCTTCAAACCGAAACACAGTATAGCTGCTTTGCGACATAAATAAGCAATATGATGGTATTTCCTCACCAGCTGTCTCTGCGCAGAGGTAACCTACATATTTCACTTACCAGTGTACATATAATATATCAAAGAAGCTACAAAGTTTGAGATAAAAGTTTTACTGCATCCAATATCGAAATCAATTGCCAGGAATAAACGGGTAAAACCCAAACGTACCTACAACCTGAGTGAGTGCAATAAAAACTGTACACTAATTTTTTTATGAGGCAATATTTTCAATGCCATTCGAAAAAGTAAAACGTGTATTAACTGATATAGCAACTGTGTACAGACAGTGTGAATAATAACCAAAGGTTCTGTAAACTGTAATAAATATAACAGAGAAAAAAATTAAGACCCATATAAGACGGACATTATGTAAAAAGTGTTATATACTATATATAACACTTTTTATAAAATAAATGGCTATTTAAATGTTAAAGAGGCTTGGTCCTAAATTCAGCTCCAGCTCTGCACATTGTGTACATAATTATGGAATTTATAATTATTGTAAGATATATTTATTTCAAAAGATGTGCTGCTGATAGTTTCTTGCGCCGCTTCTTTCCTTTCAGCTATAGCACCTTACGAAGCCGTAGTAGAGTTAAAAAAATGACGTTGTAAAAATGTACTATAATGTACTTACAATAAAAACATTTTGATTTGATTTTGATTTGCTTCTTGCTAATTACTAACTTTTTGGGCTCGTTGTAGAGGTAAGGCCCACGCTTGGGCTGCACATGGGGTTGCACCACTATGACCTTTCGCTCCTCGTCTTCATCCATGGCATTTTCGCCGAGCTGCTGCTTTCTCACCACGTTTTCGAACGTCAACCTGTCAGATAATAACGAAGATATACAATAATCGCTTCTTCGGTCCATTTATAATGGATAAGGAATGGAACAGAATAGCGCCTTGACGTCTATGTTTCCCGAAGCCAACCAACATTTATTTTTAAATAAATGATTGTATTAATATTATTCTCACAGCATTAATTAGTGGACATTTTGTAAATTTAATATAACATGACATTGTATAAATTTTAGTATTCGCGACGATGCTTAAATCGTCTGCAATAGACGTAACAGGCCTATGATGATGATGATGATGTATAAATATTAATGACATAATCTTTTTCTTTTATGTTTTCTTCTCAAAATCTGTATAAACATTATTAACTTGTGAATTCGGTGTATAGGTATGCCTGTAAAGGTAAAGTTTAGTGTGACATGTTTATGCAACTATATCTGCAATATTTGTAATTCTTACCATAACTTTTACACAATAAATCTTATCTTATCTACCACCTAGGCTTCTTCAAAGTCAGAGTTAGTTACTATTCTTATTCACTCTAGTAAGTGCCTACTTTCTAGCCCCGCGTGGCGTGCTCCATTGTTGTCGATCTCATACTTGCTTACGAGATGCATGTATGTATAACATAAACTGTGTATAACATATAAATACCATTATACAATTTCTCATACCATTTGTTTATTTATTTATTCAAATTCAAATTTTTTTATTCAAAAAGCTTATATAATACATAATACTACAATACAATACAATAGAATATAAATTGAAACAAGTAGGTAGGTATCTATTTATAAAAACAAATCCTGGCACCTGCACTAGCCAACGGCTGTCTTGCAGCATGCCAGTCCACACAGATAGCCAGCGGGATATGATACTGTGGGTGTACAGGGGAGAGGGTGTATGAAGTTGTGTGATGTGATGTGTGTGTATGTGATGTGAGAGGTTAACAATAGCCACGATAAAATACCACTTAACGTAATACATCTAATAGCTCTTCCGTTTCAGCATAGTCCTTCATCGACAGCCAGGCTACAACGTTCCGCTTATTATGCATTCCTGTATCACCAACCGGTCGATCCCTACAATATCTTTTGTATACATGGGGTGCGAGAAAAGATCGAAATCTTTGCGAGAAACTCGTTTTGCACGGAGGCGTTTTTAATACAGAGGCTATTCTTCGCGGTTTAGTTTCAATATTTCCTCTCGTATCAAGGAGATGCTGGACATCCCCGTAGATGTTTAATATAAATAGTTGTCTTACAGTTAAGACATTTGTTTCCACATATAGTTGTTTAGTCGGGAACAGTATCCGCTTTTTAAAGAGCACAAATGGGGAAGGCAATGGCAAACCACCCCATTAAATCTGCCACGAGAGTTCTATGTGATTAATTCCTTAGAATGATCACGACCCTCATCAATGAGGAACACGACTTAGACAAAAATAATATAAACAAAGGTTCACCAATATTTGCCAACGTTTAAAGAAAATTCGGCGAAACTATAAACTCAGTATGCATAAAAAAATTACGCTAATCGCTATTTTATCACTCCATAAAACTCTGTGTAAACTTCCGAGAAACTTATTGGAGTGACTCTCTGTTAATAATTTACAATGGGCATAGTATAGTCGTATAGTTAAACTATACGACTATACTATGCCCAGAATAATAAGGATTTTTTTATGGAAGACTATGTCACTTTATTATTATTAAAATCTTACAATGGAGTATTGACTAGTGGTGGCGGTGTGTCATATTACCTATGAGTAAGTTCTTTGTGCTCGATAACTAAAACGATTAAGGAGCCTGTCCGAGTAAAGTATTGACAATAGGTATTAATATAGGTATTTGACAAGTATCATATATTAAATACATTTCATAAAAATAAGAAAATAGACATAATTGATAATCAAATGTGAAAACAGAATTAAAATCCGTTGCAAAATAAAATAGCTACAGGCAATCAAAAATCAGACGGTAGAAAGAGACGGCAATAGATAATTGTGACGTCACTGTTTTATAGCGCCATACAAGCAGGTCCTTGGCTACTAATAAGGACTGTTTTGCTACAAAGAGATAGGGCATCCCCCCATTACTAATTTTAACTATTAATATAGCTGATGTTAGTTGAGATATCGATAAACAGATTTCAGATCCATCTTCATGATGTCCATGTAAATTGATTGATGCAATAATCCTTTTTTTTGTCAAATACCCTATTCAAGAATGTTAATACTCCGATTCCTAACCACTCCAACTACTTGTTTAGTAGTCCACCATAATCATAGGGGCGGATTCGATCTGGCTACGCTTTCGCCGCAGTTCTCTCGTATTAGCAAGTTTTCCTTACAAGTACTGTATTTATAACGACGATATGCAAAAGACGCGTTCTTAATCTGTATGGGTTTGAAGTGGCTAATTTTATTACAGTTCAATCGTAATAATTTATTGTAAACAGTTGTCGAGATCAAATAAGGCGCAAGATTTAAGGAGCGTACGTTTAAATTGTCCATTTCAATTAATAATGACCTCATGATGACGGCATATTAAAGCCTTGCCCTGAGAATCTGGCAATTGGTCACAGTATGGGTCTGGATCATAATGACAACGTGAAGATTAGCGTATCGTTCGGATTACCGATCGGTAATGGAACAGCAATAAAACAGCTAGCATGTAAATTAAACAGCAATTACATTAATTGTACACAATGAAGTACAATGTTGCATATAATCTGCATAATGATTCAGCACCGCTAACAACTACTGTTACTTCTGTTCTGTGTTTGTTCAATTAATAACATTTTCGCAAAATACAAAATCCATTGGACAAACGATTGTTATTCTGTCATCTACAGTAGCCATGGAAAAAAATTGGTCGTAACAAAAAACACTAACACATACCTATTCGGGGAACCAAACGTCTTTACGAATGGTCGTTAAGTTACGGACTCGTTAACTTTTCGAATATGTATAGGATTGAGATTGACATTTTATTAAAGGAAACATGTCATCATGGACGGTAAACATACTTACTGTTTATTTTACTATTATAATTTCCATACATGCCATGGATATTTTGAAAAAACGTATGACCAATGTAAAGGTGACCGTAAAGTTAGACTTATGACCGATTATCTCTAAGAACGCGGTGGATATATGGTTTATTTTTTATTTATTTTTATTTACTTCTAAACCCGCATTTGACCGCGATCTCGCCTGTTGGTAAGCGACGATGGAGCATGCGGGTCCAGTAAATGCCTATTCAATCTGGCCTTGAAGATCCCAAGGTTGTAGGTTTCGGGAAATACAGACGCCGGCAGGCTGTTCCATTCCTTAGCCGTTCGCATAATAAACGAAGAAGCAAATCGCTTCGTACGAGCAGATGGGATATCAACAACATAAGGATGGAACCCCTCCCCGCGCCTGGTAGTCCGAAGGCGGAATGGAGATGCTGGAATTAGGTTGTGCAATTCCGATGCGCACTCTCCGAAATGTATCCTATAAAATACCGATAGACAGGCAACCTTGCGCCGATGTTCCAGACTTTGCAGTCTAGCTTCCACTAGCGATTCGTCGCCTATAAGGCGCTTAGCGTTTCTCCACTGCGTCAAGGGCAGCCAGTTAGTATTTTGCTGAGCCGTTCTACAGGTGGCAGCAGTACTCCATGCACGACCGGACTTGAACTTGGTAAAGGTTTAAAAGCTGTCCCGGCGTGAAGTACCGCCTAACCTTACTCAGGATGCCCAATTTTTTGGCTGCGGTCTGAGCTTTTGACTCAAGGGAGCGCCCAACGTTGAGATTGGAAGTCAAATCCAACCCCAAAAGGCTGAGGTGGTCGGTAATCGGTACGGATACATCCCGGAAAGTCGAAGTCAGGTGGAAGGGACTCCGTTTAGCGGTGAATTAGCGGTGAGGTTATTGGATAATGTGTCTCCTTTAGAGTTCCGTCAAAAACGTAATCGTAATTCCTATTATCGAACGTGACGTTAGAAATTTTTCTCTGAACTGTGTATATTTAGCTCGAATGGTAAAATTACGACGTCATAAATTTTCGAAACTCCAAACTCAATTGCGCAGAATGGTATGCTAAAATTGAACTAGACCCGCTCACGTACACACTGCCGAGGTGTAAACACAAGAAGAAAAAAAGCCAGACGCGCTCCTAGCCGAACATTTTCGGGGTACGAGACAGGGTACTGATGATTTAGAAGGGGGTTATATGGGGGTATTTTTATTTATTTTTGTATTTACGACTAAACCCGTGTTTGACCTTAATCTCACCTGGTGGTAAGAGACGATGAGGCCGAAAAAGGAGCACACGGGCTTAGGGTCGCAACGAATTTAAGGTTATGTTTATGGGAGTCGAGAGTCGAAGAATTAGGGGAGGGTCATGCATGACCTTGTGACCCCCACCCTGCGACCGGGCCTGTGAAACACGTCTTGACGTAGCTCGTTTTTCATAATTTTCATCGGGATGACCGATTTTTGCTGCTACATTAGCCGTCACGTTTATTTCGGTACAGACAGTGTAACTCTTTATTTTGTCTGGTCATTGACCGTACTGATGAATGTTTTTTCTCGGTGAGATTACAAAAAAAGCAATTGATCGATCACAGTGCAGTCTGTTTGGTGGCCTTGGATAATTTAATGACTTACAATCCGTGATCGGAATAGATAGAGCTAATAGTTGACGAGAGAAATACTACTATAGAGCTGATAATGCCACTTCGAGTTTGCAAAATGTGTAAAATTTTAATTTTGTTTTAGAAAAAAATACATTAATGCCATAAGTAGTGTTCGTAACCAGCTTCTGGAAATTTTAGCATTACCAATTTTTGAAAGAAAAGAAGTTACCTGCCCCAATATATTTATTAATTTACTGAATAGTTATTCTGTAGTATTACGCGACAAACATCAGAATAGGTAGGAACCTTGTCGAACGAAGACTATTTAGTATCGTTTTCGGGTACGACAAGGTTCTATCAATTTTTTATTAGTATTTTTTTTCAACTTAGTTCCAAATGGTACCTAATTCGTTAAGTGTCTTTGTCCTGGATCCGTCACCGAATCTATTATTGTTATGCAAATTACGATACACGATAGGACTATTCAGATTTTTGTGTGTCAAACTGATACCAACATACAGTACGTGAGGTGTTAGAAAAACATTCGGGTATCGGGTAAAATCTCTGTCTCTGTCTTTCATTCGCTTGTCTCCGTCAATAACCGAAGTCTCCTCTAAGACCCGAATGCTTTTCTTAGTGCACACGGACTGTACTGTAAATGTCACAAGTATGCTTTGGCACGTACTTGAAAGGCCTGACGAGTTTGCGCGGGTCGTCGGTCTGCACCTTGATCTCGTATCCTGGGAAGCTGTTCCTCAAGTGCTCCATGTCCAGAAAAGTGTCGTTGAAGTCCAGTGTAGGGATTTCATTCGGCATCCTGTGTGGATATAAATAGTTATTTTTAATATTGAATCAGATAAATATCATTTATCCGATTTGCTCCATGATGTTTTATATTTTACAATACAGGGTAAAACTGTACAAGTTTGAGATAGAGGTGTTCGAGTTAATTCTATGGAATTGACGACATATTATATAAGTCTCTTGGCAAATTTAATGGGGTCATTTGCCATCCTTAACCATTCGGTTATAAGCACCGAATCATAGGATGCGCGCGGTACTTGCGTAGGGGTAGCCGAATATACCTGCTTACGACCATGACTTATTTCCTTCTTTGCACCAAAGTATTGTTTCGTACCTGGTGTAGTGCGCCTGTCCGGGATCTCCATAATCTAGCAGATGTCGCAGCCACTTACCTGCTTACGCCCATGGCTTAGTTTCCTCTCTGCATCAGAGTATTGTTTCGTACCTGGTGTAGTGCGCTTGACCGGGGTCTCCATAACCAAGCACGATGTCGTGTAGCCATTCCGGCACCACGCACTCCGTGTTCATCAGCTCGCGAAGGGTCTCCAGTACAGCCTTGAAGTTGTTCTCTTTTGGTTTGGTGCATTGTTTCGTACCTGGTGTAGTGCGCTTGACCGGGGTCTCCATAACCAAGCACGATGTCGTGTAGCCATTCCGGCACCACGCACTCCGTGTTCATCAGCTCGCGAATGGTCTCCAGTACAGCCTTGAAGTTGTTCTCTTTGGGCTTCCGCCGCATCACTATGTTGAATGTTTCGTACACATCCTGTTGGAAGATATAGAATTTACTCAAAATTTGCTGAATTAATGGTCATAAAAGATGTAACAGAAAAAGAAATATGCATCTCCACCTAACATGAGGCGTGGTTAATTATTTAAGGCGCAAAACACATACAAGAGGTGTGCCGACCGGCGTGCCATCAGCGCACCGTCAGTGTTTGTTTTGCGCTTAAGGCCTCATTTTTGGAAGGGTTTAAGTAAATATCTGATACGCCCCGTTAACTTCTATTTGACGGCACAGTTGCAGTAAGGGACGGCACTCTAATATCATACTGTAATAGTGTCATCAACTTTAACAGAAGAGCAGTTTTACTGCCATTGTATAGAGATAGTCGATTCGGTTATTCTGTTATAAACTAAACAAGCAACCAATACAAATTAAAATAAATAAATATCTAAGTTAATATAGGGTGGGCCATGAATTAGTTAACAATTGAAAAAATCATATAAAGAAAACCATTTGACATATTTTTAAAATTGTTTATTTACAAGAAAGTTAGTTATTTGGAATTTATTTTTTAAAAATAACATCATCTAAATGACCACCGTTTCGATTTTTGCACTCTTCTAAGCGAACACCGAAATTTTCGAATACTCGTCGACAAAGAGACCGCGAGATCGCTGACATTTCTTCACTAATTTTTTCCTTTAGTTCACGTAGTGTTTTTGGTTTATGGGTGTAAACACGACTCTTCAAATAACCCCATAAAAAGAAGTCTGCTGGCGTTAAATCTTAAATCTGGATCGCTGACATTAGTGAAGAAATGTCAGCGATCTCGCGGTCTCTTTGTCGACGAGTATTCGAAAATTTCGGTGTTCGCTTAGAAGAGTGCAAAAATCGAAACGGTGGTCATTTAGATGATGTTATTTTTAAAAAATAAATTCCAAATAACTAACTTTCTTGTAAATAAACAATTTTAAAAATATGTCAAATGGTTTTCTTTATATGATTTTTTCAATTGTTAACTAATTCATGGCCCACCCTATATTTTAATTTAGTGGTTTAAATTAAGAATATATTGACATCTATTGCGTCTTCATATGTAGCAATGCCAGAAGTCTGAAAACCACAACATTCAACACAATGCCTAAAACCCGTGACGTATGTGGGAAATCCAACGATCACGTCTATTTTTATTCTAGATCAAGTCCGCGTTGGACATCAATCTCAAGGGATGAAAACAAATTATCCTACGTCTTCCTACGCATTATATTTTTAAATGACTGAATATGGAGGAGGGTACATGGGAAGAAGGGGGAATGTCGACCGAGGCAACATGTAAAGTTGCAAGACTACGAGTATATTATACTAAATTTTCAATGTGTTTGACTGTACAGGGGGTATCAGAGTTGCGGTGTGAGAGTTTTATAATTTTGAAGATTTTCTTTTCCAACAGTTGGCATCAAAAGAACTATTTCGGTTTTTAGTGGCTATCCCCATCTTCCCCCTATAAATTAATTGGCATCCACCCATATATTTTTTAAAAGATGACTAACGTGACTTCGAAACGCAATCGTATTTCCGAACCAGGTAATCTTAGTCACAAATGTGTGTCAACTATGTAAACACAACTATTTCCACGACGAAATGAGGTGAAAAAACAGAAATATCCATTTCCATACATGTCTTCCGGTCGGATGAAAGATAACATACCATATGGTCGTTGTCATTCATCAAGCGAAAAGGGGGGTATTCAGTATCCAAAACTGAACAACTATTATAGAGATATTAATGGTTAAAGTTAGTAATGGATAGATGCTCTGTCCCTTTCTAGTAAAACAGTCCTTTATATGCAGCCAGGACCTGCTTGTACGGCGCTAGAGAACAGTTACGTCATAAAACTTATTGCAGTTTCTTTCTACCGTTCTGATTTTTGATTGACTGTAGTTATTTTATATTTTAACTAATTTTAATTTTGTTTTGACATTTGGCCATCAATTTATGACTATCTTAATTTTTAAGAAATGCATTTAATATTTGATACTTGGAAACTACCCTATTCTTTCTCTTATTATACAAGAACTGGTATACATTCAAATCTCAGAACTAACTTACCTCGGTCCCTTTGCTAGCGCGATCCAAGTCGAGTCTGTATTGGTTAGGGTCCAGCAGCAAGCGGAATGTTCTGGAGTCTCCATCCAACTGGGGGCGAGGTTCTGGACCCTCCTCTATGACCCTTCCTGACGCATCCAGCATGCCCTCAACTTCGCACCCTCGTACGTAAACTATTCCAGCTTGTTCGACCATGCTCTTTCTGTAGTCGTATTTGGTACCTAGAAAAACTTATAATTATTTTAAACATTCGCACTATAGGAATCGCAGTACATACAGTGTGTAACGAACTATCTGTGAGGTTTTTCAAAAAAAATCGTATTTTCAAACACTTAGCATCTTTTAACCTGATAATTTTGCATGGGAAGGCAAACTTTCTTTGTTATTTATAAGGAAAAGTTGTTGACTTATGACAGTTAATACAAATGTTTTTTTACGCCCTGTATTATAAAGTTGAGGCAATTAGCCATATCAGGCTTTGTAAATAGACTCTTGGCAATGAGTAAACTTAATAAAATATAATTTGTGAATGTTTACATTTGGCCATACTAACGTCACTTCTATTCAACACTAATCCGGCTCGAAGGACCAATAAATAATTCCAAAACAACTATTGTCTTATGAACTTCATCGTAATGTAACAAGTTGTGGTCAAATAGCGGGTGACCTTAATTTATCATTGTTAAGTAATTTATTATTATTATTATGGTAGTCTAGCCTAATAAAGACAATCAGTGGAGTGAATATGCACTTTAGATACGAGTGCCCAAAATTGATAATGAATACTAGGATATCCAAAAATATATTATACTGGCGTCAATTCTGGGGTGGCTGCTAAATCTAACTAAAACTAAATTATACTGTATCGCTTACTTATATGTTACAATGTATAGAAGTGATGGTGAGATTTCGTTTAGCCGTGTTATAATTTAGCGAGTTGCCCTAGAATTTGAGTCATTGTTTCGCCTAAAATATCACGACCGGGTTGAAGTTGAAGCGAGTGACGTCGTAGCGGTATGCAAATTCTACAGAAGATGCGCCAGTTTCAATGTAACTCCGATCTAAATGTTTCACAATGTACATACCTATTCCCTGGTTGGGTCTCACAGTGACAAGAAAGCAGACGTCGTGTTTCCTAAGGCTCTCCCACTCGTGTTTGATTTCATTCCTGACGCTGAGGGTAACGGTGACGTCAGCTCGGACGCGCGAGGGTGCCTTCTCGCCTATGTTCGGCTTAGCCACTTCAACGACTGTGAAGCTATGTATCGGATGAGCCATGCGAGCCCAGCCGCCGAAGTAAACGCTCTCGTCTTCTGCGCGCCTGGACAAAATTATTAATCACCAATATACAATACGTGAGTTTTTAGAAAGAGCTTCGGGTCTTGAGACTTTGGTTATTGATAGCGATACGCGAATGTAATAACACTGTAGTAAGACAGAGATAGAAACCGATTTTACCCGATACCCGAATCGCCTTCTAAGAGTTCACGGTCTACCATATTCGTCATGAGACCTAACATAAGAAGATGCTAGATTATGGTGAATGGAAGAGGCGAGTGAGTAAAATATGATTTGATGTATGTATGATGTTTATCCATGATGATGTATGTCTGAAGACGATAGACTAGTATGAATCCTTAGTGATAATAACTATGCATCTATACATATAGTCTTGTACAAATTACTTATAGCGTTTTGTTTTTATAATGCAGTAATTTTGAAATAAATGAAATGGATTGATTGACAAGTGATAAGGGATTAGGAATGGGTCTTTGCAAGATCTGATTTTAATGAAGATATTTAGAAAAACAAAAAATATTAGTATTGTTTTTGCTCACACGACTCGAAATAAGATAAGATGAGTAAGATCAGATTATTCCAAGAATGGAATCGATCTTGCGACATTTACGGCGCTGTTTCGAGCTATGAGTCGTAACTAGTAAAGCGACGAATTTAAAAAAATACCTCTTAGATATAAGTATAGATAAGCGTATGTTATGTACACTTATGTGTCTTATGTAGGTTACATAAACAAGATTTTAGCTTACCATGGCGCCAATCTGTAGACAGCATCTTCTATGTCCTGACGTATTTCATCTGAAAAAACATATAATATTAAGGTAACAATATCGCTTTACATGTAACAATAGACGCGTTGCCTAATTTTCTGTAAATATAAATCTAAAACAAGGTTGAGATGCTCTGAATTATCAGAATAATATTATGTATGTATAGCGTCTGTGACGTAGCACGTGTATATATATATATATATATATATATATATATATATATATATATATATATATATATATATATATATATATATATATATATATATATAAATGAAATAAATGACTTCATTACAATGAGATCTTATGAATTTCTTTATGGCTTAACTCAGTAAATAAGGTGACTGACAAGAAAGAAAACATACGAAATTTGTTGCATTTTTTGTTATGTCTGATATGTTCTTATCTAAGTGTCTAATGAGTACATTAGACACTTATTTATTTATTTATTTATTAGGTAAACACAATAGATTACAACTATAGAAATTACAGAAAAAACAATATAAAGTTATGAGCTAGGTCGTAACCCTTAACGTGTAAACACAGCATGGTTAGGAAGTGGAAAATTGATTGTTGTACAATATTGAGTTATGAAAAAATACAGATACACTTATACTTAGATAAGAACATATGTTACTAAAAGTAGAAATGCTTAAACATTGTTGTCAAATAGATTACGAACAAACGACAGCTATTACAGTATCTGGTACATTTTAATCGCGTGTCATGCTTTTTATACACCATCTGGCTCTAACATATATTATTTTCAACTATTAGCCTCGGACTACACGCATCCGGTTCCAGCGACGCGGTTCGGTTCGCTCCATCCAATCACGAAGCGTTGATTTCACTAGAGGGAAGGGCGGTATGCATGTGATTGGATGCAGCGAACTGAACCGGGTCTGGAACCGAGAGAGTCGTTTAAGATATATAACAGAACCAGACTGGAAAACTACTCTGCTATGAAAAAATTGGGTAGGGGGAGGGGGCTTGTATCTGTTTCTGAAATCGGAAAATAGTACCCAAAAAAAGTAAAATTGTCATACATACATGTGCTCTCCAAACGAAACAGGTTAAAATTCCTCAGCAGGTAGTCGTGTAAAGTCAGGAACTGGAGGTTCAGTTTAGGCAGAGCCAAGCAGTTCTCTCCGCTGTAGATTTCAGTGGGTACTACATTCTCATCCCATATTACTTCTTCTGTGGGGTACAGAGGCATAGAGTTCAACTCCTCTAGTTGCGATATTCGTCTCTCGTGCCGGGATATCTAAAGGAATAAGTTTCAAGATCAAAATAAATACCTCAGCCAAATGTTTTGTGAACTTCAGTAGGTTTTTCATTGTGGTCATACTGGCATAACCCGCTGCGTGGTATAATGCACGTAAGACTGTAGTTATGGCCGAAAACATTACTGCAATTGCTGAATCATACAATTTAGCCAGTCGCTTTGTTTATCTGTGTGATAGGTACAGTACGTTCACTTGAAATATCCGCAGTAGTTTCTCTGACATATAATGGATTTAAGCTGCCATTAAGACAAAGATATCGCAAGCAGTGACGTCACTTGCTGCTAGTGAATGATATACACTCTCCGAAAATCCCTATTTGCGATATTAAACGTTAGCGCAAGACTGACTCACATTAACAAAGGCACTCGATATGGTTTCCATTTTCACAATCGTCCCTATTGTTTTCTTGAAAGAACATTTCTTACTACTAGAAGGTCAATGACTGCAAAATTCATCATCTCAATTAGGAATTGTGCAGAACTCAACGGAGATTCCATGTCGTTTATCTAATAAAGAGGAGTCGTCATCAGACAAATGTTGATGAAAAGCCTCGTACGTGGGTGGATAATGATGCCTTGTGATTGACGGGTGATTACTTCATCTTTTTGGAAGATGAATTAATAGTTTTCCCATTTATCCTTTTTCATTTTGGCTAATGCCAGGTGGAACTTGGATGCTGGAGATTTTATTTCGTGTAATAGCAATTGGGTATTTGACTAAATTTTCAACTTACATTGGACATCCTAAAGAAGGATCTAAAATTAGTTTTTCGATATCTCAACTAACATCTGAGATATTTATGGTTAGAGTTAGTACTGGAGAGATTATCTTTCCCTTTTTAGCAAAACAGTTCTTTATATGTAGCCAGGACCTGCTTGTATGGCACTACAGCACAATGACGTCATAATGCTCTATTGTCGTTTCTTTCTATCGTCTGATTTTTGATTGCCTGTAGCTATTCTATTTTTCAACGAATTATAACTCTGTTTTCACATTTGACCACCAATTTATGTCTATTTCTTAATTTTTTAGAAATGCATTAAATATTTGTTACTTGGAAACTACCGAATTGTAACATAAAGTAAAGGCAGTTGGAAGTAAACAGAAAACAAATAGAACCTGTAAATCTGGCTTCTGTCCTGAATATAATGCAAAGAAAGCAAGTAACAAATGAACCGTTATTTACCAGTAATTCTTTGAGGAACTCCTTATCTAGTCTGTGCCATGGTGTTTCGTTTTCCTTCCCTTCAGGAGGCACAAGGTTCAAATAGGTTGCTATTGCCCGTAGAGCCGTGTCACTGAAAAAATTTAACATCAAATCTTATAACTGCCTTGGTCCAGTTCCGACAGAAGGTAGCTAATTCGCACTCTGATTAACTCGTTCCATAAATGCAGGACTACACACGTCCAGGTCCAGCCCCAGTTCGGTTAGCTACAACTATGCGTTCCGCCCAAGAAGGCGCAAGAGAAGTCAGCGCTTCGTATTTGGATGCAGCGAACCGAATCGGGGCTGGAACTGGACGCGTGTAGTCCAGGCCAAAAGCTTCCCAATTTGAATAGTCAGAGTGCGACGCAGACCGCGGAATGGGATCGAAGATTAGATGTGTAAACTTGTGAATGTATTTATAAAAATTACCTTAGATTCCCAAAGTGTTTTTGCAGAGATTCTCTGGTGTCAACGCTGGCAACGTTCGCGAGAGCGAACAGTCTCAAATCGGGAAACTTAGCAAATGCAGCTTTCTGTAAACAAACAAAATCCGTATGTTTATACTGGAACTATTTTTGGATGAATTTTTTTTTGTGTCAATAATATTGTTATTATTGGCACAAAAAATATACATTGAGAGTCAACTGAGACTTACCGTAGTAACAATTTGATTATCATTAACTAAAGAATCGTTGTCTCAGTCGGCATCAGTCGAGTACGAGTATCTTACCTAGTTCATTTATTTTATTACTCGCTATAAGTTTCTTGTAATTTAATGTTTTCGAAATAAGATATAGGAAAAACGTAGGCATTACTCGGAAACGTGTACTTGGAAAACAGTAAAACTTTATGACTGAAATTTTTATGTTTAGTTCAGATAAAGTACTTATTTGTTCTACTTCTACGTACCTGGAGAGAGGTGATCCGGGAGTAGTGGAGTAAGGTCATATCCCGATCACTGAGCGGATCTCCCGTCTCATCGCTGATCTCAAAGCGGGAATAGAACTTCAGCAGAAGGAGGAGCTGTGAACAAAACACAAATAATAATACTCGTATAATATATAATATTTGACTTGAAACCTTATGTCCACACACTCGGCGAAACACCCCGAGACAGGTCGGTGTAAACAGCGGGCATAACCATCAGAATTAAAAATTGGACAGATATACTTTTTACCTTGCCTGATCGTGGCGATCGCTATCGAAATGTATGTTATTTATACCGGCCGGTAAAATTCCGAAATATATTTTCTTTGTTTTCATGCCCTATATTCGACCGATCTATTTTTAGATTTAGGCTAATATACAGTTGATCGCCTAAATAATTATTCATAAGACCATTGGGGCGTGCCTATAAAGTTGGATTATATAGTCGCTGTTTCAGGGTGGGTCCTTTTAATACCGTCCCATGAACAGGATTCTATATTTACGAATTTGCATCCATCTAATGCTCATCCATCTGTTAGTTACTTATTTTTGGGGAATTATAAAGCAAGCGACCAGAATTTTATTTGAAGACAAAACTAACATCCTATTTAATGTGTAAGCGACGGAAAAATAATAACGCTTCTAATAAACTAATTCATATTGTTTATAAAACCAACTGATAATTACGAATAAACCATCAAGTAAAGAACTACAATTATTTCAATTCAGATTGTCGATTAATAAATTAACCTCTAAATTGCTAGTGTACCGTCTGATTTGCAGCGACCGATTTATAATAACCCAGAAAAAACTGTTTGCACATTCTTGCCTGGAATAAGTTACATGTAGGAGCGAAATTGACACGGATGGGTTAGGTTGGGCGGCAAAAAGGCGTAACAGCAGCTCGCTGCGCCTTATTGCCGCCCTAGCTTTCGTTAGCTTATTTTTTTATAACAATCCAGAAAACCTGTTTGCATATGCTTGTCTGGGGGTGTGGGGGGAGGAAGGAAAGGTCAATAACCTTGGGGGGGTTCAATTACTGGGGTCGAAAATTCAGAGGCTATAATGTAAATTACCATGCTGAGGTTATATTAAATCATTCCGTTTTGAGAATATTTGGTCGCAGAAATAGTATTTTTTAGATGAGTTCATAGTTGGTCGCAAAACCAGTAATTCAGAGGATAAATTAGTTTACACTTAGGTTCTGCGATGGAGTTCCTGTTCTGCTGTTTCAGGATCAAATGAATAAATAAGTAGGTAACAAATATTTAGACTTCCGGATTGAACGCAATAGTTAAGCAATTATAACTATCGAATAATTGAATAAAATGATAAGAAATCTGAGTAACTCATGCGTCGTAATACGTACTCATAGGTCGCGACTAACAACTAATATTTATCCCACACCAAAAAAATAATAGAAATTCTGTAGGTCATGGTCAACATGTCGAGAGGTTAAAAGAAAACAAGAATAGGGATTCTGAACCACAATGGATCTGAATCGCGTTGATCCAGCTGACTGTCACTGTCATGGCCACGTTTGTACAGTCGACCACAGTTCAAGGTCAATGTTGGTGGGGTAGGTATCCAAAACGACAAAATCTGAGAATCTAAAATAAACCATATCACGCAGACATAAGGTTAAGGTTCGATCGAATCGTAATCGAAGGAATTTGACAGATAAGCTACACTGAAAAAACAACTTGTTCGATTCTGAGCAAATAAAGTAACTTTATTCAGTTGGACATATAGTTATATAGTTATAGACATGACAAAAACCTTGGCTGAAGTGAACAATTTCTTGGTTAAAGTGAACAAACTTGATAGGCTGGTATTGAATTGAAACAACTGCTTGATTTAATTTTAAAATAATTTTTTCAGTGTAGTGGTCGACCGTACAGTCGACCACAGGTCAACCTACCCGAAACGTTAAAATTTGAGAATCTGAAATGTATCTTATTGCGCAGACATAAGGTTGAGATTTAATCGAAGGTTTTTGACAGATGGTATACTATAGTATTGTGGTTGACTGTACTAGGTGTAATATAACGGGCGTGCGACTACGGCGGCGGTGGCGGTAGCTATGTACCTATATCGTAACTAAACCAGCGACAGTCTTTCAACTGCTCACTGGCTCAGTGTTCAATGAACCGTTGAACATTGTAGTTGTGCAATACACCGTAATATCCAACTGAAAACTGTAAACGCGAACTGTTAATTAAAATCGTGTTTGTGTAAAAACTGTGATACTGATTTGATAAACTTTTTAACTCGTTTCAGTGACGAACTAAATAAGAACTTGCATATTTTTATTTTTTTATTTTGTGAAATGTTAAAATGAATACTTAAAATAAAAAGAGCAATCATTTTCAAAGAATAGTGTTTACAAACATAAATAGGTACGTTTATGCTAATAAGTACAGGTGTTTTGAAGGGAGTAAGAAGTTGGACTTATGAGATAAATGATAAATCTTAACAAAATACAGGTTACCGCGACCAGCGATTGGATCTAACGCACGGCCAGTACCTATGAGTACTTATGTTAGATACGGATAAATTATGTTTGAAGTGTGTTAAATATAAAGTGTTTTAAGGGTTCCGTATCTAAACTTACCGATACTTTCCGAACTACTAGTCCGAATCAGCATTTTTCTCAACGCAAACCCTACCTGTAATAGCTGTACACTAAAAACTAGTTAAGAAAGTGGACTAAAGGGAATAATGCCCAAAGAAATTAAGATTTAGTGATTATTAGTTTTTTTTTTAATCAAAGACGAGAGAGGGATTGTTAAATAGTAGTTTTGCTGAATGAAATCTCTCTCTCTTCTAGAGATAAGTGCATCACAGTTCTTTGTACTATGTTTCTTTTTATAGTTTTTTAAGAATATCAGTATAATAAAGTGTAAATTAATAAATAGATGCCGTTTTGTCTCAACAGATACCTGAATCTGAAAGAAAATTTTCGAGTCCAAGAAAACTCTCAAATGTTCTTACAACCAATGCAAAAGAGTACTTACTTATAGAATGTAATAATTCAGAATATTCCTAATGAATTTTCTAAGGAAACCAATCAGTATCAACAACAAAAAGAATTCACGATTGCAGAATTATGGAGAAACAAAATAGATGGTAGAGACGAAAATATAATAAAAACTACTACGAACGAGACCATTATTTACACGAGAAGAAATTACTTACTTTGATAAAACTACTAAAAACCATGGAAAAAACGACTATCATACAACTTTTGCTTGTGGTGATCCTTGGAATTACGGTTGGTGTACCTCATCATGAAGCTGCCTGCTGCCTGTCTGGACAAGTAGTCCTGAGAAGACCGGGCAATGCTCGCTATTGTTGGGATCCAGTCACGAACGCAACTACATTAGTGCCGCTAAAATGCAACAGGACTGGGTTTTGGACACCCAGTAACAAGACAGACTTTCGTGTGAACAGTGCTGGCCAACTGGTGATATCGCTGCAAAATTTTGAAGTGGAACAAGAACCCGGCAAGTAAGTGAAGTTGAAGTTAAGTATAGCAATGTACAGAAAAAATTGAAAATTGAAAAATTGAAATCGTTTATTTAGCTCTGTAAACACCAGAATACAGAATACAGAAGTATACAAAGTTTAATACATGCAGCACAGAACATCTGGTGTGGTACAGTGCCAAAAAGGGTACACCAGCTCAGCATAATGCTGAGGCAAGCCACAGCGCTGATTTTCAGCTGGCCCCTCAGTGACTGCACGGACGAAGAAAGCAACAGTGTGTGCGTGTTGTGTTGTATGAATGTTTTTGTTTGTTGTGAATGAGGATATTAGTGTGTATGTGAGGTACTGAGTGTGTGGGAGGGTGATGGCATGGTGCGGGTGTATTTACATGGTATTATGTGTGTGGATGGTAGTTCATAGTAGAGGCATAATATTACCGAGCACTTCCAGATTGTGAAGGACAGTAGTTACAGGACACCTAAAGAATGTACGGAGCAGTGTCAAATTTTTGTAGATCAATTGTATAGATTTTAAGTTTTCTCCTGAAGGTGTCAAGAGTCTGCGCGTCTCTAATAGGAGGTGGCAAGGTATTCCAAATCTTAGATGCCGCATACTTGAAACTACACCTAAAAGCAGCTGTGCTGTGACATGGATGGAGCATTAAGTAGGAAGAAGGTACAGAAGAGCGTTACTTAATTTTTGAGAGTTAGGTAAATATAATTAGCCAAAAATCACACATTTTATTGTAAGTACTTATATCACGTGGTTTTTGTCGCGTTAACTTATTTGACACATTCATACGAATGTCAAGGAATCGTAACAATAACTTATACGAATGTCAAGGAATCGTAACAATAACTTATTGTAACAGGGTTCCACAGAGAATAGCATGATGTGTCTTCCACTGTACAGGTAGCATCAAACTTCTAGAATGCTCTGAGTGCGCGATTTGCAATGTTTTTATCGGTTTTCTGAAAAAACTTACGTACATTTTAAACCTGCACACTGAAATAACCCTGTAGTGTGAAATGGGTAAGGCAATGGCAAATCACCTCATTAAATATACCGTTCGATGTGGTTTATTCCATCGAATGATCACGACCCTCATCAATGAGCATAGATAGATAGAAGACGAAGAACGTGAGAAGAAGAAGAATCACTCGCCTGTTGTTCAGAGTAGACTGATACGATGTGTACTAATAAAGGTATGATTTTCAGATTTTGCATAGGGAATGCGACAACATTGAAAGATACCAATTTGTCAAAAATCAAACGAGTGGCGTTACTGTGCTACGATGACGAATTGGTCAAGGTCATCGATGAGGAGGTGTTTGGATACAGCATGGCTGTCTCCACGATCTTCCTGCTTACCACCGCTTTCATATACGCAGCACTGCCTGAACTCAGGTACGAGGTTACCGATAATCCGATTTTTAAGCGGTTTCTTGTAGTTAAAGGAGTATTTAGTTGAAAAAGTTTGATTAAAATTGGTACAGTTTCTTTTTCAAGATTATGTACTATATTTAATGTTACGACGGGATCTTAAATGTACCTACTTTTAAGGTACTTACTTGCAATAAAAAAAATGATTAAGAATAGTAATAGATGGGTCGAGTTTAATCTCAATAGAGAAAATGGTGCCATTTTGACACCTGGAACTTGAAAGATCTGATGATGAACATAGTAATTGGATCTCAATAACTTCTTAAGAGTTTATTAACATGATACAATACTTAGATTTTCTTAGACAGGAGTACATACTTTTAATTAATGTATCAGATTACGAGATTCGTGAATAGGGTATTTGACAAAAAAAATGTATTGCATCAATGTCCTATACATAGACATCCAGAAGATGGATCTGAAATCCGTTTATCGATATCTCAACTAACATCAGTTATATTAATGGTTAAAGTTAGTAGTAGTGCTCTGTCCCTTTCTAGCAAAACAGTCATTATTATGAAGCCAAGGACCTGCTTGTGTGGCGCTACATAACAGTGACGTCACAATTATCTATTGCCGTCTCTTTCTACCGTCTGATTTTTGATTGCCTGTAGCTATTTTATTTTTCAACGGATTTTAATTTTGATTTCACATTTGACAATCAATTTATGTCTATTTTCTAATTTTTATTAAATGTATTTAATTAATATTTGGTACTTGTCAAATAACCTATTGGGCACGATATCCATAAATAAGTATTAATCTAGAGCCTTTTAAATGTTAATGGAACTTAATGTTACGACAGGTATCAGCATTTTTAAGAATTATAAATGATTATACCACTCATCCACCTTAAATGCTTAATATTTATTTTTATTAATTTATAGGGATCTACAAGGAAAGAGTATCATCAACTTTTGTCTAAGTTTAGGCATCGGTTTGGGTATATTGGCCGCTATGAAACTAGTGTCCTACATGGATATGGATCTATGTGCTGCTAGAGGTGAGCATTCATATACGTAACCGCATACAGGGTGTAAAATACATGTATTCACCACTCACAAGGTGACTCAGTATTCAACTGAAGAACTTTTAAAAAGAGTTTTGGAAATATACCTACGCAAAAAGTTTTATATGTATACCTAAATTACAGAATTTGACATAGCTCATCGATTGTATGAGGAACCAAAATGATTTAGATTACGAATAGATTTCAAAAAATTGCTTACCTATCGACAAATGTTTAGTTATCGTCTCTGTGAGAAGTCAATTCATTCTGTTACAGCCTCTACGGATTAAACTATTTATAGCTGTTTGTCATTGAATTGTATTTATATATTTTTTAATCTTCAGGATTCTTCGCTTACTTTTTCGTGATCGCTAGCTTCTTTTGGACAAACGCAATATCTATACAAATCTTACTAAGTATGAGGTTAGTTGGTATAAAATGTTCTTCAATATGAGATAATTATTTGACAATGATAATTTAATAATTGTATTTTTCAGCCGACCATCCGTAAGCAACTTTGGGTGGAAAGAGTTCATCTTTTACGCGATCTACGCATGGGGCTGCCCCGCTTTACTGACTATAGGCATGGCAGTTGTCAATTTTATTCCGGGAGACCACCTGAAACCTGGCATCGGCCTCAATCATTGCTGGTTTTTCAGTGAGTGTCTTTATACTTAGTTTTCGTTGTTAACAATTGTGTAAAAACGTGAAAAAGCAGATACTTATACATATACGTAAGTATTTATTTAGGAACTTTGATTTTGTAGCATCCATTATCTAATCCTAGATTGTATAATAGTGCATAAGGTCGTTTTTCCTGTCACGCGGAATAACGTCCGCATGCGTCCAGGATGCGGATATCACGCACAACAATAAAACCTCGCATGAAAGAATCCGTTCCAGAATGTCCAATTCCCAAAATGTCCAAATCCTAGAATATAAAGTGCCTTTAGAAGTGAACACTCTCTGTTAAGTAGTCTAATTGTGATGTGTCTAAATGTAGCCATAATACTGTCATCATCAGCAGCAGCCTATTCTAGTCCACTGCTGAACATAGGCCTCTCCCTATTGAGCCAGATCTTCGGCTATTCTCATCCAGTCACTGCTAGCCACATTGCGCAGGCAGCGGTGCGTCCCACACTACGTGTGCCCAAACGCGGTCTCCACTCCAGAACTCGTCTATCCCAGCGGTTGTCGGTTCTGCGAAAGATGTGACCGGCCCACTGCCACTTCAGCTTGCTAATCTTATGAGCTATGTCGATAACTTTTGTTCTATGCCGGATATCCTCATTTCGAATTTGATCCAGCAGAGATACTCCGAGCATAGCTCTTTCCATAGCACGCTGAGCGACTTTCAATCTGTGAACCAGTCGTACCGTCAGTGTCCACGTTTCGGCTCCGATAATCCATAATACTGATTTCTTCAATATTATTTTATAATCAAATTCGACTTTGTTATTTCAGACAAAAAGCAGCAATGGCAGTACATGTACAGCGTGATGACGTTACTAATCGCCGTCAATATTTGCATCTTCATTTACACTTCCTTCTTGCTCTGGCGCCATTCGTTTTCGTCGAGCCATTTAAAGGCATTGCGATATAAGTACGTATTATTTCTAAATGAAGTTTTAAAGTATTTAATAACGTTTTACAATATTAATAATTTGGGTACTTAAATATTAAATGGAGACGTTTTGTCTCTCTCTGTCTCATCTTCCCATAACACTGTCGAGGAATTTGGGGTTAGTAGAAGACGTCCACGTCTTTGTGACGTCACAGAGACGTCTAATGGGGACGATAAAAGTCCAAAATTCTTACTAGCTAAATGTGTTAGAATAATGGGAAGATAAATCCCAATATTCTTGCTAATAGTAATAATTGTTAAGGATATGGGAACGGTTGAGTCTATAGTAGGCTGATATGACACCAGTTTGCCTAGATAGTAAACAGAATGTTACGATTTTTAATTAAATCGCAGCAGGTATATAGGTAAGTGCGTCTCAGCAGGAGGCCAATTGAGGCCATGACATGAAGTTTTTCATACTAATAGTTTAGTCGTGACTGCCACACCTAAAATCTCCAAACAAGATTAAGTTTAATTAAATCTTGCTCGGATTTTTACCTCTTGTAAATTATTGCTACACTTAGTAAAAAAAATTGGTGGTAAGTCCGAAAGGTCTGGTCGGAGTCTAACTAAAACAACTTTTCGAAATTCTTAACAAAAGATTCCCATATCAATGGAACATTATTTTTGTGAGATTCAATATATAGCAGGTCAGTCTTTGTTACTTGCTGTAAATCTTCACATATTCTGTCACGGTTACCGCCAGGCGTACGAATCACGATACGTCCTGAGAATTCTATTTCCATTAAAACTTATATTGTCCTTTTCTACGTAACAGCTTCAGAAAGAGATGCAACTGTATATTATTAGGCATTTGTCTGAACAAACTCCTAAGGAGATGGATTTCATTATCGAAATTAATTTAAATGTAAATACACTTCTATCTCTTGCAGATTCCTCATGACAATCAGGCTGTTTATAGTCATGGGAGTGCCGTGGATATTCGAGATGATTGGCACTTTGGCGACATCACACGTTCTATGGTTAGTATAATTACATCATAATCAATGATATGATATCATTGATATTCAATCGGTTCATGAGTCATGAACCTATTGAATATCAATGATATCATGACAAATAGTAAGATCAGCAGGATAGGTCTCCAAGCCGGATGGAACTTACGGAGGTGACCTAAATACACTTAGGGGCCATCTATAAATTACGTCATACAAATTTCATGATTTTTGGATGGTGGTGGATGGTGTGACGTCAAATATTTTGCCATTTTAAATTTAGAAATTATTAAATTAAAACAACACTTCCAAAATTACGTATATTTATATATTTCTAATTAAAATATTTTTTCATAAAATCAACAATAAATGAAACATTTTAGAAAAGGTACAATAGATGAAATCAAATGAACGATACAAAATTTAATCATCTTGTGTCCATGGACTTTCAACCCATTCCTTTATATTATTTATGACTTCTTTTATATTTATGTATGTGACGTCACGAAGCTTATGATTCGTCCCCTCCTTGTCACACGATGTCACAATTTGTTGACCCCTTGCCTCCCCCTAAACGTGTGACGTAATTTATAGATGGCCCCTTATTACCGTAACTGTGACTAACAAAGACAATGCTAGTAAATTATAGTTATAGCGTCTGTGAGCTAAACTCACAGTGCAATCATTCGATTCATCAAGATAATGACAAATTATTAACGGGGATGTCATTCATTACCTGCTATCATGAGTGTAAATAAGAGGGCTTCACACTCTGCGACCCCTTTAGTATACAGGCAGATCTTCGAGAAACTATTAAAAATAATAATCAAATTGAAAATAATCAGATTTCCGATTTTAATAACCGATTGATATTTTTCTACTATTGGTTATGTATTTAACAAGCGTTAATAAATAACATTTGATTATGACACAAGTGCTATGTCTGTCGATAACCTGTTAAGAAGGTATTTGTAGAGTTTACGTTATAAATCGTAATTTATACAACATTATAAAATGACGACGTTCATCTAAAGTTATGAAAAAATAAATTATACAAGCTTGACGCTTGGGTCTAATTAAAGTCAAGCTCGAAGTCGATAGTGCCTACTGTGCAAGAGATTCCGGGTTCGATTCCTGTTGCCAGCTTGTAGTCCAGTCAATAAGTGGGTTGGCACAAAGGTCCCTTTTCTGGATTTTTCGCTTGTATATCTCCAAAACGGTGCGTCGTAGGGAAAAAATATCCAATACTAAATGAAAACTCAAAAAATCTAGAAAGTAAATTCAGTATTTTTTTATTTTCCCACGGGATAGGGAGAAATTGTTATTTTAAATTTCGAAATTAAAGGTGCTATATCTCAGTAACTATAATTACCACTGGAGTCTTCCAATTGAAATGTGTATAGAATGAAAGTTGTAGAAAATTTTATGAGCTTTCATAAATGAAAAAAATAAATAAGGGAAAAAAAGAATAAAGTATTGGATTTTTTTCCCTACAACGCACCGTTTTCAATTCGGAATTAATATTGAAAGTTGTAGAAATTTTTATGAGCTTTCATTTTGTACTGGAAATATTTTTCTATTACTTTAAGGAATATATTAGGTCCCTGCTAACGCACTCTACACCCTCTTTTGGGCCATTCATTAACTGGATTATTGAGTTTATACCTAAAATACAGATACACTTTTCCGTGTCGGGAGATAGTGAGTCATTCGTTACGCATTTTAGCTATTTATTTTAGTCCTTCCTATTTTGTAAACATTCTGCATTTTAGACATTTTGTTGTTTTCATTTTAGTAACAACAAAACATCTAGACTGTTTCACAACTTAGGCCTTCTTTGTGACTGGACTAGGCAATCAAAGTAAATTATCGAATTACTATTATTCCACACAAATGCGAATATTCCGCCATGGTAAATTCCCGTTTAAACAGAATAACTCTATTGTTTCCAGGGAAATCCTAGACCTAATAAACTCGCTACAAGGCATACTGGTGTTCCTAGTATTGGTGGTGTTCAGAAGACGAGTCATCAAGATGATGCACAGGCACGGTTGGCTGGACTGCGTGTCAGGGCCTGTGGAGAGGTGCCTGGCCGTCGGAGATGATGAAGAAGAGGTCGTCCAACATACTATAGGCTTGCCCATGGAGGACCAGAACAATAAACATTGATTTTGATTTAATTAGAAAAAGGTTGGAAGTTTGATCGCGAGCCGGATTTCCACTTGCGACTATGCAATTCCGTGGCTGGCTCTAACTTAGCTACGTGTACTATTATTCTGTGGCGAGCTAGGAGCATATCCTGGGTTCAAATTAATCAACCCTTTCTATGTGTGTAACCTCCGCAAAGGCGACATAAGCGATATTTATACCTGGTTAACTAAGAATCTTAATAAGACTAAAAATTATATTAATTTTGATGTTAGGAGTGGATTTTCTAAGTAACTGAAAATACTTGTGAAACATTGACAAGGACTCAATTCAACATTCGGAGGAGGAGGATTCAAAGTGCCATTTCTGTACTTACGTTAGGGTGCCTGTCCATTAAAACTATGTAAGGAAGTGAGGCACATTGATTGATTGTCACATCAGGAATAAAATGAAGCAACCCTGTGGTAGAATTTTCATTGCTTCCTGCCACAGCTTCCTGCTTTGGTGGACAGGCACTCAGAGTACCTACGTGTAAAAAATAATATGATAGTTCTAGTGTGTAAGAAAGATAATGTTTGTAAAGCTGAAAAAAGTTTCATTAAATACGTTGTGACCGCTTATATAAGCCCCCCAATATCGACAATTTCCTATATAAGTTGCTAGGACCGCGAAATGTGATATTTGGGCCAACAGTACGATTGACTCGACTCTCGACGATTTAAAAGTCACGATGGCAGGTAGACTGTAGTCTAACTAACTAATAATAAATGCACCATCATACACTTTGGATTAGCTAAGCATGACGTGAGCTATGATAAAATATAATAACTTAATCATCTTAATGACGGCAAATCAATCAGACATGTATTTGCTAGTACACACATTATAAAGACGATCGTTTAAAGTAACAATACCTATAACATAAACCACAATCGTTAAATTACAGTTATTGAAATTTTAATCTGTCTGGAAACAAATGTGGAATGACAGCAGGTAAGTGGAGTAGAACAAGATTTTTTCAAAATAAAGACTTGTACGCAGAAGAATATCTTCGCTTCGTGGTTCGACAGTGTTTATAGAAGAGCCCGTAAGCTAAGCCCGTGTGCTCCATCTTCGGCCTCATCGTCACTTACCACCAGGTGAGATTGAGGTCAAGCGCGAGCTTAGTCGTAAATAAAAATAAAAAAACTTGTTAACATTAAATTATGTATGATGAAAATCACGAAATTAGCAAAACTAACGTGATACACCCTAGTAAAAATGCCTATGTAATTAGGGATGCCTTTTCCCCAACAGTGGGGGCATTAATAGGCTGATGATGATGATGATGAATTAGGTAGGTTTTAAGATCTGACCTCAACTGACCCCATTGCGACGCTCGTCCGCTCCTATTTACCTATATAGAAATCAATATTATCTAATTCTATCATTTTTGCTATTTATTTTTCTCGCTACAGTTAGATTAAATGTGTGAAATTCCTACAGCAATGTCCTCCATTCCATAGATATTTATTTCCAGGCAGACTCTTCCAATATACCTAGTTATTACTTATATAAGTAAACTTATACTTCGGTTACCACACGCACCTCGCATATTTAATTGTATTTGAATATAATTTATACATACTAATTAATATAAGTAAAAAGATTAGTTTTATGTAAGAAGGTAGCACATTTGTATATTTTTTACAATTTTTTCCCTAATAAAGGAATTATTTTTGTAATGTTTGCATTTTTTGTTAGATTCTCTACAAGCCAACACGTAGGTATTAACTTAGATTAAAATTGCTGTTTTTAGAGTTTATGGCCTAAACTTTAAGTTGACAAAGCAAAAAACTTTTTCGCTCTCTCTTTCATTCATAGTGGACAGAAATTCCTGTCGCCCCATTATCTCGAAAAATATGCCGATCACCTTAGCAACCGCGAATTCGCCATAATTTTATGGTTGCTCGAGTCTGACCTACTCAAGATTAAACCAAGGTGAACGTGGTCGAGCTTAACAACCTTAACCGACAAATAAACGACAATACCATTGTGTTTTAGGTGATTTCGTACATAAATCTATAGATCTTTATCATGGTGACACTCCGTAAGATACATTTAAATACGACACAAAACCGTCGTATCTAGAATAACGCTAAATTTAAAATTTAAGAAACCCCCGACGTACCATTGTAGAGACCCCCTTACTTTCATCATCAGACCCTCAAGGTTCCAGATGTGAGAAGGTCACCATGGTCATAAACATTTGAGCTCAAACTCGAACCACCTAACCGTTCCAGAGATCCCATCATTCATCATACTCCAACATCCCAAGATACTCCAAAATCTTAGAACCACTGATCCAATTTCATCTGACACGACTAAGAACATTTAACAAGTTAGACCTGCGGCGGCCGAAGGCGGGTGGACGCTCCGGGATTCGCCCTACGCGAAACTCGGCCTTCGGCATTTACATTTATTTTTTGACCGCAGTCTTTAAATATTTTTTTCTCTTGTACTGTCTCGGGATTAGTTCCTTGTTCCTTAACAACAACTTTAGTTCGAAAAGACGCTATTATTTTGCAATGCTTAGGTACCTACTCTAAAGAAAGTGATCACAACCGGAAAAAATCTTGGTGTTTTTTTATTGTATAAGGACGCGCAGACGAACAGGCCGGCCACCTGATGGTAAGTGGTCACCGTCAGCGATATACATAGATTAGAATCTAGCTTATCTATAATGTTATTACAAGGATTTCGATGCGCTGCCAACCTTGAGGACTATAGAGTGCCTCATGAGCCGGTTATTACGCTGACTCTCTTACTCTTCAAACCGATACACAGCAATGCTATCATTGCTGGTTTGAGGCAAAAATAGGTAAAAGGAAACCAGCCCAGGCTGACCATAGTCATACCACCTAAGGATTACATTAGAGATGATCAATTAACTTAGTTGCAAGGACTGTTCATTCAAAGTTTATATTTTGTGCGGGAGAATGGTTATCTTTGCCAGATTTAAAAGTCGGAAAAGGTGAATTAATTCTTTATCGAGATATTTATAGAAATTGAAAAGACCAGAGACCTTCTGAGAATAAATTACCCCTTTTCTCAAGTCTACGATTTCTTTCGCTACACATGCTGCCATCTACACAAATATCGTTTAAACATTTTGAACACTGAGCAATGAATCAGCAGGTTCATCTGTAGTATAGATCAATCGTTACCTATTCTAAAAGCAAAAGTATAGCGGCCAGATTTTAATAGATGGCACTGACGTGAAGCAAATAAACTGCAAACTTTCGAATGATCCAATAATCGTTGATTTAAAAGAGTACGAAGCGGATAGATAGAAGAAGAAGGCGTCCCGGTTGCAGTATGTCTCTTCAAAATCCAGCCAATTACGGATCGGGCTGCTGCGTCTTATTTGACTTTACTTCACTGTCCCACACATTGTTCACATCTTGTTGAAGTTCTTCGAGCAAGAAACACCATTCTTACTAGAAAAGCACTACTGTAAAACAACTTGCAATACAAAACGAAACAAAACTGACGTGGATGCCACAAAAGCGCGGAAGAAACTGCCCGTCTAGAAGACGGTGACCTGACGATGATTTTTTTTAATTTTCTTTGTATTTTTTTGGGTACAATAAAGAGACTACAAACAAACGTCATCAAAGTAACAAGCTCATTCGCCGCCGCCGACTTCTAAAGAATATACCACCACACTGTAACCATTCGGGCTTGTTTGCTCCGGGACAGACGTAATAAACATGTAACAAATATTACGTAATACGAAATACATACGAGTAACTATTAATCACATACATACGAGTATAATTTTATAAAACGTAACGTAGGTATGCCGGTTTTAAACCTGTAGTTAGCTTTAACACGAGTATCAATGGAGTTTGATGTCTTACAATGCTTAAATTGAGTCTCGACGTAAGCTACGATAAAGCTGAGCAGTGGGGTGAGGTTTGAGTTATTTTAGGCTTAGCATCCATTGACCACCTCGTCTAAATGTCTGAATCCCCCCCCCCCCCCTCAAACACCGAAACCTCATAACTAAATACCCTGAACAAGAAAATCTCCTAAAATTAATTTCTGACCTTAGAAAAGGTAATAATTTTGGAAATCACTACTTCCATACGAGTGGAACCACGGGCACGGCTAATCATATTATTACGATAATTCATAATAATAATCATATGTACCTATTGCAGTAATCATTAATCAAATTACATATTATTGACGTTAACCCCTAATTGGACGGTAAACTGATACGTATTCTGTGCACGGGTAAAGGTCGCAATCTTATTTTTTAACGAGAGTTATGTCAAGGAACCTGCGTACCGACATTGCGATTTAAAAATAAACAACCTTTGGTTAAACATAAAATACAAATAACGTTTTTTTATAGTTATGATAAGTTTATATTTAAGGGTGTATACGATGTTAAATACGTTTATTATTTCCGTTATCTGATGGTGTCATACTATAAGCTATGAAAATGGGTAATCTAATCACAACCAACCGAAACAGTCATATTTGTGTATCTGTCAGTTCAGTACTGAGGGTAAGATGGCGGTCCGATTGCATTCCTACTCAAAGTTTAGGCAGGCCGGGTAATAATCAAGTTTTAAACCGGTAGTCCAGTCCACCGACGACCTAACGGAAAGTACGTATAGGTAATGGTTCTTAAAAGCTTAATTTTGGTTTGGTATAGCTTCACTATAACTACTCATATACTACAGTCGACCACAAGCTATAGTAAAGAAAGAAAGATTATTTATTTCCGACGACTTAAAGAAGACAAAAATAATATTAAACAAATATATTACAAAAACAAATAATAAGCAAAAGTAACTAAGTGTACTAGTATACCATCTGTCAAAAACCCCTAGACTAAATCTCAACCTTTTGACGTTTTGGGTATGTAGGTTGGTTGACCCGTGGTGGACTAAACGAATAAGAACTATACCAACCTACGCTTGTGCTTAAAATATTCGAATAATGAAACTAGTGAAATACTCATTCAGTACTATAGGCTGTGCTATTCCGACGATTCGGATGTGAATTCGACGTTTTTTGGTTCCAAATATTACCCAAATTCGAAAATATCCACATAATACTCGAAATTTGACTACAAAAATTACAGGATTCAAATATTCGAATTCGAATACCAAGTTTACGTTAACTACCAACGTTTTTAAAATGCCGTTTTTACGATGTTCCACAGAAAAAAGAATTTTTGCGACACATTGCAGATATTGCTTGTATTTTTATTTTAAGAATGGAAAAACTAAGTCAATTTTTTATTTTATTTCTGACAAATGTATAAATATAACTTGAAATAAAATAATACGATATGTAATATTATACGAAATCACTGGTTCTTAAATTAATAAATCTAAATTAATTCATCTGGTCATAGAACAAAGTAAGGCATAGGATTTTCCAAAATAAGTAAAGTGACGTCAAACCATACAATTCAAACGTCAAAAGTGACGTTTGAATTGTATGGTTTGACGTGGAAAAGTAATAAATAGTAATTCGATCTTAACTGAATCGAATTAATAATCCTACTTTATTAGTGTTAAAAATAGTCTAGTAATTACTAAGTTTCGGATTGCAATCCTTCGAATACATGAATTTTATAAGAAATTCCAAAATTCGAATATTCGAATATTGTACTCCCCTAGCTTAGTGTGCGCCTTAAGTGAAAAGACTCTCTAGTCTCCGCCTAACATAACCGCATATTCGCATATACAATTAAGCAAAAACGAAGTTCTTACTTCGGCCGACACCGGCAGGGTTGCACGCGTCACGCCATCCAGTCCAGTCGCATCTCATACCGACGCACGCGTTCATTTGCTACATTCATACTAAACAAAAGTTTTAGAAACATTTATTTAAATAAACATTCGTAATAGATAATTTTGTGCGTAAAATCCAGTGTAGTGCTATTAAATTTTTGTGCGTAGGGATCTCTAGGAAAATGAAGGTAAGTTAGTGTGATTTGTTAAAAATTATAGTTTTAACAATTAGATTTGTTCCAGTTGT
Organism: Hofmannophila pseudospretella; assembly: GCA_947369225.1. Classification (NCBI taxonomy): domain Eukaryota; kingdom Metazoa; phylum Arthropoda; class Insecta; order Lepidoptera; family Oecophoridae; genus Hofmannophila; species Hofmannophila pseudospretella. The sequence goes on along the minus strand of OX376330.1, from coordinate 7,436,795 downwards.
TAAATTATTGTCACTTTTACGCTTCTGATTCTTATTTTTTGATTAAATAAGGATCCTTTAAACAGTTTAAGACTATTAAAACTTTATATGCAATCTACCCGCGAAACTAAGATAAGAACGTAAAAAAAGAAATTTGAATTTTTACTCGGAAAGCTTTCAAGTAAACATTCACAAAGACATGAAAGTGCTCATACTCGACATAAGTGAGGCTAATTATAACCTGCTACTTGAAATAATAATAAAAAACACTCCTGCGTCACTTTCAAAGCAAACTAAATTAGGAATATAATTTGTCTGGTTTGGATGTCTTTCCAGTATTCTGGAGTATTTTAGCTATCGCTGAAAAACATAGAAAAGTGACTTCAAACGCTTTTGAAGGGTAAGAGAGCCAGCGTAATTACCGGCACACGAGGCACTCCATTAGTCCTTAAGGTTAGCAGCGCATCTAAAACTCTCTAATAACATTATAGTGAGGTGAAATGTCTATGGGTGATGGTGAGCACTTACCATCAGGTGGCCCGTTTGATCGCCTGATGCTTTCCTTACACAATAAAAAAATATTGCACCTACCTCCTTTCTAAGCCCGAGTTTTTAAATAGACCGTTTATGGCTTCATATATTTTAGAATCCCCTATTCCCACGTACCAAGCTCGTATGACAAATAATTTCATAGTCAGAGTAAAAAACAAGTAGATAAGTGGTGTCATGTCATTATCTTCGCAAGGGGCGTCTGTCCTACATCGTGTTGGTCCGATAAGGATAGATCATTTTCATAATTAAATGTAAGGGCACGCTTAGTGACCTATTCAAGGATTCCCTGTATCATCTATGGCTAGAGCATTTCCCAATATTTTTTACCAGCAGACCCTTAGGAAATCAACAATGATCATCATGGACCTTTTGAAAATAAAAAATAAAAAGTTTAAGTTTTGAGGAGGTTAAAGGTGTTTGAAATGGTTCGTGTAAATCGACACGTGGGGGGTAGGAGCTCATAAGTTTTTTCGAACTTGACCTGCGACACACGCCGTGGATCTGGATTTACGGCTTGAAATTGAAATAAGTACTTTTTTTGTAAACTGTAGTTTATGTAGATGGTTATGCATTTAACCATTTTTTATTTTTTGGAGAACCGACAGCAGTAAAAACAAATAAGTAAAAAATAATAGGAACAAATAACAATCTTGTATTCTTCAATAATACTAATTTTCGATAATAAAATACTTCGAATCTGGAATCCTTTGCGCAGGTGGTATCGATTATGCCGGAGGTCGGCAGATCTCGATGTCTGTGCTTAAGGGTAAAAAGATCTACCCTATTTTTGGCTAATTATTTTTATCATATCTTAGCAGTCCATAGACATATGAAAAATTCTAAGAAACTACTTTAATGCTTGAAAATAAAGCATTTCTCAAGTTATTAACGGAGCAGTAGACATATCAGACCGATGTGGTGTATTTTATAAATACACCATTTGTATTTTATAATGATGTGCCATAAAAGCTGGTCGGTATAAAAATGCAATGTTATCTCTGTCAACGGACATCAACATTATTATGGACATTTGACTGTCATGTCAAGTTATCTATTTATTGTCTCTTTATGCCTCTATACGTATTTAACATTTAAGAATTGGACATTCTGCATATTGGATATTTTTGCGTATTGAACATTTTGCGTACCTACACCTAAGTACTTAAGTATATTGGTCATTTTGCGTATTGGACGTGTAATTCCCGAAACCGTTGTTAATCGTGATATTAATTTATTTACAGAGTAACAGTAAATGGACGTAAGTCAATTAAAATAATATTAAAACAAAATAATTGTGTACGTGGCATGACCTGAAAATCCTACGGGAAGGAAACTGTAATGTTTTGCACACAAAAAAACCAATAGTTTTATTAGTTATCGATAGTGAATCACAAAGCAAACCAGAAATTCCGGCGTTTATGAAAACATAAACATGTTTTTAGTATTCTAAATAGTTTAATTTAACCTTTTGTCGTTTTTTGTAGAATTAAAGTAAAAAATAAATCGGTACATACTTAAACAGAAAGGGTTCGATAAACCATTGTAAAACACGCAGGTAGTAAGTTAATTATACGTCATCTTACATCTGAAAACCTATTATAGGTCTGTGTGACCTCTACAACCACTATAAATGTATTTCGAAATTATTCAGTTACAAGTTCATCTTATCACCCGTCCTAATTCGTACCTAATTTAATATATGTTTTGCCAATAATTAGCACCAATAGAACTACGAACATTTGATAAAGTTTATAATTGCAATTGGCTATTTATCTAAGGCTGGGAATACACGTCCGATAGTTATACGGTTATACTGATCAGGGTGACACTTTTGTTTGAACAATACACGTTCGATAGTTAGAGTTCGTACAGGGCAGTAAATCGAACTGAATTGATTTCGTTCAGGACATTCGATGAGACGTAAGTTGAGCAAACAATATGAAAAAGGCGGTAAAAAGTGAAACGAAGCTACTATCAGAGAAGTAGTTTTGCAAGAGACTCTGAGTCCGTAAAAAAATAAGACTCGACTCATTTTTACGTTTTAAGACATTTATTTCTCTAAAAAAGGATACAATCCACTTAGCTTAGGGAAATACAAGATAAACTTATAGCAATTAACAATGTGTACGGTAGACGTGATTTTAAGGTTATTACTTATTAATTTCTATTATATAATACTCTGTTATTAAGGTTAATCTATCTAATTGAAGAACAGTAATTATTCTGAGCTGCGGGTAACCAGAAGCCGAATATAAGAACACACAAAATTCCAGTGGCTAAAACTGGAACTAACGTTATTAATATTAACACTGTTCTCTGACAGCTACACCATCACCGGATCGGACAGCCCGTGACGCGTAAACAAAAATCGCCATTAAGATTCAATGAAGTATCGACGTGCAGTAACCATTTGGTTTGATTGCTTTAACCGATAGATATTGCAATTGCTATCAATTTTTAGTGCTTTCGTTTAATTTTGATTTATTAATAAGTATATGATATGATAGTTTACAGAACTAATTAATACGAAACGACTCGAGTCATTTATAAAAGATTTTTGTAATACTAGACAGAAGTAGGTATCAGACGAGTATTCGGTGAATCCGATCAGGGTATCAGACATCGCAGGGTATCGCAGACTCCATGTAATAGTGTTAGGTACTAATATTTTAATTTATTTGTTTTATATACGTTTATGTTTTATAAATAAATTTAAATATTATAGACTTTTTCAAATCTTCTGATTATAGTTCTTTTCACATAGGAAGGCACATCGAACATTCATAAAAACCTATATAAAATACGGATTCTCAATTATGAATGCTGGAAGTCTTCTGATTAGTATCGGCTGAGTCACAGAGAGTACACAGAGGAGGACTTCCGACTTTCATCAGTGAGAATCCGTATTTTATTTAGGTTTTTATAAAAGTTCAACTTGCCTTCCTATGTGAAAAAGATTATAGTATCAGCTGCGTCACAAAGAGTACACAGAGGACGACTTTGGACTTTCATTAGTAAGAATCTGTATTTTATTTAGGTTTTTATAAAAGTTCGACTTGCCTTCCTGCGTGAAAAAGACTATACATCGTAAGTCGATCATACAACTAAAGCATTTCTATTTTCCAGTAAGCACAATATATCTAGAATCATACATAACTATTAAGTTAGGCATGCACGCACGTACATAAATCTGTGCGTGTATGATATACCTATAATTTTACACAGGTATCTATCACAACTAGTATTTTACAGCTAGCTACTCATTTTGGAGAAAGTCAATTACTTATTATTATAATATGGCAAGGAATAATATTCACTCAACTAATTTGTCTCAACATGGGTCAACCGCTAGACACGGGCCCACGATGTCCTTAGCCCACAAACATTGACCTTATATATAACTAAGTCGTAATCACATTAGCCTCTTTGCATATCATTACCGATCACTGATTGTCGCCTGACCCATTTCCAATGACACTCCCTGACCCGTGAGTCAGGTGTTACAATAACACCTTCGTCATCTTAAACAATTCAATGACAAGGGTAATTACTGATCACATCTTTGAGTCGTCTTTACCAGATTTTCATATATAAAAAAAAACAAATGTCCCAATGTTACAGGAACACCCGACAAAATATACAAACTCATGATTTACGTATATTGTGGGTATATAAATAATTCATACGTCAATTAAGTCTGAATTGATGTACCCAAACCAAACCTATTAACTAATTGTGACGTATGGAAATGACGGTGGTTCAACGCGAAATAAACAGAAAAATTAAAAATTATAGTAGTTAATTAGTATTCGTACAAATAAGCACAAAAAGTCTACGAGCCGTTGCCAAACCGGTATGGAAGAAGCGACATATAATATCTACGCCCGAAAGCAGCTTATACGAAGGTGCCATTATTTATTGATTTGATTACTTATACAATATTTGAGTGAGAGTATTGTTTAATATGCATACACGGTATTATTGTACTTTATTGGATAACAGTTCAATAAACCAATAGGTACGTATTGTTCGACCGGTCAGTCATATAATTGTATAAGCAAAAATATGATGTTTATGAACTTTTAAAAATATGTATGACTGATATGATGTAGTACTTATCGATAGAAAGAACTGTATGGGCTTCACAGATACTTATTAAGAGAAAAATTAATACTTCATTGTAAAGTTGATAAATGATAACCCTTACAACTCGTTACGATATAATAGATAGCTGACGAACACTATGGGCACATAAATTAGTATTCATGTCACTATAGTTCAAAATTATCGTCATTGGACGCATTATTATTGTACAAAATATAGTCAGTATTTTTATTGTCAGGGAAAAATCCGTAATACTAAAATTTTAGATTTCCGTGTGAACACAAATAAACTATTGATTAGTTAGAGAAGCTCCTAGCCTAGTGAGAAGCTCGTAGCCTAGTTGCGAGCACGGTCGGAAAGCAGGTTAAGCGACGTTGGCGCGGTCGGTACCTGGATGGGTGACCGCTAGTGGCATATTTCATCTGAGCTCCTCCGTGCCTCGGAAAGCACGTTAAGCAGTCGGTCTCGGTTGTTGTCGTTAGTCAGCAGTCGTTAAGCCATGTTAGAGGCCTACGGGCGGCCTGAACAACTCTGACAAATAGGTTGGCCAGTAACCATACGATAAGCAAGCAAGCAAGTTAAACTATAAAACACTATTCTGTAGTATTCTAGAACTAATTTAAACTATTGATTAGTTAGACCATAAAACACTATTACATTATATCTAGGACTAATGAGTAATTATTTGAATAACGCGTATTTACTATTCTCATTATAAATTAATGAAGTGTAGATACTCTGTATGCAGGGCAGTTTCGAAGTATTGATTGATTAATCATTCATTTTACGCTTCGACTGAATTTTACTGCTGTATGTCTTCGACGTTAGCATGAAATCGCGTGCCTCGGATTCAGGAGCAGGTTAATTAATGAACTAGTTATTGGACTATGCTTAACTTTAACTTTGATGCAATGATCCAATTCTATTCCACGTATTCTTTCTAACCGACATCATTCGGCACTTGCCTTCGGATTTGCCAGTGTATGTATTTTTCTGATTGGGGGAGATTAATGGACAACGTGTAAGAACTTCTCTTCTCCGTATAATTCAAAACAACTTTGTCCACAGGAGCTCCTGTTTCTGATATTTGTCTGTTGCGGAGCGGCTCTAGCGACCAACCAGTGCTGCCCATATGGCCAGCTTCTCTCGAACAGCGGCGGCTGCGACCACAATGGCGTCAAGAGTCGCGCTAATATCACCTGCCCGAACGGGCGCTGGCTCCTGAAGGATGTCTACCTACGCGGCGATAAAGTTTACGCGCAGGACGCAGACAACTTCATCTTTGTCGAAGATCCCACACAGTTAGTATCCTTCCTTCTTGTCTTTTAGTGACCAACATATTGTGAGAGTTGTTTTGGTCGTAAAGCTGTGCCTTGCTCAAACCTGCTTAACTTACTCAGTCACATTCTGACCGTTATCGCAGCCAGGCTAAGAGCCCCCGAGTATTTTTAAAATACGTCACCTGCAAACGGTGACGTATTTTTTGCTTGAAGAACAGAGGTCCACTGACTTTGAAAGTGCGATTTTCATTACATACTAATCTATCTCTGCTGCTTTCGTGGTCATTATCATTAGACTTACTCTTCTAAAACGTATTTTAGGTACTGCCTCGGAAATGTATACCGAAACTTCTCCGTCCCTGCTCTGGGAACCACTCCCGGTGCTCTGATTTGCTTCGAGGCGACGGACGGAAGCAACGGTCTAGAAGTCACTGGTGTCCTTACGCTTATTTCTGTCGTCTTCTTCCTGCTAACTCTGGCCGTCTACATGTATCTCCCACAAATGAGGTTTGTTTATTTTTTATCACTAGCTCAGCTCAGTCATTTTATCACCTAATCAGTAATCAAATCAACTACTAACCAATCAGTCTTATGATGGTGATACCCGGTATAGGGTATAGGTATGGCATACGCTAATAACAATCATGTTTCACTATTGTTACAGGGACTTGCAAGGCATGTGCTACATAAGCCTTTGTATCAGTATGGCTTTAGGATACTTGTCTTTAGGAGTACTGCAGCTTAGTCCCGGTTTCAGAGGCGAAATTTGCACCGTTACAGGTATTTTGTGCCATTTAACAATCCGTTCGCCATCTAGTACCTATAGAAAAACCGCTGAAAATTGTTATAATTGTATGATTAACTCTTCTGTTATCTTTCAGGGTTTATCGTGTATTTCTGGATGATGGCCACTTTCTTTTGGATGAATGTCATCAGTATAAATACGTACCGTTCTATTGAGTGAGTATTCATGTCATATATTATTGAGAAAGTATTCATGTCATATTATATCTATCACGTTACGTTCTGACGTTAGTTCCTGTTTAAAAATAACAGGAATTTCATTTCATCATATTTCGTATCACTCTTTACTTTTAAATAAATCTTGCCTTTTGAGGGCTTCCTAAACTCCCTTCTCCGTTTAACCTTAATGTGTGACTTGACAATGGCGGAATCTCTTTAAAATTGCCATAAATAGGAAACTAAAAATTTTAATCAATTTCTAGCAATGCAAGCCATTTGAAGAAGACAGAAAAGCAGCAATACTTCAAGTACAGCTTGTACGCGTGGGGGTCAACTATCTTCTTTCTGATTGTCGTCCTCACCGCGAACTTTGTCGAGGGTGACCACTGGAAACCCGGCATTGGCGAGAGCGCGTGTTGGTTCAAAGGTAACAATCATTCTAAAATTGTTTATTTTCAGTATCGTGCATATTAATTATCATGCGTACTTTGTACTTTATTGTTCCCATGATATTTTTGTACAAAGTTGTATAATTAATTACATTTACAACAATGTAACCAAATCGATTTAGAGTGTTATTCGCTAAATCGGAATGTCCACACTCCTTCTTACACGATCGAATCAAATCGTCAGTTTAATTTAGTTTTAACTATCATGCCAGAATGTTACAATTTGTGTGTACCCTACCCTACATTAAAACGCCGATCTTTTTCTTCTCGTCGTGAGGCCAGTTTACAGTCATAGTTGTTCAGGCCGCCAGAAGGCCTCTGACATGGCCTGGTGAACGACAACGGCCGGGGCCGACAGTTTAACGTTCTCTCCGAGGCATTGCGTGGCTTAGATTAAAATGTGCCAACGCCAACTTACACGATCACTTTCTGACCATGCTTGCGCACCTAGGCCACGAACCCTTCAAATAGTCGATACTATTGTGGATTACTTCCAGGTATCACCGAGACTTGGATCTTCTTCTATGGACCAGTTGCCTTCCTGATCGCGTGTAACATAGGCCTGTTCATTATGTCGTCATGGATCCTGTGGCAGCAGAATAGGAAATACGAAGTCAACAAGCTGAACAACCTTAAACATAAGTACGTAAGCTACCAGTTAGTTTGAACTGAATCGTACTTTACTCAAAGACGAAATTACTGTGACACTTATTAATCGCAAAACTGTCAAAATTGTCACATTGGACTTCAGACTTGGTATTTTTTATTGACTACTAAACCCGCATTTGACCTCGATCTCGCCTGATGGTAAGCGACGATGAGGTCGACGATGGAGCATGCGGGTCCAGTAAATGCCTATTCACTCTGGCCTTGAATATCCCCAGGTTGTAGGTTGTCCCATTTTGATTCGATTCGATTTAAACGATTTTTTTGGAGAATTTGTGACATATATGACTTTACTATTTCTTACTGTACGCTACAAGTACCTAGTGAAGACAGGAGCTGTAATTTAATATTATTTCATTATGTACCTACTAAAGTAATTACTTACAATCATTTCATACAATCTGTGTTTATGCCACTAACACTAATGACTTCCCGATTCTAAATGTTATCTACGAGTAACTGCATGATGTGAGTGAATCATGACATAAGATGTATCAATAACATCTCTCATCTTATTTATTTAGAGAATGTCAGCAGCTTTGTTAATTTCCTAACTTCGAAACTAAAATCTTGATGTAGCAACTATTTTGAACAGTTATTCTCAAAATGTTACAGTATTATTCGATTTTTAAGACCTTTCAAATCTCTACAGATTCCTGCTGTCTTTGAAGCTATTCCTCGTTATGGGCATCACTTGGGTGTTTGAGATAGCAAGTTTCGCACATGGGAAGTGGCTCGTAATTTGGTAAGGAATACTATTTTACCATTCTGTCACTATAATTATATATAAACTATAAAGAAGAAAGGACCTGAATCCTATTTTCTTGTTCTGTTAGTAACTAACATCTCTAATCTACTTATAGCCAATATACGCCGGTTGACTTGACCACCACTGTGGCGAAATTGGATAAAGTGCCGGAGGTGTGGGTTCAAGAACCACCGGTGGTGTTTTCTTTGTATCGCTTGTTTCTGATATTTACATTTTTTGAAGCACCTACTCTTGGTACCCGCCCAAAACATGGTAATTTAAAAGGACATCCCAAAAAGTATTTTTTTAATAGGTACAACTGTTATTTTTTTTCGCCAGTAAAGATTGTAGAAATAACGCAAGTACCTACTTCCATAATAATATTTATCGGTTACATTACATACTAATGATGTGTCACTGCCCTTTGCCCCTGATAACCCAGAATTTGCAAGCAAGATGTAATGAGACACTTGTGGGAGCGGAGGGGTAGGCACTATTTTGTTAAAAGTATGGCATATGGAAAAATAAATAAATGATAGTTACCTACCCCCAATTTTTCACTAATTACGTTATGACAGTAGGGTATAGGTATAGAGCGCGCCAATATCTCTGCTGTCAATTGAGATATTATCAAAAAACGAAATTCAGACACCACTTCAGCATGTTCATGTGGTTTTGAAGGTCGATTAATCCAATAAAAGAAATTGGATCAACATCTAATTCTGACTAGAGTGCCCGTCAATCTTTATGGCGTATCTGAATTTGGGTACGAGTCGCATTCCAGAACATGTTTTTAGGTGTACAAGAGCGAGGGAGCGGGGCATGTCCTCGTCCATACCGCGCAGTGACCCGTACTCGTCCCTCGTTCTTCTACACCCCGCTAACACCTAAAAACATGCAGTGAAATGCGAATATCCTGAATATTATAAATAATTGACTATTTCCATACAAATTCTTCGAGCATTGTACGGACTTCTGGGAGTTTGAGGGAAGTTACGCTATGAGCCTGGTTATACTATTATTTAATATGTGAGCTGGTTTATAAGATAAACTTTCAATGTGCAATGTTTCAGGAAAATCATGGACATTTTCAACTGTCTGCAAGGAGTCGTGATATTCATACTCTTGGTGGTGCTGAGAAGAAGGGCTATCCGCGGCCTGGCTAGCGAGGGCTTCTGTCTTCTGATCACGCGTCAATTGGCCGAGAGGCTGAGTCCCCACGACGATGAAGATGAACAGCAAGTGCTGGCCGACGATACTACAGAGGTCAGACTCAACTAACGTAGATCGTAAATTGTGCCAAAAATGCAAATTTTTTTGGTTATTGTATATAGGAAGTAAGTATGAACCGTTGAAAAAAAAAATGGCTGATCTGATCTAGAGCTTCAAATAATCGAATAATGAAAGCATTCGAATAATCCGCCTATATCCATTACCGATTTCATTACTTCTGATACCTATTCGAATGCTTTGTCCTCCGAAACTTCAAATCTTTAGAATATTTACCTCGGGCATTCGAATCGTTCAAATCTCAAATTATATTAGTAATCGGATTCGAATATTCCAATATAATTCCAATCCTAAAATGTACTTCAGGTTTGTTAGAATTTGAGCCCAAATCTGGTCTGAACATTGAATAATTTACGGTAAATGAACCGCGTGGTCCACCTAAGTGAATAGAGCGGGTGGACCACGAGCAACAGCTGAACCGTTTCCAAGAATGGCTCATTTAACGGCGCGTGACTTGCAAACGAATGAACTCGTTACAAACATAGTTATTTATGTAAATCTGCACATTATTAATAGAAAACCTGATCAGCCACTTTTTTATTGTCGACTATCTAGCGTAATGTACCCAGTGTCAGGAGAGGAAGTCGAATTATAAAAAATATTTTTCTATGAACTCTAAGGGCTTGTTTACCTTTTCCCAAGGACAGTGGACAGTAGGACAGTAGACTGGACAGTGGACAGTAGGACAGTGGCAAGGACAGTTCAGATAAAATTCTACTGTCCACTGTCCAAACCACTTGAAAAGATATAAACCAGGCCTAATGGTGTTAATGCTCTATAATTTTTACTTGTTTGTGGATATGTTTTCACTAAGAAAACATAGGTATTTTTTATTACCTCTCTGTGCCATAAAATGTAAAATAGAAAGAAATAATTATACTAATATAGAATTTATAATACAATGCAATTATGAGCTTATTATATTCTTTAGCATTTACTCTGTGTAAATACTATGATAATTTTACTTACTGATAATTTAAGATCATCAATTTAAGAGTTTAAGATCAAAGAATGAACTTGTTCCTATTTTTAAAGTTATCTTGCATGTTTTTTGTGAAACAATATTATTATTATTATTAAATTAAATGATATTTTTTTAAATTACTTTTTGTTTTTCTTATTATTAGCTTATAAAATATACCAATTTTATATTAATTTATTATCACAGAATTATGGAGAAATAAGTAAGTAGGTACATATACATACAACTGCAACACACCTACCTATGGATATAAATATACCTACTTTATATTTATATTGGAGGTGAGTGTACGCTCTAAGTTTTCTACTAATAAGTATAGCTAATCAATACTGGTTAGTATTGATCGTATGCAAAGCGGTTCAGTACGTCTTGTAACATCTTGAAAGAAAAAAAAAGTTTACGTTTGTGTAATGATGACATTTACCTAAAGTGACAGCAATTTTAAAAAATAACTATCATCACCAATGTTGCCAATTTAACAAAATAACTATTGTGTTATGCGATTAGTAACAGTTAAAGAAAATATCATATTATAATAACATAATAGCATATTATGTGAAACTCACACTGAGTTTCATTTAATTTTAACTTTTGATTTAGCGGTAAGGTCACCACGAAATCGACGCCATTTCAAATAGTAGGTAAGCCCAATTTTGAAACTAGAGCTGGCAACACTGCTCACATCTGTCACAGACATAAAAAAATGACAAACTAAACTTGTGAAGCGAACGAAGCGAGTGTGTTGTCAGCGACGATCATAAAATTTCATTATTACTAAACATTACGAATATTCAAGTGTCTTTTCCCTCTCTGGAGACGTCTTTAGTGGCGGCAAGTCTTTGTAATGAAATGCGCCGCTGCGTCCATACAACAATGCGCGTCGCGCTCGTGATAATACCGCTGATGTTGTCGCATAGTTCACTAGCGGAAGTCGGCGAGACAGACCTCAACGAGATATCCGCGCAACAGAATGCCGTGAAAATAAACAAATGCTGCGAGGAAAACCAAATCATGGTCGACAGACTATGCAGATTAGCTGAGCTGTACAATCAGAGTATGTATGTTATGTTTACTACTCCATAGTTTTGAGAACAAAGCTACCTACCTAAAGTTCTTAGGAAAAGCTATCTTTGCTAGTTACAGAAATTCAAAGTATAACGAGAGTCATGGCTAAAGTACAGTGCCATTGACACCAAGTACAGTGCGCAGTGTGCAGGTTCACTCCATCTCTTTTTGGCTCGTCTTCGTCTTTTTGCGCGCATTACCATACCTATACATACCTACTTTTGGAGAAGTAATCATTATGGACCTAAACAATTCAATTGAAATCAAGTTATAATAATCAAAATTTGTAACATCAACTTTCGTTGTAAGAGCCAGGAAATTAATGAACTTCGGTGTAGGTATGACTGTTCTGAAGTTGAAGGACTACACATTGATTGGGAAAAAGTAGTAGCACAGTAAATAACATTTGAACAGGTATATGAAACCAACTGTAGATAATGTAAAATATGATATGATATGTTTACCTTTGACTACATAATTATTTTATCATAATTATAACTGTTTCGGTCATTGCTGTGTGTGAAATAAACGTATTACCTACTTACTTACTTAAAATCTTCGACAAGACAACTCAAGTTTTATTATAAAAGCAACTATAAATAACCTACCCTCTCTAAACAAACAAGGCTACTTCTGGTAAAGTCAGTGTAAAACAAATAAACTTAACCTATTATTAAAATTTTACTTTTCCAGCTGTATGGGTACCAAAGTTTAAGAGTGAAGATGGAAAAGATGTAAAAGTTAAATACTTTCACTATGTGACTGGAATACCTGATTGTGAGACTACACAGCAAAGGCCAATATTTAACTTGAGGAAATCAGAGGATGAGTAAGAACTTTCTTAAGTATTATAAGTGTATGGTTACAGTATGACTCATCTAACATGTTATACCTTATTTTTTCTATTAGTAGATTGGTACAAAAATGTAACATTATTAAAATTTGATCATTCATAGTCAAAACTTTATTTTTTATGTAAATTATTACAAGATAGAGATCTGTGGCGCTTCATTCCCTATGCATAGTTTGAAGATATGTTGAATGTTACTATCTCATATTCTAGGTTAAACCTTTTATCAGACGGTCGACTAAAACATTTGATCTACCATGAGCATAGTTCAGACAGCAGTGATGAATATGCAACATACAACATGATGAGTATACATGAAGCCATTCCCATACCAGAGAATAGTGAGCCAGCTTACTACACTTACAGTCAAGACAAATACTGCATGGATAAAGTGAGTTGTTTTGTCATTAAATAACATTCATTATTTGATGATGGTCGACTTCTTTTATAGAATTGATATGTATGTCTTCCGTTTCCAGATACTCATGACAAACTCAAATATAATACATGAAATGGCTCTAGTCTGTGTACCGATAGTAGGAAACGATTGGAAGGACACTGACTTCCTTCTTACTAAATTTCTCAATCCATTATTCCATTCTATTGCCATGGTGTTATTCCTAATAGTGGCCATAATATACTTTGTATTGCCAACTCTACGCGATCTATCTGGAAACATTATCACAACTATAAATGTGTGCCTTATAGTGAGCCAAGCAGCTGATTTAGTCAGGGTATTTACAGAATTTAGCAACCATGTTAGTTTTATGATAACAGGTTAGTAATTCAACAATTTTATTTGAAACAAAAAATAAACAATTTAGTGACATTATTAATTTACTTAATATTTTCGTATTTCAGATATAATTTTATATGTCAGCCTTTTGGGTGCCTTCTTTTGGTTGAACAGTTTCGGTTTTTATATCTGGAAGACATTCAAGTAAGTTACAATATTATTTAAAGTAAGGAACTTTAAATACATTGTTTGCACTTACTAAGTCTATTTTGTTTCTTTATTTTCAGATCAAGAAATGTGTTCCTACGAGTGACAGATATACGCAAATATTGTTATTACTCTGGAGTGGTCTGGTCTAGCGTCATTCTCATGGCAGGATTGGCGATTTGTGCTCACTTCTTACTGGACACTGGAGTAAACCCATATAAAAAGATGCGATCACAAACTGCGTTTCCAACTCATCCAGATGATGTTAAACAAGAAACAATTGGTAATAAAATTGACCTACACAAAACAACTCAAAAAGTGGACCATACTCAAAATACTGCTTACATCGGGAAAACCATTTTTCATCACACCTGCTCACAGAGAGCATCTTTTCGTGCACGCGTAACCAATCGAAAATTGCTTACTACACTGGTGCATTTACTAGTTTTACATAAATATAATTAAAATGACTCTGAGTTAATAACTTAACGCCACTAGCAATCACTTTATGTTTCAAAAAATTGCATTTTAACTTTCTTAGTTACTATTTTATATTAATTAATAATTTAAGAGTTTATTCACTAGGTGTGATGATGAAAAACGTGATACACATGCAGAAAGGCAATTGTAAACTCGGGCCATAGAACACCTCCTTTACAACTGGTCACTTTCCACATTAGTATCACAATATACTATTGTTTCCAAGGAAATTATTGTTTCAATATATTATTCTACGTTTCAGGTTGGCTTGGCATTGCTATATTTTTCACGCCTATAGCATTTACCATAATTTTCAATCTCTTCTTTTATGTTACCACATTGAATGTAATTAAAAGGATAAACATCTATGGAAGGATTCATTACAAATTAAAAGGATGGTAAGTTTTTGACATAGTAATAAATAAATTAACGTCAGCAAAAGAGATTTTAACCAGCAATGTATGTACGTCGATATCGACTCGCCCGCGCTATACGCATGCCACGCCTTGCACAACGAAGGCGTTTATATTCAACTATTTCCCTTACATAAAGATACCTACCAATTCTTATAACTCTTTTTTGTTTCAGTTTCGACTTATTCATGCAACTGTTTCTGATAATGACAATAGCTTGGCTGTTTCTGCTATTAT
Organism: Hofmannophila pseudospretella; assembly: GCA_947369225.1. Classification (NCBI taxonomy): domain Eukaryota; kingdom Metazoa; phylum Arthropoda; class Insecta; order Lepidoptera; family Oecophoridae; genus Hofmannophila; species Hofmannophila pseudospretella. The sequence continues at coordinate 7,421,794 of OX376330.1, read as the reverse complement.
CATGGCTCAACTTCGACGGGTTAACGTACGCACACATCGTCGTGAATCTATTGCAAGCTATTCTTATTTTCTACGTGTGTGTCCTACGGCAGTCGCACGTGACATTCTTATTGAGAAAGAGTTGCTGTTATGCACAACCAGTGCCCACTGGGGAATGGGGAGACGAAATGACCCACATGAACGGTGGTAACTACTAAGGAATCTAAGACCAGAATATAAAAAAACATTAACATTCCTATGAAAGAATCACACCTGTCTGATAAGGATCAGTCCTTTTAAGACTCGATTTATTTAAAAACGCACATTCAAAATAATCGGGTTCCTATTACTCGATTTATAAGAAATCGCTCGCTCGATGAGGTGGTTCACACATAAATCCAGTAATAACAATCAGCGTATTTTGACGAAGAGCGACGGGTAGTTCGGCGTTTTTATATAACTCAAGCGTTAATATCATATCGTAACAAAGTTGAATCTCTTAATATTTTTACACTGAATCACACAGTAGGAATAGAAAAAAATATCACACGACACAAAAATATGAGTATAAGAAGATTATGGATTGATAAGATTTTCTGTGATTTTATGGCATTATGAGCGTTAACGTATACAAAACCAATGGATTTTACCATATTTTACAAACAATCAATTTGTGCCTTGCAATTGTGTCTTTATAAAAAATTATCGCAGTTTGTGTAAGAGTCAATGACAGGGTTAAAGTAAACGAATTTCTTTTTCATTCTAACTGTTAACAAGAAGCCATTGATATTATTGTGATAACATTAATTTGAGTGCTCACAAAAGATACTTAATTTTGTTTTAGAAAACTGCACTTGTTTAAAATTTTAAATTACAATTGATTACGTTATAATAATTAATGTAGGTATACCAAATTATTGACCACTCATTTGCGATTAAACGTGCTATGATAGTATTATGGAAGACTGGATGTTTTATGAACATGATAGAAAAGTAATGTATGTAATGATTATAATTATTGACAGTGTTTTATAATTAACTATTATCCGTCCTTTCCTATATCTAACAACATGTAGCAGCTATATGTAGGGTTATAAGTGATATTTAAAGACAGCTCTCTATTTCACAGTAACAAATTGTTTTTCATGCTCTATCTTTTTCATAAAATATATAATTTTACTTTATTTAATATAATAATTTTGCTTGACATATTCCAAAAATAGATTTAAGTTTTAAGTTATATAACAATTAAGTAGCAATTGTGTACGAGTCCAGCATTTAATTTTTTACCAACATTTTCTATTGGATTTTATTTCAATAAAAGTAAATTAATGAAAGTTATTTAGTATTAATTTCTTCCAAAAATATACCAAAAATTCCTAGTTTCCTAAGATATCCTTTCTCGTGAAAACCGTAATCAAGCTAAGTACTTAAAAGTCAATAAACACAGGCCAAGTTGACGGCAAGGGCCAAGCAATTATTGATCAATGATTTACGATTACGTCACAAGCATAGTATCTATCTATACTGGCGTAATTGATTTATGGTTTAGGCTGACGAACGACCGCCCTAAGTGCCTTGATGTTCGTGCCCGTATTTATATGGACGTATGTGGTATTTTTTTCTGTTTTGCATTGGAAAATTAAACTCCTACTTATCATTTGTTGCAAAGCTGTCAATTGTGAAAATGACAATTGATAAGTTTGTAAGTATGTAGTTATCTATTATTCTGTCATTGTACACTCGAGGCAAATATCACGGAATATTAAAGTAATATAAGCTGACATCAAATAACGGATCGACCCGAAGCACGTTATTATTTATTTATTGAAAATGTACATAATTATATTAAAGTTTTTACATGCACAGTGTAACAAAAACCAATCTAGGTTTGTTAAGAACACTGACAGACCGTCGACGGTCGCAGCTTTACAATTTTCCCTTAAACATAACAACTCATTGTAATCAATTAGCTCGCCGATGCGCCATGGAGAATAACTAACTTACCTACCTATATGCGTTGCTTCAGCGTATTGCCTCGCTTGTATACCGAGGCAGCCTCGCACTGAGCCTTACGCGGCGAGGTAAGATAAGTTATACCAAGCTTTGGAGCCACTGATACATGTATAATCCGTCAGAATTATCTGTGGACCTGAGCGGGGCTTTTTGACATGTTCGACACATGCAAAGATGAGCGGCTACCGAATCTAATGTGACGCTCACACATATGTCTGTGACTATATGAGTGAACGAGTTGGATATTAAAATGTCGTTTCGATTTATGCATGTCGATACATACGTGCCATACATAATCCACTACCCCAGGTCTACAGATACTTCCGACGGCTCATATCGGCTGCTTTATACCCTACAGTATGTATCACAACAGGACCGCGTCACATAACCCCGCCATAGCCTATTAGGAGCATGTCGCAATCACGATATTTTTATTGAAAAATAGAATGTAAATTTTTAAATGAAAATAATTCCCTTCGCAAGGACGCTCAAAATTACTCATACAAAAGACTCGTTCCTCGTCGTTCATCTATGACTGTAACTGGCATTAAATAGTTGTATTTTTACACAACGTTAAAATAAACTACAGCGAGTCATTCCCAATTTCCTTTTGTAGTTCCGAGTGCGACGCGATCCTGTAACGATACGATCTGTATATTAAAACAGCTCGTCTGTCTACAGCTTTGACTTACCTGAGAAAACAGCTGTCCTTCCGGCCGACGCGAGAGCGGCGCGAGCTGGCACCGCACCACTAAGTGACAGTCGTCCATCACCGTGTTGAAGAACCGGCGCGTGGGCAACAGGGCTTCCAGGTCGATCATCAGCTCCAGGAAACGTTCGCAGTACCTAACATTTAATTGATTGATTTAGTAGTTTTCATACCAAGCACGTGTTTATAAAACTGACACTTGGTGGGTTAACAGCAGCGACATATTATACCCTATACGAGTAACTTCCAACAAAATTCCCGTAAAAAACGGTACCAAACCTCACCTAAAATAATGCAACACACACCAACACATTTCTCACACAATGAAACTCAAATTAATATTTGAACAAAAATAGATCTTCGGCGATGTTACAATGGCGAATATCCGTCTACGTAACTCTTACATAGGACCGTATGAGGCACAGATCGATTTCAAAATTCGAAGTCAAACGCAAAGCGCGACTGACTGTCCGCTCGCACACCGTTTTAAGCCCCGCCCACCCCAGTACACATTTTGTGGCGCCACTCATCATCAGCCTATTAATGTCCCCACTGTTGGGGCGCAGGCCTCCCCTTGCACAAGAGGGTACGGGCCATGATCCACCGAGCGGGCCCAGTGCTGATTGGTGGATTTCACACGACTTCAGAAACTTTTTAATTTCCTCAGATATGCAGGTTTCCTCGCGATGTTTTCCTTCACCGTTAGAGCGGTCGGAAAATGTTCGTAGGTCTTCGAAAAAATCCGAAAAACTCATTAGTACATGGCATTGAATGGTTTCGAACCCGGACCTCCCGGATGGGAGTCTGGCGTCCTAGCCACTAGGCCACCAACGCTCTAGGCGCCACGCGCGTGCGTCTATAGCATTTCTAGGGTATAATATTTCGCTGGATAACACGAATGGGATAATCGTACAGGTTACGAAACTTTGGGCGTGAACAGTACAGTACAGCTAGTGGCATATTTCATCTGAGCTCCTCCGTGCTCCAGCGAACACTATAAGCAGTCGATCCCGGTTGTTGTCGTTCGACAGCAGTCGTAAATCGTCGTCGTCGTGCAATGCATTGCTGTTTCCATTTGAAGGGTCATAGAGCCAGTGTAATTACCGGCAAGAGGCACTCAATCTAAGTCCTCAAGGTTAGCATCGCTTCGAACACCCTCTAATAACATTATAGTGAGGTGATGTGTCTATGGCGACTGTGACCCATTTGCTCGTCTGCTTTCATTATACAATAAGAATGACCCCTCGTCGTTAGGTAAACTAGGCAGCTACCTATTCCCTTCCCATTCCCATGATAATAAGACTGCAGCGCAAGCGAAAAGCGTCGTCATTTTAAATCCATCTCTGGATCATTGTGATTTGTAGTGAACCACTCCTAACAGGCATTTTAGCCTAGTTGGAGAGGTTAATGAAGAATATTTTAACAATGTTTAAAAAAATTGTCTCGTATCTTACCTGATAGAGTCTGCATTCACATCCCCAGTCTCTGGAATGGTCTCCAATATTCTCATGAACTTGATCATCAGCCTCTGCAGATACCGCCGCTCCCAATTCAGTTTATCCATCAACTCTAGCTTGTCTTTCTTCTGAATGGCTCGCCAGTATTTCCGCCATTTAGGGACTGCTTTGAATTCTTGGTTCCGTCGCCCTGAAAAATTATATAATATATAATTTAATCATAAGTGCTTTACGTTGTCGTTATACTAGTAGTTAAATTTTCATAATATTATCAGCCTGGGTTGGTACCATCCCATCTATTTCTGCCCCAAAGCAGCAGTGCATTCATTGCTATTTCGGTTTGAAGGATAAGAGAGCCATTCATCAACCATCAGTCATTCATCAAGAGAGCATTCCATCAAGTCCTCAAGGTTAGCAGCACGTCGAAAACCCTTTAATAACTTTGAAGTGAGGTGAGATGTCTATGGGCAACGGTGATAATTTACCATCAAGTGGCCCGTTTGCTCGTCTGCTCTACTAATACAATAAAAAATCACCATTGGGATTCCTTTTTTACCATTTTGGCACGGAACTCTAAAACTAACCATCTTGCAGGCTGATCCACATGCTAAGCGAGACCAGCCGCTTGACCTGGTCTCTACAGAGCTGCACCTCCATACTCCCGAAGCAATGGTTGAGGAACAGGAGCAGTGCCGTTTGTTCACGCATGTTGCGACTGGTGTGGTGCTCTGCAATACTGGCACGCAGCACTTGTTCGAAGAACGCTGGGAAATGCTCCGGTTTCTTGAGGAATGCCTGGAGATGAAATGTCAAAATGTGTGAGTATTTTATAGATTGCAGATCTAGCCGCATGAAGGAACGAACGTTAGTGTACGGAGACTATTCTTTCTTTCATCCAAGCCTATTAGTAGTTAGTTTCATGTGTGATAGCGCAGAGAGGACTGGCCCCGAAATCCGAAAATTTAAGCCACATTTTTCTAAACCTGTCCCTATTCTAGCTACGATACAGTTTTACTAGTTTGGAAAAGTCCAATCAAGCTACTAGTAAAATTTTTGTGAATCCAGTTCTTACATCTTTGAAAGATCATGGATTTATTTTATATTTTAACCAAATTTCTCTTGACAAATTTAATGAGGTGGTTTACCATTTCCCTCCCCATTTCACACACTGGTTAACTCCTCACAATGTTTTTCTTTACCGTTAGAATAATAGGCCTCTCCACAGCTCCTTATGGTATTTTCATACATTTTTTAATAGCCTGTAGACTGTCCCACTACTGGGCAAACGGCTCTCCTTCTCCTTTCCATTTTTCCCTATCCTCGGCTTCTTCATACCATCCCTGTGGAAGTGATAGATCACTTAGAAGTCGTCTTTCCACCTATGCCTGGGGCCTGCATCGACACCGCTGTCTGACTTGTGGCACCCACTCCATAGCGATCTTTACCCACTTTTCCGGGTGCATGCGGCATACCTGGCATGCCCAGTTCCATTAGGCTATGAAGCCATTAAACACGGCGCGGATGAGCCAATATCGACGTACGTTGCTGGGTATCGTGTTCTTTCACTGACGTCTTAAATTCATAACTAGCAAGTCTCACATCTGACACAGCATTAGCACTAAAGATCGACCGTCTCCTGTCCAAATGCTTCCTCTATCTTTTCACAAAGTTAGACTGACCTGCCAAGCAGGCACCCTCTCTCGAAATTTCTCATTGATCATAACGATAATTGACATCATATGCGCGTGTGACGCCTCTCCCGCTTGGTAGTGCGGCCACAAGTAAGTCTCCAGGTATTGGGAGAACTCCAGCATCATGATCCGACGAACTGAGAAACTGAAACAAATTAATTAGTTGTTAATAAAATAGAATCATGAAGATACATTTCTTTCAGTTTCCACAACACACACTACAGCCGTATAGATTACTAAGTTTGATAAATATATTACTCGCCATTGCCATATATATTGTTTTTGTCCGACTTTACGTTTCATGTAATAGCATTAAGATTTAATTTGTGGCAATAAAGCATCTTAATCTTTAAATAACTAGTCTTCTAAATCGACTGTATCAGCTAAACATCCATGTAATAAATTCCAAATATTTATCATAAATCCTCAGACTTTTCGAGTTAAAAATCAAATAGTAATTAGATTCACATCACATCATTCACAAGTTATATTTGTATTTTCACTGACATGGGAATCAAATCCGTGACCCATTGCACTTACAAACTGTGCTTAACTAGTAGTTTTCTCATGTACTTGTGCAAGTTCTGAAACCTGAAGAGATTTTAGATTAAATTTACTGACTCAAAATTAGAATGAAAAAATAATGTGATGAACAGGTAAAACAAAAATTAAATACCACCTCCATGTTATTAAAGCTATCCTTAGGAAAGTTAAAAAATAACTTCTGTACTATTTTTGAGTAAATAATATACATAATTTTTTTTATTCATTTAAACTTTAATTATTCCCAAATTTTAAATTTCATGGCAGATTATAAAACAAATATGAGAACACTGCAATCCCTTTTAGAACTGGCGAATTGAAAAATAAAAAGGTCAATGCACCCAATCTATGAGGCCACTGACCCTGATTTATTCATTTGTTTAAGATCAGTTAGGCTCAGAAACCTTGAAAGTAAATGTGTATTTGTGTAAAATTATATTATTTTAATTACTTACTTGGATCCAAGTATTTCTGCCTGGTAGATTGACTCCACAATAGCAGCATCATAAGGTAGGTGGTTGTCCTTAGTTTGTGGTGACCAGTACTGATTAGCGAGCTGAGGACAATGTGACCATGTTGATTTGTGGAATTCAATGAGGAATGTTACATAGATTTATGTAATGGCTACTGGGAATAAATAAATACCAGTTGGCTACTAATAAAATATGTAAATTGCAATGGCTAAGCTTGTGGCCAACATGAACTATGTATCATTAGGTGCTACCCACAGTTTGTTGAGTTTCCCATCCTTCCTTTCAGGGTTAGGTACTCTCTTGGTTTAGGTCCTAAAATAAATATGCCAAACACAAATCTATCGACTAATCTTGATTAAATATGTTATTAATATTTTAAAAACTGGGATCACACTTACACAGATACAGGGTTCAAGTACATGTATGTATAAAAGTCCAAATATTTTTTTATAACGACTCATAGCACATGCAACTATGCCAAAATATTAATATAATCTCAGCCTATCTTTTTATCTGTACAGGGCACAAATCTAACAAAAGAGGGCAATATTTTTCCGATATAGATGCCTACTCACAGATATTTCTAAGTTGTTACACATATTTTTATAAGACAACATATCCAGTAACATATCAAGGATTATCCATGTCATAGATCTAAAGAAAACACACAAAGATTTCTTGATCAGGAATAGAACTCAGAATACATTGTTAACTCAAAAATGAGTTATGCTATACTGTTTGTACATGTTTTCTGTAATTAAATTTTGTTTTATGTATGTATAATAAAGATTATAAAAAAGGCAGTGCACTACCCGTCTATGCCAGGAGGTCATAACAAATTAAAATCCTAGTGCAGTAGAGATAAACAAACTCTTCCCTTGCTCTAGCATTCTTGTATGATCTTAGAAGACAGAGGTCTTTTAGAACTAGATTTAGACCAGTTTATGTACCTTTATATATTATATATATTTCTAGATATATTTCCTCAACTGTGTGAACAAGTTAACTTCTTAACTTGTCTGACTAATCAGACAGCTCTAAAGCATCTGTGTATGTTGAGAGTTATATACAATGGGGTTTTTCTTCTTTTTATTGTGTGATTAGTCACTAACCTACTATCAGAGTTGTTCAAGTCACCCATAGGCATGGCCTAACAACTGCTGTCTCCAAGGTATGGAGAGGCTCAGATGAAAATGTACCACTATCAGTCACCCACCCATCCTGGTACTGACCGTACCCAACGTTGCTTAACTTGCACAATCACTTTTGACCCATGTTCGCAATTAGGCTAGGAGCTCCTCAACTTACAATGGGGTGGGCACGGCTTTATATGCTAACAACTAAAACCTGCTAGGTATACATATTTCAGGAGAGTAAGTTTATGTAAATAGGTTGAATGGCATATAATTTTCATATTGTTAAACGTTTAGTGTAGTAAAATGAGACGCGATGTGATGACTGAAACAAATAATTTGATTATAAAGTCTCCCATTTTTTACATTCTTTACGATAATACTTTATGCTTGCGATAATATAACACAAATTGGACGCAGAATATACTCAAATTATATCTATATTTAACGTAAAATGTGCAAACATTGTGAAATAAATCTTTAACCTCACTTTTTGTACTTACTTGAGTTATTCTATCAGCATTAATTTGTGAGAGAGTCGGCAATGGTATTTTAGGTTTATCTGAAGGTGGCGTTGCGTCAACTTTCATTTTGAATTATTTCCAAGTCGTAATTTGCTGTAAAATAAAACTGCGAATACGAAGCAAAACATAAACAACGAAACGTCAAACTAAAGTCAATGTCAAAGTGAAATAGGAGGGAGGTGCACTCGATCTTTCGGAACATCGATCTCTCATAAAATCGATTTTCTATATTGTTTTAATTTTCCCTTCTCATATAAGAGTGTTTGTGTGTGACGAAATCCGCACGACTCTGAAAACGCCCTTAAAACGCCGTGTTTAAGCGCTGTATGCGCGATAGACACTGACTGGTCCACCTAGACGTCTAAATGACAGATAACGTTCGTGTATAATAATGCTTTCTTGGCAGGTCTTGTAGGTGCTTTCTCTCTTATTTTTGTTAATGTACTAAATCATTTTTCAACCCCCTTTACTCATAAAATTAAAATTAAAAACCGGTCAAGAATAGTAGAGTGCGTGCGCCACATTGAGGAATTTTATTTTTGAAGTATTTTTCAAAGCGATCTCGCATATTATAAAACTACCAGTATTTTTAACAGTTCTCTTATATTCCTGGTCGGACTCGGCTCAATTAGGTACTCGGAAATTCAGGATAACTTTCATTAACTTGAAATATAAATCTTTTAATTGCAAGTTTTCACTAATAGTGGACATCTCTTCTGAATCGATTCGTTCATAAATTAAGTAGTCGTTTAGAAATTATTGTCCAAAATATTGCCACCGATTACAGATGGCCGCCAAAAGCGATACATAATCGCTAAACAAAACATCGCTCACTCATACACAATCTAGTATACGGTGAGCGTCACAGTTTAGATTTGGCGGCTAACCCGGAATCAACTCCATTCTTTCAATTAGTTTTTTGAACACACTGTATGTAGGTATTGAAAGAGACAAGCCCGTACGCCAGTTATAATACAAAAATACACCACAGCTCAGCAGGAGTACCGGTCACCGGCTACAAAACTATTGTTGTAATTCAAGACCTTTAGGTACATTTTAATTATTGCATTTGTTTCAGATTTTCATAAAATGATGTTTGATCCTCCAGATTTTCCTTATAAAGAATTATCAGACACCTTAAGAGACCATTATGATCCGGATGACCTTCTTTTGACTAACAATGCAGGGTCGAGCGATCCCGTTTCCAATAGTAAAACTCTGACAGAGGTCACAGAACAAATGATTTCCAGTGTAGAGGCCCAACTATCTTTTCATTCAAACGACTCCGGTCGATTCTTCAACATACTAGATGGCACATTTTTGGATAATGCTTCAGCTAATATCGAAAATAATGCAGAGCTCTACATCGTGCAACCGTCTGATAATTTATTTAACTACGAACCTACCTTGTTAGACGATAATACAGTGAATCAATTCTTGCTGCCGCTTCAAGTTTCTTCAGAAAATAAGGTTCAAATAAGTACCTACATTTGTTTTATTCTGTCACTTTCAAAGTTGTTAATCTTATACGTACAGCTACAATGTGTAACAGAAATTGCACCAGATAAATCAACAGAATAACTTTATCCAAAGTTTTCTTTAATGTGCAAAATCTTAACTTCCCCTCAGACTTGAATGGTACTGATTAATGGAATTCTTGGGGCTTTGTAGTAGTGACCCGATATCGACTCGGATTCGGATGACTCCGTTCACCTACCTGATTGGTTATAAAACGTTTTAAAGTAAGTACATAGATGACTGAGGTAGCGCAAGACCAGGATATTTGGAAGAGCCTTGAGGAGACCTTTGCCCAGCAGTGGGATAATAAAGGCTAAGGAAAAAAGAACATAGAGTCGTCTCCGTTTAAGAGTTAGTGCCTAAGATAATACTAAATTTTCAGGACTCCGCCAGCAACGGTCCCGATTTACTAGCTCTACACTCCTGCGTCATTTGCCACGATATATTCACTACTGATGCGGATCTTCTTGATCATACCATTTCTGTTCATGCCTCGGACACATCCATAGATCAGAGTCAACACGCCTTGATGCCTGTTGATAAGTCTGTCAGGGATGAAGCTGCACCAAAATACGGTATGGAACTTGGAATAATAGTCTTCGTAAAGGGTGTTTTAGTTAGGCGTTGTGTTGGTTAGGCGGTGGGGGACAGGACACCGAATGAATCAATGATTTATTACTTTATAAATTCAAAAATGTTGAGAAAAAAAACCGGGTGGTCCACTTATCCCTAACAGGGTAACTGGGAGCAGAATTTGAACGTGCATAATGCCAGGCACTCGCTACTGTCCATTTTACTTGTACTCGCCAGCGCCACTGTACTTGACCAAGTGTAAACCTGCCCTAGAGGACTAAAAATCGACAACAGGATCATTTGTGCAACAACAAAAAAATCCTGAAGATGAGGATCAGTCGATGGGTTTAGGAGAGGATGCATGATGCTTTTAGGGTACATGGGTACACTCACGCATGACCTACCTAAAGAATTGATATACATTTTCTTTATTTTTCAGATCAGTGCAACAATGGAAATCTAGATTTCGAAGCCGAATGGCTCATTTGTTCAATTTGTGAACGTGTGTTGTCAACAGCTTTAGAAGTTGAACCTAGTGGTAAGATTTATGAATATTTTGAACATGTTTTGAATATAATTCTCTGATACTTACCCCTAGTGTCATCTATAAAAACCTTGTAGTAAAAAAAACATCGAAGCCTTAAAGGCTTGTCACGGGTTCCAAGCTTGCTCTCAGCAAAATCTTTCTTTCACATTCTAAATCGAAACTAAAAATTTTTTTTGCAGAACAACTATGTTGCCTCGATGGAAGCGGAAAAGGCAGTGTGTCCTCACGAAAACTGCATACTATGTACGTTTGCGACTGCTGCAGTGGATTGTTTGCCGATGGAGAGGCTCTCGACAGACATCGTCTTACGTGCTACATTCAGGATCAACAGAATTACTACACTGATACGATGGTTCAGGTTGGTCAAGTTTTGCTTGTATTGCTTGTTGCATGGTGATGAAAGCATAAATGCTTTCATCACCATGCACCGACTACCTAAATGTATTATGTAATTAGCTTCGCTCGGGTAAAAAAGACCATAAAGATCCTCAAGATTCAATCTAAGTATGTACCTATACTATCACTGAAAACCGGAACAAAATCCTACCTGCCGTTTCCGAAATTAACCTTCAGAAAGATGGATGCGCCGAGGAACTTATTCTTACATAAGTATGTATATAGTGATAACGATCTACGCTCAGTGGTTGTTAAAAACTGTAGATGTGGAGAACCAACCGAACACCGGATTGCTGACGTGACGATCTGATGATGTTTATATTTATGATTTTCTTTTTAAAACTCAAGAAGACGACTTCTTTTAGGACCGACCAAACCTCGACACAAGCTCTTACCAAGGGCCTGAAATATGTTTTTCCTGTGATACTTGTGGGAAGCAATACATGAAGGCAGAAGAACTAAAGACACATGCAATCGAGTGCCGACAGCCGGTCCCGCGGAGGAATGAACGGAGACCGTACACTAGCAGTAGCAGCAACAAGATGTGGAACTGTGGATCTTGCAACCAGCTCTTCGCTACAGCCAGGTATGACCGGAGTTAACGCATGTAGACTCACTTCACACGGCACACGAACCAATCGCTTGAACGTAGGTAATATAAGTATACCTACGATAAGTTCATCACCTATAAAATAAAGTTTAAAATCACTCTCAAAACAGCAACAAACGATTTTAAATTTCTTCTTTATGTCGTCTTTGTATTTCCTGATTTTATTTCTTTGAGTTGCGTACAATAAATATTTCATCTATCTACGAGAATCTTACCATTTCTTTCTTTTTCTTTTTTATAATAGCGGGCCGGGAATAACCCCAGCGGCTCTTCGACTCTTGAGGATCTTTTGTGGCTACTCCATTTTACACACTAGTCATTTCAATGAAAAATACGTAGTTGTTATCGTCACCTTTTTTTCTGCATTCTTTTTTATGTTTTTTGTTTTAAATTGTTTTTAGTTGCTATTAGTTGTAATTGTTAGTTGTATAAGGTACTAGACCTATATTGTAATGTTATACCTAAGTAATTACCCGATGTGTTAGTGAATGCTGTGTATGCCTTTAATTGGCACATATATCAGTTAAAGTACAATTTTATTAAGATGATTTGAAATGTGAAATATATGTGCTGTTGGCTTACCTAAATAAATAAAATAAAAAATAAAATAAATAAATGTGCAGGTTTCCTCGCGATGTTTTCCTTCACCGTTATAGCAGTCGGTAAATAGTATACATACGTAAGTCTTCGAAAAATACGAAAAACTCATTGGTACATGGCACCGACGCTCTTTAGCATCTTACCATACCTATCTAGCAGTTGTACCAAGTTCGCCGTAGACAGGTTTTATTCGTTAAAAGGTATTTACAATTAGATATCTTTTGCAGGGAACTGTATCGTCACAAGCGTGGCGAAGACCGGCCCCCTGGTGCTCCACTCATGGCTTACGTTTGCGAAGAATGTGATAAGGTCCTGGGCAGCATGTGCGCTCTACACACGCACAAGAAAATGCACAAAGTTTCAAAACCAGTAAGTAACGTTTCTGAAAGCTACCAGCTACACACACTATAGTTTGCAGTACCACAACTTACTACATAGATCCACTGTCTGTCCACTTCATGCATGAAGGAACGAACGCACGCCCGCCTTTTGGGGAGAGAGACTATTTTTTTGTTTCATTCAAGACTTCATGACTGTAGACAGTTTATCTATTTTCCATTTCCTCAAACCTATGATGATGTCGGTTCTGAAATACTTATTCACTTAAATTCTTGTTTGCCAGGGCTATCCATGTCGAGTGTGCGGACGTCGGTTCAACCAATCGGGTCATTTGGCCATCCATATGCGCATGCACACTGGAGAGCGCCCATACCCTTGTGATCTATGTCCGAAGGCATTCAAAGTTAAGGTAGGCATGTTAAAACTATAATGGTATGGTTAATATACCGATTGTACCGCCCCGCCGTATTATGGGTGAGTCAATCCAGGTCATTCTGCGATCTTTATCTTTTAAAATCGATAGTTAGCATTTCACATTCAAAATCGATAGTACTCGTACATACAAGGGACACTACAGTTACTATGGCGTTTACCCTCTTGCAATTTTGTCTAAAAAAATTAAGATATCCCCGTTTCTAATATTTTCATTGTGATAATGGGAAACTATGCTTTTCAGAAAAATTCTTAAGCGATCTTCTTGCGATCTTCCGTCAAGAACCTTTTTTTTTACTTTTCCTTGTGACCGGTGGCAAAACTAACAATCCAAAAAATTACACGTCTTCTAATAAAAGTCAGACGCCTCTGCATATGCAATTTGTAGCACATAAAGTTGCAGGTTCCCAGCATTTTTTCTTTGTATGATAATGTGTGTGAAATGGTCTGTGCAGTAGTAGGGGTTTCAAGAGAAGCCGTGGGGGGTCATAAACAAAACCTGAGTATTCTTAGTTTGTTATAAAGATTATGTAATTTTTCATTTCTTACGCCTTAAGAAAATACTACAAAACTGTATGTGTATTTTTTGGTCGAGAGTTAAAGTCTTTGAGCTCCCACTCTGAATCTGGGGGTCAAGTCAAGCATCTTTACTTATATCATCATATATTATTTTAAATTTAGTTAAAAATGTTTCACTACACCTTATTACATTATATTCTATGACTAAACACCTATTATTAAACACGAAATCATCAGTCCTCCATTGATTTTAGAGCATTTTGGCACTAAAACGTCACTGACGTATTCAGGAGTATGTAATAGGGTACTTGCCAAGTATTAAATATTAATGTATTTCTTAAAAATTAAGAAATAGTCATAAATTTATAGGTAAAATGTGAAAACAGAATTGAAATTCGTTGAAAACTAAAATAGCTACAGGCAATTAAAAATCAGAACGGTAGAAAGAAACGGCAATAAGTATTATGACGTCAGTGTTCCCTAGCGCCATACAAGGTCCTGGCTGCATATAAAGGACTGTTTTGCTAAAAAGGGACAAAGCATCTCTCCAATACTAACTTTAACCATTAATATATCTGAGTTTAGTTTTAGCTTTAGTATTATTATAGATCTTTTCCCCTTTTAATTCCACAATATGTTAATTTGCGTAATAAATGATATCTCTGATGTTAGTTGAGATGTCCAATAACTAATTTAAAACCCTTCTTTAGGCTGTCCATATAGATACATGAAATTTAAAAAATAGTTTAATACCGTACTTCGGCATAGTGTGTCGCTAGGCTTATTCGCCAAGTAGTCAACGCGCTCCAGGCTCGGACCCCCTGGTACTAGTGTGACCGGGACCGCCCCTGCCGGCAGGTGGAGCGCGACGATCACCGGCGGACGCACACGGGGGAGCGGCCCTTCGCGTGCGCCGCCTGCCCCAAGACGTTCACCGCCGCCGCACGCTTGCGTGAGCACGCACGCATTCATACTGACCAAAGGTTACCATACTTACACCCTCACGCCATTTTTATGGCACAAGAAGAAAGGCAAAACTACTACGGATTGCAGTAAAAAATTGCAACCCGAATGAGGTACCCTTGTGCGTGAAACGTCATGCAATCCTTAGTCGTTTTGCCTGGTGAAGAATGAACTGTCTTCTTGTGCCATTGCATATATTTCGTACACCTCTTCTATTCCTATTCCTCATTGATGAGGGTCATGATCACTCTATGGTAGGGGTTCCCAAACTTTTTCAGATCGCGGCGCACTTACAGGTTTGGTATTTTGTCCCGACGCCTTAGTTAAAATATATGTGTACAATGTATGTACAAATATATGTACAATGTGAGGCTCAATTATATCATAATAAAATTGACAGAAAAATATGAAATACAGCAACAGGAAAAGGTTGATCATTGACATAATGTACTGTTGACTTGCTTATTTAATTAATATCTTTTAATTTGCTTATGGAGCGCCTCGCGGCGCCCCTGTTTATTCTCCACGGGGCGACCCGGGGCGCCACGGCGCACACTTTGGGAACCCCTGCTCTATGGAATATAACCACACAGAACAATTGTCTTGGCGGATTATATGGGATAGTTTACCATTGTCTTCTCTATTTCACACACTAGTAATATCAGTGCGCAGGTTTCCTCACGATGTTTGTCTTCACCGTTACAGCAGTCGGTAAATGTACGTAAGTCGTCGAAAAAACCGAAAAACTCATTGGTACATGGACATTTCATGGTTTCGATCCCGGACCTCCCGCATGGGAGTTCGGCGTCCTAGGCACTACGCCACCGACACTCATCTAGTGTACCTAGACAACCGATCGCAACTACGCCCTGAGAGCCCAAGACAAAATTTTAAGGTCTAACTAATATTGTTTAATTACATAATCTAACCATGTGACTTGAAAATTTTTTGTGGGATTTTGGGATTTCGGCCGGGATGAAACCCTAGGGTTGATCCCAGATATTCATGTTTTAATTGTTTAAACTGCATAAAATCGAAGAAAAAAATTCTAACCGAGTTGATTTGTATACAAGCGTAAAAATATCTTGGTATGGTCGACCACAGGTCAACTTACCCAAAACGTCAAAAGTTAACAATCTGAAATGAATCATATTGTGCAGACATAAGGTTGAGATTTAATCGAAGATTTTTGACAGTATACTATAGGTTGTGGTAAGACTAATACCACAACCTATAGTATACTGTCGACTAATACTCGTATGCCCCAAACGAAATCGAGCTTTCTCAAAAAGTCTGGAACCTAGATTATGGTGTCAATGTCAACAAATGTCCATGTCATGTTTGTTACTTAGACTAAATCCAGAGGAAATCCGTAGTGGCAATTTTATAATGAAAATTGGACTCTGCTTTCCTAGCTCTCTGTAGATTGTGATTCACTACAGCTGCTGTGGGATGTTGGTACTTAGGCGAAAGCAGTTTAGTTTTTGGTTAGTTCAATTTCCACAAAACGGTTGCCATTAAGATTAAATATTTCCTTTCGTTATTTATAGACCGTGATACGACTAGCGCCCTAGCGGATAATCTGGGAAACCTTGATTTCGTTTGCAACAGACTCTGAATAGATGGCGCCACCGATCTCAAATTTTAATTTTTGAAGTTGGAGTTAGAACCTTAGCATTTAGAGAATTTTTGTGAGCGTTATTTTGTAAAATTCACGTATTCGTGTTTTAATTAAAGTATTATCAAAAATTAGAGATTTTGATGGTGTTTTAGAGTAAAATTTTTGAAAGTTTTTTGCATTTTTCATCGGATCTTAAGTTAAAATTAATCATTTATTGAATACTCCTGCAAATGTTACTAAATAAAAATTACTAATTGAATTTGCAAAACCTTGATCAGAGTCGAAATACAGTGCTATTCAGAGTGCGACCGGTTATCCAGCTCCAGCCACCAGCCGTTTTATAGCCGCTGTATATTTTCATGTTCATATGGACCTTGCCCGTAAACCTGTATCAGTAGTGTAATATTATTGTTTAAAATATTATAACTATTACTCTTTTACTTCGACTACTCCTATATAATTTTTCTGTGACCAAATATAGATTTCAAACTTCTCAACAAACTGGCATTTTATCTGGCGTGTGATTCTGACGCCTATGTACATACTGAGCATGTGTCTTTTTAACAATGTGTTTTTTTTTATTTTAAGTCTTTTTAAGTTTAATCATGTATGCATAATGCAATGTTGAATAAATGTATTTTCTTTCTTTCTTTCTATGTGTTCCTAAATATAACCAAGAGACTAAACAAGTGCTTTATATTACAGACCTTATCGCTGCGACATTTGCGGCGCCGCTTTTCGGCGGCCATACGCGCGCACGGTACACACCCTCATCCACACCGGAGAAAAACCCCACGAGTGCGACGTTTGCGGCACTGCTTTCAGGTTAGTTAAACAATACTCCGGAGTATAGCGCTGCGATGTTTAAGACGCCGTCGTCTTATAGCTGATGTATGCGTGCATTGGCCATACTATCATCGATTGATACCGGTGAAACCCACGAGTGCGACATTTGCGGCACTGCTTTCAGGTTAGTTAGACGATACATGACGGTCTTATCTTATCTTATGATAGGGGGCCGGGAATAACCCCAGCGGCGCTTCGATTCTTGAGAATCTTTTGTGCCTACCCCATTTTACACACCGGTCATCTCAGTGTGCAGGTTTCCTCACGATGTTTTCCTTCACCGTTAGAGCAGTCGGTAAATGTACGTAAGTCTTCGAAAAATACGAAAAACCTGGACCTCCCGCGTGTGAGTCCGGTGTCCTAGCCACTAGGCCACAGACGCTCTATATATACATGGCGGTACTCCGGACTCCGGAGTATAGCGCTGCAATGTTTATGACGCCGCCGCCGTACGGCTGTATGCGTGCATTGGGCATATCGCCGATACCCAAGAAATCCCCCACGACTGCGACGTTATCGGCACTGCTTTCAGGTTTAAGAAAGTCTACCCTGGACTGTAGAACTGCGGCATTTGCATCGCCTCATTTTGGGCTACTGTGCTCCACGAGTGCGATGGTTACGGCACTGCTTTCAGTTTAGATTAGACCACGTTTAGACTCTACTCTGGGCTATAGTGCCAGGTATTCCTGGCACTGCGAAGGTCGCATAGAGCACCTCCTACATACGGTGAAGAACGGCATGACGATACTCTTTAGAATTTTTAATAACTATCCATATTTATGTTACAGACGATCGGGAGATATGTGGAAGCATAAGAGGACTCTACATGGTATCCAAGCTACCAGTCCTGATGCTTAGCGGTGGAATGTGGAGTAAGATTTTTTTTTCCTTTTTTTGCAACAATTTTTTTAGATAGGTAACTTTATTATTTGCTTTTTTATGAGTGTCATAATTTTGAATTTTGAAATACATGATGATTCGCTATCTATAAATGTAAGTGGTACAATTGTATACAGAACGTGTACAATTGTGTACAGAAAGTCATACAATTGTATGATATGATTCGGTCAAGACTACGAAGCAATGTGGTATGGGTTCGATTCCTAGATCGAGGGCTCGAGACTACTGTGATGAAATGAACCACTTTCAGTACCTTAGCTATTGCTTAGTTGAAGTAACCTTCAAAGAAATGTAACGCCTAAAAATTCATCGAGATTGTGGAGATCTCATGGACTACAAACTTACCCAATCGCTGTGATTTAGATTTATGTATACCTAGACTTACATTATGTATACCTAGACTTACATTAGTAACTAATAAAATGTTTCTATTCCAATTTTTACTTGCGGTTTTCCTTCACCAAACTTGTGGTCTTTGACCCTAGTGACTGCCCACAAATAGCTACGTATTCCGGCAGCTAAATGTATAGGAATGAGCCTAAGATTGAACGGAACTCATGTTAGTCATTCACTCCTCTCTCTCGGAGTGACTCATTCGTTTACGGTGACCGTTATTCAAGGAATGTTCTTAGCAGGCCAGGGTTGTCAAACATCGAGCTGGGTCATAATTACTATCTACGAATAATTTTTGTTAATTTCTTTTTACAAATTAACCCTAAGCCCTAAATCGTCCTCCTAATGTGTAATTGTAGTCAAGTAAACTCAATGTACATTAATGTAATAACTTAATTAACGTTATTACTAATTATCGTTTTTTCATTTTCAATTATTATTGTTGGCAACTGTTCTATTCTCTTTCTTTTATTTATGACTTTCAGTATCATCTTTGCGTATTGTAAAGAGACATAATACAGGCGCAAAATGTACCTATGTTTGTGATTTTCTCAAAAATTACTGGACCGATTCTAAAATTTCTTTCACTGCTCTATATTTTTAAATTTACATCTAAGTAAATCTTAATTTACCTATAGGTATATGGTGAAAAAGAAATTTTAGAATAAGTTTAGTCATTTTTGACGGAATATCATTCATACATGTTGATTCTATGTACAGTGGACAACGCATCAGGCTATATATACCCTTTAGTAGGTACTTTTAATTTTTTTGACACATTCATACTATATCAATTAATCATAACAAAAACTTATTGCGACAGGTTTACCGTGTCGATCATCCACTGTACATATCTCTGCAGGCGACTGTACTTATCAACGTTGGCTACTTCTGAAAATAACCTGCGCTTCGTGCAGGTATAAGAAATCCAATTTTCTTATCAGATACGTTATTTTCAGTCAAAAGCAACGGCGAAACCTATTCTGTCTGAAGGTAGACCTCTCTGTTCTGAGCTACGTAGGTACTGATGATAATTTTGTATTCGTATTATATAATCATTATTTGAAACCCTTTTCTTGTACGAGATTTTAAGGATTTCATTCTAAAATAGAAGACGCCCTTATCTACTTTCCACTCCACGCAACAGCCCTCCACGCCTACGCGCGGTTAAGCCCGCTTGTGACTGTGGGTTTACCAAAAAATCTAGCGAAATCGCTGTATGACTTGACTCAATTTGTAAGGGCTTTTGCTCGGATTTGGGAACTTTATGTATGTAGGTATATCTTGCGGGTTATTGTAAAGTATTTGGAGGTTGGTCGATAAAATGAAAGGCTAAGATTCATCAACAGTAAATATTTATTATAAAAATTGCTCTTATAGCCACATTTCTGTTTCTATAATATATATAATATTTATTTCTTTGTGCCATTGTTTCACAAAATTATTCCTGTTCTTGTTATTTTCGACACAACAGCTTAAACAATAATATATTACAATTATATATATATTATATATCTTTCATTAGATAATTGGGAAAACAAGTTTGACCAACTCGTATAATGAGGAACGTTTCAACAATTCGATGTGCAGATAAGTTGATTCATAATTGTTTCACAATTTTCTAATGAGAGCTTTCCTAAAATATTCACAATTGTTTTAATAAAAATCCTGTCATTTTTGGTAACCAATGGCAATGAAAACCACTAAGAAATTACACTTACACAATGTAATTATTAAGTTACGTATGAATTTGTTGCCGACTTTTCTTTGAAAAGCTGGCAACTTTGAGAAGACGGATACGACAAGGAGTCCTACAATGATAACAATTATTGCTGAGGTCACAACACATTCTGCAGGTCTTCGGGCCCTGCGAGGGTGGTCAACAGAATTATGGCAAATCGTATTAACAACACAAAGAATAATAGTTAAAAGTAGTGCCCACCACTTAATTTTATACAAAATTTTACACAGAAGATATGAAAATACAATTCAAAAGACATTGTTCATAGTGTTGAGTGTTAAGAAATGTTTTCTCTTAGACAATTTGTACAAATATCGACCGACCTATTTTACGAAAATGACAGGATGCCAAGGATTTCGAAGATTTTTGTACATAATAATTGCAAGCATAAGGAATGAGCTTTACTGTTCTGACGCACATCATCAACGGATTTGACGAAACTGTTTACAAGGTTCAATAATAGGAAGATAAATTAAAAGTACAAAAATGTATCACTAATTAAGTACCTACTCTTAAATGAGTAAATGCATGAGACGTGAACGATATGCGACAGAAGTATAAAGCAATACTCGTTAGTACAATGTGCAGTGAAGATGTAAGAATTGTCAGAGCAGATTGCCGACGAGTCGCTAACTTACTTAAGTAATCATCACAACCAACCATACGGACATGTTTAACAAAAACATCTATTAGTAAACCATAAAATAAAGATTGAGCTGACTTTAACATTATCCGAGTTTAATACCCAAAAAATTATAAACTAAAATGTTGTTCGTAAAGGTAGTTATTAAGTCTGTACTGGCAATAGAATTTTGCGACATCTTATCTTAAAATGCATTATAATATGTAACTTTAAAATCTGTACTTGTTTGAGTGTCTGGACAGAATAGAGGTCGTTAGTGGCGGTGGCGAGCCTGTTCAGCCGCCACCGGCGCCGGCAGCCAGTGATGAGCTGCTACTCACATCACATCGACAACCATATAATAAAATTATTACTTTACATAATATATTTACAGCGGCCGCGAGACATCGCGCCGTAATGCCCAACTCCGTATATAATATTTACACTAGAACATAGAGTTTCTCTCATTAGCTACCGAATCACAATTCAAATATTTGAGTAATTGACAACGGTGGACAAACATGCCGGAGCACTAATGCATCTTAGTTTATTGAAATTTGTACTTTGCTCTATTAATGTCGGGCTGGATAGGTATGTTTGGTCCGTGCAGTCCCGATCCGTGGTGAGGCGAGACCTCGTATACCGCGTGCCGTCAGGAGGGCGATGGCGACCGGTGCTTCGTTACTAGAGGCAAATTGAATATTGAGTCGAATGAAGTACACAAAGTCAGTCGCAAATACAAATAAACATTCAGTCAGTGAACATCGTCATATGAATTTGCCTATAATAGCTGAAGACTCGGGTCGACACAGATGCGGCGGAGAGTACTGTCGACACACGGGTCGGTGAGACCTACACCAACCCAATGTTACTTTTAAGAGAACTTTATCTTAACTACGTAATCGAAACAAAACACTCTTTACTTCGATAGTGTAGTGTCATTCTGACTAGATCTCTCAATTTAGGAACGAAGGGTTGTTTCTACTTATATCAGAATTATTCGATGTTTCAAATCTCAATGCATTTCCAATGTAGTGACAGTGTTTAACATAAAAAATGGATCATTATGCAGTAAGCGAGGAGAAATTCAAATAGTAGTTGGGTGACTTCTAATAAGCATTCCAGTAAAAAACTAGAATAAAAACACTGCAAATAAATTAATATTTTCGCTAATAGTTTACTTTCATTACGATTAGGAACTGTAAATTCAGTGTTATTTTATTACTTAGTTTAATACTATATTGTGGAAAACAATTCAATGGGATAATTTAATATTAGTGTTAGGTATTTATTTATATCTAAATAAAATTCCTTATCAGTAAGTCTATCAGTAAAAGTAAGGCGGTTATCAGAAGTCACCCGACTATGGACAGAGCTTTATTTCATTTCTTTAGTAAGCAATTCCAATGCATGGATTATTACTTATGTAAATTTAAGTACACCACAACAGCGGCCAGTCGTGTATTACATTATATTACAAATTCCAATTAATCAAATGCACGGTCCTGCTGAAGTCATGGAACTTTCATAGTCACAGTTGGTAAGGCTAGCTAATTGACATCCAGTTACATTGCGGCCACGCGGGGTGGAGGATGCGATGCAAAACTTATGAAAGTTCGTCGGCTTTAAGTACTTAATTTAATTACAATTTGTTCGTTACTTTATCAACAGAAGCCACCTCTTGCTGCAGCCGCAGCAGTCGGCAGTAGGTAAATGTTACATTCGCGCCTACTCCCCATGCACGGCACATGTCCACACATATTAGTCGTATGTACTTTGTAAGATCCTATTCGTGGGAGGTGTGTTCTTTTTCATGTACGATTTAAGTTTCAGAAATTAATTAACACTGAGCGTTTAAAAAGACCACACTTCCACGTATGGAACATTCGTCTATAAAATATAACCCACTCCAAGTCACGCTCGTTGTTCCGATATAATCTAAGACTGAAAATATCAAGACAGAAATAATTTCAAACTATCACTTTTTCCCTTCAACGAAATAATAAATATAGCATTTACCTAATTAATTACACAATAATTTCAACAAAAATTTCAAACACCTGAGTTTTAATTTAAACGATAAAAACGTCATTAGCTAAGTCACTCCAGTTTCGGTTTGGAATTCACTTAAAGAAATAAAACTATCAAAAATAACTCGGCTCGCATTATAAGTCCTGCGTCACGTCCGAAGCTAGCACCTTCCCTTTAGCAATTACATAATACTAACTACTGACTGCGTGTGCGCAACGCGTCGCGCGTCGCCCCGGCGCGGGGCGGCGGCCGCGGCAGGGCGGCGGGCGGCGCGGCGCCCGACTAGATGAGCCGCGCGGCCGCGCGCGAGCAGCCGGCGGCCGCGCGGCGCCGCCTCACCGGGCGGCCGCCGCCGCCGGCGCGGGCGTATCACAGGCGCTCAGGGGGGCGCGGGCGAGTCCTGCCCGCGCGCCGTGCACTAACTCGTCGGCACCAGCAGCCTCACGAAGCTGTCCTCGCTCCAACTCCAGTCGTCGGGCCACGCGTCCTCGGGGGGGTCGAGCGCCGAGCGGGACGACAGGCTCAGCACCGAGCCCCAGTCGATTGTGCGCTGCTCCTCGTCGCCGAAGCCGGAGTCGCGGTCCGGCGGCGGCGGCGCGGGGAAGGGCGTGGCGCGCCCGGCGGCCGGGTCCCGGGCGCCCAGCAGCTCGCAGCGCGCCGCGCCACCCGCCACGCACGACGGCTCGAACGGCGCCTCCTCGGCGTTCTCGCGCTCCATCTCGCGCTCGATGCCGCGTAACGTATTGCACACTAGTACGGATCGCCGCAGCGAGGGGTCCGCAGTCTGGCGGAACCGCGCCAGTTTCATCGCACAAAGGTTCATCATCTTGAGCCGCCTCTCGCGGTAGCAGCGGCGCGAGGCGCAGCGCCCGGCGGCGCGGCCGTCGCAGCAGGCGCGCGCGGCGGCGCCGCCCAGTTCCAGGTAGGACTTGCCGTTCTCTGCGCGGATGGTGTCGTGCGCGCCGCACCAGCCTCCGCACCAGCGCCGGCGGCACGCGCGCCGCTCCTCCTCCTCGCTGCGCCAGCAGTCCCCGCCGCCCGCGCCGGCGGCCACGGCCTCGAGCCGCGCGATCGAGTCTTCCCAGCGTGCGACTTTGCCGCCGCCCTCGCACGGGGAGCCGGCGCGCCGCTTGGCGCCGCACCCGCCGCCCGAGCCCTGCAAACACCACAAACATCTCGGTCAATACCTTTCATGCCGCGACTTCGAGGCCGATGCGAGGTCGAAACGACCGATAGAGCATAGTCAGTTATTGCATTGAATTCAAATAAGTCATTGTTTGTAGTGGTAGAACCTAATGTGAAGGATCGCCTGGGGTGGTACCAACCACCCTCTTATCTATTTCTGCCGTGAAGCAGAAATGCTTGCATTTCTGTGTTTCGGTTTGAAGGGTAAGAGAGCCAGCGTAATTTCCGGCACATGGGGAAATCCATCATAGTCCTCAAGGTTAGCAGCGCAGCAAAAACCCTCTAATATTAATACAGTGAGGTGAGGTGTCTATGGGCGACGGTGACCACTTACCATCAGGTGGCCCGTTTGTTCGTCTGCTCTCCTTATTTAATAAAAATATATATGTCTATTTAGGTAATTTCTAGACTAAATAAATCTTATCTAAAGAAGTTTCAGAGTAATTCTAGAAAGTTTATCTTAAGTTAAACAGAAACTAAGAACTCGAAATTAAGTCAACAATTCCAAATCTTTGCGAAGCTTTCAGTAAGTTTAGGTTCCCCATGCATGAATGGTGGCAAGATATCAGGCTAATACAATGGTGCGTGGGCTGGCACCGAAATACTCGGCTATAGATACCCATGGCGGCGGAGCGGCGCGCCGCCCGCGCCGCCGCCTTGCCGATGAAAGTACCGTAAGCAACGCGCACCTCGTACCAGTGTGCTCATTGGGAAACTCGTGAAAATTGTGCCGAAACTACCGTACCATACTTAAGTACCTCCTCTATTGTACTATATCTTTATTCGCTTTTATGGAGACCTCAATTCATTGACCCATCTACCTACCACAAAGAATTAATTTAGGAAATTCTGGACGGATATCTATGTTCTGATGACTAACAAAAATTGTTGATGACTGTATAGTCCAAACCCCACATGTACAGTTCCATTCCCATATCACTATTCTATGCCGTTTTTAGAGCGCTAAAGGGAAGGGCCCGACAGCAGAGCGGCATACGGGCGGCATATGACGCGTACCTGGGTAGAGCTCGGCGCTCTATTGTGCTCCGACCCTTCTCAGTTTTTTTGGGACACAATGTGTTCTCGGGGTGCAGCCCCACGTTGGGACTCTCAGGTAGATACGTGCTTCGTAATGCGACTGCGGGATTTACCGTCCTCTGGCACAAAACGCATTCTTTGCCCGTAACATGCCAAATATTTCTGAATAAAAGACTGGGGAATTGAAAAGGGTGTATTCTTTTCAAATGCCATCACTATTTGCTTTAAGTGTTTCAGAGTTGAAAAACTTTCCCGAGCTGTAGGTAGTTACCGAATATCTAAATCCAATCGCTTCCACCCCTCTGCGAGAATAATGTGCGAACAATTAACAAGTTTAGTTAGAGATGACCTAAATTCAGCCACTTGATTTATTCAATTGTTTTGATCAAGTAGAGTTATATGCAGGCACATATAAAAGAGTTAAAAAACTAGTTGCTTATAATGCCTATCCTATAATTTTTAGCAGCTGTAGCAATCAGTCTGCCGTCAAACGATGGACGTGCAAGCGACCCACGACAGGACCGCTTGACTTTTACTGCGGTAGAGGTACCGTGTTTATAGATGACGTTGTCATCGTTACATTGCTAGTTTAGTTAGCTGCCTGAGGCGGGTTTTGCAACGTCGCCAGCCAATGAATATAGTTTGTTGCAATGCGGCCTGCATTCTGTGTCGAATAATAAATGAAATAGTTGCGGGCGAGTCCAGCAGGCCGGCAGATGCTTCTGCACCTGCCATGCACGACACAATTAGGTTGCACACGCGCCTTAGTGCTTGGTATTTATATTTATTTATCTATTATATATGTAGTCTTATATCTTCAAAATCCAGTACTTACATACTTAGGTCCATCTACGCTACGCCTACGACTCCTACCTTATACGTTAGCTGCTCATAAGAATTTATTTAAGAAATGCTAATATTTAATAGAAAATCCAATATGAATTATTGTACTTATACATAATTAGAAAATTGTTGGAATTTTTGTAAAAATGTGAATTATGAAAATCGAAGTAAAGATAGAATAATTGCCTTTAATGATAAAGTAACGCAATGAGAACGCGGGACAAAAGAGTCGCTGGGGCGAAGCGCCGACAGTGTTGCCGTTGACTCAGCGGCCACTCATCGCAACGCTGCAAATAATCACTTTGCGTCACCCCTTTATCGGTCCGTGGAAACGTGCCGGTCCATTGTGCACCAGCGAACTAACTGCTGCCAGGCTAGCCTCGCTATTCGTACGAATTATAACCGCGCGCTACGGAGTTCCAAATGCAGAAATATGTAGATAATTTCACGAAGTTTCATCGGACGGTATCACGCGGCAAGCGAACGGTTGTATGCTAGTATTGTATGTATGTAGATGTAGCGTGTCGTCGCCAGCGCTGGCGCTCATGAAAATAAATTTAGTAAATGACGTTGGCGCTCGGCGTTGCCGCTCCGTGCCTCAGGAACGCGGCTGCGCGCCGTTGCCGCTCCGCACGCTCTTTCTAATCTTGTCGTAAAGTTCTTTTTCTGATGCGCAGCGCGTCGCTCGTTCTCTCCGCTCGAAACTTGGAAACGTCTGACGTTTATTTTATCGCCAGACTCGGATATGCGGCATTTTATAACCGTACCGCTCGGCTATATCGTCGAGGCGAGGAGTTAGTGCTTATTCAGAATTACAACCATAAAGAATCCTACTATGCATTTGCATAGGTACTGAGTGAGTCGTAAGATGGCGCAGCTAGCGGCGCAATAATAGCTCCTCTCGCCCGAGAAGGTAGGAAAAGTTCGGTCGGCGAGGCGAGTCGAACGGAGACTTTCTATGGCATTGTGGAGACCGAATAGATGGCGGGCTGGCGGCACGGCATTGCCTCACAGCGCGCTAGCCATGTCGGTCGAGCGAGGAGCGGAGGTCGGCGGGGGCGAGGGGCGCGGGCGGCGGCGAGGGGCCGTCGGTGTGCGCGGGCTGACGCTGCACGTGCACACGCACACAGCCGCGATATAATAACATCGCGTAGCGGCCGGCCGCTCTATCTAGCGCTCGCTCGCTACAGCTACCTACGCTCGGCACCGACGAACATTTCATATTATAGCCAACTATAAAGCGGGTAGATAGCGTGGGGTGTATGGCGCAGCTCTGCAATATGGAGCTGGGTGTGTGGGAACATGCTGTGACTCCTGTTCTAAATATCACTTCAGATTTTAATGTTAAAAATGGCTTTTGGTTAGAAGCTGTACCTACCTATAAAACTCTAAATTGAAAATTAAAAAGACCCCCGACTTACCATTGTGGAGATCCCTTTATCTAGTCATCATCAGGTCCTTGAGGGTCCAGATGTAGGAAGGGCTCTATGGCCCAAAACATTTGAGCTCAAACTCGAACCATCTAGCTATTACCGTTCTAGAGATCCCATCTGGCATTAAAGATACTCCAAGATCATGGAAACCACTGCTCAAATTTTTATCAGACATGGCTAAGAAAGAACTCTCGACGAAATTATCTATTAAATGAAAAAAAAAACCGGGTCCAAATCATCCGCTGTCAAGTTATGAGACCACAGACAAACGTGTCAAACGTATCCCTCGATCGGTCGGGTGTTAAAAAGAATGTATGGTATGTACCTAAGGGGCAGATAGATTGTTCATGAAAGATATTGTAGTAGAATTAATTAATAAAACTTAATGTAAAAATTGAAACAAAAGAAAAGAACGTTTTCAACATTACAACTCCCACGCAATATTGCGACCTAATCTATGAAAATAACGGCATTGTTTACGGTTTTAACGATCATAGTAAAATCTTAGTTTATTTTTTGCGTCGATTCCATTCATAAATTTCAAAACACCGTGAAAAGGGGCTGTTCTGCAGTATCGGCGAGACGAGAACCGATTGAATGACCGATTAACCATTAGCACTCCTTTTCAGTACAATAGAGCACGTGATCGGAGCTCAGTAATTTCATTCATCCGACCAAGGGCTGTGGGCCAGTTAGTTTATTTATTGCTCAGAGATTAGCGATCAACCTGATCCCGCTGGTAAGCCTACCTGTCTCGTCCTTCTTTATTTTAATTTGTTTTTGTGACCCGGACAGGTGATCCATTGTTTATTTTTTTGGGGAATGAACCGTAACTATAAGCTTTTATTAGCTATTTACCTAATACAGAGTTTAATTTAATGTCTTGTCAAATTGAATTGTCTGAAGATTCTTTCGACAATTGACTGACTTCAGGAATATTGCTCAGTTATAATATAATTATAATAAGAGTGAAGTCAATTGTTTCAAACTTCGTCAGCGGTCTTTTTACATCAATTATTTAGATGCAATGTAATATGGGAACCTTGATCGGATATTTTTCCTTCCAAAATTCTTACTCACTTAAAGCTCTATCCGTCCAACTCAAAATGTATTCAAGGAGACCTCAACTCAAATGCGAAGAAGCAGTAACAAAGCAGAAGTATTTGCAAAGTGAGCAACGCAAGCATGAAGGCAGGCTGGTCGGTTGGCTCGGGCGGTGGCGCTGGCACGCACATTTCCGTGAGCGGCGAGCGGCGAGGCCGCGCGCGCATGTGTGCGCGCCTCGAGAGTGCGCACGCGCACCGTGCGCCGGTGTGCGCCAGAACCAGTCCCACATCCTGTTTGGTGGCCCGTCGCTCGAGCAGCTTCGTGCCGTGCTTCTGTCGAGCTTTTTATTTCACGCCTCTGGCTACTGCCCAGCCGTGGTATGCTGGTATGGGATTGATTTTAACAGTATTCTTGATTTACAATTTATATGTACGGATTTTTGTGCGCTACTGTAAGACAATATCGACCAGAAACCGTTTATTGGGTAGAGAAATTTCAACTTGCAGAGGTGTTCATTAATTTGGAAATATAAATGTAAAAAGAGAGAAATGAATTTAATGCAGAGATAGATAAAAGAAGAGAGACATAATGAAGAGAGACGATGAAAGCTTTACTTTGTACAGAAGAATGGGAGCACCTGTCATACCAAATAAATGTTGAACTGAGCTCTTTGAAGGAAAAAAAACTCCGGTTATGCATAATACCGTTATGCAATCCAACCCATCGATAGCGTCAAAAGATTCCAAGTTGACAACAAAGAAAAAAAATGAGCAAGCAAACTGTAAAAGCAAACAAAAGGAATCCCTCAGGAATGTGTTCCCGCATAAAAAGAGAGGGATTTCCCGAAACGCATTGTTTACAATGTGCGCGGACGCGTCCGAGACGTGGTGCTATGCGTTTATGATGATGAGCGACTTGACTTGCGGCCACTCGATGCAATGAAAGGGAAAATTGTAGTTTTTGTCGGTAGCTCCGAGATGACGCACTGTTCCCCGAACGCTGCCCGCGCCGCGCTCAACGATCGGAATGTCGGCCGCCGCCTTCTGCTGGGATATTTCCTCCTCCGATCTGACCAGAATACTTGTATACTCGCATACTCTACTCCAAATAGAATGACTACTCATTGTTTGTTACATTGATAGAACTCCACACCATCGGTCTGGATTGTGGATGTAGTTTCTTTGGTTTGATATCAAAAAGTAGCTTCGTATAAACTAGATTTTGGAGAGTAATAGTATACTCAACATAGCCACACACACACACAACACTACATACCAGTTCTAATTCAGTCGGACCCTTCTGTTCTGAACTGGATAGAAGTACAGTACTATGCACAATACTTTCAAACAGAATTGTCATCAAATCTGTGCCTATCTACTCGTAGCTCCGTGAACTCTACATATCAAGGTATGTAGTACCTATATGAAAATTGCAGTTAACGTTGTGCGATTACGTGGTGGCGCGACACATGACATGATCCGGTTCACGGCCCTACGGCGTTTAACACTGACATTGTTAGACAACCCGTGCGTACGATACACATATAAATCACTGCAATTCACAGGGTAGAGTGTATATTGTACCGCGCGCTTTGATATAATAAATCAGATGCCGCGGCAGCGGTCGTACGCTGGCAGATAATGACGTCACTGGCACGTATCTCGGAGAATCCCCGGAAGAGAGAGAATAAAATAAAAATGTCACGTAGCGATCAGCTGTTGGGCGGCGCGGCGTGACGGGCGGGCCCGACCGCAGCGATACGCATAACGACGCCGCAATAAAACTTATTTTTATGTTTTTCGCTCACAATGGCCGCGCGAAGGTCGAGCTATCTAAATGGGTCAATACACTCTGCGTAGTACGAGCAGTGAACACGTGCTCCCGCGTTTGTAAATAGCGAGATATCGGCCGATTGTTGCAGTGATTAATGGGGGCGCGTAATGACTCGGCGACCGCCGCCGCCGCCCGCGCCGCTCGCTAATGTGCTCATTCATCGCTTCGACACTATTATTATTTGCCGGCGGAGATGGTTTTGTTCGCATTCCGACAATCGATGCGCGACATTAGGGCGGCCAATGTCAAGGCTGCACTTGCTACGCGCCGAGCTAAATGCTAATTGCCCACGACTCTTGTAGTAACGGCCCCGCTATGCCAAGGGCACTTGTGCTATTTTAATGCAGTGGTAAGTTTTATGTTCTTCCGACTGCACAGGCTCTCTTATTTCATTCGATTGTCATTCTTATCATTTTGTGACGTCTGGGTTTTATACAAACTGTTTCTGAGGAACTAACTGTAAAATTCGTTCTGGATATTATGGGTAGTTTGTGCATGCTTGCAGGTGGGCTGCAAATAACATCCTTACACTTTACTTTCCTTATACGTCTCATTGTACTCTCAGAATATACCTCATACTCATATCAGTTCTGTCTGATAGATTCATATAACATATCGTGGACAGTGGACAACTTACATACGTGCATACAAATACGTGAACAACCTGGATCATATTTTTTGTGGCGCCACAGATGTGCACCTAAGATCGCTACATAGAAATGCAAACAGCAAGCGGCTCGCTGAAATCTGTGCGGAGCGTCATCGACAGCCGGCGATAAGGGCGAGGTCACGGTTATCAATGGCGGCATCTCCATACGCGCACGTGGCGGCCGGCCACGACATCTCGCGCCCATTCACTATGAAGACGCCCCCCGCGGACCACCGCCCCCCACACTCGCGGACCACCCCGCACCCTCCGCGGTGCATCCATGCAACAAGTTAGGGCTCAGGTTCTCTCTTGTAAGGAGTTCCGGAAGACGATTTAGTGCGCCGCGGACGAGCGATCCAAAGTTCGCTCCGTGAACTCGCGACCCGCGTATCGCCAGTTATCGCTGGCGGAGAAGTGTACGTACAAAAATCGCTTTTTCAAGCAATTGTTTGCACATACACTTATACAATGTTCAAATATTTTAGTTTAAATACATCTTTTGTAAGATTAACGTACCTATATTAACAGCCAATCTAACCCTAACGATGTCACCGAAGTGCAGTGTTTCATGGGTGACATTTTCATTGTTTCAAAGAGAATGAAAAGCTAATGATACGAATACTGAGTACACTTGTGTGGTTTGCCGTTATTGACAAAAGCTGGCAGCGTATTATGAAATTCAAATAAAGTTCTCGTAAAACATGGCGGTTCAAACACATTTTCAGCTTCGTGATGCCCAATTAAATATGGATGTGATTGAAAAACGCGTGTCCGGTAACGAGCGTGTACATAATTGGTGGGCGGCAGGCCCGGAGTGACCCAGTTGCCGTTGCCTGGCGACCCGGGGCTGCGGCCGGGCCGCCCGCCCGCCCGCCTGTGCCTGCCGCTGCCACCCCCGAGCCCGCACTAAATAACCTGCCCGAAAGCGACACCTTAACAAAGGTCGTTCAACCGTCACAGAGTCATTCGCACTCGCAATTTTTCACTCTATTCGAGACGCGACAAGCGACTACAAATGACTTCTAAACAAGCTTCAGATTTTCAGTCCAAAATGGTTGTGAATATTTTAAGAGTTCACTACCCCTGTGAGCACACACTCACAGATTACATACAGTGCGATGGTTTATGATAGTGATAGTATAGGTAGTAATTAAGTTTCTCATAGATCTGGTTTCGTTTCAAAATCTTAAGTAAGTACATAGTTTGATTATTTATAGCTTCTTTGTATCTTTATTAATCTGTGGCCAGAATTGCAAAACCACAGTAAACTGAAAAAAAAACATCAACTCCAAACTTAGCAAAGTTTCGACTCTTTTTTCTTCAACAAAATAGAAAACCTGCGAGCGAATAAACTTAATTGTTATAAGCCGCGTTTGCCGACTGGCATGCCACCCCTCCAAGACGACTTCTTAGGGGGTCGCAGGGAGGTATCGAGCAGAGTTGTATTTCTCCGAACTTGTGCTAAATTTCACTTTCTCTGAAGACGTTGTGCGTAGACTTAGCCACCCACTTCGCCCCCGCTCTTACATCTAACTCTGAAAAATAGTTTAGACAGCGCCTATTTCAAAATAAGTTGGAGTAGGTATCTGAACCCGTTCTATTTACCATTTCCATTATGGCACTGCCTGAAATGTTCTGAAACTCGCAGTAACCTGGCCTTTTTTCACAAAACAGCAAGTCCAACATGTCTCTCCTGCGGAGCGCTTTTCACCCTCTGCGAGACGTCGTTATCTTAGCGAACCCTAACCGAGTAAAACATAAAAAACGTACGTCAAAAAAGTCCTTCCATTCCAAAAACTCCACCGCCTCCTCGCCCTCCTAAGTTATAAAACACTGAAGGCGGGCGCAGTGAGGAGTTCGGGACTTTATCCCCCCCGCCTTAAAGTCGAGTGTAGCTCGTGTTCAAAGAGCGAACACCGACGTCGCGCGGCTGAAAGGCGAGCACACGAGCGTGGCAGCTTTAGCAAAATGAAAGCCGACTCGCTCTTAATTCACCAGCACATAGACGCGGCGTACACGTCGATATGGCCCCCGACCGCCCGCCGCCCCGCCTGCCCCCACCAGGCATAAATAAGGGGGGCGAACTCGGGTTAGCGAGAACGTGAGCGTCCTCCCTCGCGGCAACGCTAGAAGGGAGAATTAAGGGGGCTGCGGCGAAGGACGAATTAAGGAGATGAGAGAGCACACGCTCTCGAGGCGCGCCACCTCGCGCCAGTCGGGGAATTAAGGGAGAGAGCTGGGAGCTGAACCTTGCTCGATTGCTAGCTTTTTCTGTGACTACAATTTCCTATTAACTACCTAGGTACTTAGGTAAAGAAATGCATCTATAGATGATATATTTTTTTTACCTAAGCTTCTAGAATATATGCTTTTCTTTTTCGTAGTTTTCAAAGTGTTAAGGTCTGTATGATGCCATGTCTCCCTCTACTAGAACAATAAAACTGACGCGAGTAACGAATATTTAGACACTAAACCTACGCCATAACCATTAGGTACCTACTGCGCGCCCTCGTAGTCTGCCAGAGAACACTGTGACGTCACCTCTGCGATTTCGTAGCACGTGAGTCATATCGTCACATAAATTACAAACTATATCCCTCTGGAGTTAGGGTTTGTTTTCGGTAAAATTGGCCATGCTCCTTTGTCTTGATACGTCTTGGCAGAGAAAAATGTTCCGTATTTCGGGGGTTTACAGTCGAGTTCAGCGGGGCGGGGTTGAAATATTCTTGGGTTGAGGGTGGGTATAAATTTTCCATGGGGGCAGACGGGGCGACGTCGCGAGGGCGCCGCTGAGTCACGGCGGCGGCGGCAGAGGGGAGGGGGCGCACATATTGTAAGTATCTACCACTCACATGTCACAAAGTTTTCTCCACATCGGGAAACTTTGTTAACGTCAACCGAGCACGTGGCCTTCGACGTACCATATACATAATTGCCGAGTTTCGCGCGCAACATGTGAGGCTGTTGCTACGCTTGTCGCTCTCAATTTATAGGCGGAAATCTAATTTTTTTGTAACGTAAACCGTCTCTGTTATCTTATCATTATCACATGTGATGAGCTCTATTTTCATTAAAATACCTAACAATTTTCTTAATTGCGTTTACATTATGTAAGTTTAGTTCTTTTGAAGTGTTCGAACGCACCATGATAAACTGCTCCCGACAAATTATTGTGTAACGAAAGAAATAGTCGGAATATAACTTTAACATTATAGATATCAGTTCAGTCGCAATCGCCGCGTTACGTCGCACCGTCACCTTGAAGGCTGATAACGAGTGCTGTGATAAGCCGCGATATCGGCGCCCGCGCATGTCGCTTCGCTCGCAATACCGACCAACCTGTAACATTCCTCCAGACTTGCTTCATATTTTAGGTCTTATGCCGTCGCAGACATTGTCACGCAAAATAACGCGACCATGTTCTTACTGGTAGGTAATAATGCCTATCATTTTTTTTGTATTATTTTGTGTCCTACTTTCCTATACAGCATCGACTGTGATTGACTGATTTATGACAGCTTTTTTTAACGTTATGTTTGCAATATATTTTTGTTAAGCAGTTTGATTTAGATAAAGAAATTGAAAACTTTGATCTTGTCATATTCTTTATCGACTTCAATTCATTAAATAATATCTGCGAATCGATATGATAAATGATTCGTATGTAACTAAATTGATTGCAAGCAAGTGTGTGCAAAAAATCAAAAAGTACTGAAATTACGAAAGGCCTTCTGTCAAAAGATGTCACAGAGCAATAAATAAAGCCCTATATTCAGTGGGTAAAGTAATGAATTCGTAATTTAATCGGGAGCGTAGGATGTGTGGCGTGTATCCCCGAACGAGGACGTGTCTACAATGTCGCTCAGCTCGCGCTGTGCCAACCGTTGTTCCCATTACATTATGTAAAATGTACAGCGGGCGGCGAGAGTAACGTTTATATACCATACACCCCCCTCCTCGCCACGCCGAGAAAACTCGGAGGTTGTAAAGCGCGGGAATGAGTTTTCGCGCGCAAAGTTATCGCGAAAGCTCGCAAACTAAGCTCGCTGAGTAAGAGCGCCGCGACGCTTTTTCATGAGCTTAGCTAGTCCAATGACATCGCGGCTTAACCCTGATTTTTGTTCGTCTCGAGCTTTTGTCAGACATCAAATTAACTGATGTAGGGGGCAATGCTGAAGTTTTCGAATTAGTTTTTCTGCCTAGGGCCTAGTGAAGATGATAAAGCATTAAGATAACATGGGCGTATCAACTTTGTTTTCACGGTTCCCTTTAAATCCAGCAAATACTGTTTAAACTGAAAACGAAATATTTAATCTAGTATCATTACATTGGGTATTCGCCCCGCGGTGTTCCCCAAATAAAATATTGTATCTGTTCGCCAGCGAGTTGAATACAGCGCGGAGACAAAAGTCAGGGGCGACCCTTCCTGCGGAGCGAGGGGCCGCGCCGAGGGGGCGCACAAAGGCCCCCGAATCCAGTAATGGGCTCCGTTAGCCTATTGCCAACTTGCAGATTAGGGTCCTTTCTAACTTTCCTCGGGCTTTGTAATACCCGGTCCCTGATGAAACAGAAGTTTCGATCCGGGCCGTATCCGGGCAGTGTTGCTTCTGAATAGGTACAGTTTCAGACTGTATTAGTTAGTACACGCGGCGTCGTTTCAGAGAGGCTACGACCGGTCGATTAATCGATATTTACTTAAGGTCAATATTGGGTAGTCCGAGGCCGTCCGGCGCTGGTAATGATGGTGGTGCGTGCTAGCCCCGCGGCCGCCGGCAGGCTGGTCGCCACTCGCCAGCGCTGCTGCTTTGCATAAGTAATGACGCCCGCCGCGCCCCGCGCCCCGCTCTAGGCCTATCGATTGCGGCGGCGCGAGGGCGGGCCGCATCGCCGTAATTGTCACACCGAGCGAGCTGAATTTCATTCCACCCTCGCGATATCAACCTTATTTCCCCCACATAAAATCCACTCTCCGCGGGCACAGTTCACTGATTGAATACCAAATGTGTTATAGTCCGCTCTAAGTTTGGAGGCGGCTCGTAATAGAGCCTTCGAAGAGTCTATGACAGAGCTTAATTAGACAGGCGCGCGATGGCAATGGATTTTACTTGTTCGATGTTTCGGTACGAATTAAGCTCAAATTGGGTACTATCGCTGAAATGGGGCACTAAGCTGCTGCGAATTCAGCATGAATAGTGTCCGTCTAGTCGAGGCTGTGTATTTGCATGCCACATTAGCGGTAGAACGCCACTCACGACGTAACAACTGACCAGTCAAACAGTCGAGTTATCATACCCGCAAATAATAAAGTCGAAACAAGAAGTTATTGTTGGTTTAATTGCTTATTACAGAATTCGTAGACACTGCTACGATCAGGTCTCGCTACGCCGCCGCCGGTCGCTGCGCTTGGGAGAGTTGAAGTGTTCGATTCTATATAACCTGCACTGGCGCATAGAAAACTATAATTCCGTATCGTTTCGCGCGGCAGAGCGTGCGACGCGACGTCGCATCGTGTGTATTAATAGACGTTCGTCTAGTTGCGCTCGGTTTTTTAGCGCAGCAGCGACGAAAGTATGGAGAAAGTGGCTTGTTGACGTCACCCACACACGCGCAGCACACGCGTGCCGTACGCCCGTCGCGCCAGCAACGTGACAGCGCCGCTCTCTGTACTCGATACCGACCAAGTCTTACTACATGCCGCCGCTCGCTGGTTGCAACACGGCATGAGAAATACAGCTCGCCTCGGCCGATACGCGGCGACCTCTCTCGACACGTTCTCTTACTCAATCCTTTACAAAAATACCTGTGTACACCTCAGAAAAAAGCGGCTATAGCGAGCAAATCCGATCAAAAACTGACGACAACCGGACTGGTAGAGACACTAGCGAGACCAAGGACTGTGGGCGTTCCCCAATCTTTTAATTGATTCTGATACGGGCGCCTCGCAAGCGCAACTGAATGCGGGTTACTGCTACTCGTTAAGTTCTTTTGACAAGTGAATACTGGGTGTTTTAAATAATAATGACACATAAACCAGAACACCTGTTTAGGTGAGCTCGTGGATAAACGAACAAAGGACGAACGTCCGAGCGGCCGTCTCACAAACACAATTCTTTATTGCGGTCCATTGCAGTTGTCATTGTCGATTAGCTTCGAGCGAAAATCGCTATTGTTAACGGTACATGACATAACTCGGCTCGTGTCCACGCGATCATAACAAGAAGGCATAAAAACGTGATTTATAAAGAAAAAAAACCGTATTCATCACTGAGAAAGATGAGCTAATAAATAAACGTTCGATTGCGCACGAGCGGCGACATCTACACTTAGCAGATTAATGCAGGATAAAACGTGGTTCATTCATAACGTAATGATGGCGATACGAATTGCGATGGCAAATCGTACGATGTAGGCCGGAGGCAACAAAGTTTAGCGGTTAGTTTAGTAGAAGCGGGCGCGCGAGCAACTGCCGCCGCCGGCCGCCCGTGGCGAGTAATTAATTACATAAAGTGCGAGATGAAAAGGAAAGGCCGGCGCCGATCAGCTGATCTCTGATTGATGCGTGCAGCTCGCCGCATCGCATCGCACCCTGCACGCATCCCATTCACAAACCTGTTTAGGTCCGTTATCATAAAAATATCGTATCTTGTTTATGGCCGATTATATCACACGTATCAATTAGCTTCGAATACTCTCTCTGTCGGAGTGAGTAACATTTAACATAGCGGCACCTTAACAAAAGAACCACCTGGTCACCATTTTTATTGACGTTTCCATGTAAGATTACCGTGCTACGAATATGATTTATGTTTATTAACGTAACATAAAGTTTACTGAACCTAAAAATATACAGAAGCAATAAATCCCCCATGACCTAGAGAAGTCGTTGACGCATAGCTACCCCGTAAAAACTGCAATAGGTAGGTATGATCTGAAAAAGCTTTATCATTATTTCATTGCCAAAAAACCTGTAAGTGGTGACGTCACGAGCTCGAGGGGGGCTAAAGGAGATTAGGGCGGGGGGTGGGGTGGGGTGCGACTGCGGAGGCGGCTGCGCCCCTCGCTGCGGTGGCGCCCCTACCATCATTTTCCAACTCGAATTTTATACTTTTCGTATTATTTAGATCTATTTTGATGGAATAGTCAACAAACTAATAATTTTTTTAAACTTGTCGATCTTATTTAAACAGGTGTTAAAGATAAAACTGCAAATCAAACACTCACGTGTTGGACGAGACGTTATAAAGTTACGTAATTTTTATAATAACAAATGTCACTTGAGCGATAAAATTATAGTGGGATAGGTTAGTTGTCATAAAAGACGAAATCGCAAATAATAATAATAACGGGCGTACGATAACATTATGGTATAGACTGTCTCAAAAGTACCGCTTCCTGTGGCTTTGATAATATAAGTGCGAAACTGATGCAATCGGTCAAGGATGGTGTGGTCCGGCCTTTGACACACATAATTAATCTCTCATTTGAGACAGGCACATTTCCAAATGTCTTTAAGAAATCTGTCGTAGTGCCAATTCATAAGGCTGGGGATAAGGAAACGGTATCAAACTATAGACCTATATCACTTTTATCAATATTGTCTAAAATCATGGAAAAATTAGTGAAATCAAGACTTTCTACATTCTTGGAAGATAATAATCTGTTATCCAATAACCAGTATGGTTTTAGACAGGGTAAATCGACATCTAATGCTGTTAATCGCCTAGTTGACTACATAGTGGAACAGCTGGATAGTAATAAACGATGTTTGGGTATATTTTTAGATTTGGCCAAGGCGTTTGATACCGTTTCTATCCCTCTGTTATTACAAAAACTGGAACGTGTTGGGGTTAGGGGAATTGCACTATCATGGTTTGAAACGTACCTATTGGAAAGACAGCAATTAGTACGAATAAATGGGGATTGCAGTGACTGGGATAATGTCTCATTCGGCGTCCCGCAGGGGAGCGTACTCGGGCCACTCCTGTTTCTCATTTATATAAATGAGCTATGTCAAAATGATGTTCAAGACAGCGTTGTAATATCCTACGCAGATGACACAGTTTTACTGTTTACCGGTGATAATTGGGAGGAGGTTTATGAAAGTGCGGAGGTAGGACTGACCCGAGTAAAAACATGGTTAGATAATAATTTGCTTAGTCTAAATATAAGTAAAACAAAGTACCTAAGATTTCGCATAACTGATCACACAAAGCCTGAACCAGAACAAAAATTGCGCTTACACAACAGCAAATGCCAAATTACAAAAGAATGTGACTGTACAGAGATCGAAAAACTGACGGCAATTAAGTACTTAGGCATTTTTATAGATGACAAACTCTCATGGGTGCCTCAGTGCAACTATATCTCTGGAAGACTCAGAAGGCTATTCCCAATCTTTCATAGACTTAAGATAATAGACGACAAGACGGTCAAGCGTACAATATACATAGCAATAGCAGAGTCGATGGTGCGTTACTGTGTCGCAGCGTGGGGTGGAGCCGCTAAAACTCATATTTTGGAAGTGGAGCGAGCCCAAAGAGCAACCCTAAAAGTTCTATTTAAGAAACCTTTTCTTCACCCGACGAGTGCCCTTTATAGAGAGACCGAAATGCTAACTGTCAGGAAACTGTTTTTAATGCACGTGACAAAGGAATTTGTAGACGATAAAAAACACGAAAATTTTAAACTCAGTGCCAGGCGAGGAGTAGAACCACTTACGCCCTTCTGCCGAACCAAATTTGCTCAAAGGTTCCGCAAATTTTTAGCACCTCTCGTGTTAAGGAAATTTCTTAAAACAGAAATTAATGAACGTACCTACTCTAAAAAAGGATTTCAAATGTGGATTAAGGATCTAGATTATAATGACACAGAAAATTTAATGGAAACTAAAAAGTAGCCAGACATACTAACAATAACAGGTGCATACACACACACATACACTCTCTCTCTCTCTCTCTCTCTCTCTCACACACACA
This sequence comes from Hofmannophila pseudospretella, assembly GCA_947369225.1. Taxonomy (NCBI): domain Eukaryota; kingdom Metazoa; phylum Arthropoda; class Insecta; order Lepidoptera; family Oecophoridae; genus Hofmannophila; species Hofmannophila pseudospretella. The sequence continues at coordinate 7,381,615 of OX376330.1, read as the reverse complement.
CACACGCACACACACGCACACACACACACACACACACACACACACACACACACACACACACACACACACACACACACTCAAACACCCTCTCACAACAGTTTATTTTTTATTTTATTTTTAAAATAATAATATTTTTTATCTAATTTTTATATAAGTGTATCCCCCAGGCCATTAATTATACTTGCTATCTACTACGCTGCAAGACGGCCGATGAGGCCAGTGCAGGTAGTAGAGACCGATAATTACTTATACATTGTAACTACACTATTGTTAAGTGATTATATTTTGAATATTTTTGGGTTAATAAATATTTTTGTATTTGTATTTTGTATTTGTATTAGTGAAATCTAAATTCTCACATTTTGAATAAAGTACTTATTAATTTTATTACCCACTATAAATTGACTGTGATTCAATATGTATTAATAAATAAACAATGCACTTTATATAAATGTGAGCCCAATTTGCAAAGTTGTGACTTTGTGACGCAAGAAAGTCGTTATCCCAAACTCACCAAAGTTATTTCTGGATTTCGTTCCTCCTACCGAATTGATTGAATCTAAAATGATCCAACTCAGGGACAGGGTTTCTGCGGGTCCTTATTCTTTCTTTTATCAAGGGACCTTTTGCTCGGTACAGACCACAGGTCTTGCAACACTAAGCTTACAAGAAATCAAAAGGATCGCCGAGGCTGTATAGCTGCTGTTTTGTACAGCTCCTACAAAATCTACTAATGTGAAAACGGTACCAGATTTTCATATTACAAAAGGTTTTAATAATTTGGAGAGAGAAACAAGCGACTTTAACCATTCGAGTTCGATTGATGGTAGAGAACGAGAGTTCAGAAACAAGACTGGGGTGAGAGGGTGGCCTCCCTCCGCCCCCGCGGGGAAATATGTCCGAACCCACACAGTCGCATACTACATTACTGTAATTATCCAATTATAGAATAAAAACTACATGACGTCGCATTTTATTCATATCATAAACAGGAAGAAGACGCAAAGGTGAATGACATTGTAACAAGCTAATGACATAATATACGACGATGCTCAATGAATCTGTCATTCATTTTATAAATTGAGTCGCGACCTTGCAACTAGCAGTTTACCGATAACGATTAGCCGTTATACTGCCTACTTACAAGTATTTTAGATAGCGCTAACATAACATAAATAAATAGTAGGAAAAGAGAGGAAACAAATGTAAGGATTAAAATGGGATTTTCTGGGCATTAGCGGGAGTTCAATCGTGATTATTAGACGAAAATTTCGATCACATGAGTTTTCGCTAATGGGATCTGAAACCTCTTTTATTTGAAACTAGAAAAGGACAATACCAGAGAGGAGAAGGCGCGACGAGCGACGACCCCCAGCCTCCCCTTGCGGCTGATTACGGAGCCTCGAAATAAGAATGAATTTTTAATGAACCTCCCGCGCCCGCCCCCTGACGTACCCTACCTCTTCCGAAGGCTACGCACTTAGAAGATTAGTCCCGGGAGTCTTCTAGTTGAGTTACTAACAATAATTCCTCACTCTCTGGACTTTTATCATGATGGAACAGAGCCAGCTAGTCTCCTGAATTATCTCAATCCGTCAGTTATCAAATATATTTTTCGGACTACTGAAAATGATACATAATGTAGTTGACTCTATCATAGATAGAGCCACTTCCATCCACTAACTTCTCGTAGATCAGTTCGATAGGATTCAATTAGAATTTAGATAGTCAATATCCACTTTTTCTAAGTGTCGAGTTGTTTATAGACGACAACAAGAAATACAAACGACGAAAGCTTTCAGAAGTAGACAGCAGGTAGCCAGGCAAACGAGGCATAAAGCAATAAAAAGATAAAGCCGTCGACCTCACAAAACAATACAAATAAATACAGAGTTTTATAGTGTAAACAAAAGAATGTAAATGTTACGTCAGCGTACGTCACGGGTGCGACGTCACGGGCGGAACGGAAGTGGGTATATTTACAGAGTGCACGGACGGGACGGGTTCAATGTCGGGCGACTATCTATCGGCTATCAATCAGAGAGCGGCCGATAGTTGCGAGCGCGTGTGCTAGGGCGGGCGCCACTCCGGGCTACGTCGTCGCTACAAGTTGCTTTCCCTTTGCAAATTGTCAATGAACCGGCTTGGTTTGGGTGAAATTAATAGGAATTCTTGATTGAGTCGACTGTATTAGATTCTTTTTCTTTCGGTTTAGTGGTATAGATGTAACTGTAAAGTGCTTGCTCGAAACAGTCTACGTGAGCGGCATATTTTGAAGAAACCTGTAAAGGGACGACCTCATGACATTAATGAATAACATGGGAAACTGCCAATCAGTTTCCCACGCACACAACATGACGAATCAACTGTTCTAATCTGGTAGGTATTGTTGTAACAAAAGCCTGCAAAGTACAGGATTTAGAGTGAGGTGTAAGAAAGTCTCGTGTCTTCCTTAAGTCTCGTGTCATCTCTATCTAAAGGTAATGGTGTTCATGAAACTGATGGTTAATGAAACTGACAACGAGTAGTCAAGATAAACATGTTGTCAAAACATCAGTAACTTACAAGTGTTCAGTAGAACAGATAGGACAGACCTATCGCCGCAATAATCGTGAGCACAGCTACCGTTAGGATAGATCCAGCGATAACGTCACGATCGATATTGTAAACAACATTATTATGCGCTAACCCACTTGTGCTAAGCACTGAATAGAATCGATTTATCACGCTCGATCAGGAGATAGATTATCATTTTCATTCATAAAATCGAAAGTCGATATCGACATTAGTGCGTGACTAGCGCAGCGGTGTGGGTGCAACCGCGAGCGTCCGGGAGCAAGGCCGGCCGTGTTTACTAAACTTCCGTCACGAGCACCGCACTTGTCAAGTGTCACCGCGGCTGAGCGTTCCTCGCACACGTGGCTACGCAAATAATAGCGGGCCTCGGGCTCGAGCCCTCACGCTGACATTGTCCCACTTCGGCCGACTGTGACTGCCCGCCCGTCTAGACTTAAGATACGATCGCTGATAGACTCGTTGCTAATGTGCTCCGCTGGGTATTTCCCAATCGCCTCCAAGCGACGTTCCAAGCTCGTTTGCGACGACCATTAATTTCGTTCTCCCATGTTTTCTTATATCAAATCTTCGACTCAGGATTAGAAAGCAGAGAAGATATATCGCGTCATAGGAGATCGAGTTCTTAAATTTGAAAGGCATGCACCCTTATTTTGATCCGAACCCTGTGGGTTGGGTTCGAGGGGTGAATGCAATGGGGTGGCCCCCCTCGGCCCGCTCCCCGGTGCACAGTAGGCGCGTAGTAACTGCAATAACGGAGCAGTGAAAGTGTCGCGGGGGCTTCAACCGTCAATGGGTGAAGACGTACTCCCTTCGCCCCTCCGTCTTGTACTCAAACTTGTTGTTAATAGTACGATCTTCCCGGCACCGGCCGCTCTTACATGTTTGTTTCCAAAAGACGGTGCTAGCGTCGATTCCTCGAAGAGTTCCTTCTGAGAACCGGCTTTGTTCGTTGTTCATGTTATCTAGAATTCTTTGAACATACGCCTCTGTTGCAAAATTAAGAATGTCTAAAGACACAGTTGGTCTTGACTTTGTAGAAGAATAGTTGTTGTTATAGTAAAAACAACCTTGAAACCGAGTAAATCAAATAAATATGAAGTGTATTTGCGTGAGCGTGCGGCGGCACGTCATCGCAAATCGGCGGCCCTCAATAAATTGCGGCAGATCAAGTATGTAAAGTGTACGTGAGTGAGCCGGCGACAGGCAAACAAACGACCGGAACGAGTACGTCGTCATTATCTCGAGTCATGAATGAAACGGAACGTAAATTGAAATGTATCGCGTGCCATAATCCGCGCGCATTAATCTCACTCAAACGCCGATCGTTGCGTCACTGAAGTCTGAACACAACAAACGGCTCAAGTTCATTGATCCACTTAATGGCCGCGCTAAATGTGTCGTTGTTGAATGTCAAACAAAACATTGTTACATAATTATCCGCGTTTTACATGCTGTCTGCTCACGCCGCACGCGCTATTCCGGCGCCGCTGCCCACTTCCGATCCGACTCTCCGCGGATCCCCGCTACGTCACCATGTTTATTTATGAGCTTATGATTATAAAATGACGTTTACATCATACCGATATCGTTGACCGGTTGCCGCATAATAATAACATTCATTCATAAAATCATAATGATTAACAGTAACTACCTACGAAATAGATTTGTAGTGCTATTAATAAGACTATTATCATACATAATTATAAGCAGTCTTTTACGCTACGTGCTGTCTGTAGTAAAACAATTTATGAAAACAAATGTTATGAGTAGATACACTTCATTCATTAAATGATAAAAAATAAAAATCTTTCATGTACAGGTGGCTCCGATTGCGATGCGAAGCTAGACTATTTTTATCATTCGTTCGAAGCTACGGGTAAGTTTACTTATTTTTTGTATTAGTGTAAAATATGTAATACAAGTAGATATCAACTGAATATCCGAAATGTTAATCAAACACTTATTTCGTATTCATTTTAGACTATCAAGCCACGAGTACCTACCTGTACAAAATATTAAAATAAACCGCGTACGTAATGATGACGTTCTCCGAAAATGCTTAAAAACTGTGCATAAATAGTACATTCTGTAAAGTTTTTAAGTTCCGAACTTGACCCGCCAAAACACGACGTCAATAAAACATCTTTCTTATACAATGACGTGGATTTACATAAATTATTGACGGCGGGGCGTCTCGGCATGTTTACCCTGATGCAGTGTTTACATAGCGCCGTACGAAAGTAGAGTTCAACGACTCATATATTATTGTTTTATTGGCAGAGGAAATTGGGCCAACGGAATTCGGGCCATGGATGGCGAATATTTTTAGAGCGTGCAGGAGACACTGGGAATGTCACAGATTATTTGTATTTTAAGACGCGACTCGCTACTAGCGCTCTGAATATTGAAATTATTCTAGAAACAAGCGAAAACATATTGTTACAAATATCAGAAATTAGCGATACAAAGAAACCATCACCGAAGGGACTTGAACCTTCGTCTTTCAAATTTGAAGTAAATTCCGAGTATAAAAATAATATCTAAAATATATCTATAGACTAGATGCTAGCTCGTGACAGTTTGTGTGGTCATGGGACCTAGAATTTTTCACAGATCTGGCTGTAATACGAACGTAACCTGTATATTTAATTACACCCTAGGTTAGTTCTGTAAAGTTTGAAGGGAATTAGAAGGAGCTGTTCCACAAGTCCCTTTGGATAGAGACGATTTCATTAAACTAACACACAAACCGTCAGTTGCACGAAGCTTCCTTAATGTTAAGTCTTCATTAAAATATATGCTATCCCTTTTTACGACATAGTTCTAGATAGAGATGACATTCTTGGCAACTTACGGTAACACTGAAACTAGGATTCTAAAAACAAGCGAAAATATAATACGTAAAGTTATTACTTCCTTGAATTCGACAAATGTCTATTACAATAAGTAAGACAAGCTAACGATTCGAAAATAAGGTCATTAACTAATGAGAACAATCAAAACTGACTTACTAAATGGACTTTTGGAGTTATAATCATACTGTTGTAACGAAACAAATAAGTCATTATATCGCAGCAAAAAATATACACTCGATAAACAATTGGACCAAAAAAAAAAGAAAAACAAACTCGAAGCGGTAACTCAATACGGTAATAAAAATATAATCGACCGTATACAATTCGGCACACCTGACATTGGTTAAGCCTCGCATTTTTTCTAAACAGGTGTTATGAGTTATGGCGCGTCCATTCATCGGGGCTGGAGTGTCGATGCCCTATATTATAGTATCTTTCAAGTTCACTGAGTCACACAATGGGTATATAATTGGTTGTTGGCGTGTATGTCAAAACATTGCACGGTCCATAATGCTTTACATAATTAGGCTCGTTTGCATAAGCGATTATTATGCGTGTCTCTGCGGATGACGTCGGCTATGGCTAATTCATTCATTTGTTTATGTGTTTACTATTACTTTTACTCCACGTGGTCGATTGTTTACGGCACTCGAGCGTACATTTAACTGCCAGCGAGAATGTGTAACAATAAAGGCCGTTATTACGATATGTGCTTAAGGAGCGCGCGTAGAATCGCGAGTTTTGTAAAAGTGTTCTCATAAACATTGCGAATGTACGAAGCTTATAAAATAATAAAATACGAACAAAAATTCGTATTTATAATCGACAAGAAGAACTATGAAAGTCTTAATTTGTTCATCTGAAAGAAACTCAAGACTATAGTAAAGTAAAAAGACATATATGATCCTCAAACATTAAAAGAAAGCAGAAACGTATAGTGTCAACGATTTATTTCACCATCATCAAACTCACTTTTGTTTAGGTATTTATTTATTTTTTCTCTTGTCTTTCTTCACGTGTTGTTTGTTTGAAATTATTATCATTTTTATCTTGTATAATTGTTACGTATGTGTGCGTTCTGGCAATAAATTCTTTCTTTATTTAAAAGAGCAAAAAACATAGTTTCCAATTTAAAAGTAAATCAAATAATTAAGAATTAGTTTATTTGTGCGGTAAGATTACAATGGAGTAGGAACTTAAGCATATGTTACATTAAACTAAATAAAATTAGTGAGCAACCAGTTATCCTACTATAAGCGCTGACCTCCGAACTAGGAAGTTCCTGTATCTCGGAGGACAGATCTCTTCTTTGACCAGTGCAAATGAACATGTAACAGAACATGGGATAATATAAAAGTGCAAAATTTGGAAGAAAAAAAATAAGAACAATAATAAAGGTTAATATAAAGGGTGGTGTGTGTGTGTGTGTGTGTTGCCTCTTTGTTTTTGTATGAAATAAAGAGTCTAATCATTCGTGAAAATCGCTTCGTCAGCATGATTTGAATGTTCATAAGATTCTTCCATCGGTTTGCAGTCGGCTGGGCTTTCTCAGCCGCCGTCGGGAACTCGGTCCAATTATTCACTTGTAGCATCTTCTTATTATACTTGATATTCATAAGTTACTTGTTTGTTTTGAAGATTTCTTGTTACTTGTTACACAATTTTGGGGTAAGTATTATTAGTATTACTTTTTTGGCCTATGTTGAATAAAATATGACCTGTCGCCCAGGTGGATCTTAAGTATGTAGTCTAATGTATGAGTGAAAGATCTGATCCGATCCGGCGAAACACGGAGTAGTGCACAACCGTAGTCTAGAAGTTATACATGATATTCTGAAGTTTGTACAGTCGACTATGGCAGTAGTGACCTACCCAAAATAAACGTCAAAATTTGTGAACATGATTTTTTTTTGTTACATTACACTTACGAGTAGGTACATAAGTCATTAGGAGCATAAAGAAATTGTATTGTAAAGGGTACTGCAGTCAATATGTTGCTAAGATTTGATCGAAGAAAAAGATAGATGGAATGTGAAGCTGATCAAATTTGAAAATGGAATTCTGTGCCTACATTCAATTACTCGTTACTATTATACAGCGTTATAGTCAAAGGATCGTTTTAGATAATATTATTAAGATAAAATGAAATTTCTAAAATAATACAAGACTTCTGCGATTACGAGCGAAGCCAAAGTATCCTTTAAGTTAGTTGTTGTTTCTCTTGTCTCTACATAGGTTTACGTAACGAGTCTGAAGCCTAGAACGTCGTTAGATACATAAGTACCTAGGAATGTTAGTACTGAACCACATGCGTCCGGTTCCAGCCCCGGTTCGGTTAGCTGCAACCAATCACATGTATTCTGCCTTCCCCCCCACTTGAAATCAGCGCTTCATGATTGGCTGGACCGAACCAAACCGGGGCCGGAACCGGAGCACAGAAAACACACAGAAGGTCTGCTCAATACAAACGCGCGAAAACAGCTCATTATGCTCACACGGGCTCTGCGTACAGGTGATATCAGAGAAAGTCGAAGGAACTGGAGTGGTAGGTATAATTTTTTTTACCTACTTTTAATAAACGAAATACATTGCCAGAAATATTTTTCACAAGGCTGTTGTGGAAATTATAACTGCCTTTGCGCTACGGTTAGTGACGTAATCAAAATCGCGGACGCCCGGAGCGGACTTTCTGTCGTGTATTCTGTGACCGGAGCGTGTAGTCCGAGGCTTATATCCCGAGTACGCGGCAGATGCACGTGACTGCAACAAGTCGCATTCCTCGATGCACCCTGCACCCTTCTCGTTCCACCCCACTTCACTGCCCCCCTTCCGTACGCATTTAACTCTAGCATAGGATATATTTAACCTAGGCCTAAAAACACTGCCCAAGTAACTAGATTTTTTCAAATAACAGGCCATTGGACTCGTCGAGTGTTAACAATCTATCATCACAAGTAATTTAAGTTCAAAAATATTATACAATACAAGTAATAATTTTCCATTAAAAAGGCAACGAAGTTCTAAAGAAAAGTCATTTTTTGAGTTGCCACAAAAAGGTGACGCGTTGAACTCTTTTGTACTGCGTAGCGCTTGCGTAGAGGCATGTAGAGGGACAAAGGAACGTAGATGTTAAAAGAAGTGTTTTTTCGTAAATATCTTTGTTATCATTTGTTTAATTGCTTATCTGTGGCTGTGATATGGTTATCGATGCTCGGATAAAATGCCGGAGTCCGACGCAACCGGTGATAAAGACCGTTTCAGTACTTCGCCTTTTCGCTGCAAAGATTGCAAAATATAATCATGATATTTCGCTCTTTATCTTGCTTGATTGGGGAAGAACTTTCTGGAAATACTAAGAGGCGAGGGGACCGAAAAAGGAAGTATTACTGAAATCCTAAAACATAGATCTGCAACAAACTTTATGAAAAGGCCTTAAATTTTGAAATCCAGTTAAGTGAAAATAACCGCCTATAAGAACTAAGTCGAACGTCAAACTTCTAAGAGCGCGTATGAAAAATAAAAAAAGGTTATATCGTTAGCGAGAAAAGACGAGTTTCCCACGCAGAGTAGAGTCGCCATTGGCGATCCGAGTTGAGAAGTAATTCTCAATAAGTGAAGTGGAGGGGAGAGGGTGCTGGGCGGGGCGCCCCAGCCGTCGCCATGGCAACCGGCCGCCCGCCGGGAAACCCAACGACCCGGCGACGTCACTCGCCTACACCAGCTCGCTAATTCTACCATTGTCTTACTACTTCTACCATTATTGTCTAATTAATTCTACCATCCAAGACTAATGAATTATATCATCATGTGTAACGAATTCTAAAATAATCATCATTACTACTACTACAACTACACAGAATACTAAATTCAGAACTTGCTTCTTATATTTTATTATATGTAGAATGTAACAACCATAAAGGGAATAAATAATTTGTTTTTGTACCGTCGTTATCTACCTAATTCTATCATCATTGTCTTGTCAAAATCAATCATCAGATTGTCTGGTTCTACAATTGTTGTCTAACTTAACCAGTTCTACCACCATCGTCTATTAATTCTACCATCATTGTCCAACAATTTCTACCATCGATATCAAAAATTACTCTACCGTCATTGTCTAGTTATGTAATTCTACCATCACATCACTGACTGTCCCAGTCTACCTAACTCTAATAATCTGTAATGCCTAAGATGTCCAATGAATTATACCATCGTTGTTTAACAAATTCTACTATCATCATCGTTTAATTCTACCATCATTGTCAAGTTTTTAATAGTAGAAAAATCATTGTAAATTGTAGACGTACGACGTAACAACGCAGCAGTGTAGAAAGTAAAGTGCGCTGGCGCTGCCGAGCCAGGTCGGACAAACAGTGTTGCCAGTGTAGTGTGGCAGGAATTTATTGTATTTAATTTTATTCATCTTTAAAATTATTAATGTATATTTTTCAGTAACAATAAAAGGTATCGCGTTGAACACTTATAATACGTAGCGTTTTCCTATGAACAATGAAAACGGAGATTACATGTGTCCCAATGTACAAATTAAGTTTTAAACGGATTTAAACGTTGTAAAAACACGTAAAGTTATTTTAACTATACGAGTAGTACAGTCGACCACTAGCTAAAGTATACCATCTGTCAAATTTCTTCAATCAAATCTCAAGTCAGCGTAACATGGTTCCTTTCAGATTCACAAATTTTGACATTTTGGGTAAACATTAACATTACATTTTGACATTTTGTTTTTGTAACAATAGGTTAAACTATAGTGAAACCACATAACAGACGGATCGCCCGCGACGTTAGAGGGGCGCAGGGCGTGATGACAGAGGGTAAGCGGGCGGGGAGCGGGAGGCAGGCCCCACGTCTCGCATGCTCGCCCTCTGTCATCTCGCCGAGCGCCCCTCTAACGGCGATCCGCCTGTTACACGGTTAAACTAGAGTTTCACAAATACCTACCTAGGTAGTTAACATAACCATGCTTTTTAACCATGAATTTGAAACAATCGTTTTAATACATTACTACCAATACGTTTGACCCCACATTCAGAAAGGTAAAGATAATCAGACGAAATATGAAACGGGGCCAAATAATATTATTTCGTATCTTCTAGCACGACCTGGCAACACTAGCGATAATTAATGTGGGGAGCCGAGCGAGCGGCGCCGCGGCAGCCTCGCCGCCCGACAAAAAACCCGCTCCGACACAAAAACACCCGTCGCCCGAGCGGGAGGGCGCTATGCGAGAGAGCGAGACAACAACAGCCCACGTATTTCTGTGACGAGAGCTCGCTTGCCTCGAGCAACGCAGTTATCGAGGATCCGAATACCGCGCTTTGATTTAAAACTCCGTCAAATGCGCCCTTCTATCTATCACATGGCGTTTGACAGCTCGCCGGAAACGCGCCTAACTGTCAGATACGAAAAAAGGCGCGCATTCTTTCAGGTTTTCATGAAGGTGGAAAACAAAGGGCAAAGGGTTTTCTTTCACATTCATTATCGATACCTAATTGCTACGAAATACAATAATTGGTTGTGCTAAATAGATTTGGTTAACTAAAGTAAACTTTAACGCTCTGAAAACATTTTAACGTGTGCAAAGTTCATTGTTTCAAAAATACTACATTTAAATGAAATGAAAGAACATCTACACACAAACTTACAAAGTATCTACTAAAAGTCAAAATCTAGAAAAAAGATAAACTCTATTTTTATTTTCGATTACTAAGAATTAGAATAGAATGTAGAATAAGATAAATTGAGTAATAACTGTAATTTTTGTACTATTTTCAAATATTAAAATATTTTTAAGAAGGTAATTATTTATAATTATAACATCAATATTTCCAGATACTGATAGGTACCTGTATAAGTTGAACATACAAATGTACAGTTGAAAGAAGAAACCTACTAAAACTTTTGAAACATCAAAATTTTTCTAAGTTGTGTAATCCGAAAAAGTAGAAAAACTAGCAAATTTCCGATTTAACATTAAAGTTGACTTAATTTCGAGTGCCTTCGTACACAATTTATAACAGAACACAAATAATTATGGAAGAAAAAAATTCAAAACCAACTTTGTCAAAAGACAAGTTGAATTTGAAGTATCAAAGAAGAGAGAAAATATTAACATAGCGTTACGGGGAGTCGATAAGGAATAGGCTTACCTGGAAATCACTCCACATTTTCATGGGAATACACCATAGTTCCGATACGAAAACATCACACGATCACGATAACAACTGTCAGTAAGGTCACAGCAGAGCGTCACTCACGTACGAACAGTATGGAGGCCGAGCGTAGACTGAAGCGAGTAGCGAGCGAGCGGCCGGCCGCCCTTCGGCCTCCGAGCTCGGCTTCGGTGGCACTCGGCCCCGCTCGGGCTCTGCGCGACATTCCACCTCGATCGACTTACAAACGCCCAACGCCACTGAACGTCTATTCCTCTCGCACTTAAAAACCTGCGCATGTGAGCGAATGGAATGGAGACATTTTGAATTGGATATATCCCTGTCGAGTGTACGAGAATCTCCAGCCAGCCCGCAGCGCCCACCTGCGACTCGCTTCCACGAACAACAAAACCGAACCGACTCTGCCTTGCCTGCCAGCACAATGCCGCACTACCTATACAACTACATACCTTATGGAAAATATCTACCATGCTTCAGTCAACTTTATAGGGTTCAACCATTTCCAGTCAAAAGAAGGTTGGACCAATCTCGGGGTCGAACAGTGGAAATGTTCTTTGTTCATCATCATTCTACTAGATCTTTAATTTTTCAGATTTTACAATGTATATGTTTGAATACATAACTTTTGGAAAAGTAGTTTGCTTGAAGTTATAATAATGCAAATTTTTAGATTTGTAAGTAAAGCAGAAAAAAGTGTGAAATAAATCTATTTCATCATATTTTCTCTGAAACATGTGATTATGATGCAGTCAGTGTCGACTGATGCAAACACCACGCTACTCGTATACTTGACTTGATAAAGACACGAGCATTGCAATCTGAATGCTAAGGCCGATACATAAAGAACAAAACTTCCCACCCCACTGATAACAGAAAGTGACAAATAAAAAAGCTTTCTGAACAAAGTTTTGAGTGCGCCGCGCTACGGCCGCGTAGCAGGAAGTTCGTAGCAGTAAAACTTCGTAGCGCTCTCGTAGCGTGAAAGTTTTGATTTCAACGATTTGCGTTGCGGCGCAGAGAAGGCCGCGAGGCCGCACTAGCTGCGCGACCCTGCGCACCTCACCACGATTCCCTGCGACCCGGCCCCATCCAACGTTGCTATCCACAATCCATTGCTGCTTCGCCAAGTCAGAATTGCAAGAAAACCGTAGCGCTCGCAGCAATGTAAGAAATAGAAGCATTTTTGTCGTAATATCGCGTGGTTTGTGGATTTATCTGTTCGTTCATCTCTCACGAGAGTGCGCTACTTGGCTGTCGAGCGACTACGCCCTTACCGTGTCGTGTACGTTTTGCAAATCACCTCCACAGAAAAGAGTATTCGGCAGCTCGCATTCCATTCCTTGTGCAGTATGCGTCCTCGGCTCTCGTATGTTTCTCGTGGCAGCGATGGGGCGTGTGGCGGTCGATACTGCCGGTGAGCCGCGCTTTAGGAAAATTCATTCGCGGCGCCAGTTTTAAACCGTCTACCCTATTATCACTATTTTCCGAAATGAGTTTATAGCAGAGTTTATGCACTGAAAACGAATTTGGAGAGAAATATAGCGCAAAAGCGAATGCAATTTTGTTAGCGTTTAAAAAAAATTGCTTATCGCCGTGACCGAGCAAGTTCGATTGATGCAAGTGGGCGAGACTGTGCTAAATAAATAACCTAAGACTTTTTGCATGCATGGATTTTATTCTGCATTCTTGCTGAACATAAGTAACTTAGTAGAAGGTGGTATGACTCTGTGTATGTCTTGGGAAGTACCGCCCTTTTACCTACTTCTGCCGCAACGCAGCAATGCCGGCACATTTGGCATTCCATCTAAGTCCTCAAGGTTAGCAGCAGGGCATTGAAAACCCTCTAACAGTGAGGAGAGTCTATGGGCGACGAAGACTACTTACCATCAGGTGGCCCATTTAATTGTCTCTTCTCCTAATACAGTAATTAAAAAAACTTTAATATTGTTACGACAAAATTAAATAAATATCATAATCAGTACTTTAAGTTCTGTTTAAACTGATGATAGTGGTAATGGTCTTTAGTCGTCTACCTTCAAAAAAGATAGTATTTCAAACTTTATAAGGTAATGGTTTCCAGGATTTACTAAGGTAGAGTTAATTTATTTTAGCAAAAGTATATTAACTACCTACCTCTTTTTAAGTCTACTAAGACCTAACTAAAACATTAAAAAAACGATATTGTCCATCGTCCATGCAAGCATAGCACTTGCTAGTGTAAGACTGAACCCAAACCACATTGCAGAACCAACACTGCAATGCGTCTAGTTTTAGAATAAAGAAACAGAAATCGTACAAAAACGTAAAACCTTTTCGATTTCAGTACGATTGGCGCATTACTGCGAGTAGTAACTTATATAGTATGCATGAAAAGTGTGTGTTTAAGTATTATTAGAGCGCAAGGTGCGCAAACCGTGCGCGTGCGGCAGGTTGCTTTGCACATGCGACGCGGAGGAACAGACAGGCACATATTATGGGCATATTATGGGGGCAAGGCGCGGGGGGGGGGGGGGGGGGGGGGGTCCTCCCGACGTCGCTTTAGACGCTGGACATCAGGGGGGTGTGACATTAATGGGGAATTTATATAATGCATGGGAAAAAATACATGGGAATTTTATTTCTTCAGTCACCGTAAATAGAAACGAAATCAAAAAATTTTTTTCAGAACCCTAATTCTTGGTCAAAACTATTTGCAAAGTAAATTGTAAATGCTTGCAGCAGTGGCATATCATCAAGCAAGAATAGAGTAGGTATATGGGCGTTTTGCTGTCGCCTTCCTTTTGAATAAAAACTAAATTAGCTGATGGAGATAATATTGTTATGCTTTATGTTTTAGCTTCAACTTTGTACGTTTTCATGCTTTATGTTTAATACAAAATAATATGGTTTTTTTTTGAGGTTCAACGTTTTAAGTTTTTACATTGTGAATTTCGCCGTTTAGAAATTATTTACCCACCGAAAGTACAGTCATCACGAAATCTCGTCATGCTGGTCTGTTTGTTTGTTGTTGCTTCGCTCCAGTTCAGCCTATCTGTCTTCAGTTCACTGTCAACTGATATCCGCCTCTACATATGTAATGTACAGTCCTGCCAGATTTTCTGTTCACCACTGGAACGCGATTCTTTCGGAATTCGACTCCCGAGTCCCGTCATCGTAGTGAGGAAGTTAATATACTGAAGAATAATTCTTGTAGTCGTGTAACCTTCTTATACTGACACCAATGTCTGCTAAAAGAATATAGTGCATTATTGCAAATTCGAAGCGATTGCAAAGTGACAATGGCTCATAGGCTAGAGACGAGTACGAGTACTAGTACGAGACAGCGCGGCGCAACCTTCGCCGGGTCGAATCCACCTCAGATGGAGCCAATAAAATTACCAGAATTGCAACTGTCCTGTGATACGGGTGCTGGACCATTCTGGTGGACCAATTCTAGCACAGGCATTTATGCCTAGTTGGAGTGGTTATTAAAGAATATTTATAATGTGTAAAACATTCAAATCAAATTGCTGAAGTGAATTGATGATCAAAAAGATAATTTATTTTATTCATAAATACCTACCTTATAAAACTAATATTTACTCTTCCAGCCAGTTGCCAACACGAAGTAATCATAAGTGCGCCTGCGCTGCCTCGGTGCCACATTTCGCGAAGCCTGCAGTTAGCTGGTCAGAGTGGTACACGGCGAGCGCTGTGAATCGCGCTGACTCTACATTTGGTGTCGTTTTACTTACTCATATGTTTGGGAAAGCAGGCCATGTTCTGTAAAATATTGCACACTACCTATATTATTATTATAGGTAACTTACATACTCAAAATAGAGCTAAGACTTAGTAGGATGTGGAATTGTGGTTTTATAAAATAAGTTCAATAAAACTTAATGTTGTTCGGTTAATTATGTATTTTTCATGTTTTTGTAGGTAGAAATTGTTGCAGTAAAAGAAATTTTTAAATAAAAAAGTAACCTACTCTATACTGTTGGCTCTTTGGTGGCTGACTTCATAGAGTCAGTTTCTATTATTTTTAAAGATTTTGATAAACTTTTTAATTAAAGCTTGACCAGAAATATAAAACCCCTGGCCATTTTGCGGAATTAAATGATCTAAAGTACCAAAGGCACAGAGTTTTTATTTTAATATTTAGGGTATAATTCAATCAATCGAATAATTTATTTTTCTCACCACAGTCTCATATAACAAATATGTAATTAATTAGTATTATAAAGGATGGAACCTCAGCATATAGAAAATGAAATCTCCATTGATCGTGGAGGCGAGCAAATCCTGTTCATTGGTTACCATTGCATCGCTCGTCCATAATGTGAAAATGTCACCCAAATTATATGTTGCTAGAGGCAGGCCGAGGTACCCTGACTATATTTTATAATTATTTATAACTGAATATATTTATATATTTTTACTCATATTCTCTCTAATTCAGACAACCCAAGCCTACTGCAATATAGTCCAGCGGTTAACGATGTTGACCTTGCACTTTCGCGTACTGGGTTGTAATTTGGTACGATAGTTACACACACCCATAGCTTACTTTTAAGAAATGTTGCCACGATGGCACGCACCGCTTACACTCGGCCGCCATTTTGAAAATTATGTCACTTTTTAGTTTTTTCGACATTGTACGAAAATGGTTATAGATACAATAAAATTGTCTATGGCGGATATAGTCCTTCATAAATTGTCTACAAACTAGCCATTGTTTTGATGCTATGAATAGTTTAATAGTTAACAAGCACAATTTTGCTTTTGAATCCTAAATTTTGCAAGAACCGTGAAAGTTGTCAAAGATCGAAATAATTGGCATATCTCGACTCTCAAATCAAGCCCTTATTTATTTTCATAGGTGTAATAGTTTCCGAGTTATTGTGATAAAGTCCTACCCAGTATCTACATCTAATTAGGTCCTATATATAAGAAGAAATTCAATTAATGAACATTCTGGACTATTTATGTAATTCAACTAGAAAAGTTATAAAAATATAAATTTCTTATACAAATTTAATGTAATAAAAAACGAAAACGTGCTTTTACTCAGCCTCCTGATGTACTAACGCTACATACATATCTGCCATAGACTGTTTTATTGTATCTCTAACAATTTTCGTACAATTTTGAAAAAAAAATTAAAATGACATATTTTTCAAGATGGTGGCAGAGTGCAAGTGGCGTCACCGTGGCAACACTTCTTAAAAGTAAGCTATGGGTGTGTACAACTATCATACCAAATAGGTACCAAGTACGCCAATCTGCAAGGTCATCCTGAAATAAGACCATTAACCGCTGGACTAATATTAATTTCATCAAAGTCGGACCTCTAGTTACCGATGAAATTTCTAGACAAATCCAAATAACTACATACATATTTGACCCGATTTTATTTTACATGGAAACAATATAAATAACACATTGTTTGACATGTTAAATAAAATTTCAATATTACAGTATAATTTTATGTCTTTCCGGATAAAATGCATGGTTAATATAGGACTATGGCAACTATAAATGGGCTTATTCCATAAAATTATTAATACACAGAAGAGTTAATTTTCTTGGAGACTGATTCGACGTAAAGGTTAAACTATTAGGCAAATACACATTTGCTAATTACACTCATTATCCTACCTCTACCTCTAGCCTCTACCCTCATTAATTAACACAGAAAAGAATGCCTCTCTTGGCAGATTTTTAATGGAGTGGTTTACCATTGCCTTGTCCATTTTACACACTAGTTATCACAGTGTGCAAGTTTCCTCACGATGTTTTCCTTCACAATTAGAGCAGTCGGTAAATGTACGTAACTCTTAACAGAAAACTCATTGGTACATGACATAGCATGGTTTCGAACCCGGACTTCCCGCATGGGAGTCTGGCGTCCTAGCCACTACGCCACATAATGATGGGTATTATCATTATAATTAAGTACTTACGCCTACTTATTTGTTAATTATTTTTTTGTCTATAATTTTATGAATTGTTAATTTGGTAAACTTTAAAAATAGTGCATTTCTATTCTATGTTAGGTGCCACACTAACATCTTATCTGGGGTTAATTATATAATGATAGAAGAGTTTAACTCCTACTCATAGATTTCAAGGGTGGTTTTATTCTAATTTTATTTCTACTTAATATCGAAGGTTCTGTTACAAAAGGCACCAAGTTTTGTGTGAAACAACAATTTCCTGGGGCTTCTTGTGCCTTTAGCGCACTTGTACTATGTATTTTTGTTTTTACGTTTTTTTTTGTTTAAGTTTTATCATCATCATCATATTAATATCCCCATTGTTGGGGCACCGGCCTCCCCTTGCACAAGGGGGTATGGGCCATGATCCACCGTGCGGGCCCAGTGCTGATTGGTGGATTTCACACGCCTTTGTATTTTTTTTAATTCTTCAGACATGCAGGTTTCCTCCTCAAATTATTTAAGTATAGTTTAGTTTTAGTGTGTTTGTTGTTATCTAATCTATAAACCTAATAAACTCCCAGGAAATCTATTTCAGCCGAATCACTGTTATCCATGTCAATTGTGGACTTTCGTCCAGCGTCTAATGCACAAAGCTGTATTTTTATGAAAAATATGTTTAGTATTTTACAGCCAGTTCTCAGCGTTTTGTCCATTATGGTTAGCAATAATAAGCGCTGTTTTCCTGTCGCGTCGCGCCGCGCGCGGCCGGCCGGTGCGTCATCGCTATTGTTGAACAAATTCTATGTTTTAGCGTTGTCTGTGCTGATGACGTCATGACGTCAGCTTGATAACGAGATGCGCTCTACGCAGCTAATCGAATATTGGAATATAGATTCGAAAATTGGAATTTGTTTGGAAATAAGTTTGTCCCTATTTAGCAGCTGGAGTCGCCTCGGTTGCAGCCATATGGAATTCCAGATTAAGTATCAACATTCAAAAAAATTGGATTTGTGTCTAACTAAATGAACTTGACTATTAGTCTCTCAATTTCTTGCTGCGACACTGTCACTAGATTAATCAACAAATAAATTGTTAACAATAATATTTTTTCTAATTTTCCTCCACAGGCTGTCTCTATCTCTCCTTCTCTATGCAGCTCTAGTAAGCACTTCATAAAGAAGTTAATTCACACCCTCTAGAGATTACGCTTTTCGCACATTCAAAGAACATATTAAAAATTGTATAATTTTAATCCAAGTACATTTTCAGACCCGTCGTCTAATTTAGCAGATTTCTGTTCAGATTTTTAACACGTTCATTATTTTTTCAGTGCTTGCTGCCATCTGAGCTATTCAACAAAACAATTAGCATCTCTCTTTGATAGAGTTACGAGTATCTCTGCAAAATCAATCTCTACGTTTATCATTGTGATTTAACACTGTCTTTGGTAGAGATATCTTTATTGATCACTTTTCAAGGTCGACAGCGTATCTGCGACGTCTCAGATGTTGCTTATAAGCGATATTGGCCAGTCATTATTAGGTGGTCAATCTGCTTGTTCACCGCACCGATTTAATAAAAAACTTGTTTCTTCTCCCATTTGACAACAAATTACATGTATGTTCAATTCGAAACCATAATCAGTAACATAAAGTGGTTCATTCCTCATGGTCGAGCGTGTTTAAATTTTGTGCAGGTGCTCTAGGTATATACTAAAATTTAACTGTTTAATATGTTTATGAAATTGGAATCCAATTAGACATAAGACACTGGACATTGAACATCGGATATTGCACATGGCCATAAGCGACATCTAGCACTCGACTGCGCCTCGTTTTACAAACAAGCGCTTGTGGTAAAATGGTTACCAATATATGACAGATTGCATAAACTACAATTTGAAGATTTAAATCTGGGTGTACAAAAAGCACTTGAGCAAAACGCTGGAGTGACTAAGCTTGATCAAGTACTTAACAAGCACATCAAAACAAGCATTAAAGTTGAACCCATCACGGAGATATTCACCGATAATCATCTGAGATGGTACGGCCACGAGATGACGAGGGTTGTGAAAAAGGCATTGGTAATCTCGGACAACAAGAGGCGTAGAAGTCGCACACAGGTTACCTGGTGGTTCACGGCATCTAAAGACTTAAAACGAACTAATGACTGACAAGCCAGGACAGTTCGTTCTGTGGAGCCTTAGAATAACATATCGCAAGGAGAAAGAAGAGGAAATTTAACTACGGTAATCTAGGTACCTAGGTGTGTTTGAAGGTGGAATGACTCTGCATGTGCAGAGTCAGCCTGATACGAGGTGGTACCACCATTTTATACGTATTTTTGTCCCAAAGCAGCAATGTGATGAAGGGTAAGAGAGACAGGGTAATTATTACCTGCACATGAGGCACATCATCTAACTCCTCAAGATCAGCAGCGCATCGAAATCTCACTAATAACATTATATTGAAGTAAGATGTCTATGGGCAACGGCGATTACTTACCATCAGGTGGCACGTTTGCTCGTCTGCTGTACTTTTACAACAAAGAAGGTGTTTATGTCCTTCGACCTGCAGTTCAATTGAGTGTAAATATAAACATGATTTGCCACAATTCTCATTATCTTGAATTAGTCAAGTGTCAGCATTACTCCCATATGTCGACGTTGTCGCCATGAACGATTATTAGAGTTGATTAGTCGCTACTCTACACTTTACTGTGGAATAGCTTCTCGCTACTCTACACTTTACTGTGGTATACTAGTATTGTAAAATAAAAAACTCTGTCAAAAGGGGGCCATTGGTAGTTTTGTATTCTGTAGGTAGACGTTTATGGAGACCTCTTACTTTTTTCTGGTCACCATCAGATCCTCAAGGGTCCAGATGTGGGAAAGTCGACGACGTGGGACGATCATACTCCAACATGCCAAGATGCTCCAAGATCTTATAACCACAGATCCAATTTTCATCTGACATGGCTTCATTCAAAAAGTTAGACCTGCGGCGCCTTAAGGTGGGGGACGCTCCGAGCTACGCCCTACGCGGAGCTCGGCCTTCGGCCTCGCCATGGCTTTCCTAGTTCCACATCACTTACATTTATTATTTGACCGTTATCTTTAAAAAAAATTATCTTCGACTTCGCATAAACGTTGTCTTAGGATTCCCTACGGCTTTAGTTCGAAAAGACTCCATCTAATTATAGTTTCGGAGGGCTGATAATCTTCAAATTCTTTCAGTTTCAAACTGTAAAATTGAAGTTCGCTTACTTTTCATCATCAGATCATCAAGGTTTCAGATGTCGAAAACGCACCATGAACCTGAATATTACCGTTCCAAAAATCCCATCTGACATCAAAGATACTCTAAGATCTTGGAAATCACTGGTCCAATTTTTATCTGACCTTGCTAAGAACACTCTCGACAATATTCTCTATTAAATAAAAACAACCGGGTCCAAATTGGACCATCCCTCCTCAAGTTATGATGACACAGACAAACGTGTCAAACTTATAACCCAACCTCGATCGGTCGGGGGTAAAAAAATATTAAGTACCATTTAATTCCACAATGTAACGACGGTTTATATTCTTGCTCAGGGTATATTTTGGGTTTACACGAAACCAGAGCTGAGGACTTCAACGTTTACTGTAGGCCAACAAACGGGGGCCAACGGGGCAATGGTAGAGTACTGAGAATCGACGACGTCGTAGCCTATACAGTACCAGTACCTCCCTTCTATTTTACTTCTCCGCAAGCAGTGAACCAAGTTCGATTGTGGTCGAAATTGTTCTTATACCCCAAATAGCAGTAGGTACATACTGGAGGGATGAGGGATGTTTCATGTTTCTCTGTCCAATTGTTTCATCATCATCATCAGCCTATTGTCTGGTTATTTTGTCTGATTGTTTGGGACTTTTGGAGTTGTTTTGGACTTTGTTTATAACTGTTTCGGTCATTGCTGTGTGTGAAATAAACGTATTACTTACTTACTTACTTTTTTTTACTTCATATTATGTCATTAATGGATGATCCGATTTTGGATCTAACTAACTCCTAACTCTTAGGGATCCGTAGTCCAAAGAGAAAACGGAGACGCTCAGCCGTCAAACAACCGTTTGTCACGACCGTGTAGCTATTAATGGGAATAAAATACAGTCTTCAAAATTTCGCATATTTGAAACATTTATATTTTTATGTAAGTACGAGTATGTACTACGAGTATATATTATGTATGTGTTTTTAACCCAAAATCGAATATATCGACGTGAGTTTGTATTTAATTTTAGAGGATTTTTATTAAATAATCCTATACAATGGAAGGGAGTTGTTTTTTTTGTGTGTGTCTGCTCGGAGTTATCAAGACAATTCTTGAATTTCTCAAAAGAATCTTTTTAGTATTTTAGGTTTAGACTAATTGTGGGGTAGTGTGTACCTACGGTCTAGTAAATACAGCCATAAATACTCGGCACGAACTCTACACACGCCTAAGTTAAGACTTTCAGAGAAAAGATGTTTAATGACAGAAATCGACTCTCTAGGTATATTTTTCCATTTAGGTAACTATATATATTTTTAATTTAGCTTCTATATTTGATAGATAGTTTCATCATACTTAGGTAGTTTCAAAACTCATAAAGTCTCGGTGACGTTTGTCGTTTCTGCGTCGTTTATTTCTTGCAGAATAAACGCGTCAGAATCAGAACTCTGCCTTATTAAAATTCGGCATTAGAGTTCTAATTTCTCGTTCCATTTCGCGCAGCTAGTCAGCCATATCAATAAATGTCAAGCCAGCAAGCCATGTAGAGCGATATCGAAAATAGCCAGACGTATTCCGCAGTCGACGCCGAAAGAGGGCGTCGTTTTCATCTCGTTTTCATTATAATTTCGCGAGTTCCGGCGAGGACCTAGAGTCGAGAATGTAGAGTTCGTATCGCGCTCCCGTTGTTTTCCTCGACGCTTTATCTCTCTCTTGCCTCTCTGCTCTTTGACATTAGCTGACGCACACGACCTCAGCCCCGGTGTCGACCTTACACCGCTAGCATTAAGGTCGTAATTCCAGCAGCAACGTTCAAGTTCGCCTTGATTTTGGACTCAATAGGCGAGATTCGGGAATTTTTGGCTCTACTGAATAGATGAAACAAATGAGAATGGAAATTGGTAGTGACTGTAGACTTTTAATTACGTAATGTGCCCCGTAATGTAGGTCATATACCTATACATCGAATATCAATTTGTTGTATTTTATATACCTACCTACAATCAGCTCTACCTACATCGTGTGTAGGTAACTTACCCTGACTCTACCTAAATCAGTGCAAAATTTTGCCATATTTGCGGCAGAATTGGCATAAATTTGTAGTGTTAATGAAACTGCTATTACAGTGCCGAAACGCGGCGTCCGAATCAGCGAAGACGGAAACTGGCCGAGAGTGTGTTTGGAAATAGTCAACAAGGCTACTCAAGGCTAGCGTATATTTCGGCAGTGTATGTGAAATGCGGGCGCGCGGCGGTTCGGCGGCGTGCGGCGTGCGGCGGGCGTCGCGCCGGCGGCGACGTCGCGATTGTCAAACCGCTGATCGCTGCGGGCCCCGAGCGCGCGGCCGCTGACGCAACGCGCGACCTCTTTGTTTGTCCGCGAGTCCGCGCGGCCCCACGGACGCGGAATGTCCGCGGCTGCGGCCTCGCGGACCCGTACGGCCCGCGCTCGAGTAATTACGAATGTCAAATGTTATCGCACGCAACCGTCCGCCGCGCCGCCGTCCGCACTCCGCTGCGCCGCTCTTCATAATAATAAAACCTGATATTTAAAACGGAACGTCCTTCTAACGCCGTGTAGTTGCGCCGACGCCAATCTACGATAATAATAAGCCGGGCTTCGAGATAGCACTGCGCTAAAGCGCTGCTAGAATTCGTACGGTTAGACGGTGCTACGCTTCGTAGCGCTACAGCGCTGCCGACGTTCGCTCCGTAGCGCTCACATAAGTACGGCCAGTTCTATGCGCGCCTGTATAGCTATTAAATGTATATAGAATATATAGTAGTAATCGCTCGACGCAGCGGTATTATGTCGGAAATATACCGGACGCGCCGCGCCTCAAGCCGATTCACTGTTTTCGGATTTAGTTTGTATGGGAAGTTTAAATTACGTTTTTTACTCTTGTGGAAAGGGCTATTGAATTGGTTCTTTTGGTAAAATATAAAGTAGAAGGTAAGCTTTCCTTGAAGCGGTATGGGGTTTGTCTCAGGGCTCAAGTTTAGAAAAAAAAAAGTCGACCAATATTTTCTTGAAACTGCTTGAGCCCATCTAATTAATCATAGTTATTGATTATACAATCTCAATATATTTACTAGTAGTGTATTTAACTTTTAACTACTACTACTATTAACAATGCTCAGAACACTACAGTGAGTTTGTGAGAATAAAGACTAAACCTGCTAATAGTATTTTAATTACATTACTGGGATTTTTAATGACGTAAAACTATGTATTTGGATACGGATAAATGGGTAAAGATTAATTAGGGCTGAGTATTGTACTAAAAATAGAATTATCAGAAGTTGACAACGATATGTTAACAATAAAAATGTCCAATTATACTATTAATAATCATTAATTTTTGTTTCATCAATTACAGTTTATTTATAGTTATTGTTATTTTAAAAAAATCATCAAAACTTTTGAAAACATTACTATTATACATATCATAATTGAGTATGTGGTTACTGTAAGTTTTACAGTAACTATTATAATTAAATATCTGTGAAATGTAAAAAATGTTTAAAGATAAAATAATAAAAGAGATGTGAAATCGTTTTATGAATTATAGAACGACTTTTTAAAAAGTAAAAAGAAAATATAAGCAAAATGCCTAAAATCAACGTCTAAAGTGCAAATTGCCTTAACAAAGTAAGTATTATTTTACTACGAAGGCGTTATGGGTTTTAGTTAATTTGCTATTTATCATTTTGCGTTTTTGATCGTTCAATCATAATCCAATGATTTTGGAATTGAAACTATAGTGAGACAATTCAAATATGTACATAAATAAGTTTACGGATTACTCACTGTTGAAAGTCAGAAATCCTCTGACTAGTTTCGGCCTGCTTAAGGAGAGTACGAAGGGCCAGTCTAGCTGCCTGCCTAGCTTGAGGACTTCCAACTTTCATCAATTAATAATCCGTAATTATTCACATATAATTCAATGAAATAAATATTGAGAATGAATCATTATTCTCATCGTCATTATCAAAGTCGTTATATGTATTGTTCATTTAGAAATTGGCAATAAAAATCCTAATTATAAACTGAGTAAATGAAAAACCAAATCGAAGTACTTTGTAGATAGATATTGTCTCGATTTTTTAAAATTACGAATGACTTAGGTCTAAAGTTATTCACCATACATAACTGGACCCAATTTTGGTTACAAATTGCAGCGGTGGTCCATCAACCTCGACCCTCAACAAAGCCTTGTCTAGAAGTAGTTGGTATCGATCCATCATGTATGCGCCGCCGCAGTGTCGACTCTTGTTTGGATCCATGTTCGGTGTAAATACAATGTTAAAAAAACTGTTAAAAAAGAATGTAAGTAAATCTTTGTTGGTTTTTTCTGCTTTGTTTATCAAAAACATTGTTCGAAAAAAGTATGAAGTGCATTTTTAAAACTGTAAATTCCTAGGGATACAAACCGCATTCGATAGTTTTTTAAGAAAAAAAGTGTTCATAAGATCATTTTCTACCCGAAAATAAGATTGTTGTAGACTGACAAAATAATAAAAATCCAGAATGACTGAGCGCTAATAATTTTTTAAATATTTTTGTAGGTATAGGTAATTGAAGATCGACTGGCTGTTGTTTAATTTTTATTATGAATGAACGTCAATTGAAGATTCAACAAAAATGGTATAACTACTGTCATCACCCCAAAGGTTATGCTTTTTAATTTGATTACGAAAATAGAAGTTAATGCCTACATTTCATTCTTAAAATATTTTAGGGCTCTATTTTCAAAGGCATGTAGCAAGCTAAACTTGAAAAATACATATATTTTTAAAACTCTTATTAAAATTGTTTAAAATTCTCGGCAGCTCGATAAAATACCAAGTCATATCTGCTCAAACAAAAATATTTTCCCCAATTTTGATATACAAACTCTATACGCAAGCAGATTTCAACAAGGAAAAACACAAATATGCAATCGGCCCGAGGCGCGGCGCGTCCCTCAGTCGGCTATAGCGTGGCCTTATAGATGGTTGTTTGCGCTCACAGAGTGCGGTGAACAGCGCTCACCGGCGCCGCGCCAGTGTGCGGGTACACGGACAGGCGGCGCACACAGGCGCGCCGCTCACAGTCGCGGCAGTGTGCGGGTGCGTTCCGAAACCGCTCTCTATTCTATCTATGCGAAGGCGTCGTATCGCCGCGTATAGCGGGCACGCTCGGGGCGAGGAATTTAGAGGCGGGGGTCGTATCGTTAATTGTTATGAAGTTGATTTCGGTCCTGAAATTCCGAAATTGGTATTTTGAAATGACGCCTCTTTTTCGGTAATTGCAACTTTGGATTTGTCTTGTAGAGCTAGGCTGTTTGATCTTCTATAATTCTTTCTTCATTATAGTGGATATCGTCATGAGATTTTGTCATTCTCATTATTGGGAAAGATTCCCTTTATGACTAGAGCTTGGGTCGAGCATGCATGAGTCATCCACATCATAATTCATAATCCGCCACGTGGTCCAGTAAAGTTTTTTTCTTCTAGAAATCCATGTTTCCTCACCATTCTTTCCTTCAAAGTTCGAAGCAATTCCTAAAAAACACGTGAAAAGCGGAAAGGATAAACTCATTGACAGAGCAAAACATATGTTTGGTTCGTCGACGGCGTGTTATCAATACGCCTTCTGATAACGATGTAAATTGAACCGTGGCGCGGTAACCGAGAGTTTAGAGTTGCGATATTACACTCAGGTAGAGCAAAGCGGCTGACTGACAACTAGGCTAGCGTCGATCCGTTGACCGTGCTGGGGTCTCCAGGTCATGGTAGAGTCATTGAGTTGACTACAACAGTAACCTCACAGACTCTACATTATTAAAATTGTACAAAAAAGTGACAGAAATTGGAAGAATTCCTTTAAAATAGGTATGATGAAATGTTTAGTAGAGTTCGTCAACTTTTGAGTTTATTAAGGTAGATATATATGTTATGGACCAAATGATTAATAGGACATTATTCATATTGTCCAGACAGTTTGAATATTGCCCAAAATAAGGCGGCAATATGATAATAACAAAGATAAAGGTTAGCTGGAAGAAATCCGAATGAGATAAGCCCGCCTTTGTACATAATTTAATGTTTTTATTTTCTGTGTATTTTTTGTGTGTGTACAATAAAGAGACTACGATCGATCTACAAACAAAGATAAGTCGAAGGAGCCCCCCCGGCTACGCGGAGTACGTTGCATGGTTGTCATAATGCAACCTAACATAACCTACAATGTCCGAGACGGTTTCTTGCTTGCTTATTGTATGGTTAGTGGCCAAGCTATTTGTCAGAGTTGTTCAGGCCGCCCGTAGGCCTCTGACATGGCTTAACGACTGCTGACGAACGACAACAACCGGGACCGACTGCCAAATATGCCACTAGCGGTCACCCATCCAGGTACCGACCGCGCCAACGTCGCTTAACCTGCACGATCACTTTCGGACCGTGCTCGCAACTAGGCTACGTGCTCCTCAAGAGCTCCTTGAGTTTATTAAGGTAGATATATATGTTATGGACCAAGTGATTAATAGGACATTATTCATAATTTCCAGACTGTTTGAATAATGCCCAAAATGAGGCGGCAATATGATAATAACTATGGCTGGTCAAACTGTCGTTAAGGGGGCACAAAGATAAGTCGATGGACTACGCGGAGCTCGTTGCGTGGTTGTCATAGTGCAACGTAACATAACCTACAATATCCGAGTCGGTTTCTGTGACATATTGCCCAATTCGACTTGTCATTATTCATACTGCCCGGGCATTATAAATAGTGCCACCATTAATCACTTGGTCCATGACATATACATACTTTCAATGTCTAGATGATTTTCACATCCCAATATTACGTGTACGTATATAGATATCCTTAGAAAATACCTTTTGGCCAGCACCGGGATTGAAGTGAGATAGCGCATAGCTCTACCTGCCAACCGTGCAGCGTGTAGTCAGGTGATAAAATGTAGTTATACAATGCACGTCACATGTCAATGATCTCACAGCCTTGGGAATACTGTGCGCAATGTATTCATAATTTTTTAACTTACGCTGAGTGGTAGAGTAGCTTGACGATCGTCTATAAAACCGGCTAATTTCCGTAGAGCTCACGTAATGCCTTCAGAAGAGATGGTCATAAAGTGAGTTAGTGAGCAATATAGGTTAATAATTGATTTAAAATGTTGAAGTTAACTAAAATATTGTGTACCGATTGTACCGTTTTAGTTTGATTTGGTACTCATAATTATAAGCAAATACATCTTATTTATTTTACATCTATATTTTAATTTCAATGAAGCAAGCCTCTAAAAGTACAGTAAAATTATCTATTCTAGTCCATGTAGGTATTATATTCTAAATAGCCTTTCTCTACAACCAATTAATACTTATATTTTTGTACTTCATATCCTATCTATTACCTATATTTCATAAATGGAAGAGTCACAGAAACTTAAAAGAAAAACACCAAAGGACACAATTATTACGTCCGAGAACGAACCCGGAACCCCTCAGATTACGGCTAGGCATTGTGCCAACTGCGCCATTGGCGCTCTGGTCACATCGACGCGCCCGTAAAATCCTACCCGCAGTAGAGTCACGACGATGTCGTACGATCGAATATTTGAGTCGAGTTTTACCTCCCGCTCAATCGATAACTGTGATTGAAGGTACAACACTAGCTAGTGAAACTAAACTCTATCCTGAATAGCTCTACCTCATAGTTTTCAAACGAATATTTAATAATTGTAAAAAAGGATTATCTGATTTAATGATGCACAAATGTAGCTGCTATCAATACCTGAATCGTAATTATACCACCAGTGGTAGAGTTGACCGTCATGACCACGATGCCACAGGAAGTATTACTATATGTTCTATACACAGAAGCCACAGGTCAAACCCAATATGTCAAATAAATCATGAATCAACGTGTGATTCTGTTAGGCTGCGAATTAATCGAGAAATTTGACGGATGGTACACTTTACCGCTAAATCGTCGCCATCAGGGTCCTAATGAAACTTATGCGACACATTCGTACGATTGTGTCAAGAAAACATAACAAAAACTTATTGCGACAAGGTTCCATGTGCATAAAAGGTGTCCAAGAGGAATAACCATTGTACCTATATATTTTAAATGTAAGTAGGTACGTACCATTTAATTAAAATATTTATGTAATAATGGCAAATATTAGAAACAATTAATGAATTAATACATTTTATTGCACGAAAACTGAGTGTGAAACAATGCGTGTTAGTACAATCTAAGCGATCTTATGGCTCTTTCAGATAACCTTTACAAATTAAAAATATATCTAGATGTCTCGTCGAGACGGGACTCGAACCCACACCTCCGGCTTAACCGCAGCCTGGCGCGTTAAATGAGGAATAACTAGGTAGCTTAATTTCTTCTTCTTTTGTACTATGAGGTACTTGTACTTGGAAAAACTGAAACCGAACGAAAGTTTCAGCCGCCACCTATACATACACTAGTGATCGATTCGGTACAGTACAATCCACCGTCTCTACCGAATTATTGGATCGATTTTGGCCGTTCTATTATTAATCTATGCTTTTATAGACTTTAGTTGACAGTGGATATTCATATTTTAAGGATTCTAGTCCACCTGAAGTATTTACGTAGACTTTTTAATACCATATAAATCAATAAAAATATAGGTACATACAATATCTTCACACTAAGACTCTTACGGGCTAGGTAGAGAGAATGGAGCACCATGAATCTGTGTCTATATTGCAAATATAATCAAAACTGTTGACATGTAGGTACTGGATTTTTTAATAACCTTTGTCATTTAAATCGACTTAAAAATGATCCAAAGTGACAGGCAAACAAACAATTTGTTTTGTGAAAAATTCAAAATGGCGTCGCCGCAATGACGTTACGTTCAAACGCGGGGCAACGCGCCATTCTCCACCAAAGTCAAGTCGGTCGGCGCTGGCGGGTAGGTCGCCACCTACCTACTCGCTCCACGTCACGCCTCGCTGCTTGGGAAATTTTCCCGCTCACTGCTGAGTCGGCCGACTCTAGGGTTGCCAGCTTCATAGTATAAAAATGGGGTCTTACTGACTGGTGGTAATCTTCCAATGGAAAAGCCTTGGGTGGGATTTCTTGTGATGAGACTTCTTTTTAAGTTTTGACAGCTCACTAGTGGTTCCATTACCCTAAATTGATTTGAAAGGGAGATGGATATACATACACATACTAATAAGATAAAGACAGAAGATGTGTCGTGTTCCATGTGTCGAAATTAAGCATTTTCTTTAAACAGAGTGTAACAAAATCGAACACAGGCACCGATTTTGGGGCGACACTCGCAACATACTCACAACGCTACCCTCACTCGAACACAATCTAGCATATGAGTGAGCGTGACAGGTTTCATTGTGTTTTAACTTTACATTAAGCGGCCACGCCGGTATCGACAGTGACCAGGAAAATGAGCATTGCTCGGTTTTAATGTATAACCTGTCCAGAAATATAAAGACCCTCGCCTTATTGCGCAATTATTATGGTATTTTTCATAGCGAACTCCATAACACAGATGATTAAACTACCAATGAACAACTACCATCTTCATTGCTTGGTTTATTTTTATTTATTTATTCTCTATTTTATACAATAATACCTACACATACCTTCCTGTATTCTAATGCATAATTTAAAAATTAAGTACCTTCCTTCGTTTACCAATATTTTACTTCTGTTTATTAATATTTCCGTTATTTATTTATATGTTCCGGTAGTGTATTATTAGGGAGTGATCCCTGGCACTCAGGGGATGCCTGATAATCAGCGCCGCAGTGCTAAAAGCGCTTCGGCAACAGGCTGAGGCAGTCCCCTTTTTCCGATGCTGCACACCACCTTCATCAAACTTAGTTACTTTTACTTATTTATTTGTTTTTGTAATATATTTGTTTAATATTATTTTTGTCTTCTGTACCTAGTTATTTGTATGTGTGTCGGAAATAAATAATCTTTCTTTCTTTCAATGACGCCCTCTTTACAGGGTTTTTATATTCCTGGTCAGGGTATATGGAGAATAAAAAAAATCTGAAACTAAATTCAAAATTCACCGAGTGATAAGGACAACGATTTCAGAAATTCTGTAATAAAAAAATTCAAAATTCTGATAAAATCAAAATGTACTGAAAACAGTGCATTATTATTATTAGGGATATCAACAGAATCAAGCTCACTTATTTTCATCACATCACAGCAAAGACATACAGCAGCACAGAAAAAAAGAGAATTATTCGAACGAATAGATTTTTCAAAATCGAGGATTGAGTAAGACATATCAGCACAGAGAAAATCTGGATTATTCGATTGAATCGATTCTTCAAAATTGAATCGTAGGTAGTTAGACTAAATACATAACTTCATTTCTTGTTATTTTTTAAACTTCAAACGAAACAAAATTACGGTTACTTATGTACTATGTATGTAAGATACAGAGACTTACTTAAGATTATTGTATTGGTAAACCTAAATGAAACCTCTCGATACCATTACGAGTACTTTTTTATTTACTAAAATATTATCCGGGAAACCCCGGGCAAATAGTCTCTACCCCGGAATCTTTGATACAAAAAGTCCCCAACTAAGTTCTGGGAACACTGTCCAGAAAACCAGTGTAGCGTACTGCTGGCAGCCCTGCGCGGCTCGAGCCCGAGCTGCTCGAACTGGCTCGAAAGGCTCGAAACGCTCGAGCCAGTCGAGCCGGCTCGTAATTGTCATGAAAGAACACTCGCATCGTTCGCCGAGCGCTGTCGGGCGCGCGTTCTCCTTTCGCCACAGTGTAGCTAATATCAGTGTCTCTGGATAACATTTTTGGTTGTATTTTTTCTCAACGCCTGCAATTTTTTTAGTAGTTATAAGTTTTGCGAAGATTTGTAGGGGCAATATAATATTATATTGTTACAAAAGATTATACGTTATTCTCGGTAACAATACATAAAAATTGTCATTAAAATTATACCTAATCACTAGTAATCACTCTAATCAGCGACCATTATATGTATTTGTACAACTATAAGTTCATCTAAGATGGTTCCTCTGTCTACCCCCTCGGGGATTATGGAAGTGAGAGATATGTTTGTGTAAGTATTAATATCAAATATGTGAGAATTTATTCGTAATTTTCTTTCCAAAATTGTAGAAATAAAATAGAATAATGAATAGCTATGTAAACGATCATATCCAGTATTTTGTACATCTGATTCCCGTAGATACGGCCATTTCATTAGAGTCTATAGGGATATCTTCAGGTATAAGGTTATTTAGGTTTTTAATAAGTATCCTGACTCTACTACGCTACGAGTTTTATGTACGACTCACATATAAAAAGCCAGACCCACTAACCAACAAACATATAGGTATAGGTAGATAGACAGATATATAGATATATGTACGAAAAGCACGTTCTATCCGTAGAATAAGATTCTATCAAACAAGCCTGGAATTAATGAAAATAATGATGTATCCCGTAGAATAGCTACGCCATGACTACAACTGCTTAGTACTTTACAAAAGACATCAACGGGTGCTATTACGACTGCAAATTAAAAGTAATTATTATCAGATTTTTTTATATACTTTTAGTTACCTACCTACCTACTTGTAACTTTTTTTACCAGAAGAGTTTAGGTCTTCAGGCCTCCTCTTTTTCCTCCCCTGGTGAAAACCACTGAAACAAAGGTAAATATCATTCAAAAGAAATGGAAAAATATAAAATACATTAACGCTTTAAATAGAAAAATAATTCATTGTTTTTTACTCTGTGGCGGCGGCGTAGAGGCGAGCGGCCGCTAGGTGGCAGCACATAGCTCGCTATTCACAGTGTATATTATTTACTGCGCGTATATATGTATGTCGTTATATAAGTGAACAGAAAGCTACGTTCGGTCGGCGCGGCCGGCGACTGGGGGGAAGGGGGGGGGGACCGACCCACGCACACAGACGGAGGACGCCCACACGCGCGGCGCCCCGTCCGTGTGTATCGAACGACAAGCGCCAAGCAACCACCTCGACTCGGCGTATTCTTATTATTATGAAAGGAGAAACGCTTTTTGTAGGGCAAGAACTAAATTTGTATTACCGTCGCCGATAATACAGATCGTAAACGCATTTCAGTGCGCTGAAGTTACCGGCGTCGCTCATAGATGTCGCGCTTCCGATGTCACATTTGCTTCCAGATTTTCCGCGAAACTTTCCGTGTTGGGATTGGGACGGTTTAGAATTTACCGCCACTGGGTAAGCGTGAAGTACGGGGCGACTAACCCGAATCACGAACTCTGCTTGGCCAGAATACCCTTCTATACATGTGTAACAAAAACCCCTAGTCTCTTCCCGAAAGGGGGGAACGGAACAACTTTCACTATGGGGCCACTCTGAAATAGAGAAAAAAAACAGCTGTTCCATATAACCTACAACACGACCGAAACGTATGAAACAACTGGGTTTTTTCGCGTTTTCAGAATTGGCGCCATAGTGAAAGTTGTTCAGTTATGGATACTGAACAAGAAAGAGCCGAAAGGGCTCTTTAGGGGGTTTTTGTTACACCCGGTATATAAATCTGTCGCCAAATATCTTCGCTTCGGCGTTGAAGTCAACACAAGATGGAGATCTTCGGTAGGCCTTATCGACACTATACCAGGTGAGATTGAGCTCAAACACGGGTTTAGACGTATACCCTGACCAGAACTAAAAAAAACTCGCCATATTGCGGAATTAGACGGTACTTTTTTTTCATAACGAACTCCATAATGAGATTAAAAACTACCAGTGGCGCCCTCTTGATAGGGTTTTTTCCTTGTCGGGGTGTAAATAAAAAACTTTCGTCCTAAAACCTAGCATCGTACATCGATTCCGGGGGTGACCCCTAAATTTAAAGTAAAAACTAAACGAAACTGTTATGCTCACACATACGAGTATTCTAGGTATAAGAGGAAGGGTGACGACGTTTTGTTTACCGAAGATGACACCCAAGAATCGGTGCTATACCTACGTGGTTAAAGTTCGCGTCAATTTAACAAAGCCGTAATGAGATGCATAATGACGCAGAGTTCAGGAGGCCAATTCTCAAAAACGGGATATACCTAATATCGAAACTCGATAAATATCCCGTCTCACATGTCGATTGTGAACTGAATTGTTGAAATGGCAGCTTGAAAATTCTTTCTATAGCGTTAAGGAGTATAATGACCATTCACGTTAGTATTAAAAATGGCTTTATTTTAATTTATATTTTATGTAGGTACTTGATATTTTGTACGCCTTTTAACAGGCTGAATACTTTGACATTAATCTATTTTTAAGATCTTTTACATTATTCTGTACAGTATTCTGACAAATAAAGTATATTGATTTGATTTGATTAAAAATATCACGTAAAATATCGACTGCTAAAGATCACTCGTTGCATGTCGATCGGTGATAATGCGAGAATAGCAAACAGTCCCGTCCTTCGATCCCCGCCATTTTTTTCGTTATTTATCTACGGTGATATTTATATCACTTCGTGAGAATTGGCCTCCAGGTTGTTCGTTCGGGTCATACTTCAAAGCTTCATAGGTCTCTAACCGTTTGAGGTTGACTCACTGTCCTATCACGCTCTTTCTTAAACAGGAATTGGTGCAACTGAGAGTGACGGCGACTTTTAGTTTTAACTTTTTAAGTTTAGAAATGTCATTGAGAATCGCACTTAAACAATAATACAGATCGTACAGTCGACAATAGATCATCCTACCCAAAACGTCAAAATTTGAGAATATGACATGTATCATATTGCGTAGGTATAAGGTTGAGATTTAATCGAAGGTTTTTGACAGATGGTATACTATAGCTTGTGGTGGACTGTATGTATCATAACAGGACCGCGTTACTTAACCCAGCAATACGATAAATTAACAAGAATGGCCGCCGTATTTTTTATAATATTGCCGAATTAAATGGTACTATGGAATTAAATTGTAGGCGTCGGTGGCCTAGTGGCTAGGATGCCGGACTCCCATGCGGGAGGTTCGGGTTCGAAACCATGAAATGCCATGTACCAATGAGTTGTCTTCGTACATTTACCGACTGCTCTAACGGTGAAGGAAAACATCGTGAGGATACCTGCATGTCTGAGGAAATTAAAAGTTTCCGAATCCGAGTGAAATCCGCCAATCAACACTGGGCGTGCTCGGTGGATCATGACCCGTACCCCCCTTGTACAAGAGGAGGCCTGTGCCCTAACAGTGGGGACATTAATAGGCTGATGATGATGATGAAATGGTACAATTTTTTTCATGGAGAACTCCATAACACAGATTGTAAAATGTAAGTAAAAAATACCAACGGCGCACTATTGCCATGGTTTTAATATTCCTGGTTGACGATTATTTTATTATAGTGATACCTATCGTTTGACCTTTTGCATAGTTGGTGCTGCATCCGCCTTCTGTGTAAGAGCGTGGACACATCACCACGGCGCGGCGCCGCGCCGTGATGATGTTTTGCCGTGTACGGTGCGCCGCGCCGGCTCACGGCGCACCCGCTCGGCAGTTGATGTTGTATTTCCTCTTAAAATGACCTCCATCATGGTTCATTAAAGAAAGGTATGGATTCACCCAATATTTTCTATGGTTCTGTTTTTTCTTCATTCGTCGTCTTAGCAATAACAGGAGAAGAATACGTCTTTCGCGGTCCATATCTAGACAAAAACTGCAAGTTTGAGTACACGTTTGAACCGATGGTTGCTGCCTTGTGCCGGCGCGGCGCACCGTACACGGCGTCGTGCCGTTTCACGGCGCGGCGCCGCGCCGTGGTGATGTGTCCACGCCCTTAGAGGTCACAGGTTCGATTATGGTCGGAGAGGTGCTTGTGCAGAAAATGCGGGTATTTTTTTCAAGGTATGTTTTATTGTGTCAGTTAAATATGTCAGTTTAATAAGCATAGATTGCGTGATAAGTATCTTCATCTACATTAAATATTAATGTTTTTTTTTGTAAATTATTTTATAATGTATTTGGCTAAAATGTGATTCTATTCTGTTCTAAATATGATACATAGATTTCCAGTATTATGCCACGAATGTCTTGGTTTTATTAACCCGTTGCACAAAGCATATTTAAAGTAATAAGTACCCCATTAAATCGAGAGCCATATGAACTTCTGTAGTTGCAGCTGCTTTAATGGAGATTTAACTAACTACAGACGGTAAGTTTGTGCAACTGTCGGTAATTATAGCTAACTAACGTTAGAGTTAGTTAAGTGATTTATTGGCATTATGAAGAAAACTGTTATTTCAAATGATAAATATATTTTGAAGCCACGTGGCGTGCCTAATACACTTGACCTCTAACGGTGAGTTGCAAGAAATGTTCTTAATGTTAAGAAGTTTCGTGCAACTGACGGTAAGTACACCATCTGATGGTGTAATTATTCCACACAGATTCTGTCAAACTACAAATCTTTGCCATGTCCGCGTAACATGGTTTATTTCAGGTACCTAGGGCGATCCATGAATTTTTAGTGAAATAGAAAATAAAATATATATATATGTTTATTTACAACTTTTCAAAGTATTCCCGCCGTTGACTAGCAATTTTTGGACCGCCCCACGTATACAAATGACGTTTTGGATGTGCAAATAGTCAGACGCCACAAGCCTAGAGTACTATCGGAGTGGTGGCGCGGCTAGTTATTTCGATAACAATGTAAAATATACCCTAACGTCATTAAAATACGGTTCAAAATAGCATGTCAATATCAAACGAATCGGGCGGCGCAAAGTGGCGCGAAGCACGGAATCCCAAGATACCATACGAACCGTATTTTACAGTCACCACTCTTCTAATAGAGCGTCGGTGGCGTCGTGGCTAAGATGTCGGACTCCCATGCTGGAGTCCCGAGTTCGAAACCAGGCATTGCCATGTACCAATGAGTTTTTCGGTTTTTTCGAAAGACGTACATTTACCGACTGCTCTGACGGTGAAGGAAAACATCGTGAGGAAACCTGCACATTGAGATAACCAATGTGTGAAAGGGGGAAGACAATGACAAACCACCCCATTAAATTTGCCACGAGAGTCGTTCTATGTGATTAATTCCTCAGAATTGCCGCGACCCTCAGCAATAAGGATTACGACTTAGAAAAAGAACTCTAACTAATGGACGCAAGGTCATAATGGTCATAGACCAACTCGCAGTGCAGTGCAGGTTCGATTCTCGCCATTTTTCTTGTCTAGTCTGAAATCAGTGGGTTGATTTGAGACAAGTAAAATTAATTGACTAAGGTCACAGATGGAGGGGGGGGGGGGGGGGGGGGGGGGGTATGAGGGTGTTCATAGCCTAGCCGCGAGTATGGTCATAAAGTGATCGTGCAAGTTGAGCTATGTCGGGCGAGGTCAGAACCAGGATGGGTGCCCCGCTAGTGGTAATCGTACCACTCAGATGAATCGTCATTTGAGCCCCTCCGTACCTCGTAGAGCACGTAATACAGACGTCGGTCCCGGTTGTTGGCGTTCAACAGCAGTAGTCAGAGGTCTACGGGTGGCCTAAGCAACTCTGACCATACTCGTAGGTTGGCCACTAACCATACGACAAACAAAAAAACAAACAAACAGGTCACAGATGCAATTATAATACGTGTCTACAATACATACTCGTAACTGCTCTCTAGCCTCAGCTATACCTACCTACACAGGTTCTTCTTCTTCTTACCTATAGTCGCAAACATACCCTCACCTCACTAATGAGGTCGCGATTCCACAGAATTAACCACACAGAGCGACTTTCTGGGAAATTTTAATGGGGTGGTTTACCATTACCTTTCCCATTTCACATACTCATTTCGTTTCACATTCTTCATTTCTTTATCTTATTGTTCAGGTTTCCTCAGGATGTTTGCTTTCACCGTTAAATCTTAGAAAAAAGTTGAAAAAACCGAAATACTCGCTGGTACAGTCGACCGCAGGTCAACTTACCCAAAAAGTCAACATTTGTGAATCTGAAAGAAACCGTGTTACGCTGACATAAGGTTGAGATTTGATCGAAGAAATTTGACAGATGGTATACTTTAGCTAGGGTCGACTTTACATGACATTGCATAGTTTCGAACCCGGATCTAAAGCATATGAGCCCGACGTCCTAGCCGCTACGCCATCGACGCTTAGTTTCTTGGTCAAAAACAATCAGGTTTCTCTGCAAGTTCCCCTTACCACGTTCATCTTTTGTAATCGTTCATTTCGTCCGAGTTTTTAGAGTTAGTCAACTCTACACGAAACTTAGCTCTGATAACATTACGAGTCTTCGCTTTTTATTTAAAAATAGCCTCTTCTTACTGAAGAATATGTGGTAAAAACTCAAAAGGTGTTTTATTTCAACAACTTTCGGATGTATTGGTCGGTATGCAACTTCAGAAAATACCAAAAAAAGGAGAGGTACTTGATTGCACATAAAAGTATAAAACTGGTGTCTTGTTTTTAAGTGCGATTTCTTCCAGACAACTTTAGTTAGACTAATTTTAGAAAGGAAACGGTAAGTTGTTGTCTTGCCGAATGCACGGTACGGTGACGCAATCACGCAAAGGTACATCTTGATCTGTGATTCTACAAAATGCACAAATACCTATTTTCAAAAGTAACTACCAACTAGTACCGACTCGTTCTCCTCATCACATTCTCATATAACACCACATTGGAAATATAGATAATATGGTCCATAAACCCAACTACGAAAGTACGAAACTCGAGCAAAATAGTTTTTGCGTCATGCCCGTCGACCGCCACGCAAGTTGAACGGCGCAGTGGGCGCCGGCATTTGGTACAAAGAACAGTTGTGTGGGTTTAGCACCGCGCCGCAAGGTGGCGCCACTGACATCCGCGGCCAGTTAAAAAAACGGCGCTATAATTTTAACAAGAAATTGTTTATTTTTTTCTCTTCTCCATGGTTCAAACAGAAATTTGTCTATTATCTATGGTTATGTGGATTGTGAGTCGGTGCATTCGTAGAGTTGAGTTGTCTATGGTCAAATTTTTGTGATGGTTGTGGTTGAGTTCGTGGCGGTGGAATTTACAACATAACCTAAACCTAGGTTTTCTTTCATTTCAGCATACGTGTTCATAATCACTTCAGGATATTTCTGTGTGATAGATTAAAAAATATATTTAGAGTATCGTATCTATTATATTACGCTGTTCAGTATGTTTTAACCATAGACAATAACCATAAACAATTTCTTGTGAAAATTATATCGGCCTTATAAAAATAGGAACGGGTCTATTTAAAAATAATAGGAACCTTTCCCGCCATAACGACAAAGATCAGGAATGGCCTTTACGTCAAGAAATCGAGAAATCACGAAACAAAACATCACTAAAGTTTCATGTTATGACTTTGAGAGTAAAGTTATTATATTACTTATATTTGCATCCCTTTAGTTAGACAAAGAAACAGTTGTTTGAATGTATCTGATAAATCAAGGTAAATCTAGCTGATCCTTTAAATACGGACTGCAGGTCTATTTCGTATTATCTTTACATGGAAAAGGAGTTTAAAAGTTGACCGATGGTGCATCCCTTTATCTTATTTTTGCGACCTGTGTCGAGGGTGCATTTCAATTAATTTATAAATACTTACAGTTTTGATAATCAAATGTAATAAAATGAGAACAAAATGATTTACATTATACGAGTACCTATAGCCAGTAGTAAAAATAGAAACGATTCTATAGATCTTCTAACTAAATTGTAGAGTATTTACAATTTAGGTACAGCTTTCAAAAACCTAATTGATTAGGTTTGTCGACTGAAAGAGTATATGTAACAACAAACATGAAATCTATTCTTCATGGCTCGCTAATCTTCATAACAACAACTTAGGCGTGGAGAAAAACCCAAAAAGATAATGGAAAAACAAAGGCCTGCTCGCGATATCGCTGATAATGTCGTGCACGCGCTCCCTGAGTGAGCGAATACACTGCCTTGTTCATATTCAAATACATCACACCCATTGCGGTTTTCACTATGATAGAAAACCGTAGCTATATATGCAAAGCGGTTGATGTAGAGCATTCAAGGAAATAATCGCAAAAACTAACGATCTTGAGACTCGACTTAGTCAAGATCCTTATTTTCAGATTTGAGTTTTCGTACATTAGAAAAGACTGAGTAGTTTTCTTAATATTTTACCCGATGGGCAGTTAACGGTATAAATACGTCATATTGCATCACAGTATGGTTGGTATTTTCATAAAATACGTCGGATCTGCCTAATTAGGAAACACTGCTTCTAAGAAAGTCATCATTAGAAATGGCTTTTAGAGTTGAGTCTATTAAATTCAAAGTACTTTATGTTCTTAATAAGTGCATGCCGTAAAGAAACAGTCGATCTATAGAAAGCAGAATTCAATTATAAACTACAATAATAGGTAAGTACGTAGGCAACGTTAAATAATTCCGGGAATTCTTGCTAAAATTGAAGAATTTCGTCAGGAAATCTCAACAAACAAAAAAAGAACCTTCCGGTAACATGGTAACGTATAGAAGCATGACTGCCACTTAGTTCTATGTAGGTACAACCAGTTGTGCGGTGGTTGTGCGTTAACGCGACAGCCCGTGAGCCCGTTCGAATTCATATTTTTAACCCCCGACCAAAAGGAAGGAGTGTTAAAAGTTTGACGCGTATGTCTGTTTTACTCAAGAAGAGATGATCCGATTTGGACGCGGATTTTTTATTTAACAGAGATTTTGTCTTATAGCCATGTCTGATAAAAATTGGATTAGGGTTTCCAAGATGTTGAAGTTCGAGTACCTACATTAAATTTACTGTCAGGTGGGAAGTCAAGGTTCCAAATTACGTCCAAGACGCGAAATGTCCAAGTCGTAAAATGTCCAAATCGCGAAACGACCAAGTCGTAAAATGTCCAAGTCGCGAAACGACCAAGTCGTAAAATGTCCAAGTCGAGAAATGTCCAAGTCGTAAAATGTCCAAGTCGAGAAATGTCCAAGTCGTAAAATGTCCAAGTCGCGAAACGACCAAGTCGTAAAATGTCCAAGTCGAGAAATGTGACTTTGCCCTCTCTCCCTCACACACAACTGTAGTCCATCAAGACTTCTAAATTTTTCAATCTCGACATTATCCGATCTTGACATTCTCCGAGTTGGACGTCTTGACATTTTACGATCTTGACATTTCGCGATGTATCGGTTATGCCCACTAACTGTACATATAAGTACGACATTTCCCCTCTAGCTAGAAAAAAGTCTCAAACTCAAGGACCCTGGCAACTCAGGGCCGCCCGACCCTTTGCTCAGACATGCGGCACAAGCACTAATTCCAGTTTATTAGACAAAATTTCTATTCCAATAATATACGAGTACCTACCGACTTTCCACAAAGTTTTCTTAACCTTCAAAGAAAATTGCAAATTCTAGATAAACCTACAATGCGAAAGAAATAAAAACAATACCTACATTAGGTACAGTAGGTACTTATAAACTTGAGTCAACACACGTACCAACACAATTATTATTTTTTGTATATATTGTGCCCATGGAACTTTGTACCTACGTACATCATCATCATCAGCAGCCTACTCTAGTCCACTGCTGGACATAGGCCTCTCCCAGGGCGCGCCATTGAGCCCGATCTTCGGCTCTTCTCATCCAGTCGCTGCCAGCCACCTTGCGCAGATTGTCGATCCATCTAGCAGGGGTCGTCCCATACTACGTTTGCTCAAACACGGTCTCCACTCCAGAACTCGTCTACCCCAGCGGTTGTCGGTTCTGCGACAGATGTGACCGGCCCACTGCCACTTTAGCTTGCTAATCTTATGAGTAGTTATGAGCTATGTCGATAACTTTTGTTCTATATCTATGTACCTACGTACAGTACCTACTAATATTACTTCCATGCTCCTGGATCTCCCCACAAACTGTTGCGAAATTAGCTGTAAGTAATGTATCTTTGTATAAAACAATTACATAAATATAATTAAAAATACCAACACCAACAACAATCAACATAAGTCTAAATTACCTTAGTATATGGTTAATTAATTAGTTGTTGGAGAAAATTTCGCTGCCGCAGCGAATTTCGTCTTCGGGTAGGAGTTCATATACTTGTCTTTGATCGGTCCACACTTGGATGAAAGAAAAAATAGTCTCCCTCCCTTAGGGAGGCGGGTGTTCGTTCCTTCATGCTAGTCAGTAATCAAAATACAACGCGATTTGATTGACGTCTCGTAAGAAACAGTTCTATTTAAAAGAGATTTTATTGAAAATAATATCTTCTTATATTGCAATCTCTTTTCTGGTAAAACTTTATTGACAACTAGGAAACTTACATTAACTTCTAGAGGGGGGGAGTTTCTCCCGCGCTTTTGTCGCGTCCACACCAGCTTTTTTTTCGTTGTATTGCAAATTGTTTTACAGTAGTGTTTTTCAAGTAAGAATGGTGTATTTTATTCGAAGAACGTCTACAAAATGTGATTAATGTATGGGACAATGAAGTAAAGTCAAATAAGACGCTGCAGCCCGATCCGTACTTGGCTGGATTTTGAAGAGCCATACTGCGTCCGGGACGCCTTCTTCTTTGGTTCGGATGGTGCAGAAGCGTGGAAGATTCTCCCAGATAGCATTGAAATGTGTCACACCAGCATTTTAATGAAGACTTGCAAGAGTTGTTTACATCAGACATGGCTGTATGGGCTCAGTTCCCTTTGCCTTAAAAAAAAACTTCTAGAGGGTTTGAGGAAGGACAGCGGAGCTGAATTTGGACACACGCCTCATGCGACAGGAGCCTTCAATCAAACAATCAATGATTTATTCGTGAACGTTGGTAACAATAAGTAATAATATCTTAAAGTGGAGAAATTTGATCTTTTCAAAATTCTATAACGTGAACGTAATCATGACCTCCCTCAAAATGTTGGGCAACGACCGCGCCTGCCGTCGCCCAAAGACATACTCACCTCACAATAATGTTGGAGGGTTTTCTATGCACTGCTAACCTTAAGGACTTCGATGAAGTGCCTAATTATATATAATAATCCTTTAAACCGATACACAGCAATAGACCACCCAATGCTGGCTGTGCACTGAGTAATACCACCTAAGGATGACAATAAATGTCACACAAAATCCCCCCCCCCCCCCCCCCCATCTTCCTCTCATAGAAAAGAACCTTAAATTCGTTGCGACTCCCCCAAAATTGACAGTTTCCTATATAAGTGAAACCTGAAGCAGAAACCGCGCCAGACCTTTGCGTAAAAATTAATCAACTGACTGGCGAGACCCATAGCTCACATTCTGAACC
This sequence comes from Hofmannophila pseudospretella, assembly GCA_947369225.1. Taxonomy (NCBI): domain Eukaryota; kingdom Metazoa; phylum Arthropoda; class Insecta; order Lepidoptera; family Oecophoridae; genus Hofmannophila; species Hofmannophila pseudospretella. The sequence continues at coordinate 7,338,493 of OX376330.1, read as the reverse complement.
TTAATAAAGCTAAGGGCTAATGTTGTACCTGAGGTAGGTCCACACCGATCGATGTCGCCGCCGCCGCTGAGCTCAGGGAAGGCGTCGCATTTTCCCGCTTTCCTTTTCTCTTCCATTTATTTCCCGAACCTTATTAGTAGTCGCTTGACCCTAACTTAAACCCTAAGCTTAGAAAAGCCAACAGTCGTCTAGAAAATATACTGTTAGGTTACCTTCAGTTTCAGAAATGATATTAGAGAAAAGAGGATCGTTGATTTGATATTGTTGCAAAATCGTTGTCGATTTTAACGTTTCCACTGATGGGATAGGCGCCCCATAGTGGGGATATTATCCTCGCATGACGGGCCATACCATGGCATGCAGGACACACCGTGCGGATCCTATGCTGATTGGGTGGATTGTACATACCTACCTTCTAAAACATAATGATTATATTGTAACCTTACTCGTATCACCTCCAGCGGTCACAGATTACTGTCAATTTAAGACCCATACCGCACTGTCAAGATTACACCCAACACAGAACCACTTTGGCAGAATGGAGTGGCTTGCCATTGCCTTCCCCATTTCACTATATTATGTCAATATGCAGGTTTCCTCACGATATTGCCCTTCATTATTAGAGCATTCGATAAATGTACGTAAGACTTTTCAAAAAACCAGTAAGTCTGATTAGTACCTGACATGGCATGGTTTGGAATGCGAACCTCGCGCATGGGAGTCCGAGGTAGAATCCACTACGCCACCGACGCTCTTAGAACAACTACAATGTTAGTACGGAAGCATAATAGAACTAGCTGCAGTAGCTATTAACAATAATATTAATTAATTAACAAGAGTACGCTACGCCGTGCTACGGCTACGACCGGGCCGCGTAGTAATGGATTCTAGGAATACGTCGAAGGATGCAATGGAACATCGAGCCCCTGGACTGCACAGAGGCATATGTAACAGTATCTCGACTCCTAAAAGTCTTAAATAGTCACCTATTTAAAAAACAATCATAAATATTCTGGGTTCTATTGTGGTTGTCTGAGTGAAGCCTTCATAATGGGCATTTATCAACCTATTCAATATTTAGTTTTGTTCGTTAACTGCACTGGTTTGACGCGAAATATTAGTATTTTTGACTTATTATATGTTGACTGAGGAAAAATCTGAGGGTGCAGAAGCTGCGAAGGGCATCCGAATTCAAGAGAACACAATATGGAAGGAAAGAACGAAACCTAATGAAGCTAATTCTCAACTCTACATAGAGATGAAGTACTGTTTATTGAAATCGGCTTATACTGTATTTTTCAGGGCCTACGAAAAGCTTCTAACAACTTAATACTAGTTTTATTGTCGGTCCAAGTTAAAATTTGCTTGCAAGACTGAATTCATAAACCATTTTAATTCGATTTTTTTCTACAATTTCTGTCAAAAATGAAATCGCAAGTATAATCTCTTGCAAAAATATATTACTTCGTCTTATTAATAATTTAATTGGCTTTAATTGACTAATTGAATTTACCGTATACTTGTCCTTGTTTTACATAATATTCAAGATAGATGACGAATAGTCGATGTTTTACGGTAAAAACATGGTTAAGTGATAAAGGTACATAATAGTTAAAAATGGAATAATTTGCTTGTAAAAATTAGCAATAACTAAGCTGAATCCATTCTCATGGCAATTATTGGTACCTATCATGGGTCAGTCAGTCATCTTTGACACCTACGCCCGGCAGCCTCCCTCTGCCCTCTGCCGACCGAAGGCTGGTCGAATCCGGAAGCCGACCGGGAAGCCTGCCGTTTCCGGGAAAATTCGCCCGGGTTTCCAATATAATCACTGGCGTGACAATACCTACTAGTAAATTAACTATCACTCTTCTTTCGTCTTAGTCGAAGTGTCTATGCAACATTGTATCGTCATTACATCAGTCAGTGAAACTTTTTTTTTACTTTAGGAAATCTAACTAATTGAATTAACCACAGGCATCCACATGACACATGCCTCTCTTTATGGTATGGGCCATGAACCTCCTCCACCATATTTTTACAGACATGATACCGTTCCGTTCCGACCGTTCGGTCGGTAGTACTTTGGTAAAAAAATCATTGCTAATGTCGTGCTTGGAATCAAACCCGGTCCTACTGTATTGCAGACTAGCGTCCTAGCCACCGATATAAATAAATACGAGCAAATAATTCTTCAAAGAACGTCAACAGCAATGGAGCTCTATGAGCCTGTCTGTAGAACGCAAAAGCTACAAGTGGCTTCGTTGCTTTCTAAAACATTTCATAATCGCTATCGCCAGCGCCGCGTTGGTAGAATGTCGCCGAAGCACCTCTATAATCTCCCTCTTCCCAGAATCCCTTTTATTTTCCCGCCATAACATTTCCCTCCATATTTCAGCAAGAGGCAGGCAGGAGGGTTCAGAATCCAATAACATTGTCTATGGCAATATTCCGAGGACCAAAATAGATAGGCCGGAGTTCTTTGTAGCTGCCCCTAAATAGAGTGCGCAATAAGAAGGGGAGGCCGGGAACCCTCTCGTCGCGCATGCGCGGCGCACCGGGCTAATATCGGTTTTATTAGAACGGTTTTGTTGTTTTTCTCATGCTAATGTTGTATTTTAGTTTAATTATTAGGCTTTATGTTAATTTCTTTACATAGAATCAGTTAGGCACACGACGAACTTTAAACCTAGATACATTATATTTGATTAAGTTACAATAACTATCTGTATTTTGAGTACTAACTAAAAATACAGATAGTTATTGTAACTTAATCTCAGTGGGTAGTTAGGTCTATTATACCAAAACGAAATAACTTTAAAATTACATGTAGATTGTAGAGTGAATGGAATGAAATTCAGAAATCCAACGATCCAGATTGTAATTTGTGCTGGGGAGGATAAATTCGGCTCGGCAGCAGGTAGGTCGGTTGGTACTGTCGGGCCCGGAATCCGGGGTTGCTACCCTTCGCCGTCCGGTCGCTACCCTTGGTTTAGCTGCCTACCTGAGGCAACCCCGGGACGGATTTTCGGGGGCTCTTAGCGACACACTAAATTTTCGTGGATCCAGAGACTTTAACATTTTCTATGAAATGGTGATATGATTTTCGGTAAAATACAGGAGCGAACCAGCACATCGATTATATTAGTTTATTATACGAGTATATATGAAAACTTAAGCGTTAAAAATCGTGTATGAAGAGATTGATGAGTGTGGAAGAAGACAGAACGGTTTGTCAGGATCGTTGCAGGTGGAAATCTTTAGTCTAACCTTGCGGGAAACAGGCTTAAGTTTATGTATGTATGTATATACTACATATATAAACTTATGCCTGTTTATATACATACATACATAAACTTATACGTAAAACTTCAGTTACACAACACTATTCTATTACGAAATTCGCAAATAGTTTACAAAACTTCAGTGTAATCAAATCAATAATGACAATATTAAATCGTTGTATGAGTGTTCAAAAACCCTAGTTTTTCAAACCTATTATTATTATTATTGGATTAGCAGGCAGGCAGCTAATGCTGGTAAGCCTGTTTCTTCACATTTCGTAAGTGGCTGTCTAATCTGTTTTTAAACTGGTTTATAGTTTCAGCATTCACAACTTGGTCAGGTAGGCCGTTCCACGGGATGACTACCCGGTTGAATAGGAGATGATGTTTTGGGAGTGTTTTGGCCGTGTTCCGCACTAGTTGTGTGCAGTGTCTTCTTGAGTGCTCCTTCAAGTTCAATTTAAAGAAATTCTTCATTTCTTCTGTGTTATAGTGATTGTATTTGAGAACTTCACTCTATGGTTCGTCTTGGTACAGGATACAGAGGACGCTCGGGTGCATACAGTCTACCACTAGCTAAACTATATCAACTGTCAAAAACCTTCGATTAAATACCAACCTTATTCTTACGTATTATGGTGCATTTCAGATTCTCAATTATTAACGTTTTGGGTAGGTTGACCTGTGGTCGACTGTACTTACATACATCATGCTATGAGAAATGTGACCGTCCGTCCGTCCGACGTGCACGAGGGTGCGAGTCACCCGCTCGGCAGATGTGCGCGGTGGGGCACGTGGCGAACCCGCGCTGCGCACAATGGAACGTAATCCAACATGGCGGCGGGAAACTTTCCCGCTCTTTTCACCCATTTTGTTTTGTTGTCGCTTTGTTTGTGTGTATTGCGTTGTCCATTTTCCATTTAATTCATATTTTTGTATTTGTTGTGTTTTTATTTATATTTATAAGAACTGTCCCTTTCTCTACCTGTAAAATCAAGTCAATTCAATCTGCATTTTAAAATATTTTTTCCCTATTCTTTTTACTCCATACCTTTAAAAATAATGTCGCTAGACTTCAGGCAAGCAGAGTTCTATACATTAAGTTATGTAGAATTATAAAAAAATATTCTGCACAGCAGAACACTTTTATGTTTTATGTAACGAATACAAGGAAAACAGGCTTTGTACCTTCGTTGCCGTGGTGGTTTACCGACATTAAAAAAAGGAACTGGCGAGCATGCGTGAAACGAAGAATGGCTAGTAGAGAAAGGAAGCAAGAGAAGCGTGCCAAGACGTGGCGTGTCGCTCCATTCTCTCTGCTTACCCCGCAAGGGACATAGCGTGAAGGTACAATGTAATTTATGAATTAAGTAAATCCGCAATTAAAATGTCGCAACTTTTTACACCGCATCAACTGGCCAGAATAATTAATTAGCACTTTGAAATTTCAATCAAAATTAATTTTGAAGTTACCGCCGCCATCCTTCAGAACCAGAGAGTTTGCGCCAGAGACTCGCAATGAAGATGTGCCACTTTAAATGTAGGTACGAGTTTCAATGACACGACGTCTATCAAATCAAGACTACAAAGTTCTTCTTCATTTTGCTCAGGGTACTGTTCTTTTTTTTCTACCGCAGGTCAAAGGTAATCCTAAACCCTAAGAGAAAAAATATAAAAATGTTTAATACCGGATACCGGATTGGCGCGGTTCTAGCTCAACATTTTTTCATTTAGTTCTTCAGTATTAGTAAACAGTCGCAATCGAATTTAAATTTCTTTTCTATGGCATTTGGAGAACGCGTCTGCTGATTCTGGGTCAAATAGAGGGCAAACGCGCTTGTGGTATACCGACTCTAACCGAATCAAAATAACGATTGTATAGATCTGATGCGAGACAGGATTTTACCTAGTGGAAAACCATAACACTCATTCTTTAACTCTGACAATACCAACTACCATACGACAAGAAGAAATCTCAGAAATGAAATGAAACGAGGGACAATGAAGAAGAATTATTAAATAAACGTAATAATGATGTTTTTTTATAAGATTACTTATAGAAAATCACAATCGTTTTAAACACTGCACCAAATATTAATACACAGACAGCTAGACTGCCTTGATGGACGGACGGACATTACAATCACTTGCACCGCCTGGCGAGAGCGCAGTCCCGTTAGCTCGTGGCTCACCCGTGCGAGCATTCTTTCTTGGACAAAGGATACCCGTTTGATACTCATACATTATTCTGGAAAAACACATCTGAGTAATGGTGAATCAGTTTTAAGGTTGTAGAAAAGAGCTATGCATATGATTCCATCCATCCAAAACCTTAAAAGATCTAAACTGGATGCAGTCGAAAAATCTTTGGATGATTAGATTCTAGCACTCAAGAAATCGCAGCTCAATCAAACGTATACTCTATTTTGAGAGCTGTTTGTATGTGAGAAGGCGTAGCATCAGTTTCTAACTGTCTATACAGTACTAGTAATAAATACTATTTTCTAATGATGCAAAGTAGGTAGTCGTTCGACATTTACCCACAGATTCTGTGAGTCGCTCGACGGCCGTCATTACGCCGATGGTCAACCGGTTTGTGATCACAACAGAAAAACAGCCTCTCTACCACGTCTTTCGTTCGACAGCACGGCAGAGAGAGACAAATAAACATTTTCAAAGTAAATAAAAAGACGGGGAGTCTAATGTAGAGTGAAGTAGAGTCGCGTAGTAGAAGCAACAAATATGCACGATCGTAGAGAGCGCCACAAATTCGGTGTCAAAAATTTATATAACACTGCGAAATTTTCAACCATGAAGGAAGGAATTCTCGCCCGCGCCAAAAGGGACAGAATTGTTCTTCATCCAAGTTTACTTAGTATACTTAATATATCATATTATTTTAGGAGTTCAGTAAAGTCTACTTTCGGAAAATCGATAGTATACCTACCTTGTGCCGTGTCGTGCCGGCCATAAAGAATAGCACCACCCCAAATCTTCCCGTGGGTGTCGTACGAGGCGACTAAGGGTCTTAGTGGATACTATTCTACACCTAGTAGACGGCGATAGACTCGCCATCTATCACGCTTGCCACCAAATCTTACGGAGAAAAGTGGGAACTACCTATGATGAAGTGGTTCCTCTGTGGGTAGACAGACCTCGGCGATTGTGGACGTGAGAGTTATGCTATGCTACTTACCTAAACATTTTTTGTTCTTTACAAAACGCAAAACTATAGCCTTATCTCCAAAATGAATCAAATTCTAGTTGGAATCCTATTCGTAATTTTTACAGTCGCAAATTCTCGCTCTTTTTAAAAAGTGCGAAGTCTAGTTTTATCAAAACTTAGAACGTTTGCTACTTCTTTCTTAAACTATTTATAGAACTTTAATTAAGTAATAAAACAACATCGTAACTTTTGCCTATTTTCGTTCGTACACGATATGCCACTTTGGTATGTTTCTACGTTTTGAGAAGTTTAAGCAAGAAGAAATAGCTGATGGGGAACAAAAATCCCAATTATTTTGTTAGCAGAACTGTTTCTACAGAACTACTGGGAACAAAGCGAAAAATTAGAAAGCTTGTGGGGCCTAGAATCGAACCCGAGAAAGAGAAAGGTGGACTGGCTGGACTGTAGACGACCACCGGTAGTGGAGTTATTATTGGGATTCTGAAAATCGGGCTATCCTGTCTTGGATTATTTGAAAATAACAGTTATTTACCTACTTAGTACACATTTCTTTTAAAAGAAAGTTATACATAGTATTTTAGGTAAGGAATATATTATTCCAATATGTTATATATAGTTAGCTATTTTATTAAATGCAAATATTATGTAGGTTTTATGTAAATTTTCCATACAAAATACCGACATTGCTTTACATTGTCGACACAGCGAAGTGAGAAAACAATTTTGTAAAAAAAAAGTTTTAGGTAATCCTTGTTGTGTTGACTATTCACTACCATTAAAATATTTGCATCTAATTAAAAACCTATACCTTCTATGAAAATTAATTAATTAAAAAACATTAATTTCGTAAGTATTTGTGATTATTAATACTGTAACACGTTTTTTCGGTTTCCAAGTTATTGGGCTAGAGCGAGAATATATCTCTTCTCTTACAAAAATACTGTTTAACTGCTACTCTATTATACATACTCGTAAGTCATACGTACGAGTAGGTACATCATACGGACATGTACATCATTTTCTACACTTTTCTCACTATTATTGTCCATTACTTATCAATCACTGTGTCTTAAACGCCAAGAGTTCAAAGTTACGGAGCGCGTATAGCGCTCATGAGGCCTTTTGCATAATGCCTAGCTAGACTATAGCGTCATAACAGCTAGGTACTAGGCGCTGGCGCGTCACCCTCAGAGTACTGCAAGGACGTTAGGGCGCCGGGGTCGAACGAGGGCGTGCGGTACACGCAGCGTTCGGTACCTACGTTATGTGGGGGAACGTTACAGAAACAGCTCATTTTCTACAAGAAAACGCCAGCATGCTTTAGGACAAATCTCAGTCGTATTCCTCATTGATGAGGGTCGTGATCATTATATGAAATTAAATACAGAACGACTTTCTTGGCAAATTAAATTTTAGTGTGCAGGTTTCTTCACTAGATATGTGGAATTTACTTAGGCGTTGGAGAATAAGAATACGTCTCAATCGCAACACACAATGGAATTGATTCTATAAATTAAAATATCGCTGAACGAAATCATTCTCAGTTAACTAAGTAGACGTTTCATATATGTAGATGTAACGGCTCGGCTAGAATCGACGCCATTGGCTGCTTGGCAGCGTCTATAGTTAGATGAGGTCTTCTCGTCTTTTAAATTCAGTTTAACTTTTGAATAAAAAATTAAATTCTAATTAAAAGTAAGCGTGCTATGTAGGTACCTAATGAATTGATTTATTGTAAGGAGCCGTTTGTAAAAAATTAAATTCTAATTAAAAGTAAGCGTGCTATGTAGGTACCTAATGAATTGATTTATTGTAAGGAGCCGTTTGTAAAAATAATTAGTAACTTTTACTTGGGAAGGACCCGGCTGCTACGACACAGCGTAAGCTAGTTTAGTAGCCGGGAAGTTCAAATTTAAGTGTAATTTGTAGTTTGTACAGTGGACCACAGGTCAACCTACCCAAAACGTTAAAATTTGAGAATCTGAAATGTATCATATTGCGCAGACACAAGGTTGACATTTAAACTTCGATTAAATTTTAGTTTTAATTTTAATTTTAGATTTTTGACAGATGGTATACGATAGCTTGTGGTCGGCAGTACAAATGGTTTTCATAAATAAATTGTTTATTTATTATTAATTTATATAATTTTAAAATACAGACAGTTTAAAGTAGGTATTTCTTCCGGCAACAAATAACTCCCCCTGGGCTGGCCTGGATACATTAATACTTTATTGTACACAAGAAAGGTAGGTAGGTATAGGTAGGTACTTCAGTTTTGGTGGTCTCTGTAGCATTGAGGCATAGATATGTCATAGACCAAGTGATTAATTGTGACACTATTTATAATGCCCGGGCAGTATGAATAATGACAACTCGAAAACTCAAAAGATTGGGCAATATGTCACAGAAACCTAGTGGATGCGAAACCGACTCGGATATTGTAGGTTATGTTATGTTGCATTATGACGACCACGCAACGAGCCCCGCGTAGCAGGGCTCCTTCGATTTACCTTTGTGCCCCTTAAGTATGACCAGCCATAGTTATTATAATATTGCCGCCTCCTTTTGGGCATTATTCAAATTGTCTGGACATTATGAATAATGTCCTATTAATCAATTGGTCCTTATCCATAACATATACACCGCATGTGTATCCAAAACGTGTTGTTGATTTTGCATACCGTGGCATTGCAGCGTTGAGTTCGCGTTGACGTAGATAAATTGCCGAAACCGCTGCGTTGTACGTAGACGTCGCGAAAAAACCTGCTAGAGACGCAAAAGCTTTACGCGGCTAGCCGGCAAGCCACCTTGCATTGTGCGGATGGAGTTCTAGATTTCTTGTCATTGAATTTATTGAAATCGTCACAATTACTATTGGGGAAACAATTATTTAAGTAACTTTGTTATTTGTAATTCTGTGATTTATGCGCAATAAAGAAATTATTCATTATTATATTTGACGGCTGACGGTCAGGATTCTCATAATCAGGGTCATCAGGAATGGCACCGTTCATCGTGAGGTTAGATCCGGTATGAAATAATAGGCGTACAACGTTAGTAACACTTCGCTATAACTACTAAATGTAAGTTCACAATAATCGAGGATGCCCTGAATAATTAAAGATTATTTTTATTGAAACGTGTGCTTCCGATTTTACCCAAGCAAATCGATATTGCTTGACGTTTCAATCGAATCAACTTGTATGATGCGACATCGATACTGCTACACGTTTTAATCGAGTAAATCCTTGCACGATGCGAGTTATTAATTATGTGGAAAGAGTTAAAGGAGGCGGCGCAAGACAGAGAGACATGAAGAAGGAATGAATGAATGAAGCGGACATCAGCGACCATTAGCTCCAGGGGAACCATAGGAACCTATACAATACAATACAATACAAATATACTTTATTGCACACCCAGGACAAAAACAAAACATACAACATAAAGAGACGTACAATACAATGTGCAGAAGGCGGCCTTATCGGTTTAAGCGATATCTTCCAGGCAACCTTCAGGTGATGGAAAAATCATAAATAATATAATATACGGGTGCAAAAGACGTATGAAATAGATACTACCCTCAAATAAATAAATAAAAATATTTAAAAAATATATATATATATATATATATATATATGCAAACCTATCATCATCATCAGCCTACTAATGTCCCCACCGTTGGGGCACAGGTCTCCCCTGCACAAGGGGGTACGGGTCATGATCCACCGGGCGGGCCCAGTGCTGATTGGTGAACAGTCGGTAAATATAGGTACGTAAGTCTTCGAAAAAATAGGAAAAAGTCATCGGTACATGGCATGGTTTCGAACCCGGACCTCCCGTAAGGGAGTCCGGCGTCCTAGCCACTAGGCCACCGACGCTGATCATCGTCATCATCATATTATTAACGTACTCAGAGATTCGATACGTAGTTTTAGACTAAATACGGAATCGCTGTAAATGGTAACCTAAAACAAGATAATGATGAATATTGGATCGTCCAGCGGCCAGATGGATCAATAACGTTACGAAATTTGCAGATAAATTGTGGATGCTATTTGTGTAGGACTGAAAGTTACAGAACTCTATAGAAAAAGCAACCCAAATATTCCTGGGACGGGTGATGTGGAATGGTGGGAAAACTTTTGTTTGGGTCATAACAACACTGCGGAAGTGATGGCGAAAAAAGAAGTTTCCACATACAGTATGCTCATAGAAGGTGATGATGATGAAATGAAGATCAGCAAGCTTTGAAATCTCTTTAGACTTGCGGTTTTATTATTTAACGTACCTACTAAATATTTGTTATTTTATTTCAAGATAGTCGCCGGACTATGTCAAAGAGCAAAACGTACTTCATAAACATGTTTACAGTCGAGGCGAGACGTATTCGTATCGGCCGGCCTACATCGCTGGCCGCAAGAGTTTATTTTGCTATTCTGCCAACTGAAAGCAATTATATAGGTAATATAGATATAACCTTACCAGGAATTTAAAAACCCTGTCAAGAGAACGCCATTGGTAGTTTTATAAAGTGTTATGGAATTCGCTATGAAAAACTCATCTGTCAAAAACCTTCGATTAAATCTCAACCTTATACCGCGCAATATGGTATATTTCAGAATCTCAAATTTTAATGTTTTGGGTAGGTTGACCTGTGGTCGACTGTACCATTTAAGTCCGCAATGTGGCGAGGGATTTTATATTCCTGGTCAGGGTATACTTAGGTGAGTAATCACATAGACTCGTTATTCGCAATCTAAATTGCCATAATCCTAAAAAAAACCTATTTTCAGTTCAGTTCTTTCAAGGTCACCGTTTTGTGTGCGGTTGAGAAGTCTAAATTATTTAAAAAATATTACGCGTAAGTTTATTAATATCGTAAATAATTTTGTTGAATTGAAACCGTGTTGAACAAGAATGACAACCCCTGTTAGAGATGACCCATTTTTCCATCTTCTCAAAAAAGAAGGCGCTACTAGTTCGATTTCTGTGAGTATGAAAGAAAAAATGTGTCCACCTCCCGCCCTAGGCAGCGGGCGTTCTTTCCTTCATGGTGGCAGGTATGGTGCGCCCGCGTTTTCCCTTCCCTGACACACAGTATTTTGTATTCCTTACGTTAATTTATTTCAATTCGGTATTTTTACGTACGTATGTACGTACAACCTAGGTACGATTTTACCACTGCGTACAAGGAAAATGCCGGCGCCTTGAGGAGGGAGACAATTTTTTTTCATCCAAGTTTCATACTGTGCTGGTGGTCCTAGGACTGGAGTAGATCACCGAAGCACAGATGATATGGTGAAGTCTCTCTCGTACACCACTTACTTCGCGCAACGTCCGCCATCTAGCGGCGGCAAGGCGCCATCAAGATGATTCGTTCGTTCTCTAGAGATCGCAATGAAAAAAACTAATTTCATTTAATTAAGCCTAATGGCAAGAGTTTTTATATTTCTGGTCAATCTTTACAATACCTATAGCTTATCCTATAGGTAACTTACAGTCTGCTATTTCTCATGCTATTGATCAAAGAAATACAAGGACTCAAATTAGAAACAGATACTGGAATAACGTATACCTCCTGTTCTTTCAACCTTGTTGGAAAAGGGAAAATAGGAGCCTAACTTATTCGTGTCCAAAAGCAAAGCTTATTTTCTTTCCAGTCCCAATTAAACCTAACTGCGCAGTTCGGCGTTCTCGAAAAGGCGGTCTGTTTTCCTCGAATTCATTCGCTCGCTCGCCTAAACAATATCTCGCTCGACGCGGCCGGTAAATTCGATCCGAGAGTCGCGCCGTGGCGCAACTGAAGTCCGGAGTAACAACACGTTACATAAAAATACAAGTCGAGCTGCCGAGCTACCGGTTGCTACATCGCCGTCCCTCATTGTCCACTGATTCTTACTCTTCGGTCGGATACTTTGGCAGAATATTTTTAAAAAAATTAAACCTAGCTAAAGAATATTTTTTTATTAGACGGACCAAACTGACAGGTGATAATGTCACTGCAAAATAATGAAGCCATGTTTAATGTAATAGTGATGCGTTCAGTTCACTTGTGAATGAGTTCCCTTAGTGCACCCAAACAGTGAGCCAAAAAGATAACGTTAAATTATATATTGAAAGATGGATTTCCCTGCCATATAAAGTGAGACTCAGCGATTTAACTTTTAATTTACAAAAAATAATACTTGAGCTAAGTACCTAAAATAGGTAGGTTATCAGACAGCTGGTATATGAAAGAGAGACCAAGCTACACTACATCCTAAATAATCGTAATCCACTCATTATTTCTGTTCAGACAGCTGAAGACTGATGAAGTATAACAAAACCAAGCCAATGGTTTTCAGCGGCGGATCTAGGGGACACATATATGTTAGTGTGTGTGTGTGTGTGTGTGTGTGTGTGTGTGTGTGTGTGTGTGTCGGTAAGATAGATACATATAGGTCGACTCGCTCTTGACCGTTAATGTTATTTTCCTATCAGAATCCTATTTTTTTTAGATCCGCACCTGAAGTTTACCTACTCTATACTTAACATGAATCACCGATTCGCAAATGTTTTTTTCCAAGGACAGTAAATTGTGTTTCGCACTAGCTTCTGAGATTATACATCTAGCATGATTTTCCGTAGGGCAATATTCCACTGCCACCGCCACCTAGCGACAAAAACACTACCACAAACATAAACGACGATGGTGGATGACAGTGAAAAGTTGACTCGCCTGTTATCGGCTTTAGTGACGTTACTTGCACTTACATTATCCAAAACAATTAGGTAACAAGGTCTAGTCAAAAACGCGACCGCCTCAAACCTAAACATCACATTACTAGACTAGAAACCACTATCGTCCCCTAAATACCAAACAACATATTGAGATCGAGCAAACTTATTTATCTACCCGCGTTTCATTCGAAGCGTGATAAGGCGGCGTGGCGTAGACGTAGAAGCAAAACAGGGCTTTCTGAGAACTCTTCATTATCTCCTGTTACGACTAGTTACCGAGTAGATCTAACAAGTTCTTAAACTCAAGGAGAAGTAACGTGTCATAGATAAACGACAATACCTACCAATGCTTTACAATTCGGATAAAAAATTACATAAATCATATTTTATTATAAGTTTCTTTTTAAATGAGAAAATTATGTAATTTCTATGTAATAATATATTTATAAAAATATTTTGGGAAATACATAGATAAAAGCCAACATTTTAAGAATTGAACGTGTTGCGAATTCAACATTTTAGGAAGTAGACGTTTTCACCCCAAACGGCTGTTTGGCCACGAGCAGCGCGTCACTATCAGCCAGTCATCTATATCTTTTCGCACCAATCGCAAATCACAAAAATATGTATTGTAACTCTGCCTCAGAACTATATGTTGGTGCACATTTTTTACGCTTCCGTTATCACTCCATACAATATGAGCTGGTTGAGTAGAACGTAAACAGGCGGCGGCGGCGAGCGGGCAGGCGCAGGCGGTGGGTGACACATCGGCGCGTGATTCACAGCCAACCCGCGCACTGCGCGTGCACAGGAATCCCTGACGTCATCGTGAGCCCGCGTCCGGCAACCTCTACCATCCAAACCGTGCGGAATTTTAACGTATACTAATATTAAAGCTAAGTATTTCCTATAAAAGCTTTTGGACGTATTAAGAGAAACCTTTATGCAAATTTTCAACAATTTTTAGATTAGAAACGCTGGGAGCGTTTCTGAATTCCCATGGTACTGGTAGTGCTATGGGGGATAAACGGATTAGTCCTGTTAGAATGTCCTATTCTTGGTTTGGCAATATGGACGGAAGATTGCGTCACCCAAATATTTATTTTCCATATTAGGAGCCTATAACACGGTTTTCAAAACAAATTCAGCGCTGCTCCCGTGGAGACTTCAGAGTTCAGACGAGAGGATCTTTAAGTCTGCTGTTAGTGGTCACCGAACTGATTCCTCCCTGATACTTTATAAATTGTCCATTGGGTTGTTTTCTTTACAGCTCATAGTGCAATACGGCAAAGTAAATAACACTGGCAAATTCCTGCCGTTTAGAGAATAGCCGTCGCTCGTTCCGCGGCCGCAATGAACGAGTCCATAACCTCCACATCACCTCAGCACTACCCGCGTTTGCCGAACTCGAGCTGTTGACCTTAGCTTTCATTAATTTGCCCGTTGCACCAAACAAAAGTCCCTTTAAAGTTAAGTTGGGTTGTTTTTCAGATGTATTTTGATGATATATTTCGCTATAGTAACAAACAACAATAGAAAGATCGAAATCTAAATTCATCCATGTATTTCTGCAAATAAATACAAGATGAATGAACTTTGAATATCTGGTTTATAAGTCGAATGCTCAATTCGGTGAAAACATAATACAGTACAATAGGCTTGTGCTTCACGGCTCACGCTATTTACCATGAAACATAATATCACTTAGTTAATCTAGCGAATAAAATACCAATGAAAAATTCTACATCCAATATATTTTAACGTCATAAGTGGTGACAATTAAAATTAAATACATTTCAATTGCTAATGAGATTTCTTGTTCATTTCTTTAAATAGAAAATAGATTCGTAAACAAAATGTCATATCATCAATCAATTTATAATAAATTCTAAACATTACTGGGTCTCTTCAATGCAACCATTATCTCTCAGCCAATAGGTGTTAGAAAATACGGCGTTGTTAATTTTAAAATTAATTTCAGTCTCATTGTAAAGTGTAACACATACTGATGTGGTTAAACCTAGTTGTCGTATACTTTAAAGTTAGGATACAGCAAAATATATATATATAGACCCGGCCTTTCTTAATATTCCTATCATTTGTTTCGAGATAATGGTTGCACTGGAGAACAGCATTGAATTAGTAAAAAAAATCAGTCTAGACGTAGAGGCTCGCCCTTTCATTTGAAGTTGAAATATAATACCGTGTTCGCTCTGCACTCTCATTTGCGTTACCAGCAATCCTTAAATAAATTAAACTAAAACAAGCTCCGAAAATAGTACCGATATTAATGTAAAATGACTAAAAATTTAAAGCAAATCCGTCGAGTAGGAAACGTAAAATGCACTGACTAGTTTGTTGAAGTAGATAGGTAGTGAATGGGAAGAAAGTTTAGTAACAATTTTTTTTTGTTAGATTGGTTTCTAGCAAATGTCACAAAAATAATCAAGGAACTTTTAACACCACTAAAGTCTGCCATTTCTTTATCGTTTCCACCACTATTTCTAAAAATGCAATCTTGGCACAACTTTTTTTTATTTTTTATTTAGTTACGATGGGAGTGTAATTCTATAAATAATATAAAGCAACCGTTATTTACAAAGTTATAAATCAGAAAAGGGAGTCGTCGGTACACCCGGCCGCTGTGGGTAAGCACAAATAGATGACGACTGCTGACGATTGACATTGCAATTCGTAAAACTGCAGTCGTCATCTATTCGTACATGCATATCCACACAGATACCGACGACTCCCTTCTCTGATATACCCTCCGTCCTAGTCTAACACAGCCCAAGGACAATCACTAATTTACACAGTCTTCATCTCTCTTCGATAATTCTAATATTAATATTCCAACTTCAAATGAAAGAGCAGTGGCAGTGGGTGAAACACCAGAAAATTCGATTAATACGTACGATAATTAAGAATCACAATACAGTTAATACTTATTAATAAAACTTACCTTATTCGAAATACGAGAAGCGGTGACATGCGGTGTACTCTGCTAGGGTGTAAAGAGCACCATTAATTGGCCATTTAAATACTACTTTGAGTACCATCGTCTAAAATAGAGCACGCACTTGGTTAACGAAAATGCATCAAAACAAGAAGTATTTCTGTTTAGTGACGTACACATGGAACATTCGTCTGCACCATTTCGAACGAGTGTAGTAGGTAGCTTATCAGTCTCCACAGAATTAGGAATGTCTTATTATAATCAATCACAATAAGAAATAGCATGACCCATTTATGTTCCAAACTTTGCAGAACAGCACAAAATACGTGTAATAAACAGTTACAGGAAACTGACTTCACAAATAGAGGGATATAGAATTTGTACATTTCTTAATATTAGAACCAAAGTTGTTTGGTTATAAATACTGTGTAACTCTGCAAAAGATAAACGAGTATCTTGTTACATCCTGAATCAAACCCAAACGTATCAAAAAATTAAAAATCATTTATAAATAGAGTTGGTTAGATTTGGCAATAAGCACAACGCTAAAAATTGCATGTAGGGCTTCTAGAGGCGATCCTGAATTAACCCGTAATTCAATGGTGTCAAAATTTTAACACAGCGTATGCTAGTTGGTCAATACAATAGTCAGGGCCACACCACCTGAGTAGCTTCGCGAGAGAGACTTCGTCGAAAAAGACAGATAAAATGTCTGCTTATGAATAGCATTTTTTACTGGTTAAAATAACGCAACCACGGCTTCTTAGGGCATCAGTAAAAACAATATGAAATAGTTTTATGCGAAAACTTTCCGCATACGCTTTTTCAAGATTCCTGCAACCAGAGACCAAAAGCGGTAACCTAAATCCTAGTTGCAGCACATTCCAAATTTGACACAAAACGCATGCAGTTAAGGTAGAATCTGCAATAAATATTTTGTTAAATTTCGGTATCGCTTTCCAAAATAATTTATTGTAGATTCTACCTTAATAGCATGCGTTTTGCGGTCCGTACTGCAAAATAGACCGAGGTAACCGTTTTAGGTACATGCTTGGAACACTTCGAGTTAGGTCATGCTATGTACGGTGGTCATTAACTTTGATTGAAAAAGTTTTTAGCAGTGTACACCCTTGTCGCCGCGTGGTACACAGTGAAATTTCAATACACATATAAACTAGGAAGTGATGTCAATGAGTGGAAGCAACCTCAGTCTTGTCAATCTTCCGATGTGAACCAACAACGCAGCAACGCCCTGCTGTTCCGACCGACTCTGGAAACAAAAACATAACTATAAAGATAATTATTTATTAAGTGACACCAAATCATTTATTTATCAAATTATTGTCATTGAAAGAAATACAAATAATGTGAGTAACTATCTATATACACATAATTATATATAAACCTCCCTTCCTGCCGCTCCGGATGCAAAGGTGTCCATAACGCTTGCGGCGTTACCGCGCTGGATCGCTATAGCCAACCTTTTCACCAGGAACGACCCGGAGCGAGGGTCACAAATTATTTAAGAAACTAACGTTGTGGCGATCTCCCTTTCTTTTCCTGTTAAATATCAGGTCCTCAAGTTTCCAAATGTGAATGTGATGTGAGAATGGCACCATTGACCTAAACATTTGAGCTTAAACTCGAACTACCTAACTACCGTTCCAGAGAACTCATCCGACATTAAAGATGCTCAAAGACCTAGAAAACCACTATTCCAATTTTTATCAGACATGGCTAAGAACACAAGAAATTTTTGACTACTAATTATTTCAGGTTTTTTCTAGAAAAAAAATAAAAATATATATTTTTTTAATTTCTCATAAAATATAAATTTTTGAAACTTTTTTCATTTTCAGTCAGAATTATTTCAGATTTTTCCGCTAGCATACTTCGGAGATAAGGGGGAACGGTCATTTTTCGCACATTTTTGGCAGATAATAAAAAACTAAAGCATATAAATTAAAATAAAAAATAGTTTTGTAATGTGCAAAAAAAGCACTTTCATATCCGAAATTTCGACCCCCATTTTCAATAAAAATATTTCCAAGTTTCTTTTATTTAGAATAAATGCGGGCAAGCAAGTTCTACAACTGTGCCAAATTTGAATTCGATAGCTTCAGTGGTTCCTGAGAAAAACAGCTATGACATACAGACGGATGGTCAACGAAGTCTAAGGACCATAAGGGTCCCCTTTTTTACAATTTTGGTACGGAACCCTAAAAACGCGTCCAAATCGGATCATCGATTGTTGATATAATGCCACAGACAAACAGAACTTACAGACACTGAAACACAGGGGTTTAAAAGTACAGAATGAAAATGCTACGGTGACCAAATGTGTTTGAGCCATTTGAGACTACAGAAGTTGGCTCCATTAGATTCCCTTCTATAGTCGACTTCTATAGTTATTATTCCTAGCACGCTTTCAGCGTTGTGTCACAGAATACAGAGAAGAACAGAGAACACAGAGAAGGTCCGCTCAATACCGAGGTCCGCGCGCCCGCCTGGCACGAGCTGCTCTGCGAGCGGGTCATGCGCTCGGTCAACCTCATCATCACGGCGACAAAAGAATGGGTTCCTAGCCCACTCCATCGGAGACGGACCACTTATCATGTACCTATAACTTGACGACAATATGGATAAATATTTGTTTGTTGTTGTTAATTTATTGCTATTAGTTATAATTCTCTTTTAATTTAACTTTAACAATCATTTATTGTATCTATAATGCTTCTGGAAATAAAATATTTCATTTTAATATAATCGCGCGAAATCGGCTCACGCACGTACGGGCTCTGCGTACAGGCGATTTTAGGGCAAGTCAAAGGAACTCAGCGCGAATTACACGCGCTGTGGTGCGATCGAGTGGTAGGTATAATTTTTTGTACTTTCAATAAACGAAATACAATGGCCAGACATATTTTACACAAGGCTGTTTTTTTTTTAAAAAACTGGGATTTATAACTGCGCTATGGTTGTGTGACGTAATCAAAATCGCGGACGCCCGGAGCGGACCTAATGTATGTATTCTGTGGTTGTGTGTAACGTTTCGATTGGTTTATACGTTATTTTGGAATGCTAGAAATCTGCATGTCCTATTATTACTAAATTGATACTAAATCACCATGAAATCAAAGATACTGAATAAAGTAACATTTTCGTATGCACTCACCAATATCTTATGCTTCCGAAGGCTGCTCTATTGGATCAGTTTGGGGATCTTCAGTGGAGACTGTCTTCACTTTGATTTCAGCCACCTCTGCCTCAACGTTGCTGTCGCCCTGTCCCTTCTCGGCATCCATAGAGTCACCGTTCGAACCGTTCACCACTTCTTTGCCGTTCTCAACGGATAGCCGGGAACTCAATTCATCATTTTTACTAGCATCTCCGTTTAGCGCCACTGTTTTTGAGTCACCGTTTGTCGTTTTCCCGTTCACGTGTGTCTCTTTTACATCATTTTCGAGTTTACTCTCTTCTACAACAGAGTTAACCTCATCTGTGACAGCTTTGGCATCGTCTACTACAGATTCGGCCTCCTCAACTGCAGGTTTTGTCTCCTCTACTGCAGGTTTAGTCTCCTCTACTGAAGGTTTTTTCACCTCTACAGCAGGTTTTGCTTCCTCTACTGCAGACTCGGCCTCCACTACTGTAGTTTTAACGTCTTCTGCGGCCGGTTTGGCTTCTTCTACAGGAGACTTTACTTCATCTGCGGCAGGTTTAATTTTATCTGCTACTGGTTTGGCCTCTTCTGCAATGTCATTATCTTGTGTTGCAACTGTCGTCTCTGTTACAGTGGCTGATTTTACTTCTACGGATTCCTCTTTGCTATTAATTTCGGCTGCCGGTACGTTCTCTACTGTAGCCTCTTCCTGCGTTTCCATGGGGCTACTCTCTTCAGCTTTTTCCTCTGGTACATTTTTTACTTCTACATTATTTTCTTCAGCCTTTACTTCAGGAACATTATGCGACTCTGTAGGACTAGTTTCAACTTTTACATCATTTTCTTCTGCAACTTCGGACTTAGCCTCGTCGGTTATCTCCGCCACAGTGTTCAGGTCAATGTCTGTACATTGCTTCATTTCAAGTTCTAGTTCTGTGTCCAATATTCTATCGACTATATCATTAGAATCTACGTTTTCGGTTTCCATCGTCTCTTCAGCGATCGTATTCAGTAGCGGTTTCAATGGCATGTTATCCAGGTTGGTCACGTCTTGGACTTTTGATAATATTTCGTCGCACTCTTTTTCTAATACCTCGCCAACGCTTTGCAATTCTTCGATATCTTCTACAACTGTAGGCTCCTCGATTACAGGTTCAATGTCGATTATCTCAGCGACATCGCTAAGCTGTTTGTCGGAAATTTCCTCAATTTCAGTAATGATGATGGGTGGGGTCTCCTCCGCTACCGCTGCGCTAGCTTCTGATTTCTCTGGAACTTTACTTTCTGTTTCCATTTTCTCAGTTTCTTTCGTTTCAACCTTTGCTTCCTTTTCCTCGATTTCGACTACTGGTTCAACATCAGTAATTATCGGAATACCAGTGGCTTCGCTGGAATCTATAATTTCCTTAACAACTACTTCCTCTTTACTCTCTACTTTCGTCGCCTCACTAGTGGTAACTGATTCTTCTTCGACTTCCATTTTCTCGGGCTTCTCAGTTTCCTTCGCGACAGTCGTCTCGGTGGTTTCTGCTTCAGAGGCTTTTGTGTCAGTTTGTGTCTTCACATCCACCTCTACATCCGTCTTCAGTACTTTGGCTGGAAGTTCATCCTGAAATTATGTTATGACAATGCTTAGTAAAATGCATTTCCTTGTACTTAGGTACAGTAAGTACAAGTAAGTAAAAAAACTATCAAAACCCCATCCCAAACAACATATGTATCTTTCCATACTTTTAAGCATTTATCATCAGAATACTCTTAACGTTATTACAACATATAGATAGATAAGTAGACTGGACGAGTAAATGTAGTCTTATGCAAAAAAACGAACATTGGGCTATCATTCTAAGCACTTTATTATCGTCATAAGTAAATACAAATATTTATAAAATAAGGGTAAATAAATTATTTACAACACATATAAATCAATTGATACACATTCGTGTATGTATGTGGTCAATCAATTAATATACACTAAACCACCACTTTTGGTATCATCATCATTATACTTTTGTATAATGATGATGATGATAATGCAGGTTTATAATATATCGTCGGAGATACTGCAAAGCCGCACAGCCAACATTTGCTATACGGCGTAACTGACAAAAATAACAAAACTGAGATTTCTTCCATACGTACAGGTGCAAACATTTAGTTTTTAATCACCCTGTGAAATTTTACTATTGACAATTACGCGGTATGGAGTTGGTTACGCAGCTTTGCAGTATCACCGACGATAAGACAGTTACAGACTTCAATCCTTTGGAAAAGTCTGTGCTAACCCGAAATACAGTGGAGTGGTACTACCATAATACTGGGTGAAACTGAAACCCCATATAAAGCTGAAAGGAAGGTATTCAGTATATATAACTGAAAAACATTTGTTTTACATTTCGTAAAAAATCGATTCTCCATACATTTTGTACCGATATTTGAATAAGTCAAAAATTATTTTGCTAAAATCAAAGTCGTAGAACAAAAAGTTTTTCAGTTATGGAACACTCCCTTTCGGCTTTAAAGTTAAAAGGGGTGCTTTTGTTACATCCTCTATAATGGTAATTGCCAACAATGACTTCAGTAACTGACTCCATATAAACCTGTATTTACATCTACTACCACCATAAATAATAACGTAAGAATAATAATAAACCAATATCCATACAACTATAATATTTTTCGTATAGGAAGGCACGGCTGTTAGTTTTCATGAATGTTGACTGTCGTAAGGTTCTTTAAAAACTTCAGGCGTGCCTTCCTATGTAAAAAAAAACCACTCACCTCTACGTCTGCGATATTATACACATATACGAGAACTACATAGTGCATGCATAAGCTGTGGCGTGTATATCATCGTGGCACCTGGGGTTCCTGCTTGCGTTTGTTGGAGACCGTGAGCTCGGCGAGGCTGTGGATCACGGGGAAGGTCTCCGTCGCCTCCGCGGGTAGAGACGCATTGCCCTCGCGACTGACGAGAGCGGCGCGGATACCGGCTGCGCGAGCCGCTTCGGCCTCTGTGTTGGAGAATATAGGTATAGGAGCAAGCAAGCTATGTTGAAATGTTTGTGATGGAAGATACATCAAGCTATACTCGATGGAACCCTGTCGCAATACGTTTATGTTGATTTCTTGACATTCGTATGAATGTTTCAAATCAGTTAAAGCGAGAAAGTACTAAAGGGTAGAGCCTGATGTGGCTTCCACTGTACAGTATGTGAGTTTTTAGAAATGACTTTGGGTCTTGAGACTTCGGTTATTGAATATACGAATGTATCAAGACTGTAGTAAGACAGACATACCGATTTTACTCGATATTCTAATCACTTTCTAAGAGCTCACTGACTGTAGTGTGGTTTGGCAGTGAATGTGTGAAAGTTATGTGATGCAATTAATGAATTGTCTAAATACAATTGGTTAAGGGGCTGCATAAGCGACACCAATCGAAAAAAAATCATATAATTAATTAAGCCATTTAAAAAATGTTACATAAATGAAGAAGATTTTTTAGTAATATTTTAGTATCCTTGTAGTGAAACAATAAGAAACAATTGTTTCAATATGAGAATACAAAACTATTATTTAAAATTTCTTTATTCTTGGAATAATCCTGTAAACCATTTTTTTTAAATGACTAAATTAATTGATATATTTTTTTTTCGATTGGCGGCGCTAGTTTCGCTTATACAGCCCTAAGTGGCCAATGATGGATGAATAATTGTCTAGTATAGAATAGTTAATCACAGTTAGAAAACATAAATTCAAATTACTGTGGTGTCAGTCACTACCACCGCGACCCAGCTACAAATATTGACTGACGAAGCACAATGTGTACTAAGATACAATGAGTGCGATACCGCCAGCAAGTGGCTTGGTTTGCCTACCATTAGAAAGAGAGAAGTAAACGCACTGTGTTTTTTAAGCAAAAGAAAAAACGCAATTTGAATTTTTCCCGCTTATGTTTTCACTGCACCTGGAAAAGCTGCGATGATGTGTTCCATTGACGCGACTAGGAAATAAATAGGAAGGTCCTTGTGTTGTCTTAAACACATGTTGTTGGCAAAATATCTTTTGACGTAAAACGGCATTCCAAATAGAACTTACCGTTCACAATATCAGTGAGGAAAAGTATTTCATCAGCCTTGCAGCCGATCTTCTCCACAATATTGGTGTAGCTGGCCGCCTCCTGCTTAGCTCCCACGGCCGTGTCAAAGTGTCCGTCGATGTATTTCAGGAGATCACCCGCCAGGGACTGCCCGAAAAGCAGTTTCTGTGCTTGAACCGATCCAGACGAGTATATGTACACCTTCTGGTCGACAGCCTGGTGCCATTGCTCTAGAGCCGCAGATACGTCATCGTATACACTGGAATTTGGGGAAAACAGCTTGTTATGAACAGATAATTAGATTAGATTGGCTGAGTCAAGTTATACTGTTATCCGAAAGTTCTAGGCTTTTCCTTTACACTGTGAATGTTTACACCTTCATACGAGGATAATAATAAAACGAAATTGTCAACAGCATATTAGAGTGATTGATTATATTGAATCAGTTCCCAGGTATTTCGTCCGCACTGTTAGGACACAGGCCTCTCCTCGTGCAAAGGGTTACTGGCCATGATCCATCCTGCGGACCCGGTAAATCATTGGTTTTCGAAAACTTTTGTTTATTCTTCAAACACTTCCTCAAGAAGTTTTCCTTCGCCGTTAAGAGCAGATTTTCGAAAAATACCAAAATATCTTTGGTTCGTGAATTGTCCAGACCAGTGACCTTTTAGGTGTCTGATGACCTATCCAACTAGCTGACATGAGAGCAATTTCTTTTAGTATTTAACACAAATATAAAATTAGGAATTCAATAAGAAATTTCCAGTAGATAAAAAACATGTTAATACAAGTTACAATCTGTCTGTACACAAAAATTTACAAAACAGAAAAACAGATGAGTCACAGACAGACCGTAACCCTGAGCGTGTGAAAACAACATGATAGACGATAAATAACAATGATACCTATATTATTTTGAGACAGTTTATAATTACAAAACACTGATAAAGAGAAAATAACAACATTCCTTCAGAAACTACTCGAATGAAAATAAAAGTTAATTATAAAAATTATTGGTGGAAGGACTCTCACCCTCGGATTCGCCCTCCCCAACGATAACCAAATTCAAATAATTTTTGTAATGCTTGCTTGCTTATCATATGGTTAGTGGCCAACCTATTTGTCAGAGTTGTTCAGGCCGCCGGTAGGCATCTGACATGGCTTAACGACTGCTGTCGAACGACAACAACCGGGACCGACTGTTTAACGTGCTCTCCGAGGCACGGAGGAGCTCAGATGAAATATGCCACTAGCGGTCACCCATCCAGGTCCGACCGCGCCAACGTCGCTTAATCTGCACGATCACTTTCGGACCGTGCTCGCAATTTGGCTACGAGGTCCTCATTTTTGTAATTAATCATGGATTTCCGCTAAGTGACGCCTGATCCCATCAAGTAACGCATACAAGTAGCAAGCACTTACTTCCCCCTTCTTACGGGAGTTGTGCTGTCTACAACAGCCGCCATATCACTGGAAAGGCTGTCCATCATGCAACCAAGATCACTAGATATAGAAGATACTTACTGCCCCTTGATATCGCCGTTGTCGTACCCCTGCTTCCAGATCAGCCCCTGCAACTGTTTGAGCGGGCCGGCCTTGCGGTCCGCAGACATCTGCCACTTCACGCTGCTCACTAAACCCTTGATCTGGTCATCCTTAGACGCTTCCTGGAAGCATAAGTTGTACGCTAAACATTAGACGGTTCGACGATATATCAGTTGCACAAAGCGTCCTAAGAATTCTATCTTCATTAACTCTGCCCGTTTGTACGTTACATATGGAGAATTATAATAGCTAGAATTCGTTAAAAAGATGTATAATAGCTAAAATTTAAAGGAAGTTTCATCTTGGCTGTTAGTCGGTAGTATAACCTCCCATGTGTGCACTCATGGGAGGTTATACTTGGTTTGATTCCGGGCGGAGAATGTGCTTTATATCCAAAGTTCAAATTGAGTTGTGCATTGTGAGAAAAAAATTCTTAAGAAAATATAAAAACTGAATAATATAAATATAATTTTTATATTTATAAAGCAGAAATTCAAGCTTTTCAGTTTTACGGTTTGAAGGGTAAGAGGAGCCAGTGTAATTTCCGGCACATGAGGCAATACACCTTAGTCCTCAAGGTTAGCAGCCTTGTTATGTATCAAATTGTTTTTTTATGGGGTTTGCTGGAAGAGATCTCTCTTAGAGATAAGTCACGCCCTTTGTGTTTCACATTTTTTTTTTGGTATAAGTTTGTATTATATTGTGTACAATAAAGAGTTAATAAAGAGTTAGCAGCGCATCAAAATCCCTCTAATAATAATACAGTGAGGTGAGATGTCTACGGGCGACCGTGACCACTTAACATCAGGTGGCCCGTTTGCTCGGCTGCTCTACTTATTAAAAAAAACAAAGTGTGACAAAAATGTTGTGAATGAATTTGACAAAAATAGATTCTCCTTATATTTCTAAAAGATACACAGTAAACACTATTTTTTGTTCATTGAGATCGTTAGTTTGAGTAGAGGATTGTTCATAATAATATGGCCTTGGCCCCAAATTTAGGTTCATTTATCGATGTCGACGATAAGCTGACGTACTTATAATATGAGCAGTCTTATTAACATCAGTAAATTTGCGGCATTATGCTGGAGATATAGAATATCAGTTGTTTGTTAATCGTATGGTTAGTGACCAACCTATTTGTCAGAGTTGTTCAGGCCACTCGTAGGCCCCTGACTTGGCTTAACGACTACTGCCGAACGACAACAACCGAGACCGACTGCTTAACGTGCTCTCCGTGGCACGGAGGAGCTCAGATTAAATATGCCACTAGCGGCGACCCATCCTGGAACCGACCAACATTGCTTAACCTGCATGATCGCTTTCGGACCATGCTACGAGCTCTTACGAATATCAGTGGCGCAGTAGCTAAGATGCCGGACACCGGGTTCGATTCCCGACATACAATATATTCCAATGAGTTATTTCCTTATTTTCGAAGACCATTTACTGACTACTGAGGAAATTACTTTTCCGTTTCTATACCTACGGATTTTGTCAATGGATCTGTGATGAAGGAAAACACCGAAAGGAAACCAAGGAAATATATTCTTGTCATTGTGGGTTAGTGATTCATGGGTAACACGAAGACACTCAGTGCTAGAGTTCCGGATAAGATCTCAGGTCGCGTCATGCACCAATTATGTTAAAGTTTTTAATAGTTTCCTGGCATAGTCTTGTGCACTTACCTTCTGTGAAAGGATCATTAAATGTGGTTCTACTCAAAGTGCAAGCACTTTTTCTGATTGTGCTTCATTATTCTAGGAATCCTAGCGAGAGACGTGGAATCTATCAATCCGCATACAGTCATACTATACGAGTACTAGATCGTGTAAGAGTGAGGGTGACGTTTCGTTTAGCGATGTGTTAATTTAGCGAGTGACGCCCCAGAATAGGTAGTTGTCAGTGCCTAGACATAATAGTCCAGGGGTAGTGACTCCTGACTCCTTATCCTCGAAGTATCCAGCTTTTGCAGCGCATTTACGGCCTCCTTTCACTAGGTGCCCAGGAACTTCAGAACATTATCGGCATGGAACATGGCCGTAGGGGTTTAAACCCTACGAAATCCATAGAGGAATTTCCCCTTGAAACCTCAACACCCCAATGGAAATCTATCCCAGACATAGAGGATCAGCATATCCACCTAGGAAATGATCAATTGCAAGTACGTATCTCTCCAAGGAGAGTCAGCTTATGTAGCACGCCCACGTCATCCTCCCACTGACTTCATGGCACATTTTTTAAATCCTCCTCGGCATAGGGAAGTAATTTCTGCACCAAGCATGTAATTAACTGGACGTAACTACAGTACTTCTCCAGAATTACTAGGACTGTACTCACTGACGAACAAATATATACTATGTGTATATACAAGTGTTCCTTAAGTTATTCATTAACTTCGACACTACTCAGAACATCGAAGTAGTCATTATCCATATTATCACATTTATTAATGTTAACAAAAAAAAATATTTATAATTCCATACAAACTAAATGCCTCGCTTTAAATTACCTAGTATTCCATACTCTTTATCTGAGCTGGCAACGTCGCGTTTTGATTAATTTAAACTTGACAATCATGACATTAGTTATTAATGACACGTGCTAACGAAAGGCAAATAGTTTGTTATTGTTTTGTTTCAGATTTTCTTACGGGCATTAATAAAGACCCTTACACATTATTAGAGAGAGTATTCATTCATTCATTCACATTATATAACCCAATTAAATTTAGTAAAATAAAATAGCAAGTAACTCGAAAACGAAACGTTTTTGAGGATCACTTCCATTGTCAAATATATTATGTAAAATTTACAGAAGTGTTTGGCGAAGTTAATGCATATTCTTCGGAACACCTTGTGTAATAAAGATGCTACTAATCACTAACACTATAAAAGAGGGAATGAAGCTAAAATATGTTGTTGTATACCCAAACTATGTGGGGAAAAAGCAACCACATCACAGCAATTCCTAGGCTAAGAAAATATGGGTCCTATAAAATTAAAATAAGTTTGCCACACATATATTGACGTGGAAAAGAGTAACCACGAGCAGCATATATGTATGTATGTATATATTTTTTAAATAATGCGATTGTGCAGGCGTAATGGGCGAATAAGTGCCTGCAGGAACCAAGGAAGAAGAACAGATAGTAAACCGACACCAAAGCTGTTTTGTGTCGTTCACACCCCAGAAGGGGGGGAAGTGCGCGCGAGGAAGAGCCTACGCAAGTACCGCGCGCATCTCCCGTGATTCGGTCCGTATACCGCGAGATAGGTAGGAGCATGGGCTGGTGAAGTACCTCTCCAGGGATGGTGACGACGCCCTCGACGCTGCCCTCCTGGTCCTCGATGGCTAGCTTACGCAGTGCGGTCACGGCCTCCTTCACGTCCTCTTTCTCCCATTCGCTGTCCAGGAACTTCTTCACATTCTCTTCGGCGTAGGGAAACAGCTTGTCCTAGGACAAAATAAGAGATAAATTAAATATACAAAACAAAGTAGGCGCCATCATGTTTTTCTGAGATATCACAAATTCGGACTATAGTTAAAATATTCGTCGCCGAGATGGCGTACGATTTGCCGTTAAACATGGTTTCTAAATATCTTGTCTAGTAACCAAATTGTCAAAAGATCTTACCCACCTACCTAATTTGTAAATATTAGATATAAAATGACACCATATAAGCGAGTGTAATCGCATCTACACTTTTAATATCCCTTTTAAAATTATACCCCTTATTTCATTAGTTATAATGAAAACATAGAATATCTGTCCTGTCCTTGGACGTCTCTTTGGTTTTGTCACCTGCGAATCCTCTACATTACCATAATAATGGTCGCCGTTAGGGGTGAGAGATCTACAAGTTTAGCCAATTACTCCCTTACTGCGTTTAAAAAAATGCTGAATATGTCTGATCACACATTGCTAATCGTCGTAAAACGAAATTCATCATGCCTTTCGAAACTGTACAGCTAACTAGTTAGATTGCCCTGTACAAATTTCCATCACGAAAATCAATATCAATCTTAATAAAATACCTTAAAGCACTTCATACAAATAGTTGACGTAAATGGCAGACGACTGGAGAAAGACAGAGTCGAAACATAACCTCCCACCCACGTCGTTTGATATAGCAATTGACCACACCATGAAGAGTAATTCCACTCTCCATAAAGAAGTCACTACCTAAGTATATTTTATTCAAACCTAAGCACAGAATGGGGCAAGGATTCTTTATAAAATCCCTAATCACTATTATTAGTCAGTAGTTCAGTGGGATGTCGCACATACCGGTCTATTTATCCTATTCTACAAGGCCTCAAAAGAAGACTGTTTGAACGTTTGAGCGCCTTCGCCTTACATTTAAATGTGATTATGGATATATGAGAGCCTATTATTCTGTTATCTGCGTAAAGTTATGTGCCTAACAATTGCAATATATAAAATAATATAGCCTTTAATCACTGACCTAATACATAATTATTCATATTCTAATTATTCTCTAATATGGTGACATACATAAGTAACCTTAATTGTTTTGTTGGTCAGGTTGTCCCTCAACATAGGCCTCCCCCATATTGCGCCATTTCTGTCGCTCCTGAGCTACCCTTAGAAGAAGGGATAGGTAACTTAGGTAAGTTAGACCATGTACCAATGAATTTTTCGTATTTTTCGAAGACTTACGTACATTTACCGAATGCTCTAAGAGTGAAAGAAAACATTGTGAGGAAACCTGCACACTGCGATGACCAGTGTGTAAAATGGGGTTGGCACAATAGATTCACAAGGGTCGAAGTGCCGCTGGGTTAATCCCGGCCCCCTATTATAAGATAAGATAGGTAACTTTAAACATACAGATTTTGTCACGATGTTTTTCTTATTGACACTAAAATGATTACTCTGGCAGAATCGAAAGGAAAGCGTTCAAACATTATAGAGCTATAGGAATTTAGCATAACGTGATAGGTATCCTGGTGAAACTGCGTCGTCTACGATGCGGCAAGTTGGGTGAACGAACTTACGGCGCCGATGCCGGTCGCTGCCCAAACCGGATAGCGCGCCTACCTAGCCTCGCCGAACTCGCCTCAGGGACACGAGGGACAGAATAGCCACGATGTGGCAAAAAAAGTCAATGCTCCAATTCCTTTTTTGTGTCGCGCGCACGCAGTGCAATTCACTTTTCATTTGAGAATTCCTGTTAACTAGGTACGTCGTATGTATTACTGGAGTGGAATGTTCTGTGTTACTTAAGTTTATGTGTATTGCGAGTTGATTTATTTATATTTACATACTTTTAAGCTATGGTATTTACGTAATAATTATTTTCGTCAGTGAATTTCAAAGGGGTTGTTACTGTACTCTTCTCCATAGAATGATGGAATGTTTTAAAACAAAACAAAAAAACAAGATGAAAATAATCATCACAGCATCCCCACTGCTGGGGTACAGACCTCTCCTTGCACAAGGGCCATGGCCATGATCCACCGTGCGGGTCCAGTGCTTATTGGTGGATTTGCCTTAAGAAAACTTTTTTCCCCAGAAATGCAGGTTTCCTCACTGTGTTTTCCTTCACTGTTAGAGCAGACGGTATATTGTAAATACGTAAGTCTTCATAAAAAACCGAAAAACTCATTTGTACATAGCATTGGAGGGTTTCGAACCCGGACCTCCTGGGTGGGAGTTCGACGTCCTAGACACAACACCATCGACGCTCTCAAAATTGAAATATAAAAAGAAACGTCGCGTGGGTGCCTAAAACATGCTACCTACTACCCAGGTGCAGATATTCGTTATCAGGATTCTGCTCATATTATTGTTTGTAAAGGGGAGTGTAAGTTTTTTAAGATACAATTATAACTAATATACTACGAAATAGCTGTATTTTAATACATAGTTAGTTGTTGATTTTTATATTGGCAACCATAGCACATTTTCAAGAAAAAAATACGTTATTTGCTTTGTATGCAAGATACTATCCTAATAATGTTTCACTTATAAAAAGTACGTCTAAAATAATTAGGTTCAAAATTATGTACCTAAGCAGTAATCAAATTATGTAATTATAATAAAAGTGAGACTTTATACTATTCTTATTCTTATGAAACTTATCATTTACAACAGAACATGTAAAATTACCAAGGTTGTCTGGAAGAGATCGCTCTATCAGCGATAAGACCGCCTACATTGTATTCTACAATAGGGTATTTGACACTTTTTTGAAAAGTATATTAAAATGTTTAAATCGGCTATAATTTTTTTTTTTTTTTAATTTTATATATTTATGATTCTTTATTAGCTTTTATTTACCCAAAATAAAGTCGCTAAAATGTTAGCTTTGTGCAGTAAAGTATATTCTATTCTAGAATAGAATCACAGGCAACTATATCTTCTTTTATAGCTATACAGATACAGTGACCTTCTTTCTAGTAAACAAGACAGGAGTGAAAGTTAAAAGTGCAGTGAACTTTGAAAACTGTACAAGGAACTAATTGAATATAAAGACAATTCAACTATATAAAGTCAAGTTTTAAGAACAGGAAGGGTCATATCCAACCACCCTATATCCCAGAAGCATGAACCATGAAAAAATTAATTACATGGATAGATGTCCAACTTTTGTAAGGTTGAGCCAAATAGGCATATTTTTATAGCAATCTATGACACTGTAAGTACAAAAAGAAAAAGTAAAGTTTCGCACTTTGGAATGTGCTATTCAAACATATAAGATAAAATACCACATTCATATTTAGATATGAATTACTTTAGGAAACCATATAATTGGCAGTTTTTATATAGCTTAAATTAAAAAAAGGGTTGATTTTTTGTCTGTGAGCGGGATTTGAACCTTATTTAAGTATGCCAAGCATGGCTAATTGCTTAATATATTATCCTTGCATTATTATACTATTCGATTTTGTCGACTACTTAGATAGGCTTGTTTATAGGCTCTAACTATTTGGGTGTATGTAATAAGCAGGTAGGTGTGAATTTTTTTTCAATGCTTTACCTACATTTAATTTAGAACTGTACACATATTTCAGTATTTTGATACCTAGTATCAATTGCCTACTAGACAGCTAAATGAACAAGGTGTACCTACCTATAAAAGAAGCCTACAAACTATTAAATGTATAAAGCAAACTAGGAAAACTAAAAGACAAACATAAAAACTATTTTTTTAAAGTGAAACAGCCGTCTGTGCTATCGACTCAACATTATAGTATACGACGAATTAATTGAACTAGCATCCATCCCTATCAAAATTCATATGTCTGATATGTGTGTAAAAAGGACAGGCAGAGTGAACTTGACGTGTATTGAAGGAGGATAGATAACTGTTCCACATTTTTTACCAGCCAGCTGCTCCGAACAGCTGTTCACGCCGGTAGAAGTCTGCTGATGAAAGCAGGTTTCCAACCACGATTTCTGACCTTTTATCAGTACTATTTAATAGCGGTAATAGAAAAAACTTGACGATTTCCATATGAATTAATTTACGCGCACAAAATGTTTTATTGAAATAATTGTAAATGGCAATTCTCACAAATTAGCTTATATTTCAATTATACTTACCAATAGAGTTACACCAGGTTTCACACATTATTATTACCTACTTGCCACGTGGAGGAAATTTTGATGAGAAATTCAGACAATGGAAGTGCCTTGGAAAGGGTACCATTTTGAATTCGTCCTCCATATTGCGAATACGAAAATGCGACCATTTGCATGATCCAGCATCCAAATTTTTTAGGGATAAGGCTGCGACGAAAGTTCGATATGTTGTAGTACCGAAATTGGCTAAATTTTCATAGAAACATGAAAATATTGTAACACCGGCCGGTCAATCTTTGGACCTACCTTAACAAAGCTGATCGATGTTGTTGTTCCTTCGATATCCAAGAGCAGAATTTTGCATTTCTTCACGATGCCACCGATTTCCGTGTTCTCGTTTGCCATTTCTATAATCCAGTACTACCTTTATGAGGTGTACTTTCGCTGAGTTTTTATTTGACTAGAAATTATTCCTCGCTACGATAGTACCCCACACCACACAAAAAGCATTGATTGAACGAGAACACGACACGAGATGAGAGAAAGAAAACAGCGACAACGAGCGAGGAAGCAACCGGCAAACTGACGGACACGCGACTGCGGATTGGCTGATGAATGAGTGAGATAGTCGAATCAAACAAAAGCAAGAGCGAGAAAAAAAGCGGATGTACCAATGCATCCAACATTTCAACTTTGCGTATTGTTACCATATTATAAAAATTTACCCTTTTTTGAGGTGACTAACAACCACGAATATTGTGTTGTTTTTAAACCAATTGTATTGTATCTATTTTATTTCTTTAATATTTCCATAATTCCATAATTGACCAGAAACTACAACTATAATGCGGGAATAAAATAGTACTATTTTTTTCATAGCGAATTCCCTAACACAAATTATTATAAAACTATCAATGGGCGCGCCACTGGCAGGATTTTTGCATAAAATACTATTATTTCTGTGTTAAAAATAATCATTCAAAACTCCAAAATGAGAACATGATGGTAGTTTCAGATTCTGCATCATGGCAAATCGGTAAAAAAAAACATTGAAAAAAAAACGGAACCGGAGATTAAGATTGCGCGCCTTTAACTTAAAAAGTTGAAATCTGTTTGCATTTCGTTCAATGCGAGATCGAGATTCGAGTGCGAAGTGAGGTGAAGCGAGGTTGGAAGGAGTTTAAATGTAAATAGCGAAGAAACTAAAAGAGTTGATTAAATAAAGCTTGCAGTATTTTAATAATTCGTAGAGTAAGGGCTATTTGCGAACGTGTTTCCTACGTGTTTCAAGCGTATTTTCCCGATTTTCTGACGGATCGCGTAGCTGGAAGCGAGAAACACATTCGCAAATCGCCAGTGTGATAATTATTCGCTTATTACTAGTTATTACACTACGGCAAGGGACTGAATTCAGTCTTCTTTAGAAGACCTGAATCAGAGACTATTTTAATAGTCTCTGATTCAGGGCTAAAACTTGCCCTCGATCAAAATTAGTTCAGTGATTTTAAGGTATTATTTATTTATTCATTTTCTCTAAGGGAAATTTACAGACAAATACATAACTACAACAGACTTATAACTTATAATATATAAATAAAAATATGCTAATAATAAATTTCCACTTGTAAAAACAGTATAATATAGTACTTAAAATTTCATCAATGGCGACAGAATTTTGAGGTCCCTTCAGTCCTAACTCACTGTTTTTGTTTGTTTAAGACTGAATCCCAAATTTTTGATACTGGTCGAGTATCAGAAAATAATTGTGTGACGTGTAAGGAGATGAACCAATACGACAGACGAACCGCACGACATTGTTGCTCTCTATAGCTATAAGTTGGAAAGGGTCAAGTTGAAAACCAGCGTCGGTAGAGGTATAGGTATCTATACATCTGGCGACACTCTATTAACTCTTTATTGTACACAAACATTATAATACAAACTTATACAAAAAAATATGTGAAACACAAAGGGCGTGACTTATCTCTAAGAGAGATCTCTTCCAGCAAACCCCATAAAATAACTATTTGATTCATATCAAGGCAGGCGAAGTATACACCTATATGCTAGATAAATATACCTACTTAATAGTACAAAATAGAAAATACGTACATAAATATAATATAATACATTAATATACAAATAAATAAATAAATACTATATACTAACATAAAAATATAATTATAATATAATAAAGATAATACAGTGATGACAAAATAAAACTAAAGGAGAGAAGAATAATGTTCCTTGACAAGTTTCTTAAAGATAGGAAAGGATTGACTTTCACGAATGAATGACACTCAGCTGAACTTGGCCCTTATAATAGATCATATCATATGTTATCACTTGTCAGAATGTAAAATATGGTCAATTTATAATCCGACTGATATTTTGTACATATTTTTTACAGATATTTTGTATATATGGTCTATTAATAAAGGTTTTTCTATTCTATTCTTAAAAAAGAATTATTAAAGGTATTCAAGCATCACTGTATCAATTTTGATAAAACATGTCTAAGAACCTTCATGATAAGCCACTCTATCAAATAAAGTAAACCCGTATCAAAATCGCATACGGGTTGATTGGTCTGTATGAGGCTAAATTTAATCGCAGATATAAAACATATGATCATGCTTTTTTCTGTAAATAAATAACCAAATGATTTTATTATATTTCTGTTTAATTGTTACTAATTTTCTCATAATTCGATCAATTAATAAAATTGGTGCTAGTTGTAGTTAAACGTTAAGTTAATTTAATTCGAAATCAGGATAATATATACATTTTTCGCAGACTGTCATTTAAAGATGCGAGTTCATTATTTGGTTGCCTAAAAAAAGATTTACAAAATTCCAAAAATTAGATTAACTTTTGAATCAACTTTTGAAGTGGATATCAACATGTTATA
Source organism: Hofmannophila pseudospretella (assembly GCA_947369225.1). Classification (NCBI taxonomy): domain Eukaryota; kingdom Metazoa; phylum Arthropoda; class Insecta; order Lepidoptera; family Oecophoridae; genus Hofmannophila; species Hofmannophila pseudospretella. The sequence continues at coordinate 7,303,067 of OX376330.1, read as the reverse complement.
TGGACTGGACCCGTGCGACTGGTAATGACATCAGACGTGATATCACATCAAATTGTTTCGTTTGATTTAATTAATTCATAGGTTGCCTGGAAGACATCACTCTTAGCGATAAGGCCGCCTAAATTGTACTTCACAATTTCCTTTTCTATCTTTTGTGTTGTTTTCTATTTGTGCAATAAAGTGTATTTTACTTTACTTTACTTTCTGGGATACCATGTATAAGTTTCTAAATTGGACATATGGAATGTACCAAGCCTCGGACTTCACGGGTCCGGCACCAGCCGAAGTTCGGTTCGTCGCAACCAGTCATAAAGCGCTTTTCTGGGCTTCTTTCTTTGTAGTCTTCGGATCGATCTTTACGATGGTATATCTTTTAGTTTCTAATTTTTAACTTTAGTTACACGAAGCCCTCGGAAGTACACACTTTTCGTTACACAATTTTTCTTGGATGACAACCTAAGGCGTTCATTAGATTTCACGTCAAAAAGTCCAATACGCAGAATAAATACAATCCAAATATTTTCAAAATATAGTTAATTTATTTATATCTTGAAAACCCTGTCATAGTTACTTTATACATGGCAAAAAAATATATAGTTATATTCAATTCCGCAATATGGCGAGGGTTTTTATATTTCAGGTCAAGCTTTATACAAGGCGCTACACACCAGACAATTAAAGATATTTTATTCAAAAAGTCACAAATATAAAATATATCAAGTAAATTGTAGTCATAAGTTAAAAATAATGGACAGTAAATACATCTATGCCTTTAAATGATCTAATAAACTATTTTTTGTATGTTTTTGTTTTTCTTCAGTTCTCAATTTCTTCACAAGCCTTGGAGTTCCGACATTACTATCTGCTTTTCTTTTATTAACCTGAAAAATAAATAAATGATGTTCTAAGATTCATAAAATCATAGCACATAGTTTTAGTAAAATATTTTGAATTATCGTGTTGTTACAACAAGCCATACTTTTTTAAATCCCTAATAAAATGACCAGACGCTATCTATTTGACCAGACCAGATCGGACATAACTATCGGACGTGTACGACCAGCCTAAATATATACGCCCGTAGCCAGACCAGTCTCTCTCAGGGTCTCTCGTAATTTTTCGGACTGATTGATACTTTACTTTAGGTTTATTTTTTGGATGATGCCAGGAAGCCGACCTTTAGCGCGTGGTCGTTGCTAGAGCGGCCAGCCGAGACCAGGTGGATACTGAGGGGATGCTACCACCAAGGAAATTGACTGATTTATCGTAACCACTACCTTAGATTTGTCCTCATCGGGCGTTAATGCAGCAAAGACAAAGTTTCTCTTGCTGGATGGCGCCAGTGAGCCGACCCTAGGCGCGTGGTCGTTGCTAGAGCGGCCAGCCGAGACCAGGTGGATACTGAGGGGATGCTACCACCAAGGAAATTGACTGATTTATCGCAACAATTACCTTAGGTTTTTGTTCGTCGGGCGTCAATGCAGTAAAGACAAAGTTTCTCTTGCTGGAGGGCCCCAGCGAGCCGGCCTTTGGCGCGTTGTCGTCGCCAGCCAACGGCGTCACCAGAGCGGCCAGTCGCGCCAACGCGCCGCGGCCGCGGGTTAGAAGAGAGTTGTGGTAGTTTTGCTGTAGTGTCAATAAAATGTATCTTACTTATTTATCGTATGGTTAGTGGCCAACCTATTGGCAGAGATGTTCAGGCCGCCCGGAGGCCTGACATGGCCTAACGACTGCTGTCGACAACAACCGGGACCGACTGTTTGAAGTGCTCTCCGAGGCACGGAAGAGTTCAGATGAAATATGCCACTAGCCACCCATCCTAGTACCGACCGCGCCAAACGTTGCTTAACCTGCACGATCACTATCGGACCGTGCTCGCAACTAGGCTACGAGCTCCTCAAAATGTACCAATAATGCATTTTATGGTTGTAGTTACAAAGTGCTTTAGTAAGCCCCTAAAAACATTAATATCCATAAGCGATTGACTATGGATGTTTGTGCAATGCTCCGATCTAAAGCCGGATCCAGTTATCTCCGTCCACCTGGTAGACTCCGTCCGGTAAAATCGGAATCGGAGCAGTGCAAAAACACCATATCGATAATATTGAAACGTTACGACGGTATCGATTTTGGGGTGACTAATAAATTTAGCAATTATCGACAAAACGAAACGTCCCGCTCACTCGTATACAATCCAGTATATTAGTGAGCGTAACCGTTTCATTTACGTTTAGCTTTAGTTTTTTCGGCCACCCCGGAATCGAAGCCACTATCGATAGTCCATAACAACTGATTTATCAGTATACTAAATTATACTGGCAACACTTACGAAATAGTATGGAAATTTCATTGTGATTGACATCAATATATGGAAAGTTGCCATTATTTAATATCTACTCTATTTTGCCTGACTGTAGTTAGAACCCCTTACTTAGAGCAAACATGCCCAGATGATTTCTCAATTCAATATACCTTCTATAGACATATTGTTTATTCTAATTTTAATACTGATTTTATCAGTATTATCTTATATACTAAGGAATAGTTCGATAGCTATCGCTGTGAAATAGAAGATCACAGACTATGGTAAAAATACAGCTATCTTCAGCTGGTGAACACATAAATCAATTTTTTTTAAATTACCTGGAACATAATGAATGGTTTCTGAGGACTTGGTAATTCTTTGGGGACATTTTTTTCAGACACGGGCGCGGCTTTTTCAGTCTTCTCAGTTTTGCTTGTATTGGCTTCTAGAAGTAAGCTGGACATGGTTCTAGAACTGAGGTTCGCCTTAATTATAGAGGATCGGGTCACGCTGACGTTCAGATTGTCTTCGCTCTCATCGTTTTTCTGCAAAAAAAAACATTAAAAATTTAGCTATAAATATACGCTAGCAATATTCCCCAAAAGGTGACAAGTAAAGACTTGTATAAAGCATAAAGATGCTAACATATTGGGAAATTACACTATTACCTTCAGTTAGGTAGAGGTAGGTACCATCAAGTGATATCGAGGTCAAACGCGAAGGTCGAGGTCGATATTGAGGGTCGTGATCATTCTATGGAGTTATTCAAATTGAACGACTCTTTTGATAGATTTAATGGGCTAACTAAATACTAAATAATTAATTAATAATTTCTTGTTTATTTACTACACTGTTATTATCACAGAAAACGGACTTGTAGTGCCTTGTCCTCTAACTAGAATGATAATGTGAGCACTGACAGCGAGTCAAAGGGTTTAGTTAAATGCATGTATAATTCCATACATTTGACTAATGTATGGGAATATATCACATCACATGCGCCAATTGGCAGACGCGGTTTCCATATTAAACTTCTCTAGCAAGCATCTACATAGGATGAACTTAAAAATCTTTGATTATAATAGTGAGGTTTTCTTACCATTTGCTTCAAGAACATTTCTTTTTCGTGCCTCTGCTTTCTCCATTGCTCTTCCGACTCAAATTCCTCTTCCTGAGTATCAGTTACATCGAACGCCGGGTCTGTATCTTCCTTGCCATCTGTGAAATGGACCATTGGTAAGATAAGAATATATTAAAAATAAATGAGCGACGTACCGTTGAGATCCACATAGTGTTTTCCAGATCTGAATGGCATGGCATGGCACTAATTTGAGACATATTTCTTTTACCTATTTCTGCTGCAAAGCAGCAATGCTGACATTGTGTTCCAGTTTGTTGGTGGAGTGTGGGCTGACGGCGGCCCAGAGTGTTGGGTGACGAGAAGGGGCGTAATGGGTAGATAATTACAGTTTTAAGCCAGCTTCTCTCCAAAACAGCTATCAAAACCTTTCACTCGATTTCTATCATGTAGTTTTCATAATCATGCCCCCCCCCCCCTCTCCCCCAACCCCTTTTAATTTGATTACGAATGAAATACCTCCTTTCGATCGATTCACTGTCGTACCTGTTGTTCTTACAGTTGCAAACCGCACAATAAGACATATTAGCACAGCCACTCTGATCGATCCGCGTCGAAAACTAGGCGCTGAATGAAATCTTGTAGTATATTACAAGATTAAGTCACGGGTGCCCCACCCACTTCACCGTTCTGTCTTGATTTATTTCTGTGATATATTGTACCTGCATTTTTCCATCGGAACTTGCGCTGGCGATGTCCTTCGCCCAGGTCCCCGTCTTCGAACAGTAGCTCTTGTATCAGCCTGACGTCACGCTTGTCCTGATCTAGTACGTCACGCCTGAAAATTAGAATAAACAATATACCTATAGAATATTTATAGAAGTTTAGAAATCATCTGGACAAGTATGGTCTAAGGGAAAATAGAGTAGATATTAAATAATGGCAACTTTCCATACATTGTTATCAATCACAATGACATTTCCATACTATTTCGTAAGTGTTGCCATTTTTTAATATCTACTCTATTTTGACAGACTGTAAAAACGAAGCCGCCGCGACAACAGAGGATGCAGACTGCCGGTTACTTCCGTTGTGTATTGTTAAAATTCTAATTTTATATTCAAACACCCGCAGTCCCTCAATCAGTTTGGGTGTACCGAGTTATCCCCAGCTCGAGCTCTATGCGGTGCAGGTCCGGCCTCGTCCTCGTGATTGGACCCCGTCTATATCTCGGACCTCAGCTTAATTTATAGTAATATTACCACGTGTATCTGGTCAAGCTTGCACTGCAGCCGGGCCTGATGAAAGGTGTCGTCATCTCCGGCCTCGCACTCTAATACGGTCCAGTCCGGCCTCGTCCTTGTCATTGGACCCCGTCCATATCTCGGCCCTTAGCTGATTTTATAGTATGATTAGTAGATTCATGTATATCTGGCCAAGTTCGCGCTGCAGAAGCCCTGGTGGAGATTGTCGTCATCCCCGGCCCGAGCTCTATGTGGTCTAGGTCCGGCCTCGTCATGGTGACTGGACCCCGTCTATATCTCGGACTTTAGCTGAATTTATAGTAATATTAGCACATACATGTGTATCTGGCCGAGCTCGCGCTGCAACTGTCCCTGGTGGAAGGTGTCGTCGCGGGTCTGGCACTCCATGAGGCCCAGTCCGGCCTCGTCCTCGTGGCTGGACCTCGTCCATATCTCGGATCTTAGCTAAATTTATAGTATGAGTAGTACATACATGCGTAACTGCCCAATAACGACCAAGTTCGCGTTGCAGAAGTCCTGGTGGTAACTGTCGTCATCTCCGGTCTGTCGTTCAATGCGGTCCAGTCCGGACTAGTCCTCGTGACTGGACCCAGTCTATATCTCGGACCTCAGCTGAATTTATAGCAATATAAGCACATACATGTGTATCTGGCCGAGCTCGCGCTGCAGCCGGCCCTGGTTGAAGGTGTCGTCGTCTCCGGCCTCTCGCTCCATGCGGTCCAGTCCGGCCTCGTCCTCGTCTCCGGATCCGGCCCATTCGTCCTCTGACGTCAGCTCGGCCTCTTGTTCGAAGAAATCCACCGCTTTGCGCTTTTTCTTACGGTTCTCGGGTTGGACAATCACCTGAAAGGTTTGGCAGGAATTGTATCGTGAAACAGTGTTGTAGAAATATGATTGCTGAGCCCTATTTCACGAAAGAACAATCCTTGTAATGACAAGTCTAAAATGGCAACACTGGCGCTATTTTGTATGGGGATTTCTATGAATGTTGCCCTTTTAGACGTAATTAACAAGGATTGTTGTTTCGTAAACTGGTAAGATTATGTGAAAGTCAAAGCAAGTTTGGTAGATTAGAGTAGCTGTTACCTCATTTTCTTCAGAATCATATTCGCCAATTTTTTCAGTATCATCTATTTCTGAGACGTCATCCTCAGCCTCGTCTAAGATGTCTGCTTCCTCGACCATGTAATCTTCTTCATCGTCTGCAAAATACATTTTATTGCACAAACAGGACAAATCAAACAATAGGTACATATAGAAATAATTGAAGATTTTTTTTTCAATATAAGCATAGATCTAAATGTCGATACTACAATAACGCACCAGAGATCTGAAGCGCCCTTTTTTCTATTTTTTTCTTCTTAAGCTTTTTGTTTTTAATTTTATTTCCATTAGCAGCGCTTTCATCGTCAGAATCAATAATGAATTTTTTCTTCGCCTGGCTATTAGCAACGCTTAGTTTATTTTCCTTATTTTGATTATCATTACCAACAAAATATTTGTTTGGTTTTTGTGTTTCGAATTCAGGATCATGCAACTCATCGAGTATGGATTTTAGCAAGTTCTTTTCTTCACTTGACGGTACAGTTTCAACTTTTTCTTCACTTGATGGTACAGTTTCAACTTTTTCTTCACTTGATGGTACAGTTTCAACTTTTTCTTCACTTGATGGTACAGTTTCAACTTTTTCATTTTTATTATACAGTAAATCAATGTGCTCTTGATTAATCACATAATTTTGAGATATATCTTCTCGTATGTTGTTAATGTTATCAGAAACATATTTTTGGTTTTCATTATTATCCGTAGTAGCATTTTTATCGCCATTACAGGTATCTTCTTGACCAAATATTTTGGCAGTATTATCGGTATTTATATCTACATCTTTGTAAGGTATTTTATCATAACTACTACCGATATTGTCATTGCCAAGCTGTGATACAAACTGATTGTCATAGAACTTGCCAGTGCAGAGAGCTAACACGTCATCGCCAAGATCTTGAGACTGTTGTGTGGATGGATATTGAGGAGTAACCAGGTTTTGGGAAAAGCTACCAGAACACATTCCCACAATATGGTCCAAGTTTCCCTAAAATGTAAGAATTATGCAATGTTCAGTTTCCTTAGAAATCCTTCAGAAATCGAAAAACCTTTGTATAGAATTTCTAAATATCACACGGTGCAAAATGTTATGGCATTGATACTGTATGAAGCAAGTGATTCATCATTCGACAGGCACAGTCCCTTACCCTTGTAAGTATACATAATGTATATTGAATAAGCAACATTAGAAATCGGCAGCTACTGGATCAAAGAGTATCCAAAAAATTAAGAAGGTAAATAAGACTTACCTCCTCATAAGGTAGTGTATCACCCATAGCAACCAAGCTATCAGTGACTGGCACCGGGAAATCCACTGCATCATTCTCCCCAGGCGCTCCAGTATTTAGAATTGAAAATGTTTGAGTACCCAAGTCATTATCATCACTTGACGTACCAATACTTTTATTATTTGCCATTTCCTTCGACACGATTGACGCACTTTCTTGACTATTAAATAAATCATCAGAGAAAGATTTGTGCATTTGAGCTAATTGTAATTCATCATCTGAAATCGTAATTTAATTAAATATCTAAATTTAACATTGAACATTTTCAGAATCTACATTATAAATTAGTAGGTAGGTACTAATTGTTCTTACCTTGAGTATCTTTAATACCTAAATCTTCATTATTTTCTCCTTTTTCAGTTGGTTTATTGGTCTCTTCAGTTACCGTTGACATTTGTTGGTCTAATTTTGTTGAGATATCTTCTTCATCAGAATCCTCAAATGCTTTTAAAATCCTACCTTTTTTAGGTTTAGATTGTTCTTCTTCAGATTCAACTTCACTGGATTCTTCATCGCTTTCCTCATTATCACCCCCAGCATCATCTAGGTCATCGTCATTATCATCAGCACTGACCTCATGATTATTTTGTTCTAGTTCTACAACATCACAATCAGATTCCTCAGCCTCATCTTCTATCATTGGATTTCGCTTTCTTGGTTTTTCTTCAATATCGTTCATTTCTTCATCCTCTTCCTCTTCTTCTTCACTCTCTGAACTTTCTTTGGGAGCGTCATCATTGTCTTGCAACTTAGCCTCAATCTTATCAATGTCATCCTCAGCGTCCAAACCGTCGACCCTAACAGCATCAATTTCAAGTTGTTGTTGTTTTTCATATTCTAATCGCTTAGCCCAATCGAGAGACCTTTGTTCAGCAATTTTTTCCTCAAGCTCCTGCCTTAGTTTCAAATGTTGTAGGCCTGGCTTAATTCTAGAAAATAAAACATAATTATTAACTCTTTATTGTGCATGCACACACAATATAATTCAAACTTATACAAAAATATGTGAAGCACAAAGGGCGTGACTTATCTCAATATCGTATCGTATCGACTTATCTCATACGTAATTTGAAATCGGCAATCTAATAGTCAATTTATCTAGGTACTAAAATTAAATATTTAAAATAACTAACGCCAAAATACCTAAAAGCGGTAATTAATTTGGTCTTGAAATTAATATTTACTAAAACAAATACTAACCTTTTTTCCCTTTCCTTTTCTAGTTCCTCAGGTGTTTTAAGTTTTGCAAAATATGTGAATCGTTCCCTCAAAAGTTCAACACCAGTTAGTTTTTTTGGAGCAAAGGAATCTGGGCCATTCAAATCTATTACCATGCCTGGGGCTCCTATCAACTTAGGTTTCATTTTTGAAGGAAGCTGATGTGTTACAAGCAATGGCGAATTAATATTCTCTCCTCTAGGTTGACCTGAAATGTTTTTAAAAACAGAAATGTTTTCAAGTATGTACTAGTAATGCCACTTATCATCTACATTATAATATAAATACATCACATACTTAAAATCTCAGCATTCTCTATTAGATTGTCTATATCCTCCATATTTATATCATCATCTGAGAAATCAAGAGCTTTGTTTTCTTCTTCAATTACCTTAACTTCTAAATCTTCGGTAATTTCGGACATTAATGTATTTACTTCCCTCTCAACATTTTCTAACTGATTTGATTTTTCTGTGTCATAATGTAATGATACCATTTGACTATCAGGCTCTGTATCAAGTTTCGAATCTTGTTCTGAATTGTTGGTATTTTCCATAACTTCGCCTTTATCATCTGAGTCTTTCACTGCCACATTGGCAGTTTTAGTGTCATCTATTGAATCATTGTATACTAGTTCAATTTCTGTAGATATATTCCCTTCTGCAACAGCAGCAGTTTCATCTTCTTTTCTGTCATTTAAATTATCATGACTTGGTATGTCAGCATTAGATGGACCATCTAAAGAACCTCCATTTAAATCATCAAAGGTTGTCTTGTCATGTGTATCAGTTACAATCTGTTTTGTCTTATAATTGTCGCCTTTATTACATATAATCTCCTCAGTTAATCTCACAGTAAGATTTGAATTTATTTCATGATTTTGATCAATGTTACTTGTATCAACAAGATTCTCCTTTACTTTAGTTGATGTTTCATTTATTTTGATTAAATCATCATACATTGAATCATTATTAGAAGGTATATCTTCCTTCGTCTCATTATCTAGAGTATCTTCTTCTTCTGTATCACTTTTGCAAAGCTCCAACATTTCCTTTTGTCTTTGCTCTAATAGAATGCTAAAAATTTTATAGTATTCAATAAATTAATACATATTCAATGATTCAATTAAAAAATATAAAAACAAAATGGGGTAGGAATGCCAAGAGGCACTGCCAGTTTTCTTACAATTGTGCATTTGGGGTATTTTACCCATAATACCCATGGTACAACTGAAATGTCCAACTGGTTGTACCACAGGGAATGATGAAAATTATAAAATTCAAATTAAATATCATGGTAATGCAATGTTCTATTATGGTTTTCTGTTTACTTATGTATGTATAGTCTGATGTTTAAATAGTAGAATTTAATAATTTACTATAGGAATGTTAACTTGCAATAACATTCCCATACAATTTCAGAATACCATTATTTAAACTCTGTACTATCACAGAAAACCATTATTTAATGTTTCAGATCTTAGTAGTAGTGTGAGTACCCGAGGGTTTATAACCAAATCTTTTACTTACACATAGTGTTTCAACTGTTCCTCATTCATTTTAATAGGCAAGGCTTTCCCATCAGATGAGGCAGCTGGTTTTCTTCTACCCAAAATATCTTTCAAGGACAAAGCCTTGGGTCTATGGTATGGGAGAGAAATATCTTTCTCTCGTAACATACGGTTGGATTCACTCTTTATCTTTTGCATATTTTCCATAGCTTGTTTAGCAGACATCTGAGAAAATGGTGAACTTCATAAACAGCAAACTTTAATACAAAGTGCTAAGTATTAGAAATAACATAATTAAGGTCCTTTTCTATTAGTAGCAAATGAGGGATATGTGCTGGTCATTTGTACCACTTTACACGAAAAAATAACCCTGTTACTTGTATTACTCTGTGGTAATAGACATGCCATATTACCGGACACTTTTGATACAACAGAAAAATAAGTCATCACAACAGTTAATTGGGTAGTTTCCATATTCTAAATGAAGTTTTTCTTATTTCTACAACCAAATTAAATATTCATACTTTTAGTACTACAAAAACTGTGTACTTTCCTTATGATGGCAGAGTTTAATATTTAAGGTATTATCAAATAATGCCCAAATAATATTAAAATTATACAGAATAGAAAGTTTCGGCGGGGCACCCAGGGCAGCTACCAGATCCGGTGGAGCTACGAGAAAATGGTCTTGAAAGACCATCTCTAACTTTTGGAGCTATTTAAAACTGCATTCACAGATTTTAAAACAAAAGATACAGTCAGCGAGAAAAATGCTATTTTTCAATTATTTTTTTAAGCCAATCGATTATATTTCGTGTCAGGAACAAAAGACTCTATAGGGTCAACCAAGAGTACTAGAAATCTCAGAAAAAGCAAAAACTATTCCTATACATTTAGTACGAACCCCTATCATAATGGAGAACAAGTTAACCCCTAAACAACTGTACTGCATGTCCGCAATAGAGATTATTTCTTTATCTATGGTACTGCTATTACCCGGCCCCAGATTAGAAAGGTATTTTAAATTAAGAACACATTATTTCCACCCTTCATACATACATACATAACTTCGCGCTATGTCCTCTTCACCCTGTCCTATTAATATTATATCTGGTCATAAAATAGTGGAAATAAGTATACAAACCCTGATAGGCTTAGAAGATGTAAGTTTAGTAGATTTCCTTCCATTCTTCTGCACCTGCATAGTTTTACTTTTAGGAAGACTTCTCTCTTCATCAGAAGTGTCAGGGTCATAAATGGTGCTCTTCAAGTGTTTTGTCCTTTCCTTGATTTTCTGTAAAATAAAACTACTGCATTAACGAGACATGTTGTATACTATATGAACAACTTTCTCTTTCACTGGTCTGCTGGAAAAAATCTCCAGTCTGCCAAAATTAGGTATCTACTTGTATTTATGTTTTTATTGCATGCTAAAGTATGTTAAAATTATCCAAGTGTTGCTTTTGTAAGTGAATAAAAAGATATTAGCCCTTTTTAAATGAGTGTTTTTATAATATCACAACAGATAAGAATGCTCAATGAAAGGAACTCTAGTTTTGCATGCAATAATACAGCATACAGGGGTGTACACATTGAAATTACTTACTTGTTTAATTTTTTCAATAGATGATGCTTCATCGCCAGATCTCTCCTCACATGAACTCTTAACCTTTGTATCTTCTTCTTGTGACTCTTTATGGTCTATAGTTTCCTGCTCTTTTTCCCTCAATGTGACTAAACTTTTAAACTTCTGCCTCATTCTATTGCGCTTATTTTTCATACGAGATTGTTGCTCTTTATTCTTTAAAGCTATTTTACCACCAGACTCTCCCGCAGTGTCAGAATCTGTGCTATCAGAGACTCTTCGAATGCGCGACTTGGTTGAGAGACTTTTGAATATACTTCTATCACTCCTGCCTTTACTGTCGACTTGCGAATTACTTTCAAAAGGTGATTTAGATCCAGGGTCAGATTCACAAGAACCATTCGTCTTTGTATTCTCAGTTTCACTTTCACTGTTTGAGAATCGTTGTACTCGTTTCTTGCGCGTTTTGGGAGTATCATGATCCTGATCATCACTGGATCCAACGGACTCGTTGCCACTTTTCATGTTAGACGTTACAGCTTCCATAGCCGACCTCTCGGTGGATTTTGTTTCTGTACATAAACTCTCATATGAACTTCCTCCGCCACATTCTGCACTATTTGTAACTAGAACTTCTTCAGTTTGGTTTTCTTTCATTCTTACCATTTTGTTTCTTCACTTTGTAGAAAACAGAATACGAAACTTTATCAATGCGTATGTCTATAGCTTGAATTTTGCCATGATTATTTTACATTTTGGGATATATTACACAGAGAACGAACAAAATATTTATCACTGAGCTTAAAATTATTTAAATCAAAGACCATTCTATTCAATTTTTTAGTCCAGGAGCACAGATTAGAGTATATGTCTAAGGAGTATATCTCCAGGAGTGAGATAAATAATCTAAACCCTCGGACCAATTATTACACTCTAAACCAGACTACTTATACAAGAAACAAGAAAACTCGCGCCATTTCTAACCTCAATTTTTTTTTTGACATTGACATTATATTTTTAAATTTAACAAGGCATTAGCAACACAGGGCATCAGCCTAAACATCAATCAATAAATCATTATTTTTATTTTTTTCATTTAGTTTTTCAGCATCAAAATGTTGTGGTGTAGACACATTTTAACACTCCTAGGAGTTCTAAGTCTACGATTCCGGGAGCCCGGCAAATCGAAAGCTAAGAAACTGTCATGATCAGTCGTAGATTATGCACGAGTATAGATAATCTAAGTGTACGAGTGAGCGGGACGTTTCGTTTAGCGATTATCTCTAAATTTAGCCACTCTGGAATTAGTGCTAATATGCTAGATAATATTCAATATTTTATTTGAGAAACAAATCGCACATAATGGTTTATCATAAACGTAGATCCAGAGTGGAGACGAGATCATAAAAGGTTCGTAATTCCGAACCCCATCTTGCTGCACCGGCTCCTTACTTCTTACATGACCGTCACCGATTGTGAATGGCGATTCTCGCAGTAGAAGTAATCTCTAATTCGACATTAGTCCTGTTGATGTATGTATTGATGTAACAAGTGTCAATAGCGTTCGACTTTATCATGTCACAGGAACTGGTTGTACATGCAGTTGGACCACGAGTCCGCAGAGGGAAATCGCCCTCCGGGGTGACACTCGCTAAATTATAACATCGCAAAACTAAACGTCAACCTCACTCTTACTCCGTCTAGTATAAGAGTAAGCGAGACAATTTGTATTGTATTGTATTTATTTATCTTAAAGTAACTAAAACCGTTACAAGATACGTCATTAACAGTAGTATTAAATATTTCACATAGTTTTAGATTTAGCGGCCTCCTCAGAATCAACATTTGCTGTCAATTTTGTCACTTTGGCATTTGAGGGTGGTAAACGTTATCTGACTGCGAGAATCTGGTTTTGGGAGTGTTCATTTTGGGAAGTCGACGTTTTAGGAGTTGCCGTTATGGGAAGTGGTAGTTTTGAGACGTGGTTATTTTGGGAAATTGTCATTTTGGGAAGTGGTCATTATGGGACAAAACATTCCGTTTATGTGGTTCTAGATTCTAGTGATCCCATCTGACATCAAAAATATACAAGAACGAGTAGGTACAAACTTAAATGACAAAATAAAATTCTGATAAATAGAAAAACCGCGTCCATATCGGATTATATATTATTGACATAATGATGTTACAGACAAACAGCAGACAGACTACACAGGACATGGGTCCAACGGCAAAATGGGTTCGTCCGTGTGATCCCCTTTGACTGTGACTCAGGAGACAAGCGTTAAAAATGTGAACTTTTTCTTAATATATTGAATAAAAAAGTTGCAAATTTGAAATATTATTTTATTGAATTTAGAAGAGAACAGTAAATAAATAAATTAATAATCACCAACATCCAATACATCACGATTCATATTTCCTGGTATTGCTAAATCATCTGTTTTAGAAGACGCGTCACAAATGACTGCTTCAGCAGTCGTCAGCAGCGATGCAACACCACTCGCATCAGTTAAAGCTCTTCTTACCACTTTAGTGGGATCTATAATACCCCTTTCAATCATGTTAACATACTCGTTATTTAAAGCATCGTATCCGTATTCCTCATCCATATTTTCAACTTTAGAAACGACAACAGATCCGTCATACCCCGCATTACTAGCTATTGTTATACAAGGTGTACGCAATGCTTTTTTCACCATCTTAATTCCGATCGCTTGATCAGAATTACACGGGGTTATCGCTTTAAGAACTGGTATACATCTAACTAAAGCTGCTCCACCGCCAGGTACTATTCCTTCAGCAATCGCTGCACGCGTAGCATTGAGTGCATCATTAACGCGATCTTTCTTTTCATTTACCTCAACCTCACTACATCCTCCAATAAGTAAAACTGCTACACCAGATTGTAATCGTGCTAAACGCTCCATAATTCGTAACTTATCATAATCACTAGTTTTCTCCTCTAATTCTTCTTTGATTTGTTCAATCCGTTGATTTATGTCCACTTTACTACCTTTACCTTTTAGCAATAGTGTAGAATCCTTTGTGATCACTACTTCACCAACATTTCCAAGGCTTTCAGGTTGACAGTCTTCAAGTCTGATTAAATTTGCATCATCTTCAAATACCACACCTCCAGTGGCTATAGCCATGTCCATCAGACAATTTTTTCTATATTCTCCAAATCCAGGAGCCTTGACTGCTACAACTGGAAGTCCTACTTTTAGCTTATTCACTACCAAAATTGATAAAGGCTCTGCATCTAGTTCTTCAGCAATAATAACTAACGGTTTTTTCTGAGCATTAGCTATTTCTAGTGCAGGTACTATTTGCTGAGCAGTAAAAATCTTTTTTTGAGAAAAAAGAACAAATGCGTCATTATATTCCACTTTAGGTCCTTTGGTAGAATTGATAAAATATGGTGAAATATAACCGCGATCAAATTGCATACCTTCAATGATTTCTAATTCATCTTCTAACGTTTTGCCATCCTTGACGGTCACAACCCCATCTTTACCAACTTTGTTCATAGCAGCGGCAATTAGTTTACCAATGGATTTATCGCCGTTTGCCGATATTGTAGCGACTTGTTCTATTTCTTCTGTGGTATTAACTGACTTTGACATTTGTTTCAGTTTATCATTGACCGCCTCGACAGCTAACATAACTCCTTTCCTGATTTCAATTGGATTAGCTCCCCGAGAAATATTTTCGAATCCTTCTCTTGCAATAGCTCTCGCTAAAACTGTAGCTGTAGTAGTTCCATCACCAGCTTCTTCGTTAGTTTTATTAGCAACATTTTGCACAAGTTTAGCGCCGATATTTTGAAATTTGTCTTTTAATTCTATACCTTTAGCAACAGTCACGCCATCCTTAGTAATTTTAGGAGGTCCAAAGCCTTGCTCGAGTATTACGTTGCGACCCTTAGGTCCCATAGTAACCGCAACTGCATCGGTAAGAATGTCAACTCCTTGCAACATAAGTGATCTGACATCTGGACCAAATCTCACGTCTTTAGCATAGTTACGATAAGCAATAATTCTTTTAACTGTTCTCGGTAAACCATACCGCGCTATGTTTTGTAAGCGATACATTTTTTGCATATAATGTCAGAATATTCCGAATTTGACGCAATGGACGATTAGCGATTTGTATATTCCGCGAATTTTCTGGTTTAAATTTGGAATTTCCGAGATGTAATCCGAAGCTCGTGCCAGTATTCACGTATAATTATAGTATATCACCTCCTTACTCAATATTGAAACATCCAAGGAAGTTCGATCTAAGTACTACTACTATTGTGCTTAGTTCACGCTAGACTCACCGTCACTCATAGACATCTAAGTATAAGTATAGTAGTATATAGTATATCCTACTTCTATTGGTATCTCTGTACCGTCACCAAAGAACTTCCAAAGAAGTATGATTCTAACCAGTTTAAACCAGTTATGTGTCAGTAATCTATTCATTGACCATATTTGCGTCGCGACTACGGCTTTTCTTGAGCGTCGTCGGTGGCGGTGGCATATACTAGGTACTAGCCAGAACGCTAGACTTCCATGCGGGCCCGGTCCGAGTTAAACCAATGAGTTTATTAGATTTTTTCGAAGATCGATTGTCCGTTAAAATATCGCGAAAGTTCTGGAAACCTATCTAACCGGGGTTTAAATTTAAAAAAAATATATCTACCTTCACATTGAATTTACCAGTGAGGAAAGCAATGGCAAACCACCGATTTGACAACATTGACAACCAAGAAAATCTTTTTGTGGTAATCTTAATTCGATAAAATGATCAAGATTCTCTTCAACGAGGAATACGATTAATTAGACTGAAGATTAATCAGATTGAGTTTTGGGACAGACTAGGCTGTATAATGTTGCAGCCATTGCCTATTGCATCAAGATGAAAATGTGTGAGTGTAATGGCGCATGGCACCGATTCCGAATTAGTCGCCTTGCAATAATCGAAAACGTCTCGCTCACTCGTAATCTAGTAGACGGTCGAGTGAGTGTGACAGTTGAATTAGGTTTTAGCTTAGGCGTATACGGGGAATCGCGCCAAATGTAAGAAAAAATACCTATTTAAATTAACGGTCGCTTCATTTTCGGTTCTATCAATCTCATGTTTGGAGTAAATATTGTGAAAAGTATGAATTCTAACACAAAACCTATAATGATTAATTTAAATATCGGCGACCAACTAACATCCATATCTTGCGGTCACGTTGTCGTGGAACTAGTAAAATTCATCGCGTATCAGAGACTGCAAATACCGTTTACCTATCAGTGGCTGAAACAGGTTGTAAACAAGAAGAAAATGTGTGTTAATCAGGATAAAAGAGACAGTTACCAGGCTGAAAGACATTTTCGCACAGCTTCTACAGCTTTGGAAAATTTAGATTTTATTCTAAAGGTAGGTGTACTTTGTAGTTTTAGCCTTTTAGCTTTCTGTATGGTTTGTCAGTTTATATGAATTTGAAAAGAAATATTTCAGAGCCTTCACCAAGAAATAAACGGCTCTTCGATTCCCGAGGAGGTGTGCATAGCCCTAGGGTCATCGCTGGTGACCTGTAAAGAGGTTTACAGATTGCTCCTGCCCTCCTTGTGTCATAGACCGCAGTGCCACTCTGCACACATTGCTTCAGAACAAAAGATTCAGCAGAAAGTGTTCAAGTGAGTTTTGTTTTTAATTCTAGGTATGATGGGGTTGACTTATTAAAACTATTATGATCATTAAATTGGATTAGAGATCAAATTGAAATAATTTGTTATAGAAATTTCAGGAGACCCAGGAATCCAATCCTGAAATATTTAAATTTGCTCTAAAACTGGAGTTGTTGGATATTATTGAAAAAAAATAATCAACTTGTATATTTTACAAATTAAACATTTACCAACCAAGAGAGTGTCCCATAACCAGTTGAAATAATTCACGTTGATAATGTACGTCTTCCATTACTGCATTAACAGTTGAAAATTATCAAACTTTTGAAACAACAAACAATGAAACAATTGTCAATGTGAATAATTTCAACTGGTTTTGGAATGCACTCTAATATCCGACTGTTCTTTGCAGGGCTTTAGTAACATCAGACAAGTTAAGTCAAGTTTTCTTCAACCAAATGTCACCTACCAACACATATGTTTTGATGAAGAAAAAAATAACCAGTCAGGATGTTGTAATGACTAGTGACAGTTTTGTTCAGTATGGTGGGAGCCGAATCCCAAGAAACTCTAAAATCATTGTCATCGATTTTAGAACTCTAAACAAAGAGAACATTTCTTGTTGTAACAATTTTCAAGTATTTGGGGATGCAGTTACTCAAGATCTGGTAAACTCGCAATTAGAAGGTAAACCAGATTGTCACAATGATGATTCCTTCAATGAGATAGAATCTACTGATATAATGAAGTGGTATAAATCAACTTATTTGATGAAAGGATTCAAAGACTGTATTATAGATGGTAGCTCTGTCACTAACACATGGTTACAGTGTTAATGCTGTTATTATTGTACTATGTAAGTAGTTAATTTTATACATTAGGTAGATAATTACTTTACCTCAATATTATTCATTCTTTATTGTCAAAAGTCAATTTTTTTATTGCAAGTAAGTACTTTTAACTAAAGTACATTTTTACGATGTGATTTTTTTACTCAATCACTGCTTCGTAAGGTGCTATAGCTGAAAGGAAAGACGCGGCGCAATAAACTTTCAGCAGCACATCTTTTGTAATAAATATATCTTACAATAATTATTATGAATACAATCATATACACAATGTTCAGAGCTGGAGCTGAATTAGGACCAAGCCTCTTTATCATTTAAATAGTCATTTATTTTATAATATAACCCTTTTTGCATAAGGCCCGTCTTATATGGGTTTTAAACTTTTTCTGTGTCATTTATTATAGTATCAGGTACCTTATTATAAAAACGTGCACAGTGACCCTTAAATGATGTGTTTACTGTATGTGTGGGACTGCAAAAAATCATTGGATATGTTTGTTGCTCAATTTCTTGTTTTTGACTGATCTGTTATTATTTCTAATAGATTATTGATACGATACCATAAATGGCATGTTGACTATTTTAGATAAGTATTCCTAGTAACAAGTTAATAATAAAACCCAATAAGTGTCTATGTATATTTTAAATCAATTTATATTAATACTGACTGGTCTGTGCCATAAAAACTTGGACAAAATGTACTTATACAAAAATGTTAACAATTAATTATAGTTTTATTAAAAAATATTACTTTTCATTATTCAATTACCTACTATAACTTTACATATTGAACTTGTGCTTGGCCATCACTAAAAATATCTCTTTCTTTATAGGCTACACATATTTTGTTCAAAGGTTCATTAACATCTCTGCTTGTACAATTCCTCCAATTATCACAATTATCGATGGCTTCTTTAAATTCAACTAACAAATTATTTCTTCCACCATTTGGTCCCACTACATGATCACATCTTATAGATTTTTTAATCATATCTCTTAAACAACATTCTAATAATTCATAGTATTCTAACCAGTAGTCTTTAGGTAACTGTCTAAGTTCGATATTAAGAATTTCAGCTAGGATCCCAGTTACAAATATATCATCTATCCAGAAATAGGGATAGTATCCTGCCTCATCTGATAGCTTAGCTGCTACTTTTGGAGTTGTAATATAGTACCAGCCAGACAAATATGGAGGATAGTCACTCCGGGGATATTCTTCCCAAGTTACATACCATTTATTTTGCTTGTTTCGCCTAGGGAATGTTTTACTTAGCATGTAACCCATAAGGAAATTGTCTTCCTTGTTCAGTTTTAAAATAAATTTATAAGTTTTGTCTATATTAAATACTGTATCATCATCTACTTTGAGGATGAAGGAAGCCTCACTGCATGCTGTGGCAGCCCACTGTAGCCCCATGATATGCTTGTGCGTTAGGTTCCTGTAGTTTTCGACAAAAGAACCCTGGAGAATGTCGCCGAAAATATTACTTTCGTCTTGGATTGCTGCTTGGGTAATGTAGCTGAAATCAAAATTAATAGAAAAATACAAATGTCATTAAGTTTTTCTATTGATGTAACAAATTTGCTGGGTCATACTTTTCTTTCGATGGTATTGTAGCCAAAAGAAATACCCTGGCTATGTTCATGGACTGTAAAAGTTCAGCTGGCATGGCTCTTCTGTGTGCACTCCTCAACTCTACGTGTCCCACATAAGAAGTCACTAGTATTACTATTATCGGCCTCTCTGCAAAAAATATTTAATATTAAATGAAAATGGGTAGGTATTTAAGTCCAGCATTTGTCTCCAGTTGTGTATGTAAGTAATAAATGTGCTTACTCACTTGTACACGTAGTATTTGAAGGTTTAAGTACAAGATCCTTAACAAAGTTATTAATATTTTTTAACATGATAATCGTGGATTGCATTTCAGTGTTAGAACTCCAGTAAATCCAAATAACCAGAGTTAAAAAGGCGATTATTATTATACCAAAGAATTTCCTCTGCATATTGATATTGATTTATTATAGGTAGGTACTGATTTATGCCGTGATACTTTATTTATCTAACATTTTGCAAAATAGATAAATTCAATGAACGAAACAACTACCTATAAAACTTTCAGGGAACTTCAGAAAGTTCCATTTCTTTCACTCGAACGAACAACCCACAATCAGTCAGGTTGGTAACACAGAGTTAAGGCTGGGACTATACGATGACGGTTCCATCGCCGGTTCGATTCGTTGCAGCCAATCACGTGGCGAGACGAGACGTGGACTTCAAGTGGGGGGAGAGCGGAACGCTTGTGATTGGCTGCAGCGAACCGAACCGGTGCATGTAATCCAGCACGACGACCGTCATCGTGTAGTCCGGGCCTTAAGGTACAACAGTGTGTTAAAAAAGAGTAGACAGTTATTACACACGGAACTAATTTTATTAACGTACGTTTTGACAGTTTGCTTTTGACAGTGGCTCCCTCATTTAGATAGCGTTCCATAACCAGTTGAAATAATTCACGTTGGCAACTGTCCATTTTCCATTACATACCGCGTTATTAGCTAAAAACTTATCAAACTTTTATTTGACACAAGCAACGGAACGTGTACAGCTGTCAACGTGAATAATTTCAACTGGTTTTGGAACGCACTCTTATTGTCTACTCTTTTTTGTCGAACTCGGCGAGAATCGCCTTCGTAGGTACCTACACGACTTACTTATAACAACAGTTCCGTATAACGCCCTCTAGCAAATTATAAGTACCTACAATTATTAATTTTCAACAAAATACTTATTTCATAAAAGAAGATCTAGAAGTGGCCACTTTTAGTACATTCACTCTACTACGTTTTGCACTTAGCGGCTTTCTTCTGGGCAGTATAATGCACAGATTAGAGTGGTATAATGTGTGTTATGAAAATCGAGTCGTAGGTCATATCATCATTACACCTCAATAAATAATAATTACTTACCTATTTTACAGATGGCGCTACGGTCATTCATTCTTCATGGTCGTAGATTGGTCCTAAAAATATGAATGAGCTGTCTGTCATTGCCTTTCATACATTTGAGTTCATTGTACTTTCATTATATTCCGTTTCACGCATTTCATGAACAGCGAATTGCAATATTTTCTTACATCTGAAGATGGAGTTGTTAGGTTATTCTATTAGAAAATATCTTACTTTTAAATTAAATTCCAAGGCACATAGGTACTTAATGCAGAAAAATCTGTCAGAACTTGTGTAGGTACAATTAAGTGTTTAATCTGCCTTAAATTTAGTCTAGTCAGAGATGGCGCGCTCCTTCTAACCAAAGGCATATATAAGCTTCTCTTTCATCTCAAAGGCCTACCTACACTGACCTGAATTACAACAACGTGATATCATACAAAATGACTTTTTCAAGTCGATTTTTCGCCACAGAAATCACACTTACACTTTCTTTGTGCCAGTCATCTGAAAGTGTAAGAAATGAACTATCGATTGGCACTAATCACATACGATTTGTGTATATATAATTTTGTGTATGAAGCAAAATGTCAAAATTGTTTCAACTCCCCTCGGTCTCCCCTAAATACCTATCAAAATTAAATCCCAAGTTGGATCATTCTCATCATATTGCTGCATCGGAATTGACAATTCCCCACCGCAACAGAAAACAAACACGCCGCTGTCAGTTTATCATTAGTAATGACTCGTTATCAAGGGCCCGCCCACCATCGTCGCAGGCGCAGGATATTCAGTCGAGCGAGCAGGCTCCGCGAACACATGCGCGGCGACGGTGCGCGCATAACATTATTGACAATCCGATAATAACGAACCCCGGCACAATGATTGCGGACACTACCCAGGGCGACGCTCTCAGAGCGAAAATAATCACAATGATTACTCTATTCAGCGTCTCCATGGTGGTGGGGAGTTTGCCCATGCTCATATCCCTGAAGTTCAACTGGTTTACCAAGTCGAGTGGGCCCAACGTGCGATCTTCCAACCAACTCGTCATGGGCCTCCTGGCTTTCGGAGGTGGTGTTCTCTTCGCGACCACCTTCTTGCATCTTCTGCCGGAGGTCGATGAGAATGTGCAGTTACTACAAGGTGAGGATATACACAGAGGACATCATTGACTTGTGTGAAGTTGACCGGCCCCAAAGCCGTTGCCCGCAATTCACCTATGCAGGTCGAAAGTACTCGGTAAGTACTTTTAAGTTCTGTGTAACTTTTCGTTAGTACTCTTACGCAATTCGATTATTTTTTAAAAACTTTTTGGGGCCGGCCAACTTCACACTCCCGGCCCAAAACGACTTTTTCGACTTTTTTTTTCGCCAATCGACAGACAATCGTTAGTACTCGATTGTTCCAAAATATTATCGTTAGTACTCTAAAACAGAATTTTTAAAAAAATAATTGAAATGGGGTGGCTAACTTCACACCTGCCGCCCCATATGCAATTCACAATCAACAAAATACACAGGCGAGGTGTTATCGTTAGTACTCGATAGTTCTGCAAAACTTTTCGTTAGAACTCTCACCGTAACGAGAGAAAAAAATAAAACAATTAAATTACTCAAAATTTCAATAGGTAATATAACTTTACTCAACTTCATACTTCAGGAAAGCTATTTCTACGGCAGCGGAACCAAGTAGTGACTGACACTGATAATATTAAATCATCAACGTATACCAAAAATTAGCTAATTAATTAAGTAACACCGAATATTATTATATTTAGCACACGCATAAAACAGTCCATTAGGAAAAAAACTGATACATGAAATACCTATCTCATGTCTTGGAAAAAATCTTTAAACGTGCATTTGATGAAATTCATTAGAGTCAAGCCCTATAATTCAGTAGTGGTAATAGCCACCCCGGATATTTTCAGTATACGTAGACAACAGCCCATGTGGAACACTCCTAGTCGACTAACAACGTTAGTACTTTCATCAACTAGTGGAAAATAAACATATTCTAAATAAAATTAGACCCTTATTACTCGGTAGCGGAGATAGCCACCCTGGATCTTTTCAGCAAACGTAGACAACAGCCCATGTGGAACACTCCTAGTCGACTAACAACGTGAGTACTTTCATCAACTCGTGGAAAATAAACATAATCTTAAAAAAATTAGACCCACATTACTCGGTAGTGGAACTAGCCACCCCGGATCTTTTCAGTACACGTAGACAACAGCCCATGTGGAACACTCCTAGCTAACTAACAACGTTAGTACTTTCATCAACTCGTGGAAAATAAACATATTCTAAAAAAAATTAGACCCTCATGACTCGGTAGCGGAAATAGCCACCCCGGATCTTTTCAGCAAACGTAGACAACAGCCCATGTGGAACACTTCTAGTCGACTAACAACGTTAGTACTTTCATCAACTCGTGGAAAATAAACATAATCTCAAAAAAATTAGACCCTTATTACTCGGTGGCGGAGATAGCCACCCCGGATCTTTTCAGCATACGTAGACAACATCCCATGTGGAACACTCCTAGTCGACTAACAACGTGAGTACTTTCATCAACTCGTGGAAAATAAACATAATCTCAAAAAAATTAGACCCACATTACTCGGTAGTGGAACTAGCCACCCCGGATTTTTTTAGTATACGTAGACAACAGCCCATGTGGAACACTCCTAGTCGACTAACAACGTGAGTACTTTCATCAACTCGTGGAAAATAAACATAATCTCAAAAAAATTAGACCCACATTACTCGGTAGTGGAACTAGCCACCCCGGATTTTTTCAGTATACGTAGACAACAGCCCATGTGGAACACTCCTAGCTAACTAACAACGTTAGTACTTTCATCAACTCGTGGAAAATAAACATATTCTAAAAAAATTAGACCCTCATGACTCGGTAGCGGAGATAGCCACCCCGGATCTTTTCAGTATACGTAGACAACAGCCCATGTGGAACACTCCTAGTCGACTAACATCGTTAGTACTTTCATCAACTCGTGGAAAATAAACATAATCTCAAAAAAATTGGACCCTTATTACTCGGTGGCGGAGATAGCCACCCCGGATCTTTTAGGCATACGTAGACAACAGCCCATGTGGAACACTCCTAGTCGACTAACAACGTGAGTACTTTCATCAACTCGTGGAAAATAATCATATTCTAAAAAAAAATAGACCTACATTACTCGGTAGTTGAAATAGCCATCCCGGATCTTTTCAGTATACGTAGACAACAGCCCATGTGGAACACCCCTAGTCGACTAACAACGTGAGTACTTTCATCAACTCGTGGAAAATAAACATAATCTCAAAAAAATTGGACCCTTATTACTCGGTGGCGGAGATAGCCACCCCGGATCTTTTCAACATACATAAACAACAGCCCATGTGGAACACTCCTAGTCGACTAACAACGTTAGTACTTTCATCAATTCGTGGAAAATAAACATAATCTCAAAAAAATTACCCTTATTACTTAGTAGCGGAGATAGCCACCCCGGATCTTTTCAGCAAACGTAGACAACAGCCCATGTGGAACACTCCTAGTCGACTAACAACGTGAGTACTTTAATCAACTTGTAGAAAATAAACATATTCTTTAAAAAAAATTTACCCTCATTACTCGGTAGTGGAAATAGCCACCCCGGATCTTTTTAGTATACGTAGACAACAGCCCATGTGGAACACTCCTAGTCGACTAACAACGTTAGTACTTTCATCAACTAGTGGAAAATAAACATATTCTAAAAAAATTAGACCCTTATTACTCGGTGGCGGAGATAGCCACCCCGGATCTTTTAGATATACGTAGACAACAGCCCATGTGGAACACTCCTAGTCGACTAACAACGTGAGTACTTTCATCAACTCGTGGAAAATAAACATAATCTCAAAAAAATTAGACCCACATTACTCGGTAGTGGAACTAGCCACCCCGGATTTTTTCAGTATACGTAGACAACAGCCCATGTGGAACACTCCTAGCTAACTAACAACGTTAGTACTTTCATCAACTAGTGGAAAATAAACATATTCTAAAAAAAATTAGACCCTTATTACTCGGTAGCGGAGATAGCCACCCCGGATCTTTTCAGCAAACGTAGACAACAGCCCATGTGGAACATTCCTAGTCGACTAACAACGTGAGTACTTTCATCAACTCGTGGAAAATAAACATAATCTCAAAAAAATTAGACCCACATTACTCGGTAGTGGAACTAGCCACCCCGGATCTTTTCAGTATACGTAGACAACAGCCCATGTGGAACACTCCTAGCTAACTAACAACGTTAGTACTTTCATCAACTCGTGGAAAATAAACATATTCTAAAAAAAATTAGACCCTCATGACTCGGTAGCGGAGATAGCCACCCCGGATCTTTTCAGCAAACGTAGACAACAGCCCATGTGGAACACTCCTAGTCGACGAACAACGTGAGTACTTTCATCAACTCGTGGAAAATAAACATAATCTCAAAAAAATTAGACCCACATTACTCGGTAGTGGAACTAGCCACCCCGGATTTTTACAGTATACGTAGACAACAGCCCATGTGGAACACTCCTAGTCGACTAACAACGTGAGTACTTTCATCAACTCGTGGAAAATAAACATAATCTCAAAAAAATTAGACCCACATTACTCGGTAGTGGAACTAGCCACCCCGGATTTTTTTAGTATACGTAGACAACAGTCCATGTGGAACACTCCTAGCTAACTAACAACGTTAGTACTTTCATCAACTCGTGGAAAATAAACATATTCTAAAAAAAATTAGACCCTCATGACTCGGTAGCGCAGATAGCCACCCCGGATCTTTTCAGCAAACGTAGACAACAGCCCATGTGGAACACTTCTAGTCGACTAACAACGTTAGTACTTTCATCAACTCGTGGAAAATAAACATATTCTTAAAAAAATTACACCCACATTACTCGGTAGTTGAAATAGCCACCCCGGATCTTTTCAGTATACGTAGACAACAGCCCATGTGGAACACACCTAGTCAACTAACATCGTTAGTACTTTCATCAACTCGTGGAAAATAAACATAATCTCAAAAAAATTGGACCCTTATTACTCGGTGGCGGAGATAGCCACCCCGGATCTTTTCAGCTTACGTAGACAACATCCCATGTGGAACACTCCTAGTCGACTAACAACGTGAGTACTTTCATCAACTCGTGGAAAATAAACTAATCTCAAAAAAATTAGACCCACATTACTCGGTAGTGGAACTAGCCACCCCGGATATTTTCAGTATACGTAGACAACAGCCCATGTGGAACACTCCTAGCTAACTAACAACGTTAGTACTTTCATCAACTCGTGGAAAATAAACATATTCTAAAAAAAATTAGACCCTCATGACTCGGTAGCGGAGATAGCCACCCCGGATCTTTTCAGCATACGTAGACAACAGCCCATGTGGAACACTCCTAGTCGACTAACAACGTGAGTACTTTCATCAACTCGTGGAAAATAAACATAATCTCAAAAAAATTAGACCCTTATTACTCGGTGGCGGAGATAGCCACCCCGGATCTTTTCAGCATACGTAGACAACAGCCCATGTGGAACACTCCTAGTCGACTAACAACGTGAGTACTTTCATCAACTCGTGGAAAATAAACATAATCTCAAAAAAATTAGACCCACATTACTCGGTAGTGGAACTAGCCACCCCGGATTTTTACAGTATACGTAGACAACAGCCCATGTGGAACACTCCTAGTCGACTAACAACGTGAGTACTTTCATCAACTCGTGGAAAATAAACATAATCTCAAAAAAATTAGACCCACATTACTCGGTAGTGGAACTAGCCACCCCGGATTTTTTCAGTATACGTAGACAACAGCCCATGTGGAACACTCCTAGCTAACTAACAACGTTAGTACTTTCATCAACTCGTGGAAAATAAACATATTCTAAAAAAATTAGACCCTCATGACTCGGTAGCGGAGATAGCCACCCCGGATCTTTTCAGTATACGTAGACAACAGCCCATGTGGAACACTCCTAGTCGACTAACATCGTTAGTACTTTCATCAACTCGTGGAAAATAAACATAATCTCAAAAAAATTGGACCCTTATTACTCGGTGGCGGAGATAGCCACCCCGGATCTTTTAGGCATACGTAGACAACAGCCCATGTGGAACACTCCTAGTCGACTAACAACGTGAGTACTTTCATCAACTCGTGGAAAATAATCATATTCTAAAAAAAAATAGACCTACATTACTCGGTAGTTGAAATAGCCATCCCGGATCTTTTCAGTATACGTAGACAACAGCCCATGTGGAACACCCCTAGTCGACTAACAACGTGAGTACTTTCATCAACTCGTGGAAAATAAACATAATCTCAAAAAAATTGGACCCTTATTACTCGGTGGCGGAGATAGCCACCCCGGATCTTTTCAACATACATAAACAACAGCCCATGTGGAACACTCCTAGTCGACTAACAACGTTAGTACTTTCATCAATTCGTGGAAAATAAACATAATCTCAAAAAAATTACCCTTATTACTTAGTAGCGGAGATAGCCACCCCGGATCTTTTCAGCAAACGTAGACAACAGCCCATGTGGAACACTCCTAGTCGACTAACAACGTGAGTACTTTAATCAACTTGTAGAAAATAAACATATTCTTTAAAAAAAATTTACCCTCATTACTCGGTAGTGGAAATAGCCACCCCGGATCTTTTTAGTATACGTAGACAACAGCCCATGTGGAACACTCCTAGTCGACTAACAACGTTAGTACTTTCATCAACTAGTGGAAAATAAACATATTCTAAAAAAATTAGACCCTTATTACTCGGTGGCGGAGATAGCCACCCCGGATCTTTTAGATATACGTAGACAACAGCCCATGTGGAACACTCCTAGTCGACTAACAACGTGAGTACTTTCATCAACTCGTGGAAAATAAACATAATCTCAAAAAAATTAGACCCACATTACTCGGTAGTGGAACTAGCCACCCCGGATTTTTTCAGTATACGTAGACAACAGCCCATGTGGAACACTCCTAGCTAACTAACAACGTTAGTACTTTCATCAACTCGTGGAAAATAAACATATTCTAAAAAAAATTAGACCCTTATTACTCGGTAGCGGAGATAGCCACCCCGGATCTTTTCAGCAAACGTAGACAACAGCCCATGTGGAACACTCGTAGTCGACTAACAACGTTAGTACTTTCATCAACTCGTGGAAAATAAACATAATCTCAAAAAAATTAGACCCTAATTACTCGGTGGTGGAGATAGCCGCCCCGGATCTTTTCAGCATACGTAGACAACAGCCCATGTGGAACACTCCTAGTCGACTAACAACGTGAGTACTTTCATCAACTCGTGGAAAATAAACATAATCTCAAAAAATTAGACCCACATTACTCGGTAGTGGAACTAGCCACCCCGGATCTTTTCAGTATACGTAGACAACAGCCCATGTGGAACACTCCTAGCTAACTAACAACGTTAGTACTTTCATCAACTCGTGGAAAATAAACATATTCTAAAAAAAATTAGACCCTCATGACTCGGTAGCGGAGATAGCCACCCCGGATCTTTTCAGCAAACGTAGACAACAGCCCATGTGGAACACTCCTAGTCGACGAACAACGTGAGTACTTTCATCAACTCGTGGAAAATAAACATAATCTCAAAAAAATTAGACCCACATTACTCGGTAGTGGAACTAGCCACCCCGGATTTTTACAGTATACGTAGACAACAGCCCATGTGGAACACTCCTAGTCGACTAACAACGTGAGTACTTTCATCAACTCGTGGAAAATAAACATAATCTCAAAAAAATTAGACCCACATTACTCGGTAGTGGAACTAGCCACCCCGGATTTTTTTAGTATACGTAGACAACAGTCCATGTGGAACACTCCTAGCTAACTAACAACGTTAGTACTTTCATCAACTCGTGGAAAATAAACATATTCTAAAAAAAATTAGACCCTCATGACTCGGTAGCGCAGATAGCCACCCCGGATCTTTTCAGCAAACGTAGACAACAGCCCATGTGGAACACTTCTAGTCGACTAACAACGTTAGTACTTTCATCAACTCGTGGAAAATAAACATATTCTTAAAAAAATTACACCCACATTACTCGGTAGTTGAAATAGCCACCCCGGATCTTTTCAGTATACGTAGACAACAGCCCATGTGGAACACACCTAGTCAACTAACATCGTTAGTACTTTCATCAACTCGTGGAAAATAAACATAATCTCAAAAAAATTGGACCCTTATTACTCGGTGGCGGAGATAGCCACCCCGGATCTTTTCAGCTTACGTAGACAACATCCCATGTGGAACACTCCTAGTCGACTAACAACGTGAGTACTTTCATCAACTCGTGGAAAATAAACTAATCTCAAAAAAATTAGACCCACATTACTCGGTAGTGGAACTAGCCACCCCGGATATTTTCAGTATACGTAGACAACAGCCCATGTGGAACACTCCTAGCTAACTAACAACGTTAGTACTTTCATCAACTCGTGGAAAATAAACATATTCTAAAAAAAATTAGACCCTCATGACTCGGTAGCGGAGATAGCCACCCCGGATCTTTTCAGCATACGTAGACAACAGCCCATGTGGAACACTCCTAGTCGACTAACAACGTGAGTACTTTCATCAACTCGTGGAAAATAAACATAATCTCAAAAAAATTAGACCCTTATTACTCGGTGGCGGAGATAGCCACCCCGGATCTTTTCAGCATACGTAGACAACAGCCCATGTGGAACACTCCTAGTCGACTAACAACGTGAGTACTTTCATCAACTCGTGGAAAATAAACATAATCTCAAAAAAATTAGACCCACATTACTCGGTAGTGGAACTAGCCACCCCGGATTTTTACAGTATACGTAGACAACAGCCCATGTGGAACACTCCTAGTCGACTAACAACGTGAGTACTTTCATCAACTCGTGGAAAATAAACATAATCTCAAAAAAATTAGACCCACATTACTCGGTAGTGGAACTAGCCACCCCGGATTTTTTCAGTATACGTAGACAACAGCCCATGTGGAACACTCCTAGCTAACTAACAACGTTAGTACTTTCATCAACTCGTGGAAAATAAACATATTCTAAAAAAATTAGACCCTCATGATTCGGTAGCGGAGATAGCCACCCCGGATCTTTTCAGTATACGTAGACAACAGCCCATGTGGAACACTCCTAGTCGACTAACATCGTTAGTACTTTCATCAACTCGTGGAAAATAAACATAATCTCAAAAAAATTGGACCCTTATTACTCGGTGGCGGAGATAGCCACCCCGGATCTTTTAGGCATACGTAGACAACAGCCCATGTGGAACACTCCTAGTCGACTAACAACGTGAGTACTTTCATCAACTCGTGGAAAATAATCATATTCTAAAAAAAAAATAGACCTACATTACTCGGTAGTTGAAATAGCCATCCCGGATCTTTTCAGTATACGTAGACAACAGCCCATGTGGAACACCCCTAGTCGACTAACAACGTGAGTACTTTCATCAACTCGTGGAAAATAAACATAATCTCAAAAAAATTGGACCCTTATTACTCGGTGGCGGAGATAGCCACCCCGGATCTTTTCAACATACATAAACAACAGCCCATGTGGAACACTCCTAGTCGACTAACAACGTTAGTACTTTCATCAATTCGTGGAAAATAAACATAATCTCAAAAAAATTACCCTTATTACTTAGTAGCGGAGATAGCCACCCCGGATCTTTTCAGCAAACGTAGACAACAGCCCATGTGGAACACTCCTAGTCGACTAACAACGTGAGTACTTTAATCAACTTGTAGAAAATAAACATATTCTTTACAAAAAATTTACCCTCATTACTCGGTAGTGGAAATAGCCACCCCGGATCTTTTTAGTATACGTAGACAACAGCCCATGTGGAACACTCCTAGTCGACTAACAACGTTAGTACTTTCATCAACTAGTGGAAAATAAACATATTCTAAAAAAATTAGACCCTTATTACTCGGTGGCGGAGATAGCCACCCCGGATCTTTTAGATATACGTAGACAACAGCCCATGTGGAACACTCCTAGTCGACTAACAACGTGAGTACTTTCATCAACTCGTGGAAAATAAACATAATCTCAAAAAAATTAGACCCACATTACTCGGTAGTGGAACTAGCCACCCCGGATTTTTTCAGTATACGTAGACAACAGCCCATGTGGAACACTCCTAGCTAACTAACAACGTTAGTACTTTCATCAACTCGTGGAAAATAAACATATTCTAAAAAAAATTAGACCCTTATTACTCGGTAGCGGAGATAGCCACCCCGGATCTTTTCAGCAAACGTAGACAACAGCCCATGTGGAACACTCGTAGTCGACTAACAACGTTAGTACTTTCATCAACTCGTGGAAAATAAACATAATCTCAAAAAAATTAGACCCTAATTACTCGGTGGTGGAGATAGCCACC
This sequence comes from Hofmannophila pseudospretella, assembly GCA_947369225.1. NCBI lineage: Eukaryota > Metazoa > Arthropoda > Insecta > Lepidoptera > Oecophoridae > Hofmannophila > Hofmannophila pseudospretella. The sequence continues at coordinate 7,271,728 of OX376330.1, read as the reverse complement.
CCGGATCTTTTCAGCATACGTAGACAACAGCCCATGTGGAACACTCCTAGTCGACTAACAACGTGAGTACTTTCATCAACTCGTGGAAAATAAACATAATCTCAAAAAATTAGACCCACATTACTCGGTTGTGGAACTAGCCACCCCGGATCTTTTCAGTATACGTAGACAACAGCCCATGTGGAACACTCCTAGCTAACTAACAACGTTAGTACTTTCATCAACTCGTGGAAAATAAACATATTCTAAAAAAAATTAGACCCTCATGACTCGGTAGCGGAGATAGCCACCCCGGATCTTTTCAGCAAACGTAGACAACAGCCCATGTGGAACACTTCTAGTCGACTAACAACGTGAGTACTTTCATCAACTCGTGGAAAATAAACATAATCTTAAAAAAATTAGACCCTTATTACTCGGTGGCGGAGATAGCCACCCCGGATCTTTTCAGCATACGTAGACAACATCCCATGTGGAACACTCCTAGTCGACTAACAACGTGAGTACTTTCATCAACTCGTGGAAAATAAACATAATCTCAAAAAAATTAGACCCACATTACTCGGTAGTGGAACTAGCCACCCCGGATTTTTACAGTATACGTAGACAACAGCCCATATGGAACACTCCTAGTCGACTAACAACGTGAGTACTTTCATCAACTCGTGAAAATAAACAGAATCATGAGGTCACGCTACCGAGTCATGAGGGTCTAATTTTTTTTAGAATATGTTTATTTTCCACGAGTTGATGAAAGTACTAACGTTGTTAGTTAGCTAGGAGTGTTCCACATGGACTGTTGTCTACGTATACTAAAAAAATCCGGGGTGGCTAGTTCCACTACCGAGTAATGTGGGTCTAATTTTTTTGAGATTATGTTTATTTTCCACGAGTTGATGAAAGTACTCACGTTGTTCGTCGACTAGGAGTGTTCCACATGGGCTGTTGTCTACGTTTGCTGAAAAGATCCGGGGTGGCTATCTCCGCTACCGAGTCATGAGGGTCTAATTTTTTTTAGAATATGTTTATTTTCCACGAGTTGATGAAAGTACTAACGTTGTTAGTTAGCTAGGAGTGTTCCACATGGGCTGTTGTCTACGTATACTGAAAAGATCCGGGGTGGCTAGTTCCACTACCGAGTAATGTGGGTCTAATTTTTTTGAGATTATGTTTATTTTCCACGAGTTGATGAAAGTACTCACGTTGTTAGTCGACTAGGAGTGTTCCACATGGGATGTTGTCTACGTATGCTGAAAAGATCCGGGGTGGCTATCTCCGCCACCGAGTAATAAGGGTCTAATTTTTTTAAGATTATGTTTATTTTCCACGAGTTGATGAAAGTACTCACGTTGTTAGTCGACTAGAAGTGTTCCACATGGGCTGTTGTCTACGTTTGCTGAAAAGATCCGGGGTGGCTATCTCCGCTACCGAGTCATGAGGGTCTAATTTTTTTTAGAATATGTTTATTTTCCACGAGTTGATGAAAGTACTAACGTTGTTAGTTAGCTAGGAGTGTTCCACATGGGCTGTTGTCTACGTATACTGAAAAGATCCGGGGTGGCTAGTTCCACTACCGAGTAATGTGGGTCTAATTTTTTGAGATTATGTTTATTTTCCACGAGTTGATGAAAGTACTCACGTTGTTAGTCGACTAGGAGTGTTCCACATGGGCTGTTGTCTACGTATGCTGAAAAGATCCGGGGTGGCTATCTCCACCACCGAGTAATTAGGGTCTAATTTTTTTGAGATTATGTTTATTTTCCACGAGTTGATGAAAGTACTAACGTTGTTAGTCGACTACGAGTGTTCCACATGGGCTGTTGTCTACGTTTGCTGAAAAGATCCGGGGTGGCTGTCTCCGACACCGAGTAATAAGGGTCCAATTTTTTTGAGATTATGTTTATTTTCCACGAGTTGATGAAAGTACTAACGATGTTAGTCGACTAGGAGTGTTCCACATGGACTGTTGTCTACGTATACTGAAAAGATCCGGGGTGGCTATTTCAACTACCGAGTAATGTGGGTGAAATTTTTTTAAGAATATGTTTATTTTCCACGAGTTGATGAAAGTACTAACGTTGTTAGTCGACTAGAAGTGTTCCACATGGGCTGTTGTCTACGTTTGCTGAAAAGATCCGGGGTGGCTATCTCCGCTACCGAGTCATGAGGGTCTAATTTTTTTTAGAATATGTTTATTTTCCACGAGTTGATGAAAGTACTAACGTTGTTAGTTAGCTAGGAGTGTTCCACATGGGCTGTTGTCTACGTATACTGAAAAGATCCGGGGTGGCTAGTTCCACTACCGAGTAATGTGGGTCTAATTTTTTGAGATTATGTTTATTTTCCACGAGTTGATGAAAGTACTCACGTTGTTAGTCGACTAGGAGTGTTCCACATGGGCTGTTGTCTACGTATGCTGAAAAGATCCGGGGTGGCTATCTCCACCACCGAGTAATTAGGGTCTAATTTTTTTGAGATTATGTTTATTTTCCACGAGTTGATGAAAGTACTAACGTTGTTAGTCGACTACGAGTGTTCCACATGGGCTGTTGTCTACGTTTGCTGAAAAGATCCGGGGTGGCTATCTCCGCTACCGAGTAATAAGGGTCTAATTTTTTTTAGAATATGTTTATTTTCCACGAGTTGATGAAAGTACTAACGTTGTTAGTTAGCTAGGAGTGTTCCACATGGGCTGTTGTCTACGTATACTGAAAAAATCCGGGGTGGCTAGTTCCACTACCGAGTAATGTGGGTCTAATTTTTTTGAGATTATGTTTATTTTCCACGAGTTGATGAAAGTACTCACGTTGTTAGTCGACTAGGAGTGTTCCACATGGGCTGTTGTCTACGTATATCTAAAAGATCCGGGGTGGCTATCTCCGCCACCGAGTAATAAGGGTCTAATTTTTTTAGAATATGTTTATTTTCCACTAGTTGATGAAAGTACTAACGTTGTTAGTCGACTAGGAGTGTTCCACATGGGCTGTTGTCTACGTATACTAAAAAGATCCGGGGTGGCTATTTCCACTACCGAGTAATGAGGGTAAATTTTTTTTAAAGAATATGTTTATTTTCTACAAGTTGATTAAAGTACTCACGTTGTTAGTCGACTAGGAGTGTTCCACATGGGCTGTTGTCTACGTTTGCTGAAAAGATCCGGGGTGGCTATCTCCGCTACTAAGTAATAAGGGTAATTTTTTTGAGATTATGTTTATTTTCCACGAATTGATGAAAGTACTAACGTTGTTAGTCGACTAGGAGTGTTCCACATGGGCTGTTGTTTATGTATGTTGAAAAGATCCGGGGTGGCTATCTCCGCCACCGAGTAATAAGGGTCCAATTTTTTTGAGATTATGTTTATTTTCCACGAGTTGATGAAAGTACTCACGTTGTTAGTCGACTAGGGGTGTTCCACATGGGCTGTTGTCTACGTATACTGAAAAGATCCGGGATGGCTATTTCAACTACCGAGTAATGTAGGTCTATTTTTTTTTAGAATATGATTATTTTCCACGCGTTGATGAAAGTACTCACGTTGTTAGTCGACTAGGAGTGTTCCACATGGGCTGTTGTCTACGTATGCCTAAAAGATCCGGGGTGGCTATCTCCGCCACCGAGTAATAAGGGTCCAATTTTTTTGAGATTATGTTTATTTTCCACGAGTTGATGAAAGTACTAACGATGTTAGTCGACTAGGAGTGTTCCACATGGGCTGTTGTCTACGTATACTGAAAAGATCCGGGGTGGCTATCTCCGCTACCGAGTCATGAGGGTCTAATTTTTTTAGAATATGTTTATTTTCCACGAGTTGATGAAAGTACTAACGTTGTTAGTTAGCTAGGAGTGTTCCACATGGGCTGTTGTCTACGTATACTGAAAAAATCCGGGGTGGCTAGTTCCACTACCGAGTAATGTGGGTCTAATTTTTTTGAGATTATGTTTATTTTCCACGAGTTGATGAAAGTACTCACGTTGTTAGTCGACTAGGAGTGTTCCACATGGGCTGTTGTCTACGTATACTGTAAAAATCCGGGGTGGCTAGTTCCACTACCGAGTAATGTGGGTCTAATTTTTTTGAGATTATGTTTATTTTCCACGAGTTGATGAAAGTACTCACGTTGTTAGTCGACTAGGAGTGTTCCACATGGGCTGTTGTCTACGTATGCTGAAAAGATCCGGGGTGGCTATCTCCGCCACCGAGTAATAAGGGTCTAATTTTTTTGAGATTATGTTTATTTTCCACGAGTTGATGAAAGTACTCACGTTGTTAGTCGACTAGGAGTGTTCCACATGGGCTGTTGTCTACGTATGCTGAAAAGATCCGGGGTGGCTATCTCCGCTACCGAGTCATGAGGGTCTAATTTTTTTTAGAATATGTTTATTTTCCACGAGTTGATGAAAGTACTAACGTTGTTAGTTAGCTAGGAGTGTTCCACATGGGCTGTTGTCTACGTATACTGAAAATATCCGGGGTGGCTAGTTCCACTACCGAGTAATGTGGGTCTAATTTTTTTGAGATTAGTTTATTTTCCACGAGTTGATGAAAGTACTCACGTTGTTAGTCGACTAGGAGTGTTCCACATGGGATGTTGTCTACGTAAGCTGAAAAGATCCGGGGTGGCTATCTCCGCCACCGAGTAATAAGGGTCCAATTTTTTTGAGATTATGTTTATTTTCCACGAGTTGATGAAAGTACTAACGATGTTAGTTGACTAGGTGTGTTCCACATGGGCTGTTGTCTACGTATACTGAAAAGATCCGGGGTGGCTATTTCAACTACCGAGTAATGTGGGTGTAATTTTTTTAAGAATATGTTTATTTTCCACGAGTTGATGAAAGTACTAACGTTGTTAGTCGACTAGAAGTGTTCCACATGGGCTGTTGTCTACGTTTGCTGAAAAGATCCGGGGTGGCTATCTGCGCTACCGAGTCATGAGGGTCTAATTTTTTTTAGAATATGTTTATTTTCCACGAGTTGATGAAAGTACTAACGTTGTTAGTTAGCTAGGAGTGTTCCACATGGACTGTTGTCTACGTATACTAAAAAAATCCGGGGTGGCTAGTTCCACTACCGAGTAATGTGGGTCTAATTTTTTTGAGATTATGTTTATTTTCCACGAGTTGATGAAAGTACTCACGTTGTTAGTCGACTAGGAGTGTTCCACATGGGCTGTTGTCTACGTATACTGTAAAAATCCGGGGTGGCTAGTTCCACTACCGAGTAATGTGGGTCTAATTTTTTTGAGATTATGTTTATTTTCCACGAGTTGATGAAAGTACTCACGTTGTTCGTCGACTAGGAGTGTTCCACATGGGCTGTTGTCTACGTTTGCTGAAAAGATCCGGGGTGGCTATCTCCGCTACCGAGTCATGAGGGTCTAATTTTTTTTAGAATATGTTTATTTTCCACGAGTTGATGAAAGTACTAACGTTGTTAGTTAGCTAGGAGTGTTCCACATGGGCTGTTGTCTACGTATACTGAAAAGATCCGGGGTGGCTAGTTCCACTACCGAGTAATGTGGGTCTAATTTTTTTGAGATTATGTTTATTTTCCACGAGTTGATGAAAGTACTCACGTTGTTAGTCGACTAGGAATGTTCCACATGGGCTGTTGTCTACGTTTGCTGAAAAGATCCGGGGTGGCTATCTCCGCTACCGAGTAATAAGGGTCTAATTTTTTTTAGAATATGTTTATTTTCCACTAGTTGATGAAAGTACTAACGTTGTTAGTTAGCTAGGAGTGTTCCACATGGGCTGTTGTCTACGTATACTGAAAAAATCCGGGGTGGCTAGTTCCACTACCGAGTAATGTGGGTCTAATTTTTTTGAGATTATGTTTATTTTCCACGAGTTGATGAAAGTACTCACGTTGTTAGTCGACTAGGAGTGTTCCACATGGGCTGTTGTCTACGTATATCTAAAAGATCCGGGGTGGCTATCTCCGCCACCGAGTAATAAGGGTCTAATTTTTTTAGAATATGTTTATTTTCCACTAGTTGATGAAAGTACTAACGTTGTTAGTCGACTAGGAGTGTTCCACATGGGCTGTTGTCTACGTATACTAAAAAGATCCGGGGTGGCTATTTCCACTACCGAGTAATGAGGGTAAATTTTTTTTAAAGAATATGTTTATTTTCTACAAGTTGATTAAAGTACTCACGTTGTTAGTCGACTAGGAGTGTTCCACATGGGCTGTTGTCTACGTTTGCTGAAAAGATCCGGGGTGGCTATCTCCGCTACTAAGTAATAAGGGTAATTTTTTTGAGATTATGTTTATTTTCCACGAATTGATGAAAGTACTAACGTTGTTAGTCGACTAGGAGTGTTCCACATGGGCTGTTGTTTATGTATGTTGAAAAGATCCGGGGTGGCTATCTCCGCCACCGAGTAATAAGGGTCCAATTTTTTTGAGATTATGTTTATTTTCCACGAGTTGATGAAAGTACTCACGTTGTTAGTCGACTAGGGGTGTTCCACATGGGCTGTTGTCTACGTATACTGAAAAGATCCGGGATGGCTATTTCAACTACCGAGTAATGTAGGTCTATTTTTTTTTAGAATATGATTATTTTCCACGAGTTGATGAAAGTACTCACGTTGTTAGTCGACTAGGAGTGTTCCACATGGGCTGTTGTCTACGTATGCCTAAAAGATCCGGGGTGGCTATCTCCGCCACCGAGTAATAAGGGTCCAATTTTTTTGAGATTATGTTTATTTTCCACGAGTTGATGAAAGTACTAACGATGTTAGTCGACTAGGAGTGTTCCACATGGGCTGTTGTCTACGTATACTGAAAAGATCCGGGGTGGCTATCTCCGCTACCGAGTCATGAGGGTCTAATTTTTTTAGAATATGTTTATTTTCCACGAGTTGATGAAAGTACTAACGTTGTTAGTTAGCTAGGAGTGTTCCACATGGGCTGTTGTCTACGTATACTGAAAAAATCCGGGGTGGCTAGTTCCACTACCGAGTAATGTGGGTCTAATTTTTTTGAGATTATGTTTATTTTCCACGAGTTGATGAAAGTACTCACGTTGTTAGTCGACTAGGAGTGTTCCACATGGGCTGTTGTCTACGTATACTAAAAAAATCCGGGGTGGCTAGTTCCACTACCGAGTAATGTGGGTCTAATTTTTTTGAGATTATGTTTATTTTCCACGAGTTGATGAAAGTACTCACGTTGTTAGTCGACTAGGAGTGTTCCACATGGGATGTTGTCTACGTATGCTGAAAAGATCCGGGGTGGCTATCTCCGCCACCGAGTAATAAGGGTCTAATTTTTTTGAGATTATGTTTATTTTCCACGAGTTGATGAAAGTACTAACGTTGTTAGTCGACTAGAAGTGTTCCACATGGGCTGTTGTCTACGTTTGCTGAAAAGATCCGGGGTGGCTATTTCCGCTACCGAGTCATGAGGGTCTAATTTTTTTTAGAATATGTTTATTTTCCACGAGTTGATGAAAGTACTAACGTTGTTAGTTAGCTAGGAGTGTTCCACATGGGCTGTTGTCTACGTGTACTGAAAAGATCCGGGGTGGCTAGTTCCACTACCGAGTAATGTGGGTCTAATTTTTTTAAGATTATGTTTATTTTCCACGAGTTGATGAAAGTACTCACGTTGTTAGTCGACTAGGAGTGTTCCACATGGGCTGTTGTCTACGTTTGCTGAAAAGATCCAGGGTGGCTATCTCCGCTACCGAGTAATAAGGGTCTAATTTTATTTAGAATATGTTTATTTTCCACTAGTTGATGAAAGTACTAACGTTGTTAGTCGACTAGGAGTGTTCCACATGGGCTGTTGTCTACGTATACTGAAAATATCCGGGGTGGCTATTACCACTACTGAATTATAGGGCTTGACTCTAATGAATTTCATCAAATGCACGTTTAAAGATTTTTTCCAAGACATGAGATAGGTATTTCATGTATCAGTTTTTTTCCTAATGGACTGTTTTATGCGTGTGCTAAATATAATAATATTCGGTGTTACTTAATTAATTAGCTAATTTTTGGTATACGCTGATGATTTAATATTATCAGTGTCAGTCACTACTTGGTTCTGCTGCCGTAGAAATAGCTTTCCTGAAGTATGAAGTTGAGTAAAGTTATATTACCTATTGAAATTTTGAGTAATTTAATTGTTTTATTTTTTTCTCTCGTTACGGTGAGAGTTCTAACGAAAAGTTTTGCAGAACTATCGAGTACTAACGATAACACCTCGCCTGTGTATTTTGTTGATTGTGAATTGCATATGGGGCGGCAGGTGTGAAGTTAGCCACCCCATTTCAATTATTTTTTTAAAAATTCTGTTTTAGAGTACTAACGATAATATTTTGGAACAATCGAGTACTAACGATTGTCTGTCGATTGGCGAAAAAAAAAGTCGAAAAAGTCGTTTTGGGCCGGGAGTGTGAAGTTGGCCGGCCCCAAAAAGTTTTTTAAAAATAATCGAATTGCGTAAGAGTACTAACGAAAAGTTACACAGAACTTAAAAGTACTTACCGAGTACTTTCGACCTGCATAGGTGAATTGCGGGCAACGGCTTTGGGGCCGGTCAACTTCACAGAGGTACATCATTGTTTTATTAAGATAAAGTAAGTGCTTCCTCATTATAAACACATAAATTGATACTTTGTTGACCGGCATTGTTTATTATCTGGGTGATCTGTCTAAGTATTCGTACGCTGGATATGTTCTTAGAACAATTGATTGAAATTCTTCTAACGGTGATGCATTCGTATGTTACAATTACATGTATTAAAATATTTAACACAGATTTATGTAGATTTTATTGACACTTTTAAATCGGTACCTATAGTTTCTTACTACTATTCCTAGTTCCGTGTGAGGTGGCGATTGGTGAAGTTTAGCCTAGGTACCTATCTAATACTTCACAACTTGTTTAGATTGTACTCTTTTATTCTTACCGAAATAGACGACTCAAGAAATGAGATTTTTTTTGTTCCCTATCTCCTAATAATAAAATTAGGGAGCAGTTTCTTACCTATAACACAATATTTTTACCGAAATGCAGTTTCATCAAATCCCATATCGTATTTTTATTTCCAGATGGTATTAGTTCACATGTAGGCGCTAATAACATTACTGTCAGTCAGTCTGTTCGTTGTGCAATATTTAGCATCCGGTAAACAAGAATGCGTTATTATATGTCATTAAGTTTGACAACAAAATTCAAATAGTTAGTGGTCACTTGGATACTCGAAATATAGCCGTACAATTGGATCACGGCCGTAAGCCGCAGAAATCCTATATGATGGACTTAACTCTAGTAGACTTCCTTTCCCGAAAAAAACTCTGAAATAGCCCAAAGTACGTACTTAGCGGTTTAAGTCGTTACCGCCGGAGGGAGTCGATCTTCTTTCGTTAACTAATGAGTAACATAGCATATTCTCATTGGTTTTAATCGATCCTGAGAATCTTTGTAATGTGTGGGAAGCGTGGGGTTAGGGATTTGAGTGGCTGGAATAACATTGTAAAATACTATATAATATATTAAATCAGTCAACAGAGACATTGACAATTTAAGATTGTATCAATACGTTTGAATAGATTTATTATTTATAAAACTAAGGAACTTATCTTTATCTTATTTTTCTTCTGGGTATTCTAACAGTAGGCCTTTACGTAGTAGGTATCTAACATAATCAGTTTAAAATCTGGGTGAACTGAAGTTAGATGATTTATAATCTTATCCATTTATCTAAATACCGATATCAAACCTTGGTATAAAGATTTATCAAATAAGGTTACACTACATCCGGACTAAACCAGGCAGGAGTAGCAATTGGCGAGGAGAGGAGGCCACAATGATCCATTATAATTAAATTAAGACACGAGTGCCGTGTTATAATTATTATATGTAGTAACTAGGTAATTGATGATTCGTATATAATAAATGTTTTATTGGACTTATTTTATTGGTCACAAAAACATTTTCGATCGAGTCAATTTTCAGTTTTATTATTATTGGATTAGCAGGCAGGCAGCTAATGCTGGTTAGCCTGTTTCTTCACATTTCGTAAGTGGCTGTCTTATCTGTTTTTAAACTGGTTTATAGTTTCAGCATTCACAACTTGGTCAGGTAGGCCGTTCCACGGGATGACTACCCGGTTGAATAGGAGATGATGTTTTGGGAGTGTTTTGGCCGTGTTCCGCACTAGTTGTGTGCAGTGTCTTCTTGAGTGCTGCTCCTTCAAGTTCAATATAAAGAAATTTTTCATTTCATCTGTGTTATAGTGATTGTTTAGAATTTTGTAAGTCTCTATAAGGTCGCCTCTATCTCGTCGCTGTTTCAGTGTCGGCAAATTCAGTCTTTCCAACCTCTCCTCATACTCTAGGTTCTTGAAACCCATTGGTAGCTTTGTGGCTCTTCTTTGGACTCTTTCTAGAATCCCAATATCTTACACAAAGTATGGGTTTTGCTACTTCTTGAATTAAATGAATGCATGTTCTTATCGATCAATCAGACTCGAGTTAAAATTTTGAGTTTTATTTATTTTACTTTGTTACTTTTTAAAGTAAACTTTAGTTTATAACCTTGTGTGTTGTGTCTTCCTTTCCTAAATCACCTCATGCAAACGATAAAATAGAGATGTTTTATAATACACCTGCCATTGTAATCATAATGAAATTACATATAGGTTGATAGTAGTATAAATCAGATATTAATGGCCGTAAACTTTTGTTTGATTTCTTATTAAACTGTTTTAATTGTTACCTACGTAAGTAGGCATGTACAGGTTCTTAAATGGAAGCTATTAACTACTCGTAAGTATGATGTTTATATTCTGAACCGTCCTAAAATTAATAATTTACAAGGGTAGAGTATTATGGTACCTATAACTTATGATTTAGAAAAAATCATTACCGCTTTTGTATTAAAGATGGCAGGACTCATCGCCTTTTCCAATTTTTTCTGAATTTCAAACGTGTCTATCAGAATTTTTTTAATTTACCTACACCACGTTTTATAACTAGGTACCGTCAAATTACGTTTTCTGTACTAATATTGAATTTTCGTATTGACAAAAGCTGCTACGTGTGACATTAAATAGAGATTTTATTTGTTTTAAACATGTTATCTTTAACAAATACTTAGCAAATATTTAATTCTTTTTGGCATTATTGAAATAAGTAGATACTCATTTATTGAACCTTGTGTCGTACATTACACAGAGCCTACTTGCATACATAATCAACGACGACTTGTCTAGTAAACTCACTGGCCTTAGATAAAGTTACTATAAAGTTGGCTTGCTTGAAATCGACGCTAGTTTAAATCTCTAATATAATGCAGCTGTTTTGAAACGAAATCGGACCGAAACGACAGAAACGAAGCGTTGAAGGTCAAAAAAGTGTTTATCCTGATTGAAGGTTAGATCCTGATGAGCAGGATCGCCTGGGGAGGTACCATTCTCTTATCTATTTTTACCGCATAGTAACAGTGCTTGCATAGGTATTGGTTAGAGCCAGCGTAATTGCAGGAACATGAGACACTCCACCTGTAGTCCTCAAGGCTAGCAACGCATCGAAAATTCTCTAATAATAATATAAGTGAGGCGAGATGTCTATGGGCGACGGTGACCACTTGCCACCAGGTGACTCGTTTACTCTCCTTTTTTTAATAAAATATTTTGGTTTTCTAGATTTCTGTGGGTTCGATCGGATTTCGTATCAGTAAGCCAATGGCGCGCGGTAAACCTAAGCAGCAGCAGCAGCTAAGATTTTTTATTTTTTTTATTGTATTAGGTCAGCAGACGACCAAATGGATGGGCTACCTGATGGTAAAGTCACCGTCGCCCATAGCCATCTCACATCACTATGAAATATGTAAACCTTTTACATATTTCATAGTGATCCAGGCTGACTGTGCATAAAGTCATACCACCTTCAAAACATGCGGAATTATGAATAATATACAGAAAGGAAGTTTATGTTTGTTTACACAAGGATGTGGACATAGCATTGGTACCGTCAGTTGTACGAAATATCCTAAGAAATCTCGCTTAAAACATGTTCTGTCCCTTTCTACGTCGTATCTCTAGAAGATGTCACTATACATAATATAAACAGAATTTTAAGAAAGCTTTTTGCAATTGATGCTCATAGAGCATCCAATTAGAACTTTGCCGCCATGGAATAAAATAGAAGAGTTTCGTCAGACCTTTCATTTCATATACTTATCAAATTGATGTGTTACACTCAGAGAAATCGGACTAGTGACGGAGAATTGAATGGCATCAAAATATTTTTTGTGAAGTGGCATTTTTTCGCTGACTGTACCTTTTTCGAAAGTCTGTGAATGCAGTTTTAAATAGCTCCAAAAGTTAGGGAAGGTCTCCTAAGGCCATTTTCTCATAGTTGCAACGGATCTGGTAGCTGCCATGGGTGCCCTGCCTAAACTTTCCACCCTGTATAGTAGCGACTGTTACACTCTTATGGACTTATAGTTACACTTGACTGAATTCAGTCTGACTAAACGAGATACTGAATTCAGTCAGATGTTATAAGTCCATTAGGAAAAAATGCCCAATCTTCTTATGTTGTGGATCCCCAAAACCTATCATGTCAGTATGTTTACTATATAACATGTAGGTAGGTACTTATACTACAAAACCTACGAACATTTTGGTCAATCAATATCTCAATCTGAAACAGCCCTCTGTTTCGCATAAAATTCAGATTAAAGGCAAGGCGTAAAGGAAATTAATGTTTCAGAATTACTTACATTAAAACCAGCTAGGCTAGTACCGACTTAAATATTCCGTTGTAGGTACCTATATAAATTTATAGATCTATATGTAGATACTAATAGAAAAAATATAAAAAAGCGGTGAAGTAATATCAATATTTAAGTAGATAACTTTATGATCTGCCTACTTAATGCCGAGATAAGATTAATCGGTCGATCAAATGGCTAATGAATAGCTAGATTGTCTGTGTATATTGCCAATAAGTATTATATTACATGTTATTGCTTTAATTCGGTAAGATAATCGAATTCTTAATACTATTATCTCTATTTATCAAAACCGATCCTGCCCGATCTAAAAATAATAATTACCTCCTTTATATTTTAATCCTACTATATCTATACCTAACTTGGGACCGTGCAAAATTAACAATGGAGTCTGTTCCGAAACAAATCCACTAGGCAAATGGCATTTTGTTATGTCATTTTCATTTCATTACCAATTTCATAGTTCAATAAGTACCTACCTACAAATGCTTAGGGTAGGTAACTACAGGTATTGTGCTAATTTCCTGTTATTTATTTATTTAAAATACATTACAATAACATACAGCCCTGAGCCAATTCGAAATTGTAGTCATAATGTCAAATAAGAAATAAATTAATTGATAACAAAAATAAGGAAACAATAATAAAGTAACAAAACAAATTAAAATTACAAATTGAAAATTTATACAAAATTAAATTAATTATGCAAATTAAATCAAAAAAATATTGTCTAAATAATATCTAAAAGGAACACTGCTGGCACAATTCCAAATAGGCTTTATTTAGAAATATGCCAACAGTATCGGCGTATACGTCAATATCATCGTGCCGAGCGAGCAGGGTACCGAGTAGATCACGGGCGCGCGCGGTGGGCGCGTTACCGGCGCGGCGCGTGCGTGCGACGGGGCGCGCGGCATGCGGCGCGGCGCCACGGCCCCGTCGCCGCTCCGCGTGCCCCCTCGCGGCACGGTCAGGCCCATTCTGTTAAGCACTGACGGATTGTCCACCTTATTATGCAGTAGCAGATAGTAATGGACCACTAGAAGTAGCAGATAGTAAGTGGGCCACTAGAAATATATAGAATATTATACCTATTTCCTGAGTTGGGAAGTCGATGGCCTAGCCCTATTTGCTAGGTCTAGTCTAGTCCTAGAAAGCCGGGCGCCCATGCGAGAGGTCCGGGTTCGAAACTATGCAATGCCATGTACTGAGGTACCTTTACCACTATTTTTTCGGATTTTTTCGAAGACTTACGTACATTTACCGACTGCTCTAACGGCGAAGGAAAACATAGTGTGGAAACCTGCATGTCTGAGGAAAAATGTTTCCTAAGGGATGTGAAATCCACCAATCAGCACTGGGCCCGCTCGGTGGATCATAGCCCGTACCCCCCTTGTGCAAGGGGAGAACTGTGTCCCAACAGCGGGGACGTTAATAGGCTAATTGAAATAGATATTACGGTTAAAGTCCTGTAATATCTGCTTATGTAACGACTAATAACTACTTAGATTAGTAACCTAGTCCATACATATATACACCTACGTAACACAGTATGTGTAGGTAGGTAATTATCGGAACCTCATGTATGTATCTATAGGTCCATTACCTACAGACTGACAGAATAGAAGGGACAGTTGAACAATGGCTTCCACACTAAGTTTAACCTGTATTGTGGCGGATCTTTCAGAGGCGGGTGAACTCCCTGAGATGCCGATCTACCTCGCAGCTTTCATCATGTGCTGCGGCTTCTTCATGATGTACTTAGTCGAAGAGTTAGTCCACGTCTACATCAACAGCAGAGAGAACAAGACTGCAAACACCAGTTTTACACGAGTCCTGAGCATAAGGAGGACTAGCGAGGAAGCCGGCAGCTCCTCGGACAAACCAGTAGTGCAAAAAGAGGTGGAGGCAGCGAAGAATCACGGCCATAGTCATTTGGCTATGGCCTCGGCGGATGACAGCATAGTAGCAGCGTTGCGTGGTCTTCTGATTGTGCTGGCGCTCTCGATACATGAGCTGTTCGAGGGGCTGGCAGTGGGATTGGAGTCTTCTGCTCGAAACGTGTGGTAGGTACAACAATAGTGATTATAGGTAAATAAGAAAAAAACATGGAGCGGGCTGACAGTAAAGTGGTCGCCTATGGTGGTTACCGTCTGTCGCTTAGGCATCTCTAAAGCCTCAAATACTGTACTTATCTATCTACTTACTTATAAGCATGTTTTAGAATGTTTGACGTTCTTTTCAATAAAATTTTACAACAAATCGTATTCTGCTGACACCACACGCTACCACATATGGACGGCATGACTGAAACGTAACGTTTAATTAACGTCGTTAATCGAACGGTTCGTGACTAGTGGCATATCAAAAACGTGATGTCGCCGCAATTTAGTTTACTCGTATATTGATATTACGTTTGTATTAGTATAGAATCATGCCTCTGGTCTTTACAGGTACATGTTCGGGGCAGTGTCAGCCCACAAGTATATAATCGCGTTCTGCATCGGCGTGGAGTTGCTGGCGGCTGGCACTAAGCGCTGGCTGGCAGTGCTATACATATTCACGTTCTCCTTCGTGTCGGCGCTGGGCATCGGCGTCGGCATTCTGTTGGTCGGCGGCGCCGGCGCAGCCGAGGCTGGCCTCTACTCCGTTGTGTTACAGGTTGGTGTTATGTACAGAAATCGGACTAGTAATGCCCTATTCTCTAGAATGATGATCTGATAGCGAGCCAAGCGTTTGGGGAAATTAGCATATATTTCTAGTAGGTACATATTGAATTTCAAAATCTTTGGTATAATGGTAGTAGAAACCACTGATCCAATTTTTAACTGAACATGGCTAAGTATCTATTTCTACACTTTATTTCTGGAGTCGAGGGTTAATTCGTTCAGTGTATTTATTATCCGTTACAGAATCTATTGTTGAGTTATTTTTATACAAATTAAACCATCAAACTTTCCCTTTGTCTATAGCCATAGAGGCCTGATTTGTCAGCTTTCCAGCGCCAAATGACTTTAAAGGCTCCTACATTCGCAAATGATGTTTATGGTTTTCATTGGCTCTTTCAAATTGTTTGATATACGTTTGACGTATGTACTTATGTGTAAAATATTAACTTATTGGATCAAGCCGCGTCGTCGCTATCAATAGCAAAAAAAACCTTCCATTTAGCACATATTATTTGACAATTGCATATACTCCTATGTCTTAAATGGTTCTGTTATTCTCCAGGGCCTGGCATGCGGCACGTTGGTGTACGTGGTGTTCTTCGAAGTGTGGCGGCAGGACCGCACGGGGCTGCTGCAGTTCGTGTGCTCCTTGCTCGGGTTCAGCGTTATGGTTGGGCTCGAGATCGTCGTGGAATTGGGTCAGTATTACGGATTTCAGTAAGCGTATAACCCCTCTGTAAGCCGAAATACGAGTAGGAACGTTCCGTATCGATAACGGAACAACCTTTCTTTACGCCTTTTGTAAACTCTCAAATACAAATAACACATCGAACAAACACAAATGGTACTCAAGAATAACAACTTCAGCGAACTTAAAACGGAATACAACCGAACCATAGAAATCTAGAAAACCGAAAAATAGATTTCTATATAATATCCTGTATAATACAATGTTAAACAAATGTGTTTTCTTTCTTTCTATGGGTTCGGTCCGATTCTGTTTCAAATCAAAGGTGTAACACCTCCCCAACTAGGAATCAAACCGGAACCTCGTGTACTGAAGACAGGTGCACTACCGACTATGCCAAGAGGTCGTCATTCTTTTTTTTTGGTTCTTTATTTTAACCAGTTAACTGAGAGTGTTGATTAACTTATTTATTTTCAGTTGCTTGACAATTTATGGAAAATCAATCGGGGTATAAGGAGAGACAGAAAAAAAATCAAGTTTGATTATGGGGTGAAGAAGTACCCCATAAAATCGTAGGTGGAATGAAAGAGAACGTGACTTCTTACCTAGCTATACGTATTTGTTAACCCCCAACCGATCGAAGGAGGGCGTTTTATAAGTTTGACACGTTTGTCTGTCTGTTTGTGTGTTTGTCTGTGGCATCATAACTTGACAACGGATGATCCGATTTGGACCCGGTTTTTTAATTTAATAGAGAATTTAGTCGAGTGTTCTAAGCTAGGTTTGATATAAATTGGACCAATGGTTTCCAAGATCTTCTTAAGAGTATCTTTGATGTCAGATGGGATCTCTGGAACGGTAATAGCTAGATGTTTCGAGTTTGAGCTCAAATGTTCAAGTTCATGGTGCGTTTCCGACATCTGAAACCTTGAGGATCTGATGATGACCAGGAAAAAGTTAGTGAACTTCAATTTCATAATATGAAACTAGAAGAATTGTAAAATTATCAGCCCGCCGAAACTATAATAGTTAGATGAGAACATTAAATGAGACATTACAAGAGAGAAAAAAATAGACGGCCAAAAAATAAATGATTTTTTTTTGTTTTTTCTATTTATAAGTTTCTATCGAGTATTTGTATGCTACACCATGTGGTAGAAAGTAGTGATACTATATTATAATTTAAGAACTCTGTATGTACCTACTTTCAACAAATAAACTATTTGTTGAAAGTATTCAAATCAAATTTGAAAATGGAGCTAGGAATTTTAAGATAGCTTAGGGCGAAGCCCGGAGCGTCCCCCCGGCTTCAGACGCCGCAGGTCTAACAAAAATGGATCAGTGGTTCTAAGATCTTGGAGTATCTTGGGATGTTGGAGTATGATGGGATCTCTGGAACGGTAACAGTCAGGTGGTTCGAATTTGAGATCAAATATTTATGACCATGGTGAACTTCCTACATCTGGAATCTTGAAGACCTGATGATGACCAGGAAAAAGTAAGGAGGTCTCCACAATGGTACGTCGGGTTTTCGGGTTCATCATCATCAGCCTATTAATGTCCCCACTGTTGGGGCACAAACCTCACCTTGAACAAGGGGGGTACGGGCCATAGAAGATTTTTTTTAATTTCCTCAGACATGCAGGTTTCCTCAAGATGTTTTCCTTCACCGTTAGAGCAGTCGGTAACTGTACGTAAGTCTTCGAAAAAATCCGAAATACTCATTGGTACATGGCATTGCATGGTTTCGTAACCGGACCTCCGACGGCCACCGACGCTCTTTCAGGTTCGGTTTCTTAAATTTTTAATTAGAGTTAATTTGCGTGTAATGCGTGTGTATGAAAAATGTAAATGTTGTAATTACTTAGTTTTAAAATGTACATATTGAGATTAAATAAATAACATTAAACAAATATAACATGCTATTTACTTTGATGGATGTAAGTGGGGGTCACCAACATCTAGGTACCTCCAAATGCCAAACTCACCTGCACGTGGTGCATCCTGCCGATTAGCGAACGAGTCCCTGGCGACCGACTAGTGGCGGTATAACCACTCAAATTCTGGCTGGGTCAAAATACCAGAAGCACGATGACGGGCAGCAGCGTCATCGGGGCAATCGACCCGGCTACTGCGATCGCCAACCCGCAGGCCTAGCGTGGCGATTATGGCATCACCTTCTATGGACAGCGTAATTGAAGAGCCGAAGATCGGGCTCAATGGCGCGCCCTGGGAGAGGCCTATGTCCAGCAGTGGACTAGAGAAGGCTGCTGCTGCTGATGATGATGATGATTTACTTTGATTCGTAGAGGTAACTTCATAATCTAGGTAGGTATAATCGCTGAAAATAACTTTTGATCGCTTTCGATCATATTGCAGATATCAGAAGTGGGATTACCTTACCTTTTACTTTTTTGTGATTGTATCTACAATCACATATCTATTTCAAATAAATTATTGTCTACAGTGATTTATAAAAGATGCATTTATTTTACGAAATAACAAATTAATAATGTACCTATTTAATCTGATAATCTACTCTTAACGAAAATAAATAATCATAGGTAAGTACTTAATTATATTTTAACTCGAAGAGTAAACAATTCAATAAGAATACAAGACAACATTTTTAATATTGTACTTAGGTAAAATTTCGCGTGTACTGTATGCGCGGTAACTCTTAGAAACTAATATTGAGAGAAAAAGACAAAGAGATAATAGGGTATTTTCCAAGTATCAAATATACATTACATTTCATAAAAATTAAGATACCTACCTATAGACATAAATTGATGGTCAAACGTGAAAACAGAATTAAAATACGTTGAAAAATAAAATAGCTACGGGCAATCAGAAATGACGTCATTGTTCCCTAGCGCCATACATGCAGGTCCTGGCTACTAAGGACTGTTTTGCTAAAAAGGGACCGAGTATCTACCCAGTACTAACTTTAACCATTAATATCACTGATGTTAGTTGAGATATCGATAAACTAATTTCAGATCCTTCTTCAGGATGTTCATGTAAGTTGATTGATGGAATAAAAAATAATTAGGTTAATACCCTATTGTACACGAGTATGTCTTTACAATCGTTATTCCTAAGGCCGGTACATATTTATTCGCCATATACTTACAACAATATACTTTAAGTAATAAAAAAATTAATGTTCAACTATTTAACATACTTTAGATTTTGTTTTATGTTTTGTATCACATTCTATTTATTTATATTTAGAATATATTTGTTTTACAATAAGTTATTCCAGTACCCATCAGGGGTACAGTGCTAAGGAACTTCACGCTTTCCTCAATGTGATAATCCCTTAAGGTTTATAATTATATAATTTAAAAATAAAAATTATATAAGGCTGTATAATTCAATTCAGGGAAAGGTCAATAACTCTGGTCGAAAATTCAGAGGCTATAATATAAATTACCATACTTTGGTTATATCAAATCTTTCCGTTTTGAGAATATTTAGTCGCAGAAATAGTATCTTTTAGATGCTCATAGTTGGTCGCAAAACTAGTAATTCAGAGGATAATTAGTTTTACGGTAGACAAAAATGGTATTTAATAGAAGTTTGATTAATTACCACTCATCCTTTAACTCGCTTATAATATAAATTATACACGGAATAGATTGTAAATATCAAATATTTTGGAAATTAATGTTCACAAACGTTTACTTAACACGTTACCTACTACCTACCTACAATACTAGCCATTCAAATCTTACTGGTTTTCATGAAAACAAGTATAAATAAGTTTCTATAATGCTGTTTGATCTAATGAATAGAAATCAGTGGTAGATAAATGTAAGTGTCATTTTATAGCACAAAATTAACAGCTGAGAGCGAGAAATTACCTAATATTTGCCACGATTTATTGTTTTATGCAAACGAAGTACATAATATTTATTATTATTACTAATACATACTTACTTGAGTAACTTGTTCGCCCGTTCGTTCGCCACATCTAGGCGCGTCTCGTTGCTCTCGGCCTATAACAGTTCCCACATTATATACTTACTTAGTCAACATTTTAACTGCTTGTCTTATCCGTGTTGCGCGTGAGTAAGTTGATAACTCAACTTGTAGAAAAAATAAAAAACGAATCAATTTGGCGCTTTTGAATGGTGAAAAATATATTTGGAGTTAGTTGTAAGTCGTAGATAATGCACCCAAGCGCGTCAAGTTAATACGGGTTGATTTTATCTGCAAGTCGAGTTATTAACTTATTCACGCGCAACACGGACATTTTAACCGATGTTATAATCGAATCATCGAAACCAGAATCGTATTAAACTTTAGTGTTACCGAGCCGCATGAATATTTGATAATAATTTCTAAGTGTATGGAATGGTAGGAATAAGGCCTGGACTACATGCGGTTCGATTTGCTGCAGCGCTGACTTCAGGTAGGGCGGAACGCTTGTGATTGGCTGCGATGAACCGAACCGGCGCATGTAGTCCCAGCAACTAACAGCCTAAGTAACTGTAGTACTCATACAGTTTGTTCTTACCACTCCTGTATAATTAGTGCGCAATGATACAACTTATGCCAAGAAATAGAAATAGCTAGGGAATATGATTGAGAGCTTTCTACAATACCCAAATATAAAGACATCAGTCATCATCAGAGGTAAAGACGACAGAAAGAAGAATAAGGATAAGAGGCAAGAGAAAAATCGAGAAATGGGTAGGTACAAAGATATTCGGTAATTGTTCAGAAAACAAAAACTAATAAAAACTTTATTTTAAACAATCTTTTATTCTAAAATGCATTGAAAATGTGAATTGAATTTAAGTTGATTAATTTTTAGTTACCTACTCACATTGTACATAGACAAGTAATTTCCCATGGTTATTTTCTTAATTTTTGCGCATTTTAAAATGAAAACTTTTTTATTTTTATTATATTATTTGTTCGTCATTATTCGGCTATCTTGGCTGTAGTATCAGGGCAAAGACCGTGGTAAGATACTGTCGGATTCTCATCGACACTCGACACGACATGAGACAATCCAACGAAACAAGACAGAGTTTTTTCTCCCGCGCTTTTCCACGTCAGCTTTGTTTCGTTTTGTCTTGCAAATTGTTTTACAGTCTAGTAAGAATGGTGTTTCTTGCTCGAAGAACTTCGATAAGATGTGAATAATGTGTGGGACAGTGAAGTAAAGTCAAACGCTGCAGCCCGATCCGTACTTGGCTGGATTTTGAAGAGCCATACTGCGTCCGGGACGCCTTCTTCTTTGGTTCGGATGGTGCAGAAGCGTGTCAGATTCTCCCAGATAGCATTGAAATGTATCACACCAGCATTTTAATGAAGACTTGAAAGAGTTGTTTACGTCAGACATGGCTGTATGGGTTCAGTTCCCTTTGCCTTAAATAAAAAATGTAAAAAAAGATTTCCCTTATGAGTTGGCGATATATAAATTTTTATTGTATGGAAGACATCTGTCATTCTTATCTGAAAGCAGCGAAACCATGAGAAGACCAATAAAACACAATAAAGCATAGCATATCTCTCACGTCCATAATCCCCGAGGGGGTAGACAGACCACCTTCACCATAGGTAGTTCCCATTTTTCGCCGTAAGATTTGGTGGACAAACGTGATAGGTGGGTGAGCCTATCGCCGTCTACTAGGTGTAGAATAATATCAACAAAGACCCCTAGTCGCCTCGTACGACACTCACGGGAAGAGTTGGGGTGGTGCTATTCTTTATGGCCGGCACGACACGGCACAACAATAATGCAATTTCCATAAAACTCTAAAGTTCAACATTTCAAGCTAATCGGATCAGCAGTTCCGTTAGTATAACAGAGTTGAATCGAGCGACCAATCGACAGAACAACGACCATTTTTAAAATTTAGTTTTCCAGTATATAACGTTACGTTACGTACCTTACCATCAAATACATTTTTTTTATTTTGTTTCACGATTACTTACACTTTATTTACCTCACTCTTAGCTCGAACGAAAGTACTTGTAAATTAATTAAAATTATTGACTATAGGTAAATTCATATTATGGAAAATCGCCGTAAAAGTACTTTACAGCCCTCAGAAGTCCAAAGACTAAAGGATATTTCAAAAAAAACACTTTCTCTACAAGGATTTATAAATAAAAGACTTATGTAGGTATTATAACAAATCAATAATGTAATTAGAAATTAACATTTTACACTATGCGTTAAATCTATTCTTAAAGAAAATATACATAATTATTTTATCTATAGTGAATAAAATAAAATAAGTATACATTATACATTACGCAGGCGGTATAACTATTGGATCTCGAGTAGCGTAAACAATTCTATGAGGTTACAAGACAACATTGTTAAAACATTTCAATATTAAAATATGTAGGTACTTAGATAAAATTTCGCGTGTAGGTACTGTGTACGCGGTAACTCTTAGAAACTAATATTGAGAGAAAAAGACATAGAGATAATTTCGAAAAGTCTTAACGCTAACTGGTACATGAGTATAATTTGTTAAGCCGCTCGCTGCCTTTACAATCCTCCTAGACGTTACTCCTAAGGCCGGTACATATTTATTCGTCATACTTACAACAACATACTTTAAGTAATAAAGATTTAAATGTTCAACTATTTAATAAACTATTGCATTATGTTTTGTAATCACATTACAACTCTATTTATTTAGTACATATTAGTTTTATAATAGGTTACTCCACACTGGTGAGTAGTGCTAAAGAACTCACGCTTTGATCAGTGTGAAAAGCCTTTACGCTTTAATTGGCTTATAAATTATTTAACATTATTAATAGAAAATAAGGACCAGAAGCACTAATTAATTAAAATTTACAAGTAAATGCAATATATCATAAAACTTTCTACAAAATAATAAAACAAGTAAATAGTAATTCAGGCACCATCATCTTAATCTAACAGATATACGTAAAGGAAAGCATAGTTCTGGACAATTCGTTTTAATTTTTAACGACACGGAATAGTTTCGATAACATCAAATATTTTGGAAATTAATATACACAAACGATTACTTATCACATTACCTATAATACTAGCCTTTTAAATCTCACTGGTTTTCACGAAGAACATTTAGTTTAAGGCTCTGTAATGCTGTTTGTCTGTTTGATATAACGAATAGAAATCATAGGAAGAGAAATATAGTTCATTTTATAGCGCAAAGTAAGCAGATGAACGTGGGATTAATATTTGCCACGATTTATTGTTGATTCATTTCAATATGCATACTTGTATGCAAAGGAAATATATATAACAGCTTACGTATCTAAAACGGGTGCAACTAGTGAGATGTGTACTGCACCAACAAATAACTTATGTTATAGCATCCTATTGTTATTAATTATATGTACATAAATAAATAATATTAGTAATTAATTTCAACGTAAAATGAGTTATTATTTTGGCACATTACTCAAACGAAACGTTTGCAACCAAATTCGATACGAAATGAAATATTTTGCTCTTTTCTAGATCTGATACGAAATGTTTTATTATTATAAAGCAGCCTTTCCCAAAGTGGGCGATAACGCCCCCTTGTGGGCGCTGCAGGCCTAAAGGGGGGCAGTAAGAGACCCAGAAAAAAATGGGGGCGTTGTGTAGAGGCTTGGGGGGTGATTTGTAATTTCATTTAGCTAAGAGGCCTCTTAGACACCGACTGCATGAGCTCTCGACTCTCAACTACAACTTGTGAACATCAACTAATATTAGTTAAGAGATTGCTCAAACTCGGTTCGCTATTTCTCTCCGCGTAGTTCATATATCTGTCCTGTTTTACTGTGTTATTGTAAAAAATGGGGGCGCTAAAAATAATTTATTCTCAAAGTGGGCGGTAGACAAAATAAGTTTGGGAGCCCCTGTTATAAAGCACAAATAAATATATTTCATGAATGTTCCCATCATTTGCTTTACCTATACATTCCAAAGTAATAATTATTAAGTTAATTTTTTTAAACAAACAAGAGAACTTCAAATTTATTTATAATAATGAATTGTAATAAATTTATCTACATAAATAGAGTAGGTACTAGGGAAGTACAGTTTATTAGTTTATATCATTTACACTGAAATTGCCATGAAAGTAGGAACCAATAGCAGTCAAATATTTTATACTGCTAATAGTACCGATTCCAGGATTTGATGCGACTAGCTAAATTAAATAATAATTAAACGAAACGTCTCGCTCATTCTTACATTATATCTATGAGTGAGCGTGGATTTCGTTTCGACGCCGGAATCGACGCCAAAATGTCTTTATAAGAACTGTACTTGCCAAGTATAATGCTAGTAGATTACATTGGTAAAGTAAGGCTTAAAATGACGCTAGCCAACACTATTACAAACATTTAAAATACGGATTCTTAGTAAAAACCACTTATCAGGTGGCCCGTTTGCCTTACATATAAAAAAAAGGTTTTTTATAAATTGTGAACTCGTGGAAACCTCTTTAGAAAGTTTTTTCAAAAGAGGTTTCCATGCTGCTTTGTGAATATAATAAAGACACGCTAACTTTTAATTCAATGTATTCCAAATATACATTTAACACGATCATCTATTTCAACTATTCCGTTCCAAAAATATCAACTCTCTCCGAAGAACACTCTCTGTAAACTTGTCAATCAACAACAACATTTATATTTTAAAGGGTTTCAAAGGACTAGAGCATGTTTGGCAGCGTCATTTTAATAATACAGAAGACTGGTTTTTCTAATGGGTTCAGTAAGATGTTTAAGACTTGAGCAGCTTGTTCGCCCGTTGGTTCGCCACCGCTATGCGTGTCTCGTTGCTCTCGCCCTACAACAGTTCGCGTATTATACGTAGCACTGTAACTTGTCCAATATTCAGAACAATTGTACAGTACATTATTATAGTAAATAAAGGCAGAATCGATCTAAACTTTACAGTGTAAAGAAACACATGTAAATGGCATAAAGATTTGGTAATTATTTCTAATTACAATAGTTAGAAATAGTAAGTCTACAGAACTTCATTCGAAATTCCCATTTATTCATACAAGTAGTACTTACCACTCATATATTTTGTATGAAAAGATACAACTTAACAGAAACAGAGATGGTATGAGTATTTTGAGAATCCATATACAAATGATCAAGAGATCAAAAGTAAAAAGAAAAAAGAAAAGAAGGCAAGAGGAAATCGAAAATAGGTTAGAAGAAAACAAAATATCTGGTACAGTAAAGGAAGAGTAGCAAGAGAACGAAAGAAGCCTACCTCATTGACTACAGAATTTTTGAAAATACTCGAATTCTCAATGAATTTTAAATTTGCAAACAAGCAACCATCTCCAATTTTTTTTTTAATATTTGCAACTCGTGGAAAGGCGTTGCCTAATAAATATGTCGTACGAATCATCGACTAAAGCCATGTAAGCACAGGATATTGCCAGTTTTTATTTCATATAAAAAATAAAATTACAGTACATAAGCTTTTTTCTTCCAGCGATAACAGGCCAGGAGAATATAGCTGTGCTAGTATTTAAAGTAGTGTCAAATGTCCACAGAAGCCAATTTTGTGCAATATCTTTTTTTAAGCTGTGCTTTTGCATTAAAAAAGTGTATTTATAAAAATATACTTACAGTTTTCACCGACGTGTTGTGTGTTTATATGTATGTGTATTTGTGGGCGTCTCGTGGTTTGTTTTTAATACTATGAAAGGGTCATGTGCTATTTTTATTATTAAATTAAAAATCAATTATTTAAATTATTATTAAATTGAAAATTCTGTTCCTGTTTTTGTTAGAACCGCTTTAATTAAAATTTTACTAGGAGAAATAAACAGCTAATTTGGGAACACGTTACGTAGGTATAGCAGATTATTATATTACTTAAAGTACATTGCTTATTTTTCTGTCTTACTCCAGTAATTTGCTATTATCTCATACTGTCTAATACTTGCTAAGACATCCCCTTGGAATGTAGCATACATTATTTATTGCTGTTTCAGTAATATTTACTCAAAACATAATACTTACGGGAAAATAAATAACTTAAATCACTATTAAAAAAAAAGATTTATTTTAAAATAAATAAAAAAAGACACTAGTAATTAAGACATAATTTTTATCGCTATAAGTTGTAATAATTAGCTACTATTGTTTATAAATAAGATACTATTCCATAGAAGCAGATATGTCATTATGCGATATGTGCACGAAGCTAGTAGTAAGTAGTGTCATTGTATTTAATTCTACGGAATGAATGTAAATACATAATACATTATGCAATGAGTTTATACAGGTTGTCCCAGATGTCATAGATTAAACGAAATGAGGGTGATGGCTGAGGTCATTCCATAAATTTTAACCGAAATGATCTCAGACCTGTATTTTTAAAACTCATTGGTTATTTGTATACAAATAAACATGTTTGCATAATCGTACAAAAACAATAAATGCTCCTATGAAAAGATCCGAAATCAATGTGAGATCTGCGCACTCCAGTTTCAAGGAAATGTTGACGACGTAAAGCTACACTAATTACTTATTTCCGAACTATTATCACATATCATCTCTTCCCTTTCGCTTCATTCAAAATTTCCATTTATTCTCTCTCTTACAATAACTTACGACTTCAAAAATTTCCATAAACGTGAAAAGTAACAATGTTTGTTTTTATGTTTTCTATTAGCAAAGTAAATATGTGGCGAAGCAACGGTGACTACTTACCATCAGTTGCGTTTTAAACCACGTTTGTTTAAAAACCTAGTAGTCAATAAGTATTTATTGAAAACATTAATTAAATTTGTCTCAAACAATTATTATTGCCATTGTAGTGTCCTAGAACAGTAACAGTTACACTATATTGTTAACAACGGGTAAATGCATTTTCTCAAAATAATAATTCTCACCGCTTTAACTTCCTATGTAACTATTTAATACGTCGAAATTATCATATAAGAGATTAAGATATAATTATAACACGAGATGATTAATTATTAGATAATTTTATAACTTCACATGGCCTACTGCATAAAATGAGCACCAAACACTGTTTATCATACTTGAATCACTTATTCGCTTTAACATATTAATAGAATCTACGTGATTTTGAGCGTTTGGGAATCAGGAAGAGGAAATTGTACTCAAAATAATTAAGGAGATTATAGTGTTCACTTAATACAGTAGCATGCTTAGAGATTGGAGTATAAGATCTTAATTTTACATTTAGATAAATGTATAAGTATAACTATTTTTAAATCAAGGAGACATAAGCGAAATATAGGAGTTGTTAGTTAATACACGGTTGCAGTTTTCATTAAATTAAACGGAAACAGTTGAACATTGGCTGTCCAACTAGCAAACACTAGTTGTTGTATCAACAATCCGTGCGTTCCAAAGAAGAACGGAAAGATTATGGTAAGACAAAATATATTTTTGAAAAAGTAAAATAATAAGGAAAGTATTGTTGAACAAAGTATGAGAGACTGCAACCGGTGGGCTGAAAAACGCCGCATGTAGCCAAGAGCGCGGCCCACGAGACCGTGTGTGTGTGTGAGGAGTGTGCCGCCGCCGTTTACTTCAGCAGCTCGTGCGCGCGCTGGTTCGCGAGCGTTATCCTCGTTTCGTTCGATTCGCCCTAAGATACAGAACACCCGTTTTGCTTACACTCGTTCAATGTACAGCGACTGTATGTATCAGTTTTCCAGTTAAACTTTTGTCCACGTCTGTATACATGCCAATGTGTAGGTACAGTCGCTGTCTTTTGAAACAGACACATGTTATGTTGCGGTGAATGATTCGTGTTACTGATGATAACTTTAGTCAGTCCAATGGTAGTGATCTCTAGCCACAATCGGTACACAATGACAGTGTTAATGTGTTAGATTTGTCATGTTATGAACATTTCTCGCAGGACAACACTCAGAGGGAAATTTTTCACAACAACCAATCATTTCTAAACTGCATTCATTACTACAGATGGTATAGACAGAGCATGCTTCGAGTGAGGGGAGAGATAACTAGCGAACTAATTCAGTTGCCAGGTAAGCGAGTGACCGAAATTTGGAAGGCCAATAAGCAACAGAAGACAGATTAGTGACACGGGTTGCGGTAGAATATAAAGACAGTTCCATTCCAGGTGACAGGCACTAAACATTTGTGGTGAAAATGGCAGACCAAGTAATGAAATATGCGAAACACAGCCAAATTTATTTGCAGAGAAATAAATATTTCTGTGTCTCTTTAATATCATATCATTATTATAAAACCAATAGAATCGACATTATCCGTCAATATTTGAACCCATATAACATAACAATATTTTGATGTATTCGTTCCCAAAACTCGTGTCTAAATTCACCACTCGAAATTTTAGACACGAGTCTGGAATTCGATGCTTTTAATTTAAAGGAAAAAGATGTGATTGTCAGATCAGAAAAACAAAATCATATTGACGATTGTCGTTACTGTGATAAAAACCAATTAGATTGTAATTATTAAAACAATGTAAAATATCTGATTTCAAGAATGGAGGCGAGTTCAATGGTATTTTATTTTTAATATTTGAGCGGGATAAGAATCTCATTTTCTAAAATACCCGATACCTTTAAACTTCCCTTTTTTGGGGATGACCTCAGAAAAAAGTTTGGAAACCCTTCTATGCATTGGAATTCGTTATACATACATAGACGATACTTTAAGTGTATTTTACTTTTACTTTAATTATTTAACCTCAGCTGCGAAGAACCATTGAACTCGCCGGCACTAGACGGTCGTAAGAGGTTTTGGGGTTTCAATTTCCCCCCCCCCCCCCCCCCCCCAATCCTCAACCTTCCTTCCCTGGCGCCTTTAGCACACTGGAGTGCAAGCGAAACGGAAGCAAACAGAAACCATAGAAATCTACAAGACAATATATCATATTATAGTAATGTAGTGGTTCTAAGTAATAAGTTAATAACTTAATAAGTATATTAACATTTTACTTATGGTATCACTTATGTAATACTTATGTATGTCCTACTGTTATTTACTATATATATATATATATATATATATATATATATATATATATATATATATATATATATATATATATATATATATATATATATATATATATATATATATATATATATATATATCTCTCTCTCTCTCTCTCTCTCTCTCTCTCTCTCTCTCTCAACTGCTTGCATTTTTGTGTTTCGGTTTGAAGGGTAAAAGAGCCAGTGTAATTTCCGGCACATGAGGCAATCCATCTTAACCTCAAAGTTAACACCACTTAACATCAGTTGGCCCGTATGCTCGGCTGCTCTACTTATTTAATAAAAAAAAAAAGATTTGTGTCGTTTCGATCCGCTTCCGTTTCCCTTTCGCTGTTATATGAAACCCCAAATTCCTCTCAAACAATCCTTGGCTGTTAAGACGTGTATGTAAACAGCCAGCTTTACCTTGAGGTTGATGCGGTCAACCTGGCGGTTCTGATTCTCGAGCTCTGATCCCATGTCGAGAGCCATGTTGCGCAGATTGCCAATCATAGTGTTCACTTGGCCCATGTTCTCTTCCATCTCGTCTTCGCGCGCGTCGTTCGTTATCCTGCAATCGTAGACCGACAAGATTAATGCTGGGACCGCTACCGACCGAGTAGTCGACTGCTTTCAAACTCATGCCACAGAATGCTAAATAGTACTACGTACAGAAACGTGTGTAGTGTATTAATTATTTATTTATTGTAACATGTAAAAAGTAAAGACTATACAATAGCTTACATATTCACAAGATAATGTAAAATTAGTACCTACTGAAATTTGACACATTTCAGGATCTAATGAGCAATTATTAATCAGGTAAATTACTTAAGAACGTGTTTATTTAGCCTGAAGAAGTAACAACATCATATGTAATTGTATACCTTAAGTTTAGTTATGCAATTGTTTATATAAGGTTGATTAATAAAGAATTTATAAAAACAAAACAAGGCTGGGACTACACGACGACGGTTCGGTTCAGGAACCGCTACCGGCCGAGTAGTCGACTGCATTCAAACTCATGCCACAGAATGCTAAATAGTACTACGTACAGAAACGACACTCTCTGCCCCCCACTTGATTCAAGTTTCCCGCAAATTGTGAGTACGATCAGTAGTACGCTGTCTCTGAATATCACCGCGTGCATTCACGTTTTGTTATCCTCTAACATTAAAGTTAGGTGGCTTGCTTGCTTTTCGTATGGTTAGTGGCTAACCTATTTGTCAGAGTTGTTCAGGCCGCCCGTAGGCATCTGACATGCTTAACGTGCTCTCCGAGGCACGGAGGAGCTCAGATGAAATTTGCCAGTAGCGGTCACCCATCCAGGTACCGACCGCGCCAACGTCGCTTAACTTGCACGATCACTTTCAGACCGTGCTCGCAACTAGGTTACGAGCTCCTCAACCTCGAGGAGGTGAGGTGATTTCTTACCATCAGGTGACTCCTTTGCTCGTCTGCTCTTCTTATACAATAAAAATAAAATATAAGACTAGGACTACACGGGTCCGCTTCCAGTCCCGGTTCGGTTCGTTGCAACCAATCACGAAGCGCTGATTTCTAGTGGAGGGAGAGCGGAACGTAATGATTGCATGTAGCGAACCGAACCGGGACTAGAACCGGATCCGTGTAGTCGTAGAGCGTCGGTGGCACAGTGGCTAGGGCACCGGACTCCGATGACCTCCCGGTCTGGGTTCGAAACCGTGCAGTGCCATGTACCAATGAGTTTCTCGTATTTTTCGAAGACTTACGTACATTTACCGACTGCTCTAACGGTGAAGGAAAATATCGTGAGGAAACTTGAACACTGAGATGACCAGTGTGTAAAATGGGGTAGGCACAAAAGATCCTCAAGGGTCGAAGTGCCGCTGGGTTATTCCCGGCCCCCATCATAAGATAAGATAATACTGACCTGCCGATGTAGCCGGCCTGGGGTCCTATTCCGTTGCGCTCATCCATCACTCGCTGCGGCTGGTTGTTCACCACCTTACCGTCGTCGTTTCCCTTCCACGTGCCATCATCTTCCTTGAACGACGCACCTCTGAATCAAGCCATTATACATACATATTAATCATTAAGATAATTTGGTCCACTTTCATAATAATGTACAGTGGACCACACGTCAGGCTATAACCCTTTAGTACTTTGTCGCTTTATCTTATTTGACACATTCATACGAATGTCATTGAATCAGAACAAAAACTTAATGCAACAAGGTTCCACGGAGTATAACTTGATATGACTTCCACTGTACACTTCACTTTTACATACTTAGTTCACTGTAAAAGGTTACCTCAGGTAAATTCTTAGCGTTATAAAGGCAGGTTTCACGATATTAAGCTGAGAAGTTAATGGAGACTATTCACGATTTATTAAGGAAAATTAATGACTAGACAAATTAAAAAGAACATACATATCTTCACGCTTTGTCCCTTGTGGAATAGGCAGAGAGAATGGGGCGCCAAGAATATCAAATTTAAACGAAAATTATACTAAAACTAAACCTCGGCATTTTTTTTATTACGCCAATCGTAAGAATCAGCTTTAAACCTTTGCTTTGGTAATATCTGAATTTGATGAAGTATTAATTCAAATAACGATTCTTGCATATGAACGTAAGCTATAAGAGGTGGTTTACACCTGGTCAAGTGCGTTAGTCAAGTGGCAAAGACAGTGGCTAGTGCCTGGGCAGTGACAAAAAGACGAAACAAAATTTGGATTCACTGGCAAGGCAGCTTGCAAGCCAACTAGACTGGCCACTGTCCCATCGGTTTATACCACTGTCCTAACGTACTTGACTAAGGCAAGTAAGTAAAATGGACAGTGGCGAGTGCCTGGCAGTATGCACTCGCCGCTGTACTTGACCAAGTGTAAACCAGCCCTGTTGTACGAGGCGTGCGCACGCACATGTTGCTGGTTATCGTGTTCCTTCGTTGACATTATAACTTCAAAAACAGCAATGGATGGCGGACGCATGGCAGTGTTGGCACTAAAATTAAAGTTATTAAATTTAGTACGCACTTGTTGCACGGCAACACACAAATGCCGCAGCACTTCTCCATGCCCGAGAGGTTCTTCTCAGCCTCGCGCATGTCCGCGTTGATCTGGTCCATGCCCTCCTCGATCCTGTCCAATTGCTCTGTCCACACACACCAACAAACAGTTTACTCTACGCTCTATTGCAACCCAGTAGAGTTGTGTGTTAAAGCTCCTAGTTCTTTGTCAATTATAATATCGCGAGTTCGTCGAATCTTCAATTAATATATTTTTTTCTTGTAAATTCTCAACGCTCTCGACAAAACCAGAATAAGTGTAAGACAATCCGTATGAGTGGCTTAGTTTTAAGTCAACTAGTTATGCTCATGCAAATTTGTATTCATTACAACACTTATGTTCTTATTTCACAGCTAACATTA
Source organism: Hofmannophila pseudospretella (assembly GCA_947369225.1). Lineage (NCBI taxonomy): Eukaryota > Metazoa > Arthropoda > Insecta > Lepidoptera > Oecophoridae > Hofmannophila > Hofmannophila pseudospretella. Next base: position 7,239,200 of record OX376330.1, on the reverse strand, counting down.
AATAAAGCAACTAATATTTATTTAATGTATTTGTTTCGTCTGTGGTTTGATCAATGTCTTACACTTGATCCGGTCAAAACTAATTGAATACTTTTCTTTACCTTTCATAAACATGATGTATGTGCTGAACTAAGTGATTACTCATAGTGTCTAACATTTAGATTATTAAAATCTCAAAATACTAAAACCATGCATTAACAGCAAGATCGAAGAAGTCGTGCATAGCTAAATGCGTGAGAAAAACTAAAGAAAGATACCGATAACTTAATGTAATATAACTATTTAATCTCCACGTCCCACTTCACGCAGTGGCATGGGACCGAAGAGATGGTTTGATGCAGTTTATTTTCTATTTTAAATATATGACCATGTACATTTTTACCTTTTAATATTATCCATTATAAAGAAACTGTTAGCACATATCAATCGATATTAAAAATCATTGCCATTCAATGAATTATCACAAAGTATCTGAACTGGCATCTCAGACAAAAGCTGCACTAAGATATGAGTGATGTATAATAGAACTACTGGATGCTTACCGCCCTGTTCATCCAGCATGACCAGGGATTTCATGCCCACCTCGTGACTCTACAACACAATAATGATGTCACTATAGCTCGCCAAACGTATGCGTGGGGAGTCAGGGCAGGGCGCGCGCCGAGCGGCTGAGTGCGCAGTCGCGCGCGCCGCGCCGGGACAACCATACTCAACCAACACAATCAAACTGATAACTAAAAGAAAACAAAACGTCAACGTATGGTCGGTCGGTGCGCGCCCGGCCGCGGCCGCGAGGGCCGCCGCACCGGGCGGCACGCTCCCGGCGGTGATGGGGTAAAATAAAACAACTTAGCAAATGAGCGTCCATAAAGCCATTCCTAAATGAAACGTGAATGTAGCAAAGTATTGATTTTTGAAGAATAGAAATGAACAAACTAATACGTAGTGTGGCGAGGAGCGGCCTCGCAGCAGACACAGATCGCTCGAGCTAACAGTTACAGACGTACGCTCTAACATTAATACGAGTACGCTGCTAGCCATGGAGATGAAGGCGTTTGTACCATTTACTCTAGACGTCCACAGAACAGTCGGTAAACGCGCATTCATTTCAGTACCGCAGTATCAGTAAGAGAAGAGAACAGTAGATTCGGAAAGATAAATAAATATTCCTATATAAAAAAGCGTTCCGATCAATAATACCAACGGAAGAACTAAACAGATTGCGCAGCTCATTCAAATTAAATCTTCAGCAAAAGTAGAGTACAGTCTTTTGCGACAATTAGCAACGAACGGCCATCGGGCTCTATTTACACTATTGGTCAAAGTCATCCCCATCGAACATAGAAACACACGCAACATCGATCTCAGATAAGTCGTTATTCAAGAGAAACGTCAAAGAAAAACAAAGAGATTAGTTGTTTAACTGCACATTCAAACACAGACGTTCTCACGGCTGACTACCCACGTGTCAGTTTAACTCTTACCGCCCTGGTGACTCAACATATGAAGCGCTTGCCCCCCGGAGTCCTCGCTCTATACATAAAATACAAATCAAAATAATATATCGTAGGAGAGAGTATCGGGGTGTGTGGGTGGCGGGGTGCGGTGCGCCGGTAGGGTACGGCCGCACGTCGCGCGCGGTGCGGCGTGCGGGGCGCGTGCGGCGTGCCGTGCGCGTGCGCGTGCGAGCGTGGCGGCGGAGCGTGGCGCGCTAGCGTGCGGGCGAGCGGCGCGGACGGCGCGTGCGCGTGCGCGGCTCGGGGCTGCGTGCGCGCGGCGCGGCGCCCCACCCGCCGCCCGCGACCGCTCGCCGCTAACACACACTACTCGATCAACAACGACATGCATGCAGTGAAGCTTGCAAGTAAAACCAGATTTAGTTTCATCTGTGCTCAGTTTCATATGATTCATGATTATTCTGTGTGATGTCAAGAGTCGTGCGTTGAGGAGAAGCGTTTCGAATTTACTTCGCTCGGATTACTCAATAAGTTTCATGTGATTCAGGTAAAGTTGTAAATTTTTAAGAGTCGAGTACGAACATCTGAAATGCAGAATGTATAAGTATCGGTACACTCCATAATATTAGTTTGTATGTAAATTCGTACGACCTGACTGACGTCGTAGGAGATGGCACTCGCTGTTAAGTTGTGCAAAGTGGTGTATAATATCTACGTAACGAATGAAATAAATATACAAAGATGTGGGTTTTCCGTGATCTCGGTGTGTGAGTCTTCAAATGTAAAGAGCCGAAGTCTCAGAGGATGCCCGCACCTTTGCATTGAATAGCAGTGACGAAATTTTAAATACATAATGCGATACCCCCTTCACCTATTGCACATCGATGAGCCCGTCGGTGGGTCGACTGAAAACCCTACGATGCTCCAACAAGGTTAATGAAAGAGGTAAGTAAAATAGATAAAATTGTAAATAATGTAGTGTTGCAAAATTTTGCAGATCACTCACCTCCCTGGTCATCTAGAGCGACCAGAGTACGAATGCCGGCCTCCTTGCTCTACACCAGCCGCAGAAACAAAAAGTCAGAGAGCATGTTAGTAGTGAGGGGTATAGTGGAGTGAGTGGCCGCAGCGCCCGCGCCGAGCGGGTTGCGGGCGCGAGCCGGCCGGCCGGCGCAGCGCGGGCGTCGAGTGTCGAGTACTTGTGGTTACAGTCGGTAATTTACAGTGTCGCACGCGAGAGAACATCTCATCATCAGGTAGAGTAAAATAAAATGACGTTGTATTTGCATTTGATTCTACACGACTATATTATAAAGATATGTTACAAATTCTGCAAATAGTCATTGATGGGAAGATATCCTCTCTGGTGTCTGAACTGTGTTAATTGATTGGAGTTGAAGTCTGTACTGTGTCGAATTATCCATATTTGTTACATGACATCGGAAGGTATGACGTTGATTCGTTTAGTACTCGTAATATAACTAAAATAATACTAGTAACGTATATAAAACACATTACCATACTGTGACAGTAAAACTCAAAGTGACGGAATTAAAAATATCGTAATATAGAAATTAAAATTATCCTCTAAATAAACGAAAACAAAATCTATGTAAGTAAATACTGATAAAAAAATATAAAAATGGTCTGTATTTGGTGTGAGAGTTTGGAATAGGTGTAGCTCGATATATTTGTAGGAGTCCAGTGGCGTAGGTACGGGGTGTGTACACGCCCACATATTGACAGTATTGTGAATGTTCGAGAAGGCATGAAATCATACAACATAATAGATTTACAGTCAACAACAGAGAGCAGCCACTACACAGAGACCTACGATACAGACAGAGTCAACTAAAGTAGGATAGAACGTACATACACTGACCATGGTATCCGAGATCTTTAGTATATTGGTTAGTGTAGGGACACTGAAGTACATAATCAGGAAATATACCAAATAAAACGACAGTTTAGTGGTTGAAGGGAAGTCAATCTAGTAAAGAATAAAAGAAAAGAAGAGACGGTAGAGAGTGCGTTGGAAGGAAAGATAGCCTCGGTGGCAGATGTTTAGTTGAGAGAAGTCCAAGGCTTCCTAGTAGTATTAGGGTTCAATTCCGAAAGCAAGCCCAAGCACAATGTATTGTAGGTATAGACTATTTATCAAACAGGAATGAGCACACATTTGGGTCAAATAATACACTAAGGGGAACACTAACACCTGATAAGTATTCAAAACTAATCGGGACCTTGGGATTGTTCTATTGTCAATGATAGGCTTCATGCTTTGAAACCAAAAACAGCGCAATTTGGGCCGGTATCGATTAGGAGCTGACGGTTAACTTTTTAAATTAAGCTAAGTGCGCCTGCGTGTTAACTGAGCAATTCCATTAAACAGGGTAAATTTCGAAATAATTTTAATTAATTAACTGTCAGCGCCAAGTTGGAGTTGCCCAAAAAGTTAAATTTGATCACACAAAATGTACGGTTACTACAAACAACACAAAGGGCTATAGAGGTCTCTAACATTTTCGGGCACAGTAAGGCACGGATCATGCAACACCCATATATGTATGGTTATAGTAACATAAAATACTGGTTATAATTGATACAATATTCGCAGGACATAAAATTAAAAATATATACGGGATGTTATCGGGTAGCTACAATATACATACATATACATTGGTAATAGATAACAAAATGATATTTAGCGACATCGATACACAACAGCTAGGGATAGCAGAGGCTGCGCCCTAGGGGGTACGGGGACGGACGTCGGAGACCAAACCGAGCTTGGGGCTATCCAGGACACTTCCGCTATACCCCTCACTCCCTCGCATCGAGAACACCTCTCTCACAGATGATCATAAATTATCACATAACCAACAGAACAACTAAACATAAATAAACTATGAGGGGAACATAAATTTGAACAACTGGAACGCGTCTACGAACGAATCCGCACAGTTCTATCGTCTAAGTTCTAATTTAGCAAAGACATGGGGACTGGTCCAATTTTCTCGAACGCTTGGAAAATCAATAGAGTATTTTAATAATAACACACAATTTAGTTAGAGCATAAGTAGAGGTCAGACTGATCCAATTTAGTTAGAGCATAAGTAGAGGTCAGACTGATCCAATTTAGTTAGAGCATAAGTAGAGGTCAGACTGATCCAATTTGAAATTGATACAAAACACGATTCTATTTTTAATCGAATGAAACAGATTGTTGTGGTCGTTTTTCATATCAAATTCATTAAAGAATGTAATATTAAATTTGATAACAAAAATACTTTTGTTATTGAAATTAAATATTTAAGATGAAACGGTCTTAGAAGGTATTCTCGACATTTTAATTTATGTCACTTTAATAATTATTACAATAATCTTATGGATGATAAACTGTGATAACGTTAATTCCCATATTTTTTGTTATAACAGTTTAATCACACTATTAAGTCATCGTTAGCATATTTAACAGTAATAAATGAAAACGAGAACCCACCTCCTCACATAGTTGCATCATGCGCCGTGTGGACTCCAGAGACTGGAAATGAGAAATTACTCAGATTAATTCAAATACTTGTGTGTGTGTGTGTGTGTGTGTGTGTGTGTGTGTAACAGGCGGTGTTAGTCTCCCAGATGAACTTTAAAAAAAATCTGTAACTTAACTAAGTTAGTTCATTATCTCATCTTAGAACGTTCGCCTCGGCTAATGGAATCCCAGGAAATGAGTTATTTATTAATAAGACATATTACTTATTGTTGTTAATAGCAATAACGTTACAACAGGCGCAAGCACATTTGGCGTATTGGTAATATTCTTCATTTACCGCGCCAACTAGGTTTAAATACCTATGCTATGATCCAAATGAGGATTCTATTCGGCGACGCTTCCGCCGCAATCTCGTGATCCAGCCTTTGAGCGATTGTCGCTTCAAAGATATGTATGTACATGTACATATGTATGTGTGCAGAAAAGATTAATGAAGATAGCTGACCTCATCAGTGACCTGGCCAGAGCGCATCTGGAGCTGCTCGAGCTCGCTGCGCGGCGCGCCATTCTCCGGGGGCGGCGCTACAGCCGGCATCCTGCAACAAATACAGTCACACAATCAGTTCAACTATTTTTATAAGACGCAGACAGTTCCTGATGGTAAGTAGCCACTGTCGCTTACGAACACCAACAATCTGCGATGGATAGGAAGAAAAGAATAAACGAATCAAAGAACTGGCTGGCTTCGTTTTAAATACACTAGTGAGACAGAATAGAGATGATACAGCTTGAAATACAAAAAGTTAACGTGTAAGTATAGTATTTATTTTACTTAACTATATTATTACAGAGGATACAACGAAAGTTTAATAAAAAATATGCGAGGAGTCCATGGAGATGATAGTTCATAAGCGATGACGAAATTCGGTGACACTCGCACAAATCGCTGCTGTCTCAAGGGCTGTGTTTCCGAGACTGTGTCAGCGAGTGGCAATCAACGATAAAAATACCCTCACTGGACATTAATATTCGACAGAACGAAACAAAAACGAAAGCTAAAACTACCTACAATACCTGTCGCTAATGTAAACAAAACTTATGAACCAGGTATGCGTGGTACGGATTGTACATTGCTTACAAGTACACTTTTTATGTACATGTACATAAAACCTTTACAATTAACTAGATGAGGACGAATAAGAAAAAACTGTGTTAAGCAGCGATTACACGATGATTAAAGGCTAAAAAAATAACCCATAGTTAAACTAAACTGGCAAGTCTGACGCATAAAATATTCAGTTACAAAAATATATTATACACAACTGTGGATGCCACATAAAAAAGAGAACGAGTGAATATGATTAAGGCTCCCCACATACGAGGCCTTGAGTTGACCTTGCTAAATGCGCAAGACCTCACGCTCGCAATTAACTGTCGGCTTAAGTAACCTTTTCTATACGCATTAACCCCGAGTTATAACAAAGACATGGTCGGTAGGCGTCGCTGGCGTAGTGGGTAGGACGTCGGACTCCCATGCGGGTCCGGGTTGGAAACCATGCATGTCATGTATACCAATGAGATTTGTGGATTTTTTCGAAGACATAGGAACGTTTACCGACTACTCTAACGGCGAAGGAAAACATTGTGAGGAAATCTGCATATCTGAAGAGAAAAAGTTTCCGAAGGCGTGTGAAATCAGCACTGAGCCCGCTTATTATAAATAACCAGTTATGAAAATTAAAATCATGGACAATAATCTACACCCAAATAAAGGTGGGACAATTCGGTATTAAAGCTTAATCCGGAATTTAATCCTTTCATTCTCAAATTAAACACCCCCACATGACGTTTCGGGCCAGAGCGCAACAATTTGCCGCAAAACTAAATTTTCAGTTAATCCTGCCCGGGGTGAAGATCGTTAGTGAATTTTACATGAACTTTATAATTTAACGGGCCGTGTTCATCATGAGAATCACGTAGCCTATCTCTGCAACCCATTCATGAAGCGCTTACAGTGTTTATAGGCTGGGAAGCCAGTTCATAACCAGCGGACTCTCGTTGCGGTAGCATGATTTTTAATCCGCTTATAAGGGCAGCATCAATAGATACAATACAATACAAATATACTTTATTGCACACCCGGGACATACACAAAACATACAACATAAAGAGAGGTACAATACAATGTGCAGAAGGCGGCCTTATCGCTTTAAGCGATATCTTCCAGGCAACCTTCAGGTACCTTCAATAGATATTGAGGCATAAAATACATTTATTTTCTTTTTGATTTAAAAATAAAGTAGAAAAGAAATATTGATTCCTATGGTAACAATAACCTATTCCTATTGTAATAGACGTATTCATAACCGCGAGGCGGAAAAATACATCAAGATACATTCCAATTCTGCTGGTATGCATTGAAAAGTTTCATAAAGGCCGGGATGCACTGCAGGTTGTTTTCCATTGTTCCATCTGCCAGAGCGAGTAGTAGGTATGTGAAGGCACCTGCGTGCTATATACAATATTTATTGCGCTCGCTTTGAATTTTTAAAGGCAACTCCGACTTTTCTGTATACACAAAGCCACCGAGAATGAAGGTAAATAAAATGAATTGTTAACATCCCAAGTGTATGTAAACACGTAAACATTTATTTACATTTCTAAATTAACATAGTTATAAATATATTTATTTATAGATATGTTCCTTCAGATATTTCATTAGGGTTGGGGAAAATATTACTAAGTGAGAGCTAGAGTTATGAGACGCCTGAAGACATTTATTTTATTCGCTATTTCGCTGTATAAAACACGAACGTAAGGCAATATAATTTATGCTGAAACGGTGTCACGCCTGTTTTGTAAGGAAAGCGAGTCATAATTTTATTTTTAACTGTAATGGTATACAATGAGCTGGGCGAATGTCATTAATAGGCGGTTGGGGAGTGGGTCGAGACCTTGAACACAGGAACAAAGAAGGGGGGGACACTAACCAACCCTCATTCGTGCGCCTCCCCGGACTGTTTGCGATCTAGTTAAAACTCGAGCCCAGCAGAGGGCGCTACTTTCGGATTTGTGCTCCAATCTCTTCAACTAATATTTAGTTATCCTAGCACAAATATGCGAGTCGATGAGCGAGTTTTAAAGTTTTAACGGCTGTTGGGATGGGTAATGGGAGCTGAAACGGCCCTAACGTCCACTGCAAGCAATGACTTTCAAAACGTTGATAAATCTTCGCTTGCCCCGCTAAGTAACGTACGAGTTATGCCAAATATGTCAGTTACGCCACTTAGCGAGGCAAGTGACGAAATAAAAGTTGAACTTGATATGGTAAGCATACGAATATGAGGATCTATGTCGAAGAAAAAATGTTACAACTTTAATAAATTCTTTAAAAAAATATCGTCTTACGGCGCAGTTACATATAGTAGTTGACCGCTTCGGCGACCGACCTGCTGTGGACGACCTGCGGTCACAGACCTCTGTCACGGTCACTTGGTCGTTGGCCGAAGCGGTCAACGTCATTGGCTCGATGACAACCTAGTGACACTCTGACGTTAGCCGAATGCGGTCAACGACTGGTAATTCACATATAAGCGGTGGCCGCATGCTGTGACCGCCCAGGCGGTCGGTCAACGACTAGGTGTAACCCGTGTCTTTGACCGTTCATTGGCGGGCGACCCTGGGGAAGGCAGCAACGTGCTATGGCCGCACGCTGCTGTGACGGGAGGAACCGGGAGGTGGAATGTACACCTCCCAGGAGGAGCCCAAGGCAAATGCTAGGAGGGCACCGGTGCGTTCCACTGGAGATCCCGGAGCCCTCCGATTAGCACGAGGCCGGCCATCGAGGGGGTTTTAGTGAGTGGAAATCTCACATAACCCAGTCTCTCCCCCATGGGTATCTTTCGAAGATTTCCCCACCGTTACCAAAAAAAAAAAAAAAAAGGTGTAACCCGTGTAACCGCACCTGAGTTGTTACTTATAATTCCTTGTATGTATAACATACTACTAGCATCTAACTAGTACATATATAATAAGGTAAAATTATGCACAGGGTGGGGGTTTTCCTGCGGTATCACAAGTTACCTGGTATCAATCACTGCCTAGTTGTATTACCAGCGTATACCAGATCAAGATGGGATTAGGAAACATTGAGAACGATGAGCCGTCACGAGTCACGAGTTCACGACTACTTCAAGTTTGCTTTTGCCGATTTCTTAAAATTACTCGAAAGTGAGATTCAGGACACTCACTCCTAATTTTAGAACCAAAACTCTAGTGAGAAATTTTCAAATTACAGTTTACAGAATTTAAAATAAAATTATGTTCGGCGATAAGGGCCTTTCGGCTCGAGTTGACGCCAGCTGGCAATTTTCCCGATCACAGAGGCATCTGACCTATTTCAAGTATCAGAAACTTAGGGTTCATTGGATTCGCGATTTAATATAAAATTAACTTAAAAGGCTAGAAAATGAGGAATTACCAAAATTGTCCTACTAATTTATTTAGGGATGCGTAGTCATTTACAAAAGTCAACATGTGTATTCATATTGAAATATGTAATGACCGGTATGGTAGATGCCCGACCCGTATTACTAATAATCACGCACGCACATGCTAGTAAAGGCAGTGTTTTTATGAGAAATATTTATACTCGAACCTAATGGAATGGTACCATTACAGCATGTAATAGAGTCTACAGGTGTGCTTGCCTACGGTAGTGTGAAAAAACTATAATGACACCGTATGGCATGGCAATTCATAGCATTGCCCATAATAACATTGATTACTAATGATTACTATACTACTTTCCAAAGAGCGTCGGTGGCACAGTGGCTAGGACGCCCGCGCCGGACTCCCATGCAGGAGTTCCGGGTTAGAAACCGTGCTGTGCTATGTACCAATGAGATTTTCGTAATTTTCGAAGACTTACGTACATTTACAGACTGCTCTAACGGTGAAGGAAAACATCGTGAGGAAACCTGCACACAGATGACCAGTGTGCAAAATGGGGTTGGCACAAAAGATCCTCAAGGGTCGAAGTGCCGCTGGGTTATTCCCGATCCCCATATCATAAGATAAGATACTACTTTTCAAAGTGTCACACATTTTATTACATGCCATCGACATACATCTTTCAATTGAATATCCTAAGTTCTGGAAGACGTCCAAAGAAATCTGCGTAGTAAATAAAACACTTGAGATTCCGATTCCAGCTTCGCGATCGATCTGTTTTGAAGTGCAGTCTGTTAGGTCTAGATTTCAGACTAATTAATAGACCAATTTTTTTTTTCTTATTTAAGAAAGAAACCGTAAAACACGCATTCATTCACGTCAGAACACGCTGAACTGAAGAAATAAATAGAGAAGCAGTTCAAGCATAGTATGAACCATAATATGAAGGCGTAATAGAAATTGTAAATGAACACGTAGAAAGTGAAAACGCTAACAGAAACTTTACAAGAATTAATTCAGAAACAGCGTTATACTTTACGTGAGAATGCGATATCGTGCCGCTTTGTAGGTCCGACCGTTGAATTTTAATGAATGATATTCAACATTTTAAGGCTTCTAAAAGTAAGTTTGCTGTCTATTATTGTTGTGCAGTACTTCGTGTTTCGCCGGATTGTATCGGATCTTTCACTCATACATTACGATAATGAGTGAAAAATTAGACCCGATCCGGCGAAATACGGAGTAGTGCACAACCGTCCTAGGCGCTAGTTTTATGCGTGGCTGCCATTTTACTTCTATGTTTAATTGGCACAAAGTAGGCAAGCCGTAATGTTAAAACCACATAAGTTCATAGCTGTGTCAATTTTCTCAAAGGTAGCATAATTAGTTGGAGTTGAGCTCAATATTTGAAGGCAGTTAGCGTATTCAGAAATAAATACTCTGGTAAATAAAACCTATATCTAATATACGAGCACTACTATAGTACTCGTATATTTCCAGACAGAACGCAATCAAGCAACCCATTATTTACGTCTGGTATACGAAACGCGTCATTCAAAACGGCGGCAGGCGTTGGGCGGGCGGCCCGTGATTCATCCTTGCTCATCCGTTTTCTGTCGACTCCTACCCACAACCGCTTTCGCATCTTTCTTCTTTAAGAGATTGATTATTCTTTAGAGAGATCAGATGAGCTAACATCAAAAAGACAGGATGACGGCATGTGTTCAATTTACAGTCAGTTTTGAGAGCTTGATCTTAGGACCATAATGGTGGGTTTTATCGTGTTCGAATAGCCATAATCTTAGTGGTTCCGGAGATATGCGCCTGACGATGTAGCATGTGGCTCCTGGCTGGAAAATCAATAGTCGCGCGCACCGCCCGCCCGCAACCCGCAGGGTCCGTGCCACCCCCGCGACTCTCATTGCGATTTCTAACTTGTTTAGTGCTTTTACAAATGCCTCAATTAAAACCACTTAGCTGGCCTATCCCCTATCCGTAACGTTAGCTTAAGGGTATTAAAACAATAATAAGACGAATTTCTTCACAGACATTATACCATATTTTTATCTCGATATTAATTATAGCCAAAGTTTAAAATAAACGAGTATAGTTAGAGGTATAAATAGGTAGAAATATTACGTCAGACAAACAATAATATTCAATGCTGCATGTATAATATGACAATGGAAAGCAATTTGTTGGGCCACTAAGCCCTCTTCGAGATCCGCTCTACGAATACGACATTCACGAACATCCGACATAACTTCGCATCTGAAGGTTTATTTGTCAACGTAATATCCGAGGATATTGTTGGTGGCACACAATTTACCGTTCACTTCAACCCTACTCGAGGTCGGTCCGATTGTGGTCTCTATTACATTTTTCCATTTCTTTAACTCCTAATCTTAGATCGTTTTTGAAAGGGAGGGCCAAGGCCAAGTCTCTTCGTAATTACAACGAAAGAAAAGACGTGAAAATTTCTTAAATAAATAATAATGACGACATAAATGACGTCACATTTGACGTCCACGGGCGAATGTGTGCAAGATTATCATCATTATCTTGCACACACTTGCAATGCATTAGATTCATTAGAACCGAATTATGTTTACGTTTATGATGCCATCGAGTTATCAACGTCGAACTGAATCCAAGTTCGTCAAGGATCAGAGGGCTTATCCTGTAGGATTCAGTTTGACAATTATAAAACGAAAATCTCTCTTGGAAAACGAGGTCTGAGACATACTGGGTATTCAAGGCTTGACTTTCTTGTCGTTTCATCTCTATCGTCTAGCATAAATAATAATATTATATAATATTTCTGTTTTTCAATTCAATCAATCGGAATATTTCATAATTGTTTTCTGTCTAGATAATAAAACAAAGTCTACATTATCTAAGAAAAAAACAAAAGTTACATATCGCGTGTACAAAATAAAAACGACTTCATGCGAGTGTTACGTTTGATGACGTACCCAATTGCGGTGACATGAACATCGTGCAATCCGTAGTTGATATGCCTTTCTTCGTGTGCCATGAAAAAACTTGTAGTGAAGTTTGAAGGTCACAATTGATGATCTGACTGATCGCACGTTTTACGTTTTCGTTGAGAAATTTCGTAGCCATGCCTGATCCAAATTAATTAAGTAGTAACCAGAATTTTACTTTCTAGGAGGATAGGAACTGCCTGTTTTGCGTCGACTTTGTTTTTTTTTAATTTGATGTTATATTTACCGTCTGTTATGTTTATCAACAATACAAGACATGTTAAGCACTGGAAAAGAGGATTATTCATGACGCACGTCCCTCGTTTCCCGAGGCTGTTGCGCTGCGCGGTATAAGTAGGGCTTGCAATTCGAATATTCGCCTGCTTTTGGTATTCGAATAATAAAGTAAGTGATATTCGAATAATGATGATGATGATGATTCGAATAATGAAAAAGAGTATAACTATGGCATTAAAATTTAGCTAATATCAGAGCTTAGTTAACGTTCATAATATATTACAATATTATGCAGTATTACCATAGAGTATTAGATAATGACGATATGACTCCGACAATGTTTGACACTTATTTCCGGGATAACGCGGGGACGGCCGGTCATAGCATTTCTACATCTTCATTTTCTAAGCCATTAATTAATAAATATATCAAAAATAGAGGTCAGACAGGATATAGAGGGGTCCTAAATACACCTTAATCAAGTATATGATTTCTTGATGTGTAACGAGTGTGGTGTGTGAAAGGGTGTTTTTATCCAATAAATATACAGGGTGTAACATTAAGAACGGTCAGTATGGGAAAGTCTGAAACTATAAGACATACGAAGATCTGTTCTTAGGAACCATGTCATCAATTTTAGTAACAAGAAAAACTGTATTCATACATTTAAAAAAAACTGTACTCAGCCTGGGAATCGAACCCGGTTGTTTTGAAAAAAAATCCAACACTATTTCTATTTAGATATTAAGGATGAAGTGTACAAAACAAGCTACGACACAATTGAAGACCTAAAAGTAGCCATAGAGACAATTTTAACGCTGAAGATACAACATTCAATAGTAAGATCGTTACCTAAACGAGTTGAATGTTGTATTTTACAAAATGGTAGTCATTTCGAACACCTACTAAAATAAATTAAAAGATATGGAAACAATGCGTTTTATTAATTTTAAACATCACGTTTCATACTAACATTTATTCCTTAAGACCTACACAATCGTTATCTAAATAGAAATAGTTGGATTTTTTTTCAAAACAACCGGTTTCGATTCCCAGGCTGAGACAGTTTTTAAAAAAAAAGTATGAATACAGTGTTTCTTGTTACTTAAATTGATGACATGGTTCCTAAGAACAGATCTTCGTATGTCTTATAGTTTCAGACTTTCCCATACTGACCGTTCTTAATGTTACACCCTGTATAATAAGCAATCATCTATTCTGACGTGTGCCTTAAAAGACGATTCCATAGCTTCCTTACGTCACACTTTCAAAGAAGACGTTATCAATTACGATTTCTTTGCAAGTGAAACGTATCGTAGAAAAACATGTCATTTCATTACGAGTCTCTTATAGCGGCAAAACATTGCGGATTTCAGTTAAATAATAGTACGAAATCGTTTCATTTTATATGCAATACGAAATATACTATTATATTTAAGTTTCTTTCATTTGCGACTGTTTTGCAAGTAAAAAATTATATTTCTATAAACATGTTTTTCAATTTCTTGAACTATACGAATAATATTCGAATATCACTTTATTAAGATTCGAATTTCGAATATTTGCAAGCTCATAGCGGTAAGCCAGTCAAGTCACGGGACAAAATCCCTGATTGGCATTCCGCCAGTCATCCCGACTCTGTTTGCTGATTTGTTATCGAGTTGCTCTCACAAACAAACAGTTGTATTGAACAGTTAACCAGTTTGACACGGGGCAAACCTCCAGGCTGATCTGTATTGACAACGAGACAAACATCTATTTATCTAGTATAAAATTTGATCTCATAGTCCGAAAAACCTAATTAAATGTACAAAGGTATTTCGAATTAGAATAAAACTCAAAATATGACCGTAACCGAACGATATACCCGCCAGGGGTCTTCCTTGCTCGAATTTCGGAGAGTGCGCATCGGAATTGCACGACCTAATTCCAGCATCTCCATTCCGCCTTCGGACTACCAGGCGCGGGGAGGGGTTCCATCCTTATGTTGTTGGACCCGCATGCTCCATCGTCTACTTCATCGTCGCTTACCATCAGGCGAGTTCGTGGTCAAATGCGGATTAAGTAGTAAATAAAAAAATAATATCCCATCTGCTCGTACGAAGCGATTTGTTTCTTCGTTCATTATGCGAACGGCTAAGGAATGGAACAGCCTGCCGGCGTCTGTATTTCCCGAAACCTACAACCTTGGGATCTTCAAGGCCAGAGTGAATAGGCATTTACTGGACCCGCATGCTCCATCATCGCTTACCATCAGGTGAGATCGAGGTCAAATGCGGGTTTAGTAAATAAAAAAAAACCTCTAAGCATCATCTTAGTAGAACGTAATGAGCCGGTCTTGGGTTTGAACCAAAGCTCATAGTTCATGAGATTAACAAGAAGAGCAGAAGTGGCAATGGACTGGTCACACCCACTACACACACGTCACTCTGTCGCAGAACTGCCAACCGTTAAAGTAGACGAGAGTACTGGATTGAGGACCGCGAATAAGCAAATGAAGTGTGAGATGCCTCCTTCTAGCAGGGGCTAGAGGGGGTGATAATTTACACAACCTAGTTCAATTGCTCTGACATGCATGGTGACATGCTGTAATCAGCTATCACTGGTCTACCATAAAGTGCAGTCTCCACCACAAGTTTAAATAAGGAGTGCAAACGAGCAAACGGGCCACCTGATAGTAAGTGGTCACCATCGCCCATAGACATCTCACCTCACTGTATTATTATTGGAGGGGTTTTGATGCGCTGCTAACCTTGAGGACTAAGATGGACTGGCAATTACACTGGCTCTCTTAACCCTTCAAACCGAAACACAGGTCATTCAACCCCCTTATTAGAGTTCTCAAAACCAAGAAATAACTGTGAAACAAAGACATTGCTTTGCTATATCAAGGCCTATATGATATTTCTTTCTGACACTTCATTCTTCATACATTTAGAGAATAAGTAATAACCACACATGTGATCAGTAATGTGAGAACCCTGAAATGGAGATGGACTGGTCACATGATGAGATCCAGAAGGTACAAATGGACAAGGAATATCACAGAGTGGTACCCGCTAGACGGGAAACGTAAAAGAGGCCGACCAGAGAGACGCTGGGAGGACGACTTGTCCAAGGGTTGGATAGGAGCGGCCAGATAAAGAGAAAAGTGGAAGGACTTGGAGGAGGCCTATGTCCAGGGACAACCTGCCAATGACAAACCTAGTTGATATTGTTGTTTAGTTAATAAGTTAGTTGATAAGTTAATTTATATTTGGCAGTGAATAAAGGCATTTTTTTTTAAAATAACCATATATTATTTCATATTTAGGTTTGTAGGGACCCAAGGCATTGAGACTTGAATGATGAGCAATGAATGAACCCATACAAATGGGATCAAATTGTTAATTAATTCATTGGTCATGATTGGGCTCTTTGAATATATCTTGTGGTAGAGTGCGGTGGTAGAGGCAAATAGAATGACATTGTTAAAAATGTACTATACGGTTCTTACTTACAATAAAAAATGTTTGTGAACTGGTATATAAACTTCTCTGTAAATATAAACTTTTCCTATGAAATAATAGATTCAAATAGACTATTTTTATGTAGTCTGTCTGCCATATTACTGAATAATGGGTAGTCATTCGGTAGAGAAATGAAAAAAAGTATGTAATGTAATGGTTTCAAAGCTAAAATCAATGTTTATCTATAATCAACCCATTACCATTTTGATGATTATTAAGAATTATGATAACAAAATTATTTAAATTGATGATAGGTAGTTGTTAAAAATGTTTATTCATTCTGCTAAGTTTGGCTTCTGCAGTCTCATATGGTAGGTATAGAGGGGCAAAGATGTTATGGAAATGTACATGCCATGATAATTACTTCCTGAACAACAAACAATACACATATATCTAAGTAAAATTAGAAAGGCACGTCAGAACACTTCAAGATATCCGCCCATGACATCACCACATTATCAGCATGAGACTAAAATATGATCGATGATTGTGCCGTGGCAGTCAAGACGTGGTCGAAAAACTAAGAAGGCCCATAGATATGCGTTGAGGAAGTCAACGTTATCAAAATCTAGGGTAATTAGACGACGATTTCAAAGATTTTTATTACAAGATGCGACAAATGCCGACAAAAATAAAGGGTTAAAAAAGTTGACTCACCTGTTATTCTATTTTAACTAGCACCTAAATAAAACAAAAAGCGCTCGAAGACACTTATCACACCAACTAGGCACCAAAATACAGCACAATGATGTGGAAAAGGCTTTCCTTCCGACTGACAGACAGGACAGCCCCACTTCAACGCAGGTCGATCGACTCGATGTCTGTGAGGTTAGCCACGAACAAAATGCGCAATGTTTTGACTATGCGCATTGACCTTCAATGAAACCGTCATGCGCGTTAAAAATTATTATGAAATTGCATAGGACTTTGTAAAATAAATTTCAGGATTTGCAGGGAAATCGCGGGAATGACAGGAAATAAACAAAAAATAATTTGAAAAAATAATGTTGAATAGCTTCATCAAATTTAGTGAACCTACCATCTGTTGTCGAGTAGGAAGAAATATCTCTTTTGATACAAAGGATGTTGGTCATTTACGACTTTATTTTGTACTACTTACCGCTAGATGACTCTGTATGCGTTTTGTAAAGCATACAAACACGACCAACTTTTAAATTAACAACCGGCCAAGTGCGAGTCGGACTCGCGCACCGAGGATTCCGTTATCAAAAGAAATAAATAAAAATATTTTTTTTGAAAAATATATTTTAATTTATTTTCCTCAAAAATTATAAATATTTAAACTATTTTATTTTTTCCGGAATACATATAAACCTTCTATCAGTACTAATTGTTTTAGATGTTTTATCGACAAAAATTAATAAAAAAATTAATATCTCAAAAATTATACATTTTTCAGTCTGAATTATTTCCGAGTTTTCGGCTTGCAAACTTCGGAGATAAGACGGTATTTTTTTGCATATGGCTTTAACTCAAAAACACATAAAATAAAAGGTAAATGAGAAAAGGGTAGAAGAACATTCTCCGATAGGTTTGACCTTTTCGTGTTTTGCTGTTTATTTAATTTACTCGAATTGTAGCATCATTTTAGTTATTTTCGGCTATATTAAAGTCGTTCTGGTATGCTCACATGTGGGCCCGTCTGGAGATTCAAGATTCATTGGATATTTCGCCGAGATATGGAGGAACGCGGCTGAGGGTTTAAATACGACTACCAATTCAGTCGTCTCACAGTGAAGAATTGTGAAGTGTCTAGAGGTTTGTGCAGTGGAGGAAAGTGAAGTGAAGTTACCTTTTTTAGTCACTTTTCACCGATAATAATAATTCTTCCGATTTCTTCCCGCACAAACCTTATTTATTATCAACGCCATCTGTGGTATGCCGCTCGCACACGTCATTCACTTGTCAACATCACTTGCCGCGCCGGCGCACGCATTGTTTACTCTGCGCTTACGACAAAGCATCCCAAGCTGTCAGCTGCCCGACGCCTGCGGTGGTATCATAAAATCAATACAGAGGGCGCAACTTATCTTGAAACCTTGAACGAACTACGGCATTAACTACGGAGTTTCTTTTGTTTACATTTGGGAATTAGGATTTTTTTTAAATAATAATTATTATAATTGAATATTATTATTTTAATTTTATTGTAATTGAGTTTTTAGCGCAGCACATTTCCCTCACCATTCAGCGAGGGAACGCCGCGAATATCTTGGGTACTTTCAGCCAGGGGCACTTCGCGGGGGGCTGTTTGAGTGCAATTATATTATATAATTTTATATGATTTTTAATTGTAATTTTTATTGACATTTAATTTATTTTTGACTTGTAATTTGATTATTAATTTAAATATTGTTCTTATAATTGAGTTGATATATGGTTTTTTAAATTTCATTTTAGCTTTTAGATATAGATAAGATCCGTGGATTTGTGTAGTTTACAATTTTAGTTTGACGTATATTTTAATTTTCTATTTAGATTTTTTAAATCTTGCTTTTAATAGTAGAATAGAATAGAAATATATCCATATTTTATATCCATTGACTTTTGTAATTTAATTATTGACATTGTTTTTGTTTTTGTCTTAGTAAGCTATGAGTAGCTTAGTTACTTTGACAAGCCCCCATTGTCCCGGCTCCTCTCGTGCGTTTAACACGCACAGGAGATCGATTCCACTAAATACAACGTAACTAAATAGAATATAAACTGCATCGTTATGACGTGTTTCGTATGCTTCTATCCACTAACGATCCAATTTCAGTTAAGTACCGATCGAGTCTATGATCAATCGAACAGTAACGTATTTGTGCATTCTAATAAAACGTTTAGTTTATACTGAATTGCAGTTGAACGGTAACAAAACGCTTCGACTGTCCAATATAACGATCGAACATAAGTTCCTCCCAAGGTACTTTTGCCCGATCGATAGTACTCGTAAATCGAAAGGTGGCAGTGGTAGAGATAAGCGGCAGCAGAATGCGATTTGGTGTCCAAACAGAATTGGAACGAAAACTAAATTGAAAGTGGATAGAAATAGAACTACAAACGTTGTCATTCAGACGAATTGGGCCCCACGGGCTTGAAGGTCCACATTGGACACAAGCATTAGGATGTAACCTTACTTGGTATTTTGTCCCCTGCTCCCTAGACGAAATATATGTGTATAATTATATTTAAAAAAAACTTTTTAGTTAAACTTTAGGGCGATTATACGCCGCCAGCGGCGCGGCTGTAGAGTTCCTTCGATTTGTATGGGCGCGTAAGCGCACACACAAACCGCGTGCGGCGTGGCGGCCGCTGCGCCTGCGATTTGTATGGGCGATTATTTGTGTTTGCGTTATTGCGCGCGGTTTGTGTGTAAGCGCCAATACGAATCGAAGGAACTCTACAGCCGCGCCGCTGGCGGCGTATGTATAACATACGTTCACATAATTGAACTGTCGACTTTCTTATTTAATTAATATTTTTTTAATTTTACACTATAAAGTAATTTTAGCTTTCAGAGAAGAGAAAAACGGAGTGCCTCGAGGCAACTCTCCACGGTGCCCCAGGGCGCTCCAGGGCGCCGCAGCCCACAGTTTGGGAACCCCTGGTCTAACCATTGTTTACCTCGAGCCATCCCTCTATTTGCATACAGGTCTGTGGTTTACCATATTGGAGATGAAAAAAATAGCGCAGTGTCATCTGCAAAACATATGACACTATTCACATTGTTCTATCATTATAGACCTCATCGTCGCTTACCATCAGGCGAGATCGAGGTCAAATGCGGGTTTAGTAGTCAACAAAAATAAAAATTCGATGTGGAAGGTCCCAGGATGTGATAAGCATTATGGTTGTGTGTGTGATCCTTTAAAAAGATTTTATGACTAGAATATTGTAGGTACCCGTAGGTACCTACTTCACATTTCAAATATTTTTTTAACTTATGATATCGATCGAAGCACTCACTAATAGGTACTAGAATATTGATATGATCTTAATCTGGGCAAAGATCGCGATCGGAGTACCTAATTACCACACCAAAGCCGCAATAATAACCTACTTAGTTGCTTAATTTCAATATTCGTTTTATCGGATATTTTCGGTATCTCGTAAGTAGGCGGATTTTCGTTATTGCCGTTATAAAACGCAAATTATATTATGTGTTAATAACCATATAGCATTATAATTTAGCGTTAAGGATTTCCAAATTAACATTGATTAGATTGCTTGCTACAATGTTTTAAAATTAGATCGAGACTTTGCCCTACAACTTTTTATAGTCATATTAGCTAAAATACCTATATCTATTGATAAGTAAATAGATATAGGTATTTTAGCTAATAACGACATTTTTCTATAAATATTAAAAAGTGTTAAACCCGGTGACAAGTCAGTTCTGAGAAAAGATATCATTGAAAGCATTATACACTCTGATATTCTATTCTTTTCTATTGAACATTTTCGTTAAGACACCAAAAACCATCCTAGAACCTTCCAAAGCCCTAACTTGACTGAATACAAAAATTCTGAAATTATGGCCGATTTACACTGAACAAGTGTTTTTGGCGCAGTGGGAAAGTGCAGTGATTATGGACAGTGGTGTAAACCGATCGGACAGTGGCGAGTACTGTAATCGTCACTTTACTCATATGTACTCGCCACTTTTATAAACACTTGACAAATGAAAAAAACCGGCCTTAAGGTCATGTTAACATGAAAAAAAAACTCGACCCGTGCATGATCATAATTCATTTATCCACCATACGAAATACCGTCACAGAAGGGAATAAACGTTTATACAAAATGTGTTAGGAAATAAAATCCGAAATTGAATATGAATAATTTTAAGGATAATAATTTTATGAAATAGAATTTCTATTTTCAGTAGTAATAAAATTCTTATTTCATTGTGACAATTATATTTGCTTACATTAATCATCCCCTGCACATTGATATTGTATTAATTAAGAATACGGCATGTAGAATATCTAAACTCCCTACTAAGATGGACTCTTATGTAAAAAGGGTTATTATAAAATAAATGACTATTTAAATGATAAAGAGTCTTGGTCCTAAATTCAGCTCCAGCTCTGCACATTGTGTATATAATATGATTGAATTCATAATTATTGTAAGATATATTTATTTCAAAAGATGTGCTGCTGAAAGTTTCTTGCGCCGCTTCTTTCCATTCAGTTATAGCACCTTACGAAGCGGTGGTACAATAAAAACATTTTTATTTTGATTTTTTTTATCTATTCAGTCATCATCACCCTATTAATGTCGCTACTGTTGGTGCACAGGCCTCCCCTTACAGAAGGGGTTACGGGCCATGATCCACCGAGCGGGCCCAGTGCTGATTGGTGGGTTTCACACGACTCCGGAAACTTTTAATTGCCTCAGACATACAGATTTCCTCACGATGTTTTCCTTCAGCGTTAGAGCAGTCGGTAATTGTACGTACGAAACCATGTAATACCTATTCAGTCAGTAGGATCTAATAATATTCAGTGCCTAAGACGTAGGCCTTTGCCAAGCAATGGGACAGCCTATAGGCTATTAAAAAAAAGACGTAGGGTACCATTGGTGGTGAGCTCACCCGCCATAGCTATCCATTCACTACGCTATGCTCATAGTCTGTATCCTAAAAGCAAAAATAATAACTATGTAAGTATTAAAATTGACCTTGGACTGTACTTATCGCAGTAAAGGTTATTGACGTTTGAAACTACAGGTACATAGTATAATATGAAAGTGCATACAACTTACTGTTCGTCTATAAACTTAGTAAAATACCTAACAACTACTGACACTTGCCAAGGAAACGAAGCAGATAACAGGTTTAAAGATGGTAGATCCTGATGTGAAGGATCTTCTGGATTGGTACCGGTATTTCTACAGTAAAGCAGAAACGCTTGCATTACTGTGTTTCGGTATGAAGGGTAAGAGAGCCAGCGTATAAGTTCCGGCACATGAGGTAGTCCATCTTAGTCCTCAAGGTTAGCAGCGCATCAAAAACCCTCTAATAATAATAAAGTGGGGGTGATATGTTTCTGGGTGACGGTGACTACTTACCACCAGGTGGTCCGTTTGCTCGTGTCTCCTTATTTAATAAATAAAATAAAAAGATAAGGCCTTTACTAAGCCCTTGTGCTCCATCTTCGCCCTCCATCACCATATCACCAGGTGAGATTGAGGTCAAACGCGGGTTAGGTGTAAAAATATCAACATCTAAAACTATTTCAATAAAGTTTGCTCATTGAAATCCTTCGTTTTTCCATACTTAGGGTCTATACCTCTACCACAGATACGCAGATGATGGCCGCTCCATTTAGTCTGAGATATTTACTTCGTCTAGATGCTAATTCTTCTAAGTCGTATTCTTAGCTGATGAAAATCGTGATCATTCTATGGAATTAACCACATAGATCGTCTCTGCAGATTTAAAGGGATGGTTTGCTGGTTTGTTGAAAGGAGCAGTTGGCCATTGCGGTGTTGAAAATAGATGCCAATAGGCAAATCAGGGGAGCAGGGAGCAATTTGAGAACCTTGTTGATAATTCCGTCTGAGCCGGGGGATTTTTTCTGTTTAAGACCTTTGATAGCGGTATGAACCTTCTGAGCCGTAATCGGATCTAGCGGGGGATCGGACGGGGGCACCTGTGCCCTGGATTCGACTTCGCGGTCCACCATGTCGAGGTGGGTTGGATCGACGTGTTCGCGGGAAGGGGAGCACTGGCTTTCCAGGCTGTCGGCAAGGCATTCGGCCTTTTCGATGTCGTCAAACGCGGGAGTTTTGTTTGGTCGGTTTAGTGGGGGCATCTCTGAGACAGTTTCTGATTTTAGAGCTCTCGCCAAGCGCCTGTAAGCCTGGTGGGATGGCGAGATCTCCGAAAGCAGATCGTCCCACCTACGGTTGCGGAGCTCGGCCATGCGATCCTTTACGTCCCTCTGTAAAGCGCGTAGCCGTCTCCTGTTGTCATCAGTCGGGTAATTGTCGTAAGCTCGAATGGCGGCGTTCTTTGCCGTCAACAGCTCCCTCATATCCTCAGGCAGCTCCCAGCGTCGATCATTCGACGCTGGAACCCTCCTGGAGGCGTCACTAATGACGTTACCGAGGTGACTGGTGAGGGCATTGACCTCCAGCACTGTGTCGTCTTTGGAGGTGAGAATGTCAGGAATCTGGTCTAGTAGGGGGGAACTAGGATTTTGGAGAGACTCCTCGAGCTTTTTCCAGTTCATTGCTGTCCTGGTGTCCGGCTCGGAGGAGTCGGGCGGACCTAAAAGGAGTTGTACTGGTCAGTGGTCGGAGTCAAGCTCGTGTAGCGTCTCTATAGAACGAAACCGAAGGGAGACGTTCCTGAAGAGAGCCACGTCGAGTATGTCGGGTCGATGGTTGACGGTGTAGGGAAAGTGAGTCGGCGACATGGGAGCTAGTACGTCAAAGTTGAGTGTGTCAGTTAATGCGTCTAGTCTGTTGCCGTTAGGGTTTGAAATGATGGAGTTCCATCGCTCATGTTTGCAGTTAAGGTCATCAGCCACTATGACTGAGTCGCCTAAGTCGAGTAGTGCTTGTATATCCCTCCTGAGTAATTCCTTACCGCAGGGGAGGTATACTGAAGCGATGGTAATAGGCTGATGACCTGTCATGGCAAGTCGGCAGACTGAAGCCTCGATGTTAACGAGGGGAGGGGTGTCAAGTGCGATGTAGTGAAGAGACTTTCTGTAGTAAATCAGGGTCCCGCCTTTCGCGGAGTGGACCCTATCATTACGGATGATCTTATAATTTGCAATCTTAGGATTGCCCATACTAGGTTTCAAGAAGGTCTCTTGCACTAACATTATGTCGGTCTGGTGGGTCTTTAAGTAGTCATGAACCTGGTCACGTCCAATACAATAAATGTGTTAAATATATGAGCAAAGCCGTAGGAAAATTACAAGTCGATAATATACTATGTACTTATTGTTATCATCAGCTTAATGCATTGCAAGATAAGAGTAATTGACGCACGTACTTTCGTTATATAAACCTACAAGGTAACGGCCGCTACACGTTGTCGTCGTTACACTGTAACGCCGTTATCACCGCGCCGTTATCACTTGTTATCAGAACGCAAGTCGTTGTATAAATCCCCCTATCATATAGATATAGCAATCTGTGGAATTACAATCAATTATATCAGCCTATGTAAAACTAATGTGAATAAAAACATAATTCTATGCCGGTATATAGGTCTTATCAATTTAAAACTATTAAATGATGATCTAGATATGAAATGTGTTTATATCCGGGCACAAGGTTTCCGTCACCATAAAATAGCTACATTCACAATCTATTATAATTTATTTATAATGTAGGTAGTGTAGGTATAATGTAGTACCTATACGAGGGTAGTCTGAAAAGTTTCCGACCTCGACATGAAGATGGTAACTCTCGTCAACAAAAGTTGGGGAATATGTTTGCGCATCCTTTGAAAGGTACTCACCAAAATTTCAGCCATTTTGGACGCGCAGGAGTTGTTTGGCAATCGTTTGAATGAGTCGATGTGAAAGTGGAAAAAATAAAAAAATGGCTGAAATTTACCTTTCAAAGGATGCGCAAAAATATTCCTCAATTTTTGTTGACGAGAGTTGCCATCTATATGTTGGGTAGGAAACTTTTCAGACTACCCTCGTTACCTACACTACACGTAATTAACGCCATCAAATGTTATGCTAAACATCAAGCTTTTTATTCTGAAAAATATCTCGATTGAAATGCATTGCATGAAATAAAAGTCCTTTAGAAGTCAAGAAGAAAACCAGTAGAAATTAAAATTTTAAAATTCGTATAGGTGAAATGTTTATCAGTTTTTTCAAATTCAATTGCACATTATTCGCAATAAGGCCAATGTCATATCAACGTAGGTGGTAAACATACAATCACTTTATGTGGTAAACATTTTCCGACCACTGTAATTATAAAATAAAGGGAATCTTGCATGTAGTAGTTATAATACCTACAGTTTACAGAAAAAGTTTAGTTTGATTTCACTTATCAAGACAATTAAATTGTATGTGACTAGGATTAGGATTTCACTATGTATCTACCTACCTACTTATTCAAACAATGAGTTTGCAAAGCATACGTTATTTGATACATTTCAAATATCGAATTGACACGTATGTAGTACTGCGATCCTGGTTTACTTACGACGTTTTGTATCGCATCAGTTGTCACGTCAGTAATAAACCCGCTCTTACAACAGCTACCGGTTTTTAATTGCAGTTCCTCAACATTCCAAAAATATAGTATATTCGAACACATTATAGGTACGATTCCAGGGGGGTGACCCGAATATCATATATTATATTAATGCCTAGGTTTGGTTGGGATCATCTACTGCTTTCGTTTGACACTGTACTCTTGCGACGAGGTGGCGTTTTACTATAATATAAAAATACTACTAAATCATACCGCCAGCGCCGGCGCGGGCGGCGAGCCGTTTCTAGAGCTTACACGCGCTATCGGCATATTCCAGGCCGCTTCTCCCCGATCCCTCCTTCCCCAGCGACGTGCTAAGCCGAGGTCCTTACCAACCTGGGTGCCCTTAGGCAGTCGCTTCATATAGTAGTTTTTAAAGAAGCTGTAAAGGTCATTAGGACCAAAAGCATTAGTCAGTTCGAAAAAAAATACACACCTGAGTACATTTACATTTTCATGAAAATCTCATTATGAGAAGGTATCTCACGAGAGTACATATTTACCTTGGTGTTGATTTGTTCACATGCGAAAGTGTCTCATTACAATGAGACACTATGAGAGACACTACAGCAAAACGAGATTATTGGCACAAGAGACTGAGGTTGGTACTGTTTTTTCAATGATTACATAATCACTGTATTTACAATCTAGGTAACTAGCTAGATATTTACTTGTAAGTTTCCCAATTCGAAAGTATTGTGCAATGTGCAGTTATTATTTTGTTTCATGTATTTGCCGACAGTCATTTCAAAACTACCTCTCACTTAGTATTTGTCTGAACTCAGAAAATCTCTTATACTATTGTTTAACTTCCAGAATCTGAGTGGGCAATAGCTGCAATGTGCAGTGGGCAACGACTGCCATGACTGGGCAATTACTGCAGTTGACTTTTTTTTATAGATTTGGACAAAAATTAATACTTACCTGAAATAATGATTCTTTTAAGCGGGCAATCAATATTAACTTGCTATAGGTATATTTATATTCATGGCTAAAAGAAAAAAATTGACTCCCTCCCCAATGTATAGATACTCGTAATGAATGGCGAGACGATAAACATTAGCTCTCCGTAGGGGTGGGCGTTCGTACCTTCATGTTTTTATCTATGATTTTAAAGCCTACGTGCGTGTAAGATTATAAATTACAGATGAAGATATACAATTTTGGTATATTCAAGTAGAGATTACATTCTTATCTTATCTTGTCTTATGATAGGGGGCCGGAAATAAGCCCAGCGGCACTTCGACCCTTGATGATATTTTATGCCTACCCCATTTTACACACTGATCATCTCAGTGTGCAGGTTTCCTCACGATGTTATCCTTCACCGTTAGAACAGTCGGTAAATGTGCGTAAATCTTTAAAAAATACGAAAAACTCATTGGTACATAGCACTGCATGGTTACGAACCCGGACTTCCCGTATGGGAGTCCGGTGTCCTAGCCACTGTGATACCGACGCTCAAGAGATTACATTAGTATTGCACCTAAACAATTTTTTCCTGAATTAGACACAAGCGTCTGTTTATTTCAATACTAACTCCAGTTAGGGAAAGTACCAATCTGTGACAAACGGCAGAAATAGGCATGTTTTATCTTTCTGTGCAAATAAGCAGTTAAACTATGTCGCAGTTGGATTAACTATAATTGGGTAGGTACTTGCCATGCGTACACTAGTAGATAATAAAAAAATGGGTAAAAAATGACCATAATTGCCCTTACGTAATTAATGAACGGCCCCTTAGCCTAAAATCCCACAGTGACTGAGATTCATAATTTCATTCCAAACAATTAGGCCGAACGTGCCGACCCGAATGGATGTACAAATTGCTAATTCATCGTCATTTGAACGAATTAAGCATTTGTACTAAGTGAGATATTGCACCACCTGCTCATAAGTATTAATTTTGTATTATAGATTCATAAGTGTACATTGGATTCAAATAATTGAAATAGGTAGCAGCTAGATAATTAAATTAAAAGGAAATGTGTATTTGTTCATTATTATTATTTTTTACATGGCCAGTGGCTGTGATGCCAGGCATTGGCAACACAGGTCATCAGCCTAAACATAAAGCGATTTAAAACAGATTTTAGTTTTTCAGCATCAAAATGTTGTGGTGTAGACACATTTTAACACTGTAGGAGTTATGACGGAAATTTCAACCAGTCTAGTCTCTGGCGAATTCTCATGGCCCGCCGCAGAATCACAGAGTGAAACTACACAACGAACCACTAACGAGAAGTTTATTTTAAGAGTTCAACACATTGTCACTGTTACTGAAGTTTGCTAGACAAAACTACATCGTTTTTAGCTATCAAAATCACCAGAAAACAATTTTTGAGCAATAAAATAAACACCGTAGAACCTTTTCCATCAACTTTCCCGCCAAAACTCTGTATTTGTTCATCTAGAGAGCGTTCCAAAACCAGTTGAAATTATTCACGTTGACATTCCATTGCTTGTATCAAATAAAAGTTTGATAATTTTCAACTGTTAACGCGGTAATGGAAGACGGACAATTGTCAATGTGAATTATTTCAACTGGTTATGGAACGCTCTCCTAGAAATAGACTATTTTAACTGTGGAAATACTCATATTATATAACCAAATCCCAAAATATTAAAATAAATAAGTATCTTCATTATCAGAGGAATCTGAGGCTAGGTTGTTTACAAATTTAAGGTAGGTAATTAAATATCTACAGATATTACTTTTTTATACTCTGCAGGTATTACTTTTGTATACTTTCTGTTATTATCTTATCTGCTGTCTGGAATACTGAAGTACCTAAATACTGCGTACCTAACTTAAATTACTGATTTCAAATATATATTTATTAAGTTACTTGATAAATAATAAACTAAGTAGGTATGTACTTATATTTAAAAAATCTAAGTTTGTACCATACTTATTAATTATTTCGTCGGGGCTTACGGCTAATTCCTATATTCACGCAACTTTACCAAATAGGATATCATGTTTAGAGTCAGATTTGCCTATTTAACTAAGTATGATATTAATATAAATTAGAATGTAACATGTTACATACAACAGAGAAGATATAGGTCGGACTGACTTTGGTTTTATGATTATCTCCTATCCAGAATTAAATGACTTTTTAGTTTGTTATATAATACCAGCGCGAACCGGGCACGAAGTAGATGTGAGTGGAATAAATACCCGCATTATTATGCGAGAGATGAGCTCTAATGTTTGTCTAGTCGAGCCATTCTACTCCGACTTATTTATGAAATAGCTAGGCTGTTTGACTTTTTTTCACTTAAAACCTTCGCGGTCTTACAAAGTTTCGGATCGCAATCGGATGAAGAATAAATTAAACCATTCATGTTAGTGCGGCTTGAGGTGATGACATTTTTTTTGTACTCGCCTCTCTATAACGACGAAAAACCACCCCTTCAGGCCAGAAGTCCGCCCTGAGGAATATTTGTTGGTACTCGGCGGGAACGCGAATTTTGTATGAGTTAAAACCAGCGGGCCTACTGGATTCCAACTGTTTCCATCTTACTCCAATTTGGGATGGATGGTTTACCATTGCCTTCCCCATTTCAGCATTTCTCACACTGGTTAACTCATACGCAGGTTTACTCGTGATGTTTTCCTTCACAATTAGAACAGTCTTCGAAAACCGAAAAACCCATTGGTATAGGTATGATATTGCTGGGTTACGAACCCGGACCTAAATTAGAGTGCATATAGAAGACCCTGCTTCTGCTTTCACACGGTTACTTACCTTTACCTACGTAGGTACGTACAGAGATTTCCGTAATGCGTTCGCTTGACGGGGCGCATGCGCGTGCGCCTTTAAACTCTAAACATAAGCAAAGGCACGTACGAAGCCATGAGGAAAATCATTCTAATGCATATTACTGTGAAGGAATGGTAAAAGGGGACGACAAGAAGTAAAAATCTGCCTGTAATATGTTAAGTAGATAAGTATGTAATCCTATAAGAGTACCTACTGAAACCTTATAATCTCTTAGATCGATGTTTGTAAGTCTTATATATTATCTATAGGAGTACTTATTTTTGATGAGTCTACATTTTAGGAAGTTTATGATTTTGCCTATGACTTTGTCAGTTATCTTTTCGGAGGTATAGGTATTCCCATAGTAGCGATACCCATATGAATATGACTTCCCAAGATACTATACTAAGATATTCTACTAGTAGCTTGGGTAAAGATAAAACTGCCACTAACACGAGTATGAGATACTCGGATATGATTCCCTATAGTTACCTAACTACCTACCATACTATAGTAGTATATACTATAGTAGTATATATTATAGTAGTATAGTATAAGATCTGGATTTTCGCCAAATGATGCATGCACGGATGCACTCAGACACTAGTCCATTGAACTACGCGTAGATGTGGGTAGTTCGACAAAACCTCTTATTGAGTTATTCGTATTTCCTACGAATAGAATACCTACCTACCTAGGTAGGTATGTTTTTCTGAATATATTTTTCGACCAAAATGATTTTACCTTTACCGTCGACAATAAATTACATCATTTTACTCGTTAACTTCGTCGTATCCGATGCAAAAAGTTGCTACTTGAATTTGAAAATTCGTCAAAAAAGTGGCACAACTGGTTTCTGCCAATTGGGAACAAGAGTCCCTTGTACCTGGAAACATTAAATTAAATATTACCCAACACTGGGTACCTATAATGTAGGTAAATATAGAATTCGCTACAGACTTTTTGTTCGCTAACTTATGGACATGACTTTACAAACAAAAGTTGGATATTACTGAGAACGATTTGTTTCGCGACCGACCATGAAGCATTCCAGTCTTCTAAACAGTTAGGAACTAACGTGAGATTTAAGCACAAAATTATTCAAATTAAATGAGCATGTAGGTAATTGAGCTATACACCAACACACCTACAACCACTGATTTTCCTCAAGCCCCAAACTGCAGGGTATTTCTAATTCCTGACCTGCTGTGACCCGGAACCGCAGGTATTCTTGGAACTCTTGGCTACGTCATGCTTTTACATTAAATTTAAAATTCAAACACAATTCATGTTAACTATAAACATAACTGGACAGGACAGACCAGCCGATTTACATTTCAAAAATTAGCTAAAATATTAAGATTGTAGCAGCTGTTTGTTATTTATTATTTATCTAAATTAATAAATAATAAAATTAATATATCTGATGTAAAGGGGAATTGTCGTACAAATAATAATATTAATAAATTATAGCTGCTGTAAAAGTGCATTCTTAATTAATAATGACAGTTTAAAAAAAAACAACTAAATAAATGAAAATAATAGGTAAAATAATAATAGCTGCTGTAAAGGGGCATTGTCAATCGTCACATGTTATAAAGTCTATAAAAAATAACCATACAATACAATAAAACATACAATACTGTAACGATGTCGACTTCATCGTCCATATCAACCTCCTTGCCATCAATTTCAACCTCATTGTTAGTGTTTATCTCACCTCATTTCGTGTTGGCATTTTCATTTCTTCATCTATATTTTCAAAATTCAAATTCAAATCAACCTATTCCATTTCCAAATTCCATAATTCCATTAATTTCATTGTTTTTACTTATTCTCTCTGTATTTTGTCTTGAACGGACGTATGTCCGTTTTATAAAATTGGCTCCTATTTGCCTACTATTGTGTTGTTCTGTTCCTGATAAATATAATATCTACTATTACCAAGTTTCTTCTATTACTTCATCTGCACACTGTCCTAGAACCCAGCTAGCCGGCACGGGCAGATTGTAGCAATACATACATAACTCTCACGTCTATAATTCCCGAAGGGGTAGAAGTAGACAGAGTCCTGTGGTTCAATCTCTTAAAAACCATTTCGAAGAATTTAATATTAATCAATATTATATCTTTATTTGCTACACCCATTGGGTAAAATCGTGTTGAAACGTATATGTTTATAAGACCCACAATGTAAGTACACGCGATTTATGGCAAAATAAATGAAAAAAATAAATGAAAATGAATCATTAAAAATAAATGAAAATGAATCATTAAAACCTATCGACTCGTAGGTCATATGACGGATTGCATTGCAATAACTTGTTAAGTTGTATAGAATACCTATGTGTGACTTATGCATCATAAGTCAAGGTCTATTCTGCACGCTAATGTGAAATAAGTGTTTACTTGTTGATTCAATCAACTCAAATATTACCTACTAACCTTCGTAAATACCTACTATGTAAGTAAAATTAAAATAGTAGTAAAGTTAAGTAAAAGTATAACTCTAAATTAAAAATTTAATAAACTCCCGACGTACTATTCCGGAGATCGCCTTACTTTTTCCTGGCCATCATCAGATCCTCAAGGTTCCAGATGTGGGAAGGTCACCATGGTCATAAACATTTGAGATCAAACTCGAACCACCTAACTGTTACCGTTCCAGAGATCCCATCATACTCCAACATCACAAGATACTCCAAGAACTTAGAACCACTGATCAATTTCTCACCGGACATGACTAAGAACATTCAGCAGGTTAGACCTGCGGCACCGGGCTTCGCCCTACGCGGAACTCGGCCCTCGACCTCGCCATGGTTTCGATCCCATCTGACATCTAAAATACTTCAAAATCTTGGAAACCACTGATTCAATTATTATCAGACCTAGCTAAGAATACTCTCCACAAAATTCTCTATTAAATTAAAAAAACCGGGTCCAAATCGGACCATCCGTTGTCAAGTTATGATGCCACAGACAAACACACAAACAGACAGACAAACGTATCAAACTAAATCGTTCGGTCGGGGGTTAAAAATTTATTGCACAAATGGGATAAAATGTACCTAAAGGTAATAGAATTATCGAGGTACAAATTAGGCGGCATTATCGCTAAGAGCGATCTCTTCCAGGCAATCTAAAATAAAAAAATACTTAGTTATATATAAATCATACTTATTGCATTAATGAAAACTCGCCAAATGCGAGTCGGACTCGCGCACCGAGGGTTCCGTTCTCAATAGAAATATTTTTCGCGTTGAAAAATTACCAGTTTTTTCCCCTCAATCATCTATGCATATGTTATGTACGTTTAAAACGTTATTTTATTTTTACCGGAATACAATCACAATTCCTCGGACCAGTGGAGTGGCGACATCCGAAGCAAAACACTTGGCATTTTTTTTATTAATGCTGTTATAACAATAATTACATGTTATCTTCTCAGCTTTCTTACTTATGTAATGTGTCGGATTAATATAAAATAAATAAATAATAATTGTTATTAAAAAATATGAATAAGAATTATAATTTAAAAATCTCAAAAACTGTTAAGTTTTAAATCTTTAGTAGGTAGGTAGTTTAAATACAGAAGATTATAATTATCTATGAATATGTATTAGATATAATTGAAAAATTTGAAAACATTTTTCGTACATTTTTAACTATAGGTAAGTCAAAAAACATGGCTTAATAAAAAAATAAAAAATGTACCTATTTCATATTCTGTTGATCGATTCTAGATTAGAAAATACATACATAACTATCACGTCCATGATCCCGAGGGGGTAGACAGAGGAACCACCAACCAATCACGGGTAGTTCCCACTTTTCGCCGTTAGATTTGGTGGACGTGATAAGTGGCGAGTCTACCGCCATTAAAGAAGATCGTAGACTATATATCGTAGATTATAACTGTTTCGGTCATTGCTGTGTGTGAAATAAACGTATTACTTACTTACTTACTTACTTACTCTTAGACAAGATATATTTTAAGTTTTTAACTGAGCAGCAAAGGAAAGGAAAGGAATCCTAAAATTGTCTAACCTTGTCTAACACTGAAGCCTTTTCAAAAATTATCTTTTGTACATTTTCAGTGAAGCAAATATAAAATGTTGTTGTAACCAACCATCATTCAATCATTTAAACTGTGATTTCAATGCACAAACAACAAAGCAATATTTTGAAAAATCTTGTAATGGTTGTCATTACTTATTTCGGCCATTGAATGACGTGTGACAGTGGTAATTGTATGAAATTGTCTTTAAGATGGTTTTAAGTAAATTAGTGTAAATATCGTCTTAAAATTGTTCTTTATTCCCGAGATGTCGAGAAGGATATACAAGGTTGCAGGAGACCACGTGTAGTTTTAACAGTAGAGGTAGAGGTAGGTAGGTAGGTAGTGACGATAGAATACCTATATAATCTTTGTTATTTATACAAATTAGACAATGATCAATTGATCAGTGACGTGTCAACTGCAAAAATCCCACCCGCCGCCACCGCCGCCGCGCGCCGCGCTCCGCTCGCATTTTTTTCATTTTTTTATTTTCTGTGTATTTTATATTAGTACAATAAAGAGACTACAAACAATTAAACAAACAAAATAACTCTACATTCGAAAAATTTAAATGTCGTTTGATTATTTTGACGTCTTTGATTGTATATTATTATTGTGATCTGATAGATATTTACGATTGCACAGTGCTTTTGTGAAGTAAAGCGGGCAAAGTTCAAAATTCGAATGTAACGACAACGCACATATTATATTTGTTGCCAAAAACCTTCAACGTATCAATGTGTTCGGAATTCGATATTGATTGCATTATTAAAAGACATTTCCGCAAAGCACCAAGGTTACCTACCTGTAGATTTCACTTTATCTTTAACGGACTTTTATTGTGCGATTTCTTAAAACTATAACACGCAAACCTACCAGGGGTGTAACCTTGCCTAAACTACAAAACAAAAATTGCCAAGACAAAGAGCGCGTACAAAGTTGTAAAAGAATTATAGCAAATTCCGAATAAAAATTCCAATGATATAAATAAACATTTTTTATTTGTAGTCAAACAACTAAAGCCTCATTTACACTACACGTGTATAATGGAGCAAGCTCTACCACGGTAAATACACTGCCCATCAATTATGCGAACGGACTGTAAGGCTTTACACCACAGCCAGAAGAGGCTGCGCGGGAGTGGAACGAGCTGCCGGCTTCAGCGGCGCGATCATAGTACCAGCGCGCCGCTCTCGGCCGGCGCACGCGCCACTGATACCGATACCGTAGCCCAGTATAAAAAGCCACGCGCCCTTGGTTTCGACCACTCGAGTACTTCTTGTTTCCACCGACAGAACATATCAACATACCAAAATGGTTTTCGATAGTTTATTAAGACACGACCACAGCCATGAGGACGAAGAAGATAACGATGGGGTATTGGCGGCTAAAGGGATTTCCATGGCGGTGCTATTCTGTGCCTCCATGATCTGCGGTTTGGCTCCCATACTGCTAGCGAAGAAGTTCAAATGGGTGACACCGGATGAGGCCGGGGAGCTGAAGTCGAAGAACCGGCTGGTGATGACGCTGCTGTCCTTCGGCGGCGGCGTGCTGCTGTCCACCACCTTCATGCATCTGATGCCCGAGGTCCAGCACAACGTGGACTACTTAATATGTGAGTACTTTTACTTTCCTGTGTAACAGCACAGAGTTATCACGTCTAGACTAGAAGTAAAAGTTGTTACTTCATTCATAAAATCATAACTTATAAAATTGATTTATTTATGTAATCTTAAAATGTTAATTATAAGTAGGTATGCGGTTTTAACATAATATTTCAGAGTCCACATTGGCGACGGTGTCAATGGTTCGCCTTCACTGTGTCGCAATCGATTCAGGAGATCGAATTTCTGACGTTACCATTGTTTATATTAATAGGTACGTTATTTGTACAAAATGATAATAATTTATAATATGAATGCGGCTATAAATGTGCAAAACAAGATTAACTTCGATATAAAATCCGAGATCGAGATTTACCTTTATTTTATTTTTAACTGAAGTTTATTTATTTCAAATAAAATCTACTCAGTATTAAAAATAATATGTTAAACCTTTAAACATACTGTATTCTTTAACTCATACTTTACAAAGGATAACAATTGAACAATGTTTTAAAAAAAATGTCTTAGAAAAAAAACTGCACCAGACACTGATATAGGTAGAACCGGTGGAAATAATGACTGACACAAGCCAACTTTTCAAGTATTTTTTCCAAAATCTTCATTACTTACGAGTATTTATTTATTTATAATTATATAGATATTCACCAACATCCCATTTTACTTTCGTATATTTTGAACATATTGTTCTAGTACTTAAGTAATTAAATGTTCACGTACACAAGTTAGGGCATCATAGACAGAGTAGAGTCACGATATGATTTACTAAGGCCGTCTTGTACAAACCGTAAATTCTCGGGTTATCTATAACCCGATGTCAATTTTGTATGAAAACCATAGACAATTCGTGAGTTAACCCAGGGTGACATTTTCGGGCAAAAACAAAGTCCTCGTTACGCAGTGGTGACTCGATTATAGAGCGTAGATAAATAGATAAATAGATTTAAACATAGATAAATTAGCTACAAATAAATAAGTGGAAATATTCGTTATTCTAAATGAAATGAATTTTATTTGCAAGAATACTATGAATGAATAGATATGAAGGATCTTAAAATTATATAGGTAGTTCCAGCATATCCAACCACATTGTGGTGTGCAAATTTATATAATAGATACATATATTGTACAAGAAATTAGAAAAAAAATTTGATACAAAGCTAATAATACGCTTTAGATTACATGTCAAACAAGAACTCCCTTTCGAAAGAAGAAATAACATTAACCAAGCTTAATAAAAACTGCGTCAGAAAGAAAATTAACGTTTCATCATGACTTTATTCATTTGTCGCTATTATTCAGGAAGTCTGACTAAGGCAATTTACAAGTATTCCATCTAACGTAATTCAATTACACGGACTTATTGTTCAATTACACGGACTTATTGAACTGTAACCACTTGCTCTCTTTCAGTAGTTGCATTACTGCAATGAAACGCAGAAAAACATAATGTTTTTTTAAATAAATATTATGTATACCCACCCAATTGATGTTTTTCAGCGTTTCTTATGTACTTAGAGCATTTAAGCTTATGTACGATGAGGTGGTTGTCGCTTAAACCACTTTTTTACAGATTTGCTTGAAATTTGAACTTGTCCTGTATTTGACAACAAGGATTAACTCTACGTGAAGAAATTCTTTTGAGTTTGAAGGGTATTCGTATTTTTCTACTCCCAGTTGGTAATTTGTTCAATAGGAAACCGTTCAGTTGGTAATTTATTACGCACGGGTGAACCTACATTACGATAGCTCAACTGAATTAAGTATAGAGTATATTTATTAATGGTTTAATGGAATTTGATACAAAATTTAGTAGTTTATGATAAAAAAATGTCACGTAAAATAAAATATTTTTTTTTAATGTCGACGGCACGAGCCGTGAACTTGGACCACGCACTGTTGTCGATGGAGTTTTGACAACCTGTCATGGCGTTTTAGACGCTTCACAATAGTTCGTATTTTCAATTATTTAAGTATTTTATGGTCGTAGAAAAAGTAATTGTATGCAACTGCACGTAATTAGCCGTTGTAAAGCTTGTTTTTTCTTTTATCAAAATAGAATAGAAGTCGCTATTCATTTTACAATGGCTATAATTACGTGTCAGTCACATACAATATTTATAATTTAATTACAGACACGTAATTAAATTATAAGCCCAAGTTTCATTGGAAATCAAATCTATCAAATCGATTTATTTATTTGTTTGGATAGGTGTACATTTTTAGGCGGTATACATCACAATACAATACAAATATACTTTATTGCACACCTGGGACAAAAACAAAACATACAACATAAAGAGAGGTACAATACAATGTGCAGAAGGCGGCCTTATCGCTTTAAGCGATATCTTCCAGGCAACCTTCAGAAAAATCGTATGATACATAATATACGGGTGCAAAAGGCGTATGGAATAGATACTACCCTCAAATAAATAAATAACAATAATAAAGATACAAGTCATGGGGACCTTTGCGCCAGGGTCGACACGGGGTGGAATTTTTGACTAAGGCTTTTCATAAGTCTTTTTTTATTTTTTTATTGACGAAATTTAGCATATCATTAAATGTAAATTGGCAGTAAAGATACATTATTATAGATTCAGTTTCTTATATATAATATTATGCCATACCCTGGTGTTTATTGTTCGGTAACAATATTACAGGTGTAATAATCTCACAGATTTGTATCGTAATGTCATATGTCATAAATATCTTACAGATGTTACTTGTATCTTAAATCATTATCTAGAAATCATACCAACTGCGCCTCCCTAATCTCACTGAATAGTAACTAGGCGGTTGTTTTTTTTATTTGTAATAAATTTTTTTCTATATCAATTGTTCGAACGTAGAAGACATGATTTATAACTTTATAACCCACGGGGTCTTCACAGACTGTACCATAATTTTTATTAAGTCAACTTTTAAACCGGTTGAAATAGTACCTGTTAATAAAAACGACTTCATGTAACTTATATTATATCATCATCATCATCAGCCCATGTCGTCCCACTGCAGGGTATAAGCCTTCTCTCTTTTGTGCCACCCTGTACGATCCTGTGCAAGCCGCATCCAGGTCTTCGATGCGACTTTGGTGATGTCATCCGCCCATCTACCTGCTGGACGACCTACTCCTCTTTTCCCTGACCTTGGCCACCACTCTGTGAGGGCTCTGGTCCACCGGCCGTCACCACGTCTAACCAAGTGTCCCGCCCAGCGCCACTTTAGCGTCGCAACCCGCTTTCCTACGTCTATAACTTTAGTTCGTTGTCGGATCTCTGTGTTGCGGATCTTGTCCATTAGTGTGATTCCTAACATGGCAAGCTCCATGGTCCTTTGTGCGACCCTTATTTTGAGCACAACACTTAAAAGAAATCATAACCAAGTTTCAAGACGAGAAACGGATCTCGTAATTTCATAGAACTCATTCTAGTGGCTATAAAATTACCGTAACGAATACAATACAATAGAAGAACCGGGGTGTAACATGTTTATTTATCTTTAGCAACCATATACCTATGAATTGTGTAGGTATGTCGGGGAAATACGGCTATGATTGCCCTCCGACAGCTCTGCACGAATTAAAACTGTATTATTAGTCTGAACTCTTTTTCATTGAGTGAATAGGAAAAATGTTTTTATTTTTTAAAAAATTTAAATTAATATAAATAAAATTAAGTAAAATAATTACATTGAATATAATACTAAAATGTCATTGTATAATACTTCTTGTAAATAATACTTCAATTATCAAAATAATTCATACAATTAATTTACATGTCAAATACCATGTCAATGTCATTTTTTTAAATTCATGTAAAATATTTGGTTAAATTATTTGTATGTAAATTGGTCAAATAAATAAACGGAATACGAAGGTGGTATGACTGTGCAGAGTCAGCCTGGGGTGGTATCACCATTTTGCCGTGTCCGAAACACTTATTATTTTTTAACTTCCTGAATATGAGTGAATTGGCAAAATATTTTTTATTTAAATAAAAAATTAAAGTGAAATAAAAGATAAATTAAAAAAATTAAGTAAAATAATAGATTAAATTATTGGTATGTACTCGTAAATTGGTAAAATAAATAAACGAAATACGAAGGTGGTATGACTGTGCAGAGTCAGCCTGGGGTGGTGTCACCATTTTGCCGTGTTTCGGTTTGAAGGGTAATAGAGCAGCGCGAGCGTAATTATTACCGGCCCTTGAGGTACTCCATCTAAATCCTCAAGGTTAGCAACGCATCGGAAACCCTTTTAAATAACATGATAGTGAGGTGAGATGTATATGTGCAACGGTGACCTTTAACGGGCAATCACTGTATGGTTTACCGTATGTTGGGCGTTGAGGTCTAATAAGTTTCAAGGTCCGGTTGTGTTTCGGCTGTTCTCATTAGAGCGGCCGCGTGGCCCAGAGGACGATGCAGTCACTCTTCGGCCTGTTATTATCTAACTGTTGCGCAAGAGTCGACCGACCGCGCAAAATGTGTGCCAGTGAGTCGCAGACGCAGACGCAGCCGCGCATCTTGGAATCGCTAATCTGGTATTCTTAGTCATTACGGTATTACTTAGTTTTAGTTGACTTAGTTAGTTATTACGAGTATTACTCATTGATCATGGTCGTGAAATAACTACATAGAACGACTTTCTTGGCAGATTTGTGGCGGTTTGACATTGCACTCCCCATTTCACACCCGGGAGATTTTATTCCGTAGAGTGATTTAATTGTTTCATCAAATCTAAGTATATAGTACATTATGATACAAATGAGATAAGTTGGTCATTACTCATTACACTCTAGACTGGATTGCTCACGCATTTCATACGACGTTTTTCAACATGTAAAGTGAACAGCAATAGTAACTTACGGTAATGTAAAGAAAAAAACACTAATGCGGTAATAGAATGGAACAGGCTGCCGGCGTCTGTATTTCCCGAAACCTACAACCTTGGGATCTTCAAATCCAGAGTGAATAGGCATTTACTGGATCTGCATGCTCCATCGTCGACCTCATCGTCGCTTACCATCAGGCGAGATCGAGGTCAAATGCGGGTTTAGTAGTAAATAAATAAAAATAAAAAAAGTAAAAAGCACTAGTGCGGTAATGTAAAGTAAATAGCACGCGTATTTTATAAGCTGCATTATGAAAGTAAAAGCAGTGCAATAAGAGCCACTTTAAGAGCAAGTGTGTTAATTTTTTTTTAGTGCCAGTGATTGCCCAGTCAACGTAGTCGTCGCGCAGTCGGCTATTTCCCATTCGGAATCAAAATATTATTTGCGGTCGATCCTTCAGTTTTGAAGATGATTTCCTATTCTATGGACGATTGCCTCCAGCATCTTTAAAAAGCAATATGTAAATAATAAATGTGATTTATGAAAAGAGAACAGAAAATTTAAAAAGATTGTTACTGGCTCTCAGATTGATTCTTGATATTTTGAACATACAACAAATACAAGTATGGCTTTTCGTTGGGTTTCTTTTTTTGAAGTGACTGAAATTGGATGATTGACGTTGAAATGACCGATGTAGACAGCCAGTACTTGTAGTAGCCAATAACACGAACAAAGATTAGAGGCAAAAAAATCGCATGGATCGATCAGCGGGAAATAATAGGTACTTGCTCTTGATACATCCATTAACGCTAAATTCATCAGTGTGTGATGAATAAAACCAGTTCCATGATTTAATTTTTAGGGCCATTTAAGTAGAGATTTTAATTATAATTAATTTGCGATATCTTCTTTTATTAACTCTTCATTGACGAGGGTCGTGATCATTCTATGTAATTATAATAACATAGAATGACTTCTTGACAGATTTAATTAGCGATATTAGTCGAATATCCTGTTGTTTTACAGTCAATAGGATTTTTATTGATCACACGTGCTTCATCGTGCTTTTAGCGTTCTAATAAAAAAGAGCAGGAAAAGAAGCAATTCTTTGAATTAACTATGAGATCATAGATACCTAGATGGAAATAAATTCATTCGCAGTAATTTTTTTAATAAGGAAATAAAAATGATACCAGATAGGAGCAGGGGTTTTTCCGTAAGGCACTAGACTTTCTATTAGACTTGTAAAGTATTTACTTCTTCTCTACTAAATTTGGGTTAAGTGCACATCCGGCACGTTACCCAAGAGACTGGCTGCGTTGCTCCATTGGATGGCTAAGCTAATCCGCAGGGCCAAATAGGAGCCAGCTCTTGGGTCGGGTGGGTTGATGCGTCGACCAGGCGCTTTGCGAGGTCCTTGAAGACGCGGTGCGCTCCCGGCCCCCACATTAGGTACATTACATTATTTGTCATCAGAAGTTTTTTTGTTGAAGTGACACTGCGCCGGATATTCAGCCATCAATTAGCTTATTAACAAGTCAATGAAGGGACCATCGGCGTGAATTTTAAAGTTATTGTAAAAGCATGACGTAACCAAGAGTTCCTGGTGTCTCTATGGTTTTTAATAAATGACTATGAGTATAAAAAAGGAAAATGGAGATCCAGAAGTGGATGTCTTTCGGCTGAAATAATGATGATGATTAAAACAAAATAACATTTATTTTCCTTTCTTATTTCACTAGTCATATAAATCCAATAATAGCTACTACAATACCGCTCTTTACTCATTACATTTGTCACATTCCGTCACATGTTTTGGGAAAAACCCAATTATGTGCTGGTAAAGGGACATCAATTCTTTCTACTTACAAAGCTTTTTAGTATGCTCCGTTGATCGGCATTGTTCATTGTCTAGCAGCATGTCTGGATCATTACGCAGCCGACAATATAATAAATTAATTACTTGGGCACATAATAATGATACGAGCGTGGCGCCACCAAAATGAGTTAATAAACAAGCATGCTACTTTTATTGCAGGTAAGTACGTACCTTTCGAGGTTTCACTAGGATCTCGACATCTCTGACACGTTGTTTAATTAATTCTTTTAAAAAATACGACACTCTTTATGTAAATGAACTAATGAAATGCAAATAAAAAAGTAATTATGACTCATTCAAAACTTAAAACATAGTGTAAGTAATTCAATACAATTACGCTATCTGCGAATAATGATACGCACTTCACGAAATGGTTAAAAATCTTAGACAGATAGTGTAGAACTCGAGTATCTGTCTAACTTTTTTAGCACTTAGTGTAATGCCTACCTACTTAGTGAAACGCACCATTACGCTATATGTGTCTACGACAGGTAGATTAGAACCGGAGAATCTGCTTGAAAATTGTTTTAAAAACTATCTCTTTTGCGATCTTTATGACGTACCTATGTAGACTACAAAACTTCCCAGTTTGCCTACTAATTGTAAAACCGCGTAACGGGCAGATCGCCCGCGACGTTAGAGGGGCGCGGCGCGGGACGACAGAGGGGGAGCGGGCGGGGAGCGGGCGGCAGGACCCATCTCCCACACGCCGCATGCGCGCCCTGTCATCTCGCCCCGCGCCCCTCTTACGTCGCGGGCGATCCGCCTGTTACACGGTTTCACTTATAGTAACTATAGACATAAAACCATATTCAATAGAAGAAAATAACTAAGTCCAAGAATATTAATGGAGTTAGTCCATTAATATTCTTGAATTGACATGAATTGATATCACTCATGTTTTCGGCTGTATTTTCCTTATACAATAACCCAGTACCCTTCAATAAACCCTTATGTTTGAATCATTTTTAACCGACGACAAAAAATTAGAAGAATCTCAATTTGACGCGTAGATATGTATGTTATTTTATTGATTTTCGCAAAGTTCACAGCTTTATACTTATACCTAACTACACATATTTATATCACAAACATATAACGAGAAT
The DNA here is from genome assembly GCA_947369225.1 of Hofmannophila pseudospretella. Taxonomy (NCBI): domain Eukaryota; kingdom Metazoa; phylum Arthropoda; class Insecta; order Lepidoptera; family Oecophoridae; genus Hofmannophila; species Hofmannophila pseudospretella. Next base: position 7,196,541 of record OX376330.1, on the reverse strand, counting down.
TAAAAAGTTCGACATATCATTATTAAGTCACTTGTCAAAGATCTTTAGCCTCAAAAATACAGGTTTCGGTGTGATCACACGGAGTCCGGTGTCACCGGAATCGGATATAAATGCGTCCCAGACGGAACTCTTGCGCAGGTAATTGAGGCAATTAATCATCGAGGCACTGCACCATGACGTCGACATGACGACGTAAGATAGGCGTGGGAATTACTGCTGGTAGCTTCAATCTACGTAAGTTTAATTGATTGTAGGTAATAAAACAATTAATAAAGGCTTCATAATGTGCATTGGAAGTAAGGACGCAATATAAGTAACAAAAAACGCCACGAATATAACGATATTACTCGTATATAGAATTAGTCTTTGCCTGTGTAACAGTCCCTGTATTCACTTCCTACCGCGATCATCGGTCATTCGTCCATCGGTCATTCCCACCTCTAATACCGATCGTGAAATAGTAGTCATTTCAGTTATCTTTCTAGTTAGAGGCATCAATAGTTTTTGAGAAAATCTCAAACATATTTTCTCTTCTGTATACCTTTAGTTTTGTGATATTGTTCAAGGACAAATTAGTGGGACCAAGAGCAACTGCATTACGGCTAACTGATAATCTCACCAGACAGTGGGACCACGAGCCCATTATATCGTGATACTGTACCACTAGTGGGTAAAATTAGTGGGGTCACGAGTCGTAAAACCTTTTAGATAGAGGATATATAATTCAACAGAAAGAACATTTAGCTCTACAAAAATAGCGCATAAAAGGAAAATTCTATAACAGCGAAAGTAGTCACAGACCATAACACAATATTATAACCTATTATGTATAAAGAAAGTCATATTGCACAGCATGCCCATAAGCACGTCATACATAAACGGAGAAAACAAGGAATTGTTTCATTTAGCTTTCTTGTTATATAACATGTGGGTAACCCGTTCTGAATGTGATTTACTAATTCCTGCCATAAATTAGTATTCTATGTCCTGTCAACACTGGAATTTCGAGTTATACGAGTTGATAGAACACGTGAGATGTGTGAAATTTATGGTGTTACTGCGGAATTATGGAGATTTTTCACAGGTGTTAGTTTTATTTTGTTAGCTACAAAGCGGAATAATCTATAATTGGCTTAGTAACGACTTTTGTCCCAACTTGAATAGAACAATTATAATCAAGAAGTATCTTATGCTGACATAGGGGCAAACACGACTATGATTGCCCCTCGTCAGGGCAAATAGCACTGCTCACTAAGTGTTTATCTGAACTCTTTTCATAAAACTCTGTACTTATTATTATTTTACTTCCTTGTAACAGCTGTAACTGGTGGACAACAAACGACTGACTGACCAATCACTGAGCTTAGACAATATTTTTTATAGATCTGGTAAATTAATTAATTAAACACTGAAAATTTGTTGTGATTGCTCCTTCATCAATCACCATAGGTTTATACACTACCTGCTATTCTATAAATACTTATTTCAAAACTGAGTTACCTAAAAAAAATCTTACGGTTTCTCACTTCGGTCAATTTATTTTTACCACACATTACAAAATTACATGATGTCTAATTCAGCTACATGATTCGACACTTATTACATGGTCGACTATGTACTTATTACATGGACGACTACTTATTACTCATGTATTTTTAAACTAGCTTTGTAGATTTCGGCTATTCAAAAGGACTATCATTTAATTTAGAGCGTCCGTGGTACAGTGGCTAGGGCACCGGACTCCGATGCGGGAGGTCCGGGTTCGAAACCATGCAGTGCCATGTACCAATGAGATTTTCGTATTTTTCAAAGACTTACGTACTTTTACAGACTGCTCTAACGGTGAAGGAAAACATCGTGAGGACCCCTGCACACTGAGATGACCAGTGTGTAAAATGGGGTTGGCACAAAAGATCCTCAAGGGTCGAAATGCCGCTGGGTTTTTCCGGCCCCCTATCGTAAGATTAGATAAGATAATTCAATGTTGTAATTTTTATACCGTGAGTTTGAAAGATCATGAAAACTATCGCTCCTTTTTTTATAATACACTGAACTAAGAATTTATTATATTTTACCTTTCCAAAGTAAGTTTTTAGATTAGATATATACTCGTAGGTATACCATTTGTTTAATTAATATTAAAAGAAATATCCGTTAATTTTTAAATTTTTCATTAATAGTTGAATGGTCCACCCATAATATGTTTTAAATCGTACATACATACTCAATACAATACAATAAAGGAATAAAGTGCAGAATTTTAAGCTCAGGCAGCCTACAGGGCTCTGCCAGCTCTATTATTAGCTCTACACTGTGTTTACCATCTCTATTGTAACCATCGTATTACGAAAGCCTCAGGCTATTATGGCTCTTATATTGCAATCACGATTAAAGAAGGTACCTCTAAAGTGTCTGGGCCCATGACCTCTGTACAAAATTGGCCTATGAACAGACATATTAAGTACTTACAGAATATTAAGTTTGAGGGGCTCTTGGGCTAGCTGCGAAGCATGGTCATGTCTAGGCTAGGAGCGATCTGAACAACTCTGACAATACGAGTAGGTTCACCAGTACACGATTTGAAGAAGTACAATACTTCACTGGAAAACAATTGAGGCCCTCATTAATGTTATGTTAGTTTCAGACAATACTAGGTCATGATTAGGAATATGAGTCCTTTCTACAGGTACCATACAAATAGATAGAAAATTACTTCTCCCAAAGAAAAAATAGATCACCTTATAGTGTACGAAATCGATCGAATAAAAATTATGTTACCATCTTGTCTTTAAGATATCTATCAGTAGAAGTACAAAATATATTTTATATTTTATTCTTTTCGGAAAACTTACAGCTAATATACAACATTTGAGTAAATATAATATGCCATTTACAAGTTTTCGCCTATAGACGTCTGTAAATAAATGTTTAAAGGTCTTATAGATATATAAATGGGTTGAGGCATACGCGAGATAGTAGATGGAGAAACCAGACAAAAAAACTCGATAATCTACTTACAACATTCTGTTGTAAAACTATTTCATATCGGAAATCAAGCAAAAAAAAGATGCCACAAGTTCAAAACGGTCATGGTCAATCGGTTACATAAGCGGACATTAGCATTTTGATTCGTTGTTACCAACTGGATCTATAACACGGCTTGTACGCAGGTGTTATCAATGTCGTTAACGTGTGAAATGAAATGAAAAGGTATATAACCTGTCTCATAAAGAAACGATGAATGTCATAATTTATAACTACATATAATACGAAAAAAAAACCAATAATTTAAAATGATAAATAAGTGTACCCATAAATTAAAACACGTCTGGCGGAATTAGTAGAAGACAAAATATAAAACTTTTTTGTGGAATAATTTAAAAAGACAGTCGTAAATCGGGCGCTTCTAGTTGTTTGTATTTCAGAAATCCCTATAAATAGAAACCATATAATATAATTAAGTATAAAGTTTATTTATTTACAAACAACAGTCAAACCTAACTAAAACTAAGCTAAAAAGAGTAATAAATAATAAAACATTCCGAAGGGAAGGAATCAGGATTAAGTGTAAATAGATTTAGTAGATAACTTTTTGTGATCAGATCAGTATAAAGTTGGTAAATATCCAAGCGGGAAAACCTACTACGCTCTAACTCTCGACCATACCCCCATACGACACCGTTCACATTACACGTGCACCACATAACTTTATCTATAGCGGCGGGCTCTACATACATAAGTACTGGGACTTTCTCACATGAAACATAAAGCTATGATTCACCATATTTGTATGGGAGTCGCGTAGTAGCCTGGATATGTGCACGTCCGTGTTTTAGGTCATTTAACGGAACTGCACTTTCTTGTGACACCATAAAACCAAATAATCAAATCATCAACAAAGTGCCATCGAAAGTACCATTGTCCGTTATATATTGTCCTTTGTTCATTATTATATTGATATAAATCATAAAGCTCATGTATTATAGTTTAAATAACTTAATTTAAGTGGGTAACTTGCAGTTGCAGTTTGCGGAAATTTGTAATTAGAATGACTATTGACTGCATACCATTTTAAAAAAATCTGTGAGTTTTGAATCCAATATTTGGGGTATTTTCGGAAAGTTTCCTATGAGGTTTGCAAGAAATTGTTTTTTAAGGTCCCTAAGAATCCCTTCCGCATCGACTTATATTTATGATGATTTCACATTATCGGTGTCATTACTACAAAATCTACCCCTCCACTCCCAGATCCTAGAAAGTTATATAAGGAAGTATTTAATTTCCTCGAAGCTATTAATCAGGTGGGTATACAATCGACAGTTTTTTTAATACAATGACAATCGTATGCATCACAGATTTGGAACAAAGCTAAACTTTCTTATTTACTGTACATTGTCTTGTGGGAGAAAATCTTAGATACCTATTAGCTATTAAGTATAGACAATTAAATGCCGTGTGACATAACTCATGTAATGTATGTAGGGGTACAACATGGCATCACTTAGTAACATGACATACCGGAAAATTCATCATGACAAAAACAATGAAGTCTTTGATTGAGTTTTAATATACATAACCGTCTTTTCAGACTACATAGTCTAAGTACTTACTTAACATCCTATGTAATAAAGCACAATGTACCTGGCGCAGGCGGACGTGCGGATAGGCGAGCTTTTTTCTTTACTTTTTCTTTTTTAACGTCGGCTGTGGACGGGAGTTTAAATAGCCCCGCCCTAGTTTTCAACTCGAATTTAAATTTTGAAACCGAGGCGTTTGCGTAAGGGCGTTTACCGTTGTGAATCCACTTACTTTTTCCTGGTCATCGAATCCTTAACATTCCGGGAATGACACTATGGTTCTGAACATTTGAGCTCAAACTCGGGCGTCTATAAGCCTAACGTGACTTTTGTTTTGACCCTCCACCCCCTTACGTAAATCAGCCTCTAAAGTTTTGCTAAGTATAAATAAAAAAATCGTGTTTTAATCGAGTCAAGAGCACTTAGTGCAATATTTAATTGGCAGGCGTGACTAGCCGCACGACATCGCCGTGTTTTTGTTTCAGTTTCCTTTTCCTTCCATCTCAGAGCAAACGGACCATAGTGCCTTTATGTGTCGTCACCTCCGCAACCTTGGCAGTGTTTTCACTCCAGGCCTTGAGGGCCATTCTCGTTCATGAGTTCAACATGTAAACCTGTAGATAATATAAAAGTTATTTGCTTATACAAGTAAATGTCGCATTGATTAGTACTATCTCGTCCGTTCCCATAGTTTTTAACGTGCAAATTAAGCATCATTGAGCCAGCATGGGTGCTGATCGTTAGAGGCATATTATATTTTCATCTGAGCCTCCCGTGACTCGGAGAGCACGTTAAACTGTCGGTACCGTATATACCGGTTGCTGTCGTCCGGCAGCAGTCGCTACGATGTCAGGGGTCTGAATAACTAACTCTGACAATGGGTAGGCTACTGACGACACGACAAGAAGAATAGATAGTTAATTAATAATGAGTGAACGTAACAAAACATTCATTTAGTTTTTGTCGAAGGGGCCAGAATCGCCAGCCAGACAGGTAACTAATGGTTTCTCTGAGGCAGGGTCGGAGCCCAAGGTTAGATCATCATTTTTATTACCTCTGCGAGTTCTCTGACTCCCTGACTCTTCTCTCTCCCTCGCTCTCATGAGGTGTCATGGAATGAAGTCATTATGCCACAATTCATAACCAATGAAACTATGTATGAGTAAGTTGCGTTTTGTTAAAATCGTATTACAATTACTTAAGTTTCATAATAAACTTTTAGGTTAATTTAAATGGATTAGAATTCAAAAAGATCTAATAACCTGCTGATTTATTAGTTTCTTTATCTATGTTCTATGATAATAATGTCCCAATTCCGCTGATGAAGCGCTGAATTATGGAAAATTGTTCATTGTCTTACTGACAATGAATAGAATTCCAAATAAATTGTTCAAGTTTATAATACTCGTAGTTCAAATTTGAAACTGATAAGTGATAACTAACAATGTAAATTGTATTAGATTAGTAAGTAGTTACTTAGTTACCTAATTGTTTACGAGTATATCTTGATAAAAAGTTGTGTAATCTGGAATATGATTGCTTAATATCTCATAGAAAGACATAAAATTGTTTATGATTACAATTTCCCTAACGCCTTTGGGTAAACATGTCTAAATGAAGCTTATAACACTATAATAGTAACCTAAACCTCTTCTAGATCCGCCTAGTTATAACAACTCTACTATAATACATTCTAATACAGGGGTTCCCAAACTTTTTCAGTTCGCGGCGCACTTACAGATTTGGTATTTTGTCCCGGCGCCCAAATCAAAATATAATGTGTATAATGATATGAAAACATTTTTTTTAGTTAAACCTTACAATGTGAGGCTCACATACATATTAAAATTTACAGAAAAATATGAAATACAGTAACAGAAAAAGGTGCTTGAACATTGACTGATAGACTTGACTGTCGACTTGTTTATTTAATTATATAGATAGAGGTTCGAATTATGTATGAGCAAAACATTAACTTTTAGTATCAAGTCGTGTCGTTACTAGAGCTTGACAAAAAAACGTACAATTGTCGACTGTAGGCCCCTTAAAATCTTTTCATTTTGCATCTGTAGTTTTAGCTTTCAGAGAAGAGAAAACAAGAGTGCCTCGCAGGAGTCCATAACTACGAATATAGTTCGAAGCACGAATGTTCGATGCATCGAAGTACAGTTACGGAGTTGCCTCGCGGCACGGCGCCCCTGTTTGCTCTCTACGGCGCCCCGGGGCGCCGCGGCGCACACTTTGGGAACCCCTGGCTAATATCAATTGAGCGTTGATGTGTTTCTTCTTCGACTTCATCGTCAACTGAGATCAAACGCAGAATATTTTAGAGCCTAGTTGACATGATTTAATAGGACTCAGTTTTCATACAAACTGTTTCACACAGCCATGTCCTACTTGTGAAATATTTTATTTGAATATTATTACTATTAGTTCAGTCATTCTGTTTTACTGTCCCCAATATAAAAGTAACAAACTTTAGAACTTATTAATTTGATTAATTTTTAACTTTCAATATTTGTATGAAAACCTCCAATTTTTTTAATTAGCGACAGTATAATAACACCATTGACCGGATGGTAATAATATTTATTTCAGTGACGAATACCACATTAATGATTAAAATGACTTGTATGGAAATAGAGTCGTACATAACGTTGCACCTAATTAATATCATCTTGTAAGCTTCTTTGTCAATCATAACGTTCGAGGTCAACATTAATTAACAATACAATAAAGGATCCTCCATAAAAGTCAAGGCTATCTTCATAGCATAGTAAACATACAACTATAACCGAAAGACGATATGTCAAAAAAAACCGGTGACTTTGTGCACTGTGCATTATTAATGGAGACCAATTACTATAGAACTATATTGCTTCATAATAGAGACGTCATCATCAGTCTTGGGGACACAGGCCTCCCCTTGCACAAGGCGGGTACGGGCCATGATCCACCGAGCGGGCTCAGTGGTGGAATTCACACTTCAATTCAAAGACTTTTGAAACGCACTTTTACTTTTCTGAACGACTTATGATATATAAGTATATAGTAACAGGTATTCATTAAACCTAGCTCAAACTGATACTAAGCTAATGTTAATCAAATGTCTACGTCATTTGTTACTGGTTGTGCCAACTCTGTTTTATGTTCTGTTCCTTTTATAACTTCATTGTCTGTCTTTCATAATTTTGCCTTTGTATTTTTTCTGTTTCTTTTTGTCACAGTCCTCTTGTAATCTACCACATATATCATTTTAAATATCACTATTTCCACTAAGTCTACCAGCCTTTTATTCAGTTCATTCTCTCCCTCGTCTATATTAAAATAAACGATTGCAGTAAATGGTTAGATAAATAACCTATGATGATTAGATATTTTTTTGCTGTAACCTTCGATAAACGAATTTAATATAATCGGTACTTCATTATTTGTTTTTGTTCAGCTTATCAAAGAAAGAAATAGGTAACAAATAAATAACAACAACAATATTACTAATTTTATCAAGGGCTTAACGCTGTATTTGTGTAACGAGTGTGCGAAGGAGCACTTTGTCATTTCAGTGCGAGTTCGCAAAACGAAACTTTTTGTAACATGAAAGAAAATAAAAAATAATTCAGTAAATAAACAATTGATATTCACCTAATTATGTCACTGTCGTATTGTGTCATTTAGCGTATAGTTAGGAAACAGACCACTTCTCGAGCAAGTGTTACAAAAAATGTGTTCTACCGCTTATGCAAGGGCTATCAAAATGTAAAAATGTTTCACTTATAATTGCAATAACGTGGACATCTTGGCGCAACTAATTGATCTAAAACAGTCGGCTGGGTTAGAGATTAGAGAGTTATAGTTATGTGGCAGTAAATAATAGAAATGTTTCTATTCTATGATTGAACCTGTGAAATTCGTATTCTTTGTCAAAAATGTTAAACTCAACATAACATGACAATCGGATTTGCCCAGCACTTTGTAGATAACTTATGGTCAGTTGTCGCCAGCTGCAGTAAAAATTGTGGCCAACTTTTTTTTAATTTACCTTTTAACCCACACTATAACTATAATAACTTATGTTTAGTGACATTTCATTCTTAAAGCCGGTGATGAGAAACAACGAAATTATTCCGGAATTTTATTGAAGGTTGAAATCTTGGAAGGCTTCGTGCAACTGATGATTACTCATACCTACATTAGTTTAGTTATAGATAACTAAGAATGTGAAACCACACGTGGTCTCGGTCCTCAGCATTGAAGAACGAAGAAGAAGAATGTTTGAGGCCATGTACCGCTTAGACGACTGTTCTATATATAACTTCCTACATATTTTTCAAAAGTGGACCTTCAAACTGTCAATTAGTCATATCGATTCCGGGGCGATGACTCTAAAGTTAAACCTAAATGAAACTCTCACGCTCTCCCATATACCAGATTTTGTACGAGTGAGCGGGACGTTACGTTTCGCCAAATGTGGCGACAATTTCCTATTAAGTAATCAAGAATCGAGCACACTTCCGAATGTCGACACAATATGATCCGTTCCGTCCATAAAGCCTCTTACTTTCACGCTGTTTATTTAGGTTATGTTTGTTTACAACAATTATAACAATGAACATAAAGTTTTCCACGCTTGTGTTACATTATACATCCTCGTGTGATAATGTTGTTCATAAAACACCCGGTAACAAGGAAACAAGGGCGTCTAATAGTATTGCCTACATTTCCACCGATAAGTAGTATTGCCCCCGCAAAATAAGACTGCCTCTCATCACTCATTATTTTTCTGAACTCTTTTCGTAGATACCTATTATTAATTATTGTTTAGATATCTGAAGTGGGCAAACAATGCACTTGACAATTTTTTTAATCAGATTTTTTGTCAGACGTGTCAAGGCTAGAGATGTGCGTGGTGGCGATGGTGCAATCGTACATACGCGCAGGCGCAGCCGCCAAGAGTTTTGAGTCCGTCCTGTATGAGGCTCTCCTGCTTAGGCACGATCTAGACTGGAATGCGTGGACCTAGGCACATGTCATGTAGGTCGTAGGTGCAACATTCATAAACTTGTTCTAAAGTAAACATACATATCTCTACTATACCGTAGAAAATAGTAAAGGAAGTTATGAATGCGTACAGAGCTTTTAAAAAAGTCCTATCTATGTATAGTCCTTACCTGATTACTGGACTTTCTCTCCAGAGTAATTTATATTTGTCCCACAACCACTGATCGAAAGGCGTAAGTCTGTGTAACTTTGTTATCCTGTTATAGTTGTTATATTTATCCAATGTCACCGTTGTCGGCAGACAGTCTCGTGAATCATTCTCTCATGATAAATTTAAGTAGATAATCGAGGTAAATCGTAATCGTTTCACCACACAAAATAATAGTAGGCTGCTCACACACTTGCTGCATTATTATAATCCGTACGAGATTTTGAGTGACCACGATTACGCAAATGTAGAGTGGATTGAACACGGGGACACCCCCTGCTAGATGGATTATTTGCTCAAGGTGCTGGTAGTGACTGGATGCGCTGAGCCGATGATCAGGCTCAATGGTGTACCTAGGGAGTGGCCTATGTTCAATATATGGCCAATAATGATGAATTAGTCATTAACGATTCAAAATATCGCGTCATTCCTGCTGTAGATAAAAACTATACAAGTTTGTCACAAGCAAAGTGCTAAGTAATTAATGGCATATTTTTCAAAAGCCATCTGAGGTGCAGAGAGTGGTAAATAATTCGTAAGTAATCTTCGTTTGCATCATTTCCTTATTTACTAAGACTGGCTCGGCAGCGACCTGGTTAGTCTTAAGTGCGCACTTATCTTATTTACAAGCTTACTTGACATAAAATGAAATAAAAGTTTTCCCTTAAAAAATAATATATGTATACATAAACTATTATAAAACAAGTTAGATAGAGTTCTTCTATCAGTTAGACGTCGAACCCTAACTTGTTTTACCTAGTAGACGGCGATAGGCCGCCACCCACGTTTGTTCACCAAATCAAACGGCGAAAAGTGGCAACTACCTATAATGAAGGTGATTCGTCTGTCTACCCCTTCGGGGATTATGGACGTAAGATTTATGCTTATGCTATATTTTTATTCAGACAGTGATACCTATGACGATAATTATTATGAAAAAAGATAATTATATTCAAAGACCTTTTATATTACCTACAGAAGGATACGTTAAAGGTTTTACAACGAGTTAAAAACAAGTAAGACCTAGTAATGACTATAATTACCCATCAACAACTATTGCCCACGCGAAAACAAAACTTTCTTTTCATGAAACTCATGTATTCTTCAATAGATCGTTAACTAAATTGAGGACAGACATGTATGTGTTTTTAACTTACTTAGAAATCTAAAACGTACGTAAATACGTATATGTATCGTACCCATAGAGTAAGCAACAAAAGAAAAGTTGTCTGTAAAACAATCGAAAAAATATTAAACCAAATTACCTACCTAAGTAACAACAGACAAAGCTATTATTATACTTATTTAACCTGGCTATAACTTAAATTATAAATCGGTAGCATTATTCTTTCGATGAATAACAAAGATAAAAGATGACCAACCTTTGTTACAGCAAAACAAAGGCAAATTATACACGTTCCTAAGTTATATATACTCGTATATACGAGTACCGGCCTATTTTAGAGTGATGGATATAATATGCATGATTTATAAATTTTTCATAATTTTTTTAATTTTTTTGAAATATTTCTTAGCTTAAATCAAAATACCCCATTTAGATAATAAATTCTTATTGAAATTGAGTATGTACAATAGCTAGAGCTAAGTAGTCATTCAGAATGCGACAAAGATAATAAATTGCAGTATTATTATACTGCAAAATAATAATTATAATCATAATTTTAATTGTATTATTATACTGTATTATTATTATTGGTGCTATTACAGATATTTCTGTACAACAGTTACATTAACAACTAAAATAAATAAAATCTATTAAACTATTTATATCTACTTTTCTATAACTTGCTGTTAGCTCTTCGTGTCCTATAGGTATGATCTAGAAAAAAATTTTCACCGATCTGTCTGCTAGGATTACTTACTTGTAGGTCGGCAATATTTAAAGAAAATCTGTTTTAGATTTAAAAATATATTTTTAGTCGATCTCATTATATAAATGTCTGTAAATAAAATACTGATTCCAACTGTACCACAGTTCACGCTCTTATAAAAATATTTAGGTACTTACTCGTACTTAACTTACTCCCAAATTAAATATTTCAACAGTTGATCTATGGATATTTTCAGTGTAATTTGTTTATGTTTTTAACAATAAACCGAAGTAAATTGATGATCATATAGCCAATGCTCTACACACGTATTTATACAACTGTTATTTACAAAGCCTGTACCTACATGGAAAATGTGGAACCAAAGCCTTGACGTCAGTCAGGTTTATCCATTTCGAAACTTTAGTACGTCGGTAAGTACCTACCTATTTACAATAAAGTAGACCAGTGTGTGAAATGGGGTAGGCAAAAAAAAACCTCAAGGGTCGAAGTGCCACTGGGGTTATTCCCGGCCCCCTATCATAAGATAAGATCACTAATGTTTGTACCTTTTCTTTGAGGAGGGATCTTAAAAAAGGAGGGTCGAAGGCTGTCCTCATGTAACGGACGGCTCCGTCGGAATCTCCGGTGGAACACACCAATGCCCCCTAGCACTTTCCGGGCAGGTGGAAGGTGTATGTTCCACCTCCTAGTTTCTCCCATCACAGCGGACAGTCATGGCACGCTTCCTCAGGGCAGCCAGCCAATGGCAGAGGCCAAGTACAGACACTGATACTCGTATATGGAATTCTCTCGATTCTTTGTATAGGAATTGTTTTTGGGTGCTATTACTGAATAGCTGAAAAAAACCCGTCACTGGACGAGAATTTTAAAGAAGCAGCAATGGCAGCAATTTTAAACATCGCTAAACCCCTCACTCTTTCACAATCTAGCATATTAGTAAATTTAAAGTTACAGATTTAGTTTTAGCTTTTCATTTTAGCGGCCACCATAGAATTGAAGCCAATGTCAACTCAATTTCAAACTGCAGAAATGCAAGTCGCAACGGACTTCGCAAGTAACCTATAGTTAATAAGTATGCAAGATACTCGTAAAACACACTCGAGGTCGACCGCTTTTTGAGTTTTTCTTATTTTGCTGCTCCCTGTCGGTTCGATAGGACCTTGAATTTCTGAAAGACTTTATCAGAAACTCTTTGTTCTGTAATATAAGTTATAACTCGTAACTTACGAAGAACTAGCTGCATTTTAATTTCATCCATTGCATCCAAAAATACTTTTGACCTTTACGTATTGACATAAAAGGTTTTGTTTACAGTACAGTGAGACTCCATGACCCAGAAAATAAATATTGATTGTGTTAGTTACATAACGTGTTTATGTTTATCATAACTTCAAATACCTCTCACCATAAATATATACCTATAGTTCAATAACACCTAAGTTTGAATTGGTAATGTAACGTTAACTTAGTAATGGATCTAATGCATGTAAAACGCAAAGTTCCGTTAATTTGATAAGTCATGAAGTTTCGTAATTAAATAAGGTACATATACTATAAAACACAAATCGGCTGTTGTATTACGCACATACATGAAATGAAAAAAAAAGAACGAAATTGAAAAAATGTAATTATTTTATAATTACCTAGATATAAAGATTTAATCTCTATTATTTAAAAGATTAAAGTGTGACATTGCAATGAAATAGGCTTAATGACTAGAATTAGACCTAAAATATTAGCCGATGATACCACACAACCGATACAATCAAATTGAACAAAGCAGTATAAATAGCGATAATACCTAATCCAACGCCTAATCTTTGTGTAATTAAACGGCACATATCTGATCGCTACATTGTAATGTTACGATAAGCTATAAAGGAGTAGCCGTTGTGCAACTTAGATAACAAAAACGCTCTCAGACGCATGTAACGACACCAGGTGTCTGACATGCTACATATGATTTCATCACTGTATGTATAATATATCGTTACTATAGTAGGTGTACGGTATAGTACCGGCGGCATTCAACCGTTCGAGGGTATACCTTCAACCGCCATCAACATAAGATCTCATTTTTTCATTTGCCGCCGCTATTGAATATTTCTTCGGGGGGCGGCGAGAGGGGGCGGATCCAGAAAAAAATGGGAGGAGGGATATCGGTTCTGAAATTAGGAAATAGTATGGTCGTATATTGTCAAAGGACGAGTCGAGCCTCGAACCTCTAGAGATCTTATGGGTTTTTGGACATGACCCGTCCCTTCCCTCTCTAGATCCGTCATTGAGGGGGGAGGCTTCTGTGGCTCTATTCACTTCCAGTCCACGGACAGAGTGGAGTCATCATCTTACTGTACCCTAGAATATTCAGACTATGAGTTTGAGCCTATGCTCCACGGTAAATAAAGAGACTAGACCTATGGATGCGTTGATGCGTATCCTATTATAATATGTATTTGCATTTTTTTAATTATTCATAATATCTAAGGCTCTTGTAAGTCGGAGGTTCTACAATACAATACAATACAAATATACTTTATTGCACACCCGGGACAAAAACAAAACATACAACATAAAGAGAGGTACAATACAATGTGCAGAAGACGGCCTTATCGCTTTAAGCGATATCTTCCAGGCAACCTTCAGTTCTATTATTGTGCCTTGTATTATGTAAATAAAACTTTGCATTTTCTTTTTTTTCAAGATTGAAAATAAAAACAAAGCTTAACGTTATGCATACGGCTTATTAGTCAATCAGTACTGACAATAACCAATGTACCTATGTGATGTTTATGATATCTTTTTATCATTTTTTGAAACTTTTTTCATAAAGATTATCCCAAAAATAATTTTATTAATAAAAAAAAAATATTTAATAAAAAAAATAACATAAAATTTATTTTTAAATAAATGTTCTCTCGCTATAATTATTAAAAATCTAATTCAAATTCTTAATATAATTAAACCATAAGAAATCATATCACGTGAATATACAGGGTGTAACATTAAGAACGGTCAGTATGGGAAAGCCACCTGAAGATACAAAATTCAATAGTAAGATCGTCACCTAAACGAGTTGAATGTTGTATTTTACAATGGTAGTCATTCGAAATGACTACCATTGACATACCATACACCTACTAAAATAAATTAAAAGATATGGAAACAATGCGTTTTATTAATTTTAAACATCACGTTTCATACTAACATTTATTCCTTAACACCTACACAGTCGATATCCAAATAGAAATAGTGTTGGATTTTTTTTTCAAAACAACCGGGTTCGATTCCCAGGCTGAGTACAGGTTTTTTTTAAATGTATGAATACAGTTTTTCTTGTAACTAAAATTGATGACATGGTTCCTAAGAACAGATGTTCGTATGTCTTATAGTTTCAGACTTTCCCATACTGACCGTTCTTAATGTTACACCCTGTATATAACTCAAATTAGAAAAATTAACAACTAGATAACAGTAAAAGTTAGATATTTTAGGTCAGGTAATATGAGCGTAATAAAATAAACAAAGTAACCAACCATCTGTAGCTAAGCAGTCACATTTTAACGTAAATGCAAAACAAATGAGAATATTATGGTAACTTAGATTAGAATGCATCTGTTGTCACATCGCTACATTAGATCAGATAAATTAGGTAGGTACTGGTGAAGAACCGTTGAGCAATCTCGGTACAATGACTTAGTCTTAGTCAAGCAACTAAGTATCAAGCAAGACATTCCTTGTTCATTTGCAACTTATTTTTTTATTTTATAAATTTCAAAAACTCATTCATTTACAGTTTCATTTCACCTTTCATATGTAAGCTGAATTATTTACATGTCACGACTATATATTGTTTAAAAATATTAAACATATTCTTGTAAATTACCTACCTAAATTATTACGTACCTATCCCTATCCGTACAGTACACAGTACATATTACAAATCATATCACAATTCGCATATTGCAACAATAATCTTAACAACGTAGTATGTAATATTCTTGTACCATTGATTACCTATGTAATATATGTATGTATTTTGAGTCACGATTCTAGTCACGGTTTCTACCTATATAAAAAATCCTATCTGTATTGTTTCTGTAAAATCTACACTATGTTATGTTAACTCCCCTTATTGCAGACTCTTCCTTAAAAGCATGCATTTTGTGTTCAGTTTTGCATGTGCTGCAAACAGATACAAGTAACCCTTTCGCATCCCTTTCGGTCCCTGATTCTAATCTAGTGTTCTTTTCTTCTTCTTTTCAGCCTATCGTAACCCATCGTTGAGTATAGGCCTCTTCATGTGTACGCCATTCTTCTATTTAGGTCTCTAGCCGTTCGCATCCACATCCAATCTCGTGTTAGTCCTCAGTAACTCTAAAATTATTTATTCTTTCACAGGCATGGAGCTGCTGAGAGACCTGGACTTCCCTCTCACTCCTCTGCTCACGTGCTGCGGTTTCTTCATCATGTACCTGGTCGAGGAATTGGTCCACATGTACATCCACTACAGGGAGCGAAAAAATGGCCAATCCTCGCCTCTGGTCAGGAACCTCAGCATCCGACGGAGCAAAAGGTCTAACGGCGACGAAAATGGAGTCAAAAGCGTGACTAACTCTACCGCCGACCTCGTGGAGCAGGATATGAAGAAAGAGGTAGGATCTTTTATATTCATTTTATATTTTTTTCATGTTATCTTAGCGTAGGTAAGTAGTTTTCAATAATTAATAACTTTTTAAAACATGGTACAAGAAGATCGGTAATTTGTATCAGTATACAGTATAATATATTGTATTTATATAAAGTGTGTCTATAAATAAATCATTGTGCTTCATCGCCTTTGAGAACATAACAAAAAAAGTATATACAGGCATGAAATACTTAGTATATATAAAAATTAGGGAATACGAATGTAATTTTGAAAAATTTGAAACAATTTTTTTTATTGATCTCAAAAAAAATACGACATTATATTTTTATTTTGGAATATTCATTGTTTTGATGATCATTATTTTTGCAGAAACTAAACTTAATTTTTAAAAAACTCAAACGCGCCTCTCTATGGTCGTGACGTCAAAGGTCATGTAAACAAATGTTTTGCTAGTATGATGTTTACGTGATTTATTTGATTTATCAAGTTTATTTTGTATTAACAAAAACCTTGTAAAAATCGATATATTCAGTGAGAAATATAACGAATTCAGTTTTGTTTACATAACCTTTGACGTCACCAGCAACGCGGGAAATGGCTGCCATTTGAATTGATGTATCGAAACTTTTTTTTTTGATAAATAGGTAATTTTTAGAAAAAAATACAGTTCAATAAATCGCTTTATAAAATAATTAAAAATGTGCATATTGCCTATTGTTCTGTCATCGATTTCGAAATCGATGTAAGATTCTTGAATCTTACTAAATATCGAAGTACACCTATACCTGTAAGGATTACTTGCAAAAATTACAAAAACAACTTTTTGTAGGACCATCATGGACACTCACACCACCATAGCCACATGCCAGTGAATACAGGCGACGACGTGACATCCGCTCTCCGTGGTTTACTCATCGTACTGGCTTTGTCCATCCATGAGCTATTCGAAGGTCTGGCTGTTGGATTGGAGTCCAGTACTTCTCACGTGTGGTGAGTAAAAAATGTTACATCTATGGAGGCTTTATTAATTTAGTGCTGCCATCTACTATCAAGTAGTAGTATTATTTGGTCATGAGATATGACCCTATAAT
Source organism: Hofmannophila pseudospretella (assembly GCA_947369225.1). Classification (NCBI taxonomy): domain Eukaryota; kingdom Metazoa; phylum Arthropoda; class Insecta; order Lepidoptera; family Oecophoridae; genus Hofmannophila; species Hofmannophila pseudospretella. The sequence goes on along the minus strand of OX376330.1, from coordinate 7,179,166 downwards.
ATTATAGTACTGCTATTTGACACTAGATGGCGGTGTAAACATGCAAACCCACCATTCACAATATTTACGGATATGACGTCATAGAAATTGCGAAATGTGTATTGGGGGATTTTGATTCGTACTGATTTGACAGAGCGGGAAATTGATCGCATTTTGAATATTGTAGGTACCTACTATTAATTCCTTTTGCTTCCGGTTGTGTATTATTATATTTTCTATTTTATGATATTTATGCACATTCCGTTCCGTCCATCACATTATATTTCGTTTGGTTCGTTCAGTGTACCGAGATTATTAGAATGAACGGACACTTAAAAAACCTAGAATATTTTTTTCATTAAATAAAAAATTATAATATTGTTTCAGGTACATGTTGGGCGCAGTTTCAGCTCACAAGCTAGTAATTGCGTTCTGTATCGGTGTAGAACTGATCGCTACCCGCACCAAGACTTGGTTGTCCATAGTTTACATCACCACATTCGCCATAGTTTCGCCTATGGGTATCGGCATTGGTATGCTCCTGGTTGGAGGCGAAGGAGCCACGGCCGCGGGAGTGTACTCCGTGGTTCTGCAGGGCCTGGCATCAGGAACCCTGCTTTACGTCATCTTCTTCGAAATCTGGAAGGGCGAACGTTCCGGAATACTTCAGTACCTGGCCGCACTGATCGGTTTCGGCCTCATGTTTGGTCTGCAGCTTCTGAGTAAGTTCCTATTGGTTTTATATTATCGTTGATAGTAGAATATATAATAGGGCCATTTCAACTCCCATCCACAGCCGATAATAATGAAAAGGCTCTCCCATTCACTCGCCCGCCTACCAGAAACTTGTACATTATATACAAAGGATGTAGACATCGAATAAATGTTACCAATGAAAATATTTCAGGGAGCTCTGCATTGAATTTTTTATAGTCACTTAAATTACTAACAATATTAAAGTCTCAAAAATAAATTATCTCTGTGCAGCTTCACGTTTTTTAAGAACATTATTAAGAACTGCTAAGGAACCCTAGATAGAGAACTTGTAATTTTTTTTTAATAATGGCCTTTGTTGTTGTGTTTTATGGCACAATAATTCCGCCAATTCACGTTGTAAGGGAGACACAAATAATTATTTATTGTTTATTTTTGTTACAGCCGGCCACGCACACAGCCACGGAGATGATTGTGGAGACCACGGCCACTCACACGACAAATAAATCTAGTTAGCATTAATTAATTTTAAAATTGTAATGAAACAGGCCTCCTCGCAACGTTCTACAAATATTTCTAAAAGTAACAGTTCTGGACAAAGAAGATTCTTATGTGATAAAAACGTGAAACGCGGTTTTTAGTGAACAGGAAATAATATGAAAAAATATTCTAGTCATCCATCACACTATCATAGGACTTCTTCTTCTTCATTGTTAAGTTTTTGCTTGTTAAATTAATTGAATGGTAGTGCTGTTCAAAGTCTATAAGATCCATTAGATTCGTTTAAAATAACGTAACTTGATTTAATTTTTGTTACATTTTTATGTGACAATCTTTCCATTTATATATTATATTTTACAAGAAAATATTTTTTGAAAAAAAAATTCTTTATCTGCTTAATATTATTTTCTGCATTTCAAGAAACCTCATATAGGTATCACAGTTTTGTACTTGATGTTTGTTGCATAAGTCAACACACATCTTTAAATATTGGTGACCATGAATTTTCAGTATAGCCTATACGTACAATGTACATATTTGAAGCCTTTAAGTATGTACGTACAATGTACATACTTGAAGGCTACTGTCGTACATGTCCACCTTGGCACCCGCGTGCAAAACCGATTATGCCGCCCCCCTTCTCTCTTTCGGAGCGAAATTCCCGTTAATCCAGTGCGCACCTTGTACCCAGCTAGCGACCCGAATTTGAAATGTTGTTGTTGCGAATGGATGGTTAGATAGAGAGCTATCACAGGATGCTCGAATCTGGCATGAATTATTTGATTAGAGGGCTAGGGCGGAAGCGAGCTTGAAATTTCAGCGCGGATCCGATGCCGTTGATGTGTCTAAATTTAGAAGGCTAGGGCTGGCAGTGATAAATGAAAGAGTTTGATTTGAACATGACAAGATCGCTGTATTTGCCGCCCCCTGGACGTGCCGCCTCGTGTGGTACACGCCTTGCACGCCCGCTTGTGGCGGGCCTGTATGTACAGTCTATGTCCCGAGTTTTTTTGACCCTCTCCCTGATACTGATACTTCAGCTGGGGTCAGATAGTTGACGGAACAGACTTTACCTTATTATACATCGGTAACTTTAATTAATTTTTCTGAAGGTGTATATTGCTTTGAATTTCAAAAGTACCTACTTGTATGCAAAAACTAAAGTGTCAACCGTTATAGATTCATAGGCTAATTTGAATTCACCTGTATATTTTAGTAGTTATCTGTCTGTGATATTATAAAGAAGGGGCAGGTGGTAGGCCACACGATTCTAAATAAGTACAAACTACTTGCATAATTAGTTTGTTCGATTGTATGTATCTACTTTATTTATTATACTAAGTGAACTATTGTAAATAACTTTTACATTGTTTGTAAATAAATTATGTAAAAAAGCTCTTTATTTAATTTACTTCCCGAGTTATTTAGACGAATGGATGAGATGTACCTATTTATGTCAAAAGTGTAATCAAAAGATGAGAAGTAACCTATATACCACATACCTAGTTATTCGAGATCGTTTAGGCATAATTCGATAAATAAAATCAAGATAAAAAGACACTACATCTGTCTCCTACTACTAATACTGTGCGATAAATCCCGTATGGGAAAAACCTTTAAAACATATTATGAGGTACTTATGAGCGTCTTCACGTACTTACCATGAAAATAATACTGAATTACTTTTGCTGTACAGTGGAGGTCAGACAGTGGTTACGACTGGCAACTTACACAGTCGCAAATTTCTCTAAAACTACTGAATTAATTTAAATGTGCATTCACTAGCTACATAGTTACATAGATTCTGCCACTAGCTACATAGATTCTGAAAGCCGGTGAAAACTAAATATGTTTTCACCGGCTTACAGAATCTATGTAATAAATTCAGTAGTTTCAGAGAAATTTGCGATTGTATAAGTTGCCAGTGGTACAAAAAACATTATGACCATCTAGAAATCAAAAAGTGCGGGGAGCATAATTGCAAAAAAGGATGTGACGTCACATTTGAGCAATCGATCATGCGTTCCGTTCTTCAATCTAAGAAAATTTAAAATTAAACAAACAAAAACATAATTCTGGCTTCTTCCCCGAATTTCAAATTTGTAAAACAAAAATATTATGGTATTGTTTAATACGTCGAATCTATTTTTTTTCAATAAAAATGTAGTTTAGCAAAGCATAAGTCGTGCATGTTTTGAATGAAACGAAACGCAGCAATGAAAAAAAAACGAACAACAAAAAAAAATACCACAAAAAAAATAGTTTTCCATTTTCCACTTGTTTTCCATTCCATTCTGCCCTAAACTCCGCCTTTTCCCATCCTTTTTCACGTTGTCCATAGAAAATTAGTTAACGCTAGTGCTCTATACCCGCACACGTACAGTTCGAATACGACACTCAAAGCAAGCAAAAGGTAAGTGAGCAGAATTCTTGGAAACTTGTTGTTTGTTGTGTAATTTATTTGTTAACTAATTCAGTCGCAAGTTTCGCAGAAATGGTAATTTAATGTCCATAGAAAGTGAATCGTCGCGTCGCATGTGATATAATAAAGTTGAAAGGTGAAATTTGTATAACAGGTAGATAACCTTGCGCATACCTAGTTCTAGGCAGGGGCGGCAGTCGCTCGCTAACGCCAATAGAAAGTTATTCAACTGCTGTTAGTTTGTAGTTAGTTTCTCTACAGCTGCCGCGCTTGTCGGCCGTCCGTGACATTGAGATAATAGCTATGAGTTTGTTAGTCGGATCCAGTGTCTGTGTGACGGCGCTTCCTGATGGTAAGTTGAATATGAAAACAGTTTTGAATGTATTATTAGTACTGATATACAATAAATATGGAATCACTATCTAAGGAAGGGCTAAGTTTATTGGCTGTATTGTCACTGAAACTGTTGTTAACTAGATATTAATTGAAATTTACAGGAGAGCACCAGCACCGTTCCCTCGCTCGCAGGATGTCGGCGCCCGGACTCACGTCGGAGGCTCAGCTGCGGTACATTTTGCAGTGGTTCGGAGAGTTCAGCGAGCTGCAGAGGGAGGACTTTGTACCTATTCTGGCTGCAGCTAAAAGCGGCAAGCCGGACCTTTTGGCTGCAAGTCTTGCCAGACTCTCATGCCAAGACAAACCTGTCAGCTTGTTTCAATGTCGCGTAAGTATAGTTTTAAATTGTACATATTAAATTATCATGCTTTGCTGTTGAAATTAAAGGTACTTTTTCAATATCATGTTTAGTCCCTACTTTATTATTAGTTTTTCAACTTTCTACTTCAAACTGCTGATATATGAATGTGTCTATGATACAACAGCTAGCTATATTTACATGGTCAACAAGTCTGTCTTTACGGCTTATTATTTATAAACACTGGTTTAGTTCTGGCATTAAGATGCAGTTATGCATCAATCTAAATGATGTAATATGCCATAATTACTGTACAATAGTACAAAGGCATGGTCTATTTATTGCTATTAACAATGAATATCTTTTCAGATCAAATTATTCAATGAGTGGTATCCAACTTGGGCTGAGGAGGAGCAGGATCGATTGGTTAAAGGTGTAACAGAGATGGACCCAGATTTTGGGGTGAAATTGCAAGAAATGCTCATAAACGGTCCTAAGGTCAATGGAGACTTAAATGGCACCAATGACATTCACTCTCCTGACATTGAAGAACTTGAAGAAACACACACACAGAGCAATGAAGAGCCAAATGCAGATGTTATCCCTGAAGAAACTGTAGATGAAGCCGTACCACAAGATAACATTCCAGTTGAAATAGCTGCTGCATCCTAACATGATGTGAATGGCAATTATGTGACACCTTATCCACAGCTGTTTTATTCTATTTATCTGTTTAGTGAATCTCTTAGGCTTATTTAAGAGCAAGTATTCGTAACTGTAAGATATTATTCCTTTCAGTGGCGGATCCAGAGGAGGCTAGAGGTCATGTCACCCCCCCACCTGTAAGATCCCAATAGGGCGCGACGCTTTGTCCATTTTTAGTACTAAAAAATTGAAATTGAAAACGTTTATTTAGCGCTGTAAACACCAGAATATAGAACACAATACAGAAGTATACAAAGTTTAATACATGCAGCACAGAACATCTGGTGTGGTACAGTGCCAAAAAGGGTACACCAGCTCAGCATAATGCTGAGGCAAGCCACAACGCTGATTTTCAGCTGGCCCCTCAGTGACTGCATGGACGAAGAAAGCAACAGTGTGTGCGTGTTGTGATGTATGAATGTGTTTGTATTATATTTGCTGATTTCAGTAACCGATGGTCCCACCAAAAAAATTCTGGCCCGCCCCTGATTCATTTTGGATTTTTACAGATTCACACTACTTTCTAACTTAAGAAACTGCTTTATAGATCAGTAGTAGATTTATAATTGGTTGCATTCATTAACATTCCAAGTGTTAATTGTTTCATTCCACTTTTTAGGCAGCTAATGAAATCATATCAATTAAAGTAGGTTGTAAGAATGTTGTAGGTAAAGTCGGAACCAATGGAACTTGTTCATAATGTAAACAAACCTATCTAAAGATTTATCACATTAGACGATCACCCATAGTTTAATTCATGTGGAATTAACTTTTTTCGTATTCTGAACTACATTATACGGTAAAATAATAATATATGGATAATTCGTCCAACCATCGACATCGCTATTAAGAACAAATTCCATTGGACCTGACTTTATGTCAGTCTACTTATCAGTTTGAGTTTTACATATTTATCATATTATAAAATAATTGTTTGATGTTATGGAGTAGAAAGTAACTTTATGATATGACTGATATTTGATATAAAATTGTGTAATTTGTATTTATCTCCTAGTTTAGTTAATATCCAAACATTAATATTTTTTTTATGTATAACTAAACCCGCATTTGACCTCGATCTCGCCTGATGGTAAGCGACGATGAGGTCGACGATGGAGCATGCGGGTCTAGTAAATGCCTATTCACTCTGGCCTTGAAGATCCCAAGGTTGTAGTTTTCGGGAAATACGGCTAAGGAATGGAACAGCCGGAAGGCTGTTCCATTCCTTAGCCGTTCGCATAATGAACGAAAAAGCAAATCGCTTCGTACGAACAGATGGGATATCAACAACATAAGGATGGAACCCCTCCCCGCGCCTGGTAGTCCGAAGGCGGAATGAAGATGCTGGAATTAGGTCAAACATTAAATTCCCATTTGATGACTATTTAAAAGATAGACAAATATATGAATGGACTCCATACCTCAAAGTGCAACGTACAACTCGATTTCCATACAAATTATTTTTCACATTCATATCTTACTTGTGGTATATTTTAATGGAATATTGTTTATTATAAGGTGATGACCTTCATACATATGTTGTTTTCATACAGATGGTTTTCATACATATGTATATTGAAATTGAAAATGATACATAATCACACTAAAGTGTATTATTTGTGTATTGTATAACTGCATGATTAATTTGATGGTAATAATAATTCAGGAAAATATTGCACAAATACGGCATTAACGTGTAAAATCATTTGTATGGAAACAGAGTAATAATGTTGCACCCGAAGATAGTTGGAATGTTCCTATTACAGAAGAAATGGTTTAAGTACAAAAATTAAAATTATGTGCCAAGTCGTAATAATGAGTATTCTTTTGTGTAAATAATATTCTTTATTTTCATAAAATGTTAATATATTTTTATCACAAATATTGTCAAAACCACACACGTGTCGTATGGTAAACAGTTTAATGGTATGGGACAGTATTGATGATAGAAAAGTAAGGTGCTGGAGAAATGTGACAAGATCATGAGATGTATGTAACTAGTTGAAGGCCATTTTAGACCTAATTATTTATAGTTTATAATTTATTTACGTATTAAAACTTTATTAAACATAGAAAGTCTATTATTGTTTATATCACAATTATTTTGCAGCGATAGGTAAAGGTTTGTACTTCAAATACAGCAATATGCAATGATATTACACTTTATAATACAACTTAAAATACAAGGTTTCATGGCACTTATAGGTAAATAGCGTAGTTATTTATAGTCCGTTTTTTTACTTGGTTGGTAAAGGTAAACAAACTTAGGTATTTCAAGTTCAACAAAAAACTTAAAATGTCAGTGTAGCAGACAAATTATTTTTTGCTACACTAGTTTACCAGATCTGTCTTAGATACTAATTTTCCTACATTAATCTCAATGTATCAGTCAAATGTACAAACAGCCTAGTTTAGGGTCGTAACTTGGACTGTAGCCAGTCTATGTACGCGCCCACGCGAGTGTAGACTCCTGGCCAGCCAGGGGTGCCACACGGCGAGGGCCCGTAGGAGACCACTCCGACGGCGAGCCAGTTGTCCGCCGTCGCGGCCCTGCCCATGAGGGCCCCTCCGGAGTCCCCTCGACAAGAGTCCTGCCCTGCGTTGCCGCCGGCGCACATTTGCTTGTTTATAATTTGCCGCCCCACTCTATCGAACACGTCTGAACACTCGCTCCTAGTCACCACTGGTACCCGCACTTTGAGCTTCACGTCTGATTCTGAACCTGAAATAGATTAGGTACACTTCAACTTCACAACACTTAGATGTGCACTGGATAGGGGTTTGACCAGATATCCGGATACTGAATATCCGGCCGAATAGATGGTACAGAGAGGGCTGATATGTTAGTGTTTTTACATCAGAATCTAAAACTGATTGAATTTGAATATTGAATAACCTTGAATGAAACATAAGCAGTACCTAAGTTTCATTATGCTTATCAAATATTGTTTACTAATAACTGTCTGCTATACTGTTGATTTTTTAATATTTTTCTTAATACTGTGATTTGAAAAAGTAAAGATAGGCAAAGTTAGATGAAAATGAAATGAAAGATAAGTTATCGGTATTTTATCTTTGTCAATATAATGATAACTGTGTGAAATAAACTTATTACTTACTTACTACAACTTTATTGTAACTGTAGATACATTCCAAAGTAAGCTGTTCACGATTGCAAGGTGAACCGCATCCTGCCATACACCGACATTACTCAAATACTCATAGTCCTTTGGTGCGGCAGTGTGAAAAAGCCATTAATTTATATGTATAATTTTTTTCGATAGATAATTATTTAGTACAATGCAACTTACGTGATTCAGTTTTACCCCAGCCGGCCACCTCCATGACAAATCCATCGAAAGAGCTCTGTTTCAAGTCGTTACTAAGAGGCAGGCAGATTGGCTTGATGAAGTCTGGAAATAGAAGCAATCTTTCTTAGTCCAACATTCTGCATATTCATCAAAATAGTATGTAGGGAAATATACACTACTAGCGTATAGATGTAGATCGGTATATCTAGTTTGCGTGACTCAACATTTGGAGGTCTGTCTTGGTGTTGTTTACAATCATTGGTCATTTTATGCGTGCTCACCATTGCTCTACCTCTAACTGAGAGTTCTTGTCATGTGGTTAGTCCCATTTTTGTTGTTCAAGTTGCCCGTAGGCCTCTAATTTAATTAAGTACTTTTATTGTCGATTGACAATAACCAAATCCGACCGTCTGTGATAACATGCTCTCCGAAGACCTAGCAGTCGCTTGGTTCTGACCGCGATCAACGTTTCTTAACTGCTTGATCAGTTTAATCATCACTTTTTTGGTTAATAGCCCCCTTGTCCTTTCGAACTATCGATCGATATAAGATCAATTCCAACAAAAAGAATTTTAGTATGGGAGCCGTCCCAAGTTTATATAATATGTAGCACATTGAGTGATACTTATATCAAATGAGAGATCTAACGAAATACGTTGTCTATCTCTGTCCTGGGTTTACAACTTTGCCGCCATAGAATAAATTGAAGATCTTCGTCAAAGCTTTCATTATTTATTATTATTTATTTAAGTCAGACATAGTCCATACAATATATAAGTTAGTATATTATATTACTTAAAGCTATGTTAGTAAAAAAAATATATAGAAATAATACCAAGCCCATGGTACCGACCCCAAAGCACTGGACGACTACTTCGCATTGATATGCAGGAATATCCAGTGCCTCAGGATCGGGGAGTCAGGAGACTCGGCAAACGTCAACAGGATGCTGTTGGGACTGCTATTTACTCGGTGCATCAGGGAAGCAACCCTTTTTCGTAAAATTGCGTGAAAGCCATCCACGCGGGCTTCTGCAAACATCCCCGATGCACTTCAGTATTTCGGCAGCCCCATCAGCATCCTGAAGGCGTTATTATATTGGATCCGCAGGGCATTAAAAGCCTTTTTGGTATAATTAACCCACAGACTGCACGTGTAAAAAGTCTGACAATATGCCTTAAAAAGGGTCTTTTTGACTACTGTCGTACAACGTGCAAATCTGCGGGCCAACATATTACATCTAACTGTCAATGCCCTGCGTTCCCTCTCGATATCCTGATCGTCGGACAATACGTCATTGACCACATGGCCCAGGTACTTGAATTGCGAGACCACCTTCAGGACTGTGCCACTGAGCACCACCGGCGGTATATGAGCAGGTGCTTTGTTACGCCCTCTGAAGACCAGCAGTTCGCTTTTCTTCGCATTGTACCTGAGGCCATGGGTCTCTGCGTATGCCTCACACATGCCCACAAGTTTTCTAAGATATTGATTGATAAGTATATTGATTATATATCAATCAATGTGTTTCACTCTTGGTACAAAATGCCCAATATTCTTACTTACCAGTAAATTCAATGTTCCGCGAGAGCCTCAGCAGAGCGATATCGTTGTGCTGGTTGGAGTCAGCGGGGTCGTAGTCCTCGTGCGCAATAACCTGCTCCACGGGCACATCGAGGACCGGGCGCGCGCAGTCGTCTACCACACAGTCGGTGACGCTGGAAGTGTTCCATTCACCAAGGCGGACCTGTGAGCTAACGGAGTTGTCACACATGTATTAGTCAGGAGAAGAATTTGGCTTTGGGACAACGTTGTACGAAACAGGCGCATAGCCGTCGATTACCACGTATCTATGTTGCTGGACTTGCTGGTTATCATCAGGTTATCGTGTTCACGTGTTCTTTAACGTTCGCTTATTACAATTGGCTGAATTCATTCAACGATTTAACCGACTAATTAGACGGGCTTCTGTTTATTAACCAGCCAGCATATGGATTCACCCGCCGCGTACGCTCGCCTCGCACAACTTTGATCTTTGATGTCTGGCGGTTAGATAACAAAAACGAAGTGGGTGTTCTTTTGAAACCTGGACAGTTGTTAGTGTCATTGGTGGTTCTCGTAACACTCAAAATTTTAGATAGGTACGAGTATATTGGGTATTTCTTTACGCAAACTGTTAAAGATGTGAGATAGTTTCCTCGCTTTTTGTATATAAAGAATACTTCGGTTGTTGGGATCATGTTTCCACAATTATACACAAGTGATCCTTTATGCGTGCATATGAAAGATTACTTACAGTTGAAATTAAATGCTCTCAGCGCGAATGTTACTAAAATCAGTTTTGTTTAGAGGTAGAGGCGACTTAGAGCGTCGGTGGCGTCGTGGCTAGGACGTCGGACTCCCATGCGGGAGGTTCGAGTTCGAAACCATGCAATGTCATGTTCCAATTAGTTTTTCGTTTTTTTCCAAAGACTTACCCACTGCTCTGACGGTGAAGGAAAACTTCGTGAGGAAACCTGCACACTGAGATAACCAGTGTGTAATGCGGAAGGCAATGTCAAACCACCCCATTAAATGTACCACGAGAGTCGTTCTATGTGATTACTTCCTTAGAATGATCACGACCCTCAGAACTGAGGAATACAACTTAGAAGATGAGGAGTCGATTTTACTTACAGCCTCCAATTTGAAGGCAAATCTTGTCCCTTGACGCAGTGCGCGGCTGTCAAGACGTATCTTGACGATATTAGCACACCTCCACAGTAAAAACCCCATCCCTGAGCTGTAAAATAAATAAATCGAGTACAACTATAAATACCACACTATAATGAGACCAATGGAAGCAATTTTAGCTGATATATTGTGATCTGTAGGCGAAACGCTTGTGAATGGCTGCAGAGAACCGAACCGGCGCATGTAGTCCAGGCCTAAGGCTAAGGCTTTCCCCACTCTCCCCACAGAAGTCAGCGCCTCGTGATTGGCTGCAGCGAATCGAACCGGCTCATGTAATTCCAGCCTTAGAGTAAATAGAAAGACTAAAATGCACCCAGTGGCGGATATCTAATAAAACCCTGTAAGATCCCTATAGGGCGCGAGTCTCGAATTTACTCGTATATACGGCCATATCAGATGATTCGGCAGTCATAGTTCTACCGTTCAGTTAATGAACGTCTTTGACAAATGTTAAAGGAACTTACGTTTATCATATCGCAACAGCGCCATCCATGGATGCTCGTCGATGTCTGCCTGGGTTCCGCCCACGATCCTGTCATTGTTCTGGATCCCACACACGCGGTTGTCCGGAAGCAGCCGGTTTCCATTAGTCCTTTCTCTAACAGGATTCTCAGGGAATGGTGTGGAGCTTCCGACATCATTATTACTATACTGTAACTGTGGAGGGCAGCATATCTGAAAAAATATTGATCACCTATTAAAAAAACATATAAGTTAGTAGTAGTAGTTTAGTAAATAAAATAGGATACTTCGAGTTATAATTTAATTTCACCACGGTCGGTGGTGAAATGAGACACTTTGGGGTAATATTTCATCAGTGGTAGTGAAATTGGGGTGGTAAGATGATCCGGAAGGGGCTTTAGGTACAAACTAGCGAACATGGCAGCGAATTTAGGACCAGAATGTAATTGGAAGGCCTATGTGATGTACCCACCATAGGTTGTTCACCCTGGAAGCCACAGTGTAGAGATCGAAGGAGACGAGTGAGCTGCGGGGTGGCTCCTTGTTGCAGCTGCGTGTACAGCCCGGTGCAGTAGTTCAGCAATATGCAGTCCACGCCTCCGTTGCATCGCTCTGTAATCACCATTTTGAAATAGTCAGACAGAACCCTTTAGCTTTATAAGTATTCGCAGTGTTTCTTTTGAATTTTATCTCTACTTGTGATTTTGTTTCGGGTTTAGTTTGAACTAGACGCTTGTATCAATATTTCTAAGAAACTATGTACGTCATCGTCAGTCTGTGCTAGCAGTAAGATCTATACTTACCTTACATATACCTTGTATTGTTTGTTTAAGAGCCCGTATCCTTCTACTACTGGATATTGACTTCTTCTAAGACAATGCTACATCATTTGGTCTTTCGCTTTTCTCCTCCAATCATCACAACCGTTGGTCGGTTTCTTTAGTCGGTTGCCTAGCTTAGCTACTTTAGTGCTTTGATAAACAATGGCGAATCCAGGGGGGCTAAGGGGGGCAGCCCTTGTAAGAACCCACAGAGTACTATATATAAGAACCCTAGAGGGCACAAAGCGCGACTCGCTCTTGACCATTTTAGTACTGTCTTTTCTGGATCTGCTGCTGTTGAGAAACTATATGTTAAGGAGAATCTCGTATCGTGTCGCAAATCGTTGTTTCAAAGCGGTACAGTCCCTCTTACACGCGTCACACATATATTATTACTGTTCTGGTAAATTTTTATCGTTTACCTAATCAATATATTATAGGTATGTATATTACGTATGGGGTACGTATCTATCTTAATGAGATTTTTTCCTGTTTGTGATATTTTCACTGTTTGAATTGTTAGTGGTTAAAGGTCATTCATAACATAAACATAAAATAACATTCTCTACGCATAAAATATGTGTATTGTATAACAGTTACTTTGCAATAAATATTGCATTAGGATTGTTTTTTGTTAATTGCATGATAATTATAATCTAATGGAAAATGTCATTACTGTAATGGGTAAATGCGTTGCGTTTATCTGCAAAATTACCCAGATCTTTTCTATAGAAGCACCTAGCATTGCTAGGCTAGGTAGGTACCTACCTACTATGTTATAGTATGTTGTAAAGTGGGTGTCTATATAGGACTGTTTGTAACTTGTTTTTTTATTTACAAGATGCTTCTACCTTAAACTTACTACTTGAACTCGTATAAGTCGAAAAAGTAAAGATACTACGTTTATTTCTAAATAAACGTAAAAGTTGAACCGAAAATCAAAGAGTTCAATAACAATAGGTATACTAACTGGAACGTACGAGTATATATCTTTAATCATAATATTCGAATAGGTTATCATATCAGTAATTTAAAACATATACGTCTTAAGGTAAAACATTTACTTACGTCCAGCCACTATTGATATGGTCACTGCTAATATACCGGCGATGACAACCGTTACAGACAGGATCTTCATCTTTACAGTTATCTTGTTTAATTACACATTTAAAATAATTACAACGTCGTAGTCTACTGGTCAGTAGAGCCCGCGCGCGACTGATGATGATAGCTCAAAACCGGCCCTCACTGCGGCCGGAGCACCTAGCTAAAGGTTATCAACACAACAACAAAATACGAGTATTTTTTTGAAAACACTGAGCGTCGCTTCATACCGCCGCCGGTCTGTGTGTTTTAATTACGTACAGCTCATCTCTACTCGGGATTTTCCTTGTTTCGCACGAACGGCCCGTCCACAGGCCGAGATCTAGAGGGGTTGGAAAGGGGACGGGAGGGGTCAACTTCATCGACGTACTACGGCACCTATTAACTGTGCTATTAATTAAGTCTCACGTAGGTATAGGTTACTGTTCTAGAATTTTAAGAAAAAAATGACGCATGGTATGGTGAATTTCGTGGCTTAACTTTTGTTTGGGAAAGTTTTTACAAAGCTGAGAAATCCTGTATGTAGCGACGGATTCCTGGTTACATACACCAAGTAGTACCACTGGTGGTACCAGTCTTTCATCGGTATTAATGTCATAGGGAGGTGGCGACCCCTACTTTTAACTCTATTTGCATCCGTGGACATGACATGATGGACATGTTAATAGGTCGTATATACGTCGTATTATACGTTACTCGCTTATATTGTGCAAACTCAACAATTTTATGCAATAATTAACTTACACTGAATGCAAGATGAAACATTATATTGTACGTATGCAAGAACCTGTTCTGTACCGCAACCGAGGAAAATCCCTAGGAACTCAGCAGTAGCAATGCAGCTCAGATGTCTAGACGGAAATTTTTAAGGAAACCACTTAAAATATGCATTAATATGTTTTTCTCGATTATCCTTATTTTACAGTGCACAAAATTCCCAATTTTCAGATTGTTATGTCTAGTGAATCTTTACATCAAATAAGAAAACATACATTCTTAATTATGTAAATATGACTTTAAAGTATCATTCGAAAAGCGGATTTAGTTTATAATATCACCATGATAGTCAACGACCCCAATTAGGGAATTCCCTGTTATGTGGAAACAGAACATTTACTTATATCCGGAATCCAGTATTCTCTAGCTATTTTTCCTTTGGATACGTTCGCTCAAAATTATCAATTGGTTTCCGATGTACATCAAATTATGCTACAAGAGTAGGTAAGGGTTAAGGTAGGTTCATCAAAATGGTCGCCCAATTTACGAACAAACAACGAGTCTATTTATTCATTTATGTAAAGAATAAATAATAATTGACTTCAACAGGGTTCTATAATTTTCCTAGATCGACATGCAGCAATAGCTGCTGCCTTAGCAGCCTCTGCTGCAGCTCTCGCAGCATCTTCTGCAGCGCAGGCTTGGAGATGACTCGCGAAGTCGCTGAACAGTTTCAGACCCATCAAGAACCATAAGATGCTCTTGAAGAGTTGCCAGTAGTATTGATCAGGGTCATAGTAGACCTTTCTCCAGAAGAAGTATTTGATGTCTTTATAGAGTTTTTTGATTTTACCTCCTAATGTTAGGGTTGAGTTCTGAAAAAAATAAAATTCTTATTTATATAAATACCTACCTTCCATAATCGCTCTCATTTTGACTCTGGAATTTGGGCCTCCGATATTATGCATTTTAGATCAGAGAAAACTCTAAATTATTGATGTAGGTATTTGCTATCTTTGTATTCGCCTACTCCCAGTAGTCCAGTTCACAGTCTTTTAACTAGCCAGGGTTCATTTGGTAGCTCACTTGTACCGATTTTGGATACCTAATATATAGCCTCACATGCCTCTACCATCACTTAACGGATAATTTGACTAGGCGTTATAGAAGATATTAACCGACGGAGTTCGAGGACGGTAGCGCTTATCAGGAGGAAGGGATCGCGCGCTCGCGAACTCTGAGTAACTGTCATAAGATCCTTTCTCAGAGTGGCAGCACTTTGGTATGCCGCACTTACTCATAACATTACTTTAATTTTGTATTAGAATATTGCAATCACGTTTTGTGAAACCCCAATGATTGGGAAATCATTGAGGCTCCGTTTAAAAATTATAAACATATTACGACATGTCGGACATTTTTGATTTGAAGTTGTGTTTTTTTAAATAACATCAGCAACTCTTAACTTCTTACTTACTTCCATGAAGATCATATAGATTGTTATTCTACGTATTAAATATTTGTGAAAAGAAAATAGCACAGAAATTGGACTAGTAGCGTCCTAGAATTTCAAAATCTTTGGAGAATAATAGGCTCGCTAAAACCCTCCTGAAACCCTCAGCTAACCTGGATCATTGTATAGGATGGTAATGACTAGTTGTTTGATCTGAACTAATAGAAGGAGAATGGAGCATGTCGAAGATAAGTACCTGCTCGTCCATCGATCTTTAAATTTACTTTGTGCACTTAAAATAACTGATAATTGAAGAAATGTCGGGAAGTGACACCATTGCCCACTCGATTTTAAGGAGCAGGTATGAGAATATCATATCTAGACACACGGAGTGTGTCCGCCAAGTTCAGAAAGAAAAGGGCGAGACGCACTCACGTGTGTTATCTATCTCACTGGGTAACCAACTTTCGACTTTATTAGATAAAACAATACCAATGAAAGAAAACGTGTATTTGTTACAATATTCCAATAGTCCTTACATTACGTATCAAAAAACATTAATGGGCAGGACTATAAAACAATTATATTTGAATTCTTGTACTTTGAATATAATCTTCGCATTGCACATGTACATTTGAAATATCTTGCCAGGATTTGGAACAGTTTCAGGCCCACCGTGAAAAACACTATGCTCTTGAAGAGTTGCCAGTGGTAGCCGTCTTCACAGCCGCAACATTGTTTCTGCCATAGGAAGTCCTTGATGTCATAAAACAGGCTCTGAGCTTTACGCATCGCTATTATGTACGGACACTGAAACATTTAACATAGCGATAGTTTGAATACCTACAGAAATTTGAGGAACAGACAGATGTGGTTGTTACATGATATGGTGAATAGATTGTGTGTAGATAATTTTCTGCGTCTATCGTCAAATTATGCATAAATAATGTACATTAATCGTGTTCGCATGGCATCAGTGCACTGCCAAGTCAAGGTTAATTTATTAACACGAAAATATTTCAACACCATTTGGGAACATCCTAAAAACAATACGAGCTAATATCTATTTGCAAATAATCTTCATCACCCTATTTACATAAAGACTATGCCAAGACAATGAGGCATAGTGTTAATGGGGCCGTGATCCACCGTACAAGCAAGTGCATTGGTGGATTTCCATGGCTTCGATAGACATACAGAATTATGCCCTTTGGGGTTTAAGAATATTCACCTCCTCAGGAGACTTGGGAGGGCAAGTTTGGTCAGGAATATGACAAAAACAAGCCCTCAAGGGCCCTCTTTGGCGACCACAGTCGCACTCGGAACACTCAGAGGAGGTTCCAGGAGACTCCGTATCAGAACATGGTTCTGGTTCTTCCTCGATCTCTGGCCAACAAGAGCACTTCATAACATCACATTACTTGGACTTCGCCTTTGGAATATTTCTATTGGAAACCTCAACGATTAAAATCATTGAGGTTTCAGGTTTAATAAAAAATGCTATTTTATCGAGACATCACGGATTCTTGTTTCTTGTCTTTGTGACGTCATTGACGACGAGCAGTTTGACAAATTGTCATTTCTGTTGTTTTTGTGTCAACGACGTTCTTGAATCTATGCTAATCTATTGCTAATGCTACATTCAGACGGTTATAAGGTTCTAGACTCAGGTTGCAGATATTTGTTGCAAAAAAAATCACAGGAATCCAATCGTTTGCAATTTCTATGATAAAATATTAAGTTTAAATGTCCAGCAGCACTTCAGTAAATAAAATATCAACAAAGGCATTTAAAAGTAATTATTTAATCTGACTTATATTATAACGTTATTTAACATATCACAAAGACATAAATATTCCCTATTAGAAGACTAGCACAACCTCAATAACTTAGGCACTCCGTTTAATTGCTAATATTGTCCAAAATCCAGTCCATATAGTGGCCTACCCTAGTGTAAACACCTGGAAAGCCTCCAATACCGCATCGCTTGGAGCCGTACGACACTATGCCCCTTTGAACGTAGCGTACTCCTCCATTTCTGATCCGCCCAGGGTACACGAGGGGGCCACCAGAGTCTCCACCGCAAGAATCTTTGTCTTCAACACCGCCGGCGCACATTTGACGACTGTATATTCGTGGAGATCTGAGAAAAAAACTCTAATAAAATCCAGTGTTCATAAACGTATATGGATTATCTATTTAATAGTGCATAGCAACTTCACCCGTTACTATCTTCCTTATACACTATTCAGATTGTTCTTGCATAAAATTATGGTTAGAGCCGCGTAAATAATTTAAGATTAGGACATTCCATACAAATTGCTCTGACGAAGAACTAAAACTTTATAGGGGAAGCCAAAAGTTGAAGAAACTGACCCATTATAAGCAGCTTGGCAGTCTGTATTGCTGACTATAGGCAGGTCAACACTGAGCAGCACTGGAGACTGCAAGCCGTCCTCGGTGGCTCCCCAACCCGTAACTATTCCTTTCACCCCTACTAGTGACTCCGACTGAAGCTCTGATGTCGATGGCAAACATATTGGCTTCATGTTATCTGTAACAAGTTAAAACGAAATTATTGTTAATTTAGTTATTTAATTTAATAGAGTTTAAGCTCTATCAATGACTAGAGATCTTTAATAATTTATGGACAGAAATCGTTAAAATGCTCACCTAAAGAGAAATCCGCTGGCTCTGAAAGTCTCACTAGCGCGATGTCATCGAATAAATTTTGAGGACTATATCCGGGATGGGATATTACCCTCTCTATGGACACATTCTGTGAAATGAATTAAGTATAATTTATTTAAAGTTGCAAAATTATTTTCCTTTGTTGATTTATGGATACACAGTAAGGACTTCATACCCTAATGTTTGGTGCACAATGTAGCTCTCCTTCGACTCTCTCGCAGTCAGGGTCTTTTCGGACGTCATATTCGCCAAGAACGATCGCTGAGAGTGTTAGTCTGTTGCCGAGGAAGGAGACGCAATGAGCTGCTGTCAGGACGTAGCGTTCCGTTATGAGGGTCCCTCCACAGCTCAGCTTTGTTCCTCGAGCTAAAAGTGAAATGAGACATTACAGTATCATCTACATATTCTACATACAATAAAGTGTTTCTATATATCTATCTATCTATCTACATAGGCCCGAGATCTGGCGGATTAGCTTAGCTATCCAACGGGGCAACGCAGCCAGTCTCTTGGGTACACTGCCGGGTGTATCCAATTTTTTTAACTTTAGTTTTTATTTTATTTTCTTCTTAGCCTTAGTTTAGTTTTTATTTTATTTTCTTCTTAGCCTTAGTTTAGTTTTAACTTGTGTATTATTATTAAACACTTTTTAACTTTAGTATCTACATATTCAAAATATCTACATATTCTAGAAGTAATATCTCAAAGAATTATAGCTGTAGGACAAATTGCTCTTAATTAAACCACCCATTAGAAGAATGCAAGGTGTACTCGTAAAGAACATTGGAAACTTTGTATTGGCTACAAAATTATAATCAGGATCTAACATACGTGAATCGTACGCCACGAGGACCATCCAAGGCATTTCATAAAGACGTGTCCGGTTGCCACCCCATATCCTGTCACTCTCCACAACACCGCAGTTGGTTGGCAAAAGGTCTAGATTCCGGTGTCCTTGAATATCAGGTGGTGCGCCGGTGTTGCTATTCAAAGACACGTCTGGTTTAACAGGCGTTTGCCTCTTGTCTCCTGTGATTACGTCGCCACTACTCGGTTGCGGTTTGGCGGTACCGACGCCCATACCATGGGTCACAGGCGGGGTCCAATTTTGGTTGTTTGTATCTAAATCCGGAGGTACAGTATTTGTGTAAGGCATCACACAGCACACCTGTGGTTGGAAGCATTAGATAGCATTTATCAATATGAAAAAATAATATACCAAATTGCAGTAAATATTTACCGTTGAATGACTGACACAGTTCAATAGTAATAGTATGTTATGTACTCAATCGAGAGTATATACGTCGTATAATACATCTAATACACATTTCTATGACTTTCTAACTGTATGGTCGGCTTTTGCTTTGAGAGCACTTATGTCTAAACGCCTTTAGACATAAGACTTATGGGCAAAATGGTGAAGATAAATATCTAATTGTTATTTTTAGTATAATAAGTCAAATTCAAATTCAAATTCAAAATTATTTATTCTTGTAACTGGGTACGTTACATCAAGTACGTCAAATTTACAAATAATAATAATGTACTTATAAAAAAAAGTACTTATTAATAAATCTTAATAACTAATTATATTGAAGTAAAATTGTTCAATCTTCCGATGTCGTCAAGTTGGAAATATTTAATAGGCGCATTAACATATTCATTCAAATTATAAAAAGGATTGTTTTCGAAAAACTTTTTCATTCTACTCTTGAACTCTAAAAATGGTAGCTCAGTTATTGCAAATGGTAGTCATTCATTCAGTCAGTAAATCATTGGTATTAACGTACTATTGGTTCATCTGACTGGAAACCGCAGGACAGACTTTGCAGTTTCCTCCTGAGGCGTGCCGGCATGGGCTTTCCAGCGTTCTGGATCTCCATGAGAAGAGGCCGGCATTCTGACAGCAATCGGCAGCTGCCGGGCTTGGTGTCGGCGACACAACTGTCGCCGGCGAACACTGGAACACATGATGGACTCATTGTAAAGAAATACCCTGTGGCCCAAACGTAGGGACGTGTATGCCTTGGTTCATTGAATGAAGGTGATATGAACGGAAAGGTGCAATACAAAATATCCCGCTGGCTGAAGGTCATTCGCGAAGGTAAATTCGATAGAGTAGGTAAATATAGAACTAATTACTTGTGACATTTTTGTTTCCCTAGGACATAGTATTCCGCTGAATGTAGAAACACTTCTTAAGGGTAACTATTAATTAATCTGTACTTATTTCCTTTGATAAGATAATGAATCTTAAAATTTGAACATTCCAAAACAGGGTAAGTACATTTTTACCTGTAAGATTTATATATCAAGTGTCTAACATAAGGAACTAATGCTAAGTAATTCCTATTCATATTTAATAATTAACATTACTAATTTGCAATAGGTGTTAAGTTAACAACATTTTTATGCAAATTAAGTATGTAGGTACGTTTAAATATCGTAATTAAGTATGTTCCTTAATGCATTTTATTATTTAAGTTACACCGTTTTTTAGAATCAATGCATTCAGTACTAATTAGTTTACCTAATTTTGTCTAATTTTCACATCCTAATTACATAATTGTACATGAGTAAGTTAGTTTCAATTATCTTAATCACACGATACCAATTAGTTACTTACGACAGTCACCTATTCGCAGCAATGGCACAAACACCAACGTCACAAAGCACAACCACTTTAACATGATTGATTAATGTTTTATCTCACTCTAATGTATATTTTACGACACTGCTCGTGTCCACATGTCACTTAAAAACACAGAACACTACTACTCTCGAATAAATCAACTTGTTACATTATCTCACGATACACTCCTCAAATATACGAGTTATTATACCTAAGCTAAGCACTGAATAGGACCCTTTTTATTCAATTATATTTTTGTAGTTTCCATATTAAAAACAAATCGATGATACAAAGACGGGTTATCCGCAGATATCTCGGGTCAACAAGTGACGTTCGCCGTCCACCGTACAGGCGACGACGCGAAGTGAACAGCTGGTCTGGTCAAGTTTTGGCCTTATAACTTTACAGCTTATTATTTCGGAGGATGATTCGATGTCGTTGGAATAGAGACATGAGCAGAATGACGTCGGGGCGGCGACCGGTATATCGACGGCCATTTTCGCTAAGTTGACGGTGATTACCAATACCAGTTCAGTGGGAAAACACGGTGTATCACTCGCACGCCTCCGCGCCGTTTGTATCAATGACGCCTTGAGTGAATCGGCAGCTACCTAAGTACGAGTACCTACCCTATGACCTTAAAACGGCATATGTTCTGCATCGTACTCTATCTTTAATATATTTATTACCAACATTAAAATTATGGGTACAGTAGGCACAGGGGAAGAAGGGGATGTCAATTTATAATTATTTATTAATTGCTTAAAAAATACTAAAATAACATTAAAATACATACTTAAGCTAAAATTACAAAATACCTAACTATTTTACAAGTAAAACACCTGGCCCAGGTCGCTCCCTGCAGGGAGTGTCCCGAGGAGGCTGGCGGCGTTGCCCCGCTGTATAGCGAGGCTTATACGCTGAGCAAAGTAGAGGTCAGCCTTCTGGTCCCGGGATGTCTCTACGAGGCGCTTGGCTATTTCCCCGTAGAGGCAGTGGGCTCCAGGCCCCCACGGCCCCAAGGTCTCCACCCCGAACATATTTTTGAGCAATAAAATAAACATAGTGCCATTTCATATTATATATGAAACCCTTTTTTTTCAATAAATTAAATGAAATGTCAATTTGAGTAAAATCTTCAGGGGACAACATTTAATGTTGCTAGTCTAGTATTATCTCAAGAGCACAGACATTATAAGTATAATTCTTTATATATAAAAAAATCAAACTGTAATATCTAAAATTATACCCATTTCATTGTGAGTTTTATCAGTTTGCAGATTAGCTTACCAAAAACATGTTTTGGTTTTTATAGTGACTCTCACCCTTCTTCCTCTGTAGGTACTCTTTAAATATATTTACTACAAATAATAAGTGTTTTCAGTAAAAGTTAAGCCAATTCTCTGATTTTGCAAACAATGACTTTACTATTCGTAGCTACATACAGCGGAAAATTCGATAATTGTGTACCTATACTTACCTACTGTTAACAAATGAGTGATGGAAAATCCATTTTCCACACATGTAATTTTAGGTAATAAATAAGTAAGTAATAATAGTTTCCACCTAATCAAATTACGAAAAATAAATTAGTAGTTATTTCTGATTTTTTTTATGATTTGTTGTTAAAGCGATTGTAATGTGTAGTGTAGGCACGGTCGCGAACAACTCTCACGCACGACCAATCGGTTCTCAACGCCATGCTGGTTGTGGTGATAACTACACTTGAAGAAATCAACAGTCATGTAGCCTTATTCATACCATAAATACAGTTTAGAGACATCAGTGTACAATTCATTTCAACGATGCAATGGATCGTATTCATTTCTGTATTTCTAGTGAATCACGGTTTAGCAGGTAAGTTTACAAACTTTTATATTTTTATTTTCCAGTAAGTAGCAGATTTTCCTCGTATTAGGTAAGTAATCGGGTAGTTCAGGGTTCAGGGTAGACCCCGAGTCCTACACAGATTTTAATTAAAATTCGATTTGTCATAAAATGATACCGACCTAACACTAAATGACCGGAAAACCACAAATTCTTTGATAATTTAAAAGAAAACCAGATAAGTAAAGTACTATAAATTCCCATTAATCCTATCGCGATCTACTCAAAGAGTTAGAATAAATAAGTAATTAAAAATAATTACAGAAATCGAACGATGGTTGATAAATATGTATGTACTTAATATGTATATTATAATTTAGAAGGATGTTCTACGACGCGACGGCTCATATGTACCTATGTAGGTAGTTATGTAAGTACGAATTCATGATTGATAAATGAAAACCATTTTTTAATAACCAATGTATAAGCATATGAGGAAAAGGGCCATAATTTCTGACCTGATATGGAGCGCTTCATGGGCCGGTGATTACGCTGGCTCTCTAACTCTTCAAACCGGAACTCAGTAATTTGAACACCATTGAAGTCGTGCCATACATTGGGTTGGATAAATACTTTTAGGAGATCCCGATAACATATGGAGCTCCGTTGCAAACCACCCAGCATGGCAGAAGCTTGACAGCTTCGAATGCGGGTATGGCGCTGCCGACCGCATCATTGGAGGGTTAAATGCGGCTCTGGGGCAGTTCCCATGGATTGCTCGCCTCGGGTATATAGGTTAGTGTTATTTATCGACACTAAACTTCATCCTCATCACCTCATCCTTAGTTGACCTAGAAATATACCGTGAGTTGCAACAAATGTTAAGACTTCCTTATGTCTTGTGTCATCTCTATCTATATAGAGCGATGGCGTAGAATGGTATACTTAAAGAAATTAATGAAGACCTAACTTTAAAGATATTTTGTGCAACTGACAGCTAAACACCACCAATAAAATTTTAATTATTGATAGGCTAACCTCACCTACGAGTATAGTAAAATCTCCAAATATACAACTACCTACTTTAAGTATGTAACAGTTCATTTACTGAACTTCATCGTCAGATAGGTAAATAATGGCTGCTAATGATATATTGTGTCTGAATCCTTACATTCTTTTGATGTTATGGCCAGTTCTTTGGTTCTTTTGGCCAGTGCAGGTAGTAGAGACCGATATTTACTTATATATACATTGTAACTACACTGTTGTTAAATGATTATAATTTGAATATTGTTTGTTTTTATTAACAAGGTCCATACAAAAGACATCAACGAGAGCGTTATAAATATATTTAACATTTAAATTATTTTGTAAATCGGCAATTTAGGTTGCTTTGAAGGTTAATATCTCCACTGACTGAGTTATTCTGTGAGCCCTCGTTGAGCTCTATCGTTATAAGGTGGAAAACTACAGTTTGGAATCCGCTTAAGCGCTGTAACTGACTAACTTACCTATATCTAAAACAAAATAATCGGTCAGATCCATATGGAAGCAGAGATCAGCTGGACTGGATGTGCGGAGGTGCTCTGGTTACTGACCGTTACATCGTCACGGCGGCGCATTGCGTGAGGACTGCTGGAGACCAGTATAAGCTGTAAGATTTTTATTTCTCGTCCCCATCTATAGACCTTGTCTAGACATCCTTTAGTTGCTTGTCAGCTGCTGATTTACGATCCCAACGTTGTAGTACAGATGAAGACTCTTAAGTAGCAGTTTTGGAGCTCTTAGTTACACTAAGTTCGAAATGAAAGAACGCCAAACGGACGGACGAACGACAAAGTGTCAGCAATAGGGCTCCTACGGGGTGCGGATCCCTAAAAGATATACGAGCATTATATAATATATAGGTATATTATCACTAAAATATACTTGTTATCTAAGTTTTTTCTGGAGTTAAGTATATTTTTACTAGTTATAATAAAAAGGTACTTAGTCTTATAGTACCCATACTCATACTCTTTATTAAAAACCTACTTCATTAATTGGTACATCTGATTGATCTATAAATCTATAGTACAACAGTTCTATAATATTATATACGTGGCGTGACAAACCAGCCAGAAACAGACAAAGGAAACATACCTACCTATTTAGTATTTAGGTAACTTTCTGTCTATACCCTAACCAGGAAAATAAAACCTCGTGACAGGGTTGTCACGAGGGCGCCACAAAAAATAGTTTCACTTAATTCCTCAATATGGCGAGGGTTTATAAATTTTTGTTCAAGCTTTAATTTATATTTCTCAATACCCTTGGCACTAACTCAAACTAGCCAGTCCATCCGCCTGGGGGAGCATAACACGAACACCGACCCTGACTGCCAGTTGGGGATATGCGCCCCGTCGGTGCAGGACCGGGGCGTGAAAGCCATCCACAGCCACCCTGACTTCAAGCCCAACAAGCCGGACTTCCATTACGACATCGCCGTTGTGGAGGTGGACAGGCCTTTGGAACTAAATAGTGAGTTTTCCTTACACACTGCATACTTATTTCATGGTAGGCAGTTTTTCCTGACGCCAGTTGAGAATACGTGCCCCATCGGTGCAGGACCGGGGCGTGAAAGCCATCCACAGCCACCCTGACTTCAAGCCCAACAAGCCGGACTTCCATTACGACATCGCCGTTGTCGAAGTGGACAGGCCTTTGGAACTAAATAGTGAGTCTTAGGTAGGTAAAAGGTAGGCAGTTGCCCTGTACCTGGCGCACTCTCAAAATTTTATCACTTATAAAGGATATAAGAAAAACCCCTATGGTCCCGAAAAGGGGGAGTTCAGTATCCATAACTGAACAATTTTCACTATGGTGCCAAGTCAGAAATCTCGAAAAAAATATCAGCTGTTTCATACGCTTCGGTTCGTTTTCGGTCGTGTAGGTATTCAGCTTTGGTCATAATGTCGCAAATAATTTTATATGGGAGGGAGTTAATTATTTTGGGGGTAGTCATAACTCAACTCCCCTACTCCCATGACCGACCGCGCCTGATTCACGACATACCTACCTATCTAGATTATTATTGGACAAAGTGGAACTAAAGGTAATAGTCATGGTTCGACACAAAATATGTATGTATGACTAATTTTGTATTTAATTTGTATTTTTTTTTATTAAAATTTCAATGATTTGTGAATTGAAAAACGTTTTGCCATGGAATTGTTGCGTTTTTATCTCCGAATTCAATCTCCAATACTCTATCTCTTCGTACGTCACAGCTTTAGAAAAAGATGTCAATCGCTGGACAGTAAGAACTTTTTCAACAGTTCCGTGCACGATATTGACGTCGAATAGTACCTATAACTATGACCCAGGAATACATACCTAGTCCTAGTTTCACCACTGTCGCTGTCGAATGGGTAGGTATCGATTGGTAAACGATGCTTGTCAGATTACGTGGCCCCAGTCTGCTTGCCGCGCAAGGAGCAGCTGGAGGACCCCCTGAAGATCGGCGAGCTAGTGACAGTGGCCGGCTGGGGCACCATGAACATGTCCACCGAAGAACGCGCCGAGATACTGCAAGTTGTTTCCGTGAGTAACCATGTTACGAGACAGGCGAGGTTGGAGGTTCTTTTTTTCTTTAAGTTTTTTCGACGTTTTAGGACTTCTTTCAAAGTTTATTTATACTCGATTGCATATTTTAACTCTCCTTGTAATTAAATATACAGGACTAAATCTCTAAATGTTGAATTATTTCTAGAACAGGTATAAGCGACGGGATAGCGATTTGGGTTAAAACTTTTTATTGCTTTAGTTTAGAACTATAAAACTCACCATTTCCAGTAACTTTTTTATTAAGGACTTTTCTACTCACAGTCAGAGTCAAATCGGGTTTTCATGATTTGTTTCTCTCTCGCCAGCTGCCCATAGTGAATCCTGAGCAATGCGACAAGTTCGGTAAAAAATTCAAACTTTCTAAAACGGAGATATGCGCCGGAGCACAACACAACAAGGACGCCTGTGGGGGAGACTCTGGAGGACCTCTTATAAAGGTAATACCACCTAAAATCCAAAGAAATAACAAACGTTTGTATTTTATTCAATGGCAATGCATAAAGTTCAAACCGAATTGAAACCTGTAAACGACAGTCACTCATAGACGCTGATAACGCCATAAATCCTTTTTATCATAGATCTATGCGATAGATCATAAAATATATATTTTTAGATAATATACCCAACGTATCACATCACTAGAAACCCGTATTCCGAGGTTGTCGCCTACAATATGTGAATTAGGGTGGAGAGCACGATTTATGAAATATTTTTTTCAGAATACATTTTTCGCGGGGTGTACAAAAGTTGTATTGCCATATAGATATTACATATAGATAAGTAGAAATACTGCCCCAAAGTCATCAAAGTTTTGAAAAAACCTTAAAAACTTGAAAGTCGTTCATATGGACAGTGAATGTTATAAAAAATAATATAACATTGAAAGTTATATATTCGTCATGCGTTTCAGACCGTTCGATCATAATCCAAATTTCTCTGTTTGTGTCAGTATAATGTCTACTGTAGAGTGTAGAGTGTGTGTGTTAATATTGTAAACATTATTATATTGTATGCCTTTTAAATAGGCTGAATACTGTGACATGTGCATAACTTTAGGACCTGTAAGATTGTGTATTCTGATAAATAAATTATTGATTGATTGATTGGCATTAATATGGTAATGGTATTAGTATGGTAATTAATTACCTTGGTATTTATATGTTATTGTTGTAAATACAATTCTCTTATATAACGTTTTCCATAAACCTTGCACACCTACTACCTCTTTCTCGAAATCATTTCCTCTGCCCGAAGGTTAAGGATAAGGCCGATTAAATTGTACTTCACTATTTCCTTTTCTATCAGTTAGAAAAGGATATAGAAAAGGAAAGTAAATGTTTGTTGTTTGTTGTTTTATATTTGTGCAATAAAGTGTATTTTACTTTACATTAATAATGTAATAATACCTGTCTACACACGATACGATACGATATGTGGTATACACGCCATTTTCATTATGAATGTAAAATTACGTGAAAAATGAGGAGGGTTGCCAATTATTTTTTTAATACGTACGATAAGTTTTTTTTCGGTAGAGTAACATTGTCCATATTCATTCTTAAAAATAATGGCGCAGTTTTCTTTACACTATCATTAATAATATAATAATAAATGATCAGCGGTAAATGAAATAACCGCTTTACCTTCGCGTTAGGTCTCGCACGTTCGATTTATTTATCCACTTGTGTTAAATAAATCACATAAATACCTATTAATTTTACAAATATTATCTTGTCTTTGTACATAGGTATTCGACACACCTGAAGGTCCGAAGAATTACCTCGTCGGTGTTGTATCTTTTGGTCCTAATATATGTGGTATCAAAAAACCAGGAGTCTACACATCAGTGCCGCATTTCCTAAAGTGGATCCTCGATGACATTGTTTGACAGAGCAACAACATGTGAATAAATTAGTTAGGTAGGTACTCATAATCAATAATGTCATTACTCAACAATAATTGAACACTATCTTAAAATAGTAGAAATGAAATGGAATTATATACCGAAATCGTAACTGTAATCGTATTGTAATGGCAATGGTGTATGAAAAGTCGCTATTATTTAATATCTGTGTCTAAGATCCTTGATTTAAGAAGACAAAAGTGAATGTAAAAGTATACCTTTACATAAGTAACAAAATTGGTGGCAGTTCTTTCATTTATGTGACACCACTTTTGTTACCTCTGAAATCGCAAATGAATTAATAAAACAATTTAGACACACAACAGTTTATTTTCATTTCCGAAAACCAAAACGGAACTCTAACAAAACTATAATCTGGCATAGTTTTATAATTTTTCGGCATCACTATCTATTCCCACTGAATCCGATAACTCGTCATTATCGATTCTGTTAAGGTATTCGTCTACATCGCCATTAAAAGTCTCTGCTGCGTCATTTATGGACACCTTTCGGGATCGATTAGGGCTATTGAAGTGATACTTGTTCTTTGAGCTTTGTTTTTTCAATTTCCTCGGGGATAGCTGTATGGAGTCCAGGGGAGCGGAATACGATCGAGGCGCATAATATCTTTCGAACAGCATCGGTTGTTGCTGCACTCTGCCGTACATCAGCTCCATCTCGTGAAGAAACTCTTCTCGTCTCATTCTTTCTTCATCGCGCCGCGTCTGTAATCTCATTGCAATGTCCTCTTCATGACTGTAAAATTTTAATCAATTGGTAAGCTATTTCTCTGTCTAATTTTAATTAGGTATTACGAACTACCTAAAAAATAAGGAGAATAGTTACTTGTTTTTGACTAAATGCCAAGCAGGCTTTGATCGGAGCTGACGATCGCGGTGTTTCATCTCCACTCGTCGATGTTGCTCCGCCATTCGTCGTGACGTTTCCAGCTCAAATTTTCTCCTTACAGCTTCAGCTCTCAATAGAGCTGCAAGGTTCGACCTTCCTGAAGCTGCGGCACGAAGTTCCAAAGCAGAATAAAGTTTTCCCCCTGTGCCTTCACCAGGGTTATTAACACTTTCAGTACACTTGCTCTCCTGATAAATTTTCTTCGCTAACTCTTGCATCTGAAAACAATAGTTTTTTTTAAAGTTTTGAAACAACATTCTTATTAATAAAAATATTAGTTTTCGATTATTATTATTTTTCACTTTCACAGTCCCCATACAAATCTCTTTAACAATTTCACACGTCCGACTATTTCAGTTATTTACTGAACTCTATTGTTATGTGACCCGATAACGGAGGCATAAATAAATTAATAAATTAATAAAATAAAAATTTATTGATGCACACAGACATGCATAGAGTCCTTAGAACTTGGGTGCCTCCAGCGTGAAGGCATTAGGCTGTGGACGTATTTGTTTGTTTATATCAGTATTTACTTAACCGTGGACGCACTTTTTTAGCTGCTCTATCGGCTGTATTAAAACGAAAAGGTTGAGGGCTTGTAGTAATGAAGTCTTCCTTCAAGAACTTGTCCCGTTTCTTTCTATTTTTAGACGGACTTGTGCATCGTTGTCTGTCTGATGATGTCACGGAAAGTACGACAGGAGATGGGTCAATTGGTAAATCGCTGTGGGCCGCTGGAGTTGAAAGTCGACTGCGATCTCGAGCCGCCATTGTGCCTGGTAAATTAGCACTACGGAGCATTTCTTCTGCTCTGATGCGTCGATTCATTCCTCTGAAATATTAAAATGAATGTTATAGATATAATATAGGTATTTACATCACTACTGCGATGATGATACGTAGCGTAGATAATCTTACCGGAAAAATTCATCTTCCTTCATCTTATCGTAGAAGTAGTTGGAGAAAAGATTGTTAGGCACCGGTCTTGCTCTGAAACGTTTCTTCTTTTTACTCTTGGGGAGCACGTGTGTGGCTCGCTCGCACATTCCGACACCTTTCTCTTCTCTCTTTGTAAAGTTGAAAGGTTTCATTTGTGCTCGAAGATCGGCTTCGCTGTTTATTTTTGTTATCGCCCTTCTGAAAGATAAACGCGGTGTAAGAAAAGCAGCAAAAATTAGAAACGTCACGCCTGAACTTCAGGCCTTCTATAAACTACAAACAAAAATTGTACTTACCTACATCACCTATGTATCTACTTGCAAATAACAGCGAGTGCTTTTAACAAGTAGGTAAGTAACTCGTAGGACACACAAATACAGTAAGGTATTTTTGGAAATTGCGAAAATAATAATGAAAACGTCTGCATTTTTCTTTTCTGCGTTTCCTGCTTTGTGAGCAAGGTGTCATTCTATCTAGTAGGAATATCGTAAATAAAAAGTGTGAACTAAAAAGAAGCATACAGGGTGCGGGTGCGATGATGTTTTGGAACCTCATGGCTTGATCCTCGAGGATTTTATCGTAGAGAGGAATCCGAGACTCTATAGGGACTGGATTAGCTCTGAACTGCCTTCTCTCGCATTTCTGATGTAGCATATCTTCAGAAAATGATTTGCGAAGGCTGCGGAGCTCATTTACTATGCGCTCTTCTTCATCTCTGGAAATTGATGGATTGTAAAATATTTACGAAAATAAATGATTCTTATGCGAGTTATAGCATCGACTACCTTTCAGTCATTTTAAAAGGCTTGGATACGGTAATACATTTAGGTCTTCGTGAAGGAGATCTCGTACGTAACGGACTCGAGGGCATACTGCGAGTTTTAAACTCATCGTCGATATCTATTTTACTCAAACTTGAATATTTCTTTCCTTCGAAAAATTTGTCGAATTTCCGATCGACTTCATTTTTGCTCTGAATCTTAGCATCATTCCACGATATAGAACATGCAGATTGATTCCTCTTAGGACGTTCAGTTCTTACTGCAATATTTTCTTTATTAATTGTTATTTCTGGAGTGAGTTTTAAATTATCATCGATGTAATTTTCAGTAACCTTCTCTGTAGATTTTCTTGAAGGTCTCTTTAAAGTTTTACCGGTAATCTTTGTTGACGAAAGAATAGAATCTTTTGAGACCTTTTCACATTCATTATCATGCTTCTCCGCTGAATATTTTCTTCTAAGCGTAAAATTTAATTTGGATTTTCCGTTTTTATTCTTCATTGCTGAATATGGAATTTCAATTTCGTTTGTTGTACCACGTATATTATCGTGCGACTTACTGTGGTGAGAGCATTCATCAATAGGATCTATTGTTAGTCCTAACATAACTTTTTTCTTATCTCGTAAAGATTTTAAAGTTAAATAAAACTGTTCAGTTGGTAAATGATTAATTTCATTATAATCAGGAATACTGCGGTAGAAATCTTTCAATTTTTCCGCATCAACATCTGCTGTGGACACTGAACATGATGTGGAAACCGAATCAATAGAACACTGGCCCGTCACAGGTTTCTTTTTACGTTCGTAAGCAGTTTTGGGCATTTTAGATAACGGGTCAACCGGAACTTTCAGACATGAGTTATTGAATACACTCCTGCTATGATGGTTCATTAGGTACGGGTACAAGGTATTATATATAAAACCATTGTTAACATTTTGGGAGTACCATTGCCAATGTTAACTTTATTGTTGTCACTCACCGTTGTCAAGGAAACTGTGCTTATTTGGTAACTTGGTTTTGGTATGGTTATTGCCCGCGGCTGCTTCAGCGCGAGCGTCATTTTCTATCATCAAGTAAAAGGGATAACGAAATATAATATAACTTTAATTAAAAATTTAAGAAACCCCCGACGTACCATTGTGGAGATCCCCTTACTTTTTCCTGGTCATCATTAGGTCCTCAAGGTTCCAGATGTGGGAAGGTCACCATGGTCATAAACATTTGAGCACAAACTCGAACCACCTAACTGTTACCGTTCCAGAGAACCACCATACTCCAACATGATACTCCAATATCTTATAACCACTTATCCATTTTTCATCTGAAATGGCTAAGAACATTGAGCAGGTTTGACCTGCGTCGTCTGAAGGCGAGGGGACGCTCCGGGCTTCGCTCTACGCGGAGCTCGGCCTTAGGCCTAGCCATGGCTATCTTAAAATGCCTATCTCCAGATCATATTCATTTATTTTATGGCCGCCATTTTTATTTTAGTTTCTCTTGAAAGTCTCTGGATTCCTACAACTTTACTTACAACTACCATACCAGTTGAATTAATTCACTTTGACAACTGTCAATTTTCCATTACCGCGTTAACAGTAGAAAAAATATCAAACTTATATTTGACACAAGCAATGGAACGTGTACAGCTGTCAACGTGAACAATTTCAACTGGTTTTGGAACACACTCTTAAATAAAATAAACCTGTCAAATTCCTTTGACATAATTTTTGTTGATGTTTGTTTTCGAGGCTTCAAGTTTTCGAGATCTTGAAAAAATGTGAAAAAAGTGTTGATTTCAAATATTTTGCAAACCGTTTAGTGTAAAAATACGAAAATGTCTGTAGCGAAATCTCTGCACCGCAATTACGTTCTTATGACAACAGTGAGAGCCAGTGTTAGAGCGCTATCTTCTGTCCGTAAATTCAGCTCTGCAAAAGATGAAAATTGCAAAGGAAAATATGATATTATCATTGCTGGTGGTGGTATGGTTGGATGTACCTTAGCCTGTGCCATAGGTAAGTTTTGGAACATATAAACTGATATAGAAACAGTCGATAGATTAACACACATAACCTAGGTATTTTGAATAAATAAATAAATAACCTATTTTACCCGTATTTAGACGGGTGGTCCACATATCCCACAGTAACTACACCATACAGCATTCAAATTCATATGATACCTGGTCATATGGATGGCTTTGGACTACAAGGGTTTTCAGGAATATGACCTTCAATAGAATGTGATAGAGCCGCTAAAACGAGTTCAGTTGTTTTGCTAGACTACCATTGGAAAGCTTGTGCCTTAGCCTCGGACTTCAGACTCAATTCTTTTCGCTGCAATCAATCGCATGTGTTCCGACTTTCCTCACTTGAAGTCAGCGCTTCATGATTAAATGCAGCAAACCGAACCAGACCAGTGAAGTCTGGACCTTAAACAAGTCTGCCTATGGGTAAATCAGGCCTTGCATTAGCTGGCATTAGGTATTAAAATAAATTTAAAAATTTATTGGCTTGTTACAGTTTTACTTTAAACTTAAATAAAGTTTAGTACTATAAAGTATTAACCTCAGGGCTTTAGTGTGTCAGGAATATACAAAAATCTAAAGTAATCTACATACATACAATCTACTTTCAGGAAAAAATCCCTTACTTTCACATTTAAAAGTATTGCTGCTAGAAGGTAGTCCTGGTCACAGATTTGATTTGAAACCAGAGTACAGCAACAGAGTGGTTGCTCTAAATCAAAATACCAAGTCTTTAATGACATCGCTAAATGTTTGGCAACATGTGGAAAAGATGCGTCTTCAGCCTGTTAGGTACATGCAGGTGAGTGGTAATTATAGTCAAAGCTACAGTGCATGCTAATCTAGATCACTCTGAACACGAGGCGATTGTTGCACAGTTCTAAAATACAGGTGTCGCAGTGCCAGAATGGAAGGTTGGGGGCAGAGCATTCATACACTCAGAGCAATCTAAAAGTTTAACACATACTGTGTTGTATAATTATATGTTTTTTAATAATGAAACAAATTAAAAACTACATATTACTATCTAGCTAGGCTATTTGTATTGGTAAAATGTTGGGTGCATATTCAATAGATTGAACTATGAATTGAACTACTGGGAGAAGTGGGAATAGATGTCTTTGGTTCTAAAATATTTTTTCTAATTCGTTTTAGGTATGGGATGCATGTTCAGAAGCCATAATATCATTCAGCAGCATTGACAATCTGGACGACGATTTAGCCTACATAGTTGAAAATGATCTTCTGTTACATGCAGTTAACCATGAATTGACATCAGACATCAAGAATGTAAATATTCTATATGGAGCCAAGATTTCGGGATATGAACTGCCCACAAAAGAAGCTACATCACCACAAAGCATAGTCAAAATGAGCAGTGGGGACACATACTCCTGTGATCTATTGGTAAGTTTTTGTAGGTTGAGTAATAAAATTATATCTTATGGTGCTTATTACGGTTCTTTCATGCCATGGTATGGCGTGTGGTAAATAGAGACAGCACTATACCAATGCGATAGCATTGTCTCTATGTCAATTCATTGATGATATCATTTGATGGTTTTGTGAACCGTAATAGCCCCACAGATTTTTTTAAGCTGCTGTTGTATTGGTAAGTTGTATAACTAAAAACAATTATTTTATTGAAAATGTATATTACACAATATAAAAATCAGATTACACACATTTTACACTGTTCCTATCTACATATTTGCATAATTGATGAAACTCTGCCAATAGTGATTGTTTGGAAGTTATGTCTATGTAATTTTATGTCTATTCTGTATCATAATTGAAATTCAATGGAAGAGGAGGGGAAGACTTTATTGATGTGAAGCAATGTCATGCCTTGCTTCATAATGCGAGACATGATATGACTGATGCACTAGATAGAAATGGAACATCCTGTGCTAACTTGGTGGGTTATTAGATGACAGGTTACTTTGTTATAAATTATAATACTATGTGTAAAACATGTAAAATATTCTCAAAAACCACGTACTTACATAATAGGGATGTTACGGAGGTGGTTATACCGGAACCGGAGTCGAAACCGAAGGTTTTAAATTTGATTTATCAGAGTCGGAACCGGAGTCGGATGCGGAGGTAGAAGAGAGATGTTCAGAAGAAGTTCAAATTTTAAACCGTTTTATAATTTTTATATCTGTACTGGCCAATTATTTTTTATGATGACGTTTGCGGCAGTAATACATGTTCCTTTAGAGCAGGGGTTCCCAAACTTATTTTGTCTACCGCCCACTTTGAGAATAAATTATTTTTAGCGCCCCCATTTTTTCCCCTACTTAAAAACGACTATAACTTCAAATTAAATTAATTAATTATTGTGAGCTATATTAGCGGAGATTATACCGACAGGAATAAAACAAACATGCATAAACTCGTTTATCTCATTCGACGCTCAATCGTACTCAACAAGTAAGAACAAGTATTATATGAACCAGCCAATTGATACAGGAATGCACAATTCAGGTTATTTAACAAAAACTTGTTAAAACATGATTGCCCGCGGTCTACTATCTACGAAAATTACCTATCTAGGAGTACTAATAACTATTAAAATGCGAAAGTATGTCTGTTACCTTTTTATTTGTTTGTTTGTGTCTACTTTCATTTCGAAACGAAGCGACCGATTGACATGATTTTTATTTCATATATTCAATAAAACAGGACAGATATATGAACTACGCGGAGAGAAATAGCGAACCGAGTTTGAGCAATCTCTTAACTAATATTAGTTGATGTTCACAAGTTGTAGTTGACAGTCGAGAGCTCATGCAGTCGGTGTCTAAGAGGCCTCTTAGCTAAATGAAATTACAAATCACCCCCCAAGCCTCTACACAACGCCCCCATTTTTTTTCTAGGTCTCTTACCCCCCTTACGCCCCCCTTTAGGCCTGCAGCGCCCACAAGGGGGCGTTATCGCCCACTTTGGGAAAGGCTGCTTTAGAGAGTAGTGTAGGAATACATATATAATAATACATAAATGTATTCCTACACTATTTAATACAATATTGATATTTGAATATGTTAGCTCACAAATCTTCGGTATAACCTCCGATTAAAAATTATCGGAGCCGAAGTCGGAGTCGCAGGTGTAAAATCAATCGGAAGTTCCGACCTCTCGGAGTCGGAGTCGAAGCTCCGTAACATCCCTATTACATAATATAAGGCAAATATATGTTACAAAAACTAAAATTAATATAATTAAGTTTGTACAGTTATTTCACAGAAAAATAATCTCATGGTGGTTGTGTATGGTCTAATTTGCTTTCGATTACACTTAATCGAGTGTCTGTGGTTTCTACAAGTTTGGTAACTTTCTTTGCCAAATCTGCTAGTTGGTTTTTTATGTCTACCATACAAATTTCTTGTATAGCGTTGATTGTCATGGACATAGGTCTATTTGCCGATGTGGTTCTCTTGCGGCGTTCTACGTTTTGGCTTTCAGATGAGTAGCGGTCGTATAAATTACTTTTCCGTTTGACAAGTTGCTGTTTATGTGCTTCGTCTTCGTCGTTGCAGTTTCTTATTCGACATTCATAGTTATTGTTTTTTCGAATGCTCCTTTTTGTGTTTTTACGACTGGCTACCATCTTGTATATTGAAGCTATTAAATCTTTCGGAATCTGAAAACAGAGATATGTTTATAAATGCTTGCGCGAAAGTGTTTATTTATTTAAATTATTTGTTTTTACCCTGTTCTCTCTGGGGTCATTGGGCCTGATGTTCAAAGAGCGCGTGTGGGAAGCGGTCAACAAAGCTCCCCACCGCAGTACTGAAATCAGTTGCTTCGGCGCACACGTCAACAAAGAACTGAAGAGCATGCTCTCAAGGTGAGCTACCAGTTGAGTCTGCCGTACCAGACGATCCAGTCCCGCACTCTCTTGTAAGGCCTGAAAATACAGTAAAGTCTTAAGATATAAGCTCAGTTTCTTCATGTTTTTCTCTTTATTAAGGAATATGTCGTTATCTAACCTGAATATCACTAACAGCCAATCCTACTAGTAAATTCGTCAATATCACAGTGATGAGCAGTACAAATATCAGAAACATTCCATGTGCAGTCAAAGGATACTGGATCTGAGAGTTTGTGCAGTTGTTGTAGAAAATATCCTCATACTCCAGCTCCCCTGACATCATCATTACAGTCTTCACAATACCAGCTGGCAGATGGAACGCCGGGTAGTTGCTGAATAACACGCTGAATGCGAGACCGAAGGCAATGAGAAGGCAGCTGTACGCAAACAGGAATGTTGCAAAGTTCACAGTCACTGCAATAATAGAAATTCAAGCATAGTATAAAATATGCCACTCATAGTTACCTAAGCAACTTGGAAAGTTGCTGCGATTTTACTACATACCTAATTTCTTAGGTATAATAATATTATTATACACAAAATACTAAAATAAAAAATAAAAACAAATACTTCAATGTGGTCGGGCATAATAGTAGAGACTGTGTCGCATTCGAAAAGCAAAAAAAATAAAGTAAGTGAAATTGTAAACCTGTTGTAAACATCTGCACATAAAGTCCGAAGGTAGGAAATCGTCCAATGATCATCATCAGCTCCAGCCAACAAAAGAATATCGTTATAGCGGCGACATCGTGCTGCCAATTTGATGTATTTCCTTTGTCTGCATCCCAATTTGGTATCTGAAAATTATGATTACAAAAATGTTTCTTAATTTATATTAAGAGATTTAATTTATATTTATATATGTCATGGAAGGGCCTTCTTTGTTATGTATTCTACAACTTACAGTACACAGAAATACGCCAATAATAATGAAACATTGCAACCAATTTTCCCACTGCCGAATGTAAGCAGAATAGTCGAGACACGCCTGGAATAGTTCCTTGCCCAGGAAAAACACGTTCAGTAGAATTATGAGATATTGCACTGGTTTTAGATACGTTGGCACATCGCAGGTAACGTTTTCGCATAGAAATATTTCTGAAAATAGAAAATGTATTAGCATGACGACGATTGCAATACATTATCGAGGAATTAAAGTTACACTTACCAAGAATATACAGGCTATAAAGTGTAATAAATAGAGCGTGGTATATGAAACTGAGAACGAAAAACTTTCGTATAATTCGCCATTTCAAGAAGAGAAATGTCTCTGCTACAGGGTGCTTCAACACATCTTTGTGGCCCACCTGAAAGGGACAAACCCACTTAAGACTTCAAAAATGTAACTACTAAAAAAGCAAACGAAAGAAAAAAGCAATTATTATAATGACCCGCCACTCAACCTCGGATTCGCCCTCCCCAACGATTACCAAATCCAGAAGGATTTACAATCGCCTGATCAACTATGAAAAAAAAACTTAAAGTGGGAATTTTACCTCTATGAAAGCGAGCAACAGCTCAGCTTCTCCTCGCTTTAAGCAGGGCACGAGTGGTCTAAAGTCAATCGTCAGCTCGCAGTCGACGTCGCCCAATTCGTGTTCGCTGACATGCACCGCGTCGTCAAACTTGACGAGGTAGCGAGGTATTACATCGGGCACCCGACGAACGATAAAGGATAGTGCCGATACTCCACCATTCGTACGAAGAGTCACGTCTCCGCCGTAATCTGAAATTTGGAAGTCTCCAGATGAGGAAGGAGGATGATTTAATACGATATTTTGAAGGAGGCATATGACAATTTAATTTCCTTACCTAGCAGAAGTAACACACAAGCTGAAAACTCGTTTAATGCTGCAATGTGCAGTGGAGTATATCCGAAATTGTCCGGCTCGTTGGGGTCAGCTCCCACAGAAAGCAGAAGCCTCGCTACATCACAGGCTCGAGCTCCCCTTACTATGGACCCGTGTAAGGGAGTTCTGCCATCCACATCTCGAGCTCGAACGTTTGCACGTTTTCCGACTAATAATTCCACGACTTCTACTGATTGTGCTAATGCCGCTGCAATATAATTTATAGATGAATTTTCTTTGTCAAAATATTTTAGCCATCGTGATCAGCACTTAACAATAATATTTAAATCATTTTATGTCTTAAGAATTTCTCAGGTACATACCAAGATGAAGTGGTGTTTGTCCTCTATAATTTGGCCAATCAATTTGCGCTCCATGTTCGAGAAGCATTTGAGCACACTCTGCATGACCATCCTCGGCAGCCAAATGTAATGCAGTCGCGCGACCTGTACCAAATGCAGCTCGAACATCAGCCCCTGCATCTAACAGGAGCTTAGTACATGTAGCTAAGCCTAGGGATGCGGCTACATGAAGCGGCGTTTCTGTAAAAACCTGCAAAGTCATGAAAATTTAACTTTGAGAACATCGGATCTATTTATGTACTCGTACAAGTTGTTGTTTGTGATGTTTGATCAAAAACATGCTTACCTGTGGAGTATCAGGACAGGCGCCTGCTTCCAACAATGCGCTCACAACTTCCGGTGCGTCACTCAGGACTGCATAATGTAGCGGAGAACGCTCACTCAAACCTGCGTTTACGTCAGCGCCATGACCTATTAACACCTGGAATATTTAAAGATAATATTATTACTATTTTTTGGGTCACTACTTTCATCTTTCAGTATCCTGTTTACCTTAACACAGGCCAAGCTCTTGGTACTCGCAGCGCAATGAAGTGGAGTAGCTTTCGTTTCGTGAGACGAGTCCCATTTATTTGGATCGGCTCCGTGTTCTAGTAACAATTTGACGCATTCTTCGCTGCCCACCAAACAACTAAGATGCAAGCATGATCTGGAAGAACCGAACTATGAATATTTTGCTCCGATATTCAAAAAACGTCTGCGAATAATATTTTACCTGCCAGCATCATCAGAAGCATTTGGATCTACGCCGAGTTTTAACAATTTTGCTAGGAGTGAACTCCTTCCAAGCCAACAAGCCCATAGCGCTGCTGTCTTCGCGCCGACATCTTCTTCTGTATTGGAAGCGAAAGCTATCGCATTATCATACTGTCCTGCTTCCGCAAATGCTGATATTTCCTCTGAGTGCGGTAGCCGGCGCAGACTGTACTGGATTTCATCTGCAAGCCAAACAATGTTGCAGCGGTAAACAAAACTATTAAATACAGAGTTGAACGTTTTAACAAATTATTGCCTATGAATTTTCATGGCACTTTAACTACTGACCGAACCAGGTTTACGTAGATTTTACTGATTGAATTATGGGTTACAAATTAGCTTTTAAGTCAAACTGCACTTGCTCAACTGGGGTATGGGTATTGCGTGCCGAAAATTTCAATATACATACCTAGCTCCCATATATCTCGTGAGGGCTTCACCCTCAGCCGCTCGGCGAGGTCGGCTGCATGTGCCGACTCGTCGCTGGATATGTACCCTGCTTCGACGTCGTCGTCCGAGTCCTCGGGCAGCTGACTCATGCCGACGCACCATCTTCCGCTGCCTTCGCGGTAGATCTGCGTTAGATTGACATTTTTTTTTCTTTAAAACACTATAGGCTACGCCTATCGTTAACCTATTACACCTATTAAGAACCAATAAATTCTATTGACTACAATCTATTGTCTATTTTACCCTCTATCACACATTTTATTATGCTGTTCAAGTGGGCTAACGTACGTTTAGGCGTTATAAATATACATTGTATAATACTTAGAATAACGTTATGGCTGCAGCAGAAAACAACGAATATTTTAATTGACGTCTACAAAAATAATCAGAATCTTGTAAGAGTTTCAATGAAATTGATTTATTGTCACGAATGTCTTATTCGGACTCTTAAAATAACACATTTTTATTAAGACACATCAAAAGCACTGAGTAGATATTATAATTGTATTAACCTTCTTCTTGATATTTTTCTTCACGGGTTTTTTAGTGGCCATCGCTTTGTGCGCGCGTATATCTTCGCGCGCGCGCGCTTCACTGAAAACTGAAAGCTTTTCAACGCACACGCATGACACCCTTGCGCAGACGAATTTAATCATAATTACGAATTTCTACCTAAAAGTACATTTGCATTTTTATTGTCAACCATTAGTTTCAAAGAATATGGTTTGTTTTCTTTTATTTCAGTTTAGGTACTGTAATTTGCGTATTTTATATTTTTGTGTAGCTTGTTGCATTCGTAACCGTACCAC
This sequence comes from Hofmannophila pseudospretella, assembly GCA_947369225.1. Taxonomy (NCBI): domain Eukaryota; kingdom Metazoa; phylum Arthropoda; class Insecta; order Lepidoptera; family Oecophoridae; genus Hofmannophila; species Hofmannophila pseudospretella. The sequence continues at coordinate 7,138,128 of OX376330.1, read as the reverse complement.
ATTAATTTATTTGATAGCGCTGCGACACTCGACATGCTTCCGTGTGGCTACACCCACGCAGATGTTTTTCAGAATTCTGTCCATACTATCTCCAATTCGTATAGACACTGTTTTTCTCTGTCATCTTTATTGACACTTTAATCTTAAACTATTTAGGAACTTTTAAAGCTTGCTGAACAATTTTGTACATGTATATACCTACCCACAATGTATTTCGTTCCAAATTCTTGGATGAGTAAACTAACCTTAATACATCGCCTCCACTTTCCTCTTTACGTGTACGACGCGGTTAGTTTACAATATGAACAAAAGCTTATAATATTATATCTATCATATTACGCGGTTCAGGTAAACATACAGAGAGCTGCCCAGCATTTATTTAACCCCCGACCAACATAAGCGTGGTTATGATTTTCACGCGTCCGTTTGTTAGTTTGTTTATACGTTCCCCTGTATCTTTTGAATATGTGCATAATTTTCATGCATTTTTGTTTTGTAAAAGATGGAGAATTTTGTCGAGATGGTTGTTTAACCCTATCCGTCGATAGATGGCGCTAGTCGCATTTTAGAACACGTTACTGTTTTGTTGATTCGAATTACTTATATAGTATATCATATTTTTAATAAATGTCTTCGTCCTGGAGACCGTCTTTCATTCGGCGGTCCACACTTGGGGGGTGTTTTGTACTACCAGATTGTACAATGGTTCTTAGATACAATTCATCAACGTGAAGCATGAATCGACTACAGCAGTTACCAAAGGTTGTAGCTAAGAAGCAATGAACATCTGGACACAATGAGGGGTTGATCATGACCAGAAAGTTAGTCAGGGATATGTCAATTTTTTTTAATATACTGTGTTGTTGTCTAAATTCGAACAAGTGTGGATCTCGGTATGACATACACAACCCTCAAGAAGATTTTTGTTATAAAAACTCAAGAAGGTGATTCTGATGCGTAAGGGTCGTAAGACGTAAAGGTCGATATCCTTTGTTACACTCATATGGTTACTTAGGTAGAAAAATTTGAGATGATGATATACGAATAAATACCGTAAACGCTGCGAAATTTCCAACACTAGGTAATCTAAACAAAGTAGGTGTATAGTAACCGAAACCATCTGTTGGGCGAGCCAAACTTGAAAACAATCGAATCAAACTTCCAATAATAGAGCGTCATAATCGAGCTTGAAATAGGTAGTTACCTTCACGCTTTTAGTACACTGCAGCGATTTTGAAATGAACCCATAGAAATGTGTATTTCGTTTTTCTATTCTAGATTTCTATGGTTTCAGTCCGCTTCCGATTTAAAATCGTTGTAGTGTACTAGAGGCGTCAGACTGCGAATAATTTAGTACCATATGATTTAGGATTAATTAGCGACCTGCTTAGTCAGGTCTCTATGTTTTGAGCAGCGCAAATTGAGTTTCTAACAAGAATAATTTCCCTACATTTACAGGGATCGAGGATTCATTAATTAGACCTAAATATATTTAAAATTTTAAACTAAGGTACGGACTGGAAAGCTTATGCACATTAATGTGGTGTTGTGCATTGTTTTACTGAATTATTGTTATAATTAAGTGCTTTTGTATGTCATGTTTAATTCAAGATTGATTTTTAAACTTTGGTACAATTTAAAGTAATATTTCAGTAAAATATTGCACAAATACGACATTAACGTGCATAAACTTTTGTATCACAGATTAGAAATACTATAATGTTTCTACCAAATTATCCGTATGACCTTGAGATGTTGGTTTTTTAAATTTCTAGAAAATATTTAATTTTCGGAACGGTATTTTAACAACCCTATTGAATTTATAATTTGTCCAAACTGCTATTAGCTACACTGTCTGCATAACTACTGGACAACTATAAATAATTTGCAATTTGTCTATATGCTATGGATTAAGAGTCTAATATTATAGCGCTGTTATAAATGTTTGCGCTATTACAGTTATTTACGTCTATTTTAGAGTTTGTTTAGACATGCGTCTTACTGACGAGCCTTCCGTTTAATGTTTCGACTAACACATATTCAAACTCTATTTTTTTTCAAAGAAACTACGAGTGAAATACCTACTGACTGACTTGTGATATTGTTACTCAATCATTTTGCTAATTTTCATAAAGTTTCATTGTACTTTTTGACATCTTGGAGGAAAACAAGCTTGCGCGAAGTTCTCTTCTCTAAGCTATCCATCTAAGCATATAAAAACTTTTTTTTTAAATACAGCAAGGACAGACTTGTCCGATTTAAATTTCAAAAGTAATTAAATTAGGTCGTGGTCCAAGACATTAGGTCCAAAGTTATTTTGCTAATTTTCATAATGTTTCATTTAATTTCTTGATATGCAATGCACTGTCAAAAGTGCTTTTCGTCAAAACACCCATTTTGTCAAAAGTGCTTTTGGTCAAAAGCGTATCTAGCGTACGTGTATATCTAACAGGGTTGAAACGTTGACTTCATCATCATCCTGATAAATATGAAAAAAGAAACGTGAATCCAATTCTTACAAAAACAAAACATACAACATAAAGAGAGGTACAATATTATGTGCAGAAGGCGGCCTTATCACATTAAGCGATATCTTCCAGGTAACCTTCATGTGATGGAAAAATCATAAGATACATAATATACGGGTGCAAAAGGGGTATGAAATAGATAATACCCTCAAAGAAATAAATAACAATAATAAATAAAAAAATGCAAACCTTTGCAAGCTGCCAAGCAGTAGTAATAATATTACATAAATACTATAATATACACAGAAATATAATACTTAATATATAATCAAAAATATAATAAATAAATAAATAACACACGTCATATGCTAAAGTGAAACTGCATTAGAACAATTACTTACCGGTTGCATATTATCCGCGACACTCTCGAACATATCGGGTTCCTCCAAAATCATAATAAAAAACGAATATTTTAACACAACTGATTAACGATCGTACCTGCTCCAGAACTTTTTTATATTTACTATCTAATAGGTCTACAAGACATTATTCGCTCACCGCGGCCCAGTTTCGCGGCAAGTGGCCGGATATCGTCCAAGACGGTTTAAGATTTTTGTCCGATTTCTTGGAAATCAGATCAGCTGTGAGGTGATGAATTAATTGAAATAACAAACATTGTGAAATATATTGTCAGTTGGTTGGGTTGATTTGTATTTTTGGTCAGATTTTTCCTTCTCGTTGCGCTTTACATTTGCTTACATTTTTATAAACGCTATAAGCATGAGTTATGTATGACTTTAAAAGAACTTAAATTGTTGTAAAATGAAAGTACAAACGATCGTTTAAAAGTGTTGTATGCGTAGAAAATCTGACGGAAAGCGTACCTTTAATGTTTACTCTATGGACAGCGCGATGAGAGTATGATTTAAAAGCACTCACATCGTGTGTGGTATATTTATAAAGGATTTTCTATTTCTATATTTGTTATCCTTGAAATTCAAAAGTACTTACTAAATAACAGTGTAATAAATAGCATATTGTTATTTGCCTTAGCCTAATTTGATTCTTTTTCCAGAAAACTTTAGATGTATTCCTTTAGACAATTTAGACTGAGCGATAAATTATTCTGCTCTCTTTGATGTTCTGGTTGCTTAAAATTCCCGGAAGTATTTCTCCTCCTAGTACAACACATGTCACAATTCGCACACACATGTTATATCCGAGTTACTCAAATACGTAAAACCTATCGTGTTCGACGGAACACCGGCTGCCGGGAGCACACTTACGCCACTGCACCGGTTCTCTGCTGGGCGCTCTTCCACACCTCTAACACAAATAAACACTACAGAAATAATAATTGCAAAGCAATCGTTACAATCTGCTGAATAATTTTCACTGAAACAAAGGCTATCGATGGTATTTTGTGCATTCCTATCGCTTTTAGAAGTCATGTTCTATGATTTCGAGGAAAAGTTGTTGATGTATTTATTAAAATTAACAAAGATGGTTATTTTTAGAGATAGAGTCACGAATATTCGGCTACTATTCGGTATTCGGCCACTTTTTTGGTATTCGGTATTCGGCCGAATAGTGCGTACTATTCGGCCGAATACCGAATACCAAATCATGAAAAAAAAACACATATTACTCAAGATTATATGTATTCTATAACCAAATTACAATGCTTTAGTAAGTAAAATTGATCAATGGTAGGTTGTGATGGATAATATCTCATAATATTCCCATATAGGCGATTTTTTATTAATTGGTGTCATTTTGTAAACCTTTTAACGAACAAACAATTAAATAAGAACTATTCTCTGCACAATATTAATGTTTTATGTATTATTATGATCTGACAAAGCGTGCCGTGACGTGATTTACTCGCAATTGCAACAAATACCCGCCCGTCGCTCCCGTATGCACCGTAATGAGACAGGTTGCGGCCTGTCTATTACGAGTTTTCACCCTCGGCAAGCATGTATTTTGTGCCGAATATTCGGCGCTTCGGCCAACAGCGTTGCCGAATATTCGGTATTCGGCCAAATCACTATTCATGGCAACTCTAGTTATTTGTACCTGTAACTATTACTATGCCAGTCGCTTTCGTTACTGAAGCAAAATGAAGCATTGTTTTGTGTAAAGGATCTAAAACACCAAGATTAAATTGATAAACAAAACGACCAGAACATGTTATAAATTATTATTACACTATCCTGAATTGTTTCCTAAATTCAGGATATTGTAATAATCGCTTTAGATTTAGAAAATGGACGTAAGAGAGGAGGATCTACACGAAATTTCTCCTTCGTTTACTGAATTTATTTTGAAAGCGATGTTAGTATATATTCTCTAGAATGTATTCCTGTTTTCTTTCCATAATACATCAGCCTTTAAAAATGGTTTTGTTTAACTTCAGATTGGTGCAGACGGTGCTAATTCAGCCGTACGTAAAGCGATGGGAGTACACTATCTGTCGTGGAACTATGATCAGATGGGAGTTGTGGCAACACTACATTTAGCAGAGGTAAATACATTACATTTTAATTCTTCTATAATCTAGGCATGTTGACAAATTATAGAAAAGAGGAATGATATCATGCCTTGCCTACAGCTAATTAATAATACCTATTGTTATTGGACGTTCATCAGTCTTAACTAGCGATGCTAACAAATTGAATGTAACATTATAGCAAATCAAATAACAGACTACCTTTGTTACAATGACCAAGAACGAGTAGATGTTAATGAAATTAGTTATCAAAACAGTGAACAGTTATCTGAATAGTGTATGAAGGAGAAGGGCGTCGGTAGTGTAGAAGCTAGGACGCCTAACTCCCATGTGGGACATGCGAGGTCGATTCCAGGCAAGCCGACATTTACAGACTGCTCTAACTGTGAAGGAAATAATCACGAGGAAACTTGCACACTGAGAGAAGCAGTTTGTGGTGTGAAATGGGAAAGGCAATGGAAAACCACGCCATTGAATCTGTCAAGAGTTGTGTTAATTCTGCGTTGTAAGTTATTTATTCCCTAAAATGATCACGGCCCCTCCTCAATTCATTCTTCATTTAATTGACGCCTAGTTGCGATCATTAACCGAAAGTAACTGTGCGGGTTATGCGCGGCCAGCATTTTCATCTGAGCCCCTCCGTGCCTCGGAGTGCACGTTAACTTGTCGGTCCCGGTTGTTGTCGTTCGATAGCAATCGTTAAACCATGTCAGAGGCCTACGGGTGGCCTGAACAACTCTTACAAGCGCGAGTATGAAGGGTAAAAAAAAGTTTTGGTGGAAAAGTTTATTAAACTAAAATCTTGTAAAATCATCTAATATTATTCAAAATTATTGTTATTGAAAGCAATAAAATATTTTTTGTTATGTTTAGAACAAAATCATATTATTTACGTAATAGAGTATTTGACAAAAAATATTTATTCCATCAATCAACTTACATGGACATCCTGAAGAAGGATCTAAAATTAGTTTTTCGATATTTCAACTAACAACAGAGATATTGAAGGTAAAATTTAGCACTGGAGATGTGCTCTGTCCCTTTTTAGCAAAACAGTTCTTTATATGTAGCCAGGACCTGCTTGTATGGCACTATTACACAGTGACGTCATAATGTAATATTGCCGTTTCTTTCTATCGTTTGATTTTTGATTGCCTATAGCTGTTTTATTTTTCAACAAATTTTAATTCTGTTTTCAAATTTGACCATAAATTTATGTCTATTTCTTAATTATTAAGAAATGTATTTTTATTTTTGTTACTTGGATACTACTCTATTGTGCTGTGGCGCCTCTAGTGGTAAAACATTGCAGGATTATCTCATATTTCCAGGAGACAGAGAACACGACCGCGTGGCAGCGCTTCCTGCCCACAGGCCCGGTGGCGCTGCTGCCGCTGGACTCCAAGCGCAGCTCGCTCGTGTGGAGCACATCCAAGGATCACGCGAAAGAGCTGCTCGGCCTGCCTGACGAACAGTTTGTGGACGCGCTCAACGATGCGCTGGTTAGTTGCCGTTTCTTGTTATTCATGTAGGAGTGGAAGATGATCAGGTCTGATTGGTTACTACATGCATACATAAGTGATGAAGAAGTCGCTCTGTCACGCGTATATTGATCGCCTTTAGCCATTAATCTTAGAAATAATTTCTAATATTTTTTCTTTTTGTGTGATGTTTTGCAATGAATTGTATTGTTTAATTTATCTTTATTTGTTTTTGTTTAGTGTATGCTCGTACAGCTTGTTACTTTTTTGCTTTTTCTAACTTGTTTCTATTAGTGGAGACTTCTTAATCACTTTTTATTACATATTTTAACACATATTTATAGGATGTTGTTGTAAAATGAAGTACCAATACGTTTTGTCTTGTATTAGGCGTGCAAATTATTATACCGAAGCAAAGGTGTAACCTATTATTGTAGGTGTGACCTATTTAGTAAAATTTAATGTCATCCCTAGTATTTAATTTTTTATCGTTTTGTACGCATTGTATCACACTAATTTTGTGCAATAAAGAGTATTCATTCATTAATGCAATCTTAAAAAAAATATAATCATCATCATCAGCAGCCTACTCTAGTCCACTGCTGGACATAGTCCTCTCCCAGGGCGCGCCATTGAGCCCGATCTTCGGCTCTTCTCATCCAGTCTCTGCCAGCCACTTTGCGCAGATCGTCGCTCCATCTAGCAGGGGGGCGTCCCACACTTCGTTTGCCCAAACGCGGTCTCCACTCCAGAACTCGTCTACCCCAGCGGTTGTCGGTTCTGCGACAGACGTGACCGGCCCACTGCCACTTCAGATTGCTAATCTTATGAGCTATGTCGATGACTTTTGTTCTATGCCGGATCTCCTCATTTCGGATTCGATCCAGCAGAGATACTCCGAGCATAGCTCTTTCCATAGCACGCTGAGCGACTTTCAATTTGTGAACCAGTCGCACCGTCAGTGTCCACGTTTCGGCTCCGTAGGTCAAAAAAAATATAATAATGTCGGGAAATATTGTTAATTCTGTGTCATTGCCAGACATAATTTTTTGTAGCACGAACGAAAATTTGGTAGAGATTTATTATCGATAAATGACAATTGTCGATAGTTTTATACTCACTTCTTAAGTCTTCTTAAGTCGTTCTTTAAAAACAATAATAATATCGTTCTCTTAAAAAAATGATTTATTTATTATTTTTATTTCATTGTTTGTTAATTACATTTTCTACAAAGTTAAAAGTTTCTGCGGCACATAACTTGATGAATATAAATCACACAAATCATTGTTAGGCATAGCACATCCATCATCATAATATTGTCGACTGGTTCCGCATTTGACACATTTATTATGAGGAACCAGGCCCTGCTTTTTACTATTGAATCCATCCACCCATTAGCATCCAGTACTATTGAGCAAAGTAATTATCGATAACAAATCACTACTACATTTTCGGTCGTGATTTAAAAAGTTCTATATCTGGTCATTACAATATAATTTATGTGTCAAAAATTCATTTATCTATCAAACTGTATTCCAGTGGAAGCAGTACCCTCGCAGCAGCACCGTGGACGCGTGCATGTCGTGGGTGACCACGTGGCTGCGGCGCGCCGGTCTGCCGGACGGCGCCGCGCGGCTGTTACCGCCGTCGGTCCGCGCCATAGCGCCCGCCTCGCGCGCCGCCTTCCCGCTCGGCTTCGGACACAGCTCGCGCTACGTGGCGCCGGGCGTGGCGCTTGTAGGGTCAGTGTTACCTCGTGTTACTCCAGTGTCGACTATCCGAGCTGATGAAGGGCGGCGCGCCATAGCGCCGGCATCGCGGACTGTCTCGAGGTAGTTTCCGTCATCGTTGCGGCTTGTAGTGCCGGCGTTTCGAACCGCCTCGGCTTCGGGAATAGCGAACGCTATTTTCTTGGTGCTTAAATTGACTCCGAGGTCTAATTCAAGACTGGCTTATCTACTAAATGGATAGTGCCGTAGCCAGCTATCTTAGTAAAAGCGTCGGTGGCACAGTGGCTAGGACACCGGACTCTCATGCGGGAGGTCCAGGTTCGAAACCGTGTACCAATGAGTTTTTCGTATTTGATAAAGACTTACTTACATATTAACCGACTGCTCTAACGGTGAAGGAAAACATCGTGAGGAAACCTGCACACTGACGTGACCAGTGTGTTAAATGGGGTAGGCACAAAAGATCCTCAAGGGTCGATGTACCGCTGGGTTATTCCCGGCCGTATCATAAGATAAGATGAGATAAGCCAGCTATCTTGGGCTTAGGAACATTTAAAAAATATATGGTGACTAATAATTTAATAATGTTATGGTTCCTTACAGGGACGCGGCGCATCGCGTTCACCCGTTGGCCGGGCAAGGAGTCAACCTAGGCTTCGGCGACGTGAAAGACCTCACCGTGTTGCTCGCAGAAGCTTTATACAGCGGCTTAGATCTCAGTGAGTTAAACATTACCACTTCGAGCAAAAAAAGCAAACGTTAAAAAAATACAAAATTAACAAAGTATATATACTTAGTAAAGTATATGAAAGCACTGGCTCCCAAGATACAGGTTCGCCTAGTTTGGGAGTCAGGGTATTGTTTGATTTACAAGTACAAATATGTTCTTAATTTCACCACATTCGCAGCCAGTGCATACAATTTCATGCCTTAGGGCTGGTTTACACTTGGTCAAGTGCTTAGTCAAGAGCGTTAGTCAATTGGCAAATAAATGCCAGCGGCGAGGACTGGCAAGTAAAGCAGGCATTAAATAAAGTGTCATTCCAAACGGAATATGCAGGCAGCTTCTCCGTGATGATGCTTTCCTTCACTGCCAATGTTAAACGTCTAACACTAGACAGAGATAGAAATCACGACTTCATTTAGATAAAGTAAGCTCACTGAACTCAAATGTTATTACCGCGGACTGCACAATGTTTCTTTTAAGTGGTATTTTTATTTTATTACCACAGATATTTATTATTGCCGGAACTGAAGGAAAGTGTTGCAAGAAACACCCAATGTTTTAAGAAATACTAAATGTTGCCACGCATTGTTTGACTCGAACCTAGCTCGAGTGTTAGTTCTTGTCGTTTTCGCTACACGGCGCCCGTGCAGCACTGTTGCTTACTTAATTTTTTATTTTATTTATATATTACAAAATCCACAGCACTTAAATATAAAAACATAAATGTCCAATAACAAAACATACTGCCAATTACAGATTTCCTATTTTTAAAATAATACTTACAGGGAGAAATGTTTTACCACTAGAGGCGCCACTAGCACAGCTTAAAAAAACATTCAAAAATACGACGTACGTACTTACAGATGATTTTGTTCTAAACATAACATAACCTAAATTTATTGCTTTCAATGACAATAATTTGATAAATAAATAATGATTATTAAATGAATACAAATAACGAGTTTGTGATGTCTTCAGAAATGACGTTTCGTTTTGCTTTTCTGTTTACGGAGTGTGCTCGTGGCTACATCTACTCAACGTATGTAACGTACGTGTTTTATATCCTTATCTTATAAAAGCCGGAAACAGAGGATTTGAAATTCGGTATTCGCTACTTTCATATATGGCATTTGATGACTTCTTGGCGTACTCGGTAGTGCCAGGTGCAATTCAGTGCTACTATTCCGGATTCGATTCTAGAACGATCGGATACATGTGCATGCACATTTTAGGTAATTTTGTGTTGTTAACCTATGACACGGGGAATCCTAGTATGGAATGGACTATCGAATAGCCGAAAACTCTTGGACAAGACTCAAATGCATGGTATTACCTGGGATCTCAGCTGAAAATCTCATTGGATTATGGCATGAACTTAGATCTAAATCGAAAAATTCATAGGTCACAACATCGCAAGTCCTGGCATCCAACGGAAAACTAATTGGTTTGTAGAATATTTTCGATCCGGTGTTGATATGTTCCAGCAATGTTTATAGAAGAACTTTACCAGTACTTTCAAAGATTATTTGCTCTATCTTCGGCCTCATCGTCACTTACCATCAGGTGAGATTAAGGTAAATCTAAATCTGGAAGAGATCGTTTTAAGCGATAAGGCCGCCTTTGTACATATAGTGCTACTTTCCTGTAATTTGTACTTTTCCTGTATGTGCAGCACACAACAACTGGCTGGAGAAGTACGAGAGTCTAAGACAGAGACACAACGTGCCGACACAGCTAGCTGTCGACGCACTGCATCGTCTATATACTGTGGATCTACCACCCTTGGTGCTGCTACGAAGCGTTGGCCTGCAGATCACCAATGCTCTGCATCCTGTCAAGGTGAGCAATTAACAGGGAACCCTGTCTTTCTATTCAGGACAAGCGGAACGCTAACGGCGTGAGCGACACCAAGATGTCGCGCGTCTCTAGCTCAGGTATTATTAAGCCGAGCTCAGTGCCGTAAAAGCTCGCTAATTCTGTCATAAAATGCATACAAGGTTCCGTGCCCAAAAGTGTAGACACGATCAGAATCGTGTTTCTTCGGGGTTTTTCGAATCCAAGGGTAGGGTTAAGCCCATAAGCAACTGCGACCTAAAAGGTCTATTGTAGCTATCCCTCGTTAGTTACGACTCATCCCCAAAGTCAACGTTCTTTAAGAACTGTATGATGCTCTTTGGATATTTAGTTTTAAAATCCTCAGGAGTCATTATGTGACCTCCTAAGCAACGGCTTCTGCTGTGACTGAGGTATTTTCCAGCTTCAGTGTTTGCCATTCGAGATAGATGGCGCTGCATCTAACAGGAATGTCAAAGTGACAGAAGAGTTGTTTTGACTTAATGTTTTTTCAATGCATAGTAGGTAGCTTTTTATAAAAATATTGAAATCAATCGAATTCACATGTTAATGTGAATAAGTTAATAGTTATATACCCACTGGGCTTTATTTACTTTTTTAGTTTTTTAATTCGCATAGCTTTATCTGTTAATTATTTCTCCAATCATTTAGTTTTACAAATAGAGACACCAACATTACTCACACAATTCTACTTCGCCAAATCACATTACTTACAGTACATTTAGGTAGAACACAACACACACTTCCCACCACAGCGCCCACGACACAGGATTACCTAGTGTGGGTGCTAATCGTAGGCTCGGTATTAGGAAATATGTATGTTATTTTTTAATTTAATTTTTTGTAGTATTCATTGTACCTTTCCGTTGTAGTGTTGTCGTTAAATAAATTTATTATTATTATTATTAACTATGAGCAAATAACTAAGAATTAATATCGACGCTCAAATAATAAAAAAGAAAGTTTTTTAATTCAAATTTTATGGCCTAGATACCTAGCATAGGTACCCATATTTTGGCACATTTTGACATTCCAGTATACTATCAGCGCCATCTGTTGAGTTGATTGGAAGCTGCCGGAAAATCCCTCATTAGGGCTTCACACTCAGGATATGTAAGAGAGTCATACGACATAATTGTATTGACCACCATAAGATACAAAAAAAAACAAAGTAACGCTGCACTCACAGTACAAAAAATGTCTGCCATCTCTCACCGTTATTGTGAATCACATAAGAAGTACATTATGCAAACAAGCATGTTTAAAAAACGTTGACTTCTAGAAAATCACCTTTTTCAAAGTACAATGCCGTCGACTATCTATATAAGTAGAAAGCGAAAGTGCTGAAAGTGGCCACTTTTGACACATTCGCTTTTTACTTCTTACGAGGCTACTAAAGCAATATTTAAAAAATCTATTACCTCCGTGACACAATTCTACCGTCCACTTTTTTGATTTCAAGAGTGGAGCTTGTTTCGCTCGGGTTGGGCCCTTAAATATCCAAGGTAGCGGATTTTAGAAACAAATACATACATAACTATCACGTCCGTAGTCCCCGAGGGGGTAGACAGAGGAACCACCTTCACCATAGGTAGTTCCCACTTTTCGCCGTAAGATTAGGTGAACAAACGTGATAGGTGGTGAGCCTATCGCCGTATACTAGGCGGTGAATAGTATCCACTAAGACAATTACGAGGCGTACAAAACCCACGGAAAGAGTTGGGGTGGCGCTATTCGTTATTTTACAATGCGGTCAACTCTTATCTCACAATCAGTAGCGGTATATCTACTACGTCTTAGATACGTACTTTAAAAAATTACGCATAAAATATATTTGAATGTTTATGTGCCGTGTCGTGCCGCCCATAAAGAATAGCACCACCCCAACTCTTCCCGTGAGTGTCGTACGAGGCGACTAGGGGTCTTAGTGGATACTATTCACCGCCTAGTAGACGGCGATAGGCTCACCACCTATCACGTTTGTTCACCAATTCTTACGGCGAAAAATGGGAACTACCTATGATGAAGGTGGTTCCTCTGTCTACCCCCTCGGGGACTATGGACGTGATAGTTATGTATGTATTTGTTTCTAAAATCCGCTACCTTGGATATTTAAGGGCCCAACCCGAGCGAAACAAGCTCCACTCTTGAAATCAAAAAAGTGGACGGTAGAATTGTTCCACGGAGGTAATAGATTTTTTAAATATTGCTTTAGTAGCCTCGCAAGAAGTAAAAAGCGAATGTGTCAAAAGTGGCCACTTTTAGCACTTTCGCTTGCTACTTATTGTTGCAGTACGAGGAAACTAAAACATTATTTAAGAAATCTACTTTTTCCGTTCAACAATTCTATTATTTTTTTCTCCTTAATGCACGGACAATTAGTATAATATATTAATTGGTATAATAAATAAGTTAATTAAGTACGTTATTATAAAATGGGCGAACATATTTACTACATGTTATCATTTGTTTTTAAAAGACAGATAATTAAATGAATAAAATTAAGAATTCAACGTATACCTACAGAAATTCTACGAAATAGGGTTTATCACCCTTTCATAATAAGTAAACGTCAGACAAATACCGCGTGCGCGTGCCTTATCTTGTTCATTATTCATCCTGGAAATCACACGACTATTACCTACGTACTTAGCAATTAGCTGTTAGCCCGTGACCCTTTTGTATGGGCGTAGTTTATTTTTTTACCGATTTGACTGAGCTGCGCTTTTCTATGTCGAACTTGGAACTATATTTGGCCTTACAATACAATACAAATATACTTTATTGCACACCCGGGACAAAAACAAAACATACAACATAAAGAGAGGTACAATACAATGTGCAGAAGGCGGCCTTATCGGTTTAAGCGATATCTTCCAGGCAACCTTCAGGTGATGGAAAAAATATAAGATACATAATATACGGGTGCAAAAGGCGTATTAAATAGATACTACCCTCAAATAAATAAATAATATTAATAAAAAATGTATGGGAAAAGTTTTTTGCGATTTCTGACTTTTCTAGTATTCTAACATCAGTTGGTCCCATATAGTATTTTCATCTTTAAAAGAAACAGGATCGATTGACACCATAAAAAGAAATTGTTAGAAAACCCTTTTTCTAGCTGATAGGTACCTACCATTTTTTCAAAATCTGTGAAAGTTAGGGAAGGTATTTTAAAACCGTTTTCCTGTAGCTACAACGGTTTAGGTAGCTGCCTTTACTGTCTCATCTCAAACCACCCTGTTATACTAGATTAGAGAAAGAAAGAAATTAGAAATAAATACCAAACACCTTGGTTACTTTGTAATTGATTTTGCTTTGTTCTAGAAAATGATCATGTCCCACGCCACGACGTAAACGAAGATATGGAAGGATTCCTAGTATTTTTAATTGGTTTTAGTTTAGGATTGTTTTTGTTTTTTTGTCGTTGTAACATTTTACTTGTGTGATTGATTAAATAATTAATAAGCGATTCTATAAGCATATGTACAGTACGCGACATCCCCAGAATGCGGGTTTCTAGTGATGTGACAAATACGTTGGTTATATTATCTATAAATATACAAGGTGTTCCTTTGGTTATGGATTAACTTCGACACTGTACTCAGAACATCGAAGTAGTTATTTACCATATTGTCACATTTTAAAATTTTAATTAAACATTACATTATATAGTGGCCCTCTGACACAGGTGTTGTCACACTTAAAAGAGGGCCTCCACAATTAGAAAAAAATGTTTGTACCTTTTTGTTACTGAATAAATCTTTTTATTTTAATTTTAATTTATTTATTATATTTTTATTTTTATGCAATGTCAATGCCTTGCCTTAAATTACATGTCGCATTTTTTTAAAATTTGAACTTGACAATCATCATGACATAAGTTATTAATGACCTGTGCAAACGAAAGGCAAATAGTTTGTTATTGTTTTGTTTCAGGTTTTCTTATGGGCATAAATAAAAACCCTTACTCATTGTAAAACTCAATTAAATAAAATAGCAAATATCTCGAAAACGAAGCGTTTATGAGGATCACTTCCATTGTCAGATATATTAAAGCTACAGAAGTGTTTGGCGAAGTTAATGCATATTCTCAGGAACACCTTGTATTTATGATCTATCGCATAGATCTATGATAGAAAGGAATTAACGCGGTATCAGTGTCTGTTCTATAACTACGCTGTGACTGACGTTCACATGGTTCTATTTGCCGCTCCATTCTGTATAGAATAGAAAAAGTGCTAAAGTTGAGCCTCCATTGTAACGGGCATTTTATCGCATAGAAAGCTTATTCACATTGATCTACTTCAAAGATTCTAACAAATAGTATATAGAATAGAAAAAAATAGAACGTTCCCTAAGATCCTTGTGCCTTGTTATTGTAATCTATTCGATGAAATGTCATATCAAACTAGGCGTTTTAGTCATGATCTGTCATCAAAATAAACCAAATCTAGATTATGTCAATAGCTTTTTCGGAACTGAACACTGTCGCATAGTACCCCAATAAACCTTTGTTTACGAACCATGCATGTTCGATATCAAAGCGAACGTCAAGATCCGTTTCTGGTCAGACAACGGATGGCAACGCTGTAAGCGGTCCGTTTGCCGTGCGCCTAATTTGCCGAACAACTCCTTTGCAACGGCATTCCGAGGTTGTCGCCTACTATAGCTAAATAATAACCAAAGTCATAGAACAAAATGTAGACATTGATGGAATTTAACGTTTTCCATAGCATATTATTTATATATAATATTAATGTCCATATTGTCCACAGATAGGACTCGTATAATGCAATAAACGTATTTTCACAACATTAAATGTTTTATTAATGAAACCCCCTGCTAGATGGAGCGACGATCTGCGCAAGGTGGCTGGCAGCGGCTGGATGAGAAGAGCCGAAGATCAGGCTCAATGGCGCGCCCTGGGTGAGGCCTATGTCCAGCAGTTGACTAGAGTAGGCTGCTGCTGATGATGAAATGTTTTATTCTTGTGTTCAGTTTTTTTTTAAATTCAAAATATCTAACAACATACAAGTAGGTAAACTAAAAATATTTTAGTTGGCTTTCCTTAACGCAAATATGTGCATGTGAAGCTCTAATTTCGAACCCAAAATTCGATTTTTGTTCAGAATTAGAAAATTTGAATCCTGTAGTGATATTTCGGATTCAAATTTAAAAAGCCCTAAGAAGTAATTTACAGTTAGTCTGCCATTGTAGTTATTATGAAAACTAATATCAGGCCAGTAAAGCAGGTACATCTAGTCCTAATCTAGGTACCTACGCTGCCTCTAGGAAGTTATTTCCTGCATGCTTTGTGAATAATGTCAGCCGACAAGGTCGAACAAGTCGGGGCTCGTTGGTGCTCGAGTGCAACTGTTCGTATCGTATATGATCCGATCACTCAACTCACTCCGCCGGTCTGAGTAGCAGGAAAGTATGAGGAAACAGTACGGTAATTCGCCTGAGAAATCACCCGTCTTTTTTTAAAAAAAAAAGACGAAACCTGCATTTGACCTCGATCTCGCCTGATGGTAAGCGACGATGAGGTCGACGATGGAGCATACGGGTTTCAATCTGGACTTGAAAATCCCAAGATCACCTTCCTTTTTACCTTTTAAGGTTAAATACCCTAAAAATAACACGAGGTATAATTCTGCATTAGGATGTTGCTCGCAGAATAGATTTGCAAATGCGATTTTGTCATTAAACTATGCCGCATTCCCAATTTCTACCACAAAATGAACAGTTGTTATCGTCCTGCTTTTCTAAATTGTAATAGTACCCCTACTGTGTCTGTTTATACTGTGTTCATCGACCGTGGATGGGTGAAGAGATGACGTCACAATGGCCTACTTGCTAATGCGCACTGCCGCCATCTTGCTTTACGCCATTCACTTTGCGTTCAAGGAAAATTGAACTCAATTGTCCAATGAATAAGGGGAAATCCAGAAAGATACGATATCTCGTGCGACATATCCCTCGAGTCAATGTTTTACCAATAATGCGTCATTACGCATTGTTCGCACATGAAGCTATTCAAAGATATAAATAATATTATTGTAGACTCAGGCTCATTATGAATGTCTTTTGGTTCCATCAACAGAATTCGTTAATTTTCCATCGATTTCTTTTATAGTTAGGTAGTAAGTAAGTAAGTAATATGTTTATTTCCCACACAGCAATGACCGAAACAGTTATAATTATGATAAAATAATTATGACGATGGAGCATGCGGGTCCAGTAAATGCCTATTCACTCTGTCCTTGAAGATCCCAAGGTTGTAGGTTTCGGGAAATACAGACGCCGGCAGGCTGTTCCATTCCTTAGCCGTTCGCATAATGAACGAAGAAGCAAATTGCTTCGTACGAGCAGGTGGGATATCAACAACATAAGGATGGAACTCCTCCCCGCGCCTGGTAGTCCGAAGGCGGAATGGAGATGCTGGAATTAGGTCGTGCAATTCCGATGCGCACTCTCCGAAATGTATCCTATAAAATACCGATAGACAGGCAACCTTGCGCCGATGTTCCAGACTTTGCGCTGGTATTCTGTTGGACCATGACCGATGGCTGGCAAAAACCTATCCAAGAGGACAAAGACACTGATACATATACTTTTTAAAATACAGTAAAAGAGATAAGGTACTAAATAAAATAAAAATTCTCAGTTAACAATCCATAGTGCTATTGACTTTTTTGTAATGCGAGTTAATTATCAGGGCATTGTACTCAAAACGTGTCTACCGCTGGTCGGAATCTATTCTCGTAAACATTTAACTCATCTTGCTCCAATGTATGTATTATTTGTATGAACGATATTCCCGTAGAACGTGCACCCTAAATTCCCACGTTTGAAATCCAAAAATTACCTACGTCGTGGTATTATTATATTGCTATATAAAGCCAACCTGAGAAGTAAACCCTACTATTCAAAGAATGCCTTTTTTTTCTAAACCGTTACTCTACCTGGCATCTGGCGTACAAAAAGATCTCAAGGACTGTTTTAGGGTGTCTTTACTGGTTACTGAGGCCGTTTCTTGTATTTTTACTTTTATAAGGTACCTGCTATATATCTAGGTATCTGGTATGCTAGGTATGCTGGTATGCTAGGTACCTGGTATGTCTAGCGCCTAAAATATACAACAAGTTACCTGAAAATATAAAAATATAAATGCTTGACTTGAACAGGTTCAGGAATGAGTTGTTCACATTTTTGGTGAATAAAACTTATTATACTTTAAATGATTTTTTGGCAGATAAATTGTAATGACATATTTAGAATTAACAATATCTATTATATATTTCTAGACACTATTATATATTTTTAAGATTGCATTAAATAAATACTTGTTTTGATATTCATTTTACTAAATAGATACTTATTAAAAATTTATATAATTTGCACGCCTAGTACAAGGCAAAATGTATTGGTACTTAACTAACAACAACATCCTGTAAATACACCTACATTTTTGCAAATAAATATATTCTGTATTCTGCCTATCTATATACAAAATTCGGTTGATAATTTGGAACCCGCTCCAAATAAAAACAATAAAATTAATCATCTTTAGAGTGTAAGTAGGTATCTATTCTTGATATTGTAGCCTAGATATTCAGTTCGTTCTAGATATAATCACATTTATATTTCAAGCTAAGTATCTACGACATTTATGTAGATTAGGGAAATATCCCACCAGGAAAATCCCTGTACCTACGTTTTTACTACCAGAGTATTTTTTTTATTAGTATTGGCTCTAATCTGTTTAAAAATTGGTATTTACTATCATCATTACCCTGTTTTGTCTATTGCAAACGATTTAGATTATTATTAATATTATAGTACTGTACAATGTTGTTATAATAATATTGTTGTGTATATTGAATTGACATGTAACACACGTTTGGAAATAGCTGTTAGTGTTCTTATGAAATATATAAATAAACAATTAGGTAAATTAATTTTCTTTTATATCATGTAACTGCATGCATCCGGAAAGGTGGGCAAAGATCGCCATGCACTGGGTGCCACGAGACGGACAGCGGCGCCGAGGCAGGCCCAGGCGTAGATGGAAGGACGATATCGACCACTTCCAAAAAAGGATGGTATAGGGACGCCGAGGATAGGGAAGGATGGAAAGGAGGAGGGGAGGCCTTTGCCCAGCAGTGGGACAGCCTATAGGCTTTATTATAAAAAATAAAAAATCATGTAACTACTTAGGTAAATTATGGGTCCTTTATTAGGAGGTAGGTTGGTTTATTGTACAATAAATATACCTACATAATGTCCTGAGTAAACAAAATAAGTAAGTACTGAGACTCCTAATTAATGTGAATTTCCATTACTTTTGTACCTATTTAGTATTGAGACTCATTTTTTTTTAATTACTAAAATATATTATTTTTAGTGGAATCTGTGAGCATCAATCTGTAAATTCGTAAATTTCATTGGACCTATATACAGGAGTCTTATATAAGTTACTGAGAAGAAAATCAATATCTGAGAATTTTCTAGATTTCCCCCCTCGAGGAGGCCTTCGGTCTACATCCCCCCTCCCCCTCGCACTGTCCCTCCTTCTCACACCGCTCACATTGTGCGACATGCGCGCTGCGTTCAATAAACTACTACTGTTATTTCATTTTATGCTTTTATCATGAAGGAACGAACGCCCCCCCCCCCCCCCCCCCCCCCCCCCATGTATTATATTAGGGGAGGGGTCCTTTTTTCATTTCTTTCTTCCAAGGTTTTTATCATGTTTCTTATTTTTATACGTATTATTAACTAAATATTGTAGCTGTAATAATATAGAAGCTTTGAGGGTTTTTTTCTCTACGAGTATTGTTAATTTAAAAATACACTTTTTAAAAGGATCTTTTAAAAAAGCAAGCAAGCACCATCGTATCAATTTTGATCTATCATAGCTAGAAATCTTCTTTATGAGCTACTCGATCAAATAAACCGCATCCAAACCCGTTCACTGGTTGATGAGATATGAGAATAAATTCAATCACATAGAAAAAAGTTCATAATTTTTTCTGCAAATAAATAACTAAATTACTTAAATTTATTTATTTCGTTTAATTTTTGTTCAATTGTTAATAATTTTCCCAAAATTTATTCGAATCAATTTGTCCCCAAAATTGGTACTTACCAGTTGTCGTAAAAAAAAATCTTCAAAAGAATTTCATTTCTGAAATCAGTATAAAATGCAATGTCTATATCAATAGTTGGTCAATCTTCTGTAGTACATATTTTCGGTGACGATCGTTTAAAGGTGCCGTTAATTTTTTGGTGGTTTAAATAAGATCTAGAAAAACATGAATTAAATTTGGTACATGCTGTACTTACATGATTTTTTTTAATGCTTACAGAGGAAAGGCAAAATACAAAAATAAAATGTACCAAATATCTGCTAGTTTTTTAAAATATTTTTTTTAGTGGGTTCACTAGGTCAAAAAAGTTAAAGTTCCAAAAATTTTATAAACTTTTTTTATCTTGAAGAATCGGATAACCATATATGGGATTATATAAATTGGTAGTGACAGTCTGTATATGTAGATTATATAAAATGTCTTTATATTTGTAACAATTACTATTATATAGATAACCTAAATAGTTAATTTTTTTAATTTTTATTTTATTACAGTACTAGTCTTAAAAAGTTATAACGCCAATTACACAATAACTCAAAATTATTTTTAATTAAATAGCACTAAATATGTAGAAGAAATAGAAATAAAATTACAATATGATTAGGTAGTGATCTCAGGCTAAGTAGAATCTACATCGGGTTTTCTGTATCTGAACTAAGCCTAAACAAAGACATTCCATGGCCTAAACGTATTTACCATAGATGAAAGAAAAAATAGTGTCCGTCCCCTAGGGGCGGGCGTTCGTTTCTTCATGGTACTTGCCTTCATGGTTTTGAAAAGGAATTTCTCACAGTAATCCGATGATTATGATTATATATAAATGAGCAGAAGGAACCTGAGAATAAATTATGCGTGACGAGGATAACAGTAACTAATGAACCTTTTTGGAATTTCTATATACCTACTATTTTGCATACTGTTTGCTTTTTATATCTTGATGATTAGAGGTTATATCAAAAAACATTATATTGAAACTTTTTTAGGTTTTATATCACAGAAATGCCACGCCATCAATAAAGATAGGAAAGTTACAATATTTAAGAATAATATCAACGTCACCATTACCACCCCGAGTTGGTTCCGAAACGTGCTTTGCTGCGTATCGATCGTTTATTTTCTGTTCGCTTCGTCGAGCTTCGCCTGGATATTCATGTGCGCCCGCCTCCTCTCGACCGCCATTTTGTAGACAATTGCGCAGCGGCGGCGCTCCGCTGGCGGTCGCTATATAAGGGGTCCGTGACGTCAGCGCCCTCATTGATCGCTCTACTCGTGGTGCTGTGCGGACGTGACTTGTGTTGTGCCCCTTGTGTTGCAGTTCAGTTCTACAGTGACTTTTAGCCTGGTTTGGATACAGGTGTGTAATATTGTTCGCCGCAATATTTTAGCCCACTACTGCTATGGGCTATATTGCCAACGAAAAGTCTGTCGTTGATTTTTGTGAAAGTAAAACCGAATCCCTCAGTAACTGGGTTCGTAAAGTTAAAAATAAATCTAGAAATGTCAAGACGAAGAGAAAGTGTGACTTGAGAATAATCGCCATCTTGAGTAACTCTCTGTCTCGCGCCGAGAGTGAACTCCTATCGAAACAAAGAGAACGTGCCAGAAGGTGGGCTCAGATGCAAGCAGACCTCGGACTGAGCAGCGCGCAGGAGGAGCTAGCCAGGCAGCAGCGGGAGAAAATCGATGATCTCTGGAAGAATGATCTCAGCGGTTTAGATAGCTTTTTCAAACAATTAGACAATGTCAAGCCGATTCCAAAATAACTCGTCTAGGTAATGTAAACTGCCATTGTACCTGTGATATATGTAGGATGTTTTTCTAAATTACAGTCCCATTGCGTTTCGCGTGGGTCTGCATCCGCCGGCCGCCATCTTGGTTGCCGTTGGGGCGTGGGCGCCGCTAGCTACAAATGGGTTTGTAAAACGGTATCATGCATTTATTTTTTAGTTTCATAATTGTAAATAGGTATTTCAATTTCACTCTGTTGTCTAATAGATAAATTGGAATTTGAATTTTATTCATATTGAATAAGAAATTTATTGTAAACATATGTTTAAGTATGAAAATAAAAAGAAGTTTTTCAAAAGGAATCGTTGTATCTTTCAGTATATTTTATTTTTTTACTGTGATTTCACCCAAATGTGTTATTCCATGACATCATCATCGTCACTTCGCGGAGTTCGAGGTCGAGAGGCGGCGCTGGCGTGTTCGAGTCGGTGTATGAGTCAGCAGTCGACGGACTGCGAATCTCTACCGCACAGTGCTCCAAGCGGTCCGCCGGATATACGGCACGCTCCAAACACTCGCTCGAGTCCCGGTACCCGGTTGTCAGCCCACTAGGTAAACGATAAGGCGATTGCGTCATCATGTAGATAGCACTGTTATTCGACCCGCAAGCGGGCCCCGTGTCTGTAACACAGTTTTGCCAACCCTACTGTTTAAGTGTAAGTAGGATATCTTAATAAAAGTATGTACGATTTTGACAGGAAAAATGAATTGGAAAACACCGCAGATAGGGCAATTGTGGATGAATATAACCATTTTACTGTTTTCTGCTGTTTTTAGCGTAAAATGCTGCTTTTCAGTCTCGTAGGGTTGGCAACAGTGCTGTAACATGCCTTTAGATCTCTCAGAACTTTGCTGCCATCAGAGGATCCGCCACTACACCTGGTTATGGAAAATTCCATACGGTCGCGATGCACAAGCACCGACGCAGTTACTACGACACTCCGATATGACTCGTTGTTTTGAAATGACATGACGTAGGAACTTGGTGAGTCACTTGTTTACAGAATGATTGAACTATACACTGAAAATTTCTTAGTATCGCCTTGATATAAGGAGGAACAAACTACTGTACTGAAGTTAATAATATCAGAATAAACGCGTTCAAGGCTAATTTGTGTGAAATAACATTCCAACTAAGCAGGCTTTCTATGAGTACAATCAAAGGCGTCAAACAGTTGGGTTGGAGCACAAGGAAAACACCTAAACTACGAACAGTAAGACGAATGTTAACTACTCCTTGACCCGGCCGAGGTGAGGTAACAATATCAAGTAAGGTGCAGTGCTTCGTTGCCTTTCACTTTTAGGTAACACTGAGGTCTTGTTTTGCTTTATATAATTACTAGTAAATTACAAATACATATGCATGTTTTATAGAAACTTTTGGCGATTAGATTCACCTTTTGAACACTTATTATCTTTACAAATGTTTACTCTTATCTGAGGTCTCATGACCTTTGACTCAATTTCGGCTGAACCGATCTTTATTTTTTTCTTTGTGCCTAACTTGAATCTTCTCAGCGTTTCGCCTCATGCGTGACGTTCAAGGCGGAAAGGAAGGTTAGATGACGAGACGGACGCGTCACGAGACCTGGATCAAGTTCCTAGGTAACAACCAGTTTTACATACAATCTTCTACTCCCTACCCTGATGAAATGAGTGTGGCTGGCAAAGTGTGGGCTGATAACTACCCGGGACGGACGGAGTATATAAATCGAGATAGGCATCTACGAAATAATGAGAAACATGTAGAAGTATTATGATGACTTGATGAGATTGAAATTAGGAATATGACACGTTGATTGGAAGTTATGGTGAGTTCTTGGAATTCTTTAGATGTTTTTCTACTTTCTTACTTCTCAGGTTCCCTGTCCCCATACAAGAGTGTAATTTCCTAGCTGTACGAGCAATATTTCATTCTGTATTCAAATTATATGAAAATTTGCTCACATGATTTATGGACGTATCAGACTAGGGACAAAACTGCGATCATGAATCATATGCGATTCATTGGACAAGGAACCTGTTAACTATGTATGGAGACATGGAAACGTAAATAGATTTCATAAACCGTTAAAGATTGTTTAATATAAATAAAATCAATTATGGAATAAGTATTTATGATGTCAAAATTAGGGTCCACTTGTAAATTAGGAGTAACAATACCATACGAAATAAAAATTTGGTACAATTTATTGATTTGTGTGGTTTCACAGCTTTCAACTGGACTGGGGCCCGAGGCTGTCGTGAATATACGAATCAAGGTGAAGACCTTCGTCTACAAGAAGGCTTGCCAGTTACAAGGCGAAGCCCCGGCTGCACGGCGGCACGCGTGCTAAGCCCGGCCCCAGTTGGTAGTAGCGAGTGGACCTCACAGATAAGTGATATCGGTCGTAGAATTTATGCGAATCTGAGTCTTATACAGACATTATCTTGAACAAACATCTCAATCGAGGAAACTAAAATCAACTATGTAATCTAAAGCTAAACTGAAGGCCTGTGTCGAGTCGAGCTCGCGGTGGAGTCGATAACTCGCAGGAGTTTAGGTAAGTGGCTTTTTTCCTAGTTACCTACTTAACTTTAGGCCAGGTATACTGGTGGTTTCTAGATAATTTTACCATCTGACATTTATATTGCCTATATAGTATGAACAGGTATACAGTTCAAAATGTATAGAGGTAAAACTTTATCGAGTAGCCGCGACTGTACATAAATTGATGACTAACACCCAGTTGCATAAAACGTGTTTATAAGAGTCAATTCCCCATTAAATATCGTGACGTCTCTTTTTAAATCTATGTAGGGAGAGATAACTTTAATAGAGAATTGACTTCATAGGCGATTTGTGCATTTGAAAAATGGATATTTTTCTAACTACATTAGAAAACCGTTGTAGCATAGGTGATTAATTTACTAGCAAATTAAAAGTTAGGTTCTTATAGTTGTCTTTACACAGAGCTTTCAGATTTATAGTAATTTACACCTGAGTTTGATTATTTTTAATTGCTTCTAGCCTATTATCGATTTGTAATGCAAAACATTACTTTTTCTACTTTTTAAAGCAAGTAGGATTCTCTAACTCCTAATTTTGATTTTCAGGTTAATATTCATTAAGTCTAATTTGACATAACCTCGTATTCGGAAAATTAATTGGTCAACCAATTTTTACGAGTTATCGCATTAATTGTGAGTTCTCAAAATCACCTATTGATTGTGATCTACAAAAATCCAACTCATTATCTAATTTGATCCACCCCATTAATCTATATCAAATATTGGAAATAAAGATTTGAGGAAACTACAGTATGGATTATCTACATTACACACCGAATGATTGAACGTAATAAACGATGCGAGGAAATAAATGAAAATTACTGATTTAAATTAATTCCGAACATTTCAGCAAACCAACAGTAAAATCGGTTATCAACATATTTTCATGATATTTTCTTTTGAATACTAATGAATGAATATTGCTTGAGCAATGGCAATAATTACATCTTTACCATAATGGAAATTTACCAACATTTTCAGCCAAATCACAAAATACTGGTAATTTACCTACATTTTCAGCCATATTACCAAATTTGAGTACGCAGTAATACTGGTAATAAAAATACCAAAAATTAGTAGAATACTACATGTTGACAAACATCAATATCATAATGGAAGTTTACCATAATACTGGTAATACTAAGAAAATTTATAGAATAATACATTAACAAACATTGACTAGTAAAAAGTTAACGAAAGTAAAAACTGGAGGAAAGGAACATCGCATCCCACACCTTCAATTCATATTCCAATCATGATAATATCGATACACAGGTAACTTAACTTTTGCCAAATAAGTTTTGTACATATTACGCACAAGTAATACTTAAATGTAATACTAAATAACATTCTGCTGGCGTGGTATATTCTAATATTTTACAATTGCTATTGTATCGTAGGTACCTATATTTTGCCTTGCTTATTGTTTGGTAACGGCGAAGTCTTCGCCTTTTGTGTGTTTTTCTTAAGTATCTTCAGGTAGATCGCGGTCTGAGATGCAGAAAATAATAAGCACAATTTGAAGAATTTTTGTTTTTGGATTTCGCATTAGTTCCCATATAAAGAACTTGTGAAAAATATATCTTTGTAAATCTTTTGAAAGTGAATTAGCAGTAAAATGAAATTTACAAATTCATTAGTTAATCGTTAAATCAGCGGAACAAAAGGATGGACATTGCTAACAACGAAAAATAGTCGGAGACAATAATGCTACGAAACTAAACCATGAGTAACTGATCTTAAATATGTTTGTCAACTTACTTATCTGCTCTAAAATAATGTAATCTTATAATACTTCATTATGCTTTTTAATGTGCCTCTTCTAGGTCTTTAGTTATGAACTGTGCCATGACGCTATAAAGTAGATGCCTACTTTTAAGGTGATACGACTTGACCGCTGTCTCTGTGAGCTTATTGTGTTTTATCGAAAACGAAACAAGACCTACAACAAGTTTGAAACTTTTATTAATCTGATATCAAGGATATACCATCATCATCACATCAACATAACTGTAAGGAAATCTGAGTGAGGGAATCGAGAATATAGTCGAAATGCAGACGAATGAAACATCTTGTAAAATATGTTGTTTTGCATCGCTTATCGTGTTTGAAAGCGAGGTAAGTGACCTTTGCTATCTAATGGAGGCATCGGCTATGTGCTTCGTGACTTTAAGGAACAAGTCTGCATGAAAGGTGATCTAATACGATTTTTCCATCATACCAACACTACGCGTCTTTCAATCTTCGGTGATTGTCATCCTAACAGAAAATGAGTACTGAGCACAAACTATAGGTATTTTACTGAACATTTATCACACCTGATGTATGGAAAATTAATCAAAATGACCTTCTACGACACTGGAAACATGGAATACTAGCTCTACTTATAATGTTTGTCGCTAATTGGCTGCAGCCTGCCTTCGAATGGATAATTGGATCGCTGAAGCTAATCACAGCCAGGTATCTAAGTAGAATTTAGTTTGCTTTACGGGACGTGGCTTTGCTACTTCTAAGCAGTCTACAATAAAGCACTTCAGGGTCGATCAAGCGTGGTTGGTATGACAATTTTGTATTTAACCTTGATGGAGGACAATATGAACGACAATCGCACTTGGGAATGTATGATAGAGTAGGTAAATAGATATGTACATAACGTTTGCACTGTGTAATTTGCATGATCCTTTTTCGTTAGTCTTGTGCCTTGTTTGTACTGCTAACCGGCAATTAGGCAATGCGGCAAGCGAAATAAATTCACTCCAGCAAATCTTCATCTTAACCCTGCTTTGCTGTCCTGTTTTGAGGATCTTCTGTTTGCCTTCCGGTCTTTTTGGAACAGTCTGAATGTCAAGGTAATTCGGGATCCAGACTTGTTAAGTGGTGCCACGTATAACAATTATACATATTAATTTTTATTGTAGAATTACCTATGTGTATAATTTTTTAACCAAAAAAGATAACACATGATGTACGCCTGCATTTGGAAGAAACAAAACATTTTTTATTGTTACAATTGTGATAGATAACCCATAATCTTTTTTTTCTTCGACGCATGCCATTTTTGTGCAGCTAAGCAGGAGAATAATCTTATGGAGTGGCTGCAGCAAACACATATCAAAATACAACGCACCCCTGCTGTCAGATTAGAACTTGGCTCCACGCCGGTATGGCTACATGTATGTCAAGATACACCGAGATCAGTTACGTAATTGTTTCAATGTATCTAGTCTTGATGTCTGAAATAGCTATGCTATGCTAAAACAATCAAAGAAAACTTTGCACGAGTACCTACAGGATTTGTCATGCATGACTATTGCCAACCTAATATTCCTAATTTCTTCAATTCTTCGTTCGTCGCGTGTCTGTTTTGTTCAGCTAGGTAAGTGGCTCGAGTCTTTGGAATCACTTATGCACATCGATGCATAGAATATGGAGTATGGTGCACCTCTGCCCACAGCTGTCTCTTCATATCGTGACTCGACGGCAAGATACTACGGGATCGGTTACGGTATCTATAATAATTTCATCGATTTGTTTTTATTTTTACTGATTATGAATATAACGCCAAGAAAATAGCTCGCTAAATTTTATAACGAAAACAATAGGTCAAATAAAAATAAATAAACCGAATAAATTTCGGTATTAATCTTAATCTTTTTCTCGTCGCGTTTCATGTTATGTTCAGCTAGGTAAATGGCTCGAGTTCTCGAATGGGACTACTTCCTGCTCGGCGATTCACAAAATGCGGAGTTCTACCAGCAGTATTACGTTCCGACGACGATTCCCTTCGTCAAAGATGATTCGGAATCGGTTACGGTATTTCCATCAATTTATTTTTGATCTTATCTTTAAGACTGGTGTCTATAATGAACCATCAAAAATAGCTACAATTTGGAAGGAAACCGAACTACTTGTAACATCGACGTGTAACCCGACTACGAGGTTAGATTACCGAAACTTAGGAATTAATTCTTAACCATTTCTTTCGCCGCGTGTCATGTTTTGTACAGCAAGGTAAAAAAGGCTCCGGTCATCAAGTGGACTCGCTCCCATCAACCCATGGTGCCGTAAATCCCGGTGAATCGCTCCATGTTTGCTGTCGTCACAAACTAGGCAGACATCCAGAGTCCAGAACCCACAGGATCTGTTGACGGTATGCGTCCTAATCAATTTATTTGAGTATTAACTTAGGTAGCTTATTCGAAACTGAAAACTGTACAAAGGCAAAACTTATACTAGAAAAACTACATGATAAACCGAGGGGACCTGGTATCAAGATACTTCGGGATTTGATAGGGTATAATAACTTCAAATTCATTGTGGCTTGTCTCGATCAAGAACTGGCAACGAAATCCTTACAACTGAAAAACTCATTACTGCCAGTATTGGGCAACGGGAACTACGTAACTCTAATTATTTCCTAATGTTTTTCGTTCGTCGAGTGTCATGTTTTATTCAGCTAGGTAAGTGGCTCGAGCACTCGAATGGAATCACTACTGCACAGAGTATGGCGTGTGGTGCGCCTCTGCCAGCTCTCTTCAGATCTAACCACGGCTCCCCGCCCAAGAGCTTGCTACTTCGGGATCGGTTACGGTATAATAATTTTATCAATTTATTTTGGATCTCGCCATGAAGACTGATTATGGAGGATACGTCAAGAAAATAGTCTGCCAATAATATTATAATTACCGATGTCTTCCTAAACTGAACAACAGAACTTCAGAAAAATAATTGGGTACCTACTTTACTCTTAATTTTTTTTCTTTCGGCTCGTGTCTTGTTTTGTTCAGCTAGGTAAGGGGATTGAGCCTTCGAATGGCATCCCTTTTGCACATCGATGCACACACTATATGGAGTGCGGTGCCTCTGCCTGCTCTCTTCAGATCTAGAAGTGGCTCCGGGCCAAGAGTCTGGGTGTCAAGATGCTTCGGGATCGGATACGGTATAATAACTTAATTCACTATGGATCTCGCCTTGGTACCTGAAAATTAACGTCGCAAGGAAAACGTTGGAACTGGAGAAACACCTTATGATTACTGCCAGGATTGGGGAACGGGAGCTACCTAACTCTAATTATTTCCTAATATTTTTCGTTCGTCGCGTGTCATGCTTTGTTCAGCTAGGTAAGTGGCTCGAGCCTTCGAATGGAATCTCTTTTGGACATCGATGCACCAATATATGGAGTGTGGTGCGCCTCTGCCTGCTGTCTTCAGGTCTAAGTGACTACGCGCCAAGAGTAGAGTGTTAAGATGCTTCGGGATCGGTCGGATACGGTATAATAACTTAATTCACTATAGATCTCGTTTTGGTATTTGAAAATCAACAATGGAAACCTTAGAACTAGGAAAAACACTATGATTACTGCCAGGATTGGGCAACGGGAGCTACCTAACTCTAATAATTTCCTAATGTTTTTCGTTTGTCGCGTGCCATGTTTTGTTCAGCTAGATAAGTGGCTCGAGCCTTCGAATGGAACCTTTTCTGCACAATATAATTATGGAGTGTGGTGCGCCTGTCTGCTGTCTTCAGATCTAAGTGTGACTCCCCACAAGAAGGCTTGCTACTTCGGGATTGGTTATACAATTTGGTATTACAATTTTATCAATTTATATTTTGGATCTCGTCATGAAAACTGATTACGAGGAAACGTCAAGAAAATAGTCTGCCAAAAATAATGAAATCACCGATGTCTTCCTGTACAGAACGACGACGGAACTTCAGAAAATATTTGGATACCTAGTTTACTCTTAATATTTTTCTTTCGTAGCGTGTCATGTTTTGTTCAGCTAGGTAAGTGACTCGAGCCTTCGAAAAGAATCGCTTCCGCTCATCATTGAACAGCACCCAAAACAATAGTACGCGCCAGATAGCTATCATCAGATCGGAACATCTCGCGATCTCTTGGTATCGGGAATATACTATGCACCGGGAGTTCGGGACGCTTCGGCATCGGTATTGGCACGGTATAATGATTTCATTAATTTATTTGGGATCACACCATATCTGAAAATAGAAAATAATTCGAGAACAACTTGCCTACTAAAAATATCTACTATCAAGCTAGTATTGACCAACGGAAACCCTAATTCTTAATTATTTTTTCCCTGCGTCGCCTGTTGTATTTTGTTCAGCTAGGTAAGATCGAGAAATTGATCACTGCCCATCGTTGCATAGCACCCAATAGTACGCCCCAGCATGCTATCATCAGATCGGACGCCTCAAGACCGCTTGGCATCGGCAAGAGCTAACAGGTGTCAGGACACTTCAGGATCAGTTATGGTAAAAGGCTCATCAATTTATTTTTGATCTCATTATAATGATTTATTTAGAAGAATAAGTTCAAGAATTAAGTACTTATTAGCCAATATACATTTCCTAATGTTTTTACCCATAATGCAATGGAAACCTTAGAACTGGAAAAACACCTTATGATTACTGCCAGGATTGGGCAACGGGAGCTACCTAACTCTAATTATTTCCTAATGTTTTTCGTTTGTCGCGTGCCATGTGTTTTGTTCAGCTAGGTAAGTTCATGTCTATAGTGGATTGGGAAGGTGAAGACGTCTGAAATGTTGTTCAACTCTGCTTGCTGACTTCGGATCCGATCGCAACCTCCCAGGTGGCTGCCTAGCTGATCTATACTTCTGAATAGCATGCGGTAAATCAAACAAGTTATATAATCTTGGATCTGAATCGAACTCTACGACTAAGTATCAATCGGATGAAGCTTCATTCAAATAATAAGAAAACTGAAATGCAGATGAAAAGATGATCAATGCAAGGACTTCGTAACCGTGGTTTTTTTTTCGTCGTATGTCATGTTTTGTTTTTCTGTAAATGGCTCCGGTTTTGACAGATACGAGTAACATACCTACTAGTATGCAAATCATAAGTTTTACTATACATATCTGACCAGACGAAATGCTGAATATAGACAATTGAGAACCGGACAAATCGCGAAATAACTAGCAAAATAGTCAAGATGAGAAAGAAAACATTGGACAGGAAATATTCGAGGTTCATATAAAGTAGGTAACTCAATTACCATAACTTTTTTGTGTTCGTCCCTCGTCATGTTTTGTTCAGCTAGGTTGTGGCTGTGGCTCTCGGAATCGAATGCCGTGCTTCCGGTGAGCGAGCGAAGCGGCTTACTTTGCGAAGGGTTACGCTTACGACACTCTGCTACTGGATCCGGGCTACAGTCAAATGGTATATTTTTGACAATCCGCTATAATATCTGTTTGACCTACCTTCTTCGTTAATCTTTGTGTAAAACCTGCTGTTTTCACTATTAACTATAATGCTATTGTTTTTCGTATGTCGCCTGTAATGTTTTGTATAGCTTAGATGGGTCTGCACCTCTTGAGATGTATTGGCTAACTTCTGGTTCCGGATTTCACTGCCTGCCACCTGACATTCATCAACTACACTGCTGTCAAGAATAGTTCCTAATGCTTTAACACGTTGAGTGCCAGTCCATATTACGTTGTCATTCCTTCAGTGCCACCATACAAACGTGAGCACCGTCGATGGTATCAAGATAGCATTATTCATTGTATGGCATCGAGTCTTCTGGCCATCAAATCACATTAAAACATCACAAAGTATGAAAGATGGCTAAATTCCATAATTTGATAATTTTGACACTGTTGAAAAGAAAATACGTAAAGAACCTCGAGCCCCGTCGTCGGTGGTGCTAATGACACTCAACGTGTTAAATGTCTGATACCTATTTACCTCAATGTTGAGTATTTGGTATGCTGGGTGTTTTTTTTTAATCTAGTTAATCTGGTTGTTGATTAAAATCGAAAGTACATAGATAGCTTTCTAATATTTAGATGAAATTACATTAATAGGCTAATGCTTCTTTCCACTTCTTTTTGTGTTTTGTTGTGCTCATTTAGGTGGAGTAAGTGAGACCAGTGAATAGTTGGTGGAATGTGGTTAGTAGTTGACAGTTTTCAAGAAATACCAACATGACACAAATTTAATGACAAAATTGGAGAAAACCCGTCGACAAAACAGAACTTTGGGGAAATGAAGTCTGATTGAATTTCAGCTTGTTCACCTTTGATTGTGCTGTTAGAAGTGGCGTTAGTGATGTGGTATGTAACATTGCATAGCATATATTGTATGTGTAGTTTTTATACAAGTTTTATAGTGTTTTACTTGACTGCTCGTGCAGTCGTTTCATAAGTTTGTTTTGAGTTTGTTTTTATTAGGTGCAGTTGTGGTTTGTCGGAGGTGTGTGACTAAGTGCTGTAACAAAGGGCAGGGATGTGGTAATAATACCTTTGGAGCTATGTTTCGAGTTTTTAATTGATAGTACATTAGAAATGCATGACGTGGCATTTTGATTACATTAATCGTTGGGAGATGATAGCACCTGCAATAACTCTTATGACGTTGGCAACGACGGGCTTTGAAGTTTTACCCTATTCCATCCTACATTGATTTGCATCTTTGCACATGAACAATGGGTATGAATGTCATCATCATTACCTAGTTAATTTTGTAGTATAAGTTATTATTTTTATTTAATACCTTTATGTAATTGTAGGTAATCTAATTATGTGTACATATTAGTTTTTCGTGTTCTGTGTCTGTTTAGCCTAGGTAAACACTTAACGGTTTTACGAGTCTTTTTACGGCAAGGATTTGCATTTTGTATTAAAATTCAAGACACCACCATCGCTTGCTGGAACTTTTGGTTGGACTACGGAAGTAGCTGCTTTCATCGAAACTTTTGGTAACGGGGCTGTATTTTATTATTTAAGTAATACTGATTTAAGATATAACAATACATTATTTGCAACATCTATTATTTGTCTACCGTATAATAACCGAGATTTTGTAATCCTAACATTTTTCTTTCGTTGCTTGTCATGTTTTGTTCAGCAGCTAGGTTTGATAGAGCTTGTTTAAATATTTGGCCGCTGTTTACAATTCTTGAATCGGCATGGATTAGTCCCAAGGCACTGCTACTGTACGTTTTATGGTTCTACACGTCGCTTTCTACAATGCCAATTGTATGGGTATGACTTTTGAAACAATATTGTTCTTGAAGCAGCACACATGGGTCCCCAGACTAAAGGCACTGCTCGCTAATCCAATAAGTATGCAATGCACCTGCTTAAACATTTCTCCGAATTATTGGCTCAATCGAAAATCTTAAGGATGAGAAAGAAAACAATGGCGCAAGAACTGATATGTAAGCGAATGCTCTTGATATCTACAAATGAAGACTAGAATTACTTCGTTGCTGGCTCTACGCGTCGCTACCTACAATCCTTAAAACGGGTATGATTTTCAAAACTATCTGAATCTAACGAAAAAGCGACATCATCGTGTGTAATACGAGATTTGATACAGCAAAAACATCTAACAAGGTAAAAGCTGCTCTTTACACTTTAACAAGAATGCTATTCGTATGCGGTTATGATCTGCACAACTAGATGAGAGCCTATGTTTGTTGGTGACTGTCTTAACCCTGAGATGCGTTGGTTGCACGGGTTAGTTGACTTCTGGTTCCGGAATACCTATGCTTAGAAGCTTCCCGCCTGATATGTCTTTGGTTAGCTATGAACAATGCAATGCCACGCAATTCATCATAGAGGTATGACTGAACTAAAAATCATTAGATTGTAACGGTACGTTAAGGCTTTATTTTCCTCTTTTTTGTGTATTGTTATGCAGCTAGGTGTGAGTGAGATCCAATGATTTGTTAGTGACTAGTTCAATCATCAATGGCTTTGCTAAAATGACTGCACAAGAAATAACAACATCGTGATAAAATTTTCAAATTAAATGTGTTAATTGGTGTTTCAATGGAATTAGTGATGGTATGCTACATTAGATATTAAAATGTATGTTTAATTTTTTTGGTATCTTGCTTAGTGTTTGGTTTAGAAGACTGCTCGAACAGTCGTTTCGTTACCTGTGTTTTGAGTTTGTTTTTAACAGGTGCACTTGTCCGTCGACTCGGATATGGGAGCACAGTTGCAACATTCTATTTTTCTGTTGGAAAGGACTTGCAGATGCATGAGGTAGCAGTTCACCTGACTAATATGTTGAGAAATACGCAAACCTCCATCATATGTAAACTGCATCAATAACAACACATACGCCTATATACACCTACATCATAATATTTCGGAACAATATATACTACTTATTTTTTATGGTTGGAGTCTATGGGTATGAATGATTATCGTATATCTTTATCTATTTTGTTATTGTTTCCATGTTACTAGATTCATATAATTCTGTATAGCCCGTATTAGTTTTTCGTGTTCTGTGTCTGTTTAGCCTAGGTATGCTTGCTGATTTCATGGCATTTGTAGTTGTACCTAAGTACCAGTAACCACTGTCTTTCAAGGAGTTCTAGAAATGTCAAGCTTTGGATTTTATGAAACATTACCACTGCACTACTTATGACTGCAATGTAAATTAAACTTGGCGAATGGCAATTTACTATCTTTATTTTGTATAATATGTATTTTAACTTTTTATAACTTACATTGAAATATGAAAAATTTATAACTGGGTAAGGTACCTAATGTATTCACCTTCTTTTGTGTTTCTTCGTTATTCTGTTTTTAGCTAAATGCACAACTGCGGCGTTACATTCTACCACCGCTGCGCTTTAACAGCTTCGGTGCAACAAAGACTATATCACCGCTGCCTTGTCACGGTGTGATGTAATGTCCTATTCGACCACCGCTGCGGTTACAGCCACGGTGCGTAACTCAGGCCTAAACCACCGCTGCCTTGTCACGGTGTTACATTCGACCGCTGCTGCCTCGTCACAGCGCGTCCGCCAAGCCTCTGCTGCCCCGTCACACTGGTCCACTCACGCATCGGTCATGCGCTGCTGCCCCGTCACAGCACGCCGGTCTCGCGCTGCTGCCCCGTCACAGTACGCCGGTCTCGCGCTGCTGCCCCGTCACAGCACGCCGGTCTCGCGTAGCTGCCCCGTCACAGATCGCCAGTCTCGCGCAGCTGCCCCGTCACAGCGCGACGGTCTCGCGCTTCTTCCCCGTCACAACGCACCGGTATCACGCTGCTGCCTCGTCACAGCGCACCGGTCATGCGCTGCTGCCCCGTCACAGCGCGCCGGTCATGCGCTGCTGCCCCGTCACAGCGCGCCGGTCATGCGCTGCTGCCCCGTCACAGCGCGCCGGTCATGCGCTGCTGCCCAGTCACAGCGCGTCGGTCTCGCGCTACCGCCCCGTCACAGCGTGCCGGTTTCGCGCTGCTGCCCCGTCACAGCGCGCCGGCTTCGTGCTACTGCCCCGTCACAGCGCGCCGGTCTCGCGCTGCTGCCCCGTCACAGCGCGCCGGTCTCGCGCTGCTGCCCGGTCACAGCGCGCCGGTCTCGCGCTGCTGCCCCGTCACAGCGCGCCGGTCTCGCGATACTGCTCCGTCACAGAGCGCCGGTCTCGCGCTTCAGCCCCGTCCCAACGCACCGGTCTCACGCTGCTGCGCCGTCACAGCGTGCCGGTCATGCGCTGCTGCACCGTCACAGCGCGCTGGTCATGCGCTGCTGCCCAGTCACAGCGCGTCGGTCTCGCGCTACCGCCCCGTCACAGCGCGCCGGTTTCGCGCTGCTGCCCCGTCACGGCGCGCCGGTTTCGCGCTGCTGCCCCGTCACAGAGCGCCGGTCTCGCGCTGCTGCCCCGTCACAGAGCGCCGGTCACGCGCTGCTGCTCCGTCACAGCGCGCCGGCTTCGTGCTACTGCCCCGTCACAGCGCGCCGGTCTCGCGCTGCTGCCCCGTCACAGCGCGCCGGTCACGCGCTGCCGTTCCGTCACAGCGCGCCGGTCTCGCGCTGCTGCCCCGTCACAGCGCGCCGGTCACGCGCTACTGCCCCGTCACAGCGCGCTGGTCTCGCGCTGCTGCCCCATCACAGCGCGGAGGTCTCGCGCTGCTGCCCCATCACAGCGCGGAGGTCTCACGCTGCCGCCCCGTCACAGCGCGCCGGTCTCGCGCTGCTGCCTCGTCATAGTGCACGTATCCCTCGCCTGTCTACTGGCTACTATGAGTCGAATAATGACTAGGTAAGATTTTTAAAACTTACAGCAAAATTATACGCCACGACACATCGTTCAGCCACAATAAATGCCCCAAAACTGAATTTGAATTTACTTTAATTTCAGTTTTACGACCTAACTTTCACTGCGAGAGTATTATGCGAATATTGTATATAGGGCGAGCGTAGTGGCAATGTTGCATTGATTTCGTTGCAGGAATACCAATATCTGCACACATGTACACCTGAACCGCTCCTAGCATGTTCCGTCACACGTCTCTGCTGGCTACGCTCCTTCTGCCACTTAAGCTGCGGGCGAGCTCCTTCTCCTGGCCAGTCTGTGAGCTGCGCTCCTTTCCTGTCGGTCTGCAGGCTGCGCTTCTTTCCCGGAAAGTCTGCGTGCTGCGCTCCTTATGCCGGCCAGTCGCGTGCTGCGCTCCTACTGACGGCCAGTCGTGTGCTGCGCTCCTACTGCCGGCCAGTCGTGTGCTGCGCTCCTTCTGCCGGCCAGTCGTGTGCTGCTCTCCTGCCGGCCAGTCGCGTGCTGCGCTACTTCTGCCGGCCAATCGCGTGATCCGTTCCTTCTGCCGGCCAGTCACGTGCTCCGCTCCTTCTGCTGGCGAATCGCGTGCTGCGCGCCTTCTGCCGGCCAATCGCGTGCTGCGCTCTTTCTGCCGGCCAGTCACGTACTGCGCTCCTTCTGCCGGCCAGTCGCGTGCTGTGCTCCAACTCCGGCCAGTCGCGTGCTCAGCTCCTTCTGCCGGTCAGGCGCGTGCTACTCTCCCGTTGCCAGCCAGTCGCGTGCTGCGCTCTTTCTGCTAGTCAGCCACTTGCTGCGTTCCTGCTGCCGACCAGTCGCATGCTGCGCTCCTGCTAATCAGCCGCGTGCATCACTCCTTCTGCCAGCCAGTCGCGTGCTGCGCT
The DNA here is from genome assembly GCA_947369225.1 of Hofmannophila pseudospretella. Lineage (NCBI taxonomy): Eukaryota > Metazoa > Arthropoda > Insecta > Lepidoptera > Oecophoridae > Hofmannophila > Hofmannophila pseudospretella. The sequence goes on along the minus strand of OX376330.1, from coordinate 7,100,908 downwards.
TCTTCTGCCGGCCAGTCGCGTGCTGCGCTCCTTCTGCTAGTCAGCCGCGTGCTGCGCTCCTGCTGCCGGCCAGTCGCGTGCTGCGCTCCTGCTAATCAGCCGCGTGCTTCGCTCCTGCTGCCGGCCAGTCGCATGCTGCGCTCCTTCTGCTAATCAGCAGCGTGCTGCGCTCCTGCTGCCGGCCAGTCGCGTGCTGCGCTCCTTCTGTTAACCAGTTTCTGCGCTGCACGTTTCCTGCCCTCCTGCCGCGCTCTTCTGTCTTCTGTCCGTAAGTCATCGTGCTTAATTTCTCTACCGTAAATTCACTGACTGCGTACTTTGGCCGATTCTACAAATCTGCGATCTGCTCTCGTTCTTCGAGTTAGTTTGATCACTATCTTCGGTCAAATGACCTACGCGCAAGGCTTTGCCGGTCAACCAGTGAATTGTGCTCCATCCGACCAGATAACTGCGCACAGAGCTACTAAAAGTGAGTCTCCCTGCACTCCCTGCTTTTAATCTGCGGGCTGCACTTCTGCTGCTAGGTAGTCTGCGAGTTTGCTGACGGTCTGTTTTGCTTGCCATTACGTTTACTTTTAACTGTATACTTAATTCCATTTTACCTAATTCTTTTTGTACTTTTTACCTTGTGTCCTGTTGCATAGTATTTTGGATTTATTTTTTCGTGGGTTACCATCGTCCATTAAATAGTATTTGCGAAAACAAAATTGGATTAACACCATTCACGGTCCATATAATACGCTACATGGTCACACGCAAAAATTACTAGGTTAATTGCTAATTAGTTTTCTAGGCCTAGAAAGATTTGTTCACAGATACGAAGATTCTAAGGTAATTTTGACTATATTTGTGTAGGGTTATATTAATTCGTCTATTTCAGATACTGGTACACAAGGTATGAAATGCAAAATTTTGTGGTTTAGTTTAGCTAAGTTCATATTCATTTCAGATATCAAAAATATCTTGGTAAGTTTTTTAAAGACAAGGCAAACTGCTAATCATTTTATTTTCAGATATACATAAAGTATTAAATTAATACATTATGAAGTTTGCAAACGAATTTCTCTTATAATACATGATAATAAACTAAACATCAGAGACTAAATTCGAGGTAGGTACGTGGATAATATTTAACTTTTCAGAAAATAAAGCGCAGAATAAATAATAGTACTACGTAGTTTAAAACATAACATGGAATCTAGCAAATAAATATTCAATCGAAATTGAAAGGCAAATGTGAGTCACTTTTCTTTACTTTAGTCATAATAGTGCCGAATTGCATGTAATCAAATTACTGTAAAGAATTATGCGAAATCATGAAGGGTTTAACCAAAATAGTTTCGGTACGTACTCGCATTTTATCAAGTTCTTTTCAGGCTACCTCATATTTATATTTAATAAAACTGCAGTCAACGCACCTATTTTCCGGAATCATAATATTATTAATTATTGAGAGAAAATAAAATGAATAAAACAACTTACTAGGAGGTATTCACAAAGTAAACATAAAATAAAGGAATTGTAATACAAGAAATAATATTATACCTACATAAATACGGACAATAGGTAAGCAGAAACTACCTTTTATTAAGACTTTTCAGGGCCCTTCAGCTGAACTCCATAATCACTATTTATTGTCGATTCCCATAAAGCAAATACAAAAATCAAGTCATCATATAATTTGTGAGAATGGGTATAGAAAATTATGTAAATTCACAGATAAAAGTAACTTCTTACTTCATTTGGTGAGTCGTGTAGTTATTTGTCTTTTAGGCACTTTACAGAATAATAAAAAATACACAAAAAGTGGCGAAAAATACATTAAAAAAATAGCTTTGGAAGTTACAAGAACAATGAAATAATGAAAATACAAATGAAAAGTTATTGACTAAATAAATGTTCTAATAATACAACAGTGGAAACTACTTCTCATTGAATGGGCACGTGAGTATTTCTATCTTTTAGGTTTTTACAGAAACAGTAGCGATGTACCAATTTACTAATGAATGGAGTAGCGCCCGACGAAGCAACTGGTTAATTATTCCCACAAAAATATCAATGATGTTACACAATAATTCTAAATCTGGAGCCTAAAACGATCACTTGAAATGTATCTAATGATGATAGCAATATACCTACTTGTATAATTTAGTCGTCTAAAAACGAGAAACTGAATACGAAATGAAAGAAAGAAAAACAAATGTGGTATGTACTTCAGCACCTTTTAGGTACCTTTACATGACAGCGGAGATGCAAATATTGAACGCAATTAAATGGATATTAGTGCATCGGTAAGTAATATTAGTTTCAGGTACAATTCAAATTATATGAGCTGGAAATGGAATATGTAATGTAATAACGGGCTGGTTTCCGCAACTAGACGTCTACAGCGCATATTTTGCGTGGCTGGAAATGGAAAAATACGCGAGATCCCTAAAGGTAATGAATGAACTCAACCCAAGAGTAGACGCCCCAGCCAGAAGAAGTAATAATAATCAGGTTCAGTTCAAACCCAAATTGGTATGCCATGTTAAATCTTCAACAAAGATAGCAAACAGAGTGACGGTGAAAATCTAAAGGATCTCGGGAGCTATTGGTGACTGGACAGCGTAATACAACTGAATATATTGAGTATGTATGAATATAGAAGTGTAAAAGGATGACGTTAGAAATGAACAACGTTGATCGAGAAGGAAAGCTGACCAAAATGGATATCTGGTAAAATTTCTGCAGTCACGAATTGTTTATTAAAATCAACGATAGATCCAGCAAAACTAGGCTACTGCCAAAACAGGAAGAATGTCGAAGACTACCAAAAATAGCAAGTATTATGTTGTATTTTTAAAATCTTGTGTGACGAGCTTGTACTTGAAGACTTCTATCAGAGGTATGACTAGGCTATTATAAGTCTTAAATAACCCAGATCCAAAGCAACTGCAGACATTAGCGGAAAATCGAAGATGCAAGACAAGATTGAAGACGGATTACAGAAGACTGCAGATGGATTATTGAAGACAGAAGATTAAAGATGGAACATCGAAGACGTAATATTAAGACGGATGATAGACGATTAAAGACTGAAAATTGAATGTAAAATACTGAAAACACAAGTTAATAGGGTAAAAAAACTTAATAATTAGTAAACCAAAGATTCAGGTCCGGAGGTTCTAAAAGATGAGTACATCTCAAAACAGACAGATCTGTCTAGGAATTATGTCAAATACTTTAAAAATAACTTCGAAAAGTTGTAGTCCTGCCATCAACCTAGACCAATGTATAATACTGTTGAAAAATAAAAAATAGTGGCAAGAGATGAAATAACAGGAAAAGTAATTATGTATATAAAAAAGATTATAGCCATGGAATATAAAAAAATATGGAAATTTTGTTTGTCTCGGAATGAAAAAAAAAGAAAAAAGAATAACAATCACTGAAAAAAAGGACAAAAATAAAACGAGATAAGAATGACAAAGAAAAAAAGCAATGGAATATAGATAAATATATTAAAAAAGAAAATATTAGAGCCATGGAATATAAAAAAACACGTAAAAAATATATGCTTAAGTAAATAATAAAAAAGCGAAACTTGTGCAAGCAAAAAATTATGTTGCGGAATATAGAAATACTAAAAAAGAAAATATAATAGAAATAAAATGTTCAAATATAATAAATAGTTTTCTATTTATAGAAAAGAAACCCTAGTAAAATTCAAAATCTAGATACATAACAAAGAATCTATAATAAGCAGAACACTCCTATAATAAATTCGAAATAGAAGAAATAAGACACAAGAAAGAAGACTCAAGAGTGGAAGAAAGAAGACTCAAGAGTGGAAGAAAGAAGACTCAAGAGTGGAAGAAAGAAGACTCAAGAGTGGAAAAAAGAAGACTCAAGAGTGGAAGAAAGAAGACTCAAGAGTGGAAGAAAGAAGACAAGAGTGGAAGAAAGAAGACTCAAGAGTGGAAAAAAGAAGACTCAAGAGTGGAAGAAAGAAGACTCAAGAGTGGAAGAAAGAAGACTCAAGAGTGGAAGAAAGAAGACTCAAGAGTGGAAGAAAGAAGACTCAAGAGTGGAAAAAAGAAGACCCATGAGTGGAAAAAAGAAGACTCAAGAAGTGGAAGCAAGAAGACTCGAGAGTGGAAGCAAGAAGACTCGAGAGTGGAAGCAAGAAGACTCGAGAGTGAAAGCAAGTGTAGACTCGAGAGTGGACGCAAGAAGACTCGAGAGTGGACGCAAGAAGACTCGAGAGTGGACGCAAGAAGACTCGAGAGTGGACGCAAGAAGACTCGAGAGTGGACGCAAGAAGACTCGAGAGTGGACGCAAGAAGACTACAGTGGAAGCAAGAAGAATCGAGAGTGGAAGAAAAAATAAGACTCGAGAGTGGAAGAAAAAATAAGACTCGAGAGGAAGAAAAAATAAGACTCGAGAGTGGAAGAAAATATAATACTCTAGAGTGGAAGAAGAAAGAAGACTCAAGAGTGGAAGAAAGAAGACTCAAGAGTGGAAGAAAGAAGACTCAAGAGTGGAAGAAAGAAGACTCAAGAGTGGAAGAAAGAAGACTCAAGAGTGGAAGAAAGAAGACTCAAGAGTGGAAGAAAGAAGACTCAAGAGTGGAAGAAAGAAGACTCAAGAGTGGAAGAAAGAAGACTCAAGAAGACTCTGGAAGAAAGAAGAATCAAGAGTGGAAAAAAGAAGACTCAAGAGTGGAGTGAGAAGTGGAAAAAAGAAGACTCAAGAGTGGAAGAAAGAAGACTCAAGAGTGGAAGAAAGAAGATTCAAGAGTGGAAGAAAGAAGACTCAAGAGTGGAAGAAAGAAGACTCAAGAGTGGAAGAAAGAAGACTCAAGAGTGGAAGAAAGAAGACTCAAGAGTGGAAGAAAGAAGACTCAAGAGTGGAAGAAAGAAGACTCAAGAGTGGAAGAAAGAAGACTCAAGAGTGGAAGAAAGAAGACTCAAGAGGGGAAGAAAGAAGACTCAAGAGGGGAAGAAAAAAGACTCAAGAGGGGAAGAAAAAAGACTCAAGAGGGGAAGAAAAAAGACTCAAGAGGGGAAGAAAAAAGACTCAAGAGGGGAAGAAAAAAGACTCAAGAGGGGAAGAAAAAAGACTCAAGAGGGGAAGAAAGAAGACTCAAGAGGGGAAGAAAGAAGACTCAAGAGGGGAAGAAAGAAGACTCAAGAGTGGAAGAAAAACAAAGAATCAAATTAAGAAAATAAGTCTAAAGAGTAGAAGACGGAAGACAAAGTGGTGAATGGAAGACATAGTGGAAGAAGGAAGAATGCTCAATATTTGAAGAAAGAAGACCAAACAGTGAAAAAAAGAAGATTGGAAAAAAATAAAAACATTCACTATTGGAATAAAGAAGATATATCTAAAAAGGAAAAATAGATGCAAAAAGACCTAGTATTAGAAGAAAGAAAACTCAAGAGTGGAATATTGGAAGAAAGACTAAATAACAAAATAGGAAGGCTCAAAATAATATAAGAAAGAAGACTCAAGAATGGAAGAAAGGAGACTCGAGAGTGGAAAATGAATATTCAAGTCTGCGACAAAGTCCCAAGAATAAAAGAAAATTACTAAAAAGCCGAAGAAATAAGAGACTCATTTTAGAAGATTCGTATAGTACCTAGAGAAGACTGAAAAACAAAAGAAATGTAAGACACAAGGTTGAAGAATGATGACTAGAAGAATCGGAAAAGACAACTCATTCAATGATTATTAGGATTTCTTATTATTTCTCTCAAGCGCCGTCTTGGCCTAAAAACAAAACTCGAATACATACAAAGAAAAACAATTAAGAAAAGAGGGGGAAAATATAATAGGTACTCGAATGAAATCAATAAGAAAGCAAACATCCTATTTAGAGCAATAAAGAAGTGCAGTGCAAACATCCTATTTAGAGCAAGAAATACAAGTGTATCCAGTGCAGAATGATGAATAGTAGACACTTTACAAAGATTTAAAGAAAAATCGAAAGGAATAAAACGGACAAGGGTTCCAGAATGCCGGTAATATGTTATTACCGAAACCGATAACCGAAATTCAAAAAAGATAAAAAGAATAGAAGAAATTAGTGGTACAAGAAGATACAAGAGTTGAATAAACATGAAAACGAATATAAGAAATAAATAAGACATTAAAGCTTAGATGAATAAATTGTAAATAAAGAACTCAAAAAATATATAAGAAAGTTGGATAAAACAGGAAAGATGGACATATGCAGAAGAAGAAAGAAGGAACAATACTCAAACGAAGACCAACGTGGATTCTACGAAATTAAATCATATTATCAAGATACAACCATAGGTAAGGAATCTTTCTCCTAGTTGTATATTTTCGTTTGGAATTAACGTATTTTGATGTTTTATGTTTATGTGCACATATCCGAAATGTTATTGTTTACAATGTATTTAAGACTTTTTTTAAAATTATGGTTTTGTTTGTCAACAGGTATAGGATCTTCGACATCGTGCGCGACATCGATTAACAGCGGTCATCAAGACGTACTGCGAATTTAAAAATTTCCTAAGAACTTATGAGTAACTACTATTTATTATAACTATTATGACGTCAGTCATTGATGTGTAAAGTTAAATTAATTAAAATGTTGTAATTTGTATACATTTTTTATATCTACCTACCTAATAAATAAGTTTTAAATAGTTTGTTTTTGTCTGTTATTATCACAGAAATCGGACTACTAGCGCCCAATGGTGAATTTCAAAATCCTTGGTTATTAACAGTGATCGGAGTAGGTAGAGCTCTTTCGGATCAATGTCCTCAAAAAAGTTATATTAATATAGATATGATTTCGGGATCTCGTTTTAAGTTATCGAGCAAATGTTGTAAATTACTTTTATAAACCTCGCCCTTACTCGGCGGATTACGATTTTTTTAAAATTGTGAACTTACGAAGAAGTTAAAACACTACCATAGGTACACTAGCGCCATGAAACTTAAAAAATATATATTTCGCCACTAATCTTAAGTGTGTATCAAAACAAATATAACGTTAAAAATCTAAATAATATATTTATTCAATCCCGGGATTATTGGGCATACTTATCCATATTATGACCGTATGTGGCAAGTACCAAAAACAGCCCTACCTACTCCGAGCAGTGGTTATTAAATATTATGAACATAACTTTGTAAAGGCAATCCTATATTCACTTGATCTTGGATACCGTGGTTGGATTCATTGGGTTTTTTGTCCACATGCACACCAAAAGATTGCTTGAAGTAAGTTGCGCTCTCAAATGAAATGCCATTTGGTATTCAATTTGTGATTTGCCCAAACTCTTTGGCTCGCTGTCAGTAGAGGGCGGTACTAGTACGATTTCTGTGGACACCAGGGGGGACTGCTATTTTTAATCATTACAGCGTCATCTAGCTTTATTGATAACAAAAAATTGTAGGTACCTAACCTACGTACACTAATTAACTACGTACACTACGTAAAAAAATTACCGAACTCAGCTTTGACTGACCCAAGCATAGATCTGTAAAATCACGACTTACACTCTTTACCTTTACGGCGTCTTTTATGAATCTCCTTATATTTCTTTACTAGTTGATGCTGCTTGTTTGAAATTTGGCATGAAGAATCTTTAAACAATATAGGTAGGTAGGTAGTGCTATACCTTGTTCATTTTGGGATGATCCTTTAGAAGTTTGTTTGACATATCTATCATATAAGATGGTGCTCGAATAATTACCGACTCAATTCTTTTAAAAATAGATTAACTATTTCGAGTAATTAATTTATTTTCCATAAGCATAACTCTCACGTCCTAGGTAGTGCTATACCTTGTTTATTTTGGAATGATCCTTTAGAAGTTTGTTTGATGTATCATATAAGGATGGAGCTCGAATTATTGCCGACTCGATTCTTTTAAAAATAGATATATATTTCGAGTAATTAATTTATATTCCATGAGCATAACTCTCACGTCCATAATCCTCGAGGGGGTAGACTGAGGAACCATCTTCATCATAGGTAGTTTCTATTTCGTTTTAAGTCCATTTTTATTTTAAAATTTTAATCGGTCATAAAATCAAAACCGTTCATATTTTTTAATAAAAATAGTAAACTTTAAGGGTAATTTTTTCACGACTGATGGATTAAATTATACTAGGCGGTGAAGGTAAACTTCCGGTACCATGACCGAGTTTGACCCCATGGGATGACGGACTAAATACTAAGCGCACAGAGCTGCAGTGAAGATGAAATTCCAATACGGAAACAGAAAAAGGTAAGAAGTGTTTAGAGTAATCAAATAGGTACCTACTAAAGTCGGAACCAATGGAACTTGTTCATAATGTGAACAAACCTATCCATGATCAACCATAGTTGAATTTTTTTCGTATCCTAAACTACATTATACGATGAAATATTAATAAAACATGGTAATTCATCAAACCATTCGACATGCCAATACGGTGGTTTGTTTACATTATGAACAAGTTCCATTGGACCCGACTTTAGCTTATTCTTGTGCTATGAACTAGAAGAATGACTCAAAAAGGCTTGAGCCGTGAGCCGTAATAACATGGTTGTTCGAGGGTGCGTTCGTGCAACAGATATTTATTAAACTTTTATTCAAAACGAGCAATGGAACTTGTTTAGATGTCAACGTTAATAATTTTAACTGGTTTTAGAACGCACTCCAATAATAAATAAATAAAATGTCACATGCGTGATGCGAAGAAAAGCGAAGCATAGGTATACATACGGTCACGGTTGTTTGTGCTTATTTATTTTCAGTTTGAAAATTAATTCTTAGATTATTTCCATTCCCATAAAATCCATAGCGATGTCATATCAACTATATAGAAATACCACAATCGGTAACACGTTACAGGAAAGTCTAGATGAGCTGATCCAAGTAAGTTTTGTTGAATGTACCTATTGTATTCATTATATATATAGGTACATTTTCCATGCACTATAACAATCTTAATTTTCAGTATGGACAAATAACCCCAGCTTTAGCGGTAAAAGTGTTGCTGCAGTTTGACAAATCCATCAACCAAGCATTATCCAATAGAGTGAAATCGAGACTAACCTTCAAAGCAGGAAAATTAAATACCTACAGGTACGATTACCATTCTTTTGTAAGTAGTTTATAATTACTTTTCTGATCGATTTTATCATCAATTATATTATGGTATGGCTAAAGATCTTAGAGACAAAGACATTACTAATGTAAGGACAAGAGAATAGCATGTACCTCAAATTTAAGTTTTCATCAGTAAACTGACTTTGCACATTGGGCCTTAAGTCGCAGTTCGATTTTTGTGACTTCATTCGATTTGAATGCATTATTTGGTGAAAAATATATGGACTGGTATATCCTGTGATTTCAATCTAAAACTATAGAAGATATATCTAATATCCTAACCCTTTAATTTACAACAACCCGAGATTTCATCTTCCAGGAATTTGAGAAGTATATTTTAAACATGCATGTTATTTTCAGATTTTGCGATAATGTATGGACATTTATGTTGAATGATGTGGAATTTAGAGAAGTGCAAGAGGTAGCCAAAGTTGATAAAGTGAAAATTGTAGCCTGTGATGGTAAAAGTGAGTACTTGTATCAAATATTATGTATAAAATGGAAGCATTACATAATATATATTCCAAAAATACTATTCAAAATAATATAAGGTAATAGTACATTCGTTCCTACCAGGTTTTTCCCACAGGAAAGAAATACATTCACGTTTATATAAATACCTAGATATTTAACTTGTGAATTGTCTATGCATTTCATATGAAATTGAACTCAGGTTAATGTTAACCCGAGTTAATAGTAGGCACGAGACAACCTATTTATTCTTTATATTGTGATGAATCTATAATTTGATGTATAAAATATAATTTTTCTGCTTTTTCAGATGTTGATGACCGGAGGTAATACAACTGGTTATAATCTAATATGTATGCGGTATTTCTCAAATATGTATCCAAAAACAATAATCTAAATTCTTGGACTTCCCTCGAATGTATTTAATTTTTTAAGTAATTTGGACACCTGTCTATTTGATAAATAAATTATGTAAGTGGCAAATCTGGAGTTTTTTTTAAAATATCTGTGACTACAACAGCACCCCGTTTGTGTTTCTAGTGAAGATTTGTATTAATGCTTCGTTAGTGCTCTTTAGTGCCCAAAAATCAACATAAGTGCCCTCGTACTTTCCGAGATATAGCGTCTGAAAGGGTCACGCTGTCTGCTGGGGTCACGCGGACTTCAGCAGGACCACCGCATCGAGCATCTACGGGGCATGCTACATTCTTTTGCTTCAACATACCATCAGTGCTCCTATTGGTGCCTCTGGTGCTCAAAAATCAGAACCGACGCTCTTCTACGAGCCGAGAAATCCTGATTCAAAGTTTTGGTCACTCTGCCGTAAAAAGTCCGACGAAACATCTCTCGATTCACCGGGAACGGAGTGCGCGATTATTGTGCATTCCATTTATTTTTAGTTGAAGTTCAGTGTGAGTAAGGTTCATTATTTGAATTTTTTATAATTTGGTAGTAAAATAAAATAAAATACGTGAATCTTTATTAACATTATATTAAGATCCTAAAAACCGATTACACATTTACACATTTATACATAGTATTTACAAATACCTATCGCCCCATTGTCAGATCTACAACAAATTATACTTGCATATGAGTTACAAGTATATTTTATTCTAATTTGTCTTATTTAGTCATTGGAGATGTGTAATGTAATGGTAACAATCCAAAAATATAATACATACTGTTACAAAGAAAAACAAAATATAAGTATAGACACAAATACCAATGTCAACAATAAAACTATATTTTTAGAAAACATCAGAGACTGTCTCCTCTTACGAGATACAATTTAGACAAGATAGTCCAAGTTTAAAATTATGTTGTTTTATGACTCATAAATGAGACTGTCTCCTCTTACGAGATACAATTTGGACTATCTAGTCCAAGTTTAAAATGTTCACTAAAAATAAGGAAACATCTAAAATGATACCTACCTAACATTTATGTAATCTTTCTAACCAGCACAAAATTTATCGCAAAAGGTAGTGTCAGTTGGATAGCACTTTGTGCCGGTCATGAAAATACACTTTAAATTCAATGTACCACCACCTAAAACAGCATAGAATCGGAGCTTCATTTGGCCCTCACCACATTCGTTACAGAAAGAAGCGAATTTATGTAGAATAATGTATGCTAAAGACTAGCATGGTGTTTCCAGCAGCCGCAAACCATTGCTATTTTATAAAGCACCTAGAAGTGAATTATGCCTCCAGATTGATAATCTTAATTAGATTGCTGATAAAGTATAATAAAAAGTTCCCGGGAGCGATGGTGGAGCCTTCGGCATAATCTCATCTCACACTTGCGTATTCAAGTATAGGAATTACTATACAGGTATGTCAAACGCCCCAGAATCGGCCTCGTGCAACATCATAGAAAGAAAAGACTTCAATTATGAATCAAGGTGAAAGCTATCGTCAATATTAGAGTACCTCGTTGAAACTAGTTCACGCACAGTAGGAGGGCGGTGATGTGAGGTCTGCGAGTAAATCTAGCTCATTCTCTGTGAGTTGTTCCCGGTGTCGCGACCAGTCGTCGTGGTGCGTGCGTCGGAAGTCGGCCAGCGCGGCGCGTATCGCCGCCGGGATCGGGTCTGGCGCGTTCGTGTGCCGCGCCAGCTCCGCCAGCACGTCGCCCAGCCTCGGCCCTAAGCTGTACGGTCGCGACGCCAAGTATCCACATAAACCTAAAACCCCGCAGTGACGTTCGAGGAGCTCCTTCGACCGGCAGCTCCGTGTCAGCGCACGTAATGTGCGCTCCTCGTCGGGCAGGGCGCTGCAGTGCATGAGACCCGTCAAGAGTTTAGCCGCGGCCTGGCGCACCTCGAGCCGGGGGTCGCGCATGAGCTTCACCGCGAAGCTCTCCGCGCGCACGGCCCGCTCGGGCCGGTCGCACAGCATCGGTAGACCGTAAAACACCAACGGTTGAGCAAAATCGAGGCACGCGAGTCGCGCCCACCACGAGCGGCCGTCAGCGACCTCCTCCAGCACAGTCAAGGCCGTGTCGAAGTCCTCGCCGGAGTGCACCTGGCGCGCCAGGCTGGCGAGGAACCCGTCGGCGGCGCGCGGCAGCTCATCGTGCGGCTGCGGAGGGCCGCGCGCCGCCAGCGCGCACGCGGTCGTCACTAGCGAGTACTGCGTACCGGTGTTGCCGCTGACGCCACGCACGATGATGCCCATGCAGCCGCGCAGCACCGTGGTGAGCAGGCTGACGGCCCGCGCGTGCTCCCGCGCGCCAGGCGCACCTCCGTCGCCCGCTAGCCGCATCGCGCTGTCGAGCCGCTCCACCAGCCGCTTGTCGAGCCGCTCGCCGCGCGCCACCGCCTGCACCTCGGGCGAGGCGCTACCGCTGGCCGCCTGCGGCGCGTCGTCGGTCGCGGGCGCATCGGGCGCCAGGCGCGCTACGTCGACCCCGCGCCGCGCAACCTGCCCCACGAGCGGCACGCTCACCGCGGGCTCCGCGCACACCTCCGCCGCGTGCACGGGTGCCACGCACGGCGCCGAAGCCATTGACGTCGCCGTTTTTATGATTATGTCACCGTTTTCATCGTAGAGCGCACTCAGGCGCGGCCGCACCGTGTCCAGGAACTCTGCGAGACGCGGCGCCCCACCGGCCCCGCCGCCCGGGAACACCACCTCCGTATCGAAGACGGTCATCAGGATGCTGCCGACGGTCTCGCGCACGTTCTGGTACGGGTGCTCTATGAAATTGGCGGCGTCGAGGCGGCGCAGCAGCTCAGCGGCGAGCGGCGCGGCGCGCCATGTGAGCGAGCTGAGCGCGCCCTGCAGCGCGTACAGGCGCGCGCATACCGCGAACGACGTCTGCTGGTCGGGGCCGGCGTCGCCGCGCGCGGCCGGTGGCGCGCATAGCTCGAGCAGCGCGGCCAGCACCTCGCCGCCGCGCCGCGGGTCCAGCTTCTCGACGCCAGTGGCGAGCGCCGTGCCCCAGTCCTCCATGGTCTCGGGCGTGACGGCGCCCAGCCCCGCGCGCACTACGCCCATCGCGGTGCGGTAAAAGGCGAGCGCGCGTTCGCGCGGCCAGTAGCGCGGCGCGCGTAGTGCAGCGGCGGCCACCTCGGCCGCGAACCGCTGTGGCGCCTCCTGCGAGTCGGCGGCGCAGCGCAGCGCGTGCGTCAGCAGCCGCTCGGCCACGCGCTCGCCGAACTGCGCGAACAGCATGCGGAATATCGCGAACCGGATTCCGTTGAACTTATCCTTTCCTTTCTTTTCCTCCACGGTGAGAAAATTCACCAGCTTGTCCACGTTCGTCTCGTCGCAGAAGAACTCGTGTATGTACCGCTCGCCCTCCTCCATGTCCTCGGGACGAACGTCGAACGAGAATGTCTGCTCGGCGCAGGGCGCGGCCACCTCGACCCTGTCCGGCCAGGCGAGGAAGCCGAGCGCAGGGTCCCTCAGCCAGGGCGCGTCCCAGTCGTCGTCCGTGCGTGGCGCCTCACCGCCGGCCCACACGGCCCACTCGAGGTCCGGCCGGTACCCGGGCACGCGGCGCGCCGGCCGCGGCACGCCGGCCACCTCGTACGGGTCGACGAGTACCTTCTTGAGCGGCCGCTTGCGCTGCTTGAGCACGTAGTGCGTGAGGCGCTGTGCGGTGCGGCGCACGGCGATATCGTCGTGCAGCAGCGCGCGCAGCACGAGGCGCACGGCGCGCGCCGGGTACGGCGTCTGCATGGACGGGCAGAACGTGAGCATCTGCATGGCTAGCTCGAGCCGCCGCCACTGCACGCCGGGCGCCTCGGCTGCTGCCGCCAGCTCGTCCACCAGCTCGCAGTAAAGCCGCTCGGCGCGCTCGCCCGCGCTGGCCTCAATGCGCGGCGCCTCGCGCACCATCTCTGCGAGACGTGTGTCGCTCGCGAGCGGCTCGCCAAGCAGCCGGCGCGCGGCGTCCACGGCGGCCTGCGGAACGGTGAGCCGCGTGTTCACCGCCGGGAAGTGCCGGTGCAGCGAGTCGCTGAACGCCTGTTCGAGCCGCAACACGCTCGGCTTCTCGCTGAGCGGCGCGGCCAGCACGGCCGGCCAGAGGGCGCGCACCACCTCCCAGTCGTGCTTGGCGCCGAGCGGGCCAGCGCGCGGGCCCAGCATCACGAACAGCGCGCCCTTGTGCCGCGCGTGCCACTCGTCGCCCTCGCCGCCCGCGCGTAGCATCTCGGCCAGGCGCGGCACGAGCGCGCAGTACGAGTACGGGTAGTGGCTCAGCATCCAGTAGAGGCGCACCTGCGCCAGCATGCGCACCGAGCTGTACGCGTGCACGGACAGCTCAAATAGCGCGTGCAGCGCGCGCAGTGCGGAAGGCGCGATGCCCGCGTCGCACACGAGGTCCAGACGGGCTTCGTCCTGCAGGCGCGCCGCGTCCGCCAGCAGCGTGCGCAGGCGCGCGCCGCCCGATGGCACGCGCGCCGCGCCGCCGTGCGCGTCCAGTGCGCGCTCCATGGCGCCATAGAAACGCAGGCGCGCCTCCATGCCGGGCCCGCTGCGGTGCCCCTTGACCACCACGACGCGCTCCCACACCTGGATAAGCATCTCGAGGCCGCGCGTGTCGTCGCCGCGCTCGGCCAGCATGCGCGCCTGCACAGCGAGCAGCAGCCGCGTGAGCGCCACGCGCACGTTCTCCCCGCCGAGGGTCACGCGGTGCCGCACGCCTGTGCTGTACGGGATGCTGGTGGCCGGCACCTGCGACTCCAGCAGCTGCACGGGCTGCTCGTCGGGTGGCGGTAGGAACGTGCTGCACGACAGCACGGCGTTCATTATGTAGAAGCTGCGAAGCACGCGTTCGCGGCACATGGCTCGCTCGTCACTCAGCCACTGCTGCAGTCGTGCAACCTCCGGCTTCAGGTACTTGTCGACTAGCATTTGAGCGCATTCGGCTTCCTGCTCGTTCGGGATGTGCCATTTGAAGTTTGCGGTCTTCAGCAGACATCCCCGGCCCCATTCCCGGATCGGGAGCCACGTCTCGGGAGCGGTGGAGTAGTCGTTCGGCGAGCTTCTCCATTCCTTTAAATCTATGTAGCACAGGGAGGTGAATATGCGGCTCAAAATTTCGCAAGCTCGCGTGATCGCGTAGTTAGCGTGGAGTTTCAACGCCCTGTTGAGTATCGGCATTATTTGCGGTATGTATTTCAACAGCGCCGTGCCGTCGCATTCCACGACGTGCATTAGCAGGACCAATCTGTACACGAGATCGCGCGGAGGATTCTCCTCGTGCAACGCCTCCTCGGTGGACAGAAGCTCCTGTAAATCTTCGCAGAGTTTAGGCACGAATGCCGCTAGAGTAGCTGCGGAGTCTACGCGAGCGAAGACTCGCAGCAGCACGCCGACCATGCTTCCAGAAACGTTAGTTTCAAACGTAGATTCGGTTGCGAAAGATTTGAATTTCCTCAGCGCCTCCTTGAAAATCTTCGGTGAGCACTGCATGAGAACAGAAGTGGCGGCGGACGAGATCGCCGTCTCCATAACTGCGTCAGTTTTACTGCGAACCCAGTCGGTCTCTTTGGTGTCCAACCGAACATTTTCGAGGACACTGGACTCTATGATAGTGAACAATCTATCTAAGAACACAAGAACAAAATCTTCTAATTGAGCAGTGGATTCGCAAGTGAGCAACTCCTCGTCTGTGAGATCCTTCCAGTGCTCGTGCGCGGAGCTGCAGTCGATGTAGGGCACCATCCAGCTAAAGATGAGTATGAAATTGAGGGAGACGAGTGTCTTTTTGATGTCATTGGGGTCGAGTCCGGGGAGGACGGCAATGAGTAGGGGGACCGCGTGTGTGGGGCCCTCAGGGTAGCCGGCGTCGGGCCCGCGGAGGAGAGGGCGGGCGACGGCCGCGACGGCGACCATGGCGGCCGTGACTCTATGGGGCTCCGTGAGTGACGTGAGGGCCGTCTGCAGTTTCTCTATGAGCGGGGGCACGACTATGGCCGGCCGCAGCGTGGCGAGGTTCAACAACGCGTGCGAGATGTCCAGCGAGCCGCTGCGGCTGTACACGGCTTGGAGCGTCGGCCCCAGCACTATGTGCACGAACTCGGTTATGTCCTCGTCCCGCAGCTTGTATTGCTCCGGCGTTTGGTTCTCCCAGCCGTTTTTAAACCGCAACTCGCGTTCGCGACGGACTCTGGGAACAAAGAAACGACGATCAGCTACATGTAACATTTATTTATTACAAATAATTACACAGCCAGCCAGTTACAACTGGCTCGTCCCCGACGATGCGCGTGCCCGAAGCAGCCTCAGGTCGAGCCACGTACGCATTTGAGCAAATCGTCGAGCAGTGCCTGCCTCGACCCCGAGCTGCCTCAAATGGATACGCAGTTTAAGACACTGTGAATTTCATTTATTTACACAACACAGTATTTATAGTATCGTATAGTATCAGTAGCCAAAAATTCAACTCATTCATACTCTCAAAATCGCAAACATTGATAACATAATTCCTTCCATCAACTGGTAAATACATCGCAATGCGTACCAGTACAAGAAGCGCATTCAATAGTACTAGGGGCTCGTGGAAGGTGAGCATGTCACAAAATGTTCACAACATAAAAAGAAATGAAATGTAATCGTGTTATGTATATGTGTGCAAATAAATTTTAATTCATTCACTCATTCATTCAACATTGTCACAAAATATGTAGATACAGTAAGGTCCGTTCAATACAAACGCGCGATATTGATCTACACACGTACACGCGATCTCAAAGACCTTGGCGCAGTAAAGGTAGCTCTCAACCAAGACGTTTCGCAGTTGTTCTCAACCTTGCCAACTGTTTTATTGTTAACAAACCTGTTGAGGAATTCCTTGGA
Source organism: Hofmannophila pseudospretella (assembly GCA_947369225.1). Taxonomy (NCBI): domain Eukaryota; kingdom Metazoa; phylum Arthropoda; class Insecta; order Lepidoptera; family Oecophoridae; genus Hofmannophila; species Hofmannophila pseudospretella. The sequence continues at coordinate 7,084,001 of OX376330.1, read as the reverse complement.
CAGTTTCCACAGCAGGTTGCGCAGCTTGTAGCACCAGCGGCCCTGGTTGGCGCTGTGCAGATAGCTTTCAACCAAGAAGTTTCGGGGTTGTTCTCAACCTTGCCAACTGTTTTATTGTTAACAAACCTGTTGAGGAATTCCTTGGACAGTTTCCACAGCAGGTTGCGCAGCTTGTAGCACCAGCGGCCCTGGTAGGCGCTGTGCAGGTAGCTTTCAACCAAGAAGTTTCGGGGTTGCTCTCAACCTTGCCAATTGTTTTATTGTTAACGAATTTATTGAGGAACTCCTTGAATAGTTTCCGCAGCAGGTCGCCCAGCTTGTAGGACCAGAGGCCCCGGTTGGCGCTGTGTAGGTAGCTCTCGACCAAGAAGTTTCGGAGTTGTTCTCAACCTTGTCACTGTTTTATTGTTAACGAACCTGTTGAGAAACTCCTTGGACAGTTTCCGCAGCAGGTCGCGCAGCTTGTTGGACCAGCGGCCCTGGTTGGCGCTGTGCAGGTAGCTCTCGACGCCGGCCAGGAAGCTGCGCAGATGTTTGAGCACCACGCCATCGGGACGGATGCACCATACGATCCATGATGCGACGTGTTTCGTGTCTGTAAGCATAGGACGAAGAGGTTAAGATTTTTATTGAGCGTGTTAGAAGCTTAGGATTTTTCTAGGGCGTGTTCCTTTAGTTTAGTGTAGTGTTGTCTACTGAAACGTTGTTGTGTTGTTTACTGAAACGCCATCAAAATTTTTCAATGTACAAAAAATATGAGCATTATTCAACTTCGTATAGACTTTGTCTTCTTAATTTGACTTCGTTTTTTTTTACTTTACGACGTCCTGACTATTTCTCACCCCAAGTCCGGCCCATGTATTGTCTTTCTCTTATGTGTGCGTTTTTGCCACGCATAATTTACCCTCAGGTTCGTTCTGCTCCTCTATATAATATTTGATTTCTGTGGCTTTCACAGAGAGAAAGGGTTGCCAGCATATGTTCTTTTAAAGTTTCCAAAAAAATGACAGGTCCAATAACTTATTAGGCTAGGCCGACACGCGCCGGTTCCAGTGCCGGTTCGGTTCGCTGCAGTCAATCACGAGGCGCTGACTTCAAGTGGGAGGAGGGCGGAACACTTGTGATTGGCTGCAGCGAACCGAACCGGCGCTGGAACCAGACACGTATAATCCAGCACTTAGACAGACTCTAATCAACCTCGACTTGCATCACCATTCAAATGAACTAGTGACACAATATCTTACAGAGTGAGTGGCTCCTCGAGTACTGCATCTCCTTGTAGCTGACGGGCAGGTTGAGCGCGTGAAGAATCCGCATGAACATTTTGGGCACGTACGGCGTCCAGACCACCGCTTCGGGGTTGCGCTTCGCCAGACCAGCGAACGATGCCATCAGGTCCTGTCGAAAGTACAATGCTGTCTTAAAAATGCAGTCCATTAGGATATCAATGAGTAAAGTTGTGTAGATGGATTGATAGATTCAAGGGCATCAATCTAGGGATAGGCCCGTAGCCAGAATCAGCGGTCGGGGAAAGTTCAACACCCGCATGTGGCCGTGTTGCGTGGCGCCTACAGGCAGGAACATGGTCGGAAATTCTTTGCGCACTGGGAATGGCAGCAGGTGTTCCAGTACAGGGTTATGTGCTCGTGAAACCACAGCTCGTGGTGTTGTGGGTGGCGCGGGTGCAGTGCTACTGGCAGGAACATGGTCAGAAACGCTTTGTAGTCTTACCGAGATGCCGCATTGCGAGTTGTAACAGGTGTCCCAGATAGTCATAAGCTCCTCGAACCACAGCTCGTGGCCGTGAGCCGCGTGCCGCGGATGCAGCGCTACTGGCAGGAACATGGTCAAATGCGACACGGTTTGCGGGTCGTTCGACCACGGACTGATCTGCGGCAGAAACTCCGCTAGGATCTCTTTGGTTGCGGACACTTCGAAGTACCTGCAATTTTTTTATTAGGTGTTATTGGCAGGTTGGAATTCTACCTGCCCAATATCCTGCCATAGGATAGGCTGGTTTATTTTTAATGGCTGTCTAGTTGGTTCTTTTCTTGACCATTATAGCATTGAAAACTACCCAGTGTAAATAATTGCTGTGATTTCCCAAAAGTCATTTTGCTTCATCGAATTATGAATCCTATTTTAATTTGTAATTTAAAAGTAAGCACATAATTTAAATAGGAACTTACGGTCGTGCACATTTCACCATTGACATGTATGATCCCTCTAAAGATCTGCAAACGAAAATTAAAATCTTGGATTAGGTATTATGCCACACTAAATTCACTCTCGAATAAATGTTAAAGTACTCTTATGGAAATTTTTAGTCTTTCCATATCAATAAAGGTCATGTCAACATTTAGAAGTATGGGAGTTGTTAATTTCCAAGAGTACTCAGGACCATCTGAGTTTCAAGAGTGATTTTCACCTGTAAGTAAGGACGAATACATGCAAAACCAACAAGGAAGGCGGAATGTGATGGATACAAGGATATATTTTTGAAGTAAACAGCACAACATAATAGCGTGTTTATTACAACTATTGAGCTTGTCAATACTTTCATAGGAGAAGAAGCATTGTCAAAATGCTATTTGGTGTGCTGTAAACACCTTTAACCCAAAGACATGCCCGTGAGTAACACGATGGATTATGAGACCAGCCCTGCTGCCACCGCCGTGTAAGCTATCCAGAGAAAAAAATATTACGTTTGCTTTTCAGTTTCGTCCAGAACATCAAATCCGAATAACTTAAGAGCCTCATCGAGCCCACTGCCTGACAGGAACTTGCGAATCATCTTAGTGATACTGTTTTCTTCTTTGTCAGAACGTTTAGGCCTGAATACACATGGTGGTTTATTATTATTGATGTACAAAAGCAGATTTATCTGTTAATTCAATATTTAGCCGAATTGAAAACGATCTACAGTTAGTTGATATATTACACATATAACGAAAACTATGCATTTAGGTAATCGGAAAGTAAACCAACATAATAGACAAAAAGTGAAAAGGTGAATATTGCTGATTGTCTATCAGAGTGCAGGCAAATAGAAAAAAACCAAATCCATTGGAAAAATTCTAAAAGTACTTATTTTATACTTTTGCACGACAAAGTAAACAAACAATTTTTGATGAACTTACGTGAGGTAATGGTACATTCCAATGTGTGTTGCATTCTTGTTGAATACCTTCCTCCCAAGGTCATATAGTGGACGCCAAGGCAGAGTCAGCTCCTCAGGAGAAATCAAATGTCTTTTCCTAAAACATACACATTAAATGTAAATTAGTTAATTTATTACACAATTAATAAGTAATACAGTCAAAACACAAATAAATTACATTAAAATAATTAATTTTAAAACCTTAAAATATAATATAAACATATTATATGTGTCATATTATATAAACATATTAATCTAATAAACAGCCCCGAGTCGCACCCGGCGGGAAGGTGCCCATCACGCTGGCAGCGTTTCCACGCTGAATAGCCAGCGAGATGCGCTGCACCAGGTACGACTCGGCGCGGGGGTCACCTGAGCGCTCTATCAGTCGTCGGCAAATGTAAATTAATGCCCCCAAACTTCAACTGATTTAATTTGGCATACCAAGATTGGGGCCAATATTGCAGAACACTAATTATTAGAGGAAGTTTATTGACTATCTTCTATATTTAATATAATTCTTCTTTTTCCTATTTAATTTTGCATTATTTCAACTGTAGAAACTTTCACTTCTTTGAACATAGTAAGGCTATCAGGTAATTTATTCACAGATATACTACAATCAAACAAACTTGTACTAATTAGGTAAAGTGATGATTGTAGTAACAACTTACTTTGTGAGCATTAAGAACATAGTGGCAAACTTGTGAATTTTGCATGGTTCAAGGTCAGGAATGAGCACAAGTTCATAGGTCAGTTTTATTAATGCTATGTGGTCTTCTTTTCCAAACTTCAGTCCATATATTCGTATGTATCTGAAAGTTGGCAATGTGAAAAATAAAACAAAAAATAATCTTATAAATAAAATACTGGAATATTCTACAAAGAAAATTAACAAACCCCTCTCTTCTGTTTTCAATATTAAACTACTAAAAACATTTAGCAACTTTAAACATTTACGTTTGCGGCCAGCCATGTCAGACGCACGACACGAACGGCCGGGGCAGCAGCCGAGTTTGCAGCGGTCAAAAAACGGGATAAGTACTCCGCTCTCCAACAGAACTACCTGTTCGTCCCGTTCGCGGTGGAGACAACGGGTTGTTGGGGGGAGGAGGCGAAACAATTCGTGGCAGAGATTGGCCATCGCCTCAGGGAGAGGGGCTGTGACCCTCGCTCCGGGTTGTACCTGGTGCAAAGGTTGACCGCAGCGATACAGCGCGGTAAAGCCGCGAGCGTTATGGGCACCTTTGCACCGGGGACAACAAGGGGCGGGCTATTTGATTGACGATAATTATTTCATTATTGGAAAATTATTATTATTATGTTAAGTTGACATTATTTGTAATTTTATTTTATTGATATGATGTTATAGTTTTACTACAAGGTAAGAGACTAAGTAGATATTCTTTACATATTAGCTGAGGATTTCCTTTGTCTACGACAAAAGTTCTTATAATGTAGACATTGTCCCTGTTCTACCACAAAACTTGAAGGATTTTATGGCTATACTTACAGTCTTTTATAACAAATAAAAAAAAAAAAATTAGTATGTAATGATGCAACTTTAAAAACTTTTGTGTAGTTGTTTGATGCACATGACAGCAATGACTAAACAAATTGAAACTTCAAGGTTATAAATGTTTATGTGAGACTCGATTGTTGCACAAAAATTTAAAGACTTAGCAGATATTCACGACTGAACCGTCTATATCTATTTTACCTACATTGCATGACAGTGTTTATTGAACTAGGTACTTAATTAACTGCAGGTAGACTTAGATGATGCAATGATGCATACTTACTATGAATACTTGAGAAATGATTGCATAATCATAATAGCTGTTCATATATTTAAGTGCAATTCTAGGTAGTATATTTCTGAATGTATAAATCTACCTTACCTATAGTATCACTAAGACAAAACATTATGTCACAGTATAGCATGTAAAGGTCAGGTGCATGTTGCAGGAAGCTCTGGGTATCAGCCAGAAATATTCAGACAATAACCACTGCCAAAGGTTAACAGCAAACCAAACCATGTCAAAATGTATAATAATAATGGAAAATAAATGAACTAATAAAATAAACAATATATTGAGTTTTTGTGGTTTCTATGAGTATTCAATCTACATGAACTTGAATTATTTTCTGAGAAATAATTTTTTGAAGATGGAGATGACAAGGCAGGAAATTTTATGAAAACAGAATTATCAACCACAATAACTAAGTAAGTACATACCATACATAAAAAAATTGACCAAATTAGGAGAAAGAAATTGAAAATATTTCTCCTGAAGGTGGCCAAAGAGAGGACAAAAGATTTTGTAGTTGTAATCACAGGAATAAATCTTCGTGATTTTAGTATGGAAGTCATATGTTACACTGCTAGAAAAGTTTGTTCTAGCATATTATAGTACATAAAAATACCTTCCAGTTTATGATAAATTTTGTTCTAGTAAATAAAAATACCTTCTACTTTATGATAAAAAAAAGTGTATATTACTTCATCAGTCGTGATGACCAGACTCCACAGGCAGGTTTCATCTCCCGCAACATCACAGCTTTCGCAAGGTTTGTTTTCACCTGCTCGAGAAACATAGTAGACTCTTCATCGAGCTCCCCAGCATATGGAAGGATCTGGTTTATCAGTGTCTCCTTCTGGGGTTTGAAACCCAGCGCCTGGATCCTCTCCGGGGTCGTCACAAGCACCTCAAACTCGTCGTCTTGAATCATCTTGAGCGTTTACAATACCGAAAACCACAAAATCATTCAACGAATGAGGTTCACATGTGCACAGCTGCGCCTTTTTACACGAACGAAGCTCGCCAGCGTATCACAATTATTGTTTTGTCATCAAACTAAATCAGTCATCACAAATTGAATTTCCACAAGTCATTGAATAAAAATTCTTCAAGAAATCCAAATCAGTCAGTGGGAAGAAACGTTCCATTTTACGAAATTATGACATGCATATTAATTTTGTTCCTGTGCTGTGGTGGCGATGGCGATGTCACGTATTTTCCATTTCACGCATGCGTTTTTACGCGTTTCGCTTTGTGCGAAAATAAATTAATTGTTTTACAACAAAAACATTTTATTTTATTTTTAACTAGCTGACTAGCCCCTGGATATCTGCCCCACAGAGCTCACATCATATCTGCCCGCATTGAATAGATAGACCGAATAGAAAGGCGTAGTTTACGTTGATAAATCTAAACATGGATGATGGAAATAGCACAAATGGCTCATCTCAATATTCATTCTGCTCGTCGCGCGTCGATTGTGGAATTAAAATTAAAGAATTAATAAAACTTCTAGAGGATAAATAAAACTTCTTTGATTAGAATACTTTGTCAGACTATTAGTATAAAAATACATCGATGCATTATACCTACATACCAGTTATGAGGTATTCTAGGTACTTATAATCAATCCAGTGGTATTTGAATGGAGATGTTTTTGTCGACAAACTTCTAGATGTGTTACTTAAACATTACACCTAATCAAGTTACGTAGTTACTCAGTAGGAACGTCAGTTATACAGGTATCCCAGAAAGTATCGATCAAACGAAACAGGGTGATGCCTGAGATTTACCTATCTAGGTACATAACACCGCCACATTCATTAAATCATTAGGTACGTAACGACCCTAGATATGAAGTTGTTTGTGTTGCTGATTGTAGTTTCATATTGAACAAATTACCAAATGGGAGTAGAAAATAGTAGTTTATGCAACTGACACTGCATACAATACTTTTTCTACGATCATGAAATACCTAAATAATTGAAAAAAAAACTTGTGATGCGTCCAACACACAGTGTCCAACACGCCATGACAGCTCGTCAAAACTCCGTCGACAACAGTGCGTGGCCCAAGTTGCAGTCTCGTCAAGTCATTTAAATTTTTTATTAAATTACGTGACAATTTTTTTCCATAAAATACTAATTTTGTATCAAATTTCATGACTGTTAATGAATTTACTTTGTACTTATAATTGAATTAACGGTATCGTAATGTAGGTTCACGGTGTCTATATTACGACACCGCGACGTTCATTACGTAACGACCATTAGGAATGAAGTAGTTTTGCTGATTGTGGTTTCATATTGAACAAATTACCAAATGGAAGTAAAAAATATAATTTTATTATATCAGTAAGTAAATTATAAGTCTTGACAATTACATAATACACAAATTCATCATTTTACAATAAAATATACTACTCCTAAAATAAATGCACAATTGATGTAAATTCTAATAGAATAGGTACCTACTGAAAAATTCATGGGAACTTCAGAGGTACATAAGTATTTCTATTATGTTACACTGGTTTCTACAATGTACAATGGGCAACACATCAGGCTATAACCCTTTAGTACGTTTTCGCTGTAACTCATTTGACACATTCATACGAATGTTAAGGAATCATATTGCGACAGGGTTCCACTGAGTATAGCTTGATGTGTCTTCCACTGCACTCTGTGCAAGCAGTAGATTGTCTAATTAGTGCGGGAACGACCAAATTGCCGCAACGAGTGTTATTTCGCAACAAGAGCCGAAGGTGAGAGTTGTGAAAACAAGAGTATGACACGTTGGTCTTCCGCAATTATTAGACACGATATTTTTTGTTACACCTGCGAGGAAATAATAAAATACTAATTAAAACAGTTAGCAGTCTATGTAATATTCTTAGGTCCATGGTCTCAGTGAATGAACTCTTTTATCGACTTGATTTGAAGTAATTAGTACAAAGTTTTTTAATATTTGAAACTGTATTTGTTAAAAAAAAATGAGATTATGTTTTATTAAAACATTAATCATGAAACAATCATCACGGATTTATTATAAAATATATCGCTTAGAAGAGACGGTTTGTATGAAGTTTATATGTATTCGTTATTATATTAGACTTTAACTTGATTGTTGAGTACTTCCGACCGTAGGTAATAATTTCCTAACTCAGTGCGGGAATGTGGCACTTCCTCCAGTTTATAGCCGATAAATGGGCCCATTTTTGAGCAGGTGTAACGAAAACACATTTCCCAAACTATCAGGAGATGATGGCCTCTTTCTGCGTGGTGTAAAGGCTGGCCGCAAACACGATGTCTCGCTTGATGGCCGTGGAGGCTTCCATCATCTTGGCTTGCAGCTTCGGGTCGCCGATCGCTACGGCTGCGTCTTTCACGTCGATTAGTAGCTGCAAAATTATAATAGGGTATTTGACTTTTTTTTATTCCATCAATCAACTTACATGGACATCCTGCAGAAGGATCTAAAATTCGTTTTTCGATATCTCAACTAACATCGGAGTTATTGATGGTTAAAGTCAGTACTGGAGGTATGCTTTGTCCCTTTTTAGCAAAATAGTTCTTTATATGTAGCCAGGACCTGCTTGTATGGCGCCACAGCACAGTGACGTCATAATTCTCTATTGCCGTTTCTTACTATCGTCTGATTTTTGATTGCAAGTAGCTATTTTATTTTTCAACGAATTTTAATTCTGTTTCACATTTGACAATCAATTTATTTATGTATATTTCTTCAGAAATATTTGTATTTGTTATTTGCATTTAATATTTGTTGTTTGGAAACTACCCTATTCTGTATACCTACATTCGTTCGTTGTAAAGATTCACTCACTCGCATTCAGTTCAAGGAAGTTACAATCTGTGTAGTTAGTTAGACTCGGACCTCGGACTTTGAATCTGCAGGGCTATTACAGTTCTCAAAACCATCAAATTATATCATCAATGAAAGAATGAAATAGAGACAGCGCTATCGCTTTGGTATAGCGCTGTCTCTATTTAGCACACGCCATACCATGCCATGAAAGAACTGTAATATACACCCCAGTTCCAACTACGGTTCAGTTCGCTGCAATCAATCACATGCGCTCCGCCTTCCCCTCTCTTGAAATCAGCGCATTGTGATTGGATACAGCGAACCGAACTTCTAAATAAATAAATCTTTATAGCCCGGTTCCCACTGAATCTCAAACAACCTTGATAACACATTTCTTAAATAAACTCTATGGTATGGCCCAAAAGGGCTTGCACTTAATGCCGTAAAAAATAAATATATGAAAGTCTGTGATAAACCTAAAAAATACATGTCTGCCGGCCTTACCTCGTGCAACTGCTGGATGCAGCGGACGATGATGCCTTCCTGTACGTCAGTAAGATCCATGATCTCTGCGAACGGCTTCTCAAGTGCCCACTCGTATACCACCCGCACTAGACCGAAGTTCAATCGCTCTTGCTGTCCTTCGAATTGGCCAACCTGTGAAAGAAACGGTTAAACAGAGCTGTTATATAGGTTGGACAAGCTCTGTTATGTGGGTTTTGTTAGTGGCAGGACCCCTTCAGGGTCCGCTGGCTAGCGACGACCGTTCTACGTAAAGTCTGTCGTCAAATATTCGGTTCGCTTCGCCTTTGATGTGTATCGGCAGTGTTTATAGAAGAGCCAGTACTTACTAAGCCCGTGCACTCCACTCCACCTTTGGCCTCATCGTCACTTACCACCAGGTGAGATCAATCTCAAGGTCAAAACGCGGGTTTATTTACGAATTAAAAAAATCTATTCTTTAAAGAGTAAAAAAAATGAGGGGTGCTATTTACGTTACTGGCTAGTAATGCATTTGTAAAAAAATCAGATCACTCTATAATGCTAGCCTCCACTTCACGTCATACTAACCCTAAACACAAGTAGGTAGATTGTTTATTTTATCAGCGTGATCTATGTATGTAATTTCGCTCATATAGGATATCGGTTTACCAATATGTCATCCATCGGATAACATCTTTGCTTCACTTGCTTCTGGTCTTGAGAAGTTGTTATTGATAGAAACCGATACCCGATATCCGAATCCCATTCTAAGAGCTCACGGACTGTAACTGAAGTCATCATCATCAGCAGCCTATTAATGTCCCGACTGTTGAGACACAGGGCCTCCCCTTGCACAAGGGGGTACGGGCCATGATCCACCGAGCGGGCCCAGTGCTGATTGGTAGATTTCACATACCAGCGGAAACTTTTAATTTCCTCAGACATGCAGGTTTCCTCACGATGTTTTCCTTCACCGTTAGAGCAGTCGGTAAATGTACGTAAGTCTTCAAAAAAATCCGAAAAACACATTGGTACATGGCAATGCATGGTTTCGAACCCGGACCTCCCGCATGGGACCCCGGCGTCCTAGCCGCTGACGCTCTGTAACTGAAGTAAAATATTCCAAATATTTAAAAATATGGCGGTAATCCTAGATTGAAACTTATATACCATATATTTCGCTTCAATCGAAGACAACTCCGCATCGATTTGCTCAATCGCCTTTACGCCTTCTACCAACTTTTCCGTCAGGGGCTGTTCAATCTGAGTCCTCGCTTGAAACACGAAACAACTGAGCAACGCCGCTATTTCCGCCGGGTTTTTATCCGTGAATACGTTTCTGAACACCAATTCCGATATTATCAGCTCGTTCGTTCCCATTCCGCACGCAACTCGGCCTTTCAAAATGACACTGTCATGTTCATCGATGTAGTTTAACTCCCGAAGTACCAACAATCTTCTTTGGTAGTCGGGGTAGAGAGCCAGGTTCTCGAAAGAGAGTAGACGCTTGTATTTGTCACGCTTTCTCTCGGTTTGTTTTCTTTCGTAGACGATCGCGAACTCGGTTTTGAAGTTCGCTATGTCGGTGGATTTCTTTAGGGATTCTAGTTCGCTCTGCAACAATTAAAAATAAATAAATATACAAGGTGCAACAATTTTAATGTAGCGAAAGTTATTTATAATTGCAAAGGCTGTCTATAGCAATTCAGCGTGGTAATTCCGCTAGTGTTACCTTTGCGCCGGGGGTGAGGACCTGTTTTAATGACATGTTATTATTGTTTAGACATACTTAATTGTTTCATCATCATCAGCCTATTAATGTCCCCATTGTTGGGGCACAGGCCTCCCCTTGTACAAGGGGGTACGGGCCATGATTCACCGAGCGGGCCCAGTGCTAATTGGTGGATTTCACACGCCTTCGAAAACTTAATTTCCTTAGACATGCAGGTTTCCTCACGATGTTTTCCTTTACCGTAAAAGTACGTATGTCTTCGAAAAAATAGAAAAAACTCATTGGTACATGGCATTGCATGGTTTCGAACCCGGACCTCCCACATGGAAGTCCGGCGTCCTAGCCACTAGGCCACCGACGCTTAATTGTTTAAGATAATTTTATTTGATAAGTCTATTTAGTTACTTAGTCTGATAAGTCTATTTGACATGTACATTTTATTAATGGTTTATATTTGTAATGAACAAAATGTATTTATAATTATGAATATTTTCCCCCCTACTGTTTAACAAACACCCTGTAATTACCGCTTTCTCGTTCATTATATCCAACAAGTGCAGGATCTCTCCAGTGGACACAGAGAGGGACTGCGTGAAACTGACTCGCTCTAACGCCGTGGCCCCCGTGCGGACGGCGTGCGACACCCGCGATAGCTCCTGCACTGTGCTTGCGCAGCTTGAACCCACCGGCGCATCTTTGAACCTGAAAACATACAGTGTGAAAGAATTGAATGAATTAAAAATTATTTGCACACATATACATAACACGATCAAATTACACAAGATTACATTTCATTAGGTACTTAAAAGAGTTACTTTTTTACAATGTCTAGGGTAAGTTTACAATTGTGAACTTTCATATGTATTTTTTATTAAATAAGGAGAACAGACGAGCAAACGGGCCACCTGATGGTAAGTGGTCACCGTCGCCCATAGACATCTCACCTCACTGTATTAATGTTGGACGGTTTTTGATGCGCTGCTAACCTTAAAGACTAAGATGGAATGCCTCATGTGCCGGAAATTACGCTGACTCTCTTACCCTTCAAACCGAAACACAGAAATGCAAGCATCTCTGCTTCACGGCAGAAATAGATAAGAGGGTGGTACCACCCCAGGCGATCCTTCACTTTAGGATCTACCACTACAATGTGGCAAAAGGGTCCCTGACTCAGCATTATGCTGTGACGATATGGCTAGATGCTAGCCACCGCCGCAGCGCTGGTTTTCAGTCAGGGCCCGGAGACACGACGCCACGGTACGTAATGGTGAGACAGCTGTCTCCATTGCCCAACTGTATATACTTATCTCAATACACAATAGGTGTAAGTGAACTACTTCCAATACAATATTAGATTTCATTTATTGATTAATTATTTTTCTTTTCGCAACCATAATTAATACTTTTGGATTGACAATAAGTATGCCTTAATTTTTTTACTAAACGACTGCACTATTTGTAGGTCACGGAATGGTGGAGGTAAGTTGTTCCAGCACTTGGTTGCATTATATCTAAAACTGCCACCAAAAGCAGTTGTCTTATGTGTAGGTATTAAGAGCAAACACATTGACGAACGAGTTCCATAACGGTTGTAACACAAAGCAAGCTTATCATATAAATACTTTGGACCTTTTTTAAGCATAACACCAAATAGCAAACTAGCAAGATGTAGCAGTACGTTGTCTTAAGAGTCCGCGAAACGCTCAATTGCAATTGACAATTAAAGAGAGACGGCGCAATATAAAGAAGCGAGAGGCGCTTACAACCTTCTCGCTTTTTTGTATTGCGCCATCCTATCGGGTAAAATCGATCTCTGTCTCCGTCTTATATTCGCGTGTATCCGTCAATAACCGGAACCTCCTCTAAGACCCGAATGTTTTTCCAAGTGCGCACGGACTGTACGTAATTATTTTAAAAAAATCTTCTTTATAATACATGATATTCCTTTCCTCGCCATAGCGCTAGATAGAGATGACAGGAGACTTAAGGACGATTCTCACAACTCACGGACTGTGAAAGGTTCTTACTGGGATGAAAAGGGGCGGGAGAAGGTACCAGAAAAATCCTTAAATTTTCCTTGAAAAAATGTCTGAAATTCGGACCAACGAGTCATACTTCAAAGCACACTTATGTCGCAACATGTAAAGAAGACATTAATGCCACCTTTTGTTTGACATATTACCATTATTTAACTGTACCTCAAACAACTGTATATTTGGACGTTTTCAATCATAAGAAACGATTGTATTGAGTATTTAAAATCTGCTTGTTGTTATGCAAAATAATTTGAAGAAAACCTTGGTATCTGTCTCTGCTCCCAGTCTTGAATGATCGTTTTGGCGTCGATTTTGAGGTTCATTTTGGTTACAGCTATGATGTTCTTTGGCGCAATGCAGAGTATAGTGTGATCGAGCGTGCTTTCTTCGGTGCCTGGAAATTATTCGGATTATACAATGTGTTCATTAACTTAGCCAAACACACTTCTGTAGCTTTTACTTAATATTTTTGACAATGGAAGTGATCATCAAAAACGCTTCGTTTTCGAGATACCTGCTATTTTATTTTACTAAAATTAAAAAAAAAATAACAATATGGAACCAAAGAAACACTTGTAGATGAATAAAAGATCACAAACTTAGTATATAGTGTACAGTGGATTTCACATTGGGTTATATATACCCTCTAATACTTTGTCGGTTTAACTTAATACGACACATTCATACGAATTTCGTGGAACAATAACATACATAGATTGTTGTGATTTCCACCATAAGAAATACAAAATTTCGGCGATAGGCTCGCCACCTATCACATTTGTCCACCAAATCTTACGGCGAAAGATGGGAACTACTGGGAATGTGGTTCCTCTGGCTACCCCGTTAGAGTTATGCTATGAAATACAAAATGAAATCGTTCCTGAATCTTGATGGTAACTTTACTAGAGTAGTCCTAGTAGGTGTTATATTGTAATTATAATTACCTATGAAATCGTAGAGAGCAGAGAAGCTGAGCATCCTGTACCAGTTGTCATCGATGTCGAAGTTGTATCGCGCTGTATCTTGTACAGCGGTGTTTAGGACTAGAATCTTGTATGGGGTTTGTCTGGGTCCTAAGACAATAAAATCGCACATTATTTAAATCAGGGACCAAAATCGTTACCTGTTGTACATCGTGTCCTCTATGCTCCAAAATGGAGCACATACAAAATAGAACACTTGTTAAATACAACATTTGTTAAAATCGGTATGGGTTACCTGTATTTGTTCAAACTATTAATGTAGAATGCGTTTTGTGTTAAATTTTCCATTTATTATTATTAATATTAAACTACTGTTTTGCTCCCATTAGTAGGGTGAGTTTACCATGCTGTCGCGAGCTTTTGGCCAAACGACAGTATGAGTGAAAGTAGTATTAGAAGTAGAGTTAATTAGAAGAAATAAAGTGAGTTGATCGGTGTGTGAGAGTGTTGATAATGAGTGAATGTGAGATGTTTATGTAGCCATGGACAGGAATTTTCGAACAATCCTGCAAGTGTTTAGAATGACAGCTTTCTGAAGAAGAATGAAAGTAAGAGTGTGTATTTGAAGTGTTTTCAGGATTGTGTGTAAGGATTTTGTTATTATTATATATTTATAGACAGGCAGCATATATGCTGATGCGTCTATGTCATAGTGTTGGAAAGTCATAAGTTGTCAATAAAGTTATAAGTCATTTGTTGTAAAATAGGATTCTGATAACCGCTTTCGCTCACCTAGAACCTTTAAAAAAAAGTTAAAATGATGCATTTTATATGGAAGATTCTATGCCATTGAACGACTTGCAAAAATGAATAATATCCACTGATAGCTTGTAGAATTTGAAGTAACACTTACCACTGCCGTTCAAAAAGACACCCAGCTGATTAATATACGGTCCAGCAGAGATTATCAGTACTTTCCCGGTCACCAACTCTTTCGCAACCTTGGGCTGACCGAGCAATATCGGCATGATTTCGTTCAACACATCGATATACGTTGCGGCGGTGTCATAGAACGTAGCTAAAGGAGCCAGGTGGGAAGCCAGCGGTGTACTGCATTTCTCGGAATATTCCTTCTCGGCTAGTTGCAATTGTTTCCTGTTGTTGTCTGCTTGAACGATCTGGTTGAATTCCCGGAATGACCGCTGCATCATGCCTTCTACTGACACTGTTGCTACACTAAAGGAAATAGAGCAATCAAGAGTAAGTACGTCAAAATCATACTCAATTTCACTAACAGTTTCATGAACACAGACCACACGTCACATTTCAAACCAGGATTCCCTAATGTAAATAAAAATAAATAAAATAACTACAGGCAATCAAAAATCAGAACGGCAGAAAGAAACGGCAATAAGTATTATGACGTCTCAGTGTTCTCTAGCGCCATACAGGCTGGTACTGGCTGCAAATAAAGGACTGTTTTGCTAAAAAGGGACAAAGCATGTCTCCAGTACTAACTTTAACCATTAATATCTCTGATGTTAGTTGAGATATCGAAAAACTAATTTTAGATCCTTCTTTAGGATGTCCATGGAAGTTGATTGATGCATGCTCGGATCTCACGAGTCCAGTTCCAACCACGGTTCAGTTCGCTGCAACCAATCACGAGCGATCCGCCCTCTCCCCGCTTAAATCTGTGATTTGTAATTTGATGCTACAAACCGAACCAGAATGTAACCGGCCTCGTGAAGTCTGAGACTAAGACAATTTAGTTTTCGAATTAATTTGATTACATCAACTTGTACTACTATACTAGAATAACTATCGAAAAGTCAGTAGGTACTTACAAAACCCGTGTGCTCCATCTTCGACATCATCGTCACTTACCACCAGGAGAGATTGAGGTCAATCAATCACGGGTTAAACCGTAAATGAAAAAAAAAATAAGATTCGCTTACATACCGCAACAGACTGAGTATCATGGCGTAAGTGAGGCGAAACTGCGAGGATAATTTCTGTGGGGTGCCCATCATCATTCCCTTCAGGGTCACCAGTTCGGGCACTCCGTCCTTGCACAGAATTATCACTGTGCCCGTGTCGTCAAGACCTGAGAAAGGAAAACGGTTATACAACTGAAGTTTAAAATGTAAAAGAAGGCAGTGAGGAAAATGTCATGAAAACAGTTTGAAAATCATCAGGCCTGGACTACATGTGTCCGTTCCAGCGCCGGTTCGGTTCGCTGCAGCCAAACACGAGGCGCTGACTTCAAGTGGAGAGGGCGGAACGCTTGTGATTGACTGCAATGATCTGAACCGGCGCGTGTAGTTCAGGCCTTAGAGTTGTCAGATGTTCAGACATCTGAATACATTAAGGTCAGCCTTAAGTGTCGATTTATATTAAAACGCCCAACCGGCCGCGCTTCGTAAAAATACACGGGTTCTTATCACTCGATTTATATTAAACAGCGCGTGAGAACTGCATCATCGCGCGTTTTCAAATAAATCGAGTAATAAGAACCTATGTATTTGGGCGTATTCATATAAACCGACCCTCTGAAGGCCGGTTTATATTTGGTCAAGTACAGTGTCGAGCGCAAACTGCCAGGCACTCGCCACTCGCCATTTTGTTTAATATTATTTTTATCTTCTGTACCTAATTGTTTGTATGTGTGCGCTTTTGGAAATAAATTCTTTATTTCTTTCTTTATTTTACTTGCACTCGCCACTGTACTTGACCATATGTAAACCGGTCATAAGACCCGAGTATAGACTAACCCCGCCGGCCGGCGCGGCCCGCCATCTGTATGTACTCGGCCGGCGCGAGAGTGCGCCGCTGCATGCCGTCGAACTTGTTGATTTCGTCGAACACCACTGTGCGCGCGGGCATGTTCACACCCATCGCGAACGTCTCCGTCGCAAACAGGATCTTCACCTGAATCGGAATAACTCTGAGATTCAATCCTCCCCTACATATTCCGCTTGCATCCACCAACTATAGACAGAACACATATCTCTGGCGTGCGAGGGTTAATTTTAATAAATTAGTAAGGTCCTAGATTTGTTCAATACCGGTAGTGTGGCGGTGAGACGTCTACTCAGTCAAATGTTTTTTATTATTTCATAATCTGCGCGTGTGTGTGTTTACAGTATTCAATGTACTCGTAAGTTATTTATATATATATGTAGTTTCTAAGTATCAAATATTATGTGCATTTGACACACATTGGTCGAACAACTGCTTCCATTTAATTCAACAAGGGAACAACAACAGATCATGGATTAGATCACATTCAAGAAGTGAGGAAATAATAAATGACGTTAACATTACGTAATACGTACTTACATAGCCAGACTGGAAGAGCATCTCGACGATTTCTTTGAGCAGTGGGAGGATGCCGCTGTGATGCACGCCTATACCGTTCTCCAACACTCTTTGCAATCTTACCACCTTAAAAATAAATAAATAAATCATGAAACTAATACTACAAATTAGATACAAACATATAACAGGAGCTCGTAGCACGGTCCGAAAGTGATCGTGCAGGTTATGCAACGTTGGCGCGGTCGGTACCAGGATGGGTGACCTCTTGTGGCATATTTCATCTGAGCTCCTCCGTGCCCCGGAGAGCACGTTAAGCAGTCGGTCCCGGTTGTTGTCGTTCGATAGCAGTCGTTAAGCTATGTCAGAGGCGTACGGGCGGCCTGAACAACTCTGACAAATAGGTTCGCCACTAACCATACGATAAGCAAGCAAACTACAAACATTACTCAGTCAGGATTCCATCGTCGACCTCATCGTCGCTTACTATCAGGCGAGATCGAGGTCAAATGCGGATTTAGTAGTCAACATAAATAAAAAAAAAAAATTCCGTAAATTCAGCAAAGGTTATAGAATTTTTTATGAAATGGATCTTTTCAACCTGTTGTAAATTACGGATTTCCGGATATAAGTACTAATTGCTAGGTTGGAACCGTGTCTGCATAATTTATTCAAAAAATATTTGACGTCAAATCTAGAACATGAAGGATTAATGTCCCTTACATTAAGTTTTTCTTCATCTAAGATCTAGAAAGATAACAGAGAAGTATCAACAGCTTAGTTTTGTAGAAATGTTGGTTGCTTATTAGGTGACTGCAAGGACCTTTTAACCACTGGACCAGAAATACTTACGGTTCTCGCCCTTACCCCGCTAGCCGACCTTGAATAGTAATTCGCCGTCCAATTCTGAATATTTGACCGGAGTTACGAAACGTCTATGTCAGTTCGGCATAGACATTCGACGTGAAACGATATGCTAAAAACCCTATAAAAATTGTTAAATGTTGTGTCAAATGGTGCCAAAGTTATAGCAATAAGAAGAGCAATGTTTCATTCCACGTGTAAGTAAGATTTTCTTCGTTTTTATATGCTTTTTCATAAATTTTGTATCTATCGATGTTTTATTACGCTTTATTATGAAAAGTTGAACTGAGTCCATACATAAGCCTACTACGAACTTCGTAAATCGGTCGCATTATATCATCTCTAATGTCAGATCTTCAATGTAGTGCATCGGTAATGTCATAGTATAGTAAATAGAAAGAGACACGCGACAAGCGCCATAATAGTGCACACATGGAAAATCTTTGCGCGTAGTAGAGCGTAATGAATGATGTACAATACTGCAGCCGTGTAGAATATTTGTATAAATCGGAGTTATATTAGGTCCTTACATATGAAATTGGCGTTTTGTATAGGAGGAATATAAAGTCGATTTAAAAAAAAATTATATTTAATTAATCAAAGTATGCACCATTGTTATCTATGCACTTTTGCCATCTCATTAGGTTAGGTAGTTCATTGATCCCTTTACTAAAAAAACCATGGGGGCGAGAATCAATAAACTCTCTGAAGGCGGTTTGGACTGCCACATCGGAGTTGAATTTTTTTCCTCGTAAGAAGTTATCCAAATTCCGGAATAAATGGTAATCTGTTGGAGCAAGGTCCGGGGAGTACGGTGGATGTCGCAGACATTCCAATTGCAGCTCCTCTAGTTTAGCGGCCGTCTGTTGTGCAATGTGTGGTCTAGCGTTGTCCTGAAGCAGCAGTGGCCTAGAGCGATTGATTTTACTTTCCCGATTTGCTTCAATTTGATTAAAACAGTTTTATCACTCACACCGAAGCCTGCAGCTAACTCTGAAGTGGTTTGCGATGGATCTGCTTCCACAATAGCCTTAAATTCTTTATTATCCACTTTGGTCTCCGGTCGTCCATGGGGCTTGTTCTGAAGGTTGAAATTTCCAGAAAGAAAACGTTGGAACCAAAAACGTACCGTGTTTTCTTTTGCGACACCAGCGCCATACACATCGAGCTGTTTCTGCAGCACTGGTGCCACGGTAGAACTCGTACTCGTAAATATAGCGATATTTCATGTTTTCCATTGTGCGATATGAGCGACGCCAAAGAAAAAACTAGTCAGGAAAAAATGAATGACTGTTTTAGAAACTCAAATGTACCAGCTATATGGATTTATAAATTTTAATTTGGAATTATTAACCAAAGAGGAGATATTTCAGATCAAAGTGGCCAGTACGTCAAAACGCCAATTCCACATGTGCATTCCCTCCCTCCAAAAACCAGTTGAACGAGTTTTCATACATTATGAAGTACATTTCGGGTCCAGTGGTTAAAAGGTCCTTGGGTGATTGATGGTAGAATGAAAACGACATTGTAAAAAGTACTTATTTGCAATAAAAAATATTTACTTTATTGTCATAGTTACCTGCGGCAATTTCCTATCAGGCTCTTTCAGTCTTTGAAGACAACGTTGGAAGAAGGATCGAATATGACCTTTCTCTTTGGCGGTGGTGAGATCTACCGACATCAAGTTATCTGCGTTTTGATCGCACCTGAAATAATATTTAAAAAATCCGAGCGTGAACCAACATTTCTTTGAAATTTAAAACGTTTATTTAGCACTGTAAACACCAAAATATAGCAAGTACACAATACAGAAGTATATAAAGATTAATACATGCAGCACAAAACATCCGGTGTGGGACAGTGCCAAAAAGGGTACACCAGCTCAGCATAATGCTGAGTCAAGTCACAGCGCTGATTTTCAGCTGGCTCCTCAGTAAATGCACGGACGAAAAAAGCAACAGTGTGTGCGTATCTTTGCGCTTTTTCATATCCATAATGGACAATCGAGCTTCGCTAAACTCTATGGAGGCGACGAAAAAAGCGCGACGTGTGTCACGAACCATTTCGACCTACTTTCGACTTTTCTTTTACCTATAACTCAAAATGTCGGTGAGGGTCGGTGGCGTCGTGGTTAAGACGTCGGACTCCTATGCGGGAGGTCCGAGTTCGAAACCAGGCAATACCATGTACCAAAGAGTTTTTCGGTTATTTCGAAAGACTTACGTACATTTACCGGCTGCTCTGACGGTGAAGGAAAACATCGTGAGGAAACCTGCACACTGAGATAATCAGTGTGTGAAATGGGGAAGGCAATGGCAAACCACCCCATTAAATCTGCCACGAGAGTAGTTCTATGTTATAGTTCTAGTTTGGTTTCGTAACTGGCATCTATAGATTTTTAATTGTTTGATTTATATATTTAATGTGTAATATGCTGTGAAACTGACAAATAAATAAAATATAATATAATAATATGTGATTAATTTTATAATGATCACGATCCTCAGCAATGAGGAACACGACTTAGAAGATATAAAATATATTTGTTTATTTTTACGTTTTTTCACAGCAATAGTTACGTCAGTATATATAGTAATCTGTGGCAATAGTAAGATGCATGACTTACCTGTTACGCGACAGCGTAAATGCGACCACAGGTAGCTTGTCATTCTGTCTCAGGTGGTCAATGAAAGCTACCCACATCGTCTGGTCTGCTTTCGGATTATTGAACTGCTTGCCTCCAGCTAAAAGTTTTATACAATACATATTTTTTAATTTAATTTGGGATACGTTCCAAAACCACTTTCGTTTCGCCGAAGTGTTTTGGAACCAGTAATTAAAGAGCACTCATAACCCGAACCGGTTTAGGAAATTCCACTATTTCAACTGCCATGCAATGTACCCTTTGTCGGGTAATTATTACCCGTTTTGTCTAATTAACTTCTGAAGTTGCCTGGAAGAGATCGCTTTAAGCGATGAGGCCGCCTTTGTACATATCGTGCTACTATTCCTGTAGTTTTACTTTTCCTGTATTTGTGTACAATAAAGTGTTTCTATCTATCTGTTTTGGAACGCTTGTTGTGTTCCGGTGGTCGTTAGCAAGACGGACCCTGAAGGGGTCTTACCACCAGCAAGGTTACTCGGGTTAGTCGCCGTGTACAACAAGCTTGTCCAGTGACAGTAGGAGTATTCTACTCGTAATCCGTTGTTCCATACACGGAAAATGAAAGAACTTTTATGCGTCGTCGTTATACCCATTGTAAAGCGAATTTTAGTATAGGCACAGAGTCCTATGACACTGGTATAGGCAAATGAATATTGTGTTGTCGTGCTTTAATATTGTGTTGTCGTGCTTTAATATTGTGTTGTCGTGCTTTAATATTGTGTTGTCGTGCTTTAATGCTGTGTTGTCGTGCTTTAATATTGTGTTGTCGTGCTTTAATATTGTGTTGTCGTGCTTTAATTCATACCTTTAGGTCCAAAATTCTTCTTATACTCGTTCTTGTCTTCTCTAGCCTTTTTAGCGGCGACAGCTTCATTGTACCCTCTCGGTTGGAAGTTACCTTCTTGGTCTATAACCAGGAACCTCTCGTTCTTCGACTTTCCTCCAGAACCTATAATATTACACAAATGTATGATATAAAATACTATTATAGGCAGAACCCAACATGTAACGCTCTTTGAGAATCCCTTATCTATTGAGATTTTCAAGGCGTAACAAAAACACCCCTTGTAAGCCGAAACAGTGGTGTTTTATTTTTTTATTTTATTTATTTTTTTACACTGTGCGGCATTCTCTGCCAGCTGACCTTTGGGCATGCAGATTTGTTATGGTATGATATAGATATGATATGTTATGATATACAGGGTGTAACATTAAGAACGGTCAGTATGGGAAAGTCTGAAACTATAAGACATACGAAGATCTGTTCTTAGGAACCATGTCATCAATTTTAGTAACAAGAAACACTGTATTCATACATTTTAAAAAAAAACTGTACTCAGCCTGGGAATCGAACCCGGTTGTTTTGAAAAAAAATCCAACACTATTTCTATTTAGATATCAATTGTGTAGGTGTTAAGGAATAAATGTTAGTATGAAACGTGATGTTTAAAATTAATAAAACGCATTATTTCCATATCTTTTAATTTATTTTAGTAGGTGTTCGAAATGACTACCATTTTGTAAAATACAACATTCAACTCGTTTAGGTAACGATCTTACTATTGAATGTTGTATCTTCAGGTGGTGAATTTGCGTTAAAATTGTCTCTATGGCTGCTTTTAGGTCTTCAATTGTGTCGTAGCTTGTTTTGTACGCTTCATCCTTAACGTAATCGATATCTAAATAGAAATGGTGTTGGATTTTTTTTCAAAACAACCGGATTCGATTCCCAGACTGAGTACAGTTTTTTTTAAAATGTATGAATACAGTTTTTCTTGTTACTAAAATTGATGACATGGTTCCTAAGAACAGATGTTCGTATGTCTTATAGTTTCAGACTTTCCCATACTGACCGTTCTTAATGTTACCTGTATATGGTGTTCATTATCGGAGAAGTGAAACACGTTTGTTCTACGACTTTTGTAAATTTGGAAAGAAATGTCAAAGTTTCGTTTTCCCGTTAATGTCGTCGATCATTGACGCTTTTCATAAGGACAGTCTTTTTATTTTTTTGGGAATTTTCAAAACAACACAAGTTGTTCAGTTACTGAACGAACACTCAACCCATATTTCATTCTTTACAAGGTATTTTTTACACACTGGCTTCGATTCTGGGGTAGCCGCCATAAATGAAACTGTCACGACCACTCATGTACCACTTGTGTACGAGTGAGCGGGACGTTTCGTTTTGTTTTAGCGATCATTACTAAAGGCGGTCACCCCGGAATCGATGCCACTGTATAGGTAATATCATCGATGCTCTAACGGTGAAAGAAACATCGTGAGGAAATCTGCATACTAGATGACCAGTGGTAAAATGGGGTAGGCACAAAAGATCCTCAAGGGTCGTAGTGCCGCTGGGTTTATTCCCGGCCCACTATCATAATATAGGATAAGATAAGAGAGGTAATATCAATCGGAATTTGAAGTAAAACAGTTGAGACAGCTCCTTTTCTGATGTTGTCGATATAGTATAGTAGGTAGTGGTAGATCCTAAAGTGAAGGATCGCCTGGGGTGGTACCACCCTCTTATCTATTTCTGCCGTGAAGCAGAAATGCTTGCATTTCTGTGTTTCGGTTTGAAGGGTAAGAGAGCCAGCGTAATTTCCGGTACATGAGGCACTCCATCTTAGTCCTCAAGGTTAGCAGCGCATCAAAAACCCTCTAATATTAATACAGTGAGGTGAGATGTCTATGGGCGACGGTGACCACTTACCATCAGGTGGCCCGTTGGCTCGTCTGCTCTCCTTATTTAATAAATAAAAAAAAATAAAAAAAAGTATAGTTAAATTAATGTATACATAATGTATGTAGTTTGTAAGCCTTCTTATTGTAACAACAAATAAAGTTTTTATCTATATATCTACCTTAACGAGTTATCGAGTATTTACCTGTATAAAGGTAATGACAGAGCGGCACAGGGCGTTTGGCCGTGGATACCACGAAAACTTTCCGCTTCTTAGTGCGGCCGACCCAGTCGGCGAATTGCAGAGTGTTAGGTACAGTCGCACTCAACATCACGATGCTCACGTGAGCTGGTAGGAGAATTAGCACCTCCTCCCATACGTAGCCTCGCTAGGAATAAGGAATATGAATGGTAATACTATTGGAGTACCTTTTTCTATGACCTTGTGTGAATTTAATTCTAACAAGAAAACCTATAAATTGCAGAACATTTCGTGAGCTCCATAGCTTCATTATGAATGTTACGTAGTGATAAAAAAAAACTAATTTGGAGTAGACTTCTCCATGATCTTGAGTTATATGAAATCCAAAAAAAATATTTTAAAACCCTGACTTATCTATCGCAGGACAAAGATGAATCTAATGACTTCTCCATTATCGAATATCCGGACAAACACATACTCTCCTATTTTCTTGCCGCAGTCGGGTTTGGATCTATTTCTTACGGTATAATTTTACCTCATTATCATCAGCCTATTAATGTCCCCACTGTTGGGGCACAGGCCTCCCCTTGTACAAGGGGGGTACGGGCCATGATCCACCGAGCGCGTCCAGTGCTAAATGGTGGATTTCACACGCCTTCGAAAACTTTTAATTTCCTCAGGCATGCAGGTTTCCTCACGATGTTTTCCTTCACCATTAGAGCAGTCGGTAAATGTACGTAAGTCTTCACCTACACACCATAAATTTATAACCTCAATAAGATGATAAAATCATTAAAACCTACCTCAGCATTATTGATATAGTGCACTTCATCGAATATGACGAACTCAAGGTCCCTCGTGACGTCAGAGCCGCAATACAGCATCGAGCGAAGGATCTCAGTGGTCATGACGAGGCAAGACGCCGTCGCGTTGATTTGCAAGTCCCCAGTGAGCAGGCCCACTTCGCCGAACATTTTGTTGAAGTCGTTGTACTTCTGATTCGATAGTGCTTTGATTGGGGACGTGTATATTGCTCTGGAAAAAAGATTAGTCAATTCGTATTACATTCGTATTTTTTTAAACGACTAAACCCGTGTTTGACCTCACAATCTTACCTGGTGGTAAGTGACGATGAGGTCGATGGTGGAGTAGTCAATTTTGGGACATTCGAGTAACAGCAGCGCATTATATTTGCGAAATTCAAGGTGGATCCTGATGTGCAGGGTCGACTGGAGAGGTGCCTATTTCTGCTGCAAAGCAGCAATGCTTATATTGCTGTGTTTTGGCTTGAAGGGTAAGAGAGCCATCGTAATTACCGGCACGACGCACCCACCCGCTCTACTTTAGTCGTTAAGGGTTAGCAGTGCATCGAAAACCCTCTTGCAATATAGTGAGGTGAGATGTGACCACTTGCAATAGGTGGCCCGTCTGCTTTCCTTCAACATATGATAAAATATCGATAGTGCGTTCTATCTCTGTATGGTAATATCGAGTTGATGTACACAGAGTAACCACAGGTCAAACAGCAACATCTGTTGGCAAATTTAGCGAAGTAATATTGTTAGTACGTTGGTTCCACACGCACAGAAGATACAGTCAACCACAAGTTATAGTATACCATCTTTCAAAACCTTCGATTAAATCTATTCACCGCTAAACGGAGTCCCTTCCACCTGACTCCGACTTTCCGGGATGTATCCGTACCGATTACCGACCACCTTAGCCTTTTGGGGTTGGATCTGACTTCCAATCTTAACTTTGGGCGCTCCATTGAGTCAAAAGCTAAGACCGCAGCCAAAAAATTGGGCATCCTGAGTAAGGTTAGGCGGTACTTCACGCCGGGACAGCTCTTAAACCTTTACCAAGCCCAAGTCCGGTCGTGCATGGAGTACTGCTGCCACCTGTGGGACGGCTCAGCTAAGTACCAACTGGCTGCCCTTGACTCAGTGGAGAAACGCGCTAAGCGCCTTATAGGCGACGAATCGCTGGTGGAGGCTAGACTGCAAAGTCTGGAACATCGGCGCAAGGTTGCCTGTCTATCGGTATTTTATAGGATACATTTCGGAGAGTGCGCATCGGAATTGCACGACCTAATTCCAGCATCTCCATTCCGCCTTCGGACTACCAGGCGCGGGGAGGGGTTCCATCCTTATGTTGTTGATATCCCATCTGTTCGTACGAAGCGATTTGCTTCTTCGTTCATTATGCGAGCGGGTAAGGAATGGAACAGCCTACCGGCGTCTGTATTTCCCGAAAACTACAACCTTGGGATCTTCAAGGCCAGAGTGAATAGGCATTTACTGGACCCGCATGCTCCATCGTCGACCTCATCGTCGCTTACCATCAGGCGAGATCGAGGTCAAATGCGGGTTTAGTTATACATAAAAAAAAAAAAAAAAAAGATTAAATCACAACCTTATGCCTGCTATATGATACATTTCAGATTCTCAAATTTTGACGTTTTGGGTAGGTTGACCTGTGGTCGACTGTACTAACGTAACGTAAATGACAAACTATCGCGTTACGTCATAAGAATTGCGGTGTCTATTTATCGCCACAGATTATGCAAAATGTATAAACAAAAACACACCTCGTACAGTTTCTTCTTGACATAGCTATGGCGTATTCAGCTACAACGGTTTTACCGGCTGATGTATGAGCAGCCACGAACACGTGATGACCTTCTTCTAGTTTCAATATAGCCTGAAAATTGATAAAACTTTTTATGCGATTGACAATAGGAGAGGATGACGCAATACAAAAAAGCGAGAAGGTTGTAAGCGCCTCTCGCTTCTTAATATTGCGCCGTCTCTCTTTATTTGTCAATTGAAATTGATTGTTTCGCAGGCCGTTAAGGGTCGTGGGAATTTTAACAGGACACAACTAGCGCTACTATACTAAAATATCTATTTCTTCCAAATACAAGGAAATTTTGAAAAAATCAGGCGTTCTGATAATAAGTTATTTTTTGGTTATATTGGTATAGATTTATTGCAAGACGCTTTTGTATAGATTTTTCCGTCTAGACAACTATAGGAAAACGACTTAGAATAAAGCTACTCAGGTTCTGAAAAATCGTATATACCTGCATTTTTCTAAATTAGCTTGATCAGAGTAGCGCTAGTTGTTTCCTGTTAATTTTAAACAGAATGCAGCCTTAAAAAAAGGAAAATACCTATAAGTATGTTTAGCATATACGCCATTTAAAAATCAGCTTGTATTAGAGTTCGCATATCACTGGCTACTTACTATATAGGACAATGGTTGTCATTAGATTAGTATTGATTGAAAATGAAGGTTGGCTATTTTCATAACAGGTAGTTCGGTTACAACTATACCCCACGTTTGATCCCAATCTCACCAGATGGTAAGTGAGTATGGAGATCGAAGATGGGGCACATAGGCTTAGTAAGATTGAGAACTAAAACCTTCAAATAATGTTGCAGTACCTGTTTCTGGAAATTATCCAACTCAAATGGAAAAGAATGAGCCATGTCTTTTAACTTCTCCCGAAATTCAGGGACTGGTTGCGACACATCTATCATTTCGGCCCATTCAGTGGAGGTGACTCCAGGCCTCATTGAAGCACTAGTGATATTCAGAATGGGGATCTCTGGGAGCTCCACGGGGGGATGGATGATGGTGCCTTCGAGGAAATTGTCGCCATCAGACTCCTGTTCCACTGTTTTTGTCTTTGGTTTAGGTTGAGGTTCATCTTCATCTTTCCAAAGACCTGTAAAGTTAAATAGAATGTGAACAATTTGTAATTTATTTTACTTCTTTCTAACTTCTTTTTATTTATTTTATATAGAGTGGGTCTATGTACTAATCGTACATTACACAGTACTTATTTATATAATATTTTCATAACATTCTTTGGTAAATTGATAGTCCATAAAATACAAAGGGCAGTATTTTCTGAAGCAATTACATCTGGATATCTATCATAATTTCAATAGGGAATATGCATGTGATTCAAATATAGGTCAAGTATATTTTTTTGTATTCTTTATTACTACAGAATTGTACCTATACCTTATTTTTTTTAATTTATCGCTTTTGAATTAAGAATTTAAATGAATAATAGCAGGAAAAATGAGAGAGAAATTCAAAATAGCAAAACGCAACGCTATTGGTTAGACCGAAACGTGCGTCCAAGTTGGATTGTCAACAAACAAGTAATTTGCTTTGGCTAAACACACCACAGCACACAAAATGTCAATGCTGTTGTGGATGCTGACGTCACAGAAAGCGCGCCAAAATGGCCAAAAATATAATAAATATTCATATTTATATAAATTATATTTTTTTACAGTAATGTACCAACGTAAACAATCAACTAAAACCATAAAAAGAATACATGCATATACCCTATTAACTTACTTCTACAAATAAGGCTTCATATGAGACAATAAATCATATCATATCATCAGAAAGAAAGATCTAATTTTGTGAGCACTTTGAATTTCATACTACATATATTCATCTTGGCATGAAAATGTCCATAATAATTTTTTTCGGACATATTTTATCCAGCTGTTCTTGCTTCTTTCTTCCTATAAAATCATTACCCACTAAATGTGCATTGGTATCGACTACTTCCTCCAAGTTGATCTTGATTTGTATGTCTATGTCCTCCTTGGTCTCAGTCTTTTGAGCTTCCCTTTTGGGGTGGTTCAGAACTGTCATTCCATCTGCAGCAAACGTGACGCCGTCCTTGCAGCCAGGGGGAGTCGTCAGGATATCTGCAAAAGTGTAAAACTTTATTAACAAGATTAAATTAGATTGTTCCGATATTTTCTAGTCACACTGACATAGCACTGCTTAAATTATCTATCAAGATGCAAAAAGGCCATCAACAACATGGATTCAAAGTATAAGCCTTTTGATTTGGGAACTAGATAGTATATTCATAATCATTTCATACAAGTCCTAGATCATGTGGTTTCAATCTTGGTTGTCATCAAATATTTATTGTTTTTTATTGGGTAGAGGCAAAGGACTTTTTACAGTTTATATAAATAAAATAACACCTTTAGATGAGTCTAATTAGGTTGCTATGGTTTTACCTTATAGTTAATTAATAAAAGGCATACCTTCACAAAATAATTATATTAAAAATTCCTATGTCTTCTCCCGAGCCGTATGTACTTTCCTGCAGTTGCCATTCCATTGATTTCGTTAATTAATTTCTCACCTGTAAACTCCCGATCTGATTGTGACCCCACGGCAACATCTTCTACATTTAGTGGGTACATACTACTATAAATTCTGAGATGTCTAAGTGGGGCCACTAATCGGAAAGTCTATGAAATTGATTCTGACTAATTAATCGTTTACTTGTGACAATTCCAGGTAACAAGATTTGTGCTGAAGAATTCGGCATCGACATTTTTATGAACTTAGCCTGAACCTTGGGGTGGACTTAATTCCAAAAATTTACTCGCTGCACGCTCGCCCTCCACCGACAACTGCAGGAAAGTACCTTTAAGACAGATAGGAATTTGAACCCAAAGTATTTTTGTTTGTTCATAATATAATTATTTTGTTAAGGTATGCCTTTTATTTATTAACTATAAGGTAAAACCGTAGCACAAGTTACAAGGTCTGCAGTAACCCTTAAAATGGTTCTGTTAAACCATAATGTCTATATAGAAAACTCAAGAGACAAACTCACCTTCAATTATTATTGGATATAACGGATATTAGGTACTCACTTCATAATTATCACGGAGGTTGCTCTGATCTTTTGCAAGGAGCATGAATTGTGCCACATGTTATATTCTACAATACTTAAAAAGTCTCACTTCAGATTTAGTTTAAAAACATACCTTCACCCAAAAACTTCCCAGGCTCATCAGCTTCCAAATCAATATTGATCTCTTTAATCTGTGCTGCATCCTCAAGCATTTTCTGCAGTTCCTCCTCAAATCCTGCAGGTAGGAATGGGTTCTGTGTGGTTGTCCCCCTGGTTGAGAAGCTAGGAGGCAACGGAGCACGGGACATTGAAAGGCTGTCCTCGTCATCTTCTACAGGTATGCTTATCTCTTCTAGGCCTACTATTTCACCTGTTATTGGGTCTCGGATAACCTGTAAAGTAATGCATAATGGGATCTTTAAATAATAAATATTAAAAATAACTGAATATTCTACTTTTGTACTGTGAAGTCACGTTATATTTAAGCAAAGCAAGGTACAACACAATTCAGTAAATTATTCGAGCAGGTCATAAAAATTATTCCAGGATTTGCTAACTACGGGTAAACTTAGAGTATGAGCCATCAAATATGAATTTTTAAGATATTGTGCTAGTTAATAATTTTTTATTTCTCAAATTCGGGTGAGGGTGTTGTTAGGGGAGCACCAGTGAGCTAAGTTTCTTTTTACTTAACGAAACGAGACTGGCCAAATTATGGCACTCTCATTAATGTTTACTTACTTCAAGAGTTGTATCCGGGCCGATGTCATCGTCGTCTATCTTGAACAAAGAATCGACATTAGTCTCTCTGTGCCAGTGTGTCTGTGACCTCTCCCACCGGTGGATCGAGAGTCTCTCAGGCTTCAGCAAGTATTCCTTCACTCGCTCGTTCAGGTCATCGAAGATAGGTGGCAACTGAAACATTGAATATTTGTTTGGTTTTGATGTTGGAAACATATTGGACAATTGTTACGAAGATCCATTCCATAGATATTTATATAGTTACTTTAAAGTCTGAGAAGTCTTCTTCAGGATCTAGAGACATTTTAAAATACTAATTAGAATGTAATTTATTATATTTGTTTTTTTTCGGCGAGTAATGGCGAGAAGCAGCCGACTTTGAGTGCGTTACAAAACCAGTTGAAATAATTCACGTTGATAACTTTCTATTATCCATTACTGCGTTAACAGCTGTAAATTTATCAAACTTTTATTTGACACAAGCAATAGAACGTGTAGAGCTGTCAACGTGAATAATTTCAACTGGTTTGTGAACGCACTCTTAGTTGAGGTTAGAAAAAAAAATAAACTTGTTTGAAGAAATGTCATTTTTAGGTTCTTTATGGTAGCAATTATTCAATTTCTTTTTAGTTTTGTAGTTTTACTACACCTTGCAAATATTTAATTGACTAAAGTCTAGTCTACAGTATTTTTCCTAGCAATAAATATAGCATAAATAATGATCTAATACAATGAACAAGAAGGTTCGTGTAATTGTTTTTGTTACTTATTTAAATAGCAATTTTCATAAAACTGGTACGATAAAGTACCTTTTTACAGAAATGACATTAATGTTGTGTTTGTGAAGACTGCTGTTCGAACTAACTAATATTTTTTTTGAACTTGAACTTACTTCGAATAGTCTGTTCAAATCAAGAGCTGAAAGTACAGAATTGGGCTTTAATAGCAATCAATATCAATAATCACTAATCAATATCACATTAGGTATCTACACTAAAAGTAGCGGTTACGTTGCTTTAGACTCACTAACGAGGAAAAAAGTGTGCTCGTCGGAGTGTACCTACGCGACCTTAGGAAATTATAGAACCTATCAATTTACACTGCAAACTCCCCCCCCTCCAAAATGTTGTATGGAAAATTCTTGTAAAGACCGTATACAAACAACGAAATTACCTATTATACCATAGTTAACAAGGCCTAAGCCCTTGCGAGATGGCGTCGGAACAGAAAGTGAAAGGAAGCGAAAGTGAGTCGAAACTGATGAATTGAAACAATCGCGATGGTTTGGTTGAATTGAGTTGCAGCTTTTGTCTTTTTTCGGCTTCGGATCCTAAAATAGAACGAAATAGTTACAGTTAAGTAGGTAAGTACCTAAAATAGGTTAAAATAAAAACACGCAACTAAATATGTAGCCCATTATGGATTATTTATTAGTACATATTGGATTGGATGGATGGTGGTGCTATGCTATATACATACCTACTAGATATCTCTAACGTCCATAATCCCCGAGGGGATAGAGAGAGGAACCACCTTCAGATAAAAATAAATAAATAAAATAAACGTTTACAATTTAAATTTTTTCAATTACAGATTATGTATACTCAAAGATCCACTCAACATATATTCACAACATTTTTTCACTAATTTTACCGCTGCTGGGCCGGCCGGCGTGATGCGTGAGAAAGCGGGACGCAGGGAGTGACTCCTAGGACTTTTGTATTGTGTTGTAGTATTGTAGTAACGGGCTGGTTTCCGCAACTCGACATCCATAGCGCCTATTTTGCGTGGGACGGAAAAACAAGCCACCCTAACCTCGCCAAAAAGTCCAGCAGACCTTTAATGAGGACATTAATGTCTTACAGGAGTAGGACTTCGGGAAGTAACATAAGGGGTGCCGAGGCTTTTCGCCCGGTGGGATGGTGAGGTGAGGAGGTCCTCTGCATCCAGGCATGCTCTTTCGCTGTTGGGCCTACTGAGCCGCAGGAACTCGGTAGTTCTCTCGTGCACTGGCGCAGTGATGTCTTTATCCAGCAGAAGGGTAGGGGGTATGAGGGACTCTGGGCCCGCTGCAACCATTTCCGATACCCTTTTTGCCAGTGTCGGAGTAGTTCTTAGCCACGGCTAGCAAGAGATCCACAGACGAGGACAGTAGCCCAAGAATCAGTTACTAACCGAGTTGCCGGAGTATGCTGGTGCAGTTGGTTTGTCTTTCTTAAGGGTTGTTACATCCACCAGGACCACATATCCACCATCACACACTGGGAGGAGACTACTCTGATACCCCAGTCCTAGGAGTTGCTAGATAAGCAGTAGATGTAGAGCTAAAGAGCGGTATATAAAACACCGCACCGCACGTGTGTATAGACACAAAACAAACGTTAATTTGTTACCGTGATAAGAAAATAATGCATGTTACGTGTTAAGTAAGAAATAACGATTCGTTAATTTGTTAAGTCGTTATTATTGCATTACACTGACGTAGAGTAGGTAGTAGGTAGGTAATTAGCACAGATTACGCCTAAGAAATATTTAGTACTTACATAAACTTCTTTTCTTTATTTTAGGAGGGGAGGAAGTCAAAGACCATATCCTACTGTTTTTCCATATTTTACTTTACGTCATTATGAACCGAGGCACTAATCACTATAATAATAAGTCACAATAAATTCGATCATTATCTATAAAATTAATAAGAACCGACTCGTAAATCTTGTATACCTAGCGTACCTAATAGATATCTACCTACTATATGAGTCATTTTTCGGGTAAACTAACATCCTACCTACGTACGAATTCCCCTTCGGCCGCCGCCTATATACGTATCCGGAGTTTGAAAGCTGTAGTAAATTAAATTGTTACTTATTATATAAACCTAGCATTTTAGAATCCACAATTTTAGATATTTTAAAATATTATTCAGAAAATACGAGTTATTCTTAGTATTTCTTTCCCTGACTGTACGGTACCACTTTCACTGTCAAGTCTAGGAACGGATCGAATGGTAAATGTAAAAAGATGTATTTAAAATAACAATTTTGTAAACCATACCGCCTCGAATGGGAAATAAAAAACTAACTAGGCATAACGGGGCCAAATGGGTATTGTAAAAATATATTTTTAAAATAACTATTTTGTAAAACATCACCTGGTCCAATGGGAAATATAAAAACTACGTTACCGGATCACAGCGAACGGATCGAACGGGGCCGACGCAGACATAGCATCAGGCAGGGTTTTAGGGCAGGACAAAACCAAGGCTCTGGCACTAGGTCTTTGATATCTTGATTTTTATTGCATCTTTATTTACCCCTTATATACATACTACGCATCTGACTTTAGTGCGTATTCAGTAATATGCGTATAAAAGATTAGACGTCGTCGTAAACTCCAAAGCTCCTATACCAGCACATACTGCCTACGTCTCTGTTCTCAGACTTTTTTATAATCAATTCACAATAAGCGAAGACAGGTACGCGTGTGAATCACTGAGCCTTGACGGTCAAGGTTGTCAATCTGGTCCCTACTCCTGGACTGCACTGCCTCCGTGCCACTGAGCCAACGCGTTCATTCGCTGGCATTCTACCGGCGCGCGCGCCTATTATCTTGATAATTTAATTTCCACGTTTGATACATAGTGTATTTTTTATTTCTTTATAAAAAAAGTGTATAATTCTACAAAATGATATGCAATTTGTGTTCGTGTGTGACCATTCTGTATTTGTTGAATTTGATAATGGGAGTTACTGATGGGCTGGATGTGGTAGGTTTCATTGAATTTGTAATATTTTATTTACGTTTTGTTTTACTAATGACCTACCATAATTACGAGTACTTTATCGTTATCACTCTTAGATTATAAAAACTAATCACTACGTTTTTTGAATTATACGAAAAATTTTGGAAAAATAGTTTTTACCCCTAAGAATCGCTCCAAACTTACCTACTATGAAACGACGGTTATTTTATTTCAAATGAGAATAGTGATACGATTACGAAATACGAACACGTTTTATATCGTCAAGGATCTTACTCAGCCAATCCCGTACCGCGAAAAATGTACTTAAACGTTTTACACTGGGAATAACTAATGGTAAACTAACAATAGTTACTAACAATATATTTCATTACACGAAAAACTGGAAAAAAAGTGGAAGTAACAACTCATAAGTGCGACTAATACAAATTAATTGGTAATTACTACCAACTTATAATACGACGGTAAATAACTTCACAGAATACGTAAATCATTATGTAAACGTTACCTTCGATACAATAATGGAAATTTTAAAATATTAAAAAGTAAGGAGGATGAATAATAATAAAACAACAGTAATTTTAATTTATAGGCAAAAATTATTTCATATTTAAATTACTTTATTCATCGAAACAACATGGATCCATTTACTATATTAGTAATAATCAGTACCTAAAAATACATAAATGTTAGTATCTATACAACAATCTATCAATAACAAATTTGAGTAGATATAATAATTTGACGCTCATGGTGTTATGGTAACCATCAATTAATCATACCAAAACAAACAAAAATGTTATCTCTATAGACGCAGATAGAGTCGCATTGGTCATTGGTCGAAATCCGACCTGGTTAGTGACACAGAAATGCGACCAATACCATCGTAAACCACATAGATATATTTATCTATATATCCTGCCCTATTTTATTTCTGTACGCCGTGGGTATAGTTTCCATACTATGGTGCCCAATGACCTTAGCGATATTTTATTTTAATTCCGGAAATTCCCCTTAAATTAGTAGGAAACATAATTTTACTTTCTCTTTAACAAAGAGTAAGTAACGCATCCAATACTACATATTACCGCAAATGCACTGCACGCATATGATAATATTTCTATCAAGCAAGTAATTGTAAGTAATAAGTATGTAAGTACTATTGTTTGTGTGCAATCATGTGTTGCGATGAATGAAGTCACAGATTAAAGCTTGTTAAAGTATGGCGAAGTGCGGATAATGAATAACTGCCACACTGCCTGCTGCAAGTATAGGCTCGAGGCGAGACGGGAAGCGTTTCGCAACCGGCTTGGCTGCATAATGTCTCTCCATGTTTGTAGGATAAATAAAGTGTATCGAGGCTTGTTTTCATTCCTATGCAAGGTACGACACTATGCCGGACCGATACCCCTGAACCACAAAACTGGTGATAATCGTGATTCTAATAAATAATTCTAGGTTCTTGTCCTCAGCCTAATAGGATATTACGTACTTAGATATTTCTGTCCTTGTTCCCAAGTTGCTTTGAATAGGACACAAGTAACTAAAATCAATTAGACTAATCGACTAATGTCCGAACATAACATTTATGTATATACTACAAACCATTGTTGATGGTGGTCAATTAGGTACATACATTATTTATAGGATGAATTTCACGATATTACTTATAGGATGAATTTCACTGCTAATAGTAGTTTTTACAAGTACTTACGATCTACGCTGAGTAAGTTCTAGTTTCGAAAACTTATTGTACCTAAAGTCGGATTCAATAGAACTTGTTCATAATGTAAACAAATCACCATATTGGCGATGTCGAGGGTTTGATGAATTAACCATGTTTTATTAATATTTTATTGTATAATGTAGTTTAAGATACGAAAAAAGTTATTTCCACGTGAATGGTTATGGTTCATCGCCTAATGTGATAAATACGGATAGGTTTGTTTACACTATGAACAGTTCTATTGAATAGGACTTTTTTAAAAATATTTCCGAAATCTTGATTGAATTATTTACTAAGAGTTCCCATTGTAGAGTTGTGCTTTCATGGTCGTCATGATAATACATCCGGCGAATTAAGGTCCCTAATAATACTACCTACTTAGTAGGTATAATTTTACCGTCAGTACATGGTCATTGGATTCAAACATCGAAGCTCTCTGGGCAGTTGGGCAGTCGTGTCATGGACGCAGGTAGATAATAAGTTGGCTGCATCACTGCAATCGAGAATAAATTAAGGCCATATGGGAAATATCTCTTGACATCCTGCAGTCCTTGACTGCATTTAGCATACGAGACTGTTCGGTAACGTTCGCAGAGATTTTTAAGAAAAATTGTAGCAATTAGCATAGTATAGGTACAATTGTAATATAACTCCTATTAAGAACAAAACCCTAAGGGCAAGGTTTTTTCAATGAAAGATTTATCATTTTAAGTTGTACAACTTATTAGTTAGAGGTGTCTATGATATTAAGCTGACTACGCAGTTTATGATATAATATGATGTGATTCAAGTGTAAAACACACTCATTTCAGATTTTTACAATTTTTTAGTTATAGAATCCATTTTGTGGTCGATTCTGTCTTATCGCTAAATCTAAAGCTAAAACTAAGTGAAACTGTCACTCTCACCTTTTATACTAGATTGTACAGTTATAGCGACTGACTCGTTATTGGCAGAATTCGTATATCTTCGAAATTGCCAAGATAATGAGTGTAAGAGTGATGGTGACGTTTCGTTTAGCAATATTTAAAAGCGAGTGACATGCCTACTACTCCAGAATCGATCTAAGTCTACATATATTTGCAACACTGTAAGCCAAATAGGTATAATATCTGTCTACTCCAGAATGGATCTAAGTCTACAAATATTTGCAACTCTGTAAGCCAAGTAGGTATAATATCTGTCTACTCCAGAATCGGACTACGTCTTCATATATTTGCAACACTGTAAGTCAAATAGGTATAATATCTGTCTACTCCAGAATCGGACTACGTCTACATATATTTGCAACAGTGTAAACCAAGTAGATATAATATCTGTCTACTTGCGTGAGTACATTTCGTAATAGCTTTCTGTGTTAAATGATTTATAATGTCTTGGCATCTATCCTACTATACTTCTAGTCATACGTAATGAAATGAGTGAATATCAAAAACTTAGTGGTGGGAAAGAGGCGAAACAATTGTTTTTTTAATTTTTTTTATTTACTTCTAAACCCGCATTTGACCTCGATCTCGCCTGATGGTAAGCGACGATGAGG
This sequence comes from Hofmannophila pseudospretella, assembly GCA_947369225.1. Taxonomy (NCBI): domain Eukaryota; kingdom Metazoa; phylum Arthropoda; class Insecta; order Lepidoptera; family Oecophoridae; genus Hofmannophila; species Hofmannophila pseudospretella. The sequence goes on along the minus strand of OX376330.1, from coordinate 7,046,846 downwards.
TCGACGATGTTGCATGCGGGTCCAGTAAATGCCTATTCACTTTGCCTTTCATGCTTATTGTTATTTAATTACCTGTAAAAGTATTTAGTAATTTATCAATTCCGATAGATTTATCTATCTAGGTCTCTCATTGGATACATAGTCACATTTGTTTGCGCGTGACTCAGGAAAACCCAACTACCCATCGAAAATGTGTATGGTGCCTTCGACCACTAAAAGTGGTGTAGGTAATCGGGCCCTAAAATAATAGAGAGCGACCAAACTTTTGTTGTTGAGTTATCTAATTGTCTATGAATACATATCTAAGTAAGTTTCACAGGTAGTTAAGGTGTCGCACCAGCTTAGGAATTTGCTAATAATTAAATACGGGGAACCGTTTTACTATCGTTCCGATAAATTGATATTCAGTACTTAACCAAGGCCATCCCGCTCACCTTACTTATACATATTAAGTACAATCATTATCTGTACTTCTATATTCTGGGAACATAGTCATGCTTCCTCCGTGATAATAAAAAACTTTTTTTATGATAAGATTTTTTGTTGTAAGTCGCCAAGTTAGCGACACTAACACTTTATGCCGTAAATATTTATTATGTGTGTGGCATGGCGCTAATCTACATTGAAGAATTTAAGGCTGCACCCCTGGGAATTTTTTCTCCCGGCGCCCATGCTCGTATCTATTCGAAATGTAAATGGGTAGGTCCACAAATATAGCCACGGGACCATCACCTAACGAAATCTCAAAGAACGAAGAAATTATCTACAGATAGTTTAGTTAGTACACTACCTATAAAATAGTGCATAAGGTCCTTATTTACGGTTCATAGGGAAGTTCCACTAAATGAGTTATACAAAATGTAAATAAGAGTTGCATAAAGAAGTGAGAAGTAGATACGCGCGCGCTACCAACCCACATGATGTAAGTCGAGAATCAGGCGTACGACCATGACACCACTGCATACAAATAAACTGATAAAGATCCATTGATACTATCTTACCAGCCTCGATGGTGTAGTGACTAGAACGCCGGCTTCAATCCGCTTGCCGGGTTTAATTCCAGGCAATAGATTTTCTATAAATATTTATTATGTGGACACCTTTTCACAAAACCAGTAGAGATACCTAGTATTCAAGTTATTATTAGGACGTTGCCCTAAACATTATGTAAATGTAGAGATACAAATAAACTGTGTAACCTATATACTCATCAATTTAATCACTCGGTGTGGATTCATTGGAAATAGAGTCCAAATTGGCTATAAAATATCGTAAAACCACAAAAATAGCTATTCGATATGGGTTTATCAGAAATAAAGTCATTTTGTTTGGCGATTTTATGAAAAATAATAATTCTACTATACATACCTACCAACTAACCCCTATGTAATATTTATAATGATTCTGTGCTATAAGTTCACTATAGAGAAGTTATTTTTCATTTTCTTGTTTTACATAAATTGGTTTATTGATAACCATTGTCCTTTTGGCTGTATGATTTTTATTTCAATTTGATTTTTGTTTGTTTGTTTCTTTTCTACAATTTACACCGAACAGTTGATCAAATAGGCCTCTCCCAGAGCGCGCCACATATGTCATATGCCTATGTCCAGCAGTGGACAGATACGGGCTGATAGATAGATAGATAGATAGTTGATCAAATTGGAGACAACCTTTCCTTTTTCTAATTACCAAAAGTTACTTAATAAAAGGAGTATGCCATTTCCATATGAACTCCAGCTATCGATATCACAGTCTAGATATTGAGTTACTCGCATGCGATCAATATGGGTATTTTATAATAGCAACATTGGTTATGTTTTGTTTTAGCCTGGTCCAGCTACGAGAGCATGCGTAATTGGTGCAGGATACTCAGGGTTAGCTGCAGCGAGGTACCTGAAGGAGTACGGGGTTAATTTCACAGTTTTCGAAGCTACCAGGCATGTGGGAGGCACGTGGAGGTTCGACCCTCACATTGGCACGGACGAAGATGGACTACCTGTATTTTCTAGCATGTACAAGAACCTCAGGTAAATGAACTGATTCTTCTTCTTATACTCGTCTTCTTCACCGATGAAGGGACGCAGTCACGGAATTAATCACATAGAAAATCATAGTATGACTTTAAGGGTCGGTTTGCCATTACCCATTTTCTATGCATGGGACGGATTTAGAATATCCCTACCGCCACTGGATAAAGCGTCGTTCGTGGCGACTAATCCGAGAACTTGCTTGTGGTAGGACCCCTTCAGGGTCCATCTGGCTAGCAACCACCTTCTATGTAAAGTCTGTCGTCAAATGTAGCCGTGTGCTCTCTTCGACCTCATCGTCACTTACCACCAGGTGAGATTGGGGTCAAACGCGGGTTTAGATGTAAACAAAAAAATAAATCGTATATTGTATGTACATTACATACTCTTTGCCGTGTTCAAATTACGAGTTAAAAAATCACACTCATTATTGCTATGCCGACAAGTGAAATCTCGGATTAGTGTCCGTATCTGTCTTTACCTAATACGTGTTACGTAATTACTTTTAAAGAACCTGTTCCTTATGAAATGAACCAAGTTTTAGCGACGAGTTTTTTCTGGTTCACATAATGACATTTTATTTGTAAGCCTCTTTTTTGGGTCACCTTAATTTAACGCAAAAACCAGTCGCATGATCATTGTTGTTTTTCTGTCATCAATTCTGGGTATTTACTCACTTTAAATGACTTTGTACCTGTGCTATATTTAGTATAAGCTCCTACACCTGTTTCTATATTTTAGTGTTCTACATTACTTTGTTACCTAGTAATATTCTATATCTACTGTTGCTGGATGTAGGTCACTCGCTATGCCAGCTCTCTTCTATGGCGCTATTTCACACTGTCCAGAACTCTCGTTATGTCATATTATTATTTCAGGACCAACACACCCCGGCAGACTATGGAATACTTTGGGTTCCCATTTCCGGAGACCACACCTTCGTACCCCACCGCGACTTGCTTCCACAAATACCTCAAACTCTTCGCTAAAGAGTTCGATCTCGTTAAACATGTCCAGGTAAGAATATTCCAAGTTCGAATAAGAATATGAGAGCGGAGCGGTATAGACTGATCTCTTCTCTTTTAAGTCGTGTTCCTCATTGCTGAGGGTCGTTATCATTCTAAGGAAATAATCACATAGAACGACTCTCGTGGCAGACTTAATGGGGTGGTTTGCCATTGCCTTCTCCATTTCACACACTGGTTATCTCAGCATGCAGGTTTCCTCACGATATTTTCCTTCACCGTCAGAGCAGTTGGTAAATGTACGATGTAGTCTTTCGAAAAAACCGAAAAACTCATTGATACATGGCATTGCCTGGTTTCGAACTCGGACCTCCCGCATGGGAGTCCGACGTCCTAGCCACGAAGCCACCGACGCTCTTATAGACTGATAATCGGCGATTAAAAAATATGTAAATTTATTAATGAATATCGATATCGATTGAATAATTTAATAATTATTGGTCAAATTGATTAATTCGCAGAATTTTACTAATTCTCAAAAGAAACCACATTAAGATCAATAAGGAAAATAAAGCTAAGCTTGTACTCGTATATCTATGCTCAAATAACTCTACAATTTCAAGAGTAGGTACTGGTCTATAAATACAAGTAATTATGTAAAACGAAATTGATGTACGAGTATTAAATCGCAGTTATATATTGAATTACCTACGCGTTAAGTTAGGTTAATAACAATCGCATATTCGTGTTAAGACGATTAAAAAATCTGGTAAGTAAGTAAGTACCTATTTTATTCTTAAATATTAAGTAATATACGAATATATATTTGGACGAGATTAAACCCAGTTTTATTTTGGTCGGTCGGACAAAATTTATCTTCTTAGATTTTTTAGATCTTATTAATTACGTTATACATAGGTATACCAAGTCTGTAGCAAGCTTGTAAGAAAGAAAAAAATAATCCTTTGCAAAAGGGTGAGCGCGCGTTCGTTTCTTCATGGTAGCAAGACTGTACAAGAGGAGAGATATCATGACATTTCGTTTAGTGAAGTTTTAATTTTACCAGAATCGGTGCCATTGCTCATGTGATTTATGTTTTCAAGAGAAACGTGTCTAAGTCTCTTTGCTGTAAAGATGGAATCATTATGTTTGTAATGGAAGGATTCTGAAGGCTAAGTAGGTTTCCTTTAGAAGCTATAAAGGTATGCGTTAGTTTTGCTAATCAACAACACAAGTAATCATTGTGATTGAAACTTGTTGTCTGTTTATTTCTAAAGTTGAATCAAATGAATCAAGTTATCTGTACTGTTCCAAGTAGCAAAGCCGTATAGTATACGTACCTATCGGCGCGTAATTAAAATAAAATGATTTGAATACTGCATGCAATACATATAGTGCACGCACATTTTTTTCTATTTTCTCGCATTCTTTGAGAAAAGTACTATATAAGCTTCGGCCGAAATTGCTTTTGCTCGCCTCGGATCTTAAAGAAGCCTCGCCTGCGGATTCAAAAATTCTCGGCAATTCTCTTCCAGCCTCTGTAATGATTTATTATTATTACCTGTCTAATTTTGTTGCTGCTGCGCACCGACTCTGCGCAACTTCACAGCATTTTAGTTACATGCCTATATCTGTATTTGCAGTTGTTAGTGATTTTCTAGTTCTAGCGGTAATTAAAAACACAAGTAATCATTGTGGTTGATGTATGTTTGTTTGTTTCAAAGTTGATCTTCAAATTTGATCATTACAAGAATCATTCTGGAGATCTGAAGGATATTCCAACAATTTTTCAAACAATTTATTTACTAGTTGCGATAATTAACATCACAATCATTGTGATTGGATACCTCTTTGTCCGTATGTTTGTACAGTTGGACCTATCGAATCATATTAAATCATACTAGAGGATATAACTGTACTTTTCCATGTAGCAAAAGTTTTGCATCAACATTGTTTGAAAATGAAAGTTGAAATTAAAAGTTTTAGGCATAATACTAGGACCTTCGACTTACAAACTACCTATAGGTACTTAGATTACTTAGATAGAGAAGAGACCAGCATCTTGGACGTTTATAATAGGTATTAAATACAATGATTTTTATGATTATGAATCCGTTTGTTTATTCTTTAAAGGTACTTAAGTGTCTGTTTTTATGATGATGTGATTTATTTATATTTATCGTATGGCAAAAAAACTACCTAGGAACATAACAAAAAAAAATACCGCATAGATATAATCATTGCTTTATGTTTTCTTGTAAGCTCCGTGAATCACGATTTGGTGATTCTTGGAACTTACAAGAAACCATAAAGCTTGATTTGTATTGTATCTATGCGGTTTATTTTTTGTTACGTTCATTAGTAATTAACCATAAACATACTGTGCAATAAGTTGTTGGTACCTATGAGAACTAGTAATATCGTGCTGCTATTTGGGTATAGCCATAGAATATACAGTGTGGAAAGTTTCGGCTGGGCACCCAGGGCAGATACCAGATCCGTTGGAGCTAAGAGAAAATGGTATTAGGAGAACTTCCCTAACTTTGGAGCTATTTAAAACTGCATTCACAGATTTTTGAAAAAAGGTACAGTCAGTGAGAAAAATGCCATTTTACACCAAAAAAAATGATGCCAATCGATTCTGTTTCGTAGTTTTTTGTTATTTCTGAAATTTCTAGTCCTCGAACCTCGGTTGACCCCATAGAGTATTTTGTTCCTGACATGAAATAGAATCGATTGTCATCAAAAAGTTTTTTGCGAAAAATGGCATTTTTCTCGCTGACTGTACCTTTTTTCAAAAATCTGTGAATGCAGTTTTAAATAGCTCCAAAGGTTAGGAAAGGTCTCCTAAGACTATTTTCTCGTAGCTCCAACAGATCTAGTAGCTGCCCTGGGTGCCCCGCCGTAACTTTCCACCTGTATACAGGGTGTAACATTAAGAACGGTCAGTATGGGAAAGTTTGAAACTATAAGACATACGAAGATCTGTTCTTAGGAACCATGTCATCAATTTTAGTAACAAGAAAAACTGTATTCATACATTTTAAAAAAAACCTGTACTCAGTCTGGGAATCGAACCCGGTTGTTTTGAAAAAAAAATCCAACACTATTTCTGTTTAGATATCGACTGTGTAGGTGTTAAGGAATAAATGTTAGTATGAAACGTGATGTTTAAAATTAATAAAACGCATTGTTTCCATATCTTTTAATTTATTTTAGTAGGTGTTCGAAATGACTACCATTTTGTAAAATACAACATTCAACTCGTTTAGGTAACGATCTTACTATTGAATGTTGTATCTTCAGGTGGTGAATTTGCGTTAAAATTTTCTCTATGGCTGCTTTTAGGTCTTCAATTGTGTCGTAGCTTGTTTTGTACACTTCATCCTTAACGTAACCCCACAAGAAATAGTCTAGTCTAAAATAAATTAAAAGATAGTAATTAATAGTCTAGTCTAAAATAAATTAAAAGATATGGAAAAAATGCGTTTTATTAATTTTAAACATCACGTTTCATACTAACATTTATTCCTTAACACCTACACAGTCGATATCCAAATAGAAATAGTGTTGGATTTTTTTTTTCAAAACAACCGGGTTCGATTCCCAGGCTGAGTACAGGTTTTTTTTTAAAATGTATGAATACAGTTTTTCTTGTTACTAAAATTGATGACATGGTTCCTAAGAACAGATGTTCGTATGTCTTATAGTTTCAGACTTTCCCATACTGACCGTTCTTAATGTTACACCCTGTATAGTAGAGTTTTATTTGTATCAAAAGTTGTTAAGCTCAACATACATATTCGTTGGAGGCAACGATTTATTTAATATTGTCCTTGTTTGATTTTTAGCACAGTTTGGGGTTGTATGTTGTTGTTGTTTAAAACAACCCCAAATCGTGCTAAGAATCCCGTGTCTAACTGTAGTACTGTTTTAATCTAACTATTTTAATTTAAAAGGAGGACAAATCGAGATCTAAATTGGATTACATATTCATTGTAAAAAGCACCAGCCACGTTATTTATTATTCTTCTTAATTTGTATTTCTCTCCTACAGCTTCAAAGCCTGGTAACGTCGGTGAAATGGGCCGAAGACCATTGGAACGTGACGTATATGAGAACCGACTCTAGGACTAATCATACGGAAGCCTGCGACTTTACAATAATAGCCAATGGGGAATATATAAATCCTGTCTATCCAAAGTTTCAAGGACAGGAGACTTTTAAAGGCAAGTAATACTTTTGGTAAACTAAAAACCGGCCAAGTGCGAGTCGGACCGAGTGTTCCGTTCTCAAATGAAATATTTTTCGTTTTGAAAAAATGACATTTTAATTTGTTTTCTCAAAAATAATAAATGTTTAGACTTCGTATTATTTTTCCCGGTATACATACTATACCATCTATAACTACTAATTATTTCAGATTTTTTCTAGTTAAAAGATAAAAATACATTTTTTTTAAATTTCTCAAAAATTATAATATTTTGAAACTTCTTTTTATATTTCCTGTAAAATATGTATGAGTTAGAATTATTTCAGCAAGGACAGTGGCGTGTATGGCGATTGCCTGGCCAGTGACAAAAAAGTCACTGTCCTAAGCATAATTCACTGTCCTAAAGCACTTCGCTAAACACTTGACCAATGTTAACCACCCATTAGAAGAAGAAGGCTCTTCGTCATATACTCGAAGTGGCAACGTTACGACTCTGTTTCCATGCAAATTATTTTACACAATCGTCGTCCTTGTGGAATATTTTATTGGAATTTTGTTACTATTAGTTTAGTCACGCGGTTTTACTGTCACTAATATAAAAAGTAATATTGTAAAAACTTTCAGTATTTGTATGAAAACTTTGAAGTGCATAAATAAACATATTAATATACTAAATTGTATGAAATTTTTGAATTGGCGACTGTATAACAAGACGATTTATAATAATATTTCAATAAAATATTGCACGAATTCGATATGAATGTGTTAAATGACTTGTACTGGAAATCGAGTCGTAACTTTGCACCTAGTGCAATCGGTTAGGCTATGTTGTCAATCCGTAAAATCAAAGAAATCTGCAGATATCTGTAGAAACACGTTTTTATTGTCAAAGTCAATGATGGGACCCATACGTATTAAAAAAACCTGCCAGGCAGAAGGGATCTGCTGAAACATGGAATATATTCTGCAACTCCAACATTTATGAACCAACACGCGAAGAACCACCAGTTTGCTCGCAGTTGTCAGATTGTTGCGATTTTTGTCGCAAACGATAGATGCGCTTCATATCGTTTTGCGTTATATATGAGTGTTTGTCGAAATCCGCTGCGCTTCCTTTTTATATCATAGCATGTTATGCGAGGCATGTCGACACAACTTATGAAACTTGTGAATTATTTTCAACTGTTGAAACCAGATACGAAGTGAGACCTGGTTTTAAGTAGCGTAGTTCAAGCACATCACAACGCAGTGTCAAGTGTTTCGATATCTATAAATAGTTCCAAAGTTATAGTTAATTTAATATATATTTTTTACATGTCAATAAACAAAATTATAAAAACCTAAACCTGCCAGTTTCTAACAGGAAATTTCGTCTTTACCGTATAATACATTAGTTCGTCAGAAGTAGTCAGAACAACTACTTACTCGTAATCATGTTCTTTATTTTTTGTCACTTACAGGAAAAATAATTCACAGTCACGATTACAAAGAGCCAGAGCCGTTCAGAAACCACAGACTCCTCGTGATCGGCTCCGGACCTTCTGGCTTGGACATGGTAATACACTTGACCAACGTGTCCTCAAAATTTGTACACAGCCACCACCTGGTCTACAACCAGCCTAACTTGGGAAAGAAGTACGCGAAGAAACCAGACATAAAGGAATTTACGTCCAACGGAGTGATCTTTATAGACAATAGCTTTGAGGAGATCGATGATGTGATACTTTGCACAGGTAATAACTTCTTACTTAATTAATTAAGAAGGTATTAGTAGGTACTCGTATATAGGTAACTGATTCAATTTTCAACTCAATAAACTACCGGCCGAGTTTCGCTTCAAAGACGAAATCTTCGTTATGCGTCGTCGGTAAAGTGATGTGATGGACGGTTCTTCACACCCTGCCTTTTCAGATCAGAAAAATAATTCATTTAATTCCGTATGGCGAGGGTTTTTATATTTCTGGTACTTATATCAATGTGTCCTTTCTTTGTATTCTCCTTCTTCTTGTATTTATTCTATTCTATTTATTCCAGGATACAATTACGACAATTCCTTCCTTGACAACAATATAGGCGTGACCAAGACGGGCAAGTACGTGCTCCCCCTGTACCAGCAAGTCGTGAACATCAGGCACCCGAGTATGGCATTCGTGGGCATCTCCAAGAGGGTCATCAACAAAGTGTTGGAGGCACAGGTGCTTACCTGCTTTATTGAATATCTGCTAAACAGCGAAATTACTGCTAAACATCTGATGAACTAGAGATTTTAGGGCCTCCTCCGCTAACAAGCGCACATTAGAGCGTCGGTGGCGTCGTGGCTAGGAAGTCGGACTCCCATACGGGAGGTCCGGGTTCGAAACCATGAGATTTTCGGTTTTTTTTTTCGACTTGCGCACGTTTAACGACTGCTCTGACGGTGAAGGAAAACATCGTGAGGAAACCTGTACACTGAGACAACCAGTGTGTGAAATGGGGAAGGCAATGGCAAACCACTGTATTCAATTTGCCAAGAGACCTTTTTGAGAAGTTTGGCAATTACCACCCAATTAAATCTGCCACGAGAGACGTTCTATGTGATTAAATTCTTAGGATGATCACGACGACTTAGAAGAAGTGCTCCATATATAGACACCGATTCTGGGGTACCACTCGCTAAGCTAAAATATGCTAAAACATCGCTAAACGAAACGTCACACTCACTCTTTGAGAGTTTCATTGAGTTTTAACATTAGGTTTGGCGGCTATCCTAGAATCGACGCCATTGTGTTCTTCGTTGACGATTTAATTTCATAACTTAGTGCAATTAATTAAGTACATAATTCCCCTTTGGGTCCAGTTCAAATGTCCGCTTTACCAATTCGGTCAGAAAAGTGGACATTACAAAAAAAATTACTGATTTCTAAGTTGTTTTAGCGGCCAGTTATTAATAAAATATCAATAATTACGAAATTAAACCTTTTTTCTATTCTTGCGAACACTGGCTAATAGAGTTCGAAAAAATAATGTAAATAGCCATTAACTTGTTTTAAAAACTTAATGTTCGGAGTTTAAAAATAATTGTTTTCTTTATTTACAAACGGCAATCACAACTTTTTTATTATAGCAAAAAATATTCGATTAAAACTTTTTGCTTAAACCTAATAGGAGTAGTAGATATATTTTTTCTAGAGTTGGTATTCAACAGTAGGGAAATGTGGTGGAGCAGGGGCATATACGAGTATGTACCTAATAATATTATGTGTTTAATAGATAAGCTGATGATGAGAAAGTGAAGAGTTTTAACATTATTACAGGCTCACTACGCTGCAGCACTAGCAGCGAAAAAATTCCAGCTGCCGTCTCAGGAGCAGATGCTGAAGACCTGGCTGGACCACGTGTATTCGTTGCGGGCTCAGGGCATGAAGATTGTGGACGTCAACGTTATCGGTGATAAGATGGTAAGTGGCAGTGTAACCAGAAAAACAATAGTGGCGAGAATTTATTTTTAGGAGTGGAGTTACGGTTCTTTACGAGGATCAAAGTTTGGTGTATTTTGAAACAGATTCGGACCGATCCCATAGAAAAGAACACGAAAAAATAGATATCTATATGGGTTCAGTCCAATTCCGTTTTCAAAATCGCTGTGGTGTGTAAATCGAACAGATCTAAACAGGCAGAAATGCTTCCAGAAAAGGGTAGTAGTGTCCCTTTTTTTCTTCTCGACTTGCCCCCGATACAATACTCGTACTAGCGAAAAACGCTACGATGCTTTTCCGGCTACGGGATAGAGGACGTAGCAACAAATATGTTAAAAGCTAAAAGAAGTGAAATTATTTCCAGGACCAATACTTCGGGAACTTAACGCAAGAGGCTGGGGTACCCCGCGTCCCGCCAGTGGTGACGGCGATACGGGATTACAATGGCAAGTACCGTCTGGAAGACCTCCTCAACTACAGAGATTTCGACTACAAAATTTTAGATGATAATAATTTCGAGAAGTATTACAATCCTAGAGAAGACAGACCGTGTCCCATCGAAGATTAGTAGGTTTTTAATTTAGTGTAAATAAGTGTTGAACTAAAATCTGAAAATCAATTACTGGTTGGATTGATTTTATAACAAACTATCAAAGAACTAAATGATGATACTAATTAGATCATTATATTATAAAAGATTTAACAGAACGAATCGACAAACAAAATCACTATGTTGTTTATTATTGATATACGTTAGGTACGTTTAAAGAAAGTTAGTTGTTTCGTGTTGTGATTTTCTCTACGTAAAAAAATAATACAACAGTATTAATTCTCGACTGTTACCAGAAGTAAGAATAACTGCTTATTAAAATACGAGTAGGTATGCATGTACAAATAAATAATAATTAAAATTAACGGTTTTTCAATTCCTTAATAGTTCCTAGTACCTATTCCTAAACAATAAAAAGTTCATCAGGAACTAAAAAACACTGTCAAAAGGGCGCCATTGCTAGTTTTATAGTAGGTACGTACCATTTAATTACCATTTACCATTCTGCAATATGGCGAGGGTTTTTTAGTTCCGTCAAGGATACTTTGGTACTTTGGTACCCATATTTGGTCGTGATTGTAAGTAACCATAAATAATATACTTATGGCTGCTTCGTGATCTATTAAGTGCATAAGTTGGCAAAATAAGGTCGCGCTAGGTTGCGAATAAAAAGAAATCAATTTCCAATTGAATTTTAATTGATTATTGATTGCATTTTATTTTGATTGAATAAGGATCTTACAGAGAATATGCTAATATGCTGTATTAGAAAAGAACAAAAAAACAAAACACGAAAAACAAAACGAGTATATTTCCTCTATACCTATTTTGATGATTGTGATGCCCTCTTACATTCCACAGCTGCTATTATTCCCTGTGTCGCCTTCCACGTGTTTGGTGAAGTTGTCATCATCGATGACGGTGTATACGTAGTTTCTATACGTGTACAGATTTTCGAGTTTGGCCTCTGTGTCGACGGTGCGGATTTTGAACATGACCGGCGGTACTCGGTCTATGCCAGATTCTTCAGTCAGTGCGGCGTAATATTCATCCTGTAAAGGTGGTGCCATGGTAACAATATAGACAAACAAATGTTTGATTAGATAATGATAGTGCATCTCTGTATACAGAACTACTTATGTCATGTCAGATTATGTGCCTTACTTATCTAATTTATCGTAATGTCATTGCAAAGAAGTATTCGCGAAAATAAAATATTTGATACTCTATCTACTTACTACTAAACATAATTGTCATCATTATTTTATCTGCAGAGGGTATCAGAAATAACCCTTCGTCAATTTGCAATTATATTTTCCTGTTTGTGTATCTTGTGTGTAATAAAGTGTCTATCTATCTATCTAACCCTGAATTCCTTCAAATTACTCTGAAAAACGGGGAATTTAAAAACTTTAAAACGGTTAAGTACCTCATTCTGGGCCAGTAAGTGTATGTCAGCCATGGGTCGCCCTCTGGACGTAATTACGTCCGCTCGTTTCTGCCACTCTTCCAGCATTTCCTCCTTGGATGGCAAGGTGAAGTTGCCCTTAGCTAGAGCTACTGCATAGCGGGACTGAAAATAATATCGATAATAAACCACCCCGTTCGAAATTCTAAGAAATTCGTTATGTCGTTAATTCCATATATCATCATGATCATGATTCACGACCCTTATCGACAAGGAATAGGACTAGACGAGACCACGTCATTAGCGGTGCTCGCCTATAACTTCAAAATCAGGTTCCTATGGACTCTTTTGGCATTCTCCTTTACTTCTTATTTCCCTATTTAGCTACGAGTGTACTACGAGTATCTATACCTAATACATATTGTTTTAACTAATAATTACTTACCTGTGCATCCAACGCCACCACCAAACAGGCTCGGACCACCAGCCCCATGATCACCATACTAGGCTGATTGATGTTCACCATATATCTGTACAGCGGTATGATACTGTGGGGACTCAGCGTCAGGCCACTGCTCTCATCTAGGAATGGGTAATAGTATTGGAAACCTGTAAAGATTTAATTTTTAACGTTATATAATTCATTACGAAATGCTTCAGCAACTGTGAATACCATCCCATATGGAATATACTCAACATTTTAGATGAATAAAATATTGTTTACCTGTACAATAAATAACATCATCCAGCTCTTCAAAGGTTCCATCCACAAACACGGCTCCAGTTTCATTGAACTCCTTGATATCTGGTTTCTTTATGTAATTATCTGGGAATGGCGTCCTGAAGTACACCTTCAGGTGGTGGCTGTGCACCAGGGTCCGACTGATGGTGGCGATGTCGAGGCTGATGTCCATGCCTGATGGACCCGATCCTATGATAAGTACTCGCCGATCCTTGAAAGGATCTGGTTCTCTGTAGTCGTGACTATGTATTATGTTGCCTGAAATTTTGAGGTAGGTAAGGAACTGAATAATAGAAAATTACTGACCCATGGTAGAGGACTGAAAACTTTGATAATAGGTTGGCCAAGACAGACTAACAGATAGTTTTACCAACACCTACTTACCCTCATTTCCATCACCCTTTCTCTGTATCCTACCTTGAATGGGGGGTAAGCCAACTACAGGTTCGTTTGACAATTCTAAATGTCAAACGGCCACTTCTACGCCGCCATTTGAGTCGAGCAACACGAAGCTCCTCATCATCACGCAAAACGACTAAAATCTCGATTAAGTCTTTATTTCAACTTTCAAAAGTTTAATTCATGACAATGCTCGGCTGAATCCAATTCAAACGTTTCATTATCTACTGAGTGTTTTAGAGCAGGAACCATTAAGCTTTATCAAACATTTGCCTATAACTAACGAAAATTATGACATAGCGTACAAGCTTCTAAATGAGCGCTACAAGAATCAGCGCTGAAAGATCAGTTACTCTCTGTCGGGTGTCAGGGTGGACGACGTGGACAACGTGGACCAGGTGAGCGCCCAAATTCTGACCTTCCCTGGACTTTCCATTGACATACTTGCGAATCGTAGATCATGTTAGGAAGGGAGTTAGAGAAGAGCTCTATATACGATATTATGGTGGAAATGCTACATCTTGCAGTCAATCAATTCACTGTAATGCTGGGTGCTTCTTCTTGTCGTGTGGGTGTGATTCCTCTGTTTAACTCCCGACCAAAAGAAAGGGGTGTTATTAAGTTTAAGAGGAAAAATTCAACAACAGATGATCCAATTTAGACGCGGGTTTGTCGAACAGAGAATTTTGTCGAGAATGTTTTTAGACATTTCTGATAAAATTGGAACAAGAGTTTCCAAGATCTTGGAGTATCTTTGATGTCAGATGGAGATCTCTGGAACGGTAACAGTTAAGTAGCTTGAGTTTGAGTTGAAATTTTTAGGACCATAGTGCTCTTCCCACATCTGGAACTGTTGACGACCAGGAAAAAACTAGGATCTCTACAATGGTAAAGACCGAAATTTTATTTTTTTTAAAATTTAGTTTTGTAACTGTGTTAGTGGCCAACCTATTATAGGAGTTTTTTAGGCCATTCGTAGGCCTCTGACATAATATCCTTCTAGGTGCTGAATGGCCACGACAAAAATGTCCCCGGTTGTCGCCGCATATATCACCTGGTCACAGTTTCGAGTTGTGGTTACCTTTGAATAGTTTTTCTCCCGGTATATCTGGCATGTTAGGTTTACTGTGATGCCCTGTGCCGACAATGACGAAGTCGTATTCTTCTTCAAACTCGTCCCCTGTCGGAATGTGTATGTGTTTTACCTTCCACACATTTGCTACTCGTCTCACTGAGACGACGTTGTGTAGTAACTGCAAAATAATGTGATAAAGCCCTATTATTTGCGCCAATTTAACCCCGGGTTAACCCTAATCAAAATTAACCTCGGATTAATATTAACTTGAGATTGGAGCTAAGGGTTAAAATGTATATTTTGCTGGCGCTGTGCAGAGTCAGTAACTATTATTATGTAAAAAATTATCTAATTTACAGTATTTATTGTTTCTGTTTATATTTTAGTTAAACATTAAATAAAGGATAAAATCTAAGTCACGACGCACGACCCAAACAGAAATTATTATTATTTGTTATATTTAATACTATTACTTGACATGAAGTATTTAAGAAATTATAACTTATGTGAGTATGCAACACCGACAAGGTATTCTAAGTGACATGTATATGTAATACTTAAGAAAGTATGTTGAATAAATCTATTCAATTTTTTTTGCTATTATTTTAGCAATAAGGTAATTTACAGTAAATAAATTATTAAAATACATACCTTGATATATTTTTCTAAATCAAAATACTTGGCATAGGCTTTGAGATAGTCGTAATAAAGACGCCAACTTGGAAACGAAGGCATATCGTCTGGTAGAGGGAATCCTCTCAATGCCATTGTGGGCTTCGGTAAGTTTGTTCTGTAATAAATAATAATAAAACATCATTAAGGTAAGTACTAAGCTAAGTATTATAGATACAGTCGGACCACAGTTAACCTACCCATAACGTCAAAAATTCAGAATCTGAAATAAACATGTTAGAGTTCGTCAAGTGGATCTCGCCGCCTGGTCGGGTAAAACCTACGCGTATGGAAACAAAAAAAAACAAATGTCCTCTGTCGTTTTGTGTCATCTAGATAGATAGATAGAAACACTTTATTGTACACAAAATCAGGAAAAGTAAAAACTACAGGAATAATAACATCTAGTTGTCAGAGTATAATTTAGGCAGCAACTACACGACACCAAAAAGCAATGCACTAGTATGGGGTTGCGCACACGACACCAACTCAACTTTTTAATAGGAGATCCTACAATGTTTTACCACTAGAGGCGCCACTAGCACAATGGTACGTTGCCAATCAACATGTAGATACGTTCCTTTCCACCAAATTTTTTTACCCTTCAGACTCACACCACGCTGTCATTGAAATCATAAATTTAGGTTATCTTATGTTTAGAACAAAATCATCATTAAGTCGTACACGTACGTCGTATTTTTGAATGTTTTTTTGTGGCACCTGTAGTGGTAAAATATTGCAGGATTACCTCCTATTAGGCTACGAGCCCCTCAATATTACGAGTATAAGAAGGTAAATAAGTATTTATACCTCAAGTGCTTGTACATGCTTGTGTGTATGGGTAAACCATACTCGTCAGTGCCGACCCTAGGATCATATCGCCAAGTGCCACCAACGTATTTAGTTGTTTCCAAAACTGTGAAGTTGAGTCCTTCGTCCTTCAGATATTTAGCGGAGGTCAACCCCGCTATGCCAGCTCCTATCACGCACACTCTAGTATTCATATTTGGCGACTAAAACGAAAAAAAATATTTTTATAACTTGAACTTTATGTATGATGAAACTAAACTATCCTCAGCTAAGGTTATCTGAAAGAAAAGGTTTTAGTGATAAAACCGCCAAAATTGTTCTGTGCCTTATCTTGTATGACTTGAGAAAAGTATCTGACAATTTGGATAATTACGAATAAGCATCTAATTTTAATTCTATTTCGTTAATCATTTTCGTACTTTTATCATATCGTTACTTAGCGTTCTTTCTAAACACACTTCATTATGTCAGCCTATGATGGTTAAGTAAAACGCAGTTTGCGTCATATTTTTTTTAAGTAGGTGGTTACATAGGTATTATTATTTTACAATAGATTAGGGTTAATCAACTTTTCTATTATAATCTATATATTTGTCGTGTTTAATAAAAAAATGACGATGTCACTATTATATTGATTTCTGGCATAAGTAGAACTAGTCAATGTAAAGCGCTTAAATAAGCGTTTTATTTTGGTTAACAAAGGTTAGTTTGAAATCTTATCATTGTTTATTTAGAGAAATATTCATACACAATGTTCTCACTATATCATATCATATATAGTAATATTACTAATGTTGTTATTATGTAAATACTGAAAATCCTTCTTGGTGTTGATGCACTTAGTGAAATTAAATTACCTACACTGTAACTCTTCGACAATACACGGTTTTCCAAGTCTATTTCACAACACTGACTGATATCTGACTGTTGTGTTGATGTCAGATTACCTACTCTTACAGCTCTTACTCATACAATACATTTTATCATTTAATTCCGGCAACTGTTTTTTGATAAGTTTATATAGATATTAACATGATCTGATTATGTAAGTACTAGGTTTGGGGGGTCCCTAAGGTGGCGCCATCTCATGGCAATAAAGCGCATTAGTCAAATATTTCAGTAATTACGAATGCTCTACGGTTATTTTTCGAAATGTGAACATAAACAAAAATTATGAATGAATGAATGAATACTCTCGCATATATGATCGCTTTATAACACTAAAATTACTTTGGCTTCCATGGATTTATCAAATTTCAGTTAGACTCACTTTGCGGAAGAGTCAGATAAACCTAAGGGAGACAAAGTTATTTTAAATTTGTAATGATCATAAAAATATTTGTGTTCGTAAGTGTTCGCAGTTCTGAAATGAACCGCACAACATTTGTAATTACTGAAATATTTGACTTACGAGTTTATCACCACGAGATGGCGCCACTTTAAGGTCCCAATCACCCAGTATCTAAGTTATTATTTTATTATTAACATTCGCATATATCTATTGATATTTATAAAACGAGGCACTTGGGTTTTTAAATTTGGTTTTATCACTTCAGTACCTACTATCAATATAATTTTTATTATCAATAAATTGTTAAGTCTTATACTGTGGGTGTAAAACGAATGTTTTTTCCAGCCTTGCGGCCGGTTTTTAAAGCATTAGTGGGGCCAGAACCAACACTTATTATTATTATTATGTTGTTACTCTTTTCAGGGTTCACGGGCCCTTTTGACGTTTGAAAGGCTTGCGTGTGGACATGGGTCCAACACGTTTGTTTGTTTGTAGTCTCTTTATTGCACAAATAGAAAAAAAATTACACAGAAATTAAAAACATTAAAATATGTACAAAGGCGGGCTTATCCCATAGGGATCTCTTCCAGCCAACCTTTGATTAAGGAGAGTTTAGACTACTTTTATGGTGGGTAAGGTGTGAAGTACAGTAAATAATAAGTATAAATAAATTACACAATTATTATGATATATACAATTTGTTATACACATATACGAATGCATATAATATATACATTAATTTAAATTCATTAAATTTTAATAATAATTAATATTATTATTATATTATAATAATTCAGCTCAAAGTGTCAGCAACGTGACTAAAGTGCTTTTTGAGAGCATTTTTAAAAGAAGGCAGAGAAGGCGATTTCCTCACGTCGATAGGAAGTTTGTTCCAGAGCCTCGCCGCATGAACCGAGAATGATTTTAGGCGTATCACGTAAGCGGCCTTGTTAGAGTATTTACTATAAAATTGTGGGATGGAGTGCACCTACCTGGGCCTGACTCTGAACACGTCCATAGAATGCTTTCAAAGACAGTCCCCGCTAGTTGCATGAACTAAGGGATAAGTTATTTTATTTGGGATATTGAGCTGTAAGGTAAGTGGATTGGGTCTATTAGCGGAGACAACGGACACCTGCCACGATCATATTATTATTATTATTAACTCTTTATTGTACACACAGAATATGTTACAAAGTTATAGTAGACAAAAATATAGTATATAAATATTTAGTCTTCTGATTTTTTGTTAATTGCTTTGACACAACAAGTTATTCTAACTGGTTTCAAATTTAAATAACTCCTGTGCTTGCCTGTAATCAGACTGTTAATAAAACATACGTATCTCTACTTATACCTATATAATTAGATATAGATACACGTGTAGATGTTACACGTGTACATTTGTGCGCACTAACTTAGACCTATTCAAAGCAGTGCCGTGCACGAGTAGTGCACCTAACTAGGAACAGAAAAAAATTGGCACCAGTATCACACAGGCTAAAAAAACAGTCCTCTGTCAGTCTGTATACGTACTGGGACCGACAGTATATAACGGTTTGTCAGAGGATGTGACTAGTGCAACCTCCACCAACGCGTTCAAGAATAAGCTTATATAATAGCTTATAGGAAAAGCTTACTACTCATTTAATGAATTTTTAAATGCCAAAAATATATGACACAATTATTCATTTTGTACATTACCTATACGAGATTAAGGTACTTATTAATTTTTAAGTAATTATTGTATTTTTTAAATTAATTGCAAATGTTTTTTAAATTAATTTACTAATTTATTATTGTACCTATTTAAACTGTTGCCTTGTAAACATTTTTTAGCAATAAATTAATGATATGATATGATATGTTAGATAAACAGTGGAAATAATATGGAGGACGGTATTTATTATCCGGTATGTCATTTTTAGTGTCTTTTAATAACACAATAAAATGAACGCTAGGTACTTACCTTTGGATGTGCGCTATAAATGTAAGGCACTAGCACACAAATTGCACAAAGAAATAAAATATATCTACACATATCGGCGCGGTCGCTCACTTATGACGCGTATAACAATTGTGCAATTAGTTCTGGAATACAAATAATACTGTGTAATGGCTACTATAAGTGTTCTCTGTCCTTCCAATTCACATTTAACCTTATTATTATATAACAGTTGATAAATCCATAATGAGTAAACTCGACCGCTGTGCTCCACTCGGATGTTCAGATTAGGTATTGTTGTAGGAAAAAAATATTAAACGCCATTTACACATTACATCGTGCAGGAATAAATAAAGTAAAGTAAAATACACTTTATTGCACAATTAGAAAACAATAAACAAAAGATAGAAAAGGAAATAGTGAAGTACAGTATTTAGGCGGCCTTATCGCTAAGAGCGATCTCTTCGATAATTGAATTGAATCTAGTTTTACCCTGTTTATATCTAAAACTATATTTAGATAATAAACTAGGTAAAACTAGATGTTATACACTGAAAGAAACCTTGTTTGATTTAGAGCATTTGATAGATCTTGGTTGAAGTCAACCAAGATCTTTGTATATCTTATCTGATCTTGTTTAAGTAAAACCGTTTGACCTTCCGTGGGTCCATCGTCTATACAGCGTGACTTCAGAACTTTATTATAAAAGTTGAAATGCTGTCAAGAATAACCCACGCTCTTATTATAAAAGGACCACAGAGTATAGAAGTTCTCGCAAGAACAATACCACATTATACCTACTACCATCAAAAATATTAAATATAAGTAGTAAGATATAGATAGATTTAAAGTCGGCTTGTTAATGTTAACAAGCCGACTTTATATATTCGTATTGGAACAAGTTCTTTTTTGAAGTAAACAATCTATACAATACAAATACAAATATACTTTATTGCACACCCGGCGGGACAAAAACAAAACATACAACATAAAGAGAGGTACAATACAATGTGCAGAAGGCGGCCTTATCGCTTTAAGCGATATCTTCCAGGCAACCTTCAGGTATCTATCTATATCTTACTACTTATATTTAATAATTTTGTATGGTAGTAGGTATAATCGTCGGCGGCTCAATTTTCACACGCCCTTGGGTGTCTACCACGACCCGTTTTACACGAACGTTTCTGCCACGCACCTGCAAAATGTGGAACTCTCTTCCACCCGACGTTTTTCCACAGCGCTATGACATGGGATGCTTCAAAAAGAACGTTAAAAAAGTCCTCTCCCTCCACGGCCGGCAACACACAAGCAATACCCCTGGTACTGCACGTGTCTCTAGGCGACGGTGAGTACTTACCATCAGGTGGCCCGTCTGCCTGTTTGTCGTAGCTAATTTATAAAAATAAAATAAAAAGGTGTAATGTGGTATTAAATGTTCTTGCGAGAACTTCTATACTCTGTGGTCCTTTTATAATAAGAGCGTGGGTTATTCATGACAGCATTTCAATTTTTATTATAGAGTTCTGAAGTCACGCTGTATAGACGATGGACCCACGGAAGGTCAAACGGGTTTACTTAGACACTGATAAGATAACACGTAAAATTTATTTAAATATAAGTACATAGGTACGCTATGTATATCATAAGCACTATGCTATATGATTAGACTTAAATAATATACTGTTTCACGGGTTTTAATTGTATTTTAATAATTAAGACCGGTTTTGTTTACACATCTATCAATCTACATTACCTGAAGATGTGTAAGCGAAACTGGTCGTAATTAATAAAATACATTTAAAACAACGGTCGTGTTTAAAGAAAATATATTTATTGACTACTAAACCCGCATTTGATCTCGATCTCGCCTGATGGTAAGCGACGATGAGGTCGACGATGAAGCATGCGGGTCCAGCAAATGCCTATTCACTCTGGCCTTGAAGATCCCAAGGTTGTCGGTTTTTGGAAATACAGACGCCGGCAGGCTGTTCCATTCCTTAGCCGTTCGCATAATGAACGAAGAAGCAAATCGCTTTTAATTTATCTAAAATACAATTAAAACCCGTGAAACAGTATATTATTTAAGTCAAATCATGTACTACAAGTTTCACCAAGTACCAACAACCGCAAGTATTAACTATGTTGGCCAAATCACGTCAACATTACGAATTGCAGTGTGGATACACTGCCTAATTGTTCTAATGCGGTTTACTTTAGCATATGATGTGTGTTATTTATTTATTTATTATATTTTTGATTATATATTAAGTATTATATTTCTGTATATATTATAGTATTTATGTAATATTATTACTACTGCTTGGCAGCTTGCAAAGGTTTGCATATATATTTTTTTAAATTATTTTTATTTATTTATTTGAGGGTAGTATCTATTTCGTACGCCTTTTGCACCCGTATATTATATATTTTATGATTTTTCCATCACCTGAAGGTTGCCTGGAAGATATCGCTTAAACCGATAAGGTCGCCTTCTGCACATTGTATTGTACCTCTCTTTATGTTGTATGTTTTGTTTTTGTCCCGGGGTGTGCAGTAAAGTATATTTGTATTTGTATGTTATAATATTTGAGTGTAAATGACTAAATTTTAAGCATTCCGGTAAGTATGTAAGTACCTACTTACTTTACGTTACCGAATGATACCTTACGATTTGATGGCCTCTAATGAAAGGAAAACATTTAGCTATAAGACAGGTATTGGTAAAATATATAGTTTTTCACATAAATAGGATCTTATCACTAAATAATAATTCATATTGGATGTAAATTGCATCATGTACTTACCTAATGATAGATAAAAATACATAATGGATAATAAATATGCGATACGTGTGATCATTGGTACCTATGTGTAAGTAAGTCACTATGCATAAATATAATGGTCAATTTAAAATATAATGCAGTTATCGGCAGTCGAATTGACCCTCGCGTATATATTAATATGCGATACTTATATGGTCATACGGTATGACCATAAGTATCGCATATTAATATACATATAGTGACTTACCTATACCTACTTAAATAGTAGTCGCGTAGAGCCCTCTATAAGTTTATCTAAAGAGGGACAAATTAGATTCGCGAGGGTCCATTCGGCTGCCGACAACTGCATTATATTTTAAATTGACCATGAAAAAGAATGTGAGTGGAGGTGGCGGCCAGGAAACTGTAGTACATCCTAATATTATACATGACACCGCGTTTAAATTGAAATAATTTTAGACTTTATTACGAGTACATATTACATTACATATACCTATTATTTAATTTAATTTTTTATTATTGTTTAAAGATAACAAGTCAGATGTTTTTATTTTATTTTTATTTACTACTAAACCCGCATTTGACCTCGATCTCGCCTGTTGGTAAGCGACGATGAGGTCGACGATGGAGCATGCGGGTCCAGTAAATGCCTATTCACTCTGGCCTTGAAGATCCCAAGGTTGTAGGTTTCGGGAAATACAGACGCCGGCAGGCTGTTCCATTCCTTAGCCTTTCGCATAATGAACGAAGAAGCAAATCGCTTCGTACGAACAGATGGGATATCAACAACATAAGGATGGAAGGAAGGATGGATCTAAAAAAAATAATTAACATTTAGGTAGGTAGGTACTTATAGTAAAATACGATTTGAAATTATTATTATACATTTTAAAAATAGCTTTAATATTAGAGTTACTCGTAAGTTTAACCTTATTAATTTCTTATATTTAATAAAGGTTCTTATAAAAAATCAGAGGTTCCTGAGAAAACTGATCACATGTTGATAAGTGGATTGATAGAATAGTAACGAAACGAAAACCAAATAATACTTAGGTAACAGTAATTTCATCTGATAATTTCAAATGTAAGTACCTACTGATTTGCAACCAAGTCCAACCCTCTGATAGATTAGCCATAGCCAGACGAAATTAAGGGGTCAAATCACCCATTCATATGGTCATGCAGATTGAAACTCGACTTACTCATAGCCGGAAAGTGGACCACAATTTTTCTTATGCAAAATATGTCTTACTTCAAGTGAAATCTCAGTATGAACTGCTATAATCTGCCACCTAGGTGCCGGCTAGCTGGGTTCTAGGACAGTGTGCATATGAAGTAATAGAAGAAACTTGGTAATAGTAGATATTATATTTATCAGGATCAGAACAACACAATAGTAAAAAAATAGGTAGTAGTAGGAGACAATTTTACAAAACGGACATACGTCCGTTCAGGACAAAATACAGGAAATTAATGGAATAATGGAATTTAGAACTGGAATGAGAATATGATTTGAATTTTGAAAATATAGATGAAGAAATGAAGATGCCAACACGAAATGAGGTGAGATAAACGCTAACAATGAGGTTAAAATTGATGGCAAGGAGGTTGATATGGACGATGAAGTCGACATCGTTATAGAACTATAAAATAGGTACATACACAGTACACACACTCAGTTTTTATTTTTTCACTGCTGCTGTGGATAGGAGTTGAAATGGCCCCGGCTTTCAACTCGTAAAGGAAATTTAGATCATCAATCATTATCAACCGTGGAAGCTGAATGCACAACAGGGTCCGGGTTTGATTTTCGTCTCATACATTTATACCAGTCAAAACTCAGTTACGAACACGGTCGATGGGGTATTTGTATAGTAAGATATTCATTTCATGATTATTTTCCAGCTCTCAATGTTTTTATTGGTGGTATCATAATGTCAAACAAAATTTGATTTATCATTCTTCTCCACTTGGCTTGTAAATATGACGTTTATTTACGATGACGTGTATTCGTTATCTCTAAAAGTGTACCAGTTCTCGAGCTTGAACTCTAATTCGGCTATACGGACTTTGAACGTGACCGGCGGAACTCTGTCTATACCTCTTCGCAATGTTGATGGTAACATATCAACATTGTTCGTTATTGTATGTAGGTAATTAGTAATTACGTTATGTCTAAAGGTATTTTTTTAATAAACTTTGTAATACGAGGGCTGTTCTGAAAGTTATTAGCTACTTCGTTAATATTATTCAAATATCCCTATGTTTATAACCGTTTGCAGGCTTATTTCAATGTAAATCTCTATGGTAAAAATCACTGGCCAGTTTCGATTAGTTTTTTTTTAATGAATTTTTGGCGGCAAGAAGTCATCAATAAATTGATTGCAACAATGGACGTGTCCTGTGAAGCATTTCGTGCAATGATTTTCTATGACTTCAAACGAGGGTTAACGTTTAAGGAATCTCATGAAAATTTACAAACTGCTTTTGGTGAGTCTTCTCCTTCGTTACCCACCGTCACTTACTGGTATCGCGAATTTAAACGTGGCCGGAAAAGCCTAGAAGATGATCCTAGACCAGGAAGACCGCCGACTGCTGTTACTCATGAAAACGTCATCATGGTGGAGTGGTTATTAAAGGAACATCGGAACATGACACACCGAGAGATTCAGGCTGAGCTAAAGATCGGATCACAGGCAGTTTCGAATATTTTGCATGAACATCTTCGTGTCCGGAAGGTTGCCTCGCGATGGATACCTCATTCTTTCACAGAAGAGCAAAAATTCCGACGTGTCGATTGGTGTAATTTTCTTTTATTTTTTTATAATAGCCTATAGCAGGGGTTCCCAAACTTATTTTGTCTACCGCCCACTTTGAGAATAAATTATTTTTTAGCGCCCCCATTTTTTCCCCTACTTAAAAACGACTATAACTTCAAATTAAATTAATTAATTATTGTGAGCTATATTAGCGGAGATTAAACATTAATTCTAAATGAGACTTTTAATATAATTCGCAAGAGTTAACTTGAAACCTGAGCGCAGTCGGTAATAGACAACGGCGCTCAGGTCTCAAGTTAACTCTTACGGGCTACACCTGCCAATGAGAATGATTATTGAAACGCAACTTTATAGTATTTAGGCCTGCAGCGCCCACAAGGGGGCGTTATCGCCCACTTTGGGAAAGGTTGATCCAATCCAATATGTACTATTAAATAATCCAAAATGGGCTACATATTTAGTTGCGTGTTTTTATTTTAACCTGTTTTAGGTACTTACCTACTTAACTGTAACTATTTCGTTCTATTTTAGGATCCGAAGCCGAAAAAAGACAAAAGCTGCAACTCAATTCAACCAAACCATCGCGATTGTTTCAATTCATCAGTTTCGACTCACTTTCGCTTCCTTTCACTTTCTGTTCCGACGCCATCTCGCAAGGGCTTAGGCCTTGCTAACTATGGTATAATAGGTAATTTCGTTGTTTGTATACGGTCTTTACTAGGATTTTCCATACAACATTTGGGGGGGGGGGGGGGGGGGGATGTAATTTGATAGGTTCTATAATTTCCGAAGGTCGCGTATGTACACTCCGACGAACAGACTTTTTTCCTCGTGAGTGAGTTTAACGCAACGTAACCGCTACTTTTAGTGTAGATACCTAATGTGATATTGATTGCTATTAAAGCCCAATTCTGTACTTTCAGCTCTTGATTTGAACAGACTATTCGAAGTAAGTTCAAATAAAAAAATAATTATTAGTTAGTTCGAACAGCAGTCTTCACAAACACAACATTAATGTCATTAGGTTCAGTTTGTATTGTATAATGTTTAGGTTTGTAGCGGCGGCGAAAGGAAGGTAAGTAATTTGATAACTACAAGATAATGTCTAACACAGTAAAAATGTGCAAAAATATGGTAAGTACCTACTTACTAATAAATAAAGCAGTAGCGACAATTTGTCTTTCGCGCACTAGTTCGACCTCTACAATTCCATAAGAATTCAGTAAATAGTTGGCATTATGAAATTTCTACTCATTAAATAAACTGTATAAGTATTAGTAAATTATAATGTTGTATTTGTAAAAAATTGTGATCATCATGTAGGTACTTACGTAGTTCTGTAAATAAAGCTCTTTAAATGATGGACGCAAATACTTACACAGGTTTCTGGTAGCTCGTGTTAGTTCAGGAATATAAGTAAGTAAGTACAATCAATATCCGTATCTATTTTAATCTTTTGGATTCTCATACTTTTTTTTCTCTTTATTTAAATCTTATACTTAAATCATCTGTTAATTCCAAATGTACTGCGCCCTTCCAACCCTCTGGTGGATTAGCCAGACGAACTTAGCGAGGGTCATAGAATCACCGCCCAATTCATTTCACACAGATTGAAACGAGTGGTATGCAATTTTTTATGCAAATTTCATAAGAAATCAGAAATTTGTGATAGTACACTAAAATACATTTTTACAAAGTCATTTTTAGGGATCCGTACGTAAACGGACTCCTAGTGCTGTACGTTCACATAAAATATGTATTACCTTGACCCAGATCTGAATACGAACTTTAAAATTATGTTAAATGATTTTTAGAGGGGGTTTACGTTCTGGGAGATACTTGCCGTCCTATACTTAAGCATTTATTTTGAAAAGCAAATAACTCGGAATGTTATTCGTACTCATTGTAAAGTGAAAGGTTTCGCCAGTCTTATGACTGCACAGATACACAGCGGAGAGGTTGAAGAAGAAGAAGAATGCTGATAACATGCTATTTAACTCCTTCGAATCATTCTCGAGCATACGTTTGTCATCGGCAAATGTATAATTCGCCCTTTCACAAACGGCGTCGTAAGTTTACAAACGCTCGCTGTTTTGTAAAATGTCGAAGGCAAATTAGAAAATACCTCGGCATAAGCGAACAGTTTAAACGAAATAACTTAACGAAGGTTCAACCTAACCCATCATGTAAGTTAGCTTGATTTATAATTCCTTTTTAAAACAAACAGCGAGCGTTTGTAAACTGTACGCCGTTTGTAAAAGGACAAATTATACATTTGCCAACCACATATGTATATTAACACGGAAACCGCCCTTTACAGACGCAACTCGCTCTATTAAACCCGCTATTAATTGATAAATACTTGACCAGTGGCGTGTGTAATCGAATGTTCATACACATTCCACTCATTCGACCCACCGTTCACAAAGTAACTCTTATTCACAAGAGCCTACAGTACATTTTGTATTCCAATACGTGTCAATCATCGCATTCCTTGGAATAGGGCGGGCGGTAATTGGTCACCACTACGACGGGGTTTGAATCACGAGGTACGAAATTCTTAGCAAATATTTTTTCGAGTTGTTAGGGCAACACTGGTAAGTGGAACCCATGTATTGCGGAGTGGACAATAAAATAATTCAAATTTGGTTACCAAGATCGTTTTCTAGTCATCCGTTTAGCTTATGCGCCCAGCATTCTAGGGCAGAAATCGAACTGCGCTATATCCTAAAGCGATCATAATGTAAGTAATAAATAGACTAGATACGAGCAAACGAATCACCTGATTGTTAATGGTCACCGTTCGCCTATAGACATCTCACCTCACAATTAGCATCAGAATCTATTAGAGAGAGAGTTAGAGAGGAGACATAAGAGTTATTCTTATTGAGAGATTTAGATGCGTTAATGACATTGATGACTTAGATGAATTTATTTGCGATAGAAATAGCCCGTTTGTTCACCTGTTTTCCTTATTTAATAATTTAAAAAAAAACTACTTACCTCCTTTCTCGCTAGTATCTAAAAATTGTGCCTGAGACGTAGGTATATATCTACACATATTTTGTACCTATAACCCCTTAGTCAGTACCGTTATTTTATATGTGAAAATATGTGTCATCCATCACGAGTAAATTCTATTTATGAAGCTTTATCTGTTAGAAAAATAAGATCATTGTGGTAGTTCCCCCTTTTGATACGAGTAGTGGAAGTGCAAAATACCTTATTGACTTACAAATAGTGCTCACCAATTACCTAGGCAAGGAAGCTGTCTATGACTAGCGACAGAAACAATAAAACCATTAAAATGATGACGGTCATGCGTGCAGAGCGGAACTTTGCGCTGACCACATCGTTACGACACACCTTTGTCTCGAAGGCTCCTTTGAGTTTGAGCCTCGCCGCATCACAAGGACCGTGCCATGAAAAGGTGTTGAGTTCACCAATTCGTCCGAAACTGTCCGAGACGTGCAATGTGCTCACCGATGTGTGAAATGCAGATAACAAGAACAAACCGCCTGTAAGTATAAGTATATGAAATTCTATGAAAACACAATACTTACCTACTAGGTACCTACCTAGTTGTTAAAAAGTTGTTTTTAATAATGAATGACGTTTATTTTCAGACAACAAGGCCCATGACTATGACTTGGAGGGACGCCTGCCGGGTCATCAGGCGTGTGATGAGTTCCGTGTAGAGCTATTTCACCCAGTTTCCTCTGCGGAGCATTGGTTACTGATGTTCCGGCGGGTCTCCTCCATTCCATCTTCCAGTGTATTTGCAGAACCTCAGGATGTCTCCGTAGTTTAGATCTTGTAGCTCTCCTTCTCCTATGCTGTCCCTGCCAAAAGATCCCCACCTTGGTTTGGAGTACACCACACACTCGGCGAGGAAATGCTGACTGGTTTCTTCTTCACCGCATTCAGGACAACAAGGTCCATACATACCTTACAGACTAACATACATAATATAAAATTAAAATTAAATTTAATCTATTGTTTAATGCTTCTTTGCGCTGACGCGGTGCCAGAAGTACTCCTTGGTTAACACCTCCAGTTTTTCTGTTGGATCACGTACCACAAAGGTCTTGAAGTGCACGTAGTGCCGCGATTCTAGCGGGTCAACCCTCGTCTGTATGTTGGCTTTCATCTTGATAATAGTTTTGCATACGCCGCTACACGCTAAAATTGCTCCATTAGTTAGATATGATACGATTGATTTTAGATAGGGCACTTTTACTTGTTTTATTTAATTAAAAAATACTATAAACTTAGAAATTGAAAGTTTTGTTACCATTATCAGCGTTGGATAATACGTTACGACGTAAGTTAATAAACTAACCTTCAGTTGCATGATACGTCCTTAAGATTAAGCCTTCAATGCTATAGGTGGTACCTTTCTCGCCTTGAGATAGAGACGTTTTATTTTACTTTTTGCAATTCACGGAAAATGAATAAGGTCTCTACGAATCTTAAAATGTACCTAGACTATTATAAATATTGTTTACAATTTTGAAGGAATTATTAAGAATAAAAGTATATTAAACGTTTATTGAACTATTATTTTGTATCTTTTATATGTCTTAGGTCTAAAGCATAATAAATAATAAGCCTTCGTCGCGAGTACATTATCGCGGCAGGCGCGCAATTTGTCCGGGTAATGGAAAAATTCCGGGGAAATCGGTCGCCGCTTCAACCTTCCTCGCCTTGCCTTGCCTCGTCGTCTCGGCCCCACTGAGGTTCAGCCAGCCTATGTAACTACGGAGCAAAAGGTCCTTTATTTTACAGGTGATAAAATTAAATCAAGGGAAGCTGGTAAAAAAATCTATTAGAGTGGAAATTGTCAGTAGAACTGAAGTGGTAGTCAAGGATTAGTGAGTAGGGTGGTATGGGTTATGAGTGCCATGTCTAAAACGCAAAAAATTTATGTAGCAAAACGTAAGTATTCTTGTTCAGTAAATTCGCCAAAGATTTAAAACTTCACCAAATACTTTAGTGATTTCTCCAACCTGAGAAATCTTGGGTTTTCACACATCATAGTATGTATAATTTCAAAAAGTAATATTGCCAATGCTTGCTATTGATTATAAGAAGCGATCCTCCCGATTTGAATTTCTGATTCCAAAAAGTAAATTTAATTGACCCGCATTCTCCATCGTCGACCTCATCGTCGTTTACAATCAGGTAAAATTGAGGTCAAATGTTGGTTTAGTGGTAAATAAAAAGAAATATAAAAAAGTAAAGTAAAATACACTAAAAATAAACACACAATACAAATAAAAAACAAATAAAACACACACTAATACACTATAAATTTTAATTCATTCATTCACTTTATTGCACAAATACCTATAAAACAACAAACATGAAATAGTGAAGTACAATTTAGGCCGCCTTGTCGCTAAGAGCGATCTCTTCCAGGCAACCTTCGGGCAGAGGGAAAAATGTGAAATCCTTATTTTTAAAGATAAGATGAAAATTCTGAGACATTTTTCCTACAATCTGCCGTGACAATACGGGTATTAGGAATGCCCATACAAAGCCTTCGGGGCTCGTGACTGTCGCGCTGACCGACAGAATGAGCTTGGACCCACGAGATTACCACAAAGCCTTCAAGCTCGAACAAAAGCTGGCTTATTGGAAAGCACCACAGTATTTAGAGCTTAACTTTTGTTGTCAATGTAGGTAATTCCTCTCTGAAGCTTACAAATGTTCCTATTGGAGAAACAACACAGTCTAAGGAAAAGAGAGAGAATTACCGTAATAAATGTAGTTACTTAAAAACTCAGCCTAAAACAGAAAAATATTATAATGGAATTATTACGATAAAGGAAATCGCGTAGCAACGGTAATTATAATATAAATATATTGTTTTAAATTTTTATTTATACTGACCTAAAATGTTTATATTAAAAGTTGTTTCGATCGTTTGTATGCAACTACATTTTATGAATTTTATCTTTAAGTAAGTTAATTTTTATTAGGAACTTTTTTTTACTGTTTAGACTGTTTATAATATGCATTAAAAAGGGGTTGCCAAACACCAAAGTATTTTCCTAAATAAATATTGTAGGCATATTCTTTTCGATCCACTGCTATTGCATGATTCTGTAAATAATACCAGAGCTCTACCATAATCCCTCGTAATTCTTAATGGAATCATGCAGGTGATCGCACAAACGTATTCTGATACTTTTGGCACTGTGGTAGCCAAACTACAAAAAATTTGGACGTTTTCAGAAAAGTACTTATTACCTATGATAATCAAAAAAACCTGTTTAGGACCTTGCTCCTCCTTTTTTCAGAGAGATATTACAATCCTTAGGATTTCAACTTTAGGTAATTTTAGGTATTAATTTTTAAAACTGAAAAGAATTTGTTACTGTAATCGATGGTTAAAATGTCAATTGACGTAAGGGACATACCAGTGGACACCAACCAACCAGGGAAAAACCCTTACGTCAATTGATATTTTAACTTATTCGTCATTGCAGTCATTGAAAAATATATTATTTCCTATCATGGTTTTGATAGTTATGAAGCCTTGAGTGTCTACCACGACCCGTTTTACACGAGCGTTTCTGCCACGCACCTGTAAAATGTGGAACTCTCTTCCACCCGACGTTTTCCCGCAGCGCTACTACATGGGATGCTTCAAAAAGAACGTGAAAAAGGTCCTCTTCCTCCACGGCCGGCAACACACAAACAATATCCCTGGTATGCACGTGTCTCTAGGCGACGGTGACTACTTGCCATCAGGTGGCCCGTCTGCCTGTTTGTCGTAGCCAATTTATATAAAAAAGGAGAAATTATAAGTACCTAATGGTTATTCATCATCATAGATATCTCCATTACCAGTGTCACAGTAGAAAATTTGGTCATTGACTAATTTTGGACGCTAAAATGTTGGGAATCGCAAGTAAACATAATCGCCTAATACTCGTAGCCTATTATCATTGGGCACATACAGACTCCGACCGCGTCTAATACGCAACATCGAATGGTTCGATAGCATTATTCGCTAATACGCTGATACCTTCAAAGGTACCCTCACGAGGGCGAAAAAAACGATGAATAGGGCTTATGGAATCTAATAAAGTGGGACATTCTTCGGAGAGCTCGCGCCGTCTCGGCTAATTTCGCATTACAGCTTATGGGAGATATTATTTACTCTTGGATAGCTTTTCCTTCAATATTATTAACCATACTACTTTAATTTCAAATATCCATATGTATTTGCTTTATCATCACTGTTGTAGTGTTGTTTTATATATATGTATAATAGATAGAGAGAGAATAACTCTCACGTTTACATCCCCGTGGGTGTAGACACCAGGGTAGGTACCTATGTAATTTCATAGTATTTTAAAGATAAAGATAAATTTATTTGTTGAAAGTAGGTGATATAAAGGTCTTAAAAATATAGTCCTGCTACTTTCTACCATTATTAGCATACGAATTTAAAGAAAATTACATTAATTTACATTATTTACAAAAACTCATTTAAATTATAGATTCATTTGTCAGCCAAAGAGTCGTTTAATCTTTTTTTAAATGATATTATATTTAATTGCCTTATAGATTTTGGTAATCTATTACAGATTCTTGAAGCCATTTTTATAGGACTATATTAAAATACCCTTCAGGACCTCTAACAGCAGAAATCGCATAGCGTCTGTGTGTATGACAATCTTGTATAGGTATGACAGAGATTATCTCACTTATAGAAGTTATTAAAATTTTGGTCAGACCATTGTATAAGAATCTAAGTTGGCGATACGAGTTCATTTAGTAGATTCATTTGAACCTAATTCAGTCTTATTATGAAGGAAGGTTGAAAATCCCATAAACAAAATATCACAGCGGAGAAGCATAGAATAAGCGAGGCAGAAGTCGGCAAAACAGAGTTAAAATGTATTCTGATAAGAAAATGTAGGATCCATCTAGCTTAGCAGAAGAGTTCTGTATTAGAGCTTTAATAAGTAAATATACATTAGTAAATAGCACAGCACTACATAACAGCCGCATTAGCAAACAGGCAACAAAGGGAGTGGCAGCATTTAGCAGGCGCCGCAATCGGCTTACAGGCCGCCCGGGCATTAAGCGCGCATCAAATATGCATGTGGCACTCAGCGGCACATACGTACGTACAGACCCCCCCCCCCCCTCCCCCCTCCCACGTCTTTAGGAGACATTACTGGATGCTGGGAAGAATTATTCAGCGCTGTTCGAGAGGCATAGCGGTGGAGATATATTACAATTTATTTGAAGGTAAGGAAGTAAAACTGGAGAAATGAAAGGTTTTTACTATAATGTTTGTTTGGTGAAAACACTTAGCAGTTTAGTTAAGAAAGGAAAGAAGAGAGTCGCGTGAGCATAGACTCACAAGCTTGATTATGTACAGCTTAATCAAATCGAAGTGTGAGGAATGACGTTGGGGACAACTAAATATGTTAAACGAAATCTTTAAAAAATCACTGAAGTGTAATATTCAGGTTTTTTAAGTTAAATGAGGCTTCAATCCTGTACATATTTACCATGGTGCGGTACATGAGTATGCGTCGTAAGCGGCTTGCGGTAATGGGCGGGGCGTGACGATTCTCCACTCACAGATTACGGGGCGTTTGTGCATACTTTATCAGTGGAGCCCGGCCCGGGACAAAGGAACTCGTCGAATTTGTTATACCGGCTTTGTTTTACCATCGTAGTCTGAATAAGGCCCAACGCACACTGCTGGAGTGACGGCGCGGCGTCTTTCTTCGACAAAAATTTAACAAAATCTTATCTATACTGAAATATGGTTAAAAACGAAATGACAATAGCAAGCGAATCGGCGCGGCAAAGCGGCTAGGGCGCGGCGCGGCTGCGGCTCTCGGCGGTGCGCGGCGACTCTAGGCGGCGCGCTCATATATGGTAACGAATCGCGCGGCGGCGTCTCCAGGCGCGGCCGCGCTACCGTACTAGCGCGCGTCGCACCTCCACTCCACTTCACTCCGCTGTGTGCGTTGGGCCTTATATGAAGCGTAAATTCATATTTTAGAACAAAATGTCTCGGGGCAGGAGTGTAGCGATTGAGAACTTGTGTCTCCTTATGAGGCTGGTTATAAAAATGTGAGCAAATATTGAGCCGTAAGCTGTCGGACTGCGATAGCTTTATTGGAATGGAAAAGGCTGGTCTCGAAAAGGCTGGTCGCGGTTTCAGATCCCGTTGTCGCTACAAATTTTCACGATCTTATTTTGAACTTGGAAATTTCTCGTTGCTAAACGAACTATCTAGCTGTGTGTGCGAGGGATTCGGAACTGATGTTGCAGGTATAAGGTGAAGAAATAATAATAGGCATTAGACTGGACTATGTATGAATTTTGTTCTTCTATGATCGGAGAACCTAGCACTACAGGACAAAAATAAGAACAAATAATAACGTGACGGAAATTAATACATGCTAATGTATCAGATATACCTAAATAACATTACATTTATAAATTAACAACATTATGACTTTGACACTATCATTCTGTGACATGGCCACGACATATACGGAGTTAATCAGCCAATCAAATTACGCATAAACATTGTAGTTGGTTAGATAAACATCACTACCCCTTGTTCAAATTTACATGAGGAGCGCGTCGCGTCAGAAACAGCTTTAAAATAAAAAGCTCCCATAATGGCTTTATAAATAGATTTCCAAAGTATTTTCTATTAAATAAACTTCCATTTGACGTGGTGTAACGGCGATGTGCTCGTATGAATAAATCATATCAAATAACTATCAGGGGAGATCCTAGGCATTCTTTCCCGTTTACATAAAAAACATTACCTTTAGGGTTGAGGCCTATTTGTGCAGATTTTTGTTCATATGATTTTTTAATGATTATCCTACTTTGGATTTTTAGAGATTGTTTTTCGAAAGGACATATTTTATGATCAGGCAAGAATTATGAGAAGATTTTATTTTATTCGATTCGTTAGATCTTAATTCACTGGTATGCTTTCTATGTCCGAGTTGAAAGCTTTAGCAAGCTATGGCGGGGGGCATTTTAAATCTCATTCAGCCGTTATTAAAAATAAGAAAAAAGTTCGTCCAGCCGTATCGCCCGCCTGTCTAATACACTTGTCTTTTATAGAGGTAAGTAATATAGGGTATCATCAAGTAGTAGTATGAAAGCAAGTCTTAAAATAAACCAGAGGCCTTTAAAGGTATCCGAAA
The DNA here is from genome assembly GCA_947369225.1 of Hofmannophila pseudospretella. NCBI lineage: Eukaryota > Metazoa > Arthropoda > Insecta > Lepidoptera > Oecophoridae > Hofmannophila > Hofmannophila pseudospretella. Next base: position 7,011,517 of record OX376330.1, on the reverse strand, counting down.
ATCATTTACAGGTACGTAAACACATGAGCTTTTCATCACGTGACGTGTTCAGAGCACATTGAATTTCTCACGTAGTATTTGGCGCGACGAGCGGAATCCCCCAGGTGCGTCGGAGCGTCGAACTCCTATAGAGCCTAGACGTAAGCCTCTCAGCACGCGAGCCCGCGTGATTGGATCGAGATGGTGACTACTACCATCTCTGTATGAGCGGGAATGAGATCTAATCGCATTTTTTAAGTTTTGCAAAACTGTCAACATTTTAAGAATACCCTGCCAGAGGCTGCACCTCTGGCTAGCGCCGCCGATGATGGTCGAATTGCCATCGCTGTGAAATCAATCTTATTATCAGCTAAGAAATAAGAAGAATAAGTTTATTTGTGACACGACCTTTAAAACGCATCCACATCAGGAACCAGCACTGTGTTGACAATTATAGTGACGTATGTGATTAAATAGATAACTCTAAGGAATATACGAGTAGGTATGCCTACTTACTGGAGCTACTTATTTTAAATTTGTTTAATTAAATTGAAATTGAAATCGTTTATTTAGCGCTGTAAACACCAGAATACAGAATACAGAAGTATACAAAGTTTAATACATGCAGCACAGAACATGGTTACTACTTTTATGGTGATAATTTCGGCAAAAGGACATTCAACGTCTTCATTCTTTTAGCCAATGAACTGATTAGTCTCGAGAGGTAAAGTATAATACATGGGACAATTTAAAGTAGGTAGCTAGTAAATTATTGTATTCGTTCAATCAGTTTTTTATAATAACAATTTACAAAAGCACGAACCCATCATTAGTCGCAGTCGCAGTAGACGGGAGCGTGGCTGTGACGTAACAGTGCATTATGTCGACGTCAGGCTGACGTCAGACCGACTCTCTAATTATCGGTCTGCAGCTGACATCTTGACAGTATTAAAAACATTTCTAAAATTTGAAGTCAGCAACAAAGTCCTATCCTAATCGTTGGCTCTACACTTTCTTTCTGTACATCTTTTTCGAGTTAAACACACCGAATCTGTACTTTATCAACTATTAGATAAGTTTGTGCAGCATAAACGGCTTTTAAACCTATACGTCGGGAAATGTCAAAGTCGTACAATGTCAAGACTCCAATCGGAATTTAATAAATGACAGTAAATTGGTGCTGTACGTAGATTTGCACAATGTCACTCTTTTTTTAAGCAAATTCATTATTGAGAAATACGACTAAAAAGAAGAATTCTCTGGCTTCTTTCAAATATTTTAATTATTAGCATTTCTTTCTTTGTTATTAATCGGTACCAGAGTTTTATATCTTAACCACTTTGTTTGACCATAACCACGCAATACAGTATTTAGTTACAGAGTTTATGTTAACATTTCAATGCTCAGTTAAAACAGCGTAACAACATTAAAAATGCGCATTTTTACTGGAAAATTACATCTTTGTCCACTAAATAATTGCTTTGCGGTAGTCTTTATTGTTTCTTGCGCAAATATGAATGCACAATGAGATTATGCGTCGTTAGTTACAGCGATTTAAAACATTTACATAAGTAATAAATTCATAAATAAATGTCTGTCCAAGAAAACTATTTTTAATGTTTATGTTGGTTTACGTAATATTATCATCATTATTGCTGCTCTCCGTTTAAGATTAGATATTTTTTTCCGTGACCATAATAATTTTTTTTGTAAAAATTACTGATCAATTTTTTTTCTCTCTGGATACGTCAAAATGGAACCACGTGGTCTGAGAACGCTCCCTACGACAATTTAGTAACAAACTATAAATTAGTCATATATTTACGTGTTATTTTGTAAAATACGGAAACTAAGCATTCGAGGTTCACGCGCACGAGTCTTGGGGAAAGCCTATACAAGTTTATAAAACAGTTTGCTAAGGAGCAGGGAGCAAGGGATTAGAAAATCTTTTCAGACGTGGGGGAAATTTCCATGAATATTTTTAGTGATTCATTTTAGTTAGCAGATTGACGCTTATAGGGGCGTATAGGGATCTATGCATTTATTTTATTTACAACACACATACTTACATGAAAAAAAATATGTTTTTATTAATAAGTAAGTAGTTGACGTAATTACGTTTATCATTCGTCTTTTTTGTCTCTACATTCTTTTTTGTCTCTACCTTCATTACTGTACAGAAAATCTAGCTATAGGGTATATACGGGATACTGTCCCATCTGACCACTCTGAATGAGACAAATTGCTCCGGCACATTCAAATAAAAAATTATAAACTTACTTTTCACAGACAACTTTGAACTCTATGCTACTGTGAAAAGGAAAATTGCGATTTCCAATTGAATATTGCATGTAGTAGCAAGAAAAGGGTAGTGTCGATCAGTTGAAGTGAGTCTCGATTTGTCGCCCGCCGCCCCGGGGCGCTAATCTAGTTGTCGCCCCCGCTATACAGTTAAAATCGCAAGGCTAATAAAATATTTTGACCCCTTTATGAGATGAATACGCCCACTGAGAGGTACAGTCGACGACTAAATCTTTTGAATTTGTTGTTAATGTTACCTACTTTGTAATTGTTGCCTATTTGAAAAAAATGATTGTTATGTTAAATCTCTACAGTTGTAATGGACTGTCGTCGGCCGACGCCCAACTTGGGCACCGGCCGCTTATTGCAAAATTAGATTAGATGAATAATTTGATGTAGGTGTTGTAGGTTTAAAATTTACGCTAGAAACCCAATCTTGATGAGCGAAATTGGTTGTGGTGTGGCACTACCGTCTATACTGGGCCCTTTAGCTATTATATATAAACGTCTCATTGTAGGGGCGTCACAGGCCATTTTGGCACTAAGAGCCTCCTACACAAGATGAAACATGGCAATCCCACCTGTAGAGCCTGTGGTGACACCGTTGAGTCAATGGAACACTTGCTGTGCGAATTTGACTCGCTGGCTGGAGGGCGTATGAGTCTTCTGGGGGTAGCCTACCCGAAACCAGAAGACTATAGGCTCCTTTCTGTAAGCTGTACAGCGTCCTTGATGCCAAGCATCTTTAAGGAACAGGAAGGAGACAAAGGTAAGCGGTGAGCACAAAAAATCCCTGAGGGTCAAAGTGCCGCTGGGGTTATCCCTGGCCCCCTGTCATTAGATAAGATAAGATCTCTAAACGGAACGTCCCGTTCACTCTTACACAATCTAGTATATGAGTGAGTGCGATTGAGGTATAGCTTTAGATTTAGCGGCCTCATCGGAATTGAAGCCATTATTTTATGAAAATATGTTGTTGTGTCTTCTTTGAGGCATCACATATTCTTTGAGGCATCACATATTCGGGACAAATATTTTTGCTTTGAAAGCGTTTTGGAAATGGATGTACAGAGGGTCGCTACGAAACTATTCGGATGCGACAATAATTGAAATTTGTGCCCGGAGGCATTCATGGCAAATAACTTTATTCACCATTTAACTTCCAATTTGACTGGAGCGTGTTTTGCACGTCCTCGTAGCTTCGGAGAAGAAATATGAGATAGATATACATACATGCAAGATACAGATACATGTAAGATTAATTAATTTTAATTCAAACTTATAGTTGTAATAAGGACATCTAATGAAGTCAAAATCTAATTACATCTAGCTAGACAAGGTTGTCAATTATTATTTTCATCCATGGGTTGTCAAGTAAGTATATTTTTATTAAGTACATTTATGAAAGCCGAGTGAAGTAATTATTTGTTTTTAACTTACAATAGTTTTCAAGGAACACAAATTGCTCTGTTTCATGTTCGGATCAATCAAATGCCTTGGTTATTTACTCGGTAAAACTTCTGGATAATGAGGTTTAATTACAAGAAGGTATAATATAGTACAATGTGAAGTGTAAGGTATAGAAGAAGTACACCAACATACTAATATAATGTTAGTGCTTATAACACGAAACTGAATTCAATCGACTATTTAGGTTTAATAGTACCAAAATAATAACCGCAAAATAGATAAGTCATCATCATCATCATTAGCTTAAAAATTTAATTAAATCTACACAGTTCTGGACCGTTCGTTAAGTCAATAAAAATATATAACAAAATTTCAAAATTTATCGACATCGAATTAAAAGACTCGATATTCAATAAAAGATTAAAGATGTATCTTCTTAACAAATGTTTCTATTTGTTTAGTTTCTAGTTTTTTGATGATAAAACCAAACTTAACTACTTAACTATAAAATCAATTATGTATAACTTATAATGACATTTAATTCAATTTATCTCGTTAGCATTTATTACTATTATAAAATATTATAATCTCTTATTTAATATTGCGGTGCCCTACTCACGGTTTCATGTATGACCAGATAATTTACATTTTTAAGATCAATTGTAACAGATGAAAAGCAATAAATGGTATGAGTATGAGTATTAATATCACTACTTTTGGGGCACAGGCCTCCCCTTGCACAAAGGGGTATACCCTTGCACAAGGGGGTATGAGCCATGATCCACTGAACGGTCCCAGTGCTGATTGGTGGATTTCACACGCCATTGGAATTTTTTTTATTTCCTCAGACATGTAGGTTTCCTCACGATGTTTTCCTTCACCGTTAGAGCAGTCGGTAAATGTACATGTACAAATGACCTCCCACATGGGAGTCCGGCGTCCTAGCCACTAGGCCACCGACGCTAGATAAGTATATTTTAGAAACTTTAACAAGGAAATGTTAATGATAATGTTACTGAATACGGTATTAACCAAAAAAAATTATTGCATCAATCAACATGCATAACTAACTAAATTTAGTTTTTCGATATCTCAACTAACATCAGAGATATTAATGGTTAAAGTTAGTATTGGACAGATTAACTGTCCCTTTCTAGCAATACAGTTCTTTATATGCAGCCAGGACCTGCTTATTGCCGTTTCTTTCTACCGTTCTAATTTTTGATTACCTGTAGTTATTTTATTTTTCAACGAGTTTTAATTGTTTTCACATTTGACCATTAATTTATGACTATCTCTTAATTTTTAAGAAATGCATTTAATATTTGATACTTGGAAACTACCCGACGAAACGGAGACGACACGGCGTCGATTATGGAATTATTATGAAAGAAGTTCAAATCTCAAGCTGTTCTGAGTACTCAGAGGCTCGTGCCAGTAATTACGCCTGGCTTCAAACTTCGACATTATCACCTCTCCTGGGAAAAATGTGCTGCCAAGGTTAAGTGTCGATATCGATGGAAGAAAACTGCAGACACATCTCTGATCAGAGAGCAGATAGAATAACTTTTACAATTACCTACTGGTTTTGAAATAGTCAAATATTATGGCAACGTAGATAATCTGGACATTAATAGAAATCCTCATACAAAACAGGGACAATGTTGCCATTTAAGACTTGTTAATACAAGGATTGTTGTTTCGTGAAATAGGGCCTGATCGACTGGTATTGAGCAAAGTAACAGATTTGAATGCTGAAATGTATAGTGAATACACCGATGTATGAATACTTTATATAATTTGCATAGTAAAAGGAAATAAAAAAGCTTTTAACTTGGTTTGCTAACTACTTTTAGTTGGAGAGGCACCTCAAGAAGAAGTGGAAAAACTTGTTTAAAGTTTGGACTCACGACTATGCCGAATTTCTAATTTGATTACTGCTGCTTTCTTTTCTTATCTGCGTATCAACGAATATAAATAAATATCGATAATTTTAAAAGCTATATGGCACTTCCCTAACGCTACAATACAAGGCTTAATAAAAATATTAGCCGGGCAGGGCGTCAAAGAACCAGCCTTAATTTAATTATCTCCACCTTTTAATAATAAACTGGGCTTCCCTGGAGGGCTGAATAACAATTAGTTACTAAGAAATCAGCCCCGTTTATTGCTGTTATTATGTTTAAAGAATATTACATCTTGATTGCGAAATTGTTTATTGTTTATTAAGTAGTTGAAAAGTTTTGTAATATTTTTAATAAAAAGGTAGACGCATCTTTATAAAACTGTCTAACGCCGATTACAATTTGAGAAATGGATTTTTGAGCATAGAATATAATCTTAAAACTTTTCAATAAAGGACCTTCAAATTAAATATTCAACAGTATCACTGTAATCCCATATATTATCATCACAATATAAATTACAAAAATCAAATCATAACCTTTTCTTAACTTCTAAAAAATAGATGTACGCAACGTACTGGGAAAAATAGTACCTATTTCCTAGTTTTAACTACAAAAAGTAACTGATTTCTGCCACTGTAGAAACTGACGTTCATAGGAATGAGCATTTTTTAATAATATTTTTGAATAGCTCTAAGGGATAACTACTGTTTTATTTTCTACTCGCTAATAACCTTTAGGTTGTTTAATGGATCGCTGCAGGCAACAAAGTGCATTAGTATATACTCGTATGTATTTCGTAAAATTTAATATACCTGGTGCATCAATGGTAGGTAACGTGACACTATAATGCATGCCTGAAGCACACACACACACTCACACATCCTTTGTTTTGTCTGGTATTGCGTAAACAAACGTAGGTATTCAAAACATTTGAAATCAAAAATGTAAGATAAGCACCGTTAAGATTAATTTGTCGAAATAAATATCTTAATATTTTCACAATTCATTGATAATTTTGAAAGAAATGACGCCATCCGTTCGTTCTTCCATTTTTGTAAAAGTAAGTTTCTGAATAAAAAGATTTTATTCTAATTATTTTATTGTATTTAACTGGCCATACGATACAGAAAAAATATGTGATCGCTGTTGATAAATAAAAGAAAAAAGTTATTTGTTTTTAAAACTAGATGGCTTTTCTCATTATTTTTCTAACTCTATTGACCAGTGTTCGAAATGATAGAAAAAGACTTTATTTTGTTTTAAGGAACATTCAGCTACTTTTGAAAGTGCATGGGATATATTGTGTGTATATAGTGATTGCTGTTACGATAAAATTAAATATTCAATTTCTTTATGAATAAATGAAATGGCTATTCACATTATTTTTTTGAGATTAATTGGCTAACTGTTTTAATAAAAAAAGAGAATATTTACAGATTTTAGTATATTTCCGAATTTTACGTTATCGTTACGTTGAATAAACGATTTCATAAATATATTTAAACATAAGCAATCATGCTTTTATTGGTGTAACTAAATGCCAACGGAACTTTACTCAATAATGCTAACGTCATTTTGACACCCCTACAACACTGCCATGTTAGTTTTACACATGTTAAACTATTAATAAAGTCTCTACCCCTATAGTTTTGTGATAGGAAATTGAGTAGGTGGTATTTTTGATGGAGGCAAATACAACATTGTAACTTGGATACAAATTTGTCAGAGTTCATACATTATGTTTGTATGTTCGGGGGTGAGCCACTTTGCAGCTTGCCACTGCTTCCGGAACAGTGTGAATACTGTCACCTTGCATGTTTTCTGGTTTCTATAGAGATCAACGGACTTTACTTTTTATTGTTCTTTTTTCAAATGCAAAACATCACGGTAAGTATTTTTATTACTAAGTACTTTACAGTACTCGTATTTGAAGTGAGGTTTTGGAGGTTCGATTCAAACCCACTGACTTCAAAACTGAGTTGCCTCTATACTTTATAATTTGAAAAGTATGCCCTATGGTATAGAGTGGCAAAATTTTCCAAGTGTGCGGGGATAATTGTAATTCTTATCTTAGTGGTCTGCTGCCATCAAAAACGCAAAAACTGGTTTTCTGACACACTTACCTATTTACATATTTATTTAAGGTAGATAGTTTTACAAAGTTCTCGTAAGGCGGCGGCGTGGCGCTATTATTTGCAAATGGATTTTTAAAAATCTTTCAATTGATTTCACCTTGCGGGCTACCAAAAACGTCTATGCGATCGACGTCTTGGCCAACCCTGCTAAATGTTATGGTACCAGATAAATCAGAGACCTCTACATAAACGCAGGTTATGTATATTTATATTTTATAGCTAACAAATTACGTTTGCCTTTGCACCGTCAATGCACTACCTACGTCTACGATTACAAAGCCAAGGTAAATGTCACATGCAAAAAGAACAATGACGGGTAATCATACGTAATTCACTTCCACGTTTCATGCTATTGCTATACCATTGCGATAAGTCTAGGACAGGGATGTAACTATTTCGAAAGTCCAGATACTATTTCAATTATGGATTTTATAAGGTCATTCTAGCCATGAAGTAAGGAACGCGCGCACCCCGTCATCCAAGATGCTATAGCTATACACTTTAAAACATTAGGTAGGTAGGTATTTTGTTCTTTCGGCTATCTACCTAGAGACTTTATTTTCTTTAAAAAACATATTTTGTACTGTACTAATTCTTTATGTAATACCTGCTCGAAAATTATCCTTTTATTTGACTGTTAACTGTAAGCACTTTAAATTTGAAAATCATGAAACTGAATTTATTTTTTTATCTTGAAAGATAAATTCTGGCGAATACCAATCCGGAAAAAATTCTAATACCTTAAAATTATTGCCTGTTAGAAGAACCGTTATTTCGACTTCTGTTGAAAGTACAACACCCAAGTATAATTACCCATATTTTCTAATTTATTTTTAATACCCAAGACAAGTGCATAGATCATACTTAAATGTAAAAAGAAGCATGTTGTCATATGGTATATATAGCACAACCCACGACATAGACAACTTCAAAGAGTGCCGGCGCAAGTGGTACTGAACTGACCACTCTTTAGTTCGCTACTTTCGATTTCCGGTCCGCCTACAATGTGAAGGGTGACTATGATTCCATTAATTTCCATTGATCGAGGTATCAGCTGTATAATGGTAAAGACATCTCAAGACAAAGCAGTTGGATTATTAATCTATTACTATACTGCATTTTTTTTTAAAGAAATATGATGGCCTAAATAGAAACACTTTATTGTACACAAATATAGGAAAAGTAAAAACTGCAGGAATAGTAGCACGATATGTACAAAGGCGGTCCTTATCGATTAAAGCGATCTCTTCCAGGCAACCTCTGAAGTTGTTCTTTCATGTTCAATTAGACCATTTGTGTACAATATAGTGTTTCTATCTATCTAACATTAAAGAGATTAAATAACAAAGAGACAGAGATTAGATTAGATTTATTATTTATTAACATAGAGATTAATAAACTATTCTTATTCTTATTAGCGGCAGTGTAGTGTGAAGATATGAAAAAGGTACGTGTCGTTTTAGGCCATGTTGTGTTTACACTTAACAATTTTTCCTCAAAACACTACCGGACTAGCAATTGAAGGTTTTAGAAGGCTTAAAATAACGTAATGTCCTATTTTGAAATAGATATAGCCACTCTACTCGTAAGTCGCGAGGGATTTAAGACTATAACAGATATAATAATATCTTGAACGTGTCCAGTCGCAAGATTTATAAAGCCATTTCGATCTCAAAGTGGACTTTAATGCCGAGAAATAAAACCGCTACTTATTGCTGTGATTCAATCAAAGTTGGCTAAGCGAAGTCCATTTGTTGCTGTTGACATGTCGTTTCACTGAGTATCTTTGAAAGCATTTTGTTTGAAGAATGAGAACGTTTCTGCGGTACCTTACATACATACGAGTATATAGGCAATTTTACTTCAAAATTCTAAGCTATATAAATAACTTGTTACTGATATTCTCGGTGTCGAATCGACACTAATTTTGTTAATAAATGGTAACTACCTTGTATTATAAATATACGGCTTTATTTTGCTGACATTAGGATATCGCCAATAATTCATCATCAGTCATCAGCAGCCTACTCTAGTCCACTGCTGGACATAGGCCTCTCCCAGGGCGCGCCATTGAGCCCGATCTTCGGCTCTTCTCATCCAGTCGCTGCCAGCCACCTTGCGCAGATCGTCGCTCCATCTAGCAGAGGGGCGACCACACTACGTTTGCCCAAACGCGGTCTCCACTCCAGAACTCGTCTCCCCCAGCGGTTGTCGGTTCTGCGACAGATGTGACCGGCCCACTGCCACTTCAGCTTGCTAATCTTATGAGCTATGTCGATAACGTTTGTTCTATGCCGGATCTCCTCATTTCGGATTCGATCCAGCAGAGATACTCCGAGCATAGCTTTTTCCATAGCACGCTGAGCGACTTTCAATTTGTCAACCAGTCGCTCCGTCAGTGTCCACGTTTCGGCTCCGTAAGTCATTACTGGTAGGACGCAGTGGTTAAAGACTCTTGTCTTTAGACATTGATGTATAGGCGACGAGAAGATGTCTTCATCCGCCCATATCGCCAATAATTGATTATGTTTAATTCACCGAAATTTATTTATGATAAAACAAACATGTGCTTTGGCGTTACGCTTGTACCTAGGTACTTATACTTTACTTTGCATAGTTTATTAGGTACGTAACTATGATAATGAGTAACACATTATCAGAGAGATTTTCTATAACTACCTTATACATATATAGGCAGTTCCTCTAAATGATGCCTTTGCCTTTTGTCTCCTATAGAATGAAACACGTAATTTTTTTATGAAACATAATTGTACATTATGAAACAGGAGTTTCTCCCGCGCTTTTGTGGCAGCGTCAGATTTGTTTCGTTTTGTCTTGCAAATTGTTTTATAGTAGTGCTTTTCTAGTACGAATGGTGTTTCTTGCTCGAAGAACTTCAACAAGATGTGAATAATGTGTGGGACAGTGAAGTAAAGTCAAATAAGACGCTGTAGCCCGATCCGTACTTGGCTGGATTTTGAAGAGCCATACTGCGTCCGGGACGCCTTTTTCTTTAGTTCATATGGTGCAGAAACATGGAAGATTATCCCAGATAGTATTGAAATGTGTCTAAACAGCATTTTAATAAAGACTTGAAAGAGTTGTTTACTTCAGACATGGCTGTATGGGTTCAGTTCCCTTTGCCTTAAAAAAATATCAATTACTATGAAACACGTCAAAATACTGCCTTGACATAATATGCGATAATCATCGTTCATTGGCTACATTAGTAACATCACGAGCGCCCCGCTGATTGCCATCAAACGTTTTGATGGTTTCATCAACAACAGATGTTCGGTTTCGATTAATCGGAATGATATTGAACTTTTTGTGTGGTCGATATTATTTATAATGGAACTCAAACAGCACCCTATATACAACCGTATTGAGCTTTCGCTTGAAGCTGTGGTGTGCTTGGAGTATATCTATAAGAATCAAATCCGAAATTAGGACGTCTCCGTCAGAAAATCAAAACCGACATAGCCCATAGGATTAGAAACGTCGACAGGTGGTAGTACGTTAGTCACATCTACCACAGAATATCGGTTACCTATACCATATCGGTTTGTTTGGAGTAGACGTGTTCATGACTGCAGACCGCAATTAGTTAAATGTTTAATAATAATATAATATAAACCTTTATTGCTGTTCTTTTACATGCTTTCTTATACCTATACAATATTTTAAAATAATGATTTAGGTAATCGGTGTCCGGATTATCTTCCGTCCTCTATAACAGCTTGTCTTCCGACATAGGCCTCCTCTAATGACTTCCATTCTTTCCGATGTTTTGCCCGTCTAGTCCATAGCTATATGGACTAGACGGGCAAAAGATCGAAAAGCCTACCTTTCGTATACCTACTTTAAATCGTTTTCCCACCTTTATTTAAATGTTTATTAAGTAACAATTGCTCGCGAAGTTACCTTTATTTTAAAGTGTTAGTTTTGCCTAAGGGCTCAGTATATTATATGACCTGACACTCGATGAGATAATGTGGCCATTAATACACGTGGTATGCACGATAATTTACGTAACACCAGTGAAAGATAATTTACCTAAGATTGACACTGAAAGAGTTTAATTATTATTTTTGATTATTATTTTTTGGCATGTTTATTTTTTTGTATTCTAACACAATGTATGATTGTTTATGAATAAATGATATGATATGATAAGTAAATGAAATAAAAATTTAATTCAATAAATAAATTCTAAATTCAGTTCTATGATCCTGAAAAATTGTGTAAGAGATACTCGTCTACGTAAATACATATCTACTGAGAACGAACTGTTTTAATTAACTACAGTAAGGTTGTTATTACACAAATCGTCAACAATTATACTGTAACAACGAGTGGAATGTCGCAGTTATTATCGCACGTGTGTCCGGGCGGTAGAAATGGCGCCCCTGAATACCTCCCCTGATTTACCCTCATTACGGCCAATTATGGAACGCAATTTTAGCAGCGGGAACCTGGTGACATACAACACATATTACGTAATAATTACATTTAATTTGTGGAATAATGGAGGAATATTGATACCGAGTATTTGTAAACAAGTTAGGAATTGAAACAAAATGAAAATTGCAGAAATATCACAGTAGACAAATATCGACAAAAATGGCGGATATCGAAGGAGAAGACTTTTTGCTGTCCTCGCATTATCACCATCGATATTTATTGAGTCCTAGCGATCGACATGCAACGAGTGGTCCTTAGCAGTCGATATTTTACGTGATATTCATAGTCAACATAAGAGACGGGATATTTATCGAGTTTCGATATTATATCCCGTTTTTAAGAATTCGCCTCATCTGCAACGCTAACCACAAACAATATGGCTTTCTTTTTTTTACAGTTTTCAGGCTCATGCTTTATTCTAACGAAGTAAGCAAGTCTAAGGCACAAGTCATACACAGGAGGACGTAGGCACGGGCGGCGCACGGACGCGACGATCGAATTTTGAATTGCATTCTTATAATTCCTATTGATTGGGGTAAGGGGGCAAAATATTTAGAAGCGGCGCGGAAGAGGCGCTGACATTCTTTTGCTGATAATCAAAAGTGAACTTTATCTGCTTTGCATACAGTTCAACATTCGATCATCGTGTGGTCCAACCGCACCTCGTTCGCACCCGACGTCTCTTCAATGTGGCTTGCGGTTCTGAACCCGCCGCAAAATAGTTGGTCAAATTAATCCATTAACTCATTGTGTGTGTGTGTGTGTTGTCATCCTATGGTACCCTGGACCTCCAGGCCCTCATTACCTACTGAGGGCCTCCACGAGACGAGATCTCTCCACACCACTCTATCTTGTGCCACCTTCTTTGCTTCGCTCCAGCCAGCTCCAGCTCAGCCTTGCTGCCTTCAGTTCACGGTCGACAGTCCGCACCACGTGTGTACAGGACGGCCAGGTTTTCTCATTATCTTATTAATGGAAGTTAACTCTTATCTCAGCACCAATCAACAAACAGCATTAACACAGCAAGCGCCATATTCATTAGTACTACAGCAACATAAGGCGGTGCACACGAGCGGTGCGGCACGCGTGTGCGCAGATTTATCAGCCGCAATTAAAAGGCGGCGCATTACCGTATGAATGCGTGACGGGTGCGCGCGCAGCTGTCGTGTCGCGTGTACTGTGCTCTATGATAGTTAATCGTTTAAGAAAAAAAATACTAACCCTTGATCTAAGAATACTCTCAACAAAATTCTCTAATAAATAATAAAAACCGGACCCAAATCGGATCACCGTTATTAAGTTATGATGCCACAGACAAACAGACAAACTTATAACACGCCCTCCCTCGATGGGTCGGGGGTTAAAAAGTACTTCGCCCTTACCATGCGCAGCGAAACCAAACAGTCAACAGACTCATAAATATTCGTAAGTAGGTATATAGGTAATTTAATTCCAAAAAAGATGATTATTATGGCAGAAAATGCCATATAATATTTTGTACGAATATGATGTCTATTCAAGACGTCTATGACGTTTTGTCTTGCAATTAGACGTCTTATAATTCTAATCTTCCTACTTGAAACAAAGTTCGTTAGTTCGTTTTGTTTTTGTAGCCATTTGAACTCAAGCACATTCAAGTCAAGAACCTGGAACGGCAACACAGTGATGGTGTGAAGTTGTCTATGATAATGCCAGAAAGTTGTCAATAATTTCAGTAGGTATGTTAGTCTGAAGATTTACCCTGCAGCTATAATTTTCTAAATAAATATCACTTATTTTTGATTGAGTGTAAACTTTAGCTAGATGCTAATGTATACCACCTGTCAAATTTCATGGTATACAGCTAGAAGTCGATACAAAGGTATTTAAGAATACTGTATTGGAAAAAACCACAAATAAATAAAATATTAATATTATAACTTTATAAGTGATTTTAACAACAAGTACATCCGTGGCAAGTTATTTAACAACGCTTCAAACAACCCTCGAAAAATGTCAATGAAAAACATCTATCGAAGCAAATAAAATTGTCGATAATAAACATTATTATAAAAAGTATCAAAACTACTGTTTCACATTACTTTAAATCGCGTGCCGTATCGTGATTGTCTAAACGACGACAGATGTGTGCCGGAATGTAATTGTTTGCCGTAACTTTACAAGCGGACTACATTTTATATCATTCGCGTTTGGCAACCGGCTCCGCTACGAAACAACCCTAATGTCGAGGATACATTCACCTCGTCAGATGTTCAATGGGGCGAGCTTGGGGTCGGAAGTAAACTTTTTACTGTGAAAGTTTGATTTTTTTTCTAATTTGATTTAATGTTGTTTTTTGCTACAGACCCCTAATTTTTTTTTGTAATTCTTATAAAGAAACAACGCAAAAATACACCATAAAAACACGGGTAGATTATTGTACTTACATATAGAAAGCCAGTAAAATTAATTTTGTTTTTAATTTTGTTGTTAATAGTGTATGGTCTGCTTTATAAACATTTTATAATTTTAATTTATTTTATTTTATATGTATGGTATTACTCGTATTTATAATAATGACCACTTGATTTACAAACAAATGTGATCGCCACCGGAGAAAAAGAAATACTTAAGTAATTTGATTTATTTTTCAGTAGGTACATATGGCTTTTACTTGAACTTTTTTCATTTCTATTGCCAGCATCAATAAAGACAGGAGAAAGAAGGTTGTTATTGTTATGGAACTATTTTTTAACTGAAATTACATAATCTTTTCATAATTATGTTTTCTTGCTTGAGTACAGCGGAAGGCACATCAAGCTATACTGTATGGAACAATTTTTGTTATAATTCCTTGACAATCATTATGAATGTGTGAAATAAAAACGACAACGTACTAAAGGGTATAGCTTGATGTTTTGTCCACTGTACATCTTGAGCCGCGTCCGTTGCTAATTTAATCAATTTTGAACTATTCAATAGTTCATTAAAAGTTTTTTAATTTTGTTTTACATTGGTTTTATGTTTATTTTAATTAAATTATAATATTGTTTTAACATTTTAAACTATAAAGAGGTATTTACGAATACTTAGTCTTATGTTTTGATAGAGAAAAATTAACAACAAAAAATAACAACTTGATTGAGACACTCAAATATAAAATACTTATCAGGAAAAAATAATGATAACGTTATCATTAAAAATACTCGTATCAACAACTTAACTCGACAGGTGGTCTGTGAGTAGTAGTGTGGAGGAAGATGGATATAGATTGAGTAATTTATGTGTTACTTACTAGATAGCAGATAAATACTTATGGAAATATGAATTTTTGACTTTTGTTACATACAAATATACTTTATTGCACACCCGGGACAAAAACAAAACATACAACATAAAGAAAGGTACAATACAATGTGCAGAAGGCGGCCTTATAGCGTGATAGAAAAACATACATACTTACATACATATTAAAAATTTGTGTCCATTGTAACAACAAACATAATTTTACTTTTTAACCGGCTTCAAAAATGGTAGGTTGTATGTATTTATATACATAATATATGTTCGTGATTTATTCAAAAACTACTGTACCTATTCAGTTGATTCTTTCACACATGTGATCTTCGATCTTCATATTCCTGAGAAAGTTTTAGCACTAACGCATGGCGTTGCTTGCAAGAGAAGGGTCGCTTACTTTTTATTAGACGGTCCATATTTTCTTGAAATTATGTTTCATACAAACAAACAAATTAAAAATATATTATTGTTTAGATTTGAATGGGGACTAGCTGTATCTTGCAATAGGAATATATGCAGCGACTGGACAATCACTACACACTATAATTTTTTTTTAGTTTTGGTTTAAAATCAAATAACTGAATGGAATATTTAATATTTATCTCTGTAGGTACATAATTGTGGTATCCACACAAACATATCAGTTATGCTACACACCTTTTATACATATTTTATTTTTTCGTTTATTAAGTATTTTTTGTATTTTGTCTATGTGTGTAATAAAGAATCAAAAACACATTTAAAAGACTTATTATAAAGCAGACTTAACATGATTTCACGTACCTAAACTCTACTGATTTCAATAACCATCTCACTCATATTCATAATTATTATGCAATGAGGAGATTCGTTCTCTCGGCGTGAAAATAAACTCAATATCAATTAGTTTCTAATGCCTACTACTATTTTCTCCATAAATGGGCTGAAAATCAAGACGATAAAATTTTTCTCTATATATTTTTTTACCTATGTGTGAGTTTTGGACACGCAAATTATTCACAATAAAATTAAGTCTGTTCCTATGAAATACTTACTAAATGACTGTAGGTTTCCCCTAATAACACTGCCTGCACCTTCCAGCAAGTACCCCTACATCTACGTAAGCACGCAAGTGGTATCCCGGTATCGTTCCCCTCAAGAAGCAGGTCAAGGCGCCGCCACCTGTTGCGCCCTCCTTGTGCGAACCTGGTTAATGACTCAAGGAAATTAGGGGAGCAAGTTTGTATGCACGGTGCGTGACAAGTGATTTGAGAAAGTTATGTAGATAATAAAATAATGGATGATTATAAAGAAATTAATTTACGATTTGATTTATAGCGATATAGCAAAGCGGTTATGTTTGTTTGTGTATGATTTGTGATGAGGAATGGACCTAGGTATGCTAATGGCGGAATGTAAGAAGATGCTAGAATGTGAGGAATGGAAAAGGTTGTTGAGTACAATATGATGTAGGTATGTATGTATGGTCGTAAGTATGTATCGACGATGATATAGACGGTAAACACACATAATTTTATATTTTTAAGTAATACTGTATACCTATAGCACCCTATACCTAGTTTGTTAATGATACAACGAGAAGAATATGTAAAACAAATTCTGTAATCTGTATTCTGGTGTTTACAGCGCTAAATAAACGATTTCAATTTCAATTTATTTCAATTTCAACAATTTGTGTGAAAACCGAATCGTAATGGAAATAAGAGGATGCCTGTACCTGAAGGTGGATAAACGGCTAATTTGGATGGATGAGGGGAACAGTACGTCTACAATTTTCATTAAACAAATGTATGTGAAAGTAATATAGGTCGCCGAAGCTATATTATGTACACCACTTAGACTCCTCAAGCAAATAATGGTTGTAATGTCATGCATGTGGGGCTTGGGGCTTGAATGTCACAAATAATTCAAGGGGATGCACCACAGACATATTACATTACGTCACAGAAAATCTGCAGATAATGCTAATGGGAAAATTTACCGCGTAACGTAAAGGTTATCACATTTCATTTGGACTGGAAATTTAATTTACTCTGTTCAGCTTTTTGTTTGACTGGGAAAATACATGCTCTGCTAAATGCGAAATACCTCAAAAGCAAATGTAATACCAAAACTCTACCAACGCTAAACTTAATCAGAAAACCGTCTTTTTTTACTTTACTTTACTTTGTTTTATTTGTAGCAGATAGAGGCGACGGTAAATCTACACAAGTCTTCCATTGAAAAACTCATTGGTATATAAGACATGTATGTTTTCGAATCCGGACTTTCCACATGAGAGTCTGGTGCTGTACATTCAATGGTCTAGCATCCTAGCAACAACGCTATCGATGTTCTAGGTAGTAGAACTTGGAGAGTACCTTTATTTTCTAGTATCTACTTTATACTATTAGTGTAACTTTATACCTAAGTAGACTTACCAAAACCATTCGTATTATGTCATTTGGCAGAAATAATAATACTACAAGTGCCCGCATTTCACTTGGAACAGTGGGCATGCAGATAAATATGTAGAGTGGCTCTACAAAACATTGTACATTATGGTTCTTTACCTCTGAAAGGAAGTAAGTATACTCAACTTGTTGTGAATAGCATTTTGAGAAAAAATAATTCGTAATTGGATTTTCAGGCTACTATTGAACTTGACCTCTACATTCTGCACTCTATACTGGTTCAGGTTTTAGTGGCTGGTAAACAAGATTTGCCAGAAAATATAAATAGGTAATTTTTTATATAATATTAAGGGATTTTATATTAATTAATTTTTTTATATAATTTTAAGGGTTTAAATATAAAAATTCTTCCAATATTTTTAAATTTGAAAGCATTTGGTGACAAGAATAACTTACATGGAGATAGGCAGGTACACTGAGAAAAATGTTTGTTAATATGTAATGAAAGCTTTGTCTGCCTGTAACATGACAATAGTGGCTACAAAACATGCCTAACATATACGAGTATAAGCCACATTTACATGTAGTAAATCATTGTTGCTAATTTCAAATGAACATGACGAAGTTTGATTATTTCTTAAACAACCGAAGCCCTTTGCCGTATCTATTCATTGTAGTAACATGAATTAAAAATTGAAAGTATTTAAGATAACGTTATGTCCCAAATATTCCTACTATTTGCCAACCCATCGGCCATCGTCCAGCCAACCGTTATTCCATAGCCCACATCCAGCCAAATAAAAAAATTAAACAACAAAGCAGAGCACCCTCGGCGGGCGAGTGTACACCTGCCCTTATCACGGCGCGGGCGCAGCTGCGCGAACCTATACGGTTCAAACTCGTTGAGTCTAACTAGAGTTGTTATGGAAGGATGCCGCCATTGTCATCCGCATCAACAGAATGCAGAAAATCCGCAAAATTTTATTTTTTCTATTATTAAAAACATGATAATTACCGCAATCATTACGGGGAAGTGCTAGTTACTGTGCAACCTCTTACTTTTCGAGTAAATTGTTAGTAAAGTTAAATATAAGATAATAGTATCTACAACTTGTAATTAACCCGATACCGGCCTACATTAAAATGGGGAACTGAATTTTCACGAAACATTAGCTGAGCACTTCCTCTACGCCGCCGTAGCGTAACCAGCGTAGCCAAAGTTTTTTCACCTCGTAGCCCGTAACGAACTCGCTCAAACGCCCAGCAATACATTCAAAGTTTTACGAAGAAGTATACATTATAATCTCAAAACTCTAGGATACATAAGGCCCGAGATGTATTATGACTTGTGTGACAACAATTTACACCTTTAGCACACTGTAGCCTTTATAACACTGCAGATTTTGAAATGGAATCGGAAAAACCCATAGAAAACTAAAAAATTGACAAATAGATTTTTGTGGGTTCGGTCCGATTTCGTTTTAAAATCGTTGCAGTGTGCTATAAAGGCTTTATTTACCATTATTGTCAACATAAAGCACATTATGTTTCTGGAAGGCAGGCGATTCGATAGGCAAGCTTTTTTTTCCCGGTTTATTACTTGAAATGGCCCCGCCATAGCTTGCTATGGCTTTCAACTTGTCGTTATAATCCGCATCCGTAAAGTTATTATGTAAGTTATCTACATCCCTGGTTGGGCTGCCAGCTTTGTCGCTATTTATCGTCACTATCAACCAGTTCTTTGCGATTATACGGGCATCGGTGCTATTTAGATGGCTAAAAGAGTGTCATTATTGTTTTGTACTTTGTTATAGCACTTCGATTGCTGAATGTTTTTTGGGCTGTGAAATTATTTCTTCATTAGTGTGGGTACATATGTACATAATGTAAATAACTCCATAATCCCCGAGGGGGTAGCAGAGAAACCACCTTCGTCATGGATAGTTCCCACTTTTCGCTGTAAGATTTGGTGGACCAACGTGATGGGTGGCGAGCCTATCGCCGTCTACAAGGTGTAGAATAGTATCCACTAAGACCCTTAGTCGCCTCGTACGACACCCACAGGAAGAGTTGGGGTGGATCTATTCTTTATTGCCGGCACGAGACGGCACAACAGTGTAGGTATGTTTAGACTTACTTAGGTTCAGCAGTAAAAAAATATGTTGAAAAGCATAGACAATTTTATTCTACATATTATTTTTTATACGTACATTCTAAAACTATAGCTGAAAAACCGTAGCGAGCACAGAAAACGTGACGCATGGGGTGAATATCAAAATCTTTGGTAGAGATATATCATATTTTACCAACAATGTTTATGATTTTGGAAATGACACTTTAAATTATTTCCGATAGATATTTGAAAGGGTAAAGTATGTAGTATTTACCTATTAATAATAATTTCAACAACAAAAATATTGTGCTCAACAAAGGAGAGAGCACACACGTACCTAGGTGAGGTAATGGTGCTCCCTCTGAGTAGCGTGTGCCGAACGAAACACAATAAAATAATCCAGCGCTTTGTCGGAAATTCGGTAATGGTACAGCCAGCATACATGGATGCCTCAAATATTCCACTGGGAGGTTCCCTAATTTAACAATTCAGTTCTAACTCTAGGTAAGTATAATAACTGCAAACAGTCGCGTAAACATTTTTTTTTCTATGTGTATCATTTAATAATAGAAGTGTGCGGGTACATAATTTGTGCATTTTCAGACTAACTTCGAAAAGCAATCAAAAGTCTACACACTGAAAGAAAGCTTGTTTGATTTAGAGCAGATAAAGTAATTTTTATTCATTTAAACAAATTACTTGATAGATACGACTAAGATCTTGGTTGAAGTGAATAATTTCAAGTTAACAAGCCGACTTTACTTTACCGAAGTAAACAAGTTTTTCTTTCAGTGCACCATAAGAGTATAGAAAGTGTATCTTCATCTCCTAGATTATAATACTAAATAAGTTGTCGTCCAATTCATTCATTCCATTCATTATTTTCATTCATTCATTTCCATTTAAGTTATTAAACTTAAATATTTTTCAACTGTTTCTGCCGACAGTAACAAGGTGCATCGCATAGCAGGAGAACGGAGCGTGCGGCGTGCGCGGCGCGTGCCGGCCACGTGCGTGCGCGCAGGCGAGCGCGTCGCCGCGTTTCTGCACTGTCATGGCGGCCGGGTCTTTCAGCACTCTCTTCTTTACCATTTTTCGCGACCAATTGACTATGAGGCCCGTAAATTACTACACTATTATGCCAGATTATTGGCGAGGGGACGTATGAAAGAATTCATTCATGTTTGTATGAAATATTTTTATGACAGCCTTTAGTGCACGCAATACTTTTTATTCTTTCTTATTTTGCGTGTGAGTTTTATTGAGAACAACTCTTGTCAATCTACAACTGTTCTACTAAACGATGTAAATTATTATAGCTACCTATAGTATGGCGTCGTATACATTTAGTTGATTAAAGTTTATCAAACAAAGCCATACAGCTAGGGCTCTTATATCTGCTTACCTAGATCCCAAGGACAAAAGGAAACAGTGAGAAAAAGAACTTACATTATTCAATTTTTTTCTACTCACAACCTAAAAATCGTTTCACTACCCATTGCTGTAGTTTCCCCATTAACTACCCCATTATATTTAGTAAAGTATTTACTGTAAAGGTGTGCGTATGTCAGTCACAATCAGTTGATTAAATCCAGGAGCACACCTGCAGGATGGCACGGCGAGGGTGCGTTGTCCGGGCAACGCCTCGCTGATAAACATTTTTTGAACCTAACGTCTGATGGAAGGGTTTGCAACAAACAAGTAAGTATTGTTAATAAATTGAAAACAGATCGTTACACAGAAGTTGTACTTTGAAAAGATGCGTTACGATCAGAATGTGAATGTTTTTGTAGTGACCTACTGACTCTACAGTGACTTGTTGGTTTAGACGCATATTTACCAATTTAGGTAATAGGTATTTTGAAAAAAAAACTTGTTTGGGAATTGGATAGGTAATTCTATCTTAAAATTTTGCAGATCTCTACCAGACCCGATTGAGTTTTCTGTATGTGTGATACAAATCATTGGTTATAGCTAATAAAGTTTTCCTCTATCTATTACATATATAGTGAATTAAATAGATGATTAACACAATTCTTATTGATTTTATTTCAAATTATGCAGATACGATTCGAATACCTAATACTTGGGTTAGGTATCGCCATGCCGTTTAGAAGTTGATATGTAGTTTTGTTACAATTTTCAACGTACGAACAGTTAAGCAATGTTTGGGTCATATGTTTGCTCTCACACGCATTCCACCCCAGCTTTATCCCGTCAAACAATAGCGTGTAACACAATAGTACTGCGCGCGCATCTGTCATACAGCGCCCTCTGATTGGGCGGCTTCCGAGCGTCGCGCGCGCACCCTCCACACTGATTTCCACGGTGCTGTCCGAATCGATACATAATTTCGATTTAACGGAAAAATAGATGGCTTTATCAAATGGCAACGGAAGGTAGATATTGTGTGAGCATATTAATTTATGAAAAATTATAGAGTCAAACACAAGTTTGTCATAGCTTAGTCGGTAGTCCACATGTCTTGTATGCAAAAGCATTCGGCACAGATTAACTCGGGTTCGATTGGTTACTCTGAATTTGGGTATCACTTTTGTGACATTGGGCATTGAATCCTATTATGAGTACAACATGTGAGTTGCATCTTCATAAATAATATCATAGATAATCAGTGTTGAATTTTCCGCAACGCTCAACAGTCCAACATTTCTCCCGCCTGCGTTAGAATTATTAATGTAGGTATAGTTATGCAAAATTGTTGAATTTGTTCTCACCAATATATACAGCACTCTATTAGATCCCCATTAAAATAGGAAAACAACGGGAACAATACATGAAAGGTGTGCACGACACTCTACCTACGCGTTGATTGCACACATCCGATGGGACGGGATGTTCCCACGTCCAAAGTTCGATCACATTGTTTGACACTTTGAGTAACCGTTTCAAAATCTGCAATATTATTTTACAGACAGTGCTTCAATAAACCCATATCATTTGCTACATAAGTAGAAGTAGGTATGTCAGATACCAAGAGTTCAAGAGACTTCTAGAATACAGGTATAAGCAAATTTAGATAGAAAGCTTTCAATATCGAAAATTGCATAACTCTTCTAAAGAAGAGTTATGCAAAAGTAAACTTTTGTGTCTTTACTGATGTGAGAATTTTGAGATAAGCAATTGCAGATTTTTCTTTACATCGCCTGTGGGTATAGTAAAGTACCTATTGGTTATTTGATTCACTACGGATTTACCAAACCACCAATCATTGCAAATTAGGTAGCAGCCACAACAAAACATTCGTGTGAACACCTCAAGTGTTGCGACCACGACCGGGACCATGGGAGCGCTCATTATGTCATGAACATTACATGACCATGCTGACAATGTACTCGTGGTACTCCATACATGCTTCAACACCATGACGGGACAGATTACCTGGACAGTTTCCCACACCTCACGGGGGTGATAATTAGTGATGGGAAAATATTAATTAGAGGTCAGCTGCATTTGTTTTGAAAAATAGTTTTATTTTTAACCGACGACAAAAAAGGAAACGGTTCTCTATTCGACGCGTATGTATTATGTATGTCTGTATGTAGAATTGTCTCAGAATTAATCGGTAATTATAGTTCTTTATTGAGATTTCATTGTAGGTAGGTACAGTTTGATAGCGATACTGACGAAAAGTTAAATATTCGATGAGTTTGGGTTTGTTCCATTTTCATGATGATCAATCATCTATCAAATACGTTATGTGGTTTATACCTAGTATCTATTACGTAAATCATGTGGTAAAATTCAGTAACGTATAAATTAATAATGTTATGTCAATACAGCATATTATGAACAACCGGTACTGCAGGTAACTAAGGGATCTGACCACGGATACCGGACGGTATAGTTATGGAACGTACCTAGGTAAATACTTGGGTAATATCGGGTCTAAGAAAAGTTGCGTATTACCTTGACAAGGGATATAAAAACCCTGTCAGGTGCCATTGTACTTTTATAATCTGTGTAATGGAGTTCTCTATGAAATAAATATAGTTCAAATTAATTCCGCAATATGGCGAGGGATTTTATATTCCTGGTCAGGGTATAAATACTTAATCAATCAAACAACTTGATTTTTTCTCTGGAAACTGTACTTTTAAGGTACTCACTTGCAATAATATATTTTTATTGATTTAACAGACTAACATAACAAGTTCCATTCCCAGTTTTTAATTAAACAAAACACTACGAAGCCACTCTCACCTCGATGTACATATAGTAATCGATACAAAAGCTGCGCGTACTTACTTCAATTACACTCGTAAGTGACACCGGTAGGATGCGCGGACGCAAGTTTCCGGCGCGGGCGCGTGCGTAAGTGGGGCTTCTCAGTTCCGCTGGAGTCGGCTGCGCAGTGCGCTCTTACCTACCCTTGCTAGTTCCGTTTTAGTGGACGTACAGTCGACCACTAGTTATATAACATGTGTCAAAATCTTTCGATTAAATCTCAACTTTGTCTGCACTAAGTATAAGGTATAAATTGACCTGAGGTCAACTGTACGTTGAATTACCCCTAGCTGATTTCAGCAGGTCATTGTCATTTAGTTGTCGATTGAAATTTATATTTCTTAACAAAGCCAACTGTTATGGTCGATTACAAAGAGTGTCCGTTTTAATTCTTGCCAAAGTGCCAAAGCAAAAATTCAGATACTCTGGAAGGTTCCAACGGAGACTTTTCGAATCTGAGTCTGAGAATCTGAGAGATAAATGTGTCCTTCTGGATGGAACTTGGAATTCAGGTTTGTACCAATCAAATTATCAAATTATTACCCACATAATCTGCAGCGACGAATGTTTCTATCAATATAATGTCTAAAAGTTTATATCAAATCCAGATTTAAAAGTCTATTTCAAATAAAAAAAAAGTGTATTAATAGTTTAGTCTTATTTTTGTATCCTTACTTTATTCAATAAAATATTACAAGCCCAAAAAAAATTTACTGACGTGCATGTTTTATGAATTTCTATTTTATATCCTTTTAAGTGGATTGGTAGGGGATGTGTGGACGATCATTATATTTTATTTTCATTTTTAATAACGTCTGTGGATGGGAGTTGAAATGATCTTGCTATGATTTCGAACTCGTGTAGTAAACAATACATTAATTTACTCGATACTTAATATTAAGTTAGTGCTACATAACGACGACGACTCCTCGCGCCAACCGAATGCATTCACAGCGAACAATTGCACTAATTGCAGAATGCCGCGACCTCTGCATTAATTGAATGCTCGGGAGATGATTCAATTATTCAATTATTCCGCCGCGCTGGGCGGTTCTCTAGGCGGGCGGGCGCGGATTGGGCGGCTAGCGTGGGCGGGCGGTGGCGGGACACGCCCAAGCAGAGATAGCTGTCTCCTTTCCAGCTTTTGGAACTTTATTTTCGTATTGTTTGTAAAGATAATTTCTGATACGTAAGTTGCTTATTTATCTGCAGAACATTTTATAAATTCATTTATGTTAACAAATTAATTCATAGAAACGGCAGTTTACAGTTTATAGAACTCTCTTTTAGAAACTTTATACATACTTAACTTTATCTTTGGGAATGTGTTAGGTAGATAATAAAGTTGACGACCCTGGTAATTCTATAGGTATTTGTTTTTCATTAGGTATTTCATAATCCAAAGCGTAACCATTCATTCACCTTGAATTTCATCAAGTTCATAAATAACTCAGTGTGGTACTTTGTGAATCCAACTTGCACTTTTTTCTCGCTAACAACTCCTGTCCCTTCAGAAATTTCATTCAAAGCTGACGTTTGAAGGGAAAACCAGGTGACTTTGAAAAAACTAGTAGCACAGTCAAAGGTGCGGGCTTTATCTCATATCTTCATGGATGTCGTGAAGTGCGTCGAACTACCTCGATGGATTGTTTAAAAAAACGGAGTAGACACTTGTAGCGCGTGTTTGGGGCATGGGGGTCTGTTCGGGCTTCGAGTTGTGTCACATTGTTGTTAGATCGTGTGCGGATACGGTTCGGTGGCGTCGGGATACATGGTGCTCTTTAAGTCGAGTTCCTGAATTATTACCGTGCCTAAATTCTTTTTGAGAACTTTTTTTTTTCTGGTTTCTAAGGATAGCTAGGTGGGTAAGGTACTACTACTTACATGTTGCTAAAGCTTTGTAACAAACAAATACAACATAAAACAATAAAACATAATTATAACAAAAGCATAGGTATATAAAACATAATTATCGCAATATCAAAAGAAAAAATACATTCCTTACATAAGCAGATAAACGTCCAAAAACTACGTATATAAAACATAATTATAGCAATATCAAAAGAAAAAATACATTCCTTACGTAAGCAGATAAACGTCCAAAAACTTTTACGATATAGATAAGCATTATTCATATGTATGAGATACAAATTAATTATTCACATTAGATGCATTGGTCCATTGTCAAATCAGTTTCGACAGCATGTATTATCGGACCTACCGACAATAAAATAAAAATAAAATAAAATGTATCAGAAAGGAACAGCCTGTGCGAGGGTAGAGGTGGCCCGTGGCACCGCACGCGCCAGGGTGCGCACCCTGCCACAACCCGCCAGTCCTGTCCCGACCGCCTCACAGAGCGGACCGCGCACCCCTAGTCCACAACCTAAACTAAACACGAACTTTCAAACTTTTCACAACTCAAATTTCGAATAACTTAAAAACAAAGTAAAATCGCGTTCCATTTCAAAACAATAGAATTAATTTTTGCTTTCTAATTTCAAAAGTTTTGAAGCTATTCGAGGGGTGTCGTCGGCTGAGTCAGCAGTGGACCAGGCGAAGGTGAGTCATTGAAGTTTTCTCGCCATAGTAACGCCCTCGCACCTGCGTATGTCTGCGTTGAGATTGTTAATGCACGCGCCCACGACATGGTCCGGTCTCGCACTGCGCTTTGATGCAATGTGGTACATAGTTGGCTACTGTCATTTCTTTCGATTGTTTTAACAACTTCAAATGAAATAATTCAAAGTGCTCACAATTCGATTTAACTTTTTAATGCGACCAGATTTAGATTTTATAAATAAAACATTTACGTTGGTTGTTTTAACAATTCAACAATTAATCACAACAATTAGTCAATTCAATCATGAATGTCCCGTTTGACTCTAATATTTTTCTTTTCATCTTTTTAAAACTGATTTATTGAATATGTTAAATTTTCACATTTGCTGCGGTAATCTAATACATTCCCATCCCACTATGAGTGTCTGACTTTGTTTGTTATTGGATATTAAGATAAATCTTAGGGTACCTATTTCTGTATTCCTCCGATCTAAGTAGGTCTTGGATGAAGTATGTCTACGTGATTGGTAGAAAAATTAAAAAGACATAATAGACCAATCGGTGGACGGACTCCGTCCGTGATAATGACGTGTCGGACCAGAGCCGAAACAGCGTAACCGATTTGGAAGAAATTTTGGTGATATTCATTGTTATTTGTCTATAAACGAGGACAATCCCATATAACGGTGATGCAGGTTATAATTTTATAAAGACAAGCGTAATCTTACTCTGACTCACTTTAGTTTTATTGACTTGTAAAACTAACATAGTCAGTAGCGCTTGACCTAACATAGTCAGTATAGATGTTTGGAAGGACCAGCCAATGGTGACCACTTACCATCAGGTGGCCTGTTAAAAAATAAAATAAATAAAGGAAAAAAGCTAACATTTATAAAGTTTTAATTAATGGCGCAGTGCAGTTCGGTAATGCCCTGCTAGTTTTACGAAATGAGCCGCAAACAAAGTGCACTGCACACGAGTGCGGGTAGTTGTTGGTGAACTCACGCAAAGTATCAATTACCTAGAACAACCAACACTAACTTGTGGTTCTTCGGCTGACGGCTGCTGGCCGAAGTTTGGGGAAGCCGGACCTTGCCTCTCTCTTGTAGTCTGCTTCGCTCGTTTATTCACGCTGTTAAATTAATATAGTGAATTTAAGCATTATCTTTTAATTGTATTTAGCCAAGCTCAACATCACTGAATAGTTAAAAAAAAGTTTACTAAATGTTTCGGTAAGCGCAATTTGTACCATAATTACGTCGACCCGTCGCCCGCCATTCCTTGGCTTGTCTAAATCAAAATCTTATTCTAATCCCCAACATTCCTGTTATATAATCATTTATTCATTTTAAACATACAACACTTACTTTGGAAACTAAAATAATAATTCATGTTACATTGTTCTTCTTGAATTTAAGTACTTAACTATTTTATTTATTAAGCATTACGCAATGCTAGACTTTCTTAAATTTTTTTTTTTTTTTTTTTTTTTTATGTATAACTAAACCTGCATTTGACCTCGATCTCGCCTGATGGTAAGCGACGATGAGGTCGACGATGGAGCATGCGGGTCCAGTAAATGCCTATTCACTCTGGCCTTGAAGATCCCAAGGTTGTAGGTTTCGGGAAATACAGACGCCGGCAGGCTGTTCCATTCCTTAGCCGTTCGCATAATGAACGAAGAAGCAAATCGCTTCGTACGAGCAGATGGGATATCAACAACATAAGGATGAAACCCCTCCCCGCGCCTGGTAGTCCGAAGGCGGAATGGAGATGCTGGAATTAGGTCGTGCAATTCCGATGCGCAAATTGGAAAAATGTTGAAAATTTTCCTCCACAAGCAGAATTTGAACGCAAAGCACAGTCGCAGGTAAAAATCCTGATGCTGCATTTTTCAATCCTTATCTAATTTTTCTACTTGACTACTTGTGTGTTTGAATCGTATCTATTAGGTATGTGTACGTAGAGTAAAAAAATGACGTTGTAAAAATGTAGGTACTATAAGGTACTTACTTACAATAAAAATATTTTGATTTGATTTGTGTAGAGGGCAATGTACACTTAGAAAAGTTCGTTATATGTAACCAAGATGTAACGTGAAAACAGTGGCTACGAATCTAATAACAACATGTAACCAAAGCCACATTTACATGTAATAAACCACTTTTGCATATTTCAAACGAACTATGATTATGACCTGACAGTGTTTTGTTATTTCTCATATAACCGAAGTTTACCGAAGCAGTTTGGTTATCTATTTTTCTCAGTGTAATAACTGTTGTTCAGCGATGTAAAAATAAATATGTTTTCCACTAAATACATACTTAATAACATAATAATGATATATCGAATAATATTCGAAAATATAGTATAGAATCAGCATAATGGATGGCATAGCTTCTTAAATCATCACTATAACTCATCAATATATTTCAATCTGGATGCCACAATTAGGCATAATTATCATTAAAGTTCCGTTAACACCTTCCAGTTGACGTAATTGTAGGTGTGTTCGCCGCTTTAAATATTGCTTAGGGCGAGATTGTAATAGGAAATTCATGAACCTCCGTAATAGGCGTGTAATTAAGTACTTACCTACATACAACCTGTATTTATTGGGTGGTAAACTAACTTTCATCCAATTTCAATATAGTCCTAATAAATAATAGACATTTGGCATAAAAAAATAAAAAAATGTTAAAGTATGTACTAAAATTAAATATGTAAGATTAACTTAAAAATATTATATAAGAATGCTAGCACAGAGACCAATGATGCTCGAATGGAGCGTCATTGAGTTCATGTAGAGAGAATGTCTCTACAATTTTCTGTACCAATGTGGTTGTGACAGAAACTCGCCAAATAAAACCATACAATACGAGTAGGTATGTGTATTATCAAGGAAAGTGTTTCATTTCTGTACAATACTAAACATTACCTATTCTTTTAAAAGTGGACTCTAAATCAGATTAAAAATATATATGTGAAACATCTAC
Organism: Hofmannophila pseudospretella; assembly: GCA_947369225.1. Lineage (NCBI taxonomy): Eukaryota > Metazoa > Arthropoda > Insecta > Lepidoptera > Oecophoridae > Hofmannophila > Hofmannophila pseudospretella. The sequence continues at coordinate 6,981,733 of OX376330.1, read as the reverse complement.
GATACATGTTCGCCTTTGGTATCAGCCGAACTTACTTATTAGCTTGAGTTATTAATACTTTGCCATCTATATATTGTGAGCAATACTTTCAGAACAGTTGGGATACTTAGAAAACTATCCCTACCGGTAGGGACACTTGGAACAAAAATCCATCTATCCCTACTAGAAGGGATATATCAGTAGGGATAATTGGAACAGGGGCAATTTTCGGTTGTAGAAATACTAAGTTTGTTCAAATTTTGATGATAAGAATTAGCAATTTGTACAAAACTTCACTCAACTGAGAACAGTACCAATTGTGAAATTATACCAATTGCTCACAATTCATAGCGTGAAGTTATTATGTACGTTTGTAAATATTCTTTGTTAGTTTATTATTTATTTATTACTAAATACATTGAATAATTGCTTGGTTTCAACCAAGAGAGCCTTTACAAAACTCCGCCTTCTCCCAGTGCTACCCGATCCGCCCACGCCTAATAATTGTCCGGAGCATTCCAATCCGCCCAGCAACCGCCCAAAACTTCGGTAATCTAATTCTATATTTTATTCCTTTGTCGGTTAAATGAATAAAACATAATAGATACACTTAATTGTGCCTCACATCGTTTTACACAGTATATATGTTGGTACGTGTACATATTCTATAATACCTAAAAGCTAGCAAAATAGATTATTTAGAAAGATTTTATGCTTCACAAGGAGAGCAAAGATCGCGACGACGTTTTTGAGGTATAGTAATCTCTAGAGACCGGATTATATGCATTTGCATATTTTGCCCATTCTCACCGGTTATTGCAAATTTTACCTAAAATCTAGTGATGATGCATATTTTCGTTATACATTTACAATATTTTTCGCTAACGTAGTTAATGGGTGAAAACTTACGTTGTTCCAATACTGCCCAGTTACCTCTGTGGATACGGTCCTTTTCCACTGAAATAAAAATAGTTTGAGTGACCGAAGACACAATCTTACTACAGAACATTTGGAACAGTACCTGATTGTTTACGTTTACAAGAGTAACAAAATGTTAAATAATTGTTAATTATCGTTATGTTATTAACTACTTACTACTAATAGTATGCTGATATTGAAATAAAAATACTAAAAATTACTATTTTTTTTATTATTTCATGTTGCATATTTAGATACTTTTCATGCATATTTTAAGCATTTTTCGTTCATATTTGCATGCATATTTCAAGCTTTTTATGTTGCATATAATCCGGTCCCTAGTAATCATTAACCAAAATAACTCCATGGTTGAATCTATTAATTAGTAAATAAAATGTGATCCATCGCAAAACCATTTAAAATGACTTGGAGTCCAAAATTAACATGCCTAGTACATAACTATAGAATAATGAATAGCTTCTACTCTCACTCGTAATTTAAAAGCATTTCATGACTATAAAAATATAACCTTATTTACGACATTTACCTACTCAAAACCAACATGACAACAAAAAGTACTAAAAGACAGAGAGGGTCGTTCCCCAAAGCCAGAGGGACGGAGGACAGAGGGCGAGCGTGGGAGCCGCGATCTCGGCGGCCGTAATTAGGTAACGTGGGCAAACTATTTTCACCCTTGTTGATTGCTTCGGCCGGTAGAGACGAGGATTATTTTGTCAATTGGCGGGCGTTAAAGGTAGTCTAGGGTTTTACAGCGTGTTAGATTAACAGCTGTAGATACCTAAATATATGTTGTTTTAACCAAACTTCTATAAAATAGCTTTTTTGACTATTGTAAAACTAAGTTGTCCTCTAAATTACTAGTTTACCGATCAACTATGAGCATCTAAAAATACTATTTTAGCGACTAAATATTGTCAAAACAAGAAAGATTTAATATAACCTCAGCATCCTAATTTACATTATAGCCTATGAATTTTCGACCCGACTCATTGTGTCGTCCCCCCCCCCCCGCTCAAGATCAGTGACCCTTCCCCCTCACCTCTCACCCAAGGCAAACATATACATAAATTCTAGTTTGTTATTAAAAAAATTACCTAACGAAGGCTTCAAAACTTCAACCAAACCTTTCCGTGTCGGTTTAGCTCCGACATGTAGTTATTATAAATCCGTGGCTGACAATCAATCGCTAAACTAGTAATTTAGTGGGAAAATTATTAATCGAAACGCTAAATCAAAATAATTGTTGTTCATTACTTGATGGTTTATTCGCAATAATCAGTTGGTTTTCTAAAGAAGATGAATTAGTTTATTAAAAGCGTTATTATTTTCTCGTCGCTCACGCATTAATTAGGATGTTAAGTTGTTGTAGTAGCTGAATTCGTTTGCACCTACATTAAAAATTAAACTGTCTATAAGGTAGTGCTTCATGACATTCAATTTGCAATAAGAAATTTCAAATCAATTTGACCAAACACTAGAAAAGAGCAATTTCATGTGCTTCACACACAATGATTTTCACACATAGTGTATAATCAAAGAAATGGACCACTCTAGTGCCATTGAATCAACGCCTAGTCTCTTGTGTCACCTTTGTGTTGTATTGCGTCGACACTTTCGTTAACATTTTCACTGTTGCACTCTATTTTATTATACTTACTTCAAGCAACTCTCTGTTTGTTGCAGAAAATTAAAATAATTGAAATGGAAGTGGACAACAATCACCTAAAAAGATGAATTACTTCATTTCACAATTAGAGACTTGACACTTGAATATGGAAGCGGCTTTACCACACTTCCACCGACTAACATCTTCGAGATTCTACCAGCAGTATGCCGCGCCACCCATCCGCATCTCCAATTACCTTCACGATATCGTCCCTCAGCACCAACCGACTCTCCTACAACAATACTTGGCATACTACAATGAGCCACTCGTACCTCTCGATTTATCCCTAAAGTCCACCACACCAATTACCACACCAATTACCCCACCTTGTACACCACCACCTCTACACAAACGAAAAACCTCAGACGAAACCAGTCATAACAAATCACCGAAAATATTTCGACATTTCGAAGACGACGATATAAAAGACACATCAGAAAATACTGTTAAAAGAAAAGCAGATGACGAAAATTCCAATGATAGCGACAGTCCTGAGGCTAAAAAAATTAAGTTTACGAAACAATTCTTCGAGGATCTACGAACGTGTTTGCCACCAGAAACTGAAACATCATCTAAAAGTGAGAGGAGCTCTCCTGATATCGTAGAAATAAAAGATGTAGAGGAACGACCGAAGAAACCTCCGAAGCCATCACAACCGTTGAAGAAAAGCAAAGCAGTTAGAAGGTTGATGTTTGACGAGGACAAAACCTCGCCAGTTTCTGGAACTATCATTCGTGACTTGGCTGAAGACGAAACCCTCGTAGTCCGCAAGGTAATTAAACTAGAGAATTATTATTGCAATGTATATTTGTAATTGTTTTCAAAGAAATTTTTGTGTCAAACAGCAAACATAGTTCAGAAATAAGCGGCGAAGTTGCACAGGACTGTTAATTAGGGGTTCTTACCATACCATTACAGTGGGTTGAAGGCGACTTGCCTTATCGCTTCAGCAATTAAACGGTGTACGGAATCGAGTATTGTGCTTGAATTTTTGCGCTAATAACAGCTTTAAGGGCGAGCCGCAACGCTTACTGAGGGGGAGTGTCGGCGGGACATTAAAAACGAAATATACTGCCGTTTCAATAGTTTCACCACATTTCTTTTAGTTTGAAATTATGATAGTAAACCCAAACGTTTAATTTAGTCGAAATAAAAGTTTGAGTGTGCGATTAGTTTAATAGTCGACCATTTAAGTTTATGAAGAAATCACGTCACATCAATTTCTTCGCTGTATGTAATTCAAATTAGAATTAAGGATTTAGGAGTGACTTAAGTTTAATGACTGAATTGTTAATTGTAAGTTTTTTGTAGGGAGACATAGACCCAGCATTCAACGTTGTGGAAGTGACGGAGGAGGCTAAAGCTCTCATCGCCAGCATCGAGAACAAGCTGGGCAGGTACATCTGCCGGCTGTGCCGAAGACTGTACAGCGACGCTTTTGCGCTCGCGCAGCACCGGTGCTCGCGGATCGTGCACATCGAGTACCGGTGTCCGGAGTGTGATAAGGTAAATGACATGCTGATACGGTTTTCCACTTTCAACCTCATTAACCCAAGGCAGAATATCCCATCCCATAGCGCGTGGTGCTCCATTTTTTCGATCATCGGCTGTCATGTCAGCATCCATTTTGCTCGATAACTTGGGCAGATCATCATTCCAAAAACTTAGGTATATATGATTTTAGTGACAGTTACTCGTATGTTCTATGCTATGCATGTATTGTTAATAAGTAGGTACAATCAAAAATTATTAACAACAGTAAATTGTACACCATTGTCCATAGAATGCTTAACTCCACCCTTCTATTCCCACAACAATTGCGATTAACAAATTGTGTTATCATTCGATAAAGGTGGTAGAGAGAGATATCCCAAATTAATTTGGTACATTTTTTGTGTGGGAACGAAGCGAGGGCAACGGTGCCAATTGCGAACACTTGGCTATATTTCCATGGGAAGCTCGATATGAGTCGTGGCGGAATGTTTACCTATTACTAATTGATACGTTGCATGGTGCGTGACGGGAATACGGTATTTGACTAAAAAAAATGTATTCCATCAATCAACTTACATGAACATCCTGAAGAAGGATCTAAATTTTTTTTCGATATCTCGACTAACATCAGAGATATTAATGATTTAAGTCAGTACGGGAGAGATGATCTGTCCCTTTTTAGCAAAACAGTTCTTTATATGTAGCCAGGACCTGCTTGTATGGCACTATTACACAGTGACGTCATAATGAAATATTGCCGTTTCTTTCTATCGTCTGTTTTTTGATTGCATGTAGCTATTTTATTTTTCAACGAATTTCAATTCTGTTTTCAAGTTTAACCATCAATTTGTCTATTTCTTAATTTTTAAGAAATGCATTTAATCGTTACTTAGAAACTACCGAATTATTAACGGTTATCTTAATTACTATTGATGCAGTTGCATCCTATTGATTATATTATATTCCTAGCATTAGCTGAGCCAGATGCCAATTGCCAAATGTGTAATAATAGTATTGTCGAGTGAATTGAATACTTATGTATTTTTTTTCTTTGTGGTAATAAAGTGTTTTTCTTTCTTTCTTTCTTATACTTTTATTTATAGTCTGTAAAATAATGTTTGCATACTACTCAAGGACTATGGAATTATTGATCTTGTTGGAATAGAAAGATAGCATTTTATTAGTCTCTATAAGTAGTATCTACCTATCTCTGTATTCCAAATATGTACAGTACTTATGGGGTCCATCTATATAATATATACATCACCTAGTTTTAGGTACTTACTCGTAATTGGGGTGAACTATGCGCGACTTCGTCGGCATATAAAAGATTGTATCCCGCACATGTGAAGAAAATAACTTCATAATAAGTCTGTTCTCACCAGGTATTCAACTGCCCAGCTAACCTGGCCTCTCACCGCCGTTGGCACAAGCCCCGGGTGCCAAGTACTACCAAGCGACGGGACCCACCCACCACGGAAGCTGGTCGCTTCCCCTGCCAGCATTGTGGGAAGATGTTCCGAAGACAGGCATACCTCAGGAAGCATCTCCTCGCGCATGAGCAGCCTGAAGTCGAGGAGAAGGAGCCTTCAGCTTTCCGCCAGGTTCAAGCCGAGTATCCTGCTTATCAAACGGTAAGTTTTATTTGGGTCTTTCAGCCAGATGGACGGATGATATTACCAAAATCGTAGCGCAAAATATACCCAGCAGTTTGATGATATAGTCTGAGGATGATGATGATGATAATGATTTTAGTAAACTCACCAACAGTTTCTATTTTCTTACTTAGAGGAAACAAGCAGACGAGCTTGTATACCTCTTACATACTCTGTCTTTTACAAATTCTTAGCTGTAGTTGCATTAAATAACTAGGTGTAACTTGAAACAATCTACTTATATCCCGCACAAAAATCTACATGGAAATATCTTCTACAGGAAACCCTCCGCGACAATAACTTCAATACATTCTGGAACAAGATCCCGGCACCGCAGCAGGAGGTGACGTGGGAGGGGGTTCCTACCAGGTGCGTTTCCTCGTGTTCCTCTGAGGACTCGAGGAGTTTGGACGTGACGGGATCCGAGGACGAGGGCGGGGGTGCGGCGGCAGGGGACGGCTGACGACGCGTGCTGCGGCCAGTGCCGCGGTTCCCCCCTTACGCGCCCGTACCTACTCCCTTGTACCCCTACTCGGGATATGAGAACACACAATTATACTTTTCTTAAAGGATAGTACAGGTACGTAACTGGCTGACTGAGCGATTCTGGAACGCTCGACATGCAAAAGTGAGCGATATGGATATCTTGTTACGTTCACACGATAAGTTTGTGTCGATGCGAGGAACGAGATAGAACTAGTATCGAATTCGACATTTGCACGTCGGACTCTGCGAAAATCATCCCCGAGACCTTTTTTTGGTCGGTAATTTTAGCGTTCAGAAGATCTGTAACATTTCTGTAGTAGACGTTAATGTAAAAAGTATTCTTACAGTTTATCATTACATATCACAGGTATAGTTTAGACATGCAGGAAAATTGCACTATTTCTTTCTAGTAGTTAAATAGGATTACCCTTGAATGTGTATAAATTAGCAAATTATGAAATACCTAAATATTGTACAAAAGTTTTCTGTTTATCAGTAAGTTAATGTATAATCAATATGTTTATTGATATAAATTATGAGTGTAACTTAAATATAGATCTCCTACAGCGACATTCCAAAAAGCAAATACGTATAGATGTCTAACATCTGCGTTAATATTTGTATTAAGTATCTAATGTAATGTAAATTATTAGTAATTTAAGCGGGTAAGTATTTATTTCTTTTATGTGCATAATTAATTAATTAATATTTATATATGTCGCAGGGAAATAGTTGAATTCAGGGAAATAGCCGAATCCCCTAAGAATTTGGCCATGACTGAGGGTCGGGAGCACTTTTGGCAGAAGATGGAGGGTATGAAAGGAGGTCGGGTTCCCCAGGGTTCTTTACTCCACACTACTACTCTTTAAAAAGATAAAGGACGGTACTTACGTACTCCCTCCAACCAATCTCATATCTCATTTTTTACATGATTACTGAATTCAGCTATTTTCTTGTGATATAAGTAGATATATAATATGTATAAAGAAGTACATACCTGAATTATACACAATACGTACGGTACCTATTATAGATGCCATGGTAGAGTAAAATAAGAAACATTTCCAATTAGAAGACATTCAGAATTCATACATAATTCCTGTATTTTCTGCCGATTTTTTGTATTTGCAGAATGACATAAACATAGCCATAATTATGCCACTCTTATTTTTTTATTTTCCAAATGTCTACTTTCAAGATACGTACGAGATTCAAATTGTTACTGCTAATTTCTAAAAAAAACCTAACATTTTTAAGTTATCCTTACTGAAAACTTTACAATCGACAAGGGTGGTCAACACATCTGACTATACATTTGGTACTTTGTCGCTTTACCTTATTTGTTGACACATCCATAGGAATGTCAAGAAATTATAACAATACTTATTGCGACAGGAATCCACAGAGAAGAGAATAGTTCGATGTGGATTTTTACCACTGTTTAGTACATTTCATATGGAGGTAGATTCAGTACGGAGGCTACATTGCATAGTGGTACATTTCGATCGCTAGCCGAAGGGTCATCGCAATCGATCGGTGCAGGAGCATATTTTTAGATGCACCACACCGCCGACTCACAACTCCGACTCATAATTTTTTCAGCGTTCTTGTAGGCGATTCATCGGAATTGAGTCAAGACAATTTGTACTTACTGGTGGCCCGTAACTAGGACACTGTATAAATAGCCCAATACAAATACATAATGCAGTTCTTTTCTTACTAAAAGCACCCAGTGATAGACAGTGATTAGAGACCTACATTCGATCACCAGCTGAATCAAAAACCTTCGATTCAATCTCTACGTTATGCCTGTGTAATATGGCATAAATCAGATTCTCAAATTTTGAGGTATACGTAACCTACCCAAGGTTGGACTAGTTTTTTTCTTATTCAAAAAATAATTATTAACTCTTTTTTTTAGATACCTAGGTATTTTATTTTAATAAAATCACTTTTATTTACATATTTACACCTTAAAATTATTTATTTTATACTTTTTATTAAATATTTTTTCAAAATGGCACCAAATAGATGTCTTAGTCCGTTTTCTTAAACAAAATTATTTAAAATTCTAGTCTAAATATCTTAAAATCTAGTCTAATTTAGTCAAATATAGTCATTATTTATCTGTGGTAACGTATCTAATTATTAATTTTAAAACTAGTCCTGAAATAATTGAAGTCTATCTAGTCTAGTACTGTGTTTTCATTAACCTACATAAGTACAGACGTACCTGCATAAGTAATATTATACTAAGATTTTCTAGTCAGTAGAACTCTACGTTTTAAACGTACGTATAAAAAGCGTATTAAAAACTATTCAACATGAAATTAAAAAATAAAACATTTATTATTATTTTTACCAAAAAATATCTAGTCATAATTTAAAAAAAAGTTATTTATTTTAAAATTTAAAGTCTCGATAATTCTAGTCATTTATTTCCACTCTAGTCGCTTTCGAAACAAAAAATCGAATAAATAGGAGCAAGTACTAACTTTGATGTATTATTATTGAATTTACTTATATTTTTTATTTTATAGTCGTAAATGTGCCCAGCAGTGGGACAGCCTATAGGCTATTATAAAAAAATAAAAAAAATGTGATTCATAATAAATCATTAATACCTATTAAATATTTAAGGAGATATTTTATTTATTAGATTTTAATGATAAAAGTTCTAGTCTCATTCATTAGTCATTTATAATTTAATAAATTTTTCAATTCTTTTTTATTGGCGTTCATTTTACGACGTCCCAAAATAAATCAGATTAATATATTTCATTTGATCTCATAGAAATCTAAGTTATTTATTTTTCATGAATAGTATCTACTTAAAACAGTTCTAGTCAAATAATGATCTTAATTCGATCAAATTCGATCTTATTTAGGCGATCTAGTCTATTAATATTGTAAATATAATTTTACCAACATGTAATAAAAAAAAACATATTCTTGACCACATCATGGCCATGAAAATAATTCGCTAACTACTGGTAAAACAAAGAAAACGGACTAATCTAACGGAATAACTTTAATCATTGTGGTGCCATTTTGATTGCGATGACCTTTCTCATTGTTATTACATAACTATGTGATTAAGCATAGATATATTTTAATAGATAGATCATACCTTACATCCGCCATTAAAAACCATGTCGCCAACCGAAAATCTAGCTGGCAATAATATTTGTTTTTTGACGTCAGCCAAAACAAACAAAAGGAAGCAAATTGTTTTTATTTTTATTTTTTATGTATTTTAAATATCTTATAGGTAAATAGTATTTATTTATTTGTTGTTTGTTTAATTTATTTGCGTGTAATTAATTTTTTGTACTGAACTTTCACCGGTACCCAACTGGGTAGAAAATTGTAAGTTTCTTCGAAATAAGAAGTGTCTTGGTTCTTAATCTGTTTTAATGCTTGTCTATCAAGTTCTTTTTAAACATTACTTCTACAATTTTCATGTCACAGCGTGGTTTGGTAGCGGTAGTTAGGATATTACTGTAGAAAATTGATGTATCTGTGCAGACTTTGATGTGTAATAGGCATTTAATTGATGTATCTGTGCAAACTTTGATGTGTAATAGGCATTTAATTTTAATATTAGATTTATAAGAAATTATCGTCATATGTATAGATGGAAACATATTTATGGAAATTTCTATTGAGTGGGATCTAGTCAGTGTGTTCTTTGCAACGCGTTCCAAAGATATGTACATAAGAAAACGCTAATTTTGTATATTATTTACTTATCACTATAAGACTTAATATTTATGTTTTCCTAAGATAATTTTATTTACCTGGATACGCCGAAATGATGCACATTTTTATTTTCTTATATTACTTTAAATTATCTAAAATATTATATATCTTTTTAATTTGACGATGAAATTGTTAAAGATTAATAGTCAAGATGCATATTATTATTTTATTTGTATTAAAGATGGAATTTTTTGATATGTAACTATTTTAATATTTTATTTTGAAATTTTTGTTCTAAAGAACGTATCTATCAATAAATGTATAGCTTAAGTACTTAGATAAAACAACTGCACTTTTATTATTTCTAAATTAATAATATATAAAAAAATATTGTAATTTTCTTAACATAGATTAATTGTAACTTATTATAATAATTATGTACTTAAATAATTACCTATTAGTTATAAATTATAAATGTAGATAATTTATTAGAAGTTAACTCTATCATTTAAAAATAAATAAAAGTATTCAACACAATTCATTTACAATGATTTACTTCGAATATTTGTCAAACAACAAATTTCAAAAGTCAAAGATCCTATCATTATTGATCCATGCGAGACTTGACAACATCCTGGCATAATTTGTAATGCTTTAGGTTCGATTCCTGGTACGAAAAGTTACTTATTTCCCTATTTTATACATTTTACTATCTGATTTTCATTCAATTAATTCATGGTGGTATGACTCTGTGTAGAGTCAGTCTGAGGTAGTACTCGTATAACCATTTTACTTGCTGTGACATTTAAGCCACTCCATCTCCAAGTCCTCAAGGTTAGCAGCGCGCATCTAAAACCCTCTAACAACATTATAGTATTTGCTCGTCTACTCTAAAAGAAAAATCATCTTTGAACTCTATAGGGAATCCTAGACGTAGACATCGAGCATAATATTATTAATAGTTCTATTACTAAACCCATAGTTTTAAATCTGTCTTATATTCACGAAGTAATAAATAACCATTATCAGACTCAATAGCACAATACTAATTGCCTAGCCTCACCAAGATTGTGCAACGTTATAGTTATAATTGTAGTCCTTCCGTGTCCTAGCTTCAGTACACATCCCATCACAGGAAAAACATCATGAAGTATCTTGTCTTAACGTTTGTAGGAATCATTCTTTTAAATAAGACCAAATGTCACGTTACGGAGAGATTAAGAGCCACAGAAGTGACTACAATATTGCCTTTTGATAACGAAGCGAGAAAATCCAGTGAAAGTAAAGTGGATCCGACGAAAAGTGCGAAGGCTGAGGGTAGTCAGGTCTATTTAGAAGACGTGTTGTTCGCGTTGAAACATCAGAATTGGACTAGTGAAGAGTTACCATGCTTGAATCAAACGTTGTTATTGCTGAGGAGTTTGCAGAACTTCACTTTGTGGGCAGTTTGGGGTAAGTTTTATACTAACATACCTACTGAAAAACTCGAAGCGTAAAGAAAAGGAGATGAGATTTTTATTCTTCACACAACATTGTTATAATCCTTATATGGCAGATTTATAAAATGTGATCGCATATATTTGATCGTTGTAATTTATCCATTGTACTTTTACATACCAACTTCGGTAATATAAATACTAGGTAAAACAAAATTACATAAGAACTATTATAAATACATAATGAAAAGAGAAAAAGAAAAAAAATAGGTCTGGTATACCTACTCTGTGTTGAGATCTTATCTAAAGTTCTATTATGCTAATGGTAGAAAGCTAAACTAGAATAAAAACTACAAAAGTAAGTACAAGTAACAGGTTACTTGTTAAATTAAAATGATAAATAATACTTCAACTAAAACTCACGATTCACAGAATGGGACTCAGTAGCATCACAGCCGCAAGGCATACTCTACGGTAACCGGTTCGAGTTGGGAAACTTCGACGAGTGCATGGACACGCCCTGGGCCGGCTCCCACCAGGAGCTGGAGATGCAGTACTGCCTCGCGGACATCGTGCTGGAGAGGACCGACCATACCATGCGGCGTAAGGTGTTGGGGCCTGTGCTACCTTACGAGTCGGCTTTAGACTTCATGCAGGTAGGTAATTTACTTCTCAAAGAGTGGGAGTCAGTAGCATCACAGCCTCAAGGCATTCTTTAGGTTCAGGCTGGGTATTTTAGATGAATACGTGGACATGGATACGTCCTGGGCCGGCTCCCACCAGGAGCTGGAAACACGTACTGTGTTTGCCTAGCGGACATCGTGCTGAAAAGAATCGACTTAGAAGCGGACAATCTGCAAGATTTTCAAGTTCAATCCCAGTAGATTATATAAAATTAAAGACTTCAATACCCACAATGATTCACACAAAAAATGTACGATAAAAATATGCGTTTCATGAAGCCTGAGTAAAATTTTGCTTGTCCAGTATCGCCTGCCGCACAACCGGCCGCTCAATGAACTGACATGGGGCGCGTGCGTGCCGGCCGTCTGCGCGCCGCGCTCGGTGGAGCGGCTCATGGGCACCATGCTGGCGCGCAGCCACCTTGGCATGGCAGGCATGCGCCCGCGCATTGCCGTCACCGAGCCCTGCCAGCGAGCCGACCGGCCCAGGCATTTTGACGGCGTCTTCTATGCTTTTGTGTTAGTACTCGTAAATACAAAAAAATCGTAATATCGCAATATTTTACAGGCGATTCAGTGTGAAATGAATAATTGGCAAGCAGTTTTTTTTAATCCAAAGAAAATAAAATCAGCTCCGAAATTAAATCGATCAACTGATCGTTCCACATTTATGAACTAAAAAGTGCTATCAAACCCAAATCTTCTGAACACTTATAAAATTTTCGGTTCTTCACATCTAATTTTCCAAATCATGCCTTTCTTTTGATTCAAAATTTATCATTTCCACGTTTGTTTCAGAGCGGTGATGGGATCGTTAACTGCCACTGTTCTGATGTGCACTTACCTGAATTGTAAGAGAAACGATTCGGACCCCGAAAACCGCAGTAAGTCTTATTATTTGTCATCCTATTTTATATTTACCTGTAGTCTTTATTCCTCAGCTTATACTCGTAATTGAACCTTGAGGTTTTCTTCTTTTTGTCTTTCTTCAGAACGTCACCGTTTGCATTTACTAATAAGTATGTCAACTTATTTATTTATTTTTTATTTTATTAAATAAGGAGAGCAGACGAGCAAACGGGCCACCTGATGGTATGTGGTCACCATCACCCATAGACATCTCACCTCACTGTGTTAATGTTGGAGGGTTTTTGATGCGCTGCTAACCTTGAGAACTTAGATGGATTGCCTCATGTGTGTGCCACTTACAACTATACAGCAATTCGATAAGATATCATGTATGTAATTTTGCATTCAAGGATTTGAAAGTAATACTTATCATCTTTGACAGTGCGTTCCCGGTTGAATTCTATTCCGAAATTCTATTTTGTAACACTATTTATTTTTGGACCTTCCAGAGAGTGACCTCATTAAAGCGTTTTGCTTCAAAGAAAATTCGAAGTCTCTTCTGGTGATGAAGAAAGAAGGTATCGAAGTATTATACGGCATTAGATTCCTGACTATCTGTTTCATAGTGATGGATCATCAAGTTGGGATACAGAACTCAGGTCCAATCAGCGATGGATCGTACGTTGACAAGGTACGAGTATGAATATCTGTCATTCGATTTAGTTCTTCCTTTGTTTTGGTTACATTGTAGAGAAATATAAAGATTTGTGATGTGACGATATCCGCATACCTCTCCTGAAATCAAAGAGTCTGAAAGTAGAACTTAATCTCCAATTCGCTTCTAAAGGATCTACGAATATGGAAACATTCAAATATTCAAATCCTGGGATCTGTTTTCGGAGTATTCGAAGGATTCATTGTTTCGGTTTCGTTTTATAGTACTGTATTATGCACTAGTTGAAGGTAACAATATGTTCGTAAAATATTGCTCTCCATTTTGTCCACAGACTGCATTATCACCATTCGGCATGTTCTTACTGCACGACGACTTGTTCGTTGACACGTTCTTCCTGCTCTCAGGGTTCCTCACGGCGAACGCGGTCATGAAGTTCAAGAGGTTTCCCAACCCGTGCTTTTTCATTCTAAAAAGATACGTTAGGTAAGTAGAGTGTTTAATTCTTAGACATGGTTATTTTCCTCTAGTCACTTTGTCACTGACCTCCTTAGCAGAACTTAATTTACTATAGTAACCATTTATTACCGTTTTCACGTGTCTAGTTTTTTTTTCATCGATCTGACTTGTAATTGACTATAAAGATTAGCTCTGCAAAATTTGAAGAAACTCTGCTGTATTTTAAGGGAGCTAGAAGTATTAAAGACAGAGAGCTATCTTCATTATGGCTATAGCCACATATATAACTAAATTGAATACTGAGCATAGTAGAAAAAGAAAATTTGAGCTCTTTGATACTGAGGTTTGTTTGAAATAGATCAGTGATATCGAACGTGAGCGAGTTTTCATCTTTATCTGCATAATTCCGGGGATATCATTATTTCATGAAACCTCTAATTTGGCATTTCCACTTTATTCTTCTTTCAGATTAGTAATAGCGTTTATGGTGGTAATATTCTTCATGTGCGCTGTGTACCCATACATAGGGTCTGGCCCACTATGGAACAGGGCCATAGAAGGTGACACCACCCCCTGTCGCAAGAATTGGTGGCTCAGTCTACTCATGCTCAACAATTACATAGACAGCGAAAATATTGTGAGTTTGTATTATTATATAAAGTTCGGTAGCGTTGGTGGCATAGTGGCTCGGACGCCAGACTCCCGTGCTGGGAGGTTCGGATTCTAAACCATGCAATATAATATCATGTAACGAGTTTATTGGTTGTTTCGAAGACTTATGCATTAAGCGCTTGTACATTAAGCGCTGCTCTAACGATGAAGGAAAACATTGTGACCTGCACACTGAGATAACCAGTGTGTGAAATAGGGACGGCAATGGCAAACCACTCTATTAAATTTGCCAAGAGAATCGATGTGGTTAATTCCAGAATGATTACGACCCCTATTAATAAGGAATACGCCTTATAGAGGAACAAAGTACACATCAATGCAAGCATTGCTGCTTAGCGGCACAAATAGGTAAAAGGGTGGTACCACCAAAGCTAACTCTGCACAAAGTCACCTTAAAAGTTCTCCGTATCTTTTATAACTGGTACTTTATTAGCCCATCAATACAATTTTAAATCCCTTTCAGTGCATCGTAATCTCATGGTACATCCCTTGCGACTTCCACTTCTTCCTGGTAACAGTGCTGGTGTACTGGATATACATACGCCTCCCGCGGCTCGGCCTCATCTGCGCAGGAGTGCTCTCTTTCGTTTCTGTTATCTTACCAGGCGTCATCAACTATGTCAATGAAATGCCGGCTGTCCAACTGTTTACCTATGAGTAAGTAAATTTCTTCTTTTTAACCGTCGACAAAAGAAGGAGAGGATTTGTCTCTAAATAGAGAACATCTCTCCTCTAGAACAATGACGTGAGCAATGACAGCTAGCCACGAAATTGACACATAAGTCATATGTTTTCATATATTTGACATTTCAGTAATGCATGGGAAATGCTCAAATAGCATGCGCGAGCTATCAGACGCGGTTTTCTTATAAAACTTCTTATCTACAGAGGGGTGAATGTCAAAATCTTTGTAGTAATCCTTTTGAGCATCATCAAAGTTTTAATGGAGTTTGAGCTCTCAGAATGCTTCATGCAACTGAAGGATTAGTCACTATAGGTAGATCCTTCATGGAAAATATTTTTCCACGTGCCATTGACGTAATGTTGTTAACTGATTTCAATGATCGCGTGACTTCCGTCATTTGTTTCGTTTGCTTGCAGTTTTAATTGATTTGATTTTATAAGTGATTGATTTCATTAGCAAGTAATTGTTGTATCGCTTGTACGCATAACATGTTATTTATAGACGATACTGCAATAATACCATAATAATAATAATATAATTCATTTATTCTGGCAAAAAACCCATCAAACAATATATACAATAATAAAATAAATAAACAATAAAACTAAAAAATAAAACTGCACAATAAATGTCATTTCCGGTTCGCGCGCCGCGCTGGTGCACGGACAACCAATATTTAAATATCGGACATGTTAAGTCCTCCTCCTCCAACCATAATGTTAATTAATACAGTTTTATGTATAAACTAACTATAATGAAACTAGAGTTAGGTAAGGCTGCCGAAATTGTCTTTTATGTAATTTCTTACGTATCTGTCCAAGAGTAACCTATACATACGAGTAATTATATTGAAATGACATTGGCTCAGTCTACGGCACGAGACGACGGCGCTTGCGGCGTCGGATTGAATCCAACACTGGACTATTTTGTGGTGGATCACTCATAGAACAAGTATTTTAGATTAGTTAAAAACATTAGTAACGTACAAAGTACAGCTAAATTAGATAAGGGAGTCGTCGGTACCCATCTGTGTGTGTAAGCTTGCAAAACAAATAGATGACGACTTCCTGCATAGGGTAGTTTCCAAATATCAAATATTACAATTATTATTACCAATTTTTATCAATAACAATTTAAAAAAAATTAAGGATTAGTCATAAAATGATGGTCAAATTTGAATTAAAATTCGTTGAAAAATAAAATAACTACAGGCAATCAAAAATCAGAACGGTAGAAAGAAACGGCAATAAGTTTTATGACGTACGAGTAACTGTTCTCTAGCGCCATACAAGCAGTCCTGGCTGCATTAAAGGACTGTTTTGCTAAAAAGCGACAGAGCATCTGTTCAATATTAACTTTAACCATTAATATCTCTGATGTCAGTTGAGATATCGAAAACTAATTTTAGATCCTTCTTTAGTATGTTCAAACATATGTATGAAATAAAAGTAGTATTGGACAGATCCTCTCTATCCTTAGCAAAACAGTCCTTTATATGCAGCCAGGACCTGCTTGTAAAAATTGACATTCAACCTCAGATCTTTTAGATATAAGATATGATCTCTATTTGTATCATCTATTTGTACTCGTACATGCGACATCGTATATCACACGTATACCGACAACTCCTTTTTCATATTAAAGTGTAACAAAGTTTTAAAAAACTATAACTATTCCAGATTCGTGAAGGACCCTAGAGCCAGTACCCAGTTCCATCTCACATACATCAAGAGCCACGCGCGCTTTACAGCATACCTCGTGGGATTCTTCAGCGGATACATATTTGGCTTCTATAAAGATAAAGGCAATATTCAGATAATTTCTCAAGTAAGCAAACTTTCTATGTATTCTGATTCCATCCATATAATATCAATTCTATATTCTATTTATGGATAATAAATAATTAATAATTATAATTAAGCATAATAAGCATAATTGTAATTAAGCGTAATTAAGCATTGCTGCTTCGCGGCTGAAATAGGTAAAAGGGTGGTAGTGCCTCCCCAGGCTGGCTCCCCAGGCTTTATATACCGACCATGACCATTCATGGTCGGTATATAAAGACAAGTCTCTATATTTTTATAAAAAAAGCTGAAGGAGGTATGACCCTGTGCACAGTTAGCCTGGGGAGGCACTACCACCCTTTTACCTATTTCAGCCGCGAAGCAGTAATGCTTAATTCCGTTGCTGTGTTCCACTTTCAAGGGTAGGAGATTCTGCGTACGAGTAATTACCGGCGCATGAAGGACTCCATCAAATCTTCAACGTTATATAGCAGTGCATCAAAAACCCTCCATAAAATTAGTGCCGTGAGATGTCTATTGGTGACGGTGACCATTTATCATCAGGTGGCCCATTCGCTCATCCGATTTCCTTAAATAACAAAAAAAATCTGTTTATCAATCTGGATCTGCCTCTGTTATGGTACAAGTGGATTTTTTAACAATTTATGCATCCAGGATTTTGTTAGAGAATCCTATTTAGTGGACTTACTCAAGGATTCAATCTCGGCATGTGTCCAGTGGCTTTTTGACCCGGTCGGTGGCCGGATTGTAGTGAACAAAAAAATCAAACCACGTAGGTCGTTGAATTATGAAAAGAGATCCTGCCCTGTATTCACTTCCTAGACGTGGGGTGAAAATAACTGGTATAATAGACGCTTCTGGCTCTGGATCAGACCCCTGAAATGGGTATCTATTGTTGGGTCGATCTGGGGCGTCACGCCGATATTATCAAGGAAAACACATATTATCAGTATTCGGCGGGATTTTACTCTACAAGCTTATGTCAAATCTAATCTTAGTAGTGATGGGCAAATTCGATCGCGCGCTAGTGTTATGCGCGCTGTATCGATTTCGCTCATTACTACACTTTCATTGTAGAAATGGTCAGTGATTGGCACGTGCATCGGGCTGGTGACGATGACGGTGGTGATGTGCTTGGGCCCCACGTACCTTCTCCGTGACTATCACCCCGTGGAGGGCGCACTGTACGCCGCGCTCAACCGCCCCGTGTGGGCACTCGGCGTCGGCGCTCTCGTATTGTGCTGCTCGCTCGGCTATGTCCGTAAGTGATTGAACCACGGCACGATAGAGGGCAGGTCTTCTTATTGATTAGGGTCGTGATCATTCTATAGTAATACCGACATAGAACGGTAGATTTTTAGATCTTGGTAGATTTATTGGGACGGGTTACTATGGTACTAAATAGTTATAGTTTTTATCGGACTGCCCCAAAAGGAGTGTAATGTTTTAAAATAAAATGTTACCCTTACCTAGGTATCCCTGCAATCCAGTCACAAAATTGATTTTGAAAGAGCAAATATTTTCAAGAAACAAGGATTTAAAATATTAATTTTGAGATAAAGTAATTGACGGCGTTAAATATAAAAAAGGTAGCGTTCTTTATTGTCCATCTATTTTGAAATTGTAACAATTTGCAGCTCTAATAAAGCGGTTCCTGAGCTGGTACCCGTGGGTGCCTCTCAGCCGACTGGCCTACGGACTGTACCTCACTCACTGGCTGCTCATCACGAGAAATGTTCTGGTCAGCAGAAACCCTCAGCATAACGACTATCTCAAGCTGGTAAGTAAACAGAATTCTAATTTTATGTTTTCATAACCGGTTCGAAGAACCAAAAATATAGACAGTAGTCTTACCAAGTAGTCTTACCAAGTAGTTTTACTGGTAGGACTACTGGGAATTTCCTTCCTTACTCCTCCCAATAGTCTTACCAATTAGGGTGTGTATACATCTGTACTACTACTGCCGTCCTACTATGCGCCCGTTTATTCTGTTATTTTTTGTCGCTGAACTGTCAAAATGCAAAATTCCCTCTGATCTAATGGGATTACAATTGGACTGCCACGTAATTACAACCGTTGTAATATGAGTGCCAGTTACTGAGTTGTATGGAGTTTATGAGTTATATAGAGGTTGTATGAGTTGTATGGAGATTGTATAAGTTGTATTGAGTTTATATGGGATATCTTTTTGTTTATCCGGTCGTCTTTTGTATTTTGTATCTATATGACCTAAGAAAAAAAACCATTAGATCTATTATATTTCAACCAGAAGTAATAGTATGAATTTCCTTTTCGTTTAGGTTTGTTTTTTGGACAAAATTACCTATGCTAATCATATTCCACAGAACAAATGGGAACTACCCGTCTACTCAATTTCTGATGACTAATTAGATGTTTCTGATATACCCGAAAAAAATCAGTCAGTCTTAGGTAGAAGTATAATCAATACTGTGACTGTACAGTAAACTTTTCTGCTAATTCCAAATACTTTACTTACTTGTAGTATAAAACTTATTCATTTCAACCAGCCTTCGGTTATGTAACCATATTTGCTACACACTATATTATTAGTATATTAGTAGTATTTAAACCTAAATTTAATTTATTTCTGATTACAGTTAACTTCCTCAGCTGGAGTCATAGTCATAGGATGTCTGTGTGCTTTTGTTATTTGGTTAATCGCGGAAGCTCCCGCTAATAATCTACTAGTGTTGCTCCTAAAACCGAGGTTAGTAATATTTTTAGTATTTTCGCCGCTTTTGTATCATTTTCTCACCATTTTAAAACAGCACAGAAAACTGAAAAAAAATCTTATAAACATTCTGAATGACAATGTTATTCTTCTCTTTTTTTTGTTTCGTTTACAAAACTATCAACTGAATGACAAACTCTATAATCATTAAAATTAACAATGTTTTAGACGCGAGTTTATGTATGTTAACAATGTTTTATCTAAGTCAATAAACCTTAAAAATGGAAAATCAAAAACGTTTTAAAATTATCATTCCTGTACCTCATGCATGACTTGATTTTTGATTCTTGGACCATTGTACTGTTTTCTTTTGGTCGAAAAAAGTTTTCTTCAGACACAGAATCTCTTGCTAAAGGTGATCCTTCTAGAAATATATAACATTACCATTATTTCATATTGTCAGTCTTTTTACACGTGCAGTATGTGGGTTAATTATACCAAAAAAGCTTCAATGCTCTGCGGAACAAATATAATAACGCCTTCAGGATGCTGATAGGGCTGCCGAAATACTGAAGTGCATCGGAGATGTTTGCAGAAGCCCGCGTGGGGTTGTTTCCCTGATGCACAGTGTACATAGCAGTCCCAGCAGCGTCCTGTTGACGTTTGCCGAATCCCCAGACTCCCCGATCCTAAGGCACTGGATATACCTGCAAGTCAATGCGAAGTAGTCGTCCAGTGCTTTGGAGTCGGTACCATGGCCTTGGTATTATTTCTTTAATAATTTTTTTTACTAACATAGCTTTAAGTAATATAACATTCTAACTTTATTTGTATGGACCCGTCTGATTTAAATATATATAATAATAATAATAATAATTGTTTCTAGAGGGAAGCGAGCATCAGTAGCTGAAAATGAACCTCACGTTGCGGCAAGCACCAGTGCGGATACACCAGCATCCGGAAGCAGCGGATATCTTGAAACTAACCTGCCTTCAACTGTACAGTTTTCTTCGAAAGTTTAGATTAAAAGTAGCAGATAAATTGTACAATCGTATAAAAAAATTGCGACTGATTAGTATAATATAATAAGTAATGTTTTATTAAACATTTTCATGATACCTATTACCCCTCCTGTTTTAGTCGTTAGTGTCGGTAGTACACCTGTCTTCTGAACAAGGAGTTTCGGGTTCGATCCCCGAATGGGAAGGTATGTAGTTACTACGCAAGTTTTATGCTCAAAGCAAAAAAAACTTGATTCAAATCGGGATTTTTCATTTAACTATAAGAATAATCGTAACATATAAAACGCTGTTTATATTTTTTACTTTACTGTGTACATTTTTTATTCTTCTTGTAATTAAACCTTACCCAAAATAAAACATATATTATTCTTCATTTAAAGATGAATTGTTAAAGGGTCTCGTTTATGTCATTTATAGGGGCGTTTAAATTCGCCATTAGAGATTAAAAGACATCAACACAGTACATTTTTCACTGAGACTAATATTATTTTATTATATATCATACATATTATATATGCTTGCACCTCCCTCACCGAATACCTACCTATTATATCCCGTCTCTTCCCCTTCCTCTTCCCCTCAGAATTTTAACCTATTATTTGGGTGTGGAGTATTGATTGATGACTGCCACGATAATTTTGAAAACTTGTACCGAATTAACCTATCAATTTTGTAAGGAGCCTAAAATATTTTCGGAAATCTAAAGCAAAGGTAGGTACTGTCAACAACGAAACTCGCTAAGCACAATAACATTACAAGAAATACTAAGCACGATAACTCTGCAAAGTTGATAAACACACTTAAGAGGAGGCCAATCCCTGGAAACCACGTTCGCGGTTTTAACGATTTCTTCAATTGTGACGAGTTTTCCAATAACAAAAAAATATATTTAGCTTCTACACAGTTATGTGACTGATGACTATAACGCTATGAACGTATTCTTTTATTAAACAGTGCCAAATGGCGGTTAAGAAAAATTTAATTTACGTTATAGAAATCCAGGAGTTACTCCAGCGCATCCACGTCAGCTTTGTTTCGTTTTGTCTTGCAAATTTTTTTACAGTAGTGCTTTTCTAGTAAGAATGGTGTTTCTTGTCCGAAGAACTTCTATGATGTGAATAATGTGTGGGACAGTGAAGTAAAGTCAAATGAGACGCTGCAGCCCGATCCGTACTTAGCTGGATTTTAAAGAGCCATACTGCGTGCGGGACGCCTTCTTTTTTGGTTCGGATGGTGCAAAAGCGTGGAAGATCCTCCCAGATAGCATTGAAATGCACCAGAATTTTATTGAAGACTTGAAAGAGTTGTGAACAACTCTTTCAACATCAGATATGGCTGTATGGGCTCAGCTCCCTTTGCCTTAAAAAAAACAACAAAATATAGATCTCCAAAAGACGTGGACAGCGACATTCCACAAATTGCTAAACATTAATTGAAACATAAATTGATCATCTAAATATCCAAAAGTCGCTGAACTAAACGTAAATATGAGTACATACGAGTAGGTAACGAACGAGTTTTTTTTATTATATATGCTCGCAAAGATTTTGAAATTCACCCCTATGTACCTACTCGTAGATTTTTCTACAAGAGAGGGCGCTAGTAGTCCGATTTCTGTGGATGCTCGATTCTAAAGTAAAGTTTTCATAACAGATTGTCTATTTATGTGAGCATAAATTTAAAAAGATTTTCCCGTGGAATTAGATTTTTTGAATTCAGAAGATTCGTTCATTTCATCATTTGTTTGTGTTCTATTTTTGAAATTTTAGAAGATCATATCGATCTATTGGTGGTCGGAAAGACAAAAGGGGATAAGCGACACTTTAGTCAAAAATACGATAAGTACATTTATTGTCATTTTTAACATTTCTTGTTATTTTTTTATTATAATTTTAGAATATACATCCTATATTCACATGGTTTTGGAAAATGTAAAAAATTAAAATATATGAAAATTTACTTACTCCAAAAGTTTTCCTGTAGAAGCGCCCTCTATCAAAACTATGTCGTAATTCAAACTCAGTCGCAAACGTGGAAAATATGTAGAGTCGGATATGTTGGAGAGTTTGCTGACCAGCTAGAATAGTATATCAGTATTTAGTTCAACAGTACATTAATAGAGGCCGCTTTTGTAGAAAATATTCGCGCTGAAGGTTATCCTAGTAGAAAGATGCTTCATGTATTTTTTTCATGCAAGACTGAACTTGCTTGTATTAAGAAAGAAGTAATAGAGAGATAAGTAATAGAGCCATAATGACTCTATTATGTTACTATGTCATCATTACATTATATCAAATATTAAGACCTAATCACCCTATCAGATGACGCAACCGAATGGCTGAAAAGCTTGGATATTCTTTTATAATTTTGTCATTCTCTTGCGAAAATAATATACCATATGAATAAAAAAAATTACATACGTATTTTATGTAGGATGGTATTTGATATAATGTAATATGTAACGGGTTATACCCCGTATTGACGATAGTAAATATTTTTATCACATCCATCACATCGAGGGTGGCCTGGTGGGTCCTTCTTCCCCAAATACTTTTAATAATAATTTTTTTGCACCAAAACTAGAATTTAGTTAACTATTGAAAATTAAAATATTGATTTCTAATCGCGTAATTTATATTACATTAAAATATTTATGGGTTCTTCTACATCTTGGGGATGGATTTTTTTGCCGACTCCAGAAAATGCATATTAGATGCCGCCCGAACTACGATTACGACGATGGAGGGAATTTTGTAGCTTCCTTCCGTCGTCATAAAAATCCATTAATAAATAAATACGAATCCCTATTAAACATTGGGTAAAAGTAATATTTTGATTTTTTGCGATATACTTACTCCGCTGGCGCAGCGACCCGAAGTGGATCTTGGCCTCCGATACCAATATAGATATTTTGCGATATATATATTTTTTATTATTTTAAAAATAACATTCTAAATACTAATTCCAAGTCGAAAGTACTAGGCGTCCATAAAAGGAAAGAAGTGGCGTTGTCAGTAGGAGCTGGAGCTGCTCGCGCTGGTGGTGACGCGCGAACGGTGCACGTAATCGAATGAAATCTCTTTAGACCGCGCCGTATTGCGTTTTGATGTTACAATTCGAATTATAAAAAAGTAAAAAACAAAAGACGATTCGTGGATTCGAGGATTCCTGGCCTAAGCTCGGTAAGGGAGTTTCTCCCGCGCTTTTGTCGCGTCCACACCAGCTTTTTTTCGTTGTCTTGCAAATTGTTTTACAGTAGTGCTTTTCAAGTAAGAATGGTGTTTTTTATTCGAAGAACGTCTACAAAATGTGATTAATGTATGGGACAATGAAGTAAAGTCAAATAAGACGCTGCAGCCCGATCCGTACTTGGCTGGATTTTGAAGAGCCATACTGCGTCCGGGACGCCTTCTTCTTTGGTTCGGATGGTGCAGAAGCGTGGAAGATTCTCCCAGATAGCATTGAAATGTGTCACACCAGCATTTTAATGAAGACTTGCAAGAGTTGTTTACATCAGACATGGCTGTATGTGCTCAGTTCCCTTTGCCTTAAAAAAAAAAACAACGAGACAGGAAGTAGAATACTGAATACTTCCCTGGCTCAAAATTCGAATGTACTGAGCACATTTCCGAGCATTTTGAGAAATATAAATTTACTTACCATCTTATTTAACCAATTTATTTATTACTCTCTACTCTAGATTCATACTAGCGTTCATGATAAAGTACACTTAGTTATTACCTATGTGTTCAAATTGTGATGCAAATAGATTGCAAGTGGCTGCAGGTAAATCAGCCAGCTTGCGTCACTCAGCTGCATGATGTTAGCATTATTATTAGAATTTGTTGTTTCAGTAGGTACATCTTGGTACTTACTACCCAATAATTTTTATACAAGAGCAACGTGAAGTAGCTACTTATAGCATTTCGTGGAAATTGTATCACAGCACCAATCATTAGCACCATCTCGTAGTAAATCTTAAACTAAAACAACAGAAAATATGACGTCTGTAATTAAAGTAATTCGCCTTATCTATAAATTAATAACCCGATAGTGGGAATAGGACATTTTGCAACGAAAGTCAAATACATTGGCGATTTACAAAAACACTGCTGATTTTAATATAATTATATTGTCAAATGATATTCTACGTAATAATACCACATACATATTAGGTACGTCATTGGTTGTGTTATGTCATGAAAGTCGGCGCTTGGTCGGATTGAATTGGGATTCCCAATGATTTATAGATGTGTTGATAATTGTTAGTAGGTAAGGTATGTACTGTACCTTATTCTGCGAATCTTTGACGCAGAATCAATTCTGTTTTTTATCTTGTATTCTTCTTTTTAACGTCCCATTATTCTTTGTAACAATTTGTAGCGGATGATACCTAATAAGGAAAAAGTATGTTCCTATCGACGCTAGAGAAATTGTAGGTATTAAAATGTAAAACTCTAAGTCTATGGTACAGGCGAAACGTAGAGAACAATAAAGGAACCTGATTTCCTGAGTAAATGAAATTCTGTCGTTTCCAACAAGAATCTTATAAGTATAGGTATAAGATAAAATATGTTATGTTATGTTAATTGTAAAGATTCTTGTTGGATTTGACTAAATATTGTTTTCACCCATAGTAGTTAATTCTGATGACAGGCCAGCACACTTGCTGCTGCATCATACAAAGAAGTTCATAAGGAAGAGTTCGCCTTTCATAATTATATTGTTTGAGTGCTTATAGTTGGAATGGAATCTGGAGCCAGGTTCAGCAGAGCGAAACTGTGTTTGGCAACACAACAGCAGCAAACTCAGTGGCACAACATAATGACATAATTGGAGGGGGGAAGGAAGCGAGGGGGAGGGACGTAGGGAGAGGAGGGGGGCGGGACGCATGCGCCGGTTTGACGGCCAAGGTCGAGGCCGCGCGATTCTGCCGCGCGCCGTCGCGTCGGTAGGTCCCTCTCGTTGCGCCCTCTTTCTGGAAACAGCTTCCATACTCCTAATGCGCAGTTGACGTCGCGAGTGGTCCCGAGTGTCCCAACTCAGAACTCCGCTCCAGGCAAAATCAAGGTAATTTGGACATATTATAGCACGATTGAACGCCGAGACTGCGACGACAAGGCGACCACGCAAATCGATCTGTTGTGTAATGTTTGTAATCACGCTACCTATGTTATGTATACATACGTACCTATCGAACGTGTTTTGCTGATAGAACATCTAATCACTGTAAGAACGAAGCTATTTTCGACTCTAAATACTAACTGAAATAAGTACGTACCAATGTTTGCACCAAATTGATGGTAAACTCGTATAGCAAGTGTAGCAAAACGATTTCTTTATTACGCGAAATTGGTCACCTCACCTTGCGCGGTTCTTACATGGCTCACGTCATCGCGTTCCACGCTAATCGTCAGAACAAACAGCCTCTGATGTTTTGGGAATAATGTTTGTAACTGGTACCTACTTGAAAAACAGAAGCTTTAAGTACATACAAGCCTTTGCCTTTTTACTTTCAGTCTTTCAGGAAGACGTTTTTCTTTCTAATAGAGCCATAGAGATCTACAAGAGTCTTAGGTAATACTCATTTATGTTTTAATTTAGACTACTTTAGAGCTTTCAGAACATTTTAATCAATGGCTATCTACTTGATCATTTGTACTTACCAAATTCTTTGGGCGGGCGGGCGTGTCTTACTTCATGTTTAAAATATTGAGCCGGAACCTGCGCAGTTGTATGAAAATGTATTATTTCATTAACTACATTAATACTAAAATGTTCATTTAAACAGACGTTTCTCCCAATGGTTTAGAAAGATTAAAAAAAGATATATCTAGGCATTTTATATATCTTGTAAGTTGTGGTGTATTCTTCTTTATTTAATACTAATGCACTTGTCATATCATGAGACGAGCTTAGGTAATGTCATGCTGCATTTTCTACAAGCAAACCGGGTTGTTCACCAACTGGTCCCGGGGAACTGGTCACACATAGATCACTTTTTTTCCCAACTGGTCACATTCGTTTATTCTTTCAGAAAAAGTACAGTCTGATGAAAAGTCTTGAAAAAGGAGTTTATTTATAAAAAATAATTATTGAAGTACGACCAGAAATGTAAGTCAAGAAGATGCTACTGGTACTTATACAATCTGCGTTATGGAGATCGGTGTAAAAATAATTTACAAAATAAATGTAGGTAATAAAATAAGTAGCATTGACCAAATGTTTAGTTGATCGCTTGCAGGGCGAGTCAACCATAGTTTTCTCAGAAACTATTGAACGGATTTGAATGAATATCTAAAACGTTATTTTCAATGTAATGGCACTAGCAATAGCAACAAGTGACGGTCTTTGAAACTTTATATCTCGGAAAAGACTACAATTATTAACAAAAAAAAATCATTGTGCGACTAATATGGAATACCTACATCGTTTATTTTAAATAAATATATAAAAAAACAATTAGTCAACATCCCTATTATATTGACTAATTTCCATATAATTTCAATCTTATAAAGCGTTGTTTTTCTTGACTGTACTTTGCATTGAATTTTGATTAAATTCCGACGTGTGACGAGTTGACGAAAACATAAAATTGTTTATTTAAATTTTCACTATCTGGTCACACGAAAAAAACGTTACGGGACCAGTTGACAAAAACAAAATATCCTTTATTAATAGTTTCACCATCTCGTCCCGCGCGTGACCAGTCCAGTTGGTGCATAACCCAGCTAACCATTGGCTCATTCCGATATTTTATTTAGAGCAGGTATGTATGATTATGGAAATCTGTCTCTGTTTGCGTTTTGTGGATCGCGTCATACCTCGTTACACGCGCCTTCCTTCATAATCTTTCGTGATGACGTCACCCGATACTGTAATCAACATTTTCAGGTGATTTGCATACCAGTGTGTGTGTTGTACCAGTCAGATCATATTCATTACTCACTTGTAAGAGTCCACTTTCAATTTTGGTGAGAATAAGTGTGCTTGGTGTTCTGTGTTTATTGGAAATTGTTTTGTTTGATTAAATTAAAAGCGGTTTTCAGTGTTGTAAAAATAGTTCTTCAAGGTTTTACTGGGTATGTAATTGGATACCTACGTATTACATATATATTAAGTGCGTATATGGAATAGTTAGTGCCCAAAACACTCTCGTTTATTGTAGTTTTATAATTATGTGTTATTTGTAGGTACCTATATATTTGTTATACTTTTGTATTTTCTAATAGGTACCCCACTTTGATTGTTTATTTTTATAAATAGGTATACATTCCTGAATCAATTTAGAATTAGTTTTTGACAAGAAAAAATCTTGGATTTGTAGTTAATGGCATCACAAACTAAATCATAACCAGCCGCCGTAAATTATGACGAACATCGCAATATTTGGTGCCCAAACCTTAATAGGTAGATACGCACAAGATCCGAACAGGGGTAGGGTTTGTAAGGGGTGGTACAATCGTTTCATTACAATACGAGTTTAACTCTGAAATAACTTCCAATGCCATTGATCCGATATAACATACAATATCTATATAAATCAATGATATGAATTGGTCAAATACAGCACCCATAGATTATCCATGGTAATACATATAATAAGCGGTGGCCGATCGTATACCATTGAATAGATTGTCTTATGTTAATGTGTGCGTAAGTTGAAAGCGTGTGCGTCACCCATCCCCCCTTTATCTAGGTCAGGGGAAGCTGCGGGGTGGCCCGGGCCCCTCCCGGGGGTGGATTGACGTGGGCGGCCCATCTTTGTTGCGCCTCTATCGACCGCCCGCGCTACCCGCCCGCCGACGCCCGTTAACAAAAAAAAACATTATTAACGTTCTGAAAAATGGTACAGCGAGGTTTATTTATATTTCTCGGTAGATTATCTCCGGTTACAATAAATAGGTATTGTTAAACTGGTAATTAAGGAGTCAGTTCTATTTCGGGATTTATAGAGGTTATTGATTTGTACGCCTCCATTGGGAGTTCTGGGTATATTGATACCTACTTACTTAGAACTTAGGAATGTAGATGACAAGATCTTCAATATGTCTAAGACCCCACGTCAATTAGGCATAGGTACTTATGCGGATACTTTTAGCTAATTTCTATGACTAGCCAGAATTATTTGGTAGGTACAGATTGATTGTGAGCAGTTGGTGTAATTTCTCAATCAGATCCCTACTCCAGTCGTAACTCGTGACACTTGAAGAGAGGTAATACTAACTAACAGACGTCGAAATTAAAGGATTTACAAACATAAATATAGGTACGCATTCGTGGTTTAATTTCTAATAGATATTCTGCCCGCGCATCTGCTACCACGATTGTTTATAAAATATTGTGGACATAATGTGTGGATATTATTTGACAAACTCATTTTACAAAACTTGAGATCTTCTTCTTATTTCCTTCCTGTCACCACTTGGTTGGGTTTAGAGCTCGAACTATTGCTGTCCGCACTTTTTGCGATCTTGTGCGGCCTCTTCAAGTTTCAAAATTTGAAAATCTTATTTTTTATTTCCTGATAATCAAAATCGATTGATGATATTCCCTTATGATTCTCGAGCTTGAATTGTTATACAAGAGTAGTGGTGGGCGCCGTTAATCAAAAAATTAACTCCGATAATCGTTAATCCGTTACTATGAAAGTTTACGCTGAAACAGTTAAACCGCTAATCTGATTTAAAAATAACGGAAGTTAACGTTAATCCTTTAACGTTATTTTTGCTTAGTTTTTGAACTGTATTGTGTATAAGTGTGTGTGTGTGTGTACGTACTTATAATGTATGAAAAGACAACTAGGTACATTGATTATTTATCAATGCCCAGAAAAGTTTTCGACGATTTTAGGTCGAATTCAACAAAAATTGATAAGCGATCAACCAAATCGTTATTTTGGTACATTTTTGTCGAGTCAGTAATTTTAATTAAATGCTCTCTATCTCAATCACTCTATCTCTAGCACCAGCATCCACATTTTCTTGCTTATAAGTGCATTAATTTTAATTTTTATTCAGCAACAAAATCCGATGCGATTCGATACGGATGTAAGCTTAAATGGATGCTCCGCTTTAGATACGTAGACAAGAATTACCATCAGTTGCAAGTTAGAATTCAACTTCCATTTTAACTCTACAGAGTCAGGTTGGGGTGGTTTATTTCTGCCTCAAACAATACCTACTTGTATTGCTGTCTTCCGATATGAATGATAAGAAAGCCAGCGTACTCTCTAACAACTTCATAGTGATGTGAGATGTCTATGGGCGACGATAACCACTTACCACCAGGTATCCAGTTGTTCGTTTGCTCTACTTATAAAAAAAACTAAGGATGCGTGATGCTATTTCTGAGTTAGAGTTCTGCCTGGCATCCGCCTAAATACTAGATTTCTCTCACGATTCTGCCCCTCCTAACTAAAAACTGTCCGAAATGTAACAACAAAACAGTTGAAGTCCAAAACAAACGAATGATCATTGAGCGTGTTTACTTGGGCCTGGCCGGTGGCACAAAATATAAAGATACAGAAGGTACGCTCTGGGCGTCCGCGATTTTGATTACGTCACTCGAGATTACGTCACCGTAGAGCTAGAGATCCCAGTTTTTAAAAAAGCGCCTTGTGAAAAATATTTCATACTCATACCATTTATTGCTTTTCATGTGTAACAATAGGTTTTAAAAAATATATCATGAAACCCTGAGTAGGGCATCGCAATATAAAATAAGTCATTTTAATAAATTATAATAGAAATAAATGCTAACGGGATAAATTAAATTAAATGTCATTATAAGTTATAACTTTTTAATTGATTTTAAAGTTAGTTATTGTTTTTATCACCAAAAAACTCCTGCAGGGAATAGAAACATTTGTTAAGAAGATATAACTTTAATTTTTTATTGAATTTTAAAGTTATATAATAAATAAATAAAAAATATAATAAAAGATTAAAGTTATATCTTATCTTTGAGTTCTGACAATGTATTCCGTTTATTTTATCTACAGTTGACCACAAGCTATAGTATACCATCTGTAAAAACCTTCGATTAAATCTCAACCTTATGCCTGCGCGTTATGATACATTTCAGATTCTCAAATTTAGACGTTGTAGTAGATTGTACAAAAAATAATGCCGACCACTCGATCGCGCCACAGCGCGTGTATTTCGCGCCTGAATTCGTTTGATTCGATCTGAGATCGCCTGTACGCAGAGCCCGAGTGTGCGTGAGTCAATTTCGCGCGTATGTATTGAGCGGACCTTGTGTATATCTATTCTGTGCCGGTGCGGTGGGGCGGCGGGGCGGCGGGGCGGCCGGGTGGCTGGGCGAGGCGGCCGCGGCTGGCTGGGCGGCCGGGTGGCTGGGCGAGGCGGCTCAGCTGGTCGTCGCGCGCCTATCGATTCGGTCGGGCAAGGGCAAGGCCGCCCACGCCGCTCGAGTCACGCTCCCTTATATCCTGGTGGTTAGCTCTGAGCTCAGAATTTCTACGCGAAGAGATTCTGCGAACCAGAAACCAAGGTATGAGCGGAGTTTGTTGAAATGAGATGATGATGATTAAAGTACACCGCAGAGCAAGTATGGAAAAAAAACACAGGAGAAAATTTTTAAAAAATATTGAAAAATAATTTTAAAAAAATGTTTTTTTAGATAACAGGGTTTTGCTTATTTTTGAAGCTTCATATTTTGGTTTATAATTTTGGTTTCTAAATCATATTTCTTTTTCGTTTGAAACAGGACACTTTTATTTTTTTCTCTATAATTTTGTATGAAAACTGATTACAGGTTTCACTTATCATATTTTTTTTCGAAAACTAAACAGAAAGTATTTTCTTTCAAAGTATTTTGTTATAAGCATCATATTTTTTTTTAAATTTTCACCGTCATTATTTTTCCATACTTGCTCTGCGGTATAATTTAGATGTAAATTTCGTCTTCTTTGTTACTTACATCATCGTGAACACACTAGTTTCAGATAGGATATGCTATCTTAAAACAGGGTTATTAAGTGATTATTAATTAGTTAGTCCTTCCGTCTATATGTCACAGTTGTTTCTCTCAGGAACTACTAATGCTATCGACTTGAAATTTGACATAGTTGTAGGACTTGCTTGCCCGCATCTATTCTAGGTGAAAGAAATTTAGAAATAATTATATTATTATTGAAAATGGGGTCCGAAATGGATCATGGTAAAAACCTGAAAGTGGGGCGGGGCTTTACTCGTATTTGATCATTACAAAACCATTTTTATTTTATTTGCTATAGTTTTTGGTTTAGCGATAAGGCCGCCTTCTGCACATTATATTGTACCTCTCTTTATGTTGTATGTTTTGTTTTTGACTTATGGGCAATAATGTGCAAATGGCCATTCCCCATCCCTATCTCCCGAAGTTTGCGAGCCGAAAAATCTGAAATAAATCAGGCTCATAGATAATCACCTATATTTTACAGGAAAAATAAAACGAAGAATGAAATATTTATAATTTTTGAGAAATTTATTATCAAGTTTCAAATAATCCGCAAAAGTATTTTCAAGGCGTAAAAACTCAACTTCACAACGTTATGTTGGAATTGGGATTTAGCTTGAAGATACAGCTTTTTACCTTTAGAATAAGATTGGTCTCAGTGAAATGGTCTATTTACAATTTTCGTACAAAATTAATTGCAATATTCTCTTACTAAATATAGGTATGTACTCGTAATTCAGTGACGAAAGTAAATAATTCTCATATATCATTGAAAATATTGTTAGAAATCATTGTTTATACTTATTATGACGAACTTTCCTTTTACCCAAGGCGATCCATGATTGAAAAAAGTTTTGGTAACAGTTTCTGTTCAGTCACACTTATTGTCTGTGAGTCACACTTATTGTCTGTAAGTCACCCTGAAAGTGCTCAATACAGGTGTTTTGTGCACTTTATACAAAAACAAGCCTTTGATTCTACAAAATGTATACATACTCAGGAGTTTCTCACGCGCTTTTATGGCATCCACGTCAGCTTTGTTTCGTTTTTTCTTGCAAATTGTTTTACAGTAGTACTTTTCTAGTAAGAATTGTGTTTCTTTCTCGAAGAACTTCGACAAGATGTGAATAATGTGTGGGACAGTAAAGTAAAGTCAAATAAACGCTGCAGCCCGATCCGTACTTGGCTGGATTTTAAAGAGACATACTGCGCCCGGGACGCCTTCTTCTTTGGTTCGGATGGTGCAGAAGCGTGGAAGATAGCATTGAAATGTGTCACACCAGCATTTTAATGAAGACTTGAAAGAGTTGTTTACATCAGACATGGCTGTATGGGCTCAGTTCCCTTTGCCTTAAAAAAACAACAACAAACAACTAAGCTCGGTAAGGATGTATGGAAATTCATTACTGTCGTCAATTTATTTTTTTAAATAAGTATTTGGCTTCGAGACAGGAAGTAGAATACTGAATACTTCCCTGGCTCAAAATTCGAATGTACTGAGCACATTTCCGAGCATTTTGAGAAATATAAATTTACTTACCATCTTATTTAACCAATTTATTTATTACTCTCTACTTTAGATTCGATAGAATATGGACTCAGTTCCCTTTGCCTTAAAAAAACAACGAATAATACTCATTATTCTGAAAATACGTACTCTTTTTTTACTTTAAGAATAAGTTTACGTGTACACTTAATCTTGTTTGTTTGTTTGTAGTCTCTTTATTGCACACATAGAAAAAAAATATATATATACACAGAAATTAAAAACATTAAAATATGTACAAAGGCGGGCTTAATCTTAATCTTATGTTGGTTTATAATATAAGGTTACTGCTTGTTAATAGCTTGCATATGGCGTGGTACAAAAAAAAGTCATATTGTGGTTTAATATAAAGTGTGAAGTGTCTAAGTGTTATTTTTTATCAAATGACATATGCACTTCTTATAACAAGCAAACCGCATGTTAATGTCTAGCTTTCAAATTGAACAAAGTACTAGTTTTATTCTGGATGTTGTGAATATTACATCTACGTCATTGCTTAACCACATCCAACATTAATATACATACATACCTAGTCAGGGTCGGTAATGTGTGTAATACCTGACCACTATAAACAGAGCCCTCAGATTTCCCGGCAGCTCGCGCGTTAGCTGCGAAGTCCGCGTTAAATAGACGCCCTGGCGGTGTGGGGGGGAATTCTAGGTTTCAGGGTATAGTAGTCAGGTACCTAGTTAGGGCTTTAGGACCGGTAGAACGCAGCTCGCAGGCTGGAGCGTGCGCGCGCCGCCACATCGATCTCCAAACTCGACTCCCCAATTGTCCTCCCAACACCCCCTTATCTCCCCGACACGTGTAGAAGTAGAAGGCCACCACATCACCCGGATAAATAAAGTTTCTTTTAACCACAATAAGATCTCGTGACGATTGTGTTGATATTTTAGTATTTGTTAAATTTAATTATCGTCTCGTGCGATTCTCGCAAAGATGGCGGACGTCGCATCGCTCGGTAACTAACTTCAAGAGCGACCAGTTTTTGCTAGCGCTATTACATCAGACGTGGCTCTTTCTCGCTGCTCGCTTCTCACTGGCAGCGGCGCGGGCGGCGCATTACTCTATACTATATGCTACTGCCATGCCATGCTCGGGCCCAGCGAAATATTATACCCTAGAAATGTAATAGACGCACGCTAGTGGCGCCACAAAATGTGTACTCAGGTGGGCGGGGCTTAAAGCGGTGTGCGAGCGGCGAGTCAATCGCGCCCTGCGTTTAACTTCGAATTTTGAAATCGATCTGTGAATCATACGATCCTATGTAAGAGTTACGTAGACGGATATTCGCCGCTGTGACATCGCCGTATGATCTATTTTTGTTCAAATATTAATTTGAGTCTCATTGTTGCATTAGTTTCGATTCGCACACAGTGGCGTGAGGTTTGGTCTTTTACGGGAATTTTGTTGGAAGTTACTCGTCTAGTTTATAATATTATATGTCGCTGCTCGGGCCCCATGCCCGCTGACCGCTCGTCTCAGCAAAATTAGAACAGGACGTGATATTTACCTTTCCTCGTTACAATCGAGAGACCTTGAATTTGTGTACAGAGTTCAGCAGGTAATGTGTGCATTGCCAATTTATATGGGAAGTCGAATTTCCTTCAAATATCAAGAAGTTACTAAGCGGAAATTGTTGCATGTTAGAAGTAGAGTCATCTGATCGGAGTTTTGAGACGACTTGAGGTTCAGTTTCGTTTTCATCATCACCACCGTGATGCAACTGTGTTGACAGGAAGTAACCTTTGATATATAAGGAAGTGATACTCTAGGATACTAACACATAGCAAATAGAATTATTTATAAATAACAGATACCATTACTTTTTTCTCTTTAATTAACAATAAATCTTTGGATCTACACTTGACGTGCTGCGATAGATCTATGTATTACTGTATATCTATTAGTGTAGATCTGTAATTATCCTTTTATTGTTTAGATTGGTTTATGTTACTTTAAATGCTGTTGGGTTTCCAATAAAATAAAGATATGCATGACCCGTGAGTTCTACGAAATTAAAGAGTAAGCAGGAACATACGTGCCGTGCCGTGCTATAGTATGTATCTGTCTGGATAGTCGAGTCGTCGAGAGTCGGGACGCTCGCTAAATTTAAAAGGAAAAGGGTGATCGCTTAGTATTATCGCTGGGCATTCGGTGACGGAAGGACGGCGGGAGAGGGGCAGTGCAGCTGCGGTGCATCAGGCAGCAGGCCCGGCGGAGGGCCCCGCGCCTGCGCCCCTCGCGCCTCCCGCCGCGCCGGCCCATTGCCAAGTTCAATGCCAAGGTCATGCGCGCGCGAGTGCGGCTGCGCGCCGCAATGCAGGAGCGGCCGGCGTCAGGCGGCTGGCGGCCGTCAGTGCCTCGCCGACGACCGCGACACACACCGCCTCGCAAATTTTCCGCACGCACTCATGGGTCACCTGACAAACAGTTCCGTGACACAGTGGACGATTTTCAAATCGCGCTGAGTTTATCGTCTTCTGGTTTTTCAGGTGACCCGATGCGCCTGCCGGTCGGTGTGCGAGGTAGCGTGTAATTTCGCTTCGTGCCAGAGTTCCTGTGAACACACCAGTGCGTTTCTGATGACGCCGTTGCGCCGGCCGAACCGACGACGCCGTGTTGTTATGCAACACTTCAAACAAAACATCCGCTTCTGTAAGTAACCTAACTTAATCTACTGTGTTACAACCACCATTTCAACCACCATTTTCAACCAGCGACACTGTAAAAGAAAACAAAACAAAGGGAACAAAACTGAATTTCACCTGATATTCATAAAAGGTCATGATTTCTGAATATTTTATGTAGTCATTATGAGGAATACCATCTGAAGGATCAGATTACGTGCACTGTATTTGCGGCCATATTTGTTGTAGATACTAGACAAATATTAAAGTAGGCACCTATGCTAACGCTAGATATGAAAATGTCCTCTAAGTGACTTGTGTGTGGCTTGAGAATCCCGTGTTATCAAATTACTGATTCATGAAGTTACTATGCAAATTGAATTCTATGCTCATAATGTTTGTAGGTAGGTACCTACAAGTGACTAGTATGTAATGATAATCATCAAAGATTATGTTCTAAATAAAGATATTGTACCTAATATAAGAAACAAATGACGACGTAGGATTCCAAGAATTCGAAGCAAGTCCAAAGTCGAAGCAGACACGAGACCAAAGCAAAACTAAAACCATTCCAAACCGAAACATTCCGTCCGCCCATCGGCGTCAAGGCTAAATCCAGACCAAGCTCGCACAATTATTCAAAGTGTACCAAAGTGGCTTATAAGATTTCTTAGATCCATCAAGGGCATAGTCAAAGGGCCGAGCCAGCGAATCCTGTTGCGGGGTTCGCAAAAAATGTCGAACGCGAAGTTCAAGGCGATCGGGTGCTCCAGACAACAACGTTTTGGTGGGCCTCGCGCCGATTGAGCGGTTTTACTCGTAATTATCGTTTTGGACTTGACTTGAGGCTGACTCAGCCCGAATTTAGTTCGTAGGCACCATTTTTGTCATCGCCTTTTTTGCAACCGAGTCTCTGCAGTCACGTGAAGATAGTTACATTCAGACGTGAATTTTTATATGCGTGCTATGCATATGCGCATGATGTTGCTTGATAATTTTTAATAAAGTCAACAGTCGCGGAATATTTAGTGAAATTAATACGTAATGAAACGACTGGTTCGTTAATGAAATGAAAATGAATACCCTGACTCTAGGCATAATAAATAATATGTGGTATATCTGTATCTTGGGAGCCACTATCAAAGATCATCAATAATACTATGTAAGTAAGATGATATCGATGTAACACAAGAAAATTATGATTATGGAAAAATTAAACTCCAATAGTAAATATTCGTGCGAGTAATTAATGGGTAGTAAAGACACGTAGAGATCCGTGGGCGGCTATTAGAAGATAGGAATGAACCAGATTTCAAACAGGCGGCAAAATTTGTACCGTTAATAATGTAACCACTTGTAAATGGTCTATAACTATTAATAAGTATTATTCGACAGTACACAGATGAGACACAATAACCGGCTTTATATACTTACTGACAAAAAAGATTGTAATATCTAAAATGTTCATTGTAAAGGTAAGGTCACGCTCGGAGTCATATTACAGGAAAATTGTGTAACGTCAACATTATGACGTTGCTAATTTACCTTTATATGTTGTTTTACCTACGACGGATCGAAGGAATTAATATGTATTTTGTATTTGAGGTGGAATACGCAAACGGGACACCTGATAATAGCCCTTGTTCCAAAGTTACTAAAAGGTTATATATTCTTCTGTCATCATCATCATCAGTCTATATTAATGTCCCCACTGTTGGGACACAGACCTCCCCTTGTACAAGGGGGTACGAGCCATGATCCACCGAGCGGGCCCATTGCTGATTGGTGGATTTCTCACGCCTTCGGAAACTTTTAATTTCCTCAGACATGCAGGTTTCCTCACGATGTATTCCTTCACCGTTAGAGCAGTCGGTAAATGTACGTAAGTCTTCGAAAAAATCCGAAATACTCATTGGTACATTGCATTGCAATGCAATGTACCAATGAGTATTTCGGAAAAACCATGCATGGTTTCGAACCCGGACCTCCTGCATGGGAGTCCGGCGTCCTAGCCACTAGACCACCGACGCTCTATTCTTCTGTGCAATTCTTTATTTATTTGGAAAGTTAACTTGCGTTTCCTATTCTCCATCCATTGTATAGTATGTTTGGTGCTCTGCTCCCACACAGTCTACTAGCCTGAAATTTGGTTACAGTCAGTCTATTGTTAGCGCTTTTTATTAGAACTTTGGTATTCGAGACCTGCCCACGGAATCCTACATGCTCAACAGACGGTAGCTAACTTTGAGGACTTAATCCAACGTTCATTAGAGGAGTGGACGCGCGTGCAGTGACTTTCTTCGATAACAATTGAAACTAAACCTTAAAGTCTCTAAAATACAGCCTAGAATTTCGAACTTTGCACCGCTTGCCTCCGCCCGAGTCGCTTGATATTGGCACGCCATTTAAATCGTATTTTTAAGACCGCTGCGTCTATACTCCGATGTGTGCGCTGGAGTGCCTCATGTGCCGGTAATTACGCTGGCTGCTTTACGGCAGAATAGGTAAAAGTCTCTACCCACGCTGCCTCTACACATAGTCATACCACCATAAACTTTTACTGATTTACGTGTTCACAAGATTTTGACTACCTATCTTATTCATATCTATCAATTTATGAGCCGTTAGAGTGCTGACCCGTGTCGTTTTCAGGTCGAAACGAATACCTTTACTTACGTGAATTAAACAAATATGAAGCTACCGAGCATAGCCGAAGTAGCCGTACAAAAAAAGTAATGCAAAAAATACAATGACGTCACTTGCCTGTGAGTAAAGAACACACACTAACAACTGACTCAGAAGGCCGGAATTATAACTGAAAGGCCCGAAACGCAAAATAATTTGATCCACCCGCAGACCGTGTTGCACACGTCTGGATTTTTGAATAGTAATCCCTTCGATAGATGTTTCAGAAAGTTAGTTCTCCAGTGGAATAGTTAGGAACTGGATAGTGCAAAAACTGAACTGAACATCGGCAGAAGCCTTGGATGAAAGAAAGCAGAAGCACATATGGCTGGAACATGTCTGGAATTATAGAGGCTGAAATTTATGATGATGTTGTTGCAAGAAAGGAATGTTTCTTGAGAAACTTAATTGCCAAGGTATTTACCTTGAAGATTCCTCGGGAAGCTTTCCTTTAGGAGTTCATTATTAGACGGAGGACATGACGATTGTCTAAATCACATACACTACAAACAAACTACAATACATCCAGTTGGATATACAGTCGATATTGGCTGGGGCCTCCCACATGGATGTTTAGCCTTGAACCCGCGCGGAGCCTGAATAACAATAACCGAACTTGTAATAATACCGTGCTTGTCTCCTTTATTGTCATTAACATCGCATCTATATTTATTTGCGTTTCATTTACTTTATTTTTGTGGTAATTAATACCTGTACTAAGTACTTCCAAGATTATTTGTGCAAGAAATGCCACGTGTC
Source organism: Hofmannophila pseudospretella (assembly GCA_947369225.1). Classification (NCBI taxonomy): domain Eukaryota; kingdom Metazoa; phylum Arthropoda; class Insecta; order Lepidoptera; family Oecophoridae; genus Hofmannophila; species Hofmannophila pseudospretella. The sequence goes on along the minus strand of OX376330.1, from coordinate 6,942,251 downwards.
ATCACTGTTAATGATAAGTTTTCTTTAAGATTCGTGTTATCTAGAGCTATGACGTAGAAAGGGATATCATGTATTTTATTGAAGACTACGTGCAACTGGTGGTGGTAGATCCTGATGTGCAGGATCGCCTGGGTTGGTACACCACCCTATTACCTAATTTTGTCGCAAAGCAGAAATGCTTGCGTTTTTGTGTTCCGGTTTGAAGGGTAAGACTGCCAGCGTAATTACCGGCACATGAGGCTTTCAATCTAAGTCCTCAAAGTTAGCAGCGCATCGAAAACCCTCTAATATTAATACAGTAAAGTGAGATGTCCATTGCGACAGTGACCACTTACCATCATGTGGCTCGTCTGCTTTCCTTAATAAAAAAAACTGACGGATAGGGCTTAGAGATCAATACGTCCCACTCCCACTATACGTATAGCTTCGACTGGCATATACCGATTGAGCGTCGTGTATTAATGATGGATGAGATAAAAAACCAAAGTAATACTCGTATATTATTAAAATAGCAAGTTTAATTAATCTATACATATATCTAACTATCTATGCAGAAAATAAACGATTTTATTGAGCAAGCTTGAAAATATGACATCGAAAACTGGATAACAAAGGGAGTGCAATAAGCGACTAATCAACATATTTGCTGTTACTCAAGAATAGGTACCGACGTCGGATTGATGTTCTGAAACATATGCGTTCGAAAACATACGTGCGATTGCAGCCAATTTTACCGGGTGTTGTCGGCCAAACCGGATCAACCTGTGCAAGCATCAATCATGTACCTAAGTTTAAATTACCCGTATGACGTGTGATCGACGAATTTCTTTTATTATATTCTATCATCAACATCATCATCATCAGTAGCTACTCTAGTCCACTGCTGGACATAGGCCTCTCCCAGGGCGCGCCATTGAGCCCTATCTTCGGCTCTTCTCATCCGGTCGCTGCCAGCTATATTATGTTCTATACTTTGGGTAAATTAATGGTGCAAATTTAAGCTAAAAATGTAACTGTTTAAAGTTTACATATATAAATACGAGTAGGAAGTTATTGAAGGTTTAAATCCGGCTCGCGGAATTTTTTTCATCCTTGTTCTAATTTATTTATTTACATTGTTGTAATCAATTTATGTAATCATAATTATAAGATTTAATAAAGACTTTTGAAAACAAAAAATATAGCATAGCAGCATTAGTTGTTCGTACTGAATAATTCAATTTTTAAAATGAATGAAGATCTAAAACTAGGAGTTAGTCGAGATCTTCTCGATCGATCGGTCTTCTCGTTCGCAGGTGGTATTTCTGCTGCAAAGCAGCAATACTAGCTGTCTTGCATTGCTGTGTTTCGGTTTGAAGAGTAAGAGAGCGTAAATACCGGCACTCAAGCCACTCTATCTAAGTCCGCATCAAAAACCCTCTAATAACAGTATAGTGAGGTGAGATGTCTATGGTATACGGTAACAATTTACCATTAGGTGGAACGTTAAATTGTAGAGAACCACGAGCCATTGTTTGAGGAAAAAAAATCAAGATGGCGGCCAAAAATAGTAATGTTATTATATTAGTCATGTAATTTAGCCGAGGCGGATGGCTGAGCTCCGCGTAGGGTGAAGCCCGAAGCGTCCCCCCTACCTTCAGCTAAGGAACGGCTCAAAGGCTATAGTAGGTATTATCTATATTATATTTAATTCGAAAACCAACCCACAGGTAAGAGCGTCGGTGGGCACAGTGGCTAGGAAATCGGTCTCTAGGTCTCTCTAGGTCCGGGTTCGAAACCGTGCAGTGCCAAGTACCAATGAGTTATTCGTATTTTTCAAAGACTTACTTTCATTTACCGACTGCTCTAACGGTGAAGGAAAACATCGCGAGGAAATCTGCACACTGAGATGACCAGTGTGTAAAATGGGGTAGGCACAAAAGATCCTCAAAGGTCGAAGTGCCGCTGGGGCTATTCCTGGCCTCCCTATCATAAGATAAGATAACCCACAGGTATGTTGTCTAACTGAGCTAAGACTTAATTTACGAATGTGTTAATAGTGTAGCTAAATCCTTCATCTGATGCTCTGTACTCGTATATTAAAATCTATGAGCAGTCAGAGCACTCTTGTCAATCTGATCTTTAAAGGTCAAAGGCCGACCCCGGCTTTTTCTTCCACTTGTTTTCGCTTCGTATACCTGTTTCGTAATTCGTTCGTAACTCATTCTTTCCACATGCCCGAACCCGATCCTAAATCATCCAAATTTTAATTCCAGCACAACTTATCTTTAATCCCGAAAAAAATCACTGATAAAATCACAGATAAAAAAATATATATACAAGGTGTTCCCGCGGATATGCAGTAACTTCGCCAAACACTTCTGTAGCTTTTACATAATATAATATATTTGACAATGGAAGTGATCCTTAAAAACGCTTCGTTTTAGAGATACTTGCTAATTTATTTTACTAAATTTAATTGGGTTATTCTAAAAGTAAGGGTCTTTATTTATCCCCGTAAGAAAACCTGAAACAAAACAATAACAAACTATTTGCTTTTCGTTTGCACATGACATTATTATCTTATGTCATGTTTGTCAAGTTTAAATTAATCAAAATGCGACGTAGCCAGCTCAGATAAAGAGTATGACATACTAGGTAATTTAAAGCAAGGCATTTATTTTGTATAAAAATAAAAAAATATTTTTAGTAAAATTAAAAAAAATGTGACAATATGGAAAATGACTACTTCGATGTTCTGAGTACAGTGTCAAATTTAATGCATAACCAAAGGAACACCTTGTATATGAAAACACGACTGCGATACCTAGTCGTGCAGTGCTATCATCAGCTGACGATGCCAGCGCGTCAGAACGACGCGCTCGTCGCAATAATGGCGGACAATATGGCCGCCAGTCTATTTGTTTACGACGCCCGTCTGGCCATGATAATACAAGTATATATAGTAGAAAGTAGAGTCATATACAATAATAAATGGCGATACGAGTAATTTTATGAAGACAAACTTATTTTTATGGATATTTTAACAGGCGGTAAACCTCAGCCTCATAGCGTCGTCGTCCGCTTCCTTTAAAGTCACCTTAATTACGTAGGTAGGTACCTACGTATACGAGTATTGCTGTAAACATCTAATAGATATTCATAAACAATCAAGTAATTACAGATAATTAATTACGTAGAATTCTGTGATTTCTATTTCTATATTATTTTAGTGGCGCATCCGCGTCCTTTTTCTTCTCGTCGCGTCCCCACCGATGAGGATGTCTCAAAAACGTGAAAATTCTAACGTCTGCTTTCGTTTCTCTGGATTTAAACTTTATTACGTAAATACAAACATTTTCTTTGGAATATCATCATTTGCTAAAACTGGGAAAGGTTTTCTAAATTGTATCATTATCATGATTGTAAAAGACGATACCTATTAATATATCTATTTACGTTAAATAACACGCGCAGCTTCGGGAATGAATAGGAAAACTGATAAACATGTTTTGTTTGGCCGGCATTGTACATTAATCTTTAACTACATAATTGCAAATATCCCAATATACTTACATTGTATATTTCTATTTACAGTGGAATTATAATTATCGACAGAACACACGTGGCTGCAATGTAATGTCAACTCGAAGCCAATAAAATAAATAAACAATGAGTTCTGCTTCTGCCAAAGCGTGCAGACTTACGCTTGCTATCTGGCACGTGTCGCGGATAAGATTTGTAACGTAGCATGTATTTACATTTTCCTAATTTCTTTAAAAATCTAAGATTTCAGATACTGTGGAATTTAGAAAGATTTCGTAGAGCAGTGAATGACTCCTTCTTATTAGAGTTTTAATCTTTCGATTCGTATAAGAATAAGTTTATTTGTGCGGTAAGATTACAAAGGATTTATACACCAGTAGGAACTTAAGCATATGTTATATTAAACTAAATAAAATTAGTGAGCAAAAACTTAGTTATAATAAACGCTGACCTCCGAACTAGGAAGTTCCTTATTTATACATATACATCTTTAGTTATTGTCGTGCTTACAATGGAGATTGTAATTATTTTTTAGAGTCTGATCTTATTGAAAAACCATTACGAATAATAAGGTTTATAAAAAATTGTAAATGAGTTTTGGACAATCCTCATTTTTGAAAACATTTCCGATTATCTACAGAAAATAACTCGTATTTCAAATTACATATATCTATATACTATCGTATAGATTGATTGATTTTATTCACGTTTTATTCCTATTTTAGTGTCGGTTGATTGATTTATAAAATGGGAAACGACAAAAATAGGTCTCGAGTTACTTTCAGCTATTTTTAATAACACTCATTATCATACTTGGCTTCATGTTGTTGGTGTTATGCATTTTAAAGAGATCTCATCATTTACGTATATTTTACCAGAATGTTGTATTGTGCATAAGTATTTCAACGAAGCTCAAATTCTCCGTTTATCGCGTATATAGCTAATTCGTAATTGTAAACATTCATTTATCATAAATACTACATACCAACCCACACACATGACTCATAAAAGTCATAAATATAAACATTGTATGAGTTCTTAATTTTCATGCATAAACAGAGAGTAACATTATTTTGTCCATTTAATCATTGATAATTTGTTGACTCGTCTTTCATTATTATGATTGGGGAAGTAGATTCAGCCTAGGATCTAAAATTAAATACACACATTTTGATTGATATTTTATTTTATTTAAAAACACTTCTTCTAGCTAGTCTTTGACTCTTATGTTTCTTGTGGAGTAGGTAAGTAAGTACGAGAAGATATAGAGATCTACCGAAAGATTTTTTAGATAAGATGTACAGTTATTACATATTTTGATGCATTAGGTATTTTACAATTTTAAATTCCCTGTATCGAGAAAAAACAATAAAAATTCATATTGACACCGATAAATTAAGGCGGACCAATTTGGCACTGTTGTTAAATGGCACCAAAATACATATGCATCATTACCAACGTGGAGCACGTTGGATCCGTAATAAATCATTTTGTGAAAAAAATTACAAGACATTTTAAAATTTCACCCAGTAGGTTAGGAACTTATGGTAATATTTGTACTATGAGGACACTACAAACAACACATGGGTTTTCCTCATTTATAATCCAGAGTAGTCTATCAGGCGGTGGAACGAACCGTCTTATCAAGAATTCATCATTTCATACACTGATTCATACATTGGAATGGGTTATTATCTTCATTTCCCGGAAAACAGCAAATTTGGGGAATCTTCATTCAGTTCATCTAAAGCTTTAATGTGCAATGTTACCACTCAGTTTCCATACAATGTTTTTTACACATTCATGTCGTACTTAACTTGTGAAATATTTTACTGGAATAGTACTTACATCAACATTAATCATTTTGCTGTACAGTCGCAAATTGAAAAATTTATTACAATTTATCTTATTAAAAGGTTTACTTATGCACTTGAAGATTTTATACCAATATAGTTTTAATAATAACATGAATGTATAAAATAATATTTTAGTAAAATATTGCACGAATACAACAATGAAAATGTAAAATCGAAACCGAGTCACCGAGTTGTACCTTAACTGTATTGTATACTATACTATTTTTATATTATTGTCTGAGCCTGTGACGTCATTCCGCTTTCCTTCCCCATCTTAGATCTGGCATGACGCATAGCTCGCCCTTCGGGATTCACGTGACTGGGGATTTTTTTTGCTTGTCATTATTTTTACTTTTCTTTTTGAACCACCATCATTAGTCATAGTTATCTTAACCACAAAATATTTTTGTGAAATAGATATCTATAAGTGATGGTGACCACTGACCATTTACCATCAGGTGGGCCATCTGCTTTCCTTGGTAGAAGTAGTAAACGTAATAATTTCATTTACAATTGGGTGCTTTCTGTCGACTGGAGGAAATACCAGGGCACATCTTTAAAGATGTGATTACTACCATCTTTAAAGATGGTAGCAATAGACCCTCTATGACCAACCCTGATGTGCCGGGTGGTCCGGGCAGGTATCACCCTTTTATCTACTTTTGCCGCAAAGCAGCAGCATACATTGCTGTGTTCCGTCTTGAAGGGTAAGAGAGCCATCGTAATTACCGGCATATGAGGCACCCTAGAAAACCCTCTTACAATATTTTAGTGAGGTGACATGTCTATGGGCGACAGTGACCACTTCCCATCAGGAGGGTGTCTGCTCGTCTTGCTTTCCTTTCTTTCCCTTCGAGGAGCTCGTAGCCTAGTTGCGAGCACGGTCCGAAAGTGATCGTGCAGGTTAAGCGACGTTGGCGCGGTCGGTACCTGGATAGGTGACCGCTAGTGGCATATTTCATCTGAGCTCCTCCGTGCCTCGGAAAGCACATTAAGCAGTCGATCCCGGTTATTGTCGTTCGACAGCAGTCGTTAAGCCATGTCAGAGCCTGCTTACAGGCGGCCTGAACAACTCTGACAAATAGGTTGGCCACTAACCATACGATAAGCAAGCAAGCAAGCTTTCCTTTCTACAGACAGCTCTATTTCCAGACTTTCGGATTTTGTAAACTTTAACTTTGTTTGGTTACGTGACTTATGTCTTGGATTGAATTAAATAAACACTGTGACATAATATAAAATTGCTCACACAATCAGGGTCCCGTGAATGACTAGCCTTAAATACTTGGTAGGTAAATTGTAAATTATCTAGAGTCACAAAAGTTTAGACACTGTATTCAGGCATTCATTATTTGTTACTGATAGAGTAACACTGCATCACGGATGTCACGTAGAGTGGCAGTTTCCACATTCTGTATACACGAGCCTCACGATCTTGGTACAATACTCGTACTTATGGTAAAAGGATTGAGAAATAATGTATCTGTAACTGATGAAAACGATCGGCGCCTTCCTCGTAGATATCCAATTTTGATAAGTGGTCAGAATTTGGATAGATTTGAACCTAAATATTTTAACTGTCTATTTATATCTTTGTTTGTTAGGTACAAACAAAGATATATTCATTTTCCTTTACTTAGTCGTAGTATTCATTTCTTCTCACATATTTTTTTTAGGAATCCGTACCCGAAAAGGGGAAAACGGAACGGAGCCCTTTGTCTGTCGTCACTCTAATGTTAAAGGGTTTTCGATACCCTTGACACGATGAGATGACTCAATACGGTGGTAGACTAAAGAAATGACTTTGTAAAAATGTTAGTGGTACATACTTTATAGTATTTATTTGCAATAAAAAAAATGATTTTTGACTGTAACTCAGGTAGTTACTTCTAGTTAATTCTACAGCGTACAAAATTATCAATCACTTCTATAATAGGTACCTATTCTAAAACGAACCTTATCATCCAACTGAGGTTATGTCTATCCAGCCATTAGATGCCTGTCTTCACTAAAAACTAAATAACTTTCAATTTATAAAACATCTGATTTTCCAATCGGCCGCTCAACACGCCCACAAGAAAACCCCCTCTATAGTTGCTCTAGTAGTATACGTGTAGCGAATAATAAACTATTATCCTTGTGTGTGTAATATTGGTAATATGGACTGAACTGGTGTGGGTGTTAGTGTACGTGTGTGCGAAATGGCGAATGCAGCTTGCACATGCGCGGGTAGGGGGGGCAGGGGGGGATTATGTGGCGGGGGACTGACGGCCAGGGTCACGCAGACCTTGAGCGTGCCTAGCAACAGAGCTGCCAGAGACTTGCTTATTTTATTTCCCTTGGACTCGTCTGCACGTTGCTTGCAATTTTAAACACAGCGTTTTATGGAGTCGTAATGCCATGCCGGGAATGCGACCTTTGTCTGCCATCGCCAGATCTACCCCCAAGTACGTACGTGCATGAGGGGGATTGTTAATTTAACTTGTAATTCTCTATCGTAACTATCTTTACGACATAAGATTTATCTCTTTATGGTATGGACTGCGCAACGAAGTACGAACGAGCATTGTGTTGAACAATACAATTTGAAGACAAAATTACATATCATGCAACCATTGCATTTATTACGTAGGTAAATAGAGCGTTTTCCATATTTGCACAAACATTTTGTCTTGCGTTCGAAATTGTAAATGGATATAGATAGACTTGAATTTTTATGGAGATCGGTGCGGTGGTAGTGTTTCTAATAGACAAAAAAGTATAAATCAACAGGTTGATAACTATTGCACGTAAAGCTCATAATTATCACGATAGGTCTTTATGATGATTTTGTGGTTATGAAATGCAATGCGTATTAACGTAGGTACTACAATGCATACCTTAGTCTTAATCAGCAGACACGTAAAGCTTATCCACGACAGATATGATAAGATTATGAAATGCCATGCGGAAGCATGGCATAACAACATTAATATTATTTATAGAATGGAAATTACATCATAACATAAATAATAAAATTATTGTAGTAGGTAGGTACCTAACCTACTACAATATAAACCTCGCAAACTTGCAATCTATGACGTCAGAAGGAACAATGCAATTGTATGTTAGTGCAATTAGGGACGATTGGATAGTAACGTTAATATCTACATACGTACATCAGTACCATGAAATTTTGATATTCTGCTATAATTATGATATAATAGGGTATTAAAATATGAAACGTCATTCTTCTATAAGTATTCCCACAAAAAATTGATTAGCAAGTCTTAAAGATTGTCTCGTAAGTACTCGTAGACACGTTATTAAGTATGATCAAAATAACTACTCATATATTTTTCTCGTCATCTACAGTGTAAGATAATGTACTCGTATATTGACTTATTTTTATAGAATTATCCTCCAATGTCTCGTTCATGCGTGAAGTTCCCACCAAAGCTTAATTTACAAGAGATTTTCAATGAAAAAAGTTATGTTCTTCGCGACAGTACCTACAACAGAATGATTGGACCCAATAGCCGATCGGTCGTAACAATACTTCACTAAAATACGATGTGTAATTTTTTAGTATTAAAACCACTTGATGACATTTTGCTTTAAAATGGATCACATAGTTAAGTTTGGTGAAGTAAAATGATTTTTGAGCTTATATATGTGTAGGAAACGTTGGCACTAAACCATACAACTGTGCAGCAATAATAAAGTGAGTACAGAATATCCATGATTTGTCTTTCCTTGCTTTGTATTACATTCTATATATAGTCGTACCTACCTATGTTTATTCTGTTTCCATCCTATCAAATAACATAACGAACGACATCCTTTTCCATGGCTGAAGGCTCAACATATTCTACCCAGCACAAGTACGAAGGGTATCGGATGTCAGGGTCGCGCAGTTGATGTTCTCATCGTTAATTAAAAGCAATTGACTTGATGCACCCACAATACAAGTTGAGCTATGCGTACCTATGTGTAACCCGAAGAAAAGAGATTGATCAACGCAAAGGGATAGGACACGCTACGAAGAGGGGAGTCTAATTCCGAAAAAAAAGCTTTCGAGTGGAATCCACGCGAGAAGAGAAACCTGGCTGTCCTGTACACATGTGGAATATTGTAGAGACGGACTGTCGACAGTGAACTAAAGGCTAAATTACCGAAACTATAGAGTCAAACTATCCCTTTGTAGTCTACTTGCGATAATGGTCCGAAAGTAACTTAGGCGTGGTCAGAACCACAGTATGGATGACCGACCGCTAGTGGTATATTTTCATCTGAGCCCCTCCGTGCCTCTGACTCTGATAATAGGTTAGCCACTAACTATACGATACGATAAACAAACAAACGTGCCTCGGAGAGCACGTTAAACTGTCGATCCTGGCTGCTGTCGGACGACAGCAGTCGTTAGGCCATGCGGAAGCCTGGCCTGAACAACTCTGACAATATTGGTTGCTGGCTACTGACCACACGACAAATAGAAAAAGATTACGTCAAGCTGAAAACGATTATTAGTCATTACAAATATTTCACTATGAACCAGTACATTTAAATTATTGCAGTCATTTATAATGATTTTGAAATGGGAACTAGGTACCTGTGACTGGAGGTGGTTCCTCTATCTACCCTCTCAGGGATTGTGGATGTGATAATTAACTTGAAAGCCTGTTTCAACTCATAATTGAAAGCAAAAGCTTCACTGCAAATTGCGGTTGACCTAGATTCAACGTAGCCTTAAAATCAATTTGTCTTTATTTACTCGTATCAGTCCCTAGGCATCCAGGCAGTCCCGGGATTGCCCTTTGACATTATCTGCGTAGGCGGAAGGCCGCGCAAGCGCACTGCGTCACCCTCCCCCTCTCCCGGCCTTGCCATAAACCCCCTCCCCCGCCGCGTGGGTAGATGACGCAGAACTTAGGAGCCTAACCGATCTCGGGTTATTTATAGATTAAGGATTCACTTTTAACATTCTGGAATGTTTTGGTTCCGGTTCTTGTCCAATTCTTATGAATACGAAGCCTGAAAGTGTCTCGAATTCCAGTGTAATTTTGGTGGAAAATTTTTATAGCATCGGGAAATAAGTTGTGTGCTTGTATCTGAGAAGTGACTAAAGTTTCTAGGGAAGTGCGTATTTACAATTACATTTACCGGTGCAAGTGCTAAGTGCTAAGACGTAGCCGGAAGTATTAATACCGGTAACCCTATCTCATCGAGTACCGACATGCGATTTCAAGTTCTGACAGAGCCTATGGTGATAATTTTGTACAACTATACATACCTACTTAACTTATTTAATATTCTTTTCAGCTGCTCGAGAAGTAGGAATTTTTAACAGTATTGAGGGTGTATGTTGCCGGCCTTAAAGAATAGCACCACTCCAACTCTTCCCGTGGGTGTCGTACGAGGCGACTAAGGGACTTGGTGGACACTATTCTACACCTAGTAGACGGTGATAGGCTCGCCACCTATCACGTTTGTCCACCAATTGCGATGCGAAAAATGGGAACTACCTGTCGGTGGTTCCTCTGTCAACCCCTCGGGGATTATGGACACAAAATATCTTTATATTTTGTATTGTAGACGTGAGTTTATGTATATGTATTGAGGAAAATGAAACTGAATTCATTTACTGAATTATTTTTTATTTTCTTTCAAAAGTGTTACAATCAGTATTACGATACAGTACTACGTGTATCACGTGCGCTAATGGCCCCTTTTTCATACATACATACACACACGACATGAAGAAGTAGAATATTATTTCCCATGGCAGTTTTAAGTCTCCTCTGACATGCACTATATCTGACCTTGGGAACCAAATTGAGTCTGCATAACGTGCGTTTATAATTCGTTTACAAACAAAATAATCTCGATGGCTATAAACCTGCGATCTATAAATAGTGTCATGTAATATGTGAGCATGAGCACCGAGCAACAAGCATCGACGTCACGTGCGCATGAGTCAGGCTGAGCCAGTTTCCGCTAGAGATCACCTCAAGGATGCCGCTGCCGCGCTCGCGCAGGGCAGGCTATTATGTTCGTGGCTGTTTGTGGCATAATTATGAACGTCGTCCATCACCATTCAGTATACGAAGTACCTGTGGTCTCTTGTGTTGCTGATTTATGTTTACTATTACTAATGTGTCTGTATAAATAAATCCTATGTTAAACACTTACATATTTTTTCTTGCTTTAATATACTTAATAAAATAAGACTACGGTGGTGCAAGCATCACCGAAATAATGTTTAAAGTAATGGATAACAAAGGTTTTTTAGAAAAATTTAAGAAACCTCGTTATTTTTACTTTTCTTTAATTATCATCAGATCTTCAAGTTCTATACAACGTTACGTTTGTCTGTCCCATTACTAAGGATCCCGCCTGACATCGAAGAGTCCGCACTTTGAACGAAGTACGTTTAAGTAGGTACTTAGAATATTAATCGTAGGTATCTGAGTACTATAATATATCTGACTCTAATTAGTAATAAAATTATTTACGTTTGTTTTCAGGTATGCAATGGAACAATGAAGATTTTTTCATCAATTAATTAGGTAAGTTGTTGTATGCGAATATGTTACAAAAACAATCGAAAAAATTTACACATAAGGTAAGTACTACTACTTTTATCTACTAAATGTAAGGTAATCCATATAGTGATATAGTGATGCTCTTAAGAAACAACCACAACAAATTTTACATTATTCCGTTCAGGTATATCATTAATTTACCAAATCTATAAAAAAAAGTCAAGTGCAGAAATTGGCCTGTCATCGCATTCGTTGCCTACTGCAAGGTAAGTACAGCTATTGCCCAATAATACATGACCTTTATGAAAATAGTTCAGACAAATACTAAATCAGAGGCGGTTTTTTTCGCGTTGGCAATAGCTGTCGGTGGAAAATCTAAATTGTATCTTGTATCCCCTAAATCCCTATAAACTATAAAGGGAAGAGAACTAACTGAAGCCCATAAAGTAGTTGATTCAATTATTATTTTTAATTTTCACATCCAATTAGAATATTTCTAAAAAAGTTATACTCTAATTTACTTTTCAAGTCACGTATATTGTTAGAGTTGGGTCATTAATTCACTGAATCTTTACAAATTATATATTCCTCCGACTCATTTGACTTCGTCTAATCTATTGATATCAGGAATTATAAAATCTACATTTATTATCTTAATATGAAACTGGAGACATTCCGTCCACTCATTGAAATACAGCTATCGACGTTATCTTGGTCTGATAATATTTACGCCCACATTGCGCATGTGCGAATATGTACCTATATACGTCAATAAATACTTAGTTCATACAGTTTATCTGGAAAAGTACCGGCATTAGTATTAAGAAAGAGACTTGTAGTCTAACTAAACGTTGATTTTGATAGATTTTCTATCAGTTTACTTTGGTTAGGTTCACGCACATCAGTTGCATGGCTCTTAGGTGGAATCCTCAGATTTTTAAAACATACAATCTCTGTCAACGTAACGTTATCTCGAATTAAAATTGCGATTATTCTTGGTACTCGTATTCAAGTTTGATTTCCTTCACTTCTCGAGTTTATTTACTTTACTACCAAGTGCCTCTACTGTGAACTATTTCCAGTAGGTATTTCAATTTCGTTTCATTATGGCTTTTGTTTTTCATTGTCAATAGGATTAATTTTCCTAAGATTTCTTCGGTAGAGGTACTAGCTCTACTGTGTGGGTTGTGCCGTCATATCAGTAATGAATGCTATTCAGTATTTAATTTAATTAATTTGACTATATCTTCTATATATTTAAGCCTTATACTTATAAGCATAATGAATTAATGATCATTGTCGGTATACCCCTAGGCTTATAAAGGTATACATAAATGCAGTAAATACATACTTCGTACTGTGGTTTGAATTTACAAAAGGGGCTGAGGGGTTGAGGAGGGGTTGTATGCACTGTGCACAGTATCTAATACTGGATGGTAACTTTCATCTACAGGTGCTTATTGTTAGTGAGTAATAAGTATGTCACTAAAGGTATACCTAATATAAGTACAAATAACGAAAATTAAGGCACCTATAATCGATATGCACATATCTGAATGAGTTTGAACATATTATAACCTGTGGTGCTATTACGGTTCTAAAAACGATTCATGATGTCATTAAATCTCTATGACTTTGAACATGTCATGGTTTGAAATTTTCGTATTACTGTTCTACAATTTACGTCATTATATGACCATGGTTTTAGATGTCTATGAAGGACGAATGTAATTAGAGATGTTACAATCGATGTTCACCGATATGTCATAAACAGGATGCTAAGCAGAGAGCGCTATATGTAGTTGTATGTTATGTCTTGCTCGTCAGCAAAGAAAGAAATTATAAAGTAAAAGTAAAGTAAAATACACTTTATTGCACAAACATGAGATAGAAAAGGAAATAGTGAAGTACAATTTAGGCGGCCTTATCGCTAAGAGCGATCTCTTCCAGACAACCTTCGGGCAGAGGAAACGATTTCGAGGAAGAGGTAGTAGGTGTGCAAGGTTTATGGAAAACGTTATAAGATAATTTTATTTAATTATGTGTTTTATTAGCATCGCATGATAATAAAACACAATTTTATTCTTTTTCTTTTTTTGCATTTATTATGGCTTTAGCTAGTAGGCCATCTGCCAAAAAAAGTTGTTTTCTAATTGTTGAGATTTATGTGACAATATTTGGTAATATTTGCTTGTCAATTTCGGGGTATTTTGTGAATTTGTTTTGCAGTTTTGTTTGGTTTTCTTCATTTCTACGGTAAATAGACGTAAGGTCACCAACATTTATATGGTGTTTTGTTTGTTGTAAGTGCTAATACTTTCATTTTATTTTTATTTCACTCTGAAATGAATTAAACATCAAAAGTTATCGAAAAAATAAAACACAACCTCACTGAAAGCAAACCAGCATCAAACCGCACTTAAAAAGGTAAGGCGGGAGTCACTTTTTTGATTTGACGTTTGCATGTCATCCATCTATGATATCATGAGACGAACCGCAATACCATTTTGCGTGATTTTGTAGGCAAATGTATGGGGAATCCATTCGTTCATTACGCCATGGTCAATCGGTGATACCGAATTATGTAATTGATGACGTCCTTATGTCAAAATTATACCATGTCATCGATCATGAAAGAACCGTGCTAGCCCCACAGATCTCCACGGGGGATTTCCGTTTGACATAGAAAAAAAACCATGTCGAATATAAATCGAACAACTTTATCTAACTATGATAAAAAATAGTAGTACGTACTCGTATAAGATATTAATTATTTAATCAAAGTCAACATTGTTTAACTTTACAAGACTAAGTTACAAAACTCTATGTGAAGTGACTCTACTGCAACGTTAATACCACTGTGACATCGGGGTGAACCGATGACTGAAGCAACTGAAGTGGGCAGAGTGTCGCATGCCGGTGTGTGCGTTTAGGTAGAGACGAGTGCACTTGTGCGTTGCGCACTGGTGTGCGTCTCAAGGTCAAGGTCGGCACGTGGCGGGACGGACGGCGGGGCGAGAGGGGGTTAGGGGGCGGGGAAGGGCCCCATAGAACCCTCTAGTCTTGTCTGGATTGCGAATTCCATTCCTAACCCGTTATGGTGAAACCTGTAATAGTTTGAATTTATATCAAAATGTCATGTTTTGTCATTTTTCGCTTAAATTCTATATACGAGTAGCTAGATTTGTTACGCAATTTTAATTTTAGGAGACGAATGATTAAAAAATCCTTTTATATTATAATATAACAATGCATATATCGTAATATTTTACTCCCTTTTTTATCAAAATTAAACTGTCTCGTTGATGTCTTTTGTACGACGTAAAACAATTCGGTGCAAAAATGTCAGATTAAAAAAAACGTATTAAAATAATAGGAAAAATTAAAAGATATGTAGACCGCTGAAAATTTCGTACCTTTTGGCGTATTTATTTCCCATTTCTTCCAGTTTCTTCCAGTTTCTTTCTACACATCGTACATCAAAAATCACAACAAAATTATATTTGTATATTTTTAGAGATCTTTTGCAAATAAAGGCAATTTTTAAACAAAGGTGCTCACTACCCTCAAAATCTTTGGTATATCCTAATATTTCATGTAGCTCTACGAGTATGTATCAGATCTCCACAAACTGAATGTGGCAACATCTATCGGAAGAAATGGCACAAATACCCCTGAATTGACAATCTTCTTGTATAATTTCCTACAAGTTTCAGGCATGAAACAAAAGACATTCGTAGATGGCGCTACTTTATAAAAATAACCTGCATTGTGTTTACCGACACCAGAGCCATCTAATGGCAACTCGAGAAAGGCAATTGGCACGCGAATCGTCACCGGCCACTGCCTGCTAACTGAAAGTGGTTTGCTAACTTCCCAAGTTAAAACATAGATGGCTGAATTTCCTTTGCTGTAGGTATATTCTCTGTAACTGTAAATGTTTTGATCTATTTTTTCAACTAAGTGTGTGTTTAGGTACACATATTATGCTGATGTTAAGTCTGCTCTGCTCCTATTAATGCCTATTAATAGTCTGTGTTTTCGATAATTACCTAGTTCTTGTTTAGTTTTAGTTAATAATCATCTTGTTTGATTTCTCCTGAAATTTTTCAAAGTGAAAATTGTTACGTGTTTTAAAAAATCATAAACTGGATATAATTAAGTATTTCTTAAATAGTTTCAAAGACAAAAAAAGCTTCAAGCATGAAAGAACGCAACGAACGCCCGCCACTTGGGGAGGGAGGCCATTTTTTCTTTCATACAATATTTCAATTAGGTAAATATACTTACAATTTAAAAGTTTTACGAAATTACGCTAAGCTTAAATGAAAATAAAATCAAATTTAAATAAATACAAATTCTGCCAAACTGTAAAGATATTGTAAATGTAAAAATACTCAAATAAAAACCAACCTAAATAATTGACTCGGAAAATTTAATTGTTAAAAAACTATAATTTGTAGCGCTTTGTGATAAAAGAAACTTGGAATTAAAAGAATAAGAAGACAATGATGAAGCAAAAGAAAAAAGAATAAAGAAGAATCCCGGGCTATCGAACGACCGGGTGCCACGCTGTGCTCTCTCGGGATATATTGCGAGTGAACACAGCTGGTGGTATCTCAGTTGTTCTCTAGTTCTCCCACTCTGCGATCTTCTGGGCGAAAGAAGAAAACACAAAGACTTCAAATAGTAGAAAAAAGAAAACACAAGAAGATTGAAATTGAAGAAGAGAAAATGAAGTTTTGTTCGAGTTTTAGTTATAAATTATAACTTATTTCAATTTTCATTTTAAATATTGTGCATAAAATTATTGTATCGAATTGTGATTGTAATTATCTTTTACCCCAAAATTTTTAGGTTTATGAGATCCTACTATCCTAGTGAATGATTAGACGACCAGTCCATTTAGTATTTTAATATTATTGATTGGTAACTATTTTTCGCCATAAAACACATCTTTATAGTAAGTTAATAGCCACAACGCCAATAGCCTTCCGACCCCTGTCTCATCTTCATACCTTCATTCGTACAGTCCCGCCTATATCTCCATTTCCGGCTCTCTCTTAGCGACTCTTAACTTCGTTCTCTATCTGGTCCAGTAGCATTACACCAAGTATCCCTTATCTATCGCTCCCTGCAATAATATCATGGACAGATTTTTTATATCTTATGTCATTACTCGTATACTTGTTACTATAGTTTTCATTATACTTACTCTTGTGCTTTGGGTATGGTTTTAGACTTTGAACCGCATCAATAATTGTTTATGTTACGCACATTAATATTGTACAAAAATGTATTGCGTTGCTTATCGTAAGTGTGTATACCTACTTATTGTCACTTAACATTAGAAACTGAGTCTTACTGAGTAATGTATATTTCTTTCACGTTTACGACAGAGTGACGGCAACGGACGGAGCGAAGCGGTAGGAATTTTTTCAATGTTTTCGAAGAATGATGCGTAGACGCACGCGTTGCTTGCGTGCGCCACTTTTATTTTAGTGGCAGGGAAAGTCGTACGTAATCTGTTTGCCGACTCCGCCCTCGCTTTTTACTTTTCTGCACCTTATTTCTTTTGTACAGGTATCATCTTTTTCGTTGTCGAGTGCTTAGTGACCCAATCTATTGTCAGAGGTTGTTCAGGCCGCCCGTCATAGGTACTGGTATAGCAATTTGCTAAGCAAAGATTGCGAAGCATTTGGTAAGCATTGATGAGTATTAAAATAAGATATACGTGTAAACAATTAGAAGTTAATACAGGGGCATCGGTACTCAGTACAACTTTATTGCATTTCGTGTCGAAACCCTTGATGCTTAAGGTTCTGGAGCTTTGTCGCTGTTCCAAGAGCTGTTCAAGCGTCTAATTGATGTGACAAGATCTTAGGCTGGCAGCTACCTTATCTGATCAGCATAGCGATCCAGTGGTGCAAAGCACAAAGCTGACAGTATCCTTGGAACTCTACAACATGAGCTTATTTAAGGCATAAGTATTTAAGTTTCTTTTGTATCTTTTATTTATTATGTTACTCTTCCTTTTGTACTTAATTGTATCATAATGAAGGAAGTATGAAGGTAAACAAATGCATACATAAATGTTACACATTTTATACAAAATATTGACCTTATTTGTACCACATGAGTGGTAAAGTTAACTAAAGTTGGTCAAATACCTACCCTAGCTTTTAAGGATAGCATAATAGGGTGTCGTAACTTGACGGCCTAAAGAAAAGCACCACCCCAACTCTTACCGCGGGTGTCGTACGAGGCGCGACTAAGGATCTTAGTGGATACTATTCTACACCTAGTAGACGGCGATAGGCTCGCCACCTATCACGTTTGTCCACCAAATCTTACGGTATAAAGTAGGAACTGCCTATGATGCAGGTGGTTCCTCTGTCTACCCCCTCGGGGATTATGGATGTGAGAGTACTCGTATAAGGGTACTTGACTCATCTTGACTTCGTATTCATTATTTAAATTGAAAAATATGGAAGTTCAGAGGCCATCCATAAAAAATTAAACAGAATCGGTTAAATAATTACTAAGTTATAAGCTGTTTAGGTTGATTTTTTGGAAGTTCTAAAACGCTACTTTCTATGGAGAGTGTAAGTATGGCATAGCACCAAGTGACGTCATTTCTTGCTAGCGCTAACTTTGACTAATCAACAACTTTGAACCTTTATATTTACGAAACTACTAACGAATATTACAATTATTTTTTATCGTTGTGCGACTAATATTATATATACTCTGACCAGAAATATAAAAACCCTGTCAATGGTACTTTTAGAACCTGTGTTATAGATTTCGCTATGAAGAAAATAGTACCATTTAATTCTGCAATATGGCGAGGGTTTTTATATTCCTGATCAGGGTAATTACCCACTTGTTATGGGATCCATAGGAAACTACATACGAGTATAGTAATTCAAACTGCTTTCTAAAATCAGCAAGTCACTCGGTTTTCTTCGTCCGGAAACATATGATACCAACACTTACTGCTCATAATTTCAATACTAATTGGAATGCTTGTAACTGGTGTTCCAGTCAATAAATCGGAAAAATGAACCCATTAGACGTGCTTAGTTATATATTTCCTGAAATTGTTCCTACCTATCAAACTACACTATATTATTTATTAGTTTTACTTACCTATCTACCTAAATAAATGTACTTAAAATCCAAAGTCATTTAAAACTAGTGGTCATTAATTATTAATAGACTATACTGTACCACTAGTGGGTCAAATTAGTGGGATCACGAGTCGTACGAATATCAATGGTCAAAGTTTGCTCGAAACCAGTAAGTAGGTAGTTTGAGAAATAAATGCATTACGTGTCGCAGGCCAAGGTCTACAGAAGTACTACACTACACTGCATACCAGTATTGAGCGGCCTTTAATGCGTTAATAATTAAATAATACTTTTATTAAGAAATTAACCGTCAATAGCACGAAACGACCTTAAAGTTAAATCTTCGTTAAAATAAATTCTAACCCTTTCTACGCCATAGCGAAGCCTTAATATTAAGGACGTTTTTTGGTCACAATGAGAATGGAAAATCGCTCGTAAGCTCAGATCTCTCCTGGGCGGTACGTTCGACCCTTGACCTATATCTGTACCATTATGTACTGTAGCCTCATTTTCCCGCCAGTCCTTGAAGAAATAATGCGGCCTCTCTGTTTTGCATTGAAGTATAAAATTGTTTCTTATTAAATAAAGGAAAATATGATTGATTATTATAATAAGGTACAAGATGTAGGTATCTTGTACCTTATTATAATAATCAATCATATTTTCCTTTCTTTAATAATTTAATTTTAATTTCTTCAAACATGACTACTAAGCAGAGTTTGTATTATAACCTAGATGTTATTATTTTTGTAAATACGGGTTGGGCCCACTTTGTCCCCCAAAGTCCTTTGTCCAGGTAAATCGTGGTAAAAGGGAAATATACCCATTCCCAGTTTCAACGTCCGTGACACGGTCGCGGCCTTAATTTCCCCGGGTTTTCCGAAGGCCAGGAACGGTTATATTATTCGTATATATGCTACGTTCATCTGAAAATTGATAGAACGGTAAATTGCTTACCTAATAGGTTATTGCATACGAAATAGGGACAGAAAAGGATGGAGTTTGAGGAGGAAAGACCACTTTTGAAGGTTTTGTCTTACCCTCTTCTTCTATCTGATGCTTTACTTTTACATCTTTTAAATTTTTATTTTTACCGTATTACTAATTAAAAAAGGCTAAACTATTATATCTGATACTAAAACGTCCCTTAACGGCTGATTGAAAGATAATTTCACACATGTAAATGAAAATGGTAGTAAATGGTATATGTACAGTACAGTAGCTGATACGGAAGAAGGTTCGCTAAATCAAAAACGCGTTTTTCGAAAAGAAAAAAAATGGCAAAAAAACACGTCCATTCGTTTTCTAATGTTTCTGGACTTGCCCGAAAAGTCTAGAAATATTCAAAGAAGAATTTCAGTAAACACCAGAAAACGGCATTTTTGCCAAATTTTTTTAATTTACGTTTTGCGCTTCATGCTTTATGCTTCATATCAATATACCCCAGTCCTTGTGTGTAGATAAAACAAAAGCGTCACGGAGGTACCATAAATCACCAGACTCGATCTTGGCGCCTTCACGTCTAAATATCTTTGGCTGGGCGACAGTCAGCTCCGCCAAGTTGCATGCCAAGTGCCCTGGCAGACCCTTCGTTGCATAAACAAGTATACCGGACAAGGGCAAGTGTCGTAACTCCAACATTGATTAGTCCAACTGACAATTACTATTGACAGGGGATTTGCATGTGGGATTTGCTTGATAATAAGTACTTGAATATCTATCTTACAGCATTATAATGAGGTAATTATAATGATTTTTAACAGTGTCTTCCACTATCTATTGGATTCCAATTCCATAAACATATTAAATAGTAGTTTAGTAGCCAATAAATAAATAAAAAGTTACTTTTCTCAAAGATGCTCGGAAATGTGCTCAAAACATTCGAATTTTGAGCCAGGGAAGTACATACTTCATGTCTCGAATCCAAATACTTATTTTAAAAAAAATTGACGACAGTAATGGATTTTCATATACAACTAAGGTTGCCGGTAAGCCGGGCTAAGGCCAAGAATGCTCTCGCTTTTGTTTTTTACTTTTTAAAATTCGAATTTGTTACATCAAAACGCAGTGCGGACTAAACAGCGCGTCTCCGTCCCCTTGTCCCCTCCCTGCCCGCGGTGCCCCGACACATGCACCTGCACTACCAGCACGGGCAGCTCCAGCTTCTACTGTATAACGCCACTTCTTCCTCTATGGACTCCTAGTACTTTCGACTTTGAAGCAGTATATGGAATGTGATTTTTTTTCAATTCCCTCGCATTATTTGAGAAAAGCACTATACAAGCATCGGCCTAAATAGCCATGTTTGGCCTTGGATCGTAAAAAGGCCTCGCCTGCGGCTCGACCTTTCAATATGATCCGCGGCCAGTAATGGCTAATTTCGTGGCCTCTGCAGTAATGTACTATTTTATTACATCACCTGTACTAAAATGCCTGACCAGGAATAAACCCTTTGTAGTACTTATTGTGGTTTCGTATTGAATTGACCAACTGTGAAGCTTTTATAATACTTCCAAACATTATTAGAGAGACCAGTTCTGGGATACAGTCACACGTTGATAGCCTTAAGTATCTACATATTAAGTATGTTTTCTGATGTGATCATTATTTATGTTTACTAAAGTTCAACCAGATAGAATATACATTGTATTAATATATTCAGGTGAAAGAAACAAAAACTAATATATAGATTATGTTAGTTCAACTATAAGACACTGGAATCCCATGGTCCGGGTTAGAAACCATGCAACTTCATGTACCAATGATGTTTGTCGTTTTTTTCGAACTTACATAAAGTTATCAAAAAAAAACCCAGGATGTCTGTGTAATAAAGAGTTCTATACGTAAATGCATGTGAAATCCATAAATCAGCTTATGTTATATTATATAATATGTTATGACCCGTATCCCCTTATGCAATGGGAGGCTTGTGCCCAAGTTGGAGCGTTAATAAGCAGATAATGATGATGAATTAGTAAACTCACTACAAACGAGGTTATGGAAACAGTAATACAGTCTTGTCTTGTAAATAAATACTTTTAAATTCGTATATAGGTATGGCAATATGATGAAATAATGTTTTTTGTAAAGTTAACCGAAAACTTCATTTTGTCATTACGAAGCTTTAGTTCCTCATTACGGCTTTTGAAAGTTCATGGTCGCCACCTGGAAGGCAGAAGCAACAGCTGGATCGATAAAGGAGCATGGAGCGGGATCCCGGTTCCGCCTGCAGCCGTGACCTGCACTCGGGGTGGGGGGAGGGGGGAGGGGCGAGCTTGCATCGAGCGGCCCGGCTGCATCGAGCAGTTATTTCGGTGCAGCTGATCCGTCGCAGTCGCTCACCGCGCCTCCGATAGCGCGCTCGCGCCTATACAATTGCATTCGGCCTACGCCCCTGTGCACTCTGCCTTAAAAAAACGTTCTCTTTTTAAATCGCGTTCGTTTATTTTTTTAAAATAACTAGTGTTTAGTTGCTTTCCGCCAGCACCTGTTGCTCTCTCGCGAGGTGAAACCGCGTGGAAAACTCTTTTTCTCGGTAGCGGTGGTAGCGGACTCGTCTACTTTCACCGTTCACATTCCGCGGGTACAGCCTACGGCGTGTTGCACAAAACGCGTACTCGAAATAACATATTCCCAATGTTTGTTGCGTGTCATAATTAGTTATGTGCTCACGATTGGTCATGGTTGATTGATATGATTGCAAACACGAGCGAAATGGTAATAAATATTGTATTCAATGTTTTTTTTAAGAATTTGTTTCTCTACCCGATAATGTATTTATTGCATTTGCAAGCAGTGTGCTATATGTCATCAAAATTGCCACGATAACGCAGCCTTAGGGCCGAGCTCTATAGGTAACCTAGATTCTCCCCACCCTTCCCACTGGTCCGGAGAAGCCTTAGTACAAACCTAGCTAATTAAGTCGTTTTAATTTGTGGTTTTGTAGTTTGTGGTACTATCTATCTAAATTGCAAGTTTTATTTGTTACCTAGATACTTTATTGATGCAACATTTCATGGTTAACTAAATAATTACCAACATATTGAAAGTAAGAAACTTGTAGACATCATTGCAAAGTAGTAACTTAAAATCAAAATTTTGCTACAAAATCAATTTTTTAATATTATTTACGTTAAGTAAGCCTCATACTCGTAAGATCATTTGATATAACAACAAGGTATTTTTGAAAATTATTTACATACGAGTATTATATCCCCTATCCTCGATGCCTTGATCTAAGATGCGATGACATGCTGCTGGTGAGATATGCAGCGGCTGGCACAAAGCCAGCAATGCATCATGGATGCAGCCCTGAAGGTCGCCTGTAGGTGTGGGAGGCGTGTTAGGGGGCAGGAGGGGGGATAGGCAGGGGGACCTGGGAGGGGAAGGGGAGGCAAATGCAATTATTTACTAGCGAAGAGCGCAGGTGCATCCGGGATTTCGAGGCCCCTACCAATTAGATCGCCCACCCAGGCTAGGTTTCCACAGATAGAACTAGATATCAAAGCGTTACTTGTTTGCAATCTTTATACTATATCATGACTTAACTTCGTGACCATTTGTCTATTTAGCCATTTTATTACAAAGTAGGGAAATGTCACGTTATACAAAACACATTGTCAGTCGCAGAGCGTGCTTTGATAAATTTGAAAATAGTAACATTACACTGATAATAAGGTAAAGCGATATTAGAAAGTTTTTGCAAGAATCCCAAGTTAAGTTTTTACTCTCATTATGAAGAAATGTAATATCTAATAACGGTTTATTCAATAAAGAAGGGATACTAAAATAACTCTAAAAAGGTATGTAGGTATCTAGGTATATAGGTATCTACTTACACAATATCTAATTTTTTTAAACATTGGTAAAGAAATGTAATGAAAATCTTGAAAATAGAACAGTATAGATTCCGTTTTCCTCGTTTTACTGTCCGGAAGCATTCTAGATGTATTATACTCGTATATTTTTCAAATTGTCTTACATAGACGATTTACGAGTACCAAACTCTTCTACCTACCTCATCATCATCATTTCTGCCTTGAGCGTCCAGAACATGGGCCTCCCCCAGTTATTTCCAACATGATCTCTCTACCAGATTTTTAGAAACTCATTCAAATGCCCAAAAAAGATGCAAAAGCGGACGTAACACAATCACTTTCATCTACCGTCGTCCCGTAAAACTTGCATGCGGTGATTCTGTCAGATTGCGAAACTCGGCACGCATGTAAAGGCCAGCACACACTCGCACGCTGGAAACTTTCGCTCACGAGACCATTGACCGTGGCTCGACTTTCTAAACCATGTCGTAACTCGTAACGTCGGTGATCGCCCCGAACGACCATTGTAATTCACGTCACGCCTCGACGCTACACGCGATGTCATTATAACAAATTTTTTTCGTAACTTTTTCGCAAATTCGTAGAAAGTCGCACTTATGAGATTCCGTTTGTGGTTTAACGGTAATTACCGTCGGGCAGGTAGTAGCGTGTCATGTGCACGTCCTTGGTACCTTCATAATATTTAACAAAGCTGCTCTAGCCTGGGCAATATGCTAAAATCTTTTGTAAAATACAAGGACGTGTCATGAAAAATTAATATTTTCAGAAGTGTTTGACAGCTAATATTAAAACAACACTAAGATTAAATCATCACTTTCATGAAATTATTCACCGATCGTGCCAAATTTCGTTCGAAAAAGCAATTTTAAATTCATGACACTGGTACTAGATTTGGCAACAGAAGACCTAGATGTGACCTGACCCTGACC
This sequence comes from Hofmannophila pseudospretella, assembly GCA_947369225.1. NCBI lineage: Eukaryota > Metazoa > Arthropoda > Insecta > Lepidoptera > Oecophoridae > Hofmannophila > Hofmannophila pseudospretella. The sequence continues at coordinate 6,917,446 of OX376330.1, read as the reverse complement.
GCGCGTGTCCTAGGTCACCTAGATACCGTCCTTGGGCGGCGTGCCAACGCGCGGGCGCGGACGCCAGGGACGCTGGCGGACGCGGCACAGGAAGTCGCTGATATTGCCAATAGCCTGCCAATAATGAAATAGCGCGCTCGTTTCTGGCATTACTGGCAATCGCCTCTTACTACTGCATACCTGGTACATTTACGTGAGTTACTAGAATAGGCACTTATAGCTAGAAATGGAATTTGTGATTATGAGCGTCTATTGTGAACGTCATGGCAGCAGCTGTTGCCGGTCAGGTTTATGACTGAGGAGGACGAGATATCCTAAAAAAACATCTATATTACATAATCAAGGCTCTTTACTTCTGCATGGCCGGTAGTTGAGTTGAATTGTTGAGTTATTCCCCCAATAGAGTGTCCCGTAGAGTACCTACGTTAAACAGTCCGTCCCGGTTCTTGTCGTACGACAGCAGTCGTTAAGCCATGTCAGAGATCTGCGGGCGATCTGAACAACTCTGATTTAACCATATTATAACAAACAACAAACTCCAGAATAAGTCTTGACATAAGATTAGATAAATAATCGCTTTTCTGTGCCTTTGTTTAGTTAGAATACGTTCATGCAGTGCACTCAGTAAATAACTCTTCGTCTAATTAGGTTATCAATTGGCCTTAACTGTACCTATATACTGTGTTGATAGATAATTTACCTATGTGTGTATTGATAATGAATCTGCAATTGTATATGGGCATTAGTTCATAAACAAAGTCGAATTCAAATGTTTTCAGTTGCCGTTAAAATTAATGTTCCTTTTCAATAATGACTAATACAAATACTAATTTTGAATACTCGTATAATCTTTGTCATTTAGATTCTTTCGAAAGGTGCCCTGAAACATGTATAATAAAGTATCAGCTGAACCAACGTGTAAACTGTAAATGATACACGACGATCTCGTCTCAGCCCCAGGTCTCCGAAAATACACCTTGGGGCGTCCCGCCGGTCGGCGTCCCGCCCGCCCAGGCGCCCGATATTACTAGCACCTTAGGTTTGTAGGTCGCTACATTACCGTGCCTAATTATTTGCACGTTATTTCGAGACCCAGCCAACTGTCTGTCGGTCTCTTAACTCCCCCAGCTTATATTAAAGGTCAGCAAATAAAATATGTGGCTATTCCGTGCAGATATTATTCAAAACATGGCAGCTATTTGCCGTGTACCTGTAGCATTGGTCTAATGGCAGTTTCATACAAAATATTCCACTGATATAATAAGTGGATAACAGTGAGTGTTTACATGGATGTAGGAAGCAAAATCGTGTCTCGTTTCATGGATAGGGTTATATGCTTTGATCTAGATTTCAAGTTAATTAAGATCATAAAAGACGGTACCGTAGTATACAATGTTTCTCGAGATATCTTGATTACATTTTAATGGCTATTGTAATCGGTTGTTGCTACTGCTGTTGCTGTCACTGCAAAAAAAGAAATTGCTGGCTTTAGACTATTTCGTATTGACAATTAAGCTTTATTAGCTATCATTATCTGCTAATTTATAAGAGCACGAGTGAAGCATCTTGACTGTTGACAGTGACGATAAATCGATATCGATGGCTGAGCACACGTGCCAGTGAGTCAGTTTCGTAGCTCGTGGGTTAGACGCGCGTGAGTCAGGCGGCCTTGGCTCGCATGGTGCGGAGCCGCAAACCCGCGGAATATTGTTTATCGCCCATTCTCTCGCTGGCAAACGAACCAGTGACAGCTGACGGCGATGGAGGTCGCGCTGATGAGAGGCGATTACTTACGTTATAGTTTTTAACACTACAATTTGTAAAGGTTACGTTAGTCATGAAAATCTACTTGACGAGGTTGAACATCCATTACTTCGAATTTCATTTTCAATCTTGTCGTGGCTACGACCCCTGCTGTTGCTGCTGTGCTGATGCCATTTAAAATGCCATCGACAAGTCGTAGACCTCCGTCTTTAGCACCTGACAAAATGACGTTGTTTACCGTTGAACCCTTGAAATATGCAAAATACACATCGTTTTGCAATGTTTTTGCGTATCGGCCGTGAGTACTGCGTGAGTTGACTGTCGAAATGGAGCATCTATTTGTGGCGCCGAGGCCCGCTGGCGACAATATCGCAGCGACACTCGAGCCACGGTTACGATAATCTCACTCATTTTATGTCAATTCGAACCCGATGCCGATATCTCATAAAATAAACTGAAATAACGAGTTATGAATCGCGAGTCTAAATATGCAAACAGATGGCAGAGTGCGTGGTGGCCTAGTTACCGATGCATCGAGCTGCGCGCGCGCTCTTATCTCTATCGCTCGCGTGCTCCGCTGTTCTCCCACAAATCTATTTCATTTCACTTCATGAGAATACCTTCAATACTCTCTACGAAAACCGCCACAATGGAGACAAAGTGGAGCGTGGATGAGAGTTCCCGCGGAGGCGAAAGTGATATTGCGTGAAATCAGTTGAAGTAAAGTGGAGGGGCTGCACGTGAGCGACGGCGCCGGCGAAGAAGGTGGTGCGATGGGCTCGCCGGTGGCGTGGCGCTGCGGGTTGCGTCAAGCGCGCTGCGGCCCCGTTGGCAGAACGGGCGCGTATTTCAAGTCCCGCGCTGCACCGGCCGCTTTGCGAAACCGTCGGTTATGCAAGGCGTGCCGCTGCCAACTCGCGGCCGCTCCGCCGTCGCTCGCGCACCGCCGGAAGGAAAAGTGGAACGCGCCGCAGTGGTACGGCCGCGCGCGCCGCCTCTGCACGCCCCGCGGACTCCAGTGAAGTGCCCAGTGTCGTGTCAGTGTCGCTTCTAGAACGTTGAAATTGAGTGTTGCGCAAGTCCTACGCCTACAGTGGGATTATTTTAAACTAGATAATTACACGGGCCACGGCCTCGGCTCGAGCCGGAGTCCAACCCCCTGCGACCTGTATACCTTGTCCCGGCACGTGCGGCATCCAACATCACGTGCCGTTACGAATCCTATCTCCTCATCTCCTCTATATTATCTGTTCGCATGTTTAAGCTGTAATTATATGATTTATTCAATTCTGAATGTAAGCTAACAAGTCTCGCTTTGCGTATAAACTGCATGAGAACCAGACTTTCCATTTGCACGATCCCGCAAAACCTTGGTGGCGTTCAATAACTTTAGAAGAAGCGCTTTTATCTAACCCTGTTGTTAAATTGTGATCAGGTTAAGCATGTATGAAAATAGACAGTTCACGGATAAAAATTAACCGGACAGTAGTACGATGCGGCGGCCTGGCAGCACCCGAACGACACAATTTCCCTCTCGGCAAACGTAGCCGACTGACAGGTGCTTTCATTTTAGAAACGAAATCCGGCCTGCCGGATTCGTAACGCCTCATGCCGGGGCTGTTGCGAAAACGCACGGTTTCCAGTTTAATTATCTACGTGATTTGTAATTGTAATTTGTAATATTTGTCGGATACGAAGTTGCTTCGAGAGGGAAAGTGTTCGGCGGACCGTGGTGCTTCCTCTAGCCGCGAATGCTTCGTGCTCACTCGCGCTTCGTGTGTAGTAAAAGTGACCATCGCCACACGTGCCTCCACGTCTGCTAACTCATTACTATTCCTAACTACCTACGTAACATAACAATCTAAGTATATACTAGCGTTACGCGTACTAACTCCATTTGCCGGGACTCCTTAACGCTGTATTCAAGGACGAATTAATATCATGACAATCGCGCGGACACATTTATCATGCCAAGTCCCATGCTCACAATTGCACAATGCAGCTTATCTAGCGCATGGGAGCTAACAATTATTTGTCCTACTTTCTTGGCGACTGTACTGGCATAGACTCTAGTCTGTACTGTAACGCCGATCGTACGATTACATCGCACACTTTCCAACCGACCGACGATGGATTGTCGTGACATAACATTAGATAGCTGTAAACGAGTTATTCACATTCACATTACATTCACTTCCAAATTACTGCTGTAAAAATTTAACCCAAGAAATTAACACTTCATACGCTATCCACTAACAATAGCTATACCAAAGAATAAAAAGGCACTTATATTTTAGTATAATCTTCACATAGGTACCAGTACACAATTATCCAGACCCTTTGATATGCACCATGTATAAGTTATTTAACATTCCTAGTTGTAGAAGTATCTTTGCATAATGATGACATAGTGTTCAAACACCTAGTTACATTTATAAGTACATTACATTACTTACACTTTTTGATATCATAGAAAATATAGTTATAGTTGTTTACATTACATTCACTTCAAAATCACTGCTGTAAAAAAGTTAACTCAAGAAATTAACACTCCATACACTATCCACTAACGGTAGATGTACTTTACGTATCTACATTTTTGCATTTGCATTTATTTATGTAAGTACCTACATAAGATTACTTACACTTTTTGCTATAGAGAATATATAGATTACCGTGTTTCCGTACATTTGCCTAATGCTATTTATTTTCTAGTGACCTATAACTTTCTTTTAAGAATAGGGAAAGGTCATTCATCAGTTCTTCCTTTAAGAACAATGGAAGTATGAATTTTTCATCTCGTACCAACATGGTTGTTTGTCGCTTATTTCTGCACTGGTAGGTTCCGGTCATTAATAGAGAATAGAGGCGACACAAACACAAGCGACATTAATCATGCGTGAGTAACCGGCGCGCATAGGACGAATGCATTTATTACGTCACCCTGCACTGCGCAGGAGCATGCGCGCAAGCGTAGGCGAGGATCCCTATTCTGATGTACAATTATTGTGAATTATTCAAAGTTTTCATAGTAACACAAACAATAGATTGGTTAGTCAAGACTTAAGACCACATAATATAGAACAAATAAAAGAAAGTCGGTCGTAGTTCGGCGTTTGAACTATAAGTTTGTTTAGCGCTGTAGAGTTTTGTGATTTTGTAGTTTGCAACAGTAATTGGTTGTAGAGTAGGTTTTTCGTATTTTTTGTATACAAACCTCTATACCTGTACCTATAATTTTAGGGTGTTACTCGCTAAACTGAAACACCACTAAACGAAGCGTCACTGTCACTCTTACAAGATCTAACCATAAGTACACTAACACTCTCAATTAGTTTCAACTTCAGGTTTGGCGGCCCGGAATCGACGCCACTTTAAAACTAATATATATTTGCTATAGATCTGTAGATAGAGTACCATGTTACAATTTCAATAAAGTAGAAAATACGAGTTGAATGTTTATTCCGAGATGTTTGCTGAATAGGGACACTGCAACTTGCACCGCCCACCTAACCTATCATATATGGGGATTACCCATAGCACTCTATAGTCCGATCGATTACATCATCTATGGAATAAGTAACCATCGAACTATTATTTGCAACATTTTCCTGTTTACATAAAAAAAAATTAACAATTCATGGTTAGACACATGTAGTTATGGTTACGTCAAGCGTATATAATCGGTGTGTGACTCGTGGTCCCACCTACATTGTTCCACCATTACTCGTAGTCCCACTAGTCTGAAAATGCAGGTTCGTGATCCCACAAATAACTGCAATGGTTACAGTTACAGGTACCATATCCCAAAAATATTTGGCCACTTTTTAACTTTATTTGTCAAACTTTATTCAATTGAAAAGTGATTGTTTAGTTATTTTTGGTCATAGTACTTATAGCAGAAGCTGTAGTACTTATACATAGTACCTGTACTTTTGTAGTGGTAGATACTAATGTGAAGGATCGCCTGAGGTGGTACCACCCTCTTATCTATTTCTTCCGTAAAGCAGAAATGCTTGCATTTCTGTGTTTCGCCGTAATTTCCGGCACATGAAGCAGTCCATCTTAGTCCTCAAGGTTAGCAGCGCATCAAAAACCCTCTAATATTAATACAATGGACGGTGACCACATAACATCAGGTGGCCCGTTTGCTCGTCTGCTCTTCTTATTTAATAAAAAAAACTTGCATAGATAGATGCTATTGTATATTTTACTTACAAATCTAATTTTTACTACATTTCTAATTAAAATTCGTGCTTCGTCACTAACCTTCACCCGCACTGAGCTCACAAATAGTCGCCTAACATATCGTCACATGCAGAATCAGTCGTAAATAATAAAGTAGATTCCTTACTTAGGTACGAATCGAACTCAACTAATAATCAATACCTTACGCCTACAATACGCAACGCAATTGTAACTGTGCTGTGATATCTGAAAAGGGCTGACTAATAATATTTTTCTATGTAATGTAAGTAGGTACTATAACTTTCAAAATTCGCTGATTAACATCGGTGTTTTTGCTAATTTCAATTTGTTAAGTAGTTCAGTTATTAACCCAGATTTAGCTAAATTTAGCAAAAAATTTAAATGTAAATCGGCTGATCTCTTCGCTCCTTTCCAGTTATGTTTATATTTAACATGAATTGTATTTGAATTTTAAATTTGTAAAAAGCATGACGTAACCAAGAGTTCCTGGTCTCCCGATGGTTTTAATAAAGGAGTAAGAGTGTTACTGAAAAAAAAGCGTCTATTACACATCAATCCCATTTTTATTGGAACTTTTTTACTCCCTCCATTACACAAGAAGGTACAGTAACTGGAGACTTGGACAATAATTTTACGGACTGGTACCTCTACTAAGCCGTCTAAGCTATTGCTGCATAGGATGGTGGACTATGTCAGTCTCTCGTTGAACGGCAAGGCCGCGTGTTTGACCCACTTGCGTTCACCTTTGTTTCACATTGCCGTACCAAATTAGACCCTAATGACTGCAGCACAGGCTCGGCGGTACTAATAGTAAATAGCTATGTCATCCATCATGCTGTGTACTTGTGATTAATTAAAATGAAGAGTATTTCGTCGTATGAAAATGTATGTAGTGCAATTTGGCTCTCTAACTAAAATATCACAGACTGTCGTTGAGGTGTGGCTGTTCAAAAGGGCCTACCTATTATATTTTCATTTTTCATGGTCAAGCGATGTCGCCTCTTTAATCGATTTATACTCGTATTATACAGGTGAGGTGTATAGAGGTGACTTTGCATTACCGGTCTTTGTTAACAGTCACTCGTCAGTTGTTGCTATTGTAGAACACAAATTCCTTTTTTAAAACTACTGTTTTAAAAACTATACATACACTAAATTCTTCTTCTTTCTCTTGTCATGTGGTTAGTGACGGCCAACCTATTGTCAGAGTTGTTTCACTAACTCTATAAGTATAGGTGCATTGCCATAGGTACCAATGAATTTCAATTTCTCTGCACGAAGATGGATTCGCTCCCATACAATGTGAGGCTCAGCGATTTAACATTTTAATTTACTTAAAAAAACCAGCACGACATTGCTGAAGAAAAATAATAATACGATAGCCCAAATTAAAATAAAAAGGCTGATATCTTTATTATTTCCCAATAACCTAAAATAATTTGGTAATTTTAAAAATCTCAAGTGTGACTTTCACTTGACCGTGAATGATTGAATTTAAGATTTTGTCAAAAGTTTAAGTGTCTAGAAATAATGAATTAGTGCATGAAATACTACAAAAAATTTCATTTATTTTCACGTATTTCTTTTTCTCTTCAAAATTATACAAAAAGTTTATAAACTCTTTAGTAATGGCAAGAACTTCTTCGTACGTGAGCCTGGGTGATGCCATGTCCTTTAGTTAGCCAAGTTCTTCACGTCCATGTTATAACACCCTTACTTAGACATTGTAGTTCCCAAGGAAAAGTAAGTGGAGACTAACTGAACTACAATGTCTAAGTAAGGGTGTTATAACATGGACGTGATCGACATAAACCGGTTGATTGATTATAGACCGTTCAACGTCTATTATTGTTTATTTTTTTGTCCGATCTGTCATCGATTGACAATTGACCCGACGTAAACACCCTAAGAATTATAAAAAATATTTCAATGAAGAAAAATAAAGAATTATTGGCATGATCACACACAGAGGAATCGAAAGCGAAAAAATACCTATTTATTTTAGATTGTAACTTATCGTATTTTGTGTTCAATTTTGCATGTGCGGATTCAAGATGAATCAAATAACCACTTTGGGTTCCTGATAGTGTAAAAATTACATAATTCATATAAAAACCTCAACTTTAAAGTTGGATTTTTAACTCGATTGAATTGACCTTGTATGTTGGATAGTTGGATTTTTAATTAGTATCCCTATAGGGGCGGGCGCGTGTTCCATGCCTCCAAAAAAGTGAGAAAATGTTACATCAAACCGCGCAATTAAAGCTCTCTTTCTATGTAAGGTTACTTACTAACACATTGCATCACAAACCTAAATTTCAGCATTCGAATATCAATAAGTTAACATATAAGATTAACAAAGACCGTGAATAACATACATTTCCTGTGAATTCAGCCAAACAACCTTTGGCCACCAGTCCACTACAACTAATCTCGGAATTACTTAGAATCCATTCATTGCAGAAGTATTTATTTATACAAGCTATTGCTTTGACGTTGGTAGCGCTATATACGAGATACTTACATTATTACGTAGTAGTACGTATAGATATATATGTGTCATTAAAGAACATTAAATATTAACTACACGTGTCAAGCAACAAACAACCTGTTCTTAATGCATCATGAGCAGTGATCGTAATTTGGATGCAGTAACAGGGCCGTAGTTGGATAAAAGTAACCACTCGTAAGACAGTTTCACTTTTTTTTTTTCGTGAAATGAATCGGCATAATATTGTGAAAGAGACATCTATTGAAGTTAGCTTGTGCTGGCAGAATATAGAAAAGAAGAAATATTTGAATAAGGAACCATTGGTCTTAGGGAATGAAAAAATGGCCCATTGTCATTTTTGTGTCGTCGAATATTCCAGTTTCGAACGTAATTATTCTACTCGTACCTAACTGATTTTCATTCAAATGGCGTGCAAAAGTAAGTTAATTACTTATTTATGTTTTGATTCAAAGAAATCAGACAACATTTAAAAAAATATCAGTCACAAAAAAGGTAACACTACGTGTCATAAGAACTCTACAAATAAAACTGAGAGCCCATTGCTGCTAAGGTAGCTTACAAGTGGTTTCTTATCCAATTCCGGCTCTGTTACTGAATCCTGATAACGATCACTGATCATAAGTCACGGCAGATTAAAACGCACCTACACAGAACATGGTATAAATTCATGAAACGCAAAATTACAAAATTGCAACAACTGCAAAACAGTTTACTTTTAGGCTGAGGTCATTGCCCCGACGTAAAAAGAAATTGTTGGATGTTATTGTGTGACATTGGAAACAGCGCCACCACACAATGTAGCGTGTACTACTGTACGTACATATATAAAGTATTTACCGATCTACGCCGCTGATGAGGCGACGTAATCAGCGACTCTACATAGAACTCTACCTTTTTTTTCTTTTGGTAACGGGGTGAAAATCTTTGAAAGATACCCCAGCCTCCTGGGGGAGAGACTGGGTTATGTGAGTTTTTACTCACTAAAACCCCCTCGATGGACGGCCTCGTGCTTATCGGAGGGCTCCGGGATCTCCAGTGGAACGCACCGGTGCCGTCCTAGCATTTGCCATTGGGCTCTTCCTGGGAGGTGTACATTCCACCTCCCGGTTCCTCCCGTCACAGCAGCGTAGCACGTTGCTGCCTTCCCCAGGGTCGCCCGCCAATGGACAGCCAAAGCCCCCAAAAGAACTCTACCGACATTACATAGTGCATACGTCATCTGACATTACCTACTACTCATAGTAGTAATAAATAACCTTCTATTCCAACCCAATAATAATAACGGCAATTTAAATAAACAGATTTTAATGGCTGCCTATTACGAATTTCAAAATAGAAAAATTGACTTCGAATAGAATTGAATAGAATAATCACGTTAGAAATAGATATAAATAATTCATAACGTTTTATTCCGGATTGAAATAATTATAAAACAATAATAAGTACTTTAGTAATAATACTCAAAAACTCAAAAGTAATTTATTGTAAATTAAAACAAGTCGTAAAATATCTACTTGCACTTTAATTAATTGCAATTATAGGTAAGTAAGAAAGTAAAAGCATTCGTCAGTGGTGTCTCAAAAATTTATCGCCATTCGGCACTTATTATTAAAATGCCACACTTTCTCTACACTTTCGTTTTGAATATTTTAAAAATACACAAAGCTTTCGAAACGCCCGCCGCCGTGGGATAACTGCCTTTACTTCCAAAATTATTTTACTTATCTTTAATCTCGATCATACACTATTTCAACTTCATTAACAAAATGTAACGAATTTGTAAATTCTGTCAACACAATTTTAGTTTTCTATGACTGAAGTTGATTTGATCCGGATATACGATTTAAGAGGCATTAATACAATTTGGAGTCATTTGGCAAGAAATTCGCGGTTCTTGTGACAATCAATTTCAGCAATTAATTAAAACATTACACGAACATGTTAACTGATGATGACACTGTTTAGACGCTGAATTTATTTTCGAAAATTTAAACATAATAAATAGACACAAAAAATAGATTCATAGCTCAAAATACACTCGCTAACTCACTGTCATTAATTTATGAGCTCAATTTTCTTTGTTGAGTGTGTTTTTTTAAATAATGTCGGGCATTTTATTGTAGTAGCTTAGTTAATTTGGTACGCGTTTGATAATAAAATACTTATATGTATTGATTTCCTTTCTTTGGGCCATATGTAGGTAACTAATCATGAGTTGCAGGAAACGTCCTTAATGTTAAAGCTTCCTTAAGCCTCGTGTCATATCTATCTAGAGCTCTGGCTGGCGTGAAAAAAGAAAGGACGAATTTTTATGAAGTCATAATTTTAAGGAAGTTTCTGACTGTACGATAAATCATTATTATATTATTAGAATACATAACATGTGAAACATTGTAGGCATCTACACTTTAGATAAAGACAGCATGTATAGTGCAGACTGCATAGTTAGTGAACGGAAATAACGACTCTCGAACTCGATTAGAATACCTAATGATTAGTTATTTTGCATTATCCTCTATTACAGTAGCAACACTCCGCTGCAAAAAAGACAATGTTTTTATTTGTAAATATGTGATGATAACTAAACGTAAATAGGTACCTAACACAAATGCACCGGCTACATACTAACTATATGCACTAACAAATGCTTCTAGCCACCTTTCCTGGTCATAAAATTATACCTAGGGACACTAAGTAGTGACAAAAAAGGCAAAGACGTTCCGTAAGTGCAAAGACGATGTAGTGATGCGCCAGGCTCGTGAATTACCGATATCGACGTTTGACGCCCCGGAGTTCGTGCCAGGAGTGCGTTTGCAAAGCACGCTACAAGTTTGCGTTATGGCAATACTGACACTGTAAATGCACTATCTGGTACGACACCCCGGGGTGTATTGCATCGCTCCTGTCCTGCCACACCGACCTACTCCTGTTCAATGAACTGTAAAGAACTTTAAGTGCGTTACCTACCAGTTTCAAATTGTTTTATTCAACAATGGCGTCGATTCCGGAATGGCCGCCAAATTTTGCGATGATCGTTAAACGAAACGTCCCGCTCGCTTGTAGACAATCTAGTATATGTGTGAGCATGACAGTTCCATTTAAGTCTAGCTTTAGATTTGGCGGCCACCCTGGAATCTAAGCCTATTTATTATTTATCTGCTTTTGTTTATTGTATAATAGCAACATAATATGTACGTATCTTGTGTTTTGTGTCTTATTTTTAGTAACGATTCAACTATCATACTTTTAGACGTTTCATAATTCCACTCTCTAAAACTATGATCGATTATTCTTACTACTATTAATTAGCTGGCACAGAATCTAGTACATACTTTATTTTATTAGCGATTGTATAATTTTATGCTTTATGAAATAGCCAATGGGCGTTTTATTTCATGTACGAGTAGCATTCTTTAGTTAAGTAATTATATTATTCTCATTTAATTTTATTGTTCCTATTTTATTAATTAGCGCAGATCTAGTTCTTTATTAAATTAGCCATAAGATTATTATTTTGTCTTGTTTCTATCTATTATGTTATGTACCTATTATTACAGCTTTATGTGTTTTGAAATTTCATATTTGTGTATTTTTCTATTGCTTTATTTGTATTTTACGTGTTTTTTTATTACAGCTTCTTTCGTGAATATTTTTGTTTTATTTAAATCTTACCGTACTCCTATGTAATGTAGCTATCAAGTCAGTTTAAATATTAGGTATGTACTTAGATCTTTGATATGTAGATCATTTATACAGTGGCGTATTTAGAGTACCTAAGCATGTTAAATTCTTAATGAAACCGCTGACGTACCATTGTGGATATCCCCTTACTTTTTCCTGTTCTTCATCAAATCGTCGAGGTCAGATGTTTCGGAAACGCACCATGAACCTGAATATTTGAGCTCAAATTCGAACCATCTAGCTATTATCGTTCTAGAGATCCCATCTGACATCAAAGATACTCCAAGATCTTGGAAACCACTGATCCAATTTTTATCAAACCTAGCTAAGAACACAATCGACGAAATTCTCTATTAAATAAAAAACCGGGTTCAAATCTGATCATCCGTTGTCAAGTTATGAGGCCACAGACAGACAGACCGACAGACAAACATGTCAAACTTATAACACGCCCTCCCTCGATATCGGACGGGGGTAAAAAACAATTTCCACTTCCCTTACAATGTACACATGTTTGATTCATAAATACGTTTTTATTAGAGTTAGGCTAGTACTTAAAAAAAATGAAATATAATTTATTGTATAACTCAAGTATACTGAAACTGAAAGAATCGTCCTATTTATTATTTTATTATTATTTCTGGGAAACCTTACAGCTAGATACAATAACTTTTAGTTAGCGTATTTCTACTGTGTTATTTTACTATTTATTACAGAGTAGAGGCAAACAAAGACATAGGTAACCATTGTGTCAGTAGTTCCCTCGTTCAATCGTACAGCCTTCGACGGTAATTATCGTGAGCCTGCTCTCTCGTTAGGGCAGTCACTATACTTTTTACTACACTAATAGAGTTGTCATTATTGTTCTATTTTAAACTACTATACCATTGTTCTTTTTTACTTTCATGAAAAACAAAAAAATCTACGATAGAGCAAATTCAAATTTAGAGCAATTTCGTATTGTTTTGTCAGTTGCACGTAGCACCCTGTATAAGAATCCTTTCGAAGCCGGGCGGTGACTTGTTTCCTCCATTCTACGTACCCTCGGAAGAGAGAATCACTACTCAGGGACCTATGAATCGATCACTATTTCACTAGACTACTGTATTTGGCCAAATCCCTGCTTTTGGCTATTTCCCTGCGACACATACACTGCTCCTCTAGAATGTGATGTCACTACACTTGTAAGTCAGAATTTCAAGACAGCTTCATTTTCATAATTAGTTTTACACCTAACTAGAGTCTATCAAATGAAATGGCAGCCCATTTTTGTAAAGGAAAATAAAAATCTAAACACAAAAGTCATACTCTATTCTATTTATTACTAGACATTGACGGCTGTTATTTATTTTTCCTATATATTTATTGTTGCTAGACGTTGATTTTACTGCACACAGGCGGCGAGATTGACTAGATAGACTCTAATACTTAATTCAAATACAAATTATTTATTCATTCATAAATATAGGTTACACAAGTTGTAACATAAATGTATGGATCTCTATATTTAGCTATAACAGCATACGAAAATTTTCTTAACATAACAATTATAACTAATAGTAATTTAAGTTATCTTTAACAAGTAACTAAATAAATAAAATTTGAAACACAGTTAAATTCAAAATAAAAACACAACATCCTATATAAATCAAATGAGAAACAACAAACAAATAAGGCAAATAATATAAGTAGATATTTGGTAAAATACCAATAAAGATCAAAGTCCCTACACACGGGTATAATTCATTGCGAAAGACTTTTACACAGGCATTCAAATTATACAAGTACCTACCCATAAAGAAGTTTAGATTTAGAGCCGGCGCACGCCGCATTATGACATTCGTCATTTCTTGCCCAGTCAGTGCCCACGGCTTCGAAGAAATATTGCCCACAGTATAATTAGAGGCGCATGGAAATAGCCACAAACAATGTTGCGCCAGTATTCATAGAGCTGCACTTTTCTCGCACGGCCTTGGGTATCTCACTCAGTTACTGGTTACTTACCTACACAGAATAGCTTTTCCTGGGATGTCGTCAGTGACTTGCGTCTGGAATTCCGGGCGACGGGTGAAGTACGTAGACGTGTTTACTTGTAACATACTAACGAATGACACTGGTGACAACACTACGCAATTGAATAAAGTCATTGAAAAGTAATGTCATCGAGTTGAGAGATACAAAATTATTATCGATATGTTTCAAGTACAACACTAATTTTGACTTACGTGAGCTTTGAAACCTTGGACGTAGCCAGGGATGAAGCTCAAACACCAAATTTAGGCACCTGACTTAACTTGATTGCTCCTTGCTCCTGATGTCCTCAAAATGTCACCGGCCTGCTGAAAGACGAAGAATGAAGGTATATTTATTTAAGTAGGTATTTTATTGGACGTTTAGTTGCCTACGTTTTATTTTTTGCGTACCGTATAAATTAGTAGGTACAGTCGACAACAAGCTATAGTATACCATCTGTCAAAAACCTTCGATTAAATCTCAACCTTGTGACTGCGCAATATGATACATTTAAGATTCTCAAATGTTACGTTATTTTACGTTTTGGATAGGTTGTCCTGTGGTCGACTGTACTTACCTATCATCGAGTAAGTGGCAGTCTGCAAACTGCAAACTGACAATTTTAAAGGAACTTTCTTACCTAGACCTTTCGTATCCTGCTAGGAAGTTCAAAACTGATTTTAATTCCAATAGTATACAAAATCCCTGTATTGATAACTGAATAACTTGTCAAGAAGGCCATACCTACAGTATGTACAGTCGCCCACTAGCTAAAGTATAGAGCGAATAAAAACCTGTCACTATTCTACAATTCAAATTTGAAATCTATAGCGAATGCTTAAAGGTTTATTTCAGATTGCAGAAATTTGCCAGATGGTATACATTAGCTAGAGGCCGACTGTACTTAGTTACGTTACTTACAAATTTACAATTTATGGGAACTCGAAAGTTTTTTCAGCAAATTGTAAAAAGTTTTCAATTAAAACTGGATCATCCTGCCACTGATCCACAAGCAGATGTGTTTCATTATATTGGTTATCAACCTACTACTTCCATTGGTTATCAATTTACTATGTAATGTAAGTAGTGTAATAAAATGGGATATATGCAGGAATGGAAATAAGTCAGTGGGCCAACTGTGGCTGTCGGGTTCGCCTGGGGAAGCCTTACGCGACAACCGGCCTTGCATTGTAATCGCATTTCATTGTTGTGTTCACCTGTAGTAGGCAGATACAAAACAGTCCACAAGGACCTTGTATACTTATATCTACCTACATTTCATAATGCCACAACTGACGAACTACTCGTAACATTGTAAGTTTTTTTTTAACAGACAACAAATAAGAGGTACTCATGTTGTTCTCATTTTATGTTACAAACTTAGACAAAAATATGTGAAGCACAAAGGGCGTGACTTATCTGTAAGAGAGATCTCTTCCAGCAAACCCCATAAAGTGACAATTTGATATGAAAATATATTCATATTATTGATATGATATATAAGATGGTGTATGGTTCATTCTCTTATTTATAGGACGTAGTCATTGAGCACGACTTCAGTAGAGTCGGTTACATTTTCTTTTATAGATTTTTTTATTGTATAAGGAGAGCAGACGAGCAAGCAGGTCACATGATGGTAAGTAAGTGGTTACTGTCGCCCATAGACATCTCACCTCAGTGTAATGTTATTTTAGGATTTACGCTGGCTCTCTTTCCGTCAGTTGCAACAAACGTCCTAAGTATTCCACCTCGCTTAAACATGCCGTCCCTTTCAGAAGTTACGGAAGCTTCTTGCAATTTGCCATTACTCTTCAAACCGGGTGCTTTGTGGCAGAAAAAAGTAACTACCTCCCTGCAGAGAGCAAGGAATTTTTAAGTACTAGTACCTAGGAGTCATGCCACCTTCAAATAATACTTAGGGTCATGATGATAGGAATGATAGATGCATTTTTCAAAAACTTTCTGTATTTACTACTGGTCGAACATTTGAAGCAAGCATTACAGGGTAGCAGAATAGTTCAGAATTATTTTTTTAAGAAAAATATTTTTTCTAGATTAATGCAGTCGGCTAAAATAGCTGGCAAAAATACCCACACGAGATACTACTTTGGGAGCAGACTAAAGTAGGGCAAAATGTATGATCGAGATTTTCTCAAAACTGGACCAAAAAAAATTATATTTAAATATTTTTAGTTTAACGACACCATAAAAATAGTTTTGAGAAAAAATCAAAGTCTGATATGTCTACTTACAATAATTGCCTACTTTAATATTGTTACGACAAAAATGGAAACCTATTTCAGAGAACCTGTCGGTTCGCAGCATAACATAAAAACTACTAAACCAATTCAACTAATTAATATGATTTTTTTTATATAAGTACTAAATAAAACTAAATATTTTATTTACAAAAACACTTGTGATGTTGTGTATAAGGTACCTACATGAATCCCTAATTATGAATTGTTATTTTTTGTTTGTACATGTCATCTATTGTAATTTTTTAAGAGTTTTGTTATCTATGTTTTTAAATAAAGACGCTTTTATTATTGTATTTTTATTTGTAAATTAATTAGAACACATTTCCATCCATCACGACTGAAAGGAACTGAATTAATGGGTACTGTACTGACCGATTATTATTCTTTCTTCTTCCCTTCTCACTTCTTCCCTTATTGACCGTACATGCTGACATGTATGGCCACCTTGTCATATACCGAAACCTCTAATGTTAGGAATTCACGGGTCCGGATTTAGTCACATTTCGGTTCGCTGTAACCAATCACATGAGCTCAGTTGAAATCAGTGCTTCGTGAAGCCGGATTCGTGAAAACCGAGGCTACAATTTCAATAAATGTCTGAATCTCAATTCTCAGCTGAAGAATAACTCTCACTGAAAATGTAAAGCCCAGCGTACACTAACGGTAACACTGTAAACTATAACTGTCTCTTAAATGTGTGTTATTGAAATTATTTAATAAAAAATATTAAAAAATACGGTTTAAAATGGCATGACTGCGATTCCGTGCTCTGCGCTGCTCGCCGCTGCCCGAGTCGCTTGATATTGACATGCCATTTCGAACCGTATTTTAGAGACTTTATGGTTTAGTTTAAATTGTTATAAAAGGAAGTCGCCACACCGTCACTCTTATAATGAACGCTGGGCATTAGTCAAGGACCTTTAAACCATAGTCCAACGCGACCTCGACGCGACAGAGTATGGGGTTTATTTGACATTTATTTCGCTATGAGTTAATGCCACATTGATGTTTGAGCCGGAGAAAATGTCAAACCCACTTTATCGCTAACGAGGTCGATATGGAAAGTTCTTGGTGTGACTCTATCTACAAAGAGAACCTTGAAACAGAACATTCGTTATACAGGGTGCATAATCATTAATCATACATACGCGACCAAATCTAAAACCTACCTGTCTGTAGGCTGTAACAAAACGCAGGTGGCGTGACATTTCCAAAAAATTTACCTTTTATACTTGGAACTACTGGGATCAGACGTAAATGATCAGCTGCAGATCAAATGTTCCCTTTGATAAAATTTATTGGATTCAATTCAACAAAATTGGCGGTAGTTGTAGTTGTCGTAAAAAATAATTCCTACATCTTTTCAAAATCAGCATAAAATGCTATATTTCATCCAATAATTTGTAAACTTTCTGTAGTAAGTACATCATGAATTAAATAGTACGTAGCTACTAGGAGATTTTTTTCTAATGCTTTCAATGAAAAGGCTGATCTCTGAAGAGCATAACACAGAAAGAAAGTCTGTCTGTCTGTCTTTGCTAATTTTTTTAAAATGCGCACTCATTTTTATTAAAATTCCAAAAAATTAAATAACTTTTGAACCGTCAAGGATCAGATGATCACATGTGGGATTATATGGACTGGTAATGACATTAGCCATCAACCTGTTTCGTTTGATCCACACTTTCCGGAACACGAATAAGGAGTTAAGAAGTTGCTGGAAGAAATCTCTTAGAGCTAAGATCACCCTTTGTACAATGTCTCGTTTTAATTGATTTTATTAAGTCTATTGTTGTACAATAAAGTGTAAATAAAATAAATAAATAAATAAGTTTTATTATACAGATAATAAAACTTCTTATTTGTTATAATGATGTAGGTAACTAAATGAGGATGTCTCCGGCAATCATGAAGGTAGGAAGGGAGGACTAAAAGTTTTATTTCATCCATGCCGGAAATGTTCTATCCTATCCGAGACATTTAAAAAAATATTTAAAATGGCATTGGCAACACAGGCCATCAGCCTAAACATTAAGCGATTTAAAACAGTTTTTAGTTTTTCAGCATCAAAATGTTGTGGTGTAGACACATTTTAACACTCCTAGGAGTTATGACGGAAATTTCAACCAGTCTAGTCTCTGGCGAATTCTCATGGCCCGCCGCAGAATCACAGAATGAAACTATACAACGAACCACTAACCAGAAGTTTATTTTAAGAGTTCAACACATTGTAACTGTTACTGAAGTTTGCTAGACAAAACTACACCGATTTTAGCCTGTCGGAGACGTTCTCATCGAGTTTTTATATAAAAAGTAAAAATATAACAAATACGTTTTACTTACTTAACTTTTTCGATTGATGGCGCTAGTGTGCGCGTATCGATTCTCATAAATCTATAGAGAGCAAATACTGAAATACAGGGTGGACCAAAAGTCCGTTAACATTTGAATAGGTCGCTGCGTCGGCGCGGGCGGGGTATTGGCGCGGGGGGTGTTACTACAAGCGAGAGCTACTAATAGGGATTTAGTACCATGGCGTCATTCAGCGGAGCGCAACGCGCATTTTGCGTACGCGAGTACTATCGAAACAACGATTCTACGACCGAAGCTAAACGGAAATTTTGTAATCATTACAATATACGGAACAGAAATCAAGCACCAACAATTCAAACGATTAAAAAATGGGTACAGAAGTTCGAAACAACAGGTTCAACTTTAAGTCAACCACGATCCGGCCGACCTAGGACATCGCGCGATCCAGTAAACATAGAGCGTGTACGAGCGTCTGTTCGAGAACAACCTGGTCTCTCTACTCGAAAGCGGTCTAGTGCTTTAGATGTGCCCAGAACATCTCTAAATCGCATTCTACACAAAGATTTACATTTACATCCTTACAAAATTCAAATTGTACAGGCTTTAAAGCCAAATGACCCTGCTCAGAGACTGCAGTTTGCTATCGAAGTGCTTGAGAGGTTTACGAGCTTCAATAACATCTTTTTCTCAGACGAGGCACACTTCCACCTAAATGGACATGTCAATCGACAAAATTGCAGATACTGGAGTGACACTAACCCGGACTTGAAGCACCAAAAACCTTCACACTCGCCCAAGGTTACTGTATGGGCCGCATTGTCAGCCAGCGGAATCATTGGTCCATATTTTTATAAAGATCAGAGAAACCGCGCCGTCACCGTTAATACAGAGCGATACATTGTGATGCTACAGAATTTTTTTGCTCCAGCATTACAGGACTTCTCAGGCTTTAATCGAAGCTCTTGGTTCCAACAAGATGGGGCAACATGTCACACCTCCAATGACTCTATAGCAGCACTTCGTGAAATTTTTGGCCAAAAAGTCATATCCAAAAGAGGTGACATTCACTGTACACCCCGCAGCCCGGATTTAACTCCAATGGACTTTTACCTTTGGGGATATCTCAAAAGTAAAGTTTACATCAGCAACCCAGTGTCTATTGAGGAATTAAAAGAAAATATACGCGAGGAAATGCAGAACATTTCACCAACCACTTGTCGGGCGGTCATGCAAAATTTCCGTTCCCGGTTACAGGTGTGCCAGGATGAACAAGGGTCACATTTGAATGATGTTATTTTAAAAAAGTGAAATCCTAATTTGTCTACTTTATTATTAAATAAACAGTTTTTCACTAAAGTAGCATTTGTATTTTTTATAACCATTTTAAATGTTAACGGACTTTTGGTCCACCCTGTACTAAGATCAGAAGCAATTAATGATCTGCAAACATTTTGAAACATTTACTTACGAAAGTACGTTTTAGAATTTTTGGTTGGGGTCAAAACTAAAAAAAAAATCAAAAATCTAGAACTAACTTAGAGAATAGGTACCTACTAAAAGATACAGGTACCTATAAGTAAACCCCCGCGCCCCTCTTGCCGCGAAGGCGACCCGACAGTTAAACGGGTTACCTCTAGTACCAATCTTTAAGTATAATTTCACTGAATTTCATTATTAAGTTAGCAATTCTGTCTGTGGAGCAATATTGTAGATGTCTATAAGGAATCGAGATTTCTGTTACCTACAAATAATCCTTTTGAGTTTCCAAGATTGATCTTTGAGGGCAAGATTCCAGGATATGTTCATAAATTATATCCAGACAAATGAGATAATATTTACTACAGTCCATTGCGCTCGAAGCGTTATCTAATAAGGAGAAGGTACATATTCTTTTTGAAGGTGGTATTCCTCCTGTGCAGAGTCAGTCTGGGGTGGTAGTTGGTACCACCCTATTACTGCCGCAAAGCAGCAATGCTTGCATTGCTGTGTTCCGATTTAAAGGGTAAAGAGCCAGCGTAATTACCGGCACATGAAGCACTCCATCTAATGTTGTGATAATTGACTCATCTGGCCTCTAATCTTGAAAGATGGCACCAGATGACGTTAGGCTAAGCTTTTTTTCCTACAAATTACAGTACCATCTTCCAGTCCAGACTAGTTATTACCTAAGTTATTCAACGAAAAACTTTAAATGGAATTGTGTAGGTATGCGTGGTTAGTATCGAATATTATTTATGGTTAGGTGCAATCATGAAGCAACTAGGTGCAATCATTAAAATTTCACGGTCTGTCGATAAATATTAAAAACAGACGGGTTTTAGACGACTGAAATGTACAGGTACTAATACGTACTTAATGTTCTAAAACAGTGCCTTATTTTACATATAGCAAACGCCACTATAACAACAGAGATGCACTAACCATCAGAGAGTGTCAGTGCATCACTGATGGTACATGATCCACATTGACTAATCGATATTTTATTCAGTAGTGAGATATAATGTTTAATGAATCTAAGAACCCGAAGTGGATCTATTTAGGGTTTGAAACATTATGTGTATGTACTTAAATAGAAAGAAACAATTCGCCGGATGAAAGTAGGTTAATGTACAGTGGCGGTAAAATAATAGACACGAGATTTTTTATTTTTTATTTAATGGCCTTTTGTATTGTGTTTTAAGGCACAATAATTCAGCTAATTCACGTTACACGAGTAATTACATTATTGCCATATTCACGTCTTGCGTCACTTTGCAAGTAATGACAAAGTTAGAGCTTTGTCAAAGTGAAACTCAAAAGTGTATTATTTCTTCCCCCACCGTACCTACTGACACTTTGTGCTTTGTGTAGAACTTCATGTACAAAACAGTGAATTAATTTGTAAATAATATAAAATGACCACATATTAATAAGTTCTTATCCTAAAAGTTCCTATCAGGTACCTACTACCTACAACTATCTAAAGAAATAACGTTGTGCTCATAGAATATCCTTATTGGTTTCAGATCTCCATAAGACCAAGCTGGCTACTATTACGACGACCTCAAAAGAACAACGCAACGAGATGATGGAACTGAAAAAGCCCTGGCTTCTCTTGTCAGGTCACCTGAAGTGGTTTCGATAAATGATATCAAAGTTAAAACTACAGAAATCGGACTAGTGGCGCCCTCTCCTCTAGAATGATGACGTGACACCGACATATTGTCGCACACAGCGTGACATTGACAGCGAGCCACGAAGTCACTTGCTTTCAAACATTTGCCATTTCAAATAAAAATGCTCAAATCGCATGCGCTGGCAGACGCGGTTTCCTTATAAAACTTCTCTAGCGAGCAATCTACATAGGGGTGAATTTCAAAATCTTTGGTTAAAACTATCAAAAACAACTTTGGGTTCGATCCCCAAATCTTCTAATCTAAATTTTCAATCCTATTGCCTACATTAGATAGGCTCTAGAACGATAAGAATAAACTTGTCCATTTTAAGCTAAACAGAAAACTTGACCAGAATTATAAAAACCCTCGCCATATTATTATTATTATTGGATTAGCAGGCAGGCAGCTAATGCTGGCTAGCCTGTTTCTTCAAATTTTATAAGTGGCTGTCTAATCTGTTCTTAAATTAGTTTATAGATATTGCGGAATTAAATACAACTACCTATTTTTTTTCTCTGCGGTCTCTATAGCATATATTATAAAACATTAGCCTCTCTCGCAGTCGGGTAAAAAGGGCCAGTGGCGCCCTCGTGACAGGGTTTTTGTTTTCCTGGTCAGGGTATGAAGATTCTACAAAATTTTTGAAATATGTGCTTAAATTACGAACTGCCCAGGAGGCCAATTTTTACGAAGTGATATAAATTTCACAGTAGATAAATATTTAAAAAATGGCGAATATCGAAGTACGGGACTTTTTGCTACTCGCATTATTATTTATCCAGTTTTGATATTATATCCTGTTTTTGAGAATTTGCCTCCAGCTACTTTAGTCTGAGCTTGTCACTATTTTACAGTGTCAAGTAAAAATATATTTAAATACTAGTCGTAAGTTAAATACGTAGAAGTAATACCTATAAAATTATACGTGTGGGTATTCTCAAGGACTTATCCGCGGCACATAAGTTGAACAAAAATGGCGGTCGTTCCGCACAGGTACATTGTACATGCTATGGTAACGCGCGGTTCCTCGCGTCGCACCTCATACCGCACTTCGATTGAGAACCGAAATTCGTCGCTGCGAATCCGCCACTTTTGTTCAACTTATGTGTCGCGATCTGTACCAAGGTACGTTATTATTTATTACCAGTAGGTACCAAATAAATAGGCTCCAAGAACTAGCATTAACGCTCATTACGAAGCCAGAAGATCTTCAGAAGAAGAGAAGAAGTTCAGAAGAGAGAAAGAGAAGAAAATAGGGTAGACCGCGTTGGCAGTGTGGTTAGCTGGTTGTTTGTTGGAGACAACAGCCACTAGCGACACTGCTCCTGCGTGCGCCCTAAGCCGTCGGTAACTTGGAGAATTATCTACTTGAAGCTCAAGATTGAAGAAGCTTTGATATACTAAGTTTGAAAATTACGGAAGTAAATCCGAACCTGTATAAAATAACTTGTTTGTTAAACGAGGGGAGGGGTTCCATCCTTATGTCGTTGATATTCCTTGTATTTGCACGAAGCAATTTGCTTCATCATTCATATGCGACGGGCTACGGAATAACAACCTGCCGGTGTCGATTTCCCGAAAGATACAACCTTGGGATCTTCAAGGCGAGAGTGAATAGGCTTGACCTCGACCTCGGCGTCACTTACCATCAGGTGAGATTGTGGTCAAACACGGATCTAGTTCAAACATTAAGAAAAATATTTAAAAAATAGATTTTTTCTGAAATCATAATATTATCAAAATGTCTTTGCAATCATCGAATTATGGAAAGTTAATTATTATAAATTCTACTCTTTAAATGACATCATTTTGTATCTTGGATTTATCATTGGATGATTACCTAACTACGAGGAACACCCCCTAATTTTAACTCAAAACGCCTACTGTTAAATAAAAGCATTTATAACATATTTGCTCGTAAAGTGGCTGTAATTACACCAATTTCAATATCGTAATGTATCTCATTACGCACTTGTGCGTTATAGTAATGTGAAACGCACGAGTTTTTTTAAATAAAGTAACATGTACGGTTTTTTAAGATGCTCCGTCTAAAAATGAACGATACTTTTTAAAATCTTAGCAAAGAGTTTTTATGTTAAAAAAGTGGTCAATATTTTATGAATAAAATTAACTTTGGGAGATAAAATATAATAAATAAAGATTTAATTCTTTAATTTAATTAATTTTGACAATAAATTACAACCATTTATCTGTAACAAAAACACAAAAATATTAATTTACTTTATTAGTAATACTGGCTGTTTTTGTACCTTTACCTAAAAAAAGTTGATGCGCGCGCATCGCTAATTTGTGGACAAGTAAAATTATTCCGCGCGCTTTTTCTTTTCGCTGTATTGTTTTTATTTGAAAATGTCGTCAAGTAGTGATGAATTTATTAATTTGACACCGCCACAAGTCTTAAACGCAGCGAAAAAGGCTACTCTAAGCCTCTTGCCTGAAAAATCGACCGATAGATACTTACAAGCGTATCAAAATTTCATCATATGGAAAACAAGCAAAGATGCAAATTCATTTTCAGAAAATGTGTTTTTAGCATATTTCATGGAACTTTCTCAAAAATATAAGTCAAGCTCATTGTGGTGCTACTATTCAATGCTAAAAAGCAACTGGCAACGTAACAATCACTTTTAAAAATTGTTCAAATTTCTATAACTGCTTTAACAAGTAATTAAAGATTTATTCGTTTAAGAAAGTCAAAGTTTTATTTATTTCCTCGTAAATATGTTATAAAACGTCGTATGACATACGTGCGCTTTGAAAATTACAGCCTCTGCTTCCTTATAGCCCTCGCCTACGGCTCGGGCTAGCAATATCGCCTCGGCTGTAATTTTCAACTTACCGCACTTATATCATAATGTACTATTACAATGTTATTTATTATTGTTAATATTACCCATTGTATTTTTCACAGATTTCTGTCTGAGGTCGCCTTGTACAATCTTAATATTGTAGGATTTCATTTATATCCTAAGTTATTATTTGGCAGCATTGTGTGACCTATATTATGTACAAACTTATCTGTTTATAATAAATTAATGTTATTTTGTGTCACCCGTTATTGTGACTGAAATAAATATGCATTACCTTCAGGTGCATTTATAGGAGCTGTGCCAACTCGTGTCCAATGCTGTTCCCAAGATATTTGTTTTGCCTTCATACTTTATTTAGTTACGATACTTTGTGTTCGCAGAGCATTCATTTGTCTACAGGGCAATTGGATTATTAGACCAGAATGGATTGGGGTATGGACATTGGACCGAGCCCTGCCGTCTCGAGCGGCGACCTGTGCCCAACAGTGGGCCAACGAGCTATCATGTACGCCTTCAACGTCTTGCTGCAATCGTGCCAAGTCTACACAGTTGCTACTGATATATTTTCTTAAATACTTAAGTACATAAAATAAACAATATTATTAAGAAATGTTATTTATTTATTTTTTACTACATAAATTACAAGTTTAACAGAATGATGCCCTATCAAATCCTAGTCACATAACTGTACACTTGTCTAATTAACTAAAAATGCGTTCTTAATTATAAAAGGAGGATGGAAGCTTATCTTTATTAGTAACGAATACTTGGACCGAAGTAGACGAAAATATAGTAGATCCTAAATTAAAGTAAAGCAGAGGGACGGTGAAGGTGTCATCTATAATCGTAAAAGGGAATCACCACTTATAAAAACTTGAAACAATACTATTAGGTACGGTGGTGGAAGAAATAATGTCCCTTACTTGTCCTACGAAACATTCACACAATGTAGGCAGAGATAATCTGTCCTGATACGGTGGGCGAAGAAATAATGGGTACACTTTTGGGCTATATTAATTTAAAGTCCCAACTTGTAATTTGATGCAAAACTGTCAGTGCACGCCGTGACACATGATGTGAATATGACAAGTTTGTAAGTATGTATCCATTAGTTTTTTTCCGAATCCCGAAATTATGGCCAAGCAAGTCCCTTATTATAAAGGAGGAATGCATGAACAAAGATTAAATAGACACGATGGTAAAGCCAGACCAGCGATAGAGTGCGCTATGTTGCGGAACTTTATGTGAACTAATTTTTCCATGGCGATCTCCGAAAAGTACCAGTGGTAACCTCTTGAAATCTCTATTCTTTTCCTGGTTAGTATCAACATAAAAATCGATTCGGACTATAACAAAAAAAAGCTGTTTTGCAAACTGATGATCTATTGTCGCTATCTGACCGAATTATAGGTATGCTCTTAGAAATCGCAACACCCTATCTCGAATGTATAGAGATTATTCACATACCATGCCGCCTACATTATTTATAGTTATAGCAAAACAACACTCGTAAGAGTTGATAGACCTACAGTCTGTGTAAAGGGTTTTAATTGCTATAAATTTTCGTCTATTTAACGGTACAAATATACATCAGTGATATGAAATCAACATAATAAATATAAGTTGATGAATAATTATAAAATTATAATATAACAGTTCATTTTAAAATGGAGGTTTCAAATAAAAACGTAGAAGCCTTTTAAAATCTGGTCAATATCGTTAGTTTTCTGTTTATTGTTATTATTTTAATCGGGCATCCTAACTACTAAGAAGACACAAAAAACTAACAAATTTTGATCAGCATCTCAACTCCGAACGTAAGTTGTAGGTACATAGTGTTTGCTTTAAAAAAACATGAAGTTTCAATATAAAAAAATAATTTCAACTCATATGTGGGTAAAAATTACACAATAAAATAAAAAAGAATTAAAGCTGAGTTAAGAGTCAATGATTCTTTCGTTTTTATTTCATTTTTTTAACAACATCACGTCACATACATTGGACAACAACTTTTCTTGAACAATTTCAGGCATTTCATAGAGGTAGCAGTTTTCTAATTTAAGACAAAGTTACCGACTAAACTAAAGGCAGGTTTGTGTATTCGATTTAGTTAATATACACAACAGGTGCTCAAAAAATCTGACAAATCTGAGGTGAATTGTACAAATCGGCCTTTAGGTAATTCTAATTACAGCGGTCAACACATCAAGATATATTTGGTACTCTTTGTCGCTTAAACTTATATGACACATTCATACGAATGTCAAGGAATCATAATAAAAACTTATTGCGACAGGGTTCCGAGTATGCCTGGATGTGTCTTCCACAGTACACAACTGTACAATTTCTACGATCTGAATATAGACGAATAGCGATGCAGTATAAATCTCAATCGCAGGTATAAATTAGTGAGTGACGAACTGTACGACCCAGTCGCGGAATAATCAAACCCACCTTTAGTCTCGAACACACGTTTGGTTATAATTATTACCATAACTCGAGAACTGCTAAACACCAATAGGTACTTAATATAAAACTTTTCTATACCCCTACGCTTGACAAAATTTTTACCTTTACAACATTGTAGTATAAAATGTTTTAATGTCAAATAACTAATGATGTAAACCATGAATTCATCCCGTGAACCATCAAATAGGTAAAATAAAGTTAAAGGATAATATGATGTGTGTAATAATGATTAAAATGAGATATTTTACGCAAATAAAAACTGAGTTACTCCTCAAATGTTAGCTCCGTTCATAATCTTTGCAAAATCTGGGGCCGATATAAACAATCCTAAGACTTGGAATTCTGTCTGTAGATACTCGTATATCTATAACGTTTGGTGCACATACTTAATTTTGATATGGTATTCAAAGAAACAGTGTGCCGTGTGCCGAATGTAAACTGAGCCAGTTTAATGAAAATATACATTCGATTATATTCCCGTTACGTGATTTATAATGTTGCTCAACCTGAGTAAATTCTATGAAAAAATCTTCACAGGTTTTAATACGAAAATTCGATTACATAAGTCCGCATCGGGTTACTTTGAATCTAGGGGCAAAATGAATGCGTGTTTTAAAAGCTTAAAACCAGTCAGGGTCCTCTTTTTAAAAAAGATCGATTTACACGCTGTATTCTAACCTTAAACTAAAGGTGCAAAATATTTACTTACATTATGTTAATCTCCCTAAAGCGCAGTCAATTCGATATTTTGATCTACAAAAGTACAAACAATAAATAACTAGCACGTAAAAATACATACATACAATTATTACAAGTCTCTAACCCTATTGTAGATTGTATATTGTTACAAAACGATAGTGCAGGTACCGCATGTGGAGAATTAAGCGTATCTGATATTTTATAAGAGGAGGCAAGATATATATTTAAGCGAAACTCTTAATTATCATTTATCTCGACTGTAGCAGACCTATAGATGTACAGTTCCTTTGACTGTTAGAGAAAAATATCGCTCGTAAATACATATCGTGTCCTCCACGTACAGTCGATCACAAGCTATAGTATACCATCTGTCAAAAACTTTTGATTAAATCTCAACCTTATACCTGCGCAATATGGTATAATATATTTCATATTTTCATATTTTGACGTTTTAGGTAGGTTGACCTGAGGTCGACTGTACACTATCTATAAATGAAAGAAACACCCCCGCCAAAGTTCTAGATCGCTCTGAAGTTGTTGCGAGTGATACGCAGTACTATACAACAACTCTAACCTGTCACCTGAACCCTGCCGCACCTCCCACCCGCAGTACAGTTCGGCGTACAATTTATGTGACGAGTGAATTACGGCCCTTTTTAATTAATTTTTACTTTAGTGTTGTATATTAAAGTGTAAAGGTATGCATTGATTTAATTATAGTAGCATATGTTTATTGTTTTCTGAATTACGTCGTTGTTTTAACAGCTGTCGGGCCAACGAAGCTTGAGGAAACTGGATTCAGCGTGTGATACGTTAGAGTTGCTGGAAAGTATTCGCGGAGCGAAAGCGGAAGACGGAGCAGAATGTGCGCAACCTCAGAGCGATAGAATTCGGACGCGATCTGTACGCCATGGCATGACACCCCAACAGCATTAAATGCACTGAATTCTAGGATTAAAAACCATTCGTTGCGATCATGTCTAAAAATGAGACGTGATGACGACGTTGTAATTCAGTTTGAGACTAAATATTATTATTTAGAAGTCAAAATGCATATTTGGACTAATTGCAAATTGAAACTAAATTAGTATTGGACCAACTGCGACTCGATCATCAAAACCGAGTACATGGTATGAAAAATAATATGTAGATTATTTTTGTATCGTTTTAATGAACCGAGAAAAACCTGTACAGTGGAAGACACAACAAGCTATACTCTGTAGAACTATAACGCATTAAAAGTGCATTCCAAAACCAGTTGAAATTATTCATGTTGACAGCTGTACACGTTCCATTGCTTGTTTCAAATAAAAGTTTAATAAATTTTCGGCTGTGAACGCGGTAATGGAAAATGGACAGTTGTCAACGTGAATTATTTCTACTGGTTTTGAAATGCACTCCAAGTTTTTGTTATAATCTCTTGATAGTCGTTAGAATGTGTCAAATAATTTAGAGCGATAAGGTACTAAAGCTGATGTGGCGGCAAGATTTGAATAGCGGGACAAAGTTGCCACATTCCTCATAAGACTACAGCAAGTTTGGAAGTGTGTATGCCATGGCCTTCCATAACTTTAAATTCAAATCAAAATAATACTATACTAGCGATCGATTGACGTAACAATAATATTTTTTTATATACAATGTTTATTGCATGGAATACAAGTCTATGTTTCTAAAGTAAATAAACTAAAATTCAGAGATTTGTCATCAAACCCGATATTTGTTTTAACTACATAATGCGTTTAGAAAGTTATCATTGCTTTTAAAGATATAAATGATTATGCTTGCTTCATAATTTTTATTTCAAACCGAAAGAAGCTTTTTAAATAATTAATTCTAAAATACCAATTCAATACTACGAATTTTAACTCAAAATCAGCCATAAACAATCACATACGATTTATTTAGGAACATAAACATCATACAAAAATATTTATTTGGTTCTATTTCTAGCGCTATTGTTAATGTAGTATATGACGCTGACGGTCTGATATTTTAACTATACGTTTAGAAAATAAATAATAAAGTAAAAATCTGGAAAAAACTACCAACTGTTCCAACGATTTCATCATACCTCTTCATCAAATTCCTTTGTAATCATATTCCATCCAACATCTTTGCTCAATTTAGCATGTTTCTTTTCGAACAGTTGCTGTAATCCAGAAGTCAAATCCGGTTGATAGTAAATATGGAGACAAAAGATATACACATTCACTACAAAATTAAGAATTTTCTAAACTAATCTATGACAATAAATGGAGGCCAAATAGCCCGTCAAATGCCACTGGAGATGTGTCAAACTATCGACTGCATCTCGTCCATACATACTCCCAACACATCAACCCACACATTACCGACTAAAATGCTGTTGAAATTACCAATTTTATGACCTGCACATATCACAGTGTTGCAGAAACGGAAAGCTGAAATTCTCATATAATTAGAGAAAATAATTATTTCCAAAATCATAACATTCTTTCTTAGCTTGCTGGTTATCTATGTGATATCTAAGAGCCCGTGCTCACAGAAAGCGGTCACGCGTTCTGCGGTCAGCATTCGCACTCTATTGGCGCAGTTCTCGGGCGAACATAAGCGCCAATCAGAGATGGAACACTGACCGCGTAACGCTTAGAGCCCGTTCCAACAGGAGCGAACCGGTTGCGCCATGTATTCGCCTCTGACAGGCGTATTCCGTAAAGCCTACCAATCTGCGCCAATCAATATGCGAACTCACATTATGGAACGCTCGACTGCCTGTCGGAACGAACCCTTGGATCCGCTCCTGTGGGCACACCTTTAGAAGTAAAACGTCACCGTATCTACCGTATACGCACTACAATTCAACAACAGCATTCATATAAAATGCGCTACACACATCTAACAACCCCACCGAAATTGACCGAATTCATTCTTAAAAGACAATTTCATTACCATTTCATTTCATAACTTAAAAGGTACTCACACAACCTTCATTCACTACTTCATTCCTATACAAACGAAAAACTTAAAGCATGAAGAAAAAAATATGTTTAGCTCTTGAGACTGAATATCGAATTTGTTCCTATTGTTTATAGTACATAAGAGTGTATTTAGCTTAAGATAGACAACGTTACTGTGTTATGACGGCGCGTTCGGCTGCATGCTCGCTGACGCTGGAGCCTCCTGGATCTGAAATTATGAAATAAATATGATAAATATATAAACGAACTATGTAATAGATGCATACAGCTCTCCTGTATCTATCTTATTGCATACAGCTCTACTGTATGCAATAAGATTAAAAGAAGAAAAGATTGGAAGAAGAAAAATACAATGCGATGGAGTGCGGCTTCACTTTGGATTTGACATCAGATCTGTCCACTTGACCCGATGCTGCCTCATTTAGAGGCGAAACACATGTCTTTTTAATCCGAGGGCGAGTGGCCCTTCTTCGCCCGATAATGTTTAGCAAATTAATAGAGAATGTTGTGATTACAAATACCAAGTCAAAAGGAACAAGCACTCGGTGATAGTGTAGAGTTACAGTTTCAATCTTGTACTCTATAATTTAGGTCGCAAATAGGGTAGTTTCCAAGTATCAATAATAAATGCACTTTTGAAAAATTAAGACATAGTCATAAATTGATGGTCAAATGTGAAAACAGAATTAAAATTCGTTGAAAAATAAAATAGCTACAGGCAATCAAATATCAGAACGGTAGAAAGAAACGGCAATAAGTTTTATGACGCAAATGTTCTCTAGCGCCATACAAGCAAGTCCTGTCTGCATATAAAGGACTGTTTTGCTAGAACGGGACAGAGCATCTGTCCAATACTAAATTTAACCATTAATATCTCTGATGTTAGTTGAGATATCGAAAAAATAATTTTAGATCCTTTAGTATGTCCATGTAAGTTGATTGATGCAATTAAAAAATTAGGTTAATACCGTATTGACAGTGTTACCTTGTTCTACAAACGCACTGATATGAACACGCACTCGGCGATAGTGCGAGTGCTTGCTGGTCTAGCACATCGCATCGAGAGCTACAGCATCAATATTGTACAGTATGACTCACAAACTGAGTGTTACCTTGTTCTTACCAACTTGCTGCGGCGTGAACACGCACTCGGCGATAGTGTCGAGTGCTCGCTCGTCGAGCACCGCTTCGAGTGCTGCAGCTAGTTCCGAGCTCTCGGCGAATGGGGCGCCACCCTCCGCTGTGGAATTAATAGCACATTGTAATTAGATACATAATTTATTATTATAAGCCTGTAACACTGGGCCTTATTACACTGGCGAATTGCAAGCGTATTTCTAGCGGGGCGTTCTGTTAACGTACGCTAAATATATTCGCCGCGTGTGCAGCGATCTCGACACGTGTTCGTAACGAATTCGCAGCGATAACGCGACGCGGACGGTAGCGGTTTCTCAAAATTGTACAGTACAAAAACGCGGATCACAAGCTGCAATCACTTCTTGCGCACGCGGCGATGTCTGTGCGCCGCCGCGGCGAACTCATTGCGTTCACGTTAACAGTTCGCCTCGATTGAAAACACTTGCAATTCGCTAGTGTAATAAGCTAATAAGGTTCTACTATTGTGGAATATGTCACGATAAAATGAGTTGATGCATGAGGCTGTTATAAAGCTGCCATGTGATTCATTGTTCCTCGGTTTCCGTCCTTAATGTGTAGGCTTCCTTGGGTCTCGTCTCATCTTTATCTAGAGCTATGGCGTAGCAAGGGTTTTTATTTAATGAAGTCTTAACTTTAATGTTTCGTGCTACTGACGGTAAGTTATCGTCAACAAGACTACAGGCATTAGAACTAAGAAGCAGT
Source organism: Hofmannophila pseudospretella (assembly GCA_947369225.1). Lineage (NCBI taxonomy): Eukaryota > Metazoa > Arthropoda > Insecta > Lepidoptera > Oecophoridae > Hofmannophila > Hofmannophila pseudospretella. Next base: position 6,884,719 of record OX376330.1, on the reverse strand, counting down.
AGAACTGATAGTAGAATTACTTGAACTCACCCCCACTTCCTGAGGTAGAGTAAGGTGTGGCAAAGGCATGGTGAACGCTGCCCGGTGCGATATTTAAGGCTTCTCAATACGATAGGCCATGATAGGACACACGCATTCGTTTCTTTTGATGTGTGTACGAAAAACCGACGGCTATTCTATTAAAGGCGCTCATGGCCGATAACACAATATTACGCCCTCTATACGATCGTGCGTGCCTGTAATCGCCCATCACAGCCCATCGTATAGAGAAGCCATTAGTCACGGACACACTTAAACGGCAGACTTGTAAATACTATTTTTTTTTCTAATACCCGTAGCACTAATGCTATTCTACAAAATGGAGGCAAACTCATACAAAATACGAATAATTACCTTGATTGAAAAACTCAGTGAACGCTTCGTCCGGAATCTGACTGAGAACAGCTGGATCCAATATATCGTCGTGCGGGACATGTCCTACTTCCACTTCTGTAAAGATAGCATATAAACTTTATCGTATACATAGTAATAGTTTACTGATTGAAGAGCGTCGGTGGCACAGTGGCTAGGACACCGGACTCCCATGCGGGAGGTCCGGATTCGAAACCGTGTACCAACGAGTTTTTCGTATTTTTCGAAGACTCACTCACGTACCAACTGCTCTAACGGTGAAGGAAAACATCTTAAGGAAACCTGCACACTGATATGATCAGTGTGTAAAATGGGGTAGGCACAAAAAATCCTCAAGGGTCGAAGTGCCGCTGGTTATTCCCGGCCCCCTATTAATTAAGTAAGTAAGTAATTGAATAAACTAAATAACATATAAAACTAGATTCTGTCAGTCCTGCCGGCAAGTGGGTGGTAACAGTGGTGGATACATGTTTTCCACGATTAAAACTATCCTTTCTCAGTCATAGGTGTCCAACGTTGTTGCACGATGTTTTTCTTCATTATTTGAAAGTACTGAAGTACTGAAGGCTTATGTACGTACCTAATTCATGTGAATTATTGCCAGTAACGATATATTTCTCAGTCATAGGTGTCCAACGTTGTTGCACGATGTTTTTCTTCATTATTTGAAAGTACTGAAGTACTGAAGGCTTATGTGCGTACCTAATTCATGTGAATTATTGCCAGTGACGATATATTTCTCAGTCATAGGTGTCCAGTGTTGTTGCACGATGTTTTTCTTCATTATTTGAAAGTACTGAAGTACTGAAGGCTTATGTACGCACCTAATTCATGTGAATTATTGCCAGTGACGATATATTTCTCAGTCATAGGTGTCCAGTGTTGTTGCACGATGTTTTTCTTCATTATTTGAAAGTACTGAAGTACTGGAGGCTTATGTACGTACCTAATTCATGTGAATTATTGCCAGTGACGATATATTCATTGTCGCTCAACGCTCCCATAGCCGTGTCCTCCGAGCTCTCGTACGCCGATGAATTCGAGCACACGTTGATCTCTAAAACAAAATAGTGAATAGGATAAGGGGGCGTCCATTAATTACGTGAGGCATTTTTTAGGATTTTGTAACCCCCCCTCCCCCCCTGGTGAGATTTTGTGAGATTTTCCTCAACTCCCTGAACCCTCTCCTAATCTCACGTGAGATTTTTTAAAATTTGTGTTTTGATTATGAACGCGTTGGATTATAAAAAAATAAAAAAACAAGAACACAATTTATTCTATTATCTTTATTTAAGACTAGCAAAGACTAGTAGTTGAGATTATTACCGTTACTTAAATTCACTGTGATAAAATTAAATAATAAATACTTTACCAAAAATGAATAAAAGATTTATTCTAATTCAGTCCATGGAAACTCGTGCACAGTTTCAAGAGTGACTACTGGAACTAACATATCCAAGTGATTTTCAATGAAATCATCTGCTCCTTCAACTTCGCAGCAGACGCAGAGACATATTATTATATTGTTTAAAACAAAGCAGGTTAGAACCTGTACGTGCGTCGCTGCTACTCTCTTCGCGGCTCTTTACGCTGCAACGTTCGTCGAGTCGCGCGTATCGATAGCGCTCAAACAATCGAAGGGCTATTGTGCTGCTCTGTGGGGTTCGGACGAATACGACAAACACTATTGTGTTGAATTTTCTCATATTTTTACTCTAGAAAAATTTATTACTTTAATTTGATTTCACTTTTACGCCATATTACACCGTTTTTTGCTTAAAAAAAATTACGTGATAACCCCCCCATGTGTGACATTGAGTAAGATTTAGCTTGACCCCCTCCCCCCCTTGAACACCTCACGTAATTAATGGACGCCCCCTAAGCAAAAAAGGAGTGGAATAAAGTTCCGATTGAAGCATACTCATACCATTAATTGCTTTTCATGTGTGGTTTAAAAACAAATATTATATGTTCATACAATTACAGACCAATCAGCCTATTGTCACATATCTACAAGCTGTTTACAAGAGTAATTGTCAATAGACTCTCCAAGAAGCTAGACAGTTACCAACCAAGAGAGCAAGCTGGGTTCCGTTCAGGGTTTGGTACAAACGACCACCTACAAGCGCTTAAGACTGTAATAGAGAAGTGCCACGAATACAGGAAACCCGTAATTGTCGCCTTCGTAGATTACGAAAAGGCCTTCGACTCAGTCGAGACATGGGCAGTTGAAAAAGCACTCGCTGATTGTAGGATCGATGAAAGACACATCCAACTCATCAAGCACCTCCAGAGAAATGGGACCTCTTCCGTCAATCTCCATAAATTAACGGACTCGTTCAAGCTTGGCAGAGGAGTACGCCAAGGAGACACGATATCGCCGAAGCTCTTCACAGCAGCCTTGGAAAATGTATTTAAAAAGCTTGAGTGGAACGACAAGGGCCTTAACATCGACGGGGAGAGACTTAATAACCTGAGGTTTGCGGACGACATCGTTCTAATATCTGATGACGTCGACGAAATGGTCTTAATGATCGAAGAGCTGCAGAAGGAATCGGAAAAAATCGGCTTAAAGATGAACAAGTCCAAAACCAAAATAATGACTAACATTTTCAATGCCGATAAATGCCAGCTTCCTGTTGAAGTGGTCGACCATTACATATACTTAGGTCACAAAATAACCCTGGGTCTTGACAACCAAACAGTAGAAGTAGATCGCAGAATAGCATAGTCCTGGTCCGCCTTTGGAGCTAATGCTAACATTATGCGCTCAAAAACCATCCCCCAACATCTAAAGAGCAAAGTATTCGAGCAGTGTGTCTCGCCAGTTTTTACGTATGGAATGGAAACTACCACGTTGACAAAGAAGTCCGCTGAGAAGCTTAGAGTGACACAAAGAGCGATGGAAAGGGCGATGCTCGGTGTAACACTGCTAGACCACAAACGGAACGAGTGGATCAGACAAAGGACGAAGCTTAGAGACGTGGTAGACCTCATCGAAAGCCGGAAATGGAGATGGGCGGGACACATTGCACGGATGGATAGGGACCGGTGGACCAGAAGAACGCTTGAGTGGAGACCACGGCAAAACACGCGGGGACAAGGTCGCCCACCTATGAGATGGGTGGACGACATTCGGGGAATAGCGGGCCACAACTGGATGCGCACCGCCTGCGACCGTCGGAAGTGGAAGAAGTTGGAGGAGGCCTATGTCCGAAGGCGGACCACACGTGGCTGAGATAGATAGATAGATTATATGTTCATACATGAAACCCTGAGTAGGGCAGCTCAATATAAAATAAGAAATTATAATACATTATAATAGTAATAAAGCTAACAGGATAAATTAAATTAAATGTCATTATAAGTTATAATTGATTTTATAGTTAGGTATTGTTTTTATCATCAAAAAAACTCCTGCAGTGAATAGAAGCATTTGTTAAGTAGATAAAAATTTAATCATATCGTAGATCCAGAACGTTTCTCCGCGCACATGTAAATTGTGGAACACCCTCCCTCCGGAGGTAATTCCGCTACGATGTGGGGTGCTTCAAAATAAACATATACTAGATAATATTCAAATTCTTCAAGTTTCATATTACGAAATTGAAGTCCACTTACTTTTTCCTGATCGTCATGAGATCCTCAAGGTTTCAGATGTCAGAAACGCACCATGAACCTGTATATTTGAGCTCAAATTCGAACTAACTAGCTATTACCGTTCCAGAGATCCCATCTGACATCAAAAATACTTCCAAGATCTTGGAAACCACTGATCCAATTTTTATCAGACCTAGCTAAGAACACAATCGACGAAATTCTCTATTAAATAATAAAAAACCGGGTCCAAATTTGATCATCCATTGTTAAGCTATGATGCCACAGACAAACACACAAACCAGACAAACGTCAAACTTATAACACGCCCTCCCTCGATCGGTCGGGGGTTAAAAAATCAAAGCACGCGAAATTAATTAAATGTACCCGATAGAGACTGCGGTGAAGGCCGACTCTTTGCCGGAGGCCGACGGCGGCGTTTGGGCGGGCGCGGGGGCCGGGCGGGGCGCGGCGGGCGCGGGGCCGTCGGACACACGCGCCTGCGCACCGCCGCCGGCTTCTTAGGACGCGCGTCGCGGCTCAGCTTGTCGTAGTTGTCCTGCGAAACATTCACATACAGAGTTACAGTCGCGGTCAGAAAATGTTTACCACTTTAAGGTCTATCATTGCATCCATACGTCAGTTTTATAAGTTCGTTGTCTAAAATTTTGACTAGACATAGATAACTAGTAGAAATAGTATAGATTGTCCACAACTTTTGCTTAGTTTTAAACTTCGTGTACCCCGTGGTCCACCTCGTCGCCCGTTGGGTCTGCTTCAACCGCCCACTGCAAGAACTAATCTTAAACAGTTCTCGACAATAGCGAGATTATGTCGGGATTATAATGAGTTCGGTGATTCAGTAGATGTGTTCAACGACTCACTTTACAAATTTAGAACAAAAATTTTAAAGATATTGAGAGACAGATATTTGTGATTTTCAAATTATAACTATTCTTGTTGTTATTCATTTAAATATTGTCTATACATTAAGTTTATTTTGTTTATTAAGTTTATTTAAATTTTTATTATATTTTGCTATGTAACAAGTTCTAGATCTTTGTTCTTTTTTTTCGCAAAATTTATAACAAACAATTGTTCACAATTTTAATTTTAAATCTTATTATATAACTACCAACTTTTAATTCAATGCTTGTTGTGGCTACCTTAATAAGATATGCATTTAGCTGTATTTCAATGTATGTTTTTTGTTTGTATTAAGAGTGTAATATCTACTGGTTGTCCTAAATAAATAAAATAAAATAAATAAATAAACTCTACTTTGAAAATCAAACGTTCAAAGAGATGAGTTGAGATGACATACTATAGATAAACCGCTTAACTGTGGGGTAGTCGTGTGGCGGCAAGAGGGGCGCGGAACGTCAGAGGGCGAGCATGCGGCGTGCGGGCGGCAGGCCCCACAGTTATCTATGTCTAATCAAAATTTCGGTCAAATCATTCATTTAATTCGTCCCGTCACTTATTTTCGTTAAACAATATGGTGGATCTTTTGTTCGTTTCAGATTTTAGATGTTTAATGATCATATTTCAGAGTGAAATATAAAAATAATTACAAACGTGCCTATGTGCAGTGATATTGACTAACTTTGGAAAAACGTTAGTGTTCGTGTCGAGATGGGTTTGTTTATAATCTTTTTTTTTTCCTCATTGAAAGCTCGGCGCAGAGCGGCGTCTGGTCCTGTAGTGACAGCAGCGGCTGCATGCAGCGCGTCCCCCGGCGAACACCGCCGCGCACGCTGCGTACAGCCTGTAACCTCGCTTGCATCACGCACGAGTCTTCTCTTGGATATTTACCCGCTTCCAAGCGTGCTCGACGCAGAGCGGCGTCTGATCCTGCAGCGGCAGTAGCGGCTGCATGCAGCGCGTGCCGCCGGCGAACACCGCCGCGCACGCTGCGTACAGCCGCTGCTCCGGCGCTTGTGTCACGTGTGCCAGACAATACCGCCCGCACGGCAGCGGCGACTGCGTGCAGCGGTCTTCTGCGCACATGCTGCCAGTAGTCGCTTCTGTTGACCCGCTCTCACCGCCCGACCACCCGATTTCCCTGTAATTTGATGAATTTATAGTAGCTTTAGAGATCGGATTTCAAGATTCCTTAAAGTAACTTGTGTATTACTGAGTGCAGTCACTGAGGGGCCAGCTGAAAATCAGCGCTGTGGATTGCCTCAGCATTATGCTGAGCTGGTGTACCCTTTTTGGCACTGCACCGGATGTTTTGTGCTGCATGTATTAATCTTGTATACTTCTGTATTATGTTCTATATTCTGGTGTTACAGTGCTAAATAAACGTTTTCAATTTCAATTTTTAATTTATTACAACAACGCACCTTCGTCTCCGGCGTTCCTGCGCGGACACATCGTCAGCATGGTCGTGCTTCGTCGTCGTGGTTCACCGTCCGCATGGGCAAGCGGCTCACGGCGCCTTGGCCCTACAGCTGTCTCTGTCCTAATAGTAACTTGTGTATGACAAATTACAACAACGCACCTTAGTCGCCGGCGTTCCTGCGCGGACAGCACGGCGGGCATGCCGCGCATCGTCAGCAAGTGGTTGACCGTCCGCGTGGGCAAGCGGCTCACGGCGCCTTGGCCCTACAGCTGTCTCTGTCCTAATAGTAACTTGTATATGACAAATTACAACAACGCACCTTAGTCGCCGGCGTTCCTGCGCGGACAGCACGGCGGGCATGCCGCGCATCGTCAGCAAGTGGTTGACCGTCCGCGTGGGCAAGCGGCTCACGGCGCCTTGGCCCTACAGCTGTCTCTGTCCTAATAGTAACTTGTATATGACAAACTACAACAACGCACCTTAGTCGCCGGCGTTCCTGCGCGGACAGCACGGCGGGCATGCCGCGCATCGTCAGCAAGTGGTTGACCGTCCGCGTGGGCAAGCGGCTCACGGCGCCTTGGCCCTACAGCTGTCTCTGTCCTAATAGTAACTTGTATATGACAAATTACAACAACGCACCTTAGTCGCCGGCGTTCCTGCGCGGACAGTACGGCGGGCATGCCGCGCATCGTCAGCAAGTGGTTGACCGTCCGCGTGGGCAAGCGGCTCACGGCGCCTTGGCCCTACAGCTGTCTCTGTCCTAATAGTAACTTGTATATGACAAATTACAACAACGCACCTTAGTCGCCGGCGTTCCTGCGCGGACAGCACGGCGGGCATGCCGCGCATCGTCAGCAAGTGGTTGACCGTCCGCGTGGGCAAGCGGCTCGCGGCGCCTTGGCCCTTCAGCTGTCTCTGTTCGCGAATAAAATGTGTGTTAGTTCTAAAACTTACATAGGTACAGTCGACGCAAGTATATCATGTCTGAAACCTTCAATTAAAAATGCCTGGGCATATAATATAATATAAGATACATTTCAGATTCACAAATTGTGACGTTTTGGGTAGGTCGTCGTTGTTTGTAGTCGACTGTAGTCTGATTAAAGTAGAAAATAAATAATGATAAATCAGACTGTGCTTAATATTTTATTTATAGCACTCGACGCCACAGAAAAAAAATGTTCCTCTGAAGGATTATAGTGACAATGTCAATGACAACGGAATTCATGACATTACATTGTGGCGTGCTCAATAAGAATCCATACTACGATTAAGTTCAGGGATTTCTCTATCGCGTGACGCATCGCATCTCATCGCGATAAGATCGTTCTATGAGTCAGAGATAGATTTAGAATTGTTGCGGTAATTCCCATTAAATAACAATTCTGGTTAGGTTTTATTATGAACTTATTAATTTTCAAGATCCACGTATATTTTTTAATTTAAGAAATTCTAAAAACATTGCAAGTAATAAATAGTTATGCTTCTTGTAGAATGGAGGGAGACCCACAGGGATGGCGTTTGGCGCTCACACTTTTATAATGTCACTAGAAAAATATTGTATCTTTTTTGCACAATAATATGTTCATGCCCCAGATGTAATCCTACCTAAGCCATTGATCAATGACCATTTGTGTCAATTGAAAAAAAAAATGACTACTCCCATTAGGTCATGTCCTCACTAGGTACCTTCTATCGCATCTTCTTGTATCAGGGCCTAAATGATAACTCACTTTGATGAGCCTGGCGAGCGCGCGGTGGTCGCTCAAGTCTCGCGCCAGCCGCAACGCGGCGTCTGCGCGTGCTACGTGCCGCCGCAGCGCCGCTCTGCGCAACGCCAGTCTGGCGCCACGGGACTCTACTGCGCTCTCCTCCACGCAAACTGGTCCGGTGCCCGCTTCTATAATAAACACCCAAGTATTTTAGTAGTAGGCATGTAGATAAGTAGACAGTCCACCTGATGGCAAGTAGCCACCATCGCTCATGACCACCGGCAAGTTGCAAATTCACTGCCAACCTTTGAACTGGCTCTCATTAACATTGTCGGATAACAGTAGTGTTGAGGATTAATGTTTTACACAGATTATGCCCAGTCTGAAAGCTAAAATTTTAGAAATCATCCATCCTCAAGAGATAGGGTGACTGGTTATCTGATTTGAGCACAGCTGGATAGACTGCTTGAAGAAATGTGTACCAGGTTGCTGAGCCTGGAAAAGTGATTTAAACGAGAAAATGAATTACCAAAATCAGGCATATTGTCATCATCACTGCTGCTGGTCTCGAGCAGGCTAAATGGGACTAGTTTTTTGTTATCCAGCGGTCCACATTCGAAGAGCTCTTCGCCAGGAGCGTGCCACGAGGTGTTTGCCAAGGGAATCGCGCGGCGTTGCGGCTGTATCCGCTGTAACGCCTCGTGCACTGCTGGCCCACGACCACGCCGCGCTTTCGGTTGAGACGGAGCTTTGCCTGTAGCAATAAGCTACAATTTAGAAACAATAGTTAAGAGACATTGGTTTACACGCTATGGCTTTGTAGGCCAGGGTATCATTTTATTCTTATTTTATTGAAAATTTACATATATGACTTTTACATGATCAGTGTAGCATAAACCAATCTAGGTTAGTTCAGATCAGGCAACTTCATAATGAGATTTATCTTTTCTAAGTATAATGTAGACTGTAAAGGAAACCTTTACCTGGAAGCTGTGTGTAATAATGAGCAAAGAAATGGTATACCTCTCAAGAAAATCAAACATAAAATAATCATCAGTCTTCTGTAATGAGGGATACAAAAAACCGAGTAGACTCGTGCGCTGAGGGTTCCGTTGAAACTTAATTGAGTAGATAGTTAGGTTTATGGATCTCAAACTCGAACCACCTAACATAATTACTATCATCGCTGAAAACACACTGGACAAAGAAACTCCAAGATCTTTAGAACCACTGATCCATTTTTATCTACCATGGCAAAAAAAATCTATTCTAAATGTAATGAAGTCGGGATGCAGACTGTGCTTCAGTATAACGGATCACTGCTATTTGCTTCTGTTACAGTTACTACTGTTGTGGTAATCATGAGTCCTGAGAGTCTGTTAAAGATTCAATGTGATTAGCGGTACTTTGATACTTTTCAAAGTACCGCTAATCACATCTGGAGATTCCCAGCATCACCATTATTGAGATCTACTTACTCGTCAGAATGGTAAAGTTTCAGATATCGGAATTATATAACGGGGGGCGCAGGTTAGGCCTACGGTGCCTGAAGGCGGCAGAGAAGCTCCGGACTTCGGTCTCGCCATAGCTATCTTAAAACCCTTACCTACAAATAATTTCATTATGGCGGCTAAAACCACGATCTTTTATTTTTCTCTTGTTATGTCTCAGGATTCCCTACAACTTAAAAGACCCCATCTAACTGTTGTAGTTTGTGTGGGCTTTTATCCTTCCACATTATTGAAATTCACTTACTTCTCAATCAAACCCTCAAGGTTTTCGGTAGATGTCAGAAACGCACCATAAACCTAAATATTTGAGCTCAATTTTGAACTATTTAGCTATTACCATTCCAGAGATCTCATTTGAAGATACTCCAAAATCTTGGAAACCACTGGTTTAATTATTATCATCACACATGGCTAAGAACACTTTCGACAAAATTCTCTATTACATAAAAAAGCCGGATCCAAATTGGATCATCCGTAATGTAGGATTGATGGCAAACTTAGTTTTGTAGTGCAAAAAATTATTTTGTCATACTCGGTCTATACCACAGCCGCAGTATGCACCTACAAAAGTAAGTTTGTAAACGTAAAATTACGTTTTTTATGTAATATAAACAAATTACCCAATTTCTAAGAAAAAAAAATCCTGAGAAAAAACATTTGACAGACGGACAACAAAGTGATCCTATAACGGTTCCGATTTTCCTTTTGCGGTACGGAACCCTAAAAAAAGACAAATTGATATAATTTAACTAAAAAGACTACAATAATAAAGAGTAAAACTAGAGAGAGATTAACTAGTAATATCAGGTAGATGTTCCAATAGTAGTAGTAGGTAGGTAAATTAATTACACTTCAACTAATCTCAAAAGGAGGACAAACATTTATTATTCATTCATCTTTTGATAACCTCTTGTTCAAAGATGTTAAAAGCTATTTCTAAATAAATAATACAGCATGTAGCCACAACATACCTGATGTTTTCTTAGGTGTGGGAGCTGGTGTTTTAGTAGGTGGAGCTGAAGGGGCTGGATTTTCAATTTTAACTGCAGGTGGACTCTCAACAAGCCCCTGTTCCCTCTTAAAGACATCTAGAAATGTCTCCAACCCTGACCCTTTTGGGACGGGCGCTGGGCTGACATTGTTTGATGAAACGCTGCTGTTAACACTAGTAATACTGGTTTTGTTAAAACATGTAGTAGAAGTCTCATTGCTCTGACCCTTTGGGCTATGTACGCTGGGCCGTCGAAGCTCAATAACAGAGTTTGTTCGTATTGGCTCTTTGCCTAGGTTTTGACTCTTAGTAGCTTTTAGAACTTTGGCATTTGTTGTCTTACTGTCTTTAGAGTTTGTGGGTAAAGCTGTGGCTGTGACATCCCTGTAATTCCCAGTTGACAGTGATTTTGTTAGCGGTGGATAATGCCCATTTGATATTGTCTCTTTCTTTACTTCTTCTTTAACTTCCCCATTTGTGAGTGAACCTGTGAGATCTACTTCTTTAGTTGAACTTTCTAAGAGTTTGGTTTTAACATCAACATTATCAGTGAAAATGAAATTGTCTTCCGTATGACTAACAGTTATTTCACCTGCTATAACATCAGAGTCATGGAAAGTATACAATTCATTGGGGTCTATTTTAAATTTGGTATGGAAAAAGTTGTCATTGAGATGCGTTATGTAAGTCTGCTCATCTCCCGAACTGTCTTGTGTAAACATGTTGACATCCCCACAGTTCCCCGATACACCCTCAACTGCCATTTTATACTGAGTCGCGCAGCTGGCATCAGATATATTCTGTGGAATACCACTGAAACTGAAACAATGAACAAATATGAATAAAACACAATAAATGAGAATAATATTAGGTACATTAGACATAGAAAATATAGTACTTTTCTTTAAAAAACTAATGCTCACCCCACATTTTCTGTAGTACTCAAATAAGACATGCTGTTTTCATTTTACAACTTGATGATACAAATGATGTTTTCAATAAGAAATGTATTCATTGGTCCCATTGCTTTATACTGAAAACGAAAGGAAATGAATTTGCAGACACCTTTTCAACTTATTTAATATATTCAATTGGAAAAAACGTAAATATTTTGGTTTTATTGAAATGGTATGTAGGAAGATCCTGATCCAATGCCTTGACAAACCTATAGACATCTGTCAAAAGTTGTCTTAATAAAAATCTGGCTATTTTTCCGATACCAAAGGTTTGTTTAATACCAGTAAAGGTACAAAACAAGGTGTTTTATGCCAAGATACAATATTCACTATAACCAAAACACAGTAAATAATACAATTGTAGTTTTTAAGTTCACACCTCAATATTCCAAAATCTACAATTTTCTAACGCAATCGGTTAATGAAATTAGTAAAAAAGGATCGAAATTAAACGTAAGATCATTAATTTGTTCACAAATGAAATGAGTCTTTTTTATGAAAAATCTCCTTGTTCAATAACATCAAATTACAGATTACAGAAAAATCAAATGGCTGGCAGCCAAATGCGGTAACGTTCAGAAATAAGTTGTATTGCCGCAAGGGGTATGTGATGTCTGATGTGAAACATCTTTACCACCTTGTCAATACGTCGTGATGCAGAGACGTGAAAAGTCACGCTCACTTTTACACGATCTAGCATGTGAGTGAGCAAGGCAGTTTCATCTAGTTTTTTTTTTTTTTTTTTTTCGTACTTATAATTGCTGTTAGTCCTAATGACCTTTACAGCTTCACCAGGGTTTTTGGGGCGAGCGCTAAGTGCGCTCCAGCCTGGAGGAGGACTTAAAAACTACTATAAGAAGCGACTGCCTAAGGGCACCCAGGTGGGTACGGACCTCGGCTTAGGACGTCGCTGGTGAGGGAGGGGTCGGGTAGAAGCGGCCTGGAATGCGCCGATAGCGCGTGTAAGCGCCAGAAGCGGGTCGCCGCCCGCGCCGGCGCGGGCGGTATGTAGGTGCTGTGTGTGAACTACTATCGGTGGTTGGAAAATCCCTCATTCTTAATAATGAATGAGGGATTTTCCAGCTTAAATTTCTGCCATTCGAGATAGATGGCGTTGTAAATAACAGGAACGTCAAAATGACAGAATAGTTGATAGTCATTTTAATAGTCCATCGTATCGGCTGTACCGCTGTTCGCAAATATTTCTCCGGAGTGCAAACCAATCGCTGTAAAGTCTCGCAGACACAGCGACGAATAAGCACTTGGAAACCTGTATCAGTTCAGGCGTATTCCCTTCGGAGTGACGAACGGTGTTTCCAGTTTCCAACGGACAATCGATTGGATAATCAGAAAAGAGAAGCTTCTAAACACCTACGCGTATCTTGATGACATTACTATTTGTGGTCGCACTCGCGAAGAACACGATCAGAATTTGGAACGCTTTCTTAACGCTGCTAAGAAATATTGTCTTACTCTGAGTATTCAAAAATGTAAATTCTCCCAGGGCTCTGTCAATATTCTCGGCTACAATATAACAAATCATATTATCAAGCCTGACAGTGAGCGCCTCAAGCCACTTAACGACTTACCACCACCATGCGGTTTGCCATCTCTAAGAAGGGCACTCGGCATGTTCGCTCATTATTCTAAATGGATACCTAACTTTTCTGAACGAATACACTCACTCGCCAAGACGGCAAGCTTTCCATTGACGCATGAACAAATCGGTTGTTTTGAAGGACTTAAAAACGACATTGCGAAGTCTTCAATTCATGCAATCGCTGACAATGTCCCACTTACTGTTGAGACCGATGCTTCGGATCATTCCATTGCAGCTGTACTGACTCAAGATTCTAGACCTGTGGCATTCTTTTCCAGAACCTTGAATCCAAGCGAACAAAACCATTCCGCCGTTGAGAAAGAGGCATACGCAATAGTCGAATCTTTGAAGAAATGGAGACATTTTCTGATTGGCAAACCATTTCTGTTGGTGACTGATCAACGTTCCGTATCTTTCATGTTTGACAGAAAGCACTCTAGTAAAATTAAAAACGAAAAGATTCAGAGGTGGCGCTTAGAACTTTCCCCTTATAAATACGAAATCATATATAGACCTGGAAAAGAGAATCACGTTGCTGACGCACTTTCTCGAGTATGTGCAACGGTAGAATCGCGTACAACTAAACTTTATTCACTTCATGAAGCTCTCTGTCATCCAGGAGTGACGAGAATGTTCCACTGGATTCGCTCTAAAAACCTACCTTATTCTATTGACGAAATAAGAAGCATGACAAACTCTTGCCGCGCTTGCTCGGAAGTCAAACCTAGATTCTTCCGGAGTAACTGCAATGATCAAAGAAAACTTGTTAAAGCGACGGCACCCTTTGAACGCCTAAGTATTGACTTTAAGGGTCCAGTCCCAACAAATTCTTGTAACAGGCATATACTTACCGTGATTGATGAATATTCACGCTTCCCGTTCGCTTTTCCATGTTCAGATATTAGCTCGCAAACTGTAATCAAACATCTTAACAACTTATTCATGATATTCGGCATGCCTTCCTACGTCCACTCGGATCGAGGCACATCCTTCCTGTCCGCGGAAGTACAGGATTTTCTACACTCTCGAGGAATAGCCACTAGTCGGACTACAGCATATAATCCGCAGGGTAACGGACAAGTTGAAAAATTAAACTCGACTCTTTGGAGAACAATTCTTTTGGCCCTGAAAACAAAGAATCTTCCAGTTGAGAATTGGGAGCAAGTTTTACCTCAAGCTTTGCATTCCATTCGCTCCTTACTATGCACAGCCACCAATTGTACGCCACACGAACGAATTTTTACTCATCCACGTAGATCTTCTAATGGCACCTCCATACCAACTTGGCTTACTAATTCAGGACATATTTTAATGAAGAAATTTAATCGCTCAAATAAATATCAACCAATTGTGGAAGAAGTTGAACTACTACAAAGCAATCCAGATTTTTCTTATGTTAGGCTACCCGATGGCCGTGAAACTACAGTTTCGAACCGGCATTTGGCACCCATGGGATCAGGAGGAGAAGGAGAAGAACTTCTGTTCGATGGACCACCGCAATCGACTGATTGTACAGATGAAGACCAGCATTTGGTGACACCAACGTTTATGGAGACTGAACCGAACCCGAACGATGTCCCAAACGCTCCTCGGTCTGAGGGGACCAGTGAGCCTGTGCCGGAGCCACTGACTCTTAGGAGATGCAGCCGTCTACGCAAGCCGCCAAAATTTTTAGATGATTATGTTACAGAAAATTAGCCTGGGAGAATGATATAAATCTTCTTACTCTCCTTTCCAGTTTAAAACTATGGTATTATGTCATTGTCAAATACGTCTTCAAATTTTGCTAATTAAAACCTAATATTCTATAGGTTTTCTCATTTCAAGTTGTTTTGACACAATGTTTTTTCATTGCATAGTATCTTTGTGTAAAAATTTAGAAAGTCATCATATCCCAATGATAAAATAAGAAGAGCAAATAACAAAAAAATCATATCGACGATCAAATAATAAAAAAGAAAGTTTTTCTTAATTCAAATTTATGGCATATAAATAGGTACATGCTAGGTACCCATATTTTGGCACATTTTGACATTCCAGTACACAATCAGCGCCATCTGAAAATCCCTAATTTTTATTAATTAAGCAGGACGTCCAGCCAAAATGGTCAAAAAAGAGTAGACAGTTATTTCACGCGGAACTAAAAAAAATTACGTACGTTTTGACAGTGCCTCCCTCATTTTTTGTCTACTCTTTTTTTTTACGCACTGGGTTGCGTTCGTGCAACGTGGATAACATTTCTCCGTATAAATTTTATACTGACGTTTGTCAAAATATGCCGTTCGTGCATGCCTTTTTCTAAATAAATAAAAAGCGAAAATAATTAAATTTGATTTCTTACGTCTTCTAATGTCCCTTAACCAGTTAATTTGTAAATTTCTATCGTTTTGTGCAATAGAACATTCGACCAAACGAATGTCAAACTCCTGTCATGAGTTTGACATTAATTATCCGATGGCCGTTAGCGGGAGCCCAATATAAAATTTCGTCGGAGAAATTTTATCTCATGAGTTACACGAACCCCTGTGGTCAGTAGAGGTCAGTGGTAGAAACACACCAATGCTTAGATTATCTATAATATCTAAGCATTAATGTATGGAAATTTGCCATTATTTAATTTCTACTCTTTTTTGATGGAGTGTAGGATAGGTCCTACACTCCAGGAACTAGGGTTCCTAAATTGGCACCGATTCTGGGAATTGCTGCCAGATTTATCAATAATCGCTAAAGCCAGTGAATGAGTAAGTTTTCGAACGATACATCGTAGGTATTAGTTTTGGCAGGAAAGTCGCTGGAGAAGGTTCTACGGTATTTATTTTATTGCTCAAAAATTGTTTTCTGTTGATTTTGATTGCTAAAATCGGTGTAGTTTTGTCTAGTAAACTTCAGTAACAGTGACAATGTGTTGAACTCTTAAAATAAACTTCTCGTTAGTGGTTCGTTGTATAGTTTCATTCTGTGATTCTGCGGCGAGCCATGAGAATTCGCCAGAGACCAGACCGGTTGAAATTTCCGTTATAACACCTAGGAGTGTTAAAATGTGTCTACACCACAACATATTGATGTTAAAAACTGAAAACTGTTTTAAATCACTTAATATTTAGGCTGATGGCGTGTGTTGCCAATGCCTTGTTAAATAAAAATAAAGGAACCTAGTATTGAAAATCTAAGTAGGGGGAACGTACATAATAAGAGTGCGTTCAAAAACCAATTGAAATTATTCACATTGGGAGCTGTACACGTTCCAATGCTTGTGTCAAATAAAAGTTTTATATTTTTTTAGCTGTTAACGCGGTACCTAATGGAACATGGACAGTTATCAATGTTAATTATTTCAACTTGTTATAGAACGCTCTTGGTACCGGTACTACTCCCTTATCCCAGGGACGAATAGAAATGGTAGTAATGAAAAATACAAGTTCTTGGGATAATAACAAAATTAAACGTTATGTTATTGATATACCCTTTTTGTTGTGGTTAGTACATATTAATATTATTTCTGTGATAAATAATAAATAAAATATGGATTTTTACCATATTTTATGTCATTTTTTGATAAATTTGAATATCCCGCTATTTCCTCTCGGTTTGAGAACCCCGTTCGTCTTCGAAGCGTTGTTGTGAATTCAATATGGCGATATTTGATGTTGTACTATTTTGAAGGTACGTCAATTTGACGATTTTATAGTGTTTTATCTAGTATTTATCATAATTGTAGATTCTTTTCAATGCAGTAAAATGGCTAAATATACCGTATTACAAAAAAAATTAGTTTTTTGTGTGGTAGTGAAAGATGAACAGTTTGTATTGTTTTGTTTGTGATTTCCGATAATTCCATGATTATTCCAGTGTCCCTAAAATTATGCAACGATTTTGCCTATTTTCTTGTTTGATTGTTAGTATTTTAATCATGTGAAACATTTAGTATACTGCCGTTTCATGGCTAAGTCTGATTTATTAGAAAATCCATTGTACAAGATTCGTTGTAATTACGGTAATTAGAGGTGAATATTTTCTTGTTTTTAAAGAATTTCGTCTATTGTATTTGTTTCAGAAGTACACATGTTCTCATACAAATGGGAGTTAAATAATCTGCTACTTGGGTGCAATAGATTAGCGCCATAATAATTGATTCATTATTTGAGTACATAGTCATAAGAGCATTGACTATCATGACAGACACTAGACGAAGAGTAAAGCTTTACGCTTTGAATGCTGACCGACAGTGGGATGACAGAGGGACAGGTCATGTTTCTTCATGTTATGTTGAAAGGCTCAAAGGCACTTCATTGCTTGTGAGGGCAGAGTCAGATGGATCCTTGCTTCTAGAGAGCAAGATACAGCCCGACACCGCCTATCAGAAACAACAAGATACATTGATAGTTTGGTCAGAAGGAGACAACTTCGATTTGGCACTAAGTTTTCAGGAAAAAGCTGGCTGCGATGAAATATGGGAAAAGATTTGTCAGGTATATTCTCATTATTTTATTTGTCTTGTAGCTCCAAATATTAGTTACAACAAATGTCCTGATAAAAATAGGTACTACTGCTTTATATGTAAATATGTAGTCGGATTTTAATCAGTAGAATTTAATATATGGCAACTTTCCTTATGTTGATGTCAAATCGGAAACGACACTACCATATTATAATCTCAGTAAATGTTGGCATTATTTAAATTACTTGTTATAATTTCTTGTGTGTCAAGAGAGTGAAAAAACCAGTTGAAATAATTCACATTGACAACTGTTCATGTTCCATTACCATGTTAACAGCTGAAAGTTTATAAAACTTTTATTTGTACAGCTGTCAACGTGAATAATTTTAACTGGTTTTGGAACATACTCTAAGGTGGCAACCAAATAAAACAATTTTTCAATGATTTTAGGTACAAGGCAAAGATCCCTCAGTTGAAATCACACAAGATATTGTTGAGGAATCTGAAGATGAGCGCTTTGATGAAATGTCTGACAGTGTACAGCCTGTGGAATTACCAGCTTGTGAAATGGGTCGCTTGGAAGACATAAGTGAGCTGGTGAACAGTTGTCTGGTCTCCCCAGCACGTAAAGACAAACTTGCTGCAGCCTTGGAGAGCCAACACTACATCAAGAAACTCCTTAGCCTCTTCCATATGTGTGAAGATATTGAAAATATTGAAGGATTGCACCATTTATATGAAATATTTAAAAGTATATTCCTCCTCAACAAAAACACACTGTTTGATACAATGTTTGCAGATGACACCATTTTTGATGTTGTGGGGTGTCTAGAATATGATCCCAGTCTGCCGCAACCCAAAAAGCACAGAGAATATCTACGGGAACTTGCAAAATTCCGTGAGGCAATGCCTATAAAAAATCTAGATTTACTTGCAAAAATACATCAGACATACAGAGTTCAATACATTCAAGACATTGTGCTGCCTACACCGACAGTTTTTGAAGATAATCTCTTAACCACATTATCAAGTTTTATATTTTTCAATAAAGTAGAAATAGTGAAACTTATAGAGGAGGATGAGAAATTTTTAACAGATTTGTTTAAGTTGCTGATGGATGATAAGACACCTGACACAAAGCGACGAGATTTAGTTTTATTTTTAAAGGAATTTTGTAATTTTTCACAAAATTTGCAACCTCAGGATAAGGATGCATTTTACAAAACATTAGTGTCATTGGGGATCCTGCCAGCATTAGAAATTACGTTAGGTATAGATGATCAGAAGACGAAGACTGCATCTATAGATATTTTAACATACATTGTGGAGTTTTCACCCTCTGTTGTGAGGGATTACACATTACAGCAGGCTAACAACACTGAGGAGGTTAGTAGCTTTATTTTAATTTGACTTTTGTTGACCTTGATAATTTATTGTTTTTATTTTTAGTATAATGCTTATTGATGACTGATTGATTTTATTAGATATAGAAATTATATTATTTTTGACTGCGAAGTGCCCCCTGGCTGAAAGTACCCAGGATACTCGCGGCGTTCCCTCGCTGAATGGCGCGGGAAATGCGCTGTACTAATAATTTGTAGTATAACAATTATATAGTATAAAAATAAACTGAATAATAAATTTTCAGGAGCAAATGCTGCTAAACATTGTGATAGAGCAGATGCTTCGAGACCGCGACCCTGAACTGGGCGGCGCCGTGCAGCTAATGGGGGTGCTGCGTATACTCCTCGACCCAGAGAGTATGCTCGCATCTGTCAATAAGAGTGAGAAGGCAGATTTCCTCAACTTCTTCTACAAACACAGTATACAAACTCTTATAGGTATGTATGTAGCGCATGACCTTGATCTTTGCCCAAGAATAATTTGTTCTATTTACAAGGCACAACATTGTTATTTGGAAATACACTTGTACGATGTAGGTACTGTGTATTTCATTAAAAATAGGAAAGAAAATATGAAAAAGTATACAAAAGTTTTGTAATATTTTCACAGCTCCTCTCTTGGAGAACACAACTGGTGAGAAGCCTCTCCGAGAAGATTACCACACAGTACAGTTACTGGGTTTAGTGCTGGAGCTTCTTTCCTTCTGTGTGGAGCATCACACATACCATATCAAGACCTGCATATTGAACAAGGTCAGTGCCAGATATTTATTGGCTTTAATAAATTGTAAAGTAGGAGCAATTTGTTCTAGACAAATTGAACCAAAACAAATAATCGATTGGACTTGGTCCAGATTTCTCTTTTTCAAAATTGTTTATAATAAGCTACTTAGTATTTCCCCTCAAACCATCATAGGGTGGGTAAAGTCAATTTTGACCTTCCTTTTACAGGATTTACTTCGTCGCATACTTGTGCTTATGAGGTCGACACACACATTCCTGGTGCTTGGAGCATTAAGGTTCATGAGGAAAATCATTGCACTCAAAGATGAGTATTATAACAGATACATCATCAAGGGAAATCTATTTGCACCTGTTGTGGATGCTTTTCTCAGGAACAATGGACGGTAAGTTTTCAAAACTTGTTCTGTCTCAAATGTTTTACATATCAGTGAGTTGCAAGAAATGTCCTTAATGAAAGAAAGAAAGAAATATTATTTATTTTCGACACACACATACAAACAACTAGGTACAGAAGACAAAAAATAATATTAAACAAATATATGAATATTTTTTATGTTAAGGCTTCCTTAAGTCTCGTGTCATCATCTCTATGTAGAGCTAAGGCGTAAGGATGTTTCGTGCACCTGATGGTTGGTATTTTATTTTTCAATACATAGCAGAGGTAGATAGGTTAAATGATTGTATAGAGAATTTCAATAATAAATAATATCAAAAAGATTATTTTCGGATTCTGTAACTCCTTAAAAGTATGAAAGGTATGGATACGCTTGTTACGAGCGCCCACTCTTCCTCGAATCATTACTTGCAGATCAAGTTGAAGTTAATTATTTACTTGGTGATATGTGAAGTTTTTAGAAATAAGGATTACAGAACCAAAATGCAGCTATTGATTTTACACAAAAAATATATTAATATAATGATATAACATAACAAAGTAATGGAATGTAATGTAATAGGTTACATTGAAAATACAAGTAAATTCTATGTTTATGACTTTTATTGCTTTTATTTTTCAGGTATAATTTACTGGATTCAGCTATCCTAGAATTATTTGAATTCATCAAGCTGGAAGACATTAAGTCCCTTTGTTCGCACGTTGTGGAGAATTATGGCAAGATCTTGGATGACGTTGAGTATGTACAGACGTTCAAGGCGTTGAAAACACGGTACGATCAACATCAGGACAAAATGAAGGAGAGAGATAGAGGTGTGTTGAAAGCTATCCCGCTTAATTAACAAATTACCTACTTACTTCTAACTTCCTACTAACAATTTAGTAGGTACATTGCTTACAGTTTTCTTTAAGAAAAAGTCCTGTCAATGTTGATAAAATTGGGGAATGTTTGCTATAATATTACAGTAAAATAAGACCATCTTTGAAATGGTTATGGTTGGTTGATGTTAGGACATTTCATAGTCTATGCATGTAACCAGTTTTTTTAAAATCACATCACTGTTATTTTTATACCTAGGTTATTCCCCGACACTGTGAATTAAGTAGTTCCTTTACTAATCTGGATCAGACATCACACTTACTTCACAGTAATATGTGTATATCCTTAAGTTTACTAAACCTGATTGCATTTTTCATGCATGACATGACACCAATTTTATTAGGCTGTAATCTATAGCATAGGTTATGGTAGTTGACCCTAATGTGCTGGGGTCACTGGGCTTGGTACCAACCACCCTTTCACCTATTTCTGTCCCAATACTGCAATGCTTGTTACGGAGGCACTAAACCTAATTCTTCAGTGTAAAGCTACGCGTTCAATGATGATGACGCACATCATCGCAGCGTACGCTGTGAACGGATTAGTTGCTTTGTATTGATTCCTATGGAACTACGTTCTTTAGGATCGGTAAATCCGGGCCGGACGTCAGCATTTTGACCATACTAATTCGTAAATACCGACACTCCGTTCGTAGCGTACGCTGCGATGACGACGCAACGGACGCGTAGCTTTAGCAGCGCATCGAAAACCCTCTTGCAATATTTTAGTACAAAGATATGTCTATGGGTAATGAAGACCACTTATCAGGTGCTAATCTGCTTCCCTTCAACAAGAAAAAGATTCAACCCAGTGAGTTCATAAAAAGTTACGTAATATGTAGTTTCCCCGGTGTCCCCAGTGAGCGGCAGCGTTGGCATGGCCGAGGCGGTGGTGCCGTCGCTACTCCGCACGCGGTACCGGCGCGAGGCGCGCACGCCGGACGACGAGGAGGAGATGTGGTTCAACGTCGAGGACGAGCTCGACGACGACGCGCCACTCGACGCCGCGCAGCCGCATCCGCATGCGCATGCGCACGCTCACCATGCGCTCGACGCTATCGGTGAGTGTCTGACTTTTTTATGGCTCTTCTTCATGATCGTACAGTGGAAGACACATCAAGCTATATGGAACCTTGTCGCAATAAGAATTTGTTGATTCCTTGAAAATGACATTCGTATGAATGTGTCAAGTAAGTTAAAGCGAAAAAGTACTTAAAGGGTATGCCTGATGTGTTGTCCACTGTACATAATGGGCGACTAAAGGTACGTTATCGGCCATGATGGCCTTTAATCAGTGATAATCGGATAGCCTTCAGTTTTTCGTACACACATAAAATGAATGCGTGCCATTGATCGTGCGCATGTCCACATGATCGTCCATCATAGCCCATGGTAATCTCCCATCTTGGCCGACCGTGAAGAGAAGCATTTATTAGAGACCACGGCGACCGCTAGGCCAATGACGTTTTTTCATTTGAAGGGAGAGAGAGGAGAAGGGGAAGCACTAAAAACCGAAATAGTTTTTTTGATGCGAACTGTTGGTAAATGATAAAACTCACACTGCAATATGGCTAGGACATCACGGGTCCGGTTTCAGCCATGGTTCAGTTCGCTGCAACCAATCACATGCACTCCGCCCACCCACCCTCACCCCCCTTGAAATCAGCGCTTTGTGATTGAATGCAGTGAACCGGAATGGAACTAGTCTCGTGAAGTCCGCAGCTAAGGGGATAGTCTGTCTGAGATATTCAAGTTTGATTTGGTATAGTATGGAGATAGTATTAGACTTGTCTCCTGAACATTTTATTCAAATTGTCATTCCCCAGTATACTTCATTTGTTGGTATGAAACAATGTTGATATGAAGGCATTGCTGCTTGTTCCACTTTGAAGAGTATGTAAGATGTCATCAAATCATCAGCCTATTGACATCCCGTTTGGGGTACATGTTTTAAATCTTTGTATATTCTGATAGAGCGTCAGTGGCCTACTGGCTAGGACTGACTGACTCCTATGCGGGAGGTCCGGGTTCGAAATCTTGCAATGCCATGTGTACCAATGAGCTTTCGAATTTTTTCGAATTTACCGACTGCTCTAATGGTGAAGGAAAACACTTGAGGTAACCTGTACGTCTGAGGAAATTAAAAATTTCCGAATGCGTGTGAAATCCACCAATCAGCACTGGACCCGCTCGGTGTAGCATGGCCCGTACCCCCTTGTGCAAGGGGAGGCCTGTGCCCCAACAGTGGGGATATTAATAGGCTGATGATGATTTTCTGATAAATTTAATTGAAATTGTATTTACCAAAGATTCAATACCTTATGTAGATTGCTCGCTAGAGAGGATTTTTATGGAAACAGCGTCTGCCAGTTAGTGCATGCGATGTGAGCTTTTCCCGTACATTAATCCGGCATTACTATATGTGCATTTGCACAAACTCTTTGGCTCGCTGTCAGTGCTTACGTTCATCATTATAGAGAAGAGGGCGTTGCTAGTTCGATTTTTGTTGTTTTCACATATCGCTCGGTTGAATAAATGAGTATTGAGTGTTACAATTACTATTTACAGGTAAAATAGTTGAAAAGAAAGTTTGCACAAGCACAGAGAGTGTGAACGGGTCTAGCAGAGTGATGCTAACCGCCACCACTGCCAGCAAGCCGACGCACACCGACGTTCAGGTATCCTCGCCCAGATTACTCAATAAGGTAAACTTTTAGTTCCCTTTCGCCACACTACTCGCTTCGCTGGGGAATCGCCATGTTCGGAATTCGGATCATAGAGACAATGGTGGTAACATCCTTAAAACTATTGTAGCGGGCACAAAGATAAGTTTCATTGTTACTGTCTGTGTTTTCTCGCATAGTTGTAATGACTTTGATGTGTTTATTACTCCAGCTATAGTGACGTTCAAATTTTTTAAATTCTTCCACGGTACATTTTGATTTTTACTATCCCAAAAAAAGAAAGCATTTGGCATCTCATTTCCTGTTGTTTCTATGATCTAAAATATCTTCTGTATAAGTTGAATTTTTGTATACATTATATGGATCAAAATAATAGCTGTTGGACCTCAGAGGCGAAATCCTAGCTTTCACACTACATCCGATCCTATCCTGCTTAGATTTTTATATATGTGCTTGATTTGCATTTGTTTTATATTTACCTTTACATTTTGTTTCTAACATTTTTATTTCAATTGACAATTTTTGTGTTATTCTTTTATTTTTATGGTGAGGTATGGAATTCGAAAAAAATCTCATATATTTCTATCAGGTAGTTAGTTGCCGTTCAAATAAAATAAATAAGGTTAGTTGTGATACAGATTTATCTAGCCCAATTTGGCCTACTTTTGAATTTAGTTTCTACTTTATTTTGCACACAAGTAAATTACAAAAGACAATTTTACAAGAAATTTGACGTACACAGGTAGAGCTTATCTCTAAAATAAAGATTTCTGTCAGCTAGACCTAACAGAGAATAAAATAAAATTTAGCCTGCCCAACCAGATCACTGAATAAAATAGATAGGTATAAGTGTTATGACTATGTGCAGAGTCAATCTCCTATTTCTGCCGCAAAACATCAATGCAATTGCATTGTTGTGTTTCGGTTCTATCACCTGATAGTAATATATTATATAATATACCCATTAGTTCCTCTACTCTCAGTATACAATAAAAAAAATATAAAAGACGGAAGATGAGTTGTTATAGCCATGGGAAATGTTATTATTTTGTGGTATATTCAATTATTAAAAGTAATATAGTTGTTTGATCGACCATTGACTTGAAATATTGTGCGTAGCGCATGTCTATAGTCAGGTAAACATTTTATGATTTTCCGCATGTCGCTTGGCAAAGTTGTTCAGATTGAACCTCGTCTCTTGCACATGTTTTGGCCTACACAAAACATTTTTCCTTCTATTGGTGAGAGTGAGGCAACCATTTTAGAGTGAGAAACAGACATGTTTTGTGTATAAACACGCGCAGGAGATCCGGTTTTATTGACACAAAGATTAGTACCAGAATGGGGAACCTTAGTACTATAATAAACTAGTGTTTTAGCGCGAAGCATAACGCACCGCGCGCGCTGTCGGTGATAATGATAATAATAAATAAATAATAATGTATTGTGCACCAATAAATAAAAACAATCAGAAGTTGTATGAGTCATAGTCCCCATACTAGGATACCCTGTGTTGTGAGGACTAGTCTCATCCAGAAAATGAAGGAACAATAACTTAACATCTCTGTTTATTCTTAGGACTAAACGTAACTTTGAAACAAAAAACAATAATGAATTTAAAAACAATAAAGAATTTAAAGTAAGTCGCGACATGTGTATGTGAGGTTTGAGGGGAAAGGGGATAACCGACAGCCGGTGTAAGTGCCTTGCGCTACAACGCTAGTATAGTATTAAGTTTCCCTTCTGATTCTTACCTATTTTGTGCTGTCGATACTGAGTTGATACACGCGTATCCTACAAGCAGTGTGTACAATAACATTCTTATGACTCAGGGTCTCGTGGACTACGACGGCGATTCGGACGAGGAAGAGGATGGCGGGGGCGGCAGCAGTACTAGCGAGGAACGCGACGCCAAGAGGCCCCGGCTGGCGTAGTTCCTTCGCCCCGTTCAAGGAATATAATGAGTTTTCCGCCCGACCCCGTCTCGCTGCGCTGTGCAATCCCAGTGGAGAATGCCGTCAGGTATATTTACAGCTGAGGTGTTAGGTCTGCCCACCGGCGAACCTATCTGGTGAGCAAGATTTGGGTGACACGAGAAATTACCAAGTATTTCGTGTGCTAGCTTCGAGTGGGTTATGTCACAAGATTAGAGGCCAAGCGATTACACGGAGGCGATAAAAACGCGATCTGTCATTTCTTATTTCATTCAAATCATTCTCATCTGCATTAGATATTTTATATCGCCACTATTGGTCTAAGATTGTATCTATCAATCGATGATATTTTTAGGCCAAATAGGTTTACCGGTCTGGGATTCAATTGTTTTCGGAGATACAGACAGACAAGTGTGTACGGAACTTTCTTGATTTGATTTTCATTAAAATTCAGCCGACCACCCTACGGTATTTTGCAGTTTCCTCAGCATCCGTTCATGTAACTTATTAAAACAATTGAATCGCATCGTAACACGATTGTAGAGATGCATGAATGTTTTCCAGATTCAGAGCAGTAAATATAATGACAGCTACCATTTGTCTACTGTATAATTCAGTACCTACTTTCGTGAACAGAGATCTTGACTTGAGATCCTAAGCGGATTTATGTCCATTTTATGTAAATATAAAATGGTGATACTTGGATGTCTGACTCCACAGTTAGTTAGCGTATGAAGATCTTCATACTTTGTAGTGTAATTACATAAGATGGTATCAGAATGTAGAACAAAATATTGGTTACGAAATGTATTTAAATGTGAAATAATTTTAACGAATAGGTTACTTTTCAGAAGGATTGTAATCACAAAAGTACAAAGAAAATATGAGTGGGAATTAATATTTAAAGAGAAACATCGCGAAACGGACGTGTATAAAATGTACGTATTGATAGAAGAACTTAATACACTAGGTAGTTTATTACTGATCACAAGACCAATCTTTCTTCGAAGAATGTAAATCATATACTATGCTGTGGAATTGCTACTTGTGTGTTATTATTATATGGACATTTGTATTTGATATCACAAACATTTTTACTCTGAATAATATCTGCTGTATGGAGGTCGATTCTTGCTTATTACGTGTGACCGAGATAAGATATCCGTACTTTTACATGTCGAATGCCGCAAGAATTGCCCTCCTGAACTCGTTAGAAATTCCGTAGAACATTTTGTCTGAATTTTTGTGAGTATTATTTCGGATATAAGTTTAATTTCGTTTTGTTTTCAGGTTATTTATTTGCACGATTATTTGCATTCCTATTTATGTTGAGCTTCTGGGAGATTTAATGTTTATTGTACAATTATAATGATTAAGTAAATATTGTAGCATGAATTATTGTAAATCAATGTTTTTTTTATGTTATTATAATATTTTTAATTTATATCTATAGACACGCAAAATATATTGCGTTGAATACATTTTTGTATTTTTAATTTACATGCTACTGCCTCTAATCAGCCTCGTATTGGTAATTTAAAATTCCTATAGTGATCAATCCTTAGTACCAATAGGCGTGTGTACTACGCGGACGAAACGACTTACATTGCTGGTTATTGTGCTCTTTCACCGAGGTTTTAACTTCATAATCAGCAATGGATATTAATTGTCGCGTAAGCACGCCTCGTACAGCGTTGGTTCTAATTCCGTCTGTAATCTGCCTGCATACATCTCTGAGAAGCTCAACTTCCATTGATAATACATTATGATGCTAGTGAGCTAAGTTGGTCATTACACTTGAGGCTGGATTGCATCCCGAGCCGAAGGCGGAGGGAGTAATGGAGTCGAGAGTGTAATGACCAATGCTCGTGTTCATACGACGTTTTTCAACACACTTGCGAGGGAAAAAAATAAAATAATTTTAGACAAAAACACTGCTGAAATTAAAAAAAATATGTAAAATACAAAGTACTCGTGCGGTAATGTAAAGTAAAAAGCACGTTTTTTGCTGAGATTAAAAAATAATTGTAAAGTAAAAAGCACTAGTGCGATAATGTAAAGTAAAAAGCATGCGTGTTTTACAAGCTGCATTATGAACCTAAAAGCGGTGCAATAACTACTTTACGAGCAAGTGTGTTGAAAATATTTATTATCTTTCTTTTTATATGCAGACAGTGGTCGCAATTCGGTCGATGCGATGGACATAGACGCCAGCAATGGCAGACCATATTATATGTATGTGGTCGTAGGTACGTTAACTGGCGTCTATGTTAATCGCCGTATGAAGTTAGTTCGCAAATGGAGGTTCATTTCACACGGCAAACGAATCAGTCGCGTGATCGCAATGACTCACCCCGACCATACCGCAAAAGAGACCCAAAATCGTATAGGGGGCCAATTCGTCCTTTCACAAATGGCGTCGTCAGTTTTGTAAAAGGCCAACTAAACACTCGCTGTTTTGTAAAAGGCCGAAGGCAAATTAGAAAATACCTCGGCATATGCAAACAGTTTTTTCGGGGTTATTATAAAAAAAAACCTAACGAAGGTTAGGGCGGCAATAAGGCGCAGCGGGCTGCGCACGCTACGCCTGTTTGCCGCGCTAGCCTTCAACCTAACCCGTCGGTTTCACTCCGACGTGTAAGTTAGCTTGATTTATAATTCACCCTTTTTAAAAGAAACAAAACTGCTAGCGTTTGTAAACCGACGACGCCGTTTGTAAAAGGACGAATTATACATTTTGCCAACCACAGCTATACTCATTTTCTCTTTGAACCTATGAGTAGATATGACAAGTTCGTTCAGCGAATTGCGACCATTTATTACAAGTGGACCGAAATATATCTGCAATAAATATCTCTGCTATTTTGAATGCCACACACACCACACGATTTTTACATATCAATCTGGATCCCGTAATAAACTAGCTCTAGATATCTAGAGCTGTCACAAAATAGATAAGTACCTAACAGAAAAGAAATTCCCACTAGTATTCTGGCCCCGAGGCACTGTATTGTATAAGCAACTGCGCGCGGCGTGCATTTTGTGAGTAGGTACTTCACGCTAGAACACTAATATAACCCGTCAGAAATATCTGTAGACTTGATAAATTTAACTTTTACTTTACTTTAATTAACTTTTTTACTTTTGCAATAATTCATTAATACACTTATTGTTAAGTGAAAGTGATAGCAGTCACGCGAATATTCACATCCGTTCTCGACTAATATTTTTAATTTTTGTTTATTAAGTATTTAGTCATGCTAGACATACTCTAATAAAAATGGACTAATTTGACGCTAGCAGGGTAAGCCGCGATAGCTCTTTTGGTTAGAGCAGTGCCACGAAAAGGCAAGGTCGCAGGTTTACATCTTGCTCGCGGAAATTTATTCACCCCTTTTTCTAATGTATTAAATATTTTTTAATTATTCTGTTACTGTAAAACAAATTCATTTGTCAGGACCACATATATTTACAACACTTAAGTAAATATGCGAACTTCTTTTCTGTTAACTTATATTTTGTGGTTGTATTAAGGTGGCTATACATGAGTGTATATAGGGAGTTTATTGACTATTGCACAAGCACTATGTAGGTTCTATACAAGTAATACAAGGTGTAACCAAATACCAGCACTTATCGATCTCTAACAGAGGGATTCGGTATCGATAGCAGAACAACTTTTGCTTTCAGATTTCGATAAGTTGTTTAACAAAAGTCGGTTAGGTTAGGTCGATACTTGTTCCTGTTATAAACAGTGCGATAATGCCTCTCTCGGACATGTGTGCAGCCACCTAAGGCCACCTCTCAGATCTGCTTTGTAAATAAATCCTTGGTAAAATTCTCTAGTCTTCTAACCATACTCTTTCTTTGGCTAGATCATGTGAGAATTTTCCGTTGCATGATAATGTTGAATATTTCACTTATTTTCGTATACATTTTTGTGAGATCATCGATGGACGATGGATAATGGATGATTAGAACAGATATCGGGATCCAGATTGATATGCCATGGTAGTAGTTTGATGCTGAAGTGTCGCATCTGTCGCGTATAGGGTGGGTTTGATTATGCATTGCATATTTCCACGCTGTAAAGTGTTGGCGCCCCAAATCGCCATCAAAAAATCGTATACGCTACTCTTCATCAGATTGCGAGTCTTACATTGCATCTTATTTCATATGCCATAAGTCCGAATAGTGTGTAACACAAAATAGATAAGTATTTAGTACACACAGAAAGCGCAGTACTTGCGTTCGCGTTCTAACGCACACCGCGCGGACGATAATACGCTCTATCGATTCAACCGAAGTGGTCGCCGGCGCGCTGTAGGTTCGTTCGCTGTCTTGATACGCTGTTCTGATACGGAAGAAGGCCGCTAAGAGAATAATGTGATTTTCGAGTAAATGACATAAAACGCGTCAAATTGTTTCTGGAATTCTATGAAAATTCCAGAAATTTTCAAAGAAGAATCCCAGGAAACACTAGAAAACCAATTTGGGACGTTTTTGCCATTTTCTCGAAAACACGTTTTGCACTTAAGGGGCCTTCTTCCTTATGAGGGAAGTTATTTATTTATTTTATTTTATTTCTGAGAAACCTTACAGCTATACAATATTATGTTATGTTGTATGTGCAAGTTACCTGCGCCGCGAACGCTAGTACTGAGCCGAGTTTCACTTCTGTTACTTTTCTATTTTGTGTCTGTAATCTTTTGTACTAAACTTTCAAAGTTTAACTATTCCTGTTTTCGCTTATGATCGTTTGTAGCTTTTTTTACACTGCAAAAGTAATGTGTATGTGATATAAGTATCTGATTAAGATCCATTTTATTTTATTACTGTTAACCTCTAGTTTTATCATTCGTATTATGTAAATAATATTAGATTTTGTAAATTAAACTTAGTCTGGTGATAAACTATTGTCACATTTCAAAGATAATGCCTCGTCCACACTGCGGCACTTTTGATTCGGCACATGTTATGTTAGCAACTTATTTCTTGTGCGAAAGTGTATGAAAATGCATACATTGCGATATGAATAGAACGTACATAAAATGTATGTCGAAAAATGTAGGTACTCTAGTGTGTCGAGGCATTAATAAAAGAACGCACTTTAGATTGCTTACACGATCACTTGTCGCCAGAAATACGGTATTATCTATCTAGACAAATTGGTCCAAACTTTTTTACTTATTACCGTCATATTTAACAATTAAATTATAATTTGTGTATTGCATTTACACATTAACTTCCTTATGTAATAAGGATAAAAACAATTATACTTGTTTATACCAAGTTATTGTCCTTTATTATTTAAGCTGCACGATGATGAGACCGCTCAGGTTCAGAACGTCCACTTCCTAAAATGTCCACTTCCCGAAACGTCCACTTCCTAAAATGTCCACTTCCCGAAACGTCCACTTCCTAAAATGTCTACTTCCTAAAAGGTCCTTTTCCTAAATCGTCCATTCCTAAAACGTCTACTTCCTAAATCGTCTACTTACTAGGTTTTTGTTCAGTAGTTAATAACCATATCTACCTGTACCACCACAAATACAGCTATATCACACACCAGTTTGTATTTTTGTATTAAAACAGACGTGCTTAAATGGAAATGGTCTTTTTAGGAAAGGTCATTTTAGCACAGGACGTTTTAGGAACTGGAGTAACAAAGTGGACAATTAAGGAAACGGTCTTTTTAGGAGAGGACATTTTAGGAAGTGGACGTTTCGGGAAGTGGACATTTTAGGAAGTGGACGTTCTGAACCTGAGCGGATGAGACATAGTCAAAATTTACAACCAAAGCTGATATCCCCTACTAAATATTGTCTTAGACATTTTAGCATATTTGTATTACCTACATATTTATTCCTGGCGACAGAGATGGTTTATGATGACTGACGATAAACTGGCATGCGTTTAATTTGAATTATTTGCTTTTTAAATATATTATATCGCCATATTTGGCTTGGGCGGATTTAGTGTTAGTATCACGATTAACATTAAAAGAAATAATAACATTATGCTGCCGATATAACCATTTACCTATACGATGAGTTCACATTGGCGCAACATTAATGTGTCATCTAGCATTTGCGCGCTGTGTCGCTTCGGTGTGTTACCCGTGGACTAACCGATTAGCACTACCAGTATTGCTGTTAAAAAAATATCTCCCGTATACGCAATTGACTCTACTGGTAGTGCCATGATATTAAAAAAAACTCCCATGGACTTACTTAACTGACACTACTGTAGTGCCATTGTTAAAAGATATCTCCCGTGGACTAAGTAACCTATCACAGTACCGTTTAATTTCTGTTTTTACCACAAAAGAGCTTAATGAGATTGAGGTTATCTGTTCAAAAACTATTGAGAACCACCAAAAATTCGTAGGTTTTTGTTTATGTGGGTATTACAGAGCCATAATCCAAAACAATCAAGGAAGTATTGAATATCTGGCTAGTGCTAAGTGAGTCCACCGGAGATTTTTTAACCATGGCACTACCAGTAGTGTCAAGTAAGTCCATGGGAGATTTTTTTTAACCATGGCCCCACGAGCAAGCATCCATGGGTAACACACCGTCGCGTTGCGTCGCTGCGCCAATGTGAACTGACCCATTGAAATGCCCGCCCAACAGCACAATAGGGTACTCGACTTTTTTTTTAATTGCATCAGACAACTTACATTGACACCCTGAAGATGAAATCCGTTTATCGATATCTCAACTAACATCAGCTATATTAATGGTTAAAGTTAGTAGAGGGGGATGCTCTGTCCCTTTCTAGAAAAACAGTCATTATTGCCAAGAACCAGCTTGTAAGGCGCTACATAACAGTGACGTCACAATTATCTATTGCCGTCTCTTTCTACCGTCTGATTTTTGATTGCCTGTTGCTATTTTATTTTTCAACGGATTTTAATTCTGTTCTCACATTTGACCATCACTTTATATCTATTTTCTTATTTTTATGAAATGTATTTAATATTTGATACGTGTCAAATACCCTATTGTCTGGATAATATTGAACCGACAGTATTATATTTTCCACATTCTGGTTGGTTCAATGCTTGGTACATTTTCTGTGTAATTTACTACATATCAAGTTTCTAACAAATATTTATCTGACCGCAAAGAAACAATGATCTCTGTACAGCGCTTTGGTTTTTAGATTTGAATAATAGCCACACTCACTGACCTGGGATACTGGGACTGGAACTTAGTAATTATTTTAAAATTTAATAGGCGTTCGTAAACTGCACAGTCAACGCGAGGCGAAATTCTTTATTATTATTATTACATACGTGGAATGAAATTGTCAGAGTTTATTGTAAATATTTATAACGTTTTATGTAATAATTATAATTTAGTTTAAAATCTGTCAACATCCACGTGTCTAATAGCAGAACTGTCAATTAGATTTATACGATTCATATATTCCTTGAAATAACTTCCCCGTTTAATTAAATTACGAAGTTCTTAGGTGAAAGTAGAATGTAATGATAACTATTTTTTATCTGTCTAGGTGGATGACCACCATAAACTAATTTATACACAGAATTAAAATTTACATAGATTTACCTATTGGCAACTTGTGTAAAATAAATAAGCTTACTATAATGCTATTATTATGTCACTAGTTAAGTAAGCAATATAAAATATAAGGTACATAATACGATTTGATGTTTTTATTTATTATTGATCCTTGCCATGAGAGATATAACGGTGCGTAAAATATAGTAGGTATTGCAAATAAAGTGAAGAAGAAAGAACCATTGTACACGGAATAGCGCCGATGTAGTATTTGCTTCTTAATTATCCTCAGACAAGAGATAAATTCAAAATCTATGCTCATTCGAACAATATATAAAATAATGACAACAATTAGAATAATGTAACTGTAATAAGTTAAAATCACATCAATAAATAAGAGAGGAGACCTAGACTACGCCCGTAAGTCAGTCAGAGTAAGTCAGGCTACGCCCGCGGCGTAAGAGGGGACGGGACGACAGCGGGCGAGCGTATCACATATTAAAGGTTGGTGTCGACCACCTCAGTCTTAAGTTTGGATGCGAGGGCGCGCCGCAGCTGCATGGCGTCCGGCGGCGGAGGTGGCGCCGCGCCTGCCAGTGCCGCCTGCGCAACCTTGGCGGAACGAGGCCTTGTGCCCCGGCTTTGAGATCCTTCACCACCTTATGGATCAGCAAATTTTTACCAAAAATTGTATCAGCAGTGTTAGCTATTCTGAATTCTGCCCTGATACAAAAGAAGACCGCAAAGTGCAAAACGTGATTTTCGGAGAAAATGGCACAAAACGCGACAAATTGGTTTTCTAGTGTTTTCTGGAATTCTTTGAAAATTGCTGGAGTTTTCTGGAATTTTCATAGAATTCCAGAAACATTAGAAATGAATTCGACGCGTGTTTGCCATTTTATCGAAAATTATGTAAGTATTGCACTTTGAATCAGCCTTTGAATCAGGGCAGTATTTGACTCCGCGATAAGACTAGCATACTCGTCCCAAGTCTCAACCTTTTGATCCATTTTTCAAAATAACTACTTTTTGACATTTGGGAGCGACGAAAGAAAATATAATTCTGGCTAGTTTCAGCACAAGCAAAAACAGATTGAAAACTTTTTTTAAACCGCTACAGTTACCGGCACTTAAAGCGTGCGGGAGATACGGAGTGAACCCAAACACAATGCGTTAAACGGTACCTCCAGCCTCCGCCTCAGTATCGGCAGCCCCAAGCCGTCGCTCACGAACTTGCTTCTTCAGAGCCAGCAATTTATCCCGTTGCTGCTTCAGATACTCCTGGCGGGCGCGTACTTCTTCTTCACTGACCTAGACAGTTGGACAAGAGGTTAGTTTTTTTTAAATATGGGTGAAATTGATTGTTCTAAAGATGAAGGGAAACATTGAGAGGAAACCCGCATCCTGCATGTCTGGGGAAACAAAAACAATTTCAAAGACCTAATACTACCTATACCAAAAAGTTAATATTTAGGTTCAATAATGTCTGTTTTCCCAAAATGTCAATTCCCATACCTAGTGGACATTTCCACTTCCCAAAATGGTCACTTAGCAGTGGGCAGTAGTTGTGCCAACCAAATAAATTAACTATAGGTAAATAAAAAGTCTGGTGCTGACAACAAATACCGGTGACGACTCATAGGCGTGGATTTTAAAATCCTCGGTTATTCCATTCCAGAGTTTTGTTACATCACCATTTATATTTACCACAACTTTCTTCGGCGGCGGCTTCGGTGGTTGTATAACAGGAGATTTCTTCGTAGTCTCGCCTTCCGGTGTAACTGCCTTCTCGATTTTTGCCTCTTTCTTCTCAAAGCTGTGCAGTTTTGACAAAAGCGTCTGCTTCTCGGCCACCATCTCTGCCGGCGGTACGTTCACCACATCGTCTTTAGTGTCCAGTTCCTCAAGTTGTAGTCTAAAATAATACGAAACAAAATATTGAAACTGTAAAACTGAATTGATTCTGCATGCAAGTAAATAATGGTCTATTACAAAACTGCAATACTTTTATATTCCAACACCATTCCATCATCCCAATTCACCCCTAATGCTTTCTTACCAATTGACTCCTGGAGTCCTATTTAGGTACCCTGTTGTATCTACTTCTTCAGTAGGTAAAAAAAAACGAAATGTTACTTTTTGATCTCTGTCATCACGTCATCGGTATCAGGCCACTCCTCACTTTCGTCACTCCTCGACGAGTCCAAGTCTTCAGGGTCAGCAGAAAATATGCTGGGCATTGCACCATATCGCCTCTCGATTAGCTCTAAAGCCTGTTGGTACAAAATTATCGACACATATTTTAATACATACATAATTATACCCTGACCAGGAATTAAAAATCCACGCCATACTGCGGAATTAAATGCTACTATTTTTTTCATAGTTACTCCTTAAGATTTTAAAACGGCCTTTTGACCTGGTTTTTAGTTCCTGGTCAGGGTATACGCGCTATGTAAGGGACATAGGCAGGGGTAGCCAGAGAGAGAGAGAGAGAGATAACAAACATATTTTGATGAAGTAGTAAGTTTAGTAGGAACTTAAGTTACGTAGAGTTATAACCACGTACATCATCTGTTAACTGGTCATTAGATATTTGCTAAAGGCGCGTATAGATTTAAGGCAACCTCAAAACGAGGTGTGCTGCGTGCCTCGCTTCGCGCTACTTCTGGTTGGTTTTTAGACCAGGTTCAAATTTGCGTCTCTCGGACACATTCGATGCAAATATCCGGATGGATCCGATTCTTAGGCAGACTTTTGTATTTACCTGTTTTGTCAAGAGTCATATCAAACATACTCTGTTAACTAGTCACCAGATATTTTGTAACTTTCAAACCCTACCTGCAACTGAAGTTCAACATTCTTATGCGTCATCATTTTGACAAACATCTCGTAGTCGTTAGCCGCCCAGATCTGCTCGAACAGACGGCGGTGGAAATGGGCGGGCAGGCCGGCCAGATCGCGAGCCGATAAGCGGCAAGCTGCCTCGAACTGATCCGCCGTAATGCCGATATCGTCCATAAAAGAGCCCAGCATTACGTCCACCTGTATGATACACGAAAACTTAAGTATTGTCCAAATGTAGCGTAAGTATAAGTGCCATATGGGAAGTTAATAGCAAAGTACATCTTATGCTTAATTGGGGTGATTAAGAAAGTAAATCTGCATGGGATGGCCACGAAACCTCCATTACTAAGGGGAGATGGAGACCTGTAAGTAGGTATGTCAAACTGCGGAATATGAGGTAGAAGACGCGCTTACCAAGTTTCGGTATTCGTCATGGGTCTTCTTATATTCTGGCCTGTCGATGACTTCACCATTATCTGCTGGTTCAAAAGCTGCAAAAAACCGATATCCCAAATTTAAAATGATACTTAGTAGGTCGTAAAACATTCTACACAAGCAGGATATGAACACTTACGCAAAGATTTCTCTTCTATGAAGGTCTGCAGAGGTACATTCCACACGGGGCCATGTAGAAATCCTACGAGAGAATCGAACACCCACGCATTGCTATCTGAATTCTCCATGAGGGTTTACATAAACTGTCTCAACCGCCTGTATATCTGTGTAGGTATCTAGATAAACCTAGGTACCTATGTTTTTATAAAGATTTATTTTATCTCAAATTAGCAGTAGGTACCATTCAAGTTTACGAGCTAATTACGACGTCAAGTTGCTTTATTTGTGTTGTGCGTTGTTATGGTAACCCATTACCTCTACCTTTTAAGGCCGGTTTACGTTTGGTCAAGGTGCGCGTGTGCAAGTTTCAAGGACAGTGGCGAGTGGTGAGTGCCTGACCAGTGACTGTTTAGCACTACAGCCAGTCAAACAATACTTGGATCAACTGGCAAGGCAGCTTGCAAGCCAAGTTGACTCGCCACTGTCCACTTTTTTACACCATCCACTGTCCTTACTCGATGTATTTACCCACTTCGCTAGCACTTGACTAAGTGTAAACCGGGCTTATGCAGGGACTACATGACGCCGGTTCGGTTCGCTGCAGCCAATCACAAACGTTCCACGGAGTACTTTATAATTTCCTTGATAAATCCATTTAAATCGATTCGAACGAAACGTTACCCAAAGGACGTGAGTACACAATCAAGCATGTGAATGAGCGAGGCAGTTTCACTTAGTTTTACTACAGTGGGACGACATGGGCTGATGATGATGATGATTAGATTTTAAGGACAGTAGGAATCAACACCACTGACGTACTGGCCAAAATGCTTTTGTCTAAGCCAAATGATTATAGCTTAAAAATCAAAGCTGTCACTGTCACTCCAGTGACAATTACCCATCAACCAATTTTCCGGTTCCTTCCGTCCGGTAGGTGCCTACCTATATAAAATAAATAAACAAAACATTGAATTGTATTGAAATTCAGGAATTTAACACAGAAATACTTATAAAACATGACTGTTAACGATAAAATAATCGATCATGAAAATGTTAACGGAGTGGCGTTGTCTCTGAGTATGGATATTCGAAAGGGCTCACCAAAATCAAGGCAGTTCACGATATCGTACAAAAATAAAGAAAAGAAGTCTTCTTGGCCTAAATCATCGCTGTTTTTGGCAATATTATTCAATATATTAGCTCTGTGCTACGTCCAAATAAGTCTCACTGCAATTTCAGTGATAATAATAGTGTTGTCGTTTTTAGTTTTCTTTTGGATTACTCATAGTGTCCAGTCAGGTGTGTATCATTTTTAATAATGAAATGTTTACTACTGTAACAATTGTAGAAATTGTTCTGTTCTGGAATTGCACTGGGGCTCTGTTTCAATGTAAAAAAACCTCACAGTACACAAATAATCAACCGTGTTGTTCACCCTACCTGAGTAAGTGGTGTATGCTGAAACTTTAAAGTTTAAACCAATAGAATAGATTGGACAGCAACATATGAGGCATGATGAAACAGGCTAACCAGCATTAGCTGCCTGTCTGCTAACTGGATATTAATAATAAGTTTTTTAACTTTGTTTCACAGATATTTAATAGGTTTTAATTGGATTTGATATAGGCATTAATTCCTGGGGACCGCCAAATTAAGCGATGATCACTAGACGAAATGTTCAGCTCACTCATACACAATCTAGTAAATGACTGAGC
Source organism: Hofmannophila pseudospretella (assembly GCA_947369225.1). Classification (NCBI taxonomy): domain Eukaryota; kingdom Metazoa; phylum Arthropoda; class Insecta; order Lepidoptera; family Oecophoridae; genus Hofmannophila; species Hofmannophila pseudospretella. Next base: position 6,846,472 of record OX376330.1, on the reverse strand, counting down.
GTAAATCTCTTTAGATTTGGCAGCCCACCCAGAATCGAAGCCATTGTGATATTTTATCTGATATGTTTATTGATTACAGAGACTCTTCTCGTTGTTCCTACTGTAGGCATTCAAAACTCAGTGAAATATGTGTGTGGAAAGGAAGACAACTTTATACCCTGGACCAATATTGATGATATTATAATCAATGAAGTTATAAAATTGGTAAGCGATATACTATCTATCCACATTTATTTATAGATAACTTTACAAAACATTTAAGTTGTACATAGGCATCTTTTTTGGGGTGGATGCTAAAGCTAAAACTACAGCGAGAGTGACATTTTTTATTATAGCCTCTTACAGAATTTGTTTACTTACATACTATTACATTTTTTACGGTAACTGGAATCTGTGTGCCTCCGGGCAAAGGCCTCCCCCAATCTTCTGAATTCTTCCCTTTCCAACACCACCCTAGTCCACGTCCTACCGCCAATTCTGCTATTTCATCATCCCAGCGTCTAAATGGACTAGACATTTTGTTTAGTAATGTTTTAATTTAGTGAGTGATACACTTTTTTTATCAATATCATCATTATTATACAAGGTGTTCCTCTGGTTATGCATTAACTTCGACACTGTACTCAGAACATTGAATTAGTCATTTTTCATATTGTCACATTTTTAATTTTATTACAAAAAATATTTTTATTTCCATACAGCCTTACTTTAAGTTACCTAGTATACCATTACTCTTTATCCGAGCTGGCAATGTCGCATTTTGTTCAATTTTAACTTGACAATCATGCCATAAGATAATAATGACAGGCAAATAGTTTGTTATTGTTTTGTTACAGGTTTTCTTACGGGGATCAATAAAGACCCTTACTCATTGTGTAACTCAATTAAATTTAGTAAAATAAAATAGCAAGTATCTCGAAAACTAAGCGTTTTTGAGGATCACTTCCATTGTCATATATTATTGTCATTTCCATATATTAAGTAAAAGCTACAGAAGTGTTTGGCGAAGTAAATGCATGCATGCTAACCCCAGACGCGGCCTAATGGCTAAGAAACCTGGATATTTGGTTGTGACATGTCACAGTACTGTTATTGTTTGACCAACTGCCATACGAATGAATAAAATGCATATCCTCAGGAACATCTTGTATACCAAGTTGAAAAATTTATACATTTTTTATTTCAGAATCGCGTGCTATACTTCCTGACAGTATTGGTCAAAACTGACTCTGTGACAAATCAGGAATTAGAAAAAATAAAACTGGTACCATTATTCAAGGTAATTTTGCTTTTATTATAAAATGAAAAACATGATGCACTACTGGTTGACAAAATATAGCAGGAGATGTAGAATTAAGATATACCCAAAGAATTTGTATTACACCCTATGTGGATTGCTTGCTAAAGAATTGTATATTGAAACCTTGTCTGCCAGTTGGCACATACGCTGTGGGCATCTCCCCATACGAGTACTTTCAGTCGGCCAAATGTCAAATGTATGAAACTTGTCAAAACTATTATGATTGCGAAACTCAGTTGCCATGGCGGCCTGAGGGGTATATCAGTGATTACCTTCTCTCTGATGTGCATTTGCCCAGCCTTTGGTTCACTGTCAGCGCTCACATCATCATTCTATAGGTGATACTATTCCGATTTCTGTGGATAAACCTATGTGGAAGCTTATGTAAAATGCCATTGAAACTAATTTGTAATGCTGAATGACGATGCCGTGTACTGAGAATGCATCTTGTATTCATATTATATGTAAATAAACCTTGCTGATAAATAAATGCTGATTTAACATTGTTTCAGTACACAAAACCGAGACTGGTTATGTTGGAAAAAATATATTCAGAACTACAGACTTTGCTGACTGAAACTCAAAGAGAAGGGGATGCAAAGGGTGCCGGAGACATTGCATGATTTTTTTTAATAACACTATTAAAAAAATTAACAAATTATTTCCATCGTATTCATAAGCATATCATTGTTGAAGTTTAAAGGTCAGTTTTTATATTGTTATTATATTATAGTAGACATAAATTATTTTCTGTGTTGTAATTTATAAGGTTTAATTGGAAATTGAATTTTTATGATCTCATGTAAAATTAAATAATGATTAAAAATTTGGGTGTTAGAACTAGATTATTTAACCTAAGGAAAAATAAATCAATGAAAATAATTTGGTTTTGAGATAGCACCCTTGACTCTTCACATCAGGAAGTAATGCTGAAACAAGAGATATAATGTTATTTGTAGGAATGTATGTAGTTTTTCTTCTGCTTTCTCGTCTTGTGGTTAGTGGCCAACATATTGTCGCAGTTGTTCAGGCCACTTATAGGCCTCTGATATGGCCTAACACCAGCCGAGACTGACAGTTTGGTGTGCACTTTTTTTTCATCTATCAATAGTCCATACTTGGTGCAAAAGATAGATTAGACCTTCGGCAACTGAAAGCGGGGGGACGCTCCGGGCTACGCCCTACGCGAACCGGGTCCAAATAGGATCATCTGTTGTCAAGTTATGATCAAACTGTTACGTTACGTGTTAAACTTGTAACCTCCCTCTATCGGTCGAGGGTTAAAAAAATGGTGTGTCATTTCTGTCAGACTCGGAAAAAGTATCTGTTCTTTGGTATGTTTTTTTTCTGCACCTCGCAGACGGGGAACCGAATCGAACCTAAAACGCCTTGTACAGAAGGCAGGTGCGCTACCGACTGTGCCAGGACGTTGTAATAAAGCTACCTACTATATTTTAGGGACATTTTCTTGAGCTATTGTAATAGGGCAGAGTTTTAAGAGGTAGAATTCTTACATTTCATGCGAATGAGTTGGCACAATATAGATAAGTATCTAACAGAAAAGAAGGTCCCTACTAGCACTAGCGTTATGGCGCGAGACACACACAGACCGCGGGTCGGGTCGTACTAACTACTAACCTAACGATCTCTTGAGCTGTACCGATAAATCGTAGTACTCGCAGTATTGCTGTTATACGGGATTTCCCCCAAATTCGGGGCATTCAAAAGTCTTGCGGGTATTTTGTGGGTTATTTAGACATCGATCGATCTCAAGTAGTATTTTGTGATGACGGTTAGTGTACCTGAGGATCAGCTTTTTGCCAACACCGGTGGAGATCGAAGGATAACAGAGGTCGGAGTTCTCTTCGCCTTTGAAGTGGATTCAGTTGCGGCCCATGTCGAAGGCTATCACGCGCATCTCTTGCGGGAGCAAACTTAGCATCTTGTCGTAACGGAACACCCCAGTTGATGCGTCAAGCTGCATTAGAGGGTTTGTACAAGTTAATTAATTAAGCGCTTATTACTCTGAACTGGATTCAGGCGACTAATTAGTCAACCATCTAGTCGACTAATTAGACTGACAGGCTAGTCTGTTTACAGGCTGTATAAATCGCAGACTAACCATACTGAATGGTTTCGGGCCAACGGCGCCGGGGCCGTTGGGAAAAAAAGTGCCAACGTCCCCGGTGCATTTACACTTGACTGAATTCAGTCTAGTGTAATAAAGGTAGTGTGAATGAGTCTTTCTGATTTTATTTACTAACTATATATGGTTTCGTGCCAACGACACCGGGGCCGTTGGGAAAAAAGTGCCAACGTCCCTGGTGCATTTACACTTGACTGAATTCAGTCTAGTGTAATAAAGGCAGTGTGAAAGAGTCTTTCTGATTTTATTTACTAACTATATATGGTTTCGTGCCAACGACACCGGGGCCGTTGGGAAAAAAGTGCCAACGTCCCTGGTGCATTTACACTTGACTGAATTCAGTCTAGTGTAATAAAGGCAGTGTGAAAGAGTCTTTCTGATTTTATTTACTAACTATATATGGTTTCGTGCCAACGACACCGGGGCCGTTGGGAAAAAAGTGCCAACGTCCCTGGTGCATTTACACGGTAGTGTGAATGAGTCTTTCTGATTTTATTTACTAACTATATCTTATACGTATGTTATTCTATTTAATGGCAGGACGGAATTTATCTACTTTTATTTAATAATTAAAAACTTACCACATCATACTCCAGAAATATGTACTTCATGTAGCACTGAAATCGTCGTAAAATATAAAATAAAAAATTAACAACTTACCTACTTTGTATGTATTTGTAGTTAAGTCATTACTTACATAAAGTACAAGTACTAAGCTTAATTCTACTGTTTTACGTTTGTCCTTCTTTTCCTTTTTTTAGGTAGCGAACACTTTCAAAAGTTAAGTTCGAAATTGGCTTTAAACACTTACGTATGAGGAATCCGAACACCTGCTTGATAATTTTGAATAATCTTCGTTATGTCAGTTATTCAGTATATATCTACCCCTAACATACGCACACACCCTCTCTCACCAGACACACCCTGGTTGACATCACGCTGGTTGATAATGAAGCCGCTATGTGGAGGATCACTGGCCTCTAAGGCACAGGTCTACCTATAGTTTAAGGCCAGGTGCTCGTAACAAAACACGCTGTACAACAATTGTGTACCTACTAATTGCACAAATTTATCAATAAATATTTTATTTATTTATTTATTTCCCTACTTACTTTTAATTTCGGATCATCGACCATACTGCTTCCTTTGCTGAATTGTTCTACGAGACCTGTCGAAAGAAATACCATTGTATGTTACCCGTTACACACGATTTTATTCACAACTGAACGTAAATTGAAATACCTTTATCTACTCCTATTTTCTCTTCACATATTTCAACTACCGGTGTGATTTGTTCTACGAATTCTTTTGTTGGGAACAGTGAAAAATATAAGTCGTACTCATTAATTAAGTTCATAAGAAGTAGGTAAACCAAGCTTTTCCAAGGTGGAAAACGTATTGGAAAACATTTCGCATGGTGCAATAGGAGGTACATTGCTAGACGGGCGAGGTGATTGTAGGTGGATGCTAATGATGTTCTGAGTGGTAAGAAACGTAATTATTAAGGCTTCCTTAAGTCTCGTATCATCTCTATCTAGAGCTGTAGCGTAAAAAGCATGTATTACTATTTTATTCAAGGCTATATAAGGACGTTTTGTGCAATCGACGGTATATAGGTACGTCATAAAAGTTGCAGATAAGACCTATATGTAGCTTGCACAGGATCGGAAAAGGTGGCACAAAAGAATAGTGGGGTGATGAGGCTTGACGTGCAATGGGATGGGGTGCAGTGATTACCTTCTCTCTGATAGGGTGCTACGCGTTAGCAAAGGAGCTAATCTAGCGGCAGCATATGACTCTTTTGTAGCTACTAATATCGTCGTGCCGGCCATGAAGAATAGCACCAACCCAACTCTTCCGTGGGTGTCGTACGAGGCGACTAAGGGTCTTAGCGGAGCCTAGTAGAGGCGATAGACTCGCCCGCCACCTATCACGTCTGTCCACCAAATCTTACGGCGAAAAGTGGGAACTACATATGATGATGGTGGTTCCTCTGTCTACCCCGTAGGGGATTATGAACGAGAGAGATATGCTATAGAATATTCCTGAAATTAATAAGCCAATATAGTTCCAGACCCTACAAACGAATCGTGTAACAATTTGTACTGAGCAAGCATTGAGCATTTCAAACGTCCCAATTTGTCCGACAGTTGTAGCCTAGCTTACCTCGGCCAGCGCTCGTCGCACGCCGAGCGTTGCCAAAAACACGAGCAACACGTTGAATCGCTCCATTGCTTTTCCGTAACGATCCGTCGGTTTCCACGTTATATCCCGACAGCACAAATTAACACCTCGCATGCTCGCATCGCCATGTAATTACGCGTCCCCATACATGAATTAAACGTTTAATTCATTCATGACGGTGCTAAAGACGTGCTGCGTCTAGAGAGTAACAGGTGATATTTACTAGTTCGCCTAAGCCACGCGAATTATCGCCTTGTTTAATTATAAGGGAAGATCTAGCGACATTGTCGTATATGTATGTAGGTCGTAATGCTTGGCTTAGATGGTATTATCTAGTTGTATCGATTTTGAGTAACACTAAGAGTCGTGCATATATCTATTGTTTATTTGCTTTGTCTGAAAAACATCACAAAATCCATCTAGGTATAAGTACCTACCTAACCTATACTTGTCTCATACTTGAAAGCGCTTATTAAAGTGTAGTTGTGTCAAATTAGTTAATATGTATTCAGTTTCGTGTAATGTAAATGCATTCAGTACTTCAGTAGTCTACGATTTATAACCTGTAAACAGAAACCTAAAATAATAATTAGTCGACTATATCGTTGACTAATTTAGTAGACTGAATTCAGTCAAGTGATTTAAGCGGTAGCATATACTATAACACCAGCTGGTATAAATTGTTAATACACTATTCAATATTATATTGAATTCAGGATTCTAATAAGGAACCTAATTCTTGTTAAATTAGCTCTCTAAATTCAAAGACTAACTCATTCAGACTCTGATTCAGTAAGACTGAATTCAGTATCAGGCCATACACGTCAAAGTAGTCCTTAGTAGTAGTCCGTCAAAGTAGTACTGGTAGTCCGTCATCCCATGCCATTTATTATAAACTAATGTTTATTAAGTGGTCAATAAACAATAGTTTAGAATAAATGGTATGGGATGACGGACTACCAGTAAACCGTTCGTAGGTTGTTGAGGTAGGTGCTATTCTAATGAGGAAACTGTAGGTAATATAGGAAAACGGATTATAAACGTAGGTACGTATCGGTAATACCTCAGCGTCCGCTTTATCTTCTCGGGTACCTATGCTAATTTGACATCAGATTAAATTCAAATTGCATATAAGTTGTTAGAATTGGCTCGCGTCTAATGTGCCATATTAAATATGACATTTGCTGGATTCCAAGAGATGAGGGAGATAGTCGAGTCGTCAATTAGCGATCGTGATCGCACCCGTTGGGCGATTAGCCATTTCATTCCAAATGGGCGCTCTGGACTGGAAATGGCGTCAGACTTCAGAGCCGTGCGAAATGCGAATACGAACTAATTGGCGCGATGCAGCGCTGTTGCCGCTCTCCGCCCTGCGGACGCACCATCCAATGATTTCAATTACCAAATTAGATTTAGGCGGAACTAGTTCGACGATTTCGAGACCGTCTGCGTCTGTTCTTTCCAGGGATGGCTGCTATTTCCAGCCCTTATGATAATTTTATTGTCTATGAATCGGCGAAAGGGCCGCTTTTATTAGCTGCACAGAAAGTAATTACGGTGGAATTAATTGCGGGCTCTGTTTATAAGTAGAATTTCTGTCAACAAAGGCTGAAAATTAAATCATTAGGTATACCCAACCGATCTATAGCAGTATGAAAGTTGGTATCGTAGGCACTCATTATATCGGTTGAATCTTTTTAAAACGAAAAAGATGAAGAGGCTTCATGTACATCAAAGCGGCTTGAAGTGGAGTAAGGGTCGAGTTGTGCTTGTGATATCGATACCTACCTACTTAATACATTTTTGAGGATCGATTTCCTGATTTGTTTACTGTAGAGCCACATTAAGTGGCTAGTTCTGGAAATATTGGATCTTGATGTAAGAATGCGATGAGAGAGTTCTTTTCGTAAGATACCTTGCCTACTTTAGGTAAATTCCAATTAAGTAACTAGGTACTATTACACTACACTATGATGTGTCTACTTCAGGAGCTGACATTGATGTAAACACGTGATATATTAATATATCAAGACACCCACCTGAGTCATTACAGGCACTTGGTATTTATAGTGTAAGTAAGGTACCAATTACCAATGTAGATTTAAGTGAAGAACTAAACTAAGTGGTACGTTGCAATTATTTAAAAAATTACATGGAAATTCCCTTTAGCTAACATATATGCTTTGGGGCATTCGAACGAACCCTCTATGATCACACACATACTTATTTACCATCTTTTCAGTCGAATATGTTAAATGTTGGGAGTCTTAATATATAATATGTATATTAATCCTTATGGACACAGAAAATCTATATAGGTAGGTACTTATTTATAGCTCTGTGGGTTTGGGCAAGTTGGGCGTGTGTAACGTAGATTTATGCCTGAACAGGTACATACCTACTTACAATTTGTATTTGATTGACAGCATAGAATCTATAATAATACTTCATATCAACAGTACAATAAGTAGGTATGTTAATAAACACTTATGCATATATAATATGATTGGACCGCTTGCTGCTGATTATACTTACCACTCGACGGGATTTCCTGAATGAAACTTCAGAAATTGAGAATTACAAGTACATTATTATAAGTAGTGTAACGAAAGCAGACAGATTAAAAAAGCATTATTTAGGCAAAGCTAAAGCAGATGGCGGTCTGCTCTTAGCATTGCAAAACCTGCGGGCGGTTGATTGATTGCGTCTCTCTTACGCACACAATCTATATGCTAATACAGTAGGTACGAGGCCGATCTCTTTTAAAGGCTGCATCCTTATTATGTAAATCTGCACTGCCGATTTGCCTAATCCATGATCGGAAGTTGCCGAGATTGTTGTGATATTTTTCGGTTTCCCGCGGGACACCCCGAAGATTGCGCTCGGGTACACGTTCCGATGCTCGCATCGTGATTGGACGGAAGGCCCATCGCAATGGGTATATAAGCCAAAACTTTTATGAACTAAGTAGTTTGCCGGGATATTGTTACCGGAATTTTCGTTTATTTATAAGTAAAAACAAACAACACAGTTTATTTGAGTAAAAAACAAGCGATGCACGGAATATATTGGATAACTTTTAATTTCCGGTAGCTAAGTAAATTTTATCTCTAGGCACATATTTGCATTTTAATTTATATCAAATTTAATATTTCGATTCGTTTTATATACCTAGATAAAATGCAAAACCGAACTGATGATTTTAATATTACAAAACTATAGTAAAATATGATTCTGGAAAAACATAATGGTTGCGTAAATACTGTAAATATTTCATCCTACTTAATTTGTATGCATGCAGTTTTTCATAAACTATAGAATCAAACATTTTACACAAATTATTTAATACAAATTGGATTTTTAAGTGGTAAATACACGACTAAGTAAAATCGGCGATAGACTCGCCACCTATTTTATGATAAAGGTGGTTCCTCTGTTTACCCCACGGGGGTTAAGGACTTGAGAGTTATGCTATGAAAAATAATGGCAATAAAAATCGTATGGAATGTCATTGCGATTTGGCAATGCATGCGAAAATAGTATTTAAATTCTTCTCTAGTGACATATCAACGTATAAACATTAAAATGTGTCTCGATACAATTTTTGCGATAATTAATTTATCGTCAACCGCACCTGTCGTAATAAAAAATTAATACAATTAACTAATGGAAAAAATGCAGCGGCGACGAATGTAGATTTCTGCTCAACCATTATTTTACAGCGGTAGCTAGTGAACTAAAGAGAGGGCACCTCCACAATGGGCACCGTTAATATCGAAATAAAGACACGTTAGCAAACTTTACCGCCATTCGGAACTCCGCTCCCTGGGGTTACTTGTTTGACAGTTTGTGCCGAGTTAAAACCTTATAAATAGTGCTCCCGGTGGCACGAAATTCAGGGATTCCAGTTGAGTGTTTTTCACTACACCTCTCGGATGGGCTAATTAGAAGCTGATTGGGAATTAAATAGGGTTGAATGAAACTGTCATTAGGATGATTAGACAAGTACATTTATGCAAATTAACTAATCGTAGTAGGTTTGTGTGATACGATGGCAAATGGGCGATTGGGCGCAGAATATGAAAGGGTTTTGTATAGGCTTAAGTAAGCGTAAGAGGTTTACGTGAGGGTTCCAGAGCCAGTCATATACCGTTTCAGATCTTGGTGAAAAGGAAATAAAATAAGAGCTTTGCGTAAAGAGGGCTCCCCATAATGAGAACCAGTAGAATATCAATCGTGATTAATAATTGTCGTGATAAAGTTTTACAGCAATCGGTCATGATTACAATGGCCAGTGATAGAAACGGATAACTCATTACATTATTAAAGGAATCATGTGAAATAAGTAACAACTAAGAAAATATGCTTTTCTCATAAATTCTAAACATTAACTGCAAAATTCTTTCGCCTTTATAAAACGTACCGTAATATCTGATGTTATGCAAGAACCTCATTATAGCGCGTGTTGCTGCCTGCGTCGCGTCGCCAGGGAAATCACCGGCTACAGTAATTATATGTTTTTGTCTCCGCGCGCATCTAGCTGATGCGGCGAGTTGACAGCTAGGGGCTGAATGATTGAAGGGTATCTTTTGGCCAAGACCAATGATTTGGATCAGTTTCTCAATTTTTTCTACGATTTACGTACATTTACCGACTGCTCAAACATTGCGGGAAAACCTGCACACTGAGATTATCTAGTGTGTTAAATGGGAATTAAGGCAATAACAAACTACAAAGGAAGTCGTTCTATGTGGTTAATTCCATAGAGTGATCGCGATGAATTATGAGATTAAGGGAGGATGCGACTATAACTAGAAGAAGGAAGATAATTTGGAAAAAGAATTCGAAATTTGCCGACTTTTTATATCAAAGGCAAGCGACGAGCAGATGGATCACATGACGGTAAGCGGTCACCGTCGCCCTCACCGTCGCCCATAAACTTCTTACCTTACTAAAATATTGTAAGATAGGGTTTACGACAAGCCGTTAATGAGGGCTCAGGTTCTGAAGAGCCTTACGGGTAATTAGGTACGTTGGCTCTTTTACCCTTTAAGTGTACCGAAACACAGAAATAGCTGCTTTGCGGCATAAACAGGTAAAAGGGTTATACTTTCCCAGGCGATCGTGTATTCAGTGTCTGCCACCTTCAATAACTGACTCTAAAACGATGAAGGAAAACTTTATAAAGAATCTTGAATGCTTTAAGAACATATTAAAAAGTTGCAGTTTTGTGTTCTAGACGTGAGTTTATGTATGTAATCGTATGTAAAAAGTTTCAAGCTAATCTAAGGCCTGTTTGTCTTTTACATAAATAAAACTTGGTTGGGTGCTTAAATTTTTTGATAAAGCCGGGACTCTATGGGATGTGCAAGAATTATTTGATGTATTTCATAGTTTCAAACTGAAGCTGGGCATGGGCTAGACCCTATGACAGTGCTGCAATTTTCTCACAGAGCGTGACAATTTCATAACTCTCGTGAAACAAGTTACTTGTGGTAAGCGGGGTTCTGTAACATTCGTAGGTACTGAAATCGACGTCAATTATGAATATCAGTACCATATATGTATTTTGTATGTAGTATACCTACCACAGAAACCGGACTATCGGCGCCCTGTTGTGAATTACAAAATCTTAGGGTAGTACCTACCTATTAATGGATTTGTGGTAAAGAATTGACCAGGATTGTCCCACCTCACAAAAAAGTCTTCTTATCTTAAATACTTAGTAGTATACTTAATTGTTGAGTGTTTATGTTTAACCAGCTCCTATAATTTTGCTTTGTCTTCTATCTTTATCCATGGTGCCCTTAGTAGGTACCTATAAGTTGTTGAGTGCTTACAATGAGTTGTTTGTTTCGTTTGATTCATCGTGGAATTTTTGAAAGATAGGTCGTATCTTTCGTCTGGTGGTGTCGAAACTCGATGATGGGAGTCGAAGTCGTCGATAAAAACCCCGAGCTAAATGACTCATGGCAAGTTGATGGTAGCGAAGATTTGTATTTGAATTTCATGCTAGTTGGAAAAAAATGATCAATGGATCCAACCATACATACGCGTCGAATTGAGAATCTCTCCTTTTTTGTTCGTCGGTAAAAAAATAAATACAGAATTGATATTATAATAGGAGAAAACTATAGCTATAATTTACTTTGTAATAGCGGTTCAAAATAAGTTTTAGGTTTTTTCAGTTTATACTTCTTCTAGCTATAAGGCTTAGAGTATAGTGTATATTATATATAGTATAGTAGTATAGTATAGTGCTATAAGGTAATAATATTTCTATATAATCGATATCGATTGCCTATACCTACTACCTGAATGTTGTTCTACTTACATTCTAGAAATTTCCAAAACGTGATCATTAAAAATTTGGTCTTCTTCTTAGTCGTATTCCTCATTGATGGGGGTTTTGTGATCACGACTTTCTTGACATTATGGATAGTTAGATGGTTTGCCACTGCCTCTCTAATTTCACGCACTGGTAATCTCGGTAGGTTTCCTCACAATGTTTTCCTTCATAGTTAGAGCACTCGGCAAATATATGTAAGTTTTTCGAAAAAACCCAAAAACACATTAGTACAAGGCATTGCATGGTTACGAACCCGGACCCGCACGGGAGTCTGACATCCTAGATTCCTAGCCACTATGGCCACTATTATGCCACTCCATTTTTTTTATATTCGTTGCTAATTTCACTGTACAGTATCAATACGCTAGTATATTAATTGGGACTGAATGGTAGCTACGTGATAGTTCAATACAATATTACTTACATTACATAATAGATAACAAGCACTTACCTGTTGTCAACAAGTATTTATCTTGGTCTCAAATAGGCTGACTCACCGAACTGTCCACTGAATCACTAATCTCGCATGTCATTTTCCCAAAGATCAGATGACATCTAGATACACGTATCTAATCTCCAATCTTTACTATAAAAACTGATGTTGCGGATTCTCAGCATCACTGAATTCAAACAACAATTCCAATCATGAAGGTTGCCGTAACACTCTTGGCTCTTGTGGCTCTCGGGGCATCAGTTCCTCAGCCGAGGAAGTTCTTCCACGAGCATTTTGAAGACTTTGTTGATATCATCGCGCAGGAAGCGGGCGAACAACTGGAGGAGCTTAACAACCAATACATCCAATTCGAGGAGTTTCAACGCACTATCGATTTTATTCTTACTACCAACTTCAAGGATCTGATTTACGAAATGGAATCGTTGCCTGAATTTAAAGCGGTAAGTTAGTTATTCCTTTTTATTGTTGTTTACTTTCCACATTATTAAATAACATTAGAGAAATTACCTATATTACCTAAAAATTACATAACCCGTCGGAAACATATGTGGACCTGAGAGGGCTTTCTGTTACGAAGTCGAACGGCTGATGAATATGTTGTTACCCTCATACTTATGTCCGTGTCTATGTAAGTGAACGAGTCGGATTCAAATGTCGTTTCGATTTTTGAATGTCACATATGTTTTTTTTTGTAGTTCGTGCTCGTTCTGTACAATTTTAGCAGCACTGAGATTTTTCAACAGATTGGTATACCATCCAACCAGTGCACTTTAGAAGCTGACAGTATTTTAATACAATTATGTTTAATATTCAGGTGATCGAGTTCTTGGAGAACGATAACATCGACATTCTATACTTCCTTGACCGTTTCAATGAGTTGCTTGGTGAGTAGTTTCAAATTATTATCTTAAAAATCTTATAGATATCATAAATAGTACCTTCCTAAGTAGATATTTATCCAAATTAAAAAAAAAATCATTTTTTTTCAATAAAACAATGGTGAAGATGTTATGATCTGTGCAGTCAGTCTGGGGTGGTACCACGTTTTGTCTATTTCTGCTGCAAAGCAGCAATGCTTGCATTGCCGTGTTCGGTTTGAAGGATAAGAGAGCCAGTTTAATTAAGGCACATTTTGTATCCCTGAAGTCGTTCAAATTCTGAAAAAATGTAGAAGTCTGAGTGCAAGATCCATCAAATACGGTGGGTGAATGAGGGTTTCCAGCTGTAACTCCTGCAAATTTTAGAGGGTGAAACGTTTGGAGTGTGGTCGCTCGCTGCTGTTATACCAACTTGCTCCAACTAGTTCCCACTTTTTTTTTAAATCGTAAATCTCTAGAAGGAAAAAAAAATCTTCCCAGTCAGTGCCCTTAAGGACTTCAATGATTTCCAGGTCAACAGAATTTAACAGTAGAGACAAGAATCGACTACCATTATAAAGCCAACAGTGCACTGATCATATGGGACAATAACTTAATTGACCAAAATAAAAAAAAAACTAATTAAAATTTATTGCTTTGAATTCAGCGGTAACTTCATAGGTAAAGACCTAATAATATGATTTATTATTTATTTACAGAGAGCACAAAAAGACGTAGCGTTTCTTCACGTATCGAAGTCAGCGGCACAGATATGAGCTCATTCATCTCCGATACCATCAGTTTGTTCCCCAAAGAAAAGCTGGCAGCTCTCTTTGAACAAAAGATGGCAGAGGACGAAGAGTTCAGGGTCGCAGTCGAGAACCTCGAGAGCGAGGAATGGCAAAATATCGTCGGAGCTCTCTTCGCCAATGAAGTTTTCCAAAATGAAATGGCGACTTTGGGCCAAAATGGAATCCAAGTTCATCTATTGTTAACTGAAGTCGCGGCTATTTTTGGTCAAAATTAATTTATAAAATAAACTTGACTAATTACCTTTTTTTTTCTTGACAAACTGTTTTACTACCTAGCAAACTCATGTACGAGTATATAATACCTGTCTGTTCAAAGTTGTGTAGGGTAGGAGCTAAACAACTATCATTTTATGGAACAGTCATAAATTCAGTAAAAGGCTTGTAAAAATGCCTTTAACTCTTTTGTTAAGGCAGATGCAGTCTTATACACGAAACACGCTATAAATAGCACCATTCTTTCTAAGGGATGAGAGTACCCATGTAGGTAACATGGGTAACCTTCCTACAATTTTTTCGACAAAAGAAATTTGATTTTTAAAAATGACTGATTGAACCCCGTTTGCTTTTTTACACTCTGTACTTGTACTATCCTGGCTATCTCTTAGAGCGCTAAGTGAAATTAGTTTGTTCAAACGAAAAACGAACCAATCGTATGATAGCTTCGATAATATTATCAGTAGCACGACAACAACATATTCTACTATAGGTAAGAAGTACATACAGGTGTTAGGGCTGGTTTACACTTGGTCAACTACAGTGGCGAGTGCCAAGTATGCACTCGCCACTGTGCTTGACCAAGTGTAAACCAGCCCTAAGGGAACTGTTGAATGTAGTTGTAATATATACGAATAGACATTCGATATTTGAAAATAAATCCTAGCCTAATTTAATTGTCTTGAGAAGTCAAATAAAACTAAACTTTTTAGAGTTCCCTTTTTATAAGAAGATAGAACGTTACACTATTAAAATCATGGATGTAAGAAAAATTAGTCTACCTCATCGGGGAGGGCGTTCCTACCTAAATATTAAAATATAAACGACATTGTGGAATTTCTGATTACGTAATCTAAAAGTTTTACATTGTATTTTACACATCTTGTCAGAATAAAGCAGGTTATTCTTATCAAATGGGTACTTGATGTTGGCACATCTCTTATTCTTGGGAAATTTATCAGGAATTGATAAATGTTAAGTGCACTAGTATCTTAATTTCATAATGTAGGTACCTAAGGTTTACATTAAGGTTTGTTGCCAAGAGCGGAATTGAAATCCCACAAAAAATCAGTGATGCCACCTGGGGTAACAAGCCACCCGTTTGCGCAGACCCTATCTTTTCTCTTTTCCCCGATGTTTTCTAGGTGTCAGAACAAGAATCTGATTTTTCTTAGCCTACTATAGTTATTGTAAGAATGTGTTAAATCCACCATATACTTATGGTGGCAAAGATTTCAAACCTAACTAAGATAAGTAAGTACGTACGTGACATCTATTTTTGATATATTTTGCCCTTCATTTGCCTTATAATTGTGCTTTCTATTCTATATCTATTGACCTTTGAACTTGGCTTGGTTTGGCTGAAGGTCGAAGTTCTAACGAATGCTTCGTTAATATAATATGAAGTAAGTAGCGTTATGCGGATCTCAAACTGACGATGCATCCCGCACCGGTCTGCGTGAAACGCAGCGACCCGCGTAGCGACAGTGATGCAGATCACGCACCTCCGTACGGTTTGTCGAAGTTTGCCCCACAGCTCCGTCTGGGGTTGCGGTGTGCGACGGCGCCGCACGAAAAAAGGATGAGTTCACAATCGCCTAGGTGATAGCCAAGGTGCGTTTTGATAAAAATGGTCATACTGAAATCATTCGCATACGCTGCGGTGATACTATTAATGTGGTGTTTGTATAGTCAAATTATAAAATGTCGCGCCCAAAGAAGATATTGGATACATCCCTTTTTACGATCCAGATCGATAAATGGATCTTTTGTATTGTTTTATGTAGATTTAAGAAAACGTGAAGACTTTTTTTATCTACACGTATTTCGATTTAAAAAATTGGTACTTACAAGTAACGCTAAAAACGCAGCCCCGCATCCCGCTGCGGTGTGCGGGGCACTGTGGAATTCGCCTAAAGGGCAGTTTTTGTAATCCTATAAGTTGTTACCGAGTTATAAACTTATGAGCACTTTACCTATCTCTCGTGTTTTGTTTTGTTTTTGTTTTATATCTACGTTCGTAGGTATACGTTGTTTACCACTTTTTAATTTTTTTTGGTTTACTTAGTGTAAATAGAGAAAGTCAATTTTTTCTCCACTCAAATTTTGGGTCGCTGGCGTAATATTATTCCAGTTCGAAACGATATACTATTTTTCTTATTTAAAATGAATATCTCTATTATCAAACATATTGATATAAAAACATCACTTCATTATTCCTTTCTTTATCGCGCCTGGTCACCATCATTGTATCAGATAACCATAACCACCTTCCAGTCGAAACTCATTGATAGTATTGGCAATACGTGGGATTGAATCAGAACCGCCATATAAGAGTATATAAGAAGTCACCAAAATCCCTATACGAGCATAACAAATTCAAACGTCTGATTGAACGCTTATTATGAACGATTGTACGTATTGTTTGCTGTTCTGTTATTGTTATTATAAACGTTTTGTCTTTGCTATTGCTAATCGTGTTTTTAATTCCTGTTATGTTGTTGTCAACAATAATTTCTTAGATGAAATTTTTCTCTCGAGGCAGTCAGTCGTTTAATACACAGTTGTAGAGTCCGTCTTTACTGACCTTTCTTATTTGTTCCTGTGAAAAATGAGAAATGCACTCTTTATTGTAGTTTCCCTGTGTACTGTACTTGTTTCAGGGTTTATTGTACCCTCCGGCATATCAGAGGTGAGTTCTAACTAACAATAACAATAGTTTGAATTAACTGATTTCAAAATTTTAATATTAAAATTAATATTAATATTTTATATTTTAATTTCATCGTAGTTAGGTACTTAGTCAATAGGTACATATACAATCCATCAGAAAGTACCTAATTTAAGATTATTAATAAAATATTTTATAGTTTCTAGATAATGACATTCTAACTGAAAGTGGACTAATTACAAAACCAATAAAGAGCACTATAACAACGAGTGGTGTAAAAATTACAGTACCTCCAGTTATAACCAAAAAGCCACGAAAAAATGAAAATAACCTTGAGAAATTACAAAATAAGATGAAAGAGATGCCTTTCAAAGAACATGTAAACACGAAAGGAAGTAACGTCGATGAGCGATCGTTCGTCTTTATTGATACAAAGTATAGAGTGCCTTTGTTGAATCACATGCAGAACTTACAACAAGAAAAGGAATATTTCTTAGAGAACAACAATTACAAAACCTTCGTTTCAAATTTGGGTACTCTAAATTCAATACCATTCGAAGAATATTCCGATGCAAAAGAGGATAATGACGAAGTCGCAAAAGATAATAAGAAATCTTACTATGTCTCCTTGCAAAAACAAAACATTGCTGCGAGTAAACCTATGGTAAAAGAGTCAAAAGATATGAAGAAGAAAATCCAGGCTGCTAATAACGTTATGAACCATCGCTATCAAACAATGGTAATAAAACCTAAAGTGGACAATTCAAATAATTACATACAAAAGTTTAAACCCACTAATAATCATATGAATCGTCAGTATAAGGGAAATGGAGTAAAACAAGAAACAAAATATAAAGCACACGATAGAAAAAATAAAATCCATGAAAGCAATGGAGTTCTAAATCACCGAAATCTAGAGAAAATGTATAAAATGAATGAGATAGTTCATCAAAAAGCTGCAGATGATCATCGAGAGTACGTGGAACTATTGAAAGTACCTATGCTAAGACCCGACATAAAAGATGATAATGACAATTTAAAAAATAATGACAATGACGGTAATTATTTTGAAGGACCTACCTATATAAATAAAAATAATGTAATAGAAGCTGGTAAGAAGTTTAGGGGTAACTATTTCTTGCCTACATTTGGAATACAGGGAAATGATTTATCCGAAAATGGTTTATCCAATAAACTCGAAGAAACAAGTTTTGATCAATTCAATTCGGATGATGTCCTACAAAGAGCTGTAGAAAATGCCGAAGAAAAAACAATAGACAGATTTATAAAAGACACTCTCACAGAGCAACATGAAGACACAAAACCAAAGACTAAGCAAGTAAAGTCTCATTATAGTGCCGATAAGAATACACCCCCTTGCATGCAGGCAAAATACCATTCAAAAATAGAAAACCAAAACCCAATAAAAAGGCCAAATAGTTCTAAATGCAAATGTCATGTAAACGCAAATGATAAAACTCTAAAAGGATTGGCCACACCTGAAATCAGTTGGACGAGAAAAATAATGCCGGTGCAGGTTACCACTGATAAAGAAGTATATGATGATTTTGAAGAATTATATAATAAAGCGTAAAACTAACATTGTCGTTTTATTTATTAGATTTATTAAGTAAATATGTAGCTTGAACTAGATAACTATGAAGTTAATAAATCTACGTATAATTTTTAATGGACATTAATTTTTTAACGACATGTGATTAACCTTTAGGCTTTGGTTTTTATAGTTTAAACGCTGCAAAGTCCAATAGGAAAGTCCTAAAAGCACAGTTAAAGTCTCAGCAGTGCTTTCACGATGTGCCTAGTCCGTTGGAGATGATGATAAGCGCCGTCTCAAAGCTATCAGGAAAGCGATCGCGGCGCGCGCGCCCCTCTCTGCACCGTTTGTTGCTTCGAGAAATGAAAAGCAAACATCGCAGCGCCAACAGATGTCCAGATAGCCAATAGCGTTTTTCCAGACCTACAGCTTAGCCGGAAGGAGCTTAGCTTGACCTATTGCTTTGTTTCTTCCCTTTAACTGTTCACTAGGTACTTGTTCTTAAACGCATGTGGATTAAATACACTTAACTCCAGTACCTAAGTACTATTCACTATAATACGGCGGTTATTTATGACTGTATTAAACGTAAATCATCCCATCGTACTTTGTCTAAATCAGTAGAATATTTTCTATTGTTTGTACTAATCGTTAAAGCTACGCATATTTATCGCCATAGGTAGGTATTTTCTAAGACTTATTCATCAAAATATTATAATTATTCATTATAGAAAAATAATTATTCATCAACATTCGTCACTACAAATAAGTGTGCGGATGCTAATATATCGGATTTTGGTCGGTTTAAGCAGGTACCTAATTTAAGTACTTATCTAATTATTTTTTAAATTAAAGCTGTTATAACAATAATTACATGTTATCTTGTCAGTTTTCTTACTTATGTAATGTGTCGGATTAATATAAAATAAATAAATTAATTAATTCCAATACTTTCCTTCAAAATGTTTCTACATGTTCTATCCAGTACGTAGTTCGACGTTTCTGTCGGTTTCTTTGCAGTATTTGTAAAGGGAGATGACTTCGCTCGGACCATCACATTGTTCGAATATATTTGTCTTGGTCCTAGAGAGTGAGACTTGTAATAGTTTGGTTGGTTACTCGCTGTGTGTAGACACGTATGTTTACTGTATAGAAAACTGAAGTAATTTGTCACAGTTTCGCAGTTATGATGAACTCTACGTTCTTGTATTTATAAAGCTGACGAGTTTATAATTTGATGAAATAATTTATTGAAAATACTACTGGCTGAAATAGACTATGCCGGGCATGAAGGTACGAACGCGAAGGAAAATCCGCCTTTAGAAGGGCGACTATTTTTTATTTCATCCGTGATTAAAAAATAAATAAAATAAATAAAAATAAAAATGTATTCATGCAGACAGTATCTTTTACATTTTCTCAGATTTCCCTGGCAACACTAGGTTACCCTGTGTTGTGGGGGCCAGTCTCTTCCCATATATCTTTTTTTTAATTTAATTTTATTTACTACTAAACCCGCATTTGACTTCGATCTTGCCTGTTGGTAAGCGACGATGAGGTCGACGATGGAGCATGCGGGTCCAGTAAATGCCTATTCACTCTGGCCTTGAAGATCCCAAGGTTGTAGGTTTCAGGAAATACAGACGCCGGCAGGCTGTTCCATTCCTTAGCCGTTCGCATAATGAACGAAGAAGCAAATCGCTTCGTACGAGCAGATGGAATATCAACAACATAAGGATGGAACCCCTCCCCGCGTCTGGTAGTCCGAAGGCGGAATGAAGATGCTGGAATTAGGTCGTGCAATTCCGATGCGCACTCTCCGAAATGTATCCTATAAAATACCGATAGACACGCAACCTTGCGCCGATGTTCCAGACTTTGCAGTCTAGCTTCCACCAGCGATTCGTCACCTATAAGGCGCTTAGCGCGTTTCTCCACTGAGTCAAGGGCAGCCAGTTGGTATTTTGCTGAGCCGTCCCACAGGTGGCAGCAGTACTCCATGCACGACCGGACTTGAGCTTGGTAAAGGTTTAAAAGCTGTCTAGGCGTGAAGTACCCGCCTAACCTTACTCAGGATGCCCAATTTTTTGGCTGCGGTCTGAGATTATGACTCAATGGAGCGCCCAAAGTTGAGATTGGAAGTCAGATCCAACCCCAAAAGGCTGAGGTGGTCGGTAATCGGTACGGATACATCCCGGAAAGTCGGAGTCAGGTGGAAGGGACTCCGTTTAGCGGTGAATCTAAATTATGATGACATAATAAGGTTATTATTATTATATAAGGTAATGCAATTCTTCTTTTGTTATGATTCCGGATATCATTTTGATGTGTACTCATCACATATAGTAGGTAGCGAAATTTCTCGGTAAATTCTTGGTTATCGTAGACAACACGTAAATAAAAGTATTTATTAATTTGCAAATGATAAAAATCAACCTCAGATAATGAACGTCAGTAATGGACGAAACTATAGATTACAAACTCGATTTGAGACTACAGATCGTAACACTTTTATGGATCCTCATTGTTTGATTTCGTCGCGTCGCATGATGTTCAATACGAAAATTGTAAAGAGTTTCTTAAGCTTACGATAGAACTTCTTTCAAGAAAATAATCTTTCTCTGGGTTTGATAATGCCTCATTATAAATTATTTTCCTATTTATTACAAATAATTAAAACACGTACATATACTTGTACCAATTCAGCTTTTAACATTTAAAGTTCATACAGTTTCAAGTTTTCAACAGGTTTCAAGTTTGAAAACTCTCGCCTCGGATCGGGACGCGTCATTCACAATTTCGCAATGTGCATATTTCATTTCACATCGTTCCCCGAAACTCTTGCCCGTAGAGTTTCTTACTTATGCCCGGAATCCTACTTAATTATGTACATCCGCATGATCGTTTCCATTTTCTTGTTTTATGAGGGTAGGAATGACCCTCTTGAGTTACACAATCAACTTCGGGATACTTGTTTATTTTGGGTGTTAGTATTTGCTGACTGTTATAGAGTTAGGTTGGTTAATATAATTTTGCCCATAGTAGGTACGTGAATTATGGATGGATAGGACTCGCGCTCTGAGGGTTTTGTACCATTACTTATAATTAATTCAATACCGTACAGCTTAATAAGTAGATTATGTAGATATTTTACAATAGTTATCTTGCCAGACCTACTATAAATAACACTGGGGTATAGCTCAGTGGTATGTATATACCAGAAATATAAAAATCCTATCAAGAGGGCGCCATTGATGTGTTTATAGTCTGCGTTATGGAGTTCGCTATGAAAATATACTACCATTTATTTCCGCAATATGATGAGGGTAATTATATTCCTGGTCAGAGTCATTATTATTATGCACATTATTATTGTTATTATTGGGTAAACGTCATTTTGAGACAGAGAGAAATATCTCTCGTTATGTTTAGGGTTTACTACAACTTTTGTTCGAGAGGAACCCTTATTATATTATATATTATTACGAATATAGTTTCAAGAGTCTAATGTTTTACTCGTAACTTCTTAGCTTTTATAATAGAGTTGTCAAGATGGTGCTACTGGTGCTTTTATAAATTGCGTTATGGAGATCGCAATCAAAAAAAATAGTTCACTTAAAAGTCCACGTCATGGCGCACTGTATTATAAATAGCCCGGTCGATCTTTACAGAGTAGTTAGTAATCCTGATTGGACAGTGCTGGTGGCTAATACCAATGGGTATTCACTAATGATTATTCATCATTCCGTTTTGCTTATTTGCTTATACCACTAAATAAATATTTCCCAAAACTTAAGGCGTTAACCCTACCACAAAATAGTTACAGAATGTCCACTCAATACAATCGCGCGATATTGGCCCACGCACACACACACGCGTCCCATGCTGCGCTCGTTGTGGTAGTTCTAGGGTTGTCGATATTTTCTTGATAGTAAGGGGCAAATGACCAAGGGTTATCAAAAACAAACAAGTACTTACCTATTTTAGCATTTTTCGTAAAAGTTATTCAGCATGTAATTTTTGAACAATGTATTGTGTCGTGTAAACGTGCGATTGTGAGAGTGCCTCGCGCCATAAATCTAGTAGGGAGCTTATTTTCTTTAAAGTACTTGTCTATTTTATGCTTGGTGCTGCCCTAGTGGCGTATAGTCAGGGGAGGGCCATTCAGGGCGCAGTAAATCAGTCGCCAGAGTGTGCGCGCGTGACGTATCAGCCTGACATCGCTTACCTCATTTGCTCATACCATACGCGAAACACGAAGCTGCTAAAATTACCCATGAAAATGAAATTTATAAAATGTATTAAGCATATTATAACTATAAGAATATCCTCTCTATATATATCTCCTACTGCAATACGTGCAAGAACTGGGGTGGTTGATGTAGCTGTGGGCAATGTTGATCACTTGACCGCATCAGGTACCTACGAGAGTTGTTAACCCCTCACAATTAAGATGAATATGAATTAACTTTTTCTCGCTGCTTGACATAGATACTTACCTACTGTACGGTTTTGAGCAAGTACCTATAAAACTGAATAGGGTATTTTATTTACCTACTAATTTTTTTTATTGCATCATTTAACTTACATGGGCATTCTGAAGATGGATCTGAAACTCGTTTTTCGATATCTCAACTGACACAAGAGATATTAATGGTTAAAGTTTGTAATATGGATATGTTCCGTCACTTTTTAGCAAAACAGCCCTTTAATAATGTATATTGTACAGTAGTGTGACGTCACAAATTGCTATTTTTCTGCTTCTTTTTTTTTCGTTTCTCTCTGCCTTCTGATTTCTGATTGCCAGTAATAGTTTTATTTTTCAATTTTTTTTTCACATTTGACCATCTATACCTATGTCTATTGTATAATGTTTATAAAATGCATTTAATCTTCGATACTTGTCAGATACCCTATTCAATCCTAAATATGTAAGTTTATCATACAAAACTATTCGTAATAGCGGTACTGTAGTTCGCAAAAGCTTATAGTAGAAGCTCTGCGGAGCTTTGAACTTATAAATAGCTTTGCCCTGCGCCCTCGTCCTCGTAGCGTAGAATGCAAGGCATCTCGGCTACGATAAATGCGAGGGCGTTAATGTCACGCTGCATCTGATAGCGGGCGCGTGTCAAATAAGCTTCTTTAGCGGTTTCAGCCTACGGCGGCGAAAAGTATTCACGCGTCGGCTGTGTAGGGTTGACTTATTTCATTGGTATTAGCGACATACTAAAATAACATGAAATTTAATTTTAATGTGTCGTACCTTATCTAGACACACGGGAGTGTGTCTAGATAAGGTAGTTCGTATTAATTAAAGTGACAGATGAATAATAGCTCTTTTATTTTATTTTTATTTATTTTACTTTATTAGACCAGGTTTAGGCACAGTGTACCTACATATTAAGTATAATAAATTAAAAATAATAATTATAAATGTATCTAAAGCCTTTTGGAACACAGCTGCGATTTTGAAACGGAATCGGAGCCATCCTTAGAGGAAGACCCAATTACCCATAAAAATCTATTTTTCTGTTTTGTGGATTTCTAGGAATTCGATCTGATTCCGTTTCACTGTGCTAAGTGTACAAATACTTACTTACATACATTATGTGTAGGTATATTTAAATATAGGTACTTTATTTATAGAATATAATTATAACTACTGAGTGTAATAAAAAGAGGAGGTACGAGGAGCTCGTAGCCTAGTTGCGAGCACGGTCCGAAAGTGATCGTGCAGGTTAAGCGACTATGGCGCGGTCGGTACCTGGATGGGTGACCGCTAGTGGCATATTTCATCTGAGCTCCTCCGTGCCTCGGAGAGCACGTTAAGCAGTCGGTCCCGGTTGTTGTCGTTCGACAGCAGACGTTAAGCTATGTCAGATGCCTACGGGCGGCCTGAACAACTCTGACAAATAGGTTGGCCACTAACCATACGATAAGCAAGCAAGTGTAATAAAAAACTCCTATATAATCCGGAAAGGGGGGTGTTCGGTATCCATAACTGAACAACTTTCACTAAGGGGCTAACTCTGAATTCGCGAAAAAAATCATCAGCTGTTCGATACAAAAGTTCAATACCTCACGACCGAAATGTATGAAACAGCTGATAAAAATCAGCTGTTTCATAAATCTCGGTTTTTTACATTTCATTTCGCGAAAAAAAATTCGCGATTTCAGAGTTGGCGCCATGTTGAAAGTTGTGGATATTGAACACCCCCATTTCGGGAACGTAAGGGGTTTTTGTTACATCCTGTATGTGTTACATTGATTATTATGTAGGTGTTAGATTAAGATTGTTAGCCAGTATGTAGGAGGTACCTAAGTAGAGACTAGGTTTTAATAGTACTGTTATGATCCCATAGAAACTTTGCAACGATCGTCAAATTCTAATGGTTAGTCGTTAGAAAGCCATTTGGTAAAATGACTAGATAAATAACCACTACTTAAGTTCAAGTTATGTAAGTTGTTTAGAAACAATACGTAAACTATTTATAAAATACATATTGAAGTATAAAAATATGATATAGAAATGTTTAGATCTTGAATGAAAGAAAAATATAGTCTCCTGGCGTTTGTTCCTTCATGGATACTATAAATAAAATAGAGTTCGAAAAAAACCGACAATCAAGTTTGTCGCGAAGAGCTAAGTGTGCTCCTTTTAGCATATAATAAAACCAATAATTATACGTTGTTTTTGTTAATCTAAGGTTCTTTTTTTTGTAAGTAGGGTCCAACCTGTCACTGCCGAACATAGTCAAGGCCATGGTCTGCAGCGAGAGGGCGTGGGACGTAATGATGGCCTTCCGCGAGCACGTAATGACGCAGAAGGAAGGCGAGGAGCGGAACAGGGAGGACGACCCTACGTCCGACACGATCCGCCCTACGAGAACCGGGCGAAGGCGGCTGGCTCATGCTCGCCACCTTCCCCCTTAATGAGGGCCTCCGGGCAATGGACACGGGGAGTCCATTGCCTGATAACAGGTTCTCGAGTTGGTCTGGCGTGCCCGTGTTCCGGCACGCTACCACAAGCCGAATGGGGACGTGAGTCCCCAGAGTTGGGTCCGTAATGTGGACATCCGCTGGCGAAGTCGCGGAAGTTATGCGCAAGCGTTTCCGTGGCTTCGCCGTCAGGCGGTGCGCATGAACACCGGGGGGTTTTTGGCCGGTAAAAGTCCGGCATAACCCCTTCGTCTCCTTCTTGCGGCGAAGAGGTAAGCATGAGCGTTACCCCCCGAAAAAAAAGGTTCTTTTTTAAGTATATTTTAGATGGCAATAAATCACTTCCTTTTCTTTTCTTAAATATAGTGTTTGTTGCGTACCTAAGTTAAGAAATTCCTTCTATTTCGAGAACACTCTGTCTTCCCTATTTTACACAAAGAGATTAATTCTTTTATAAAACGTAATCATTTATTATGGACATTAAAAATAAATGCTTTATTAAACAAAATACCTTTTCAGGAATATGAACAGGTCTTTCAATTTTGGCCCGTCATCGCGGATTGATGGATGTGCCAGGTTTCACCATAGAAATGAACCGATAAGAAATTCACCTATAATTTACCTGCTTTTTAGACTCGTATTATCATCATAATACACCATGAATTTGACTATCAGAAATCAAAACACTCGCCTTATGTTCAATAAATAGAGAGGTATTGTTAGTTATTTTACATTGCAAAATCGTTGGCATACGATCACATATCTTTCAAGTATAAGATATTCATTTAAAACATTTTAACTTTAATAAATATATACCTACAACACTTACACTAAGAACTAAAATATCACAAAGGTAATAATTAAATATCACAAATGTTATAATTTTATTTTTCAAATAATAATCTTCTATTTACAAGCCAAGAAAATGTCTAGAAGTATCTAAGGTAGATACTCAACTTTTCCGCCGAAATTATTTTGTATAACACTACTACTGTTTTAGTGACATACATAACATAACCAAATGTACAAATAATAATTACTTACTAAATGCTTACTTACTTACTAAATAAAACACACACACGTCCTATTTGCGCGTATTTCTACACACTCATTCTGTGTATTATTTTAAGGAAACCTGAGTTTTGAAAAAACTTGAAGTTTTTAGAAATAAAAGCTAGTGCTGCCAAGAACTTTTTTTAGACCAATAATATTGTATCGCCCAATGTTTATTTTGCCAAAAGTAAACTGTAAGTAACTGTAAGTTTACTTAATCTGGTGTTTGGTAATAAGAAATACTAAGAATGTCGATCGAGATATTCAAGAGAACCGTAGTCAGAGTTACCAACATGAATTTTTACTTTCTGTTTACAAACATCATTAAAACCTATTTGTGAGTTCTCAAAATTATAGTAAAGTCTCCTTAGAAAACTGGAGTACCTAGCTATACCTAGTTGTTAACATTATCCCAGCCCTAATTGCAATGCGGGCACGTTGCAGGTCACGTGGCACAGAGCGCAGCCCGCAGCTGTGCTTCGTCTAATTTCATAAGGATAATTATGATTACCTGCCGTCATTGGCCTATGCTCGCCCTGAAGCAAGAGTTTCTTAGAAATATTGTATGAGTTACTTTACTTCTTAGTTTATTTTTTAATTTTTGGCATAATTTAAGAAAAAAAAGTAACAGAAGTTTGTATGTATGTATTTGTAAAGATTTATCAATAAAGATTATTTGCGCCGAGTCAATGAGTCAAAGGATATACTCGTATGTGTAGTAAGTATGCAAGCAACCAAACCACGCCTTAACTTGAGATATGTTATTTACTTATACTAAGAGATTCCTGTTTAGGCGGTTTATATATATGATGAATTCAAAGACATTTTCATAATTTAAATACGAGTACTTAGGTACGAGTATGTATGTATTATATTATAATTTAAGACCCATACAAGACGGACCTTATGTAAAAAGGGTTATTATAAAATAAATGAATGATAAAGAGGCTTGGTCCTAAATTCACCTGCAGCTCTGAAGTGTATATATTGTATTCATAATTTTTGTAAGATATATTTATTTCAAATGATGTGCTGCTGAAAGTTTCTTGCGCCGTTTCTTTCCTTTGAGCTATAGCACCTTACGAAGCGGTGGTAGAGAAAAAATGACGTTGTATAAATGTAGGGGTAGAGGGCGAAGGGCCAAAGCGAGTACCGTCCGCCATATCAACAGTTTAAATTTTAGCGCGGTCGAACCGCGCGGGGGCAATGCTCCCTTCCCGCCCGTTTCGCGGCATTCGCCCGGTAGACCTCGGCGCACGTACGCGCTTCATGTATAGAGAATACAATTTTCCGTGGAATTTATAAAAGATTTCAAGGTATGTTGGTTGTGTTTTCTCTATTTGTGTGTATTTAGCTACTATATCAAAAATGTTATTACGTGTCTATGTAGCAGTGTTTTAGAAATATTTATCTGAATATGCAGTTAAATTTCGAGGTTAGATCGCGATACATTTTTTTTTGTCGTAAATTGCAAAGTGGGTTGGGCAAAGCGGGTAGGTATCCGCTTTGCCCGATATAGAAAGTTTTGAATCTAAATGATCGACTTCCGTGACCGAATGGTTACCATGACCGCCTGCTAACTAGGGGGTAGCGGGTTCGATTCACACCTCGTGCGGTAAGTATTAGTCATATTGTCTGGTACCCATAGTACATGAGAAAACCTAGTTTGGAATCGGATCAACTTGTGTGTATGTCTGAACAAATTTATTTATCATCTTTGCAGATGGTCAACAAATACAAAAGAAAAACTTCTCAAGCTTCTTGGGACGAACAGATAATGGATCATGCCATAGGGGAAGTCGAAGATAAGAATAATTTAGTTAAATCTACAGCAAAGAAATTTGGAATTCCACTCGCCACGCTCCAAAGGCATGTGAAATCGGATTCTGCCAAAAAAGCTGAAATGAAATGAAAATGAAAGTCTGATTCGTAGAATCTAATGTTATCGTTGTTGCTTGTAGTGAGTATTATAATATAATTACAGAAAAAGTGAGAACAAAGATTATTAATTTATTATACAATAAAAAAACTGCATTAAAGTATATTCCTATAATTTTGGGATTTAAAAAAAATACTTAGGCATTTTTTTACTTTGAAGTGTACCCACTTTGCCCAAACCCAATACCCGCTTTAGGCACCCCATGTGGGCAAAACGGGTTTTCATAAGAGTTTTGTAATTTCATTCACGGTTCGTTATTTATCGTTTTAAGAAAAAATGGACTACACGTAATTAGACTGTAGTAAATGCACATCCCGTTACTATTTAGTTTTGGTTAAATATCCAAAAACTGATCAGATAATTTTGAACGTTACCTTAAGGTACCCGCTTTGGCCCCCCCTCCCCTACTATTAAGGTACTTACTTACAATAAAACATTTTGATTTTATTATGCGTTTCAACGACTTTTTCTCAGTTATTTGAACACACTGAGCTCATTTACATACCTACATAGCTTGTTTACTTCAAACAAGCTCTTACAATAAGTAGGTTTGTTTACTTCAACTAAGATCTTTATCGTATCTATCAGACAAAATGACCAGCTGAATAAACTTACTTTGTAAGCTTAGAACCAAACAAACTGTTTTTTCAGTGTAGATAACAATGCTTAGCCTTTGATAGACACTCCAAGTATGGCTTAGATTTAGGGAGATACTCCAAGTATGGCTTAGATTTAGGAAGGTTGTCAACAGCCAAAATCTAAGTTATGAACTACAGAGTGACGTACAAGTAAAGTTAGTTTACCACACGCAAACTTTCCCGTTGAATACCCGCATATTATGAGCAACTCACGTCTAGGGTACAATCGAAGAGATAATTTCCTTTGTAGGCACTCTATGTAAATGTTCTAGCGAAGATAAGAAGGGTCTAATAGGTATTATTATGTGCTTTTCATAACATTTTTCATACGGAATAAAATGTTTTTCATCACACCATTCTACTAATAATACAACGTAATCTTAACGTCAAGTTTTTCGTATGCCGTTTGAACAAGTTTTCGTTTCGGTCAAATCAACGATTGATCGGTCTGTTCATAATAATGTGTTAGCGTGGTGTTAGCAGAATACGATTTGTAGTTAAAGTCGGATCAATTCGAAAACGTAATGGCTACTTAATTGGAAAATAACTATAAACGTTGTAAAACAGTGGAATTGGGTTCCTGTCTATAAAGAGCATATTTTCATGAATGCGTGAACACTAGGTGCCGATCGAAAATTAGGTACGAGTATACTCATGGGTGCAAAAAAAAATGTCTCCTCCTAGTGGTGGTGGTTCGTTCCTTCATGCAAATACTAGGTTATTTATTTACATATTTCATAACAACACTAACAGTTATTTCCAAACGTGTGTTACATGTCAAGTTAGATTATACAACATTGCATTTTATATTGGTACTGAAGTAGGAGGAGCGGTCATTTCAAAATAACGTGCGGCCGAGGCCAGAAGTCTCCACTCGGTGTCCGCGAATAGGTCCAAGGAGCTGTTCCAGGACAGCACCGCGTTGGTGAGGGACAGGACGCGGTGCATCGGGGCGGTGGCGAGCGCCGCGGTGCGCGCGCGCAGACTGTACTGAGGTATAGGTGGTACGGACAGCGACACGTAAGCCAGTAAGAATGGGTTACTTATTTCACCCCTGGTTAGTCTCAGGAAGTACTTAAAAAGGGAGAGATTCCTTCTAACTTCGAGTGATCTGTAGTCGACCATGCCCAGTATGAACAAGGTCCCCACCTTGTATGGGTAGTAGCCATATAGTTTTTTGTAAAGGAATCAAACAAACGATTAATAGTACTAGTATGGCTAGATGCCTTTACTCTTTTTATATAAGTAATTCAAGTGAAAACAACTCAGATAATTTAACAACACCCAGAAATCACCAATGCGGCCGAAACGTACCGGCATAGATTGTTCTTTATGTTTAAAAACTATGTGTGTATTCTGTGTTATGATCGTTAACGTTCCTTTCAAATTCGAGGTCCAAATCAAATAGAAAAAGTTACTAGATCTATAGATACTGCTGCTTCTTCGTTCAATTCACAGCTACATTTTGAGCAATGAGTTGCGGCATCGCTAGAACTCTTTTATTAGTCTCATACAAAGTACCTCGCGATCCGCCAAAACGACACGTACGTACCGAAATAAGAACATAAAAAGCTCGCTTACACTTGCGAATTACTAAAAATCTGAGTACATTGTTGTGTAGGGTCTGAGTTGAAATGCTGCCTTTGTACTCGTAACGCCGTGCAATAAAATATTTCATTACTGTGTGAAGCATCCCCCGGCATCCCGGTATGCTCACCGGGTTCAGGATTTCTCTTATTTTCAGAGTTCCGTGCTGAAACGGTGAAAAAGAAACCCCTATGATTTCGGTGTCCGTCCGTCCGTCTGTCCGTCTAGATGTCGGTTGTTTTTCTCAGTAATTACTAATATCGACTTGATAATTGGCACAGTTATAGGACTTGCTTGCCCGCATCCATGGTAAAAGAAATTTGGAAATTATTTTATTTTATTGAAAATGGGGTCTGAATTTGAAAATTGACTAAGTGGGGCAGAAATATGAAAGGGTTTTGTTTACATATTAAAATTTTTTTTTTCTTATATGGCCAGAAATGTGCGAAATAATACTCATACATAATCTTCTATTACTTTACTTACTATTATTTTACTAAATTTACTGTATAGTAAATACTAATAGTAACCTTTTCTTTCTTCACACTACACTGTCGCTAATATCTTTAATGCCCAATTAACTTCAGAGGTTGCCTGGAAGAGATCGCTTTAAGCGATAAGGCTGCCATTGTGCATATCGTGCTATTATTCCGGTAGTTTTTACTTTTCCTGATTTTGTGTACAATAAAGTGTTTCTATCTATCTATCTTCTACATTTTACAGAAAAATAAAATGAAGTTTTATAACTTTACTTGTATATTCTGGGCCAAACGACTTTGTAACCAAAAAGTGGATACTTCAATATTCTGTGATAGATGATGATTACTATGAGTCATTGCGCATCACATGTGTTGAATACGGAAACCTCGGTGCGTGGGTCCGACACGCACTTGGTCGGTTTTTTATACATAACGTTCTTGCATTCCGATGCGAACTGGATATTATTAAAAATGAAGGATGGTACGTGAGATCCTCTTCTATTATTTAAAGTCAAGTGTTACGTCGCAAGGGTATTCTTTAGGTGGATTGGAATAATTTTATAATTTTAAGTTTTAACAATAAGGTTTAGTTTCTATTTAACTACTGTGATCATAATCAAATTAAGTATCTTAAAACGTGAACTTTATGGGAATATTGACTATTTGGGAAGGGGGAAAGTGGACCAAATGAACCTAAACTAGTGGGAAAGTGGAATAAATAAACCTAAGCGAACACTGTTCATTTCGTTTTATCCTTCTTTTTTTTCGCTGTTATAAGTATATGTGGGTAAAGTTGTTATTCAAGCAAATCAAAAATAATATAGATCCTTGACGTAGGCATACCTAAAGTAGTTACTAATCTATCTTACAACTTTAGCACCTGCAACGATTTTAAACGGAATCGACCGGACTCATAGAACTATAGAAAACCAAAAAATAGATTTCTATGAATTTTGTTCGGTCTAATTTCGTTTTAGAATCGCTGCAGGTGTTTAGGATTTAATGAATTTCCTTCATCACATAAACAAAAGAAAATCAAGTCTATTGTAAAATTAGGGCTGTCATTTCAAAATAACGAGTTAATCTAATTAATACGTTATGTGTATGACATAATTAGCCATTCGTGTACGATTAAATTCTAGTGCCTACAGAGCGATAGTACGAGTAAATATATAGGCTGCGGTTGCGGTCGGCGGTCGGCGATCGCGCGGGCGGGCGGGCGCGGTTTATGCGGGCTGAACAACACTCTAATAATCGAATTTGGAATAGATTAAATGTACGCCTGATACATTCTAGTGTTCCATGAATATAAAAACACTGGGCGCCATTGGTAATTTTTGTTCGCTATGAAAAAAAAGTACCTATCATTTAATTCCGCAATATGCCGAGTTTTTATATTCCTGGTCATACTTAATAATGATGACGTTATCTGCACCTATAGACCTACAATTTTTTTAAGCAGAGCGTGGGAGCGAGATTTCCTATTTATATAAAAACGACAAATGAGAAAAAGAGACAATAAATATATTGACGGCGGACTGTTGTTTTTGACAAGTGTCAATCTCGGTCATGTGCCATTGTAACAAGGAAACTTCCACTTCCTATATACTTAGAATTACGTCATTTGAAGTTATTTTATTCGTCTGGTTGTCAGTAACTGAATCATGGTCTGCACCATAAAAAGGATCTTAAACTAAGACTATTCAATTTATACTTTGCGTAATCCTATCGAAATAAGTTTTTGTTATGATCTCTTGACATGAATCTGTCTATAGAAGTCAATGGGTAAAGCAAAGTAACACTGTAGCAACATAGTACGAGCCAGAATAAAGACAGCAGGTATTACTGAACTCGTCCAAGTTTTTTGCCACTGCAACTGTGCAAGTTTCCAGGTTTTACCGCTTTGGCTTTACTACAGAAACTTAGGTTACTTACGAATGCAGCGTGCAACTAAATACTTGTTAAGAAAAAATAGTAGTTGGCAAACAGAATTTCAATAGTAAATTGTCTAACTAGTGTGGGGACGACCAAATTGTCGCTACTAGTGTTGTAAGCGAGTGTTTTCGATAAAAGAGTGCGACACGTGGTCTTTCCGCACATGTTAGACACAATGTTTTTTGTTGCAACTGCGAGAAAATAACAAAATAATATAATTAAAACCGCTCATTTACCATTAACATAATAAGAACATGATTTGCTGTTCTTATTATGTTAATGGTAAATGAGCGGTCCATAATATGTTTTTCTACTCCCATTTCGTAATTTGTTCATTAAGAAACCACAATCAATTACATAAAGAGGTACATTCGTCATGGTCGTGTGAAAATAGTGTTTAATGAAATATTAAATAACAGTTTTCGATTGTAATATGTAATTTTTTCTTTGTTGTATGGTACTTATCTTCGCTTCGTTTCATAAACAGTTCTCATGTTAAAATCGCTATCATTACGTGGCCGTTGCATAAACTACTATTAGATCCTTGGAAAAATAAATATTTTACCGACGCGTCCACTTTTACCACTTCGAAGTAATTACAACGTCTTTAAATATTTGAAAGGGCGTCTCTGTATATTAATAAGTTCTCAGAATAATTCCAAAATTTCCCGCATATTTATATCACTTTGGAACTTTCTAGACTGGATAAATTTTTTAAAAATATTGTATTTTTGTACTGTATTTTTACAATTACTGTATTTTTTCAATTAACTAATTTCTTAAGTATATGGAGATTTTATTTCATGAAAATATTAATTTTTCTTGTGACCACTAGATGGACAGCGGCGCCGAGGCGGCGTAGGTGGAAGGACGATATCGACCACTTCCAAAAAGGATGGTATAACGACGCCGAGGATAGGGAAAAATGGAAAGGAGGAGGGGAGGCCCAGCAGTGGGACAGCTTATAAGCTATTAAAAAAAAATTGTAAAATGTTTTCACGTATAAACTTATATAATATCTTTCGATTAAAAGGTAAGAAAGTACTTACTGTTTGTTTATATTCGGTATAATATTTAGCAACTTAATTGTTGGTACTTCAAATAGTGGGTAATAATTCCCACACTTACTCGCTTGTGGCACTGTCTGCTAAGTTTTAGAAGCTAAATACAAAAGTTACTGATAAGAATCGGAAAAAAAATTCGTATTTCGTCTCTCCTAAAAATGCCCGTTACCTACATCATCATCATCAGCAGCCTATTTATGTCCCCACTGTGGGGCACAGGCCTCCGCTTGTACAAGGGGGTATGGGCCATAATCCACGCAGCGGGCCGAGTGCTGATTGGTGTATTTCACACGCCTTTGGATTTTTTTATTTCCTCGGACATGCAGGTTTCCTCACGATGTTATCCTTCACCGTTAGAGCAGTCGGTAAATGTACATAAGTCTTCGGAAAAATCTGAAAAACTCATTGGTAAACGGCATGGTTTCGAACCCGAACTTCCCGCATGGAAGTCCTAGCCACTGGACCACGGACGCTCTTTGCCACTTTAAGAAATATTAGATAAATTATTATTATTTATAATTATTATTTATTTAATTTACACATTTTATTACTATTTAGTTTACAGACGTGCGCTTTGCAAACTATTAAGCCGTTCTAAGTCGTGTTCCTCATTTATGATGAGGGTAAGGATCATTCTATGGAAATCTTGGATTTAATGGGGTGGTTTGCATTCCCCATTTCACACACTATGGTTACCTTAGTGTGAAGTGTGTTTTCAATTAGAGGTTTGTTAAAATAATACCTACTTTAGTAGGTGCCTACTACTACCGAAAAAGTCATTGGTACATGGCATGGCTTCGAACCCGGACCTACCGCATGGGAGTCCGGCGGCCTAGCCACTAGGCCACCGACGCTCTTACCTACATGTATTCATATTTACGGTGTCAATATTGAGTAATCAATACAGGCTGTATTATTATATCGTGTAGATTTATAGCCATTATCATTTATCTACCAGGAATAATGTAATATTTCCCGAACATGGCTCACACGAATTTATTTTCGTCTTGTAACAAATATTTGCGCAATAAAGTCGCCGCGAGGCGGTAAAATTGAATACTTGTAGGGTTCGTTTGCTGCGAGTCCAGCAAACGAGATGACTCCGCCTCATTGGGCTGGAGCTCAATGACCCCAGTACCTCCCACTCTTGGGAGCTGAGTTGATTTCACTAGAGCTACGGCTTCACCAAGTGACACGTGTGATGTAGTTAATTCTTCTTCTGAGTCGTATTCCTCTTTGCTAAGGGTCGTGAACATTCTAAGGAATTAATCACATACAACGACTCTCGTGGCAGATTTAATGGGTGGTTTGCCGTTTGCAGTATGCAGGTTTCCTCACGATGTTTTTCTTCACCGTCATAGCAGTGGGTAAAGGTACGGAAGACTTAAAAAAAACCGAAAAACTCAGTAGTACATGGCATTGCCTGGTTTCGAACTCGGACCTCCCGCATGGGAATCCGAAGTCCTACCCACGACGCCACCGACGCTCGATGTAGTTAATATCTAGTAGCATTCTAATTTACAACTTTTAATTCACAATTATATACAATGTATATGTCGCAGCAAAATGTATAATCCGCCGTATTATAAAGCGCCTAGCCGCTTTACAAAACAGCTCCCTTCTGTAAAACGGCTAACTGACGTTCAGGCGGATTGTAGTTGCAATACGTTCAACAAAACGGCGGCCAACGTTTAGGCCCGAATGTAAACAGGTCACGATATTGGGTGACAAAGATGTATGAATGAAAAAAAAATTATATCCGTATAATATTTAAAAAAAAACGACAACAACAATCGACTAAGCAAAAGTTTAGTAAGTACATAGAGTTAAATTGATTTTTTTAATAAACTGCTCTATTTTTTATGCAATAGGGTATTTTGTCTCTCCCGTTTTCGTGTCCAATTTCCTTGTGGATTTCCAGTAATAAATCAAAGTATTGTTCTGTCGGTATCATACTAATGGCAGGATCTTCAGGGGTACTGAAATTCATCAAATCATAGTTTGTGCACCAATAATAGTACCTATGGCATCAAGTTTTGCCATATATTGGACTCCATGGTCACCTTACGCATTTTGATGTGCGTTATAACCTCTGATATTCGGTTTTTTTTTTCCATTGCTTTTTCAAT
Organism: Hofmannophila pseudospretella; assembly: GCA_947369225.1. Taxonomy (NCBI): domain Eukaryota; kingdom Metazoa; phylum Arthropoda; class Insecta; order Lepidoptera; family Oecophoridae; genus Hofmannophila; species Hofmannophila pseudospretella. The sequence continues at coordinate 6,810,168 of OX376330.1, read as the reverse complement.
CTATTATGTAAATATTAATAGTTTAATATTTACATAATAGATTGAAAAAGCAATGGACAAAAAACCGAATATCAGAATATTAAACTATTAATATTTACACACTTTGTTGTGACACAGATTCCGTGTGAAACGCCACTTTTGTTGTTATACTGGTCCAGCGCCACGGGTGGTGAAATTTTGAACTAAAATGCCTAAGCAGCGGTACATGGCTCGCCCGTTTACAAAACGGCGACGCCTCAATCAGCCGCATTGGAGAACGCGAAGCGCCATTACAATGCGGTGTATTGTTGTTTAGCCGTATTACAATCCGGTTGAACGCCAGTTAGCCGTTTTACAGAACGGCGCCAATTTGTAAACGGGCTAGGCATTATATAATCCGGCGGATTAGGTATTCATTTCGGCTGCGACATATACACACTAAAGAAATGCTTACCAGTCGAACACATTGTCCAAATCTCCAGTATGCGGCATGGTCTCCAGGACGTTGGCCGCGTTACCTAACTGCATTGCGCGGCTGAGTTTCTGTGCGAGGTACAGTCGACTACAGGTAAACCTACCCAAAACGTCAGAAATTGTGAATCTGAAGTACACTATAATATATAATGTAGGCATTAGGTTTATATTTAATCGAAGGTTTTTGACAGATAACATACTTTAGCTAGTGGATGACTAGTACGTGCCAGTTGAGGTCTCCGGAGGCGAGGACCAACCTGGACAGATCATGCACTAATAATAAAATTGTCTGTTTTTATCATGTAACGGTTTTGTTACTTTGTAATTCACGAACTTTATGGGCTGACTGTTAATGTTTTCATTGGGGGTAGCATACATATATAAAGTTTTTAGGGTTCCTTACTCGAAGGGAAAAACGGAGAGAAAGAACGTAGGAATAGTTTTTGATCTAAGAACTTAATTCAAATAATGATGATCGGATAGCTCCGCCAGTTAGAAACAGAAGAAATCGTAATCAGTGCTACTATTGTTTTACTGAGAAAAATGTTATGTCATGTGTAACCAAAGCTTTGTCTACCATAGTTTTCGTTGACAACTATTGTAAAATGTAATCAAAGCCACTTTTACATATAGTAAACCACTTTTGCTAATTCCAAATGCACTTTTCTAATAACTTGACAAATATATTTCTAAAAAATAAATATCAGAAGTGATTTGGTCATCCTTTTTTTGTCAATAGCAAGTAATAGAATAGGCCTATGAACCTATGATCACGCAAACCTTCCTTTTCCTTAATCGAGTTCCTAGACGTATTGTATTGTATCCGGATATTGGCAACAACCGGCTCCATCGATCGAGATGTAATCTCGACTAACTTCAGGTGCACTGCAACCGTAAGAGAGCGGTAAGTAAATAGAGGCTCGCAATGAATCACCCTAACAGTTTTCCGATAAGGAGTGGGCTCTCGGCCTCTCGTTGGTCCGATATAGTTGGTGAGCCCTGTTTTATTGTGCCACTATTTTCACTCTATCGCCTGTGAACGCAGCTCGGGCGGAAACTGAGATAAAGTCGCGACCTCCGCGTAATATACAGCCCCCTGTATGTAGAAGCGGTGTACTGAACTCGGACTACGTACTAAGTTTACTTGCTCGGAGTTGTTTCGCCATCAGAGTTGTGCATGCAAGCTATGGTCGGTCGGCATTGTGGCCTCCTTTGAAATATACGGACGCCCTGTTCAGTGTGTTCAAAATTTACATGTAATGAATGAATAGTAACTTGGGAAATGAATTAATTACCAATCACAATCGTTACGTAATGTAACGAAATGGGTAAGTTGGAAAGTGAAATATCACGTTTATTAATACGGTTTGAAAAATTTCATAAAATGCGCGAGTACTAAAAATCTACATATATAAGGTTATCGATAACTACATTCATAAGTAGGGTGGCTCGGTTATCTAGCTCACGAGTGTGGAAAATTATTCCATAATAATTATTTCTTATTCATTATTTAATTATTCAAATCTCATCTTCTGATATTTCTTACATTGTTTTTGTCATATGTACCTATATGGTCAATTAATAAAGGATTTTCTTTTTCTATTCAATACATTTAGTTTGCTTAAACATATTTTTTTAGTAATATAGTCAGCGAACAGCTTGCATTATCCTTAAACACCGTACCTTATATGATATAAGTAACGGTGTTTAAGGATAATGCAAGCTGTTCGCTAACTAATCAGAAAGATGCGCTAACATCGACGCTACTATGCCTACTGCGGTTCGCGTTACGACGATCGAATAACTCCGCTAATTCCATAATAGATTTAAGTATTTATATTTTATTGTCAACTTTACTGTAAACAGGTAATAATACGATCGATTCGTTACTGGCGCACAATCCCTGTGGCTTATGCCAGTATTATGTTTTACGATAAAATTAGTTTTTTATTTAAATAAAGGAAAAAAAACCTATATTACTAAAAAAATGTTACTACTGTTAGCATCGATTCATTCGTCGCTGGGTCATGGCAAAGTTCGGACGTGTGTTTGCCTATTTAAAAAAAAATATTGTACTTACAATCGGAAGCCATTAAAGCATTATTATATCGAAGGCAGTGTTTCATTGAAGAAATGACAATACTACTAATATCTGAAGCTTAATTTCTGCTCTATCGGCTACGACCGTTCTCATACACTTATCGAATACTTTCGGCTGCTTGTATATAAAATAAAATTAAATAAAATTTGACTGATTCCTTATCCTCTAACATCTGGATTTAATGCACAATAAAAGAGAAACAGAATATAATAAAAACCATAGCCGGAAATCCGAATATTTTCCGATTGAATACGCTTACTTGTGCCACACAAAGAAGTCACGAGGGCATTGGTAAATTTTATTTGTATGGAAGCGAGATCGGGGCGGAAACTGAGGAGGGTAAGTGCCCCATACTCACACCCCACGTTGTCAGAGTAACAAGGGTAAATGCACGCCGAACATCGCTTCCGATTTGCAAGACACTGCTTAGATTATGTGAAACGTGACTTCAAAGCTGACATTTAAGTTTTCCTCATATAAATAGATAGAGCTATTTATGCCCTAAACCCTATACATTAGCTGAATATCTGTAGAGTATCTGATACACTATTCAGCATTTTGAATTTGGGACGTGTTTACTTACTAGATAGACTTACTGATTTATGAGTAGTGTATTATTGTGGTGAAATCATGAAATATATCATTACAGTGGGTGGGTACTCAAAAACAATGACCAATAATTAATTCATTGATAGTTTTCTTCTAAGTCGTGTTCCTCATTGCTGAGGCTCGTGATTTTTCTCATGATTAATCACATAGAACGACTGTCTTGGCAGATTTAATGGGATGGTTTGCCGTTGCCTTCCACATTTCACATACTAGTTATCTCAGTGTGCAGGTTACCTCTCGATGTTTTCATTCACCGTCAGAACAGTTGGTAAATGTACGTAAATCTTTTTATAAAACCGAAAACTCATTGGTACATGACATTGCATTGTTTCGAACCCGGACCTCCCGCATGAGAGCCACGACGCCACCGACGCTCCAAAAACCGAGTCCGAACTCGAACCGACGCTCCGCTTATTAAAGTTACACAGTGTTAAATATCTTAGAAAAGATTTTACCTGTTAAAATCAAATATGTACTCTGTGGTAGAATAAATAAGAGTTACTAATTTGTTAAAAATAAATATATTATTTCAAAAACTTTTCTGGGAAAACAGATTCGCAGTTAGAAACATGTAATAGAGTGAAGCACTCTTTAATTAATATACGCCATAAAAGTAACGTTTTATATTGTTGGTTGGTTGTGAGGAAGACGTAATTTCATACAAGAAACAAAAATGGAAGAGGCACAGGGACGCTGTGCCGCAAACTTTATGTGTGAAAACATCTTGGCTAATTTTAACCTCCTTCCTCATCTCTCCTGATTATTTTAGCCAAACACATTTGATTCCAAAACGAGCTTTATATATCGATGTTTTCAACGATACTATTTGTTTTTACATATCTTTAAAATTTACATAGTTATTAGCTTTTGAAAGAAGATATAAAAGTGTGACACTCTATGCGCGACCGACTCCCATACTTAACGAGTTATAAGATCTTTTTACATCAACACAAACGGTCTCATAGATACCAACCAATATAACTTTACTGTTCTGATACATTTCATGATTTGACCACGATTGACTACGAGTTGCACGTCATTGCGTGCTTGGGCCTTCTCGTTTTTATGTTAGTATACTTGTATGGTATACTCTATGGCGATTGGTAAATCGCAAGTCACAAATATGTATGAGTGCCAATTTTATGTTTCATTTAATGTTCCATAAATATTAACTCCCTGTCTAAGAATAGTATATGTCTGTAGTATCCTTGCAGTGTTACAATAAAATACTACAGAGAAGTCATGAAGTAATAAAGAAGTAAACGCTCAATAAAACAAATATACACACGAAGAAGTCTGCAAAAACCGTAAAACCGCTATTAAGCAACAAAGTATGGCGCACACTTGGGTTTAAAGAGTGGAAAACTTTTATGTCACGTCTCTCATTCGAAGTAGTGACTGTGTGTATCTGCGTCTGGGATATATATGTCTGAGTCGAGGACGTGAAATAATAAACTGCGTCGTGCCACTCTTATGCGAGGACTTGTTTTTTTTACATAAATATAAAAGTTTTGTAATAAAAACTCGTTTACAACACCTACAAATAGTGTCCGACCGAAGCTTCGGCTTCGGCTTCGGCTTTGGCCACCTTCGGCCAAACCTTCGGCTTCGGCCAAAATGGGCCGAAGTTTTGGCTGAAGTCGAAGGTTCCTAACAAACGACGAATTCGAACGAACTTTTACGAATGAGCGGAGAACATTATTTCGAAATGTTATTATTTTTCACAAATCGCAAGGTAATTTTGATTACCACTAGATCAACTTCTAGAGAAGATTAAAATTACCTTTCTATATTATTTATACAGTCGATATAAATTTAAAGTTTTAAAATCAAATCATTTAAATTAGCTTGTATGAAATCTTGAACAAAATTCTTAGAGCTTTTAAACCTTGTGCCGATAGCCGAATAATCGGCTTCGGCCAGAAATCGACCTTCGGTCGGACACTACCTACAAACTTAAATCGACTTACCTACTCGTATATCCATTCTATGTGTGTATGTATTGACGTCGTAAGCGACTTTGTTTTGTTCCGGTATCGGGAATAACCCAAAAACTACTAAACTGATTTTTACTCTTGGATAGCTTATTAATTTAGGCACAAATACGATATTTTATCACTGAAATGCATAATATTATTATCATTGCACTATGACAACAAGGATATAAGGTCTAAACTATGCGAATGCAGTCGCCTTTAGCACCTGTAGCGATTTTGAAATTTTCTAAAATAAATAATTCTACAAATTACGATAAGAATTCACGCCTTCATACAACAGCGATTTTGAAACGGAATCAGACCTAATTCATAGAAATCTAGAATATAATAAAATATTTTTTTATGGGTTCTGTCCGATTCCGTTTTAAAAACGTTTCAGTGTGTTAAAGTCGTCAAGCCGCCACATAATATAATTTGTAGATACATACCCATTAAGTTACACTAAAGGACCATATCCGAAATGAATATGTCAGGGGTAGCTTCAAGGTGAGACCGATTGTGGACAAAATGGCAGAGACTCGCCTAAGATGGTATGGCCACGTGATGCGCCGACCTGACGATTATGTCGTGAAGCCTTTCCATCGCAACCACTAAAAGGGGAAGAGGTAGGCCGCGTGCTACCTGGCTAACGACTGTCAAACGTGACATGAACACCATGGACCTAACTGAGGATGACGTGTACAATCGAGGAGAATGGCGCCTTAAGATTAGGAAAGCCGACCCCGTCTAACCGGGATATGGCGAGGACAAAGAAGAAGATACATACCCATTAAAATAAAAGTATATCACTTATAGCATCCTGAGTCGGTTCCCGTCACAGATACATCAGAGCGGTACCTACGTGGAACTTGCACTTTATTTTACGGCAATTTATTTCGGAGCGACTGCGGCTCAGAGGAATTGCATTAGGCAAATACGTCCTGCCTAATTCTACCTAAGTCTGAGGTCGCTGCGACTCCATTTTGCAATGCAAGTGACGTGGGATTTAGGAAAATCAACGTTGACGGTGCATTTTATAAGTATTACCAAATATCATTACTATTAACCACTGAAATCGGACTAGTATCGCCCTCTCATAATTATTAGTTTGTAACTGTTATGTGTGCATACCGCAATAAATCTATTTCTTTCTTTCTTTCCCCTAGAATGATGATGTGAGCACTGGACAGCGAGCCAACTCGCGGACACACATAAGGTGAATTTCAAAGTCTTCACTATTTAGGTAGGTACCTTTATTAATATATTTTTTTGATATATTTTTTTGGAGTTGAGATGTCTATGGGCTACGGGTAACCACTTACCTTTAGGTGGTCCGTTTGCTTGTGTGCTACGCCGTAGCCAAGCGCTACGAGCGTATAGCGTGATAAACAAATACCACGTTACGTAGGTTTTCGGTGATGAATAAAACGAAACGTTTTTTACCCACACGATAAATAAGAGTAAGTAAAGATTTTAATTGGAATATGCAAAGTGTTGCAATTTATTGCTAAAGAATGTAACAAATCAGCTATTTACATAGAGACGGTGTGCCCGAGCGTTGCATTGCACAACGACCCCAACGTATTTACATTTAAATGCATTTGCACGAGCACTTAGTGGTTATTGCTAATTTCCGAAATGAGTTTACAAATGCATACAAATGAATTTATGATTGATGGCTTTAAATAATGTTATTTATTAATGTATAACTTACATGAAGTTTTATTGCGAATTTTGAAATTTATGGATTCTGTATAAACAAATAAATAAACATGCAGATATGCATACCGATTTGCAAATGCAACTTTGAATTAATCTCCATACTGTCAACTTCAAAAAATCCATTACCTCGGTCGCATCCCAGCAAATGGATACACAAACACGCGCGTGGTAAGTGGCATCCTTGCATTCCTGTATTCTTGTGTGTGTGTGAATTCTTGAGGAGATTTCTTGCATAGTACAAGAAGAACAGAAAACCGTTTTCACCTGAGTTCTTGTGTTAACATATTATATGTACACTCGTGCGCGTATTGAAGGCAAACATATATCATAATCCGAGACCATTGTTCGTAACTTGCTGTGATATGACATTAAAGAGTGAAAGTCATTAAAAGTAGAGTATGTCGTCAATATTCAATATTTTTTAAGAGTATTTACTAAAATCGTATGGAAAGAGCGTCGGTGGCACAGTGGCTAGGACACGGAACTCCAATGCGGGAGGTCCGGGTTCGAAACTATGTAGTGCCATGTACTTCGAGATTTTCGTATTTTTCGATGACTTACGTACATTTACCGACTGCTCTAACGGTGATGGAAAACATCATGAGGAAACCTGCACACTGACCAGTGTGTAAAATGGGGTAGGCACAAAAGATCCTCAAGGGTCGAAGTGCCGCTGGGTTAATGTCGGCCTCATATCATAACATAAGATAAGAAAATCGTATGGAAATGTCATTACGATTTGACATGGATGTATGAAAAATTGCATTATATAAATTCTACTCTTTAAAATCAGACTTCATTCTATTATGATTATTTATGATACAATAGATGGAAATTCACGTCATCACTTACGCGCAATCACGTGGTGTAATCGTTTAAGATTTTCTGTAGTTGTGCGTTGCGTAAGCGCACACAAACAATCAGGACATGACCCACAATGAAGATACTCTACTTTTCTTTTTTTACTACTTTTCTTAGCGCATTTTGTGCGACGGCGGAGCGGGCGTAAGTGGCTGCTTTGTCGGTGGTACGGAGCCTGGTTGGATCTCTCATATGGATCCGCATTACCAAAGGAGCGTGAGATTTTGTGCTGTTAAATTTTGCATCGGCATTTCTGTCGGAAAATGGAGGCATTTCAGCTTTTTTACTGTACTTTCTTGTTTCTAGTTGAAGTATGAGCTAAAGTATTGCTGGTGAATTTATATAACTCTGGGTTTGCAAGATCTAGGTGGAATATTAGCAACCTGAAAATATTTTCAGTTGAGTAATAAGGAAATAAGGTAACTCACCTAGAGTTACCTTATTACTCAACTGAAAATATTAACCCGATTTGTATTATTTCATTAAAATCTTCAGACTGAATATTATTAAAAATAATAAGGAAATCCAGTTATTAATAACAGCATAGCGGTCAACCAGGAATGCGGATAGATTAGTATCCTGAAGGCGTCGTCGTTGTATCACTACGAGCACCGATTTCTAATTTTGTTTCAAAACTCTACGATTCGCATCAAATTATTTTTTTATTGTTATTATCAAGTTATTGTTATTTATTGATTTAATTCTAGTGTTTAAAATACAAAAATAACAAAAAATCTTTGTATAATTTTTTGAGATCGTATTAATATTAATAGATAGCGCCATCTATTCGCATACTAGTACGGACTCAATTTCTATGTAAATGGAGAGTAAATGTTATTTTATTTTATCAAAAGATGGCAGTTCTGTGCACAAATGATTGTACGGTAAATAATAATTAGTAATCAAGAGTCCAAAGCCATAAATTCAGAGAAAAAAAACAATTCTTTCGTGGCGTTGATGCTTGAAGTTCTATTCGTCTGCAATCTGAACATAAATGTAACAAATTACATGTGTCAAGTGACAAGTGACAGTTACAGTCTTTGATAACAGTAAAACACATTTATATCCAATGAACTCTACGAACGTTAATAACTCAAGTTTCTAAATTTGTCCAGTAGACCACGCAAAATTAGATGATGATTTCATAAAACGTTACCTCGAACTCCGAATGAGGGTAGCATAAAATTGGGCACGAAATTAAATGGCGACGAGCGGCGACGGTGACCAGCAAATTAACCGGCACGGGGGACTTTCCGTCCCTAATGCAATTTCTCAACTCCCGCATCCTGTACACTACGTGGCTTCATTTTTGTGCGTGTCATCCTTTTTATTTTATGGAATTGACTTCAATTCGGTACAAACACTTCGATAACAATCTACGACAAGAATGTGCATTCTTCGAGTATGAAGTAGATTAAAAAATAAGCGCACGAATTTTAATTGTCTTTCAAAGAAGAAGTAGTATATTCATCTATTTGAATATTTTTTTAGACTCGAAGGGCTTGTGGAAATATTTTCTCAAACTAGTGTTCAATCAATTATAAGCTTGTTTAGTTTTAATCTTCGCTTAACAATTAAGGACGAATTTTTGGTACGAGTCCGGAATAAATCACGTGTAGTAGTGATTTTAATATAATGCGAGATGCGACTTACGTCAATGTGGGTAACAAGGCCATGTACGTCTAAGCAAATTTGCACACTTTGATCCACCAAATGCATAGCACGGTAAAGAAGCTTATGATGTGCAGCCAGGGTGACCCACATTCATAAATCATATCGAGACTCGACATTAAAACTTTGAGATATTTTTTTGTGAGTTCGTGTTAAGAGCATGTTAACTATGCTAAATTCAGGCTTCCTTAGTTTATGAATACTCATACCATTTATTGCTTTTCATGTGTAACAACAGGTCTTAAAAATATATATATTATATGATCATACATGAAACCCTGAGTAGGGCACCGCAATATAAAATAAGAGATTATAATAAATTATAATAGTAATACATGCTAACGGGATAAATTAAATGTCATTATAAGTTATACATAATTGATTTTATAGTTAAGTATTGGTTTTATCATCAAAAAACTCCTGCAGTGAACAGAAACATTTGTTAAGAAGATATAACTGTAATCTTTTATTGAATATCGAGTCTTTTAATTCGATGTCGATGATTTGTGAAATTTTATTATATATTTTTAATTAATTGAATTTAGAAGAGTAAGAATTAATTTTACAACGGTCGCACATACGAGTACCTATGTAAGCACATATTAAGATTAGTTTATGTTAACAATATGACCTGTTTTTAGAGAGCGTTCCATAACCAGTTGAAATAGTTCACGTTGATAACTGTGCTTGTATTCAAAACAAGCAATGGAACGTGTTCAGATGTTAACATGGAGAAATGTTTTTTAGGATTTGATTTTAAAGCACAATTTGTAAAAAAAAAATTAAAAGAAAAAGGTTGAAAAATGTTTCTGATTCAACTATTTGAATTTGAGACCTAGGTATACTTACTTATAACGGGACAAAAATAGAATCATGCAAGTTTATTTGCAGAACTGTTAAGAATAAGAATAATATTTATGGTAACCAAAAACCTAAAACCTACTGTACCTTGTATACCTGTTAAGTAACATGATTATTTATAATTATACGAATATTAAATTTAATTAGTTAGATTTTAGAGCTCTAAGTAAGATCTGCCATAGAAGTCTGCTTTTTTCGTGAACTACAGCTTACTTAGGTATAGTTTCGACATCTCCTAGTAAACTGGGGACGTTTGGAGACTCTATACATGCACTATGTGAGCAAACAAGACAAGCGCAAAGGGAGAACCCGTTTAGGAGGCATAGCTTTTAATATTTAAACTACTTTGTGAACAGTGGCTTTGATGCATGTCATGTGTTGTTCCAAAGAGACTAATAGGAAAAAATCTGTACTAAAACTGGTTTGTCATATTGCGGAGTTAAATGAAACTATTTTCTTCATTGCAATCTCCATAACGCTTATAAAAGTTCCAGTGGCGCCCTCGCCTCACCAGGCAAGGGCGCCACTGGAACTTTTATAAGCGTTATGGAGATTACAATGAAGAAAATAGTTTAAAATAATAACCCGGTCACCACCGGGTTATTATTTTCCTGGTCAGGTTATACTAGAAATTAGTAAACACTTACCCACATTTATGTAATTGATTCACGGAATGTCATGCACGAGAGATACTAATGGATGGAATAAGAAAATCACTGGCTCTATTCTGTATTTTGTCACTAATGCCAAAAAGGTGAAAAACGGACGAAAAAAGCATGATGAGCATGGAGCAAGTCGCCCTACTTTATCCCTAGTGACAAGATATAGATTAGAGCCAGTGAATCACTGGATGATTTATAGGTAACCTAACCTACCTACGTATGTATCACATCGATTGTAAGATGAACTTAATTTTTAGTTGTTTTTGTTGTATTATCTCAAGACATATACGAATATACCTATATGTTTCTGTATTATTTATCCATGCAAATCAAAGTTTTATTCTCAAGAGATGTACTGGCATTGATTTTCTTTATTTTACCCGTCGGGAGCTAGAAGTCTGTATGGCAATCGTGACTGGACTGCCAGGAGGAGGGGACGATATTCATATTTTCAGGCACTATCGACGACAAAATGTGAACTAGACTGTACACTTTGCAAGTGTATGGACATTACATCTATGCATGTAGGTAATTTTGAATTATTATAAGTATATTTGTATTCCTTTCGACGCAGAACGCCAAAAACGCAAATCGCAAAAAACGAAAATTTGTACGCAAAAAGCCAAATTCGCAAAATGCCAAATACGCGAAATGCCAAATACGCATAATGCCAAAAGTAATATACGCGAAATGCCAAATACGCATAATGCCAAAAGCCATTGCATGAAAAGTAGTAGCTTGTTTTGTGCCATGGTGTGACCAATGTCTAAAATCTATTTTAGTCGCATAGTGAACTCTCGCACACCGAATGCTCGCTAACCAAACTCCGCATAACGAATGCTCCCCGTGTCTGCGAGTACCGTCCTTTACGGAAATCGCTATGAAAAAATTTGTTCACATTAAATTTCGCAAAATAGCATACTCTATCTTAATATATTCCTGATCGATCCCCACATATTTTTGCCAGTCATTTTTAAAACCATAGTTTCAAATGTATAATTGTTTTTTTCAAGGCAAAGGGAACTGACCATACAGCCATGTCTGATGTAAACAACTCTTTCAAGTCTTCATTAAAATACTGGTGTGACACATTTCAATGCTGTCTGGGAGAATCTCTAACGCTTCTGCACCATCCGAACCAAAGAAGAAGGCGTCCCGGACGCAGTATGTCTCTTCAAAATCCAGCCAAGTACGGATCGGGCTGCAGCGTTTATTTGACTTTACTTCACTGTCCCACACATTATTCATCTTGTCGAAGTTCTTCGTGCAAGAAACACCATTCTTACTAGAAAAGCACTACTGTAAAACAATTTGCAAGACAAAACGAAACAAAGCTGACGTGGATGCCACAAAAGCGCGGGAGAAACTCTTCAAATGTATAAATAACCTTAACATTCGCCACTTAAGTAACAATAAGAAAAAGAAAAGCCATTATTGAAAAATAAACGATTTTTCTTTTTTGTGGCGATTAAAAAAGTTTATCACGTGGCCAGTGGTTTATAACAACATGCACATGCACAATGTAAAATAATTCATAAAGAAAACAGTAGTAACTTTTGCACGTCGTCGTAGTCAGAATCTTCGCAAAATAAGCTATTTACGTTACGTAGAAGTTGAAACAAAGCAGTGACATAATAGCTGCAACTGTTTACAACTCCAGTACTCGTGTATAATAGAGCACCTTTACACCCCACTTAGCGTTAACACGTTGCTCGCGGGAGCTCTACGTGAACGGGGCATGCCATGCAAGCGAGCTGTTGGCATGCATTTTACTTGTCATGTCATTTTCATTACAGCGAGTCGAGTGAACAGACGAGTAAAGGCAATCGCCCATTGTAACGACTCGACGCGAACCCGACACGAACTCAACTCTGAGCAAAGCATTAAGAGTGTGGTCTGCGCGTGGAAAATCGTGAAATGTTCTCCCGCCATAAAATAAAAATAAAGTAACATTAATAAATGAAATTTTATATTCCTTATCGGATAGTCAATTTGAATGTTTACATAATATATAACATAACAATCGAAATTTCACGATTTTTCACGCCCAGACCATACTCTTTAAATGTGAGCTTTATATCGTATTACATACAGTATGTTTTCAAAATTCAAGTGAAGTAGTTGTCGACGAATGGTCTACGCGTTGACAACTCATCGACGAAACCTTCTACTTTTGAACATTCAAAACCTACTGTATGTAATACGATATAATGCTCACATTTCAATGCTGTGCTCTGAGTTGAGTTCGTGCCGGGTTCGCGTCGAGTTGGTATAATATGCGATGGCCATAAGAATGGGCATGGACTGGATGGACTTACGAGGCGTCCTGTCAGCTGTTTGTTACTGGTTACTGTTACGCTACAATAACATGTTAGTAAACTTACAACGATGTGTTTTCCTCAGTTCGTCTTTGGAGCTAGCTTTGTTATGTTTCAGGTATATTACTTGCTAATACGGTATTAACTTTTTATTGCATCAATCAACTTACATGGACACACTAAAGAAGGATCTAAAATTAGTTTTTCGATATCTCAACTAACATCAGAGATATTAATGATTAAAGTTAGTATTGGACAGATGCTCTGTTCCTTTCTAGCAAATCAGTCCTTTATATGCAGCCAGGGCCTGCTTGTATGGCGTTAGAGAACAGTTACGTCATAAAACTTATTGCCGTTTATTTCTGCAGTTCTGATTTTTGATTGCCTGTTTTATGTTATTGTATTTTTCAACGAATTTTAATTCTGTTTCCACATTTGACCATTAATTTATGACCATTTCTTAATTTTAAAGAAATACTTTTAATATTTGATACTTGGAAACTACTCTATTGTAAGAACCGTGACCTAAATCTAACTTAAGTATTTAATTGTACTTCTGCTCTCCATAAAGAATAATAAGGCCTGGACTACACGCGTCTGGTTCCAGTCCCGGTACGGTTCGCTGCAACCTGCGTTCCGCCCTCCCCCACTTGAAGTCAGAGCATCGTGATTGGATGCAGTGAACCGAACCGGGGCAGGAACCAGACGCGTGTAGTCCAGGTTAAATAAATAAATATAAATTAAGATTTTACTAATTATCGGAATACGACCTCGTATTTTGGTTGTCCAGAACTGAAATGAAATTTACAAACATTAACGTTGATTATTCTCTGTAGGCAGTAGTTATGGCCACAACTGTTTAATTTCGGTACACCCATCTCGTTCATTATATTTTATTTATTTCAAGAGTATTAAATTTATATACATACTCGTACATATTTCAAGAGTAGAAATAAAAATAAACGAAAAGTGATAATGACAATAAAAATGTAGAGCCATATTTATACGAATCTCTATCTCATATTAAAATTTATTCTGGACATGTTTACACAATAAAGCACTCAGTGCATCTGCAGATAATAGCTGCATCCGCCGAATAGATTGACGTCTGCATGCGAGGCAGCCGACACGTAGCCAGAGGGGTGGTGTGGGGGTCTCCACTCCCATCTTCTCTCTAACGTTCCTAGACGTGATTAGACGTCCATTTAATAATTATTAGGTAAGACCGGTTAGACTATTTGGTGGCATTCGATCATTGAAATACTACAACATTTACCGTCTGTACGGTTCACACACGTACACTTTTATATTGCTTAGTCGACAACCTACTTTAGCCCGCGAGTCGTGTAACTAATTTTAAACATTTTACTTAGAGTGCAGTAAGTACTGACAGAGAGAAGTCGCCACCGAGAACAATTGTTATAATTATTATTTCATTATACGTTTTACATTACTTTAAAGTGATCTTTCCCTGCTGCGCTCTCAACAACTAACTTGAACTACCACTACAACATCTGTTGTAATGTACAAAACTGTACACCGTCTGTTGCACGAAACATTCTTGTTACGGTTTCAATACTCGTAAATGACATGCTATCCCTTTCTACACCATAGCTTTTAGCTAGATATGCGATGAGATTTAAGAAGCCTTAACATTAAGAACGTTTATTGCAACTCACGATTAAACTTAAAACACGAGTAAACTTTTGTGCGAATGAACCCCAAACTCTATTTGTATTACTCCAACGTATTCATCTGTTCATCCGCCTGTCACATGCTTCTAGTTAAAAAAAACAGAATAAGATGCAGTCTTCAAAATTTCACATAATTTCACATATATTTCCCTTGATCCAAATCTGAATATCGACTTTATACTCATACTCATACCATTTATTGCTTTTCATGTGTTACAATTGGTCTTAAAAATGTATATTAACTGGTCATACATGAAACCCTGAGTAGGGCACCGCAACATTAAATAAAAGATTATAATATATTATAATAGTAATAAATGCTAACGAGATAAATTGAATTAAATGTCATTATAAGTTATACATAATTCATTTTATAATTATGTAGTTATGCAAGTATAGTCAATTTTTTTGTGAAGTAGGTTCTTGTAGCTTCATGTGTCTTCCACTGTACATAATTAGTTTCGGGTAGATAGTTAAGTAAGTAAACATAAATCAATTTTTAAACTTAACCTGAAAGCCGAATACTTTTAATACATGTCATAGCTAATCCAGCGCCTAACTTACAAAATCCCATTTTTACTTTAAAATCAACGAAGCGTGTTATTGATTCCATCAGTTAAGGCGGATATCCTCGGAAAAGTTGATCCTAAATGGGGTCGGGCTCGTAATCTCCAGGCTTCCAGGGATCTAACCGGCGTCAACAAGTTATTATTAATAAGAAGCCGGTTCATTATACCGGCGTGCCCCTGCTGTCTCCGCCCCACTATGATTTATGGGGCATTTAACTTTTATGGTGGTGCTAAGTGGCCCGCCGACTTTCATGAGAGAAACCGAGGAAACTCATCTTGGATAATGTAAGCTGAAAAGTTAAACAAATTGTCCTTTCTGGCCCGCGTCCTCGTAAAAACCTTCGCGGTTCTGAGTTTTAGTGGAAGGGCTACCTAAGTACCGAGTATGTGATAAAGGTTCAATGAAAGCTGTAAAGTGGGATACGATGTCAGGAAACTAAAGAAATATGACTATTAAGAAACTTGATTAGGATGTTTTACGAGTAACATAATTCACCTACAACATTTTATTTAAAGATGGATGTAAGTATTTTCATCTTACAATCACAGAGGTGGGGATATGTAAAATACATTAATAATACTTAAGTGCTTATTACACTTAACTGAATTCGGTATTTGACAAAAAAAAATTAATTCCATCAATCAACATGGACATCCTGAAAAGGATCTAAAATTCGTTTTTAGATATCTCAATTAACATCAGAGATAATAATGATTTAAGTTAGTACTGGAGAGATGCTCTGTCCCTTTTTAGCAAAACAGTTCTTTATATGTAGCCAGGATCCGAGTTGTATGGCGCTACAACATAGTGACGTCATAATGTAATATTACTGTAAATTTCTATCGTCTGATTTTTGATTCCATGTAGCTATTTTATTTTTCAACGAATTTTAATTCTGTTTTTACATTTGACCATCAATTTATGTCTATTTCTTAATTTTTAAGAAATGCATTTAATATTTGTTACTTGGAAACTATCGAATTCTTTTGGACTCTATTCAGTCACGTGTGACTGCAATACGCGTGAAAACTTTCGAGCGTGCTATTTTTCGCTTATGATTGTATCATTAGGTTTGCTCTCTTACTTCCTGTCTAATTAGTCTTTCTACGCAGTTATACGTTTATTCACGTAAGTTTTCAAAGTAAATAAGACTGCAACAAATGCAACTCGACAACATCCCATTCTCTGAAGTGCAGTAAACAAACGAGCAAGCAGGATAACGTAACAAAAACGAGCCCAATTAGCTAACGTCTAGCTCAAAGTTGGCTTTAGTAATCCAATCAACACTCGTACAACATCCTCGGAAATCTCGGAAGTCAGTATGCATACAAAAGTTGGACTCTCACTCTGAAATGTCATACGCAAATGGAGGCGGCAAATCACAAAGCTTTGAAACTGGCCAGCTTTGAATTACAGGGTGGAGAGCATACTTGAAGATCCGAAAGCCTTTTACGGTTCACTATGATAGGGACTGCTCGTTATAAAATTCTGAAATAGTATTTTCTGCAACTGATACGTAATTACAGCCATTGTAAAACTCGTTTTTTCTATTTTGCCTAAAAAACTCCGTCTACAATGGCTGTAATTACGTGTATTTGCATAGGAGTACAATACTTTTTCTACGACCATGAAATACCTAAAACACAAACTATTGTGAAGCGTCCAACACGCCATGACAGCTCATCAACACTCCATCGACAACAGTGCGTAGTCCAAGTTGTCGTCTCGTGTCGTCGGCATTACAATAAATTTAAAAATAATAATTTATGAGACCATTTTTTTCATAAAGTACAAATTTTGTATCAAATATTCATGAAACTATAAAAAAAATTACTTTATACTTAATTGAGTTGACGGTATCGTAATGTAGGTTCGCGGTGTCGTAATGTTATATTACGACATAACGACCCTTAGGAATGAAGTAGTTTGTGTTGCTGATTGTGGTTACATATTGTACAAATTACCAAATGGGAGTAGAAAAAGTAATCCCATTAAAAACATTTCTGTAAAAAGAGGCCAAGTCTCGTGTTGGCCGTTTGGCCATAAAAAGTAGTGATATCTCATGTATAGCCAAGTCTCTGGTGTTACGGTATTTATAGAAATTTCAAACAAACAATTTTGCCGTTTTTCTCGAAAATTTAATAAGTAAAAAAAATAAATTTTTCCCTATCGTATTTGTTATAATATAACCTATTGTTGAAGACATTCTCTTAAAATATATTTTATTTTCTAGCAAACAAAAAATTTTACGTGCAATAATTGACAAGTAAAAACATAACACAAACGAAAATAATTAAAAATAAAATTAGAGCAATACAACCTGTGTCTTCAACACCTATAGATGACACCCTAGGAATATTTACCGCTAATAAAATAGGACCCTATCTATTGAGTGACATACATACAGACAGACGGACGGACATCGAAGTCTCACCATAAGGGTTCCTGTTTTCTATTTTAGTACGGAACCCTAAAAACTGTCTTTATTGTGGGCGTAGTTCATTCAGACGCTCCTCTGTTGACTATCATGAAATATAAACCTTTTTTGTTTTTCCTTAATGGAATAAAATTACGTCAATTAACGCACTTAGAGCTTATTTTCTTTTCTCTTGCCATTTCACTGAAATTATGAAATATTTGTCCATTTGCAAAAGCTATGGTCAAAATATTTTTTTTAGTAAAGCAAATAAATAACAAACTAAGCATTGCAAAGCAAGGGCATGAAAAGCCGGCTATTGTAATTTTGGAACTCAATTTAAGTTTAATATTAAACTTGAAGTGAATATTGAATGAATTGAGATCGGTTATCTTATTTTCATAATTTCAATTAAGTGGAACAAAAGTTGGAAATTAAATTATTGTTTCTCTCCATTGACTGCTACGTTGATATTTATAGGCTCATAATGAAACTTAGACTTATAGACTTAATAGAATTAAAGAGTCGTGAAATTTACCTGTATATAAATAACGACACATAACAATGTAAAGTGGTTAGTGTGTGTATGTAATCTCCACGACACAGGCAACGCCTAGTGTGGAGGTTATAGTTTAATATTAAATGTTAATTAATAATTTGTAAACGAATAAATTTTTTCAATTTTCAATTTTTCAATATAAATGACGCAAACAGACCAAATTAATTTTAATTTTACTCCCGTCATTTTGTTGAATGATGAACAATCAATGAAAGGGCAATCCAAGTGTACAAATGGAAACCTGAAAGCTGCGATACATTTCAAAAGTCAACATACCACTGCACCTCGCTTTGAATTTGAAACACAGGCTTTCGAAAGGAGCATTTCGCTGAAAAGCACTAGGTGTTATCTTAATCTAGGCGTAGGCGTCAAGACGGCCGACTGCGCGTTTTATACGAGCCGGCCTCATCCGCTGACGTGTGCAAGTGTAAGTAAGGAAGGTAATATTTCCACCCTTTGAGGCCTCTCGACTCAAAGCGACGGTCTGCGTTCCACCTCTCTGCGCCTTAATGCCTCGTTGCTCCCTCTCTGATGTACAGTGATTGTTGATGCTTCAATTAGTAAGAACCCGGTACAAGAGAATGTTCACGGATGCATCAAATGAAAGGACGGTTCAAATGATTCTTTTTAAAGAATACGTAGGTGCACGAGTAGGTGCGACTGTAAAGTCAGCTCACGGAGAAGATTTTTTTATGGCTGCAAATCTGCAGTGATTTAATAACAAGCATTTGTTAGAGGTACAAGTATTTGCGGTGTTTGTTTAGTTTCAGGATGAAACAGAAATATTACAAAAGAACAGAGAAATTGCAAGTGATTTTTCAAATACTATGAAGAATTTTTTAAATGTACGTACTTATAATATGGGAATATTATATACTAAATAATGGGGCCTTTTCTGAAAGATAGTGACTTTGACAGGTCAAAACCACGTCCTATCCTTGTCTTATTTTAGAGATATGAACAGGTCAACGTCACTTTAAGAGCTATCAAATTTATGTTGCCATCATTAATAAGGCTTACTCGTACTATGTGTGTAGGTAAAAGCGTAGAATTAACTTTCTCTCCAAAAAGTATTCGAAAGAAATTGTGAATGCTGCACTTAGATGTAAACGTTTATACTCGTATGCCTATATGATGATGCAAGCGCTGTACCTAAATGTTTGTATTACGAAACTGCGCCCAAACAAACAGCGCACTAGTCTAGTTGAACCAGTGTTGCGACGTCGAGTTGAAAAGGTAAATGAGATGCGACCGGCGGTGGGCGGGGTGTGACCGGCGGGAGGACATTGTTTAAGTCAAACCTGCTTTGTTGTGCTGCAAAGTTCACTTTTAATTTCGGAACGAGCACCGGTTTACGGCGTGTTTACATTGCTTCTTCAGTCTCGATAAAAAAATGTAAGTTCTGATTTCTGAACGTCTTTTGAACAGGTTTCCCAGAAGGATCCGAAGGATAGATAAGTAACATACCCTGCCAGGCATCTGGATTTGGGTGTTCCAGGTGGGCACGATTTTTCTAGAGTGATACGCTCTATGGATAAGATGGCCAGCACAACCGCAACCAACCGACAGATTTACCGTTCTGCTTTCTTTTTCTTCGTTCTTTTCCTTCTGAAGTACGTTACCTGTATTTAACATTATCTGTGGTTCAAAAAACAATACCTATATCGATTTTGTTGTATTGTTATATCTTATAAAAATAAAATAAAAACAAACATAGAAACGCGCGAAAACATAACCCTGCCCTTGCTGTCGCGCAGTTCAGGTAAAAAGAAAGAGGTTTATTCACCCATAAGTGCATGAAGCAATACAAAGTACAATTGCAAAATCCATAACCAAAATTAACACAAGTACGGGAAAAAGGGTCACGGTCAGTCTGCGCCCTGACTACGCCGCCACACTTTAAATGAGTAAATAAATTATAATATTTAGTAGTACTTACTTATAAAAAATTGTAAAGTGATAATGGATTGAAAAGTAATGATAAACTGCAATTTTATGTGCAAGTATACACCTCTCGGAAAGTTACTTGTAGATGCGGATTTTAATATAGGTATATTTTATCTTCCTCTCTGACGTCACACTTTACAAGTGAACATTTTAAGCATTTAATGTGACGTAGGTCTTACCCAGCACACAATGACACCTCGGAAATGACACGGCAGTTGCTTTGAACGCGAGTGTATTGTCCCAACGACTTTCTATGTAGTTATTCTGTACGTAATGTATAGTTTGGATTTTTCATAGTTTTAAATCCTGTAGGGCAGAGCTATAGCGTATATTTTAGAACAATTTGAAATAGAAACTTTTTGGTGTGTTTATATTGTTTACTTGCTACATAGTCTAACAAAACATAATCATAATAATTAAATTTTAACTCAGTGTAACAAAATTACAAAGTAAATGCTAAGATTATGGTGCTACTTTCATTATGGTTAAATATAACAATTTAAAAATGATTCTTATATATTGATTTTCATAAAGTGTCCTCAATATTTCATTTTTGCTTTACTTTGTTTTACGTTAACATTTCCTTTCAAGCCATAGAGAAAACTTAAAGGTAGAAACCATTTTTTGAGAACTGGCAACACAGTGGATCAACGGTCTCACAAAAAAAGCAGCCATATTAGTTTATCAAGGAGGTCAGATTGCAATAGGTGTCTTTCGTCAAAAAAAAATTAAATAGATTTTTAGTGATTTTGAAGGTATGTAACATGGACGTATTAATAGGACCATGGTATGTAATGTAATGTAATAGATACATGTTTTTTATAGATATTGTTTTTCGCTACTTTATGTTATTATTTTTAGTGTTCGTGGTTAATGCATAATTGTTGAAATATGGCATAATTAAGAAATTATAACCTATCAAACTCATAAATTTCATGCTTTTACGTTACTATTGCGTTACTTTTATGCTACTGGTAATATAAATTTTACTTAACGTAACGTAAATCAATTGTAAGGGTTAGTGCAGAATAATAAATCGTAGGTATTTTTTAATATTGCAATTGCTGTAAAAGAAAACTTAACTCATTTTTGATTTATAACACTCTCTCTCTACACTAGATTATACAGAATGTTCACAATTTGAAAGTTTAAATGGCAAAACTTAAAGGAATTGTGCAAAAGTAGACATAGAGATTATTTTTCAATTTTGAACATAACTGATCTTCTGTCTATTGTCTTTGACACTGATCCTATATAAGAGTTTCATTTCCTGGCACCAGTGGACCAGATAACTGATACGACTGATAAGAAATAGGAGATGCAGTGATTCGATGATGATGATTTGATGCCGTATTCTACTCGGAGCTCTCCAGTGGGAAGCGCAAATCTGGTGGACAGTTCCTGCGCTATAAGGACGTGCTGAAGCGGCACCTAATTGCCTGCGACATACCAACTGAGCGGTGGGAAGAGCTCGCGTCACGGAGACCGGAGTGACGTACGCGTGTCAGGAAAAGTGTAGCCCAGTTTGAAGAGGCACGTCTAGTTGATCTTGATACCAAACGCCATATAAGAAAAACCCGCCCAAAGCTTTCCTACCACTTCACGTACAACAGTGCCGGACAACTCTACTGCGATCGCTGTGACCGAGTCTTCAAGAGCAAGTTCGCATTCGCCAGCCACATTCGAGCGCATGCTAGAAACTGAAGGGGGTCACCGTCGTCGGGTTCGACGAAGAGGACTATAATATTAGAGTATACAGGAATTCACAATTTGGATATGTTTGGCCCTTACTACCCTTATTAAACATAATCTACTATTAAACGACACTTTCTGATAGTAGTAGAATAGAAACTACTATGAAATAATTAATGTTCGTCAATAAAATATAGCTAATCAATGCATATTTAATTGTCAATTTATCAAACATATAAATAAATACTGTGTTGTTTTCAGCTTTATGTAGCTTTGTGTAGCCATAGGATACTTTCCTTTAACGTTACCGTCACATAAAAGTTACTACGTTACTCTTACGTTACAAGTAGCAAAATTAACGGCCTTATGAGTATGAATTATAATGATTAGATACACTTAATAGGTCTTTTTTTACAAAATTGTAGCCACGTACTGAAGTCGTCGTAGCTCCTGGAAAATGTAATTAGGTTAGGTAGAAACAGATAGATAGTGTGTTAAATAAATAATCCTGATCTTGACAGCTTTCATCTTGAATACCTGCGGTAAATTTCTTATCAAAATCTAAAAGAAATTAAGGGAATAGGTACTCACCGTTAAATTGGGAAGTCTTTATCGGCGACATCGCGGGCTCAGATTACAAAGCGTTTTAATTTGTTGGAGCAATTTCTTTTCGTGTCATAAAATTTTGCAGTAGAGCCGGGCCACCAACAAAAGAATGACTAATGACTTTACGAAACAAAGTTGAAATTTGCGAGAAACTCCTGTGGAGCACTATGGGGCGCTGTTATCTTATAATTTGTGTTTGGCTTTCCTGTGCTCCTTTTAAGTTGGATCTGGTAACATTCTGTGTCTGATTCGGCTTATACCAGAAATCCCCTGCGGCCAAATCCCCTGCAGGGGATTGTTGGACTTTTTAGCTAGAAATCACCTGTTCGTCGCCCGTTAAGTGCCGCAGGCGATTTTTGGACGAAAGGTCTAGAAATCCCCTTAACAATTATTATATTAATAATTATAACAATTATTTAAACTGTTATATTTTCAAAATCAAATACAAACAACTGATTGGGCAATCACATTCTATTTATTTATACATGTCTAATAAATAACAATGTACATTTTGGAGTGTGGCTGATTTAAATAATTGTTAATTTTCGATATGTTCTTCAACTAAGTACTTACTAATTGATTGCTGATTTTGAAAAAAAAACTAAAACTTACCGATCTTGGTCTCCGATACCAAAGAGCGCCATCGCTAAAACTTACTATTTTTTTATTATTTAATGTTGTATATTTTGACATATTTCAAGCTTTTTATGTTGATTTAATCCAAAAAGTCCACAGGGGATTTCTGGACAAAAAGTCCAAAAATCCCCTGCAAGGGATTTGGCCGCAGGGGATTTCTGGAATAAGCATCGGATTTGACTTCTTAATTGTTGTGGTCACCAAGTACAAGCTTTAGCTTAGTTTAGTAAAGTGCAAAGTAAGACAAATTTAAAAAAAAAACCGATGAGGTTAATACTGCAGCTTCGTGAAATTTAAAGTGTCAAATGGGAGTACTCGATGTCGAGAGACATGCGAGAGATATGCGAGAGACATGCGAGAAACATGCGAGAGACATACGAGAGACATGCGAGAGACATGCGAGAGACATGCGAGAGACATGCGAGAGACATGCGAGAGACATGCGAGAGACATGCGAGAGACACGCGAGAGACATGCGAGAGACAAGACGCAAGCGTCGCCTGATCGAATCCACCGTTTGACCACTCCTAGTACCTACAAGGATTTTAGCTTATTAGTAGTGTGCAAACAATACCAATGTTTTTAAATGGTTTAACATTTATAAAATTAAAAGATTATTAATTGCCATGTTAATTAATTACCTTGGTATTTATAAGTAAGTTATTGTTGTGTAAATAAAATTCTGTTATATGCCTTTTTCCGTATTGATTGCACACCTACTACCTCTTTCTCGAAATCAGGCCGCCTAAATTTACTATTTCCTTTTCTATCTTTTGTATGTTATTTTCTTTTAGTGCAATAAAGTGTATTAACTTTTCATCAGCAGCCTATTCTAGTCCACTGCTGGACATAAGCCTCTCCCAGGGTGCGCCATTGAGCCCGATCTTCGGCTCTTCTCATCCAGTCGCTGCCAGCCACCTTACGCAGATCGTCGCTACCATGGCCGCCACCGTGACCAGGAATAGTGGGGCGGCCGGGAACTGGGGGCCGTTTTCTTTTTGCGCTGTTCATAGGAGGTGATGCCATAATCGCCACGCTAGGCCTGCGGGTTGGCGATCGCAGTAGCCGGGTCGCTTGCCCCGATGACGCTGCTGCCCGTCATCGTGCTTCTGGTATTTTGACCCAGCCATAATTTGAGTGGTTATACCGCCACTAGTCGGTCGCCAGGGACTCGTTCGTTAATCGGCAGGATGCACCACGTGCAGGTGAGTTTGACATTTGGAGGTCTAGATGTTGGTGACCCCCCTTACATCCCTTTTTATTTTACTTTTACTTTACTAAATTGACAGCTTTGCAGCTTACACTTCCACAACAAAAAACAAACTCTTCCTCTCCATTTTATTACACAAGATTACACCACACTGCTTAATTTATTCTCAAAATTTGTCTCATCGTGAAAAATTTGCCGTCGCAATCGCTAACAAAAGAATGACTAATGGCTTTATAAAACAAAGTTACACTGAACGCTAAGAAACTTTAGCTTTCAAGGGCGTGAATTATTATCTCGCAGTTTCCTGGTTTTTTGGGAGCAAGGAAGTTAATTTTGGTATGTTGGTATAAGTATTCCTGATTACATAAGTTTCTGGTGTAATTATATTATTAATTCATTTTTGAGTGCTTCTATGGCTCAGTTTGATCCAGGTTCAGATCCAAAATACCTACTTATACAGTCAATCTGCTTTTTTTAGCTAATGATTAAAATAACAAATAGGGAAGATAATTTTCATCATGACATTTATTACATCTTTAATACAAGGGAACTTTTGTAATAGTTTATTAAGGAATTTATAGAATAGTAGTGGTAGATCCTAATGTGAAGGATCGCCTGGGGTGGTACCACCCTCTTATCTATTTCTGCCGTGAAGCAGAAACGCTTGCATTTCTGTGTTTCGGTATGAAGGGTAAGAGAGCCAGCGTAATTTCCGGCACATGAGGCAATCCATCTTAGTCCTCAAGGTTAGCAGTGCATCAAAAACCCTCCAATATTAATACAGTGAGGTGAGATGTCTATGGGCGACGGTGACCACTTACCATCAGGTGGCCCGTTTGCTCGTCTGCTCTCCTTATTTAATAAATAAATAAATAAAAAAAATTGATATAAGGACTCTCTTTCATACGAAAGGCAAACCGAAATGATCAGGAATTGAGTACTCTTTCTTTAGTAAGAATAAAACCTTTTTTTACGTGAATACTGGCCACTTTGAATCGTTGTGACGTTTACACAATAGAAAAAAATGTTTAAAGAAATTATATAAAGTTAACAAGTCGATAAAGAAAATGGAGATCACGAGTGAAATATTCTGTGCCATAATTTATCACAATTTTCACCGAGGGTTATCTTAAGAAGAATGTCTCGCTGAGCTTGTTTCTCTTTATGATGTTGAAGTACCTAGCCAAACGACAATATATCGCTGGTATGCAGAGTTCTGGCGATGTCGTGCCTCTCTCAGCACAAAAGCGATAACACCTGTAAACATCGTTGCAAAATCTTGTACAAGATAACTGACATGTGAAATACGAGCAGATTCGGGAAACTATAGGTATTTGAATGACTGCAATTCAAACTATTTTGCATAATGAATTGGGTGTCAGAAAGCTAGGTTCCCGCTGGGTACCCCATAATTTGTCCGAAGAGCAAAAGGCGGCTCGTGTTAATTGGTGCCGGTCTACTCTGCAACGCTTCAACGAAAGGAAGTCAAATGCCGTTTATAACATCGTCTCAGGTGACGAATAATGGATTTATTCATATGAGTCTGAAAGAAAAAAACAATCGGCAGTTTGGATCTTCGAAGACGAGGTTGTGCGTTCCCGCAGCGTGTTGAAGAAAATGGTCGCTTCGTTTGTCTCGAAAAAAGGACATGTTGCAACAATTCCATTACGGAAATGCAGAACGGTTACCGCTCATTGGTACACCACGGTTTGTTTGCCAGAAATGATGGCCGAACTCCGTAGAGGCAACCCGAAACGTCGCGTCGTCTTACATCATGATAATGCGTGCTCCCATACCGCTCGGAAGACAATCGATTTTTTGAAGCAGGAAAACATTGAGTTGATGAGACATCCACCGTACAGTCCTGACCTGAGCCCTAACGATTTCTTCACATTCAGAATGAAGGATTTATTACATGGTCAGCGGTTTGAAGAGAAGCAGTAGAAGCTTTCAAATCGGCCATTTTGTCAACGTCTACTTCAGACTGGAATTACTGTTTTAATGATTGGTTTGAAAGAATGCAAAAGTGCATTAATTGCAACGGAGAATACTTCGAAAAACAATGAAAAATAATTTAGTTACCTATATTCTGAATGTTGTTTTTTTATTCCCGATCATTTCGGTTTACCCCTCGATAAATCAATGTACTACGCAAAAAAAAATCGCAAAATATTTCTACTCCCCATACATTTAGTACCAATCAGTTGATCGATCGATTTGAATAAGGAGCCAATTTTTTTTGGCTTAAGTAATAAGGTCAAAAGTTGTTCAGTTCGGCTTACAAGGGGGTTTTTGTTACACCTATATATAGTAGGTATAATTATGTTATATTCCTGAATTTAATGGTTTTGTGCCTTATTTTCCAGATGCGTTTTGTATTTAAATGGCATAGTAAATGGTGATGTAAATAAATAAGTAGTTCGAGTCTTGTTTATATGTGCCACAGAACTTGTAGATAGAACTAAATATAGAGAAATGGGAATAAATTGTGGTTCTAAGTTTGGGGATAAGCCTGTGTCAATTACGTATTGAGAAGGGTCTCCTTGCTACGACAAATTGAATGGACTAAGACGCTCGGGCTCCGACTGACTGGCAATTTTTACCACTAAGGGTGCGGACTAGCAGCTTATGTGACGGTATATATTTTAATACCGGGAATGGGATGGCAGATTCTAATAGCCTTAGGGAACAGGAGTAAGGGGAAAGCCGGAATCCCACCGATCTGTATTTAGAAGTTACAATTTCGGAACAAATCAATAGTGTCGTTGTAGTTTCATAGCATTGGCGGTCTAACTATACTCTTATCACCTGGCGTTGGTTATTTGGCTACCGTAAAAATAAAGCCAATTGACTTTCGCCAAATTAGTAAGTAAGTAATATGTTTATTTCACACACAGCAATGACCGAAACAATTAGACTCTAATATACATATATACTATAACCAGTGTGTATTGACTAGAAAGGTAAAGGTACCTAAGTATTTCGTTTGTTTGGCACGGTTATCAAACAGCTAACTTTGTAACATTCCCCATCAAGACGTTCTTTACTTTACCATCAAGATGGATGTTAGAGAGCTGCAGAAACCTACCTCAATCGTTGTTCAACTAACTGCTGAATTTGATCGATTTCATTTAAAATTGATAGGTCAGTATTACTCACTGAGCCATCGGAACTTTATAATTAATGGTCCGTTTTGGGTGCGATGCTATTAGATCCACAGATACACTAAATACTCGTATATAAATGCCAGAAGAGAAGCTTTACTAGCATACGAACACAAATTCTCTCACAGACTCGCACACTGTTACACTGAAAGAAATTTCCGGCTCAACCTTCTGATTTTTTCCTTCTAGACGCCTTACCTACCGAAGAAAAATCGATTCCAACTGTTTTTTACCAACCAAACTTGAAGAAAACCCATTTCCCACTGAAATACGGAAGGTATCCACCATTTCCTACCAAATTATCCTTCCAAATTTCATTTGGTAGGTAAAAAACCGGAAGGAAAATCCTTCTAATTTGTTAGGTAATGAAACCGGACGGTATTTCCAGAAGGAATCCAATTTTACCTACCGAATGACCATCCAACTCTAATGGAAATACTAGTAGGTAATTTGTGATCGATCACCTACCAAATCTCAGACCAACCAATTTAGTAGGACGTCATTTACCTTCCGAATTGACCATCCAACTCTGATGGAAAAGTTAGTGGGTAACTTGTGACCTATTACCTACCAAATTTTAAGCCAACCAATTTAGTCGGAATTACGACATACCTTCCAAATTGAAAGGTAGTTTAACTGGTGGGTAACTCGTGATCAAAATCACCTACTGATTTAGTCGGAATTGGTGACATACCTACAATACTGAAAGGTAATAACGACGGTAGGAAACTCGTCTCAAACATCCGTCTAAATTCAGTAGTAAGTTACCCACCAATTTTGTCGGAATTAATGAAATACCTTTCAAATTGAAAGGTAGTGAAGCTAGTAGGTAACTCGTGATCGAATTCCATCTAGTTCAGTAGTAAGTCACCCACCAATTTAGTCGGAATTACTGAAATACCTTTCAAATTGAAAGGTAGTAAAGCTAGTAGGTAACTCGTGTTCAAATTCCATCTAATTCAGTGGTAAAGTCGCCTACTACTTTAGTCGGAATTGTGACATTACCTGCCAAACTGAAAGGTAATGATGACGGTAGGAAACTCGTCAAAAATCCGTCTAAATTCAGTAGTAAGTTACCCACCAATTTAGTCGGAATTACTGAAATATCTTTCAAATTGAAAGGTAGTGAAGCTAGTAGGAAACTAGTCTCAAAAATCCGTCTAAATTCAGTCGTAAGTCACCCACCAATTTAGGCCGGGAACTGGAGGCCGTTTTCTTTTTGCGCTGTCCATAAGAGGTGATGCCATAATCGCCACGCTAGGCCTGCGGGTTGGCGATCGCAGTAGCCGGGTCGCTTGCCCCGATGACGCTGCTGCCCGTCATCGTGCTTCTGATATTTTGACCCAGCCATAATTTGAGTGGTTATACCGCCACTAGTCGGTCGCCAGGGACTCGTTCGTTAATCGGCAGGATGCACCACGTGCAGGTGAGTTTGACATTTGGTGGTCTAATTGTTGGTGACCCCCCTTACATCCCTAAGGGGCTGGACATGAGATAATTAGACTACCACCTTATTATTGTGTATTGAACCCCATCGAGTTAATGTGGAGTCATTTAAAAAAACTGTCCGTAAATCGAATATTACGCCAACAGTGGGTGACAATGTAATTCAAACTGTACGAAATGCAGTAAATTTCACAAACCCTATTTTTTGGAAGAACGCTTACGACCATGTTG
Source organism: Hofmannophila pseudospretella (assembly GCA_947369225.1). NCBI lineage: Eukaryota > Metazoa > Arthropoda > Insecta > Lepidoptera > Oecophoridae > Hofmannophila > Hofmannophila pseudospretella. Next base: position 6,780,763 of record OX376330.1, on the reverse strand, counting down.
TTAAGGTGGAAAACGAATGTTCGAGGGATCGAATTCAACCATTTATAATAAACACGCGTGAAGACACGGATACCGAAGAAAGTGATTAAACATACAATTGATGTAGCAGAAGACATTGTAATAGTAGAAAAAGGGTGTGCTTATAGTTTAATGTAAATAAACAAAAAGTAGAACAAACATTATTGTTTAAATGTACCAGTATCAAAATGATTGTTTAAATGTACCAGTATCAAAATGATTGTTTAAATGTACCAGTATCAAAATGATTGTTTAAATGTACCAGTATCAAAATGATTGTTTAAATGTACCAGTATCAAAATGATTGTTTAAATGTACCAGTATCAAAATGATTGTTTAAATGTACCAGTATCAAAATGCATCACTCCTGCTACAGTTGATCATTGGTTTAAGAACAGATGCTTGACTTGGAGTGTTAAAGTAGTAACTAATCACACAACAATAGATTATTATCGCAGTCTTTATTGTCCAGTCTCAAGTGCCAATACGCCATGGTATATGAAATGGACTATACATTCACTCGTGATGCCACTGATTGAGATTTTCTTAAAAACTACTGGACCAATTAAGAAAATATTTTACTATCATGTAGTTAGGACTTTGTACTATATATCAGTGAAAGAATTTTTAGAATCGGTCCAGCAGTTTTTGAGAAAATCTCAAACATATATGTTGCCCCTGTATACTTTTAGGTACATCTGACCGTACTAAACATTTTGTGTAGAGTTGAATAAATATATTTAATGGCAGCCTATGCACACAAAAAATTACATTTCTTGACTTAGCACTTTTTCCTACAGAGGAATTTAATAATATTACTTCCCACTTTTTGCATTAGGCAACCTAGTAGCAATATCAGTTAACAGATTTTAGATATATTAGTGACAAAATAATCGCCTGTAAACACTTATCGTTTCCACCCTGTATGTTTTTTGCATTAAGTTGAGAATATGTCTTTTTGAAACCGTATTTGGCCAGTGTTACTATTATTATTTCAAAAAAATATATGTGTATGCATAAGTGTATAGGTACTGGTTCAGTAACCACCAATGCATACACATTTTTTCTGTGGATTGTTGTAGTATAGTCACCAACAGAGATAGGTAACCAGGGACAGCATGAGAGATCTTTCACTAGCAGACTGTTTAAAAGTCTATTATATTATGTACACCAGTAAAAAATGTAAGTTTGGCTGATTTTTTTTATGGTTACCTACCTCTTATGGCGACTGTTCATTTACATATCTCTATTGGCGACTGTACATGGGTACTTTCACCCTTCAAGAGGTAGAGTAGGTATTAGGTTAGGTGCTCTACAATTTTATATTTTTATTAATGGTAATACAAGCTTTTGTTTATTTTAGTATTTTGTGTTATTTCGTAGATTTAGTTTTATTTTCCAAGTTATTTGAGGATAAACGAGGAAATCCTCGGATAACCACCTTGTGATGGAAGATAAAACGGAGGGTATATCGGGCGTGCGCCATCTCCACGGGTAGATTATTCAAAGATTTTCAGAATCTTTAAATGACCTAACTACGATGGAACATAAAGCGGATGGTAATCGGGCGTGAACCGTCAACCGCAGGTAGGTCATCCGACATTTCCTTCTGAACGCTAAAATGTCCTACCAGCGATGGAAGGTAAAATGGAAGGTAATCGGGCTTGTCCGTCCACTGCAGGTAGGTCATCCGACATTATCTTCTGAATGCTTAAATAACCTACCAGCGATGGAAGGTAACACGGCAGGTAATCGGGCTTGACCGTCCACCGCAGGAAGGTCATCCGACATTTCCTTCTGAATGCCCAAATAACCTACTAGCGATGGAAGGTAGAACGGAAGGTAATTGGGCGTGAACCGACACCGCAGGTGGGTCATCCGACATTTCCTTCTGAATGCTCCATTAACCTACCAGCGATTGAAGGTAAAACGGAAGGTAATCGGGCTTGACCGTCCATCGCGGGTAGGTCATCCGACATTTCCTTCTCAATGCTCAAATAACCTACCAGCGATGGAAGGTATAACCGAAGGTAATTGGGCGTGAACCTTCCACCGCAGGAGGTCATTCGAATAGATATTTTCTACAGAATCCTTATACTATCTAACTGCAATGCAATGGAAGATAAAACAGAGTAAGCAGGCGTGTACCGTCCATCGTTGTGGTGGATGATTCATGTCCAGTTACTTTCTGTTTTATCTTCCATAGCAGATAAGTATTTTGCGGATTTTGTAGGAAATACCTATTCGAATGACCTGCTTGGGGTGGACGGTTCACGCCCAATTACCTTCCGTTCTATCTTCTATCGCTGGTAGGTTATTTGAGCATTCAGAAGGAAATGTCGGATGACCTACCTGCGATGGACGGTTAAAGCCCAATAACCTTCCGTTTTACCTTCCATCGCTAGTAGGTTATTTGATCATTCAGAAGGAAATGTCGGATTACCTACCTGCGGTGGACGGTTAAAGCCCAATAACCTTCCGTTTTACCTTCCATCGCTGGTAGGTTATTTAATCATTCAGAAGGAAATGTCGGATTACCTACCTGCGGTGGACGGTTAAAGCCCAATAACCTTCCGTTTTACCTTCCATCGGTCGTAGGTTATTTGATCATTCAGAAGGTAATGTCGGATTGCCTACCTGCGGTGGACGGTAAAAACCCAATTACCTTCCGTTGTTCCTTCCATCGCTAGAAGGTTATTTGAGCATTCAGAAGGAAATATCGGATTACCTACCTGCGGTGGACGGTAAAAGCCCAATTACCTTCCGTTTTACCTTCCATCGCTGGTAGGTTATTTGACCATTCAGAAGGTAATCTCGGATTACCTACCTGCGGTGGACGGTTGCAGCCCAATAACCTTCCGTTTTACCTTCCATCGCTGGTAGGTTATTTGAACATTCAGAAGGTAATGTCGGATTACCTACCTGCGGTGGACGGTTAAACCCAATTACCTTCCGTTTTACCTTCCATTTTACCTTTCATCGCTGGTAGGTTATTTGAAAGTTCAGAAGGAAATGTCGTATTACCTACCTACGGCTGACGGTTAAGCCCAATTTCCTTCCGTTTTGCCTTCCATCGCTGGTAGGTTATTTGAGCATTCAGAAGGAAATGTCGGATTACCTACCTGCGGTGGACGGTTAAACCCAATTACCTTCCGTTTTACCTTCCATTTTACCTTCCATCGCTGGTAGGTTATTTGAAAGTTCAGAAGGAAATGTCGTATTACCTACCTACGGCTGACGGTTAAGCCCAATTTCCTTCCGTTTTGCCTTCCATCGCTGGTAGGTTATTTGAGCATTCAGAAGGAAATGTCGGATTACCTACCTGCGGTGGACGGTTAAAGCCCAATAACCTTCCCTTTTACCTACCGTCAAGGGAAGGTACTTACCTTCCGTTTTGGGCAGGATACGTGATTCAGTAGGTAATAGCATGGACGGTAATGTGCTGGTAGGAATATGAATTTGGATGGTAATGTTTCCATCCGAAATTACCGTCCCTTTTGACTCAGTGGGAAAATTTGGAAGGTACTTATTTACTACCATCTATAGACGGTAAATGATTTGGTGGATAATATTTCCATCCGAATTTACCGTCCCTTTTGACTCAGTGGGAAAAATTGGAAGGATATCTATTTCCCACTAACTATAGATGGAAATGTGGAAGGTAAAGCTAGGATACTAATTCGGTGGATAAACTCGGAAGGTATATTTTCCGCTATATTTACTACTGATCTGGAAGGAATTTTTCCCACTGAGTCAAAAGGGAAGGTAAACTCGTGGTAGGAAAGGCCGATTACAGGAGGAAATTTCTTTCAGTGTACAAGCGCGGGAATGTCTACGACAGCGGGCGGCGCCGGCGGTCCAGCCCAGCGGCAGCGTTCGACAGCGCGAAGGCGTATAAGGGTAAAAATAAGTAAGTACCTGCACGGAATCGTATTTTCCTGGAAGTCTATCCTTTTTCGTCGCTCAGAAACACCGTTCGCTAGAGCGATAAAGACTGCTTCCGAGCTTCCGCACTCTTCGGCATCTATTCCACCAAAGCTGTGCGAGGAGGCGAAGCGGTGAGCGAGGAAAAAATCCGCCTATAGGATCGCACTATTTTAATCGTCACGTTATATGACGTGATTATGGCGCGATTCTATTGGTGGCTTTATTCTCGTTTACCGCTTCGCTTCCTCACACAGCTTTGGTGGAAAGGCACCCTTATTCTGTGAGTGGCTTGCGCCTTGCTGCCACTATCGATAGTGCTGAGTTTCCCTTCTGGTACTCTTATTTTGTGATCGAGATGTTAGTGCCGTAAATTAACCCGTGAGCAACGGTTGCAACTTTATCTCATTCCAGGCCAGTTGCGGGCCATGCGACTCTCCGATGGCTTGGTTTCGATTAGCTTTCATTGTGCCTTACATCTCTCTTATTTTCTTAGTAAAAAAAACACGGGATTTGAGTATGAAGACCAACCAGAAATATAGTAGAGTGCATGTCGCGGAGTTTTATTATAACTTTTTTTCGTTACGACAAGTTCGAATAGTTTTAAAGTTCTGAAGGCAATTAAAATGAGGCAATTTTAACACCAACTTCTTTTTTACATGAAAGTATAAACTTGAATGTTGTCTATTCGAAAATTGGCTTTGTAAGTATGTCTTTGATTTTAATGTCATTTTTAGATACCTCATCTATGGCATTTAATCACAAACAAGAAACATACAGCTATGAAATAGCTTGACTTTTTGTCCAGATTTTCTCGTATTTTAGCTAGGTACGAGTACTTACTTCTGAATTCTAACTTCCATACAACGTGAACATTATCTTTACTTACGCCACAATGTCATGGAATCATGCCTTATCTATCTGTATGTATGAAACGTTGTCTTGACTGACATCCAGGGCTTGATTTAGGGTTCCAGGCGCCCCAGGCTAACATGATTTTGGCGCCCTACACCACGTCAGCTCGCGCGGCAATTCACAGGCCGCTTGGAAGGCCAAGGTTCACGTGGGACGAAGCCCGGAGAACATCCTCGCCTTCTAAGGATATTGTGTAGAGGGAATTGTTAATTTTTGAATTATGAATACTGTATCTAGCCAACCCGTGTTAGAATATACAGTTTTTTTTTAACAAATTAGATATTATTTCCTTTTGTTTCTTTTGGCTTACAGGAGCTAGTCGCCGCGCCTTCTGAGATCGCGCGCCTTTGGGTATATAGCTTATTTAGCTTGTATTGTAAATCAGGCCTTGTTCCATTCTCAGTACATACAATATTTACTCAAGTGCAGTTCTGTATCCCACATTTCACTCAAGTGGAAACGTGCGATAACCCTTAAACTGGTTTTGGAACCAATGAGAATTTAGTTAAGCGGCATTTAGTTTGGTTATGTTATGTATGATATCTGTGGACGTCAATTTTGGACAAAATTTACTATATTTTGTATATATGTTTGATTTTATAATTTTACGTTATCTAACGATCATGAAGATCTTGGGTGAAAAATAAAACGTGAGGGCGTTTCTTCCTTCACGACGATAACATGATCATGATGGTAACAAGAAAGTTCTTAACCAAATCCAAAATTAGGCAGAAAAATACCAGAATAAATAAAAGGGATATAAGTCTACTTTAAATATTCCCGGTGTACCTGATCCCTCGGCTTTTCAAATCCCGCATCAAATCTCTCTTGTAAATAAGGAATGGCTAATAGCAAGATTAAACAACTTAAAACCTTTTTACTTTAAGATTAACGTGATTACTGTGGCTTAGTGTTAGTGCGCGTCGTGCCGAAATTTGCTCAAGTTTATAATAATTCCGTATTAAAATGTCCCTATTATACACAAAGAGTGGGATTTTTGGGAAGATTCAAAACTTCAATATTTACTGAGCTTATCCTTGATCTTGAGAGAAAGCTTATTGTCGTTCGTTAACCATTGCACAATGTTACAAAAAAGCTGTTGTGATTTGAAACTTGTGATGGTTAACTTAACACATAATTAATGATGCTCTGTCTGCTTGTATAACTAACCTTTTTAATTATAAGTAGGTGGTACACCTACATAGAAAATGATGATCTATATTATTTTTTAATATTCATTGGATTCGATTTTGGTTTGAAGTAAATAAATTAACTTGTTATAGGCAATATTAGAAACAGCAGAGGCGAATTGAAATAACTCAAATACCTAAATTTTTAATTAATATTTATTCTATATTTACCCCCAGAAAAGAAACTGACTCTACAATTTAAAATATAGATAACTTCATTATTCATTGTCCATGTTAATATTTTTTCAAACTATAATACACTACACTTTTAAATTGCTCAGCAGATCTTTGGTACTAATCTACACACGGAGTGTGACCGCCAAGTTCGGAAAAAAGGGCGACGATTTATTACAGTTGTCGGTCAACATGTGGTATACGATAAAGGTTGTCTGAAAAATTTCCGACCTCAACATGAGGATGGTAACTCTCGTCAACAAAAGTTGGGGAATATCATCCTTTGAAAGGTACTCACCAATATTTCAGTCATTTTACTTATGACAAATAAACACAGAGTTACCAATATATTATTTGATTTCTTTGCAAATAAAGAACAAGCCAACTCCTTGAAAGGAGTTGATTGGATCTATGAATAGATCGGTGAAATTTTATAGAAAGATCGAATCGAAAGCGATGCGACAGTTTAAAGACTGTCAAAGAGAAGCGAAAAGAAGCGTTCTCCGCCTCTTCACCCGCAAAGCAATTGTGAGGACGGAACGACAATTCGGTTCTGTGATTATCTCCCGAGTGTCTCAGTACAAAATAGAAGTTCTTAACAGAAGAGATGGTTACTCTGCATTCTGATACCTACGAGGCACTCATTCAATAGCATGCGGCGAGCGTGCTGTCGTTTACACGTCACTTGCTTGCTTGCTTAACGTATGGTTAGTGGCCAACCTATTTGTCAGAGTTGTTCAGGCCGCCCGTAGGCATCTGACATGGCTTAACGACTGCTGTCGAACGACAACAACCGGGACCGACTGCTTAACGTGCTCTCCGAGGCACGGAGGAGCTCAGATGAAATATGCGACTAGCGGTCACCCATCCAGGTACCGACCGCGCCAACATCACTTAACCTGTACGATCACTTCGGACCGTGCTCGCAACTAGGCTATGAGCTCCTTTTCTAGGCTACGAGTTCCCTCACGTCACTTAATGATACCTGAAATCTAGTGATCGCATTTATCGCCGCGCTGTATTGTTCCTCACGTTTTAAAGGAAGAGATTCCAAGCGGGCGTAACCCGTAAGTACGCAATATGAACAAGTAAAGTAAAAAAAAGTACTTATTTTCGGTATGTTTTGCTCATACTGCGTACTCACTCACTCTTAATACTTAAACGCTGTCTGTTTTTTAAAACGGTGTTCTAACGATTGTAATTTGTGTTTCTAAATATGTTGCCTTGTTATTGTGAATTGCTAATTTGAACTAACTCTGTATTGTATTTTATGCGAAACAGTCGGTTAAAATTCGTGCCCGTTCATGGTACAGCGGCTGCTTGCGTTCAGAGCAGATACCCGGATTCTTCAAGGTGATGCCCGGCTTCCTTGAGTTACGCGACGGTAGCACATCTCCCCTGTAGTTAAGTGTGCTCGCACCGGAACTGTAGTAAGAAGCGTCTTTTCTGTTATTTATCTGTTTTGTGGTCCTGGTAAGTAATATAAGTAAGCCAAATGAGCATTTTTCCGCTTCTACTGGCAGAATGGATTTGTTCCGGCATAATACTATCTTGTATTTATTGTCGTTCCCATTAATCGGTATACTTACCAATATATCGAAGACCTAGTCGGACGCGGATAGTATTTACTTGTAAATATACAATACATTGTTTTATTTTTACCTTTTACTGTGGGTATGCGTAAGTATTTTGCTGTATTTCATTAATGCTTATTGCGACTTTGATTCTTTATTTAACGAAATGTACGAGTATGCGTAGGTTAAAACTAAATGATTATCAGACGAAACAGAACAACGAAAAAGTAGTTTGGGCAGTTCCCAAACGTATACCTATCCTTGGTTGCTAGTGTAAAATCATAAGTTCAAATCCGGCCTACAATATATTTTATTAGGTAGTATAATAAAGGAGCCACATAGAGAAATATTTGAGACTTAAATCTACTAAAAAACTTGTACATTTTATTTGAAAGCAAACCTACAAAATCGTCTATTCTCAGACATTGCCTGAAAATATGTTGTTACATGACTCAGTCGAATAACGCACTTTTAATGATATTTCTTTATCGTCTGTTTCAGAAGACAGGTTAATCTTCTTTACTTTGTCTCTTCTAAAGACAGTGGTTTTGTCAGTGCTGACGAAGTTGAGGAAAACAAATATACTACCCTAAAGCTATAAATGGATCTCCTGAATGAAACACTAGGGAATTCACCTATATAATTAAGTACAGTGGCTACGACACCGGACTCCCATGCGGGAAGTCCGGGTTCGAAATCGTGCCATGTACCAATGAGTTTTTCATATTTTTCGAAGACTTGCGTACATTTACCGACTGCTCTAACGGTGAAGGAAAACATCATGAGGAAACCTGCACACTGAGATGACCAGTGTGTTAAATGGGGTAGGCACAAAAGATCCTCAAGGGTCGAAGTGCAGCTGGGGTTCCCCCCCCATCATAAGATACGTCAGTATGATATCATAAGATCCTATATAATTACAGTGGTATATACCTCTACCTCAGTCGTAGACTTCAATGTTGATACTGTAATATCTCCTTTTGGAACGATCTGCTTGCTAACTATTCCATGTTTAAATCTTTAGAAACTCGATTGTTCTGATATTCTAATATTGTCAGTTGGCCTATGGCCGCGGTCCGGTTATCATCTATATTAACTACATTTCACTAAGCTAGTGCATTTCTATAAGCTGAGCTGCATCTCCCAAACACAGTACCTATGATCGTGACCCGCAATAGCAGGTACCGTCTTGGCATTCACTAAGAGACGCCATGTGTTCCGGTCTTGTTCTTAACTTGACCGAAGTCTTCTCACGTTCCCTAGGGGCGTGGGGAAGCAGCTTCAGGGCTATGCCCTCTTGCAGCGGTGTCTACCGCCACCCGTAGCTACTGGTGGGTCAGTGGGTTGCCGTGGGCGTGGTCTGGTCCGGTGGGGCCGCCGGTGCACTAGGTCACTCGGCGTGGTCTTGTTCTTACCTTTGTCTTGTCTTTAAGAAGACCTTAATGCTTCCTCAAAAGTAACACCCAGTATCCCCCCTACGAGGTTAGTTTAACGGGCTGGCCTTCGACCGCGCTTCGACCCATTAACTTTGCCAAGGAGTAGGTAATCCGTTAAATGTTAGAGGTAAAGACGTGGCCGAAGTATTACGGTATGTTTCGGGTGACAATTGCTGATAGTATATCCGTAGTCTTGATGCCCAGCTCCAGGGACTCTAGCCAGTAGACTAGGATAGTTTACTTGGGTCTTCTAGGTAAGTATACTGAAAGCTCTAAATCCAACGAGTTTATTAGCTAGGCGACTTCAAACGGAAGGTTTTATCGAGCCGTACTTGCTCGTATTTGGACCGACAACAATCGACATTCGAGTCGACCGCAGTCCTTATCAAACCAATGAACTTATAAAGTATGGAAAGGTAGCTATGGAATTGATCAAACATTAGCGTTAGCGGAGTTACAGTACACACAATATATAATTTGGGACTTATGAATGATGATTAATTAAAAATTCCATCTTAGTTTGTTAATATTTATTTATACCTATATTATGTATGTACGTATATGTATAATATGTATGTATATTATGTATTTTATTTTTTAGAGATATTTATTTTATAGTTATTGCATATCTGTACTTATATGTGTGTATATGTATATTTATTTTAGTTGTCTTTATATATTGTATTTATTTTTATTTGACGTACACACTATGTCTGTCTACCTTTAAATTATAACGCATCTTTCACTTTCGCGGGTTTGCTGGACGAAATCTCTTTTAGAGATAAGTTTACCCTTTGTACAATGTCTCATTTTAATTGTTTTTATTAAGTCTATTGTTGTACAATAAAATGTAAATATAAAATATAAATATAATAAAATGAACATCGTCGAATTGAGGTCTATCCGCATTACAACCGCTGGGAATATACCTTTGTTTATTAGAATGGTCGTTTGTCACCAGATTGTTGTGTGCAGTTATTTAATTATGTATGGCTTCGCAGCGTCGTTCTACAATTATATGCATAAAGTTCCTATTCCATTTTCAATGTTTTATAAGTTCGATGTAACAAACCCGCTTCCCGGCATGAAATTTTAGTTTATCGACAACGGAAGCGGGAAGATTAACTCTGGCACGAATTCCTCATAAACGTTTTAGGCCACATCGATAAGGACGTTAATGTCGGGGCGTCACTAAATTTTGTACCTATGTTGTTTGTTTTAATAAACTCTCTACCTTTTTGCTATAAAAATAGGTACCAACCAACCTTTGTCATGTTTATACCATACGTATGAATATAATTTCAACATTGGTTGTTTAAGTGAAAGACACAGCAAGCTTTACTCTTTGGAGCCCTTTCGCAACAATTTTTTATTATGATTTGATAAATTATATTTTTAGTAGATTAAGTTAGATTGCTAAAGTACCCTAAGGTACTATACCCTGATGTGTTGGCCACTGTACATAAACAATACATTGTAAGTATAGCTAAATGTGTGGGTAAGCATGTACATAGACAATATTAAAAATATATAATAGCTACGGTTGTTCATCATTTGTACATGATTTCCCACACGCCCACACAATATACCTTTATACATTGGTACCTACATACTTGTATAAAATTGATTTGTACCCTTAACTTTATTGATGGTTTATAAGGTTATTCAGTAATAGGTACAATCCACAGCACATAAGTTGAACAGAAATGGCGGTCGTTCCACGCAGTACAAATGCTATGGTTACGCGTGACCCATCGTGTTGCACCTCATACCGCACTTCGATTGCTACCCTAAATTTTGTTACTGCGCATCCGCCATTTTTGTTCAACTTATGTGCCGCGATCTGTAGTTACTATTACTACCGATATATGTATATAATACTTCGATTTAGAAGTGATAGACCAATACCTACTAAGCACCTTTACCTAGAAAAAAAATCTTTATATTACCATAGAATATATATTAATATGAGTACGAAGAATTAACGAAAAAACAAAACTATAAATGTTTATTCTCTCTGTATGTGTTCTTAAAAATTTCTCTCTCTCTCTCTCTTTCTCTCTCTCTAGGAAGGGTAAGCTATATATAAAGAAAGACTGTCATCGTCAACGGTTACAAAAGCTCTTCGTATATAGATATCAATGAACTCATATTTTAAGTGTGTTCCTGTTAAGATGTGATGTTCATAATTATGACGAGTTGTCAATAGGAAACTTTGCTCATTAACACAGTATGAACATACCTTAACATCTTGAAAGGAGTTCTTCCCCTATTCACCAGTTAATCGATATATTGACTGTATTCAATTATATCTATTTATACTTATATTTGCCTATTTATAACCTTGTAGGTACCCAATATTGAGAAGCCTCTCTATGTAGGAAATTAAGTAAGATTATAACACTGAATCGTAAGATTGTTTGAGAACAAAGCTCTTAGTACATAAAGGAACTTTTAAACTTTTAATTTTAGTCTAGTCTGTAAGTAATTTCTTAAAATTAAATTTTAAATCGTTTTGTTAAGATTGGTGATCACGACCTCACCTTAAATTTAATTAATGGTGGTGATGGAAGCCCTTGAATATGAAACAATTACGCGTAATCATTTCATTAATTACAGCTGTTGCCATAACAAAACACAATTGAAATTGGAACAAAGCGTAAAATTACGTTTCATTCTGGAAAACGTTTTGACAACGTTTAACGAGAAGTTTTGTACGGTCAATGCGCTAATTTGGATCCGAGTAATTAATATGAGGTACTTGGAAGGCCGGAGTTACCTGGTGGAGACCGAGAGCGGCCGAGAGGCACAAAATAAGTAGGTTCAGAAGTGAATCTTAGCCTGGCCCCAAGGATTACAGTTGGCCGCGCGAGGCACCAGTGTTGCCAACTTCGCGCTTTTTGCGCTAGATCTGGTGCTATTTGGGCTGCGACAGCTAGCGCGTAATCTGGCGCATTATTTAAAGTTAGGCCAATGAAACATGTATGCGACCATACACGGTCGACCCAGCTCAAAATCTATCCCTTTCATACTAGTAGAGTATAGGATATTGCTTGCTGGGTTATTTTTGAACAGAGCCTTGGTGGAGGAATCCCCAGAAAAATCAAGTGCATATCTCTTGTCTCTTTTTCTCTTATGATTTTAACGAATAGTTTGTCACTTAGTAAAAATAGTAGTTGTATTCCGAGGTTACATTCCATAACGTGTAATAATTAGCCGACAAAGGGAAACACAACGTGGATTTTCATCTGACAGATCAAGTTGTGTTTGAAGATATTAATAGAAACTCGAAATATATTTATTTTTAATTTATCATTTGTCATCATATTAAAAAAAACATTACATCTGGCGCATTTTTAACTTTAATTTAGCGCGCATTCTTGGAATGGAGTTGGCAATACTGGATGCACTCAAGCAATCATCTCCTGAGGACAACGCGGATACTGCTACTGATTGAGCGATCAAGAAGATCTTGGCCACAAAATAAGTAACAAAAAAGTAATGGCATTCTGATGTGAGCCACACACACAATCGCATGCAGCCCTATGAGTTTGTGACAGCTTTCCGCGGCGAACGCTAGTTCTGACATTCACTTCTGTAGTACTTTACGTGCCGACCCGCCCGCCCTAGCAAGGTGGGCGAAGGCAACACGCGTCGTTCGCCAGTCATCCGCGCGCCGCGCGATGGGGATCACGCCGTCTAAACTTTTTGCGAGCTTCGGCGAATATGCATGTTTATGTCATCGTAATTGTAACCCCACGAAACTTTAAACTTAATAGTGACATTCGAAAATTATTCAAAATCACGTGGTTGTGAACTGAAGTGTGACAAAGCGATACTCCGTAGGCTTTCGGGGTGAGGAAACAATTTGTATGATGTACGAATGTTGTGACAAGTTAGGGTCGTTCGTAATGATAACTGATAACTTTGTTTGTGATTTGGTTCCGGGTTGTCGAATGACAGTGCAATATATTTTATGTATACAGCCATGCTACAAGGCTTCCTTTCTCAGTTAGAGCACGGATCGGTTCGATGAAAAAGGTTTCAAGTTTTTCTAATTTATTTAATAGTGCAATATCACTGTCAACATTTTCTTGGTATTGCTACAAATAAAACGGTAAAACAAATGCTAATAAATAAAACAATATGTAATTACGATCTATATAATGGATTTCACCTGTCATTAATATCTTCATAAATTCAGGACAGAGGTGCTTTAACTTTGGTTTTGGGCTTATTCATTTAGGTTTAGTAGATAATGTGGCAATTTTGACCTTTATTACTAAAAGAGAAACTTGCATCAAATGCACTTGACCTAATATTTTAAAAAATAATTAAGACTTAAGTCCCCGAACTTGTCTCGATATTACTAGTAGTGGTTTTTAAATTATGCATTTAAGTTATATTTATAAAGGCTGTTTAGAGTTAAATTATAACTGACTTTTTTTTTTGTTAAGTTTATAGTAAGTAATCCTTACTTACAATATAAATACGTAAGTACTTAATATCTGTTAAGTGGTCGCCTTAAATAAAAGGCAGCTCAACGTATGGCGAAAATATGTTATGAACAAGGCTTTCAAGCTATTTCCTTCGCAAAGATCAAACAATTTCCTTTAAAACCTTCGGAATCAAAGCCCCGAATGATAAACAAAAAAGATGGAAATATGCCCAAAGCGGAACCCATATAATATTGTTCAAAATTTCCTTTATAAGTTAAGTATCAAGTGTAGGTATGCTTTTGTAAATAACTTAGAGTATTATTTTATTATTATTATTTCTATTTGATAGTTAATTATTTTCCAAATACAAAATATATACTACCTTACACTAAGAACTAAAATGAATAAGTAAATTTACCTTAACTTAAGACGAACACGATACAATTTTACAAATATAGGTACATATGGATTATCTAACAGAATCCTTAAACCATTAACAGCTTGTCTGATGCTGGTGTTCCTCGCAGACGGTTAGGTTTATTTATATTATAGCATTACATACACTGAACATATTTTTTGTAACATTCAAAACAATTAAGTTCATTCACGGGCGGTTGGCATTTCCATCCTTAAGGATGGAAGTGAAGTTAATGTATAAGTAAGATAGTCTTACTTATTCAAAGTTTTGAGGAAGAACTAAGTATCAAAGTAATGCGCGGTTCTTACACAATTTAATTATGTAAATACAGTAGTAGGTCAATACATTACGTGACTACTTTTTGACTTTATTACTTTTATGAATGCAATATAGGTAGTTATTATGACACTTATCATCAGCATCATCATCATGATCCTATTAATGTCCCCACTGTTGGAGCACAGGCCTCCCCTTGCACAAGGGGGTTATGGGCCATGATCCACCGAGCATGCCCCAGTGCTGATTGGTGGATTTCACACGCCTTTGGATTTTTTAAATTTCCTCAGACATGCAGGTTTCCTCACGATGTTATCCTTCACCGTTGACACTTATGATTTGTGTTAAATAGATCCCAAACATGGGCAGTTACTCTAGGCGGTTGTCAAAATGGCATAACTATAAATATATTGTACACTAATAGAGGGTAAATCTTATCTACCTACCTATAATGTATGTACTCGAGGGAGTATATATAAAATAAATAAATAATTTATACAAAATAAACGATTAATTGACTTCATGTAGGGTAAAGCATTAATATGTTGCATGTTATGTAGAAATATTTAGACAAGAACATAATATTTTTTTGATAACAGGTAGGATACTCAGGTATTCCATCCGGTGCAGTACTTATAACAGCACTGTCACGTAAGTTACCTCTAAAAGCTAGGAAGAGCCTCTCTTCCTAGCTTTTAGAGGCGTTGTCTTCTAAACTATATTAGCGTTTCGGCACTCGCTACGGGTCGTTGAGCTGCCTTTCAAGAATTTGCTTCTCGAAAGCTTTTGTCAAATCTTTTTGTACCATCACGTTTTAAAATAAATAGAATACCCACTTACAGGGATGCGAGTTTCAAAGAAAATTGCAGGGATTCTCCTTTTACATTGCAGATTAATTAATTATGTTTAAAGTGGGTTTAAAATGCTAATACAGTTACTGAACCGCCATCACAAATTCTCACAAAGACCTGTCTAGTATCCAGGCTAAG
Source organism: Hofmannophila pseudospretella (assembly GCA_947369225.1). Taxonomy (NCBI): domain Eukaryota; kingdom Metazoa; phylum Arthropoda; class Insecta; order Lepidoptera; family Oecophoridae; genus Hofmannophila; species Hofmannophila pseudospretella. Next base: position 6,765,410 of record OX376330.1, on the reverse strand, counting down.
TATAGAACGTTCGGACACAAATGAGGGACTATGTTCTCTGTTGCAGGTGGTCGTTTTGTCCTCGAGCGAGCACCTCCGCTAAAAGACTCCTGAATTATTCATCGGCATATTTAACCGCGTCCCAAACGCCGACCGTGCGTGCTACAACACATGCCTACATACATAATGTCTAAAAGATTATTCACATCATACCAAAGTAATAGAACGATGCTATAAAATTGACTCGTTATTACTGTAAATAGGACATTAGTCCGTAACCGATGAGCCGGTTAATCGATAGATATGAATATAATATTAAAGCTTACGACAACATCGATTTACAGCTCCAGTCAGCTTCGAATAAAACCAGGCTTCCAAATCCGAATGTAATAAATAAATCGTTTTCCTATTCGGAAATATGTGAAAGAAATGTGTCAAGTCCAATCGGAGGAATTCACAATGGACACGGAAGGTCAAATGGCAAAAGGAATGGAACTCATTCATAGAAAACTAGTGTAACGTAAATTAATTGAAATAGTTCGTAACATTTAGTTAATTAGTCAGAATTAGACACTAATTGAGAATACTTTCGCGTTAATTGTAGATACTTTTATGGATTAATGATGGAGCCTAACTTTAAAGACTTCAGTAAAAGATAATACAATACAGACGTGATGTTGCGATGAGTGATGATAAAGGATGTGATAAAAACACGAACTGAAATAGCAGTATAGAGTATGTGGCGTATAAGAGCGAGAGCCATGAAGAGTCTGGTGCGGCACGCGGTCCTGGCGATGATGTCTGCAGTGTTGGTGGTCGGGACAGGCGAGTGGAGTGAGGATGCTGAGGATTTGGGTAAGTTTTTGACACTTGTAATACCTTGTACGTAATTACTTACTCGTACCTACGTAAGTAGAGCTTAATCAGATAGTGAGTCGTCGGTATATGTGTGGGAAACCATATACAACGACGACTACAATTGATATTGCTATTATATGTCAAAATCACTCTTATCTGATATAATTTATAAGAGTAGAGTGTGGTATGGATTATAGCGCATTCATCTGAGGATGTAACGATTGACATCCGGGAAACGTTAAGGTCTTGTTTCATTCATAATACGTGAAATTATCTTAAAATATCGTAAATCAAACGATAAACGATCAATGCCCTGCGTATACAGTATAATAATAGTTTCAGGATGTTGATAGGGTTGCCTCGTTTCTGTAGTGCCTCCGGCATGTTTGCGCACGCTCATACCGATGGTTTTCACGCCAGCAGGTTTCGGAGCAGCTCCAACAGCATCCTGAATATGATAGTGGATAAATACGATTACCCTATCCTTAAACACTTCGTTCGGGTGCTGATCGAATGATGTTATCTTTGATCAGCATCTGATCGAAGTGTAAAAACTCGTAATTTTTGCTGAATGTATTTCTTAACATAGTTTTTAAGTACACTAACACAATGGATCAAGTTAACCGATAAATAAAAATATTGAATTGAATTGATAAGCATAAAAGAAAATAATTACTGAAAAAGAAAATATATATTGCTCTACTGATAAATATTTCTGACCTATATTACATATCTAGGTGGCAGTTAAAGTACTTACTTTGCAGAATTGAAATACAGCTACAAAATGTAAATAAAGATTGACGGAAGACCCCTAGAGATCCTGTAGCAAAATCTAACTATCAGCATCCTCTGTCAATCTTCATAAATAAATTATCTCACCGTTCTCACTTTGGTACACTATAGAACATGAATTTATTTTTAATATCCAAGCAAAATTTTACTGTTTATCATTGCATTGTCTTTTTTGACATTTGTCTAGAATTCTAAAAGCGGAATTTCTATAGTGGAAGCCGCGGAAAAGTTAAACAATTTACATTTTTATTTCGGAAGCCGCTATCAGGTGGAACAACAAAACTTTGCATCGTCCTCGTTTGAAAACAGTGCAATCTTTGATCGGCTCGCTTTCTACCAACTACGGTACAGTCACTCAAGGAATTGGATCTTATTATGGAAATAATAAGAAACCATTAACACATTTTGTGAGTTTCGTTACTAAGAACGAATTTGGCGTTGTCTTATTACACCAAAATCATGTAGATAATTGAGTATCACGATTCTCTTTCAATTACTCTGTAGTCTCACATAGTACCCTTATCATATAGATAGATATATAACTTCATCACGTTCGATTTTGAATAGGTAGATAAATCTAAAAATATTAAATCTATCTCTTGTCCAATCCAAATGCAATTTTATTTCTCTTCTGAATTCTTTTTCCATATTTGTTCCGCATGTTCAAAACAACGGACAATTCGTGTTTTTACCTGTTTATGTGTTGAATCTCATCTCTTTTGTGTTTAGTTTGTTTGCCAACCCATGCAGTGTACAGTTAAAAAATTCTGAGCCCACCTAGTATGTATCTTTATTTTGTGGGATTTGTAATAATCCAGATTAGATGTTAACAAGATGTTGTTTGAAGTTAACCAAACCAAAAATCTACTAAGGCTCAAATGGAAATAAGAGGATGGTTAAATCAAGAAACTATTTTTTTCAGCTTCAGCGGTTATTTAAAAACTCCGTTTTGGCACAAAGCAGGCACTTACGTTGGACATTGTACGTATTTTCATACCTGAAACCGCAGTTTCCTCCATTCTCACGGGAGGGATAGGACCTGGCCGCTCGCCAGACAATTTCTTTGTCTTGTCAAGACCGCCTCAAGTGTCATCGATGCGGATATTTCCATTATTGGAGGAAGTTATAGACTTTTCCCGATTTAAACTCTTCGGGAACGGCCTTTTTGAGTAGACGATTGTGTGCAGAAAGGTTGGGTCGATCGCGGATTTTCTGTGTATCTTGTCCTAGATTTTATTTGTTATAGAGGTCAAAACTTAAATCAAAATAAGATTTATTTACGCCAACGAACAAATATTGCTTGCTTTTATTATAATAACAGCAGAAAACAAAAAGCAAAAAGTATGGAAGTGATATTTATACCGATTTCTTACCCATATTTAAGATGCCATAAGGTTACCTTAGACACTGTAGGTAAATCAACATTTTGAACTGATAACTGGCTGTCTAAGTAACTCATGTACCAAAAGGACCAGTTACTAATGTTACAGTACAAACCGGGTCTCATTCGACGAATACAGGTGCTCGTTATGGTCTGTAATGGCAAGCGCCTTGCAAGCTATCCCAGCCCCATTTCAGCGACAGCAAAATTCACTAATGCCTAGGAAGAAAGCGGACAAAACGACAAGATGAAAAGAATTGTTTCAAAGCACTAGGCATTTTTGAAAATGTAGTTGCCACAGATTTATTTTGCTCGTATAAGAATACGAGTATGATTGTTAAATAGGCTCCAAAATGGAAGGCACAATGTTTGAGTCAGTTGCTAAATTCGTTCTTAAATCGAGGGTTGACTCTAAAAATACTTGAGCTTCCCATTCCTTCCCTAGGTGACCCTAATGAGGCTGAAATAGTCACCTTGTCGTGAACCAGTCGCAAAAATTGCTTATTCGTAAAGATGTTATCATAGCATAGCATATCATAACTCTCATGTTCATAATCCCTGAGAGGGTAGACAGAGAAACCACCTTCATCATAGGTATGCTATCAGAAACATATTTTGCCAATAGCCTTGGTTGCTTAAATGTGACATCAGGTAGGTACGAGATATTTGAAATGTTCGAACAACTGTGAAACCAATTATTATAATATTAAGTAGAGCCTATTATTACAACCTTAGTATATTTGATTCAGAAGTTTTAATAGAATATAATAGAATAGAAAATCCTTTATTAATAGATAACAAAGTAAGTATAATCGTCCAAAAAAGACGTCGAAATAGACCTTATGGCAGACGTTCCAGTTCCATCAGTCGAAGAAACGCTCTTGACGAGACAAAGTAATTGTTTGGCTCTTCGCCAGCGCCGGCATAGGTACTGAGAATCGCTGCGACGCGAGACGCTTATGGAAATCTGGCGGTGACAACCCTATGCACGTCTTTCGCTGCCTAGGAATTCTTAGCAGGGTTGGCGAAAAAACAAGCCCATACTTTCCCAACTAATTAACTAATATAATGTTTTGTGAGGGAAAATTAGTAAATCCCCCTCAGAATTTAATTACGTGTATGAAATGTAAAGTCATTATTTAATTTATTAAAATTACACGTTTCCCGGAAAACTTGTAGCTGGCCACTAAACCGAAATAATTATTTGGGACGAATGTATTGAAACTTTCGACGCTAGTTAAGTATATAAAGTTGGCAACACTGGATTTCCGCTGGTGGGTTGCCACCACATACCAATTTGTTTGGCGAAACGCGCAGGTTTAACCGGCGTAAATTAATTACATATTTGGTCTGCTGTAATTACGTAGTTAAGGCACCGTTGATGCAACTCGGTGTGACCTAGTTTTTGCATTTTGTTGTACGAATAAACTGCCGTACGTTAAGCGGTGAATAATTATGAAAATTCACAATAAATTTTCGGTGGCAACGTTTATTTATGTGTCGCCGTGGCTTTACCGACTTCGCATGAGCGGGCGTAATGCGGTTGACTGCCGTTGTTGTGGAGGTGTTCGAGTGTTCGAACGTTTCGCACTGCGACGATATATGCAGAATCTGGTAAATTTTATGAGAAAATGATTCGTGAAACACAATCCAAAATATCGTCGCTGTCTGAGCGGTTCATTTATTGTACCTACCTTGATTAACGTTGTTTTTATTCAGGTACCTACTTACCGATTAATTCGGCGTCGAATTGAAAGAACAAAAAGTAAGTGAGTAAATAAACCCTAGTTTATTCACGTTTCCTCTCGGAGCCTAGTTGCGAGCGCGGTCCAACGTTGCTTAACTGTTCGTGCAGGTTAAGCAACGTTGGGCGCGGTCGGTACCAGGATGGATGACCGCTAGAGGCATATTTCTTTCATCTAAGCTCCTCCGTGCCTCGGAGAGCACGTTAAGCAGTCGGTCCTGGTTGTTGTTGTTCGACAACAGTGGTTAAGCCATGTCAGAGGCCTACGGGTGGGCGGCCTGAACAACTCTGACAATACTATATAAGCAAGCAAGCAACTGGTTGGAGTATAGGTAAGTCGAAGTGTCATAGGCTGCCGCAGAACTGGTGACTGTTAAGGGCAGGCATGTTTTGGAGTAAAAGGTCTAGGGTAACATGTGGAGCAATGACCCAAAGAAGGTTGGCAGCGATGACTGGACCAGAAAAGCGATGTTAAACGTTGAAAAAGTGAACTTATAGATGTTACACTCCATACATACATATTTAATTTCCTTTGTAAATTTCTTGTGTCATCTTCATCATCAGCCTATTAATGTCCCCACTGTTGGGGCGCAGGCCTCCCCTTGACCAAGGGGGTACGGGCCTTGATCCACCGAGAGCGGGCCCAGTTGCTTGTTTGCTTGCTTGCTTGCTTATCGTAAGATTAGTGGCCAACCTATTTGTCAGAGTTGTTCAGGCCGCCCGTATAGGCCTCTGACATGGCTTAACGACTGCTGACGAACGACAACAACCGGGACCGACTGCTTAACGTGCTTTCCGAGGCACAGAGGAGCTCAGATGAAATATGCCACTAGCGGTCACCCATCCAGGTACCGACTGCGCCAACGTCGCTTAACCTGCACGATCACTTTCGGACCGTGCTCGCTAGGCTAGGCTAGGCTAACTAGGCTACGAACTCCTGCGGCCACTGCGGGCCCAGTGATTGGTGGATTTCACACACCTTCGGAAACTTATCATTTCCTCAGACATGCAGATTTCCTCACGATGTTTTCCTTCATCGTTTCAATGTTTCTTATTGTGTGCAATAAAGTATTTCATCTATCTATCCACTCTATTTGTAAAATCAGCTAGTATAGTTGAGTGAGAGTTTAAAAACACAGGTTATTAAAAAGGAGAACGAACAATAATCTACAGTACAGCGATGTAGTCCAAAGAAAACATATGTAAGCGTAGGTGTATTAGTAAAGTAAGGCCAGCGAGAGGTAGGTAGGTAGGTATATGTTTTATTTACAGAAAAATGTATATTATATATCAGTAGGTATCTATACACACATATTGCTTACTTACACAAGCTGGAATTTTGTCAGTTTCAGTCCTCTTTCGTTCTTCAAAGTCGGCTACTGAATAATGTACGAACGTTATGAATTCTTAATCAGTTTGCAAACTTTACTAGGTCTAGGTCGTAATAAAATTTACATAGAATGTGTCTAAACTTTGTCTGTTGGTTCGAATGATTAATTGATCCATTGACATCCTGAGATAACAAAGGTGAAGTCTGTTTACTTCAAACTGAATAAATATTTATATGATATAAGTAAATACAGAATGGATTACAATCATAAATTAAGCGTGGGAGGTTTATACAAGAGTTTATGGCCTAAACTCTACTTTACTAGCTTTGGACTGGTTGCCCTTATTACACTATGCTGCACGCAGTAGGTATATTATCTTATCTTATGATAGGGGGTCGGGAATAACCTAGCCTTTGACCCTTGAGAATCTTTAGTGCCAACCCCATTTTACACACTGGTCATCCCAGTGTGCAGGTTTTTTTTTATGTATAACTAAACCCGCATTTGACCTCGATCTCGCCTGATGGTAAGCGACGATGAGGTCGACAATGGAGCAAGCGGATCCAGTAAATGCCTATTCACTCTGGCCTTGAAGATCCCAAGGTTGTAGGTTTCGGGAAATACAGACGCAGGCAGGCTGTTCCATTCCTTAGCCGTTCGCATAATGAACGAAGAAGCAAATCGCTTCGTACGAGCAGATGGGATATCAACAACATAAGGATGGAACCCCTCCCCGCGCCTGGTAGTCCGAAGGCGGAATGGAGATGCTGGAATTAGGACGTGCAATTCCGATGCGCACTCTCCGAAATGTATCCTATAAAATACCGATAGACAGGCAACCTTGCGCCGATGTTCCAGACTTTGCAGTCTAGCCTCCACCAGCGATTCGTCACCTATAAGTCGCTTAGCGCGTTTCTCCACTGAGTCAAGGGCAGCCAGTTGGTACTTAGCTGAGCCGTCCCACAGGTGGCAGCAGTACTCCATGCACGACCGGACTTGGGCTTGGTAAAGGTTTAAGAGCTGTCCCGGCGTGAAGTACCGCCTAACCTTACTCAGGATGCCCAATTTTTTGGCTGCGGTCTTAGCTTTTGACTCAATGGAGCGCCCAAAGTTAAGATTGGAAGTCAGATGTTTCCTCACGATGTTTTCCTTCACCGTTTGAGCAGTTGGTAAATGTACGTAAGTCTTCGAAAAATACGAAAAACTCATTGGTACATGGCACTGCACGGTTTCGAAAACGGTCCTCCCGCACGGGAGTCCGGCGACCTAGCCACTGTGCCACCGACGCTCTTTTCAGTAGGTATACGATTTAGTCTGCGATTTAGGTAACTTTTATTACTGAGCGTATGGCGCTGATGTCTGTGACGTAACAAGTGTTCGTGGAGTAAAATTTATAATTATTATTATATTCTCTCAAAAATAATAAAAAAGGTTGAACTGTCAAAACCAAGTGACCTAATTAGTGTAAGTAGATGCCCCATATTAAGACAATATACTACATATCTGTGGAACGTATAATATGTAGATACGTTGTAACTATAGGCAAGTACAATACCATACTATAAAATAATGGTACCTTTTTAACTTCATTCTAAAATGGAAAATTAAAGTGACATACCTACATAATTTGAAAAAATAAAAATAACAGACATTATTTTTCACAAAATAATAGGTTTCGTACATTAGTACTTAGTACTCCCATGGTTTAGTATGATTGAGCCATATTGTAACTACGTACTGCTTCCTTTTTTAGAAAGCTAAAAACACAGACATTATTTTTACAAAAATAAAATAATAGTACGTATGTATATAAGTATGTGCTTCCTTTGCGATGATGAAATGTACAAAGACATCAAAGTTCCGCTCTCAACCCATTTTTAGACGCCGCTTCCGTCGACAGTAATTTAATTTAAACCCGAAACGTTCGCTACTAATTTGTAAATATATGAACGTTAACACATGAAGTGTCAAACGTCAACCCGAAGGTGGTTTTCTCCGTCAAAGTTTATTATTTGATCTCTGAACCGTTACATCGTCGTGAGCGGTGAGTGAAAACGGGTCGGGGTCATTGCTTTTTGTCAAATTTGCTGGGAATACTCGTATGTGAGCTAATAGAGACGTTACATGACTTTATCAAAATGGGAATCGGAACTGGTATCTTTTATCTATATGATTCGAATCGGAACTAGTGAATTTTCGTAAGATTTAAAAGAGGAACTATAGAATTAATTTCAATGTTTGAGCATTATGACAGCATATGAAGTACATAGTTTAGTCGGTCAACCATAGCTCTAATATACAAGGTGTTCCGGAGGATATGAATTAACTTCGGCAAACACTTATGTAGTATTACTTAACATATTGGACAATGGAAGTAATCCTCAAAAACGCTTCGTTTTCGAGTTACTCGTTGTTTTATTTTACTAAATTTAATTGAGTTATTCAATGAGTAAAGGTCTTTATTTATTTGTAAGAAAACTTGACACAAAACAATACCAAACTATTTGCCAATCGTTTGCTCGTGTCATTAATAATCTTTGTCATGATTGTCAAGTTCAAATTAATCAAAATGCGACGTTGTCAGCTTGGATAAAGAGTATGGCATACCTAGGTAATTTAAGAAAAGGCATTTAGTTTGTATGAAATTAAAAAAATGTGACAATATTCTGAGTACAGTTACGAAATTAATGCATAAGTAAAGGAACACAAATATATCATAATCACAAAAAAGTATGTCACTCTTAGATATAAGAATGTGAATAAGCACTGAAACCATTATTTTGGTGGCGTAATTAAATAACAAATTTTTGTGGAATATTATTATCTTAAAAGTGAGGTAAAAATTAATACGTAGGTAATTTATCATTGGTGCCTGATTTCAAAAGAAAGTGGAATATCCATACTAGTAAATTTTTAGAATTAGGTAAGTACATCTTACCGATATCTTTAAGTACCTGGGTAAAAAGTAAGGGTGTGATTGATTGTATAACAGCGGGTGGCCAACACATCAGGTTATACTTTTTGGCACTTTGTAGCATTAATTTTTTTGACACATTCATACGAATGTCAAGAAATCATAACAAAAACTTATAGGCGAAAGTGTTTCACAGAGTACAGCTTGTACAGCTTCCACAGAACAATCATGTGAAATAGATTGTCAGATATCCTATATATTTTGTACCTACGAGTATGATCCGATCCGATATTCTTTGTCAAATATATTTCGGATATTTGACAAAGAATATCGGACCGAGTCCCGTGACCCTGGACCCTAGGGGGCTGTTAGCTACTATGTTTACCTACGTCATGAGGGTCGTGAGGACATGTTTTTGCTTTGCCCATACGAATGGGTAGGCCTGAAAATTTATTTTGTTGGATGAAAGCCTCGATCAACAACATGGGGTAAAAAGCTTGACCGCTGACCCGAAACAGGTGTCGAGTATTAACAGATTCTGAATAAAAATGAAATAGATTTGATTTATTGCGTTAGCTTAGTATAAATAATTTATTTTCAGTTATATGAAGATGATTTTTAACGGGTGTTACTAACTTTATAATTATCGCGGAGGTTGCTCCCGTAAACAACAGGTTTAGTTTTAGTTTTAAAATGATTTTTTCGCATTCGTCTTTGCACCAATTTAGAAAGTTTTTCAAAATTAAACTTTCGCGCTTCAAAACAGATAGTTCTGAACAATTCTCAACTTAAAAAAGATCGAGAGAAAAGCATGGCGCCGTCGGCCCGCCGCTCCGACAAAATTATTCATTAAAACCCAAAATCTCGTAAATAAACTTCTCCAAAATCAACAAAAAGACACTCCAGCGCCGATCTGGACAAGATTCACAAAGAAACCAGCTCTTGGAAGACCATCAGAGGGCCATCAAGGATTCTTGGCTGCGGCTGCGCTGGTGAGTCTAAAAGTTCACTGCTGTCTGATCATCGACTTATTTCATAACAATGATCTTTCTTTTTCATATAGGTACTTGTAGGTGCGAATATTTTTACTAAAAGACGCAATAGGTATAATTTTGACAATGGCAATAAAAACCTTTGAAACTCCTTTTAAATTTTTACGAGTTTAAAAGAGGCTACAACTATGTAGCTAATTTTATTAACACAAACATGAATGACTATATTCAAATCTGCAATGAATTTGTTCTAAGGGGAAAATATTTCATTAGAACAGTAGAATGGCGCTGTTGTCGGATAACCCTTACTCTCATCATTGAGATGGTGTAAGCATACCTAACATATTTAATGACGATAAGGTTTGGGTTCACAATTACTAGAGTATCAAAATGTCCAGTGTGTGACCAGTTTATCAAAACAAAAAACAAAAACTGTTAAATAATTTTATAATTTTTTCTGAGGTCCTACGATAGCCTACGAGACTCGCTTATATCGCGTAGACTTCAAACCTACGGCTACGACTTGTGCCTACAAACAGTCTGTTTGTATAGGCACAGGTCGTAGTAAAATTTTGTTAATAATTACAATTATGTACATTTAGCATAAAATTATTACAGCTTCAAGCTCTATAACTACAACAGTACCAACGTGCAGGTATTCCAATCCAGCCAGAGGTTGGAGGCGAGAGGTGACATCTGAAAAACGTTGCGGTGCGAGCCGCGGCAGGTCACCGCGCTTTGTTACCCGTCACCTGCGGAACCTTATTCTGGTTTGCTGCAGTCGAAACAGAAACCGAATAAACAATAAACACTACGTAGGTAACGTAGTGTTTATTGTTTATTTGTTTATTATAGTGGATACTTGACAGGCTTTCACTCGTGAAAGCATCTCGGAAGCGAGGCGGTGAGCGAGGAAAAAATCCACCAATAGGATCGCGCCATTATCACGTCATATGTTATAATACGTGGGAAGAAAGATACACCTGACGCCACTCATCCTCGAAATAACTTTCTCCAACGAATATAAAACCTAGAAGGATAACAAATCCAACCTACTTGCTTTCTCCGAAGCATAATCAGAAGTCAAATAAAACAAAAAAAATAACCATTGCTTTCTTATAGCATTGCTCGGTTTTCAAGCGCTACTGGTTAAAACGGGATAATCAAAATCAAATCAAATCAAATCAATTTATTTTTGGAACAACAAAGGTTCAATATTTGTTAGTAACAATGCAGGTACTTAAGACTATGTTAGTAATTATTTACAAAGAAAAACTTAAAGGCAGACGGACAGAGAGATAATGAAGCTACACCTTAACCTATAATATCAGTGAGCCAACCACTGATATAGGTTAAACAAGATAACTTACTGTCAACCAACGCCAAATCCATTACACTAATTTTGAAAAGAGCTTACATTTAAAAAAAAAAAAAATTGACGGGTTGGGTAAGGAAGAGTATTCAGTTTAAATATATTCTAATCTAACACGTAGTTACCAGTATTTTAGTTCCTCGTCTAACTAGAGATTTATTGAACATCGATGGATAAAGTGAACCCTGATATCTCACATCATCAATCAAAGTCCCCAATTTTGATTGGTATTGATTTGGCGTCTAATGGCATTTGCTTTGAACGCTTTATCATAGAGACTAGCAGAGACGTTAATTAGACTAGTTCAAGCCGTTTCGAGAGCCAGTTATTTATATCGATAAACTCGTTTATATAATTACACATTTTCAGGGTTTCAATTTATTACTTATGTTTTAGAAATACTGTCACCACTACAGTATCGTTCTACCAGTATAACTGATTCGAACAGACTTCCGGAATTAAGGATGTTGGTTGGTGTTGTTACCCTAAAGTAAACCTCTTGGCCACAAAGCGATTATAATTTTGTTTATACTCAAATTCTGTAATTTTAGATCGCATTTTTTGAAAAAAATACCGCCTCGTACTTTCGTAATTACGGAGATATCGGAATTACGTAATTTGTTGCCAAGAATTACCAACACCCGTAATTAAGAAAAAGAAATCCAGTACTTTCACGGTACTTGTCTATACGAGTATAACATGGACTTTTGAGTGATCATTTTGAAGAAATAAGTTTTCTTTTCTTGATAATTATTATTATCACAAATATAATTTGCCCAGCAGTAAAGGACCTGTTTTTGAACCTTCGGGTTCAGAGACAATTTTAATCTTTTTCTGCATCAAATTAAGTCAAGTCAATGCAGCCGCTGCCGGACGTGGAGCATGTTCTAGAACATTTTACATGTAGCTTTATTCCCACTTTCTTATATTTAAGTATGTTAAGTTTATTTTTAGTGTGTTTGTAATTTAATTGTAGTTACAAATTAATTTATATAAATATATGCACAATCTTCATTAGAATTTTCAGAAAAATCTCAATATGTTTTCTATCTTTTTTTTGTCACGGCGAATTTGAGATCCAGAATAGGGATGTGCAACAGAAAATCGTTTCGGTCGGCGGAGCGAGAGGTCAGCGTTGTAACTTGTGTCCAGCGTCGATTAAATGCCGGTGCTGAATCGAATTCTTTGCAAATAGGTTTAAATTAAATTAATACTAACATAAACACACATTTTCGAGTATGACAGTAATTATTTATTTAAAAAAAAACTGAATTTTTAGCTAATTTTTCCGACGAATCGATTTTATCATAAGTAGAAATAAACATAAATTAAAAATACAGACTGAGATTATGACTTACTCCGCTGGCTCAGCGACCAAAAGTGGATCTTGGCCTCCGCAACAAAGAGACGCCATTTCTCCCTGTCCTGCGCAATCTCAGCCCAGTTGCTGACTATGAGAATTATGACAGTGAGATTTTTTGTTCGCTGGTTTCAGGCGTCATATAAAGTAGGTATGGAAGAGTTTTTTTACTTGTATATTTATATACCTTAATATCTATCTATTTCATACAAACAGCTCGTAATCAGTGGGTACTTAAAAATAATTAGGAAAATATAATAGTACCTAAAGGTTGCTGCAAGATAATCGATTATTTTAGAGTGTTTTTAAAATTAAATCTACACAAACTGTTTCACTCGAATGTACGAAAGTGAAATTGTATTCAATTTATTTTCGCTAGAATATAGAATTAGTTAACTTTAATGTAGTTTACGCGAATATAATCAAATAATGGACTTGTATTTAATTTGCTGCCCGTCCAATATTTATTTCAGCAGATGCTAATTAACACAATGCAACATAAACAACGCACTGACAGTGCAATTTAACTGCGAATGTGAAATTCGAATAACAATTCTAGCATATTTTCTATTGTTGATGAAATGCATTTAGATAGTGTTTACTTAACATTTTAGTTCCAAATCAATACAAAATCATCATTAAATAGTTGTAAATTTAGTATGACATACACAGATTTAGTTATTTAGGGAGTTAATTGAAAAAAAAAAACATTTTGTAACAGTAAATCTGTTACTAATTCCAACAAAAAAGCCCCACGTCTTTATTCAGAAAAATATGAATGTTTGCGGACAAATTTTGATCCAACTTTGAGGCGAAAGAAAAACAAAAACAACAAAAATTTGTTCAAAACTCCGCCGCGTCCGTCCTCGTTTCATGGTCCTAAATGATATTTTCACATATTATATAAATGTTAATCAAGATAAATACAGTATGTTGCGTGTAAACAACCTCAGCGGGTGTATGAACACATGCGGCCAAGAGAAATGGACCGTTTACCATAATTATCCATTCGCGAGTACATTTCACCGGAATGTGCACACAAAATTATACACTGCATGGAGTTGAGTGCCGGTTTTCATGTCCGCCACTGTAAATTTTATCTGCTCTGTTTGTGTGACCGGCCTTTGGGAAATAATTTTTGGTTGTAATTTAATTTATTTAGGTGTTTGCGTAATGAAGAATAAATAAGAATAAAATAAAAAATATATATAATAAAATACATTAGTAATACACATAACTGAAAACACAAATAAACACCGTCAACACCATCGCGATTCTTCTATTAACCTCGTAGAAAGACTTGACATATTTCTTGGTAACGTTGTAACGATGTCGACTTCATCGTCCATATCAACCTCCTTGCCATCAACTTCAACCTCATCGTTAGCGTTTATCTCATCTCATTTCGTATTGGCATCTTCATTTCTTCATTTAAATTCAAAATCATGTTCCCATTCCATTTCTAAATTTCATTATTCCACTAATTTCATTGTTTTATTTGTATTTTCCCTTTTTCTCTGTATTTTGTCTCGAACGGACGTCTCCCGTTCACTTTTATTTCCTACTACTACCTACTTTATGTGTTCTTTTCCTTAAAATATGATTTTTCCTTAATTTATGACCAAATTCTTCTATTACTTCATCTGCGCACTGTCCTAGAACCCTGCTAGCCGGCATCTAGAGGACAGATTGTAGCAAGGTATTAACAATAACTCGATCACATTGATCGGCTCGACCTGACGACGGATCGTACCGCGAGACGTCTTTAAATGATCGATCGTGGTTGGTACCGGAGGAATTAGGTACAATTAGCGTCACAGTCGTGATTAATGCGGATTTACGACGGCGACGGTTCGTGCCCCGCCGAGTCGAACGGTGATCGAAATTAAATTATACAGGTGTAAAATGACAGGTTTTCTTTATTTCTTGCAGTTTTGAATTAATTTATGGCATTCGGTTTTAATTTATGGCATTGGACATGCGGAGGACCGAATGATGTGGCGCGCCCTAAAGCCCTAAGAGAGATAAATTAATACTTTATTGCACACAAGAAATTTACAGAGCTTTGGGGCCTATGTGTATAGGTCCTATTCATTTTACACTGTTCGTCTTTCTTTATCACATCTTTAGAAGATCGGATGTGTCATCTAGTGCGATTATAAATCCTTCTAAGTTTAGTCATCGTTTGGGAGGGCGAAACCTAGAGTAATGCATATTTGGAATAAAAATTATATCATTTGCAATTGATTCCTCTTTGACGTGTCATACTCAAATATTCAAATATTGAATTTAGTTCAGTACCCCATTACGCTGTTTCTGTTAATCTTAAAACTGAAATACAGCAAAGCAAGCTTTGCTGCTTTGCGGCAGAAATAGGTAAAAGGGTTGTACCACCCTAATACTAATTTTACTACATTTTAACATTTAGGGTAATAGTGGATTTCTAATTATCTAAAACCATGTTATATTCTACCTATGTATTATTTAGATAACATCAAAACATGTTATATTCTACCTATATATTTAAAATTAAAACAGAATCACTTAAATCTGTGACAAAACCAATAAAATGGTACGCAAAATAACTTCAACTTCGCAGATTTTTTTGTCTCGTTAGTTATAGAGAACTGTAGGAAACTAAGTCTTATAATTGAATATCAGAAATGAAAAACGCGCTGCCCGTGAGATTGCGACTCGCAGTTCATTAATTTCTTCTTCAATCTCTAATTAAGCACTCTTTGAAGTATTCACCGAACGATTCCGTTGCCGTCTCTTGGTCTGTATATCAATTATTTACTATAATATTAGATAGCAGATGCATAGCGATGTAATTGGATATTTAAAATGTTTTTAATGAATTCAATCGACAGATTTGTCTTCACCATAATAAAAAAAATAAGAATAATAAAAAGTTTATAAGAGATTATTTATAATTTCTATTATTTTCAACTATGGGGCTTTAAAATTGCTATCACAAGGTTTTCACCACGAAGGAACGCCCCTGGAAAGAGGGAGACGACTATTTTTCTTTCATTCAAGGTTTCCACTGTGTAAATTAAGGTAACAATAAATCTGTTACCGTAGGCATAATGAAAGTTTTGTTTTTTGCTCTGAAATCTGAAAGTAGAAGTAAAACCATTGTTTATATAACTTTGACTTTGTTACTACGTACAGCCAATTAACATTTCAAAATAAATGTACACACTATGTCTATAACGTAATCAATCTGCGAATATGAGTTTATTTTACATGTTAATACGAGTTTTATATTATGACTATATATGAATAGTGTATGACTATTTTTTTAATTCCATCAATAAACTTACATGGACATCCTGATGAAGGATATAAAATTCGTTTTTCGATATCTTAACTAACCTCAAATATATTAATGGTTAAAGCTGGTAGTGGGGAGATGCTCTGTTCCTTTATAGCACAACAGTCCTTAATATATGTAGCCAAGGACCTGCTTGTATGGCGCTACTGAGCAGTGACGTCACTCCTCTCTATTGCCATCTACCGTCTAATTTCTGACTGCCTGTAGCTATTTTATCTTTTAACGAATTTCAATTCTTTTTACACATTTGACCATCAATTTATGTCTATTTTTGGAAACGATATATGTACTAGACCAATATTTCATACCGTATCTCTTTGTTTTATGATCTTAGGTTCAGTGACATCAAACATGAAAGTCAATTAAAAGCTCTGAAAGCTAAAAAGCTTCCAGTTTATTTGAAACTATGACGTTCTGGATGTTAGACTGCTCTGTCGCCAGCTAAATAATTAGTAACTTCAAGAATTCCTTCGAAATTGGACTTGAAACCTCTTTTCAAAGTATAATTTGGAAAGTATGGTTTTATTATGTAACTAGTTTGTTTTTTGTTTTGGTATAAGTTATCAAGCAGTAATGTATTGTTTGTTAACTTTAAATATTTAAATTCATTACCAACTTACGTCGAAAGGGATTGTAGCTATAATACGAGTTTGGTGGGTTCATTTCAACCCAAATTAACTAACAGCTGTTAAATTTTTCAAATAAAGTTCAAACATCCACTCGCTCGCTCACCTTCCAGAAACACACTGATCATTTCATTTCAACCCCCATCCACAGACGTTAAAAATCACAAGCTCATCCTCTCGCCTCTACATGTCTAGCGGCACATTGCGCCTTACGAGTATATAATGAGGATGAACTTACGTATTCGTATTATGCCGTTATGTTAAGAGAATAATTATGAAGACAGATCCGTATTTGACTTCGTAACCCCAAAGTTTTTGTTTGTATTTGAGAGTGCACGATACGGGCGATCTCCACAGGACCGGATCCAGGCTAGTTATTATCACCGGATTAAATAAGTAGATATTTTTTATATATTATCACTAATTATCAGTAAGCAAAATGTATGGAGCGATAAAGGAAGCTAATGGCATCCATTAAAATTCTTCATTAAAAGATTTGAATAATATTATTTTTCTCAAAGATGCTCTGATATGTACTCAATATTTTCGAATTTTGAGCCAGAGAAGAACAGAGAAGCCATCATTCTCATTTTTTTTATTTTTTTTATTAAATAAGGACCAGCAGACGAGCAAACGGGCCACCTGATGGTAAGTGGTCACCGTCGCCCACAGACATCTCACCTCACTGTATTAATATTAGAGGGTTTTTGATGCGCTGCTGACCTTGAGGACTAAGATGGATTGCCTCATGTGCTGGAAATTACGCTGGCTCTCTTACCCTTCAAACCAAAACACAGAAATGCAAGCATCTCTGCTTCACGGCAGAAATAGATAAGAGGGTGGTACCACCCCAGGCGATCATCGATTTATAGAAAATTTTCGGAAAAATATTTTGACTGACTTTTACATTATCCAATAGAGTTCAAACTTTGCATATATCTACTTACTTACATACTTACTATCTATTTTAATACAGCACATATTAAATAGTTGCTGTTGCCCGCGACATCCAAATTATGTGAAAAAATTCAATGACCCTTTTAGAGGAGTTACATTACATGTACATAAGTAAGTACATAAGTACATATTTTTGAATAAGAACATGAAACTATAATTTTTTTCCTTTGTCTATTTTGCACATTTGAAATTGTAATTAATTAATCTGCTAAAAACTATGGCCTTTAACATATGGGCCACTCTACCACCCTAAAACCAAGCCTGTTCCTAGAGCAAGTTTCCAAGGCGCCGAACAAGTGAACTTGTGAGAAAGGCAGATATCCAGTCAGACGTGCCCTGATAAAGTGCCTTTGTACCTTTGTGACTCTTGCCGATAATCCGGCCCACAAAGGCATGGGCCTGAAATACGGGCCTCCTTTTTGTAACTAACTCTCAGATAAGCATTTCAAACGGAAATATAGGCACAACACTAAACATAGTTATCTTTTATATATTCGACCAAAGTAAATACAAATATACATGCTTACATATGCATGTAAACTTACTTTAAATCATTGTTACTTTTAAGTAGTGAAATGTAATTATCGTGTTTTGTGTGCAAATAAATTATAATTCATTCATTCATTCAAATAATAATAAACCTTAATTATGCTGCATAAGTCTACAATATAAACACCTCACATACTAACATACGTACATATTTAAGGTCGTCAAAGGAAAGTCTTTTCGCATATTGTATGTATAAACTTGTAATAAAATTTCTTTGGCTGTACTATTTGTATCTGGCTGGTTTTGATGACATTAAAAAGGTTTAATTAAAAAAAAATTATTAGTAAAATGTTGTTTCCAGCTATTTTTCATTTGTTTTTCTTTCTGTCAAAATGAGCGAATCTAATGAAGAAATTCGATACATTTTGAAATTTTATTACAAAAAAGGAAAAAATGAAACGCAAGCCGCGAAAAAAATTTGTGACGTTTATGGACCTCAGTGTCAGTAAGAGTAGCACAAAGTTGGTTTAAGCGTTTTCAATCTGGGAATTTTGATGTCAAATACTATACCCTAGGAACTCTTTAGGCAGTGTCAGGTTAATATCAAGAGAGGACTGCCAACACTACTTGTTGCGTTTTTTTGATGAGAAGTCCTTTAATTTCTACAGCAACGGGATCATGTCACTACCTGCAAGATGGCAAAAAGTCATCGAACAAAATGGCACATATATACTATAATTAAATGAAAATGAACTTTGAAAAAAAAATGTCTTGAGTTTTCATATGAAATGTGAAGAAACTATTTCCCCGACCTTATAAAATATAAAAAGAACTAGTAAAAAAAGTAATAAAAGATTTTGTTGATGACTATGTGATTTCTTCGGTTTGGTAGCTTCCCGAATTGATTACTTATTATAGTTAGTAAAATGTCTTATCAACCATAACTGGATAAAAATAATTATTCAGTTCTTGAAATAGTTAGCAAAAACCTCCAGACGCCTTCCAGGAAAGTTTTTCTTCAAAAAAATAGTCATTAGTGAAGTTATAGAGCTTGGCTGGCAGAATGAAAATTCTGCAGAGTTGTCAAACATAACACATAACTCAATAAGTTCGTAGGATGACTAATAAAACAACAACTTTTAGGCAAAATTCGACTTCATTCATCAACATAGTGTCCTTCAAGAGTGACACATTCATTCCAACGCTTCTCTAACATGTCTATGCCATTCTTATATAACGATTTGTCCAACCTTTCAAAATACGCGTCAGTTTCGGCGATCACCTCTTCATTGAAGCCATATCTCTTTCCGGCGATCATTTTTTTTGATTTTTGCGGACAGGTAATAGTCGCTGGGGGCTAAATCTGGAGAATACGGTAGATGCGGCAGCAATTCGAAGTACAATTCGTACAATTTTACCATTGTTGCGATCGACTTGTGACACGGTGCATTGTCTTGGTGAAAGAGCACTTTTTTCTTCTTCATTTGGGGCCGTTTTTCGCGATTTCGTCCTTCAAACGCATTAATAATGCTATGTAATATTCACTATTGATCCTTTTTCCATTTTCAAGTTAGTCGATGAATATTGTACCATAATACGGACACCATAACCACAGAATACTAAATAGTACTACGTACAGAAGCGACACTCCCCCCCCCCCCCCCCCCCCCCACCTGATTCAATTCCCCCGCAGTTAGTGAGCGCGATCAGTATGTAGCGCGCTGTTCCCGCTAGCGTATTTATCTCACTCACACACCCACAAACTACCGGATGCATACGCTACGCTGTAGTTGTGCGGGTAGTAGGTGATTATAATCGCTGCATTATAAGGAGTGTCGCGAATGTGCCATAACCTTCCAGCTGACTTTTGCGTTTTTGGTCGTTTTGGGCGGCTTTCGCCGGCTGCTGTCCACTCAGCTGACTGCCGATTTTCTAAAGTGTGGTGATGGATCCATGTTTCATCCATTGTCACATATCGTGTGAAAAAATCCTTTTTATTTCGCCTAAACAGCTCCAAACAGCGCTCTGAATCATCAACACGTTGTTGTTTTTGGTCAACAGTGATCAAACTCGGTAACCAATTCGAACAGAGCTTTCTCATGGACAAATGTTCATGCAAAATAGTGGATACACTGCCTTCTGATAT
This sequence comes from Hofmannophila pseudospretella, assembly GCA_947369225.1. Taxonomy (NCBI): domain Eukaryota; kingdom Metazoa; phylum Arthropoda; class Insecta; order Lepidoptera; family Oecophoridae; genus Hofmannophila; species Hofmannophila pseudospretella. Next base: position 6,745,132 of record OX376330.1, on the reverse strand, counting down.
ATTTAAGGTGTCAGCTATCTCACGCAACTTCACTTTACCGTCTTTGAAAACGTTTTTGTGCACTTTTTTATATTTTCTGGAACAACTGCCCAATTTGGGCGACCAGAGTGTTCAGCATCATCGGTGTTTGTAGGGCCGCGTTTTAAATCAGCAAACCACTTCTATAACATTCGATGTCAAGTCTCGATGGAGCAGTCCAAATAACCACTTATCAAGCCATTGATTTGCTTGAACGGTATACTTTCCCATTATAAAGCAATGTTTTATCAACACACGAAATTTAGATGTTTCCATGGTTTTGAAAATTACAAAAGTATAGCGTCACTAAAACCACTGTAACTTTTTTTTAAGTTAATGGCCACTGTAACTTTTTTTAGTAAAAGCAAAAATACTAACCTTAATACGGATATATATCAGTATAAACCTCTATAAAGGATTCTGCTAATACTAATTTCCGTACGTTTCACTGTCTTTAAAACTAACTATCCACCCATTACTTTTCAATTACTCGTAAGTGCATATAGTTTCAACATGTATGTTACCAAATTATTGTCTTAATTTTTATTTACATAATGAAGCCCCAACACCAACAATTTCAGTTACTTGATACAATAATCTGCAGTCTTTGAATATGTAAGTACTTAAGAAAAAATTCAATTCCTGCAAATAAAACCGACTCCGACACACGGTATGAATTTTATGCGCCATAATTTCACTGTAGGTACTAAATGCTCAATAAAAAAGGAGGGCCATTTCTGGCTAGTGTAGCTGGGACTGAGGGCTGAGTTACAGTCTTGAAAGTATTCAGTGAGCCGACGTTTATGATATTGATACAAATAGATAATAGAGCAGGGAATAGACTAGAAAACAGCGCGTCGGTTGAGCATGTACTGCAACTGAAGACTTTAGAACAAGATGGAGATGAAGACGGACTCGAACTTTCCAACATCAAGAAGCCTGCAATAGTGGCGCCGAGATCCTACTTCGTTACTTCGGTGAATGGGTTGGCTAAGCTGCTGAAATACATAATACTCATACTTGCGCGAAGTCAGTGCAGAGTCAATTGAAGATTGAAGAATAAGGATTAGGGTCTAGATTACAATTAAACTAAATTATATAAAAATGAAGGAGCTAAATCGAAAACAGAGTTTGGCGGTCTAAATCATTTGTTGAGCAGTTCTTAAGTAGCAGTTCAAGGATTTGACCAGTTCGTTTTCGTGACTTAACAGTAGTTATGTTTAAGTTACACAATGCCTTTTCAGAATTTTAAATAAATGCTATGCTAAGTACGAAAATTTGACAAAGGCTTATCATTTTCAAAATGAGTCCGTTGATACGGATTATACATATAAGATTTGATTTAGGTTAGTATTGTTAATAGAAGTATATCATAATAGGTACAGCTTAACAGTAACTTAGATTTCTGTTGTTATACCTACCTATTTAATGTGATACTAAGTGTAATTTAGTTAAGATGTTGTATTTTTAACATTTTGTTTTATTAAATTGAAATTGAAATGCTGTTAGCTTGTAACTGTGCCATTGCATGGCGTGCTCTTTCTAGAGGCGTTTGTTGAGCGACTGCTAGGAAATGGGTAATTCCTTAGTCTGTGACTGAGGGTTGAGGAAGGAAGACATTGGAGTGACGTTAGTTTGATATACGAGCGGCGTCTTTTGTGCGTTCATCGTTAATACGCGCGCACAATGCTGGTCGACTGCTCACTGGAGTTACGCCCGACTTAAGGGCGGAGATGTGACACCGACGCGTATCCGTATCTACATCATTTATATTCCCGTGGCCTTCGCCTACGATACGTTTTTGTTGAATCGAAATAGGTACGAATGAATCCCTTACTTTTGTATTAGTCATGTATAGGTACCTAATAGACGGAACACGACAACCAATCTGTCAAATTTGTTATTGGGTTTGGCACATTTGTAGAAACTTAAAAAAACGCATACTGACTGCTGAAGGCGGGAGTTTTGGCGGGAAAGTCGAAGGAGAATGTTCTACGGTATTTATTATTTTGCTCAAAAATTGTTTTCTGGTGATTTTGATAGCTAAAATCGGTGTAGTTTTGTCTAGTAAACTTCAATAACAGTGTCAATGTGTTGAACTCTTAAAATAAACTTCTCGATAATGGTTCGTTGTGTTTCACTCTGTGATTATGCGGCGGGCCATGAGAATTCGCCAGAGACTACATCGGTTGTAATTTCCGTCATAACTCCTACAGTGTTAAAATGTGTCTACACCACAACATTTTGATGCTGAAAAACTAAAAACTGTTTTAAATCGCTTAGAATAGAATAGAATAGAAAGAATAGAATAAAAAAACCTTTATTAATGTTTACGCTGATGACCCGAGTTGCCAATGCCTTGTTAATTAAAAAAAATTGCTGTTGGTGTGTTATGTTGGTACAGTACAGTACAACTGTCATGTCCATAATCCCCGAGGGGGTAGATAGAGGAACCACATTTATCATTGGTAGTTCCCACTTTTCACCGTAAGATTTGATGTTATGTTGATAATTTATACTCGTATATTAAGTGAAGTTCTGATTTGCTTTCACAGACATGCAAGTTTTTTAAATATTTTTTTATACATGGTTTCTGACCTGGACGCGAGGGGCGTTGGAATCCGGCGTTCTAGCCACTACGCCACCGACCCTCAACTAAATCTGTTTACTTACTAACATTAACCTCAAAATACGCGGTGGTCTGACACGAGTCCATAATATTTAGGACCCAAGGGGCCGAAATGTGTGGTTCTGTTAATTGTGGTCCACATTGGTGTTAAACGTACTGTGGACCGTGAGAATAGGAGTAAGCGAAGTGGTTTTATTTCGGTATGACGACAGTTTGATATTTGCATTAAAAAGTAAAAATCTCTTGTTCTATAGGAATGGATCTTTTTACCCGACTGCGCGACAGCAAAGACCAGGGAAATTATTTTGAGAATCGGAAACAATCCTATTATGTATAAAACAAGCGGTAGGTGAACGGGCGATTGATGTGCGAGGTTTGTTTTGTCATAAAGGCTGTGAATCAACTTGTATAATAATTATTGTATATTATTATATATTAATAAAACTAATAAATGTTAGTAACCTTCCACACGGGCCCAATTTTCAGTCATATTTAAGTTCTCTACCTTACCTTTCCCCTGGTTTATTTATTTTCATTTATAATATTCTAACTTGTTAAGCTCTATAAAAACAATTTTTTTTCAGAATATATCGCTGTCATTAAGTTGTTTACCAAATTATCGAACCTTGGATGAAGGAAAAATATTCCCTGCGAAATTGGCGGAAAAATTTATTATCCTTCACACCTTATTATATCATTGAATATATCATTGGACTCTATGTACTAGGTACGTACATAAACATAATATAAATCAACATTGAAAAACTTCAAACAAATTAAATAAACAATAACAACCTTCACAGTGGTAGAATAATAAATCAAACATTCCTTGTCATTCTTACATTTACATTTAAAAATACAGCCAATGAAAATACACAGTATAATTAAATACGTCACCTCTACGCGGAGTGGAAAGGCGTAGGCGAGCTGCGGGTGGCTACGGTGTCGGTGCTACGGTTACGCTACGAGCTACGAACAAACGCTTAGGAAAATAATTGTATGCACATAATTATTTGTGCAACGCCTGCTTTGTGCGGACACCCGAGAACAAAGCGTGAGGCGAGACGCGGGAAGTGACGTGGCATTGCAGTGGCTGGAAGAGACGGAGGAAAATGCTACTAGAAGATAAATACCATGTATACAGAATGGTAATTAAAATTCTCAATAAACAATATCCCATACAAAGTTGTGATAGCAGCAAAGTTCTGATTTCAATACTTTAGTGTTTAGAGCAAGCTTCTAATGGTATATTATTTTCAAAGTTTCAAAAAATACTGACCTAGTAGAACGGTGCAAATTACAACAGCGTTCTGTATATATTATTGGTCAGGCGTGGTCCTAGCTCAAGATTTTCTTGTAAGGGATCGCAACGAATTTTAGGTTATTTTCTCTAGGAGTCGAAGATTTGGGAGGGGGATGTCATGAACCCTGTGATCCCCCTGTAATTCTGCGAGCGCGTCTGCCATTGGTCTCGCATAGTGGATCTTGACCTTGAAATATATGGTCTGACTCTAACCTAAGTGCATAATATAAGCAGTAATAAATAAGCTAATGATATAGGCTGATGATGATGACATTGTTTGCAAGTAAGATGGCGGAGACGCTTCTAGTCTAGCGTGCGTGCGAGACGGGCCCGGCGAAACCGCAGGTGTTTCATTATTCTGCTTTAATGGCGTCAGCGTCAGCGGGTTACGCGTCAGACCGTACAAATAACCCTCACTGGATTGGATCGAGAAAGTAATTGAAGTAGTTTTATGCTGCGGAAGTGTTGCTACGATAACAGTGTACAGACATAACACAATCTCACGTGTTTTCTTATATTCCTTCTTCTTGCCAGCCTTCACGAACGAAAATTGCTTATGTCATCTTTCTGGGTTTTGATATGGAAGTGTAGGGCGATTTTAGACAGACATCTTTAGCCACGCACATAACTCGATGCAAGTTTACCTTACAACGTTTTGGAATACGCGACTCCGTCGTACACAGTATGTACCCTAATCTTCCGCCTACGGCTCGTGTTGTAAAATAATATTCGTAGATCTTTGAATTTGATCCTACTCGCAATAGTTAGATAATCTATTATAGAGCTCAATTTCCCTAGGCCACAATTCCCTGCACTTAAAAACTATGTCGACGTGATGAAACGCAATAATAATTCAATTCACTCGAATTGATACAAGGAATTGGCTCGTTTTTCCCCTAGTGGCGATAAATTCCTAGGGTATAGGTACTCGTTGCGACAGAAAGAGCAGAACGGCAAATATCATAGCAGTGTATGATAATACGATATTATGTAAATTGTTTACGCTCACACCGACGCGCCATGGGCGAAGGAAACTAGACTTTGCTCCTTCTAATTTTAAACAAGAAACATTATCCTTCATTCACTGTACCACAGACTATACATATATCTACGCCTTGGCTAACTCCATGGACCCAAAAGGGTTTTGGGGACATTTTCCTTTTATATTAGGCAGAGGATGGGAATTCCCACGGGAACAAAGCCGCAGGTAAGCTAAAGATCTATGGATCCAAAATGCAGATTTAGAATTTAGTATGATATTCCTTCTTGTAGTCGAGTAAACAAACACAGAATTCATGTACGCAATTTTAGGGTTCAAAATAATTATTCTGATCCAAGTCATTCTGTAGACGTAGTGGGACCACGGGAAAATAAAACTCCTCATAGACCCACCAGTGGTTCATCGTATTTCAATATATATTTATTTATATTATGTATATCTATGAATTTAACTATTTTAGTATACCTACATATTTATTTATGTATATAATAATACTTTATTTACATTTATTTTACTAAATTTACTGTATATTAAGTAATAACCTTTTCATATCTTCACACTACACTGTAGCTAATCTCTTTAATGTACAATTAACTTCAGAGGTTTCCTGGAAGAGATCGCTTTAAGCGATAAGGCCGCCTTTGTACATATCGTGCTATTATTTCGGTAGTTTTTACTTTTCCTGATTTTGTGTACAATAAAGTGTTTCTATATCGTAGTGAGACTACGAGAGAGTAATGCGCTATTTCATCTGATACTAGACCACGTCGTTCTAAACTAAAGCCTGAGATTAGTGCTCCATTAGGGTTAAAACTTAGCCCTATGCTCAGCGGAGAGGGTGTTTTCATCGCAGTCATCGTCAATGCGAATCAATAAATTCAACCCTTTTTATGATTCAGTCATTCGGTTTTATTGGCGTTGTACGTGCTCCTGAACGTGCATCATTCAGCGCCGATAAAAAATTCCGAACGACTCTTTATATCGCACACGAGACGGAAAAATAAAATGACGACGTTATTTTTTGCCTCCATGTTACTTTGTTCCGCGTTTCGGTGTCACCGTGAGGAATGTCTCGGAACTCTTGCTTCTTTATTACTATGAGCAATATTTCTGGTTAACTATCGGAATTAGAAATGTCAGAACTTTATTTTATTTTCGGCTATTTATACGAGTACTCTTAATTACCGAACGTTTTTAATGAGAACGGATATTTTTAGAATAAAAACTTGTTAGATTTAGAACATTTGGTTGAGTTTTCATTTGAGCCTACCCAGAAAGGCTTGGTTTACATCAACCGACATCTTGTGAGCATCTATCATTATTATATCAAATAACATAGGTAAATTAAGATATGGTAGGCTCAGTTTTTTTTGTGTAATAGACAATGAAAAGATAGTAATTTATTAGCTAGGCATGTCCCTATTGCGCGAGTGACGATGCAATACTTCACTAATAAAAACATCCAACTGTATCTCAATTCAAGCCAAAAGCCCCATCACAGCATTCGGTTACTGACACAGCAGAATTTACTGAGAGCCCAGCGAAGACAATTAAAATAAGGCGGGGCAAAAACTGACGGAGAAAAAGTGAAGGGCTCTGAAAAAAGTTCCATTAAACCCGGGTTACAAATGAGAACAGAACGCCGCTGTTATCCCGGATATCTTCCTGCGAAAACCCCCAGCCGTCGTCGCGCCTCACTTTGTGAACATCCAATGGATGCACGATTTAGGCTCAAGAGTCGGTGAGCTTGGTATGTTTTGTTTTCTAATTAGCAAAATGTCGGCTTAGTAGTTAATTATTTGTAGACAATATTTTACGAACTGATAATATGAATGCCTTTAGGCAAGCTTATACGAAGTCAGTTACTGAAGTCAGTAAAAATTATCTGTGGAACGAACTTACTGTCTTGGGACTCGATTGCCATAGAAATAAATGAATCGGATATGAATCTGTAATTTATAACTTTTTAAGCTTGTTTTATTATTATTTATAAACACAATGTTTACAACTTACAGGCTTATTCTAATTGTATTGTAAACAGCACACAAAAAATATATTAATTTTCTGAATGACTTTTATGTTCGGGACGATATAAATCCATAAGCAACCTCTGTGAACTTCACCAAAGAACAAGTGAACAAGTCCAACGTCGGTTCACTCCTAATCAACGCATTCAATAGACGCACCACTCGTGTCAGTGGTGCAAAATATACGAGATTGGTCCTGCCGGTGGGGACCACAAATATGGGGGGCGCCTAGCGCTCCGGTACCGGTCCGGCACGAACAGCCCCAGCGACTCCAACACATGTGGGTTATGTAAAATTCCCCTGAAAATTTTAATGTACGAGTACTACAGAGAGCTTCAGAGTTCTTCAGGCGAGATCGAGGTCAAATGCGGCTTTAGTTAGACAAAAAAAAAATAACTACCTAGAAATTCCTTGGGAATCTGTCAATATTGTTGCAATGGCTTTACCGATCTTTTCTTTGATATTTGCTTACTTAGTATCAACATAATAATTATGTACGTACCTACTTAGGTATGTTAGAATTATTGTGGTAGAATACGTATGACAAAGAAAATAACGTCTTCGTTATAATTAATGGACAACCTGATGGTCGCTCCTTCCCTGCAGCTAATTGCATACTTGACTTAAGCAATTAACTTAATGGTGCATTTAAATTATTTTTTGTAATAGTAATAATAATGTTATTGTTTTCACATTGCTTTTCTATGTTATTCTAGAACATAATTACTCTAAACCTAATTTCTGACTATAGTTATCTTCGACCAATTTTTTGGAGCTAAAACCGTTGGGTATTACAATTTGTCTATTTTTAAATTCTATTCTGAACGTAGATTCCCAAGACGCTATAGTTATGATGAAATAAAGAAAAAGCCGAATATAAAGTCCCATCCAAATATGCTCTATCTCAATACAAGTACTTACAGAAAAACTACATATAAATGGTCTGTCGACGAAGAAGTTAGTATTAGTATTAATTAAGAAATACTTATATGAGCAAATTTACTAAGCACCCAACATATTATATAACACTTATCTAAAAAGATAATAAATTAATGAGTAGCACATCGAGCTTATTCAGCAGACAAAAACCAAATACAATATTAAGAGAAACCAGACAACTTAATAAACTTTTCATAAAACATTAGGAACAATACGACAGCACCGAACAAAACATCAGGAGTTTATTTGAACGGAATGGGATTTCAAAAACAAGAACGCCAAGAATGCTACGACTGTTTGTTTGGTGCAAAATAAACATTTTTGGGGTTCCGTATTTTTTAAGGGGAAGTGTATACCGCAGGCGGAAATAACGCAGCGGAACATCGCCGATTATGTGCAGAGATAATACGAGCGTCGGTTATTTATGGCTCTGATAACGGGGGCGATGATTTAAGGAACACAGATAATGTTAGCAATTTACAGCAGTAAATAACCTGTTTACAATTATTTTTATCACTTGGTACACTAAGAAATTACTAACTAAAGATTACGATTAAAAAGAAAAAGACGTTGTTGTTGTGTCCATAGCTTTAATGCTTGCTTGCTTATCGTATGGTTAGTGGCCAACCTATTTGTCAGAATTGTTCAGGCCGCCCGTAGGCATCTGACAACTACCGGGACCGACTGCTTAACGTGCTCTCCGAGGCACAGAGCAGCTCAGATGAAATATGCCACTAGCGATCACCCATCCAGATACCGACCGCGCCAACGTCGCTTAACCTGCACGATCACTTTCGGACCGTGCTCGCAACTAGGCTACGAGCTCCTCCATAGCTTTAATAAAACAAATTATATTTGTAGACTGTACCGAACAACCTTTGAAATTGATTTATATTTTCTTAATTCCTTAATTCATATCATATACTTATAAATTATGTCTTCTGTTATTCAGTCGCCCCTCTGCATAGCTCAACATACTCGTATCTCCACAAAAACTGACCCCGGTAAAAGCATTTTTAGTTTATGGTAACCCCGGGCACAAGCTATAGATAATAATTCATTCATTAGATACATCTAACTAATGATAAGTAAGTAATACATACATACATAACTCTCACGTCCATAATCCCCGAGGGGGTAGACAGAGGAACCACCTTAATCATAGGTAGGTATTTAATCATAATATTATTAAAACTTTATTTCAGGCTACATATGGACCCTAGATAAATACCTTAATGACTAATATACATAATGTCATATATACATATAAAAGTAAAAATAAATTCATTCAAAAATGTCCTGGTACGAATATGATTTGTATTTGAGCTAAGTAGTACATTAGCTTCTCTCTTCAGTGTTCCACTTCTGTACGATCAATTCCTAACCGGCATTAGCGAGTAACTGCTTTCTTACACGAAAAAACAACATTTGCTGTTGCTGCTATGAAAGCAGATATTAGAGTGCTAGTTACGTACATTAGTACCTAGGTCTTATCCATCATTTCAAAGCTTTCTAGCGTTCTTTTACACTTACAAAGAAGATTATTATGAAGATATTCTGAAGGTGTTTTTTAAGGTTCATATCTAAAGTTCCCGTACTCCCGTGGGACAACTGACTGACGATTTTATTATTATTTATTTATTTTCTATTAGGGAAATTAACGGACAAATACATAACTACAATAGACTTAGAATACATAGATAAAAATATGCTAATAATAAATTTCCTCTTATAAATAACAGTATAAATATAGTACTTAAAAAGAAGTAATTATTACTCACTTTTATAAAAAAAGAGAAGATTACAGATACAGGCCGGTTGTAAAATAAATAAAGATAACAATATTAAGAATATAGAAGAGACCATTTATGTGAGTGTGGGAAACAAATAAGAGAACATCTGAAAAATCAAATACTTATCTAAAAATTAAAATTTGGAATGGTAAGGAGACCATTATAAGTACTACAGTACTACCATTTTACCTATTTCTACTGCTATTTGAAGGATAAGAGAGCCAGCGTAATTACCGGCACATGAGGCACTCCATTCAAAAATAAAATTATAACAAATACCTAGTTGTTATTGTCACCTTTTTTTTCTGCATTCTTTTTTTTATGTTTTTTGTTTTAAAAATAATTGTTTTAAATTGTTTTTAGTTGCTATTAGTTGTAATTGTTAGTTGTATAAGGTATATTGTTATAAGGTACTAGACCTATATTGTAATGTTATACCTAAGTAATTACCCGATGTGTTAGTGAATGCTGTGTATGCCTTTAATTGGCACATATATCAGAAAAAGTACAATTTTATTAAGATTATTTGAAATGTGAAATATACGAGTATGTGCTGTTGGCATTCATCATCAGCAGCCTACTCTAGTCCACTGCTGGACATAGGCCTCTCCCAGGGCGCGCCATTGAGCCCGATCTTCGGCTCTTCTCATCCAGTCGCTGCCAGCCACCTTGCGCAGATCGTCGCTCCATCTAGCAGGGGGGCGTCCCACACTACGTTTGCCCAAACGCGGTCTCCACTCCAGAACTCGTCTACCCCAGCGGTTGTCGGTTCTGCGACAGATGTGACCGGCCCACTGCCACTTCAGCTTGCTAATCTTATGAGCTATGTCGATAACTTTTGTTCTATGCCGGATCTCCTCATTTCGGATTCGATCCAGCAGAGATACTCCGAGCATAGCTCTTTCCATAATACGCTGAGCTGAGCTGTTGGCATACCTAAATAAAATAAATAAATAAATAAAAAAAATCCTCAGGATAGCAGCGTATCGAAAACCCTCCAATAACTTCATAGTAAGGTGAGGCGTATATCGGCGACGGTGACCACATACAATCAGGAAGCCAGTATGCTCGTCTACTTTCCTTATACAATAAAAAATATACACCCAGATGAGACACGAAAAAGGGTACGGATAAGGCGGCGGGAGTATATAGAACGCGGCTGTTATTTGACAATTACCCCACTGAAAAGATTCTCAAGAAAGGATTGAATTAATAGCCATTAGCCATAGGGCGCGTGTCTGGCAACATAGGTGCGGATTCTAATGGGCCTGTAATCAGTCATTTCATTGTATGTAAGAATAGTTTTACAGTTGTTACAGTAAAATAAACTTAAAATGTGTATCAATAAAATTTTACCTGATTCCAAGAATCACTACCGAATGTTTACAATTTATTTTAATTTGCTCTTTATTTTATTCCAATAACCGATAAGAACCAAAGACGAAGTCCATAGGGAAATTGCTCCAATTTCAAATTAGAAGATATAAAAGTTTGAAATGCCAGCAGTTTAGGCACGGGACTTTGAAAAGGTTTTCTCTACTCTGTTTATTTTAGAAATAGATTTCATCCACGAACTTTCAATCTACCCGCGGGACCTTCAAATATATGAAGCAATGACGCTTGAAAAAGCAAAAAACGATAAAAAAGAAACCAACAAGTTTCCGATATTAGGGATAGTGATTGAATTTCCTTCCTCTTACAGGAAAATGAATGAAAATAACGTGCCATACTTTCGATAAATTACTTCAGATTTTTATTGAATTTCTTAATACTCAAGGCAGGTAAAGGTTTTGACGGAATATTACGCAACACGCGGCATCTGCGGCATTTCTTTTGTCTGGAATTGACTGTATTATTTCTAAACCTAGATTAAGTTTGACAGTGACTCCGCTTTAGTAAGCTCTTATTAAATCTCAGTAAATAAATTAAGCAGTTCAGAAAATCATTTAGAGTTTACGAGAGCTGCCAAGAAATAGACAAACAAATCTTTCGTTCTTACGACTCTACTGTACAAATGATCAGCGAGTAATTTCACAATGTTTACAATAATTTCCGTTTCAACTGGCATAATTTATCATTATTTCAAAGAACATATTAGGCCTTGAACTTGGCATTTATCTCAGTGCGAGCAGACGACAGGGTTTTTCTAGAAAAATTACGGACAAAATGAACCGTGCCATGAGAGTGTATGGGTTTGACAAACGAGCGGGGCCCGCCTATCTTTTGTCCAAGTCGTTTTCATTATGAATGACTACAGCCGTTCGGATGTTTTCTATCGGATTCGGGTTTGTTGTAAAAATGGCTAATCTTACTACAAGTCAGTTTCGAGAGCGTTGGTGGTGTCGGACTCCCAGGTCCGGGTTCGAAATCATGCAATGTCATGACCAATGAGTTTTTCGGTTCTTTTGAAAGACTGACGTACATTTAAAATAAGTATAATTCTATCGATTTTAGTTACATTGGTTTAGGACTATCGACTATAAAGTGAAAACAAAACATAGAGTTGAACAATACCCACGCAATCATTCATGGCAACAAGACTAAATGTTAGTGGAAACGTAAATGTGGGTATACCTACCTCATTTTCAAGGGCACGAAACAATTGACAATTGGCAGCGTACCGCAAAAATAGCTGAATACAACATAGGGAAAAGGTAAAAACAGCTTGGGTATTCTACTGGGCGCATTGTTTGCAGGTATTTACTGAATGTAGCGGCGCCCTGGGGCTCTATTTCACGAGGTGACAGCCGCTACAAGTTCCGACAACATCGGCAATCGTAATAAGTCTGTTTAAAGGCTGGTTAGATAAAGTGTTACATTAACATAAATGGCGATAGGGTGCTTAACGAATTCATTTGTAACCAGTTAAGTTTATCAAATCCATTTATCTATGATTTTGTAATGCAGATTCCTAGATTTGTTATCAGATATTTTACTTGTATACTTCTTTACGAATTAATCTCTGCAGAAGTTCTGAATGAAATGCATTGCTGTGGGGCGGATTAAAGGGTAAGAGAGCCAGAGACACCTCCACCAAGTTACTAAGTTACTTGTATCTTGTACGTATTATGTTCCATACAATGTCAAATAAATATTCCTCTAGTAATGTTGTAGTGGTGTATCGTGACGGCGACGATGACCACAGTTAAGGCCAGTTTGATCGTCAAAATCGGCGGGGACGCATCCGCAGTATGGGGTTTGTAAAACATCTTGTGCGTGCTGCAAAGGATGCATGCGTGGGCGCTGACACTGAATTTTTATCACTGCCGTGTTACGTCATTGTCACTGTCACTTGTTACTTGTCGCTTGCCACTTGTTGTTTCTCACTTGTCACAGTTAACTTATCCCTGTCACTTGTAATGTAATGGTTTCATTCCTGGAAACAACGATACCAAAGAAAGATGCTTGAGTAGTACAGTTGCAAGGTTTGATTGCAAGGAACGGGCATCGTACTAGTCGAAATGTTTCACATCAAAAACTTAGACAATATTCTGAGAAAAATAAACAATATTATTTTGGTAAACACAGTTGGTGAACCAAAGTCTACTGCAGGTCTATCACCCTAGTAAAATAAACTGTAGTGAAATGAAACGCGGTAAATCATGCGAACAGTTCGGACCACATGCCACAGGCATTCAGACATGTAACTGCGTGTCGCGCCGCCCATAAAATACTCCTGGCCGCCCCGCCAGTTACTGTGGACACGGTCACGTTCCTCGGATTATGGAACCGATGATTTTGAGATTTGAATTTGGAATTCTCCCTTTTTTATTTGGGTTCCGTACCAAAATGGTAAAAAAGGAACCCTTAGGGCGGTTGTGCAATACACGGATTTTCACCGTCCGGATTCGGATGTCGCTATTTAACATACGCCAATACGCTACGATGAGTGGAAGATCCGATTCCCGTAAAATTCCGTTTAGTGCAAGGAATTAACGTGCTCTCCGGAGAGGCTCAGATGAAAATGTGCATCCAGCGGTCACCCATTCTGGGTTCTGTCTGACCGATCACTTTCGGTCACTATGCGTCGAATAGGTACCTTCATATTATTTACTTTTTATATTGCTTGCAACTGGACTATAGTTTTTTTTAAATCCATTTTTAGAGGCTTTGGTACAACGACAAGGTGACCATGTCAGGCTCGTTAGGGTCACTAAGGGAAGGAATGGGAAGCTCAAATATTATTATCTACAACAGTTAATTTAGCAGATATAACAGTAAGTTTTACATGTTGTGAGATGAGGGCTATTAAATACTATAGTTAAATTAAAGATTGGAAACCTCTTCAATGTTTTAATTTTTAACTTTAATAAGTGGGTACCTAGGTAAGTGGGTGGGTACATAGATACTAACCCAGGTTTGGATGGAGTCAGATAAAACTAGAGATTTTTGGTACCACTTTGAATCGAAATCCAACTATGATTACGATCGGAAAAATAAAATTTTCTGAATATAAATCATATTGGATTTATATTCCAAATGGGTCTAACAACCTATATAGAGCCGTAACAATAATTTTGTATTTTGTACCTGTTTCTTTTGTTTTTGTCCCGGGTGTGCTATAAAGTATATTTGTATTTGTTTACTCAAAATATTCCTTATTTCAGTAGCCTCTCTTTAAGTGCTCAACAACAGTTTTAATTCCGAAAACCTTATCTTTATTAAATGAAATTTACTTTATGACTTCCGACCACCATATTTTTGCCCTGATAATTTTATCGCCGCCGCCCACGTTTAGCTGTATTTTGTTTAACTTCTTCATTGTGATAATTCCCTTCTTTAAGTTTATTTTCATTATGTTGAATAGGTATAATTAATTATAAACATTTAAACGCCTAATTAAATTAATTATGTAAGTACTTATAGTTATACATGGAAAATTTCATTTATTTTTATAAAAGTAAATTTGATTTTGCTAAAATTTTAAGCATTATCACAAAGTAGATATTTCTTCTTATCATATTTTATGAAATCTAATGATGTTAGATCTAAGATTAAGAATAAGTACTTACATTTTTACTAACATCTCCGGATAATAATAATAATAAGGATGGTCAAAGAAATACAAGCTCAAAAAAGGTGATCTAACAAGACCTAAAGATAAATCGAATTCCTGCTATTTTCTATTTATGTAGCTATTTGGAGATCACACACAAGGTGGGGAGGGGAGGGGGGGGACACTTCCAGCCCTTCGTTCGTAAAGGGAGGACCGTCAGGGTACTCCGCACCCTCTTGTCTCCTGTTTAATAAGGGCCTCTGAAAGCCTAGACGACTTAATGAGCTCTTTCTGCTACGTTGTATGGCTCGAATTCTTTACGATCTCTTGTCATAATTACCTTACGTGTGAGTGTTCCTTCAGTAGAATTAAAGAGAGGCAGTGTCGATCATTAAAAGAAACGTAAGTATGTAGGTAAAATGTAGCTTTTTTCTTATATCTAGGTATCCACAATAGGTACTAACTTTACCTACCAGAAAATGTTGGGTGCGAAATGTGAAAAGAATCCATGAAGAAAACTTACATAATGAATTTTATATTTTTAAGATAAGCTAAAAACCTTTTAAGGTTTCGTAAAAACGTAACACCAAAGAAACGAAAATAAATGTTTGTTCATGTATTCTCGGAAGAAGGCTTTCATTTCACTTCGACCTTCAAGTTACGCGTAACATGAAAATTAAAACATTGTTAAGAGCTCAACCTAATAAAGCTGAACACATTCATTATCATAATAGCACTCGTTCCCACTGATTTGATTTAGGTAATAAAGTGCCAATAAATTAGCACAAACGTCCCCTATTGGACATAAAAAGGCCAACTAAAGTGTCATAGATCGGCGGCCGGTCGTGCTGCGGCGACGCCCACTAATACGTTTTTACAATCGTCCGATGGTAATAAAACAAGGATGGGGCTCGGATTAAGCTCGTTTATCATTCGTTTTGATGGCCCTTTTTGCTGTAATCATTCATTTTTCTTCCGTCGTTTTCTGCTTCCTTTGCGTTTAAATGCCCTTTGTTACCCGTGCGGGTAAACTCTTTTATCAAATTAACTTTACCTTAAGTTTTTTAGTCTTATTTATAGTTGTCATAACCTTTTATGGTTTAAGAAGTAACTATGTTACATTAAGCATTTTCGGCGACTTAAAAGACAAGAATCGCGTGCTTAACGGACCTTAAATTCTTCATGTCGTGCTTTTAAATCAATTAGTCGGGTTGGGGGCGCTTAAAAGCTTCTATAAAGTTCCCGACGACAAAATTAACTCCATGGCGGCGATTCCATCAAGGTATAGTTTTCATGACATTGGTGTCAAAAAACTACTTACAACTTTTTAATTGACATGTAAAGTTAGGTGCTCAGCATTCATTGTTAATTGGATCACACTTTGAAATACATTCGTCTTTCATACTAAACCAACATTAATTAAGAAAAGATCGAGGTCGAAGACACGACGAAAGTGTCGTTAATTTTATACATCAACAGTTCAAACCTCGAACAATACGAAGCCTCTTCTACGAAAATGAATCACAATAAAACCAAATTATGGTCTCTACTATCGCAACCAAAAAGAGATAGTTTTATTTAAATGCAAATGAGCTAGACCGTATTACGACGACGACGCGTCAAAGCCTCAAAGTTAAACCAAACCGTTTCAAAGTGCAAAGTAAACAAAGGGAAGCGAACTGTCGTGGTTTGGGTCTCTAAATCAATTAGAGCCAAGACTGTGCGTCCCCGACGGTTTAATAAGAAGTTACGACGACTACGTCCAGCCATAAACTGCTGACCACCCGGAGCCAACAATGGACGGGCAGATAATGGAAAATTGTCTAAAGGGATTTTTTATTATAACCTCGGCCACTCGAGTCTCTGACGAGAATTTGTGGCGATTTCCTCTTATTGCCCCTTATCGAGGGCACTACTTTCACTCTGTATTAAAGGGAAAATTGAAGCAGTAGTCCCAAGCTACATTTTTATCCTATGTTAGTTCGCTTGTCTTGTCAATCGATGTTACTTACCTATTATGTTTTCGTGATAAATGACACGTGAAAGTGATTACCTGCCTGCCACAATCAATTTCAAATTGCTTGATTTTAATCAAAGTTGACTTGGCTGTCTGTCTCTCCAAGACTTCTAATGTTATCGAACTTTAACATCCCATTTTTCTTCAAATTGAGTTAGTCCATCTTACTTTTTATTATCTTAAGAAGCATGACAAATCAATTTGTGTGTAGTATGTAAGATAAAAAGGAGTTGGCTGCCTCTGCCGCGGGGTTTCGTCGTAAAGGGGTTGTTTCGCACCCGAGGGGCCGGCGAATCACCACACCTATAAAAACCTGTGTCGTTTTATTTTGCCTAGAGGACTCGTAACACCATGATGCCATTAGGGGGCTTACAACAAAGGAAACACGAGTATAAGGCGACAAGGTTAGAATATTTATATTTTGTCAATACTCTTTCTTTACCTATATTTACTAGATATGTTATATGTAATGTATCAAAAATGACATTTAAGGTTTGTTCAAAAATCTACAAGTGTAGTCCTTGCGGGGTAAGTCACGAATCTCTGTATTAACACGCTTCTCTTGCTTTCTCTACAAACATTCATCGTTCATGCATACTCGCCGTTGAGGTGGTCTGCTCTGTATTACATTATATCTTTATAGATTATCAACTGTACATAGCAATCGTCATTCGATCTAGCGTACCAGGAACCCAGCACAGCTAGATTTTCTAGCGTCGATCTGTCAAAAACCAATCCACAATAAAAGTAATGACACTCAACTAAACACGAAGGAACCACGAGTATATGTGAGAAATTGATCACAATTCAAGTCGATATGTATATAATATTTATATTTAGACAATACTGTTTACTGTTTATTTTACTGTTTACTGTTTAATTCTTTGTTTAATAAAATAACACTTACTTACAGTTTAAACTTAATTTGAACAAAAAAAAGTACATTGTGTAGTCAGTCTCATCACAATTCTTCAATTTCTTATACTCATATTTATAACATATTTTATTATTATAGCTTTTTAGTTTATTACTGTATAAGCGCGTATAGATTTTCCAGCGTCGATCTGTCATAACCGTCGCGTATTGAACATCAATACGCAAAATGTTCAATTACGAATCAATCCATAAATAGAAATATCGATACTCAAGTAATATACATATCTTAAGGTGGTATGTATGACGGTGTTGCAGAGTCAATCTGCGATGGCTTTACCGCGAAACAGCAATGCTTACATTGCTGTGTTTTAGTTTAAAAGGTGAGTCAGCGTAATTAACGGCACATGAGGCACTCCATCTAAGCCCTCAAGATTAGTATAGCACAACGAAAATCCTTTAATGGAATTACAGTGAGATGAGATATCTTTGGGTGACAGTGATCATTGATCATCAGGTGGTCCGTTTGCACGTCTGCTCTCCTTATGTATTAAAAAAGTACTAAACATTACCAGTTTACTTCAGTTTATTGCGGGTAATATAGGTACCAAATAATTACCTCTTTATTTTAACCATTACCAATTGAAACTGGCTGATATTGGTTTACTCAGCCCACAGACCCGAAAACATTCCTGAGAGCAGCATAATTCGCTGCCTGAGAGCTTGGATGTTCCACCTCTTCAAACTAGATACACTAGTTGGCAACTATTTTCGAAGGAACTTCGTTTTTCTCACTCAGCGTTTGGTATACATAAGTTTTTGCGTGAAACGCTGAAGCGAGTGTTGAACTGTTTGCGAACAAACTTTCATCGTAATGAAAAGTAAATTCCTCCCGTCGCCGTTCACGAAGACATCAATAAAACTATTTCTCGTGACTTCCCCTTGGAGGCTTCACTTCTGAAAAATATTTACTTGTTCCGCTGCCATTTTTTCTTAGAACTGAGAGAAAGCAAAAGCCTTTTTGTAACTTTATATGGGAGCTGTTTGTTTTATTATTTAGTTTTGGTTACATCCGTGGTTGAAATTTGCTTGTATGGTTTCAAAGTCTGCTTTTGTTATAGAAATGTAGAAATTAAGCTGTCTCTTGAATGGTAGATACCTATATTTTTAATGTTTCTTGAACATATTTGTCATACATAATCAAAACATAGCTGATACAATTTATTTGCACAAACGCCGTTTGAACAGATTTTTAACAGAATCTTTCTGTTTACCCAAGTTAGACAATTACCGTCAGCATGAGATTTTTTTCCATAAGGGAGCAGAAAACCTAATAAGTACACATTTATTATAACATTCTCTTGTTGGATCTTTTATTTCTAACTGGCGTGCCGTCGGTTTTTCTTCTCGTTTAGTTCAGTTTACTTAGGTTTGTTTTGAAGCTAGTTACGGGAAAATTGCTCATTCATATTATTTTCAGAATAAATTGCTCAAATTTGTGACATATTTCGGGTTATATGTCAATTTTCCTTTCATATTATGTACTACCATAACTTTACGTAATTACGGCCTACGTAGTGCAAGCTAATCTTTATCATAGAGTACTATATTCACTGACGTAATCTTCATATTGATTCATGCAGTAACATAGAAAGAAAATATCTTCGACGTAGGTACGAGTATGTATTCGACGTAGGTACGAGTATGTATTCCGGCAAGATCGTGAATTTTCCAATCTTTATTGAACATAGTTACTGGAAGTTGGAAGGGCGGTAGGCAAACAGTGAAGCTTATTGAAAAACGTAAATATTTATTTCGACTTCGCTCCGGGAAATTGCGATTTTCTTAATGCAAGTTTCCTGTTAGTGTACATTTTTACTGGTACTGGTACTCGATATTATTGGGTGTATTTCTCACTTCTCCGTATTATTTGAGTTTCATAAATAGTTCCGGTTTTATAATGGTTATTTATTGCAAAGAGACAACGTATACCTTTACCTACTTCATATAAAATAGGTAAAATTTGTCTCAGCGAAGTTACTTCACATAAAATATGTAAGACTTTATGCCAGTGAGATTTTTTATTCTAATTAGTAGACAATACCAACTTGATTAGATTAATAATAAAGCCATTGTCCCTCTATCAGAATACATTCTTTGAAGAAAGATTTCAAAACAAATTAACTACGCCATTGTAGGATCGACATCTTTTTGGAAACTACCTTCATTTTTTTTGGTACATCTAGAAATTGCTACCTAAAACAATTGGTTACTCTTTTCAAACAAACAAACAAACAAAACAATGATAGGACAAAAACATTTTTTTTTGTTGTTAAATTTTTGAGATAAACGACAAAATTGTTTGTTTGAAAATTCTACAAATGAATGAATTATTGCTATTCTAATACTGAAATAAGAAACATGAATCAAACAAGTTCATTGAAGCTTCATGAAACTTGTTTCATTCATAAAGAAACTTGTTGCATTCATAACGACATAGATGAGATTATGCCAAGGCGCAAAATAATGGTGTTTATTTTTCTTTAGTATGGAAAATTTTCATACAAGTAACTAGGTTATTTCTTCGTATTAAGTGGTACAAATGACCAGCACATACCGCCCGCCAAATATTTGCTACTAATAAAAAAGGAGCTTATATATAGACTTTATAAAGCTACGCGAGTATTGTTAATAAATTGTGACACTTGATATAGGATGTGTATAACACAAAGTATACTTAAGTAGAGCACTTAAGCTCGTTTCCTTGAAGCCTTTCAAGTTACGAGCTTAGTTGTAAAGACGGCTGTAGGATTCTAGCTATGTACGTAGAGTATATACAACTCACACATATTGCAATATAGGTGATAATTACATATACTTACCAACCTGGTGATACATTCTGTAATATCTTGCTACCAGTAATAAATATTGGATCGTTCGCGCAATATATGACGGCAAATCCTTGTTCTAACATAATTTTAAATTAGCTAAAATTATGATTAGAAATAACGCAACGGGCGATCTCTGCAGAAGTGAAAACTCTCTAAATAGAAGGCATGTTATTAAATTATATCAATGGCAGTTAGTTTTCATAAATGATTAAAGTGTTTTGTCTGTTGGCTTTAATTATTTTCCAAGAACTTATTCAAGATATCAGATCAAAACCTCTTTGTTATTATTAGCCTTTTCTCAACGTTTTCTTATTAGAATTTTAATTAAATTACGTGATGACATCAAACAATTTTCATACTTCGTCAACTGCAAAATGTGCTAGGTGAATATAATTAATGTTATTTGAGACGTAAATTATCTATTTATGTTATTTATTTATGACAAGTTAAAGGTCGAATAAAAATACAATATCGAATAAAAATATAATATTGTTCTCAGGAAAGCATTCTTTATTTAGTCTGTGGTCAAGCTACGAGGGGTAGTAAATTTAAAAAAAAAAATGTAACTTTTTTCCCTTTTCTATATAAATCCCCTTAAGCTCATGACATTTTTTGATCTCAATATTAACTTTTCTGTACCATAAAAAAAATACGATTTCTCTTTTCCCACAAAATGAATCGAAATCGTCTCCTTCACTTCTGAATATTAAAATAAAATGTTTTCTAGTTACTAAAGTTACTACTACATAATGTAGATCAATCTGTATTTTAATTGTAAGTTTGTATTATGTAGTATACCATTTACTTAATAAGTACATCTTGGGATAAGGGGGGAAATGAAAAACAGCGCTGCATATTTGGTACCCGAGTATTTAATTTAATTTACTTATGACTTTCCCCCCTTTTGCCAAATATACATTACATATTATATATTATACATATATATAAATACATATTATATTATATAATTATAGTATAATTCTTTGTACTATAATTTTAAATTTTAAATTGTGTTGTAATTTGGCAATAAATATATTTCTATTCTATTCTATTCTAAGTACATTGTTTAAAGTTAGACACTTATTTAGTGTGACAAACAACATATAATTTAGATAGTTTCAATTTAGGTTTATGAATACTAAATTGTGAACGTAACTTTAAGTAATTATATTGCATAATAAAAATCTTTTCAAATAAAATAAATAAAAACTTCTTCATCATCATTAAATTGTTTACCCCTTAACTCTTTTTTCAAATTTGGGAATAAATAATTTACTAAGTAATCTGTTTAATGTACTATGCTATAATTTCTGCATAAGATCTGTAATGCACACAAAACATGATTTCTGATTCTGAATCTAAAAATGGAAGCGGATACATTGAATCTCACGTATGTCGCAATATTCTAAATATGCAAAATCTGGGTTGATTCATGACAATGCCATTACGTGATTTTCATTGATTTCCTGATGTTTGTGCCATAGTGGTACACATTCTACATTTACTATCAGTCGGAAATATCTGTGAACCTAAGCGAGACGTTTTGTTAGATTCGACATGCAAAGTCGAGCGGCTTTCTATGTGAGTGAACGAGATAGACCAAAATATCGATTTTGACTTTTACATGACGAACGTGCCACAAACGCTACCTCAGAACCACAGATACTTCCGACGGGTAGGTATACCTAGTACTGTTTCAACAGATTATGTCGATTTTACTTACTTTCCTATCCTATCTAGGACAGTCTATTCACTCTAGTGAATAGGCTTAATAGAAGTGCCCGAATTAAACAAACCAAAGCAACACAATTAATCTACTTACTGGAATTCCTCGTATCATGCATGATTTAACCCTTTGCTTGCATAGATAGTAATGGGCTCCAGGTACAATACCAGGAAGGAAGGATAGTTTAGCGCGGATGTGTTTTGCTCATAACGTTTTTAGCATAGCTGCGATAAAAAAAGACCCGAGAGTTGTTTAAAAAGATATCTCTTGGCCACTGTCTTTTGTTAAGTAAAACATTGCATTTTTTTTAGAACAGGGCATAAATCGAACCTTGGAAGACGGAAGAGGCGATGAGCCGTGATGGGGTCCGGAGAGGTCTATCCTCGACATCCGCTTCTCCTGCCTCCTGCAAAAAAATATTTCTCGGTTTTCTAGATTTCTATTTTTTTAGATTTCGGTTTTGTCCGTTATCGGTAGTTATGATGTTACAGACTTCTTCTTTGATCGGTCAGGAGTCAGGAGTTAAGGATGATAAAATCACTTGGATGAAGAAGAAAAAATCGGGATGGCGTTCGGTATCTACTCTTTGTTAAATCATTTTAGAAGCGAAGCTAATACCAACGAAACATGATATGGGGAAGGCAAGAACATCAACTGAAAGGACAAACACGGACTAACGAAGGTCGGAGCAGTGACAGGTGCCAGTTTTCAGATCAAACAGAAGTGGCATGGTCGGCTCTACTATTAAGGGATAGCTGAAAAGTGGGACGAATAATAGGCCAAAAGGAAAAGAAAAATAATATTGCTCATGAATGAAAGTGAAGTAGACGTAGAGTTGGGCATTTAATAGCCCTGAATTCTTTCTACATATGTACTAATGTTGGTAATAAAAGGTTGACATTGTTGGTAGTATCTTTAATTGCTGTATGTACTTCATAACAAAACAATATTGAAAAATGTTTCTGTGATCATTATCATTCGCCGTACATTAGCTAAGAATTGTTATCATCCCTGCGAAGCAGAATTTCGTCTCTGACGAATTGAAAGAGGCGAGCCCATTATTTTTAATCCCCCCACCGATTGAGGGAGTATTATAAGTTTGACACGTTTGTTTGTCTGTGGCCTCATAACTTGACAACGGATGATCCGATTTGGACCCGGTTTTTTTCATTTAATAGATAATTTTATAGATAGTGTTCTTAGCCATGTCAGATGAAAAATTGATCAGTGGTTCTCAGATCTTGGAGTATCTTGGGATTTTGGAGTATGATGGAATCTCTGGAACGGTAATAGCTAGATGGTTCAAGTTTGATCTCAAATGTTTAGGACCATGGAGCCCTTTCCACATCTGGAATCTCAAGGACCTGATGATGACCAGGAAACCCCCGACGTACCATTGTGGAGTACTACACGTACTTGGTTATTATTTACGTTTTCCTGGTCATCATTAGGTCCTCAAATTTCCAGATGTGGGAAGGTCACCATGGTAATAAACATTTGAGCTCAAACTCGAACCATCTAACTGTTACCGTTCCCGAGATCCCATCATACTCCAACATCCTAATATACTCCAAGATCTTAGAATCACTGAACCATTTTTCATCTGACATGGCTAATAACATTCAGCAGGTTAGACCTGCGGCGCCTGAAGGAAGCTCCGGGCTACGACCATATCCGATCATCCGTTGTCAAGTTACTATCCCACAGACAAACACACAGACAGACAAACAGACAAATGTATTAAACTTATAACACGCCCTCCCTCGAACGGTTGGGGATTAAAAAGTAAGGGGATATGATAACTCGGGGGTTTTTAAAGTTTTAAATTTAGAGTTATTATATATTTTCGTTAACACCCTGTTATTTACACATTTGTATAAGACCATTATATTATATTATCGTCACCACATCTCATGCAAGTGTCGACTAAGCATCAGAAGTATAATGGTGGAGACGAGCTGTCAACGTGTCTCGTCCTTTATAAGGGCTCTCGTGACCCGCTTAAGTCCTACCGACGACGACGGCAGGTGGCGACTTAAGGGTTGCACAGGGCCGCACTAAAGGTTTTGGCCTCGTCTATGAATAAGATCGGGAATCTAGATAATTTACTGTGTGCCTCAGAATATTTTTGTTGTTTGAAAACGGGTATTAATTATTTAATTCTCGAGTTCTAATAAATATAAACTCTAAATTGCAAATTTATAAAAACCTAAATCCTCCAAAAAAGTTTAAAACAAAAATCAAACAATGCATGTGAAGAAATCTTAGAACTAAGGTTTTTTTTATGAAACCATGGATAACATTTTGAGGTAGTTTAAATCAGTATTCATTGGTCTTGTGTGGCCAGTCCTTCCGTTATTTTACTTTCGAAAAAACTGCTCTGGTCTTAAAACTGACTTTAATTATTTCACCACAATATATACAGTTTTAGGAACGCATAGTAAGCAGTACTATGCGTTCTCATAAATAAAAATAGCAGCTGTTTGACTCTGGCTGCACGCCCTTCCGTCGGTATCTTACTGGACCGCACCACATTCCGTCTCGCAGTATGTCTGCGTCTCGTCACTGCATGTAACATCCCCCACCATTGCCGTGCGCAGCCGTCGACCAGCTCGAGCACCATGGTCTCTCTTGCTGTAGGAGCGCCGGCCTCATTGCTCGTCAGTCCGAGCTCAATGACATCATACGCCGGGCCCTTTCCTCCGCTGGAGTGCTAGTCGTTCTAGAATCGAGCGGACCGGCGCGCAACGATGGCAAGAGACCCGACGGAATGACCCTCGTACCCAGGAAGATGGGACGGTCTGTGGTGTGGGACTCCACTTGCGTCGACACTCTTTCCCCGTGTCGCCTTTCAGTCACATAAAGCCGGCTATACGGCCGCTGCTGTAGAAGCCCTCAAACGGCGCAAATATACTGACCTGGGTGAAACCTACATATTTGAGTCGTTTGGGGTTGAGACATTGGGACCCTGGGGCCCGGGAGCGCACCGTGTCTTCAAGGGCTGGCTCCTATTTGGCCCAGCGGATTAACCTAGCTATCCAACGGAGCAACGCAGCCAGTCTCTTGGGAACACTGCCGGATGTGGGGGATTTGCCCAATTTTTTAATCTTTAGTTGTGTTTTATTCTTAGTTTAAGTTTAATTTTAGTTTTTAATTCTAGTGTGTTTGTTGTTTACTAGTTTTACATTGTAAAATATTAAACTACTCCTTATTCGTAGCCTTTTTTAAATATCCACTTCAAAACGACCGTTTTCTAAAATTAACATGTCAATTTTCAAAACGGTAAGTCTGCACCTGAATAAACTTTATCTGTTGCAAAATTAGTTCCACATGCTCAAAACTTAAGCATGCTCTTTACCTTGTCCGTAACCAATCCCTTCAACCCAACTATTTAATTCAACATTAATTTTAATGCCAACCTCCCCAGAGGCAAGCTCTGATTACGGACCTGTCCACGTGTCGCGCTAAGTTCGTTATTGCACTGAAAATGTAATCGGGTGATGTGCGGCGTAGCAGGGTTGTAAAGTGCATAATTTTGAAGGGTAGGCTTTACAGGATAGACGATATCTTGTTTAAGGAATCAGGCTCTATTTTATCGGGTGTAGGGTAAAAGGGGTCGATGGCAGAAACGGCTTGAAGGTATGTCACAGTTGGCAATGTAGTGTGGCTATTAAAAAAATTTGCTTCTTCGAATCATAATGCTTTTTAAATGGATTAGAGGTACATTGTAATCGCTCGCTTTTCCGAGCTATGGGGTGTTTAGCTATTATTTGTATTCGTCATTATTTTAATGTCTTTCAAGTTCATATTCTATATGTCATTTCAGTACCTACCTAGTAAGTGGGTATTATATTTATTTAAAAATCTCAGCCTCTTTTTAGCAAACTAAAGCATTAAACAAATATTTTCTATGCAAGAGGCTTTTGTATGGTGAAGTGAAACAGGCATTATCCTCAAAGCGGAAGCGGTGGTGAAAGCTTCACACACAATGCAAGCCAATATATTAGGTTTCACTTGTTTACTGTGCTCGAGGACCTTACTCCGTGCCCTTAATTCTTCATGCATACTGAAGAGTGGTTTATTAAACTTTTTCATTCCGTGTGACACAAAGAGTACTTGAAATTTAAGGTTTTCACTGAAGTCTAAACTGTAGTGTAGTTATATAGCTTGTTACTTATTTAAAAAAATAGAAAAGTAAGTATCTATATTTGTATTTTTTGAAAGTTTAATTGTAGAATCCTTAATGAGTAAAGGCATCAAAAAGCTTGATAATAAATTCATGAAAATTGACTTGGGAATATTGGGATGAACTCATCGATATTATTTCAAGTTTCTGTTCGTGAAATGCCTGAGTAATTAAAAGTATAGGTACGTGTAGGTACTGGAGGCATTTCCATTTGGAGATTTTCGTGATCTTTTTCTGTAAGGCTTTTTCTGGAAAAGTGTCTACAGATCCATTATGATAAACACATGTTTATCATTGTATGATGATATCTCGCAATAAATGCGTGTTTACGCAATAAATGAACAAACAAGCCTTTTGTTTTGAAAAGGGTTGTTTAATTCAAAAAGTAATTATTGGGTCAGTTTGATAGTATCGAACTTGGTGTACGATGTAACAAAGGAATATTGGGTTGATGTTGATATCGATAGTAATTGAATATCTGTCGTTGGCTAATGTTATTAAAATTGCTGAACTTCCTATACAAAACTGCTGTAAAGCTGTGCGCACACCCGGCGCCATTAAATGCGGGCGCGGTGGCAATCGCGGTAGCACACCAGTGTTCAGATTCCGCGTCCTGGTAATTATTCTCATACAACAACTTCTGCAGCTGTTGTTGTGAATGGTTAGTGCCCGGGGCGCAGTTCGCCACGGCCACCGCTGATCGCCATCGCGCCCGCAGAATATCGCGGCGGTGTGCGCATAGCTTAACGGCGGTCAAACATAAGAACATAACATTGAATATCCGATGGTAATCCCGCGTTATGTATAGTATAGGTCAGTTTACTGTATATAACAATATAATCTGTAACCATTATCCATTACACCGATAATAAAAATGTTGTCGTAATTCATATACCGATATACAAAACATGTTCTTATTATTTTGAGGCGTAGGAAAAGACTTAAACTACAAAGTACCCCTCGTAGAATTATCTAGTTTAATATTTGTACGAAGATAGCCCCAGATTGGTATCATTTTGTTCGTTAAAACGGGCAGCCAGTACCCAGGTCCGGTCTAATTGATTCACGACTATGACACGTACGAACCCAAAGATAAGGCCTTAACGACTGACACGGTACTTAATTATGTGACGATTCTACAAAGAATATGGGTTGATAAGCCAGGATGTATTAGGAATGGCCGTTTTACCGTCGCTATCTTTATGAAAGAATAATTTTAGGGATGGAAATATATATGCATGCCTAGTGCACAACTACGTCTAACGAATTCTAGAGATAACTTTAAGATTCGTAGATTTTAAGTATAACATATCCCATAGGGAGAAAACTGAATTCTATTGACGTCACTCCGCCGTCCGTCGGTCTGTCACGCCCTTTTAGTTCGTAAACAGAATAAGATACAGACTTTAAAATTTTGTTCCCTTACACAAAATCGAATATAGATTTTAAAAAATGTATTATGAAATAGAAATAGAAAAACCTTTATTAAGAGACCATTATTGGCTTAAAATACTACAACCAAGCGAATACATTTTTAAAATGATATGGCTTAATGTAGTAAGCATAAGATCTATTAAAAGGGCCAAGTTCAGCTGAGTGGCATTAGATGTATAGATACCTATAATCTACCGACGCTGGTTTTCAACTTGGCCCTTTCCACTTATAACTATAGAGAGCAACAATGTTGTTCTGACTGTTTGTCTGTCGCAATGTCATTATATTTTGGAGGGTCATACATGTAAGAATAAACTAAATAACCTCACAAATTCTCAATCTTAGATCGGATAAAAACAACTCATATAAAACCTACTACCTACCTACTCTTTTACCTTTCATAAATATGAATTGACAAAAAGGTATCTACTTTCTAGTCATTAAAACTTTGCCAAAGTTTAAAATTAAGTTAAACGAAGTCAGTAACTTAAAATATTTATACAGTTTCCAATAAGCTGCTAAAGCGGACTCCGGGTACTTTACATAAACTGTGTATCTTTTTAACTCCCGACCGATTGAGGGAGGGCGTGTTATAAGTTTGACACGTTTGTCTGTGTCTGTCTGTTTGTGTGTTTGTTTGTGGCATCATAACTTGACAACGGATGGTCCGATTTGGACCCGGTTTTTATTTATTTTATAGAGAATTTTGTCGAGAGCTAGGTCTGATAAAAATTGGACCAGTGGTTTCCATGATCTTGGAGTATCTTTGATGACAGATGGGATCTCTGGAACGGTAATAGCGAGATGGTTGGAATTTGAGCTCAAATATTCAGGTTCATGGTGCGTTTCCGAAATCTGAAACCTTGAGGATCTGATGATGACCAGGAAAAATTAAATGGACTTCAATTTCGCAATATAAAACTGGAAGAATTGGCAGATTATCAGCCCGCCGAAACTATAATAGGTACATGGGGTCTTCTCAAACTAAAGTCTTAGGGAATCCTGAGGCATTTCAAGAGATTTTTTTTAATTTAAAGATGGCGGCTATAAAATAAATGGAAATGATGTGGAGCTATAGCCAAGGAGAGGTCGAAGGCCGAGCTCCGCGTAGGGCGAATCCCGGAGCGTCCCCCCGCCTTCAGGCGCTGCAAGTCTAAAGCGATTAGATAATATTGAAGGAAAATCTGAGAAACTTTATTGGATTCTGAAGAAATTAAACGGCAGTACATACAATTAAAAGCGAAAGTTGTAGCCATTACAGGGTTAAGATTGGATCTTAGATATTAAGTATGTTTTTCAAGTACAAACGTAAATTATAAACATTTTATCTCTAGGGTCGGTAAAAGGAAAAGAAATACTTCTTACACACTTAAGTTTCGAAATCTTCAATCAAGTAGGTATTCTCCGAAATAACGAAACTTATATAATATTATTGTCAATCTAGTTCAATAATATCATAGAAATTGAGTTGTACGTAACGTCGACCTAGGTGCCAGAATCAAAACCTTGTGTAAAAGTCATACAGGAAATTATATAGATTTTCCGATAATTTAGGATAAGTTATTTTTCTAGGAAGTAGACTTGGGAGAACTCGAAACTTGAGCAAAATTATGAATGGGTATGAAATTTGCCTCTATACGAGTAGTATGCACATAGACATGTTGTATACGTTTGACACGTTTGTCTGTTGTGTGTTTGTCTGTGGCATCATAATTTGATAACGAATGATCCGATTTGGACTCGGTTTTTTTAATTTAATAGAGAATTAGAGAATTTTATCAAGTGTGTTCTAAGCTAGGTCTGATAAAAATTGGACCTGTGGTTTCCAAGATCTTGGAGTATCTTTGATGTCAGATGGGATCTCTGGAACGGTAATAGCTAGATGGTTCGAATTTAAGCTCAAATAGTCAGGTTGATGACCAGGAAAAAATAAGTGAACTTCAATTTCACAATATGAAACTGGAAGAATTGTAAGTTTATCAGCCCGCCGAAACTGTAACAGTTAGATGGATGGGGTCTTCTCGAACTAAAGTTGTAGGGAATCCTGAGACATTACATGAGATTTTTTTTGTTAAAAATGGCGACCAAAAAATAAATGAAAATAATGTGGAGCTAGGAATTTTAAGATAGCCATGGCGAGCCCGAAGCCCGGAGCATCCCTCCTAGAAGAAATTGCTTATAACGATAAGGGTGTGTAGTTCTATTCAATACAAAATAATCAGTTAAAAGTGCTCAATTCTTGGTTAACTATATAGGTACAACTGGATCAATTCTTGGATCAGTTAACCTACCTAAGAATTATTTATTATTGGAAACTGAATTACTGAATGGTTCATTCAGCTTTATCTATTGATCAATGGTGATTTTTTTTAAAGTAAGTAAATTAGAGTTTTCATTGTATTTTATGATACTCGTATCCGATACATATTCAAAGATTTGTTTATGATATCGACTCCAAAACATTGAGTTATATCCACTCACCTCACGGAGTGAGCGTGCAAATTTCTCCCCAGGAAAATAGGTAGGGGAGATTGGGATGTTTGTTTTTTTGCGGGAAAATATTTTTATCTCACCCAGGGGAGATAAGTTCCAGGGAGTTTTATTAACGACAGTTCGGTGGGGCCCGTGAAGATTAGGGCTTTTCTATCATGTTCGAGTTTGCCCACTTATGTCAGTTACTCGGGGTGTTTACCGTAAGTTTGGGGAGCCTCCATTGTTCGGAGGGGTGCTAATGTTCGATTATGGTGCCGTCGATTAGAGTACAGTTTAGTGACGTCATCATTATCAGCGAAATACATGCGTGATGATGGGGTTTTATAATGTTTTCATTATAATTATGGCGATGACTCTTAAATTTTCGTTTCGTGGAGTTGTTTGTCTAAGTTTTTGAGTTATTTGAGTGATAATCTCGTATGTTGAAAAAAGTGAGTATTTAATTATTGCGTTGCATAACATAACGTTACCGATTTAGTAAGTAGTTTTAGTTATAAGAGCATTAACTAATTAATTTAACTTATTTGTTTACATGAGTAAAGTTGACACCTTAGAATATGGTCCAACAGAATACCAGCGCTGTAGACATTTTTGTCTGCAGCAATAAGCTGAGTTGAGGTCCTTTTCACAATAACAGCAGACCATCAGACATAATTTCAATATGTTTACCTTTGACTTCATAATTATTTTTTATAATTATAACTGTTTCGGTCATTGCTGTGTGTGAAATAAACATATTACTTACTTACCTTTGTGTAACACAATTTGGTACAAATTGGTAATGTTTTACACATCAATACTCTTTATGATAGAAGATGTCTGTGCTAGAAGTGGTCCATCACAATGGTATATATAGGTGCATTCGATCCGGCGAGGTTATAATTTGCATTTGCATGCAGATATTTGCGCCGCCGCAGTCTCGTACCCTGGCAATTGTGTAATTGTCGCTTTTAAATATAAATACCTATTTACTCATTCAATTTCTCAATATAGTATTCAATATCTACTGCCTAGAATTCACCTAATCTTTTTGCAGATTCTCGTCCTCCAATCCAACAACCATTGCTCCCTCGGGAACAATCAGAATAAAATCAACACAGCACTTTACCTGCACTAAATTCTTACCTCATCGCTTGTAGGGAGGTAATACCTTACTCCCGAGGGTATCCCCAAGTCTATAATCACCATGAAACAGCATCCCCCGGCTCGTTTGTCACTAGCTCTAATAGAGGTTTTTACCTAATGCCTCCATTCTTTCCGTGTCACTTTTTGTCCGGTCCTCAGTTATTTGTCTCACTGGACGGAATTTTGCCGGGCCTTGGCCTTAATTAGACACAGTGACGTGTTGAAACTGTTTACTTGTAGCTATTAAATAAATATTATGTGAAAATCAAGTTAGTTCACTATTAAGTAGAATAATCCCTACAGACATACAGTTAAGGTGGTAAGTTTAATAACGTACGTTTTATCAGTGAAAGTGCACTACCTATTTAGTCGTTTAAGACTTAACAGAAGGAATTTACTTTTTGCATCTAATTTTAATATCAATCGATCAATGTCATTAAATTAAAAAGTATTTTTTAACAAATATCGGAAATGTCGGAAAGCGATAAAAAAGAAATTCCATCGGTGGGACTTGACCTACACACCCGCGATTTCTAATTTCACTACGATGGTATTTACTTTCACCAAGCAAATCGCTTACTTCTTTATAGGTAGCACTAAGAATAAGAATAGTGAAGGTAGGTAGGTAGGTATTATTATTTATTACTTCTATAGTTTATCTATAATACATCGATTTCTAAATCGTCTACTGTTAATAACGTCGTGTTTGATAACCTATTTGATATTCATATGTAAATAAAAGTAAATTGTAAACTTTTGATTGCTACTTTGAGTGATACTTTTATCGCCGAAAAATCTCAATTCCCCACGGGAAGCCGAAATGATCAAAACGTGAAAGGCGAAGCCTAAAACTGTCTTGGCAAACAAACTTTTTCTTTGTCAGAAATCCATAAAGATTTCTGTGGATAACTTTTACATTATTGCCTTTATACTATAAACATTCATTGACCAATATGTAAGTATTTTATAACTTTCTGTTTTTTAATATTTATACTTACTACTTGCTTACCTAACCTATGGTTTAAAGGTTAAATAAATCAATTTTAATTTTATACGTCCACAGATATCGGACTACTAGCACCCTCTTGTATATATTCCCCATTTGATTCTCTGATTTATAGAAATACTTTTGAATCAACACGGCTAGTCAGTTACTTAGTTAAAAGGGTGTTTTCAAAGTCAGGCGTAAAAACAGTTTCTCATTTTTATAAAATAATATGTTAACTATTTAGTTTAGTTTCATACATACTCGTAAAACCGATAGATTTTTATTCCACGAGGAAAAAATATTTCATGTTTTTCAAGATGGTAATAATTCAAACCGATTCCTGTAAATACCGGTGGACAAGCAGCGAACTGGGGTCAATTGGGTTCAGAAGCTTGTCACCTGATTAAAGTGTAAGTAGGTACCTATCAAAAGTGTATCAAGCTGGGTTCTGCCTATTTCGTGTTTTATCACATATATCATTTTTGAAGTCGTTGTTTTCACAAAATCTTCAGGATTTAGGTTTTATCTGCCATGTCAAATTTTATTCCAGACAGACTAAAATTCCATTTAGTGTAGTCAGAGGTGTACATATAGTGATGATGCAGGAGTAGACGTTGCGGCACTATACAATGTCTGAATGATCGGCTATACCAGTACTTTTCCCAGCTATTTATAAGTTTCCAGCGGCAGAGAAAACCCGCATGCGGGAGTAGACAGCACGACTCTGAAAATACTCTAAAATAGAGATGGGCCGAATATTCGGTATCAGGTGTATTTTTTAATTTCCTCTCTGAATAATGATTTTCTGCGTGCACAGTGGCAATCAGTGTAGGCGAACCGGCACCAATCGTTTACACCAATGGGTGCAGAATTTCCATAAGTAGAGCTGGTAATAGTTTGTTATTTCTGGCTACTCGCTGAGCGTGATGATACATAATTTGCACAAGCCTGTTTAGAGCGACAGACCACATTTAAATGAAGAACCGAAAGACTCGGCTTACTATTGGTATTCCACGGAACCTATATTCGGCCTATCTCTACTCTAAAGATATAACACCGAAAATTACGGGCATGGCACTTCAGAGACTCAGGTGGCAGTGCGCCGAGGTTGGGCTTAAACGATTTTCCTTGCCCTAAAGCTGGCCGGGTTATGACAGTGTAGGTACACTGTTTTCTGTACTGGAGCATCGTTGGGCTGTTTCTCAGTTAATTGTACTGACATATTAATAGCTTACATCATTACACACTCCCACTCAACCTAACACACCACCACCCATACTCACTCTTACCATTATCTAGGCTAGGATGTCTGACTCTCATGCGGGAGGTCCGATTTCGAAACCATGCAATGTCATATACCAATGAGTATTTCTTTTTTTTCGAAAGAATTACGTACATTTACCGACTGCTCTGACGGTGAAGGAAAACATCTGCATACTGAGATAACCAGTGTGTGATGGGAAAGGCAATGGCAAACCACCGCATTAAATCTGCAAAACTACATTTCTGTAGTGCTTTAACACAATGTAATTGTGATTTTTTATAACATTTTAAAAATGGAGGGAATCCCTGGTTTTCAGAAGAAAATTGAAAATTATAAAATTGAAAAGTACTTTGTACCTATTTTATGATAACCTAGGTACACTCTGACCAGAAATTAAAAAAACGCTGTCAAGAGGGCGCCACTGGTAGTTTTATAATAGGTGTTAAGGAGTTGGCTATGATAAAAATAGTGCTATATAATTCCGCAATATGGCGAAAATAAAAGCAGTTTCTGATCGTATACACGTATACGATCAGAAACTGCTTTTATTAATGGTTGACAGTCTCTAGCATGCCGGTGTAATGCAATGAAGTCCTGGTAAAGTCAATCCCGTGCGGTCGCACAGGTCACCCGCAGCTCTTAGGGGTTAACTTGCACCTGGAATGGAAGCCGATTGCAACAGCGATAATAGACTGCAGTGTTAGTTCATTTAACAGCTAGAGGGTTAATAACAATTACCAGTTTTAATCGGTTAAAGTGAAACGAAGAAAACAACACAACAGCATCGTTTGAAAATAATAAGAAGGAATGGATTTTTTTTCACTAGTGAGGTAACACTGAGTTATAGAATGAAAGCTCTGTCGTTATATCACAAAGCAAATTGTTATTTTAGGGAAGTCGCCGTTTATTCAAATAATTTGTGAATTTTCATCCCTAGAGATATCTACCTATACAAATATTAATATGTATTCTATTTACGTTTACAATATCAAATTCAAACATTGCCAAACAATTCGTCCCGTCGGGAATTATTGAGATAGGAGAAACTATTTAGAGGTCATTGAATAGCACCGAGTATTAGACTGTGTTGTTATGATACGGCCAATAGAAACTTAAGACAGTACAAAACTATGCAACAATGGGCTGTGGCCGATTAGTGTTAGCGGATATTCAAACTCAGAATAATGGGAAATGATATAGGACACACGGAAACATACAATAGCGAACAATGTGTATTTTGGAAATACAATTTCAATATAATATACAATTCGGGGAGGAAGAAAGGTAAACGTATTTCACTGAAGGGCGACCAGACGATGTGTGGTGACCGAAGTGGCTATCGTTACCACGCCCACAGACTTCTCACCTCACTATAATATTCACTATACTATTTCAAGAGGGTTTTCTATGTGCTGCTAATCATGTGGACTTTAGTAGAGTACCTCATGTGCCGGTAGTTACGCTGGCTCAAGAGAGCTAAGGATAAGAATCCTTCAAACTAAAACGCAGCAATGCACTGGTGGTACTTCCCCAGGCGAACCTTCAAAATGTCTGAAGAAATAGGTAAATGTAAAACAGATTTTACATAACTCTAAGGTTTATGATAGGAAGAGACACTAATTTTTATTTTATAAAATGTACGAGTAGATATCAGAATTCTATACTTATTTCACTCTACAACCATCTGCAATCCATTGTTGTCTGACAATCTATACCTAGCTTCTTATTTTCCTGTTCGGTCAATAACTCAGGTATAAATCAAATTATGTGCTCGCTTCTGTAAATAGGGCAAGACGGGATCCGAAGCAAATATCAAAACGTATTATTCATTTATATGTTAGTCTATTTTGCTATTACAAGATTCGCTAGACCTCCCCTAGAATCCAAGGAATCAATATTTCATATTACCCAGATCTCTGATATAACTTTGACTTTGACTTTATCTTATCAATTTTATACATTTCTTCCAATTGGTCTGCGTCAATTTGATTCTTATAGTTTGATTTGAGGTGGGAAACCTTTGTATCTTCCTATCATAAACCGGGAGAGACCGGGTTATGTGGGATTTTTACCCACTAAAACCCCCTCGATGGCCTCGATGGCCATCGCCGACCTCATGCATGTCGGAGGGTTCCGGGATCTCCAGTAGAACGCATTGGTACCCCCCTAGCACTTCGCCATGAGCCCCTCCTATTCCATCTCCAGGTTTCTCCCGTCACAGCAGCATGCGGTCATAGCACGCACGGCTTTGCCCACCTACGACCCTGATAATCCCTTTAAGTCGCCTTTTACGACAGGTAGGGGCCACCGTATCTCTATTCTTCGCCCGAGACTACAGGGCTGTTGTGGTGGGAAACACTACGTAACTCAAATGTAATCGGCGGTCCTCATTAGTGCAAATCAGAATCGAACTTTGAGAATTGAGGAGGCCAATTCTACAGAAATTCTCTCTAAGGTTTGGTTCGGTTGTGGGTTCTCCTTCGTTAGGCATTCCTTTGTACCATGTGAGATTATTTTTATCTAACTATGTATTTCACAAGATCTCTTGAGTCACATTGTATCCCTAGCAAGGTCAGGTACACAGACAGTAGAGCTCTCAGAATTCCTTTCGGTAAGACACGAGTAGTTTGAGTTAGACATTGCTTGTTGATTTTTATTTATAGCGCTGAAATAATATTGTCTCAATAAATAGCGAAGTAAAACGCTTTCGGCTAAAAAAATATTCTCATAAGCTGTACGTTCTAAGATGTTACGCCTGGCAGCTGTCAAGTGCCTTAACTAGTGATGTGACAATGCTTTTGGTTTCGTAATACTAGTTACATTCAAACTGTATTAGGTACCGATATAGGTTAATAAGCGAGTTTACTAATAATACCAACCGATCATAGTAAAATACTAAGCACTATTTTTAGGCGAAGTCGGCAGACCAACTTTTACGAACTTAGCCCCTTTCTCACATTTTTTTTTGGTGGGATTTTATTTAGTGAATACGAAATCTTTGTTGAAGAAGAGGAATTGTCGTCAGCAGTATACCACTGATACAAATATCGAGTATTAAAATCGTTACCACGATACTTCGAGTCAAATCACTAGGTTATCATAACCAAATGAGACACTACATACAATGTAACTGTGCATGTTTGAAGAAAATATTGGAAAATTAATACGGAAACCGAATTAACGATATTAATGTTGCGTAATTTTATCTTATGTAGCGACGTTGGATAGTTTGTAATTTTTTGCGCAATATGGTTATAATATATGTCAGCATAATTTGCATTCCTGCGTTATATTTGTATATTTATTCATTTTTACTAATTTGGAACATTTAGAGCACTGCGGTTACGTCAACATGAAACGCATTACACAAAAACTTTGAATTGAATCTTGCTTGGCTTAGCTAGCACTGTTAAGCGAAGAATAGGCCATTACATTACATTTCGGAATAATTATAATGCTATGGATTAATAACATCATAATTAGAATAAAATATATATAACATAATTATAACTTATAACTGCTGTAAATGGGCATCAATGTCAGAAAATAATAATAAAAATTAAAAAAAACAGTAATTAGCTGCTGTATAGAGGCATTGTCAAAACATAAAAATATATGTCAAAGACAATTATTGTTAAGTACACATTGTAACGACACGTTCAGGTTACGTACTATCGAATGTGTCAGCCGTAACATCGTAGAGCGTATAACCTACAGTAGGTAGTCGGCACGCCCACTCACTTGTATATAAAATGCAGAAATGTAATAAATAGACGAGATGTTCGGTATAAATAAATAGTTTAGTCAGGTATAATTATTACTTGTTCATTTACAAGGTGTAAATAGAAAATATGTGATAGGCCTGCCCCGGGCGCAGCTGGTCCAATGGTGTGTGGTCGGAACTTGTATATTTATTCAATGCAAAGTTCGGAAAAAAATATCGATAGCGCGTTCTAGATTTAAATGGAGATTAAGCGTCATCTGTCGGCGAGTAAAACGAAGTAGTTGTATCATTTGGTAAGATGTCATTTTGATATTGCGATATAGCTGTCGCTACATGTCCATGAGTGGAACTCTTGATAATACTAGGATTTCGTTAACATCCTGTTGTATTTACCTACAATAATAGTCATGAATGTTACCTTTGAAGTATCTTGTATATATTTACCGTGTATTGTATTATGTGGCATTATCTGAAAGTTTCTGCTTTACAATACAAAGTAATTGAATTTGAGAAGCTTTCCGAACATTCCGATCATGTATCCTGAGCGTAATAGCGAAGTTATGAACAAAGCATTGCACAGCATCCCTTGTACCGTTTAATACGAACATGGATGCTGCGCCGACCGCCGACCGCTGCGCCAACCGCCAATTTCGTACTGACGACACTGCACTTGCCTATACTAGACATGAGAACCGTGAATCTAAACATAGGATATACTGGTGTTCTCCTAAAATCAATGATTATTACGAGTATAACATCGGAACCAAAACTTTTTGTGCTGTTCGACTTGGCAGCTCCGCACGGTAGCCCCAGTGCTACAGACTTATATAATAAAAATTGATTTTTTTTTAAATTGTGTAATGAGATCAGACGAGCAAACGGGCCAATAGACATTACACTTCAATAATGCTATCCTTGAGGAACTTGGATGGAGTGCCTTATGTGCTGGTAATTACACCGACTCTCTCTCTCACCGTTCAAATCGAAAACCACCACCTCAGGCTGACAACACGCTGAGTCATCTTTCAAATGTCGTCTAAATTCCAAAAAAATCCTACGCCTCCTTCCTCAATCCCCATTGTATTACACGACTATTTTAGCAGATTGTTATATCCCATCCTCCCACCATGATTCTCACTAATTACTTAGGTACTTCGGTACTCTAAGTTAAATACATATTATTATTCTCCAATTACGAAAGGTTTAAAAGTTGCCCCGTAATCATTCTCGTTCAACATCTTTCTTCGCACGACATTAAAATCTTTGTTCTCAGAACATTAAAGTTGAATTTCTCAGCTCCCGTTAACTACGATGTAACACCGTAACTTCATTCGTGAGAAGCGAACTTGTGAAATTTATATTTAAGGCGGTAGAAAGTTAAACCTCTCACAAACTGAGGAGTTTCGGAGACAACGGCACGGCGAAACGGTCGCGGTCGTGGCACAAAATATATTAGTAACAGAAATCAAGCTCTATACTTGCACACCTTCTTGGTAAAACCTCGAGGCTCTATAAGGAGGTCTACAGTTAATCGTCTTAGATAATTACCGTACGGTTGAACTTTGTTAACGAAATGTCAATTGACTAAGATGTCAATTTACAATGAGTCGGTCAAAGGATGTCACAGACAGACGCGGCGAACCGCAGCGGTCGCTGTGGAGTACGGTTGTAATGGTCCAAAATGTAATGGAGTATTCAGATACATGCGGCCATAGGCGGCCGGGTCTGTGTGCGACAGGCTTTATCCGCAAATGTAGTACATTATAGTCAAT
Organism: Hofmannophila pseudospretella; assembly: GCA_947369225.1. Classification (NCBI taxonomy): domain Eukaryota; kingdom Metazoa; phylum Arthropoda; class Insecta; order Lepidoptera; family Oecophoridae; genus Hofmannophila; species Hofmannophila pseudospretella. The sequence continues at coordinate 6,705,934 of OX376330.1, read as the reverse complement.
TGATATTTCGTTAACAAAGTTCAATATAGAGGCGATGATGCTGCACGATCCCCGCACCTCACGTAATTCCCCCTATACGACTTGCCGACAAAATGTTGAATGAATGAATGAATGAATGAATGAATGAATGAATGTTGATATACTAAATATCATTCATTATACTAGGGACTACTACTACAGGTTTTTTTCTTCACCTACGTCGTGTACAAATACCCGATAACGCACCGCGTGCCTTCCTTTAAATTTCGCTCAGGTATAATTATTATGCTCAAGCGATGCTTTTCAAAATTTGAGAATCTGAAATATACCATATAATGTAGGCATAAAGTTGAGATTTAATCGAAGGTTTTTGACACACAGATATTTTAGTTACATAGTGGATTAGAGTAGAATAGGCCGGTTGACCTTACCATAGTAAAAAGCGAGTCTTCTGCAGCTGGCCGCGTCTGTCGGTGACATCCTTTAACCGACTCATTGAAAATTGTCATTTTAGTCAATTGTCATTTCGTTAACAAAGTTCAACCATACGGTTATTATCAAAGATGATCAACTATAGACCTCCTTATAGGGGCACGACGTTTTAAGGTTGGAACTCTGTGTACATGGTGCGCCGTTCTGTGATGCGAGTGCCTCGCGCCAGAACGCGTGATGGAAGCTTCATTTCTGTTACTCGTATCTATTTTATGCTCGCGGGAAGGCGAGACACTTTAGAATTTTAGAAATTTTCTCCCGAAAACTTTGTAATTTCGGTGGAGGACGGCAGACAACATAAATCATAGAACTTGTTCCTTGTTTAGTTAGAACAATGTAAACTTCATCAACAATATTAACAGGAATTTACTATAATTAAAATTAGTCCAAAGGCGTCAAGCGGCTTTGTGACAGCGGCAACTTAGTGCACCATCGCCGAAGTGGCTAATATTTATCTGTCTATTTCATGTTGCCAAAATAACTAACAATATGGGACACTGAAAAATCTTGGCCATTATTGAAATCCCACGCACAAACCCACGTCATCAGTCAAGAGCCAAGATAATTGGTGAGATGATTGTTGGAACGTTTCTATTTTCGCAAGAAGATTTTTTATAGATTGTAATTTTATTTTATTTTTACAAGTGGAAGCGGATTAAATTATGATCCCAACAAAAACATAAATGTGAAAAAGGTGCCAAGTTCGGTGCAAGGAACCAGTAGGCCTGTCGGCTTCGCCGTTAAAAGAATTGAGATCTAACCGGATGCCAAGTTCAATTATTAACGTTCCTTCAAACTTACTTATATTAATATTGTTTAAAGATAAAAATTATCGCTTGCTCAAAACTAAATCCCTAACTTGGCAAGCAGCCGTTTAGTGATGATCAACTCAAAGTAACGTTCATGACTTGACAATGGCGGCAGAAGGGAGTGTAGGAGAGGGGAGGGGCGGCGCGGTGCGTTGTTTTCTGTTTTTCACAGGTAAGTAAAACACTTTATTATTTATTTTAACTAATTTCTGATGTACGAATTTCTACTATTTTCATAAATCCGTTTTTTTCTGGTTCCTTTATAAACTCGCGCCGGACTTCCGTAGCAAGCGTAGCACCATAGCACTCGCGTAGCAGTTTTTCTTTCGTAGATGATGCTCGGCTTGCCTTTGTAAAAATAGTGTCATATTATAGAAAGACAACGATTTCAAAAATGTGAGACCGTAAAATTTCTGAAATGCTTTCGTTTCACGAACTCTCAAATAGGTAAAACCCGAAGCTTATAGGCACCATAACTGTCACATCAATATAGAACATAGGTAATACCCATATTTCCCAAAGCCCAGGTGCCATAACAGGTCGTGGAATTTCAGAGTGCGCGAGAAATATTCTCGTAAAACTACGAGATTTAAAGCCTAGTTTACGGCTTAAACTTTTGCTTTTAACGCTAAGTAAAACCGGTTGACGTTTATAACTTCGTGAGTTTACACTAAAGAACTTAAAGTAACGTCCTGTTTTAGTTTTAGTGTATAGGCCTTGTAACAGCATCAGAAGGTATCTGGTGATAAGTGTGATAACATTAACTTACTTATGTCTCGTGTTATCTCTTTCTATAGTTTGATGGAGAAAGGAATGGCATATGTTTTAATGATCGTTGAACGATAAACACAGGAATACTTCATTTTATTAATCACTTGCAGATTCGCACGATGTATCCTCAATATTATGATAGTGCATCTATTCAATTCCAATTCAGGAAGGTACAAGTACTGCGTGTTATAGTTACTAGTGTTATTTCTGTTAAAAATGGCAAGGAATAGACCACAGAATAATATCGTCTAAGCGTTGACAGTTTAATCTAAGCCGTTATTTTGTTGGTTTTTGGATTCTCCCTTTTATTTATTATTTACGACTAAATCTGCGTTTGACCTCAGTCTCACCTAATAGGCCGAAGATGGAGTACACGGGATTACTGGTCTTACAACCACTGCGGAAATCCATCAACGCCGAAGTGAAGATATTAGACGACAGACTTAACATTTTAGATACTGACTGCATTAATACATTTTTATTTTTTATTTCATTTAAATTTTTTCTCTGTCACATTTATTACAGTATCAGGTATCGTATTTTAAAATCGTACACAGTGACATAGAAGGGTGGTCGCTAGCTAGGCGGATCCTGAATGAATCTTATCACCAGCAAGTTTTGCAGCAGACATGGTTGCCCAAAGGTGTTAGGGATATTCTAATCCGTCCCATACACCGATTAAGGCATTATTTATTACAATATTATAGTTAAGTATTCAGACATTTTAACCTAATTGACTTATGCCTGAGTAAAGATTTTTTTATTTTATTTATTATTATTATTTTATTTATAATCTTTATTACACACACAGACAAAATACAAAAACAACTAACTTACTTATTTCATGATTAGACTCAAATGATTTACTGTTTTACAGGTTTTTACTGTATATTATTAATTACGACCGGTTTCGTTTATACATCTTCAGGTATTGTAAACAAAACCGGTCGTAATTAATAAAATACAGTTAAAACCGAAAAATAATAATACCGTGAAACAGTATATTATTTGAGTCTAATCATGTACTACAAGCTTCACCAAGTACCAACAACCGCAAGTATTAACTATTTATTTATTATTTATATAAATCAACGTCGTATTTAAAAATACGACGTTGATTGTTTCTGTTATATTTGCGACGAATTTTTCAAAGTAAGAGATAAAAAAATTGCTATGGCAAGCTTTGTGAAGTCTATGAAGATTATTTTAAATTTCCCATTCGAAGTCAAGATAAAAATGGACCCCTCATTACTTGGGCTAATATGAGACAGTTCGTACACACACAGAAGTAGTACAAAAAAGAATCTCGTTCTGGTGGCTACAAAAGAATCTCGTTCTGGTGGCTACAAAAGCAAACTTTATTATGTAAAACATATTTTTCTGTAATTAGATACACATAAGAAATCAAAATCAAACTCATAATTCGTGTTGACCTGTGTTATTATTTACGTATATTAGAGTAGTTAATATGAAAGCGGGACGAGGAGATCTACCCGTCTCAGTTATTCACATCAATCTATGTCGCGTGCTTCGCAGACTGTGTTATTTTTAGGCAGTTTTTATACATCATTTTTATTGCCGTGGGAGCGAATTTATTCAGTGTCCTATATAGCGAATTTTATGTTTACTTACTGTTTTGTAGGAATATCAATACAGTACAGACGCGGTCAGAAAGTGGGTACCACCTAGGGTTGCCACCTTTTTTTGGGACGAATAGAGTATTTTTTCATTTCGGTAGAACAAAAATAAAGTACACAGCATAAAAAAGAGTACTTATTAATTTTTACTTATTTATCTTTAAAAACATATCTTTTGTTACTTTTCGCAACATTTAACAAATATTTGTCTTTCTTGAAGATAGTTACAGCCTCTTTGCAATCAAAATTTTTAATAAAAATATATGATCAGCTCGTTTTTATTTCAGTTTAAGGTAGTTTTGTTCCTTTCGTCTCTCCAGTTAACATTCATAAGGGCGAAAACTCTCTCAGTGAACGCTGTAGTGGCAGGCACAGACAAAATATATGAAATGAATTTGTATATATTTGGAAAATCTTCACAGTTTTGTGGCTTTGGATACCAATTTATTTAGTCTCTTATGAGTAACAAGCCAGTAACAGTCAGAGTTACGTAAATAGAGTATTTTAGCGTACTTTATTGGTATCGTAGATTATAAAGTACACCTACACGAAAAAGAGGACAATACTCTATTTTAGAGTACGGGTGGCAACCCTAGTACCACCTGTAACTTACAAAATCGAAAATTTCTCTAAAACTACTGAATTTATTTAAATATGCTTTCACCACACAATCTATGTAATTCTAATAGCTAGAGAAAGCATATAATTCTGTAGTTTTAAGGATGGTACACACCGAAAGCATTCGTTATCAAAGTTTGGTTATCGAACATGCGAAACTTCTAGCATTTGTTCCGCCCGTATTCGTAAGTAAGCAAGTATTAGAAGTAGTAGTTTGCGCTTGTGTAAGTTGCAGGTGGTAACCACTTTCTGACCTCCACTGTACAGGAGGCGTAATAAAAATGCGAATACTAACTCAGTTCTGGGGAACCAAAATCGCAAAAATAACCAGCCAAGGGATAGTCGGACCTCGCTTTATAGGGATCCGTACTCTAAGGTCTACATGTAAGTATTGAGCAAAAAAGATATTGCTTGTTTTACTCACAATTTACAATAGGGAACTTGCATGAATTTTAAAATTTAAAACTATGTGTTGCAGTCGATAGAATAGTACATAAAAAGATTAAATTGTGAGTAGTAATATTTATATATTTGTATTTATTGAGATATTTAGCTTTTTAGTAGCGCGAAATGGAACGTAATTTCAAACACCTATCAGCATTGAGTGACGTCATAGGATTTCTCTACCCTAAATTTAGGGAATATTTTTACAAGTGAGGCGGAATTATCTGAATAAATATATATTATTATTATAAACTATTATTATTTTTATAAATTATATACCTATTATAATAATTATACATAACTGTATATAGAAATAACTGGCAGTAACGCTTACACGTATCCAAATCTGCATAAACTTTGATAAACTTCTAAGGAAAATATTTTTTGCAATTGGCAACTTTTGTAATTAAAACAACGAATCATTACGATTACACCCTAGTTATTGTTCTTAGGATTACACAAATACTGTAAATAGTTATATTACTCTTGTAAATAACCAATATAAAAATAACCTCTAAAGCGAAAAATCTTTTGACAAGTTCAAGACTGTTCACAGCTCACGTTTGTTTACATAAAATCCAATTACGTCACTTGAGAAAATGAATGCGTTTTGGCGCGAAAATTGTATTATGGGTTTTTACAAAGCTATATCTCTTTAAATAAGCATATTAAAAATCTTTTGTGTTCAGTAAAGTTTCTCTTTTTCAAGTATCTTTCGATTAAAAACAAAAAAAAACATGCAAGTTCCCTATTGTTACAGATATTAGGTATATCAAGTTTTAGTTTGTTGTTTTATAGGAGAGTATGACCAATATTGTAGCCAATTTTCATTCTAGTTCTTAGATAATATGAGATAGAACAAAAGTGGACTGAACTAATGGCCCAGCAATTAAATGTCGTAAAATGTAATGTCTCAAACCACAATACAAACAATTCCCTCCGTAATATCTACTTAACTGTTTTTACTATGTAATTTTAACACGGCAGCGCGTTGAATAAAGTTACCTGGGTGCGGGGTAATAGGGCAAATTCATAGATTTCCGGGTGATTGCGAGCGTGCGTGACTCGCAGCGTTGAGTCGGCTCGCCTCGCCTTACACCACGTGTAGTTTGGACAGGACTGGAAGACATATTGGCTTCGTAATAACCGAATGCTTCCGAAAGAAAAGCTTACCTGCTCTTCAAAATGGACTTTAAATGGACTTTAAGATAGGAAATAAAAGTCATACTAATACAAATGGCGTCAAAATTTCGCTTCCGGACCACTTGTACCATCGGCCAGTACCATTGATGGTACAACTGGTCCCAATTTGTCCCAGTTGTACCATTTATGGTACAACTGGGACTGCTTTATCCCACTAGTACCATTAGGGACAACTTGTACCATGGGCCAGTACCATTGATGGTACAACTGGCACCGATTTGTCTCAGTAGTACCATTAATCATTCATTATATACACATTACCTATTCATTATATACACATTAACTACTTGAGATAAGACCTCCTTTGTATAATTAATTACTAATCATCTTATAAAAATTCCATTTTCACTACCAACATAACATAACGCTTTCACATAATATTATTTTTTGATAGGGAACCCTGTCTTCATATTCAGAATGAACTTCCTATTGCAACGACTGGAATGGCGAAAGACCGTCAAGAACGCCACTGACGACTTCGAACTCAAACGCCTAGAAGACCTTGACGCCAGACGCCATGTCCGTAAAACGCGTCCGAATCCCTATAACTACACTTTCAACGCGGACAGCTATACGAGTATTGCTCTGTTTGTGTCCGAGTCTTCAGGACGAAGTTTGGCTTCACTAGCCACCTACGAGCGCACGCCAGGAGCTAAGCAGGGGTCACAGTCGACGGATACATCGTGGAGGACATCATCATCATTCAGGACGGACGGAACGGCAACGGCCCGAGCGACACCAAAATGTAACACTTTTCGCGTCTCTAGCTCAGTCACTATTAAACCGACCTCAGTGCCGTAAGTGTTTATCATGAGAGCAAGGTTGCTCGCTTATTCTGAAATAATCAATTCCGTCACTAGTAGTGACGTCATCCGCAGTGAGTCAATGAAAAGGTAATTGATTCCTTGCGATTTCTTTGCGTCAACGATGTTTCATATTTAAATAACTTTGCTTGTAATAGACGTACAGTAATGAAATTGGGTGTCATATTAAAAGGAATTAAATTGTAGTGAATAATATAAAAGACATTTATATTGGATAAGAACTTACAAAATAGAAGGTTAAAGTTCAAACTACAGTCATGGCGCCGCCTAGAAGCAAGAATTTAAAGAGAGAAGCAGTTAAGCATTTATACATATTTCATTTTTTCGTTTATTAAGTATTTTGTTTTATATGTGTGTAATAAAGATTATAAATAAAATAAAATTAAATATGTAAAAAATAGGACAAAGATTGCAGAGCGGGTCAGAAGTTATCGAAAGACACTAAAATCATTGCAATCGGCCAACTGTAATTGATGCTATTTCCTTAATATACACACAGACTTCATCGTCGCTTACCATCAGGCGAGATCGAGATCAAATGCGGGTTTAGTTATACATAAAAAAAAACAGAGTTCCCTGCTCACAAGGCATGATCAGAATGGTTTTTTTTGGGTTTTTTTACGGCTCTGGGTTCAAGTCCTATTGAGAACACGCTTTTATAGAAAAAAGTAGATTGCCTATAAATTATTCTTTCATAAAAGTTCAGACAAAATACTCTAGGTACTCGTAGGTATTTGTTCTGATATTTTTTATTATTATTATATTTGGATTAACTACCCGTACCCATACTTATTGAGTATAGATGGTACGTACGTAGCTGAGGTACTTAACCTAATTATAACTTCTTTCAAATCTTGCCAAGTCGGAAAATGTTTTACTGTAAAACGGGATTGATAACGTTAGGACAAATGTGTCTCACAATTTTTTTAGGTTTCCCATGCAAGTACATTTAACAAAATATACTTCTTAAAACCCGAACCCCATCCATGCATTTGCGGTTCCATGGTAGAGGCCAATGGCCATCACGCACTGAGTTGTTGTCGGTGCTCGGGGAGATTCCCGCGGCACCACGTTCTCAACGACATTATCCGGAGAGCCTTAACATCCGCCAATGTCCCATGCGTGCTCGAGCCCCCGGGTCTCAGCCGCACGGATGGCAAGAGGCCAGACGGCCTGACCCTGGTGCCTTGGCAGCGGGAGAGGTGTTTGCTCTGGGATGCCACTTGTGTAAGCACCTTCGCCGCCAGCCACCTGCCGCGCACAACACGGACGGCATGATTACATATTTATACCTTTTGCTGTTGAAACTACAGGCTGTTGGGGTGCGGAAGCAAAAACATTTGTAGGCGAGATTGGCCGTCGCCTTCGGGAGAGGGGTTGTGACCCTCGCTCCAGGTCGTTCCTGATGCAAAGGTTGGCCATAGCGATCCAGCGCGGTAACGCCACAAGCGTTATGGGCACCTTTGCATAGGGAGCGGCAAGGTTTGATTTAGTTATATAAATATATTATATTTTGTGACGATTTATATTAAATGAATATTTAAAACTACTTATTTAAAACTCATGATGAAATTATAACTCACTGTAAATTACAAATCACTATAAACTAAAAATACGTAGGTATCACAAAACTGTGATAACACCATAAAATAATTCAAGTCGAAACTAATTTTAGCACAGTGAATGTGGAATTATACTGGAGTCAATTTTGTTTAATACCCCGATACACCCGGGTCCCGGGGTTAATTGGTTCACTGGAGAACTTCGCAAGCCATATGCGGTTTCCGGATTCGCCTACCTGCATGAAATTTGGTAAGCACAGGCGACCCAATTTGGTACATCCATAATTCGGTGGATATAATTTGGTTTCGGCTCTCGGATATTTGTTTGATTCGTAATTTTTATTTTAAATCTTATTATTCACTCTTTATTGTACACGCACAATATAATACCAACTTATACAAAAATATTTTTGATGGATTTAAAAAAACATTATGAATGAGCCTTTACTGAAAATTTGTCAACTCCCGTTTGGAAATTTGTAAGCAAATTTCCAAACAATGACGTAAACTAATTCAATCCTTAAGGTCGTGTGATAAGCATGTACCACCTACTTATACTATACCAAAAGGGTGACCTGTGCTACAATGTAAACTTTTTAATCCTTGTTTCCGCGCTTGGGTGATGTCGACGATTGACACTGCGCGAGCGCAGAAGCCTGTAAATTATTCTATCTAATAGGTATGAAAGCACAAGCGAGCTTAATTTTTAACGGCTGTTAATCGGAGACGAAATGGTTTCGCCATAGCTTGTTATGGCTTTCAACTCGTACATACAAATTACATATAGTATGGCGGCGATTCCGGGATGACCACTAAATCTTTAGATTAGCTAAAACTAAATAAAACTATCACGCTCACTCGTTTCATTTAGTGATGTTTTTGTTTAGCCAGAATTGGTGCCTATGTAGGTACATTTAAATAAAGCCAAGAAATTCTACTTTAATTAGAGTTGAAATGAGACGGTTATTATAAACACTTAAATAATCTACTGTAGCCAGTTGGGCTTTGAAAAGCTCACGTTTCATAATAATATATATATGTAGGTATACAAATCAAAATTAAATTGTAACCTCAACAGTTTCGTAATACGAAAATAATGAGGGTCCGTTCCATAGTATGTAATTAAAACCACTACCATGAAATTGAAACGTTAACAGAAGTGTTATACTCGTGCTAGCACCAACTAGGTATTAAACTGTATTTTGTGCCAGAATTCTATGGAAACAATTACAAATGCGAATAAGTATTTAAAGTAGTACCTACTAGTAGGCACCTACTAAAGTAGGTATTATTTTAACAAACCTCTAATTGGAAACACACTTCACACTAAGGTAACCATAGTATGTGAAATGGGGAATGCAAACCACCCCATTAAATCTGTCAAGAGATTACCATAGAATGATCTTTACCCTCATCATAAATGAGGAACACGACTTAGAACGGCTTAATAGTTTGCAAAGCGCATGTCTGTTAATGAAAAAGTAATAGAAAAAGAGGAAATTAAATAAATAATAATTATAAATAATAATAATTTATTTAATATTTCTTAAAGTGGCAAAGAGTGTCCGTGGTCTAGTGGCTAGGACTTCCTTGCGGGAAGTTCGGGTTCGAAACCATGCCGCTTACCAATGAGTTTTTCAGATTTTTTCGAAGACTTATGTACATTTGTCGACTGCTCTGACGGTGAAGGAAAATATCGTGAAGAAACCTACATGTCTGAGGAAATAAATCCACCAATCAGCACTGGGCCCGCTCGGTGGATCATGGCCCATACCCCCTTGTGCAAGGGGAGGCCTGTGTCCCAACATGATGATGAAAGTGGCAAAATAAGTAAAATGACTCAAGAATTAGTTGAAAAGCAAAGCCAGAATCTATTCAACATGGGACTGTGCTTAAATCAGATCTAGCCTGTCAGAAAGTACAATAAAGTCAAACAAAGTTTTCGTATCAAGTCTACGTTTAACTCTAAACAAGGGGCTTTTCATTTTCACACTCCCACTTGCGACTTGCTTTCATTCTCAACAAGTTTTCCAACAAAGCTTTGAATAAAGACTTTTGTGCTTTTTAAGATACTCTTTGACTGTTGTGTGCACATTTATCTTTTAAAATGATGACCATTAAATAGGTAAGTACAATACGTGAGGTCTTAGAAACATTCGGGTATCGGGTACAATCGATCTGTCTCTGTCTTATATTCGCGTGTCTCCGTCAATAACCGAAGCCTCATCTAAGACCCGAATGTTTTTTTAAGTGCTCACGGACTGTAACTGTTTATTAATGTCCTGCTGTTTGGAATTGGCAACTGGCATATCGTAGTACTTAATTGCTAAGTCTGGAGCCAAAACAATGTCCGTTTTTTGAAATCTTTTTACAGAACACGTTATTTTGAACTAAAAATTTCAATAGTCAATCAGTAGCGAACTAGCAACTCCTGTGTTTGAGTTGTAGTGTCGAAAATAATTGGAAGTCACACGCTATAGTTTCCGGAACAAATGTCTGTAATACAGAATAGGCTAATCAAAGGGTTAGCATAAGATAAAAACAAAATTACCAAAATGTACAAAACTATATTAATCCAATATATGCATATCCAATTTCAAATTAGTTTTGTTCTCCCTTTCTTTTCTTCTTAGTTTAAGTTTTAGTGTGTTTTATGTTTAACACAAATATTTGCAATTATTATTAAGTCAAAGATAGCTTTATGATATGCAGTTGCAAATTTGCCATGATAGAGTAAATTGAAGAGCTTCTTAAGAGCTTCCATTTAATATACCATTTCTTGTGATAAAATACCTATTCTCCTTATTTTATTTAGAAAACTAAACCTCAATAAATTGGTTTCCAACCAATTCATCTAAAATATCCCCAAAGCTGCAGTCACAATACCTATAGACTAGGCTCCATTTCAGTGCCCTTTTGAACTTGTTCCTAATAACTATACCTACGACGTTTTGAACAGACAGCTAGTTCTACGAATGAAAAATTTTCGTCTTTAGAACTCTAGACTGATTAATTGTCATTTACAAAGAAACCTTAAACATTTTTAATACTCTTATCATTTTTCACGTATTATAATATCTAACTAAGATGAATAGTTATACTTTGGGAATCTTACAAGCCATATAAAATCACAGCTGAACGGTCTTTGGCGATAACATGATTAAACGTACAGTAAAATAAGTGGAAAAATACCAGTAAAATTGTATCAGTAATGAATGTTTCGGTAAATCAAAATGTAGCGTAATATTTCGTGTTTCGGCAACGGTTCGAGCGGAGCTAATCAAGTAATCTGACTGTTAAACACGCATGAGGGGATTAAGTCCTAATTTGTTTAAGGGCAGACGACAAGAGGGCGTGTACATGGCATACATCTGACAGACAGGGGTCCCTCAACACGTAACTAAATAATACTTTGTAGGGTCCGATCGCTGTTTCGGTTTCGGTCATAAATAACCGGCTGAAACCGAAGTTGCGAATATTGTGTTGCTTTGTTTGTAAACAACTGGTTTGGTGAGCGTGAAAATTAGGGGTTTGATTTCATAACAATATAGGACAATAGAAGAAACAGGAATAAGATTGTCCACTGATAATAATTGTCTACGCGAAAATAAAACTGACTCTCACTTAATATCTGAATAGCACACTCATAAAAATGTCGTATCTAACATTGTAGAGACATAGTAGGTAATGTTTCAATAGACTTCCATACGGGAGGTCCGAGTTCGAAACCATGCCATTGCATGGTACCGAATAACTCATTGGTACAAGACATTTCTTGTACCAATGAGTTATTCGTTTTTTTCGAAGAACTTACGTACATTTACCGACTGCTCTGACGGTGAAGGAAAACATCGTGAGGAAACCTGCACACTGTGATAACCAGTGTGTAAAATGGGGAAGGCAATGGCAAACCACCCCATTAAATCTGCCACGAGAGTAGTTCTATATGATTAATTCCTGAGAATGATCACGACCCCTCAGCAATGAGGAAAACGACTTAGAAGAACTTGTACTATTTTATATTGTTTAAAACAAAATTATCGTGTTTACTTTAGAATTCGGTTTCGGTTTCAACGAAAAACCATTTTGGAAACCTCAAAAACTTCGGTCACGCACGCCACGGTAGCGCTTTGTGAATTCCGTTATGTTTCCAATTCGTTTTGACTTTATAACGCTTAATTTAGCCGCTTTGAAGTTGTGGATTTGATCTGGGTTCCCTTTGTGCACTTTAATTTAGTAGACAGTGGTGTCATTTCATGTTCTGAGGCGAAATGTAAAATGGATTGTCAGTGAAGAGAATTTGATTGGCATTCCACTTATAGTCCGAAAACAAGGGCTCGTACCAGTCGACACAGTTCATATTCAGATTCAGTTGAAAGCTTTTGATTGCTGGAAATGTATGCGAATTCAAAGTATTAATACCTATGTATTAATACTTTGAACCGCTTCATGTATTTTCGAACTAAAACTCAAGTGAAACATTTTAAATTATTATTTAATTTAACGGTTGATATTCACTTTATAATTATAGCGGATTTTGAAGGGAGAGCTCTTACGGGTACGACGTATACGCCAAGATACTGGTGGCGATATCACAAACAAAATAAAATAAATTACTTTATTCATCGGAACAACATGGACCATTTTGTTAGTAACAATGTAGATATATACTTAAGACTATGTTAGTAATTATTTATAAAATACATTTTAGGTAAGTGGTAATTATAATGACAGAGAGTTACAAAGAAAAAGAAAAACCATTTGATTACTGTGCACCCAAAGATGTCAGGACGGGGTCCTCCCGTTTCTGGACATATTAGTGATACGTGCCAACGGTCGCCTTGAGCATACAGTCTACAGGAAGCCTACACACACAGAACGATATCTGAGAGCTGACTCGGACCATCATCCAGCCCATCTCTCTTCGGTGCCCCGTACTTTAATTAGCAGGGCGTTACGAATGTGACCCACAACACGTGGACGCGGTGTTGGCTCATGTCAGGCCGGTACTGGAGGGGAATGGTTATAACCTTTAAACATTGTGTTCGAGTATCGGGTTCGTCTGAGTACAAGCGACCGGCGTCAGTGGAGAGGTCACCATTGTACCTCCCCTTTGTCAAAGGGATAACGTACAAAATTGGATACCTAGTGCGCCGCAGGCTTGGTATTAAGACAGTCTTCCGACCCTTGACACAACTTAGGTTTTGTTTACGTTCACCCAAGGGTAGGGACCCTCTAAACGTTTCGGGGGTATATCTGATACCGTGTGACTGCGGAAAGGGCTACATAGGCGAGACAAGGCGAAATATCACAACCAGGGTCACAGAACACATACGATGCATGAAGAACGCGGACAGCAATAGATCAGCAGTAGCAGAACACGCGTTGAGTTCGGACGTAGATAAAGCGACCGTACTTGCAAGGGAGAAGTTCTTAGTACCACGTAAAATACGTGAAGCCATCGAAATTGGGTGGCGCCCGAACTTCAACAGGGACTGCGGCTGGTCACTACCGGAGACAAGGAAGCCAATATTGTGTGCGTCGTCTCGTGTTAGTATTTTTAGTGAACTAAAAGTGGAAACTGTGAGTTTTGCCTGTGTGGCTGACACAGACACCGTGATGAGAGTGGCGAGCGACGAAGAATACTCTCTAACAACTGAAGTAACCGACCACTTAGATCCGCACCTAACATCAGCGCTGACGTCGGGCCCGGTCGGCGCGAACGCAGAGAGCGGCAGCGCGCTGTTTGAATTCTTCGATTTTCGAATTCGAACGGGCGGTTGCATACTTCATGCTCCTTGATAAAGGTCTCCTTAGTACACCGAAACGACATAATACCTTCGCGATAATTATAAAGTGATTAACACCTGTTAAATCTAATAATAACTCTTCATGTATATAGAAATAAACAAACATAGGTATTATCTAGGTTTATACGAGGAGGGGATTTGAAATAAGCAATGGTTTACTACATGTGACTTTGGTTTCATATTATCAAAAGTTTTATAGTCACTGTTTTCACGTTACAGGTAGACAAAGGTTTGGTTATATAATAAAGAAACATAAGTATTTCTCAGTGCATAATATTAAATATTCATAGATAAAGGCTATCTACCCACTATAGCATACTTACCATACTGATCTGTAATTTAAAAAGTGTCGTTTTTTGTTTTTATTATAGACCTCTATTGATTTATGAAGGTTCGAACAGCGGCCGCCATTTCACGAAATTTTCTAAATGGCGGACCAGGTAGGTATGCCAGGCTCTATAGTAAAATTTTACAACTATATCCCCTTTAGGCTCCGCTATTAGTACGACGTAACATACGTCTCTAGAGTAAGATTACTCTTTCTATAACAGTAAATTCCAATGTTATCTCTAACATAAGGTAAACATTATTTGTGGTTACATTTACATCGTATATTAGTAAAGTAAGTACAGTACAGCCCCTATATTGCGAAGAGATCGATGCGGCACCGAGGCGACGATTCGAGTCACATCACTAACGAACCATAAGACTTACCTGAGCTTGTCAGCTCTTAACGAGGCACCGTGAAACTGTAGATGTAGCTATAACTTTCCGTTGATACTTAATGAAGCGAGGAAGGAAACTTGATAGCATGCAATGGCATGGCAACATTAAACTTTGTTAGTTTAGTAAGTAAACAGTTTATAATAGAATAAATAAGGCAGAAGTATTTACTTATTTAAATCTCACTGATTTCGCGAAGGCGCAATACGAAACTAAAATGGGTACGTTTATTTTATTGTTTTACCTTTGGTGGTAAAACGCACTTGGGAGTAAAATAAAATTGCGTAAGTATTTGTAACCGTATTTGAAACGTATTTGTAACGTAAAAAGTATTTGTAACGTAACCTCGTGGTAGAATAATGTTTATTGCTATGCTTTGAAAAGGGTAAACAAAAAGATGGTAGTTATGCATACGATATAGTGCTTATATGCAAATTATTTAAAAAATAATCAATTACAAACGTTACGCAGTGTCTACTTTCTTATAAATAAATAATCATTTACCTAGTCTAGTATTTCTCGCCATGAATAATGTGCTCGAAGAATTTTTGCCATCTCTGCCGTATTTATTATCTGAGTGCTGAAGACAAAAGAAAGTACTTAAAGGTTTTAAAGATCTTGAGATAAGATAAGGTACCTTTCAATGCCTGAAGGAATTCGTCAGTGTATTGTTCAGAGGAAATTGTTTCTTATTTCTTTGCTGTTGCAGTTGAATTTAATTAAAAATATGCAAATATACTCACCTTTCCTAACTTTAAAGATTTAGAAAATCCTCTTAGGAGAATGAAAAAGACAAAAATATTCCTTAACTGATTCGTCTACTTTTTAGGGTTCCGTACTAAAATGGTAAAAAACGAACCCTTATGATAAGACTTCGGTGTCCGTCCGTTCATCTGTCTATCCATCTGTATGTTTTAATTTTCATTATCATTATCAACTTTTTTTCAAGTTTGATTCGTAGTCCGGAACACAGTGATGTAAGCTTTGCTGCTTTGCGGCAGAAATAGGTAAAAACACCGGCCGAGTCATATATTTTACCATAATAGTATTATTTACTTCTTCACATATGTATTCTACCAAATTCGAGTATTGAAAGATCAAGTATGTAAGAATTCTAAGTTATCTTTTTTATAGAATTAGGAGAGCAAGCCTAAAAACCGAAATACAAATATACTTTTGCACACCCGGGATATAAACAAAACATACAACATAAAGAGAGGTACAATACAACCACCACCACCAAATAGTACCACCTTCTACAACCAAATAGTAATTTATTTATTCACATAGCTATTTTTTATTATTAATGTATAGTTATGAGAACACTACCAAATTAGAATAATGACTTTTTCATGATCATTACGGTTATAAATTACATAACCGAATAAGTGAACGATTACTGTATCGATGGATGACTCAATAAAACTGCCACCTATAAAGCTAATGTGTACTATTTCAGCACATCTGATGGTTAAAGAGCCAAGTCACGCCACATAGCTATGTAGGCGTTAGGGCTATTACAAATGACCGACTTTACTGTTCCTTATAGTAGATTATTTTTGCAAAGAAATACAAATTTAATATACGAGTTAAAGTGGAAGGAGTTACAAGTGAGTGGAAGGAGGAGAAGGAGCCGGGGTCGTCCTAGACTGACCTTTAAAAGTCAGATTGTTAGAGTGCTCTTAGATTATAATATAAAGAGCAGGCGACCCCAACGACGAGCAAGTGAACTGATACTGTAGAGGAGGCAAGAGAAGCGTGCCAAGACAGAGATTCGTGGTGCTCCGTTCTTTTTGGTTACCCAGCAAGGGGTGTGTTCGTATGTATGAGTTACAATTAAAATGTTTTAAAAAACTTTAAAGAACCACGTTCAAAACGACGTTTTTATATTAGCAAGTACCACATGCGTTCTGTATAGGCAAATTATATATAGTTCTCGATCACTACTCGTGTACAATTCCTCACTAGGTTGCAGAATTTTCCGTGTAATTCGGTGGTATTATTTATTATATTATTATTTATTATTATTATTTATTTATATTACTGTTTTTCTTCCATTATTGGGGTGAGTTTACCATACTGTCGCGAGCTTTTGGCCAAACGACAGTATGAGTGAAAGACGTATTAGAAGTAGAGTTAATTAGAAGAAATAAAGTGAGTTGATCGGTGTGTGAGAGTGTTGATGATGAGTGAATGTGAGACGTTTATGTATCCATGGACAGGAATTTTCGAACAATCTATTATTATTATAATTTATTGTAAATCTACATCATTTCATTAAAAAAAAATTACATTCACAGTGTAACAAAAAGTAAAAGTAAATTCACTTAATGTATATAATATATCTATATTCTGAATAAAAATGTATTTTATTTCGTTTAGTTGACTTTGGAATTAAGCGTACGGGACCCTATTTAAATTATACTAGTATAATTCTACAAAATGTTAAAATCAATATTCGTTTACAGGTCAATAATATTTAAGTGGAATTTTAAGTCTGAACTTATATCTTATTCAGTTATCAGAGATCAGAGAACGAATGGACGAACGACAGCAACAGCAATGGGTCTCCATTTTCCCGTTCGATGTACTTACGGATCCCTAAAAATATGATTAAGCACTGTACAACCTAACAATTATGTCACTCACATTAATTTTTCATAATGCGTAAGTAATTCGGGAAGCGGAAACACTACCGAAATGATTTGTGCCAATCCCTGTTCGCGGAACATTTTCGCGTGACTCCACTTTATGCCATTAAACTTGTAACACCACAGCTTTTGCCCTAATTGTACTAACGATGCGAATTAATAATGTGGAAACATTACGTTACTATGTAATAATAATGCTTAGGGGAATAAATTGAGGTTCGCTTTTTGTCGCCTCTGTTTGGGCCTGATTTGTGAAAGGGATTTCTGTGGTTCACCATCACCATCATATGAGTAATTTTCAACCTTATTGTATCTTTGAATTAAGCTTAAAAATATACAGATGTTTTTTGGGCTATGGTAAGTTATAATTATAACGTCTAGGCCCACTTGCGCTAACCTTTAACTCTGGTGTAACTCACGTTTTATTTATTGTGTACTGCGTCCGTTCCGGCATTTATCGGACGGAATCAATTCCTCTAATTTATTTAAAAAAATCGACCAATCAGGTGGACGAACAGAGAATAAACATAATTGTACTTATTCTGTTTGTCCGCCTGCCATGGTTTTCAATATTTAAATTAAGTATATTTAGTTAGTATTGTTGTTATCTTTTGCTCAAACAAAATTCTAGAACTTATTTTTGTCCTAGGGGTTAAGGAGTTGATAAGGCTCAACCCCGTAATACCATTACAAAATATTTTTTTTTAATGCAAAATAAATAAAAATAAACGTAAATGCATTCAGTACGACTACGATTAGTCTGCGATTTACAGCATATTATAAACAGAAGCGTGTCTAATTGTCGACTAAATTGTAGACTAAATCCAAATCGTTGACTGAATTCAGTCAAGTGTAATAAGCGCATTTAAAGGAAAGTAAACACTACGCGACGAAGGTAGGGTAGCTGGCAAAAAGTCGAATCACGTGCTGTCTGTCATACCACAGGGACCGGGCCGCGACGCGCAGCTCCCTAGCGGGCCCGCTGACCGATTTGGAATCTTCACGTGAGATGGATTCGAATCGAGTGATCGATTCCTGGCGTACAATCCTTTTTCTGAGTAATATTAGTATCTCGTTTTCTTTTGATTAAAAACTAGCTTTTTGTTTCATACGGTTTTATTTTTACTGATGTGGAATAGAAAGAGTATTTATTTTGAGCTATCAAATTAAACTTAAAAACAATATACTTACCTAAATTTAGAATCTGTTAGATTTACCATGCACAAGGCTTCATTAAAATACATACTATCTAGATGGATATTATCTTATGATTGGGGCCGGGAGTAACCCCAGTGAGGATCTTTTGTGCCTACCCCATTTTACACACTGGTCATCTCAGTGTGCAGGTTTCCCCACAATGTTTTCCTTCACCATTAGAGAAGTCGGTACATGTACGTAAGCCTTCGAAAAATACGAAAAACTTATTAGTACATGGCACTGCACGGTTTCGAACCCGGACCTCCCGCATGGGAGTCCGGTGTTCAGCCACTGTGCCACCGACGCTCCATCTAGATAGTCGTAGATAGAGACGACACGAGACTTAAGGAAGTCTTAACATTAAGGACGTTTCTTGCAACACTCGCAGTTTCTTATTACATAATCGTAAAACCTCGACCTGCTACTAAACCTCAATCTGTATAACCTAATAACATAAAACAGCGTTATGTATGAGAATGAATATTATGACCAGCGTTCGACGGGTATCAAGTTTCTTCCACGTATTTCGGACGTGAATCAAAAAGATCGCGTGATCGAAGTCGTTCCTGAGCCAAGCCGTTCGATGCGGCAATGTGCCCACTATGTGTACATTTACCCTACACCTATACATACGTAATGAGTGCCTTTGTGTTTACTACTTGTAGGTGCAAGTATAATTTGGAGGAGTGTATTTTGTACTCATTTGATTTTCTTTGAAACAAATTATGAAACAACGCGGTATTAACAATTTCATTTTAAGGTCTATAATTTTTGCAACTACGAATTTTTCATACATATCATTAAATAATTAAAGTTTAAAGTTCCAACAATTATGTTTATAATGTAAGTTTATAATGGCTTTCAATAAATAGGAATTTTATTTACCAAATTCGATATAGGTATGTACTTTGCTCCTCGGGCAGGCGTAAGGTCGGATAGGCAAGCTTTTTGTTTAGTTATAATGGCGGCTGTGGGTGGGAATATAAACAGCCTAACTATATCTTGCTGTAGATTGTGACTCGTAACACAAAAATGTTATATATTCCAGTTTATACCTGGCATAACTTTTAGATAATGTAAATGAATTAGCATATTCTCGCCTACCATTTATTCGTATCTACCTAGTTTATCTTAACTAACTAGCTACGTACCTAACTAGCTATCTACACAATAATTTAACCAATTATAGGGTTTCTAACTAATTGGCTTTACGCTATGATGGATCTGTAAAAGCTTCTGAAACGAAATCTCGTTTAACCACGTGCTTGAGAGGTTTAAGGTAAATCGTCACGGTCATCAGAAGGTTATGTCAAAAGATGTCGCCATTGAGAACCAGAAAAACTATTTCCAAATTATACTCGTAAAAATTAGAAATGCGATTTCAAAAATATGAAGGTGGTATAACTCTGCGAAGTCGGCCTGGATTCCACTAAATACAACGTAACTAAATACAATCTATACTGCATCGTGTCATAACGTGTTTCGTATGCTACTATACACTAACGATCCAATTTTAGTTAAGTTCCGATCGAGTCAACGATTGATCGAACTGTAACGTATTTGTGCATTCTAATAAAACGTTTAGTTTATACTGAATCGCAGTTGAACGGTAACAAAACGCTTCAACTGTCAAATATAACTTTATAAGGATCGAACAAAAGTTCCTCTCAAGGTACTTTTGCCCGATCGATAGTAAATCGAAAGGTGGCAGTGGTAGAGTTATACGTCAGCATAATGCGATTTGGCATCCAAATAGAATTGGATTTGGCATCCAAACTAAATTGAAATTGGATAGAAATAGAACTACAAACGTTGTAATTTAAGCGAATTGGGCCCCAGGTTGTATCTATTTCTGCTGCAAATCATGCTTGCATTGCTATGTTTCGTTTTGAAGGATAAGAGAGCCAGTGTAATTACCAGCACATGAGGCACTCCATCTTAGTCATAAAATCTGTATCCATGCCTTACTACAAAGTGGTCCAAAAAATCGTTAAATTCGTTACATTTAGTTATATAATTATATGAGATGATATATCCATGTGAATAAATATAATATTATTTATCATCACAAAAATTTCACCAATTATTTGTATTACGACATTGAGTCAGTGCGTTGTAAACGCAGCCCAACCTTTATTGCTCAAGAGCTAGGAATCATCGCACCGGGCTTTCGAGACCCGGCGGAAAACGACAGGCGTGAGGTCCAAATGACGGCACAATGGCGTCCGAATTCACCATAGACTGCCACCACCCAAACATATGGCTTCAACAAAGTGTGTCGAATATTCTCTGGAAATAAGTAAGCATTTCTATTGAACGCTATAGTAGTAATACCTGCAGTAAAGTACTGCCTAAAGTAGTAGTAATATCTTCTGTCCAAAGGGTTTTCCCTAAATAGGGTTGTAGTTATCTCCCCTTCATTATAATAGTCTGAGACGGATGACAGGGGATAGGTCAGGCCATTTGCATTTTTAAGAATTAATCCGGGAGAAGGACGTAAAATAAAATTTATTACACCCTAGATAAAAAATAACTCGGGACATAAGACACTTTTCTACGGTTCATAATAAAATAAGGAAGGAAAAAGTGAAGAAAGGGAATCCCCGGTGTAATACATTTATTCATTACGAAAGTAATTTAATGAAAAACTCGGTCAAGTGTACGTCGGCCGTTCGCGCGATTGAAGCTCGCGAACCAAAATCCAATTTTGTTTTAATGTCGCTGATTTAAACGGTTTATCATAATTTTCTTTACAAAAATTTACTTAAGTACTCGTTACAATTTTGTGTAAACTTAAAAAACGCAATAAATAGGTATGTATTATGATTCAAGCTAACATTTGAATAGCAAGTTCATCAGTTCATCAGCAGCCTACTCTAGTCCACTGCTGGACATAGGCCTCTCCCAGGGCGCGCCATTGAGCCCGATCTTCGGCTCTTCTCATCCAGTCGCTGCCAGCCACCTTGCGCAGATCGTCGATCCATCTAGCAGGAGGGCGTCCCACACTACGTTTGCCCAAACGCGGTCTCCACTCCAGAACTCGTCTACCCCAGCGGTTGTCGGTTCTGCGACAGATATGACCGGCCCACTGCCACTTCAGCTTGCTAATCTTATGAGCTATGTCGATAACTTTTGTTCTATGCCGGATCTCCTCATTTCGGATTCACTCCAGCAGAGATACTCCGACACAGCTCTTTCCATAGCACGCTGAGCGACTTTCAATTTGTGAACCAGTCGCACCGTCAGTGTCCACGTTTCGGCTCCGTAGGTCTGGTTGGACTCTTGTCTTTAGACATTGAGGTATGGGCGACGAGAAAATGTGACGTAACTTCCGAAATGCTGCCCAACCCAGCTGAATTCTTCTGTCGGCTTCTTTCTCGAACTTGTTTCTACCTAATAGCACAGTCTGCCCGAGATAGACGTATTGTTGTACAACTTCGAGGGCCGTACCATCGACGATAATCGGTCCCGGAACGACATGGTCATTGAACATGACCTTAGTCTTGTATAGCAAGTATTATAGCTATATATAAATATTTTTGAGTAGTAAAAGAAAACGCTTGAAAAAAATACACCTAAATACTCACACGATTCGATTTGCAACTTTGAATTTTGTAATAACAATCTCACATTGATGCTTTGGGAGAATTTTCTTACAGTTAGACGAGAATCACTACTCTTAAATCACAAGACAAAGGTTATAATAATGGACTTTTCTCATGTCATATGCGTAACTCTAAAAAACCCTATGGCGGCTGAGCTTTTGAAACTCACTCGACCATCGCCCGTTCGGTTGGGGGCTAACATTTATCTCGACTAAGTTAATTGGCGCTCTGTGTGTTGTCATACATAATTATACGTACACATTTCCAAGTATATTTTGTTTACTACTAAATGTGATTCTAGGCATGCTAAATTGCATGATAAATTGATAAATTACAAGTAAAATTGAGTCATTATTAATTAAATTGAAAAACAATTGCGATTGGTACATTAATACGAATTAAAATATGTATAATACATATAAATCTAGTTGCACTAAAAGATTGTATCGTGTCGTATTAGTGCTAATTTCAATCTATTCCTGATTACTCTCAAATGAATGCATTTACTCGATGTTCAAAAGTACAGAATATAGCTTTCAGTACCACAAACGGATACGCCGCAAATTATCATAATGCAGACCTCGTCTCGGCGCTTTCAGGCAGATTTCAGCGTTTTGTGCAATAAAGGAATCGTGAATAACTCGATTCCCGAGGAAGACGTACATATTGAGTGACACGCATCCTGATACGACCCGTACGTACATCGGCAGTTTCCGTTCAGAATTTTGGAAAAATATTAGTCTATATAAGTATTATACGAGTATTATCTATGACGGTTTTTGTGGAAAGGAGGTTTATATTTTCTGAGATGGGTTTAATTGTAGTTTCATTATCTACTAGCAAATAAATTTGGAAGTTTTTCTTAAGCTAGGTAGAGATTTGATCCCAGTTAGCCACGCCGCAAATATCTCCGTGCGAGGCAACTACCCCGGGGCGAATCGAAAAAGTTATATCATACCTACCTACCTACACTGAAAAAAATCCTAACCAACAATGTGCAAATCTTGCTTGATGATTTTACCAAGATTATGTTTGGTTTATAGAACCATATTTGGTTATTGACAATAAAGCCAATTTTATTACACTCTAAACAATGCAAAAAATATTTATTTTTATAAAGCACACAGTAACGTTTATTAACGAATTCACGATTATTGTCTAAACTAATAACTTACTTGATAGATTCGAAAATTAGGGTAGTACGAGTTAATAAGTTGGTTAGTACCTAACTTTTTTTTCAAATTTTTATTGTTTTCAATAAGATACTTTGCTGAAATTTAATCAATTTGGCTTTGTTGTTAGCAATTAAGCTGCTTTATATAGTCGTATTTCATAAAGATAGTTTGTTAAAGTAAACAACATTTTGATTATTTTGACAAAGTTTTTTTTCAGTGTACTCTTATTATTTGCCTCGCCTCGTAGTAGGTAGTAGTATACACATATTAGTGGAAAATATGTTTTAACTTTTTCTCGGCTCGAGGTTTTTTCGTTTAAGTCTGTACGCACTTTAAGGCTGATAAGCACCTGTAAGTACCTAATTAGAGAGGTACTTAACTTTTACGATTCTTAATTTTTCTCTAGTAGGTACTTAACATTAGTTTTTTTTTAAAATTAATTTATGGAATATTATAAAATATTCAAAGTATAATTTACTTATAAATTAATACTTGAAAAAGAATTGCGTATTTCAGACACTTGTTTACACACTGAAAACGTTGAATCTCAGAATGAACAATGAGGGACAGAATTAATAACGCAAACGTAGCCGAAAATCCCTTTGTAAATATTTTCGATAAATTTATCTCCAATACGACCTACGAATGTGATTTTTTATCAGAGCGCTCGCTGATGAGTTCGGTCGACACCAGATGTTATGTGCGTATTATTCGTATTCGCAGCCAAATCAAAATGAACACATTACTTACAATGGCAATTCTGATTGCTGTCGCTTACCGTACCCCCTTTGTTGTCGGGAATTGAGTTTTGACTTGTTTTATACGATTTGTCTACACATGTTCAGATATGTTGAGTAAATTGCTGAACGGAAACACAGGTCTACGTTGTTATTTCAGTGAATGTATTGTAGTACATTTTTCTCTGATTTTGTCGATACTTTTTTCATTAAGGATTTGTTTTGGAAATGTTCTGAATAAAATCATGGCTCTACATTGAAAAGAAATGATGAGGTTCATGGTTTTTTATAATTATTATTTGCCTCGGGCTTTACATACTACCCTACCCTTTTATAACAACGAAGGCTATAACTTAGTAACCCTATTCGGACAATAAAAGTTAGGGCTCTCCGTTTATGGTTTCTACCAACGATGGCCTGGGCTCTAATATTATTGGCGTGACGTCATCTAACATCGAGACATTTATATTGACTCAAGATTAATGTCTTCCTCTAGCAAGGGGTTCGGCTCTAGGCTCGGCTCTTAATGGTTTTCTCGAATTCTATCCCATCCGGGTCTAGGTTTTTTCTTTGTCTACATTGCTGATCTTCTCTGAAAAATAGAACCCACAGCAAAATAAATATTTTAGAAAAATGTTGATAAGCCCCTAGCTGGGATTTGAATCCGCTTCATGTTCAATGCTTCATTCCAATATAGCTATCGCGTAGGCATCAGGGCAAAAATTTTAACATAGATTTTAGCATAACATAGGTGAGTTTTTAGAAATGGCTTCGGCTCCTGAGACGTCAGTTATTGATTGGTAGCGATACGAGAATGTAGAAAGACAGAAACAGAACGATTTTACCCGATACTCGAATCCTCTTCTTAGAGCTCACAGACTGTATTTCATTTGAATTTACCTGAAAATAGAGATAGAGCATTTACATTTCTTAGATTCCGAGAATGTGTCTTACTGTTTTTTAATAGTTTAGTATTAGTTTAAAATACCGCTGTTTCATAAATGTGTATAGAGGGTAAAGTTACAAGCTGAATATTGATATTCAACAGTTTATTGCCATTCTTAGACAAAACTGAATATTTATTGACCTCATTGTAACGAGACTACATTATTTCATTTATCTCTTCTGTTGTTATAGTATCGACGGTGGATGTGGACGCGGTGCTCGGGCGCACGGCGTCCCTGCCCTGTGACGTCACGCCCGACTCCAACGAGGATCGCGTCTACATGGTGCTTTGGTTCCGAAAGAGTGGTGGGAAACCTATATACAGGTGAGTGTATTTTTATTGAAACTTTAAGCCTCATACTCATACCATGACTAGTGACTCGTGTAGATACACGCCACAGTAATAGCGTATCCTCCCATTTGTCTTCTTCGCCTTTCCTCTATATAGGTATTGTACTAGCCTCATACACATCTTCCCTGCTGTACTATGACCGATAACTTTTTTCCTTAGTTTCGGACGCTATTCGATCAATGATCTGCAATGGTCCACTGCATTTCTGTTAAATGGTTGTTTGATACAAAATATGCTGTTACATGAGGTGCTGTTACTTTATCCGAATCACCTGCCCTTCTATAGATATTATCATCAACATCAGCTAATGTCGTCTCACTGTAGGATATTCGTACAAGACTCCTCTTTTGTGCCATCCTTTCCGGTCCCGTGCAAGTCGCATCCAAGTCTTCGTTGCGACTTCGGTGATATTATCCGCCCATCTGACTGCTGGAAGATCTTCGCCTCTTTTCCCCGACCTTAGCCACCAGTCAGTGAGGGCTCTGGTCCACCAGACATCACCGTGTCTTACCCAAGTGTCTTGCCCATGCAACTTTAGCGTCTCACGTCATACACTAAGCTATAGCTATTGGCCAGTGTTTTTCTGAAGGTTCCATACAGATATTATTGCTTTATTTTTTAGCAAAAAACATGACTTCCATTTTCTATACGGTTATACAAAAGAAAACGACTCTTCGTAGAGCACTTTAGGGTAGGTGTTTAAAATTCTTAGGATATTTCACGTTGTAACAAAGATCCACTTGGGGTCGCTGCGCCAGCGGAGTAAGTAAGTAAGTAAGTAACAAAAATCGGAATTTCCAACTCAGTTCAGAGTTCTACGGACACGCTACAGCGGGACTATTTCTTGGAAGAATATCTCATGAATGCGTATTAATTAATACCTTTAAGTCGGATCTAATGAACCGACGGCATCACCTTAACCGGATGAGCGGAAGCCGTCTCAGCTCATCCAATTAGAGCTCAGAAACACCTACAACGAAACATACTTAAGACCTCTCCGGGCTCGTTAGCTAAATCACACTTGACGATTTCAGGTCCGAGGCTTAAGGTTTATCAATGCGTAGGGAAACGGGATTGTCTCTCGTTAAATTGGCCTTTGTGTACATTAAAAGTTATCCTGCTTTATATTTATAGTAAATATTCAGTACAATCACAGTATAATTGCCTAAAAGGGAACTACTTTTGAACCATATTATTTATGAATAATTTTCTGTATAAAATGTTTAATATTTTTGTCATTGATTTAAGAACAATGCTGAAAAATACCTAAAGTGAAAAATGTAGAGGAAAAAGTAAAACGTAGTGTAATAAAATCTCCAAAAGACCGTCACAAACGGCAGCTATAATAAGATATATCTTATCATATTCGTATATTTATATTATAGCTCCCGTGTGTGACGACTTTTAAAATTAGGTAAGTAGTTTATTTTAATTTGTATTGTCTATCTGGCATAAAATATCGGAGAAAAAATATTATTAGATGCCATTCGTTGTAAAAGAAAAAAATATTATTTTATTTTTAATGACAATAAATGGCTGTAAGAAGATTTTTGATCTTGGTGGCCAGAGTTGTATAGGATATAAAATTGAAGAAAATATTTAAAAAGTTCTAATAATGTTTGCTATCGAAACTTATCTCTAAAATGAGGTTGTTTTCATAAATGTTGGCCAGTAACCTATGTAATAAAAATATTCAATATCAGAAGAGTTTATAAACACATGTTTTTTTACTTGACGACGGTCCAGACATGTTTGCGTGCAAACATTTGTTAAGTGCGAACAAGCCGCGAGGCACTTAACGCACACACGGTCGTACGGCGAAAGAAAAGCTCTAGAAAACATAAAGAATTTCACAACTCCCGCGCAAAATTTAAATCATCGACTGTAGGCTGTTTACTGAAGCAACGATTACGTGAAATTGCAATTATAAGTATCTCGAAGGCAATAAAGGAGGGCGGAACGAACGCTTTGCGGGGATAATACCGTCATAAAAAGCGTGTTTAAATTGTTAAATTTACCTGAGAACAGCAGGGTGTACAATCAAATCATCTCTCTCAAAGCTTCTTGCTGTATAAATTAGGATGGAGGTCGGAAAATTGAGAAAATGTAGCCTGTCCGGAAATTGAAAAACTTCACCGGGTTCGCTCTTTCTTTTTATTCTAGAATTTGACAGTTTTTTAAGGAAAATGAATTTAGCAACGGGCCACGTGGCAATTTACGCGTTCTATATTAAACTGGAGGTCGTGATTGTTTTACGTGCGGGAACTCTGCTGAAATTAATTATTTCATGCACTTTATTAACGAGATTTCGTCATTAATTACATAACGCTGTAACAAAATCCAATTTTTGTACGTATTCATGCTTTTAATTATGAACCTACCTACGAGTATATGTTTGATGGAAGAGGCAATAAAAACCAGATGAAAAACCGGTAAAAAGTTGGTAATTTTGAGAGTTGAATTTTAACTTTATTTTGTAGGGATTCGTACCTGGAAGAGGAAAACAGAATCCTTTTGCTACCGCTACTCTGTCCGTCCGTCCGTCTGACACGCGGCTCTAACGCCTAAACGAAATAAAACACAGACTTCAAAATTTCACATTACGTACTTATTATTCTCACCCAAATCCTAATATCGACTTTATGATTTTGTAAAATTATATTTCAGAGGAGGTCTGGTCAATAAACAATCTCTCGCGATTCGACTCGCAGCTCTTGACCTTTGTCAATAAAGATTTCAGAACAATAAAGATTTTAGATTTTTTAGGACAAAAGTTAGCGACAAGCTGGCAGTGGGCCGGTCACATCTGTCGCAGAACCGACAACCGCTGGGGTAGACGAGTTCTGGAGTGGAGACCGCGTTTGGGCAAACGTAGTGTGGGACGCCGCCCTGCTAGATGGAGCGACGATCTGCGCAAGGTAGCTGGCAACGACTGCATAATAAGAGCCGAAGATCGGGCTCAATGGCGCGGCCTGGGAGAGGCCTATGTCCAGCAGTGGACTAGCGTAGGCTGCTGATGATGATGATTAAAATTTTTTGGCAACAGCCTACATAATAATAAGGGTAGGCAGATCTTCAGGGACAATTTTACAAATGCAAGTATTTTGCTCACAGTTTCGACGTGAGAGGTCGGTCGTTCGCCTACGCGCTGCAGTGGTCAGAGCCGACCGCTTTTGGGCCAAGAGCGTACTTCGCTACAGTGGCTCGACCAGCCGCGCTGACGCTGAGCTCCGTACAACTGGACGATGAGGGCGTCTACCGCTGCAGGGTCGACTTCAAGAACTCACCGACAAGAAACTTCCAAATCCGTCTTACTGTTATTGGTAAGTAGGTACTTACTTAATTTTTTTTATATTAGAAAAATTCTTTGACTGAAAGCGTATTTGGGTTATTATCTAGAAATTGATTTTCTTACCTCTAAAATCCACTGAATTCATAAGTCTTTATATTGCTTAGAACTTGACTATTAATGTAATTGTCTGAATCGCCTTGTAGCTGCCTACCTACAGAATGGTATCGCACCTAGTAACAGTCCAAGGGCGGAATTGTGCTCCGAGCGCCGGTTAAAACTAAACAGCGTTTTGCCGACTCGCGCATGCGCAAAGCCTTTCTTTTGTAAATACTTATTCAATATTTTCCATTTAATTTACTTCTGTATATAGTCACTAGTTTAGAGCCTTTCTTGTATCATATGTAAGCACTTTTTGTAAATAAATTAGTCCTTCTACTTCACTACACTCAACAAGAGTTTTATTATATTTAGCGTATTACCCGCTAAAGCCTTAAATAAAAAAAAAAATTCTTAAATTAAAAAAATGCAATCGCAATGAAAAGAAAATGAGACATTTTCTTTAAAGGTTTTACTTAAAGGCTTACAATATTCTAAATTCTGTATTTATAGGTTATTTAAGTCATGTATTTTCTATGTTATAAACCCAGGCAAATAAACCGCATGAGAAATACCTACTCATTTCTCAATAGTATCAGTTACTTGGACGCTACATTTCATGCAATTTTATGATGAGAACATGTTAGTAGATAGCTACTATTTACACTAAATATAATGCAATTAGCTGACTTAAAAAAAGTTAAGCACTGCACTGGACAGGACACTTTTAGCTTTTAGCTTTTGAGTGCACCTATGAGACCATAAAACTCACGCTCAAAGTGCTGCCAATTTAAATATTCAACATTCAAATGTAATTAACAAAAAATGAAAAGGTGGTCAGTACACACGCAACTACTAAAAGGTAGATTGTAGCTTTGATTACTTATCAGACACCATTTGAATACTATTTCCACGTTAGTAAGAGCAATTAAACAATATTTTTTTTTACTTTTTACTCGAATGAAAATTTTATGAATCGGCGACAGGGAATCAATTTAGTCATTACCGACGAATTGCGGGAGTGCCGCGGTCGGATAATGACATTTCTGCAGACATTTTAATTATGAACTGTCGACTCGGGATCCAGCTCTGCTCAGTTCGCAGACCGCTGATAAAAACGCGACGATGGCTGAGATAAAATCTGCAGGAGACAGGTTGAGTTTAAAAGGAAATTGGATTTGAATAGATCACAATGTTTGGGCGTTATCGCGACGGAGCGATAAATATGGCATTTGATGGCTTTATTGTTTCCTTTGTCGGAAATTCACGAACATTTCTTTTAATGTAGATACGGCGTGAGTGTTTTTTATGGACATACTAGCGGCCCGTCCCGGCTTCGCACGGGCATTAAACATTACATTTAGATTTGTTAATTTTAACACATTCATTCTGACTTGAAAGACGATTTTCAGTTTCAGATGACGATTCCGCATTTCGACGTATTTTTGATGCCCTGGCCTGGGAACTATTTCTGGAAAGTTGAGATCTTGATCTTTTAGGCATTTCAAAATGACAAAAGAAAAAATGCCTTTGAACTAAATTAGCATAACTGTAAGCTACCTACTATTACAACGTAAACAACTACTATTTATTAAAATTAAATTGAATATCATGAAAAAAATTGAATATCATGAAAAATATTCAAGTAATTTATTTATTATATTTTATATATATTTTTTTATATAAATGGGTCTAATTCTAAAAAAAAATGGGTCTAGTTCTGAAAAGAACTTTTTAAATGGGTTTAGTTACTAAACGAATTATTATCAAGCGTATTTTTAATGAATTCCGCGCACATCCATCACGTAGGGAGCCGATCGCGCGAGTGACCCGCGCGGCAAGTTTATTTCGTGATCTTAACTCCCCTCCCGTACCCCTGCCCGAGTGACGCCCTACAACGCATAAGTAGCCGAATGGAGTTTATTTTTCAAAGTTTTAAACTCGTGATATCTTTTGAATGGAATGTCAGAATCGAATAATTCAAAAAGTAATATAAAGGTATTGAAGCAGTCTTAAATAATAAATCATTTATTTTGATAAGGTACAAATAAAGAGCTTTTGGTAGCGGTGGTATTTTAATTTCTTTTTTTTTTTATAAAAAAAACGCTTATTGTGACATGACTATAATAGTTAGAGACACGCTGCCGCTGATTTTTTTGTTGATAATGGTGTGTTCTAAAAAATGTTATATATCATTTTGTTCTATCATCAATAGTTTTCGCAGCGTACGCGATGTAAGGAAGTTTTTTGATATTTTTTTACACTTTATCGTAATTTAAGTAAGGATCCCCATTTTTTTTTTAAAATGAAATATAGCCTATGTCACTCAGGAAAAATGTAGCTTTCCAACAGTGAAAGAATTATTCAAATCTGTTCAGTAGTTTCGGAGCCTATTCAATTCAAACAAACAAACAAAAAATCAAACCTTTCCTCTTTATAATATTGGTATAGATGGACGGCGGAATTTTTTGGACTTATTTAAAAAAATGTAAAATGGAAAAAGTTTATTCACTTATACAGGGCACAAAAAAGGACCTCTGACTTATAAACTAGGTCGAAAACCTGTACTTGGAAGTCAGGATTTCGTCGCACTTTCTGTGCAAGCAAATTACAAACTATATTCTAAGTCTAAAATGAATTTGGAAAAATTAATCATAAGGAATTTAGTAAAAATAATGGTAAGAGTGAGTATGGGTGGGGGTGTGTTAGGTTGTGTATTATTATATTCATTGATATAACCAGTATTTGAAAGGAAAGGCATCGCAAACCACCGCTTAAATCTGTCAAGAAAGTCGTTCTAAATCGTTCGACCTTATCGTCACTTGTAGGTCCAGGATGTTTCCCCTCCCTTTTTGAAATCCCTCTGTGATATTTAATCTATAATAGTTGAAAACCTGCTGAGTATATATTTGTAATGTTTGGCATTATCGATCTCTTCCAGGAAATCTTACTTAATTGGAATAAGTACATATTTAATTATTTATGAAATAACAGGTCTTCATGAAATAATATTACATAAAGTACTACTTAAATCAAAAGGTATAAATTACTTTGATATTGTCTATGGCTAGTCGTGACTTCTGAAAGCTATTTTCATACTTCTAAAGACATCTAAAGTATTAATTATAAATATTATAACGTTTATGTAGCTTAATATCTAGGTATAGGGTAGGTAAAGGTAAACTTTATAAGTACAACAGTTAATTAGGTTTGATGCCTAAGATGTAACTAAAAATAGCTCTATACCATAAAATATAATACTGAAATCAGTTTCTTATTGCTTCCGCATTTTTATTCGTAGTAATTGCTACACTTCCCCAGCCGGCAATAACATTTACAGGAAATAAATTCAAAACGACAGGCATAAAAGTATAAATAGAGTCCGTAAAATGCCGAGCAAACTACGGTAAGCTTTTCAAAGAAATTACCCTATTCAGGGCGACGAAAGACGCGAGCAAAGGAGATGAGGGAAGTAAATTTCTTTTGCGCAGAACAAAGCATTTAAAAGTAAGCCTACATCGCATATATGCAACTCCATTGAAATCCATTAGGCTTCTCGAGCGCCGCCCGCGAAGGTAATTTGCAATCTTTTGTTAGCAAAGGGACTGTTCCTCAAAGAGCACCCTTAGTTACGTAATCAGGTGTTCATAACAACGTAAAATATCCAATTACCTTTACGGGAAAATGTAACCTAATATTGTCACCAAAATAATTTTCAAATATTTTCCGTCTCATCTCGAATCAAGTACTGCTACTACTTAATAATTACAAGGACAAACTTGCTTGCTCTTATCGTATGGTTAGTGGACAAGCTATTGTCAAAGTTGTTCAGGCCGCCCGAACAACAACACCCGGGACCGACTGCTTAACGTGTTCTCCGAGGCACGGAGGAGCTCAGGTGAAATATGCCACTAACTACGTCACCCATCCTAGTTCAGACCGCGTCCAACGTTGCTGCACGATCACTTTCGGCCGTGCTCACAGCTAGGCTACGAGCTCCTCAAGGACAGACTAAAATAATAACTGTGTATATAATGGTATTTCTGGCTATCTATTAATAACTTAGAACATGAATATTAAAGTTTACGCGCGTGTTTGTTTTATTAATTTCGAGAATGGAGGTAGTCACACAATCGACAGTAGGTATTAGCTAATTACATTTTTCTTTATTTTTTCTTATTCGAGATAAAATATGACACATTTTTCCGTCCAAATGAGCACATTACTGCACATCTCAGGAAAACGGTCATTGCTCAGCAAAAAGACCATCTTCGGGAATCAATCTACATTTCAGTGAAAACCGGAACAAAATCCGTTCTGCCGTTTTAGTGTTTATCCTTCACATATAGACATGAATTGTTCTGAGAAACTTCGGTTTATAATATAATATGTAGTGATCTACTGGTTCGAAGTGACAACTGTCACTTGGGTCTATAAATAAGCTATGTTACCCTTGAGATCCATGGCATTTGGTATTCAAATAATATACATACGTACATGCAGTAGGAAAATCCAACAAAAACTGTTCTTATCGTATCCCCTATAAAATGTCAACTAATTGAGAGTGAAAGCAAAATTCTCCATAAAACATAACCAGTTAATCTTCGTTTAAAATATCAGTACATTTCCCGTTTCCCTTTCAGCCTTTAGAATCCTCGACGTACGAGAGCAATGTGAGAAACAAATGAAATTTTCTAGGAAAGCCGATATTGGCTGGCTTTGCATAGTCACCTGTCAGCCGCAGGAGCCTCTATGGGATTAGCTTGAAATTGCGATTTGTTCCAGTTCCACCTCATCAAATCCTGTTGTATGACAAGTCTGGCGCCGACGTATCAGGTGTCGTCGGACCTTTAGAAGAAGGATCAGCTCTAGTACTAGTTTGTGAAGTACGTGGTGGTAAGTCACAAGCAGAAATTACCTGCTTTTATTGAAAAGATTTCTCGAGTTTTTATTCATTATTCTTATCAAGTGGAGAGGAAAAGATTTCCAATATTTATTCGTATTTTAACAATGAAATACAATTCAATCTTTTGCTGTAGAGATTTGAACTGTTATGAATTGTTGTACTGGGTATTGTGATAGCTTCAATGTACACTTCAGATCATTTGAAAACGGACGAAGAATTATTAATATGTACTCTTATTGATTTTGTTATTAGGAACTCGTACAGCATTTCGATGAAAAACATCGGTTCCATGTCAAACACAGATCAATTTCCAATAAGTTAAAACATTTTTTTTTCTTTTCCGGTTAATTTATCGAGTACCTGTGTACTTTTCATAATGAAACACAATTTGTATCGCAATTCCTTTCAGTGAATGAGAGTAAGCGGTACTCAGAAACATTCACAGATAGGTAATTTTGCGTCCATCCAACCGCTGAAAACGGTACGACAAAAAACGCGGCATGACGAACAATTCAGTTCAATTTTTCTATTGCTTGATTTCTTTTATGGAAACATTGGAAGAGATATTCCATCCGAATGGGTTCATTGAAAAGTCCGCAGTATGGCCGGTTGGCGACGGGCCAGTGTGCCGGATTATCTCTGCTTGTGTGCCCACCAATTGTGATGATGCAGCCGCGCGTACAGCGGAGAATTTAGGCCTTGATACCAGCTCTGCAGCTAATTAATGTGCCCTAAAAATAAACTTTGCAGGGCTATAATGTCTATGACAACATATTTTTAAACAAACTTATATTTTATTTTATTGTATGAGGAGAGCAGACGAGCAAACGTGTCGCCTGACGGTAAGTGGTCACCGTCACTCAAAGACATCTCACCTCACTATAATGTTATTAGAAAGTTTTTGATGTTTTCTCAAGGTGAATGAAAACAACCCAAATTGATGAAATCACAAAAGGAAATACAAATATATGCAACATTAAAACAATGTTTCCTTTATTAGGTCGACCTGAGCCAGTAGTATCCTGGTTGATCGATGGTTTACCAGCGGCCCAGTACATTGGTGTGAAGACCGATACCCACGTGGTGGTGAACAGGCTGGAGCTCCAGCACCTGAGGCGTGAGGATCTGAACACAACCTTCACTTGTCGAGCGGCCAATACCCATCTAGTCCCTCCACAAGACAAAAGCATTCGGCTGGAGATGAATCGTAAGTGACATGCAAAAACGGTAAAAAGAAATTTTTCAACTTTTTTTCAAATTTGAAAGGACATTAAAATGTTTGATTTTTAATATTCTAGATATAATAGAAAGAACTATGCGAATTGAATAGATACTTAAGCTTAGCTTGGTTACAATATACATCAACCCGTTCAAAGAGTGGAAAAGGAAAAGCATCTGAGAATACCAATAAATAACTTTATATTTTGTTGTTTGATGAAAGGAATTTCCAAATTGCTAAACTCCGTCAAAATATACAAACTTTTATTACAAGCCCATGCCTATGACTCGCCTGAGTTTAATATTCGTTTCTACTATAATTTCATTTTGAATGTTTATGTTTAAACATTCTAGGGGCACATAATAAATAATTCAAATTAAATAATGTCCTGTTTTAATGAAACCGCTCCCACTGGAAACATTTCATTAAACCTTTTTTATTTATTCTGTTATTTTAAAGAAAAAGGAAGCTTCTCATTTGAAGTATTGTTTACATGTTTACATAAATACTTTGATTTTGATATTCATGACAAATTACAGCATGATTTTCTATTATCTAAAAAAAACACTAATCTACCCATATTACTTCTATACAGTTGTGATATTTTACTTATTCATTTCATTTGTATTTTGTCGATAATAAAGATAATTCTCTGCATTAAATACATTTAAGCGTCACATTTCTAAATTTAACGGTAAAAGGCGAATAAAAAGATCTGATATTGATGTGTATTTTTCATAGACGGTTTAAAAGCTCATTAGGAAGTGGGATTTACCAATCGGCAGGTAGGTGAAGTGTAATTTGCTTTTCACGAGCATATCATAACAACACTTAAGCTTAATTCCAACAGGTCAAGTGAAATTGAACGAGTAAATAGCAGGTCATTTTATGAATGTGAAAACGAGAAGGGTCTGTTTCGTCTAAAGAAAATATTGAAGTAGTGTTTATTTTATATTTTGTATGTCAAAACGCTAATTATAATTCATCCACATATTATAATGGATGTAACCAGTCGAGATATCTATTTTAAACTATCTATTTTTTTAATAACTTGACGTTAATATGGATAAATATTTATGTTTGTGTTGTTGTTTTACTGTACTTTTGTTGTAATTTACTGACTATTATAATTCTGAGAGCGTCGGTGGCCTAGTGGCTAGGACGCCGGACTCCCATGCGGGAGGTCCGGGTTCGAAACCATGCAATGTCATGTACCAATTATTTATACCGATTTTTTCGAAGACTTACGTACATTTACCGACTGCTCTAACGGTGAAGGAAAACATCGTGAGGAAACCTGCATGTCTAAGAAAATAAAAAGTTTTCGAAGGCGTGTGAAATCCACCAATCAGCACTGGGCCCGCTCGGTGGATCATGGCCCGTACCCCCTTGTGCAAGGGGAGGCCTGAGCCCCAACAGTGGGGACATTAATAGGCTCATGATGATGATGATGATTATAATTCTCATTCAATTTAATTTTGGGGAACAAAAAAGTGGGACAGGCTATTATAGGCTATTAAAAAAATAATTAAATTAACTTAACAATTTTAATTTAATTCAATGTATTTAATTTGTAATTTGTTAGAAGACATTACTGATAATTTATTGTATCTATAATGCTTCTGGAAAATAAAAATTATAAAAAAAGGATATGAATGTTAGATTTATTCCGGATTTTTACCAAAAAATTCGTTCGAAACTATTTGAATCGTGATTGAAGTCCAATACGTGAATTTTGACAGTTTTGCCAATCAAACAGTGAAACAGGTATGATGCTAGGTCTATGTATGCTAGGTCATAGGTTAAGTTTTTTTATGTAGATACCGCACATAGAACAGACTCTTCCTCGTATTCTTACTTGAAGTCCAAAACAACACCCTAAACTCATGTGAAAGTTTGTAGTGTTCAGTAATATTTACATTTAACTCCGTCTCGACTTTGATGTGTTCCGACAAGGTTAGAAGAGCTAGTTCCACTTCACAAAGTCGCAGTGTATCCACCTCATCTTTGGCAGGGTAACTGAGTGATGAAATACCATCAGATAAACCGTCAGCTTTTCAGCAATGATGATCCGATTTGGATGGGGTTTTTACTTATTTAAAAGAGTATTTTGTCCAGAGTGTTCTTAGCCATTGCAGTACCCCTTCGTTTTTCCTAGTCATCATCAGGTCCTCAAGATTCCAGATGTGAGATAGGCACTATGGTCCTAAACATTTTGAGCTCAAACTCAAACCCCCTAACTGTTACCGTTCCTTAGAGATCCCATTTGACATCAAGCATACTCCAAGATCTTGGAAACTCCTGATCAATTTTATGAGACATGGCTAAGAATGTCTCGCCAAATCTCGCCTCTCTGTTAAATAAAATAATCCGCGTCAAAATCTGATCATCAGTTACCTACATCAACAGAAAAATAGACAGACATACAATACTTACTCGCACAGTCGACAACAGGTCAACCTACCCAAAACGTCAAAATTTGAGAGTCTGAAATATACCATATGGCATAAGGTTGAGATTTAATGGAAGGTTTTTGACAGATGGTATACTTTAGCTCGTGGTCGACTGTACGTGTAAAACTCGTAACCGTTGATAAATGTGATATTAATTATGTAGTTCAAGAGAAAATATTTAATTTTATTTTTTTATCTGTACCAGTGGCCCCTCTCTCCGTGTCTCTACTAAATCGTCCAAAGCAACTAGTCGCAAACAGCGCTGCAACCCTGCGCTGTGTCGCTGAGGGGAGCAGACCACCCGCTCTAATGAACTGGTATATGGACAGCAGGATTTTTGGTAAAGACAATGTACGTGAAGTAAACTTACGCTTCTGTAGTATTTTCAGTGTTGATACTGATTTCAATTAAGTTTCTGAATACATTTCCACCTGATATGTTAATAAATCTTTATTTTAAACAGTAATACAGTGGCTAGGACACCGGGTGGTCCGGCTTCGAAACCGTGCAGTGCCATGTACCAATGAGTATTTCGTATTTTTCGAAGACTTACGTACATTTACCGACTGCTCTAACGGTGAAGGAAAAAATCGTGAGGAATCCTGTACACTGAGATGATCAGTGTGTAAAATGGGGTAGGCACAAAAGATCCTCAAGGGTCGAAGTGCCGCGTGGGTTCCCCCCCCCCCCCCCCCCCCCTATTATAAGGTAAGAAGATAAGTATATAATTTGAAGTTATATTGGAGCTGCGTCATATAGGTCCATTAGTGGATTACATGCTTCCGAAACTTTTCTTCTTCTAAGTCGAATTCCTTATTGATGAGGGTTGATTATTGTATGGAATTAACGACATAGAAATACTCTGTTGGCAGATTTAATGGGGTGGTTTGCCATTGCATTCTCCATTTCAGACACTGGTTATCTCAGTGTGCAGATTTTCTCACGATGTTTTGCTTTACCGTTAGAGCAGTCGGTAAGTGTACTAAAGCCTTTACAAAAAACAGAAAATGTCATTGGTGGTTTCGAATATGGACCCACCAACGGTCTTAAAGATTTCTATTATCTCAGATATATAGGTTTTCTTACGCTGTTTTCATTTTCCGTTA
The DNA here is from genome assembly GCA_947369225.1 of Hofmannophila pseudospretella. Classification (NCBI taxonomy): domain Eukaryota; kingdom Metazoa; phylum Arthropoda; class Insecta; order Lepidoptera; family Oecophoridae; genus Hofmannophila; species Hofmannophila pseudospretella. The sequence continues at coordinate 6,667,328 of OX376330.1, read as the reverse complement.
TTTCAGTAAGTAAATAAGTACATATTGTGTAGGTATATATAAACAATCTCTTAAGATATTGGGTTGTTCACCAACTGGTCCCGTGGCACACTACTTGGTACATTATTGCGTACCAGGAATTGAACCAGGATCTCTCGTGTTCGGCCTCGTGTGCTGGCTGCTATAGTCATTTTTAATATAACTAGCTAGCTAGAAGTCGATATTAATGTTAAAACAGTCACATTTCAGGAACTACTTTTGTAGCTAAACTTTGATGGTGAGTAACTATAACCAGTTTCCCAACCCCTAGGTGACCGAGCATTCCAATGAAACCTGGTCAGTCAGCACACTAGAGTTCAAACCACGGCCCAGCGACAATGGTGCCATAATCAAATGCGTCGCATCCAACTCTGCGATGCCTGGGAAGGCCATCGACGACCAGCTGCAGCTCAACGTTGTATGTTAGTATTTTGAATAAACTACTAGACACTTTAGGCCTTATTAGTGAGTGGATATCATGACTCATTATTTATGAGGGCGAAACCCCCCTCCCCCCTTAACTTGTTTGGCTTTGAGCCCTAATGAATCTATAAAAGCATAAAGGTACGAACGCCAGCCACTATGGGAGAGACTAAAGCCTAAAGGGCCAACGCTGTACGAGGCGTGCATACGGCGTAAACAAGTCGATATAACCACGTTAGTGTCCGACCGAAGGTCGATTTCTGGCCGAAGCCGAAGCCGATTATTCGGCTATCGGCACAACCTTCGACGTTTAAAACCTCTAAGAATTTTGTTTATTATTGGATACAAGCTAATTTAAATGATTTGATTTTAAAACTTTAAAAATGAAGGTGTTATATCGACTGTATAATATAATATAGAAAGGTAATTTTAATCTTCTCTAGAAGTTGATTATTTCTCACAAATCGCAAGGTAATTTTAATTACCACTAGGGTAATTAAATTACCTTGCGATTTGTGAGAAATAATAACATTTCGAAATAATGTTAATTTTAATTATAACATTTATTTATTAAAGTAATTTAACTGTGATGTGTGTGACTCTCCCCTCCCGCCCGCCACGTCTCTATCCGTCGCGCTCTCCGCTCATTCGTAGAAGTTCGTTCGAATTCGTCGTTTGTTAGGAACCTTCGGCTTCGGCCAAAACTTCGGCCCATTTTGGCCGAAGCCGAAGGTTTGGTCGAAGGTAGTTTTTTTGGCCGAAGGTGGCCGAAGCCGAAGCTTCGGTCGGACACTAATCCACGTACATATATTACTCTTATCATATTTTTTTCGTTGACAATTTAACGTCATACATAACCAGCAATGGATATTCACCCGCTGCGTGTTCACTCCTCGCACAGCATTGGCACTGAGGCACCTCAAGTGCACCAGACTTTGATGATCAGCAAGTACCTATTTTATTTAGAATTGAATTTCTATAGTGAAACATTTTAAATATCTAATTTAATTCGGATTACTCACTGTTGAAAGTCGGAAATCGGTCGAAACTAGTCGGTGGACTTTTGACTTTCAACACTATCTTTCTATTGTTGCAAGATTCCATCTATAACCAGGAACCATTAAAGTTTTATTTACATAACTAAACGTTATTTTGTAAAAGAAAACACGATTTGTACAAACCAAATTCTTGGCATTCTTCCCTATAACCCGATGACATGCAGTACTTTGTAGTCACGTTATTCGAATAAAGTTTAAGCTGCTCGTTGACCAATGTTTCATGTCCGAGAACGAAACGGCTTGTGTGCTCAATATGACTCATAAATGCGACCAGAGCTGGGATTTGATTTGCTATACTATGGCTACACTTTGTTCAAGCTGGAAAACAAGCTTTTTCAAAATAAAGTCTTTGTTCGTGACTTTATAAATTTTGGTTAAACAAAACTCTTGACAGGTATTGTAGCTGAACAGATTACAATTCTTGACTTAGAAAAAACGTTGAGTTTATTAAAGGTCACGCCTGCCGCCTGCTTATAAAATTCTGTCACATAATTCGTCTCCAGACGAATTTTTCATTATACTTTTTACAATGGTGGAAAACAAATTTAATGCTATGCTGGAAATAAATAGAGCTAAGTAATTCGAACTAATTAAGCTTTGTTTATTTATCCGTGTCGCACTTATCTGTGAATTTGGTATCTGTTACAAATTGATAAATGTTATTTTCATTGGAAGTTCTAATTGTAGAATCCTATCTTCACCTCTAATTAACTCTAATTTATTTTAATTTAATTTATTTCATTTATTAGGTAAACACAACAGAATACAACCAGAGAAATTACAGAAAAATCAATATACAGTTATGAGCTAGGTCGTAACCCTTAACGTGTAAACACAGCATGGTTTCCTAATCATGGTTTTCTACTTCCTAGTAGAAAATTGGTTGATGTACAAAATTGGAGTAATTAATATTAGGACTATTTTGTGCAAAATGTGATTTATTTATTAGAGTAACAACATACACAAGTACATATCTTGACGCTTGTCCCTTGCGGAGTTGGCAGAGAAGATGGAGTGCCACGAATCTTTTATCTTGGCACGCAGACTTCCAAATACAAATAAATTTATTTTGCAACTTACATTAATACAAGAGTGGTTGATGCACTAAATCCCGCACTAGGATACCCTGTGTCGCGGGATTTAGGCTCTTCTATTTAGGAACAATTTTGATTTATGAAGGAAATATAAAATAATAAATTATAAATTAACATTAGATAATTAACATTTCCCCTACAGTCATTCGTCGTATTTCGCATTTTCACCGTAAACTGATTCCAAACAATTTGCGTAACCTAGATTTCTGTATTTATTTTCCTTCAGTTACCTTTAATTTATATTAAGTACTTAGTGATAATAACAAAGCGTTCATCTCCAGACAGTCCGCTGGTGAACCTGAAACTCGGCAGCACGCTCAACCCTCACGACATCAAGGAAGGTGATGACGTGTATTTCGAATGCGACGTGCGAGCCAATCCGAGGGAACATCGGATATCTTGGTATCATGATGTAAGATTTTTTAATTTTTTAATATGAGCTTTAATAATTAATTGAATATTGAAGAGCTTGGAGAAGATTAACATAGCTGATCTCCAGAACTAGAAATGTCCTGTGGCTCGGAAGTTTATGCTGTAGCTTTTCTATTCTAGTTAGTTATATTCGGTGCAACAGATATGAAATCTACCAATAAGCCCTGGGAACGGGCCCATACAGTAAGCTGGATCATGGTCCGTACCTCTTTATGCAACCGAAAGCCTGTGCCCCAACAGCGGGGACTGTTGGGGCACAGGTTTTCGCTAAAGCTGATGATGAGAAGAAAATGAATGTTGTACATATGTTCATAATGTATTAAATTTTACTGTGAAAGCTAAATTAATTAAATAGAAAATTAATGTTATAAAATAGGTATGCAACTTTTGTGGTTATTTATAGCAATATACAGAGTGGAAACGATAAGTGTGTCCAGCCCATTATTTCGTTAATTTAAGAGATATTGCAAAATTTAAAACTGATCTAGAATCCGCGTCGTTTAATGCAGAAAATGACATTAAAAAACTTTAAAAAAATTAACTCCTTGTGTTCAGAATTTGTACTTTTGCGACTCACATACATTACAACTCTTAGCCTGTATACCTAATAATACAATTTGATAACGATATTTACGAGTACAATGTGTAAACCATATCTAATTTATTTAAACCCCTTCACTACTTGAGTAACCGCGGTAGACACTGGTTTGGGTTCCGCGACATAACTGAATTCATTAAGGCTTTAACAATCGCCAATGACTTTGAGCGTTTGAGATTCAGCGTCTAGAAGTTTACGGCTTTGGACTCTTGCCGAAAACAAACTTCGCAAAATTACTTAAACCCTGTCTTCCTATTCAGAACGGGCGGTACGCAAACGGCAAAACCGACATCGACACCAAAAAACAAACGCAATATAAATACAGGGTTCCTAGCCCAATGTGTAGACACGATCAGAATCGTGCTTCGGGAGAGGTTTTCCGATTGGTTCCAACAGGCTCGCTAGGTGGCGCTCTATGAAGGGGCCATTTTATTAATGTCAAAAAGGCTGGTAGCCAGAGCCGTAAAACTGCCAACGTTTTTTTTTTTTTTTTTTTTTATGTATAACTAAACCCGCATTTGACCTCGATCTCGCCTGATGGTAATCGATCATGCGGGTCCAGTAAATGCCTATTCACTCTGGCCTTGAAGATCCCAAGGTTGTAGGTTTCGGGAAATACAGACGCCGGCAGGCTGTTCCATTCCTTATCCGTTCGCATAATGAACGAAGAAGCAAATCGCTTCGTACGAGCAGATGGGATATCAACAACATAAGGATGGAACCCCTCCCCGCGCCTGGTAGTCCGAAGGCGGAATGGAGATGCTGGAATTAGGTCGTGCAATTCCGATGCGCACTCTCCGAAATGTATCCTATAAAATACCGATAGACAGGCAACCTTGCGCCGATGTTCCAGACTTTGCAGTCTAGCCTCCACCAGCGATTCGTCACCTATAAGGCGCTTAGCGCGTTTCTCCACTGAGTCAAGGGCAGCCAGTTGGTACTTAGCTGAGCCGTCCCACAGGTGGCAGCAGTACTCCATGCACGACCGGACTTGTGCTTGGTAAAGGTTTAAGAGCTGTCCCGGCGTGAAGTACCGCCTAACCTTACTCAGGATGCCCAATTTTATTGTTGCAGTTTGTTTATCGAAGTTCCACGAGAGCCTTAAGATGCGGGAGCGAGATCGCGTTATTATGATTTATCCCTTTTTATCTACGTATTTATTTCATTTTAGATACAATTTTAGTTATTGACTGACTGTGACAGATCGCCCCTACGTGAGAGAGCCATCTATAAAAACAAAAACGAACTCAAAAAACAACAAAAAGAAAACCTCCCATTACACGAGATTGTTCAGGTACATTTCAGCGTAGACAATCTTATGAAATACTTCATCAATTTTAGTGGGAAATAACTCTTAGTTGCTCACCTTTTTTCGATTATTACAAAAAGTTGAATTTGCCGGAATTGCCCATGTTTGTTGACATGTCGCATATATTTGACTTGACAGGATGAATGAAACATTGATATATCAATGGTCTAGTCTATGGACAAATACAGAAAATGACATATTATTTAGAGGAGGCCATGAAATTTGTGTTAATAAATCATCAGGCGCTTTTCGGGTAATTTCAAATATTTCTGAGAATAATAAAGATAAAAATAAATTAGTTAAACTCGGACCTTAATTAGTTTAATATAAATACATTAAATTGTCGTTGAAACACAAACACGCGATAATTGTAAAGTTGTACTTATCTATTGCTGTGAGGAGCTTTTTAGCTGAACAATAATAAATGAACAAATATTGTTCAAACATAGACCTTGATAGAGGTTTGAAGTACGTACGTGCAAAATATTAACTTATAGGATCAAGCCGTGTCATCGCTAGAGCTTGACAAAAAAGTTCAATTGGCGACTGTAGGCCCCTTAAGGAAAGCGGGAATCCGCTCGGAAAATGATACCAAATATTGTCTGTGACTCTTTGATGCAAAACGTACGACGCACTGTTTTCACATTTATATACGTGGTCCTTTATGCGTAAGGTATGTTAGGTTTGCTAGATTTCCAGCCAACCCACCTGCTCCCAGAAGCTAAGTCTCTGATATACACAGATTTCACAGAGCTGATCGATTGATTTACATATTTTAATGATTAATAATTCACTGTTGCATTACAAATTAACTGTTCCATCTAACCGTCTATGAAAATAACAACGATTCCATTTTAATTTTATTAGTCATACATAACCAGCAAAATTACCTTTGAACTAATCTCAGTATTGTATAAGTCACGTATTCGTTTATTGCGTTTAAAAATAACTAGTTTTAATTGCATCATCCAATATTGTCCTATTGAATAAAGAAGGTGGCTGCATTGATACCTCGAAGAGAATCACACATAATTCCGGTTTTAGTCATGTCAGAATATGGATAGACACTGAAATCTGTCTGTTCCATGTCAAGAAGCACACTTACGCGCATTTATTGAAGTTCAGAGCACAGTTCGCTGTCGGTTAGTGTCAGCGTCGTAGAAGGGACAAGCTCTATGCAATAATGACTTGCAGTTGCTTGTAACTGAGAATGTCCGCTGCAATTCCTTTTAAAGTCTCTGCGCTTTTGTAAATGCACTCCAACTTTATGACATTCGATTCAAAGCAAAGACTTTTATTATAACCTACACGCGCAGAACTAACATTAGGGTAAATAATGCGTGGTAAAATCGCACACATAGATGAAAAAATTAGATAGAGAAAATAGTAAAAGAGCTGCAAGAAGTTCTTTAGAAAATAAGATAGAATGTCTGTAAGCGCGTGTTACTTTCAAGAAATTAACTCAAGTGAAATGTCTGTTTCTGTGATCAATTACCATTAGATGGCCCGTTTGCTTGTTTGCTCTCTTTATACAAAAAAGTTTAACACTGTATCTAAATAATGTAGTATAGATATCTTAACTAATTTGTATACTCCTCTATAGGACAGACCGGTAACGCAGAACATGACGTCAGGCATCATTCTGAGCACGCGGTCGCTGGTGCTGCAGAAGGTGACGAGGCGAGAGGCTGGCGGTTACTTCTGCAAGGCGGCCAATGGCAGAGGGGAGACCTCGAGCGAGATTGTTAGACTGAGAGTACAATGTAAGTTTTCTTCTACTTCTGCCAATGTCCCTGCCGTTTGCCGGGGCCCGTTTTCCTAGACAGTCTTCTACACTTTGTCCGGACTTTAGCGTTTTCTATTGTGAGTCCATTGGCACTCATGACGGACCTCACAATGTCGAGCCATCGCCTTTTGGGTCGGCCTCGGATCTTGCTCCCTCAATGACAGGCTCATTCTATTACAAAATAATACCAAAATAACCTCTCATTTCAAGTACCGCACGCGTAATATGTTTTCAGCTACAAAACGTACTTACATATTCGAACTTCATTTACATCCCTTTCCATAATAAACATAGGATACAATGATGTACGTATCTTAGCAATAAAATGTCACTGTAGTGTATGAATTACAGGGTAATAAATACCCGATGTGTCTGCCACTAGGTATACCTATATTCAAATGATTGCGGTTGGGATCGACGTACCCACTTCCTTCCTCGACCGACCGCATAGTAATTGGCACGAGGGGAGGCGCGGGCAGTAAATCATCAAAATTATTGCCTAATATTACTACGATTCACGGAGAACCTTCGCAATCTGTTGTTCGGTGGCTTCACTTTAATTCATAGAGCTTTGTTTTAGTTCACCGGCCCGGAATAAATTTCGGTTCAAATCCCAATGATACATTTTGTTTGTAATTGAGGGTTGTAGTTGTAGGGATATAAATATAGCAATAATGTATAGTAAATATTAGAGTGCAAATATTATTTGACAAAACATTTTTTTTCCAGGGGGCACTTAGTCATTATATTCTCTCTTGTGAAAAACTATTACAGTGTTTATTTCAGAATTTTAAAATAATATTTAAGGGTCGCTACCGACGTTCAAAATTTGTTATTTTGAAAACAAAATTAAATTAGTCAAACCTACATATAAATACGTTAATCCGTTTATTATTTACCATAGTTGTCAAAAACAAATCAATTTATGTCATTAAAACTCTGCTATTAATGTAAAGTTTGTATTTGCATATACGAGTACTTTTGACGATATTGTGTCACTAACAAAAGTAAATATTGTTATTGCTCTTCATTCCTTGGATGTAAATTATTGTACTCTCAATCAAAGACACACCTAGCTCTGCAATATCATTTACAATCTTCATAGACTGCTCAATTGCCTTGATTTTTGCGTAGTTTTCGTCATTTTTTCAAATTTCCACTTCCGTTTTCACTCGGATGAAATGCCGGTGATGTTAAAAAATCGCAATTAGTTCTTAGATACGAAATCCTAAAGGCCTTTCTCATGTATAAGATTGATGTCAACGCTGATACATTTAGGAGAGTAATCTAATGCCTCGTTTTCTAGCACTGTTAGAATTTTTTTAGTTTCTATAGAAACTTTGTCCTCGAAAAAGGCGAACGCCACTAGCTCCTCCGACAAGTACCGCAGATGACTCTGGAACATCTTCAAAGCAACTCTTGATAGCATCTAAACCAGACACTTGTTATCAAATATTTTAAGAAGATTTTATACTCGTAAGTAATTTCTTGAAACCAATACTGCAAATAAATAATATTTACGTTGAAGACGCAGATTCTCGTGTCCCTTTTCATCTTTTTATCATTTTGAAATGATTTCTGAACATAAATATTTTTTTCGAAGAGTAGAGATATTGCACATCAACCTAGCACGTTGCAGTCCGGCAGGAGCCCTAAAAAGATTCATTTTATAGGGATACGGATACCTCATAACAAATAATACAAAGCTTTATGAGCTCCTTGTAGTCATATCAAGGCTGGTATACACTTTCTCAGGAATAAGTTATTTGTGTAATTAACTTATTCCTGAGAAAGTGAAATTACGTCGGCAGCAACTTTCCCCACGTCACGTTCAGGATGAAACAGTGTTCAAATTTTCTTTTTTAATATTGATCCAAGCATTTAAGTAAGGTAAGGTAAGGTAAAGGCCCGAATAATTGTTATAGTTAAACACAAAGTGAATGTAGGATGCTAATTGATGGAAAAATTGATTTTTTTCTAATTTTGACTTGCGGTAGGGATCTCTAAAATATTATATAACTAAAAAATCAATTAAAAAAGTGTATTATTTTTTTACCTAGGAGAACCGTATAACAGGGTGCCCCGTAGATTTTCCGAAAGTCGGTTTTTAAAAAGCACCCTAGTAAATATGGTACAATAAAGTGTTTCTATCCATCTGTAGTAAGGTAGGTATAATATGGTTCTTGGAAACATAATGTAGTAACTGTAGTTAATTGGGACCTCCAGAAAATATTCCCATAGTCAAACATATTCCTGTATTTTGCTATAGAACTGTAGTTATAAAACCTTAGGTCTTCTAATCAATACCTATTCATTGCTCTCATCCAGTCAAAATAAACCGCCATTATAAATTTTGCTTTTATACACGATTGACTGCCACAAAACGACCAAAAAAGCTACGAAATTATTCATGAACGTTTTTTTGATAAACTGGAAAATATACAGCACCAATCCTACACCTTCATTATACGGTAGGCCTATGTAAATCAACAACAATGTCCGGCGTAAGATTTATTATACAATTCTATATAGGCGCATCGTAGAGCTTCCTTCCTTTTCCTGCTGACCGAGACTTAATTGCCGGTGTGAGAAGGAAGACGAAATAATTCGGAACGATATAATTGGCCGTTGATTTATATTAACCAGTTCCACAACAGGATAAGCGATGCGTGGATATTTTAAATTTATGCCTTTATGGGTTGCGGCTGTTTACGATTGCCGGTCATACATAGTTAAGTGGGGAATGTAACACGAAAACATAGTTTGTTACTATTTTAACACGTTTTTGTGATTTGGGCTGATAAAAATGCTGTAGTACATAACATTCAGTTTTAATCTACCCGCGAACTGGCGCATGCAACTGTGCCGATTCAGTTTTATGTTGATTGATAATAATAACATGAATAAAGTATCGTTTAGTATCCGATTCTGGGTCATAGATGAGGCAGTGCGTGTGTTTGTTGATTTTCGATTACATCAGATTTGTCCTGATACTGATTTTGATATTCGTAAAAGAAGGATGTTTTCCTCTCATATGTGGAAAATATGAGTGGAGACTAAAACACGTTTTCCGCTCAAATTCACTGGGTTGTCATATCACAGTGCATTTTCAAAATCTTTAACTCCAACAGGGAAAACTTTAATCTCCCTCATTGGTGCCGATTCCAGGCTATCATCACTCGCTAATTGTAAAATGGTTGGACTATGACTCTTAAAAGAGGGTTGTGGACCAACCGGTTGAACTGAGGAGTTGGGCCACGACCCCTAAACTAAAATCACGCCCACTAGGCCAGACACAATCTAGTATAGGTACAATAGGTATGAGTGGGCCTGACCTTTTCATTTAGTTTTATCATACCAGAATCGACACCAAAGGCCTGAACTTCAGAGCTCAACCCTAAGCTAAAATCATGCTGTATCTCATATCATAGACGCACCAGTATGCGCGGACGCATCTCCACAAGTCGTAGGCGCGGCTCTGGACGAGGACCTGCGCGTGCGCTGCTCGGTACATGCGGATCCTGCTGACGTCACCTTCCTCTGGCAGTTTAACAACAGCGGGGAGAGCTTCAACGTGTCTCCTGCTCGATATGGTGAGGACTTTGAAGCTATTTTGTTGAGGTGACTAAGTAGTTAGTTGAAGAAATGCGCTAATTTCTATCACCCAGTTTCCTATAGGTTAGTATAGGTGGTATTATAGACAAGTCGGCAATAAATTAAAATTGATGATTTTCAATATTAGATAGTCCGAGACACGGCGGTTTTTATTCTGAACGACACGGGAGGCAGATCGCACCATATTTTCTCGAATTTGTTTTTGTTTTTTGAAGACTTTTACATACACTGATTGTTAAAAATATTATGAAGGAAACGGGGATCCATATCGAAGAAGTTTTAGAAGGCATGTGAAATGAATCAATATGCATTGGTCCGTAATAGGCTGATGATAATGATACGCAATTAGGCGTTTGTAGAGAGATAATATAGAGTTATACTAAGGCGCTAAAGCACGTAGACAATCCAAAGGCCATTATGTCGTATCATAACAATGCAGAGCTCAATGGCATGAGTCATTTGAATTCAATGGACACCTTCAGCAAATTGAGAATACGTATTCTTTAGAGTTCATTCCATTTCTATGTTCATAACGAGGTACTCGCAAAGCTTGCAATGGAAATTCATTTCACATAGACTATCTAGCAGCAAATAACAGTAAAATGGCTCCAAATGTTCAGTTTCAAACTGTAAATGGGTATAACTATCGGTTTTCATATAGTGGAATGAACTTTATCTATGAAATATGTGTTAACAGTGAATATTTCAATATCTTTGATACTATTGGTTTGCTTTCGAATCATTTTGTGAGGTAAATATCTAAACTACGATTATTTTATTTTTATTTGTGATAGGGACGGTGAACGGTAGTATTAGTGACCTACGATACACCCCAGCCAGTGAGCGAGATTATGGAGCACTGACGTGTAGGGGCACCAACGCAGTGGGAGGTCAAGCGCAGCCCTGCGTCTTTCAGATCGTTCCGGCAGGTGAGCTGAATGACACATCAATTTTTATTTATTTTATCTGTTTTGCAGGAAATCTTACAGCCTTAAGAATGTACATAGTAAATGTTCTTTAAATATTTGTATGCCAAACCAGAGTGGAATCTGGTCATTAAATTTTATTAAAATAACAGCATAAGAGGGACAGGAAGGAGAATAATAATAGGATAATATATAATATAATATATATAAGTATTTACTAATAAATGAAATTTACAGATAAATAAATAAATATATAAATAAGTGATATCGTGTGTGTGTGTGTGTGTGTGTGTGTGTGTGTGTGTGTGTGTGTGTGTGTGTGTGTGACTGAGAGCATATAATCGATTAAGTGTAGCACAAATGAGAAGATGTTTGGTATTGTTAGAACTTTATTTTTATTATATTATGCTCTTATCAGTATTACTCTGTACCCTTAAGAATAAACTATAGGTACCTCTAATAAGTCAATTTAGCTACATTATTTAGTTTACAATTATATTTTTCCATCCACTAACCATCACATACTTACATATTTTTTCACCACACAAAATACGCATACAATAGTTTCAGCAGGTATTTGACTCTCGTAGCTTCGGATGTCATCGACCAACCGTCTTGGTGGTCAGCATTCTTGGTATCAAGATCGTCGGAAATGGAGGAGTAGGGAAGAAACCTTTATCCAAAGCTCGATGGAAGATAGGCTGTCATGATAATAATTATTGGTGAATTGTAAATCCCTTTGCTTGTAGAAAAATCTTCATAAAGTGTCTCCTAATTACAGAAGCAGTGGTCGTGCTGGTAAGGCGCAATACTGTTTCACTTTTCGATCATTATAACACCAATAATGAGAAGTACCACCATCCTTTGAACAAGTGCCGACGCAGTTTTCCCCATAAATGGTTTTAGCTTGAAAATAAGCGACTTTTTTACGACTACATTCCTTTTTATATCCCCCATGCGTCGTACATTTGAATTTGCCCTGTCTGTTTTGCCGACAACGATCTATGCAGGGCTCATGGTCCAAAGTGGCGTGATTTCTAATTATACTATTCTCACTTCTCTGATGGGAGCTGCAGTTGTCCCATTCCCATGGGTTGTTTGAAGTGAAGCACCATTCCTCGTTCCGACCGAAGTATCCACAAGCACTCGTGCAGAATTCTTTTCTGCCGCGTTTTTGAGATGTAAAATATACAGGAGCACTGCTTTGTTCACTGTAACAGGATGTTACAGTCAATCCCATGCCTGTGATACAAACATTATTTATGCAATTGGTCATACACTTCTGTCTATAGTGAGTTCTAGACATTTTATTGTATAGTAAATCAAGGGATTGGGCCGTTACAATAGAGGCGTAGAAAATAACACTTGTCAGTATAAACATGACGTCACTTTGGCACTATTTCTTTACTTTCAAGTAACTATAGCTGTGTCACGTCCAGTCAAGTCATCTACTAATGTTACATATGAAGTTTATTTTAAGTGTTCATGTATAGACACTCGTGGAAAATACAGTGACATGACTATGCGAAATGACTTCATCTGTTTTACTACTAACTGTTGGTACACCCACCCACTATACGGACGGAGTGATGTACGACTTAGTGAGGTCATTAAATTTCCTGTTCATAATGTAATTAGTGATTCCCCATTGAATATTGGAAGCGATTCGTATAGATACCGAAACAAAAATAGATCATTTCGTCAGCATACAGGTAGTTATTTTATATTAGCATAGTAGGTATTTTATATTTTTAACAGTAAGTACCTACTTTATAGGAGGTATTGTCAAGACAGAAAAATAATGGAGTTATTAGTTAAATAATCATATCCAAATGTAAGTATATTATAGTAGTTATTAAAGTAATCGCACATTGTTCGAAGAAACAGAATCACTGACAATAGATAGAATAAGCATGTCATCATCATGGTATAATTAATTTAATCAATGGCCCGCTACCTACCTATAAATGTTGTATGGCAGCTATGACTTGACCCTAATGGCTCATTAACATTATACACCGATACCGACTAAGTGTAAACAATGACATTGTCGGTCGCTTCCGGTATACAATCGTATGTGGCTAATGAATACGGCCACCGAACTAGTGAAAATTAGCCTTTCATTTAATCATTGGACAGTTTTAGAAACTGAAAATATGTTTTTTATTTTTTATTTTACCGAAAATTATTTTTTGGTAAATATTTTCTATTTTTCACCTCACCACACCACTCCCTCACACCAGACACACAACTCGCTACTCGTACACGGCACAACACACTTCAAACGCACACACACGTAAACATTATGCGACGCATTTCTCTCATAATCATCATAGTTACCTACATCTGTTTTTTTTTGTTTTGTTTTTTTCTACCTAAGATAGATATAATGTTAAGTAACATAATGAAAATTTATAATTGGCAAATGTTCGAGTAATATTTTATTCATTTTTTATAAAATGAATTAAATATTACTCGAACATTTGTCAATTATAAATATATATTATATTATATATTTTTCTGACCTTGTGGTCAGAATAAAAGCTGTAAATTTAAGTAAATAAATAAAATAAATAAATAAAGTTGTTCAGTTATCTGCACTAACACCAACTACTTATCTATTTCTCAGTTAAACCCGGTCTAGTCAAACGAGTCTTATGAATCTAATTATATTCAGAATTTCAATATGGGCAATTTTTCCCCACATTATATCACAGCGAACTTTTAATTTTTTCGCGGTTAGGTACGTTATTTCGCCATAATGGTTTTCGGCTAAACGTACCTACTTTCGCTGTTGCGTGATCTAATTCAAAATTCAAAAAAGAAACTCTCGAGTTACTCGTATAAAAGTAGGGTAACCGATAATTGTATTTTTTTTAATAAAAACTTACCCGTCAAAAAAATTTTTAGTTCATATCTTATTTATATGCGTGCGGTCGGCGAATATATACTTATTTAGTCAGTCTCGCGTTGTCGAGTAAGTTATAGTGGCCATCGAGCGTCTGTATATTATATTATGTTATTTACTCTCTTTCCTTGCTTCTACTCCAACCAGCTCGTCCGTCCCCACCACGTAACTGCACTGTCTCAGCTGGCAATGGGTCCAGCGTTGAAGACTCTAGCAAGCAGGAAGAGGGGGACTCCCTCATGGTGCGCTGCGTGGCTGGCTACGACGGTGGTCTTCCGCAACTTGTGGTGCTGGAAGCTCTGGACTCTGTCAGCGGTAGTGTCCGGTTCAACATCACCGCTAACGAGACTGGTAAGACAAAGTTGAGAGGAATGGTTGGGATAATGCTATGTAAATGAAAAGAAGAAAGGCAATAGGTATTATATAGGTATTGTTCTCAAAACGATGAAATACTTAAGTACTAAGAGTAAGACTCTGAATAAGACTTTACTTCGAATGAATGGGTTAGTTTGTCACCCTATTCTTAACGTCTTTCTACAGGTGAAAAGAAAAGTGTTATTTTAATATCATTTTATTTAGCTTTGAAATTGAAAATTGAAATTTAAAAAAAATATTCGTTTACAAATTATTAATTAAAATTTCACATTAAACTATAACCTCCACACTAGGCGTTGCCTGTGCGTGGAGATTACATACACACACTGACCACTTTACATTATTATGTGTCAATTTAACATTATATTACAGCATTAAAAGAAAAATTACAACTTAAGTTTAAAAGATCATATGTATATGTATTATTTAAAAGATTATATAATATATACTATTATAAATTTATAAAATATATTAATATATACATTTATATATCTAGGTATATTTATTTAATATAAATTTATAATATTAAAGCTAATTATGTACATATATGCATTAATTAAAATAAATAAGTTACAGCTTTAATTACACAAACGTCCCCTAGATAAGACTGACAAACATTCTTTTTTTATTTTATTTTTTTATTATTATTTCAAATAGCGTTTCAGTTTCGTCATAGGACAGTTCCAGTAACCAAAAACTTTACTGCAAATAGTTTTTGTATTAGTTATCAGAACGATGCAAATGCTGTTGATGACGGTCAGAACAATAACCTATCTTTTTGGTGCCTTACTAGATGGACTAGCAGTATTCTTGGTACCAGCCGTGGTGCTCTGGTCATGTGGCAATAACCTGCGACTCACAGTGCACTCCAGAAATGACAAGGGTGCTTCTGAAAAAATTATTCTACATGCCCTCGCTTATCAAGACCCTGAAAGAAGAACAGGTAAGTAAAAAATATTTGTTATTTTGTTAAACAATCATTCCATTTTAAAGAAAAATCTTCTATTCTTCTTCTAAGTGTAGTATTTTTGGCTCGTGATCATTCTATGGAATTAACGATATAGAACGGAACGTGATATGCCATCGCCTTCCCCATTTTACACACGGATATCTCCGTGTCCACGTTTCCTCACAATATTTTCCTTCATGGTAATTGTACGTATGTGGTAAATGTACGTAAGTCTTAGAAAAAACTGAAAACTCATTGGTACGTGACATTGCATGGTTTAGAACCCGGACATGGAAGTCCGACGTCCTAGCTTCTACGACACCAACGTTATGGTATTTTTTGGATTATTACAAGTTAAATTCTATAGTGAATTTTTTAAGAGGTATAGCTTGATCCTTAAGCTAAAAGCTTAATCTGTTTTTGTTTTATCTAGATGGCGGTATAGGCCTTATGGCCGGTGTCACTAAAGGTGCTTTTTGGGCAATCATCCTCACGGTCACAGTCTGCTGTTTTATCGCTATTTTTGCTGGATACAGCCTGCGCAGAAAAAGGTAAGTACTTATACTTACGTCAGTCTGTCCGAAGTACGTTATCGTGTGTTAACCGTCTAAGTGGAGTAACTAAAGTTACAGCGCATATCTTAACGCCGGGGCAACACGCCACAACTCGAGTCATTCGGAATTCTTTGCAATGGAGTTTCATAGACTGCAAACGTAACAGCACCGTGACGTCACCGCCTCCCCTTGCAACAATCTAATAATAACTCTAAATTAAAAAAAATTAACTAACCTCCTACGACGTACCATTGTGGAGACCCACTTACTTTTTCCTGGTCATCATCAAGTTCTTCATGATTCCAGACGTGGGAAGGGCATCATTGTCGTAAACATTTGAGCTCAAACTCGAACCACCTAACTGTTACTGTTCCAGAGGTCCCATCATGCTGCATTATCCCAAGATACTCCTAGAGATCCATACCCCGCAGAAGAAACCGAAACCCTAAACAAATGCAGTACCTATTTCATCACGTTTTATTCTAAACAGAACGAAGCCCCCATCCAAGCCGCAGTCGCAAGAACTGCAGCTGAACGCCGGTGATGGCCAGTACGTGGTGGCCTACACATTGAAACCCCCGAAGCAGGCTCAGCCTGACATTCTGAACCCGCCTCCTGGTAAGACCTTTATAAAACTAACATTTCAGTATTAACCATATTTTTTTTGCATCACTCAACTTACATGGACATACTAAAGAAGGATCTAAAATTAATTTTTCGACGTCTCAACTAACATCGAAATATTAATGGTTAAAGTTAGTATTAGACAGATGTTCTGTCCCTTTTTAGCAAAACAGTCCTTTATATGCAGCCAGGACCTGCTTGTATGGCGCTACAGAACAGTTACGTCATAAAACTTATTGCCGTTTCCTTCTACCGTTCTGATTTTTGATTGCCTGTAGCTATTTTATTTTTCAACGAATTTTAATTCTGTTTTCACATTTGACCATCAATTATTATATTATTTTTATGAAATGCTTTGAATATTTGATATTTGGAAACTACCCTATTGGAATTTATTGATTTCAATAAATAATACAATTCAATTGAAAATCTTATGCATTGTTTTAAAATAATTATCATTAGGTACTGTATCAGTCGGTAAGAATTGAAGCCTGTACTAGATTTCGTCACAGGTAAGCATAGATTAAAATTAATGTGGATTCTATTTCTTTCTCATTATAATTTATTTTCTTAGCAACATATTTTGTGATGTTAGGTTACAAGGAAAATAATTTTTTTAGCCTATGATTCAATAAAAATGCGACTTACACCTACCATAATTATTAGAGTATTTTATGGGTTACTTTCATGGTCATTTTAGGATCTTGGCAAAAAAGTCCAATACGCAAAATGGTTTCAATTACCTCTTGAACTTTACATAAAACTCGATTTTTTTTCGTTTACTCTTACACTCACACCTCTAGAAATGATGTCATTCTCTATAAAACTTAAATACGTAAACGTAAACAAAGAAAATGTTTAGGCAAAGCCAACATGGTGGTCATGGGTTAGCGCATGGTAAGCGACTAATTTTAAAATCATTCAACGTGCTAAATATTTGACAGGTGACACGACATTCTTAATTTAGCCGTATTATACTGGTAAAATGTCGTTTTACGTTTAGGTTCCCCTGTTTCTTTAGGTCTTTTATAGTATAACGATTGTTGATTTTTATTATCATTAGACCCATAACATTTCAATATTGAGAAATACGTATTAAAGTAACGTCTTAATTACTTAAATAGCTACGGTGAGGTGTTTACAAAAAAATATGTAATTTTTAGGGACTTTAATTGAAATTTTTGCACATCATATTTATAACGTGCCCGATAAAATACCTAAAACTTGCTTCAGACTAATGCAAAAAAAAAGTATATATGTAGGATGCGCGTAAAAGAAGCGTTCATTTTAAAATTGTAGATGCGAGCTCTACAAATGTGAAGTGTGAAGAGGCAGCTGTCAAAAATGGGGCTCTCCACATTGACGAGTGGGCTTCGAACGAGCGCAGCGTTGCGAACGCGGGCCCGGAGGAGCGCTGTGTAAGTCATCAGTTAATTTAAGCCAGGAAATAGTAAACTCACTTTTATTTTAGCCATAGACTGTGTCATACTGTATGTTGTTTATTTATTTTTATAATATATTTATTAAATATTTTTTTATCTTCTGTGCCTAATTGTTTGTAAGTGTGCGCTATTGGAAACAAACTCTTTCTTTCATAGCCATTAATGATTGGATAATTGATTAAGTTTGTACCTAAAGTTGATCTGCTAGCTCTGCTGTACATTATGTATACGTGCCCTTTTGAATTTATAAAGTGGGTGGAAGCTGCTCCATGAATAAAGTCATTTGATGCAAAACACGATATTCCTAGCTGTTTTCGTTCCTGAGATCCAGTAACTGTTCCTGGGTATCAGACCCTCATGACTAGGGGGATAACTCCTCCCCTGAAATGTATGACAACCGATATGGAACGCTTTTTGCGATCCCGGGATTTGAAGTGCAAATCAGGGATTTTTTTGTATAAACATATTTAAATTTGTATACAAGGCAAGGTCCACTATACATTTTCGTGCAAAATTTTAGGTACAAATGCAACCTATTATCCGATCACTAATTATAATATTATTACGTTGAAACACAAAGATTGTAATATTCTCAAATCACTCTGGAGCTCCATTTCATACCTACATAGAAACAGAATGAGTTCTGTGATGAACAGTGATAAGATTAGGTAGTGCAATTTTGCGGGATTCCATGACGAAATATTAACATGGACATGACCAACAAGTAACGATATCCCGGGATAACAAATTCGTTAAGAGCTGGTTACATTGGACAGTAATATTGTTCAAAAATATTATTAAACATTCTTATGCGATTTTTACGAAGCTAAATTTACCGCCATATTGTTGTTTCCTTTACATTTGACAAAAATTCTTAGAAAATGTATTGTTTCGGCATAACAAAGATGACACTGATAAGAGCGTTCTGAGAAAGTGTAAATGTAAGAAAGGAACAATAAATCCCGAATATCGTCATAATAGTGGTATCTCTTTGTCCCTCTCTCGCAAAAGGGATGATGATATGATTTCCCTTTGGAGTTCCCATTAGGAGAAAAAGTATTTTATATACCGAACATTTTCGAAAACTCGCAATCCCGTGGGCGTATCCATACTAATATGTTTGAGATCGTTAACCCTAAATTGCACTACCTAATCCGATCACTGGTGATAAATATTGACTATATTTATTAATATTTTATTTTATAATAAGTATTTATTTTATTTTATTATTTTGATAATATTTATTAGATTCTTTTTTTAAAATCTAAATAGGTCTGCCCAGGTTTTTCAAGTAATAAGTATATAAAAAATAATATATTATTTCCTCCCCTCCCTATGCATTGTATGCAATTCCATCAGCTGATGGATGTAAACTGTATGTATGTATAAAAGTAGTCATACGTGTAGAACTGAGTGTATGACTAAATGTAGTATTTCAGTCGGCGATAATGAGTCGCCCGTGTAAAAAGCCTGTCTAAAAAGTCAGTTTACTTGGGGTTTTAGTAGAATTTAAAAAACTTCATTTGCAACACTGAATTTAGCTGTTAAATATGTCTGGAAGTAGAACAGTAGTTGTTGCTAAATATAAGTTTTATAATTCTACTAAAACCCCAAGTAAACTGCCCTTTTAGACAGACTCTAAGAAGCAAACATACTTCGTATAGCGTTTGAAATAATTTTGTTTGTTTTATAGTTATTATCCCCACCAAGAACATCAGGCAGTAAACCAATAACATCTGGTAACATGACGTTGAGTAGAAGAGAACATCTCATAGCTGAAGAGATACCAGGACCAGAAAGTTGTGTATAGGACGTAGTTAAACCCCAGTAGTTAATGTTGTTTATAATAACTTTTTGTATATAACTGACTGTCAAAATTGTGATAATTGTAAATAAATTATAGAGAAAAAGTGAGGGAATAAAAATCTGTTTATAAGTTCTTAGTTGAATTTATTTATGAGCTCCTTACTCCTACTAAGTATTTTCTGACTGACTGATTCTTTGTTTAGTCGTTTGCAATGACAAATAATTAGATATTAGTAATGATGAAGTAATGACCTACCAGTAATGACCTACGGAGCCGAAACGTGGACACTGACGGTGCGACTGGTTCACAAATTGAAAGTCGCTCAGCGTGCTATGGAAAGAGCTATGCTCGGAGTATCTCTGTTGGATCGAATCCGAAATGAGGAGATCCGGCATAGAACAAAAGTCATCGACATAGCTCATAAGATTAGCAAGCTGAAGTGGCAGTGGGCCGGTCACATCTGTCGCAGAACCGACAACCGCTGGGGTAGACGAGTTCTGGAGTGGAGACCGCGTTTGGGCAAACGTAGTGTGGGACTCCCCCCTGCTAGATGGAGCCACGATCTGCGCAAGGTGGCTGGCAGCGACTGGATGAGAAGAGCCGAAGATCGGGCTCAATGGCGCGCCCTGGGAGAGGCCTATGTCCAGCAGTGGACTAGAATAGGCTGCTGATGATGATGATGAATGATGTAAGTAAGGTACAGTCGGCTACAAGCAATAGTATATCAAAATCAAATGGTTTTATTCAAATTTGATACTTTATTATGAGTGATTGACATTGGCATGATTTCGATACTAGGTATGCCTATCGATATACCTAGTATGGAAATTATGCCAATCACTCATAATTAAGTATCAAAGTCGAATAAAACCTCAATTACCAGCATGGTTTAACAGTCACCCAGATTTAAACATAATGGCACATAACTTTAATATTAACTTTCCAATTAATTAGTAAGCAATCCATTAATTACTAGCTATCATTTCACTCAAACATTTCCGCATCGAGCACCAATTCTATCAAATCAAATTAACGTAATGGAATTATCGAATTCGTAATTAATGCATCGTACACGTGTCGCCGGATACTTACACCTTGGAGAAAACAAGCCGGCACCCCAAGTGGAAACAGTATATATCATATTTTGACAGAAAACATAATGGGATCGGTACTGAAGCATTTCCGTTGATAGGCCTCTAGTAAACCATCTGTCAAAATTCTTATTAGTCAAAGAAAAATACAAAAATCTTCCTATGAATAATTATAATAATAGAATGAAAATAGTTCAAACTGATTGTTATTCCCGCGTGTAAAGAAAAAATGAGAGTGGGTGGAAAAAACTCCAAGTTTATTGAGCCACTAAAACCCCTGTCTTAGAAATAGAATGTGTGGGCTAAATTGCTACCGTACCTCGCCCCATAAATATACAGTCGATCACAAAAGAAAATATACCATCTGTCTTTCATCGATTAAGGCGCTGCACTTAGCTAGATCATGATTTGGTATACGAGGACAACCTCATTTTATTCATAAACTTAGTCGATTGAGATTCTGAAAAATATATATAATATATTTGAGACTTATAAGCACGTACGTCGGTAACTCGTTACACGATTCGATAAATTATGCTCGACAGAAATAAAATTCGAAACATTGGTCTTTTTGCATGTTTTTACGAAAAAGAACTAATTTCATTTGGTTCTTATTTGATTTTAGGTATTGGAATTTGAACCAAAATAACATTATGTGTACCTACGTCAAACGTCGGTAATTATATTTTGAATATTGAACACCGTTTACGAAATAATCGCCGAATTGTCGAAAAAAAACTCAAGATCATGAAAATCTGGCACCGTGCGTCCCCGCTCACGCGTATCCACAACTTCAAAACGTTTATTTCGCTCATGATCTATCTAAGTACAGCTCCTTAAATCTCAACCTTATCTCAATCTCAAGCTTATGGTTTATTTCAGTTTCACAAATATTGCCGTTTTGTGTAGGTTGACCTGTGGTCGACTTTACTTCATATTCTTTCATCCCGGCAGCGGCGGTGGTCACTTTTCAACTTCACGGCTTGTACGTATCATGATCACAGATCTCTTTCAGCCGCCCCGTTTGCGTCGATCCTTAATTAAAATGACTACACCTGGTTGCAACTCCAATGCAGGTACCTAAACTCGTTACAAGTGGTAACGAAGGTGTAGGGTAAAAAAACTCAACTCATAACTAAAAAAGGTCGCCAAAAGCCTTCGAATATGGAGAAAAAAAAACATTACAGTAAAAGTTTACTATAGGGGTTGTATTAAATTTCGTTACAGGTAAGTAACCGAATACCTAACTTCTGAAAATGATTTTTGTAGATAACCGTTTATTGAAACAATTTTCATTCCCGGAAATGTATGACGTCACTATAACAACCAATCAATCTCAAGTAACCTGCCTCAAGTTGTATGCAAAACATTTGCAAGCTTAATGTAGTTTAGGAGTTTAATGTATTTTATTTAATGACTTCATAATTACTAAAAAATATATATATAATAATTTTATTTGAGTAGATTTGAGTTAGACGTACTGTTGACATTTAATTAATTAATTGAAAATTATAATTATAACTGTACTTATCTAAAATTCAAATTTAAAACATGTTATTATTTCATTATTGGAAAATTACATTATAATTGGAAATGTAATTTATAATTTGTAAAATTTATATAAATAATTTTAATTCATAATGTTTTATTATAATTAACTTAATTTAATTGTAAATTGATAATTTATTATTTGTTTTTTTATTATTATATGGGACTATGGGAATTTAATTTAAAAGCAATTACAGCACATTTGTTGCGATTTTTAATTAAATTACATGAGTGTAAACCAGACAATGACAGCTTATTCAGTACAGTCACTCCTTCATTTCTGCAAGCTTCAAAAGCACAGTCTGTCAGCGAAAAATGCTGTCGTATTTCCTTGTCAAGTGACGTCACAGGAACCGCCGGAATATGCCCACGGGAGCCAGTTCGCCAGTTAGTGAATTTCCAATCTCGTCGTATGAAAAATTAAAACCGGTTTCAAGCGCCCGCAAAGCCATTACAATTTCTGTCCATCAAATCGACTTGAAAATTTTGATGTATTTTTTCCTCTACGCCAGGGATTTAATGTTCGAGATTTGTTTTTGATAGAGTATTAGAATTTGATTACCAATATACTTAATCATTTTTAGGGAACCGTCTATTACGTCACGTGCTTCTACTTTGTAAGAGAGTTTTCCTTTGCCTATTTGTGGTACCTACATGGTATCTAGATTGAGAGTAGTTTTGTTATTAATTTTTCATTGACTGTGGAAGCTTTATAAATGGATTTTGATTTTATATATGCGTATGTAACTTATAAAAAAGGCTGTAAGCTACCCAAATAAAATAAAATAAATAAACGGAATAAGTAAGACTTCAAAATTTTATCTATCATGTAACCCGATGTCGACCCACGGAAATGGGTCGAGTGAATTATATCATGTTGTAGTATGTATATTAAGAGCGTCGGTGGCACAGTGGCTAGGGCACCGGACTCCCATGCGGGAGGTCCAAGTTCAAAACCGTGCAGTGGCATGTTCGTATTTTTCTAAGACTTACGTACATTTACCGACTGCTCTAACGGTGAAGGAATACATCGTGAAACCTGCACACTGAGATGACCAGTGTTTAAATGGGCTTGGCACAAAAGATCCTCAAAGGTCGAAGTGCCGCTGAGTTATTTCCCCCCTATCATAAGATAAGATGTATATTAATTCGTTTAGACCTGTTAGACAGGCAGGATGCAGTAGCAACAGCAATAAGATTTCGCTTTCACCTTCGGGATTATTCTGTGCTTCGGGGTACGGGGTAGCGAAGACTGGGTGGAGGTATAACAATTTCCAAGTATCTTCGGGAGGCAGAGAACTGATATTATAAATATTGCATCGTACGAGGCTAATACACACGACTTAATCGCAACCACATGAATTATGCACGCCGCCGCTGTCTGTAAGGGGAATCCCGAAAGCGCAGTAATGAACATCCAGCTTAATCCTCCATCGGGCTAGTTAACCAATTAGGAACATTTCCAGACTATAAATACGTAAGTACCCTTTTAAATTATTACTGTGAATAAGATTTGGAATTATGGAATATGTACGGGTTAGGCCCATTAGTAAATCTGAGCAAGATTATCGGGATCTATACATTGGTTTGATAAATGAAGAAGAATTAAGCCTGAAGAAGAATTCCCAGCCTGTCACAAGTTGTTGTTGATAGTATTAATCACTTGTATAGGTAAATAGGTAGTTATTGAGTAGCAAAAATGTGATTGAGTACTGGAGCGATTTAAAAAAAATTGACACTGTTATGTAAGTAATTGAAAACAACTAATGAAAGATTTTTTTTACATCGGTTTAGTAGGTTTTGAATAAATCTCAGAAAGATATTACTAGAGATTAGAGCGGAAAGACCTTCACGTTTTGATGAGGTTACCGAAGAAGTGTTAGCAAGAGTTTCGTCCCATATACTTTCAGTTTTTAATGTTGTCCTATTGACAAACTGAGTTGTAAAACTTAGCTCACGATTGGCTTTACGATAAATGAATTAGAAAAAGGTTGATAATTGTCTAATGTCGAGCCCAATGAGATTTGTTCCTAATGTAAACAAACCTATCATTGATTTATCACATTAGACGATCAGCCTTAGTTTAATTTACGTGGAATACACTTCGTATACAAAACTACATTATACGATGAAATATTATTAAAACTTGGATTATTCATCAAACCATCGACATCGCCAATATGGTGGTTTGGTTACATTAGGAACAAGTTTCATTCAGCTCGACTATATTCTTACCGATTCTTACAAAAAGGGTTGACTAATTCGACGCCGGCAGAATGGGCCGCGATAGCTCAGTGGTTAGAGCATTGCCACGGATCGGTACGATCGCAGGTTGAAATCCTGCTGCTTCAAAAATTGATCAACTTATTATTATTTATTTAAGTAAATGAGTGGCATTAGGTAGGTATACTTCCCTTGTAGGTTCCCATAAATGCTTTAATATCGAATTAATAATCTAGATGGCATTTACGAGTTTACTGGTAAATCTGATTTCAACGGTGTAATAGTAATTCAAAACAAACAAAAGTACCTACTTAATTAGGTTTAGGTAGGTGTAGTTAGGTTTGACAGTGTGTTGTATCATATTAGACATGATTCCGGAGATAATCAATTTAATGCTATTTCACTTCATTAATGGACCGATGAACGATCAAAATGGTTACGATTGTTAAACTGAATCGAGTTTTTATTAACTACATTCGTAGAAACTCCTCCTTTGTACGAATTTGTGCTATAAAACAGCACCGATTGAAAATTACTCAAATAATCTTTCTCTGTGGTGCGACCAAGTCAAAATGCACACCAACATATATCAAATACCATAAAGATTTCAGACCCAACATGTATAGCCCATACTTACGAGAAACGACACCATAGAGAGTCATTTCGCAACATTTGAAATGAGCTAAATTAAATTAACTCTTCTAATGAAGAATATATTTCATTGAAATTACGTTCGTCAGCTTACATTTATCTAAGTTTAAGGAAGCCTTACGTAAAAGTGGCTAAGCATTTCTTTCAACGAACTGCCGTAGAGAATGAGCTCGAAATTCCCGAGCGTGTGCTCGTTTAGCTCGTAATTTTTCATTGAGCCTGAGAGTCGGCGGGAAAGCCTCCAATTAAGTTTCTCTTTACCGTTTGGCCCCGGAAAAAGGGAAGAAAAATGAACAACAGAGGCAGGGGACAGTGTGAGCCTGTCTGTCGCTTCTCTATAAAGTCAAATGATCTTTCTACTGCTGCTAAATCCGAGGGTTTATTCTTTGTACTTAAGTAAATTGTATAACAATTATTAAAAATGAAAGGAAAAATGTAATTTTAGGTATAATGACAATTGTGGAAGACTAAGGAAGCCAATAATAGACAAAACCATAGATCCGCAACAATAATAAAGCTATTTTTATATTTAATCGTCGATCAATCGACTTATAAAATGGTAGGGTGACTTTTTAACGTTATACATTAACGTTTTACATCCGTCGCTGGTCGCTTATCCATCATGTTGCTGGTTCAAATCCAACTCCAAGGACCAAAAAGATGTTTGTATTTTGTTTGTCTGGGGGCGCTGGTTTTTGGCTTTCATTTATATTATGGTATTCAGTTGTTTTAGTCTGATACATTCGTTTATTAATTTAAAAGCATTTGAAGTAGGTATGTTGATGGTTGATATTACGAAGTCAAAGACAGAGAGCGAGACAAAACATCTTACTAGATGAGACAGAATTTAGATGCATCTAAACCACATCTAAACACTCTTATTAGTGTCGTTCTTCAAAAACATACACAGAGAACAGGAAAAAGTAGGTGGCTTAAAATAATAGAAAGAACCCTGAAAAGGTATCTTTTTATTACGCTGAAAAACGACTATGACTTAAAACAATTTTAGAAGCGAGACCTCCCCACAAATTATTTCAATGCCATAATAAAACATTAACCGTTGCTAAGTAAACCCGTCCGAGGTGTAAATGAAACATTATTTTATTGGCTTTCGGACAATAAATCCACTCACCTACAAACCTCGTAAAATTCGGTAGGTTGATTGAGTCAGTATTTTTATTGTTTCGGCCCGTGAATCAATGGCGAATGTTTCAGTAATAAAAACGTTTTACGATTGTTTTCACGGGAAAATTTGTGGCCCGTGAAATGCTCTAGCGCACTCTTTTCTAGCTGAACGTTCGGCTTTGGAGACATACTCGACATTATTTATACCTATGGATATATACCTTGATGGGATTTTTACCGGTCATTAACCATTGTGTATTAACGTAAGGGAATTTTTGACTATTATTTAGGTACTTGTTTTACTTACCTACATCAAGAGAATTACTATATCAATCATATCCAAGAACGTGCTTCTCCTTGTCTTTTAAAATATTAAACGTGTTCCGTAGACTAGCAGATCATTAGTCATTAGTCTATTAGTCTA
This sequence comes from Hofmannophila pseudospretella, assembly GCA_947369225.1. NCBI lineage: Eukaryota > Metazoa > Arthropoda > Insecta > Lepidoptera > Oecophoridae > Hofmannophila > Hofmannophila pseudospretella. The sequence goes on along the minus strand of OX376330.1, from coordinate 6,640,348 downwards.
TCTGATGGAAAGTGGCCTAATATTTATTAGGTATTTACTAGGGATGAGCTGACGTGTTATAGTAAGGACTGGCGTTTTTAAACTTTGATGTCAGAACACATCAACGATAGAGGAGTGAAAATATAACATGGTATTAGTTACTAGCATATGGTACTTTAGGGATAACGCCCTATATCCCTACAGTAGTTCATGCAACTGTCTATAAGTAATATAGAAAATATAGACGACTATATTTTACTAAGTAATATAGAAAATAGAGTCAAATGTGCTGTCCCATTTTGTAATAGTAAATCAAGGCGTAGATACATATTGTGTTCTTTTTGTTTATTACTTATACTTCGTCAAGCGTTAGTTACGAGTATCTACGTTGTAGCGTTTATTAAATGTGCCTGAGCCCCTTTAGTCATAAAGCTGAGCCTAAATAATTTTAGCCAGGGTTTACGGAGGAGATTATTTACATTAACTTAATTTTCTAAGAGCAAGGGTAGCGCAACTAGATCTCATCTAGCTGGCGATTGCCCTTGGGATAAGCAAGAATTAAAGTAACAATTTATATCTATACGTAGGTAGTATATATCTACAGAGTGTAACAAATCATCTTGTATAGATTTAAAGGTCGATAATGGTGATGATGATTGTTGGGTTTGTATTGGAGTGTATTGGGTTAGTATACTAAGTCAACGTCAACGACTGCTATCGAACGATAACAACGGGGACCGACTTTTTAACGTGATAGATAGATATATAGAAAGATAGATACAAACACTTTATTGTACACAAATACAGGAAAAGTAAAAACTACAGGAATAGTAGCACGATGTGTATACGGCCTTATCGCTTACAGCGATCTCTCCCGGGCAACCTCTGAAGTTAATTGGACATTAAAGAGATTAGCGACAGTGTAGTGTGAAGATATGAAAACGGTTACTATTACTTAATACACCGTAAAGTTAGTAAAATAAAAGTAATATGATATACATAATTAATTGAAATAATACGTTATCTTGGAGCATCTTTGACGGAGCTAGATTGTGTGAGTTTGAGCTGAAATGTTTAGGACCATGGTGCCGGTCCCACATCCCACAACCTTGAGGATCTGATGATGACCAGGTGAGAGTAAGGAGATCTTAACCATGTTAAGTAGGGGGTTTCTTAATTTTTAATTTAGATTTTACTGCACCGATTTTGTAAATATATGGCCTGATTGTTCTTTACTGTACCTAAACATTCCAAGGGTATGTTTTGAAGTCATAAAAAGTAAATAGCTCGAACATTAACTTTACAGTTATAGCTCCGTACGTGTAATTTAGGAACCTAAGTATTTATGTACGTATGTAAAAATAAGTAAGATCGTAACTATGAAAATAAATAAGGTCGTAAAGTACAAATTACAATAATAACAAACCAATAAATTATTACTAAACGACCGAACAGCAAAACAGCATTAGCTTTTTGAAATAGAAAGAAAGAAAGAAAGAAAGAAAGAAAGAAAGAAAGAAAACTATTTATTTAACATAAATAGTTTATCGTCCGGTTACGTTAATTGGAATTTTATGAGTTTCGGTTGTAATTAGATATGTAATTTACCTACAGTAGTACAGTACAGTAGTATAGTAGTTTATTTATTTATTTTCTATTAGGGAAATTAACAGACAAATACATAACAACAATAGACTTAGAATACATAGATAAAAATATGCTAATAATAAATTTTCACTTATAAATATAGTACTTAAAAAGAAGTAATTATTACTCACTTATATAATAAAAATATATAAATGAGAAGATTACAGATACAGGCCGGTTGTAAAATAAATAAAGATAACAATATTAAGAATATAAAAGAGACATATAAAAAAAAAGAATTCAACATTTATGTGACAGAGAGTGTGGGAAACTAGTCGTCCTTAAAATAGTTCTGTGTCAGGATTCGTCTAACTGTAGTGGTGCTGGTGCAGAACAAGTCCAGGTTGTGTGCGATACACAACTTATTAAAGTTGATGCAACTGCGGGGCAAGAACGCATTTCGTCTATAGTTGGTATTGGCAGTTGGTACCTCCAATACAGGACGCTGTCTAAGGCCAAGTTGATTTGTGCGAAGGTTAAGTTTTGTGAGCAGTTCGGGACTATCGACTGTCCCATTAGCGATGTTCATTAAATAACAAATATCACTAATGTTTCGTCTAGCATCTAGTGGCAGAAAGTGGTAACGCTTACAGCGATGCTGGTAATCAGATGATTTTTGATAGTAGTAGTAGTATTGTACTTCACTATTTCCTTTTCTATCTTTTGTTTGTTGTTTTCTATTTGTATAATAAAGTGTATTTTACTTACTTAGTATTTTATCTTCCTCAAGTTTAACACTTTAATGACTGTCTGACCAAGTTCTGAGACAAACATTTAATTTGCCTTAAGCAAATAACTTTTTTTTACCTTACACATTGTATAATCATCAGAAATAAACAATTATAAATCTATAATAATACTAAAGCTAAAACTAAACTTAGACTAAGAAGAATAAAACTAAAGATAAATATCATCAGAAAAATAATAATATACATAACATTTATTATAATGTGTGATGCTGCGGAGGTACCACAACCCTGACTTCAAGATAAGGTATAAGAAAAAATATTTTTTTTTAATGTATAACTAAACTCGCATTTGACCTCGATCTCGCCTGATGGTAAGCGACGATGAGGTCGACGATGGAGCACGCGGGTCCAGTAAATGCCTATTCACTCTGGCCTTGAAGATCCCAAGGTTGTAGGTTTCGGGAAATACAGACGCCGGCAGGCTGTTCCATTCCTTAGCCGTTCGCATAATGAATGAAGAAGCAAATCGCTTCGTACGAGCAGATGGGATATCAACAACATAAGGATGGAACCCCTCCCCGCGCCTGGTAGTCCGAAGGCGGAATGGAGATGCTGGAATTAGGTCGTGCAATTCCGATGCGCACTCTCCGAAATGTATCCTATAAAATACCGATAGACAGGCAACCTTGCGCCGATGTTCCAGACTTATTTATTACTAATACAGGAATTACATAAATGAAATGCAACAATTTTGTCGTACTTATCGCTTATAGAGATCACTTCCAGACAACCAAAGAACAGAGGATACAGTAATAGATAAGGCTTTCAGTTTTGTTTGTTGAACTTAACTACCAATACAGGGTGTAACAAAAACCCATTGTAAGCCGAAACGGGGTGTTCAGTAAATTGTTTCTCCGAAAGTGAAAATGTCGCAGAACATGTATAATTATCGATACTGAACCCTGTTTCAGCTTACAAGAGTATTTATGTTACACGGAGAAAAATGCTTTCACACGCATTTCAACTCCGTTGAAGTAGATCGCTTTTTACCAATAAAGTACATTATCAAGTAGAAAAGTTCAATTCTTCTTCTTTCGTGTTGATGATCCGAACTAAATTTTTCCCGACCGGAAGGCAGCCACATCGATAGCCCTCTGGTTGGCCTCGAAAAGGTCCTCCCGCGTGCAGGTGGTCGGACACGCGGGACAGCAGAGCCAGTGCTCCATGGTTTGAGGGGAGATACCACACTCACACTTTACTTGATCGCTGGAAAACCGCCAATTGTGAAGATTATCTCCGCAATAAAGTTCAATTGGGATCAATAGTATACTTTGTTCAAATAAAAATATTTAAGAAAACTATTATTTACGTTATGATTTATGAAACAATATTTTCTTTACCGAAAATAGTATTTTCTTCAATATAATATTTTTTTAATGAAACCATGTAATTTATTGTTCAAAGGCAATTTACCTTTTTTTTTTCTTTCAATAAACTTATTTTCTAAATTGGAAATGAATTATAAAATCATTTTTTCCATGTTCACATATAGGCAAGTACTTGTAAGTGTATACCTATACTACAAAGGGCTAATCCTGAATTTTGAATATCAAGATATCCAAAGAATTCGATATTCTGTTACGAATTCAGTAGAACTCGAAAAGTGTCTGCACTATTATAGAACAGCTTCATTGTACAAATTACCCGTGTAGATAAATGTTTCATTAAACTATCGCATTTCTAGTTACATTTCCCGAACCGGTAATCAGGCTATTCAAAGGGTCGGTTAACCGTTAAACCGTTCGGCCGTTGATCATCCGCGACCGGTCGACCGGTTAATAATCCGGTTACCGGTTACCGTGTAATTGGTGCCTACAAAATCAGCTACTATTTGTCTAGCGCCATACTGATCACGGATAAATGTGTTCAGCCTCCATAAATAATTATCACAGCTAATAAAGGCTGGTGCACACGATCGAAATAAAGGGCATATCAAAATACAATGTGTAGATAGTTAAAAATTAACTTAAACATGTTATAAACTGAAATGAAGGTTCGTACCTTGATGCATTGAGGTAGTCAAATATCCATAAAATAATAAATGCAAGGTGTTTGCGCCAAAGCTGGTTGTTTTTCAGTCAATGAGTAGTGTATTCTTTAAGGCGGAAACATATTTACGTGTCGTGGCGTGTCGTGACGCGTTCTGTCGTGGCGCCGACTGCTCGCCACCGATTGCGCCAGAGCAATGGTGGGGATTATGTCGCGACACGACATGGTCGTATGTTGTATTTTGCTCGCCCTATACCGCGCGCCACCTGCCGCGGAGTGAGTGAACTGTATGAAAACAAGACTACGATAGTGCGCGGCGGCCATATTGAATGAGAGGATCAAAATCAGCGTCAGTCGTCCATTGAAGGCTCCTGCGTAGACACGCACTCGGTGGCCGCGCAGTACCCGCGCTTTTCCGCATTTTTATGAACACTAATTAATTTATGTGATTTTATGACTATTGTTTGTGATATTTGTGTGTGTGCACCCGCTTACTAACATTTGGATCAGGAACTAACTCATACAATTGCTGTGCATGAATTAAACGCGGCAAGATTCGCTTCAGCTTATAGTGATGATCGCTTAACTCTGCTCTCAAACGCGGCAGCGTTCAGCTGAGTAAAAGTTTTATATTGCTTGTTGGGGGGAAGACACCAGCAAGGCGACAACCTCTGCCTTTCATTTCAATATCTATACCTCACACAAGGCATTCAATTAGGGCCACATAAGTTCACTTCTTTCCTTCTTTTCCAGACAAACATTTTAACTTACTACTACTTGCACTTAGCAATAATGTTTGTATTTTAAAATTATAGTGGAAATTGTTATTCTAAAAACATACGAGTATCAACGGGCTGAAACAGCATGAAAGTGTTAAATCTGATATCCTTCTTCACCTTTGGTACTCGTTTATATACGAGTACCTACCATAAGAGTTAGATGAAGAAGGAAATCAGATTTAACACTTTTCATGCTATTTTCAGATACTCTTATGTTTGTTTGAAATTTCATGTTTCAGGGATAATGTGCAATGTGCACAATAATATGCTATTTTAGAAACTAATTTCAAACCAGGTGCAACCTTCGCCGCAATAATGCCCTATAAACGTTAATAGACGCAGTTAGACCACTCAATCATAGCAGGTAAATCATGTGCCAGGCTATAATACCGACGGAATCAAAATAGAGTAATCTACTGGTCGCGCCGGGAGCGATCGCTTGAGCTATGTTGAAATAACAATTGCTGATATAATTGTTATGACTACATTTTTTGTTTAACATTTTTTTTAACACTTTAGATAACAATCTATAGACGTGGGTGGTGACACTGTCACAACTGTTATGTAGGGAAACAATCAAACGCCAGAGCTCAATTCGGACTGAACACTTTAATAAACGTACGGTAGATTTATATCTACCTACCTTAAAGCTACCTACATACACAACAACAACCAAAGATTTTGTAATTCACCATAAGTAGATTTCTATATAGAGAAGTTTTATATATTATATACACCGCGTCTCTCAGATGTGAACATTTTCCCATACATTAGTCGGGCATTAAAATGTCAAATGTATGGTAATATAATTTAAGTGCATTTGCTATGGCTCGCTGTCAGTACTCACATCATCATTCTAGAGGAGAGGGCGCTTCTAGTCCGATTGCTGTGGTTATATATACAGGATGGGCCAGAATAACCTACGATTTTAAAAACACTATTGCGTTGGAACGGTATGAGAGACTGGTGCGCGGGACGCCAAACGATGTAGGAATCGTCCTAGAGATCGATGACGTGCAAACGGGAACCGTGAGTACAGTGAACTTTTTATAGGTCAAAAGTCAAAATTTTAAGTAAGTAGTCAAAAGTTTACAACGTCATTTTTTTACTCTACCACCGTTTTGTAAGGTGCTATAGCTGAAAGGAAAGAAGCGGCGCAAAAAAACTTTCAGCAGAACATCTATTTAAATAAATATATCTTACAATAATTATGAATACGATATGTGAGTGGAGGGATCCGTAACCTGAAGAGAAAACGGAGCCTGTATGTGGAGGTCATGGAGAGCCGAAGAGATAATGCAGTTTTCGGATGCGTCTCCCGTTTCGTCTACTCTACGTCATTCGCCGTATCACCATTATCTTATCTATTATATTATACATACATAACTCTCACGTCCATAATCCCGAGGGTATAGACAGAGGAACCACCTTCATCATCACTTTTCGCCGTAAGATTTGGGGAGTAAACGTGATGGGTGGCGAGCCTATCGCCGTCTCCTATAGGTGTAGAATAATATCCACTAAGATCCTTAGTCGCCTCGTACGACACCCACGGGAAGAGTTGGGGCGGTGCTATTCTTTATGGCCGGCAAGACACAGCACACGGCACCTACTATATTATTATAATAATATGCCAAATGTATTATGAAAATATGTTTAAATAAAAAGTAAGAAAGTAATTAATTTGATTTGATTGCGATAGGGATTTGACAGTCCGCAATTATTTGCTATTGGGCCATTTCTTGGGATATGTCATCTTACGAGATAGCAATATTAAAACTCATAACATTAAAGAGAGATAGAGCTATATTTGACAGGAGCTATCAGTTCAGTCTTTGCGATTCTAATCGGTGATAGAGGGAGACAATAAGGGCATTTTCAGAGTCGTCGGATTTCGACACGCACGCAGGTTTGCCCCGCATGCGTGAAAATTCAGAATGTCAGTTTGCAAGGTCTCCACGCATCCCACATGCGCACGACTCTGAAAACTCCCTAAAATTACCGGAATCGCATCTGTCCCGTGATATACGACCAATGTGGTTAGTCATTCGTTCGTCACTCAAATTAGTTAAGTCAAGAGCTAAAATCTATTTTCACGTGAACCGTTCCAAATCATAAAGCAGATAAATCATAATGTGCTGACTAGATCTGGCTGTCAGGCTCAAAATTAGCTAATCTGCTGGCTGGGCCACGTCACTGCAAACAGTCGATTAGCTGTTTAGCTTTATTCGTAACTTTAATTAGTATTTCATCACTGACCCATATTCACTTCTGATTGGTGTTGGTATAGTAGGCGACAACCTCGGAATGCGGGTTTCAGTGATGTGACAAATATGTTGCGTATATTTCTATAAAAATATATTTTATTATGATCTATCGCATAGATCTATGATAGAAGGGAATTATGGCGTTATTAGTGTATATTCTATATACCCTGTAACAGTCTTTTACAGTGTTCTATTTGCCGCTCGATTTTGCATAGGATAGAAAAAGTGCCAAAGTTGAGCTTCCATTCTAACGGGTATTTTATTATACCCATACATTGATCTATCATATTATATATTCTATCAAATAGAACATAGAATAGAAGAAGTGAGAACGTTTCCTAAGATCCTCTTGCCTTGTAATTACAGACCAAGTATTCTTACTAAAAAAATATTGCAACTTTCGACATCAAATATCTGGGTTCAGAGATACTTTAGAAGTTTTTGTCAAGATATGTTTTATGTTTCTATTGATGTCCTCTATCGAATGATCGGGCTGGGATCGATCGCCAAGAAACAGTCATTTTTTTCAAAGTACCAGGCTTTATAGTAAAATATTCCACGTCCTTTAATTTAAAAATCTTAACTCTCGTGGGACACCATGTATATTAGGAGGTCTGCGCCCCAACAGTGGGGATTAAAAGGGAGATGTAGATAAGCAAGGCTGATTTAAGCAACTTATTGCTGACGTCATCTTGATTTCATTACTTTCTCGAATCAACACTGCGTAGTTGCGTTTCATGGTAACAGAAAATGGATAAAGGTGACCGCAGCGGAAATCCGAGCGTGTATGTTCCGCGAGGCCCAGCGTAAAACCTCTCGCACACAGGCGCGGTTGCTTTGCAAGGAGCGTACACGGTGCCAAAACACTTGCATCATTAGCAATATACTATTAATGGCACATACGACTGGCATAGTTTTGTCTCACTAAAGTTGTATTTTTAATTAGCCGGAGTAAACTGACGTTTCTCGCCATACTAATGTTACGTCAAACCAAACAATACAAACGTCAGTTTACTCGAGCTAATACAGGTTGTGAATAAAATTAGCCGGACTTTTACCAGGAGTTCCATACATGAATGTGAACAACGTTATCAAAAATAATTGGAAAATTTAGTAAGTACACTATTTTTTCCGGCTTTTCCCACAAATCGGTCACTCTAGATATGGAGAACGGAGAGTCTGAAAAATTTAACTCGCTTATTTTTAATAACTTTTTGGACGAAGTTGCTCTTCTTCTTCTTCTTTGTCCTCGCGCATTCCCGTTATACGGGGTCGGCTTTCTTTATTTTGAGGCGCCACTTGCTTCGGTCGCAAGCATCACCCTCTACAAGGCTCAAGTTCCTTATGTCCCTCTGGACAGTCGTTAGCCATGTATTCAGAGGCCTTCCTCTGCCCCTTTTGGTCGTAGCGATGGAAAGGAATTTTTTCACGACGTGATCGTCTGATCAGTGCACGTGGCCGTACCACCTCAGTCTAGTGTCAGCCATTTTGTCAGCTATTGGTCTAACTTTAAAACTCCCTCTGATATATTCGTTGCGTATTTTGTATCTTAGTGTCACTCCCCCCAGACTTACTTATTTTATTCACGTCTGTATGTAGGAAGCTTAATGCCAAGCAGGTTAACTAATTGGGAGGGGCGGGTCGGATGTGCGAACAAGGCAAATGAAGATTTATCATCTCCCCAGTCCTGGCGACTGGGGGCAGTCGGCCGGCTTACCCGATATCAGTTGCTGCGGACCCCTTAGTTTTCCACTTTTGATTTTGAGGTGTCTTGGGTAATACCACCGATATCGTGGTATTTAAGCTCAAGCATCCATAACTGTATGTATGTATTATTATTCGTATTATTATAGTATAAGTATTATATAAGGTCGGGGAAAAAGTCTTTTCGCATATTGTATGTATAAACTTGTAATAAAATTTCTTTGGCTCTGTATATTAGGCTAGGCTCTGGCTATGTGTATCTCGCTGGTTTTGATGACATTAAAAAGGTTACATTAATTTTAAAAAACTAATTAGTAAAATGTTGTTTCCAGCTATTTTTCATTTGTTTTTCTTTCTGTCAAAAAGAGTGAATCTAATGAAGAAATTCTATACATTTTGAAATTTTATTACAAAAAAGGAAAAAATGCAACTCAAGCCCTGAAATTTTTTTGTGACGTTTATGGACCTAATGCAGTGTCAGTAAGAGTAGCACAAAGTTGGTTTAAGCGTTTTCAATCCGGAAATTTTGATGTCAAAGATGCACCTCGCTCTGGTCGCCCTGTTACAGATAAAATGGACGCCATTTTTGAAAAAGTGAAGCAAAATCGGCATATCAGTAGTTACGACGCAGCTGAAGAACTGGAAATTGACCACAAAACAGTTTTGACCCATTTGAAAAAAGCTGGGTACACATAAAAACTCGATATTTGGGAGCCAAACGAGCTCACTGAAAGAAACCTAATGAACCGTGTACTCATTTGCGATTCTTTATTGATTAACCGTTTTTGAAGAGATTGATAACTGGTGATGAAAAGTGGATCACGTATGACAAGAACGTGCGAAAAAGATCGTGGTCAAAGGTCGGTCAGGCTTGTACGTCAAATTTCTTGTTGTTTTTTTTTTTAATTTGTGATATATGTGTGCAAATAAAGTATAAAAATAAACCGTGTATAATTATTTGTTGTGACTAGTTGTGAATGGTACAAGATGTTGAGTGCATGTGACGCCGTATCATCATCGTATCATATCAGCCGTATACGAGGAATACCAGCATCAAGACACACTGTTAAAGGTTTAATGATGGTGTTGGATATAAATGTAAAATTGTAATAAAATAAATAATAACAGACTGTGCAATTAGGTAGAAACAACTTCGAGAAGGAAGCCGACAGAAGAATTCAGCTGGGTTGGGCAGCATTTCGGAAGTTACGTCACATCTTCTCGTCGCCCATACCTCAATGTCTAAAGACAAGAGTCTTTAAGCAGTGCGTCCTACCAGTAATGACCTACGGAGCCGAAACGTGGACACTGACGGTGCGACTGGTTCACAAATTGAAAGTTGCTCAGCGTGCTATGGAAAGAGCTATGCTCGGAGTATCACTGCTGGATCGAATCCGAAATGAGGAGATCCGGCATAGAACAAAAGTCATCGACATAGCTCATAAGATAAGCAAGCTGAAGTGGCAGTGGGCCGGTCACATCTGTCGCAGAACCGACAACCGCTGGGGTAGACGAGTTCTGGAGTGGAGACCGCGTTTGGGCAAACGTAGTGTGGGACGCCCCCCTGCTAGATGGAGCGACGATCGGGCTCAATGGCGCGCCCTGGGAGAGGCCTATGTCCAGCAGTGGACTAGAGTAGGCTGCTGATGATGATGATGATGAAATAATAAACAACTATTTATATACAATTAATGGTAGGACTTTACCTTCATTTCGCCTTTCGATTATTAAGACTCTCCGGTCAGTCCTTATTTGTGTATTGCAATTTTTAACACTGCGTCTGAAGAGAGCAGTGATATGCTTTTCACGTGTTGGTTTGAATTTTTAATGTACCTAGCTAAATTAAAAAGTTAAAAGAGTAGTAGATGGTAGTAACATATTAATTTAATTAGATCTTTAGCAGTACCTAAGGCAACATTAAAAATAAACATTATAAAATATTTTTTACATTTATAAATTAGAGTAAAGAGAGCTTCAAAGATAAAATCGTAATAAGGAGGCTTTCATTTTATATTCGCGTAAGTACAATCTCGTCTAAGTAGATATACTGGGAAAAATATGTTTCAATAGTCCCATCACCTTTTGTACGCAGTAATCTGTACTTTGACGCGAGCACCGCTTTGAAACGCAATAAAAATCGGCTTAGTAATACACGTATGGGCACTGAATGAGAAGAAATATACCCGCGCGAGCAATTTTTTTACCTCCAAAGACGGTTCTTATATTTCCCATTCGGAGACTTCGCTTGAGGATTTTTTAAAGCTGCCGATAGAAAACATATTTGCTGAGACATTGGGAGTCGCTGGGGTAAACACATTTTGAGTATGTGCTCGTTTTATTTCAACTTTGGGGTAAACACCTTTCAAAGATGAATTTCTCGTTTGACAAACAAAATGAAGTTTTTTAATATTTTCCTTTTGATCGTCTGGGGACGTATGAACGTGATGAAATACGTTATGTGCCTGTGAATTACGTGCTTTATGCATATACCGTGAAAACAATTTGATATCCTTTGTTCTCAAAAAGCGTGGACGAATTTGCTACTGCTTTTGTGTTTTCCATTACGGAGAGCAAACTATTACTTTGTTTTACATTATTCATAAGCACAAAGGAAAACTCTAATATTCATACCTATAATACGATTTGTTCAGTTAATGAATTCTTAGAATTTTCAACTGTAGATATATTATTAGATGGTAGGTATTTACTTACTTATGTGACTTACATATACAATATTAAGGCACAGGTTAAGGCCCACTATCTATCCCAATGACTCCTTCTTCCTTCCTTACTTTTCCACAACTTTGGTTTTTAGTTATATTTTAATATTATGTATATATTTATGTGTGTGTATATGTAGATATTTTATGTATAAGTATATATAAATATATTTATTTGTATGTGTATATTATTGTAAACGGTGCACAACCTACCCTTTTCCACCAAAATTACTCCACCAGAAGGTTGCCTGGAAGAGATCGCTTTAGATTGTATTAATCGTTTTGTACGCATTGTATCATACTAATTTTGTGCAATAAAGAGTATTCATTCAATCATTCATTCAATATTTTTATTTCATCATAATATACTGATGTGTCATACGCAGAACGTCTAACACGCAAAATGTTTTGGTCATTTTACGCTGAATGTCCAATAAGCAAAATGTCGACAACAAATGAATACCTATATAGGTAACATAACTTCTGAAAATGTAGAACTACTTAATAATTACATGGCAGAGGGATTTGTCGAGAAAGTGTGGTACAAAATATTATATGTCATCATAAATGTATTTTGGTATTATACTCGTATGACCAAATATTTATTGGCTTCTCTTATTCCTCATTGCTTAGGGTCGTAATCATTCTAAGGAATTAATCACATAGAACGACTCTTTTGGCAGAATTAATGGGGTGGTTTGCCATTGCCTTCCCCATTTCACACACTGATTATCTCAGTGTGCAGGTTTACGCACGATGTTTTCCTTCATCGTCAGAGCAGTCGGTAAATGTACGTAAGTCTTTCGAAAAAACCGAAAACTCATTGGTACATGACATGGGAGTCCGTCGTCCTAGCCACGACGCCACCGACGCTCTCAAATATTTATATTTATATACCATAGATAATAGTACATTGCTACACTCTTGCCTCTATATATGCTTATAGACAATTAGTGTGATGTAATGTGACAATAACTCATTCTGTCGTGAGGATGGCACCCTCGATTGCCTTTGTCAAAGTGTAAGAAACAGCTCATCGCTGGACATGGCAAGACATATGAGGAAAGGACGTGCCTCCAGCCCGGTCATCACTCAAGACACTGCAACTTCCGAACGGATATTATCCCCTGGCCGGCTATGTATAAATGTCGCTGTATGCAACGAGTTCTTAAAATATATGGAGAGGTAACATCATCATACAGAAAAGAAATGACAAAGTGTCCACAAAAAATATATCATGATGTTCATAAATTTCACGGCTGTTAATTGACAGCGCTTCACGAGCTGTCATTAAGCTATACGATGACATTTTTTGGCAACAATTGCAGTGTATTCATTGATTCATTTAAGCCACAAATATGTATTGTGCGAATGTGTAGATTGTTTAACGAAATCTCTTCGAACAGCAACAATAAGCCATCGATAGACTTATTTGATCCTAGGCCATTAGTTTTTAAAAGACGGGTTGAGGATTGAGCTATCCACGCACCTACTTTATAGTCTTTACTGTATTATTTTTATTTTTCAAATAGGTATAAGTTTTTTAGTCACTATATTCAATAGTATTTTTTCCCAACTCAATTTTGTACAACAATCTATATCTATCAATTTTCTACTTCCTAACCATGTTTACACGTTAAGGGTTACGACCTAGCTCATAACTTTATATTGATTTTTCTGTAATTTCTATGATTGTAATCTGTTGTGTTTACCTAATAAATAAATTAAATTAAATTAAAATTGTGAATTTGTGATAAATTACATAGAGCGGGCGGAGGACGGAAATAAAAAAAATATCGTTTATTTGCGTTGAATATCGGTAACAAATGTTCGTATAAGATAACAAGTACTTGTATTAACAACTACAAAACTTACAAATAACATTTAATACTCGTGGTAAATATGTATGACATATTCATGTTAATTCTACATTATTAGTCTTAAAGTTAACCGCGTTCTGTAGGTATATGAATAAATAATGTATTTTAATTTATTTGTACTCGTTTTATATAAAATATTCGTTGAAATTACAATTTTATTGTGGAGGAGAGACTAATGCATGAATTGTATATATTTGGATAGATACATATTATTTTAAACATGATCAAATTATGTTAATTCTATATTACTTTTTTTTTTTTTTTTACTTTGGCACACTTATTGATTACGTCAAGGTTATATATAGGTAGTTATTATTTGCATGTACCGACAATTGGGTAAAATGTCAGTTAATAAATCGGCTGTCTACAATACGGTAATTTGATTGCTCGCTCCCGAATTCCCTGAAATAGTTAGGGATATTGCAGTATACAAGTCATATATAAACGAGGAAATCTTTAATTGGCCTTCTTTAAGTTTAATTACATATGTAATTTTATAATTGTTAATGCTGTAGATTTTAAAATAAAAAAAATAAAAAAGTTACTTCTATTCAACTAAAATATGCATGCAAATATTAGTAAGCGGAGTGAGTAACTACGCTGCTTGCCATTTTTATGCTTCCATGGAACCATAGTTCCATTGTATGAGCTCGTTGGCTCTATGATTAGAACTTCACGGATGTCAGTGAACTAAATGATGTAGAGTTAGAAGTTTTCATTGTTTTTCTCATATAGGTATCCCTTCGCGATACTTGCCTTCACCATTACATCATCATCATCATCATCATCATAGGCCTGTTACGTCTATTGCAGACGATTTAAGTAGCGTCGCGAAGGCATCTCTTTTCGTGGCTAAATAAACCTATTCGGGAACGGCATACACGCCCGCACGCGCGGCAAGCGAGTGGTGCATCGGGTAGATGAGTGAACACTCGGTGTCTGTTTGCTCTCCTGGCCGCCAGTATTTCGAACCACTTTGCATCGTGTTCCGGACATCCCTCCCGAAGACGTTTCCTCCATGCATCTCTGTCATACGCGAGCTGCTGCCAATCATCGTGACTGATTGCGAATGCAGTCATGTCACGCTTAGCGCAGTCTTTGAAACGCAGCAGGGGTCTACCGACATTACGCTTTGCATGCGCCACTGCACCGAGCAAGACGCCGCGCGGCAAACGAGAGTGGTCCATGCGATGCACATGCCCCAGCCACCGCAAGCGTCTCATTACAATAGCTAGTAAAATACCTTTATATCCGGTACGTAGGAAACCTAAGTAATTAGTATATAATACGATATAGAATCATGATCAATTTATTTCGTAATTTTCATTCGAAATAATAGATTTGGATATCTACTGATCCTTGCCTCTGCCACACACTCTAAAATACCTATTTTGAAAATTCCTAAAAAATGTTGATTATTATAATTATTCAAATATACCTACCTTATGTACCAACGTCTCTAAAAGACAGATTTAATATTTTTTTATTAAATATGTTGTATTTTTCACATATTTGGGTCTTCCCCGTTTGCGAGATCCTCCTGTTAGTTGCCAGTTCAAGGAGGCGTAGGCGATACTATTTGGGCGACGTAAGGTGTGCCCTATCCACAACCATTTCCTACGGCGGATCTGTTCAGATAAGGGTTTTTCACGCGCCATAGCCCACAGGTTAGAGATTGTTTGTGGCCAAAATATCCTGAACATGTAACGCAGGCACTTGTTAACAAACACTTGCAGCTTGCTTTCCAATTCCATGGTGTACTTCCAGGTCTCACAGCCATAGAGTAGAACGCTTTTTATAATAAGCACATTTATTGTTAGAGCTAACCTACAAACCTCAATGAGGCAACATTTATTTTATTCCTATTCCCAACACAAAATAAAAGTCTTACGCGAAGCGAAAAGAGCTAGAACCACGGTTCATTAAGGACAGTTATTTTTCATACAGAAACATTTTAGGTAGGAATAAAAATATTCTCTAGACATTTTTTACATCAATTCAAATTACTGGTGTGACCTGGTGAAAACTGAGAGAGAAAGATTTGGCCTCAATAGGCTGCAAAATGGACGGCTCAATATCCCTCATGTGATAACATGAAACACTTACTGTTATTTGATAGCTTAGCTCTTAAAGCGAGGACTTACTCTAATAATAATTGAGCTTTGCATCCCTTCCCTTTTAGTGACCCTAACGAGGCTGACCTGGTCACTTCGCTGTGTACCAAAGCCTCTAAAATACGGAAAAATAATAATTACATGAACTTTTCTAAAATCTTACAAATAATTTGACGCAATTTGGGACTTATTGAACTACTTAACGTTAACTTGAGAGCTTTTAAGCAGGAGCTTAATAATGAAAGTAGGATTTGAGGGAAGTAAATATAAATCTCTCAAAATCTAAAATATGTTCAAACTTTCATTTCTTTTTTGATGTAAGTATTTATGTACCAGTACCTAGATATTTTACGCAGCTTACTTAAAATGGAAGCTGTACATAATGTAAACACGAAAAATACAGAATGTAACAAAATTGTCAATTGATTACTTGCAAGGCGAAAAGTACCTACTTGCTTGCTTGCTTATCGTATGGTTAGTGGCCAACCTATTTGACAGAGTTGTTCAGGCCGCCTGTTGTCATCTGACATGGCTTAACGACTGCTGTCTAACGACAACAACCGGGACCGACTGCTTAACGTGCTTTCCGAGGCACAGAGGAGAGATGAAATATGCCACTAGCGGTCACCCATCTAGGTACCGACCGCGCCAACGTCGCTTAACCTGCACGATCACTTTCGGACCGTGCTCGCAACTAGGCTACGAGCTCCACAATACCTACTTATCTGACAGTTATTTCAATAAAATATCGTTTTTCCATTTATTTTTTATCTGTTTATTTATAAAAAAGCAAAAAAACGTTGTTATTAAATTTTTAAACCGATTCTATACTATATAGCCTATACTTATAATTAAGCGAGAAGTATTTATTACTGTGTTACAATATTCTTGATCTTGTAAATAATAATATGTTTAGAAGGTAATAATTATAATAACAATAATTTACCACAGACATGATAAATGAACAACATATCTAAGAAAACAAAAAACAAATTACTGCAAGTCCAAGGAGATCATTACAAGCGGAGGGGAGGCGCAGACATGACTGTACAGGGTTCATATCCGGACACGGAAGTAGCCTGGCTGAATGATGGAACATTTTTAGCACACTTCCTGTTTGTTCACCTTGTAGTGAGAAGGGAAACGATGATTCGTGACTTCTTCGTTCGCCGAGGGAGGAAATGTACATGGGGAAACCACTAGATGCTATAAGTGAAAATATTAACAGAATACATAAATTACTCATTTATATCGATACATATGCAATTTCATAAAAAAATAAAATTTAAACATATCGTTTATCGTTTAGTCGTGAAAGTGGTAGCTAATAGGAACACTGAGAATGTTAAAAACCTCGTTATATTCTTATTAATTTGCATTCCATACAATATTTTTATAAATATAAATTTATTTGGTCACTATTAAAATACCCTTAAATACCGTTGTAATATGATCACATACAAAAATATAAAACTCATTTCAATACTATAAATCATGAAGGGAGAAATGAAGAAGCACATCCGCATGAAGGAACGAACGCGAGCCTTGGATACTATTTTTTCTTGCATCCAAGCGCATTCGCCTCTAGACGATACTATTTTTTAATTCATCCGAGCTGAAAGTGTTTTATTGAAATTGGCAGCTTTCACGTTTTCAAATACGATCGTTAAAATGCAAAAGCAGTACAAAAGTATGCACTCTATATTTTTAAAGAACAAAATAATAGACACTTCGACATGAATTTTACTTTAAAATGCCATACGTTGGAATCCTTTAAAATAGAGCAGCAATATTGTACGATAACACTCAGAGCCTTGGAGGAAACAGGCCCGCAATCCCCGGATGAAGCGATTATCATACGTTTTTTACAGGGGAACCGGTGACTGGCTTTATTGTGGGTGATTGATGGGTCAGTCGTGGCAAATCGGGAGGCAAAGTGCATTTGTACAAATGATGTACTTTTATGCAAATTTAAATCATGTTCAAGTTCATACTGTTAGTGTTAATTGTGTGTGTAGACGTCATTGACAGATTACTCATACTCATACAATGCCAATGTCAAATAAAAATAAGAATAAGAATAGTTTATTTGTGCGGTAAGATTACAATGGAGTAGGAACTTAAGCATATGTCACATTAAACTTAATAAAATTAATGAGCAACCAGTTATCCTACTATAAGCGCTGACCTCCGAACTAGGAAGTTCCTGTATCTCGGAGGACAGATATCTTCTTCTTCTTCTTACTTCTTCTTAAATACTTAGGTATTTAGTTATGATTATCTAATTTGATTTGGGTTGTTATTCTGGTATAAATATTTGTCAGTGTGTATTCGTTAGTGACAAAATTACCATGCACTGGAGTTTAAAATTTACTTGATTCTATCTCCATCCCGGCACGCGACTTTTTACCTTCATTCTCAGCCCGTATTGAGTTCTCGCAGTCCTTACATAGTACGTGTGAAAGTTCCATTAGTCGGTTCCATATTCTCATACCACTCGATAATTATAGCCGCATGCCTTAAATTGTCGAAGGCTATATGACACCGGTAGATACATAAACGGCTCTATTGAAAACTTCCCTTACATATTGTGAACTGGCGTAGAGCCAGGAGATTATCCCTGGCCCGGCTGCAATATTTGTGTCTCACGTACGGGGTACTATTCAGGGGGGATCGAAAAACTTTTCTAATATTCTGGTCGCTGCGAAAATAGTTGGAGATTGCGATTTGCCTGCTGATCAACGTGCTTTCAATTTCTCCACATAAGTTTGATGCGAACTGTGTTCCTAGCAACATCAAGATATAATCTGAATAATTAATTGGTGATTGATGTATAAATAATAGTCATGAAGGAAATCATTACGCCTTTGTACTAGTTTTAATATGCTTCTAATTTTTGTGTATTTTATATTAGTACAATAAAGAGATTAAACAAACAAATAAATGATCTATCTACATTAAAAAAACTTATTGCTACAGGGTTCCACAGCAGAATAAAGTTTGATATGTTTTTCACTGTACAAAAAATAAATTTAATAGATTTATGCCCGGACTACACGACGACGGTTCCTAGGCCGGTTCCAGTATCTGGTGCTACATATAAACTCAAAAAAAGTGTGCTGTCGACTACACGTACAACGGTTCCACTTCGAACCGGCCTGCTCGGTTCCTGAACCGAGTGGGCGGGGTTTGAGCGCAACGCATGAGTTTGATTGAATGCAGTCGACTACACGGCTGGTACCGGTACCTGAACCGAACCGATGCTGGAACCGTCGTCGTGTAGTCCGAGCCTTATGTGTAGTTACTTACAAGAAAGTTATCGATAACAACCTCGATCCCATCTCTATCTTCTATCGTGATGACGTGGCATATATATAAACCGTATTGTTAATGATGTCGAAGAGGCGTAGTGTAGTACTGGAGTATCTCGCTATCCTTACGACTTTACCACCAACTTTAAACGTGATGATAATTTCTACTTTCTACTCGTATGTATCCCATGTGGAGTTAGGCGCAGCTGATTCCACTCTCCACGCCTCCCTATCTTGTGCAGACTCTTTCACACCTTTACCCACATTCTTTTTTTTTTTTTTTTTTGTTTTTCGTACTGATAATTGCTGTTGGTCCTAATGACCTTTACAGCTTCACCGGGTTTTTTGGGGCGAGCGCTAAATGCGCTCCAGCCTAGAGGAGGACTTCAAAACTACTATAAGAAGCGACTGCCTAAGGGCACCCAGGTGGGTACGGACCTCGGCTTAGGACGTCGCTGGGGACGGAGGGGTCGGGGAGAAGCGGCCTGGAATACGCCGATAGCGCGTGAAAGCGCCAGAAGCGGGTCGCCGCCCGCGCCGGCGCGGGCGGTGTACCCACATTCACCAGTGCCCTACACTCTTTAGTTTAGCTATTACTGATCTCATCCAGCTGTGCACTGGCCTCCTACCGCAGGGTTGCTATTCAAAAGCAACTTGAGCTGTATTGCTGTCCTGCCTTCTCATTGTGTAGCCAATCAGTCGCTATCGTAGCGATCTCTTTTTGCACTGGGACTTGGTGGCATTTATTCCAAAGATCTAGTTAGTTATATAGTATTCGACCGTAGAATTGATCTGAGGTATTTGCTGATGGTGACCTGTAGTTTATTGACTATATCGCCTTTGTGATTCTCCAAAAGCATCCATACAATAGGACTGGCTTGACAACTAATTTCGAAAATTGAGAACTTTAGGCGTCACGATAGAATATTGGACTTTCAAACAGGTGTTAGCTGGACAAATGCTGCCTTTGCTTTCTTGATGCGGTTATTAATGAAAGCATCAGCACCACCGTTGTCGGTAAATTTGCATCCGAGATAGCTGAAAGAGTTCTGCAAAAGTTGAAGATTTTCTGTTTTGTTTGAAGAGTGTTAGAAGTAATCGATCTCATTATTTATCATTAATCGATAATATCGTTTGGGTTCAAAGGTCAATTTATCTAAATGTCCAGTCCCAAAACTTGTTAGTGTCTGGAACTCACGATTTTGTTAACACTGAATTATATCCTCAACAATCGTATTAGAAAATATTGTAGTCAGATAAGACAAAGTACTATATACAGCACGTGTGGAAGCTAACACCTTCTAGCTAGACTAGACGAGGGTAACTCTCGTTTGGACGTAACAGTGACCAATGGTAAAAAAAGTTTCGTTATCTGAAATTCTACTTCTACTTCTTGTCGTATGCTTGTGGTAACCTATTGTAAGTAAGTAAGTAATACGTTTATTTTACACACAGCAATGACCGAAACAGTTAAAATTATGATAAAATAATTATGTAGTCAAAGGTAAACATATTGAAATCATGTCTGATGGTCTGCTGTTATTGTGAAAAGGGCCTCAACTCAGCTTATTGCTGCAGACAAGAATGCCTCCAGCGCTGGTATTCTGTTGAACCATGACCGATGGCTGGCCAAAACCTGTCAGAAATGTTCAGGTTTTTTTGTCGGAGATAGATAGATAGATTAATACTTTATTGCACACAAGAAATTTACTTAGGAAAGGAAACAGAATAAGTGTACAAAGGCGGCCGTATCGCTCGGTGCGATTTCTTCCAGGCAACCTAGGCGATAGAATAATTATTCATAGGTTACCGGCAATATAGTACAGAAAAGTGAAATATGAAATATTTATTAGTTTATATACTTTTAATACATAAGTAAATGGCTACTTGAAAATTCTTTCTATAGCGTTAAGGAGTATAATGACCATTCACGTTAGTATTAAAATTAGCTTTATTTTAATTTATATTTTATATTTTTTGTACGCCTTTTAACAGGCTGAATACTTTGACATTAATCTATTTTTAAGAGCTTTTACAATGTATTCTGACAAATATAGTATTTTGATTTGATTTGATTTTGACTCAGTCAGTCAGAGTTGTAAGTATCTGGGATGGCCAACTGAAATTAAGAACTTACTTATTTAAAACCCATATAATTTTGTGTCATTTGTTAAGTGTCTTACTTACGAGTACAAGTAGGTAAGACACCGGATCGAATACCCAGAATAGAACGTGAGACAACTACGAATGTGTGGACCTCTATTGATTTATTGATTCATGTTGCGATTGTAGTCAATTGTAGTCAATTGTAGTCAATTGTGCAGAGGAGAAAAGTAGACAAACACACTCTGTGAGAGAAAAGTGTTTCGAAATACATTGTGGACAAATTGAGAGACACCCGGTCAAAATGCCCCGGGTGGAACGTGAGACAACTACGTCATGCGATATGCGTCGACGACTATTGATCTATTGAATCATGCCGCGATTGTGTTGTCGTGTACGTCGTGTCGCTCGTTTGTACGAATTGTCCGCTGAGGTCACAACGACTTGTTTGAAGTTTGGAGTAGAAGTATTTTTTTGGTTTTTCGTCGTTTTACGCATCGGGCAAATATAATACCATTTTACATTTAGCATTTTGAGCGTCGGTGGCCTAGTGGCTAGGACGCCGAACTCCCATGCCGGAGGTCCGGGTTCGAAATCCCAGTTTTTCGATGACTTACGTACATTTACCGACTGCTCTAACGGTGAAGGAAAACATCGTGAGGTAACTTCATGTCTGAGGGAATGAAACATTTCCGAAGGTGTGTGAAATCCACCAATCAGCATTGGGCCCGCTCGGTGGATCATGGCCCGTACCCCCTTGTGCAAGAGGAGGAGAAGGCCTATGCTCCAACAGTGGGGACATTAATAGGCTGATGATGATGATGAAATATAATACCACAGGATGGCTAATATAGGACGTCTTGTACTTATTAAAAGGAAATGAGGTTTTATTTTGTTCTGTAAAATTATTATTTGTTTTATTGTGCTGTGATCTAGTTATAGAGAACCTAAAGTTAAGAGTGGCTTGGGTAGATTTAGTAGGTTTTCTATTCAGAGAAAACAATGAACCTGTAAAAATACATCACAGAAAAAGAAATAATATGATAACAAATCCCACTGTGCAATTCCAAAAATAAACCTTCAACAGAAGTCTTAAATAGGTACAACCTACATAAAAGCGCCTACAGTTTTATTGTTTGCTATTCATACTGCGCAAAAAAACTAAAATCGCCCGGTTGCATTCCAAATTAACCGCCCCGACCTTTCGAGAGCGAATTCAAATTTTTCAGTGGACACAGTAAAAATGTTCGTGAACCGACTAACCTCTTTGCGGCGCAAAACGGGACGTCGCGTTTATTGGCACAATGGAATTAGCATAGTAATGAAAAATATTGGTGGCCTCTACGCCGCCCGCGCCGCTTGCCTTTATAGGGTTGGAAAGGCTGCTGCGTGCGGAGTTGCGGACATAGTTCCTGGTAGGTTTAAGGATTATTTATTATAGAATTAGGTGCGGCCTTTTCCGGGGTTAGTAAAGTAGCCTTTGTTCAGCGGTGGGACAGTCTATATATAGGCTCTCAATATAGAAGTAGTAAGCCAAGGTAATCTATTTTTTAAACAGAAACACCCACTCCAAAGAATTCCGATTTAATTGTTTTTTGATTTAGTATACATATAGTAAGTATATACCTACATTTATATTTTATTAGATCGTAAATGCGGAGTTAATTGAATCAACTTTTTTCCAAGGCTCTTTTAAAAGGTTGATTGAGATTACTCAAAAGTGATTTTTGTCAAAATATTTACTGTGTTGTCAACTTTTAGTATTCTTAAACATTTACAAGTTTGGGGAAGGTAGTAAAAACCCCTAGTAAACCACCTCATTCAATCTGCCAAAAAACTCGTTCTGTATTTTTTTATTCCATAGAATGATCGCGACCCTCATCAATGATAAATACGACTAAACAGACTTACGACTGTAAGTAAAGCGCGGATTTTTAGTACTTTCTACAAGAATATCCGCATCTTAAGAATGCGGATGAGTCATTCATTATTTTGTCACAACCCTACTTGGCTACTGCGCCCAATTTATCTGCGGTCTGAAATGAAAGAGAATTAACTACAGCACAGCGTTTATTTACAGCAGTAAATTAGTTAATTAAGCGATGCTATCGCTTCAAGCGGTCAATTTGACTATTGAAGAAATATAAATAAATTTATAGTGTAAATGGAATCACAACAGCATCTAATTATACGGATCAATCCTGAACAAATTATACATAATCTTTAGTGGTAAGTATTACCTAGGTACCTATTTGTTATTTTGTATTTAACGAGATGGGAAAATAAACATTTACATTCAGATTATGATTCAAGTCACCAATCCGGAGCGAATTTTACTTTTATATTTAGAGGTACCTACAAATCATTTCGTATTTAACGAGTCATAGAAAGGAAAAATAAACATTCAGATTATGATTTCGTTCTATTCATTTACAATGGACTAGACTAGTATTTTGTAGAGTAGAACTTCTTAATGCTGCCGGACCAGAAAACAGTTACTAAAATAAAGCTTCAATTTGCAGGTGAACGTTCGCTCCATTTTACGAGTAAATTCGTACTCCGAGACGACACAATTACGATGTATAATTTTATAAGAATGTATGTTTTATAGTTTTAGACTGAAGACAAGACATTTTCTCTAAAGTACATTGGGCCTAAGTCTTTGTCTGCATTAAGCTTTGCCGTCAGTGTCCACTAGAGTTTGATCGAGTATCGTAGTTTTAGTTGAAGCCGAATGCATAGTTTTTAACCCTCGATCAAAAGGTGTCATAATTTGAGGTGTATGTTTGTTTGTCTCTGGTATCAAAAACCAGTTATCCGACTTTGATGCCAATTATTTTATTTAACAGGTTTCAATGATGATGAAATTAGATTATCGTTATATAGCTCGTGTTTTTAGCATTAAACCATTGTCAATATTAAATAATTCGTTCAATCTCTCTTTCCTTTGTCTATCCCTCAAATGATAGCTAAAATTTTATTTTTTTATCGAACTGACTAATGTTGTAGGTCCTAATGACCTTTACAGTTTCATCGTGGCTTTGGGGGCGAGCGCTAAGTGCGCTCCGGCCTGGAGGAGGACTTAAAAACTACTATAAGAAGCGACTGCCTAAGGGCATCCAGGTGGGCACGGACCTCGGCTTTGGACGTCGCTGGGGAGGGAGGGATCGGGGAGAGGACAGCTAAAAGAAAATCTATCTCGAATTTGTAGTCTCTTACCGCAAGATGAAACCGAAACCGAAAGTCAGTGGGTCTCTAGCACCCAGTTCGGCCGTAACGAAGAGCACTGTGATCGGCAAAGCCTTGTAATCCCCTTGAACAAATGTTTGTGGAACAGCTCTATTGGCTGCTTCCGAATGATTTTGTTATACGTCTGTAGATTTCGTCAGGCAACCAGAGTTGTACAAAGCACCTTTAAAGTTACAAAATTTTCTCGCTCAGCGGGCTTTAACAGCAGATTCATTAATCGACTACCATTAAAAAGTCAATAGTGTATTAACGAACCGACAGGACCACAATCTCACTCACCTGATGGTAAGTGAAAAGTGCTTGCACCCAGTAAATGCCTATTCACTCTCACCTTGAAGATCCTAAGGTTGTATCTTTCGGGAAATATAGACAGGTTGTTCCATTCACAATACCTAATGGAATGTAACGTAAGTAGGTACCTAAATAACTTGGTTTATGTCGCTGAAAAAAATTAACAATGGAATGTAACAAACATGGGTTATTTATAATCACTTTTGGAATGTTGAAATAATATTTTATACGGACATTATGTCTAAAATATAAATTATTGCAATATTTACACACATGCCGTTAATGTACCTTCAGTATAATAATTGTAAATTATTCAGCCATGAATAACGTTGGTAGTCTGCCTATACTTTTAGTTTGTGCATGGTTACATTATGCCTATGCAAAAGGTAAGCTTTTCCTTTAATAATATAGTAATATTCTAGATTGGTCAGCAAAATTAGTCGCAGCGAACATAAACATAATATTATTAGAGTTATATTTACAATTTATATACTGCAGGTGTCACGAAAAATAGTAGCATTGAATTCTTTCAAAAGATTTTGTTTCGAGGGTAAATTTTGTATAGACCAATACATTATGTATCATTATTGGCCCGCGTGTTGCAATCACGATATTATTAATAAAAGATAAATATAAAAAAATTAAAATGAAAATCTTTTACCTCTCAAAGTTAGGAATGTAATAATTCTTAAAATTTATCTACCTACCTCTATTTATTGTTTACATCTGTTTCTTATAATACGAAGAAAGTTGATGAATGAAGTTTACGAATGGTGGGCGTAAATTAAGTACACAGGTTGTTCTAAAATAAAATCAATCTCGCATTTTAATTTATAATGTTTTATTATAATCAATTTAATTAATTGTTAATTTAATTTATTATTTGTTTTCTATTCTATGGGACTAGTGCTAAAAATAAAGACATTTTAATTTAATTAAATAATCACATGTGTTTTTACACAACGTTAAAATAAACTCCTGCGAGCCATTCTCGATCTTGTAATGTAGTTATAGGTTAACGCGGTCTTGTAATATACGATCTGTATCTGTACCTTCTAATTATTTTTTTGTACAGCAACCATTCCGGTAGAAAAATATAAAATTTTCGGTGGAAACCCCGTCAATATCACGGAGGTTCCTTTCATGGCCCGGTATCAAGTAACAGACACGATTTGGTGCGGAGCCTCAATAGTCCACAAACGGTTCTTGGTGTCAGCAGCACATTGTCAGTCTGCTAAGTAGGTACTATCGTTCTAAAGTATCAGACCAACTTTCTCCTATATTTTCTCCTATTTGGATATATAGAGTTCAAAGTGGTCTGTTAATTTTTTAAGAAATACAATGTAAACAAAATTATGAAAAAAACGGATTATTTAGGTGTAACTTAGTTCTAACTTTTAAAGGAAAACCAGTGTAATGGTTGGTACTGACAATACTACAAGAGGTGGCCAGTTATATGAAGTAGAAAAAATCTTCCCGCATCCAAATTACAAACATTTAGATTATGACGTCCTCGTTATCAAACTGAAAAAAGAACTGGAATTTAATGATCGAGTACAACCTATCAAAATGGCAGATCCTGATATTGTAATAAAGGATGGTGTGTGTCTAGATACTATGGGATTTGGAATGACAGAGGAAGTAAGTTCATTAATTCTTAAACTTACGCTAATAATATTCATTTTTTAAACAACGAAAAACAAGGTTTGTTTGGAAAGTTGAAAAACGTGCACGCAAGACCCATTCGTGCCTGCCGTAATTGACACTCGACACTTCAGATCTAGAGTATTAAAATCATGAAGATACAAACGCCCGCACTTGGGGGAGGAATACTATTTTTTCTTTCATCCATGATTAAAATAGTTTTATTCCGGATTATTCCGCAAAATTCGTGCCAAAATAATCCATACTCAACCATGAATGACAGATGCAACTCTGTCGAAACGTAGAACAAAGGTACGTTTTGAAAAGAAACCAGAATTAGTAATGCACTCCAAAATAAATACCAAATAATATTTCTAGTACTTAAACTTACGTGCTTACCGAACTTATCAGCGGTTATTTTTTTATTATTATGGGCCACCTGATGGTAAGTGGTCACCGTCGCCCATAGATATCTCACCTCAATGTATTATTATTAGAGGGTTTTCATACGCTGCTAACCTTGAGGAGTAAGATGGATTGCCTCATGTGCCGGAAATTACGTTGGCCCTCTTACCCTTCAAATTGAAACATAGAAATTCTTTACGGCAGAAATAGATAAGAGGGTGGTACCAACCCAGGCGATCCTTCACATCAGGATCTACCACCTGTGTTTATTTAACTTTCAGAGTGAATGGTCAACCCAGCTTCTTAAAGTGGATGTACCTTATTATGCCGATTCGGAGAAATGCAAGCAGAGGACTACTGTTGAAATTACAGAAAGAATGATGTGTGCGGGGGGTGAAGACGGGAAAGACAGTTGCAGTGTAAGTTAGTCTTTATCGAGTGGAAAAAAGTGGTATTGAAATGTACTACTGGGAGAAAAGAGTACATTTTTTTTCAACTTATCCTTACTACAAGTTAGCAGTAACACCTCAGTATAGAGGATATAAGCTTAAAGTGTGAACTTTGTGAACTTCGATAGTGGTAGATTCTGTTGTGCAGGATCGTCTGGGGATGTACCACCTGCTGTAAAGCAGCATTGCTTGCATTTCAGTTTAAGAAGGCCAAAGCACTCCACCTAAGACCTCAAAATTAGCGGCGCATCGAAAATCCTTGGTAATAATACAGTGAGGTGAGATGTCTATTGGTGAAGGCGAAGAAAGAAAACACATTAATTTAATATTGCATTATACAGGAGGACTACTTACATCAAGCCCGCTTCACGCCCCTCCTTATAGGTACGATAAAAAAAGAAGAACTTTTGATTTCAGGGTGACAGTGGCGGTCCTTTGAGGTATAACGATCTACTCGTCGGCATCGTTTCTTTCGGAAAGAGTTGTGGGCTAGAAGGGTTCCCAGGTGTTTATTCTCGAGTTAGTGCCCTGCGCAGTTTTATCGACGATGTAATTAACAATAACTAGTAATAAATTAGTTGTCAGGTACCTAATTGCAGTTAGATTAAACCCATAACCGTTACCAACAGTATAAAATAAGAACATATCTTACCTACTACTATATTCGATCATTATAAGTATATCGAATATAGTAGGTAAGTTATAACTGAATAATATGTCTCTACTTTACCATTTGCCTCAAAAAAAGAAATTGCCCAGTAAGAATCAAAATAACTAATTAAGCAATTACACGAATAGTGCCGGGTGGACACAGTCAGTATAATTCATTGGTCCATTATAAAGGGTGGACCAAAAGTCCGTTAACATTTGAATAGGTCGCTGCGTCGGCGCGGGCGGGGTATTGGCGCGGGGGGTGTTACTACAAGCGAGAGCTACTAATAGGGATTTAGTACCATGGCGTCATTCAGCGGAGCGCAACGCGCATTTTGCGTACGCGAGTACTATCGAAACAACGATTCTACGACCGAAGCTAAACGGAAATTTTGTAATCATTACAATATACGGAACAGAAATCAAGCACCAACAATTCAAACGATTAAAAAATGGGTACAGAAGTTCGAAACAACAGGTTCAACTTTAAGTCAACCACGATCCGGCCGACCTAGGACATCGCGCGATCCAGTAAACATAGAGCGTGTACGAGCGTCTGTTCGAGAACAACCTGGTCTCTCTACTCGAAAGCGGTCTAGTGCTTTAGATGTGCCCAGAACATCTCTAAATCGCATTCTACACAAAGATTTACATTTACATCCTTACAAAATTCAAATTGTACAGGCTTTAAAGCCAAATGACCCTGCTCAGAGACTGCAGTTTGCTAACGAAGTGCTTGAGAGGTTTACGAGCTTCAATAACATCTTTTTCTCAGACGAGGCACACTTCCACCTAAATGGTCATGTCAATCGACAAAATTGCAGATACTGGAGTGACACTAACCCGGACTTGAAGCACCAAAAACCTTTACACTCGCCCAAGGTTACTGTATGGGCCGCATTGTCAGCCAGCGGAATCATTGGTCCATATTTTTATGAAGATCAGAGAAACCGCGCCGTCACCGTTAATACAGAGCGATACATTGTGATGTTACAGAATTTTTTTGCTCCAGCATTACAGGACTTCTCAGGATTTAATCGAAGCTCTTGGTTCCAAGATGGGGCAACATGTCACACCTCCAATGACTCTATAGCAGCACTTCGTGAAATTTTTGGCCAAAAAGTCATATCCAAAAGAGGTGACATTCACTGGCCACCCCGCAGCCCGGATTTAACTCCAATGGACTTTTACCTTTGGGGATATCTCAAAAGTAAAGTTTACATCAGCAACCCAGTGTCTATTGAGGAATTAAAAGAAAATATACGCGAGGAAATGCAGAACATTTCACCAACCACTTGTCGGGCGGTCATGCAAAATTTCCGTTCCCGGTTACAGGTGTGCCAGGATGAACAAGGGTCACATTTGAATGATGTTATTTTTAAAAAGTGAAATCCTAATTTGTCTACTTTATTATTAAATAAACAGTTTTTCACTAAAGTAACATTTGTATTTTTTATAACCATTTTAAATGTTAACGGACTTTTGGTCCACCCTGACCAAAAGTCCGTTAACATTACGGTACTTACAAGTAGGAATAAGAGTGGCACAACAAGAGTCAAAATAACTCATTACAGCAGTAATTACACGACTAGCGCCGGGTGGACACAGCGGTGTGGTGTTTCCAGCCAGAATATTTCATTGGTCCATTGTACTAAACGGTGCTTACAAGTAGGAATAAGAGTGGCACAACAAGAGTCAAAATAACTGATTACAGCAGTAATTACACGACTAGCGCCGGGTGGACACAGCGGTGTGGTGTTTCCAGCCAGTATAATTCATTGGTCCATTGTACTAAACGGTGCTTACAAGTAGGAATAAGAGTGGCACAACAAGAGTCAAAATAACTGATTACAGCAGTAATTACACGACTAGCGCCGGGTGGACACAGCGGTGTGGTGTTTCCAGCCAGAAAATTTCATTGGTCCATTGTACTAAACGGTGCTTACAAGTAGGAATAAGAGTGGCACAACAAGAGTCAAAATAACTGATTACAGCAGTAATTACACGACTAGCGTCGGGTGGACACAGTGGTGTGGTATTCCAGTCACGTCCCGCGAGCGCGGCACGCTTCGTCGCCGACCGTCGGCGTAAATATCCTACGCTGTTGCATGCCACGCTCGGCTAATTTGTTTATGGAACATTTATTTATTTTTAAGTGAATATCAATATTATTTTTATGGAAATAATCTCACTTCATCATTCATTTTTCAGTTAATCCTATAATAGATGTATTACTCTAAAACATTTAGTTGTTGTATAGTCCTCCAACGTTAACTCTACAATGCTCTTTCTCTCTTTCTCTTTTGCTATGTCTCTCTCTATCTTACACAGTTGTAGGTCTATGGTTATGCAGACTTAGTTGTGGAGGACTCTAGTTCTTAGGTATGGTTTTAGCAAAATAGAAACGTCTCCAAAAATTTATATTCATAATACATAATCTTGGAAGAAAATAATAATAAATAAATAATAATGTATGAAAGGTAGTATGAAAAACGAGTCATGACGTTTTCCTTAACATGTGAAATTTACGGGGGATATCCTATAAATTATGGAAACCTCGCAGTACTAAGTTATAAGTCACCAGCGCTGATGCGATCTTCACATTCTCTGCTCACATTTATTTTAGAAACCATAAAAAATCCCGTTATATTTGCTTCCAGTTTTTGTACACCATGAATTCAGGAAAGACTCTCGTACTTCCTAGGTTTTTTCTCATAACCACAAGAGCTTTACCGACTTAGGGCGACTGAGTTAGACTCACGATGAAAGTTTTTCTTTTCTTAATTTTTTCTTCTACTTAATTTAATTGCTTTACTTAAATTATTTATTTCAAAGTTAGGTAAGTACTTTATGCACCTACTCCTTCATGGCCGTTTGTGTACGCAAACTACCCTTGGTACCGAAACAAATTGGTGCACCTTCATTTTTTAATAATATATTTTGAAAAAAACTTGATTAATATTAACTCTTTTATTGTACACACAAATAATATATAAAACAAACTCAGACAAAACTATGTGAAGCACAAAGGGCGTGACTTATCTCTAAGAGAGATCTCTTGCAGCAAACCCCATTAAGTGAAAATTTGATACGAAAAGCAGGCGAAGTGTATATGCTAAATAAATATACCTACTTAATATACTTGATACTTGTTGATAATAATATCTGATGAATTGATGATAATATCTGAATACTTGATACTGAATACTTGATCAAACTCTCCCATGGAATTTTTGGACAGAAATAAGTTCTAGTTACTGCGGCCTTATCCTGGTCATAAAACTCAAAACTACGTTCAAATCGCGACATGTTTAATATCTACCTAAATCACACATCGTTATCGAACTAACAGATTCCTTAGTCCATTGCCCCTATGACATAGAAACAAGTGGTACTTACTACAACATATTTCGTATCCTCTATGACAGCACAATGAATGTGCTCATCAATAATCACCCAGGCACGTCACGTTGTATCCGTACAATTACGTCGATTGCCCATAAATCATTGATATTCGCGGACCGTGGTCGCGTGTACATTACATTATATGGGTACGAGTAGCTCGCTAAATTTCGACTATTCGCCATTATGTTGTTGTGAATTATTTTCATAATATAGGTAGGTTTTTTTCGTGTAGGTAAGTCCACTTTCGTCGCCACTGAGAAATATCTTCCCTTAGAAAGGTCCTGGGAACCGGTAACGGGAGCACAATGAAATGCCTGGCTACTGGAGACCCGTCTATTTGAAGACTGACTTGAATTCATTTAATAACTACCTACAAACTAATACTATAATAATAAAATAATAAACTACCCCATACATAACAGTTTCACGGTTAATTTGTAGTAAATAAACGCCATGTTTTGTTGGTTTCGTGTTTTTTATATTTATACTTACTTAATTGTGAAATAAATCGAATTTTTACTATGAAAGTATAGTAGCAAATACAGCCTTCATAACAATTATTATTGTTCATATACTTGCTAACAAACAGAGGGAAAACGGAATGCCTTTTAACTTAGCTTTTAACTTAGCTTGTTTAAAGCATTTTGCCAATGTTTTTATACCTGCCAGTTATGGACCAGGTATACAAGGAAAGCCTTCAGCATCCTTCGAGTGCAATATAATAATGCCTTTCGTATCTTAATGAAGTTACCAAGATACTGCAGCGCGTCGAGCATGTTCGCGGACGCCAGGGTCCCGGACTATTTCGCGATCATTAGGAGCAGGGTCGCCATGTTCTGGCAGAGGGTATGTGACACAAATAACGAACTTTTGAAAGTTGTCGGTCAGGATATCCATAGAAATAGATTCTATGGACACTGGCTGAAGATGCACCGGACTGCGAATAAAAAGTAGAAAATTCACTTTTATTCACTGTTATTATGTTTAATGTATTTTATTGTATTGTATAGTGTTCATTCACTTCTTTACTTCTTCTTTTAATTTAATTTTGTTTTCTGGTTATTTTCATTTCTTTTCAATTCTTTTTTATTATTTTTATATATATTTTTTATTTTAATTATTTTAATTTTAATTTTAATTATTTAATTTTTTATGTTTTATTCTAATTCTAATTTTAATTATATTTTTGTAAAACTTTGTCACTATGGGTGTATAACCTGACAATAAAGACATTTTATTTATTTATTTATTTAGCAAGCATTTTAAGCGATATTTTTTTCGGTCTTAACAAAAACTACTTTACTAGTGGCCAATCAAATAACTGCCTGCCATTTTATTCAAAAACAGTAAGCAATCATTGGTCATATATCTACACTGAGAAAAGTGAAAACGTGAATTCATCTAAAATAACTCTAAATTAAAATTTTAAGGAAGCCCCGACGTACCATTATGGATATCCCCTTATTTTTCCTGGTCATCATCAAGTCTTCAAGGTTCCAGATGTGGGAAGGTCACCATGGTCATAAACATTTGAGCTCAAACTCGAACCACCTAACTGTTACCGTTCCAGAGATCCCATCATACTCCAACATCCCAAGATACTCCAAGATCTTATAACCACTGATCCAGTTTTCATCTGACATGGCTAAGTACATTCACCCTGCTCCGTTCGTTCCGTTCCGTTGTTAAGTTATGATGCCACAGACAAATACACAAGCAGACAAATAGACAGACAAACGTGTTAACCTTATACCACGCCCTTCCTCGATCGGTCGGGGGTTAAAAAAGATGAAATTACGTAAGGAGCATACCAATATATCACCAAAAAGTATGATGAAACCACTGTAGCTGCTGCTCACGATACAATATGATAATCTATCACTATGTCTTTAGTAGGAAGCATATAAAGTTATTCTAGTATCATATAGAAATCGTAAAACGAGCTCTACAAAAACCTGTCACAGACTCTTACACAATTTTCTCCACTCACCTTTACCTTCACAGAGGTGTAGAGGCAATTTCCAACATGCACAAACTAGAAGCCGTACTTAACTATTTGTCACAAAATATGAAGCTACAAAAATTCATGAAATCGAGGTGGCTTGGAGAAATTTCATGCTATTTATATCTCTACCAGGGAGCCAGCGGAAGGAAGGCCAACCGCCAGCAATTTCAACGCGCGAAATAAATTCAAGCACTCGCCTAGTCGCCTCTGGTGATTTTTAATCCGGGATTTTTCTTTGAATTATGTTAGGAAGCTAGGTGGCAAAGGAACTGTTGAGGAAGTTAAAGGTAGTTTGAGATTGGTCCCGTCTCTATCCCTTGATACGGATGGATTAAAACCTGCGGAATCCTTATTATTATAATATATTTTTTAATTATCGATATTGTCGCGTGTAATTAAAAGAAAATAATAGCATGATTTACCTATAATATTTGACCTTTATCTTGTTATAATATAGGATTTAATTTAGCTTCACTCCTATTATTGTATGTTTGGGTCAAATTGGTAGAGACGATGGTGATTTACTTGCTATAGATATAGGTATAGTTGCTACAATTTCTCGCTTGGTTTTCCATAAATAAAAGCTATAATTCCGTAATACCTTCCCCGTTTTTTTACTTGTACACTGGTTTATAATAATTATAATCCTACTCGACAGTAACTACAAGTTATTTTAATTTCCGTTACATTTTTCCGATGTCAGATCGCATAGGCTGAAAAACCATTTCATTAATTATTATGTAAGTTTATTTAGTAGAGTATTGGTTCCTAAAAATCTTAGAGTTAAAGGTAAATATAATTTATCTACTGATGAATAAGGTACCCTACACTAAATGTAATAATAATACGTAATGTCTACCAAAATTAATGTAATTACTTACAGAGTCAAAATATTAATGAAGTAAAACTATTTTGGCCAGCTATTCATTTCGGCGCGTCGGGTTTTCTCTAACATACCTATATACTCACACAGAGAACTTTCATTACTGCGTAACTTCCCGCTTTAATTTGCCAGTTGGGCGGTTCGATTCACGACTTTCCTTTTGAAAGTAAGGGCAGACATATTTCTCTACTGCTTTTATAATCCTCGCCAGCAACACTAGCCGCTAACGAAGTTAGTTCTGAAGGTAAAGTTTTAATTGCTCTCTGGCAAATCTCAGTTTATCTTTTCGTGGTAGAAACAGCTTTGTTGACTATAAATTCAATTTGAGTAAGGCGGAAAAGATTACGAGTTTATTTATGAGCCGCGAACGGGTTTGAGAAACAAGGCTTGCATACAGCATAGTTCGAATGGCGAATCTTGATATCGTGTCGCACGCTATGTAGATACAAATCGATGTGCTTGTATTGAAAATTTAAAAGTGTCTTACAATGTTGTTGTTATAAACAAATAGAATGTTGTTATATGTATAGTTTTAAACAAATAAATATACACTTTTGGTGAATTCCATAAAGTAATATTTTTTTAAATCCTCTTAGCTACTAATTTTGTTACATTTAGATGTAATAAAATAACCTAAAACCTTAGTATTAATTATTGTCATTAAATTTAGATTTGATGAAAAAATATATGAAATTTTTATATTAAAAAATTAATTTCGGTTAGAGTGAGGTGGAAAAGATTACGAGTTTATTTGACGGGTTAAAAGAAACAACATGGTTCGAATAGCGAATCTTGATATCGTGTTGCACGGTTTGTAGATACAAATCGATGTATGTATATCGTTTGCTTTGTAATTTAATTTTTTAAAGTGTCTTACAATGTTCTCGTTATATTCAATCTTGGAGGATGGTAAAGTGGAAAATTTCGCTTAATAATTTAAGCCCACGACAGGTCCTTAAACAGCGTCTTCGCGTTTTATCACCTGAGAGTCACGTACAAGGGGTCCCGTCGTTACCTCGGTGCGGGCTAATGAATTCCTGCCTTGTTTACAATAAACTAAATAGCTTTTATGAAAGTCATTCATAAAGCTGATGATTATGCGTGGTGTCGCATTCGGAACGTGATGTTTTTAGATTTTCGTCGGCATCAGAAAAAGTAAAACACTGATCTGAAGATTTTCTTAAGTGAATCGTTCTTGTGTATGAAAATATAAACAGGGTTCTCAATTTGATATGGTTTCCTGCATAGATATTTAATTAGTATAATTATAAACCTGCAATTATTGAATTACTACATTATTATTGATTCTTATTACTGGCATAAGATCTGGACTTGTGCGCCAGTAAAGGATAGGTCGTACGTACTTTACGTACGTACCTTTACTATAATATTATAGTTCTGAAGTAGTACACACTTGCAGTCAAAAACCTAAGGAATTAGCAGAGTTATTACCTTTTACGGAATTATTATTGCGAGGAGCAGTAAAAATAACCGAGCTAGTTAAAATAGATTGAAAATACTGCTTGCAATTCCTTTAATTATACGATGTTATTATCGTACGAGCAGGTGAATAATAAACCAAATTCATAACCTCAGTATGTTTATTTACAGCAACTCGAAATGTAATTAAATCCGTTTATTTAAATAGCTTGATGAGTTCTCGTACAATAGAAGTTTTCGGGGAAAAATAAACAAGAACTTTTTAATTTTAGCGCAACAAAATTAAAAAATCCTTGATGAAAAGACAAATTGGTCCTAATTCACCAAATGTATTTTCTTTATTGCAGACATTTTGACTGGTTTACAGCACATATTAACACTTTGACAGTCCCCATACAAAGGCTAAAATTGTTCCGTGGAGTCCCAATTATTTTTTCCAACAGAGTGAGTGAGGTGTGGGGCCCATATGTGGTACCCGGACTTGTACGGCTTGTTTACCGGGACCCACATGTGGTACCCGGGACTGTGAAAGTGTTAAATTCCAAAACACCAGAAATTAATACCAATATGTTTATAATTACTGGTCTTTATACCTATTTAAAATTACCTATTACAGGTACAAAGTAAAACATCAGAAATAGAACTAAAACATCAAACCATAGACATTACTACTACTTCAGTACCAATATAGAATACAATGCTATGTACCTATAATATAACTTGACATGTAACACACGATTGGTAAAACTGTTAGTGTTGTTTTGAAATATGTAAATAAATAAACAAATAAACAATTACTCCAAAACACTCATCGAAAAAAAAAACGACATTCTGGACCGTCATAATTATCCAAGATTGGATTGAGTTTTAGAGGAATCAGTACCTCCATTTGCTCTTTTCTAAACAATATTATGTATCAGATAGGTATCTATAATACAACGAGCCAGTTGGTATAGATAGATAAATTACATAGGGGCAAGTCGCCTGCAGGTAGGGTTGTCAGATCGGAATACGGTAATATCTGGACAACATTGGACATATTGGAGTTGTTGTCTGGATAAATAAAACAATATGAATCAAAATTTTACTTTTTATTCCTAAAAAACTAAACATTTTTCAATTATTAACCATTTTGAGATCAATAAACATAATTTTTACGTTTCCACATGTATATTGATTTTTTTTTATGGAGTTTACCAATTTGGATCCTTTAGGAGCATTAAGAAGAAGAAGCAGCAGAAGAAGAAGAAGAAGAAGCATTAAGAAGACTTTAAAAAAATCCTTGAAGTTAAGTCTAATTACTAGCTCAGCTTTAATTAAATCAAAAACCATGCGATTCCTCTTTGTATTGGTACTTATAAAGACATTTCTGGCGGGGGCTTTTGACTTTTGTCGGGAGTTTGGACATCATATGAAATGTCGGGAGAATCCAGGCGAATCCCGACCATCTGGCAACCCTACCTGCAGGCAATGTTGGCGTCGACCAGTGTCAAAAGAGCCTTATCTAAACTCCGACCGCGTTTCCGCAGAGCTGCGAATGATTTCAGAGGAATTCAAGAATAAAATAAAATAATAGATTCCCGAGCGATTTTTCGAATTTTCAAATAAATTGTCTTTTCTTACTGATCGCATGAGCGATGGAATTTGCATTTTATTTTTGCGACGGAATCTAGTTTTACCACAAAATAGATATGTACTTACTAGAAGGAAACTTCACTAGCATTTGAGCGCAAAGGTCGTCGACCTTACCATTTGAAGTCGACTCACGAAAGTACGGCTCACTGAAGTGCGACAGCACTAAACAGCGACTTTTCACTGTGATAGAATTTGACGAAATTCATGGTCAAACACGTTATCACAATTAGGAATTGCAAGAACCTTTTGTCAGTCTAGCTCAGGGCCGAGGATATGAGATGCATAATGACACGTAGGTATAATAATATATACGCAAAATAACACACAAAAGGTACGCATAATGAAACACCCCTCACACCGGAAGCCACGACGACGTGTCATTGTGTGTTTCTTTCGCTGCAAACGCTATGTAGCAGGTGCCGAGTTTTTCTTCTGATACAATTACTTATTTATTTTGTGTTTTACAATTTTATTTCAAAAACATTCTGATGGTTTCGTCACAGAATGTTTTGTTTTCCACTTTTTATTTTTTATTTTTCTATTGTATAAGGAAAGCAGACGCTTATTGTAAACTAACTGGTTGCTCACTAATTGTATTTAATTTAATATAACATATGCTTAAGTTCCTACTTGCTTGCTTATCGTATGGTTAGTGGCCAACCTATTTGTCACTCTTAACTCTTTGTTCAGGCCGCCCGTAAGCCTCTTACATGGCTTAACGACTGCTGACGAACGACAACAACCGGGACCGACTGCTTAACGTGCTCTCCGAGGCACGGAGGAGCTCAGATGAAATATGCCACTAGCGGTCACCCATCCAGGTACCGACCGCGCCAACGTCACTTAACCTGCACGGTCACTTTCGGACCGTGCTCGCAACTAGGCTACGAGCTCCTCAAGTTCCTACTGATATATGGACTATGAATACTTTGTAATCTTACGGCACAAATAAACTATTCGGGCCACCTGATGGTAAGTTGTTACGGTCGCTCATAGACATCTCACCTGACTGTATTATTAGAGGGTTTTCGATGCGCTGCTAACCTTGAGGACTGAGATGGAGTGCCTCATGTGCCGGTAATTGTTGTCGCAGCTATTACTCGTTGACTAGATTGCTTGAGAACTACTCGCATGCTCTATATTTCTAACTTCATAGGTACGATGATCACGTTACGGCGTTCTACTCTAATTTCAGACAAAACAAATTAGTACAAATACTTCAGTGAAGTTTACAAGCATCGTTTGCTGTTCCCGGAACCTTCCTTTGATTTACAAGATACTTACGCACTTATTTTATCCGTGAAATTCATCAATCTTGGTGCCTTAACGCGGTGTCTAGATAAAGTCCGCGCAACCCTAGTGACCTGAACATGCAGGTGCCGCCTAATTACCACTACGGGAGAAAGAGATGAACTTATCTGACGTGGGGTGTTAGAAAGAGAAAAAAGGTGTAGAAGAGTCAATCCGTCACTGTCGCATTGGGTAATCTTGTAAAGCAAGAGTGATAAATCCGAGGGAAGTGTACCATGATTTTTGCGTTTCCTATTAATAAATAGGGGCAGACATACGTCGAGTTAAATTTGCAGGGTAATAAGTTTTTGTGCAATAGGATATTGTTTATCCTTATACGAGGGTTGGTGGAATAAGTGGTGCAGTGGATAAAATTGGAGGTCATAATACAAGGCGCTATGTAGTTGTTAGTAATGTAAAGAAAAGGCTTGCTCTGTCAAAATCAAAATTAAATATACACAGTTCTGGACCGTTCGTTATGTCAATAAAAATATATAACAAAATTTCAAAATGTATCGACATCGAATTAAAAGACTCGATATTCAATAAAAGATTAAAGATGTATCTTTTTAACAAATGTTTCTATTCACTGCAGGAGTTTTTTGATGATAAAACCAATACTTAACTATAAAATCAATTACGTATAACTTATAATGACATTTAATTCAATTTATCTCGTTAGTATTTATTACTATTTTAAAATATTATAATCTCTTATTTAATATTGCGGTGCCCTACTCAGGGTTTCATGTATGACCAGATAATATACATTTTTAAGACCAATTGTAACACATGAAAAGCAATAAATGGTATGAGTATGAGTATGAAAGTTTATCACGAAATAACCTCCCTTTACCGTAGGGTAGTTTAGCAATGGTTTGTTTTTCGGACACAAAGATAAAGTTTGTACACTGATTATTGTTAACTGATTTGATTAGATACTCTCATACGAGTACTATGAGGGAAAACATGATGAAATTTTAATGAAATGAAATACATTTCTTTGTCCGATTTTTGGTTATAAATTAGGTGTTACGTATGACAATTTAGGGCCATGCAAAAATCTGCTATTTCTTGCGTACAAATATTTAAGTAATCCTTAATTAATACTTGTTATCTTATTTTTAATAATATAATATTTCCCTCATATTACATAATAGATTAAACCCATCATAAACCTTTTTCATATCTTCACACTACACTGTCGATAATCTCTTTAATGTCCAATTAACGGCTGAGGTTGCCTGGAAGAGATCGCTTTAAGCGATAAGGCCGCCTATGTACATATCGTGCTACTATCCCTGTAGATTTACTTTTCCTGTATTTGTGTACAATAAAGTGTTTCTATCTATCTATCTAACCTTATACTATTGTAATTAAATTACCTTCTATGTAATAAGCTTAATCAGTTTTATTGCTTTTATAGCAACTTATCGCTAAGAGCGATTTCTTCCAGACAACCATTCGGTAGAGAAATCGCTAAAAGGAAGCGGTAAGTTGTGCAACTACTATTATGAACTATTAATAGGTAACAGAAAGTATGTAACTATCTATACAAATAACCAACTGCCTTTAGCTTACTAATCAAAGACAAATAAAACAAGTTACTAAAGCATTAAACTCACAAATAAAGTCGAGAAAGTATCTATTTGCAAGACTCCGCCTGATCTAAACGAAGTTAATTTAATTTTGATCAAGCAAAGTTTGAGAAACAGTGTCGTTAGGAACATTAAATACAAGAAATCTGATTACAGCTGGAGCCGTGACGTGAACCATGATAAAGCTCCTGGAAAGAGCTTATACAGGGTGTCTGTGCAAATCAGCGAGCATACGATATACGAGTACCTAATAATACCTATGTAAACCGACGTAATTCCACACAAGAAACAAACGACAAACGGCTCCACCGATTCTTTTAGGTTCCGATAAACGTAATCACGTTCGCCGATTGGCCATGAGCTACGCATCATCGTGTGGTTGGTCAATCTACAATGACGTTCACTTTTTTCACTAATCGCAAGTCGCAAATTGTAACTTGTAACGCCAAACACTTCATTTTTATGGGTGCAATTTATACGCTTACTCATTATTTACCTACTCTCAATAACACTTCATAAATATTATTTTCTCAGTAATGAAATATCCATTTAGGGGTGGAAGTACAGATGACATTAACAAAGGCGTGAAATAAAAATTATGAATAACAAAAAAATTGACTACATAAGTAATGGTGATTAAACGACCGAATTTAATTGAAACTGTAATTTTTTTTTCTACTAATTAGCTTTCCCTAAAATAGCTGTTCATATTGACGGTTGCTTTTACCCTTACGATTTCCCTTACACCCTGTATTAAGTTAGATGTTATATGAGTCGAAGTGAAATAATTGGTGTGAAAACTTCTAACTAAAGGCGTGTTAAATGTGAAGATTATTTTGATTTTGTCACGGTCTTACAAGATGGCGTTTTTTATTTAAAAAATAAGCTCATTAAAATGAATTGAACGAAGTCGTTCACCTAACAAAAGAAAATAAAGATTTCTCCGCAGTGCGGTACGCTAACTCTTTTCTAGAAGAGTTTAGTTCATGCTACAGGCAATAGTTCAAAAAACTGGCCAAGTGCGAGTCCGACCATGTGCCATAGAGATTTGTACTCTTAGATTTGTATGTTTTGAGCTTTCTTTTGCTCCTTTATTACAACACAGACACAGACTATAGGTATACATATTTTAAAGGCATGTATTTAAACGTCTACCAGAATTGTACCTATTCCACTGCCAAAAAAATCCAAATCTTTACCTAAACGAATAAACCTTCATCAAATCGCGTTGACAAAGTATCTTATAACTGTAACCATTTTTATTTTTATTTTGCGTTATAATAAATAATTAGAACCCGTAAAAGTTAATTTCAAAATTTATGTCATTAGTAATCATTACTAAATAAGTATTACCAATATTTTATTTTTATGATTTTTTTTCACATTGAGGAAAAAAAAACAATCAACAACATAAAGAGGTTCATTCGTCATGGTCGTGTAAAACAGTGTTTTAATGAAATATTAAATATCAGTTTTCGATTGGATTATGTAAATTTTTCATTGTTTTATGGCACTGAATACAAGAACTCTTTCGTATTAAATGCACTACATTTCACTGGCGTTGGCCACACGAGTTTTTTTATGGCTACAGTACCAAGTAGTTGTACTTGGTACTGTAGCCATAAAAAAACTCGTCAACCGCACATGCGCGATGTAGACAATACGTCAAACGGTTTCCATAGTTACCAATATAATGTGAAGCAGACGCGGAATATTTATATCTTTGATCTTAATTAATACTAATAACAGTGATCGACGAAACATTCACGAAGTTTAATACCATATGAAATTACTGAAATGACAATGGAGGCAAGAAATCGGATCGATCCCGCATTGTTTTATCGACGGAACTTTGACGAACTGTCATGGAAACTCTGTGGAACGCTTGGTTTGTATTTTCTGTAATAAATTTCATGGGCGTAGAAAAAGTATTGTATGCAACCCACGTAATGGCGTTTTTAACACTCAAACGATCTTATATGAAACTCAGCTACGCTTCGTGACACGAACCGTTCTCGTGTTAAAATCGCTATTATTAGGTGTCCGTTGCATAAACTACTATTAAACGAGCCTAACCGCCGACTATCTCCTTACACTCCTATTAGTACGACGCACAACCGCTCTACTCCTTCAATTGCTCCATGTATCCTACACAGAGTCGACCCTTATGTTAAATAATATACTTGACAATATAGAATGCCAATCTCCCCATCAGGATTTGCACTTGAACGGGTTCCTTAACTTTAAACAGTTTAATAAAGTGACGATAAATTAATCGGCTCATTTGAGCGAACGAATGGCCCAGTAATAGAGTGCGAACTGTCGCCGGCCTCTCCACAAAAGAAAGTAGACGCAGAGACGGTTTCTTTGTTCTTAGTAAATCGACTACCAACTAGTGATGGGAACCTCCAAGACCAAGGAGTGTGGTCTCATGGTCATTAATTGGTCCTGCTATACGGATTATTTATGTAGATAATGTAAATATTTGTATACCTGAATATGATTATTATAGTAAGACTCAAATCTACAGTTTTAATTATTGACATGCCTCAATCAGAGGATGATTAGAACCTAGCATTTAAAATGTTGCCTGATAACGTTGGCACTTGTGAACCGATTTTGTTGATTCTCTTTTTATTTAGAAGATTATACTTATGGGGCCGTGTGCCCCACGGAATGAAAGTCAGCATGTTGATGCGATGATGGAATATATTATATAGATATTGCGATGATGAAAGGAAGAGGAGTGACAGCGCGAGTATGAGAAAAACGGTGGCGATTGTTTTGAGACGTCAGCAGCGCGCGCAGACTGCACAGCGCGCATGCGCCGTCATTGTGGCGCGAAGCTGCCACATACTTCCAGGGTGCTCCCATACAAATTTAGTCCAGATCTGATGATGCACTTTGGAGATGGACAACGAAAATCCTTAACGTATGACCGATCATAACACACGTTATCTGTTACTAGTTAGACGTTTATGAACCATTCTGAAGGGCCTCCGAGCCTTTTAAAGGATTCGAAGGCGGTTTTTTACAAATACGAGTACAAATATTCTTTATTACATATGTATACACCCAGGACAAAAATAAAACAGGTACAATACAAACAGCAGAATGCGGTTTAATCGCTTCGAGCATTATTTTCCAGGCAACGTTCGTCATGGATAAATCATAGTGATAAATTGTATACGGGGGTATTTAATTTTAA
This sequence comes from Hofmannophila pseudospretella, assembly GCA_947369225.1. Taxonomy (NCBI): domain Eukaryota; kingdom Metazoa; phylum Arthropoda; class Insecta; order Lepidoptera; family Oecophoridae; genus Hofmannophila; species Hofmannophila pseudospretella. Next base: position 6,596,953 of record OX376330.1, on the reverse strand, counting down.
TAAAATTATTTCTTTCCAAGACCAATGCGATCCTTCACACCACTACCAGCAACTGGAAGTCGTTTGTCGGCCTTATATCACGCTGATTCGACGTTTATGGCCCGACCTGCAGCGTCTCCCTGTTACTCTTGATTTGGACGTACTTACGTTGTTATTATTATAAATCCAACCTTTTGCTGAAATAAAGGGGATTTGGCGAGATCCTCGTATACTTGATTAGTTTATTTGTTCATATTTTCTTCTATACTATTATGCGTAAGTAGCTATATACTTATCTAATTTTTAACGGTTTAAAAATCTAATGGAGATTATTATAAGTATAGATTTTTATCGCCCACCGATAGAGGGAGTGCGTGTTATCAGTCTGTTTGTGTGTTTGTCTGTGGCTTCATAACTTGAGAACGGATGGTCCGATTTGGACCCGGTTTTTTTAATTTAATAGATAATTTTGTCTGACAAGAATTGGACCAGTAGTTTCCAAGATTTTGGAGTATCTTTAAAGACAGATGGGATCTCTGGAACGGTAATAGCTAAATGGTTCGAATTTAAGCTCAAATATTCAGGTTCATATTGCGTTTCCGACATCTGAAACTTTGAGGATCTGATGATGACCAGGAAAAATTAAGTGGACTTCAATCACACAATATGAAACTTGAAGAATTGGAAGATTATCAGCGCGCCGAAATTTTAATAGTTAGATGGGGTCTTCTCGAACGAAAGTTGTAGGGAATCCTGAGACATTACAATAGAAGAAAAAATTAAAGATGGTGGCCAAAAAATTCAAAGAATATAGACTAGGCATTTTAAGATAGCATAGACCGGAGGCCAAGCTCCACGTAGGGCGAAGCCCGGAGCATTCCCCCGTGTGGAGATTCCCGTACTTTTTTACTCCAAGATCTTGGAAACCACTGGTCCAATTTTTATCAGACCTAGGTAAGAATACTCTAGACAAATTCTCTATTAAATAAAAAACGTCCAAATCGGACCATCCGTTCTCAAGTTATGATGCCACAGACAAACAGACAGACAAACTTGTCAAACTTATAACACGCCCTCCCTCGATCGGTCGGGGGGTAATAAGATTACGCATTGTCAAATCAAATCAAATCTAATCGTTTATTTGTAAAGATTGAAGGTACTCGTATATTATTAAATCGATATCGTCTTCAACATTATTTAATCAACCACTACAGAGCAAAGTTTCTAACTTAGGAATTGATTTATGAAGTGTGTATTTTATCGAAACAATCGATCCCCTATAGCCTGGCCGAATGTGTCAAAACGGTCATTTATCATAGGTTATCTCGCTCAGCCACCCGTATTGTCTGCCCGGTGCAATGGAGCCAGCATAGTTGTATAATTTGAGTATAGAATAATGTATTATTATACGTAACTTCTTATACTTCTCTAATCATTATGGTCGTGATAATGGGATCACTAAATATCTTGACCTCTTGCAAGGCAACTCAGTATCGACAACTTTATAACCAAGAAAAGTGGTGCATTTTTTTTTCGACTCTTCATACAATGTTGCACCATCCTCTGATGATGACTACTGACAACTTTGGAACTAATTGTAATATAAGGAAAGGATGATAGGTACTATTTTGATCCAAGACGAAAATACGCGGCCACTTCAGGAACCTAACTAAAATGAAAGCTCTCGTCGTGCACTACAATTAGTATTCAGGATCAAAGTTAGACGATGATCAAAAAGCCAGAAAATCTGAATCAATTCAAAGTCTGATTTTTCGGAAGCAAAGTTTATAAGATTTTTTAGGAAGGAGTATCGGCCTATGGATAGAACTATTCTCGAGGCTGTAATGCATCTTTGTCCTAAAATAGACTTAATATAAAATAGACCTTGTATGACTTAAATTTTCTAAGTATGAATGTTGCTAATTACGTATTAAGAGACTATTTATTCTATTTATTTTGTATAAATTTAACCTAATCTAGTTTAATTTAATGATGCAATTTAATTTAATTTATATTAATTTAATATTTTTATAATTGATAATTTAGTATAAGTAATTTAAATTAATTACTGTCTTATATTGGTTATAATTATTAATAACCAATCATTACAATTGTAAATTTGTACCTGTTGGGACGCGTGCCTGAATAAAGATTTTTTTTATTTATAGTACATTGTACCATTGGCTTTAATGGGTATGTTGTATTTTTTAGGTTTGGTTTATCTATCTATCTATCAGCCCGTATCTGTCCACTGCTGGGCATAGGCCTCTCCCAGGGCGCGCCACATTACTCGGTCCTCCGCCTTCCTCATCCAACCATCGCCAGCAACCTTCTTCAGGTCGTCGGTCAGGGCAGAGGGGCGTCCCACACTGCGCTTTCTTGTACGCGATCTCCACTCTAAAACTCGTCTACCCCAACGGTTGTCGGTTCTGCGACAGACATGGCCAGCCCATTGCCACTTCAATTTGCTAATCATATGAGCTATGTCGGTAACTCGCGTTTTGTGACGGATGACTTGATTTCTAACTCTATCCATCAATGAGATACCGAGCAAAGCCCTCTCCATAGCTCGTTGAGCGACTTTGAACTTTCTGACCAGCCCTGCCGTGCCGTATAATTATTTAATACATAATAAATGTAGGCCCTTACTTGAGCCAGAGGATAAAGATTGACCAATTTTATTGTCATAATTCCAGTTGTGATTTCGACTGCGCTTGGTTTAAAAGATTAATTGCCAAATCGCATAAAGAAATATAAAGGTGCGACTGAAAAAACTACAGATAGTTTCAAAACGGAAGTAAGTGTAAAATAAACAAAGAACAGTCTCATTTGAATACGTAAATAGAACTGAGCTAGTGTCGGATGTCGTATACGACCTGAAAAAAATATCTGTGGTTGGGATATGAGTGGTTTATATATAAATAAATGCGAGTAATTATATATTCGCCTTTGTACACTTATTCTATGTTTCATTTCCTATGTAAATTTCTAGTGTGCAATAAAGTCAATCAATCAATCAATCAGTCAATCTATCTATCTATCTATGTATATAGATTGAACTCACAACTATGCATCATCACTTATAGTTATTGTCACTCCATTGTCCTTCTATCCATCGTATTCCACTGTACAAGGTAACGAGAGAAATAATAAAGTCACGCCTAAAGACGACTCATATTTGTTTGACCATATTGCCAAAAAGGTTTGCCAGCGTGCTATGAAGCGTAGCATACTCAACGTGAAAAGGACGGATCGCGTCAGGAACACGACCCTGCGCTCCAAAACACGCATCGCTGATGCAATAACTAAAGCATCTCTATTGAAATGGGGCTGGGCAGGCCACGTATGCCGCATGCATCCGGAAAGGTGGGCAAAGATCGCCATGTACTGGGTGCCACAAGACGGACAGCGGCGCCGAGGCAGGCCCAGGCGTAGGTGGAAGGACGATATCGACCACTTCCAAAAAGGATGGTATAAGGACGCCGAGGATAGGGAAAAATGGAAAGGAGGAGGGGAGGCCTTTGCCCAGCAGTGGGACAGCCTATAGGCTATTAAAAAAAAATTTAAAAAAAAATTGCAAAAAAATATATATTCGGTGGAACAAGAAAAAAATTGAAATCATTCGTCGATTTATACATCTTGAGGGTATTCTACGGTATGTTGGGGTGGTATTCTGCGCTCGTGACTGAAATCATTAGATCTTTAATGAAAAGATTCCATAGAAATGAGAAAAATATTTTATTGAAAGGAAGAATACTTATTTAGATTTTATTTTTTATGGATTTTTTTTAATATAAAATATTGTAATTGAACATTCAATGATGAAGGTCTTCATTATCTATAAAATATAACATTTTATTGTTATTTTATTGGATCTGTACCAAAATTATTTTTTGACGTTCATTTTATATTATATCATAAGTACAAAACGGATATCGGAAGTACAGTAGAGACCATTAGGTATACGTTTAGTTCGATTATAACCTTTATGCCTAATGTGCTATAATAAGTAGTATATATTATATATAGTATAGTAGGCATAGTAGCCTGTGATACAAACATGTCACTTATACAATTAATTATTAACTTTATTATTTGCTATGTACCCATTTCATTTATTAGAATCCAATATAGACTTCTGAATCCCAAATTAAAAATTAACAAGTGCGAATCGGACTCACGGCCCGAGGGTTCCATTCACTAAAGATATATTTTTTTCGGTCTGAAAAAATTTTGATTTTGTTTTATTTTCTCAAAAATCATAATTATTTAGACTTAGTTTATGTTTTCCCAAATACATCCTATACAATCCTTCTACCAGTACTAATTATTTTAGATTTTTTGTCAAATTTCAAGTCAGTAGTTCCTGAGAAAAATAACTGTGACATACAGACGGACACCGAAGTATCATCATAAGGGTTCCTTTTTTACCATTTTGGTACGGAACCCTAAAACACTGTTACGTCATGACTTACCTTTTGCACACTACAACAATTTTAAAAAGGAATCGGACCAAATTCATAGAAATCTATAAAATCGTAAAATTGATTTCAATAAGTGTAAATTCGTCCTATAGGTAAAATATTTCTATGAACTTAATTCCTTGTGAGATTGAAAATTGTTATCACAGCAAATGGCCGATTAAAGCTAATGATTAGCTGTTAAACTTGGAATAATAAATACGCAATTCCTCAGTGGTAATCCACATAAAACTAATGGCCTGCGAAAGGAACAACTGAAGCGGAAACTTGTGATAAAAGTAATCAAAGTGCCGTTAAATTATTTTAGCGCCACGTCATTCGGCGAACGATTACAAATAGATAGATTGATTCACTAACTTATTCATTACCTAGTAGTAGTGCGATTTAACTTTAAAATTAAGTATTCAACTTTTTGATCTTTAATTTACAAATGAACTCTACTTATTAGCAGATTTCATTCGTTAATTTTTATTTTATTTTATTTGGGTAACTTACAACCTTATTTACAAGTTACATATACATATATAAAAACAAAAACGATTTATAAGCTTTGTTGGTAAGAAATTAATATTTTAGAAAAAGAATAGGGTAGTTTCCAAGTATCCAATATTAAATGCATTTAAAAAAAATAAGAATTAGTTATAAATTGATGGTCAAATGTGAAAACTAAATAAAATTCGTTGAAAAATAAAATATGGCAGGCAATCAAAAATCAGAACGGTAGAAAGAAACGGCAATAAGTATTATGATGTCAGTGTTCCCTAGCGCCATACAAGCAGGTACTGGCTGCAAGTAAAGGACTGTTTTGCTAAAAAGGGACAGAGCATCTCTCCGATACTAACTTTAGCCATGAATATCTCTGATGTTAGTCGGATATCGAAAAATATAATTTTATATCCTTCTTTAGGTTGATAGACGCAATAATTTTTTTTGGTATTAACCAAATTTTTTTTAACCGTGTTAACCGTATTAGGACGTATACTTTTTTCTTCATGTGGAACGTTTTTAAACGCAGGTTTAATTTTGAATAAACAAAGCATTTGTAAGTTTCTTCGAACCTAAAAACACTTGTATTTGTTTTTACGTGAAGACGACTTAAAAATCTAGATACTGTTTTAAATTTAGGTCTAGGATTTCTTCGAACTAGTGAACAATTTATCAGTCACGTTTATCAAGACAAATTGGCTTCTTAGTTGCCTGACTTTTGGAGACATTTAACGATTGGTTCTCGGACTAGTGATACCAAATAACTTATTTAAGTATCTAACTATATAGAATAGAGAAAAAATATTGCACAGAACTTATTAAGTAATGTACCACTCTCGTAATTAACGAGAGTCGATAAGCCTAATTAAGTCTAGGTTAAGTTATTTTTGTCGTTCGAAATTAACGGGATGATCTACAGATATTTTAATAAACGATAATCCAACCCAAAAATTCACCTTGCTCGGAATATTGTCCAAAAATTATCTCGAATCAACTGTAATCCATTTTATAAATTGTACCCGCGCAATAATAACCCCTACTACGTGCCATTGTATTACGAAAATTATTTATTTTATGATAATAAGTATTGCGAATAAGTTATTTGAACGTTTTATGGGACAGTAAAACGTTGTACTCGTATTCTTACAGATTTTTAGGCAACTGACTATAACAACTATAACAGTTTTTTGCACCTTAATAAAAGTAAGTACCCACTCGTAATTGAATGGAAATTTGATAATAATTATTTAATGTACTTACCTACTTGTTAAGAATAATATCAAATATTTTATCATAGAAGTACTTAATTTTCCAATTCTCACTTAATTTATTAATACTTATAATAAGTATACAGATTAAATCAGCATTGTCCTCAATCTCACTTAGTGTAAGTGACAATGAGCAAGTCGGTTCCATCCTTATGTTGTTGATATCCCATCTGCTCGTACGAAGCAATTTGCTTCTTCATTCATTATGCGAACGGCTAAGGAATGGAGCAGCCTGCCGTCTGTATTTCCCGAAACCTACAACCTTGGGATCTTCAAGGCCAGAGTGAATAGGCATTTACTGGACCCGCGTGCTCCATCGTCGACCTCATCGTCGCTTACCATGAGGCGAGATCGAGGTCAAATGCGAGTTTAGTTATACATAAAAAATTTTTTAAAAAAAAGTCGGCGTTAAAATGACTGGCATTTCCAAATACAAAACGGACGGGTGTGGATTCTATTTCCGAGTCGATTACGTTTCTGGAATCTAGATACGAGTATCTATAGTAGGGGAAGCAACCGGAGCATCGAGCTCATATAACCGAAGATCGGTTCAGAGCGAACGTCAAATATTTGTTTCATTTTTTTCGCGTTCGCGAAACAGTTTTCAAATTTATGACACTCGACTCGTCTAGTGCCCGGCCCAAGGGGCTTAACCTGAAATGGACGCGGGGCCGCCGGCGAGGAAAATATATTTCCGAGTTTACTGGTCCATAAATAACTGTGGAGTGACAGGGCGATGATAAACTCTCGAGCGAGAGTTCATCTCACGTCGCTTACTGAATGTTGAGCGAATGTGAAACTCTATAATGTAATTTTCCGGATTATAAATTTTGTGTTTTCAGTTGGTTTCTAAATATAACACAAAGTTTATTAAATACATCTTAGAAGCAAGCTTTGCTTCTACATTCACTTATCTAACTTTAAAATAACGATTGGACACAATGTACCCAAAAAGTTTGATCGGTTACGAGATTGAAGAAAAAGATAATAAATACAAACGATAAACTGTATCGTGTGGGTGTAACGTTGACTGAAAACAGATTTAAACATTCCAATACGTTAAAGAAAGAAAGAATTTGTGAAAACACGTATGTGTGCGTTCCGGAAATCAATTAGTTTTTAGTGTAATTGTTATGTATTTTACAATTACACAAGATAAAAATGATCATAATTAGTTTTTAGTGTAATTGTTATGTATTTTACAATTACACAAGATAAAAATGATCATAATTAGTTTTTAGTGTAATTGTTATGTATTTTACAATTACACAAGATAAAAATGATCATAATTAGTTTTTAGTGTAATTGTTATGTATTTTACAATTACACAAGATAAAAATGATCATAATTTCAAACAAACAACACGAAAGACAAGAAAAAATTAATAAATAACTAAACTAAAGTTACATAAAAGTGTTTATTAAGCTAAGTTTAAAATTAACGTTTAATATATAACTTTTAGTTACAAAGCAACGTTACACTGCACTGGAACTATACACTGAAATCCAATAACAGAAGCAGTCAGAACAATATTGACAGCAATTTCATTGAAACTATTTCGACTTAAACTTACATTTTATTCAGCGCAGAGGAAAGTAGGTACGAGTATTCCTTAGCTCTGGAAAGAATGGAAGTCCACTGAAAACCTGAACTAAACACTGTTTTCAAGCAAACTTCTTTGTCTTTGCACTCTTTGTTTACTACATTGTGAGTTTAACAACACAAAAAGGTCCGAATTTCTCGAACAACCTAAAGCTAGAGTCGAAGTTTTAATTGCTTTGGAATAAGTCCCCACCTAACCCTAGAGGAGCGGACTCGAGTGAATTTTCAGTCTCTAATTAGCCTAAAAGGCTGGAATACTTTTAAGGAACTGTTAAATTCATGGCCTATGAAAACATATCTTAATTATTTTCTAAGGTTATATATTACAACATATATTCATATATCAGGACCGATCTTAATATAATAAAATAATTAGTCCTTCACTTTCATTGTGATGACTACCTGGAAGGACTTATTGGGTGTAGAATTATTGAAATATTTCGCTATTCAAGCTACTATTTAATTACTAACCACTGTTTTTTTCTGCGTAAGGATTTTTTCTAGGAATTATTTTTATTAATAATTTACGTAGACGTAAAAAGATTTCTGTCTCTATCTCGAATTTCCCTAACTCCATCTCTGCAATAAAACATTCAAATATTTAAATTAGTATAAAAAATTGCTCATTTTCCTTGATTAGTAGTCCTAAACATTACTACTTACCAATTTATAATTTTTGTTTAACGTGAATGTGACCAAGTGTAATAATATCGTAAAACATATTGTATTAGTAACACAACGGCACGGTTTTTAGGGATTTCACCATACTGTTACTAATCACCCCATGTCGTATACAAAGTATTAGGTAAATACGTAATACATAGTTATCCACTATTTTCCGGACACTCTGTATATTATAGACCTGGCCATGTTAAAAACAATGCTAATGTTTTACTATAATTACCTAATATAAAATGAAAATGGAAAATATTAACAAATAGTGAGAGTCGATTGTCGCATCCTTTAAGGATCTTACAAGTTTGGGAGGATCACCCACTGTTCATCATGAGTGGTTCATCGCAATGGTTCAAAGACTCGACCCTTTTAAAAAAAAAAGTATCGGTGGGGAAATCTTCGAAAGATACCCACCCCTTGGGCTGGGTTATGTGAGATTTTCACTCGCTAAAACCCCCTCGATGGTCGGCCTCGTGCTTATCGGAGGGCTCCGGGATCTCCAGTGAAACGCACCGGTGCCGTCCTAGCATTTGCCTTGGGCTCTTCCTGGGAGGTGTACATTCCACCTCCCGGTTCCTCCCGTCACAGCAGCGTGCGGCCATAGCACATTGCTGCCTTCCCCAGGGTCGCCTGCCAATGGACGGCTAAACTCGACCCTAGCGCCACAGTCTTGAGCCCTAGGGTTGCTATTGTCGCTTCTATTTGAAGGCGTGTGTGAATTCCACTAATATAAGGAGTCCGTTTCTCCGAGTCAATACAATAAGCAGCGCGCACAAAACTGGAGAAATGTAACAAAGTTTATGAGTGGCCACAGGTGCGCGCAGCTATAAATTTCTAAGTAAATAACGAGTGCATTTATTAAGGTTAATAAAGTACGTGAATGTATTATCGTTTCGTATACGAAATTATTGAACTTTGCTTTGTGCTTGGTTGTTAACACAACTTGCGACCAATGCCGTTTCCATTTAAATATTGAGGTCCTTGGGGTATAACCAACAGTTCAAAATCACATACAATTAATTGTATAACAAAATCGTTGCGTCCTGCTGAATATTTTTAATTCTACTAATAGGAATTCACTGTAGCTATTACAAAATAGCTACTATACTTACAAAAGTATATCGGACCAGACCCATAGAAATCAAGAAAATCGAAAAAATATATTTCTATGAGTTCGGTACGATTTCGTTTCAAAAGCGGCGATGTGGGCGTATACAGACGTATACATTCACTCCATTTGCGAGATAATTATTATAATTCAGTATAATTCTGAACATGGTTCCTAAGCAAGAAAATGAATATAATTGAAAATCAACTTTATTAAGTATATTTTTTTTCTACAGATTTTGGTCAACTTGCTAGAGTCTGTCCTCTAGGTGCCGGCTAGCAGGGTTCTAGGACAGTGTGCAGATGAAGTAATAGAAGAACTTGGTAATAGGTATTATATTTTAAAGAACAGAACAAAAAATAGTAAATGTAGAAAAAAGGTAGTAGTAGGAGATAAAAATGAACGGAGAAACGTCCGTTCAAGACAAAATACAGAGAGAAAGTGCAAAATACGAAGAAAACAATTAAATTAATGGAATAATGAAATTTAGAAATGGATTGGGAATATGATTTGAATTTAGATGAAGAAATGAAGATGCCAACACGAAATGAGATGAGATAAACGCTAACGATGAGGTTGAAATTGATGGCAAGGAGGTTGATATGGACGATGAAGTCGGCATCGTTACAAACTTATCGTCCTAGACAACACCCGAGTATATTTTTGGGTTCCATGTAGCATTGATTAGAGTGTCAGCAGCAGTTCAGCAAATTTGACCGAAAGTTTTTTTTCATACATCCCGTTACTTGAAAAAAGTATTAAAATGGAAATAAATTTTGAACCTAGAAGTATGGTCTATTCCAATATGTTCAACTGTTTGTTCAATTAGTTGAACAGTTTGGACGACTTTAGTCCAATTCTTTCAACTTTTAAAATAGTTGAACAGTTCTGAGTTAGGGGTACGTTATACCTCATCTTTAAGAACTATAAACTTCATACTTCATCCAAAATACTTTAGTTTTGAGTTCACAATTTATAATTGTTTATGAATAAATGATATGACATGATATGATACGAATTTTAAGATCTCTAATTGCAGCCACATACGACTGACCATGTCGTAACATGCGTAGTTAAAGCGAAATGTGTCGCAAGAGAAAATTGTAAAAGTCCACACAATACAATAGTACAGTTACGACGTAGATTGTACTTAAGGTTGCCAGGTTAGGGGCGCAAAACAGCTGCGCCAAATTCACACATTCGCTAAGAAATACGACGTTTCTTATTAGTCCACGTGTGGTATGTATGTATGTTGCGTAGATCCTGTATTTTCGTTCGAATGTAACCGATTGTTTGGAATACGGTTGAATTGAAAACATGGACTGTTTGCAGACAGGGTAAAATGGCCTGGGTTTAATATTTTTCATGTTCGTTTGTAAAAAATATAATTGGGTTCAATGGGGCCTGTGAACACTGAGCATAAAGCTCAACTTAGGCGTTTTTTTTTAAATACAACGTTTAAAATAAAATGTTGATGCGAAGATGAAATATATTACATAGATATTGCGACGATGAAAGGAAGAGGAGTGACAGCGCGAGTAAGAGAAAAGCGGTGGCGATTGTTTTGTGACGTCAGCAGCGCGCGCAGACTGCACAGCGCGCATGCGCCGACATTGTGGCGCGAAGTCGCCACATCACCCCCCCTCGGAGAATGGAAGACCGAAGTCAGGGTAGTAAGGTTGAGATTGAGCTCTCTTGATCCAGATGATGAGGCCACGTAGAGTATTGACGTCTTTAGTGAGTAGCGGGAACAGTCGGTGTGTTGGCGTAGAGAGTCTGTGAGGGACATCGTGCCATGTGCCATTTGCAGGGGGGGTGATGTGGCGCAAAGCCGTCACAAGTACATTACATGTATTACATGATATTGTTCAGATTATTTTATTATTATTATGATTTATTATTTGAATTATTGACAATTATGTTTTAAACCTAATTATTATTACAAATGTATTAATGTATAAAATTATTAACTTTTGTGTTATTGAAATGTATGTAATCAATTTGTTTATCCCATAACTGTTTGCCTTTCGTTTGCACATGTCATTATTATCTTATGTCATGAATGTCAAGTTTAAATTAATCAAAATGCGATGTTGCCAGCTCGGATAAAGAGTATGGCATACTAGGTAACTTAAAGCAATGCATTTAGTTTGTATGAAAATAAAAATAGTTTTTTTTTTAAATAAAATTTAAAAGTGTGACAATATGGAAAATGACTACTTCGATGTTCTGAGTACAGTGTCGAAGTTAATGCATAACCAAAAGAACACCTTGTATATGACTAATTGGAAATTAATTCCATCTGTAGTTCTGTTACCTACGAAGAAATATTTTTCCTTGTAGATAACCAGTTACCAAACTAGGTTTCCTATAAGGAAGTCACGCTACAGAGTCTAAAGATTTGTACAGTAAAATTCATAATTTGATTTTTAACTTCCGACCATAGGAAGGGGTGTTATAAATTTGACGCGTACGTCTGTTAAATGTGGCATCATACCTCAACAACCGATGATCAGATTTGGACGCGGTTTACTTATTTTATCGAGAGCCATGTCTGATAAAAATTGGACCAGTAGTTTCTATGATTTTGATGTGTGATGTAAGATGGGATCTCTGGAACTATAATAGTTAGGTGCTGGTTCAAGATAGAGCTGAAATATTTAGAAACATGATGCCATTCCCTTATCTGAAACTTTGAGAACCCGATGTTGACCACGAAAAAGCAAGGAGATCTCCACAATGGTAAGATGGGGGTTTCTTAAATTTTTTATTTGCAGGCAAAATAATTAAAACTTATAACAAAATAAGTAAGGCACTAATTATTTTAATTTTACCAAAAGTCCCAATTCAAAGTTGTTTGTCTCTAATTTGAACAATTTTGTTTTTAGGAGCTGAAATAAGGCAAGCTTTCACAAAACTTCACCAAGTTACGACTCGCGCGTACCGCTATGCCACTGAGTATTGGCAATATGAATCCGTAAGCATTTCCTGGGGAATATTGCTAACACATATTGTGAAAGTTTAAAACTTCTCACGGACTTATACAGATCGATACATTATGTTGGTTATACAGAGTGTCCATTATGTAATGGTAAAAATATAAAATAACTTCAGAAATCTTAATCTTTCGTCAACCCTGTTTGCGGTTCATGTGATTGGAAATTACCTGGCCCGTTACCCCTTTTCGGTTGAACATAATATATTTAGATAATCATCACTTAGCTGGCTTACTGTATTTTCTTATATACCAATTAGCTTATGCATAAAGAAAGCATCAGATTAAGTTTCGCCTTCGTCTCATCTTCCAGTCATTTCATACATGACATGAAAATAGCGTTGACTGGTTCGTCTATAGACAACCTCAATCAATCAAATTAAATGCGTCGAAGCCACACTACAAAACTTTAATTATAACCAAAAACGTTTGATGATAAATATATTAACATCAAACGTTTTTGGTTATAATTTCGAAGAAGAATATCCCTCGACTCAGTTCGCAGAAATATTATTACGGTTGACTAATGAAAACGTTATTCAGTGGAACACTGTCGAAATAACTAATTCCATAGTTGACATCCGAATCTATGAACGGTAGCTATGTACTAAATCTAATAACAGAATTACGGTTAGGTATATTCATCCTTTAGTGCAGGAGTAGTACCGATGCTTTGTCATCTGATTAAATGGTGATAAAGGTTCAAGAGAACGAGATTTGAGATCACAGAACACTGCTACTCTCCAGCGAGGGTTTGAGATGCGTTCCAAAACACGGCTTTCAGAAGAAAAAGAATCTGACTATTTTCCTAACACGACTTAGATTAGATTAGGTTACTATATATCCTATAGTAATGTATAGTTAAGTGAGATGCCTATGGGGAACGGAGACCACTTCAGGTGGCCTGTTTGTAATAAATGAGGTTTATTAAAAGAATTCAGATAAAATACTAAGAGAGACAGGTATTTTTCGCGTGAACAATAGCTATCGGCGGGCAATCATACCATTGTTTACTTACTGTACGGTTACTTTTACAAGATAACAATTTCAAATTCGTTTAGAAACGCACCAACATTGCAAGTCACGGTAATCCGACTAGTGAACCACTTTGTTTCCACCGAGACTCGAGACGTTTTGGACTTTAGTCCTCACTTTACTTACTCAGAGCGTGAGTCGACATTTGTTCCCGGTTTTACAGGATACTATCTATTAAAATCATTTTTTTTTCAATCCTCTACTTATTTTGTCATAAACGTAATGATAGATGAAGATAACATAAACGAAAAAAAATCAATTATTTCTTTTTATCAACGAAGGTAGCAAACTATTACTAAATAGTACAATAGTAATCTGGGATTAGTACTATTTTATCATTCTGGGATGTTACTCACAGGTGTTATAATAGGTAAAGGGCCTAGAACACTTCCTTGCGGCACTCTTGATTGCTCAGAATATACAAGTACTGAATATTTCTTTGTGTATTCCAAGTTCAGTTTTGAGTATCAAACAGACCATGTACAGTCTGAGTTTTGTGACGATCATGTGACGCCATCTTGTTCAGAAAATTGAATAAGATAGCGTATCAAACGTAGTCGGCAAATTCTTATTTCAAATCAGACAAATAATTACGGATTTCGTCCGAAAGTGTATATGTAATAAGTAAGTAGAATTTTTTCAATAACATCAAAATATGTTGAAATTAGAATAAAGTAAAATATAACGTTGCTACGCGTAGGTACAATATAATAAAGAAGGGCATTTCAGTCTTATGAATTAAGATTGTGATTAAATAGAATTAGTATTGTTTCAACGTCAATAAATAATAAAAACCACCGATTTTGGAGCAAAACGGCTATCAATTTTATAGGTAGTAAAGTATACCTTTTCCAGGTTCTGCCGCCATAATAATATCACACATGTGTGAAAACTCGGCGTGGTACGAAATTGGAAATAAATTCCTATAAGCTTCCAATTACCTCAATCGAGAATATCGAGTTCGGAACATAATTTACATTTCAGGTTTAATTTTAGACATTTGATGTATTCAATCGACTTCTTGCGAAATCGGTTAAATTCCATCAATCAACTTACATGCACATCCCGAAGAAGGATCTCAAATTTGTTTTTTGATATCTCAACTAACATCAGAGATATTAATGATTTAAGCTTACTAACTTTAATTTTTCCAGTAATTGGAGATATGCTCTGTCCCCTTTTAGCAAAACAGTTATTTATATGTATCCAGGATCTGCTTGTATGGCGCTATTACACAGTGACGTCATAATATAATATTGCCGTTTCTTTCTATCGACTGATTTTTGATTGCATGTAGTTATATTATTTTTCAACTAATTTCAACTCTGTTTTCACATTTGACAATCAATTTATGTCTATTTCTTAATTTTCAAGAAATGCATTTAATATTTGTTACTTGGAAACTACCGAATTACCTCAATCAAGAATATCGAGTACGTAACATAATTTACATTTCTGTTTTAATTTTAGGCATTTGATGTATACAATCGTCTTCTTGCATGACTTATGATTTATGATTGCTATGGTCAGCTAACAAAAATTGCTATGGATAGTTACGGACTTCTGCATTGCTACAATATTGCCTTTTTATGGTGGCGTTTGTCAATGTGTGATGTGATTTATCTTTGGTCCTTTGAACCGGATTAGAAACATCGACCTAATGGATGTTGCATTGTATTATTGCCTATTCTTTGTATATTTTGTCTTATGATTCTAATTATATCGGATATAAGCCTATAAGTCATTATTTGTGGTTCGTTACTTTATTTATTAATAACAATTTCAATCCATGAGTTGAAACTACGTACCTACATCAAGTCTTTAGCTGAAATGTTTATGTATTTAAGTACTATTTTTGAAATTCTATGGTCCTGTATCGGAAAAAACTTAAAGCGAAGTAAACTAGTCGAGTAACATGCATTTATAAAAAGCATGACGTAACCAAGAGTTCCTGGTGTCCCGATGGTTTTAATAAATGAGTATGAGTTATAAAATTAATGTGCATTATAATTTGAATTCAAGAAAGCTAGGTTTTATGTTGTAAACTGTTGGCAATATAAAGCCGAAGATTGCTGAAAATACCATTTATTTTATAGACGTACTTATAATAAAATTTCCATAATATTTGACAGTTACATACGCAATTCGAAAATATTTTATTGACGAATAGCCATAAAATAAAGTTTATCAGCTTGAGACGTAAATATATTTGTTTTTATCTACATAAATGTGTAATCATTAAGTACACCTTATGGTTGAGCGTTCCCGTAAAAGTAACCCGTTTGCATTTATATACTTTTATAATTAATTACCAATTCCAACCATTACTTGTTTGGGCGATGGTTCATATAACATAATTATGTTGATATCCAAATATTTTATTACTGAAATAAGACAAAATGTCAAATATTCATTTCTTCTTTCACACTTAGCACCTACTATAATTATTTTTCAACTTGATAATAGGAAAAGTAAACTACCTATTCAACGAACTAGTTGTTGAACAAAATCAATAATATTGATTCCTAAAATGCAAATCCAATAATATTGAGATGCATGCTACGTACGTATTGAAACCTAACATAGATAGATAGAAACACTTTATTGTACACAAAATCAGGAAAGTAAAGACTACAGGAATAAATAAATAACATACCTAAATATTCGTAAAGGTTGCCGTTACTATCGATTATTTCAACTAACTGAGTATCGATAATGTGTTCGGAATAGACTGCAGTTGGCAATATAGAATTATTAATCACTTAAGGACTTACGAAGAGGCAGGGCCGGTCTTAGTACTCCGCTGGCTTAGCGACCCGAAATGGATCTTGATTCCATCTACCAAGAGACTGTAGCTACCTTTCCTTGTGTGATACCGTTGAGTCAATTGAACACTTGCTGTGCGAATGTGACTCGTTGGCTGGAAAACGTATGAGTCGTCTGGGGGTAGCCTACCCGAAACCAGAGGACTATAGGATCCTTCCTGCAAGCTGTATAGCGCTCTTGATACAAAGCATCTTTAAGGAACAGGAAGGAGACTAAGGTTGGGGGTGAGCACAAAAGATCCCTGAGAGTCGAAGTGCCGCTGGGGTTATCCCTGGTCCCCTGTCATAATATAAGATAAGATGCCTTTCCTTCGCGATTTCCTGCCGACTCGAAGCTAGGGCAGATCTTTCTCCACTACGTTTCTCCAGAAATAACTGGAGATTCAGACCGGTCAGCGTCCGCTCGGCAGCCCAGTCTTTTGCACACTGCAGCGGTTTCGAAAAAGAAAAGGATCGAGCCAATAAAAATCTATTTTTAAGTTTTCTTGATTTCTATGGGTTCCTTCCGATCGTGTTGTAAAATCGCTGCAGTGTGTAAAGGCGTAAATAATGTCTACTCTTCTTTCTCTTAACGTATCCGAGCCAGCAGAATCTTGCAGCTTTCGTTTCTCTAATTGTGTTGGGCTTTAATAGTAGATCTTAGTTCCTACTGCGTGCTGCGTGATAGATAATTTCCATCATTGAGTGTTGAATTATACTTATTTTTAAATTTATACTTACTAAAAATGTAAGTACTCATTGGTAATGTTTTTACACATAATGAACCACAACAACTACGCTATTACATGTATTCGATCTGTCGACGCTCCCATGGTCTACAATTAAATCTTATCTACCACGTGGACGTAAATTAAATATTGTTTGATTTATTGCGTCGCTATACGTTAGCTTTGAAACATTGTCGCTTTTGTCGCCCGATAAGTTGAGAAAAGAGTTTATCTACACCCCACTCGCCATGACCTAACCCTGAAATAACAGAAATAAATCAAGCTAGAACGGTGATATGGGCGGGGCACCCGTATCTCAATCTTGCAATATTGCAAGATTTTATTCATTCGGCACCTAGTTTTCGCCGCATACCTATCGTAGCGGCTGTGCTAAAATGCCTTATTGTGCTGTTTGTAACTGCAATAACAACAGGTAGGTACGACAGTGAATCGATCAAAAGGAGGTATTTCGTTCATAATCACGTCACTTTGGGGGCGTGGCTAATGAAAATGTTGACACGCGCGATTCCTATAGCAGCTCGTCCGCGTCACCGTTCTATCTTGATTTATTTCTGTGCCTGAAGCCGTCCCTGTGCTAGTAATAACTTACCTACCGGATGCTATTCGAAGTTGGCAACTAAAAGGACGAGGCCTTGTACCGGCCCTGATGTGGACCTCAGTTCAAAGGATCCAAAGTAAGGAAATGTCAGAACCACGCACCAATATGTGGCCATTAAGTTGGGTATGTTTGGTGAAGGCACCATCAAGTTTTGGCAAGTTGTTAGTTTAGCTGTTTTAGTTTTAGATCAGGTTTACTGGTTAATTGGATTTCTTGATGTGGAATATTGACCAGTTATTTACTACTTAACCCGCGATTGACATCTGACTGATGGTAAGCAAAGATAACGGCTAAGATGGAACACACATAACGGCTAAGATGGAACACACAATCATAGAAAAACTTATTTTTCATCACAAATGATGATGATGATGGCAATAAATTTCATTTTCATTTAATTTTTTACATCTGCTATATGCATCTTATCATTCAGAGCAGTCAGAGCTGATTGAAAGTTGATCGCACTTCTAGTATGCGTTTTACTTTTCTGGAATAATGGTCAAAATATTTTATAGTTGCAAGTCCGTGTTCCGTTCCGTTTCAGTATCGAATACGGGTCTTTTATAAACTTTACTAGTTTTTTTTTATTGTTACAATGTTGTGTAGCGAGTCATGTTGGCCACATTTTACGCATTTACTCGCCAGGTGTAAAAAAAACGTTGTGTGACATACGTGCCAAAATGGCTTGTAAACTAAGGCCGTATAATCCTTCGGCTAACGGTTCGGGATTCAAACTCGTTTACAATTCTAACTTATCGCACTTATATCACAATATACTATTTATAATACGTGGGGCGGTCCAAAAATTGTTAGTCAACGGCTTGTTTTCAACCTCATTGTTTTACTTTTATTATTCCTTGCAGTCAAATTTTATTACAAACTCTTTGCCCAAATATCACTGGCTCGCGAACTTTAGTTATTTTTTAATTAATTGTTAAAAAATAATTGTCTGTCACTTTTCAATCGCTACGACGGAGGTAACGCGGGAAACATTTCGTGCTATGATCTATTATGATTTTAAACGAGGGTTAACATATAAGAAATCATATAAAAATGTAACCAGTGCTTTTGGGGAATTGGCTCCATCATTTGCCACCATCACCTATTGGTTTGGTGAATTTAAGCGTGGTTGAAGCGACCTAAAAGATGACCTTAGACCGGAGCGACCACCAACGGCAGTCACTCAAGAAAACGTCATTAGGGTGGAGTGGCTAATAAAGAAATGTCGCAACATTACCAAGCGCGAGATTCAGGGTGAACTGAAGATTGGATTTTTTGAAAGTTAGGAAGGTTGCATCGCGATGGATACACAACTCTCTCACAGAAGAGCAGAAAGTCCGACGTGTAGACGGTGACAGTTTATGCTAGATAAATTCGACGGAGGTAGCTTGTAAATAAACATTTGTAATATTTCTTTTATTTTCTGACTAAAAATTAATGGATCGCCCTAGGTACGATCAACATCCTTCTACCTGCGGGCTGCAATATGACCTTTTATCACAAAAGAGAAACGAAAGGTGAGAGAAAATATCAAAAGGACCGCAGACAAACGCTAAAAGCATATCTTTAAATGTCAAGATCTCTTGAGTCTCGAACCATAATTTTATGATACAAAAATATCTAGACGAATTATTCTGGATAATAAAAAACTAGATAACAATGTTACTGCAAAAAATCTTATTCTGGTATTAGGTATCTAAACAGAAAAAAGCAGACATGCTTTAAAAATGAACATTGTGTTTTAAAATATCATGTAACATTTGAAGGTTACTTGACGACAAAATACGAAAAAAAAGCAGATGGCCGTAAATTAAATTATCCGGTCTGGTCACATCCACCCCATATTTGTCCAAGAAAAGCGGAATAAACATTGGAATTACGAACAAATGTTAATGAACACTTAGATTACTTATGAATAAACATTGGAATTACGAACAAATGTTAATGAACACTTAGATTACTTATGAATGAATCACTTCCAAATTACTTTTCAGAAAAATATATTTCATCGGTGTAAATCAAGTTTCAGAGGCAAGAAAAACAATTCTTTGTTTTCATTTAGTAGGCACACTAAAACACGCTTGAATAATAAAAATAACCGTTGAGATAAATCAAATAGAACGTTTGAGTAGAATTCTACCACCGAAAGTAATTATGGCGCATAACTCGTTTGAGTAGAATTCTACCACCGAAAGTAATTATGGCGCATAACTCGTTTTTCTAGTTATAGATTACATAAACTAGCCAAATTTTCTGGCAACCTTTTTCCATTTCCTTTTTTTGGTAGACTATATATTATCTATATAGAGCTTCGGTGGCCTAGTGGCTAGGACGCCGACTCTCATACTGGTCATCCGGGTTCGAAACCATGCTATGTACCAATGACTTTTTCGGATTTTTTCGAAGACTTACGTACATTTACCGACTGCTCGAACGGTGAAGGAAAACATCGTGAGGAAACGAAAAGTTTCCGAAGGTGTGTGAAATCCACCAATCGGCACTGGGCCCGCTCTCGGTGGATTATGGCGCGTACCTCCATCGTGCAAGGGGAGGCCTACGCCCCAACAGTGGGGACATTAATAGGCTGATGATGATATATTGTCCCTGTGCTGGGCAATTTTACCTTTTCAACTGTTATTAATTCAACCATTCACAATATACTCGTACCTACCTATACTTAGTTACCATGATCCTGTTAAATTCCTTCGGTTAATTTCAATCTCATTCCGTTTAAATTGTAAATATTAATAGGAGATTTTGATAGGTTTACCTTTGGACGACTGTACGTACATTTTTGTACACAAATATAACTAACTTAAAATTAAAAATATTTCGCGAAATTAATATTACGACTGAAGTATTTGTAGGTGGTACGTATAAGGTAATTATATGCCTACAAACCAATGCGTTCAAATGAAGTTCGTTTCTGTGATCTAAGTTTTACCCAAGGCCGATCTATTTGGTTACTTACCTTAATTTGTACGATAATTAAGTTACAGGGTTGCTGATTCCGCTCAGAGTAATTTGTTACCACAGATCAATCAGTGACAAGACTTTCCTCGCTGAGGTTTTCACTGATTTACATTTTCACTTATGCAGGAATGACTTTAGCGAATTGATAGTAAAATGGTTAATTAATTCTGATGTCTTCTTTTTCAGTGGCCGAAGTTAAAACATATACTTGTACCTACTGAGAGTAACAAATTACTCTCTATCCTACCGATACCCTATCGATAATATGAACAACTTTTACCAATAAAATCTTCGAAACTTTTCTAGTTCTTCCATAATCAAATCGGACACCTAAAATTAATTCAGCCTTTAACGGGTTAAAATTATTTACATAAAACAATAATAACAGGAAGAGTAACAAAATAAATAAGAATAATGGTACAAAAAGAGGTGCAAATTGTGTCGAAAGATAAAAATTAGATTTTCTAAAATATTTGGCTAAAGTTGTCAGTGTTTAACACTGGTGAATGTAGATTTAACACTGGTGAATGTAGATTTGCTCATGCACTTTGCGAGGCTTTGGCATTATTATCGCTTTGTCTCTATCGTCTGGCATATGAGAAAAAAACACAATCGCCGGTTTCTTTCTTCCGTATAGATCGGCGACTGTGTCTAGTCTTTTCTACACAAAACCATTTACCACACATCTCCGATCATCTCTGGCAGTTTTCGATACTAGTTTCATTGTATACAAGATGTCACAACACGTAATTTATACATCCTATATAGGTGTTTTTTAATTTTTTATTGACTACTAAACCCGCATTTGACCTCGATTTCGCCTGATGGTAAGCGACGATGAGGTCGACGATGAAGCATGCGGGTCCAGTAAATGCCTATTCACTCTGGCATTGAAGATCCCAAGGTTATAGGTTTCGGGAAATACGGACGCCGGCAGGCTGTTCCATTCCTTAGCCGTTCGCATAATGAACGAAGAAGCAAATCGCTTCGTACGAACAGATGGGATATCAACAATATAAGGATGGAACCCATCCCCGCGCCTGGTAGTCCAAAGGCGGAATGGAGATGCTGGAATGAGGTCGTGCAATTCCGATGCGCACTTTTCGAAATGTATCCTATAAAATACCGATAGACAGGCAACCCTGCGCCGATGTTCCAGACTTTGCAGTCTATGGTTTTTTTTTATGTATATCTAAACCCGCATTTGACCTCAATCTCGCCTGATGGTAAGCGACGATGAGGTCGACGATGGAGCACGCGGGTCCAGTAAATGCCTATTCACTCTGGCCTTGAAGATCCCAAGGTTGTAGGTTTCGGGAAATACAGACGCCGGCAGGCTGCAGGTTGAACTCATATACAGACTATACAGACTAATATACTAATAATAAGAGACACTGTGCATTTCGGGTGTCGTGTATCCGTGACAATTGCCAGAAACAAACACAAGGTGTTCAGGTTTTGGCACGGCCGCGCGACATCGTCTCTAATTAAACTAGGATCAGAGCCACTCGATGCCACGCTTTTGGTTTCCAGCCAACTTAGCTTCTTGTTTAAATGATTCGCCAGTTAAGCTTCATGTTTTTATTTTGGCTTGGCTTCCTGTAATGGCAAATTTCTTTGAAGTAATTTACTGATGTGGGTAGAGCAACAGTTGAATATTAACGTTTGTGGTCTGGAGTCTGTAATGTAATGAGTTCACAAATCTAAGTTGATTTCAGAAGATATCGTTGTTGCGAAATAAGGCCTTATTATTTTTAAGAAAAAAAGATCCTATTCTGTGTTAGGTTAGTTAGGAGGCATGTTTCAGCTTACCGACCCAAAAATATACCGTTATATAAAGGTTAAGGTTTCGACGGTTATATTTTACTAATACAGAAATATCCTAACGTCGGTAAATGTCAGTCAAGTAACTCTTAAGAATTTTATATGAAAGTTTGTAGTTTTATAACATTTTCATATTCAATTATCATAACTTACCTAAGTATATATTATATAATTTTATTGACACATTTTAATTGTTTACAGAATCCTATTCTATTCGAGTTTACTTTTCCAATATATTTGGTAAAACTTACCTCGATGCCATCTTGTTCCTGACCTCATTCTAGCCTTTAACTAGGACCTATAAGTGCGGCAGTGCTATTAAAACTTGGAGCCAAGCTACGGTCGTTAGAGAGCTGTACTTTTACTCCCGAAGCGCGATGCAACACAGATTTACACACAGTTGCATAGTTTTGAAAGCATAGAACCAGGCTGTTAAGACCGGCCTTAATCAACGCCGGCCGCATAGGTATCATACCGATGATCAATTATTGCGGTTTTTAAAACACATCGATCGACAATTGATCAACTTTATACTAGATGTTGCGATCAATCAACCAGAGCCGATTTTTTTCATCGATGAATCGTACATCACACGATCGACGTCGTATCTATGCTCAATGGTACTACCATTGAGCATAGATACGGTAGAGGTAGGGGTACTTTTAGTACAGTTTTCCGATTCCAGTAACCGATGCATACCCCACATAACCCTTACATCTTTTTCTGGAGCCGCCCCTGGAACAGACCTATAATTTGGCTTCGATTAGTAAACAAAGCAAATAAGTTCGTATTGATGATCGATAATCGTATTATCCGTGTGTATCACAAGCAACTTCTTTACTCCCAACGACGTGACTTGGTTTTCTTTTCTATTATGTTACTCCGTGGTGTAACTTTGGAACAGTTTGTCCGTCAGGTATTATCATATTTATAATAGGTATTGATATTAGGTTCAAATTAGAGCTTCACGTTCATAATATTGGCTCAGGACAGACACTTACTATAAGACATCGTCCATCCAATGAGTGCCCATATCACGACATTTTACGATACAATTGATCATTGAACCAGCAAAAGAAGTGGTCACAGATAGATGAAAATATTATACTGACTATTCATTATTTATCTTTACGACTGTAAACTTATTTGGGCTAAAAAGTTTCCTAAACGGACAATTTAGCAATATTGTATGGGGATCGTGAACCTGTTAATAAACCTCTCAAAAATAAAATGAATAACGATAGGTATTTTTGTATTAATAGGGTACATGAATTCGGCTTTGGAACATAAATAATAATTTGCTCCAATTCGCCGATTAAAACATCAGGCTAACTACCCTTTGGTACTTTGTCGCTTTAATTTATTTGACAAATTCATACGAATGTCAAGGAATCGTATCAAAAACTTATTGCGACAGGGTTCCACAGAATATAGCTTGATGTGTTCCACTGTACAATCGTGCACAAAGTAAAATAATATTTTA
This sequence comes from Hofmannophila pseudospretella, assembly GCA_947369225.1. Taxonomy (NCBI): domain Eukaryota; kingdom Metazoa; phylum Arthropoda; class Insecta; order Lepidoptera; family Oecophoridae; genus Hofmannophila; species Hofmannophila pseudospretella. Next base: position 6,572,893 of record OX376330.1, on the reverse strand, counting down.
CGCGGGCTGCACGGGCTACGCTACGCAGCTATTCGAGCTACGCCGGCTACGCGAGCTACGCAAGTACGAAATAAAACTGAAGGCTGTGGAGCGTTACAATGTTCAACGACTGATCGTCGTTAGTAAATATGAGTATGAGTATAGTATGAGACTGCTTTTAGTCAACTTTCTTTTGATATTTTCTACTCCGGAATTTACTTTATAAAATCACTAAAATACCTAATATCTAAGCAAAACTTATCTTTCATTATATGAGGCAAGTCAAATTTAGGAGATTAAAGTGCATTTCTAAACATGATGTAACTTGTTTAAATGAAGTACACAACTCGTAACGTAACGAATGTTGAAACTGTTCTCACTCGACGGGAGTTGAGCAAAGTTATGCGAAGCGAAGTAGGTCCAGAGTTACTAGTTCACGAGAGTCATAAGGGTTAATCCCATTGCTACCAATACCATGATGTAGTAAGATGTAGTTAGTGAGACATCGGCTTATACTGGCAAGAGAGACGACAGCGGCTGGATAAGTCGTTGGAGAGAAAGAGAGGGAAATACAATATGCTTAAATAAACATCGTTGAACAGTGTAGTTAAAAATGTATTCACATAATGTAGTATTACGCCAAAAATGGTCTACTAATAAAGGATTTTTCTATTCTATTCTTAATAAATTTTAGCTGTATTAATTATCTGATACTTACCTATATAATTTTTCAGCACTAAGAATATTTTTGATACCTTCGTTCAATTGGATATATGATTTGACACTAATACGAGTATAATATGATGAATACTTACAAGATGTTGGTTGAAGTAAATCAATCCGTCTTGGTTGGCTTAAATGGAAACAAGAGGATGGTTAATTAAATAAAAAATATTGTTTTTAGTGTGTTATTTAGGCGAGAAATCTATAGAGTTTTTAATAACAATTTGTACCTTAAGTAACAAATATGTAAGGGACGTCAATATCCTTATATATAAGTCGCAGATCAGAATTTAAAAAATGTTTACTCCCGAGTATCTAAAGTTGTAATTAAAAACGGAATCGATAAAAGTTTCTTTCATTGGTTTAATTTTCTTCACGCTGCCATCGTAAAAGCGAAGCTTTCTCAACATCGCACTGTAGATTAGATCTTTGTCTGTAGACACGTCTGTAGACAGCTTTATACAGCGTGACCCAAAATAATGTTGCCAAAATTAAAAATCGAATGCTTTGTGATTTCATTTGTTGTCTATTATTGATTTCGCTTATCTTGGCGTCATTTTAACATTGATTCTCAGTTACTAAGTCGATTAATTATATTTTTTGTCATGTCTTTAAAGCGTGCAGCTATTATGGCGTTGCACGAAAGTAGAAAACGACAGTTTGAGATCGTTAGAAGTCTCGACGTTAGTCGCCAGTTAGTTTCGCCAACGATTAAATGATTTATGTAGCTCGGAAACATCGCCGACCGTCCTGAGAGAGGAAGAAAAAGAACTGCTAGGACTTCAAGAACGCGGCATATCATCAAGCTAAGGTTGGCTCGAATCCACAGGTCAAGGTGAGAAAAATGGCTCGAGATCTCCGAATCAGTCGGTCTACGCGGCGTATTGTTAAAGATGATCTCAATATATACAAAATACGAAAAGCACAGCTTCTCACAGATAAAGATAAAATAACTCAAAATTAAAAATTTAAGAAACCCCCGACGTACCGTTGTGGAGATCCCTTTACACTTTTCTGATCATCATAAGGTCCTCAAGATACCAGATGTGGGAAGGTCACCATGGTCATAAACATTTGAACTCAAACTCGAACCACCTAACTGTTACCGTTTCAGAGATCCCATCATACCCCAACATCCCAAAATACTCTAAGATCTTAGAACCACTGATCCAATTTTCATTTGACATGATTGATGATGTTGTTGATGATGATGATGTTTCGGCCTCGCCATAGTTATAGCTCCACATCATTTCTATTTAATTTTTAACAGACAAACGTGTCAAACTTATAACACATACCTCGACGCTTTGTAGCAACGCTAAAGGAGGGTATTTCGAAGACAAATTAATATTATTGATCAAATATATAACTATATTCAAATATATATATCTGATCAATAATATTTATTTTTATTACTTATAACTTAATTTCATGTGTCTCTATAGTTACTTGAGTTATTTGTAAAATTAGTTTGTCAACGTTATTTTGGGCCACCCTGATATGTTACGGGCGAAGTAGAAGGGTGTGCTGAATTAGCACTGCCCGGACTATGTCGACTTTGCACAGAGCTTCTGGGCAGAGTTCAGAAAAATCGATTATTAGCAGGCTGTGTCCGGGCACTGTCAACACTGTTGAACGGTGGGTTTGACGTATAATTTTTTTATTTAAAAAATAAAGGAACTGAACTGAACTGCCAAGTCAAAGGAGCCCCGCTTCGCTTTAGGTTTTATTGAAACAGTTCATTTCTTAACCTGTCTGAATTTTGCTTTTCCCCAGAGTTTGCTGTGCAACTCTGCCCAGAGTATATGTGCAAAGTCGACACTACCCGGGCAGTGCTAACATTGCACACCCTGCTTACTTCCCCCGTAACATATACATGATCAAAAGTTTACTTTTACGCACTTACTAACGTAGCGTTATTTACAAAAGTGATTTATTTTTTATTAACTCTGCTGTAAAACATAAATTCATTTTTGGACAATATTGTGTACATAAAATCCAGTCTAAACCTCCGTACAAAAAAAGCTGCTATTCGCTCGTACAACACAGATTAATAAAATAAAAATATAAAAGCTGACCATCGGTTTTTCCGGGACTTTGGTTGAATTGGGAACAAGCTGAGCCAAACGTGACATGTACCGAGTTTGCACTCATATCATACGCGAATTAATTAAATCTGTGTATACACTAAAGATTACACGAGCCGTGTTTATGTGGGGGTAAATCTATTATTAAAATGCACCTGCATGCGCCACAGGCGCATTATAAGCTGCTACTATGTTTTGTTAGTAATTAATGTAACATATTATTTAGTTTGGAACTTAATGAGATGGGTAGGTAATTAAGGTGCAACTTTACTCGGTTTCCATACAAATTATTACATATTCATGTCGTACTCTGGGAATATTTTACTAGCATACTGTTAGTTCTGTCATGCTGTTTTACTGTCGCCAATATAAAAATAATACATTTAATATGATTAATTATAGACTTTCAATATTTGTATGAATTCCTTTACGAGATAAGTAAGGGCCCTATATTATCGGCACAAGCTACAAAAATTGGACTAGTAGCGCCAAGCCTTTCAACAAACCATAGGTACTCCAGAATAAAACTGTTGCAAATCTAAATAGCGGAAATGTTTAAATAATAGAAAAATATGAAGAGTTTAGTGTACGTTATAAAACATTCTCAAATACGTTGTAAATTACAATTTGTTGGCCACTGAAAAACAATATCGTGTTTTATGAAATGTACTGATTATTTTATTTAGTTATTCGAGTGATTCATGCAACATATTACCATTAAATTACCTTCTAAACTTCTTAATCTCGATATTTCAATTTAAAATGGAGATTAAATTTAATGTTTTGAATACTATCTATTTCAAATGCCCCTTAATTGAACATTAAACAACATTAGAACAACTCAGGAACTGCTTATCACATTAAAAAAAACTTTTCATGAATGCTTTCTCTGCTGCTTTAAGATCCACTTACGAGTAATAGTAAGTAGTTACTTATAAGCTTGTAAGTTTAAGCTTAGCTTGTTTTAGCTAATATGTTGTATTTTCGGTAAATGCTAGAAAGTTTCAGGACCATAATGCGTCAGATCGTCGGGTTATTTTAAGCTTTTCACAGACTTTGTAATTACCATTTTATGGTTGAATTACTGTTGTTCCACGTCTAACCAAACATCATAAAACAAAGTTTGTATTTAGACCCACATCTCGTGCGGTTGTTTAATACGCAAATCATTACCATCTTAGTAAACGGTTCGGTTGGTCTCTCCCTCCCAAACATAAATACTAATCGTGACCTGAACAAACAAAAATATTAATTTGTGTGTGTGTTATACCATGTTATCTTCTTGCATAAATCATTAAATTTACTGGAAGGACATCTTTTTACATCTACTGTCTTCATAAACTCGGTATTTTAATTAAAGAACAAACTTATATAAAAATGAGCTAAAATTTTATTTTTTCATGAAAATTGTGATTAGACCAGTATAAAATCATTTTATTAGGGTTTCCACGTTAGACAAAACATCGTTTAGATAAAATATACACACAGAAATTTGGTAAAATAATTGTTTCTATTATATACAAATAAGAAGGAGAAGGAGGAGAAGGAACTGCGGGAGCTCCGGGCGCCTGACTGGCTCGAGACTGCGCAGGAGAGAGAGCGATGGCGCTCTTTGGTATCGGAGGCCAAGATCCACTTCGGGTCGCTGCGCCAGCGGAGTAAGTAAGTAAGTAAGTATATACAAACAAAAATCTGTTGTTAAAAAATTATGCGTTTAACCTTACAAATATTTGCAGTGTTTTTAAATTTACATTATAAAATTAAAATATTAATTTTACATTGGACTCAAAGATCAATCGATCTTTCAGTCCAATGTAAAATTAATATTTTAATTTTATAAAGGCGGAAGGCGAGTAAATGGCCAACTGATGATAAGTGCTCACCGTCGCCATAGTACAGATTATAAGAGCTTTTCCAGTTTGAAACGCATCCATGTTCCACCCTTGTACAATTGTGGCGTGCCTGGGAGTGTACACAAAAGAGCTAATTGTTTGCGATGGCACGACTTTATAAAGTACCTACATAAAAGAAAAATACCCTAATATAGTTAATAATATTATAAGACTTTTTATTAGAAGTTTTTAGTTTAACTAATAATATTTTCTAAAATTTCAGTTTTCGAATCCGAAAATGTCCATGGCGTTCCACACTTTATTCGAGGGTTCTGGAATATTCCGTTTTCCATAGGCTTAATACTGGGTAAATGTGTCAATGTTCTTGTAACAATATTTTATTTAACTAATAAAATAAGGGTAGGATTTGAAATTCATAAATTATAATTATCATTATGAAAAGAAAGAATGTATTTACCTATTAAAGTAAAATATACATTAAATATAGTAAACATCAATGTTATCATGTACATGTATAAACAGAATACAGAATATATTTATTTGCAAAAATGTAGGTTTATTTACAGGATGTTGTTATTAGTTAAGTACCAATACATTTTGCCTTGTACTAGGCGTGCAAATTATATAAATAAACGAACTCATACATACTCATACTCTCATTATGGATGAAGATTTTGTATATCTTGCTAAATGCACATCTGTGTATTCATTCAACACACAATTAAGTGAAAAACAGCATGAAAAACATTAAAAATATATATTCTATTATCAGATCAAATAAAAAGATTTGGTAATTTCAACTTCTTTTGCTTTGCTCTCGCTACAAGTTATAGATGGTAAAAACTGGCTGTGACCTTCACTGTACGACTAAAATGCGACTTTTGACAAGGTGCTACAGGTTTTATTTCACCATAAATAAATTGAAAGATTTCGTAAACACAAACATAAAATAAAATCCATTTAAGTACTCGTATCCTAATAAGCCACTGATTTTCAAATATTTGTACCTGAGTTTACTTCGTTTTTTTCCATAATTGTGTTGTTGTTCAAACTTCAAAGTCTGCTTTAAAAACACTTTGAAAGTAAAATACTTTTTTGTTATTACATTATTTGAAACGCTGCGGGTTTTCTAAAATCATTAATTGCCTTTGTTTTTTCAATATTATGTTCTATAGGTTCTAGATAGTTTATTGCGGAGCTATTGCTAGTTTATTAACTAGGGAAAAAGTACTAAAGTGATCGTTAAAATGTAGGCGATTTTATTGATAAGAGGTATATAATCTACGTTTAAACAATTTTTATGTATAATTATTATATTTCGATAGATTCATTTAGACTACGATCTCCTAATAGATATATCTGTCACATGAACGTTCATCCGAAGTCCCTACTGAATCTTATTGAATGAATCTTATTACAACGAATACTTAGCACTTACTAACCGGCTAGGTTCAATTATTTGGTATATTTAAGACGTACGTCTCGGTTTCCATACAAATGATTTTATACATTCATGTGGTAAGTACTTGTGGAATATTTTACTGGAAAATCATTACTATTAGTTCAGTTATACTGTTGTACTATCGCAATTCCAAAAATTATTTTATTAAAAGATTCATTTTATTAAGCACTTGAAAGTTTTCATATAAGTTAGTAAATATTGAAAGTTAGAAAAATTAATAATATTAAAAAAAAAAATATTGACAGTATAAAAACATGATTGACCTGATGGTTTGATGAATTTTTTAATGATACTTCATTAAAAAAATGCACGTTTAGGACATGAATGTGTAAAATGCACTTGTATGGAAACCGGGTCTTACGTTGCACCTAAATTTAAAACTGTTGCTGTTAGTCTGTAGTATAAACATTGCATCCTGGTATTATTTGACTAATTTTTAACTTTACCCGTTTGAGATGGTCAAGCTATCTAATCTATGGAAAAATAACTAATCAAAACAGCATATCATTTCCTATCCTGCTTATGAAAAATTTAGTTTAAAAGGCACATTAAAATTACTTAATAAGCACTTACATCATAACAAACTCTAAAATTATTATTGTGTGAACAATAGTTTTAGAAACGTAATAGGTATTATTATTTTATTCGCTTTTAAGAAAGACTCAACGAGTCTCAGCGGCCGTATCCGGCATTAGAGGGGTGAAAATAACCGGTAGTCGCTACTGGCTCTGGATCAGACCCCAGGTAAACAGGATTTATATACCGGATTTTAACTAAATCATAATTTCCTCAGTACTGGGCTCTCAACTTTGGGTCCGGTAACTACGATAAATTTTCATCACATAATTAGGGTAAAGAAAGACAAATGACTCTCCCGGCCACGATCCTTGTTTTCTGTACCATTGTCACACCAAGTGTTAGCATTTGCATCGTGTTCTAAAATATAATTGGTAATACTGGAATGTGAAGCAGAAATGCTTGCATTTCTGTTTGGTGAGGTGAGATGTCTATGGGCGATGGTGACCACTTACCATCAGGTGGCCCGTTTGCTCGTCTGCTCTCCTTATTTAATAAAAAAATAATTATTTTTTATTTATTTATTTTATCTGCAATTAAAAAAATATGTGATGGTACATGACTTACTTAAAATGACTGTGACTATTCATTCAATAAGGTGGATTTGAGCCATGATTTAACCCTAGATTTACTCCCAATTTGTTTGTCTATTTCATATAAAATTTACCTCGGGTCTCTGAGTGAAAGGTGAACAAGACAATCTGTTTAAATAAGTACATATACTAGTCGCTGAAATTATTATTACTATAAAAGTCGCTGAAAATACCATTACAAAAATTGTAAGAAACAAGATTACATTAAATAATTCGGCATACAAACCCTCGGTAGTTTTGCTAGATGGGAAAAAATTATGTAAGTACAAGTTCCTTTACTTCTATTATTCAATAAATGAAAAAAAAACCTTTTAACATATTACGAGTAGGTAGGTGGCATTCGGATCCCTCGAAGTTGTATTCGGTTGATCCATTTTCCCTGAAATTCCTATATTTTTTCAGATCCAAGTAACTAGGACTAGGTACGGATAAATAATACTAAAAATTTAAAACTGTTATAAAAATAGAATAACATAACTCTCACGTCCAAAAATAGTGGCAAAAAAGCAAAACCGTGGAAAAAATATTGTATTCTTCATTGTTACGAGAACTGGTAGCATAATTCACAATGCATCACGAAAAGCCAAAACGCAGAGTTTTCATTGAAATGTTGTTAAACTAGGCTGGAAGGGCCGAATTGTCGCTATGAGTAGTATTTCGCGACACGAGTACGACACGGGGTTTTCGCCTGCACACGTGTATTATTATTATTGCACACAAATACCGAGATAGATACATTGTAATATTTCTAGTTAAATCAAAATATATGCATACAAAAGTCGGCACTCCGCTTCGAAATCTTTCAGTCATGTAGATGTAAAGATGGTATTACAGGTAGGCATGTGATTTGTATGTTCCCAAAGGTTCAATAAATGAGTATTAGGGGAAACAGTAGGTAGGATAGTTCTATAATTACTATTTATTACGCAAGTTACAGTTACCCTTAATTATCTAGCAGCAGACGTCACTAAGCATTGTATGGGGATCATAAAATTTATCGGATCATTACTCTCTTCTATACTACTGTGAGATTTTGAACCCTATTGTGTTGATAAAGAAGTATAGAATAGGTTGTTTTTTTATATAAGTTTGTGGAACAAGTTTTGTAGGTATAGTTTTACGACTCATGTTTGGAAAGGATAAGGCCAAGCTTAAAACGTCGTAAAGCTATAATTATATAAAAGTATGAGCAATTAATTCCTCGTCCTGTTTTTACGTGGGCATCTAAGCAGGTATACCTACTTGCTTACTGATAAGTCGAAAATATGGAATAACCTTATTTTAATTACCGTTATGGCCTTTTCAATCTATACACGTATAGAAAAAACTACAGCAATACCCACAACATAGATAATGAAAATATTGTAATAACTAGTTTATTTAACAAATTGGTACAGCTTGTACACTTTCGTTCGTCAATTTTCCAATTTTTCAATTCAATTTATAAATAACAATTTAAAAACTTATAATAAACAATAATAATAATCAATAACAGTATAAATCAATCATAATAATCATACCATTTTCTCCGTACATTAAAAAATAAAAACTTTATTATTACTAGTTAATAAAAAAAAATTAAAAAAAATTCGTGGCATTGGCAGTACAAACAAACAAATAATCAACAGTGTAAATTTAAATTGTGTAATTCAACAGTTTAAATTGTGCAAGGCCTACTTTTAATAATATTAACCTTATTTCTGGTATTCATTATATAAAAAGTGTATTGTGTGCTATTACGGTCTGTTATTCTAACTATATGAACAATTGTCACGCGCTGAACATGTTTTCTCGTTACTATTACAATTTTGTTTACGAAATTTTTTTCTGTATTTGTACCTATATCTATTTGGACACCCTTGTCACTGATTGAGTCAATAAACAGTGATTAAATCACACATTTTAAGATACAGCGTTTCACCAAGCACCTTATGTTGAAAATACTCCTGTTTATCGCCTTCCCCATACGGGTCAACTCGTTACACGTGCCCTTTATGTGGTGATGCAGCCAGCGTGAAAGCCTCACGTATTTACTCACGCCCAGGACAGGCGGAAAAAATTCGGAAAACTGTAGGTTTTTAGCATTTATGTGGATCTTTCTTGAAGTAATGTTGAAGACTGCCTGAAAACAAAAATAATTTTCGGTTGGTTATACGCTGGGATGTAAGGGGGGTCACCAACATCTAGACCTCCAAATGTCAAACTCACCTGCACGTGGTGCATCCTGCCGATTAACGAACGAGTCCCTGGCGACCGACTAGTGGCGGTATAACCACTCAAATTATGGCTGGGTCAAAACACCAGAAGCACGATGACGGGCAGCAGCGTCATCGGGGCAAGCGACCCGGCTACTGCGATCGCCAACCCGCAGGCCTAGCGTGGCGATTATGGCATCACCTCCTATGGACAGCGCAAAAAGAAAACGACCCCCAGTTCCCGGCCGCCCCACTATTCCTGGTCACGGTGGCGGCCATGGTAGCGACGATCTGCGTAAGGTGGCTGGCAGCGACTGGATGAGAAGAGCCGAAGATCGGGCTCAATGGCGCACCCTGGGAGAGGCCTATGTCCTGCAGTGGACTAGAATAGGCTGCTGATGATGATGATACGCTGGGTGCGAAGTACTAGGTGGGGACAATGGAATCGATCGCAGCGCTCGCAGTGCCCAAAAACAGAAATTATGTTGGCTCTGTACCTATTTTTGTCAAAAAAATCTATGCAGAAACTGATTTTCACATTATTCCGCAAACAAAAATGGGTCACAATCACAGATCTAGCTGTTGTTGTGTTGTAAATTGCAAGTGTAAAAGCCTCCCATAGTTTCACGTACACCGATGGACGTACAAATTGTATCGTGGACTCGCTGGGTGATTCGTCAATGTCTGCTTCCCCCAAGCAAAACATTTCAATCTCTATTTGGCGGTGTTGCCTCTACCATAGGTGGATAAAGTACAATCTACGAGTATATGGCTACATTGACGGTAAGTCCTGACGTCCTGACGGTCGGTACTGTAGTACCAAAGCTTTTTGGCAACTTTACTTTTAAAGAAAAATCTTAACAATATAAATATTTTTAATAGACATCGTTGTTCGGTAAAAAAGTACTTTAGGTATTCCGCCACAATCATTGAGTCTGTCAGCAGTCAATAATAATTGTTAAAATATCTATAAAATATCCCTAAAACCGAAATACCATCTAAATTTATTTATTTATTTATTTATACTTTAATGCACAAAATAAAAAGGTGTACATTAGGCGAGCTTAATGCCTTGCGGCATTTTCTAGTATTACAGTATTGACGATATTGTATAGACCGCAGTATAAAGATACGTTTGTCGGTTTACACTATACTACAATTAGTAATTTTAAAAGAAAAAAATACATTAGCTCATGACCGTTTTATGTTTACGCGCCTAGTTTTATTTCCGACCTGGCGTAAAACACAAAACCTATATTTGACCCTAAGAAAGACCCTAGTTCTGCAAAATTTGAAGAATTTATGTTGAGTTTGATCTTTCTCATTACCAGGCTTTATAACATAATACATATAATTGGATATTTTACGACTTAAAAGTTGTGACGCAAGTAACATAAAAAATATATGAATATACGTGTCGTTTCCTACGAAAACGCACGTGGCCTTTATGGAAGCTCCATTTCAAATGTACTCGTATAAGCACCTATTCCTCATGTGTACCCCATAAATCATCCAGAAAATGATTGACATTGATCAACGAAAACTCATAAATCAAAATAATTGACGAGTAGGCGTTAAAGAAAAAGTTAATTTGACAGTTCGAAGTGGTCTTATAATAAAAACCGATTTTCTGGATTAGTCCGCAAAATTAAACCATAATAAAACGTTCGTATCAATTATCAATTCATCTAAATAATATGATAGGCAATTTAATGCAGAAGACAATGTTAAATTCATAAACGTGTGCATGTATTATTACACTTTCCCAAAAGCCTACCAATAACATTTTGTAACCTGGAAATGCTAGACAACTGGGGGACTTTGGTCTAGGATTTCGAATCGCGGGACGGGTTAAGGGATAAAAGGAAAATTATTTTATCAGATCTATTTATATTCTTTAACAGTAAGGCTGAAATTGATTAAATGCATCAAAAGTACACCAGAAAGTGAGTGAGTGTGTTTATCAGGGTCGACAGAGTCAGGGTTCCACATTTCGCAACGTATCGGAGAACTCGAACCTGGCCACTTTTGTTCCATACTATCATCATCCGACCTATTAACACCGTTGGGGCCTATTATCTTGCTATGGTTCAAAGTGCGGGCCCATTGCTATGACGGGCATTCGAAAAAAAAACTGTAAAATAATGATGCTAACTAATCTTTTTAAACCGATTTTTCTAACTGATGTACTGTAAAATAGGTATAAAATAGTTTCACTAAGCTCTGTTGGCTCTGTCTATAATTAAGCTTTTGTGGCACAATTCTTAACAGTAATTAAAAAGAAATAAAAACGGAGCTGATTGCAGGATAAAAAAGTGTTATATTATGGAACTTTATTAACAGTAAAACTTTATGGGTACTCGTACAGTATTTAACCAGTATTGTTCAGTCCATGGGCGCAGTTCCTACACCTAGACCGCTACTGTACACCTATAGACCTAGTGTGATCACGGATATAACGGTATAAAATCTAATAAAAATTAAGTTTTTATATCCCAACTATTCATTTTCTTATAGTCGCATCCACACTGATGACGATCGCGACGCGCGTCGATTATAAATCGAGCGTTGCCATTGGTCAACAGTAACAGGTTGTCAAACATTATTACCATACTATTGTGCACAGTTTATAGAAACAGGATATTATTTTCTTTTTAATTTATGATTTTGGAACACCTCATATTGTTTGAAACATGTTTTAATCATTGTTTTAAACACCTCATAAAAAACTTTGAGGTCAATATAATTTTAAACGTTTTATCTTCTTCTAAATAAAACACAATTATTTTTTCTTTTTGAAAATTCTATTTCTTGTTCAACCCTTCTGCTTATTTAAAACACCAGCAAAATCGCAGACGTCCCTGATGCACTATCTTGAAAAGAGTATACTCCTCTGACCAATAAGGATGTTAACCCTTTATCGATCCGCAGGTGCAAGTTCATAGTATTGTTACATCAGGCTTTAACCCTATAATGCAGGTTGAAATTCCATAGTATTGGTACATCGGCTAAACTGTCGGCACATAGGTGGCGCAACCTCAGTCTTGGGCCAGAGTCCTTTGTATTCATAGCAATGTGGGAGCACGACGGATCGGGATAAGCCGATCTAAATGGTAAATAGGTGTACACTGCCAGTGCTTGAATGAAAATGAATTAAGTGACTGTTGTATAACTATACAACAGGTTAACAGGTTGGTTAACTAACCGCAATGTTGGAGGTTTTGTGGCCTGGGTCTAGCCCAGCTGTAATTAAAGTTTGCAAGTAAATGTGATAGAACACGATGATGCAGTGATTACAATTATGTAGAGTGATTTTACGTACCTACCACATTTTGGTGGACCACTGCAAACCAAGGTTTAAGTAGCTTATTTGATATGGTTTATGAAGATCGTCGGTGGCGCCGTGGCTAGGACGTCGGACTCCCATGCGGGGGAGATCCGGGTTCGAAACCATGTCATGGACCAATGAGTTTTTCGGTTTTATCCAAAGATTTACGTACATTTATCGAATGCTCTGACGGTGAAGGAAAACATCGTGAGGAAACCTGCACACTGAAATAATCAGTGTGTGAAATGGCGAAGGCAATGGCAAACACCACCACCCCATTAAATCTGCCAAGACAGTCGTTCTATATGATTAATCCTTAGAATGATCACGACCCTCAGCAATGAGGAACAACCCGACTTAGAAGAAGATAAAAGAACATTAGAAATGTGCAAATTACCAATGTTTAAAAAACATTGACAAACCTACTTCGGCACTTCTCGATTAATGCTCACAACACTTTAAAAATAATACAGTCTACAGAAGCTGTGTACGCGTACCAAAATAAGCTCACGTGTGAGATCCCCACCGTGTCGGATCGGAACGGTAACGGTAACTACGAATAACTGGTCGCCAATGAACGCTTACTTAATACCTTTCCCTATTGTTACTGCTTAGTAATGAACTCCTAGGTTAATTAAAATTATGTAGTACGTACGTGTTAGTACTAAAGTTTGAGTAAATGAAAAGGCAGAAGTGAGAGTGAGAAGGCAGGTCCTTATTTGTAATTTTAGCTAAAAGAATTTCTTTTTAACATATTTTGTAAGTAGACCGCTAGTGGCATATTTCATCTGAGCTCTCCCGTGCCTCAGAAAGCACGTTAAGCAGTTGGTCCCGCCATGTCAGAGGCCTACGGGCGGCCTGAACAACTCTGACAAATAGGTTGGCCACTAACCATACGATAAGCAAGCAAGCAACCTAAGAAGATGTTTGTTCATTTGTGTGTGCATATAACAGACATAATGCATCAACAGACATACCCATCTAGCTCCGAAACACCACAAGTTAATCCGTTGAATGTTCTTCCATGACAGATGTAAATTAGATCAGTGGTTCTAATATCTTGGAGTATCTTGGGATGTTGGAGTATGATGAGATCTCTGGTACGGTAGCAGTTAGATGGTTCGAGTTTGAACTCAAATCTTTATGACCATGGTGACCTTCCCACATCTGGAACCTTGAGGACCTGATAATGACCAGGAAAAAGTAAGGGGATCTCCACAACGGTACGTCGGGGTGTCCTAAATTTTTAATTTAGTTATCTATGAAATACGTTCGTCTGATACACGGCAACCTTATAGATATTTATTTTTAGCCCATCAGTTAACTTTCTGTATATTTTGTATAATACGATTTAAACGAAAGATATTTATTTATTCGTATGGCAGTTGGAATTATACACAATATACAATAACAGTAGGTACTGCGATATGTCACAACCAAATATCCAGGTTTCTTAGCCATTCAGCGGCGTCTGAGGTTAGTAGGATGAAGTCGTCAGGGTCACCGGCGTATGCTCGCAGGGTGCACTCGCGCGTGATGTGCTCGACGGTCTGGGACTCCGCGCCGCAGTCGCAGTGGGGGGACTCGATCCAGCCGCACAGGTGTTAGTAATGGGCGCTTCGGCCGTGGCCAGTGCGTATCCTATTAAGTGAGCACCAATCGCGTCGGGGTAAGTCGGCGCCTTTGAACTGTTCCCCAGGTCGGATGAGGTCGCTAGCTTTTGCACCCATCTCAGTCTTCCAACGAAAGATATGAAAAGACGTCTTAACTTCATCAAAACATTTTATTACGACTTGCTATGATTACATACACACAGAGAACTTCAAAGGAGGATCCTAATAAACAACTCTAACATAGAACCTCTAAGCTTCTTTTCAATAAGAATTACTGGTACATATTATATTATAAAATTCTAATAAAATATAATACGAGTAAGCTGCTTTAGAAATTTCAATTAACACATAACCTTAAGAAAATAGAGACATACTTTTTGGAAAAAATTATCATCTACTTATATGCATATTTTTTGTAGAGCTTTATGAATTTGTGAAGCATTACCGAAGTTAACGAAGTTTTTCATAATAACCTGTAACCAATAGTGTTGTAAAGTCATTATCCAAAGCCTTGGTTCGTTATTTCTTTTAGATGTTGTTAATGAGGGAACTCTGGCAACTCTCAGTTAAAAAACCAGAAAATTGTGGATTAATTATGGGAGTGTGTTCATAAAAACCGATCAAGCTTACCGAGGTTTGCATTCTAATTATAGCATTCTAGTGTTCTTAGCCATGTCTGATAAAAATTGGATCAGTGGTTTCCAAGATTTTGGAGTATCTTTGATGTGAGATAGTATCAGGTAATAGCTAGATGGATCGATTTTGTGCTCAAATGTTTCATGGTGCGTCTCCGATCTGAAATCTTAGGGATCTGATGATAACTAGTAAAAAGTAAGTGAACTTCAATTTCAGATAAGATCTCTGGAACAGTAACAGTTAGGTGGATTGAGTTTGAGCTCAAATGTTCAGGACCATAGTGCCCTTCTCAAATCTGAAACTTTGGTGACCAGGAAAAGGGGATCTTGACCATAGTAAGTCGGGGATTTCTTAAATTAACTTAGCGGGCCATGTCGTGCCCGCCATAAAGAATAGCATCACCCCAACTCTTCCCGTAGGTGTGGTAAAAGGCGACTAAGAATCTTAGTGGATACTATTCTACACCTAGTAGACGGCGATAGGCTCGCCACCTATCACGTTTTTCCACCAAATCTTACGGCAAAAATTAGGAATTGTTGTAGCAGTAGTTAGTTTCCGCAACTCGACGTCTCGCGCCTATTTTGCGTGTGAATTAGGAATGGTTGTGATGAAGGTGGTTCCTCTGTCTACCCCGTCGGGAATTATGGACGTGAGAGTTATGTAATTTAGAGTTATCGTTGAAGTATTCAATAGGATGGTCTGTTTTATGACGCTTCTGTCCAGTTACGAGTATGTTTATATTTTTGTATGGATTTTTTTTTTGTAAAAATCATGACGTAACCAAGGATTCCTGGTGTCCCAATGGTTTTAATAAATGAGTATGAGTGTGGTTTGAATGGATGTAATCTCCATTAAAGGCTATGAATCAATTTTTACTCCAGCAACGAACAATCTCTCACCTATACGTTTTCAACACTAAATAAAGCTGCCTTCATTCAGTATCAATTTCGAATAATAACTAGGTATGTTTACAATACGTACGGATCCTATAAACGATTTGAAAACCCTCCAGATAAACTAAAGAGAAAACCAGAGAGGTATTGCAATAAAAGTATCTACGGGCATGGTATCCGCGGCCAACTATTTTCTATCATCAGCCGTATGCTATTGGAAAACTTTTTCGATCTACTGAATAGTGCCCGGTACGTGGGACATAAGCGGTGCAGATGGGCTCTCTTGTTATTCCACACACAATGCTATAGCCGAACAATTCTATTGTTTCATCTTGATACACTTCAATTGATGGCTGTTTGCTAGTTGGCTGCTAAGGAAATGACAGTTGCCAAGTTTTATAGCTTAGTTTTCTAGGTAAGTAGGCAAAGATAGTGCCTAGGTTGGTTCTGATCGTCGGTTCCGTTCTGTTAGACTGTTAATTCGAGAGGTTGTTTAAGCTAGAGCCTGGGTCGTGAGTCCTCTACAGGTCGATTATCTAAAGCTGGCACGTACTACACATTCCAAATTGCGTTTATGTAGTGTCTGTGAATGAGCACGCGGTATGACGTCACACTGCATACGCAACATAAAAAGTCTCTCTGTCTCACTCGCATGCGGACTAGCTAATGAGCGTGACTGAGATTGTTATTGTTTTGTTTTTACTACTATTAATAAATACAGTATGATGTTTACAAGTTTAACCCGGTTAGCGCTCAGTCATCCGATCGACGTGCATTATTGTAAATATTGTTTATTTTGAGGGTAGAATACAATGTCTTCTGAAATGTAACAACATAAATATAATATTTCCACAATTATCCCATTGTTTTTTTTTATACATAGCCCACCCAACTAGTTGCTACATACTGTATAATGCAATTGCATTGGTGTGAGTACTGTGAACGTGCCAGCTTTAGATAATCGATCTGTACAATGCTAGAAACCTATATGTAAAAGTCCCATATACTGTGTCTGACTTTTCTTAGCCTCCCCACCTCTGAAAATCCCCTCGCCGTCCCCACTACCTCAGTTTTTTTCCCGTTACGATGGTGTTATAGTCTTATAACAGAATCGTCTCCATATTAGCACCTCAAAAATGGATATCCTCTCTACATGCGCTCCGTTTTAACCCCCGACATATCGAAGGAGCGCGTGTTATAAGTTTGACACGTTTGTCTGTTTGTCTGTCTGTCTGTTTGTGTGTTTGTCTGCGGCACATAACTTAACAACAGATGATCCGATTTGGACCCGGTTTTTTTAATTTAATAGAGAATTTTGTGGAGAGTGTTATTAGCTAGGTCTGATAAAAATTGGACCAGTGGTTTCCAAGATCTTGGAGTATCTTTGATGTCAGATGGGATCTTCGGAACGGTAATAGCTAGATGGTTCGAATTTGAGCTCAAATGTTTAGGTTCATGGTGCGTCTCCGACATTTGAAACCTTGAGGATCTGATGATAACTAGTAAAAAGTAAGTGAACTTCAATTTCAAAATATAAAACTGGAAGAATTGAAAGATTAGTAGCCCGTCGAAACTATATTAGTTAGATACGGTCTTCTCGGGCTAAAGTTGTAGGAAATCCTGAGACATTTCAAGAGAAATTTTTTTAAAAGATGACGGCCAAAAAATAAATAAAAATGATTTGAAGTTTCTTAATTTTTTTAATTTAGAGTTATCTTTGTTGGAGATGTCCACTATATACTAGTGCGTATTCAACTTTTAAATCAAGCTCTGATCGCGATTCTATATACCTACCAATCACGTCACGACTGTTCATATTAAGATGTTAAGATGAGTTAACCTTTGACATTACAACGGATTACACATGTTAATCCCAGTTTCCCGAAACCTGATTATATATTCTTCTTCTAAAGGTAACGTGTATTATTATTTCGCTCGCGATTTTCACAAAATCGAGAAACAAACATTAAAACAAAGGTTTTAACCATGAATCTAATCTATTTATAGAATGAAAAGGTACCATCATATTTTATTAAATTTTATTCCTACCATTTAAATTAAATTTGTCTTTATTTTGTCTTGTGCATTGATCTTTGCCCATACGTCATATAAATATGAAAAGATATTTGGCGACTTTCTAAACAGAATGTAACATTTAAACTTAATTTTTCCTTTTTTTCTGGTAACTTAAAAGAGTATAATATTTTTTACCAATAACGAATGTTTAAACAATTCAAGTCACCAGCGAGCGAACGCGAGAGATTATAGAGGTGGGCAATAAAAAACCGGAATTGCTACAGAATCAATATCGGGTGCAAGTTCGTAACATTTAACTCTACCATTTGAAAATAAATCTTATTATTAACTACCTACATTTCTACCAACTGTAGCTATCTACGGACTTGAATATTATAGAAGGTATGCACCAAACTCACGTACAGGTTCAAACCGCTTGTTAAAACTATGTCGAAGCGTTGTTTCGCCGTGCAATATTATATAACTTGCCCCGAGGCACTTTACATTCACTAAACTTGTCACGAGTGCCATCTTGGTGTAGTGACAGCTATCTAGGGAGCTACGTCAGCACCCAATCAAATGGAAACGCCATTAGGTGTTACATTAGTTACATGTGCCCCGAATCAATGATCCATCATCAGACAATATTTATATTGTTTCTTATTTTCTGTTCTTTGGGACAGATAAAAAACAGTACTATGATGATTAGCAGTAACCTATCTCCAATATAATTTTGTTTATTTGTTTTAATAGCTTTGTTTTATATCCCCCTACATTTTTCTACATTTACTTCCTTTGCATATTTAATTTTCTATGTTTATATATAACTAGTGTGTACTTGTTTTGTCTAGATGAACTGAAATATGTATATTTACGTTTATAATATTTGTGAACCCTTTTTGTTTCTGTGTTAAAAAAAATTTTTTAATCTATTTTTATCAACCTAACACCCCCCACTCATACTCACTCTTACCATTATCTTTACTAAATTCCTTTATGATTAAATTTTCTAAATTCCTTTTAGATTAAGAATATAATTTGTAATTTGCTTGCACAGAAAGTGCGACGGAATCCCGACTTACAAGATACAGGTTTTCGAACTAGTTTGTAAGTCGGAGGTCCTTTTTTTTGTGTGCCCTGTAATAAGTAAATAAACTTTTTCATTTTAATTAATTTTTTTCATCTATTTGTAAACTGTTTGTGTTCCTTAATAAATAAAATTTGTTTCTTTTTGGTATCATAATTATTTTCCATGGGAATATTTTTTAGTGAACTATACTAACGAAATACTAACCTTAGTTAAATCGATGTAAGTACTTACGTTATTTTACATATTGTATACAAAAAACAAACAAAGTAACTTTAGTTAGTAGTTATATTACTGATTAAAAGGGAGCTCGGGGATTATGGACGCGACAGTTATACATATACAAAAAGGGAGCTGTAACAGCACAGGTTTAATCCAGTGTTCTATTTAATGTTGTCGTTTTCGATATCAATATTAAGGCCTTTTATGGTTAAGATTTAAAAAATAATGACTATAAACATTACGAAGTCAGAAAGCAATATTATCACTATAAATTACATTTTATATGTAAAATCTGTCGTCAAATATCTTTGCTTCGGCCTTGATGTGTTTCGGCAGTGTTTATAGAAGAGCCAGTACTAAGCCGGTGTGCTCCATCTTCGACCTCATCATCACTTATCACCAGGTGAGATTGATGACCAAACGCGGGTTTTTAATAAAAAGTTAAAAAAGCCCATTTACCTTGAGCCCGTTGCCGAACATCTCAAAATCTTTTCGCAATAGGTACGGGATTACAGGCCATAACCAGGGCGTGTTTCGTTCAGAACACCGCGCACCTTAAGGGAGCGCCGTGTTCGCCAGAACGCGAGCAGCTAGTGGATGCCGCCGTTCCCAAACCCACTGGCGCAAATAACATTAGCATAGTTATAGAACGCGTCGGGATGAGACCTTCCTAAAGGTCCCGCAGGGCCTGGGACGGCTCTTAAACCCGCTTTTCCGATAATGACTATCGATGATTCCACCCCGAATGCGGCCCGAGCACAATATTATTACGTAGTTTGCCCGTTGTGGGGAATTGCGAAATATAACATGCCGTGGTATTCAGTTATTTGTGCTAAGGAATTCGACGGATGTGGTATGATGATATTTCGGGACGGGTAGGGCAATAATGTGGTTGACAAAGTATAAGATTTAGAAGGACAGCTAATGTGTTGTTTGTTTATCAATTTTGTACTCAGAAAGTTTCGTTTTAGTTTTGCCCATAGCAAAAACAAAAGACTTCAAATATTACTAGCGAAGCAAGAATTTTGTTTCAGTTTTCCAGTTGATTCCTGTGATGGTAATTTTTACCCGTGTTTAGCCGCGGCAGGTCGCTATATTATTATAATTATCGAGAAATATAAGAGTCTTCTGCAAAAATACGAAAAATATACCCTGCCTCTCATAGAAGCGTGAACAACTTACAACTTTCTGCAAAGAAAAATTTAAGTCCTCTAGTGAATCCTGCAAAAGTTTCTAAATACAAATTAATCCTTAATCCTTTAAACATGAAAAGTTAAGGTTTCGTTTTCTTAATAAATCCAAACATTCGGTCGTTCCTAAACATTTCAAGTAAGATGGAAAATTTTCGATTAATAATCTTTTCAACGCATTAAAGGGAGGCGATGAAATAAAGGATTGAGCGGGCGTGAGATTCAATTTGTTACAATCCTTGAGGAAACGCTTTCAAATGAAACATTTTGTGTTCACGAGGAAGTTAAATTGTATTTCTTGAAACAGTTTCCCAAACGTTTGTACTTAAGGCCGCTGGCTGTGCTCTCAATCAAAACAGGTCAGTTGGATACTTATATCACAAAATTTTCTTTGACATAGAATTATATCTGAGCTGGATTTTTGTTTTATAAGTTAGACGTAGTTTACTCATTGCATTTTTAACAACAAAAATCCTTCACTTTTATAAGTGGTCTTTAAGAATCTTTCTTCAGAATTCCGTGGAGCTGAGTTTGGGATCCTGCTTCATAAGGATCTCTTTAGCCCACAACTCTAGGCCGACTTGTTTGCTGCTTGGCAATCCTTTTATAATAATAACGAATAAATACTTGAGATGTTTTTTCTTGGTAAAGGAAAATCCCTTCATTATTTCTGGAACCTTCTTGATTTCCGTATTTTGTTAAAATATGACCTTTTACTGTCCATTTAGTCTGTTTTATGGGGTCTAGTTAATTCGCTCTTGTTACTTTTTTAGAAAATGAGAGTTTGTTTCTGATTAATACTTACCGTATATTTGTTATTTACAAGGTTTAAATCTTTAATATTTTTCTGGAATTTTTATTTTTAAAACTTTTACCTACTAACAAATATAAACATGATTCATTTAATCACACACAATTACCTATATTTTTAAACCCCGACCAGATGGAAGAGGTGTTATAAGTTTTATGCGTATAAACGTTTGTATGTCTGTTTGTAAGTAATACGTTTATTTCACACACAGTAATGACCTAAACAGTTATAATTATGATAAAATAATTATGTAGTCAAAGGTAAACATATTGAAATCATGTATGATGGTCTGCTGTTATTGTGAAAAGGGCCTCAACTCAGCTTATTGCTGCAGACAAGAATGCCTCCAGCGCTGGTATTCTGTTGGACCATGACCGATGGCTGGCCAAAACCAGTAGTGGCATCAATTGAATCAATAACCAATGATCCGATTTGAGCGCGGATTATTTTATTTTGTCGAGATTGTCTTTAGCTATGTTTGATAAAAAATGAATGAGTTTCCTAGATCTTGGAGTATGTTTGATGTCAGATGGGATCTCTGGAATGGTCACAGTTAGGTGGTTCAAGGTTGAGTTCAAATATTTAATACAATGGTAAGTCCGGGATTTCTTGAATTTGTAATATAGAGTTATGTATAATAAGAAATGATTATTCGAATTCCTTACACTGGCAGGAACATGCCATTCTTTCATGATTGAAATATTTTATTGTAAGAAAAAATATTAAAATAAAATAAGGCACAATAATCCACGTAAGCTTCGCGATGGCATTCGCTGCTTGTTTGATTAAAACGCGAACACATTTGCGATTCAAATCTTTCTTTTTACTGATCATAAAGTATTCAAATGCTCAAGTTAATATTTCCGACACGTCGCCGAGCGGCGTGGTGGCATTTTACATTTTTTTAGGGTTCCGTATCTTATGTAATAATAATTTACTAACTAATTATAAGTAATTAGATTGAGTAAATTACATAAGATACGCAACCCTAAATATGTATTACTTTCCCTGAATATATATTCAGGACAAGTAATACATAGTAAGTAAAAAAATAACAATGTAAGTACATCAATATTATTATTATATAAGTCTCCTAAAGAAAGATGCAAACTTTACGCATCTTTACTGTTTGCATTTTTCTTTAGGAGATAAGTCTCCTATAGAAAGATGCAAACTTTACGTAGTGAGTAAAAAAATAACAATGTAAGTACAACGATATTATTTAGCCTATATATTCAGGACAAGTAATAATATTTCATTTATTTATTAGTGCCAAAATTAATTCAGTATGTATGAGCCATATAGTCCCTCCACTAGGATACCCTGTGTAGTGGGGACTAGTCAATTATGAATATTATGTTAGGTGTATGTCAAACAAAATCATAATTGACTGGTATTGTGATCTTTACACAAAATAAATTCTCACAATTTTTGTATGTATATATTTATTTATTTATTTTTAACTGGAACCCTCGGCATTTGAATAATAGTCGCTCTTGGCCTGTTATGGTAGCAAACTCCGCCCCTAACGGCCGCGCGTGATTTATTTTCCCGTAAAGCTTCATTTATCCGTTACATTGTATTATTATAGTTACTATACGTAATGTATTTACAGAATGTTTCATTTGTAATAGGCCGTAAAATACAATAATTTCATTTAATAAATTTGTAAATATGTGTATCTTTTTAATTAAAAAAAATTGTTGCTTTAAATTTAAAATCCAGTTAAAACCTTATTTAAAGTTAATTTTTCAACCGAAAAGTAATACTGATTTATTGTGCCACGCGCGCTACGTGTTAGCTACGCGCGTGCTACGTAGCAACTACGCGCACTCTATTAATGTTTCTAGAAAACAATAAAGTGAACAATTTCAGTGAAATTAGTTCGAGATATTGAAACATCCTATCGAATTATATACAAAACCACTCTTTTTTATAATGAAAACTATAGCGAGACATTTTAAAAACGTGATTAATTACGGATTACACGCTGATGAAAGTCGGAAGACCTCCTACTAGTTTCGGCCTGATTCGAAGCCTACTAGTAAGTAACCCGTAATTAATTATTATTTATATGTTTTACTATGTTGGCTCTTGAGCCAACGCCAACGTCTTGACGTTATAACATAGTCACGTTAAAAAGAAGAAAAATATTTATTTTGTCTACAGCATTAATCTAGTTTACTTATTAGGGCACTCAATTTTAGTGTAAATACGAGTACTTGATGGGGCTCAACTTTTCTTCCAATCATTACCTATAACTTCAGATCTAGGAGTATTTAAATCAAATAAATCTTTATAGGCATCCACTTCCACTGCGAGAATTCATCAGCTGATGTGACTGTATAGTGTAGTAAAGCAACAAATGTAATACCTCTCAAGTAAGCACGCACTCGGAGGTTATTGCCCCCCCGCCCCCCGCCGCCCCCTATCTAAACTTATACATGCCCCTGCGACTCCCGGTTCTATCGGATGAATATGGCCCGTAGGAAATGATGAGAGTGGGTCTGCTATTAGAGGGAGTTGTCGTTGGTGTGGTGAAGCTACCCAATACTGCTGTTACTGGAGAACTGTAGAATAAATAATTTACGTACACTGTGTAGGTTTGCGCCGGATAGGGGTTCGGTCGGATATCCGGATATCGAATATTCGACCGACGGCCGAAATTTTTTTTTTTAAATATTGTAGTTTCTTAAATATAATTGTCTAGGCATAGATTGATAAAAAATGTTTTTTTGTTTGTTTGTTTTTTATTAATTAAGGAGAGCAGATGACCAAACGGGCCACCTGATGTTAAGTGGTCACTGTCGCACATAGACATCTCACCTCACTGTATTAATATTTGAGAATTTTTGATGCGCTGCTAACCTTGAGGACTGAGATTGATTGCCTTGTGTGCCGGAAATTACGCTGGCTCTCTTACCCTTCAAACCGAAACACAGAAATGCAAGCATTTCTGCTCCACGGCAGAAATAGATAAGAGGGTGGTACCACTCCAGGCGATCCTTCACATTAGGATCTACCACTACAAAAAGTTTTTCGTAATAATAAATTATTACTATTTATTATAAAGTTTTTATTATTATTACGCATGTAATTGTACCTTAATGACATCTTAAAGATTCATGATAAGTAACGCACAGTCGATTTTTTCCAATTGATTGAAACAACTTATTGTCTGAATAAAGTATCCCACGCGGCCGGGTATTAGCACCTACTATCCGGTATCCGGTCGGATATCTGGTGCACCTCTAGTTTTTACTGTATTGATTGAGATATTTTATTTATCCTCACTTTAGTGCCAAAAATAGTTTGTCTTCTGCTTCTTGTCGTGTGGTTAGTAGCTATTGGTAGAATTGTTCAGGCTAATATAGATGACTCTAATCGATTTCGTGATGTGGTCATTGTTTAAATTATTTTTCACGTTGTCATTCCCGAGGAACTTTGAAGAGTGCGCGTGCGAATTAATGATCGGCACTTCACGAAGTGGCTAAACATTTTAGACTGATACTGTATAACTCGACCATTAGAGTATCTGTCTAAGATTATTATCAGTTCGTGAAATGGCTACGCACTTCGTGAAACGCGCCATTACGCTATGTGTCTACGACATAAACACTACCTACTAATAAACAGTGACTATGTCAAAGGTAAAGTTACACCGTGACACAGTAGTTTGCGCCACTTAATTCCTTGGCCATAACTTAGTTTAATTTGAACCAGTCAAACGCAGTTCCCTCACTTGTTAAACTGCGCTCGCGTTTAATTATTGCTACAAGACTTCGCTAATTTGATACTATGAAGTAAATACCTATTTACCTATACTATGAATTGAGTTGCCACAACTCGTATGTATATCTACTACTTATAGCATGAGTTAACTTAACAATGGGAGTTCTGCTTTCTAGGCACACGCTACCGATGGCCGAACCCTACTCTTCACAATACATTATAAAACCGCTTTATACACAGACGAAAGGTGTAAAATGAAAAGCGTGTTTCTGCTTCAAAGACCAAACGCACACTGATTTATTAACAAGATAGATGCGCGTACACAACATCCCCTACACTTCATTAACCAATTATACATTTCGGTTCGCTGTCAGTTCTCATCAGGAATCACTTCGAAAAAACATTCGATAAGTACATACGAACGCCCCCCCCCCCCCCCCCCCCCCCGTGCGTCCATCTGTATGTCTGTCTATGATGGCTAACCTTTGAATGGCGTTTCTTACAATTTTCACTGATGTACCTGTAATAATTAGGCTCAAAGACCGAAAATGCTCATTGAGAAAAATAGTCGACCGAAAATAACGCGTTGTGGCTTCTTAAATTCATACACAACACGAAATTTGTGTTGTGGCCCTACCAAAAATGACCACAACACGTAGCAGTAATCTCTAAAAGACTACAAAGCGAAATTCGTGTTGTGATTCTTTTGATATCTGACCACAACGCGAATGCCAACACGTGGCGGTCGATTTTTTCGCTTATTGAGCGTTTCGGGCTTTGAGTCTTACATACATAAAATATAAATTTATTCCCGAGTATGGGTTTTTTAGCCTAAAACAAACCCAAGCATTTCTAAGGTGCTATTACAAAATAAAACATAAAATAGGACTCAGCTACCAGAAGTAAAGCCATTTGCAGAAGGAGCATCGAATGCTCAAATAACCGTGTCAATTTGGCACCAATGATTTCCGATCCAATATTTGGGTATGCAAATAATGGCCACCTTCATAATTTAATCTGTAAGTAAGTAAGTTTATCTATTCGATTCGGGTTGAGCTCTCGCCTTTACTACATGTTTTCGTTCGTAACTCGAACGTAACTTGACGGTCTAATATAATAGGATGCATATATTTTGAGGGGTGTGTGCTGGTTTGACTGACGTTTTGACAAGGAAAATTATTTTCCGTAGAAAATGGTTAATGTACCGCCAAGAAAACAAATTTTGATGTTTTTCAATTTATTTAAAATATAATTTTTACGTAATCATTTCTGTTGTAACCTGTAGATTCTGGGCTTGAAATATTTGCATCCAATTAAAAACCACGTTTTATATGAGATCGTCTCTGTCTGTTTGGTTTTAATACTTGTAACTCCCTTCTCAACAGAATTTCTTCTGCAAGAGCATTAGTTCGAATATAGGTTAACTTCGTATTTCAGCCAAATCAGTGAAAAGAATTTAGACTAGCCCGTGAGCATGCAAAACACGAGCAAGGAATACATAGGTAGGTAGGTCCCAGTTACGAACGTCAGTTTTACAGTTTAAGTCAAAACAAGAAAAAAAAGTTGTTATGCCCCTTCATTAATTATCATAAAAGCAGTTCTACATAAATCTGCAACAGTAGAGAGAGAACCTCTGGTAGTGGTGATGGCGGTACAAGTCATTCGAGCGTAGACATAGTAAAACAAGGTCACAGCAAAGCCAACGGGGCAGAACAGTTTAGGAAGTTCTCATCCAATCTTGACGGGCAGAGCCGGGCGGTTGACCTAGTCAAAGGATCTTTGATAACATTTGCTGTTGACGAGTCGCAAACTTAATTTGAATAAATCAAGTTACAGAACTATCGTGTTTGAATAATTTCTGCCGGTGTACACGAGTCGTCGTGGTCATGACGAAAGATTATTTTTGTCTAAAATATTTTTGATTTTAACGTTATTTTTATTTAAATTGCTCTGTCTCCTTTTCTCTTTAATTTATTCTGTATTTATAGCTCAATTTTCATTTTTTTTATGGAAATATAATATATCATAACCCGTCCTACTGGTTTGAGGAGCTCGTAGCCTAGTTGCGAGCACGGTCCGAAAGTTATCGTGCAGGTTATGCAACGCTGGCGCGGTCGGTACCAGGATGGGTGACCGCTTGTGGCATATTTCATCTGAGCTCTTCCGTGCCTCGGAGAGCACGTTAAGCAGTCGGTCTCGGTTGTTGTCGTTCGACAGCAGTCGTTAAGCTATGTCAGAGGCTTACAGGCGGCCTGAACAACTCTGACAAATAGGTTAGCCACTAACCATACGATAAGCAAGCAAGCAACTGGTTTGAGATTCAACATTTTGGGAATTCAACATTTTTCAAATTCACATTCTAGAAATTCAACATTATGGTCCGGAAGGCTGGATGGATCATATGTTGGAATCATGATCAGCAAATGTAGAAGGTGTTACTGTTTAGTATAAATATTACATTCAATAACTGAAAGCCGGTCTGTTACGTAAATGGGTAGGGATTTTGTTCTGTAAATAATATGGATTCGAAGTCAACACAAACGTGAAAAAGCAGGTAAAAAAACAATGACTATGAAACTCAATACCCGATGAACTATATACTGTTATGCGATTTTAAACTTACACTATTTGTATTCATTTTTAACTATGAAAACGGGGCTTAATAGCATCGGTATTAAATTTTTGGTAAACTATATTGTTACTATATAAAATAAATATACCTAAAAATGTATATATTATTATATTTTATAAATTTATACTAGTCATATCATTCCATACTGTATGATTCATTTTAATTCCATAACGAATATATTATATTTTGAAATTTTTAAGAGTAATTTATAGAAATTAATTCGTCATACATCTCAAATGTTAGATAAATAAAACTAAAAATCTAAAAATATTTCATTGTCAGTAAATAAGTATAACTATCTAAATCGACAGTTCAGTCAAACAAGCCCCCTCTCACCGTGTCCCTCCCAAAAGTCCCCATAATGCTTGCCGCATTGCCACGCTGGATTCCCATACTTATCCCATCCCATACTTCCTATTTCCTTTAATGTTGCATGTTCAATAGTATAAAATAAACACCATAAGCTTTAACTTAAATTGTAATTTTAATTTGTACGCCTAGTGTGGAGGTGGTTATAGTTTAATGTGAAATGTTAATTCATATGTGATGAAGGAATAAATTTTATAATTATTCCAATATTTTCACTAGTTTATCAAAAATTTAATACCGATGCGATATATACTGTTGTTTAAAATAAAAGTTCATACCATGTAGATATCATAATAGCAAACCTCTAGTAGGTATAGAGGTAGTTTCCAACTCTGTATGCTTGCATTTCCGCAGAATAGAATCACGTAAAATATGATTTTGTCGAACATGTCTCGGATGGCAGCCCCAAAAACAAGTATGTAAGTGAAACACCTGCAACCGAAGTGCGGTGCAGTCACGTCTAGGAAACCAGTAAGTATACAAGTTGTTATTATTTCGGATGACAATGTAAAGTGGATAACAATAAGCTACGTGGACTTTATTCGATTATCAAAGTAGCAGAACCGTTACATTATAGGTACAATCTTGAAGACAGACTCTAAAATATTAAAGTTAATAAAAAAGTATTATTGTAATTAGATAGGTGGTTTACTTTTTTCGCCTGGTCGACGCGTCAAAAGACCCAAGAGCTGACTCCTATTTGGCCCAGCGGATTACTCGTAGCTTAGCTATCCAACGGGGCAACGCAGCCAGTATCTTGGGTACACTGCCGGATGTGGGGGACTTAACGCTTTTCTTTTCTTTTTTTCTTCTTCGTAGGTTAAGTTAAATTATGTTACTTTTTACCCTGGTAAAATAGACCATATTCGTCGTAAACAATAAACTGTGCGTCAATAATTGTATTAAAATAAGAATTTATTGATGAAACAGATAGTAACTGGAAAATGTGTATCCTTACTTTATCAGATATACGGAGAAGTCTAAAAATAAGTTCTAGGTTCAATATCTGCACCAATCCGCAAGATAATAAATGGAGTTATACGAAAACTTCCCGATAGTTAGTTCAAAACTACTATAAATTATGACAGCAGTATTATGAACAGATAAAATTCGGAACTTTTAATAAAGAAAGTTATTTCGAAGACGATTTGATTCGAAAAGAATGTTATTTAACAATTCTGACACTAGAGTGTCGTATTTTATACCAAGAACCTTCATAATAATATTATATATAATACAAGAATTATACCAAAATCGGGTTCTTTAATTACTTATACTGTTGAAATAATGAGCTATCGAAGTGATACCATTTCGAAGTAGTGTACCTAATGTGTCTGTGTGTGTGTCTAAGTACTTAATAGGGTGTCCATGTAATGTGCTGTCTGAGTAGTATTATCGTAGTAGTGATGTCTGAGTAGCGTGATATCGGAGCAGTGTGGTATCGGAATAGAAAGAAAGAAAGAACGAAAAAATGTATATCCAAGAATAGTGAAAGATAAAAAAATGGGTTAAGTCCCCCACATCCGACAGTGTACCTAAGAGACTGGCTGCGTTGCCCCGTTGGATAGCTAAGCCAATCCGCTGGGCCAAATAGGAGCCAGATCTTGGGTCTTTTGACGCGTCGACCAGGCGCTTTGCGAGGTCCTTGAAGACGCGGTGCGCTCCCAGGCCCCAGGGTCCCAATGTTTTATCTGTAGCTTTCTTAGCCTTAGTTTAGTTTTAGCATTAGTATTATTTTAGTGTTATATTATATTATATTTTCTAGAATAGTGAAATAATGAGTGAATAGTAATAGAATAGTGTCGGAGTTCCGTGCTTCAGAGTAGTGTCCTGGCTATCGGAGTTCAGGAGTTTAGTTTATTCTAGAATGACTCAGTGGCAATAACTTAAGTCTGTGATATTAACTAACATGTAAAGTGAACGATACTGTTTAGTCAGAAATAGGTTATTACCTAAGTATTTATTCATCACATAACTTTATCCAGTTATTAATAAGAGCTTTCGTGGAACAATTATCTTTGGAAACTCTATCTTAAACATTAAACAAGATTGTTCGTAAGTGTTAATTGGAACCCTGGCTCTCAGATACAAATCGCAATTCCTAGAAATGCCTTTCTCATTCGTTCGTTTTAAATAAATAAAATCGCTCAAATATTGTTTTGTCTATCCCATTTAAAAATAAATTACTACAAAAATACAACACCAAGATTAATAAGCTACAAACATTTCGGTCAAGTAGGAATCAATTCGGAAAACTATGAAATCGCGAAAAATACAAACAAAGTTTTTGTATTTTTCGCGATTTCATAGTTTACCCTGTAGTAAAAGTTGTTCAGTTATGGATACTGAATTTTGTCTCTATAAGGGGTTATTGTTACACCCCAGTTTATTATGACTACGGCCGTGCAATTTATGACACGACAAGTTGGAGTTAAGTAAAATTAAAAGTCTTCTTATATCGCATTGTATAGGTAGTCTAAGCAATTTCTAGGACTGAAACTCGACTTTGAATAGATCCTAACAACCGCAGTTTCGTATAATACTCAAGAAACACAGCAAAGCTAAAGGGTAAGGCGTTGTTATTGAATATTACAATACTTAGCGCCTATTTAGTTTCAATCTAATTCCTGAACGTTTACTTGTAGACATTTGAGATGAAATATTTGGAACATTTTCGCGGTTCTTCGGTTACTGTTTTTGTTATAAGATATAGTGTGTCAGACATCGGGTACAAAAAGGGTACACCAGCTCAGCATAATGCTGAGGCAAGCCACAGCGCTGATTTTCAGCTGGCCCCTCAGTGACTGCACGGACGAAGAAAGCAACAGTGTGTGCGTGTTGTGTTGTATGAATGTGTTTGTTTGTATGAATGAGGATGTGTGTATGTGAGGTACTGAGTGTGTGGGAGGGTGATGGCATGGTGCGGGTGTATTTACATGGTATTATGTGTGTAGATGGTAGTTCACAGTAGAGGCATAAGATTACCGAGCACTAAATACGTTACACGTTACGTCACGTTACGTCGTTTCGTTACGTTACGATCACAGAATACGTTAGTTTTTTACAGGTAATAGATCTCCTAATGGATAGGATAAGGATGTATAGATATGCTTGAATTGCTGTGTTTCGATTTGAAGGGTAAGAAAGCTAGCGTAATTACCGGTACATGAAGCACTATATGTAAGTCCTCAGGGTTAGGCAGCGCATCGAAAACCCACTAATATAATAACATTTTAGTGAGATGAGATATCTATGGGCGACGGTGACCACTTACCATCAGGTGTTCCGTCGGCTCGTTTGATCTCCAAATACAATAAATAAAGTCTAAAAGTAATACTTTTTGGATCAAAAAATTCGATCAAATCGAATCGAAAAATTCACAAGC
The DNA here is from genome assembly GCA_947369225.1 of Hofmannophila pseudospretella. Taxonomy (NCBI): domain Eukaryota; kingdom Metazoa; phylum Arthropoda; class Insecta; order Lepidoptera; family Oecophoridae; genus Hofmannophila; species Hofmannophila pseudospretella. The sequence goes on along the minus strand of OX376330.1, from coordinate 6,541,511 downwards.
AACACCGCGCGTTATTGCTATAACCTACCCATAAGAAGATCACAATATCATCAAAATCGGTTACTACACGGTATACAGGTTACTGTTAGTTTTTAAGTAAATCGCGAACATACATATGTACGAGTACAGTACATACGGGTCAAACAGACAACATCCGTTTTTTGAAGTCCGTTAAAAATGCCCGTTAAGTTAGTTTTGCCTATTTGACAGAAATTATTCATGCTTTGTCTGTAAATTGAAGCACCAACGACGAAGACGTTGACAGGTGTTAAAGTATTGACAACATTAACTACGAGTAACTTTTACGGCGCGTAAAAAAGTACAAGAGGGGATGGAAAAAACAGAAGTCTGCTCCCTGATTGAATTGTACAGCTGTTGGAGGTCCTTGACGAAATTATTTCTATTGGAACATTTTGTTCGGCGAGAAAGTTAAATTGGATTTCTTATGGTGGAAGTGTCGCGGAGCGGCGGCTTTATTCAGCCGGAGGTGTTTTATATTATGACAATAGGCATTTTTACCGTGGACCTCGGGAACTTTGAAAGACTTTCGTTTATTATCTAACATTAACCACGTAATGTCTTTTATGTCGGCGCGTGAGGTCAATTTTTTTTTAATGAAAGGAACATTGTGTCATATTTTCCGTGTATGGGACGGATTTAGAATATCCCTTCTGCCACTGGATAAGCGTGTCGTATGGGGCGACTAGTCAGAGTACCTAGAGACCTACAAGAGCGTCGGTGGTACAGTGGTTAGGACGCCGGACTCCCATGCGGGAGTTCCGGGTTCGAAGACATACGTACATGATGATTATAATTATCTTATGATTTTTCCATCAACTAAAGGTTGCCTGGAAGATATCGCTTACAGCCATAAGGCCGCCTTCTGCACATTATATTGTACCTCTCTTTATGTTGTATGTTTTGTTTTTGTCCCGGGTGTGCAATAAAGTATATTTGTATTGTATTGTATTTGTACATTTACCGACTGCTGTAAATTTGAAGGAAAACATCGTGAGGAAACCTGTACACTGAGATGACCAGTGTGTAAAATGGGGTAGGCACAAAAGATCCTCAAGGGTCGAAGTGCCGCTGGGTTATTCCCGGCCCACTATCATAAGATAAGATTTAAAAAATCAGAGTGCCTAACTTTCTGGTGGTCACTTACCACTAGGTGAGATGGAGGTCAAAAAACAAAACAAAACACATTATCAATATCCTTAACTAAGCTAAAATGTCCCACTCTAGTCCACTGCTGGACATATGCCTCTTCCAGGGCGCGCCATTGAGTGAGATCTTCGGCTCTTCTCATCCAATCGTTGCCAGCCACCTTGCGCAGATCGTCGCTCCAACTAGCAGGGCGTCCAATACTACGTTTGCACAAAGAAAGAGTGGAGTGCAGTGATCCTCCAAAATGTTCCTAAGATGTATTCGATACGGCGACGCTGGCACCGCGGTCTATCGTCTAACTACGATACCCATGACCATTTACCATCAGATGGCTTATATTTAGCTGTCTATTTTTTTAAGAATATAGATTATTATAATACGTCATTTTTTCATTTATTTAGCGTATTTAATAAAGAAATATTAATGTTTCTGAATCCTTAATATGAAGTAAGTACGTAACAAATGAATCAATCAATATTGATTGGTATTGTTGCGAGACCATCTCTGCACAACCTACCTACTTGCATAAAATGAATTAAATACTATTCCTGATAAATATAAACATTTGTCTGAAATGTCTGTAATATGTTATGTTTTAGGTGTGTGAAATATCTAAATTGTACGTGTGTAAATATCTGATATCATTGTAAAAGTTTTAAAAGGTATAACGTCGTAAACGTAGGTACTTCATGTTCTGGTATGCCGTGACCGTGTTGCCGGTGCTACTAATTATTGTGTTTTTTATGTCAAATAAAGAAATTTCAAAATCAAAATCTATCAATATATCTACCAAATATTAATTAAAATTTACTGTTTTACCTTCTTCTTCTACTGATGGCCTCAAAATAAAGATGTGTGACTCGTGGTCCCACCTACATTGTCCCACAAATACTCGTAGTCCCACTAGCCTGATAATGTAGATCCAATGAATGTCCCACTACATAGTGAGACTACCAGTAATAGTCGTAGATAACGGCTCGTGGTCCCACTCTATTTTTATTACCAAGTGTAATGAAGTGGGATCACGAGTCGTATCTAAAAATGAACGTACTATGAATAAAATAGGAAATAAAACCCAGAAATTTTTAGTTAAAATTTCCTTTCTCCTCCACTCGGAATCACGTAAAGTAAGAATTCACTATACCCGCCATCTCCCAGACGTCTACTACTTTACGACCTACTTCATACGCTATCCTATTACCATCTGCCATAAAACGCCATATGTTTACCCGCTTAGTTATAAACACGTAACTTATCTAAAATATTGTCATGTATATTACTAGTATTAATTTGATTCGTCTGCAAAATTTTGGACAATACATAGCTGGTAGGTACTTATGTTGAAATGTTTGGATTTTTGAAGTGAAAACTTCTTTAGGCGCACCTTGCGCTCTTTTTGAACAAACTGAACCGTCACGCTCGAGTCCGTGATGCTGAATCGGGTATACTCGGCTCCATTCGACATCAAGCGCGCTCGGGTCATTAACGCGTGTTTTTTTGTAAGTTTTTACTTCTATCTATATGACCACACATAAACACACAGCCTCTTTTTTAATGTTTATGGAATGCAGATGAGCAAACTGGACATACGGTAAGTGGTCACTGCGCTTGCGTTTCGCCGTCGATGCGGGGATGGAGCGCAGACCGCCTGTAGTGACGATTAGCCGTCAACCAGTCGTCGCCCAGCTGTAGTCGTGGCGACACCTCGGAGATATTAAGTCGCACGGGTTACGTGCCTACGTCGGGTTGACGCCTGGTTGACGGCAAGGCGATGAGGCGAGGCGGCGGCGATCCAGTGCCGGGGTTATATGTTTGCGATAACCTTTAGTCTCTGGGCTTCCATCACCTTAGAAATAAACTTAATTCCACAAAAAGCATGTATTTCTACATTACCTACATTAATCTTTACTTATGAAACTATTTGACTCACTGACCGGCTGACTTTACGCAGAACTTGAAATAAGGTAAAAGCCTTCAAGTTTAAACTAATCTCAACCAAATACCGCAGACCGGCTCGATTCACAGACATTTCTCGCTTGCTTTACAGTAAATACATCACGAACAAAAGTCATTCGTGAAATTCCACTCGAGAAATTCTAATTAAATACGAGCAGGCCCCTGATACAGTTCCCTTTAGTAGAGTTGTGGAGTTATTTCGACAAATCTGACTATGAAACTGAGGCTCAGAAACCGGACTAGTGGCGCCCTCTCCTTTAGAATGATGATGTAAACACTGACAGCGAGTCAAAATGTTTGCGCAAATGTATATTATAGTGACTTACGTTTGACATTTCAATGCCCGACTATTGTTGGAAAAATGCTCACATCGCAGACGCGGTTTCTATATAAAACTTCTCTAGCGAGCAACCCACATAGGATGAATTTCAAAATCTTTGGACTGAAGCATTTGTTGGAAAGTTATCCGGATTGTATTAATTCCGGGACATGATTTACATCCAAACGGATTAAATTTCACATGGTTATTTAGACGCCTAAAGGAAATGCTGGAATGGGCGATAATTAGAAATTCCAATTTTTCAGACAAATAAAGTACTAATTAAAAATAACCACTCCACTGTCGTTGAATCCGCACATCCGCATAATAGAAACAAGTCCTTCCATTTGGATGTACCGCTCTCATAATAAAAAATAACTTTACTACTCCATTGTCGTTGAATCCGCACATCTGCGCAATAGTAACGAGCCCTTCCATTCTGATGTAGCGCTCTTATCTATAATGCTGAGACACTTATGAGTCAAAAGCCGTTACTATTGTGCGGATGTGCGGATTTAACGACAGTGAAGTTGTAAAGTTATGTTTGATTAGTACTTTATTTAGAATAGAATAGAAAACGTTTTATTCAAAGCTACATCAAAATTCACACACAGAAAAAATAATAACACAGATCACAAAGATGTAGCAATAATATACACAATGTAGGTATTGGAATCCGCACAACCGCAACAACGAGCCCTTCGTCTCTGTTTGGATGTAGCGCTCTTATCTGAGATGTCGACGTGTTACGGCACACCCCGGCTTCGCTATAGCACACCATGGAAGATGGATGTTTGCGAATACCAATTCACTATTTACCTATGTGTTTGAAAAATGCTCATTTTTTATAACGGGTAACAAAATAATAATTTCACCCACTTATTTATGCCCACTGCACACTTCAGTTTGATAGTAGAACATGTATCTTCAGGCAATTCTTCACGCACTTCCTCAAGCACAGATGCTTAAGGATATATTTGCAAAATCGTCGCAGTAAACAACTGTCCACTTTACAAAAATCAAAGAACCACTAAAACTCGTTAACCATCCACTGTCTTCGAATCCGCACATCCGCACAATAGTAACGAACCCTTCGTGTCTGTTTGGATGTAGCGCTCTTGTCTGCGATGTCGACGTGATACGGCACGCCCCGGCTTCGCTACGGCACTCCATGGAAGATGGATGTTGGCGAATACCAATGCACTATTAAAGCTTGATATGGTCAACAGGATCCTATTTAGAACAGAATGTAATAAAAATATCTGACGCAATTTTATGATTATCGAGCATGAACGGTACTTTCTCGCTTTGCTTTTCAAAATAACACTTAGAATTTTAAAAAAACGTATGGTTTTGAGATTTTTCATAATTCATAGAATTCATTCAGATCGAGTCTGATATAAGTATAGGATTATGAAATTTACACTGCGATTTAAATTGTAATACATACCTACAGATACTAATTTAAACAATAGTGCTAAACGAAATCATATTTGTCAAAGTTTATTACTATACGAGTTCCTAAAACAAATTTCCACCGAATAGGTAAGTATACTCTAACCAGGAATATAAAAATACTATCAAGAAGGCACCATTGGTATTTTTATCATCTGTGTTATGGAGTTCGTTATGAAAAAATAGTACTTACCATTTAATTCCGCAAGTGGCGATGGTTTTAGGGGGTATACGTATGTATAAGTAAGAATTGACTTAATTAAGAAAGTCGTAAAAAAGTTTACTTCACCATACAGTATTCACAATACTATAGATATTACTGAACACGTTGCCGGTTCGCGATCCTGAATATCTTAATCGATCGATCTATAAATAACATCGTGTATATAAAATACTCAGAAATAGTCTATATGTACTCATATTCATTGAAACTTGGAGCAGCCTGATACCTCAGACATTTAATCTAGCCAAATGTTCTAATACATGCTTGTTACAGTCAGTTATTTTTTATTAACGACTAAAAATAGCCGAAGGAAAAACACGAACACAAGAACACGTCGTCAGCTTGGCGCTTATTATATAGAATTTGATAATAAATTCAAATCGCGATCTACCTATGTGGATAAACTTACAGATTTCCATTCAAAAAGTTAACAGATCTGAAATACTTTTATCATACTGTCCTTATGCTAGCAATACGACTACAGTCCTTTATTCATGATTACCTTGAAAATCCCAAGTTTGTAACGACCCTAAGATATAAGTTTTTTTTCTGTTCATAAGAAACTTACTTATGTACGAATGAAAAATAATGTAGCTTTGTTCGAACAGATTAAGATATTGGACGATATAAGGATGCATCTAACCAATTCATCTGAACTGTAAAACATTACCTTCAAAGAGCATTAACCAACTTCAACAAAATAAATACTACACCTTTACAGAGAAGGAGGTTTAATCTGAAAAGAAAACGGCAGCTGAATGGAGAAATTGGTTTGAAATCCGTGGCCTAGAGACCCGTTTGAATTCAAGAATGTCCCTGCAATACTTTAAATTCAGTGCTTTTATGCTTATTTACCATAACAATGAAGACGTGGATTTATTTTAAAATATTTATTTATATAGGTTTATTTATTTATCGAGATATTCAAAACAGTTTTATATAGGACGTCAAAAGGTTAATTAACGTTAATGAATTGACGATAAATCACAATTTCTATAAATTTCTAGTTTTAAAATCTTGGATGAAAGAAAACGGATCCCTATATAGAAAATATATAGTCCTTAGGGGCGCGCGTTCGTTCCTTCATGTTTAAAATTATTTTGTAGTCACTTTTAATATACGTTTGAGTGTATAGGAGTCGCTATAGTATAGTCAAACTACTCAACAGTTTCTTCATTTGGACAGATTATTGTAAGTTAAATATAATTTAATAAAATAATGTAATACTAAAATAACACTAAATACAGTTGGATAAATTAAAACCAAAAAATCCTTTAGAAATAGCTTTGCAAAAAATAACAAGTCTAGATTGGCTGCAGAGCTCAATTGCCCTATAATTAATTCAAATGGACATCTCCTCAGTCAGCTATAAAAGCACTCATTCGCCGTTAAAACTTGCTGATCCAGCGACGTTTGCACTTAATTACCTATTCGGCACTATTTTGAGCATTTGTTACACATACGAGTACCTTTACTAAAGTTGGAATATCACTAAATAGAAAAGTTAGTGTAAAATGTGATTTAAAAAAAATTACTAATAGACAGACATATAAATTTATATATCTGCCTGTCTATTAGTAATAAAAAATTTGAGGCATAATAATGCCTCAACCGTATAACACTTCTAAATTGTGGTTGGTGTTTAACAACAGACATCAAGAAAATACAGAAAAAATACAGGTGTACCGGTATAAATTGAACAGATGGTATTCTTTGATGTCGTACAACAAGTTTCATAATTTAGTGATATTCGCCAGCTCTGCTGTAATTTAGCTTTCCATCGTTAAATTAGAGCCTTGCTCCAGTTCCAGCGTATTAAATTATGCACAGAACCTAACAATGAAGCGAATCGAAGCTTTCAAATCGCATTTGAACGTTTGAATTTACTCGTACATGCAGTTGCCGTTTATAGATGATAGGAATTGTAAAATGGAACATAAATAATTTTTAAGTCTTATGTAGGTGAACGATTGTATTTCGAGCGTAAAATTACACGAATGAGCTTTCAAACATAAACCGACCAGGAAAGAAACCAAAATAACCAAATGTCGTCATTTAGCACAAATAGGCTTGTAAATTATTTATCTATTGGAGTGGTCTCTATACTGCAGATATACATACATATGCAACTTTTAAAGAAAAGGAATTTGTTTTATTCGCTATTGATAATACAAATAAAACAAAACCTTATAAAACATTTTTACAACGTCATTTTTTCGTTAACTTATTTATTTTTTATATTAAAATTTGATAACAAAGTTACGCTTAGATACATCATGGAACAATTATTATCCGTTATATTATAACATTTAAATTATTACTTACATGCTACTAGCTGCTGTAAAAGGGCATTGTCAAAATAAAAATATGGCTGCTGCATAAGGCATTGTCAAATAGGAATGTACATTACATAATCAGGTTCAATTATTCTATAAGTAAGTACTTACGTACGTACATAATTTTTATTTTATTTATTTATTTAAGTACTTACATACCTATTGAGAAATAAGTGGTACAATGGGAATAAATCAGTGACAGATATAGTTACGTAATCATCAACAATCATAATTATTTAAAGATTTATTATTTGTTTACGGTCTGCACGGAAAAAACGGTATAATCAGTGTGAAAGATACAGCTGGCAGCATGTCCCTTCGCGTTATCTGTGAACACCCAACAGAAGATATACGTCGGCCTATCTCTGGAGAAAAATCGGTGGCCCCGTCACAGCAGCGCGGGGGGACCATTTCTCACCCGCGCGACTTCACTGCCTCGCTGGGGATATTAGACATGTGTACACAATATGTGGTGGGAAACGACTACACATCACTCGATTTACATAACATCCAATTGATAGCACAATAAATAAAATATCAGTGAGTAAACATGTGGTGGAGAAAGGCCAACAAAAACCAAACCAACAAAATAAGATATTAGATTCAGTAAAATAGCCCGAAACTGGAATTGTAAAAAAGATGCTTTGCTAATTAATGCAAGGCAGAACTAATAATAATAATTATTATTATTGGATTAGCAGGCAGGCAGCTAATGCTGGTTAGCCTGTTTCTTCACATTTCGTAAGTGGCTGTCTAATCTGTTCTTAAATTAGTTTATAGTTTCAGCATTCACAACTTGCTCAGGTAGGTCGTTCCACGGGATGACTATCCGGTTGAATAGGAGATTGAAGAAGTTGATGATATTAGAATAGAAGCATGTGATCGGGAAGGCCTGGGACTAAAGACAAAAGACCTGGACCCAAATAGGGCGTAATGGAGGAACTTTTTACTGGCCCCACAGACTGGCAACAAGATTGCTTGACGTATTTTGCTTCGAGAAAGTTACTATATTTGTACATAGAAAAATAAATATTACGTAATTATGTCGGCAACTCACTAAAATATCCTTACAAGGTGTTTGTACCCAAGAATATACCTAGTCACATTTATCACGAAGCAGCAAGACCCAAATTCAAAATTAATCCCGACAAATCGGGCAGTGTGTAAAGGCTTTAAAGAAAATCCGAGAATGCCTCCTCATTACACCAACCTACCGGGTTATCTTGTCAGTAAGTAGGTTGGTATGGTAGGTTACCTCATTATTATTTTTAAAATATACTGTTTATGGATTTATAAATACATTATTTTAAAAACAATATAATTTACATTTCTATCAAATACTTAATCATCGGAATCTGTAGATAATCTTCTTTCTGTCGTAATTGCACCTAATAAAACCGATCCATATGTTAAGCTCATTAAGAAATTTCCAACACATTCGACCTTTTTGCATTAAATTGAATTAAAAAACGATTGTAACCTTACAAAAAATGCAATTTTGTTTCCTGTAAAAAAACGATCTATCCGATCCAAGAACGAATGTTGAATAATTGGCTAAATTGTGACCTTGATTATACTGAAGATTTATTTCGTAATAGGAGAGGAGTTCGGTTGAAGGCCGGTGGTACCGAAACGGTGACAGGGGCGTGCCTTATCTGCTCAAGGCGGTGCAAACCTGAGAGCTGGATATTATAGCACTATAGATACTATAGCACCCACTAATTTGTTACTTGAGGCTTGTTTTGATTAAAAGCTGTTGGGAAATATGAATTTACATTGATGAATCTAAAAGCAGAGAGGCAAAGGAACTTATTGACTGTGTGCATCTTTTATGCGATGTCTCGCGTTCTTTCGAAATAGTCCACGAGTTCAATATTTTTGGCGTTGAACCTTTAATAGATATGTACAATTATAGTAAGAATTATTTATGTTAGTGGAAATTTTCTGTCATACATACACAATATTACAACAAAACTCATTTATTTTTCGATTTGCTGATTTCAGTATAAGATAAAGGCCGTCTGCACAGCGAGATAGAGTGGGATTTTACTACATTTTCCAATTCTATCGGGCACTATGAATAATACCTGGCTTAACAGCATAATAACTTACTTACCCACTTCAATATACAAGTAAATATATACTAACTGTTAACCTTTTATTGGTTAACGTGACTATTTCTGAAAAACCGATTGGAAAACACGAAATCTGTTGTGGTGGACAAAATCCCTTTGTAGCAGCTGTATACCTAGCGTTTACAAAATACTTGGGATTCGGTCAACTAAACACGGGTGCGGATTACAAAGTTGGAACTATTAAGGGTTAACCACTACTTGCTTAAAGTTTGTAGCGACATTTGTTAATTTCATTATAATCATCGGATATAATACAGTATGTATATATAGATAAATATAAATAACAGTAGGGACACTGTGTACAGCCACAGTGCACACTGTGTTCTACGTTGTGAATTTATTATATCAGCAGTTTTATTGTCACGCGGCTGCGCCCGCGTTTAGGCTAGTCGTTTAGTCGGAAGACAAGCTGTTATAGAGGAGGGGAACGGAAGATAATCCGGACACCGATTACCTAAATAATTATTTAAAGAGAAAAAAAATGTATAGATATAAGAAAGTATGTAAAAACAGCAATAAAGGCTTATATTATTATACAAGTAACTGACAGTCTGGGTTGCTACGAGTATCATCCTTTAAACTATGTAGGTACCTAAAGCAGCATTGCGTGTTTCAATGATAAAAGAGCTAACCAGAAAGGTCCTTAAGATCAGCAGAGCATTAAAAACCCTCTAATCTCTATAGCCAACGGTGATTTCTTATCATCAGGCCGTTCGCTCGTCTGCTCTCCTTAACAATAAAAAAACTTCACAATTTATCAAATTGGAATTGCTCCGTTGATACTACAGGTTCATTTTTAAACGATTATAAAATATTAAACCCACTTCCTGCAATGAAAACGGACAGACAATTATCAATGTAAATATTTAATTACGTTACAAAGAGGTCTATTGTCATACGTGATGGTCTTATGGAATATGAAATGAAGCTTACAGCTTTCATGTACTTATCAAACTTTGTTGAAGATAACTTGCATTACTTGCCTTTTAATAGAGCGTCGGTGGCACAGTGGCTAAGGCACCGGACTCCCATGCAGGAGGCCCGGGTTAGAAACCGTGCAGTGCTATGTACCAATGAGTTTTTCGTATTTCTCGAAGACATACGTACATTTACCGACTGCTCTAACGGTAAAGGAAAACATCGTGAGGAAACCTGCACACTGAGATGACCAGTGTGTAAAATGGGTACCAGTGTGTACAATAGATCCTCAAGGGTCGAAGTGCCGCTGGGTTATTCCCGGCTCCCTATCATAAGATAAGATAAGAACCTACCTACCTTTTAATACTCCTATTATACGTTTCAGACGGTGGCTGAACAGCAGACCTGACTGCATGCGACTGCTCCACTTAGTATTGAGCCAATTACCATTTTGCTGCAACTTAGATTCGTTTCTTAACAGTTAACTAATTTTAATATTTATTATTCGATGTGTTCCATATTGCCCAAATTAAATAAATTTTATTTTATTTATTAATAACTTAGTTTTTTAATAATTTCCTCTGCCGAAGGTTGCCTGGAAGAGATCGCTCTTAGCGATAAGGCCGCCTAAATTGTACTACACTTTTTTCTTTTCTATCTCTTATTTGTTGTTTTCTATTTGTGCAATAAAGTGTATTTTACTTTACTTTTAATTTACTTTATTTATTATATTTAGTAAAAATATTCATGCTTTTGGATGATAAAACGATTCATCAGATAGGAGATGTGAATTCACAGATTTTTAGACTTATAGACCTAATACTCGTCATAATAACGCTCCTTTATTCCGAGTTTAAAATGTGTGTTTTCCACAACTTGTCATCAAGATGTTTCAGTTCAGTTCGGCAGAAGAAGCTGCCGTACCCATGACTTGTGATTTCAGGAATTCAGGATTACGAAACAACAACCACAAACCCAGTAATTTAAAAGCTTTTACATTTATTAAAATTTCTTTCTATGCAGATTTAAAATGTTATCCTACCGCGTGAAAAAACCTTTTCAGTTACAAAATACCAGAGCGTGTAGATACGTGAAATATGAAATTCTTTTCACAATCGAATCGAGATGAGTTGCCCGAGGGCTTCCGACGCCGGCCGAGTGTGCACGAGCTCCTCACCTTTGGAAAATATCCTCCAATGCCGAATCAGTGCCGGTTCGCAGTTCGCCGCGAATACTCGCGAGCTCGGTTTATACAGTTTTAGCGTCGGAACGCGTTCTGTCAAAGGCTAAAAATTGTAAATTTACCGATTTGTGCACCTGTGACTTATTTAAATCCATTTGATATTGTTGTCTGGCTGGTAATTAATTATAAATTCGGTCTACCTGTGTTTTTTAAACTTATTAGAGGTAAATTACTGATTATTTGATTTTTTTTCTTCAATTTATTATTTATTATTATTGAAATATAACAGAATTTAATTAAGTAATGTTGTAATTTTGATATAAATTTACAATAATAATGATAAATTGAATCTAATTCGACGTTGTTGCATTTATAACGCGTGAGTATTGTATACTTCATCACACACAAAGGCAACTTTCAAATAAAATATGTGTGTATTTACTAATACAATTAGGTGATGCCTCTTCATAAACGTTATAAACATGAAAATTAGATAATATTTCGTGTATTCATCTATTACGTTCATAATAAGGTAGGCGAACGATATTAAATGATATTCCATTACTTTTTCGGAGCTTTCTCAGTGCTTTATCTAAATTGATGTTTTTCATAAATTTATGTATGAAGTTTAAGGAAAACTTCAATTTATCATTCTCATAATGGAGCTGTAATAAAGGTTAATTTAAGACAACCGGTATCTTAAACTTTGCACTACATTATTAATGGTAAATATTAATTATAATGCCATAATTACACGACTTTACGGAATGGCCGACGCTCTGTTAATAATGGAGGAGCTTTACTTGAAGACATTACACATTATGTTACCTATTAGCTAATAAATAATGATTAATCGTTTACCTATTACTGGTAAATTGCTGCTAACTTTATTACCGTTTTTTGAAAAGCATGGGGCTGTATAAGAATATAATACTGTACGATATTAGCAAAATTGTTGTGTATTATAAATACTACTTACAAAGCAGGAACTTAGGAAGCAAAAGCATTTGTGGGCGAGACTGGCCGTCGCCTTCGGGAGAAGGGTTGTGCTCCTCTCTCCAGGTCGTTCCTGATGCAAAGGTTGACCATAGCGATCCAGCGCGGTAACGCTCGCAAGCGTTATGGGCACCTTTGCATCGAGAGCGGCAAGGGGGGAGGTTTTTATATAATATGATTTGACATTGCATGTATTATATTACTTCACCAAATAATTTTTATAATTTAAATAAATATCATTTATTTTTCTACTTACTTAAAATCATAAGAAATATTATGTAGGTACAACAATAAATTACAATGCAATATATACTATTTCACTAAAAATGTAGAGACATTCACCGTAGTCGTAGCCGTAGCTACTCTACGGCGTAGCACGAAAAGTGTAGCAGCGTTTTAATGCAAACTCGACTGTTCATATAATAAAGGTCTAAGAAAGAGGGAGGAGAGATTATCAAAGCAATTTTTTTAACTATGTTTCAATATGAAGTAGGTACTAAATTAAAGTTTACATTTTACATTTAATATATTACGTTTATTTTCAATTAATAATTAATAAACGAATGTTTTCAAACAGTAACTAATCTTCTGATACTCGTATATTTTACGTACAATAATAATTTTATTTCATAATATAAATGTTCAAAAATACTAATTTCAGTACCAATTAGCGTTCTCTTTCATACTAAATTTGATTAAATGAACTTCTTCTTATCACATGATTGTCAACTTCTGACTTTTTTAACTTTCGAAACACAAGGAATTCTTCAACAAAGGTCCCACTTTTATTTTGCACCAATACAGAACACTAAAATTGAAAAGCTGAGCCAATCTCGAGTGGCAATAAGCCGACATCGTGACGTTCAAATTTCGCAGTAGTCACATCGGCTGCTCGATGACACTCTCTAATGGAATTTTAAGCAGTTTACAGGCTTTCCGACTACAATTAGCTTGACAGGCATTTAAAAGTTTGATTATGAGTGACGCAGCAAACGCACCCTCGTTACTATGCCTTCTTAAAACGATAGACAGACAGCCTGGAGGCGCGGAGCTTTCTCATAATTCTGTTACAATGTTCACACGATACAAGGAACATTCGAGTTCGATTTAAAATCACGATTTATACAATTAAGTATTCCGTTTAACAATGAAAATATTGCAGTAAACTTGCACTTGCGTGTTTTTGTAAATATTTATAAGGTTTTATTTACGAAACCTGAATGTCTAAAAAACCAAGCACCGGTCCCAAACATTATTTGTCAAATATTTTAACTGATTGCTCATTTAAGCAGCGGCAGAAGTGGTCATTTCCAGAGTGGTCATTTTCAGAAGTGAGCATTTTTAAAACTGGTCATTTTCCGACGAACTAAAAGACCTGTCGCCCCATTGATAACCCCTAACAGGGCCCTTAATGCATTCCCTGCCCCGCTTGTTTCCCTGAGTATTATCGTAATGCATTTATTTAAAGTAAAAGGTACTGCTTGTATAGTAGTGTCTTAGAAAATGGTTACAAAACTCGAGGCGATGTTGTCAATGCATTCAAACAACATGTATGTAACCACCTGCCCACGAAGAAACCAGTTGATGGCGTACACCCATTATAGTACTGTGAAGGCTATTTCGAGGGTAAATAAATAAAATCGGGCGCTACTACGAGCTTTTTAAAAAGAAATCGAGTTTCAAGAAATTGTTTAAAGAAAAATTTAAGTATTATATAAATAAATCGTTATGAACAATAGTAGTGAGCGTGAGAGCTTATGTATACGTATATGTATGTAAATAGTAGTCACTTAGAACTTAGGAGAAACAAGAGTACTATTACCCGCTGTAAGCAATTTCGTACGCGAAAAAAATGCATTGAAATGTCACGGTCATCGGTCGGTTTCGGTCAAAAGATGACACCTCCGAGCACTATTTTAGATTTTAACATTTTTCGCAGTCCTATAATACGAGTAGCTACCTTATTTAAAAAATATACTGTTTTGCGACAGTAAAACGTTACAATAAATAAATATAGGTAGATGTAATAAATTACATGATTATATCCTATCAACTTAATAGACACCTAAACTTTTTCTGTTAACTTATATACTATTATTTCTCCCAGCCTAAAAATCACTAGACACCGCTAACTTTTAAAATTGATTAAACTCTATTCGGATTTTAGATTAATTTCATAAATGTAACCTAGATAAGGCTCTTTACTATATTTGAAAAATAAATTTATTGATTTATTATACATACAAGAGTTCCCTTATGTTTTTTACATATACAGTTTGTCCTATTTTCAATAATTTTCTTTTTTTTTTTATTTATTCTTTTACACTTTTGTGTACAGGTGAGCTTAATGCCTTGCGGCATTCTCTGCGAGCTGACCTTTGGGCATGCAGATATGTTATGGCGGTGCAGTGGCAATAAAAATGACAAATGTCAAAGAAACTTAATAAAATATATATATATGAAATTATATGTGAAATTTATATAATAAAATAACACTATATTAAAATAACAATATTCTTACATAGTATACTAATATACAATACTAATACAAATATACATTTATACAAATATATTATTTATCCATCACGAGGTTCAACAAAAGTTACTTTTTAACTTTTCTAATCCTGTTTTTACCAAACTTATACAAAATAAACTTATTTATTCACACGAAGAGAAAATATTTAAATAAACCGAAAAAATGTTATCTAATAGTTGACAACAAAAGACTTTGAAATGCACTCGCTAGAGAAGTTTTATATGGAAACCGCGTCTGCCGTTGGCGCATGCGATGTGAACATTTACCTATACATTAGTCGGGAATTGAAATGACATATAACTAAACTAAATGTAGAACTAAATGTTGTAGCTGGATACATGTAGTAAAGACTCGAACAAACACATACAAATGTACACACCCCTTTCACCCTTACACTCTCTTCTACACAAACACGCAAACACACATTTCCAATAAACACACCCATATACACACACACACTAAAACTTATTTCTCCCTATAGGCGTTGTTTTAAAATAGGAAATCTTTAATTGGCAGTAATTTTTTTTTAATGGACTTTTTTGTTTTTAAATTTAAGTGCTGTAGATTTTGTAATAAATAATTTAAAAAAAAAACTATAAGTGCATTTGCACTAACTCTTTGGTTCGCTCAGCAGTGCTCACATCATCATTCTAGCGGAAAGGGCCTACTAGTACAGTCGACCACAGATCAACCTACCCAAAACGTCAAAATTTGAGAATCTGAAATATACCATATAGCGTTGGCATAAGGTTGAGATTTAATCGAAGGTTTTGGACAGGTATACTATAACTTGTGGGCGACTGTAGGATTTCTGTGTTGACTGCTCTGTAGAAAAGAACTTGCTCGTATTTTGTATTGTATAAAATTACTTTAGAAACATTACAAACAAACAAATAAACCTATTCTTATTCTTATTTTCTCTTCAAACGGTTGGTAAATCGCTTGTACAGTAGTAACACAAAAGACAATTACTCGCCGGCAGGAGCACGCTACTGTTTGTTCGTGTTGGAACGCGGTCGTACTTTCTTTCAATCCGAATTTCCCGATACAGGGTTCGTGACTTACCCGATAGCAGAGCGGCGAGTGTGTTGGCTTATTGGGTGGTACTCAACGAGATCATAAATCAAGGAAGAGTGACGTCATACAGACTGCATGTTTCGTTCTAGGCCACCACACGATGCTATCATATGTAAGAATAGCTTACCATCATCGTGTATAGCCAGCCTAGGACCTTGGGTTTTAACCCCTAACTTAAAACACTGTCGCTGTGATATAAAGATATGAGACCCTCGCTCCGGGTCGTTCCTGGTGCAAAGGTTGCCCATGGCGATCCAGCGCGGTAACGCCGCAAGCGTTATGGGCACCTTTGCAGCGGGAGCGGCAAGGGGGGAGGTTTATTTATAATTATTTAGTTATTAATTAATTGACATTATTTGTAATTTTGATTTTGTATTTTTAATTATTAAATTAAAATCGTGATTTCATCGGAAAAAAAGATACCTGAAGTTTATTAACTTTGTATAAGGACTGGCTGAAAATCAGCGCTGTGTGTTTACACGCAAGTGTATTCATTCAAGCATTAGCTGAGCCAGGTGCCTATTGCCAATAGTATTATGGAGTAAACTAAATATGTTTTTTTTGTGTGGCAATAATGTGTTTTATCATACCAGATGTACAAATAAATTAAAAAAAAACATACGGGATATCATACCATTATGTATATACTAAATATTTTCGTTAATGATATTTCTGCGCATAAAAATATTATTAATTTTGTTCCCAAATGTTTGCCACCATTTACAAGTAGTGTAGTGATAATTTCTCTACATATATGGGGCGTGTTATAAGTTTGACACGTTTGTCTGTTTGTGTGTTTGTCTGTGGCATCATAACTTTACAACGGATGATCAGATTTGGACCCGGTTTTTATTTATTTAATAGAGAATTTTGTCGAGAGTATTCTTAGCTAGGTCTGATAAAAATTGGACCTGTGGTTTCCAAGATCTTGGAGTATATTTGATGTCAGATGGGATCTCTGGAACGGTAATAACTAGATGGTTCGAATTTGTGCTCAAATGTTTAAGTTCATGGTACATCTCCGACATATGAAACCTCTAGGATCTGATGGTGAGTAGGAAAAAGTAAGTGAACTTCAATTTCACAATGTTAAACTGGAAGAATTGCAAGATTATCAGCCCGCCGAAACTATAATAGTTAGATGCGGTCTTCTCGAACTAAAGTTCTCCTAAAGGGAATCCTGAGACATTTCAAGAGAAAAAAATGGCGACCAAAAATAAATTAAAATGATGTGAGCTAGGCATTTTAAGATAGCCATGGCGAGGCCGAAGGCCGAGCTTCGCTTAGGGCGTAGCCTGGAGCCTACAGGCGTCGCAGGTCTAAGCTGCCGAATGTTCTTAGCCATGTCAGATGAAAAATGGATCAGTGGTTATAAGATCTTGGAGTATCTTGGGATGGAGTATGATGGGATCTCTGGAACGGTAACAGTTAGGTGGTTCGAGTGTGAGCTCAAATGTTGACCTTCCCACATCTGGAATCTTGAGGACGTAATGATGATCAGGAAAAAGTAAGGGGATCTCCACGATAGCTTCGGGGTTTCTTAAATTTCGTTTCTGTTTTTTGTTCGTTTGTTTCTTCCATACCATATGAATTCATTGGTGGTAAGTACGCTTGTGTGTTGAGTCGACAATTGAAAGAGACATGTTTGTTGATTCCTGTTCAGAGCGATATAATATAACTTTATTTTTATATGTATATTAAGAGAACGCAGACAGGCCACGTGATGGTAAAGCGGTCACCGTCGCTCATAGATATCTCAACTCACCAAAATATTGCAAGAGGGTTATTACGCTGGCTCATTTACAAACTATTTTTTGTATTTTTTTACCTATAACGCGATGGTTAAATATGTAGGTATCGAAATTACGTAGGTAGTACCAATTTACTACTCCTTAGATACCTACTTACCATTCTTTTATGTATACTATTTTATAATATTTACTACTTACACAAAGATCTTTGTAATTTTCTCTTCAAATTTGAATAAAAGACGAAGTACCCTGTTATAACTGAAACAATAACTAGAAAAAAAGCCGGCCAAGTGTGAGTCGGACTCGGGCAACGAGGGTTCCGTTCTCAAAACCAATAGGTTTTTTCGATTTGAAAAAGTAACACTTTTTTTCTCATAATCATAAATATTTAAACTTCGTTTTATTTTTACTTTTATTAGTACTAAGTATTTCAGTCACTTTTTTAATTTATAAAAAAATATAAATTTTTGAATCTTTGTTTTATTTTTCCTGTAAAATATAGAAGATTATCTGTGAGTCTAAATTATTTCAGTATTTTTGATAGGACGAGGTGATAGGAGATAAGGGGGGGGGGGGGGGGGGGGGGATCATTTGTCGCACATTTTTTCCTATAAGACAATAAATATAGCACTTACAATAAAATGAAAAATAGTTATGTAATGTGCAAACAAAGACGTGCCCTTCATATGATATTACATTTTCTCCAGTTGCCCCACTTTTGACGCCGCTTTTGTACCATTTTACGGAACCCTAAAAACGTTCAAAGACGTACTCTGTAATTAGAATTTGATTAACGATTCAAGAAAGCATTATTCAAAGCTGCTGGAAAATTCAGACGAATTAGTAGAAGTCGTAATTCGACTAATTCGTAGCCGTTTTGAATAACAAAATAGTTGCTCAAAGTTATTACCTAGGGGAAGCACATGGGGAAACCATTGAGTAATTGCCCGCCTGAGCAACCATCATTATTAAATTAACCTTGGGATTTTCAAGATCAGAGTGAACAGGCATTTACTGGATCCGCATGCTCCATCGTCCACCTCATCGTCGCTTACCATCAGGAGAGATCGAGTCAAATGCGGGTTTAGTAGTCAATAAAAACAAATTTAAAAAAATCTAAGTTTTACATCAAATCTGCCAATGATCCTAAAAGTACTCATACATTTTAGAAAGGCCGAGCTAAAACTTAAAGGCCAACACTGGCTATTTCTGCCGAGTTTTGTATAGTACATTTTTCAAATAATTCAAGTAAATAAAATAAAATTAGTGTTCTTTTTTGTCATTTCAAATACTGATTCTTAGCTAAAAGTACTATATACTGGAAGTAAGTTATCAATTCACTATTTTTGCTTCATTCAGGATATCTGATGGTGTATACTTGTCACTCTATCACGAGATGATTTTCTGAAAGGCAGATTTTTTTGTGTGGGCAGCATCTGTCGGCGGGCAATCATACTTATTTTCTCATATTTATGTAATACTAAAAAACATCATAACATTAAAAAAATACCTACAAAACCCGTTATTCTTATTGTATTACACTAAAATCGTCACCAAAGTCGTCTTAATAAGCCAAGGTTTAAAACAAATCCTGGGAGTTTTTCCTAAAATGAAATTAGCCGAAAAAGGCGGCGCCATTAAAATTACATTAGCATAAATAAGAGGAATGCTAATCTAAGGAAAATAAATCTCGGCCACGAAATAAAAATAATCCTCGTGGCCGTTCAGTGACGTTGTGACAGATTTGCTACGGGTCCGTTTTGCCATCGTCCAGTATTTTATGTTGCATTATTTATAAGTACCTACATTATAGAAAATATTCGTTTTTTAACTCCCGACCGACCGAAGAGTGTTATAAGTTTGATGCGTGTGTCTATGGCATCACTCGACAACCGATGATTCAATTTGGACCCAGCTTTTTTTTATATAATAGTGAATTTTGTCTAGAGTGTTCTAAGCTATGTCTGATAAAAATTGGACTAGTAATTAATAATAATTATTATTAATTTAATTATCTGGAACGGGAATAAGAATAGTTTATTTGTGCAAAAATTACATTTGGGTAAAATTACAATGGAGTAGGAACTAAAGCATATGTTACATTAAACTAAATAAAATTAGTGAGCAACCTGTTATCCTACAATAAGCGCTGACCTCCGAACTAGGAAGTTCCTGTATCTCGGAGGACAGATCTCTTCTTTGACCAGATGGTTCCAATTTGAGATCAAATGTTTAGGACCATGGTGCCCTTTCCACATCAGGAACCTTGAAGACCTGATGATGACTAGGAATATGTAAGGAGATCTCCGCAATGGTAAGTCAGGGATTTCTTAAATTTTTACATCAAGAGTTTTACTTCGTATTTCACATGGTTCTCGCATTAGTTTCTTTGGTCTCGGATCGGTTTCATTTCGGTCTCGACTTGGTCTCATTTTGATCAGGCATTTGATATTATTTTATTTATTTTTTATTATTCCGACACATTACATAAGTAAGAATTGACAAGATAATATGTAATTTGTAACATCAGTTTCTTCTTTGACATCTCAGGTTCACATGTGTCTTGTCTTGGTCTAATTTTGTAATATAAGTAGAATTTTTTAGGAATCGCAAGCAAGGTAGAACTAAAAACATAATCTCGGCAACAGTTTATCATCACTTTATTCCATAGGAGAGACTTCTGAAATTTATCAAATTTGTGGGATGACTTTACTTTAGCTGAACATAAGGCGACTCCACATATATCTAAAATAACAGAGCACAATTGAAACAAAAGGCATGTCCGATGCCTCTGAGCGTTGGCAGGCAGTCTAGGCGCACTCGCGGCGCTGCTCCAGCGCACGCACCAGTCATCAGGGCTTGCGGCAGAACACTTTGTAGGGAGGGTAGTATTTTTCCCGAACACCCGTAACAAATGACATTCGTCTTTGTCTCGCATTGGTCTTGTCTTGATATTTTCCTGGTGATGTCTTGGTCATACCTCTATGTCTCGCATAACCCAGCAAGATGAAAACTTCCTTTAGTCTCCCCGAAGCTCAAATCGATCATGTTTTAGTCTAGTTTTAGTCCTGCATTGGCTTTGGCTTGGGTTTTATTGAGTTTTGGTCTACTTTTGATAGCTCAATAATATTAAATTATCTCGATTCAGTCTCGCGATTTTCTTAATCTAGTCTTTATCTAATCTTGCTCTCGTCTAGAGTTAGCGTCACATTTAGCATTAGCATTACCTTTAGCACGGAATATGCTCTATTTTCCGAGTCTGAATGAATAAATGACACTGGGAAGCCTAAATATATTGAGTGTATCATGAGTGTGTTTTGGCATTTAAGCACCTAATGAAGAAGTGCTACCGTTCCTTTCTTAAATTTATATAACAAACTAAATTGAACGAACACATTAAAAAGAATAAAATATTCATGTTGTCGCAATAGTACCCAGAAAGGCTTTCCCGTGGGCTTAAAATGTTGCAAAAGCTTTGCCCAAACGCGTCCATCAGTTAAGGGGAAGTTTAACACTCTTTTATTCTAATTAGTCCAATGGGGGAAAACTCGGGAGGGCTCACAACTGAGGGCGTAGGATAGGAAATGTTAGCTCTGTGACCCATGGGACATTTGTTTCATTCCGAGGGTTATCTAGACCGCCAATTTGCTAAGTTTTGAGTACAATTTTAACAGATGTATACTCTCTACGCTATGGTACAAATAAAGGGGTATAAGTAATTGTTATTATTGTTTTGAAATTATGTATGAATTGTAATATGCGTTATGAACTTGAATTTGTTCACAGCTTACTAACGTTCGCAATGTTTATGGGGCTCTGGCACAAAACTAGTAGAATTTGATAAGATATTAAGGTAGGTATAAAATGCAGCCAGTGTCCTGGGGACTGAAGAAACCTAGACGACGTATACTTCCTTCAGTATTTAAGTTTCTTTGTTTTTTATTTTAGTCTTATGATATTCTGTAAATATTTTGTTTATTTGTAAGTAAAATTTTTCTATTGTTTGTTACAGTTTATATTTTAATTATTCTCTATAAAACATCTTATTACTCACATTTGATTTTCGTATTATGCTGTTTTAATTGAGTAAATTAAAATGCCTATCTATCTCCAAACCACAGTTTCCCGTAATTATCCTTGCCTCATAATTGGTTCTAAATTATAAAGATAACTTCGTTATTAATTAAGAAATCAATAGGCAAACAAGGAAGGATGTGACTTCAAAGTTTATGAAAATTTGATTGTGATATCGTGGCTACCTAGTCATTTCCAATGTTTATATTGGTTTAGCATAGCATAACTCTCACGTCCATAATCCCCGAGGGGGTAGACAGAGGAACCACCTTCATTATAGATAGTTCCCACTTTTCGCCGTAAGATTTGGTGAACAAACGTGATAGGTGGCGAGCTTATCGCCGTCAACTAGGTGTAGAATAGTATATTGGTTTAGAAGGTTTAATAGTACTCGTATATTGTAACTAAAGTATGTCAGTCTAGAAATTGTCTTGATTTGGATTGTAAACCGAATAATAAGTAATTATTCCATACTTCGATTAAGGACGTGAGAGTTATGCTATACTTTTTTAAATAGACATAAAAATATAGTTTGAAAACTAACGTATAACATATTTCAGTATGATAAATGCAATGCTTAAGACTATAAAGACAGATTAAATAAATAAATAAAAGAAACAACATCATAAAATTTCACATCCAATAAGTAAAAGGGAATAAATATCCAGTTTATGCTCTCAGCAGATCTATAAAAGGCAACATGGCGAATATTATCAAAATTTTGAACGATTAATAGTAAGTACTTAATGTTGAAAGCATACACTCGTAAGTTAGGTAGGCCAGATCGATATTATATGTGGTACTGGTAAATGTGTCCAATCCAATAGAATTTATCTTTACCCACTAGCCCACCCTGGCGTTAAAAGATTTGCAGCACTTCCTGTGCTTGTATATTCGCAGAGCCCAGCAAATTTCCCTCCACACCGCTCCACACGTACCTATGAATTCAATTCGAGCTCCTCAGATATTCCACGTGCACAGAAATAGTGGACACGGCCTCGGCGTAGGATCGATGGGACTACGCCCTGGAAAAGATGGCGTAATATCACAACAGATGTCGGCGACGGTTATGTCAACTGGTCGTCCATTCACGAAACTAATAAAAGATTCAGCATTGCCGTTTGCCCAAAAGAGGGTCCTTTAGGTGAAGCTGGTTCGTGCACTATTGGATGGCGCATAGATTTTTTCGATTGCGGAGAGGAACGCCGATTTCTGATCCAGTCGTAAAGATGTCTATCTTCTTCTACTTGCCGGCGTTCGTGAGCAAAGATGTCCCTTGTTACTCTTATCTTTGGTTTCATTTTATATGGGATTGAAGTCCAAACCGGGAAAGATGTCGACGACCACACACATCACGCAAGATGTGTCAAGAGCAGAATTCATCTAGCAGAACTTACTATACGAGTCGTACATGTTAATTGTCATTAAATAGCTCAAAAATCTTTATTAGATAAATTCGAATCGTTAGTTAGTTTTGACAATTAATAAACTCAGGTGTAAGTGTTGTGGTTTTACCGGCGTTTTTTGTGTCATTAAGTTAATTAACGTTTAAATTAAAATTTCATATTCACATAAATTGGGGAAAACCAAAAATTTAATTCAATTTTGTTTGTCGTTGTATGAGTACGATTGGCATTAAAAATTGTTTCTATTAATTCTGTTAATTCTGGTATGTAGGGTGAGAGATCCAGCTTAATTAGCTACACATGAGGCAGTCCACCTAAGTCCTCAAGATTAACAGCAGCGCATCGAAATCCTCATTCTGAAGCATAGAATATATAATTATACCTTCGAGGTTAAGACGTCGTTTACTATCAAATGAATCGTTTGCTCTACATTCTTCTAACTCGTGTTCCTCATTGCTGAGGGTCGTGATCATTCTAAAAAAATAATCACATAGAACGACTCTAGTGGCAGATTTAATGGGGTTGTTTGCCATTGCCTTCCCCATTTCACATACTGGTTATCTCAGTGTGTAGGTTTCCTCACGATGTTTTCCTTCACCGTCAGATCAGTCGGTAAATGTTTGTAAGTCTTTCGAAAAAAGCGATAAACTTTTGATACATGGCATTGAACTCGGACCTCCCGCATGGGACGACGCCACCGACGCTCTGCCATAAAACATTAAAAAAAACGAAAATGTATGAACTAATTTTTAGTTGAAGTTAATTTTCCTTCATCCTTGGTCCTTCCAGAACATTGGCTCAGTACGAGCGGTGTAGGACCGGTTTTGAGGTCACGCCCGGCCTTCGCCCGTCATTATCGCGGGATATGGAGTTCAGAATGAACTCTACTCGTAATCTCTCGCATTATTCCCTTGTTTCTTTTTATCGTGATTTGCATTTTTTGTTATTGTTATAGACAGAATGGCCGTATTATTTTTGCTTTCGTTTTAAAAAATATTCAGTATGGAGTTATTTCTTGTTGTAACAATAGTTCAACAATAGTTCTTGTAGTAACAATATTTTATTTGCTGATAAGAGTCTATTAAGGATCCACCTGGATAGCGCCTACCTCCATAGTCTACCACACTTTTATGATACATTTGTATAGTCAAATATCCACACTTGGACATTGATGTCAAAACATAATACCGACAGTATTCAGTTCAGTCCTATACCTGCTCATACATAATATATGGCCATATCCATGAGTTGTACCAATGAGTATTTCGGATTTTTTCGAAGACTTATGTACATTTACCGACTGCTCTAACGGTGAAGGAAAACATAGTGAGGAAACCTGCATATCTGAGGAAATTTAAAAAAAATCTAATGCTTGTGAAATCCACCAATCAGCACTGGGCCCGCTTGGTGGATCATGGCCCATAACTCCCTTGTGCAAGAGGAGACCTATGCCCCAACTGTGGGGACATTAATAGGCTGCTGAAGATGATGATGATGATACATAATATATCTTCAGCATCTGTATTTTGTCATTTGTAATCCTTTGACAACTCGTAGAGTTAACAATCACCACAATTAAATACTAACCCATTACGCTAAGCACTGTTTTTCTAATGCCAATGTCTTCTAATATTTTTTCTAATGCCAATGTCTTCTAATATTTTGATGTCAAACCCAACCCACGCCCATCATTATCATGAAATATATATTTCAAAGTGAATTCTACTCGTAACCTTTAGAATATTTGCTTATTTTTAACCCCTTGTGAATTTTGATATTGTTAAATGCTGAATACGGACGTTATAATTGCGTTCTCGTTTTTACTGCTCGTTAGCTACAATTTTAGATGATGAAGAATGGTCGTTTTGGTGTTAATACGATTACGATAAGGGGTGCTTCAAAAATAATGTGAATAGAGTCCTTTTCAAGCCAGCAACGCACGGCACATGTACAGCAATATTCCTGGTATTACATGTGTCTCTAGGCGATGGTAATCACTTACCGTCAGATGGCCCGTTCGTTTGCACATTTATCGTAGCCTGTTTATATAAGAAATATGAATAGTTATGTACTCTCTCGGAATCACAGTATTGAGGAAATTAAACAATCGTATTTTACAAATTATCGTCTACTACCTTATGTAATTAGGAATTACGAGGTATTCAATTTGTTATACGAGGATGTTTAGTATACGCTTTTGACTGCCCAATAAAAACAAAAATAATACCTTAAAAAAATTCAGCGGAATGCTACGACTACACCTGGCTTACTTGCTACGGTCGTAGCAAGCGCGTAGCATATGTTCTCGTATACGAATAGCGTGTAATTTTCCACTTAGAAAGCAGTATCCGTATTCACCGCGATTGTTACATTTAAAAAAGAACTTATTTTTTTTAAAATTTAAGTAGAATGTTAATTAATAACAATCATGAATCGTGACCCGCCAAGTCGAGCAGAAAAAAAGGGCACTACCACCCTTTTCGGCCTGTTTTAATCTGCCTATAACATGGTATCAAAGATCACTTACTACGTAACCGCCAAGTCTCATAGTATTTTAATTGAGATATGAATACATAATGAAATTGATACATACAAATTGATACATCAACGGTATTTATGTTTCTATACAAGGTGTTCCTTTGGTTATGCATTAACTTTGACACTGTACTCAGAACATCGAAGTAGTTATTTTCCAAACTGTAACATTTTTTTTAATTAAAAACAATATTTTTATTTTCATACAAACTAAATGGCTTGCTTTAAGTTACCTAGTATGCCATACTCTTTATCCGAGTTGGCAAAGTCGCATTTTGATTAATTTAAACTTAATAATCATGACATAACACATAATGACATGTGCAAACGAAAGGCAAATAGTTTGTTATTGTTTTGTTTCAGGTTTTCTTACGGGGATAAATAAAGACCCTTACTCATTGTGTAACTCAATTAAATTTAGTAAAATAAAATAGCAAGTATCTCGACAACGAAGTGTTTTTGAGGATTACTTCCATTGTCATATATATTATGTAAAAGCTACAGAAGTGTTTGGCAAAGTTAATACTAGTACATGTAAGTACTTACTTACTAGAAAATTTTCTTTTCTTTTCGATATTTTATATCTTTCGTCATGAATACTGGCACTGTCATTATTTTGCTGAACCGATTCTAAGCAAGAATGCTTTTTTATTATATACTGGAATAGCATAGGAAAAGTAATTCCATATGTCAGCCGAAAACCGATTAGCATATAAAAATACAACTTACAGTCACGTAGAGGCAAGAAATCCAAGAAATATGAGATCGGAAAGTTACAGAATAAAGTATATATCAAATAGCAATTGCCAATTCGGGGATAGAAAGGTTCGCCCTATAAAGTACGTGAGGCGGTCAAAAACAAACTTGTGCAATAAATAACCCGATCGGATAAGAGAAAGGTACGCACTCAGCCATTTTATATTCAATAAAAAATAAGATAAACTAAATTGTCTTGTGATATAGTCGCGCAATTCTAGTAGGTAGGTAAGATGTAACCATTTCCTTATTAGAATTGTAACAAAAATATTTTGAGGAAATGGCAACATAAAAAACATGGCCAAAGATTAACACTTTATGTGTTACCACACCCAAGCGGCCTGCGTCAGATCGATCAAGGTGGGTCGATCGGCGTGGTAGCTTTGTCTTTGGATGATCGTCGGATTCTGTTCAAAAAATCAATCAATCGACAACCGATTGAAAATTATCGACAATCGATCTATAATCGAGGGTGTGCCATGCTCGATTAAATAACAAACAATCGGGTAAAACAATTTGATGTAGTGTGAACCGTTGATCGATATCGGCAGTTTAAATTTTTTAACATTTGCATAGAATATAATAAATAATCCTTTATTAATAGACCGTTTTTAGCTTACAATACTACATTATGTGAATACATTTTTAAATATTTTGAGGAAATTGCAACAAAAAAACATGACCAAAGATTAACACTATACTCGTATGTTATGATAAAAATGTGTTACCACACCCAAGCGGCCATCGTCAGATCGATCGACGTGGGTCGATTGGCGTGGTAGCTTTGGCTTTGGATGATCGTCGGATACTGTTCAAAAAACAATCAATCGACAACCGAATGAAAATTATCGACAATCGATCGATAATCGTGGGTGTACCATGCTCGATTAAATAACAAACAATCGGGTAAAACAATTTGATGTAGTATGAACTGTTGATCGATTATTTAAAATTTGAATAGAATAGAATAGAAAATCCTTAATAGACTATTTTTTGGCTTACAATACTACATTATGTGAATACATTTTTTAAATGATATGGTTTAAAGTAGTAAATATATGTCTATCTTGATTAAATAATATACTGTTTCACGGGTTTCAATTGTATTTTATTAATTACGACCGGTTTCGTTTACACATATTCAGGGATTTTCTTATATGTCTATCTATTAAAAAGGGCGAAGTTCAGGTGAGTGTCGTTAGATAGAACCTATACCTCTACCGACGCTGGTTTTCAACTTGACCCTTTCCAACTAATAACTATAGAGAGCAACAATGTTGTTCTGTCTGTTCGTCTGTCGTATTGGCTTATCTCGTTCATGTCACATACAATTATTTTCTGAAACTCGACCAGTATCAAAAATCTGGGATTTAATCATAACCTACTAAAACTAACACAAAATTGATTGATGATGACGTCGATCAGCTTCGCTCGGGTGGGTGCGGTGAAAGCCTAACAATTACACATTAATGTTGTTATCCTATATTCTAGGTAGAATCTATAATATTTAAAAAGCATTTTTATTTTTAAAATATTTTTAACCATAATCACGTACAACCACAGTGAAATCCGACAAATATCTACCTTTATTCGCCGGTCAAACAATCCACTTACATTACAATAGTTCATAGACCCTTATCTTTTACTTTATTACCGTCCTCACATTCCCCTCTTTCTGACCGAGTATTACACAACATAATCGAAAAATAAATTTTCCGTTACTGTTCCTGGTAACTTTTTATTCCCGGGATAAGGGTCAGTGGAGATTAAAAGACATTATTTACCCGTGTATGCGTAACCAAGCGTCAAACTTTTATATTTCTGACATGGGACTGAGAGGCGAAACCCTGACCCTTTGTACATATGTTCTCTCGGTTAAAATGTGTTTATGCGCAGCCCAGCTTGCTCTGAGGTTCGCCGATATAATCTAATTAATTAAGACATCATATGTACGTGCCATGTTGTGGGTATAACTAAATAACGTATTTATGTAGAGAGAAACTTCGTGAGGTATTATACTTGGACTTTGGTGTACATTTGCTCTACCTTACAAGTTCATAATTAATTGAATGGTTGTTTATACGTCGCCTTATATACATGTATACTCTGTACCTACTGATATATTAGCTAGGGTGGGGGGAGGATAGGACTCCGAAAACTAAGACCGACAAAAGCCATGAATGAAAGAACTCCCTCCCGCCCCTACTTTGGGCGGGAGGGAGTTCGTTCCTACATGACAAAAACAAATTTCCAAAAAGGAAACTAAATAAGTGCTCTCTGATACAAATATAGGTATTTAATTCTCATAAATTCAAGGAAAGATTGTATTTCCGTTCCACTACACGTGTACATTTGTGGAACCCTAAACCCAATGAAAGTCAATTTCCTATTGGAAATGATGTCCGACAACAAGAACAATATTAAGGGAAGAATGACAGCTAAATTTAACCTACTGACCCAGGGATATAGTAGGAATATCTGTATTGTGTTCATTGCTTACAAGACGATCCAGTACTTCGATATAACTTAAAGAGGTTTAGTAGAAAATGAGGACATTCTGTAATAATCTATACAAGTATCTAAATTCAGACAGGCAGGCACGGATGAGTATTTTCAAAATAATTCATTACGTGTACGAATTATTAGTTTGTAAGAAAAATTTTATAAATGCTGTTGTTAATTAATCATATGGTTCCATTTAAGCCTCTTCTAGAATTACATGTCTTCTAGAATTATTAAAAAAACAACATTCCACCCGAGGGGAGAGGAGGAATAAAACCATGGTAGGCTCCAGGAATTGGGATCAAAAGAGGCCATAAGGGACCACGCGGTTTATGATCAATGACAATTTCGTTGAAGGTGGTATGTATGTTTCTGTGCAGAGTCAGCCTGGGGTGGTACCACTCTTTTATTGCATTTTAGTTTGAAGGGTAAAAAAACCAGGAAATTAACGAGGCACTCAATCTAAATCCTCAAGCAGCGAATCGAAAATCTGTGATAACATTATAGTGAGGGGAGATTTCTATGGGCGATTGTGACCACTTACCACCAGGAGCCTCGGTTGCTCGTTTGCCCTTATACAATAAAAAAAGTACATAACAAACTACAAATGTCTGCGTGCAATTATTTTGAAAAATACTCGAATATGTTGAAATAGAAATATTCTAAGCGTGATTCTAACTGTACCTCGAAAACCTACAGGATTATGACGGGAATAAACCCTGCCTCCTTTAAAAATATCATACAATAAAACACTAATTAACGATGTTAATGCCTTGCGACCGTATCGCGAGTGATGGTGAACAAGTGAATGAAATCGCGAGTGACGTCATAATGTAACAGCAGTGAGTGACGATGTGCCCGGTGAAGGTGCGGTTGCTGGTGATGTTGGCTGCGGTCTGGGCGCAGGAGGGGGAGTGGAGTGAAGATGCTGAGGACCTGGGTAAGTTTTAGGAATATAACTCTAAATTAAAAATTTAACTAACCCCCGACAACGTACCATTGTAGAGATCCCCTTCTTTTTCCTGGTCATCGTGGGAAGGGCATCATGGTCGTAAACATTTGAGCTCAAACTCGAACCACCTTACTGTCACCGTTCCAGAGATCCCATCATACTCCATTATCCCAAGGTACTCAAAGATCTTAGAACTACTGATCCAGTTTTTATCTAGCATTGCTAAGAATACTGAAGGCGCGGGGACTCTCTGGGCTACGCCCTACGCGGTGCTCGGCCTTCGGCCTCGCCGAGCCATACCATGGCTGTCTTAAAATCCCTTTCACTACAAATCTTTTATTTTTAGCCGCCATCTTTAAATTACAAAAAATAAAACGATATAACGTATAACACGATCATGAGCTATTACAAATATTGAAAACAAGTTTTATTAAAAGTTTTCTCTAAAATGTTACTACAGGGCCTCCGACGTGCTGCTAACCTAGAGGACCTGGATGGATGGCCTGAAAAAGTTATTCCTCTGACGGGACTCGAACTCACATCTCCGGCTCAGCCGTATTTGTTTTTGGGAGCTACCTTTTTAATAACTGCATGAGAAGTGACCGGCCAGTAATAAAATTATAATGATAATAAAATATTGCTTATATCCATTTATTTGTAGACTGCCCTCTTCTCTGTCATTTGCTTCATTTTCACAACCAATTACAAAAGTAAAATTACAACGACACGAATGCAAATATCTACGTCAGCGTATATTATATGTAGCAGTGCTTTTTCTCTCTTCTCTATTCCAATTGCGAGATATTTTTGCATCACTATATCCGACCTTACATCCAAATGAGTCTCTGAAGCTATCAAAATGAAACAAAATCGAACAAACTCAAGTGGGAATCGAGCTCAGCCCATTTAACGCGATTGCTTGTCGAAAATGAAAATGGGGATATATATTTTCGTTTGTACCAGAGCGGGTTATTCCGAGTTTGTACCAGAGCGGGTTATTCCGAGTTTTTCGGTCTGATTTCCATGCAATCCGTCGGGAGCAGTGTTCACACGCAACAAATTGCTCACTTTTGATCGGGAACACGGATGTTTATTTTAAACTTTTTATTGGTATACATAAAAGAAATCTGTAAAGCAGATTGTGAGTTTAATTAATAAAATATAAGCCATTTGAATACTGCTTTAACGTATCAGTTATACTTATCTACATTATTTATTCCACCTAATTGAACTTTATACGTCACACGGATTCCTTTGAGGAATTATTATGAAAATGTGGCAACTTAATAAGTAAGTGCCTCTACTACATGCAGACGGAAAAGTTGCTCAAGCTCGATTTCTCGTTTGGTTGGCTGCGAAAGGAGCAAAAAGAGCGACCCAATTAAAAAGTGTTCATGCATGGGCGACTCTATTCGGCTCCAATTTTATTGGAACGATTAATTTTATTGCGAAATTTTCTGGACAGCGGAACGAATGGAAAACGAGAGTTGGCCGATGTGGCTTCACCGACCTTTTGTGGTTGCGCGATGGATGGGTGGTTCGGTGTCGAATCTAATCAAAGGGCGAAAACCGAAAAAACCATTCGTCGGCCGGTCACATTGTGGACTTGATGAATGTATTGAAATTTTAATGTAATTGGAAACCGGCGATGATCGAGCGTTCTATACCTGGAAGTAGGTATAAATGATACTGTGGTAATAAATAACGGCCTCGTTGGCATTGGATAAAATATATTGGGTTACCTATTCCTCCATGTTTCTTTTTATTCTTCCCTGTACGCGTGCTTACGAAGCTTTTTTCTCCGCGCTTATTGATTCGGGAAACATTCATTCCAGGTATTAAGATACGTTGATTTCCCAAAAAACACCATTATTAACTACTTACCTACCCTCCTATACATACCAAAAGTTGATATAGTTACACTGCGTATACGGTATCAAAGAAATAATATTTCTAAGACCGACTAAGTAAATGAAATCTTATAAGTCCGCATGGCTACCAACATAGCAATATTCAATTTAGCCAAGAGGCTAAAAAATTGCTTAGAAGGTTTCAACGCTAATTTGTACGCTGCCGCAGTAATTAGTCAACATAACAAGGATCGAAATGAATGAGACTTTGCCTTTGTATGTATTCATGCTAAAGAAAGCCTCTTTTTGCCGACTCGATAATTAATACAGTAAGAAGAACTTAAACAACGCCTTATAATGTTTTTATATAGTAGGGATGTTACGGAGGTGGTTTTATCGGAACCGGAGTCGAAACCGAAGGTTTCAAATTTGATTTATCGGAGTCGAAAACGGAGTCTGAACCAGAGTCGGAGGCGGAGTCGGAGGTGGAGGCGGAGGCGGAGGTAGAAGATACATGTTCAGAAGAAGTTCAAATTTAAAACCGTTTTTTTTTTTAATTTTTATAGGTGAATTGATCAATATTTTTATAATGACGTTTGTGGCATTAAAATATATTCCTTTATGTAGTCCTACACTATTTAATAAAATATTGATATTTGAATATGTTTGCTCACAAATCTTCGATATAACCTCTGATTCAAATTTATCGGAGCCGAAGTAGGAGTCGGAGGTGTAAAATCAATCGGAAGTTCCGACCTTTCGGAGTCGGCGTCGAAGCTCCGTAACATCCCTATTATATAGTGATTTTGTTTACAGAAATGTCTTGATTTTTTTAAAATTATTCTAGGGCATAGAGGATACTCGAATGTATACAAATATTCTAGGAGTAGACATGTTAGCCCAGTGTACGCGAAATGACATCTGCTTCATATCAAGTTTATGCTCTAATGTCACCACCATAGATTTAGAATGTACAAGATGATTCATCAGATACTGACAGCGAGACACACACACCCACAACCGTTGATGTTACATTGCTCAGTCTTTAATTTACGGCCTTGAATTATTCTAAGTTTACGTCGTAGACAGACTATTTACGTGAAGTACTATCGTACTCGCAAATCTTAACTAGAATTAATTTGTCTACAGAGGCATAGTGCTAGTGAAGTGACAGTGGAGAATGAGGTACTTCAGCTGTCTCTCCCGGCTCAATAACCGAAGCAATAAGATTATTTTGACAATTGAGATAAATTTAGATAAAGAGATGAAATTAGGCTTTAACCTTGCTTTATCCAACGCATTAACACCTGTATACCTCTCTTTGCTTAGTCCCCATCTAACAGCATAACATGTTAAATAAAGAATCGGTCAAGAGCGTGTCGGACACGTACAGGATAGGATTCCGTAGCAATTCTATCACAAATATTTTGCGGTCGATTTCATACAATTTGTTCCATAATTTTTATTTTTATTTTTTTTATTTACTTCTAAACCCGCATTTGACCTCGACCATAATAACAACACGTTGTCACAAAGTAACTTTGGTACTCCGTTGGTTGGTGGTCCCTTATAATTTTCATTGAAAATACAGCAGTGCCTTGATAATCCGAACCCAAGCTAATCCGAACGCCTCTATAATCGAATACTCCGAAGGCCCTCACCCTGTCATTTTAAATGTCGTTGAATACCTACCAACACACTGAATACTGAATACCATTTAAGATTTCTTAAAAAAGTTTATTATTCAGATTTCAGATTGATGTCATTCAGATTTTTTTGTAAGTAACTGTATTTCAAAAGTTACAGGGGGTTGTCTTTTTTGTCTTACGAGACAGACGGACAGACCAAACATGACGAAACTATTGGGGTTTCTAGTTGGCTACGAACCCCTAAAAATGTGTATTGTATTGACAATACACTTTTTTTCTACTAGGTTATTGAACCTAGTAGAATTTATCTACAGTAGTGAAGTGGCATTGTAGAATGATGTGCCCAGCTGTTTCTCCCGACTCAATAACCGCAAGACGTAGTAGGTCAGCCCCCGGGCCCGCGACGTGTCTCCACAATAATTTTATTAATATTACCCCCAGAAGCCTGTCACGCGCGAAACCACCGCTCGTATATCAGACTCGGGGAAAAAATATGATATATTGAGAGAACGAGAGACGTAAGAGCTTTTCGTAGCTTCTCCCTGCCGAGTTTAGCGTCTTTTTAGTGTCGTTAAAACCTTACGTAAGTAGGTAAGTGAAAAAGTTAAAGAGGTATCCTAAAATAATGGTTTAAAGTGGTGATATTGATTGCTGGGTTTGAGAAAATTGACGCAAAGATCTATAATAGGTACTGATTGGTAGGTGATATTATTTGTAACCTCTTAAAAGAAAGTTACATTTATTTTAAGTTACTTAAAATAAATACGGTGTTTAAGAGTTACATCGGATTTGTAAAATTTAGCGAGACCAAAGCGATAAACTTGGTGAAAGTAAATGTTTAAGTAACACGATTAAAACTAACTGGATAAGTTATTAAGTCTTCTAAAGACAAATTGGATTAGATAGATATAAATAGACAAAACTAATCTAATTTTACAAAAATTTCAAGAATATCTAAAGATCAGTACGTAACCTCAATAAGTATTGAGGTCACAAAGAAGTCTTTGTCAACAATTTCTCAACGTTTTGAAAAAAATATAGAATTTATCAAAGGATGAGAAGAATAAAGGTGGGTCTTGCGAGCACGAGGGACTTCGATAGCTCATTTCAGACCCTCAGATACGTGACGGATATTTGCAACTACGACCGCTATATTTCCATGTAATATTCAGAGCCATTCGTGTCATTCATACGTGATATTATGGTAAATTGTCGAAATCTTGGGCAAGTATACTGTTTTATTGAGGTAGTTAGTAACTAATTTTATACCTCGATAGGTTGCCATTCCCACATGAGGAATGATACAATTGTCGCAACGTTTATTGCTAAAGCTGACGGTAATTATTGTTTATGGGAGGATCATGAGAAGCATTATTGTTATAGACATCATGAGAGACATTTAGATAGTGTTGTACTATGTGTGGTCTTTATAAATGTCGTAGAATTTTCTTGCTGCTTTCAATAACAAACTATTATTAAAAGCTGCCAGAAAATTCTAAACAGCTGGAATATTATTAAACACTAAGCGACTTGCTGTTGGAAGAACCCATTCATAGTCTACTTGGGTATAGCGACCACCCTAATCTTGTATGTAAATAGTCTTTCGTCAAATGTCTTCGCTTCGGCGTTGATGTCCAAACCCGTGTGCTCTATATTCGGCCTCAAAGTCCCTGGGACCCTTTAACTGTTACCACCATGTCGTCTACAATAATCTGCCACGCACTCTATCAAGAATGAAGAACTCTCATTCATTTGACAGTACTGTCACTGTCACGGAATATCATCGTGTGTGAATTCGCACCCTCGGCGAGTCCCGCATCGGAGCCGCCACACATCACGTATGGCTTGCGTGTCGTGACACGGGGCCACCACTCACGCACCGCGTTCGGCACCACAATAATGAGTGGCGTAATTCTTTAGTGCCCTCCAGCACGACACATCTTTGCGGCCACGTTTATAGCCCGCCATTACACTACCAAACCCCCAATCTAATATAATTTATATTTCCGATACATTATGCGTGACATTCAACGTTGAAACTCCAGGCTTTGTCAGAACAGCTTTATTGTGAAATTATTATAAGTCAAGCGCGGCGGTGACATCAAAATAAAGGGGGCGGGACCGATTTGGAATTTCATTTCTCCTTGATTTCTTCGTTCTTATCTTAATGCGCGTTGGCGCTGTGTCGTGCTAGGTGGGATTTCTGTTTTCTTTTTATTTTCATTGAGGCTTTCGCGGCGCTCTGTTGTTTGTTTATGTCGCCCGTGCGTTACTATCACAATTTGCACGATTAAAATTTGCATTTTGTTCACGGACTTTACAAACATTATCATAACGCGTCGCAAACCTAAAGTGGCTATGAATTTTCATTGGACAGCAAATGTAGAGATTTTGCTAAAACACATTTTGTTATTATTATCAAAAGGTTGAGTATACCAAAATACGCAACAGATTTTGGCACCAATATTATTAGACAAGCAAACCATGACGGAGTCATTTCAACACGCACCACAGCGGTTATTAAATAAAATGAAGTAAAAATGCTCGACCATCCGTCCTTGCGTCCACCTTGCACAATACAAACTTGTATTTTACATAGAATAAGTACTTATCAAATATTTCGTTTTCCATTATGGATTAGCTAATTTTGCAATCATCCTAAATAGGCGGGCAAGCCGTACATTGTTTTTTTTTTATATTTTGAACGGCGGCTATGGATTGGAGTTGAAATGGTCCCGCCATAGCTTGCTATAGTCAACTCGTTATAAATATTATCAATGATCCGGATCTTTTGTCATCTGTAGTGCTAAATATAGTTTAGTCCACATTTTCTGCACATGCTGTCAGCCCAGAGGTCCTCTAGCAAATTGATACATGTCTGGTACAACGGGCCATGTAATCCGTCTTTATTAGGGCAGTCTCCACTGTGGGTAAATTGAAAATTTCTCCTAAGTATGACTGATGGTGCACATTACTTGCCCCCAACACGGTGACAGTTTTTCCGTAAAGAAAAGAGGATTATATCATGCGCTGCGAAAACGGTTTTAATATTACCTCTATTTATATTCATGTCCCTTTATCGCCTGAGGGAAAAGAAAGCTTGAGTCATAACGGTGTAAATACAGGGGAACAAAGATATTCACTTAGTCATTTCTGTGTTCTCGATTATGCGGAGTCGGGATTGTCAGTGGAGGTGATGTGGGTACTGTCTTGATATTGAGAAAAAGGAATTAACTGTTTACTTAACCAGATATTCGCCTCAAAATTAAAATCAATGTCGGACATTTTGTATGATGTTCTAGTTTCATTTTAGTAGTCTCTTGTTACTATGGAATCAGATATGAATATGGAGAGATAAAACTTTAACAATAATATATATTTTACTTAACGTTAGCTGTTCTAATCGTTCATAAATTTAAAAAAACGGGTCTAAATCGGACCATCCTTTGTTAAGTTATGATGCCACAGATAAACACACAAACAGACAAACGTGTCAAACTTATAACACGCCCTCCCTCGATCGGTCGCGGGTTAAAAAGTAAAACTCACGGTTATACCGAAAGTTTAAAGTGCTTTCTGAGACACAGAGGGACTCAGATGAAAATGTGTATGTCGGGGGTTTCTTCAATTTTTAATTTAGAGTTATTTAGAATAATTTAATTATTGAATAACAGCAATTCAACATGAGTCAAGTATTCTACTGACTTACAGTCGCTCCATATAGTGCAATAGCCTGTTTTCCATTGTTATAGTGTCGACAGTGGATGTGGACGCGGTGCTAGGACGCACGGCGTCCTTGCCCTGTGACGTCACGCCCGACTCCAACGAGGATCGCGTCTACATGGTGCTCTGGTTCCGAGCTGGGAAGGCCTCCGGTGGGAAACCAATATACAGGTATATCATATATTAGTTGTATTTTTTATCTACCGTTATTTTCAACTGTTGTTCAGTTAGAGGATAACCAATACTTTAGCCAATTTTCAAGTTCCTGAATAGTTCATGAGATAGACCTGATGCATGGAGTTAATAAGCACTTACTAATTGACAACTTTGACGATCGCTTACGTCGTTATTTCTCTACGAATATAATAATAAAATATTTAATCGTACTCTACTCAAAGACCTCTAAAACACACAATAGGGTACAAAAAATATTTTTTTCGACTCCCTCAAAAAACCATTTTACAAAATTTAAATGTTGATTTTCAAATTACATCAAGATAATTTAAATCTGTGGTTGTTCTCCGAGCTTAGTATTTTAAAGAAGCATTTGACAAAAATTCACTTTGTCCAATCGTAACCATCCATTGAAAGAGGTAAGATCGTAAGAAAGTACAAGTTCCTATACTTCTTCACATTGAGGATACCTATAGAAAACCTACCTAAATACCTATAAGCGTTAACAAAGTAATGGGCGTCTGCCTTAAAATAATAATAATCACAAAGTAGACACGAAACAAATTGAAATATATACTCATACACACGTACAGGGTCATTTTAAACGACGTTGTTACTTCAGAATTTCCTTTCCCTATAATTAAGTTATTTCTGAAGCATATGGAATACGTGTTGCTTCTTATAGCAATATTCATTAGAGCCTTAACTAAAATACATGTAAGTAGGTGAAAGTACTAAATTACTAAATCTTGTACGTGTCTATAAAGACGAATTATTATAGCTAGAGTTTGATTTTTGCGTAGAGAGTACGTATCTGCGGCGGCGTAGCGCGTAGCACATTGTGTAGCACATTCACGTAGGCGATTCTGCAAAGCCATTATCGATGGTTCCGCATGCATGCAAATTCGGAGATATCAATTTATATTACTCTTAAATATCACATTGAAACGTATCATTTTGGCAAGCTGAGCTATTGTACCAAAATATTCGTATAAACCGAGAAATTGTACCAATTGCTCACAATTCACAAATACTCGTATAATGTTCAAAATTAAATCAAAAGATTCGCCAGAAAAAAATTAGTTACTAATAACTGCTTTGTACTTTGACAAGCACCACTACGAATACAACTATATATTTTTTCTGAAGGGACTTGGTCTGCCAAGTGCCAGGGCAGAGATTCGTCATACTCCTATCTCTCTGCCAACTTCTTTCGATAATGCATATTCACCAACCTGAAGTCAAATATTTGTTTTACTATTCATCTAACCTAACCTAACCACGACGCTTGATAACCATTTACTGAGCTAAATTATTAAAGCGGTATGATGCCGGCCTGCCTCGAGCCTGTGCCACAGATAAGCCTACAATCTCAAGACATTAATCATTTGTTGACAAATTTATGTGTTTCCAACTCTATCTGTCCTGGACATTATGTGTCCGATTAATGAACACCGGTTAAGGCTTGAGCTCACTTGCTTACTTTAAAAATAATGTCAAATATGCCTTGTTTACTAATGAATAAAACGTAGCTATTCTGTAGAATACTACCTGATAACGCAAAAGTAGTAGACTGGATGCTGTTCATCTATATTTAGGAAATCCAATGATAAAACTACTATAGTACGAGAGTAATTCTAAGATTAAATACTGTTTTTAAATACTGAGACTACAACAGGATGCCGACGGCCTTAAAAACTATCACAAATTTAAATAGTTTTAAACACGAATTAAAAACGTATCTTTTGGAAAAGTGCTGTTATTGTATTGACGAATTTTAATTATTGACATGAATTATTGACATTAAAGTTTCTATTGTGATTTAGCTGATAATTGATTGTTAATTATTGTTTTGTTTTGTTTGTCTATGTATTAGTTAATTATTATAATATTTAATTTCGAACACAATTATTAGATTGTTAACGAATAAATAAATTGAAATTGAATTGATTGAATTGTTTATTTTATTTTATTTATACACTTGAATTAACAGCATTTTACAGAAAATATGAAAAGAACAATATTACTTAAACATTTGCCAGTTACTTAAATATTTATCGTAGAAAACACCATCGTTATCGGCAGTTGATTTCCTTGGCTCAATTTTTTCCTTGAATAATTGAGTAAATACTTAGGAACTTCACTTATCCTTTTAAATGCCTAATCAAATTGAGTACCCCTGCAATCAAAAGGTTTATGAATAGTATACTGACAGGTCAATTCTGAAAATGGGAATTCAAAACAGGATATTCATTTTTCGAACAAATACTCGAGCTAGGCACTCTTGCTCTCATAAAACACCGATCACATGAGCACACGCCCTTACACTGCGTCATAATTTACCAGAAATATTTCTGACAGTTGTGTAAAATGTTGCTCGGTTTATTATGTTTGCTCTGTTGCTGAAAATATGTTTTTATCGGCAATTGGTACATCACGTTTCAGTAAATAATTAATCATGAAAACACTAGCAGTAAATCGTGAATCGACTGAGTATTTGTATGTAAGTAATTAAAATTGTTGCTAAAATAACGTGCACCAATAAACCCTTTCACAACATTTTTGGAGTTTTACGCTTTATTAATTTCCTCTGTTTACTGTTCTCGAACTTTAATACGAAATAACAACACGATCACTCGTAAAGTAAACAACTTCCTATCGTTTAGAAATAAGGAGTACTTCTTATAGTAAATTGAAGTTAGCTTATTTATAATTAAGTAACTAATAACTTTATCCGCTTGTGTTTTTTCGATGTTTGAGGTTTAATATAGAACCGGTGATACACTTTGTAATAGTGAATACTTTTAAATCACCTTGTTAGTAGAATAATATAAAGGCTTTCTCTACATGATAAGATATGAATTAAAATTATATACCTAACTACTATTTCTAAGCATAAGCAAAGAATTTATTGTAATTACATACACATCTACCTGCCGTAATAGTTCGTCTGCTCTTCTTATTTTTTTTAATAGCCTATAGACTGTCCCACTGCTGGACAAAGGCCTGCCCTCCTCCTTTCCGTTTTTCCCTATCCTCGGGGTCCTTATTCCATCGTTGTTGGAAGTGTTCGATATCGTCCTTCCACCTTCTTAAACAATAGAAAAATTAGAAATGACGAATATTTAACCATACTAGTTTGATAAATACCTAGAATAAAAAACCGGATACCAGCCACGTGTATCGAAATGTATGATTCTCTCTCCATTCAGTCTTGGCTTGTATCCTCCACTTGTATTACAAATACGAAAACAAACAACACAAGAAACACTATGA
Source organism: Hofmannophila pseudospretella (assembly GCA_947369225.1). Lineage (NCBI taxonomy): Eukaryota > Metazoa > Arthropoda > Insecta > Lepidoptera > Oecophoridae > Hofmannophila > Hofmannophila pseudospretella. Next base: position 6,500,562 of record OX376330.1, on the reverse strand, counting down.
ATGAATCATGAAAAGAAAATCAAGCATAACAGAACAAAGGAATATTCTTTTGCGGATTAGGTTACATCGTGTAGCAAATAACATCCACACTAATACCGAAGTAAATATGAAATATGGTAGAATGTCAGAATGGGCGTACTCAGATGGAGGTCAGGAGGTCACATTGGGTGCCTCTCTTGAGCTGGATGATTGCCTTAGAAATTATTTAACAGAAATGCCATTTATCTCTAGGTTTATCCACACTTTATCCAATTAATTGCGCGTATAATGAAACTGTATGTTCTTGTATACCTCTGCATACCTGTATACCTCTGCGTTATATTATATTTTCGGATATTAACTTTTCAAAAGAAAAAAATAATTTATTTCCAATACAAACAATACAATCCAATACAATCCAATACATACAAAAAATTAAATAATATTAAACTAATTTATACGAAAAAAAAATTGGATGTCCATCAAGTTTTTAATGTGACACAATTACTTACCTATATTTTTAAATAAAAATAGTCGACTCTATGTAGTTTAGTATTGCGTTGGCGCAGAAAACCCAAGTCAATCTTGGCCTCCGATAAAAGAGCGTCCTCTCATGACATCGATTATTTATTTTCTATTTATGTTTCTATATTCTCTGCCTATCTCGCAAGGGACGTGGCGTGATGATATATTTGTATGTATTTATATTCCCTGGGGGGTCTACAAAACCCTGGTTTCGTTCGCAACAAAAATTGCGAATTGATTTACTGTAGCGCCGGTGGTCAGATCTCCGGGATTACAAGTGTACTCTCTGACTGGCCAGATTTTGAAGACCTATGGCATTGAGTGATTTTCCCCGCTAAGTTCTTTCAGGCGTTTAATTGAGGGGATCAAGGGAGGTCTACCACTTTTGGTCGTAACAAACATTGACCCAAAGATACCCAATCAAAATTGTACTCTATTCGTTTTCTGGTTTCGATTATAAATGAGGCTCAGTTTTAGGTAACATCAGTTTTTAGGTAACTTCAGTTTAATCTGTAGTTATGTTATATTATGTATGGTATTTTTTGTAGTGAAATAAATTGTATCGATGAACAGTATTGTGTAAATAAATAAGATAAATTATAATCTGTGAAGAAATCATTGAAAACACCCAAATTCACTTTTAAAAAATATATCGTACGAGTAAGTGTCGCAGGGAAATAGCCGATTTTTTTGCCAAGACTGGGGAGAACTGTTGCTCTGAGGGTCCGGAGCACCTTTGGCGGAGGGTGGAGGGTATGAAGGGAGTGTAGGTTCCCCGGAGTTCTTTCCTCCATACTACCTACCGTTTAAAAAGGTTTAGGACGGCACTTACGTACACGCAATATTTACCGTCCCCCTCCCCCCTCCAATCAATCTCGTAACTCATGATTACATGATAAATAGTTTTAATCCACCATCCGTCACTACTGGCGTCCAATAAACCCCAAATCCCTAGAATATTCGGCTATTTCACTGAATTCGGCTGTTTCCCTGCGACATATGCATACCATATTAGTATTTAAAACAGAAAGTTTTTCTTGTTTCCTATTCTATTTTAACACACATTAAAACATCTTATTTGATTGCTTATTTTAAATTATTTTCATGGTTTGAAATTTCACAATAAATAGTATATTATCGTGTTGTGATACAAGCGATTGCCTTTGGTATGGACACAAACGTTTTTTATCACACCTAGCGAATAAAGACGCAACATGTCCCGTGAATCACGGTATGGTTTTACCACTATAAAAAAAAAGTAGGTAGGTATAATTGGTAAAAATTCTAAAAGATGCATATTTGGAACTGATGTCTGAATTTAAATCAAAATATTTTATAGTTTCTGTTGTGTAGGTAATACACAATACACATACACTTAATAATATAATATATGTGGGTAATAAATAAATGAATTCAGTCTTGGTCCAACTGGCGTGTTATTTACTTCATGGTGACAGCGGAGTGGAAACAATATTGAATTTCACGTAAAATTATTGTGAATTTATCATTTTTGAGTGCTAATGTGACGCGTGTAAACATAACAAGTATATTTAGTGCATAAAAATGGAACACGCGCGACCTACGAATGAATTAAGCTTGGAAGGTGGTCCGGTCGCGCGAGCGGAGGCATGGCGCAAGTGGTACCGCCAGTTTACTGCATTCTTTTAGCATGTAAAGAAGTAGATAATGTATAAGAAATGTAAAAAAACTGGTATAGATGTTGTGTAGGTACGTACATATACCTAATAATATGATATATGTGGGTAATAAATAAATGAATACAGTCTTGGACCAACTGGCGTGTTATTAACTTCAGTTTCAAGTCGTGTTGCGTTCCATTTCAGCGGCCCTAGTTCCAAAAGAGTTTAAGAAGAAAAATAAATAAAAAGTAAGCTTTCTGTGTTAGATAAGATTCGTTTTACATTTTACATTTGAACATCATCTACCTGGATTTCCCGAAATGAAACCATACCAATTTTTTCATTCATAAAAGAAAGCTTTATTCCACATCAGTTCTACTCCTTTACCAATTTCATAGCAAATTTCTTCAAAGTAATTGCAACAGTTATAAGTAATAAGGCTTAGAAAAACCTTAACTATTATGCTAACATTTTAATTAGATGCTCGTTAATTGGAACAACACTATGCCCCGGGTTGTAGCTGGCTTCGTAAATACCTCTGCCGCGGGGCGGGCCGTATTCAGATATAACTTTTGAGAGGTTTTCAAAGATGTCTGGGTCTTGCATTGTTTAGATCCAACTTTTTTTACATTCATACTGAAAAGCAATGATTTAAATAAAAAAGAGGGTAGGCTGGACCACAATACGGCCGCAGGACCTAATGTGTGAAAACTTCAACGAAATACGTCCCCTTCTCCACTTAACCTAATTGATATAGAGAGAATCTAAAGATTTGGGACCTTTATATTGAACCAGTTTATCGAATGACTACAACCCTGCTTGTTAAAAACGCTATAACAAAATCCTTACTTTTCAAAACCATTGTTGGTCGTAACTATGTAAACAAATATTATACCAAAACAAAAATAACAAAAATAATCCAGGGGCTCTTGTACTAATACACCCCTTTGAAATTAACGAGTAAGGAACCATTTTGTAAAAAATATCGTAACATTATTAATCTACTTACACTGCATAGAATTTACAAATAAACCAATACATTAACTCATTAAAAATTCGTATTCAGTGCCCCAACAAAATATGGCTGGATACTTACATGAATATAGTTCTTATAACATTTAATCGTAAGAAATAAACTAAAACATGCAATAACAATTTTCTTCTGAGTTGTACTTCATGTGTGTTGATACCATTTTTAAAGAATAGTCACGATAATGGCCATGCATATTATACCAACTTGACGCGAACCCGGCACGAACTCAACTCAGAGCAAAGCATTGAAATGTGAGCTTTATATCGTATAGGTTTTCAAAATTCAAAAGTTAAAGTTGAAGTAGTCGTCGATGAGTTGTTAAAGCGTGGGCCCACTCGTCGACAACTACTTCATTTGAACTTTGAAAACCTACTGTATGAAATACGATATAAAGTTCACATTTCAATGCTTTGCTCTCAGTTGAGTTCGTGTCGAGTTCGCGTCGAGTCGCTATAATGTGCGATGGCCTTTATGATAATAATTATATGTATAGATTGACACAATGTGTTTAGTGTGTGGCAAAAACTGGAACTATATGTATAGTAACAGGATTTTCATAGCTACTAGCACCACCCCTGAAAATCGGCACAATTCTGTTCGAATTTAATTGGAAAAACAGAAATGTCATTTATTGACAAGCGGCGAAACTATGGGAACTGTTACGTAAACTTCTAGTGGGGGTGAGGAGGGGTAGCGGAGCTGAATTTTGACATTGGGTAAAATATATTGAACCGAATATACACCCTTAATGTACAGTAGCCAACACATGTATACCCTTCAGTACTTTGTCGTTTTACCTTATTTGACAAATTGAAACGAATGTCAAGAAATCATAACAAAAACTTATTGGAGCAGGGTTCCACAGAGTATAGCTTGATGTGTCTTCCACTGTACCGTTTTGTCTCAGCATGCTTCCACTTTTCGACCCATCCTCTGCTGAATGCGTTATAAGATGTTGTCACGTTAAAATTCCTTTTGTTAAGGGAAGGGATAAGGGTCTCAGATGAGTCAGTTTCAGGAAACCTCTTCCCTGTCTGCGGCCCTGCTTTGCCTTTCTGGCTTCCGATTCCGAATCACGCAGGTCGTAAAGATCTGATACGCCCCGTTAAAATTTATAGGCGCATATGAATCAAGCCTTTTCTAATCGCTTCAGCGCTTTTTAAACCGGTTAGTTAATTTTGTAAATAGCCCTGTTTACTTTGTAAGTACCTATCTTGAAGAAAACAACTTTTCTTCGTGTCACCTATTCATTTTCGGATGATCCTTTAGAAGTTTGTTTAACGTATGATACGTTAAACAAACTTCTAAAGGATCACAGGAGATGTCTATTCGGTGCTCGAATCTACACTGTACTAGCTGGCGCAAATATAGCAAATGTGCGTCTGAGACACTTTTACTCGAATTTTGAAATGCTTCTAATTTGTAAATCATTATTACTTCAAAACTAGGTTAAACTAGGTTGTCTGGAAGAGATCGCTTTTAGCTAATTTTGTGCAATAAAGAGTATTCATTCATTCATTCAACTACTGCATTAATTTAAATATGTACCTACGTATTTAAATTAATACGTATTTAAAAACTACCTATATAGTTTTTCTGTGTTTTAAAGCATTCCTTCAGAAAAAAATGCCATGCATAATATGACGGTAGCTTGTCAGGATGTTGAGCAGTAACCATAAATGTGCAGAGTGCAGCGAATCTGTAGTTCTCAAATATTTTACTTCAATATGAATAATTATTTCATAAACTACTACGCCAATTTAAATATTAAATTAAATTAAATTTTAATCTTTTTTAAGAATCGTTGAATGTCGACCCCCACGGGACGGCCTAGTCTGAGACACAGTTAACTCTTTGCTGTGTTCTCATTAAAACAATGTAACACAAAAGTTTTAAGCTACAACGTTTAAGTAGTTGAATTACTACCTGTTCATATGTACACTGTTTAAATAAAATGTATTCTTATTCTTAAATACAGTATACATGTTATAAACGATTTATTTGGAAGTATTTTAACGTATAAAATATAGCGCTAGTATGTCAGATTGTTGAGCAGCAATCATAAATGTGCAGTAAGTCGGAATTTTTCGAATAAATCTTGATGTTGTTGACAGTTATGTGATCTATTCCCTTTGAAATTGCTGCTCCGATCTAGATGCGGTTTTTACTTATCGTAGAACAAATTTTCAGGAACGATTTAATATACAAAATGTGGCATTAATACATCAGGATGCTGAATTAAAGCCATTTTCTTAATGTACCCACATTTTGACTATTATTTCGTTTTTCTCCTTGATTATAATTACACTTTTTATGAAATTTATAATTTTATTACTTTTCTATTTTGAATTACATAAATCGTCCCGAATGTTAGTCAATTGTATTTCTTTTTATATAGAGAACCGTAGATACTAGGGGAGGACTTTATCACAATAAGTTGGAAACTATTACACTTATGAAAATAAATAAGGACTTGATTTAAGAGTCAAGATATGCCAATTAATTCGCTTCTTGACAACTTTCTCGTTCTTGCACAATTTAGTATTAAAAAGCAAATTTCTGCTTGTTGCCAAATTGCAAAATCAATTGACCAGCTGTAACTTTTAAACACTTCTTAGCATCAAAAAACAACGTAGGACCATTTTGTGGAGAATTTATTAAGGACCATATCCACCATATACTATTTTATTGTATTTCTAACCATTTTCGTACAATTTTTTTAAAAAATGATAAAAGTAACATATTTTTCAAGATGTTAGTGGTGCCACCGTGGCAACACTTCTAAAGCGTGGCACACGCTAAAATGTCTTTCCATCTCATCCATATTTTAGCATTCACAAATTATACAGTCAATTTAGGTAGTGAATGAAAAAGAAATAAAAAATATACTTCATTATTCGCCAAAAATCAGGAGTTCTACTCTTGAATATTAGTCAACACACCCCGAAAGATACCTTACCTTTTAAAATCTGGCGGAGTATAATGTTTCACTCTTTCTTAAATTCTTTTTTCGGAACGTTCCTCAACTGAGAAGAGCTAATTTCTATTTCTATATATTACAAGACACCAAGAATTAATAACCAAGAAATCTTCTAAACTTTCAAGTACCTACTTCACGAGTAGAAGTCGTTTTATTATCACCCTTAGAAATAAACCAAGATCTAAAGAATGGAGAAAACTCATTGCATCAATTGTGTCATCAAATTAAAAGACATATATTATAGTAGTTATATATAACACAGAATACTAAATATGCTTATAGTGCATGTTTACAAAGTCATTTTTTCATGCATTCATTACATTATTGTATAGCAAATTATTTATATGTTCCCGCAGTCAAAGACAGATATGTGCTTTGAAACCTAAACAATAGACGCACATAGTTGTCCTGTCATGACCCACAATAAGACCAATTACAGATCTCATTGTGAGGTTCGTACCTAACTACTTCCATTAGATTTAAGTGGCTGAGGGTAGACCCACAAATTAAAAACAGATCCACAAAGAATTTTCTTCATTATTGGTATTTATTTACGAAAAATAATAAGAATAAGTAGTAGAAGAAAAAGTAGGGTCGACCTAGACTGATATTAATTTTTTACAAACTAACTACATTATACAAATAATAATGTAGGTGCATCCGTCACTTGCTTTTCGAGTTTCGTTAGACTTTCAGAACGTCAGACGTTTAGCAGAGTGTACAGTTGCAAACAAACTCTCTAAAAAAGCTTTTTTACTGGTTTTATGAGGTTTTTCTATGCTGTACAGAAAGCATTTAATGTAAGTTATTATTATATAATCAATTAATATCAACATGTGGTCTTAATAAATGTAATCATTATAAAAGGGTTACCTCATTAGTTCTGACAAGGAATTCTATAAAATTACTAGTAGCATTGCATATGTAAGTACCTGACCTTGAATATAAAAACCCTCGTCATATTGTAGAATTTAATGGTACTATTTTTTACATTGGAAACTCCATAACACAGATTATAAAACTACCAATGACCTCTTCACAGTGTTTTTATGTTGAATGTTTGGAATAAATATTTAAAACAGATAGCAATAAAATGTTGGAATAGATGAACAAAGAAACCAGTTTCATTTTGTTTAGATTTTAACTTCAACGATCATTAGAATAGCCAATATCACAATAATACGATTCAAACATGTTTAAAAATATCTCCTTGTTGATTTTACTATAGAAGTAGTCCATATGCTACAGTGTAGAGTAACGAACTTTTAGAGTAGGAATACAGGGAACTGCCATAACTGAAAATTCGGGTTTCGGCTTAAGTTTTAACAAGATATTTGTGGATCAAAATAATCCCCACTGAGGATGATCAAGAAATAAAGGGAAGGGGACGATATGTGAAAGTTGTAGAACACACTTCACAACCCTAAAAATACTAACTGTTACTTCGATGTATATTTTAGAATCGTGTAAAGTTGTCAAAAAACATAAACATCTGTATCAAACGAAAAACTTAATCGGCTTAATAAAGATATATTAGCTTTACCACCTACTAAATTACACATTGTTGAGTCAGGCGCATACAACATGTCAATCTAAATTTATAATAAAATACCTCAGAGGATACGAGAAATAGAAAATGAAAAACCGTTTCAGAACAACTTAAATAAATTTCTAATAGACAAATGTTTTTGTAACTTGCAAGAGTTCTTTGAATATAAGGAGTAAGATATATTAATTTACTTTTATAAATACATATTTTAATTTTAATCCTTACAGGGTTTGTGTGCGTACGGAAACTAAAATGTAACACCTATATGTAACCACATAAAGCAATAAATATATTAAGTATTAAGTAAATACTGTATATTTAATGTTCTTTTTACAAAAATGTACACAAACTTATGACTAAAAATATGCTTACCCAATTCCCCAGCATCTGACATGGTTCCCTCCCCATGATATCCTTTACACTCTCAGTTACCACATAAAGCAATAAATATATTGAGTATTAAGTAAATATTCGTTTATTCGGTGACATATCCACAGACAATATAAATCTTAAACCATAGACCCGAGCCAGTGTGGCCGTCTGCTAAAAATATGCTTACCCAATTCCCCAGCATCTGGCATGGTTCCCTCCCCATGATATCCTTTACACTCTCAGTTACCACATAAAGCAATAAATATATTGAGTATTAAGTAAATACTCGTTTATTCGGTGACATATCCACAGACAAGATAAATCTTAAACCATAGATCCGAGCCAGTGTGGCCGTCTGCTAAAATATTCTTACCCAATTCCCCAGCATCTGGCATGGTTCCCTCCCCATGATATCCTTTACACTCATATCATCATCATATCATTTATTCATAAACAATAATAAATTGTGTTTGAATACAAAAAAATAAACATGCCAAACAATTTATAATTAAAAATAATAATTAAACTCTTTCAGTGTCAATATTAGATACAGTATAAGCGTTATATAAAAAAAAGAAATATAAAATACAAAAAAAAAATCTATGCCACAAAAAATATCAAATAATAAAAAATCAATGTCAAAACAAATACAACACAATAAATTATAATTTGCTAATTAGTCATATTTCCATCACAGGTGCCTACTTACATTGTAATTCTTCTACTGAATACAAACTCCTTTCTAAAAGAAGCGCTTTTAATTTGACCCTAAATGTATGGAGTATGTACTGTCAAGTACTTACATGCTCTGTAACTAAATATACAGTGAAATTTTATGTAGTAGCCGAAACTGATACTGAAACCTTCGGACTCTACGAAACAAACGACCCCACTACCGTAGCAAGTTTTATGCCTGGGTCATTAATCACCGGCCATCGTTCGGCGCTATTATTAGGGTAACAGCTAACTGCCGACGGCTTTTAAATATCTACGTCTGCACCGACCTATAAACCTGTTATTGGCGGCAAAGCCACCCATAAGCGATAACGGCCGCAGATTGGATTTGGACAGTTCTGAATGTTCATAGCTCGTTCGCTACCTGTATTGGATTGTTATGGCACTGGTTTATTAGCTCGAGATAATAATGGATTAAGTAACAAAAAAGAGGTTTTCGTTTTTAGTCGGAGAGGATTGAATTCCATGCCGTGTTGTTGCTTAATTACTGCTTGCTTATCGAATGGTTACTGGCCAACCTGTTTGACAGAGTTGTTCAGGCCGCCCGTAGGTATCTGACATGGCTTAACGACTGCTGTCGAACGACAACAACCGGGACCGACTGCTTAACGTGCTCTCCGAGGCACGGAGGAGCTCAGATGAAATATGCCACTAGCGGTCACCCATCCAGGTACGGACCGCGCCAAGGTGGCTAAACCTGCACGATCACTTTCGGGCCGTGCTCGCAACTAGGCTACGAGCTCCTCCTTACTTATTAATAATGGGTAATTAAGGCTCTAAAAAATTGCTCCTACAACTGCATAAGGCAGGCTCTATGCTCGTATCACTGACAAAGACATTTTTGTCGTCTGTGGCACACAAAAAAAATCCAATTCAATTTATTTAATGCAATCATTTACAACTTCGTGTACATTCCAACTAAATTGGGTAATTGTTGTCAATAAAACCTAATTGAATGATTACAGTAAGTAAGTAAGTGAATGATTTATTTCACGCACAACATATTATATACAGTAAACCATTATATTTATAGTATACTCTATACTCGTTATATTATAGATTGAGTTATATTAGAGATTATAGAGTGATTGCCCACTTAAGGAAATACTACATTAAATTATACACTATCTATTCGGCTCGGGTATTTAATTATTCACCAAATCTTTTAAAAAAAATGTCCAGGGAAATGATTGCCCAGACGCAGTTGTTTTGTTGTCCTACAAATACAAGGTGAAAGATATATTTTTTACGTAGGAAATAACTGTCGGCAGGCAATTATAGTTTATGTTACATATCGTTGATTTTCTTTCATACTACTAATATCTAGGTATTAAGTATTTAGTAAAGCTGTCTACGTAGTTAGTAACTATCTATGTCAAAAGTCAAGCCAAAAGCCATTTTTTTTATTGTATGTAATGTGGTGGTTGTGGATTACGGGCGACACGTTACGTCGCCCGAAAAGCATCGCTTACGCCTCCTTGAACTGGCAACCTACAGGAGGATCTCGCAAACGTGGAAGACTCAGGGCTACATGGAAACGTAGCCTTCAAAAAGACCTGGATGCGGCTAAAGTATCCTGGGAAACCATAGAGTCTGCGGCATCGGACAGAGCGCGGTGGAAGAATATTGTCTCAGCCCTGTGCACCACTAGGTGTTCTAGGACCTGAAGAAGAAGAAGAAGATGTAATGTGGTACCGTAAAGTAAATTTTTACAAAGTAGGTAATTTTTTACTCTACCACCACCGCTTCGTTAGGTGCTAATTCAGAAATCAAAGAAGCGGAAATTAGCAACACATCTTTTTACCTACAATAATTAACCGTTTTAAAAACAATCACATTTGATTATATTCACATAATGTAAGTATGTATTATTTACTTAACCTAAAACTGTTGCTGAAACGAGCCTAGATCCAAACAATATCAATTATTCAAACTACACTTTATTTTCGATTAAATAAAGACCGAATGGAAACTTGGAAAATTGTAATTTAGAAAAGACAAACCGACCTTAATTGTTCTTCTAAACCTTTACTTTCTTAGATACTTTTGTTCTAAACTAACTTTAGTTTGAGAACTATTGTAGTTAACTAGAAAAATCCTGGACAAAGTTGGTGAAAGTCGGCGAACTAACATGTGTGCTGGACAGTAACTTCAACTTGTTAGATTGTTAATCACTACGTCAATATTTGGTACAAAGTTTTGATTCAATGGATTGAGTGGGTAGAAATACTCTAGCTAATAGCTGGACTAAAATTGTACGATGTTCCCGTTTTCGGATTAGGTATAAATACCATTTTTCGGATTACTTAGGTATAAATACCATTGAATGAATGATAATGTATTCAAATCAAATCCTCATTTCACAAGCTTTTATTATACCTACACCTACGTTAGAGCTAAAAATCAACCTCACAATGAGAGCACTCTGGTCTAATAGTGAATCCCTTCATAACAAATAAATAATAATACTTCTGACCGAAATGAGTCCATCGTATTTTGTAGCTTTCGTCTGTGCTTTCGTGGAAGGCTCTGACGTACGAGTACCGCGCCAACGCTGAGTAAGCTATAGATTAGTTTTTATTTTGATGTTTTGTAATATCTATGTTAATATTGTTAATCTACAAGGTATTATCTAGGGGTATTTTTGCCTGAAGTAAAGTTTCCATCCATACTTGCACAAAATAACTCAAGAAAATTCCCTTCCCCGCCCCTTTTGAAAACGTACCTATGTCTTTAAGAGTAAGTAAACATGCAATGAAAAGGACTCAATGTTATCCAGCTAATTTTAATTCCAATGGTCTGCGACCCGTACACAGTCGCGGGGCATTTGTGAATATCTACATCTGAAGAATGAACACGATAATCAGCAATGTGCGTAGCTATTACTCGATACTGAGACGCCCACGCTTCCCCGTACGCAGCTGTGCACACGACAAAGCGGAGACTCTTAGATTATTATTATTTTTTCGATGTAGTAGTAGTTTTTTTTTTGTAATCATTATTGGCGTCATGTGGCCTACAGTGTCACAGGACTGAGGGGCGAGCACTGAAGTCTCGACCAGACAATTTAGGGGGGTGCAAGGCGCTCAAGAGGCACTTAACTCAGTTAGGCCACTATTGGCGGACCACATAGTCGGAGAGAGCTTTACATTGGTATCGCTGGTCTATTCTAATACAAAATATATGATAAGTCTATTTTGTGATTCAAATTTCAAACCCTTGTCCCCAGTTTCGACGTGCGCGGGCGCTCGTTCAACACAGCGCTGCAGTGGTCGGATCCGAGGGCCTTCGGTCCGCGAGCTTATTTCACGTCCATTCCGCGCCCTGCCTCTCTCACCCTCGACACCGTGCAACTGGACGATGAAGGCGTCTACCGTTGCAGGGTTGACTTCAAGAACTCCCCCACCAGGAACTTTCAGATTCGTCTCTCTGTTATAGGTAAGTAAAAATATCGATGTCCCAAATAACCTATAGTTTCAAAACTTAGTACAGTTGATGCTCTTTCCCTTCGGAAGCGGAATACAATTGTTCTTTATCAGGTTGTTGATCTGAATCAGTAGTACATTTTGCCATACATAAGGCTGTCTCCATCCAGCGGCAGCCCGCAAAGTTCTTTCCTTCAAACCCCAAACTCCATTAACATATAGGGTCCGAGCATTAGCTGAGGTACGACCGTCTTTTGTTATGTTTTCTAGAACTATAAGCCACATGTTGTGATATCAATGGCTCAAAGGCTTATGGTAGAGACTGCGGCGCTAACGTCCCTGGATCAATCGCACTCTAAAGCCATTGTTGTTGGCTATACTAAGCTAAAAGCTACGGGTAAAAGTACAAGGTCTTAACGTCGGTGGAGTGGTTAATAAGAACATTAATAATGTTCAAAATCAGAGCATTAATAATCATGCAAAAACCGTAACAAGTCCGTGGCAGGTGAATAGGAAAATTTTCAGTTCGCTTTGTCGAACTTATTTAACAAATTATAAGAAAAGTACACAACCAAGTAAAAAGTTTGTTTCATACTTTTCTGCAATCAACTACAACCAACAATAATTAATGACCCTTTTTTACCCTGACCACCCTGTTTCATATTCCTAAATTTGTTCCCAGCAAATCCTGTTTCATATAAAATAGTCCACAATACCGTCAGTACAAGTTTTAGAAGTTCGCACTCAACGCCACCTGCATGAGTATTCCTTTTCATTATTTTAAATACAAATACCGTTAACGAGTAAAACGGTTTCGCAAATAACTCTCACACAAAACGCCGACCCTCCAAACTAGAATGGGAAATGCAGCAGCTGTTCGCATTCCCACACTGAAAAAGTTTAGCGTAGAATGTCTGCCCTATGCTGGAAATTTATAAGAGAACCTTATCTAAAAAGCCAGCCTTTCAGCGGCTTCACCAAGCGAGCGATGCAAAACAAAGCTTTGTTAGAGCTCCTTTGAATTTCGGGAAGGAAAATGAGAGGTTACACACGACCGTAGACCCCGTCAAAGAAGCCTCAGAGTGGTGTTATTACAATAATGTACTGAGATATCGCGTTTGGAGTGGCGGCCGCTTTCAGCTACGGGGAAGATATGAGCGCCAATTCGGGAGCGCACGAGAGCATCGAATAAACATGTCTACTTGTAGCTGGCAACATGTTCCGTGTGATGTTTATGAACGGAATTTCTGAGTGGAGTCGCTATATTGATCAATAAAAGCATCGTACTGAGTATCCACATCCATGAAGTCATCATTGAGAGCAGTCCGTATCGGGAGGTTACCAACATGTGATGATAGTAGATGGTTATTATTTATAGAGAATCTTTAACCTTCGACCAAAAGAAGGGGTGTTATAGTTATAAGTTTGACGCGTACGAGTATACGATTTGTAGCGACCCACGACGCACCACTAAAATTAGTTCAAACAACTCGCCGACAGATGTCGCTGTTCATCCGAAACACTGCATACATAGTATTCGTATTTTCATATAACCATAGAACGCAATATCGATATTTTCAATGGGACTTCGTCTATATACGAGTTCCAAACATCAATTAGTAGACCAGGACAACTGATCATCAGGCACAACACGCGACTGGTGGAAGATCTTCCCATTTTTCCATTTCCCTTCGCTACTATATTAACGACTATCTGCCATCTCTATCTATACCTTTCAATCACTTCTTACAAATCTGTCACTTTCAGGCATCTAGTCATACTAGTAGCTCAAATTCTCCTCCCTCCTATAATTAATTTAGGTCCATGGTGTTTTTTTACATCTGGAACCTTGAAGACCTGATGATAACTAGAAAAAATTCATAGGGATCTCAACAGTGGGTAAGTCAGTCCCCCTCACCACTGACTTACCCACTGTGGAGATCCCTTTTTTATTTACATTGACAGTAGACCAACTTGTGAAATTCCTGTGGCTAAGGCTTATAAAAACTGCTAAAGATAATAAAGTAACCCTTTTGCAATGTATAACACTCGAATTGACTAGCAGAGTGATTTTATTAACTCCGCGGCCCAACCTCGACCAGCTGCCTCGAGCCTCGCCCGGCTATTTATTACACTTGCCTTATCTACATATGTTTATCGCGGAATTTTAAATTGTAAACGAGCCTTGGAATACCAGTCAGTCTATGTAACATTTGTTCTGAGTTGAATAATGTGGCGTAAAATCTGATGATATTTTGCTGTATTCGCTACTTTTGTTACTTGACCTGTCGGTCCGAACTCTTTTGTACCCTTCGTAAATTCGGCAGAGACCATTAGTATGCAACTTCGCTTTATTAGTTGCCGTTTAGCAGGCCGTGCAATTTATTCGACCGGCGGCGTAATGTATCTAGTGCACGTTCGCGGCTAGCTAGTACTTCCGTACATAATTCTTTTCCAGGTCGTGTTTTTGAGTTAAGTGAAGCGATATGTAACAGTTAAGTGGGGGTTGCAGCGTTGTGTATAAACGTAAGTCATCGGCTCCGACGCCGAGGTATTGTACAGCAAACCTATATTTCACATTGTTTAAACAGGCGCGATTTACGTGGCGTACAAGTAAGTGCTTAGACAACATACTAACCTACCTAACGTGGCAACATGGTATCAAATAAACTAAAATACTTACCTTGATATAATGTACCTAACCTACATAGATGACGATAGAACCGTGTTGTTTGATCGATGCTACCAAATAGTAGGTACTTACCTTCCTAGAAATGAAATGTACAATTTTACTGGTTTCGTTAGACGAATCGTTTGTGAAGTTCCAGTCTTTGATACAGGAAAGTATTAAAAATGTTATAAGTAAGTTCCTATATTATGGTTTGTCATATAACAATACCTATTTAAAAATATCCACGTGAGTCAAGACAAATCACACTTAATAAGCAAAAAAAAATTATTAGTCCTTTAGAGGCTTTGGTACATTAAGGTAAGAAAAATTGAAATACCATAAAAAATGAAATTTAATTTTAAATGTTGTACAACTTTTCACAGAGTGGAGAGTTTGGGAGACCATAT
The DNA here is from genome assembly GCA_947369225.1 of Hofmannophila pseudospretella. Taxonomy (NCBI): domain Eukaryota; kingdom Metazoa; phylum Arthropoda; class Insecta; order Lepidoptera; family Oecophoridae; genus Hofmannophila; species Hofmannophila pseudospretella. Next base: position 6,485,246 of record OX376330.1, on the reverse strand, counting down.
ATAAAGTGGTAGGATAGGAACACGTGTCAATTGCGACAGCTCGGCCTTTAAATAATAATTATCCCTGCTACAGAATGTAGCTAAGTTCTTTGACCTGCCGGTTTGCAAAGAAATTATGTTTCTTTCCCGAATTTTAAGAATTTTATTTCATGAAAGATATTATTTTTAGAAGCCTACTCGACCTGCGATCAGGTTTGTACCCTCTATTGCCCAGTGATGTAAGATTTACTGTACGAAAATCAAGTAAATTCAGTCATAAGGCCGAATAATTAATACATTCCAAGAACATTTTCAAATACGCATTACGATTATGTTAATGAGGATCCTCTGAAAGGTATCAAGAATTATTTTCCAAGCAAAGTATCCGTTTCCCACGATTTTGTGAAGAGTTTCCAAGTGCCTCAGAAACACGGGCAACTTTCATCCTCCCTGAAATGTGATTATGTAAGTAACTTTAAGTGAATTGCTTAACGTGAACTTGCGAAACTTAATTGTTCTAATATAGCTAAATGGCTTAGCAGTACCTAACTTTGCTTTCATACAATCTCCCTATTATTTTGAATGGATAAACGTTACAGAATGTTGACTGGAGTAGGCACTACTTATCAGTAGTACAACTGTTACTAAAGTCTTCTGATATTGATTCTATTTCCCCTTCTGTTAATTATCTTGTAGGTATTTAATGAGTATTTTAGTCATTCTCACATTTTGAAGGTAGTATTATTTTTCCAGACCTATTCTGTGGTGGTATCACGCTTTTACCTACTTCTAACGCAAAGCATCAATGCTTGCTGTTTCGGTTTAAAGGGTAAGAGAGCCAGCGTAATTACCGGCACACGAGGCACTACATCTAAATCCTCAAGGTAAGCAGCGCATCGAAAACCGCTCTAATAACACTATAGTTACGACCCCCTACCATCAGCTCATCAGGTATACAATACACCGAACTCTCATGTGGGAGGTCCGGGTTCGAAACCATCCAATGTCGTGTAGGTAGGTAACAAGGTGTTTTACAGTTTTTTTAGAAATACTTACGTACATTTACCGACTACTCTAACAGTGAGAAAGAGATCGTGAGGTAAACTGCGCACTGAGATAACCAGTGTATGAAATGGGCAAGGCAATAGCAAATAACTCCATTAGATCTTCCAAGAAAGTATGTGGTTCTTTCCATAGAATGATGACGACTCCCATAAATAAGGAATACGACTAAGAATAGGAATTGCAAAGCTATGGCTTTCAAATCGTTACTTAATAAACACGCTAAAAGAACAAATGTCAATACTCAGATAAGTATGCCACCACGCTCTCGTAAAAAACACGTTATTTATACTCGTAAAGGTAAGCACTTAGGGTAAACATCTTATCATATAATATAAATAACGTAAGAAATCGAAAATCGACAAAACTTGTCAATTATCACAATCTCGCGGCAAACCCTTTTCGGGTGCTTCAGGAATTCTCAAAAACTTGGTTGGTGGCGGCGACAAGAATAAAAAGCACCCGCTTCGTGGCGACGTGCGCGGGAAACGCTTGCCTGAATTAATAAGTACAACACGAAATTTGAATTTAATGAAACAAGTTGGCTGCGAGCAGCTGAGCATGTATCGATCCGATCTTATAAGAAATGAACCGCCGAAGAATGTACTTACCTACTATCTGGCAATTCTAATACGTTCGACATGCAAAGGTCGGACGCTGCAGGTGTCTTTACGGTCATATATACCCGTAAGTATTATGTGATGGAACGAGATAGGACTCATTCGAAGTACATTTGACTGCTAGAAGCCCTTCTAGCTGACGATTCTGGGTTATTGGATGCGCAATCCGGCTACATTAAACATAAATCTTATGCGTGAGCTGACGAGATAGGATTAATTCGAAGTACATTCAACTGCGAGAACCCAGTTGTCCGTGTTCGACACGGAACTCACACTATACTCGTATACAATGTATGTTTCTATGTGAGTCAAAGATATAAACAAATGTAGAAATCGATGTTTATGTGACGAACGCTGCGAGAATCGCCCTCCTCGTACCGGCGGCGCCGCGTTAGAATTTACCGGATCGTGATACGGAGTCACTTCCAATTTATTCATCCTTTTGGATTTATTATGAACACAAAACAGACTTTATTATCACACACAATTCAGCTGTGGATACAAACCGTTAAAAACTCAACCACAACCTGGCACCATCAGTGAGTGGGTCGACTGTAACAATAATTTTGTAATGTAATGTAATTTTAGGCTGGGGATCCACTTTGGATGATCGTCGAGCGTAGTATTATTTATATGTGAAGCATAACGCATATACTTCATCCGAGATCTTCTTCTCTTGAGGTATGGTCAGTGGCCAACCTATTGTTAGAGTTGTTCAAATCTCAAACCGTCCGTTGCCGACTGATATATCCTAACGTCCGCTATCAAACGACTGCAGCTGGTACCTACAGACTGAAAATGTCCCAATAGTCAGACCCATCCTGGTTCTGTACCCGCCCAACGTTGCTTAACTTGCACCATCACTATCGAACCATGCTGGGACCCAGCAGAAAAACATACCCTTAAACCCTTGATAACTGTACATGGATCTGACCTTTGTTATTGGTTATCGAGAGTGAGACGCAAGACGAGTCTACGTAATAACAAGCCTTCGGCTCTAGTTGTTGCAGTTATATGAACGACTGTCAGTACAATAATGTCGCACAGATGTAATATTAAAACAGTGAATCGGAAATATTATAAGGACCAGACAACGAAGAGTCAAATATTTATGAATTCACAGATCGAAATATTATTGCAGTTGGTAAGGCCATCTCGTGATATTTATGACAACTATAGCTCTAGATTTATACCAGCAGTAAACCCAAGTACCAGTTTAAAATTTCCAAATCATAAATTCTCATCCATACCACTACAAGCAAACCGTGAGAATGAAAACTATAGAGGGTCATAAAATCCTGCAGTGCCAAACATATTGCTGAATTTTCTAGCCATATTAGGAAGTGGGCGTTGAAAAGTCATAAACTGTCGTGCATAAACGGAAACTTGCAATAAACTAGAGCAATTTGTGTACAAAAGTGGCAACGGTAAGGGAACACTACAGAACAAGCCGACCGTCGCGTCGCTTCATCGAGGACGCAGTTTTACAACCACACCGTATACAGTTAATGCATTATTCAAAAGCCATAATTTCTACTGTAGTCTCGGCTTTGCGATTTATCGTCACATCAAAAGCTTGTAACAGCAATTGAAGTTAGATAGCAGACGGGGACTGTGAACGAGCATACCAGTAATGAAATTGTGTAAATGGATGAACAACAAGACAAATATTAATTATTAATTAAACAACTACAGCAGGCATTGAAATAGAAAACGGTTGTTTCGGCATTTCCCGGTATCATTGAGCGAATTCCAAATACCAATTTTGCCACAAAGTAATACTTCCGCACAAACGGAAACCAGACTGTATTTATGGCCAGCAAAGCTTTGTAGAGCAGCAAGCAAAAGGTTATAGAGCAGCAGCTTGGTAGCAGCAGCATCGTTGGTAGCGACCTCCACTCGTACAGTCAAGGGTACAGCCAGATATAAACTTCTGTATGTGCTGTCTCATTTGCACTCATATAAATGTCATTTACTGTCTGTCATGCTAACCACTCAGCTCCATCTTTAACGTATACATAATATTGTCAGTACCTAAATATGTGTTAATTCTACGCACTCAGCAAAAAAATTCTAATAACTTCAGATACTTACAAAAGATTAGAATACATTTTCGATTTGCTGTAAATTGTAAAAAACGGGACAGGATATAACTACATAGTCGAACTAACATTACACAGGATGTTTTAGGTAGATGATGCTCCAAACGGAAAGAGTGAACAGGTTAGGCCATTTAGATTATACTTACCTCCAATTACCTCTATAAAGAGTCTTATGATGGTTGAAGTATTTTTAAAGCGTAATTCAACCGTGTAGTTCCCGGTTCAGAATAGGACTACCCCATATCTTCCCGTGGGTGTCGTAAAAGTCGACTAAGGGATGTGTGGGAATACGGTTCTGCTGCTCGCATCCGTAGATTCTACCACAAGGCCCCACACAAGAACCCTGGGAGCCTTAAACGAGCAGCCTACTGGTGGTAGGTCCAGGCAGACCGCGGCTTGTCACCACCCTCCGGACAAAGACATGCCGCCAAGCGACCTAGTCGTGTTTCGGCATGATGTCCGGAGTAGCCATCAAGAGAACGGGTCTGGGCAGCTACTGCACATGCGCACCGGTTTCGGTGCTGCGATGTGTTGCCGCGCCGGGCGCCTCATCGTGGAGGGTAGCGGGATCCGAAGCACGGTTCTCCGCTGGCCGACCGCAGGTTGTAGGGGGCCCAAGTAGTAGGCCAGCCACCTACGAAAGGCTGCCCCGCCGCCTCGCGAAAAATCCCGGAATGCTCCACCGTGCCGGTTGGCGACCGGATTGGAGGAGTCGGTGGGCATTTCCGTGGGGGGTTCGGGCGTCCCCGCAGTCTCCAGATGAGGCTACCATACGTGTGGCGACCCCGCATGCGCCGCTGGGTGAGCTGTGCTGCCCCTCGCCCAACTACCGTTCTCTCGCCTATTCACTCTCCAACATCATGAAAAAGTCAAATAAGAATAGTAAGTGTGCACAGCGGAAGCACGTCCTCCAACTCAAAGTGCACCTCTCAAATATCCGAGGTCTGCACTCAAATATCGATCCAGTTCACCACCACCTCGAAACTGAAAATCCACACTTGCTATTCCTTACGGAGACGCAGATCAGATGTCCGTCAGACGCGTCATACTTATACTACCCAGGCTATAACCTGGAGCACAATTTTAAACCCCGCGCTGGGATCTGCGTGTATGCTCGCGATGACATCTGCTGTCGGCGTCTCCGGAACCTTGAAGATCCCAAATTTTCTGTAATATGGATGCTGGTGGACACTGGGCTGGAGAAAATGCTCTATGCTTGTGTCTACCGTTCGCACAGCGGTGACCAGGAGACAACTAAGTTAATTGAACACCTTAGCCTTGCGGCGGAAGTGGCCCAACAACGGTATCCATCTGCGCAATTGGTTCTTCTGGGGGACTTTAATGCTCACCACCAGGAGTGGTTGTTCCCATACCAGAAGACCGACCATGCTGGCAGGGAAGCGTATAAACTCGCGTTGTCGCTAAACCTCACACAGCTGGTCGATGGCCCCACGCGCATACCGGATGTTGATGGTCACACCCCCAATTGCTTGGACCTTCTGCTGACAACTGATCCGGACAGGTACTCTGTGTCGATTTCTGCCCCATTGGGAACCTCTGACCACTGTCTGGTGAAATCTGTATCTAGCTACTCTCCGCCCGATTTAAGCCCTAGAGGCACCAGGCGAGTGTGGCGATACAAGTCAGCAGATTGGGATGAGATGCGGCACTTCTTTGCATCTTATCCATGGCGACAAATCTGCTTCTCTACTGAGGATCCGTCGAGCTGCGCCTCGGCCATAACCGACGTGGTACGTCAGGCCATGGAATATTTCATTCCCTTCTCTGACGTGCCTCTTGGTGGTGCAGCACGCCCTTGGTACAGTGCTGATTGCGTTCGTGCTGAAACACTGAAGCAGTCAGCATTTGTAGCCTGGGCTGATGCTCGGACGCGCAAAGCTCCGGATGTCCTGGATAAAAAGAGAGCCTTCAACAAAGCCGCCAAGTCCTGCAAGAAGGTTCAGCGTCGGGCTCGCTACGAACATGTTGGCCGGATCGGAAACAAGCTTGCTTCATACCCTGCGGGTAGCAAGGCTTTCTGGTCCCTCGCCAAATCAGTCGAAGCTAACTTCTGTCGCCCTTCGCTGCCACCTCTGGTCAAACCCGATGGATCGCTGGCTCACACCGCGAAAGAGAAGGCAAACTTGTTTTCCTCTCTATTTGCTAGTAATTCTTGTCTAGATGCTGGAAGCAAAACTCCACCCACCTTACCCCACTGCGACTCTGTAATGCCAGAGGTCTGCATTCACCAAAAGGAGGTACTTAAAACGCTCCGCAATCTAGACGAGAATAAAGCCAGTGGTCCTGACGGGATACCAGCTATTGTGTTAAGGAACTGTGCACCTGAGTTGTCTCCTGTCTTGACGCGCCTGTTTCGCCTCTCCCTAAAGACTGGTCAAGTTCCAAATTCCTGGAGGCTTGCTAACGTGCAGCCCGTGCCCAAAAAAGGTAGCCGTGCTGACCCCGCCAATTATAGACCCATTGCAATCACTTCCATTCTCTGCAAGGTTATGGAACGTGTATTGAACACCAAGCTCCTGGCATACCTAGAAGGTAACGATCTCCTCAGTGACCGACAGTATGGTTTTCGCCAAAACCGGTCTACTGGGGACCTTCTGGTTCGTGCCACTCACTTCTGGGGCGAAGCCATTGAGAAAACTGGTGAAGCTCTTGCCGTTTCACTTGATATTTCTAAGGCATTTGACAGGGTCTGGCACGGTAGCCTACTAAGCAAGCTTCCTTCATATGGAATCCCAGCCAGTTTGCGCATATGGATCGCGGATTTCTTGAGTGAACGGTCAATACGAGTGGTCCTAGATGGCTGCTCTTCTGACCAACTGGCTATCAACGCCGGAGTTCCTCAAGGATCTGTCCTCTCTGCAACCCTATTCCTGCTGCACATAAATGATCTGCTCATATCGGGTATTTTTGGGTACGCAGACGACAGCACGGTTACGGAGAGATATCTTCCTGTTGCGCGCGCTGGTGCTGGTGAGATCCAGACTCAAAGAGAGGCCATGGTTGAGCGTATCGACTTGACCTTAAAGGCCGTGGCCGATTGGGGCGATGCCAATTTGGTCAAGTTTAACGCCACTAAAACGCAGGCGTGTCTATTCACCGCTAAACGGAGTCCCTTCCACCTGACTCCGACTTTCCGGGATGTATCCGTACCGATTACCGACCACCTTAGCCTTTTGGGGTTGGATCTGACTTCCAATCTCAACTTTGGGCGCTCCATTGAGTCAAAAGCTAAGACCGCAGCCAAAAAATTGGGCATCCTGAGTAAGGTTAGGCGGTACTTCACGCCGGGACAGCTCTTAAACCTTTACCAAGCCCAAGTCCGGTCGTGCATGGAGTACTGCTGCCACCTGTGGGACGGCTCAGCTAAGTACCAACTGGCTGCCCTTGACTCAGTGGAGAAACGCGCTAAGCGCCTTATAGGTGATGAATCGCTGGTGGAGGCTAGGCTGCAAAGTCTGGAACATCGGCGCAGGGTTGCCTGTCTATCGGTTTTTTATAGGATACATTTCGGAGAGTGCGCATCGGAATTGCACGACCTAATTCCAGCATCTCCATTCCGCCTTCGGACTACCAGGCGCGGGGAGGGGTTCCATCCTTATGTTGTTGATATCCCATCTGCTCGTACGAAGCGATTTGCTTCTTCGTTCATTATGCGAACGGCTAAGGAATGGAACAGCCTGCCGGCGTCGGTATTTCCCGAAACCTACAACCTTGGGATCTTCAAGGCCAGAGTGAATAGGCATTTACTGGACCCGCATGCTCCATCGTCGACCTCATCGTCGCTTACCATCAGGCGAGATCGAGGTCAAATGCGGGTTTAGTTATACATAAAAAAAAAAAAAAAAAAAAAAAATTGATGGACTTTATGAAAAATAACAAACATTAATAATATCTCGAAAACCGTGAGACTTTTTGTATAGAGGTAATTGGGACTAAATATTTTCTGAATGGCCTAATCTGTTCAACCTTTCCGTTTCGCACCACATCTACCTAACATCCTAGTATAACGATTTCGTGTAATAAAGAACATAAAATCTATCTACGCGATACGAAGTATTGAGGTGGTACGGAAGTTGAACCGTCTTTAATCATTAGCAACGAATTTTGTCGTAAATTGGTTGTAAATAATTTACTGGGAGCAGGAGCCGCAGAGGCAAAACCCGCGTTAGCTTTTATCATTAGAAGAGAAACCTCTGTAGTATTCATACTCATGTATAATCTCCTTGAATACACAAAATATCAAAACTGACAAATTATATGTCAGTTTGAGTAACTCAATTTTTTTTTGCACAAATCATTTTTTCTAGGTATTTATAAAAGTTTTTACATACACCTGAAATCACTCGCCTAATGAATTTATTAGACTTGCCGGTTGAAGTAGGCATACTTATATTTAATTATCTGGATACAAAATCGAAAATAAACGTGTACAACAGCTGTTATTCAGTTAGAGATTTCTTTGCACCATGTCACGTAAAGAAAGTTGTTTTATCAAGAAGTACGGTGGCTACAGTAAAAACTTTAGATCAAGACTTCTTTCTTAACCTGGGGCAATACATTCAGGAGCTCAACTTGAGTGGAGTTGCTGATTTGACTGCGGATGCTTTAAGGCCGTGGGCAGAAAGATTTGTTCGACTCAAAACTTTAGATATCACCTTTACAAATATTTATTTATCAGATCTAATAGAAATATGCCCAGAAAGTTTGAGAAACATAAGCATCAATTTTTTTAAGTGTCCAAGAAAGTGTAAGACAGATGGTGTCTGGGAGAAATGCAAACAATTTTTTAAACAAAAAGAGTTTATCAATATACACTTTATTGTATTTGAATTTCTCGATGCTGATATCCCGCTAATATTCTTGAAAGATGTCCCTATAACAAAAGATCTACAAGTAACTGTCGCTGATAATTACAAGGATTTTTGGGAATTAGAAGACGTACCATTGACAATTGAAGATAATATCGAAACCCAGTTTTCTCAACTATCTTATGTTTACCGTGATTGTCGAGTTACACACAAGACATCAAAATGTTTAAAAGGAGTTTCTAATTTGGATTTTGATAAACTGGAGTATATATTTATTATGTATTTAGAGAAAATCATAATATACATTTCACCGGCTTTCAGATCTACATTCATAGTTAATTGCAGTGATTTACGAGTAGAGATTTGTCCTTATTTACCTCTAGATTTTATGCTAGATGGCAATATAGTTTTTAAAGCTTGGAATAAAGCTACAACAAACTTTAACCAACAGTTCTACCAAAAACTAAATGAGGAATTAAAGGATTACTTCCCGTCTTATATATGTATGCACAGTAAGATCAAAATGTCAATAACAAACTCTGCTGGTGATTGGTATTGTATAGATTCGTGCGACGGATTCGAAAGAATTTTAGAATATTTACCAGAAAAAGTCACACTGACAGATTTCTGTAGAAAGGATGGAGCTGTACTTCGTAGTAATCGTCCGATTACATTGTCACGTGGGTCACCTATTCTGAACAACATAACGTTTTTGAGACTTAGCAATATCTGTATTAGAGACGATTTTTTTACTGTCTTGTTTACTGAATGTTTAAAATTGAACACCTTAGATATATACGTGGAAAAGAGAGGTCGTCTAGGTATGTTCCGTGGTTACACCCTATCCTTGTCAAAGTCTATTTATCTCGCTAAAAGTTTGAATAATGTGAAGTTGACCTCGGAGGATATTGAATATGAAATACTCTTTGATACTTTGAGACGTTGTCCGACGTTAGAGAACATTCATATTTGTGAATACGAAAGAGCCCTTGGAGACAGCGATGTGGGTATCGACAATATATTGCTTCTGATTGAAAAATGTGAAAATCTTTACAGCTTGTTCATTGAAGCTGACATGTCACCGGAAGCGTTGACCCTATTTATATCTCCCTTGAGAGAAATGGCGCAGAAATGCGGAAGAGATCACCTCTGTATCGAGGTCTGTGACTGTTACCGCGGCTGGAATCCTTTTGTCGATGTTTTTAATCCTAGTCCTTTACATATACTTGATTAACTTTACTTTTAGGATTTTGTGCTAATTTTCTTTTCTTAGGTTTATTGTTAAATTTAATTACAGGTTTGTTCATTACAGCGTGTATTATTTTACATCTAATAATTCAATCATTCAATTAAGGCTAAGAATTATGATAATTTGATGATTATCAAATAGGATAAATTATATCGTTATCATTACTACAAGAACCATCATAACTTTCTACGTTTCCATTACAGTATTGATTTAAATAATATAGGTCTCATTTTGGGTAAGAAAATTGGTTTTGATTATAGGCGTCGCAGTCAAATAATTACAAACAAAATTCAACAACAAACATGAATCCAAACAGTTGGACGTTGAGAAAAAGGTGTAATTAATTTTACTAAACAATGAATCACGACCCAAATTGACACGAACTATCCCTAGTTAGTACTGAAACAAACGTCATACTGCGATGAAGCAGAATGTTTAATTGACGTTGTCGACTATGAAATTCCCTTTAAATTGGATGTTGTTTTGTCGGCCACCGATTCCGCTATCGAGGACGAAGTTGGCGAATAGCCGCCCCTGTAATGACTACTAACTAGCCCGGTGGACGCGGTCGGGACCCCCATTCGACTATTTCGGGGGTATTGGGGCTTACTTTCGTTACCAATAGCGGAAAGGGCTGAAACGTAATTCGGTTTTGCGGTCGGCCCTCCTGCTACGTGCTTGGGAACTATTGTTTTGTTTGTCCGACCGTAATTAGTGCCGTTTGTCATGTTGCGATAGTGGTTTTTGAGAAGTTTACGAGCGTTGCTTAACATCTTTTATTCATTTGTCAAGCGATTTTACTGAAACTGGCGTCAACAGAAAAACGTTTACGACTAGTCCTTGTATCAGACTGTCCTGTAGTCTACAAGCGAATAATAGAACTACAAGTACGGTAGCTCCTGCTTGTCGTACGAGGCGACTAGCAGCCAAAGTAGGGGCTTTGACCGTCCATTGGTTGGCGACCCTGTTGAACGTAGCAACGTGCCATGGCCGCACGCTGCTGTTGACGGAAGGAACTGGGAGGTGGAGCATATATAACTCCCAGGATAAGCCCGCGGCAAAGTGCTAGGAGACTCGGAGGCCTCCAATATGCATGAGGTCGGCCATCGAGGGGTTTTAATGCGTAAAAATGCCAAATAATGCGGTTTCTCTTCCAGGAGGCCGAGTATCTTATGAAGATTTCCCCCCCGTTAACAAAAAAAGGCCTGGGCCCGGAGCTCGTAACTATTTGTAGCCTAATAGCGATCGAACACCCGAGGCTTGCGGTGATATCGGTCCCATGTTTTTTGTAACAAAGCTAAGAACCCTGCTCAAAGTGAGGACGTTACCGAAGGCCTCTATTGTTGTCGTGGAGCGTTGCATTATTCAATTGCCTACAGGATAGTATATTACGAAGGAAAGGCTTTCTCTCAACGCGGTATGTTTAATACAAAGCATTACAAGTGATAGGGATACCCGCCATAAACGCCCCTTGTCCCACTAAGTGGGGGCAAGGGGTGTCTTCCGTCCTGCCGCCACTCATGCTAGGCTCGCTGTTTGTTCCCAAGCAATGTTCTACTAACGTCCGCATAATGAATTTACGTCCCTTTATTATTTACCACATCGTATATTTCACACTCGGGTCTATTCTATATGTTTCCTTGTATTATGGGATCGATTCTCTCTTAAAAATTTCGTGTAGGTAAATTGACAACATCCTTTTCGCTGTGACTCTTAAAATAATATTTTTTCAAGCAAGACTTTCTACCTGCTTGTCGTCATGCAATTCAAGTTTATTGTTTACTACTAAAGAGTCACAGCACTGCTAAATTGAATACAAGTTACCTATAGCTTAGAATCTCACTTGATATAGAGTAGGTATAATTACAGTTATACCAATTAATTATTGAGCCCGCTTGCCCAGAACTTGCAACTTCAAAGAAATTCAAAATTCATATCCAAACTTGACCCAAACATTGAGTAAGGATCCAAACACAATCACAAACTTCAAAATTGTATAACATGAACAAAGGAAAGTGGCTCAACAATCATCTGGTGTGACCGGACCGTACCTACGTCGTACGCAGCAGTGCTGAAACTGTTTATTATTCTGAAAGTCCTTTATATTCATTTTTAACTATGAAAAGGGGATTAATCGCGTCGGTATTGTATGTATCACAATCTTCGGTTAAACTTAGATTTGTAGGAGTTAACTAAGACACTGACAACTTTGTAAACTACTAGAATAGCCTGCTGGCTTATCCAAAATAGCCAATTAGTAGTTGTTTGATACACTGATTTGTGGTTTATTCCAGTAGGTACTAAAATGGAACATACCCTTGTGTATTTCCATTCCAATCTTGTTTGTCGAGGTATTTTAATCAAATGTAGAATTCTAATTGCTGTTGTTAAGTCTTTAAATGCTTGTGGTTGTGTACAGAATCAACCACCCTTTTACCTATTTCTGCGGCAAAGCAATGTTAAACGTTAGCAGCGCATCAAGAACCCTCTAGGAACATTATAGTAAGATAAATGTCTATTGGCGAAGGTGAACACTGAGGTCGTCCGTTTCGATGTACATTGCTGGTTATCGTGTTCCTTCGCTGACGTTTTAACTTCATAACGAGCAATGGATATTCATCCGCTGTGGACGTCCGCGTCACGCAGCGGACAACCTTACCATAAAGTGGTCCGTGTGTTCATCTACTTTGTTTAAACATTAAAAAATACAGTGTAATTTTTTTTAGATAAGGCTGAAAGTTGTGTTTTGTTCACAGTGCCACCTCATCAACTGATGCTATATGACAAGTCAGGGCGTGACGTGTCAGGCTACGTAGGACCTTTGGAGGAGGGCAATGAACTCGTCCTCGTTTGCGAAGTTAGAGGAGGTAAGTCTGGCTTTCTTCCTTTCCTAATTTATTTCCTAGTTTAGTATTCCTAAAACCCTAGATGAAAATGTTGTATCAAAACCATACCACTGGTTGTAACTAAAATTGAAATATCTTATGTTGAAATATGTAGTACAGAATGTTAACTTTGCTAATTCGGTATTAATACCGACCACACTTTTTACTGGGTTTAAGATATTATAGATACTAGGTAACAGCGTACTAGCTAGATATTGTAATTTATTGTTTTAAATACTTACATATTTTTTGCATGGAATAATATGACTGAAGTTTACGAGTATTTTTCAGGTCTTTGAAATGCAATTTCATTCCGTCCTTAATATTAGTAGTACATAATAAACCCTCTAGTAATATATTGTTAGATGTATTTGGGCGATTTACCATCGGATGGTTTGTTTACTGCTTTTCTTAAACATTAATATACATAAGTCGGAACCATCCAATACTTATGTGTCCGATGTCCTTGTTAGGTACTAAGTATATCACCAATGACCACTTTAATTAATACTCTACACTCTACTAATGAGCCCTCGCCACAGACCCACTTCCCAAAATCACTAGGCAGATAATAATCACTTGTTAAACAGACACATTTGGGGCATCCCATAAATACGTCATCATAAATCACGACAGTATCAGTCAAGGAATAAGCATAAGTTCCACCCAAGTGGGAGATGAGAAATTAAACCGATTACTTTGATATATCGCGCTTAAACTTACCGATAAGTCACTCTGAGAGATCGGCTCCAAATGGCACCCGGTGTAAAGTTATCCATCGCCTCAAGATACGAGGGGAAGGGGTGGAGGGAGTTCAAACACAAAATTAGACGCCCCACTAGGAACGAACGGTGTCTGAACACTTCACAAACTTTATCGTCTAAGGTTCCTTTGTGCTCCAAAAACTTTTCCTTTTTGTTAAAAGTCACCTCAGAATTGACCCTTAAAATCTTAATCTGTTTGTCACCAAATCTCATCTTAACACAATGAATTGACCCATTTGTGAATCTAAAGAATCCATAGAAATCCATTTTTCTGTTTCGATATTTCTATGGGCTCAGTCCGATTCCGGTCAAAATCGCTACATTGTACTAAAGGCGTTAGTACTTATTTACATGCGAAAAACCAATCCCTATCAGAAGGGTTATTATAAAACAAATTACTATTTAAATAATAAAGAGGTTTGGTCCTAAATTCAGCTCCAGCTCTGCACATTTTGTATTATGATTAATTGGAGCAGAATTTAGGACAAAGCCTTCATTCAAACTATTAAATTGTTAATTATTATTTATTTATTTAAAAAGATGTGCGGTTGATTGTTTCTTGCGCCGCTTCTTTGATTTCAGCGATAGCACCTTACGAAGTGGGTGGTAGAGAAAAAAGTGACTTCGTAAAAATGTACTTACAATAAATAATTGTGACTTTCACACACGAAATATTTGTTAATGATATTTTTTTTTAAATTTATTTATTGAAAATCTACATAATTTCATTTAAAAAAATTACATTCACAGTGTAACAAAAACCAATATAGGTTTGTTAAGAACACTGACAGACCGTCGACGGTCGCATAATACTCGTATTTGTGAGTGTGTAAAGAACAGCACTGTGCTTGCGCATTTCCAGTGCTGCTGCACTGTTTCGGTAAGGAAACACGTTTATTCCCTTGTGTGCGTTATCGGACAGTACTGCACAGTAGTGTCCGTACGCTGTGCCCCACACAGTCACGGGTACGCTGCTTATCACAGGTGTTACCATTTCCAAAAAAGTTTAATTAAATATATTTAGTTATAAATTACATGTTTTTTAATAGTTGTTAGTGGTTATAATTCTAAATTACCTACAGTTATATGGTCTGAGATACCTAAATACATGATATTTAGTTACCTTAAAAGCTTTTTTGTGTCCTTATTTACATTATCCTATGTTAAAATCAAAGACAGACTCGTCTTCCGCCTCGTGCATGCCTAAATATATCCTGAAGCAATTTTCAAGTTGAACGAATATTTTCAAGTTCGCTTACAAATGTGACGCCAAGTTGAAAATCTTCTTGTATGAACAGTTGGTAATCCTGGAGCGCTTAATGTTTTGAGTTGGTATTATCCATAGCCCCGGGGATTAGCGGGTTGTCATCTCGCCACGACTTCGTCTAGTGATGAGAGGAGCATGACCAGGAACTTCTGGTCATGACCAAGACCAAAATTCGTAGCTCAAACAAAACTGCTTTGAAGAATAATTTTACAAATTGAATTATGAGCAGTCTTGTAGTTAAATTACTAAACGTAGTGTGGGACGCCCCCCTGATAGATGGAGCGACGATCTGCGCAAGGTGGCTGGCAGCGACTGGATGAGAAGAGCCGAAGATCGGGCTCAATGGCGCGCCCTGGGAGAGGCCTATGTGCAGCAGAGGACTAGAGTATGCTGCTGATGATGATTGTAGTTAAAATAGTTTTGCACAAGTCTTGCTGACGCATTAAATATTTTACGATTACTAAGTACACTTACAAGTAAGATGGGTTGTTCCCCGTGACACAACCGCAATGTCCAACTAGTTGGACCACGGGAAATTATTTTTCCCCATGGTCCAACCGGTCGGTTGTCCAACTGTAAACGCTTAAGATTAAGAAACAACCACAACAAATTATAGATAAGAATAGCCATTTGATTTTATGTAATCGTTGTTGTTCTAACCTATGATTACTACTCTTGAATTTGCATCTAATTAAAAAAACACGTTATAGATCACATATTGGTACACCTCGCTCTGACTACTTTTGACTTAGGTATTGTCACAAAAAGACATATTAGTATTGTTTTAGTATGGTTAAGATTTTTATTGACCTGGCCAACTTGGCTGTAAAAGAGTTGTCTTCGTCATTGACCTGATGCGTCTATAATGCAGACGATTTAAATAGTATCTGGAACGAATCGCTTCTCGTTGTTACAAAAATGTAACACCATCCAAATTTCACCGAATGTCTTGTATTATCCCATCACTTTACGGTTTGCCTTAGCCGGATCCTTTTCCCTACTCTCGTTAGCACAATGAAAATGTGCAAATATTGGTTCAAATTTAAGTTTCGTGGGGAATAGCTTTGTCTACAACGTTTTTGACAAATTAGCTTTGTAGTTGGTGGTTTCACAGGCTGCTGGTTGCATTTTCAAAGTTTGTTCCACTATTTGTATTATATAACTTTACGCCTTCAATGAGTTGCTGGCGGTTTTCTGAATTGTCAGCGGATTCAACCCAATTACGGGTATTTATAGTACTAAGACTTGTTTTATAAACTAATCCAGGTCGATATCTTTTTGATAAGAACTTTTATCGTCCGAAACTAATTAATATTATAAAATAACTCGTCGATTTAAAAAAAATTAAATAGCCGCTTTTATAAACCACTTTCCTACAATATTGCTTAATAGCTAAGTAACCTTTGCCGCTATCTAAATAAATTACTAAAGATTAAGGGATAAATTCTAAGAATCCTATTAACAAAATTAAGGAACAAAAGAAAGGAACTCGTTAACGGTCAACTTTCCTTGAAGCTCGCCTACATGTAACGGTTAGTAAATATGCCTACACGAGTTCGTAAGAACAAGTGAAGTAAGTTCGTAGGAAATAAGTGACGTGGAATGATCAATATGGCCGAGCCAAAGTCGGTCGCCACGATAACGTAACAGCCAGAACCGCACCCAGGCAGAGCATAGACTTTATGACCTGTTCACTGAGTCAAGTTAGATGAAAATCTATCATAATATACCAGACTATTATATATAATGGTATACCTGCTTACAGGAATGTGAATAAGTATATATGTAAATAATGAAACTTTATATAAAAACATAATTTTACAAAAAATTATAGAAGCGAAATTGAGGAGGTAATGTAATGACATTACGTCAATTGAAATGAAGAGGGAAAAGGGAAGATTTTCCATCAGGCTGATCTTGTATATTAAGTTCAGTTGAAAATATCGATAGCGCATATGGAAATATGTATGAAGGGTGAGCTCCGAATGTACAGCGACATCTGTCGACGAGCTTGTAGTTTTCAGTAATTATCATGAATAATTAAATTATGCTTCGGTCACCGTCCTCTCGCTGTGGCCACAAAAGGTTTGATACTCATCATACATCATCCCACCTATTTATTTCGCAATATACTGGAGTCCAAATAGTTTATCACACCCGCACATCTAGTCTATAACTATAGATAGAGCTCGACGAGAGCTTTAGGAAAAACTCGGTCAAATAGCGTGGTCTATTTGCGCGAACCCCGGGGGTATGCGCAGATATTAACCCTTAAATCAAAAATGTTCAAAATCAAAACCATCAAACTAGGTAGAAAGGTAAAATACTTTATATAGCATTATCATTTATCATAAATACTAATGTTATAAGAATAACTCTACTACGAAGATATAATCTTCGAATCGATATCAATTAGGGATCGATCATTATAGCCTACGCTTTTTGTGCTTTCGTTTCTTTTTTCCCGCACTCTATTCGCCGGAACTAATGGTCCAATTAAGTTCGAATTGGGATTGGAAAATAGCTGGGAACTGAAAAAAATGTACTGGTAAATTATCAACAGATAATACAGAAATAACTCTTAAACTATTATCTACTTTTCAGTTCTATATTTACGAGTAAGGATATTATGTGCCTAATTGTAAGTATAGGTATAATTTTCTAAATTAAACTTAACTTAACCAGTATTTAGCCGATCAAAATGCTTCTTCCGAAGACTGATCGATGGACTAACCGACCGGTTCGATTAATTTATGCCTAACTTGTTCATGTTCGGTAAAGTTTCGGCACTATTCCAAGATGATAAGTAAACCCAAGTTACAAAGTTATAAATTATAGTTCCAGTTGATGCTACCACAACCTTGTGGGCCTATAACTTAGTTCCATATTGTTTTTGGGTAACTCTCATCGATATTATAATAAATCGGCTACAGGTTCGCAGTTAAGACTAGTTAATGTGCATTTTCCATTGTGTAATCGAAAATAGGAATTTTGGAATTCGTGAGAAAAGATAGGCATTTTACGATGGATTACAAATCAAAATCCCATCAGATGGGAATTCGATTTTTAAACCATTTTTTGGCGTGTAACGGTTATTAGCGCACCTGTAGAAAAATGAAAAGTGTTGAAAGATTTACACCGTGCTGAGTCAAAAGGTTCGTCCCCAGTAATAGAAATAGAAAATCCTACGTAGTATCCTATCCTATCCTAGTAGTACCACAGAACTGTACCATGTGGAACTAGTGGGACTT
Organism: Hofmannophila pseudospretella; assembly: GCA_947369225.1. Lineage (NCBI taxonomy): Eukaryota > Metazoa > Arthropoda > Insecta > Lepidoptera > Oecophoridae > Hofmannophila > Hofmannophila pseudospretella. The sequence goes on along the minus strand of OX376330.1, from coordinate 6,467,238 downwards.
TTTTGTCTCAACAAGAGCGATTTGATAAACCGGTTGAATATCTCGAACCTAAATTTAGAAACCAGACGAGTATACGGGCTATCTCCTGTTCCACTCTCTCTCCCAATCTCACTACCATTATCCTCATCGCTCACACACATACACACACACACACACAGAAACACACACACACACCCACACACACACACCACACCGTTAGCATTTAAACATATCGTAAAGCCTTTTTTATTTGCTTTATTTTCAGTTTTATTTTATTTTTAATTTTTTCTCTTTCATTTTGTTACTATTTGCTAAATTACCTTTTTAAATAGCTTTGTAACAGTTTGGTTTCGTAACTGGCATCTATAGATTTTTTTAATTGTTTGATATATATATTTAATATGTAACATGCTGTGAAACTGACAAATAAATTAAAAAATATAAATATATCTTTACTCGTCTGGTTTCTAAATTCTAAATAAATCGATATCTCTCCTTACCAAAATATTGCCTTAACCTTAAGGACTAGATTGAATGCCTTATGTATCAATCTCAAAGTGTCGAAATATACGTTCTACTTCTATCAATAAAGTAGTATTTTCTCGATGTGACTACATATCTGATGCATGTTATTGTTTTTTATCTATTCTTCTTCTAATTCGTATTCCTCATTGATCGTATTAACCACGACTCTCTTGGCAGATTTGAAAGGGTGCCATTGCCTTCATGTGCAGGTTCCATTACTATGTTTTTGTTCATCGTTAGAGCAATTTTATTTTATTAGCAAATCTATTGGATACACTGTCTTAGATACATGTTAATTATCGTAAAAATTATGTCTCAGAGCTGTTATACGTACAGCCCCGTCTGTCGTAGGTAACACATTAAATCCTTGGGTCGTGGACACTACATAATAAGTTGGTAACTGTCGGTGTTTACACGAGTAAAGCGTTTACACACCATCTGGTTGAGCCCTGCACATGGTCCCAAAATGATCATAACTCGATCCGGACCCAGTCATCTGTAGACCATAATGCACACGCTGATGTAAATGGGGTCTGTTACTCAGGGGTAAACGAAAAGGGGTGTTATATGGCTTGTAAGTTGACCAAAGGATTTTAGTATACAAGGGTCTTGCTCGTCGTAAAGTCCCCGCAACTATTTAAGACTTTTTTTACACGGATAATCGTAAAATTCATTTTTTTTGTAATCCAAAGTGATTCCAAATACGAGTATAGGTCATAATGCTATGGCTGAATTTTAAAAATAATTTCGTTTTCAATTAAACTCTTTCAAATTATTTTACTTACATACATACTTTCACGCTATAACCCTTGCGGGGTAGGGAGTGCCACGAATTCCTGTCTTGGCTCTGTTGGCACGCTTCTCTTGCTTCCTCTCAGTCATTCGTCGTTTCACGCATGCTCGCCGTTGGGGTCGTCTGCTATCTATATATAAATCTATGAGCACTCTGACATTATTTTGCTTGAGTACTCTGTATATATATACTTACTAACTCCCAAAAAACACGCCTAGTACTCTACAATTAATTAGGTACCCACTATCTCTGGTAATATAATAATTAATGTTCATTTTCGATGTATAGAAAAACAATAAGTATTCAATATTTACTCCATGCGAAGAGAATATACGGATTCTGAAAAAAATGTGAAAAATATTACTGAGAGCGGGATTCGAGTCCCTAAGATGCTACACTGACAGAAAATATTGTTTACTTCAAACAAGCACTTCTTTCAATATGAGCGTATAAAGTCGGTTTGTTGACTTCTACCAAGATCTAAGATCTTGATTGAAATGTACAACGAGTACCTAATGTGTTCGACTGAATAAAGTTACTTTATTTGCTCTAAATCAAACAAGTTATTTATCAAATATGGCAGGGGTTACCAAAGCGTCCGCCGTGACGCCCCGAGGGGTCATGGCGAGCCACCATGGGAGCCGCGCGAGGCACTCCTGTTGTCTCTTCTCTGGAAGCTAAAATTACTTAACTATATGCAAAATGAAAAGATATTAATTAGCAAGTTTGTCGACAGTTCATATGTTAATGATCAAGCACCTTTTAAATTTCATATTTTTTGTCAATTTTATTATGACGAGTGGTCATGAGTATGGGACGGTAGTTCAACGAAACGCCGTGCCGAACACACTATGCCTAGGAACTGTCTTTACGTTTCGATTTGGAATTACGTATGCTATAGTGTGTGTTACAAACTACGTTATTATAAAGAACTCATTTTTTTATTTGCCATATATCCACGCCTACGTATCCAAGATATCGCACAGGCCTCATCATCGGCCTTCCTAATTCCTGAATCCGACAAATATATAATGTGAGCCTCATATTGTAAGGTTTAACTAAAAAGTTGTTTTCATATCATTATACCCATATATTTTGACTATGGCGCCGGGACAAAATATCAAACCTGTAAGTGCGCCGCGAACTGAAAAAGTTTGGGAACCCATGACCTAATGTGTTAAACTGAATACACAAGTTGTTTTTGATCCAGAAAAGTTTCGTGGTGTGTCATCGGAACCGCAATAGCTTTGTTAGAATAGAGCTGGTCCCGGAAATGCCGCGGACGACTTACTCGTTCAAATTCGGCTTACGGGATTGGTAGATCACAACCATTTCTAACATTGACTTTTCTCTTACCAGGTCGCCCTGCACCAACAGTGATGTGGCTGATAGATGGTACTCCAGCGCCGCAGTACATTGGAGAAAAGACTGACACCCACGTAATAGTGAATAGGTTAGAACTGCCCCACGTGAAGAGAAACCACCTGAACACAACCTTCAAGTGCCGAGCGGCAAATACTAACCTCGTTAGTCCACAGGAGAAGACTGTTAGACTAGAAATGAACTGTAAGTTTTCTTCTCAGATGTGTTTAAGTAAGACTTGATGAGAAGAAGGGAGAGGGGTATGCTCTCTCCCTCCCTCTCATCAAGTCCCTTCTACAAAATGAAATACTTAGTAAAGTTAGAAATTAACGAAATTTCACAAAATGGTCGAATAAAAGCCAGAAGAATGTTTTTATTTTGCCCTTTGCTTTTTTATAGTTGAATAGTGGCACTGTAAACGTATATACAGGCGTTACTCAGGAGGATTAGTCCTATGTTAATATAGCTTTTCTGTTGTGGCGCAGCTTTCATTTTTTTAATAGCAGATTATTTGCAAAATAAGTAGCTATACGATACGATATGTAGTATACGATTGCTTTATATGATAGCTATATACAAACTATATCAAAGTTCACAAAGCTAATTCACTAAGCAAAAAGCCTTTATATGATATCAATTTATAAACGTTGATTAAACGTTTACACAGCAATTTTATTTTAAGCTTATGATGAAATAAAGCTATAATAAGTCCTCTGGCATCACCCTGTTTCGCCTGATCCATTCTTTATGGGACACCCTGTAGAAGAGCGAGTGCTTACTAAGCCCGTGTGCTACATCTTCGGCCTCATCATCACTTACCGCCAGGTGAGATTGAGGTCAAACGCCCGTTTAGTCGAAAAAATTAAACCCAATGCCTCTGGAAAGCACAATCCCCATTCTCATCAATTGCCTTCAGGACGCTATCTCATGAATATTCTTGTTTCAGTAAAACCAACGCTAGTCCAAATCCTGAACAAGCCCACCATGCTGTCTTCCGAGCGGGAAGTCAGCGTAACGTGCGTGTCGGAGGGCAGTCGACCACCCGCACAACTCACTTGGTTCAAGGACAACCGAAAATTCAAAAGGGGGACGGTAAATTACCAAAGAAATAGAATTTAATAATGTATAGAAAGTTAATCCCCATAAAGGTTTATGACCTATTAATTCGCTTATGTCAAGTCTAAGAATAGCGGTTCGGTGATATTATTAATGGACCACTTATATGCCTTTAGCACACCGTAACGAGGAATCTAGAAAACCGAAAAATAGATTTCTATGGGTTCGGTCCGCTTCCAATTTCAAATCGCTGCAATGTGCTTTTAGGTGGTTAACCGTCTTCGTGCTATCTCTTTATTATATTAAAATTCTGGTTGGATCCCTTCGGGGTCAGTCAGGTTAGCGTCACCGTTCTATGAAGTCTATAAATAGGAGGAAGAAAATATGTTTTAGTCTCTGTTTAACGTGCTCTCTAAAGCACGGAGGGGCACTAGCGGTCACCCACCTGGTTCTGACCTCGCGCAACGTGACTTAACTTGCACAAACATTTTATGACCATAATCGTAGGGTCATAATTTTATGGAGGCCATCGATTATTGGAATCGGAAAATAGTACTAAAAAGTGGTTAAGGGCAAGTCAAGCGTCGAGCCCTATAGGGATCTAATAGTTTTTAGGGGGTGCCGTGACCCACCAATCCGCCACTACATGCTCGCATGCTCGCAGTTATGCTATGAACCCGTCAAACGGCTAACTTACCATCAGAAAGAATCTGGTTATCAGTTGTATCTACAATGAACAGCTTCCCAGAACAATAATAGCACTATTTAAATATGTCGTACAGATAACAGAAGCCGTGAACGAGACCTGGGTGAGCAGTAGTCTGCAATTCACCCCTCTGCCTGAAGATGACAGTGTGCAGTTGAAGTGCCAAGCAGACAACACAGCCTTGCCCGGGCAGAGCATAGAAGACTTCTTCAAATTAGATGTCGTGTGTAAGTACGAATAACTCAATCATCTCAGCTTTAACAACGACAACCGCAAATAAAGGCTATCACGGAAATCGTCAAGGACAAATTCTTTGAATAGGGAACTAGATTTGTAACCTGAAACCTATAATTTAATACTGTACTTAACTTATCTTATCTTATGATAGGGGCCGGGAACAACCCAGCGGCACTTCGACCCTTGAGGATCTTTTGTGTCTACCCCATTTACACACTGGTCATCCCAGTGTGCAGGTTTCCTCATGATGTTTTCCTTCACCGTTGAGCAGTCGATAAATGTACGTAAGTCTTCCATAAATACGAAAAACACATTAGTACATGGCACTGCATGGTTTCGAACCCGGATCTCTCGCATGGGAGTCCGGTATTCTAGCCACTGTGCCACCGGCGCTTTGTACGTAAAGTGTGACAACGATAACACAGCCTAAAGCGTCTAACTTCCTCAGTTGTTCAACGAACGCGTCTTCCCAGACCTCCAATTCTTTTAAGTTCTGAGAGTTCGACTAGCGTATTACTATTTCCTGCTCTTCCCCCATTGATCTGATCTGACTGATAATAATGTCAGTCAGCATCTTTGCCGATAACAAAGGAGGCGGCTCACTCTTGTATACTGTTGGCTCACTGCATGTTTCTACATTGGGACGTTTGTGTGGGGATTTAGTGCCAATCTGATTTAACAACTTACTAGCACGGATCAAGGACCCTTCAGACAAGACAAAACTCCACTTTATTGCCTTCTTAGCATTTGAATGAACAGATCTTTGATGAGCATGGATGAACCAACCAATAATTTTATTCATTGGATATAGAGTTATTCTAAAATAACTTGAATGTTATTACCAAGGAATGTTTATATTCATCCACACGCTGTTTAAACAATGAACTTTATTTCCACAACTTGTTTTCTTTCAAATACAAAACGAAAACAATTACGAACTTTGGAAGTGTCGTTCTAGGAAGACATTGAAAAATTTCGCGATATTATGGAAGTTTCCCATACGCTCCTGAGGGAAATATAGAGATTATACAGAACGGCTCTCCATCGTAGCTGTGAACGCCTTAGATGACACAATTAGCTTTCCTTCTTAATTCTCGTGAGGACTCATTCTCTAAACGAATATTGCTACAAAATAAGTAATAACCCTTTATAGTCCTGCTCGGCTTAACCAGTTTGCACATCTCTAACATCGTTAAGCTTAATTATCGCTGCTACTTAAGCACTCGCTCAGCACAAGCCCTAGGACACACTGCCGTAGCGGTTAAGTAGGCTCGACAATCTGAGATGCGCGCTGCGAGCGCCCTGAGGGCACTTGACTGTTTCACTTAGTAACTAATTTAGCACTCAGCTATTGTTAATCGAGTTTAATGTCTTATATTTAGAAAATCTCTCAAGATTTTTGAATTGTTTCATTTGAAATATTTCAAAGTGTCAAGGACATAATAAATAGGTCTTTACCTATGAAGCTTCCTATGAATTAAAGTACAAATTGTATTATGGTCAATCAAATTATTGGCCCATAGTTAGTCATGTTAAAGTCCGCTAAAAAGACCACTTTCTAGGAATATTTTTGCTTTCAATTCTCTTATATAAAATGTCAATTTTATAGGTAGGTACAATGGTAATGGTATGCTTACAAGTCGGTTAGAATAAGTAGCTAGATACTATTGCATTACAATTTGGTTGGATTATGGACTATTTGTAACTATTTAGACTAGGTATTTGAACAAACGAGATAGAAGTAAGGCGAATTCGACATTTGCATTTCGAACACTATGAGAATTTAAACGACAGGGGTATATGACATTTTCACAAAAAATCGTTCGAACCGAATAGAATTGAAAATTTGAATCGTAACTAAAGTAAAATGCATGAATTTTGATAATTGTGCCGACTATAAAGGCAGATCTGAGGTACTATTGTCATGTCCTTACGTTAGTAATATGAATGCAAGGATTTTGAAACAGGAGAGCGCTAGAATTAACTATGTGATATGTGTTTGAAAACATCGTACATGACAGTGTGTCCACAGAGATAACAATATGTAGGTAGATGGTTCTACAAAATCTGACTCGACGTAAAACGTTAGAATTTTCCGCCGCGCCGCCGCTTTGGGGGAGTTAAAATGTGTAGCATCCTGTGAGTACTACCATACAAACGCATAAAATATGCATTGTTTATTTAATTAAAGGAGACTCACCAACCAGATTGCGAAATTATATTTTTTTAAACGCATTCCACAAACTAAATACGAATTAACTTAACACTAATGGTAAGAAATCTATAAAGTACCTACCTAATCAAATCAATAAGTATTACTTAAATAGTATCCTTTACTTGCAGAGAATAGTAACGTCTTTCTTCGCGTCTGATCCTCACAAAGAGGACAACGAAAATACAGGCCTTTCGAACCACATCTTTATCCTAAAAAGCTTCACAAGTTCAAAGAAATAGGTAAGACGTACAACGTCTAAGAACTAGGTATGTTTTTTTTTCAATCCATCAATTTGGTGGGCTTTTGCAAAAGACAGAGTTTTTGTACAAACATCAGATTTATAAACTATAAAAGGAGAAAGCAATGTATAAGTATAAACCTCATTAAATCGTTCGAATATCAGTTTAATAGGCCGGGTATATTATGGATAATATGTCGATTTGATTCACATTGCGTTCTAACTGGCGAAGCCCTTTTGGCATCTAAAGGTTAAAATAAAAATCTTGGGACAAACGTCCATAATCCTAGATAAACAAGTAATAACTTAAAGATAAGATGCCCAGTATTTATATACCCGTTAAACAAAGACATCTCGAATCGATTACTTATACGGTTACATATATATCTGTATGAAACAAGCACTGCCTGGGGCGAAGTAAACCCTCAAACGCGAGTCTAATGCGTTGCCTGGCAACCACAGAATAAACTCAGAAACGATATTCCGCGCTGACATTGAACCGAGACAAAGGAAAATGTCACACATGTATCTGCCATGAAGGAACGAACGCCCGCCCCTTCCCTTAGGGGGAGACTAATTTTTCTATCATCCAAGACTGCTGCAATATACGGTAATGCGATAGTATGGGTGGTAACTGGTAAGGACCAAGCGAATTTGTCTTTCGCGATTGAACGTGAGAAAAGGTTGGCGGACAAGGAAAGATCTTCCTCCAGTCTAGGCTAGTTCGTAGATATGTTAGGGGATAGCTGTCTGATTGTGTGGAGTCAGATCTTGTACAATACATAATAGCAGACAACATTCACCAATTTATCTCGTTGCGGCGCTATAGTGTAGCTGGAGGAGGAAATGACGTGCAGTTGGCTTGTATATTTAGTTTTTTTCACCAGCCATTGCAACATAATATTTTTAGCAATCGGAAACACTTTAGCACAGCCCAGTTTTGAGTCATATTTTATTAATTTTCTCGAACAGACAGTCAAACAAAACATAACCTAAAATAATTTGACAGACCTCCAACACACCAGCACCCCCTGCTTTGAGCTTGTTCCTGCCATTGCAAAGTCAATTTTGTCACGTACTTGATGTAATTTTGTCTTCTAGAAATTCTCTTTTGTGTCGCTAGAAATTCTCGTAACGGCGACAGGTGTATGTGCGTGAGTGCCTGCGCAGTGGCACTATTTACTGAAACTCCTTACTGTTCTGTATTCTCTATGACTGTTTCCACGATGACAGTTTATCCGCCCCGCTATGAACTTGTTGGGAACTAATTCTGTTTAATTTACTCTGCGGTGCGGCTGGCGCGGCCTCGCAGAGGCATGGGAGCAGAGACCTAGACAGGCTACCAGTAATAGTGAACTCGGACAAATAACAATGCGATAATGGCTAGCACAAGACTGAACTGGATCGAATCCATCTCTGGACCATTTATTGTGGTGAATGGACCACTTCGAATAGTATGTAATGAGGGATTTTCTGGCACCTTTTAATCAACTCAACATATGGGTACCTAGCATGTACCTAGGCCATAAAATTTGAATTTAAAATAAACTTTTTTTTTAATATAATCGATATTTATTTATGATCGTCGACTCTTCTTTGTTATTTGCTCATAGTTCATGTTTTTCATTGGGAAATGAAGAATTCGATGAATTTCTATATTTTTACAAAAAAGCTACCTATTATGCAATCAAAAAACATATCAAAAGAACTCTTGTCAGTTTGACATTCCTGTTAGATGCAGCGCCATCTATCTCGAATGGCAGAAACTTATGCAGGAAAATCCCTCATTACACTTGTAAAGTAAGTTTACATGCATATGTGGCAAAAGGGCCCCTAACTCAGCATTATGCTATGACGATATGGCTAGATGCTAGCCACCGCCGCAGTGCTGATTTTCAGTCAGGGCCAGGAAACACGACGGCACGGTACGGAATGGTGAGACAGCTGTCAGCATTGCACAACTATATAAAATCATAAACTCTCAATACAAAAATCAGTGTAAACAACTACTTCAATTCTAATATTAAGGACATTTCGGTTCTATATGCGCCCTTTATACTACGTGTAATGTAACTAAATTGAAAGCGCAGATCAAACCGCAGCAGTGTGTCTATGTCTAAAGACGCAATTACATATAGGCGCGTTGACCGCTTCGGCAACCGACCTGCGGTGGACGACCTACAGTCACTGACCTCCGTTGATTACACCAACTCCGTTGACTTCAGCCAACGACCAATGACAATGACAATTCGCTCGATGACAATTGACATTTTGACGTTCGACGAATGCGGCAACGACTGGTAATTCACATATAGTCGGTGGCCGCATGCTGTGACCGCCCAGACGGTCGGTCGACGACTAGGTAGATGCAATATTTTGGGGTGATAACGATATTTTTTTTTTAAATTAATGGCCTTTGGTATTGTGTTTTAAGGCACAATAATTCCGCCAATTCACGTTGTAAGGGAGACACATCGTGAAAGTGACCGTTTATGAAATTGGTTTATCGAAATTTAGAATTTTGCAAAATAACGATATTATGTTTTTTTTATCTATGTGTGCAATAAAGAGACTACAAACAAACAAACAAAAGATTTATAAATAAACAATTTTTTTTTAAATTAATACTAGAAAAGTGTAGGTAGTGCTATTTTAATTACATTTTAGGCGTGACCTTCTATATTACAACTCCGTCATCAACGTTTCGATTCTCTAAATTAAAAAAAAAATGAAATTGAAAACGTTTATTTAGCGCTGTAATCACCAGAATATAGAACACAATACAGAAGTATACAAAGATTAATACATGCAGCCCAGAACATCTGGTGCGGTACAGTGCCAAAAAGGGTACACCAGCTCAGCATAATGCTGAGGCAAGCCACAGCGCTGATTTTCAGCTGGCCCCTCAGTGACTTCACGGACGAAGAAAGCAATAGGTACAATAGTAATTACACAAGTGGTTGGTTGTTCCCTTAGAGTTGATCCAGATGGATTGCCCACATTAAGGAATAGGAATTCTCACCCTGCAGAAAACAGTGGATTACACAATGTCAAGTACGTCATTCAAAACGTTAATGTTCCGGCAATTACCTACGTTAAAGACTTTTTGGAACAAAAACTTTGCCAGGAAAATACTAAAATATATTATTATTGACGTTTGTGCCCACGCAATTCAATTTAAATTCAATTACGTTACCTTTTAACGAATAAAAGCGAGCTCTCTTCCCAGGTGAATTGATCGATTTTGTTTGATTTTCAACTCGATTGGGAAAGCTAAGTAATACACACTCGTCAAATCTGAATTTAAACTTGGAATAAATATGCGGGCCTTTTAATTGTGTCCTGAATACGGGCCCTTGCAGGCCACGGCTTATACTGACTCTCCCGTGACATCTCTGTGTCGGAAGGATTAATTTGGCTTTGTCCGTCTTAATTCTGCTCGGTTACCGACAAGCGTTGTTTAGGAAACTACCCTTAACAGTCGCTTACAAAAAGAATTAATAGTTATAATTACTGTGGTGCTTAAGACTTAGTAAATTAGTAAATATTGTTGTAAAACAATGCTTACATACTCGTATATTGTAATTACGTCATATAATGTTGACCTGTAATGAATGGTCTATGAATTGGTCTGTAGGGAAGTAATGTATGTAACGGTGATAGAATGAGAAAATTTGTTTTAACAGATTTTTGCTTCTACACTGAGAAAAATGGATTTCCAGTTAAGGCGAATTACGCTTTACCACAGAATACTTAATAGTACAGGTTTTACACAGATGAATTGTAATGACCTGAGGCTAGTTGTAACGCTCACGTTTATTATTACTTTACAAAGCAAAATCGTTAAAATGGTGTCGTCATTTGTACTAGATATAAACGGCGAAAAAGCACGGCGGCGGCGAAATTCAACGTTCTAGTTTTAAAATAGCAGTCATGGAACGATTAAAAACGCCTTATGCTTACGACAGTGTATTTACGGATAATATTACCGTAAATAGGATGATATTCGCCGTATGAAAAGTTAATAATCATTTAATAAAACGAAATATACTCTAAGTAAGTCGTTTAACGCCTTATAATTTAAAAGGCGTTTTTGTCCCTATTACGTTTGGTCGGTTTTTTGCCTTCATAGTAAAAGTAAAATACACTTTATTGAAGAAAACAAACAATAGTGAAATAGTGAAGTACAATTTAGGCGGTAGGCCTGGAAGAGATTCAGCTTTAGAGTTTTCTCAGTGTATTCAAGTCATTGTAAGTACCCACCTACCTACTCTGCGTTGACGGCTACTAAATGTAGAACCTACATCCCTTTGTTGAAAATACTTAGAATTGTATTAAGGCAGCTTATTTAATGACGGGGATGGATGACACGGTTTCTTTCAATTTGTAAACAAAAAATTAATGATTGTCTATAGGGTAGTGTACCTATAAAATAGAAAGAATCCTCTTTATAAAGCAGCTTCGCTTCAGCGTTGATGTATTAGTGTGTAAAAGTACAAAGTATTGCGGTCAAAGACGGATTTATAACTTTTTACTAAACAATCTGAAACACAACACCATATCCTAATTATTACGAAGTTAGTAAATAAGTTACTTGAAAATACTCGACACTTATCATTTTGCCTATAAAACTAAAAACTAATCTGCTCACAAAAGTACAGGCAATCAACAAACTAATAAAAGTCAGGAACAATTTACAGAGTCAAACAGCAGATAATAAAATAACATTAAAACTAGGCATCTGTTAAACAACGTCTCACATGTATATAAAGTAGAGAGCAACAACAGAAATTGTCAACATTTACGCGGACATGTCATGACATTAAAAGCTTGTATGTACAAGAGAAACTCAGTAAAACATAATTAAAACCTTGTTAGTGTTGGTGGGAGTACAACATTAGTAGTTAACGTCGGCTAAGGACAAGCCAAAAACTAATCCGAAGTATAGAGCGGCCGCACATCCGCTCGCCGCCCCGCTACGGATCGCAGAACATTCTCCGGGATTAAATAGGGTTTAACAGTTCATTTATGTAACATAATTACCTTCAAACTAAACGCAGGTTATACCGTAATCCACCCGACTCATGTCTTTTTGACATCTAATATACTATTTGTTGATATAGAAGATCTTTACAATATTACCGTGCTGCATTTTGGCAGTCTTCTTATCTGATAATAAATAAAAATTTCAGCACCATCCTATTTCAGTCGATGTCATAATCGCCTTAATGTTCACTTCCGAGGCTATATAAGATCAAAACGATCCCGGATCCGCTTCTGCACGTGTGTGGCATTCAGTGGGTGGTTCCACAAAACATGATTCGGAAACATGTCCCCTTCCACTCACACACAACCCCTAACATAATTATTTATTACCTATATAACGTAACATAATTTTAACTTATTTTTTACGTACGCTGCATTGTCCTTCACAGATCCATGTATCTACTTCCCTGCCATATTCAAGTCAACTCTGATATTTTTATATTTTTAATGTCCTTGACCATTCAACCGCAAATTGATTCAAATGACTTCATTACGTTTTGTTCGCGATTGATTGCCCCACAAAACGGTTTAATTCCTCAACGGGACGGTCATTTGGAAAAGCGCAAGAAAACACGCTGACTCTATTACGGCCGAGGAAATTAATTTCCAAATATAAATAAATTCTGTTTACTTCTGCACGGCGGACCGTAACGCATTTAGGGTGGGGTTGTCGCAGGCCCGGCGCGAATCGTTTTGCCAACAATTTAAACGGAGGAATCGTAAATGTTTATTTGGAGGACGAGAGTTTCCGGAGGCCGCGGGGCGACGTCGTTATAGGTCTTTAATGGCCAATAAAGTGTCAACGCCCGTTCCCCGACGCAGATAAGTGTTACCTGAAGTGGCAGCCCACCGCTGCTACTAGTAATAAAAGAAACCAAAATAATCCTAAGGGTAGGGTTAGTATGCGAGGCACGAACCAAGAGTTCATTGTCAGGTCCTCAATGGGTACTTACAAATGTAGTAGCGTTACGGCAAGTGTAAGCCGTAACTCTTTCAGCAGCCAGCTAAATTACCAGCTGGTAGAACTTTCCTCAAGCTTCTGTTATACAAAAATGTTTTTGTTTTATACCGGATGAAAAAAGGGGGTTGTTTATATTCATAACCATCGTTTTAAACAATAGGATATAACAGGAGGTCCATATATATTTTCCCCAAAATATTCGTTCAAATCGAATTGAATCGAAGTCCAATGCGAGAATTTTTACATTTGTGAAGGTTAAAACAATTGTAAATAAAAACAATAAAAACTATTCTAGTATAATATGTCTTTGATCATAAATGAACAACTTGTGTTCTACTACTTTTGAGTTCCTTAAAAAAATCGATATAGATACAACCTTTTGTACCAATCAACTGATCGATTTGTATGGAAAGCCAATAATTTTTTTTGCAAAAATATAAAAGTTATGGATGTTGACCACCCCGGGGATTTTTTGTTACACCCGTATGAAGTAAAGTAAAAACGAGATAAAGGAAGATACACGACTAGTCTCTGAAATCTTAATATAACAAGAAATTATACAATTCATATTGACTGTCTAACCGTAACCTTCTGCTTGTTACCATGGTGCTCTCACAAAGAAGATTATCGAATGATCATAAGATTCCAAATCCCCGGTTCAGCGTATTAGTGTATTATTAAAATATAATAATAATACATATGAAAGGTACGGGTGAAAAGGGAATGTCAATTTGAGTAAAATGTGGTAAAATGTTCAGGAATCAACGTAGTTGCAAGCATAATACTATCCTTTATTATTTAAAGTTTTGTTTTTTACCTACCAACTGTTGGCTAAAAAAAATATTTCGGTTTTTAATGACTCTCCTCCTATTTAAATGTGGATTAATCACTAATGAAATTCTGAAGTCCTCAGACCAACTTTCGGCCTATTTTGAAGACCTTGGTCTGAGTGTCAAGCGCCTGATGACACGGCGAAAGACTTTCCAATTTCTCTGTACCCGTCATAATATATTTTTGAAAATATAGAATCACTCACTTTTATTTTATTCTCCCAATTGGTATTGTAGGTAAATGAAAAATAATAGATCGTTGTTCTCATTTCGAAATATCACATCGGCTGTTAGTAAGTACTCGTAGGTACTTATTATCACACACTTATTACACCAATTCAGGCAAATCTTGTAAACGGCATTTCCCCTAAAAAAAAAAGAACTGCGCCTTCGACTTACTTTGTTTTTTAAAATTAGCGGGCAAAATAGGAATCTGCAGTGAATTGTATTGGTTTCTAATACGAGTTATAATCACTACTTATTTTTAGTTCCATCCTGTTTTCGTTGCAAAATTACTGCTCAGAGCATTTGCACATGTTTCAGAGCCATTACGTAAATTCTAGTAAGTAACGTATTATTTACCTTTTAGCGATATACATTCAAAATTGCGTTCATAAATTTCCGCGCTCGCTTCGCTACTGCTACTGGATACAGTGAGGTTTACCGCATACCGCCAGTCCATTTTTATACCTACATTATTTGATATAACTTGTAAACCAGTGGCTTACCATTACCTCAATATGGCATTCCTTTCCAAATTGAAATCAACTCTACTACTACTCTACTCTCTACTCTGATCTAGAGAAATATCGGTCGAAAGAAGGAGAATTCCATTCTAAAAAGGTGGCTTTAGTGCGGCTTTATGTCTGTACCGTTTAATAAGAGTTGATGTGTTACAGCCAGTTGTAACACATCTCATTCGCAGTAATTCAAACGTCATTTTACTATCAACCATGTCATCCACTCAGCTCCATGTTTAACGTATACATAACCGTGACCTTGTATGTACTACGTGCTATTTTCTTTCATCTCGTGTCTTTGCTACAGATCCACCTGTGGTGTCACTTTCATTGGGCAGCACGCTCAATCCACTTGACATCAAGGAAGGCGATGACGTCTACTTCGAATGCTCAGTGAGAGCCAACCCGAGGGAACATCGGATATCTTGGTATCACAATGTAAGTAAATGTTTAACACGCAGATGTCCAAAGTGCAGAATATTCAATACTTACATAAGTAAGTATTGAATATTATGCAAAGAATAATCTTTGCATTTGCTTTTACCTCATTCTATTATTTGGGGTCGGCTCTGCACATTTATTTTATCAATGAGCACTATATCGACCGCGTATGGTAGACACCAACAAATGGGGGTTAGGATATCCCTGGTCAAGTAGTCCATCACAAGGTTAAAAAATAGGGGACTAAGGGCTGACCCTTGATTAACGCCAACTTTTACTTCGAAGAGTTTGATATATCCAGTTAGGCTTTTAACTCTTGTACTGGTTGTGATTGTGATGTTTTCCTTCGCCGTTAGAGCAGTCGGTAAATTTACATAAGTCTTCGAAAAAATCTAAAAAACTCATTCGTACATGGCGTGGTTTCGAACCTGGACCTCCCGCATGGGAGTCCGGCGTCCTAGAAACTAGGCCACCCACGTATACATTTATACAATTCTTCCACTTGTTTTACTGTAGTAGCCACTTTTCAGCATCCTGCATATTATTTTGCGTATTGGACATCTGCGTGTTGGATGGACATCTGCGTTTTGGACATTCTGTGTATTAGTCATTTTGCGTTTGGGCATAGAATATAAATATTAATATTGGTTTGGGTAAAGGCCGCTGGGTTTATAATAGAGTGTGCCACACTGCTAAATGTTTAAATAAATTATTTTTTACATAGCGATCTCCCTAACGAAGAATATAAGAGTAGAACCTATATTATAAACGACCTTTTAGTGCTGGACTACATGCGTCCGGTTCTAATCCCGGTTCGGCTCGCTGCAACCAATCATATACTTTCCGCCCTTCCCCCACTTGAAATCAGCGCTTCGTGATTGAATGAAGTGAACTGAACCGGCGCTGGAACCGGACCATGTAGTCGCAGCCTCAGTATTGACATTATGTTTAATGGACATTTTACATAGCAGACATTAAAAATTTAATTTTTAAGAATACCTCAAACTTAAAAACTACCTATTCTTCTTAAATAAGAATCTGTACCTACCTATTCTTTTTACTGTTGTTTTATTCAAACCGTAAATAATGTATTCTTGAGCTATGATATTCTCTTGCTATTAGACTTTTATTATTCCATTTTCTTTTATAAACTAAAACATGGATTTATTGGCAATTACCAGAATAGTCAACGGAAATAATACGATAAATCGAATGCATTTACTGAATAAAAGACTGAAATCACTGTGGGTCTTGACATCGTTATTCCAAATAATCGAGTCCCCTTATTCTGTCCCAATCATATGCTTGGCATCACATATTCAATACGTCAGGCATGTGATCGGTTCATAATAATATGTATTTTAAATAATAATGGATAATTCAGACAATATAAAAGTAAGTAGTATTTTGGTCATGCTAATTTTATGATGGTTTTGTATATTTCGAATGGTGTGTATTTAGTGAGTATTTTTCTCTATAAGTAATACAGATTACTTCTTGGAAATAATAGTAATAATAAATCTTTATTTGATGATAATCTTCATTCAGATGATTCTTCATGTAACGATTATTACGCTGGCTCTCTTACCTTTAAACCGAAAAAACAAACAATGCATTGCTTTGCTGCTTTGCGGCAGAAATAGGTAAAAGAGTGATACCACCCCTGGTTAATTCTGCACAAAGTAATTACAACCTTCACCTTTTCTTCAACATTTTCTTTAATAACTCTACGCCAATTATTGACAACAAATTTATATAAAAAGTAATATTCCATTCCAATTTATTCCTGAATCCCAACTAGGCAGTTTATGATTTTTCCTTGGAGCAGCCGATCGTCCATTTCTATATTTAGATTTTTTTCTTAAGCAATTCCTAAAACAAAATGATATTTTCTTTTCAATTTTGATACAATATTTCTTTTTTTGCGACGTGAATGTCTGTTTCACTTTCTATGAATTCATTTAAAGTTTTCTCTTTTATAGGTAGAAGCAGGGTTCGTGACCTTTATCACGTTTTTACGAAGGCTACTCGACTCGCACGTAAAGCTCTCAGATCGATCAAAATACATTATTTAAACAAGAATATCAAAGTAGATTAGTAATCGTACAATCATCCAATCATAAGTATATTAAGACATCATTTTACTTTATAAAGCGCTTTTGTGGGAGCAACAGTTTTACTTGGAAAAACTTAAGCGAACAAACTAGTTACTTCCCGGAAGTAATCATCACCTCTGTCTCGACTAGATATTTTCCAGTATTTTGCCTTTGTCTCGACTAGATATTTTCCAGTATTTTGCGGAGGAGCTCGTAGCCTAGTTGCGAGCACGATCCGAAAGTGATCGTGCAGGTTAAGCGACGTTGGCGCAGTCGGTACCTGGATGGGTGACCGCTAGTGGCATATTTCATCTGAGCTCCCCCGTGCCTCGGAAAGCACGTTAAGCAGTTGGTCCCGCCATGTCAGAGGCCTACGGGCGGCCTGAACAACTCTGACAAATAGGTTGGCCACTAACCATACGATAAGCAAGCAAGCAAGTATTTTGCCTTTGTATATCTATGTAGGTAAATGTCAAAAGATTTTAATGGTTATAATAAATTCGATTCGTTTTTCGATTCCATTACATAGTCTTACCTAATCTCAAAACCCGTTAAGCACAGCAAAGTATGGCGATGCCATTTCAACACTATTAACAAAATTGACGAGCTTCTTTAAGACTTTAAAAAAATTATCGCCCATCCACTCGCCCACCACACTAGAACACATACTTATACTCGTACTTTATATAATATATAATGTTTGCGTAATGGTGATGAAGATACTATAATTGAGGCTGAGAATGAGTTCTGTGTTTCACTTGAAACTAATTGGAGGACTTCCGACTTTCATTAGTGAGTATACAATAATAATAAATAAAATAAAAGAGCATTTATTCATCTGACATATAAAGTAGGAAGATACAGTACAGTTGTTTATACTTATACTTATTTTGTATAGTGCCGTGTCGTGCCGGCCATAAAGAATAGCACCACTCCAACTCTTCCTGTGGGTGTCGTACGAGTCGACTAAGGGTCTTTGTGGACTATTCTACACCTAGTAGACAACGATAGGCTCGCCACCAAAAATTGGGAACTATCGATTATGAAGGTGGTTCCTCTGTCTATCCCCGCGGGGATAACGGACGTGAGAGGTATGCTATGCTACGCTATACTTATTTTAACATCTATCATATGAACTGAAGAGGTAACACGTATTGCCTTTCCTCCTCCTCAGTCGGTCGGTCCCTCAGTGTTGAGGATCGTGACCCCAACAAACTTTACCTACGGTCTTCTTCCAAACGTCTTGTGTACGGTCTTCTTCCAAACGTGTTAATAGTCATTTCATTGTCAAGGGTCATACATAAGTAATGTAAACGCGCTAAGCGCCTTATAGGTGACGAATCGCTGGTGGAGGCTAGACTGCAAAGTCTAGAACATCGGCGCAAGGTTGCCTGTCTATCGGTATTTTATAGGATACATTTCCGAGAGTGCGCATCGGAATTGCACGACCTAATTCCAGCATCTCCATTCCGCCTTCGGACTACCAGGCGCGGGGAGGGGTTCCATGCTTATGTTGTTGATATCCCATCTGCTCGTACGAAGCGATTTGCTTCTTCGTTCATTATGCGAACGGCTAAGGAATGGAACAGCCTGCCGGCGTCTGTATTTCCCGAAACCTACAACCTTGGGATCTTCAAGGCCAGAGTGAATAGGCATTTACTGGACCCGCATGCTCCATCGTCGACCTCATCGTCGCTTACCATCAGGCGAGATCGAGGTCAAATGCGGGTTTAGTTATACATAAATAAATAATAAATATATGTATTTCTTTATTTCTTATTTAATCATTAATGATATACATATAAGTTTTGTTCTATTTGAAACAGGACAAACCAGTGCTGCACAACGTGTTGGCAGGAGTGATCGTGAGCACCAAGTCTCTGGTGCTGCAGAGGGTGACACGAGACGACGGTGGTGACTATTCGTGTCGAGCCACCAATGCCTTAGGCGAGATGCCCAGTCAAGCCACACAACTTAGTATACAATGTAAGTTGTTGGGGCTTTATCAGATAAAGTAGTCGTCGGTATATCTGTGGAGTAAGTATGTACAAGTAGATAATACAAATAGATCATATCTGAGGTTGAATGTCAATGAGAAGTTTTCCGATTGGTTCCAAGAGGCTCGCTAGATGGCGCTCTATGAAGTGGCCATTTTTTAATGTCAAAAAGGCTGGTAGCCAGAGCCACATTTAGTGTTGCAATTTGTTTATCAAAGTTCCACGAGAGCCTTCAGATGCGGGAGCAAAATCGCGCTATAGCAGATAATGTTTTATTCCTTTTTATCTACGCTATTATTTCATTTTATGTGATGAATTGTTATTGACTGACAGTGACAGATCGCCCCTACGTGCGAGAGCCACCTATGAGAACAAAATCGAACTCAAAAAAACCCTCCCATTGCAGTCGTCATCTAAAATATTACAATTACCCGCACGAAGTTGACGGCCTAAAGTACATGCTTACCCACACATATACCGACGACTCCCTTATATGATATAGCTATACTTTCCCATTTAATTTTAAGTTAGTGACAGTTCCAATTCCGTTTTGGAAAGTACGAAGATGACTCCGAAGGTCGAGCAATGGAGTTTAGAAACAAACGGATCGTCTTAACTCTTCGTACGGAACACATCGCTGATATACTAAGATATTCCGTAATAAACTTTATTATTTAAGGATGTTCGCTCCAGGGGTTCAACCCAAGAATATTTTAAGTACTTGATCCTAGGTTCAATCACTGAGTCAAACCGAACGGTAATGTCACCTTATTTGGGACTGAAACTATACCTAAGATAAATATTTCATATCTGCATGTTAAGATGATTAATAATACATATTGTATTATTTGATGATTACCTTTTTGCATGTTTCAATCAGCGTATAAAAAAGAAGCTGTATAGACTGTACAGTATTTATTTTCGTGAACTTCGTATCGAACTAGTTCCTATTATAAAATATTAAGAACAAAGTTCAGTTACAAAGGACTAAACAACACTTTCGTCCAATAAAAAAATTAAAAACGGAATTAAATAAAACGCCTCAATAAGTAAATTTCATCGAAGATTGCTTCCCCGGTCTAAATTGCAAGAAGTCTTTGTTCTCTATTATCAACAGAGTGCTAATACATTTTATTTCATCTCGGAAGGGAGTCTTTAATCGCTTGCAGACTGTTGAATCAATCATTCTTAGAGATCGCAACAAAGATTTGTAACAGTCAAGAGAAAGCTTCCATAGATAGATACTCGTAGAAGCTTAATGTATTAGATTTAGAATTGGGAGGAGTCCATTTTGCTCTAAATTAATTATTTGAAAAGTTGACGTCGCACTTTTCCTATGATGAAATGAAATGAATTGAAATGAATTTTATTTGCAAGAATATAAGGATCTTAAAATTACATAGGTAGTTCCAGCATATCCTACCACATTGTGGTGTGCAAATTTATGTAATAGATACATAGATTTTACAAAAAAATAGAAAAAAAATTTTGATACAAAGCTAATTAACTAATACTCTTTAGATTACATATCAGACAAGAACTCTTACAAGGATCACAAATTACCAATTCATAATAATGTTCTAAATTGATTAAGTAGATTTAGTATAGACTAAATAGATATACTCGTACTTAGTATATTTTACGAAAATGACTAAGCAATGCAATAAGCTGAGTTGAGGCCCTTTTCACAACAACAGCAGATCATCAGACATGATTTCAATATGTTTACCTTTGACTACATAATTATTTTATTATAATTATAACTGTTTCGGTCATTGCTGTGTGTGAAATAAACGTATTACTTACTTACTTACTAACTTTTCAAGATCGCCACTTTCCCAGAATTTCTACGCAAGAGGTCAAATTCTCAAGAATTCCTACGTGGTACAATAACTTTGATCAAAACCTACTATTTAATCAATTTTCAACATGGAAGACGCTAGCAAAGTTAATCAAGAACGGAGACTAATCAAATCGTAATCAGTCACGGAACTTATTATCCACGGGGATTAATTTGGTGGCAGTAGGTAACTGATTTATTCGCCACGAGGTAGCCAAGTTGGCAGCACGCGTTGAGGGGGAATTTCACCAGGAGTGAGTCACCAGACGAACATCAATCATGGTGTTTGAGAGCCAGGGTTGTACTCGTAGCAGGTTATCGAGTGGCCCTTTCTGTTTCTTATTTTAGTAGAGGTGGCTCTCAATGGGGACCTATATCTTTAGATTAATGTTTTGTAAACCACAAAATACCGAGGTCTGAACCTTCTATAAAGTCCTTCGAAAAATTAAACAGTAGCTCTCTCAAGGAAGGCTTTAGCTTAGGAAATTCAATTAGGTACCTGGTCAACCTTCTACCAAAGAATATATCTTGTACATATCTTTTTAAAATGAGCATAATATTATTATTCTACCACAACTTGTTTACAACAACCAGTAAGTTTGCATGGATACAAGTTAGAATTGAGAACCTCTCCTGTTTTGATCATTGATTAAAAACCAGATCAAATTCTGAAAGTTTTGACTTTGTAGCCCTCTGATCTTTGCCTTAATACAGCCCTGGGTAGAAGCGTAAGATTTACGTCGTCTCCGTCACGAAGACCAGCCGAACTGCGACAAATGCTTTGTCCCCTTCCTATTTGTTACCTTACATTGTTTGTTACACTAAACGTCTATTTATTTTGTTCCCCATTGATCTGTTTACATACGAGGCTGGGTGATGGGTAACTAAGATGGATCATTGCTCAAACTTCGTGTCTCTAGTCCGGAGACAATAACTTACCAAATGAAACATGCAATTTGACACGCTTCAATAAAATTAATTACTTAAATCCCTATGAGATGAATTTTAGTCTTTGACTTCCTGGATCAAATATTCATCAAAA
Organism: Hofmannophila pseudospretella; assembly: GCA_947369225.1. Classification (NCBI taxonomy): domain Eukaryota; kingdom Metazoa; phylum Arthropoda; class Insecta; order Lepidoptera; family Oecophoridae; genus Hofmannophila; species Hofmannophila pseudospretella. The sequence goes on along the minus strand of OX376330.1, from coordinate 6,445,134 downwards.
GCAATTTTGGTTGCTCACACTACGAGATCGCGAGGCAAACGCCTCGACATTCATTCATATATTACGTAACGTATTTTCATATTCCCGCTACTATAATCCGTCTGTGGAGGGGCTGCCTAACACGGGCAAATATTTGAGAATTTAATGAAAATCTAAGGCAGCCGAGAGCGCAGTTTTGTGAGTAGATACCTAAATGAATCACAGTCGCCGACTGCGCCGACTCGGAGGGGAACTGTTGGGCGATAAAATTTATATATCGTCTAACTTCTGTTATGATTTAACGAACTGAATTCGGGTCTCTTTGTGTTAATTATTGCATTCCTCCTTTTGTAATTGAAACAATGCTTAGAAACGCGAGGCGGAAACGACAAACGCTGAAATTAAGACGGCGAGAGACTTTGTTTTTCTTGTTAAATATACCTGTAGGTAGATTATTTTCAAAGAATTTGTTGATGTGATTCGACAATACTGAGACAAAGAATATTATGTAGGTACAGCGTGAAGCATGTTTACATTTTGTTAGAAGACAAATCAAATTTTCGCGAATAAAAGTAATAAAACAATACTGGCTAGAATAATTTTGTTTGTGCTAACAAATAATGTGTCTGTATCAAATACTTTAATTACAGCTTTACTAATCACGCGAGCATACGAATGCGAATAATAGAAAGTAAAAGAGAATATAAATGAAGTGCCAATTTTTCTACAATGTCTTTCAAGAAAAGAAAAAGAGTACTTACTAACATAAAACAAACCATAAAAAATAACAAATTGTGATGACAGAGTATGGAATTAGTAATAGTAAGTAATATACAGACATTTTCTCATTTATGCAGATGCACCAGTTTGCGATCACACGTCACCACAAGTACTAGGCGCACAGTTGGACGAAGTGCTGCGCGTGCGCTGCTCTGTCACCGCCAACCCGCCTGACGTCACCTTCTTCTGGCAATTCAACAACAGCGGGGAGAGCCTTGACGTATCGCCTACTAAATTCGGTAAATACGAGTACCTACTAGGTTCCCATTTTCCCATTCTGTCTACTAATTAGTAAATAAAAGGTGAATCACTGGGCCTCTGATATACGGCTCTTATTTCATCGATGATATAATCATGATAGGGAAATATCTGCATGAACTACAAAACATGTTGGACAAGCTCAATGCTGCTTCATGACGTGTTGGCCTTGAGATGAACTTGGACAAGACTAAAGTATGTTTATAATATAGACACCATCAGATGTAAACATAGATTTATTTACAACTTTTATCTGCTACGAGCGTAGGTATTGACAGAACTTGGGCGTATTGAAATCAGGCTTGAGGAAATCATAATTATTTTATCCCTTCTTTATTCAATAAAAATATGTAAATAATATTATTTGCAAGTATAATATTCGCCGCAGCCGTAGAAAATTTGAAAGTATATACTATAGATAAATACTACACAATTCTACTAAACTATAATGTCAAAAATATAAATATGAAATAATAAAATCAATGTCATACTATACCCAGGTAAAATTCAGGTAAAATCTTAGTAAAATAAGGGTCACGATCGTCAATAATGACGCATCGACCATAGATAAGTAGAGACATAAGAATAAATTTAGAAAACTTAACGTATAACGTTTTGTAGATTTATAATACGCATAGAAATCTGACTAGTGGCGCCCTTGAATTTCATAATCTTTGATATAATACCAAATTTGATAAGTATTTACCTCAATGTTTACAATGACAAGTTGTTCAAATTGTTAAGAATAGTCAGTGATCTCGGTTAGCGTTTCTGAAAATTGAATTGTTTCGACTTTGGTTACTAGGTACCGCGAACGGCAGTACAAGCGAGCTTAGCTACAAGCCTCAGAGTGAGAGGGACTACGGCGCTCTCAGCTGTCGAGGCACCAACACCGTAGGGCGGCAGATAGAACCGTGTGTCTTCCAGATTGTACCAGCTGGTAAGTCTCAACAGGTCATAGGATCTGTCAATGAAGGAAAGAAATAACTCTAAATTAAAAATTTAAGAGAAATCCGACGTACCATTGTGGAGATACCCTAACCTTTTCCTGGTCATCATCAGATCCTCAAGGTTTCAGATGTGGAAAACGCACCATTAACCTGAATATTTAAGCTCAAACTCGAACCATCTACTCGTAGCTATTACCGTTCCAGAGAGCCCATCTGACTTCAAAGATACTCCAAGATCTTGGTAATAACTGGTCCAATTTTTATCAGACATGGCTAAGAATACTCTCGATATAATTATCTGTAAAATAAAAAACCGATTCCAAATCGGAAAATCGGTTGTCGAGTTATGATGCCACAGAACGACACACAACGTGTCAAAACAGACAATCAAACAAAGACGTCAAACTTATAACACGCCCTTCCTCGGTCGGAGATTAAAAGGGAAATGTAAAAGATGATTTTCATTAATTATTTCTAGAAAAGAGATATGAAATAGGTAGGTATTGAGAAAAATCAATTGGAAGAAATATAATTATAAAAATGTGCTATTATGTTATGATGTACCTGTGTAATAAAGAAAAATACTTTCATAAATGATAAGACATAATATTCCTTCACGCAACTGATATTGAAAATTGAAATTGAAATTGAAAAAATTTATTCGTTTACAAATGATTAATTAACATTTAACATTAAACTATAACCTCCACACTAGTCGTTGCCTGTGTCGTGGAGATTACATACACACACTAACCCCTTTACATATTCTCGAAAATCTCTTCCTTCCAAATCGTTTTCCTGTAATTTTTTTCTTATTTCTATTGACGGATACGTTGAGAACTCTCTTTTCAATTTCCTATTTCATCGAAGTACAATTTTATGTAAAGTTTTCATTTAATAAGAAAGTCTTTTATAAGCAATTTGTATTTGAAGTATTACTTATCTGACACAATTATTTTTTCTCAAGGATGCTTGGATCATGTTTGCATTCGAATTTCCGGAACTACGTGATTAAAAGCCAAGTAATTGTCTTAAAAAAACACGACAGGAATGATTTTCATATACAAATATTCCCAGCATAAGGACAGGAATTCTCTCGTCTTTTGTATTTACATCTCATATTTCGAGTCTTAACTGCTATGTCAAAACGCAGTACGGACTATAGAGATTTCTATGTTTCCATACATATCATTCACGTCTATATTACCCGAGGGGGTAGACTGAGGAACCTCCTTTATGACAGGTAGGTAGTTCGCACTTTTCGACGTTACATTTTGTGGACAAACGTGATAGGTGGCGAGCCTGTCGCCGTTTAATAGGTAGAATAGTATCCACAAAATCCCTTAGTCGTCTCGGGAAGAGTTGGGGTGGTGCTATTCTTCATGTCCGGCACGACACGGCACGCGGATTTTACTGAAATCATTGATGATTTTTCGTCGAAATAAACTAGCAAAGTTCCATTTGCCTAATAATACTTTTCAGTTTTGTCTATTTTTTGTATTTTACCATACCTGAAGGAGGTATGGTGAATCAATCAATTCGTTAAAACCATTTCAGTTGTCTTAAAATAAATTATTGAAAAACTGTGAAAGAGATTTCCACCTCGTCGTTGCTCCAGAGTCTCTCAACCTTCAAATCCAGCCCTTTTTGCAGTAATGTACTTGTAATTATTTACGAGTACTTCTTATTTTACTACATTCAAAATAGAAGTAGGTAAAATACAATAAGAAATCTGTTATAAAAATATCAGAAGCTGAATATGAATATCCAATAAAACCACGCACAAATTTGAATCAACAATACTGGCTTATAACTATTTTATAATTTCGGCTTGTGGCTTTTAGTAGCATACCCGAAATCTCATAACTCCCGTTCACTAATGTAGAATAACTAGAATAGAAATGGCATTATTGGAAAATTATGGGAGATATAGTTTAGTCATTTAGCCAAGTGATCATTTTGCGTAGTGGACATTTTGTGTATGAACCTTTTTACCAATTCCCTGTTAATTGTTATAAACAATTAAGTTTATATAGATACATATTATAAGATACTCATTATCGACACCGACAAACTACGAGAAACTTGAAGAACCTGTTTGGAAAAATAAATGTTTACTCTTTTTTCTCTAGTGTTAGTGTACAGACAATTTACATTTAATTTAAAATAAATAAAGGCCAAGAGACCAGTGGGAAGACCCATTCTACGCTACAAGGACTGCACGAAACGTGACCTAGCTGCGTTTGGGATTGATACCAGTCACTGGGAGAAACTCGCCGTGGATAGAGACGCAAGGAGGCGCCTGGTGATCGAGGGCCGCACTTCACATAACATCGAGTGGCTCCATAATTTAACTGACAAACGAGCTAACCGGCACAGACACCTCGAAACACCTGCTCCAACAAATTCGCAGTTCACCTGCTGCACGTGCGGCAGAACTTGCCGCTCTCGCATCGGCTTATTCAGCCATGAGCGTAGATGCCGACACAACGCTGTGTAAATCATCTGTCAAGATGTTAAAGGCCAACGACGACGATTGTTCTTTGTAAATAAATGATAGTTTACTTTCATCATCATCATCATCAGCAGCAGCCCACTCCAGTCCACTGCTGGACATAGGCCTCTCCCAGGGCACGCCATTGAGCCCGATCTTCGGCTCTTCTCATCAAGTCGCTGCCAGCCACCTAGTTTACTTTGCTAGATGCATATTGTAAAATTCTCATATTTTATCATTTTCATATGTACCTACTGCGAGTGAGTATTTTGTGATAATGAAAATTTTGTCGTAATTTGTGCCCCACTTCAAAGTTATCTCAAACCCACCCTCTTCTCGAAACGTCAAATCGGGCTTTACTCGATGGCTCTAGAGTAGTCCACCTATAATTTTTAATTTACTTGTTTTCTCCAAATTACGAGTAAACAAAAGCTCAATACTATCCACAAGCGAAGTACTGGAGGCAGCTATAAAGTCTCATCTCGTTAAAAAGTTCAACATTGAAACCCCGAATACTTAACCGAGGTTACCAGGCGCCTTTAAACATGAATGTTTAATATACTCATAGGGTGCCTTTGCCAGATGAAGCGAAAAAAAACTTTTACATTTTGAATAAACTTATTAATCCTCATTAGGAACACAATTCGGTCGGACTAAAAACAAGCTGAAAATAAAGCATAGTTTCCAACTAGACAACGAGCTTCACCAATGAGGATTGTTTGTTTTTATAAATTCTTTATTAATCAACCTTATATAAACAATTGCATAACTAAACTTAAGGTGTACAATTACATGTGATGTTGTTACTTCTACAGGCTTATTAAATACTTTCTTAAGTAATTTACTTGATTAATAATTGCTCATTAGATCTTGAGATGTGTCAAAGTTCAGTAGGTACTAATTTTACATTATATTATGAATATGTAAGCTATTGTATAGTCTTTACTTTTTACATGTTACAATAAATAAATAATTAATACACTAAGTAATATATCACTAAGAATAGCGGGTAAAAAATAAAATAAATTATACAAAAAGTACATCACACAAAGCGCAAGGAATTCCTCAACAACCAGAAAAACCGCGTACCACAGCGTCCCCCGCGGTAATAATACTACTTACCTACTACTCAATTAGGTAAGTACTAAATCCATAAACCTTTTCAAGAAAACTCGGTACAGATGTGGATATTTAGATTTTCACGTAACTGCCCGTGTTTTCATATTTCTCCGTTTTGCTGTCATTCAAATGTACCGGCTCTGAAAACCAATCTGGTACGGCATTCAATCCATTTTTCTAACTTTGCGAAACGCTAACATTTTACGAAATACAAGTGCAAACCTCAAGAACGTACAACACGAATATACGGCGAATTCATCCCAAAACACTGCTATTTTCTAAGACATTATCGCAAATAAATTACGTTCACGTAACACTTCTAACGTTATTGTAGCTCTATGACGCGACTGCAGTAGGAAATATGAGTTTGCTGTTGCGAGGTGCATGCAACGAAATACGCCTCTACCCGCAGCGTTTAATATCCTCGCAGTATGTTATAATACATAACACGTTAAATTGTCACCGCGACGCCATAAGTCAAGTCGAAATTAGTGAGTTGAGCTTTGCACTTAATTTTCATTTCAACGCACGCACCGAGCGTGAAATAATTCCTTGGTAGAGGTTTACGTTGAGTGATTTACATTCTGTGAATGCGTTTAGGCAGCTGACAAAAGGAAGAGAACATTATTTTGTTCTTTTTTTAAGCAATTCAATGAGCTTACTTATGTCTCTGTTATATATCTATGTAGTACATAAACTCACCTAGCTTAGACAGACGGAGTCGAACCTTATACATAATTTTGCAACTTTGTATCTAATATGCTAACAACAGCATAATGCCTTTGTAAGCAGATAATGCATAGGGTTTTGAGCCATCTTATTTCAATTCCGTAGAAGAAAAGCTAGACATTTTTTTATGATAATATGTATTAATGCGCTAATAGTGGTCAAAGCGCTTACTTTCACTACTCATAATACTTGATGCAGATTTCTTAGTCATCAGTATTTATTATTAATTTATCGTTCGTTTATCGTCGTTATTTAGTCATCAGTATTTCATTCAAGTTATAGCATTTCACCTTTCTAATAATTAATCATTGGTAATAAAATATAAAAGGGTAAATCATCTTTATCGGACGCTTCAAAATCCGTCGAATCTTCCGAATATTCCAAACCGTCTGCTTTATTGTTTTTGTCGTCTTGAACTCGGCTACATAATCTAATGTTGTGGGTTTTCAGGTTCATGGTATTTGCTTCCCAAAATACCTATGCACTTTCAAAACTTGTGATGGGTATTGTCACTTCATGATTACTTATTTTTTGATGAAGAGGCGTAGAGTCAGCCTCTTCACCAAAAAGTAGAGTCAGTCAGAGTAGGTAACACTCTTTTACCCAATTCTGCCGCCAAGCAGCAACGTTTGCTTCGCTGTGTTCCAGCTTCCGATTTAAAGGGTAAAAGAGCCAGCGTAACATCGGAATATGAGGCACTCCAGTCCACAAGGTTAGCAACGCACCTAAAAGTCTCTAGTAACATTATAGTGAGGTGAGATGAATATGGACAACGGTGACCTCATACCATCAAGTATCCTGTTTCCTAGTCTTCTTACCTTAAAATCACAATAAAAATGATATTGTCAAACAGCTCGACCAACCGCGCCCCGCAACTGTTCCCTCCAAGCGAGCAACAACAGCGCAGAGGGCGCTAGTTGGCTGCGCGTGCGCTGCGTCGCTGGCTATGACGGCGGACTGCCGCAGACCTTCGTGCTGGAGGCCCTGGATCCCGTCACCGGCCGGACGAGGTTCAATGGAACTGTTAATGAGACTGGTTAGTGTTTTATGAACTGAAAGTTATATGGAGTACTGAAGTGTATCTTACATGGTCGTAGGTAAGGGGGAGTGTAACTCTAACCCACAGTCACCTCCAAATCTGCTGGCGTGCCCTGAAATATAACCCCCTAAAAATTATTATTCGACCCTATGTTCTCATGCCTGTAAGATTAGACGGAGAACAACATATTCCCCTCCTCTATCCCGGAGGAACCGGAAATAAAGTAATTACAGAAGGTAATACAGTTAATACTCCTCCAGATGGCCTAGCGTCGTTCAAGCTGGACTTATCGCAGCTGTCGACTGCAGGAGACGGAGAAGGTGCTACCTTCAACCTGCTCATCTATGCCAGGAACATGAAGGGAGAATCCGAGAAGACTCTACTAGAAAACATCGCCTTCAATGATGCTGCCAGAAGAACAGGTAGGATCACTTAAATAAAATTACATAGATACATATAATAGATGATTCTAATACGTCAGCTAGTGGCAGCAGGTACCTTACCTTACACAGGGCACAAACTGTGTGTATATGGGAGGTGAGATATATAATATAGAGGCAAAAGAATCTGAACTACCAAAATGATTTTCTCATTGAAACTTCAGAGCTTTCCGATAATTACAATAAAATTCTCCCAGCTGGGACTAGATACAACATCGCACAATTGTTTAACATCTTTTTACAAGAAATTTCAGACGTCTGAACTCTTCAACCTTCAAGTCCCAGCCTTTTTAGATTAGATTAATCATTAATTAGTTACAAGTACGTAAAATCTCGTTCAATATTCAGAAGTGTACCCTAAATCTTCGATGGGAAAACTTTTGAGTTTATTGTAATGAAGATAGAGATATCGATATCGACCCCTAAAAGCGAAGTTCCCGATAGTTTCATCGGTGATTTCCATTAGAAATTAACGTTTGGTCCGAATTAGTTTGGAATTAGACGTGTTACTTTACTTAGAGTACTATAGAGAGAGTACTATAGAGTCACTTTACGAATTAAATACTAATGTTATTGAGGTCAGTGTGGTCACCAAACAAAACTAGGTTAGGAGGTATAAAAAATGTTCAAGTCGCCATTGTTTTGTCCAAAATTTGCCGTGAATAAATTGACTGAACCGAATCTCAAGTGATAAACTTCCCTGAACTCGCCCACTTGAAAATTCTTTTGAAGGACTTTTCTTGTCTCATTATTTGGAAAATATAATTTAGGGTCTTCACTTAATTGCGCCAACTTTGTTTGGCTAATGTCAAAGTTGAATTTCAACGGCGGCGTGTTTAACATTTTACTTTGTTGAATTAAAAGTAACTAAGCTTCGCCATTATAACAATGTTTACTATAGGTAGTACTTGTTAATCAACCAGGTATTTTATATTTCTTTGTGAATTCACACTGAATATCAATAATATAAGGATCAGCAATATTACATAGTATTTAACCCGTTTATAGGTATTTTTTAAGACCAGTTAAAAAATTATGATTATTTAATGAGACGGGAGTTATTAATTTAAATGGTACTTTACAAACTTTACCAACTTACAATTAGCTAAGACAATTCCACTCACAAACAGATGGCAAAAGCTCAATCGGCGGCGTGACCCTAGGTGTGGTGGTGGCAGCCGCGCTAGCCGCCACTCTTGCCACCGCTGGTATCGCCTTGGCTGCCCTCTGCGCCCGCCGCCGTCGGGCACAACCCCCCCATAAGCACCCACCAGGCGACATGCTAGAGATCAGCGACGGCAGAAGATACGTCGTGGCGTATACTATCAAACCCTCGCCTGAACTGAAGACGCCTGATCCGCAGCCGGATATCTTGAATGCTCCAGGTAAGTAAACAATTATTCTGTCGCCTTTTTTGTTCTAATCGCCTAGGGTCTTCGTTCTTCGATGTCAAAGTAACATATGTTGTAGATGTCAATCAAACCTATCAAACCCTCGCCTGAATTGAAGGCGTCTGGTCCTCAGTCGGGTATCTGGATCCAATTAGAGAAATTATTTGTTCTAGCCGTTTCGTACTTTAGCTTGATGAAATATTGTTTACTGGCGTCACGGAAACATGTCTTGGGTTATTGTCAGTGGATGGTCTATGAAGACGATATTATGAAATAGTCATATCCCCCAAACATTTAATACATTTTGATATTACCATAACCATTACTACTTTATGTCCATTATTTTGTTCACAGACTCTGAAGGTCATAATGGGCACTCTGTGCTTGAAGAAACTGATGAGTGGCCCAGCATACAAGAAGTCAGAGGTAACTACTCTTTTCAAGGACGTAGTCATTAGTAAAACATACTTTATATGAAGTGGATCTTCTGGGCGAAGCTAGGTTGGTTGAATATTTAAGGGGAGACAGTGCACCATCGCGCCGCCAATCGAAAAAAAAATTACATTAGTAGGTACCTTTTTTTTTTTTTTTAATTCGATGAGCCTGTCTCCGGCAGCATAAGTAGTATTTGTAGGTTAGCATTAAGTAGTATTTTAGGCTAGCATTAATAACCCTGTTTGAATTCCTTAAGTTACGGTAACACATTTATATCAAAAACGGCCAGTTTTTGGCTAGCTAGATTGTATAAGATCCGCCCAATATTTTTATATGTTAGCACGTCACAAAAACTAAATTTGATAACAATATATAAGGTACATTAATAAAATACCTATTTTTTTTTCCTACGAACGTTACCTGTCACCTGTACCTGTTACGTAACATATTTTATAAATTAATTTCCTATTCGCAGGAGAGTGGAACAAAACCGGAGCTGTTTTCTCTGCAGAAGACTTAGCTCTATTGGACTCTACTGGGCGACCAAAGGTACGAGTATATATTATATATAAATTTTGAATGTGTCTTTAGTAATTTAATTACATATAAATGCATATTACATTTCTATTTTTGTTAAAAATAACACCAAATGACTAAAATAAACAGTTACAAAGCCTTCTAAGCACCATGAAAATGTTCATTCCTCCCTGTGACTTTCGACAAGATCTATTTAACATACATTTACATTTTTAACAGCTCACGTCAGGAAGCGAAACACTGCCTAGTAGTAGACAAGAGGACGCCCTCAACCAGAACATAGCACAACCAGTGATAGCCAGTAATTTTAGGCCTAATTTTATAGTGAACAGTCCTACTTTAGGGAGTCCTAATTTTGTGTGTCCGAATGGTAACGTGGGTCCACCATTTGGGAGTCAGTCGCTGACCCTCAGCGGGCCGACATTGAGTTCTAGTAGCCTCGCAACCTCGACCTTACATAGGACCAAAGGAAAAGGCAACGCCCGGAGAAGAGAGCACGTGTTAGCAGAAAACTTACCGGGACCCGAAAGCTGTGTGTAAAATATGAACATTTTGAAAGTGCCACAACATATTGCCTAAAGGTCACGAGTGTAGAAGTCTAAATAATGTTACTTTTTACCCGAACTGCGCGGCAGCAAATGCAGGGTTATGTTTTTCGCGCGTATCTATGTTTGTTTTTTGTTTGTGGAGTATTCCCTCGTAGCGCCTAAACGGCTGGATGGATTTTAATGAATGAGGTATCATTATTTTCCTCTAAATCCCGAGAGTGATATAGGATATATGAAGTGTCAAGAAATCCAATATGGCGACTGCCAGCCGTCATAATTGTTAAAGTTATATTTTTTTTTCTTTAAATACATCGACATGGGTATTAAAAGAGAGGTCTCAATGAGACGATTCAAATATGTATTCAAAAGATGTTGTGATGTTGCGTGAAGATGCGTAATATCGTTTGATAGCATGAATCTTAGAGAGTCCACGACATTTTTGAGAACAGTGACCATTTGAAACCGTCTTGTGTCCATATTTTTAGTTCGCTTTTATACGCAGTGGGGTTTTTGTATTTTTTTAATTTACTATTTTATTTATAATAGGGATGTTGACTACTTTCAATTTTTGTTGATTTATTCATTAATTAAAATAAAAATGAATTTCAGAAAACTATTCATGGATGTTATCGGTCCTCGATCGATCGAGGTAGAACAAGATTCAGAATCGAATGAAAAATTACTAAAATGAAAGCTGTTTTTAATATAATTACAATATCATGTAATTTATATTAAAAATCTTTGTCTTTCTGTAACGATATTATCTATGAACAGGGTATGGTACTATCAAGTGACGTCACTTGTTGCGTCTTTGTGTTACAATTGTATCGTTGTGCGGCTAATATGAAAATGGTCGAAAGTGTCAACGAAAACAGGCCACTTCTAGATTATTTTTTATAGAAATCGAATGATTATTTAGCTAGTAAGTTCAATTTATTATGAATGGTAAAGTTATTTTTACAAAGATTTTCTTTAGTCTTGTTTATTGACAATAAGTTTGTGTATCTATTTGTAAATAAAAGCAGTGCTAATAGGTAAACTTCACATAGTGTTAATTTCAGTGAATTGAGATAAATAATGTACATGTAACTACGTATTAAACTCAGGCTTATTAACATAGATGTGTATTTATCGCCAAACCTATATATATTATTTGCTCAATTTCCACGTACTTATGTAATACCTACCTGTATCTACGAGTATATAGACTTTTGTACAAAACCGCTTGTACCGCTCTGTATACAGACATCAAACTGAACCTAGGTGAATGTGTTCACAAAGCACTAATATTCAACTTTATATCAATAATTTGTAAACTAGATGCCTAGTACGATCTACCATATTCGCAGAAATGTTATTTCTTATAGAACTTAAACCCACTACTGATTTACATTGTTCATAGACGTTTTAAATGCCTAATTTATTTCTTCAATTAATCAAAATAATGTTTGAATTCTTCGTTTCTCTGATTAACAGAAAATTATAACGTGTTAAGTTTATTTAACAATTATATACTACGACTTTACTATTGAATATACGGCCTCCATAAAGTATTACTTATTTGTTGTAAATAAAAAAATGATTTTTTTTAATTTGAAATTTTTGTATCCCCCAACCGATAGATCCCTCTATCGAGTGGGGTTTAATTAAGTTGTAAGTTTGACTGTTTGTATGTCTGTAGCATCAACTCAATAACGGATGAGATGATGCCACCCATTTTGGACGCGATTTTCTTTATATAACAGAGAATTTTGTCTAAAGTGTTTTATCCATGTCAGAACAATATGGTTGCGAAGTATTCAAAAGATCTGAAACTGAATTTTCGATGTTGTAAGGGTGTCTTTTAAAAATTTACAACGACTCTGACAGTCATACAAATTTTGGTACCTATTACCTTACCTACGTTAATAATTGCCCAAACATCATACATCTAGAACCTTGCTCTTCATCATCATCATCAGCAGCCTACTCTAGTCCACTGCTGGACATAGGCCTCTTCCAAGGCGCGCAATTGAGCCCGATCTTCGGCTCTTCTCATCCAGTCGCTGCCAGCCACCTTGCGCAGATCGTCGCATCATCTATCAGGGGGGCGTCCCACACTACGTTTGCCCAAACGCGGTCTCCACTCCAGAACTCGTCTACCCCAGCGGTTATCGGTTCTGCGACAGATGTGACCGGCCCACTGCCACTTCAGCTTGCTAATCTTATGAGCTATGTCGATAACTTTTGTTCCTTGATCTTAATGATAGTAAATTGGGGGTTTCTTAAATTTTTAATTTAGCGTTGTTATTGATTTCGGTAGGGTGCTTGTAAATATTATACTGAAAAATACAGCTAGCATAATTTATGAAATTATTATTTAATTGTCAATTTGTTTACTTTGTCTTATAAATACCTACTACTTAACATAACTGTAAATATAATTGTTAAGTACCAACCTATAGACAACTAAATAAGTAGTGCCATTTTCATAATAATTGTAAATGTTTCCAGTTTTATGTTGATTCTATTATATAGAGTTTAAATTTGAAATCGTGGGGCTATTATAAATTAAATATATAGTTTTATGTGTGTATAAATAAATACGTCAAATAAACTGTTGTAGCTCGATTTTCCGTGGTCATAAGAATCTGTGACAATTTTATATTTAATTAATAAAAAATTGTTTTTACAAATTAATTCGTTTTATTTTAAACTTTTCTTTTTCTGTTTACAAGATAAATTTTATTTCGCTATTTCATTACATTTATAGTTATTTAAATAACTGCTGTGATATTCTTGGACATATTAAATATTGAGCAATATTTAATTCATTAGAAAAGTTTTAGTACCTGCCATAGAAAACAAAAGAGTGGAATTACGATTACTCGTCCGATTACGATTACGATTCTCGATTAGATCATAATATTGTTTATATCGGTGTATTATAATTTTATGTAAGTGGTAGAAAATCTTATGTTATTTAGGAAGTGGACGTAGTGAACCTAAACGATTTATTATTTGATATGATAGCACAGTAAAATCATACTTAGTAATTCCTTATAAATGAGGATAAATTCAACGAGAAAAGAAACACGTGTAAAACTATTTTACGAACGTTTACCAAACGGAAGTCACTGTACTCACTTAACTCTTTAAATATTGACGAGCTGACAAATTAACTGTCATTTTGTCTGCTCTTGCCCCTCTTGTAACGAATTAGGTACGAGTTGAATGATTCATAAGTTAGCGAAGTTACACTAAATGAATCGGTCTATTATTATGAAGGTCTTGTAAGTTTAAAGTTAACGTTAAAATCAGCTATGTAATTATTATCTGATTTTAATTTAACGATACTTCGGCTGTAATTAGAAAAGCTAATTCTAGTCGTAATGCTAATTATTTTAACAAGGAAAGTTCACGACATTCAAAATATTAGACAGAGTATGATTATTTTAATTTTTAAAATCTAAGTTTAGAGGCTTTTAAAGAGTAGGTAAGTATATATAGAATTTAAATATGGCAAATTTCCAAACATTGATTTCAAATCACAAAGTCATTTCGATTAGATTTCAGTAAAGGTTACATACAATAGCTTTCACATCCATAATCCCCGAGAGGGTAGACAGAGGAACTACCTTATTCATAGGTAGTTCCCACTTTTCGCCGTAAGATTTGGTGGACAAACGTGATAGGTAGCAAACCTATCGCCGTCTACTAAGTGTAGAATTGTACCCATCCACTAAGATACTTAGTCGCCTCGTACGACACCCACGGGAAGAGTTAGAGTTGTGCTATTTTTATATCTTTATGTCCAGTACGACACGGCACCAGCTACCATTATTTAAATTCTGCTCTTTAAATTTAAACTGTAAATACAGTCGACCTAAAGTATGTCATCCAACGATTAAATCTCAGCCTTATGTGCGCGTAATATGGTTTATTTCAGTACACAAATTTTGACATTTTGGGTAGATGGTCGACTGTACCTTCTATTTTAAAATATTTATTTCGGTGAAATGATAATATGTCGAAACATGGTCGAAACGATGCACTTCGTTAATCGTTGCACACATAAGAGGGAGGGATTCTCCTAAATGATAATGTTCCAGAATCAATCCATAGTCAAAGGTACGGTCTAAAGTATACAATCTATCAAAATACTACAAAAGTCTATGGCGAATGCATTAAGGTTCATTTCAGATTGCATAAAGGCAAATGCCGACTAGCTAGAGGCCGACTGTACGCTGCAGTGGAGACTCTCACATTCGCTGCAAAGCTGCTGCGTATCCAGTTCACTGCACACGTTACTCCACGCTGCTCAAACAGAACTGTATTCAATGATTTACTGGTACGCTACACACGGCAACCTTCTGTCAAAAGGAAGTATGCCTTGAATCTCTGGACTGCGAATTTCTGTAACTTACGAGTATAGAGTGATTGAGTAGCTCAAAACATGTATTCCCTGACCAGGAAAATAAAAACCCTACCAAGAGGGCGCCATTGTTACTTTTTATGGAGTTCGCCATGAAAAAAATAGTTTATTTTAATTCCACCAAAATTAGGCTGAAACTGAAGCGATCTCAAACGTAATAAGACAAAGTACGAGTAAGCATTATTTTTGTACTACTGTAACTAAATATATTAACCAGAATATTTTTTACAAGATTCTTTCTATTAAACTTGGAACTATAGCGCTATGGTCGAGTAGGTGAGTAGGTAATTTCTGTATCTTTATATTTTGTGGTAAGTATCATTATAAGATCCGATACGTACAGTCACATACATTTCTGTATTTGATGTCTCACTCACATTTATCGATTATGACTTTTATGATGATATCAAACAATCTCGAACTCGAATAAAATAAACAGCCAATGTTTTATCAGTTTCAGAAAAAGTTGGGTTACAAGGTGTTTTGGAATGCAACCATGTAAAGACATCGTTCCTTACTTTTACCGTTTCTAAAGTTTACCGTTTACTTAGTACCTATACTGACGATAAACTAGTAAACTTCAAGAACCTTGCTTAACATTAGACAAAAAAGAGATTTATTAACAAAATAAACATACACAACAGATATTAAAGGAGTGAGTATACAAGAAAATTCCTCAGATACAATAATGGTGCTCCATCTTATTTATTTAGGCAGACGTTAAAGTGTGCCGCTTCACGGGAGACGTGTAAACTCGCGAAAGAGACCCGAATGAAATTAGAGTAAGAAATAGGCTTATTTCGGGGGCTTATTCCCCCTGATTACACCTCTGTCTACTGTTAACAACTCTCAAATAAAGTGACGTGAACGCAAACGGAATTCATAATTTTGTACGGCTAAAATGCTTTTAACGAAATTAGCTTCACTTTACATTTGGTTTTCGGTAATAATTTATGAATGAAATCAGTATAATTTAAGGGCTATAAACAGAAGTAGGTGGTAAAGTCTTATTTTTAATCCCACTGATATAAATAATGCATGGTGTTCTGTGAAAAATAGTCTAACACTATCTCATATAATGTCCATAGAAATCGGGCTAACAGCGCCATCTCAGAGAAGAGCCCTATATACTCTATACTAGCCCTATATACGAGCCCTATATACCTTATAGTTATAAGTATGTAACCTAACAGTTGGGAGTTTACCAATGTAATAAAAAGTTTATTAAACATTTTGAATGGTTTTCGCAATAAGGAACTACCTATTCTTAGAGATCAAGAATGTTCCAGTGGCGTTAACCGATTTGACTACGGGTAACATGTAAAGGTAAGTAAGTTCGTGGTAAGCACCACCCCTACCACAACCAAAAGCTCAACAAAGCTCTCTGGTTACTAAGTGAAGCAACTGCATAGTTAATTCTAATGTCACGCAGCTACGAAGTTGACAGTTGTGGTCGCTCATTGCACCCAAGGACCATTAAATGACCAAGGGGAGCTTATCGAGGACAGCTGTGTGATTTTCTTCTAATGAATAAACGAATGAAACATAAGATTACCGAAAGCAGTATGCATCAGGTTACTAAACAAATAATCAGGGGCAAAATTTGATACTTACGTATCTTAATTGAATATCCGAGGATATTTACTTTACAATATTTTCTACTTATAGTTTTATTTAAATCATTAATATAGTTGCTTAAATCTACGTAAATGTTAATGGTTACGTTTCCTATGTCAATAAGTTAGTAACTCCAGACAGGACCCACCTAAACTTTCAGGTGCCTATTCTATTATCAAAATTATATATAAAGTCGAGAGAGAAAATTCATTAGGCAATATTCTGAATAGGTCTACCTATTAGTAAACCGCTAATGAAAATACCTAAAAGCTACCAACTGTAAAAGGGAAACGCAAAGTTCTTCAAATATTACCTACTCCACGATACACTCTTGGAGGAAACAAGCCTAAGAAATTGAAGAATTAACTTGAAGCATCTACTTGAAACACCGACTTGAAACATCGACTTGAAGCACAGACTTGAAGTATTGATTTGAAACACCGATTTGAAGTATAAACTTGAAACATCGACTCGAAACATTGAATTAAAACGTCGATTTGAAACGTTGACATGAAGCGTCTACTTGAATCAAAACAAAACCCTTTTAGCCCGTTTTAAATGTACTCATACTATCTCCATCCTTCGACGTGGCGGGACGGAATTGTTTCAACATGAATACAGTAAAGTTTTTCGTCCGCTCGAAATTAGTTTCCAACTTGGCCTTCAATTTACACTTCAATAAAGCAAAAGTAAACTTTGAACACAAATTTTATTTGAAACCAAACCAATTTAAACTTGAGTAAAGATGCCACAAACCTGTTGATGACTTGGGATGCGGTCCTTTCAAACTTATAAAGACCTTAAAAGGCCAGTAGACGATGCTTAAAATGTTTTTGTATGTTGCATTTATTGTACTAGTAATTACACTTAAAAACATACTGTTAGTACCTACTTTTTAGCAGACTTTCCAGAATATTATGGCTAGTACCCGAAAATAGGAATCTTAATTTTTGTTCAGTTTTATTTATTTATTTAGATCATATTTAGGTACACTTTATTGTACAACTCTAATAAAAAACAATTAAAATGGAACATGGTAGAATGGATTAACTTATACCTATGTGGAATTTTGTTCATTTTTTAACCATCGAAGGAGCCCTCCTTCGATGTTTAAAATATAACACGCCCGTGTTATAAGTTTGACACGTTTGTCTGTCTGTTTGTTTGTGGCATTATAACTTGAGAACGGATGGTCCGATTTGGACCTGGTTTTTTTGTATTTAATAGAGAATTTTGTTGAGAGTGAACACTTTGAATCGTCTGAAAAAATTGACGAGTGGTTTCGAAGATCTTGGAGTATCTTTGATGTCAGATAGGATCTCTGGAACTGTAATAACTACATGGTTGGAATTTGAGCTCAAATGTTCAAGTTCATAGTGCGTTTCCGACATCTGAAATCTTGAGGATCTGATGATGACCAGGAAAAGTTAGTGAACTTCAATTTTACAGTATGAAACTGATAGAATTGCAAGATTATCAGCACGCCGAAACTAGAATAGTTAGATGGGGTCTTCTCGAACTAAAGTTGTAGGGAATCCTGAGACATTACAAGACAAAAAAATAATGGAAATGATGTGGAGCTAGGAATTTTAAGATAGCCATGGAGAGGGCGAAGGCCGAGCCCCGCGTAGGGCGAAGCCCGGAGCGTCCCCCCGCTTTCAGGAACCGCAGGTCTAACCTACTGAATGTTCTTAGCCATGTCAGATGAAAAATGGATCAGTGATTCTAAGATCTTGGAGTATCTTGCGATGTTGGAGTATAATGGGATTTCTGGAACGGTAACAGTTAGGTGGTTCGAATTTGAGCTGAAATGTTTATGACTATGGTGATCATCCCACATCTGGAATCTTGAGGACCTGATGATTACCAGGAAAAAGTAAGGGAATCTCTACAATGGTACGTCGGGGGTTACTTAAATTTTTAATTTAGAGTTATTTTATGGTACGAAGAGACCTACTTAAGGGTGCATGAGGCATGCGTCAAAATTCAGCTCCGCTGCCCTTACTCACCCCCTCTAGAAGTTAACGTAACAGTTTCCCATAGTTTCGCAGCTTGTCATTATTATCTACCTACACGTTGATTAAGCGTTCTTAAGTGATTCAAAATAGAAAACTGAACTATGAGTATCAAATTATCTATTTATGTTTGTAATTATGTACCTAGTAAAAGAATTAGTTAAATGAAACCTGCCTGTAGATTGAACAGCTAAATAAATATTAATTTTCTATTCAAACGTCGTAGGTGGCTTAAAATAGTAGTTTCTAGATTATTTAATAGGCATACCTAGATTTCCCTACCTAATTAGGCAATTAGGTACATTCTTCCCGATTTAATTCCGCTATAAACAAAATTATTTCTGTGTTTGATTAATAACTACAGCCTTAACTACCCTACCCTACCAACTTTAACTCTCCTCGGATCAAAGATTATTATTGTCTTGGACGAAAGAAAAAATAGTCTCCCGGCGTTTGTTCCTTCATGATCGAAGTCTTATTTTCAGATACTTCCAGCTTTTAAACGTCTAACATACTCACAGTCTCGTTCTCGGCTCAAAGTCCATAACAAATTTTGCGTTTTTCTTTGAAAAATGAAGTGCCTAAATCATTTTAAATAAATAAATGAAATTTTACTGCAATATCGACAGAACTTCAGAACAGAACAGAAACAAACAGATTTGAAAACTACTTTAATCCTGTCAGCTCTTTATTTTTCGTTGTGAAGTATATTTTTTTAAATTTTATTTTTAATACTGATCGGAAATTAGGTCCAACATTGAATTTACCGATCCAGACATTTTACATTCTTGTTTATACCAAAGTTACGTTGTAAAATAGAACTCGTCAAAGTTATAGTGCAGTTAATTTGGAACAAATTAAATGAACTCGACTGCAAAATATTCCTGGCACCTTGCATACATTCTAGCATACACCCAGAATATTGAAGTCTTAAAGGGCTTACTATGACTTGACTGAATGAGTCAGTCGACTGATTCAGTCAAGAAATAGCATTAATAGCACTCAGTGCAGTTAGTCTGCGATTTACATCATATACCTAAATAGAATCCTGCCTAAGTCGTAGACTAAATCGTTGCTTGAATTCAGTCAAGTGTAATAAGCCCAATATAACAGAAGTCTTTCTAATTAGTCGACTAAATCGTAGAGCAAATCGTTGACTAAATTCAGTAAATTAGTCCATTTGGAGATTTGGAGATACCACGAAAAAAAATCCGAGGTTCGACAGATCCCAGATCCACAGCCAAAATACCATTCCCGTTAAGCGTACCATTAGTGCCAAGTACCCACTTTAACATTAATAAACAGTAAATTACATTTACACGCAGTATGTGAAGATAACCCCTTAGCAGTTAGTTGGCACTTAACACGGCCCCGACTGGACGTTAATTCACATAAAAGGCCCGCTAGTTTACCTGCACTCGCTTTGAGTGTCACAATGAGCAAAAGCCAAGCCTTTGTCTGGAACTCTCAGGGCTTAAGTTTAAGCTCCGAAGCTTCCGAAAACAATCTTGACCTACCAGTGTTGATAGAGCCTCCATGACCACCTGACGGGCTCCGTCTTAACACTTTGCTTACTTATCTTCAAAATTAAGACTTAAGCGCTTATGTTCGTTTGGTTTGCGATTTATACCTAAAAAGTATTCCGGATTGGTGCCTACGGGAACGAGGTGAAAGTTTCAGCTTTGAAGAAAACTGTGTATTCCGAAATTGAGGAGATTCCGAAAGGAGAGTAGCAGCTATTTAAACATTAAAACATTTGACTGTGACTGTTCGGGCATTATAATTTACCTATAATTGGGTATACTACAATATCTGCCACATGCGGGCGGGCGTGCGAGTGGTGGGAGACTCTCGGTCGGCTGCATCTTGCCTCGACCTCACAAAATCTACGGCGAACAATTAATAATTCGGTTTATATGGTTTTTTTCAATATTTCTGGACAATTTCCTTCAATTTGTGTGCTATTTTGAACTATGTTTGTGTAATAAATTGGCTAGCCAAAATTTTGTGATTAGTGAGAAAACTGATGTGCACTGTTGGACACCACGTGGCCTAGCTCCTTTCCATTAGACGCAGCTCAAATCCAGTCAAGGTGAGTGGTTATACTCCTTATGGGTCTATTGTAATGTCTGGAAACGCCTAACAGAAGAACCAGACCAGCTCCATCCACTGTCTATCGAAGTCTATTAAATAGTGACTGTCTAACTGGTACTGTACCATATATGTGTTTTTATGTTATATAGAAATACAATAAAATCTGTAAACTTACTTACAGATAACCAATAATCCTTAAAAATTGATTTTGTTTAGGGGTACTTACTATTTTTTTCAGATTTTCATCGTTATAAAATTTTAAAAAATTTAAAATATATAGGCAGCAGCTTTTAAAACTGGCTCAAATATCTGTATGTCTGAAACGACTGGTTGTTGGGGTGTGGATGCATAAGCTTTTATAAAAGAAATTGGCCGTCGCCGGCGAGAGAGGGGCTGTGACCCCCGCTCCGGGTCGCTCTTGGTGCAGAGGTTAGCCGTGGTGATTCAACGCGGCAATGCTGCAAGCGTCAAGGGACCTTTGCAATATAGGTATTTTATTATTGTTTCAATATTTTAGTGCAAGTAGTTTCAAATTAAGCTATTAGTGTGTACAACTATCATACCAAATTACATGCAACCCAGTACGCCAAAGTTCAAAGTCAACCCAACTTACCGCTGGACTATTGAGTCTGCCCGCAATACATCAAAATAAGTATTTTTTTCTCTTCCGCGTTCATACCCCTACCACATCTCTTTGAATGAATATTTAAGAACTTTTTCAGGGGTCATTTAATGCGGTACGCCCGACGCATGAAAATCGCTTTTAAGTGGACCCTTTTAATATGTTAACTGCGGAGTTTTTTTCCATGTGTAAGGCTTTTTCACGACTGACTCCGTGTTTTAATTTAAAGGTGCTAAACGGCACCCATTTTATTCCGGTAGGTACCTACTTGAAATTCTGAAATTTAATTTAATTGTCGCGCGTCTGCTCTTTTTAATTCTTTTTTTCATTTAGGCAGGATTATATTGGATGTTTTTTATTTCACTCCATTAAAGCCTTTTAAAACGCATTGCTGGAGAGTTCTTATGGCTGTGAATACCTTTTTATAATTAACAATTGCAAGGAAGTCGCTTTTTTAATTTAATTATTTAACAGACTCAGAGTATGACCATGAAATCGGAAAAACTATAGTAATTTCTAAATTGTATGTTATAAACTCGTATATAATTTTAATTATTATATATAAATTAATTTTAATTTTTTATTGTAATTCTGGAATCTGAGTGTTGGATTGACACATAGCTTGTAAATTTGTCAATGTGTGTATATACGTAATCTCCACGACACAGACAACGCCTAGTGTGGAGGTTATGGTTTGGTGTGAAATGTTAATTAATATGTGGTAAACGAATAAATAAAAAATGTAAATATATAGTGGCAAAGTGTTTTTATTTATATATACAATTAACTCGTATATTAGTTTAGATAGCAGGAACTTGAATTATATTGTAACTGTAAGTAACTTGGTACATAACCATTACATTTTATGTTCATGTCATCTTAACTTTTCGTCAGGAAATTACCACCTTTGTAAATGACCACTTTTCATATTTTACGTTGTCGAAGTAAAAATCCGTTTTTTTCGCAACAATCAAAGATGACAACTCTACCTTATGATGCGTCACAATTTATCTTCAGCTATTTATCACTGTAGTAATGCCATTGGGAAATTCAAGTCTTATCTGTAATTGAGACTTGAGACTAGGCCGGGAGCTGGGATGTGAAAATCAGGGAATCTGATAAACGACCGAGTCGAGGCCGGGTGTACCGAACACTTGTTTGATTTTGGAGCTCCGGTCGGCGGAGCTATTGAACGCGGCTTAGCTTTCTACATCGTTCACTTCCCGCCGGCAGTTAGGTTCAGTAAAACAAACTTGTTTAGACTGGGTATTCTTTTGAAAAACAGCGCTGCATATTTGGTACCCGAATATGTCAGCATCTGCTGACTTTCCCCCCTTTTGCTAAATACATAGAAATATACATAGAGTATCTGCAACGATATTATCTTTTCCACTGATATGCTGAATATTTGTAGAAAATTGTGAATTATACGGAAGTTTTCTTTGTTGCCTTGGAGATGCTTTATCGTTTTTTTTTGCTGGAATGAAAATGTTAGTGCTTTGTGATCTGTTTGTTCTCTATTTGTTGTTATCTGTTGTTTTCTATTTGTGCAATGAAGTGTATTTTACTTTACTTTACTTTTTTTAGAATGTTCGTTGAAGAATATAATATATTATTGAAACTAAAATATAGGTAATTAATATAGAAAAAACGGTTAAAGGCGTGTCGGTATGAAGTTACCATTCGTTCGACTAATCCTACCAATGACTCGGATTATTTACCGATCGACTACGGGAAGCGAACTAACAAAACTACATAATAAATAGGCAACTAAAGTTCATAAACAGATCCAAATTTACAAAACACTTGCACACTAAAAATTCCATATGTTACTAAACAGTGTGATGTACAAATAATTGTGAACATTTGAGAAAATACAAAAGTCGCTAAACATGTATTGTTCAAAAGTCGCTGAACACTCATTGTTCAGAAGTCACTGAATATTTTCTAACTACATAGTTACTAGACCCAGTTATCAGTATTACGATTCGGTGGCAAATAGTGGGTAATAGGGCTGCCATTGATTTTTTAATTAAAGGAGTGCTTTGTTTTATAAAAAAATACCTACAATTAATGACAAAGTACGTTAAATCTAACAAGAGATGTCAAAAATGACAAGAAGTGTCAAAAATGACAAGACATGTCAAAAATAACTTTAAAAGAGAAAAATTATAAAAAATGGCAATAAATGTACATATCGTATTTTTGACTAAAGTGTCGCTTATCCCTTTTTGTATTTCCATCCGGCCTTAAAGAATAACACCACCCCAACTCTTCCGGTGGGTGTCGTACGAGGCGACTAAGGGCCTTGTATAGGACTACGGTAAGCTCGCCATCTATCACCTTTGACCACCAAATCTTACGACGAAGAGTAGGAACTACCTGTGATTGAAGGTGGTTCCTCTGCCTACCTCCTCGGGGTATATGGACGTGATAGTTATGCAATCGATCGATATGTTGTTTTAAAATTTCAAAAGTAGCTGTACTCAAACATGAATGAAACAAATAATGAAACTAATAAATCTTCTGAATTCAAAAAATCTAATTCCACGGGAAAATATTTTTAAAATCATGCTCATTGTTACAATCTGTTATGAAAACTCTTTAGAATCGAGCATCATTTAAAAACCTCGTTCGTTACCTACTCGTATGTACTCATAGGTATTTACAAGGAGTTTCTCCCGCGCTTTTGTCGCGTCCACGCCAGCTTTTTTTATTGTCTTGCAAATAGTTTTACAGTAGTGCTTTTCAAGTAAGAATGGTGTTTTTATTCGAAGAACGTCTACAAAATGTGATTAATGTGTGTGACAGTAAAATAAAGTCAAATAAGACGCTGCAACTCGATCTGTACTTGGTTGGTTTTTGAAGAGCCATACTGCGTCCGGGACGCCATCTTCTTTGGTTCGAATGCTGCTCAGAAGCATGGAAGATTCTCCTAAATAGCATTGAAATGTGTCACACCAGCATTTTAATGAACAATTGTAGAGTTGTTTACATCAGACATGGCTGTATGAGCTCAGTTCCCTTTGCCTTAAAAAAACAACAAACAAGGTATTTACATTTAGTTCAGCGACTTTGGGATTTTTAGGTGATCAATAATTTATGTCCCAATTTATGTTTAGCAATTTGAGGAATGGTAGTAGACAGCGAGTTTTGGAATTCTATGATGTAAATATTATTATAATTTTGTACATAACTCTGTTTATCAACTTTTAAGAGTTAACGTGCTTAGCAATTTTTGTAATGTTATTATGCTTAGCGAGTTTCGTTGTCGCCTGTACCTAGGTATAACCTATAATAATAATTTGATATTTTAGTATATATTCAATCAAAAAGAAAAAAAACAATTTTAATTATAAGTAGGTATAGTAGGCGACAACCTCGGAATGCGGTTGCTAAGGAGTTGCTAGGCAAATTAAGGGCACGGCATACGGACCGCTGGCGGATAATCTGGTTACCGTCCGTCGTGTCAAAAAAACGTAAACAAAGAAGCAGTAATCTCAAACAGAGGTGATGTTGATATAAAGTAAAATGGTAGTCATGTGTTAGCGCATGCTTAGCGACTTATTTAAAAATCATTCAACATGCTAAATATTTGACAGGTGACACGACATTCTTAATTTTGCCGCATTATTAAAACTACTAAAACGTCGTTTTACGTTTAGGTCCTTTTGCTTCTTTTATAGTGTAAGTTATTGAAGACAATTGTTGATTTTATTATCATTAGACTGATCATGTTTCAATATTGAGAAATACGTATAAAAGTAACGTATTAATTACTTAAATAGCCAGACATTGATGATGAGGTGTTTACGAAAAAATATGTCATTTTTAGCGACCTTAATTGAAATTTTTGCACATCATATTTATAACGTGCCCTATTTTTTTATTTTTTCAAATCTTAGTTTAGAAGCTTTGGTACACGACAATCTGGTACACGTTAGGGTCACTAAGAAAAGGGAAGGGAAACTCAAGTATTATTAGAGTTAGCCCTCACTTTGAGAGCCAACTTAGCAAACAACAGTAAGTGTTTCATATTATCAGATAAGGGTTGACTCCAAATAATATTGAGCCTCCCATTTTGGAGTCTATTGAGGCCAAATTTCTTCCTCTCAGTGCCCTATAAAACACCTAAAACATGCTCCTGTCTAATGCTAAAAAATGAAGTATAGAATCTAATCTTGACGTTCGCTTTGATATGGAACATGCATGGTACGTAAACAAAGGTTTATTGGGGAACTATGCGACAGTGTTCAGTTCCGAAAAATCTATGGACATAATCTAGATTTTGTTTATTTTAATGACAGATTATGACTAAAAAACGCCTAGTTTTATGTGGTTCTAAGCACGGGGATGGGAATTGTATCTAATATTCAATATCGGTAGATTACAATTTTAAGGCACTAGGATCTTAGGGAACGTTCTCGTTTCTTCTATTCTATGTTCTATTTGATAGAATCTATGAAGTAGATCAATTTGAATAGGCTTTCTATGCGATAAAATGCCCGTTGGAATGGAAGTTCAACTTTAGCACTTTTTCTATTTTATTCAGAATCAAGCGGCCAATAGAGCTCTGTAAACTGCAGTAACAGCGTAGATATAGACATAGAATAGACATTGTTAACGCTATATTTTCTTTCTATCATAGATCTATGCTATAGATCATAGAATATATATTTATTGATATTATACCCAACGTATTTGTCACATCACTAGAAATCCGCATTCCGGGGATATCGCGTTCTATTACTATTCTTTCAAACTACTTCAATAATCATTATTATCCTGCATTAGGGAACGATTGCCTGTCCACTGGATCAATAAACCATCCTGTCATTAATTCAGGTAACATACAAATATCATCAAAATGTCATTAATCGTTTTCAAAGGGTTCCAAACATGAAGGAACGAACGCTATGGATATGAGAGCAACACAACAACATTCATTACCAAACCATTAGGGCTGGTTTACACCATTTTAAGTGGCAAAGACAGTAGGACAGTGGCAAGGACAGTTCAAACTAAATTCTACTGTCCACGGTCCATTCTAGTGTCCTACTGTCCACTGTCCTTGCCACTTGAAAAGGTATAAACCAGCCCTTAGGGGGGACACATTTTTCTTTCATTCAAGGTTTCAAATAATAATCGATCGAAGATATACTCGAATTTGAAAATGTAATTTTGGAACGGCACAGACCACGTATTTCGTATAATATTTATTATTACAGAAATATTACATGTAAGTATCACTGATTGTGATATTGTGATATACATACTCGTATATATGGACGAAAGTTTGAACTGAAATAACTGAAATGGAAACGTCAAATTGGACCTCGCATTGTTGTTGACGGAGTTTTGACGAGCTGTCATGGCGTGTGTTGAACGCTTCATAATAGCTTGTATTTTCTGTTATTTAGTTATTTCATGGTCGTAGAAAAAGTATTGTATGATTGTATGCAATTGCACGTAATTAGCCGTGTTTTCTTTCTGTTTTCGTGTTTTCTATTGTGATACTCACTACACTCGTCTTACAAACTAACAGTTAAGTTACAATGTAATTACGTAACAGTTGCAGAATCTACTATCACATCACTTTTATACAACATGCTCTACAAGTTACCGAATTACCCGATAAAAACCTAGTAAATCTTAATTATAAGTAATGAAAATGATATCAAAGTTCCTTCGTAATAGAAATATTCGGATAATAGCCGCCATTACCGTAGCATAGAATATTGGTAGGGTATCCAACAACGTTCTTATAATGGACTTGGGAGATAACAGATAATAACTGACATTGTGGTTCTACGACAATGGTACGGGTATACTATGGTAGAGTCGACCACGAGCTATAGTATATCATCTATCAAAAATCTTCGATTAAATCTCAACCTTACTTGTCTGTGCAATATAATTCATTTCAGATTCTCAATTTTTGCCGATTAGGGTAGGTTGACCTGTGGTCGACTGTATGTGTGCTGGAATTCCATCGAAAGGGAAAGGAGGAAATCTATTTTTTTTTGTTTTATTAATAACTTACGAGTATAAGAGTACAAAGGATAAAAAAAAAATATAGGTAGGTAGGTATTTACTTTACTAGTTGTAACAATGTATAATATTAGTATATATATGGAGATGGGCAGGACACGTGTGTAGAATGCAGGACGATAGGTGGCCCCGAAGACTGCTCGAGTGGCGACCCCGAGTGGGGCGCAGAAGTGTTGGTAGGCAGCCCGCGAGGTGGACCGACGACATTGTAAAGACGGCGGGGAGGATGTGGATGCGAACGGCTAGAGATCGAGGAGAATGGCGTGCATATGGAGAGGCCTATACCCAACGATGGGTTACGTTAGGCTGAAAAGAAGAAGAAGATAATATTAGCACAGTATAAAATCTTATGTGTAATTATTATTACTATGTATTCGTAATTTTGGATTTTTTAATATTGAACTAAATTATTGACTGTAAAATTTTGTTAAATTCGAAATGTATTTACCTAATTTAAGTAAGTAAGTAAGTAATACGTTTATTTCACACACAGCAATGACCGAAACAGTTATTTATAATTATGATAAAATAATTATGTAGTCAAAGGTAAACATATTGAAATCATGTCTGATGGTCTGCTGTTGTTGTGAAAAGGGCCTATGTATTTACCTATGTATTTTTGATTGTCATCATTATCTGCCTATTAATGTCCCCACTGTTGGGGCGCAGGCCTCCCCTTAACTAAGGGGGTACGGGGCCATGATCCACCGAGAGCGGGCCCAGTGCTGATTGGTGGATTTCACACACCTTCGGAAACTTTTCATTTCCTCAGACATACAGGTTTCCTTACGATGTTTTCGTTCACCGTTAGAGTAGTCGGTAAATGTACCTAAGTCTTCGAAAAAATCCGAAAAACTCATTGGTACATGGCATGGTTTCGAGTTCGGACCTCCCGCATGGGAGTCCGGCGTCCTAGCCACTAGGCCACCAACGCTCTATTTTTGAAAATTGTATTTTAGGTATAATTCGTATACTTATTTAATTGAATTTAATGTGACTAGCTCTTGTTAAACTTTTTATGGACTTTATTGTCTGGAAATTAAAAGTGTAATTTAATTTTTTACACCACTTTTAGTACATACTTAAATCCAAGACTACAACAACATTCCACTCCTCAACCAAGACCATCTAACCGTAGCGCGTAGTAAAATTTAAAAAAAATCTTAGATTTCCTCGGTACACAGAAACGATGCGCGGTAATGTCTGCGGAGGCCACCAGATGGTCTCTTGTTTCCGAGAGTCATTACCCATACAACCTTTTGTCTTACTACTATAATGAACTCTATTCACCACCACCAAAGCTCATTGTACCGTGAAATGGCAGTAATCAGCGGTCAACGACTGTATTATTGAGCTGAAACGTGTTCCAGTGCCAGCTGAATTACCTTCTCGAATATTTTCAAACAAACTGTTCTAGAAAGAGATAATTTAGATTGGTTTTAAAAAGTTTATTAACAAACACTATAGAAAGAAATACTGTGGAAATGTATCCAATTAATAAGTTCGTTTGCATTCTAAATAAATCACATGATTGCAAAATATACATTCGTGCATTAAATTAGAATGTTGAACACGTGGATTATTTTCCTTTTTATACGAGTATATATTTTTCTTACGTTTCTTTTTTTTCTATGCCTCATTATGATGTACAATTTTGAAAATGTCTCATCTATACCCCTGTCTGGTCCCTCCTACAATATTATCTATCAAATGTTTCTTTATTTTTACATTGCTTGTTTATGTTTAACTAATGTAGAGACACCGATAATGGACAAACATCCAGTCATGGACAGAAAAAAGAATTCTGACAAATAAGAGCAGGAATTGTTTTTCCAATGTGTCAATGTGTAATTGGTGCCTAAAACAAGTAGGTACCTATACCTACTTGTTTCATTAAATTTAGATTCAATCGAAACTAAGTTTCAAAAGTACCTATCCAACTATTAATTAAATAATTGCCAACTTTTCTCGGTTTCTGTAGATAAATAACATATTCTCCCCACAGGATATTCAAACTTATTTGTACCCAATGTCAACATAGTCTAAGTAATTACTTAGTACTTACTATAAGGTTTACTTAAGTCGAGTATAGAGTATCTTAAATTCGAGTGCCGGTAGGGGCATTAAATTTGCATAATTAATAATCTCTGACTAAAACAGAGCATCGCCAAGTCTTTATTGGCCAGATGTTTAAGAAGCCAGTAACAAGAGATATGTTCAGAATTCATAGTGGAAAACGCATTGTTCCTACGGTAGGGTTAGGCATTTTTCCTAAAGTTGCTCTTTATTGATATCTGGTTTTAGTAAATTTTGCCAGTTTGGGCGAACGGCCTTTATGAAAGTTCCAATTTATAGTTTCACTACCGAATATGATGTTCACTATCCTTTCACCTCAGAATATTGCGTTTTTCCTGCCATTCCGTTTAATGGCGGAATAAATTCCAGCGCTTTTAGTCAGAAATATAGCATTTTCCCGAGTAATTATATCTTAGTATAACTGTAAAATCGGATTTTAGCAGAGGGCTAATATTTTAAACAAAACACGTACTTTTCCCCAGTATATATAGCGTCATTTGGTTTAGGTATTATCAAAAACTAGTGATGTGCAAGATTCGATAGTGAATTAGGGTTGCGTTCTCTGTATCTATATTTTCATCCAACGCAAGTATTTGATATTTATTTAAGTATTTTCAGTACTTACCCAACGCAATACAGTAGGTATTTGCACCTACATTCAGGGATTTTTCAAAAAGAGCGCGGCTACGTTCTCTGAGCCGGACAAAAACATTCTAATACAATGTCATTACAAATGAGTGCGATGCAAAGTCATTCTGCCCGCCTCGCAGCCCGTGCTCTCTGAAATCTGTATCTTATACATTTTAGGCGCTAGCCCCTTGTAACAGACAGACAGACGAACGGAGTATTATAGCGACAGCAATATTGTCCCCTTCCCCTTCGGGGTACGGATCCCTAAAAAGATAGTGCAAGGCCGTATTTTCAGATTGAGGCGCCATAGTAAAAGCTCCCAGGACGCTAGAGTGATGTTCAGAAAACCATTTGCCACGTTCGCCCTCTAAATGGGTCCCCACTAGCCGGATATCACCCGAAATTGGTCTAATCTTTAGTTACGGCCTCTCTTAGGAATTTACTTTTCAAGCCTCGTAAAAATCGCTTCGAGAAACTAAAAGTTTAGTTTCCAAGCCATGGAGACAAAGTAGGGATAGAGTGTTGTTTATTCTGAAGTGGTTCTGGATATCTTTAAATATTTACTTATTTTCTGTGTCTTTGTATTTTGATCTATTACCTACCTAACATACTACCTAACTCTAAATTGAAAATTTAAATAACCCCCGACTTACCATTGTGGAGATCCCAATACAATACAATACAATACAAATATACTTTATTGCACACCCGGGACAAAAACAAAACATACAACATAAAGAGAGACAACATCCCCTCACTTTTTTCTGAACATCACCAGGTCCTTGAGGTTCCAGATGCTGGGAAGGGCTCCATGGTCCAAAACATTTAAGCTGAAACTCGAACCATCAAGCCATTACCGTTCCAGAGATCCCGTCTGATAAAAAAGATACTCCAAGATCTCGGTAACCACTGATCCAATTTTTATCAGACTTGGCTAAGAACATTCTCGACCAAAATTCTCTGTTAAATGAAAAGAACCGGGTCCAAATCGAATCATCCCTTGTCAAGTTATGAGGCCACAGACAAACAGACAAACGTGTCAAACTTATAACACGCCCTCCCTCGATTGGTCGGAGGTTAAAAATAACCACAAAGAACTTACAACTTTTTAAAAGGAGCTAATTATTTTGTCATATTCGTAGAGGTGGCAGCGTTAACACTTCAGTTTATTTTTAAACTCAAAGTAAGTACTCACTTAATTGGTACAACATTCTTCAATTAAGTTTTCTACGCGAAACATTATCAAAAAGAAAATCAATCAACCAACTGGCAGTTTTTAAATTACTTAGCATGACTAAAAGTATTTAGTAGACTTACATATATCTTTAGCACAACAACAACTTAAGTTACTTAGGAATTGACAGAACTTTTTCTTGAGGTCTATAAGCTACTTATTAAAAAAAATATTATAAAATATAAAAACCGATTCTACTAAAGTCTGCTATTCTGTGTCATTTTGTTCGTCGCCAACATCAGTAGATTAGGTTTCTATTTTTATTCAAAGCTTTATCACGTATTTTTATTTAATACTGTCAAAATCCTAACAGGTGAAATGAAATCTCCGTTCAGTGGAAAACATATCAAGCTGTAAGTAGCATGTGGAACCCTGTAGTAATAAGTTTTTTGTATTCTTGACTTTCATAAATGAATGTGTCAAACTACCAAATATCGTCGCTTTTCTGACAAAGGGGCGTCACTGAATTTTGCAAAAAATAAAAACGTAACAAGTCACATATACGCTGATGTGACTTGTATACGTTGTTATTTTTTGCAAAATTCGGTTACGCCCCTTTGTCAGAAAAGCGACGATATAAACTAAGTACCCAGTACATGTACATCGCGGATACAAAAAACCCTGTTATTATCATGGCAACGCTTTTTATTCAGTTCATTATGTAATAATGTCATCCTTATTAGTAACTGTTGGTAGAGGCAGGCTGGAGGGAGGCTGGAGGCAGGTTGGTGGCAGGTTGGAGGCAGGCTGTAGGCAGGCTGTAGGCAGGCTGGAAGCAGGCTGGAGGCAGACTGGAGGCAGGCTGGAGGCAGGCTGGAGGTAGGCTGGAGGCAGGCTGGAGGCAGGCTGGAAGCAGGCTGGAGGCAGGCCGAGGTATCCTATTTAACATTATTTATATTTATTTAAATATACAGATTTAGATGTATTCACTCATACTCTTCCTTAATTCAAACAATACCAAGCCTAAAGCAATACATTCCAAGAAAATCTGCCCACTAGTTACCAAGAAATTTCGAGACATATTCATATTAACTCGTAAACGAAAAAAATTCAGAACCTCTACTTTTTTAATCATCCATTAACAAGAGACTTGCTCAAAAAGAAACGTTGGATTTGTATCTTCACACACACCTTAAAAAATTGAACCCTAAAAAGAAAAGCTATTCCCTCATCGATGTGTACATGTTTTCTCGCAAACTCAGTATAAGTAGACACAATAAGGAGCCTGTTATGTCCCACGTCTTCGTTCAATGCGTCCCCGGAGACAAACATCTCCAAGATTGCTGTCATACGCCAATAGTGTGTACAAGAATTCACAAACTTACTTAACCTTGTCTGGACAACGGTATTGGAATAGTTACTGAAGAAAAACATTTTAACCTTCAGAGAAAATATATTTTTTTCGCCTCCAACCAAACATTATTTAATAATATTTGATAGATCTCGCCTAGAACTACATTTTTTATTAGGGAGCAAACACCCTAAGTCGTGTGGAACAGAAGTTTTATTTAGTCGCTGGGGAAACAAAATAAATAGAATCAGAGCAATTAGTTTGAAGACATTTTTTGTCTCTAGCTCCTATCCTACACGACTTAGGATGTTTCTTCCATAATGAAAGATATAGTCCTTGGTGAGATCTATCAAATGAGCCATGTTTGGTTGGAGGCGAAGCCGTGGGTCCTAAAACGGCCAATCTCTTTTATATGTAAATATAAGTACAGTAACGAGACCCCTCTCATATGGAATGATGAGCAATCGTTCGGTTTTGGTAGTTTTCCGGAGGCCAGAGTCAACGGACATAATTAATAAAAAAACATAAGAACAATCGAATATCTAAATACTTTTTGGAATAGTTAGCGAGGAGACCGAGTACCTTTCTTATGGATAGATAAATAGACACTTTTTTGCACACAAACATACATACAATACATAGAGTAGTGTATGTTTCTGCATGGTTTGTAGATTACCTATATGGTATTAAAAGGACTTTACTAGACCATACCATCATCGTTATCATCAACATCATTCCTTACAATTGAGGGCACGGGATATGATCCACCGTGCGAATAATGTCACATGCCTTCGGGAAATTTATTTTTTACCTCAGACATACAGATTTTCAAAATGCATGTACTTATGTTAGTTTTTGAAAAAATAATTAAACGAGACTTTATATTTTACTATGTTAAAATTGTTTTAAATGTATTTAAAAGGACTGAAAGTATAGAAAATCATCACACGTCTCGACGTTTTACTAAATAAATGAAAAAATGTACTGTCTAGACTTTATTTACAGATAAAAAGTGAAAGTACTTATTTAAAGAACTGATAAAATGAGAGTGAAATAGAAATGTGAGATTTAAAGTAACTTATCTGCTTAAGTCTGATACTCTACCTACAGTATGTAGCAAAAGTAGTATCTTGTCCGCAAGGGATTTCAAAGGGTTGGTCAAGGTCGGTAACTTAATAAGTTTTAATTTATTCTAATAAACATGGTCCAGAGGTGGGATCGATCCAGCGAGGTTTGCGCTGCATTCTTGAGCCCTTGAATGGCTCAAAGCGACAACTGTAGCTACACGCTTATCTGTATTAAAAGAGAAACTCATTAAACTAGCATTCCCGGCGCGAGACAACAAACGGGCCAGACCTTTGACTAAAAACACCATTAACAAAAAGAGTATTTTGACGAAAAACTGTTTAACCATACGCATACAACTCGTCCACCACTAGGACTGGACCGATAAAAAAGATCTGCGCGTTAATGCTGCCGGCATGTTTGTGCGAGTGCGCTTCTGCTGGAAGGGTTATGGAACTACTGTTCTGTTGTGGCACCGTATCGGCGGCGTGTCAATACCCCACGCCGCGGCCGCTACGAACTTTCCCTTCTGGTACATTATTTTGGGCTTCGTTTGACGTAAGTTTGAGTCAAGTCACTCTACGAAATCCTGGAAACACAAACACAACCTTCAGCCAGGCAATGATTAAACGCGTGCAGCTTTCAGAAACTCTAAACTTTTGAAATTCCAAAGTATTCCTAAGTTTAAAGTGGCAGTAGGCAAGTCTGTAGCAAGGCACATGGGGAATGATTACCATATTCAACGCATTTCCTCCGCGCCGGAGCGGAGGTAGGCTTCGAAGGAAATTATTTGTCATATTAACGTCACTCCACCGGAGTTTCGACGTCGAGATCTTAATATATTAAATTATTCCCAAAGGTTTCGTACTAGATTCGATACCGATACATTGAGTAGAATAATATGTTGAGAATAACCACTTGAAAGTTTTACACAAATATTGAATGTTGATAATTAATCATATTTAAGGTTCTAATGTATAACATTATTGTTATATTAGCGACAGTAAAACCACAAGATTGAACTAATAGTAACATTATTTTATTAAAATACTTCACGAATACGATATTAAATAATTGTATGAAACTGAGTCAAATTAACGTCTTAGGTATAATGGTTTCTTGAAAATAATAATACTGATAGTCCAGACGTTAATTTGTTCAATTTACTATGTAACTAGACACGTGTTTCCCAGAGGTTATTGCCAACAAGAAAAGCATAAGTCAAGTTTTTTTTTTTCACTTTAATTAAACCACAGTCGCCGCACCAAACAAAAACCGCGAAGCCAACAAATCAATTTCGCGTCAGGAAATTACTTTGTAAAGTTGAAAAGGGTTGCGATACGGAACCAAATTGAAATTCTTTTGTACGGCTCGCCTTTACATGTCCGAAATGTTACCTGACTCTTTGAATCATAGCAGTACAACATTTTTCAATCAAATTTCAGAATAGTTGCTGGCTTCTGCAGGAAAATAGGTAGGTAAAACAGTGTAGTTATGGTCGGTAATTCAAGGGTAATTCTTACTTCATATTTTACGTAACTAGGGTTTTAACGATAACTTAATGGAAAAATGCTCTTTTCGACACATACTTAGTGCCAATCAATGCGGCACCTTTGACCATTTACAACCAACCACTTCTGCCTATATTTGGTGTGTGACTTGTGGTCCCACCTACATTGTCCCACCATTACTCGTCGTAACCTCTATGTTTTGCCCTTTTTTCGAAACCTTCAAATTATAAAATAAATGAGCACCTCATTCGCATTAATTGTCATTATAATCATTTTAATACAGCATTAAAGATAATTTCCAGCGGTAAGAAAAAGCAAAAAGTTCTGAAGCTCCGAAGTTCATTAACAAAATAAGCAATCTGACTAAAAGCATGAGCCCATCGAGGTAAAAAGCAATTACGAAGTTATAGAGTGTTCTTGACGATTATTTACGTATTATAAGACTTGGGAACCCCCGGCTAGCCGTTAAGCCTGGGAATTCGCCCACTAAATGTGTACGGGTTCTTAAGAGACAATATTGTTCGGTTCTCCTTAAACTTAAGTGGGCTTTGAATCGAAGAATTTTACATACAAAGAGTAATTTTAGAATACAATAGGAATATGATTAAATATTTTTTTTAAATATATAATTAAAAACTGCATAGTACCTTAGTATTCTATTGTTATTTATTATTATTGCTAGTAATTTCCGGCACCTCATGTGCCGGAAATTACTAGCAATAATAATAAATAGCAATCCATCTTAGTCCTCAAGGTTAGCAGCGCATCAAAAACCCTCTAATATTAATACAGTGAGGTGAGATGACTATTCTTACCATCGGGTGGTCCGTTTGCTCGTCTGCTCTCCTTATTTAATAATAAAAAA
The DNA here is from genome assembly GCA_947369225.1 of Hofmannophila pseudospretella. Lineage (NCBI taxonomy): Eukaryota > Metazoa > Arthropoda > Insecta > Lepidoptera > Oecophoridae > Hofmannophila > Hofmannophila pseudospretella. Next base: position 6,408,950 of record OX376330.1, on the reverse strand, counting down.
ATATATAATAAAACTGATTTTGTGTAGCTAGATTATCTTCAAATTAAAAGTGCAATAAGTTGTATTGTACCACCTCTTTAGATACCATTTATCTTTACTCTGGACAATTTTCCTTACAGAAAACCACTTTTTCTTTTATTATCGTATGTCCACTCGTAGGCTTCTGAGTTGGCCTAAAGACTGCTATTGAAAACAGCCGGAACCGAAAGTATGTAAAATAGTGTCACACATCATCTTGATTCTGACCGCACCTTTTTTGTTTATTGTTCAAAATAATAACAAAACATGTAAAATACATAGAACACGCCAAACAAAAATCCTTTTCGGATTTAACCGGAGAGAGTTCGGACTACAGTAAGATGACATAAGGCCACTGGCTCAGCACCCGGCCCGTGCGACGCTTATGGAACGTGAGTAAGCGTTACACCCCGCACGCCCCAATGCCGATCCAATCGACGCACACCTTAAACTTATGCAAGAGGTAAATTAAATACCGAATAAAGCACGTTGCTTAACTTACACAACCATTTTCAAACGGCTACGAAACCATGAAGAAAAGTAATGTGAAGCTACTACATACTCCACATTAAAAAGCCACAAACAGCTCATTTAAATATCATGCACCATATCAATTAATTACTTACCATTAGTTTGTACTGAGTTGTAATAAAAGAGAACCGTCTTGGCGCAATATAGCCAGGTCAATAATTGGGAAATATTGTCCGGTCCATCTTTACGAGGGCCCTCGCAGCGGGAGTGGACAACGGGTATTAGGCTATATTGAGCGTTATACGTGTTGCGCGGATATTGCAAAATTCCTGGGGTGGAGTTCTCGTGTTAAATATTTTTGGATATATTTTTAGCTTTATAAATTGATTATGTTGGTAAAATTAATTTACGTTCGGCTGGGATTATATGGGAACCTAGGTATTTAGAATTAAAAATAATAACTTGGAAATTCTTATATGTACTCGTATATGTATAGAATCTAAATTCCTTTTGATTAACTTGTTCCAAATTCCTTTTAGGTATAGTATATAGTTACTAGTATATAGTTACTAATGTAATGTTATAAATTGTCATATGCTTGCACGGAAAGTGCGACGGAGTCCCGACTTCCAAGATACAGGTTTCGACCTAGTTTATCCTATTATTGTGCCTTATAATAAGTAAAAAATTATTCGGAGAATTTTTAAAATTCTTTTTTGGAACAATTTTTCTTTTCAAATTACTCCTTACTTACATATTTCTCTACATCTTTACATTACAACGCTTTTCTACCTAAGTACATAGTAGTGCTCTCACAACCCACCAGAAATCTTTTGTTAACCAATTCATGCATAAATTTAAACGCATATTAATTACCTAGCTTGTCTCTTGTTTGGTTAGTGAATTACCTCCTTCCTTTGAATTTAAATAAACCCTAGATAAGTTACGCACCTCGCGTATTGTAAACAATTTGAATTATATGAGTAATTTTAAGCAAAGGACGCGCAAATTTGCTTACTCGTTGCATATTAAGCTCCATCATCACTTAGACTAAAAGCTCCCACTCGGCAAATACCACTCGAGCTTTGTGCGTGACAATATGCGTACAGCCAATTTGGTGTCACGAGCAACACTTTACTTTTAATGTAGATTTACTGTAGGTATTCTGAAAAAAATAAACCTGGCTTTTAATTAATAGTTTACACCAGGGGTTCCCAAAGTTTGTGCCGCGGGGCGCCGCCGTGGAGAGTATTCAGGGGCGCCGCGAGGCACTCCTGTTTTCTCTAAAAACAAAAGTTACTCATATGCAAAATGGAAAGACACTTAATTATTAAATAAGCAAGTCAACAGTTCATAGGAGAGTAATCAAACATCTTTTTCTGTTATATATTTTCCATTTTTCTGTCAATTTTAATATATATGTGAGCCTCGTATTGGTAAGGTTTAACTAAAAGATGTTTTCATATCATTAGGGCGCCGGGACAAAATTGTAAACATGTAAGTGCGCCGCGAACTGAAAAAGTTTGGGAACCCACTATGCTGTAAAATGTTAAAATATGTGCTCATGACGAAACATTATGTACATTTAAAGCAAATTCCTGTCCAACGGAAGCAGAACGTATTTTGAGAGAAAATGTTACTACTTGCTCGTACGATTTTGTTTTTAGTAAGGTCTCGGAACATACAATAATTAAAACTTTTAAATCTATAAATTTAAAAAAAACCGAAGACCTATGGGGCCTTTCAGTAAAAATACTTAACCCTGTTATTGAAATTTTGGCGCCTTATCTGGCTTATATTTTTAATAATTGCGTAGAGGAAGGTGTTTACCCAGACTTGATGAAATGCGGCAAAATAATACCATTATTTAAAAGTGGTAATCAAACTAATCCGAGTAATTTCAGACCTATTTCTATCCTACCATCTCTAAGTAAAATATTTGAAAGAATTATTCTGAGTCAATTACTAGTTTTCTTTAATTCAAATAATTTATTTCATAATAATCAATTTGGATTTACAAAGGGACGCTCTACAACGGATGCAGCTGCTGAGTTTATAACGAAGATTTTTTCTGCCTGGGAGGAGTCACACGATGCTATCGGAGTATTCTGTGACTTGTCCAAGGCATTCGACTGTGTCGATCACGCGATTTTATTACGTAAACTTAGTCATTACGGTGTAAGGAGCAAAGCTCTTAAACTCATGCATTCGTATCTGAGTGATAGAATCCAAAAAGTTGATGTTAGCGGAACTAAGTCTGATGGGTTGAGGTTGAGAATGGGAGTTCCTCAAGGCTCTATTTTGGGGCCATTCCTTTTTCTCGTTTACATAAACGATCTTCCATTTTTGGCCGATAAACTGTCTAATATAGTTTTGTTTGCAGATGATACGTCTTTAATATTTAAGCTTAATAGGAAACTTCCCAATCTACAGCGCATTAACGAGGCACTCTTGATTATACATAAATGGTTTGGAGTTAATAACCTAATGCTAAACGCTAACAAAACAAAATGCATTAAATTTTCTCTGTGCCATAATTCTAATTTAACAGGATCTATAACTGTTGATGGTAAAAATTTAACTTTAAGTAACGACACTAAGTTCTTGGGTCTCACACTGGATCCTAAACTTCAATGGGGACCCCATATTTCAAATATTGCCTCTAGACTCAGCTCAGCAGCTTATGCTGTTAAAAAAATCCGACAAATCACTGACGTTGACACTGCCAGACTGGTCTACTTCAGTTACTTTCACAGTGTTATGTCGTATGGGATTCTACTCTGGGGTAACGCTGCTAATGTGCAAAGCATTTTTATTTTGCAGAAACGAGCTGTAAGGGGTATATATCGAATGGGATCTAGGGAGTCCTTAAGAGAACTTTTTAAACGGATAAATATTTTAACGTTGCCATGCCAATATATTTTAGCCAACATATTATATGCTCGAAAAAATTTGGCCGATTTAAAAAAACACTGTGATGTACATAGCTACAATACAAGAAATAGTAACAAAATTATATTACCCACTACACGACTTACTAAAGTGTCAAAGTCCTTTCTTGTTAATTGTGTAAGATTTTACAATTTAGTACCTGACAAAATAAAAGGGCTGAGTGACAAAAAATTTAAAAATGCTGTTAAAAAATCTTTGTCTCGTAAAGCATTCTACACTGTGCCAGACTTTATGACTGACAGAGATGCATGGCAAGACAGTTGATTATTTATTTGTTTTGTAGTTAGTGCCAATGGCACAATATAATATTAATTTTTTTTTTATTAATTATTTAATTAATAATAATACAGTTTTTTTCTTCTTCTCCTTTTTTTGAGAAAAATGTATTTTATAATTATTATTTGTGATTTATTATGTTCTTGATGTATATTATTGTTTATTATAAGTTCTGAAAAATTGACGAACAAAAGTGTACAAGCTGTACCAATTTGTAGAATAAACTATTTCATTTCATTTCATTTCAATACCTAGAACATTTTAATAAATTAACAAAAATATGACTAAAGTAGAACTTGACTAAATAAAAACAAAATCAAATGTAAATCAGAACGTGACCTACACACTCTTAATAAGATTTTCTGGAATTTGACTTTCTGAAATCGGTGGTTGATAGCCACAAATTGCAGGCGTAATTAAAAACATTCCTTTATTATTTGCATGAAATTGAGCCTATTCTGAATATCCAATAATGTCGACAGCACTTTTTATGAAAAAAAAAAGTTATTGGAAACTCAATCGGACATAAATCGAAAAGCAATCAAAAGCTATGGAATACCGGGAAATTGGTCTTTACATACGAGTAAATAGTAACTATTAAAATAAAGACAGTCGAACATAGCTTCTATACCTATAAAACAACAAAGATTAATTAGTTTTGTACCTATACGAGTATACATATGCTGGTTGGTTGACTGGAAGAGATCGCTCAAAGCGAATTGTACTTCATTATTTCCATTACCCTGCTAGATGGAGCGACGATCTGCGCAAGGTGGCTGGCAGCGACTGGATGAGAAGAGCCGAAGATCGGGCTCAATGGCGCGCCCTGGGAGAGGTCAATGTCCAGCAGTGGACTAGAGTAGGCTGCTGCTGATGATGATGATTTCCATTACTACTTATTGTTTGTTTTATTCTATTTGTGCAATAAATTTTAAAAAAAATACAAAAATATTTATTAAGCCAAACAATATTCAAAACTGTATTTTACTTTTACTTTTATCCACCAAATTATACATTATAAAACTGTATAATACAATAACTTACGCTAAAATTATAAGTACAAAAAGCTTATACGAGTACAGCTTTACGTTTAGATACGTTAAGGTATTTTTAGATTTTTATTACGGCTCACGTTTTAATTACCTAGGTAAAATTCGCACGTTTTGTCTACGGTCGGAATGTCAGGTTAATACTTATAGGGACTTGTTTTCATAATTTGTTTTCATGCTTGGTCACCTAATTAAAGACTTGGTTCCATTATTTATTTTCGTACTTAATTCGCGTGCTTCGCCGTCCTAAAGAGCATAGTCAGCTACCATCAGAAAAGATTGTTGTCAAACATGATTCTACTATTAATGTCCCCACTGTTGGGGCACAGGCCTCCCTTTGACCAAGGGGGTACGGGCCATGATCCACCGACCGGGCCCAGTGCTGATTGGTGGATTTCGCACACCTTCGGAAACTTTTCATTTGCTCAAACGTGCAGGTTTCTTCACGATATTTTCCTTCACCGTTAGAGCAGTCGGTAAATGTACGTAAGCCTTCGACAAAATCCGAAAAACTCATTGGTACATGGCATGGAGATGATAGATGTATCTTCTTAACAAATGTTTCTATTCACTGCAGGAGTTTTTTGATGATAAAACCAATACTTAACTACTTAACTATAAAATCAATTATGTATAACTTATAATGACATTTAATTCAATTTATCTCGATAGCATTTATTACTATTATAATATATTATATTCTCTTATTTAATATTGCGGTGCCCTACTCAGGGTTTCATGTATGACCAGATAATATACATTTTTAAGACCAATTGTAATACATGAAAGCCAATAAATGGTATGAGTATGAGTATGGTACTCCCGCATGTGAGTCCGGCGTCCTAGCCACTAGGCCACCGACTCTCTTTCTATTCTACTTATAAGTATCTAAAAAAATATTGGTTTTGATGGATTTTATAAGACGTCTTTACACGTCTACGCGCAAACGCAATCAACATTTTATTTTGTTTCTAAACAACTTTTGTGACGACAATCGTAAAGCGTCTCATTTCACACTCAAGGCGACATACGAACGTATGACAATAAAATTCTCAAATCTCACACTTTATATTAACAGTGTCATCGGGACGCTGTTAAATTCGAGTTTCGCGTGCCGTGCCTTGTTTTATTACGTAATTAAATCACAAACTCATTTAAATTTCCCTTTTTATGTTGTTTGAAAAAATAACACGAGATAGGATTATTTTTCCAAATTAAGTACGATTTGACGTGAATACGTCTGTAAATTCTGTTCCTGTGCCATGTATGAAAACTTAAACATGAACCTTTTAAAATGCAGTATAAGTAGAATACGGCTATCATTGCATTGGCCATAAAATTCTATTTTTTAAATTATCTTTTCATAAACACTGCATGCATTTGACAATTTTTCTTTATATTCGGTAAAATAATTCAACACAACACTTAATATATTTTGTTGTGGTTGTTCCTATAGTAGGAAATCACAATTGGAATTTTTAGAACCAGTCTAGTAGCCTAGTAGCCCTTTATACTATTTCCTACATGTGACTGCTACTTGTATTCGTTCTACTACGTACTAGCTACTTAGTAAACAGTGCAAAGATGTACTCGTACATACAGCTGGAAATAGTTTAAGTCTTTAATGCAATGTTATCTAGACGGGAACCGCTGGATTCCTGCTAACAAGCTTCCGAATCGAATATAGAGGAAGTTTGGGCGAGTCAGCCAAACTCAGAAATGGGGAACTGTGCCCAACCTGAACCTGTCCACTTAACGTACTGTTCAATAGAGGTTAGGCTAAATTGAAATAACAGATATTTAGATATCGTTATTTTAATTTTGTTGTTAGTTAAGTTGTAACTTACAACTAGATTTTATGTACATAAGTCAAATTTAGAAAAGTTTGAAAAATTTTGCCGCATGTGAGATTCGAACCCGCGACTAATCTTTCCGGGGCCTGCACTATTCCAACTGAGCTATCGCGGTCCGATGACTCACGACGAAATTTTTCATTGCAACGACTTTACATAGCGACTTTACTACGATAGCTGTACGAGTGACGATATATTATTTATTAGTATTATATTTCGATTAAATCTCAACCTTATACCTGCGCATTATGATACATATCAGATTTTCAAATTTTGACGTGTTGGGTAGGTTGACCTATGATCAACTGTACCTATATTATACAGTATAGTAAGCATTATTTGAATAGAATACACAGAAGGTACAGTGGAAGACATATCTAGTATACTCTGTTTACAATAGGTTTTTGTCAATATTCCTTGAGATTCGCATAAATATGTCAAATATAATATGTAGCTAGTGTTGTGACACCGTCAGTACCTACCTAATATTTAGAAAGATTCAGTATCGATAACAGATATACTTTGGCTATTTTAATCTAAAAATACCTTGCTACTTATATTTTATTTCCACGCTCTGGTTGTTTTTGCCAAGTCTACTCCGAAGAGGAAATACGAATCTTAAGTACCTAGCTATAAACAAGGTTGTAAGACTAGTGCTTCTCGAAAGCTGGTCAGTTCAGTATTGTGCAAGGGCTCTTCAGACGGTGGCCAGACGCTGGGGCTCTTGTGCAAGGAAAAATGTACATGCAAATGCAGTTTATTTTCTACTTTTGAACATTTCTATGCTCTAACTAAGGACTGAGTGCGCCAGTATTGTCATATTTGATGCACGACTGGCTTTAGAAGCTGTGTGGTAAAATGAACGTTTTGAAATAGCATTTTGTATATGAGTTGTTGTAGGTACTTTATGTGTGGATTATTTTAGTAGGTAACATAAAGTTCTTAGAAACATAAGGACCTGGTTATGGAATCAGTAGAGGATTTTTTAAGTTTTTTTTTTGGCTTTTTTCTCTCTTTCTTTCAAATTTTGTCAGTTTTTTATTTACCCACGGTCTGTTACATGTTCATTTGCACTGGTCACAGAAGAGATCTGTCCTCCGAGATACAAGAACTTCCTAGAACGAGGTCGCTTTTATTATAACTAAGTTGTTGCTCACTAATTTTATTTAGTATAATATAACATATGCTTCAGTTCCTGTATGGACTGTAAACTTATTCTTATTCATACATTAATTAAAGCTAAGCAATGGAACAACCTGCCGGCGGCGTCTGTGTGTTCCCGAAATATACAACCTTGGGATCTTCATATCATTTGCTAGGTCCACAAATATTCAATAGTTAATTGGTAAGTGTCATATGTAGTAGTACTTTGTGTACTAACAGTAATCATAACTATAATGTAGGTAGGTTGCTTAATGTTATAACAGAGGGTAATTCTATGTCAATAAAGCCAGTTGGTTTTAACACGTCTACTAGTGTGTTTCATTTGACCTCCTATAACTAACACATGGTGTTAGGTGTGGCCCAGTGGCGTTATCGGTTGTGTTCAGTGTTCTCAAGTAAGTTTGCAACATGGGAAACTAAAAACCACCTCAAGAACAAAAAAATCTTTGTAGCATACTTAGGGTCTGGGTCTACCCCCCCCCCCTTCCCCCCTTCTCTTAGTTACATCATTAAATACAACGACTGGGTATTGCCCGTCAATGCTTAATTAAACTTGTACCCACGAACTCGCCGCTACAGTCCCAATTACTTTTTCTACTTCCTTAATCGAGTTTGCCTTATCCTACCTGAAGACAGTCGCTAAGTTTGTTGCGGCTCCCCTAACATAACTTTCCTCTGAGCTTGCTAAACAAGGCTTTCCTTTTACTGCGCTTCACTCTGATGGAAGTTAAACTTAAATTAGTTCTATTGTGTCATCGACGAGCTACAATAAGTTGTTAAGTAAAACATGAACATTTGTATCATATTCAAATAATACCTACATTTAATATAATATACATAATAGGGTACATATAGGGTCATACAAATTAAGAAATGACAAATTGATGGTCAAATGTGAAAACAGAATTGAAATGCGTTGAAAAATAAAATAGCTACAGGGAATCAGAAATTAGACGGAAGAAAGAGAAGGTATACAGGTATACATACAAGCAGGTCCTTGGGTACATATTAAGATTGTTTTGCTAGAAAGGGACACAGCATCTCCCCACTACTAACTTTAACCATTAATATAGCTGATCTTAGTTGAGATATCGATAAACGGATTTCAGATCCATTTTCAGTGTGTCCATATAAGTTAATTGATGCAATTAAAAAAAAATAGTCATGTACCCTATTATAGGTAGGTCTTCATTATTATAGGTAGGTCTTCATTTTAAATTTAAATACATGAATTAAAGTTATAGTAGGTAAGGAGTTACTTTAACATGCTGCTGGATTTAATACTTAATCCTTATTATATAAATCATAAGGTATTTCTGGAACATGGGCGATGGATGGTCGATTTTTGTTTATTTTTTATCGGCAGTGGATGGAAATCGAAATGGCCCCGCCATATCTTCATCTTACTATGGGTTTTAACTCGTATGATATAAAGAGATCTTAACGATTAATTTATCTACTGTTATTTAACTATAACTTGTAGAAGTAATTACTTGCAACTAATTATATCCGAAGCAACAGGTTTTCAAATATTCCAAATATTTATCAACCTGTATCGATAAACCGGTACCTACTTAATACACCGGGAAGGATGAATGTAATATAAAGCTGAAAAGTTTGTACAAATTGAAATGGACGGACAAATCGAATATAAATAAGCAACGCGGGGATTGCGAAATGGGTTTTTCCAGATCTCATAGCTTTTACAAATTTATGAATATCGCCTTTCATACTTTTTTTCTTCTTTAGAAGGTGACCCCGAGGCTCCCGCCGGCCTTTATGTTCGATCGAGCGCACACAATGTCTGTAATGGCCACCATTACGGACATCAATTTGTTCAACCGTGACGCTACACTTGTCCCACTACTTTCTTCCTTTTACATGCTCTGTTTAGCACGTCTAACAATTTTCCTCCTTTGTAGACAATAGGCTTTACCCACTACTTTACAACAGGTGAGTAAAGTGACTCGTGTCTTCAAAATTTCACTTTCCGTCAGTAATTTTCTGTGATGTCTTCTTGTTGCATATGAGCTTCTTGAGCCATAGTAGGATGTGAGTACATTATGTTGCGGTTAAACCATGAACATGCATTTGTATTACCTGTTTATTTAAAAAAAACTGTTACCTGTTTATTTTAAACTTATTCTTATTCTTATTTATTTATATTTGATTACACTGGTAAACAAAATCGCACTTTTTTTCCATAAATTTTTCTGTTCTATGAAGTTTTTCAACTGTTTTTTTACTAATTTGATGTTGCTGATTTCGAATCTACCCTCACATTTTATCTGGCAGCTCTAGTTTTTGAGATACAGCTATTATACCCCGTAGAAATTCACTTCTTAGTCAACAAATTATTACGAACGGTGTAGTAATTAACCAGATTCAATAAATCTATGGTGATGTCGTATTATCAAGAATAACTTGTGTAGACAAACCTAACAGTTTTTGTTTTATTTGTGGCGAGTATATGTTTGAAGAATGTCGCTTGAATGTGTTGGACTTTGTAAAACACATGGACTACTTTGGGAAGCCAATAGAACCAAAGATCAAGCCCTGGGTTCCAAATTTGGTATGTAGAAGCTGCGTTTATTGGCAAATAAGAAAAGACCTGCTTTTAAGCATAAAACTCCAATGATTTAGCATGAACCATCAAACCATTATGATGACTGTTATTGTTGCGAAAATTACCGGAATAAATCGTAAAAATCGTTCAAAGTGGAATTATCCCATCTTAAAATCTGCTATTAGACCTGTTATGAGTTCTAGTGATAAGTTAGTACCACAGCCATGTATTTGATCCATGAACATTGTGGAGTCAAAATATACGCTTTAGACTTCTAAAATTAATTTTACTTTCTAAACTTTTACTAACTTTTTTTTATAAATGTTCATTAATGAATCTATGATAACATTTAATTTGGTCTTCTTCACATTGTTGATTGATAACTTAATAAAGTAGTTTATTTAACTCCTACTTATATTCACTTGTATTAAATTCCTCTTACATACTCTTCTCATCAGCCACAGCGCTGAGCCATGACAGATTTGTTTTATACGAGTATATATATATCTAGTTTATTTTGTTAATAACTTTAAATGTATATCTTTTTTTAAATAAAATATTTTCATTATTTTTCACTTGTGAAAGCCAAGATCAACCAAAAATCACACTTTAACGGTAACATAATACAAAGTATAAAGTAAAATAGACCAGCTGCTTTAGGGGGTGAAAGTGCTCATTAAAAGGAACAGCTTTTGTTCAACGACTTGGGAACTTTGTGAAAATAACTCAACTTCAAGGCGCTGGGTTTGATCTCCAAAACTTATCTAAGGACTTCTTTTCACTTAACGTTAATTGGACTTTAAATATGAAATATTTTCCATAAAACTGTATGCTGCATAATATTATATCAGTTATCTCATGGGGGAAAGGATTTTTGTAGGAGGGGTCCCGGAAAAATTGGCTACTAATAAGTAACCTGTGATCACGTGCTCGAAAAGTATGGACTATTAAGGAAGGACACGTTTTTCCCGGCCCTCCCCTTCCCACTCTCTGACTACGGCCCTGTTCTGAAACCAATACATACCTATTCTACGGAGAAATGCGATTCATCATTACTCTTAGGTACCTACTTATCTTGCTCTGTCAGAGATAGCGAATTCATCGAATCACACGAGCGTATACCGAACTCCTTACGACGCAAAACTTCTTGCTGTTCGGATAGGCTTCCAAGACTGTGAATCACAATCACAATTCAGCGACCAAATGTGGGCTTGTGTTTACCAGCCCGCAGGTAAACTTCGTCTGCAGTTAAAAAGGAATTCGGGCGAATTTTATCGCTCGTTAGAGACCTTAAACGGTAAGAGCGTCCGGACCCGAGAACAACGGGAAACGGGTCCTGCTGACCCTACTCCTTACGTTTTATACTTCCTTAGGAAATCAATGCGTAATTCTTAACCTCAAACTCATTTTATTATTTACAGGCCTGATGTAAAATTGTTAGGGTTATGCTAAATTTTGCAAAAAAATAAGAAATAATAATTTTACGGACGTACGTTCGTTGAGGCAATTATCAATGTTATAGGTACGATATATAATATGTTGAGAAGCTCGTAGCCTAGTTGCGAGCACGGTCCGAAAGTGACCGTGCTGGTTAAGCGATGTTGGCGCTGTCGGTACCAGGATGGGTGACCGCTTGTGGCATATTTCATCTGAGCTCCTCCGTGCCTCGGAGAGCACGTTAAGCAGTCGGTCCCGGTTGTTGTCGTTCGACAGCAGTCGTTAAGCCATGTCAGACGCCTACGGGGCAGCCTGAACAACTCTGACAAATAGCATCAAGCAAGCAAGCAATGTTTCAGTCGAAAAAAGTGAAGTCGATTCTTAGCTTAAGTAGCTTAGCTTTTCTGCTCTTGGTATAGTTTTACGTCATAGTTTTGTTGTATTGAAGTGTAGGTGGAAGTGTTAAAGTGTAGGTAGACGAAAGCTTTCATCTAGAATTAAACTATCAAAAGGTGATTTCATTCGAATTCCTTGGCATACTATGATGAATAATGAAAATTACTCGCAGCAATAGCTTAATAGCTCGAGTGACGAGAGGAACTTTTGCTAAACTGACGTTAATTTTGATTCCTAATAGAAACATTGGTAGGCCTGACTCAGACGAGGTTGCTAAATCTAAAGTTAAAATGAAACACGCTCACTCACTCACTACAATTGTAAAAGCGAGAGTAACGTTTCCTTTAGCGTTGAGTATATTTAGTGAGTGACACTCCTGAATTCACTAATTTCTTTTTTAAATCTCAGAGTCTTAAGAATTATTTGCCGTCGTCAACAGATAATTTATTTAAGGTATTAACGCAAAATCTTGTAACCGTCCGCGTACAGAGGCTTCTGGCAACGAACCTACTTAATAAACTTTGCTAACCTCATTAAGGAAAGATGAAGTTATTTTTGGACGAAAACATCCCATGGATAAAAGTTTGGAAAAACCAAAAGAAGGTGGAAAAACATCTAGCTATACTCTGTCGCGATAAGATTTTGTTATGATTCCTTGACATTCATATGACTCTGTCAAACAAATAAGTTACAGTGACAAAGATTAAGGGTATATAGCGGCAGCCATTAAAATCCAATTAAGTCAAATAATGATAAATACTAGAACATACAATTCAACTGGAAAATAACAATCATTAACTTCAAATTTAAACTATTTTTTTTTATATATAATTATTTGTTTGGGATTATCACATTAAAATAATTATAATTCGATGCAAAGGATCTATCATATTTAGTTTATAATCAAGATAGTTACATACTTACTAAAGTAACTGGAATGAGTTCTCTATAGAAACAAAGTGGCCCCTTTCGAAACCCTGTTTTAAAAAAAAGAGAGTTAGCGAGACATACTGGAGTAGGGCATCCCGTCTCTTTTCCTTGTGTTACCAGCATTAATAGGAAATTTAGGAATGTTTTATTATGGTCACAGTACTAAAAAAATGCTCTACTCCGTATGTCTCGCTTACTCTTTTTTTTAATAGCGTTTCGACGGGGGCCACTTTCTTTCCATGAAGATGCTTTTCCAGTTTACTACATAGTATATAGTATTGCAACTTCCTTGTTTATAATATATATTTCATCTAACCCTTTCAGCTAAGTTACGATTCGTGGCGTAATAAATACAAAAAGAAACGTTTTGTTTAAATCAATCTACAATTCTAACAACCAAGATAGAGGATAAAGAAATAAGTTATTTTTATGTGCGCAATTTTTAAAGCCTTTAAGAGTTTTGATTTTAGATCAGACTAAATTATGATGTAGGTAGAATGAAATATAACGACACAGGAGATTTTTCTTATAATCTACTTGAAATGGCACGAACCATGGATGGTAATAAACTGCTAGCAGAGGGAAGCTATAGCTATAAATTTTCACTAAAATTAAATATTGTACTTACCTACTCACAAAACAATTTTTGATGATGATATTATTTTTTGCTTCATATAATAGAATCCGAGTCACCTGTTAAAGCTGAAAAAATACTCAAGAAGTCAGAATAAAACCTTCAGATTTTGCTTTATATTTTATCCTACGTAACTTCGTTTTTGGCCAAAAATGATCTTCCAAAAAAAAAACACTTTTCCACTTCGGGTGGGAATAACTGGCGGGATAAGTGGAACAGCCGCTATTTTCGACACCTTTTACTTTTTACTTGAACGGCATTTTATTAAGACGAAACCTTTTCATAAAAATATCAGAGTTACGTCGATAATAATTTCATTACAACTAGCAACACTACGCTAGCTATCACGTGCCCAGTAACGAGAATTTGATTGCTCTCCAGCGCTCTACTGCGTTATAATCGAGCTGGCATTGTATATGAATAAAACTCTTACGTCCAAGATACGTGTAGGTATTATTGGTATAAAAAGTATCTAGCTATCTTGTTTACTGGGTGTAACAAAATACCTCTTTAAAGGCAAAAGGTATAGGTCCAATACCCTTATCTGAACAACTTTGATTTTCGCAAAAACTAATTCGATGGAGAATCAAAAATATTTCTTATACTCATAGATTTAAGTATACAATTTTCGAATTTTTTTTACGTAAGTTGTGGTTAAAACACACTACTTTCTGCTTTACATGGGGGTTTTTATATACCTTTTCAGGAAGAAATAACAAACATTACTTACAGAAAAAGAGTCAAAGCAAATCACTAAGCAGCAATTTTTCCCTGTCACTCTGCCACTGATTATACAAGCGCTCAAATTCAACAGAAAAGTATGCAACTAGAGTAGAAACTGTCTAATAATAACTAAAACTCATTTAATTTGTATGTTAATCAACTGCTGAACAACGCAACTAATCTACTTGAAACTTGTCACTCGCTCGAACAAGTACCTACAGGATTAGCAGAGAGTACTTTATATCCCTGTGACCCGGACACACTTGACGGAAACTCGAAAGTCCGTGGTCACGTTTAAAGGCGGAACGGCAATTCAGACAGGGCCGGCTTTGGATGAAAAAGTCTGGCATCGGCACTGGGTAAAAGAAGGTGCCCAGAATTTAACTCCAAAAACTAGGTTGCAATATTTTAAGTTAGATGACAAAATAAAATTACAGAGTGTAACAAAAATTCTCATGTAATCTCAGAATCACTTTTCATGTGAATAGTCTGAATTATTTTGCAAATTTCCAAAAGTCGTAGAACAAAAGTTGTCCAGTTATTATTACTGGATGGACAACGCAGCTTCGGCTTACAATGAGGTTTTTGTTACACTCTCTATATTGTTGTCTTCATAATTAGCCAAATTCTTATATCTAGGCATTAGGTAGGTAGGTACGAGTACCTATATCAGATAAGGGAGTCGTCGGTATATGTGGGGGTAACAATAGATGACGGCTGCATGTAATTGACAATCAACCTCAGATATTATTATAATCACAGAAATCGGACAACTACTCATATGTTCTCTATTTGTATGGTCTATATTAATTTGAATTCGTGTAGTAATAATGTTAAAAACATTACCAAATATTCACTGAATTTTGTAATCTCAAACAACACAATACCATACAAAATTGATGCTCGTGTCAGGCGACAAATTGGAGATTTATTAAATGATACTCAACATGGTTTCAGAGCTGCAAGATCTACAACTACAAACCATATAAATTTGGTTGACTATGTGGTAATAGAAATGGATGATAAGAGACAAGTAGATGCTGCTTTTTATGATTTAAAAAGGCATTTGATCTCGTTGACAATGATATCTTACTATCAAAGCTGGCTTCATTTAGTTTCACTCCAAAATTGCTCAAATTCTTCGTTAGCTACCTTCACAATTATTAATAATTTCACTATTTCAAACTATACATGGGAGTAAAGGATCCAACAGATTGCGCGATACTACGACAAGATATGACAACGGTGGCAGAATGGAGTGAAACGAACCGACTGCATTTTAACGAGAATAAATGCAAAACAATTACATTTTCACGGTCAGCAACACTTATTCAAAAGGCCTCTCATCTAGAAGACATACCACTAGAGCGCGACATCTTTTGGCAAAGATATTAGGGCAACGTGAGAAGTAGACTAGAGTATAGTGCGGTAGTGTAGGATCCTCATGAAGCTAAATACGCGGTGTTGATAGAGAAAATACAGAAAAAATTTGCTCGACATGTCTATAAACATTGTATAGTTTATATCCTTACCTTTACCTTTGTCAGTGGTATGGTAGGAATAGACACGTTGGAGCTGCGTAGAAAGTTGCTGCTTATAGAGCACTGCTACTCCACTTTAAGCAACAAGGTAGATAATCCTACTGTAATGGAGCGAATGGGCCTGTATGTCCCTGAGCATGCCCTGAGCAACACCTACGCGGCGCCCGCGCCCGCCGTGCGCACCTGCCACGCCGCCAACGCTTCCACAGCTAGGGCTATTAGACTGCTTAACCAAATGATAATGGAAACGGGCTGATATATTTGCTAATAAAATGCATGAAATTCGTAATTATGCTATATTATATTTAAATGCAGGATTGTAAATCTCATTTGTTACTTTTATATTAAGTTTCTAACAAGTACTTTGGCTTGTCTGTAAATTTACATGTAAAATTAATAAAAATTTCAATTTCAATTGTACGAGTACATGCTTACTAATTACGCATATATAGATGACTTCCTTATCTAAATTTAGCTAATATGTCATTCATTATACGAGGAGAGGGCGATACTTCTCATCATGATTATTATAATTCTGTGATTATAATAATCATGATGGGAATTCAGCCTGTTCAAATTTATACCTAAATCATTCAATACCCATTCCAGAAATGGTGAACATTAACCCTTCGACTATGGTGTCAATATAAATGTTCGTTCCAAGTTGATAAAACGCCAAGGCTGGGCCGATTTGTAAATATTTCACGATAAGTCTATACCCTAATCACGTCACAGGCGACACATCGTCTAACAAAACCGCAAGTGGGAAGTGAAGCGTGAGCAAGCACTTGGAAGCTATTAGCGAGCCGCCAAACCACCGGCCTTAGGGCTCGTTCAAGAAACAGCGAGGCGACAAGCGGGGAATAAACCCAAAAACATGTAGTTCTGCAATGTCAATAAAGTAAAGAAATTTAATTTATAAGTAATAACCTTAAAATATAATATAAACATATTATATGTGTCAAAATCCTTAATCTAATAAACAGCCCCGAGTCGCACCCGGCGGGAAGGTGCCCATCACGCTGGCAGCGTTTCCACGCTGAATAGCCAGCGAGATGCGCTGCACCAGGTACGACTCGGCGCGGGGGTCACCTGAGCGCTCTCTCAGTCGTCGGCCCAAACCTCGGACAAAATCCTTGGCCTCCGTGCACCATACGCCCGTGGTCTCCACAGCGAGTGGAACGAAAATATAGGCCGTTTCGAGCCCCGCGTACTTGACATGTTTTAGTTTGGCCGCCCACTTGGCAGCCGACCCTGCTGTCCGGACGGTGCGGCCTAGATGGGAAGCCGCGAACGTGCTTGGCGTGGCGTCGTGGCACGTGGCGTCCCACAGCAGGGATCTGCCTTTCTCCCAAGGCACCAAGGCATAAAGTAAAGTAATGTCACTGTGATACTTAATTACTCCGCTAACTCAGCGACCCGAAGTGGATCTTGACCTCCACAACCAAGAGACGTCATTTCTCCCTGTTCTGCGCAATCTTCTGCCAGTTGCTGACTTGGAGTTCGCGCAGGTCCTTCTCCCTCGCGTCTATCACTGTCATATCGTCACGTTTTAAATATAGGTTTCTGAAATTTTGGGACGGAACCGCTGAGCCCTCCCTTTCCGGTATAAGACCCTGTCACAAAACAATCTTCTCGTGTGCGGAATGCATCAGTAATATCTCTGATGTTGCTCATGTTTGAACGATATAGATAAGCAACGATAGAGCTACTTACAATCAAACAGCCATCTTATGATTAAGATTAGGATTATCTAATGTATATCTATGTCAAATTTCTTCGATCAAAAAGCTCGACCTTACGGCGTATTTCAAGTTCGCAAATTTGAAATTTGACGTATTGGGTAGGTTTCCTGTAGCTAAATCCTATTCAAACTGTCAAACAAGTCTGCGTATTCGTTTGTTTAAGAATTTTTAATTTAAATCATAGAAAACTAATAATACCGTTGATGATGTATCAATTTCAATAAGTATTTACATCAATCATAAAATAAATGTATTGCGACAGGTTTCCACAGGGCATGTAAAAAAATCGCGCCGCTTATCACACAACACGCTGTTCCTTGAACTAGCTCTTAGCCGGCGCTTGGCCGTAAAATCAATTAGTTTTAGACTAATCACCCGAAAGGGAGGGTCACTGCCATCACAGGTCATTGGATGAATAATTTGCCAAAGGGTCGCTTTGACCCGTCCGGTTGCGGGTTTTGCATGCATGATTATTATTGCGGTGAAATACGATTATGGTATAGTTTTCGGATTTTGCTCTGTTTATTGTGCTCGAGTGATGCGTGGGTAGGGCTTCTGTTTACTGCGGACGTGGGTTTATTATTCTAATGTCTTAGTTGAAATATCAAAACAAGTTATCGAAACCGCATTTTACCTATCATCACCATCATTATTGGGTGCCATCTTCAAAGTAAAGATTTTGACTATATATTTTACCTATGAACAAATTTTAAACACATTCTCATTTTCTCTTAAAAATTCAAAGCGAAGGTTTCCAGACTCTCATTTATATTATCTGTGGCCAATCTCAACGTTCTATACAACAATATGGAAGGGAATCTAAGAAATAATAGTATATTTTACATAAGTACTGTAAATATTAAAGTAATTTACCAATGAATTATATTATTATTTTAAATTGTCTTTCCCGCATATTCCAATCATCTCCATATTTTATTTACTTATAAAAAAATCAGTCTCAAATAATCCAAATACAAAACTCCCTCCACTAAACCGTAAGTTAATCGAGTAACAAACAGGAGTGCTGTCGATACAGACGGGAGGGCTGAGCCCTCAGAGGATCGGAGGGCCCTCGACGCTGGCGTGTGGCTAAAACACTCGACAACTCGCGCTCCTTTCCCAAAGTCTGGTACATGGAGTACCCTTCATTTCGGTAACTATTCGACATTACCAAAGTTTTAGAATGCTATATCGACAGCATATCGATGCTGGATTTTCTTATGATGCTTTGTGAGGTAGGAAGTAGGTGTTCTGTGCCAGAAAAAACGTACCTTACTTTTTAAGGGTGACAAGTATTTGTGAATTATTGCCTTACGTGAAAAAATATATATTTGGATATAGAGGAAATAGAATAGAGGATATAGGGAAATCTACTTCCATACATAAGGTGTCCCGGGAACCAATATTTGAAATTGACAATACTTTTTTTTAAAACATTATTTTAAATATTATAATTATGGGCTGATTTTAACGGTTTCATGGGGTCAAAAAACGATGCGAAAAATTTTCTGAATGTTTCCAAACAACTAAATTTTCAGAACTTAACTTTTGCTGTTATCCGCTACTCATGATTACCCTTTGGACATTACTAAATGGGACATTCTGTATAAAATGGGATACTAATTAAATAATCCGAAAAGGTAGCATTATTAATAATTTATTTTAATTGACACAATATTATAATTGAATAATGAATAATTTTTCTGTAGTTCCTCCGGGAGTTTGTGTATTTGTTTTTGTCCAAGTATACCTTGTTATATGCTGCTTATTGAATGAGTGTATGTGTATTTTGACGTGTAATGAATATTTTCCATAATGTGTCTATGCCTATGTCATTATACATTTTTCAAGGCTTTTCAACTCAAACCTCTGTAATATTCTTAAAAATGCTTATCACAAATTATTGCTGATAATTTATCAACATAATTCAGTGAAACCTATGATTGAAATGAAGCCTGTTTAATATCACAACTTTGCTTCATTTACGAGACGCTGGCTGGTTCTGGTCTCGGGAGACATTAATATTTAAAATCGACATTCAGTCGACCAGTAAACGATTCCTTCAGGAAAACCTAAGTAGACGAGTAAATAAACCAATAAAAAATTTAGAAAAGAATATGTTACGGAGTAGACTGTTTTACCGATGCTATTTTTCATAGAAAAAAACTCGTAAGTACCTCACGTTACGAGTTTTATTTTAGAGCTTACAGGTGCATAGTTATGTTAAAAATTATAAAGAATTTCGATTCGTCGGGAAATTTAACAGCGTCGATCGGTGGCAGCTAGGAATGGTAGAAATCGTGAACGTAAATAATTTGTTATTGTTTCGTCAATAAACACCAGTTCCTCAATTACGTATACTTTCTCTACAGAATTTTTCCACTAAGAATAACCAAAGCTTTGTTTACCTGTACTTAAGGGGTTTATTACACTTGACTGAATTCAGTATGCATATAATACGGTTAGTCTGTGATTTACAGCATACATACCTACAGAAGTAAAAGTAAAGTAAAATACACTTTATAACATATTTGCTCGTAAAGTGGCTGTAATTACACCAATTTCAATATCGTAATGTATCTCATTACGCACTTGTGCGTTATAGTAATGTGAAACGCACGAGTTTTTTTAAATAAAGTAACATGTACGGTTTTTTAAGATGCTCCGTCTAAAAATGAACGATACTTTTTAAAATCTTAGCAAAGAGTTTTTATGTTAAAAAAGTGGTCAATATTTTATGAATAAAATTAACTTTGGGAGATAAAATATAATAAATAAAGATTTAATTCTTTAATTTAATTAATTTTGACAATAAATTACAACCATTTATCTGTAACAAAAACACAAAAATATTAATTTACTTTATTAGTAATACTGGCTGTTTTTGTACCTTTACCTAAAAAAAGTTGATGCGCGCGCATCGCTAATTTGTGGACAAGTAAAATTATTCCGCGCGCTTTTTCTTTTCGCTGTATTGTTTTTATTTGAAAATGTCGTCAAGTAGTGATGAATTTATTAATTTGACACCGCCACAAGTCTTAAACGCAGCGAAAAAGGCTACTCTAAGCCTCTTGCCTGAAAAATCGACCGATAGATACTTACAAGCGTATCAAAATTTCATCATATGGAAAACAAGCAAAGATGCAAATTCATTTTCAGAAAATGTGTTTTTAGCATATTTCATGGAACTTTCTCAAAAATATAAGTCAAGCTCATTGTGGTGCTACTATTCAATGCTAAAAAGCAACTGGCAACGTAACAATCACTTTTAAAAATTGTTCAAATTTCTATAACTGCTTTAACAAGTAATTAAAGATTTATTCGTTTAAGAAAGTCAAAGTTTTATTTATTTCCTCGTAAATATGTTATAAAACGTCGTATGACATACGTGCGCTTTGAAAATTACAGCCTCTGCTTCCTTATAGCCCTCGCCTACGGCTCGGGCTAGCAATATCGCCTCGGCTGTAATTTTCAACTTACCGCACTTATATCATAATGTACTATTATTGCACAAATAGAAAACAACATACAAAAGATAGAAAAGGAATGAATGAATGAATTAAAATTTATTTGCACACATATACATAACACGATAAAATTACACGATTACATTTCATTACTTACAAGAGTTACTTTTTACTTAGAGTTAGTTCACAATTTCACATGCATATGTGGCAAAAGGGTCCCTGACTCAGCATTATGCTGTGACTATATGGCTAGATGCTAGCCACGGCCGTAGCGCTGATTTTCAGTCAGGGCCCGGTGACACGACGCCACGGTACGTAATGGTGAAGTACGAGTACAATTAAGTCAGTAGGAGTACAGTTAATAGTGAAGTCTGCCTAATTAATCGACTAAATCATTGACTGAATTCTGACTAGTATAACATGCCCATGACGTGAAAACAGCGACTACATAACTATTGATACATGAAACCAGTCACATTTATATGTCGAACACCACTTTTGCTAAATCCAAATGAACTTTAGTAATTAATGACTTGACAAAGTTTTGGTATTTCTGAAATAACCGAAGTACCTATTCTTGTCAGTGCAATGGCATTTAAACTCTAACAATTAGCATGGGATTGGAACTGACCTCCTAGTACAATGGGAAGCAAATGCATCCAATATTGGGGACAATAAATTAAATATGTTGAAGATTATGATTACGAAATTATATTCGTATTTGGTAACACGATTACCAGAATTACTCCTGCTAATTATTATGTACTTTAGTAGATATTACTTCATACCACATTGGATTTACTCCTCGGATAGTAATGTTACGAGAATGAAGACTTTTATAGCCATTTTCCAAAAGAAACCTATTTGAAATTAAAAAAATATAAAATCGCTTGTAAAGTTCGCCAGGAGGCGCGGTCGGCCCAGCGGCGGAACTTCTAATTGTTTTACCATTTCATAAGATGGAAGCCGGCCAAACTTGCACCATTCATGAATTTATTCCATCCACTTCCAGATAACTAATTTTACGAAGCTGTTACAAATTTCCCAACATCCTTTAGAAATTTTAATAAACTTGACCTAAACCTTGAATTAACTTGCATGTGTTTGAAGTATACTTATGTAGCGCCATAATCAGTATTAAGACCCCATAGGTAATTAATAATTGTATTATAATAAATAATATAGGTGTATAAATAATTACGGTATACTCTTTTTTTATTATTATTAAATAAGGAGAGCAGATGAGCAAACGGGCCACGTGTGGTGGTAAGTGGTCACCGTTGCCCAGTTACATTTTACGTCACTGTACAAAGATTTCTCAAAGATGCTCTGAAATGTGCTCCATCTTAGTCCTCAAGGTTAGCAGCGCATCAAAAACCCTCTAATATTAATAAAGTGAGGTGAGATGTCTATGGGCGACGGTGACCACTTACCATCAGGTGGCCCGTTTGCTCGTCTGCTCTCATTATTTAATTTAAAAAAATGAAAAAAAAAATACATTCAAAAATAGCGACCGGGAAGATGCCTCTAGGTGGCTCCAAGTGTTCGGGACTTGCTGCCGCACCAGCTCGAGCAGTTCCAGCTAATACTGTATAAAGCAACTTTTTCCTTTTCTGAAAACCCAGTATTTATATACTTTCAACTTGGAAGCAGTAGGTACTTGTAATGTGATTTTTTGCGATTTCCTCACACTCTTTGAGAAAAGTACTATATAGGTCTCGGCAAAAACTGCCATTGTTTGCCTCGAATTTGAAAATTCCTCAGCCAACAGAATGCCTCTTAAATCGTCATAGTTTTGTTTAAATCAAATAAAATAAAATTGAGGTGGAAACGATGGTGATTTTACACGAACATAAAAACGGTTATAAAAACAAAAGTGTATGACTCCGATATTTATTTTTGGGACCAAACCATCCACTAACCAAACCAATGCGACCACTTCCCAAAAGAACATTTCACGTTGTAAACTCTCTCACAGCCAGTAACTTGTTATCATTCTCCTATCAACTATAATTTCCTGGTATAAGTACTTACTCATTTAATGACATAACTTGCACGTTGCTGTCTATAGCTTGGGAGAGATCGCTCTTGTACACGTATACTATACATACATACATAACATCACACAATATCCCTGTCTTGAATCTCTGTCTTGGCATGCCTCACTTGCTTCCTCAACAGTCCTTGTACTTATATTTGTGTTCAATTAATGATATTTATCTTTAAATTACTGGTTGTCAATGCATTACTTAGAAATATGTAAGTATGATACGTAAGAATGGTAAGTGTATGGTTCCATTCAAAGTCACTCACTCACTGCTTTACAAACGGCAAACGATGTGTTCGCGTGTTGTGGGCCTACAGCGATAAATAATGTAAAATTTTCTCACACTGGTATAAATTTATGATTATAGGGTTTAATTAATAAAAATATTGTGACAAAGCTCTACTTAGAACGATTGAAATTTATTCATAGTTATACTTAGTAAATTGATTGTTCTGTGGTAATTATTTCAGACCCTAATATCTACCTACAAATGGTGTACCAATTATTAGTTAAGTCAGTGCAATACGAGTAACTTTTTTTTTACGTAAATAAAAACACATAGTCATTAGTTAACTATCTACATAAAATACTTCACAGTTCTTATGTGACTAGAAACGCCACATAACGATTTATTAAAATAGAACCCTGACTTGAAAATAGAGATTACTTGAAAAACGTTTTTTAAGTTTGTTAAGGATTTAAGCAATTTTGTCACGAATACGAAAAAAATTGTAAAAGGTTTTTTCTTTATATATCAGTTTATAGTACCTATAGTAAAATTATATTGTCACTTTGTAATATGGGTGTATGCCTAAAATAAATACGTTTATTATTAATAATAATAATGTTAATGTCGTAGAAAGAGTATTACTATATTAACACTTACATCATTGCCTACATAAGTAAAATAAAGTTAAAGTAAAATACACTTTATTGCACAAATATAATTACCTGATTTATTAATTTATATGCACAAATATACTATTTATATCAGCAGCGTTATACTCCGTTTACTCAAATATGCTCACTCTTTGCAGATGCCGCCCGCGCTAACGCCACTACCAGTGAAAGGATGCCGCCGCAACAACGGAAGATGGCTGCACCTGCGTACAGTTTCCCATTTTATAATACAATTTCTGCATTTCGTTTGGGGTAACGAGATTATTTGCGTGAATGGACTCATACTGTGGAAACAACTAACCAATAACCAAGTCAAGTTAATTTAATTTTGCATTTTTTATTATTGTTATTTATTTATTTGAGGGTAGTGTCTATTTCATACGCCTTTTGATACCCCCTTATTTTGTATCTTATGATTTTTCCATCACCTGAAAGTTGCCTGGGAGATATCGCTTAAAGCGATAAGGCTGCCTTCTGCACATTGTATTGTACCTCTCTTTATGTTGTATGTTTTGTTTTTGTTCCGGGTGTGCAATAAAGTATATTTGTATTTGAATTTAATAACTTATTACACAATAAAAGTTCACATAAATGTTTCGGCCGCGTGCGTGTTTATTTAATCAGTCGCCATGTTAAATTTAAATTCAATTAGGAATAATTTTAACTAGTAAAATGCAAACGCTGAATCTCTGCTCTCTACTCTGCTATTCCACCAACAGTGAAACGTACGTAAACTGCTTTTACCTAAAATAGGCACTGAAAATACACCGATGACTAGTTTGTTAATAGGAAATTCACAGAAGCAACATAATAATTATGTATTATATAGAAGTTATAATGAGAGGATATTGAATAACAGTAATATGATAATGAAATGGGAAAAGGGAAGCACTTCCACTAGCCGAGATGCCTTGTTACCAGTTATCCTATGAACTTGGAATTCGTATATAGTCGAAGTCCCATTGAAAATATCGATAGCGAGTGTTATGTTTTGTACGGAAATTAGGCTTCTAGTATTCAGAGTCTTCGGACGGGATGAGTAGCGACATCTGTCGGCGAGGTGAGTGAACTAATCATAGTGGCGTGCCTGTTGCCACATTTACATAATACATGGCCAAATCTAGGTTCACATTCCGTTAGTACTGCATTACATAACTATTAAGATACACCCGATTAATCAAAGCGGCTACGTATCTCCCAAACGACCATATAGTTAACTGACTCGTGGGCCCGTAACGAGAATTAGATTAAGTGCCTACACTAAACTTTACGCCGTGCACAATAAAGAAATGTGTTCTTGTTAAAACCTTGGGTGGTATAAACTAAAAGATTGTATAACTGTCAATAAATTAGAAGGTATAAATGAAATTATTTTAATTTACTCATATTGATTTATTGTACTCAAAACCCATACCCACCATATAAGTTGTCTATAAAGATGGGCGTCGAGGGTCGGTGGGCTAGTGGATAGTACGGCGGACTCTCATGCAGGAGGTCCGGGTTCAAAACCATGCAATGCCATGTACCAATGATTTTTCGGATTTTTTTTTAGACTTACGTACATTTACCGACTGCTCTAACGGTGAAGGAAAACATCGTGAGGAAACCTGAATGTCTGAGGAAATTAAAAGTTTCCAAAGGAGTATGAAATCCACCAATCAGCACTGGGCCCGCTCGGTGGATCATGGTCCGTACCACCTTGTGCAAGGGGAGGCCTGTGCCCCAACAGTGGGGACATTAATAGGCTGATGATGATAAAGATGGGCTGGAAGAGATCTCAAATGGAATAAGCGCGTCTATAATCTAATTATAATAACGGGATAAGTACTCCGCTCTCCAACAGAACAACCTGTTCGTCCCGTTCGCGGTGGAGACAACGGGTTGTTGGGGGGCGGAGGCGAAACAATTCGTGGCAGAGATTGGCCGTCGCCTCAGGGAGAGGGGCTGTGACTCTCGCTCCGGGTCGTACTTGGTGCAAAGGTTGGCCGTAGCGATACAGCGCGGTAACGCCGCGAGCGTTATGGGCACCTTTGCACCGGAGACGTCAAGGGGCGGGCTATTTGATTGACATTATTTCTTTATTGGAAAATTATTATTATTATGTGACATGTAAATTAATTTTATAAATAAAGAACTATGTAAGTATTATAATAACTATATAAGGTATTTTATGTAAACATTATTAGTAGCAAGTGTCAGATTGTACTATAGAAAAGTGGAAAAAACAGCGGCACACAAACTCGTTCGAACTTCGGTTAACGCTACATCTCATTATATCCATGACCACACTGTTATACTTTAATGGGCAATAATTCATTAATACCTTCCTAAAACGTAACAATTTTCCGAGGAAGAGATTGTGTTGAGACATTACAGGGGCAGTTAACTGGTACGAGCCATCATTTGAATGGGAAACCATTACGCGTTTATGTTTAATGATTATTTGAAGCTCCCCATAATTTTGCGCCATTCGTAATTCCGCTTCTCGAATGTCTGGTCGTTAAGGATTGTTGCGGCGTAATTATTTTGTATTTTTTCCCTCACATTGTATCCGACTCTAGGTGACGCAGTGACGTACTCGGAATAATAGCAGAATTTTAAAAAAATACTCAGCGACTCGAAATGGTTCTTCACTTCACACCACACACCACATTTTACTTTTGACACTTGCTAAAGATCCTCTCTCTCTCTCTCTCTTATAAATACATAATAAAAGAGCGCGAAATAGTGTAATTACACTGGTGTGCTTTTTAAAGCATACCTCTGTCGCTATTACATTATAGCAGCATTCCAAAAGTCTATCGCAAGTTGAAGGCACAGATGTATGGCTAGGCCTAGTGGGAACGAGAGGGATTTATCATCTCGATACAAATTTTATATAGCACTTGCCATATGTCGCTGGTTCATATCTGGCTCGAAGGATCAATCTTGTCCAGTGGAACCACGAATATTGGTGGAAAATAATTTTTTTTTTTTATTCCTCCTCCTCGCGTCGTAATCCTCAATGCTGAGGGTCGAGACCACCTTAGGTATCACCTTCTGGCGGATGATCTTCCTCCATTTATTTCTGTCCCCGGCGGTGTGGATAGCATCGTGAACTGTAGAGTCAAGGGTGATGCCTCTTCACTTCCATTTTTCCGGTCACTGACTTTCCTGGCAATGTGACCGAAGTACTCGACAATTCTACGAAGCCACTCGGAGGACAGTCGTGAGGTGATTTTCAGTTCAGGTAGAATTGATACGTTGGTACGATGTGCTGTCCGCGAATTTTGGAGCATTTTTCTCCAGCACCACATTTCGAAGGCATCAATTCGTTTGCGGTCTGCTGTTCTTAGTGTCCAAGGCTCAGCGCCATAAGAGAAAATGGAGAACACCAGTGAACGTATAAGTTTGATCTTGGTCTTGACGGAGATGTTTTTGTCTGATCCAGTGAGCTCCAACTTCTTGGTGCGGTCCACCACCAGATCAAACGGAAAGTATATATTAAAAATAATTTCTATGTTTGGTTTTACGTACAGTGCGCACAAGGTCAGCTTGGAGTTTCTCTTCTGGTCTTATTCTGTGATAATACAGCTATTTTACTGTTCTAAATTCAGCAAACTACGCATTATCATAAGCCTATTTACTCACGCTCCCTACATCTCCTTGGAGTTCTATTTGCCTTATACTCGTGTATTACGTTATTATATTACATATGTACATTTGTGTGTTGTAATAACAGTAATCATATTTTGTTATTTGATTGTCAGAATAAAATATAATTACCTACATACTTATAAGATGCAAGATATCTATATAGTATATACTATTATTTCAATGAATTCGATAAAATTAACAAAAAAATTGATAATAGAAATTTCGATCTGTTATCGTCGATAACGTTAAAAATAAAGCAAATTTAATTACATAAAAATACTCTTAGAAAGCCATATTATTCTAGATTAAAAAGATAAACTTTAAATATCATTACATAACAATAAGTACGTAAAAAAAAACTAATTGTCGCGCGAAAGTCTTTACATAGCCGAAGCCGCCGCTTCTCACAGATTATTCTTTGGTCGTTAATGCGACAACCGTGTGCAACGCTGCATGCTACTTCATACAAATCAATATGACTCTAAAGTCGCACTTGCGTCGAATCGCTCTGACCGCCTTAGTTCGCCACTGGATACAGCGGCGACGAAAGGAAAAATAAAAAGTTAATTAACGTTCGCAAAGAATTATACCAGTAGTTGGGAAACTTCGCGCAACACTGTTTGCGTTCCTGTCCGCAATTACTTCCCGGGTCGTTTAAAAAATGTCTTCTCGGTCGCTCTCACATCCATGCCGTTTGTCTGAGGTTAACTACAGTGACCATTCTTCAGGAATTAAATAAACAAAAGGGAAGGAATATCATAATCCTTCCTTTTCATTTCATTCGTTAAGTTTGCATTTGTTAAATTCTTAAATTTAACTGTTGACTCTGATGCATTAAGCTACTCGTATATAGATGGAACATATTTTTTTTCATACAAAAATTTAAAGTTGAAATTAGTTAGTTCCGATTCCGATTCAAAATCGATGTAGTGTGCTAAGGCTATAAGCCAACATCTTGCTTAGATCGACAACTTAACACTGTTATAGTATAACTAATTTACAAGAGTGCCTACTAGAAGCTAGATAGAACACACCCCTTCAACGAAGACATCTACCATTAGTCAGAGATCTTCGAGACAAGCTCATGTAATTAAACGCAGCCGTGTATATTTCACTCTTTATCCACTACACTAGTTCTTCGGAGAATTAAATCCGAGTTGTTAGCGATAATGTAGCCATTCGTCAGTGCCTGCTTTAAATCCATAGACGGAGTGAACATCCGTTCGCAATTCTTTTAGCGCGGACAGAGCAATAAGTAACGCTTAGTTCGCCCGTCCCACTGCAGAAAACCCGGCCATCGATCTATGTGTGTAGCTACTCTGTACTAGGGCTTTGTTATTTGCAAATAGAAACGAAGGCAGTATAATAGTAAATAACTGTTAGATTTTTGTTATAAATAGGCTAAGTTGAAGGTGGTATTTCTGTGCTGAGTCAGCCTGGGGTGGTGTTTGAAGGGTAAGAGAGCCAGAGTAATTACGGGCACCATCAAAAACCACCCTCAAAAACCCATCAAAGCCCTGTATATTTATATTATAGTCACTTAGTGAGGTGAGATATCTATGGATGACGGTGGCTACTTGATAAGCTCTTTCTATATTTTGTAGTATAGTAATGTTGCGGAAAACACTAGAAGGAACTAGGAACTAGAACACTAATTCCAGCATCTCCATTCCGCCTTCGCACTACCAGGCGCGGGGAGGGGTTCCATCCTTATGTTGTTGATATCCCATCTGCTCGTACGAAGCTATTTGCTTCTTCGTTCATTATGCGAACGGTTAAGGAATGGAACAGCCTGCCGGCGTCTGTATTTCCCGAAACCTACAACCTTGTGATCTTCAAGGCGAGAGTGAATAGGCATTTACTGGCCCCGCATGCTCCATCGTCGACCTCATCGTCGCTTACCATCAGGCGAGATCGAGGTCAAATGCGGGTTTAGTAGTAAAAAAAAAAAGAAGGAATGTTATTCCACGTTTGATTGACCTTTCTTATACACATAATCTCACACTATGTCCCTTACTGTGTAAGCAGAGAGAATGGAGCCTCTATTTGGTGCCTCTAACGATTGATTTGTGCATCAATATGGTATTATAAGTACCTACTAGATGCAAGTTGTGGAGGGAGAAATACCCACCCAAAGATTTCATACCACCAAAAGAAGACCTACCACCGGGTTTCAAACTCCCGTGGCCAACCTGGAAAACGCTTAATCGCCTGCGAACCCAGGTTGGCTGTTGCGGAGATAATCTTCACAACTGGGGGTTTTCCAGCGATCAAGTAAAGTGTGAGTGTGGTGTCTCCCCTCAAACTATGGAGCACTTGCTCTGTTGTCCCGTGTGTCCGACTACCTGCACGCGGGAGGACCTTTTCGAGGCCAACCAGAGGGCTATCGATGTGGCTGCCTTCTGGTCGGGAAAAATTTAATTCGGATCATCAACACGAAAGAAGAAGTACCTACTTATAATGTGGTAATGGAAATGTTATCGTTTTCCTCCAAACGGCTAGTTTGGAGAACTCCAAAGTCTTAAAAAAACATTAGGTATGTATAAAAAATTGCTCTCTTATTATTATTTTATTTTTTAATCCCATAAATTCCTCTCGTCTATCATTCAAGAACATAAAGAAAACCCTCACAGACTGGGTACAATTCTCATTATACAAGGGTTTCTTTAGATAGTAATGCTTAGAAAAGGTTCACGAAAGCCACCGAATTCTTTCTAACGAAATGTGAATATATTGTGGCATGTCGGCCATTATTTGTGATACCTTTGTTCATTGAAATCGCTAGCAAAAGATTAACAAGGGAAAATAATATTTCATGCCTACTTCCAAACTTTCAAGAGCCTAATAAGCCTAAACCCACTGAAGATTTTTTTAAATCAGGATAAGAATATTCTATATTTTTATTCTAAAGTTAACCGCGTTCTATAGGTATACAAGTCAATTATAAACGAGGAAATCTGTAATTTGGCTATTTGACTGAAATTATATTATTTAATTTTACCTGGGTATTGTAATATTTTAGAAACTAATGAATATATTGTAATTGACATGTAATAGAATAAAAATGGTATATATACATTTCGAAATCTGTAATTGGTTAATAGTTGTAGATTTCCCTTATAAATAAAAATACAATAAAAAATACTATAGCTGAACTTATAATTTGTATATTTAAACTTAAGCGGTGTGATCGTGCAAATTAGCGCCGACAATAAAAAACATATAACTACAAAAAACGGCGTTAAAAAAATTGACCATCCTTATATCATTATCGCGTTGTCGTTATAGTCTAATGTGAAACACCCATTAGGTGATATACATAAATAATAAAAATATTATCGAAAATCACCTCAATGCAATGCTAGTCTATTCGTAATTTTATATAATAAGCCCACAAACAACACTGTTAAGCTATTGTTTGTGAACTTACGAATCATCAGACTATAACAAAAGTGTTTGCAATTCATCAATGATGTTATTTATACGCAGTGTGACCACTTATGTACAAAAGCTGTGACTTCACTAGCGCCACGGCTGCAGCAACGGACGCGTGATAAATCATCGGTTGCATTCCCCGCCCCCTCACATGCCCCTCGCCGCTTGAATAGCCAGGGTTGTCCAAATAATTACATACTCGTAATTAATTTGAAAGGTTAAGAACATACGTATAATTCTGTGCAGCGTTAGTCTGGGTTTGTGTTACCCTTTTACTTATTTCTGCCGCAAAACAGCACTGTTTGCACTATTGTGTTTCGGTTTGAAGGGTAATAAGAGAGCCAGAGTAATTGCTGGTACATGAGGCACTCCATCTAAAACGTCTAATTAGAAATAAGAAAACTATAGAATGACATTATATTGAGGTGAGGTGGCTATACCACCAGGTGGCCCGTTACGTTCGTCTGCTCTCTTAATCTTTGTATACTTCTGTATTGTGTACTTGCTATATTCTGGTATTTACAGTGCTAAATAAACGATTTCAATTTTCTCCTTATAATACAATAAAAACAATAAAAAATCTTAACTTATGATTAGTTATAAGTTTCATTATATGGTTTTCCTATTTCTATGGTTTTCAACATTCGTGTTGTCCTGTATTTAATATGTATACTATTCTGTTGAGATTTCTCAAAAGCTACTATAGACCGATTCTAAAACTTATTTATTATTTAGAGTGTGTAGTGTAGTGTGATTATGTAAAGAATTTAAACTATTGAAATAAAATATTTTTAGAATCCTCCAATAGGTACTAATGGCCTTTTTACATTTGGTTAAATACAGTGGCGAGTAATATGGCGAGCGCCTGGCCAGTCAAACAATGTTTGGTTCTACTGGCAAGGCAGCTTGAAAGCGAAGTTGACTCGTCACAGTACTTGACTAAATATTAAAAAAATACAACGGTGCTACGTCGTAGCTTCAGCGTAGAGGATGCCAACGCTGTAGGAGGCATGCGCAGCGCACAGCGTGGGCGAGTCAATATAGATGAACATTACTGGCTGTCGTGTTCGATCGCTGAAGCTTTAACTTCATAACCAGTAATGGATATTCACCCGTAGCGAGCGCATGCGTCGCATAGCATGGGCCCAAAAAGGGATGTAACTATTAAATGGCAAATGTGGCAACCCTCGCCGCAAGCTCCGTAGCAAAACACATATTTCCACGTCTGCAAGACTGCTGCAATACAACACCGACCGGACGTAACAGAAACAGTGCAGTATCATTTCTAGGTAATTGGCGTTTATGTAACTTGACGTACGGCTGGATTATTATTAGGATTTAGTGGAATCTTTCATATCGTAGTCTGCAATATCCTTTATATAATATAACAACCTCAAACGGCGCAACCTGGGTTTCATCAGTATTTGAGCCGTTTGGAGTTGAGACCTTGGGACCCTGGGACTTTAAGGATCTCGCAAAGCCTCTGGGCCGGTACGTCGAAAGACCCAAGAGCTTGCTCCTATTAGCCCAACGTATTATCTTAGCCATGCAACGGGGCAACGCAGCCAGTCATTTGGGTACACTGCCGGACGTGGTGGATTTAAAAGATATCTTTAATTTTTACAAAAGATATCATTATTTTTTTCTTATTTAGGCTCACCGTATGGTTGAAAATTTGTCAACGAAATGTCATTTGATATGAAAGACTTTTTTATGTCATCAAAATTATATATAATATAATATGAGCATGAGTGAAAGAAGATTGCTAGCGACAGCTAGATTAGAAAAGAGGAAGTGGCGGGCTCTCCTTAAGGCTTATACTGTCCTTGAGGGTTTGACCTTCAGCATATAGAAGTTTACGGCTTTGGACTCATGCCGAAGCTAAACTTCGCAAAATCCTGCAGATATAATCTCCATACATACAAGCTTCATACTCATACTCATACCATTTATTGCTTTTCATTTCTTCTTTTCCTTATTGTTCCGTTTGTTTGTCATAAACATGACAAAATCAAAATACGATGGAACCTTGTCACGTCAACAGTTTTTTAGTATCACATGGTACTATCGTGGGTTAAGTTTCTATCGTATATTGTAGTTGGATTTTGTATCACATAATTTATTGAGTCTGATTTTGTACAGTCGCGATCTGAAACTGTTTACCACCTGCAACTTACAGAAAATTTGACAGAAAGCTTTTTTGGCGACTGTAGGCCCCTTAAGAGACGCCTATGTCAAGTAGAAATTGCTGCCATCCAGTGAGATTCAAAGTATCATTACGAACTAGTCTAGAAAAGAAGGGATATTTTAATAATTATATAAAATAAGCTTTTGTAGAAAAAGCTGGCCGAACACCACACCCTTGTTTCAAAAATGACATTCAAACATGATCGATTTGCCTAGTGAAGTACAAGCATCTTCTTGTACCATGGCAACTATGTACAACATGATGTACCAAATAACGAATACGAATTCTTAGTTATACATGAGCAACTATGTACAAAATAATGAATATGAATTCATAGATACATAATATGTTAGACGGATCCCGGATAATCAATTCCACACGTCGTCGGTTTATTGCGGGGGCGCTGAATGCGCTAAGTGGCAGCATTATGCAAAGCCGCGAGTGCCCTGTCGCCGCGAGTCTCTGTGAGGCGATTTCCCACTGACGACACAGTAGATTTTTAAATACAGTGAAACAATTATTTTTATGCATTACTTCGTATGCTGCACACTACTACTCGAAATCATTTCCTCTGCCCAAAGGTTGCCTGGAAGAGATCGCTCTTAGCGATAAGGGCGCCTAAATTGTACTTCACAATTTCCTTTTCTATCTCTTGTTTGTTGTTTTATATTTGTGCAATAAAGTGTGTTTTACTTTTACTTTACTTTCGTAAATGCTAAGGGGTATTAATAAATATTTGTAATGACTAATTGATTATTTTTTACAGCTATCAATTCTTAATGGGGGACTTTAAGATCCAGTATGTTGCAGTGAACCGAACCGGGGCTGGAACTGGACCCGTGTAGTCCGAAGCTAAGGCCATGCATTATTGTATTGTATGATCATGTGCAATTGCGCATATCGCTCTAGGGGGGAATAGTAGATTCAGCTCCCCCAATGTATATGCTTATGTTTAATATAACATAATTCAAAGTATCGAGTATAACTATTCAATTAAACATCACATCGACCTACCTAATTAGTCTTAGGGCAAAATAAAGCGTCACACAACCAAGCTATCGATGACATAAACAAACAAGGTTTCGATGTAATGAAATTCATTCAAAAATAATTCAACAAAATTCGTCAAATTGAGTTACTGTATATTTGTACACTACGTTACAAAATAAGACGATTTCACACACAGAGCGACGCAAGGGACGCGTCGCGCGCGTTCCACCCGTTTACAAACGAGCGCTTTACCACAGTAGTAAATGATTAGAAATACGCCTCTTATATTCTCCGACTATGTATTACCTACTCAAAGCTAGTTAAAACAATTTAAAACGTTAATCGGCAGAAATAATGATTCGTAGAAATAATCTAAAAATCGATTTAAAGTATAGGTACGACGTACCTATAGTATAAGACAAAGTATAGGACAAACTTGTCCGATGAAAAACGATTGCAAACCTGCTCAATCAAACTCAAACCATTAATAATAACTCCGTCAACTAAGAAAGTTTCAAAAGTTACAACTACCGTACATAACTACTTGTAAAAGTACGGCGAAATGCAGTAACGCCCGCATTTCCTACTATCTACCGATCGCACTTTTGTTCCACCGGGGAGAGGAGGAGCTCGCGTCGGCATTTTAAATTTCGCTGCGATATCCGTACTTTCGCAGTCGGGAAATTTAAAGTGCGTCCCGCGAAACGAACGCCAGTGGCACTCTGTCGCATTCCCGAGATATCGCCGGATTTACTGGGTCGGAGGCTTTGTGGGCTGAAATAAAACGGCCCGCGGAGAAATCCACCGCATGTTATTAGGGGAATTCTAGATTTATATCGTGTATTCAATTTGGTTGAGAGCTGTTTGTTTGCGCAAGAACGTTTCGACGAGCTTAATGCGATTAAGATTTCACGTGATTAAATTGGAATTACTTTTAGTTGCGAGAATATATGTTCGTATTTGTGTATTAAAAATAAATTAATAGAAATAGAATTAAGAAATAATTAATTTCACTTTTAAACTTGTGAAATTATAATGAATTAAATAGTAAGACAAAAAATTCAGCTCCATAGAGCTCAAATTTTTGTATAAATATCGTAATATTATACTCTAGTCCACTGACAGAAAAGGGATAATTTATTGGATTATTATTAAATAAATGATTGTATCAATATTATTCACACAACATTAATTTGTGGACATTTTGTAAATTTAATATTATTGACATTGTATAAATTTTAATGACATTCTCTTTTTCATTTCCGTTTTCTTCTCAAAATCTGTAGTACCTAGATGGGTGACCGCTAGTGGCATATTTCATCTGAGCTCCTCCGTGCCTCGGAGAGCACGTTAAGCAGTCGGCCCCGGTTGTTGTCGTTCGACAGCAGTCGTTAAGCCATGTCAGAGGCCTACAGGCGGGCTGAACAACTCTGACAAATAGGTTGGCCACTAACCATACGATAAGCAAGCAAGCAACTTGTGAATTCGGTGTATATGCCTGTAAAGGTAAAGTTATATAACTGCAATATTTGTAATTCTTACCTAAACTTTTACACAATAAATCTTATCTTATCTTAAAACTAGGTACTCGGTTATTTCAGAAATAATAAAACTTTGTCAATTCAGTAGTTACCAGAGTCCATTTTGATTACAAGACAGACAAAGCTTCGGCTACATATAACTTAATGTATAATCTAAGCATATAACAAAACACTTTTCTCGGGCTAGAATCCCCTGAGTTTTGAGTAAGTATAATATAATGAATTTCCTGTTCACTATTCCGATGTGGTAGTATACGTATGGAAGATTCTCTCTCTTAGCTCTATAGAGCTAAGATAAGTATAAAACATTCAAAATATATTATAATGAAAAGATGATTTACTTTAAACAAGCACTTGTTTTAATATGAGCATATAAAGTCGGCTTAATCACATTCAACCAAAGAATTATTCACATCAATCAAGATCTTAGTCGAATCTATCAAATAGTGTGTTTAACGAATTAACTGAATAAAGTTTATATGGTCTAAACCAAACAAGTTGTTTTTTCAGTGATAATCTTCTTTACCTAAGTTTTTGTGAATTTGTTAAAATCATTTCCTAAAAAACTATAGAATTCTAAATTAATATATTAAATATTATGTTGTATATGAGACAGAACAAACACAATAAGTAATGGTTTTTTTCTAACAGTTCGCTTTTTTACGTACCTAGCCTTTATACTCAAACTCATACCATTTATTGCTTTTCATGTGTTACAATTGGTCTTAAAAATGTATATTATCTGGTCATACATGAAACCCTGAGTAGGGCACCGCAAAAAAAAACAAAGAAAAAAAACCAATGAAAACAATTTATGAATAAATAACAGAGAAAACAGTTCCTGAAATAACTCAATCCGTTTCCTAAAGGTAATACCTACGTCTAACTATATTCACCCTCTACTGCTAAGATTAAGATGGCGTATAAAAATAAGATTTATCATCGCTCACTAACATTATTCTAACGAGGTGTATGTGATGTGTTCCAAGAATCACACCATATATCTCATAATATCACCCTCTCAGCGTTCATAAGCAATGCTAACACACATAACTGATAAGACAAAAATGACGTGTCTGAGACAGAGCTTGTGGAAGGAAGGGGGACAAGGAGACAAAAGGGGAGACTTCGTTCCGACTGCGTATTAAGGCACAATGAGTGTTATATTGAGCATTAGTGCCGCGAAACGGCGGGGAGCAGTTAGTCCGGAAATAGAGTTGGCTACAGTCTGCTTTGGCTTTCATATAAGATCTTCGGCCACAAATATATTCTTGTTATCTACTATGCTGCAAGATGGCCGATAAGGCCAGTGCAGATAGTAGTGACCGATATGTCTTACTTATCGATACATTCTAACTACATTGTTACTTGTTTGTAATTTATTTATTTTATTTTATTAGTAAACTTCACAGCAATACTTTGCATAGGATTACACAAACTCAATTTCAAAACTTAATACGCCAATGACGAAGTTCATCGGTTTACATTAAAAAAATATTAATAGAGGAAAAAAGAAATTCAGAGAAAAACGATGTTGCTGTTTGGATAGTACACACTTATCAATGGCCAAGAGGAAACTATAGTTCTGATTACGATAAGGAAAAATGAGTATTATATTGAGCTTATTGCCACGTAAAGCCGGGGAACAAATATTCGTAACTAGAGTCGACTTTACAATTTTTTTACTTCCTTCGAGCGCATATTTGACATATGGGTATGTCTACCACATATGAATAGGAGCATTAGTGCCGCAAAACGGCGGGGAGCAGTTAGACCGGAAATAGAGTTCGCTAGTTCTTTGGCTTCAATTAGTATCTTCGGTCACAATATTGGTATCTGGACCCTACAGCTACTAATACCAAAGGCTAAAAGGAAATAGTGAACGAGCTCTGACAACGTATTAAGGCACATGAGTTTCAAATGAATAGTGCCGCGTGACGGCGGAAACAGATAGGCCTGATTGTGATCAGGCCTGACCTAGTGCGTACTTTAATGATTAATGAAACCACATGAAACTGAACGTTTTATTCGGTTTCAAGTCTAAAATAAACTTTCGTCCATCTCTAGTCTATTCTCGTCCGGGCGAAGGAAAAGTCTGTTTTCTCAGAGATACAGCCACTTTTGGGGTCGCCGAACGACTTATTAATTTAATACGATATCGTTTCGGAGGGGAAATATTCCTCAGTAGGTATTTGTTTATTCAATTCTCTTGGATAATTGCGTGTAATCTAACTTGTTATACAAATCGGGTCGAACTGCTATTATTTGTAATTATTTAAATTATTCAGATAAGTATTTCTCAAGGGTTGCAAATTACATTTAGGCGCGAATTAAACAGACTTTGTTTTTTTATTAAATATAAATAAGTGCCAATCATAAGTTTAATAAAAATAAGTAAATGATTAAAGCGAAATTTTAAGGCAAATATACGTATCAGGAAATGAACAATTTTTGGTTACTTCGTTGAGCATAAAATTATTCAATTCTTTGATACGTACTTATATCAAAAAGAGTTTAATACTGTTTTTCAACATCAACTAAACAACAATCATTATGATATACCTACTTGAAACTCCCAATAAAACTAAGAAATAAATAAACCAGGAAAATCCCCTCACCAAGTCGCCACTAGACGCGCGGACTAAGGCACTTTTGACGGGGCGCTATTCTGTGATCAAGAGGGCGTCATCCCCGCATCTTTTCCGCGTCATTTGCGCGGGTCGCACACGCTCTCACGCTCTGGATAAGAAAGCGCTATATTACGTCAGTGCCGACCATTAATGCGCTTTCGGTTCACTGGAGATTCGCGCCAATTTATGCCGTCTCCGCATTTTCTTATCCAAGTATTTTTACCTAATTCGGTGTTTTCGCACCGTATTAACCTTGGATATAATTTTCGGAGTGAGTAGCCAGGGTTGCAAATCTTAGTATGGGACAAAAGGTTTTGCGGCGTCGTCAAAACTAGAGAATTTCCACCTATATGGACATAGTACAGTGGACAATACATTAGGCACCCTTGTAATAAGTAAATAAACTTTTAATATTAATATTTTTCAATACTTTGCCGCTTTAACTTACTTATTTGACACATAAATAACAAAAACTTATTCGACAGCGTTCCACAGAGTATAAATATAATGTCCTTTTTTATTAGTAGCAAATATTAGGAATGGGGTATATGCTGGTCATTTGTACCACTTTACACAAAAAAATTATCGTTTCTTTTTTTTAAAAATTGACTACTAAACCCGCATTTTACCTCGATCTCGTAAGCGACGATGAGGTCGACGATGGAGCATACGGGGCCAGTAAATTCCTATTGTTACTTGTATCAAATTTTCCATGCTAAAGAAAAATAAAACCCATTATTTTGGTGGCATAAACTCATCCATGTCGTTATGAATGAAACAAGTTTCATTAATAATTCTTATTTCAGTATTAGAATAGCAATAATTCATTCATTTGAAGAATTTTCAAACAAACAATTTTGTCGTTTATCTCGGAAATTTAATAATTTAAAAATAAAAATTTTTGCCCTATCTGTATTGTTATAACCTATATATGACACTCTAGAAATATTTTCCACTAATTAAATAGGACCCTATATGTTTTTTTCCACTGTAAATAGACGAAAAAAAAATTTGACGAAAACATTGTGGAAAACAAGGATACTTTCACAGGCACAATGTGAAAGTATCCTTGAGCAAATCCAGCTGACAGTCCCCTACAATATTCCTAGAATGCCAATCTCCAGAACCTTCCATACTCCGTTTAGCAGAACAAATATCGGAGTAAACTCTCCGCTATCTAGGATCTGTATGGAATACAATAGCATGAGGACAAGGATACATGATTTGGACATCTTTTTCGATACTGAAACAACATTCAAAAATAAAATTATAAAACATACGTAGTTGTTATTGTCACCTTTTTTTCTGCATTCTTTTTTATGTTTTTTGTTTTAAAAGTAATTGTTTTAAATTGTTTTTAGTTGCTATTAGTTGTAATTGTTAGTTGTATAAGGTACTTGAACTATATTGTAATGTTATACCTAAGTAATTACCCGATGTGTTAGTGAATGCTGTGTATGCCTTTAATTGGCACATATATCAGTAAAAGTACAATTTTATTAAGATGATTTGAAATGTGAAATATATGTGCTGTTGGCTTACCTAAATAAATAAATAAATAAACATTAAGAGACCGCAATACATTAGCATTTATTATTTTTCTTTTTGACTCTTACAATTTTTTCTTTAAGTAAGTGTTAGGCATTTATGTAGGTATAACATGATTAATTTACTCACCTTAATTAATTATTAGGAAACCGTCCGTTGAACTATTATGCATGTATACAAAACATGTAGGTATGTTATTAGTAGTACGATAATTAATGAAAACATGTTCGGTTTATTTTACGAAATACCCACTATTTCTAAGAAAATAATAACTAGGTTCTAATTAGATGTTGTAAATTAAGTTAAAAAAAACCTGTTCGGTATAACTGAAACATAATATAGAGATAATAATACTTACCTATATTTTCTTAGAAAGTAAAAGAGTAGAAGAGAGAGATAGAGAGAGAGTAAAAGAGTGGTAGTTGAGTAGATTTTCTTAAAGAGTATTCATTCATTCTTTCATTCATTATTTCATTCATAGTTGTAATTTTACTGTTTCTTATTTTCCAAAATAACCACTATGTAAACTACAATTATGCCATGGATAATAGAAATTAACAGAATTTAGTTCACTACAAAGAGAGAAAAGACACCGTCCTCCAAATAGGTACATGTTGGAAATATGTAAATCTCGTACATACTATGCATGAAAGATTAAAACATAAACACAGTCATAGATTCTCATCGCGAAACGCAAGCTGAAAATTTCTGCCATATAAAGGTTATCGCACACAGATCACCCCGGCACCGGATCGCCGCCGCCTCGCCTCCTCACCTCGCCGTCAACCAGGCGTCGACTCGACGTAAGCACGTAACCGGTGCAGCTCAGCACCTCCGAGGTGTTGTCGCGGCTACGGCTGGGCGACGGCTGGTTGACGGCTAACCGGGACCAGTCTGCGCGCCATCCCCGCGCCAACGGCGAGACGTAAGCGCGGTGACGCCCCGACTGTGAGTTAACCACGAACCGCGTGCGGATCATTAGCTTGTCCCGAGGCGACGTGATGCCGTTACGATGGTGATTAGTGTGCGTTGCAATATAAAGTTTCATACAAAGAATACTGAACGGCTCGAGTTGAGGCGACGTTGATCAGGTGTCCGGTTGATACGTGTGCGATAACCTTAATGCGTGCGGTTCACTAGCTTGTCCCGAGGCGAGGCGATGCCGTTACGACAGTAAGTAGTGTAGTGTAAGTAGTGTACTGAACGGCTCGAGTTGAGGCGACGCTGATCAGGTGAGGGGTGATACGTGTGCGATAACCTTAATGCGGAGTGAAGCATAAATAATTCCTTTCGGTGTCACGGTAAAAGACGCGGCAATCGTTAGGTGCTCGCGTCAGTTCCGCGTCATTTGGCGCGCTCCGCGCCGCGTTTACACATGCCACTCCGAAAGATAGAAAAGGGGTCACCTGTGAAACATGGGTAAAATAAGAGAGTGAGCTACATTATTTATTTATTGAAAATGAGCATAAGTATATAAACCAATCGAGGTTTGTTAAGTACACTGACAGATCGTCGACGGTCACAGCTTTACAATTTTCCCGTAAACATAAAAACTAATTGTCATCAATTAGCTCGCCGATGCGCCATGGAGGGATAATAATATACCTAACTTACAGCTATATTTTTGATTGGTATCAATACTCGACATTCAATCTTTACGGCAGCTGCAGGGTAGCACGCTCCCGTCCCGGCAAAAATGGCTCCCGGTTTTACCATGTATATGTAACTGTACAGTTAAACACAAATAGCAACACCCAACGATGTGAATCATTATATTATCAATCATACTCATTTATTAAAACCGTAGGTTCTTACAGAGATCTCGGTTACGTCATTCATTTTATCTACTAATACAAGAATTAATAAAATTTACATAATGGCCAGACAGTATAAAGGCAGAAACAGACAAGACTAAACATATTTTTATAATTTCGAAGTAGCTGCTGTAAGGGCGTAAGCTTCTAATAACTCACGATTCTTGTTCTCAGTCATACTTAAGTTTTATCTTGAAAAAGGGTACAGTAAATTGGCATTTTTATTGCTGACTTTACCAGTTTTCAAAATTCTTTGAATGCAACTATAATGGCTCCAAAAATCAAGGAAGGTCCGTTAAGAACATCTTCATGTAGCTTTAACGATTCTTGTAGCTAATTTACGAGGTTTTTTTACATCCTATGTACTCGTATATCAACAATCCCAGAATCAAAAAGGCCAATGTTTTGGATTTAGTTACTTCCACTCACATTCTTGTTCTCAGCTTTACCCAAGTTTTGCGATCTCCTTTGGTATTTTATTTATTTAATCGTATGGCATAACAATTTTGACAAGAAATAATAGCATTACAATATTTTTTATTGAAAAACAATCGGACAAAGTAATCACGGAAGATAAGGAAAAATCATTACGCAATTTATGGACGACACATATAAGGTATGAGTACATTCGTCTCCAACGTCTACAGAAATGATGTCAGATACAAGTTGTGCACAAGTGTGTCGGCAGCCTAAGCGGAACCATAGTTGAAAGAGATCCTATTTCCTAGCAGTCGGTTAACGGGCACTTTTTCGCAGGTTTCCCGTGCGGAGTCGCAGATCAGAACATAATATACTCTTCTATCTCAGAGTCCGTCGGTCGGTCGGACCGATCCTAGACTGCGTTTCAAAGGGTCAATATGTAGTTTCAGTTAAATTGGTTGATAGTATGTCATAGATTTGGACCTCCTGATTAAAACTTTGTACTTGTAAGCACAATCATCAAAATGG
Organism: Hofmannophila pseudospretella; assembly: GCA_947369225.1. Taxonomy (NCBI): domain Eukaryota; kingdom Metazoa; phylum Arthropoda; class Insecta; order Lepidoptera; family Oecophoridae; genus Hofmannophila; species Hofmannophila pseudospretella. The sequence continues at coordinate 6,366,051 of OX376330.1, read as the reverse complement.
ATTCGTTTCAGAGTTATTGTACGCTTCGCTAGCGACCAACCTCTATGTAAACTCCGTTGTCAAATATCTTTGCTTCGGCGTTGATGTGTTTCGGCAGTGTTTATAAACACTTCTACCTGTAGAAGAGATATTTACTTACTAAGCCCGTGTGCTCCCATCTCCGACCTTATCATCACTTACCACCAGCTGAGATCTTAAGACCTCAGTCTTAATCGTAAATAAATTAAGAGCGTCGGTGGCGTCGTGGCTAGGACGTCGGACTCCCATGCGGGAGATCCAAGTTCGAAACCAGGCAATGCCATGTACCAATGAGATTCTCGGTTTTTTTGAAAGACTTATGTCCATTTACCGACTGCTCTGACGTCGAAGGAAAACATGAGGAAACCTGCACACTGAGATAACCAGTGTGTGAAATGGGGAAGGCAATGGCAAACCACCCCATTAAATCTACCACGAGTCGTTCTATGTGATTAATTCCTTAGAATGATCACGACCCTCAGCAAAATTTCTTGAAAAACCATAGCGAGTGTTTTTCAAGAAATTTTTAAGTACTGTACCTTGGTGTTTTTCCTTCATAGTTGTTTATGAACTGTCATACACATTTTAGCGTTTCCGTCATTTGGATGGGTGATACCACTGTATGGGGCCACTGTATGTTAATAGATTGTGACAAAAGTCTGTCGGCAGCTGAAGCGTGGCGTCACCGAAGGTCGTTAGGTGCCGTGCCGAGGCGCGAGTTATTGGAAAGAAAATTGTGCTGACTGCGACCCTGCGTGTTATCTCTGCATGGGTGCGACTGGCTCGTTATGAATCTCTGAATCTATGTACGAGTAAGTGCACAAATTGTCGAGCTGGAAAGCAAAGAAAAAGAAGGAAAAAGAGGAAAGCTGACGAGCAAACGGACCATTTTAAGGTAAGTGGTCAACGTCCCCAAAAATATCTCATCTCATTACAAATGGGTTTCCAATGCGCTACCAGTCACGAGAAGTTGGGTAGAGGGCATCATTGTGCCAGTGCCAGCTGGCCATGGCCCTTCAATGAGTAATTCTAATGTGGGATTATAGATTTTTATTATATTTTTAATTAAAGGTAAACCATTTAAGTCTGGCTACGCCCGCGTCGCGCATGGCGAGACGACACACACTGGGTCGAAAATGAGTTATTAGGGACATTGAAATTGATAATTGGAACAAAAAATGTAGTATACATTTTTTCATTAAAGTAAACCTTTGCGGGAAAAAAATAATCTCTGTTTTTCTTGTATGGAACACAGATGAACGTGCTCGATATCTACAAAGTCTTGACCGATCCCGCTTTGGAACTGCCTTAGATGTAATTCTTGGTTGCTCTTCTACAATTGTACACCTTGAACGCGTGCATAAAGTTGCACCCGCACCAGATAAATGGATCCAAAGAAATGAAAAAAAAAATTTGCTACGATAATTGAAAACTATGTGCACAAAACACCGTTGTGCAAGGGGAGGCCTGTGCCCCAACAGTGGGGATGATGACGATGATGATGATGTACAACTGCGGCTCGTTATGAATATCTAAAGTTGTATTTATTCACTTATATTCGTTTATTCTCACTTATAAAATCGTACTGACTCCAGTCCGTACGTTGTTCATCAGAATCTGAACAACTCATAGGTAGGTATACCCGTAGAAGGTTACAACGTAAAAAGAAAATTTTACTTAAATATTTTGTTTCTCATCCCCGAAATAGTGTTATTCAACCCCTAACTTAAGTATAATCCAGCTTTAGGCAACATTTTTTACGAAAATTCCGCTGTTAGTACTATAATTTGTTAGCAAGAGAATGTTTTTTTAACCTGCTCGGAAATATCGCATGCATTCAACTTGTGCGTTGTAAAAAGAAAAGCTTTTTTGAAATTACTGAAATCTTATAATGAAATAATGAAAAAAAAAACCTTAGTATCCAAAATCATTAAATAAGTATCCTTAACTAATGTACCTAAAATGCTTATTTTACCTATATTTCAAACGTCTATTAGATAACGATCAATGATCGGAATTAAGTAAAACAATTTTGGTACTTACTGATCCTAATATAGACGTGGTCTATAAAAACTCTTGCAGCAATTTTCGCTGTAGTAAGAAAAAAACTGCATTTATGTTGTAGTATTATTATTATTGTAAGCATACTGATAATTAGGTAGTATTGAGAATGCGAGATGAATGTGTCTTCTCAAATTGTAAAAATATTTTTTTGCCATTTGCAATATTGTGATATATATTGATAATTAGCTAATTAATTAATTTAAGTGGTGTATGTAACTGTTTGAATTAAATAAATTACATATGTAGTATTACATAAAAAGAAAGACCATGTAACTAGTACATGAAACACAAATACCAAACACATACAAGAACCATAAATTTTTCAGAGAGCGTCGGTGGTCCGGGTTCGAAACCTTGAGTTTTACCAATGAGTTTTTCGGGTTTTTTCTAAGAGTTACGTACATTTACTGACTGTTATAACGGTGAAGGAAAACATCGGGAGGAAACCTGCATGTCTGAGGAAATTACAAGTTTCCGAAGGCGTGTGAAATCCACCAATTAGCACTGGGCTCGCTCGGTGGATCATGACCCGTACCACCTTGTGCAAAGGGAGGCCTGTGCCCCAACAGTAGGGACATTAATAGGCTGATTATGAATTTTTTCAGTAGTTACCTCCCCATAATTACCGATTATTCACGATAATAAATACCAAATTGTGTAATTGATGAAATCCTACAGCCTCCTAAACTTGTACAAGGCCATGGATTATGAAAGAACTCCACTGAAGAAAAAGTTTAATAGACAAAACAACAATCTGGTATCTTGCTTTTCCATTAATGAAAACAAATGTGAAGTCTGTTCGATTCGCAGCTCGAAAGCGGAATAAGAAAGAGCCAAGTGTCGCAATAACTCCAGTGCACCACCGTTTGTTTCGCTTGTTTAAATGCGCTCTTGACGTAATCTGTGGACAAAAGACGCAGCTGACGTCACTACAATGGGTGCAGAGCTATTAATTATTACCCTGAATATGCCCTGAATCGTATTGCCGACAAAAGCCGTTTGTGCGGGCATGAGATGTGGCACGAGTGATCCACCCCTCGCGTCTTACCAATAGAGTTAAGAATATTCGAATAATGTATCTATTCGAATAACCCGGTAAAATCGAATACGGATTTGAAAAATTGGAGGATTTGAACGCCCGGATGATTTGGAACATGAAGGTAGGAAGGAGAGGGAGACTTTTTTTTTTCTTTCATCCATGGTTTGGAAAGTTTTTATACTTTTTGACATTGTACTTACTTTAAGTAAGGTATTTTATAAATATTAATAGGGTAATATGTAATATAATAGTTATAATGTTAATGAGAACAAAATGATCATGTCATTCTAATATTTTAATACTTATTTTATTTTATAAGTGTGAAATGTACCGAACGAACGCACTTATCATTTTGACTATGTATGATGATCATCACTGAAATAAATGAATATGAAGAATTCGAATGAACGAGTAAATTTTTTTTAAATGTATAACTAAACCCGCGTTTGTCTTAAATCTCATCTGATGATGACGATGAGCACACGGGCTTAGTAAGCTATTCGAAGAATTCGAAAGCCAGAAAAGGAGCTGGGTGTGTCTGGGTTGGCGCGGCTGGGTTTCATTCCATAATAAATTGACATAACATTGCTATATTAAGTACGCAACCGCTGCGCTAGCAGACGAGATTAATCTTCAATCAACTTCAATTCTTTCGAATACTTCTAACAGATATCGGATTCGAATATTCGGGGGGCTTTTAATGTACTTCGAATTCGTATTTCGTAGCTCTACACACCAACAACATACTGAATATTGTATTTGCGTTATGAACACGTATTCCTATTACCACTATCTAGTGCGTAATACCGCTACATTTCTGTTTCGCTGACACATAATAAACTGCCTACTACTTCTTTCGTGGTCGTGCCAAGAAATTTGATAAACGTTGTAGGGGTATACATAAGTAATGAATGAATGAGATAGTGCCGTGGCCGTACGAAAAGTAGTCCAGGGAAAGGCCTGACCTAAGTAAAGATGAAAACCCGTGGAGTCAGACGACTCCCAATTTTTCTAGGGTTTTCGGGTAAGTACTTACTTACATTTTAAACCGATACTTTTAGTATCGACTAACCTGAGCTATTGACTAATAAATATTGAGTAAATGTTGATAATAAGATGCTAACAGGCTGAGACAGTTCCCCTTTTCCGGTGCTGCACACCACCTTAATCAAACTTAATTACTTTTTTTTTTATAATATATTTGTTTAATATTATTTTTATCTTCTGTACCTAATTGTTTGTATGTGTGTATTGGAAATAAATTCTTTCTTTATATATATAATTTAAATATTATTAGCGTAAGGACATGACAATAATATCTCAGACAGATCTCCCTATTCAGTAGATAAAACTGTCAAAATTCACGCATTGGATTTCAGTCGCAACTCAATTTTTCGATTAGTTTCGAACGAATTTTTTGGTGAAAAATCTATGGACTATCATATCGAATTACTAAAGAAAAAGTCAAATTCAAAATTAATTATTTGGAACACACCAGTGACTTTGACGGTTTCCAATGCAAATTTTGGTACTTTATATTTTACTCTACGACGAGGAAGATTGACACGATCATTCATTACGTACGTAACTAATCTATTGAGCGAATGTCAAGACTCTTGTTTCTGTAAAGAACGAGCTAAAGGTACATTAAAGTTTGATTGGCTTTTCATAGTCGGGCCAACGTAAAATGAACTTAATGGCATCGTTAAGTTTAGTGTTGCCACAAATCGCCTCCTCATTGCCTCCGCACGCCCGTCCAGATGGGAATAAACTCGCGTCCATATACGTTACAGCCTCTTCCTTTATGCATTAAACCGGAGTTTTATCATTGGTTTTATTTATGTACCTAGTTGAGACTGAGTTCTCGTTTGGTGTTGGGATTATGACCTGTTTGTACTGGAGGTACTTACTCGTAAGTGGATAGTGAGAAACGAGAGAGATGTCTGATTCAAAGATAATAATTATAAGTTCTATCTAATCTATTGGTTCTCACGATACAGGTTACACCTAGTTTGAGAGCCAGAGAACATTGCCTAGATACTTCATAGTACAGGTCAATAGTACAAGTTCACCGTACTGTTGTAAGTACTATCTTATTATGCCAATAAAGTTTCGTATAAGTTAGGTGTATTTTTGAATGTTAGGTACGTACCCCCAATTCGTCGCTTGTTATATGTTACCGTTACTAAAAGATTATAAAAAAAGCTACGTGAATTTCAACAGTAACAGTGTCCGTGTATGAAAAAAATAAAAAATAAAAGGCTTTCGATGGCCAGCTTAAACTCTCAAACCTAGGTTATTCCTATCGTGAATAAAAAAGTATTTTACTAGAAAGGAACGTCGGTAGCCTAGTAGCTAGGACACCGGACTCCCATGCGGGAGGCCGGGTTCGAAACCGTGCAATATCATGAACCAATGAGTTTTTCAGATTTTTTATTTTTTATTTACTACTACTACTATTTTTTCGAAGACTTATGTACATTTCCCGACTGCTCTAATGTTGAAGGAAAACATCGTGAGGAAACTTTCATGTCTGAGAAAATTAAAAGTTTCCAAAGGCGTGTGAAATCCACCAATCAGCACTGGGCCCGCTCGGTGAATCATGGCCCGTGCCCCAACAATGGGGACATTAATAGGCTGATGATGATGACTAGAAAGGAAATTCATTTTCATATAGGTACACAAATAATTGGGAGACGTGATCAGAACTTACTTTTTCTAACACGGTAAACGATTACTATTTCCTAACCATGGTACTAACATGAAACACTACTACTTTTTTCTACTTGAGTTTTTTTATGGTGAAAATCGATTTTTACAATTACTAAGTGCATGGTCGCCATACTTTAGTACGAGTACCTAACTAGAAAATGAATGCTTAGGTACGTCAAGTAAAATGTACGTCAAGTAGGTACGTCAATTACAAGAAGACAAGTTTTAAGTTTTACCAAGGGGGTACGAGCCATGATCCACCGAGCGGGCCCAGTGCTGATTGATGGATTTCACACACCTTCGGAAACTTTTCATTTCCTCAGATATGCAGGTTTCCTCACGATGTTTTCCTTCACCACTAGAGCAGTCGGTAAATGCACGTAAGACTCCGAAAAAATCGGAAAAACTCATTGGTACATGGCATGGTTTCGAACCCGGACCTCTCGCACGGGGGTCTGGCGTCCTAGCCACAAGACCACCGACGCTCTTAAACCTTAAAAAACTCTTAAGCACAATATATATTTTTTTAAATTGCATCTCCAATAGCTGTTCAAAATTCGCGACGCCTTGTTATAAACACAGCCCCGCCACTCCTCGTCGCCTATTATTCCTTAGTTTAGGGTACCTGGTTAGCATTTCATCTCGTAAGCTTAGGGTTCACAGCACTCCAATAATGTAATAGGCTTTCGGGGTGACGCCTTGTCTCACCTCGTTTGGTACAGCGAATTGTCCGAATTCTCGTAAATTTTGCACCATTCTGATAATAAATCATGTGTTGGAAATGGTAGATCGGAGTAACGTTGACGAAACAAGTCTTGTACGCGTATGGTACTGTTTGTTTGGTAATAAAACATTACCATATCAGACCGTTCAATGTTTGAAAAAGGATATTCCGCAGGCATGAATATTATTTTGCAAATTAAGTATCTAAAAATAATGACTTTGTCAAAATGTGACAAATGTTCCTTCCTTCTTTTAATAAATGGCCTCTGCAGTTATGATTACTGCAATTTCCGTTATAAAAAAAATGTGGGAAAAATAGGAAGTGTTTCATGTTAGAACCATGATAGGGAATAGTAATCGTTTACTGAGTTAGAAAAAGTGAGTTCTGATCATGTCTTCCTGTATAAGATAATACAATAGGCAAAGCGTTTATTCCCCGTAGTTTCATTCTGCTCGGTTATATTATTTGTTCCCATCCAAGTGTCATCTTTATTGCCCATGACGTTTACTTTTATGACATATTCCGTCAACAGCAGCAAACAATTTGCGACAAATAGGTAACCCCTCCCGTCGACGCGACGCCGCTCTATACTATTTCCGGTCCCAATTTGATCTTCTAAATCGCGGAATATCTTCCGGAATTTTGCTTATTGGAAATAAATCCTGGATAAAATAGGATCATACCTGTTCAAGTATATATTTACATATGAATATGGCGGGATATGACATCGTAGTATCGATCGACTGCCAGGAGGTTATGACTACCCTTTTATTTGTGCGAATGACGTCGTAGTATCGTTCGACTGCCAGAAGGTTATGACTACCCTTTTATTTGTGCGAATGACGTCGTAGTCTCGTTCGACTGCCAGGAGGTTATGCCTACCCTTTTATTTGTGCGAATGACGTCGTAGTATCGTTCGACTGCCAGAAGGTTATGACTACCCTTTTATTTGTGCGAATGACGTCGTAGTATCGTTCGACTGCCAGGAGGTTATGACTCCCTTTTATTTGCGCGAATGACGTCGTAGTATCGTTCGACTGCCAGGAGGTTATGCCTACCCTTTTATTTGTGCGAATGACGTCGTAGTATCGTTCGACTGCCAGAAGGTTATGACTACCCTTTTATTTGTGCGAATGACGTCGTAGTATCGTTCGACTGCCAGAAGGTTATGACTACCCTTTTATTTGTGCGAATGACGTCGTAGTCTCGTTCGACTGCCAGGAGGTTATGCCTACCCTTTTATTTGTGCGAATGACGTCGTAGTATCGTTCGACTGCCAGGAGGTTATGCCTACCCTTTTATTTGTGCGAATGACGACGTAGTATCGTTCGACTGCCAGAAGGTTATGACTACCCTTTTATTTGTGCGAATGACGTCGTAGTATCGTTCGACTGCCAGAAGGTTATGACTACCCTTTTATTTGTGCAAATGACGTCGTAGTATCGTTCGACTGCCAGGAGGTTATGACTGTCCTTTTATTTGTGCAACTGACGTCGTAGAATCGATCGACTGCTAGGAGGTTATGCCTAACCCATTATTTGTGCGAATGACGTTGTTGTATCGATTGACTGCCAGGAGGTTATGTCTACCCTTTTCTTTGTGCGAATCTGTATAGTTTTTACAGGTTTAAAATAGAGGAGGTTCTCAATTCGACTGTATTAATTTTTATATTTGTTAAGTACTCGATTTCTTTGCAATTTTGATGATTATTTTAAGGGTAGGTACCTCAAGGGGAAAACAGAAAACTATTGCTATCGCTCCGCCGTCCGTCCGTCTGTCACGAGCTTCTTGCTCGTAAATGGGACAAGATATAATACTATAGCGCCCTCTCCTCTAGGACAATGACGTGGGCACTGACAGCGAGCCGCGGGTTTGACCCATATTTTAGATACATATTTTCATACATTTGACATTCCAGTGCCCGACTAATGTACACTCACGTCGCATGCGCCAACAGGCAGACGCGGTTTCCTTTTAAAACTTCTCTACCGAGCATATAGTGCATAGTATAGCATATACTGAAGATTGGGGTAAATTTCAAAATCCTTGCTCATGAACGACATTATTTATATACTTGAAAATTAACTAGAATTTTGGTAATAAAATACTTACTTCACATTCATTGTATTAACAGACATAAAATCTGCAAAAGTATAGAATGTAATCCCCTTACAAACATCTGCTGACTTTTCCATAAAAAATTAAAAGTTTTCCGCTTCATGCACTCCCGCGATGCCAAAACAATAGCGACATTAGACTCGGAAGAGAAAATAAAATGTATCATTTATAAACCTCGCCCCGACAAATTCTCTTACTATGTCTGAAAGGAAAACACCTACCGCTGCTGACAGTTTATTATTTCTCGGATGTGGAAGTATAGCGGGGCCACAAATTATTATCTTAGACTATAACAGTCCTGATATTTGAAATTAAAGCAATATGACTTATATGCCGTAAACTATGGCCAGGCCATTTCAACTCAAATCCACAGCTTTAAAAAAATAAAAAAGCTCGTTCACTCCTTCGGCCGCGCCATCTGCATTTTTGGCAAAAATACATTTGTACTTAAAATTATAGGATGTTATTGTTACCTACATCCTCTACAGATCAATCAATTTATAAATCAATAACTTTTCCTTTTAAAACAACAAGAACATCCGCTATTAGATATTTTGTTATATTTTATAACAATATATCTTAATTTTAACCATAATTTTAATTATAAATCTGTTATTGGTTGACGTAACTAAATTCTTTTTCTATTATATTTAACATGTCAAAATGACACCAGCGCCCACTATAAAAGGACCTAGGTATTAAAATTGTACGAGCTTTGAGCATAGCTTTCGCAAAGCTTTTTTGATACCCTTTGTACAAATTATTTCACGTTCAACTTTTATTAAATAAAGCCGAATGCTTTATGGCTCAAATAATTAAACGATATTTAAACATACTTCAATAAATTAATACCAGCAATTTGTGGCGCTGTTTTGACTTAAATGAATGAAATGAATATATTTATTAAGTTTTCGTTTGTATTCGTGTCATTTTGGCAAAATTTCGAAGGCGAATAATCAGGTAACATACATAAAAAAAGATACGTTCGAATTAAGAATCCACGCCTTTTTTTAAAGTCAGTTAAAATGTAAATGCGTGCGCAGTTTATACGTCTTGAATATACACACGGCACGCCTCTAACGCAAGTTGAAAGCGCTGCTGCAGTGTGGCTAGGCATTATAAATAAAGACTAAACTTTAAACCTATTCTTATACCCAACAAACCTTCTAAAACATGAACTGGCGCAACTGCATTACCCAATTTGAGTATTTGACTTTTAAAAAATATTCCATCAATAAACTTACATGGACATCCTGAAGAAGGATCTAAAATTCGTTTTTCGATATTTCAACTAACATGAGAGATAGTAATGATTTAAGTTAGTACTGGAGAGATGCTCTGTCCCTTTTTAGCAAAACAGTTCTTTATATGTAGCCGCAGGATCTGAGTTGTATGGCGCTACAACACAGTGACGTCATGATGTAATATTGCCGTTTCTTCTGTCGTCTGATTTTTGATTGCATGTAGCTATTTTATTTTTCATCAATTTACGTCTATTTCTTAATTTTTAAGAAATGTATTTAATATTTGTTACTTGGCAACTACCGAAATTCTCGTGTTATTTCAGCGATAGCAATTAAGTCATTAACGGCGCAAATACCAGGGCATTAGAAGAATGAAGGAGGCTGAGACAAAGGCCGCCGGCTCTGCTCTGAACGAGCACGGCATAACAACGGACTGCTAATGAACACTCGGTAACTGCTGCCACCCGCGGTGCCCGGCGAACAACGCGTCGCGACTGTAAAAATAAGTTATTTTTATTGATATTACATTTTTCAATTGTTTTAGTATTTCACTAATTAGTAGTAGTATAACTACGCGTGGCACTCTAAGTCCTCAAGGTTAGCAGAGCCTCAAAAACCCTCCAGTAACACTATTGTGAAAGGACATGTCTGTGACTGCTTGCTTGCTTATCATATCGTTAGTAGCCGACCTATTGTCAGACTTGTTCAGGCCACCCGTAGGCCTCTGACATGGCTTAAAGACTGCTGTCGAACGACCACAACCGGGACCGTTAAACGTGCTCTCCGAGGCACGGAGGAGCTCGGATGAAAAATGCCACTAGCGGTCACCTATCCAGGTACCGACCGCGCCCAACGTTGCTTAACCTCTCTAAGTTACGAGCTCCTCCATGTCTATGATGATGACATTTATTGTTAATAAATTTTATATTGTCAGCATGCATGGCACTCCATCTGAGTTCTCAGGGTTAGCAGCGCCTCAAAAACCATCCTGTAACCCTGTGAAGCTAAGTGACATGTGTATGGGCGACGGTGACCACTAACCATCAGATGACCTGTTTGCTTATGATACTATAATATTCTAAAAAGTTCTTGGTATAATTGACCCTTAAGGTCATATTTTCATATTCATGTATTAATTAAGTTTGATAAAAATGTTGTAATAGCTGAAATCTTAAATGACTTTATTCTCATCTTTTAGATTATGTTGGCCCAAACTATAGTGCTTATAATTTCGAAAAAAAATTTTTTTAATAGCCTATAAAGCTGTCCCACTGCTGGGCAAAGGCCTCCCCCCTAATTTCGAAAATATTAATTGATAATTCTAATTTAACTGTAATAAATCTGACATTTCTCATTGATTGTGTGTACAAGGCAGGGTGGGCTGGTTTATACATTATTTTTCCGACACAGATTCTGATTTTTGTACAACATAATCACATAATCCATTTATCGTAATCCCATTTATCTTGTTCGTCATTCACGCAAACGGAAAACGTTTTTATCCATTCCGTTCCATAGGGCTAATGAGAGCGAGTAGATACGATTAGGTGTGTGTAGGACCTTTGATTATAATTTGATCAGAATTGACATGACTTCCTGCCAAATAAATCGTAATAGAAGCACGTGGAAAAGGAAATAAATGACCCCACAAAGAAAATAAGAAGATAGGTCACCGGACTCCCATGCAGTCCGGGTCCCGTCCGGGTTCGAAACCGTGCAGTTTTACGTATTTTTCGAAGACTTACGTAAATTTACCGACTGCTCTAACGGTGAAGGAAAACATCGTGAGGAAACCTACACACTTAAATAACCAGTGTGTAAAATGGGGTAGGCACAAAAGATCCTCCAGGGTCGAAGTGCCGCTGGGGATAAAATAAGATAACTAAATTCGCAGTCGCTACCCGCTTACCTAATAAGTAAGTATGATCAGGTTTCATAAAGGTTTTCTGACCCCATAAACGTGTTCATCAAATAGTTAATCTCAATTCATTATTACAAAAAAATTGATAAACCGACCAGGAATACAATAGTTACAAAAACCTTCCACTGGTATTTTTATAATCTGCGTTATGGACATCGCTATGAAAAAGCAGGAGTGCCACAAGGAACACCTGTGACATCCCAGAATTATAAAATAATACTATTGCTATACATTCGCTGATGACAATGCTACTATGTCACTTTGAAGCAATCACGAGAAAGCAGTGGAAAAAGTGTAAGCAGCCATAAACCAGATCTACGACTGGGCTAAAAAATTGCGGATTAAACTAAACTGAGTAACTAATGCTGAGTTGGAGTCCTTTTTTGCCTCCACATCACCTCATCGTAATTGAATGTACGTACTTATAAATGTATTTACCACTTATATGATGTATGAGGCAAAATAAATGATTACTTTACTTTACTTTACTTTTTTAAACTGGCTAAAAAGGATACTGGCCGAAAAGAAAAGACGTTCCAAGTTACATACTGGGTTATAATAGTCCCATCGGTAAAACAGTTCATTTATTTTACTTTGGTTTAGTTTAGTTTAGTTTTCGCTATTGTTTTTTCGATTTTCTTATTTGATTATTACTAGCAATTATTAAATAAAATGTCGTATGTATCACTTTCGCTAAGGGCCAAATTCTCTCAACTCGTGTTTCACACTAACCTAACATTCATTGAGAAAGTTTATTTCGGCCTTACGGCGTTAGTTACTGTTGCTTTGGTTTTCGTACCAGTATCCCACCAACTCTACGATGTGTTCGGATACATTAGACTCTCGCATTTTGACCATAGAAATTTATAATTTACAAGGTCAAAAGCACGGCAAGTCAAGGAAACACGCATAAACTGAAGTGTCTCTATCAGTGTACTAGCTCACCGCATGCTTAAGTTACATAATCTCCTACTCCTATTAACATATGAACGTTGCAGGCTCTGATTATAGGTCAACAATATATATGTCAAACTAAGTATATACGTGTAGTTTTTCCCCTTCACCTAGTCTACGATAGTACCTACAGGGTTGTTTACTGGGCCCGTCGCGCGTGCAAATCAAATTATCGCCCCGGCCTGCCTGACGGGGTTCGAATGTTAATTGTTCGTTCAAATAATGATTATGGGGGACAGTATTTACAGTAGCGATCGAAAACATGCCGCCGACGCAATTTTCTACCCACGTATTTATAATATTACGAGCTGTAAGAGGACTGTTAAAATGAGTCTATTTTATTTTTGAGAAGTAATTCCATTCAGACGGTTCAAGAATAAAATTAGAGACCTAATTTTTATTGAGTTTCTTTCGTCTGCGAATTCGCCTTAAGTTGTTTGCTGTCGTGTTTATTTATTTGTAAACATTGCCTTAGCAATCGGTGTTTATTCAACAAACATTGCTTTAGTTGTTAAGTATACAAAGGGCTGTCTCGAAATCTATTTAATATGGACTGCAAATGGCTGCCTAGAGACTCGACTAACCTTCTACCTATATCAGTTCAAAATCTTTTATATCACTTTTGAATCACAATTTTCTGTTAAACTTTAATTATTTATTTTTTATTGACTACTAAACCCGCATTTGACCTCGATCTCGCCTGATGGTAAGCGACGATGAGGTCGACGATGGAGCATGCGGGTCCAGTAAGTGCCTATTCACTCTGGCCTTGAAGATCCCAAGGTTGTAGGTTTCGGGAAATACAGACGCCGGCAGGCTGTTCCATTCCTTAGCCGTTACTTAATTATGTTAGTTATATGATATCAAATCTTCCTTCGAAGTAGAAAGTAAGTATACTGTACTCGTATAAATAACAATATTCATATTTAACTTTTTAGTTGGTTAAACCCTTTGTTTACCAAATGCACCGCCTCTTTAGAGCAAGTATTAAACAAACGAGCACAGTGTTTGTGCAAGCTGCAAGTGCAAGCAGACACTGAGCAAAGATTACTCGCAGCTCGCTGTAAAACGCATTCTAATTACCTTTCCAGAGGCTTCTGTAACTTGGGATTAACTAAGGAGATTACCAATGAATTTAGCAAACATGTGCCTCGTTAAATTCAAATGTCTGATTTATACATGAAGGTACAAAGAACCTGCCACACCGAATGGATGTAGTATAAAGTACGTTTTATTAGCCCGTGGTACGATAGCAACATCACCAACATATCCTGCTCAATTTTGTCCTTGTCGTGGGAATAACAATAAATGACAGATTTTCGAACTATTTTTATTTTATTACCATGAAGAATTTTCTGACTCTGTCATCGTCGTCGATCACCATAACAGTCTCTAAATATTAATTTTAAGATCGCCATAAATTGTTACCGACCCTTGCTTATCCCTTGAATCGATCAATATAATCAATCACCGGTTGCCTTCATTAAAACACTGTTGAGAGATATCTTACGGGCGCGAGCTTTTTCTCCTCCAATAGCTTCATTTGCTTCAACTTTAAGTAGAAATAAAATAAATGGGCCCGGTGTGTAAAGCAAGCAGACACATGAGTAAAGATTACCCGCCGTGGAGCGCACTCTAATTGCCTCTCCTCTCCCTCTCCCGACAGGCTGGATAAACCTCCTTAGCCGGTTAACTAAGAGGGCGAAATGTCGGTAAAATAAACGATCCGTCTATCCTAATCTATGACTTGATTAGTTACAGACTCATCACTAAAGGCAAGTTTTGATGACGTGAGTAAAGTTGTCGCATGAATGAGAAGGTTGATTTTCTTTTTATTTCGTTCGCTTGGCATTGCAATTTACAGAGTTGCTGATTTATACACTTATTTTCTATTTTGCTTAACGCTGCCCATTGCGTGAAGGCAGTAAACCTTTTTTACTTTTTAGGTTTCTTAGTATTACTTACTTACATATTTCTTGATTTACCTAGTTAAAGTTCTTTATAACCGCATGGGCTTAGATTTTCAATAAAATCCGCCAACTTTTCTGCAGATCCTATCTTGATTTGTAGAAAAAGAATTACATGACTATAATCAGCCCAATTTACTTCTCATGTCACCAGTGCGAAATTATGGTCAGTAAATATGTAGATAATGATATGTTATTATAGTACCTACCCGCGTTACCAATAACATCCATAACACTGTATTGGGAAAAACAATTAATAATTATTAAAATCTTTCTTTAATTGTATGTCAATTTATTGTCAACATAATACAAAATCAAAATTACAAATATGTCAATTAATTAATAACTAAATAATTATAAATAAACCCCCCTTGCCGCCCCCGATGCAAAGGTGCCCATAACGCTTGCGGCGTTACCGCGCTGGATCGCTATGGCCAACCTTTGCACCAGAAACGACCCGGAGTGAGGGTCACAACCCCTCTCCCTAAGGCGACGGCCACAACCCCTCTCCCTAAGGCGTCGGCCAATCTCACCCACAAATGATTTTGCTTCCGCACTCCAGCAGTCCGTAGTCTGCATAGCAAAAGGTACAAACATGTAATTGTGCTGGAGTGCGGATTCTTTAATTTACCATTTACAGGAATATTGCTAACTAAACGGTTCCTAGATGGCGTGGTGGAGTACGAACACAGGCCAATTTGCACCGTCTCTTGTCACCGGGAGATGAATGATTGCCACGCCACCGTGTCGCACCAGCGAGCGACAACTTTGCACCTAATTAGGGAATAATTCCCCATTTAGAGTCGCATTGTAGTGTTACATGTTATTAAATTTATAGCGGTTCATATAATAAAGGAATTATTTTAGCTTAGAGTTTTCAAAACAAAAAGGTCAAGGCACCTGTCATTAGGGTTGCCACCCCTACCACAGGTTGGCCACTCGAGCGACTTTATATGGAAACCTTGAGTTGTTTACGCCCACTACTGCATATATCCATGTATGTCTACACACTTTTGTAATTTAGCTTAGTTCTGCCTGAGTCAAGCAAGTCTGCAGCTGACTTGTAATACGATCCCACTAACTGAAATACCCACTTGACAAAATACGAAATGAAATGTTTCTGAAATATTTTTATATTTAATTGTAGATTAGATATATGTTTATAGTTTTGCGATTTTATTTTTGGATTTTATGCATAGGATTATGCAATCTAGGTCAGTTTCTAAAAAAAAGTAAAAACAGTTTAATGCGACCTAATAAAACAATCAAAAATGGTCGTTATCATAAAAAATAACTTAATTTTTTGTGGGGTTTCTACAAACTACTCTATTTTTTGGGGTGTTTGAGCTCAATCTATATGTCCTCTAAAAAAAGGTGGCAACCCTACCTCTCATGGACAGTAAGTAATAAGCCCATACTTCACATTTTAATTAGTTTAAAAATTTTCAAAAATGAATGACAAATCTTTTGATTTTTTTTATTAATTGGTTTAGAAATCAAGTAATAACCTACCCTGGGGTGCTATTAATTTCATTGATGTTACTTCCTTATCTCGTGTGTCTCCGTCACATGTGCCAATTGTAAGGATTGTGCTAATTGGTATCAATGTCATCGCCGGGTGCCATGCCATTTTCAAAATGTTTTTTGGATCTCCTTTCAAATCACAGTAACTACTGAACATATTATAATCACTTGAAGGTAATTAAACGTGAGTTGCAAAAAATGACCTTAATGTTTCCTTAAGTCAGGTAACATCTTTACCTAGAGTTATGGCGTAGAAAGGGATAGCATGTATTTTAATGAAGACTTAACTTAAGGATGTTTCGTGCAAATAGAAAACCAGCGTCGGTAGAGGTATAGGTATCTAACTATACAACTAGCGACACGCAGCTGAACTTGGCCCTTTTAATAGATCATATGTTTACTACATTAAGCCATACCATTTTAAAAATGTATTCGCATGGTTGTAGTATTTTAAGCCAAAAATGGTCTATTAATAAAGGATTTTCTATTTCTATTTTAAATTACGGTAAATCTGGTCTATCTGGACTCTTGCTCCCATGGGAGTCCTGGTCCTCTCTTTCCTATGGGAAATTTGAAATATTTTCAATGAAATTATTTTATGATTAAGTAAATTCTCCTATACTGATTCACGCTATACTGCAAGATGTTCAATCCAGAATGAATATGTAATTCGTCCATGAACTGTGGTGACATTGGTGATATCTACAAATGTATATCTGGTGGATATACATTTGTAGATATCACCACAGTTCATGGACGAATTACATATTCATTCTGGTTTGAACATCTTGCAGTATAGCGTGAGACGCTGCGGAGATGACTGATGGCCACAACGGGAAGGCAATGGCAGCCTCTAAGGAGCCGCGCCATCCGCCATTATCTGCACAGATAATGCCTTTTGTCGAGCTCCATTCACACTGGAATAATTAATAGCGCAGTGCGATTGTACCAGTGGCAAGCGACCGTAGCTTCTGGGTGGCTCCTCGAGACCTCTTAAGTGCTGGTTATTTATGTCGCATCTATATTGGTAACAGAAAAAGTCAATTAATCGGATATCTATGCTCTGCTCACGTACTTTTTGTGTTGACCCATGTTTTGCCGTGAATTCGACGCGGATTGAAGATACCACGTGCATTTCAGAAAATTCAGTATAATAAAACACAAAAAGAATCCGGATATTGGTGAGCTACTAGGCTAGAGTCAGCCGATGCGCCCGGCCCGCCGCCACTGCGGCTGCGGCACCTAAATGTAAATTCTCCGAAATAAATCGGAGTCGGCGATACCTATCACCAAACTCGCGCACGAATTGAGGAAAAAGATCCATTTAAATGTAGATTGTCTCCGGTAATACTTCCATTTGTTTTTGTCTCGGAAAGCCACCTCTGAGATACGATTCTAACCCGCCAGCCGTTTTGTGGTCGCGTATAACTAGCGCGCTGCTGCGCGCTTTTTATTCGCTTTCATCCGGATAAATTCCGTGCATCTGATAAAGTATATTTAGATATCAGGTTTTGTCGGCGTCGAATTACGATGAACCATGCTCGGAAATCGGAAGTTATTAATGAGGACAGCTGTTTTAACGATTTTAGAAAGTTCTTGCTCGTTTTCGTTTTTTGTGTGGAAAATGTTACCTAGAGATTTTTTTAAATTCCAGGCGGATTTTATTTTAATTTTTCGTTGCTATAATATATATTTTATATTTTATTTATTAAGGAACACAAACAGTTTACAAATATATAGAAATACATATAAACAAAAAAAATTACACAGAAACAAAAAGGGTTCACAAATATTATAAACGTAAATAACATATTTCAGTTCATGTAGACAAGACAAGTACACACTAGTTATATATAAACATAGAAAATTAAATATGCAAAGGAAGTAAATGTAGAATAATGTAGAGGAATATAAAACAATGCTATTAAAACAAATAAACAAAATAAATATATACTAGGGTATACTAAATTTAATTATAATTTGCGTATCGATATTGAAATTTGGTGCACAATTTTAACAAAACGTAAATAAAATAATAAAATCATGTCATGATTGTTATGTAAATGGATTCATCAAACAACTATGGTAAATTTCATTCGTGACATTTCGAATGATGCAAATGAAGAAATTTTTCACCGCTGGGCGAAACGCCCGCTCCACCATTTGCAACCAAATTGCAGTTCATTTCATTTGTAATGAGGGGCGGTTATGCCAATGCGTTTCGTGACTGTAATAGAGTTTAATATTATTGTTGCAAGGTTTATTTACGGACATTAAAATTACTACATCGATTTTTTAAATTGCCTCTCTGGAATGAGTGTATTATGTCGGCACGAATTAAATTGCAACGTGGATACTTAGTAAGCAGTCGACACATAGGACATTACGGGTAAGCACCTACTTTTGTGCCAGTTACAGACTTAATCGACAACAGACATTAATACGCCATGAACGTAAGTGGGAAGAAGACTGGGCACTGTATTGTTCTGCTTTTACAGTCTATCAAAAAGGGATGGAAATAGAAACACAATAAAACAATAAAACATTGCAACATTAAAAATATTTCCGCGAAAGAAGCAAAAGCTAAAATTCAAAAATGGTTACTCACGCTAACCTATGATGAAACCGAAAATATTGTTTCGCGATCGCTCTATCACTGACTTCCATGGCACTCACCATGAATATCCTCCCTCTTTCACCAAACCACATTATACACTCATCCACACACACACTCACCTTAAGACACCCTAGCACACTCACGCTCATCGTCGTACAACACTCCATAATTAATTACTTTCTCATCTTTATTTCTGTTTATTTTAATAAATGTATAATATAAATAAGTAATAAAATTAATATAAAATAATAATAATTAAATATCTCATAAATAAATATATCTTATTATAAATTGAAGTAATTATTAGATAAGGAAAATTGAACCGGCCTCCGCGATATAGGCTGTTGCCTAGTGCGGAGTCCAACGTTTAGTATAGTTTAATGTTTAATGTAATATATCAAATAAATTATTTAAAATTTAAATATATATGTATGTCAATCAAGAATGGATCATACTATAGGTATATTAAGTAGGGAAGGCATTTGTGATTCATGTTTTTAAACTCTATCTTTTTGGGAAGGTACCTCTACCTATTTCTGCTGGAAAGCAGAAATGCTTGCATTATTGTGTTTCAAATTGAAGGGTAAGAGAATCAGCGTAGTCACTGGTATATGATGCAGAATCCAAGTCCTCAAGGTTAGTAGCGCATCGAAACCCTTGTAATAATATTATAGTGCGATAAGATGCCTCTGAACGACGGTATCCACTTACCATTAGCTGGCGCATTTTCTCGTGTGTTCTCCTAACACAATAAAAAAATACCGAAACATTTTGTGCCACAGATTACTGATGTAGTTTTCAAAATCATTAGCATAGAACATTCGTCTTTAAAAATCATTGTTAAAAGCATTGCTATTTGAAAATTAAAATGACAAGTAAACTCAGATCTCAAAATATTTGTAGCAAAACTTTTATAATGACCACCCTACGCGCTTCTGTCGTTAACATCTTTTAAAAAGTCATATCCCGGAAACAAAAGGAACTTTTTAACATCATCTCCTGTAGAACCTTGTTACGGACAACGAAAACTCTTGAAAAGCTCTTAACCGGCGTGGAAAACATAAACCAGGCACACGGGCGCATTTTATAAAGTTAACGGCAACTCGATTAGGGAAGCAGTCAAGAGAAGTTGCGAAGAGCGAAGTTTGGCGAGCGAAGTGCGTGATTGAATCGTGCGCAAGTTAACATTACAGCGCTTGTGTCTAATACGACTCACTTTCATTTCTGCTAACGGCTACCTGCTCTGGTCTGTGAGCTCGTAGCCAAATTAAAAACTTGGTCAGAAAGAGATAATGCTACTTAAACAACGTTGGGCGCGGTCAGAACCAGGATGGGTGACCGCTGTGGACACAGTTCCATCTGAGTTCCTCCGTGCCTCAGAGAGCCTAGTAAACTATCGGTCCCGGCTGCTGTGTTCGACAGCAGTGGTTAGGCCACGTCAGCGGCTTACGGGCGGCCTAAACAACTCTGAACACTAATCACACTACAAGAAGAAGATCGTGCAGTTTAAGCAACGTTGGCGCGGTCGGTACCAGGATGGGTGACCGCTTGTGGCATATTTCATCTGAGCTGCTCCGTGCCTCGCAGAGCACGTTAAGTAGTCGGTCCCGGTTGTTGTCGTTCAACAGCAGTCGTTAAGCCATGTCAGACGCCTACGGGCGGCCTGAACAACTCTGACATCTATTTTGTCCACTAACCATACGATAAGCAAGCAACAGCTTATTCCACTTTCAAGAAATCAGTATCGTATTGAAAAAGAAAATGGAGGAAGATTAAATCACGTTGATTAATCACAAGACATTTTAGTACATTATGTAGGTAACTTAAGCCTATAAGTAGTTATTATTATTATTACTTAGTATTTGGTTTCAGGTAATCAGTTGTTTGAATCGAATTGAATAGGTCTAGTAAATAAGACACGTCTAGATAATTCCATTCTATTAAACTCAATTCCAGAATACCTATGTTTACTAAATTACATTACCATGAAATACGACTCTAATATTCGAGCCGAGTATAATCAATTAGATGTATAAATAGGTTTACGACCTGTTTGCGTACACGCAGGGGTTCCCAAACTTTTTTCATAGGTTACTTTTTTTACCAGATTGAGAAAATATTATGACGCCCCCTTTACAGTGACATTACTTTGTTATTAATCATTTACAACTTAAAATACACAGTTACATACAATGTACACAAACTTACTTATTTCTTTTTTTGTTTTCTTTCAAAAGACTGTTGCTTTTATCTTGTTTTATATTGTTTTTAGTATTAATTATGTCAGTTTTATGTTTTCTTGGCTTGGCCCACGTCTGTTACATGTTCATTTCCACTGGTCACAGAAGAGATCTATCCTCCGAGATATAGGAACTTCCTAGTTCGGAGTTCAGCGTTTATTGTTACCCTTTGCTCACTAATTTTATTTAGTTTAATATAACCTATGCTTAAGTTCTTACTTGTGTATGGACTATGAATACTTTGTCATCTTACCGCACAAATAAACTTATACTTATGAGTTAGGAGTATGACTTTAAAAAATGCTCACCACCCGAACACATCATCCAAATCCCAAGCTTGCAACATAATCCCCAGGACGCTGCCCGCGTTACCTCGCTGAATCGCGAGACTGAAGTCTCTATGCGAGGTATGTGCCAGCCCTGAGGTCTCCGGAGGCGAGGACCAACCAGGTGAACAGATCCTGCACTAACTTTTTAGTATCACGAGACCACGGACCCACAGTCTCAATTGCAAGCGCCCCAACATGGTAATGGCTAAGAAAACCCGAATATTTGCGGCGCTTGAGCGCTTTGTTATTAAAATAAAACTTCTAATGTAGCATAATAGCATAACTCTCACGTCTAACTTCTAAAATATTTTTGGAATATTCATACTCGCACATTGGCTCAAAATTAAAGCAATTTGTTCGTGTTAAGCAATTTGTGCTTTAGCGTAAAGCTTCCAGGTTTACATCACAAGATATTTCTAAAAGCTATACTCTTCGTCGACTGTTTTATAGCGGATGGCGAACGAACGGTTGAATTGGATGACAACGCGCTTCGATCAGCCGTGACGTTCGTCTAAGAAGAGCAGACGAGCAATCGGGCCAGCTGATGTTAAGTGGTCACCGTCGCCAATCGGCATCTCATCTCACTTTAATTTAATGTTATTAAATGGTTTTTGATGCACTGCATACCTTGAGGATTTAGATGGAGTGCTTCATGTGCCAATAAGTAAACAGGTTGACTGTGCACAAATTCATACCACCTTCCATGTATTTCTGTAAATAACTTGACCTGGAGATCGATTCAACTAAATACAACGCAACTAAATGAAATCTAAACTGCATCGTTATGACGTGTTCCGTATGCCACTATCCACTAACGATCCAATTTCAGTTAAGTTCCGGTCGAGACAAAGATCGATCGAACAGTAACGTATTTCTGAATTCTAATAAAACGTTTAGTTTATACTGAATCGCAGTTGAACGGTAACAAAACACTTCAACTGACAAATATAACGTTCAAACAAAAGTTTCTCCCAAGGTACTTTTTCCCGATCGATAGTAAATCGAAAGGTGGCAGTGGTAGAGTTATGCGTCACCAGAATGCGATTTAGTGTCCAAATAGAATTGGAACGAAAACTAAATTGAAATTGGATAGAAATAGAAATAGAACTACAAACGTTATAATTTAGGAGAATTTGGCCCTGTTCGCTTTGACCCTGACGACGCCCTTAGGTGATCGCGATGCACAGTTTGGGAACTACCGGCGTATAGAATTATAATTGAACGTAGAACACGGGGTATGTTCTTGTGACTCAACAGTGCATGGGCTCAATTAATTACCCATGTACAAACTAAGCTATAATGCACGCAAATTATATTACGAACATGCATACAACAACGAGCAATAGCTACAGCTGGCTACAGCTAATTATAATTAAACTTCATCCAATATTATAGCGGGAGGTTTGAAATGGAAAGTCAAATTACAGGAAACCTGTTCACCTGTGTAAAGGTTGACCAGGAAGACTCTATCCTGTCGTATCCAATCCTATCCTATCGCCTAAGATCCTATCGACATATTGTTGTTTATTGTTTATTTACATATTTCATAACAACACTAACAGTTTTACCAATCGTGTGTTACATATCAAGTTATATTATAGGTACATAGCATTGTATTTTATATTGGTACTGAAGTAGGAGGAGCAGTCATTTAAAAATAACGTGCGGCCGAGGCCAGAAGTCTCCACTTGGTGTCCGTGAGTCCGTTGGTGAGGGATAGGGCGCGGTGCAGCGGGGCGGTGCCGAACGCCACGGTGCGCGCGCGCGCGTCGCCGCTAGCAGGGGGCGCGGGGGTCGCGGGCGCAGGCTGTACTGCGCGATACTGTAAATATTACAGAATTAGTTGTAACTGTATCAATCCTACTGATCTCCATAACACAGACTATAACATTATAAGCTCGTAAGTGGCGCCCTCTTGATAGGGTTTTTATTTTTGTGGTCAGGCTATATATGAAATTCATTTCATCATCATATGGAGCTTTAATTTTATAGACTTCACGGAACCGACCGCATTTCAACGCGATGCAACAATACGTAAAATACAACTTTGTAACAAAAAACCCTCTTTGTTACACTCTATATACAAAATTGTAAATATACGCCACAAACTCTGTTTCCGTCATGTAGGTACCTACGTAATAAAACCCACCGGTGTTTTACTGCAATTGAAATTCACATTGAAATAATAATATTCCATAATCGAAGTTTGGGAAATAGTGTTGTGAGAAATGAGATATCGATAGTATAGTGACTTTGTAAATGGACGCTTTTATATTTTTCCATGGCACGAAGCAATATGTATGGGATTGTATGGAGACGCTTTTACATTTCCCGGATGGAAACCTAAGCCGTGGATAGCATACAATCTGTCACAATAACGATAGTAATATTAGCAATGGGTATCTGCTACTAATAGATAGCGATGTTTGTCAAAAACAATCACTATAGCAATGATATCGATAATCTCAAACTCAATTATCGTTATCATCCTGTTTCGTTTGATCCATACATTATGTGACACTATGTACGAGTATAGTAGAAGATGACATTTTTACATTATGAACGGAAAAAAGAACGTTACAACAGTAACCGTAACCAATTAACAGGGTTTCCTGCCTTCGCAATGTGTGGAGATTTTATTCGATTTGGGGCGGTATACTGAATGCACCTGGGGTAATTCACCTGGGTGCATCAAGTGCACTACTTAGTAGACTTGATTCACTCAGGTGATTTGCAGGTGCATTAAGTACACTCCTTTGCTGAGTTATTTCACCTGTGATCTTTGTATGTAATCTACTTCGATACTTAAAATATGAAAGTTGAGATACTTGAATCTTGACTTGATTTGTTAGCGCAGGGGCTCCTAAACTTTTTTAGTTTGGGGCGCACACACAGGTTTGGTATTTTGGCCCGGCGCCGTAGTCAAAATTATATGTGTTTAATGTTATGAAAACAACTTTTTAGTTAAACCTTACAATGTGAGGCTCACACATATACAATACCAGAAAAATATTAAATACAGTAACAGAAAATGGTGCTTGATCATTGACATATGAACTGTTGACTTGCTTATTTAATTAATATCTTTTCATTTTGCATATAAGTAATTTTAGCTTCCTGAGCAGAGAAAACAGGAGTGACTCGCTGCGTGTTTACCTCTCCATGGCGCCCAATTGGGCGCTGCGGCGCACAGATTGGGAACCCCTGTGTTAGCGTATAATTTTTATTTTAAATTTTTTAACTATCGATAGTATTGTGACGTGTAGATAAGACAGATAGTATCGATACGCAAACTATCGATAGTTTATCAACACTGTTGGGCAGATTGCACGTGAAATCGTTGATTAAATATGTCAGCGTCACAATCCAACGGTAGCGCTGCGGATTTGTTCTGCGGATGTTTTCGCCAAACAAATGGCTAGTAATCAATTGTGTTATTTGACTGTCGCTTTGTATTCCATCCCTATTCATTGTTGAACACTATTACGAACATGTTATCGGAATTATTGTGAGACTGAATGATTACGAACATTATATGATTCATAATTAATATAATTCGGTAGTTTCCAAGTCACAAATATTAAAAGCATTTCTTAAAAATTAAGAAATAGACATAAATTGATGATAAAATGTGAGAACAGGATGAAAATTCGTTGGATATTAAAACTACATGCAATCAAAAATCAGCCCATAGAAAGAAACTGCAATAGAGTTTTATGACGTCACTGTGCTGTAGCGCCATACACGCAGGTCCTGGATACATATAAAGAACTATTTTCCTAAAAAGGGACAGAGCATCTCTCCAGTACTAAGTTTAACCATCAATATCTCTGATGTTAGTTGAGATATCGAAAAACGAATTTTAGATCCTTCTTCAGGATGTCCATAGTCCATGTAAGTTGATTGATGGAATAAAAAATTTTTAGTCAAATATCCATTTGTAACGAATAGGTAATACCGAATATACGGCTAGGGTTTTACAAAAACCCCATATAAAACCAAATTAGAGCGTTTACTTTTTATTTTTGCAAAAAAGTATGTCTTCTCATACAAATCAAACAACTGATCAGTACAAAACCAAAGTCATAGAAACAAAGTTGTTAAGTTATGGATACTGAACACTTCCCGTTTCTACTTTAGCAATCTATATAGAGACAGTGAAGGAACGCGCGCCCGCCTCTATTAAGGGAGGGAGACGTATTTTTCTTCCATCTAAGATAGAGAAGGTTAGATAATAGGTTAGGTATAATTTTAATAATATACTCTTTTATTATGCAATAAAGTATATTTGTATTTGTATTATTTTATCCTATTAAAAATGTTCCAGTTCTGATAATTAAAATATTTACTTAGGTATTGACAAGCCGCCAACGATATAGATTAAGTAAAGCAAGAGGCTCATTTGTATCTAAGCAAAAAAAATGTTTAGATCGTTTACAAAGAACTTTTATTTATATCTTAGTAGTTACCTACTCCTACGAATTTGTCTATCTTAGAAAGGTCTAGGTCATATATTATGTACAGTACCAAAGTAGAATATCGTTTCAAAAAAATTAATTAATTTAGTTACTGCTACGAATTCGTTTACCTACATAGACCTACGAGTATATTGCAATGTACTCCGAGAAAATTAACCCAAAGCATTCCCAAGTTTATTCCAACCATTTTAATTTCCCTTTGATATAATCTTTTATCTAAAACGAGAAATTGTATTTTTTCCCGGCTCGTCAAGCTACAGGGTGGTGAAAGGTCGACAACGCCGCGGCTACACAGGGAGCTTGTTTATCTTATCAGGGGGATCACTTTCATCCGCAAAATGAGCCAATTTCATCCGTTCGTTTTAAGACATTTTCTACCCCCAATTAAAGATTAAGCTTGTTCAAACGCAAACCCGACAGATCCGATCTCGAGGGGCAGTTTACACAAACAAATGACGCCTGAATTTTAAAAATAAAATGAAATTTATTTAAAACAAACATAATTTTATGATGGTCCCTGTGTCGGGATTATGGACTTGAGAGACATGTATGAACAAGAAACATACGACAAACGGCCCCACCGATACTTTACTGTTCTGATAAACGTGATAAATACTTTACTGTTCTGATAAACGTGATAAATACTTTACTGTTCTGATAAACGTGATACTTTACTGTTCTGATAAACGTGATACTTTACTGTTCTGTTAAACGTGATACTTTACTGTTCTGATAAACGTGATACTTTACTGTTCTGTTAAACGTGATACTTTACTGTTCTGATAAACGTGATACTTTACTGTTCTGTTAAACGTGATACTTTACTGTTCTGATAAACGTGATACTTTACTGTTCTGATAAACGTCACGGTGGTTGACGAGCAATACGTTACCGCGTGATTATACTTATTAATACTACCTATCTTCAATTAAATTTATTTGTGTCGTATCTTTGTCCTCTTGGACAGGCTTTGACCAGCCATCGGTCATGGTCCAACAAAATGCCAGCGCTGTAGGCATTTTTGTCTGCAGCAATAAGCTGAGTTGAGGCCCTTTTCACAATAATAGCAGAACATCAGACATGATTTCAATATGTTTACCTTTGACTACATAATTATTTTATTATAATTATAACTGTTTCGGTCATTGCTGTGTGTGAAATAAACATATTACTTACTTATTATTAGTCTATCTACGATGATAACGAACTGATGACGTTAACTTTTCGCATCAAATGAATGCGAATTCGTGACTTGTTGCTGCGTTTTACTGGATGTCATTTTTTCCATTATCATTCCATACTTACATAATAGTTCATTGTTTGCTATCAAGTCTGGGCTGCTGAAATGTAAATTCTATGTTTTATGAACCCTAGCTGGCGGCATTGCCTTCGGGACCCGCCAGATGCTCCCGTCGCTTAGTGACTCTTTCATTGAATAGAAAATTTCATTGCTCATGGTACCATAAAATGCAACAGTTACTTTCATAGCACTGTAAAAAGGATGATCTTCTTATTTTTACGATATTCTTGCTAATAATGCAATTATGCAATCCGTTGTCGTCACACAATATTATTATTGTAATTATAGCCTATGCTGTCTCACAGCTGTGCATATGCCTCCCATATTGTGATATATGTAATTTGATTTCAGTGTATACAAGGTGTTCCTGAGGATATGCATTAACTTCGCCAAACATTTCTATAGCTTTTAGGTACATTATATATTTGACAATAGAAGTGATCCTCAATATCGAGATACTTGCTGATTTATTTTAGCCGTAGTGTTATACAATGAGTAAGGGTCATTATTATAAGAAAACCTGAAACAAAACAATAACAAACTATTTGCCTTTCGTTTGCACAGGTAATTAATAACTTACGTCATGATTGTCAAGTTCAAATTAATCGCGACGGTAAAGAGTATTGGCATACTAGGTAATTTAAAGCAAGGTATTTCGTTTGTATGGAAACAAATATATGTTTTATTATTAAAATTTAAAAATGTGATAATATGGAAAATGACTACTTCGATGTTCTGAGTAGTGTCGTAGTTAATGCATAACCAGAGAAACACTTTGTATAGAGTAAAAGCCTGTTTATTCACTGTTTATCTAATCCTGTAATTTATACGAAAATTATATTAGATTTTACTACATGTAGTATAGTCTATGAGTTTTTATGATGTTTTAAAATCTCTCCTTTATAATTTGAGTTAGGATTTTACCCAACGTTTGTACTGACGTTGAAAAATGTCAACTCAACGCGCGTTTTTACAACGCGGGCGTCATTGTAAACGCGTACGTTGCAAAATTATGACCTACTGCCGTCAGCGGCTGCATCCGGGTATAATGCAATTTTGCACGTGTCAACATGACGACTAGAGGTCATGTTACGATTTCGGATTCCATGGCGATAGCAAGTTATGGTGGGGCCATTTTAACTCACATCCAAGGCCGCCATAAAAAAAATAAGATAAAAGCTCGCCGATCTGCCCGCGCACTTGTCCAAGGCACATTGCATTGTCAGTGATACAGGTGTTAAAAAAACATTCGTCGGACTAAAACCAGGAATTATACTTATCCACGTGAATAACTTTGTCCAAAGAGTCTGACTCTTCCATACAAAATTACAAATCGATCGCTCAAGGTGACCTATTTTGTATAGAGAGTATATTTCACAACGTTGTTCACGTTAATAAGTATAACTCTTGGTAAAGGTCCGGCGAAATATTTTAAGTTTATTTGTCGATATTCAGTTTGGAATGGTAGCATGTATTGCATTTAAAGTTTGTTTCAGAACCGCTAAAGAAATGTGTTTCTGTAAGGTTTGTTATTCGCATTCACGTGATTCTTGCAGTTATTTTGTTAGGTTCTCGTTAATACGAGTAATTGTCATTCATTACACACACACTTACATCATTACACACTCCCACACAACCTAACACACCCCCACCCCACACACACACACTTACCATTATCTTTACTAAATTCCTTTATGATTAAATTTTCCCAATTCCTTTTAGGTTAAGAATATAATTTGTAATTTGCTTGCACAGAAAGTGCGACGGAATCCCGACTTCCAAGATACAGGTTTTCGACCTAGTTTGTAAGTCGGAGGTCCTTTTTTTGTGTGCCCTGTATAAGTAAATAAACTTTTTCATTTTATTTTATTTTTCAGTTTAATTTGATTCATTTTTTCATTACAATAATACATTAGATTTGGCCACCCTGAGGATCTACAAAATTATTTATCGTTACATTTCAAACTTAAGTTCTAAACGATATTAGCGCTAATTAATATCGTTTAGAAAAGCTATTAAGCTAAAGCTTTAAGTTAAAGCTTGGAGTTCTCAGAATAGATAGCTTAGACCAAAATTAGACATATCATTCAGTAAAATTGTAATTCCCAATAGCGAAAACAAACCGACTGGAAAATACCGAAATAGGATGCAACTACTGTGATACAGATAATGGTAGAATAAATACTTGGTTCCTAACCGAAGTTGGTCTCGAAACCGAAGCTATAAATGTGGACTCTAGTGACAAGCGTTTCGTCGCCACACGTACCGGATGGAAGCGCCGGAAATAGGTTGCTAACTACGAAGACAGTATATTTGCTAATTATTACTTCATGACTTCTGTCTAACTGCGGTTTAATATACGAGCTTAATATTCAAAGCACGTCATACAGGCACGTTTCCTACACCGTAGATGAATTTAGGATAATTAAATATGTATTTTCCAACAAGTTGAAAGACTTAGCAAGCTATGGCGGGGGCATGTCAACTCTCAAGTCCGCCCATTTTCCAGCTAGCGGTTTTATAAAATAGCAGACTATATACGAACTAGTTACGATGACGTCAAGGAGCCGACCTTATTAGTAACTGGACATCTGTCTGTCTGTCTGTCTGTTGTACCTTGTTTGTAGTTCCGTTCATGGTCGTGGATTAGGATAATGTTCTGTAAAACATTATCATCCTGTAAATCCGACAAAATACTACACGTTTAGTGCGCAATGAATAAAATCAGTCAAAGCAATTGCACTTATAAATTATTCCGGATTCGTAGCGGGTCGTAAAACGACTTTGAAATATTCTTTGCAAGTAATACGGGTTCCACTTACGAGTGTTACGTACACCTTTCCATACAGCCATAACCTTTGTATCTTGTGTTCTAAGAGTAGCAAAGGGGTAGATCTGTTCAGTAGACTGTACTGGCATAGTTTCAGTTCCCAGCGAGCTTAGAACGCTGTCACAGAATAAAACTTTTTCAATGTGGAAGTTACTCGTATAACTGTACAGTTATACGGAAGGTGATCGAGTCACGTCGGACGTGATTTCACCGATCACGTCCTCACGAGGTGTTAGGGCAAAGGAACTAGTGCGAATAACCCCCTGTAATGTACATTCATATGACATCGACTTAGTATAAAAACTTTTGTTTACTAAACTAAACTAAAAAGTTTTGTTCGTAAAGACGTATCACAAATACGTCTTTCTCCCTCTTTGGTTTCCATGGACATCATGGACAATGGTTCAGATGACACTACGGGCAATGTGCAACAAAGAGAGTCAAAACAAAACTTTTTTCGATGTCAAACTTAAGATTACGGATCAGATGGTATTCAAAGTAAAATGTCCTTTGTATTAGATAGTCCGCTAGGCATAATGTCCATTGAACCATAATGACCACTGTGGAAAACGGCCAGGAAGCAAATAAACTTATACATAGAACAAAAGAGTGACGTTAAACGTGACTCTACCAATCACGTCTCCTGAGGGGTTAGTGCACATAAACCCCTGAAAATAGCCTCTGCACGTTCGATAACCCATATTAGTGTACCTTCATTTACACGTTAAAGTGACACTTTAAGACGTCGAAATGACGTGAGTCCGTAGTGAAGTGTATGAGGTTATGTTGAGCGTTCATGCTGTCATGGCGTGTTCGTCCTATTTTATTATTTAAAAACTGTTTACAGTGGTAATTTTTCGTGAAACTAGTGTATTTTACCTAAAAATCGTCCGTGTTAAGTGAACGTTATATAAGATAGTGAAATACTACAGATGGTGTGAATCCGGCAACCTAACCTCCAATTGCACTTGGAATGCAAGACACTAGGCATTCCTGATGCATACTCCCTTAATCACGACGTTGGTAAACTATTTTTTTCAATCCAGATGTCAAAACGATCGAGTGATTTTCAAGATTCTAACACGTTCATTGTCCAAATTGCAGCGTGTACACTAGTAGGGGCCATACATTAAAGAAAAATAAAGTGAGGTGTATTTGAAGTCGACTGGTGTATCCAAAGGGGGATTAAATAGGGCATATGTAAATACCTAGAGTCTATCAAGTCGATATAGCCCTAAAATTTATGTATGGCAACAAAAAAACATAGAAAGAAGAAATGTCATCTGTCAATGTCTAGTAAAGAGATTACTTTAGTGTTGCCTACTGACGATTTTTATTTTCCTTTTACTTACAAAGATGGAATGCCATAACTCACTTAATAGACTTTATTACTAAAATACCAATATAAATATACCATAATAAAAATACAAACTACCTATTAAAATAGGTCTCGAAATGTGTTTTCTTTCTTAAAAACATCAGAATGACTGAGGTGCACTATGAACCACTGAGAAAAGCCTCTACAAGTCCTATTACCACAAATTGTACAGTCGACCACAGGTCAACCTGCCCAAAACGTCAAAATTTGAGAATCTGAAATGTATCATATTATGCAGGCATAAGGTTGAGATTTAATGAAAAGGTTCTTGACAGATGGTATACTATAGCTTGTGGTCGACTGTACTACTATTCGACGTAAAGTAATACACTGAGAGGTACCTAAGGTATCGGTGAAAACAAAAATCTTTTATATTTTATAGCGTAAGTACGTCAATAGTACCTCAGATTAATTAATTAATTATGTTAGTATGTATTGTCCCACTGCTATATATCCTATACCTTAGATTTGTTAATTTTTTTGGTCGGCACAACTGTCAAAATTCATGAACAGGACTTCAGTTCAATTTTTCGATTCGAAACTATTCGTTTCTAACTATGGACTGTATCCTATTTAAATCAATGGTATAAACCCACAGATTTACGACTTGTTTTAATCGCAACATGTCATTAAAGTGTAACATCTTACACAACATTGCACCTGTGTAAAGTATTATACGGATCCCTCCACCGCGGCCCATCTGTTCTAACCCTCTAGTTTGCGCTGTAATAGCCATGATCCCGACTTAACGCGTTTTAATGAGGTCCCCAGGCGGTCTCCGCTTGCAACGTACATTTTACGTGTCATTGTGCCCTCGGAGACATACCTACTCGTACAGTAACCTCACTATGTTTGACTACGTATTTCTAAAAATATAAAAGACGTTGTTAGGTAGTTTAATACTGTTGAACTACTAGTAATCCATTTACCTTTTGAAGCCTTAACGCCTAACTATCCAAAATATATTTTAAGGATCTGGTCAAATGTGAGTCGGGCCTCGTTCTATTTGTAGGGAGATCTCTACAAATAGAACGAGGAATACCAGGTGTATTCTGGGGTATGTTTGTAAGGATTGGTAAAAAACTTTTCCTTGTTTTGCTCAAAACTTAGGTACAAACTATTACAGATGTATCAAGTTTTAGTATTTGTTTGTAAAATATATTGGTACTTTACTTGATGAGCTCTAAATCTTCTGTATACGGATCCCTAAGAATGACTATGAAAATCTAGAATAGAACAAACTTATTCATATTTACGTGAAAATTTAATGAAATTGATTGTAACGAAGAAATTGGTTAAAATAAAATAACATTTTCGACTGAACTGATATGGGTGAGTACCTACCCGTCACCGAGCGTCTTAAAAATGTCTTTTACACAACATAAACTTGCAAATACATAGAATCTCGTAATCAAATTCAAACATTTTATACAACGACGCCGTTCCCCGGCCCATAAAAATATATTAACTCCTATAAATTTAGCATCGTCAGCGATTTATTTTGCGCTTAAGCGATACGCTCTCGTAGGTCGTAAACAGGCCTCATCAAACTGAGGCGGATTATTGCGAACATGCACGCTGATATAAAGTGGAGTATTCCTTTTAAGGAGATGATTAAGCGAATTCCGAAATATCGCAAGAAAGCGATCTAGTTTTATCTAAAGCAAGGAATATAATATAGTTATCAAAAGGATGACACTGGTATACTTTTATAAACTGCTTTATGTAAATTTAGTTCAATTCTACAACATGGCGCATCTGTTATATTTCTGAACGGGTTTCAGTTCAAAGTAGTTCATCACAGACATTCAATTAGAAGTTTTATTTCAGTGGCTGCCATTCCTAAAGTGGCGCATTGTTAAAGCTTGTAATCATTCTTTTGTGGAGACGAAACGTCTAGATAAGTTGTTCCGCTTTTATTTCTAGTCTTTATTCTTGGAATTGGATCCACTCAATGACTAGGAACTTAGTTCATGTATTTATTGAGACATCACAATTCCGTTTTCAGCTGTAAAAAGAAACTTCTCGGAAATAAGAGCTCTCGAACGCAGTCGTCGACGCTTTGTCTATAAATCAATAACTCTCAGTTTAAACTGACTGTTTTTGACATGAATAATTCCAGGACGTTAGTCTACTCGATTCTGTAGAATGATAAGTGGTAACATAGAGTTATGCCTGCGGAACATAGGCACTATTTTAGTGGCTATTGTCATGGTTTTGATAGCGAATGTCTATTGGTTAGTGAATTTCAACTATTCACGTTCGAATTAAATTGCAAAATTCAGATTTCGTGATATTTGGAACATCATAATGAAGATGGTATGACTCTGGTCAGAGTCAGTCGGGGGAGGTATCACCATTGTATCTATTTCTGTCGTAAATCGTTTCGCTTTGAAGGATAAGAGTGCCAGCGTAATTATCGGCATATATGTTACTCCATCTAATTCTTCAAGGTTAGTACCGCATCAAAAATCTATACGTAACCACTTACCGTCAGATGGCCCAATATCATGACTGTCAATAAAAAATAAATACAAATGTTTACGGTTGTGGCGACGCACGACGCGCGCCACTGCGACTAGTACCTACTCACATCGGTGTAGAACGCGCTATCGAAATTTTCCTGGGACTTCGTATATATACGAGTTCCAAACATCCATAGTTGGACCAGGACATATGGTCACCAGGCACAACACCCCGCGTGGTGGAAGATCTTCCCTTTTCCCTTTCATACAACTGACGTTACGTCATTCCGTGTCCTCACATAGCGCGTTCCTACACGGTAAATGTATATGGTGTATGGACTATGAATACTTCGTCATCTTACTGCACAAATAAACTTATTCTTATTCTTATACTTCCTCCTGTTTTAAGTACCTACCTAATTTACCAATTACAATTTAAATTTTGATTTCACATACTGGTTTAATTTTGTCTCTCTGACTTCAATCATCATTATCATCTATTTGATATTAGTTTCCCGGGGAAATTATACGTTGTTCATTTCCTTGTGGGAAACTTCCCCAAGAGTAAATCATAAAGTCTATATAAAATAAAAGTCAAAGAAAGGGAGAGCAAAAGAACTCACAGAGGCATAATTAAAGAGAAATACGATAAATTTGCATCCCCTGATAGATGTTCCATTGGAAGAGGCGATAGAAAAACATCCGGATTATTCCGGATGATGGATGGTGCCGCCATAGCGCGCTTCGATTACGTTTGACGAAATGCGATATAGGGACAAAATGCATTAGCATTCATGCCGACTCATTCCAAGACCAACATCAGCCGACGGTGAAATGGAACGGAGTTTGCTCACCAAGAAAGATTTTGAAATTCGCCCTATGTAGATTGCTCGATATGAGAGTGACGTTAGCGTGGTTAGGACGTTGGACTCCCATGCGGGTGGATGTACTAATGATTTTTTCAGTTTTTTCGAAAGTTTTATGTACATTTACCGACTGCTCTGACGGTGAAGGAAAACATCGTGAGGAAACCTGCACACTGAGATAACGCGTATGTGAAATGGGGAAAGCAATGGCAAACCAACCCATTAAATCTATGTGATTAATTCCTTAGAATGATCACGACCCTCAGCAATGAGTATACAACTTAGAAGAGATTAGTCGCTAGAGAAGTTTTATATGGAAACCGCGTCTGCCAGTCAATGCCAGCGCATGCAATATGAGAATTTTCCCATACATTAGTCGGGCATTGAAATATCAAATGTATATGGATCTATATGTTTGCACAAACACTTTGGCTCGCTGACAGTGCTCATGTCATCATTCTAGAGAAGACGGCGCTACTGGTTCGATTTCTGTGCTCACCAATAATGCAAGCAATGGATTCTAAACTATTACTATTGATTCGATGTTTTTGCTTTTTTTGTGTCGAGTGTACAGAAATAAAAATTTGTGAGTAAGCTTCTTATGGCCGGTATTTTAAATCATTTTTATCGGCAGATAGACTTTGAGATTTAGTTGAGGAAAAGGAGATTACATTTCCAGACCTTCAATAAAAAAAATGTTAAGCAAATTTAGTTGTTTTTTTTGAAATCTCTTACTACCGTGAACTTTAATAAATTATACTGTGCCTATGTTTCACTTACACGGATTGCATAGATCAAAGCCTGTCAAGAAAACCCTTTATTTTTGAGAAATTTGATAGTACACGAAATAATAAACTATCAAATATCTCAATAAGATACAATCTATGTGACTAGGCAGTATGGTATATCAGATAAGGAAGTCGTCGGTATACCTATATGTGGGTAGGCAATAAGCATATGTATATAAATAGATGACAAGAGATGACGACTGCAAATGACATTCAATCAGATATTATCTTTGTTTGTATGATCTATTTGTATAGTCGACCACTAGCATACCATCTGTCAAAAATCTCCGATTAAATCTCAACCTTATGCCTGCGCAATATGGTATATTTCAGATTCTGAAATTGACGTTTTGGGTAGGTTAACCTGTGGTCGACTGTACATGCATCCCACACTATTCGGTATACCGACGACTCCTTTATCTATGAATGTACGTGTAGTGTAGTACACGAAAGAGAGACTATTGACATAAATAGGCTCCAATTTCCTTCTAATCGTTGTCCGTTGAACCCTAAAGTGTCCCAATTTCGATGCTTAAAATTAAAAGTCGCCATTTTTGTAACAACTTTGTACTCTATATGCTAATTTTATTATCATGGCGGAACGGAAACAGCTCAATTTTCCTCTGAAGTGCCAACTAACGAGCCGTCTTGTATCACTAGTGGTAGATAAGATAGATAAGAATTGTGTTTAATTAAGGGGTATGATCGCGCACACTAGCGCCGCCAATGTCAGTACGTTATCAGCGCAACGAATACCTTCTAATAACATTATAGTGAGGCGATATACTTCCAATCAGGTGCTGGTCACCTGATTGGAAGTATATCGCCTGTTATATTTCTCGCCTGCTCTCATATACAAAATAATGAGTGTGACAGAAATAATGTAATATCTAGAATTCCAACCCAAATGCGTCATCAAAAACCTAATAGAAGAAAAATTATTCGATATTGAGAAAATTGAATTATGAAAACTTTTACTGACAAGCTTTTTATTTTTTCTGAAAGTGTCGTTAGTCTAGTCAGCGGTGGAAGCGAAGTTTTCCGTCGCCACGTGGATCCAGACTTGGCGACTTGGGCATTGTCTCCACGATATTACAGCGAATATTTATTTTAGAACTTATATTAACTTGGTAGCTTGTTTTTGTTCAGTCTATAAAGACATTTTGGGAGCGTAGGTAGACACATGAAGTTTATATGTCGATGTTTGGATTTCGAAGTAGCAGCTACCACTGCTTATTGCATTTGCAGTTACTATAAATATGGTCGCCCTCTACAATAAAGACAATAAACTATTTAAAATTTAAATTAAAAAATAGAAACCGACTCCACTGAAGTCTGCTGAATTCTTATATTTCGTGTTATTTTGGTGGTTGAATCTGGCTACTGAAGTCGGCACTTCAGTAGCTAGATTCTAATTTGATATTTAATTAGTTATTAATTATTATCAAAAAAGTAAAAAAAATGCTTTGTATCCTACAGTTATGGCATCCCGTACTCTTCCAAGAATTGGAGTTCTAATCGTTTTACATTCCGTGCGTATTTTCGCCACTCACGCGAACCACATGCGTCTTCCCACTACAACGTTTCACGACACACTGCGATCTCGCGTGAAGGTACTTCTTTGTCGCGACAAACACAATATACCTCCACTCCACCGAATCAATGGATGATGTCTAATTCCTGATCGCGCTGCGAATGTGGAGCCGGCATTTGATATTACCGCGCGGCGAGGATCACTAAAGTTTCATTAGTAAACTATTAAAACTTAATATTTTCTTCTTTTTTTGGCGACTTTCTCGTAGATAACCAAGGTTGATAACCGGAACGGAAGGAACGGGAGTTCCTGTACGCTCCCCTCACGCTCTTCGCCCTCTCTAATCTACGGGTTGCATCGTTATGTTGAAAGTCTTTGGGTTGAATGTCGCGGCGTCGAAAACTGTGCGTCGAAAGGTATCAAACTAAACAAACAAACAAAATATACAAATAATAAACGCAATTCTGAAGGCACCCATTTTAAAATTGACATCACTAAAAACCTAATTTCGCTTAATTTGCAATTCGTATTCTGAAAACACGTCAATCTGACGTTTTTAAATCTACTCAATTTAACCAAGCTTAGCCATTTTTGTATAATTTCGTACTCTGAAGTCAGAAATATCGGCGTAATTTATTATTAACTCTTTTTTTTATTGTACACACACAAAATAATACAACGTTATACAAAAATATGTGAAACACAAAGGACGTGACTTATCTCTAAGAGAGATCTCTTCCAGCAAACCCCAAAGGATTTTTGGACACGTCATGCTAATTTTACGGGCTAAAAATACTATGTAATATAGTGAATTCGTTCTCTAAGCAATAAGTGATGTCATAGAGCCTGTGATTGATTCCGCGAAACTTTTCAACTGTGATCAGCAGATATCACGTGTTAAAACTTATTTGCTCAACTGTAAGTCGACAATCAAAAATTAAAACGGTCATGTGAAATAAAAAAAACAATTCTTCATAGATAACCCGGTTATCTATCAACCGGTGTCTGTCCACTGCTGGACACAGGCCTCTCCCAGCCTCGCCACATTACTCGGTCCTCCGCCTTTCTCATACAACCATCGCTAGCAACTTTCTTCAGGATTACCGTTTATCTAAGAAGAAATATTTTTCCTTATACATAGATAACCAGTTATCCAACTTGGTTATCTACGAGGAGATCACCTTCTTTTTGCCAAAAGTAATGTAAATTAAATCACTTAATTAAAGTTACAAGTTTAACATAAGTGTTAATTTTTGTACATTTCTTAAAAACATTATGCGTCCTATTAATATTTTTTTTAAAAAAAATCAATAATTTCTCGAATTCCCGGGAAATTGAGCTCGAGAATTCTCGAGACCCGAGAAATTGAAAAGGTCGAGAAATGACAAACCCTAGTTTCATTGCAACTTTGAGATTGTAACACGTCGTGAAACACTTAAAATTTTGTACAACAATA
This sequence comes from Hofmannophila pseudospretella, assembly GCA_947369225.1. Taxonomy (NCBI): domain Eukaryota; kingdom Metazoa; phylum Arthropoda; class Insecta; order Lepidoptera; family Oecophoridae; genus Hofmannophila; species Hofmannophila pseudospretella. The sequence continues at coordinate 6,327,485 of OX376330.1, read as the reverse complement.
GCCATCACGAGCATTGTTAGAAACGGACAGACATAAAGAAACATTGTAACTGCGAACCGGTGAAAATTGTTTAATGGCTCACTTTGGCGATTGTCGTAAAACTATATTCGTGTAGGAGGGAAGGAGGGTAGAGGACCACCTCAAATCAGAGAAATCATAAGATAAGGCTTTTGTTTTTGAGTTTGGGCATATTTGTTGGTATTTTTTAAAACATAACCATCGAATTAAACCACAAGATAATTATGTATGTCTATTGGTACCTTTCCACCAAAAAATCGGTAAACATTAAAATTAAATTTTAATTAGGTAGTATGTCCAATGTGTGAATTTTGACAGCTGTGCCAACCAAAACGTGTAACTGAGGTAATTGTAATAGATATATATGCATGCACATAACAGACACACAGACACATTTAGGCCGTCTTTCGCCAACATTTAATCTTGAATTAACTCACGAAGTACGTAAGTAACTGTTCTTAGAAAATTATTTCTAGAAAATTAACCTTAAATTAGTGTTAATCCGAGGTTAACAGTTTGGGAAAGTCTAGCTTACAAATTGATGTCTTGATTATTTACAACGCAAAGAAAAAATCAGCAAATCAAAGTTATCGATCGTTTTTAAACCTTTATTTTCATTAAAGGTCACATTTCGACCTTTAACCCACTCACTCCCTTGTAGGTAGGTACCCATAATTTCAATAAAATAACGAAAACGTTTCTATTGGGCAGACTAGACCCAACAAGGAAAATAGTAAGCGATAACTGAAGCACCATACGAGGTTACCGGCTTCTAGATATTATGTATGGGCATTGATCTAGGTATACTGGGTATCTGGTAGTTAGTATGGTCTACGAGGACAGCTCGTTAAAACTCCGACCGTTCAGTAAATCTTCCGGGTTTACGATTCTACAAAAATTGGGGCAGACCCCCAGACCGCGAGCGCGATTTGTGACCGTTTCCTCAAAATTTACCATCCTTGATCTGTTTACAGTCGCTTAATAAATAAAGATATAATCAGTAAGTATTTTGATCGTCTACTTAGGTAATTACAGCAATTTGAAGACAATGTATGTTTTACTTATTATGTTGTCAACCTCTACTTTTCTTCTACGCTTGTATGAATCACCTCTACTTCTTTGTTTTATCTGAATCTTTAACGATGATCTGATGGTCATAATGTATTTAGATAATGTCATTTTATTAAATTATTATTATTTTATAAATTTAAACGTAAATAAAACTACATTCGTTGCATCAGTAAGGTAATTGATTAGGTGTAAATTCAATTCAAAATTGTTTTAATTGTTTGGTTTCAGTTTTAATTAATGTACTACTAATTGATTACTTACATTGGTCCATTAATGCACCCAGACCTCTCAAGGGTACTCCACTTGAAGTAATAGAAGAAACTTGGTAATTAATAGTGGATATTATATTTATCAGGAACAGAACAACACAATAGTAAAAAATAAGTAGTAGTAGGAGACAATTTTATAAAACGGACATACGTCCGTTCAAGACAAAAATACAGAGAGAGTAAGTAAAAACAATGAAATTAATGGAATAATGGAATGGGAATATGATTTGAATTTTGAACATATAGATGAAGAAATGAAGATGCCATCACGAAATGAGTTGAGATAAACGCTAACAACACAACATGAGGTGGAAATTGATGGCATGGAGGTTGATATGGCCGATGAAGTCGACATCGTCACACACTGAGCTCGATCTTCGCTCTCCGCACCTCGTAACAGGTTGTCTAATACAAAACATTTATACATACTCGTATATATCCCTGATTGCAATGTAAATCAAAAATGGCCAAAACCGTCATTACGTAATTAATGAACGGCCCCTAACCGCAAACATCATCAGTGGCGATGCGACTTCAAGTAGGAAAACAATTGTAGCTTGTTTTCTGACCATTTTTTCTAAGAACAAACATCTGAATTGAAATAACATTAATTATCCCAACAATTAATGCGATATCATGCAATTATAATACCATACGAGTACAAGACAAAGCGCCATAGAGCACCGGAAGCCATTTCAGTGAAGCGCCGCCTAATGAATCTTGAATTGAATGGCATATACACGGATATATTAATATACAGGGTGTGTTTAGTATTCCGACGACACCGCCACCTGTCGCTGGCGGCAATCAGCCACCACTGACATTATTTTGACATTACTTCCAACAATATTGCGTGATTTAACGCAAATACGTGGCGCTTTGGTTAATGAAGTCGACTGAGCGGAATGACAGCCTTTAATGATAGTCTTGTGTCATCATCATTTGCGCTTCTTGCCTTATCTTGAGCTTATGTGGAGGGATACAATGAACATCGACTTTTGTGAAGAAATACTTATATAGGTACCGTATGTAATACGTATATAAGGTCCTTTATTATTAGTAGCAAATATTTGGAGGGGGGTAAGTGCTGGTCATTTGTACCACTTTACACGAAAAAATAACCCTGTTACTTTCATGAAAAAAATCCATACTAAAGAAAAATAAACCCCATTATTTTGCGCCTTGCTAGCATAAACTCATCCACTTTACATGTACCACTTTACAAACACTTTACACTGTAAAAATTTATTCTGTTACTAGTATTAAAAAATTCCATACGAAAGAAAAATAAAACCCATTATTTTGCGCCTTAGTGGCATAAACTCATCCATGTCGTTATGAATGAAACGAGTTTCATTCATACTTCTTAATTCAGTATTAGAATAGCAATAATTCATTCGTTTGTAGAATTTTCAAACAAACAATTTTGGCGTTTTTCTCGAAAATTTAATAAGTAAAAAAAATTTTTTTTGGTCCTGTCGTTATTGTTATAACCTAAAGATGACACCCTAGAAATATTTGCCGCTAATAAAATAGGACCCTATATACGCTAAATGACTCATATAATATGAGCTGCTGTAAAATGTAAGAAAAGCGGAAGACGTCTGTGACTTAAGTATCTATGAAATAAAATCGGTCAACTACATATGAGATAGATTCAGCGCGTTATTTAATCTAAAAGTAAAGTTTTCATGTGATATATCTATGTATGTTTCCTTAAAACAGCCAACACAGTACATAGGAAGGACTTATAAACTCATCACAAACGTGATCACTAATCGATTACGTCATTTATGATAATTAGTAATCCGAACAGAAAACAATCGATCATTTCATTATTTGGAGAAACTGTAGAAACTTCAACAAAATACTTTACATGATTAGTCTTAAATAATATAGTGTTTCACGGTATTTTTATTGTATTTTATTAATTACGACCGGTTTCGTTTACACATCTCCAGGTGAAACTTCAAAAGAAACCGGTCGTAATTAAAAAAATACCGTAAAACAGTATATTATTTAAGTCTAATCATGTACTACAAGTTTCACCAAGTACCAACAACAAGTATTAACCAAAATACTTTACTTCTCGTACTTACTCGTAGCTAAAAAAAAAAGAAATAAGTTTGAATCCAACACACAGTCAAAATCAATCATCTGTATCTGTCGATTCCTTTCTTATTTCACTTTACCTCAAACTCGAGTGGACACAGAGGTCAAAGCAGCTCATAACGGCAACATGGACGAAGACAATAACCTATGGAAGTCTTGACAAAACGGCGGGAGATAGAAGGCTCTCTCGACTGTAACAATGCGCTTTGTGTCACTCCAATCTCAAAAGGATATTCGAATGTATTGAACTCGGGAGAATTTCACTCGCATCGACTCATTCAAGGGAATCTCACAGAAATGGGAACTATAGTAGCTACAGCTAGTGATCATAAAATCGGTCCTCTTGGTAGAAGTATTCAAGGAAAAAATCTATTGTTAAGCTCTTCTGAACGGGTATTGAAACTAAAATTAATTAATAAATAAGAACTTTTTTTTTCAATTATACGCAGGACGCTGGAAATCCTGAAAAAGATCTTAAGACAAAACTGGAAAAATAAAAACTAACTTCAACCTTCATATATAATTATTTATATATCAAATTAAGCTAGATTTTGACTAATATACAAATGAACCACACGAGTATAACCAAGTAGAAAAACTTCAAAATCAAATCCACCAAAACAGAGTTCCGATATTCAATATTTTATATATTTTTGTTCCGAGTTCCCATGGTTTTATTTTCGATCGAACCTTTCAATATAGATGTCGCAGTCCTCTTGTATAATCCGCCGTTTTACATAAAAGCTGGCCTTTATGCAAAACGGCGCCGTTTTATATCACGGCTAAACTACGTTCAGCCCTTTTGTAAAAGGGCTGAACACGCCCGATTGTATAAACGTTTTGCGTTCTACGGCGGGTCAACGTTTAGCCTTTTTGTATAAAGGCGTGATATGAGACGGCGGATTGTAGTAGATCCAATTTTTGCCGCTCGTGGCTCTGCTGAATCATAACAACAAAAATGGCGTCGAGTACAGATAGTGTTTCATTAAAATTATTAAATAAAACTGATAAAATGAGTGCAAGTGATCCAAATATATTTGAAACTGTAATTTAATTACTCCTCAAATTACGTTAATAATTATTAAAATATTATAATATAATATATTTTGGGATATTATTATAATGATGATCCGACCCTCCTCTTCCCTGAAGGTTTCGGGGCGGGAGGTCGAATCACCACCGATTACTTTTAATCGAGGTTCTTAGAGGAAATACTAATGATGATTGATTAGTTATTATTAAATATGTTTTGTGATCATTTATTTCTTTCATTTCTTCAACCACGGTTACCCTACACTGAAGGCTTAAATTCTACAATATGGCTAAATTTCTGCCATTTTACATTAGGCCTAAACGTTGGCAGCCGTATTGTAAAACGTTACGCGTTTGCAATTAGGCTGAACGTCATTTAGCCATAACACAAAACGCGCCGTTTTGTATCCGACGGCGGATTATACAATTTGGCTGCGACATAGACATACACCCAAGCGAATATCAAGGAAATACCTTCAGAAATTTTCACATAATCCAAAGCTAAGGAGAACGATTGTTTAGAAAAATGCCGAAATTGGGGTTCGAGCCCTCCGTGAATTCCGGGCGAGGAGAATGTCCCCGCATTTCGTTCCGTGGTGCTCCCGCTCCCATATTATCGGCACGCTTAAATTCTCTACTTAGACTGAAAATAAATTGGAAGCGTTCTATAAAGAACCTTTTTTACTCCGCATCGTGTTCCCCACCTACATCTGGAAATTTTCTCTTGAAAAGTTTTAGAGACAGTGATGTCTTTCTAGGAAAAGTCCTTCAGTTGTTCTAAATGATACCATGATTACCACAACAGTGTGATAGAATACCAGCCGTGTTCTCGCGCACATCTCGACGTTTTACTCAAGACTTTGGCGCCGGCGCTTTCCTAAAAGGCCCATGACGGTTTACATAGTTACTAAACTGTAATAGAAGGTAGGCACTAGATACCTACTACTACTAGGTAAAGCTGAGTAGTGGTACGATTTATACGTCACTAGTACGCCAGTACTGTAGCTAGGTGCATGGATAAAAAGGAGGAGGTATGACTAAAAACGAGAATGTAAATGCAGTTTTAAATAACTCCAAAATGTCAAAATCGCAAAATTATAAACAAAGTCTACAATTAAATATAAAAATTATTCAAAAACATTTTAGTGTTGTAAGGATGCGATTGTATTTAAAAATATTACCGAGATTAAAAAATGTAGTTCGTAATTTGTCAAGTGGATATTTCGATTAGTGGTGTCGTACCAGTCAGCTACAGACTTGCTTGACTCAGGCAGCCCTAACCTAAATTACAAAAGTGTGTAGACATGCATGGATATATGCAGTAGTGGGTTTTTTCATTTCATTTAATAAGTGTTCGCTTTTCTTACATATAGACAACCACTTTATTTACACCTAATTTGATTATTTAAGGATTAATCGTGATACATTTATTAGATTTTATTTACCTATTTATTTTAATTTACAGTAATTGACACCCGCGTTCGACCTCAATCTCACCTGGTGTTAAGTGACAATGAGGCCTAAGATGGAGAACACAGGATTAGAATCTTGAATTATTCTGAAAATTAGCCTATCTCTACTTGCACCAGAGCACAGCTTGCAACGCAATCTACCGTATAGTCTCTACTACTACGTAATGGTCAGAAATACTTAATTGTGAGGAAATCTTGAAATAGAGAATGGAAAAAAGTCTCCAAGAAGAATCATGCTCCACTACCTTCATCTCGGGACCCTATTCCCTAGCTACCTCCATGACGCTCGTTCCCACCAAATGTCTGGGTGTTTACAAGCAGTAGGCAAACAAACCTCCGGAGCTTTGTTTAATTAAGATAACTTTCCCACTCACATTAAAGCGCATTAACTCGACGTATGTCGCCCACGATTAAAGCAACGCTAACTTAACTTGGAATTAAGTCACCGGCAATATAATTACATTTTGTGGTCATCAGGGATAATTAAGGATTCAATTAATTTTGTTTCCTATCCTTCTGCTTAATGTAGGGTGTAATAAAATATAGCAACTCTTTGAAACACTCACAGAACGGGTCCTTAGGCTCGGATTGCGATCTAACACTCGGGAAATAATGTTATCCTATCGAATTTGTCACACAATGTACATACCTATTTTTATTGGGAGAAACCGTAATCTAATTCAGTTGTATTGAAGCCTTGAAATGTCCTGCATTGTTTCTTCTGTTCACACTATGGCACCTTAATAACTTATTTAGAGTTTAGAGTTCCTACAGCATATTTAAAGCTTGGCTCTGAACATAAAAAACAAGTAATTTCATGTCTAGTTTAACAAACGCTTGCCTCGAGAAGCACTTCCAGGGGATTTCTTTGTGAAAAGGCGGAGACGTAACAATAGCTCCTCATTGGAACATTATTTTCTCATACACCTTTGTGGAGGCAGTGCGGGGCAACTAGAAGCAACAACAATTGCTTGCTATTCACGATTCGTTACGAAGTGTTTATCTGCAGGTTTAAGGAATAATGTTGCAGAAAGTGCTTTGCAGAGTCAAGGAACGTTGGGTTTTGTATTCTTATTGTAAAGAATGCTGTTAAAAATCTATCCAGGTAACTCCACTCCAACTAAGAGCGTCGGTGGTGTAGTGACTAGGACGTAGGACTCCCGTGCAGGTCAAATTCGAAGTCATATAATATCATGTACCAATGAGTTTTTTCGAAGACTTATAGTGTACTTTCATTTCTACTATAACTGTAAAAGAAAACATCGTTGTAAACCTGCGCACTAAGGCAAATAGTAAGAGAAATGGGATAGGGAAAGCCATCGTTCTATGTGCTTAATCATATAATGATCGCCGATGAGGAATGCGACTGAAGAAGAAGATAATTCCATGGACGCACAACTGAAATGGATCTTGGAGCTTACTATCACTACCGAGAAACTCCACTCCTGTATGCCTGTTCCCTATTTTTAACAATTTATTACCAACAGCTGAAATTGTACTGGCTTATTGGCTACAGTCGCTAGATAATCAGTACATGAGTGCAGTCATCTAAAAGGAAAAACATATTCCTCGTAGATAACTGTTTTTAGGTCATTATCCTTGCGGTGTGCCGAGGCAATGTCTGCCAGAGATAGGTACCTCATTACCCTTACTTGTCTTTAGACAGGAAGGCGACTGCGACCTCCGATGTAACCCCCCTACCTGAACCTTCAGAGAAATGAAGAAGAATGAGAATTTGCCTCAGCGGAAACTGGATTTTCGTCCAGAAGTTTTTTGGGAAAATCTCGAATATAAATGGTGGCTTGACACCCAATTCCTTCCCATTTCTTACAATGTGTCTTGCATTGAAGTAAGTAGGATTTTTTGTTAATGTAATGTGGACCTAACTACTTAAAATCGACTCATGAAAGTGCGAGTCACGGAAGTGCGACACAACCGAAGTGCGAATCACTAAAGTAGTCGCATAGACTTAACAGCGACTTTGATATTCTCTTCGTTACCAGCTCGAACGTCTGCTAAAACAGTGTCAATCTGTTTTTATAAAAGTACCTACCTAGCAATATTTCATAGTGGTCATTTTGGGAGAAGTCATTCATTATGAAGCAAAACTTATTTAATAACTATCACCTTGCTTTATCCATTAAAGCCATAGATATAACTTGCAAAGTAATGCCAAGTCATTTAATATGTCATTCATCAAAAATTCATTCTTGTTTGTGTTTTGGCTCCACGTCGAAATAAAGGAGCTTATACCAACTTACACGATTATAAACGTTAATTAATATTATATTTACTACATTAAATTCATAAGCCGATTATCACACGGCGAGGATGCGGCTCTTATGGCGTGAGTATTAAGTAAGTAACGCCTTAATTAAAAGCTGTTTATTTAATTACTGGACGTGAGAGTTATGCTATGTTTATTTAATTACTTATTTCTCCGCCTCGATCACGATCCTGTAGCTATAAAAATGTTAATCAACTGCATCTCTATTTGCCGATTTTACAGTAAAATGTATTTTAATACAATACAAATACAAATATACTTTATTGCACACCCAGGACATAAACAAAACATACAACATAAAGAGAGGTACAATACAATGTGCAGAAGGCGGCCTTATCGCTTTAAGCGATATCTTCCAGGCAACCTTCATGTGATGGAAAAATCATAAGATACATAACATACGTATTATAATATATAATATATGTATTTTATTCATCTTTAACTTTGGATGAACAAATTAGTCACATGACATTTCGAAATAATAATGCCTCTGGTATTGTACGTGTCCCTAGGCAACGGTGACCACTTACCATCAGGAGGCCGTTTGCCTGTTTTTCTTAGACTATTTATAAAAAATAAAAATAAGTAACAATGCCTTAATATGTGTGAAGTCGCATGCAGCAGTGTCACCTAATCGTAAATCACTTAATCGAAAAAGGTTTCGTAACAAAAATCGTAAAGAATTTTTAAAAATAGCTTTTGATTTCACCATAAAGTAACACAAATACGGGATTCTTACCACGATTTGGGGTTATTATGAGCTCTCGATATTTCGACGCAGTTGCTAGCGTTATTGTCGCTGATAGAAAAAAAATATCGAACTTGTTGTGGTGTAGTGCAGACCCATCGTTTACATTCTCTATGGGCTATTCCTCGTATATCCTTTTGTCTGTGGTGTCCTCTTGTACAATAACCTGCTACTCTGAAATTACATTATATGTCACCGATTTTGTTAATAACTTGTACTCAAGTCAATATACCTAATTTGAACGTTCCACTGTGTATCCTTGATGATTGGCAGCAGCTCGCGGATGACAGAGATGCATGGAGGAAACGTCTTCGGGAGGGATGTCAGGAACACGATGCAAAGTGGTTCGAAATACTGGCGGCCAGGAGAGCAAACAGACACCGAGTGTTCACTCATCTACCCGGTGCTTGCCGCGCGTGCGGGCGTGTATACCGTTCCCGAATAGGTTTATTTAGCCACGAAAAGAGATGCCTTCGCGACGCTACTTAAATCGTCTGCAATAGACGTAACAGGCCTATGATGATAATGATGACTGTGTATCCTTAGTCCTCTGCTCCCCCGTGCCTTCAAGAGAACTATATCGACAATAAACACAAAAGCTTACAAAGTTGGCTAGTTCTCAATAGTTTTGCTGCAAAGTTCTTAGTAGGTTTTTACGTTGTATACCAGTAGATATCATTCAGTTGACTCCCGAAGCTACGCCCTGCATAATGTTTCCGTCAATCACACAGGTGCGTGAAATTGAAACTCATGAGCGCAAATCACACAACCCCCTCCGACATAATATGCCATAGTGTCACACGCGAAACACAAATATAAGAATTCCTACCTTAATCTCACACATGTAGAGCTCACGTTGCAGAGGGACTACGCAATTTTTTCCTTTATGATAAACGGTAGAGCCGTACGTAATGTGTTTCTTTTGTAGTGTTATTTCGAGTTTTATTCAGGGATTTATAAAAGTCTAAGTAGGTGCTTTGAATACTGACCTACTCGTATTACGTCGAAATATATTCAGGTATATTATTAAAAATTTACTTAAACATACGAAATTAATATCAACAAAAGTTAATATTAAAGTCCAAGCTCGCTCCACCTTTATCATCCCTTGCTATCAGACGAAATGGAATTTAGTTGTAAAACAATTCCATTCATCAGACGCACTTACATATATACCGACCGTTATAATATAGAAACATGTAAATTTACTACGAGAATTTTGGCAAAGACATGTCAAGAAGTTAAATCGTCTTACAGATATAATAGAAGGGACTCAGAACAATCGACCTCACAAAAGGAAAATGAATAGCGAAAGTTATTTCGCAACAGGTCCCTCCAAGAGAGCATATTGTCAATTTCCCATAGCACTGCGAAGTTCCGAACAACAATTGAATCGAGACGCGACATCTCGACTTCAATCGGATCACGAGAGCTTTGTCTCAACTGAAAACACTAGCGGTCGCCCACGGACTTTCCTCGCAGTTTCAATCCAATATTGGTATGATAATACCTGTGGATCTCGCTGGTTGTATGAAATGGAACTTTAGATTTAGCTTTAATAATGGTAAATTATGTAAAGTGTTTGGTAAGTAGACCTCGTCGTTTCCGTCTTGATTTGAAATTCTCTGATATTTTTTGTATTAAGTATAATGTGAAGTCTGGAGAAAATATCGTAAACGCGTTCTAGATTTTTATGTAGATTAGGCATTTTGTATGCAGAATCTTCGTTCCGGAGAAGTAGGGACATCTATCGCGGATAGAGCAAAATATGTACTCGTAGTTGTATAATTTGTCGCTTTGTTGAGATGGTATTCTGTTGTTGCATAGCAGTCGCTACATTTGAGATCATCTCTGTCTGTCTGTTATGTTAATAACGAGTAATGACCCATACCTTATAACTCCCTTCAAAATTTAGCAAAGTCGAACCTTAGCGTCATTATAAGTCAAGTTCGTATTTCATTCAACTAGATTGTTAAAAAAAATGTACATTCGTACAGTAGCGGATCCAGTGGGAGCTAGGGGGGACCATACCCACTCCCATTTTTTCTGGCTGCGCCTCTGCATCCATAACATTACTATACGGTCACGCGCTGACAGCTTAATTTTAATCAGCGCTCCTCGATAACCTGGAGAAGTTTTAGTTTTGGTTACGTATGAGCATATCCTCCTCTACTAGAGGCCAACGACAGCTTAGGTAATATCCGGCTCGGACCTAGAACACCCGTTTGCTTGCTTGAATCAATAATGAATATTCTATCCAATTGAGCTGGCGCGCACTCAGTAACTTTGTGAGGTTAAAGTTAAAAAAATTGCTCAAATGGAAAGGTCTTTCTCTTGCTACTCGTGCCCATTATTGAAAAGAATAGCAGTCTACAGGGCCAGAAAGTCGGTTGACCCTGAACTTGCCTCGTCACATTTCTCTCTTCTTCCCGTTACTCCGCCGATGAATTTGGAGCTAGTAAAAGTGTCTTTCCCAACACACATTCTTTGGTCACATAGCTGCTAGAAATTTTAGCTATAATATCTAGGAAAATTAAGTAGGTTAAGGTGTTCCGCACACTACTACTAGTATCATACAGTTAGGCACGCGGCTACTCTGTTTTCCGTAGCGCCTTAAATTACATAAGTCTAAGTATTATTTGAGGAAAGAGCATCGGTGGCACAGTGGCTACGATACCGAACTCCCGTGCGGGTCCGGATTCGAAACCGTGCAGTGAGTTTACCAATGTACCAATGAGTTTTTCGTATGTTTCGAAGACTTACGTACATTTACCGACTGTTCTGACTGTGAAGGAAAACATCGTGAGGAAACCTGCACACTGAGATGACCATTGTGTAAAATGGGGTAGGCACAAAAGGTCATCAAGGGTCGAAGTGCCGCTGGGGTTATACCCGGCCCCCTATCATAAGATAAGATAAGATAAGTATTACCTATTTTATTATGCAACCGTCGACGGTCTGTCAGTGTTCTTAACAAACCTTAATAAAGGGTTTTCGATGTGCTGCTAAGCTTGAGGACTAAGTTGAAGTGCCTCGTGTGCCGATAATTACGTTGGCTTTCTTACCCTTCAAACCGAAACACAGCAGCATATCTATCACCCGCCTACATTACACCTCCTTTGTCCACAACAATATTATATTTCGGCAGTAAGAGGTTACTGCCTTTCCTTACAATACGTCCCTGACTTTCACAGGCCCCGTCATACAGCTCCAAGATTGGCCAGCTCGAACGTACTATGCAAATCGAATAGTTGCAGAGGCGATTACACGCAAACCCACTCGCTTCTCGATGTCTAATTGTCGAGGACCCACTTAATTGACCACTGATATGTAAACTGTGGTTTCTGATCTTCTAGCTTTACGAGATACTGAAATGGCTACAAAGTTGGAATATTAGGGTGCCGCTATATGCGGTTGTTGAGTAAAAAATGACGTTGTAAAAATGTACTTTAAGGTACTTACAATAAAAAAAAGGATTTGGTTTGATACAATGATATAAGTAACTACGAAGTTACAGATCGAATTAGATGCAATAGATGAAGTGGTTTTTTGGATGAAAAATTCTCTTCTATACATATTCGAAACCCCGAAACGTCACGGAGGCATGGGAGGGAAGGAACACCCGGTCGCGAGCGCCGCGCCCTCTGCTGGCTAATGAATAACATGCAAATGTAGTGTCTAATGAAAACCGCCGCCCGCGCCACCCCGCGCTCTCATGACACCTTCATTAAAAAGTTCTTGTAAAGAAAATATTCCCTTGAGGCCCGTTCCAACAGAAGGCGGTCTAAGGCGGCATCGTATGTTTCGAAAACTTACGTATATTTACCGACTTCTCTAACGGTGAAGGAAAACATCGTGAGGAAACCTGCACACTGAGATGACCAATGTGTAAAATGGGATAGGAACAAAAGATCCTGAAGGGTCGAAGTGCCGCTGGGTTATTCCCGGCCCCCTATCATAAGATAAGATAAGGCGGCAGCGACACAATGGCGGAGTGACGCGCGCGGACTAGTCAAGTCGATATGATCGATGTACATTGCATTGCTGGTTATCGTGTTATTTCGCTGATGTTTTAACTTTATAACGAGCAATGGATAAACAATGGACAATCATCCCCGCATACGTCCGCGTCACGCAGCAGAAGCCCTAAGCGTTCCTCGGTCAGCGTTCCACCTCTGATTGGCGCGTATGCTCGACCGCAGAACTCTACTCGCATGCTCCAACTTGTCCTGAATGTCTCTAAACGTCTACTTTACCTACATAACCCACATTTAATTATGCTACTCTATATGTATTTGTAAAAATCAAGAAAGTAAATTTTAAAAAATTAAGTCGCAATAGCTATATATGCATGTCTATAATAATCAATTAATAGGCAAGAGAAGGGTTAATTTCATTTAAAATTAAAGAGAGAGGACATATTTACTTAAGACTGCATAATACCGCCTCAGTGTTTAAAAATCGGCCATATTTCCCTTATATTATTGGCTATACGATATGATTTATTAAGTGAACTGTAATTTGAAATTGTACAAATTTAACTAAAAAAATAAAAAAATAAAAATAACTTTCCTGGAAATTGCTTCAACTAAAAATGCAAATCATAAACTGAATAGTTATTTGCACCTTTCAAAACGAACTTTGTCGACTCATTTGCAAAAAAGAAGTTCTGAAGCACAGCGGTCGCCGGAGCGGAGGGTCTCATGAAACTGTCATAGAGCCAACTTGCACCGTTTGCATACTGCAAACAACTTGTGCCTTTTTTGCTTCCAACACTCTTCCTACAACTTTGTAACTAGATAGAGTAAATTTACACTTACATATGTGGGACGCCGCGACTTTGCCGCATGAAAAAATAATAAAATCGTAAATACGAGTAGATAGCGCCGAGTAAATAAAAAAAAGAAAATGGTAAAGTCGACCACAGATGAACCTAGCCAAAACGTCTTTATGAATCTGAAATGGATTATAATACGCGGATGTAAGGTTGAGATTGAATAGAAGGTTCATGGCGGATGGTAATACAGTGGTAGTCGACTTTACAGTCGGCAATGAAAGTGGATTAGCCCAAAGCAATAGGTACACCTATGCTTCATCCCGTGAAATTATACGTACAGCGAAATGATATTTAAATTATCAATTTCTTTTATATGCTGGTACCGTATACCGTTTTATAACAGAGGTTTTTTATTTATTTAATGTATTTAGCTACTTTTGTTGCCAACTGTTGTAATAAAATAAATTTGCATTTTAAAATACTACCCCTATTAGTACCGCAATGTAATCTTTTCGAGTACAAACTACTATAATGACAATAAAATCGATAACAAATGGAAATACTTTTTAATTAGGTAATAACCTATACAAAAATACAAAAGTGAGATGAGATTTAGCTGTAATTGTTTGTTTGTACATTCACTAGCTCGTACAATTGTTACGACTTCACGAAATACAACAAAAACCCTAAATGCCGAACCCTTTCTACTTAAAAGTTCATTTCAAGATGAAGAATGAGCAATCCTTTATTTGGCCCTAAAAAGTCAGGAACACTTTTGTGGGCTCAAGAGAATTATTTATTTGAAGGGTTTTGGCGAAATGAGCGGGCTTTGATTACGTCTGACTACGTATCTGCATTACAAAGGGGACTCTTTTAATTACGTGACTATTCTGACTCTTCTTCGCATACAAATGAAGGAAGATTAGCACCATCTCGAGTCCACATTCTATTTTTTCCTTTGACAGTGAATTTGAAGGATTCCTGGTTTATTTTTGTGGGACAATTGAACGGAAGGAAGGGAATGGCTCTTTTGAGGTGCGACTTCGTAATGTAGTCATTATCTGACTCTGTCAATAGGGCACTTTACTCCCTTTTCAGTTTATTACTAAAGTTAGCCGGTTATTTGTCTGCATGTGACCAAGCCTTTTATATGATGTCTGCTGTTCCAGACCGAAATTCCTTTTCAGAATCAATTTTTTTTTAAACAGAAGTTATATACCATTTTTGCATTCACAGATTATGAAACTGGCTTTTAAGACCGGAGGCGATTTATCTAACTTAGACCTTTAAAACCAATCTTTACAACGTCTAGATAAAACCATTTTATACCGTCCCCCATTGCGAGCGATAATTGAAAAGTTTAGTGAGAAAAGTTCTGGGAACGAGCTGACCTTTGTTTTACTCCGCTGCATTTTTAACGAAAAGCTTGCAGTTTTCTAAACGTCGGTCGTGGTTACGGACACAAACAACATCAACTCACCTGAGGTTATAAAAACAATGTATTTATTTTCAACTCAAAACTGAACAAAAAAACCGAGAATCAAGTACAAGGGAGTAAACAAATCTCCAATAGGTGCAACACGGTATTAACCTAATATTGTTTTTATTGCATCAATCAACTCACATTGACACATTAAAGAAGGATCTATAATTAGTTTTTCGAAATTTTAATTATCATCAGATATATTAATGGTTAAAGTTAGTATTAGACAGATGTTCTGTCCCTTTCTAGCAAAACAGTCCTTTATATGCAGCCAGGATCTGCTTGTATGGCGCTAGAGAACAGTTACGTCAAAAAACTTATTGCCGTTTCTTTCTACCGTTCTGATTTTTGATTGCCTGTAGTTATTATATTATTCAACGAATTTTAATTCTGTTTTCACATTTGACCATCAATTAAAGCTTATTTTTAATTTTTTAAGAAATTCATTTAATATTTGATACTTGGAAACTACCCTATTGAACTGTCAACTTTCATTTCTACTACGTGTATATTACAACAGAGTACTATTATATACTAAGATAAATACGTGTTCCGTTTGTGTGGGCAAAGTTTAAAAGATTAGAAAGTTCTGCGTCGCACGCGGTCGCGGTTGCCCCGACTCTCCGTGGACGCATTACCCGTCTCTACTTTATACGAGTATACACACGGAAACATTATTAACAGAACTGTCATTGTTTTTCTCTTTCAGACGTTTTAAGAATATGCAGAACTAGAACAACCATATCTTAATTAGAAAAGCTGGGCACGATGAATTGTTAGCAATTGGTACAATTTTTCAATTGGTAAATGTTCTCACTTCGTTCAAATTGAAGAAAGAGTGCGGCCTGACCTGAATCTTCTTCAAAAAATATTGGTTGAATAATGAGCTGAGTCAACCTAGGGTGGTACCACTCATTTACCTATTTCAGCCGCAAAGCAGCATGCTTACATTGCTGTGCTTCGGTTTGAACTTTAACAGAGCCAGCATAATTACCGACACATGATGAGTCCTCAAGGTTAGCAGTGCATCAAAGACCCTCTAATAACTTCATAGTGAGGTGAGATGTCCACCACTTACCATCAGGTGGCGCGGTGCTCATCTGCTCTCCTTAATATCCTTAAACAATAAAAGATAAGTTGTCTCAAGGGCCAAAAAACAAACTAATAGAAAAGAGTCAAACTCGTACAACTCAAAGACTTACTATATTCGTACACACCTACGGGGAAATCACAGGAAATCACATCTCATTTGAAGTGGTGCATTCATATTCATAGGTAATGATGCAATTTCTCCGAAAAGTACCTATCCTCCAGCACACAATTAGACTAGACTCATGCTCGTACCCCGTTTCCCATCTACCCACTTTGTAATTTTCCCATCTACCAACATGCCTTTTCCAGTGAAGATATTTATTGTAGAGTACTTATCTTACGAAGTTCATAGACCGACTTCCAGTTCTTCATAATGCTGCGAAATAAAACTTCAACGCCATAAATTGACGTGCTCCAAGTGCTGCGAACGAGCTGTACTCGTAATGCGTGGAAGTGCACATATTCCTCTACTTTTTATTCCCTCTCTTGAAGCGAAAGAGGAAACTGAGAAGCCACTTCTATGGTCGCATTTCTTTGTTTCAAATTTTTGTTTCAAAATTACCTTGTGTTGTTTTTATAGTTAGTAATACATTGATACAATACGAGTACTTATTGATGATTGCCACGAAAAGCAATGCTTTTGAGACGCTGTTTAAATGTCTGCAATAGAAATCAATTGAAATATTTTTTTAAAAGAAATGAGTTTTATTATTTGCAAGAATATACGTTATGAAGGATCTTAAAATTACATAGGTAGTTCCAGCATATCCTACCACATTGTGGTGTGCAAATTTATATAATAGATACATACATTTTACAAACAATTAGAAAAAAAATGATACAATGCTAATTAACGAATACTCTTTAGATTACATGTCAGACAAGAACTCTTACAAGGATCACAAATTATCAATTCAATTCAGAGACGTAAAAAGCCTATATGATAATCTTATTAAAACTGTAGGCTTTCCAGCAACTCATTATGGAATTTGAGTTTTTTCCGTACATAATAATGTAGGTACAATCGTACTAATACGCCTACATATAGTCAATGTCTACAATTTGACACTCTAGTCCTCAGAACCTGTTCCGAGCTCTAGTCAATGTAGCCCTGAGTTTTTACATGTATGTAAAAACTCAGGGCTACAAAGTGCCATGACGAGCGAAAATCATTCCTTATATTATATTCTTCTTATACATATGTATGCATCGGCGTAGTGGCTAGGACGCCAGACTCCTATGCGGGAGGTCCGGGATCGAAACTGCAATGTCATGTACCAATGAGGTTTTCGGCTTTTTCGAAAGACATTTACCGACTTCTCTAACAGTGAAGGAAAACATCGTGAGGCAACCTGCACACTGACATAACTAGTGTGTGAAATGAGTTGCACACAAAACATCCCAACGGGTCTAAGTGTCGCTTGGTTTACCCAACCCCTCACTAAAAAAGATGCATCGATGTTGATACGAGTAGAGACGATTAACAATGAACAGATAACTATATATTTTAAGTAATTCTGTATATCTATATGTATATACATACATGTATGCCGGGCCTGTGTCGCACAGATGGTAAGCGGCCGGACGGACTTACCCTGATCCCATGGCAGAGAGGCCGATGCCTTTTGTGGGACGCAACTTGCATGTGTACCTATGCGAGTTCGCATATTCGAGATACCACGCAAGCAGCCGGATCGGCAGCCGAGACGGCAGCCCGATCAAAGCACGACAAGTACGCCAACTTGGAGCCCACGTATGATTTCGTGCCGGTCGCCGTCGAGACGTCGGGTACGTGGGGTTGCGAGGCAGGGGCGTTTGTTAGGGACCTGGGTCGGCGGTTAAGATAGAGAGGCGGTGACTCCCGCTCTGGATCGTACCTCGTCCAAAGGATCTCACTGGCTATACAACGTGGTGATGCTTCCAGTGTAATTTGTACCTTTGGACGGGGGTCGATTCAGGATCGGGAGTAATGACTGTACATTTTTAAAACAAAAAAATGTATTTACCTATTTATTTTATTATTTTTAATATTTAAGTTGACTTTTGTAGATAGTTTAAGATTTTTTATAATTCTGAATAATTGAATGTAAATAATAATGTTTTGTAATTTAAGTTAAAGAGAATAGATTGTAATTAATTTTAATGATCAATAACTAATTAAATTTATTTACGTACGGTTTATAGCACTTTGGATTTTGCTGTTCTGAATAAATGGAAATTGAATTAAATAAAGATCCTCTTTCACAGATGCCTTCAGAATTAATCTGAAGCCAATTTGTTATTGAACAGGGTCCTTTACGAGTCGTCTTTCAATACCAAGATATCTAGAAGTGTGTCTGCCTAAAGTTGTCTGGGAGAGATCGCTCTTAGTGATAATAACGCCAACATTGTCTTATTTTTATGTTTTTAAACTAAGTTTTGTGCAGTGTATTTTACTTACCTACTACTACACACACCAACCCCTAACCGTAATCAATTATATTGTTCTTGATGCGCCTACTAATCTAAATTAATTACCAATATAACAGCGGTAGGTAATGCAACCTATCGTTAAGCCCTCAGAACACATTAGATATAGTGCTTAAATGAGTAACCATTATAGCTCAATTGAGGCGATTATAATCTATTAGTAGCGTAGTAGCCAGAAAAAAAATCAGGGTAGGAGGCGGCAATGGCTTTGGGGAAGTAAAAGTAACCTTTTACTCGTCAGAATTTTGATGACCATGACACTAAAATTCAGACACAGACACAGGCGGTACATAAAAGTATCGTGGGTATCACGTGGCGTTAAGGGCCAAATAGTCTCAACTCGCGTTTTGCAACAGGCTAATACTTGGTGACGCAATTCGGCCCTTACCACACTAGTTCAACAATGTACTATTTTACGACTTCCGAATGTTCGATAAAGATACGCATCGCAATTTATTAGCGTTCTACAATCTCTCTACCAAAGAAATCTCTAAAGTGAATTTCATAATCTTTGCATGAATCTCCATTACAATAGAATAGAAATTATTCGCAGTACGCACACATAACAAGTAAAAAAAATATATTTTCAATAAAAACATTATTTATTCAAACAAACAAGCAACACAGAGCGAAAAGAAAGAGAAACAAAGATAGGAAGAACATAAAGTAAGTAGTTTGTTGATAATTTCCAAGTAACAAATATTAAATGCATTTCTTAAAGATTAAGAAATTGATGGTCAAATGTGAAAACAGAATTAAAATTCGTTAAAAAATAAAATAGCTACGTGCAATCAAAAATCAAACGATTGAAAGAAACGGCAATAGAGAATTATGACGTCACGGTGTACTAACGCCTTACAAGCAGATCCTGATGGCTACATAATAAAGAACTGTTTTGCTAAACACGGATAGAGCATCTCTACAGTACCTACTAACTTTAACCATCAATATCTCTGATGTCAGTAGAGATATCGAAAAACTAATTTTAGACCCTTCTTCAGGATGTCCATATGTGATTGATGGAATAAAAAAAGTAGTCAAACATCCAATTTGTCACGCTTTTTGATCTGGCTGTTAATTTTGCAACACCTGGAGCCCAATTCCACTGTTTTACAACATTTGTCGTTCATTGACAATTAAGTAATGATTACGTTTTAGTATCGATCCACCTTTAAGGCGCTGTACTTAGCTAGATTATGATTTGGTATACGAGGACAACCTCATTTTATTCATAAACTTAACCGTTTGAGATTCTGAAAAAAAAGTATATTTGAGACCTTCAAGCACGTACGTCGGTAACTCGTTACACGATTCGATTTTCGCTCGATAGAAATAAAATCCCAAATATTGGTGTTTTTGCATGTTTTTACGAAATAGAACTCATTTGATTTGGTTCTTATTTGATTATATGTATTGGAATTTAACCCAAAATAACAATCTGTGTACCTACGTCAAACGTCGGTAATTATATTTTGAATATTGAACACCGTTTCTGAAATAATCGCCGAATTGTCGAAAAAAAGCTCGCGCTCATGAAATTCCATATGAACGAATGAAATGGGGAACTACAGTATCATTGATCGTGCAAGAATCAAACCGAAAGTTATCTAATAAGTAGCATTTCCTCTGAAATTGTCTCAGACGACATTTATTGGTTTGTTTGTGGGAAGTCGCGCCGGGCGCCACGTCGTCACTTACCTGTCGCCAGTGTTGCCATAATACTGATTCATCGACATAATGTTGCTATTATATATTTGTAACAAATACCTACAACCTAATGGCTTATTTACACTCTCCGACAGCCCGTATCCTATCCAGCAATGTAAATAAGTCATAGGTAAATATTGATGGTGATCTTTCAGTAGAGTCTGTCTAATAACTCTTAATTAAAAATTTAAGAAACCCCCGACGTACCACTGTAGAGATTCCCTTACTTTTCCCTGGTCCTCAAGATTGTGGAATGTCAAACATTTGAGCTCAAACTCAAACCACCTAACTGTTACCGTTCCAGAGATCCCATCGTACTCCAACATCCCAAGATACTCCAAGATAAGATTATAACCACTGATTCATTTTTCATCTGACGTGGCTAAGAAAGAACATTCAGCAGGTTAGACTTGCGGTGCCTGAAGGCGGAGTTCGGCCTTCGACCTCGCCATCTTAAAATTCCTAGCTCCACATTTTTTCATTTATTTTTTGGCCGCCGTCTTTAATACTTCCCACCTAACTATTATAGTTTCGGTGGGCTGATAATGTTACAATTCTTCCAATTTCATATTGTGAACTTGGAGTTCACTAACTTTTCCCGATCCTGAAGGTTTCAGATGTCGGAAACACACAATAAACCTGAACATTTGAAACTACAGTGATCCCATCTGACATCAAAGATACTCCAAGATCTTAGAAACCACTGGTCCAATTTTACTAGGTTTAGCTAAGAACACAAATTTCTCTATTAAATTAAAAAATCGGGTCCAAATCGGATCATCCAGTGTCAAGTTATGATGCCACAGATAACACACATACAGACTTATATCACGCCGTCCCTCGATCGGTCAGGGTTTAAAAAGTCAGTTTACTTGGGACTTTTAGTAGAATTAAAAAACTTATATTTAGCAACACTGAATTTATCCGTCAAATATGTCTGGAAGTGGAACTAGGAGTAGAAAAGCAGTAGACATATTTTACAGCAATATTTTTAATTGCATTTTTTTTACATTTTGTTTTTTTTTTATTTTCTAATGTCGATGTTGCTAAATATATTTTTTATAGTTTTTTAAATAAAAAAAATGTAAAAAAAATTAAAAATATTAAATAAATTAATTAAAACATTTAATTCTACTAAAAATTCCAAGTAAACTGACTTTTTAGTACCTATAATATTTCAAGTTATGTAAGTAATTTCAAATTGAAGACTATAAGAGTAGGGCTGATTCTCCTTTAACACTTATACTTTTCCATGAAATTTTCAGTGTTAATAATTTTGATTTCAAAACTGGCAACCCTACCACCCACCCTCGCGAAATATTATAGTTAACTGACTGTTACATTATTGACTAAAGATATTAAAATTCCTTTTTTCTTTCGTATTTCCCCCTTCATTGTCATTTTTCCGCTCTTTATCCGGCCGGGGAAATGTGAATAGAATGCAAATTATACACCGCTACCGTTTGTTTAAAAACTAAAACTATTTCATGTTTTATATTAAATTAGCTTTCTTTGCCAGGCTTCGCATGTGTGTTTTTTCCCGTGGGAATCCGCATTTTACCTGGACTAAAAAATCGGAGTGGGTAGAAGTACTGACGGTTTTATTATTTCATGAATTCAAATTTCGTCCTCGGCGCTCCATCTTGGTCAACCTGGTTCGAGTCGGTGTCATTTCAGTGAAGACGTATCATCTTCGCTCCCGAAAGTGGTTTTGATCGGTCGCAAACGAGGTTTAATCTGTTAATTTTTGCCTTTTTTTCTTTCGACCTTGCCATTTTCACTTGCAATTAACGTCAGAACTTTATTAATATCGCAAACTGTATTTTTTTAACGTCAAACCCTAACGTATACTCTTTTCTTTAAAATATATGGTCCAAATCCATCGAGGTTTCGACGCTATCTCACTTTAAATTGAGCTCTAACAGCGCACAACACCTCATTTTTCAGTGTTCACTTATGCGGCCTATGACGTCACCAGAGGGAGCCGAGGGGGAGTCGAGCATATATTTCTTTCTTGTCGTCAGACCGATATTTACGATGGTATAACTATTACTTTTCTAATTCTTAAACTTTCGTTACACGCAGCTCTCGAAAGTACATATTTTTCGTTACACAATTTTTCTTGGATGAACCCCCTTAACCTAACGTAAGACATTCATTTTAATTCATGTCAAAAGTAATCTACTCTACAAATAAGAATAAGAAGTTTATTTGTGCGGTAAGATGACAAAGTATTCATAACCTATGAACTATGTGTTATGTTATGGTGTATGCACCAGTAGGAACTATAACAGAAAACTTTTTGGTTCAGTGGTTCTCGAGATAAGTAGGTAAGTATACTTAGTTAAATGCATTTGTGATTTTAACGAAAAGTCTTTTCAAATGTGTACTCATTATTACAAAATGTTACAACCATATTAATTATTTGTGAAATGGAACATTGTTTATGAAAAATACTAAATACATTTAGTATTTTTTGTGGTCTTGTCATTGTTTATCTAAATGAATACTAATGCCAGCAGCTGGGGCATAAATGAGGAAAAATTATTTTGCTTTTACCATTATAATAAAATTAGAGACATACTTACACAGACACACTTTACCGCAGGCATCTCTTATTCCCACTGTACACAATACAAAACATATTTTCATACAAACCGATCAGCTGATCAGATTTCTTATAAAAAACAAAAAG
The DNA here is from genome assembly GCA_947369225.1 of Hofmannophila pseudospretella. NCBI lineage: Eukaryota > Metazoa > Arthropoda > Insecta > Lepidoptera > Oecophoridae > Hofmannophila > Hofmannophila pseudospretella. The sequence continues at coordinate 6,304,253 of OX376330.1, read as the reverse complement.
CGGTATGTTATCGATTATCATCATCATCAGCCTATTAATTGTACTTCACTATTTCCTTCTCTATCTTATGTTTGTTGTTTTCTATTTGTACAATAAAGTGTATTTTACTTTTACTTTACTTTTACTTAATGTCCCCACTGTTGGGGTCGTCATCGTAGCTGTCCCTCGTTGCGAGGATGACTTCTGCTAATCCGTTGTATATTGTTGTTGTCTCTGGTGCGTCTTGGAGTGGCTCAACAACCCGATCCTGGAGTTGCACTCGCGACCGCATATGCTGCATCTTGTCACCGTTGGCAACCTTTCTTCCTCTTACGCCTTTTCTCTGCTTCAGCTTCCACCCTCCCTGTCTCGAAAGATTTTGCAGCTTTCTTCGTCAGGTCGCGCCATTTTGACTTGTTTAAGGCACTATCCTCCCATGAGTTGAAGTTGATGTTACACTTTTTCAGATAGTGCTTAAGGGTGTCTTTGTAGCGCTTTCTTTGGCCGCCCTGTGGTCTGCCTGGTGTCGTCCATTCTGACACAATATCCGGTCCATCGTAGTTGGTGGTTAACAATAAGCGACTCGATACTAGGGATTTCTTTCCTCCTCCAGTACACTGAAGTTTGTACGACGATCCTCCCAAGAGATTCTTAGTATCTTGCGCAGACATTTTACGTGATATATAGACCTCCTCTTGCACAAGGGGGGTACGGGCCATGATCCACCGAGCGGGCCCAGTGCTGATTGGTGAATTTCACACGCCTTCGGAAACTTTTAATTTCCTCAGACATGCAGGTTTCGTCACGATGTTTTCCTTCACCGTTAAAGCAGTCGGTAAACGTACGTAAGACTTCGAAAAAATCGGAAATACTCATTGGTACATGGCATTGTATGGTTTCGAACCCGGACCTCCCGCACGGGAGTCCGGCGTCCTAGCCAGCCCATCGACGCTCGTTGTTGTCGATACGGAACCCCTATTTTCGTTTACAATATTGGGGAGTTTTATTATATATCTCATACTCTATAGATACCCATTTCTGCGTCCTTTTTCTCAGAAATTGTAGTTCCAAAACACAATATCTATTTACTCGTTGGGTCTGCGCGTCTCGCAAAAGTTTGACCAAAACAAATCAAGTTTTAGCGAAAGATACCGATAGCAGGAATAAAGAAGTTAAATAAAATAAGGTTTCCTGGGCAGGTGAGTGAAGCTTCCAGAAACCAGGGAGGATCCCAGGAATTTCTAGAAAGTTCTTTATTTTGTCATTAATAATGTCAAAGCTTTAATAAATTGTACTTACTGGAATTTACTACCTCATTTGTTAAAAACAGACATCACTATCTGATGCCTTTACTATCGAATATTAAAATAATAGAGGACTTCTTTCCTCTATTATTTTAATATTCGATAGTAACCCGCCAAACCGCCAAACCTAAAAACATTTACATATCAATAGCAAATCCGACTTGAAATGTGATACTGATAAGAAAAGAGGGGCATAAACTTATTAATGTGAAATGTGCTAATTTGAATTCGATACATCTATCGCCGTTAAACTCCTTTAGCACGCTGCAGAGATTTTGAAAATTCAGATTTCGAATTCAGACCGGACACATATAAATCTAATTTTCGGTTTTCTGGATTTATATGGATTCGATCTGATTCCGTTTCAAAATCGCTGCAGTAGACGAGGCAACATCAGTACAAGTGAACAGAATGAATGAATGAATGTAAATGTATGTGAATGTATTATTTTTCTTTTGGCAATAATGTGTTTTTCTTTCTTTCTTTCTAACAGCTTATTTGTAAAAAGCAATATGAAGAAGAAGTAGCATTCACTATTAGTTTATTATTGAATGTAAAAGAGGTAGATTCGGACCCCCTTAGTTGCGTAGCCAGGTACGTACACCACAAAGTTCGGCAGGTTCGACGATAAAGGGGAATTTATGTGGGCGCCGCCGCCGCCGCGCCGCCGCCGCGCCGCCGCTACCGCCCGCCCTACACTGCATAACATCACGGTAAAAGCATTGCTTACTCATAGTTTACTTTAACTTAGACTCGGTTCGACGAACTTACTCGATAAAATCACGGAAACTTCGGGCTAATATGAAAGAATAGGTTGTGAAGAGGTAAATAATATTACTATACTTAGGAGAGTTGGACCTTCTATTTCCTTTTAAAGTTTCGACAGCATTTTCTGAAAAGACGTGTCTGGTAAAGTCGTGATTTATAAGACTAAATTTTTCAATTTGCAATTTTTGTAGCATATCACGGTGGTTGCTCCGACGTTTGAGTCTACTTAGTTTTTCAAGGAACAAGAAGTGTGCCATCCGCGGTGGTGTCACACTTCAAACTGTGCTAACAATACTTCAACTTTGAATGAAGTGAGTAACACCCATTATGGACCATTCCGGAACAAATCATAATAATGATGCCAAATAATAATGATTATTAAAAATGTCTTTCTTGAGTTTTAGTTCTAAAATAGGAATCTATTTTAGATTTTTGTTTATAACAAAATTAAAAATATTAATGCTGTTTCATCACTAGATTACTAAGTACTTAGCGTCCTTTTAATGTAAGTGACAAAGAAATAGCACTGTTTATCACTTTGTGTAGAAATAATAAAAATAAATCCGGATCCAGTGCGGTGCAGCGCGGAAGACATCAATCGCCACAAAGTTGCAGGACTTGGCTGCGAACAATAAAATCGTCGCGGAGCGGTCTGAGGATAGATCAAACGCTTACACCAAATAAATCCTCACAGTAAAAGTGCTGAATAGTTAGAAGGCTAACTTTAGATTAAACCAGCATGTTTTGAAACGGCTTGAGGTTACGATAATCATGCTGCTCTAGCTCTGACTAAAAGTAAACCCGCGTCTGCCTCAAACTCTTTTCTTTTACAGTAAGTAAAAATTTGAAAATTGATGGGTCTCTCAATCGTCCCTGACTTCAAGTCCGGGTCAAGCCATGAACAGGACTTAATACTGACCTTTTAAGCACGAATGCTTGTCCAACCGAGGGGAAAATTCGTAACAAATTTTTCAGTTAATTATTCATATTGTATTTTTAAGTACGAGAAAGTAAATATAATAATGGGATTATTTCACACGTAGGCAAGTGGATGCTTTCACTTCAATCTGATCTTGCAACGATAAGTCATTTATTTTACTTCCACCACAATGGACGAACCAATAAAGAAAGAGTGAGAATATTACACGTATGATACAAACAAAATTCGTGTGGTAAACTAGGAATTCAGATGAAACCTAGAAATTCGAAATAATAGTAAAAAGGATTGCACACATACGGCCGGAAAATCCCATCTCTGACCGCTCAATCATAACTCCATCACATACGATACTCTGCTTTGTTTTTAAAAATTAAAACTGCTTTGCTTTTCCGGCCGGCCAGCTCTAAGCGAGTCGAAGTAAAATTCCTGAAATAATAAAGATAAAATAAATGTAAATGTTACTCCCGTGATTCCGCCCAACGACGTGCCTAATACCTAACGTATCAAGGGTACGACTCGTTGTTTTATGTATGAGGCCTTTTCAATTCATTTGGGCGATACTCTGGTACCTTTGTCCTTTCCGGGTCAGTTATTTATTGCCGGTGTTCCTCACAAGTGTACCAAGTGTATTTCCTTCATAGGCGACCAGTGAATACGTCCGTCTGTCTCCGAACACCCTTCGAAAGATATACAGGTTGTTACCACAAGGCTATTTGCTTTGGGTGACCTTTACACTAAGCAAAATGGTCTCCATTTATTTTCTTCGACCTTACTCGTTCGTTTTCTTTTGTTTTTCGAATTTTCTGTATACGAGGGGCAGTCCAGAAATTGTTAGTCAACGGCTTGTTATCAACTTCATTGTTTTACTTTTATTATCACTTGGAGGCAAATTTTAATACAAACTCCTTGGCCAAATATCACTGGCTGGCGAACTTTAGTTATTTTTTAATTAATTGGTAATAAAAACATGTCTGACACTTTTCAATCGCTACGGGGTTTTCTCCCGCGCTTTTGTGGCATCCACATCAGCATTGTTCCGTTTTATCTTGCAAATTGTTTTACAGTAGTGCTTTTCTAGTAAGAATGGTGTTTGTTGCTCGAAGAACTTCGACAAGATGTGAATAATGTGTGGGACAGTGAAGTAAAGTCAAATAAGACGCTGCAGCCCGATCCGTACTTGGCTGGATTTTAAAGAGCCTTCTTCTTTGGTTCGTATAGTGCAGAAGCGGTGAAGATTCTCCCAGATAGCATTGAAATGTGTCACACCAGCATTTTAATGAAGACTTGAAAGAGTTGTTTACATCAGACATGGCTGTATGGGATCAGTTCCCTTTTCCTTACAAAAAAAAACAAATCAATCGCTTCGATGGAGGTAACTTGGCTTCGTGTGATTTATTTTGAAATGAAAATATCTTATAACTCGTGAAGTATGTCAATTTTAAAGATGTAAAAACAAATACATAGTATCGTTGAAATCATCGATAAACAAAGCTCGTTTTGAAGTAAAATGTATTTTGCTAAAATAATCAGGAGAGATGAGGAAGACTTTGGAGTATCTTTGATGTCAGTTGATATCTCTGGAGCGGTAATAGATAGAAAGTTCGAAATTGAACTCAAATATTTAGGTTCATAGTGCGTTTCTGACATCTACCGAAAACCTTGAGGGTCTGATGATGACCAGGAAAGTATGTGAATTTCAAGAATGTGGAAGATTATCAGCCCACTGAAACTACAATAGTTAGATGGGGTTCTTCTCGAATTAAAGTTGTAGGGAATCCTGAGACATAATAAGAAATTAAAAATTAAAAAAAGGTTGAGGTTTTATGAAATGAAAATTATGTGTAGGCAGAGGTTTTAAGATATGGCGAGGCCGAAAGCCGAACTCCGCGTAGGGCGAAGCCCGGAGCGTCCCTGTCGCTTTTAGGCGCCGCAGGCCTAACCTGCGCCCACCGTAAAATAACTCCAACATCTGAAACATTACCATTCTGACTGATGATGACGAGTAAGATAGTAAGCAGATCTCAATAACGGTAATGCTGGGAACCTCCAGATTTCATTCATTGAAAAGTCTCAAAGTGCCGCTTTATCACATTGATTACCAGATCAGTAGTAACAGTAACAGAAGCATATAGCAGAGATCCGTTATACCGAACCACAGTGTGCATCTAGGTGACTATATTTAATTTAGAGTTTTCTCGAAATTGTTATTAAACCATGTGAGATAAAAATGGATCAGTGGTTCTTAAGATTATGGAGTTTCTCTGATGTCGGATGTGATTTCAGCAACGATAATAGTTGTGATTAGAGTTTGAGCTCATAAATGTTTAGGACCATGATGCCATTCTCACGTCTGGAGCTTTAAGGCTCTGATGATGACCAGCAAAAAGTAAGTTGATATCCACAATGGTAAGTCAAGAGTTTCTTAAATTTTTAATTTAGAGTTATCGCTACTCTAGAGTGCACCTCTTTAATATAGGCATCACAGACAGCCTCTTGTGCAGAGCTTGCATGGAGGCAGAGGAGACGGTCGCCCACGTGCTCTTAGAGTGCAGTGAGGTGACCACCTACCGGGCGGGAAACCTTGATCACTTCCCGAAGTCCTACAGGACATCAAAGGACTTCTGGACTTTCTGGCGAAGTTGGGGTGGCTCGATTAGTAGTAGTTTCCACCACACGCAAAATAGGCGCTTAAGACGTCGAGTTGCGGAAATCAGCCCGTTATTACATTACATTACACTAGAGTAGGTAATGTTCGGTGCTTTGCTTACGAGTAGGTATGTTTAGGTACGTTACCTACAATCACTGACTATAAGTGAAGATGAGGCCGAAGATGAAGCACACGGGTTTACTCGCCTTAAAGATACCAAGGATTTTGAGTGAAATATTTATTAGTAAGTAAGTAAGTAAGTAATACGTTTATTTCACACACAGCAATGACCGAAACAGTTATAATTATAATAAAATAATTATGTAGTCAAAGGTAAACATATCTAAATCATGTATGATGGTCTGCTGTTGTTGTGAAAAGGGCCTCAACTCAGCTTATTGCTGCAGACAAGAATGCCTCCAGCGCTGGTATTCTGTTGGACCGTGACCGATGGTTGGCCAAAACCTGTCCAAGAGGACAAAGATACGACACAAATAAATTTAATTGAAGATAGGTAGTATTGATAAGTTAAAAATATATATACCTACATTTACCATGACACATAAATGATAAAAAATATATAAATATCGTAAATAAATAAATATATATACCTACTCACAATATATATAACACACATATATATAAATATAATTATACTAAAGGGGACAGTACGGAATGCTAAGAAGGAGATAAAGGGAATAAAGGGAACAGATTCAGACTAGGGCAACAGTAATTGCACCGACAGCAAGTGTGAGCGAAGTCTGTTTTTAAATGTATATTTTCCGGTGCAGATACGTATTGGAGGGGGGATGTTATTCCAGCACTTAGTAGCCGCATATCTGAAACTACCCCTGAAAGATGCTGTTGTGTGGATAGGTGGCCTTAATTTTTTCCCTACCGTGGTCCTATATCGTAGCGGGTCACGAGACGCCCATGTTAGTTTCTCATATAGGTATTTCGGTTCCCGAGTCTTAATAACTCCAAACAGTAGGCATGCCACATGTGGTAAAACACCTACCTACTAAGTTTTTCGGCAATGTTATTTTTTTAAATATTAAAATATGTCATAATATTTTTTAAATATTATGACATATTTTTAAATATTAAAATATGTCATAATATTTTTTAAATATTATGACATATTTTTAAATATTAAAATATGTCATAATATTTTTTAAATATTATGACATATTTTTAAATATTAAAATATGTCAATATTTTTTTAAATATTAAAATATGTCATAATATTTCATGTAGGTATGTAGATAGGTACCTAAACCTAACTATCTACTAACATAATTAAGTTTGTATGGAACCCTCAGGGCGCGAGTCTACTCGCACTTGTCCGGTTTTTTTATAGCCATGAAATACGGTTTCGATCCCTGCAAATTGACTTTTATTGCTTATTTGCTCACATCCCACATATACATGTATCTACCATCGAATAGTGTATTGCATGAAACTTTAGTACCCATACCTATCATATAATAAAACAGAGACGTATCTAGGACGTATGTTAGGGGGCCTTTTGTTAGGAACTTCCTAGTTCGGAGGTCAGCGTTTATTGTTACATTTTGCTTACTTGTGTATGGACTGTGAATACTTTGTCATCTTACCGCACAAATAAACTTATTCTTATTCTTTGCTTTTCATCAGCAACATATTAATGTCCCCACTGTTGGGGCACAAGCCTCCCCTTGACCAAGGGGGTACGGGCCATGATCCACCGAGCGGGCCCAGTGCTGATCGGTGGATTTCACACACCTTCGGAAACTTTTCATTTCCTCAAACGTGCAGGTTTCTTCACGATGTTTTCCTTCACCGTTAGAGCAGTCGGTAAATGTACGTACGTCTTCGAAAAAATCCGAAAAACTCATTGGTACATGGCATGGTTTCGAACCCGACTTCCCGCATGGGAGTCCGGTGTCCTAGCCACTGTGCCACCGACGCTCTTTCTTTGCTTTTAAGGAAAGTAAAAGGATAAAAATTCTTGAGACAACTAACTGTAGCTGTGGTCAAATGTAAAGACTGTTTTCAGTGTTGGTTCTTCAACACAACCCTCTTTGACCACAAATCAAAGTTTAAAAATAAATATGAAGCTGAAATTTAAATTATTTAAGCCGCCCTCCAAAAATCTCGGGTTTTTTGTGACGACATAACACGAAACACCCGAGCATTTTGGAGGGCGGCGCTCTAAGTGCACTGAGAAAAAACGGTCTAGATTAATCCTCAATCAAGACATTTCATATTTAAACGGAAAACTGAACGTATCATCGTTATCCTGGTCTTTTAACATACTTATTTACGTCAGAAAGCTACATACATAGGAACTTTTTATGAATGCGTTTGAATATAAAATATTTACGTCAGGATTTTATATTTAGGTATCAGTGTGGCTAGAAATTGATAGGACCTTTGCCCTTTACAACCGCGCCACCCACAGCCTTACACATAGCGCCCTTACATGGACTTCTAAGATTTTGGCGTTACTCTGATATATAAGATACAACCTCACAATTAATACGAAGTCCAAGTAAAAATCCGTAAATTGCTAACATTCAATACTTTATTGCACTATGTGCACATTACACTGATTCACTGATATTTTTAGAAATGACTGTTCAGGGCTACGACTGGCGAGTGGGGGTGGCGGTGTTTTCTCTTTAGTGTGGCCAATGAAATAATTGAGTGGTGCTGCCATCTATCGAAATAAGGAATAATTAATAAAAGGTGTTCGGATACGCGTGATATGTCCAAATATAACGTAACACAATGGACTCAACGTTTTTCCCCTGCAACTGTCCTGTGCCGTGATACATACCTACACGGTAATACGTTGTATGTAATTTGAAATTCATAACGCGTGCAGTAGTGAACGGCGTTCAGCAAAATAGGAACTGTAATAAAATATTTCTGACTGAAATTTTATAACTGAAATAGAGTGCACGCGTCGTGAAATACAGTCGAATAGTCCATACAAATATCTCTGATATGTTGTTCGGCCGTAATATGCAATGCACTATTTTCCTTCTCGATCCTTATAAATAGGGTGTAATAAAAGTGGCGTCAAAGCCATAAGGGGATTGGTCAGTGTCGGTAACTGGACAGCTTTTGTTCTATAACTTTTCCAGTTTAGAATGAGGTCAACTGCAGGTTTAGTCGTAAATAAAAAAACGGATAAGTGCAAGTAGACTCACGCCCTGAAGGTTCCGTACAAACATAATTACTTGATAGTTATGTACTTAACCAAAATATTTCAACATTAAAAAATTCACATTACCGTTAAGCTGAGTAGGCAGGTATTTTACCAATAAATATTTCACTCAAAAAACCTTGCTAATAGGCATTACTAGACCCGCATGCTCCATCTTCGGCCTAATCTTCACTTATACACCTACCTAGTCAGTTGTAGGTAAGGTAAGCACCGAACATTCTCAAGTGATAACTCTAAATTAAAAATTTAACAAACCCCCGTCATCATTAGGTCCTTAAAGTTCCAGACGTGAGAATGGCACCATGGTCCTAAACGTTTGAGCTCAAACTCGAACCACCTAACTATTACGTTGCACCTACTACTACTACTGTTCTGGTCAGACCTGAGGGTCTGTTAAAAATTCAATGTGATAAAGCGACACTTTGAGACTGTTCAATGAATCAAATCTAGGTTCCCGGCATTGCCGTTATTGAGATCTACTTACTATCTTACTCATTAACATCGGTCAGAATGGCAAAGTCGGAACTCGGAATTATTTTACGGGACGCTCAGGTTTTTTCTATCCTATGTGATATTTCACTGTATTTTTCTACTATAAAAAGTGCCTACAGCCAAGAATACTTTAATCTTATACTGAAATGGACTCTCGTGTTTAGGTACCTATAGCTTATCTGGACATGCAACCGTATTAGGTAAGGTAAGGATTCGCCTCCCGGCAATATGTTTCAATTTAAAGTAAGCTGCTTGTCGATACGGGCTCGCCTCGGAATATCTTCCGATTCAGACTGGATCTCCGGATACGAAACAAAAGCTAGTTTTCTAATGTAGGAAAAAAACAGTCGAATTTATATCGAGGTCTCGAATGTTCTTTTTGATGTTTTCGCACTTTAGTGTCCAGCACGAATTTCAAGCTTGGAATTTCAAAAATACAAAGATATTTTGTACCTATATCGGTTAAAATAATAATAGAACAAAATATATAAATAGAAATACATTTATTGCCAAATACTCATATAAATTTAAAATTATAGTACAAAGCACTATACCAAAGCACTATATGTAATGTATATTTGGCAAAAGGGGGGAAAGTCAGGAAATGCTGACATACTCGGGTACCAAATATACAGCGCTGTTTTTCAGACGTTGTTTTTTTTTATTATTCCGTCAGACGTATACAGCGTGTAGAGGTAATAGAGGCATATTTTGAAATCAGACAGGTTTTAGTACTAACACGAGGAAAGCATTTGATAAATAAAATTACTCCACTTAACGGGGAATAAACGTAAATATCGTTGCCTAAGTATCCGCTCATTTTAAACAGCATAAAATATAGATAATGATGTTAAAATATGTCGCTGTTTTACCTCTACTAAACCCATAAAATTATAATATCTTAATATTTAGCTCCGAAACAGATTTTCTTGCAATATTTACCCAATTAGAATAGCGATACGAAGAATAATTTCTAGTCTTGACATTTTAAGACTTTGACATTTTCCATATCCATTCATAGTATCATTTTCAAGGAATTTCTTAACTTTAGTATATCATTTCTAATCAGTATGACAGCTAACCGAACATAAAGGATATCCCTAAGAATTAGGATCTTAATTTCACACCTACTATGTCATCCCATCTGAGGAAATCCACCATTTGTCGCCTTCGATACCTCTACCATACCCTACAATCATAATGTCTCTATAAAAATAAAAATGAACTTGCACTGCCCTCTCCAAAGTGTGCCCTATTCCAGAAAAGTGTGTATTACATGGGAATAAAGTTATTTAATAAGCTACCGGCAACATTAAAAAATTTGACTTATGGAGAATTTAAACAAAAAGTAACAAATATTCTTAAACAGAAATGCTACTACGACATAAAACAATACGTAGAAGACAAATCCGTAATATAATTAAGGTTGACTTTCGTTTAGGTAATGTAGTAAATAAGGTAAATATGAAATTGACAAAAAAATTGAATTTGAATATTATATTAAATTGATTAGGTACTATTGCGTTTATTAATTAATTAACTTTCTTCTTTTTTCTATTTATAAGGTTCTATCGAGTATTTGTATGCTACACCATGTGGTAGAAAGTAGTGATACTATATTATAATTTAAGAACACTGTATGTACGCACCTACTTTCAACAAATAAACTATTTGATTTGATTAGCTAGACTCTACTTTTCTTTTGTTTTGGAACTGGATTTAACAATTGTAAAATCAGTCAATATAATATTTGCCTCTGAAGGGATGTGCAGCCGGAATCGTAAATATTTGTGTGCCGACGTGGTGCCGGCAATCTGCATGACGAGTGACGTGCCAGGGCCAATATTGAATGTTGTGTCACCTTGTTGACAGCGCCACTCGTTATCTTCAAGTTTTGACGATTTCCATGCAATCTGTGTTGGGATTCACGACTTTTTCAAATTGCTTTGGTAGCAACTTATCAACTTACATATTATCATCGGTAACCTAGCATTATAGTATGTATGTACTTGTACCTATTTTCTTGTCATAACGGTAGGAAAGCACGCCCCTAGGGGGAGGCTAATTTTTTTCATCTTTGTTTCTTGTAGATGAGTTAGTTATACGTATATGTTTAGTTTCAGCTTAGTTTTAGCAAAGTTTCAGTTATGTCTACGCTATGGGACTAATAATTATATAAGTTTCACTATCCAATCTAAGTCTTTGTATAGATATCGGATTTTCGGTGATTGCCATTGGGGAATTCTCAATATCTGAAATTCAAGCCATCAAGAACTTACATAGTTAATTAATATCTCCTACACATCTAGGTACCAATCAACATATGTATACTCTACTACAAAGATGATGATGCTGTCTAATGAGAGTAGCCAATACGATTGATGTAGGTAGTTATTACTTTTAGGTATTCGCCTTTCCTAAATAGACACGTATTTCTTTATCACTTTTAAAGGTAGAATGCTTAGAATGGTAGATGTTTGTATTCCCGTATACCATCAATTAGCAGCCCATCTCTTTTAGAAAGAGTTCACCAGATTAAAAGTAAATACCGTCTGGAAATAGTTTAAATCAGAAAATCGTAAATTTCTCTGCGCTGAAGAATTTTGTTGTACCTAAGTAGGTCCATGTACCTATACAAACAGCCAATCAGGAGCATTTGCGAACTCTCGCTAAGCAAACACGTTCGGCAAAGTGCTTGTCAAAGGCTGCTCCAATTCGCTTGGGTGATTTTTTAAGCACATCGGGGATTTCTTGTAGCACTTTAACTTGCTCCTTAGTCGGTCCTAACGCCTAATTTCGAAGAGTCGTAAAACATGCTTAGGACTTAGAGATTTATGGAAGAACATTTCATTTTTTATCGCATTTGGTACCAAATGTTGTTCGAAGTAATTCGATTTCAGGACATTCACATGCAGTTTACGAAGTTAACAATAGATCGGGCTTCGTATACTATTTACTTGACTTCCAACCATACTGGCGAAAATAGTCACTCTCCCAATCCCAACCCTATATACTCGTTACAGTTCAATTTCTATTTCCTAATTTCTTAGTTCCGTCTCCTTTGTTGGGTGAAACTATTGTAAAATACTATATATATACCTACTGCACTTACCTTACGTAATCAGAATTAGCCATTATGAGGTTTCAGTTCCCAGCCAGCTGAACCTATTAAAAAGAGACATTTCTAAAGTTACGAAGCGTTTCGTAAATTTTTAGGTTACCCTTAGGACAGCGACATACGAGTACTCGTACATAACTCTAAATTGAAATTTTAAGCAACCTCCGACATACCATTGTGGACACCGCCTTACTTTTTCCTGGTCATCATCTAATCCTCAAGGTTGCTGATTTGGGAAGGTCACCATGGTCATAAACATTAGAGCACAAATTCGAACCATCTAGCTATTACCGTTCCAGAGATCCCATCTGTCATCAAACATACTCCAAGATCTTGGAAACCACTGGTCCAATTTTTATCAGACCTAGCTAGGAACACTCTCGTCAAAACTATCTACTTATTAAATTAAAAAAATCCGTTGTTTAGTTATGATGCAGACGTTTGTCTGCACGTTTGTGTGTTTACACAAACAGACAAACGTGTCAAGTCAGACTTATAACACGTCCTCACTCGATCGTTCCGGGGTTAAAAAACGACGGTTACCGATCTAAATGGCGAGTCACGTTTGAATCCTACCGATAGTGACACACGACACTGACTTGGTAATGCGACCGTCTCACGTGGACCTTTTATATAGGTGGACATTACGTCAGGGTGTACCTTTTATATAGGTGGACATTACGTCCGGGTGTACCTTTTGGCTTTGTCGCTTAATAAGTTAAACTTATTTGACATATTCATACGAATATCAAGATATCATAACAAAATCTTATTGCGACGGGTTCCACAGAGTATAGCTGGATGTATGTGTATATTAAAACGAAAATTTCTCTGTGGAATCTACGGTCAAGTTAGCATCCTTTAAAAGTGCGATGCTCATCCTCCGCTCGGCACTCTCTAAAACAAACATTCTGCGTATTTGCTCGCCAGAAACCTCACTCTAACCTTGCATTTCCCCGAATTTGCTCAGCTAATGCATTAAAGCATATTGTGTTGCCAATTTTTTTATATTTTCGTATAGCTCAGGAGCATTTTGGGCTAGAGACATTTGACTTGGACCTAGGGCACTTTAACATGATGGTTTTATTTAATGGAGTATAAGTACATACTTATATATGTACCAATAAACATAGTATCTAACATATACCCAACCAATGCACGAATATTATGTACATTAAAATGATACGAGAGCTGTTCCGAAAATTTTTAGTAAAATCAAAAGTTATAAGTTTATCGTAAAAATGTATTTACAGTTTTTCAAAATACTCCCTCCTGCCTCTATACATTTGTTCATTCGACTGAACCTGCTTTCAAAACATTTAAAAAAAGATTCTTGCGGAAGGTCGAAAAACAGTCTCCTAAATTCATCGACAGCCTCGTCCGAATCTTCGCCCACGGAGCATTTTTTTTACCGTGGGAAATAAAAAAAATCACACGGGGCCAGATCTGGACTGTAGGGTGGATGGGGTAACAGTTGAAGTCCCGTGGTTGCCAAAAAGTCCAAGGTTCTAGCAGACATGTGAGCAAGAGCATTGTCTTGATGAAAAAGAATGCCACGGGCGCCGCTCCTTGGACGGTTGTCATTCAGCTCCTCTAAGGCTTTGGGCAAACAAACTTCGCAGTACCACTCACTAGTAACCGTTTTACGATCCTCTAGTGGAATAATGGCAACTGGACCGCTACGCCGGAAAAATACGGCAATCATTTTTTTGTTTACACTTCGGCCGCGAACAACTTTGGTAGGTAACTCGTCCTCCTCGAACACCCATTGTGTGGATTGCTGCTTGGTAAAGGGATCGTAGCTGTAGATCCAAGATTCGTCACTAGTTAAGATGTAGGATACTTGTTGTGAACTCCCTCCATCGAATTTTTCGAGCATAAATATACACCAATCGACACGTCGGAATTTTTGCTCTTCTGTGAGAGAATGAGGTATCCATCGCGAGGCAACCTTCCGGACACGAAGATGTTCATGCAGAATATTCGAAACTGCCTGTGATCCGATCTTTAGCTCAGCCTGAATCTCTCGGTGTGTAATGTTCCGATGTTCCTTTAATAACCACTCCACCATGATGACGTTTTCATGAGTAAACCCTCGTATATATTCTACTGATTCTACTCAAAAATATTATAAAGATTCTAATGCTCAGTTTTAATGGCTTGAGGCCATAGAGCTCTTTTCTTTTTATATGTGAGAAGATAAGCGCACATAAATTTTCAAGGAATTTCTATATACTACTACCTAGCTTCATGGATCGTTGTCATAAAAAGAAAACATATTTTTGCAGCATACAGCCACAATACAATACAAATATTCTTTATTGCACACAGGACAAAAATATTACATAAATATTATATAAAAATATATACAAAAATTATGCTGGCTCTGTTAAAGTTCAAACCGAAGCACAGCAATGTAAACATGCTGCTTTGCGGCTGAAATAGGTAAATGGGTGGTACCACCCTAGGTTGACTCAGCTCATTATTCAGCCAATATTTTTTGAAGAAGATTCAGACCAGGCCGCACTCTTTCTTCAATTTGAACGAAATGGGAACGAACGATATGCTCAGTTTTAATGGCTTGAGGCCATAGAGCTCTTTTCTTTTTATATGTGAGAAGATAAGCGCACAGACATTTTCAAGGAATTTCTATATACTACTACCTAGCTTCATGGATCGTTGTCATAAAAAGAAAACATATTTTTGCAGCATACAGCCACAATACAATACAAATATTCTTTATTGCACACAGGACAAAAATACAGGACAGAAGAAAAGATACAAAATACAAATACAATTGGCGGCCTTATTGTGCCACAGGGCACATACATCAAATACATTATATTGGTACCTCTGTGCCACAGGGCCACATTTTAGCATTCTTCTTTTAAATAAATCTTCTTCAAAATTTTTGTCAGACTGACTTTTATACGTTATCAAGAACCATGAATATTTTCATCTGCGAATTCTTTTTCTGATTTTTACTGTTTTTTGTACATGAATATTTCTTTCGTTTTTACTTACTCAATAAACTACATGAAGTGATCAAGCTAGATTAACCGGACTTAGAAATATACTAGGCATCCTTGAAGGCAAAAGCATACGTTTGAGAAATGCATCCGCTACGAGAAAGAGCTTGTGACAAATTACTAACAGACCCGAGGCTGAAGTCTCCGCCACCGGAACCGGAACGTCCACGACCGCCGCGTGTGCGCAAGCCAAGGGAGTTCAAACTGGTTAGTAGCAAGAGCATAATAAACATGCTCCAGACGCTCCTCTGACACTTGATTGTTCTTCTACTTGAGAACAAGTGAGGTGTGGCCAGCCTATTGTTAGAGTTGTTCCTAACTATAGCAGCCGAATACTTAGTTTGACTTGCTCCCAGAGGCTCAAAAAGAGGCTGAAAAAGTGCCCCTTAAAAGTTCCCCGTTCTGGTTCTGACCACGCCCAACGTTTCTCAGCCAGCATGATCACTTTCTAACCAGTTCGCATCCTGCCTGAGACTTGATACTTAAACAGTGCACGATCAGAAAAGCCTCCTCTTGAACCACTTTCCATTAAAACAAGAAATATCAATTCAAAAGTTAATTTTATTTATTGTAAGTAAGTACCTACCTTTATTAAAGTTAATTATTTTTTTACTCTACCACCGGTTCTTTAAGTGTTATTTCTGAAATCAAAGAAGCGACGCAAGAAACAGTCAGTAGCACATCTTTTAAAATAAATATACAATAATTAACCATTTTGATAGTTTGAATACATAGTAGAACTGGAGCAGGATTTAGGACCAAGCTCTTTATCATTTTAATAGCGCGCCATACTAAATATATGTTTTAGAGCGAGATACCAGCAAGGATTTATCCAATATTTCTAGTTACGTAACTTATGGGCCCTGAAGGTCATAACACAACACTCCTAGTGTAAATTGCATAATGACGAACTTGTCACACTACTTATTAAAAACTTGATATTTATATTTCAGCCACAAAGGTTTCCCTTGTTGCCCAAAGAATTCTATGGGCTATGGTGCACCCATCAGAAAGAGGTAACAATGTATTCTTAGCCCAGATTTATTGGGTCACTATGCCCGATTTATACAATAGAACTTCACGATCATTATTACTTTCATTTTAACCTAAGTCATGTTGTCAACATCTACATACTTATGATTAACTAAGTAGGTAAATATCGGCACGTATGTAAGTTGTAACTAAAAGACTGTGAAGTTGCGCAGAGTCGGTGTGCTGTATCAAAACGTTAGACAGGTACCTACAGTTAATAATAGTAGAATGTCTAACTAGTGCGGGAACGACTAAATAGTCGCAACGAGTGTTATTTCCCAATTCGTGCCGAAGGTGAGCGTTGTTGGATACACGAGTGCGACACGGTGGTCTTTTTTTTAAACAACCTTGCTAATATCTCTCTACCACCATCAGCTGCAAATGATGAGGCACAAGGTGGACGACAGTCCTCCGCCACTGTACCCTGAGATGTATCTGAAACCTCGTAGACTGGACCTTTATGCGCGGGAGTTGGAGCAAAACATGAACGTCAACAAGGAACTGCTGAAAAAGATCAATAATATACAGAGGACTGGGGTAAATGATAGTTACATTTTCTCATTGACTGATGACAAGCCGATGACAAGCTGATTTGAGTTGGCAGTTCATTCGGATGTTATGTATATCTATCTATGCTCAGATGTTTCGCTGATGACTGTCAATGCGCATATCGTCAGGGATTTATTCTCACCGAATAGTGAAAAAACAAAATCGATATCATAAGTGTTGGTGGGAATCTAATCTAGCTAGCCCTCCCGAATTTTCGTGAAGCCGATACAATGGAAGCACTTTGGTGTTTGTAGACCCAGATGTCCCTTGGTACCACCCTTTTACCTATTTGTGCACCAAAGCAGCAGTAAGAATTCCATCGTGTTTACTGTCACATGAGGCACTCAAAGTAATCAAGGTTAGCATCGCTTCGAAGTAAGATGAGATATCAATGGGTGACGGTGTCCACTTTCCATCGAGTGTATTGTCAGCTCGTCCGTTTCCCTTCAACATTAAAAAAATTCCAGGGGTTCGTCGACTGCTGGATGCCGGGCTACTCGAACAAATACGCCGCCTTACTCCGCAGGCATAGACAGCAGGAAGTCAACGAAATTCGCAAGAAGAACGCTTACTTCTACAATAGACTGCTCGTTGCTGTTAGTAGTCCTTGCAGCAGTCTTAATAATGACCTTTATATTCGTTTTAACAAATTAATGTGATGAATTTCAGAGATCAGAACAGCCTCGGACTAAGGAATTGAACAATATTTGGCAAGAAACTAAAAATAAACTCATTTTAGGTTCTGCGTAAGTCGTTTATTGCATGTTTTTACTGAATTCTAAAACGTTATCCAGTTTGACCAACTTTATGTTAATTTCAGATTGCCATTTATTTTATTTAAAACCGAAAAAATAGATCGCGATATCCATGATCCAGCATTTGACAAGCCCTCGAATGCTCGTCGAACCAAGTAAGGCTTTATTAACATACCTAGTCATAAGAACATAAACAGCCTCATATTCGTAAGACGTTCATCATGTTATATAGAATGATACATACCTACATACATACATAACTTCACGCTATATCTCTTGCGAGGTAGGCCAAAAGAATGGAGGGCCACGAATCTCTGTCTTGGCATGCTTGGCGTCTGCTCTGTATATTAAAATCTATGAGCACTCTGTCAATGATCGTTAAAGATCAGTCTAGGACGACTCCGGCTTTTCCTTCCATTCATTTCGCTTCGAATACCTGTTTCATCATTCGTTCATCACTCATTCTTTCCACATACCCGAAACATCGGAGCATGCCTTTTTTATCTTATTGATGACGCATTCATTCAAAGTCAGCTATAATATTATATACCAACCTATGGATAATTTCAGAGTAATGATGGAAATTTGGGTGCCCAACGGAGCGAAGATTGGCAGGGTATTAATAGAACTGTTCAACGATCTGGTTCCACATACGTGTAAACTATTCATTACTCTGGTTAAAGGTGACAAACATGGGCACGGCTATGCAGGCACACGGTTCTTTAGGTAAAATCTCCATTTTTATCTACTCGTCTTTAAAAGTCCTTTGATGGGCGGATATCCATGACTTGATGATGGAGGCAGGAGTATTAGTCGTATCCATAGAAATTCTGGGATCGTAAACTACAGTACGATTGGTTGTTGTATGACGTCATTATGAGTCCTTTAGTGAAAGGTGATAGCCAGGGTCTGAAGATAGAATCAGAAGATGATCAACGGTACTCCTTAACGGCTAATAGCAGACTCTTGGTTTTTGGGCTCGTTTAAGTTCTCTTGATGAGACCTTTTGGATGTTTTACCCAAAAGCGTGATATTCTTTTTTTTTTATTCTTTCATATCCGTTTATTATATTACATATATCATCATAAGACAGCAGCCGCCTTTAGAAGACCTTTCGAAAGGTTATACTGTTTACACCATTATAGCAAACGATATGCTTGCTTGAATGTTAGACTGTATATTTGAACTCAGTTAAGGCTGATTTATACAATCAGTTACCGACTTCAATTCTTTGGAAAACGATGACACTTCAGTGCTGATCAGACATAGAGCGATACTAATCGCCAGCACAGACTTAAGTCATATTTAGTATTCTGTGCTGCCTCCGTATAAAACAGACTTTGTTTTATTTTATTTTATTGTAATAAAAAAGCAGACGAGCAAACGGGCCATCTGATGGTTAAGGTCACAAACATCTTATCTAATTGCAATGTTATTAGAGAATTTTCGATTCATTGCTGCTAACATTGAGGACAAAGATGGAATGCATTATTGGTGCCGGTAATTTCGCTGACTCGCTTACCCTTCAAACCGAAACACAGCGATGCAAATATTGCTGCTTTGCGACAGAAATAGGTAAAATTGTGGTACCATCCCAGACTGACTCTGCACAGAGCCATACCACCTTCAAATATCCATAAGCAATGTACTTATCAGCAAACTTTTTATGACAGCAATTCAACTTAACTTTTTTATAAATCCAGAATTGTACCAAACCTGTACTGCTGCGGCGGTGACGTCACCAAAGACAATGGCTTCGGATGCTACCTTCCTGAAGGAGAGAAGGAACCAATAGGTGCAGAGAGCTACGAACTCCGCCACACTGTTCCTGGTAATATTTTTAAACTAACAATAACAACTACTTTAAAATGTAACAGAAAATTTTGAAGTAAGTGCCTATGTTATTAATTTAGGTATAAGCAGACGACACGTTACACGAGGTAGGTAGTCTAGGTAGGTACTTTAAAATACATATTTAATCCTTGGTATATATGCAATAGACAGGGTTATAATATTAATTAGGTAGCTAAAGTAAAATAAATTTTATTTTCAGGGGTATTGTCAATGGTGGTGACGCCAGATAACGAAGTTTGTGGGCATTTCAACATCATCTTCAAGCCATTGCCGCAGTTCGATGGAAAACATGTTGTATTTGGAAGGGTGTGTTAACTTATTCTGCACCACATATTCCTGATATGCATGTATCTATCTTCATTGCTATTAGCTTTGAATCTGCAAAATTCATTGATATAGAGGATCGAGTTGAAACATAGGTCGTATATAATTCTATGGATTGTCCATTATTACTTCAGCCGTTTTCCATCTTAATTTTACTTTCATGCAGTGCTTATAGAATTAATACCAGTATGTTATTATATGTTCAATCCATATTTATTCGTTAATTCGCAACCACACACTACTTACGAGGACCTACTCTGCTTCTGTCCATTGGCTATCATTCCATGTAATATATTGTCTTGATACACTTTTAAATTGCCATTACTGATTTTCATTACAACATGGCAGCGTATAAGGACTCAATGGTCAATATATTATGTATTGCTTCATGTGGTTACATATACATTTTAGTTATGTATTACATTTTAGTTTCCGTACGCACATAAACCCTGTAACTGGCACTGCAATTTAAAAGAAAATATGTAATTATAAAGGTAACTTAAATAACAACATTTCTAGGTAAATTATTATACCTTACTCCTTAAGATTCAAAGAACTCTTATAGAAGTTATAAATACAATTGTTTAATAAAAAAAAATTTAAGTTGTTGTGAATGGATTTTTCATTTTCTATTTCTCGTATCCTCTGAGGTATATTATTATAAATTTGATTGACATGTTGTATGCGCCTGACTCTACAATGTGCAATTTAGTAGGTGGTAAAGCCAATGTATGTGATTGTTTGTTGATTTTACACGTTTCTAAAAACTCTTCTTTGCAGCAATTTGATTGACTATTTCCAGATCGTAGCCGGCCCAACTCAGACCCTGGAGCGGATCAGCGCCCTCGGCCTCCCGCTCGGCACCACCTCATCTGATTGCATCATTCGCTACTGTGGCTACTTCACACGCCGTGGAGTGTATCGCGAGGGAGCTCCCAATATTATCCAATTCCCTATTCGTCGCAGAAATAAATAAAAACATAACATGAACTACTTTTTTATTTTGTCTTTCGTAAGTACGGAATAAAGAAGTAGCCGTGCTATGCGGGGTGCCAAAAAAAACAATCGCCACGGTTTTGAACTAAACTGACAATCACAGAAATTGGAGGTTTTTTTTTATTTCGGCCGATTTCCGTGGTCGGTAGTTTTATGATTGAAACCCATTTGGGTAATTCAGTTATACCGCGAGTAATAAACCACGGTTCAAAAACCACGGGTGAAAATTTGCCGTAAATTTTCGACTTCGAGTCTTCTTCTAAGTCGTTTTCCTCATTCTAAGGAATTAATCACATTAGAACGACTCTCGTGGCAGATTTAATGGGGTGGTTTACCATTGCCTTCCCCATTGCACACACTGGTTATCTCAGTGTGCAGGTTTCCTCACGATGTTTTCCTTCACCGTTAGAGCAACATGTACGTAAGTAATCGAAAAATACGAAAAAGTCATTGGTTTGCAATGCACGGTTTTGAACACGAACCTCCCCGCGTGGGAGTCCGACGTCCTAGCCACGACGCCACCGACGCTCCAAGAATTTTTTGAGATGAATCCGAAATAAATCACTTCTGTATATCATTAGGGTCATATAGAGCTCAAATATATTTCACGGTGTGTTCCCACCAATGACTATAGGTCCAATTTTGTTGGACTGTATCCCTTCCCATGATATACGCTAGTAATATAAAAGGTATTTGATTTAGATAGTGAATACATTTTTTAATACTGGTTCAAATTAAATACTCCATGAAAATATTACAAAAAAGTTAATTGCAAACGAGCTCGCTGTCGCTAAAAAATTAAAATAAGCGATAGATATCGGATTTTTGATCGGATACAATTTTCCGAGAATATTCCGGCAATGCGTCAAACAGCAATAACATATTTTTTTCAATTACTGTGCAATTTCCATGAATCATTTTGTATCGTCGAGCTCTCGAGCCCCGGCCCAATGCGAGTCGATGACCCAGATTGAAAATATTTGTGCAAACCTCGCGAAATAGCTTTTTCAGTTTGAAAATTTGATAGAATTCACCATCTTAATTAAGTTTATAATCAAACTATTCATGCATATATTTTCTGATTGGCACTTTATATATCGTTCGTTATTTTTATCCTTTACGTTATGTTAACCTATTGATTAGGTTAACGAAACGTAAAAGGATTAAAATTTTAATGTTGAACAACAATTAGGCAGTCGATAAATCTTAAATTTAATATAAATTGGTCACTAAAATAAGCAGGTAAAGAAAGATAACTACGTCTTATACGTACGTAATAGCCTTAATTAATAACCGGGTAATTATGAAGTCTGATCCGTCAGACCATTCCCAATCAATTGTTCTCGACAAAGGAGCTCTCCAATAATCTACGGCGATTATCTAATTCCCGTCAATATTTGGCAGTCCTCACCTCCGACTCTCTTATTGAATTAAACTCTCATCCCCGTAACAAGTTATTCCACTCAAGTGGTAATTGGACTTGTACCTCCTTAATGAAAGATAATTAGGATGTCAACGCCACCAAACTATTCTCAGTACAACAATTTGTATAGACAAAGGGCTCCTGGATAATAATTTACAGCGGTCATCTACCTAAGTAATTAATCTGCCCTTCCAATACAGGATGGCAATTCAATATTGGTCATATCTACCTATAAGTACGTAGTTGCAACGAATTCACTGAATTTACAAATTACAGAAATAGTCACGTACAACATGGTATGGAAATGTCATTGTCATTTGACATCGAAGCTATTGCCTTATTACTTTTTAAAATCGGAACTTACCCGAAATTACGGTAATTTTATTAGCACCGGTTAGAATCGCAAAGAACTAAATAATATAATAGCAAACAATCGCGGACTGTCAATTACCGTTCGCAAATGAGATGCAAATGAGTCGCAAGGTGTAGCCGAATTAAAAACTTTTTATTTGAACATAATATATTTTAAATTCAGAGTAGATATTATTTGATTAGACTTAAATAATATTCAACGGGTTTTAATATTTCACGGGTTTTTATTGTATTTTATAAATTACGACCGGTTTCGTTTACACATCTACAGGTATTTGTTTATAATGTTATTATTAAGTATTAACCAGAATATTATTATTACAAAATATACAGTCATCTTTCTGAATAAGTTCATTCTAAAGTTAAAAATGGCTAAAACACAATGTACTGTGAGATCGGTAATTACTAAAGATGCAGATGTTTAAAATCTTGATCGCAACAGGATCGCATTCGAGGTGCCGACTGTAAGTACTTGTGTAAGTTTTTGATGAAAAATCTAAAAATAAATTTCTACTATTTTTACCAAAATCTAATTCCCGTTCCCCGTCAATTAAATGTTTCACCTCAGACACTGAGTAATTAGATTAATTTCTCATTCCCTTAACAAGCAATTCCAATTCTAAAATGGAAATTATTGTAAATAATTCTTCATAAATAAATTGTAATATAATTGTAAATGATTTACATAGTACAATGTTCCGGTTTAACGAAGGGAAGAGAGACAGTTATAAAGTGAGTAGGTATGACTTGGCACACCCCCTCAGTTGAAACCAGTGGCAGCTCTAGGGGTGCTCTATGAGACTATACCCCCCACTATACATTTACATTTTATGTATGGATCAGAATCATGAACTAGAGGATTTTTTCTAGACTAGAGATAAAAAACACAAGGTATAATCGCCCATAGGAGGAACAAACCACAACTCACAAGGCATACCTATACCTACCTAAGATTGAAAAATAAAATAAAAACAGAAATAGTTGGTAATATTAAAATGGTTCAAATCATAGAGAGAAACCGACAAGGACATTATTTTACTTATGGTTGATTCGACATTAAGCTTTCAATTGCCTATTTAAAAACTTAATTAAAATCCCATAAATAACAATGCAAAGAATCCCTGCAGCCACCACTGGACAAAACTTCTTTCATTAAATTTAAATTTAGCGGCTGCTTATTAATTCAGAGAAACGTCGCTCCAAGAGTTCCCTCTGAAAAAAAACTTTCTTTCCATTGACACATCTGACTGTTCAATTTGCGATAACTCCAATTTTTAACAGCTTGAATTCCTCGTTTCCCGACGCCATGTTCTTATCTGTCTGTTCATTTCCTTTTATTAGAAGTTCTTTGAGGGTTAATGAATCTAAAAGATTAAATTTTAATTACCTACTCCACTAATTGTGTTAATATAAAAACACTGGGGAAGTCTTTTTTTAGAATACCTCTCAATTAATTCCAGGATATAATTACGTCCGAAATATTCTTTTTCCCTCGCAAGGGGTCTAGATTGGCCAATTAAAACTTTAAGCTTATTACTTTCGACGCCCGTTTTTAAATATGTTTAATTAATTCGCCCCTTGAAAGCCCACGGTTTTCCCTGTCCTCTTATATCTAGATGCGATAATATACCTAGTGTAATTATTATTAGGTATAAGTAATCAAAAAGTAATTACGTTTATTCTCTCGCTTTATAGATCGTTTAAATCGATGTAAAAATATGTTTTATTGGCAAAGTTTTTATCTCAATTCATGATTAAAAGTTTCGAATCTTGTTTTAAAATACTCAATTAGGTTACGGTTCAAAGTTTGCTGTTACTGAATTTCCTCATAAAACTGTTTCAATTTCTTTCTTTACGCTAAAGGATGGTTTGTTTTTAGCGTACACCTACAGTACAGACTGATATGTAAACTTTAGACCTCTAGAAACCAAAGCTAACATATGCATCGTTCGAATTGGTATTGTGTATTCCAATTCGTAGGGTCCTGCTTTTGTCACTTCCATCTTTACAAGTAACTTTATTATATAATATTAGAAATCCGGTTCCACTTCAACGTGCTTCAAGCTTAATCTTTAACCTAGTTAAAATAGCTACCACGACTAATTTCTTAATTATATCACGGCGTACGGTAGTAAGCCAATAAAGCAACAAGAAAAAACGGTCAAGAGCGTGTCGGCTACGCACATGTCCCGAAAAATACTTTGCGGTCGATTTCATACAATTTGTTCTAAATTAACTACACTATAATTTGGTCGAGTTCTATATGACCTCATAACGTTGGTACAGGCGGGTCCGTTATAATTTCGTCCGTTATAAAACTAGGTATCATTCAAATTTTTTGTAACTGTAATTCAGAAGTCAAAAGAGCACCCAGTTTGACAGACTGACAAATGACAGACGACGAACGGACAGACAGACGAGTTCAAACAGACAGACGGCGTACCTATAGGTAAACCATTTAAGTCTGGCTACGCCCGCGATGTAAGTGGCGCGGGGCGAGACGAGAGAGGACGAGCATGCGTCGAGCGAGACGTGGGGCTGCCTCCCGCTCGCTGCCCACTCGCCCTCTGACGTCTCGCCCCGCATCCCTCTTACGTCGCGGTATAGTTGGTGGTAGTTATACGAAAGCCTGAAAAACAACAACTAATCAAACATGAACTATTTCGAGCCATTTCACCACCCTGTTAATGGTCAAATCTATCTTAACATACGAAGTGCATTTCCCGCTGTATCACGGCAGCTGTATCTGGTAGCTAATCGCACTGACTTCCTTCCACTCGGTGCGGAAATTGGCTGGGACGTGGCTGCGACCCACATCCCCTGACCGACCGATCAGCACATCACGTCTGTACCAGCCTGACGTGCAAATTCGTGTGTCAATATCCTGGTATATAAAGTTTACCTGTCACTGTTTGACAGGTATAAAGCTAACTCAACTGTGGGGTCGCCTGCGCAGCAAGAGGGGCGCGGGGCGGGACGTCAGAGGGCGGGCATGCCCGGGGGGGGGGGGGGGGTTTGCCGCCTGCACTCCGCATGCTCGCCGTCTGACGTCCCGCCCCGCAGGCGACCCCACAGTTTAGCGGGTTACCTATAGTTATACTCACACCCTTTTGTATCTGCCTATGGTATATTATAATGGCAACGGGAGGAGGGCTTGTGGTCAATATATTGTGATCAGAGATCACACCACTATTGATGATCTAAACACAGTGAAATCAAATCCACCATTATGGCTCTGGTAATTAGTTTGGAATGCATAAACAAGAGTTCGGATTTAGTAGTCCAATTAGTGTTGATCGTGTACATACAATGATTTCATTAAACATGCAAATTTGCGCCCATAGTCACGTATAGCGTTGTAATCGGGAGCGCTGGATCTGTGATATTGGTACATAAACAATAGTTTATGTTCTAAATAGACTTTGGACTATACATTTCTCAGAAAATATGGTTAAAGACAAATTGTAAAACTATTCTTTTAATTTTTCAGTAAAAGTATTGCTGGAATATGACATAAAACGCAAAGCGTGGTGTAGATGGAGCACACTCCGTAGACAGAAAAGCAAAAGGAAACGTCATTTTGAAAGATATCACAAATTTCTTATTAATTGGGATAGTTTAATTTAATTTCCCAAAGCTATAATAAAATTGTGATGATATCTGGCATTATATGGCCATTTCAAAATAGCAGACTTAAAAAAATTGGTAAGACAGCGTGGCGCATGACTGAAGGGTAAAAAAAATTTGGTGGGAAACAACGTATCTACATGTTGATTGGCTACGTACTATTGTGCTAGTGGCACCTCTTGTGGTAAAACATTGCACGATTATCTCCTATTCCAGCACCTTTGTTACATTTTGTGAAAATTAGAAAGCTTGATATACAAACAAACAAACAACAATTATTATTTAATAGTTATCAAGGTAAACGTTCTTTATAATAAGCTTTTCTGAGAATATCCAAAAGAAATAGGAAAGCACTCTAAATACATTTTCTTTTTTCTTTTATTTAGACAGAATTTAGAGAGACGTAATTATTTGTTACCAATTTGTGACCAAGATGTTTAGGCTGCCCTAATGTTTTCTGACACATTCTACTCGTATAACATACTTGTGCGTAATACTTAGTATGTACTTACCCTACTTATATTACATATAATATAAGAAAGAATTTAAAATGTCAAAATCTATACAAAATATTAGTCAATTACAGGTTGTAAATAACACTTAAAATATAAATTGTCAAATTAAACAAAAGTTATACTATTAAAAAAAAAATATTATTAAACATATATAATATAAGTAGCGTAAGTATCTATGCCCCATCGACCAAATTGTATTCCTATAAAAGGTCCACATTTGTGTCAAATTACTGTTCTAGGGCCGAGCCAATCTGCAAAATTCGTCGTCATCTGTCCAAACTCATGGCTTCCGCTTCCGCACCCGACCTCCAAACGACGGTAATGAACGCTAACTGACAGGAAAATCGCTGATAGTACGTAATTCACCACTTATTTCCACCAATAAGTTATCCCCGAGCTAGCGCAAGGCGTATGGTAACCAAAAGTAAAATTTTCGATTATAGTCCCTTTAGCCGAGAAATATCTTGACAAATACCCTAATAAAAAGGCTCGCCGCGCGCCCGGAACGTTTGGAAAACCATTTACAAGGTTTATCGCCGCTATGGAAATAATAACTGAAGCCGTTATCGTCCTAAATTGATCTAATTTAAAATTATTGTTATCGCAAACGTTTTATTTTTATTATAGGGGATGATAATATTTTTTCAGTGGACATCGGAAAACCCATGTGTGTTTTAATCTGGATCTCCTGGGACATTTTCCTCTGTCGTTTATTAAATCGTTAACGTTTTGTGATGAATTGCTCAACGTTACGGTTATTTTATGTGGTAGGTTAGGCTGGTTAATTATTGTTCCAAGTTTGGAATACTAACTATAACCTAGGTATTTATTGAATGAGATCAGACGAGCAAATGGGCCTCCCTCGCCCATAGACATCTCACCTCCCCCACTTTGAGGAATTGCTGCTCTCTGAAAACATTGCTTTGCGGCATAGGTAAAAGGCTGGTACCATCCCAAGCTCACTCTGCATTGAAGTCATACCAAATTGGAAGATTTATTCATATTTATATTTACGTTTGTACCAACAAGTACATAAGTATAGGTAAAGGGACATTAAATAAAAACAGTTACTACGTAAATATAGAGTTGTCTCTAGGTTTTCTCCGTAGCCAAAATGAGTTTCCCAGTCGAAGAGCTGAGAACACCTAAGATTACAGATATAATAAAATAATGTTAGTCTCACAAAAATACTTAAACTTCCGCCTGTAAATATACAAGTACTAAAACATTTAGCCCTCACAAAAATGTAACACCAGCACCGAGATAAATTCGTCCAAATAAACAGTAACAGCCGAACCAGCAGTCAGTTTGTTGTACATACAAAGCCAAAAAGACTGGTCTGGAGATAACGGGGCGAGCACAATGGCGGCCCCCGCCCACCGCCAAATATGAACTCTCATTGTCTACTTAATTAGAACGGGTGTCTTTGAGATATGGCCTCGGCTCTGGTGCGCTCCGAAATAACACGGAGCCATTGAATTTAATACTTCCATGGCTTCGCCGTTGTCAATCAAGGAGCAGATACCAAGAAATATACCCTTGAAGAAACAGCGACAGCGTCTCGTTCGCGACAGCCGAGACACATCTTTTCTTCAAGAATGTTGTCACATGTCATATTTACAGAGCAGCTCGAAAAGTTATTTTCAAAGAATTTTATTTTGCGTGAGGGTTTTCGTTAAGCTTACCTTGATGACTTATGTGGAATCTTAGAATATTATTACTTCATGTGCCGGTAATTACCCTGTCTCTCTTACCCTTACAACTAAAACAGTACAAGCATTGCTGCCTTAAGGCAGAAAAAAGGTATTTTATTAAAATTAGAGTTAATTTTACAAGATATGTAATATATGTATATATATGTTTTTTTTATTATATGTTTTGCAGATTCGCAATTTTCATCCTTCGCATGTGTTTATTTACGCCCAAATTCAGGTATTTTCTACGCTGTTGTCCCACATGGAGATTCCCATTAGTCACTGAATCGGTAGACACTTTGCTTCGCGGGTGTGTGTCGCAAATTCTAAATATAAATTTTGACGACCAGTCATGGACCCAAGCGTCTCTACCTATTAAATACAGTGGTTCGGGCATCCGAACCACGACAAGCTTAGTGCTGTCGGCTTTCTTGTCTTCCGCTCATGACATGCTTACCCTCGTCAGCGAGATATTAAACTCACCTAACTCGGCTGACGTTATGGTGCCGTGCCTTGCGGAGGTCGAGCAAGCCTGGCGCGTCGCCTGCCCGGGGAGGATGCTCCCTCCGATGCAAATACAGGATGTCAACGACTTTGGGACCTATCGGCAATAAAAGTTCTGCATACCAGTCTTCTAAACCGCTGCCCTGATGCAACCGACCAAGCGAGATTCCTTGCTGTCTCGGAGAAAGAGTCAGGGCAGTGGCTGCATGATTCACCCTCCTTAAACTTGGGCATGGTTATGGACTCAACCCACCTACGTATAGCCGTTTGACTACGCTGAGTGTGGGAGCCACACCGCTGTCCGTGCGGCCGGGTCGTGGACCAGCTGGGTCGTCATGGACTCTCATGCGTGAAGAATGCCGGCCGCATCTACCGGCACAGCACCCTCAACGACCTCATCCGTCGCACTTTCGCCACCGCGTCTGTGCCATCAACGTTAGAGCCATGCGGAGTGGCGAGAGACGACGGAAAGAGGCCGGATGGCGCCACGTTGGTCCCGTGGAGCCTAGGGAGGACATTGGTGTGGGACGCCACATGTGTAGAATTGTAGATACGCTAGCCCCGTCCCAAATCCAGTGTACCGCTCTCAAGGCAGACGCAGCCGCTGAGCAGGCCCAGGGTCTCAAGTGCCGAAAATATTCATCCCTAACAATCTATAACGATTTTGTGGAACTAACAGTAAAGACCATGGGCCCGTAGTCCACGGACACAAAAAAATGGTCCATGAGCTTTCCACCCGCCTGGTCCTAGCCTCCGGTGACCTCAGGGCTGGCGCGTACCTCGCCCAAAGGCTTAAATCAATCAATCAATCATTTATTTGTCAGCATACACATTCTTACAGACGAAGTGTTCTCTCTGTAATAGTATTTAAGTTTCTTTGTTTGTAATAGAGTAAATATTTGTTGATTTATTTGTAACTCTTTATCCATGTAAATAAATAAATTTAACACTTTTCCATGGATTTGACGACATCGGTTCTACAACACAAAGAAAACTTTATGGTGCGGTGCGACGTATGAGTTTCGAAACGCACTCTCCACTTCCACCACAAAGCCTGTCACACACAAATAATATTTTATCGCTGCGGCTATGTTCCTCGTCTCGAATAGCCAATTACTGCGTGTCTGCGAATGTGAACACAACCCCGCGTCAATCAAAAGGACGTCGTCATTGAATAGTGAAAGCTCGCTGCCTGCGAAAGAGCGATTGTGCGATTCACTGTAACAAAGACAAAAAAAGACAAGTCCTGTTTTTGGAGATTTTGTAAATGAAATGTAGGATCATGAAGGAAGAAACGCGCATGGGACAACAGACTATTTTTTATACCAATCAAGACACCTATTTTGATTGTTTGCAAAATGACTCATCATCAAATTGTTCTTTTTACATTTGAAGCTCCGGAAAAAAAAACTTGTAAAAATTAGTCTTTTGGGAGTAGATAATGTTGGGCACGTAACAGGTAATTTTTTTACATTTTAATTTTCATTTTTAGGTAATGAATGAGGTACAGTGAATAACACGTCAACCCTTTAGTACTTATTTGATTTCATATAGGTATACGAAGGTTAAGGAGTTCCACAGAGTATAGCTTGATGTTTTCCACTGCACGTGATTTTGATGAGATTATTGTCAAGAGACATTCCATTTTTAAAATTTTAATGTTGGCTTATTTAAATAATGTCAATTACAAATAATGTCAATTAATTAATAACTAAATAATTATAAATAAACCTCCCCCCTTTCCGCTCCCGATGCAAAGGTGCAAAGGTGATGTTGGCTTAAAACAGGTAAAGGTAAAATAACTATATGATTAAAATACGGATTATACTCACTAATTAAAGCAGGAAATCTACTGACTAGTTACGACTTATTTCAAAGGCCTTGGTCACGGAGAGTGCGAAGCGCCTGTCGACATGACGGCAGCTCGCCTTTGCACTTCCAAATTTCATCAAATCTATGGACAAACCTATATCTAGATTGTCTGTGTCTGTGGTAAGGGTAAAGGTCAAACTTAAATAAATTGAATGCATCTTAACTTACTTAGTTACTAATTTTCCCATAATTATTTTTACCGCAATATTTTACGATTTAGATCCGGGTTGCGTAATTCGTCCCAACCGTCTAAGAAAAAAGATTACATTAAGAAATCAGAGATAAAATTAATAAGCTTTCCTCATGACTGGAGAAAAAGATACCAACTTTTTCCGTTGAAGCAGCTAATTCTAAAGGAAATAAAAACTTTATTTCTTTCATAAAACAGATACAAAGAGCGAGATTATCCGGATTTTAGGGCCGACATCGATTCAACGGCGCGGAAGGCAAACAATCGCCTTTTGTTGTCCGTCGCCATTCACTTCGGGTAATTAATTATACCCACGACCGTCATTTTGCAGATTCACTTCTCCTATAGCCCCCGCAAGATTGACTGATTACTTCACACCCTACAGCCATGGAGATTGACGAAATCACCCTGCTTCGCAACACGTGTCAACGTTCTAGAGTGTCCGTCGAAAATGTACGAGCAGTTTGCCTATATGCGATAACAACCTATGAACTTTGTTCCACAACCATCGCATTTCCGAATGCGTATTGGCCATAGAGAATGCGTTATTGGCCGTCGGAAACTGTAACAAGAAAATAATGAAAATCAGTTGCGCAAATCAGGGCCTAAGAGCCTATGCACGCTTTTTTTCCTAGTGCGGGATTTAGAGCATCAACCACTCTTGTATTAATGTAAGTAGCAAAATAAATTTATTTGTATTATTTATTATTATTTATACGCGCAGATGAATGGTGTTAACGCGCGTCATAAACTACAGTATTTACATAATGTCAATGTGAATCACTGTAAATGAATTATTAAAAACAAAATGGCGTTCTTTAGATGTCTCCACGGTCAATAAAAATGTTAATAAAATTTTAGAAAATACTTTCAAACAAATTCACCTTTCGTTTAATTAAAATTATAGTTATGATTTTTAACAATAATTACATAGGTATTACATTAAAAAAACTATAATGGTTATATAATAAATTTTTTTTAAATAATTGATAATAGGCGCCAAATTGATTAAATTAACCACAGCGCCATCTACCGGCGACGATCAAAATCATCTCCAAGTTGAGGTAGGCACTGTTATAACTAGTTATTAGTAATAGTGTGGCAAAGCGGCACTTGGTGCAGTATTCTGTAAAAAAAATACGCCCATTTTTAAGCAGATCTAACAAAAAAGAGCATTTATTCATCGACACGTTAAATAATAGGGTACAGCACAGTTAATATAGATATTTAAATTGTTAATCAATGAACAAAAGTATTGCCCTATTGTGCCTGATGAAATGGTAGAGGCCCCGGTCGCACGCTGGTTTTCAGGCCTCGCCTAATGTGCTATAGATCGATGGATATTAACGAGTTCTTAAATATGAGTTCGTTGATGATACAGCAGTAGAGATACCTAAAAATATCTTGTAATTAAAAAATACATAAATTGAAAGCCATGTTTTTATACCTATAAAAACATGGCAGAAATGAACAAATGAACAAGAAGGCACAAATAAACCATTGCGGCACCCTGCCAGGTTGCATCGACCTTTTCCGTGCCTTTGACGGATGGCTGGCACGAGGGGGTGATGAAAACCGATAACAATGTATTGTACCTAGTTTCCACATCGACTACTTAGGACAAGCGTAGGTAACCGTGATTTTCCTATACTGCAATTTTCCTACTACGAGTCACGTCCAAAGTCTGCGTAATAGAATACTTTTAAACGATCCATTTTCTTTACATCTACTACTATCTAGAAGTGAAGATAAACAATATGAGAAAATCTGTACCTTTACAGGTACAGATGTTACCATCGAAATAGATTAATACAAATAAAAGGAATAGGTTCGCGCACCGACCTTCTACAACTAATCACTACCTACTACTGTCTATATACTACATAATGCCGACCTTAGTTCAGTCGTAGTAGATAGCTCCGTTTTCATCTGAGTCCATCTGTGCTTCAGAGAACAATTAAAAACTTTTGGCCTCGAAAGCTCGAGCAGTCGTTTCGTTGGGCCATAATATAAGAAGTCTACGGGCGACTTGAACAAATCCGACAATATTTAACCATATCACAAGAAGACTGACTTATGATCTGGTGGGACTGCTACCCATTAATGTTCGTCAAAACATCGAGAAATAAGCAAGACATATATTAAACAAGAAGAAAAGATGAAATCACATCGAAATTCAAAAGGTAGCACTGAAAAATTTAAACCAGAACACTGGATGCTAGGAAACACTGAGGCAATCCCTCGTCCGGCGCAGAAACAAAGTAATTGGTGAGGAGAAAAATTACGACGGAGAGGAAAGCGGTGTGTTTAAAAAATAGAACAAAAAGGAAAAGGGAATTGCTTCTGTTATAGGTGCAGAGAACAATAGGCGATTTCAATTCTCTGCAATGACGTGCCTGTTCAGTCGCCATTCGCTCAACTGCGTATACTTCATGATTGCTGCAGATGCGCATTTTAACTTCTGAATTCATAGATATTTAGCGCTAATTTTCTAGAAGTTAGTTGATGCCTTTTAAAGAGGGCTTTGCCTAGCAGTGGGATAATACAGGCTAACAAAATAAATAATAATAAATACCTAGTTTTAAAGATTGGGGACTAGATTTCTCTCAGACATAATATGTACAATATTTGCAAAGAAAGTCTTTTGGTAATGCTTGCTTGCTTATCGTATGGTTAGTGGCCAACCTATTTGTCAGAGTTGTTCAGGCCACCCGTAGGCCTCTGACATGGCTTAACGACTGCTGTCGAACGACAACAACCGGGACCGACTGCTTAACGTGCTTTCCGAGGAACGGAGGAGCTCAGATGAAATATGCCGCTAGCGGTCATCCATCCAGGTACCGACCGCGCCAACGTCGCTTTACCTGCACGATCCCTTTCGGACCGTGCTCGCAACTAGGCTACGAGCTCCTCCTTTTGGTAATGACTGGTAATGACCGTTGCTTCATTGGAGTTCAGTGTAAGATTGATTGATGCTAGGATTGATACTAGGGGAGGACTTTATCATAATAACTCGGAAACTATTACACATATGAAAATAAATAAAGGCTTAATTGAAGAGTCAAGATATGCTAATTAATTCGCTCTTTGACAACTTCCACGGTCTTGCTTGGTTTTTACACAATTTACGATTAAAAAGAAAAATTCTGCTTGTTGCCAAATTGGAAAATCAGTAGACCAGCTGTAACTTTTAAACTATTCATAGCATCAAAAAATAATGTACAACCATTTTATAGAGAATTTATTAAGGACTATATCTGCCATAGATAATTTTATTGCATCTATTATAACTTTCCTACAATATGGAAAAAAAACGAAAAAAGTGTCATATGTTTCAAAATGGCGGCCGACTGCAAGTGGTGCCATCGTGGCAACACTTCTTAAAAGTAAGCTATGGGTGTGTGTAACTATCGTACCAAATTGCAAACCAGTACGCGAAAGTGCAAGGTCAACACCGCTAACCGTTGGACTATGGGCCAGGATACATCACCAAGAGGCGGCGGCGGAGTCGCGCCGTGGAACTGTGAGGCGCGGCACCGTGCGAAGGTGCGGGCATGGAAAATTTCGTCTTTCGCGGTCCTAATCTAGAGAGAACTGGAACTGCCACTATTTTGTTTTGTCAAGTATCGAAATGCTTGCTGTATTTTTAAGATGCGTCGTAATTACCACGACATCACAACGGCGTTTTAAACGGCGCAACGCCGCGCCCTAGCACGCCGCCGCAACGTGTGGTGGTGTATCCCGGCCCTATAACCTTTAACCTGATTCTTTAAATTGGACTCACTCGTAATGAACTCGCACTAGATATACTTATAGCAGTAAGTAATAAACCATTTTTCCGGAGTAACAAAGTTATAATACACTTTCATAGGTAGACAATCCATTTGAGCCATAATAGACCAGGAGCTAGTCCTAGATTACTTGCCTCATAGAATGTTTGAATGGAATATTGATAGGTTGATGCAGATTCTTATTGGGATTGTCATTAGAAAACCCATTTCCCGCAGAACGTTTAACGAACTATATATAATATTATAAGAACGTTTCTTATATTATTATGGACAAAAAACCTCGTCCACACACCCAGTTTACCGATACATACGTGTATTTTATTTGATTAAGATAACCAAACGACAGTTATGTAAATAGTATATCTATGGCTCAACAGAAATGCTGGTTTCGAATAGGAATTAGGTCTGATAATAACACGCGCTTTGGAAACACTAGCGTACGTAACCATTGATCTCGCGTGTGAAGTCATACTATATTAATTACTTACATCATTGTTAAATTGTTAGTTGTATAACCGGTAAAGTTAGAATATATTTACATAGATAAAGAGTTACAAATAAATCAACAAATTACAACACAACATTATTACAACACTATTACAAAAAAGAAACTTAAATACTATTTTACAGAGAGAACACGTCGTCTAGGTCCCTAAAAGCGGTATGGTCCCCAGGACGCTGACTGCATTGCTTCGCTGGATCGCAAGGCTAAGCCTTTGCGCAAGGTACGCACCTGATTTCAATTTCAATTTATTTATTTAACCAGAATTACAACATTACAGTATAACCAATGCGCTATAATTCGAACTTACTTAGACAAGTTATATATTATCATTATTATAAACCATATGAGTATATATTATCATGTTTACATGCATACGTACACATGCACATACATACATACGCACATACCTCATATTTTACTCGCTCGGCTCTTCCACTCATCACATTCTAACATCTTCATCAATAGCGGTACACTGGATGTGGGACGGGACTTACGTATCTACACATGTGGCGTCCCACGCCAATGTCCTCCCAAAGCTCCACGGGACCAATGTGCCGCCATCCGGCCTCCTTCCGTCGTCTCTCGCCATTCTGCATGGCTCTAAAGTTGATGGTACAGACGCGGTGGCGAAAGCGCTACGGATGAGGTCGATGAAGGCGCCGTGCCTGTAGATGCGGCCGGCATTCTTCACGCATGAGAGTCCATGGCGACCCAGCTGTACAACTTGACATGTCTTCAGACTACTTTCCATATGATTATTTTAGCAAGAAATACTAGTTTGAGGTCCCTATAAGAATCCACATCGACCTATATAATAGATTAACCGAATACTGAAGATTTTCGAAAATTATTAGTATTTTTCTCCTGATAAAACGTTATTCACTGTCAACTTGACGTTTATTACACTTACAGTGGACAACACATCAGGCTGTACCTTTTAGTACTTTGTCGCTTTAACTTGTTTGATTCATGCAAAAAAACTTATTGCGACAGAGTTCTACGGAGTATAGCTTGATGATGCGTCTTCCACTACAATGGGATAGCGATTATCAATTTCGATATTTATCGTCAGTTTTCGATGTACATTATTTCAACCGGAACTCCTGTACGGATGAATCCTCTATCCATCTCCCGGTCTACCTACAACGAGAGTCGGCCCGCGGCCGCGCCGTGCCTCGGAACAAAGTTTCTGGACGTCAGCTGGCCCGCCCTGAATGGCCCATTAAAATTCTACTTCCCTACTAAAATAGCTATACTATGAATTAGCCCTAAACTTTCCTAAGCTTTCGCGTCAAAACAATATGTTACTGAAAAAGCTGTTATTTTTGCTTAAATCATTGTTTATCTCCACCGGAAAACTTGTAAACAGAACCCGTTAAAGAAGAAATTGTGCATTGTATTGAAGGATAGGATTTTTTTATAGGTTGGTAGTATATAAGTACTAGTGTTGTTTGTGTGTGATCACATTAAACATCGTTTATGTAACTCAAAGGTTATTTACATGTTGCGATTAGTTTAGTAACCGTAACCATTTAAAAATAATTACTACTATAGTACAGGGTGGGCCAAGAATTCGTTAACATTTAAACCTAACACCCCGCGCTAATACAAGCCGCGCGGGGAGCGGGGAGGGGCGTTACCACTAGCTCGCTTCTCGGAAATTTAGTCGCAATGTATCGCTTCACGGGGCCGCAGCGCGCTTATTGTGTGAAACAATTTTATTTAAACAACAGTTCGCTCATTACAGTGAGACGCTTATTTCGCGTTGAATACGACTTACACGATTTAAATCAGTGTCCGAGTGCTCCATTAATAAAGAAATGGGTTAAGAAGTTCGAAGAGACGGGATCTACACTAAACGTGAAGCAAACCGGCGGCCCACGGACTTCTCGGAGCGAAGAGAACGTGCAGCGAGTTTCCGCATCAGTTCGACGTGATCCAAATTTATCGACGCGCAAACGTTCGGCTGAATTAGGACTATCCCGAACATCATTGCGCCGTATTTTGAAATTAGACATGAAATTACATCCATATAAGATCCAGTTAGTGCAGGAATTAAAACCTAATGATTTAAATTTGCGCAAGTCGTATGCCGAAACAATGTTAGATCGATTCAATAATTTTGATAACCTGTATAACAAATAGGTCATCGACGTAGAGATAAGCTGAAATTAAAAGAACATAAAAATAATTCCGAATAAGGACATCAATAAACGCAAAATAGTAAGATAAAAGTAGCATAGGTGCAGTTCAAACAAACACTGAATCGCACTTCAATAAACTTCCCTGAGAAGGCGGAAAACTAAAATATTAACTACGAAAACGTCTTGTATTCCTGTGAAGTTATTGAACTTGTAAGGAGACGGTTCCAGTTTTATTTTTTGCCTAGAACAAGAAGCAGAGGCGGGAATATTTGTAAAGAAATAATAAGTGTAGTGTAGCAATGTAAAAAGTTAGTGGTTTACTTTAATCTGTTCCCCGAAATTGTTATTTTATTTCGCATTTTTGCTAAGTTTGTCATTCAACATCAGTATTTTGCGTAATCGTTCCCAGAACTAAGACAGGTAGACAGAAACACTAGTACACAATTACAGGAAACGTACAGATTACGACAAGTTAAAGATCCTAACCTGACTACGTTAATTCTTTGACTAGAAATATTAGAGCTAGGACCTAGGAGGCCTAGAAAAAATTCCTAGTTTTACCCAGCTCCATTATTTGTGTACAGTCAGCATAAAACGCTGAAGCACTGACAGTAGCGCACCGTAAACAAAAGCCTCTCGTCGCACTTTTATAATTTACTTAGGCACTTCCGCTCTCCCTTTTGAATTTTGTTTTTAACATTTCCCCCTTTTTGAAGAGCCGTTATCTCGGCTTCTCGTTCCTTTTCGCTTCCCCTACACTTCTGTTGTTAGTTTACTTTAGACAGTTGATTTTCCATCTGTGAGCGTAATAATTGGGTATAATAAAGGGAGGAGCAAAAGTACTGTTTCATTAAATTGGTCTTTGGAAATAATGTAGAGTACGAGTAAATAATTAAATAATTAATAAAAGAGTATTTATTCATTCACACATTAAAGTAAAAAGGTACAACACTGTTATTTTATTCTAATTCTTAACCTATAACCAAAATATATCTATAACACGTATTGCGCTATGTGTCGAATGAAATGGTCGAGACCTCAGCGACACGCTGGTTTTCAGGTCTCGCCTAATGTGCTAGATGGAGCGCTGGTTGCGGGACACAACATGTTACGTACAACATGTTATGTTATTTTATATTAAAATGAATGACAATAAGTAGTTATATGTAGCTGGCTTTAGCTTCCTTCTGATGATAACATTATTGGGTTTCTGTGTCTGAGAGAGAATCTATACCATTCACTGAGGTCAGCTAACAGAGACTTTGCTATCGGTGAAATATAACTAAGTATCTAAGAATCTGACAATTTTGCCCCTGGGTTGTCACTCAAGATGCGTTGAGAAAAGAACAATACCTACTGGTATTAGGCGAAGTACTTTGCTACAAGATGTTAAATGAACTGTCTAACAAATTAAATCATATGATTTGTTACATTGGCACAGACAGTAGATTCTGATATAATTTAATATTACTTTATTATTTATTTTCATTTAATAATATCGAAACATGCTACGTTAAACATAATCTTCTATTTCATTCCAAAATGTTCCCAAAGGAGAGTTAAAAGACTCCCCTAATGGTAATGCCTACTCCACAGAAAGGTAGAATGAACCGAAATATTTCTATGAAGAAAAATAAGTAGGTATCAAACCTATAAGCCTTCTCAAAGGAGATATTTTTATTGAAATTTAATACACAACACGACTGCCAGACGGAAATTCGGAAGACACTGATTTAATACACAACACGACTGCCAGACGGAAATTCGGAAGACACTGATTTAATACACAACACGACTGCCAGACGGAAATTCGGAAGACACTGATTTAATACACAACACGGTTGCCAGACGGAAATTCGGAAGACACTGATTTAATACACAACACGACTGCAAGACGGAAATTCGGAAGACACTGATTTAATACACAACACGACTGCCAGACGGAAATCCGGAAGACACTGATTTAATACACAACACGACTGCTAGACGGAAATTCGGAAGACACTGATTTAATACACAACACGACTGCCAGGCGGAAATTCAGAAGACACTGATTCGAAAGACTATAAACTACGACAGGACCACAGACCTGGCAACGGCGACGACAAAATCGGTAAGTAATTATTTCCTAGGCAAGCTAGTGGGTACTGCCCACAACAGAGCGGTATTGGTGGTTTTCATTACAGGCTGCCATTTGCGTGCTAGGTATTCATAAACTACCTATACTCTACATATAATTACCTACTAGCCTTCCCGGACGTACGTCTACCGGTTCGAATTTCCCGAAAATATTTTTAAGTAAACCTCTAATAAGTAAAAGGTCGTACGGAGCCAGAAATTGCTTCCGAAGGGTGAAATACAAACATTACTCCCCAAAAATGTTTACTCAAAAGCGAAGATTTAGGTTCAAACAGTGCAAATTTTTAGAACTTAATTAAAATATTACCTACATACGTATTCGTATTGGGTTTTCTTAGCGTATATTGTACGAAATAAAGATCGACAAAACCGGATTATAATAATCCTGTCTATAATAATCTTTCAGTTTCAGTAATATAATTTTATAAATAGCTTAACTTCCTGAGATTGGCATCTTTCATGTTGGCATAAATTAAATCTACCTGTAAACTAAACCTAATAATATAAATACTGGTATAATATAATAAAATAATGTAATACTAAAATAACACTAAAATAATACCTATAAATAGTTTCCAACAGATATTGTGGACAATGTAAACAAACCTTTCAGTCCATATTTCTCCACGAACTTATCACAATAGACGATCAAACACGGTTTAATTCACGCGATATTAACTCTGTGGTGTCCTAACTGCATTTAACTATGTTTAACATTCATAAAAACTAGATATTTGATTAAAATTTTAAATTAACTTTGCGTTTGAAATTATTGTTATGTTTGACATAAAATTTTGTCTCATCGAAACCTACATTGTCTTTGAAAGTCAGTGATGTTCATAGAATAAGTAATTAAATTAATAAGGTTTTATTCAAGGTTTTTATTGAAGTCTCATAATGAATTGAAGAAATTGGATATTTTTTTGACAAAACGGTGAGTGCCAGCTTAACCACTCGTTCACTGTCTTTCGTGACATGTATACTATGTATTCTTTGTATCTGGAAATGGGTACAAGTTAAAGGTTACGTCGGGTGCAGAAACAAATAATGCAAAACGGCCGAATTTAAAATTTTGTTGGCAGAAGGTTTGGCGAAAATTGGGCCGGAAAAGTGGCAAGAATGTGTGAAGGAAGAGAAAAAAATGAAAACTTTAGACGGCATCATTGATAGTGCTACAGACGGCATGACGCCGGAGCCTTTTATAATAAATGTTGGCGACTCGTCAGATTCTGATGATTCGAATAAAGAAACTTAAATATTTATTATTAATCTATCTATCCCATCACTAGTGCATTCATCAAACCATAGGTACTAAAATTTAATTTAAAATTTAAAAGCCATAACTCATGCCGGTCGCTGTGCGCAAAAATATAGTAGTATATGTAAGCAAAAATGCACCAATAGAATCGCTTCTTTTTAACCGTGACGTGACAATGAAGTATTCTATTGGTGTATTTTTCCTCGCATAGCTTAGCTCTGGTGAACAGGCATCCAAGTAAGTAAAGTACACCGTATACGAGTTATTTGTAAATTAATTACTAATGTAATCCCGGAATATTCAGATTCGTCGTGTACTTATGTTAAAATATATCAAACACAACCAGTTTGCACAATTGATCAAACACCTACATCCATAACATTAACATTAATTTGGAATTACAAATCCGGCACATGATTACGGTTTAACCGAAATAACCCTCGATAGAGTTGGTTCTGCTTGATAGAGTTCTTGGCTTCGATTTTAGCTACAAATTGATCTTAGATCAAAATACCGGTTTTTGAAGTGGCGGATTTGCTTTTTAAGGCAGGGTTTATTACCG
This sequence comes from Hofmannophila pseudospretella, assembly GCA_947369225.1. NCBI lineage: Eukaryota > Metazoa > Arthropoda > Insecta > Lepidoptera > Oecophoridae > Hofmannophila > Hofmannophila pseudospretella. Next base: position 6,262,656 of record OX376330.1, on the reverse strand, counting down.
GTTGTGTAGATGTTTTACACGTGCTACGCTTTAGAACATTATAGCTACGCGCGCTACGCCGCCGTAGTTCAGGCTACCGTAGGTTTATAATACAGGTATCTATTATCTAGTATTTTATTCTATTTTACGTATTATTGTAATGTAGCAATGTAAAAATCCTATTGTTTCTTTTAAACTTACTTCAATACCACTAGGATTGATCAAAGAATTAAAGCTTAAATTTCGACTTCGGACTAAAATCAGTTCGCCTGACTCTACCCTCGTGTTATGTTGTAATCAATGTTGAACACGCGACAGATTTCGCACTTCTCGAAGATATTTCAGGAATTAGGGGTCGGGAACAAAATGTCATAATGACGGAACACGCATAACTGAGGTCGGCCTGACCCCAAGTTGATGAATATGCAGTTATTCGTATATTCGCTATCTGTCACGCGTAATGAAATATTATGCTAATATAATTACGTATTATGTGTTAGTGTAATTAATAAATTGAGCTTTTGAAATGTATTTTGTATGTTTCTTATTTATTTATTACACTTTATTGAAATGAAAATGAAATGAAATAGTATATTTAACAAATTGGTACAGCTTGTACACTTTTGTTCGTCATTTTTTCCATTCAATATACAATATATTCAATATAACATTTTAAGAACTTAAAATTAATTATAAATCAATAATAATTATACATTTTTTCCTCCGTACATTAATAAAAAATAAAACATTTTCATGCCATTGGCACTAATAAATAGTCAATAGTGTTGCCATGCATCTCTGTCAGTCATAAAGTCTGGCACAGTGTAGTATGCTTTACGAGACAGAGATTTTTGAACAGTGTTTTTAATTTTTTTGTCATTTAGCTCCTTAGTTTTCTCTGGTACTAAATTGTAAAATCTTACACAATGCACAAGGAAGGATTTTACACTTTAGTTAGTCGTGTAGTTGATAATATTGTACAACAATAGACTTAATACAAACAATTAAAATGAGACTTTGTATGAAGGGTGAACTTATCTCAACTCTTCTCTCTAACTTATCTCTCTTATTACTTTTCTTCCCATACAAAGCATCAAGTTTTATACATGAAACCCCGAAGCACGATTCTGATCGTGCCTATACTTTTAGGCAGAGAACCTTGTGTGTATAATAATTCAGAACGTAATTTGTAAATCACTGTATCTATAAGTTTAACGGAATCGGCTTTGTGTATGTTAACATTCACCGTGTACTTCTTCAAGAAGTTTAATTATACAATTTCAAACTTACACCATCGAAATTGGTGCCGCAAACATTAAGCTCGCCTCATGTACACCTTTTTTTTGGGCATTGAAGTGTAAATAAATAAATAAATAAATCGGTGATTGTCGACATACACTGGTGAATCTTAACATTCACAGACATTAACAGTAACATATACACATAAAACTACTCACAAATATTTTCAACATAGTATTTATTGCCTTACTAACGAGTTTCTTTTTTTTTATAACCGCAAAATGTGGTTTTTTAATGTATATTTATTTATTTTTAACCAATTGGAACATTTAGAGCACTGCGGTTACGTCAACATAATATGATACGCATTACACAAAAGCGGTAAATTGAAATTTTGCTTGGCTTAGCTAGCACTGTTCAGCGAAGAATAGGTCATTACATCTCATTTCGGAAAAATATAATGCTACGGACTAATAACATCATAAATAGAAAAAAAAACATAATTATAACTTATAGCTGCTGTAAATGGTCATTGTCAGAAGAAGAAAAAAAAAACTCAACACGCTGCAATTGCGCTCAAAAGTCTAGTTTATCTCTGAAAATAACAATTTATCTTACAAAAGATGCAGAGCAAGAGACGTTTTATTTATTTCCCTCCACGCCACGCACCGGAACCACAAAGGTCGCGCGCTGTCCGCGCCTCCGCTGCCTTATTAGCCCGTTTTCTTTGAATAAAAGAACATATTCCCGCTTATTTTATTCAAAGGATTACTTTTCCACCATTATTCTTTATTATCTCTAATATCCGAGTTTATTTTCAATATTTTGTTAGGAGCCGCTGCTTTTACGTTTTACTGGAATCAAGAATAATTTATAAGCTAGTCTTATGCTGTGTAACCTTTAAAATATTAAGGCTATTATTTTTGAAATAGTAAAAGTACTCATTAATTTAACTAATTTCAAATAACGTGAAATGGGCTCTACCCACAGTTATCTGTACCCACCTCACAATTATTATCTAACAGGCAAGATTTGGATCTTCCTTCTGAAATTAGCCTGCTACTTACATAAAGGTGAAATTATTATCTGATGTATAAATAGATAGATAGATAGAAACACTTTATTGTACACAAATACATGAAAAGTAAAAACTACAGGAATAGTAGCACGACATGTAAAAAGGCGGCCTTATCGTTTAAAGCGATATCTTACGGGCAACCTCTGAAGTTAATTGGTCATTAAAGAGATTGCGCGACAGCGACAGTGTGTGTGAAGATATGAAAAAGGCTCGGATTTTAATTTAAGTATCTGATTGCGCAGAGGGCGCCTATATCAAAAAAGAACAGAAAGCCATGAACTTTCGAAGAGTACAATTTATTCCAAAATCTTAAAAGACCATATCAAATCCAGATCACAGGTAGTTGCCGCGTTTCAATAACGTACCGCGACATCTATCTGCATTAATGTGGAACAGTAAATAAATGAAATTAAATAGAGCATTAAACAGTTACTATTACTTAATACAAAGTAAAGTTAGTAAAATAAAAGTAATATGAGGTTAAGTAAATAAAATAAACAAACGTTCAACCTTAGCATATAATTATATGAACCGTTCAACCTTAGCATATAATTATATGAACCGTTCAACCTTAGCATATAATTATATGAACCGTTCAACCTTAGCATATAATTATATGAACCGTTCAACCTTAGCATATAATTATATGAACCGTTCAACCTTAGCATATAATTATATGAACCGTTCAACCTTAGCATATAATTATATGAACCGTTCAACCTTAGCATATAATTATATGAACCGTTCAACCTTAGCATATAATTATATGAACCGTTCAACAATAGAAACATTCATCAGTAGAATATAAATCTTTATTTGATCAACACTTTCATCAATAATCAATCGTAGTCTATGTTGCAATTTGACGCCAAATGTCAAACACGCCAACTCAGCATTATCTATAGAAGTATATTAGTTGCTCCTTAATTCTTCCTTAATTAGACGAAAATATTTCAAGGGTAGCATCACTTACGGTTTACAAAAACAACGATATCTAAAACCAAATATTTTTTTAAGCTGTACGAGTACATTGACAATTTTCTGCATGTTTCTTTTATAACCTACAGAAAATAATCTTCTATAACAAAGCGTTAATTTAATATAAATCGATAATGTCAGGTTTGTAATATAGATTACATATGTGTAATCTGTTTGTAATATAGATTACATATGTGTAATCTATATTACAAACATGACATTATAGATTTACAGTAAATTAACGCTTTGTTATAGAAGATTATTTTCTGTAGGTTATAAAAGAAACATGCAGAAAATTGTCAATGTACAGCTTAAAAAAAATATTTGGTTTTAGATATCGTTGTTTTTTTAAACTGTAAGTGATGCTACCCTTGAAATATTTTCGTCTAATTAAGGAAGAATTAAGGAGCAACTTATATACTTCTATAGTTAATGCTGAGTTGGCGTGTTTGACATTTGGCGTCAAATTGCAACATAGACAACAATAAAACAAAAAATAACAGTCTAACTCATAAGTTAGACTGTTATTTTTTGGTGTGAATCGGTACTCACACTATAAACCCCGCTCAAATATTTGCGTATATATAAAACTACAGCAATAAAATATAGGTAGGTATCTACATAGTCAATTTACAAAGACACGACAAATTCAGCAAAGGGCTATTTCGAGAGGAAACTTTAAAAGACAAAACATTGATAATCCGCTGTGACCACAGACGGTCGTAATCCACAGCCCTTAGAATTAGGGCACTTAGTGGCTTTCCAAACGGCGACCCGGGAAGGGCCTTAACACTACAAACAACCTACGGCAACAAAATTAAACGCCTTTACGAAGAAACAGGAAACTTTCACTCAAGAACAAGTTCATGACACTTTTTCAACGATGCCATGTCGACGGAATATAAAAGTTTTTATTGCTAATTATTTTAGCGCCATTAGCCAAAAGTATTTTACATAGACTATAATTTATCGCAGTTTGTCAAAATTAATAAGGGGAAAGTTGGATTTGTTGGAAAAGTTTGCATTAAATATACCTAGTTACTTGCTTTATTACAAGTTACAAATTTATTTTAATTATCTACATATTCGTTTAAAACCTACTTATAATTAACACCTGCTCTTGAATTAGCCTTGTCTATGCTATTTTTGAACAATATGAAACTGAATTTACATACATAAACTCTCGTCTACAACACAAAATATATAGATAATCCATGTAATCCATTTCCAGTTCTTATTGTTGATTTAACTGATACTTTATTGTTAATTATTATTTTACTATGATTGATTAGTTAATTATTATTATGTTTCATTTCGAACACAATTTTTAATGTTAACGAATAAATAAATTGAATATTGAAATTGATATTGTAAGAATTTATTTTCTGAAATTTTTTTTATTTAATTTTTTTCACAGGCAATTGTTGTTAAATCAAGTATTGAGTGTATTACGTTTTATTATGTTTAAGTATTAAGTAATAGCACATTGTGTAATATGTACATACCTGTCACAACCTGCGACCTCGATAAGACAATGTGGCCCTTAGCGCACTCGTTACATGGCCAACCATAATAATTTAAAACCTCACAAACTTCATAAATTATGTCTACATTTCGATGAATTCTGTCAATATATAGAAAACAAAGTGTATAAGAATACCAACGGAAATATACCAAAACAAGTACAATAAATAGCTACGTAGTCGTAGCTTCCCTCGATTTGACGCTGCTTCGGTACAAACATTAAAAATGCAGCAGTGCAGCAGCATTGGCAGCACGGACCAAATGCTCCGCTGTTCCGCATGGTTTCGCATTTCGCAATGCATTTTATCCCTCGCATTCTTCAGGCCACCTCACCACGTTTTTTCATGACAGTCGACATACCTATTGTATACTTTGTTGTAGAGTGGCGTTCAGAAAATGTTTACATCTATAAGGTCAATTATTGCGTGTCGCTCTAAAGTCGCTGACTAATAAATACGTTGCTATGACAACGACCTCATTGCGCGTAGTAGAAGGCATCGGATTTGAAAACTAATAAACACTCCCACATAAACATAACATTGTGTCGTGGGACACAATTCAGCAAACTTGAAAAATAATACTTAGTATGTAATATCAATTGGTATGCAGATATTTTATTAGGTATTCTACTAAATCAGAATACCTATTGTAAAGCCTACATTACAACCATACAAGGCATTTACATAAGGTCCAGCTTACAGAGACAGGAACGAGCCCAGCTAAGCAAAATATTCAGCGCACCCGCTCTTATCGTCGGCACTGATTTATTCAATAACACCGATTTGTTTTATATCTTACGTTTATTTTCAAAGTTGGGGGATTCGTGCACACGTCCCAATCTAGTTAAACGAATAAATCTCCTATTTCCACCGCATAGGAACCATTCTATTCACTGCCGGCGAATGTCGTGAGGAGCATCGATGTAGTTCTAGGGTTGCCAGACGTCCCGTATTTATAACCCCCATGCAAAAAAGAGGGGGGGTTATAAGTTTGACGAGTATATCTGTCTGCAAATTTATCTGTGGCTTCTCAACAACCGAAGATCCTACTGGGATGCATTTTCTCTATTAAAAAAAATTCCATCACAGATCAAAATTGGAACAGAGGTCAGACGAAATCATAGGAATGGTAACAAGTACTTACGTTCCAGTTAAGCTTATAGGACAAAGCGTTTCCAACATCTCTGAACTATACAATTAATTATATATCTCCGCATTTCGTTCGAACCTCGAAAATATTATTTGGGCTTGTGGGCCATAGTCCCTATAGTCTTTTTGACATAGGAAGGCACATCGAACTTTTATAAAAACCTGAATAAAATACGGATTCTCACTGATGAAAGTCGGAAGTCTTCCTCTGTGTACACTCTGTGACTCAGCCGATACTAATCGGAAGACTTCCAACTTTCATCAGTGAGAATCCGTATTTTATTTAGGTTTTTGCAAAAGTTCGAGTGCCTTCCTATATGCCCTAGCCCAAAGAATATTTTCAAGGTTCGAAGTGCGGAGATAGAACATTATCCTATGTAAAAAAGACTATAACGGCCACTTGTAAAATGTAGCAACCCTAGAGGTATGTAATTTATGTTATTGCTATTCAAATCCCCGCATTGATACGCGATATTATGCAGGTGTATTGAGATGTTTTGGGAGGAATAAAATCCGGGATGCTTTTAAGAAATTGCCTCTATTCCATAAACATAAAATTAGGGTCACGTGAAAAAGATTTCAATTTTTGGAGCGGTATTTTACGGGTTAGATATTCAAAGATAACTAGACCTTTTGAAAATGTTTTTATTTGCAGAAAATTAGAATATCTTCTTACCTGTCCATCTAAGTAGGTACTATCTATAAGAAGACTGACGGTATATTTCATGTTCAGGAAATAAGTAAGTTGGTACCAGATCTGTAATTAATTCCGTTCCTTATTACATAATATTATATTAATTTTCAATTCAACTACTGTTAAGAAGGAAATTAGCAATATTGGGTAAACCATTTATAGTGATTGTGACCTACACTCCTTATGAAAACCAAATAAAGATGAGAGAAGCAAGAGCAACTTCCATCGTGAACCGGTGGTGAGTCCGGCAAGAAAAGAAGAGAGAAGATTCCGCTCAGCTATTTAGTTATGTTACCAAATCTATTTTTAAAAATGTCAAGTGGCATGATTGCCCAGTATGCCCAGTCATCATAATCGTTTCCCACTATAAGTTATAGCTATTGCCCGCTTAACAAGTTAAACAATATATGAGTTTTATGGAGAGATCAAACAAATCTAAGCGAGAGGGGGTTATTTTCGCTTGGGTTTTTGATGTCGTTGTGAGCGTAGGTGGTGTCGTGGCTAGGATGTCGGACTCCCACGCGGTAGGTCCGAGTTCGAAACCATGCAATGTCATGTACCAATGATATGTTCAATTTTTTTCGAAGACTTAAGTACCTACATTTACCGACTGCTCTGACGGTGAAGGAAAATATCGTGAGGCAACCTGCACACCGAGATAACCAGTGTGTGAAATGGGGAAGGCAAAGGCATACCACCCTATTAAATCTGCCAAGAGATTTGTTCTATGTGATTAATTCCTTAGAATGATCAGGACCCTCAACAATGAGGAATACGACTTTGAAGAAGAATAGATATCGTTAGAGCTCAAATTGTTAGGACCATGGTACCTTTCTACATCAGGAACCTTGAGGACCTAATGATGACCAGGATCTCCACAATGGTAAGTCGGGGATTCTTTAATTTTTAATTTAGTGTTATAATATATATTACGCGGCAAGCACTACAATACATACCTATACATTCGAGCTCCATGCGAACAGGCGCACATAAAAAACAAGTTCCACAACACAAAACTTGCCGGTTCCGTACCCAAGTCACGCCGCGACGGTACTATAAGCGCATGTCGATGCCAATGTTGGTGCACAAAGAAAATACGTCGGCACACAACACACCGCCATAATCGTCGGGTGCAGTATACAGCAGACCAGGTAACAAAACAGCTTTACAAGCTCACGGGTGCTGTAATAAAGTATTCATTCACTTGGTACACCCGACCACTCTAGAACGCCGCGGAATGATACCGAACCCATAGAAATCTATTTTTATATTCTAGATTTCTATGGTTTCGGTCCGCTTCCGATTCAAAATCGGAATCGGAAGTCCGAAGAAATCCTGCTTTGCCTAAAGGCGTAAATCTGCATATTCTTAGCTCACCGAGTATCTCATGATAAAAAACCTAATCACCCGAAGGAGCAAAGGACGGTCCTACGTCAACATTTATGGGGGGTCACATTATTATGGGAAACTGTCGATTTGTCATATAGGGGATCGCAACTAATTTAAAGTTCTTTAGTCGAAGATCTGGGTAGACTCCCCCCGAGTGGGTGATGATGACCCCTGTGAATTAGTTGACTAAATCGTTGACTTCAGTCAAATGTAATAAGCGCTTTATGCAAGTATACTTACACATAAGCTAAAAATATAGCGCGGTAGAATCTGTGGATTACACAGATCTTTCAGGATTCACTACGATAAGTAGAGTAAAGTTGGAGCGGTTTCTTAAGGCTTTACGTCGCCTTAGAAAACCGAACGTCGCCGAACCTGACATTTCGTATGCATCAAAATCGCAAAGCGGCTTAGGCGGGGCTGTGCGGTGCATGCATGGTGCAACCCGCATGAAGCCCGGATAAGGCAGGTGCAAGGCGATGATAACGCGCACGATGTTTGCCCTGGCTGTAGATGCAAGGGAAGCCTTCCTTTCAGCTTCAGCCTCTGGTTCAATCTTGGAAAATGTTTGGTTTTTATCACCCAAAAGCCGTTGGGATACATTACTTATTCCGCCCACTCAGGGATTTGTAGTGGATCTTGAGGTCCACCACAAGAGGACTTCATTGCTACCATGAAGCAAATAATTTAACCAACAAACTTCGATTCTATAGTTATTGATTGTTCCTTTATCTTTAGACAAGTAGATCGCAGTCCACTGTGTCTTTCCAAAACTTGCAATATGGAAAAATGGGATACGTACTGATGTAGGTATCCCATTTTTCCTTATAACTATAGAATAACTATAGAATCGAAGGTTGTTGGTTAAATTATTTGCTTCATGGGAGCAATGAAGTCCTCTTGTGGTGGACCTCAAGATCCACTTCAAATCGCTGGTGATTCTGATGAATCATAAATGAAAGACGACACTATATTACGTTTAAAAAAAACATTTCAAATTGTAATGTCCAAGAACATCGGAGGGCTAAGACATCTTTTGGAAAATGGAGACCAAGTTATCGAAGCTCTACCATATAATATTAATAATGCATAAGCCACGGTGGATGGGCTAATGGGTGATCTTTTTTATTTTTCTTTATTTTTAACGGTTGCGCATAGCAGTTGAATAAAGTTGCTCTGTTAAATAAGGCTTTCAACTCGTAATCCATATTATGTAATCTGCAATAGGGGTTCGGTCATAAATCCGTAAGTGCCTTTGGCTTTTGTTTCGCTTTCTTTGCAGTGTGCAAAGAAAGCGAAACAAAATCGAACCGAAACCATAGAAATCTATTTTTCGGTTTTCTAAAGGTTATACGGTTCGCTTTGGCTAAAGCTGTACACTACAGTGTGCTAAAGGCGTAAGAAGAGTTTCGGTTTCGGCTTCAGTCGAGAGTGACCTTATCAGAACTCTACCGGTATATCACCGGTTACCCGGATTGACTACACTTACGACTGCCGACCGTGTTTACACTCGATACCAGATTGCCTCGGTTCAGCTCGACGCTTTGATTTGCATTTGGATTTTTATTACCGGCGTGTAAATGTTATGGAGACACCTCAGCTTTGCGTGGTGAGGAGCCTTCTATCATTGTTGGTGTAGGTTGTGTCATGCAACAATAAGTATTCCAAAACATAAAGCTCAAATTCTCTTTTTAAATTCCAAAACTCTAACAGCGATAAACATAGTGCCCGATCCTCTGTTGTTTTACTTGTTCTATTTGTCTTTTTCAATTCGAATTTTTTTTTTAAATAAAAAGTATTTAGTAGTATTTTTTTTACTTAGTATACAAATTCAAATATACTTTATTGCACACCCAGGGCAAAAACAAAACATACAACATAAAGAGAGGTACAATACAATGTGCGCTTTAAGCGATATCTTCCAGGCAACCTTCAGGTGATGGAAAAATCATATGATACATAATATACGGGTGCAAATGGCGTATGAAATAGATACTATAAGCTGCAGGTATACCCTGACCCTTGCCATATTGCGGAATTAAATGGTACAATTTGTTTCATAGCGAACTCCATAACGCAGATTACCAATCTTAATTATTGTTATATAGTTTACACAAATATTTGAAGGTTTACAACGCTTCAATAGTGTTTCGTTTTTCTCTAGCAGTAAAGCAAAGAAGCTAGGTATGTAGTTTAAAAATGAGTCCATCCGAAGCGGAAATTTCCATTATTAGTGGCAAAAAATCACCTTTATTTCTTAACGCCTTTCAATACTTTTCCCTAACATATTTCCTGGGAAGTGGGCTCAGGAACGAAGGCCGCACCCATCTTGCACCATCAGCAAAATCGACGGAAATTGCCTTGAGGGAGTAACGTGACCTGACGAAACCCTATGTATGTCTATATCCTCGACACAGCATTATTGTATCGATAAAGTATGTTATGAACAAAATAAACAAAGATGAGATTAACGAAACGGATGTAACTTGTTATTTTATTGTCTATGGGAGGAGATACGAGTACGAGTATATATCCGTAAGCAAGCAATAAACAATTATTTTACTGGGTAAGGCATATGCGATTTAACTCGGAATAGGTACTCATATTTAAGAACGAGATCATTAGTTTATTTCAACTCAATACAGGATGGAAAGTTTCGGCGGGGCACCCAGGGCAGCTGCCAGATCCGTTGGAGCTACGAGAAAATGGTCTTACGAGACCTTCCCTATCTTTTGGAGCAATTTAAAACTGCGTTCACATATTTTTGAAAAAGGTACAGTCAGCGAGAAAAATGTAATTTTACACAAAAACAAAAAATTGATGCCAATCGATTATATTTCGTGTCAAGAACAAAAGACTCTATTTGACCCCAAGAGTATTTTGTTCCTGACTTCCTGTAAATAGTAAAAGTGAACCTGTCATATTACGTGGTACCCAAGTAAATGGGTGCTAAATACAGAGAAATCACAATTGCCCAGCTGTGTGCGCCTTGGGCGGTCGTCAGCACATTAACTGGACGTGATACAGTAAATCGAGGTATTCCAAAGAAAGTTCTTTTGGACAGGGACGGGTTCAGTTTGATATAATAGGTCGACGAATTTAGAAGACACTATTGGAGTTGTTTTGCATTGAAGTCAATAGGTCTGAAAAATAATTATGAATTATGTACGTGTAACCGAGAGGGAAAGCAATGGCTCTTCTCTTCTAAAAGTCTTCATTTTTTCAACTCAAACGATTATCGTGCACTACCTCAGTATCTATGTATGTACGAGTAAGTGGCAGATACAGTAAAGCTCAAGTAGGTAGCACTTTGAGACATAATCGTATGCTAGCTAAGAAAGTGCTACGATTTGACTACGACATGACATTTTATTGAATACTGCGATATTATGGGTGCTTATTTTATCGTCTATAAAACGCAATCTGACATAGAAAATTCCTTCAATACATACCTACTTGGTTCAAGCTAAGCGTGAAAGAAAACATATGACAGATCAGCAAAAAACGTGACTCTCTCTATGTTAGATACTGTTAGATATGGCGCAAAATATTTGTTGTAATCTCAATCCGTCCCCGGAAGAAGAAAGAAAGTGCTACGAAAGTGCTACGATTTGGCTACGACATGACATTTTATTGAATACTGCGATATTATTGGTGACTGTTTTGTCGTCTATAAAACGCAATCTGACAAAGAAAATCCTTCAATACCATATATACTTTATAGCTAAGGGTAAAAGAAAACATATGACAGATTAGCAAAAAACGTGACTCCCTCTATATTATTGTTAGATAGTGCGCAAAATATTTGTAGTAATCTCAATCCGTCCCAGGCCGAAGCCGGTCGGATTACGGCCACCGAATGAAAACGGCCTGCTAATGAGCATCGCAAGTTAATTGCTGCTAGGGAGCCGCTCCCACCCTCACTATTCATTTAAGGGGTGCTGATAAGAGCACAATGGTGCACCCCCCAATGAAAGAAACGTACGTCGAAGAAGGAATATTAAGTCTACCTGCGTACGAGTATTTTAATAGACTCACCATGCATGAAGAGTCTTGAGAATTCAATATCTATTAAAATGTACGTCCGTTTAGGTTAAAAATATAGTTTTTTTATTAAAGCTACCGGTAAATTTTTGACCCTTAAACTGAAACCGCTATAGACGAGAAAGAAGGCATTGTGCTGACGATCGTGATTCATTCATGAGCCGAAAGCTTTAACAGAAATCTCTTTCCCATCCCATTCCACACATTCAAACGCCTGCTAGCAATCATAAAAATCAACATATGTATTCTACTTTAGAAATACAGTTCGGTTAGGCAAATTAAATGAAGGAAATCTTATCTTGTACTGGAGACGGCCTGAAATCCCCAGTGCTTCAACCGAAAAGAAAATATGAAGTTACCTACTATGTCAATTAATTTGATAACGTATGTCTACTAGACTATAATAATAATAATAATCAGTTATACGAAAAAGGATAATGATCGTACAAAATGTTTACGTAAGAAATTGGCATCGGGTGGCAAGCTCTAGAAACAGTCCATTGAAATTGGGAGATTTCTCGGATAATACGCGGGACTTTACCGGAGTTAAGAAATAAAAGGACTACTTATTAAATTTGCCCGGAGATTAAGATTGTTTTCTCATTGTATTTCCACACGAAATGAATCTCGGTTTCAATGAGTTGCCTCGTCTGATGAAGTCAATTTGTCACTGTATTATGCGGATGGTCGAAGATTATGTCAGTATGTCAAAGGTTCTGCGAGCGAGAGGTATGAATGTACTGAATATTATCAAAATTTATTATAACTTCATACATAATGTAAATTTAAAGCTATCTTTTTTAATTAATTACTGTAATAGGTGCAAATGCATTTGGCGTTATAATTAATAAATAAAAATATTAATATTATTTTCTGCTGTATATTTTAGTTTTAGTATCCACTACCTATTTTTTTTTTACAAATATTGTCTTTTGGATGATAGGTGTAAAGGGCAACGCGGCGGGTTAATATCCATTGCTGGTTATAAATACTTATAAAGTTAGTACATTAGCAAATGAATACGATAATTAGCAACATTATACGAGTACCTATACATCGATAACGACTCGCCCGCTAGGCACATCTGCTGGCACTAATAAGGGATATCGAAAGCTATACGGATAGCTGTTTAAATGCGGTAGGTATTGCTAGGTATGGACTACGGTAACTTCCATAAATACCTACTGTAAATAAATATACCTACCGTACCGTAGGTAGGTATATTTATTCTAATAATTAGCGAAGCAATAAGCAACTCATTTCTAAAATATAAGTTGCTTACTGTTTTACCAATTTACATCATGTATGTCGACAGAAAAACTACCATCTTATCGAGTTGGTTCTAATAGTTCTCTTATCCAGACAGGGGAAAAAATAAGATTATGTGGCGACACTGAACGGGCAATGTTTGGCAAATAAGGTCTGCGGCCGCCGGGACCCTGCGTGTGACAGGAAAGCCAATAACCCAGAACGAGTGTCACGTATAAATTTCTTGGGCAGTTGCTGAGCCGATAGTCTCGGCCCTCGGATTACGTATGTCTAACGCGTTTGTTTTTTATCAGCTTAGCGGAAAAGATCTGTTTTTGCGATATTGGGGGACAGATTTCCGATTACGTATGGGATTTTGTATAATGTCCTATAGGCATTGTAGTCGTAGGTTTAACCATTTTTTTATTTCTATTACTGTTTGTTCCTACCGACCTACTGTGATAAACAAAAACAACGAGGAGAAAGAAAGCTGTAAAACATTCACAATCGTTTTTCTCCATCACGTTTCGTTACAACAAATTTTTGTTGGGATCTTGGGACTTCGAAGTAGAGATTACTTAATACATAGAGCGATCCTAGGATGAAAGAAATAAAATCGTTACCCTCCCCGGGCGTTTGTTCCTTCATGGATGGACCTTTCTACTTACAATACTAACGTCACACTGATTATCTCGTGGGAAGTACGAAAGATCTCCGTAAAGCCCCCGATTTTTGATCTGCTTCACGGACTTACTTCACTTTCTGACCCGCATCCAACGTGCATAGTCGTATATGGCCTGATATGCATATGATAACTAAGGCACCCATCGGTTTTGCTTGATGACTTTCTTATCAGTTTTTTTCTTTCCTTTACTGTTCTTCCTGTTCAGAGTTTTTAAGGCCGCCCGTAGGCTGACATGGCCTTAATTACAGTAGTACGACACTTTTACCGGACCGTACATTTTGGAATTGCAAAGATTATTTCATTTCAGTTTGCAGGTAAAACTAAGTACTAACAATTAGGCTGGACTTCAGATTTCCCGGGACTTTGCTGGAAGCTTTCTAGATGAAGCTGCGACAGAGACAAATTAAATTACGAAGTAATCCAGGCAAAGTGAGTCCGAAACTTGGAATAAGAAATGACTAGGTTTACTTCAGATAATCTTATTAAAATTTATTGCATTTTTAGTTTACTTGTCTCAGTCGTCATTGCAAAGTGCAGTGCTATAGGAAAATCTGACTGTACCGTTTTATTTTAACACCTAACCGTTTTTCTCGAAATCCCTCACAGTGACGATTTAGGTATAGTTAGTGATGCAGGTTTTCTCGCTGTTTTCCTTCACCATTAGAGTGTAAGTATGGCTATCATCATGGCAGCCTACCTTCAATCCAGCTTTCAATCCCTCTGGTGATCTTGAGCCCGCTCTATCCAATCCCGTCTTCAATTTCGTCGGATATCATCATCCCAGCGTCTTGGTGGCCGGTGTTGCGCGCTGGTGTTGCCTCGTGGTCTCCACTCCAGGACCTTCGGCGCCAATAGGCTCACATCCATTCTGGCAATTGCCCCGCCCATATCCATTTTCTTCTCGCGATAGTGGTTACCACTTACGCAATTATATACCTACCTACTTAAATATTGTTCTCCCTTGTAACTATAATTTCAGCATCCCAATTCCTTGTCTCTTGCTTTTGTCGCCAACAGGTAGCCAAGATTCATTATGGTTAGCTCACCTGAAGGTTAGGTTTCCAGCGAGTTAGACAAATGGGCACAGAACGGACACTTGACCGCTGGGACCGCATGCCTCACGTTACAGGCCCCGCCTTGTGTACGCATACGTCCCTGTCTGCGGCGACGTCGAACCTGTAACTTGGAGCTTGCTTGGTTATACGAGTATGTCGCAGGGAAATAGCCGAATTCCCTAGAAATTTGGCCAAGACTGGGGAGATCCGTTGCTCTGAGGGCCCGGAACACCTTTGGCGGAAGGTGGAGGGTATAGCGGGAGGAGCGTCGGTGGCACAGTGGCTAGGGCACCGGACTCCCATGCGGGGAGGTCCGGGTTCGTAACCGTGCAGTGCCATGTACAAATGAGTTTTTCGTATTTTTCGAATACTTACGTACATGTACCGACTGCTGTAACGGTGAAGGAAAACATCGTGAGGAAACCTGCACACTGAGATGACCAGTGTGTAAAATGGGGTAGGCACAAAAGATCCTTAAGGGTCGAAGTGCCGCTCAGTTATTCATAAGATAAGATAAGATGAAGGGAAGGCAGGTTCCCCGTGGTTCTTTCCTTCATACTACTTACTCTTTAAAAAGGTTTAGGACGGTACTTACGTACACGCAATATTTACAGTCCCCCTCCCCCCTCCAACTAATCTCGTAACTCATTATTACATGATAAACAGTTTTAATCCACCATCTGTCACTACTGACGACCAATAAACCAATTCCCTAGAGATTCGGCATCCAAATTCGCCTATTTCCCTGCGACATATACAGGAATATTTGGTACGTTACAATAGTTTCCACTCCACATCACAAGCACATCCCCTCTATAGAGCGTGAGGCTCGCCTTGCCCTTGACCTATTTTAAGTACTAATTATAAAACCGAACACCCCCAAATTGTTCTCTAGATCCACCCCTGGATTTTATTACGTTACTATCTCACTCTTAGACTACGAAGCTCGACTAAAAGATCGGTTTGACTTGTCTGTTGTGGGCGACGTCAAACCCGAAACAATTTCTAGACAGTGTAGAAAATGATGTACAGTCACGAACCTTAATTTGGGATTCACTTTTACACATTGAACAATTTTATCACAATAAAACGTAGACGGCAATCAAAAGAGGTCTAATACTAATCTAGTATTGACTATGACTATTTGTTCAATATGTAAAAGTGGGTCCTAGATTAAGGTTTCGCGACCGTACCTAACTAAAGGGGACAGGTACCCTCTATCTAAATCTAACATACCATTAGTTAAAGTAGTTCATGATAATAGTTATGTTCAAGTAGTTATCCCAGTAAACAATGTTGATAAAAGAATTCCGCGTTCGTGTCCGGTACCCCCTTGATCGTAACTCATCCCGACCTCCTCATATTACTTTCATATGCTGCTCGGAGGTTTATATCTACGCATCTTGGTCGTACGTAGACGACAAAAACCAAAAATGATGTGTCATCTCAGCCGAACTTCGTGGGTATTCTCTTGTGCGACGAAAACATACTGCCACTTGGCCCTCCGTGAAGAGTCGTTATCTTGAGGATGGAATTTGAGACGCATGTCTGGGTCTAAAGTTTGTTTTTTTGATCATTTGACTGATTTAGGAGAAAAGAAAAAAAAGAAAACATAGTTCCTACTTCAATATACAGTACCTGTGATTAGATTAGGTGATTTGATAGAGTTTCAGGAAAACTAAGGGAATTTATTGTTGTAGCCTACCTACTTACTGACTTTATTAGAAGTATAAGAGGTATTATATCATGAAAAAAAGAAAAATTAGTATCCCTCCTCAAGGGGCGGACGTTCCTACCTTCATGGGCAGTATGCTAGAAAATTTCCTCGAAGCAAAGCAAAGAGAAGTGATGGATGACAGACAATAAAGTTATCTTTATCTTTAAAGGTAGACTGGAAGAGACAGTCGCGGTAGATTGAATGCATCGTCGTTGTCTCAGTATCGTTCTGCCATCTAGTTCAACAATACAGTACTAAATTGACATCGGAACAGCTGACTCTTTCGTCATAAATTAGTTGAAATATGTGTCGCTAGATGGCGTAATCACGTAAATTACAAACCTAAAAAAAGAGATAGCAAATGGTCTCTGTGTAACCTTCTTTAAGATCGAGTGAGAAAGAAAATCGAACGAATGATGACGAAACTACGAACCGAACCGAACAGAACAACAGCAAACAAATTACAAAAGTGACGGGCGAGTGAGTGTTTTTTTCGTATGAGCTGTGCAATTTTGGCTGTGCTAAAAAATAAAAACTATTATGGCTTGTGGTACATACGACGAAAATTGTGATGTTTTGGCCATATTCTTCGATTTAGACAACACTTTAATTCAGACAAGAAAAGGAGACAGCAGAGCCTGCAATAAGGTTTGTAATAATTTCGTCATCCATTGACATTGCCACGGTCACGGAAATTCGGGCTGAAGTGCGCGCGCTGTCATCCAACTTCGCACGCTACGCGATTCTACGCCGTTGGTTTGGTTGCTTTGCTTCCTTCCACTGCATGCAGCCCTCGTGTTGTACGTTCACGCTCCAGTGTGTGTTTATAAATAGGATTTTCATAGTTGGAGAACGTCAGCTCGACGTCCAGATTTAGATATTTTGGAACAGAACTCGTGCTAATTATAACCGTGATGTAGATCGAGCGGTGTCGGCGCGATTCAACTCCTTGGCCTCAGTGGAGCGCGAACCGCTGCTTCTCGTGTCCGCGTACAGTGATTTGTGATAATGGGCGACATATCGGAGCCAATAAAGAAATGCATACTCATCCTCAAGGCGGCGAAAAGCGACACAGAAAAATTCGCCGCACTTTTCATGGTTACGAAACTCGTGAAGAGCAAAGATTGCAATACCCAAGCTAAGAAGGGCTTGTTTGAAGCCATTGGGTTCAAATTCCTGAAGAAACTCCTGACTGGCAATGGTTTACAAGATGACTGCCCGCCATCAGTCTACAAATCTGTTGCACTGTCCATCCTCACTTGCTTCTGCAATGAGCCGGAGCTCGCTACGCACCCGGAGATGCTGGCCAACATACCGGTATTCCTTGACATTGTACAGACATCAGATAATGATGACTACGATGATAACCTCATAATTATCAGTGAAGCATACACATGCCTTCAGTGCATAGCGGAACAGGAAGCAGGTCAAAAAGCACTGATTGAAGTTGGAGCTATAACGAAGATGTCAGAGATTTACTCCCATCAAAGTTTCCAAACTGATGAAGCTCTTAATATTCTTGTAAAACTTGTGAGCAGATATGGCCCTGCTGCATGGGGAAATGATCCCAAACCTTTCCATGCATTAGCCAATAAAATTGCACTGGATTTTGCAACAGATCAGTCTGAAAGAAAATTCGAATTAGCTACTGTCCTGAGTGCTCTTCTATACAGCTGCAATAAAGCTACGGTTGTGCCAGGATCATCTGATGAAACATGGCCCCAAAGTATTTACCGAGCTCTTCATGACATCCTCACCAGTAAAATTGGCAAAACCCAAAGAGACCCTGCTCTTAAGCTAGCTGCTAATATTGTTGATCTTCTTGGAATGGAATGGTGTTTTAATGATGAAGAAAATCCAAAGAAATTTTTCCTTTTGCTTCTACAACTTTGTGCCATTGAAGTTAGAATGCAACTAGACGACAGAAGTTTTAAACAAGCATTTGCAAATGCAGAGTTAGTTACTGCTTGTTTTATTGTACTTGAACTATCTATCAACTATATGGCCACTGACCAGTTGGATTTGGAACAGAAAGAGAAACAGTCAGTGTACACAAGTTTGAAGGGAGCTTTCAATGCAATTGTGTCTATATTGACCAAAGTCTCCAATGATAAAAACAGAGACAAACTTCCTGATGAAGAAAAGGTCTATGTTGGTGCCATGGTTAGAGTGCTGGTTGCCTGGATTGCCCAAGAAACTACAGCAATGAGAGAACAAATCTATGCTTTGCTTCCGTTTATGTTTTCTCTCGCCAATGATTCCTTCCATGCTCACCGGGCAAGGAAGTTAGCAGAAAAGAATAAATCTGAAGGAGAATCCATGGATATGGACACTACACTAATGGGTCAAGTGGACTTATTGCGTCTCATGCTGCCTGCTCTTTGTCATTTGGTTGTGGAAGATAAGGCCAGAGACATAGTATTAAACTTAAAACAAGAAGATATTCTCTATGAAGCCATGAATTTCCATTGGTCAATAGTCCATTACATAAAACCTCCTGTACCAAAATCTGAAAGAGGAAAAGTCAAAACTAAACCTGAACCTGAACTGGATCCCCAAGTATTAGAAGACATGAAAGATTCCAGAGCTGCCATGGTCAGCCTTTGCAATACTTTCATGAACCTTACAGTTTTAGCCCCAAAAGTGGTTGAAAACAGTATGCTTTTTAATACACTACTAAAATTCATATTCAACAACCTGCCGGAGTTGAAAAACATACCTGAAAACCTTGTACTTCATGGTCACCTTGCAGTTTTAGGACTACTGTTACTCAAGCAATTATCTACTAGAGTTAAAAAGAATGACTTCTCGATATGCAGATACATTCAGTCAACAATCAGATTCCTGTGGGATGCATACATTGTTGATGAGTCAAATGATCCCAGTGCCCTAGTGGTATCGATGGCTTATAAAGAACATTGGAATGAAATAGCAGACTTGTGGTTCCTAGGGATGCAGACCATGAGTGGAGTACTGACCATAGTGCCATGGATATCAGAATTCGCCATTGAGAGTGGCTGGGCAGAAGGAATTACAGAAATGCTTACCAAAGTCAAGGTTGGAACACTACCCCCCAACATAAAGTCAGCATTTGAGGACTTCCTTTGCAGATTAGTAGACTCAAATGAAAGTGTGATACCAGTGCTGAAAAAAGGTGGAGCACTAAAGATGTGCAGAAATCATCGGTTAATGGATTTAGGCAAGAAATTGTTTGGAGATTAAACTATGTTTTGGTACTAATTTAAAACTAAGTGTCTTTTGTGTTAACGTTTTGTCATACATTTTTTTATAATAAAAGTACTTAACTTAAACCTATTATATGAAACAGTATATTTTTCAAGTGTGAAAAAATAAGTAAAACTTACGCATTGTTTTTCTTGATAGAAATCTACTAAGTATACAAGGTGGTGTCAAATTTGAAATAATTAGATAGGCTTTTATTGAAAGAAATTCTACTGATACAAAATGTTTGTCAATAAAAAGGTTTATTCATGTAAAATAATGTTGTTGTTTTTATGGTACAATCCTAATTAAATAAGATACCTAATTCCTCTAAAATTAACATGATTTGCAGTCAGTTTCATTCCTTAATCTAAAGTTATCTTTCGATTTAAATTAAAATTTAAAGTTATGTAATCATGTCACGATTTGATTACTTGTACCTAGCAGAACAATTGAGAAATTATAATAAAAATATAGGTGTACCTATCTACCTATAGATAAACCTTTTTTTATTTAAATTATAATTATAAAAATATTATTTATATAAAGGTACATAGATAAATTGTTGAATTGATTTGAAGTTCACTCTCGACTATAAATCTCTACTACATCAGTTTAGTAATGGGTATCAGCTTTCAGCCAGGAACATGTGCCAAAGAGCAGGTGAGTGAACGAGCCGACTTAACAGGTCGTTGAACCCTCGCTATATCTGGACCAGAGATACTCAGACACTTCCTTATACACGTCGTGACAGAGTTATAACTTCCAAACGTACCAGAAACACGCATTGTGAAATTATATAGCTACTGAGAGTCTAGCGATCAGAACACTTTTCCCAAAGTGGAAATAGGTACCTATGTTTCTTGGAAAATTTAAATTCAGGGGTATTACCCGTGGTACGACTGAAATGTCCAACTGGTTACTACAGGGAATTTATTTTCTCCTTGGATCAACATCAAAAGCTGCAAATTTAAGTTAATAATTAAAATAAATTAATTAAACTGTGTACACGGTCCAACTTATACAAGCAATGAGAGGAAATCTTACGTGTACTTACATCGTACACGTAACAAAAAATAATAGTCTTATTTTACACTAATGATCATACCTAATTGTTCCTCCTACACAACTTAGTCTGGCACATATTACGTACTGGGTTCAATACCTAAAGAGAAAACACGTAATTCCCTGTTTTTTTCGTCAATGTACCTGCGTGTGATGTCGTCATCAGCCTACATTACATCCCCAGTGATGGGGCACCAAACTGGGTTTGGGACTTTACCACTTTTTAGAAAAATGTGGAATATTTTTTATCGCGAACTGGTTTCGATTTGATCGACCTATTCTATTCCAGTAAATCTATCCCGGTACGAGGACTTTGGGTTCGAAAACGAATGCCGCTCGCGGCGGAAAAAAATATCACATTTTTTAAATTTGTATTTCCGCTTCGCAGGGCTGGCCTCAGTACATGCATACATGTACACACATACATAAACTCCTGTCTACGAGATTGATTTTTTCGTTTATAGAGGACATAGTTACCTCGACGGGTCGTCTTTCAACTCTATTTATCTACACCAATCCTTATTACTGGTCTTTCGACAGCTTGTGGAAATACTGCAGCAGCAATACGGACTGCCTCAAGATGTTGCCATGGAGAGCGCCTCGACTTTCCTGCGAGCGTTCCGCGCGAGACCTGATGATGACTCCTTCGCGCTCGATGAGTGGCCCGCGCATTTGTGGCGCAACTCCCTGCCGAAGAACTATAGGCATATTGCCAGTTAGTATACCCTTATTACCTCAGATAAACTTAATTTGCTCCTTTTTTAGCTGGATAAACCTTATAGGGCGGTCATTCTATATTAACTGTGATTCCAGAAACCATTCACAGAGAAAGATATTTGAAACAAATGTCATCCAGCTTAGACCCAAAAATTAGGCTGTACTTCTTTGGGTACCCAACCAGGAATCGAACGCAGAGCCTCTTAAGCGGAAGGCGCATATTATGCACTATACCTAGCGATCGTCATTAGTAGTTTTAGCACAAACACACCATCATCCCTCGCGTGTGAGTCACGAAATTTCGTCTACTCTGTTCTACGAAATAGAAAACGGCGACTGGTTCTTCTAATAGCCGTGATTAATTATAATCTTCCCGTCCGACATACATATTATACACTACAGAGTTGTTCTGTT
Source organism: Hofmannophila pseudospretella (assembly GCA_947369225.1). Lineage (NCBI taxonomy): Eukaryota > Metazoa > Arthropoda > Insecta > Lepidoptera > Oecophoridae > Hofmannophila > Hofmannophila pseudospretella. Next base: position 6,240,460 of record OX376330.1, on the reverse strand, counting down.
TTTGTTTGTGAGTAAATTCTTGGATTAATTAGAGTACCTCTCCGCCTACAGCGGATACAACTTTGACGAATCAACGTTTTCGACTTGGCGCGAAGCCCAGAATGTCACAACGTACAGTGGTAATAATTGTCGTACAATGGCTGTGTAAAGTGTGTAATATACCGCGACCAGTGTAAACATAAATGATGAAAATAACTCTTTCAGTTTTAACCTTTTCACGCTTATGAAACTCGGCAACTGCTCTATTCTTGTACTCAGTCGCTCTGAAACTATCTTTCCATCCATGGCATAGCGGGTATGACTACATCTTCAAAATATGTTTAATAAAAATTCACAATTTCCAGTAGTTACATTTTTGAGTTCGATAATTTAAATTGTATAAAAATAATGCTCTTAGCCGCATGAAAATTCTAGAGCGATAACACCCGGCTTCTCCAGCTTTATATTTTCATCGTTTACGTAAACAGTTGCTTCATCGAAGGGCGTGTGGGCGTATTCGAAAGTTTTCCTAAACATTTATATAGTTGTAGAATAAAATGAGATCGCGCAAGTGTGAATGAGGGACGATGACTCAGCGAATATCATTAGTTTCATCTAGCACTACATTATTTTATTAACTGTCGCCTGCGACTTCGTCCACATTGTCATTTTTCCGGGTTCAAGGTTTAAGTTTTAGAAAATTCCAATATACAATTATTAGTGCTCCCTCTGTTTCTCAAGTTCCCGATGACGACAAATCGTGGTGTGTATTGGACCAACTGCTACTATTAAAGCGTGTAATATTTGGGCTTACAATTGGACCGTTACTGAAGAGTATATTATAAGTTATCTAATCTATCAATAAACATACTCGATAAGAAACCATCCAGGCTGAAATCATACCGGATTTCTTAAATTACAAACAGATAGGAGAGATACCTAGAGGGCAATTAAATTTCGATGTAGAGACTTTTTGACCTGTATGTACCTACTGTTTTAAAGACAGGATAGAGTGTTTGTTTCTCTCTTATAAATTATTTATGATGTGATGTGATGATAAATTAAAAATAAACCTAGCAACGTCTGCTCGACACAAAACATGAATCTTGTTTTCACGCATTATATACACTTTAATGACTTGTTTCAGAAAATATATCGGCCGAATGGCTAAAGTTAAGATTTCAATATTTGACCTTAACGCCTGATGTGATACATCTTCTAGAGACGTTGCGGTATGTTGGTTACATTTCGGTAATAAAATAGTTAATGTTATGTAGAAATATTTATGAATCACGACACGACATTTTTGTCTATTCAATTATATTTCTTCATGATGTATTATTCCACTGTATTTCTAATTTCTCCATTTTTCTTTATAATATTGTGTTCTAAGGCAATTTCTTTGTCAACTGTAATTACTACATAATATTTTATGGTGATAAAGCGTTCATTATCACAAATTACAAACAAAGAAATTGTCTATTTGTAAGGAAATTGAATTTGTTCTCAGATCTGGTACTAAATACTGCGTCTATTTTTACAAAATCAAAATTTTATACTTTCCAATAAGCTTACTGCATAATATTGTATACCAATTGAATTATAATATGTCGTTGTGTCCTACCTTGGAACAAATTCATATGTTACATACATTAGTGCATGGTGTTATGTGGTGAACTAAATTGTTTTCTTTGTTTCCTGACATACTGTCAAATCATTTTCTCATAATTCCCGGAATAAACACTTAAGACGTCGCACCTTTCATTCGTGATTCATTGTTGTTTCAGTTTCAGTCATTGGATACCGCATGCCTGCCACATAATACTATGCTGTATCAGTGTTCTACTGAATTTTCAGAAACTATCATGACAAAGTCAGCGCCAAAGTGTTGTGAAGGCATCAACGATATACTCGTAATTGCTAATCGGAATACCCTATTTTGTTTTTGGTTTTTAGAAAATTAAAGGGTATTTTGCCTTCACGGCTGTATTGGGCTGGCTTTACGCGCATGTTGCTAATAAATGACTTGTTTTTCAACAGTTCAGTTGTTGCTCAACGAGTGACTAAACTCGGGGCGCCGCGTGCGCAACACTTAGGTTTGAATTGTATTTATATGTGTGAGGGAGTCATCATGGCGAAGGTAATAACGTTACCTCAAAAATTTCCATATAACTATGGAGATAATTTATCCTAGGCCTTATCACTATCTCATATCTAATTTATCATTTCGCGAAGGTATCTTTCATTAAATGCGGTAAAAATTATCTTCATAGTTTCTACCCAGTCTCGAATAATAATGCCCCGTTGAAGATTATTAATACATTCAAAACATAAATGTTTTACATTTACCACAATACACATGAAAACCAATAAACTATATAAAACTCAACATGGCATTGAAATAGTTGTAAGTTTTACTTTTTCATGTATAATTTATACAATTTTATGGACTATACATGAAATATAACTGTCATGTATCATTTCAGCTCATAAAATGCTCTTGCACGATCTGGAATGCAAATTAAACAAGTCGTGAATTAATAAAGTTTGAAGTGTGCACTGATCCATGTGCAAGATCATTTGCCTTGTGTACGTCTTGTGCTGAGTTTCAGCATGGTATGGAGCAGGAAATAACGAAAGGCTGGTCGATGAATGTGGCACAGGGAGGATTACCTTCTCGGTCTGATCACGAACGGGCCATCGCGCGCCCAGTGGCAGAAGATTGAACGGCTGGGGCTGCGCAAGTACTTCGACTGCGTGCTCGTCTCGGGAGACCTGCCGTGGGAGAAGCCCGACCAGCACATCTTTCTCGAGGCCTGCAAGCTGCTAGGCGTCGAACCTCGCACTTGCATCATGGTTGGAGATAAACTTGAAACTGATATAAAGGTAATTACTAGCATTTTTGCCCGGCGCGGCGTTAGTCAAGATCACTCGAGAACAAAACTCGCTTCGCGGATTGCGCCCCTGGCGCTGATTGCCCCTGCATCTAATTATAGAATGACCTTGATACTTAACTATCATGACATTGTTGAATGTTCGAATCCTGTAATGGTACTTTTCGAATTCGAATTTAAGCCACACAGTACATTTATTGTTTTTTGGTAAATTGTTACAGGGTGGGAAAGACGCCGAATTAGGTGGTACAGTATGGATTCCGCTACAAAAAGACGAAGAATCCTCCGACTTACCAGACTTCACCATCGACAAGGTCACCGAGTTGCCGGAAGTGTTGCTAAACTCTCCAAAACTAAAGCGTTCTAAACCCATCACTCATGTTTGTTGATGATGATTAAAGGGAAGTTCTTGGAGGAACCTAGCCCACTAATCCAAGCGGGTGAGCTCGGCTGGCGGGGTTGATGACTTTCAATGGCGTCAATTCCGGGGTGACCGCTAAAATAAAACTAAAACAAATAACTGTCTCATTCGCTCATACGCTATATTGTGTAAGAGTGATGGTGACGTTTCGTATAACGATGTTTTAATTCAGAGAATGACACCCCAGAATTGCTATCAATGGCATCGATTCCGGGGTGACCACCAAAGCTAAACCTGTCACGCGGGACGTTTTGTTTAGCTATTATCGCTAAATTTGGCGGTCACTCCGAAATCGGTGCCATTGTTAAGTTAAATTTTAAAATTTTCGAATTTACTAATTAAACGGCCATTCTCCGTCGTATTTTTTTTTTGACTACGTAGAAATTGGCGGGACTATTGTGCCTTGAATATTATATCATAGGTCAAATAGAAATATTTTGTGTTATATTATATATGTCATGCATAGGTTGGCCTAGGCCTATAAATATCTTGATCACATTTAAGTTTATAGATTTATTATGTATGTCCCGTTTTCCTACGTCTTTATTATGTACAGTACGCGACAGCCCGGGAGTGCGGGTCTGAATATAGACATGAATCGCATTTCAGTACATGTTTTTAGGGTGTCAGCGGGGCGTAGAAGAGCGAAGGATGAGTGCGGGCCGCCGCGCGGTATGGAGGAGGACATGCCCCGCTCCCTCGCTCTTCTACACCCCGCTAACACCTTAATACATGTACTGAATCGCGCCTCGTGCCTATATTCAGATAGGATCCCGGCCATCGCGTACTGTACATAATATAGACGTTATATATTAGTGAGGAATATGAGGATATTGCCTCTGGGCAGTGAGAATTTATATTTTCATATCCTGACATCTAAGATCTGTTTTAATTTAACAGTATTCAAAGTACAATATTTTATTTATTCACTGTAGTGTACTGTACTGTATTATTTAGTTTTAGGAATAACAGTCCATTAGAGATATAGATATGCTTCGCGATAGCTAATTCCATATTTTGATAATGAGTTACCATAACAATTCCTGTGCTACAAATTTGTTGTATAAATCTGCTAGCTAAAAGTACAGTAAACTTTATTTTTGGAAGAATTTTAACAATTTTTCTTAAATTAATAGTAGTAAGTAAATTAATTACGTAGTCGTTAGTATGTATTATATCATTATTTGTAAGAAATTAACAAGGGTTAATTAAGTACCTACCTATAGCAAAATATCCTATATTTTTTTATTCAAAGTCCTATTATTTTTTTAGCTAGTTAACCGTGATACTGCAAAGTATTAATTTTGGTTGTACTCTATCTATAAATAAGTCATCTCCATAGACTGTCCTATGTGATACCTATTGATAAGTAGTAAGTGTTCATTATTATATATTTTTTCTCAGCTATGCTAATTTCTGGTGAATAATATAAAACTATGACGATCAAAATATTCACACAGAATGATTTACTATAGAGGGTGTTAGGTAGACGGTTGGCCAGAGGAATGGCGGGTATGGAGGATTTGGAACCTATTTAGGCTAACTTATTATGTACAAAGTCGTAAGGTTTTTTTTATGATTTTTTGTTTTTTAATTATTCATTTCCATCTAATCTACTGCACTCCATCTAATATAAAAATAAATTGATGCAAACAACGCCAAAAAAATGAGCTGACAGTCTCGAAAAAAGAAACTTACGACTTTGTACTAGGGATGTACGGAGCTTCCACTCCGACTCCGAAAGATCGGAACTTCCGATTGATTTTACACCTCCGACTCCGACTTCGGCTCCGATAATTTTGAATCGGAGGTTGTACCAAAGATTTGTGAGCAAACGTATTCAAATATCAATATTTTATTAAATAGTGTAGGACTACATAAAGGAATATGTTTTATTGCAGCAAACGTCATCATAAAAAATATTGGTCAGTTCAGCTATAAAAATTAAAAAATTGTTTAAAATTTGAACTTCTGAACATCTATCTTCGTTCTGATAAATCAAATGTAAAACCACCTCCGTAACATCCCTACTTTGTACATAGGTAAGTTACCTAAATAGGTTCCAAATACCCTTACCCGCCATTCCTCTTTGGCCAACCTGCCTAACAACCTGTATAGTACCTATATATTTTTTTGTTTCGATCTATTTGTTAATGGGGTTGTTATAATTTGTTATATTATTTTCGTAAAATACCTATATGATTGGAAACCTTTGTTCTCATAAGGCCAGATTCTCAAAAGGACAGATTCTCACAAGGACAGATTCTCAAGAAGACAGATTCTCAAAAAACCGGAAATGGTACAGGTGCACTCATAGGGGACATTGACAGTGGTATGGTGGGTCCGGAGGGGTTATTTCAAATACGCCTTGGTATCATAAGTGCAACAACGTGTGACGCAGCGGGCGACTTTGTTTTATAATATGTATGGTGGATAAAGATGATACATAGCATATACTAATGCAATCTCCTTGATATGCAATTTGTTTTGTTACTGGTGATTAGATAAAACCATTTCCTCGTCATTGATTTGACATTGTCATTGAAAAATTTTAATTTTAATTTTGCAATAGAAGGGTGGCATAAAAGGATTAATTCTATAATTCCTAAAAGATCATCCATACTTTATTTCATCATGCTTTTGAAGAAGGAAGCGAAACTGTCGGATATAAAAATAATCCGCGGTGCCTATTATTGTGCAGGGAAAAGAAGGAGGAAAAGTGATATTTTAGTAGACAGTAAAATTGAACACATTGTATCTGAATGTTTAAGGAGTGAAATATCGGTCTTAGAGTGCTTGCAACGGCTTGCGATATTGAGACGTGCATAATATGACAATTCGGGCAAACTTATCATAAATAATTTTATCGTTTTTTTCTGCTCACGTGTACTCCTGTCCTTTTGAGAATCTGTCTTCTTGAGAATCTGTCCTTTTGAGAATCTGTCCTTTTGAGAATCTGGCCTTATGAGAACAAAGGGATTGGAAGAGGTTCCATCGTATTTATACATACATTTGGTGAATACGTTTTGAATCTCAAAAAACTCTGCAATTACTGGATGAAAATTGCAAAGGAAACATTCATGGTGTAGAATACGGTATTAACCTTTTTTTTATTACATTAATCAACTTACATGGACATCCTAAAGGATCTAAAATTAGTTTTTAGATATCTCAACAATAACATCAGAGATATTAATGGTTAAAGTTAGTATTGGAGAGATGCTCTGTCCCTTTTTAGCAAAACAGTCCTATATATGCGCCAGAACCTGATTGTATGGCGCTAGGGAACACTGACGTCTTATTACTTATTGCCCTTTCTTTCTACCGTTCTGATTTTTATAGCCTGTAGCTATTTTATTGGTCCCGGGACTAGGCACTCGTACATTTTGCCCAAATGTGCATTTTGATACGTTGACCGCCTAGTCCCGAAACCATTTTATTTTTCAACGAATTTTAATTCTGTTTTCGCAATTGACCATCAATTTTTGACTATTTCTTATTTTTTAAGAAATGCATTTAATATTTGATACTTGTAAACTACCCTATTGAAAAATGAAAAAGAGAAAAAAAAGATCAATGGAATCTGGCGGATATGATCTAAATCTTTGAAAGAACCTTCGGCGTGAATAGGCTGAGATTCAGTGATAATTATTATGTCTGTCACTTATGTCTTTTTCTTTTTTTCTTTTTTTTTCTGTATTTATAAACAAGTTTTAAGATTTTTGAGATTCCAAAATATGTACCTACTTGTTATTGGTTATAATTTTAATATGGTATATGTATGGGAGTTTAAACAGTAGACCTTACATGAACCAAAAGAGTGTCAAAGTATGTTGGAGAATGTTTGGAAGTTTGGAGAACGGAGAATGTGTGTATGTCTCGTCAATGTAGATTTTTGGTAGTAGTTTATAAATGGACAAGTCATGATGCTGGCCTAATCAGAAGCGTCAATCAGTGTTACAATTGTTCATAATTTACTTTTGTGAAATTTGAGGCTTCTTAATTTGTTCATTATATTCATTATTTCATTATATAGTATTTTATTTCACCTTTGCTAACTTCAATGAAAGGAACCATAATAACACCTAAAAATAATTAATCTATATTCAAAACTATGCAAAATTATCTACAAATACAGGTATTAAATAAAATACCAACTAAGCAGTTCTCAACATTTTGGCTTCTCTCTTTTCTTGTAGCATTTTCTTTTGTTCTTCTATAGCCTTTTTCCTTTCTTCGAGAAATTCAGCATATTCCTAAAAAAATCAAAATTATTAGTTTGATCACGTGTAAGTAAATTACAAAGGCACTTTACATTAATCAAACTGATTCAGTAGCACAGGTTTATTTAAACTGTCATTCGTAAAGAACCGGAGAAATGTTTCTGAAGTTTCGAGTGTTTTTTCCATGTGACATTGGCAAATTGCAAACTGCAGGGGCTATAAGGAAGAATAGTGTTGAATGAAATGCACTGAGAACCTTTGTATATTTGAACTAGAACAAATATTTGTTTTATTATAGGAAGGTTATAATAATAGACAAATTAAATTAGATCAATTATATCAACAGAATAAATGAAGATTGTAATTGTACAAAGAACTACCTTTTTAATAACATTTACCTGAGGGTCAAGTTCCCGAACCACTTCTATTCCACAAGTTCTGGCAGTTGCTATCAACATATTGCAGATTTCTTCTAGTGGTTTCCATTCTAGAGTTGGATCTTGTGATTTTATTTTCGCTATTTCATAGATGTGTTTTAGAGTTATTTTTCCACATATTTCCTTTACTGAAAAAAAAACAGTGCAATAGTGAATCTGTGATCAGACATGTTTCATATGCTACTATCTACTAATGATCCAATTTCAGTTAAATTCCGATCAGGCCAACGATCAATCGAACAGTAACGTATTTGTGCATTCATAAAACGTTTAGTTTATACTGAATCGCAGTTGAACAATGACAAACGCTTCCACTGTCAAATAAAACGATCGAACATAAGTTCCTCCCAAAGGTACTTTTGCCCGATTAATAGTAAATGGAAAGGTGGCAGTGGTGTGTTATGCTAAAGTTATGCGTTAGCAGAATGCGATTTGGTGTGCAAGTAGAATTGAAACAAAAACTAAATTGAAATTAGATAGCAATAGAATTACAATTCCATTCATATGTAATATTTTAAAGATCTTGCAAAAATACGCAAAGTACCTCGTTAGTAGTTTTTTGACTGAATGGTTTCCTTACTTTAAGATTGTTTCAATTCTCACCTTTAATTATAATACACAATTTCCAGACTAAATATATATTTTTTAATTATTTGATTTATATCAAATAACGTGTTTTAGTGTAACTGAACCTTTTCTAACGACATTTATCTAGTTAATGCTTTTTAGGGAAATTAAGTTAAATCTTACGTAAGGGGGGGGGGGTTCCGACAAATGCATGTCTGACAAAATGCATTATATTATGTTATGCTGTCCACTCTTAGTTAATGATAATGACTTACCAGGTTCCATAGCCCCTCGGCTGACACCAGCAGCCTGTTTTAAAAAATATGTAGCAGGCGGTTGATGGATCGTCAGTTGGTATGAGCGATCAGCATTGACCTTCACTCTTGTCGGTAAAGGTATGCCTTGTTTAATGTTAGCAGTACGTTCATTGAAGTCTTTGCAGAATGCTGCGATGTTTACGTTACGCTGCAAAATATTTATTTTTACGAAATACAAATTTATAAATGTCGGTCTCTCTCGGTCGGGGTGTCGTAAGGGGGGCAAAAACCTTTGAAATTTTGACAAAAAAATTAGTTAGCGTTGGGTCTAATTTTTTTGTTAAGGGGGCACAAAGAGACTTAGAAAAAATAAAAATAAATTCACCCTGCTATTGTTTATTCAAGACTAAGGCTGGGCCTATACGACAATGGTTCCAGCGCCGGTTCGGTTCGTGCATCACAAGGCGAAGCGAGGCGCAGACTTCAAGTGGGGGGAGGGCGGAACGCTTATGATTCGCTGCAGCGAACCGAACCGGTGCATGTAGTCCAGCATTAATAGTCAACAAGGGTCATGCAAATTGAGGTTATAGGTAAATAAAGACTTGTTTACATTTTTACCTGACCAAGCATGGGGCCTAAAGGAGGACCAGCTGCAGCCATACCAGCTGGGATATTAGTCCTCAATTTAGAAGTATGGTCAATTTTGTCCGCAACTTTCTTCATAGATTTAAGTCGCGCTACTGATTTCGACATTATTTTAGCTCACTTCACTTTAAATCACTTTGTCGGCAAAATAAATTTTTCAGAGTTTCGAGTTAGTTTTATTCATAAACAAAATAAGAATTCAAGACAAAAAATTAATTGATTTTGGTTATTTTTCGTCTCTTCCGTTTAATCCATATACTCTAATCTGTGGTTTAATCATTCAGTGATCATTCATAAAGTTCATGTTCAACCTAGTGCTGCGCACAGCTCTTTTCGTAACCGACGATGAATCGATTACATCAACAAAGGAATCGTAATCGTTTACCGAAACTACGATTGAATGAATTTGACAGACGGACGGGACGACATGAATAAAAAAATCTTGACTTGCGTAGCAGACGTCATTTTTCTGAATAAAAGTAAAATTATTAAAAATCACTAAAATACGCTAGGTAAATACTTATTGCAATTATTTCATAGTTCTCTGTATTCAATATTTTGTATAATATGATAATTATTAAATACACCATACGTGCATTCCTCATGTAAATATGCTTAGAATTTGTAAATAAGTGATAAAGTGGAAGCGCAATATGTGGTCCTTCTTCTCAAGAGATCCTACGAAGGATTTTCCTTACGAGGTGGGAGATCCAGTGCGAGGCTTAGAAGACAGGAGTGTTTGGTCACTTCACAAAGGAAAGAAAAGAGGAACTCAAGATGAGGTGTCAATATTCTTATTTGATGTACAGAAGAATTCTGAGACTCTTTTCGACATAGCAAAGGCCTCCCTAAAGAAACTGAAGACTATGAGACACCCTAGCCTTTTACATTACTTAGATAGCTGTGAAACTGAGAAATTTTTGTATGTAGCTACAGAATATGTAGAACCTTTAGCTACCCATATAGAGGATATGAAACTTGAAGGCCAACAAAAGGAATTGTTCCTTGCATGGGGTATATTCCAAATTACTGTGAGTACTTTCATTTTGTAATGCATTGATAAAACATTTTACTGCAAATCTACTACACTGCCTATCTATACTGCCTGCCCATTTATGAAAACCATGAAAATATTGTGAAATATTCTTAGTTTAAAAAAATTCAAACCTTTCCTAACAGCCATTTGCAATGTTTTCATCATAAACTTAAAAATAGATAATGAAAATATTGAAAAACAATAAGTATGTAGCTTAGTTTGTTTTTACTAATTTAATTATTCTTACAATATGTTTGATCTTTGTTGGCTGGCTGATTTTATTTTTAAAAAATAGTTAAATAAGAAATATGTGCATTTTTTCTTAAATGGCAATCAAATATCTTTTTTTATCATTTGATAGCCAAGCATTTATAAAATTTCCATACATTACTGTAAAAATATGTAACTGTAATTGTTTATGTAATTTATATAGTTACTATACTGACGAAATGTATTGAAAATTTTATTTGAAAATGCCACAAAAAAATTAAAAAAACGTAAATGTTGTACAATCTTTTGGACAATGGATGCAGGCTATTTATAACTATTTTTTTCGACATTAATGGCTGAGCATTTATAATGTTCTCCTATTTTTGTTTAATAGGTATTTATGTCCTGGATAACTGGCAGACAGACAAAAAAATAAAATAAAAAAATAGAAAGATTTACTTACATTGTCTATTTTTTTAAATATGTGATGGCCATGCCAAACATATTAAAATATGTTACATATTTACAGAGAGCATTATCGTTTTTAAATAATGATGGCAACATGAGACACAACAATGTCTGTTTATATTCTGTCTTCGTCACACTGGCTGGAGAATGGAAACTCGGTGGTTTTGAATTCCTCACGGCCCAGGGTCAGGATTCTTCAAATCCAATACCTATCAAAATACTACCAGCACTTGAAATTTATGACCCTCCTGAAAAGAAGGACTCTAGTAAACTAAAATCTATCACTAAGTGGTAAGTACAATCCTGCAGAAATTTACTTTTTTAAATTATGGTAAAAATCTATATCTATGGGAATACCAAAGTTTTAATTTGATTTACACAATATTGTAAGAAGAATATAAGCAGAGAGAAAACACTGATTACTGCCTTTTAATCAGCATTTCTATACCTTTTTTAATTGCGGAACCTTAGGATGTTATTAAATGGACGTGATCAAGGTCATATTGACGTCGGATCAATTTTCAATCGATGACAGATCGGACAAAGAAATAAACAATAATCGACGTTGAACAGTCTATAATCAATCCACTGATCAATGTCGATCGCATCCATGTAATAACACCTTTAGAAAATCATGAATGTTATGGGGCTAATAAAAATATACACTTGACGAGTGTCTGTTTCTTCAAACTTGGTCGGCTTAGATTTACATTGAGATGTGTTTGCAGAGCTCTTGGGCTTGCAGAGATCCCAGGGGATCCTCAGCTTAAAGTTGAGAATGGCCGGTCTATACTATTATTTAAAATATGTCGAAAAGTCCAATGAGTGCTTACAACATTAATTTACTATTTGCAACAGTTTCATTATTACAACTTTTCAGTTCAACGGACATGTGGGGTCTGGGCTGCCTTATGTGGGAAGCATTCAATGGCCCCCTCAAGAACCAACCAGCGCTCAAAACCGTAGACCATATACCCAAGCAGCTCTGCACTCTTTATTGTGAATTAGTCAGTGCGAATCCAGCATCTCGTCCAAATCCTGCTGATATTATTACTAGGTAATCATTATTAATCATCTTCACTGCCTTGAACATATCCCAATAAGTACTTGCTGATTAATTCAATATGTTATCTGTACAAAGTTGGGTTTATGATTTTATGGTACTCTCAAATGTTTTAATTCATCAACCAATTATCATCCCCTTTCTAAAGAGGATATGGTTTATGAATTTATACACCATGCGGATCGCGGGCCCAGTACTCATTGGTGGATTTTACATGCCTTCAGAAAACTTATTTTTTCCTCAGATGGTATTATGATCAGAAGTACGAAATAACATTCTGCATATTTTTTAAATATTATAACAGTCATAGATTGATAACGATATAGTTATAGTTTAGATACTGAGTTCCAGATAGCGTCAAACTTCTAGACCGCTCTGAGTGTGTCTGCTCTGCCGCCGCCTCCGCCCTGTATTTTGCTACTGCACACCACTTCTAGAAGTTTGATGTGAGGTGACTCACTAAATGACCAGTTCAGATGTACTTACATTAGGCATCCTTTATAGAATTGGGTCGATTATTATCATGAGCCTGTGTCAGTTCAGTCACTACCAATTACCTTACACAGGCTCCATCTATTTATTAGAACCAATGAAACAAAAGACAAGTTTTTTTGCGTTCCTCAAGGATAGCAGCGCATCGAAAACCCTCTTAATAAGAGAGAGATGAGATGTCTATGAGCGACGGTCACCATTTACTCGTCTGCTATACTTAAATAATGTAAAAAAATGTAACGTAACTTTAGTGGTCGTAATAGTCAAATGAAAATATGCTGACAGTGGTAATGGTAAACATTTTAGATGTCGTAAGATCGGCGGATACTTCAAGAACGACCTAATAGATACGATGCTGTTCCTCGAAGAGATCCAAATCAAAGACAAGGTAGAGAAGGGCAAGTTCTTCTCCACTCTCAGCGGATATTTGGACAACTTCCCCGATTCGGTGTGCGTTCACAAAATTCTGCCGCAACTGATGACCGCTTTTCATTATGGAGATGCTGGGTCGGCGGTGTTAGGACCTATGTTTAAGGTATGTTTAAGAACGAATTTCAAAAGATGTGCTGCTGATTTTTTCTTACGCCGCTTAATTTATTTCCTAGTACCTTACGAAGCAAATAGGTACAAAAAAAATCAACTTTGAATGTTAAAAGTAATTTTGTAAGTATATTATAACTTTTAGTAATGTTAGAACAAGAAACGACATTCCTTAGTTGTCCTAAGTGGGACAATTTAGTGAGACAAACGACCATTTTCTATATGCAGTCATATTATACAAACTGCATTTTTAAATGGCACCTTTACCATCTCGTAATCCGATATCCATCACGTAATGTTTTTTTTTCATCAAAAATAACTTGTGGATTTCTAATGGTTTTTCCTTACTTTAACTCGGGTACTTTGCTTCTTATTTAGGTATATTTGTTGTCCTAGAGACTTGTAGCAATTCCTGTCTAAAATACTGATAATTTTTCAGCTGGGAAAATTACTGGAAGAAGCTGACTACCAGAAGCAGATAGTGCCTTGCGTAGTGAAATTGTTCGCTTCCAACGACAGAACAACGCGATCGCGTCTTCTTCAGCAACTGGATCAGTTCATTATGCATCTGCAGAACTCCACTGTAAGTTCATAGCAGGGTTGCCGCGAATGTTAGTTTTTACATATTCGCTAATGCAAATCGAATATTGAAAATTGACATTCGCGAAGGCGAATGCGAATATCAGGGAGTTATGTACAAAAACTATAAAATCTTTATATTGCGTACTTTTATTTATTAAGAAAAAAAGTTACATTAATCATATAAATTACGTTAAATAAATTAAATTACGAATTTACGATGAATCTGATCGCATGACGAACGAACAACTAAATTATTTTGTTTACAAACGATTGGCCAGCGCAATCAGGCATGCTATAGGTCGGATGGCGATCGCTCGCACTTCACATTACAGCGCGCAGTCGCCATGTATTCCCCGCCGATTAAAATTATATAGAAAAGTCCATTTAGATATTCGCATTTGATCCGAATGCGAATATTCGCGGTATCCCTGATTCATAGATTAGCTGAAATTACATCTTGGTCCACAACCATATTGCAAAGGGATCCCGGATAGCAGTCGCCCAACGAGCAGATTCGTTTGCCTCCTTTGTGGGATCGCAATCATTGACCGCGTATCTTTCCCGGAGCAAGATCGCCCATGTTTTCCCGCCATACTTAGTTATCTTTCAAACACGTTATGTATAACGATACCCATTATTGAAATTTATTTTGTCTATTGTTAACACAAGTATGTCTATTGTTACTACAATTTAGTATGGCGTAATTAACTTCTCAACAAACTTTCAAATATATTTACTTTCTAAAAATATTAATAATTCATTAATTCTTTCGAAGGTAAACGACCAGATCTTTCCTCAAGTGGTGCATGGCTTCTTAGATACGAACCCCATAATTCGCGAGCAGACAGTCAAGTCGATTGTGCACCTTGCACCAAAGCTCAACTATAACAACCTGAACGTGGAAGTGCTTAGGCACTTCGCGAGGCTGCAGTCGAAGGATGACCAGGGCGGCATCAGGTAAGGTTATTTATTTCATTATCGTCATTTGCAGCATCTCACTTTCAAATATTCCCCATGACACAGGGAATTCTAGTGTGGAGACTAGGGCCAAAAAAATTGTACAATAAAGTTTTTTTATTACTATTATGTTTGGAATAGGAAGAAGGGCTTCTTCCTTCACTTTCCCCTGTCGGTGGTGTTTTTTTCATTTTTTTTTTCATTTATTTAGTTTGCCATAAATCGCGTGTATTTACATTGTGGGTCTTATAAACATATACGTTTCAACACGATTTTACCCAATGGGTGTAGCAAATATAGATATAATATGGATTAATAAAATTGAATTTAAATTAAGTTATTATATCAAAACTAAATATACCTAATGAATATAAAATTAAATTATGTATCCAAATCAAATAAATCGCAATAATTTCTATTTATAAAACCAAATGTCAAATCATATTATTAATTACCATAGTTTCTAAAGCGCGTAGTACACTTGACTGGATTTAGTTTAAATGAATACTTTACGGTACGGTTTTCATTCAGTATGGTTAGTGATAAAAAGAAGCCTGGCTAGTTAGTCGACTAAATTCAGTCAATGCATTTAGATCACATCTGCTGCTCATAAATCGTCAGACCAGTGAGCCCTGTGTCAGTGGCTAGGGCACCGAACGCGGGAGATCCGGGTTTGAAACTGTGCAGTGCCATGTACCAATGAGTTTTTCGTATTTTTCGAATACTTACGTACATTTACCGACTGCTCTAACGGTGAAGGAAAACATCGTGAAGAAACCTGCACACTGAGATAACCAGTGTGTAAAATGGGGTAGGCAAAAAAGATCCTCAAAGGTCGAAGTGCCGCTGGGTTATTCCCGGCCCCCATCATAAGATAAGAGCCCTGGGTCTAACCATGTTACATGAGATTATGATTCATGAGACATTTTCCAAATCAACAGAACCAACACAACAGTCTGTCTGGGCAAGATCGCGGCACATCTACACCCTCAAATCCGGCAGAAGGTGCTGGTTTCGGCCTTCGTCCGAGCGACCCGCGATGCATTCCCCCCTGCGAGGCAAGCAGGGGTCTTGGCCTTGGCTGCAACGCAGCAATACTTCCTGCTTGCTGAAGTGGCGAATAGGGTGCTGCCAGCGCTCTGTCCACTCACTGCCGACCCGGAGAAACAGGTATCTGCAATGTTCCAGCAATTTTCCTTTTAGGATTTCATACCAGAATGGTAAAAAAGGAACCCTTATGGTGAGACTGTCCGTCCGTCCGTCTGTATGTCACAGCTGTTTTTCAGAAGAACTATTAATGCTATCGACTTGAGATTTGGCACAGTTGTAGATCTTGCTTGCCCGTATCTATTCCAATTAAAATTCATTTGGAACTAAAAAAAATATTTAAAAAAATACTGTTAGAAGGTGTTATATATATTCTGGGGAAAATAAAATGACGTCTAAATATTTTTGATTTTTGAGAAGAAAAAAAATGAAATCATATTTTTTTCAGAACGAAAAATATTTCTTTTGAGAACGGTGCGCGAGTCCGACTCGCACTTGGCTAGTTTTTTTTAATAACATTGGTAATAATGTTTAACACTGTCAGCCTATTAATGTCTCCACTGTTGGGACACTGGCCTAACAAGGGGGTAGGGCCATGATTCACCATCCATCCATATTCTTCATGAATCACTCTAGTTAGACTGAATAAATGCTTGAGGTATGAGTACTCCACTACAATGTTCTAAAGGTGGGTTCGATCCGGCGACGTTTGCGCCGCAATCTTGTGCCCTAACCTTTGAGCCATTGTCGCTTCGAATTTCAGCACATTCCCTTTTAAAAGTGAAGTATTTTGGCGTTTGTACAGCGCAGCATAATACCTATTCTTTGAAAACATCGATATCACTGGCTATCGTCACTTCTTATCGTTGACATTGACTCGGCAGAATGCTACATGAATCGCGCAAACTTTATTGTACAAGTAATACGTTGGGTTCGGCACCTAAAATGTTCAATCTGTAATTTTCAAGCATTTATATCAGTATGACCTTATTGTAACTTGAATAAGGCGACCTACAACACAATCATGTTCTAAATTGATGTAATGAGTTCAATGACTGTTTCACGAACATAAGTTGACATTTGGTGGGTCACTAACCCGTAAAAAAATGAATATCTGTGTAGAAAATTGACTACTCGAATTAAACCTATGGTAGGAGTCTCAGAATAAGATAAGAATCTTTGATAGATAGATACACTTTATTGTACACAAATACAGGAAAAGTAAAAACTACAGGAATGGTAGCATGACATGTACAAAGGCGGTCTTATCGCTTAAAGCGATATCTTCCAGACAACTTCTGAATCTTTCTAATATTTTAATCCACAGGTTCGCGATGCCGCGTTTAGGACTATAAAGGGCTTCCTTGGTAAACTAGAAAAAGTATCGGAAGATCCAAGTTTGAAAGAAGGAATGGGTAAGTGTGTAACGAACTAACAATTTCTTATTAACTGCTTATCATGCATGTCTCTTGTTGAATACACTCATTTGCATTTTTTAAATGTCACATAGGGCTGTAGGTATATTTTTCTAGTTAAATTGGAGAACCACTATAGCCCGCTTGCGCGAAAATTTAACCCCAGGTTAACTCGCGAATTATCTATGCTTGTCTTACAACATTGACTTCGGGTTAGAGTTAACCCGAGAGTTGAGAGTTCGTGCAAGACCGCCTAAGACATTTCTTTAATTATTTTTATTAAGAAAAAGAGAGCCAGCGTAATTACCGGTACACGAGCCACTCCATCTTGGCCTCGGACTTCATTAAGCCGGTACCATTCTGGTTCGGGTCGCTATATCCAATCACGAAGTACTGATTTCAAGTGGGGGAGGACGGAGTGCATATGATTGGCTGCAGCGAACCTGGCTTTGAAGTCATAAAATCCAAGGTTAAGTCCTCAAAGTTAGCAGCGCATCGAAACGTAAGGTGAGATGTCTACGACGGTGGCCACTTACCATAAGGTGGTCCCTTTTCCCGTCTGCTCTCATCATCAGCAGCCTACTCTATTCTACTGGATAAAGGCCTCTCCTAGAGCGCGCAATTGAGCCCAATCTTCAGCTCTTCTCATCCAGTCGCTACCAGTCTCCTTGCGTAGATCGTCGCTACATCTAGTACGAGGGCATCCCATACTACGCTTACCAATCAAAAAATAATCAAAATCAAAATGTTTTTATTGTAAGTAAGTACCTTATAGTACATTTTTATAACGTCATTTTTTTACTCTACCACCGCTTCGTAAGGTGCTATAGCTGAAAGGAAAGAAGCGGCGCAAGAAACTTTCAGATCATCTGTTTTCCTTATACAATATATATATATATTTTAAACTGGCTTTAATAAACAGTTATTATTCGACAGAGGCGGACGTGCACACGGCGACGCCGTCGCTAAGCAACGCGGCAGCCACGTGGGCCGGCTGGGCCGTTACCGCGGTTACCGCCAAGTTCTACCGCTCGCACTCGGACACGGCGAGAGTACAGCACCCCGCCAAGTCGGCGCTCTCCAAGCCCGGCTCCCTGGGTAATGTAATTTTTCTCAAAGATGCTCGGAAATATATATACTCAATACATTCGATTTTTGAGCCACTGAAGTACATAATTCCAGTTTCGAAGCCAAATACTTTTTTTTGAAATTGAAATCAGTTATGGATTATCATACAACCTTACCGGGCTAAGGCCAGGAATCCACCAGGAGGCCACCGACGCTTCTTCCAAATTCGTAGAGAAAACTTTACAATTGAGTATTGTATGTTTTTTAGAACAACCATCGTCAAGCAGCATGTCGACGACGACGTCATCAGTGACATCGATGACGTCACTGGAGCACAGCGAGTCCGCGTCGGACTATGACCCCGACCACTGGGACATGACCGCTTGGGGCGAGATCGACTCCAGCGCAGGTAACACTAAGACACTATACAGACTGACAGATACGTATGTAGTACTATGTCACGTCATCGATGACGTCACTGGAGCAAGTCCGCGTCGGACTACGAACCCCAACACTGGGATATGACCGCTTGGGGTAACACATATTATACACATATATTTTTTAATTTATTAAGTGCATTGGATGCACCATCAGCCCAACATTACAGACAGATTCTAATGAGTATACTGCGTTTCAATCAGAAAAAAAGAACATAAACAACGTGTAGTCAGCAGAATTAGTGATGTTACCCACATTATAAGAATGAATGAGTTAATGGTAACCTATTTTTTAATAGAATTGGGCCTAAATATAGGAATTTCTAAATAGGTGGTCCGAGCTTAAAAATTATAAACGGTATAAGTGAAAAAGTAAAATAATGCAACACGTCCAACAAATATAAACTTTTAATTTAATCATCATCCATTTCGAGACAAGGCAGAAGAGACTTAATGCCTTTGCCTTTGCCCGTCACTAATTTTGGAAATTAATTTTAGAAATGATAAAATAATTAAAGTATTATCACTTACAAACGTGCCTACGTGTAATTAATGTGCAATGATAGTGACTTTCTTAGGAAAAACGTCTTCGTGTCGAGATGGGTTTGTTTATAATCTTTTTTCCTGATTAAAACGCATTTTAGTTTGTCATTACTAGTACATTACATTGATGACGTAAAATATGTAACAGGTTATTTTGCGAACTGTGTGTGTATTTACAGATGCCATTTATTTAAGAAAAAAAGGTCCGACAATCAGGATTTTTGAATGAAAAATGCTTGTTACTTTCTATTTAAATTCGATTTTATTTAATGCATATAAACTATAAACTAGATTTACCTTCGTGTTTTACACAGCCGTCTGATCTGTAAACGGAAAATAGCTGTGATTAATACATTGATGTAGGTGCCACCTTGAGTTTAGAGCACCAGGCTAAAGACCTGACACCTTCCTGGACCACTCTTAATACAACCTTTCGCTTATAGTGGTTAATTAATAAATAACATTAGTAACTTGCAAAACATTACTAAAAAAAAATTAATTAAAGAAATGTGAATTGCGTAGAATGTGTGGTGTAACAGTATGGAATAGTGCAATAAGGAAGGTGTGGTGTGCAATGCGAAGTAGTGAGTAAGATTGAAAGTGGGATGTTGAGATGGTTTGGAAACATATAAAATAATGAATTAAACGAGAATAACGAAAGCTGTGTAATAAGGACAAGGAGAATAAGAGGGAGGGAGGGGGAGACCTAGACAAATAAAATAAAAAAAAGATGTATGAAGCATTTGACGAGTATGGAAGAAGCGGGAACGGTTTATCAGCTAACTGTTGGAGTCGCGGGCGCGGCGCCTTACTTCGATAATAACTGAACTAAACCTTAACAACACTGAAAAACTGTTTAAAATAGAATGACAATAGCAAGCAAATCGGCACGGCGAAGCGGCTTGAAGCGCGGCGGCTCTCGGGGGCGCGCGGATTTTCGGTAACAAATCGCGCGGCGCGGCGTCTCAAGGCGCGGCCACGCTACCGTAAGGCTTTTCGCCAAAGCTGTGCGAGGATGCTTTTTTTTTCTTGCTCACTGCCTCGCTTTGGTGGAAAGGCACCCTTAAAGCGGGATCCGCGCCTCCTCTCCACTCCACTCCAACGTTGTGTGCGTTGGGCCTTAGTTTTTACCTACCCTTGCGAAGTAAGCGTGAGTTTGTGAGTTTATGTATGTTCCAGGCACCGGCGCAAGCGCCAAGTCGCCGCCCAGTAGCGGCAGTGCGCAGGCGACGCCCGCGCTCGCCGCGCTGTGCGAGGACGAGTGGGACAACGACGAGTGGGGCACGCTGCAGGAGCAGCCGGTAACTGACTGTCCTACCTAACACATTATTCAATTAATTTTTTTTATTGCAAATATGTACCTCAAAAGTACATTTTTACAAAGTCACATTTCAAACTTTTTAAACCTAACCTAACCCACACTACCGACGTCGATCTACGTGGATCAATTGATGCGGTAGCTTTGGCTAATCAAAGACAAAACAGCTACGGATTGGACGACGTTTCTCGCACAAGGGTAAGTCTTCAACCGAGTGTTACCACATGCCAGACAATTGCACAAAGTTTACCATAAAAATCTATGATTTTGAAATCATTAAATGAATAAATTATGTTCACGCATCACTGTATTTAGTCACGTGTAAAGCTGTACAGCTGTCAACGGGAATAATTTCAACTGATTTTGGAACGCACTCTAGGTATACAAATTGCCGCGCTGGGCGCGGATAGATGATCAGTAGTGTAGTGGCGTAGGTGTGCGTTTTGTATTGTTTTCACAACACTACACTACACGATGGCACTACACAGTACTGGTAATATAATTTTAAACTCATATTTGTAAATAAAAACTTGAAAACTATTCGCTTCTCATAGAACATGCACAGTTACAGACAAAACTAATGTTTTAATACTGTGACGTCACACAGCCGAATTGACATATGACGGCGTTTCGGCGCCAAAATTTAAATGCAATTTATTTTTTTGTGTTATATTATTGTTACCGGGCTATCTTTTGCGAGAAATATTTTTTTAGTTTGAAATTGGTAAATAATTAATATTAGGTACCTACTTTTCAAAAAATAGGAATATACCATATTTTCGAGTATTTCTTTTTTTTAGTGAATGACATGACGTTTTTAGACAAAATTTAAATCAAACATTATTTTCCGACTTCTATTGCTATTCCAGACAGCTGAGGCAGAACTGGCGAGTCCATCCGAGACATGGAACAACTCGCAGTGGACAGACCCCGCCGTGAACCGTGCCAACGCGACTTACGTGCGAGGCACCACAGGCCCTACAACCGGCTCGCGGGGTGACCACCGGCTTGCGGCGCCGCAAAACAGCAACGACTCACTCGGCGGCTGGGAGGACGGTGAATTCGAGCCCATTGAGGAGAATGGTGACGGTAAGTAAACATTTGTGAGGCGCTGCAGTGCCTACAGCTGATCACTGTACAGGAACATCTCGCTCGGAGGCTGGGAGGACGGCGAGTTTGTACCCATTAAATAGAACGGTAAGTAGACACTTGTGAGGCTCTGCAGTGCCTACAGCCAATCAATGTACAAGAACATCTCGCTCGGAGGCTGGGAGGACTGCGAGTTTGTTCCCATTGAATAGAACGATGAGTAAACATTTGTGAGGCTCTGCAGTGCCTACAACTGATCACTTTACAGGAACATCTCGCTCGGAGGCTGGGAGGACGGCGAGTTTGTACCCATTAAATAGAACGGTGAGTAAATGCTTGTGAGGCTCCACAGTGCCTACATCTGGTCAGTGTACAGCAACATATCGTTCAGCGACTGAGAAGCGGGAGAGTTAGAGAGCCTATTGAAGCTATCATTGAGTAGACCTGACTATGCTTACAATTTTAAGGAGACTATTATCTTGTACTCTGTTTCTTCGAAGGCTGACGTAGTAAGTACGGCTCATGTTCATATGTCTACGACCCAATATTACAACAATATTCTGGTACACACCATTTTTGGAATAAATTAACAAACCCGAATATTTCACAGAAAACAATTCTTCAAAAATGGACGAGATTCGACGGAAGCGCGAAGAAAGAAAGCTGCAGCGTCAAAGGGAAATGGAGGCAAGACGCAACGCACGCGGGCAGGGGCCTATGAAGCTCGGTACAAAGATAACCACCGCGCCTCCACCGTTCTAGTCCACGGGGCACGCTGACGGATAATCGGCTGCGCACATCGAGACGACACGAGACGTGAGCGCATCTCTAGTTCCAATTTCAAATGTGTTTCTGCGAAATAAATTCTTTGAAATAATAAAGGCTTCTACTTTCTATTCCGAACTGACATGTTCCATATTTAAACTTGACCAGAAATATAAAAACCCTCGCCATATTGCGGGTATTAAATGAAACTATTTTTTTCGTTGCGATCTCTCATCGATCTCCTTATCACAGATTATAAAAGTCTGGAACATCGGCGCAAGGTTGCCAGTCTATCGGTATTTTATAGGATACATTTCGGAGACTGCGCATCGGAATTGCACACCTAATTCCAGCATCTCCATTCCGCCTTCGGACTACCAGGCGCGGGTAGGGGTTCCACCCTTATGTTGTTGATATCCCATCTGCTCGTACGAAGCTATTTGCTTCTTTGTTCATTATGCGAACGGCTAAGGAATGGAACAGCCTGCCGGCGTCTGTATTTCCCGAAACCTACAACCTTGGGATCTTCAAGGCCAGAGTGAATAGGCATTTACTGGACCCGCATGCTCCATCGTCGCTTACCATCAGGCGAGATCGAGGTCAAATGCGGGTTTAGTAGTACATAAATTTTTTTTTTTTTAAAGTACCCGTGGCGTCCTCGTGACAGGGTTTTTATTTTCCTGGCAGGGTATAACCCATATGAAGTTGCAAAATTAGTAACTTGGTTCATTCGGTTATATTATTAAATCTTGGATGTAAAGTATGTTTTTATTCAAGGAACGTCTTTCGAGAAACTTCTTCGTCTATTGCGTCATACGTAAAGTGTTCGAAAAAAAAATTTGCTAACGATCATATGAAAAATTGATTTGGACGTATTTTAGCAGAACTTTAATAAATCTAATAACTCAAAATTCCTGTGTGTTTTCTACACAAAGCATTTTTTTATTTAAATGATAAATAATATCGTTGTATGTACGATTACTGATGGCTTATTCATCATAGGTTTATCATTATTTATATTATGTTGTATTAGTAATTATTTTAAAATAATAACAAAATCTTAAAAATTACATATTTTAGTACTAAATATTTTGTTTCTGCCTCTATCTTTGACTTTCCCATTTTGATAGGAAAATAATGAAACGTAGCTAGACTAGCCTACTAGAATCTCGTACAGGCGCTGGTATGCAATAATTAATTGTACTTCAAATATGATGCCTAAAGGCGGTTCTGAATTACCTATGCCTAACTTTAGATAACATTTTGAAACGGAATAACTATTATAATGATACATTTAATAAAAACACAGAATACTTCTGTATACATGATACATTTAGTATAACCACCTCGTATGAAATCTATTGAGCTAGTCAAATGTAAAGAAATGGCATTTTTTGCAGAGTTGTTATAATAAATCTATTGCATACCAGCATCCGAAAGGTATGTTGTCAAATAAATTAGGGAACAATATTGCAATTTTGCATCAAGTGAGACTTCCGTGTTACTCGTATATGACTGTATCGTAGGTTACGAGAAAGTCCCCATTGTATAGTATTTATGTAGATTACTTATTGACTGCGGGGGTCAATGGCTTCGATTCCGGGCACCAAATCTAGAAATTGTCACGCTCACTCATATACTAGATTGTGTACGGGCACGGAACATACAGGGTGTCCCAGAAAATATGTATCAAACGAAACAGGTTTGTGCCTGAGGTCATTACCAATCTATAAAACCCCATATATGGTTATCTGATACTCCATGATAAAAAATAAATTTGTTTTTTTGAATTTTATCATAAATGACCTTGTGAACCCACAAAAAAACATTAAAAAAACTAGCAGATATTTGACAGATTTTCTTTTTGTATCCTCAAGCCTTTCCTCTGTAATCATAATCATTTAAAAAATCCTAGCAAATTCATGATTTTGTAAATCTTTTTTAAAACACCAAATACGGTAGGTACGCTATATTTAAATGACTATCACCGAAGAAAAAATGTACCGCAGAAAGTTGACCAACTATTGGAGAAAATATTTAATTAAAATTAAAATATTTTATCCTGATTTCGAGGAAAACGAGAAAACCCCAAAACAGGGTTCAACGTAAATTATGTCAAAGCTGTCACTTTGTTCGTGCGAATAGATAACCGATAGCTTGTGTGAGTGGGTTTCTCATGGGTCTCTGTTTGTCAAATAGAACGTTCAAAAAGTTAGTTACAGTTCAGCTACACTGGCGTAGCTGCCAGCAACTAACCCTGTGGCAAGGAAGTTGTAATACTACTAAGTAGTAAATTGGAAAAGCATCTTTATGGAACAAAACTGGTCCCCGTCGAAACGCTATTTTAAAAAAAGAAGATAATGCCAGACATACGGAGTATGTATACTCCTATCTCTTTTTAGTACAGTGACTATAGTAAAAAATTCCTAAATTTCCTATGATTCAATTGCAGAACTATTAATGCTGGTAACACAGGTTACGATGAAAAGAGACGGGATGCCCTACTCCAGTATGTCTCGCTTACTCGCTTTTTTTTAAAACAAGGTTTCCAACGGGCCCAGTTTAGTAAGTATGCAACTTTCTTGCCCTGTGCTGATTTCAGGAACCATTTGTGTCAATATTTTGAGTTAACTGGGACCACCTACCTGAGGCGTTTTATTAACTCGAAGTCTCGAATGCAATGTTTTCCTCTAGCTTATAATTACTTAATATTCAGTATATAATGTACAGATACTCGCTTTAGTCCTGCGAAATTATGTGCGTGCAATCGGTTAATGAGGGTGTCAAGTTGATGTCTAAATGGTGTGTATATTGGTAACATTCCGGTTTCGGTGCTTGAAATTTGAAATCACACGATTGGTATCGATTTCTGAACAAAAAGTTGTTAAAAACAGTAGACTTGAAAACTCGAAAAAATCGAGTTGTGGATGTGGATTTTTAATACCCCTGCAATGCAGTCAGCACTGGATTTACGGTGTCACCATAAGCATATTGTTAGTGTTCACTGTTTAAAAAATCTTGAATATTATAAAAATTGTGTGATGACAAGTTGGCACAAGTATCGGTACTTTACTAAAATGCTGTGAAGTTAACCACGAGGCGGTGCGCAGTAGTAAAGAAGCAGACAAAGAGGCGTGCGCTGCTATATTCACAGTATTTTAGTTACTGTAATTAGTAATATTCCAGTTTAGAGCGGCTACTAAATTTTGTATTTATATTATTGTGCATAAATACTATTATGTAATATAAACTACCAGAGTGAAGCGGTATTAATATCTATTAGTTTATTATTATCTATTAATTTTTACTACTCTTTGTGTATAATTTTCGTGATACATTATTTATTGAAATGTACAGAGACGAAAGAAGAAAAATATTAAAACAAATGTTTTCCTTCGAGATATCCCATCAGATACATTATCATGGCCCAAAGATGGAGCCTTCATAAGGACTAATTTATGTTTATTACCTACACAAGTGAACCTTTCCAAATACGCTTTAGGATTTAGAGACAGGTAGATTTATAGTATCTACAGAATTAATTTTATTGTACATACTTTAGTCTGAAATAACTCGGAAACGTGCAACGCTTTTGAGTGTATATCAATTTTAAAAATCAATCAATTGAATTATAAAAACTAATGTGAATGTTCTGGAATTTTAAGAGTTTGCTGAAAAATCTCGATAGGATCTTAAAAAATCGTATATGCACTATAAATTGATATAAGATTGTATGACTGATGCGGGTTTTCCAGTATACTCGTTTGAATTTATACTATAATGGATTTGTGTGGTAAACAAAATTCTTATTCTATCTGCTATTAAAATTAAAAATTTACACTTCTGTAAATAAAAGTTTTAAAATATATATATGTGTTTATTTTTTCCACATTTGAGTGTACAAACAAGGTATGTATACCTGATGACGCGTATACGCATCGCTAATATTCTAAAAAATCTTGTTTAAAATAATATACCAACAATATAATGTAATGAAACAAATCATAAGTTAGAACATTTCTTTAATTGAGCAAAATAGAAATATTAGTCTCAGGTAAAATATAAAATTCATGATTCGGCTAAAAGCTAGAACAAATAAGTAAAGCATGAAGCGTTAAAGATTCAAAATAAAATCTAACAAAATTCACAACATAATATTAGTAATGTTAATTAACAGAAAACAAAACTTAAAATTAAATAACCACTGGACCGTTCAGACTGGCTTTTGTGAATTGCAACATTCTATGGTCACATCGATGTTGGATGTATTGTATTATCGTAATTAGCTTACGAGACTCATGTTTACAATCATGATGTTAAAACATCAGCGAAACAACACAACCAGTAATGCGTTGATATGGACTCGAGCCGTGCCCACGCCTCGTACTGCCGGCCGCTAGCTAAAGTATACCATCTATCAAAATTCTACAATGCAAATTTAAAGTCTATGGCGAAGGGTTCTTTTTTTTAATCTTAATTTTTTGAGCTTAGTCGCCTGTGCGACTATGTCGCTCGGTACAATTTATATGAATTTTAAATTTACCTAACCTACCTTCTCGCAGCTTTAACTAATTTGTACAGTGCCTTGGCCGAATCCGGTAATGGAAAGGCCAAGGCGCTGTTACAGCCCCCCATATCCCATGCATTAATAGATATTTTTTTAAATGTATCTCGCCTGAGAGACTCGTTCCGGACTAGGGTTCATTTTAGATTGCAAAAATTTGACAGATGGTATACATTAGCTAGAGGCGGACTGTACAATGTTGGCCCTAAGTCGCCCATGTGTGTCGAAATCGCGTCAGTATGAACGATTCTTGGTGTATTACTAACTATACTATAAATGTAAACATTTCAAATAAAATAATTATTCACATTCATAGGCACTAAGAATCTATGTTTTTAGCAACTAAAAGATATTTCCTTAAAAATTATGTGCTAAGACACCCAAAATCAATTGATCACCCCATCAAATGTATTATTCACGCATTTTAGTCACAAAAGCATGAATGGTTCGCATTGAAGAATTACAAAATTCTTAGTGGCGTGAAAGATACTTTTGATGGATAGAAAAATTGACCCTGCAACTGTAGTCACACAACGAGCCAAGCAGAAATCACAACTACCTTTGTAATTTTAACAAAAAAATCAGTAAAAGGAAAATATGAACTTGAAAGCAAACATTTAGAAAAGATACAAACGCTTGTCACATCACGCAAATGCGGAGCGCCGATCTGGGTTTTCGCCAGGGCGGTAGCCAGAGATTAATTTTAGGAAGGTTTGGAGCTTTCAGGGGGGAAAGTTTAGGGTTCGAAGAAGGGCTGGGGTTAAAAAGTGACCGAAACCGGTTACCTGAATTCTATTCTGCAGCACATGCAAAATTGAATTGAATACATAACGCATGCGTCTAAGGTAGAATATACATTAAATATTATCGCAACATATTATCGGATACCGGTATTTGATCACACTAACTTATTGTAGATTCTATCTTGCACGCGTTTATGTTCAATTTCGATGCTGCATAATAGATTCAGGTAACCCCATTCGGTCCATGGTTTTGATGTGTCGGGGTTGGAGTGTGAATTCGGGGGGAAGGGGAGGTTTGAACGCCCAAACCCCTCTCCCTGACTGTCCCTAACAAACTCAAGTGCAATGTGGCGAGTCGTAGTGCTGGACTACACGCGTCCGGTTCCAGTCCTGGTACGGTTCGCTGCAACCAATCACATGCGTTTGGCCCTCCCTCCACTTGAAATCAGTGCTTCGTGATTGAATGGAGCGAACCGAACCGTCGCTGGAACCGGATCATGTAGTCCTAGCCTTTCTTCCTTACCGGAGCGTCGCTGTATTTTAGCCTATATAACTACTAAAAAGTTTTATGGAAGATATTATTTGTTGATATGTTTAATACAAAATCAATTTTGCAAGCGGTGTGATTGTTAGTTTATTCCCATATTATGAACCCATTTGTGTGAATATGTCCCATACAACGATGCTCCTAGTTAACAACCAGTATCTAATTGCTATTTAGCTAATGGTTTCTGGTGCTATGCATGGAGTGATGGTAGCTGGTAAGTGGTAGCGGTGGAGTGAAGACTGCTCGGCTGCTGTGCGTACTTACAATTTAGAGCGCAGGTCGGACGTCCCAGCGGCTAATTGTCAAGAGGGGTCGTCGAACCTGAAATAAGAAAAAAAAATTAAACCCATGCGCTCCAATTTTGACCTCGTGAGGTTAGGACTTAGTACATTCGCCAATAACCTTAAGGGTTTGACCTTCAGAGTCTAGAAGTTTACGACTTTGGACTCATGTCGAATACAAACTTTGCAAAATCCTGCAGATATAATATCAATATAATCCTCCATATATAAAAGCTTCTTTTTCTCCTTGTTCTGTTTGTTTGTCATAAATGACAAAATCAAAATACAATGGATCCTTGTCATATCAACAGACAAAAAACCTTCAATAGTAGGTTGACTGTAAATGTTGAGAGTTAACTGCATACCAGTGAATCGGGTTTAATATTAAATCTAGATACGTAATGTGCTTGTAATTTTTATAGCGAACTCCATAACACATTATAAAACAACCAATGGCGTCCCCTTGACACTTTTTTAGTTCCTGGTCATAATTGCTTACTTTGCGCAATCATTATATTCAAGTGATACCTCATATTCATAGCGTTAGAGTTGCCAGGCTCGAGCTTGTATCCAAGGGTCTCGTAAAACTTGATGAGCTTGTCCTTGCAGTCCAAAGACATCTTGTAGCAGCCCACCTCCCGAGCCAGCAGGGAGACTGTCACCACTATCCTGTGAACAGAATATCTGTGTCAAATATCAGCATAAACCGCGACGATTCTACTGTAAAGTGAACGTTTTGGAACCAGGTTTATGCGTAGTTAAACAAAAGAGTTATGGAACGGTCACAAACTTGTCAACAAAAAAATAACACAGACACAGTGCACACTGTGAATTATCATGTCAGCAGTTTTAAATGTCACGCGGCTGCGCCCGCGTTAAGCTAGTCGTTTCTCTACCACCGTCATGTATGGTATACTGTTTGGAAATATAAGTATCAGTTAACAAGTCCAGTATCTCATTGAAGATGACTCCTCGAAGGTATACCCTCGCTAGGACGTAGGTATAGACACGTACCGAACTCTTAGACCAGTAAGAGGTACAACTCTAATACCTCTAAATATATAATAAATCAAATGTCAACGGATACATAACTGTCACTCTGGCAATGACAGAAATTAACTCTGATTTTTTTTCCAGGGTAATAAAACGTTCACCTGACAGTTGACATATTACTCGATTGTCCGGTTCTCTAACACAACTTGAACTGTCACATGAATTATCAACGTTGTGTTTCGGAACCGGGTAGTCATCATCATCATCAGCCTATTAATGTCCCCACTGTTGGGACACAGGCCTCCCCTTCCCCTTAACTCCTTGATATGGGCCATGATCCACGCAGCGGGCCCAGTGCTGATTATTGGATTGCACACGCCTTTGCATTTTTTTTATTTCCTGACATGCAGGTTTCCTTACGATGTTTTCCTTCACCGTTAGAGCAGTCGATAAATGTAAATAAGTCTTCGAAAAAATCCGAAATACTCATTGATACATGGCATGGTTTCGAACCCGGACCTCCCGCATGGGAGTCCGGCGTCCTAGCCACTAGGCCACCGACGCTCTACCGGGTAGGTAGAGTATTAATTTATTATTATCACTCTTTCTCTGGTAATTATTAATTATTAAACGTTATGGAATGGAACCCTAGTTTACATTTCCATTACAAAGTTGAGGGAAAGCTTCACCTTACATACAGGTTCTTGCACAAGTATGATACCAATCGAGTATACGGAAGAATTTAGGATTCTTAGAAAAATATTTTCGACTTTTAATACACGGTCAGTCATATCAGTAGAAGTCGGTTAATATTACTAACTATACGGCACAGACCTAGTCTGTTTTATCCCGACCAAAAAGTTGTGTTAATTAACAAAACAAAGCTTTTGTATGTTTTGCGATATTTCTACGCATTACTCAAAAATGTAGCAACTGGTTAATTAAATACTGATTACTAGATACTTACAATTTACCCAGCTGTTTTCCTCTGTATGTATCATTGACTACTACATCTTCTAAACGGCCTCGCTGAAAATGTAAAAAAATATTATTCAGAAAGACGACGTTATTAAAAATTCTTCAGTCAAAAGGTAAATGTACTGATCATTTTTTGGAATGGAACTTTATTCCCCACCACAGCGCCCACGACACAGGATTACCTAGTGTGGGTGCTAACCGTAGGCTCATTATTAGAAAAACAATATGATTCTTATTTATTTTTTATTGTAGTATTCATTTTACTGTACCTTCCTTTGTATATTTGCATACAGTGTTGTCGTTAAATAAATGTATTTACTTTTTAATTGTTTAAGGAGAGCAGACGAACAAACGGACCATCTGATTGTTAGTTCACCGTGGCCCACATACATCTCACTTAACTATAATGTTATTAGAGGGTTTTCAATGCGCTGCTAACCTTGACGACACATGGAGTGCCTCATGTGCAGGTAGTTACGCTGGCTCTCTTACCCTTCCAACTGTTTTACTGTGTTCAATGTATTGGGGAGGGGGTCTGGACCAGACTCCCTCATCCTAATAGGCTATAAATAATAATAATAATCTTAGTTAAAATATTGTTTGGAAATTCTGAACAGACCCCGACAAGTTCTCTTTTTTTCGAGTCAATCAGCGACATATTATACCCTAGACGGGTAGCTTCCAACAAAATTCCCGTAAAAGCCGGCACCAAACCTCACGCCACTGTGTGCGAACTGAAAATAATGCAACACATTTCTCACACAATGAAACTCAAATTAATATTTGAACAAAAATAGATCTTGCGGCGATGTCACAAAGGCGAATATCCGTCTACGTAACTTTTACATAGGATCGTATGATGCACAGATCGATTTCAAAATTCGAAGTCAAACGCAAGGCGCGATTGACTCGCCTCTCGCGCACAGATTTTAGGCCCCGTCCACCTGAGTACATATTTTTTGTCTATTACATTTCTAGGGTATAATATTTCGCTGGAGTCAATAATATTTAGGGTATAATATTTGCTGACGACACAACTCTAATAGTAAAATGTGATCAAAAAGAAACTTTGAATCAAAAATAAACGAATCGTTAGATAAGATTGTAAAATGGATGGATAACAACAATCTACACTTAAACATTAATAAATCGAAAGCCATGCAATTTTATTCATATAACGCGAGACCCTTGCAGCTGCATGTGAGTCATGACGGCAGAAGAGTAGAGGAAGTAAATTCCACTACATTTTTAGGTTTTGTTATTGATACACATTGTAACTGGAAGGCCCATGTTGAGCATATTTGCGGTAAATTGGATCGTTTTGTATTTGCGCTAAGACGCCTAAGACAGACAGTGTCGCAACAGGCTGCAATTACCGCTTATCATGGATATGTCTCTTCTGTGCTCAGTTATGGTTTGATTTTGTGGGGTAACTCAGTAAACGTAGACAGAGTGTTCCTCATACAAAAAAAGTGTATACGAGTAATATGTGATGCATGGTTCTTAGATAGTTGTAAACCTCTTTTTAAGAAACTAAATATATTGCCACTCCCATGCATGTACATAAGAGATATCTGCGTATTTGTTAAACAGCATCCAATGTACTTTAAAAAACATTCAGATGTTCATGAAAGACAAACCAGACACAAAGACAGGCTATACCTTCCGAAATGTACCTTGGACATATATAAGAAAAATGTATGTTGTATGGCAATATACATTTATAATAAGTTACCATCTGAATTGAAAGCCATGCCGTTCAATGAATTTAAAAGGAAAATGTATATTTGGTTGATGAATAATTGCTTCTACAGTGTTAAGGAATTTTTTTAACACAAAGTTAGTGCTTAATAATAATATTTGATATAAATAATTTGACATTTAAATTAAATTGACATGTAATCACTATATTAATATTTCTTGTAAATAGTTCTCGTAATCTAAAGCGAATTAGTTAGCTTCGTATCAATTTTTTTTTTAATTTTTAATTTTATGTTATCTATTATATAAATTTGCACACCACAATGTGGTAGGATATACTGGAACTACCTATGTAATTTTAAGATCCTTCATAACGTATATTCTTGCAAATAAAAATTCATTTCATTTCAATGAGTAAATAATTACGCCCGTGACTATCATGGGGTGGTAACACTTACCAATGAGCAGTTGTGAATGAACTTCTGTTCGACAGTGAGCGTTGCAGCGCCAATCAGTTTGGATATGCGCGTGTCTTCTATCACTGTGACATAGTAGCCGCCCGACTGCTTCATTTTGGTGAAGCGCTCTGTAAAGACAACCTTCTGTTATTTTTAGTTTCTTTACATTTTTAAAAGAGAATTCGTTTCCTAGTACTAAATTTGTGGCTGGCTGGATAGGCATAAAATAAATATCTACAATTCTGAATTCTTGCTGGGCGATTCAGTATCGAAAACTAAATACCTTTTGCCATTTTTACAATTTTGCTAAATCCCATAAAAATATTTTGGATTTGCCATACAATACGATCATCTGAGCAGTGCAAATTGTATGGTGGGACGAATTTTTCGTATTTCCATAGATGATAAATAAATACTGATAATCAATACCGAGTTGCCCTGCAAGAAATTAATACAGTGATTTTGCTACACCTGTATATATAGCACCGGACTCGACAAACTGCCTGCGGTCCCGATCGTTCGATCGATCGAAGAACCTCAGGTATAATTAGGGTAAAGACAAAAAAAATATACCTGTATCAAAGGAAGTCAAGAGATCGCTCGTGTGATAAGGTATTACGCACACCGTTTATTTACGATTTCTATCTCCAGACTTTATCGTGACATAGGTAATTTTAATTTTAGTACTGTGATAAAATCCATCTATCTATAAAACCGGCCAAGTGCGAGTGCGGTCCTATACAGCTAGGTCCTTAATAAATATAAAAATGCATTGATAAGACGCCTATTGCTAAAATATAAATAGGAAAAGGAAGAAACGAGGTTGCGTAAAGGTCAATATCAGACCGTAACGCCGCCGCCGCCGCCTCGCCAAGGTCGACCAGCTAAATGCCAACATATTCAACATTCCTTGAAAGTCTTGAAACTAGTTCTGTACTAAAGAAAGGACAGCCACTACAAATTTTGTTGTCGTTAATCATAAAAATGATTAGCTACGCTTTTTGTTCTAGGTAATTAATGAATGACTAACGTGCAAGGTTGAGTAAGCCAATTATGAAAATATGCAGGAACAATACTGTGCCTCCTGTGAAAAAGGATTCAATTCGAGCTGACCCCTATTTGAACTGAACCCTTTTTCACAGGAGGCACAGAATTATGTAGCTATGGTTGCAGTTTTGAAACTAACTAAGTGAGTTAGTTTTTTAGTTTTGTAACGTTAAAAACCTTTTTAATTGTACCTAAGGCATGTTGTTTGTATATTTGAAAATGTTACTTTTATAGTTGTTTGGAGTACAAAAATTAAGTACTAGTTAGTAAATTAATACTACATTAGTCTAAAATCAATATTATTAAAAGGTAAAAACGTAAAACAAAAAAACATCATGAAATAAAAATAAGTCGGAATTATTTGACTAAAATTACAAATTTTAAATACTAAAACATTACAATGAATATTGTAAATAAATTATGATTTAAAAGACAAAAAAATTACCATCGAACTGTTTCCTAGTAACATTGCCGACACTGGTAAGTTGGCCGAGTAGCTGCAGGAAACCCTTATCATAGTCAGACCTCTGCAGTGGCCGCACTACCATCCAATCCTCTCCAGGCTGCGCCGCACTGATCTTTGGGTTGAACGTAGCTGGGCTTTTGCTAAAATCCAACCGCTGCAGTAGTTCCGGTGAGTAGAGGAACTCAGATTGCTTTCCTTCCTGATGAATAAAATTATAATACAAAAAAACATACAATACAAATAAAGCACAAGTGACTTAAAACATTGAAATAAAAATAATATAAAACTATTAAATAAAGCTGTAGCAGTATGAGTTAAGTTTACCTAGGAAGAGAAGTGAACCTGGAACCTGTTGCGTAATTGACAGTAATGGTACCATGCCAACTATGCAGATACGCAATAATAAATAAATTAACACATGAATGGCTACGTTTTAGTACTGTAAGGATAAGAATTCCGATGTTCTTACATTTTATTGATGTAACTTTTAAAAATCTCAATTAAACCTACCCTTGTATATGTGAAAAATGCCAGCATTTTATTACAATTTCCACTCACATTGCTATATTTAAAAAAACTAAAAATTCAATACAGTCTTGAGACTAGACATATTTTAATCTAAGTGCACATTGGGCAATGTGCCTTGAAGAATATGAAATTTAAAACATGGTATTATCTAATCAGTAATACAGAGTGATTTATAAGGTGATAACTTATAATTATCAATACAACTACAATTAACAATTAATCCGGAAATATACTTATTTGGCTACTCTTCCTTTTATGACTGTTTTATGTACATAATATTAATTCTAAACCAATATACTTTATTGGTTTAGATTTAATATTGGAATCTGGAAATGTAACTTTCTGTGAGTTTTCTAATGTCCTTAGCCCGTCTTGCACAAATTGTTAACTCTAACTTGATGTCAATTTTGTATAAAACCATAAAAAATTCGCGAGTTAACCCCGGGTTAAATTTATGTAGTGTTAATGTGTTTTATATTTGTCACAATAAAACTAAACTAAAAACCAAAAGTAAATAACAGAAATTATACATTATAATATTAAAAATATATTACAAAATTTACTCTGGTTTCAGTCTCTTGTTAATTAGAGTAAAAATGGTGTACGAGAAACTCGGAAAGAGATTTAACCGATCCCGCTTATCGAAATCCTAGGTGTGTAGCATTTGCAGATCACAGAACGTTTTAGGTAGGTTTTTTTTTATTCCAATAGGTAATAAGAAAGTAAGTAAACTTATACTAGCAAATCGTCGATGCGATGAATGAAAGGTGTCAAAAGAGTTCCCGAACCCCCGGGGGTAACGGCTCACATTTTACGGGTTAAGGTAGTAGGTAGTTGGATAGTCATTCACCACTTCACATCACAGGGCTCCTGTGTCTTGTATAAAATAAGACAAGTAAATATTATAGCAAAAAAAATGCAAATGGAATAGACTTCTTTTAAGAGAGTTGTCATTTCTTACTCCCGGTAACCTAATGACTGCTTTAGAAGATTTTTGAAATGCAGAGGCTATAAATAGAAACAATTTAACTTATACAGACTTACCATATTGGAGTTAAATTTATCCATTCCCATTTTCGAAATGACTTCACTCCCGTGTATAAAATTGGAACTTTTAAAAGTGCAAACTGTACTAAGGTAAGTGTATGTACGAACCTTGGTACGACGAATTTATATTAAAGATTTACATTATCAGCGTACAATCAATTACTCGTAATATTACAGAATATCACACCGTTGAACGACGTGTGTAAATACGTGGCTAGCTATCGGAAAACCACTACACTTTTTAAATAAAAATCAAAAAGAGAAAGGCACCTACTCAACCAATGCTCGGCAAGACACTGTGTAGCCAACAAGGTTGACCTAATAAATACTAAAGAATTGTGTAAAATATGCCAAAAACATTTAAAATTACAAAACTATCTTAAAGTTTTTTTTTGTAAACTGATGTAATATTTGTACGATCAAATTCTGCATTTGAATGCGGTAGTAATGAAAAAACCAATAATGTTAGAAAGCTATGCTAACCCAATGTTATTTACACCAAATTTAGCATATAACATTCTAAGTTGGCAACATTGAAGGACCACTCGTGTTGCCTGTTGTATCGAGTAAAGATGGGGTAGGAAGTAGTATCGATACTTACTTAAATTTTTTATCTGACTTTTACAGCACATCAAAAACACCCCTTCCTATACAGTCAGTTCAATAGCGTCATCTCTCACATACAGATACACTCAACAGCATCTCTCACTCATTATGTTATCCCGCCACGGCGGTATCGTTTCTTTTAATTTTTACCTACTGTTTTTGCCTTTCCTATACTATAAAAGAAAGAAAGTCAATCGATCAATCAGGAGGCCAATTCTCAAAAGCGGGATATAATATCGAAACTTGATATATATCCCGTATTACATGTTATTGTCGACTCTAAATATCACGTAAAATATCGACTGCTAAGGACCACTCGTTGCATGTCGATCGCTAGCACTCGATAAATATCGAATGCGAGAATACCAAAAAGTCCAGCTTTTCGAAATCCTCCATTTTTTTTCCATATTTATTACTTTGATATTTATATCACTCCGTGAGAATTGGTGTCCAGCTGGATTTACGTCTGATATGGCTATATCCCTTTGCCTTTTCCATTTGTGGAAAAAAATATTTAAAAAAACAATCAAATCAACTATTTGGCTGTATGGGCACAGATCCTTTGGCCTTATCCATAATGAAAAAAACTGAACAAAAAAAATCAGCTGTTTGTTGTATACTCTAATCTGTGGTTTGTTGACTTTGTTGTTATATGACCGTTAAGGTTATGTGCGTGAATTCATTATTTTAATTAAAATCTAATGTGCCGAAGCAAGAGTGAAGAGTTATGAAAGCAATATTTTACTCGAAATGGCGTTATTTAAAACCCGGGCAATTACACTTTTTAGTCAAAAAATTCGCCATTACTCAGTTTTGAATAAAACTCCAAATAGTTGTTTGAAATTCAAGTATTTCACTCCTGCACCTAGTGTTTCACAGCGCTGGCTGTTTTGGGAGAAGGACAGAAAAGGCGGATATGACACACAAGAAAATGTTTCCAACCTACAACACTTAAAGCTTGGCATTAAAGATCTTAGGTATGAAATCAAACTATGGACCGAAGAGATGAAAGAACTAATTAAAACAGATCCCCTACTTATTGCTAGACCAGGTAAGCAATTGATTCAATTATAAACTTGGCTATTGAACTAACTAATTGATCTAAAATTAATGGTGAAAGTGTAGAGTCATGATTTCATCTTTAAAATACTACCTATCAAGTATTTACGGTACCAGTAGGGTTCAACAATTTGATGTCATGATTGTAAAATGTAGATCAGGCATGAAATTCGTATTTCTCTTAGCCCCACAATGCCTACCATTTGATTATCAGAGTGATTAATATAAATGGAGACCACTGATTATTGAGATATTCTAAACTCAGTTCTGTTCTGATTATGGTTCTGTTTAGGACGTGATAGAACCAAGAGTTTATCATTTTAACAAATATATTTACTGTGATTAAAATGCATAAAATCTACCTAAACTATAGTTTAAGACAAACATGCCGTCTAACCCCAGTGTGTAGCACTGCCCCAGGAAACTGGCTGCATTATGATATGTAATCAATCTTGTAATGCAAGACTTTAAGAGGCTGGTCTGCGCGGACGTGAAATCCGGCGACGAGAGGTAGCTACCGAAACAATGAGGTTGATTTCTCCTTGTGCGCATCGGTGCGAACAAGGGTGCACATTTATGCAGACTTCTGCATAGTGTATGCGTTTTGCAAGTGCGACTCTATCTAACAGTTCGTTCAGCCAATTCAATCATTATGTACTATTGATTTATACAACAAACGGATAAATAAATAAATAAAGGGAGTCTGGCCACTGGCTACACACCTACCCCTCCACCAACACAGGCACTTTCATTGACAAGGGTCTCGCCCTTCGCTTAGCGATCGCTCTCCGCCTCGGTGCCGAGGTCTGCGCGCCTCATAAGTGCCTATGTGGTGCAGATGTCGACCCCCTCGCTCACCACGGTCTGTCCTGCCAAAAGAGTGCCGGTCGCTTCTACCGCCACGCTGCCTAAAGCGACATTCTGCGCACCGTTTGGCGCATACTGGAGCTAAACGGTATCATGCGTGATGACGGCAAGAGACCGGACGGAGTGTCGTTAATACCCTGGAAAATGGGACGTGCCCTTGTGTTGGACGCTACTTGCGTAGACACTTTGGCTCCGTCTCTCCTCCAGAGTACGTGTAGGAAGGCCGGCTCTCAGCCGAACGAAGTAGATCAATCCCCAAAATAACCGCAAGGATTAATTTTGGTTTTACCGCTCTACTTCGACATTCCACTACGAGAATCGCCGTCCTGCTGATTGAATACAAAAAACGAAGAAAATCGATTTTATTCCCGATTCATTCGCATCACTATACTTTGAATCGAAAAAAAAATTGGTTGTGACAGATGTCATGTCAGGTTCTTGTATTCAAAAATATCCGTTGAAATCGTTGAGCCAAGAAAAATATTTTAGGATTTTGTTTTTTATTTCCTTGTGGAGTACAAAAATAGTCATATCGTGTTGTATTTAGGATTTCGAAGTATCTTAAAGTGAAGTGTTTTATATAGAACGTTACAGTTTACGAGGGCTAAACACATCAAACGACGAATGTTTTCAAATATCACCGTGGATTCTCCGTCCGTTCATAACGAGAAGAGTTTCAAGAACATTTACTATAGATTTCAAAACCTTCTCAGACGTGGAACAGACAGCATGCTCTCTGCTAGAAGTGCTAGTACTTCTGAGGACACTTTTGTCACTCCGGTATCTTCAGTCGGAGATCTAATGACGATGTCACCGAAACGATCTAACGAAGTTTCGGAATCGGACTTAACTAGCGACTTCCTCACGGGAATGGAATTTGACAGCACCTGCGACATCACTATGCAAGAGGTACCGATGTATGATGATAACACGTTCATTGACGCAACCAGCTTGGATTACCTCGTCAAGTGCGCGGGGACCAATAGCAATCACAACCACGTAGACAGGGGCAAAGAAAGCTTGTTTGTTAAGTTTGATCCACTATATGCCAGACCAGAACTAGGGTCTTACTCTGAATCAGTGTCTGACTCTGTAGATTGTGATGTTGGATATGAAACAGGTAGCACAGCATCTGTTTTCACTGATAACCATGCTGTATCTCCTAAACAAATTGTATCTGGTACAGCAATTTCATCAAAGGAGAAACCAACACAAGTTGTACCCCCTGTGGTTAATGATGGGCCAAAGAATAACCCAACCCAGACACGGTCAACGCCAGCATTGATACGCAGTGTATCTGCTATCTTAACACCTACTCAAGTTGCCACTGAACGTCTCATCAGTATTTCAGGAAGTACTCCCCCGATGGCAGCTCCACGCAGTCCTCGATACAACACAGATGTGCAAACTGATCGCCTCCACTCTTTGAGAATCATTCTACAAAAACAGGACCAAGAAATACTACAACTTACACAGGAGAACAGAGAACTGAGATCATCGTTACAAGACAATGACCACAAGTATTCTCGAATAATTCAAGATTTGGAAGCAAAGGTGAAGAAGTTGACGGATGAAAAAGATAATTTATTAGACAGGGAGAATAAATTACTTCAACAAATCAATGATAAAATTATGAGTAATAAACAGATGAGTATTGTAATGGAAGAGTATGAAAAAACTATTTCATCTCTAATTGGGGAACAACAGAGAGAGAAAATCCAATCACACCAGATTCAAGAGAAGTTAACGATTGAGAGAGACCAAGCCCTGGAGCATCTAACAAGCATGGAAGGCTCTTTCAATGATCTCTTGTCTAAGTATGAGAAATGTAAGTCTGTCATTTTAGAGTCAAAGGAAAGAGAAAAAATATTTGTGCAGAAAATTTCAGAATATGAGATTGGGCTGAAAAAATATGAGTTGCTATATAATGATCTAAAGAAAGTAACTAATGAAAATTTAAACAAAGCTAATGAAACTTTGGAAAATACGAAAAAGAACCACAATATGGAAATAATGAAACTAAATGCTACAATAAAAAAACACGAGATTAAAATTGCTTCCTTGGAAGAGTCCTTAATTCAAAAGACTAGGGACAATGAGGAGTTGACAAGAATATGTGATCAACTTATTAATGAGGTCCGCTGATTACTGCTGTACTGTAATTTTATAGTGTATGGAATTGGTGCTTCTTTTTATTGTACTTAATAAGACATTTTTTGGATTTCTTCTTCCAATGTTGTCTAAAAATATTTCTGTGATGAATCTCAACTTTTATATTTATTCTATTATGTCCTTGTTAGTATTGTTGTGTAGTATTTTATGTGGTAGTTGACATTTTGATGTTTACAATAATTTTCAATTGCTGACTATTTTGTATGATTAACTGACTTAGCTTATCTCTTCATTAGATTTATAGTTGTATGTAAATAAATTTCATACCATATACGTAGTTAAACTCGGCCATTTAAAACATAAATAATGTAAAGTTAAAAATATGTGAGTCATTCTGAAAATGCAAAAAAGATGTTCACGGCTTTTGTAACAATTTTGTTTTAGACTTTATAATTTTGAACTTTGTTTTGTTTGTTTTCGACTAATCTCTAGGATCTAGGAGAGTTATTCAAAACTTTCAGATCTAAAAAAATATCAACTGTTATTGATATGATAACTTAAAAGCATAAAATGAATATTAGTTTTATTTTGATGAAACTTACGAGCCACACATCAGATCTCATTGTTCTTCAAATTACATAAAATAAATGATGCCAGCTTTTTTTCATATGCTAAGATTGAAGACTGCATATATCAATGTTTTATACAAATACTTTAATGTAAATCGTGGTCGATTTAATATTTCAAAAATATTTTTTGAACTCGTCTATTCATTGCTACCTGCCTTCTAGGATTAATATTTTAACTATCATGTATGTTTTCTTGTAATGAGACTGCTTTTCAATTAAATATTATAAAAATGGTTCTACGATTTGTCATTTCCCACTATTAATTGGATTCAAAAGATCCAG
Source organism: Hofmannophila pseudospretella (assembly GCA_947369225.1). Classification (NCBI taxonomy): domain Eukaryota; kingdom Metazoa; phylum Arthropoda; class Insecta; order Lepidoptera; family Oecophoridae; genus Hofmannophila; species Hofmannophila pseudospretella. Next base: position 6,199,099 of record OX376330.1, on the reverse strand, counting down.
GCCCATAGACTAGGGGTTGGAATTGGAACCCCCCATTTTTTTCGGCATATACATTAAAAAACGTTACGTAATAAAAAGGCTTTGATGAAAATAAACACGAAAATGATCAATTCAACTTTGACTATATAAAACATTATTACTATCTGAAGAATTCACTGGTTCCTATCTAGAAGAAGCTCCCCCTCTTCCCATGCACAATGGTGGACTTCCATAGACTAGTGTTCATGGGTCGAATTTTGCCCCCCCACATTTTTTCTTATCTATGACGCTGATCATACCTGTGCCTGGGTATTGCCAGTTAGCCATACAGCCTATTTTCTCTAGGTGAAACGGACCTCATCTGGTGTTTCAACCAGCCCAGCGTCCTGGACAAGTTCGTCACCACCAGCGACAGTGATCACAACCAAGGCTACAGCACTTGCAGTCTCGAGATGAGCCGAGCGGGACGCGCTCGGTTCCACGGGTATTTAGACGTGAGGGTGCCGAAGGATGGACGGATAAAAAAGGCTGGGTACTGCGCTATGAGATCCAAAAGGGCCAGGGTATGGTTTCTATTTTATTTCTAACTTCAGTATTCGTATAGTCGCATTCTTCGTCTATGGGGGTTGTGATCATTATATGGAATTAACTACAAGATTTAGGGTGGCGTGTGTGTAAAAAAATTTCTGCATGTTTCCTCAATGTTTTCCTACGCCGCTAGAACAACAGGATTGGTTACCTGGATTATAACCCGAACCGCCCCGCATCGAAGACCGGAGGCTTCTTGACGCACCGATTTATTCAGATATAACACAAAAATGCTGAAATTACCATTCTTCTAAGTCGTATTCCTCTTTGCTGAGGGTCGTGATCATTCTAACTAAGGAATTAATAGAACGACTCTCTTGGCAAAATAATTGGGGTGGTTTGCCATTGCCTTCCCCATATCACACCCTGGCTTACTTCACCGTCAGAGCAGTCGGTAAATGTACCTAAGTCTTTCGAAAAAACCGAAAACCTACATTAGTACCTACATGGCATTACATGGTTTCGATCGCGGACCTCCCCCGTCCCGTCCGACGTCATAGCCATAGTCATAGAGGCCACCATGTTCTTAAATTACCATACAGAATAATTATTATTCCTCAGAAATCATTCAGGCGCGAAGCAACGTATAACTGGCATCTCTACAACACGCTGGTCTTGAAGGTGCGCGGCGACGGGAGGTCGTACCTCCTGAACATATCCTGCGAAGGGTACTACGATATCACATGGAACGACATCTACCATTACGTGCTGTATACTAGAGGCGGACCCTACTGGCAGATTGCTAAGGTGAGCTTTGTGGTAAAACGATTTTACTTTCTTATTTTAGTCCAGCTTACATTAGGATTAGGCAATTACTCGTTGAAGAGTCATCCATTATCACTGTTCCATCTCCACTGTCTGGAGCATAGGCCTCCCGTTGTGTGTATGAAAGCGAGTGATAAATACCTACTAGCAAGTTTACAGATATAAGCTTGATGATTTTTTAGGGAGGACTTCGCATATAAGGAATCTTATCTTATGATAGGGGGCCGAGAATATCCCTGCAGCACTTCGACCCTTGAGGATTTTTTGTGCCTACCTCATTTCACACACTGGTCATCTCAGTGTGCAGGTTTCCTCACGACGTTTTCCTTCACAGTTAGAGCAGTCGGTAAATATACGAAAGTCTTCGAAAAATACGAAAAACTCATTGGTACACGGCACTGCACGGTTTCGAACCCGGATCTCCCGCATGGGAGTTCGGTGCCCTAGCCATTGTGCCACTGACGCTCTAATCGCATATAATGAAAGGATGCGCCAGTAGCTTTAGATGCTTAAAGGTGGCAAATTTTTCGAAATGATTGGTAGGTACAGGAAAAGGGAAGATCTTCCAACTAGCCTGGATAACCTGGGGACCAATGCCGGTCCAGCAGTTGATGTTTGGAACTTGTATATATGCGAAGTCGTAGGAACACTCGTTACCGCGTTGTACAGCGACATCTGTTGGCGAGTTCAGTGAACACTACGTGCGTCGCCACAATTTATTAACTGTTCCAACAGTGAATAAACATGTCTTCAAATCAATTATCGGGGATCGAACCTGGATCTCTTGTATTTGGGGACCGCTGTGTTCTAGCTACATCGTCGTCGACACTCATTGATGATTATATATTTTACAATATTTTTTTGCTGTATTGGATAATTTCTTTCTGCTGCGTTGTGCACCTGTCTGTGGCTCATCAAATTATGTTCTCGACAACACGCAGCTGCACAGATTTAAATTAAGATAGGTATTTATAGAAAATTAAATGGTAACTCCGTTTCAGATCCCCTTCTCGAAATTTATTTTGGGATCAAAAGGACGGATACAGGATAAGCAGAACAGGATGCGATTTGACAGGGTGACGCATTTCGGCATCTCCTGCGGCGACAAGATCACGGGCACCTTTGGTCTGGAAATAGAGTATATTGGTAAGATAAAGTTATAAAGTATACGAAGTGAAAGAGTGGAAGGAGAAGCCGGGGTCGAGACTGACCTTTAAAGATGAGATTGACAGAGTGCTCTTAGATTTTAATATACAGAGCAGACGACCCCAACGGCGAGCATGCGCGAAACGACGAATGACTGTAGAGGATAGGAAGCAAGAGAAGCGTGCCAAGACAGTAATTCGTGGCACTCCGTTCTCTCTGCCTACCCCGCAAGGGACATAGCGTGATAATATGTATGGATAAAGTTACAACGATTGACATTAAATGGGAAAACTGGGAACAGTATGGAAAAGCTAAAAATGTACATACAGGATTATGTAAAATATTATTTTATAGTTCAGTATTCATATTTAGGATACAACTAACTAAAGGAAATACCTATACGCTGCTGCGTATACCTATATTTATATATTATGCTGCGATGCTTTACGACGCCTCAGGTAACTGCGCAGCGAGACGCGGGAGGCTACATCTGTGAGGCCCACCCGCACCCGCCCGCTTCCCTCCCCCCGCACGTCTGTCGCTACCTAAGGCGTCGTACAGCATCCGTTGTCAAGCTATAGCAAGTAAGACGAGTAAGAAGTAGACGACGGAAACGAGCCTGTTGAGCGACTGCTAAGAAGTAAGAAATAGGATTTCGGCTGTCCTTTGTGCAAAGGGTTTCAGGTTCTATTCCTGTTCACGAAGCTACATACATATATGCAGTTAGTGCAAAAATATACTATAAGTAATCGATATTCACGACTTCGGATCTAAGCATACCGCGGGGAGACTTGACAGAGGACGAGCATGCAGCGTGCTGGAGGTGGGGCCTGCCGGCCGCTCACCCTCTGTCGTGTCGCCCCGCGCCTCTCTAACGTCGCGGGCGATTCGCCTGTTAAGCAGTTTCACTACAGTTAATCTTAACAGTGACGTGACGATTTTCTAGCGTAGTCGATAGCCTCTAAACTTCTGTGAAGGGGTCACGGGATCGACTCCTATGATAGAACTAAACTAAATAGATCAAAATGTTTGAGTTGCTAACAAAAAAGGAAGTTTTTTAAAACCTAAGGTAATTAATTGTACCTATTTAAAGCAGCAATGCTTTTACAGCTGTGTTTCGGTTTGAAGGGCAAGAGAGCCGGCGTAATTACCGACACATGAGGCACTACATCTAACACTTTAAATGTAAACCAGTCATGTAAACTCCTTAAAAAACTGTAGATCCTCTGTGTTATTTGATGAAATTATTTTAGGCAGACCCAACCAGAAATGGAGATTAATTAGTTCTTTTTGTTCTAGGACTAGAATTTGATCCAACCCATGAAGAAGATTTCGCCTATGAAATGTACAAAACAGAAACAAATATCGTTGGAGTTTGATTATTTAAATAAATAGTAGGCATATTACAAGATTAGGTACCTATGTATTTCAAAATATAAACCTATTAGCATATTATACGTTATATTTTTATTTATTTCCCTTTACGTTACGTTACGTGCAATTTGAATTTGGGCCAGCCAAAAAAATAGAAGAGATTTTTGTTTTTCCCTAATAAGGATTTCCTTTTGAATTGGAGAGGGCGCTACTAGTCCGATGTCTGTGTCGTTAATCATCAAATCGTAATCAAACAAGGGTATCGATTTCTTCGAAAGTTGCTTGCCTTGCCTACCTGGTCTATCCGCGGAAGCAAAAAAGATATAAATCAAAGAAGTTTTTTTTATTGTAGTTAAGAGCGAACGGGACGTTTCTTTTAGCGATCATCATTAAAGCCAGCCACCTCAGAATCGAAGCCAATATAAAAGCTCTTTGAAATCACAGAGTTACCAATATAATGTTGCTTATGGATAATCTAAGTATTAGAGGGAACATGATTGACGGGAGTTTTGGCGGGAAAGTCGCTGGAGAAGGTTCTACGGTGTTTATTTTATTGCTCAAAAATTGTTTTCTGATGATTTTGATAGCTAAAATCGGTATAGTTTTGTCTAACAAACGTCAGTAACAGTGCTGACACTAGTTTACAATGATTTAGTTTCGGCTACATCGGGATCGAAACCACTGGCGTTTCGTTCAGCGATCATCGCTAAAGGCGGTAACCTAGAATCGGTGCCATTAGTTTGACAACTTTTTGGGTCGTCAGTTGGCAACATTGAGTCAAGGATTTAAAAAAAATATTGTCAAACGAAACGAACGAAATGGTCTGATGTCATCATCGCTTTATTTCCAAATTTCCTGCACAGTTGTGTTTATTTAATTACTGCTCCGGTGAAGACATATTACAGAGCTGTTCAAATTACTAAATTCGTGGTTTACAACCCTCACTTGAATGTGCTTTCCGTGTCCAGAACACTAAGGTAGGTTTTATAATACTATATTTGTACCAGTCGTAACCAACGTAATTATTCCTTTATGCTTGTACTGGCTGCACCATGCGTGGGTTGTTGACCATTTCTATACATACAATTCCATATCTGGGACAGCAAGCAACGTTAAATTATCAATGGTATCAATCACACATCCCTTTTGTTTGTATCTTGTAATAATTATTTAGAAATGGTAGCCGACTTAGGTACTTTCCAGTGAGCATCATATGCCTTATTCATTGATTCAGGTTGACTCATTAATTTATTTTCCAGGTGAGACCATGCATACAAGATTTTGCCAAAAACTATAGATTTTTGGACAAGTGAGAATTGCGTGCAGTACCATGTCAGGTACAGAACATAATATAGTGAGCTCAATGCAACAATTATCTGTGCAACCAAGTAACAGTGGTCCTACTGAGAAGCCCACTCAAGTTGTTACCCCTGCTGTGAAACCTTCCTCGGCTACGAAAATAACTCCCGTGAAGGCGAGTGTGGTGTCCCCTGCTATAGCCACTATCGACAGGCTCCTGAGCCTCGGAGCTGCCATCCCTCCACCACCACCTGTCATCACACGCACCTCAGATATGGACCCTCATACAGTGGAACAGCTTCGAGCCGTTAAAGAGTTGTTAACAGCTCAAGAAGAGGAGGCCCAAAACTTAAGAGATCTGAACCGAGAATTGAAAGAACGCTTGGAAGAATGTGAAATGAAAATAAAAAAGTTAACAGATCAAAATGAAGAATATGTAGAGAAAGAAAAGGTACTTTCACAGCGCGTAGCTGAAAAAGTAAAAAATAATAAACAGATGAGTGTGGTCATGGAGGAGTATGAGAGAACAATTTCTTCCCTCATCGGTGAACGAGAAGCTGAGGCCAAAAGATGGTCTGAAGAACGAGTTACACTAGTGCAGGAGAGAGATGAAGCAGCAGCACATCTGGGGTCCATGGAACATGCTTTCAATGATGTTCATACTAAATATGAGAGATGTAAAGTGATTATTCAAGGCTACAAAGGCAATGAAGAGACTCTTAAGAGAACAGTTGAAGAGAACAATGATGCAATACAGAAACTAGAGGCAAGGTATGAAACATTACGACAGCATGCAATGCAACAACTCAATAAAGCTAATGCTGAGATTGATTCTGTGAAAAAAGCGCATCAAGCTGAGATTCTAAAATTGAATGCTATGCTTAAAAAGAGTGAAGTTCATGCATCTTCTTTGCAAGAATCACTGGCCCAGAAAATCAAGGATAATGAGGAACTCACGGCCATTTGTGATGAGCTAATTAATAAAGTTGGTTAATAATAATTACACATCACTAATTGCCATTTACCTAACGCATTTCATATGTATGCAGTTAAAGCTATTGTTTCAAACGTAAGTGTAGTTAGTACACAGAGATCTACATTTAAATATGCTGTAATACTTAAATGAAAACAAGTACTATTTGTTACCATTTCTATAAAAAAAACAATTTTTACATTGTAATATGTAATGTATGTATGTAACTTTAAATAATTTGTGCAATCCGTTGTGTAAATTCTGGCATGGCCACTAAATGTAAAGCTAAATGAAACTGTTTGTTTAGCGACTGACATGCCAAAATAGACACCAGTGTCCATTTTTTATTTTTGTACAATTTTATTATTTTAGTTCTAAGTTTTTTAACCTTGTGACATTATTATACTTAAGAAAATAATTTTGTATTATGTAATTCAGTATTCATATTATTCCGCTATCTTTGAAATTCACAATTTATGGATTTATATAATATTGATATTTTCATAAAGTTAAGCTGTTTTGTTTAAAGTTACAGTGGTGAAAATGTTAACAATTATCCAAAGATTTTGATGTCAAAGTGGAGCTCTATGTTTATGGATAATCCTTGTTAATATTTGTGGAGGGATACACAAGCAAGTGTATCTTGTAGTTGTTTCCTAAACCTAGCTGCCATATTTGATTTTGAAATTTTATTTTGTTATGTATAAAGAAATTAAAGTTGTTAGTCCTTCGTATGTATGTGCTTGAAACATAGTTCTTAAGAGTAATTTTCTAGATATCCTAAGTGCTAGTTTCCATTGACATCGACAAGTATTCTAAGTTTACTGGAATTCATCAGGACTATATTTGTTTTTCTTCTAGTCTTGAAATTATATTGCGCCATGAAGCCAAGTAACATTGCTTGATTAGAACAGACAGTAGTCGCTATTATATAATTTAATGGCAATAGGAGATAAACCTGCAATGTTTTACCACGAGAGGCGCCACTAACACAGTGGTACGTAGCCAATCAACATATACGTTCATTTCCGCCAAATATTTTTTTTATTCTTCAGACTCGCGCCACCCTGTCTTAATAGATTTTTGGCCATATGATGCCATGATATCATCACAATTTTACTAATAGCTTTGAAAAATTAAATTCACCCAAATAATGAGAAATTTGTGATATTTTCAAGAATTGCGTTTCGTTTTGCTTTTCTTTTTACGGAGTGTGCTAGTGGCTCCTACGCAACGCTTTGCGTTTTATGTTCTATTAAAAAGATATTTTTGTGAACTACTTTCAACCACAGTACCTACTTAGTAACCTTGCAACAAATTGCTTTGGCTTTATTTTTAATAGCCAGTCTGCATAAATTAAGAATGTATTTTCAAATAGCCTCATATAACTGCATATGCTATAGAATTTCATCTCCAAGAGATAAACTAAACCAAAAATAAAATAGATAATGAGTATTACATTAATAATACGAAATTTAATTATAATTGATCATTCATAAGTTTATTAATTTATTAACATGTGAATAACTTCGAATCTGTGTGTATGTGCCTTCTGAATTACCTTCACCATCCATTCAGTCCAATCTGGAACTTCCTTGTCGAAATCCTAATAGATTTTTTTTAAATCAATTTACCATCCATTTTTCCCTCCCTATGTAATACCTATCTGGTATTTTGTTAAAATGTATAATATGGGTATTATACCTCTGTCTACCCTCTCGGGGATTATGGATGTAACAGTTATGCTTATTATGGGTGTTACCAAAATCATTAGCATAATTTTAAAAGTTATTCCACTCGAGTAATTTTTTTTGCGCCATTCATTCGAATATATCATTATTTTTGTGGAAAATTGTTCATAATCATGAATAGAACTCCTGATATATTTAGCTAATGATATCATGAACATCCTATATAAATAATAGATGGAATGATAAATTAATTAAACTAAAACAAATGTTAACATCCATAACTACGTTGGACATTCCACAATAAGATTATTTTTTAGATATTTTTTCGTGAAAAATCATAATTTAATTCCAACAAGATGCAATAGATTTTTCTTCGCAATACATATTTTCGCCTCTTTAGTTTTAAGTATATGTATACTTTTTGTAATTATCATTACATATTTTTTATATATAATAATAATAATAATTCTTATAAATTGCCTACAATTTATGTGAAAGAAATGAGTAAATAAATCAATTCCATATTTGTATAACATTGTAATTTTATTTAACTGAATAGTTCCTTCCCTTCTCTTCACAAACATAGAATTTTTAACCATAGGATTTTATATAAAAAGATACATACATTTTATATAAAAACATGTTATTTTAACAAACTGTTATTTATTTACAATTAAATACATTATATCTTCCGATACTTTTGGTACAAAACTAAAAATTTGCTTGGAAGACACTACTGGTTCAAATGCCCGGTTGACACTTGGTCAAGTACAGTGGCGAGTCAACTTGGCTTTCAAGCTGCCTTTCCAGTGGATCCAACTGTTTGACTGGCCAGGCACACGCCATTCTACTCGCCACTGTACTTGACTAAATGTAAACCGGCCAAAAGACATTCGGATGTGGTTCACGATTTCTTCAAAAACTTGTATGTGTCCTTACGAACTAAATAACTAACTGCCGATAGTATGGTTGTTGCTGCTGTGACTCCGCAAAGGACTTGAAGTGCCGGGTGGTCTACAAAGCCGAATACTGGAGAAGCGAGGGTAGTGCCGACCTGGAGAATTTAATTGCATAAAAAATCTGGCTTTCTCAAACCGGATTAGAACTATTATCAAATAAAGACCCATCCGCAATTCAATATAAACCAGACAAAACTTTGAAAAAATAATAATTGCTGTGACCGGGTTTCGAACCCGCGACTGGACTTCCTGTGGTAAAGGCGCAGTTACATATAGTCGTTGACCGATTCGGCAACTGACCTGCGGTGGACGATCTACGGTCACCCACCTCCGTTGTTTACACTTGGTCGTTGGTCGAAGTCGTCGAAAACCATTCACACGGTGACAACCTAGTGACACTTTGACGTTTGCCTAATGCGGTCGACGCCTGGTAATTCACATATAGCCGTTGGTTATTCAGTTATCTCAACAGCACCGGCTGTTGAGATAACTGAATAAAGTTAAGAGTTATTTACAACACTTACCAGTAGGAGCTGAACAGCAGTGTTCACTTTGCTAATAAATGTGGGTGCGAGTTGAGCGGTAGCGTGCGTCACATCGAAATATCGGCTAAGGGTTCTCTGAAAGAAAGAAAGGAAAGGAAATGTAAATGTATAAGAATGAATGTTTTTTTTGTTTTTGTGCGCTATGCGTTCCTATACCATTCATCCGATTGCGATGAAACTTTGGTAAAACGTGACACCCGGGAAGGTTTCTCACTCAAAAAAAAGTCCACGCGAGCGAAGCCGCCAGCCAACAGTCTATGTATATAAAAATGCATGTTTCTTTGTTTATCCTCTATGCGTTCCTATACCATTCAGATTGCGATGAAACTTGTGTAAGTTGTTGTGCGCACGCCCGGGAAGGTTTCTAGGTCCAAAAGTCCACGCGAGCGAAGCCGCCGGGCAACAGCTAGTAAATTATAAAAGAAAGCAATAATATTGGTTACTTGTTTTGTATCAAATTAACATATCATCAGACTATATGTAAGACTTTGTGGCCTACATTTTTTCAAATGCAGATTCTAGTTCCAATAATTTGACAACACTACTCAGTGTCGGTAATGGTACTAATTAACGGGGAAAAAATCTACATCCTAAATCTGTGATTATTGGTGTTAATAAAATCATCACTAAATGAAACAATGCGAATATGATAATATGATCTTTAATTAAATTACAACAATAACTATAAACAACTGCACAAGATAAAAATATTCACAACAATCTCTATTAGCTTGGCAGTTTTTTTAAGCGAACACATGAGATAGATCTGGTGATATAGATATACATATATAGATATACATAAACTCACACCTGTTTCCTGGTATAGATATAAATATTAGTAATATCTGTGATACTTACAGGTGGTGGTAAGCTCATGTATCTGATGACAAAGCCAGCAGCTACCAACGCTGCGTCACGTCCAACTATCAGTAGGGTGAGTGCGAGTGGAATCAAACTCTGCCATGTAAGTGCAACAAATAGAGTAGCTATGAGCACTTTATCTGCCATGGGATCAAGGAATGAACCCATTTTAGATGATTGGCTTTTCCATGTTCTTGCTATCCAACCATCTAGCTGTAAAGGATAATATCCTTCAATAAACATATAGTAAATATTTGTTCTCAGCATTCTTACAAAATATTTTGACCAAGATCATCAGCCTATTTATGTCCACAGTGTTGGGGCACAGGCCTCCCGTACAGTACGTACGTACAGGCCCGTACCGTACGTACGCCCGCACCGTATGTACGTACCGTACCCATACCCCCCTAGTTTGCACTAGGGGGGTACGGGCCATGATCACCAAGCGGGCCCAGTGCTGATTGGTGGATTTCACACGCCTTCGAAAACTTTTAATTTCCTCAGACATGCAGGTTTCCTCGCGATGTTTTCCTTCACCGTTAGAGCAGTCGGTAAAGTCTTCGAAAAAATCCGAAAAACTCATTGGTACATGGCATTGCATGGTTTCGAACCCGAATTCCCACATGGAGGTCCGTTGTTGTCCAAGATAAAATGAAGGAAATACAAAATCCTATTAAACCCTGACCAGGAGTATAAAAATCCTAGTACTTAATAATTCCATGCCCTCGCCATATTGCGCCATATAAATTATAATTAAATGGTACTAATTTTTTTTCATAGTGAACTCCCATAGCACAGATTATAAAACTACTAATGGTGGCCTTTTGACAGGGTTTTTATATTCTTGGTCACTACTACTTACTAAATCTGTAACACCTGCAAACACCAGCAACCCTAATGCCAAATTATAGTTGTCCTGCAATATGACATAGCCCAAGTATGGTGACATTGCAATTCTTGTCACACAAAGTATGTTGGGGACTGTGAAGACATTTTCTCTCTGTGAAAAATAACAGAAGAAATACAATTTATTTCCTGGAATACTTATTTTACTTTACAAAAATTCAAAATATTAGACAAAAAATAATCTTCTGTACTCATTATAAATGATTGCAATTAAAAAAAAAACTTTTTCAATATTAAATTTACCATTACAATGTGTATTCATCAATGATTATCAACACTACATGACTGACTGTGAAATATACCCAATATCTATTCTCATATACGGGTATTACCTACAAAAGTTATGAGAAGTTATAATTTGTACAAACTACTCTTTACTATTTATTGGATTTTCTTTCGATAAATAAGTAGTTTTCTTTGAGAAAAAAAACAGTCCTATGAAGGTGTGATATTTTCATATTAACTCCATAGATTACAAGACTCAAACTTATTAAATTCATAAAACTAACTCAAACTTATTAAACATATTGAAACAAATAAATAATAGGACCCATAACTTGTTTTATAAAATTGTATGGCATTACTAATTTTCTTGGTACCTAATAAAAAAACTACACCTTAAATTATTCTTTCTAGTAAAATAAGTCCATAATACAACTCGTAAATATGTAAAAAAATGGTAAAGCATGACTAATTTTATTAGTAGTAAAACCAAATAATAAACTAAAAACCTTGTGTCATGAGTCTTGACAATGAAATTTACATAAAATCTGAAGATCGTGTTAGATTCTAATAATCGAATCTCTAAATTCTATTCTACCAGAACACTTCTGGCCCCTAGAAGTCTAGGATTCCAATCGGGGGAAGGGGTTATAGTTTATAGTTTTTTAATTGAAATTAATACCTCGACAACTTCTTCAAGTCTTTCCTTGACCTTTGCTTTAGTTTCTAGGATATCTTTAATTAAATGCTCCTTTCTTACTCGTAACTTTTGTCCAGTTATTTCCTTCTGATGTTTTATGTCTCTAACAATTTCCTCACCTCTTTGTCTTATTCTATGCTCTGTTTCTTTAAGTTGTTCCTTCCTCTGTTCGAAAGCATTTTTTAAACTTTCAGCTTTCTTTTCAAAGTCTATGAAATGTTTCTTGTTATCAGATAAATACATACATGATGTAAGTTTCAACGGATACTTCAACTGGCGCTTGTTGATGAGAACAGTCGTGTAATGGCACAACATGCCATTTTTGCGGTCATGTTGTGCATTCGGACGACCACAATATATCGTAGATATTTGTTTCAAAAAACTACATCGAGTAATAATTCTCATTGTAAAATATTGTATTTGTGGTTGTAATTACCAAATTGAAAAAATTGCTAACAATTTCGATTTAAATTACAGCAGCCTCACTTACAACAACATTCCGAAATATCCAACTCAAAATCTGTTTAAAACTAAAAATAGACTCTTCATTTTTTGTACCTACACAAACAATATAACCTAATTTATTTATTTTGTCTATTTTTTTAAAAAAATATTGAGGGCATTGGATAGATCATCAGCCCAAACCAAATGTTTTTTTTTCCGTTTACTGGCTTATACGCTGAGCAACGCCTACGAGGCAAAATAAAATGTAAACCTTAAATGACACCGTCTTCTTCTTTTGTCATTTTCTTTCTGACAAAGAAAGAGACACACTGAAAAACTAAAAACTGTTTTAAATCGCTTAATGTTTAGGCTGATGGCCTGTGTTGCCAATGCCTTGTTAAATTTAAAAAAAATATAGTTTGCGTTTGTGAAATGTGAGTTTGTGATTGTGATGGATTATCTACCTAGGTACCTTGTTGTAAAATCTAAAGTTTAATTCTAAATGTACAAGTCATACAGTTCATAATGTTAGAAATTTTATTCTAACTGAGATTTCTTAGAAATATACATAAGCAGGTATGTATTACATTTTTATTCTTGAAATTGCTGAAAGATTTTCTCTTTGTTTTTGTTTGTAGAAAAAAATAACTAACCCTCCGCAACGACCTCTGTTACTATTTTTAAAATAGGTACTGCATTAATGTAACTTTCTAATCATATCTCTGAGTCGTAAATAACGCACAAAGTCTATTGTTTGAAAAGGCAATATTTCAGTTTATATTCCTAAATTACTCACCCCCGACAGATCCAGGAGGGCTATAGACCAAAATCTGTAAGATCCCTTAGGGCGCGAGGTTCGACTCGCCCTTGACCCATTTTTTAGACCTATGTTCAGAGAAGCATCCCAAGACAGCCATGGAGCTACATTCTCTCTGCCTACCCTACTACAAGGGACATAGCGTAAAGTTATGTATGTATGTTCAGTTTTCCTTACCTACCTAACCAAATGCCCCAAATTCCGCTTCCCAATAATCTTTTTGTTTTGTTTAATTCTTCTACCTAGTTTGTAAATATATCCTCTCCATCTAAGTCCTCAAGGTTAGCAGTGCATCTAAAACCCTCTAACAATAATACAGAGAGGTGAAATGTCTATGCATCCAGGTAAGAATTTCAAAACTTACCTTACTGCAAACAAGTAAAGCTGAAGTTGTCTTATTGAAACCCTTATCTTGTTAGGAACAGGGAACCGTGATTGCAACAGTCAACAACATGACCTGGGGTGAATAAATAATGTCTGACATAGTTAGCTTATCAGTGTTTGTTTTGTTTATATTACAGAGTAGGTGTGTGAATCAATCGGGTAGACTTTTAGGATCAACAGTCTTAACAAAGAAATGCTAATAGCTGCAAGAGTTTTGTATTTCCATAAATAAATAGTATTAAAAAATTACACATGTAATAAAATACTTACAGGAAAAGAACATACAAGACACAAAACTAAAACAAAGAAACCAACTAACTAAAAAGTAGGAAAGTCAAACTGTTGTTCTGAAATCATAGGTAATTTTTTGTGCTCAATTAATTAACATATATTATTTTTATTATAGGTAATAGTCACAATGAAAGAAGAAGAACTGAAATACACTTTACATCTTCTTGATGACCTTACTGAGGAAATATTTGAGGTATGTGTGTTTTTTGTTGTATCCATAATAAATAGTAATTTATTATTACAACACATTTACCCAGTGCTATCAGAAATGTTATGTACTTGTTTTGTTATTAGGAAATCCTGCAATTTTATTATGACACAGAAGAATCAAAACTCTGCAAAGACTTATCTGATGAAACATTGGATTTCTTTAAACAAAACTTAATAACCAATCCTGTTACGACTACAACAGTTCTTAATTTTATTCAAGACCATCTTTCCAACAATAAAGTTACATTGAACAAAATACAAATCATTTATTTAGAGATTTTAAAAACTGAATTGTTGGAGAACACATGCCCCTACAGATTGACGACACTATTATCACTAGTGAGATGGGAAGATAACTTCATACCTCAATTCATTCAGCAAATCCTAAAGCATGTTTCGGATGATACTCTTAGACATTATAGAAAACAAATTTTGATAAGTCTTGTGCCTCACAGAAAGCCAGAACTTCTGAGTATAGCATCAGATCTTATGCAGAAAAATGAACCACAGAAGGAGTTCAAATTGACGCCAGAGTACATGCTGGAACTATGTTACCAAGATAAGATCCATTGGCTGTTGAAAGCAGCCCAGGTGTACAAACATCAATTGCATGATATGAAGAATGTCACATTTAAAATCAACAATTTCACAAAACAAATACTCATCATGGTACTCATTAATTTGACTAATAGTCCTGAAACACATGACTTGCCTTCGTTGGTACACCAGCTAACAAATATATTTTCCATTCTTGACAACTATGCAACTGCAGATGAGCAGTTACACTTCTATATTACTGAAGTAAAACGGGAGCTGACTTTGATAAAGTTTTGTTTGGAAAACAATTGTAAGCTTATGACAACTTCCATATTTACCCAAGTGTTAGCACAGAGTGCATTAGCTGTGATATCTCAAGTGTGTAGGCTTTGTAGAGTAGATAGGTATAAAGTTTCGAGACTTTTAAATACAAATAACGATTTTATTACTGAACTAATGACATTGGGTAGTAGAGTCAATCCTAAAATACAGGAGGAATGTGGTGTGAATTGGGATATCATGACCTACAACAGTTACTGCGCTATAACAAAGATAATAGACACCATATTGAATGCATCAGAGGGCTCAGAAAATGCTCAAGAAACAACATCTTCATTGGAAGAAATCAGAAGACTTGTTTTATCAATTCAACCTGTGCAATGTTGTATTGAAGTGATAGAGAATATTTTCTCCTGTCTGTTTTTAAGATATGAATATTTCTCTTGTCATGAACATAGCCAAGAATTCCCTTGTGGTACCCATTCAGAGTGCTCCTACTTTTATTCGAAGAAGCAGAACAGAAGTCCAAAGACCATCAAGAGTTCGAATTCAGGCTTTATGTGCAACTCACTAACAACACAGATTGTGTTGAACACTTTAAAGCTGTGTCTGGAGAATTTGGAGGAAAATGTGAAGACTGATCAATTTGATCAAAGTACCATTGTTAGGCTTAAAAGGATGGTAAAGGTTGTCAACCATTCAATATGGAAGCTACAACTGGTGTCAAGCCTCTCACCTGATTCACGTCCTTTGCAAATGAAATTCTGCTTGGATTACGTCGATGTAGACGCAAGCAGTGACGACGAAGAGCGCGAGATAGATTTGAAAGTTTTGAGGAAGAAGTCAAAAGTAAAGAAGAGACATACCAGTTCCAAACCTGATGTTGATCATGTCATGTTTGCATCTACGATATCTGCCACTGATGATGGTGAGTTTTCCTATTCTTCCTGTTGAAATATTTAGCACATCAGTGTTATAACATTTAGTTTTCAAATTTCAGTGTCTACACAAGGAAGTAGTATCGATTTCATTTCAATCATGCTGGCTAAACCAAACTGCTTGGTGGCACTAGCCCTTTACCACAACGACTTCTCCAAGGCAAATCAGATCCTAGATGTAAGTAATCTACTAATCTGTAACTGTTTTTATATTGTTTTTATCAAATGCTCAAATTCCTCATAACACTCAATCTCATTCTCAGTAGGGTCGTATTGCACTATCTTGTTTTTAGTTTTGTGTTTTCCTGGCGGATTCAACATCAAGTATTTCTTAGCTTCATCTATCGTTTTCCGAGGTTTGAAAATTTTACAGAATAGACAGCAGCAGCACCAACCTGAAAATATCAATGAAATAAAACTCTTGAATCCGTAAGTTTTTCACAATAAAAAAACTTTCGCAAACTTTTAGCATTACTGTTTTCTTTTACTTAAGCGTATTTTTTTAAACTTGTATTTACATCAAAATAGGTACTCAACAAATCATATTACTTTACTAGCTGTTGCCCGCAACTACGTTCGCGTTCTATACCAACTTTACCCTCACATTTGACCCATTTTTAAATAGAATTTTGAAAACATCTATAGCCAAATGTCAATCTAGACTTATAAATATATAATAAAATAATATTATATTATTAATATTTTATAAAATTTAATGAGTGGAATCTTGGATTGGCATACTAATATTTAAAGAACATTTACTATGTAATTTTTTTTAACGCTGTATAATTTCCTGCAAAACAGATAAAATAAAATATCCGTGAAAACTGCATCTAAATCCGTTCAGTCGCTTTTACGTGATGTGCGTTTAAACAGACAAACAAAAATTTCCCTTTTACGAGTTTATTATAAAATGTATAGATTAAAAGTTCTATTATCTTTTTAACGTTTCTAACATAATTGTACCTCTTGTGCACCACAAGGGTACTGCTACAGCAAGATACACAAAGAGCCAAGTCTTGGTAATCTTCCAAATGCGAGAAGCAAGAACTTTAGGGGAGTGCTTTTCCGATTTGTAATTGTTCATCAAACAGTTGACAGCCTTCAAGCCTATCCCACGCTTTGTGCAGTTACCACTAGGTTTAATATCAAATGAAACCATTTTTTTCAATGAGTGTAGTAGACCTGTTTCTGATAAATCTGGAACAATTACAACAAATGTTTTTATTTCGTTCATCTATTTATACCATTTTTAGATAGGAATTGTGTTTCAACATAATATATATGAAGCGTCGGTGGTCTAGTGGCTAGGACGCCGGACTCCCGTGCGGGAGGTCCGGGTTCGAAACCATGCAGTACCATGTACCAATGAGTTTTTCGGATTTTTTCGAAGACTTACGTACATTTACCGACTGCTCTAACGGTGAAGGAAAACATCGTGAGGAAACCTGAATGTCTGAGGAAATGAAAAGTTTCCGAAGGCGTGTGAAATCCACCAATCAGCACTGGGCCCGCTCGGTGGATCATGGCCCGTACCCCCTTGTTCAAGGGGAGGCCTGTGCCCCAACAGTGGGGCATTAATAGGCTGATGATGATGATGATAATATATATACCTGGTGTTTTAGCATGATAAGTATTATTAGATTTAGCTTCATCGATAGATTCGACGTAATATTCATGTACTAAATAATCGTAGTTGCATTGTTTGTCGTTCACTCGATGAATATCTCGTTTTGTATGTACATATTTCGTTTGCTGAAATCAAATCAAATTATCACTAGTCTTTTTGGCTTCGTTAAGCTGATAAATATAGTTACCGGTTATTTATTTCCTCAAAACCCAATGCATCTGTTTTGTTATACTATACAGTCATTGACCTGACCTGTGTATTCCAAGCTGAGTACACAATGTGATAAAAATGTCTGACAATATCAACGATATATATTTACTCTATTATATATAATTACTCCAATGCTAGAAGCTGAATTACCGCCTGTTTTAAAATAATTAAAATAACCTGATGACTGAACAAGTTTTACTGAAAAAATTGTTTTAGCTTCCCACACAAATCGAACGACTATAATCTATGCATATTGTATGAATTCGAACATTTGCGAATTTCCAAAAATTCCTTGATAAAAGTTTACAGTTATTTTTTATTTTATTGGACAATCAACAGAGTATATTATAGATTTAACAAAGTGAATTAATGATAATAAGGCAAAAAACAGACTGCCTCGTTGTTACTAAAGTAGCGAGTAGACCAAAATAATGAAAACTTTTTTAAAAGAAAACAGATATATATGTACAAGCAATAGTGGGCTCTGAAAAAAATAATATTGTGAATTATCTATTGATATTTACTGAGTCTCCCTGTAAGTGGTCAAAACTGGGGTTTTCCTTGAACATATTCCCGTAAGTAACTGATATGTAGTTTATAAGAGACTATCTTATAAACTCATCGTCATGTATACCATAATCTAAATAATTACCTCATTTACTTACCAGTGGCATGTGACTTATAATGTTCTGTGTATTGTTAACCGATACATCGGGATTATAAACTGGCAACGGCGGTAGTTCTAATCCCCGGAACAAATCTCTTAAAGGAGTTTTTAAACTTTTATCATACTCATTACCGGCTAGTCTGTAAAATATATATAGACCACAATGTGGTTTATTCTTCACCACAAAGATGAACTCAAGTTCAACATTGTTGTGATTTATTTTCACTAAATTAAAAAAATCACTTTTTAGTAATTTCGTTTACAAATTCTAACGTTTTATAGAATTGTAATTTGGGAGCACTAGAAGCAAAGAAATAGGTTAAAATATCTGTTTCAACCATAAACATTGTTTTAGATCCTACGTTTATGATTTCAAGTCTTAACTTACTATACATTTAAATCTAAGATAATTTGATTTACTTGTTGACTTCGTAAAATTGATTCTCCTTATCTTCTCTAAATTTTCCTACTTGTTCTTTATCTATCAGCTCAAATTCAGCATCATCAATAGATTCATCAATCTTGTAATGTGCACTGTTCTTCAATACGATGTTATACGAGTCTTGAAGAATAAAGCTGTTTATTTGTATTGTATTAAGCATCCATATCACTAAGAAAAGTAACATCTATACCTACACTGAACTTATAAAATAAATGTTGTTTACAAAGTTCACGACGTTTTGTCCACATGATGTCACTAATATGTCAATACAAGTAGGTACGTGTCCAAAATTTTTCCTCTATAACGTCAGTGCTCTGTGCTCTATAAGGAATTTCTATATAGTACCTATGCCAAGTGTCCAAAGGAAACCTTCTCATGAGAGTATCTATAGATCTTTTTATTACTAGTTAGTTTTCCTGTAAAACATTATTCTTATTTCGTTTATCTATGCATTTACAAACGACTGACTATAGGTACAATCGTTGGATAGAGACGCGTGTAAGGCCCCTGCCCAGCAGTGGGACAGCAGCAGTATTAAGAAACAATAAGAAACTTTAATGAACTTTTATCTTTATCGTAAATAATTATTTACAGATGTTCGATTTAGCCGATTCTGAAATTGCGACTGAAGTAACATTCACAGAACAACTGCGAAACTTAGTGGCGAAAATAAAAAATATTATTTACTACCGCGATGACACACGGTACCCCACCAAAGAGCTATCGGCCTTGTCCGTTGTGTCGACGGAAGTCATGGGGCTCGTGGATGGGTTCCTAGCTTCGAACAGAGCTCCGAATTCATTCGATATAATCGAACTAGCCAACCGACATCCCCATCTGCAATTGTACAGTCATCAAAATGCTCCTTTCATAAACGCCGTAGATATTTTATTAAGTAGCGGCCTCAACACAGAAATAACTTACGGCCTTATTAATGTTGTCGAAAGAAAACTGGCGAAAGTCAGGAGCTGTACAGACGTGGCCGCTGTCAAGAAGACGAACTATATCCGTTTCGTGGAAGACATCGCAAGCGTTACATTCGAAATTTTCGGCAGCACGGAGAAATCGTTCCACTTTGTCGACAATATTTGCGGCATTATCACCGACTGTCGAATACCGATCAAGCACAAAGAGTTCATTAAGCTCAACCAGCTCTCTAAAGAATTGAGACAATCCTGTGAGGACTTAATCGACGTAGTTAATGCAAGTGAGTCGACAGAGTTGGATCAAAATTTGTTGCAAAAATATCACCAAGTTTACATGAATGTCGTCGCCGCGTCTGATAAGGACATCTGCAATATCAGTGAGGTCACTCACAACGTTAATAAGAAGACGAGAATCCATTATTTGAGAATGTGCTACATGTATTGCAAAACTGTGTCCCAGTTGGAACAAGAGGATCGCTCGAGCTCGACTGAATCCGTCACTGAACCGCCTTATTTCTCGGTGCTGGAGAAGCCTCTTCACGACATATTCGGCAACATGATCAACAGCAAGGACATGCCCGTGACGTATTTAGAACCGATATGCAAGAAATTGAACGTGAATTTAATACCGAAACTAATACTGAACTTTTGCCCGTCGATCACGTTAGTTCAATTGCCGAAGGAAGCCAGTAAAGAGAACTTCAATAATCTGCTGCAGGCTGTGTACGAATTCACGAATCCAGAGGAGAATTTGTTTATTGAACCGGAAGCTAATTTCGCGCCGTTACCCCAGTCGCCAGATCCACAGTGCCTCACGTACATTGTATTACACAATTGGGTTTTGGCGCATATAATCAAGAAAATACATACTTCGCCGAACGAAAATAGCTTGCAACAGAGTATGGATGCGAGAACTAAATGTTTGAATAACTTTATGGAGTTAGAACGGTTTAACTACACCAAAGTTTTGTTTGGCGGGAATAAGTATTTGGCGTCCCTTCACACGACGATTGACTTGGACAAGTTGTTTGTGTACATGCCGCAACTAATAGAGTCTGGTAAAATAATGAAATGTTTGAACATCATGGACTCGTTGTGCGAACGTCAGCTGATGTGTAGCGCCAATTTGATGAACCTGAGAGATTTGGTGCTGTTCAAGCTCGCGACAAATCCAAAAGTTGCGAACAATTGGAAATACTGTCAGTATCTGAAGTGCCCAGAATTGAAGGTGGACTTGATTCTGAATAACTTGGGCAGCTGGCCCGCAGAAGGCGCTTTGGAAGTGTTGGACTACTTGCGGTTCTTATTTGACAGGGAAGCACTGGACGACGAATTGTATGAGAATTGCTCAGATTGGATGGTCAAAATACCCCTTTATGATCAGGTATTCATTATTATCAACGGATTTTTAACGTTAATTCCTTTTCGTTTTATATGTTTTATTTACATTAATTGTCTCAGATTTCAGCAATAATGGGCTCAAACCATTGGCATAGCATTTACGAAAAGTCTGTCGAAAACCCTGAGACAGTTATCGAAGTTCTCATGGACAGTCAACAGGTAAAACTTACGATAATGGATAAAATCTTTTCAATGTTATAAAATTAAAGTTTCATTGAGACTGGTACTTATATTTTTTTTATTATTTCAGTTTAAACTGTGTCTAGAATGGGCGGACGTCCACGAGGTTTCCGAAAACATGAAGAATTTGATTGTAATGAAACTCTTACGCCAGATGTTCGAATACACTAGTCAGGCCACTCCAGAGTTCGTTCGAGAACTCCTAATGAGACTGCCTAATATCCAGGCCATGGATCTTATACAAGAAGAGATGTCAAAAGTGAAAAACGTAGAAATACTACAAGTCTGCGTCGATTTCATATCAGAAAACTCTTGCGAGTGGAAATCATTCGAGAACATCAAAATAGGGCTACAAATAATGGTCGAAATCGATATGAATTTGCGAAATATGTTTTGGGAGTTGGTAGATCGGCCTCTCTTGATGATCGAGCAGTTTTTAATGAATGGCAAATTAGAACTGTTATCAAAAATCCTAACCAAAATATCGCCGAGTTTGAAGAAGGACCCTAGCGGCGACAATCTTTACTATAACATCAAGTCGATCGAGTCGCTGGTGATTTCTCGGAACGCGGTGGATGCGCTTTTGAGGTTTTACGCTGAGAAGGCATTGGATATGAAGAATCCGAGTAACAGATGTTTTTCGCCGCCGAAGCAGTCTGATGACTCACTGATGCAGTCCATAGACTCGATAAATTTAGATGCGGCGTCGAAGCCGTTCGTGATGCCGGAGGAGGTGCCGACGAAGGCGCAGTGGGTGGAGGACTACTCCACGGACCGCTGTATGCTGTGCCACACGTCTATATTCTCTATGATCATGCGCAAGCACCACTGCCGACGGTGTGGGAGGCTCGTTTGCCACGCGTGCTCAAGATACAGGATGCAGGTATGTACGCATATAAGCATAACTGTCACGTCCATAATCCCCGAGGGGGTAGACAGAAGAATCACCTTCATCATAGGTAATTCCACTTCGCCGTAAAGTTTGGTGGGCAAAGTGTCTACAAGGTGTAGAATAGTATCCACAAAAAATCCCTTAAGTCGCCTCGTACGACACCCAAGGGAAGAGTTGGGGTGGTGCTATTCTTTATGGCAGGCACGACAAGGCACTTTATAAAAATGGCTAACACATTCTAGTATTCGAGTGAGCGTGACAGTTTAATTTAACATTAGATTTGGAGGCCACCCCGGAATCACCGCCGCTCTCCACATTTTAATAAACGTTTTTAAACAAACTCCAGGTACCAACATACCCAAGCGGCGTCAAATTCCGCGTATGCGACGACTGTTACACCCAGACTATGAATAAGAAGTCCGGCACTGAGCAAGACAATATTTTGCTAAGCAGCAACTCTGACTCGGCCGGCAGTGGAGCCACGTGTATGGACTGGAGTCTTTCGATCAACGCCAAGAAGAATGAGGCCGTCCGGACGGAGTTTGGTTTCGAATTCACGCCTAACGTCACGCTGTGCTTAACGATTATGAAGATGCATTCCATCAATTTGGATTATCCGAGGTAATAGACTGTTTCAGTTTCGATATTATGGTTGTATTCAAACTATCAACATTGTTAATTTTTTTATATTTATTTCAAAAGATGTGCTGCCTATTGTTTCTTGCGTCTCTTCTTCTTCAGCAATAGCACTTGCTATTGCTGAAATCAATCTGACTTGATTCAGAGAATAAGTATTTATTTTTATTTTTGGCAGAAATATTTCAACATTTTTTATTGGTTGGCGTTGCATGTTTTCGCCTTGTTATATAGAAGTCTTTTTTATTTACGCTGATATAAAAAGAAGACTGGGCAATGTTTATGAGAAAAACTTTAGATTTCCTAATGGACACTATTTTTTCTTTTTCGCTGGTTTATAACTATGCTTATTACAGTCGTGGCTAAGTCTGAATCTAGCATAACAATTTGGCTATTTTATTAGAACGACTGCGGTTTTATAAAACATTTTTTTCGAACGATTTTATATATTATAGGCTAGTTTTTAAGCCAACATTTTTTCGATTCCATTCACCGTTTGCTTGCAATTGCAGGTACTGACATTTTATCTGGTTGCAGGTTTCTACTCGACCGCAGCGACGAAGTGGCACGCGAGTTGTCCGGTGGAGGTGATGCGAGGTTGTTGGTGCGCGCGCGCCGCTCTCTGCTTCTTGCGGCCGCTGAACTTTACTCGCGGACGCCGCAGGAGAAGTGAGTTAACATCTTAAGAGCCCACGAAACGATAAAGAGAGACGACGCAATATAAAAAAGCGAGAGGCGCTTACAACCTTCTCGCTTTTTTGTATTGCGCCATCTTCTCCAATTGTCTCCTGTAGCCATTATGATTGATTATGCTCGTCTGGATCTTTGGAAATACAATAAACAAAAATAAATTTAGCCTAAACTAACTTTTATTCAACCCGTCGAGCGTGGTAATTTGCAATAATATTATACAATAGATTAGTGTTCGAATGGTCGTACACAAGCTCGAAGGCTGTATTTAACCATGATGAAAATAGTAAGGGTTGATTAATTTGAAGCCGGCAGAATGAGCCGCGATAGCTCAGTTGGTTAGAGCATTGCCACGGAACGGCAAAGTCGCAGGCTCACATCATTATCGCGGATTTTTTTAAACCCATTTTTCAAATTTTTGTCATAGATTGAGATGTCCCTGAAATTCAACGAAATCATCTAATTTATTCCTAGTTTTACTATTGGTACATTGTGAAAGGTGTCGTAGCCCCAAGATTAGATGTAGCTAGATAAATATGTAGTGAGTCGAGCGTTGAATATCTCTTCGTCGCAGTTTGTATAAGTGCCCAGGCCTCATTATTAAGAGAGGTTAGAGAGAAATTATGTTAATTATGATATGTATAATTAATTATGTGTTTTTGCAGTGGCGCGGGCGCATTACGCGTGGCGGAGACGGGCGCGGCGCACGCGATGCGCTGCCTCGCACACGTCGACGCGATGGCCACGCTGGTGAAGCACCAGGCGCACCACCTCGTGCCGCGCCAGGGCGCGCACCCCAGTGAGTGTTGACATTGGGTCACGTGGCAAAAAAAGAGACACAGCATGACTACAGAATTAAATATTTTCGAATTCGAACAGTGGAAGCACACAAGGCCCTACGCACACCTTCGGAGTGGAGTGGAGGCGCGGCGCGGATTCCGCTCTTACGGTAGCACGGCCGCGCCTTGTGACGCCGCTTCGCCACGCCGTTTCGCTTGCTATTGTCATTCCAATTTAAACCGTATTTCAATGTAGTTAACTAAATTGTTCAATTATTATCGAAGCAAGACCGCCGTCACTCCAGCGATGTGCGTTACGCCTTAGGGTATGTTCCAAAACCACTTTCGCTTTTGTCAGGGAGGGGACTCAACACTCATTGTGAAGGTTTAATTGGTTGTTGTTATAAAGATCATACACATGACCTTATCGAAATTATAAAAACTTTTACCTAAATAACTAAAAGACCCTAAAAGGATCTGATAAAGCAAGAGGAGGTCTGTGCCCCAACGGTGGCGATGAGACAGAGAGAGAGAGATATATAGAGAGAGATATAGATATATATAGAGAGAGAAGAGAATGCTTTCTAACAAATTAACAACTCTCACTTTTATTTCACAGGCCAGATCGTGCGCTCACTTCTAGAAGCTGAAAAATGGGAGCTAGCTTTGGAAATAGCCACAAAATCTGGGATTCCCAGGAACAGCGTTTTAGCAGCTTGGGGCAAGGCGTGCCTTAAGGCAGGGTGTTTCAAGCAGGCACGGGAGAAATTCGCGTATTGCTTCAAAAGCTCTAATGTTAGTGTGGACGTGCCCGAGGAATGTGAATATGGGAGGGAGGCGAGGGAGAACGAACCTCTTCTCAACAGGAGATTGCAAGGTGGGTTATGATCATTTTTTCGGTAGAGTTTTGCGACAAAACCATTAAACAAACAAAATTTTACAATTTTATTATGTTGTTATGTATAAAAGTAACATTATGTACAAAATTATATACATCATAGAATTCCAAAAGTCGCTGTCCACTATCATTCCACAAATTGCTACACATTAATAGGACATAAAACGCAAGGCGTTGCGTAGATGGAGCCACTAGTAAAAAGAAAAGCAAAACGAAACGTCATTCTTGAAGACATAACAAATTTCTCGTTATTTGGGTTATTTTAATTTAATTTTTCAAAGCTATTGTAAAATTGTGATGATATCATGGCATCATATGGCCATTTCAAAATAGCAAACCTAAAAAATCTGTTAAGACAGCGTGGCGCGAGTCTGAAGGGTAAAAAAAAGATTTGGTGGAAAGGAACATATCTACATGTTGATTGGCTACGTACCATTGTGATAGTGGCGCGCTTTCTCGCGCAGCTTTAGTGGAAAGGCACTCTTATGTATGTTTCTATTTAATTTCAAGGTTTGCGATACTCGGAGCGGTCGAGCTCGATGTCGAGCATGCAATCTGAAGGGCGACCTCGCGCCAACCCGCCGCTCCTTACTGAGATTGTGGGCATCCTCGAAGATATGAACTATCCAGTCAACCAACAACTGCTGAGCAAAGCTGAGACTATGAAGGTAAAAACAGCTTCCTTTAGACTTTTACCAAAGCTGGAAGACATTTGTCTTTGTCAAGTAAAATAGTTTTTTTATTTAGCATTTTTTATTTTACATAATTAAATTAATTTAATCAAAAAATGGTAATTTTTCAACCACTTCTAATTTATTCAAGAAAAATAGTACCTAGCCTCTTGCGCCTTTTTTCATCAGTACAATAGTAGTTTACTTCTTTGCCTGGATTCATGATAAAGGGAATCCTATAGTATGGGCCATGATTCAAGTTCATGGATTGTAGTCAATTGGCTACTATTGGTACTTCAGGCTTTTGTATCTTTTCGTTGGGAAATATCCACTTTTGAAAATGACTACCTACTTCTGGTAAAATTCTAGCTTCCTAGAAACTGAATAAGTAAAAAGCATATTACATTTAGGCCTAACTTGTATCCTTCCAGACTTCCAACGAAAAACTGATGTCAATGAACACGAGTAAAAAGAAAATCCCTCTAGCGGAGCCAGCGCTGAACATAATGCACACCTTAGCTAGCGTAAAGAAAATCAAGCAAGGAGACTACAGTGACTTCCAGACTGCTACCATCCAACCGAAGATAAGCATCGCCCAAGGCCTGCTTCGAAGAAACAACCACCACAACGAACAGAAAGTCGACCATCAGAACAAACGACTCGACCCTTTCTTTTACAAGGAATGTATATACTACCTCACCAATTACGGATCTTACGTGGCCAATATAGCATTCTACATGAAACACAGCAATATGTTGGAAGTGATCAAGTATTGCTATGATAATCTAGTCGACAAGGAGACGTTTACAGAGGCTGTCTACATGGAGTGCTTGAAGAAAGATAAAGTCCATGATCTGTTGAAGGCTATGAGTGATATGGATAGTACTTTGGAAATGTGGTCGGTAAGTAATAGTTTGTTTTGAATTCTTGATTACATCAAAAACAAATGCAAATGGTTTAGCAAAAATACTTCCAAATGACTTGGGTTTAGGCTTAGGCAAACAGACTAATAATAAAAATACTACAGATAATGGTAAGCGGTTAGCCTGCAGTATCAGGAATTCAGACCCTCCTTTAGACCTCAAAATATGGATTCCCGTAAACTTGTTTGCCCGCTCATCTGTCTTTAAACTTTGTCGCCAAATATCTTCGTTGGACCGTGATGTATTTTACAGGGTTTAGGCCAATTTCCTTAAGGTCAGCAGCACATCTTATTTTGCTGTTTGTATACTCAATACTCTTGCAGTTCTGATCAAAACTTACTTTTTCTAACTCGGATAACGATTACTTACGATTATTTCCTAACCTAACCTATATTGCTATGTCCTAACAGGGCTAATGATTGGTGCTGTAATTAGTTCTTAAGGCTTTGTAATACCCATGACAACAATAAATTTAATGAAATGAAATATATTTTCCAATTACAGGAATACATAATGCACATCTGCCGAACACTAGAGATGAGCAAGCGGTTGGATGCTCTATACACGCTCCAATGCGGCAGTTCGCAAAACGCGCGGGCGTCTGCCACTTGCGCGTTATTGTACTCACGGCCTATACCCTCGGGGCCGACGCCATTCGCGGCTCTGCAAGCCAGGCAGCATCATCTCAGCGCAGCACTACATCACCTCGGACAGTGCGTGCCAGTTGCCAACAGTGAGTAATGTTAAATAACCGCATTTATATAGAATATAATATATAAATGCAGCCAATAGCCTCAGCTTCGATGTCATTTGCGGTTCTGCAAGCGAGACGGTACCATCTCAGCGCAGCACTACATCACCTCGGACAGTGCGTGCCAGTTAAGTCAAGTCAGTTATGTCAAGCTTGTGCAGGCCGCGTACCGGTTAGTATCGACGTATGTTGCTGGTTATCGTATTAGTTTGCTGGCGTTTTAACTCCATAACCAACAATGTATACCTGCTCACCACTTACCACAGAGGAAGTCATAGACTCTGCAACTGCTTTAACTCCAGTCTCCGCCTCCTATATTACTCGTATTGGAGGGAAGTCAATGAGAATCCTAAATCTAAATATCAAGGTCAATCCTTATAGATTTTTATCGACGTCTACTTGTGATGATATACGCTTGAAAGTGAAATCGTTGAATTACATGGGTCACACACGCCAGTGATCCAATTATTGGGGGAAGTATAGCCCGAAATCTAAAATGGTATTCCTTGATAAATTTAGCTAAATTGCAAATAATAATAATTTAGTTATCAATCATTTACATTTTCCAGAAGCGAATAACCTGAAATCGCTAAACTTCAACCTGGATAAAGCTACCATAGACAACTTGAT
Organism: Hofmannophila pseudospretella; assembly: GCA_947369225.1. Lineage (NCBI taxonomy): Eukaryota > Metazoa > Arthropoda > Insecta > Lepidoptera > Oecophoridae > Hofmannophila > Hofmannophila pseudospretella. The sequence goes on along the minus strand of OX376330.1, from coordinate 6,170,865 downwards.
GACCACAATGTCCCGGCAGATAGAGGTGGCCAAATATCTCTCCGCGTGTGAAGCGAACGGCAGGCTCACGGAGAAAGTTCTCAATGACGTTATAACCTTGCAAAGTGCCAGGAGGGAATCTGAAACCAGTGATTTCAGACCTGTGACCTTGTTTGGGTCGAATACGGACAAGATACGGCTAGTGGCTGTGATATTAGCAACTGGCCAGACCATTGAAGTGGGATTTGAGTTGGCTTTCAGGTAAGTTACTGTCATAGATATACCAGTTTATAGGGGATCAAACCCTGAGAGGGAAAACGGATCGAGACTCGCCTTTGTCCAGTTTTTTAATCTAGATAAGTCACGCCCTTTGTTCTTCACTGAATTTGTCTAAGTTTGTAACATACTCTGTGTACCTACGCGTACAGTGGACAACACAGACACCCTATAGTACTTTGTCGCTTTAACTTATTAGCCACATTCATACGAATGTCCAAGAATCATAACAAAAACCTATTGCGACAGGGTTCCATCGAATATAGCTTGATGTTTCTTCCACTGTACAATAAGAGAGGCAATGGTTAGTCAAAACTCAATAAAAGCAGTTATCGATGTAAAATTGGTTATTGTATTCCTATTGATCCCCATTAATACCTAATTCAAATGGCGTTAATATACATACTTTCCAGGATAATAACTGAACAGAAATTGGACTCCATGCACATTTACACGCACGTGGCGAGGTATTTAGTGCAATCCGACAGATTTATAGAAGTGAAGACTTTGGCGAAATGCATTCGAGCGTCCAAGGAAACCGCAGCTAGGTATGTGCTACCTCGTTTTCTATGTAATCGTTTACCAACCTAAGGCCGTCTTCTTGCGCCAACTGTTAACTCTCGAATTAACAATAACCCGACCACAATTTTGTTTTAGCATAGACAATTAGGGAGTTATTTCACGTTGCCTTTGAAATTTAGTCCATCTTATTGAATTTAATTACAAAATTAGTGATCGTCAAAACGAATGAGTATCTTTAGCTGTACCACACGAGATATGGTACTGTTACTTTAGCTTAGGGTTTCGATTCCGGGGTGGCTAAATCTAAACCAAAATGAAATTCATTCACTCATTTACTAGATTGTGACGTTTCGTTTAGCGATCGCTAAGTTTAGCGGCCACCTCGGTATCGGTGCCATTGTGCCGACAGCGGCTTGACCGGGATACATTATACTTTAAGTAATTTGTAAGGTTATGATGATACCTACTATCGACAGACTATGCCTACTATGACTGCCTACCCTGCAAGGAACATATCGTGAAGGTATATATGTAAACTAAAAATGAGTATTTATGTGCGTCAGTTTGATGAGCGACCAAGTGTTGGAGTCTGGTGTGAGCACGGTAGTGGCTCGCTGCGAGTCGCGCGGCCAGCTGCACGACGAGCAGGCTGAGCTTCTCATCTGTGATATACACAGCGTCACCATCAAGGTCAGTCGTTGTTTGATACAAAGACAACGCAACATCAAGTTAGTGATAGAGGGAGTGGTGTAAGTAACCTCTTTCAGAACCTCTCCCAGAAGGCTGGTGATCTTACCTGACGCAGAATTATAGCGAAACAATACAATATTCTAACACGAACTCATAAATGAGTCATAACCATAAGTTATGTTAAGAGTCATAACCAAGAATGCCTGTTAAGCAAATTGTTTAATTTAAATAAGCTTCTATCCTACAACTTTGGGAAAACTAAGATTAGTCTAAAAAAGATACTAAGTAGATGAAATTCAAAATTCTCTCATTGCAGTCCATATCACTCCTTCACCATATGAAGACTACAAAATTACATTCTTCTCGTAAGGCCCAGAGCCTTTTCAGTTTGGAAGGGAGTAAACGCTCAAGGTCTATATTGTTATAGTAACAATTTAGTCCAACATATAGGTCCATGGGCCTCAGGAGGTTAAACTGTGTGGATAACCATATTTTTACACTCAACAGATATCCTGCTACTTAGTATGCCGTAACGTAAGCAGCGCGTATATCCTAGCCGCCCGACACGATCGCACCAATGATCTGCGACGCGTGCTACAAGAGGCCGAAAGGCTCGGCAATGATCAAGTCAGGAACGCCTGTCTTAAACGACTTACTTCAAAGAATGTGCTATAATAATATTGACAATACAAATGCTTGACAGTATCAGAACTTTAAATGTATGATGAATGAAGAATGAAAGATGAAAAAGAAGTATCGAAGATTTTGTGCTTTCAGTTGATAGTGTAGACAAAAGTTTTCTTTATTTTTGTGACTTGCTTGATGGTGACATTTATTATCATTTATTGTGATAGGTATGATCATGATTGATAATAATAATTGAGAAATCTGTTTTTGACTTGTTTTAATATATTTTTAGCTTGTAAATGGTCACAGTCATTCATTAGTTAGAGAACAGTATTATATCCATGATGTTCATAAAATATATTTCTCTATTAATGATCAAATTATTTACAGCATGATGGTATTATAGACAATTGGGTATTGCAATAAGCACAATTATTGAACAATATTTAATATTTGTGTATAATTTGGGAATACTCTCTATGTTAGATCTTAAAATCAGATAAGATATTGGACTACTCTTTATAATTTTGTATTATTAACATGTTTATTGGTCTCATAATTGTGATATCAAAGTAAAATTGTCTTCGATTCTAAATTATAAAATACCTATTCTATAAATAATCATATTATTAAAGACAAATATTATAATAAACTCTTGTTATAAATTAGTGTGTTTTTTTGTTAGATTATGTTCAATTGTTCATACTCCAGTGTGTATTAAACAAAAGGCATTCACAAAATTAGGACACAGAAATACAGAATCAAATATTTAATTTGAAAAATAAAATGCTATAACTTAATAATGTATACAAAAATGGGTGCGTTGGACAGAGGGTCAATGACTAAACTGCGCTTCACTAGCAGCAGTAGGCAAGACCAACTCTTCAATCCCACTGGTGGGAGAAGAGCACAGTTCAATGGAGCTAGTCCCACAGGCCAGGACAAAAATGGTGGTCACAACAGTTCACATTTTGTTCAACACACTTGCGCACATAATTTAATTCAGTCTTGACACATTGCCTAGCTGCAATCTCTATTACTGAGTCGCCATAGATTTTTTCTTCGGTTTCTTCAGACGTTTTAACCCATTTACGCTCGTTTTTAGCAGGTTGGAGTATGCAGTACTGAACCTTTCTACCTCTCGTTGTTCTACAACTGTAGCTATTTTGTTGCTTCTCGATTGTGCCCTGATTAAACATTTGTACTGAGGGTTTTTGACGGCCGGAGTGCCGTCCCGTGGGTTTGGTTTGGTGCGGCCGTCATCTAAAAATGAAGTACTAAGTTAACAATCAGTGCAGTTTACAACCTACAAAATTGTAAATTTTTGCAATGCTTACATCTTTTCATAGTCATAGTTACAGATCCTTCTACACGAGCCTTCTGGAATAGTTTTGTGAGTTCAGCCAAAAACTGAAACGGTTTATAAACATTTTAGATTGAAGTTAATGCTGACGAAAAAATTACATTAAAATTATTGGTGTTTACCTCGTCATTGTTTAACAAAACCATGTTTATAACAAACTTAAGTGGTTGTTGCTAATGGTAAATAACGAAATCACTGAACTTTTTATTCAATTAAAACTAAAATAGAAGATAGGTTCATTTTTCATGAGAAATAAAAAATCACTTCTCCAAGACACGTTGACTGACGTCGACTGTATTTGACGTTTTGCAAATGTTTATAGAGATAGTTACATTACATTAGCACTGATTCTTGAACGATTATCGCTAAGGCTCTATGCACATTACAATAGCAACGGAACGACGCGCGGCACCCGCCATCAATTATTTATTAATTCAAGAGAAGCCGTGGTTGCACAGTGTTAGGAACGTAGTTGGTACTCTAGATTGTAATGGTTACAATGAAAAGTTTTTCTATTATCTAGGTATTTTTATTTGTATATATTGAAAACCAGTGCTGCGGTTCTGCCGTACCGGCCGGACCGCAGCACATACTGAGCATGTGCCCTTTTAATATTGCATTGTTTTTATTTTATTTTTTCCAATATATTTTTTAAGTTTAATAATGTGTGCAATGTTAAATAAATGTTTTTCTTTTCTTTTATTTATTTATTTAACATCATTATAAACCAAGTTTTTTTTTAAATATGAATTTCAAATGTTTTCTATTATACAGGGTGTAACAAAAAGGTGTAGTCATATTTGAGGATCTGATGCAGTTAATGAGTTTGAACAAATCTGCATTCGTAGTTTCTTCAAAATCAGAATGTAGAATAAATAATACTATATCAAAATTCGTCGTCAAAACTTGACGCTGCACAACACTAACGTGATATGGTTATTCTCTATGAGTATGAGAATAAAGATTATTTTATTTTGAACTCGAGCTCCGCCCGTCGCCGTCGTAATGTGGATAGTTCTTAAGTTACGCACCGAATGGCATCGATTCCTGGGAGCCGGCAAAAGATAATTAAAATAAAATAATTAATAATAGGTACAATCGACCACAGATAAAGAAAATATAATAATGAAAATATATAATTAGGTACAGTCGACCACAGGTCAACCTACCCAATACGTCATAATTTGAGAATCTGAAATGTATCATATTGCGCAGGCATAAGGTTGAGATTTAATCGAAGGTTTTTGATAGATATTATAGAAGGTATTAAAGCTTGTGGTCGACGGTACCTAGATTAGATTAGAGTTAAGTAGCTGTTAGTGTAGCAAACTCCATAAATGCAATGCCAATTAATTACATCGATGAAATAAAAATAACGTCATTAGTAGAGGACGAAGAGCATGATAATAAGATATTGACTTTGAGACGTTTTAATGTTATTGAACTCCATTCAGAGTGTCAAACTCTGTTCATGGGTTTAATAGTTATTAATTTCTGACCACTTTATAACGTTCACATACATTAAGCACGCAATTCTTTAAATTGTTTGATTCACTTGCTAAACCCGCAATGTATTTCGTGGCAATAATCATTATCGTCGCGTCGTTGGTGAGATAAAATGTAGTACAGTCGACAACAGGTCAACCTACCCAAAACGTCAAAATTTGAGAATCTGAAATGTATTATATTGCATAGATAAATATAAGGTTGAAATTTAATCGAAAGTTTTTGACAGATGGTATACTATTAGCTTGTGGTTGAATGTAGGTACTCCACCATCTCACGTCTCGTTCCGTTCCACAATTCGACTTTAATCGGCAGTTTTTAAACAACGCGTAATATTATCGGACGTGTTTACTAACTGTTTATCATCATTTGAAATTATAATTTTACAAATGTCGAATCAAGGTAAGCATGTTTTATTTAATAACCTATAGACTGTCCCACTGCTGGGCAAAGGCATGTTTCTTTATAAATGAATATTACATATACGTCACTTTCAGTTTCAAATAGAATTTCTGAAAGTCCGGGACCCGGTTGACCTTTATTTTTGTCGCTAATCGATTACCTAAAGAACGAACATTTTAGACGCAGATGTTACGAGTTTCTCGATAACATTTTTGGGAGGTAAATTAAAAATAATAAGTATGTATAACTCGATATCATTTTATTAAACTGAAGAATCGGTTACACAGATCTCTCATGCGGAGCGGAGAAGAGAGCCGCGCTTTTCTCAACCCGCAGTTTCGAGAAGCGCGGCCAGCGCATTTGTTTTTTCTCTCGGCATTACTAGTATAGTGCAAAGTGGACACTTAACTCACTGAATGTTTTATACTATGACCTTTGCTTTCACCCATCGGCATGTAAACCCGTTAGCATGGGACATGCCATTCGATATGAATATGTGAAAATTCACAGCTCACTGCATAGCTGCAGCTACCGTCGCCACAGCGGGAGCCATAGGCGGCGCCTATTACGCCTATAAGGTTTACCAGGATTCGCAGAAAGTGAAACTGCCCGAAGAGTGGCGGCAAGTCGGCACTCTCAAGGACATTTATGCGTATCCTGTGAAGTCGTGCGGGCCGGTGGTGCTGAAGGAAGCTGAGTGCTCGATCCTAGGACTGAGAGATGGCTGGCTTAGAGACAGGTAACAGCTAGATCAACAGGTTTATTTTTTAAAGTTTCGTGGTTATTGGTAGCGATCGTCGAATCAGGAGGAGGGTAGATAGATTCTGACGTCTATCTACACATAACAACAACTTGCAACCATATCGCATGCAACTGCGTCGAAATAACAGGAGCTCAAAATAACTCCAATCTTTGGTAAGAATTGACATGAGTGGATAAAGGTAATATGCAACATTTTTCCTTTATTGTGACACGAATGAAGGTATTATGTGCAAACAAAAAACTTTCAATGATCCTCTTCATTTGACATTATATTTGCATACGTAAACTAACGCCACAACGAAATAACTACAAAATTTTTATCAAAACTTTAACGTTAATTTACTTAGGTACCTACTTAAAATCTCCAATTTGTACCTTGTCACCTTCACCCACTCATGTCTTCATTTTATAAGATAGCAAATGAACTATGAATAGGTTACGAACTTGTAAAACGACAAGAGACGGATCCACTCCACACCGGTTTTATAGACGAAAACAAAAGGCCTCGTAAGGCCACTCGCATACCTTGGTACATATAGACATGGACTACACGCGTCCCGTTCTAGCCCCGGTTCGGTTCGCTCCTTCCAATCACGAAGCGCTGACTTCAAGTTTGGCGAGGGCGGAACACATGTGATTGATTGCAGCGAACCGAACTCGTGTAGTCCAGGCCATATTCACAACATCTATCAATACACCTAGTAGACGGCGATAGGCTCGCCACCTATCATGTTTGTCCACCAAATCTTACGGTGAAAAGTGGGAACTCCTTGTCGGTGGTTCCTCTGTCTACCCCCTCGGGGATTATGGAGACAAAATATCTAAGTATATTTTGTGTCCATAATCCTAAGTATATTTTGTGTTGTAGACGTGAGATTATGTATAAATGTACTACCTAATTAAGCGTTAGGCCAATCTGCGTGTAATCCAATTAAATTGGCGTATGATCCAATTAAATTGATGCTATTTACGATTTTGTCCCAATATTTACCGTTTTACAGAACCCTCATGATCGTGGACGAGAAAGACAACTTTATTTCTGCCAGAGGGTACCCTGTGCTCCTCACCGTATACCCTACTGTGAGGAATGGCGTCCTCACACTCTCACAAAAGGACGTGGAACCGGTTCACGTTAATCTGGCTGAGGTAGGGACTTGGGGAGGGTTGGTATGTTTTCCTAGGATAGTTTCCTGCCGCCATTAGATAGGCGTGTCATGCTGAGTCGTCGCAACTAAGCAGAGAAACCTCGCTTGGTGGTACCTCTTCAGCAAGAGCTTACATAGTTAACCATCCAGCCTTTTATACGGGGTGTAAATTGCAACCTCATAATTGAGACTGCAATTTACAAATACTTTCATCGGTTCGTATATTATTTATTGACAAGACAAGAGGGCGATATGCGTCAATACCTTAAAATGGTGAACGGTCAAAGAGTCCGTAAAAACCCCCTATAGTCCCGAAAGGGGGATGTTCAGTATCAATAACATACAAATGCTCAATACTTACACGACCGACATGTATGGAAACAGCAGATTTTTTCGCGATTTCAGAGATGGATCCCATAGTGAAAGATGTTCAGTTATGGATACCGAACACCCGGTGTGTGTGTCCTTTAGAGACTATAAGGGGTTTTTGTTACACCTGTATAAAAATTGTCGTCAAATATCTTTACTTCGACTTAATACGATTACCCCACTGTCAGTGCTTTCTAAAATCCCGTGGTAAGTACATCTTCAACCTCCTCGTTGTGCTCTTCACTTAAGTAGGTACATTACAACTCAAGCTACCTACTCGTAAGAATACACCGAGATTCAACTTTCATTCAACCTGCGTAATATGTTTCGAAACTTCTAACTCATCAAAGTCAGGTAGATTCACATTCAAAAGTTGGTTAGTAAAGCTCTTAGTTAGTAAAGCGAAACATTTAGGCCTGGACTACATGCGCCGATTCGGTTCGCTGCATCCGATGGCGAGGCGCTGACTTCAAGGCGCATGTAGTCCAGGACCTAAACGTAAACATTGTAAAAATGTAGAAACATGTTTTTCAGGTAGCAGCGTTACAGACGCCGAAGACGGCGCGTGTGTGGGGTGTACCAGTGCCTGTGTTCGATTGCGGCAAGGAAGCTGGCGAATGGTTCTCCAGGTAAGCCTATTCTTCACAAATTCACTAGGTGCTTGGACCTACCAAGTACCCAACAAACTGCAGCAAATAGTAGTTCAAACATTGGTGGTTTGTTTGAAACCGCATTTCCTAGTACCGGGAGGTCACAATGGTCCTTCGAGCCGGATCTATGCACGAGCTGGTGTTTTCTCATCATTTTACCCCATATTCTCCTCACCTAAACGAAAGGTGCGCCCACTAAAATAGGTCTAGGTAAGTTATAGCATGTGTGATGAAAAAAATGGCCATTACGTTTAGTGGCATACAATACTTTTTCGACAACCGTGAAATACCTAAATAAATAATAACACTTACAAACTAATTTGCACTGTCCACGCACGATATAAAACGTAACATAGTTATTATATCACCTTTGGCTATAATAACAGCTCGTCAATGTTCCATTGCTAAAACTGCGAGCTCGCGAGCATCTCGAAATCTCCAATTTTTCGAATTCGAAAATAATTCCTTGCAGTAAAACAGTATTCAATACTGCTACTTACTTTATAGTACTATACTTACTTACTTTATGGTACTTTCTAGATGGCTCTTATGGCAGTTACCAAAGTCCTATGTTTAATGTCCAAATGGGTGCCAAATGGTATTTTTTTTGCTGTATGAAACTCGTAAGTCTATTTGGATTTCAGTTCAATAAACCTATTAAACGACATTCTAGTACAGCACCTGTAGTAAAATGCTGAGTTGTGTCACTGATTGTGGTGGGAGTAGAAAAATAATTATTATATCATATAATTATCAGCTAAGATATGAACCTTTTATCAAAAGATATAGATAATATAAATGTTTATATTTACACGATGAGGAAAACGTCCTTGCCGCAAAAAGCAATGCTTAATTAAAATTGAAAAAGTGGTTGAAAATTTTTCCGGCAAGGTCACAGGTTCAAATTCTCTGCTCTCTTAATAACTTACCTGTAAGTTATTTTTACCTATGATGAAGGTGGTTAGTTTCTCCCTCGGGGATTATGGACGTGAAATATATGTATGTATGTATGTTTATATATATTATAACTTACAATCAATCTAAAACTTTGTCACTAAGTACGTGAGAAGCTTAGTCAAAAAGGCCGCCTTTTAGCGCACCCCGCCCAAATGTTCCCATTATGCATGCTGCATTTCCTCGCTGAATAGCGAGAGAAAGGTGCTGGGCCAGGAAGTATCCCGATCGGGGGTCACACCCCCTCTACCTCAACCGCCTCCCCAGCTCCCGAATGAAGCCTCCCGCCTCTGAGCCCCAGGTGCCCGCAGTTTCGACGGCATGTTTATATAAGTTATTTTTCTAATTTATTAAAAAAATAAAAGTTCTTTTTTATGGTTCTTGCTTGCCTACCAATAAAATAACATTTGTCTTTAGTTTTTGTGACCCTGTTAAATACTTTCATATTATAAATTTTCTCAACATGTAGGTAGGTGATACAAATGAATGTTGTGAAAAACAATATGAATTAATTATGATATCAGTCAATATTTGGGCGACTTTATCACTAAATGATAGATAACGTTACGATGAATGTCTGAATATAGTTATATTAGGCTCACTTAAGAATATGTAAACAAATTATATAGGTATCTTACTTAGCCAACAAGTAATGTGTCATATGTTATGTACACTTGTAATTTAGCTAGGTACCTAATGTCCCTGCAATATGTTACCTAGTTTACCACCTTTCTTTGCAGATTATTAGATCGCCCAGACATCAGTTTCCGCCTGATGTACTACGCTTCCCAGAAAAGTCGCAAGCTACGAGGCAATACCAACAAGATTTATAATTTCACCAAAAACGATACAGTAAGTCATATCTTTTATTTACTTGGGTGATATTCTAGAAATAGGTATGTTTGTTGTAGCTTCACCTGACTGTGGAACTCCAGAAGAGCGTGTTTTGATGCGTCAAACTATGTATATATCCGTATGCTATGCCCCGTCTGTTGTTGAAGATCCTGGGAAGTCTGTATTTCGTGGGAAATTTTGGGTACTTAATACTTATGTATCTATAGGTAGGTACTTTAGTCACTAGACCAGAGACAGTCGTCAAAAAAAACAACAACAGTAAGTCCCCGATTTTACTGTGGAGAGAGATTACGATGATTTTTTTTCTATTTTTCTAGGGTGCTCTACCAGATGAAGTACCATTCAACCTCATAAACTTAGCCTCTGTGGACGATCTGAACAGACGCCTGGAGGACTGCCAGGCCAGTCCCCGCAACTTCAGACCCAACTTCGTGTTGGCTGGCGGCACTGCCTACGACGAAGACAACTGGAAGTTCGTCAAAATTGGCAACAACGTATTCGAGATTATCAAGCCTTGCACCAGGTGAAATAGAAACAACTCTAAATTTAAAATTTGTCTGTCCATTGTGGAGATTTTACTTTTTCCTATCAGGTCCTTGAGGTTCCAGATATGGGAAGGACTGCATGGTCCTACACATTAGAGCTCAAACTCAAATCATCTAATATAGCTATTACCGTTCCAGAGATCCCATCTGACATCAAAGATACTCGTAAGATCTTGGAAACCACTCATCCAATTTTTGTCAGACTTGGCTAAGAACACTCTCGATAAAATTATCTATTAAATGAAAAAAAAAAACGGGTGATCCGTTCTCAAGTTATGAGGCCACAGACAAACAGACAGACAAACCTGTCAAACTTATAACACTTGCCGCGATTGCGAATGAATATACATTATTGCACGAAAACTTGGTGTGAAACAAAGCGATGTATACAGTCTAGGCGGTCTTATCGATAGAGCGATGTCTTACAGACAACCATGTGACCTAGAAAAACTTGGTAAAACTATGTTCGTTGTACAGAATCTCCAAAGCATGCTCTGAGTGGAGATTCCAAGACTTTAAACGATTAAAAAGGTTTTTTCTTCGGTGAGAGGTTTCGGTCTTCGGGGGACAGGGGTTTAGGAGATTATCGGGGGCGCGGGACTTCAGGAGCAAAGAAGTAGGTCTTGTGTTCTAGTTAATTTTGATTTCTGTTGAACGTTTGATCATGGATCGTGATCATTATGTTATTTTTGTTTTAGATGTGTACTGACCACCATTGACCCCGAGACTGGTGTGCGCAATGCGAAGTCTGAGCCACTGGAGACTCTGAAAAGGTTTGTGTATTTTATAACATTATTATGCATCATGTGGATTCGATTATGATACTATTAGAATAGTAGACGTACCAGGAGGCCAATTCTCAATAACGGGATATAATTCTGACATACCCATTTACAGCAGCTGTAAGTTATAATTATGTTATTATTATTATTTTCTAATTATGATGTTATTAGTCCATAGCATTATAATTTTTCCGAAATGAAATGTAATGACCTATCTTCTCTTAACAGTGCTAGCTAAGCCAAGCAAAATTCAATTTAACGCTTTTTGTGTAATGCGTATCATATTACGAGTATGTTGACGTAACCGCAGTGGTCTAAATGTTTCAAATGGTTTAAAATGAATAAATATACAAAAATATAATATCGAAATTCGGTAAATATCCCATCTCACATGTCGACTATAAATATCACGTAAATTATCGACTGCTACGGAGCACTCGTTGCATGTCGATCGCTAGGACTCGATAAATATCGAAGGTGAAAATTCGAGAATAGCAAAAAGTCCCGCCCTTCGATATCCGCCATTTTTTCCATATTTATCTAATATCTCATATTATTTATATAATTGGCCTCCAGTATAGTAGGCGTACAGCTACAGATGATGAAAAATCTTGGGAAATTCCGCGTGGTCTGATCGCCCTGTCCGATTAGTCGGACCACGTAGAATGTCCCCGATTCGTCACGCAGCGCTGAAAACTGAAAATTCCTTGTTTGCTGCAGCTACCGTCAGATTGAAGACCCTGAGGAGCGCGAGTTCGCCGGCAACGCTCCGCGCATGGGCCTTCAGATGGCGCTGCGATCCGCTCCAGGGGGCAAAGTTTCTCTCAACGACCCCATTTATGTCGCCTAATAAAAACTATCAAGACAATTCGTGGCGCTCCATTCCCTCTGTCTCCGTATGATACGCAAGGGACATAGCGTAAAAATTTGTATGTTCTTTTTGTATGTATGTATAATAATAATAAATATGCAATTTTAAACCACAAAATTGTTTCATTGATTTCTTCAGTGGAGAAATCAAAATATGAATTAGCGACAAAAATAAAGGACATTCTCAAAAACGGGATATAATAGCGAAACTCGATAAATATCCCATCTCACATGTCTACTATAAATATCACTTAAAATATCGACTGATAAGGACCACTCGTTGCATATCGATCGCTAGGACTCGATAAATATCGAAGGAGGTAATGCGAGAATAGCATAAAGTCCCGAACTTCGATATCCACAATTTTTTTTGGATATTTATCCACTGTGATATTTATATCACTCCATGATAATTGGCCTCCTAGGACACTCACCGTCATCGTCAGTTGCATGAAGCGTTCTTGAGGTCTTTAAAAAAACAATAAAAACGTTCTCTGTCCCTTTCTAAAAGATATGTCAACATCTAAATTAAAGCAGGAAGGATCCATTCATACAATAGGCTGCTAAACTATGTATTATGTTCTATGACCAGAGACCAAAGGGTAAAGGTAGTACTTAGAATTTCCTTGGGGTAAACGCTATGAGAAGGTAAACCTTTTTGATGTGTCGACGCATTTCGAAGAAGAGACTCTTGTCGAGAATCTGTGCAAATTGGCATTTGATTGGCACGAAATTCAGATGTCAATATAAAATGAGCCATGTACTCATGTTTATTAGGGTTTTGGTTTTGGACCTCATTTTTCTAAGCATATTTCAGGGTACCGAGTGTTTTCCTACACCACGTTACAAGAATAAATATGAGCATGAAATAGCGTTGAGTCGAATGAGCATGAAACACCACCGCCAGAGAACATTCGACGTACTTACAACAACTAATGGTCACAAAACATCGACATCACGCACTAATCAAGCCATCGAAGTATCAAAATTAAAACGCGATAAAAGCTTCGAAATTGACGTGATTCCCGAACGGTACGTCATGAGGCGAGTTAGTAAATTGAACCCCGTACCAACCACTGATGATAAACTTTACTTTTGGGATACAATTGTAACTTTCTCACAGTGGTCGTTTCGATCAACAACTCCAATGCCACCTATGCCAACCAGCATAGACTTCTCATATTACTGGCCAACTCCGTTTAGAAAGAGTCATACTCCAGTACTTCAATGGAGAAATAAACCACACAGATTGAGAATCACCGATCTACTGGACGACGGAGATAAAAAGAAACTGTACTTGAGATACAAGGGCGATATAGATGAGAACTCTGCCGAATGGATGTCTACCTTATTATCAATGTTGCAGCTACACGGAACTTGGAGCACATTCGCTATGAACCCGGATTTAATCACGGAGTTCATACATCCAACCGAATCGATAGATCAAAAAATCCTTACCTATAAAGGTCCTACTAAAACAAAAATTCTAATACGTTATCACACAGTCCCTCTTCCGGACGGCGATTATGAAATTGTCACAGGATACTACAAAGTGGTATTGAAAAAGACTACCAGGACGCCGACTTATTTGGACCCAACGTCATCAACACCGTCGACAAAATCTAAGTTGACGACTACGACTACAACGACTACAACCACAACGACTACGACTACGACCACCACGACCACAACAACAACAACAACAACGCCCTCTACCACCACGACAACAACTATGCCCCCTACAACCACTGCGGTAATACCAGAAACGGAAGAAGAGGAAACGACGATGGTAACGGAGATAGAAACAACCGCAGTTCTGATAGATACCAAACCAACGAAGCCTATTGGGAAATTAATAGAATCATCAGGCCACAAATGTCATGGATGCGAGTTCAAGGATATGGGTAAGCACAGAAATGGAAATAGATACGTAATTAGACCTAAGTAGTTATTACAACACATTGTAATAACTACTTAGAAAACTCAACTTACAGATTTAAAAAGTACACAGCTCAAATCTTGTATCAAGGTCTCACTAATTTTTAACCTTTTGGTTGAGTTACTCGACCGACAAACACGAGTTCAAAATTCGATAATAAATTAGATATAAGGGTAAAATTCTGTAACATTTCAGCACCGTATGTAGTAGCAGCGCTTTTGCTACCAATGCTTCTCTTTTTACTCGGTTACTTTATCTACAAATGGTGGAAGAAGAGGTCAGAGGAGCAGAAAACGACGTTACCGAGCGACTGGCGGCAAGTCGGCACCCTCAAAGACATCTATCTATATCCAGTGAAGTCGTGCGGAGCAGTCGGGTTGTGTGAGGCTGAATGCACGGTTCTAGGATTAAAATGCCAATGGCTTAGAGACAGGTAATAGTTATTTACTACTCTCAGGTCCACTTGTGTCAAACGGACGGATACGGATTAAATGTCCTTAACCTGTGTAAAATAATCCAAGGAACTACAAATTCGATAAGACTTAACACTAGTTTAACCCAGGACTTGCGTTTGTGCAAAACAGTTTGTTTCGGAAAACTTTCTTTTCTCAGACATGCAGGTTTCCTCACGATATTTTCCCTCACCGTTAGAGCAGTCGGTAAATGTGCGCAAGTCTTCGAAAAATCCGAAAAACCTCAGTGGTACATGCTATTGCATGGTTTCGAACCCGGACCACCCCGAATGTCGGTCCAACCGTCCTAGCCACTAGGCCACCGACGTTCTAACCCAACTAATCTGCTGCAAATAATATACTATTATATCT
Source organism: Hofmannophila pseudospretella (assembly GCA_947369225.1). Lineage (NCBI taxonomy): Eukaryota > Metazoa > Arthropoda > Insecta > Lepidoptera > Oecophoridae > Hofmannophila > Hofmannophila pseudospretella. Next base: position 6,155,805 of record OX376330.1, on the reverse strand, counting down.
ATAATAAGTATAAGAGCTGCAAACTATACCTACAATGTATTGTAAACATTTTGCCTTACAGATTCCTCATGATTGTGGACGAAAAAAATAAAGTTATCACCGCAAGAGGCTACCCAGAGCTTCTCACAATACACCCTTTTATGAGAGATTCCACCCTAACGCTCAAACACAGGGACATGGAACCTTTAACAGTCAATGTGGCCGAGGTAACCTTTGGTCCTTACTCTGAACTTACGCCATTATCACGACTTCACCATATCGTAATGTATAGCTTGTAATTTCAGGTCGCAATACAAAAAAAAATTAGAATGGCATATTTATGGGACGTTTCAGTACCTGTGATAGATTGTGGATGGCACCCGACCGACTGGCTCTCAAGGTGATGACAGTTTTCGTAAGCTATGAGATTTAATTGTGGCTTAGCTTGCTATCTTGGTTAGTATGCAAAACTGAATTGAGAGTTCCCATTAGAAGGCGCCGCCGTCCGAACGGGCCACCTGATTCTAACTGTTCACCGTCGCCCATAGACATTTCACCTCACTATTAATGTTTATTAAGAGTTTTCAATGCGCTGCTAACATTGAGAACCTAGATGGAGTACCTCGAGTGCCATTACGCCGGCTCTCATACCCTTCAAACCGAAACATGCATTGCTGCTTCGCGGCAGAAATAAAAGGGTGGTACCACCACAGGCTGACTATGCACAGAGCATACCACCTTCAATATAGCCATCTGTTTACAATAAATTCTGAAACGGCCTGTAAAAAGCAGTTCTCTTAACAATTAACTAATCGTTACAGACTCTTGGTCCGATACTGCGGCACCTACCGACTGGTTCACTACGCATCAAAGACTAGTCGCAAAATGAGGCAGAGTATAAGCAAAACCTTTAAAAAATTCACCAAGAACGATACGGTATGTCATAGCAACGATGGATCATTTACCCAGTTCTAAAAACATCAACAATCTCCTGACATAGCTGGTAGTTCATGTGTTCATGATCTGAATGCCACATAATGATTTGTTAAATACAGTTCGTGAGCTCTTAGTGCACGACTATATGCGTCCGGTACCAGCCCAGGTTTTTAAAAACTCAAGCGCGCATTACGTCAAATACACATTTCGTCAAGGCTTTACCTACGTCAGAAACGCAACACAAAAAATAAGACTGCAACTGCAAATAGTGGAATCATACATCCATGAAACCAGCAGAACCCGATGGGGACAATCAGGGATGTCTATGTTCAAATACTTGCCTTAACATGTCTGCTGATGATGATTCAGAATTTCAGGTCTCTAACAGGCTGGGCCTCTCCTTGACCGCGAAATCTAAATCAGAATGACACTATCATCCTTGCTCACTCATATACTACTTTGGATAATTAAATTCTGCGAGTGACACGTATAATAGATATTAATTACATTCCCAGGGCGCATTGCACGATGAAACACCATACAACCTATTGAACCAGGCTTCAGTGGACTACCTAAACTCATGCCTAAACGACTGCCAAGTTACTGCATGCAACTTTAGACCAAATTTGGTGATTATAGGCCCCAAGGCCTACGCTGAAGACACCTGGACCTTTGTCAAAATTGGCAACACCGTGTTTGAAGTAATCAAACCATGCACCAGGTGAACGTTATTACCTTATAGACTAGCTTTCGCCTATTACTTCGACCGTATTGAATTGCTATCCCAGATCCCTTGCCTACCAGATAACTCTAAATTTGATATTCGATTGACGATTTGAGATTCGATATTTAATACATATTATTTCATTAAAATGTTCAGGATTAAAGTGTGCTGCACATAATATATTTCTATAAAAATAATTTGCGTGAGTAGCAGGTGGACCACGGAAGAATATTTTTGCCCGTGGTCCACCAGGTGAACTAAATAGGTGGACCTGGGGAAAGCGGCGATATTTTTGAATGTTTTTGGTCGAAAATATTTATTTTCGTAATTGTGCTAGTGGCGCTTCTAGTGGTAAAACATTGCAGGACAAAAGACTGTAGATAAGTTTGACGGGGTCACAATCCTCCGACTAATTGACGAGGAGGAAGAACCCCTAATCAAAATTCTGGCCGGGAGCCAAGATATCCCTGAAGTCAAAACGATTGCTAATACTTTATTTAACAATATTTGTGTTTCCATTTTAGTTGTATAGTGACCGCCATTGACCCGGAAACGGGAGTGCTGAACCCAAATTGTGAGCCACTGGAGACTTTGAAGCGGTATTTATTATCTTTGTATTTTTTATTAACACATTCGCCACGACAGATAAGCAGACATCACGTGACTAGACGGTAAGTGGTCACCGGTCTGCGACATCTATGGTGTTGCTATTTCACCCTATCAAGATCCTATAGTTACAATCATAGTCGTATCATAAAACGTAGCTTTAGGGCTATACAAGTCTCAAATGGCAACATTTAAACTACCACAGAAATCGGACGCTACTTTATGGAGATTTCATTAATGTTGCCGTTTAAGGTCTAACACACTTGCACGGTGCTGCACGTAACTGCAACTGCACTGCAGCGGCTAGTTCTGAACGCATTGACGCGGCGCGGCCCTGTGCGTAACTGCATGGGCAACTGTAATCATGTTTGTTTCCTAGTCAAAATGACTGTGGTTGCTTCCCCCGCAGCCCTCAGCCCAATCCCCATCCGAGTTTGGGTAATTCGGGGATTGGGCCGAGTGCGCCGCGCAAATGTCTGCCGCGCCGCTTAAGTGCGTCTAGCTCCCACGCCGCGCTGTACCGCACAGTGTCGCGCAGCGCATCGTAAGTTCGTTTAGACCTTTAGGCTTGTAATTACAAGGGTCCAGGAAAGCGATTCGACATACAAAAGTCGAGCGCTACGAACTCTTGTCACGCTCACACATGTAATGCGAGTAAATGAGATAAGACGAATACGAACGATATGTCGAATACATTCCACTACGAGAATCGCCGTCCTGGTAACACAAGTTTCCTCTGCTGCAGCTACCGCCAGTTTGAAGACGCTGACATGAACAAAGCTGTAAGCGGGGCCCCGCGTATGGGGCTCCAAATGGCGCTGCGTTCGTCGCCCGGCGGAATAGTGGCGCGAAACGACACCGTGTGCGTTGCATCCGCCCCGGAATGTTGCGAACCGCCACCAAGCGTCAAACAACGGCCGCTCACTTGCAACATTTGCAAGCGCTCAGTCAAAAAACTGAAATGCGACGAATACGAATATTCCACTAACTCGGATAAGCGGAATTATGACTCTGAAACGGCTGGTGAGTGTTCACGATCTTCGTCGCTCTGCCACCTCAGTTATACTTCCGTTCGTGACAAGTGAAATATACTGTATTCAAAAGGTCCCCGATAAAAGTATATGGGGTTTTCAACGATAGCGCGAGCATATAAAGCATGTCGAGTCCAGGGGAAGAACGATCAAAGTCATACCTTAAAAAAAATTTTTCAGTCACCTTAAAATTTGGTTCGGTTAATTTTCGAATTTTTTTTTGGAGCGACTGTGATCGTTCTTCGCGTGGACTGGAAACTGTACAGTGGAACACACATTACTTTAGTATTTGTCGGTTTAACTCATTTGACACATTCATACGAATGTCAAGGAATCATAACAAAATCTTATTGCGACAACCCTGTCGTACGGAGTATAGATTGATGTGTCTTCCACTGTACATTGATAGCTGCTCATAATTGTTCGTCTCGTAGATTACCTACGATAATTAACTATAGTGTAGATAATGTGTATAATGAATAAACTAAACTCGTTATATACAATGAATTTTACTATTATAATAACCGTTTTCGCTTATAAAACATGTATAAAATGTAGACAGTCATTCAACCTAGACGTAGTTAAATGCGTACAATTTGAGCCGCGATACGCAGCGTCGCCTGGTCGTCGCTGGTTACCAGCAGACGGGCGAAGGTTCCGCCGCCGGTGCCTTTCGTCAGGTGCTCAGGGTTCACCACTACGCATCCGTTCACCTCCTGCGAGAGAAATATATACATAGATGACGAGGAGGCACAGACGGTAGTGTATAGGATATCAGCTAGGTTCAGTTCCTCGGTAGAGAGTTTCAACCAAATATTTTTGAGGATGCTACAACTTCTGTGGGTTCGATTTTTTGTACATAAGTTTTTCTGAATGTGGATGACATTTGAGTTCAGTTCATTTGTGTTTTTGGCTGCACTTTGGAACGGAATAATTTAAAAAAGAAAACAACACCAACACAAAAGTAAAAAAATAAAAGTAAAATTACTACTAACTTTTCTTAAGCAGTTAAAAAACTGAAAACTTCTTGACTCTCTTGGATCTCGACCCGGATCCTTGTCATTGGGTGTTAATACATGGACGCAATCGATGTAGCATCGTCGTCGGATCAATTGTCCATCGATGACAGATCGGACAAAGATGTAAACAATAATCGACGTTAAACGGTCATAATTAATCCACCGATCTATGTCGATCGCGTCCATGTAAACACCCAGCCGCTGGCAAATATATTGACGTCAATGATTGACGAAGACGAACCTTGAGAGTTGCTTGTGACTCACATTGACGAAGTATCTGAAATTGTTGCGCGTGCGCGGCCCACAGAGCCGCGTCTACCGCCTGGACGGGCGTTAGTCTACACTGACTACTTGTGACTCACCTTGACGAAGTATCTAAAGTTGGAAGGCAGAACGAGCGCGTGCGGCGTGCAGGGCAGTTGCGCGTGCGCGGCCCACAGAGCCGCATCCACCGGCTGTCCGGGCGGCGGCGGCCACAGTGGGTAGTACGACTGCTGGCTGAGCACGTGGCTCGCCAACCGGGACAGTTTATCGCCACCTGCTCCGCTGAAGGAAAAATTCAATATACTTTCATGATTAATCATTTATAGCTTGACCACAAATGCTGTACCTGTACTGCGCCTTGGGTAGCGACAGACGTCGAATCTGGGGTAGCCGCCAAATTTAGCGATAATCGTTAGGCAGATCTAGGTGTAGGTTTACCTACGTAAACCTTTGTCCTTTTAAGGACGAGGTGGAGATTTCCAACAGGGATAGCAGAAGGAATCTGGGGACATAGGAAAGGAGTAAAAGGAGGGGAGTACTTTGCCCAGTAGTGCAACTAAAGGTGTGTGATCTAAAAATGTGTGAAATCTCTCACGTCCATAATCCCCGAGGGAGTACACAGAAGAACCACCTTCCTTCTCACACAGAGGTAGTTCTTAGATCTTAGTGGATACTATTTTACACCTAGTATACGGTGACAGTAGGCTCGCCACCTACCACGTTTGTCCACCAAATCTTACGGCAAAAAGTGGAACTACCCGCACAAAAGAGTGATGAATAAAACTCGCTATTTGTATACTCACAGTGATATCTCCTCGTGGCTGATATGCATTAACACGTCGGTGCTGGTGACACCGACCACAAACCCGCTGATGTTCAGAGTACACGGGTCTGGCACTAAGTGGATATTGGAGTGCTTCCGGCGGCTCGAGTAGGCCGGAGTGGGGAATATGTTGATGTGGAACGCGTCCTTCATGCTCGATGCTATGTATATTTTTGTAAACGGACTGAAAAACAAACAAACAAACATCAGAAATAAGTGATACCTACAAAGAAAACACCACCGGTGGGACCTGAATCCACACCTCCGGCTTAACTATAGCCGGCGCGTTTTTCTGATGTTTGTAATATCCTTTGAATTTGAAGTAAATTCCAAGTATAAAGTAAAAATTTCTTGGTTTAACAGTAGTACAAGTTAAAAGCCATAACAAGCTATGGCAGGGCCATTTTAACTGCCATCCAGTCATAAAAAAATAAACGCGCTTATCCAAATACCAGTAACACATTTTGTACTTTATATGTATAATAGGATAATTTCAATTAAAGGTTCTGTGTTTGGGCAGTTCTGCACTACTCCGTGTTTCGTCGGATCGGATCGGATCTTTCACTCATTAGCGTAACGTATGAGTGATAGATCCGATCCGGCGAAACACGGAGTAGTACACAACCGCAATACTGCAAATAATAAACCCCAATCTTTGTTATACCCTGAAGTCTACATTCCGTAGCGACATTAAAATCTTGTTTTTTTTGGTCATATCAATATCCGATATTTTCGTTCGAATCCGATAAAAAAACCGGATTAAAGTATCGGATATTGACATGACCAAAAAATAAGATTCTAAATAACATAAGAAAATTTGTTCTTCTCACCTTGCAGTACTTAATTCACCTAAATTATCCATTAATTTGTCAAAGAAAGCTTTGTACGTTTCCGCCATGGAATTGTCCTTGACCTTGGAATGTTCGCTGTCCATGAATGGCCCGGTCATAATGACCACATGAGGCCTGTGTGTACTGATGTATGTGATCAAATCCTTCAAGGGATCGTAGGCCATATTTTCGAAAGTTGTGTATGGACCGGCGACCGTTACTACTGATATTGTGCCTAGAAATAAAATTAAGCAGGTTCCAACATTTTTTCGGAGAATGACATGGTTCCGGATAGCCTTATGGGGACATCCCGGCACCCTAACAATATTGATAGAGGACACATTATGTAAACATTATGTTATACTGGACGAAATTTTAGTCCGCCTGAAAAAAAGTCAAGCATGACAGGTAAGTGGAGTAGAAGCTAAATTTTTTATTTTTTTATTATTAAATAAGGAGAGCAGACGAGCCAAACGGGCCACCTGATGGTAAGTGGTCACCGTCGCCCATAGACATCTCACCTCACTGTATTAATATTAGAGGGTTTTTGATGCGCTGCTAACCTTGAGGACTAAGATGGAGTGCCTCATGTGCCGGAAATTACGCTGGCTCTCTTACCCTTCAAACCGAAACACAGAAATGCAAGCATTTCTGCTTCACGGCAGAAATAGATAAGAGGGTGGTACCACCCCAGGCGATCCTTCACTTTAGGATCTACCACTACCTAAATCCTAAATCCTGAAGACTTTAAAATAAAGGCTTCAAAAAAATTTGCGTGTGGTATAAATCAGGAAATTGGCAGAATCAAACCGATACACCCTAGTAATAATACCTATTTAATCAGGTGACAATTTCTAACCCCAGTTCGATGCTAATCTGCTTATTTACTTATATCTTATCTTATGATATGGGCCGGGAATAACCCGGCGGCACTACCCTTGAGGATCTTTTGTGCCTACCCCATTTACACACTAGTCATCCCAGTGTGCAGGTTTCCTCACGATGTTTTCCTTCACCGTTGAGCAGTCGGTAAATGTACTTAAATCTTCCATAAATACGAAAAACTCGTTGGTACAAGGTACTGCATGGTTTCGAACCCGGAGCTCCCGCATTGGAGTCCGGTGTCCTAGCCACTGTGCCACCGACGCTCTCGCTTATTTACTTACATCGATAATAATACCTTTGAAAGTGTGGATAATGTCGCCGGCGTAGTCACGCACCGGCTGCGTTGCGTCGTGGAACACCTCGTGTGCGACGAACCTGTCCCCGCGCGGGTTCACTCCTCTCATCACGACCACTTGTCCGGGAAACAGGGCGTATTGTTTCACACTGGCGCAAGAGAAAGGTAAAGCTAAATGTAGTAATGTAATAAAAATCAAGAAATTTAGAATTCGCGCTGTAGAGCCGTGGATCTAATTTTTTCTTTATATACTCTAAATTAATTCAGTTCTGAAAAGCGCCAATAGTATGAGTTAAGGACCCCGGAATCATTTCCAATGTTTTATAAAAATTAGCATCGCATCGACATTTTTGATGTTGCTGGCGACGGTGACCATTCACTAATGACCATCAGGTCGACATAAACTATTTACAAAAAATACAATTATTATATTAAACAAGAGAATTCTGCAGGCCTTATACGGCCATCTATTTGAATATAAGATGCAAAAGCCTACTTGTCCATATCAACAGGCACAGCTTGACTGAGCGACTCCTCCCAAGTGCCCTGGAGGACCACACTCTTCGGGTTCAAGCGGGCATCGGCGTCGCATTCTATGCGCCCAGATACTGACACTTCCATCTGTAATAAAGATGTGTTATCGCTTAAAGAGTTTATGCAGACTACATTATACATACATTTAATATATTATTTACAATATTATAGCACATTGCACAAAGTTGCTCAACAACAACACGTCACACAACATTGCTCAACTTTGCGTTTCATGTGCGCAAGTTCTATTTGCACAAGTTTCGAAATACATTGAGGACAAAAAGTAAAGTTGAGTAATGGTAGGCGATAGCTTCAATTCTGGGAAATCATTCGCTAATTTAAATCATCACTAAACGAAATGTCACCATCACTTTTAAACAGTTCTGTAAAAGAGTGAACGTGACAGTTCCATTTAAGTTTAGCTTTAGATTTGGCGGTCACAGGAATCGACGCCAATGTTGTGCTGTTGACCAATGTTGCGCAATTTGTTGACTTCATCTATCATTAACAGTTGGATCCTAAGATTGGATCATCCATCATCATAAACTATCAGAATCGTGTAACTTGACACAACAACGTGTAATGGAAGCGCAACATTGTAGGACTATTCGACAACATTGCATATGAACTCATCATCTATTTAAGAAACAATAATCCTTATCAAACTTAAAATTATTGATGAGTGTAAAAGCGATTGACGAGTGTGGAAGAAGCGAGACCTGTTTGTCAGGAGCGTTGCAGGTGGAAATCATTAAATCTCTGCCTACCCCTGCGGGAAACTGCGGGAAAGACGTATGTATGTTTGTAAAATGGCAAAATAAAAATCGCCACACAAAATACATTCATTCCAAACAAAATACTGACAATGTGTTGTCTTTTACACTTGTAATTACAAGGATTGCTGCTTCTGCTTATCCTACCATTTGTCAGAGTTGTTCAGGCCGCCCGTAAGCCTCTGACATGGCGTAACGACAGTTGCTGGATGACTACAGGCGGGACAGTTTTACCTTACCTGTATTTCACGTTTTTAGTTTTCTTACCTGTGTTTTATGTCTGACTGAAGCACCATCCTTTAGGCCAGCCTTTTTCATGATACACTGAGATAAGTAGCGAATATGGCTGTCAAAGGTACTCGCTTTTTCATGCAGCATTTCGAATCCAACCCTAAAAAATGTTATATAGGCTCCTTCAAAAATAATGTAAAAAAAATTAGGGAGGTAATCGGTAAGTTATAACCTATAATCGGAGTAGGTAGGGCTGTTTTTGGTACTTGCCACATACGGTCATAATATGTGGCAAGTACAAGTATGGATAAGTATGCCCAATAATCCCGGGATTTCCGGGATTGAATAAATATATCAATTAGATTTTTAACGTTATATTTGTTTTGATACACATTTAAGATTGGTAGCAAAATATTTTTTTTAAGATTCATGGCGCTAGTGTACCTATGGAAGTGTTTTAACTTCTTCGTAAGTTCACAATTTTAAAAAAATCGTAATCCGCCGAGTAAGGGCGAGGTTTATAAAAGTAATTTACAACATTTGCTCGATAACTTAAAACGGGATCCCAAAATCATATCCATATTAATATAACCTTTGAGGACATTGACCCGAAAGAGCCCTACCTACACCGATCAGTGGTTATAACAATGCCATATCCCTGAGAAATAAAACCGTAAGTAATTTAGTTTAAATAAATGAAATATCAAAAGATAACGATACATCTGGCATGCACCCATCCCTTCCACATGAATGAAAAGTACGTCACTAGGTCACAGAGTGCAAAGTTCATCAGCTGATAATTCCCATGGGTCAATGACCGACTTAAAATAGGCGATTAATTTTTTGGCGATCTGAATTTATTTAATAAAAGTCAAAAATTCGATTGATTTTTTTTCGAAGATTGAATCTTTAAGACCTGATTATATCCTTAAATTTTTTTATACTGTTTTTGAAGGACCCTGTATATTTACATAAAAACAGAAATATGGAATTGAGCAGCATCAACTTGTATGAAGCTTGTACAGTCATTCTCAAGCACCATAATGTAATTCTATGTAGTATAGAAAATGACGTCTGTAGAAAATAGATAGATAGATACTTACATAGATTTCGTGTACAGTTCGCCATCCTCATTTGGTAATTGTGTTATATTTAGATAGACGTTATCCTGCGGGCTATTAGGCTTTGACAACTTTTCCAATAAAGTGTCGTCCCCATATGAATGAACTACAGAGCCTTGGTTTGATCTTGAAGCGTATTTGACGGAATGGCCACTGAAATTAAAAAACTTCGAACACATAATTATATCTTAAATGGCCTTTCAGGGTGGTAGCCAGGCTCGCATTCCCTTCAGAAATCTCAAATAAATTATGTCAGTTTACCTATCCAACTTTTGTAAGGCCATCCTTCTTAGAGAATTTTAAGGTAAGGTAGGGAGGGCTTTGAATCCCCCTCTACTTTGGGTTCTCCTTTCCCGAAACCTCAAAGCCACTCTCCCCTCTACAGAACCTCGACTTTCCCCCCTAGAAATCTATCTTCCTATTTTACTATTGTTTCTTACCATGGTCGTACCCGTTTTTGGAGCCAATTCTGTAGGATGTGTACGCACGGCGCGATCAATATCAATCAATATCAATATAGACATATTGACGTACTTTGCTGGATATAGTGTTCTTTGGCTGACGTTTTAACGTCAAAACAGCAATGGATTTTCAGCCGCGTATGCACGCTTTGCACACTGTTGACATTTACGACTTCGCGTTCTGAAGCATTATAATTTCAGAATCTAGTAAATCTCTTCTACTTACACATTCGGTGAATAAGTCGCTGGACGTAACTTATTTTCATGAACAGGAATAGATTCTGGTTCTAACTTAAGATCCTGAAAACAGAATATGCTTAATTTAAAAAATACTGATCAATTAATTTAACACATTTATTAAAAAAGGTTAAAACTTAATGCAATAGGCGTCGTCGAACGTCTTAGTCAGATGGATGGATTTAATTCAGTAGGCCTAAGTACATCCCTTGTGAAATTGTGCAATTTACAGCCCAAGGGTAGATTATCTTTTACAAACAAAAAAAGTATTATAGTGCTGCATTTTTTGCAATGAAGTATTATGCAAGAAAATGATAATAAATAAACTAGGTCACCAAAAGATAACACATAGGTGGCGGCAACAGTATCACAAAGGTTATTTATAATTTTCATTCCTCTTGGATAAAGACCAGAATATTTTGAAAGCTAATAAATATTTGGAAAATACCCCAGAATAATAAAGCAAATAGACAGTCAGAAACCAGTCTAAGCAGGTCTTCATGGGAATACACACATACACACCTATTCCGACGCAAAATAGTGACAATACATATATAACATGATATAATATAAAGTTCAATTTAAATAATTTTTGGATAAAACATCGGGCAAACAATCTACACAGCTAATTACAATATTATAATAATATTAAATTACTCATAGTAATTAAATTACTCAGTACCTATGCAGAAGTTTTGATGTAGGCAGTACTTCATGGTGAAAGGTAGATTGAGTTGATGGCTGCAGACGAGTATGGATCTAGTCATGATTTGTAAACAACATGAACCAGAAGCAAACTCGCCCACAAATATCATCAAGTCAAAACCAATAACTTCTTTATAGTAATATATTCTGGTTTTCAAAATACTAATTCAGTTGTACATTATAAATAATTTGTAATTAAATCATCTCGATCAGCAAAGGATCTAGTTTGGGTTTCTGTGAATAATTTATTATAAAAGGAAATCCTTCAAAAACAAAATTAAGTTCTATAACAGATTTTTTGAGTTGCGATGCATACACATACGATTAATATTTTACAAATGAACATTAGAAGAAACTATAAGAATAAATAACCGATTTCTAGTTACAAGTGAACCCCAATACTGCCGTGTAAAATACATATATATAAAAATATATGTGTAAAATACAGTGCATTGAATTTACACAGTAGAATCTCAAGTCTATACATATTGCAGAGAACACTTCCGGAAAGAGATTACATCCAGAGATTATGGAGCCATGAGGTCATCTAACTGGTCTTCGGCTTGCTTGTGTCAAATGATGTTAGATCTAAGAGCACTCAATGAGTGTAGATCTAGTCACAGAAAAACACTGTGCCACTAGACTTACACCCATCTAGTGCAGATAGAAATATTCTTCAACTCTTCTGATGGCCGCTTATGTGTCTAAATGTGAAAACAGAAGTCCGACAGCCTTGTGATGATCAATCCACTATGCTTATTTTAAGTAATACTATTAGTAATTGGTGTATTTGCATGACACTATTCAATTTCACCATTGATCTAATTTCAATGTGCAAATGATAAAAAATCTGTCTAATTTACCTTAATAAAACATAACCTAAAAACTACATTCATATTTAGACCTTACCTTTGAAGCTGTAGTTGCAGGCATGTAATTTGTCAGTACTTCATTTTCTGGCCTAAACATTTAGGAATATCATTTTTAAACAATTTAAATGCCAAGTAAACAGAAAAGCAATACAATTACAGTAATAAAAAGTGCCTGTATAAAAACAATAACTACCTACCAATGTCACGTCATAGGAGTCGCTCTGTACTGTAATACCTACTGTTTTACATTATATCGAAAAGATGTTAAATGTACATACAATTATAAAACACGTGGAACGTTTTAGAAAAAGGATACTGAGCTGAAACGGGAGCCGTATAAACCGTCAAATTTGAGCCGGTAGTAGATCGTATCGTGTCTTTAGACGCCTTGAAACGATTTACCGCCTGCTTGGAAAATTCCTTTCTCACGAACAAATCCAAGTTATCTACGGTTGGAGACGCGCCGTTCAAGTGGTTCAAGCTGAATGCCATCCATAATTCAGTAAAACTCTCAGCGTCAATATCATTTTCTTCACATAAACGTACACCTTGAGAAATATTTTAAAAATGAATAGGCATTTTAATCCTTGAACGTTCATTTTGCGGTTAACTTTTACTTACACTTTTGGAGGCCATCAAGGTTACAAAGAAATGCAAATTGTATCAGCTTATCTAAATAGTTACTTACATATTGCCAATACTGCTTTATCTACTTCTATGCCCAGACATTGAAATTGCTCAGTCACCAATTTCTCGGAAGCCATTTTCTGTAGTTTGACGAGCGAGCGAATGGAAAAGAAAAGACCGCCAATCAAAAGTTTGGTTTGCCGTTTCGTTTGCGTCAAGTTATGGCCATAGACATTTAATTTTCTTTTTTAAGCAATACTTGTCGTGTTGTGTACTTGTTTTCCCAATCGGAAGAGGCAATGGTAGCTAAACATGTCAAACAGAAAATGCCACGAATTCGCTACGTATTACTAGATAGGTGATGTTGTGCACATTTAATTGCAGGCGCAGTACCAGTGGTCAAGTCCAGAAATAAATAAAATTATTCCTGTATAAATGGATAGAGCTCGCGGGGCGCCGCCGCTGACCACTGCGCTCGAACCATAGGTGATCGCTGCGGTCATGCGGTGTGGCACAGCTTTGTATAGCTTTCCTTTTACTTATGCGCCCAAAATATTATTGGTTATATCGATTTTCAGAAAACGATTATATGGTTAAATGATCAAACGGGGTGACATCTCTATCTATATCCGTGTCCGGCGTATTTTGTGGTTTGGCCATCAGCGGTGGCGCGACTTTTATGCGAATTGAATTTCCAAAAATAAAACAATAGAAAATATTTTGACCGTCTCATTTTAGCGACAAAATCCATGGCCAAACAATGAGTTTATTTATGAAGTTATTCAAAAATTAATTACAAAATTGTTCCATTGTTTTATTTGACGTTGACGGACAAAGTACCTAAACAAAAAATTTGGTAGTCAGTTTGTAATCAGCAGAATAAATTTAGAACTCGAAATGTTACGCTTATCTAGAGTAAGTTCCATGTTTATTTATAGAAAACAATTCAGAATTCCATCCACTTTCTAGAACGTAAAAAATAACAAATTTCACCTTTTCACGGATAGGACTTTTTCGTATAGGGCCCAAAGGCTGGTCGCTTATAAATACTCTAAGGCTGGTCAGTGTGATAAATTATAGCCTATCATTACGCAATATTGCATTGGCTCTCGGGAAGACAGACTGTCCCACTGTGGCGTTTACACTTTTTGGACTTGCGCTCACAACCCTCAGTACTGTCTTGTATAGGCTTCTGGTATATTGAGGGGGGACCGCCCCAGAGGACCCTCCCTTTTACCTAGCGCGCGGTTGCAAATCTTCGATTCCCAAAATAGAATGTCTCGTTGCGGATATAGTGTTTAAGGGCTTATTACACTTGACTGAATTCAGTATACGATTTAGACGTCTGTTTATATTATGTAAATCGCAGACTAACTACATAACAGTACTATTCTATTACAGATGCTTGACTGAATCAGTCGACGGACTAATTCAGACAGACTAAATTCAGTCAAATATAATAAGCCCATTAGAGATGATAGGTATGATCGCAGGTAAAACCTGGATGCGTCCGTCACCTAACACCTTGCAGTCAATTTCTTATAAAGGCATGGGATTCGAAATAAGTTTGATAATTTATGAAACTCGACAGGTCTGCAAAACGCATCCAGGTTTTACCTGCGATCATTCATACAAAAAAGGATTTTATTCGTCAACTGCATTTAAATTAACCTCCGTTGTTTTGTAGGTACAGTATATCGCCGAAACTGTTCCAAGGATTACAACGACGTCGGTATCATTGCGCAATAACAAACCTCTAATGAATTGGAAAAAAATGCAATCAGAGTATCAAGTAGGTAGTTTTAGACGATAATAGATACCTACCTCTCCGCACACAAGCGCTGCCAATCGAACGTTTTCTTTTTTAATTTAAATAAAAAACCTACCCGAAAGCACTCCGAAAGGACATGTAGTATTTTTTTAAGCTAGCATAATAACCCTAGTTGAATTCCTGAAGATACTTTTGGCGATAGCGTACTGTAACTTCAGTAATTTAAACTAGCTGAAAAAATACCACTTATCCTTTCGGAGTATTTTCGTAAAAGTTTTTTAAAACAAATAGGTTTTTTGTTTTCGAGTGTGCGGAAAACCTCGCCTTATACCTAGCATATCTATTTAATGTGATGCATATCAATTAATCTCGCTCATTAATACAAACGCGCTTATTAGACTTGACTGAATACTTAAGTCAACAGGCTTCTGTTTAGCTGTAAATCGCAGTCTAACCGTAATGCATTTATAAGCTCAATTTATTGTTTCTCAATTCCTTTTTATCAATATCGATTTTAAAGTTTCGGTTAGCGTCGGTAGTCGGTAGCATCGCTCTGGGGTCAAGAGTGTATCACCAGATTTCGTTGGAATGATTACTAGTGTGAATCACGTTGAATTATTTCTGCCGATTTCGTGTTTTTGACACAAGTTATGCTGGAGCGTTATGCCATATTAATATTTCAAGGGGACTAAACATAATTTTCTTAGCCTAGTAGGGTATCTATAAAAATTTAGCTTTCTATGCTCACAAATAAGGCTGCGAATGGCTGCGATAGACAATATTATTTTTTATTATTTACACTTCAATGCACAATGTACATGAGGCGAGCTTAATGCCTTGCGGCATTTTCTACCAGCTAACCATTGGGTTATGCAGAAATATTAAGACAAGGTGCATATCAAAGTGAAAGTTTTATTTGCTATTATTAAGTTGTTATTACATGACTTGTACTTTTATTATTACAAGACTTGTACTTTTTTACAGTATATTACACAAACTGCTAAAATTTCCACTTCGCCAATGCGCGCTGATAACAGAAGTCTAATGAAATTGAAGAAATTGCAAGCTGATTATCAAGTAAGTTCTTTACAAGTTTACAAAATGGATTTAAAAAAATTAAAGTCTGGCTTTGCTACTACTGTATGATACAGGGTATAGGTAATCTGGGAA
Organism: Hofmannophila pseudospretella; assembly: GCA_947369225.1. Lineage (NCBI taxonomy): Eukaryota > Metazoa > Arthropoda > Insecta > Lepidoptera > Oecophoridae > Hofmannophila > Hofmannophila pseudospretella. Next base: position 6,139,911 of record OX376330.1, on the reverse strand, counting down.
AACCCATCACCCCTTATCAACTACGAATTTGAATAAACCGTTTATAATCATTGTGCGACTGCCACACCCTAACTCTTGAAGGTTTGATGATGAATTGATGACCAGGAATGATATCAATGGATCTTAGGCCTCAGCATTGGGTAACATCTAAGAACCCTAGTAATGCCTTCCCCATTCAGACACTGGTTATCTCAGTGTGCAGGTTTCCTCACGATGACCTTCACCGTGTCCGGTTTACATTGGTTAAGTGTTTAGCGAAGTGGTACAAGTACAGTGATGATTATGTCACCACCACTGTCCAATCGGTTTACACTACTGTCATTACTCACTTCGCTAAACACTTGACTGATGTAAACCGGCCATTACTCATTGTATTTATCCACGTCGCTAAACACTTGACCATTGTAAATCGGCCATAGAGCAACCGGTAATTGTACGCAAGTCTTCGAAAAAAACCATTGTATGCGCAAGGCATTGCATGGCGTCGTTGCCCTTACGCCACCAACACTTGACAGCGTTATGTATTCGTATCAAAATTGATTGTGTTGATAGACAGACGAGACGATCAATTCCACAAAATGCAACGTAACTAAATAGAATCTAAACTGCATCGTTATGACGTGTTTCGTATGCTACTGTCCACTAACGATCCAATTTCAGTTAAGTTCCGTTCGAGTCAACGATCGATCGAACAGTAACGTATTTGTGCATTCTAATAAAACGTTTAGTTTATACTTAATCGCGGCAGGTAACAAAACGCTTCAACTGTCAAATATAAATAACGATCGAACCTAAGTTCCTCCCGAAGTACTTTTGCCGATCGATAGTAAATCGAAAGGTGGCAGTGGTAGAGTTATGCGTCAGCAGACTGCGATTTGGTGTCCAAATAGAATTGGAACGAAAACAAATTGAAATTGGATAGAAATAGAACTACAAACGTTGTAATTTAGGCGAATTAGGCCCCAGGTGCTATATTTCAGAATTCAACTGCAGAACGCAAAAAATGGTATAAAACGGAATGTTTCTTCGCTTATAGTAGGTACTTGAGAACCGCTCAACCAAATTGTATGGGGTTTTCTGTTTACATAATAAAATGCAAGTGAAGCCACTAGTTGTATAAATATCAAACCAGAATAGTTAGTATCGTCTGCAGTTAAAGTCTGCTGTCTGCGGTTCAACATGGAATCATACTTTTTTTTCCCTTAGGTTGTCCCACTGCTTGGTATACCTTAGGGAGGAAATATGATTGTTATTATAACTTGTTTTCAGTGTGAAGATGGGAAACCTATATTCTTGAAAGGTGGACTCTGTGACAGGATTCTCTATGGGACTACACTAGTGTTGTGCGTTGTTGGTGTCATTAATGTAATATTCGTAATCTACGACCATGCTAAACCATCTTCCTGGAAGACTGCTACAACTTGTTAATTATTATTTCTTCAAATATAGTTTTTAGAGATGGGTGTAAAATAACTAGGCTAGGCAACTAGGTATCTGGGTTATATACAGTTTTTAAAATACTGTGTGACAAAGTAACACTGTTATATCTGCCCGATAGTCAACATTGTAATGAATCTATATTACAATATTGGAGTAACTGGTATGGGAACTGCCGTGCACCCACACAGTGACATATGTCAGAGACAGGAGTAGATAACAGATAACCAAACTAGGTACAGACCTACCTACTGACTGCGATTGAATAGCAATTACAGGCATTGCACTGACCCGAATTATTTTGTTTTGGTAATAGTGTGACAAAATAACTGGTCTGTCAGTTATTTACATGGAACAGTACAAGTGTTATTTTGAAAAAAGTTTTCCCATCTCTAGATTTGTACTAATAAAGGAAGGCATTGATTGGAAACATGACATATGTAAAGTAATGTTATTGTAAATTATGTAGTGATTGTACAATAAAAGGTTTTTTATAAAACGATAACTTTTAATGAAATCAACTTATGTTCGCTGCACATGTATGTGAAATTTACATGATGGCATTGATTGTACTTCAGCAGTAACAATGCTATTGATGCAGAGATTTGCCAGGCCACCTCTTATCAGTCCACATGTGTAGGCCACATACTGAAACATAAACATTTTATTATTGCAACACATTGTGAGCAAGCATACTCGTAAAATATCTTCTATGCACACTGCTCTCTATGAAAACGGTTTCAGGTGCGATTCCTGATCTACACATTTTCCATTCTGGGTAATACTATATTTGTTAGTATACATCATGTCACCTAGAAGGACCCTAGTTACAGCTTCCAGGCCATGGTCTTTTAAATTTTATTTGCATCTCATATATTCAGAAAATATGCCAGTTCGTACAAAAACTTACTCTAGGGGCATACTCCAAGTATTGATGGCCGTTTGAGAAATTTGTAAGGAATCTAAAAGCATTGTCTTGCAGCACATATACGCCTTGGTGATTGGTGCGTAAGTTGTCTATCTGTTTCTTGTAAATACATGTCCAGAAGTCTGTGCATATGAATTTCATAGTGTCCAGCTCATCTTTGAATCTCGGCCATTCCCTTGTCAGCCGTTCCATGATTTTGTAGCCAGCAGCGAAACCTATGTACTCGACGACGGACAAATCTACTTCCTAAAAAATGTATACATATAAACCGAAGTAGTCAGCATTAAGGGTATTGTTTATTTATAACAATAGTTAAGTACCTTTTTCTCGTTATTATCTTTAGACTGTTCCAAAGCATAATTTACGATTTCAGAATGTAGTAATTCAAACACAATGTCGTCTGCCATTATTCTTGGGGTCGTGCTAATGTTTTAGGTCATAAATTCACTATCATATGAAAGGAATTCTATTACAAAATACAGCTCATAGATACGAACAAATTCAATTCAACAAATACTTTTCTCTGAACAAAAAACAAAATCAATCACAGAAGTAGGAGTAGGTACAATAATTATTGGACAATTTGACATATACCTACTATGTCACATGGAGAATGAATGAATGAATGAATATACTCTAAGGGCTTGTTAACACCTCTTCAAGAAGTGGCAAGGACAGTGCGTTAGTCAAGTGGCAAGGACAGTGGTGTAAACCGGTGGGACAGTAGCAAGTCAAGGTGGCTTGCCAATGGATTAAAATTTTATTTGACTTTTTGTCACTGGCCAGCCACTCGCTACTGTCCTTCTGTCAACTGTCCTTGCCACTTGAAAAGGTGTAAACAAGCCCTAATGGTGGCCAATCAGCTCGATTTTTATTATATCCATCAGGTTTTGTGGCTTGCAAGCTGTCTTGCCAATGGATTCAAATTTTATTTGACTTTTTGTTGTGTGATGGTGGGAAAAAGCCGTGGACCAAAAGTGAACTGGTTTCCATTCGTCTCCATGTTTATGTTCTAAAACAGCTCCTATTCCATGTTGGGATGCGTCTGCTGAGACTCTGGTCTCCAGCCGTGGATCGTAGTGTGCTAGCTGAGGGGCTGAAGTTAGCAGTTTCTTGATTTCTTGGAAGGCCTTAGTGTGTTCATCCTTCCATTCTCTTGGAGAATCTTTCTTCAGTAGGTCACGGAGGGGTTTTGTGACATCTGCTGTATTTTTCAGGAACCTTAGATGCTGGTTAACAGCTCCCATAAAGCTTCTTAGTGCTGTCAAGTCTTTAGGTATGGGTAGGTCGATTATGGCTTTTACCTTGTCTTGAAGTGGTTGTACTCCATTGGCTGTCACCTTATAACCTAGAAATGTGCACTCTGTTGTTCTGAAGATGCATTTCTCACGGTTCAGGGTTATACCGCCTTTGTGAAGAGCTCTTAGTACTTCTCGTAGGTTTGCATCATGTTCCTCTGCTGTTCTGCCATACACTAAGGTGTCATCGACATGATTTACACAACCTTTCATGCCTGATAGCAGAATTGACATCTTTCGTTGAAAAACTTCACTTGAGGAGTTCATTCCCATGGGCATTCTATTAAATCTGTACCTCCCAAACGGGGTAATGAATGTAGTGAGGTCTTTACAATCATCAGTCAGCTCGACTTGAAAATAACTTTTCACAGCGTCGATTTTAGAAAATACTTTAGCTCCGGCGAGCTGTGCTAAGCATTCTTCGACTGTTGGCAATGGGTGAAATTCTCTCATTACTGCCTTGTTTAGCTCTGTATAATCGACTGTGATTCTCACCTTATCAGGGTTGCCCTTCTCTACTACTGGTACCATAGGAGCGCACCACTCTGTAGCATGTGAGACTGGTTCTATCACTTTCATGTCTTGTAGAGCTTGCAAAGTTTTCTCTACTTGGGGTCTTATAGGTATAGAGATGTGTCGTGGCGTAGCGACTGCATAGGGTGTTGCATCTTTCTTCAGCTTTATTTGGTACTTGCCTTCCATCACACCTAGGCCTTTGAACATTTCATTATATTCATCTTCAGGTGGAGTGGTGTTAGAAATTTGCACCTGCATGATCTGTGCTCCCTCATGCCACTGTACTATGCCAAAAGCATCATATTCTGGTAGTCCAAGTAGTGGGGTACGTTGATCTTTTAGTATGTAGATGTCAGTTACCTTTGTGTTATCTTGCCAAGTTATCTGAACATTCTTGCATACTCCACGTCTTGGTAGCACTATACCACATGGTCCCAATAGTTTCTCTTGTACTTCTACGGGTTTAGGTAGTTTTAGTTTCACTCGAAGTTCTGGGCTGATCACCGTCTCTGATGCACCAGTATCTATCTTAAACTTCACTGACTCTCCGTTTATTACAATATTAGCAAATTTGGGTTTGGAGCGAGCTATCTTCGGTGTATTAATTGAGTCTATAATTTTCTCCTTGTCAATGCTTCCAAAGAAAAATTGTTCATCATCAATCTCATTTACACTCTTAGAAGTCTTGCTTTTCTCCTCCTTCTTTTTCTTGCACACAGCCAACCAATGACCTTGGATTCCACATCCTTTGCAAATGGACTTGCTGGCTTCGCAATCAGCGAATTTATGTTTAGGCGAACGGCCACACTTTCGACAAGTTTCTGAAGTGTTCCCTTGCTTTATCTGTTTCTTTGACTTGTTAACGAGATGAACCTCAGGTGCCGGGTTAGGTTGTGTGGGATTTAGGGCTGCTATATTAGCTTCCACCATCTCGGCATGCCTTACCCTGTTTATTACCGACTCTAGTTTGGGTTCCTCTTCTAAGTTTTGGATCGCCTTAGACAATTCTGCATTTCTCATGCCGGCCACGATTCGGTCTCTGATTAGTTCTTCTTCTAGTTGTCCAAATTCACATGTTTTCGCGAGGGTATGTAGATCTGTGATAAACTCGTCTACGTTTTCTTGTTCTCCCTGCACTCTTTGGTTGAACCGTGCACGTGCGTACATTTTTGTTTTTCTTGCTGTATAGTAATTGTTAAATTTCGCCTTGACTATCTGATACGATTTTTTATCGGCCTCACTTAACTTCATGGATGTCAGTATATCGTTGGCACGCGAGCCCATTAAGTATAGCAGAGTGCTAACCTGCGATTCGTTTGGCATACATTTTAAACGCGTTGTTTCTTTATACTGCTCAAATCTCGTAATCCAATTAGACCAATCTTCGGCTTTGAAACTGAATTGCTGCGGCGCCGGCGTGGACACTCCGGGAAGTAGGTTTGCAATCTCGACGTTGTTGTGGGCTGAGTAATTACTTGCGGCTTGTGATTCCTGGGTCAACTGCTCTTGCATTTGTTGAATTAGCACCATTTGCTGGGCAAGCTGAGTTTTTAGCTCCTCCATTGTCTAAATTACAAATTTTTCTCGAATTACACGCGCTGTCACCATGTGTGATGGTGGGAAAAAGCCGTGGACCAAAAGTGAACTGGTTTCCATTCGTCTCCATTTGTCACTGGCCAGCCACTCGCTACTGTCCTTCTGTCAACTGTCCTTGCCACTTGAAAAGGTGTAAACAAGCCCTAATAGTGGCCAATCAGCTCGATTTTTATTATATCCATCAGGTTTTGTGGCTTGCAAGCTGTCTTGCCAATGGATTCAAATTTTATTTGACTTTTTGTCACTGGCCAGCCACTCGCTACTGTCCTTCTGTCAACTGTCCTTGCCACTTGAAAAGGTGTAAACAAGCCCTAATGGTGGCCAATCAGCTCGATTTTTATTATATGCATCAGTTTTTTTTATCACGGATCGCGATTAAAGATTAATTATGGGAAACCAAAGATTGGAAATTCCAACTGTAAAGGATCGCGCGTTCGTTATGTCATAGTCATAATCGCGGCGATAAAACGCTGCGTGCGATAAAAAGTTAATTGTGAATCCACCTTTATACCTGTCTTTTTTATGGAATGAATGAATTCAAACAAAAAAGTATTAATATTGTCAGAATTTGAAATTTCTACCAAAGTAGTAAAAAGAAGATAACTATAATTCGAGAAGTCCATACATTCCATATTGAAGTCAGGGTACTCCTATGCACAACTCCATTTTTACTTTACCTGCAGGAAACAATCGTATCGAAATGTCCGAAAATTATGCATGCCACAAGAAAAGACGGCTCATTCTTCACTGCGCCTAGATGTATAGAATTTGTACAATTCGGCTCGCTCATTTTAAAGGTAAGTAAGCTAACATCCTAGATTGTGTAAGTTTCGTTTAACGAAGTTTTAATTTAGCGAGTGATTATTATAATCGGTGCCATCACACTGTATGTGTAGGTACTTTATACATAGTACCTATCTACTGGTATAAATTGCGAATTACTATAGACAGGAATTACATTCATACTTAAATATGCACACACTACAAGATTCACCAAGTACAAAACAGGTATAAAGAGCATGTATGTGGGAAACCTACGGCCTAGTATAAAATGGTATCGACAAAAAAATATCGAGAGACTGACTCCTTTATATAAATATATTTTATTTCTGTGACTGGCACGCTCTCTCATGTGAAGTTGTTCTACTAATATAAATAAATGGTAAGAATAATGTGCACATACTAGCAACACGAGTGGTAACTTTGAGTTGGGAAAAAAAAAGGAAGGCATAGGGACGCTGTGCCGCAAACTTTATGTATGAAAATATCTTAAAGATGACTAACCTCCTTCCTCGTCTCTTTGATTATTTTAAATCATAACTTTCGCCGTTACATCCACTACATGCATTTACTCATTATCCAATTTTGTTATTGTTGTATTATATAATGTATTTCAAAACAGAGTATAGGGACCTCCAAGTCTTCACTGTTTTCGAGCAAATAAGGATCAGTGAGAGATATAGGTTCCACAAAATTGGTACCGCCTAGCCTACTGCGAACCGAAATTACCTGTGTTTCTACGACACATATGGTCGTACGCGCTGTCCAGAAACCGCTGTTTGAATTCATGAATGTAACGCGGGTTTCCATATGGATCTGTCGACTTTTTCCTCAGCATATCCGTAAATTCATTCTTCTGACGGCTGCTGTATCACAAATTGTTGCTTCAATGCGACGGTGATCGCAGCGCTATATAACCTATTTCACTCCGAAGAAAACAGTATATCAATTGTTGTTGTACCTTTTGTAGTTGTAGAAATATTCCACTTTTATCCGAACAAGTCACGATAAATTTATGGCTAATTTTGACCTTCTTCCTCATCTCTCCTGATTATTTTAGCCAAAAACATTTAACTCCAAAGTGAGCTTTGTTTATCGATGATATCAACGATATTATTTGTTTTTATATATATCTTTAAAATTGACGAAGTTATTAGCTTTTGAAAGGAGAGCAAAAAGTGTGACACTGCCCGAACATGCACCCAGACTCCTATACTTCACGAGTTATAAGATATTTTCATATCAAAAAAATACCTATTTGAGTAAATAAAGATGGCGAAATTGCGATTATCGAGTGTTGATCTCTGTGGATACGCAACGTGCTTCATAATCATCAAGTCGTATTAGAAACTTCAAGAATTCGTTCACTGACGCCTAATTGCGGCCTCATCATCACATTTCAGCAACTTTTACACTGTGAGTTTATTCTTGTTTTTACAAATGGACAAAAATAGCGTAGAAATTAAAGATGGCGATTTAACGCGACCTTTAATAGATGCGCCATCTATTGTAGAAGGGCCCAAACAAAAACTGGAGGGAACACTGAGAAAAAAGAGAAGACGCGGGAAATCCAAACGTAAAATTATGAAACCTTTTTCAAAAGTACCGTGGCAAGATAGGAGGAAGAATGATAAAACAAAGAGAAATAATCGATTCCGGAAAATTGTTTTAGCTAAAACACATGCACCTTTCAACAATAACCAGTTTTTAATGGAAATACACAAACCAGAGCCAGAAAATAACTTTCATTTAGCGCGAACACCATCGGCCCGCACGCGTGACTCTAGTTTTAGTGTGGATTCAGAAGATAATTACTTTTATTCTTTACCTGAAGACGAAGAGGAATATTTGACTAAAGAATTTTCTAGCGTTTATGAAGACGCACAAAGTGAACGTCTATCCAATATGTCAAAAGATGACCTCATTCAAGAGTATCTTCTACTTGAAGCTAAATACGACAATCTCGTTAAAAGGACTGAGCGAAAATCAAGATATTCTGAGGATGATAAAGACAGTACTATAGCGGAAAAAGACATATCAGCAACTGATAAAGAGAGTATGATCACAGATAGAGATACATCGGCAACATCGATGGAATCTAGCACAGCAGAAGAACCCTCCATTTGTGAAATAATGCAACGTATGAAAGAACAAGAAGAACAAATTCGTGAGCTCCATCTAGCCAATGAAAAGCTGAAACTTGAAAATGAACATTTACGTCAAAGGTCTCAAGACTCGTCAAGTGAAGATTCAGAGAGTGATAGTTCCTCAACTTCAGGTAGCAGCAGCAGCTCAAATCGAAGTAAGAGTCCAGTGGATCAACCACCAGAAGACATCACTTGTGATTTATCTAATGACAATCAAATAACCAATGGCCAAAATGGGGTAACTGAGGATTTGGAAAACATAAACCCCCTCGTGAATGGGTTTCATGACCCTAGTGATTAAGCATAATATAAGCTCAAATAGTTGGATAGGCTTCACCTATTTAAAAAAAACATGATGAAATGTGTGAATATTGTAACTTAGGTAACTATAATATGAACACTTTTTTATTTTTCTGGCACTATCAAATAGTACTAATAGTATTGTACTGGATTTGAAAAAATAGATGTTCCTGATTTACTACAAGTGCTAAACTTTCAACTGCACATTTTATATATATTTTTCTTTGTTTTTGTTTTAATGGTGTATGCATTTATTTCAATCCTATTTTTAAAGTCTTTTCACCTCACACTGCAATTCAATTGGAAATGTTTATTATATTTTAACAGTAGGTTAGTTAATTCCTTGCCTATTTTAAATTATGTTTTTATTATCCTGATATTGTACAAATTTTATTTTATAACACTGGGAATGTAATTGTGAGATCTCTTAGGTCATCTTTAGGTTTAGTGAGAATCTTCTGTGATATCCTTGTGGATATTTTATCAGTAGTAATGTTTTTTAAAAGTGTACTAATATGTACATATTCCAGTTAGATCTCACTTTTATGTTGATACAATGGGTGTTAATTCTAGTAGCTGTAAGAAAAAATTCATGAAGATATAAACATAATATATTATGTATTTAGCCATTTGGACATAAATATTTTATAATTAATGTTGGTCATGTTTAAGTATGAGTAGTTAAGTTTAATTCAAACCAAACTAAATGTGTCAAGTAGTATTGTAAGTTAGGTGTATGTTTTAACAGGGAAACTTAAGATTTTCTGATGAGCTACTTATATATAATGAAAAGCTTATGGAGATAGGAAGCTGCAGATGTATGCCATTTTACTGTGGTTACCTTAAATAATTTATAATCTGTGGATATAGGAGTGCATTATTTATTTGTGAGACTTGTTTATTCGACAGGTGATTTAAGTTTTCTGAGCAATCCAGTGAATAATAAATAACTAAACATTCCAAATATTACAGTAAGAAAAAGGCAAAAATATTCTAACTGCATGTAGTTTAATGTTTTATTGAAATAAACAAGTCTTCTTTAAATAACACTAGAAAAATCTGTTTTTACAAGTGACACCTTCCTATCTTTTGGGCATATACATAAGTTTTTTTTTCAACAGCACAAAGAGGTGGCCTATTTGATGGATAATTTATAAGGACAATACAATTTATATTGTTTAAATTAAAGCTCTCTGATTAAATTAAGACAAGGAATTTACCTTATAAATAAACATTAGAGATGTAAATATCAAATCGGTCACATCACAATGGTCACTGTAGCCATTATTAATTTTTTATCTTATCACACAATACATTACTTATTATTAATACTATATAAGTGTTTTATTTTTAAATATATGTATACCTACATATATAGGACATCAAAATTTCTATATTCTCTTGCTTTGCTGTTACTAGACAAAACTTGTTCAGTTAAATGTTTCTGAGTTGCCTGATTTTTATGATAACAAAATCTCAATGTTAATAACAATGCAACAGTATTTAAATTCTTGAACTTATTTGTAGACCCTACTTGAGCTGTTAGGTCATTAAAAACATTATGTTCGATAAAAATAAAAGAATACCTATTCACTTTCCTTTTTCTTTTTAACCTTTGATTCCGGGGCATTGGGATTGGCTCCTTTGTAAAATTGTTTCAACAAAGCCATTGCTTCATTTGCTAATAGATTTCCTGATAATATATAATTATATTCATAAAAGTTACTTACATCTAATACAGTTTCTCCACCAAATCTGTCGTTAGGGCAACCATACACAACTTGCCTCACATTTAAATTATTAAGTGCTGCAGCACACATTATGCAGGGTTCTACAGTCACATAAACACAAATATTCTTAAAATAATGTTTATAATCAATATTGTTACTCTTACAATAGTCGAGTGTAACATCAATGCAGTTGATTTCTGCATGTCTGGTGGGGTTATGACTTATATTGACAGTATTTCTGGACTCTGCCACTATATTGCCATTAATAGTAAAAACACAGCCTACTGGTACCTCCTGTGCTGTTAGGGCTTCCGTAGCTAACTCAAGAGCTCTTGTCATGTAATAAACCATTTTTATCCTGGAAGAAATACATCAAGTACATATGGTATGGAATGAGATCAATGTCTGAAATATTGGGATTATTGACCAGCAAAAATCTTTACAGTAAGGATCACAGAAATCAGACTAGCAAATGAGGTTATTTTCCTACCTAACCACAAAGTAGTTTTGTTAAATCTTATAGTTGACTGGTGATAACTTGCTATATATTATTTTCGCTTAGGAAATAACGCAATAACAAGAAACTTTATTTTAACATAACTTTGTTATTGTTGTGACTTTTTTAAATTAGAGTCAGTGAGTGAATAGTGATGTGCGTTGTAAAAAAACATTATCGATTTTGATAAAGGTAATCGATTATTTAGGAGTGCGTTCCAAAACCAGTTGAAATTATTCATATTCCATTGCTTGTTTTGAATAAAAATTTGATACATTTTCATTGTTAACGCGGTAATGGAAGATGCAAGTTGTCAATGTGAATTATTCAATGGGTTATGGAACGCTCTACAGGTAGGTAGTTTTTTATAAAAAACGGCCATGCGTGAGTCGGCCCTCACTTTCTATAGGGTTCCGCACTAATACCAAACTGATTATTTGTAAGTTTTGCACAAAAAACTTTTGTTTGGCTCACAGTTCATAACTTAGTTTTGGTTTTGTTGTATAAATAAAAATTTGATTACAGGTGGTACGCAAAGAAATCGGACTATCGCCCTTTTAATTTCAAAATCCTTTTATGGTACGAAGTATGGTAGTGCCACCCTTTTACCTATTTCTGCCGCATATATTGCATTGCTGTTTCGGTTCCAAGGGTGAGAGAGCCAGCGTAATTACCGGTACATGAAGGATTTCATCCAAGTTAGCAGCACATCGAAATTACTCTAATAACATTTACCCAGCGAAGTAATATTACTTCAATGCATTTACCTATAGTAACCTAGTCTCTGTGTGAATTTAACCACTTACCGTGTGTAGCCTGTTTGCTCGTCAACGTCCCATAGATTAATTAAAGAAGTCATAAGGATTGGTTTGTGTTGGGGGCTTCCTTGTATAACAAATTGCTGAAGGATGTAACAGATGCAACTTCCACAAATATATGTTAAAATCGCCTAAAGAAATGGCTCATTCATAAAGCTTTTTATTCTATAAATAGACAAAAATATTTTATTCAATTAGATTCATATTTGACATTGAATTATAGTAAATATTAATTAATACTTATACTTTAAATAGAAATTAAATTAATATAATAGACATATTACATAACTGTACCTATACTAGTATCTATTTGAACTGAACTTGGCCCTTTTAATAGATCATATCATATGATTATATCACATGTCAGAATGTAAAATATGGTCAATTTATAATCCGACTCATTTTGTCATATTTTGTACATATTTTTTAATTATGGTCTATTAATAAAGGTTTTTCTATTCTATTCTATTCTATTTGTAAATAATTTTATTATGAACCTTTGACGTGTAATTACATTTACCAATGAAATGAAACGAAATACATTTATTTGTCAGATAAAAACATGAATAGTATTCATATTATGAATATCCTCCAAAAAAGAAAATTGATAGTCCCATGCGGGAGGTCCGGGTTCGGAACCATGCAATGCTATGTACTAATGAGTTTTCAAAGGCGTGTGAAATCCACCAATCAGCATTGGGCCCGCTCGGTGGATCATAGCCCGTACCCCCTTGTGCAAGGGGAGGCCTGTGCCCCAACAGTGGGGACATTAATAGGCTGCTGATGATGATGATACTCTGATTAGCTAAGATAATATAAAAGTTTATTTTGTAATTAGCTAATTATTGTTATTTAGCATATTTGCTAAATAACAATAATTAGCTATATGTTATTACATGAAATTGAAAAAAAAAAACTACGTAAAGGCAAGGTTTACACATTTATAGCTTATCTAGAATCACAGTTGAACAAAAAATGTCAAAATTATTATGTAAGTATGGCACAAAACATAAATTCAGGTGGTACTATCATCATTCTCATAATACTGCAGAAGGTTAAAGTTCCTTAGATATTCAACTGCCTTTTGATCCCAGTTGTTATTATTCACAGTTCTTGGACTTGGATGTGGCATGTACAATATCTGTAAAAATAACATAAATTAAAATTATTTATTAATAAGTAGTTTTTGCTAATAAAAAATACAGTGACTGCCAACCTAATATGCCTACCTGGATGGTACTGGATGGAAAATATTTCTTTAATGCTTTCTGTGCTCTTGTTTCACAAAACTTTCCAACAGCTACTATTTTTTCCACTTGATATAATTTGAGAACTTTTATAAAAACTGGGTCACAAATATTGAACAGTTCTTCCATTTGTGATACCTGAAACAGTTATAATATTGCTTGAAAGGTTGGACAGGAGGTTTTGAGACTTTTGGGGCTGATTAGCCTGATCCTATGCCATATACATAATAAAAAATAGATCAACCTTAAGTTTTCTTACTTTGAAATCTCCTGGAGTCAAATTACATCCATTCTTTTTCATCCACTGCTGTGGGAGATAATTGTACACAAAACTTGTTTTGAAAAACTTTTCAGGCGTCTCACAGAGGTTTTTGAATAGCCCCCAAAATCTTTTTCCACTTATCTGAAAATAAATTCATCAAAACAATAATTTCGGTGTTTTGGCCTTTATGAACCAGAAGCAAGGAACTCTAGCAAGATGAATTTACTAATATGGTGTTCATGCGAGGAAAATGTAAAAGAAGGCCTAGCTTTTCTTATTCAATCTATTATCTGTGTACTCACCTCTGTTCTGGTACATTCAAAACCTCTGACAGGGCGCGCAGGTAATTCTTTGGGAGGCTTTCCAACAGTTCCTTCTATACCAAGCCAGTCTCTTACGGAACTTATTTCACCAAATGGCACCTGAAATTATTCAGATAGGTATATTATTATCATACATCATTATTATAATATCGTCATCATTTGTATAAATCGACGTTACAAAAGTTTTTCTTCGTGTTTCTGTACAGAATACTTACTCCAGTCTGAGACATTCCCCAAGGGCCAGGATTCATGCCAAAGTACATTAATGGCTTTTTTGTATTGCAATATTTTCGTACATACATTTCAAATGTTTTCTTCGCGTAGATTGTGGGATTATAAACACATTCTACAGTCGAAGGTAATTTTAATTGTTCCAGGGTAATATTCAGTTCGTCAATTATGTTGAGAAAATCATCACATAGTTCCTGTGAATCCAAAATGTCGTCAGTACATGTTGGTGAATCTTGATTGCAAATTGTTTTACTAGAAAAAAACGAGGAAATCACTTCGGTATCCATTGGTTATTTTATTTCTTTCAGAAATTTTGACAAGTACTAGACCGCGAAAAAGTTTTGGGTAGGTACCTACCTACCTACCTATTTATTTTATTGTGACGTGACTGACGTAACGTGAACGTGACTGTTGACTGATCTGAGCTTGACTGACGTTTAGTGATGCAGAAAATAATCATCGATCGAAATATATCAATCATCGATAACAAATGGCATCGATACCTGGATCACAACAAAATTCAGCAATGATCGCTAAACGAAACGTCCCGTTCACTCGTATAAATTCTAATATATGAGTGAGCATTACAGTTTATAGATTTGGCGGTCAGCTTAGAGACCAACCGTAGAATCATAGAGCTCAAAAATGCGGCGGTCGATTAACATGCCTCATGGCCTTCCGTCTGGACATGATTCCAGGCCATTAAAAAAACAAATTACTGACGTATCCATTCCATTCGTTTATTGGGTTCATTCGCCAATTTATTTTGTTCATTCTTGTAGTAAATAAAAGTTTGAACATGCGACTATTCGTTTTATTTTACTAATGAATAGGTAGTATGAGCAAAGCGAGGAAATGTCTGCTAAACTCAACGAAGAATTGATACGCAATTTAACAGCAAAAAGTGGTGTGCCTATTGTGTTTCGAGGCTTTGTAAAGAATTGGTCACAGTGCCAATGGAGTGTAGAAAAGTGGTGTTCAGTTTTCGGCGACAGAGAAATACCTTTCCGCTGTATGAAAAGAGACTTTATCTCCGATGAGCCGTGCTGGGAACGGCGGTGCACAGTGAAAAAGATGACTTTCCAGAGTTTTATTGACAACTTGTCTACCAGTGAAGAGTGGATGTACTTTGATTACAAATATCTTCATCAGTGGTTTAATAGTGATTCTGAGCTGTGCAAGGTGAGTACACAAAGAGAGGAAGTGATTGTATATAACAAAACTCATATCCATTATGAATAATCCCATGATTAAACTTTTTCTTATTAATTTTTCGAATTGTTTTCAGGAGCTGTCGTGGAAACAGTTCGGGTACTCAGACAAAGGTCCTTCAGACTCCACTTTATGGGTGGGGAGCAACGGTGCACACACACCAGCCCACCAGGATACTTACGGTGTGAATATTGTAGCTCAACTATATGGAAAGTAAGATTCTTCAAATGAAACTAGACATATTGTGCTATCAATTTTCAAATCCCTTTTATTAAACTTGCAAATACTGATTTGCTGGTAGTAGTTTAATTTTCTTTTATTCTTTATAGCAATGCATATTTAGACTAGAATATAATAAATTACCATTTGAAATAAAATTATTTCAACTTGACAGTACTTCTTGGTTGGAGCATGTAAATGGAACATAAGAACGACCCTCATAAATGAATTAACATATTTAAAAACTTCATCTTAAATATAACTTATGAGATAATTTCAGAAAACGTTGGGTCTTGTTCCCACCTGAAACTGGGGGATTGAAGCCTACTAGAGTTCCCTATGAAGAGTCAAGTGTCTACAGTGAACTGAGCTTCTACTGCCCTAGGAATTTAGATGTTTTTAAAGGTATGTTATCACAATCCTTATTGCTGACTCTTGCACTTGGAGAGGCAACAGTAGTGGGTCAGTTTCTGCTGCTATATCAATTCAAAAATTAATGGAAGATCCATCAAGATAAGCTATCTTTGCACTACTTATTTGCTTTACACTAAACTGTATAGATAATGTGGGTTCTGATTTACATAAAAGCAAGTTCACATATTATTATCACACTTAAGTTTACTACTCCACCATCGAATTAGAAGATGAGAAATGTAACGTCATCTGTCAAACTTCGAGACCGAGTACAGCATACAAAAAAGTTTATAATAAAGACAGTGGACAAAAGTGGATAAAAATGTATGAAAAGTAGTTGATGAGTCACATGTGCGTTAAATAATGGATGAATGTGCGAACAGTACTTAGGATTCAGGTTGTAAGGGATTGGGATGTGTGGGTACACGGGAAGGGGACCACATTCCAATGATTTTCTAATTATGTTGGTGGAGTAGTACTTTTAAAATTGTATATTGTGTTTCTTTGTAGGTGTAACTGGAGGTCGGTTGGTTGAACTGTGTGCTGGCGACGCACTCCTGGTACCCCGAGGCTGGTGGCATTATGTACAAAACATTGACCCTCTGAATATTGCCCTCAACATTTGGTTACCACATGTATGTATTCTTGACATCATAGTTTCATGAATGCGTGAATCTTATTGGAATTTGACCATGACTTTTTAAAGCAGCAGATCTTTCAATATTGAGACTATAATTAACTATAAATAGCATAGCATAACCAGAGGAACCACCTTGATCATAGGTAGTTCCCACTTTTAAGGGGACAGTGTTTACAGTCGCCAATTGAACGTTTTTTTGTGAAGCTCTAGCGACGACAAAGCTTGATCTTATAAGTTAATATTTTGCACATACATACTTCAAACCTCTATCAAGGTCTATGTTTGAACAATATTTGTTCAATTATATGTTGTTCAGCTAAAAAGTTCCTCACAGCAACAGATAAGTACACTTTACAATTATTGCGTGTTTGTGTTTCAACAACAATTTAATATATTTATATTAAACTAATTAAGGTCCGAGTTTGACTAATTTTAAAAGTTTTTATTAAAAAGTGCATTAATTAAAGCTATATCTAGAGAAATATTGCGTGGTTACATGTTTTTTTGGCTTTGCCGGTAATGCCCACATTGACTATCTACATAAAGATCAGTACAGTGGAGGTCAGAAAGTGGTTACCATTTGCAACTTACACAATCGCAAATTTCTTTAAAACCACTGATTTTATTTAAATGTGCTTTCACTGGCTATTATAACGAAATAGGTTGCGTAAGCTTATTTAGATTAAAAAGAGTAGAATAGAGTAGAAATTCTTTATTTGATCAACATTCTACAACACAGATGTTCATAATTTAAGTAAACTAAATAGGTATTTAAATTAATTCAGCAGTTTGTCGGTTTAGTTGGTCGCAGTGGAACACCTGTTTCAGAAAAAGAACCTCGCACAGAATTGAAAAAAGCTTTTCAACAAATTTTCTGTAAGTTGCAGGTGGTAAACAGTTTCTGATCGCGACTACAGAATAAGACTCAATAAATTAATTATGTGATACAAAATCCAACTACAATCTACGATATAACCTTGTCGCACCCCACGACGGTACCACACGATACTAAACACTGTTGATATGACAAGGTTCCATCGTATTTTGATTTTGTCATTTGTGACAAACAAACAGAACAAGAAGAAAAAGAATCTTATGGAGATTATATCTGCAGGATTTTGCGAAGTTTGTTTTCGGCAAGAGTCCAAAGCCGAAAACTTCTAGACACGGAAGGTCAAAGCCTCTAGGTCATTGGCGACTGTATAAGCCTTAACTATAAATATTATAAAAATATAGGTGAGAATTTCATGGTCATAGATTACCTGAAAAATGAAAATAATATTTTTTTTTCAGGAAAAGGATAATTCTGCACAAGTATCAGAAGCTCTTATCAAGATATTAGTGGCGCAGGTATGTAAGGACCTGCCACAGGAAACGGCAAGGCTGATTGTTAATCCTAATGAGGTAAGGTCCTCAGCTATTGCAGTTACATACTATCATCAGTTTATTTCTCATCTTAGAAAAATATATAGATATAAGTAAGTAATACGTTTATGTGGTCATTCTGTGCTTTTCTTTGTTCAGTCCATAATATGCTTCATTTCAACCTTTGGTAATGGCTTGTTTTTCTTTATTATTTAAGATTTGCCTAAATTCCACATTGATGTCTAAAAGTTCTGTTAAAAACAATCAACAAGTGTACAATATTAATTTGTCCTTGGCATTTACTTGTATTTTAGTTACTAATATGAGGATGACACAATATGCACTCAGCTTATTAGGTCAGTAGTTATTTGTGACTTCCATGTAATGCAATTTATTAATGTCATGCATGTAT
Source organism: Hofmannophila pseudospretella (assembly GCA_947369225.1). Taxonomy (NCBI): domain Eukaryota; kingdom Metazoa; phylum Arthropoda; class Insecta; order Lepidoptera; family Oecophoridae; genus Hofmannophila; species Hofmannophila pseudospretella. The sequence continues at coordinate 6,121,540 of OX376330.1, read as the reverse complement.
CATCTCATCCCTGATGAGTTAATCTTGAGGTCACATAACATTCATGTGTATGTCATGCATTCTCTGATCAATCGTAATAATGTATAAATTCTTGGAAAGGATTCTCCACGCAATTTGCCATCACGTATTTTTATTTTATTAATTTTATTTATTAGTACGCAAACAGATTACATTCATTAACTTATCTGTATGTTTATATCGAAAATATCTAGAATGTAGTCCAATAATATAGACACATAATGTGACAAATGACAATGTTTTGTGAAAAAGTACAAACATCAGATGAAATATTATACGATGGTTAATAGATATTATGATTGTGGTGACAGTGATCAAAATAATACAAGCAATATTAAGGTTTAGTTAAGATTTTATTTTGTGATAGAGGACGTTCATAATACAACTTTTGTAAGTAGAGAGACTAGAATTATATATGTATATTTAATTGTTATATAGGTCCATTGGTTGGATAATTTTCATGTATAGTTTATAAATGTAAAATTGTAATAAATAAAATAATAAATTCTATTATTTTTTATATTTTTCAGGATGATATATCAGAGACTCCATTAACCGTGCTATTTTTGCAACTCGAAACCGTCGCCAACACATATTTGGACAGTCGACGCAAAGCGCGCCGGGTGAAGCGACAGAAGACTTGCGAGGACGACTGTACCACTTCTACGGCCGCTGACGACGACGTCGATCTTAAGGTCTTAGTTGAAAATAAAGCGAACGACTTGGAAATACCGAGGAATATATCAAGTGAGGATTTAATTAGTTTACTTAAAGAAAATATACAGGCGTTAGCAGATAATAATAGGCCTTCAGACGAAGATGAGTTGGACGGTGCTACGTCGAGCCTTTGCTTGACGAAGGCAGTTATAGACGCCTTCAGTCAGAGCAATGTGATAGATATTGTTAAACAAAATCTGTTCACTCGCCTTAGCTAGTTGTAACACAGACCCATGAATATAGTTTTAGTAAAGATTTATAAACGTCAAAGACACTGTTCTTCACATTATATGGTTGTTTAAGTTTATATCATTGCAATAATACAGGTATTACATAAGTCTTCTCTACAAATATACGTGATCCAACTAGAATACTCGTACAAGGAATTATATTTTTCCTTATGATGAATAGTAAAGAAACGTCAATCCATCACGTTTAAAAATAGTTTTATGATTGATCTCGTTATTTAAACTTATGATAAAATAAAATTACATGATATAAAATGTCGCCACACTATTAAGTTTTATTTATTTTCCGTTTTTGCCGTAGACATAATTATTTACACTAGAATTTTTTTACATTTTGTTGTCCAGTATCGATTATAATAACAAGTGCTATTATGAAATAAGAATTTTTTCGATGATATCGATAAGATTTACACATTGTAAATACAAAGATTCAGCAATACTAGTACCTTTTGACAAATACTTTTTAATTATGCCAGTAGTGGCATACCTGGACTAAGGAGTTTAGAACAAAATAGCACCTTTATCAATGAGTTTCAATGAGGCAATGAGGAAGTAGCATTTCGAGAAAAGTAAAGTGCACTTCACTCGAGTATGAATTGTTTGTTAGTTTGTAGTACGTGTATAACGTACAAAAAGTGGCCAAGTGTGAGTCAGACTCAACCATGAAGTGTTCCGTAGTAGCAAGTAATAAAAATAGTAAACAACTACTAATTTCATAGTGAAGTTGTCGTTCTCAGCCTCTGACGGTGTTGACATTCTAAAATGTTGTCGTTTTAGGAAGTTGTCGTTTTAGGAAGTTGTCGTTTTAGGAAGTTGTCGTTTTAGGAAGTTGTCATTTTAGGAAGTTGTCGTTCTCAGCCTGAGGGCTTTTATGTTACGAGGCCATATCGCATCCATCACCTCAATACGTCACCATGAGTAAACACAAAGACGTACTTGTAATTATTTAATCATTTTATACTCAATCAATGAATACGATCGCGTCAAGCAAATTTTAAGTACGTACTTTAGTACCGATCGCTTATTGATATAAGTTTTGATACGCAATCAATGAATGAAAACATAAACCAATGAATATGATCGTTTAAATGGTATTTAATAAACTTTTGTATAGAAAGTCAAAATACGACATTCCAATGGTAGAACAAAAAATGTTGTGTGCTCTACCTAATTATTTATTCTGTGCTGATACAATCTCTTAAAACTATAACGTTGGTAAGCAACGTATATTTATTTACAACAATATTGAGTGTTTATAGGGCCCGTTCCGACGGGAGGCAGTCAAGCGTACCGCGGTGTATTCCTAGATTACCAATCTGTTTAGAGCATTCCATAAAACCTACTCAAAAATATTGACAAATATTACAACCAGGTGGAAACCCAAGATTGTAAAAATAAAGGTAGGAAAACCAGTCACTAGATGGGATGACGATATCTACCTACTTATAAACTGGAAAGACGAAGCATTACACAGAAAAATGGTTAAATAAAATTGAACAATATATGTACTTATAAATAAATATGTAGCAAAGGAAAAAAAGATGAAGGATACATTGGCTGTATAGAGAAATTTTTGACCTCTAGCAGATTCTATAATATCAATACCCGATATGTTGGATAACATATATAATTTTTAAAATTAGGAACTGCTTTATTTTTAAGTTTGGCTAAATAAATCATAAAGCTTACCAATCTACATCAATCATCAGAGAGCGAACACAGACCGCGGAACGCTTGACCGCCTTCTGACGGAACGAGCCCTATTACAGGTGTAACAAAATGCCTGCATTGATCACTTGCATGTGCAACAAGTTTTAGCAACCAGACTGGGAACTGCCGGACTTTTCAAAAATATTTATCGGCTGCTTTTATAATCCTATCCTACCAACAATAAGGAGTCGGAAAAAGGTGACATGCCAACAAAAACAGTCCATCTTCAGAAACCTACTCTGTCGTCATGCAAGAGATTGATACAGGCTTTTGTTTCACATTTTACTATGCTACATATAGAAACGTCATTGTTTCTTGGGCGCTTTCTTGATGTATGACTTATAGTAGAAGTCTGCGAACAGAATGACCATGAATAGATTCTGTGGGATGAGCAGGTAGGCTGGCTGGCGCGGGAAGGCGCACTCCTTGACCACCGCTAAAGCCGCGAAGTGCAGAAACAGGATCGTGAATTGTAGCTGCAAAATGTACTCATATTAGTGTTTGTGGCTGGTTCCAAAAGTACATCTTACCTTATCTTATGATAGAGGGCCGAGAATAACCCCAGCGGCACTTCGACCCTTGAGAATCTTTTGTGCCTACCCCATTTTACACACTGGTCATCTCAGTGTGCAGGTTTCCTCACGATGTTTTCCTTCACCGTTGAGCAGTCGGTAAATGTACTTAAATCTTCCATAAATACGAAAAACTCGTTGGTACAAGGCACGCACTGCACGGTTTAGAACCCGGACCATCCGCATGGGACCGGACTCCCATGCGGATGGTCCGGGTCTTGACATCCGGGTCCGGGCTAAGGCACCGGTGTCTTAGCCACTGTGCCACCGACGCTCTCCCAGAAGAACATAAACAGGGACTAAAGTTAGGTGTCTTTATTTTTTGGTCGTCGGTAATGTTACATGTAGGTGGAGGACGAGAGCTGTCCCTATTTTTCACGGGATTTCAGTAATAAATCATAACATGTGTGAGAAAAACAGTTACATAGGCGATACAAATCCAGAGCCTCGTTTATGTAGTAATAATAACTTTAGAGATACGTACGTACAACTAGCTACTCCAGCGATCGTTTTAGAATAAACAGTCCAGTCGCATTTTTATCTGATTTTTAGCATCACTACCTTTTAAATCATCTAAAACCAAAAGTGATTCGGGTTCATAAAAATCTATGAAACATTTTCTCCTTTCAGGACTATTTTCCCTAACCAAAAAGCAGCATTTCGTTCAGGTAGGTAAAGGTTTACGCCTCAGTCCATTACGCCCACGCACGGTCGCAGCGGCGGAATTCTAAAATGAAGGTACAATACTCACGAGCTGTATTTGCGTGACGTGTTTCTTCCACCAGAGGGAGTTCTTGTACGCCTCGTCCCAGGTGCTCAAGAGGTAGTAGGTGTACATGATGATGTGCACGAAAGAGTTCAGGGTCACCAACGACGTCATATGTCCACCTGCAGTCATTTGTTCAAGTAGATATTACGTAAGCCTTATTATAATTACAAACGACGACCTCTAATGTATGGAGCGATAAAGTAAGCGTGGAAAGAAAATTATTGAGCTTTTATCACGGCAAGGTTTGAATTTTGGAAAAATTATAAAAGTTTAAATAACTTGAAAACTTCGGATGAGGTAGTTTATCGTTATAAACATTGCATACTCTCACCCCCTGAAAGCTTTACGTTGTATTACTAATAACGCTGTATATTTCCGACTTGTGCTTGATTCGAAAAGTAAATGTCGTAGATTGATCAATCACAGCAGAGACGCGCTGCTCGTAGCCAATCAGCGTACATGACGTTCACCAGAACCGTAAAGTATCGGTAGGGCCGTTTGTAGTTATTTTTTTAAATAAAGTTACGCCTCCTTACTGTTAGGAACTCGTTGAATAAAAATAAGATATTCATTGACGTAGAGAACAGTCTATTGTATTTGTAGTCCTAAAATAGGAAATTAGATCGTAATGAAAATGACCATCGCACGTCATATGATGAAGCACATTTTATTCGTTACATTTTGCTGTTACGTATTACAACTGGCCTTTAGTTTAGAATTTGTAATACGAGCGTATGAATAGGCGATTTTTAATATATCTTTAATGCAAAAATATGCACATTGTTTGCCATATTGAAGTGCTTATAAATACGCAATCGCTTTTTGAACGTCTGCATGTCATCAAAAGTGGCGAAATAACAGTTATTTTGTTAATCAGAATAGTCAATCCTGATTAATGATGGTGAATGTTATCACTTTTGGCATTAATTTTGAGGACCAATCATAAATAAATCGATAATAAGTTGCAGTACCTGGCACCCATTTGACCATGCCCCACGAAACAATCACCATCCCGAAGTGGTGGTAGACATGAAGGAATGTCACTTGATTTTGCTTTTTCCTCAGTACGAAAAATACCTGCAAAAGAAATTAAACATAACAGTAGTCGCGTATAAGATGAAATTAAACATAGCAGTAGTCGCGTATAAGATGCTAACTTTATTTTAGCTTATTGCATGGAAACCTTATACCCAACTAACAATAAAAGTGAAGTGTTACGTTTGCGTTTACGTTATTACAACCCTACCATGTCTAGACTGACCCCGTTCTTAAGACATTGTTTCCAATTCCCAACAACGGGAGATATAAGAATAAAAAATACAGTAGTTTCTAAACCAAAGCTTATGCTTCAATTTTCGAAGAACTGTTAGACAAAATGAGGGTTTGTTATTATTCTGTGTCGTTATTGGATATAACTTTATTTTACTTACTAGGAAGTAACATTTTCAGTACCACCTACTAGTACCAGGTACACCACGTGAAATATTTTTTTCCGTGGTCCGCCAGAAGGCCTATAAGATTACATTGTGGTAGTATACAAAAGAAAAACAATTAGGTTCAGTAGTGATTTGTATTAGGTACCGTGTCAATGAGATCGGTGAGTTTGATGGCGAAGTATGCATAGCAAACTTTCCACGCGAAGTCCACTCTGTGGGGGCCGCCATCGTCAGGCGGCTGGCATATCAACCGGTAGTGGCTCAGCCATCCCAGCGCCAAACTCTGGATAAAACACATATGTATGGATATAACATTTACGTACATCTAGAAAGTACCAAAAGTTCAAAAATGTAATGCAACATGTAAAAAGCTCCAAAATAGTGTGTATTAATAAAATACTAAACACGTATATTAGGAAAAAGGTAGAGGAGCTCGTAGCCTAGTTGCGAGCACGGTCCGAAAGTGATCGTGCAGGTTAAACAACGTTGGCGCGGTCGGTACCAGGATGGGTGACCGCTTGTGGCATATTTCATCTGAGTTCCTCCGTGCCTCGGAGAGCACGAGCACACGTTAAGCAGCCGGTCCCGGTTGTTGTCGTTCGACAGCAGTCGTTAAGCCATGTCAGAGGCCTACGTGCGGCCTGAACAACTCTGACAAATAGGTTGGCCACTAACCATACGATAAGCAAGCAAGCAAGGAAAAAGGTAATTTTTAAAATAAAGATTATATTTTCTTTGACGTATTCATCGGCATCGGTGATATTTTTTTATTTTGTGCACTCGTTAAGTCGCCTATAAATAATTAAACGATCGTGCATGGAGTACTGCTGCCACCTGTGGGACGGCTCAGCTAAGTACCAACTGGCTGCCCTTGACTCAGTGGAGAAACGCGCTAAGCGCCTTATAGGTGACGAATCGCTGGTGGAGGCTAGACTGCAAAGTCTGGAACATCGGCGCAAGGTTGCCTGTCTATCGGTATTTTATAGGATACATTTCGGAGAGTGCGCATCGGAATTGCACGACCTAATTCCAGCATCTCCATTCCGCCTTCGGACTACCAGGCGCGGGGAGGGGTTCCATCCTTATGTTGTTGATATCCCATCTGCTCGTACGAAGCGATTTGCTTCTTCATTCATTATGCGAACCGCTAAGGAATGGAACAGCCTGCCGGCGTCTGTATTTCCCGAAACCTACAACCTTGGGATCTTCAAGGCCAGATTGAATAGGCATTTACTGGACCCGCATGCTCCATCGTCGACCTCATCGTCGCTTACCATCAGGCGAGATCGAGGTCAAATGCGGGTTTAAAAAAAAACAATTTTCACTACGATAAATATGTTAACGGTGCACTTTATATTGACCAGAAGAGACGAAGAGCGCAGGTTAGGTATCAATAAATACGCTAGAAAACGATCCATTGGCACGAAATTCGTCAATTTCTCCAGCTGCGGCGCTAGTGTAGCTGAACGTTAAATGGCAACAGCTAGTATTTATTTGTTTGGAAATATTATTATTATTTAACACTTTAATGCACAAAAATAGTACATGAGGGGAGCTTAATGCCATGTGGCATTTTCTACCAGCTAACCATTGAAAAAATGACAAATATGAAATGCTAAATATGACTAGCATTTTTAACAATTTTTATTTAATGTTCTGTATTTGTTTTTTTTTCATAACCATCAGCCACAGCCATTGCAACATAGACTTTTTGTCTGTCGGAACCTATGACCAAATGTTCCAGATAAACACTTAACACAGTACAGTTTTGAGGCATATTTTCATGACGGAACGAACGTTCGACTAGTTTTTCTCTCATCCATGCATATTTTATTATAATTTTCTCGAACACTTAATCATTTACAGCCAAACAAAACATAACTTCAATTAATTTGACAGACCTCCAATTACACAAGCGCCATCACAATGTTGATGCTTCCCGGAATCCCTTCCCATATCTTCAGAGTATGAGAGAGAACAATGACGCAACATTTTTATGTGAAATTCCATAATGATAATTATACATATTTTCCTCAACGTATTCATTGACGTTGATCTAGCTGGAGATACCATACTACGTAGTCAGTGAACTAGGGGATTTCCTAGTTATACCTTAATTGCCTTAATAATTACTTTTATATGTCTATTATTTAATCTGTGTTTTCGCTACGAGCGCGTAATTCTGAATGATCATCCACGATAGTATCTTGTAATATGTATCCACAGCATAGAAGTCACAGCTAGGTTTTGTCATGTTAGGGTTATGTGACTGACCTTAAACCTCGTTATTAGAAAATATGTATGATTTTTATTTAATTTTTATTGTAGTATTCATTTTACTGTACCTTTCCGTGGTATATTTGCATACAGTGTTGTCCTTTTACCTTTGAATGTATTCGACGAAGCCACATTGTCATGATGTAATATGGTTCAACGAAAAGTTCAAGGCTTCGATTCTGGATCGTTGGACATATCCACATACAAATGTAAGGTTCGACATTACATATGTTTCACCTCATTTCCTCACTAAAATGCTCCCTATACGATGTATCATAAACTATAAACCCACAAATCCGGAAAGTTGTATTCAATCTTAAACCTATGATAGTGTCACTGAGATATTTTTTTTTTTATTCGATTTATTTTTATTAGAATAAAAGTTGTGAGTACTAGTACTTTCTTAGCATAGGGGTATGGCCTTAGTTATATATCTGCATGTCTTATTTTTAATTTTATTCAAACTTTATTACTATTATTATTATTATTTTCACTTGCACTGGTCACTGAAGATATCTGTCCTCCGAGATACAGGAACTTCCTATTTTTTTACATTTTTTTATTATTAAATAAGGAGAGCAGACGAGCCAACGGGCCACCTGATGGTAAGTGGTCACCGTCGCCCATAGACATCTCACCTCACTGTATTAATATTAGAGGGTTTTTGATGCGCTGCTAACCTTGAGGACTAAGATGGAGTGCCTCATGTGCCGGAAATTACGCTGGCTCTCTTACCCTTCAAACCGAAACACAGAAATGCAAGCATTTCTGCTTCACGGCAGAAATAGATAAGAGGGTGGTACCACCCCAGGCGATCCTTCACTTTAGGATCTACCACTACCCACTCCTAGTTCGGAGGTCAGCGTTTATTGTAAACCTACTTGTTGCTCACTAATTTTATTTAGTTTAATATAACCTATGCTTAAGTTCCTACTGGTGTATGGACTATGGATACTTTGTCATCTTACCGCACAAATAAACTTATTCTTATTCTTATTTGTTTGTATAACTGAAACAACGGCTAAAACAGTTGTTTCAAGGTATAATAACCCTGAAACAAAATGGCGATTCAGTCTTTTTCAGTGTAATTTTCGAAAAATTATTTAGTAAATTGGGTTTACCTGGTAGACAACATAACAGCAGGCGACTATCTGGAACGCGTTGTAGGCAGCTATGGTGAGGCGGAGATCGTAGGCAGGCCGGTTTGTCATGTAGTTGGGCAGCCATTTCTTTACAGTCAGTACATATAGAATTGCAATCGCCAGGCCAGGCCATGGCGTCCGCATGAGGAACCAGTTTTGTGTTCTTTGGTCTAAATGTTAAGGTTTAGAATAAGTTTAGAAATCCAAATAATAAATATATTTTTATTCAAACTAAAGATGCAGCGTAATGTTAAATTTTGTTACTAATAAGCTAAAAGAAAACTTAGAATTTATAAATACCTATATGACTGCGATTATTTGCAGTGATCACTTAGGCAGTATATAGTAACCTACGTCTTTTTAGAGGTAAGTAATTAAAATTTTGTTCTAACCATTGCCAAAAACCAATCTTGAATTTGTAATATTAATTACGAGTATAGTGTGGTACTTACCGGCAATTTCTTCATTTAAATAGTAGTACAATTTGACTACTCCTTTAATTATTAACGCCATTATAAGTATTTAATATATAAATTAATTAAATACCAATAATAAATAATTAAATTGAATAGAAATGTTAACTAAAAGAGCGTCTACACGCTACGTACACGCGCGAAACACTAAACATTTTCAGTTACGAGTACATCAATTTAATTCAAGTTTAGTATATTTTTACATAAATACCAGAGTGAGCCCAGTTCTTATACCATTGTCCCAGTAACATACACAAAATATAGGTACAGTTGACTAAATTATACAATCTGTCACTTCGATCTTATGTTTGTTATGTTTGCGTGATTTAGTATATTTCAGATCCACAAATTTTGACGTTTTGGGTAGGTTAACCTGTGGTCGACTGTAGCTACATGCATAAAATAATTGTATTTAATTATTTTAGGTCATAAAGTACTTAAATATTTTGTGATACTGCCTGCGACATAACTGCAAAGCACTAAATATGTTGCATTGGAATTGTAGAATCACGGTTCAAAAGGCCTGTACTGATTTAAATGCATTTAATGCATTATTGTGAATGTGAATACAGTTAGGTAATTCACCATGCAGAAATTTCGAACTGCATGAGCTTGTACTCACCACAGAAATCGCCTGAAATCGGACTAGTAGTGTCACTGAATTTTAATATCTTTGCCTGTACCTGTAACCCAGTCATAACAACAGTGAGGGGTTATAAAGTAGAATTCCAATCACAATTTGTATTATATGGCCCTATCAAAGTTTAGGATATAGTAAAGTGACATTGCATTATGTGGTTTGATGTCACATTGATATTAAATATTACTCAATGAAATTATTAATCCTACTTTTGTTAACTTGGTAATTATTTAAAATTATAAATACAAAACACAATATTTATTCGACTGAAATAATTATTATAATTTTAACTTAGTTAAATTACAATACAATAGGTAGTAGTTTAAGAAAGCAAAAAATAGTTTTATTAGATTAACCTATCGATGAGACGGTTATATTTTGCACCTACATAATTTACATAAATTACGTCAGACAGTAATACCTATTATGTAGGTGTTGCAAAATACCTTTTTTTACGAGGGTAACTCTTATGAGTTCCACGCCGAAGAAGAACCGTCGTTGGTGACTGCAGTTACAAGATCACTAAGATAATATTTTTTCTTTTTTCGTACTGTTAATTGCTGTTGGTCCTAATGACCTTTACAGCTTCACCGGTGGTTTTGGGCCGAGCGCTAAATGCGCTCCAGTCTAGAGGAGGAATTAAAAACTACTATAAGAAGCGACTGCCTAAGGGCACCCAGGTGGGTACGGACCTCGGCTTAGGACGTCGCTGGGAAGGGAGGGGTCGGGAGAAGCGGCCTGGAATACGCCGATAGCGCGTGTAAGCGCCAGAAGCGGGTCGCCGCCCGGCGGCGGTATGTAGGTGCTGTGTGTGAACTACTATCGGGTGGGGGAGTGGCTTCCGCGATGGAGATCGTGATGGCGTCGTCGGGGTCATCTAGGACGTGTCTAGGCCGACGTCGTCGACGGGATGTCGGTAAACCGTTAATGGAATAAGCGGCGGCGCTTACTACTAGAGGGTTTGGGTGGTGGGGAGCTTGCTCGAAGAAGCGTCGAGACGCTAACTTCATGTATTAAGCGATCACTTAGAGCCTATGCACACCACGCTTTAAACGAGATTTAGACGCAGCCAGTAAACCTTTGCACACGTAGATCCGCGTTTGTATCGATACAAACGCGCAGGTAACGCGCGTCTGTATCGCGTCTCTGCGTGTTTCCATCATTTGTATCGCGTTTTTATCGATTCAAATGCAAACAATCTGATTTTTTGAGTTCTACCGCGTTTCGAAAACGCGCGTCGTCTACGCGTATAAAATACGCGGTGTGCATAGGCCCTTACTCTTATAGAGAAAATTTTAGTTAATTCTCGAAAAATACAATTTGCACCGATCAGCTGTTGATTGATCCAAAAAATTCAGGTTTTGAAGAACTAAGACGAGGCTGGACGAAGATAAGTCGGACGATACTACGATGAACCTTTTCTTGACGAAGGCACAACCCTACAGTCAGAGTAATGGCATAGACATTGGTACTTAAACGAAATCTATTCGCTAGTTTTAGCTATAAGTAAATCGTTTAACTGTGGGGTCGCCTGCGCAGCAAGAGGAGCGCGGGGCGGGACGATCTGTCGTCGGGCGAGCATGCGGAGGGCGGGAGGTGGGGCCCGCGCAGGCGACCCCACAGTTAAGCGGTCTACCTATAGTAGTATAGTAGCGATTAAACTTTAATGACATTTCAGGAGAGGATGGTTGAGGTATCGTGGGTTTGAGTTTCTGGGGGAGGGGTTTAATGGGTTTAATTAATTTCCTCCTGTCTACGGCCATACACTTTAACCTTTTATTTTGTTATTCAGTATTTATTAATTTGTTACATTTAATAATTAAATAAATTCTTATGCAATAATAATGAAAACGTGGAAAAATATATTTTACAAAAATAAAGTTACAGTATAACTATGTACCAATAGGTAATAAGCGACGTAAAAGTTACGTAGATATCGTACGTTCCTTATCTACGTTACATCAAATCCCCTCACAGTCATTCTAAGGCACGGACGGAAAGCCTAATTTCCGTTTGTATGTAAATAAATACTATTAAGAGGAAAGGAATAAAAGCGAATGTGTGCAAGACAAAAGTTATGATTGTGGAAATAGAAGATAGTGTGTCTGACTGTAATATTGTATATAGTGTATATAGATGGTGAAAGGGTTGAAGAAGTGTAAGAATTCGTATATTTAGGGACTTTGTTCACCAGGGACGGTAAATGTGAGAGTGACATAGAAAAGAGGGTAAAAACGGGAAATTAAGTTAATGGAGCCATGCTATTATGAGCAGCCGATTTGTATCGAAGGATGCGGGTGTGGCAGTTCACAATTGCGTGTTAGTGCCTACGCTGATGTATAGCAGCGAATGTTGGATATGGCAAAAGAAGAATGAGACCCAAATTAATGCTGTGGAAATGCGTTCCTAGCGTAGTATGTGTGGTGTAACCGTGTGTGACAGTATTGTCTTTCTCTTATTCCTGTTCCTGTTTATTCCTCTATTCCTGTGGTGTGCAAGACGATGTAGTGAGTAAGATTGAAAGAGGAATGATGAGATGGTTTAGACACGTAGAAAGAATGAATGGAACGAGAATAACGAAAGCGGTTTATAAGGAAAAGGTAAATGGAAATGTAGGGAAGGGGAGACCTAGAAGGACCTAGGTTGACCAGATTGCGGACTTTCTAAAGAAAGGTCAGATGAGGTCAACCACTAACCGAAGAGCGTGCGGTATGAAGCGATTGACGAGTGTGGAAGAAGCGAGAACGGTTTGTCAGGATCGTTGCAGGTGGAAATCTTTAGTCTCTGCCTACCCCTGCGGGAAACAGGCGTGAGTTTATGTATGTATGTATGTAATTTGATTTGAAAATCGTGGCGAAAATTCACACGGTTAGGCTCTCCAACTCCAACGCCTGAGAATGACCGCTCAAATTTCTCAGGCGTGAGATGTTCTCAGTATTGAGATACTCAACCATTTTTACTATAAAAATAATTATACTTTGTAAATATTAAAACTCGTCAGTGTTTCTTGACGACTTTCTTGATGTATGTCTTGTAGTAGAAGTCGCCGAACAGTATAAAAATGAACAGGTTATGCGGTATGAACATGAAGATCGGCGTGGATGGGTAGGCGCAGTCCTTGGTCACAACTGCAGCCACGGAGTGCAGCAGCAGAATCCCGAATTGTAACTGTAAAATTGAAGCGCTTATAAATTCATTCAGTATTGGGCTGAATTCAGTCTGACTGAATTCGCAATTTGAGTGAATTCAGTAAAGTGTAATTTCACTCAGTATCATACGGTTAGTCTACGATTTACACCATGTCTAATTAATAATAATTATTATTAGTCGACTAAATCGTAGACTAAATCATAAACCTACTGAATTGAGACAAACGATGGTTAGCCTGCGATTTACAGCCTACAAACAGTAGCATGTCAAATTATAGTCGACTAAATAGTGAACTCAGTCAAGTGTATTTATGGTTTTTTTTATTGGGCTATCAACAGCGTACATTATAGATTTAACAAAGTGAATTAATGATAATAAGGCAAATAACAGACTGCCTCGTAGTTACAAGATACTGAAGACAAGATAATGAACACTAGGTGCTAAAGTAGAAAAGTTAAAAATTCAAAAAAAAAAAAAAATATTCTTTCTTTCTTATTATTTTTAAGTCGAAGTGATCGTAGCTATCTTTTGAGGATAATAATTAAAACTCGAGCAAACGTCGCCAATAATTACTTTTATTTTTGGAATTGTGATCCCGTTTGCTCGTCTGCTCTTCTTATTTAATAAAATGTAAAATAAACATGGTTTTTCTAAATTCTACAAATTAAAAAAACCAATTTAAGGGCTGAATACATACCAAGTTATTTTACAAAACCCATTATACCTACATACGAATTTGTATTGTCGAATCCGACGGGGAAGAGGCGTCGGGGGGCCGAACCAGGACCGTGCTACGAATTCAGGGGTGGGGTGTGTATGAGGTTTCGCGTGGAAGGGATCAATGGATTCCGAAGGAGGGAGGGGCCACTCTCAGTCAATACAATACAATACTTTATTGATAACAACAGTTACACGTCATTACAGATCATTTTTCAATACAACATACTCATAGTTTTGAATATCAATAATAAAAAAGATTATAAAAAAATATTTTTTTTCCTATAATTAATTCAATCACTCAATCAATCAATCATTTCCCACAGGAGCTCGTAGCTAGTTGCGAGCACGGTCCGAAAGTGATCGTACAGGTTTAGCGACGTTGGCGCGGTCGGTACCTGGATGGGTGACCGCTAGTGGCATATTTCATCTGAGCTCCTCCGTGCCTCGGAAAGCACGTTAAGCAGTTGGTCCCGAATGTTGTCGTTCGACAGCAGCCGTTAAGCCATGTCAGAGGCCTACGAGCGGCCTGAACAACTCTGACAAATAGGTTGGCCACTAACCATACGATAAGCAAGCAACTTCCCACTAGGTCATGGCATATATATCTCTCTATTCACCGTACACAATATTATCAAACAAATAGCGCGGTGGAATCAACTCCAGCACCTATTGAGATCATTTTTGGAATACATATTATTCCAGTTCCAGGCGTATTTTTCTCTCTATTTTTAGGCATTTTTATTTTTTATTATATAAGGAGAGCAGACGGGCAAACGGGCCACCTGATGTTAAGTGGTCACCGTCATCTCACCTCACTGTATTAATATTAGAGGGTTTATGATGCGCTGCTAACCATAAAAGTTAATTCATTTAGGCAAAGGAAATGGTTTAAGCTTGGATCCATTGGGTATTAAATGAAGGTACAATACTCACGAGCTGTATTTGCGTGACGTGTTTCTTCCACCAGAGGGACTGTTTGTACGCCTCGTCCCAGGTGCTCAAGAGGTAGTAGGTGTACATGATGATGTGCACGAAAGAGTTCAGGGTCACCAACGACGTCATATGTCCACCTGCATTCATTTGTTCGAGTATGACGTCATACTCGAAAAAGTTTAATTTTTACTATTACCTACTATGAATAACCAGTACCAAACATATCGCGTAGGTAGTTCTTATTATAGCATTATTACAGCTATTGTGAGAAGGTTAGTAACTAGACTGACCTTAGTTCATGTGCAGTCTGCGATGTGTCTCTAGTGTAAACACGTATATACTTCTGCCATGCTGTATAATAATTTTTCAAAACGGTGCCGTTATTTTTTATAGTTTTTAGCAATGTATAACATTCGACATATGGCTGCCCACGTTTAACATATGGCTGCCCACGTTTAAGCGTAATGTACCTAAACTGGCGGTGATACTGTTTCCTGGTGAATTTGACATTTATTACAGGAATACAAAGCTATAATAAACATTTTTCTCAGTTTAATTCAAGCGTAGTGAACAGCCGTGCAGCTGTTGATAAGATTTTAGACTTTCTAAGACGAATTCAATTTGAAGGCATTCCACGTGCAAACGGAGACCTTTGCCCCACAGTGGGGACATAACTAGTGATGATGATATAAAAAATAAAAGTAGTTACCTGGCACAAATTTGACCATAACCCACGCGGCAATTACCACCCCGGCGTGGTGATAGACATGAAGAAATGTCACTTGATTTTGTTTTTTCCTCAGTATGAAAAATACCTGCAAAAGAAATACTTCACTTAGAAGATTCTAACTGACTCATATGCTAATTTTATTCTAGCATAGTATTTGGAGACCTTATGCCTAACAAAAAAAATCAAGTCTAGACTAACCATATACATTTCTAGACATTGCATGAATTGTATCCGATATTGAATGTGATAGACACTGATGTGCAGAGTCAGCCTGGCGACCTGGGGAGGTACTACTATTCTATCTATTTCTGCCGCAAAGCAGCAATGCTTATGCTGTATTCCGGTTTGAAGGGTAATAAAACCAGCGTTCATTCCACTTAAGTCCTCAGGGTTAACATCAACAAAAACTCTCTTGCAATTTTTAGTAAGATGTCTTTGGGCGACAGTGATCCGTCTGCTCGCATGCTTTAGTTCAACATTATAAAGCTAAATAACGGGAGATAATAAAGGATTAAATACAACGAGAAAAGTTCATGTTATTCACTATCTACGACTGTACTATTTCTGAAAAACTAGTTTTAACCAGAGATTTCATTTTTTTTGTCTAATGTACAATAATTAATTTATTATAATAATTATAAATCCTTATAAAATATTTCTAAAATCTAAATTTTTATGGAATTTAGATTTTAGAAAATTATTAAATACAATTGTATACCTACTACACATAATGTCTGAAGTAAATTTGGGTACCGTATCAATGAGATCGAAGAGTTTGATGGCGAAGTATCCATAGCAGACTTTCCACGCGAAGTCCACTCCGTAGGGGCCTCCGTCGTCAGGCGGCTGGCATATCAACCGGTAGTGGCTCAGCCATCCCAGCGCCAAACTCTGGACAAATTACATTTAGTTTCAGCCGGTTATATTTACGTACTATGGCGGTAAGAAAATGTTTACAATACAATACAATACAATCCTTTATTGATAACAATAAGTTACAGGTCAATACAATAATTCAATTCAATTCAAAACAATAAAAAATAATAAAAATGATTATAATGTCCAATTAAAAAATAATAATTCAATAAATGATTCAATCGCTTCCTTGTCAATAATGAAATAATAAATAAAATAATAGTACATTATGATATAAGTGCGGTAAGTTGAAAATTACAGCCGAGGCGATATTGCTAGCCCGAGCCGTAGGCGAGGGCTATAAGGAAGCAGAGGCTGTAATTTTCAAAGCGCACGTATGTCATACGACGTTTTATAACATATTTACGAGGAAATAAATAAAACTTTGACTTTCTTAAACGAATAAATCTTTAATTACTTGTTAAAGCAGTTATAGAAATTTGAACAATTTTTAAAAGTGATTGTTACGTTGCCAGTTGCTTTTTAGCATTGAATAGTAGCACCACAATGAGCTTGACTTATATTTTTGAGAAAGTTCCATGAAATATGCTAAAAACACATTTTCTGAAAATGAATTTGCATCTTTGCTTGTTTTCCATATGATGAAATTTTGATACGCTTGTAAGTATCTATCGGTCGATTTTTCAGGCAAGAGGCTTAGAGTAGCCTTTTTCGCTGCGTTTAAGACTTGTGGCGGTGTCAAATTAATAAATTCATCACTACTTGACGACATTTTCAAATAAAAACAATACAGCGAAAAGAAAAAGCGCGCGGAATAATTTTACTTGTCCACAAATTAGCGATGCGCGCGCATCAACTTTTTTTAGGTAAAGGTACAAAAACAGCCAGTATTACTAATAAAGTAAATTAATATTTTTGTGTTTTTGTTACAGATAAATGGTTGTAATTTATTGTCAAAATTAATTAAATTAAAGAATTAAATCTTTATTTATTATATTTTATCTCCCAAAGTTAATTTTATTCATAAAATATTGACCACTTTTTTAACATAAAAACTCTTTGCTAAGATTTTAAAAAGTATCGTTCATTTTTAGACGGAGCATCTTAAAAAACCGTACATGTTACTTTATTTAAAAAAACTCGTGCGTTTCACATTACTATAACGCACAAGTGCGTAATGAGATACATTACGATATTGAAATTGGTGTAATTACAGCCACTTTACGAGCAAATATGTTATAAAGAATATAATATAATAGCAGGTACCTATTGTAAAGATAGGTACCTATTGCAATGATTATTTTAATTTTAATTTTAGAAATTCGTCATTGTTTTTTTTAAGGCAAAGGGAACTGAGCCCATACAGCCATGTCTGATGTAAACAACTCTTTCAAGTGTTCATTAAAATGCTGGTGTGACACATTTCAATGCTATCTGGGAGAATCTTCCACGCTTCTGCATCATCCGAACCAAAGAAGAAGGCGTCCCGGACGCAGTATGGCTCTTCAAAATCCAGCCAAGTACGGATCGGGCTGCAGCGTCTTATTTGACTTTACTTCACTGTCCCACACATTATTCACATCTTGTCGAAGTTCTTCGAGCAAGAAACACCATTCTTACTAGAAAAGCACTACTGTAAACAATTTGCAAGACAAAACGAAACAAAGCTGAAGTGGATGCCACAAAAGCGCGGGAGAAACTCAAGAAATTCGTCATATGAGTAAAACGATTGCTTGACAAGCCAATCACGTAATTTTTTTTAAAAAACAAATGAGCTCGGGGCGCCAGTGACATCGCTGGGCAATCTGTCGTACACTGCAGGTACCATAGCCTGGACGGTTTTAGAGCTCTTCGCGAGGGAGTGCGAGGGCGGTCGGAGCCTGTTGGCGTGGCGGGTGGCGTAGGAGTGGCGGTCGCCGAGTCGCGAGTAGTGGTCAAGGTTCTCCCTAGCATAGGTAGCGACATTGTTTATGATTGTATTCATAATTATTGTAAGATATATTTATTTCAAAAGATGTGCTGCTGAAAGTTTCTTGCGTCGCTTCTTTCCTTTCAGCTACAACACCTTACGAAGCGGTGGTAGAGTGAAAAAAGTGACGTTCTAAAAATGTACTTAGGTACTTACTTACAATAAAAACATTCTGATCTGATTTGATTTTCACGAATTTTGAAAACACAAACTCCCTTCACATTCTCTTGGTAATTTGAATTCGTAGAACGTGTTACATTATCTTGTATATTTTATAGGTTCAGGAGTGAGGGTGTTTTTCCTTACCTGGTACATTACGTAAAAGCAGGCGACTATCTGGAATGCGTTGTAGGCTGCTATGGCAAGGCGCAGATCGTAAGCAGGCCGGCTCTTCATGTAGTTGGGCAGCCATTTCTTCACAGTCAGCACATATAGCAACACGATCGCTAGGCCGGCCCATGGCGTCCGCAGTAGGAACCAGTTTTGTGTTCTTTGGTCTAAATGTTGGATTGTTACAATAAGGTTAAAAGTACGACTATTTACGACTATCTAATAAAAAATAAAATCCGATAATTCCTGAATGAATGTAAGTATTTATTGTCTACTTTTGGAAATACTAAATAGGTACGTATGACTGATTTTTTACAGGCGCATGAGCCCTGATGTTTATTCCAGTATTATGTTTTAAGACATGTAATTAGTTTTATTTAAATAAAGGAAAAAAAAAGTCCTAATAATATTTTTTATAGATCTTAAAAATATAACTGGATTGTTTGCAATGGTAGTGGATGGATAATTGAAGATAGTCCCTGTTGAATGATCAGTAAACTTACCGGCAACTTCTTCATTTAAATAGTAGTATGATCTGACCACGCCTTTGAGTATCAACGCCATTATAAATCTTAAACTTAATATAAATATAATCTAATATCTAATAATAATAAATGACTGAATTCCGATTTTTTATGTATTCTGTTTTTTATATTTTAGTTTATAGGTTTATCCGATACTCGGCCCAAATTGTTAAATAATATTAAGTAAAAACACACGTTACGTTTAACACTATACACGCGTGAAACTCAATTAATTAACATTCAACAAGTTCAGTGCTATTAAAGTCTAAAGTGAGCACCAAAAATATATAGATACGTCATTAATGAGGTTATTATTCATTCCGTACGTATACGAGTATTTTCATTGTAATTATTTTTGAATAAAGTAAAGTTCCTGTGACAAACTGCAAAACTTTATATTGCATTGGAAATGTAAAATCACGGTTCAAAAGCTTTGTACTGATTACCTAAATGCATTTTATTCGTGTATTTCGTCGCGATTTCGACCTTTATTCATACCTGTAGGTAACTACTGAAATCGAACCAGTATACTGAAAGAAAGCTTGTCTGATTTAGAGCATATAAAGTATTTTTTATTCATTTGAACAAATTACTTGACAGATACTACTAATATCTTGGTTGAAGTTAACAAGTCGACTTAATATGCTCGTATTGAAACAAGTTCTTGTTTGAAGTAAACAATCTTTTCTTTCAGTGTAGTACAAATGGAAATCTTTGCAGTTTGACCACGAGGAACACACTACGTATTTAGACTATAATGGTTTACTTGCACCGCTGTGGCCGCTCTATACTGTTGAAATTAATAGGCGTCATCATTTAGCACTGGTGGCCTTAATACGGCGGCTGAACATTCAAAAGAAAAATCACCATGAGCAGAAAACTCACCATGAGCAGAAAACTCATCATGAGCAGAAAACTCACCATGAGCAGAAAACTCACCATGAGCAGAAAACTCACCATGAGCAGAAAACTCATCATGAGCAGAAAACTCACCATGAGCAGAAAACTCACCATGAGCAGAAAACTCATCATGAGCAGTTATTAGTTTATCGCCCCTAGCACAACTGCGTTACACACTTTTATTCTCCGTAGCACTACTGATTTTTACTGTTTTCGATGCTTCGGAATGATTTTGATTGTTAATGAATAATGATGTAACCTTAGGTTAGGATAATCTAAAGATGTAACACTAGTTCGGGTTGCCCGTATGTCTTCTACGACGGTCGGGGAGTGTTAAATGAGCTAGAATAAATATTTTTTATCAGATTTTAACAACAAATCTAGTAGTGTCGTACAAAATCGCTAGGTGTTAGATAATTTGGTAATTAATCATCTGAATGAGGAGTGGCCTGACTGTTGTGTTGAAGTGATTTGAACAATGACTTTTAAAATGCAAATCACAATTAAAGTAATACCAATATTTATTTCAAGTACTTACAGATGTAATACATAATCTACAATAGGATATATACTGTCGATTGCTGAACTTTAACAAAATACTTGACCTCTTGTAGAGCGACTCATTATAAAGAACTGAACAACTTTTGCAAATTATCGATAATATTTTTGCCTTCATAAAATTAGCACTGATCAGCTGATCGATTTGATTGTGGGGCGAAGTTTCTTCGAATTTTGAGACTGCTTAGCAAAAGTTGATTAACTAATCAGTTGCTCTACAAGCGATTAATATAGGCAATTTGTTCCAAGTGATACGTTGCAAAAAAATATGCACCGCCCGATGATAGCTTGTCTTAGAGTGCAATTTTTTGGAATTACCAAAATTCACATTGAAAGTTAATAATAATTTTAATGTTGTAAATAAACTAATGACATCGATTCTAGGGTGTCACTCGATAGAGTAAAACATCGTTAAACGAAACGTCACCCTTACACAATCTAGCATATGAGTGAGCGAGACAGTTTCATTTAGTTTTAGCTTTGGCGGCCACCCCGGAATCGACGCCAGTGTCATGATAATTTAAAACACATCTATACCTATTGCAATCCCAAAAAGTACTTAAAATAGTAAAAACTGTTTTAAAAGTTCCGTCTTTATGTCTCTGTATGAATGATGCATGAAACTTGAGCTCTATTTCTTAAAGGGGTACTCGGGGTGTTTCTCGACGCCCGCAAAGAATGCGAAGTCACAAATGCGACCGTCCTCGCCACGATCCAAAGCCGCCAGCTCCGCCATTTCACTTTCGGACAGTTCGAAATCCCACACGGATATATTCTGTAAACAAAATATTAATTGAGATTCGAGGAATTTACTATAAGCGCCTGCGCAGACGAGGCACTAGTTCGCGGCGTACTTTTTTGTCCTCGAAAATGGACAACATAGAATAATACAATACAATATCTTTATTATTATAATAACAAACAAGTTACTCGTCAATTTTTCAGTACAACAATACTCAACTTATAATAATAATAAAATAATTCTAATTTCAAATTAAAAATTAGATCAATAAATAATTAGTCATTTCAATTAAACTTTCAATGTATGTATGATATATGATGTAGTATGATAGGTACAACTCACAAGACACACAACCCCATACAAAAAGTCCCCATTCAAAAGGACTGAGAGTTTTCCCACGCTTTTGTGGCATCCACGTCAGCTTTGTTTCGTTTTGGCTTGCAAATTGTTTTACAGTAGTGCTTTTCTAGCAACCCCTAGTCAGGCGTAGGCACTGTTTCCATTACAACTACAATTTTATTTATGACTGGCACTGCATTCATTTATGAAATAAAAGTACCATAAAAAGTTAACTTAAATTTTTAATTAAAATAATCTCCTATACGTTATTGAAAAAAACCCATTGATTGGTACTACTTACAAAAAATAACTAAGTACTTATAAGTACGATTTAGATCGAGTACCCTCTGAAGTTACCTGTTTAATTCGCGTAGGGTTGGTACTCTTGGGGATGGCAGCGACGCCACGCTGCAGCGTGTGTCGCAGTAACACTTGCGCAGGAGTGCGCGAGTATGCCTCTGCGATGCGCCGTACGGCTGGCAGGTTAAGCAGGTCCGGGTACTCGCGCCTGTGTGGAAAAAACAAATATGTTATGTACATTTTTTGTAGATAGGAACTAAATTTAAATTCACGAGGGGTGGTGGGGGGATTACACTTTTTTTTTGGAATTGGTAACCTACATCGATACGACACGGCTGCAAACTGAAGAAAATATTTATAAAGAGACCCAAAATCCGCATATTCCATTCATCATCATTTATTTATTCACTCATACCTACATAATACATGCCTGTACAATTTTTTGCATTTATTAAGAGGGTTTTTGAAATAGTTGCCTCTGTAATAATAATGTATGATATCGTTGTCTTATTTTCTCAACCTCGCATCTACAGGATCACAAGTTTACAGTAGGGGAAGAAAACTTTGTATTTTTTTGGTATATTAATTATAAATACAAAATTATTTATTAAACCAGAACATTCAAATTACAATAAAGTAACATGTATAATATATTGTTTATTTATAATCTGTATACTACACTTAATTAACACTTGTATAATGCCCCTCATAATGTTAGTTTCACAATAATATCAGGTATAATCGGGCGTCACTCAAAGTAAAAAGGGAAGAACAAATACCTATTTTTTGAGATGCGAGATTGAGAAAGTAAGACGACGATATTATATTAGGAACAATAGCACCCATACTGATAGATGCTAAAATATATTAAGTACAGTGGACAAAACATCAGACTACTCTTTAGTACTTTGAATGTCGGTTTCACTTATTTGACACACATATGAATATATGAACAATCAAGAGCAATCATAACAAAAACTTATTGCGATAGGGTTGCACAGAGTACCTTTAGCTTGATGTCCACTGTACTTATAATTTCAATAAATCTCACCCAGTTTTAGCCGCCAGCTCATCAGCGAGCGCCTTGGAGCCGAG
This sequence comes from Hofmannophila pseudospretella, assembly GCA_947369225.1. Lineage (NCBI taxonomy): Eukaryota > Metazoa > Arthropoda > Insecta > Lepidoptera > Oecophoridae > Hofmannophila > Hofmannophila pseudospretella. The sequence goes on along the minus strand of OX376330.1, from coordinate 6,098,372 downwards.
CGGCGAGTAGGCGACCATGGGCACGCCCAGCTGACCCGCAGTGCTCACCAGCAACGGCTGCTGGCACAGCGCGTGTATCTCCACCTGCGGCCAGTGGTGAGCAACAGTTTAGTTGTAGATACAGGTGGTAGATCCTAACGTGTAGCAGAGGCGAAGTGTGAATATTTTCGCAAGGGAAGCCGACCAAAAAACTTACGCAAAACTATCGCTGCCATTTATCACCGTATAGATAACAACAAAGTTCAACAAACACAAACAAACTGAATAAAAACAACACAAAAATCACGAAAACTATAATGTAACATAATACAAAATAACCTCCTGTACATACCTACAGCAAAAACTTAAAGAACTCTAATGAATTTTTATTTTTAAAATTTTTATTTTTAAAAAGGACTAATATTCTTACTACATACACTTATTATAAGACAATGTGTCCTATCCTATAACTCTCCTGTTATTTGCCTTTGGGCGTTTTCACATTAGATGATAACGACACTTACACGACACCTATAAGTAGATATGGTGTCGTGGACGACATAGTGTGAAAGGGTCTAGTACTAAATGTATGAGATTCGACAACCGACGATATCGTAATCGGTGTATAAAAGACAAAAAATCAAAAAGTAAAAAAAATATAAGATTCCAAGTAGGTAAGTACTATACTCAAATGTATTTTACTGCAATATTATTGCAAATTGTATTTTATTGTTAAATAAGCTAATAATATTTCGTATGCTACTATACTATATTATGGCAAAACATAGCAGTCACTTTTTTAATTCCTACTATGTAATGTAACCTATGTTTACGAATAAATAAATATTGAAATTAAAGATTCATTTTCTTGTGAATGAATACGTTGATGATGATCGAAAATTTGAAAATTTAACGCGAGTGCTTCCATTTTAAAACACACCCGCACATTCCCGTTAGTATTTTCATTCATCGTTAGAATAAAAGTGAAACTTCCATTATGGGCGCTGAAGCTATCTGGCATTACCGATGTTATTTTACTCCGAAATGGAAAAAAATACCTAGATCACAGTAAATTTACATGCCATAGGTATAAACATTAACTATTTGGAGTGTCGTGAGAATCTTTTATTTTTGTCGTGCTCCGTTTAGATAATAGATAAACTAACTAGTTTAAGGTGACCGTACCTGCAAACAGGCCGGTTTTGCAACTGCAGTAAGCCGGGCCAGCTGTTCTGCATTCATGTTTGATACTCCCACGTGGCGGGCTCGACCAGACTCTTTCATCTTCAATAGCGTCTGAAAAGAACATAAACGAATAGTAGGTGACAGTTCAGTGGTCTCTGTCCTTTATGTTATGAGGGATATATTAGAAACGCTTCATTGGTTGGCGCCTCCTGTGCCAGTATTTGGGAGCAGCGTCCTTTAGCGATTATTACACATTACACTACACTGAATTCAATCTTCCTAAAATCGTTGTATATTTCATTTTTAAATCTTTAACGCAGCGACATATTAACGTTATTATAATGTCATACAAGCATTGAGCGTCGGTGGCCTAGTGGCTAGGACGCCGGACACCCATGCGGGAGGTCCGGGTTCGAAACCATGCAGTGCCATGTACCAATGAGTTTTTCCGATTTTTAGAAGACTTACGTACATTTACCGACTGCTCTAACGGTGAAGGCAAACATCGTGAGAAAACCTGCATATCTGAGAAAATTAAAAGTTGTCGAAGGCGTGTGAAATCCACCAATCAGTATTGGGCCCGCTCGGTGGATCATGGCCCGTACCCCCTTGTACAAGGGGAGGCCTATGCCCCAACAGTGGGGACATTAATAGGCTGATGATGAATGTCATATAAACCTTATTTTACAGGTATCCAAATAGTATTGCTTGATTATTAAGGATGGTTTTACAAAAACCTCCCCTCTTCCACATAGTTTATTCGACAGCCTGGTGATGTGATCAATAGTGATTACGGACGAAGCCTCATCCTTGATAGTCAGCGGCAAATCAAGCCTCACAGACTTCTGACTGTTTCGTCTACGGGAACAGCTAACAAGGTTTGATGCAGCGCTGTGATTTTTGACAACAACAACTTCGTCGTCTTTGTTTCTTATTGGCTTCTTTGAAATACCTTTTATTTTTTTAACCAAATTATACATAACGATTTGAACGGCGTTCAGTTGTTTGTCATCATTAGTGTGGTTCTTGGGTAGACTCGTTTTTGTTGATATCATAGAAACAGATTTGGACAGCATGTGCGAGATCATCTCGAAGCTGTGATTCGATTTTTTGCTGTACTGGCATCCGAAGTCGAAGGTGCTGTCCTTTATTTGTAACGCTTTGGTACCAGAGTCGTCAATGTTGGCATAGATTTCTTTCTGTACACTCCGCGCTTCATTATTGTACACTCTTTTTGAATGTTTACTACGAAAATGAAATACGTTCGCAATGCGATGTTTGACACTTCGTTTCTTCGGCTCAGGAGTTTGATTGAAAGGGGTGTCAGATTCCGAATGGTTGGCCGTTATAGCGATGTTGGTATTGACATACGGCTTCTTCAGTTTATATGCCACAAGTTTTACTCTGTTTCTTATTGGCGATTTTCTCCGTTTGACCAAATTTTCTAAGGATCTTTTCAGTTTGGACTTCTTATTATTAGAAGAGTTAATTGCGTTTCTACCTGCTACTTCTCGTCTACGGTTTCTGAACTCATCGTCCCTAGGAATCCTAATGATAGGTTCTCTCGGTGCGTACATTTCTGGACTGCTTTATAAGTATGAATTTCTGGGCTTCGGCCATTGCTAGTGTAGGAAAATTTACGGCTCCATAATTTACCATGTGATTTTTACGTTGAACATCTTTTCTTTTTGGACGTTATTTTGTTATATTTAACATGTTTGATTTTTAATAAGTTAATGATATTCTTCGTGGCAGCAGTTAGGGCAAAGCAGTATCTTAGCAAAGTGGGATCTGCAGATATAAACATATTTCTTACATTGCTGTAGTTAGAGCCCATACGACTGTAGAGTCTTACTCTTTAAAATTGCTGGATTTGGTTTATAATTGTAGCATAATTGAAAGTAATTGTAAAGAATTCGAATCATGACACTAAAGATTTTATTTTCTCTAAATATATTATAATATAATAAAAAATAAACTAAATATTGTCATACTTATGTCAAATTGATTTGACCTCTAGATGGTCTAAACTAAACCTACCAAGGAATTTCTATATACAAACACCATGAAGGATTTTATAGATTTTAGAGATATAGGTTATATAAATAAACTATATTTACTGTACACAAAGTGGAATACTACCCAAACATTTTTACGGCATGAAGTTAAAAATTGCTCCACGTCGCCAATTTGAGATTTGAGTGGAATAAAAAAATATATACTCAGGCAGATAACTTAGGAATTTTTTTTATATTGATCAATTTGAATTACATAAACTCAACTTTAAAGTTTTTGTTATCCACCTATTACTTCTTAATTTTCTAGTAGAGTATCTGAAGTCTGATCATAAAAGTAGGTACAGGAGATAAGTTCTTTAAATAACAAGTCTATAACGTAATGCCTACTCGTATCTAAACAATTTGCAGGTTTAGATAATCTTTGAATGATAATAATTTGTTCTACTACTTTCGATACCTAATTAACTTGTAGACTTTAAATCATTTTACAAATAAGTAGGTAATTTTACTGGCTGACTATCAAAAACTGAAATGGAGATAATTTAAGCTTTAAAAACTTTCAGCATCTTAACGACTCGTTGAACAGTAATCTGTATAACAACTTGTGCGATGTCAGCAAAAGTTCTTGCAGATTTTCCCGGGCGATGGCTGTTGGATAAATTTATAAAACTCAGCAGAGATGCGCTGCACGTCAATGATGGAGGTATTGTGCCGGTCTTCAGGTTGATGCTTTCGTAAGATCCTGCAGCATTGACATTCTGGTTGGTGTACGGCTCGATGTCGTCGCCTCCGCCCGTGCAACAAGGGCACACGAATCTCGGCAAACTGTATCTTGTCCAAAAGAACTGTTTTCTCGTGATCGCCTCAGGAAACGAAGTCCCTGATGTACTAATAGTTTTCTTTTTACTCTCCACTTCAGGATTATTCGGAGCGGTGAGAATATCTTCTAATGATTGCATCAAACTATTATCTTCTAATGGCTCAGGAGTACTGACGTGAGTACGTTTAATTGCATTAGCTTCAATATTTTGTTCTGGTGTCTTAACTATACGAGATTTTACGAGCAGCTCAGTTTGCCCTGGTCGTTTCATACTAATGGGAGATTTAAACACTTTAGACCACGATTGATTATTTTTGTGTATATTTCCCTTTACAATATTTTTTTTTGTAATTTTTTTACTGGAAGCTTTGGTGGATTTGGTCTTAGTTACATTCTTATTTAGCAGATTCGGGTAGCTGCATTCGTTATAGATCTCGTCACTGCGATATATTGAATTCAGGGTGATATCATTTATGCTGGAATAACTTAAGTCTTCTTTACGGCATTTGCAATATTCAATATTACTTTCAGTACACGCTACACCCATTTTGGCTGGAAGAATGTGGTTTTCAAATGAAAGATTGAATAATTTTTACTATTGATTTGGATTGTCTGATATGAAATATTTTTGACTATATTTAAAACTTCACATTTTTAGAGTTCCGTGTCCTAAGGTTCAATCTACCACAAATCTTTGTCTTTTGACCCTGTGTGTACAAAATCCATAATGCGTTTTAAACTCTGCCTTGACCAATATGTCATTTGACTAGGATTAGACAATTTATTTTTAATTTATTTTTTTATGACTGACCTCCATGGTATCGTAGAAGTTTTACTCTTAATCAGTCTACTCTGTCTACCTTCGATCATTCAGAGCACAGAAATCAAATATTGGTACCTCTGTGATTCAGAGTTACTTTAAAAAATCCGTTTATTATCATTTTGCAGTACCTTAGTAATCCTTTCTATATCATCAAAGCCTCAGAATAAGCAAACAAATACAGAAAAATCATGATCACATTGATCATCAACTACTTACTTACACCTAAAACTAGACACGACTGAATACGTACCTTTCCAACCAATAATCAAACCCATTATGCCGAAGATTTCAAGTGCAGTTTTTAGGCACCTGTTGGCTATCCGGTCCGAACCCTCACAACTTAAGTACCTAAGTATAGTTATTCCTTACTTCCAAACCATAATAACCCTATTCGTCAGGCTGACGGACTTTCCCACTGTCCCACTGTGAAGTGGGAAAGTCACGAATTTAAAAACGATGTAAAAATACTCTTACCTTCCAGACCGCAATCAGGTCTGTAGAGTGGTCAACCCTCATGCTGCCGTCAGGGTTCTTGGGATGCAGGTCCCCGGACACATGTTCGAAAGCGAAAGGCACGTGCATCAGGTACAGGTCCACGTAGTCGAGTCCAAGGTCTCGCAGGGACTCGTCTAGGTACTCTTGCACCAGCTCTGGTCGGTTACCTGGAACGGATTTTGTCGGATTAATATTTGTATTTCTTGAGCTCTGAATGAAGCGTATATAAGTATCTCTAAAAAAATCGCTGTTCTTACACGCATGGCATTTTTATTTGGCCTAGAGTTAAAGCTATTATTTTTTATTACCCACAGTTAGTACACCGGCGCGTTCAACTGCGGGAGCGATGGCAATGGAACAAAATTTGATTAGAGGAGAACGACTGTATCTCCTCTAGTCTCCTGGTTTGGTTCCTGCTATACCTAAATGACTTAACATCCGTTCTCACCAATGAGAGCAGAAGTTGTTGTATGAGAATAATTCAATGACACATGACACTAGAATGAACGAATGCTATCTAGAGCACTGATTACGGTAGCGATCGCCACCGCTTCTGGCGAATTGAGATTACATCCATTCTTTCTATAGATGTGAGGAAAGTTCCAAGCATGGTCAAAAACCCCAAAGAGGTCCCCAAAGTCCGCCTTAGCCTCACCTCCAGGCGGCAGCTTGGTGACCACGAAGAGCTCCTTCCTCCTGGCAGGATGGTCTCCGATCCAGCGCCGCAGTGCGCGCCCCAGGGCAGCTTCATTCTCATACACACGAGCAGTGTCGAAGTGACGGTACCCCGCCGCCAAGGCTGCTTCCACCGCCTTCTCTAGCACTTCGTCAGATGCCTGATGGAGGTCACGTTAAATATAATAGCCTTAGCTATAACCTCCATGACGTGTTTTTAATGCGAGAAGTAATTGAACCATAACAAATCAATTAATATTTGATTGGTGATCCGGATCTGGTGTATATTAGGTATTTATAGGCACTAGAAACTCTATAGACCTCGTATAGAATTTTGTATTAACAATAAGTATAGTATACGAGTACTTAAGGTCCGCTTCCGCGAAGGTCGAGTTATGAGATAACCCGGGTTAAATCACAAAAACGTCTTGCACCAACGCAAACCCTCAAATATGTACGAAAACCATAGACAAGTCACGAGATAACTCAGGGTTATCTATCCGGGTTAAGAATATTTAACCCGCACTTTCGCGCAAACGGTCCTAAGACTAATAAAAGTAGGTAGAGTATTACGAAGGAATTAAGGGAAGGATTATGTAAAATTAAATACTGAAATTCATTGCGTAAAGGAAGACTGGGTTAGACCTATGGATATTTGTTCGTTTTACATCTTTTTCCTCAAGATTCCTTCTTAAATATCACAGATTAGAGATATACATATGTTTTTAAAATCCGTCAAAGTTTGACACAGGACCATTGTTGTAAACTTTCTAACATGGGTCTTCATTTTTCAACAAAGATAATGACTCCTCATAACAATTTCATGCTTAATTCCGAGCGCAGCTGCTGTTCACCTGCGGCCGCTATGTAAGATGACTTCTGAGCCCCTACGAAGCACTGATATAACTTCCGATAAGCTTTCAGACGCAGATACTAAGCTCTCATCAGACGTTGAAGGTTCAGATGTTGTGTGCAGTAACTGTAGCGAGAATTATGTAGCCCACGAGTGGTCGCATGACAGCTCTTGTCGGGCCTCCACTTCGAAGAAGTTGTCGCGCCAAAGCGGAGACTGTGATGAGTCAGATAACTATTCGATGTGCAGTAAGTGCTCCTGCGACAACATGTATCCAGCAGCCTACAGCAAACCCTGCTCGATAGCAGACTCAGCCACGCTACTCCACAAGTCCCGGTGGCGAACGTTCAAAAACTACTTCCTTGGACGCTTTAAAAAAAGAAACGGTAAATGCCACAAGAGTAAAAAGGAACATAACGAGAGTAACCAAGATAATGAAGATGAAGTTCTTGTACGTGAAATAAAAGAATCTAGTCAAATACAGAGATAGCATGATGTTTGTGAAAATAATTATTTGTAAATTCTTCCATTATGGCAGTAAAGTTGTTTAATGAAAATATTTTGAATGGAGTTTTTACCTAATTAAAATGATAATTAATAATTTTGCTTGGTTAATTGTGTGTGGCATGCCGTGAGAATATTTACGAAGTTCCCACGAGTGCGTTCACTTTTAACTTCTTAGTTACCAGTCTAGTCAAACTAGAAATCTATGATAAAATTATTAACTACCTACCTACTACGTCGGTATGTAAAGTAGGTACGGGAGTTTTAAATACATATCTCGAAAATAGTTTCAAACGGTTTCAGCGATCGATGCAATACATTTATTGTTAGTAGCAATGTTATCTAATTAATTAGGTTCCTACTAAAACACTTTCCGTCTTTAGATATTCAATACGTAGTACCTAGGTACCTATTATATTTGTTCTGCCATGAACTGTAAAAAGGTCCCAAGTTCCAATTGGAACAGGGCCAGCAAGGTATGTTTGTAAAGAAAATAAAAATAAGAACCCGTTACTTACCTGCCAAGTACCAAAACCGATACGCGGCACCCGATCACCATTATCTAACTCAAAATATTCTGGAATCGGCATTTTTATATTTCACTACTGTTTATTCAAGAGCTATTCACAGCAATTACTGAGAGTGGTGTTCAGTGGTCTGCGAACTAGGACACAATGGTGGAAAGACAGGCACCCAGCCAGCCGCAGACAAATGCATGCCGCAGCCTTGCAGGCTCGATTATAACGGTAATTGGTACCGGTTTGCAAGCAAAGTGCATTGTGATTTACGTATTTGGATTGTCTTTACAATATTTGTATTTTGATAAACTATCAGGCAGGATAACACAATACTCCAGAACTAAGAAACACGTTGCTGTTTGCGAAGTTGTAAGTCAATAAAAACAGCTTTCCCTTCTTTATTCAATAACATATCATCACTGTAAAAACAGCTGAACAAATATTTTTATTTGGTCAAATTTAATTTTAAATTTCGGTAGGTAAAAATCTAATTAAGTACCTACTAACTTCTTCTAAGTCGTGTTCCTCGTTGCTGGGGGTCGTGATCATTCTAAGGAATTAATCACATAGAACGACTCTCGTGGCAGATTTAATGGGGTGGTTTGCCATTGCCTTACCCATTTCACATACTGGTTATCTCAGTGTGCAGGTTTCCTCACGATATTTTCCTTCACCGTCAGAGCAGTCGGTAAATGTACGTAAGTCTTTCGAAAAAACCGAAAAACTCATTGGTACATGACATTGCATGGTTCGAACCCGGACCTCCCGCATGGGAGTCCGGCGTCCTAGCCACTGTGCCACCGACGCTCCAACCAGTATATGGAAAAGTTTTCTAATAGAATTTACTAAATTTAGATGACGTTATAGTAAGTTACTGAGCTACCATCACTACCACCGTATAAGAACTACTGTGCTGTCAGAGAATACGCTGTTGCATATTTCTCTGTGTGATTTTGTAAGACAATGGATGTTAACGTAGTACCTACCTATTCTTAGTTAGTGGCAACGTTTCAACTCAGCGTCGAGCGTAAAGTCAGGTTGGTTAAAAACATTTAAAAGTTGTATGTATGTCGATCCGCCTTGATATATCGACGAGTCAAAGAGTAAATTACACACTGTATACAATATTTTAAAATAAAATCCCACCCTACAAAAACAAATGTGAATAAGGGCCAAGGTACCTTTATACAATAATTATGATTTATAATTGTGGATTGTAAACTTATAGCACCTGTACCAACAATAACATGTATTTTTAGTTATACAAGGAAGATTAAAAATAGTTAGGTAAGTAATATGAATTTTTTTTTCCATGGATCTCAGTTTTCCCTTATAATTGAAACTTGGTCTGCGCACTCCCGTGCGCAAGAATAATGTGTCGAAGTCTCACTGGGTCATCCAATCCCCGCTACAAGAAGATCGACGAATACCTAAAGATGCGGATCCTGTAATCAATAGAAATAAAAAAATCGAAAACATCTATTTACAAACCTTTACCAAGTGTCTTAGTAATTCATATCGTTATATTTTATCTACCTTAGCTTTCGTTTTCGAAGATAAATTGGACTAGTAACGTTGTATCATATCTGATCCGTCTATCGACGGCATTCAAAACTTTAAGCTCCACTGTTTTTGGGTTACCGTGTACGAGTGCCAAGTTTTAAACATCTGTCTAAACTAAAGATCCTAATCGTTGCGGTCATTCTGTAGCTCCAGTAATTTTGAACGGCTATTGTTACAGTCTTTGTCAACATCTATCTCTAGTAAGTATGTATTTATTGTGATGAAATGTTTAACAATATAATTATGTTGTGGTCACTTGTGACTCTCCAAGTCCCCACTGTCACGGACGCGATGATAATCGGGTAATGACTCTAAACAGCCGTTTTTATTTACATAAGGAAAGACATTCTGATAAGCTTGTGATACCTACCGATTATGATAATAATCCACAGAAAGTACCTATTGTTTTTTCTTCTGTTTGGCCTGTTTGTTTCCAAAAATGTGTACCCAAATTAATAATTATTCACTTATAATTATACAAAAAAAAAATACAAAAATATTTATTAACCCAAAAATATTCAAAAAAATAATAAACTAATAATATTTATAAACTTACATTTGACAAAAAATCACGGGGTAGGAATTAGGTAATACGTACCTAACAATTTTATGTCTACTGCAGAGCTGAAAGATTGTCTACTATTAGTACTATTACATATATAAAATTAAATTATTGCATTTCAAAGTTGTAAATATTTGCTGTAATGATTTTTGCTAAAGTTAAAGTATAATTAAACAAATAAGAAATATTGCGTCTGTTTTACCGCATAGCTGCTGGTGCACCTAAATCAAACAGTAACAAAATTCCCCAAGCAATTACTAAACCACGAATGGAACGGACTAAGAAATGAACTTTTAATTAGTTCACAAAATATCAAATTACCGATTAGAGTCGTAACAAAAAGAACCATATAAGTTACAAATTAATTTTCCCACATACCCTTAAAGTAATAACATCCTTTTGTGTGCAAACAGTATCCATTTCCTATTCAATTTGTATTTATGAATGGTTTCACGTCACAACACTCGTGACTTCATTGGTGCGTGCACCCCATTGATTGCGGGCGATGATAACATCTACATATTTGAAATTACTTTAGGGGTGCATTATCCTATCATCCCTTGTTACAAATACAAGGCGTGGCCGTAGTAGGTACTATTATTTATTCTGTGGCGTGGCTTATTAGAGAACCTCCCTCTATTATTAAGGGGCACCAAACTGGGGGTCTCTTTAAGTCATGGTGGTGATAGTCAGTGTAAACATGGACGTGTCTCCGTTGTCAACTAAAAGTAGTGGTTCGGACTTCAGTATAGAAAGGATACTTAGTGATGAGAGGAGGAAGGAAGACAGTGATGCTCCGAGTTGGCTGTGCTGCACCAGATATCAGCCTCCGCGTATTCCACGTTAGCATTTTGGATGTTGATTTTATTATAGACCATATACTGTGGCAGTATTTACTGTGCTTTTCATATAGGTATATTAGTTTCTACGATATCAAAATCCAGATTTAATTATTTTTATGGTTCTATCCTATCTGAAAAACGAAGATGAAATGTGGTTTAATAGGCAGTGAAATATGTGTTGCTCGTTACACGCAAAAACCAATAATTAAAAAAAAAACTTTGCAAGAATTAATATCAAGTTGTCAATTATCCGTAGATAAATTTTGGGGCATAATTTTTAATGTGTAGAAGAGAGGACGAACGTTTATCTATCGAGGGAAATCAATCAAAACTCTATGTTCGTTTGCGAAGCCTTGGCCAGAGCTTTGGTTTAGGTACCAATCACCACCATTACTTATTAAAATTAACAAACTATTTAAAATGAACCCGTGACCTTGTCATTCCGTGCATGACTCTAAACAACTGAGTTATCGCGGCTTATCTTGAAGTTATATATTTTTTTTAAATTCAACCATTTTCTAGTTTATTTTCGCGCTTAGAATTACTACATAGACAAGTTTATTTTTCACGCCCTAGGTCCAGCAAGCAGCAACGGGGCGCGCGCGCGTCGATCCGGCCGGCACGCGCGGGTGCCCTTCACGGCTGCGCAGGCGGCGGCGTTGGAGGCTGCGTACGCGCGCGCTCCGTACCTCGCACCGCCGGCGTTGCGCGCCCTTGCCGCCGCCTTGCAGCTCCGTGACGATCGGGTGAGTGCTTCTTTGATTTGATAAAAAAGTCCGCTACTTATCAGTTTATCTAATTATAAAAATAAGATGGTCTTGAATACGGTTTTGGAATAACCGATAGAGCTACTCTTAGAACTCCAACCTCAGGTATTATAAATAAATGCAACGATGCTTGACGATTACAGGTCGCCTACTGGATACCGGTTCCTTTTTTTTTTTTTTTTTTGGTAACGGGGGGGAAATATTCGAAAGATACCCAGCCTCTCCCCCTTCTGAATTCGGGGGACCAGGCGCTCGAAATGTTCCACGAAGCTCCAGCGACTGTCCAGAGTTAGACCCAGGTACTTACCTCCGCGTCACCCACCCGGATCGACGAGCTGGGTGGCTCCACTCCCCTTCGGAGCTTATGAAACCACAACGCCTGTCTTGTGAGGCGCCACCACAAGGCCCAGCTCGTGGATTTTTGCGACGACGCAAGCCACCCCTTCCTCGGCGAGCTGGGTTGTCCTCTCGAAGGAGCTCCCCTCGGCCACCACTAGAGTGTCGTCTGCATAACAGACGACACTTACTCCGATGGGGAGGATACCGGTTCCTACATCAACATAATAAGTATCTGTATCTACCAGTGTGCTAGTCTAGTCCACGCTACCCGTAGGTACAGTCGACCACTAGTTAAGTATACCATCTGTCAAAATTCCATGATTCAAATTTGAAGTCTATGGCGAATGCATAAGGTTCATTTCAGATTGCAGACATTTGACAGAAGATTTACATTAGCTAGAGGCTGACTGTACACACCAGTCAATAAACGAGGTACACCTTTGAAGTAGAATACCTACGGGCAATACAGCGTACTGAATACGTTGTCAGTGCGATACTTGAAATTAAATATGGTATGTACTCGCAAGAATGTCGCTCTTTTTTATTTAACTAGGCATTGGCAATACAGGCCATCAGCCTAAACATTAAGCGATTTAAAACAGTTTAGATTTAAAACAAAACTACACCGACTTTAGCTATCAAAATCACCAGAAAAAATTTTTTGTGCAATAAAATAAACACCGTAGAACTTTCTCCAGCGATTTTCCCGCCACACCTGAACCTTTCGCTTGCGTTTTTTTAATGCATATTTGCATCTGTTATTGTTCCAGATAAAAATTTGGTTTCAAAACCGTCGTGCCCGAGAAAGACGAGAAAAATCCGGGACAATAGCTCCACCTCACTCTGTGCCGTTACCACCGACTACCATACCACAGGGGGCTTTCATTTCAAGCAACATGCCTTGGAACACTCATCCCAACATCGAAGTACCAGCCATAACAAATCAAAGAGTAAACTACTTTAAAGTGGAAAAACCACAGGATCTTTCGAGCTCTACAATGACTGTCCCTGGAACGTATAGTCAAAATAGTTCGTTTAGTGAAGGGTCAGATGAAGACAGGTCTGAAAGTCCTTTAGATGTGGAGACGGTGGAAGAGTGACAGTACATTCGAAATTAAGAGGACATTTTTTTTCGTGCTGCAAGAGAAGACATGAATAAGAGAAGTGATATAATTTTCTATGGTTTACCAGTTATTGGGCTGTAATGTAACCAGAGGCAGCGTCTTATTGTCGAAGATATCTCATAAATCTGACATTTCCTGTGATAAAGTATGATAGAAATTCGGTGGTTCCTCTGTCTACCCCTTCGGGGATAATAGACGTGAGATTATGTATGTAAAGTATGATAGATATTAAATTTATTTATGAAAGAAATGTAAGAAATTAATTAAGACAATATACCTACTCTCTTTTCTAAATAATATTGACAATATCAAGTTATTTATTACAGGTTACTCTCTCTAAAAATAATGGCAACTTAGTTACCTACACCAAAAACAGGATCTCCTATTTCTGTGTACCAATGTATTGACAAATCGCACCATATGATTTCACTAAATATGAATTGTTTCCACTATTATAGATTTAGAATAGCCTGTAAGAATAAGTACTATGATTTGAAAGGTTTTGAAATATATTTTTTTTATTTACTTCTAAACTCGCATTTGACCTCGATCTCGCCTGATGGTAAGCGACGATGAGGTCGAAGATGGTGCCTGCGGGTCCAGTAAATGCCTATTCACTCTGGCCTTGAAGATCCCAAGGTTGTAGGTTTCGGGAAATACAGACGCCGGCAGTGGATTTCTGTGGATTCATACTTTTTCTTTCCTCCATCCATAACTGGGTAGTTATTTCATGGATCCCACCAAGGTTTTTTAAATCTTATTTAATTCTAGATTTCTATTGTCTGTTGCAAAGTCTATTTTTATATCATTGTTACTACTGCCCCAGATTGACTGTAAACAAGCTAAACGCCCGTATTAAGAGTAAACTTTATTAACAATAGATGCCTTTTCACAGATCCGATGTTATCATTTAAGTGCGGTTAAATTGGGGATATACGCGCGAACGCACTCCATTGAGAATGCGCCAGGCCAGTCTTTTGTGTATTTGTACACGGGAGCCTTTGCACAAAGTCGGTGAAAGATTATATTATAGCCATAACAGATACTTCATGTTTTATAAACATGGGCCTTTATTGATAAGTATTAATAACACTGCGGTGATTTTATCAAGTATTGAATAAATATTTTTTTTAATTTAAAATAAACTTTATCGTATTAGTCAAAACTAAAAAACATTAATATCCGTAGTAGTTACCGTTACGAGACCATAGTATTCATGATTCCGATCTCGGAATGTGTGCGGAAATTTTGAATCTTAGTAGATACTAAGACAAAACATAGTTACGTAGATACAAAGATAGTTCTATATATAAATCAGAATCGGTTAAAAAACGTAATATGCTGTTTATGATGTTTTTGCAGCATATTATAACGTTAATTTAATCGATTCTGATTTTTTCATTAATGGTTTTGCATCCCAAGATGTATAATAGGTGGTGAGTTTATTAGCATAAATGAACCGTTAGTAAAACAAAGAAGCATTTTTGGTAGGTTGCGATAATGGGTCAAAAAAAGAAAAGTTAAATATTATACAACTTACGTATAAAATATTTGATTTATGTACCTACCAATATTCCAGAAACGAATACAGTCTTGGTCATAGATTTAAGACTTATAAATAAACTAGCCTAGTAACCTCATATTAAGGAATGCCAGAAGCGACCAAAAGGTAAACAAAATCGGTAATTTCCATTAGTTCTATGGAACTATGACGTTATAAAACTGTTAAGACTGTTTTGTCCCAGTTCTATGATAGAACAGATTAATCGAAAGTTGTGCAATTTGTTCTATAGAACTACGCGATAGAACTGTTGAGACCAAAGATTTTGAAATTCACCCTATGTAGATTGCTCGCTAGAGAAGTTTTGTACGGAAACCTACTCTAGTCCACTGCTGGACATAGGCATCTCCCGGGGCGCGCCATTGACAACTCTACATAGAACTAATGAGAATTACCGAACAAAATTATAAAAATGGCGAAGGGGAGGAGCATTAAATATATCGTACCGTAAAACTTACAAATTATCTGCACTTGCCACAGCAAATAAATCTCAAGTTACATTTAAATTATTAATATTCACTAGGGGTACTGAATCAAGAGTTATGCAAGGGTGTTGGCGCATCTACACTGCTCCGGCCGCCGTAGGTATACGGTTGAAAATGATACGGCTGCTGGACGTCGTTTCAAATTTCAATATATTTTCTCAAAGATGCTCGGAAATGTGATCAATACATTCGAATATTGAGCCAGTGAAGTATATACTTCGTATCTCGAAGCCAAATACTTATTTAAAAAAAAATTACGACAATTATAGATTTTCATACATCCTTACAGGGCTGAGGATAGTAATTCTCTCTCGTCTTTATTACATTTCTTTTTAAAATTCGAATTGTAACATCAAAACGCAGTAAGGTGCACAATGATTAGTCGGGTTTAAAAAAATATTTAATGTATAGTTATGTTATTATACTATACACCCCGTGAATTGACTACAGAAAGCGTGTCCAGTCCACATACAAGAGTACCATTATCTATCACTATTCACTACGTAGCGTTGGTCACTTGCACTGCCCGCATTCCGTCGCTGAGAGAGCACGACTCGGCCTGGCCGTCAGTCTGACCATCCATTTGACCGTCCGCCTGGCTGCCAGTCTGACTATCCACTCGGCCGTCCGTCTGACCAGTCATCTGGCCGTCAGGGTTAGTGGGCTTGCTCAGGATCTCATAGTGCGCCGCCTCCTCTACTGGTGGACTCGTTTCGTCTAAGCTGTACCTGAAAAGTATTGATAATGATTACACATTTTAACTACACACCTATGAAACACACTTTACGAATCCGCGAAACGGTTAATACGAAATAAAACGCAAAGCGTTGCGCAGACGGAGCCACTAGCACACTCCGTAAAAAGAAAAGCAAAACGAAACGTTTTTTTTGAAGATATCACAAATTTCTCGTTAATTGGGTTAATTTCTCAAAGCTATTGTAAAATTGTGATGATATCATGGCATCATATGGTCATTTCAAAATAGCTAACGTAAAAAATCTGTTAAGACAGCGTGACGCGAGCCTGAAGGGTAAAAAATGTGGCGTGCGCGAGTAAAAAAAAGATTTATTAGATAATTTTGTGTGAAATTTGAGTATCTTTGATGTCAGATGGGATCTCTGGAACGGTAATAGCTAGACGGTTCGAGTTTGAGCTCAAATATTTAGGACCATGGAGGCCTTCCCACACCAAGAACCTGATGATAACCAGGAAAAAGTAAGGGGATCTCCACAATGGTAAGTCGGGTTTTTTTATTTTTTTTATTTAGAGTTATTTGAATTGCACCGTCCTCACGCAATAGAAGATAATCCTGCAATGTTTTACCACTAGAGGCTCCACTAGCACAATGGCCAATCGACATGTTGATACGTTCCTTTCCATCGAATATTTTTTAGGTCTGTTATTTTGAAATGGCCATATGATGCCATGATATCATCACAATTTTACTAAAAGCCTTCAAAAATTAAATTAAATTAATCCAAATAACGAGAAATTTGTGATACCTTCAAAAATGACGTTTCGTTTTCTTTTCTGTTTAGAGAGTGTGCTCGTGTCTCCACCTACGCAACGCTTTGCGTTTTATGTCGTATTGACCGTTTCGCAGACCGCTTAGGAAGACGTACCCGCAAGCTCTGAAAAACGTGGCGGCGGCGGGGTTATGCGTGAGCGCGGTGAGGCGCACGCAGCGCATGCGCGTGGCGTGCGCGAGCGTCTCCAGCACGTGCAGCATGCGTTGCCCCAGCCCGCGCCTTCTGCCCTCCGCCTCCACTTGCACCTCGTAACTAGAAACCGATACGAAAAGAATAGTTAAAGCTTCTCATTACTGAAATAAATTAGAAATTAATTCAGTAAATTAGGATAATCATGACTCTTTTAACCCCCGGCCACCGACCGATCGAGGAAGAGGTGTTATTAAGTTTGACGCGTTTGTCTGTTTGTTTGTGGCGACATCATACCTCAATGACCGATGATGCTATTTGGAAGCGGATTCTTATTTAACAGAGCATTTTGTGGAGAATGTTCTTAGACCATGTCTGATAAAAATTGAGTTATAGGTTTCCAAGATCGTGGAGTATGTATACTTTGATGTCAGATGGGATCTTTGGAATGGTACAGTTAGGTGGTTCGAGTTTGAGCTCAAATGTTTAAGACTATTCCCACATCTGGAACCTGGAGGACCTGATGATGATCTCCACAATGGTAAGTTAGGAGTTTCGTTAATTTTTACTTTTTTTTTTTGAGTTATTGTTGCACTAAAGATCTATGCGTGTACGAATGATGAGAAGAGCCGAAGACTTGAAGTCTCTAAGCAAAAAGACCGTTTATCTACCACAATGCTACTTTTCCTGTAATTTGTACAACAAAGCGTATGTCTATCGAAATTTTCGATATACATATATACATCATCATAGGCCTGATACGTCTATTGCAGACGATTTAAGCAGCGTCGCGAAGGCATCGCTTTTCGTGGCTAAATAACCCTATTCGGGAGCGGCACACACGCCGCACGCGCGGCAAGCGAGTGGTGCGCCGGGTAGATGAGTGATCTCTCGGTCTTTGTTTGCTCTCCTGGCCGCCAGTGCCTCGAACCACTTTCCATCGTGTTCCTGACATCCCTCCCGAATACGTTTCCTCCATATATATATATATATATATACAACATATATACAACAGTGTTATTTTTTCATTTTGTCTCATTTTTTGGTAAACCAAAACAATGCAATAGACTACCACAAAGTCTCGAGAAATGGTATTTCATTGCAATATCTACTTCTTTCTGATAATGTTCGATACCTTGTCTGTTACTGAGAGGGAAAAAACACATTGTTATTTGCTACGTAATATATTCGAGCGAGATTTGACCCTGGATCGGGTCAATTAAGTACGATGTGTACGCGTACCTATTACTTGAGTGCAGATAACATTTCACTCAATAAAAATTAATTGGCACACGATGCGCACATATATCAATTACTCAATTAAGGAACAACTAAATTAAACTACACAAATTTCAAAAATAGTACGTTATCCAACATGTGCGGGAAGAGCAAAATTGTCGCTATGAGTATTGTGCATACACGAGTGCGACACATGGCCTTCCCGCAGCATACTGATAGACACGATTATTTTTGTAACACTTGCAAGAAGCAGCAGCAGAATACACGTGTAATAAGGAAAATTATGTATATAGCACTTTAGATATCCGACTATTTAATTGTATTGGACTTATTAATTTATTGTTTACTATAGATTTATCAGTAAAAAGATTGCACGAACGCTGTAAGTTGACTTAATTTGTTGCCAAGAGTAGGTACGTACGTGTATTTAATACCTAAGTTTTAAGGTAAGACTCGACGATCTTGAATATTTAAATGATGTGGCTTGTAGTCTAAAGTTTAAAAATTATTATTAATTGTAATCTTACCGCACAAATAAACTCTTCTTATTCTAGAATGATAAAATCCAGTGTGGAAGTTTAACTGAAGTAGGATTGGTAATGCGATTTAGCAGTAACTCACCATAATAATAATGTTACGTCAGTATTTTCTCACCATAGTAATGTTATGTCAAATCATACAATTCAAACTTTAATAAACCGAATTAATATTCATATTCCTACATTAGGTACTTCTATCCTAGGTGGTGGCAAATTGGCTCGCCCCATATTTCGTGGGAGTCATAAAGGGCGAGTAAGTGAAATGGGGCAATACTGGACACCATTGCTTTTGTTCACCTGGCTAAAGAGCATCAATCACCATTCTGTGATCCATAGATCTGATAATGAAATTGTGTACCATGAAATGGAGTGATGAACAGAGACGATAGTACGCCATCCTATGATATTCAATTCTTCGTATTGAGAACAGTAATAGCTGCCAGAATGCAGGTGCAGCTGCAGCCTATGGTGAAATTTCATTAGTCTCCGTGGCGTAGGCTCAGGCCCTCTTCTTAAGGTACGCAGGAGCATAAACGTCTACGATTTTATTGGTGTTTATTATAGCCCTTACCAACAGATGGCCCAAAGGCATTTGAAATGCGAATAGGAGTGGAATAGAAAGAATTTTCCAGTCACTGGGTAAACCTAGTATGAATGAATACTCTAGTATGATGGGGATATCCTTAGGCCCAGAGATTACCTCCGCTTTGGTGTAGGTCTTCCGGCTGGGTTTAGAAGAACCTGTTGATTCTAAACCAGAATGCAACATTTCCGACTTCATTGTTACCAAGACTTTTTTAAATTTATTTTATGTAATTTTAAGACTATTTTATACTATTTAATACCACACGTTCTAAAAACTGGGTGGTTGACGAGTAGCAACTCAAATAGCCTATGCCTGAATTGGCTATCATGCGAGTTGGTTTCGAATAAAAAAGATTTCCTAATCAATGTGGAAATATACTAAAATAAGCGTAAGCGTAAATTGTCTATCAGAAATTTTTAGGAGAGGTTATTATACTGTGTACGCATGTGCGTATTTTTATAACGTTAGATTAAAGACGGGGCGACGACTGCCCTCTTGCAAGTTTGTATAACATTATCTGCGTGCTTTATGCTGATCTAAGTATTATTCGTGAATGGACGGATCATTTAGCCCACGAGTCCTACGAACATACAGTTGACTTCGTCACTTATTCTTTAGTGATACCACACCCCGGGCACTCGTGCGATTGCCAGACGCAGGGTGTTAAAATTGGTGGGGGTCAGGGAGTGGTCATTCTATGTGCAATATGTATTAATATATACTCTATGGTGATACGTTAGACATGGTTAGACAAAGTACCTACTTAAGTGTTAGTGAAAAGTTTGAATATCTTTGTGAGACATATAGTTTTTAAGCGAATTTTATTTATTGAATAGTATTGGAAAACTTTATCTGAAATACTCGTAGCTGTATTTTATCTGTTCAGAAGACGCAATGAGAAACGCTGAACGGAATGAATAAGATAAATAAAGGTCAAAGTTTACGCCTGAAAAATAGTCTCCGTACACTGAACTTTGAGAGTCAACAGAAAATTACAAAGATGTGAAATGTCTTATTAAAAATTAAAATAAAACTCACGATTCTTTGTTCACAAAGATGTCTTTCAAGACGGCACGCTTTTATCTAGTGCAAGAAATATTAACGCGCATTGTTCGAAACGCCACATTTTATTAAACGCATACGCTATTTTAACTACCGCGGTAATCTATTAGTTACTAGTAGTAACTAGTCACTCCGATAGGGTTGTGAATGACTGATGCGAAAGTAGTAGCCTGGTGTGCATCCTAGCCGGTGTTCCGGAGCGCGTGTCGGATCCGGGGGCAAGTGACGTCATCGGTTATCTGCGGCACGCCAGAGCGGGTGGCCGAGACTGCGTGTGCGCAAAGTGGCGCGAGCGGCAGAGAGATGCAGGCGCGGCTGTTGTGGCTGGTGGTACTGAGCGCGGCGGCGGCCCACGCGGCTCGCTTGCTCGCGGTGCTGCCCACCAACACAAGGAGCCACTACGTCATGTATGGCCGGCTTATAGAAGCCCTTGCCAAGAAACAACACCACCTCACCGTAATTTCCCATTTTCCAATGGTAAGTAATTAAAACTGCTTTTATGGTAGACTCTTTTCATACAATGTGACAAAGTAATGCTAGCCTGAGATCATGGAATGGAAAAGCAGAAGCTTAATCATTTAAATTATGACTACCGGAATTAAGATTTCTGATACAAGTACTACCGTACAGTGTAAATATTCGATTTTGTAAGTAAATTCTACCTCTCTACAATGTATAAATTAAAAACAATTATTTGTTTCTAATAAACGCTTAATTTCAATAAAATACACGCATTAAAATTAACTTAACCATTAAAATTAACTAACCAAAGGAAATGATATCGATAAAGAGGTAGTAGGTGTTACTACCTCTTTCTCGATATCATTTCCTCTGCCCGACGGTAGCCTGGAAGAGATCGCTGCGATGAGGCCGCCTAAATTGTATTTCACTATTTCCTTTTCTATCTCATGTTTGTTATTTTATATATGTGCAATAAAGTGTATTTTACTTTTACTTTACTTAATGCACAACAAGTTTAAGAAGTGACAATATTAAAGTATAAAAACAAAACAAAATACTTGTAGATGTTGGTTGGGCAACTTGGCAAGACTATGGTTCAAGAGTGTTGTTGGTGAGGAATTTTTTTTTACGTCTGCACTCATACTTCACAGTGCATTTTGATTCGTACTTCAAAGTATTTGGCGATGCATATAAGGTACAATATAAATAAAATAAAATAATTGTGGATGCAGAATGAAATGGTGGATCTGGCGAATTTTTTAGCGTTCTTATTTCATGAAAAAAAAAATAGTTTTTTTACAATACTGCCTGTAGAGCTATATTGCTAGGCCGTCGCGATAGTTATCGGCACGAGAATATCCCCCTTATCATCCCCTTAATTATTATTATGTATGTAGCTGGTAACAGTACCGTATCCTCTCCAATCACCAATCCAATCCATTATCATGAGCTAATGTCAATTTAACACTATGAAATGATTGTTAGACATAAGCTATACAACTAGCTTACTATATACTGACGATTCTTGCTAATGTGCCACCGCGCTTATTGTTTTTACACACTATCATCATCATCGTCTCATGAGCCTCCAATGATGGGGCACGGAGATCAACCCTCACACGACGAGGTATGGGGTTCGATGTATGGGCCATGATCCACCTGTATTTATTGGTGGAATTAACAAACCTAAAGGAAAACATGTTTAATCAAAATAACAGACTGTACAATAAAATTACGAACACACTTACATGACATATTTTTGAAAATTTATTTATTTTTCAAAATGCCCGGGGGGTTACTTATATAGAAAGTTATCAATTTAGGGGGGGGGGGGGGGGGGGTCATAAATGGCGTCCCACCGAATTAAAGGTTCCTTTCTATGGCAGTCGAAAATTTGGACTCTTATTTTATACTCAGACATTATATGCGTTACATCACATGCCTAAATCGAACCCGGACCTCCCGTAATGGTAGAACTCGTGTCTACGCCACTGACGCTGTAACAATTTTCAAAGGTGATCAATATTTTTTATGACGAATACTGATAATGTACTCGCATTCAAAATAAAAGTGATGAAATGACGGCATATGCACTTTGACGCAGCCGCCCCAAGGTGAATTCGAGGGCAAAGATAAATTTCGTAGATAGATAAATTAAAATTGTGGTCAATATGGTATTGATAGGCATTCTTACTGCTCATGAACCATGGTCACCGCATTGTAAGATTGCTCATTACCGTATATCGCAAACTACGTCAAGCATGAGTGAGTAATAAACACAACAAAAGTACACAAAAAAGTATGAAGCCTGAAATAATATTTTAACTCCAAACCTTGCTAAGAATCCTATCTAATTATAATATTAAAAATAAATAATATAAAATAAAATATATAAAATAAAATAAAAAAGATACTGGAGAATCTAACTATAATATTAAATTTATTTCATTTAATATATTTTATTTTATTTATTTTTAAAATTATAATTAGATAGGATTCTTACCAAGGTTTGGAGTTAAAATATTATTTCAGGCTTCATACTTTTTTGTGTACTTTTATTGTGTTTATTACTCATGCCTGAATCCATTCTTACCAAGGTTTGGGATTGTTTTGATTGTGGTTAGAATACCGTATCTAAATAAGATTTTAAATAACCACGAAAGCTTATAAAATATAATTAAACACGAGGCGGAATGACATAATCTCATGATATCTAAAATTAAATGGTCAACGAACTTACAAATGTGATCACTGATCAGATCACAAAAGTCAAGAACACGCGGTCATTCAATTCGCTAAAATTATCGGTGTTTTTACAAACACGAAAATAATGGTCTGATAATTTTAAGATAAATTTTGGGTGTACTATGTTTAAAGATCGGCCAGAAATAAAAACGTGGGGTCGTGGAGTAATCAATAGTGTGGAACATTTTTTATTTATTGCACAAGAGAAAAAATTTAACAAAATTTTGTAGAGTTATGTACTATGCCTTGAATATTTTTGATGCAAATTATCTGTAATTTGCTAAGAAAACCTTAATAAAAACTTGCATCAAAATAGATCTAACTCTGATGATAAATAGAAACAGGCACTAACAACCGCTTACGTTACCCTAAACCCTTCTCCGTTCTATAGTGGAGGCATATCGTACTGCGTAAACATATGAATGAAAGAAAAATATCTACAATACTGAAGTGATTTTTCTTTCATTCATTATACTTATGTAATGGACTTCATTTGTCTATGAGCCGATGCCGAGGCATAGTAGTCTGCCCTTTCACCTCTTGCGTCTGCCTCGGCCGCTCTTATCGCGCGGCACGCGCTACAGTCCCGCCACTTTATAATTTACGTCTTCTGAACTAAACGCTAGTGTGGCTCTATCTATATTTAAACAAAACGTATACCTCCATTTCTCTATCATCAAAGTTTAAAAAACTATAGGTTAGATTGGAAAGACCTTTTTCTTATTGGGTAAATATAAATACCCGAAGTGCAAACACTTTTACTGATTCTATATGTTATTTTGACGAATACTAATGATTACATCATTAGTATTTGTCATTATTGATCATTCTGGACACATGGAAACAAGGCATAATGTACAGACAGTGGAATGTAAGCTATAGGTACTGTAAGGAAACCCTGTCGCAATAAGTTTTTGTATGATTTCTTGAAAATATGTATGTGTGAAATAAGTTAAAACGACAAATAATGTGTTGGTACAACAGGCGCAGAAGGGCCAATAACTGAGCATACATACACTCACATCCATAATCCCCGAGGGGGCAGGTTGAGGAACCACCTTCAATCACAGGTAGTTCCCACTTTTCGCCGTAAGATTTGGTGGACAAACGTGATAGGTGGCGAGCCTATCGCCGTCTACTAGGTGTAAAACAGTATCCACTAAGATTCTTAGTCGCCTCGTACGACACCCCACGGGAAGAGTTGAGGTGGTGCTATTCTTTAGGGCCGGCACCACACTGCACATTAATCGGCACCATACGGCACATTAATATTTTTAATAGCAATCTGAATTATTTTAAATGTTTGTTTCAGAAAAACCCCCCACCAAATGTTGAAGAAATAAGTCTGGCAGGGACAATTCCCGAGATCACTAACAATCTTACAAAACAACACCACTCTCTGAAACCAAGCTTTATTCGCAATTTGGAGAACATAATGAACGAATGCGTCCACGCATGCGACACAGTGTCACGAATACCTGCTATCAAAGATCTACTTAATTCTACAGTAACTTTTGACATGGTGATTGTTGAAGTATTTGGAAGTGAATGTTTTTTGCCGCTTGGACGAAGATTTGAAGCGCCGGTCGTGGGTCTACTGTCAAGTGTCTCCTTGCCTTGGTTTAATGAACAATTGGGTAATCCAGAAGCAACCGCTTATGTGCCAGCTTACATGATGGGTTTCGGACAGCAAATGACTCTATGGGAAAGATTTGCCAACACCATTGCAGTTATCTGGGCGAAAATTTTATATAAATATAAATCACAGATTCCGTCACAGGTAATTTTAATTACTACATGATTATTTCTCATACATAGATCGGTCGAGATAGACTGATCTCGAATTTAAATTACTACATGATTATTTCTCATACTTAGAGCGGTCTAGATAGACTGATCTCGAATTTAAATTACTACATGATTATTTCTCATACATAGATCGGTCGAGATAGACTGATCTCGAATTTAAATTACTACATGATTATTTCTCATACTTAGAGCGGTCTAGATAGACTGATCTCGAATTTAAATTACTACATGATTATTTCTCATACATAGATCGGTCTAGATAGACTGATCTCGAATTTAAATTACTACATGATTATTTCTCATACATAGAGCGGTTTAGATAGACTGATCTCGAATTTAGGAGCATGTAATAGTTATCTATTATTTTCAGGCCATAGCGGACCGATTGTTTGGGCCTGGTCCAAAGTTAGAAAGCCTGGCGCAGAACTACAGTCTGGTGTTATCAAATAGTCACTTCAGCATCAATGAGGTTCGACCAATAGTTCCGGCTCTGGTGGAAGTGGGAGGCCTACATTTAGACGACTCTCAGATACTGCCAAGGGTGAGCATTGGAACTTTTACTGTTACCAGTTCAATCAACACCATCCTATAACCACGGGTCCAGCCAGAGAGAATTCAACAAACACTCTGTCTGATTCTTCAGGACTATAAACACCTGATAGGTATGTGTGTAAAATGTTACACCAATTTCGACTCGATTTTAGATTCAAATTTCTACTGAATTATGGCGAATGTGAACTGTTAGTAAGCAAAAGTGACAAGTTTCGACTTGTCACTTGTGTAATTACGATAGAAGAGTTCTTCTCTCGTACTATCTCTCGTACTCGAGAACTCTTCTATCGTAATACGAAAATAATACAAGACTATGCTTTGCTATGAGCCTATGACTATCAAATCGTTAAAACAGGAAATGTAATGTGATGGATGACTGATGACTTGTCGGAGCAGAGTCAAGGATTGATATTAATCTGAAAAACCTTCGAGTATTAGTTATTAATAAAATAAACAAGTACGGAGATTATATTCATTTATCAGGGTGGAAACTTTTATACTTACTGAATAAATAATGACAGGCGTATGTACTCGTATATGTAATTAATTTAAAAAAATATTAAACTATGTCAAACTCAACAATGGACAGTACTATAGAGCAAAGCTGTTTCGCAGTCTATTAACCCAAATTAATTTGCAATATGGAATCCGCGTATCGCGTCGACCTAAGACCCTTTTGATACATTCGATAATGTCAAATTAATCAAAGCGTTATTACCGAATTACGGAGAATAATGTTCTCGTTTTGTTTCTTCGTGATGTAAACAATCGATGACCTACTTTCATATCAATTAACTTATTTTCTTACCGCTCATGCTTTATAAGCTAATTGGATCCAGAAGGAAAATATTTGTACATATTTATTGGCATCTTTGGGGTTAATACAAGCCGCGTTTTTCTATCTACATTAATCACCTGTCGATCTTTTAATTTAATTATTATTTTGTTTCTTTTGTTCATCAGGAGCTGAAAACTCTATTGGACGCGTCCGATGAGGGCGTCATTTACTGGAGTTTCGGTTCTATGTCTCGGATTGAAACGATCCCGCGCACAAAGTTGGCGCAAATATTTGAGGTGATATCGGGGCTGACCCAGACCGTGCTGATTAAGATGAACCGAGCTCTGCTGTCTAGAAACTTAACAGTACCTGACAACGTGTATACTATGGACTGGATTCCTCAGTATGCTACTCTCTGTAAGTATTTAATTTTAATATACTTAATTCAACTATGGTAACAATTCGGCATCTTATTGTTGGACAAAATCTGCTGATTTGAAGCATATGCATACTAATTCAGGTTTTTTTTTCGGGATTGTTACGCACGCACGGGTACTGCATTAATCATAGATGGAACTACCCCAAACCCTAACAAGAATCATCACCATCATTTTCAGCCCCTGAGCGTCCAATATTGAACATAGACCTCCCACATAGGCACCTCCAACTTAATCTACTGGTTGTTATCCTTAACCAAATATCCACATCTTGCCCGCTATTCAAACGAGAATAATAACCAATAACATTTTAATGTATCTAAAGTAAAACCTTTGACTCTAGGCCATCCAAACGTGAGGCTGTTCATATCTCACGGCGGGTTGCTTGGGACCCAAGAGTCTGTCGCCTGCGGTATGCCCATGTTGATGGTGCCTCTATACGCGGACCAAGCCCTCAACGCGCGCGCCATGAGCGACCGCGGCGTCGCACGCACCGTCGACCTCGGAGATGCCAATGCAGATACGTGGAGAGAAGCTCTACACGACTTACTAAGAAATTCCAAGTAAGTTTTCTAATTTTCATACCAAGTCTGACTAAATTATTATTATGTATTTAAGGCAAGCAGCATGATACAGTGTTGGCAAATTTAAAGTCAGTTCAAACTTTTCACTTCACTTCATTAAAATTGTCCCTTTCAATATTGACTGACATTATCAGGTTGTATCTGCTGCAGGGCCTAGACCTCCTCCCTTTCGTTCGTACCATTCTTCTCGGCCTTGTGCCAGCCTAATCCACGTCTTCCCTGCGACTCCAGCTAGGTCGTCAGCCCACCTGGCTGCAGAATGACCGACAATTTAACTGACATTTATACCTATCTACTTATTAACATCATATATGTTGTTTTCCATCACTGTAGAGTCATCAGTAAATGTAAAGACTATGGAAAACAGTAAACTCATTGGCGTGCATGGAATTAAACCTGGACATTCCGTAGAGGTCCTCTACTGATCAGCCAGGGGTGCTCACTATAATATCAGTAACAGACAAACCAAGATCTAACAGAAAAGGAGAATGCTCATTTCAATATGAGCTCCAGTATCAATTCACGAATAATCACTGGCGGTTATGTTGGAGTTCAAATAATATGTTATGTCTCATATTAGTCTGACAAGAATTTCACGTTATTTGTTACTGATAGTCTTTTTTTTATCTGTCTTTGACTACAAAAGCTAATGGAATGTTAAATGCCGTTTGTAGTGATAACCCAACTGACCGCCCATTCACAGATAAATAATTAACCACTTGATGACTTGTACAGTATCTAAATCATTGTCGTTTTGTTACAGGTACAAAGAAAATGCTTTAAAGTTAAGGGATATATTCCTGGACCGACCCATGCCGCCACTCGACATGGGCGTCTACTGGATAGAGTATGTCTTAAGACATAAGGGTGCGGGCCATTTGCGTTCACCGGCCCTCGACCTAACTCTACCACAGTACTTACTATTAGACGTCGTAGCCTTAAGTATAGCTATATCATTATTGACAATATTTATACTTCACATATTATTCAGATACCTATGTACTCGGTGCATCAAATGGTGGCTGAGAGAGAAAAAGTTTGTGTTAGAAAAAAGGCTCTTCAGAAATAATGTTAGTTTATTCCTATGTTTGTTATGGAAGTATAAAGTGAAAACTAATTGACCAGTTCCCAAAGACTAGAAATAAAAAAGAAACGCTTGTATTATAATAATGTAGGTGTAAATATTGTAATGTGTAAGATATTTATGAAAATATATAATTTTTTCACTAGGTATAGTGTTTATTCCTAAACTGCATATCTTATGCGATGCCAAACCAAATAATAAAATACCCAAAAAGGCGACAAAGTACGAAAATCTAGACAATAAAACGCAAGATAAGTTTTTATAGGTCACCCAGGAAAACTATAGCTGTTATGGGATATAGGTAAGAACCAAGGAACTTTTCAGAAAAAACTAAAGGCATTAATTTTTTTTAATTTAGATTTTTTTGCATGTTTGTATTCAAATTCATGCTACAAAAAAACAATGTATGACGATATAGATCTACTATTTAAGATCTAGATACTGATGTTAGAACACACCAAAAATTTTATTTTTATTTTCTTTAGGATAGTTGTAATGCCTATCTATGCCATGACATGCCCATGATAAATTCGTTGCATATGCAAGAAATACAGAGTGATATAGTAAATGAAAAAAAATAAAGAAAATAAAAAAATAGTATGTAAAAAATAAAGTTATGAACTAGATACTTACCGTGTTAAAAAAATGTGTGAGTGACTACTTGAGAGAAACGGTGATCATCATAGCTTTATCAATAAAGCCAGATTGATTTTCTTTTGCATTTACCCTCACTGTGGTCCTATTTCTATTTACACAATAATACCTCTATCCCTTTCCCTTGTGATTATTTACGATAGAATGCGCTTTTAGCGCCATCTACTTTAAGAACTTCAAATATCATTAATTGTGTTATATTGTCATGATCGTTGCAGGTGGAAATATTTAGTCTCTGCCTACCCCTGCAGGAAACAGGCTTGAGTTTATGTACATACATAGGAAATCAGGTAAGTTCTGTTTCCTGGTATGTGTATGGCATAAATATTTACTAAACCTTACCAGTAAAGAACAGGATCCCCGAAGTCCATGTCAAATCTAAAGTGTGAGAAGGCCAGCAGGTTTCCTTTCTTCTCGTTAGCAATAAGGTACCATGCTGTATCATCGCTCATCTCCTCAACTTTGCGCTCACGGTTCCAGCCCCAAGCACAGGTCTCATATCTGAAAAATAGGTTGAGGTGTCGCCAAGGGAAAAAGTATGAAAAATTCTGACATGCTAAAAAATGAACTGTGTCACAGAAACCTACTGGATGCAAAAGCGACTCGGATAGTCGCTTTTGCATTATGTAAGACAACCACGCAAAGAGCCCCATGAAGCGAAGCGGGGCTGGCTCCTTCGACTTTCTTTGCACCCCCATAACGACACTTTGACTGAAAAATATAACCCAGATTTCAGTTTTTCAGGAAATGAAGGGTTCATTTCCTCTCAGAAATATGACCTGAGCGGGTTTTCAAGCATGTTCGACAAAGTTGAGTGGCTACGGAATGTTTATACATCTGTCTGTGTCTATGCCGTTTGAATGTCGATACGGGCCATAATCGCTATACCTACTAGTTCAAATTTTGCAGCGAAAATATGGAACAAGCATGACATAATTAAAAAACTTACAATTTCTTCATATTCCTTTCAGTCAAATCAATAGCCCATTCCAATACTGGTTTTTTGAGATCAGAGGCCCTCTGTATGTACATGTCTACTTCCAAATCATTATTCGTATAAACCAGAAGCTCCTTGCATAGTGAAGTCAGGTCCTTTAGGTTGTTTGCAGAGGTCACAAAGGACATTCCATCAGCAATTCGGCGTTGTTCCAACTTCCTTGCCTGTCTCTTCTCCTTGTGTTTGTTTATAGATGCAGTTGATTTCTTCTGAAAATGAAAATGATATAAAATGTTCAGTATAAAGCTAGGATATATATGAAAATGAATGTAGGTATTGGTATTTCTTGCTTAGTACTTACACCCATTTTTGGTTGACTTATTTAAACTATTAACCTATGTAGTTATTTAAATTAATTGCCGTATTGCAACGTTAAAAATCGAGATAAAATTACAAAAATTGCCATCAACACGGCGGGAAAATATTTTTTTATGTAAACAAAAGCGCGTTTTCTTTGTTCTTCCAGTCCAGTTGAAGAGTTGAAACCTCACTCGATTGGAGGAATTTTGGAAGAATATAAATTGACCAATAGCATTTTCATAATTAATATAAAGAAAACGCATATGAAATAGTGCTGTACAAAAATTATTTTATTTACGACGACAAAGTATCTAGTACAAAAAAAAAAAAAAATAGATAAAGGTGCGACGCACTAGGGCACGAACTACACGACGACGGTCCCAGTGACGGTTCGGTTCAGGTACCGGCATCGGCCGTCTAGTGGACTGCTTGAGTTATCCTTCAGAGTGTTTTCGGGTAAGTTTTTTTAAATAAATTTTAGTGAAAACAAGAAGTTTTTTTTCGATTGGCGGCGTTAGTGTGCTGAGAACCTCGCGACTTAGCGACTTTAATTTGAGGAAAAAATTAAATAAAATAGAATGGCTATGATTTTATAACAAGATTATAACATAGGCACTTTTCAAAACAGTGTCAATTACAAATTGGCTTTGAGCAAAAATATCGATATTTTTTTCTCGATAAGTATCGGAAATCGGATCGGGATCGGAAAAGAAAAAAATATATCGATATTTACAAATACTGTTTGAAAATATCGATATATTTTTTTTGTTTGTTTAGCCATTTGTTTTTCATTTGCACATCCTTAACTTGGCTGAACGGTACAAAAAACTAGCTGAACCTTGGCTTGCAATCTATGGTTCTTGAGCGCGAAATTCAAAATCTTAGAATTACGTCACAAAAAATCAATAATTTCCCGGTGAAAGATATTTCGGTTCGGTACATTTTTTGTTAATTTATATTGTAGTATCGGATTTAATTATAGATTGACAAGACTCATCCGACCATAGTTTTATTTCGGTTACTGATACTAATCTGGCGATTTGCCAATTTTCTATGCCTGTCAAATTTTCCACGAACAGTGGGAAACTTGCGAGTCTTATTTTCAGGGGTAAATACAGTAATATTATTGCCAGAAGGATGAAACACGTAAAACTTTCTCAAACTGGCGACGCGATGCCCACTTTAGGTTTAGGAACGTGGCAGGTAGGTACTTTCCTTTCCTTTGAATGCCTTAAAATTTTGTTCTGGTTCCTGATCAAATTATCTAAAATAATTACGTTTTCAGGCCCCAGCAGACGTAGTACAATCTACTGTATATAAGGCACTCGACTTGGGCTACAGACACATAGACACAGCATTTAATTATAACAATGAGGAGCCGATTGGTACTGCTATTAAAACCTGGATAGCAGATGGCAAAGGTACAAGGAAGGATTTGTTTATTACTACCAAGGTAACAAGGTTTAATTTCAATATTCCTAGAATTGCAGCTGGCTCAGCTCCGGCTAATTCTAAATAAGCGTTAAACATTTTTTTAATTTTTTTTTCATTGAATTCGCAGAGACACTTGCATTCATTGTAGAACAGGCGTCAGTAAAACCGCACTCCGAGCGCAATCTTCGGCACTTCACGTCGTCATTACCACCTCATTTAGTATCTTATCTTATGATAGGGGACCGGGAATAACCCCAGCGGCACTTCGACCCTTGAGGATCTTTCTTTTTATCCCATTTTACACACTGGTCATCTGTGCGCAGGTTAGAGCAGTCAGTAAATGTACGTAAATCTTTGAAAAATACGAAAAACTCATGTGGCACGGTTTCGAACCCGGACCTCCCGCATGGGAGTCCGGTGTCCTAGCTTCTGTGCCACCGCCGTTCACACCTCATGTAAGTCATGTAGTATAGTCGTCGTTCCATATACATATAGATCAGCTGCTCAATAACCTTCTGTAATAATTTGACCGCAACACAACTTGCCGTATGGTTAGTGGCTAACCTATTGTCAGAGTTGTTCAGGTCGCCCGTAGGCCTCCGACATGGCTTAACGACAACAAGGACCGACTGCATAACGTGCTCTCCGAGGTACGGAGGAGTTCAGATAAAATATGCCACTAGCAGTCACCCATCCTGGTACCGACAGCGCCCAACGTTGCTTATGATCACTTTCGGACCGTGCTTCCATTGCAATATTAGGCTACGAGCTCCTCAACAATAATGTTACACACTAACTTGCACCATATGTACAGTCGACCACAAGCTATAGTATACCATCTGTCAAAAACCTTCGATTAAATGTCAACCTTATGCCTGGCAATAATAATATGATACATTTCAGATTCTCAAATTTCACGTTTTGGGTAGATTGACCTGTGGTCGACTGTACCTACGTTAGACTATTAAATAAAAAAGGTATGGCGGGGTCATTTCAACTCCCATTCACAAACAAAGGTCGTCCATTTCCTCTATGCGACAACCAATCAACCCAGCCCACTTGTCCTTTATTTAATATGATAGATTGAACCACGTTAGCTGGATCAGTCACATAATGGCGAGGTCGTTGGTTCAAAGCCTGCTCGCGGGAAAATATTTAACCTTTTAGTTATGTAGCACTATTGCGACAGGGTTCCACAGACTACCTATCTATAGCTTGATGTGCCTTCCACTGTACAATGGAATTTATTTGCAGCTACCTCACGTAGGCAACCGCGCCTCTGACGTCAGAAAGTTCCTAGAAATGCAGCTGAAGCGCCTGCAATTGGATTACGTGGACCTTTACCTGATACACGTGCCTTTCGGCTTCCTCTGCGACCCTGACACGCTCACTCCGAAGGTCAAGGACGCCACTGGCGAATACGAGCTGGATATGAAAACTGATCATATTAGCACTTGGAAGGTAAGTTTTTTATTACAAGGAATAGCAGATATGAGCCACGTGATGGTTGTCGCCTATAGACATCTCACCTCAATAAAATATTGCAAGATTTTTTCAATGCGCAGCCTCATGTGCCGGTAATAGGACATAAAACGCAAAGCGTTGCGTAGATGGAGCCACTACTAGCACACTCCGTAAACAGTAAAGCAAAACGAAACGTCATTTTTATAGATATCACAAATTTCTTGTTATTTGGGTTAATTTAATTTTCCTTGCCACTTGGTAAAATGTAAACGAGTTCTTAGTTATAGTTATAAGCGCGGTTTGGGCGAAAGAGAAGGGAGTGAACTCGCGAACTATACTTGGTGTCAAACTACACTGCGCGGGTTCACTCCCGTGTCTTTCGTTCAGCACGTTTTAAATGTGCCGGTACCTAATATACTGGATGTAACAAAACCCCCTACAGTTCCGAAAGGGGGTGATCAGTATCCATAACTGGACAACTTTCACTATGGGGCTAACTCTGAATTCGCGAAAATCAACTGTTTCATACGTTTTGGTCGTGTAGGTATTAAGCTTTTGTATGACACAGCTGGTTTTTTTCGTGACTTCAAAGTTGGCCCATAGTAAAAGTTGTTCAGTTATGGATACTGAACACCTCCCTTCGGGACTATAGGGGGTTTTTGTTACACCTTGTTTTGTATACTTACCATTAAAATTATTTAAAAGGTAATGGAAGAATGCCAGAAAGAAGGTCTAATTCGCAACCTGGGCTTGTCAAACTTCAACGAGGATCAGATTGCGAGGATCATGAAGGAGGCCACGTTTAGACCGCAGGTGGTGCAGGTGGAACTTAACGCTAACTTCCAACAGCAGCCTTTGCGCAAGTTTTGTGCGCAGTGCGATATTGTGGTCATAGCGTATGCTCCTCTCGGCAGTCCCGGCGCTAAAGACCATTTTGTTAACAAGTACAACTACAGGTAAGTTATAGCTCCTTTGTTTGTAGTCTCTTTATTGTAGGTACTAATATAAAGTAAACAGAAAATAAAAATAACATTAAAATATGTACAAAGGCGGGCTTATCCCATATGGATATCTTCCAGCCAACCTTTTATCTAGGAGAGTTTAGACTACTTTTATGGTGTGTATAGGTATGGAGTACAATAAATCAGTATAAATATATATAAATAAAACCTTTATTAAGGGTACCTACGTTCCGTAACAATTTTCGCTTTAACCGACAATTATTCTCGGGTAAAGTGAACGTTTTGGAACCAGGTTTATGCGTAGTTAAACAAGAGTTATGGAACGGCCACAAACTCGTCAAGGTAAAAACTTTCACCTGACAGTTGAAATATTACTCGATTGTCCGGTTCCGTTAGCTCATTCGTACACGAGTACCTAGCATACGTGTGAGCGTGATAGTTTCATTTAGGTTTGGCTTCAGATTTGGCGTCCAACCCGGAATCGACGCCACTGTGAGGTTATATAGCTAAATAGGATAGTTCGATAGTGATAGTGAATCAGCATATTTGAATATGTTTATCAGAATATTGATAGTGAATCAGCATAAGCTCCGAAAACGTTCATAAGGCATTTCATGGTTAAAAATATAAGTTGTGTTCTTTCTAATATTCTGGAATACCTACACTACTCGCTACGATTCTTGCGGGTTAGGTAGAGAGAATGGAGCGCCACGAATCTCTATCTTGGCACGTCTCTTTTGTTTTATCTCATCTCTTTACCCAAAAATAAGGGACCCCATATCCAAAAACAATCCTTGTAATTTACAAGTCTACAATGGCTACATTATAAGAAATCACCCCGATATAAAATAGCGTCAATTTTCCATAATAGACTTGTAATTCCAGGGACAATTGCTTCGAATTTTGAAATAGTCCCTGTATGTTTTACGTTATGTATTACGATTTATTCTTTTCAGCCCTAGTGCATTCCCGGATTTACTAACACACGATGATGTGGTAGAAATCGCCAAAGCGCATTCAAAAACACCGGCACAAGTTCTACTGCACTTTTTGGTGAAACAGAGGATTGTTGTGATTCCTAAAAGCACAAGCGAGACAAGACTAAAGGTATTCTAATATTATTTAGTTTTATGACATTTCAGAGGCATGCAGGCGGCCTGAACACGACAATATCGGGGTCGTTTAAATTGTTTCTATTTTCACAGGAAAATATGGACATATACGATTTCGAACTGTCGCCGGCTGAGATGAATCGTTTGAAAAAGTTAGACAAAGGCGACAAGGGCCGTATCTTCGACTTCTTGTTTTGGAAAGGCGTCGAGAACCATCATGAATATCCATTCAAGGCAGAGTTGCCTATGGCCCAAAAGGAAAAGCAATAAAATAATACACATTGAGGATAGCTTATGAACCTAGGGTTTACGTTCCATGGTTTATAGGATGATTTGTTTTATGGCAATCAGATAAGGGGATATAAAATACAATGGCGTCTTGCGAGAAACGAAAGACCAAAATTATAACTCGCCATGAAAGTTAACCATGTTGTTATTAGCTTTAGGGTACCTATCATTGTTCTTAAAATGATATCATGCGATGGCGTGCAAGACAGAGACAGTGCTATCGCGTTGGTATAGCGCTGTCTTTGTTTAGAACGCCATCTCATAACATTTCATCGTTTTGAGAGCGATCACAGTTACCTCTTATTTACGAGACTACAAGTACAGTAGTATCGTGGGTATCTCAAAGATGCAATTCACACACATTGTAGTCAACTAGTAATTTTAGAAGTTTGACTGTTACTTATAGAGCTTTAAAACACTAAGTTAGGTGCTTCAGTGTAACTGATGAAAAATATTTATTCATTCTGCTCAAAGTGGATAGTAATTTATTCATTCTGCTCAAAGTGGATAGTAATTTATTCATTCTGCTCAAAGTGGATAGTAATTTATTCATTCTGCTCAAAGTGGATAGTAATTTATTTTTTTGCAAAATTATAGTATTAATTTATTTACCGAGTCTTACTTTTCCCTCTATTCCACCTTCGAGTCAGAGATATTATGCGACACGACGAATACATTCAAAACTCTAGCTTAAGGCGTTAACACACTGCAAGATTTTGGAACTGAAGCGGCACAGAAATCTAGAAAATCGAAAAATTTATTTCTATGGTTTCGGTCCAATTCCGTTACAACGCGGCAGTGTCTTCAGAATGATAAAGACATGGGCAATTAACGGGCGTAAACGAGTTTTAATCGTCATTTATTTATTCTCTGCGAAGTGACTTGTGAAGTTGTGAATACAAACAAGGGATAATTGTTTGATGCAAATTATATTCCAATTGTAACTTACGAGTATCAGATTCATAATAAAAGAAAAATAAAACATCACGACAGCCTGTAGAGCATTTTCCTCTGCAAACGGTGCTGCAGCTCGCCTCGCCGTATCATGGTATGGATGACCTTCTGGATGGCTCTCTCCGGGTACTTCTGGCGCAGGAAGTCTTGCACGATGGTCTGCTCGGAGACTTGCGAGCCCACGGCGAACCGCCGCTTGAGCTGCTTCTCGATACGGGAGAGCATCTCGTGGTCTTCTTCTGTTGTGAAGCCTTCGGCTCCTGGAAAATTTAGTATTATCCACAATTCATTTTAGTGGTTCGATCGGATGTAATTTAACTGGTTTTTAATAACTCAGTACTTGTTCAATGTTCAGTTAGGCCGTACGACGGGATGACTACCCGAATATGTAAAACCCAAATACGATATCAGTATAAAATATTCTATTATTATGATAAATATTATTGATACCCCATTCTACTATAACTTTAATACTTACGAGGTATTTTAGTATTTATATCGTGATTTTTCTTAGACAGACAGTTGTCCTGTCTGTCTAAGAAAACAACATACTATAAAAATGGAATCCACCAAACAGCACTAGGTTTTTCGGGTTCATAATGACTAGTTAGTCCCCCTTAAGAGACGACATAAATGTTGATGATTGTGGATGATGGCGAGGTCAATTCCAACCAGCAGCAGTTTCTACTAGCAGTACTGTTTGAAAAAAAAACTCCAAATTCTACTGCGACTATGGTAACCGGTTTCTAACTATTATTAAAGCTACAGAAGACGATCAATTGCGAGAGGATGGCGCAATACAAAAAAGCGAGAAGGTTGTAAGCGCCTCTCGCTTCGGCGCAATATGCGTCGTCTCACTTTAATTGTCAATTGCAATTGATCGTTTCGCGGACTCTTTACTTGTGTGGTCGTAGTCTTACCAGCAAGACTACCAGTCATGGCCGCGTCTAGAGTGGACACCTGGAAGAGGCGCAGCGATTCAGTGACGTGCGCTTCCGTCGCGAACGGCTGCAACTGCATCTTGGCGAGAGATTCCGATATGCGCACGACGGCTTCCAGTTGTCTGTGAGAAAAAGTTACGTTAAGTTCATGAGAAGGAGGATACAGAGATAATAAACAAGGTAACTATCCTCCTCCTCGCGAGTCAGTTCTAAAGTTTCTGGCAGTGAAGTGAAGCTAACCCAAAAATATTTCCTATAGTTAATATGTTTTTTGAGATAACATGATCAGCTTTTTTTATTACATAAGAAGAGCAGACGAGCAAAATAGTAAGTGGTCACCATGATTTACATATCACCTTACTATAACGGTATTAGATGGTTTTCGATGCGCTAATAACCTTGAGGACATCAGTGCCTTATGTGCCAGTAATGTAACAACTCGGAAACGAGAATTACATTAGTGATTACAACGCGTGTAATGTAATGCGGGGAATTCCTCCAGTCAGTACCGCGCCATGCTCGCCATGGTAGACCACTTGGTAAGAATTATGGGAACTGTTACATTATCTTATCTTATGACGGGGCCAGGGATAACCCCAGCGGCACTTCGACCCTCGGGGATCTTTTGTGCTCACCCCTTTCCTTAGTCTCCTTCCTGTTCCTTAAAGATGCTTTACAGGAAGGAGCCTACAGTCCTCTGGTTTCGGGTATTTTTGTTACATTACACGAACATGCTCCCGGTCAGTCCTTTAGCTTTTCTAATTTTTTACATAATAGCAAATTTTCGATTAAAATACTATAGTTTTGATTTTCTGTATCTTATTTAATTTCACAGGCTCTAAAGAATCATAAAGCAGTATGAATCTGCACAATGGGGCAGCGTTATAGGCTTATAAATTAATAATTTGGTACCTGACAGTGATAGGTATAGAGAGTCGCTTGTCCGAGTTTCTTTCATGCTGTGAGGTCCCGGTTCTCATGAGTACATATCTGGCTTTCAAGCGTTCGGCCGCTGTAGCAGACAGCCTAGGGCCGCACCGCGCGCGGCAATATGCGGCGTAACGGCGGAGAAGCGCTAAAGGCAGCTCGCCTGTAGCTGTTTCGCGTTCAACGCTGTCTCCACCCATGTGGACGGAGATTATATGCTTGGCTAGGGTCTGGAATAAGGTTACAGGTTAATGTGAGAAAATAAAGATATACAGATTAGAATAAAGACTGGCCACGATCAGTTGATTGTGAGGACCTCAATAGTGGGGACGAACATAAATATAATGTCACAAGATCAACATAAATAATTTATTGAATGCATTTGAATATCCTTTAAATAAATGAAATGAAATACTTGTACAGTCGACCACAGGTCAATCTACCCAAAACGTCAAAATTTGAGAATCTGAAATGTATCATATTGCGCAGTCATAAGGTTGAGATTTAATTGAAGGTTTTTGACAGATGGTATACTATAGCTTGTGGTCGACTGTACACTAGATAAATAGATAGATAGAAACACTTTATTGTACACAAAATCAGGAAAAGTATAAACTACAGGAATAATATATTTCAATATCCGATACCTACACATTTGAAATTCATTATTCTTATTGAAATTCAGATTTGGGTTTAGAATTTCCAGACTAGTGCCAGTATAAAAACATTGTTTTGATAGCATGCGTAAACTCGGAATATTACCCGTGGTCCAACTGGCTGTACCAAGGGGATATTGGACCACGGGTAATACCCCGTAAACCGAACCCCGCGGGCGTAAATTACTACGAATAGAAAGGTTGAACATAACTATAGAGTCCAAGTCATTAACGCACTGACTGAGCGAGCCGTCTTCGTCGAAAAAGTCGTGATGATCCTTGACGATGAAGATCATGTCGAATACTCATACTCATACCATTTATTGCTTTTCATGTGTTACAATTGGTCTTAAAAATGTATATTATCTGGTCATATATGTGCCCTGAGTAGGGCACCGCAATATTAAATAAGAGATTATAATATTTTATAATAGTAATAAATGCTAACGAGATAAATTGAATTAAATGTCATTATAAGTTATACATAATTGATTTTATAGTTAAGTATTGGTTTTATCATCAAGAAACTCCTGCAGTGAATAGAAACAATAGAGATAGGGTAGTGGCATGAAGAGCGTCAGTGGCGTCGTGGCTAGGACGTCGGACTCCCATGCTAGGGAGGTCCGGGTTCGAAACCATGCAATGTCATGTAAACTCATGTACCAATGAGTTTTCGGTTTTTTCGAAAGACTTACGTACATTTACAAACTGCTCTGACGGTGAAGGAAAACATCGAGAGGAAACCTGCACATTGACATAACCAGTGTGTGAAATGGGGAAGGCAATGGCAAACCAACCCATTAATTCTGCCAAGAGAGTCGTTCTATGTGATTAATTCCTTAGAATGATCACGACCCTCAGCAATGAAGAATACGACTAAGAAGAAGTGGCATGAAATCTTTGTTCTCTTTAGCCTTCGTGTCATCCCAGCGCTCTAAAACTGCTTAGGCCGTTGATAGCACAGAGCAGCGGGAATGTTATACTTACAATGTCCCTGTTCTGGTCATGTTCATCCTTGACGATGAAGATCATGTCGAATCGAGATAGGATGGTGGGCATGAAGTCGATGTTATCGTCTGCCTTCGTGTCGTCCCAGCGTCCGAACACGGAATTAGCGGCCGCTAGCACTGAGCAGCGAGAGTTGAGCGTCGTTGTTATGCCGGCCTATAGACATTACAGGTCTTTGTAGAATGGAATGATATTATCTGAAGCCAACCACAGAGTCATTGAAGTGCTTTCTGGGCTTCAGGACAAAGCTAGCTGGAGTTGATTCGATTCGAATGGCTGATTTACATTGGTCAAGTGTTTAGCGAAGTGGGTAAGGACTGGTGTAAACCGATTGGAGGAGTGGCGTGTACAGAAATCGTCAATGTATTCATAGGTATACACTTCGCAAAACACTTGACCAATGTGAACCGACCATAAGTTACTCACTCACTTCATAGAATTCTATTCCAAGATTATGTTACCATTAAAACTGAAGAT
The DNA here is from genome assembly GCA_947369225.1 of Hofmannophila pseudospretella. NCBI lineage: Eukaryota > Metazoa > Arthropoda > Insecta > Lepidoptera > Oecophoridae > Hofmannophila > Hofmannophila pseudospretella. The sequence continues at coordinate 6,058,051 of OX376330.1, read as the reverse complement.
TATTTGTTTTGACCAGGTCAGAAGGACAAAAAACAATATGTATTTCAGGTGGTAAGACTCTGGGTATACTCAGCCTGGGATGGTACCAACCTACAACCATATATTTCCGCAAAGTAGCAATGCTTGCATTGTTCTTTTCGGTATGACAGCCAGGGTTATTACCGGCACATGAGGGACTCCATCTAAATCCTCAGGATTATCGACAACCCGTAAGAAGAGATGTCTATTGGCGACAGGAACCACTTACCATCCGGTAGCCCGTTTGCTCGTCTGCTCAGCTCTGCTTATACAATAGAAACAAGTGCACTCGTAGTAAACAAGTGCACTCGTAGTAAAACTAGTAATTTTATATAATTTGAATTCATATTATTGTTTGAGTATATTATCAAATATGTTATATAGAGCGTCGGTGGCGTCGTGGCTAGAACCTCGAGTTTTTTTCGGAAGACTTACGTACATTAACGACCGCTCTGACAGTTAAGGAAAACATCGTGAGGAAACCTGCACACTGAGATAACCAGTGTGAAATGGGGAAGGCAATGGCATACCACCCCATTAAAACTGCCACGAAAGTTGTTGTATGTGAATAATTCCTTATAATGATCACGACCCTCAGCAATGAGGAACACGACTTAGAAGAAGAAGATATAATATATATTTATAATTATATATTTATTTGTACATCATAATATATTAGTATTTATATGTTTATATATTATGTACAATATACTTAATATTAGTATGCATTTTTTAAAGATTAATGTGTATGTATTTTTAATATGTATTATGAATAGCTATTTATATATAATATAATAAGAATTTCTATTTGTTATGCGCCTACCTAAACATTTCTGCATAACCCCATGGTTAGCTGGTAGAAAATGCCGCAAGGCATTAAGCTCGCCTAATGTACACCTTTTTATTTTGTGCATTAAAGTATAAATAAATAAATAAATATAATCAAATCGAGTTAAAACTGCGGTTATTTGATTTTTGATTGCATGTAGCTATTTTATTTTTCAACGAACTTCAATTCTGTTTTCACATTTGACCATCAATTTATGTCTATTTCTTAATTTTTAAGAACGTATTTGGTAATTACCGAATTTCCGTACAATATCTTTGTCTGATACCTTGGCAATGGAGATGGTCTGCTGCTCCATGGCCTCGTGTATGGCCACGCGGTCGTCTTCGCGCATCTTGTCGAACTCGTCGATGCAGACTACCCCGCCGTCCGCTAGCACCATCGCGCCTCCTTCCATTACGAAGTTACGCTGCAATACAAAATAATATTTATCTTTTTTTTTTGCTTACAGTATACATTGTTAGACAATGGCCCCCGTCCTAGGTGGCCCTGTACGCGGGAGACCGACAGTGTAAACAGGAATATCATTACTTATGTGTGTATTTATGTACAGTCAAACACACCTACCCAAAACGTTAAAATTTGAGTATCTGAAATTTATCATAATGCGCAGGCATAAGGTTGAGATTTAATTGAAGGTTTTTGACTGATAGTATACTATAGCTTGTGATCGACTATACAAAATGAACTGGTTTTACTTTAACATTAGAAAAATTGACACAATAGCATTAATACAATTGTAACTATTTATGTTTTAGCAGGAATTTATTTACCTATATAATGCTCAGCGTTCCTACATTCCGTGGCAAGGTTACTTTTTAACCCCCGACTCCCCGAGGAAGGGTTGTTAAGTTTGACGCGTTTGTCTGTGGCATCATAACTCAACAACCAATGATCTGATTTGGACGTGAAACATACTTTTTGTCGAGTATTCTTAGCTGTCTGGTAAAAAATGGATCCGAGATTGTTTCCAAGATCTTTGATGGGATCGATGCCCTTCCTACATTTGAAACCTTGAAGACCTGATGATGACCAGATAAAAGTTAAGGGATCTCTAGAATGGTAATTAAGTCGGGGAAACCCGGATATATTATGATTTTTAAATAAAGAGTTTGAGTATGTACAATTCTTCCACTTGCTAGATGTTATAATTAGAGACATTTACGCGATATAGAATCTACAAATTTTCGAGTAGCATGTATATTTACATATACATTTGAATTTAAAACAAACTTTAAAATTCAAAAGTATTCTACCATTCTTGTGTCACATAAATCGATGATAAGTCAACTGTGTCTATCGTATAAACCATCTTCAACATACACTTTACACCAGGGTTGATGAAAAACAATTTTTGAGGTAATCGCGACGGAAATCAAAATAAATAATATATGTAATGTTAAGTAATATAATTTTAACAATAAATTCTTATATTTTTAATACTAAGTATAATGTCTACTTAAGCAATAATGACATGTACGAGTAATAGTACATCCCATTATCAATTTTGTAAATTACTATCATTTTTCCTACAAATAAATAACTTAATGACTATCAATAAATGAGCAATTTAATTTAAGAGTAATTAATTAGTACAGTGGACGACACATCAGGCTATTATACCCTATAGTACTTTATCGCGGTAATTTAATTGTCTCATTTCATACGAATGTCAAGGACACAACAAAAACTTATTGCGACAGGGTTCCAGCTTGATGTGCCTTCCATTGTCCATGAAGCGATAAAAATTAAATTTTGAGTATTGAGTATATTGACGAAAATTAGATCACACTCACGCTTGCCGGATCGCGAATGACGGAGGCGGTGAGACCAGCGGCACTGGAGCCCTTTCCGGACGTGTAGACCCCGATCGGAGCCACCTTCTCCACGAACTTCAACAGCTGAGACTTGGCCGTGCCGGGGTCTCCCAGAAGCAAGATATTGATGTCGCCTCGACGGGTTAGCCCGTCGGGCAGTCTTTTACGTGAACCTGAGTACAAAATACACTATTTGTTGTTGTTTATTGTCGTGCCGACCATAAAGAATTACCGTGTGTCGTGCAGACCATAAAGAATAGAACCACCCCAACTCTTCCCGTGGGTGTCGTACGAAGCGACTAATGGATTTTGTAGACGCTATTCTATACCTGGTAGACGGCGATAGACTCGCCACCTATCACGTTAGTCCACCAAATTTTACGGCGTAAAGTGTAACTACCTATCGGTTGTTCCTCTGTCTCCTCGGGGATTATGGACACAAAATATCTATATATTTTGTGTTGTAGACGTGAGTTTGTGTATGTATGTTATCGTACCAGAGTTTTTTTAAGCCGACTGTATGTCTATGATGGCCTAAGGATTGCTGTCGAATGACAACAACCGAGATCAGCTGTTTAACGAGCTCTCAGAGGCACGAAGGGACTCAAATGAAATGTGCCACTAGTGGTCACCCACCCTAGTTCTGACCTCGCCCAACGAGCTATATTTGCATGATCACTTTATGACCATGCTCGCAGCTAAGCTTTTCAAAATAAACTATACATTTCAGGTGGTACAAGACGGACTATCAGAATCAATTCAAATATTTTGATACTTCATTATCATTAAACTGGTGAAGGTCCTTGTGTCGTTGTGTCAAGGGCACAGAAATAGTATATTTGGATTGATTCTGATAGTGTTAAGTCATACATAAGATAAGATACAAGCCAAAAGTATTGTGAAATAATTTTACGTCAATGATGATTGATTATCAATTGATTAGATATCTTCATGTTCTATTAGTAATTATAGATATATACCAAGCAATAATAGGGGATAAATATTAAATATACATATATCAAGCAGATTTCTCATAATTTCAAGACTCACACAAAGTTTTTGCTACGCAGTATACGCTAATATATCTGTTCCTATAATAATACTCGTATAAGTACGGTCGGTTACCTGAATTATCTGAAACCCGAAAGGGGTCAGATAATTCAGGCAACCGACCGTACGTATGAAATGTTTGTGTAGATATCAAATACCTAGCTTAAATCACCCACCTCCAAATAACAGACAAGCGATGGCCTTCTTCATGTCGTTAACTCCGAAGACACTGGGAGCGATCGACTTGGCGATTCTGTCGTAGATGTCCGGAGAAGCCGCGAGTCTCCGGAACTGTTCCTCCTCGTCCGCGGTAAACGGGCGCAAGCCTCCGGTGACACTTTCCTCGGTCGTGAGGCCCACGGCCCGGAGATAGGATGCACGGACTCCGACCGAGCCCTTCTCGCGACCATCTCTCTAAGTGCGAAGAGTAGAGGTTGGATGTTATTTCGTTAGGATATTTTGATTTAATGGAGTATTCCTCATCATCGTATGTAAACGATATTATGGCATGAAGCACCTTAATACAATAAATAATAATATTATACATTAATACAATAAACTATGTTTAAAACATCTGAGATTGGCAGCCTCACATATGAATTACTAATTCATTAATTAGATTGGTCAGATTAGTCTGACCAATGATCCAATAGGAATGACCTTTATTTTTATATTACAAAATAAAATAATACCTTTGAATTTATCAGAATTTATTATTATGAACAAGTTCCAGAATTTATAAAAATCAATAACAATATAAAAATATATGTAAAAGTATAGTTAAAATAAATTAAAACTTAACCTATGACACGTTCGCTATTTTAACCATCTCTTCAATACTACATATTTTTTCACGCGGTTTGCCTAGTTTTTTACCCTGTTCGATTTCATATTTATCTATTTTTTCCCAGCCTTCCCAATCAACTATGTGGTTGTTTAATAACTTCTTGACTTCCTCAAATCCGCCTCGGGAATGTGTACTATTGCTCTTTGTAATATCTTCACAAATTATCTTAGATACATGGAAGGCACTGCCCATAGTGTGCAGTATGACGCCAACTGGCCCAGTGCCCAACCACCCAGCTACATACAGCTTACCCAGGCCGTCCAGTTGATCCTGTATGCGACCTTGGTCATTGATTACAAACCCATTTGAACCAAATACCAAATCTTTATCTACATTAACACTTTTATAACCTATACTTCTAAACACTAAACTACTGTCCAAAACCTCCCTATCTCCTGTGGGCACACATTTCTGTTCTTCCAACTTATCTCCGACCAACTTATTACAACTTAATTCAACTCCGGTCACATGTTTTTGATCATTTAGCAAAAACTTTTCTGGACTTCTATAAAATATGGGTCTGAATATCTTCAAATCTCCATTGACAGTACTTTGTGTTTTTGAATCGCTTAAAGATTTCAGCATTAATTCAGTTAATCTTTTTCTTGGCCGAGGCAAGTTGCCAACTACTTCTGCTACACCTGTAAAGTCTTGTTCTCTCCAGATTGTTCTACAATTTTCTAATTTAAGTTGCTCACGGAGTTCCTTAATTGTAAATGCAACTTGCAGAGGTCCTCTTCTTCCAATCAAATATAACTCCCTGATTTTAGATTCTGATAAAGCATTCAGTGCATGTTCTGTGATGTCAGTTTTCCTCAACTTGTCGATTGGTGTTAAAATAATCCTAGCTACATCTAAAGCGACATTGCCTTGTCCAAGAATGGCAGCAGTGGGTCCAGATAAGTCCACTTTTAAGTCTTTATCACTGGGAAGACCATTGTACCACCCGACGAAGTTCCTTGCAGCGATTATGTTGTGTCCATCTTCATTTTCCACACCTAAAACCCTATCCTCCTCTGCTCCATACGTTAATAAAACCGCGTCGTAATGCTGCCGCAGTTGTGATAAGGTTACATCTTTTCCAAGTGCAATGTTTCCATAGAAATTAACATTGTTCTTTTGAGCTACTTTAGTGTATTGGTTTATTACGTTTTTTACTTCAGGGTGATCAGGAGCGACTCCGTACCGTACGAGTCCAAAAGGCACCGGCAGTTTCTCAATGATATCGATGTTGACTCCGTCAAGGTGTTTGGTCAGGTGCATGGCGGCATAAAAACCAGCAGCGCCGGCGCCGACTATGCAGACTTGAGGGGTCACTTTGGGTGTAGTGGAGAACACCCTTGTGCCGAGTTTTATTATCTTAAAACTCATTTTTACAAAACACAACAACTTCTAACCAAAATATTTCGAAGTAAATAAATTATAGTGACGTAACATACATGCATTGCTTGTATCGATAGATAATCGATATAATACAATATACCTACTACGACGCGGCCATCGTTTTTTTCCTAAGTGACTATCGCTATATAGTAAGGATATTTCGATACCGATGAGGTACGAAATCTTCACTGTAACAAAAATTATCTAGACTGAAGAAAACAATTTTACATTAAAATCAATCTACTTCAGTTATAACTTGAAGCTGAGAATCGATTAATAATCGACTATCGATATAATCGCAAAACAATAACATCACTAGTCGTGTTACGTCAGTCTTTGCACACGCGCGCTTTTCAAACACATGTCAGATTGTTTCTTTTTACATGGCCTGGAACCTAGCCCTTTGGCACACAAAGATGCATTGAATTTATCGTGAATTTACCAAATAACTTTGTAATTATCATTTCGGAATTTACCAATAAAGAATTATGTCTTAGAGAGAAATTGGCGGGTAATAGCGCAGCAACCGAGTAATTTATTTGGCCCGCTGTCCAAAACAGCTAGCTGCCAATGTGAAAGGGCTTTAGAGCTCTTTGGTGTTGCGCGCGCTGCATCGCGATAGTGCGGTTTGACCTTAACTATGAACTATAAAATCTCTCACCCCTTCCTTAGCAATCTTCTTGATGGAGTATATCCCAAGAACAGTTACCCTGGCTCCAGGCGCAACTCGTTCACACAGCCTGCGCTCACAGTACACAGCGAGATGGCGAGGCATCTCACCCTGCGGTATGGACTCCGGAGCTTCTTGTAGCTTTAGCACCTGTTTACATTGAGTTTACAACTTTCTGATCTTCAGTTGAATGGAATGTAAAGATATTTTTATTAGAATAATTCATAAGGAACAAAATTATGGTAGTTTTTTATTATTATTATTATCATTTATAAATCTTGTCATCAGGTGAGAGTGAAGTCAAGTATCAGGTCCTTACCCAGTTAAAGAATCGAAGTACAAAATGATGATGGATGATGAAGATCAACTATGTCTCAAAAATATAGAGTTATCAATTAATAAATAGTATACATGGAGCAATTGACGGAGTGAATGTCGTACCAGGAGTGTAAGGAGATGGTGAGGGACGGAAATGTACGGAGGTTGTTGCAGTAGCAGGTACCTTAAAAATGAATAAATACCTGATAATCAATGCACTTGCACTTATCAGGAACAATGAAATATGGATCCAGAGGACATTTTGGTCGGCCAGCTTGTTCCCTAAAAACAATTACATATTGAGTTGAGGGTAATTTATAAAACAATTATGTAGGTAGTTTGTTGACATAATAAATCAGTTTTGAACTTGCATCTCAACTAGTTATATTATTTTAAAAACTAAATGATTTTGCTGAAAGAAATCTTCGATAAAATACTCATGCCATACCATTTTAAGACCGCCTAGATTGTATTAATCGTTTTGTACGCATTGTATCATACTCATTTTGTGCAATAAAGAGTATTCATTCATTCATTTTCTAGTTTGAAAAGTTAACAAAGTATGGGGATAAGTCTTGCACCTTGAAATGTTGTCTCCTAAACCTTTTACTGAAATTAACATTCCCCCTTTTTCCTTTCTATGCAGTCAGCTATTATTATTTTTACAAAATAGAAATTAAGATCCAAATACTTACGTGTTGCACTTTCTTGGCATTATGTAGCCCTCCAGGCCAGGCTTTACAGCCAGGTTGGGGATAAAAGTCCGGCATGAACGACATTGGATAGATATCTTAGTAGCTTTAGCTCTGATTGCTGATGCTGATATAACTATGCCTGGTATCTTCACAAGACGGGACACTGTTTCAGACTTGAAAAAAGAAAACATGATTTTATATAACAATAAAGTTTTTTGAATTGCAGTAACCCATCGATTTAAAGATCAAGACTACTTTTCTAGTAACACCTCAAATTCCATTCCTATTTATTTTACAATAATAAAATAGTAAAAAGTAACAAGAATAAACACTGAATGCTATAGGTGAATTATGTATGTTTTAATGCTATAAACTTACTTTGAGTTCTCGCAAATTGGCAGCATGTGAATCTGAAGTCAACAGCACTTGTATATCTTCTACTTTCTCCTCACCCTCTGGTCTGGGGGCAGTTAGCTCGTCTGCTAGCTGTGAATCAGTTAAGCGTCATAATTCAGAGTTATCCACTAAGTATAACATACTAGATCTATGTATTCATTCATTCTACTACCAAAACACTATTATGGCCCTGGCAGGTACTGGCAAAACATTTTCAGTTATGCAATTCAAAAATAGTACAGTATATTTCAATGAGGACTAACTAATAAGGGATGCGACAATATTAGAATGTCTTCTAATCTAAGGTCTATCTCCAACAAGGCACAGAGGCTGATGATGGTGATTTATTGTACCTCTTTTGCTGCCTCCTCTAAAATAGGCAAATGTTCTGTCGGTTTCTTATAGAGTTTCTCGGCCAAAACTTCGTCGAAACTGGATAAATCTTCAATGTTGATTTCAACCCAATACTGGCCCAAATTGTAGTTGCGTTTAAGAGCATCTCTGAAGATAACAAATACAAATACAATAAAATATTAGAAAATCGTAAATTATACAATTATGATTATACAAGTTATATATTACCTGTATTTGTAATTAAAATTACCGCTATGAAATTGACGAATAAATTCCTTGAATTTTTTCTTCACGGCTTGGAGGTTAATTTGATCTTGTGATTCATTCTCTTCTACTCCGAAATTATCGGAAAAAAATACTCCAGGATCATCGAACCCTTCCATTATATGTTAGTGCTAATATGTGTATGGTATTAAGTTAAAAAATTAATTATGTTAACACAGAATACCTATGCACTTCACAGCGTGAACAACAAAAGGCGCGAATTTTGACGTTTGTGTTTTGTTGTGACATTTTTTTAATTCATTTAGTTCATTACAGAAAAGGCAAAGGCACCTCAGCTAATACAGCTGAGCTCTCTACGAAATTCTTGTAATTATGGCAACATTGATTCGAATCGAACGAAATTCAAATTTTTGTTTGGTGGTTGTTATGGTAACAAACCAAACAAAAATATTTTCATTCCCGAGTGTATTTTGTTGTAAACAAAGTCTGTTTATTATGACTTTTTGTAATCATAAACTAACTTTTTTTCACTTATAATTTCAAGGAAGTGTGCAGCTGAAAAGTGAAAATACCAGTTGGGCAAGATGGGTGATGTTGTAAGTTTATGTACCTACCTTTTGTTCCCCCGCTACGATAAATAACAATAACTCCAGAGAGAAATATTATTTATTACATTTCATATTATATTACGCTTGCTTGTTATGCTTTTAAACTATGTTTTTTGCTTCGAACACTAAGCCAATTGACCTCATACAACAGCCAGGACTGTCTGGTGGATTTTAGATGTCTAGTCCCCGAAATCCTCATCTCGCGTTGATTCCTTTCCAAAAAACCTCAAAATCATCCTGGCACCTATTTGGGACTTTTATACAGATCTGCTCCTTTCTAGTTTTTATGTATGCTTGCTTACAGAAAGAAGATGTAGATACCCGACTGGAGTTTCTAAGTGAATATTTGATTAAGACGCTGAAGCAAAAAATAGACAAATGGGCCAAATTCATCAGTGGAGACGAGAGGGTAAAATTATAATTCTATACTTTATTTAGAAACTACTTTTTAAAAAACTTGCATGCCTTTGCAATGGGAGGCCGGCCTGTGCCTAACTTTGGAGAAATTAATGAATAGAAATCGATAACTTTTCTTTGTTGTGCCGAGCAGGAGATTGCTTTAAAACCTATTGTGTATGTTTGTGTTAGACAACATCATTGTAGGTCCTGAGAATGTCGCATATTGGGATTCTTTATTATCAGGCCAATTTTTTTACAAATTGTTACATTACATCATATTTTAAAATCGAAGAAATCATTTTACACTGCATCAAAAATATTTCTGTTACAGCATATCCTATTTAGATATTTTGATACGCCGAAGTATGAGCTGCTTGTATTCCGTATGAATGCAGCTGGCATGCTCAGTTGCTCTCTCACATTCCCGCCTCTAGCTAGAGGGAAGCTCGTGTACATTCTGAGGAACTCAGAGGAAAAAATTACACAAGCTAATTTTCGTAAGGTATGTCAAAGGTTTTAGGTGACGTAGGAGCTAGGTCATGGAAAATATGCTCAACTTTACTTCTGTGTTATTGGAATCTGTGTTTTACCTCTTAGTTCCATAAACCTTTATATTATGTAGATCACGACATTCGGCGAAATGTCTGGCAACGTACTCATGGACCTCGGTTTGTTGGCGGATGAGGTGATTGGCCCCATGCTCTGTAACCCGGAGAACCAGCATGGTTGGCCGAAGATTGTCAGGAACGATATGAGAAGTCACGTCAACGCGTTGAGGAACCTCATGCATCAGGTTAGAAAAAAAAACAACACTTTCAAAGAAAACTAGGATTTGCCGATGCTTGGACGCCGACTCCCATGCGGCAGGTCCAGGTTCGAAACAATATTAATGAATTTTTCGAATTTATCGAGCGCTTTAACTGAAGGAAAATGGGGAAGGCACAAAAGATTCCCATTGTTATATTCTGATAGGGGCAAATCCTTATCTTATGATAGGGGGCCGAGGATAAGCCCAGCGGCTCAGGGCTTATCCTCGGCCCCCTATCATAAGATAAGGATTTGCCCCTATCAGAATATATCTCTGTCCAGAGGCAACACAATGACGAATGCATAAAACAATCACACATTAAAAGCTGTCTACTTTACAAAAACCCTTCCAAATTGGAATCTATCTGCTCTCTCTCTCATAGAAACAAAAAGCCAGCGCACCACCACCTTTGTCTCAAATTGTATCGACACATTACTACCGAGATTCGTGACATTTGTTGTTACAGTTACGCGGAGAAATGTCTAGTCAAGTCATGTTGCCAATGCCAGCGGGCGTAGAAAATATTTATCACGCGGAAGCAAGATTAAAGGAAAGGTAACTAAATATCCTACACCCACCAGTCGCTTTAAAATTTGTGGTTCCGAAGAGATCTCGCTCTCTTTCATGATTGAAGTTGAGAGGGTTGATAAGATTGACTTCCAAGCTTCTAACTGCTAGTTAAAGGTTTCGCTTAGCGGTTATAGAAACTGTAACCGCTTAGCTATTTTGCTGTGAAGTTGCGCAGTGTCGATGCGCAGTAGCAAAAATTAGACAGGCACAGTGGCTAGGACACCGGACTCCCATGGGCCATGCGGGACGACCGGGTTCGAAACCGTGCAGTGCCATGCGTGCCGTGCGTGTACCAATGAGTTTTTCGTATTTTTCTAAGACTTTCGTACATTTACCGACTGCTCTAACGGTGAAGGAAAACATCGTGAGGAAACCTGAACACTGAGATGACCAGTGTGTAAATGGGGTAGGCACAAAAGATCCTCAAGGGTCGAAGTCCCGCTGGGGTTATTCCCGGCCACCTATCATAAGATAAGATACAGTCATTAAAGAGCATTCCGACTGTAACTAGCGCGAAAATGCATACGCTGTTATATTCATAGTAGTTTAGTTACGTGCCAATACTTGTATCATGCTGTATTTTTATTCCTTTGAAATATACAAATTGCTTTGAAGAGGCATAATGAAAGATAATATACTGGCTTTGATTGCGGTGTGGCCGCCAAATGTAAAACTAAAACTAAACTTATATGTCCAAAATTTTCTTGTATTTCAGTGAAGGGGAGGATGTCGATTTAAGTTTCAAAACAAACATTGAAGGCGCAGTCATTAAATGGGCGCAACAAGTGCATGATTTGTTGCAAGAGGACTCTTACATTGGTAATTTTTAGCATTTTTATGTTAGTTTCTCGCCAGGCAAGAGTACATCGAGGTATTCACTGGAAAACTTTTGATGACATTTTTTGTTATCTGGTTAACCAGATAACAAAAAATACATATATTCCGTCAATACATTATAAAGACACTTCTTCATTGAAACACACGAAGAGTCCACAGAAAGAAAAATCAATGTAATTTCAGAAAAAAGTTTACGTCCTAAAATTAGGTTTATGGTAACCTAATTTTAGGACGTAAACTTTACAGGGTAACAAAATATAATTATAAATTAATTGTAATCTAGCATGCAAGTATTTGTCATTCTATTTGTATGTTTCTTGCATGGGTATAGCCTTCAAAAGGACCAAGTTCCCTTTACCGAACGCGGACATGGAGTTCTACGCGCAGCGCCTGCGCAACCTGGAGGGGATCTACTCGCAGCTGCGCGACCCGCGGGTCAAGCGCATGGCGCACTACCTCGAGGACACGCGCAGTGTCTACCTCAGCACCTTCAAGTCCATGCTCACTAACCTCGTGGCTTGTGAGTTGTACTTCAGTTTAGACAGAACCTAGGTACTACGTGTAATAACTGCGACACGTGTCTGCGACTCCAATTATTCCTATGGATTTTGAAGTTGGGGCAAAGTAGGAGCCCAGTCCACGACGAATAATTTTCTTTTTAAAAGATAATTCTTACTATGTATAGGTAGATATCGTCGGTGGTCTAGTGGCTAGGACGCCTCCCATGCGGGAGTATGTCTGAGTAAATTAAAAGTTACCGAAACCGTGTGAAATCCAACCAATAAGTACTGGGCTCGCTCGTACCCCCTTGTACAAGAAGAGGCCTGTGACTCAACAGTGGGGACATTAAGGGCTGATGATGATGATAGGTAGATATCAGACGAGCAGACGGACCACCTGATGGTAAGTGGTCACCGTCCCCCATAGACATCTTACCTCACTAAAATATTGCAAAGGGGCGAATCGCTGCTAAATTTGACGACTTAGTTCGAGTGCCTCATGTGATGGCAATATAGCGGCTCTTTTACCCTTCAAACTGAAATACAGGAATAAGCATTGCTGGGCTGGCTAGCTAGCGTCAGAAATAGGTAAAAAGAAAAGGGTGCGTGCGACCCTGCATATCAGGATCTACAACATAATATAAACAAGCCACATACAATACAAACATTTGTATATTTCCCCAGCCATTGTCGAATGTCGGGACATCTACGTGTACCAAAGGCCTCTGATCGGGCATTTCGAGAATTTTGAAGCGACCGACTTCGCTGACGCTAAACCCAACATCCGGCCGATGTTCCACTGCATCGGTCTTCTGTGGGGCAACTCGAGATACTACTGCAATGTTGAGAAACTTATCCGTGAGTCTGTTACATATGATATTTTGTGATGTGTGCGTGTTGGTTTTGGAGTGTTCTTATCAATGAAAACCTCTTAAATTTACAATAAATTGTTTTTTTTTAGAAATTTGATATTGTTATTTCCATTTACATTTTTAACAGAGTACAGATAATTAATAAATAACTTCCGTTGGCTCCGTTGGTTCGGGCATGTAGAAAGAATGAGTGATGAACGAGTGACTAAACATGTATACGAAGCGAAGTGAGTGGAAGGAGAAGGGCCGGGGTCGTTCTAGACTGACCTTTAAAGATCAGATTGACAGTGCTTTTAGATTTTAATATCGAGACGATCCCAACGGCGAGCTTGCGTGAAACGACGAATAACTGTAGAGGAAGCAAGAGAAGCGTGCCAAAACAGAGATTCGTGGCCTCTGTTCTCTTTGCCTACCCCGCAAGGGATATATCTAGTGTGAAGGTATGTATGAAGGAATATATGTAGATAATAAAATCTTATGCTTCAGAATGTCCATGTAAGTTGATTGATGAATGAAATTAAAAAAAATTAGTAACCCTTAAGTTGATTTTGTCCACAGCACTGCTCCGCGAAGTATGTAACCTGGTGATCCAACAGTGCACCAACTCCGTCGACCCACCGTCCATATTCCAGGGTGAACCGGATGAACAGCTGCAGAAACTGAACAAGGCGCTTCACAATTTACATCATTTCATGTGAGTTCAAGTTTGTGCTTGCGAAATTTCTTTCAGCGACAAATGAAACGGTTTGAGTTGGCTCTATATTCAAATAGATGTATGTTCATTTGAGTGACGCATGCTTTTAAAACTGGCGGCCTATGTATGCTATATACTTAAAATTTATTTAGCATATGTATGCGACATGCTTAAACATTATTTTTGCAGTGAGCCATGCTCAGCATTACGTATGTAGGTATGATTTAGAGCATTAGCGTAATGTACGTTTTAGTTCATAGATGGAATGTCAGAAGGCAGGTTAATCCAGACAGATTATCCAGTTTATGGAAACGCTAAATGCTCCAAATATTTTTTTATTGTATAAGGAGAGCAGACGAATAAACGGGTCACCTGATGGTTAAGTGGTCACCGCCGCCCATAGACATATCACTATTATTAGAGGGTTTTCGAGCGCTGCTAAAGTTGAGGACTTTGATGGAGTGCCTCGTGTGCTGGTAATTACGCTGGCTCTCTTACCCTTCAAACCAAAACAGAAATGCAAGCATTTGGGTGGTACTCCTCAAGCGATACTGTCCTGCACATAAGGATCTACCATCTTAAAAGAAAAAATACTTTCGTAATGTTTGACACTAGAGAAATAATCTTTCGTCCGTATTTTAGCGAGACATACGAAATGAACCGCGATAAGGTGACTTCGTTCTTCCCGCCGGGCGTGATGCCCGTACACTGGTCGTTCGACTTCGACCGCGTGTTTATGCGGTTCAACGTGTACGTGAAGCGGCTTAAGATGATCCAGGAGATCCTCGAAGCCACCTGCGAGATCCTCAAGCTAGAGAAAGTGGAGTTTGCCGGGCTAAGAGGCAAGATACTCAGCACGGAATGCTTGTCTGTACGTAAATCGTCACAAAGTTTTTAAACCAAGTTAAAATTTTATTTTTATACTTGGAATTACACCACCGGTGGGACTTGAACCCACACCTCCGGCTTAATACTAGCTGGCACATTTTCCAATTTCACTATAGTGGTGGTCAAGTCAATCGATGTTTTTAAGCATCGCTTAGGTACTTCCTCATAGGTATAGATTACTAGGCAGCTTTTAATCTAAGGAGTCATTTTTATTTTTACAGTATGGAAAATTCGCTATGAAAAAAATATAGTTCCATTTAATTCCGCAATATTGCGAGAGTTTTATTTTTTCTGGTTTTATATACGTGTTTTTTTTAATATCCTACTATAGGTTTTAGAAGAATACTCGCTGAAGTATCAGGAGTTAGGAAACATTTCGTATGATCCGGCCGACCCCGAGGACAACAGTTTCTTACCGGACTCTAAGAAGCACATGCAAGTCCTCGAGGATGTGGATCGTCGACTCGCGTCTCTGTTCTCTCAGGGGCTGGACGAGTGCAACAATCTGGACCATTTCTTCAAGGTAAGTCCTGCGAAAGATTGAAATATTCTGATTCCTGTTAGGATACATAGTCCGACACGGCATACCCGGAAGACAGCAGTTTCTTACCGGACTACAAGAAGCACATGCAGGTACTCGAAGACGTGGATCGTCGACTCGCGTCGCTGTTCTCACCATTGGAAGATGAAATATGCTGATTCCTGGAAAAATTACGTCCGACCAGGGCGTTCCACCTGTGATTGGCGCGTATGCTCCACCGCAGTACTCTGCGCCAATCAGAGTGTGAATACTGACCGCGGAAAGCTGACCGCAAAACGCTGACCGCGAATTGATTAACCGCCACCTGTCGGAAACCCTTCAAAGACATAAAAAAAATCGTACAACCACGACAACAGTTTCTTGGCTAGTTTTCAGTACATTTATATTACACACATCTTGAGTTGCAGTATGTACATTGTTCACAATTAACCAAATAATAAATAGGCTACTAACTTTTCGGTTTTTCCAGTTCTTTCAAATTATCGGAGACCTGTTCCATCGACCAATTATAAAGAATGAGCTGAAGCCGAAACTGCCCAGGTTGCTCGACATGATGCACGCCAACTTGGACGCTGTGAAGGAGATATTCGACGAAGAAATGGCGGTAAGTGGTTTTGAACGAAAATACGTTGATCGTAGAACTTCGACGTGAAGCCGAAACATTGAAAATCGAAGTATTTACTAAGTTGACTATTACTTACATCTACTAAAGGAGCTTTAATCGTCTATGACTCAGTGTTATCTTAGTATTTACGTAATATTATTACTACTGCATTGCAGCTTGCAAAGGTTTGCATTATTTTTTTATTATTGTTATTTATTTATTTGAGGGTAGTATCTATTTCATACGCCTTTTGCACCCGTATATTATGTATCTTATGATTTTTCCATCACCTGAAGGTTGCCTGGAAGATATCGCTTATAGCGATAAGGCCGCCTTCTGCATATTGTATTGTACCTCTCTTTATGTTGTATGTTTTGTTTTTGTCCCGGGTGTGCAATAATGTATATCTGTAATTGTATCTAGGGCCCGTGCTCACAGGGAGTGGTCTGAGTTTGGCGTGTATACTTGACCACAGAACTCTGCATCAATCACATTGCTAATGTGAACTCGTAACACGGAACGCTTAACCGCCGCCTGTGAGCGAGGGCTCTAAAGATAACACTCAGTCTTAGATGGTTACGCGTTGGTAGTAATTTATGAAGACGCAGGGGTCTAGTGTCCTTTCTTATAGTATGGTAAAATTGACACATAAAAAAACCCTCAGAAAACTTCATATTCAAATTAGTGATGACCAGAATTGACCTTTCTGCGAGTGGATAACGACAAATCGAAACATTGAACAACTTTTGGTCTACGACTTTCTAATTACGCAAAAAATTACCCGTTGAATGAGCTCAATTAAATGTGGGTAGGTATGGAAATTTGTGCTATAGTCTTTTTCACATAGGAAGGAAGGAAAGAAAGAAAGAATTTAGTTCCAATAGCGCACACATACAAACAATTAGGTACAGAAGATAAAAATAATATTAAACAAATATATTATAAAAATAAATAAACAAAAGGCACGTCGAACTTTTATAAAAACCTAAATAAAATACGGATTCTCACTGATGAAAGTCGGAAGTTATGAAGTTAGTCTGATGAAAGGTTAGCTGGTAGAAAATGCCGCATGGCATTAAGCTCGCCTCATGTACTATTTTTGTGCATTAAAGTGTTAAATAAATAAATAAGTCCTCCTCTATGTACTCTCTGGTGACTCAGCCGATACTAATCGGAAGACTTCCAAGTTTCATTAGTGAGAAACCATATTTTTTTTTATAAAAGTTCGATGTGCCTTCCTATGTGAAAAGGACTATAGGAAAGGAGTGGATAACAACAAATCGAATAATTGAACAACTTTTTAATCCACGGCTTTTGGATTTCTCTAAGTTCCCTTTGGTTGGCCTGAAATGTAGGTAGGTATAGAAATTTGGGTTAGGAAAGGAAGTGAGCAATCGCATGACATTTCAGAAACTTACGAAGGGTCCCGAAAGGCCTATGGTGGACCCATATTTTCCCCCGGTCGCCGGAATGATCTGGTGGATTCATAAACTGCGTAAACGAATCTTAACCCCCATGGAGGAGTACATTGTGTTTGAAGACCCGTACGTAGTAAATTATTGTACAGGGTGTAATTTTAGTTGTAGAATACGTGGCACACGAAGATACATCATCAGACAAAACGGTTTGGATTTGCATGATGTTTCAAGCACAAGGATGCGTCAATCCACTCCGTTGGTTGCAAGGGTCTTACACCAAGAATATAATATAATAGAATAGAATATAGGTACTTTATTGCACTGTTTATGTATGCATTTGTAATAGGGCATTTGACACTTATTTAAAAATATGTTAAAATGTTTAAATCGTAGACATTCTTTACTAGTTTTTTTATTTCCTCAAAATAAAGTCGCTAAATAGTCTTAAACAGCATTTACATTTTAATCATTTAAAATTCCCGTGACGTCACAGCACAATCAATCGATAGTGATATCGATTAAATAAACAAACAAAACTCTGACCGCTCTACATTCGTTGTTTTGTTTACTAGATAGTGACGTCACTCTTGACAGCTTCATGGCGGATAGCGTTTCACTGCGTTTCAGGTCACGTGATATAGATTTAAAAAAGGGCGATTTTAAACTTAAATTATTGAATTAAAATCGTGATTTCATGATCGGAAATCAATATATTTCTGTTTCCCATTACTTGAACTATCATGTTTACATACTCTCATGATTTATTGTTTAAATAATCAATTGCAAGTGGCCTATTGTAGAGTATAATGTAGGCGGTCTTATCGCTGAGAACGATATCTCCTAGGTCCTTGGTTGGTTGATGATGCATCCTTGTGATTGAAATGTCATGCAAATTGTTTTGCCTATAGTATTATATGAAGTATGAGCCACCTTCTTGTGCCATGCATGGTAGAATTGATACGTCTTTGCGATGGTTTATTTTTAGCTTGTAAATACACGCAAAAACAAATTTGAATACGACAGTGATGTCGTATTCAAATATTATAATTCATTTTAGAACTTCTGTTTTTCTTGGTTTGCTCTACATTAGGTTTATTCTTCATTCATTCATAACAACGGTCTGGCATAGTCTGTATGCATCTCACATGTCTTTTGTAGTAAAAGAGTTCGATTTCAGGTCGTGCAGATTACGAGTATGCCGAATACATCTGGTTGATATGCATCTTTGCGTTATACGTATGTTGGGTCCCATGATACCGAGAATTCTATTAGGCACATTAGATTGTGATAGAGTGTAATGTTAAAAATATGTATTTAACATTATTTCCAATTACAGAATAATAGAGTCAGAGTACTCTAATTATATGAAACAGAAGCACAACGAAATGCTCGCTTACCTCAACGGAGTGGAGGACAAGCAGTTCAAACTGTGGTGTGCCACGGTGCCGGGCATCTGCAAGACCCATCTGGTCAAAAATCTTATCTACAGAGACCCTCCCTTTGTCAGGAATAATTTTAGCCCTGAGGTAACATTTCTATTTTGTATGTGGTTGTATCTGATTGTATTATTTTACCAGTGAAATGTGTGAACATTACAATTCTGTAACTAGATCTGGGCCGTTGCTAGAAATCGATTTGAGGGGCTTCTGGGGTGGATGGTTGATGTTTCTAGAAGTGGGTAGTATTTTTCATTTTTTTTTGCTTATTGGACAATGGTAATCGCGGGAGGAAGTGGAGTGGAGGGAGAAACCCCAAACTCCCCGTGTCATGAGTTTGATTAGCAATGTTATGGATGTTTGGTGGAAGGATACTTGCACGAAATCATCTAAAGCTTAATTTTTTCTTGGCAGTTGGTAATGTTGTTACGCGAAATAAAGTACATGAAGTACTTGGACAAGCAAGGCATACCGCAGGAGGGATTGGATCTGTACGCTCGAAACGAAAAGTTGCAGGTAATTATTTTTTAATCATCGTAAGGATATTTTTCAAGAGTGTGACTAACAGTCACAGAAATCGGACTAGCGCCCTCTAATCTAGAATGATGATGTGAGCATAGACAGCGAGCCAAAGGGTTTGTGCAAATGCACTTATAGTTCCATACATTTGACATTTCAATGCCCGACTAAAGAGTCCGCGAAACGATCAATTGCAATTGACAATTATAGAGAGACGGCGCAATATAAAGTAGCGACAGGCGGTTACAACTTTCTCGCTTTATTGTATTGCGCCATCATCGTCTCGCCAACAGACGTGGTTACCAAATAAAACACCTCTAGCAAGCAATCTACATAGCGCGAATTTCAAAATAATTGCTGACAATATACATATGTCGCAGGGAAATAGCCAAAACCAGGGATCTAGACCAATCCAAGGTAACTGTGCTCGCTACGCCTATTTTCCGCTCTAGCCTTCAACCTAACCCATCCATGTCGGTTTGTGTTTCCATGACTGCGGCTTGTTTCCTCCATTCTACATACCCTCAGAAGAAAGAATTACTATGAGTTTGTCTAAATCCCTGGTTTTGGCTATTTCCCTGCGACACATACAACATATACATACATAATTCTTACGTCCATAATCCCCGAGGGGGTAGATATTGTTCAATTCAATTCAATTTATTTAGTATTAATCATGCATCGTCATCGGGAAATAATATAACAATAGTTATATCCAATTAAATAATTGCTGACAATCGTTATCGTTTTATAAAACAGAATATATACTTGCCTATTTTGGCTGGAATTATTTCCATCAATGCGCATTTATGTGTCCCTTTTGCTTGCAGTATGACATGAATCGTCTGAACCGCGCCATAGCGTGGTACAACGCGATCCGCGAGGGCAGCCACGAGACCGAGGTGGCGCTCATTGAGAAGGAGATCTATACCATCGACCAGCTGCTCGGCAAGGGCGTTGAGGAGCTCACCTGGAACGATGACTGTGAGTTATAACTTACTTATTGGGTATTTGATTTTTTTTTGTATTCCATCAATCAACTTACATGGACATCCTGAAGAAGGATCTAAAATTCGTTTTTCGATATCTCAACTAACATCAGAGATATTAATGATTTAAGTTAGTAATGGAGAGATGCTCTGTCCCTTTCTAGCAAAACAGTTCTTTATATGTAGCCAGGATCTACTTGTATGGCGCTATTACATAGTGACGTCATAATGTAATATTGCCGTTTCTTTCTATCGTCTGATTGTTGATTGCATGTAGCTATTTTATTTTTCAACGAATTTTAATTGTTTTCACATTTGACCATCAATTTATGTCTATTTCTTAATTTTTAAGAAATTCATTTAATATTTGTTTACTTGGAAACTACTGAATTAACCTAAATATTATTAGTACATTATGAGGCAGGCAAGGATGATCTTTTTCGCTTCTACGATCTCTTTCTTAATTAATCTGGGCTCCTCCTGTCAGTTGAAATGGGTGAAAAGAAGACTTGGAGGATAGTTGTAACTGAGGCATCATGTTATCACATGTAATTTTTGGTATTGTAACTAGGATAGTTAGGATGAAAAAATATTAAAGATATGAAAATGAAGTACTAAGTTTTGGGTACAGTTACGGACTGGATGGCAGAAGTATACGCAGTAATTAACGCCCTTCAAGAGCGCGTGCTCACAGCGCAAAACAACGTGAAGCGCGGACTCGCCAACATCTCGGCGTGGGGCGACAAACCGCTCCACAACCGCAAGGATAACCCTGACAAGCTAGAGCTGCTGGCCGTCAACAAGCGGCATCCTAAATTTGTGGCCAGGTGAGAATAACAACTTGAAGCGCGGGCTCGCCATCATCTCGGCGTGGGGCGACAAGCCGCTCTACAACCGCAAGGAGAACTCCGACAAGCTAGAGCTGCTGGCCGCAACGAGCGGCATCCTAGATTTCTGACCAGGTGATTTATTTACCACAGTAATGAGTTTCCATAGAGAAAAATCCTGCAGTTGATAAACCACTAAAATCGCATGAAGGTATGTATGTGTAAAATTATGTTAAATATTATAGTTAGCCACAGCTTAGGATACTTACCACGGGTTGTTCCCGGGTAGAGTACTCGTGAATATGGCGCATGCTATTCGTCGAAATATTGGGAGGAGGAAAACAACCCCAAACCGTGGTAAGAATTCCGTATCCAACTGTAATATTGTCAATAACCAAGAAAGCTTAAAAGTTGTTACTATAAATTTGATGCTTCTACTCTTTTGTAGACGGAACAAAATATTGGAGAGCCACGGTGAATTCCGGGAAGTTCTCGAAGACAATTATAAACTGTTTTTCAATATCAAGGACGAAGATGAGGTACGTTTTAATATACATCTGTTTTATTTACTTATGTAAGATAATACGGCGAAAATTGGGAACTACCTTTGATGAAAATGGTTCCTCTGTCTGTCTGTTTATGGATTATGGACATTCAGTTGGTGCACATCGGCACATAATCCTATGGTACGGCGTACGCCTAATCTCGTATTCGAGAAACTGTCTGTTATACTAAATGGTACAGATTCTTCTATTCCCTTTTAGGAAGAATCCGATGAAGAGGAAATAGGCGAAGTCGACGAGTCAACTCTAGATGACGATGAAAAAGCGGCTCGCGATGCAAAAATCCGAGAGATAATGGAACGCCGAGAGCAGAAACGGATCGCAAAGGAGCAGAGGGCGAGGGACAGGGAAGAAGCTACACAGAGGAAATTAGAGAGGCGGGAAGTAAGGAGGCTTAAGAGGCAGGCCAAGGCGGCGGAGCGTGCGGAGCGGCAGGCGAGGCGAGATGAGGGTAAGTGAACGAGGTGTGAAGGTGATCACTATTGATGATAGATTATGTTCAGCTGTATTGAAATATATATATATATATATATATATATATATATATATATATATATATATATATATATATATATATATATATATATATATATATATATATATATATATATATATATATATATATATATATATATATATATATATATATATATATATATATATATATATATATATATTATATATATATAAGCTATAGGCATGCTCATCATACATACTCAGCATACTCTTAAATAACAATTTCTCCGCGGAAATATTTGTTCCTGCCAATTCATTGTCTAGTAAATCTAATCTGAGCTATATCCTAGGCTATCCAGATTGCATGAAAGTCAAATTTCGAAATGAGATATTCATGAGCTGCTTTCTCTTCGATCACGGAATTGCAAGGTTGCACATTAAAATCCTGCTTGAGATCATATTTTTCAAACTTCAGCTCCCGGTCGTTCCTTGGAAGTCTATTGATTTCAGGCGAGGAAGTGGACTCTCCAGCCGAGGAAGAGGAAATGATAACCGATCCTGAGGAACTGGCTGACATAGAGGCCGAGCGTATTGAGATGGAAGAGGAGGCCTTCAGGGCCGAGCGCTGGCCAGCATATGTCAGATACGTGGATTCCCTGGTATGTCCCGAGTATTGATGACTTCACGTTTAGATATTATTTAGTATTACAGAGGTAGGGTAGGATGACGAGGCTAGACCTAAAAGGACCTACATCGTCCAGATTGAGGACGTTTTAAAGAAAGGTCATGTGCGGTTAACTACTAACCGAAGAGCGTGTATAAAACGATTGAGTGTGGAAGAAGCGAGAATAGTGTCAGGATCGTTGCAGGTGGAATTCTTTAGTCTCTGCCTACCTCTGCGGGAAACAGGTGTGAGTTCATGTACCTATGAATGTAATACAGAGGTTTTAACTTACGGCCTTAGTTGAGCGCCAGATTCGCTATCGCCATCGCCATCATTCGGAACCACCAGCGAACAATTCCAACTTTTCACTTTCAACTTTTCATTAACAGGTATCGACACAAGTGATGAAAGCAATACAAACAAGTATAAACTTATTCGAGGTACACACTAATTTGGAGACAGGCCCTAATGTGGCGTTAATGGACGTGATAGCGGAACTAAGAGATCCAGGTCTGGTTAAGTTATTAAACATTTTGTGCAGTTGACCACTAGTTAAATTATACCATCTGTTAAAAATCTTCAATTTAATGTCAACCTTATGTCTGTGCAATATCTATATTTTAGATTCTCAAATATTGACGTTTTGGGTAGGTTGACCTGTGGTCTATTGTTCACCATGAAAAGGTATCCGTTGGCTATAAAAGAGGGTACAGTAGGCCTCTAGTTAATAAAGTATACCATCTGTCAAAATTCTACAATTCAAATTTGAAGTCTCTGCCCATGCATTAAAGTTCATTTCAGATTGCAGAAATTTGACAGATGGTATACATTAGCTAAAGGCCGACTGTACCAGTATCGGCACGTAACAAAAATGCTGTGAATATAGCAGCGTACGTCTTTTCGCGTATGTTATAGGCATAAAGTACCTATGCTTGAACGATAAGGTGATCAAGGGCCCAATTCGCCTAAATTACAACGTTTGTAGTTCTATTTCTATCCAATTTCAATTTAGTTTTTGTTTAAATTGTATTTGGACACCAAATCGCATTCAGCTGACGTATAACTCTACCACTGCCACCTTTCGATTTACTATCTGGCAAAAGTACCTAGGGAGGAACTTATGTTCGATCGTTATATTAGACAGTTGAAGCGTTTTGTTACCGTTTAACTGTAATTCAGTATACACTAAACGCTTTTAGGAATGCACAAATACGTCACTGTTCGATCGACCGTTGACTCGATCGGCACTTAACTGAAATTGGATCGTTAGTGGATAGTAACATACGAAACACGTCATAACGATACAGTTTAGATTCTATTTAGTTACATTGTATTTAGTGGAATCGATCTCCAGGTGTAATAGAACTTATGCTAATCCTTTTACAAACATCTAAACAATCATCGTTCTGATTTCCATCACAATGAAAATCAATAAGTGAGCGACAAATTCTTTCAGATATATATTTCTCCCCATCCCTGGACCTCCAAGACCAAGACGGTCTATACGACACTCTGAAGGAGATGATGAAAGACATGTTCTTACAAGCGACTCTATTCCAGAGGATTGATCCTATCGTCCCTATAGCTTCTTACGAAGGTAAGCAGATCAGACACTCCTAATTTAAGAGCATTTTAATGATTTTTTTAAATTACAGGGCATTGACCACTTGACATTGAATAACAAAAGACTTGTTTTTTTTAAATAAGAAACAACAATGACTTAGAAATGCGAGGTTGTATATGTCCAGTGTTGAAATTACAATTATCTTGCTTGTATTTTAGATGACATCGCGAACGAAGACGCAATGATAGATTTGTACCACGAAATTTTGAAAAGGATTGAAAGCAGCATCAACGATATCGTGTCGTACGCCTCGGTTAGTTTATTCGTGACTTTTAAAGTTTTCTCGGTATTAATTATACAAAATCTAAGGTCCCGTTACGAAAGCACCTATAAGGAAATAAGCAATGCTGAAATACGTCGTTAGACTTAACCACCAGTAGTGAAATTGGAAAATGCGCCAGCTACGGTTAAGCCAGTGGGTGTGGGTTCAAGTCCCACCGGAGGTGTTTTCTTTGTATCGCTTATTTCAAATATATGTAACATCTTCGAAAGGAAGTGGTCAAGCGGTTCACATCTGATTGGTGCAAATGTTCGACCACAGAACTCTACGCCAATCAGAGTGCGAAAGCTGACCACGGAACGGGTGACCGCCTCTTGTACAAACGGGCCCTAAGTTACTGACAATGCCTTGCATGGTAAAGTTAGGCATATCTTTTGAATTTT
Source organism: Hofmannophila pseudospretella (assembly GCA_947369225.1). Classification (NCBI taxonomy): domain Eukaryota; kingdom Metazoa; phylum Arthropoda; class Insecta; order Lepidoptera; family Oecophoridae; genus Hofmannophila; species Hofmannophila pseudospretella. The sequence continues at coordinate 6,032,951 of OX376330.1, read as the reverse complement.
CATACATATTTAGCATTTTATTTTTGGATTTACCACACCAGAAATATGAGAAATACGCCCCACTGTGGATAGAAGACAGACAAGAGATATTGTCTAATTTTCTGAAGTACGGCCGGTGCATACTGCCGGAAGAGTTTGACAAATACAAGTTTGAGAATGGTTGTGAACCGCCCGAGGTCAAGCCCAAACTCGAAGAGTATCAGAAAGAGGTATTGTGACTTTTATATATTATCACGATATCCTTAGAACTGTAAAACCCTGTACCTAAAGTCTCCCCAAATATCTTAGCTTCGGCGTTGATGTGTTCCGTCAGTCTTTTCTAAACCCTGTGCCCCACCTTATTATCGTTTACCATCAGGTGGGATTGATTGTTTACCATCAGTCAAACAGACAAATTTAATCTTGGAATCCTTTTAATCACGTAATAGATGCAGAAAAATATGACACATTGTTTTGTTCCAAAGTTCAAACACGCTATGTGCACGGAACTTACAACACTGCTTCAAATTATACCTATTGGGTTGGTATGCAGATTGATAGGTACAACGCGATGTACGACGAAGTGGCGGCTCTACCGTCGGAATACTTGTGCAACGGCTGGCTTCGGCTGGATCTGAAGCGCCTCAACCAGGCCATCATGAACATCATCTGCAAGTGGAGCAACCTCTTCAAGGAGAATCTGAAAGAGCACGTGCACAAAAGGTTATTCTTCGGGATTAATTCGATTGGGACAGCTTCCTTTTTTTTGCTTTTACTTTATTTCTATTGCTTTGTTTTCTTCTAATTTCGTCCCTGTATGTCTGCTCGACTGTTATACTATCAGAGCCGGATTTAGAATTCCTCTAACCTCTGCAGGCTAGTAACATCGAGCCAAAATTGGGAATAGTACATAAAATGCAAAGCGTTGCGTAGATGGAGCCACTAGCACTCCGTAAACAGAAAAGTAAAACGAAACGTCATTTTTAAAGATATCACAAATTTCTCGTTATTTGGGTTAATTTAATTTAATTTTTCAAAGCTATTAGTAAAATTGTGATGATATCATGGTATCATATGGCCATTTCAAAATAGCTAACCTAAAAAATCTGTTAAGACAGCGTGGCGCGAGTCTGAAGGAAAAAAAAAGATTTGATGGAAAGGAGCGTTGATTGGCTACGTACCATTATGATAGTGGCGCCTCTACTGGTAAAACATTGCAGGATTATCTCCTATTAACACGTTGAGGTGAACTCGCATGTCCTACGCGTGTTTTTGTCTACACTATACCCAAAAACATCTACACAAATATTTTCTTCTACAGATCGGAGTGAGAAACCGACATGTTTTGTGTAGATTTTTTGTGTTTATATACGTGCAGGCAAGAGACGCGGCTTTAGGGCGGAAAGATGAACCAAAGAGTATGATTTCAGCTTAAGCGACCTCGAGGACTTCATCAAATACGCCACCAAGGAGCTGTCAGTGGAGCTGGCGGAGGACGACTACGACGGTCTGCTGCGCGTGATGGGCGTGCTGAACGAGGTGCGCGCCAAGGTGGACGCGGGCACCGACCAGATGTTCGAGCCTCTGAGGGACATCATCGACGTGCTGCGCGAGTACGGCGTCGAGTTCCCCGAGGAGGTCTACGATCAGGTAAGCCGATATGTTGGAAGATAGAAATCTACAAGCAAATAAGATACAACTACATACGAGAATGTATGTTTCCGCTGGTCTGTATTGATTGCGGACATGCAATCTTAAAATTTATTTCTCGTTTTCTTTTACCTGCTTTCCCATGGATTATTAAGGAGGATTATATACAGACGGAAACAAATCACGAATATTCTGTGTATACATTGGTGAGACAAAGTTTTACTTAGAATATTTTTTTAACGGACGTAGCGTATGAAGCGTTAAACAAACACAATATTTTCATTGTTAGAAAACCACAAGCAAACACTCACATCACTCCAGTTATTTTATAAGTTTATTAATGTTTTTTTCTGTTCTATAAGATTTGCCTTTGGATATTCGAATGATCTTTTCATATAAGTACTAGAAGCATGCAGCACTGATGAGTCTTTACTGTATAGTACAGTAGTAGTAGACTTTAGGTATACACAATGACAATGAGCTTTCGCTGAACTTGCTACTTTTCTTGCTTTTTTCCATCTCCAGCTACAGACGTGGTAGTATATAATCCTTAAAGCGACCGTTTCTAGCTGGAAGTGCTGCCGGACAAGTGGCGGAACGTGGTGAAACTGGCGACGGTAATGAAGAACAACGTTGCGCCGCTTCAGGCTGCGCAGGCGGCGCTCATCGCCAAGCGCGTCGCCTTGGTCTCCCTCAGGCTCTCCATGTACCGCGACCAGTTCAAACTGAAAGAGGTCAGTGATTTACTACAATATTGTTACTGCAAGTTTCTTAGTAGTGACAGTTATACATTTGGTTTGTAAAATTGTAACACCCTATTATTTTGTAACCCGTCTTGTGTAATATTCAGGCCCAGCGTTCATTGGATAAGTTTAGGCGCCTCAACAACCTCAACTTTTTATAAATTACATTCATAGCTTAATTTTCTTTGTTGCCCAAGGTAGATAACTACATGTTCTTTTTAGAAAAAAAAATCCCAACAATATTTCAACTTTCCACACTACTGTTTTCAGTCACGCTGCCAAAATGTTCGGCCTAAAAAATTGTCCCAGCATACAGTTATAACGCGGATATGTACTCGTATGTTAGAACTAACTAACATTCCAATACATCTTACTTTCTGCCTCTAACTGTAACGTTTCTGACACCCAGATGTTCCTAGAGTCGTGTAAGGAGCCGTATGCGCAGATCGACAAAGTGAACCAAGAATTGCTAGAATACGAAACTACCATTGAGAGTCTGAAGAAGTCATGCTCGCTGTTCGATATACAGCCGCCAGACGAAAAGAACCTCAAGGCTTGTCGCAGGGAACTGAAGCTTATAAAGGTAGATTTTAGCTAGATTCGATATAAGCCATTTATTCCATTGCAATTTTTTTTTTTTTCTTTTTGGGTTGTCAAATCATATCATTATCACTATACGTCTTCACACCAAATTTCATACAAATAGGTGCAAAAACGACAGAGTAAACTGCATGTGACGTAGGTACAAACAGGTCCGTCTGTTTGTAACTACGTCACATGCAGTTTACTCTGTCGTTTTTGCAGACACGACTAAACTTTACAGCTTAACCCTAATGGGTTCCTAATTGGCTATGGGACCCTAAAAAGTACTTCCTCACTTTACTTTCGTAAAAACACCTTCCACCAAGAATCGAACCCTTACACCAAGGATTTTGAGATTAACCCTATATACATTTACTACTACCGCTATAGTATATTTAACTATTTTAGCAACTGTGGGACTACTATTACCTCGTGATGGGCACCATAGAATTCTGGAAGACATCGCCGTGGAAGAAGATCGACGCTGATGGCATGGACCAGGAGTGCAAGCGGTTCACCAAGGATCTGCGGCAGCAGGACAAAGATATGAGGGCATGGTGAGATGGTTATCACATTCGTCACCAGTATATTAAGGTTTTATTTCTTAGATATGCATTTCCTTATATTTTATTCTGTCGTTGTTAGAAAAGTAAATATCTAGACACACGGGAGTTCGGAAAAAATATAACTTTCACTATAGGGCTAATAAAAAAATCAGCTGTGCCATAAAAAAGTTCCGCAGATATATTTTTTCGCAATTTTATAGTTGGCCCCATATTGAAAGTTGTTCAGTTATTCAACACCCCCCCTTTTGGCTCAATATGAGGTTTTTGTTACACCCTATAAATGTAATATCTTTAAAAAAACCTTGGTACATTAACTTGCATGGATTCAAACTCTGACTTTAGCGTTGAAAAGTAGGCTTTTTATATTGTGCAGCTTGTGATTTGCAGATATACAAGTGACTGAAATCTTTATGATCATGATGTGAATTTTCCAGGGAACCATACCCAGCCATAGAGTCGACGATAAAGAACTTGATGACATCATTGCGCGCCGTGACTGACCTGCAGAACCCTGCTATCAAGGACAGGCATTGGCTGGAGTTGATGATGGCCACCAAGGTAATAATATTAGGTCAAGTATTCTATGTTTGTAGATATGAATTTTATAGATATTACGTATTGTTATTGGACCCTCTTATTATTGGAGATATTTTTCTGTTAGACTTTCCTATAAAATAAAATATAGTATAAATTATCGTTTGAAATCTGTGTGACGAGAGTATTTATTATAAAAACGCCACAGCTACTGCCGCTTTGCTGTTACATCTATATCCCACCCGAATTTTGTCTCTTTCTTCAAACATAGTATAGATTTATTATTAACAAGTTGTAGATCTTGATGTGATGGTTTTGGGTTGGTACCATCCTCTTATCTATTTCTGCCATGAAGCACAAATGCTTGCATTTCTTTGTTTCGGTTTGTAGGATAAGAGAGCCAGCGTAATTTCCGGCACACGAGGCACTCCATCTTAGTCCTCAAGGTTAGCAGCGCATCAAAACCCCTCTAATAATAATACAGAGAGGTGAGATATCTATGGGCGACGGTGATGACTTAACATCATGTGGCCCGTTTGCTCGTCTGCTCTCCGTATTTAATAATAAAAAAAAAATTATTTGTAAGAATAATTTCTTAAATGGTGTATCTGATGATGATATTAAATATCATCATTCCAGGTGAAATTCCACATAGACGACGACACGACCCTGGCTGACCTGCTGGCGCTGAACCTGCACAAGTACGAGGAGGAGGTCAAGACCATCGTCGACAAATCCGTCAAGGAATCCGCTATGGAGAAGACCCTCAAGTATATAAAATCTATATCCGGATATAAACATTGTACTGTATAGTACGCGACATCCCCGGAATGCCGGTTTCTAGTGATGTGACAAATACGTTGGGTATATTATCAATAAATATATATTTCATGATCTATCGCATAGATCTATGATAGAAAGGAATTATCGCGTTATTAGTGTCTATTCTATATCTACGCTGTGACTGCCGTTCACAAGGTTCTATTTGCCGCTCGATTCTGTATAGAATAGAAAGAATGCCAAAGTTGGACCTTTTATCGCATAGAAACATTTCACATTGATATATTTCATAGATTCTATCAAATAGAACATAAAATAGAAGAAGTGAGAATGTACCCTAAGATCTTCCTCCTTGTAATCTACCGATACCGAATCATCATCATCATCAGCAGCCTACCCTAGTTCACTGCTGGACATAGGCCTCTCCCAGGGCGCGCCATTGAGCCCGATCTTCGGCTCTTCTCATCCAGTCGCTGCCAGCCACCTTGCGCAGATCGTCGCTCCATCTAGCAGGGGGGCGTCCCACACTTCGTTTGCCCAAACGCGGTCTCCACTCCAAAACTCGTCTCCCCCAGCGGTTGTCGGTTCTGCGACAGATGTGACCGGCCCACTGCCACTTCAGCTTGCTAATTTTATGAGCTATGTCGATAACTTTTGTTCTATACCGAATATTCGATACAATTCCCATCCCTGTGCTTAGGGTCACAACAGACTAGATGTTTTTTAGTCATGATCTGACATCAAAATAAACCAAATCTATATTATGCCAATACCTTTTTCGAAACTGAACACTGTCGCATAGTTAAATATACCTTTATGCCAACCATGCATGTTCGATATCAAAGCGAACGTCAAGATTCATTTCTAGTCAGACACGACGGACGGCAACCCCGCAAGCGGTCCGTATGCCGTGCCCTTAATTTATTACATCGCAAGTGCTCCGTTTGGCTTGCGCTTAATTTGCCTTCGGAGATTATGGACGTGAGAGTTATGTTTATGGAAAAAATGAATGTTGAAATATCTAAAAAACTAATTTTAGATCCTTCAGGATGTCCATGTAAGTTTATTGATGGAATAAAAATAAATAGTCACGTACCCTATTATTTTAGGGAATTGGAAGCGACGTGGGCCGTCATGGAGTTCGAATACACGACACATGATAGAACTGGGACCAAACTGCCGAAAGCCAGCGAGGAGCTTGTAGAAGTGTTAGAGGATAATCAGGTACGGCAACATGTTACGTACTTACGTGGAAGACACATCAAGCTATACTCTGTGGAACCCTGTCACAATAAGTTTTTGTTATGATTCCTTGACATTCGTTTGAATGCGACAAAGTTATAGTCTGATGTCTTGTCCACTGTACATCACCCCCTTTTTAAATAGCCGACTAACCGTGAGTTGCAAGAAATGTCCTTAATTTTAAGACTTTCTTAAGTCGTGTCGGCTTAAGTCGTGTCGTTTAGAGCTATGACGTAGAAGGGATAGCATGTATTTTAATGAAAACTTTAAAGACGTGTCGTGAACCTGACGGTTAGTGGCTGCTTTTCATCTGATCGATTCGTATGCTATTTTGAAACGGCCATATGATGCCATGATATCATCACAATTTTACTGATAGCATTGAAAAAATAAAGTAACCCAAAGAGAAATTTGTGATATCTTCAAAAATGACGTTTCGTTTTGCTGCTCTGTTTACGGAGTGTGCTAGTGGCTCCACCTACGCAACGCTTTGCGTTTTATGTCCTATTCATTCATTATTTTTATATTCAGAACCAAGTACAAAACATGTTGTCATCGAAATTCATCGGGTTCTACGAAACGGAAGTGACGGAATGGGCGAAGAAACTTGGTACTGCGGACGCTGTGATCTCCCTCTGGTTCGAGGTGCAGCGCAAGTGGCAGTATCTCGAGAGCATATTTGTAGGCTCCGACGACATTCGATCACAGCTGCCTGAGGACTCGAGGAGGTTCGATAATATTGACAAGACTTTCAAGGTAAGTATTCGGCGTATACACTATACTATTTGTTGACATTTACATGTGTGTATGTACTTCTATAGCAATCTTGGCCTATGACATTTATTGTTCAGTGTAAAAATTAACCCCAATCATCAAAGGAACATCTGAAGATCGCGAGGTAAACTTTTATCTTTGTTTTCATCGACGAAAAATACGAAGACAAGTCGCGAGGCAGCTCAGCCGATATGGACTCGCCTAATGAGCTTGGCGTCTTATGGCCCTTCAAAGCGATGAACCTCCATATGAATTCCAAATGACAACTTTCAGCGTCACGAGAAACGAAGACTCAACCTGGTGTGAGCAAAAATATAAATGGATCATTGCATTGATGACTAATAAGAAGTAACCAGCATAGTTAGGAATTCTATGTTTATATGTGCAGTTGCGGAAAAATAATGAATAGATACTTAAAACCTTGTCATGTCATATGTCATATTCACGTCATGCATAAAACATGTCTGTGAATTTGCAACAAATGAATAATTTGACAAAGTCCGAAAGTGTACCCATTATTTCTTCCCCCATCGTACATAGTATCTGTGTTACGAAAAACGTTACATGGAATATTCAAAGAAATACCCCAACTTTAACATTCATCATTTTGTATAGGAACTGCTAAGGGACATAGGCAACACTCCCAACGTAGTGCAGGCCACTAACAAGCCTGGTCTGCTTGATAACCTCGAGGACCTGATGGCGGCGCTTAACCTCTGCGAGAAAGCGCTCAACGACTATCTTGAAACCAAGCGATTGGCGTATCCTCGCTTCTACTTCGTATCTTCTGCGGATTTGCTTGGTAGGTAACTATATATCTATTTCGAAGACTTACGTACATTTACCGACTGCTCTAACGGTGAAGGATAACATTTATTTATTTATTTACACTTTAATGCACAAAAAAAGGTGTACATGAGGCGAGCTTAATGCCTTGCGGCAATCACAGAAAACATCATGAGGAAACCTGCACAATGAGATGACCAGTGTGTAAAAGGGGGTAGGCACAAAAGATCCTCAAGGGTCGAAGTGCCGCTGGGTTATTCCCGGCCCCCTATCATAAGATAAGACAAGAACTATATATCTACATTCCCTGAAATCGGACTAGTACGGAAAAAACTATAAATTCTATGTCCGGGCACAGTCAATGAACCCCGTATTTTAACGTATGAGGAGATGATCAGAGCTCATGCGTCAAGTGGCAGCCGTGGTTTCCAAATCCAAATAAAACTTATAGAGAGAAATTTTTGAAACACTTTTATTGTGTAAAAGTCAAGGGTTTGTGGTTTCGGTGAACTACTACTTCTTCCATGGAACCGTTATGTGACGATTAGTAATTAAAAGGATTGCTATCACAGAAACCAATATTCTATAGACGTTATAATTAATCAACTTTATTCTTGTCTTGGCTTGGCAGATATATTAAATGTATAGTTAAGGTCACCTGCAAAACATTGGTGTCGTGAAAAATTAGGAGGGGGAAAAATATGAAATAGGAGGTGCACGATTGGGCCTGTGCGCACATTGCCACCTTTCGCACTTCGCCTACTTTTTGAACTCCTGTATTATCGTTCGCACTTTGCCAACTTTTAAACTTTTCTTAGATATATTATATGTATAATTAAGGTCACCTGCAAAACATTGGTGTCGTGAAAAATTAGGAGGGGGAAAAATATGAAATAGGAGGTGCACGTTTGAGCCTGTGCGCACATTGCCACCTTTCGCACTTCGCCTACTTTTTGAACTCCTGTATTATCGTTCGCACTTTGCCAACTTTTAAACTTTTCTTAGATATATTATATGTATAATTAAGGTCATCTGCAAAACATTGGTGTCGTGAAAAATTAGGAGGGGGAAAAATATGAAATAGGAGGTGCACGTTTGAGCCTGTGCGCACATTGCCACCTTTGGCACTTCGCCTACTTTTTGAACTCCTGTATTATCGTTCGCACTTTGCCAACTTTTAAACTTTTCAAACTGCTAGTAGGGAGCTAGCAATGCACGGTATAGAACACAAGTAGGGCCAATGAATTTACTGAACATTTGGGTTCTTCTGTGTTCCAGACATTTTGTCCAATGGCAACAATCCGCCCGCCGTTTGCCGGCATCTGCCCAAGTTGTACGACAACCTGGCTAAGCTTGTGTTCCCGAAGCCCGGCAGCAAGCACGCCTTCGAGATGATCTCCAAGGAGAACGAGGAACATGTGCCGTTTAAGGCTCCTTGCTGTGACTGCTCTGGAAAGGTAAAGCTACAATAACCAAGCGAGGAAACTCGAGTTAAATGTGTTTATACCCTGACCAGGAATATAAAAATCCTGTCAAGGTGCCACTGGTACTTTTATAGTTTGTTTCGGAGTTCGTTTAAAAAAAATTAGTTCCGTTTAATTCCGCTATATGGCGTAGATCTTACCTGTAGAAGCAAAAATATTTGATGTGGATGATTTTGACTGTCGTGTAGACCAAAAAACATGCGCTGTAGTGGAGACACCGTTTTAGAGAATAATAATATTGTGTGACGTCATTAAGTGATGCTTCAAAAAGAACGTTAAAAAAGTCCTCTCCCTCCACGGCCGGCAACACACAAGCAATACCCCTGGTATTGCATGTGTCTCTAGACGACGGTGACTACTTACCATCAGGTGGCCCGTCTGCCTGTTTGTCGTAGCTAATTTATAAAAAAAAATATATGGACAAGTTATCCGATTAATAAAGATATTGAATTGAGCATGCGTGAAACGATCGAATGAAGGAAGAGGAAGCAAGAGAAGCGTGCTAAGACAGATTCGTGGCGCTCCGTTCTCTCTGCCTACCCCGCAAGGGATATAGCAGGAAGTCATTATTTTCATACTCATATTCGTATATTCCAAAACAATTTACACTGTGTAGGAAACGTTGGCACTAAACCATACAATCGTGCAGCGTGCTTAAGTATAAGCAAACAAGTAAACAAACATTGAAAATTAAGTTTATAAACTATTTAAATAGAATAAACATAGGTAGATCAAATTAAAATAAATAATAAACAATTAAAAATCAACATAATTAGGTACATAAAACAAATAAGAGTCAACAGTAAAGACAACGATATAACCGAGAAACTCATCAACCGAATTGAAGCATTTTTTCATTAAGAAAGGTTTCAACCGGTTTTACAGCTTGATGACGAACATTACCTACATTTAGTTTGGTACAATACCTATGTGATTGAAATTGAAAGTAGCAAACTTCACACTATCATAGGTGGAAACGTGGCTGAACCGCGTGACGGATTGTATGCGATACACGCTGCGGGACATATTCGAGCACAGCGTGAAGTCGTACGAGGACAAGTCGCGCGACGAGTGGGTGTTCGACTGGCCCGCGCAGCCCGCGCTCGTGGGCACGCAGATCTGGTGGACCACCGAGACCAACCAGGCGTTCGAGAAACTGGAGGAGGGTGAGTATCTGTGGTCTCTGGTCCGTCTGGTCTAGACCCCTGACAATCGGCCGTGACGTCACACGCAGGGTACGAGGGCGCGCTCAAGGACTACCAGAAGAAGCAGATCATGCAGCTGAACGCGCTCATCGTGCTGCTGCTGGGCGACCTGTCCGTGGGTGACCGCCAGAAGATCATGACCATCTGCACCATCGACGTGCACTCGCGGGACGTGGTCGCGAAGCTCATCGTCGCTAAGGTCGAGACCTCCAACGCCTTCCAGTGGCAGAGCCAGCTCAGGTAATAATAACTAATAACGAAAATAATAACTGCCGCTCTCTTGCCGGGTCTCTTGTCCGTGTACACAGAAACATCTGTCTGTCTGTTTTTCACTCCAACATAGTTGTTTTTCTCTCTCACCTGTAGAAGAAAAATGTTTGTGTAGATTTTTTTGCGTATTGTATAGATTTAAACCACATGTAGAGAGAGAGTCATACAACGTAGAACGCCGTTGGCGTCGTGACTAGGACGTCGGACTCCCATGCGGGAGGTCCGAGTTCGAAACAAGGCCTTACCAATGAGTTTTTCGTATTTTTCGAAGACTTACGTACATTTACCGGCTGCTCTGACGGTGGAGGAAAACATCGTGAGGAAACGTGCACACTGGGATAACCAGTGTTTGAAATAGGGAAGGCAATGTCAAACCACCCCATTAAATCTGGCTCGTTTTATGTGATTAATTCCTTAGAATGATCACAACCCTCAGCAATGAGGAACACGACTTAGAAAAAGAAGAACACAACATCCGTCCCGTCACCTTAATCTATCTTTCAGTTATTGAGGGGGGGGGGATTCCCCTGTGTGGGGTTAATTAACCTGGTTTTGCCAGGCACCGCTGGGACCACGCTGCGGTCAATTGTTACGCCAACATCTGCGACGCGCAGTTCCTGTACGACTACGAGTACCTGGGGAACACGCCGCGTCTCGTCATCACGCCGCTCACTGACCGCTGCTACATCACGCTCACTCAGGTCACTTGACTTCAATTGTCTTTTTACTGCGATCTTCAAAGTCGTTTTGTTAATTGCATGTCCACTAAACTAGAGTAAACTTCTAAGATTGTTAATAACAGAAAGCTTTGTTAGCATCTTTCAGGTTCAATTTTTTAAATATATCTGCAAAACCTTTCTCAGAGGCGGGGTTTCGGGGAAGGTACGGTTTTCAGGTTTCGGGCGAGTGGTTCAAAGGAGTTAGGACTAAAATTAGGATTTGACCGCAGGCGAATGTGTTTATGTCTGCTAAATTCCCCTCGTAATATTCTTTATGGTGTTCCATCTTGATGATTAGCGAACCCTCGACACAGTGCTGAACAGTTACTGATTAAGCTCAGCTCTGAACATTTCGGGTACTCTTCCCGGTATCACAGGCGCAGATTATATACCTAGAGTATTATCTTCCTTTCCATGTTACATATGTCGCCTTACAGAGTCTGCATCTAATAATGGGCGGTGCGCCAGCGGGGCCGGCCGGCACGGGCAAGACGGAGACCACGAAGGACCTGGGCCGCGCGCTCGGGATCATGGTGTACGTGTTCAACTGCTCCGAGCAGATGGACTACAAGTCCTGCGGGAATATCTACAAAGGTGACGCGTCTCTCTCACTGGATGAGTCTCCTCTGATCACAATTGATGCTAATCTAATACGGTACTCTATAGGTCTAGCACAGACCGGCGCGTGGGGCTGCTTCGACGAGTTCAACCGCATCTCAGTGGAGGTACTGTCCGTGGTGTCGGTGCAGGTGAAGAGCGTACTTGACGCTATCAAGACCAAGAAAAAGAAGTTCGACTTCATGGGCGAGCACATCACTCTGATACCGACTGTCGGCATGTTCATCACCATGAACCCTGGTTACGCGGGTAGGACTGAGCTTCCAGAGAACCTGAAGGCTTTGTTCAGGTAAGCCTCAGTTACATCGCACAGTTATCAGCTAGAAGTACAGCTTTTGCTAAGCGGCGGTGTGGTCACAGGCCGTGCGCCATGGTGGTGCCGGACTTCGAGCTGATCTGCGAAATCATGCTGGTGGCGGAGGGGTTCCAGGACGCGCGCATGCTGGCGCGCAAATTCATCACGCTGTACACGCTTTGCCGCGAGCTGCTCTCCAAGCAGGACCACTACGACTGGGGGCTGCGCGCCATCAAGTCCGTGCTCGTCGTCGCCGGTTCGCTCAAGGTCACTGCCTCATCACTCTTCGCATTTTTTTTCTTAAACTCAATCGAAGTGAATCGACCAATAACTTACGGCGTTGTTGTATAGCGCGGTGACCGTCTCAGACCAGAAGACCAGGTGCTGATGCGCGCGCTGCGAGACTTCAACATCCCCAAGATCGTGACGGACGACACGCCCGTGTTCATGGGGCTCATTGGAGACCTGTTCCCCGCGCTCGACGTGCCTAGGAAGAGAGACCTCGATTTCGAGAAGAGCTTGGTCGAAGGTGCTCTCTCGATGAAGCTGCAACCGGAACCTGGGTTCATTTTAAAGGTTAGTAAATTCTAGATAATGTAGAGATAGTTGGGCCGCTGCCTCTTGGCTGGCCTAATAGTTCGGCATGGTGACTTCCTAGCCAGGTTCATCTTCTCAGAGGTCGTCTTCTATGAGAACACTTAACTCAACTTGCAAGTAACATAGAATAAAATGTTTTTTTAGTTTAAACCTAAATTTTTTTATTGCATCAATCAACTTACATGGACATACTAAAGAAGACTAATACTAGTTTTTCGATATCTCAACTAACATCAGAGATATTAATGGTTAAAGTTAGTATTGGACAGATGCTCTAACCCTTTTTAGCGAAACAGTCCTTTTTATGCAGCCAGGACCTGCTTGTATGGCGCTAGAGAACAGTTACGTCATAAAACTTATTGCCGTTTCTTTCTACCGTTCTGATTTTTGATTGGCTGTAGCTATTTTATTTTTCAACGAATTTTAATTCTGTTTTCACATTTGACCATCAATTTATGACTGTTTCTTAATTTTTCAGAAATGCATTTAATATTGGATACTTGGAAACTACCCTATTGTCATAAATCCCCGTATCTTTTATCATAAAGTACCTTTAGGTAAAAATATTAGGTATTCCTTTCTGATAGATGGTGCAACTGGTGGAGCTGTTCGCAGTGCGACACTCTGTATTCATAGATGGTTTCGCCGGCACCGGCAAGTCCATGGTGTGGCAGTGTCTGAACAAGACGTACGCGTTGTTGAAGTTGAAGCCCTACTACAACGACCTGGACCCGAAGGTTTGCTTTCATATTTCTGGACATCTCGTCTCGATGATAGAATATTTCCTACTATAAAGGAGGTTGGGCGTATCCCATACAACGATGGACCCAATTTTTTTGTTTTCGCCTCCTACTAAACATAGTGCATTTTATAGATTAAGATCTAGATAAGTCTAGACCTACATCCTTTATTAAGGAACAAACATCCTAAGTCGTGTGAAATAAGTTTTGTTTAGGTGCTCGGGCGATACAAAATCAATAGAATCAGAGCAATTAGTATGAAAACATTTTTGGTCTCTAACTCCTATCCCTCATGACTGTCTCTTCAATAATGAAAGAAGTATTTTTAGGTGAGATCTATCAAATGCACTATGTTTGATTGGAAACGAAGCCAGGGGTCCAAAGGCGCCCTTTAAAAGCCCAAGAACAACAAAGGAGATTTCCTTTGGTCTTGGGCGTTTGAAGTTTCCGTTTGCAATTTTCTTACATTGCAAGGTGTATGAATATTAGATTACATCGTAGGCGGTAACGAACGACGAGCTGTTCGGCATCATCAACCCGGCGACGCGCGAGTGGAAGGACGGCTTGTTCTCGACCATCATGCGCGACATGGCCAACATGCCGGGCGACGGGCCCAAGTGGATCGTGCTCGACGGCGACATCGACCCCATGTGGATCGAGAGCCTCAACACGCTCATGGACGACAACAAGGTATTTACTATTGACCTGCGAGTGTCACACAGATAAGAGGTCGGGTATTTAACGTTGTATGATGCTCTCTAGGTGCTGACCCTGGCCAGTAACGAGCGCATCGCGCTGACCAAGTCAATGCGGCTACTGTTCGAGATTGCTTCCCTTCGTACCGCTACGCCGGCCACCGTATCGCGCGCCGGTATACTCTACATCAACCCACAGGACTTGGGCTGGAACCCGTTAGTATTTTCCATATATTTAATTTAATTTATTTATTAGGTAAACACAACAGATTACAACCATAGAAATTACAGAAAAATCAATATAAAGTTATGAGCTAGGTCGTAACCCTTAACGTGTAAACACAGCATGGTTAGGAAGTAGAAAATTGATTGTTGTTCAAAATTGAGTAGGGAAAAAATACTATTGAATATAATGAACTAATGACTAAAAGAACCTATTCATATTTGAAAAATAAAAATAATAAAGTAAAGACTATAAAGTAGGTGCGTGGATAGCTCACTTGAGGACATCCTCAACCCGTCTTTTAAAAACTAATGGCCTAGGATCAAACAAGTCTATCGATGGCTTATTGTGTTAATGTAAGTAAAACGTAAAAAAAATTGTTCTAAGATTTATTTATAAGGTACAATCAGCAAATTAATTGGTCATCAGGTCACCAGCATTCTTCTTGTTTTACTATAGGTACTGATCAATAATGGTTTCTTGTCATTAGATATTTCACGATTTTCTATCGTGTTCTTCATCGCTCACATGTTAAAAATGGGAAGGGAGAGAGAGATCATAAATCGTGGGTTTCAAAG
Source organism: Hofmannophila pseudospretella (assembly GCA_947369225.1). Lineage (NCBI taxonomy): Eukaryota > Metazoa > Arthropoda > Insecta > Lepidoptera > Oecophoridae > Hofmannophila > Hofmannophila pseudospretella. The sequence continues at coordinate 6,017,891 of OX376330.1, read as the reverse complement.
GGTTTTACAAATACGCCCTTACATAGCCTTATGGGCGCCGAAATCACATGAAGCTGGATTTTGATGGAATCCAGCTTCATGTGATTTGTCGACGCACCTCTAAGGAATTCTTCTTTAGCCTATCAGTCTATTGACACAATGGAAGAAGCACATATCAAGCACGTACTCTGTGGAAACCTGATGCAATAAGATTACTATGTGTCAAATAATTTAAAGCGACAAAGTACTAAAGGGCCTCATATGTTGGCCACTATACATCAGGCTCTAGCTAAGCTATACTCTGTAAAACCCTCTCGCAATAAGTTTTTGTTATGATTTCTTGACATTCATTTGAATGTGCAAGTAAGTTATAGCGACAAAGTTGGCAACATACCAGGCTACCCTTGGGGGTAGCCTGGTATGTTGCCAGCTGTATATCAGGCTCGTGTGATGACATTTAGCTTCGTCGCATCGTGGATCGACACGACGCGGGACGACGAGTCTGAGAAGGCGATGCTGACAGTGATGTTCGACAAGTACATCCCATCTCTGCTGGAGTCCTGCAAGAAGTACAAGCGTGTCACGCCACTCACCGAGCTGCAGCAGATCCAGCAGACTTGTTACCTGCTGGAGTGTTTCCTCAACAAAACTCTACTGCCTAGTGACTGTCCTAAGGAGTGGTAAGTTTCTACACCAACCCAAACTTAACTTAAGGTTCCCTTCCAATAAGGCATGTGTCAAAATTCAGCTCCGATACCCTTTCTCACCACTTCTAAAAGTTTACGTAACAGTTTCCCAGAGTTTCCCCGCTTGTCAATAAATGATATTTCTGTTCCAAAATTTATACGTCGCTCCTTATTGTGATCTTGGTTTAGTTTAGTACGGGTTAAACGGCCTACAGCCTTAACTTAACGGAACTTTGTGGTTACGTGGATCGAGACCACAAGTAATTTCCTTCCAAATTTGCCCATTCGGCTTTATGGTCCATGGAATTCCCATTACCATTAAGACCAATTTTTTCTGGTCAAGCGTGTCGTACGAGGCGACTAATCCGATAACTTGCTGGTGGTAGCACCCCTTCAGGGTCCGCCTGGCTATAGCGACATTTCTGTCTGACCAAGTCTGTCAATCATATCTTTGATTCGGCATTGATGTGTTTCTGCCGACCTCATCGTCATTAACCACCAGTTGAGATTGATTTCGATGGGTTTAGTCGTAAATAAAAAGTGGCCCTTTGTTTTGTAACCGGAATCCACGGAAACCGAAATCTATACAGAAATGAAATGCTTTCACACCCACCATTATTACAGGTACGAAACCTACTTCGTGTTCTGTATCGTATGGGGCTTCGGTTCGGGTCTGTTCCAAGACCAGCTGGTCGATTGGCGCAACGAGTTCAGCAAGTGGTTCTGCAACGAGTTCAAGCAGATCAAGTTCCCTTCCACCGGGAACGTGTTCAGCTTCTTCATCGACCCCGACACCAAGAAGTTCCTGCCCTGGTCCGAGAAGGTGGAGTCCTTCGAGTTGGACCCCGACCTGCCGCTGCAGGTTCGTGCTGGTAAAATAAACTATTCTAGCTACACGAATAACTGAAGAGAAGAATCAGCACAATAAACTATTAAAACAAACAAAAAATTAACTAGATTATCCCTAGAACACTGAAGAAAGTACTGATAAAGAAATTATAGCGCGAAAAAATATATTTCAATAGAACATAAAACGCAAAGCGTTGCGTATATGGACCCATTAGCACACTCCGTTAACAGAAAAGCAAAACGAAACGTCATTTTTGAAGATATCACAAATTTCTCGTTATTTGGGTCATTATAATTTAATTTTTCAAAGCAATTAGTAAAATACCACTGTGCTAGTGGCGCCTCTTGTTGTAAAACATTGCAGGATTATTGTCATATAACGGTGATGTTTATGAAAACGCTCATAGCACGTGTCAAATGTCACCCGTAATTCTTCTAGCGATCATTCTATACAGTGAATTTTTCATAGGTTCTTGTCGTATTACACGCACATTAAACGCAGAGAAAGTGATGCGACTATCATTATAGGTTTTGTTTTCAAGTCACTCAGTTTTGATGTCACTCGGTGTTTATGTAACGCCGGGTACAGTATGTGCAAATGCCGCACAGAATGAGTTTATTACAGTGGACTGAATTTAGTTTACGATTTAGACAGACTTCTGTTTATATGGTGTACATCGCAGACTAACCGTACTGAATTTGACGATTCAGTCGATTGACTCATTCAGTCAGACTGAATTCAATAAAGTGTAAATAGTGTAATAAACCCTTAAAGTTACTGGAAGTTTTTTCTGGGCCGCTTGAACACGAAGGTGTTTATACGTGCTAATAAGATTTTACGTTCCAGTCGTGTCTCGTGTCGACGTCGGAGACGACGCGCATCAAGTTCTTCATGGACCTGCTGGTCGCCAAGCAGAAGCCGGTGATGCTGGTGGGCGCAGCTGGGAGCGGCAAGACCGTCAGCGTGGCGGCGAAGTTAAACGCACTGCCCGATTCTTTCGCCATTACCAACGTGCCGCTCAATTTCTACACCACGTCCGGTTAGTTCCCGCCACTTCTTATCTCCCACTGCTACTCCTCTTTGCCTCGCCTACCAGAGAAGAATGATGGAGACTCTGTGTGTGTTTGGAACGCACTCATGCGCATGCTTTTCCAGTTAAATGCCCCGCAAACTCTATAATTCCAAAAGTATACAGTCCCTGGGAGTGACTCTTCGTAACCTTGGGATTCAGATTAATTGAAAAAATAACCTAGAAAAACCTATATTTACTATATAATAGTCTATTTTTATTTTTTTAATATTAAATAAGATTTATTTCACTTGCGAAAATTTGAAATACAGCAGAAACTTCAGAGATGACTTTGTTGTTGGAGTCCTAGTACCTAGTATCTTTCTTATATATTCGGTATAATACCTTGGTACTAAGAAAGATGACATTAAATAAATAAAATAAAATAAAAACTTTATTTATTGTTAGCACAAGTTAAGCAGCTTTTATTGTCTATTCCCATAGAAATGATCCAGAAAGTTCTGGAGAAGCCCCTAGAGAAGAAGTCGGGCCGCAACTTCGGCCCGCCGGGCAGCAAGTTCATGATCTACTTCGTGGACGACCTGAACATGCCCGAGGTGGACAAGTACTTCACAGTGCAGCCGCACACGCTCATCAGACAATTCATGGACTACAAACATTGGTACTGTAGTATATTGTTCTCCTAGCTAACTACTTGCCATAGAAATGATCCAGGAGAAGCCACTAGAGAAGAAGTCGGGCCGCAACTTCGGCCCGCCGAAGACACATCAGGCCATACCTTTTTTCAGCTATGATGTTTCAAAGTTGAACACTGGGAATATTAAGGAGAAGACCCTATAACACGCAGACCACCCTGTACAGCACACGACATTGTTGTAACCACACAAACATAGTATAAATACTTTGTAAACTATAGCCAAAGACATGAATTATTTGAATTGAACTGAATACTGGATCTAAAGGTTTGAATAATGAATTCTTTTGAATAGTGACAACAAATTCTGAGAAGTAGCCATTTTTGGAAACACATGAAAAGTGATTATTTTAGAAATTGTTTTTTTAGGAAGGAGAGATATTCAGCATAGAAACTCTTGGCCATTCCTATTATGACCTTATTCAAATCGCTATGTCCACTTGGATCCAGGAGTTGGATCCATTGATGGATCCAAGTGAACATTGAAATAGTTTCATTACTAAAACGTGTCCACCATATATTCCAGGTACGACAGACAAAAACTTTCGCTGAAGGATATATCGAACTGCATGTTCGTGTCGTGCATGAACCCGACGGCCGGCTCCTTCACCATCGACCCGCGGCTGCAGAGGCATTTCTGCACTTTTGCTGTCAGGTAATCATAGCCTGGTTTTTTAACAATGTGTATATAACTATGATTTGTATATGTAACAAATTAGGAAATATTTATATAGGTATGCAAAATAAATATATTGCATTGTTAGATAAGTAAGATACACTTTATCGGTGCTATTTAATTTTCAGGGTAGGTACGGCCAAACTAAATAATTTTCTGGATTCACTTCCCAAGTTTTTTCCCCATTAGAAATTCCCAAAAACTAAGAAATAGTGGAATCTGTCGAATGTAAACTAAATCAATGTTTTAAACCAAAACCGAGGAGGGTAAAAGAGTTGTTTTGTATCATACCCACTTTTTGTATGGATCTCTGAGAATGCAGGGACTGACCTGTTTCTGTCCCAAATTTTGCTGAGCATCCTTTCCCTGCCAGCTAGCTTGTTTTGAACTATTCCAAGATGGCAAGCTGATGTTAATTACTAAAGTCAGCGCTGGAGTTTATTATAGCTATATTTCGGGTTACAAAAATATCTCCTCTCCTCCTCCTATTACCCTCAAATTTGGTACGTAGTTTCCCCGGCCTGGATGCCTGCCACCACATCTACAAGCAGATCCTGTCGCAGCACCTAGCGGGCCAGCTCAACAAGTTCCAGATCGTGGTGCAGCGCTACGCGGAGTCACTGGTGGTAGCGGCGTTGACGCTGCACAACAAGCTGTCCTCCACTTTCCTGCCCACCGCCATCAAGTTCCACTACATCTTCAACTTGCGTGACCTGTCCAATATATTCCAGGTAGGTCTCTGTAGTAGTGGCGCTTCTAGTGGTAAAACATTGCAGGATTATCTCCTATTAACGTCATTGGACGCGGGTGTGGCTTCAGCGTAATAAGCACCCTGGTCAGGGTATAGCACTGAGCGGGTGTTTGTTCGTGCAGGGTATCCTGTTCACGACGGGCGATGCCATCAAGACGCCGTCGGAGCTGATCCGGCTGTGGATGCACGAGGCCACGCGTGTCTACTCCGACAAGCTCGTCGATTCCGGCGATAACGACACCTTCCAGAAACTCATCGCTGATATTATCAAGAAGACTTGCGAGGTACGTTCATTGTTTCATATAAATGTGTTAATTGGTGTTGACAGGTCCCGTTGGAGAGAAAGAGAGGCAAAACAATACGTACGTATTGTATTGTATTTACTAGTACTAGTAGCACTATAGGTAAATCACGTAACTGGCGTATCGCCTGCGCGGCAAGAGGGGAGCGGGGCGAGACGATAGAGGGCGAGCGGTAGGTGGAGCCTCCCACCCGCTCATCGCCCTCTATCGTTCCGCCCCGCACCCCTCTAGCCGCGCAGGCGATACGCCAGTTACGCGGTCTATAGTCAAAGTCCAAAATTGATATAGTTTCTATTATAATTTTATAGTTTTCTGATGTTCAGCGTAGAATACTATTCAATAATTTGCGTATAGACTGTAAATAGGTCGAAATGTAGCGTTCATTCGAATTTTAGGATTACGACGAGAACGTAGTATTCGAGAAGCCACTGATCTACTGCCACTTCGCGGAGGGCATCGGCGACCCCAAGTACTTTCCCATCAGGGACTGGCCGCAGATCAAGAGGCTACTGGACGAGTCACTGTCGGGATACAACGACCTGGTCGCCACCATGAACCTGGTGCTGTTCGAGGATGCCATGTTCCATATTTGCAGGTAAACAACACGACTTGTAGAAAAGTCTTGATACAATGGAAATGGTTTGCCTTAAGGAGAGCATATACGTGTAATGTAACAAGTACGCGTTCGATGGGGAGCATGGCGCGGTCGGTAAGCATTACATTACACGCGAATGCTGCCGGTCAGTACCCTCCTTTATGTTTTAATTACTGTACAGGCCTATGACTTTAAGCTTAACTAAATTGATTCCTGAGGTAGATGCGCGGTACGGGAGAGAAGGTGGATGATGAAACAGCTCCACCTCCCACATACCTCAGGAACCGGTTCAGTTAAGCGGTAGGATTGTAGCAATGCTAGTATGGAGACGTTATTGCGATGGTGTGCTATGGTGACGCAGGATCAACCGCATCCTGGAGGCGCCGCGCGGGAATGCGCTGCTGGTGGGAGTGGGCGGCTCCGGCAAGCAGTCGCTGTCGCGGCTCTCGGCCTTCATCTCGTCGCTGGAGGTGTTCCAGGTGCAGCTGCGCAAGGGCTACAGCATTAACGACCTGAAGGCGGACCTGGGTGAGGTCTCGTGTGCAGTCTGGCTCATGTCATTGCGGTCATAGTGACGCGGCGTGTTGTAATGTATGTGTATACACACAGCGGGGCTGTACATCAAGGCGGGCCTGAAGAACATCGGCAACGTGTTCCTGATGACGGACGCGCAGGTGGCCGAGGAGCGCTTCCTGGTGCTCATCAACGACCTGCTCGCGTCCGGGGAGATCCCGGAGCTGTTCGCTGATGATGAGACTGAAAACGTCATCAACGGTGTGCGCGGAGAGGTAAGTGGTACAACCCGTCGCAAATATCTGCGGACCTGAACGAGGCTTTATGGAGAATTCTGCTTGAGAATTTTGCTGGTAGAAAATGCCGCATGGCATTAAGCTCGCCTCATGTACATATTTGTGCATTAAAGTGTTAAATAAATAAATAAATTCGACGTTCAAAAATTCAATCGACATCGGAATATGTTGTTATGCTCACACATGCGGATGTGAGTGTACGAGATGGTCAAAAATACCGATTTCTACTTTTGCATGCGGAAGATTCCATAATCGCTATCCCAGATCTATAGATATTTCCGACGGGTAGTAGTGACAAACTGGGTACAAACGACAAATAAATAAAAAAGCGAACATGTTCTATACTGTGTCGGTGGCATTAAGATGACCATTCTTTGTTTAGCGGCAGCGAACGCTTTAGTTATAAAACTAGCCTACATTTTATGTAAATATAAATGACGGATGAGTAAAATTTAAATAATTAAGTATCATAACTTATTGTTATAGACCAAGGCGACAGGTGTTCAAGATACACGTGAAAACTGCTGGAAATTCTTCATTAATCGTGTGAGAACCATGCTCAAGGTACGTTAATCAGATTGTTGGCAATATTCGTTGGTATAAGGAATATAGTTATACCCTGACCAGGGACTAAAAATCCCTCGACATATTGCGGAATTAAATGGTACTATTTTTTCATAGCAAATGTCATAACACAGATGATATAACTACCAATGGCGCCTTCTTGACAGGGTTTTTTAGGTTCTGGTCAGGGTATACTTGTAATGTAATGCCTCGAGTAACTGCGAGCAGGTGGTGCTGTGCTTCTCCCCGGTGGGCGCGACGCTGCGCATCCGCGCGCGCAAGTTCCCGTCCATTGTGAACTGCACCTCCATCGACTGGTTCCACGAGTGGCCGCTCGAGGCGCTGCGCTCCGTCTCCAAGCGGTTCATTGCGGAGGTGGAGTCCTTGCCGGTAAGACACTGAACCTCATTCGTTGTACTGTCATGTGAGTCTCCTACATGATATCCACTACCGTAGTCTGATGACAGCTCCTCTGTTGAAAGTTTCCGTGTCTTGTTACCAGCCCCACCTGGTAGAATCCGTATCCAACTTCATGTCCCACGTCCACCAAAGCGTGAATCAGATGTCAGCTGTGTACTACCAAAACGAACGGCGATACAACTACACGACGCCGAAGACGTTCTTGGAGCAAATAGCGCTGTACGGCAAACTGCTCAACGAGAAGACCAAGAACTTACAGATGATGATTGTAAGGCTGGAGAATGGGTTGGAGAAGTTGGCTTCCTGTGCTGCGGACGTGGCTGTTCTGAAGGTGATATTATATACATTTTTTAAAATATTCTAACTAGAGCCGCGTTTGACCACAATCTCACGCGATGGTAAGGTCGGAGATGTAGCACACGGATCCAGTAAATGCCTATTCACTCTCGCCTTGAAGATCCCAATCTTTCGGAAAACAGACGCCGGCAGGTTGTTCCATTGTTTAGCTGTTAGCATTGTGAACGACGAAGCAAATCGCTTCGTGCGTATACATGGGATGTCAATGATATAAGGATGGAACCCCTCCCTGCGTCTAGTTGTCCAATGGCGGAACGGGGATGTTGGAATTGGGTAATTCCGACGCACACTCTCCGATATGTATCCTGTAACATACCGAAAGGTAGGCAACTTTGCGGCGATGTTTCAGGCTCTGCAATCTGCCTCCAACCAGCGATTCGTCGCCTATAAGCCTTCTTGCACGTTTTTCCACTGAAACAAGTACAGCCAGTTGATACTTAGCTGAGCTATCTCATAGGTGGCAGCAGTTACTCCATACATGATTTGACTTGAGATTGGTAGAGTTTTAAAAGCTGTCCAGGTGTATCACATTGTGTATACCAAAAGGTCCGTTACAACAAACAATAGTAAAGTAATAAAATGTCTACATATTTTTTTCATAGGTGACTCTAGCCGAACAAGAACAAATTCTAAAGGTCAAGAACAAGGCGGCCGAAGAACTCATTGAAGTGGTCGGCGCGGAGAGCGAGAAGGTCTCCAAAGAAAAGGCGTTTGGTAATGTATCTTCATTGAATTACAAGTGTTGTATTGTCCATTTTTGGAGTTTGCCAATTTTTTAAGTGCCCTTTCTTTGGATCATCAGATTACATACGGCAAGGTCGTATATATCATAGGATCATTATCATCATCATCAGAAAGGGCCATTTAGATTATCGATACGTAATATTGCGTGACAGCCGCCGAGGAGGAGAAGAAGGTAAAGGTGATCGAGGAGGACGTGACGATCAAGGCGAAAATCTGCGCCGACGACCTGGCTAAGGCGGAGCCGGCGCTGATCGCGGCGCAGGAGGCGCTCAACACGCTCAACAAGAACAACCTGACCGAGCTCAAATCGTTCGGCTCGCCGCCCGACGCCGTCGTCAACGTCACCGCCGCCGTGCTCGTGCTCTTTGCCAAGAAGGGCAAGATCCCCAAGGACCGCTCCTGGAAGTCCTGCAAGGTAATTGTCCTTGACAATGTTCCTAGCAGCTTGTTTAGAGATTGTTCAAGCAACTTAGCCAAGGTCGTTTTTATTCAATACATCACCTTTTTACCTCGCTCTTTCGTGATGGTCTTATGCTTTAATCGGCGGCGGCTAACAGTACTGCTACTGTAGTATTACAGAATCTGCTTAATCGCCATGCTTTCCTAGAGGCAACAAGTACATATACATACATACATAACTCTCACGCCCATAATCCCCGAGGGAGTAGACAGCGGAACCACCTTCATCATAGGTAGTTCCAACTTTTCGCGGTAAGATTTGGTGGACGGACGTGATAGGTGGCGAGCCTATCGCCGTAGACAACAAGTAGATTGCTCAAAATACAAGTACCAATTAATATAGCCTATTTATTTGCATTCCAGTTGATAATGGCGAAGGTCGATCAGTTTTTGAATGATCTGATTTATTACGATAAGGAGAATATTCATCCAGATGTCATAAAGGTAAGGATTATACGATTGATCCACGTCTCATATTGTAATAGTGTAATTAGAAAATATCAAGATCTCTTAATTTAACCCGTATTTTAATTCAATTTCATAACGTCGTCTAACTTAATATGATTGAAGCTCTAATTATCAGTTATCGAAAGTAATCATATTCACTAATAACACTAATTCCAGGACGTACAAACATACAACAAGAACACACATTTCAACCCGTTATCAAAATGTCGTCTAAATAGTCGTAGAGGTTGTTCAAGCGTACCTACATCGAGGAGTTCATTTTGAGTTCTTAAATATCATCTAACTTATCCCAGGCCGTACGACTTAACCTGAAGGACCCGGAGTCCGACCGGTGTTGGTAATGTTGGCTAACTTACCCCGCAGGCTGTGCAACCGTACATCAAGAACCCGGAGTTCAACTCCGAGTTCATAATGTCTAAATCGGCTGCGGCTGCCGGCCTCTGCGCGTGGGTGATCAACATCTATAAGTTCTACGACGTGTACGTGGTGGTGGAGCCCAAGCGACGCGCGCTCAACGCTGCCAACGCCGAGCTACAGGCCGCCCGCGACAAGCTTTCGTTCCTCACTGATCAGATTAAGGTACAGTATTGGTTCATACCGGGACCAAAACAAAAGACTGCCTCGAGAAGTTGTACAACCTCTCGAGGCAGTCTTTTGTTTTTGTCTTTGTAGACCGCAGCAGCCTTTTGTATTAGGCCACTCGGTGCGAACCCGCCTAGTCATTAAGTGCTAGCCCGTAGGGGTAATCTGAAAGCGATTATAGGTGCGGCTAAAGTTAGAAAGTTGGTTATCCTGTTTGTATTTTTTATACTGAAAACAACTACGAAAGTTTAAAAAACTATGATCTTTTATTTTGGTTGGTTCTTAATGAAATTTTTCGTCGGGTTATATAATTCTGTATTCAGCGACTTCAGCGAGTTTGAAGTCAAATTATTGAGATAAGCAAATAGAGACATTTCATTTTGTATCTGACAGGAATTAGAGGAAAAACTGGACATCCTATTGACGGCATTCCAAGAAGCTGTTAACGAGAAAATGAAATGCCAAGCCGAAGCTGACGCTACCAATGCTACCATCGATCTAGCCAATAGATTGGTGAATGGTTTAGCTTCGGAGAAAGTGAGGTGAATAGGACTTAAAACGCAAAACGTTGCGTAGATGGAGCCACTAGGACACTTCGTAAATAGAAAAGCAAAACGAAACGTCATTTTTAAAGATATCACAAATTTATCGTTATTTGTGTTAATTTAATTTCTCAAAGCTACAGTAAAATTTTAATGATATCATGACAACATATGGCCATTTCAAAATTGCAGACCTAAAAAATTTGTTAAGACAGCGTGGCGCGAGTCTGAAAGGTAAAAAAAAAAAGATTTGGTGGAAAGGTACGTATCTGTACATGTTGATATTTGGCTTTATGTGCTAATTTAAACAAAAATCTTGTAAAATCATATTTTTCAACAAAATCATATTATTTACGTAATTGTGCTAGTGGCGTCTCTAGTGATAAAACATTGCAGGATTATCTCCAATTGCTTGTGACATATTCTATGGCTCTTCAATGTCCATGTAAGACTCCTACATTTTGTCTAGTTTTTGGCGTAGACGACTTGGCCGTGGAGCGGACTACACGGACGCGACGTTCGAAGTTCAAATTCGAACGTCGCGTCCGTGTAGTACGCAAACGCAAACTATTTAGACTATAAAGTCATTACACCAATGACTATGAATCTACAGACTCAAACATTTACCATTCCATGCACCAGATGGTCGGCGACGGTGGTGAATCTAAAGGAGTCAGGCGTCATGTTGCCGGGCGACGTGCTGCTCGTGACTGCCTTCATCTCGTACGTGGGTTGCTTCATGCGGCGCTATCGGCTGCAGCTCATGCACGACGACTGGGTGCCGGCGCTCGAGAAGACTAACGTTAGTATTTCACGAAAGGTGCCTTGAATGAGTTGAAAAGTAAGTTTTATATGAGAGTAATGCTTCTCTTTGCAGCCCAAAATCGAGATGACGCCGGGGCTGGAGCCGCTGACGATGCTGACGGACGACGCGCAGGTGGCGAGCTGGAACAACGAGGGGCTGCCCACCGACACTATGAGCACCGAGAACGCGACCATCCTCACCAACTCGGCGCGCTGGCCGCTCATGATCGACCCGCAGCTGTGAGTGTGGCATCGGTCGCCGGTAGTGGTTGCTGGTTGACGCGGCCTGTCTCATTCGTGACACGTGTCTTCCTAGGCAGGGCATCAAGTGGATCAAGTCGCGGTACGGCGACGCGCTGATCGTGATCCGCCTGACCCAGCGCAACTACCTGGACCGCATCGAGCGCGCCGTGAGCAACGGAGAGGTGGTGCTACTGGAGAACATCGGCGAGAACGTGGACGCCGTGCTGGAGCCGCTGCTGGGCCGCGTGCTCATCCGCAAGGGCCGCGTGCTCAAGGTGCGGCCCTGTGCTATACTGTCAGTACTACACTACACGTGTTGGAGCCGCTGCTGGCCCGCGTGCTCATCCCCAAGGGCCGCGTGCTCAAGGTGCGGCGTTCACTGCCCTGTCCGTACTGCACTGTACACTTCTGACCTCAGGAACGTGTTACACAGATTGGCGACCGCGAGATCGACTACAACCCCAGCTTCCGCCTCATCCTGCAGACTAAGCTGGCCAACCCGCACTACCAGCCCGAGATGCAGGCGCAGTGCACGCTCATCAACTTCACTGTCACCAGGGACGGGTCGGTGCTTGTCTGTTACATTACTAAAGTGATTTACAGGAAATAAAACAACATTATATTTCACAGCCTGGAAGAACAGCTTCTAGGTGAGGTGGTCAAAGCCGAGAGACCAGACTTGGAAACTCTGCGAGTTGGACTAACCAAACAACAGAATGATTTCAAGATCACGCTCAAGACTCTAGAGGACGACCTACTGAAGAGACTGTCCTCCGCTGGGCCTGACATCCTCAGCGATTCTGCTCTTGTCATCAACTTGGAGACGACCAAGAAAACGGCCGCAGACATTGAGGTGAAAGTCGAGGAGGGGAAGATTACTGCTGTGAAAATTGATGAGGCCCGAGAGAGATACAGGTAAGATTAGTTCGACTGCAGTTTTTTTAAACATCCATAATGTTTGCACCTTACTGTTTATCTATTAACCATTTCAGGAGATCGATTCCACTAAATACAACTAACTGAATAGAATCTAAACTGCATTGTTATGACGTGTTTCGTATGCTACTATCCACTAACGATCCAATTTCAGTTAAGTTCCGATCGAGTCAACTATCGATCGAACAGTAACGTATTTGTGCATTCTACTAAAACGTTAAGTTTATACTGAATCGCAGTTGAACGGTAACAAAACGCTTCAACTGTCAAATATAACAATCGAACATAAGTTTCTCCCAAGGTACTTTTGACCGATCGATAGTAAATCGAAAGGTGGCAGTGGTAGAGTTATGCGTCAGCAGAATGCGATTCGGTGTCCAAATAGAATTGGAACGAAAACTAAATTGAAATTGGATAGAAATAGAACTACAAACGTTGTAATTTAGACGAATTGGGACCCAGGTGAGCTACTAAAATCTTGTGCTAGGAGTGGTTTACCATATTGGTCTGGCTTTGTATAGATTTATTCAACATACTTTCTTAAGTATTATACATATACATGTCACTTAAAATAACATTGTGCTCATTTCTCATGCTCATACATTTCTGCAGGACCGCCGCCACGCGAGCTTCAATCCTCTACTTCATCCTGAACGATCTGCACAAGATCAACCCCATGTACCAGTTCTCTCTGAAGGCCTACAGCGTGGTGTTTAAAGATGCGCTCGCCAGGGCCGAGCCCGCCGACACTCTCGATCACAGAGTGCAGAATCTGCTCGACAGCATCACATTCGCGGTGTTCGTGTACACTAGCCGAGGGCTCTTCGAGAGAGACAAGCTCGTGTTCCTCTTCCTTATAGCATTGCAGGTGGGTGCTTCTGATATCTTCGATGCTTACAATGATCAATTATAATTTTATAATAAAGGTGGTATTGTGATCTCTTCCTGGCAACATTTTGTTGGATCGGATTTACCGTTTTGTTCTTTGATGATCGATAGCGAAGAAGCTCTTGTATTAGTCTTTGTTTAGGCATCAGGTTCATTTATGAAATATTTTTGCCTTTAATTTCCTTCTTCGCAGTGAATTTCCGGATCTTTTTCTCTTGGGGAGGTGATTGTATCCAATGAATGGACATTTTTCTTGCTTGGTTGTATCATTATAGCTTAGCTTAGCTTGGTTGTATCATTATTTGTTTATCATCAACATCATCCTCAGCCCATATCTTCCCACTGCTGGGTATAAACCTGCTCTCTTTTTGCAACCCTTTCAGATACTCCACAACCAATTAGTAAATAAACACAGCTTTGTTACAACGGTGTTTTGACAGATTCTCTCTGCGGAGGGTAAAGTGGACGCAAAAGAGTTGGATTTCCTGCTGAAGTACGCAGTGGCGCCGGAGACTTCGCCGTACACTTGGCTCTCGAACAACGGATACGGCGGCGTCATCACGCTAGCGAAGATGGAAGCCTTTGACAACCTCGACAAGGACATTGAAGGCGCCTCGAAGAGGTACCCCTATGATACATATTGTATCATGACGATAGACGAGTTCCAGACACAATTTTTATATAGTTTAGGGCACAGCGCTCATTAGAACAGTGGAGGCGCAGCGAATTTCTTCGATGACAATTTAAACTAAAACGTAATGTCTCTAAAATACGGGTTAGTCCAGGATTCCGTGTTTCGCGCCGCTTGTCGCCGCTCGATTCGCTTGCAAGTCATTTTGAGCCGTATTTTAAAAGTTTAGTTTACATTGTTATCGTAGTAAGTCGCTGCGCCTCAACTCCGGTAGTGTGCGCTTGTCCTAAGTTTTAGCATCCAGGTTTATTGAGTGGACATGATAAATTAAAGTGTCGTTTTGTAGATGGCAGAAGTACACAGAGGGCGAGGCGCCGGAACGCGATAAGTTGCCGGGCGACTGGAAGAACAAGTCTCCTCTCCAACGTCTCTGCATCATGCGCGCGCTGCGCCCCGACCGCATGTCCTACGCCTCCAGGTGCGGTAACTCGCCTACTGGGGCGGATCCAGAAGAAAATTTAGGGGGACCATCGGCTACTGAAATCGGAATAGTACTAAAAATGTTCAAGGGCGAGTTGAACCTCGCGTCCTATAAGGTTCTTACATGGCTTCCCCTAGCCCCTTGCCTCCCTGGATTCGCCACTGTTTGCCAAACCAGTAGATCTTGACCTCGAAGTAATTTGAGACCATAACCCCTCCTCACATTACCTACATTTTTTTATACTTGTAACATATAATTTGTACGTAATCTTGAATTGGACAGTGCGTTCTGTGAAGAAAACCTAGGAACGAAATACGTTGAAGCGCGAACCCCATCGCTGGAGAAGTCCTTCGAAGAGAGCACATCCACTACTCCCATGTTCTTTATCCTGTCGCCTGGAGTGGATCCTCTGAAGGTAGAATTACCCTTTTTTTTAAATAATATTTGGTAAATTTGTGCACACAGTGATTTACATTGTCTATAATTATCTATTCAATACTAAAGGATCTGGAGAAACTGGGTCGCAAAATGGGTATTTCCACGGACAAGAAAAATTTCCACATCGTATCTCTGGGTCAAGGCCAGGAGGTGGTCGCCGAAGACGCCATGGGTGTGGCGTCGCACCACGGAGACTGGGTCATCCTGCAGAACATACACCTGGTGGCCAAGTGGCTCGCCACGCTCGAGAAGAAGATGGAGGAGACTTTTGAGAACCCACTGCCGCAATACAGGTATACTTTAAAGATAAACAAAGTTCTATTTTCAAACGATGGTGATCTCCAAACGGTTTCATGTCTCCCAGATTGTTCTTGAGCGCTGAGCCGGCGCCCGACCCCATGTACCACATCATCCCGCAGGGCATCCTCGAGTCGGCCATCAAGATCACCAACGAGCCACCGAGCGGCATGTGGGCCAACCTGCACAAGGTACAGTACACTGCCTCCTCTGGCAATCGGTCGGCGGTCACTACACGCGGAGTAATGTACTGTGTCGCCCGCAGTCGCTGGACAACTTCACGCAGGAGACGCTGGAGATGTGCAGCAAGGAGGCGGAGTTCAAGTCGGTGCTGTTCGCGTTGTGCTACTTCCACGCGGTGGTGGCCGAGCGGCGCAAGTTCGGGCCGCAGGGCTGGAACAGGTACGGAGCGCAGCGCGCGGGTGGTGTACCGTGTATACGATACAGTATACACTGACCGTTGCGACCGTGCCGCAGGGTGTACCCGTTCAACTTCGGCGACTTGACGATCTGCGTGTACGTGCTGTACAACTACCTGGAAGCCAACCCGCGCGTGCCCTGGGAGGACCTGCGCTACCTGTTCGGGGAGATCATGTACGGCGGTCACATCACGGACGACTGGGACCGGCGCCTGTGCCGCACCTTCCTGCTCGAGTACATGCAGGCGGAGCTGGTGTGTGTGTGTGTGTGTGAGAGAGAGAGAGAGGAGGTGTATGTTAAGGTTACGCTCATATCACACGTGACGTCACAGGTGGACGGCGAGCTGCAGCTGGCGCCCGGGTTCATCTCGCCGCCCAACTCTGACTACGCGGGCTACCACCAGTACATCGACGACTTCCTGCCCGATGAGACGCCCTACCTGTACGGGCTGCATCCCAATGCCGAGATCGGCTACCTCACCACCGTCTCCGAGCGACTGTTCAAGGTAAGGTTTGGTTTCAGCTACGACAGCGTCTTGGAAAAACCTTGACATGAGCCGCGAAAAGAATTAGTTTCGTACGTTATTCTGTTGTAGGTGGTGTTTGAGATGCAACCTCGAGACACTGGAGCTCAAGCTGGTGGCGGCGCAACCAAGGAAGAAATGGTAACTTATTCTTATTACTGTTGGTATAATTTAAAATAAATATACTGGAATTTTGGACCGACAGAATTTAGTAATTTTTACGAGAAATTGTTGTAGCCTACTGGAAAGTTAAAGGAGCAAATTTATAAAACTTTTGTTTTATGCAACAGATACGAGTCATCTTAGATGACGTCTTGGATAGAGTGCCGGAACCGTTTAACCTGCAAGAGTTAATGTCGAAAGTGGAGGAGCTGACGCCGTTCACGATCGTGGCGCTACAGGAGTGCGAGCGCATGAACCGGCTCATGGGCGAGATCCGCCGCTCGCTCAAGGAGCTGGAGCTTGGCCTCAAGGTAAAAACTATGTGATTCTCAAACGCAGATTGAAACACATTATGCTATCATTGTCTACAAAAAATATATATCTTTGTACTTACTTGCCTGGAATTTAATCCAGCTCACGTCCCTTCTGGCGTTCGTCACAACACCATAGACCCTCAAAACAGACATCAAAACCAACCTCAAACAGGTTTAAACATTTTCATTCCAACTCCGTTACTTCATGACACAGGGCGAGCTGACGATCAGCAGCGACATGGAAGATCTGATGGAGTCCCTGTTCATGGACAAAGTGCCGGACCAGTGGACCAAGCTCGCGTACCCGAGTCTACTGGGGCTAGCCTCCTGGTTCTCAGACCTATGTCTCCGGCTGGTCGAGCTCGAGAACTGGTCTGGAGACTTCAACGTACGTATTCTTTTATTCTATCAAGCTTAACTCTTTTTATCATCAGCATTATTGTTTTACTACGACCGTATGGACGCCTCTCCTCCAGCAGTAACAGTTTACTAACCTTAATTCCCGATGTTTTCCTTCACCGTTAGAGCAATCAGTAAATGTATGCGTCTGAAAAAACTTATTGGTACAGTCAAAATATCTGACCAGTTTTTTTTTCAAAGGTATCTGACTAACTTCCTTTACACTGTTGAGCTTTAAAAGTTCCATTCTAAAAATTCTATTTCGTTTTACAGAAGAGGTTTATTAAAAAATGAATCGGTGCTAATATTTTTGGGGTAACTGACCTTACGTGCCGTAACCTGGCAGTTAAACCCGGACCACAACACCGACGCACTTACAGCTCACAACACTTACGAGTTGAGATTGAGTCGCCATTTTTCAAAAATTTGACTTCATATGACAGTTGCCGCCGGCGGTGTGGCTGGCGGGTTTCTTCAACCCGCAGTCGTTCCTGACGGCCATCATGCAACAGACAGCGCGCAAGAACGAGTGGCCGCTCGACAAGATGTGCCTCAACTGTGACGTCACCAAGAAGAACCGCCAGGACTTCAAGTGAGTAGCGCGTTCTTACAACATCCGGTCAGGTAACATCAGTCAGTACGGCACTTGTGGTAGTTTATTCATACAAGAACGAGTGGCCCCTCGACAAGATGTGCCTCAACTGTGACGTCACCGAAAAGAACCGCCAGGACTCTTACAACAACTGGTCGGATAACGTCATTAGTGGTAACTAACTAGATAACTAGTGGTAGTTTCTTTATACATTTTCTTGGATATAGCTACGTTAGAAGACAGTACGCGGTTTCGTCGGTCTTCAGACCTGTAGATACATATAGAGTATGTAGCATACAGTCGACAACTGGGCAACCTACCCACATCGTCAATCTTTGTTAAACTGAAATAAATTATATAACGCGGGCATAAATTCGACTTATGGTCGATTATGATCGAAAGGATCGCCTTGTCTTAACCTAGCCTTTCGTGTTTGTAACTCTGTATCACGTAATTTGTCGTGGTGGCAGCGCGCCGCCGCGCGAGGGCGCCAACATCTGCGGGCTGTACATGGAGGGCGCGCGCTGGGACACGGCCACCGGCGGCATCGTGGAGTCGCGCATGATGGAGCTGTTCCCCATCGTGCCTGTCATCTTCGTGAAGGCCGTCACGCAGGACAAGCAGGACACGCGCAACGTGTACGAGTGCCCCGTCTACAAGATACGGTTAGTGCCTTAACGTGACAATAGAGGCGGTACTAGCTTTCGTTTTTAACAGCGTCGGTGGCGTCGTGACTGGGACACCGGACTCCCATGCGGGAGGTCCGAGTTCGAAGGCATTGAGGCATGTATCAATGAGTTTTTCGCGTTTTTCGAAGACTTACGTACCTCTAACGGTGAAGGAAAACACCGTGTGTAAAATGGGGTAGGCACAAAAGATTCTTAGGGGTTGAAGCCCCAATCATAAGATCAACTCAGATCTGCATTCGTTTTCATATTTGAGTGCCATTCACCACAACTACCTACATAATGTATAGAAAGGGGTAAGTTAGGATTTTGTGGTTAATGTGTCGTCAGTATAAGTATTTAGTAGTCTGTGGTAAGTAACTTGTACGAGTTCCCCATCTACAAATCCAGCTAGTGCCTTAATGTGACACTAGAGGCGCCACCCAGGAGGTAGAATGCCAGGTCTGGTATCAGTAGTCCGGTAAATCGAACAAATGAGACTTTACCGGCTCTGTAGTTCGGTGCTGCAAAGCAACCGGACTATCGAGTTTTTTTTAATTCGGTGTTCAGACTTAATAATTGAAAAAAAATTAAAATGGTCCCTACTAGAGATTCGTGTTCGATCCGATCAGCAAATTAGTGAATCATACGCCCTTTACAAAGGAGGACCTGTACCTTACTGCGCACACTATCACCGCCAATTGAAAAAAATAATCAATTAAGGCATTTTAAAAAAAAGTGTCTGGTATTTAGGTTCCAGGAATGAAGAAATTTTAAAAAATAGTTTTGTATTCTCATATTGAAACAATAAGAAACAAACACCGAAACTGTCAAAAGTGGCCACTTGTGGGCGGGCAAGGGTCCGTAGAGGGTACCTCCGCTGTACGTAGATGGTACATCAGTTCAGGTTGTGAAGCAGTTCCGTTATTTGAGTCACATCCTGACGGAGAACATGTGCGACGACATCGAGCGTGAGCGGCGGGCCCTGGCGGTCAGGTGCAATGCTCGCGCGCAGATTTGCTAAGTGCTCGAAGTATGTCAAGATTACCTTGTTTAAAGCATTTTGCCAGTGTTTTTATGACTTGCCAGTTATGGACCAGGTATACAAGGAAAGCCTTCAGCATCCTTCGAGTGCAATATAACAATGCCTTTCGTATCTTAATGAAGTTACCAAGATACTGCAGCGCGTCGAGCATTTTCGCGGACGCCGGGGTCCCGGACTATTTCGCGATCATTAGGAGCAGGGTCGCCATGTTCTGGCAGTGGGTATGTGACACAAATAACGGACTTTTGAAAGTTGTCGGTCAGGATATCCATAGAAATAGATTCTATGGACACTGGCTGAAGTTGCACCAGACTGCGAATAAAAAGTAGGAAATTCACTTTTATTATGTTCAATGTTAATGTATTTTATTTTATTGTATTGTATTGTGTTTATTCCCTTTTTTACTTCTACTTTTAATTTAATATTCTTTTTCTGGTTATTTTCATTTCATTTCTTTTAAATATATTTTTTTAAATTTTATATTGCTTATATATTTTTTTAAATCTTTTATTCTAATTTTAATTATGTTTTTATAAAACTTAGGCACTGGGTGTATAACCTGACAAGAAAGACATATTTTCTTTATTTTTATTATTTATTTTAACAATTTCGCTTTTTGTTTCTTCTTGGGCGGCGCTAGTGTGCGCTATAATCTCTTCTTAATAGGCTGATGATGACGAACCAAATGTTATCAATCTGTAATGGTCAATAATAGTCCCTATTTGTAATTGCAGCTTGCGCGGCCCGACGTTCGTGTGGACGTTCAACTTGAAGACGAAGGACAAGCCCACGCGCTGGACGCTCGCCGGCGTCGCCCTCTTGCTCGGCGTCTAGTTTTACTTGCTTGCTAGTCAATACTTTGAAGACGTTTTTAATTAGTATTATTTGTAGTTTATTGTTATTGTTAGTTGTTAAATGTTGTGTTTTTGTAGGTAAATACAAATGTAACTTTGTTCAATTTAATAAAATATGTTTTTATTAAAGCCCTTTAATTTATTATTACCTATACCTAGCTAAACCTTTTAAATGCCATGCTGGATAAATAAAATCCATAATTGCTAGACACCAGAGTTTGTAGGACCATGCACACAAATCTTGGGTCAATCTGTTTTTAAGTAATTTTTATCTCAGTTCTAAAATATTATTCAGATTTGTCAGGTTCTACCATGTTTTGTGTGCTAGGACCATGCACACAAAACATGGTAGAACCTGACAAATCAGAATAATATTTTAGAACTGAGATAAAAATTACTTAAAAACAGATTGACCCAAGATTATACTAAACGGTTTTAACGGACAAAAAAGTCTCAGCAGTTCAAAGGAACTACCTACAGAGAGTAGGATCTCTGTACTCTCTGTAAGTCTCCGTTCCGTCTCTCTGTAGAACCGTTTATATCTTCTTGGATCTTGATGGTTGCGTCCATATACTCTAATCTGTGGTTGTGTCCGGTACAAGGTTCCAATTCAATCCTATTCTGATTTTCACCTGAGAAGGAACAAACAAAATTACAAATCAAACAGTTTTGCAAATCGTTTAGCCTATAATTTCTCAAATAACTAATCCAATAATAATAATAAAATGCAATCGATTAAATTGGTTGTATTTGAAACGATTGCCGAATAAATATTGGACATTTTGGCGACACACTAATTCTGGCTATTGGACTGGCTATTTTCTTTCTATCAAAAATACTCTTGGAGCGCTAGTGGTTCAAAGATTGGTAATGGACATGAGTATGACATTGCTTAAATAAATAATAGACGGCGCTATGTAGTAAGGACTTTGCTGACAGCAACGATATCTATGTACTAGCGTACTGGCAGCGATTTGCCGACAGCTTGTTGCTTACGGTTGGATGCCATAACGTTTATTTACCTGACAATATTACTCTACCCGGTTCTTAAACACGTGAATTTTTCATCAGACAGTTCCTTAGGAATGCGTTCCAAAACCAGTTGAAATAATTCACGTTGACGACTCGACAGTCGTCAACGTGAATTATTGCAACTGGCTTTGAACTCTTGATTATTAATTATTATTTACCGTACAATAATCCGTGCATAGAACTGCCATTTTACACACACGTACACGTTCCATTGCTTGTGTCAAGTAATTGTCGGAGAAAGCAAAAATGGTTACTGAACGTACCGACACTGTCAATGTCAAACCTAATTTTACATCTTTCATGAAAAATCGTATTTTGCTTTGTTTATTGTAATTTAGTAGAGAATTTGCGATAAATAGTGAATAATCATCTACCGGATTCTGTGATAGAATGGAAATATCTCACAAAAAAGGTGATCTCAAAATATATTGGAATAAAATCAATTATGCCTTTCCTATCCTCAACGATACCATTTTTAGCGATTGCACTAATGCCGAATACGATGAAATTCAGCAAATGATAGTTGGAATCGGTGTTCAGATTCGTATACGGGATCTTGTTCTCGTTCACATTGAGAAATATCTGCGACAGCATGTGGCGCCAACATTCTGGTCCAAATTCACAAAAGTTGACGAGGAAGTCAAAGGTTTTCAACTGTTCAAGACTGCTGTGAACGATCTTTACGAATATGTATACAATTTCTCTGCTATGCTGCGGAGGCTTACCATATTAAACAACAGTTGCTGTGACAACAAACCAATATTTGGAGAGAAGGACGTGGTTTTAGGCTTCAAACAATTAGTTCGAGCGACATTACTTTCTCAACTGCCTTTAGATTTTAATATCATTATAAACCAGTTTTATAAAATATCGTTTAATGTGTTTGACAATGAATATGAGAATTCTGACATGAGTGAAGATGTCTTGTGCTCCGGCTGCTGGAATGAGTATTCAGATTGTAACTGTGCATATATTGTAAAAGTATTCCATGACACTAACAGAAAACTGATGGAATTGCAGCTTTTGGAAAGGTTAACTGGTCAAGTTCTCACTAATTTCATCCAAATGAGAATTGAATCACACATAAAAAAACTGTGCACTGGAACATTTTATGTTTCACATGTAGAATCTTTAGAGCAATGGCTTGATACTAAAGTCATGTCCTGGTTGATCAGAATATATTGCGGAGGTTCTTCAAAGCCACCTCCAGATGACAAAAACATTCAGACTGCTATCTCAAAGTTTAAGCAGAAGTTAAGCTATTATTTGTACCATAGTTATACAAGGTTAAGAATAGATCAACTTTTCAACATCATTATTGAGTATCCAGACTCTCAACCTGCAGTTGATGATATAAAATTATGCTTGGAAAAGACAGATTTGAGATCAACATTGTGTAAGAAATTGCAATCTGCTCTAGAAACAAGGCTATTGCACCCTGGTGTGAACACTCCTGACATTCTAACAGCTTATGTATCCACTATAAGAGCTCTTAGGCACCTAGATCCATCTGGGGTGATACTGGAAACTGTTACAAAGCCTGTTCGAAATTATTTGAGAAACAGAGAAGATACTGTCCGTAGTGTAGTTAGCAGTTTGACTGAAGAAGGAGCAGGTAGTGAACTTGCTGAGGAATTGGTCAAATTTGCAGCAGAAGCTGATGGTGACACTGACAAAGATGATGCATGGGATGAATGGAATCCTGATCCTGTGGATGCGGATCCAAAAGTCAATTCCAGTGACAGAAAGGCCAATGACATAATATCAATGCTTGTGAATGTGTATGGCAGCAAAGAATTATTTGTTAATGAGTACAGAACACTGCTAGCAGATAGACTATTGGCCCAAATTGTAATAAATGCTGAAAAAGAAATAAGATACTTAGAATTATTAAAACTGAGGTTTGGGGAGTCACAGTTACATTTCTGTGAAGTGATGCTTAAAGATATATCAGACTCAAAGAGAATTAATTCTTTGATACACCAGGATAAGAATTTTGAAGCATTGAATAATAAATTTACTTCAAATGCTATGATTTTATCTGCACAATTTTGGCCACCATTCAAAGATGAAAGCTTAGAGTTACCAGAGGAAATAAAACAGCATTTAGAAGCTTACACTAAGTCGTTCGAAGCATTAAAAGGTAACAGGACCTTAAGTTGGAAACCACATCTAGGGAATGTGAATATTGAAATAGAAATAGGAGAGAAAAAATTAGATCTGACTGTGTCACCTTTTAACGCAACATTGATAATGCACTTCCAAAATAAACCAGACTGGACACTCGATGATCTTCATCAGGTTATGAAGGTTCCTATTACTGTGTTAAGAAGAAAAATTACATATTGGCAGTCAATGGGTCTTATATCAGAGAAAAGTACAGATTACTATGTGTTAGTGGATGGTTCTGATGTGAATAAAGGTAATGTTTCTACAAATCAAGTACAAGAAATGATTTGTGAGGATGATGAGACAGAGAGTGTCATGGCATCAGCTCATGATCAGCGAGAGGGGGAACTTCAGGTTTTCTGGTCCTACATTGTTGGAATGTTAACAAACTTGGACTCTTTGCCACTGGACCGCATACATCAAATGTTGAAAATGTTTGCCTCACAGGCACCTGGTGCAGAGTGTAGTCTTCAGGAACTCAGACAGTTCTTAGATACTAAGGTTCGGAGCCACCAACTTGTTCTGCAAGGTGGCATGTACAAGTTGCCTAAAACTTAGTTATTACTGCATATATTAAATATATTTACATCAATGTTAATGTTTTTATTTTTCAGAACATACTATTTCCCAAACATAGGAGAGAGTCAAGTAGAATGAAACAATAGAAAAGTTTAACAAAACTTTATTTTTACCTTGCTTATTTAAAATTTTGGTTACATTTCAATAATGTCTGTGGGTTAATATCCAACTCTCTTAATTTTAAAATAAATGACAATTCGTGAATAATTATAATAAATTAATTGAAATAAATTATAATAATACCACCACATTAAAATATGAAAATTTAATACTTAGGGATTTTAATACATAATCTTGTGTCAGTCTTAATATCTATTAAATACTGTTAAAAATATTAAACATGAAGGAAACAAAATTTTAATAAATTATGA
Organism: Hofmannophila pseudospretella; assembly: GCA_947369225.1. Taxonomy (NCBI): domain Eukaryota; kingdom Metazoa; phylum Arthropoda; class Insecta; order Lepidoptera; family Oecophoridae; genus Hofmannophila; species Hofmannophila pseudospretella. The sequence continues at coordinate 5,993,540 of OX376330.1, read as the reverse complement.
GATACTGAAAATAATACAGAATTTTTAAAATGTATAAAATTTTAATGGAATGCCTTATTAATTAGTCGAAACAGGTAGCGCCTAATATAGAAACATAAATGCAAGAAAATACTACACTCATATAATTAGTTCATAATCTCAAAAATACTATTTGAATTTTTGCAGAAAACTTGAAACATTAAGCTTTTAAAAAACATATACAATACCACCATGGAATGTAAATTATATAATTTTATTTTAAGCACCAATTCGTTTTAATCTACAGTTATATCATAATACAGCATACATAATCACTAAAATAATTTGATTGTTTCCGTTTGGAAATTACATATATTTGGAACCTCTTATAAATTGAGTTCATCATACTCAATCATTTCTTCGTTAATGAATAATTTGTGTTCCATTATCTAAATTCCATGTTTAAGTTAAAACGCCTCATCACATCCCATTAAATTATTATAGTGAAGATATCCCTCCAGGTCCTTACCACTTTTCCAAAATGACTACTTTCCAAGGTGATTTATATGGAAAATTATACCAGAAGCAAGGTACAGGTTAACGTTTAAGTAAAAATATAACAGAAACGATTACAATCTCAGTGCAAATAAATATTAAATATTAAGTTTTTCCGAACCTACAACAGTTAAAGCTCTACAATTAGTTTACATATGTACAGAAAATATGTGTGATATCAGATGTTTGGTCAATTATCTACTGTATTTAGTTGTGGCCACTAGAGAGGGATGACATGCCGATTTGTAGATAAAGTAGTAAGATAACGTTTCAGAAGTATTTTGTCATCATAATATATAAATTAATTAGGATAAATTGTTCATCAAATTAATAATGTTGTTTCCCCATAGAGATTTGCTATACACAGTCGGGCCAGCATTTACTGTCAAATCAGATAAAGCCGAAGGTACCGAGCCTAGTATGTTTATAGCACGCCTTACATTTCCTGGGCCCCAAGAATCTCGCTCGGAGTTCAAATTCTATATAAGACGAGTTAAACTATTCGAGAGAGTGCTTTATTTTATTTTAAGTAGACAGAAAATTAAAATTAATTAGTTTACAAATAATACTTGGAGAGCGTTCCATAACCAGTTGAAATAATTCATGTTGACAACTCCCCATGTTCCAAAACAGCTGAAAATGTATCAAACTTGTATTCAAAACAAGCAATGGGAACGTGAATAATTTCAACTGGTTTTGGAACACACTCTTGGATAAAACTAATGATTCTTGCAACACTACTTTAGGCTAGCCACCACTGCTTGTCTTAATTGATTTTAATTCTTCCCACGGATTTTTTTCTCTAATATATACTTAATGTAATATTTATTATTCAAATTAGATTTTAACTTTCTTTCCCATCACTACTTTTAGTTCATTCATAAAAAAAATCACTATTGCTAATATTATTAAGATGGTTTGTTTAAGTTGTTCCAATAACGTCCGTCAATTTTAAATATGTCTGCTTTCATTGCTATGTTGTACACTATTGTTTGTTTATTGTATGGTTAGTGCTACTAATTTCTGTGGAGTAGACATTTCGCAAACATCTAACATTACACGTTAAATGCAAGATCTTATGAGTTAATAAAAAGCTTAACTACAAATAATGAAGTACATCAAAGTTAAGTCCTCCGTAGCGCTAAAAATCTCTCATTGGACGAATCGAGTAGCAATGAATTGCGTGATCCTAACCTCTTCAAATCCATTTTCACTTTTACTTTACAAAGCGTAGGTAATAATTTCAATATAACATCGATTTAGGCGTTGGACACACCTGGATTGTTTTGTGGTTCGCTATAATGAACCAAATCACAAATTCGCGAATATATGTGTTAAAATATACTATTTTGAAATGGTTTCTATTAGATATACATGTGAATGTCGAAGACCCAGACCTACAGGAGGAAAGTATTTCACTTCCCATGTCCGTTTAATATACAGGATTTTAACAAAAACATTTTTCGGACTTTTACCAGGAGAACAACATTCTGCAAATAGTTTTTAAAATGGCGTAACAAATTTACTTTCCGACTTTTCGTACAAAATAACTTGAGCGACGGATTTTTATGGAGTCGTTTTTTTTTTGATGAATTTGTTCACAATTATGAGTAATACTCCTAGTAAAAGTCCGGCGAATGTTCTTGTTAACACTCTGTATGGGCAAAAGTTATATTAACTAACAAAGTTAGCGGTCAGAATACTTTCATCCTACCGTTGCTATTTGTTTGGCGTTTATTTTAAACATAAAGTTACCGAGTAGATACAGTGTTAACGTAATTTTGTTAAATATGTAAACACATTAAGCATAATAACAATCTGTTTTTACTCGCTACGTTAATATTTACTGCACCACAATACAATTCAGCATATAGCTATCTTTGCTCTATTCTACATTCGGGAATCCGAGCTTCGATATTTCTAAATAATTAATCTCTTCGATGTCACTGTCAGGCGTCATCTCAAGACAAAATCAGAATTCAACAAACATGTAAAATAAACAGATCTTTCAAGTGGTATCGGCACCTAACTAAAATGCAGTGAATTTAACGTATCATGCCTCTTCGCATGTGTTACAGTCGAAAAATTCACTTTATTGACTGTATCTAACTTTATGCTACTGCACACCGACTCGCGGTTAACGTCACAGCGTTTTAATTAAGTGTTGATACTTGTATTAACAAATATTCTAGCATGTCATCTGACAGCAACATCTGTATCATCGATCGATTCGTGTTGGCAATGTTCATTTTATCGCTGGGATGCTTGTATTCGAATGTGAGGAGACGGTTCCAGCTCACCGGTTTTTCCGGAGCGCCGGCGCTGGCGCAGGCGCAGAGCCAGTGGAAGGGGGCGCGGTGTGGGGCCCCGCGTGGGTCGTCAGGGGCCGCTTGAAGGGGCCCAGCCTCTTGATGGGGCGCGGCGACACCGCGTGCGCCTCGCCGCCGCTGCCGGCCCACGCGCTGGCTCCGTGGTCCAGTAGCGCCGCGGCGAGTCGCCCGCTGCCTTGCTCTATGCCCAAACAATTTGCACATTTCGGATATGTCCAAAACCACTTTTGTTTTGTCGGGTAATAAGTTAGTGTTTATTACCCGAAAAAGGGCGCTCATTGCTTGCACCGGTTATGGAACTGGCACTATTTCAACTGTCAATAATGAGTTTTATCTTACTAACCCTTTGTCGGTCATACCTTCCTTTATTACAAGCAGGTATTTCACATAGAAATCATATTTTGTGGCACGTGTTATCCAAAACAAAACACACCTTTTATATAAATTTTACTTACTTCATTTAATTTTACTGAACGGAACGGTTTCACAAGTCTTTGTCTACACAAATTAGAGCAATACAGCGAAAATTAACGTCAGAGCCAACAAACTTTCGAACGCTAGGTGGCGCTGAAGTCGTGCACCTAGCGAATAGTACCACGCATACCCGCTGGTTCATCGACGCCTGACTCCAGCCACAGCTCCATATTTATGCCACCTATAATATACACGACCTGATAAATTTTTGTAATTACACATCAATCGATATCGTTATTTACCGGTGTCGTGTCGGCTAATGTGAAACCGCTCATGAACCGCGCACGCGTTGCACCAAGTACTCGAGGGTGGCGGGCTGCGTGTGCGCGACGTCTTGACGACACGACATGAGCCTGTGTGAGTCAGTGGTCGGTCACCTGTGTTGGCGGTATGCGGCGGAGGCACGGGCTCGCGCACGCGCTGCACGAAGTGCTCGAAGGTCGCGGGCTGCGTGTGCGCGACGGCGAGTGCGTGCAGCGAGCGCGCGCGCTCCGAGTAGGCGTGCTGGTAGAGCGGCATGGTGGCGCGCACGGCGCGGCCGCCCGCAAACGCCGCACCGCGCGCCAGCGCCGCGCCGCACTCCGCGCGCACCGTGCACTCCTCCCACAGCGGACCGAACACGCCCACCTGACATGGGGAAGCGACCAGTACTGTAGAACCAAAGCTTTTTTGAGATTTTACTGTTAAAGAAAATTATAATTACTTTCAAATAAACAGCGGCGTTCGGTAAAAAAAAGACTTAGGAAGACAGAAAGAGTCAGCAATTAATAAATATAAAAAATTAATTGAAAATATCTTGTAACGGCAATTCCGTCATAAATTACTACAATACTCATTGGAAATACGAGTATGATGCTGATATGTTATATGTAGAATGAACACAAACGCAATAAAATCTATATATTGGCAATGAATCACAATCCGGGATCAGATTTGGTCTAAAGGGAGAAGCTTAATCTAACTGTGATATGGCCGAATGCTGCCTTGGGGACTCAACTCTCCCTTTCCATTATAACCCCAACATCGCTCCTCCCCTCCACGCCATGGAAACCAATTACTGGCTATGGCCCTGAGCTGTCCTCCCATTGCTTCCTCGTACGCTCACTGCCTAATGTTGCTCGTAAGTAAACATTACGCACCTCGTTCTGACCTCAACAGGTCACTATACTCACGTCAGGCTTCCTGGAGACGGAGCAGCGCAGCAGCCCGCCGGGCAGCGGGTACAGCACGATGAGCACGTCACAGAACTGCGTGGGCAGCGTATCGCGCTTGTACGGCCGCCAGTGCTCGCTCCACACCACGTGCACTTCGTCGTTGCCCAGGTGCCGCGTCTGACAGACAACCACATTAACATAAGCCTTTACGCCATTAGCATACCGCACCGATTTTGAACGGAATCGGAGCGATCCTATAGAAATCTATCTTTCGGTTTTCTATATAAAACATTTTCATTTTTATGAGAACGATCAGATTCCATTTCGAAATCTACAGAGATTTCAATTTATTTAAAGCTGTTAGCATACTCTGTAGTATGCTAATAATGGCTTAAATTAAATTGAAATTTCAATAATGGCATGTTAGTTACACTTAAATCCTTTAGAAAACGGTAATAAGTCAACGCTGACCCTGACGCGCGAACACTTCAGTAGCTGATTCCAAACCTTCATTATAAGCTTTGGATTTCCCAATTGGATGGCATGAGCCGTGCATGGTGGGTAATTTTTTAATCTTGCGTCATTCCAAAGGCAGTTATTTCGGGCCAAAACATTGTAAGCCTCCATGACTTTTGTGACGCATCAGTAAAAGGATACGCTGCTGTGGTGTTTTTACGCGTGGTAGGCATTTCCGGAAAGGTGAAACTACGCCGATATAAAAGGCAGATGCGGATGTCTCTTCAGCGTAAGATCAGAGCGAGCTTCAGTTGCAAGTTCGCTCCGGGCTGGGTTGACAATAACAAAGCTCTCGGGGTCCGTCCGCCTAGCTAGAATATCATCTAGGTGAGTACTTGTGACCGAAACTGATAGTGTTTTATTAAGTGGTACAAGATGATATGCGACGTATTTATTAATTAAAAACCAAATATTAGTTAGTTACTCCGGCTAGATCAGGTTGGCGTTTCAAAGGCTACCTTTAAGGTACAATCATTATCGAAGAAAAACTGTCAATATGCACGGAATGGTCCCAACGTGTTTTTCCGTGTATGGGACGAATTTAGAATATCCCTATCGACACTGGATAAGCGTGTCGTACGAATCGACTAATCTGAGTAACTTTAGGGTCCGCCTGGCTAGCAATCATTCTATGTAAAGTCTGTCGTCAAATATCTTCGATTCGGAGTTGATGTGTATCGGCAGTGTTTATAGAAGAGTCAGTACTAAGCCCGCGTGCTCCATCTTCGGGCTCATTGTCACTTACCACCAGATGAGATTGAGATCAAAGAGGGGGTTAGGTGTAAATAAGAACCTACCTTGTTCAAGATGGTGTCGGGCGTGTCTGCCGGCATCCTGGTGGCGACGTGGAACAGGGCCTCGAGTGTGAGTGTTGCGATGTAGGGCGCGCTCGTGCCGCCGCCGCCGCCCGACCGCAATCCGCCCGCGAAGCCCACGTGGCTCTCTAGCTCCACCTGGACAGAGATCATCACATTTAGGCCTAGGCCGTTTCGGTTCGCTCCAGCTAATCACAAGCTTTCCGCTCTCCCCCCACTTAAAGTCACTGCCTCGTGATTGACTGGATCGAACCAAACCGGCGCATGTAGTCCAGGTCTAATACCCTCTAGATACACCAATAATTTAGAGAATCTTTAAAAGTGATAGTCATTTATTCAGTATGCAGTCAAAATTGGTAAACTAAAATTTTTTTAGCTGTCCGTTTCGCGTGAAATGTCCCATTTATAACAAACACACAAAGAGCTCACCCTATACAGACAATAAGAAATTAGTGTCAGTGGACAAATTCTTAGGTAATTCTCTTTAGAAGTTTGTATAATTTAAATTACTTATTAGCCTTTACTGTAATATTTATTAAAAATACACCAATGCATTTTTTTAATAGTTTTCGTGAGAAACGCGCTCGCGGGCCGGTATTGTTAATCGGAAGTGGCGCCACGCGGCAGAGTACGGAACCAGTCGCGCGTCGTTTGGTTGCGAGCAATTTTTTAATGTGGTGGTGAAAAGATAGCGAAAAGAGAAATATTTGGCCGCAATACCCAACAGTGCTGTATAGTCTTCAATAACATTGATGGCATACCTCCCAAGCTAATGCAGCTAAGAATGCTTCGTAAGCAGGGCTACCGCAGCGATTGGACAGGATCTCATTGCGTGTCTCTTGCCCCTTGCCCACGTATATCACTGCCACTTTATGCGTCTCTCGACATCTGAAACATACCGTTTTAAAATGTTGTTTATTTTCTGTTCAAAGTTTAGGGATTCTACTGTGTGACGCGTGCGTCTTGTACTGTACTTACATTAATTAATTGCCATTATAACGGTCAACTTTTTTGTGATTGTGCGCCTAGAGAAAAATGAATGTGACAATGTGCCTGCTAGACTAACAATAAGTACAGAAGGCTACGGAAGAAGGTGGTTTGAACAGCATTAAACAGATTTGATGGGTTGGTTAAATCTGCCAAGAAAGTCGTTCTTTGTGGTTATTTCCATAGAATGGTCACGACCCTCAGCTATGAGGAATACGACTAAGGTTAGGTTGTGGGCCTCCTGTTTCTGCATTTAGACACCTAAGCGCTTCTTACGACTAAGAAGTCAATGTTGTACCTCTGCGCGTCGAGGTTGCGCAGCTCCCGCAGCAGGCGCTCTGACCGGCGCAGCAACTGTGCGTGCGCACGCCGCGCCGGCGCCAGCGTGCCCAGCTGCGCCAGCAGGCGCCGGCTCTGCTCGAACGGGCCCACCGCTCGCTCGCCGCACCATTCCTTCTGCTCCAACTCCTCGTCGCTGCACAGACATACATTCAATCGGTTTAATACACTTGACTGAATTCAGTCAACTAAATTTATCAATGGTTTAGTCGACTATTTAGATAGACTTCTGTTTAAAGTTAATCGTTCGTTATGTAAAGTCGAGCGGCTACAGAATGAGTTTTTACGCTTACACTGACTATGAGAATAAACGAGACGGATTATGTCGTATATATTTTTGCATGTCGATACGTGCCATAATCGCTGCCCTAAGTCCACAGATAATTCCGACGGGTTATACCTGTCTCTATTCGTCAGGTAGTGCCGCTCAGCGTTGCGGTGAGCCACCAGAGTGGCGACCAACTCGTCCTCTGCGCCCGGCGTCAGCGGCGACGACCCGGCCTCGTCCAGCCGTCGTCCGCACACCACCTCCGGCGAAGTGTGACCGATATACGCTAGCACCTGGATGGAGAAACAAAACGATTATTACTTTTTTCTTTCTCATCTGCCATGAACCAAGCAGCCTTACGTAGTAAATTATATATTCTTTGGTTGCATTAAGCTTCTAGAGTAGCTGCACTTCTACTATAGTTTATACTTTTGGAGCAGAGATGATTACTACCGAAAAGGATTTCAAGGTTTAAGGGATTTTCAAGTTTTCTCGACCAGTTATTACAAAAATTCCAAAAATTTGTCAGTGTTAACAACGAGCTGTGTGATTGCGAAGATATATGAAACAAGATAAGTAATATTTTAAATATAGGTAGTTTCATTCATTTTAATGTATGTATGTATTTTTAAGTTGATTGTGATGGCAATAAATTTATCTTTAAATTAGGTACTAAAAATATATGAAAATGGAACTACTAATTTTATTGACTTACATGGTCTAACTGATGTTTATCGGGCGGCGAATTTTTGTGATCAGGCAGAAGGTCGGGAGGCAACGGCGGCGGCAGGGAAGACAACGTGTTGTCCCTTGGGCTGTCGACACTGTGTGAAAAAGAGCAACTGCATGAAAATAAATGCTAAAGGAGTGAAGTGCTGTGTCCCTTAGTCGCCTCGTACGACACCCACGGGAAGAGTTGGGGTGGTGCTATTCTGGTGGGCACGACACGGCACTCAATGTTGTTTTGCTCAAAAAGGTTGATACAGCAAACAAAGGAAAGGCTTCAAATCATGACCGCGGAAAATGTTCTCAACCATAAAAACTTTATTACCGTCGTAGATTTAGCCATTATTTATGTTCGCGGATGGTGTCTTTTTATAGTATTTTTTCGTGATGTCTGTGTCAATGTTTGAAATACAGTAACAAAAACAATGAAAATTATAACGGACCCTGTAGCCAAGTAACGTTTGTGAAATAGAGCTCGACAAAGTTACGTTAATTTAAAACAAATTGTATGAAATGGATCGCAATTTTTTGTGTGATTTTTTTTTACTACGCCCATGGATGCTACTGTTATGTGTGTCTCAAACGCAGTAGTAGTAAGCAAAAATTGTGTTGATGATATATATTGTGTTAATGGTGTTTATTTTGTTGATGGTGTATATTGTGTTGATGGTGTATATTGTGTTTATGGTGTATATTGTGTATGTGGCGTGTTATATTAGTGACGTACCAGTCGGGTGCAGCTAGAGGCTCGAGCGCAACGGCGGCGGAGGCGGCGGGGTCGTAGTAGAGCGCGGACGCGTCCCAGCACGCCTTGCCCGCGATGTCGCGCAGAAGCACGCGAACCTGTCGCTCCGATGTCGCCAGCCCTGTTCGAGACACACATATTAATACTAATTCCTATATACATAATGTCAATGACTCCAAATACTCATGAACTTTAGAATATCCAGCGCGGGGCTGTCGTGCCGTGTGTTACCGGGCGTGGTGCCGCCCGCGCCGGCCATGGCGGGCTCGAGCGCGGGCAGCTCGACGAGCGAGGCGAGCGTGGCCTCGCTGAGCCGCATGAGCTGCACGTGCGGCGCGCCCAGCACGGCGGGGCCCAGCTCGCCGCCTAATGCCGGACTGTCGTGCTGCTCGCACACGCTCGACGACAGCTGGCAGCCGCTCCACAGCGGCCAGTGGCCCAGGAACAGTACCAGTTGCGTGCATACCTGCGCAGGTATACACACTTTTGTAGGATGTTGTATGCTTCAGTAAATACTTGGTCTACTCATAATTATGTGTGCGGTGAAACAATCTTAGTTGTCAAATGGTTAAAGAAAAGCAAATCAATCAAGCTTTGAATCGCGAAATAGTCCTATAAGTTTTTGCATCAGCTGCTTAATGATGACCTACTTACAAGCAAGTATTGATTTTTTTAAGTAAAGTGTTACCAAATGGTATATTTACCGTCTGAGCCCACAGTTTGACATCGATGGTGGAAGCGGGCGAGGTCTTGGGCCCAAGGTTGTCCAGCTGAATGTTCGGGTCGAAGTCCTCATCGACAGGCAGAGTGAGCCCCTCTATGTCCGACCCGTTCGTACCTCTCATCACCGCGTATAATACCTGAAATTACAATAGACTTAATATAGCTCCATAGTTTTAGCCACAAATCTAGGAAAATAATAATTAATGTCATGTTTTTATCGATGGTTCTTGTGTGTACAATACGAGGTTGAAATTGACACAGTGCAATATTATTTTAAATTATTTCTGGAATAGGTAAAGTAAGTAAAATACACTTTATTGCACAAATATAAAATAACAAACATGAGATAGAAAAGGAAATAGTGAAATACAATTGAAGGAGAAGGTGTAGAATGTATGTATAGTGCGCTAGGGTAAAAAAGGACAACTGTCTACAGCATCGTCAAATCGCTTAATTAAAAAAAATTATTAAACGACATTAATTTTTTTTATTAATATGTAGACCTAGGCATGCTCACAAGAATTATATTTAAAGTAAGTAAAACTAGAGTTAGAAATGACATAAAATATGAACTGAATAAAAACTACAAATCCATGTTAACTTTTTAGCACCTGGATGGTAGTATTCCAAGGTTATTCTTGTTACAAGAAGCGGTAGGTTAGGTACAGGATTACGCAATAACATTTGCACTAGACAGTTTTGTGGGACATGTCTCTCTCTTCATTAGCACTCGTATTACATGCTCAGGGGCGCGACACTGACGATTTGGAGATAAAGATTTTGTCATCAATTAAGTGTTTGCATTTAAAAACTGCGCCGGCAGATAGATTCTGCACAGTACTTCGCCGACTCCAGCAGCAGTTGTTCGTTGAGTTAACATACAAAACATATATCCTCAAAATGCAAAAAATTGTGAGTAAAATCGTAGTTCGATAGCTTGAAAAAAAAAGAATAATCGGTAAAAAAGTAATAATTTTATATATCAATGTAAGAACTTTTATTTTCTCATGGTTACCTAATACCTACTGGATCTTTGGTAAAATAGCATTGATTTTAGAAATCTCAAACACAACCCTAAACCCAACCGCACCAAATTGTGTGTTTTTAAATTTAAAGTTGCAATCGTATTGCCGCATCGGATCATTCCTATTTGCACAAACTCTAAAACAAACCCATCTTTTATCTTTCTTCTTAATTATTTAATCTTTTAGTAAAAGACACATCATACAAAATGTCAAAATTGTAATAAATGTGAAATTATACGAATGTCATTTTAATATTGCACCTGAATCGCCCCCCGTCCAAAGGTACCCATTAGGCAGACAGCGTTGCCGCGTTGGATAGCCCGTGAGATCCTTTAGATGAGAAACGATCCAGAGATGAGAGAGATCCAGAGGCCTTTCTTCGTCAATATCTCTCTTCTTCCCGTTACTCCGCGAAGGAATTTGGGGCTAGTAGAAGATGTGTCTATGATTCTGTCTTGCGCCAGGTCGCAAAGTTTGTCCCAGGTCTTTGCTAACATTCGGGCCACCAACAACAATACAAATCAAATCAAAATCAAAACGTTTATTTGCTGAACGTAGGTAGGTTACAGAGATCTTAAATTATAATATAGGATCGCTACTTTCTGCCATATACTGAACGCTTCCAGTTATGTCTTGAGCGGCCTGCCCTTCTCGATCCATTCTCTGACTTCCATTCCAGTGCCACCTTAGGGACTAATTAGTCCCTGTGAAGTAATTACTTTACATATAAAAAACGTATTAATTTTATTCGCAGGTGTTGTGCGCATTTGCCCTAGTCGTCGTGGCACTGGCTGCACCCCAACAACAAGACCAGAGCCAGGTCTACATCCTGAAGCATGAAGCCGACGTCAATCCCGAAGGATACCACTTCGAGTAAGTTATTTTATCTCTATACAGTAGTAGACAAATATATGTAGCACCTTTTTAGGAGGACACGATAATCTGGTGTAGTCGTTAGTTAACCGGCCTAATGTGAAGTTTGTGTAAGGACTTACGCATTTCGTTCCTGGCCGGTTAGGTACTTGAACCCAAATTGAAAGTACTTTTTCCGAATTAAGAGATTTGGAACTGGATTTGGCAGTATCTTAGTATCTAGGTCATTGAGAACCTGAGGTCTTTCTGTGGAATTCTAGCAAACATAAAAGTGAAATTGCATACGATAGGTATGACACATCGTCTCATTCAATAATTGTTGACATAACATACCTATTCGATAATTGTTGATATAACCTAGAAACATTGTGTATACCTGTCTTTCATCGAACCACAGATCAAACTATGTTTCAGAATCAGTATACAAACGAGTACAGTTATATAGGCTGTTCCAGTTAGTGACGTCCAAACTGTTCACCTGTATGTGTGGGAAGACCAGTTTGTTGTTAGAGATCGCGGCGTTTGAATAAGGATTCGATGATGTTTAAAGTGACATTCAAATTGTAGTCACTACTGATCAGGATCTACAAATCCAATAGACAACTTCACAACCCAAAAGCGGTAACTCAAAACTATTTCCCAACAGATTCGAGACAAGCGACGGCACTTCGCGCCAAGAGCAAGGCACGCTGAAGCAGATCAGCGAGGACCACAGAGCCATTGAAGTGCAAGGCAGCTACAAATACACCGCCCCCGATGGCCTCGTCTACGTCGTCACCTATACCGCTGACGAGAACGGGTTCAAACCCCAGGAGCACGTCGAACATCCCGGCCAACAACAACAACAACAATACCAGCAATAAGTAACTAGATAGTGGTATCGACTCACGAGACCCAGTCATTAGAAGAGTGGAGGTCCAGTGACTTTCTTCGACAACAATTTAAACTAAACCTTAAAGTTACAAAAATACGGCATGTCTGGGATACCGCGCTTCGCGCCGCTTGCCGCGCCGGAGTCGCTTGATATTGGCATGTCATTTGAACCGTATTTCAAAGACATCAATGATTAGTTTACATTGTTATCGAAGTAAGTCGCTTCACCTCCACTCCGATAGTGTGCGCTGGGCCAAACTCTACACAACCTTCTGGTGTTCGATTCCATGCATTTGCTTGCTCCATCAGTAACCGCATCGTTGCTTTCTATCAGATATGCCATATGTCATGCAGACTTTTGATTTAGATCTTAAATGCCCTTGATTGCTCTTAAATGCACATGCTATCGATGTGGCTGCCTTCTGGTCGGGAAAATTTTAATTCGGATCATCAACACGAAAGAAGAAGAATGCCCTTGATGGTAAGTGACGATGAGATTAAACTCAGTAAAGGCGACTAAAATATTTGAAGATTTAAGATTATGGGCGTGAGTTTGTATGTATGTGATAGCGAATGCGGATTAAGGTTTAGAGACGAAATCAGAATCGAATCCAATGTAGGTAGAAAAATCTTATAAAATTGTATGTGCTCGTCAAAAGTCAAATGCCTGTATTGTGCCTACAACTAATATTATTCAGGCAGAGCCAACAATTGACAGAATACTTATGAGATGACACAAACGTTAGTTCAATTGGCAGTAAGAACTGCAGATGTAGAATTTAATACTCAACAAAACTGTTCAAATTGGTGGTCGTTTTGCTAAACACTACATCATTTTATTCTAATTTGAATAGCATTCTGTAATTTGTGTAGGTTTTACTACACTTTGAATATTCACTATACATGTAAATCGTATTCATGCCATAATGTTCAATTCATATTTCATATTTTTGTGTAATTTTTATACTTGTTTTCTATCTTTTTTAAATGTTTTGTAAAATAAATACTTGTTTTTAAAACTATATATTTAATTAGTACCCTACCCCTATCCAAATCACACTGTCGACTAGATTATTTATTACTATAATTTATAAATAACATGGTGCGATGGTTTATCCCAGTTTTTTAAGACACAAGCATGCGTTAGGAAGTTCTAATCCTTTAAAAAAAATTCATTACAATACAGTAGTAAAAAGTGATTGCATATAAAATAATTTATATCCTATGGCATAAAGCACAATGTATTTTTTTAAACTCGTTCAAGTATAAGCTATAAGAAATATGTTAAAAATCATTCCAACACGTGAATTTGCTATTCCGTGGCATTCTCAACTGAGCTATCGTGTCCAACACTCTCTATCACTGCCTATCAAGCAAACCATAGTTAATTAAACCCAATTTAGTTTTTAATTCACTTAGGACCAGAAAATAATATGTGGGTTGTGTAGTGCTAAAATATTCGAATAATGAAGCTGTTAGAATCTCCAATGCTATAGGATGCGAATGGATTAAAATCCATCGAGTCTACAGATATTAAAAATTGAAATTAAAATATCAAAATTGCAAGACTCGAATTATAATGGTACTACGGATTCATATTTATTCCCTAGTGATGATAAATAGTCAATCACATTGAATATCTACTAATATACACCCTTTTGCGGGCCTGATCAATAAAATAAAAATAATTATCATGAGCAACAACTGGTCGCCATCTTCCTCGCGCATGAGATAGTCGACTTGCGATGCATCACAAACTTTGCCAGACAGAGCAGTAGCGATCCCGCCAGAAGTTTCACCGAGTAGCGCCCGCTGCTACTCGATATTTGAGCCCTAGGTATCATAAACTTACCTTGAATATCATGAGCAACAGCGTCTGGTCGCCATCTTTCTCCTGCATGAGGTATGCGGGCCCACAGCGCACCGCGAACTCTGCCAGGCACAGCAGTAGCGAACCCGCCAGGGGCTTCACCGAGTCGCGCCCGCTGCTACTCGATATTTGGGCCAGGCAAGCGCAGATCCACCTGATTATTTTTGCTGTAAAGAAATTAAACATTAGGTACAAGGTGCTAACAAAATCATTAGCCATTTCAGTATCATTTTACGTCTCCCATTGTGTCGCACAATGGATTTAAAATTGATCTAATTTGCAATGCAACCTTCACAAAAGTTTTTCATAATCATCATCATGATTACCTAATCGATTGAATTTTGGACCACATTTAACAATCAATGGGACATAAAATGCAAAGCATTGCGTAGATGATGCTATTCCTAAACGTGTTCTTGCCCAATGAGTGATTCTGCGATCTATACTATTCATTACGTATTATTACCTGCTAATCCAGGATACATCTCCACGATGCGGTCGGTGTAGTCTGCGAGCACTAGAATGGAGTCGCTCACCACTTTCGCGATGTTTTTGTTTTTCATCTAAAACAAATATTTTCACTATATCAAATGTTTTCGATGAATACATTAGGCTCGGCAGAAATTGGTGGTGTAATAGTCCATAGCGCATCAGTACTGCAACTATTAGGAAACTAAAATGTATTCCAATAGTACTTGTGGACTGTGAAAACAATCCGCCATATTGGCGTTGTCGATGGTTTGATGGGATAGATAGATTAAGAAAATAATTATTAAACTAATTTTCTTTATTCCAATCATCAGAATCTGACGTGTCGCCAATATTTATTATAGTACGCGTACATGTCACGAAAGACAGTGAACGAGTGGCTAAATTGGCACTCACCGTTTTGTCAAAAAAAATTATCAAATTTCTGCAATGCATTATGAGACTTTTATAAAACCTTGAATAAAACCTTATTAATTTAATTACTTATTTTATTAACATCACTAACTTTCAAAGACATTGTAGAGATTCTATGAGTCTAAATTTTATATCAAACATAACACAATTTTATTTTATATTATTTATTTACACAATACAATAATCTAAATTGCAAAGTTAATTTGAAATTTTAATGAAATATCTAGATTTTATCAATATTAACATCGTTAAATGCAGTTAGGACACCGAAGAGTTAATATCGCGTTATTTAAACCGTGTTTGATCGTCTATTGTGATAAGTTCGTGGAGAAATATGGACTGATAGGTAAAGGTACATTTCCCACATTATTCTATTGGAAAACATTATAGAGCTCACCATGAGCATCTGCAGCAGGCAGGTGACGTAGGCGGGCAGGCGCGGGCAGGGCGTACGCGCAGCCAGTAAGTGCGCCACGTGAGCCACCAGCGCGCACGCGCCCGCGCAGCGCGCCGCGGCCGCACCCTCGCGCCGGCACACGCGCACCACGATGTTCAACACGTGCTCCTGTAGACAGGGCTTGCTTTAACCCTTCCCCCGATAGGAATCCTAGACTTCTAAGGGCCTGAAGTGTTCTGGTAGACTAGAACTTCGAGATTAGATTAGAGAGTTTGATAGGTCAATTAATTTAATTAAGGTTAATTAATTTCCATTACGGTATCAATCAATTTTTTTAATTGTATCTGGAGAGCAGTCAAGCAAACAGCCCATCTACCTATCTCTTACCCTTCAAACAGAAACACAGCAATGCAAACATTGCTGTTTTGCGGCAAGAAATAGGTAAGTGCGTGGACCCACCCAGGCATTACACATTAGGATCTGCCACCTGTAAACACTGCTTGTACCCCGCAAGTGGGAATCTTTAAAAATAGATTATCTTCGCGCAGTCTACGATAACTGCAACGCCACGAATCTCGTCCTGGAATGCCTTTGGAATTGTCAAATGTTGAGTAGGAAGCAGAAGTGTAGAGAGGCAGCCCGCAAGGTGGATCAACGATATTGTAACGACGGCGGAGGGGTGAGATCGAGAAAAATTGCGTGTAAATGAAGAGGCCTATATTCAAAAAGGGTTCCAACAGGCTGAAAAGAACGAAGAAGCAAGAAAGAGATGAGGTAATGTTAGCGACGTTACCTTGAGGTCGGGACAGGAGACGGTGTTGTACTGATGCGGATAGGGCTGTAGCATGGGCGCGCACATGAGTCCGTCCGGTAGCGAGAGCAGTGAGCCGAGGAATGTTACGGCGGCCGTACGCGGGCACTGGAACAATATTACATGGAAAATAATGATAAGACACAAGTTAGCTGAATACCACTTTCAAGGCCCCAGTAAACAATGGATAGCCCGCTACAATAGGGGATGTGCCGCTTGATGGCGATATATTGCGACAGGAAGCGCGGCGCCGCGTGCTTCACCAGCACGTCTACAACCGACCGGTCCTCGTCAGATCTGAGGACACTCACCGAGGGGCCCATGTCCGAGGAGTTGAGCACGACGGTGGAGGCGTGCACGAAGTCGAGCAGCAACAGAGAGTAGCCGTCGAGGGCCAGCGACAGGTAGCGCGGCGCAGCGTGTTCCACCAGCACGTCCACCACCGATCGGTCCTCGCCCGTCAGACCTGCACAAAACCTAGTTTTAAAGTCATATTTAAACCCACCGAAATACTACGTGTAAACGATTTTTTACGCGTGAATATACATAATATTGTCAAAACCGTACTTACTAAACCCGTATTGCTCCATGTTCGGCCATCGCCACTCACCACCATGTGAGATTGAGGTCAAACGCGGGTTTAGTCGTAAATAAAAATAAACGAGTGGGTTAGTTCGCGCAGGCTTGGATAACCGTAGTGTAATAGATGCTCCGTAAAGTAGTTGCATTGAATTGAAACGCACGCCATTTGATAGAGTGTCGTATATCGACTCGCAAAGCAGCTTGTTGCCGTCAATGTGTGTAGCAGTATGTATGGTGGTCTCACCGTGATGCAAGGCGCGCTGGTAGAGGTGCAAGTGCGCCAAGTGCAGTCGGTTGTTGCACGAGGAGGGCGCGCCCGGGCCCTGCGCCTGCGTCGACTCGCATAGCAGCCGCAATGCCAGCAGCTTGCCCGCTCTGCGACATCCAGGAGAAAACATATCAAAATAATTATCACACGCAAAATTTCAGGTACTGGAAACGAATCATGGAGTTTACTCTTATTATTATTTGCAGCAGTTTTAATAACTCTCAGATCTTTGCAAACGACTTCCGAAAGTCAGAAAAGTGTATGCATACGACGACAAATATAGGCAGATTAAACGAAAGATTCAATGTCTATCCGTAGCGTAACGTAGAGGCTCCTGTTCACGAACGGACATGGTGGGCGATAACGATGAGCCATGATGTGTACGAAAAACCGATGCGATTGTCGCCGATTTAAGGCCAACATGGCCGATTACACAAGATCATGCCCTCTATATGATCATGCGTGCCTGTAATCGCCAATCATGGCCGATCGTGAATAGGAGTCCTAACATACGGCGGGAAAAAATGTGTTTACCTGTGCGAAGGTGGCAGGGCCTCGGCCTCGAGACACCAGCCGGCCACCAGGTTGAACGGCACGTGGATCTCCGTGTTGCCATTTAGCGTCTGGTTCGCGCTTATCTGAGAAATGGCGATTTTTATTATTTATTTATTCATGGTTTAATAACCGTGAAACATTTTATCGGAAAATATCGCGACCTTGCACGACGCGACATGGTATAAAAATGAAAGAAAATTTATTTTTCAATTTTTATAATAAAACTACGAATCTTAGTGTTAGTTAAACTAACCATATTTTTCTGCATATGTTGTTATCTGACATCGTAAACATCGTGATGTTTAGTTATCGTGACTTTACTCATTACCAATACGGCGCTCAGTCGCTTGTATTTATAAATTATAATTATTGATCCCTTCGGCAAAATTCCATGAATATTCAATATTAACCTATTCTAACATCGAATATAAAAGGTAATACAACAATCACCTGTTCACTTAAAAAATCCTCGATATCTTCAACACTTGACAACGACTTGAGATGAGCGTTAAATAGAAAATCCAACATTTTGATCACCACCAAGATTACAACTAACTAGATTATACAAAAATACTGATAAAACCTTCAATTGAAGCAGACAACGCTTTCTAATCGTTGCAGACTTTGCGTAATTATTGCAAAAACTTATCGATTCTTTACGCTTCATTACAAAATAAACTATATTTTACGTACCCGCAGCTTTTATTAAGTGAACATATTGTAAACAACAACGATTATCCATAATGATCGTGTTTTTACTCGCGTGCCTACACTCGGCATGTACGCCGATATTTGTACAGAATAATATAGTTTTTTCCCGTTACGTTTAGCGTATATTTTGTTGTTACCCGTGTACCGTATCCGTGTCCGCCTCATTGTGCATTGCGTCCATAAGGCGGAGGGATAGTCATCAGAACGTTTTTGTAAGCTCGTTATTTTAGTCCACACCGTCACGTCATACCATTACATCAGTATTATAGTACTATGTGTCCATACTGAATGAGTGTAGTGGCTAGAAGGTTGGACTCCCATGCGGAAGGTCCGGGTTCGAACCCATGCAATGCCATGTATACCAATGAGATTTTCGGATTTTTAGATGATTTACGCAGGTCATTTACCGAGTGTCTAAAGGTGTAAGAAAACATCATGAGGAAACATGCATGTCAGAGAAAAAAACTTCCGAAGGCGTGTGAAATCTACTAATCAGCACTGTGCCGCACGGTGGATTATGGCCCTCACTCCATGTGCCCCAATAGTGGGGACGTCAATTGACTGATGAGATACTGAATGGCGAAGATTCAACGTATAACAACTATACCACAGAACAAGTAATATTACACTAGTATAGCGCAGGTTTTTATAGAATAGAAACGCCCCCTCAGACCCAATTGAAAAACTGTCGCTTATCTATTTGTTAGAGAAAATTACTACATACCAATTTTTATATATCTAATAAATCTATCTATATATAATATAGAAAATAAATAATGTATCTATGTCGTGTTTAAAGTGCTATTTGCTTAATTTTTTAATCAAGTTATTTCTATTAGTGAAGGACCTGTAATTGGCCTTTTATTGTTAGTTTGGTTTATGTATTGTCTTGAGTGCTTTTGGTTTTCCAATAAAATTAAAATTAATTTATCGTAAGTATAAAATGTACAATTTCTGAAAATGAAGATTTTTTCATATTAGAATCACGTGGAAGTCGCGCTGAACTCACTATAAGCCACGGCAAAAACTGTAAACGTTTATCAGAGTCCGATTTCTGTAGGTTTACCTCAGCAATCAAAACATATTACAAAAAAAAACTTGTACGAAAAACCTCTTTCTTCCTCAGCCTCCTTAGAAGCCTCCTTTTTCCTGCTCTTCTTTCGCATTGGCAGTCCTTAAACACTTTACAATTTTTGGACAACAGCTCGCAAAACCTCAACAACACCATACACCGAGACCGTGCTATCGACCACTACTAGATCCTTTATGAATAAAAATATTTAACCGAACAAAGCGATAATGCCCTTTTACTAAAACAATAACAAATGATCGAATGCGAGATGAATGTGAATGTCTGCTTCACCATGCGAAATCAGATATACGCGATAAGTCGCCGCGAATGGCGTGTGCGATAAAAATTAACAGATGTCGGAGTGACACGGTTATTATTACGTCGGTGCCGATTGAATTCGATGGTTTAGTAAATGTGTAGGTATATACTGCTCTAGGTAAACAAACTCTTACACACTTGTAGGTAAATGAACTTGAGTTTAGGATACTCGTTATTTTTGAGAGAGTATTCTCTAGAAAATTTGGTTGTCCTAAATATGTTTGCAAACTTTGCTCGAAATGCATGGTTCATTATGAAGCTGTGTAATATCCGATTGAACTATATAATACTAATAATGTAATGTTATCTATGTTTCATAATGAACCATGCATTTCGAGCAAAGAATGTAAAAATATGCATACATATTTAGGACGCCCAAAGGATCGTTTTGAAGATTAGAGCCCACACAGATCACCGCTCTTCTACGAGGGGGAGGGGGTCAAAGTGTCCCCCCTCCGCGCTCTAGTAAAAAAAATATAAAGTCACGTTACACCTACCAGGGCATTTTTGGTGTCGATTTCGTATAAATAAAGAATGACTAACTCAATTTTGAAACAATATTTGAAACACTATTCCATTGAAGAAATTCGAGAAAATTAAAAAAGTTTCAAATTGACACCAAAACTGTCGATCTGTTATCGTCGATAACGTTAAAAGAAATGCAAATTTAGTTACATAAAAATACTCTGAAAAAGATAAACTTTTAATACCATTATCTCACAATAAGTACGTTAAAAAAATATTAAGTGTTGCGCGGAAGAGCTTTTTCATAGTAAGAACAGTGTTGAACGCTACATAAAAAACCAACAAAATAAGCCGAAGCCTTCGTAGTTATTCTTGGGGTCAATCTAAGCTGATTTAGTGCAGTCGCCGTGATCGCAGATCGTGCAGGAGCACGCAGGAGGAGGATGCCCAGGAGGGCATCAGGAGGGTTCAAAGCAAATTTTCGTTGCGCTCCAGTCTAAACTTATAACGTTATCGTTGTACCTACTACGATGATTTTAGTATTGTTTTCGTACAAATTAAGAATACTGATTTTATTTTTTGATTCGTCATTTCATTGAAAAAAATTGAAAACGATTTTTTTTTCTATATACACGTTGTTTGTGATTCGTTAAGGCAAAAGTATAAGGTAGAGAAGAGAAATGTTAAATCACCGGGTTGGTCTCCACTGAGATGATCTGGTAGATTTGTGACCATGGCCCGTAGACCCCCGTGTAAGCGGAGGCTTGTGTTCGACAGCTGGGAAGTCAAAATACTGACGATGAAGGGCACATTCGGCCACAGTTCAACATACTCAATAACCGGACATAAAGTTCAGATTCGATGAACGGAATTTGCCAGATGACAGACTTTATTAAATGGTCAACTGTTGTACTTTGAGCATACTAATTATGTTTTCGGTTTGGTTTCGAATACTTGCGTATAAACAGAATGTTAGTGTACTGACCTTGAGCAGCGTGGCGTTGAGGTGTATGAGGTAGGTGTAGAGGTGCGCGTGCGCGTGCGGCTCGCGCAGCAGGTTGGGGTCGCCGAGCGCGCACAGCATGCGGCGCCACATGACGGCCGCCACGTCGGGCAGCCAGCCGCGCGCCGCGCCGCCTAGTGCTACGCCCACTCCCGCCGCCTCGAGTCGTGCCTCGCCGCCGCCTTCGTGCTCCGACCATTCTGTTGCATTGTACAAATAGGATTGGACTACACGATGCCGGTTCCATTCCGGTTCAGTTCGCTGCATTCATACACAGAGCGCTGATTTCAAGTGGGGGGATGGAGACGTGTATGATGTTGGTTGCAGCGAACCGCCATGGTTTCAATTTGTTTTTAAGGCGTTGGTGGACAAATTAGGCAATCGAGATACTTACCGACATTCCCACCATCTGAGGCCAAATCTATCTGCAAAGGGGAGTCCTTTATGGAGCTGCTCTCGACTCCGCTCGACGGAGCCGGCGACGGCGATCGAGACCCTAAACATGACAAGATTTCTCAACATTTGTCGATAAGCTAAACTTATACCGGATGACACAAAATATCAGTAATTATTTATTTGCAAGTTAACACACGTTGACTGTAACTGGTTTTTTTTTAATTTTATTTAAAAAGATAGCAGCAGAAGACTTGACCTTGTTCGGATTGTGATTTTTTGTAATCCAACAAATCTTGGTGAGATAACGATGTTAGTTTTAAAACTTTCGTAGGTACAAGTTAACATTAGATTTCAGACTTCGGGTCTAGAGACTTCGGTTATTATATATATTAAGTTAAGACAGAGACGGAGATCGATTTTACCCTATACCCGAATCCTTTCAAGAACTCACGGACTGTACAAACTCTTGAAATAATATAATGGTGGATATAATATTAATACAACTAATATATTGTGGTCGTCACTCACCACTGGCAGAGTCGCGTTCCTCGTGTTGCGACGAGTTTCTCAAGGAGTCCAGAGAGTACCACCTCCTTGTTTTGTTGCTGAGTAGTTCCTTTGTTACCTCTGCGCAAGCACATTATTCTTCATTAGTAAACCGCAATTTCTATTTATTAAGCATTTAGTCATGCTACCTGCACTTTAATTATCTTTATAGGTCACAGGTTCAAATCCCGCTCGCGGAAAATTTTCCAATCATTTATTCCAATTTATTTATTAGTGAATAAATGTTGTTTCAATAGGGTTTTAGTTGAATAAATAAAAATGACTTTTGAATATTTTCATAAGTAGAAAACTCTAGATTTATTTAGTTGTGAACATCAAAAATGACGGTTATAATAACGATGGCGACGGTTTGTTACTCAAAATTTAATTCAACACTTGTCGCTCGAAACCGTTGCCCGATGACGTATTTGCGATTGTTACAAGGTGTAAAACCCAGTGGTAAAATGTCTACGAGCTTAGCGTAAAACGGGATACAAAAGCGTCGATTATATGTCACCTGTATGCGCTTGCGGCTGTTTCGCGAGATGCGGGTCGCTGCGACATCGCTGCAGCTGCCGCCTCGAGCCGATCGTCTCTTTGCGCGGGTGCGGCTCGCTGCCGGACTTCGGTGACTTGCCTACGAGATGAAGAGGAATTCTTTTACAATATGAAACATCATTTGCCACTTCGCTTCTTCCACAAATGAATGAATATTGTATTTTATTTATTTTTAAGTAAACAAAACAGATTATAACTAGAAAAATTACAGAAAATAATCAGTATAAAGTTATGAGCTAAGCCGTAACCTTTAACGTATAAAACATTATTTATTTATTCATGCATAATCATGAGTTATTGTCTCAGCCCTATGCACCACTAGGTGTTCTAGGACCTGAAGAAGAAGAAGAATCATGAGTTACATACAGATGTTATTATGTACAATTATTTAGTCCTAACATGATTAACCTCGTCGGTATGGCAAGTTTGTAACTGAGTTCGTTTCGGATAATTTCTAAATTTTTGTCTTCAAAATATTGCTAAACTGAATACACAACATGGTTTGAAAATGGAAAATTGGTTGTAATACAAAGTCCAAAGAGCAAGTACGCGGGTCAGTCTCCATCGTTTCCTGTCACACTACTGTATGTAACTCACCAGGCGTCCTAGAGTCAGTGTTGACAGAGGGTTGGTGCAACGGGACGGGGCGCGGTAGAGGTGCGGGCGCGGGTGTGGGGCGCCGCCCGCCGCGGCCGCCCCCGATGCGGGCGTCACCCGCACCACTCTCCGATAGGTCCAAGGAGTACACATGCCGAGCGAGCACCCGGGTCAAAGTCTCCATCGTTTTCTAGGAACGTATAAGTATTGTTATTAGAATCGACATCAAACACTGTTAACAATAATGAACTTCATTATAAATCCAGGTCCGGATCGTGAACGGTCCTGGATCGATCATTTACACGATGGATACGGATCCGCGAACCCGTATCCACCCGGAGTTACCTATCTTTATTGCCAGAGGGCCTATCACGGTTCTTTATGATCATAAAGGTCATCGATCGACGGCATGATATAATAGTACACGAGGAAAGGCATATCGAGAATGCAAATTGCACGATGTTCACGTAAGTACAAGGTATCGGGGTTAGCACAAGGGTACGTCATCAAACCATATGATGACGAACCCCTGTGATGACGTGAACATCGTGCAATTTGCTTACTTTTCTTGTGCTATGTTTTATGCAATCGGCATTTGGCATCAAATGAAACGGATGAATGACAGTTTTACATACTTACAAATTGTCATCGATGACATCCTTATGTCAAAATATCATATGTATGACATAACCAAATTGCCGGGACGGTAGAAATACAAATACATATATTAGAGTATCAAAACCAACTCTCATAAAAATTCAATAAGTAAGTAATTAAGAATTAGCGATTATATGAATTATCGGGTTTTTCCTAAGTAGATCCCGCTACCTACTTATATGTATATCACTGACATTTTTGACGTGTTTTACTAAAAGATTAAATTCTAAGATACATCTTTGAATAAAATAATAAAACAGCTAACCTTGTGTGATTTTCCATGGAGTTTCCATTTCTTAGGAATGTCCATTGGCAATATTTACGTGTACGCGCACTTTGACTACTGGACAACCAAAGATGTTTATTTTCAAGCTTCATTCTAAAAACTGGCTACTCTCCAACCAGTCATTAGCGGTAATAAAAAATACGACCAAAATGTTAGACCAATTACATTAGCGTTCTCTCTCTGTACAAGAGTAGTAATGTCTGGTAGAGTAAGAAAGTTAATAAACAATGATACTGACTGGTGTTGGCGCTGATAATGATGTGCTAATGTAGTTAAATTAAAACTAATATAATTACAATCGAAATAGTATAAACAGGGCAGGCAGTTTCCTTCAGAAATCTTTCGCACGCCGTGATTGACTACTTCTCTATATCAATACTCAAACATTCTACGAAACTTTCATTATCTTGATGTAAGTTTCAAGATGTGAGTTTTTTAGCATTAGACAGAAGCAAGTTTTAGTTATTTTATCGAGTACATTATAAATATGATGGGCAAAAATTTCAATGAAGGTCGCTTAAATGACATATTTTTTCGTAAACACCTCATCGTTAATGTCTGACTATTTAAGTAATAAATACGTTACTTTTATACGTATTTCTCAATATTGAAACGTTATGGGTCTAATGATAATATAATCAACAACCGTCTTCAAAAACTTACATTATAAAAGACCTAGTAGCAGGGGTCTTAAACGTAAGACGAAACGTTTAGTAGTTTAATACGGCTAAATTAAGAATGTCGTGTCACCTGTCAAATATTAAGCACGATGAATGATTTTAAAATTTGTCAATAATCCTTGACCGCCATTTTACTTTACATAAACGTCACCTTAGGGTTGCTAATACTGCTTCTTTGTTAAGGTTTTTTCTAATGCTAAAAAAAACGAAGTGTTGTTAATCAGGAGAATGGGTGGAATTATTCTTATGAATAGGGTCGTCGGAGATCCAAGCTGGAATTGGAGCAGTGTATTGGTTGCAGTATGAATTTGGTAAACGAGAAAGTCTCTCAAATCGTCTCTCAATTATATAAACTTATACAAGACAGCTTTCAGAGTCAAATGATTATTTTTTGGAGTTTTCGATCACGCAGAGTACTACAGTTGTTCTACATAGTTCCAATCAAGTACTGATGATGGCAGTATAGTACGGTAGAAAGAGTCTAAAGGGTCTATTTTGAAATATTATACCCTAGAAATGTAATAGACGCACGCGAATGGCACCACAAAATATGTACTCAGGTGGGCGGGGCTTAACACTGTGTGCAAGAGGCGAGTCAATCGCGCACTGCGTTTGACTTCGAATTTTGAAATCGATCTGTGCATCATACGATCCTATGTAAGAGTTACGTAGACGGATATTCGCCTTTGTGACAGCACCGTAAAATCTATTTTTATTTAAATATTATTTTGAGTTTCATTGTGTGAGAAATGTGTTGCATTATTTTCAATTCGCACACAGTGGCGTGAGGTTTGGTGCCGGCTTTTACGGGAATTTTGTTGGAAGTTACTCGTCTAGGGTATAATATGTCGCTGTGTTGCTCGCTGAAATCAATTAGCTACAGCTGAATCTGAATGAAACGGTCTCACTCAATCATATGCTAGATTACGTAAGAGTGAGGGTGACGTAACCGTTCGCAATGTTTAAATTTAGCGAGTGACAACCCAGAATTGATGCCAATATGTGTGTACTCACAGCCCACTCCTTGATAAGATCTTCCCAGTGCGTGAGACGCGTCAATAACTCCATGAAGTTCTGCCAGAGCTCCGGCTTCACGGCCACGTTCAGGTTGGCCTTGATCCACGTCACGATCAGCGTTTGGAACAACGCCGGCGCTAGAAAACCACCTAAAAAGTGTCATATCCAGTGTCAAGAAACCACGTCTCTTCACTTGTAGGGCAGTTTCGACACAAAAATGGAGTGCGTCGAAAACTAGGATAACCGATTTTCACGGGCTTACAGATTTCCGTATAGTAAGTACGCGCCAAAATTTTAGATAGTTCTGAACACGAGGCGAGTGGTGTCGCAGTAGTATGGATATTAGTATAGGAGTCGCGGTGTGAAAACAGATGGCGGCGGGGCAAGCGCTAACTTAGAGCATAGGCTCTAAGTTAGCGCTTGCCCCGCCGTGTGTGCATAGGCACACCGCGTTTTATATACGCGCTTCAAAAACGAGTTTCAGACGCAGCAAAGAAAACCTTTGCACACGTAGATCCGCGTTTGTATCGATACAAACGCGCAGGTAACGCGCGTCTGTATCGCGTCTGCGTGTTTCCATCGAAATAAACGCACCTTAAACGCAATACAAACGCGCGCAGCGTTTTTATTGCGTTTTCATCGATACATCGCAAACTTTATTGAGTTCTACGGTGCCGTAAACGCGCCGTTTCGAGAATGAGCGTCGTCTGCGCGTATATAATACGCGGCGTGCCTGTTGGGCCCTTAGAGCGACCTAGAGGTTTGACGCGTACGTTATATTTTTCTTTATATTTAAACGAATGGTAATATTCGTACTGTACTCAATTATTTAGGAAGTAGATATCTTAATTTGGCTAATAAGAGATCTAAATTATTTAGACAATAGGTAAAATATTCAATTATATTAGAAGATCGACTCACCTAATGATTCTTGTTTCCTCTTTGGGGGTACTTTGGTCAGTACCAATGACGTTATTTGCAGTAAAACCAGCAACAGTTGTTCCCTGACAAATAACATATAAACTGTGACTGTATCTTTATTTCGCATTTATTCTTTATAAGCACTGGGGTCTTTATTAACGTAATCTCCCTACTACCGCTTATCTTATCTTATGATAGGGGGCCGGGAATAAACCCAGCGGCACTTCGACCCTTGAGGACGTTTTGTGCCAACCCCTATTTTACACACTGGTCATCTCAGTGTGCAGGTTTCCTCACGATGTTTTCCTTCACCGTTAGAGCAGTCGGTAAATGTCCGTTTAGTCTTCAAAAAATACGAAAAACTCATTGGTACATGGCACTGCATGGTTTCGAACCCGGACCACCCGCATGGGAGTCCGCGTTAGTCCGCTAATGGGAAAACATGTCGGACGAGGCAGAAGACTAACCTGGAGTCATTTTCGCCCTTGCATCACGAACTGGGTTGCCAGCACGATTGATATCGCCAGACTCGTCAATAATTTGATTTAATCGATCTTACCCCAACGCAACCAAAACAAAACGTAACGATCAATCTCTCACCACATGTTGGCGTCCATGGCGACGTGCATCACCGTGTAGTGGTAGATGTAGAGAATGCGCTTTTTTATTTTTATTTACGACTATACCCGTGTTTGACCTCAATCTCACCTGGTGGTAAGGGCGATGAGGTGGAGCCAATGGGCTTAGCAAGTACTGGCTCTTCTATAACATTTCCGAACACATCAACGTCGATGCAAAGACATTTATTATTATTTATTTATTGAAAATCAACATAATTTCATTAATTTTTTTTTACATTCAGTGTAACAAAAACCAATATAGTTTTGTTAAGAACACTGACAGACCGTCGACGGTCGCATAATATTTGTGAGTGTGTGAAGAACAGCCCTGTGCTTGTGCATTTCCAGTGCTAGTGCACGACGTCCATTTGACGTCAGAGTTTACGTAGGCGGACTCTAAAAGGAGCCATATCTGCAGCAAGTTAATTAGTTTAGACGCCTCGTACGACACCCTTGCCCAGTGGGATATTCGGTAGTAGGGATATTCTAATCCGTCCCATACACGGAAAACCTATCGGTCTGCTCCTCCAGCAGCGCCAGGGGGCGCCACCGGCGATAGTCATTAACACTTGCAATGCTCACTCACCAAGTGCCGGCGTCCATGGCGACGTGCATCACCATGTAGCGGTAGATGTTGAGCACGCGCTTGCACGTGTCGGTCTGCTCCTCCAGCAGCTGCTGCTGGCTCAGCGCGCCAGGGGGCGCTACCGGCGATGGTGATGCCAGGAACACGTTCGACGCTTGAGTCATGAACACTTGTAATACGTTCTGGAAAGAAAATTAACTCTTCATAGTTCGTGTAGCTAAAACTTCCAACCATAAGCTTGCCTTCGTGAATAGGAGATAATCCTGCAATGTTTTACCACTAGAGGCGCCACTAGCACAATGGTGCGTAGCCAATCAACATGTAGATACCTTACTTTCCACCAAATCGTTTTTTACCCTTCAGAGTCGCGCCACGCTGTCTTAACAGAGTTTTTATGTCTGTTATTTTGAAATGGCCATATGATGCCATGACATCATCACAATTTTACTATAGCATTAACCCAAATAACGAGAAACTGCTTTCTGTTTACGGAGTGTGCTCGTGGCTCCATCTAGGCAACGCTTTGCGTTTTATGTCCTATTGCACTACTGGTCGGACGCTTTTCCTGGAGGCATGGGTATCTACCACGACGTCTTTATCGCACATTTGTAAATTGTGAAAGTCTTGATGATATCATGTGATGGTTTTGAGAACCGTAATAACCCTGCAGCTCTATCTATAAATACCTGTAGTCCCGCTCGCACCATCACGTTGTCTCGCCCGACGGCACCCAGATACGAGTCGTTGCGGAGGCGCCGCGGAGGCACGGGCGGCTCGTGTGCATTTGCCGCCATCTGTTGTTCGTAAGTGTTCTCCACGAGGAACGGCGGGATTTCCGCCACCTGTCGGAATAATAAACACGAATATCAGTTTCTAAGGGATACGTCTCATATTTCTGAGCTTAGAGGTTTGATAATGTTTGAGATGAAAAAAAAATGATGAAATTGTACGAGATGCAATATGGTACACGACTAAATACGTCTATGTACTAAATATGTCTATGTATTGCTCATGCACCTTTTTAGCGTTCCGTACCAAAATTGTAAAAAAGGAACCCTTATAGTGAGACTTCGATGTATGTTCCTCCGTCGGTATGTCACAGCAATTTTTTCTTAGGAACTACTGAAGCTATCGATTTGAAATTTTGCTAAGTTGTAGAACTTGCTTGCCCGCATTTATTTTAGTAAAAGAAACTTGGAAATAGATAACAAGCTTTATTTTACAGGAAAAATAAAATGAAGTTCCAAAAATTTTAATTTTTGAGAAATAAAAAAAAAAGATATTTTTATTTTTTAACTAGAAATAATCTTAAATAATTAGTAATTATAGATGGTGAAGTATGTATGCCGCGAAAAGTAAAACGAAGTCTAAACAATTATTTATTTAAGAAACAAAAATTTTTTTTCTATACGAAACTTATTTCATTTGAGAACGGAACCCTCGGTGCGCGAGTCCGACTCGCACTTGGCCGTTGTTTTTTGACTAAACCTGCGCCTGGAATCAACCTCACCTGGTGGAAAGTGACGATGAGGCCGAATATGGAGCACACGGGTTTAGTGAGGACCTTCCCGACTAGGAACTAAACCCAAAATCGCCTGAACAAGAAGCGGAAGCAAACCGTCCACTGAGAGAGGTGATTAAAATTATGACATACATTCATCTGTATCCAGTCCTTGTAGAGCGCGATGACACGGCGCACGGCGGCGGCGTGCGCGAAGGGCAGCAGGAACGCCTGGCGCAGCACCTCCATGGTGAAGTCCACGTGCTCGCGGGACGAGCAGCACAGCACGTCGCGCACCACCTGCTCCGAGCTCAGCTCCTCGTACACCCCTGAGGCTGAGAGAAGACTCACATTGAAACAAACTAAACATGGAAAGATAGTAAAATAACCATTGGGTTTTCA
Source organism: Hofmannophila pseudospretella (assembly GCA_947369225.1). Classification (NCBI taxonomy): domain Eukaryota; kingdom Metazoa; phylum Arthropoda; class Insecta; order Lepidoptera; family Oecophoridae; genus Hofmannophila; species Hofmannophila pseudospretella. The sequence continues at coordinate 5,963,457 of OX376330.1, read as the reverse complement.
AAACGTTCAATGACGTAAAATATATTGAAACTTTTAAGCGGATTGGAAGCCAGATTAGTTATTCCTGAAGATCTAAGTAAATTGGTGATCTACTCGTCAGGAACCGTAAAATACGTAGATAACCTTTCAATGTTATGCACAAGCAACATAACTTGACCCTTGGTGGTTTTATTAGTGTTCGAATTCTTTCTAGCAACAACACATGAGATCTATGAAAGCAGTACAATCCTTTAGCAGCTCATTAATCACATCTGTGCTTGGAACTGGACTGCTAATGCTTGCCAATTAGTATTATTATTATTGCTAATTGCTAACCTGATTCCAGACTAGGATGTGGCGTAATAGACGTAGAATCATGTGATGATGCTCTACTAGAATCAGATGGATGTCCAACTGTGAACGACGTCTCCTCCTCGTGGTGCAACGAGGTCGCAGGAGTGGGAGTGTTAGAGTGCTGCAGATGGGAGCCAGTGCTAGTCATCGAGGACGGCTGGCCGCCGCCCTGCTTCTTCATGAAGTGTGCGTAGCTTGCCACCCATTTAATGAGCGTCACGCGACATAGCACGAAGTCGTCTTCTAGTATATTGTGTTGGACTGGTAGTTCTAAAAAATGCATTAAAAATTTTAAAATACTTAGTTATGACTTTCTGGTAATTAGTGTCTATAAACGCGAAAGAGGTATGCCAAAACAGGTTTGTATCTCTCTGTTCTCTAACATACGAACATGAAGGATATGTATGTAAAATGTATGAGAAGTATTTGAAGGTTTACTAATAGTGTTGACACATGTGAATTAAACAAGGATCAGCTAATTAAAACAAAATAGCCAATAAATATAAGTACTGTGAAGAACTTACCAAGGTTAGGTTTATACAGGGAGTTTCTGTAGTTGAACTGAGGGCATATTATTGGTAAATAATATAGCTTGAACCTCTCCAGAAGAAAAGCAAAACACCTCATAGCTTTCATATGTGATCTGTCCTTCCATTGTATCTTGGTAATTGATGTAGCCATACCATCAAGCAGAATCTCAAAGAAATATTTTGTTTCATTGTCTATTGCTTTTTCATTTGAACTAGCTGGCAGCAAAGGTTGGATTTCAACACTTTGCACAGGATTTAAAGCATTTGTATCATGAAATATCGAAGCAGAGACATTTGCTATTTTCCCCATGATTCCAGTAGGTGTTTGTTCCACTACAACTTTCTTTGCATTGTCAGAATTGAAATTTGGATGTTGCATTATGTCCTCCATGCTGAAGTTACTTGCATCGTTTGCATTTGATATTTCGAAGGGCTTTCCCTTAAGAGGGGACCCACTGGGTAATATGAATGGTTCTGGAAGCCCTGGTACAAGTGATGCAAACATTTTGTGAACTTCAGGTGGAGCATTGTCACCGAGAGCTTGGTACCAGAGCAGAAAATACCTGGAACCATTTATGAGAGTCATAACATAACATGTGGTTTAAAATAAAATCTATTTCCAGCAGACATTACTTAATTAATGTGCTGGAAATGTGCCAGAAAGTTATAGGCAAGGAATATTTAATACCTGATAGCTTCTGCCCTCAATTTCTGTGAATTTCCACTATGGAGGAGTTTTGAAAAAATTCTCGTCAGGGAATGCAGCTGCCATCTCTTCCCAATCAACTCTGGTAGAAGACATAATACTTTCTCTAGAAGGGACAGAGCCCCTTCTAACTCTTCTCTGCCGGCTTTGTGAACTAAAATACATGGAATTGTGTAACTGACAATTTAACAACAATTTTCAGGTTAGATGTTATTTAAAATGAAGCATACCAGAATGATATTTGTAGCGTTATTACCTCAGCCATTATTAAACCATTTGTATTCATCAATTATGTTTTCTAATGACTAATATGCTACCTTTGTTTGGTAAGTCTATATATTAAGTCAAAGTCATATTGCATGTGATTGTGAATATGTGAATCATTCCAAAGCAATATTCGAAGGACAATTTCATGTAGGTAAATGTTATTTATAATGGATATGCTTTGTGCAGCAAGTTACTTATGATGAATGGGTTCAATGAGAAAAAAAAATATAATTTCTAAACATTAATTAAATGTTTCAGGTTTCAAGATGAAAGATTTTTTAAATTCTAATAAATAGGTGTGGGTATATTGCTGGACAAAGCAAAATTATTTACACCTTATATAGTCCTTGAAGCTGCCAAACTAGGTTATAAGGAATATAGTTTAAATATTCTAGAGAGAATCATTGGTGTGTTGCCAAAGTATTTGCTTCATCCAATAAGTACTTGTAATATTTTATGATCCCAAATATGTATGATAATAAATTCAGTGTCAAATGATAAGCAGGTAGTAGCAAATCTCACGAGATAAAACTAGATAAGATTATGGCATTCTACTAAGATCAAAACAAACGACCAGAGTAAACATAAATGACAAAACCAAAATATAAATGATATGAGAATGGTTGGTGTTTTGATGCATCCAAAATATTACAACTCACCGAGATGGAATGGTAGTTCTGTACAGCAAAAACAGAGAAATAGTAATAAATAATTTAGTAAAACAGAAGTATTGTAAGTAATAAAAGTAGCATAACAAGTTTTACTCAAAACTAGACTGATTAAAATAGATTTTCCTTTCAAATGAAAATCTGAGAATGTTTGTAGCACCTATTTCAGACTTATTTAAAAAGTTGGTAGATTCATTGTCTCTTCAAACCTTACTACTGGGCTAGAACTCTGTAGTGTAGACTTTATTACACTGTCATTTTGATATCACATAATTATTTATATGCACAAAATATAGTAATAAAATAAATGTTTCAATAGTGCATACAGATCCTATAGTAGCCCTATAGTGTCCCAACAAAACTAAAAATCTAACCAGAGTATAAATAAAAAAACATGAAAAATCTTACCTCTTTGCCGGAGATTGTTCTCTGCTTGTATGAAGTTATCATACAATATGAAGTATACATGGCTAAAGTTTGCTTCAAAGTAACTTTTAGATTCATCAGAATCATAATGCTCTGAAAAGGTACAATATTTTCTGAATATAGGGCAGAGGTAGAATCTATGCTAAGTATTACAACTAACAGCAATCTCGTAAAGGAAAATCATTTAGAATGTAGTAATACGAAAAAGAAACCAATCAATTATTTGCGAAAAATCTGCTTATTTGCCCAACAAAGCGCGGCGTACTAACTACAGTTATTCCATACTAATTAGCATGTTTTATGGAGTGTGGCATCGACGACGATACAAGACTAAGGAATTTGATCCAAATAAAATTGAGCGGATTTAAAAAGGCTCTGGAAAATAGGAGAAAGCTAATAAAACTTACCAAGAACGATTTTTAAGTGTTTTAGCCTGGTGGCAGAATCCTTTTTGGAATCCTGTATTTTAACAGATGATTTTTTAACATCCTGGTGGGATTTCTTAGTGAACATATCGATAATGATATTACGCGGTCCTAACGCAGATCTTATTCATTTTAAACACGGAAATTGCGATAATTTCACATTGTTTTCTTCGGTTTTCACTCCCATTTTGACATTTCGATTTACATTAAATAGGGATGTGAGTGACTGACTTATGACTTGATGTAAAATATCGATATTGGAAATTCCGAAAATTGATAACGATAATCATTTCAGTGAAATGCACGTTTTAACTGGCATCACCGTTTGTGCTTTTAGTTTTAGTTTGAATTATCACTCCACAAAAAGTTGAACTATTTTTTACAGGGAACCCTGTCTTTTATACTCGGTCAGTGAAGTCGCGCTGGCGGCAATTAACACCAAATATGTAACCACCAGTGACCGCTTCCCCTTAAGCGGCGCGCGGGATATGTCTATCTTTAGAGGAAAGACAAAATAAAACAATATTGAAAGTTAATAACGTCAGAAGTTATGAGTCATCTTCTCATACATGTTATTTTGTATGAAATTTGTGTAGGTACCCCACTGTCTCCCACTCTTATATGGACATTACTTGAAGGCACAGGGTGAAGATCTATATCTTATAGAGTCCGTGAACTCTAGAAAGAGTAACAAAATAATAATATAATTAGTATTATTTCGTATCTCCATATGGTTTACGGGCCCTTAAGAGGTCTTTTCGGAGGCAGTATAGGAACACGGACATTGGTCCATCATTTTTTTTTTTTCGTACTGATAATTGCTGTTGGTCCTAATGACCTTTACAGCTTCACCGGGTTTTTTGGGGCGAGCGCTAAATGCGCTCCAGCCTAGAGGAGGACTTAAAAACTACTATAAGAAGCGACTGCCTAAGGGCACCCAGGTGGGTACGGACCTCGGCTTAGGACGTCGCTGGGGACGGAGGGGTCGGGGAGAAGTGGCCTGGAATACGCCGATAGCGCGTGTAAGCGCCAGAAGCGGGTCGCCCGCGAAATTGGTCCATCATAAAAAGGCCCGTTGATTTATTATTATAGTGAAATCGATTTTTCATATCGAGAAACAATCGATGGCAAGTGCCAACCCTATATGAAATTGACGTTGCCCTTGCCTGCCGCCTCTGTCTACGCCTGCCGCCATGCGTTTTTTTTGCACAACAGGTGTACTTTTATTCCAAGACAGTTGATATTGTACCTAATTATGTAAAATACGTGCGCAAAAAGCGATATACCGGACGTGGGGTTTTTGGCGGGAAAGTCGCAGGAGAAGGTTCTGCGGTGTTTATTTTATTGCTCAAAAATTGTTTTTTGGTGATTTTGATACCTAAAATCGGTGCAGATTTGACAAGCAAACTTCAGTAACAGTGACAATGTGTTGAACTCATAAAATTAACTTCTCGTTAGTGGTTCGTTGTGTAGTTTCACTCTGTGATTCTGTGGCAGGCCATGTAATTCACCAGAGACTAGACCGTTTGAAATTTCCGTCATAACTCCTAGGAGTGTTAAAATATGTCTACACAGCAACATTATAATGCTGAAAAACTAAAAACTGTTTTAAATTGCTTAATGTTTAGGCTGATGGCCTGTGTTGCCAATGCCTTGTTAAATAAAAATGAAAAAAGTGGCGGGCTAACCATCATCCACAGAAAGGTCAACCATGGGTCAGTCAAGTTCATGAACTTCAATAAAATGAAGGGTACCTAGATATCCTACATCCATGGCCAAGTCAAGTCACAAAAGATCAAGCAACGCCGAAACTAGTAGCGATAAATAAATGATATCAAAATATCAAAGATTTTGAAATTCACCCACATTTTTTTTGTTAAATAAGAAGAGCAGGACCACCTGATGGTAAGTGGTCACCGTCGCCCACAGACATCTCACCTCACTGTATTGTTAGAAGGTTGTATGTATTATTAGAGGGTTTTTGAAGAACCATGAAGATTAAGTAAGTAGGTTTTGCGAAGGTTTGCGACTTGTGCGGTGCAGCAATTAATCCACCCGCGTTACTTTTTACAATATTACATGGTTGAAGCTAAGATGAAGAGGGGGTATATAAAACCCCCCTTTTATATACCGCCCGTAGATTTCCATCCTATTTTCTTTATCAGCAATTTCTTTCATATCACTAATATCCTTGGGTTTGGACACGTAGAATGAATGAATGTAAGGAGAATATCGAAAGCGAAGGAAAGCATTGGAAGGGTAGGGAAGGAGAGACCTATTATATAGACGTCGATAAGATTGCGGACGTTCGAAAGAAAGGTCAAGTGCGGTCAACCACTAACCGAAGAGCGTGTATGAAGCGATGATGAGTATGGAAGAAGTGACTACGGTGTGTCAGGATCGTTGTAGGTGGAAATTTGGAAATACCCCTGCGGGAAACAGGCAGGCGTTATATATTAAATACCTATTTAGCATCTATTGATGTGCCAATTTGCCCTTCGAGCCGGTGGCTGTGTGACACAGTGACTTAGTGGTGGACAGAGTGTCTTAGTCTTTATAAAGGGCTTGAGATTTTTGGTTGAAACAGAGAAGAATTCAACAAGCTCTTAAAACGAAATAATTGCGCTGCAGAACCCTACAAGATCATTACCGATACACTTGACCGCATTTTTTTAAATCGAAAACTTGTTTTGATTTGTTACGGTGACGTCGTGTTGTCAGTTTACGTGCTCATGCGCATCTGTTTTAGTTGCTCTCAAGCTCTGAGTTAAACTAGGCGTACTCATAATTAACTGCGATGTTTTGATCATCGTAGAAACTAGTCATTAAGTTATTCTAATAATTTATAAGAGGACCAAAGGTCATAGTTTTTATTGTGCGGTTAATTACTACTAAGTAATTAATATTATTACACTAGTAATAATTTAAAAATGTGTTTGGACAAGCTCTTGGTTGCGTGCTTGCTCATCATCAGCGTAACGGCTGCTATAAATAATACTGGAGGCGCAATTGGATTCCCAGAAGTAGAAGAAAATGAAAATTTAAAAAATAAAGAGGTAAGTTAGGATGTTTGGGTATAGGTATATAATTATCTAACTTTTATGTACCAAAAAATAATAAGACATAGGTGTAAGTGGAAGTGGATGATAGATGAAGAAAATATTAGTGTCCCTTTAGCGGCGGGCGCGAGTTACTTCCCTCATGGGAAGACCCATCAAGCTGTACTCTGTGAAACCCTGTCACAATAACTTTTATTCGTACGAAGGTCTCAAATAAGATAAAGAGACAAAGTACAAAAGTGTTAACCCTGATAATAAGTACTCGTATACTACTACAAAATGCTCGTTATACGGTAAGGTACAGAATCGAATCCGGAACTAACGTGGCACTAGTAGTTGATATAATGAGTCGACCACTCAACACGCAGGAAGGTGAACTAATTTGCCGAATGTAACAAAATTCATTAGACCAATATAAAGTAAAACTAAAATAACACTAAAATACATACTAAGCTAAAATTACAAAATACCTTAGTATTTTACAAGTAAATATCATTATGAATATGTTTATTATATTGTATAACACTAAATTACCTGTGTACGTCAAATTTCTTGTTGTTGTTTTTTCATTTGTGATTTATGTGTGCAAAATAAAGTATAAAGTATAAAATAATCGCTTCTTACCCGTGGTACTACCGGTGGTCCTACTGGTAGTACCACGGGAAATATTTTTTGCCCGTAGTACTACTAAACAATCTAGTAGTACCACGGGAGATTTATTTTACCTCTGGCACTACTTACTTATAAGTCGAAACAATATTAAGTCGAAATAATACTAAAGCTAAAACTAAACTAAAGCTAAGAAAGCTAAAGATAAAAAATTTGGGTTAAGTCCCCCCTTTAGTATTATTTTAGTGTTATATTATATTATATTTTCTATTTGTGCATAATAAATCACCTTATTACATGGTAATAATCATATAATAACCGTTATGAATATGATTAAGTTATTGTAATTAAACTGCATCCAAACCGAGGTTCCGAGTTCATTATTGGAGGATAATAATGTTTGTCGTTCTTTCCAATAAAGTAGCGATTTTCTACTTTCGGTGTCATTTGTAAAGTGAGTGATGAATCATGGGTATCATGACTTTTTTGCCGTTCCTAAAATAACAACCGTTTAAATACTTACATAAGCGGACATATTTTTAAGTGCCCAAGTGCGAGCAAGTTTCACAAAAGTCTGAATATTGTTGTTTAACTTCCTTACTGAGTGGGCAACGAGTGCGATGACTGGGCAATCACTGCACTTGACTTTATAGATTTGGTAAATTATTTAAATACATCTACCTGACCACTTGACTTTTTTATTTTGGTAAATTATTATAATACTTGACCATAAATAAAGTACATACTTATATGATTTGTAGTAGTATGGTTTTCCCTAATATTAACGTTAAGGCACTGTACCAGTGGTCAAACTAGCGTCACTCACGGAAAAAAAATATCTTGAATTAATTCAGTTAGTGGACGGACAGTAGAAATTGTTCCACGGAAAATGAATATTTTAGGTAAATGCGCGAATTTTAGTATCCTTGTTTTAGTATCCTCATAGTGAAACAAGAAGTAGAAACCCAAAGTGCTAAAAGTGGCCACGTTTGACACATTCGCTTTCCACTAACTGCTTATTGTTTTATTATGAGGATAATAAACTGAAAGTACCTATGAAGGAATCCATGTATGTATGAAGATATGCACGCACGCCCGGATGGGACTAGATACTTTTTCTTTCACCCAAGCCTTGGAGAAGGAGGTGGAAAATTAAATATTAATTGTACTTTTTTTTAAATTGATTATAAACCCGCATTTGACCTCGATCTTGCCTGATGGTAAGCGACGATGTGGTCAACGATGGAGCATGCAGGTCCAGTAAATGCCTATTCACTCTGTCCTTGAAGATCCCAAGGTTGTAGGTTAAGGTACTGTCAACTTTTTTGATAAATGCCTTATTTTACGAGGAATTCATTATATCTTTCGGGCGTGGCGGACCATTCCAATCTACTTAACTACTGTACTGATTTAGAAAAATATTATGCCATTCATTGTTAAATGCATGTCGAAGAACAGAGTATTCTAATTAGCGTGAGTTTAGGTAGGTATATACGTACTTACATATATGTACCTCCAGTCGCAGAATGATTAGGGAATTCATGGTTTCCGGAGTTTTGTCGTCAAAAAAATTCTTGGGGTTTTCCGTATGCGCATTACGACTTAAAATAGCCTTTTAAGATATCAGGTTTAAAGTACAGTATACCTACACCTATAATTGCCTGTACAGGATAAGTGGTAATTAGGTACTTTTTATACATACTTACCATACGTACTGATGACTTTCAAGGTGACTCTTAGTACAGATATTACTAATCAACTAATCATAATCAACTTGATACCGAAATTCAAGAGGTTTTTGCATCATTTGATAGATTTATCTGTATCAAATTACGAAGTTTTTGTTCAGTAAACAAATTAAGTAAATAGATTCCCTTCTGACTTAAAATTCAACTCTATAACTTGGAGAGAAAAAAATCTTAACGGATTTAATTAGCTAAAAACCGTCTCACTAACCATTAAGACTAGACTAATTATGTTAGCCAGCGTCAGTTAGCCATGAAATCTAAAGGAATTCTCTACACACTAATACCTAAATTTTAAGAACGAAACAAACTGGGTATGTATGTATATGTCGTCTACATCTATGTCTAAATAACTATTTGTGCGTTTTGGGTATTTAAGTAACCCAACTTTTTTAAATTTCACCCTAATCAGATAAAGTGTTTTCTTTACCGTAATCGGACCTAATGTCCACACAAGCTTTTGATGAAACCGAAAATTAAATATTTAAATATCAAACGCGGATCTCCAAATTGAGACAAGCGAGTAAAATGGCGAGTGCCTGGCCAGTGAAACAATATTTGGGTCCACTGTCAAGGCAGCTTGAAAGCCAAGTTGACTCGCCACTGTACTTGACCAAATGTAAACCGGTCTTCTAGATAGCTAATATGCTATCTAGAAGTCATTATACTTAAAACAGTTTCTATCATCTCCAGAATCGGCAGCCTGTGTACCTGCCGGCCATGTGTCCTGTGAACGAGCTGTATTACCCTGGAGATCAGAAGGATGACTGGATTTGCGACTGCAGACCAGGTATTTGTACAATACATCAATCAACCATAAAATTTTAACCAAAATGTTCCTTTCCTGGTTATATCTTAGAAATGTGTTTCTAACTCAAAAGGCTGTTCGAGAGTCAAGTATTTAGGTACTTTCAATTTCTGTATACTGATTGTTGCTATATCTTTATTTTCCAGCGTACATCTACCACCCAAAGTCCGACGCCTGCTGGCCAGCGTTCCGGCGAGGACCTTGCCTGGAAGGAGAATACCTTGTCTTACCACCGAACTCAGTCCTGCCCGTCTGCGAAAAGAACCCTTGTGTAGTCGACAGCTACGTGGCGTGGAACGGAAAATGCGAGCGACTGGGATCCATCAGACCTTGCGATCATTTGTTCCCGATAGCTGCTGCTTTAGGAGTCAATGCAACGGACTTGGTAGTCGGCTGCGTGAAGTTAAGCCTGGAGAGCAGGTTTTCGGATGCTTTAGAAGTACCTAATGTAATCTGCCCACCAGGCTGCAAGAGGAGTATAAATGGCAAATGTTTTCCTAAGTAGGCTAATAAATAGTTGCAAAGAAACTGAGTATTTATTTCTACTTAGAGCTAGTTCCATCCAAAAAACTCCTATTTATAATTGAACGAATCTGTGATGAAGTATAATGGGCTGAGAATTATCTCAGCTGCACTTCGGTGCGTTGGGATCTTCCACCTTTAGCACACAGCTGCGATTTTGAAAAGGAATCGGACCGAACCCATAGAAATTTTCGGTAAAGATGTCTATTTTTCTGGTTATATGGTCTATAATGGTTTTCAAGACGTTTATGGGTTCGATTCGGTACGGGCTTAGGTACCAAGTATCAAAATGTGACACTAAAAAGTGTTCACAATTCATTATCAAATAGGCCTACAACACTAAAAATAGCTAAAACTCATAATACCTGGTCGATATCCATTAACTAATTAGATTTTTAGGGGATGCACCCCTCAAAACTACTCAAATATACCTTGTACAGTATGGTACGGGTACGACACCTCGCCGGCAGTCGGCGTCCACGTGGTAACCATGGAAACACCACCGAATACCACAATAATCCACTGTCATAGGCGTTTATTTACCAATTATTCCACTAACATGACGGTGGACAACCGCGTGTGTGATATTACTAATGTTAAAAGCGATAAAAATCACATCAGAAAATAATAGAGTCTAATTTCTGTGGTCGATCGAAGCGTGGCGTGGTTTGGTTCTATCTGACATTTGACAAGGTTAAGGTGATGGACAGTGGAGTGCACAGGTTAATGGGAAATCCTGTCTCAAGTGAACCGTGGAATTGTAAGAAAAAGAGGGAATAATGACATCCGAATTTGGTAAGTATCTCTGTAAACAGAAAATTTATATTTCCTTGCTTTAAAAGCACTTATTTATGTCGTCAAATAATGATACTTGAACCTTTGATTTAATATGAAGAAGGATAGGTACCTACTTAAAATTCCAAACAAACTTTAAACTAACGGATACCAAGACGTTTTCCGGCCTAGCGACTCAACTCAACCATCATCGTATGTTATAATCTAACAGGTAAATTATTTTACAATTAATTAACCACAATAACATGTTTAATGTTATTGTGGTTAATAATAGAGAGTCTATAAAATACAGCTATAAGAAACATATAATAAAAATATGTTCTTGTTGAGAAACAGCACGAGAGTGGCTTTAACTCCTTAGCTGCGAACACTAACTCCTTAGGTCCCGCAACGATCGCTTAATTTTCATATAATCGCGAGCACAGGCGAGCCGGCTTGGCAGTATCGCGATTGATCGCTGACCCACTTCGGCCACCCTGTATAAACCACTGATTAGCGGCCACTCGACCTTCGCCGATTTTATGACGTCTGCTGGCCGAGATCTTATTTCCTATCAACGCGTATCGCTGTGAGGTACCTCTATAGGTACCAGCCTCATTAGTGGCGGGTGGGCCCAACCTGAGGGCGCAATGGCCATTTTTAGTACAATTTTTCGGTTTCAGTAACCGATGCTCCTCAATTTTTTTCGATGCCCATGCCTAGGCATGGGCGGATCTAGCGGAGCTAGCTCTGTAGAGACTCTTAGAGGGTTAGACTCTTAGACTCTTTGAGGCAAAGCAAAAGTTCGGTGATTTTTAATTTTTTTACACATTAAGTACGTCCCAAAAATTCGAATTGTCGACATGGGAAAGGCAAGCGGATGGGAGCGTTATCTGCAATGTTTTTTTGGGAAAGTTAGTTAGTTTAATGAGTGCTTAACTGGTTAAGTTAAATATCTGGGGTAAACAAGGTTAAGATTGCCCGATAGTCGACGCAAAAAAATGCCATATAATTATATCAATTATTGTTTAGCTTTTCGAATCTAACAGTAATTTGCAAATTGCAAGTTGCAATGGACAAACGACAGCGTCGACTGTACAACAAACACTATTGCACGCTAGTCCCTTGCGGGATAGGCAGAGATATCGGAGCACTATTTCCGTAGGTATCTTTCTAATATTGTCTCTACAATCGTCAAATACTCTAATGTAGGTACCTAATTAATAGCATGACCAAGCTAGATAATATCTAAGATTGCTTGATAAGTACAGATTACTTGTAATATTAGTTTTTTCGTATAGTTCAAAGCAAGTAAAGCACAACTACCTACGCTTTAATGAGTCTAAAATTGTAGCTACTCATGAAACATGCAAAGCCCAGCATTAGGCTGTAACAACACATTAACACGATACAGGCACACAGGCAGCTAGCTAGCTGCTGGAATTCAAACCTCGAAGCGCAGGTTTGTTGGTATTCCATTTAATTTCCTTGATTTATTAACTAACGTAGTTATACCTGCTTAATATGTATTATGTTAAGAAAAAGCGCATGCAGAAATTAAAGTTTATGTAGGTAGCCTAGCCTAGTAAAGCCTGTGTGTGTAAAAAGCAGAATATTATGCAATTTCTCTATGTAATTTTGAATATTTTATAATTTTAAAATTAAAATTTCATGAATACGTCGAGGTATGCAAAAATATACTAAATACCTAGTTGAAGAAAGTAAATTTGCGTGTTTGGTCTGGCTTAGCTCTGGCTTTTCCCCCAGTTGAAATTGAATTGCAGTTAAACACAGGGCATTGACAGAATGCAAATAAATATTTATTGCAGTAAAAAATTAGCTGCTGCATTGTCCAAACAATTTACATGTCATAAATAATAATTATACATGTAGGTTATACATTATACACTTACAGTGCCATGAAACTAAGAATCGAGCGATGTGATATTCAGCTTTATTTTAGTTAGAATACCTGGATGCACTGAATATGCGGATGCGGTCCGGATAGATACAAACTCCATACCACTCGCGGCAAATAATTCATCTTGCATCAAAAGCACAGAATACTAAATTCGAAAGTTTCGCATACGAAACCTAGGGTTTTTCCTATAAAGACTTAGCCTGTGTCCATCAGGCATCAGTCAATTACGATACGATCTGGTAATATCGTGTGCCTTTATACAGAGTGTAATAAAATTGTAGTTATTTATACCTACTTGTGGGTAACTAAATCAATTATAGCTCTCACATTGTTAAACGAAATTCTACTTGTGGACATTCAAGAATACAATATTGTACTGATAATTAAATCAGATAGAATCAGTCTTTGTTTCCTGAAAATCAAGATTAGGTACTTATGGTTCTCGAATTCTTCGAGTTATTCAGTAGGTCCTGGATTCATCAATACATATTTGAATTAATTTCTAACTCTCTCCCCACTGTGACCAGAGCAAAAGCTACCGGCCCTGGGTTGACACTGGCTGTGTATTTTTTTGTCCTGGGACCTACCCCGCTCACCCTCTGTCGTCCCGCCCCGCGCCCCTCTAACGTCGAGGGCGATCCGTCTGTTACGCGGTTTCACCATAGAAACCCGCATTACGAGGTCGTCGCCTACTATATATACTTACATATCCATCCTTGTTTATACTAACTCTCCCCTGTATCACAGCTTGTATGTTTACCTATACCGTGACCAGAGGAAAGGCAGTTAATTACAAAACATCGCCAGCCCTGCGTTAGCCCTTTGCAATCGAGGGCACTGGGTCAGTTTCCCCAGATGCCGGGAAACAGCGGGAAAGCACGATACTTTCTTAATTTACTTTGGGTACAGTAAAATATAATCGTAAGTGGGCCACTGTGAAGTTTGCGTGAAAACACGCTCGACTTGCTTTACGAGTATACGAATGTGTATTTGTGGGTGAACGGATAAAAGTTACAAATAGGATAGGAGCCCGCACTGCCTGCGTGATGACGTCATAACATATGAATACTGATCATACTGACGCTGACTGATGACGTAACGACGATGAATAAGTTCCTAGGTGTCACCTGAAGGTGACAGAGGTAAACTAGAAAAAATGAATTTTGATACATAGTCTTAGTGTTAGAATTTTTGGTCTTAAATGCCGAAATTACTCTTTTACTTTTTAGTAAACTACTTTTAATCTATTAAAAATTATGTTCAAGTATATTCAATTAACAACCCATTAAATACATACATATTATACGCTAATGTCCCTTGCGGGGTAGGCAGAGAGACGGAGCACCACGAAAGATACAAAATACTTGTCATCGTCAAATCTGTTATTTTATTTATTTATATCTAAACCCGCGTTTCTCCTCAAATAAGTTTGTAATTTAATTATAATATAAAATCTTAACATACTTAAGATTTTATAAATCCGTATGTCCGTTTGTATCTTTGTAGTCCGTTATGTAGGTATAGGTAATAGTAGCTAACATACTTAGCTACTATTACCTATACCTACATAACGGACTACAAAGATACAAACGGACATACGGATTTATGTAAGCCGGAGATTAAACCTTTTGTAAATTTAATACTTGCTCATGATGACAATGCTGATTTGATGTGGGATCAGGAAAACACGTTATTTTAATTAGGTAAATAGGTACTACTTATATCTTGTGATTTCTGTAGAAAAAATCTTTGCGGCTATTGCATCTATACATACCTACATGTCTTCAATCATGATTTGTGGTCGCTCTAAGTACTATTATTTTGTCCTCTTCGTGACTAGCAAACTCGAGCTGCCTAGATTAGTAGTAAAATATTTTGATTACGTACGATTGTTAATGTAAATAATTATACTTACCTAGTATCGATTTTCCTGTTAGATTACCAGTATTTGTATTGATGATTTGAATTGTGGTCTGTTCATCTGCGAGGAAAAGTTGAGGAAGAGTTGAACGATAAATTGCTATTACGACATTAGCAAAGCATTAAGTCGAAGAGGTAAATAAGTAGGACCTATTTACCTCTTCGACGACCATAAAACTCAACGGTTTACGACTGTAATAAATGGATTTATTCAATAAACATTAAATACAGTTAGTGTTAAATGCCGATTCGAGCGTTTGCTCAGGTGACAAATTCTGTTATACTTTATTTGTACACGAGAAAAACAAAAGAACATGTTACAAGAAATAATTATAGGGTACTACATTAGGTAGAGTTGTTCTAATAAAACTATGTGTTCTTATTTATAAAGCCCTGTAATATAATTTGTATAACTAGCAGATTAAATCACAATCCTTTACAAGTTCCTTGAAAACTTTTATCTAGATGGAATCAACGCGCAAAATCATCTTTAGTCGCGACGTAAATTATGTTGGCGAGATTAAATCAGTATCGCTGCGATGGCGTGAGGTGTTGCGGTTACGTCACCAGCACCTACCAGCTACCAGCCCGACGAAACACGCTACAGAACCCTCCTAATATAATAGCCCCCATATATCCTGCCCACTAAACATTGACCTCTAAAACTTCTAACAACAATATCCGGAAAAGAAGGCAGAATGTGTCATACAGAGGTCACAAAACGTTGGACATGGTCTTGCGGTGTGTGCGACTTTTGGTATTTCACGATTTGGCGTTATACTCATAGGTCAAACAATCCTTTTATGATGGTAGGTAATAAAAATATAACCATTGAATTCACAAAATGAGTAATTTTTACCACCATAGAATTTCGAGTAGTAGCATGCACTTGTAGGGTGCATTTCAAAATCATTGTCAAATCTTTCACTTTAAGTATCTATACCAGCTAGTGCAGCTTATTATACATAATATTATTATTTCAGTCGACTAATTAGTCACCGATTCAGTCGAAGGCTTAAAAAATTAAATGCATTTAATTCAGTCAATTGTAATTATAAGCGGTTTAGGGTCAAGTGTAGGTAGGTATACCTACTCTTAATTTTTTTTCCACTGAATCCAACTGATATGGACACCCGATAGAAATAAGTGAACCAGCCGTTATTATTTTTTATTAATTTAAGTCAGTTTGTTTTAGCCAGATTTAACGAATATATGTTCCTTTAAATACGACTATATTATAATTATAACATAACAATGTTCTGGCAAAAGCAATAGTGTAGGTGACACAGTTTCGAATACGACTACAATTCTTTTACAGTCGGGTAGGAAATAGTGACCTGATTTGGCGCAATAAGTTAATATATTAGGGGTTTGGGCGGGCGTTGCGTGGCGGGCGGCGCCCACCGCCCAGCCTGTCCGAGTCCGAGCGGCTCGCCAGTCGGCGGCCCGCGCCCTCCGCGCCCGCTCGCCCTCACGAGCGGACCGTCTCGTCACCCACTCGCCAGTCGACCCACATGGCTCACGCGCCGCTCTAACCCTCTCCTGTTATGGACAAGCGCGCGGCCAGTGGCAGGGGCGAGCCCATCCCGAGCATTCTCAAGAAGCCTAAGGGCCGCCGCAAGGGCGACCTCCTCGACAAGAGCTCCAAGATCAAGCGCGAGAAAGTGGACACGACGAAGGGCGAGGATGTGAGCGCGCCCCTGCCTCAGGGATGCACGCCGCTCATGTACGCGTGCCAGCAGGCCGACTACAAGGCCGTCGTCGACACCCTTAATAAGGACGTGAGTTCAGTTCGCTAGCATGTCATTGACGCACGTGTCCAGAAGTGGATCGAATCGACAGTCATCATTATTCATTCTAATGATAGAACATTTATTTAAGTAGTCACGTTGTGTTATGAATAAGTTACGTACCATAAAACACGATAGAACTCATTTAGCATGGCGCTTTGTAGACCGAAATCATTCTTCAAGCATCAGAATAATTCAAGAAGATAATCAAGCGATTCTTTCTCGTATGATAAATACTTCATAAAAATAGGGAACATCAATCAAGCTGCATGCAATTCGTAGCGATTGCGGAAGGTATGAAATGAAATGAGAAGCATGGTAAACTGCTGACTGAACACGCGATGTTTCGAGCATCACCTTGCTTGTAAACAACCCTCTAACTGTTATAATGCCTTCGTCAATATGTTCTCACCAATTAGGTACATACATGGTTAACCTACTCGTAAGGACAGATACAATTTTACACTTTTTCCTCGAACATTAAAAGTACAAAGGTATTACAAGAATTTCGACACAGTACCTCATTAAGGGAAAATAATTGATCATTCTCGACAAGAAACTATTGTTTAGGTTGTCAAGTTATGTACCTATTTATTTCCCTAATATTTAAAAACAGTTATGTGAACTAGACATAGAAGAAAATGATTCAGAAATGTACAATTGCCAAATAGACGTACACGCTGACGTCAGCCGACGTTTTGAGACTATCAAATTGAAAAGCTTTCAAGGAAATGCACCCGAGGTGCCGAGGTGGAAGGGGACTCAATCAATAGGCTGTAGAAACGTTTCTACGACACCCTCCGTGTGTGTGGGGTGAATAGACAAGTGCCTGGCGATTATCACGACTACACGTGTTTACCGCGTCTGGCTGTTTGTTTTGTTAACAATTCAGGAGGGTCTATGTACGGATTCAAGTCCACGAGGACCATTACTCTTTCTATCATATTTCTATTCTTTAGTTAGGTTTTACATTGAAACGACGATTATGCGACCTCAATTCAGTAGCAAAATTATTAATCATGTTCCTCACTAGACCGTTTTATTTTTGTAGGTACCTAATTGATACTCCGTTCTTTGTAGAACCTTCGAACCGATTTTTAATCGTCACTTCATTAGATTTTCATGTATATTTCAAAAATCACAATATAAACTTATTAGAACACAGTTTCATTTTAAAGCAAACCACCAGAATCAATTACTAGACTATAATAGTAGAACAATTAAAATTAGTGCGGTTTAAAAATATGACCGCTTTGCGCTACTGCATGTTCGTGCTAAAGCTATTAAAACATGTGCTTGAATCATTTGTTTTATAATGTAAACTGTAATACCTAATCTGTGATTGATTAAAAGTCTGTTATTTATTAAGTGGAGGACACTTCCACCCAAAGTGATTTGGATTCAGACTTGGCAAATACATTCTCTTAAAAACCCAAGTTGGTAGAGTACTCGTAGAGTCGACTTCAGTAACCGTACCGCAGGTATGTAAGTAGGTATCCGTACCTAATATATAACGAATTGCGACAATAGGTATCACCGGTTAATTATAGGTATGCATCGTTTTATTACTATAACAATTTATCTGTCCATTCAGGACAGTTATATTCTGCAAGTGGCACACTTTTCGTCGGACATACTTTTTTGAGCGGTAGAGACCTTCATTATGGAAAGAACCACCAAGTATTAAACTTAAAGACGTGTCTGATATTATGATAAACTTCTCCCTCCAGCCAGCATCAGTGCGCGTCCGTGACCGCGGCTTGCGCTGCGCCCTCCACTACTGCGCATCGAGCGGCGCGGGCGCGAGCCAGGCGGCGCGCGCGGCGTGCGCCGACCGCGTGTTGATGGCGGCGCCGGCGCTGGCCGACGCGCGCGACGCCGACGGCCTGACGCCGCTGCACCTCGCCGTGGTGCACGGCAACGTGCCGCTCGTGCAGACGCTGCTAGCCGCGGGGGCCGATGTCAACGCCAGGGACGACGAGCATCACACTGTCGTTCACTGGGCTACCGGTATGTGAGAGACACGACGGAAAGGTGCATTTATGTTCTACAATATTTTGTTTATCCTTGTCTCTTGAACGTTCGGTCGGTTATTTTTTTACTACTTAGGTATTTATTACATCGTCGCCGCTTGTTAGATTAGAATTCCACTCTTCCCCTCCAGGGGGGATAGCTGTTAGAGTAGAGACTAGTGGAAAATCCCAGATTATCACGCTCATAAGATCGACTCAATTGAAACAAATCCTGAGATTGTAAAAGCATAGCAAAATATTTCGGGCCAATCCTACTAAGCTAATGGGTAGAGCTCAAAGATTTTGAAATGAGCGCTACTAGAGACCGTGGTAGACCTTCTTTTGTACCTACGTTATCAAAGTTTTGCTACAATGAGTCATAAATCCGCAAGCAATCGCATGTGCGATGCCACCACTAGACCTAGACAGATTGGAGTAAGCTGTTATCTAACCTGTGTCACTCAGCGGCGCGCTGCGGCGGCGGTTATCGCCGTATCGCGCGTCTGACGGCACGCTCACACGCGACCAATTAGTTGCGCGCACTGTAGTGCCAATCACTCCCTCATCTACCTTATTGTGCGCTATAAACTTGTCTTTCTATTCAATCGTGACTTGAATTGGCCCAGATAGGCATTCAATTTGGCGATGTAGGTACCGATTTGGTAAAATCGTTGGAATTCGATTTACTTTTCTAAATTGAAAATGGAATTACTGGCCTAGCAAAGTTCAAGGCGAACTTCGTGCAATAATGCATCGAGATGATGCACTGGTGCCTATTAGTGACATATTATTCTCTCTTTCAATGGAACAGAAGTTGATCTTTTTTGTTTTCTCCCATATAATAAGAATCGAAACTAAGTAGCTACAAAAACAAACAGAAACTTAAGCACACTGCAGCGATTTTGAAACAGGTGGATCCGCTAAAGGAATCTGACTGAACCCATAGACACAAATCATTTTTTCTAGATTTCTATGGGTTTGGTCAAGTTTCGTTTCAAAACAGCTGCAGTGTACCGAGTCTACTAAAGGGGTAAATGCGTTACCTCGAAATACTTACATAAATAGCTCGACGACACATTAACATTTGCCAAGGCCTTGGCGCCACCTTCCGGTCTTCACGCAAACCTTCCTCAACGGACTTCCGAATGTAAGGTTTGACCTTTTTCTTCCTTCTACATATCTAACGCTTTCCAGCACTTATGCAAATGCAGGCAGTAAATGCAGTGATTTTGTGAAGAATCTTGGATGCCTGCAATATAAACTAGAGATACCTAGGCAGGTAATACCTAAAAGGACGACAATCATATTTTTTTATTGAAGACATCCGCTCTAGATCTGCATCTCACGTGATGGTATGATGGTGATCTAAGATTTTGGAAACCATGCACGAATTATGATCAGACATTTTTAAAACTAAGAATATACTCTCGACAAAAGTCTATTTGAGAAAAACAAACATGCCGTAGACTGTTCATCCAGTTTCTGGTCCATTTTCTACAATTCTTCTTGAAATTAAAAAGTTACATAGTGAAGGGGGTAAAAGTCAAAATTTTATATTATTTATTCGAGGGAAAGCTTTTACTGCGCTGTCGCATCGCACATCAAGCACAGAACCTACACCAGAAGATCCGACCGCTCAATACAAACGTGCGAAAACGGCTTACGCATACACGGGCTCCGCGTACAGGCGATCTCAGAGGAAGTCAAAGGAACCCGGGCGCGAAATACACATGCTGTAGCGCAATCGAGTGGTAGCTATAACTTTTTGTACTTTTAATAAACGAAATACACTGCCAGAAATATTTTTCATAAGGCTGTTCCCTTTAAACTGGAAATTATGACTGCCCTAGCACTACGGTCAAGTGACGTCATCAAAATCGCGGACGCCCGGAGCTGACCTTCTGGTGTATTCTGTGCATCAAGTAAGTTCTTACAAGGTTTTAGCTTAGACTCACAAAGCGCGTTTTGATTGCCACATTACAATGGCTGAGTTATGCTATGAGTAATGTGTTATGGGGGGGATCTGTGGTGGCCGCCTGGGGCTATTTTAGGGGGTGGCTTGTCCGGTCGTATCGAGCGGCTCGCAAGGTCAGGCCCTTGAACTGACGGGCCGCCCGTGTAGGTACCTAGACTTTGAGAACTGACGCTGAAAAGGTCACTTCGGATTAATGAGTCAATATAATATGCACGCTGACCAATGGTTGAAGGCCGAGGTTAGTTAGAGGTGATTGATCAATGACTCTTGATAATTCGGTTGACCTGCGGTTTACCACAGTCCACAAGTAAACTTTTGAGGAATAACCATTTTTATATTCATTGTCAGTGATGGTGTAATTAATTATTCGATATTAAATTGATATTAAATCATCGGTTTAGGACACATCCGTCAGATTGGGATCACCGTGATTATATTTTGAAAATATGCACTGTGATCTTTAAAGTCCGTCTAGTCCGACCCCGGTTTTTTTCGTTTCACTTTTACAGAAAATACTTTAATGCCACACATACAATCAAATCTTACATAGATATCTGTATCGTCATTCATTCATCTCATCACAAAATTCATTCAATATATACGAGTAAGTATACAACGGCTGTTGATTGACAACTGGTTTTGGGAATATGTACTTCACTATTTCCTTTTCTATCTCTTGTTTGTTGTTTTCTATTTGTGCAATAAAGTGTATTTTACTTTACTTTACTTTAATATGCACAGTTGACGTAAGATGTTGACGATGCCGCTCTTGATAGTGTGCGGCGAGGTGGGCGCGTTGCGAGCGGTGCTGGCAGGCGGAGCGGACGCGGCTACCGCGGACCAGCACGGCGGATATCCGCTGCACTACGCGGCACAGATGTGTGGCGCTCCGGCGGCCACTGACCATCAGGTACTAGAGCTATTTCCTCGTGGTCCTAGTTAAACTCATGAACATCGCAAATGCTTCAATATAATCCTCACTGGTATAATGGAAGATATAAATGACAAGAGCTGCGAGACCAGCGAGCAGATTTGGGTCAAATGTGATACGTAAAGAAACGGTGTGACAACGAGGAACTAAAAACCTATCCGTTCCTGTAATTTATCCACCAGGTAGTAGAGCTGTTTCCTCGTGGTCCTAGTTAAACTCATGAACATTGCAAATGCTTCAATATAATCCTCACTGGTATAATGGAAGATATAAATGACAAGAGCTGCGAGACCAGCGAGCAGATTTGGGTCAAATGTGATACGTAAAGAAACGGTGTGACAACGAGGAACTAAAAACCTATCCGTTCCTGTAATTTATCCACCAAGTAGTAGAGCTGTTTCCTCGTGGTCCTAGATAAACTCATGAACATCGCAAATGCTTCAATATAATCCTCACTGGTATAATGGAAGATATAAATGACAAGAGCTGCGAGACCAGCGAGCAGATTTGGGTCAAATGTGATACGTAAAGAAACGGTGTGACAACGAGGAACTAAAAACCTATCCGTTCCTGTAATGTATTCCCAGTGATCCCCTTGTTGTAGGCTTCCGCAGAAACACAAGACGTTCCTGTCATATCTCGGTCGTGATTGGTTGATGAGAACCACTGCTAAAGATTTTTTCTCGATGGGGTACAGACTCGAGGTTCAGCCCTAGAAGTCCTTCGAGCGCTAGTAAAGGAAGGCGGCGCAAGAGTTGACGTGCGAGACGCCGACGGACGAACGCCGCTGTTGTGGGCCGCCTCTGCAGGCTCGGCTGCTGCGGTGCTGGCACTGCACCAGGCCGGAGCCAAGGTCGACGACGCGGACAGGTAAGCTATCGTTAGACCTTAATGTTTCGAGATGATAAAATAAAATAAATGATGATGATGAGGTCAAAGATGTAACAAGCTGCCCGAAGAAGTTCATGAGTCTAACGAAGAACATCAATGAGGGTCGAGTCCAGAACATCAATGTGGGTCGAGAACATTTTGACATGACGTTTTCTTGGTTATATGTCTCACCGTAGGGATATTCAAAACCATTTGTTTATTTAGTTACTTATCAGTTGAAATAGGTTGGCCACTAACCATACGATAAGTAAGCAAGTTGGTTAACTAAGAGACTCACTCGATAAAAAATTATAAAAGGTTGACTTATGTTTTTTAACGCAGGGACGGTCTAACAGCCTTACACTGCGCGGCAGCAAGAGGTCATACTGAAGCACTTGAAACCTTAGTTGGCCTATGCGGCGCCCGCGTCGACGTGGCAGACTCCCACGGCTGCTCCCCACTGCACTACGCAGCAGCGCTGGGGCACGCAGACGCGACGGCTGCTTTGCTGCAACACGGCGCTGATGCGCATCGTCAGGATCGGCGCGGACGTAGCCCTGCGCACACCGCAGCCGCTAAGGGCCAGATCGAAACTGTGCGGATACTTGGTGAGTTTATACTTCTAGAATTTGATTTCCATACAAACAGTTACGTCATCGAAAGTGGACGATGTCATGAAGACTGGACATATTACTAACTAAATTCATACTCGTGTTTTAGGGGCAAGAGGAGCGAACCTATGGCTTCGTAATTCCAAAGGAGATCTACCTCTACATGAAGCTGTTGCTTCAGGGAGAAGAGAACTAGTGAAATGGCTCTTAGACGGAAGACCTTCACAAGTCAATGCCACCAACCACGAGGGACGCACACCATTGCATATTGCAGCAGCCACCGACAATGCTGATCTTTGTCGTCTGTTGTTGGATCGCGGTGCGGAAGTAAATCCTGTCGCCAGGTCATCGAAGAACGAACCGTTGACACCTCTAGACTGTGCAACGAGCCGTGGTCATAGATCCACTGCAAAGTATCTACAAATGCACGGCGGTCTCCCTGCTTCAAAGCTAGCTAATACACAGATTGTCATCGATGGAGCTCCAATAACAGCATTACCATCTCGAAGAGTTACCAGTACTAAAATCGACGTCCGTGATAGAATAAGAATAGAAAAACGTGAGGTGGTAGAGCTTTCTAGTCCTATTCCAGAAAGAAGACGTCTTAAAGATAGACATGACAGTGATTCCACCAGCTCATCGTCTGTGGAAAGAAAAACTAGGAAAAGATCCGATAATAAATATTCTGATAGACATCATGATCGAAGAAAACGACTCGTTGAAACACAAAAAAGCTTTAGTGATGGCTATGATACTGAGCTCGACGGATATAGTAGAGACGATTCCTACGATAGAAAGCATAGGAAAGGCTCTAAGAAAAGTAGATCAAAAAGTGAACCTTCCAGACGAAGCAAAAGTAGTGCTAAACATCATCGTCGCTATCGATCTAGTTCAGAAAATTCTTCTGAATCTGAAAGTTATTCCGAGAAAAAGAAAAGCAAACGTCATCGAAAACGTAGCAAGAGAAAGACTAGTTCACCATCAGAGAGTAGTAGTTCAGAATCAAGTGAAAGACGAAACACAAAACGCAAAGGAAAGAAAACATCCATTCACATTGAAAACGACGAAGAAAAGCAAAGTGTGAATATCGTCAAGTATAAAAGCACTGATCAAGGTGCCGAAGTAAATGAAAATGCTATTCCCAATACAGAAGAAGCTACAACTAATACACGGGTAGAAACAGACAAAGAAGAAAATCAGCTAGTTAAAAGCAAGACTCTCAGTGAAACAGAGACAGACACTCTTTCAGTTAAAACGAATATGATCGTCACGGAAGCTCAAATTCATATGGAGCGAGAATCAAGTCAACGCGGAAGTTCAGAAATTACAGTTACTGTTGATTCTTCGAACAATGTGTCTATAGAAACAGCAAACTTGTTGGTTACTCATAAAGATTTGGCAGAAGAAATGAAAGCTGATACAGCCCCTGTAGACGAAGTTATTCAAGATAATAAAGACAATGCTAGTAAAGCAGTCACAGAAACTGATGGTCAATCAAAGGTACCCGAAGGAGAAGATGAGTTAAATAAAAATGACGAAAATCAAAAAAATGCAATTGAAAGTAATGAACCAAATAAAGAAGAACAAATAATTAAATCAGAATCCGATAATCTTCAAACAGCAGCGAAATCTGAAGTCGTTATGAAAGACTCACAAGAAGTAAGTAAAGAAAGTGAGGACAGTAAAACTAGTCCAGTGCCAGATAGTGCCGTAAAAACTCCAGAACCTTTATCCAGCTCTACATTGGAACGAACTCGTAAACGATCATTCCAAATACTTTCGGGCCCGGACGGAACACTGGTTGAAACAACAAATGCGATAGATGATGGTATTACTGAAAAACAATCTCAAGATAAAAGTGGTTCTCCAGTTGTATCATTTGCAAATAAAGACGAGGTATTTGAGAGTAAAGATTCGGATAAACATTCCAATCATTTGATGGGTGAGCAAGTTGTTCATGAAACGGGGCTTAGCACTGATGATCAAATTAAAGACAGTTTACAGAAAGACAGTAGTGGAAATACAATAAGTTCAGACGAGAAAAGAAAAGATTATGCTTCAACAACTGGCAGCAGCACTGAAGTGGCTCAGAGCGGCGATAAGGGACTAGTTTCAGTAATTGATAGCAATTCACCAGAAAGCGACCGTGCCGTTCAACAAGTTATTATGGAAAATGTACCTGAGGATTACGACATAAATCTGCATTTGTCACAATCCTCACCTAAACGCATCCGCAAAACATCAAAGGACAGTCAACTAAGTAGCAGAAAGAGTAGTATTTACGAAACAGAAAGCTACAAGGTGCTATCTGATGTAGCTAGCGCTCCTGACATCAGTCCTGGGATACTAAAAAAATCTAAATTAGAAGAGGGCTCTCTGGAGGAAGATAAAGAATTGTTTGATGAAGAAAGGCTAGTGAAAGACGGATTGTACGGAAGAGTACCAAGTGTTAGTGATAACGAAATATATAGTCATTCTGAAGTTAACGGCCGACGGAAACGGTTTCGCAAGAAAGGAAGAACAAAGAGCCGTACTACTATTAGATCTAAAAGTGAAAACTCCGAGCGAGGCTATGAATCCAGTGGACTCATGGACTCTGGATTTGAACCAAGCCCCAGAGCTATTCAGCGACGCATCATGAGTCCTCGACTCGCTGCTTATTACCAACAGAGGAATGCTAGTGGCCGATATTCTGGAAAATCTGATAGCAGAATCCCGGTGAGAAAGCCAGGAGACAAGAATGCGGTTGATATGAAATCAGTTACACAACGGATTCAAACCAATATGAGGCGGTGAGTAGTGCTCAGTTGTTCTTAGTCAAAGTTTATTTTATTATTTATTTGTTAAAGTCATAGTTTATTTATTTATTTGTTTGTTTATTTACATATTTCATAACAACACTAACAGTTTTACCAATCGTAATAGTAACTTTAAATATTTATTATTACTTTTTATTTCTATTATTACAGGTATTATTGTGAAAGAAAGATTTTCCAACATTTATTGGAGTTGAAACGGTTACAAATAAGAACAAGCAAGGCGAATGAAGCAGTTCTCGTGAAAAGAGCTATTGAGGAGTATAACAAATCCAACTTGGCGACCGTTGGTATGGGTCCTTACAACAGCCCAGATTTCTCCTTCAGCAGTTTCGAAAAGTTTTTATACGAAAGTTTAAGAAAGCTGCAGAAAAGCGGGAAGAAGCATTTAGACAATTTGCCGCTGAGGCCGTTTGACTTTGACTACGGCGAGAGTGAACTGTATAAAATGAGTTCAATTCCGGACAATCCTTGTCTTTGCACCAGCAAGACGCATCGATGTTTCCACGCTGTCCATGCTTACACTGGCATTCCTTGTTCGGCTTATAGTAAGTATACCTACTTTTTTAATAATGAAGGATGTGTGCATCAATATATGATCATGGAACTACTGGGATTAGATAATACACTCCACTCGATACATAATTATGAGAAAAAAAAATTATGTTCCTAGAAACAGATATCGCGGCACGTTAAAAATGCTGTGAAGTTGCGCAGAAAATCGGTGCGCTATAGCAGAACATTAGATACAGTCAATCAAGTGCAACAGGTACAGTCAATAAAATGCAATTCCGCCTACAACATGTGTGAAGAGGCGTATGCGCTGCGATATTAACAGCATTTTAGTTACGTGCCGATACTGATTTTTCCAGGGTGTTAGGTGCTGAAGAAGTAGATTAGATAGTAGATATGCGGTTAATGTTATCTATCACTGTTATTTCGTTCCTTTATTCACAGTACCCCACAAGTGGGACCACCACACCATGCCCAAGCCTGCGACAGCTGGTCCGAGTACCAAAACAAAAGGATTTCTTCCCAAGATAAACGCCAAGCCACCACCTGGAAAAGCCCATGTCACATTGGAGGTATCCCATGGCACAGAGAGGCAGCTCATCGCGTTACCAGCCGAGAGACTGGATAAAAACAAAAGATACTACGTTACTTTTACTGTGAAGGGATCAGAGCCTCCATCAGATAACGACAACGCATCGCCAAATGCGACTACTAACGCTAAAAGCGTACGAAGTGGCTGAGATTTCTATAATCCTTAAAAAGTGCGCTTGACACTGCCAGTTCTGATATACGAGTACTCAAATTTAGGACATAGTTTTGTTCTTGCACTTTATGTACGTACCTAAGTAAAGGTTGTTAGACTGAAAATATCCGTCCATTTCAAGCTACGACTACTTATATGAAAGTCCTATTTTTCTAAATGTATAAAAATTGGATCTTTATTTTAAAACCAGAGTATTATCTATTTAAAGTAGACGAATAACAGTTTCTCTATTTATCTTCAATATTTCTATGTAAAGTTGGTATAATATTATGATTGTGTAGTCTTCCTATTGAAATCTTGCACAAACTAAACTATATTCAGGAAATAAAAGTAGACAAATAAATATTTTCAAGTAATCACGATAGTATATATACCGAGTACTTTTGAGGTATACCTATGGCCATAGAATCGCATGAGAGTTAACAAGATTGCGCTCAATGGGTTAGGAACAATCTTACGAGTATAACTCGAAGGTATTCCTATTTTTATGCAAGACATTGTAAAGTATTCAATTATTAACGTTTTTGCTACAAGAAGACGCTGTGTAACTATCGGTCTAAGGTATCGGTTGATAACTTTAGGTATAAAGCTTCATCAGAAAAAAACGATAGTTCCCCTTTATTTTGTGATTCATTCCATTCAATGTTGTTAGCACTGAAAATACTTGTCAAACAATACTCAACAGCGTAGATATTTTTAAAATAAAATGATTTAAAGAAATTTTTTATTTTTTTATTTTATTAAATAAGGAGAGCAGACGAGCCAACGGGCCACCTGATGGTAAGTGGTCACCGTCGCCCATAGACATCTCACCTCACTGTATTAATATTAGAGGGTTTTTGATGCGCTGCTAACCTTGAGGACTAAGATGGATCGCCTCATGTGCCGGAAATTACGCTACCATGTAGTTCTATGAATTATTAAAATATAGGTATAGTAATAGTACCTATATCTTTCACGTCCATAATCGTAGACCGAGGAACCACCTTCAGTCATAGGTAGGTCCCACTTTTCGCACAAGCACTTTTTGGTCAAGCACAGTGGCGAGTGCATACTGCCACTGTCCATTTTACTTGCACTCGCCACTTTTCTTGACCAGCCTTAGGATTTGGACAAACGTGGTAGGTGACGAGCCTATCGCCGTCTACAAGGTAGAATAGTATCCACTAGGTTATATCCTTAGTCACCTGAAGAGTCGTCGTCGAAAAGTTAGGGTGGTTCTATACTTTATGGCCAACACGACACGACACGGCACGGCACTTATGGTCGGCACGACACGGCATGACACGAATGATTAAAATGAAGATAAAAAATGCCAGTCGCCGCCGGTCATCGCACACGTAACGTACAATAACACGTAAGTATATTAGGTAACTGTATTGTCCCAAATACCAAATGAATAAAAAAATAAAACTCGTTCTAAAAATATATTTATAATAATATTATAAATAACAATCTATCTAATTAGTTACAATAGTGTACCAATATGTCTACATACATGATTATAAAAATTACAAGATTATAGATAGGTACCTATATAAGAAATTATAGTTGACGAGTGAAACTCTGTCAGTACCTACTCAGTACATATGTCGCAGGGAAATAGCCGAATACTCTAGGGGTTTGGGGTTTATTGGTCGTCAGTAGTGACGGATGGTGGATTAAAACTGTTTATCGTGTAATAATGAGTTACGAGATTGGTTGGAGGGAGGAAGGGGGGCTGTAAATATTGCGTGTACGTAAGTACCGTCCTAAGGGCGTATGCTCACCTGTCTCCCCAGTCTTTGCCAAAATCCTAGGGTATTCGGCTATTTTACTGAATTCGGCTATTTCCCTGCGACAGATACATGTATAAAAACTCTGATTGCTTCCCTCGGGAATGCCTATGGGTATCGCGACGTAGATTGCGTAGGTAGGCTTAGTTCAGAATGACTTTAAAGAAATCAAAACAAGTTTCAGAAATACACTTTGTGGCGTCACACTGGTCTTGGAGCCAGGGACTAACAACATCTATAAAATAAATCATTTATAAAACAAACGCTAAAAAATATCGCTATAAGTCAAAAATAAATAACATTCAAATATTAGTTTCTTTTAGCAAATGTATGCTCGGGCTTAGGCGCCGAGCAAGAGGGCGACGCCGGCGAGCGTCCAGCGCGTGGGCTTGTCCTTCGTCTTCAAGTTGAACGTCCACACGAACGTCGGGCCGCGCAAGCTGCAAAGTTACCCAAACAGAGATTCACTACACTCTGATTTTGAATTATTCTCGAATTTTACGAAAACCAGGCAACTATATTAAGCGCTGCTAGTTTTGAGTTTTGTGACTTTTTCGTCAGTTTATCAAGTTCAAGAGGCGAAAAAGTTTTTATTTCTCACGAGCGACTCGTCGTCACACCAGCTTGTAACACCAGTGTGACTACCAGTAATTCTTTTCTTGGTTGTCACACCGATATAAAATACACCTTTTATCTTATCTTCTTGCATATGTAGTGTGGTAAATATGTGACATTAAACGTCCTCTCGGTAGATCTTCATCTCTTTTCGCCCCCTTGAGGTTGTGGCTAAACGATTCCCACGGAATCCACATCATCCGAAGTGAAATGCAGACGTAAACTAATAAAGTAAAGTCTTACAATGGCAAGGAATATCCTCCTGAATGAATAGGTAGGTGTATATATCCACTTAACAATGTAAAAGAAAACTATTTTTGAACAAGACGTCAAAAGCGCGCTGGGATTTACAATGAACGCTAGCGCAGCCAAATTTTGTCCATTATAAAGTAAGACATTTCCGCGAAAGACTATGTCAAAACCGTCAAAACCTAAAAACGAAATGTCCAGTTTGAGGTCACACTAACCGTATCTTGTAGACGGGGCACTCGTACACGTTGCGCGTGTCCTGCTTGTCCTGCCTGACGGTCTTCACGAAGATGACAGGCACGATGGGGAACAGCTCCATCATGCGCGACTCCACGATGCCGCCGGTGGCCGTGTCCCAGCGCGTGCCCTCCATGTACAGCCCGCAGATGTTGGCACCCTCGCGCGGCGGCGCGCTGCAACAACAACTCGCGTTGTCGCTAAACCTCACACAGCTGGTCGATGGCCCCACGCGTATACCGGATGTTGATGGTCACACGCCCAATTGCTTGGACCTTCTGCTGAGAACTGATCCGGACAGGTACTCTGTGTCGATTTCTGCCCCATTGGGAACCTCTGACCACTGTCTGGTGAAATCTGTATCTAGCTACTCTCCGCCCGATTTAAGCCCTAGAGGCACCAGGCCAGTGTGGCGATACAAGTCAGCAGATTGGGATGAGATGCAGCACTTCTTTGCATCTTATCCATGGCGACAAATCTGCTTCTCTACTGAGGATCCGTCGAGCTGCGCCTCGGCCATAACCGACGTGGCCATGGAATATTTCATTCCCTTCTCTGACGTGCCTCTTGGTGGCGCAGCACGCCCTTGGTACAGTGCGGACTGCGTTCGTGCTGAAACACTGAAGCAGTCAGCATTTGTAGCCTGGGCTGATGCTCGGACGCGCAAATCTCCAGATGTCCTAGATAAAAAGAGAGCCTTCAACAAAGCCGCCAAGTCCTGCAAGAAGGCTCAGCGTCGGGCCACAGACAAACAGACAAACTTGTCAAACTTAACACGCCTTCCCTCGATCGGTCGGGGGTTAAAAATAAACATATATCTTCGCGTCGGCGTTGATGTGTTCCGGCAGTGTTTGTGCTAAGCCCGTGTGTTCCATCTACGGCCTCATCTTCACTTACCACCAAGTGAGATTGGAGTATAATGCGTAGACGTAATTTTAGACGTAAATTTAAAAAATAAAGGTAAAGGAGAGTAAGAGTAAAGGAGTTTATACTTGAGGGTCTTCTCCATAGCGGCTTCCTTGACGGATTTGTCGACGCTGGTCTTGACTTCCTCCTCGTACTTGTGCAGGTTCAGCGCCAGCAGGTCTGCCAGGGTCGTGTCGTCATCTATGTGGAATTTCACCTGAAATTATCATTATATTACCGCTTTTTCTGGCAAAAACATGACGGAATGGATGACTGAAATATTTTCGTTATTCTAGTCACGACATTAAATTTATATAAAAAGCTTCTTACCTTAATTATTGTTGCAGGAGCATAAGCAGTGCCTCTCTCACCAAATAAGGGTTGGACCCCACCTGACCGCAAGGAAAAGCATTTTCCCGTAGCTCTACCCCTGTCTGTCGCACAGAAATATCTTTCGCTAGAGCAAGAAAGATTGCTTCCAAGCGCCCGAACTCTTCAGCATCGGCGCGGCGGGCCGTGGGAGCTATCTTTCTCGCTCTAGCGAACGATGTTTCTGAGCGACGAAAAAGGATAAAGTTACGGGAAAATACGGTTCGGTGCGGACAAGTGTGTTCCAATCCTAAAAAAGTACTAAACAACATAGGTACCACGACGATCTACTTTATTACCACATTCCATGAACATGAATTGCACATTACGATTTATAAAATGAATTCTGACAATATGAACCCATAATCGGAAAACTTCTGCTGCGCAAATCTTCTTCTCAACGGCTTCAAATGGAGTCCTTGTTCTCTTAATTCTTTCATTGAATACGATCTGTTTAGTTTAATAAATTTACTTCCAGTTGTATGACATTCTTGCAATTTCAACCTTCTAAAATCTTGTATTTGAAGATAGTCTCTATTCTCAGATTTCCCCTCCTTTTCTGGATTATTATGTATTTCTACTGAAGCAGCTGGGTCTTCTAAAGATTTGAAATCTTCCAAGATCTCTTGTACGGTTACGCGTGTTGATGGTGAAAGATGTTTTATTAACAATGATGATGAATGGATGTGCTTTGTATCGATGGACATGATGTGTGTATGAAGAGCTTTCTAAATAAACAAAAAAAATAATCACAAATATTTACAGAATAAAGAAAAAGTTGATTCGTCATATAAATGCGACGTACCTTTGTAGTCATCATCAGCTCAATCCAATGCCTGTCTTTGATAGCAGGGTTCTGAAGATCAGTCACAGCGCGCAATGCAGTCATCAAATTCTTTATCGTTGACTCTATGGCTGGATATGGCTCCCTAGAAAATTATGAATACATTCATTAATATATTCATTTATTGAAATTATTTGAAAATCAGTGTACACAACGTTATGGGCTTATTACACTTCACCGAATTCAGTATACGATTTAGACAGGCTTCTGTTTATATGATGTAAATTGCAGACTAACTGTACTAAATGTTATTACACTTGACTGAATTAGACGACGGACTCATTCAGTTAGACTGAATTCAGTTCAATGTAGGTATTTTAGTTTAATATTTCTTTCCCTCCATTATGTTGAAGACACAGGTTGTATAGCTCTAGTTTTATTGTTAATTAGTTTCGATTGTGTTATGTTTTTTACTTGTCAATTATTACACGTCAAATTCCATTCTCTTAAAATATATTTTATTTTGTAGCATACAAAATTTTAAAGATAGAACAAATAACAAAGAACAGTGTTGATGCAATTGAAATTGAATTTAAAACTTGCTTCCAAATTCAAATGAATACTTTGATGACTGGTATGGGCCCGTTCCGATAGGCGTCGATCTAAACGGTCAGTCGACGACCAAGTGTAACCGGGTCTTTAGCGTTCCATCTCTGATTGGCGCTTATGCTCGACTACAGAACTATGCGCCAATCACAGTGCGAACGCTGACAGCGAAACGCTTGACCGCCTCTTTCCAAACAGGCCTATGCTCACCAAGCTCTCATGTCCTTATCCAACTGTCGTACATCCTTGGTGAACCGCTTGCATTCCTGGTCCATTCCATCAGCGTCGATCTTCTTCCACGGCGACTTCTTCCAGAACTCTATAGTGCCCATCACGAGGTGGTAGTAATCCCACAGTTGCTAAAGAATAAATTCTCATATTTGATATTTTGGACGTGGATGTGAGAGTTATGCTATGTTATGCATGATATTTTAAACTAGCAGAGGAAAGAAAAGTATTGAAAGTCTGGAATCTAGAGGACCTGATGATGACCAGGAGAAAGGAAAGGGTCTCTCTCAAGTTAAGGGTTTCTTAATTTTAATTTAGTCCTAAACTAAACTAAGCGTCCGGTTCCAGCCCCGGTTCTGTTCGCTGCATCCAATCACGAAGACATGACGAAAGTGATTGGTTGCAGCGGTCTTAATCGAGGCTAGAACCGGGCACGTGTAGTCCAGGCCGTTTTCTGTACGGGCCATTGGGTGTTCTTTACCTTTAAAGGCTTCAATTCCCTTCGGCACATCTTAAGATTTTTCTCATCGGGCGGCTGTATGTCGAATAGCGCGCAAGACTTCCTCAGGGTGTCGGTGATGTCTTCAAACCCTAATAGCTCGTCGTTCACTTTATCTATCTGTCTATATGGCTCCTTGCAAGCTTCTAGGAATATCTGTTCGGAAGATGAGAGTAAAGATTAAAGCTATTTGCGTGAACTTCGGACTTTACTTTCGTAAAATGAAGGACTACTAAAGAAACCAAGCCATCCAGTGGTTGGGGAGAGCTAGCGATTTCATTTGGTTTTATGTAATATACTGAGGCCTTTACATCTTTCATCTTGAACTGTTCGCGATACATGGTCAAGCGCAGGTTGATCAACTGCACGCGCTTGGCGATGAGCGCCGCCTGCGCAGCTTGCAGCGGCGCAACGCTGTTCTTCGTCACTGTCGCCAGCTTCACCAACGTGCGCCACTTGTCCGGCAGCACTTCCAGCTGGAAACAAGCATCATCTTAGCACATGGATATCATGGCAGGTTTATACGAAGTCAGCACCGATTTGTGGCTTTTTCCGAAGGACTGAAGTCATTTACTGTTTCAGTACTTAAGTGTAAACCTATTCGTCTACCGGACGATATCGACATTTTTAATAACTATGCAGAAGTTGCATATGCGACTATTTGCTTTGTGTGATGCGGCTTATGTTACAGTGCCCTACCAAAAGTCTCAGAATATAATAAAGAGTTCAGAAACATAATATTTAATATCATTAAGCATATCATACACGGACTCACACGGCACAAATTTGAACTAGATGTAAAATAAATAAATATATAATTAAGATCTTCATTGCCGATCCAGTGAAAATCATAATATCAGGTAGGCACAGGCCCTTGCCTTTAACCATAATCGAATTGTAACCACTTAATATCGGCTCACCTGATCATAGATCTCCTCGGGGAACTCGACGCCGTACTCGCTCAGCACGTCGATGATGTCCCTCAGAGGCTCGAACATCTGGTCGGTGCCCGCGTCCACCTTGGCGCGCACCTCGTTCAGCACGCCCATCACGCGCAGCAGGCCGTCGTAGTCGTCCTCCGCCAGATCCACCGACAGCTCATTGGTGGCGTATGCGATGAACTTCCCGAGGTCATTCAAACTGGAAAGGAGTTCAAAGACCTTCAAGTTTACCGGTCTGTTCATTCAAAGCGTTCATGAGTTCAATCTAGGCCTCTAGAGTGACAGTATCACAATGTAGGTTTACCTGGGTATCATCGAGCATCGAGAGTAAGTAATGAGTATATTTGTATTGTATTGTAATACATTGCCAACTGAACGGAACGAACCATTGCAGAGGATTACGATTGTAAATCTCCATCACTTGATCCGAGACCATATTATATAAGTAAGTGAAGGGAAAACAAGACAAAAGGAAAGCTATCCTCACTTCCCGAAGTGAGTTCCTACACACCTTTTGTGCACATGTTCCTTCAGGTTCTGCTTGAAGAGGTTGCTCCACTTGCAAGTGATGTTCATGATGGCTTGGTTGAGTCGCTTCAGGTCCAGCCGCAGCCAGCCATTGCAAAGAAACTCGGACGGCAGAGCCTCTACTTCGACATACATCGCGTTGAATTTGTCAATCTGTTCACAAAGAACTCGTGTTAATGTCAAAACAAACCTAAAGCTATAACTTGACCACGGATGGCGACAGACGTGCGGGGGGAAGGTAGCGGGCGAGCGCGGAGGGGAAGCGGGCAGGCGCGGGCGGGCCGCTCCGCCCCCGCGTCTCGCCGCGTAATTACCTAAAGCGCGGCACTGCATCTGTAGCCAAGCTATAGAGTGATCCACCACTATGTGGTTTCTAGATCTTTAAATCAATAGGGTACATGACTAATTGTTTTTATTGCATCAATCAACTTACATGGACATACTGAAGATGTATCTGAAATCCGTTTATCGATATCTCAAGTAACATCAGCGATATTAATAGTTAAAGTTAGTAGTGGGGAGATGCTCTGTCATTCCTAGGTAGCTCCATCTCTTTCTTCCGTCTAATTTCTGATTCCCTGTAGCTATTTTATTTTTCAACGCATTACAATTCTGTTTTCACATTTGACCATCAATTTATGTCCATTTCTTAATTTTTATGAAATGCATTTAATATTTGATACTTGTCATGTACCCTATTGTAACAAAGGTAGATGATCGATAACTGAACAACTGACTTTTAAAATATGTAACTTTAACCATACCCACACATTTTTTTAAATTTGAGGCGATCCACCAGAATCCCTTAAAATTTCCCCGGGGGGATCCACCTGAACTCAGTGGTCCATCAGAAGCCCCTGGGGGATTGATGGACACTATGCGGTTCACCGGGATCCCCAAACTACTCGAATTACATCATCACGTGTTTCAACTCATACAACAGCGATTTTAAAAACAAATTGAACCAACCCATATACTTAAATCAATCAGTCTATACCCCATAGAAATCTAATCAATTTAGTTTCAAAATCGCTGCAACGTGCTAAAGGCGATGAGGCATCATCAGAACAAGTGGACAGTTCAGTGTCCAAGAGCGAAAGAATGACTACCTTGATGATCATTACAATTTCAAGTAGGTACGTACTTCTTTTTGATACTGCTCCAGAGTCGGTTTCACTTCTGGCGGTTCACAGCCGTTTTCAAACTTGAACTTGTCAAACTCTTCCGGCGGAATGTAGCGGCCGTACATAAGGAAACCAGCCAATACTTCCTGTCTGTCATCAATCCACAGCGGGGCGTACTTTTCGTAATGCTATTTTTTAAAATTTCAGTTATAGGTACGAGATTAATGGAAAAATCGATTATATTGTCTACTAGTGCAGGAAGAACAAAATTGTGGGCTATGGCTACAATTGTTATATCGCTACACGAGCCGTAGGTGAGCGTTGTAGATACACGAGTGCACAACACGTGGTCTTCCTGCACGTGATAAACAAAACACAATATATTTTATTACACATGCAAGAATGAAAAAAACCTACTTAAAATCTTCGTTATATCGTAAAAGACTTCTCAGTCTTGTCAGCCATCTCTCGATGGCTCTATAGAAAAAAGAGAGTAAAATTCCAACTTCTCCCTCTTCTTGCTTCTAATGTTTTTTCCATGCCTTTTCTTCGCTTGGAGCCACATCATACCATCATCATCTTTCGGTCGGCTCCCAAATCGTGGCATCTAAACGGCTCTAGTAATTTTTATACCAAAGAAAAAATAAAGGCCGAAGAAAATAAACAAAATGTAACGTCTCACCGAGGAATATGCAGTAACACTGGCGATACTCTGTTCAATCCTACGCAATAGGTCATGGTATAGTTCAATCAGTGCATCTTCATTGATAATGTCATCTAAGAAATAAAAATAAAGAATGGTAGCAACTTCTCACCGACGACACTCATTTGTTTATGTTAGGGTTGCTATATACTACAATCAGTTTGACACGTTTTTGCTGTTTTAAATTGGCAAATCCTCATGTATGTCGATGTCGAACCAAAGAAATCAAGAAAACAGCTACCATTAAAAATCGCTGCAGCGCAGCCTGCTAAGGCGTTAAATGCATCAGCAGATTTTTTTCTCGGGAATGTTTTTCTAACAAACGACAGCAACATAAATTACATTAATTTTTAAGGTCATGGTATATAAAATATACCTTCATACGTGGCAATGGGCACGATTGGATCAATCCGAGAGAACAGAGTTGCTTGCAAAAACATGTCTTTCATCATCTCATTCAGAGTGTCGTATAGACCATCCTCGTCGTTGATTTCCAGAGAGGGAGTGAAACATATATCTGAAATTTTACCGTAAATAGGTGTATGATTTATCTCGTAATCGTAACAAATGAGTAAAATGTTCAGGAAACAACATTTTAAAGTTGCAATTCTATACCAAACAAAAAAGAATATCTATGCCCCATAATGCGATAATGACTGTGTATGATGGATAATTTTGACAATGTAATGGCTTTAATAATAATGCGATTTACCAAGAGTTGGCATTAAAACAATTTCGGTTTTTAGTTACTGCACTTCAAATGAAAAACTGCAAATAGAAATTATATGCCCCATAATGCGATTTACCAAGAGTTGGCATCAAAACTATTTCGGTTTTTAATTACTGCCCTTCAAAAAAGAAACTGCAAGTAGATACATAGAAGTAGGTTGACTGACCTGGATCTTTGAGTTCCGCTATCACCTCCATTAAGGCCACTTGTGGACCCTTCTCCAAATTGGTTTGTGATTCAAATAAGTTCAGACTTGATCTAATCGCTTTCATTACG
Organism: Hofmannophila pseudospretella; assembly: GCA_947369225.1. Taxonomy (NCBI): domain Eukaryota; kingdom Metazoa; phylum Arthropoda; class Insecta; order Lepidoptera; family Oecophoridae; genus Hofmannophila; species Hofmannophila pseudospretella. The sequence goes on along the minus strand of OX376330.1, from coordinate 5,925,893 downwards.
TGAGAAGACACCTTCAATACAAATAAGTAATGTAGCATGTTCTTTTGTATGTAGTACAGTAGAAGACCTATAAACTCTGTGGAACCCGGACGCTATACGTTTTTAACATGATTCCTTGACATTCGTATACGTGTGTCAAATAATTTAAAGCGACAAAGTACTAACGGGTATAGCATAGTTCCCCTATTAAAACTCGCGGATGTTGTTTCCAATTTTTTTAAACTTGTTAACGTTACGGTTGCCATCTGTTCATCACAGTCAATTTTACAAAAATATCTTATTTTACACCACATACCAGGGAATCCACGTATCTGACATAGGCTGGCCAGCGCTCGGCCTCCTCTTCCATCTCAATACGCTCGGCCTCTATGTCAGCCAGTTCCTCAGGATCGGTTATCACTTCTCCTTCCTCTGCTGGAGAATCCACTTCTTCGCCTGAAATGTTTGCTCGGTTTTATGTCTGGTTTACACATGGACAAGTATAGTGGCCAGTAAGTAAGTAAGTAAGTAAGTAATACGTTTATTTCACAGTCAACTTGGCTTTCACGCTGCCTTGTCAGCCACTGTACTTAACCAAATGTATACGCGCAAAGACACTTACAATCTCTGGTAGGTATTGCCACTTTATAGGATGCAATTACACGGTAAATAGGTATCACTCAAAAACAATGTCCTATGTTAATTTATCGTAGATCATCAATAATTAGGTATGGCTTTTTCTTTTGAATTTCTTCGGCGCAGCCACCGCACTCTTCTGCTCCATTATGTCTTAGAGTCGCACATGGAATCTCGCTGCATGAATTTTTATTTGTTGTTACCCTCCCCCCGTCTCTCTACTCAATTTCTTCTTAGTTTGCTTGTGCCACTCCTTTATTTCTTATATCTTTTTGTTACATCTGCTTAAAAATAGGCCTATTTTCCACAGAAAACTCGGCGTAAAGTACCACATTTACGCCCTAGGGCGGGAATCTACTACTCACGATCGGAAGTCTCGACAATAAGTGAAGTACCAATTTTATACCAATTACAAAGAAACACCTTGTGATCGAAATATTTTATATGAGTAGTAAAGATAATTTGCTACCGGATAACTCAAAACAAAAAGCGTGTGTAGTGCTTTAGTTATTTTATTTTTTTCTCGCAGATGTAACAAAACTTACCGTGTTTAACTCGTGCAAGAGGACCACTTGTCGCACTCGTCTGTCCGTAACCCTCGCCGACGGCTCTTGTTGCGAAGTAGACTCGTGCCGACAATCTGGTCCCTCTCGCCCTAGGTAAAAAATCTACCATTAGAACACTTACCCACGGCTCTCTGCGCCTGTCGCTCAGCTTTCTGCGCCGCCTTAGCCTCTCGCCTCTGTCTCCTTGCTGCCCTTCTCTCGTATTTCTTCTTTGCGGCCACTGCTCTCTCACGTTTCCTCTGTTCCCTCGCTATTCGTTTTTGCTCATTTCGCTCCTTTATTTCTAAGATCTTCCAATCTCGCGCCGCTTTCTTTTCGTCATCTAAAGTAGATTCGTCGACTTCTTCCAACACTTCTTGTTCGGATTCTTCCTGGAAATCAACGTCTGATTGAGATGGATCTATTGAGATATAATGTTAATATTATATACCTATCTACTCAATAGCGAAACATACCTCATCGTCATCGTGGATGTTGAAGAATAGTTTGTAATTCTCTTCTAATATATCCTGAAATTCGTAGTGGCTGTCTTGTATATGGTTCCGTCTAAAATGAAAAAAATACGAGGTACATCAGGGGTGGACAGTTTGAACGGGGCACTAAGGGCAGCTATAAGAAGCTATTCGAAAATGTTCTTAGGAGACCTTCTCTAACTTTTGGAGTTATTCTAAACTGCATTCTTAGATTTTTTTAAAGTACGATAAATAGGGATTAACATTGTCGCCCCACGCCGAGATGTTGGCGACACATCGTTATACTCACCTGGCCACAAATCTAGGATACCGCTCGTTGACGGCCAGCAGCTCTAGCTTGTCGGGGTTCTCCTTGCGGTTGTGGAGCGGTTTGTCGCCCCACGCCGAGATGTTAGCGAGCCCGCGCTTCACGTTGTGTTGCGCCGTAAGTACACGCGCTTGAAGTGTATTCATCGCAGTATACACTTCCGCCATCCAATCCGTAACTGTAGCCAAATTATTACATGATTTTGTCAAGAACAAAAAGTGACGTCATCTTAGCGAGTTTGCTGACAACTTCTAGTTAGTTAGTTGCTAGTTATTTACAATAAAACCTATTACAACTTCTGATCACTCACAGTCATCGTTCCAGGTGAGATTGCTGACGCCCCTGCCGAGAAGCTGGTCGAGAGTGTAGATCTCTTCCTCAATGAGTGCCACCTCTGTGCCGTGGCTGCTCTCGCGGATTGCGTTGTACCACGCTATGGCGCGGTTTAGACGATTCAAATCGTACTGTAATTACAAATGCCATTGGCACTATCTGTGAACATTGAGAGCGTAGGTGGCACAGTGGCTAGGACACCGGACTCCCATGCGGGTGGTCCGGGTTCGAAACCATGCAGTGCCATGTAGCAATGAGTTTTTCGTATTTTTCGAAGACTTACGTACATTTACCGGCTGCTCTAACGGTGAAGGAAAACATCGTGAGGAAACCTGCACACTGAGATGACCAGTGTGTAAAATGGGTTTGGCACATAAGATCATCAAGGGTCGAAGTGCCGCTGGGTTATTCACGGCCCTCTATCATAAGATAAGATAAGATCTGTGAACATTCCTGCGACCTTTCTATGTAAGTACAGTGGAAGACACATCAAGCTTAACTCTGTTGTCGTATTAAGTTTTTTGTTATAATGCTAACTACTACGACGTCACAAGACTACAAACTTATACTCGTAGGTGTGATCCTTGGTCTAAAAGAAAGAAGGCGATATATTGCCAATGAATGTAATAAGTATACCTGTAACTTTTCGTTCCGAGCATACAGATCCAGTCCCTCCTGCGGTATGCCTTGCTTGTCCAAGTACTTCATGTATCTTATTTCGCGTAACAACATCTCCAACTGCCAAAAATGTAGACCATTTTAAATAGAGGCTCATAAAATGATTATGTTGAAAATGTCATCGATTTAGCGACAGTTAGTTCTGTCCTTCCCCCACTTAAAGTCAGCGCCTCGTGATTGGCTGCAGCGAACCGAACCGGTGCTGGAACCGGCGCATATAGTCCAGTTCTTACTCATCAGGGTTGGTTCGTGAGCTTCGGTAGCCTGATAGCAATTAATATAATATTCTATGCTAATAGCTAGGACTATTGTATGTCAGGGAGTACGGGTTCGAAACCACTTGTGTCACGTAACAATGAGTTTTTGGTTTTTTCGAAAGGACACTTACCGACTGTTTGACTTAATGATGAATGAAAACATCGTGAGGTACCTTTTTCAAAAGTAGATTTACAGATTGCTTGATGAAGGAAAAAATCGTGAGGAGACGTGCACAATGAGATAATCAGTGTGTGAAATGGGGAAGTCAATGGCAAAATCAAGTATATCTATGTTATTATTTCCATAGAATGATCACAATCCTCATTGAGGAGGAATACGTCAATCTGCCTGTACATGTCACTTCGTCAAGATTGTCTTCGTGAAGAATACATTTTGATGGCCAACTTACTTCTGGACTAAAATTGTTGCACACGAGCGGAGGATTCCTATAGATGAGGTTCTGGGCCAGATAGGTCTTGCAGATGCCTGGAACCAGAGCACACCAAGCCTTGAACTGCTTCTCTTCGAGAACGTTCAAGTAGTTCAACATCTCGTTGTGCTTATATTTCATATAGTTAGCGTATTCCGAGTCTGTTATCCTGGAAACGAAAAGATGCCTTTATGGATAGATTACAGACGACCTGCGTATTGGATCATCTGAAATAATATCTCCTTTTCATTTTTTGAAAGAAAGAAAAACATTTATTTAACATTGCATTATGAATGAATGAATGAATACTCTCATTATGCATACATACCTATGTAAGTGATGAAACAAACAAAACTGCTATACGTTCAGACGTGGCGGTTCAGACGCGGCCGTTCATATGCGTCATTTCAGACGCGAAGTCGCGAAGTCTATTCAGATGCAGCGTTCTAGACGCGGCGTTTCAGACGCGACGAATTAGACGAGGCGTTTCAAAAAAGGAGGAGGTTCCTCAATTTGACTCTTTGAAATTATAAATATTTTCTGCTGATTTTTAAATATTTATTAGGGAACGTTCGTGAGAACGTGAAGAAATGATTCTTCTATTTTATGTTCTATTTGATAGAATCTTATAGAAGTAGAACATTGTGAATAAAGCTTTCTATGCGATTATTAGAATGGAATCTCAACTTTGGCACTTTTTCTATTCTATACAGAATCGAGCGGCAAATAGAACCCTGTGAACGGCAGTCACAGCAGATAGTCACACAGTAGATATAGAATAGACACTGATAACGCCATAATTCCTATCTATTATATATCTATGCGATAGATCATAAAATATATATTTATAGATAATCTACCCAACGTATTTGTCACATCACTAGAATCTCGTATTCCGAGGTTATCGCCTACTATACTCTAATTTACCTCACACCATGAACATGATTGGCTACTTACGGATCCTCAAACATGATAAATTCCTTCATCGGGTCCAAGAGCCTTCTACGCAGCTTTTCGATCCACCAAATCATTCCCGCAACGGGAGGTAAATAGTCATCCACCATGGGCCTATCAGAGCCTTTAGTCAGTTTCTGTAACGTTACAATTAATTACTCTTTATAAATACTAAAAATAAAAATATGTTTATTCATTTGTAAATGATCTATAACAAAATCAACAAAATGAAAGTATAAGCCTAGGTACAATACAAATGTTCTAATAATTTTTTTAAAATTTTGGTACAGATCCGACACAGATATTAGACTATTCGAAGGCTAGGGCGGAAGCGAGCGAAGCGAGCTCGTATTTTCGGGCTGCCCCCCTGTCTGTACCTGGCTACGCCCAACAGCAGGAATAATATTAAAATATAAAAAATAATAATTTATTATTATTCAGCTAACAATCATAAGACAATCTTTTATAGGATACTATTACACAGTCATCATGTAATAAATCAGTCTCATGTGGCAATTGTGAACCTTTCCGAAGGCTCACCGAGTACAGGTATACAGAGAAGGTACAGGAATTCTAGAATTTCTGGAGAAGCCTTATGCGCCCCTGCGCCCCTTTGGCAACGATCCTGTAATGTAGGTGTATACTCACCGCCATTTCTTCTTCGTATATTTCTTTCACAGCATCTAAATTGGCGTGCATCATATCTACGAGTCTGGGGAGTTTAGGCTCCAACTCTTTCGTGATGACGGGTCGATGAAACAAATCTCCGATTATTTGGAACAACTGCAGACAAAGGCAATTAACATTATATAGGAAATACCAATTAATTAGTATAAGATTATGAAATTCATCCTATATGGACACCACGACTGTCAGTTGGCGCATGCGATTTGAGCATTTTCCCATACATTAATTGAAATGTCAAATGTATGGAACTATAAGTGCATTTGCACATACCCTTTGGCTCGCTGTCAGTGCTCACATCATCTTTCTAGAGAAGAGGGCGCTACTAGTCAGATTTCTGTTTTTTATTTATTTAGGTAGCTAATACAAGGTACTATACCTTATACATTTTGGGGTGATCCTGTAGAAGTTTGTTTGTAACTACGCAGTTATTGCAAAAAATATTTCAAACGATATACATGAAATAATCTATAAATAAATAATAATTTTAATATAAAAATAACATTTTTTATGTATAAAAATATTAATAGCTGTTTCGGTAGCAAAATTTTAAGTTTTTATTTTGACATTATTCGTGAAACGCGACACATTTAAGTTGTATGGCATCTATCAAATAAATATTTAGGAAGTATTATCACAACGGATTCGCGATGCACGCCCGATATTAGAACCAGAATTTCAATAGCCAAACAAGCATTTAACAACAAAAAACACATATTCCGATCTAAAATATCCAAATCTGTGAAAAAGAAATTTGTTAAATCTTTTGTGTGGAGCATAGACCTTTACGGATGCGAAACTTGGACCATGACTCAGAGAGATAGACAATATTTAGAGGCGTTTGAGATGTGGTGTTGGAGGAGGATGGAAAGGATAAGCTGGACAGAGAGAGTGACAAATGAAGAGGTACTGACGAGAGTAAAAGAAAAGAGAAACATCTTAAAGGCTATTGAAAATAGAAGGGGAAATATGGTGGGCCACCTTATACGACACGACGAATACATAAGAAACCTTATAGAAGGAAAAGTTGAAGGCAAGCGGGGAAGAGGAAGACCGAGGATAAGCTACTTCGATCAAATCAAAGAGAAGGCTGGCGTTGCATCGTATAAGGAGGTCAAGGAAAAGGCCCTAGACAGGACACAGTGGCGTTTACTACACCGACAAGAGCATAGCTCTTAAATTGAAGAAGAAGAGAGGCATCTATCAAAAGGATCATCCCAAATTATTTAAAGGACAATGTCGGTTTCATTAGGAACAAGTTTCATTGAGGTCGACTATACGTAATGATGTGATTGTAGACCTGCCCATAGTAGGTACTCAAATTGATTATTAATGAAAATATATTTTAATCTTATCTAATCTTTTTGCTGTCCCCAAAATCTTCAGCGGCGTAACAGGACTAAAAAAGTATTGAAAAAATCTCTTTATTTTCATGATCACATTAAATAAACTATGCTAAACGTTGGACTCCGCACTACGCAACAGGCAGGTTCAATTTTCTTATCTAGTAATTTACATCTATTTATAAAAGGTATTTGTGAGATATTTAATTATTATTTTTATTTATTTTATTATTTATTTATATTTATATTATACATTTATTAAAATAAACAGAAATAAAAGTGATGATTGTATAAGTAATTAATTAAGGAGTGTTGTACGACGATGAGCGTCTAAAAAAGGTTACCTTGAAAAATTGCTCCAGTTCGTGGCAATCATCGAGCCCTTGTGAGAACAGCGAGGCGAGACGGCGGTCCATATCCTCCAATACTTTAATGTGCTTATTATAGTCTACCAAGAAGCTGTCGTCCTCCGGGTCGGCCGGGTCGTATGTGATGTTGTTTAGGTTCTGGTACTCCATCTGGTAGTCATCTAATGCCTGCAATGACCATTAATATTTAACGTTTATTCTTATAAAACGTATTCTTCGTTCCTGTGGAAGCAAGAGGCGTGCCAAGGTATGGCAATACATGACAAGTATTAAATTATAATGCATTTCATAAAAAATAAGAAATAGACATAAATTGATGGTCAAATGTGAAAACAGAATTGAAATCCGTTGAAAAAAAAGCTACAGGCAATCGGAAATTAGACGGAAGTAAGAGATGGCGCTACCTAGGAGTGACGTTACTCCTGGGTAGCGCCATACCAGCAGGTCCTTAGCTACATATTAAGACTGTTTTGCTAGAAAGGGACCGACCGAGCACCCCCCACTACTAATTTTAACTGTTAATATCGCTAATGTTAGTTGAGATATCGATAAACGGATTTCAGATACATCTTCAGTATGTCCATGTAAATTGATAGATGCAATAATTTTTTTAAGTTATGTATGTATGTACATATTCTCCCTTCCCTTCTCTACAGTGTCGATTTTGTTTCCTACCTAATGTACATTTGTTGTCATTTGAACGTTAAAGGTGGTATCACTCTTTTACCTTTTTCAGCAGCAAATCAGCAATACCTGCTCGCTATGTTTCGAAATTATTGTCAGGTAGGCACATGCATTGAAAAACGAAAACGTACCTTCAAACACTCAGTGCTCAGTATTTTGCCCCTAAGCCCGCCGAACTCAACCTTCTCTAGCTTTAGGATTTCGCAGGTCGCCACGAGGATCTCTCTGATCATCTGGAGTCGCTTCACATACACGTTGTACCGCATGAATACGCGGTCGAAGTCGAACGACCAGTGTACGGGTATCACGCCCGGCGGGAAGAATGCAGTCACCTTGTCGCGGTTCATAGCGTAAGTGTCGCTGAAACGTGTGGATAACTTTAGGATAGGCAGATACCTGGTGAATAAATAGCAGGAGGCACCGTTGCAGAGACCAGAAAAATCCGCTCAGCTAAGTTGGGTTGTCAAATAATAGCCCGTCCTACTGAAAATACCTAGGAATTTGGACTTATATAGGATGCCCCCTCTCCACGACAAATTCTCATTTTAGAATTAACCCTATACCATGGTCAAAAGTTTGGAAGGGACACTAAAGGCATAACTATTAGGTAATCAGTGACTAAGGACAGCTACAAGAACCTATACGAAAACGTTCTTAGAAGACCTTCTTTTAGAGTTATTCAAAACTACATTCATAGTTTTTTTTAATGGTACAGTCAGCAAGAAAAATGCCCGTGAAATGCCCGATTGCATTTTAGATAACGATCAAATGATGCCAGAAACCCAGACCCACTACCTCCGAAACCTCACCCACCAACTATGTCTATTTGCTGACGCAGATTGGTTTACTACGCTAACACAGGAACGGTTCTGATACCTAATTGATATAATGATGCACTTCTCTGAATTAGGTAGATTATTCGCGACAGTTCCATTACCACACCGAGCCAATAGCTGCAACCCAAAGTTACAAACTACTATTGTTAATCATTCATCAACATACTCACATGAAATGATGCAAAATGTGAAAAGCCATGTCCAGTTTAGCCAATTGAACCTCGGGTTCCCCTTGGAATATTGAGGGCGTATCTATGAAGTTCGTGCATTGCTGAATTACAAGATTGCACACTTCGCGTAGAAATGCTGTAAATTAACGAAACAGTGAGCCAATCGGATAATTTTGAGGTACACAATTTTGAGATCTAATCAAATAACTGATTATGCGGATATGCGGATTGCCAAAGATTGGGCTTTTTGTTTTATACTTTCCCCTTTGCAAATACTTGATCCACCTCTAAGACTCGATCTACTTTGAACCGCCCACGGAGGATTTCTATGTATATAGAGTGAGCCTCGCGCCTCAAAATTTAAAGATATTTGTGCTCGCGCACTCCATACAACTCGGTAGCGGCGGGCGAAATCAATTTCAATTGCAATCGATGACATAGCCAAATAACTGGTTTTCTGGCCATAAAATATTGAAAAAAAACTATGGAATTACCTCAATACATAGGTATTTTGATTTCAAAGGCACTGTCCTTTCTACCACAAAATGATACACGAGTGATATAAAGAATGCACTTACGGATAAGTTTCTCTCCTTTACAATAATACCTCGAGTTCCCCCACAAGAGTCCAATGCAATGGAACATCGGCCTTATTAAGTGCTTAGAGTCAGCGAAGTCTGTGGCCTCGAAGTTTTCAAAATGGCTAAGCAATGGTTTTTGGTAGACGTAAATATCGCGACACTCCACTATGGCTGGAAAATAAATGCTTGTTGTCAATAGTTACGTACCTAGTAAATTATATATTCTTTGACAATAGCAAGGAATTTCCAATGGGGTTGAGTCGTCACTTTAAGTATAGCATGAGAGCGTCGGTGGCCTAATGGCTAGGACACCGGAGGTTCGAAACCGTGCAGTGCCATGTACCAATGAGTTTTTCGTATTTTTCGAATACTTACGTACATTTACCGACTGCTCTAACGGTGAAGGAAAACATCGCGAGAAAACCTACACACAGATATTACCAGTGTGTAAAATGGGGTAGGCACAAAAGATTCTCAAGAGTCGAACTGCCGCTGGGTTTATTCCCGGGCCCCTATCATAAGATAAGATAAGCAAGTATAGCATGCAGGAGTTAGGTGGGTTCAGTTGTTGTTGAGTTCTAATTATGTGGATCTTTATTATATTCTGGGAATTCAGATATCAGTTTGAGTAGTACTTACTAAGATTCACATAGTACCTTTTGAGCGTCGGCGGCGTAGAACGCCGGGTACACCCAGGATACAATGATCACAACTCTCATCAATGAGGAATTCTACTTAGAATAAGACGTAACTTTTACTAATTTCAGCCACAATGCAGCATAGCTTGCATTGCTGTGTTCCAATTTGAGGGGTAAGAGAACCAACTTAATAACCGACACACGAAGCTATAAGCGCAGCGCATCGCATGGTCTATTAAGGATTTTCTATTTCTATCGAAAACCATTTTGCAATATTTTACTGAGATTAAGTCTAGGAGCGACAGTTACCTTATTATACCATCAGATGGCGTGTCTGCTCGCAAGCTTCCCTTCAACATTAAAAAAAACCAAAAGTGCCACTCACCAGCCACGAGGTTGGTGAGCATGGACTTGAAGGTGCTGAGGTAAACACTGCGCGTGTCCTCGAGGTAGTGCGTTATGCGCTGGACTCGCGGGTCGCGCAGCTGCGAGTAGATCCCCTCCAGGTTGCGCAGGCGTTGCGCGTAGAACTCTATGTCCACGTTCGGTAACGGGAACTTTGTCCTTTTAAACGCTAGAAGAAAAGTAAAGGCTTAAGGCTTAAGACACATCTGGCGAGATACGGAAACTATCGCTTCCTATTATACAAAGCCACATAACAAAACTAAACCTAACCGACACGGTTGGCTGTTTTTTGTCGAAACTCAGAAGTTTATCAGTGTGACGGTTGTGTCATCATTCGCACCTCTCTAGCATCTTTTCAAATATTTATGGCGGCAACTTGTTGATTATCAATCCGGACACATTAGATTAGTTTGGGTTCAAAAGGACAATTTCAATGTCAGGACTTGCCGCAAGCGGCTCGGTTCTGAAGTTCTTAACACAATAGAGTAGGTACTTTCCGTTTCCGTAAGTAACAATTAATATATAATGCATTTCTTAAAAATTAAGTAATAGACAAATTGATGGTCAAATGTGAAAACAGAATTAATATTCGTTGAAAAATAAAATAGCTACGTGCAATCAAAAATCAGACGATAGAAAGAAACAGCAATAGAGAATTATGACGTCAACTGTGCTGTAGCGGCCATACAAGCAGGTCCTGGCTACATATAAAGAACCTATTTCCTAAAAAGGGACAGAGCATCTCTCCAGTACTAACTTTAACCATCAATATCTCTGATGTTAGTTATCGAAAAACGGATTTTAGATCCTTCTTCAGGATGTCCATGTAAGTTGATTGATGGAATATAAATACTTTAATCAAATACCCTATTGTCCCAAGGTAGACAACCTTCACAGAGACAGACACAGAGAAAACCTCGATGCTGTTTACTCAGTCTAGATCTGCCTATGATGATGGACCTTTTCAGGCAGATACATTGCACTTACCTATGTAAGAGTCCTCTTTCAATATATCGTGCACTTGCTGGGTCCATTTTATAACAATGCCTTCAATGTTCGATTTCAACGGCAAATCTATTTCCTCTCCATTACTGGAAGTAAATATTAGTTATTTGAAATATTTTGTACCACTGAAAAATATTAATTAATAAAATGTAGTTATTTAAAACACTCACGATTCTTTTAATTTCGATTCAGCAGTGAAGATGTTCTCTACTCCTATCGGCATTGCCAGCATCGCCTGGCTGGACATGTCTCCTTTGAGCTGTAGTGTAAATAGTGTGTACACAGAAAATTGAACAGAGTTTTAACAATTAAGTTGCGTATTCGCTAGGTGCACGACTTCAGCGCCACCTAGCGTTCGAAACTTTGTTGGTTCTGACGTTTCTGTCAAAATAATAAAGTTAAAATTATACGTACATTACAATAAATTTCACTGTATTGCTCCAATTTGTGTTGACCTGGAGAAACTGTAAAGACCTTGTGAGGCCAATAGTGCACTCCGTATCGAAAAAAATATGTGTACAAAACATGGTAACGAACCCGATGCATCAAATTCCTGAGATCACTGACGTGTCTCATCATATTCGTCTTAACGACCTTGGGCCACCCGTGCTGGTTCTCCGGGTTCGTCAGCATAGGCCCAATGACCTCATCCGCCAGTATACCGAGGTCCACCAATACGTTGTTAGACATTTCTCCGATAGAGACGGTCTATAGTAAGGTAGAATTGTACGATATAAAAAAGGCGCTACACTAAAATGGATAATATTAAAGCTGACGTTTTGTTTAGCGATGATTAGCAGATAGTTTAGAGAACAGGAAGGCGATTCTCGCAGATAGAATGTCGAATTCGACATTAGTCCTATCTCATTCACTCACAGTTCATGTGAGAGCGTGACAAGACGTTCGTAGTGCTAGACTTTTGTATGTCGAACGCTGCGAGAATCGCCCTCCAGGTTGTAATATTTTTTTACACAACAGTCTAATCAACATCATTGAGTCTCTAATATCAGGCCTTTCTCTCCTTTAGGCCGTTCTTCCTTTCATTACATTCCTCTCAGCCGTGTGCCGGCCTCATGCACGCAGCAACATATACCCTAGACGAGTAATTTCTAACAAAATTCCCGTAAAAGACGGTACCAAACCTCACGACACTGTGCGAATTGAAAATAATACAACACATTTCACACACAATTAAATTAAAATTAATATTTGAACAAAAATAGATCTTACGGCGATGTTACAAACTCTACATACGATCATTTGATGCACAGTTCGATTTCAAAATTCGAAATCAAACGCAAGGCGCGATTGACTCGCCACTCGAGCACAGTTTTAAGCCCCGCCCACCTGAGTACACATTTTGTGGCGCCATTCGCGTGCGTCTACGAGTATTACATTTCTAGGGTATAATATTTCGCTGCATGCACGTCTTCGGACGACCCTGATTATGCATCACCTAGCTGCAGAACGATATACAATTTCCTCTACAAAGTGAGTACTGATTAGGCTTAGGTTCACACACGTCGATGCCCACCTGACGAAAATTTTCTTGTGTAATTTTCTCTTCTTGATTTCTCAGGAAGTAAACGGTCTTGCCTCTACATAACGGTGGAAACGTGAGACTGCATGTTAGCAATCCAGCCATGTTTATCCGAAATACAATCATAGGGGTTTTCGGTGTTTCAAAAAATCTGAATAAAATATGCTGGAACAGAGAATATATATTAGGGCTTTCTTTTCTAATCACGATATAAAAAGTGAGATATATATTTCAGAGACCCATGCACAGTGGATTTTGGGAGCCGAAAAAGTGACATCGTCGAGTTTATTCCAGAACCTGCTAGATATACACACGTGTATCCCACGACAAGAACTCCCGTTTGCCAAATATGTGTAGTTTTTTAGAGGAATTTCCAAAATGAATACGTTGATGATAAAAACCTTTATTACTCCTAAAGTGATGTTTGGTAGTTCTACTCGTCGTATTTATAGAGAAATTCAAATATTTATGACTTTCAACTTGACAATATTTTATTCCGGTATTCCGCTGTTTCGGTATAAATTATATACAAAAATATCTATGTATATTTACGTTCCATATGTACATTTTTTTTTGTGCAACTGGAAAAAGCAAAGGAATAGCTGAGATATTGACTTTAAAAAAATTGGTTAGGGTTGTCACTCTACATAGCAATTGTTACGTCTTGAATTTCTTTCTGAGCAAATAATATCTGGAAACTTTGCTACAGAAATATCTTAACTCTACGAAAGTGGCATCCGTAGCTATGGAATTTTAAAAAAAGGAAAATATTGTATAATTATTACTATGAGAGTCCTTTCCCTTGCGCGAAACCTTAACTATCTCTGCCCTTTACGCCCCCCTGAACGGTCCTGTAGAGATACTGTCAGGGTCGCCACTTATTTTAGGGTTTTGTTCAATAAAAACGCGTGCGCCCCGTTCGATAAATTTATTGACATTGATTAAACAAAAGACAAATATAAAAAACACAAAAAAAACGATTATAATAAGAAGTTTGAGGCAAGTAATTTCAATAATTATATCTGTTTGAGGACTCTGAGGTACTTTGGAGTGCATTACAATTACAACTGCTGTTACAACAAGTACACCACGACGTATAACCAAAGTTAAGGCTAGTATTGTAATGAAACCAAGCTATACCCTTTCGTCTCCGGCAATGAATTTGTTCCATTTATCTATTTTCTGCTTCAGCGTCTTAGTAATGTAATCGCTCATGAACTCCAGGCGAGTATCTACGGTCTCTTCTTTATTATCTTTGTCTTTCTGTAATACAGAAGAAAAATGTTAGTGAAGTAACTATAGTGATGTAACTGAAGTGCTGTCACGGAAACGGACTTGAAATAGGAGTTTTTAACGGAAGCTGAAGCGGAAAAAATATGATCGATCGGATGAATTCGTCAAACATGGAGTAATACGGCTTTATTTTAGTTAAAGAATAATGGACTGATGTGGACAAAAGTGCTCTAGGATCCATCAAGGGATTTGACATGATTCGAAGGATCCAAGTAAAAATGCGAGTGTTTTTGAAAATAAAATTGAGCAATGGACAAAAACGTCCACATGGATCCTTCAATGGTTCCTGGAATCTAAGTGGACATAGCGTACCTAAATTCAGAACAAAAACAAGAAAATGCAAAGAAAATCGAGTAAATGGGGATAAAACGAAAGGGTCGACATAAATGGGAGAAATTCCGTTATAATCATGTGAATGCGGAAATGGAAAAAAACAAAAATAAGTATTAAGTGCTGAAATTATTCGGTATGCCATGGCAGACGATTATATATAACGTAGGTACTCACATCGCCCATGTTGCTCGGTGCAAATTCTCAATTGCAAATAAGTACAAAAATAAATTGTAAACCACATTACTAAAAATATTTATTATTTTTATAAAGTCTGTGATTGATTAAACACAGACATGTATGAAAGTAAACAAATAGAAGAAGCCATAGCAACGTAGAAGAGAATTTCAATTTTTTTTATTTAGAATGTTTCGTTTTGGTAGGGTCAGCAAGGAGATTTGTATGGTATTCTTCTATACTATACAGTCTATAGTGTAGGTAGTGTTATTAAGAGATTGTATATCAATTAATTCTAGCAAAATTACATTAGATACCTTAGATATAACTAAGTCACCTAACAAGTGATTAAAAACGGGACTTTGTACACTTGTGGACCCAAAAATAGCGAGCAAAGTTACATATCACTGAATATTTGCCACTTCTTTTATAAAAGGCTTTGCAAACTAGATCTTATCTTTGCCACTGCATTGAATAGCAGGCGCGCAGTGGTACTGAGAGAATTGGGTTTCGTAGCTTCCTACCGTATTAGTTAATTTAAAGCCCACAACTAAATACATATAAAATTAAATATTTTTTTTACTCGAAGGGAGGCCGCCAAATCCTGTAAAGTGAGTGTGAGTGGGGGTGTTTCGTTGATATGGTGAACTACCATTATATGGGCACAGTTTGAATAATTTGTAATCTCACTCTCTCATCTCTTCAGCCTATTTAATTTAACGTCCCCACTGTTGCAGTTTTTCATAGGTAAGAAAATAAACCAGCATATTTTTGCTATGCTTTGTGTACAGTAGTTCAGCAGCTAACTATATTCACACTCCAGCGACCAACCAAATACCAATCAAAACTTTTATTGTCATACACTTCCATTCAACTCTTGACTGATAAAAGGGTCAGTCTGGCCCTGTATGTAAAGGAAACAAGTATTCGGGTAATTCTTACATTATACAGCTTTTATTTTGTCTTAAAAACGAACAATGGTGTCAATAAAGGTCTTAACTTAAAATATTATTTATTAAGGTTACGAACTAATGGATAGGTTCTGGCTGCTGTGTGAGAAGGAGGCCAAACCTCTTCTTGATTGTTATCCTTTGTCTAGAGTACTTATCTTCTGGGGAGAAGCGAGCTGGAAACAAAACAATGAACTGGTGACATTTGGAGAGGTAAGTTTGACAAAACATTGTATGGAGCGAAATGTCACTTTGGTCAACTAAATTATAAATATTTTATTTTTTGTCCTATTGCAGAGTTTAATGTACAGTCGGTCTCTAGCTAATGTATACCATCTGTCAAATTTCTGCAATCTGAATGCTTAAGACTTGAAATTTGATTTGTAGAAATTTGACAGATGGTATACATTAGCTAGTGGTTGACTATACTATTGTTTAATAGCGAACACCACAACAGACTATAAAACTACTAAAGGTGTCCTCTTGACAGGAGTTTTATATTCCTGGTAAAAAAGTAAGTAAGTAATACGTTTATTTCACACACAGCAATGAGTAGAGGTCAGGTCAGTACTGGTCAGAGTATACTTTATATATATGATAAAAGGGATTACAGAAATCACTGACTTCCATGAGTTGTGCCTTCAGTATTTGACTGTCCATATGGAGAGCCACTATACTATAGAGGGGACAGTCACTTTATCTGTTGAGTGTGTTACTCACATGTATCCTGCATGAGGTTCATGAAGTATTGTTATAATTTTAGGGGCTATTAAATAAATACGCAGGAAGAAAACTAGCTACGTAAAAACTGAAACAAGAATTTACAATACCTGGATGCGCCGATAGTGTAGGCTTCCCATGAGGATCAATGGTCTAAAAAATAAAAAATAATGTTTAGATAAATTCATATAAACAAACGTGTAAAGTTAGGTTATAAACGCACATAGGCAAGGTCATACTTACCGCCAATGTGTATTGACGATCACCATTTTCATTCAGGTAATATCGTAAGTACATTTTTATTTATTTTTAGATAAAAAGTTAAATTCAATTATCGTAAAACTAAAATAATTCGCGTTTTGACAGAGGGTATATACTATATATAACTTGTGATAGACCACAGATTAGAGTATATGTGATAGACTGTCCGCCCGTATTTTTTTTTTAAATTAAAATTTAATGAGTTAACGGCTCTGGGTGCCTGAACTGTCTTTTTTAATGTTGCCATAACCACATTGACAACAACTACTTCAGTGGCGTCGATTCTGAGCGGTCCGCTAAAATTAATATTAATCAATCAGTTATTTGTTTGTCAAACCAACGAAACTAGTGGTTGATAAAAATTCTTCTATCATGTCGACTGGCGTCGATTCTAGGATGATTGCTAAATCTAAAGTTAAAACTAATGAAACTGTCACGCTCACTCGATATTATCTTTAATAACTGGTAACATCATAGAAAACTGTCAAATGTGTACTTTAATTGCTCGCTACTAGCATTAATTACTTTATCAAAATGCGATAAAAGATACCTATTGTGATTTGCTGTGCTCCGCCGCCGCCTTAGATACCTAATCTAAGTCCGCCGCGATTATTTCCCTTTTTTATTTTATAATACTGTGCTGTAAGCGTACAATATAAACGTTCTATTGCTGTCTGTCGTGTTTATAGGAAATGTTTTCTTGAAAATTCTCTGTGTTTTATGCAGCGAATTTGGTATACTGTTATAAATAGATTACCAAGAATGGCTAATCTTCCACCACGTAAAATTTCCACTTCACATAAGGCGTCTAAACAAGATGCTTCACCAATACAAATACTGTTACAAATGGGGTTCCCGAAACACCGGGCGTAAGTTGCTATCATGTTTTGTATCTGTCACGATGTTTTTTCACAAAACAAAGACTTACTACACCCCTATTGAATTCTTCAGACACTTTAGGTAGAAGCACACATGTATTGTCATCCATAAAGATAATATTTTAGATTGAAAGCACTGGCAGCTACTGGCAACCGCAGTGTGCAGCTGGCATCCGATTGGCTGCTGACCCACGTGAATGATGCCTTCATTGATGCAGACGAGTCCCGCGAGTACATATTCTATGCCAGCCCCACGGGGCCTCTGTTGACACAGCTCCTGGACTTTTGGGAGAAGTCCAAGGAGATCGGTGGTTGGAATGGAGCTCATAATTTTCCTCCACACATAACTTTGGTTTCATTTTTCAAGGTAAAATAACGTTAACATCTAAAACTATTGTTATAGTTTCTATAGACTTGGTAATGGTCTTTGTAAGAATCCTCTTGTTGATAATTACTTAATGTACCTTTATAGTTAGTTTCATCTATAGGGTTTTCTTTATAATTAAAGCATAACTAGGTACCCAGATAGATGACACTTTATTTATTATTCTAAACTTAAGCCTTGTAATGTAATATAATTGCTTTCATGGACATATAATAATGGGCTGATTTCCGCAACTCGACGTCTTCAGCGCCTATTTTGCGTGTGACTACAAGCCTTGCTCTTTTTCATTTTTATTTTATATATAGATAAAAACCCTCATCCATCATATTGCAGAATTAAATGATAAACTACCAATGGAACCATAGATAGTTTACTGTTTAATTCTGCAATTTCAAACAGGGTTTTTATATCCCTGATCAGGGTATAAAATATTGTGTGGATGTTTTGTACAGATTATTTTGCATTTAGTTAACTTTTAACAATCTAATTTTTTCCTAGGCCCCAGATGAAACTTCACTGCAGCTGGCCAAAGCTGTCAAACACGTTGTAGAAAAAGTAGGGGACCCTCCGATCTGCCCCCTAAAGCTGGAGCCTTACATATCCCACAATTTCATGGGCCTGTTTGTCTCTGAAGAACATGCTGATTATTTGAAGAAGATTGCTGTGCAGTATGTGAAACAGGTGTCTTCTGCATGTGAGTGCTTTATTTGACTTGAACTTGATAATCATCATCATTTTCAGCTCTTGAGCATCCATTATTTGATATAGGCCTCCCCCAGTTCTTTCCATCATGACCTATTTTTCCTTATCCATGTCGCGCCCGCTACTCTTCTCATATCATCCTACCATCAAACCTCTTCATGATGGAATGTAATAGCCTATATTATCCTGTTCCCAATTTACACTCGAACTGGTAGAATTGTAAAAATTCTATTAAAAATATCTTTAATATTTTCTTATATTCTTAAATAAACATAAAAACAGCCTATATCTATTTGTTATTGTAACTAATTTTGATACATAATAAGAAGTTCTACAGGGTGGACCAAAAGTCCGTTAACATTTGAATAGGTCGCTGCGTCGGCGCGGGCGGGGTATTGGCGCGGGGGGTGTTACTACAAGCGAGAGCTACTAATAGGGATTTAGTACCATGGCGTCATTCAGCGGAGCGCAACGCGCATTTTGCGTACGCGAGTACTATCGAAACAACGATTCTACGACCGAAGCTAAACGGAAATTTTGTAATCATTACAATATACGGAACAGAAATCAAGCACCAACAATTCAAACGATTAAAAAATGGGTACAGAAGTTCGAAACAACAGGTTCAACTTTAAGTCAACCACGATCCGGCCGACCTAGGACATCGCGCGATCCAGTAAACATAGAGCGTGTACGAGCGTCTGTTCGAGAACAACCTGGTCTCTCTACTCGAAAGCGGTCTAGTGCTTTAGATGTGCCCAGAACATCAAAAGATTTACATTTACATCCTTACAAAATTCAAATTGTACAGGCTTTAAAGCCAAATGACCCTGCTCAAAGACTGCAGTTTGCTAACGAAGTGCTTGAGAGGTTTACGAGCTTCAATAACATCTTTTTCTCAGACGAGGCACACTTCCACCAAAATGGACATGTCAATCGACAAAATTGCAGATACTGGAGTGACACTAACCCGGACTTGAAGCACCAAAAACCTTTACACTCGCCCAAGGTTACTGTATGGGCCGCATTGTCAGCCAGCGGAATCATTGGTCCATATTTTTATGAAGATCAGAGAAACCGCGCCGTCACCGTTAATACAGAGCGATACATTGTGATGCTACAGAATTTTTTTGCTCCAGCATTACAGGACTTCTCAGGCTTTAATCGAAGCTCTTGGTTCCAACAAGATGGCAACATGTCACACCTCCAATGACTCTATAGCAGCACTTCGTGAAATTTTTGGCCAAAAAGTAATATCCAAAAGAGGTGACATTCACTGGCCACCCCGCAGCCCGGATTTAACTCCAATGGACTTTTACCTTTGGGGATATCTCAAAAGTAAAGTTTACATCAGCAACCCAGTGTCTATTGAGGAATTAAAAGAAAATATACGCGAGGAAATGCAGAACATTTCACCAACCACTTGTCGGGCGGTCATGCAAAATTTCCGTTCCCGGTTACAGGTGTGCCAGGATGAACAAGGGTCACATTTGAATGATGTTATTTTTAAAAAGTGAAATCCTAATTTGTCTACTTTATTATTAAATAAACAGTTTTTCACTAAAGTAGCATTTGTATTTTTTATAACCATTTTAAATGTTAACGGACTTTTGGTCCACCCTGTATTTGATAGACTAATTATGTATTACCTTTTATCTAGAGAAGTCCCACCTAATAGTATATGCATATGCATGTATGCCACATAACTTTCACATTCACTAACATTAATACAATCCCCTTATTTATAAGATTATGTACTTTACACAGTGGGAGTAGCGGTGGATACCTATGAGCACTTGAATGCCTTGGGGACTTGCTTTCCTTGGTGTACCATGCCCCAAGAAAAACCCATTAAATGTAAGAGAAATCTAAATAGCTGCTTGTTTATTCATTAATTCTTTTCATTTTCTTTATCAGCTTGTAGGCTTGCACAGAGTACTTATTAGTGCTTGAAGAACTTGAGCATGGCCAGTGCTTTTTATAAGGTAATTATTTATTTCCAATCCTCAAGTATACTAGATAAGATAATAATATAACTGACTTCAAAAAAGGAGGGGTTTAATTAGGTACCTAATTATGTGATTAGACTCAAATAATATACTGTTTCACAGGTTTTTACTGTATTTTATTAATTACGACCGATTTTGTGTACACATCTTCAGGTATTTGTTTATAATAATTTTCTTAACTACATTATTATAAACAAATACCTGAAGATGTGTAAACAAAACCGGTCGTAATTAATAAAATACAGTAAAAACCTGTGAAACAGTATATTATTTGAGTCTAATCATGTACTACAAGTTTCACCAAATACCAACAACCGCAAGTATTAACTATCTAATTATGATTATTTGAACCTTCTAGTGATTTAGAAGGTGGTTTTTATTTTATTTGTAGGGGGCTTTGGGGTTGGTGGGAAGGAAGGGGGACTTCGCGCACCTCTGTGGCCTTTCGGAATCAGATCTTGACCATTTTTGTGTGACCACTCTGGAGGAATACCTTTCTGAATAAGAAAATAATCATTAAAATTGACTCACGAATGCCAGAGATATAAGGTAAAATACATTTTAAAAAGTTCAGTCTCATTGAGAACCTGTTTTTCTTTTGAAGTCTGTTAAAATAGTTTTGTTTCCACCTTATGCTTTGTTATATTTATTTTAATGGATTTTTTTTCTAGTTTTAGTTCATGGTTTAGTCAATATGTTTGTATGCCTCTATTTATTTATTCTTTACTAACAACTTGCTACAACTGTGAGCCTGTTCATTTAAGGGTAAAAAGACTATCCTCGGGAATCAATCTATACATCAGTAAAAACCGAAGCAAAATCCGTTCAGCCTTTTCGAAACTAGCCTTTATACTATTTAAAAAAGTTAATGTGAAATCTTTGATAATTTAAGAATTCTTATTGAACTTTTTTACCTTTGTGCTAACATAATGTCCCGTTGTCCCCTACTAACGTTACATGCATGAATATATCCTAAATCCTAGCTTTGCAAACTGTGTATATGAATTTAGGTTAATTTCAAACTATTGAAAAAATATAAATTATTATATATTTATTTAAAAGCTTCGATGTTCAAAAGATGTGCTCCTGATTATTTCTTGCGATGTTTCTTTAATTTCAGCTATAGCATCTTACTACTAAAACTAAAAAAATGACTACGTATAAATGTTAGTTGCACTTACAATAAACTAAAAATATTTTGCTTTCGTTTGGAGCATGAGCTGCATTATTCTAAAACAGCACTGCAACTAGCCAATCATATTTCAATAACAGATGCCTGGGGTTGACTGTTTTTCTTAAGGCTTTAGGGATTTGCAAACGTGTTTCCGTATAAACTCTGGGTGATCAAATCGCGAATGTTTTTCCCCGATTTGCAAGCAGTTAACGGACCGCCTCTCTGGAAACACGCTCGCAAATGACCAGTGTAATAAATAAAGATCTTGGGTGAAAGTCAACCAAAACATATGCTAGGAAAGATAGCTGAGGAAAAATGGTCCAATAGGATCACATCATTTTACTCATGTTGAATGAAGAAATAATTCTGTTGGGAATTTTCTATCGCGCAGGTTTGCTCTGGTGGACCATCAATCAGGCACCCTGGGTCATCAATGTAACTTCAATTAACCATGCATTCAATGACTTATTGTTTATTAATCATTATGACCTTTATGTTATGTTTAGTAATTTTAGATCTTCTTATGTTAAACTGTATTAATATTTCCCCTTTACCCCAAACAGCTGTGAACCTGGAAGCTCACGTGAAGTCGCTCCACATAACCCTGGCGTATCACTTCGATATGCCGACGTATGACGGGCTGAAGGCATTGGTAGACGAGATCCAGCCCTTGGAGAACTCCAGCTGGGAGCTGCGGCTCTATTCCAGGGACCCGCGCTTTACGAATCATCAGGTATATCATAACGATAGTTCATTAATAAATGTGAAGTGGTTCCATATACTCCTGGCGTACACTTCGTATGCCTATGTATAGCTGGGATTCATACTCATACGAAATTGGAATTGATTAAACGGAGCCAGACTCCGGCTCCAGCTGGGTATGCTACATTCAATCACATGCATTGATTTCAAGCTCCTCCCACTCCCCACTTAAAATTGGCGTCGGTGGCGTAGTGTTAAGACGCCGGGCTCCTTTGCGGAACTGCGGGAGGTCCGGTTTCGAAACCATGTAATTTATTTTTTGTAATGCCATGTACTAATGACTATTTCGGTTTTTTTCGAATATTTACGTACATTTACCGACTACTCTAACGGTGAAGGAAAACATCGTGAGGAAACCTGCATGTCTCCATCAGCACTGGGCCCGCTCGGTAAATCATACCCCCTTGTGCAAGAGGTGGTCTATGCCGCAACAATGGGGTCGTTAATATGCTCAATGTCTACCATCTCACCGGTGAGATGAGATTGGATGTACCGAACCGCGCCTTATCCAAATTGGCTCCGTATAGCCCCAGCATATGACGGGCTAAAGGCACTGGTGAACTAGATCCAACAACTGGAAATCTAGTTGAGAGTTGCGATTCTATTCCAGCTGATAATTCCATCCAGCCCAGGGATCCGGGATTTACAAATCATCAAGTATTTTGAATATAAAATAGATATTTTATATTGTGTGGTAAATAATGGTCCATTTAGTACAGTGGGTGCAACTATGAAGGATTTTATGTACTTTGAATCGAGCCAAAAGCGACAACAACCTTTGCCTATTGCTAAAGGCATCGTCACATGGAACGTGTTCCTGTTGTGGAGATCTGGAATCTCCAATAACAACAACTGTAGCTTTATCTCTTTCACACGTGAGCTGAGCCCATCGCGATAAGATCGTGCATTGTTTAGCGAGCCCTTAATCTATACATATAGGTTATTATTTTGTCTGTTTGTTTGAACGCAAATCACGTAAAAACTACTGAACGGATTTGGATGGAGTTTTAACGTATATTTAAACAAGTCCAGATTGATATCTAGGCTATCTATAATGTTTTGAAAATTCAACTTAAAAAGGGGTCCAATGCGGGGGACGTCTCTACAACGTTAAATAGAACGAAGTCGCGGGCAACAGCTGGTACATAATTAGTATCATCACATCAGGTACACAAAGTCATTCAAGGCTACGAGCCGAAGGCGAGCGATGAGTTGGAACTGGTCCTCGGCGACTACGTCTACATCGAGGAGAAGGAGATTGACAGCTCGCCTGATGGCTGGGTGCATGGCACGTCGTGGCTTACAGGTAGTTTTTTAAAATAGTTTGTTTTAAACATAATCATAATCATTTATTTCGTAATTTTCATTCCATGTCATAAAAAAATTGGTAATGTTTTACACATTACCAATATTCTTCAGTAACCCTACGATTAGGCTTTTTCGTTAACTACAATCGTTCAAAGATGAATTCGATCCGGCGACCCTTGCACCGAATTCTTGTGCACTAACCATTGAGTTATTGACGCCATTGTCGCTATTCTAAGGGCCATAGCCTAGCCCTAGCCAAGTCTGCTTTTTTGGGGATTCAGAGGTATATAATTTAAGGATTTGAGTGGACTCAATAATTCTTGTTTCTTAGAGCCGTATCCGCGGCTCTAAGAAACAAGAATTCTTGAGTTCAACATCAGTTAGGCTCTAGGAGTTAAAAAATCTGAAATTTTATAGCATAGAATATGGAAAATTATGTGTTACAATATTTCAGCTGCTAATGATAAACATAAGTCAGGATTTCGGCCATCTGTTGCGTCTACGATCTTATCTTATACTATCATACATTACGGGTATACGTATGTCGATTCGCGTCTGCTATTTTATATCGTCACCACAATGAATACATTAATGCCACTACAGAGTAAATAACAGAAACCAAACCAAACAACTACTATCAGCAATAATATAACATACTTGACTCGCAGTTTGTGAATTACCAAGAAAACAGGCGCGATACGGAAATTGGCATCGCTGTGAATTGGTGCAAATTGTAACGCCAGCCTTACAAAGTGTATAACAATCAGAGCATTGTTCCCTTATCTTATCAGTGGGCATGTAGTGTGCGACAATGACTCGCGTCCTGAAGTGTTTCAAGTTATTGAACTTGAGGTTTGGAGGTTAGTTTGTATGTGTTATTTATTTCTAGGTCAATGTATTTACAGTGTGCAAGCTATACTCTGTGGAACCCTGTCGCAATAAGTTTTTGTTACGATTTCTTGACATTTGTATGAATAAGTTTGTCTACAGTTAAAGCGACAAAGAACTAAAGGGTGTAAGCTGTTGCGTTGTCAATTGTACATATGACCTGTGATGTTGTAATTTTTTTAATTGATCAATTTTTAAGTTAATTTTAGAGCTAATTTTCACAGCCAGTGACGTCAAGTCAGTAACTGCATCTGCTTTGTCTATCTGTTGATAAACGTCACTATCCATCTAATCTGTCTACTTAACTGATTCATTATAAGTACAGTCGCGGTCAGAAAGTGTTTACCACCTAAGATCTATAATTGCATGCTTACGTCAGTTTTATAAGGTTACTGTCTAAAATTGAGACTAGGCTGATGCCTAGTAGTTCGAAACGTTCAAAGAGGTGACATAGTTAATAATTATCAAAAAATCATTAGTAATCTTTATGTAATGTCAGAAATTATACAGAAATAAAAAGAGACCAAATTACGAAAGTAATATATTTCTTGCATATTTATTTGATTTACGATGACTTTTAAACGGTGCACAGTTTTAAAACGTAACGTTTAAGTACAGTAGTGTAGGTCAGAAAGCACTTGCAACTTACGCAATCGCAAAGAAGATGAATTCGCTCCCATACAAAGTGAGGCTTAGCGATTTAACTTTTTATTTTAATTTTTAAATCGATTTTATTTGGACCTTATTGCACACAATATGAAAAAGGAATTAAATTGAAAACTGGTAAACATTTTCAGACCTACATAGCTACAATAATTATGCTTCATTTAATGTGATGCGATGTGTAAGACGTCTCTTACAATACCGTCGCTTTGTGTTTTAATTGTCTTTGTCTGCTTTAAATTGAAATTGAAATCTTTTAGTTTCCGCAACAAAGCGAAGCATCGTTGATTAATGCATGTATGGACTCTTCTAATTTAGTGTTTATTTATAAGATAAATGATTAACTTAAAGTGATTAAACGGTAGTTGAATATTTATTCAATTTGTCTATATTAGAGTACAACATTTAGGTTTCAAACTTTATTTTATGTAAAGAAATCTTTAAAGAAATCTTCTTGTGGTCTGGTTAATGGTCAGCCTATTGTCAGAGTTGTTCAGGCCGCCCGTAGGCCATTACGGGCTGAACGTGCTCTCCGAGGCATGAAAGAATTAACGAAGTTTGAAAGTTAAATCTAGAAATCTCGCGCGGTGGATCAAGACACACACGGCCTACACCTCTCAAGCAAGAGGAGGCCTGTGTCCAAACAGGGATGACGATGACGTTTTAGTTGCTGGGCTGTTCTTTCTCTATGTACAGTGGGTGGGTTCGATTCTGGATGCCCACCAAATCTAAAGCTAAACTTAAATGGAACTGTCTCGCTCACTCATATATTAGATTGTCTACGAGTGAGTGGGACGTTACGTTTAGCGATAATCGCTAAATTTTGCGGTCACCCCAGAATCGATGCCATTACTGCAAGAAGCAAATATTTTCGTAGGTGTTAGCGGCTACCTACCAGCAGTTTACACGCAGCGAACGGCGGAATCGGACGCCTGGACTCTGCATCGAGCGATATCGCTAGGAAATAATAACAGTAAGATATTTTTTATTTACACCTTTTACATTTCTGAAGAACACAAGATACTCGACACACCGGAATGCGGGTTTCTAGTGCGGACACCGGTACTAAAAACCCGCATTCCGAGGTGTCGCGTACTATAGAAGCAGGTGATTTACCGAAGGCTGTTTATCGTAGTTAGCAGTAATTTACTTTATCAATCATTTTAAACATACGATAAGTTAAATTAGTCAGCAATATTCGAGCTTGAATCTACAAAATTCTGAAGAAACATGAATAATAAAATATTGCTACAATATAAATGTTACCCATGAGGTAAGTAGCGGGCGCAGTTGGGTGTGGGATCATACTCGTAGGATCAAGACCTCCCCTCCTCTCATTTTCGACTTCCATAAATTCGAACCTTAATATAACGGAGATATAAAACACATTAAGGGAAATACCTAGTTACATAACTTTATCACATGGTTATATATACTATTACTAAATAAACTTTGTATGAAAACCACATGTCTGGGTTGAGTCATACGATACGACCTTGATGTGGTTTTTGTACGAATAAAGTTCAAAAACATTTTAAAGGACTCTCAGACATGACAACACTACATATATGTAGTTCATTTGAATCAATCAATTTTTTCCAAAAATCATAAATATATTTAGACTTCGTTTTATTTACACCTTCTACGAGTCGGTCGAAAAACTGTTAGTCATCGGCTAACAAGCCGACCTCATTGTTTTAGTTTTATTATCCCTTGAGGCAAATTTTATTACTAACTCCTTAGCCAAATATCACTGGCTGGCGAACTTTAGTTATTTTTTTATTAATTGTTGAAAAGACATGTCTCTCACTTTTCAATCGCTACGATGTAGGTAACGCGGGAAGCATTTCGTGTTATGATCTATTATCTTCTTTCGTACTACATATATACATAACTTCACACTATGTCCTTGCTTAGACAGATATAATGGCACGCCAAGACCCTATGTCTGCATATAATTTTAATATAACAAGAACTTCAGAGATTTCTGAACAATTATGTTTATGAAAATTTTAATATAAAACACACTTCCTTTTAAGCTGTTACATTTTAAATCAAAGTCCTTTATATAAATAGAACGCACTATTATTTCTTTCATCCAAGGTATTGTTACAAATATACTTTTTCAGTCAAAATAAATAAATACGACGGGTTTCGTAATTACAAAACAACTTGATGGAAATTCGCGATGCAAAAACACACACCCGCTCAGCACGGCGACGTCCTTCGACGGAGGAACCGTTCCAGTTGCCCGATTCGTTTGTGGCAATATACGATCAATCTATGCAGAGCGCGCCTTCAGGTACCCGGACCGGACAAACCGAGAGGCGATCGGCCCGATCGCTGGCTAACCGGCCCGGGAAAAACCCGCCAATATGGGCCCAGCCAGTTTTCGGAGTTAAATTGATTAAACGATCACGCCATATTACCATAGAGCATGACTACTTACTTATAGTAGGTAGGATCAAGTTGGGTAATTGCAATAGCGGGTAAAAGTAATAGTGTGTGTTGCTGACTTTGTCTTTGAGAACACTGGTGATGCTGTCATGTCCGATATGTTTTATGCACTTTCAAAGAGTGCATTTCAAAAAGGAAACCACCTATCGAAGCTGTTTTACCGACGAACAAATGAATGACAAAAGTAAGAAAGATAAAGTAACTTTGCGTATTTTTTTACTTTTACCTCACATTTGAGTCTATCGACACTGCTAAGAAATAACACAATAATATAACATTTGCCCTTTTTAACCGGGCAAATGGTTTCGGAATATATGCTTAATACATACAATAAATAACAATCCTGAATTGTTAAAGAGTAAGTAGTGGTATAGTGTAGAGATGTAATCTTAGTTATGGCACACGCATTTGCCTCACTTAACCCTGACCCTACTAAAATTGCTCTACCCTGTTTTATAAATAAAACTGCCTTGGAATTGAAACTGCCTTACCGTGAAATCACATTAAATAATTTACCGTTTTTGAGCTCGACTGTACCAATGATATTTTATAAAATTGTGCCTCGTCATTGAAGCTGTCTTAGTGAAAAATGTAGTGTACCATTTTTGAGCTCGACTTTACAATGACACATCTTTGATGACACAAAATTGTCGACTTACCTGTCTGCTACAAAAAACTTATATAGATCTATCACTAGAGCCATTTCGTAGCCTTGAGGTGTCGGCACTTAACGTGTTGAAATATAATACTTTGTGAGTAATTTAATAACGTAGACTAGCTCAGTATCAGTACATCGACCTTGCGTTTAATGTCAAGGGTAATAAATTCGGAAATCTGAATTAGTGTTTAAAAGTTCTCCTTAGTGTTGTGTGTGTTGTTGACCGGGTTCCTCTGGAGGTACAGTGTTTCAATTTTGCCTATTTAGAAGAATTAACTTTCAAATTCTACAGCTCAATAGTTTGCACTTGAAAGTTATGACGGACCTATTTCATTTGCTTTGTTATAATAATATTCAATTTCTCTTGGATACTGGGGTTATTTGATATCAATGTCGTGAACCGGATTGTGAATTTAGGCATATTACAATACGCCTTAGCGTTTTTATCTTATAAAGTAGATATTTTTTTATTTACTACTAAACCCGCATTTGACCTCAATCTCGCCTGATGGTAAGAGACGATGAGGTCGACGATGGAGCATGCGGGTCCAGTAAATGCCTATTCACTCTTGTCTTGAAGATCCCAAGGTTGTAGGTTTCGGGAAATACAGACGCCGGCAGGCTGTTCCATTCCTTAGCCGTTCGCATAATGAACGAAGAACATAGATAGATAGATACACTATTAAGTTATTAGCTTCCCACTAGGTTTAAAATTCGGTTTAGATTAATTTATTTGTCCAGAATGTAGGTACATAATTACAAGATGGTATTTTCTAAACAAAGAGCCGATACATTATACTGAACAATGAGCATGCAAATATAAATAATATAACAGTCAGATAAGTTATAAAATATAAATGTAATTTCGTAATCATAATCTTTTTAAGAAACAAAGCCTACAAAAAATATCTAATTCTTATAAATAATTATTAAATATTTCATTATCAGAATAGAAACATTTATCCAGTAACCATTCAAATAATCTTCTTTTAAAAACTCTTAGTGGTAAGTCGGCAAACTGGCGTGGTAATTTATTATATATGCGTATTGCCATTACATTAGGCGTATGCTTGGCAAACTTAGCTTATTCATGAACTAATTACGTAATCTAATGAAATCTCTTTAGTCCGCTTTAGTTAGTTAGTTTTGATGTCATAATTCGAATTTTAAAAAGTATAAAACAAAAGACGAGAAGATTCCTGGCCTCAGCTCGATAAGGATGTATGAAAATCCATTACTGTCGTCAGTTATATATTTTTTAAATAAGTTTTTTTTTTAAATCGATACAGGAAGTATTTGTGGCTCAAAATTCGAATGTACGCACATTTCCGAACATCTTTGCGAAAACTAACATACACTCACTGGTCGAGCAACGTTAATTATGTATGGCGCAATATCTCCGATTATGTGCTGTGCCCAAGAGTGAAACGAGCAGTCAGTGAGGAGATGAAAATTGAAACCTTACATTCATATCACACATTAGGTACCTAACGCTTACATCATATGATGGTATCTTACATTATTACTTATACTACATATAGTATTGTATTTAGCATAATACGTATACAGATAATTTAAAACTAACATACACTGGTCGAGCAACGTGGATTATGTATGGCGCAATATCTGCGATTATGTGCTGTACCCAAGAGTGAAACGCGCAGTCAGTGAGGGGATGAAAATTGAAACCTTACATTCATATCACACATTAAGTACCTAATGCTTACATCATATGATGGTATCTTACATTATTACTTATACTACATATAGTATTGTATTTAGCATAATACGTATACAGATAATTTAAAACTAACATACACTGGTCGAGCAACGTGGATTATGTATGGCGCAATATCTCCGATTATGTGCTATACCCAAGAGTGAAACGAGCAGTCAGTAAGGAGATGAAAATTGAAATCTTACATTCATATCACACATTAAGTACCTAATGCTTACATCATATGATGGTATCTTACATTATTACTTATACTACATATAGTATTGTATTTAGCATAATACGTATACAGATATCCATCTTACTCTTAGACGATGTTTCAAACGTCTGAAATTACAACCGGCATGCGACATAAACGGAACGCACTGTTTATAAACATTATTATTATTTAAGTTCATTATTTCCCTTTTCTTGTCATTACTCGATAATCGGCCAACTCAGTCACGTCGGCCGTTAAACTCTCCCACTATGCATCTAGTAAAGTCTCTGAGTTTTATTACTAAACTCCTATTTCTTGTACACTTAGGTTCGGACTGTAAGTCGGAATCTGATTCGAACACCGACGGTGAGATGGCTGCGAATTACCCCCACGAGGACGCAGCGGAACTCGGACATGAGAAGTCAGAGGAGACTTACAAGGAGTGGGAGAAGTACTGGAGGACAGTGCAATTGGATAAACATGACGGTATCTTAAACGTCACTCAAGGTAAGAACTGTTTCATCTATGACACACATTTGTTTTATGCTATGTGGTGTAAAAGTGATGAAGAGATTCTGGCGTGTTACTCAACTCAATATATTAATATTGCCGACATTTGTACATTTTGATATCTAAAACAATTTTTTGTCTTTCGATCTCTACAGTAGGTACTAAAGATCGCACTTTTTTTTTGTAGGGCAGAGTATCGACTGGAAAGCTCATCAAGGCAATGGAGATGCCGTCACCACGAAAGCTGCTAGTGATGTAATTACTTTTTATTTTTCAAAACCTGTCGCTCGAATTAGTGGAGTGGGAACAAACATTAGATTTCCGCAAATTGAGGGTATTAGATTATTACTTGTATATAGCGCATGCGGTCTCTGTTACTTAGCCCGATATAAGTCACATTCACCCCTTTTGTTATATATGAATCATAAATGCTTCTACGGCCTCGTACTTCGCTAGAAAACAATACTTACTACGACTTACCATTATGGAGAACCCCTTACTTTTTCCTGGTCTCCTGCTCATCATCAGGTTCTTAAGGTTCCTGATGCGGGAAGGGTCCCATGGTCCTCAACATTTGAGCTCAAACTCGACCTATCTGGCTATTACCGTTCTAAAGATCAAATATACCTACTCCAAGATCTTGGAAACCACTGATCTATATTTTATGGAAATGGCTAATTTCTTTCTTAAATTCATTCGACAAATTCACAGTTAAATTATTTTTTTAAATGCGTCCAAATCGGATTTCGGTTATTGAGCTATGAATAGTTATGATATGATGCCACAGACATACAGACAAACCCATTAAACTTTTAATACCTCTTCTCCTGTCGGTCGGGGGTAAAAAATACACCTACTGTCTTATCACAACATTACAATGGCGAGCTAGGGACTCCTTGAATACGAGAATGATCCCTCTTTTCTACAATTTACTGTAAATACAGTCTATCAAATGAGTTATGGCATCCCATTTTTGTAAAGGCAAATAAAAATCAACAGTAAGCAACACTAAAGTAATACTATTTACTAGACCTTTACTAGACATTAAACACACAGGCGGTAAGATCGACTATACTCCTTTCCAGACAAATGCAAATAATGGCAAAGACGGCGAAAGACGCTGGGTGTTCGCTCTGAGGCACGGTGAGCGCGTCGACCTCACGTACGGGAAGTGGACCCCGCATTGCTTCGACGAAAACGGCACGTACGTCAGGAAGGACCTTAACATGCCACTTACGCTCGGAGAGAGGTAAGGACCTTATTCTCGTTGAGGGCACGAGTCTGAAGCTGAGCTGATGTACCCTTTTTGGCACTGTACCACACCAGATGTTCTGTGCTGCATGTATTAAACTTTGTATACTTCTGTATTGTGTTCTATATTCTGGTGTTTACAGCGCTAAATAAACGTTTTCAATTTCAATGTCTTAATGTCGTGGTTAGGGAATACAGAAAAATTATTCAACAGCAACAGTTTGTCCACTTCTATGGATCTCTCCGGTTATGCTTACGTCTGACCTGTCTTTTCTGCATTAATGCGTTTGGGTTTTTAATCCGTCAAGTGTTTTCCGTACCCCCGGAACCGTTTCCGTTTCTATTCTCGTGCGCGCGAAATGTGCCAAATACAATGTTTATCTATACAATGGCATCGATTGCGGGGTGGCCACCAAATTTAACGATGATCGCTAAACGAAACGTCCCACTCGTACACATACTGATACATAAGTGAGCGTGACAGTTTCATTTAGGTTTAGCTTTAGATTTGGCGGCCATCCCGGAGTCGGTGACACCTATAAATATTCTTTAATTAGCTGTTGCACAACCTGCCGTTTCTTTTTAATTATTTCTACCAAAAGGTTGGGTATCTTAGCGATAAAACCGCCTACAATGTATTCTGCCATTACGCATTGTTTTAAGTAAGTTCTCTTCATTTTCCCCAGGGTCGGCGGCAAGGACTCTTATTCCAAAGACACTCCGCTGACGCGCGTGGGCCGTCTCCAGGCGCAGCTAGTGGGCGAAGGGCTGCGGCTGGCCGGAGTGTCCGTGAGGCACGTGTACGCGTCCGCGGCGCTGCGCTGCGTCGAGACTGCGCACGAGTTCCTCGTTGGTGAGTGATCATGTTGAAACCAATCTATGCTGCTAAGAAATTTTTCTCCCAATTTTTACATGTTTTACAAACATGCTTAAATATTGCTGGTAAACCGAATTCAGCAAGGAAATTCTTGATTTGTGAAACGGCAGACTGTATATACTACTCGAAAACTCGTCACTTATTGTCCGATTTATAATTCCCGCGCGATGCGATCTGAAACGGCCACATGTGCGTGTTCATGTCGAATATGAACACGTTCCCTAGCCCTCTAACCAAACCCATAATCCATGTCCGATCATAATCTGATATGGGTAAACTTATAGGTTTGGTTAGTTTGGTTGAATGGGTGTCGTGACCAGGACGGGATCTGTTCTTTAATAACGATGATTTGCAGAGTTGTTGTTGTATTGAAAATTAAAAAAATACCATTTATTGCACCAACATTATCCTACCAGTGGACCAGGGAATTCTTAAACATTGACAAAATTGTTTAAGTTATTTTGTGTAAGTTAATATTTCACCCCGGCCAAACAAAAAAGTTTTTAAAGTCTGCCGGCTGCAGTCACCAAGAAAGTTTTGAGATTATTCTACAACTTTACTTTACTTTATTCCAAACATTTATATTTACGTTTTTGGGATGATCTACTATATCTGCTACCTTAACAAAACCTTACAGGTCTACATGCGGAACCCTCGGTTAAAGTAAAAGTGGAACCGGGATTGTTCGAGTACAAATTGTGGCACTTGGGCAAAGGAATGGCGCCTTTTATGACGCCTCTGGAGCTACACAAAGTTGGATATAATGTTGACCTCAAGTAAGATAGCTTGGTTTTTTTTAAAACCAAATTAATATAATTCATGTGGTAGATTCTAATGTGTAGGATCGCCTGGGTTTGTACCACCCTCTTACCTTGTTTCTGCTGCAATTTCGGTTTGAAGGGTAAGAGAGCCAGCGTAATTACCGGCACATGAGACATACCATCTAAGTCCTTAAGGTTAGCAGCACATCGAAAACCCTCTAATAACATTATAGTGAGGTGAGATGGCGATGGGCGACGGTGACCGCTTACCATCAGGTGGCCCGTTTGCTCTCCCAATACAATTTAAAAAAATATCTATTGGTTTGGCATGAACAGTGTATTGACCCCGACAATCTCTACAAAGTTGTTAAGCTTCGCATTGTTCTTTTTCAGTTACAAGCCGTACGTGGATCTCGAAACGAACACAACAGAAACATTAGATGATTTTTACAAGAGAAGTGAACATGTTATGCATTCGGCTGTCAAAGATACAGAGACTGAAGGTACGTTCATAATTATTATTTTTTAGTTTTAGGTCGAGCTAACTTTCCTGTTAGTATGTGGTCACTGTCGCCCATAGTCATCGCACTATATTAGGGTTTTCGATGCACTGCTAATCTTGGGTGTAGCCAGTAATTACGAGCGCACGGGGCGTACGTTGCTGGTTATCGTGTTCTTTGAATGAAAACAACCACCAGATATTCACTGTGTGATGTGTGATATTCACTCTCCCTTCAAACTGGATCACAATAATGCAAGCATATCTGTTTACTATTAGTTTATATCTTGTACCTACAGCAATCGGACTATTAGCGGCCTGTCCTCTAGAATGACGATGTGAGCACTGACAGCAAGCCAAGAGTTTGGGCAATTGAGTATATAATTTTGTCAATTTTTATGTATTTGGCATTTCAATGGCCGATTGAATGTATGCAGAGATGCTCAAAGCGCATACGCCAACTGGCAGACGCGGTTTCCCATATGATACTTCTCTAACGTGGAATCTACATATAAATAAATAAAAACATTTCTTTTACAGGCGGCAACATAATATTCGTCGGCCACGCAGCCACTCTAGACCTACTGGTGATCGCTCTCAAGCGGCTCGGCGACGAGACAAAGGACTCCCCACCTTATCAGATCAACCCTAACCTCCTCAGGGTCCCGTACTGCGCCCTGGGCGCCATGCGGGACAAGCCCTGGCAGATCGTGTCCCCTCCGTGCCCCCCTTCCATCAACTCCAGCTCTGGTCGGTTCGACTGGAAACTACTCCTCGATATGTGAAGTTGTTGTGATTGTGAAGTGAAATGTGATAAGTGATAAGTTTATTTCGATGTTAATTTAATTTTGGATTAGGTGTGATAAAATATCTTATCTGGTATGTTCTAACCAGACAGTCAAGCGTTCTGTGTTCGCCAGCGACATATTATACCCTAGACGAGTAACTTCCAACAAAATTCCCGTAAAAGACGGCACCAAACCTCACGCCACTGTGTGCGAATTGAAAATAATGCAACACATTTCTCACACAATGAAACTCAAATTAATATTTGAACAAAAATAGATCTTACGGCGATGTCACTAAGGCAATATCCATCTACACAACTCTTTACATACGATCGTATGATGCACAGTTCGATTTCAAAATTCGAAGTCAAACGCAAGGTGCGATTGACTCGCCGCTCGCACGCCGTTTTAAGCCCCTGACCACCTAAGTACACATTTTGTGTCGCCACTCGCGTGCGTCTATTACATTTCTAGGGTATAATATTTCGCTGGTGTTCACACTCGGGTAGGCTTTATGGAGCTCTCCAATCAGAGTCCGAACACAGACCTCAGAACGCTAGACCACCTCCTGTCGGAACGCACTCTTATTAACTGTGGTAACTGAAGAGGTTTTATTGTAAAATTAAAATGACACCATTCTCAATATCACTTCGTAGTTGCGATAGAAATCGAACTTAGTACAAAACAGTGCATACATACGTTGATACTGTTGGCAGGTCTTATCGCTTAGAGCGATCTCTTCCAGACAATCTTCCGTAGAATACAATTTTATTAGATATCCAATATAATGAATGCTTCTACCGATCAATCAACATGGGTAATTTGTTATACTTCCGTAAATTCTACTTCTGTGTACAGTTAGTGTAATTGATAACTAATTAATATTGGAATTTTCAAAAGCTGTCCTATCAATAGATTTGATAGTAAAACCCACCAGAGTATATTTTATCAGTAGAATAAGAGATGACAAAAACTAATAAAACGATCAAAGCAGCAGAACTTTTAAAAATTATTAGGGCTAGTGATCAATCGGTAAATATTAATGAGCTTATTTTGACATTGGTGTATAATTTTTCCATGTTTCCATACAAAATGTTGAATGAATGACTTCAACCTTTAATTTTCCCTGTGTATTTTTTAGGCTTGACCTCAGTAATAAGAATAGTTTATGTACTTAACTGTAAAGTCCATTCCCTCAAATAATCTTGGTACACCCAGATTGCGGGTCTACGGGTTCTAAATAACTTAAAATAGGAAATTTAATATTATACTAACAGAAGCAATCGGCAGTCTGCATCCTCGGTTGTCGCGGCGCCATCGTTTGACTTGCGAGCGCGGGCGACATTTTCAAAGAGCGAATATATACATTAATGTATATTGTATCCCGGGATGTATATTTTTGGTACCTGACGCACGTCGACTGACGATTGGAATAGGAGAGTAGCAATACCCCCTTCCGAGAGAGTGCGAGCAGGATAGATAGAGCGATGTATCATAATGTAACGTAAATATATCGAGATGTAATGAGATGTACATTAATGTATATTTCAGTATCGCTCGGTATCTTAAGATCAAAGATGTAACAAATATACACTAACGCTACCGTGTTCTCCTGGCTCCTGAAGGATCTTATGGCAAGATGTATTAAAATACATGTCTTGCTATAATATACATCTCAATATTATTGCTGCCGTGTATGACGACCTTTAAGCAAATGGACTTTACAGTGGCAGATTAAATCTAAAGTTAAAAACTAAATGAAACTGTCACCCTCACTCATATGCTAAATTGTGTAAGAGTGAAGGCGACGTTTCGTTTAGCGATGTTTTAATTTAGCGAGAGACACTCAGAATCGGTGCCATTGGTACCAATTCTGGAGTGACACTCTTACACAATCGCGTGAGTTTTTTAGCTTTATATTTAGCGGCCCTGCCAGAATCTACATTATTACCTGTACAAAAATACTTAAATAAATGCTTGAACTAAAGTACCTGTATTTCTAGATTTGTTTTATAATTATGTACTTTGTATGCCTTATTAGACTGACTAGAATGTATGAGTACACTTCGTATAAATGTTAGTGATTTTATATTTGTATGATTTGACATTATGTTTAATAAAAGCTATACATACATATTATAATTTTGTTATTTTTATAGTTCGCGTGTTAAAAAGGATTCCCCACACCAAAGCGAATTTCGCTTTAGAATAATGATTAAGCTTGTTAATTATTAACAAGCTTCTCGACGCGATTTCGTAATTTTTACATGGGTAGTATTTCGTCGTGGATTCGACTTTCGCGTTGATTTGGTTCGGGCCTTTATTATGGCACCAATATAAAAACTGTGTAAAATCAACATTTAGCCTTTATTTACACAACAAGAATAAAAATATTGATAAAACCATGACATAGACTAGAGTATGTATAAATGAAACTTTACAATTACAATAGAAACAATTATGCGACAAAATGCAATTAGTAGCTTATGTTCAAAATGCGTTTACCTATCTCATATAAACATTGGATCTAAAACGACACAAAGGCACAGAAGATATTACCATTTAAATAATTCGGTAGAAATTGACGACCACAACTATCCGCAATGCAACATTAGCAACTTGCATAACTAAGATAAAGAATGGTAGAATTCACTTCTCACAAATGTTCTTTGACATAACTCTAAATTAAAAATGTAAGAAACCTTCGAATTATCATTGTGAAGAACCCTTTACGTTTTCCTGAAAGGTCTAGATGTACTTTCTTATGTAATTTTTAACTTGGTTTTACGGTCAATATGTTATATGTTACATTCCATTTCTGTGTGAATCCTATAATTTTTTGGCCCGCGGTCTAGTTTTAGGTACGCATTGCTAAATTGCAGTGCCTTCGAAAAAATATATTTTATAAGATAAATATCGAGATCAAATTCGTGAAAATTACAACCAAATATTTCAGATATTCCGAATGCTTCACACGAATTCACTTAATTTCCGATTTAGAGTAATTCATTCTTTCCGCAAGAATCTCTTCTACTATTTTTTGTATCATTTGCCTGTCTTCAGCTTTGATATCCTCAGGTTTGGTCTTATCATCGTAAATTTTCCTATCTATAAGCCTAACTATAACTTCTTCTACTATAGCATCGATATTTTCGTTTGTACGATTAATTGTGTCACTTATTTCGATATTTTCAACTTTTTCTGCATTTCCTTCATCTGTTTTATCGTTAGTCTCGGATTTTTCTTCAGGCTGAACAACTGGTTCTGTCTCTGGGATATCGCCTCTACCGTCCTGTTCAGTTATTGTAATTTTAACTCCTTCAATGATATTTTCAGAAAGCTCATCAGCAATATGCTTGTGGCGTTTCATTATTTCTTTTAATTTTTCTTTGGCCGAGGCCACAACTTCTTTCCGAGTTTCAGACTTAATTTTGGCTATCGCTTTCTTCTTTCTCTCTAGCCTCAAAGCCTTTAGGTCATCTAATGACTTTTTAGCTTTATCTAATTTTGGACTATCCGATTTTAGTTGATCGTTTTCTTCTATTACTTCGTTTTTAGTCGCCTCAATTGTTTCCTCTGGTTCCGTTATACGTATAACTTCTTCGTTTTCAATAAAATCGTCTACAGTTCTCTCATCAACATATTCATCACTGTCTTTCGAGAGTTGGTCTACATTATCGTAGCTTACATCTTCTTTCGCCAGCTTCTCCACACTATCGTACTTTTCAACATCGATAACACTGTCTTCTGCTGACATTTGAATTGACTCACTCTCTTCACTTCCTGCGCTGTCTATAAATTGTATACTGTGACCCAGAGGATATTCGCGGAAATCTTTCCTTTCTAATATAAAGAGAGCTGGTTTAGTCTTAATTCTTATAGGGGGCATTAACCTATAATTCACAGCTACTTGTGAGAAAGTTTCTACACTCTCTAAAATCACATGTGTATGGGTGAACGCTTTCAAATTAGGTGAAAATTTACTTTTAGCTTCGACTATGAGGTGTGTAAAGTCCTGCATTAGTTCTGGCTGTAAGGATTCGTTTTTGCTGTAAATCCAACTGTCGTCGATTTGCATGAATCGCGTCACGCCAGTTTGCGCCGCCAGATTGCTAATATGTATGTGTA
This sequence comes from Hofmannophila pseudospretella, assembly GCA_947369225.1. NCBI lineage: Eukaryota > Metazoa > Arthropoda > Insecta > Lepidoptera > Oecophoridae > Hofmannophila > Hofmannophila pseudospretella. Next base: position 5,886,662 of record OX376330.1, on the reverse strand, counting down.
CAAATGGCTCATTTTTCAAAAGCTTGTGGAATCTGAAAATATACAATATTTGAAAAATGTATTAAGATTTTTTAAGTTTTATTTTTTATTTGAAATGATTATTGGCTCAAAATGAAGGGTATGTTGTATTCACTAAAAATCAAAGTTTTTTATTTAAACAAAATGATAAAACTCTCACATCTCAATAAGGGGTTATAGATTGAGATAATTCCAGTTCGAAAATTTGCTATAGTATGGGGATAGTACAGTGCGTGAGCTTTTGGGGATAGTACATTCGAGTATAAATCGAATCGAGGCCGATTATTTTTTAATCGGCCTCTATCAGAGAGAGGACAGAGGCCGATTTATTTTAAAGTTAATGTACTCATTAACAATAACTGAAGCACACAGGTTTTCAAGGCCCGAATGTTTAACTAAAAGCTCACGCACTTATTAGACTATTTAAAGTCTCCTGAACATTTTACTCAAATTGACATTCCCCTCTTCCCTTGTGCCCTTCAAATAATTCATTGTTTTGATCATCGATCATTTTACAAAACAAAATTGTAGCAGAGTGAAATAATATTTATAATCACCTGGTTATCGCGACTCCGCCTGGATAGTTAGTCATGGCAACTAACATGAACGCCAAAGACAAAATGATATTACCAACAACTATAACAATTGATCCCCAAAAAAGTAACTCGTAAATGGGTGACTTCGATCGTCTTATATACCTGAAAGTGAAAAGAAATATTATTAGGCTAACTCTACCTACACATCAGGATAGACAACTACTAATAGAAATGAAGTTGGTAACGAAACGGTCAAGAACAATATAATGGCTCGTTTACACTCGGTTCGGTTTACAGTCCGGCGTTCAAATCCGGTCCCAAGTAACTAAGTGTAAACAATGACATTCAGAGCCGTTTAAGTTGCGTCCGCATGGCTGGCGAGCAATTTTTAGCACCACCTATTAATAAAGCGCGGCTGTCGATCCATCCGTTTGTGCGCGGCAATTGATGGATCCGCATGCTTATTGCGTACACGGCCGATCTACCAAGCAAATATTTTTAAATAAATATATTTTCAAATAAATCATGGCGTGTAGGCCAGGTCAGAGGTCTTCGTTCGGCCTGAACAACTCTGACAATAGTTTGGCCCACAATCACACAAGAAGAATGGCGTATAGCAACTTACTAGCATAAATTAATACTTACACATATGAACAGGCCGCTGCAGACGCCATATTGAGCAATGGAAAGACGTATATTATGAACCTAAGCTCCTTATGTGGCAAGAAGGAATACAGCAGTATGTACACAAAGGCGGGTGCCACCAGTGGCATAAGACGTCGGTCTAAGTACAGGCCCACAGGAATCAGAACCAGGCTGGGACCGAGCCCGCGCGTCAGGGCCGAGTAGAAATACCAAAGGAATGGTGATGTCTGTTTTCGAGTCAAGGATAACGTTATTATAATTATTAAGGCTGGCTTGCGCGAAAGTCGAATTGAGAGTTAACCCGAGAGTTAGTGCCTAACACGAGTTAAATCACAAAAACGTCTTGCACCAACGCTAACCCTGATTTTTTTGTATGAAAACCATAGACAATTCGCGAGTTAAATCAGGGTTAACTAACCCGGGTTATGAACATTTAACCAGCACTTTTGCACAAGTGGCCTTAACTCTTCTATCTATTAGAACGAGACATCTAAAGTGTGTAGGGTAGAGTGAAAACCTCGGTAATGGATTTCTACTACCTTTACGTTTTAGTTCGATTCTTGAAAAAAAATCCTAATCCTGGCCATAAATCATATTAAATATGAATTTTGTAAAACATTTAAGGTGAGTCAAGACTGAAACCGGCATGTGTATTATGAGTCCCTGCCTCAAAAATTGAATTATAGGAGTAATTTTTAAATGCATTTCAAAGTTCTCTACAGCGACGAGTGAGTGCCTACCCGTAGAATATCTTGAAGCTTGTAGAGACTATAAAATAAACTTTCACTAACTAAACCATCAGCATTTCCAAGGAACCTTGAACTTATGCAAACTTTCATAGGTAATAGAGTCCCAAATGTGGAATGATTAAGAAATGTGTTGGACTCTTATTAATTAAGAAAATTAAATAATAAAAGGATACACCCCAATCCGAGCTCTTGTTCAAAACTGTGTTGTACCAAAACACTTCGGCCTCTGGCCACAGCAGGCGCCGCCAAAATATTGAATCTACCACCACAGTGAGTGCCACCAGAGCCGCGCCAGCGGGCACTGCGATCTTCAGGAGTCTGAAATCAAATTATATGGATGGAAATGTTGAACAGAATTGAATAAGTTAGTATTTTCTATTTAACTGTATGACGTTAGGTGCAAGTCTATCCTCGACGGGCTTATGGCAAGGGCAACAGGAGCGGATATCGCGAGATTGAGGGCGGTGACGCGGGCAGAATCAGGGGTGTGGTTGCACGCGATACCCTCCTCCTCACATGGGCACCATTCTTGACGGCGACTGTGACGGCGACGTGTGGCTGTGGCACTCCACTTGGGCTGCGATGTATGTGAACCTCATCAATGCATTTGCGGTTCCATGGTGGAAGCCAGCGGCCATCATGCCTTGAGTTGCTGTCGGTGCTCAGGGAGGTTCCCGCGTCACCGCACGCTTAATGATATCATCCGGAGGGCCCTGGTGTCGGCCAAAGTGCCGTGCGTGGTCGAGCCTCCGGGTACTAGTCGCACTGACTGAATTTGTGACAGAAATTTGCCGTCGCCTCAGGGAGAGGGGTTGTGACCCTCGCTCCGGGTCCTACCTGGTGCAAAGGTTGGCCGTAGAGATACAGCGCGGTAACGCCGCGAGCGCTATGGGCACCTTTGCACCGGGGGCGACAAGGGGTGGGTTATTTGAATGACTAATAATTATTTTGACATGTAATTCATTAATTTTGATGTCATAAATAAATAATTTAAATAGATAAACTAAAAATATACATATATTTAACTTTAAGTATTTTCTGTATATTATGAGATGAGTCTAAGTAGGAGCAATGTAAGTACTCTGGAAGGTATAATTACAGCTCACTGTAAATTAAACAGACACCTGGGGCATTACTAGGACTCAGTGCTGAAGAATCTTGTCCTGAATGCGGTGTAGAAGGAACCAACCAACACTTCCTTGCCGAGTGTGTGGTGTTCTCCAACCAAGCCAAACCAAGGTGGGAATCTTTTGGCAGGGACATCATAGGAGGAGAGCTACAATACAGAGACATCCTGAGATTCTGCAAAGACACTGGAAGATGGAATGGAGGAGACCAGCCGGAACAGCAGTAACCAACTGAGTGAAATAGCTCTACACAGAACTGACCTGACCCGCCTGATGACCCGGCAGGCGTCCCTCAAAAGTCATAGACATAGTCAAATATATTCTGGCTGCCAAGATACAGTTGTAAGCTAGTTTAAAAACTGGGAAGATCTAATTAAGTGGAATCTAAATGCAAGTGGTTTTCATAAATAAATAATTTATTTAAAAAATTAAGAGAAAAATAACCCTTTTCTTTAGTCTTACCTTACCCTCTATGATTTTTGTCCAAAACTACAACCCCATTAATAGAAACACATCATATTTTAACTCTTGACTGTCAGTATAGACATGGTCTACACACGGGAGAAGAACGCCCTGAACCAATTCATGTATGTATGCCGCCTCGCTGTCGGGAGGGTGATGCTTATTGCTGTCGATCTATAATTTTAACTTACGTCTGTACATCAATTTTCTTGAAGTACAAGTCCATTATGAGAAAGAGGCCAAACAGCATGGCTAGTTCAGACCTGAACATGATGATTGCAGCTCCAGCAGATATAATGAACTGCTTATGTTTTCCTGTGAACCACCCTTCAAATGCCAGTAACACTAAAATAGAGAAAAGATTATAAGGAAGAATTAAATATAGATTTTCTGGTAGATAAGAGTCCTCTGAAGGATAAGGTGGTTTAGCATTGTACCATTTAGTTCATAATCTTACCTACATTATGAACTAAATGCTACAATGCCAAACCACCAGTCAGTCCTTTTTATAAAGGAGCAACATAGGAAGAACTTATTTACAAGTACTTGATAAATATTTATTTTTTTGTAAATACAAGTTTGAAATTATACATAACACCTAAACCAATCAAGTATAGTATCTTGTTATACTAAGAAAAGCAATACCATGGTAGTGGGGAGCAATTACCACTATGGCAAAAATCAACTTTCAAGATTCTGTGGTGGCCACTAAATCTAAAACTAAATAAAACTGTCATGCTTATTCACATAAGCATGACAGTTGCAGCATGACATAAAGAGAGGGTAACATTTATTTCAGCATGTTTTAATTATGCGAGTGACAACCGTGAATCGGTGCCTCTAACATGACAATTTTACAGAACTTACCAAGGGGCATTGCCATGATATTAGGTAAGGGACGGCTCATATAAAACATGAAGTGGTACTGAGTTATAGTCATAATGGTGAACCACCAAGCATATGCACTGCCAAACTGTTTCTGCAGAGCATTCCTTAGTCGACTCCATGCTGCTATTATAGTCAATGCCAATGTCAGACGTGCTGAAATATTAACATTCCACAAAATATTTTAATATTATTATGAAGATAATGCAGGCAGGCAGCATTGTGCTGGTGTCTGTATCACAGTGTTGGAAAAGACTTCCATCAATAGGTCCATAGTTCACTTTCACTAACAGTTTTCATTTTCATAGTTAACTTTTTAGTTATTATATAGTCACAAGCATTTAATAGGTACTGTAAATGTGTTCAAAAATAAGGAAACATCAATGGGCGATGGTGACTACTTACCTTCAGGTAGTCTGTTTGCTTGTCTCCTCTGATTATACAATAAATTTTAAAAAATACAATTTTAAGTCATGAAAAGCAAAATTATGTTTATATTTATAAAAGTAGCTATAAACATATCAGTGAAGTGACCTATTGCAGATAGCACTTATATTTAGTTTATAGACGCCTAAGCCAAAGAAAATAAACAGTACTAACCAACATACTGCATCCAAAATTTATTAATTCCAAAGACATGTAATATTCCTACTAATGGCGAAGCTAACGCCGATATAACCACTGGCCCGATGAAAGTTCGCGGCACCACCCCTGGGAACTCATTGTGGTCGTACTGGAAAAAATAGATCCATCAATACTATGCTACTTTTGTGAATCCAAATTTAGATTCTTTACCTACCTGTGAGAGGTTATGTCGGTGGTATAAAATGTCGTGAAATGCTTGTATATTGAAACTTTCTTCCACTTTTGTGAATGGACACAATAATAAGTGCAAACTAGCAACTATGTAAAGTAACTGAACCATTATTTATTTTAGAAGAAAAACGTAAAAATACACAATCAACCCATTTCAACTTTTTGATGTCAGTTTTTTATTAGTACGGTTTTTTCCGTATTATTGGAAAAGGCAAAGGGATCCGAGCCCATACAGCCACGTCTTTCTTGAATAATTTTATTCTATTCTTCATAATAAACTGTTTTTATAACAGAAAAAGACCACTTAAAATCAATTTGCAAGACAAAATAGAGTCAAACTTCCGTTCAGCGCAAAAGCGCGGCAAAAACTCTTTTTAAATGGATTACCTACCTACTAGCCTCTTTGATTGACAATTATAATAGTGAAGTGTACAATTGATTGACTTTCGTGTAATCAATGTCGATATTCGATTGACTCATATAAAAATCGAGAATACCCGGCAAATGCTTCGATTCCGGGTGGCCTCCAAATCTAACGGTAAACACTGCGGTTAAAATTGAATCAAGCGCTATATTCATATAAATTCGGATACAAGGTAGCGACTTTCGTTCACTTGTCATCAATCAACAAGGCTTCGATTCCGGAAACCTAAAGTTAAATCGTTAAAAATAAATGGAACTATCACGCTCATATATGCAAGATTGTGTAAGAGAGAGGATGATAATGAACGTCATTATCATCGATATTTTAATTCAGCGAGTTATATGTCCCGAATTGGTGCCGAGTTTATAATCAAGTGGAAAATTGGTGCCAAGTTTATGATCATTTGCATGAGGTGTATCCGCTTGTAAGTAGACAAAGAAACTGCGTTTGGTTTCTGCTATAGTGATAAATTTGAAAAAAGTAGACAATAAATTAGGGAGCCACTGTCAAAACGTATTATAAAAAGTCTTAGTTCCGCGTGAATTAACTATCTACTCTTTTTAGCCGCACTGTAGTCGCCAATCGCGTATCGATGATTGATGATAAATAAACGTACGCTTTTTGATTCGATTCCGCCACTGGCTTCGATTTTTTAATCCTTTATTTTTTCATAATTTTCGCGCGTTTGCACGATTGTTTCTGACCCTGACAAATGAAGTCTTTTGTGCAAGCTCATTGAAATTATTTGAAACAAAACGCAATTTTGACAACAACTCACATAACTCAACAATGGTGGAATGGAACGGATTTTGTCCGTGACATTTTAGAGGCAGTTTCGCTTTCTGAGACGAAAAATATCAATAATGATCAATATTTCACTCGAAATGGTAGTTGCAATGATACTGCTATAATATTTCGTTCAATCTTGACACAAAACTATAAGAATGTGTGATGTTTGCTCGGAGTTTTCGCAGCTTTTGGTTAATTGTAAGTTACATTGTTTCGAAATTTTGTAGATCATTTTGTTTCGCGTGGACTATTTTTGAGTTAAAATCTCTATTTGTTTGTCTTCTTAATATGTTGATACACATTGATTGTATTTGTGATTGTGACTATAGGTGAAGCCAGACTTACGGACGATGTATTCCAGTATCCAACAATAAGCCAGGTGGAACTGGAGACGGTGCTCAACTACATTCTTTCATGGCCACAAAGGTAATTTTTCAAGTTTGAACCAATATGACAAAATGAAAACTAGAGCTTACAATATTGCATATCTGGAAATAGTTGTAACATACCTTTATAATAATATAGTTATCTCCTTTTAGTGTTGTTCAATGTTGTGCTAGTAATAGATTTTCTTTAATTCTTATGAGTCCTTCATATTCTTTGTTTATATAATTTGGATCATCAACACAAAATAAGCCTGTAGTGTGTTTTTATGTACACCTGTTCCATCTTTACCCTATGGGCATGATGGGGAAATGCCGAAACCATGGCCCTATATTTTTTATCCAATTTATTAATTAAAAAAAAACATTACTTTCTTAGTTCAACCCTTAATTAACAAAACAAATGCGAAACCAGCTATCCATTTTTGGCTTTCTAAAACTCCGTGTGTCCAAGGGCCCTGCCTGTATGTTTTTATGTACACATTTATATATTGTTTGTAAAAGCCTTTTTCCTCATGATTTTAACTTATGTCAATATTGTTCCTATTTCTTCCAAATTAATTCAGTTACTTTATGTAACTGAATTAATTCTACCTAAGAAAATAATTGGAGAAATTATTCCTTTCTTTATAGACAATGCATGTGTTGTTATCGAGATGTGAAGAACTTCGAAAGGTTTTATCTGGTGGTGCAAAGCATACTATGTTTGTCCGTATGCCAGCTTAAACAACTCAAGGATGACCTCATTGAAGCTGCTAAAGCTCCTCCAGATAGCAATCAGGAGAAGCAAAAGCCAGAAGTTGCAAGTCTACCTGAAAATGAAGAGAAAATTGATAAGGAAATACGATTAGAACCCGAGGACCCAAACCCAGAAACAACTGAGCAGAAAACAGAAGAGGTAACTAGAAAAGAGCAACCTTCAACATCCAAAGATGACGGGGAAGTTTGGCCCATGCAGCAGAAAGAGAAGCTTATGCATATTGTCTCTAAAACATTTCTGCTCAACTTTCCCTTGTACTTAGCATGCAAACACTCTGCTCTAAGCAGATTAGATGACCTTTCAGCGCAGGAAATATCAAATTTAAGCTCGTACTGCGACTTACATGACACTGAAATACCAGCTTACTTACTGAGAAATGTCAGTTTATTCTGTAAACTGGGAGGAGTGTGTGCAATGACTTCTGTTTTTGAGCATGCAACACCAGGAACACTTCCTCTATCTATGGCTCATTCAATAGTGGCAGCTGTAGGCAACCTGAAGCTCTGGTTAAACTTCAGGGCTGTAGCACAACTGTTTATGCCATTGAGGAGCAAGATATTGAAGTACATGTGCAGTTTAGAGGACAAGGACTTGAGGGTTCCAGCTGTGAAATCTATGGCAGGTGAGAATCATTCTGTATTTTTAAATTTAGTTTTAGGACAAAGATATATCACTGTCGCCGTAAGGACAAGATAATAGTACCTCAAGTCTGTGACACTTTTTAATCGGAAAACTCAAATTTCCATATTGGATATAAGTCGAATGGTTTTTTTTTTGTAAAAAAACAGCTAAACATATCTTGTGGTTTATATCAATGTTTTAGTAGGAAACTTGTTCAGATCTAATCTAGAATATGCAAGGTTATTGTTACTTTAGTAAGGTGAGTGCAAATTCTTTTGATTATTTATAGATCATAATTACTGCAATAAAACAAGGTCAACCTAATTTAGATTTTTAATAAGTATTTTTAATTAAAAGTGATTTATTGCAATAATACTACAATACTCTGAGATGACCATTGGGGGTAATGGGAAGGCAATGGCAACGTCAAACCCAATTAAAAAAAAAAATTAAAAAAAATAGCCTGTAGTCACTGCCAAATATGAATTAACTTATCAACTACTATTAATTTATCAACTAGGTTTGACATCGGCAGGTTGTCCTTGGACATAGGCCTCCTCCAAGTCCTTCCATTTTTCTCTATCCCGGGCCGCTCCTCTCCATCCCTTGGGCAGGTCGTCCTCCCAGCGTCTCGCTGGTCGGTCTCTTTTACGTTTCCCATCTCGCTTTACCTCATTCAGTTCTTTAAAATGACTACCATCCTCAACAATGAGTATTGCTCATAAATAATAATTATTATTCTTGTATCAACAGATTTCATGTGGGGAGCAGCTAAAGAACCGCTAGATGCACCATTAGCTTTCGACGGTGATGGACTAGCGCTGGCTTTTAAATACTTTAACAGCAGCACCCTGACCATGCGGCTAGCGGGTGTAGCGCAGATCAACGCGCATATCGCCGCCCACAACGAGTTGTGCGCCGGGGAACCGGCTGCGGACGCTGAGCTAGCCGGCCAGCAGTTAGCCACCTGGCTTACAAATAACAGCATTATCGAACACCTATTTGGGCCTAATTTACACGTAGAGGTAATGTTGTTCTGCCTAGTGACTAAATAGTAGTAGATCAGTAATATATTCCATCCAACAATATTCAATTCAATTTTTTTCGTATTAATCACACATCGTCAAAATCAGTAAATACTTGCCACATTAGACGAAGACCTCACTGCTGATTGTCTTACTGAATTCGCTCATATTCTAGACTACGTAGGTGCATTCTGGTTTACAATCCAGCTTGCAGCTATATACATATCGATCATACAAATGGAAATTTGGTAGATCTCCAAGGCAGGCAGCACCAGTGAGCTCCTAGCCTATAGCAACCACAGATCTTACATTCGGATGGAGGCTATTTATATTTTCTTATTTTTAAACTAATTGGTTTGCTATTTCCGTCTCTTTACAGGTGATAAAGCAATCGCACATGATCCTCAAGTTCCTGGCAGTAGAAGGCCGTGTAACCCCGGAGCATATCGAATTGGTTTGGGCGGCAGCGCAGCTGAAGCATTGTGGGCGGCAAGTGTACGACTTGCTACCGGGTTTCATCCGTGCGCTGGCACCTAAGCCCTGTGCACATCTCTATAGTCTGCTCTGCTCTTTGCCACCTAAGGAGCACACAGAGCAGGTTAGTACACATTAAATATTGCAGGTAGAAGATTTAAAAATGCAAGGGTTGTTTTAGCAGTGTCACTGCTGTAATCATGTAATTTTACCTGTATTGGTGACGCTCTACCATTTTTTTTTAATGATGGCCTTAACATTCTTTGGTTGACTGTTTTCAGTCGGTATACCTTTTCTTAAAATAATTGGTGCACCAACAAACTCCTATTATAGCATTATAGAATGCATTAGCGTTATAGCATGAAATGTCAGAGTTGTACATGTTTATCCCCTCTGCAATTATTATAACAGCCATCGCCGCCATCCCAACTGTATTATATTGAAGTACGCAAGGGGCCCGTAGCCTAGCTGCGTGTATGATTATAAAGTGATCGTGCAAGTTAAGCCACATCATTGGGCGAGGTCAGCTGCTAGTGGCATTTTTCATCTGAACGCCTCTGTATTTCAGAGAGCACGTTAAACAGTCGGTCCAGCATAACGACTGCTGTCGAGGCCTTCGAGCGGTCTGAACAACTCTGACTATTAGGTTGGCCATTAACCCTACGATAAACCTGAACCTGAAGGTTGCCTGGAAGATATCGCTTCGCCTTATGGCCGCCTTTTGCACATTATATTGTACCTCTCTTTATGTTGTATGTTTTGTTTTTGTCCCGGGTGTGCAATAAAGTATGTTTGTATTGTATAAACAAACAAACATTACAATACGAGGCCCAGATATTCAAGTACATCTTATCTACAGAGCCTATACCTCGCATCAGCACTAATGCGTGCGATGTGGTCTCGCGGAGGCCTGGGCGGCGCCCCGGCGGGCGTGGCCGGCACGCCGCCGCCGCTGCCCGACGAGCCGCCGCTCCGACAGCCGCCGCCCGCCTGCAAGCCCATCCATAACTCTTCTTCCGAAGCCAGCGTTAGCATGGACCAGACTAATTCTGACGATGATCCGGTTAGATAATATACTTACAGTCATTCTTCTATCTAGAGATTTGGCAAGGAAAGGAAAGCTTTAATGAAGACTTAACTTTAAGGATATTTCGTGTAATGAACAGTTAGTATTCTAAATTAGAATTGTGTTTTGGAATCAGGATAACACAATTCTTAATTCTATTTTTTTTATTGGACACAAATTGCGAGATGGTTCGCACAGTCATTAGTCAGTACGCAGCTTTCGTCTTTCGACGAAACACAAAATCAAAATCAAATTAATCTCGTGAGGCTGCTCAGAGGGTGTGAATGTCAATTGAAGATCTGTATTTTACTGAAATTATACTTTCTTTGCAGTGTGAAGAGTTAAGCACTTCAGGAGAGGAAGCTGGTCCAACGCCGAGAAAACAAAGTAAACACCAACGTGAACTAACAGGTATGTTTAAAATTATTTTTTTAATTATTTATGTTCTTAATTCGGGGACATATTTTTTAAAATAATGTTATGTTTCAGCTGAACAAGATTGGCTACGCGAAGGCGAGGAGCTCACTAAGAAAGACACACTCAAGGCATGTCAAAAGTGAGTGAAATTAAGTATTTTCTTTGCATGTTTTATTTACTCTACAGTCTCTAGGGACTGATTTACACCGGGGCTTTAGTGACGTCACATCAGACTCATGCTTAACCGCTACCTAATGTCAGTTTAGTAGTAACCAGCCAGTGACATTACGACAAAAACTTTTTGAACAGTCATTGCTAAAAATTGATGCTGGCCACAAAGAATAGGAACGCCATAAGATCTTTGTCAATAAGAATCAGCTGATGTAGTAAGCTGTCATCTCTCAGCTGTCTGATAATAGACTATACATGTGTCTTGCTGGATCAGATTGTCGTGACGTCACTAGAGTTCACGTTGTATGGAACTTCAGACAACTTTAGGTGCTCACCTAGCACATTCAAAGCGTCATAGCATCGTCATTTTTGAAGATATCGGAAAGATTCGTTCACTGAAAATTTTCGTTTTATACATCGATTTCAGAAATCTAATAAAAAAATCGGATACACATGCCCATTGTCTGCCAGGTGACCTAAAATTAGACCAATTTCCTTCCTGTGATTTTTTTCATTTGCTACACGTTCAGGCGCAGCAAACGCGCGGGCAGCAGCGGCAGTGCCAGCAGCGGCGCCGAGGAACTGTTGCGGCCGCGCAAGAAAAAGTTGTACAAGAAGCGGCACAAGCCGACCAAGCATCGACACTTCCGTGAGTGCACGGTCTAACACTTGTCTATTAGCTGCCTTTCCACTAAAGCTGAGCTAGGAAGCGAGGCGGTGACCGAAGAAAAATCCGCCAATAGGTTCGCTCCATTTTGATCGTCACGTGATATGACGTAATAATGGCGCGATCCCATTGGTGTATTTTTTCTCGCTCACCGCCTCGCTTCCTCACACAGCTTTGATGAAAAGGCACCCTTAGGGTTGTATGCGTATGGTCAAAACTGTTTTTCGTCAAAATACCCTTTTATAGGGTGTAATATGAACTCTCGAGGCTCATAGTTTAGATGTGATCGTGCAAATAGCCACGAGCACACTCCGTAATCAGAAAAGCAAAACGAAACGTCATTTTTGAAGATATCACAAATTTCTCGTTATTTGGGTTAATTTAATTTTTCAAAGCTATTAGTAAAATTGTGATGATATCATGGCATCATATGGCCATTTCAAAATAGCAGACCTAAAAAATCTATTAAGACATCGTGGCGCGAGTCTGAAGGGTAAAAAAAGATTTGGTGGAAAGGTACGTATCAACATGTTGAGCTAAGTACCATTGTGCTAGTGGCGCCTCTAGTGGTAAAACATTGCAGGATTATCTCATCTCCTATTATGCGACGTTGGGCGCTGTCAAAATCGGATGAGGCGTTAGTGGCGTTAAAACTTTCGGTCTCGGCTGCTGTCGTTCGATAGAGAGTCACCTTGCAAGTTATTTTCATATCGGTTATTTTTAGGATTCCGTACCAAAATGGTAAAAAAGGAACCCTTACGGTGAGATTTCGGTGTCTGTCTGTCTGTATATCACAGCTGTTATTCTCAGGAACTACTAAAGCTATAGACTTGAATAAAAAAAAGATATATTTTTTTACCATAAAAACAGAAATAGTTAGTATTGATAGGTGTTATATGTATTCTGGGAAAAGTAAAATGAAGTCTTAATATTTATGATATTAAAGAAAAAAATCTTTAAAAAAAAACTCTTTTGAGAACAACGTTGGACTCGCGCACCGAGGTTTTTAGGAGAACAACCTTGTTCTCCTAAAAACCTCGGTGCGCGAGTCCAACTCGCACTTGGCCGTTTTTTTTAATGTCTAGGGTATAATTTAGGTAATAATAAGTTTTGTTGTTGTGTTGTATAGCGGCTCAACTGAAGACTGCAGACCTCGCGGAATCAGTATCGGAAGTGGAGGAAGAGTCGTCTGGCAGTGACACCGCTCATTGTCAACTCATCTGTGACAATGTCGACGCGAGGTAAGAAACTATAGAATATCTCTATATCTTTATTGAACTCTCTGAAGTTCATTTTATAATTATTGTTAAATAAAAAACTGAACTTAAAGGCAGAGACTATCACCAGGCTGGTTTCCTCCTGTCACCAAGCAATATGAAACTCTAGCTCACCTGAATAGTCAGTTATGCGTAGTCTAGACATGCCATGGCATGCCATCAGCAAAGTTGAAGCGGATCTTGCGGAGATTAGTCCATACACGGGAGTTGTATTATTGGTTAGTTCCATAAATGTTAGTAAGCGGGTCTACACACACAAATAGCACAAACAATATCTTAAATTCACATAAAATAATGAAGTTTTCTTCAAAGCGAAAAAGCGCGGGAACTGCGCGTCAACCAAGTACGTGTTTACGTAGGAGCCTTCATTGAACGACTGCCCTTGATTTTGCTCTTCTCGTTCAATATGTCGGACACGCGATTCAATGTTGGTCGGTCTTCTCTTCCGTACATTCACTCGTTCCATGGCCGGTGGCGCGCGGTTTTCAGCATCGAGCACACACTACTCATTGAGCGAAAACCACCAGCTCTGGCCTAAACAATTATGTATGGGTCACCAGGCATATTCTGTTATTTAAATTGATGGAAAAACATTTTTTTTCATAAACCAAGGTTTATCTTTATGACAAGGTTCCATCGTATTTTGATTTTGTCATTTATGACAAACAAACAGAACAGGAAGAAAAAGAATCTTCTATGTATGGGGATTATATCTACAGATTTTGCGAAGTTTGTTTTCGGCAAGAGTCCAAAGCCGAAAACTTCTAGACACTGAAGGTCAAAGCCTCTAGGTCATTGGCGACTGTGCCGGAGGTGTGGGTTCAAGTCCCACCAGTGGTGTTTTCTTTGTATCGCTTATTTCTGGTATTTGTAATATTGTTTGATGTATATCACAGAAGGCTAATGGAACTTCGTCTCATGGAGAGCTACAAGCGTCGAGGGGGTGAGGAAGAGGAGGGGAGTGCCTCGTCTGCCATCTCGGCCCACTCGCACAGACATCTACCGGATTTAGACGAAGACGACTCGGCGTGCGAGGAGGAACTGGCCAGGCTTGCGGCTCAGGTATGGGTTTTGAAATTTAAAAATAAATCTTGGTAGCTATTACCGTTCTCAAAACGATAAAATGAAATCATAAACAGAACAGTTCTATCGCGTTGGTATAGCGCTGTCTCTGTTTAGCTCGTCTTCTTATGTTATCATTTCAACATTTTGAAAAAATGACTACCCTGACCTGGCAAGTGACGATGGCTACCCTGGCAAGTGACGATTTGGACCTATTTTAAATAAATCGATCGATGTCTGAATAAGATAAAGATAAACATCCCACAAAAAACTATTAGGCCATACTAGGATTCCTTGTGTCATGGGTTAGAGACAACACAAAAATTACGATTTCGACTAGCAAACAAATTAAACCTTTTGCAAAAAAGTGCAGGTACTAAGTAAAGACGTTACCGTTTTGTATTCTACTTTTGCTCTTTCCTGTTCTAATTTATTGAATGTCAACACTCAACCGTCATCCGCATGTCCACAGGCGCAATGTCTAACGGAATACCAGACGCAGAGCGCGCTGGCGGGCGCACTGGAAGGCAAGCGCGTGCGGCCGCCGTCCCCCGCGCCCGCTCCGCTCCCCTTCAACGTGGACGACGTGTGCCGCCCCGGGAACACGCTGCTCTGGGACCTGCTGCAGGACGGCGCCATTGTGAGTTGTATGAGCCGGACACTCTAGTAGAGCCAGTAGCTAGTAGATACATTAGTTGATTGGAGGTGGTATCACTGCGAGTATGTGCAGAGGCAGCCTGGGGTAGTTAGTACCTTTTACCACTACCGCAAAGTATACATATTCGGTTTGAAGTATAAGAGAACCAGCGTAATTACCGGCACATGAGTCACTGGTAAGTCCTCAAGGTTATCAGCGCATCGAGTACCCTTTAATAATATTATAGAGAGGTGAGATGACGACTTACCATTAGTTGACCCGTTTGCTGGTCTGTGCTACTTATAAAATATTTAAAAAATTGAAACATTTCTGCTGACAAGTATTTTTTATTGATCATCAAGAAAGAACAGGAATTTCATAATTGATTTATATTTATGGTTAACAGGAACAACTAGGCGAAGGTCTAGCTCTGGAAGCGGAGAAGGCGTTGTGCGCGCTACTGTGCTTCAGCACCGACAAGTTCATAAGGATAAAGTTCATCGAGGGCTGTCTGGATAACCTGGCTAATCATAGGTATGAAATACGTGCTTTTCAAATCTTACGCCTTTAGAACTGCAGCGATTTTGAAACAAAATCGGACCTAACCAAACACATTATACTAGCGTGACATGACAATAGTACCCCAGTAATTTATGCATTGAGCTTTTGATGCGATTTAATATTTCGATTTGATTAGCTACGAACGAATATTTGCTGAAAAAAAATCTGTTTCAAAATCGCTGCAGTGTGCTTAAAGGCGTTACAGGTGTAATAATTTTAAGCCAGTTGATAAAGTCAGTGTATGGTAGTGCAAATGATCCATTTGTTTTTGTCAAAGATGTTGAGAGCGCTACTTTTGATGTCTGTGAGTCTATTTTTTTTTAGAAAATAAGAGCTGTTCATGTTTTACGTAAGCATCAAAGGGGGGTAGGGGGTTTTAACAGCAGTTAATAACAATGTTTATGAATTATAATTAAAGACTTGACAAATTCTGTATAAATTATACAATACCATACCGTAAGCTTATGGGGGCGGGGGGAAAGAGCTTTGCTTACTTTCGCTGCCAAGGGGAACGTGGGGGTTAAAAATAGCTAGAATTGTGCTCACGTAATACTTGAACGGCCCCATAGTAGTGACTGATAGATTTCTACCAAGAGTATTTTTTTCGCAGATCTGTTGCTGTGTCACTTCGGCTGCTACCCAAGTTGCTCTCATCATTCCAACAACTACGTGGAATGGACATGCATCAGGTAAAACTCTTATGTCATCTATAGAAAATTATTTATGTGTGAGTTTTAACTTTAACTCAGATTTGGAACACGTGACTAATTGCTGATTTAGTCTTCGCGATAAGGAATCGATCCTGGAACAAAATCTCAAAATGAAGCGATAATGACTCGAGACTGCGACGTAAAATGTAACGTTTGCGAAACATTTTTTTTTGCACGTAATATAGTTTGTGACATGTTTAAATTTTTTTTATCATCCACAGGTTGTAATGTGGGCGGAGCGCGAGCGCGGCATGATGCGGTTGTTCCTAGAAGACCTCCGACACTACATGCAGCAACCTCGAACCGGCACCGGGGACGCGGCGCACTACGCTCACATCACTGAGCTTACGGTGCGCCTGCACTTCCTGACGGCTATATTCTCCCCGGTCGGCTCGCCGCAGCACTTTAGGTTTGTGGCAAAATCTCGAAATTAACGCATTATTTTTCGAAAGGTTTATACGCATTTTCGAACATGAACTTCGATCAATCGTATTATGGACACAGTGTTAAAGAGCGTCGGTGGCACAGTAGCTAGGACACCGAGTTCCCATGAGGGTGGTCCGGGTTCGAAACCGTGAGTTTTTCGTATTTTTCGAAGACTTACGTACATTTACCGACTGCTCTAACGGTGAAGGAAACCTGAACACTGAGATGACCAGTGTGTAAAATGGGGTAGACACAAAAGATCCTCAAGGGTCGAAGTGCCGCTGGGGTTATTCCCGGTCCCCATCTTATCTTATGATGACTTAGATGGACACAGTGTTCATCAAACACAGCGTTCGATGTTCGTAAGTGGTCCGCATCACAATGTCACAGGCATATTACCTTTGAGTGTCTTTCATAACTTGATAAACTTCCGAGGAACGTTTCGTAGTATAACATTGAAAAAAAGATAAAGGCAGTTTTTAAAAATTTTGTTTCTTAACTTGTCGAATGAACTGAGGAGGAATGCGATCAGGAATATAAAAACCCTGTCATGAGGGCGTCATTGGTACTTTTATAGTCTGTCATGATCATCATCAGCAGCCCACTCTAGTCCACTGCTGGACATAGGCCTCCCCCAGGGCGCGCCATTGAGCCCAATAAACTAATACTACATTTCCCAACAGGTTAACAGTGGACCAAGTGGAAGAGCTCTGGCAGTGCCTGGTGGTCCGCGGCTCGGGAGAATGCGCAGACTGTCTCTATTCGTGGCTGCTGTCGCACACCAAGTCTCCTGAACAACACGCGTTAGGATTGGACGCGCTAAGGTTTCTTTACGTCGAGAAAATGCCTACGTTGGATCCAGAGGTAAGAATTGCAGTAATTAGATCGCTGTGGGTTTTATGTGGGAGATTTTATGTAGTTTAAAAGTGGTATAGCGTCTTCAAAAATTAACTCCAAAATATACGTATGAATAGTTCTAACGAGTATTAGAAATACCCTTCTATTTCTGCCTGTATAATAGTTGTAGACGTATTTAGACGTATACTAGACACTGTTTCTTTCTCTATGTAGTAACAACGGACTGGTTTCCACAACTCGACGTCTGCTGCGCCTATTTTGCGTGTGATTTCTTTCACTATTTTAGGCCGAATCCCAGGTATAATCAATCAATACAATATCAGTACAATTCAATCCGTAATCAGTATATTAGAGACTTCGAAGAAAGTAGCTGCGCCGCCGTTCTTCTAATAACCACTGGGCATTATAGTTTGTATTTATACCATGTCTATAAAAAGAGAATCATAGAGCATAGAAGTTTGCACTCGGTTGAAGCAAATTCACTCCTCTATATTGCTAACTGATTTCACAATCTTCAGGTTTTTTTAATGACTTCTAACGTTTTTGATCAATTTTGTTGACAGACAATAAGCATAATGGGGCTCAGCCTGTACCAGCAGCTATGCAACTTGGCGCGAATGGCGCTCGGCACAGGCGACTCGCGCGATTCGGCACATCCGCACACACTGGCCATGGATCATCTGTGGAAGATCGCGCTTCGAGCCAACAGCACCGGTGCGTATATTACGATAGACACGGTATAAGCCTTGACCTTTCTTATTATTTACCCACGAAAAGCGATACCTTCGCGACGCTGCGTGAATCGTTTGCTATAGACGTAACAAGCCTATGATGAAGCCTTGACCTCTGTGTCTAAGACATTTTTATTAATTTTATTACATACATAGAAGGTCAATTTAAGTTACAGGACACATACGCGATTTGTTTGTATTAGTTTTTAGGAGGAATTGCAACGACAAACAGTTTATTTGGGTCTTTTGTGGTGTAAAAATCTCTGTCCCATCTTATAAAAGGCATCTACATAAATTCCTCAGATTTATCGATTCCATAATATCAAAATAGCATGATAAACATGAGGCTTTAAAGGTGGTAGATCTTGATGTGCAGGATCGCCTGGGTTGGTACCATCCTCTTATCTATTTCTGTCGTAAAGCAGTAATGCTTCTGTTTCTGTGTTTCAGTTTAATTTTGTTTATTTATTAGTTAAACACAACAGATTACAACCAGAGAAATTACAAAAAAATCAATATAAAGTTATGAGCTAGGTCGTAACCCTTAACGTGTAAACGCAGCATGGTTAGGAAGAAGAAAATTGGTTGTTGTACAACATTGAGTTGGGAAAGCAAAAAATACTAATGAATGTAATGATTAAAAATAATTTTAAAATACCCATTGAGAAATAAAATAATAAAGTAAAAATTATAAAGTAGGTGCGTGGATAGCTCACTAGTTTGAAGGTTAAGAGAGCCAGCGTAATAACCGGCACATGAGGTACTCCATCTTAGTCCTCAAGGTCAGCAGTGCATCGAAAACCCTCAGATGGCTCGATTGCTCGTCTGCTCACCATATTATTTTTTTAAAGATTTTTATATTTCAGACAAAACTAACAAAACCAAACTTCCCCCCACAGACGTTTCAATGGGCGCTATCCAATACCTGAACAGCTACTACATGGGCCAGCAGCTCCAACAAGAAGACGATTTCGTCTCCAAATGCATGTTCCATCTCTCTTCCGCCGCTGAGAGGCTCATATCGAAAGAGCAAGACAGCGAAGCTTCTCTTGCACAAAACATGACTTGTGAGGAAGCGAAGGAGACGGAAAAAGTGATTGATAAGCTGAATATTTATGAGCATATGACTGAAGAGCCGGCGTTGCAGTGCATACAGAGGGCTTTGTTGCTTTTGAAGACTCATTTAGATACTTTCAAGAGAAGGTATGTTTCTTGCTATATTTTCTACTCTATGTGCTTATGTCACGGGATTTTGTGAAATTAGAATTTAGATAACAGAGTTGAATGTTTAAAATATTTCACTTCCTTCGAAATTCAAATAATATTGAATGAATTTATGGATTACGTAGGTTAGGATTACGTGGGATGCCTTTACTCATACCTAAATGTTGAATGTTAAAACCAGTCCAGAGTATCACTTAGTTTCTCTTGTCATCGATATACCTACAACTTCAACCTACTACCTGTATCTTTAAGGCTAGAGTGAATAGGCATTTACTGGACCTGCATGCTCGCTGCATCGTCGCTTACCATCAGGCGAGATCGAGGTCAAATGCGGGTTTAGTAGTCAATAAAAAAAAACCGTGAGGCTACGTTTATACGGTGTGTACGGTAACGCTTGTCCGTTTGTTTGTTTTTATTGTACCTCTCTTTATGTTGTATGTTTTGTTTTTGTCCCGGGTGTGCAATAAAACATTATATATTTGTATTTTGTATTTGTTTGACGTTAAAATACAGCCGGTCGATATGCCTCTAATAAACTCGAATCCTAGTCTTACTCAGCGTCATGAGTAAATGGGCGTACTGTTTGAGCGAGCCGCGTCGCGAGGCAAACTTCTGTATTTTACTTCTTTTTACGAAGACATAAGTCTGAATCGCGACGCGGCTAGCTCAGTCAGTACGCGGCTAATTAGATTGAGGTCAATATTGACGTCCGTTGCTAGTTATTCGTGTACCTTCGCTGACGTCATAAACAGTAATGGATATTCACCCGCTGCATGCGCACGCCTCGGACAGCGTTGGCACTAAATTGTTTATGCTGTTCTCTCAGGTATGCGTACCACTTACGCCGATGGGCTCTAGCGGAGTCCGGGGCGTGGGAAGGCACGCCGGGGCCCGGCACGGTCAGATTGACCCTGCAACCGGCCGGCGCGGGTCCTCGAGCCACAATAGCGCTACACCACACGGACCTGGTCGCGCATCTCCGCGCCCACGTGCACGTGTGGTGGGAGAAACAGGTAACTGACCTTATACTAGCGTAGTTCATAAGTTATTTACAAGAGAAGACAGGTATGGGCCCCGGCACTGTCAGATTGACCCTGCAACCGGCCGGCGCGGGTTCTCAAGCCACAATAGCGCTGCACCATGCCACCGTGCGACCGTGCCCACGTGCACGTGTGGTAACAGGTAACTACTGACCTTTTACTAGCGTAGTTATACAGGGAGGTATTTCTGGGCCCGGAACGGTCACATTGCAATCCTGAAACCAGGCAGCGCCTTTTAATGCAAGATGTATGTACAAACCGTGGCAAAATTGCAAAGTATTACCAGTCATTAGCATTGCTAGATTACAATGACAAGTGATATCATTGTTACACAGATCCAAGGTGAAGAGGGCGTCACTGCTCTATCAACGGATGGGCCACTGAGGATGATAACGCAAGGACAGGAGCTGACGATTGACTACGATGAGAGGACATTGTACGATATGGGGTTTAAAGATAACCAGGTAAGTGAAATTTTAATTTTACTGGTATTAGAACTTGTGTCTATGGTTTTGGTCAGTCACTTCTGGTGGGTCACTTATGGTGTAAAGAGGAGAGACCATTTGTTTCCAGTAGTTATGTTGAAACAGTTCTTCTAACATAATGGGGATTTCTGTTCCACTAAGGTCTATGAATAATAAATCTACCAGAGTTTTTTGTTTTGTCGTATGGTTATTGTTAGAGTTGTTCAAGCTGTAGGCCTCTGACACGGGCTGACGACTGATATCGAATGATAACTGCCGGAACCGACTGTTTAGCTTGCTCTCCGAGGCTCAGATGAAAATTATTAAAGACTAAGTTCGTCTTTCATTAGTTTTTACGAATACGAAGACGACTCCATATTTTACCTCTTTTGTGTTTTGACAAAAGAGATAAAGATGAGAAGAGATGGGTTTAGAAAGGATTCGCTATTCTAAGCACGACCGGAAAGTTATTCATAGCGCCTTTAGCGTACTGTAGCGATTTTGAAATAGAAAATCTAAAAAACCGAAAAATAGATTTCGAACGCTTCTTCTCCGTTTCAAAATCGCCGCAATATCCTAAAGACATAAGTACTAGACGTTAAAACCACGTTCCATTGCAGTTGGTATTCGTCTCCGTGGGAGTGGGGGGGCGCGGAGCGTGGGCGGAATGGCCATCCGCGCAGCCGGCGCCGGCCAGGGCGCGACTGCCAACGCTGTTGCTGCTGGACCCCACGTACTTCCACCACCTGTTCACTCTGATGCAGGCGCTGGGGCAGATGAAAGAGCCTGGCGCCAGCGGGGTGAGTGTCTTGAGACAATAGGATATAATCCTTCGATATTTTACTACTAGAGGCGCCACTAGCACAATGGTACGTAGCCAATCAACATGTAGATACGTTCCTTTCCACCAAATTTTTTTTTACCCTTCAGACTCGCGCCACGCTGTCTTAACAGATTTTTTAGGTCTGCTATTTTGAAATGGCCATATGATGCCATGATATCATCACAATTTAACTAAATTACACTTAGCTAAGAACACACTCGACAAAAAACCAGGTCCAAATCGGAACATCCGTTGTCAAGTTATGATGTCACAGACAAACACACAAACAGACAAACTCCCTCGATCGGTCGGGGCCTGCTCAAGCTTGGCAGCGCATCAAAAACCCTCTAGTGAGGTGAGATGTCTATGGGCAACGGTGACCACTTACCATCAGATGGCCCGTTTGCTCGCCTTATACATATAAAGAACCTCAGGTCTTTAAGTCAATATCATTTAGCTTCATCGTCTAGAGATCAGACTCTATGTTCTGTAGTGGACAATCTTGTCTGCTGATGATATAAAGTTGTAGTTTCTTTGTTTCTCACAAAGTCTCGAACAATCTATTTTGCTCTTAAATAAATCATCATCTCTATTTAGTGTTATGGCGCAGAAAGAGAAAGCATGTATTTGAATGAAGACATAACTTTAAAGACGTTTCCTGCATTTGAGACGGTTATATTTATATCTATACCCTTTGTTTCAGGAGCCTGTAGCGCACACAAAAGCGCAGCTCTTGTCCCGTCGCGTCTGGGACATCCTCCAAGCTGTGCCACTCAACCCTACCCTATTAGAAGCCTTCCAGAACCCCATAGAAAGCAAGCTACCAGAACTACTTGACCCTAATAGCCCACAAAAGCTAATGTATTCACTACATATAATCGACAAGCTGAGCTCAACTAATACTGGTCCAAATTCGAAGGAAGCTTCTGGGAGTGACAAAAGTGAGGAGGAAAAGGTATCAGCAGAGAACTGGAATGAGCTGTTTATAAAGAAGGCAGGGTTGAGGTTGCTGTATGATATTATGATGTCAGGTGAGTGAATAGGTTTACATACTTTTATAGTCTTTTTCACATAGGCAACCACATCGAACTTTTATAAAAACCTAAATAAAATATGGATTCTCACTGACAGATTCTGGAAGTCGTCCGATTAGTATCGGCTGAGTCACAGAGAGTACACAGAGGAGGACTTCCGATTTCCATCAGTGCGAATCTGTGTTTTATTTAGGTTTTTATAAAAGTTCAACGTGCGTTCCTATGTGAAAAAGACTAGTGGTAAATACCGATTATTTGGCTTCACCAGCTGGCTGGCTTCCCATGTTTTGGCTATAGCTTGACCACGGATGCTTTACAACGCCTTAGGTAGCGACAGACGTGCGGGGGGAGGGAAAGGGGCGAGCGAGGAGGGGAAGCGGGCGGGCGCGGGTAGGCCTCGCAGAGTGTAGGCTCCCGCGTCTCGCCGCGCAGCTACCTAAGGCGTGATAAAGGGGTAGCAGTAAGCCTAGCTCTTATATATGAATCGATAAGCTTTGAAGTTGTAGGGTATCTTAATTAAAATAAAATAAATAAATAATAAATTTATTTAACGACAACACTACAACGGAAAGGTACAAATAATGCTACAAAAACACATTTCCTAATACCGAGCCTACGAAGGAAGGCCTAGCCTACGCCTATTAGCATGGAACAATAACTTTATTTTTATGTAGTTTTGGAGTGTGTTCCAAAACCAGTTGAAATTATTCACGTTGACAGTTGTACACGTTCCATTGATTGTGTCAATAATAAGTTTGATTTTTTAAGTTTGATTGGACAGTATCAACGTGAATTACTTGGAACTGATTATGGAACATTCTCTTAATAACAATGATATATCGTAGATCAGGCTGGGCACAGATTATATAAGAATGTAGTTCAAATAATGTGATATATTGCAAACGTCGGAAGACATAGGCTCAGGAAGGACAAAACGTGAAAATTGCGTAACATTTTAGGTGTATTACAACGGACCGACGACAGTGAGTGGAGACAAGACTGCCTGGCGTTGTTACTGCAGTTACTGTGTCGGATTGGCACGCTACCGTCCTCGGATCCATCGCAGACGCCCAAACTACATCCGGTATGAAAAAGCTCATTTTATTAATTTATATCTCTTTTTCCTAGTTGCCGAATAAACGGATCTCTTATTATATTGAGGAGCTCGTAGCCTAGTTGCGAGCACGGTCCGAAAGTGATCATGCAGGTTAAGCGACGTTGGCGCGGTCGGTACCTGGATGGGTGACCGCTAGTGGCATATTTCATCTGAGCTCCTCCGTGCCTCGGAAAGCACGTTAAGCAGTTGGTCCCGGTTGCTGTCGTTCGACAGCAGTCGTTAACCATGTCAGAGGCCTACGGGCGGCCTGAACAACTCTGACAAATAGGTTGGCCACTAACCATACGATAAGCAAGCAAGCATTATTATTTATATCTAGCTGCCGAATATAGTGATATCTTCAAAAATGACGTTTTGTTTTGCATTTCTGTTTACGGAGTGTGCTCGTGGCTCCACCTACACAACGCTTTGCATTTTATGTCCTTTTCTTAAAGTAAAAGTGTTCTCTGGACTTTCAAGCCGGATCTTCATACACTGTTCATTTCCAGTCACTGCTCTCACTGATGAGTGTGGAAGAAACAACAGAGCGGCTGATATCGATACTGTGCGAGGCGGCCACGCTTAAGGAGCCCACCACTTACAAGACTGGCTTCTGGGGGCGAGCACAGGTAATGGCGTATTCTATGAATTTAATCTCAACTTAGATAACTTTCATCAAAAGGAGTCATAGAAGTGTTGTATGAGAAATTCCGTAATGTCTCTGTATTGCAAGGTGTCGATAACAACAACAACAAAAACCAACATAAGTCGATGTAGATAGCAGGGCGATTAATGCATTTGTGGAGAGACTTTTTTGTCTATGAAATTCTAAAATACGTTGTCAACACTCACTTACCTTCGACTGGTTCATCTATTCTTCATGTATACTATACTATTATGTGATTTAATACTATAGTTACACACGAGATTTTTATCACTGTGTGGCGACGCACGACGCGCGCCACTACGATACAGTACCTACTCACATCGGCGTAGAACGCGCTATCGAAATTTCCCTGGGACTTCGTATATATACGAGTTTCAAACATCCATAGTTGGACCAGCACATCTGGTCACCAGGCACAACACCCCGCTTGGTGGAAGATCTTCCCTTTTCCCTTTCATACAACTGACGTTACGTCATCCATGTGCTCACATAGCGCGTACCTACAATTGGTGACCCCTACTACGAACACTTAATTGGATTGGATCGTTCCTACAACTTGGGGTTGTTTTATGCTCCCGATATTTAAGCACTGTAGCAAGCGCCATGGTCGCGGGTAGGCTGACCTAATCTAACTATATTACTGTTAATAACCCCGAAATCTCAAAAAGTGATATGTGACTTTTTTATCCACAGGTGGTTCAGCACGCAATGCGCATGTGCGTGTGGTGGGCGCGCGGCGGCGGCGACGCGGTGTCGCTGGCGTGGTCTCTGCGGCGGGCCGCGCCGCGTCTCTTGCTAGATGACGCCGACCCAGCTGTTCGTATTACAGATATTCTTCTTACGAAACTAATATTAGTTACTATCCAGCGACTTTGACGTAGACTTCAGAGTACTACTGTCAATCCTGGTTCACAGGAGTAAGTGGGAGAATAGTGGAGGCGGGTTTATCCCGTATTAAAAAATCCAGCAACTCGCCTCCTGCTTCCTCAGACGTCTCTCCATCCCAAAAAGCAAAAAAAATGTTTGGAATGTAATCTGTTGCAAATATTTACTGATTAGATAAGGTTCGTAACAAGTATGTATATCCGCGGCAGCTTTAAATGTAATACCGATAAACTTCTCGAAGATAGACTAAGATGGTAAGATCTGATGACCACGTTGTGAAACTGGCGCTAAACATTGTCCAATGTCCACATTGACATTGAACGAGTCGACAACCCAGATAAGACACATCTGGAGCAAGCAGTCAAGAAGATCCGACTCCAACAAGATGGCATAAGGGAAGAAAAATGACCATTACTTGAATCGCACTGTTAGAACAGTAACTAGAGAGCATGAAATTCTGAAGGAAGCTCATCATAAGGCACTTATTTCACACATACAGCTTTCAGATTTACTTTATTTTTCACGGCAGGTGCGACGCGAAGCTGGCAGCGCGTTATACAGACTTTGCTCGGGCGGCGAGGTGGCGGTGTTGGCGCCGTTGCTGCAGCTACTGCTGGAACACTTGCCGCGCGCTGCAGACATGAGACCGCACCATGCTCAACAACATCACCAGCACCATGAAGTAATGAGATATTGCCTCAGAATCTTGTATATCATTCATGACACTTTTAGTTGGAATTCTAAAATAACTTGCCATGTATTTGTTGAGCGATAGTGGCGTAGTAGTTAGGACGCTGAACTCGGGAGGAACTTGCAGGAGGTCCGGGTTCGAAACCATGCAATGTATCGATGATTCGTTTTTCTCGAAAGACTTACGTACATTTAGCAACTGCTCTAATTGTTAAGGAAACATGTAGTCTATGGTAAACAGTATATGTAAAATGAGGAAGGCAATTGCAAACATACCAAATCTGCCAGGACACGAAGAGTGACCACACCCCTCATCAATGAGGATTGCGACTAAGAAGAATCTTTAAATTGATTTCATATAAAACTTAAATCTAGAAATTCAGAAATCATAGCAAAGTTGTCATGAACTTTATATGTGATTTCGTTTTTGTTAAAATAGATCCAATAATTGTTATAGTCCGTGAGCTCTTAGTAAAGTGAGTGAGTGAAATCGATCTTCCTAAAAACTCACGCACTAGATCGTTATAACTCTGTTCTTGCCTCTAGGTGGTGCACCATCACGCAGAAGAAGGCAAGGAGCCGTACGGGCCGGCGTGTCGAGATTACTTCTGGCTCGTCTGTAGGCTAATTGACGGCTTGCCTGAGGATTTTTTCAAAGGTAACGCTGTTAAGTAATTAGGTAATTTATTCATAAAACATTTATTATACTCATGTGTATATGTATATTTGTAGAAATAACTTGACTTTATGCCCCATTGTTTTTTACCTATTCTAAAAAAAATTATAGTAGCGATGACATGAACCATAATTTTTTTGCCATAATAATTGTCCATACTCGTTCAAATTATACTGAAGGTATCTAAAATTCCATTTCATTCCAAGTTTATAGTAATAAGCCTGGATACTGGCGTATGTTCACTCGCGAAACATGTCTGTTTCTCACTCTAAAATTGACCTTTCTCATTCTCACCTCTTGAAGAAAAATGTTTTGTGTAGATGTTTTTGTGTATTGTGTAGAGTAGACCAAAACACATGCAGCAGTGGCCGTTATAGTAGTACACATTAAATGATGTTATATCACTTCAATTTATTATCCCAGAGGGCGCCACCTCAGAAGACAGCGGAGCGCCCGACCTCAACGAACTATGTGAACAAATCCGCTCCTCCCTGGAGAAGAGGGAAATCATAGAGAAACGCTCCGAGCCGTGCACGCCTGACGACGGACTGTATGGTCAGCTGAGTCTGCTGACTCATCTGCTGAAACACCCGCTCAGGTTCAAGACGTCAGAGCAGGGTACCAGGACGTTAGAAATGGTGAGTATTTAGTGCAAGTCTTTGTCGAAGCTGCATAAACTTGTTTAGTCATAACCAATAGGGGGTAACCATCGAGACTAGAAGGCCCTAATTTTATAATGAAAAATATTTTTTATTAGATCTAGAATAATTTAAATTCATTTTGGGCAACTGGCACTTGGGCTCCTGGTTTTGCTTTTGACACATAAGTTTGATAATAGTTTTTAAATTTTTATTAGGTGTGTGTGTGTGTGTGTGTGTGTGTGACTGAGAGCATATAATTGATTAAGTGTGATCAAATCTGATCAGCTACTACAAGCCAATGCGTGAAAAATAACTAATCAGATCCGAACACCTCCACTATTTGCTTCCTAAAAGAGCCCGGCCTTAAGTGAAATATGTCTATATCGGAGAACCTGGTATTGTACGTATGAGCGCGCATAGTATCTGCTCTCTCTCTGGCACGCATAAATGACCATGAATGAGAGAGAGAGAGGGGACGCTACCAGTGTGCTAAGGTCTAATACTTTTGCCAACAGGTGTTTGGTTTCCTATTCGACGTGCCCAATCCGGAGCATCGCAACCTGCCCAAGTGCAAGTCGCAGAAGTCGCGCGCGGCCGCCTACGATTTACTAGTGGAGTTAGTACGGGGAGCGCCTGATAATTACATGGTGCTGCATCATAGACTCATGGACCACCATAAACCGGGTAAGTCTGGCCAGAAATACAATACCCCAGGTATTGCACGTGTCTCGGTATTGCAGGCGATGATGTCTACTTACCACCAGGTGGCCCGTATACCTGTTTGTCGTAGTCTGTTTATAAAAAAGCGTCATCGCGTCGTTACATTAGCTACTGTCGGATATGAGAAAACATGCGTACATTTACTAACTGTTCTTAAAGGAGAAGGAAAACGTGAGGAAATTGGAAATGACCAGTGTGTGAAATAGGGAAGGCACATTGAGTCGAAGTGCCGCTGAGGTTATTTCCGGCACCTTCATTCCATATCTCTGGAACAGATATCCAACATCTTTTGTGGATTCGATTTTATTTATTGCGGTATTTGCTCCCAATATAAAAAAAAAACTCAAGTAAGTTACTATTACACACATAGTACTATATTGAGTGTAACAAAAACCTTCTATAGTCCCGAAGGTTTCAGTATCCATAATTGAACAAATTTTATTATGGGGCCAACTCTGAAATCGCGTATCAAAAATCAGTTGTTCCATACAAAAGCTCAATACCTACAGGACCGAAATGTATAAAACAGCTGAAGTTATTTCGCGCATAGTGAAAGTTGTTCTGTACTATTATGGATACTGAACACCCCCCTTAAGGGACTATATTCGAGTCTTTTGTTACACCTGTACACTGACGTAATTACAAGTATGTGTAGATCAAATAGATTCTGAGTTATACGGGTCGTAAGTAGCTCGAAATGATTCGTGTAAATATACACACAGTCCTTTTTTTTCGAACTTGATGGACACACTACAGTGTGTACAGATTTACAAGTTTGCGACGTGAACTTAGTGAGTTATGTTCACTCATACACAGGTCCCCTATCATCATACCCATGGGACTACTGGCCAGCGGAGGAGTCTCGCTCGGAATGCGGCTACGTGGGCCTAACTAACCTCGGCGCGACGTGCTACATGGCGTCCTGTATGCAACATCTCTACATGATGCCGGGAGCGCGCGCCGCCGTGCTCTCAGCCGACTCGGCCATGAGCAGGCATTCCGCCACGCTGCACGAGATGCAGAGGATGTTCGCTTACCTCATGGTGAGTACACTGCGTCTGCAAGTGGGCCGCACTGACCTAGGCGCGATGTGCTATATGGCGTCCTACGTGCAACATCTCTACATGATTTTGATTTTGAAGAATAGTTAGTTTATTTCCGCAATATGGCGAGGGTTTTTATTTTTCTGGTCAGCGTATAAATCGTTCATAAAATCTTTGGGACAAATTCTCGCTTTAGCAGCACAAATAATAAAAGAGAAGACTACTATAGGAGGATAAATCCACGAGCTTTGTTGGCAAATAAAATCCCTCGCTATCATAATCCATAACCATCCATCTGTTTGCTATTCTACACTACGTTATGAATATTAAAAATATTAATTTATCTTTACTGCCCAACAGGAAAGCGAACGCAAAGCCTACAACCCGCGTAGCTTCTGCAAGGTCTACCAAATGGACCACCAGCCTCTCAATACAGGCGAACAGAAGGACATGGCTGAGTTCTTCATTGACCTGGTCTCCAAGCTCGAGGAGATGACGCCAGAGCTCAAGAAGCTGGTGAAGACGCTGTTCTGTGGCGTGCTTAGTAACAATGTTGTGTCTTTGGTAAGAAACTTTGTTTACTAGCTATTACTATAGTTACGTAGCTAAAATCTGTGTAAAGTTGCGCAGAGTTTATGCGCAGTACGAAAATTTACTGAATAAAGTCCATTTTCCGACTGTAACATGCGCGAAGACGCATCTGCTACTATATTCACGGCATTTTATTGATACTAACAGTATTATTTTTTATTCATTTTTATAAAGAAAAGTTCACTCGACAACAATTTATTATTAAAAGACTCCTTCGCGAAATGATCCCTTTCGCAATTATTTCATTTTTTATTTCTATTGTAATATCTCGCCAGGACTGTCCACACGTATCCCGAACGTTAGAAGAATTCTACACGGTGCGGTGTCAAGTGGCGGACATGCGCAACCTGCACCAGAGTCTGGACGAGGTCACGGTCAAGGACACGCTGGAGGGAGACAACTGCTACACGTGCTCGCAGTGCGCGAACAAAGTGCGCGCTGAGAAACGGTACGTAACTTTTATATGGAGTTTAGTTGTATTTTTTTTTTAAAATTTGGCAATTTTAATAATAATAATGTCCCCTCGCAAGCCTTTCAAAGGACCGGACCCCTTAGGGCCCGTGAACCCCGGATAGAGAACAAAAATAATAATAATAAACATATTATAATCATATATAACTCTTTACTTTTTCCGCACTCTCGTTTGGCCAAAAGCCCGCAATTGTGGTAGAATACCCCAGAAATGGGAGATAAACAGTAGTTTTTACAAAATAATAATAATAAATAAACTTTACGTTATAAGTTACAAAACAAAACAAAGTAATAATTATAAAACATTTAATACATAAATAAATATTAATTAGATACAATATATTATATAATGTAGGCATATTATGGGGCCACCAAAAACAGCCCCCATTACCCCCCCCCCCCCCCCCCCCCATTAAATTACCAATATTCTTAATTTACCACTCAAACTAGGTTAAAATTTCTGTACTATATAGGAGTGGTCCAGCACAATGGTCCAAAGGTGTATTCGATCCTGGGATACTTGCGGCGCAGTCTCGTACCTTTGAGCCCTTGTTGCTTCAATCTGTACAACAGTTCTACCTGAGTTCTACCTGTCAATTTGCAAACGAAAGTCAATCAGCATCTAGAAATCTTTTTTTTACCCTTCAGACCGCGCCACGCTGTCTTTACAGATATTTTAAGTCTGCTATTTTGAAATGGCCATATGATGCCATAATATCATCACAACTTTACTAATAGTTTTGAAAAATTAAATTAAATTAACCCAAATAGTGAGAAATTTCTGATTCTTGTGTCCTATTGATAAGCGTGTGTTGTTCTATGGAACTTCATATAAAGGATTCGGAATGACTCGTGTTGATCCGGACCAGATCCGTTGCCGGGGTGATATATCATGAGTGAGCGTCCTAATTTCATTACCCTTAGGTTTGACGTAAGCCAATAGCCATCGAAATATTGATTTTCTCAATAACAGTATCTTGAATTAATTTGAAGCTGGTATCCCACAGGGCGTGCTTCAAGAAACTCCCGCGCATCCTGTGTTTCAACACGATGCGGTACACGTTCAACATGTTGACAATGCTCAAGGAGAAAGTGAACACGCATTTCTCGTTCCCGATGCGCCTCGACATGTCCGGTTATGTTGAGAAACATCTCATGCCCGCTCAGTACCAAGGTAAGGCTCTTGTAACGAAGGTTGAATGTTATTCGTGGACATTCATATTATATTTTTTTCTTCTTCTATATAGTCAAAAGTCATATTTTTTTATTGGAAGTAACCCGTCAAGTGTTTTCCGTACTCCTGTGTGTACATTAATGCCGTACACCCATGGGTACACTAATGTCATGTCATTGGTCGTGTATATTATTTGTTGACGTTTCGTTCTTGGCATTGCCATTCGCTAGTATAATTTTTTGTAATTTTTTTTTACAATTTCGGCATATCAATCTCTCTAATCTAATCTCGAAATTCTAGACTACCAGAACACTTTTGACCCTTAGAAGTCTAGGATTCCGATCGCGGGAAGGGTTAAAGTACATTTTTACAAAGTCATTTTTTTAAGTCTGCCACGTCTATATAGTCGCAACTTCCTGGACAGATTTAATGGGTTTTTTTGCCATTACCTTCCGCATTTCACATACTGGTCATCTCAGTGTGCAGATTTCCTGACGATGTTTTCCTTACGATATTTTGGAACTTTAGACCTAAAGGATCAAAACGATTTTAATATCGAAAAAAGAAGCGATTTTCAGTATTTGTACCATAAACAAAGCTTGAAGCAGTTTCATTCAGATAAAATAAAACACGCAACAGTATTATAACGTTCAAGTCTTTCTGCTATCGTTTTTTTTTTACCTGTTTTCATCTTTGTTGTGCCGTAATCACACCTACCTAAATACTTTGTTTACAGAGGAAAAAAGGAAATTGTCAGAGGATAAAAAAGAAGGAGACAGCAGTCCGATCGTGGAAAGCGAAGAGATTCCGGAAACAGAGGAGCACTATGAGTAAGTTTGAGCTTTCTAAAGATTTAATGTACACTCTGTCGTGTAATCTATCACAAAACGAAGATTATATTCTAGTGGATTGTTTAGCTAGTTGAAGTGGCAAAAGACGGGTTTACCGACATCCCGCCGACGACGTGTGCCTAGACACGTCCTAGACGACCCCGACGACGCCATCACGATCTCCATCGCGCAAGCTACTCCCCCACCCGATAGTAGTTCACGCACCGCACCTACATACCCGACTTTACCCGAGCGTTTTTAGCGACCCGCTTCTGACGCTTACATGCGCTATCGGCGTATTCCATGCCGCTTCTCCCCGACTCCTCCCTCCCCAGCGACGTCCTAAGCCGAGGTCCGTACCCACCTGGGTGCCCTTAGGCAGTCGCTTCTTATATAGTAGTTTTTAAGTCCTCCTTCAGGCTGGAGCGCACTTAGCGCTCGCTCCAAAAACCCCGGTGAAGCTGTAAAGGTCATTAGGACCAACAGCAATTGTCAGTTCGAAAAAGAAAAAAAATGGCAATAGACGGGTCATTACTGATGTAGAATTGATAAAATAACCATTGGAATAGGCAAGTTATGGGGTGGACCACACACAGCCATCTAAGCAACCGATCAGCTAAAAAAATGACGTCGGACTGGACACGTGGAAGACATTATATGACATTTTTTAGAAGTCTATGTTTATATCGAGCGTATAGTTTCTGGGTTCAAAACCATGCAATGTCATGTACCAATGAGATTTTTCGGGTTTATCGAAAGACTTACGTACATTTACAGACTGCAGGAACAGAAGGAAAATCGAGGACACCTGCACACTGAGATGAGCAGTGTGTGAAATAGTGAAGGCACAAAAGATCCCCATGGGTCGAAGTGCTACTGGGGTTATCCATATCCAGCAGTAGATTATTACCAACATAACTGACGATTAATCATTCTGTATCCCTAGGTACGAACTAATAGGCGTTACGGTGCACACTGGCACGGCGGACGGAGGGCACTACTACTCGTTCATACGGGACCGGTCGCGGGAGCACCACGACCGCTGGCTCCTGTTCAACGATGCCGAGGTGAAGCCGTTCGACCCCGCGCACATCGCCGCCGAGTGCTTCGGGGGCGAGATGACCGTGAGTGTTATAATACTAAGACGGGGCTGGTAGACCCTGCACCGTCTCCATGAACTTGGACTTTTGTTCAATACCCTCTGAGCCATCAGGCTCAGCCAACCAAACTACTTAAGAAGAAGGTCTATTCACTGACGACACACATGTAACAGGCACTACGTGAACTAAAACGCTTGTTAAATTTGTATTTCTTTCACTTTCTACGGCAAATACTAAATATTACTAGCGTAAGGACATGGCAATAGTGTCTAAATGTTGTGACTCTTTTTAGACTTCAGGCGCTATTCAATTTTTTTGATACGATTCGATTTGAACGAATTGTTTGTCTGGACTGGCATAGCATGGCACTGGCATAGGTTTAAACCTATGGTTTAAACCATGGTCTGTCTGGCTGCTGTTCCTATTGGCCTTAAGATCAAAGGCGACAACAACTCACTGTTTGCTTTCTACCATAGCATTGAATCAATCTGTTTGGAAAATAAAACCGAACACCATCGTGAAAACCCATGGTTGGATTCAATCAATTTCTATATACTATGGATACAATTCGCAACTGATCATTTGTTTTATTAAAATTCTTCACAACGTATTCTCAATTTCAGAGCAAAACATACGACTCTGTGACGGACAAATTCATGGACTTCTCGTTTGAGAAGACGAACAGCGCGTACATGCTGTTCTATGAGCTGAGTCCGCCGCGGAGCCACAGGGGGTCTGACTGCGGCCAGCAGGAGGAGGCACAGGTATTCACTGATTTTTGTAAATAAAATAAACAATAAAGTTCTGCGACAGAATATTCTTTATATGAGTTTGATGGAGCTAGGCCGCATCAGTACCTTTAGAACTAGCCGCTGCAGTGCAGTTACCTGCAGTTGCAGTTACGTGGCGCGCCGCGCAGCGCAGCGCAAATGCGATTAGAATTTAAAAATAAATTTCCTTGACCTATAACTCTTTTGAAAAAAAGAACGCTGAGTTCCATAAAGTTCTTCAAACCGTTTTTTCTACTCTCTTAAACCGCCAAATGCGCGTATCGTGCTTACAAAGTGTTCATTAACCATCACTATCTCATTCGCTGCCATAGATCTCTAAAATCCACTGCAATTTGTAGACTTTTAGTTATCAAATACAAAATTATATTTTGAAAACTAAAAGTCCACTTATGAGAATCGAGGTGTATTCTAGGTGGTTAATTCGTTCTCCAATGTTACTTGTCTCTTGATAAACACTCGGTAAACCGCGAAATTCAAATTATTCCGCGGTTCTAGAGTTACATAAAATCGTATAGATACAATACAGTAATAACAGTCCGTCTTACAATTATTACTGTTTGGTACGATATTCTACAACTAAGCATAAATGTTACAGTCATCAACGGCAGAGGACTCGAGTTCCACATCGTCTCTAGAGCGGCGCAGTAGCGATACAGCACCAGCTGTGAAGTTGCCGCCAGACTTGCTCAAATGGATCTGGGACGACAATATGCAATTTCTACACGATAAGAATATATTCCAGCATGCCTACTTTACGTGAGTGTTTAGCTGATAAGGAATATCTATATACTAGTACCTCTTAAGGGTTCGCGAATCGGTGTAACCCAGGCCGCTTCTCCCCGACCCCTCCCTCCCCAGCGACGTCCTAAGCCGAGGTCCGTACCCACCTGGGTGCCCTTAGGCAGTCGCTTCTTATAGTAGTTTTTAAGTCCTCCTCTAGGCTGGAGCGCATTTAGCGCTCGCCCCAAAAACCCCGGTGAAGCTGTAAAGGTCATTAGGACCAACAGCAATTATCAGTACGAAAAAAAAAAAAAAGGGTTCGCGAAACGATCAATTGCAATTCACATTTAAATAGAGACGGCGCAGTATAAAAAAGCGAGAGGCGCTTACAACCTTCTCGCTTTTTTGTATTGCGCCATCTCCAATTGTCAGTCGCATTTGATCGACTCTTGTAGCCTTTATACTATCTTCATGACTGACTGAAAGGAAAGAAAAAAATATCTGTTAATTTCCCAAGTACTGACGAGGGAGTTTAGAAAAAGCCTGCCCCGATATTTGTACTCTTTTGCACTGTTTTTTCCATAAACTAAATATTAGCAGCGATTCTGGAGTGTCGCTCCTTAAATTAAAACCTTCACCCCCACTCTTCTTGCTTTCTTCGTCCGTGCAGTCACTGAGGGGCCAGCTGAAAATCAGCGCTGTGGCTTGCCTCAGCATTATGCTGAGCTGGTGTACCCTTTTTGGCACTGTACCACACCAGATGTTCTGTGCTGCATGTATTAAACTTTCAATTTCTTACACAATTCTGTATATGAGTGAGCGTGACCGTTTTAGTTTTAGCTATAAATTTAGCTCTCACACTATGCTGTACTACTATAAGTAAAATTAGTTCTATGACTATGGATTTTTCTTAATTAGTTTATCTCCCTTTTGGTACAGATTCATGGGCCAGATGTGCAGTTCGGTTCCGCAATCATTGTTGACACTTCGGCCCGAAGTTACGGAGGTAGCAGCTCGTCTATCTACGTCCTTTTTCATCGAGACCTTTATACATGCGAAAGAAAAGGTAAGTTATATTATTTTTGTTCAACAATTCGATGGACTAAAGTGATGTTTGGAGACGTTGATATATCTAACATTATCTCTTTTACCTTTTTTTCCATGGAGGATTTCTTATGAGGTTTATTGATGCTAAAACTTGTGTCATTCAAATCATAAGTAGTATCCGAGACTTAAACCTAATTGATTTCCAAATAAGCTTTACTAATTAGTTTATTCGTTCTTCCTAACTAGCCAACGATGGTATCATGGGTGGAGCTGGTAACGAAGCAGTTCAACGCGTCCGCGGCAGCCTCCGAGTGGTTCCTCGGTCACATGGCCGATGATACGTGGTGGCCGATGCAGGTAGCCTATCTTCATTACTTTGATAATTCGGTATTTGACAAAAAACATTTGTTCCATCAATCAACTTACATGGACATCCTGAAGAAGGATCTAAAATTCGTTTTTCGATATCTCAACTAACATCAGAGACAGTGAGAGATTTAAGTTAGTACTGGAGAAATGCTCTGTCCCTTTTTAGCAAAACTTTTATTTATATGTAGCCAGGATCGCTACTACACAGTGACGTCATAATGTAATATTATTTTATTTTTCAACGAATTTTAATTCTGTTTTCACATTTGACCATCAATTTGACTATTTCTTAATTTTTAAGAAATGCATTTAATATTTGTTACTTGAAAACTACCGAATTATGCGCTTAACGTCTTTAATTTCAATGCATTTACTTATAATATGCTGTCCCCATTAAGCGGATTGACGATCATAAATGTCATAATCTCGATGAGACGGAAGATGAGTTTGGGAGCTTAACTTTTTAATCTTTCGTGGTTATTGTCAATATTATAAGACAATGGTAAGAATCCAATGTCTAACTATAGTACATTTCATTTTTATAATCATGAGGAAATTTGCAAATCTGAGGAATAAATCATCTCGTGACTCGTGTAATCCAGCAATCGACACGTAACCCTCCCCTTTCTGTGGGTGTGTCTTTACTTTTGTTTTTTTCTTGCAGGTGTTAATAAAGTGTCCGAATCAGATGGTTCGCCAGATGTTCCAAAGGCTATGTATGCATGTCATACAGAGGCTTAGGTAAGCAGCAATATTATCGGAACTCTATGTACAGTGCGTG
The DNA here is from genome assembly GCA_947369225.1 of Hofmannophila pseudospretella. Taxonomy (NCBI): domain Eukaryota; kingdom Metazoa; phylum Arthropoda; class Insecta; order Lepidoptera; family Oecophoridae; genus Hofmannophila; species Hofmannophila pseudospretella. Next base: position 5,849,488 of record OX376330.1, on the reverse strand, counting down.
AGTTCTTAGAAAAACATTCGGGTATCCCTGTCCCATGAATCACATGATTCATGATCGCAGTTTTGTCCCTAGTCTGATACGTCCATGAATCATATGTGAGCAAATTTTTATATAATTGGAATACAGAATTAAACATTGGACATACAGCAAGGAAATTACACTCTTGTATGGGGACAGTGATCATGTTAATACAGTCGTAGTACATTCGCGTATCGTTAACAATAACCGAAGCACACCGAAGTTTTCAAGGACCGAATATTTAACTAAAGCTCACGCTCAAAAACTATGACATTCCGTAACACTGGTTGTTTGTTTCAGATCTAGTCATTGTGCCTTATACCTTCAGGGTATGGAGGAAGGGAGCGAGGATAATAGCAAGTTGGGCGAAGCGAGTTGTGTTACTAGGTTTATAAGGATGTTATTATCATTGGTGAGTAGTTCCTTATTATTTATTTATTGCAAACATCTATTGGTCTCACCAAATTGCCTACGTTTGAGCCGGATTTAGAGACCTACGACCGCCACGACAAGGATCATGTTTTTACTTCACTACCTACTTTTTTTTACTTTACGTGTATGATTGAAAAATCTCATAAGTGACTCGCAAATTCAGTGGGCAGACCACCAGCCCGTTGGTCCGATGGTATCGTCAAAATACAGGGAAAACTTTGGGTGAGAAAAGCACAAGACCGGATGATGTGGCGCTCTAAGGAAGAGTCCTATACCCAGCAGTGGGCAGATATCAGCTGAGAAAGACGAAGAAGAAGAAGTTCTATAGGGTTGGGAGTTTGGTATAAAGGTGCTTGAGAAACATTAAATTTAAGTGTTCATGGTTTCCTTTTGCTATGGTTTCATTTTTCGAGCGACCAATCAAATGGAAGCCCTCGACGAATACTTCACGATGGTTTAAGGTTGTTTAGGTATATCTGCTTTCTGGAGGTCTCTAGAGGTCACAGAAGAGTCACCAGCTGGATCCTTCCGTCGCCACTTACATATAAAACAAAAAAAGGATAGCGGGTCACATAGCGGGCTTTACAACAAGTATATGTTATAATCTGTATGCTAAATCAAGCGTATCGAGTTTAGGGATCTCGCCATACTATGGATAAACACACGCGTTTTTAGAGTATGGCCTCATTGTGTTTTTAATTTTTGTATTGGATCAAAAATATCCCCTAGCCACGATTGTCCCACTGCTGGGCACAGGTCTCCCCAATGCTCTTGGGATAAATAAATTTAAAAAAATCCTTTGCGCAGATGGAAAACGGAGCGCGGTCACACCTGCGGCACCTGACGGAGTACTTCAGCTTACTGTACGAGTTCAGTAAAATGGGCGAGGAGGAGGGCAAGTTCATGCTCAGGATCAACGCCATCTCCAGCATGGTCAGCTTCTACCTCGGGCAGAACACCACTACGGTATGTCATGGTATACCCTGACCAGGAAAATAAAAACTCTGTCATTAGGGCGTCACTGGTACTTTTATAATCTATGTTTTGGAGATCGCAATGGAATGAGGAAGTCCAGCAGACCAGCAGACGGGCCTCTTAATGCTAAGTAATCACCGTCTTAAGATTGCAAGAAAGAGTGTTTTCAATGCGCTGCTGACTTTGAGGATTTATTGTACTGGCACTTTTCGTGACAAAATTGTGACATAAACTGAAAACCTGTCATTTTTGGAGTATTTGGGTGTTATCTGTTCTTCAATATTTTTTCTAGAAACATTATCCCCTACTATAGGCTATATAACCGCGTCATTGCTTTTCTAACGTAACCGTCTATCTCTTCTGGTTTCCCACGAAACAGAATAATCTTATGAAACGGTAGAAAAGATTGTTGGTTTATAAATTATTCTCAGACGGAATCACCGACGGAAGAAGCAAGCGGCAGCGGAAGCGGGAGTGGCAATACAGAAAGCGCAGGAGACAAACTGCGACCTGGGGCGCTAGACAAGATGGTGGCGCTAGTAGCGGGGCTGGTGGAGCGGTCGCGGGACACGGGGGGGCACCTCGCGCTGCAGCAGGCCGACGCCAGGGCGCTGTTGCACGCTAAGGTATGTGGCATTGTGGTAGGGGCGCTAGAAAGGATAGTGACACAAGTCGCGGGTCATGGAGGCAGGTCGATTCGAGGGCGCTAAAGTACTTGCACTGTCATCTACACCAGAGACAAACTGATGATTATATTATATATCGACACAAGTTGGCAATTTGCGAAGCCTGTTGTGGTAGTATATTATTTATTATGTGGCACTGAGTCGATGAATCACTATGCGACTCGCGGGCTAAAAACGCATGAGTCTTCTGATGGGGTGGACTATCCATTAGATCAGGAAATGAAGAGAAGGAAAGGGATGACCGAAGAAAAGATCCCAAAAGGTAAAAGCGCCACTGACGTGATTTGTAAAAGTCAGTTCTGTCTTGTGTTTATAACTAGTTTAGGTATTGAATTGATAATATAAAACTTTGTAACACTATTAACCATTATTTTCTCAACAACTGTTTATCAAACAGGACCCGTCTGTGCAGGGCTTCCCGTTCATCTACCAGCAGACGCGCGACTGCCTCAACCTGCAGCAGACGCGCTCGCTCGTGTTCGCACTGTGCCGCTGGAACGAGTCGCTCGCGCAGAAGATCGTTAACATGATCTTCCAGGCTATCGCCAAGCACTCCGAGGTGAGATAACATCGCTTAGTTTATTTAGTCGCAGATGTATGCCTTAATCTGCAGTATGTGCCATTTCAACTCAGATCTTTATTAATTATACAGGCATCTGCTGCTACACAAAGTGTCGACTTTTCCGAGTCTGAATGTCATTTGGCGTCGTTATCTATGTGTTTTTGAACTCTTGATATAGAGAAACCTAGTCCTTAAAATACAGGCCCATGAGTGTTTATCTTTCTAACTTCTATTTGACTTATGAAATGTAATATTGTCAACAGAGCTGCGGTCCATTTTTTAAGCTGCTCACCCTCCTAGTGGAGGGCAGCGGGTGCGGCGCGGGCGCGACCGGCGGGCTGCCCTGCTTCACGCAGCTGGTGCTGGCACGCCTGTGGGACGTGGCCGACGTGTGCCCGCACGCCGCGCTCGAGTGGCTCGCGTTACAGGTGACGTCACACAAACACTCTCCTAGTGGACAGCGGGCTGTTCTGCTTCACGCAGCTGGTGCTGGCGCGCCTGTGGGACTGTTTAATGAAGTTTGCTATGGATAAAACAGTACCATTTAATTCCACAATATGGTGAGGATTTTTATATTCCTAGTCAAGTGCTAGGTTCAGAATATCCGCATTCCAAAACAACAGTTCCCATATTTCCTCACTATGTTGTCCTTTCTTCAAATGTAAACCAAGAACTCGTTTCTCTATACAGGTGCCGCGAAATAAAGCGGCTCACGCGTGGGCGCTCCGCACCGCCGACCGCTGGGTGGAGCAGCAGTTGCTAGCGGCGTCAGCGGCGAGGGTCCGCGCGGCGGCTGCATTACTGCTGGTGGCTTTAGTACCGTCGCAGCACTTCCGCGCGGGGTACGCGCGTGCGAGGCCGCAGCCCGCGCCCGCGCATCATTTGGCTAAACTGCCGGACACCGCGCATCATACTTTGCATCAGGTAGTAGCATTATGTAGGTTGGAGCAGGAAGAAAAGAGCAACCCAACACCGAAGTTGCCATTTATTAGCACCTGTTTCCAATTCCAAAAAACTTCTATATTGTAGCACCTTTAACTCAACAGTTCATTGTTGTATCAAATAGATTCACGTTAATGAAACATAATTTTTCCTTTAGACATAGACGTATATTCTTTAGTAGTGTTTTTCATGTTATAAAAGTATTATAATTATATTTTTTCTCGACCAAGAAGACACAGGAACGACCTTGCTCTGTAATGTTTGTCTTTAGTAAACAGCTTCTAAAACGACCTATTCGTATTCAGGTATACACGATGTTGCTGGGCAAACTGAAGGCTGCTCGCAAATACACGGACATCGCAGTTCACGGTACGATGAAGCTGACCGCGTACTTCGGAGTCATGTCCTACTGCGTCGTCAGCAGGGTCGAGAAGCTCATGGTAAGTCGAGTAACAGGATTCTAACTAGACGCCATCTGAATGTAGAAGACATGTTTGTAGGACTTTTTGATGACGTATGACTTCAAAATGTGTAATCAATCTGGCACTTGGTTCACAGCTGATTTTAAATTACTCACAAAACTTTGTTTTTGTTTTCCTAGTTCGGTCAGTACTTCAACGACCTATGGGAGCTGTACCACCCGGCGATATCGGAGCCCTCAGTAGCGGTGCACCCCAACAAGCAAGCTCTGCTCACCTTCTGGCACGCCGTGTCCGTCGACTGCCCCGAGAACGTGCAGCTAGCCGTCAGCAACCCGCGGCTCACCAAGCACATCGCCTTCAACTACATACTGTGAGTGTAGTGTCTCACACAATCATACAACAAGCATGGACTGCCGTTTCCATCGACCTTAGGAGTCGCCTGACTAGTGACCATCTTTTATTGAGTCTCCACCCCGAGCCAATGTGGTCCGGCAAAGTTTCAAAGAGACAATGGCATCGAATCCGGGGTGGCCGCCGAAATTGGCGATGATCGCAAAATGAAACGACCCACTCTTACACAATCTGGTATTCATGAGCATGACAGTTTTATTTAGGTTTAGCTTTAGATTTGGCGGCCACTCCGGAATCTCTTCTCAGTGTCTCAACAACATCCCTGATGTTTATTGGCGAATATGTCCAAATTAACATGTTCTGGTTATCCGAACTTAACCATAACCGAATGTCATCAGAGCGGACCACGAGGACGGCGAAGTGGTCGCGTACAACCGCGCCATGCTGCCGCCGTACTACGCGCTACTGCGGCTGTGCTGCCGCCGTTCGAGCGCGTTCGCGCGCGCGCTCGCGCAGCACCAGAACATCCACTGGGCGTTCCGCAACATCGCGCCGCACGCGCACCTCTACCCCGGCGCCGCGGACGAGCTACTGAGGTGCACTAAACGACAACAAAAGAAGTCTTAAAGGGGAAACAGGGCGAGGGAGTGAGATTCATTCCTTCAGTTCATTGATGGATGGAGAGATCTGAATCGAATTACCCCCATTTTGTTTGCGGGACGACTGGGTTACGGATTGAGTCTAGCTTTTAAATAATGGACAGCTTGGATTGATTACAAATAATTTATTTAGAACAATGCGTCTCACATTATATTAATCTTAGTCACTCAGCCAGCACTTGATTAGCAAGTACTTTCAAATAACAGTTAATACTCGTGGTAAATATGTATGAAATATTAATGTTAATTCTATTTTTTTATTCTAAAGTTAACCGCGATCTATAGGTCAATTATACAAGTCAATTATAAACGAGGAAATCTGTATTTAAGTTTAATACATATGTCATTTCATAATTTTTAATAGTTGTAGATTTCCCTTGTAAATAAAAATAAAAGATAAATAAAATAATGGAAGACGATGGAAGAGACCTGTGTTGCCAATACTAGGCCCAAAATCTACCATTACAACGCCCACGCCACTTTGTTTTTGTAACTGATTTTATGTCTGAATACAGGCTAGCACGCATCCTAGCGACTCGCGGCGGCAACGGGAACGGCAATGGCAGTGGCAATAGTGGCAGCAGCGGCGACAACGACGGCCGGGAAGCGGCCGCGTTCAGGAGAAGCACGCTCTCCGCGTATTTACAGGGTACGTATCAGTGAGGACGTAGTCGGAGAGTTTTTTTTTTTTTTTATTAAATAAGGAGAGCAGACGAGCAAACGGGCCATCTGATGGTAAGTGGTCACCATCGCCCATAGACATCTCACCTCACTTTATTAATATTAGACGGTTTATGATACGCTGCTAACCTTGAGGACTAAGATGGATTGCCTCATGTGCCGGAAATTACGCTGGCTCTCTAACCCTTCAAACCGAAACACAGAAATGCAAGCATTTCTGCTTCACGGCAGAAATAGATAAGAGGGTGGTACCACCCCAGGCGATCCTTCACTTTAGGATCTACCACTACTGAGAGTGAAAAGAGAGTCTAAACCATAGACCTAAAATATATTTTTTTCTACTCCAAAGACGAACGGAGCGTGGGAGAAACACATGCGAAAGAGACGTGTCGGTCAATCTCGGTCATAGGTTACTGTGACGTGTATATCTTACTTTCCTTAAACACTTGGAAACTTACGTCATGTTTGGTCTCGCTGTCAGTAAATGACTATCCATCTTTTACATACATTCTAAATCTATGGAGAATACCAACAAGATGTTTCGCTCGATATCCGCCATGTTTTTCAACAAGTGTCCATAACTGGACTTCTAAAAATCCTTACTCCTTAAACTTTTTTTAATTATTTTCATTGGAGTAACATTTTTTAAGACATTTACTCGAATGTCAGAATTGTTCTCCTGTTTATACGATTGGGTAAGATTGATAAAATGTACTGTAGAGTCCATGAAGTTATCTTCTCACGTATAGATTGGTAGATTCGATATGATTGGAATTTCTTTTTCAGGTTTAAATGGTAGGACGTGTTGGGCGACGCTGATATCGGCCTTTTGTACATTAGTTGAGAACGAGGACGACAGACTGTATGTTGTATATAATGGAGGACTACAGATGACGTTCGAAGTGAGTACCTATAATTATATTTTGTGACAAAATTCCGTGTATATTTCAAGTAAATGAATTTGCATAGTGTATTTATCATTCCTATGTTCTAGCGACATTTCTAAGAGAATCTTAGTCGTCTTTTGGCTTATTCAGGATTACAGCCCATTATTGCAGCCACTAAATGTGTCTGATACCTTTAGGACCCGATTAAACTGACGTGAAAAGCTGCATGCCACATGAAACACAAATGTACACACTGAAAACTACCTAAAATGCGCTGGGAATTCACAACGAGCCGACCGGGACATGATCGTGCCTCCAAATATAAACTCGCTTAGTTCTTCTAAATTACTCCCCACGGGTTTTTAGAAGAACAGATAGTGTCTATAATACATTTTGTGTTGTGCAGGCACTACACAGCCTACACGCAGTATACGTAGAGGGGGGAGGCGGCGCGGGCGCGTCCACAGTGCGCGCGGAGCTCACAGCGGCGCTGCGCTGGGCGCGCGCGTTGTGTCGCACGCTGCGCACGCGCCGGGACGGCAAGGAAGCGCGCGCGCTGCTGCTGGCGTGCAAGGACTGGCCCGAGTGCGCGCGCCGCCTGCTCACCGTGCTCAACCTGCAGCGGCACACGCACACGTGTCTGCACGCGCTCGGTTAGTACTCTACAAATACAAATGTTTTGTGAATCGGACGTTCTGCGCTTGAACCCTGCCAACGGAACGGAAGCTGTGTCTTCACACAAGTGTGAGCTTAGCCAGATGCCTATTGCCATAATAAGTGTAATTATATTATTATTGAGTGAATTGAATACTTATTAATTTTCTTTGTGGCAATAAAGTGTTATTCTTCTTCATGTCTCAGAAGTGTTAACTTCAAAAATGTTAACTTCAAAAATGTTAACTTCAAAAATGTTAACTTCAATAGGATATCTCCTATCGTCCTGCAATGATTTACCACTAAAGGCGCCACTAGCACAATGGTACGAAGCCAATCAACAGGTAGGCACGTTCCTTTCCACCAAATCTTTTTTTACCCTTCAGACTCGCGCCACGCTGTCTTAATAGATTTATTATGTTTGCTGTTTTGAAATGGCCATATGATGTCATGACATCATCACAATTTTACTATAACATTAAGGAATTAAATTAACCCAAACAACGAGAAATTTGTGATATCTTCAAAAATAACTTTTCGTTTTGCTTTTCTGTTTACGGAGTTGTGCTCCATCTACGCAACGCTTTGCTTTTTATGTACTATTCGATCTCTAATCTATACGTGTCTTACCCATCAGGTGTACTGAAGGAGCTGGTATTGATAGGCGGCGGCGCGGCGCTGGGCGCGCTCGTGCCTCTCGCGGCGGGCGCGCACTGCGCGGCGCGCGGGGCTGCCCGCCCGCGCGCGCACTCGGCCACGCGCTGCCCGCCCGCCGCACCGCGCCACCCCGCGCCGCCCCTCGCTCCTGTATACAGACCCTACCACAAGTTCATCGGTAAGTCACTTCCAGAATTCAAATCAAAATCAAATCATTTTTTTTCAATTGTAAGTTAGTACGTTTATACGAATTTTTTTTATTCTACTACCGCTTCGTAAGGTGCTAAAAGGAAAGAAGCGACGCAAGAAACTTTCTGCAGCACATCTTTTGAAAAAAATATGTCTTACAATAATTATGTATACAATCATATACGCAATGTGCAGAGCTGGAGCTGAATTTAGGACCAAGCCTCTTTATCATTTAAGTAGTCATTTATTTTATAATAACCCTTTTTTACATAAGGTTCGTCTTATGTGGGTCTTAATTTTTTTCTGTGTCATATTTATTACAGTATCAGGTATCTTATTATAAAATCGTACACAGTGACCCCCCTAAACCTATATGATTCAATTAATATTATGTTTGTTTGTAATCTCTTTATTGTACTAATATAAAATAAACAGATATATGAAAAGGCGGGCTTATCCCATAGGGATCTCTTCCAGCCAACCTTTGATTTAGGAGAGTATGTTGTCGACAAAGGCGCTAACGGACCACTAATTTCCGCCAGACACGTGTTGCCGCGTGGCGCGCAGCCAGCGCTGCATGTCGGAGCAGCTGGTACTGCTGTCGGCGCTGTGCGCGCTCGAGGCCGTGCCGCTCAGGTTCAACTACTTCGCGGCCTTCTGGCGCGACGTCGCCGAGTCGCCGGTGAGTCACAACTAACAAGAATAGGACATAAAACGCAAAGCGTTGCGTAGATGGAGCCACTAGCACACTCCGTAAACAGAAAAGCAAAACGAAACGTTATTTTTGAAGATATCACACATTTCTCGTTATTTGGGTTAATTTAATTTCTCAATATAGTAAAATTGTGATGATGTCATGGCATCATATGGCCATTTCAAAATAGCAGACCTAAAAAATCTGTTAAGACATCGCGGCGCGAGTCTTAGGTTTAATAAAAAGATTTGGTGGAAAGGAACGTATCTACACGTTGATTAGTTACGTACCATTGTGCTAGTGGCGCCTCCAGTGGTAAAATATTGCAAGATTATCTCCTATTAAAAAAAATTGGTTAAAAGAAAAAAAACAGATCTTACAACCCTCTGGAGACAAAATAATCCGTGGAGCGCGCCTGAACTTCTTGCAAGTATAAGCCAAGCAGTGGCAAATAGATATTTACCTTTGTCAACATTTATTTGCTTTAATCGGGAGTCCCACCCCATTCCGAACGTTGTCACTGCTTGGCGTTTACTTATATTAATCCCGGGGCGAAACCTTCATCCTTTGCCTTTCCTTTCCTGCCGCCCTAACTTCTTTGCCTTTTTAATCGGTAAAATTTACTTACATTATCGAAGGTTCACCTTCGAATTTCTTTGCTTCTGATAGTTATGTATTAATTTCCTACTGATATTTCGTGCAGGCGGACTCGAAGCTAGAAGAAATGCTGTTGGAATGTAGCGTGGTGACGGAGTACGTGGACGCGGTGGTACTGGACGAGCGGGAGTCGCTGGAGGACGCCGCCATCTTCCAGTTCATGCAGCACTACTACCCTAAGGTATAGTGACCACTGGTTTATCTTATTTGCTTAGGCGATTATATCCACATAGAACAAATTTCCTGGCAGATTTAATAGGGTGATTTACCATTGCCTTCCCCATTTCACGCACTAGTTATCTCAGTGTGCAGGTTTCTTCACGATTTTCTCCTTCACTGTCAGAGCAGTAGGTAAAAGTATCAATCTTTCGAGATTTTGAACCCGTACCTCCCCGTATGCCGTATGGGAGTCCGGCGTCCTAGCCACTTCAGACGTTCGTCATATGAATGACTATGGAGTGTACGGAATCTCAATGTATAATCATTCCTTCATATCCTCAGTTGCCCGGAGGCGGCGCGGCGACCGCTCTGGACACTCTAGCGGAGGAGCTGAGCAGCTCGGCGTCTCGAGCGCAGCTGAGCACGCTGTTAGGACCCGTGCGGGCGCTGCTCGTGCTGGCGGCCAAGCGCGTGTCGCCCGCCGCCGCGCGGGCCATGCAGCGCGCCGCGGCCGCCATACAGCTGCGGCTGCAGCACCGGACAGGTGAGGCCAAAGATAATTTTAAATGGAAAAAATCTAATAACAAAATCGTCTTTATACATCGATATTACTTACACCGAGAAAAATGTTTCGTAATTTGCAACCAAAGTTTTGTCTGCCCATAACGTATACCACTTTTTCTACGTAATTACAGCCTTACAATGAGTTTTTAATTTTTGATACGAGCGTAGCGAGTTTGGTTATTCATATATAACCGGAGCTTGGTTGTCATTCTTTTGTCAGTGTATCTGTAAATTATTCTGGATTTTGTCTAGGTATTACATCAAAGGGTTTCTATTCCTTTTACAGTACAAACAAGTGACGATCACAGGTTCAGATATTGTTTGTAAGGACGTTTGATATGTATTGAGATATTTTCTTCTACTAAACCACAACTAAACTCATCCTACGTCGCTTCTACCATCGCTTAACTCAATCGTAATCTCCACAGAAGAAGACACGTCCGAACCGGAAACGCCGGCGGAACCGCCTCCGGAACCGGCGCGGTGCCACACGCCGGACGGCAGCTCGGCGGACGAACAGCCGGACGAGCCGACGGGCGAACCTGACGAGTCTCCGGACGACGAGCCGCCCCGTCCGCCGCGTCCGCACGAGTACCGCACTTTACTCACACAAGCGGTGCAGGACTTGGCCACCGCGGCGCAACGCGAGGCTCCCGAAGGATAAACACTACTGGCCTTCAGGGTTTCGTACCTCAAAAGGTAAAAACGAAACCCTTATAGGATCACTTTGTTGTCCGTCTGTCCGTCAAGACCGTATTTTCAGTGACTATGACTTTTTGTTAACGATTATCAAGCGGTATCTAATGTTGCGTGGGACGCATCTAAAGCTCAAAAGAACTGCGGTTATATTTGAGACATTTTGACGTGTTCGTGCGTATTTACTTGTCCATATGTCTTAAAAGTGTAAGTGAGAATGTAACATACAAGTCACATACAACTTGGCTAGCGCAGCACAAAGCGAAGCTATAGGTAAATCATTTAACTCAGGTTACGTCCGCGACGTAAGAGGGACGCGGGGCGAGATGACAGAGTGTGAACGGGCGGTAGGCCCCACCTTCCGCTCGTCGCATGCTCGCCCGCTGTCGTCTCGCCCCTCCCTCTTACGTCGCGGGCGTAGCCTGACTTAAATGGTTTACCTATAAAAACTGCTACAGGTCTAACGCCTTTAGCACACTTCATCGATTTTGATAGAAATCTAGATAACCAAAAAATATTTTTATATGGGTTCGGTCCGATTCTGTTTTAAAATCGCTGCTGTGTGCTAAAGGCTAGGGTTCATTTAGTACAACAATATCGACTATACGACTGACGATATTACTACTGATCTTCCATTTGTCAGATTAGGGGCCATCCATAAATTACCTTAGCGCATGCGATTTGAGCATTTTCCCATACATTAGTCGGGCACTGAAATGTCAAATGTATGAAAACATATGACCTATATGTCAATTCCGTGGCTCGCTGTCAGTGCTCACGTCATTGTTCTATTAATCATCTTGTGTCCATGGACTTTGAACCCATTCTTTTATATTATTTATGATTTCTTCTTTTGGATTTACGCATGCGACGTCACGAAGCTTATGACTCGTCCCCCGTCCCCGTCGCCCCTTTGTTACACGATGTCACACTTTGTTGACCCCCTTCCACCCCTTAACGTGTGACGTAATTTATGTATGGTCCCTTAGGAGTCGTCGGTGCGTTTGCAGTTGTACCTACGACGTTCGGCTAATGGTACGCGCGTACATCAGTCGTGTCGTACACTCGATGGGCCCTGAGACATCGTTGGCTCACTAGTACAAGGTTCTATGGTTACATATAATTGACACAAATCAGAATAGTATAATACCCTTCGGAACTGAGATGAAATTACCTACAAACAAATACAGGTATAACATTGTGCGATCAGGCTCTAACCTATTCTAATTTTTAACTGGATTACGTTATGTTTTAATTGTAAATTAAATTATAGAACCTTGTAATAAGGGCCAACGACTTGTTTTTGTATCTGCGTTTAAAGTGTGAGAATAAAGAGTAACGTACAAACCGTGCATGACTCGCCTACTGAATAAGGCACAGGGCACACTATCGGAGTGGCGATGGGGGCGCGGTGCCTTATTTCGATAACAACTAAACCTTAACAACACTAAAATAAAATACTACTCCGTGTGCGCTGGGCATAACATGGAGTAAACCTAATTGAAATTGATTTTTTTTTATTGCGTAGGTCAAGGAGCTGCTACAGGTCACGGTCACAGTTGTACGGGGCGTGTTCACGGCGCGGGCGACTCGATATCGACGTCCGTTGCTGTTTATCGTGTTCTTTCGCTGATGTTTTAACGTCATAACCAGCTATGGATATTCACCCGCTGCGTGCGCACGCCTCGGACAACGTTAAGGCACTTAGATTTTAGTACTTGTTTGTAAAAATGAAATTACAATTATAAACCGCAGAGACGTCTACCATTTGGCCCAATGACAACATTTGTACATATTATATTTTTCAACCAATGTTGAATGACGCTTTTAAATATTTTTTTAATTTTATTTATATTTTACTTTTCTTGACTCGCCTTTTCTATATTATTTATTTCTATACAATATCTATAGTAATTTACATCGCTATGATGTTATTGGCTCTTATTCTTTTCCTCTCCCATTTTCGATTGCTACCTCTGTTTGGTTTTATTCGTATGAGGTTGTTATATTAGCCAAAAGTTAAGTTTTTCATGGAAGATTGGAAGCTGCCAGTCCTTTATTGTTTCATCAGCCGCTGCTACTGCAGGATTGACCTCGAAGGGTTGTCACCTTCCCAAATAACTAGTTTTCTGATGAATATTGAGTTTGTTGTTGAGTGAAGTTTTTTGTAAATTGATGTTGGTTTGCTTGCTTGATTCATTGGCGAGGAATCTCTTAAAAATATTGGACGCCAAGATTATTATGCAACAAATGATTTTGTGAAAATAATGTTTTATCCGTTTTAAAAGGAATCGTTTTAACTGTAGCGTATTATACAGACATGTGATTCATACATAATTGTGTGTCTTCTGATAATAACATTCTGCTTTTGTTCTTAAAAAACTTACTTTCGGCTGTGACATTTCTTAGTTTAGTATATGTGTAAAATTAAAAAAAAACTTGGCCAAGCGCACACTAGCGGAGTGGCGGCGAGGTCTCCCAAAATACGATTCAAAATGATATGCTACTATCAAGCGACACCGCGCCCAAGTTCGCGGTCGTCAAGCTGCCTGGAGTGCTACCGCGCGACTTCTCTAGACCGCACAGAAGCAGTTTCTGCTATTGAGCTTTGCTTCACCGCTTCTCCGCTTGTGTGATCTGGGCCTCACCCCGCAGCTTATGATTTTCGAAGTCTGACCACATCTAAAAGTACCTATTTTTAAGATTTTAGAAAACCCGTCCAAGGCGTGTACTTCTCATCTTTTTTTAAAATTTAGACGAGTACATTACGATAGCTGAATAGTTTATTAATATTGTAAAAATGTTTCTTATTCGGAAGTCTACGTAAGTGTATGTAATGTTTTCCGTGTCAAAATTATTATTAGCTTGGCAAGTTAAGAGAGATTGTGACTGTTCGTATAAGGCATACTTTCCCTTCACTTGCTAAGCCACGAAAAATGTAATGGGCAGTTTACACTGAAGTTGGCTCAATTTGTTAATGAAGTGGGTACCAATTATTATGCAATTTTTTGGTTAAATATTCACTGTATTAATGTACGGTCGACCACTAGCTCAAGTATATCATCTGTCAAAAACTTTCAGATTCTCAAATTTTGGGTAGGTTAACCTGTGGTCGGTCGACTGTACCTACTAATTGAACTCCATGTTTTGTGTTACAAAACCTCTGAATAATGTTCTAAATCTTTACTGTTTTATTATTGGAGCTGTAAATTTAACAAATGTGTAATAGTTGGCTGGTAATTGGCGTCGATTCCTTGGTGGCCGTTAAATCTAAATGAATCTGTCACGCTTCACTCATATAGTAGCAAGATTTTGAAATTCGCCCTATGTAGATTGCTCGCTACAGAAGTTTTATATGGAAACTATGAGTATTTTCTCATACATTAGTCGGGCGTAGAAATATCAAAAGTATGGAACTTGTACAAACCCTTTGTGTCGCTGTCAGTGCTCACATAATTCTAAATTTTACTATGTATGGTAGATTGTGTTGAGTGAGGGTGAAGCGGACGTTTCATTTAGGGACGTTTTAAATTAACGAGTGACACGCCATAATAGGAGATAATACTGCAATGTTTTACCACTAGAGGCGCCACTAGCACAATTACGTAAATAAATATTTTCGAGCTAAAACATTCAAAACTATGTGCAGCACATTTTAATCCTGAAGATTTTAATAAAATAGGTATTAAATATCGTGTACGACTTAAATATGATTTTGTTCTAAACATAACCTAAAATATTTTATTGCTTTCAATAACAATTTACGGAGTGTGCTAGTGGACCCATCTACGCAACGCTTTGCGTTTTATGTCCTATTGACAACATTATAAAAGTTTATAACGTTAAATTGGATAGAGGAATGTTAAATATTGCACAGAATTGACACAAGGTCGAGATGTTTACAACAACCTTGGTGAGGCCATTGTCCAAAAATCTGATTAGTTGGCGTGAACCTCCACATATTGGTCCCAATGTTTGGACCAATGTGTGGATGCAAGCAACTCCAATGAAAAAAAAACATTACTTTAGGAGACGTGTCTAAAATACCACTTAATAGAATAGGGCCAAGGAAATGGATACTAGCTTCATGAATAGTGCTTCCAAAGTACAAACTAATCTTTCAACAACAAAGTTATTGGGAGAATAGATCTGTTTTGACAGCTCCTATTTTTAATGAATTTTTAGAGCCTAATATTATTTCAGAAACGTTTTAATGAAATTCGACGAATAGCTATTTTTCTGTTTTATTTATACTTAACCATCTCTTTGATACGGTACCGAAGAATATTCATCAAAATCATGTAAATGTGAAAATAATGAATTTGATTTTGTGCAGATCAATCCTGGCAAGGTTTACATGGGTACGTTCTGTAACCATTTTAGCGTTGTCGGACAATTATTCTCGAGTAAAGTGAACGTTTTGGAACCAGGTATATGCGAAGTTATGGCTTATACAGTCGCCAATGACCTTGACGGTTTGACCTTCAGCATCTAGAAGTTTACGGCATTGAATTCTTGTCGAAAACAAACTCAAGCAAAATCCTGCAGATATAATCTCCGTACATACAAGATTATTTTACTTCTTGTTCTGTTTGATCCCACAATCGGCAACACAAACTACTTCATTCGTCGTCACGTAATGAACGTTGCCGTGTATAATATTCATTAACGCACCGGTACAAAGTAAATTTATTAATAGTTTCATGATACAAAATGAGTAGTTTATGAATAAAAAAAATTAAATAATTTAGAAAACGGGTGAAAAAATATATCCGCGAGCAGGTTTTGAACCTGCGACCTTGCCGTTCAGTGGCAGTGCTCTAACCAACAGCTATCGCGGCTCACCCTGCTGGCTTCAAATTTGTCAACCCTTTCTCCGTATACCGTCGGAACCTTAACAAGTCTAACATTTGGTTAGAGTTCATGTTGTGAATGTTGTTTAAGTATAACTAGCATGAGAAACGCATAATAAATAAATAAAAAGACACGTTAATAAAAAATTTAAAAAATAATGTTGACGACACGAGACTACAACCTGGGCCAGGCACTGTTGTAAACAGAGTTTTGACGAAATGGCGTGTTTGTATTTTCAATTATTTAGGTATTTCATGGTCGTAGAAAAAGTATTGTTTGCAACTGCACGTAATTAGCCATTGTAAAACTCGTTTTTTCTATATTGATACGAGCGTAGCGAGTAAAAAACCAATTTTACAATGGCTGTAATTACGTGTCTATTGCATAAACTACTATTTGGAACGGCCACAAACTCGTTAATCTAAATAAATCAAATGTCAACGCATACATAATTAACTCTGATTTTAGGTAATAACTTTCACCTGACAGTTGAAATATTACCCTAAGTGCGGGTTCCGAAACACAACTTGAACTGTCAGATGAATTATCAATGTTATGTTTCGGAACCGGGAAGAGTAATTATTACCCTTTGTCGGGTAATTATTAAACGTTATGGAACGGAACCCAAATTACCAATAAAATGGCGTCAGTTTTGGCTTTGCCGCTAAATCTAAATGAAACTTTCTCGCTCTCTCATATACTAGATTGTGTAAGAGTGAGCGGGGACGTTTCTTTAGCGAGTGACACCCAGAATCGGTGCCATTATAATTACACTGCCCAATTCATATTGTTGTAATTCAAATAAATACTTATAAGACATTTGTCTCACAACATATAGAAAATGTTAACTTTATAATCGTCAATGTATGTACATAGAAAGATTTACGCGCAGTTTTAAAGAGCATGTCCATTTTATATCTTTATAGTATTACGATACTACATCAATACATCACACATTTTTAAATATATTATAAATCGTCGGTCAGTGTTGCGTGTTTCACGAATAGATTCTAGTAATGTCTATCGCTCCAATGTCCCTCACAAGAAACACTCCTGTAGCTGTCAATCATTGCATGTGTTCTATGTAATGTAGGTAACTATTGTTGTTTTCATATAGCTAGGTAGGGTAGTAGTAACTTTGCGCAGTAAACGATCTTGGGTTTCTTTGACGGTACAGACGTCGTACAACAACGACTTGTTAAGTAATAGACATGAAAACGAAGATCGCAAAAACACTCCCCGTTATTGCGATCTTCGTTTTAATGTCTTACTTAACAAGAATCAGAATAGGATAGAACCTTGTCGTACCAAGACAGTTTAATATTGTCACAGACTTACTATAAACTGCCTGGGAACGTCGAGGTTCCATCCTATTCTGATTCTTATCGGATAATACATGCGCGAACTAATTTGACTGGTCTGATTAGTCGGTCCACGAGGAACTTCTTTCCACTTGATTGATCAATCTACGACGAGGAATTTACTTGTTTTTTGTTCCCGTAGATCCGACTGAAAATTTTGGTTAGAAATGCAGTAGAAGAGGGGGGAAATCTTGTTCTAGAATTTAAAACAGGTCTATTTGCCCACAGCATCTCCGCCATCGGAAAATTGATATCGACCTCAAGCTATATGAAAACAATGTATATCTACTCCTTTTGTATTAATAAGAAGCAATAAAGTTAATCGAATACGAATTAATTCCATAAATAACATCTTAATTTTTGTCTGATTAAACATTGTATAATTGACTGTTAGTATTGGTAAACATTTGACTATGTTATTGATAAACTTTGTTGCGATGAAGGCAGTCAGTCACTCGCCAAGTTGTGAAATGGATATGATATGTGGTGCTATCAATCAGTATCGGGTGACTGGGAACGAAAAGGCAAAATGTGTATCTAATTTTGTCCTCATTTTAGAGCTTATTAATATATTATACCTTAATATTAATATAAACTATGCTGTAATTATCTTTTTATTAATTTTAAGACTATATTTTATGTTTCCAATGAAATGTGGCGTTGGCAGTAAGCGTTTTCGTGATAGTGCGCCAGTGTACCCCATTTCGGATTTATGGCTTGTATGATAGAATAGTTTGTGTATTATACATCCCTATGTTACTGGAACTGGAGTTTCAGTCGAATATAATTGTGTTATTGATTTTTTAATTGTGAAAATTGATGAAAAATACTGTAAATCGGACTGGAAAGCCAAAGTAAACAGTATTTTATAATCTTTTGTTTTTTATTTGCATACGCAACAACCAACTCCCATACGTCAAAGATCCAGATAGATTCTTCACACAATAACGAATTTAAATTATAATGTCTGCACGAAAAGTGCCTACACTTTGTGGTAAAAACAAATTCCCAGCCAGAAATCGAATCCGGACCGGAACCTTTTGCATAGAGTGATTCATTGTTGCCATGGGTCAGCGAAGTTTTTAAATTCGGCGCTAATTTAGTTCATATTGAATTGCATTTCTGTGGTCAGGGGTTGCTCATTGTCCTTAGACTGGGTGCCAATGCAAAAGACACTTTTATATAATGTGTTATGGAAATAGAAATGGGTTGGTTCATTCTGTCATACGACTAGTAAAACAGATAAACCAAAAAATTCCAGTTTATGAAATTCCGTAACATGGCGCTCTCTAAATAAATTCTGGTCAGGCTTTAAAGAAAATATTTTTAGTAAAACAATAATTTATTTCTTTTTCACTTGACCTATCTTACTTCTAATTTCTACAGGAAACTTTTCAGCAGAGTCGCGAACACAATTCAAACAATACATTTTAGTATAGAACAAACTGCAATCCCTGTTTATGCAAACACATTTATCACATATTGCGCAGTCGGCGCCCAATACCAATATCTCGCCTTTCCCGGGAGGGCTGAAAGGGTCCTTCATGACGTAACTGGGGTATTTGAGCACAGTGTTACGAGAGAATGGAGGACTTGTGCCTTTGTAGTGAGCCTTTTCATTCATATTACATGATGAACATTTGAAATCATGTACGATGTGGAGAGATTCCTCTTTTGGCTTTGCCTCCTCCATTTTTACTGAAACAATTAAAAAAAACTAAAATTGTTGCTTGAATTGAATAAGTATGGTTACCTACTTATTAAATACAACTACAAATACATACATAAAATACGGAACAAGTGCATATGTAAGATAAATTATGTGGTTGTTTCAGGTTTGATAAGGTTAACTTTCTCTTTGGAAACTTCCATCGGCCACCATGTAGGCTTTGTAAGTTGAGCTGTAAATTCTCCCACTGTCAACCGTTTTGCTTCTAGGGCTTCTTTTATTCTAAGTAAACCTATTCCATATTCGTGCATAACACCTGTCAACTTCCCTACATTTTTCTGTTTGTCTTCGTCTAGTACTGGAGTTTCTTTTTTCAAGAATTCTGTGTTCTCAGCTGAAAATTTGATTGGCATAAGTCGTTTTCGTACGACACCAGTGTAATGAACCCTTGCAAGCAACTCTTGGCCTAAATAACAACCTTTATGGAAGCTTACGCCATGGAGGTAGTCACAGTTGGCCTCTAGAGGAAATACCGCTGCTGGTGGCAAGTCTTCTGCCCCTTCACCAACACCTAATTTATACCTTATATACGTATATCCATCCTCGGAGTCTGGTATTACTATATCACTTCCAATCATTTCATACAATTTCTGTTCACCCATAGTTACTGATGCTAATACTCTGAACCCTAGATCTACCAAACGAGGATCTTTGTAAATGTTAATGCAACTCGTGGGATCTACTTTGAGGTCTGGTATACTTTCTGGAGGTGCTATTAAGACCCACGTTTTTAGAGTATTATTCATATCTTTGATAGTAACTGTCCGTTTCAATTTGAAGATTTTTAAATGTTTCTCCAGATTTGTGAGAACTTTGCTGTCGCATTCTAGGAGGAAACTGTCTTCGCCTTCCCATTTGTGTATTAGAGTGTCGTATAATATCCTGCCTTTGTTGTTGAGAAATAAGGCGTACATCGACTTGGCGCCGTCCTCGAAGTGTCTCATGTCGTTCGTTATGAGCCCCTGGAGGAACGCTGGCGCATCGCTTCCAGATACCTTCAGTAACCTCCTACTTTCCAGTGGAAACAGGACTTTAGGACTAGACTCGCTGTGAGTCAAGCGGAAGAACTGGTTTATTGCATATTTCTGAAATAAAAATCTATTTACCTGATAGTATAACATTTTATGAACGTAGTAGGAAAGGTTTTTTTTGGAAAATAAATCACATTTCACAATTTCGTAGTTTTTCACCGTTCATTTGTTTTGATTGAATCATATGTTTTTGACATTTCACTGACAGAAAACAGTTTTTTTTATACAATCAGCAAAAGGAGTAAACTATACAGCCAAGGGCAAATGCTTGGCCGCATCGATACTTGGCCGCAG
Source organism: Hofmannophila pseudospretella (assembly GCA_947369225.1). Classification (NCBI taxonomy): domain Eukaryota; kingdom Metazoa; phylum Arthropoda; class Insecta; order Lepidoptera; family Oecophoridae; genus Hofmannophila; species Hofmannophila pseudospretella. Next base: position 5,829,334 of record OX376330.1, on the reverse strand, counting down.
CAGTAGGTCAACTTTAAATCTGGGAAAGCTTTTATATCTAAAGGAAAGTCTCGCTCACCCATATATAGGTGGTGTAAAGACTGAGGGTGACGTTTCTGACACCACAGTGGTTGTTCACCCTATTTCAAGAAACTACAATTCTCTTGGTTTGGCACAGAATGTTTGGGCACGCGAAGGTGGTTACGCGTTCGGTGGTCAGCGTTCGAACGTGGATCGCTTTTGTATTGACGTAGAGTTCTGTGGTCAAAAAACAAGGACAATCGACAATCTGAAGTGGACCGCTGACCGGAAAACGCTTATGGACCGGCTCCTGTGGCCACGGGCGTCTAAAAGCTTACTTGCGCAAATTACAGTTACCTAATATGGGTGGAGCATTACTGAAATAATGAATGCTATTTTAGGTCATTATTGTTTTATTTATAAACAACATTTCATTCTTAACATAATTATAAGATTTCTTAATTAATATTAGTAAAAAGTTGTAAAAGTTCTAGTTACAATCTTACACAAACCTAACATAAATTAATAACGATTCTTTCGATTTTATGGGTAGAGGCAAGTATAAATTATTCAAGCAAGTATAAATATATTCGTACTCTATACGCGGAATACCCCGGAATCGAAGCTACTAAAGAAAAGTTACGATATGACACAAGAAACGGGCACAGAGGATTCGGTAACATATAATGAGCACAATAACAATTTATTGGTATAAATGCAATAAACTACAAATAATATCAGTAATGGCACCGATTCCAAAGTGGTCGCAAGCCAATTATTGAAGGAATCGTCTCGCTCACTCATAAACATTCTAGTATACGAGTAAGCGTGACAGTTTCATTTAGGCTTAGCTTTTCTTTAGCGGTCACCTCGGAATCGACGCCAATGTATAAGTCTTTGGACGTAATTTAATATCATAGGCCTTTCATCCCCGTCCTTAGTCCAGATTTCTTGTTCATCGCTGGCCATTGAGCTCTTGCGGGCTGTACGTCATTTCGATATCCTCTCCCTTTCGCTCCCGTTTCACTGGTGTGGCGGAAAGAGATGGCAGCTCCGACTCGTGCCCGTGGTCTACGGAAGCCGTCACCAGTTCCGTAGTGGTGGTCGGCTCTGACTTGACGGAGGCAGTGTCTCTTTTGCTGGGTGAACTCTGGGTTGACCGCTGCGATTGGCGTGGTGATGTCTTTAGCAGATATGGGGTTAATTTCTGTAAATGAATACGTCGATGTAGGTTTATGACGAAATAACGAGACTGAGAGCATGACTGGGTTTTTTGAGCATCTGAACTTCCAATTCAATATTTCGCTTGACTTTGATAGGTTAGAGTAAGCAGAGTAGAAACCTATAATTACGTCACATGCATTCAAGAGTTTCAAAAAACAGTTGTCGAGTTTAAATTACAATATTGTTGACACAGTGGCGAATCCAGGTGGGCCATTGACCATATTTTAGTACTATTTTCCGATCTCAGTAACCGAAGCCCTTAGATTTTTTTTCTTGATCTGCCATAGACACTCACTTGCTTAGGGTCTTTGAGGTAGGCGGCAGTGCGTCGCACTGCGAAGTCCGGCGCAGCCAGGCAGCGCGCTAGCAGCAGCGCGGCGGCGCAGGCCCAGCTGACCCACATACCCGCGGCGGCCGCCCGAGTGGCTGCCACGCGACTTCCCATGCCCCAAGTTGCGTTCCACCCGCGCAATATAAAGGGGTTAACTGCTGAGCAACTGTGAAGTTTAAATAAGCATGAAAATACGAGATGAATAATTTTACTTAAAAATGTTTGTTATCAAACTTATCAATATTTTAGGTTTGGCATCTTCTCTGATTTTGGGAACTAGTCATTTAGGGAAATGGACATTCTGGCACCCAAACGCTTCTTTGTACTCGAATGCAATATTATGTTCAATAGGTGGAACATTTCACCCATTCGACTCTATTTCGACCAAGCATTTGACAAGATCCTTGATTTCAATCTAATAAACGTTCCTGAAAAGAATTTTCAGATAATAAATTAGAAAACAAATTTAGGTATTTTTTTTGATTAACACATAACACACGAAATAACTTTGCGATTAACAATCGCCCAGTTATTTCGTCCAATAATCATTTGTGAACCAAAAAGAATATTTTCCTAGTTTTTCTAATTCAGGTATTACATTATCAACCTACGAAAGTCTGAAGAAATAGTCACTCACGTCGTCGTGTTGGTGACATTGTAGAAGGCCGCACAGAAAGCCTGGAGGCCTCCGTTGGTGCTGGTAAAGCTGTGGCCGGTCAGTCCCACTAGAACCAGCGCGAATAGCAGGGCTGGACTTAAGATGCGCCACGATTGCTGCAGTCTGCACAATTGAAATGGAATTAAATTTTAATTTATTGTATTTTTGTATTAATAAAATCCTCTCCTGATTAAAAAAAAATTGAAATGGAGGAATACAATAAAATGAGTGCTGTTACACAAAATAATAATGTCAAAAATCAAATTTAAATAATTCAAATAGACGCTCATCTCTTCATTTCCAGTGCAAAAGTGTCCATGAAGCCCGTTTACACTGGCTTCATGGACACGTCTGACTTTTAGCTCTTGACTCTGTAAATTTACCATTTGATGGCCCTTTTGCTCATCTTCTTTCCTCCAAAAATAATTTAACAAGCAAAACATGCTCACGTCCTCACCCAGAGCTGGTGCTGGTGCGACCGCCGCCAGGGCACAAGATGAACAGAGTCGCCCACAGAATGGCGAGCACAGTGGACATTATGGGCATGTACTCGGCATACTGACAGTCGCTCTCCGACGCGAAGAAGCTCATGACCGGGTCCAGAAACAGCCGACTGGTCGAGTTTTCTGTACAACATTCATATATTTAAACAGCGATCAAACTGCTCATCGGGCGCTATCTCAGGGCGATAGTGTGAGGACCTGTGGTTCCCTATGAAGTTGGCATGGTCCAGTAATGTGCCGAAGTCTCAAACAGATTTAAAAAGTCAGTTACCTATAATCGAGCATGCACGACTATGCGAGTGATAAGAAAAAGTATGAGCACATTTTCTCAAGTTTCCTTTACTGTTATCTTAGTTCGACGGTATCTATGATTGTGCATACACGATGTTGCGTAGTACTAGATGGCTATGATAACTGCAACACTGGGTAAGTGTGGATAATTCTCAGGGTGACTCAGCAACGAAAGGGATATGACTCGTAGAGCCGGCCTGAGTGTTACTACCCTCTTACCTTTCTGCCGAAAATAAACAATGCTGCTAGGTATATCTCGGATTGAGGGGTAAGCTAGCGTAACTAGCGGATCATGAGGCTCCATCTCCATCATCGAGGAATCAGACTGAACGAACACATCAATCTATTTTTCGGTTTTCTAGATTTCTATGCGATCCGCGTCTGTTTTAAAATCGCTGCAGTGTTATGCATGCATGGGATATATAAAGTTTTGATTAGGTCTCAGACGTTTGCTTAGTGAAGTAAAGTCAACAAATCGTGCAAAACCCATTAATTTGTAGGTGTGTTATGTACACATACATCTAACTACGTAACATTTGGTAATACATGTAAGTTACAAATGTACACACGATTTATCTTTGTCAAAAGTTAATAGCGAACTACTATAGAACTTTGTGCCATATATACTTCAGCACAACGTCGGATGTTCTATTTAATGTGCCTGGAGGTCATGTCCGTTGATCCTGATAAATGTTAACTCTTAATTTCCATTAGCAAACATGAACAAAAAAATGGGTATATTATCGAGTTTGCGAGTTTCAGATATCAACTATTTAACATTATCAAAAAATATTATGTATTACTATATTTAAGTAGAGGCAAAAGTAGCAAAAGATTTCTTTCAAATTAGGTAGGACTCGATCAAGGTTGACCAAAACCTTTATTTTTCCTGCTGTTAATCGAGTCCTACCTAATTTGATCCTAATCTTCAATAGAATAATAACACAACATTGTCTCAAACATCAGAGTTTATCAGACAGGAATAGAAAATAATGGTTGCGTTTGATAGTATTTATCAAAATAGGTAATCTGCTGGTCGGCTGGTAAATATACATTACTGGTTATGACGTAAAGACATTAGCGAGTGAATACGTTAACCAGCAATGTACGTGGATATCGACTAGCCCATCCGTGCGCAACCTTTAGCTTTGGCCCTAAGACACAAGCTAGGGTAAGGTAACATTAAAAAAATGATTACGTTTGATGGTTTCATTAAGTAACACGAACTTGTCAATCCAAAAAGCACTTTTGTTAGAATTTTGCCTAAAACTAAATTAGTGGAAGTTGGGTTCAACCGTGTGAGAAATCAATTAGGAAAAATCGGTAAACATGAAAAAAGTAGACAAACTTATTTTCATTTTGATTTTGATACGCCGTATCGGAGACTGCAATATTTTCAGAGAAAAATGAACAGTTGAATGATCGTCCGGAGAATGCTGAATATGACCTAGAGGAAAGTTGAAAAATATTTCATTTGCAGAAGTAATATTCGGGCATGTAATGAAAAACGCCTCCATTCATGAATGGAAACGTAAAATTTTAAATGATATGATATGAACTACACTGGATGCGGCACATCAGGGTTAGAAGAATAGAAGGTTCCATAGTGTATAGCTTGATGTGTCTTCCACTGTGTAATCAGTAGTGGAATAAAATAAGCACCACCAACACTTTTACAGCAGTCAGAACTTAAGGCATTGGGTTATAAAGTTGAATACCTATGCTTTCGTAGTACTCAGATGCAAGATTTGAACTTTTTTAAATATTTTTGTTATGAAATAAGGAGAGCAGGCGAGCATACGGGTCACCTGATGGTAAGTGATCAGGTCACCGTCGCCCATAGACATCTCACCTCACTGTGTTAACATTAGAGGGCTTGATCGCTGCTAACCTAAGGAGGACTAAGATGGATTGCCTCATCTGCCGGTAATTACGCTGGCTCTCTTACCCTTCAAACCGAAAGACAGAAATGCAAGCATTTTTGTTTCACGGTAGAAAAAGATAAGAGGGTGGTACCACCCCAGGCGATCATTCACATTAGGAGCTACCACTACAAATCAATCATCAATATAATATAACATAACAAGGTGCTATATATACTTACTGCGAAACCTAAATCTATTACATATGACTGCGTTACTTTGTTTATATTTTAGTAACATAATAGAAATAGAAAATCCTTTATTAATAGACCATTTTTGGCTTACTACTACTACAAGAATGCGAATACATTTTTTAAATGGTATGGCTTAATGTAGTAAACATATGATATATTAAAAGGGCCAAGTTCAGCTGAGTTGCATACATCTAGCGACGCTGCTGGTTTTCAACTTGACCCTTTCCAACTTATAGCTATAGAGGGCAATAATGCATACCATCACCCTTTTGGCCTTTTTTATTTTCTGTTTTATTTTATTTTTAATTTTTTCTCTTCCATTTTGTAACTATTTGCTAAATTACCTTTCTAAATAGCTTTGTAATAGTTTGGTTTCGTAACTGGCATTTATAGATTTTTAATTGTTTGATTTATATTTTTAATATGAAATATGCTGTGAAACTGACAAATAAATAATATAATAATATAATAATCACGTCCAGAATTTGTTTTGTTTCAATATTTTGGTATGGGTCACGTTCACGACTTACAGATATGGAAAAAAAATTGTAAAATCTAATCTGTCTGTACAAACATTAGTTTGAATTTCGAGGTGGTGACGGTGCGGAGTCAGCTAGCGGAAGTACCACCCTTTTACTCATTTCTGCCGCAAAGCAGCAGTGCTTGCTATTGTGATTCGGTTTGAAGGTTAAGAGAGCCAGCGTAATTACCGGCACATGAGACACTCCATCACAGTCCTTAAAGTTAGCAGCGCATCGAAAATAGTGAGGTGAGATGTCTATGGGCGACAGTGACCACTTACTATATAAAGTGGCTCGTTCATTACTGATTTGCTCTTCTTTTACAATAAAATAAACTATATACATCGATTTTAATTATAATTATTTGACAATGTCCCTTTACAGCACCTATTACTGTTAAAGTATTAGATAGGTACTTATAGGATTAGTTTTATACTGACTGTGGTGCCTCTGGTACATTGTGCTGAAGAGCCAGGTATTAGTTTGTATACCTCCACTATACACAATAAGTAATAAATCTGAATTAATTTTAAATACTGTATACTGACATGTTTAAGTGTTCTGTAAGTACGAAAAGACGAAATAAATGAAATGTTTATTTAAAAATCGAATGAAAAATATGGGACCTCTTACCAGTAATAATAGTTGCATTACTATCTTCTATCGTAGTCTCATTAAAAGTTGTTAATTTAGTTTCATTCGTCTCTCGTTTAACTGTTTTGGCTTTTCCTTCTGAGCTTGCATTTCCAAGGACGGCAGTTGTCGTTTGAGCAGATACTGTTCCTGTTACATTATTAGTTCCTACATTCGTAACGGTAGTCATTGGTATTTCCGTTACGTTATCAGGTTGGCTGGTATTAGGAATATCGGCGTTAGCGTCGGTAATGACTGATAATTCAACCCATTGGAATTCCAGCTTGTAGGGGTACAAGACACATCGGTCCTCGACCATCTGCATGGTGCTTTGCAGAAATGTGTAGTTTAGTATGCCGAATATGGCTGCTAGGATGTAGAGTATTGTGTGCCATGCTGAAACAGAAAAGAAACTAACTAAAAAAACTAAGTAAGTATAGGTAGGGTAATACATAATACAGTGATGTGATTGCCTGCATATATAATGAACAATCACAACAAATTATGTAGTACATGATTACATTTATACCCTGACCGGAATATAAAAACACTGTCCATTGGTACTTTTGGAGTTTGCTGTAAAAATAATTCCATTCAATTTCGCAATATGATTTAGGGCCATATCAGGGCCAGGGCATAATTATTTTACCAAAACTATCAGAACAGTCTAAAGTCTCATAATACCATAAATACACCCGCACCATGACATCACCATACACACTCCCACACACTCAGTACCTCACATACACACTCAAATCCTCATACATAAAAACACACTCACACAACACGCACACATTGTTGCTTTCTTCCGTGCAGTCACTGAGGGGCCAGCTGAAAATCAGCGCTGTGGCTTGCCTCAGCATTAGCTGAGCTGGTGTACACTTTTTGGCATTGTACCACACCGGATGTTTTGTTCTGCATGTATTAATCTTTGTATACTTCTGTATTGTGTTCTATATTCTGGTGTTTACAGTGCTAAATAAACGTTTTAAATTTCAATTTCAAGTGTAGATTGCCCAGTCATCGTAGGCGTTACAGCAATTTCAGCTATCGGATCAGTTAGGAAGGTAAACAATAATATACAAGAGTTTTCTGAAAAGAGTACAGACTACAAACAAATACTAAGTGAAAGGAAGTGTTTTTCGCGGCAGGCAATCATAGTTTTATTAGTTAGACGAACAATGTAAGCCTTCAAAAACGTAAAATAGATACCTTTTTAATAGATACGTAATTATTGCTCATGTAGCTAAGCAACAACAAAGAAATATTGATTGTAATCAAGTTACTCGTATTTTCTAACACGAATGACTTTATCGAACATTGCTTTGTGTTGTAACTTTTCATTTTTTGATACTGGGCTGGCTATTGTGTTCGTTTGAAAAGAAAGTCGCCCATAAATGAGATGAGAAAACGATAAAACCTACTGACAAATAAGTAATAAGTAATTATTCTTAAAGGTATTAATTATTGTTTAGACTTTCTATCATTCATTTTATAAATACGATTACCTATTACGACTACGAGTAGAAAGTTTTCGGCGGGAATAAGAGTACAAATAGGTAGTTTTTGATATACAAGAAGAAAGTTGCAATACTTAGAGAGCGTTCCAAAACCAATTGAAATAATTCACGTAGATAATTGTGCATGATCCATTACCGCCGTTAACAGCTGAAAATTTATCAAACATTTATTCAAAACGAACAATGGAACGTGAACAGCGCGACGTGAATAATTTCAACTGGTTTTGAAACGCACTCCTACAGTGCAGTGGCACGTAGTGGTAGGAGGCCAAAATGGGTAATTTTGGCCTCCTTCCTCATCTCTCCTGATTATTATAACCAAATACATTTGACCCCAAAATGAGCTTTGTCGATGTTTTCAGTGATACTATTTGTTTTTACATATCATACAACATAAAAGTATGACACTCGATGCCCGAACCGGCTCCCATAAATACCTACTTCATGAATTTATGATGTTTTCACATCAAAAAAATATATTTCAGAGATAATTGTAAACAAATAACTACCAATTACAATTTATATGTATGAATTTTTAATATACAATTTATTACTTACCTACTTGCCTACATTTGTATGACTAGGTAGACTTTTAGATTGCCGTCTGCTATTGTACGTGGTATTTCAACTAAATTCTACATTAAAGCTAAAGTGACCTCTAAAAAGGTGCGGCTCAACAAATGCATGAGATCATACCGACAAACCTACCTCAGTCACATTTATAACGTAAAAGCTATATGCGTTTAAACCATTCAAACTTCGACACGTACTTGTGACTACTCTTAAAATAAGCTATTTATTATATACGTACTGGTGAACGTCGGTGGCACAGTGGCTAAGACACCGGACTCCCATGCGGGAGGGAGGTCCGGGTTCGAAACTATACAGTGCCATGTACCAAAGAGTTTTTCGTATTTTTCGGAGACTTACCTACATTTACCGACTGCTCTAAGGGTGAAGGAAAACTGAGATGACCAGTGTGTAAAATGGGGTAGGCACAAAAGATCCTCAAGGGTCGAAGTGCCGCTGGATTCCCGGTATCTAAGATCCCCCTATGATAAGGTAAGATAAGATATACGTACTGCTTCTATATCACATCCGACATTACACATAATTTATTATCTTCTGAACCGGGAAAGATAGAAATAACATTGTCAGTTTGTTGGAAAAAAGGATTTTGAAATTCCCCCTATGTAGAGATTGCTCGCTAAAGAAATTTTATTGGGAACCCGCGTCTGCCAGTTGGCGCATGCGCTGTTAGCATTTTCCCATACATTAGTGCGGTATTGAAATGTCAATTGTATGAAAATATATGCCCTATCTATGGGGCGAACCCGTAGCTCTGGATATGAGCACCGACATCGAGTCACGGGTTTGCTCATAATCCGATTTCTGTGGTTTGAAGAAAGTAAAAACTTTTCTATCTTAGTGACAAAAGTTATTTTGTCGCATTTCAACATCAGACCTCATGTCATGCATCTCATGTCGTGATATAAGTTGGTTATAACCTACTGCCCGCGGCTTTGCTCGCGTCTATCCCAAGAATTAGTTATTTTATCAGTTACAATGAGGAGTTCGTAGCCTAGTTGCGAGCACGGTCCGAACGTGCTTCGGAGAGCACGTTAAGCAGTTGGTCACTAACCATACGATAAGCAAGCAAGTTACAATTACAGTATCTCACGCGTACAAACAGACACACCCTCCCTGACACTCACTGACATCCACAACACACGCACGCACACACAAACACACACACACCACCCACACACAATATGTATCATAGGTCATTAGTGCAATTTATTTGTTTTTAGCAAATTCTTACCTAAATTCTTTACATATTTAATCTTTTTAATTTTATTTTTTACCCACTACACTATCGCTCCCTCGCTCGCACTAACATCTTGGGATAAGGGGTGAAATGAAAAACAGCGCTGCATAATTGGTACCCGATTATGTCAACATTTGCTGTTTTTCCCCCTTTTGCCAAATATGCATAGATTGCGTAATAAATAAGTAAGTAAGATAGGTGGTGGCGAGTCTATCATGCAACATGACCCTAAAATGTAATTGTTACATAGTGGATACGTATTTACATTTACGTAAATTTTAATGTTTCTGTAAAAATTGTGTATACTCGTAAATATTTGGCAATGAATGTAATTCTATTCTATTCTATAATCTAACAAGCCTTGGGTGAAGAACAATATTCAAAATTCTATGCTAGTAATGCTGGATGTGTGTGGGTGTGGCTTGGCTTGTCTTCTTACCTTTCCACACTCGTAGATGACTAGACGCCCTCTCCTCCAGCTCGTGGTAGTCGTAAAGAAGAAGAGTCATTTTTTCGTTCATATTCTAGTCAATTTCATCCTGAAAAATAATTAGAAATAGGTATTCAGTAATTGATAGATACTTTGGATGAAAACGCGTTAGAGCGATGATTTTGGACGAATGGTGATTGAACTCCTAAACCTCTTCCCGTTTTAAATATCAAGTGTACTGCGAGAAACTGAGTCATTGGGGTTCATTTAATTTACGTACCTACGGCAGTGTATAAGAACATAAAATGTCAATTTAATTTCATTAGATACTTAAGCGCTCAGCGGTTAGAGCTTCGGGGTACAGTGGCTAGGACACCGGACTCCCATGCAGTGAGTTTTTCGTATTTTTCGAAAACTTCCGTACACTTACCGACTGCTCGTGAAGGAAAACATCGTGAGGAAGCCTGCACACTGTGATGACCAGTGTGTAAAATGGGGTAGGCATAAAAGATCCTCAAGGGTCGAAGTGCCGCTGGGTTATTCCCGGGCCCGGTATCATAAGATAAGATAAGCGCTCAGCTAATTAACCGAGCCGTTGATTGTCTGAGTCCCTCGATAGCAAATAATGTTCGATTGACAGAACACAAGGTGTGTCTCCATACAGTATGGCTTTAGTAAACAGGTTGTACTGTAACATAATACTACAGGTATTTTGTTGTTTTGGTGTTAGTGCGTGCGACAAGTCGGTATCTACTTATTCTCACTTCGTTATTTGCCAATGTCAAGTGTGTAAGTGTTGGAAACGAAGAATATATTGCGAAATTCTTAAAAAAATTTGGTGTAAGACGTGTCGTTGGCACTGTCGGTATTTTCATGTGTGAAACGTTAAAAGATGTTCGGTACCAGTCGATTTTAATCGATTACACTCTTTAAGTTTCTTGAAGCAGGCTCCGTTTTATCGGTAAATTTCTCAAATTGACGTTTTTCATTTCGCTCGATTGGCTCTATTGGGGACCGAATTTTTTTAAATATCCGAGAGCTGCTCCATAAAAGTTGGTTTGTCGCCCTGGGGTCTGATCCAGAGCCAGTAGCAGCTACCTGTTACTTTCACCCCACCTCTAGTGCCGGATATAATCGCTAAGATACATGAAAGAACACCGCAGAGCAAGAATGAAAAAAAAATGCCGATGAATAAACGTATATTGATGCATATAACAAAATACTACAAAAGTATCGTAGTGTGTGTAGTACTAATAGGTACTAATATAGTAGCAATCTCTTTTAGAGATAAGTTCACCCTTTGTACAATGTCTCATTTTAATTGTTTTTATTAAGTCTATTGTTGTACAATAAAGTGTAAATAAATAAATAAAGTAATAATCAGTTGATTTCAGGTGAATTTTCACATAGGTATCATTTTTTTAAAACTATACATAGAAAGTTTTTACTTCTGTAGTATTTTATTATATGCATCAAAACACGTAACATATATTATTTTTTAATTTTCTCAGTCATATTTTTCCATACTTGCTCTGCGGTGTACTTTTGTTTTCCTTGTATATATTACAAAATATTCAGCAGCATAAAATTAGGCCAGAGGCCTCGAAATCGAGCAGCGACATAAATTATCAGCGACTGAAATAAAATTGTGTGTTGCTTTTTATTTGGGTCAATTGGTAATATTGCTCCCTAAAGACTAATGTTCCTATAGATAGACGGACGGAGTTTTGTTGCGAGGCTAACGCGATATATAATATTCGACTTGAAGTTCACACACAATAAGCATTTAAAAATGAAAATTATTTAAATTCGTTATCAGAAATACTCGTCGCAGTCGAGTTCTCACGGCGAGGCCGGCAGCGTCATTGTTATGTTGTACCATACGACTGTATTTGTAGATATATGTAGTTAGGCACTATCTGTATCCAAGCTAGCATGCATAAAAAAACAGGCCAAGTGCGAGTCGGACTCGAGCACCGAGGGATCCGTTCTCAAAAGAAATACCGAGGTAATTTGTGTTTTGAAAAAAATAAAAAAAATTCTCAAAAATCATAAACATTTGGACTTCATTTTATTTTTCCCAGAATATTACAAAATTACTAAATATTTCAGATATTTTGTCGTTATAAAATAATAATGAACATTTTTTTTCTCAAAAATTATAAATTATTTGAAACTCCGTTTTTTTCCTTATAAACTATTGAGAATTATCTATTAGTCCAAATTATTTCAGATTTTTCGGTTTGCAAATTTCGGAGATAAGGGGGGAACGGTTATTTTACGCACATTTTTGAAAATAAGTTATAAACCACAATAAAATAAAAAATAGTTCTGTAATAGAAAAATAAAGCACTTGCCCCGTAATTCATACAAATTAATGCGTCTATTGCATTTTCGAAATTTCGAGCCCGGTCCTCTCGCATGGGAGTCCGGCGTCCTAACCACTGGCCCACCGACGCTCTACTAGGTACAGTATTAATACGAAAATGCTATAAAACCCATGTGTTAGGTTTCAGCCACAATTAGTCTGGCGTGCCGCCAAATGTACCTATACCTATGCGTAAGCACCGGCTCTAAATTTCGCGTAAATTCGTGTCATTATGATGCGAATAGGGTGCTAATGTCCTTGTTAGCATGCACTTTGTGCCAACTACCTACAAATGGAAAAATCTACCAAACTAAGTATTACGTAAGCAGAAAAAGTACCTACCTTAACTATTTTCTCGAGATTTTCGTGGAAACCGGGGCTTGACTACGTACTAAACTCGATTACAAGTTTTCATGCGAGACTATCAATACCCTTTTAGTCGATGATTTTTCGATAGAAATGAATACTATATATTCACGTATAGGTTCACGAGAGGCCTAAAGTAAAGGCGATGTACACTATGCATAGCGTTATTTTATAATTCATAATCTGCTAGTTTTACTAAGTAGCTACCTACCTAATGTTGGTACCTAAAATACATGACAGGACCAACAGGAAAAAATCACAACATGTAATTTTGAGATTTTTTCAAAAACGACTGCACCGATTCTAAAATTCTTCTATTACTATGTACATATAATATGTAGTATTAATTTTTATCCAAGTGCCTATGTGTTTAACATAGTTTTATTATAGAATTTTAAGAAATAGTCCAGTAGTCTTTGGGTTTTAAACATATTATACTTAGATATTCCAAAACTTTAAACTGATATAGAATCTGTGTCATTTATTGCAGATAATGACAAAAAGACATTAAATAAAAATTAACGCCATGTGTTCAAAATTTATACTTTTGCGACTCCCATACATTTACTATAGCACTCATTAGTAGGTAGGTATGTATGTACGAGTATGATTATCAAACGCATTAGAGTTTTATGCAGCACTTCAAGATAAATATTTAAGTTGTTTTTTCAAATTTTAATGTAAACTTATTTTTTTAGCATTTGTGTGTGTGTGTGTGTGTGTGTGTGTGTGAGTGTGAGTGTGTGTGTGTGTGTGTGTGTTTAATGCATTGACTTTCTTTTTATTAAACTATCTTTACATCTAAGAGTTCTAAGTAGTCAAAAATCGTGCTATAGTAAATGTATGGGAGCCGCAAAAGTACAAATTCTGAACACATGGCGTTAATATTTTTGAATGTTTTTATTGTCAATTATCTGCATAGCGACGCAGATTCTTAGTTTAAAAATTTTCAACCTCTAATTCACTAACTACTAACTAACACTAACACACTGACTTGTTGCTCACTAATTTTATTTAGTTTAATATAACCTATGCTTAAGTTCCTATTGGTGTATGGACTATGAATAATTTGTCATCTTACCGCACAAATAAACTTATTCTTATTCTTATCATTTAAGTTAACGAAATAATGGGCTGGACACGCTTAACGTTTCCACCCTGATACCTTTAGCAACATGTGACATCTGATGAGTGATGTGCTACGGCGGCTAATACACGGACTTGACACAAGTGTGACTTTAGAGTCGAATTAATTTGTATGAATTACGCAAGTATGAAGTTACTACCGAGTAAGTTCATACTTGCGCAATTCGTAATTTGCTACCGAGCACATATCACGACTGTTGTAAATTCATGCATCAATGTAAGTATCATACACACGCACGCACACAAACACACACACACACTACACACACCCACCCACACACACACACACACACACTATGTATCAAAGGTCATTAGTGCAATTTATTTATTTCTTTTTGGCAAATTCTTACCTAAATTCTTCACATAAGTATTTAATCTATTTTGATGTTTAGTTTTTAATTTTTTTTACCCACTATCACTATCGCTCCCACTAACGTCTTGGGATAAGAGGGTAAATGAAAAACAGCGCTGCATATTTGGTACCCGAGTATGTCAGAATTTGCTGTCTTTCCCCCCTTTTGCCAAATATACATTACATATAGTGCTTTGTACTTTAATTTTAAATTTATATGCGTATTTGGCAATAAATGTATTTCTATTTCTATTTCAATGTGTCCTCGTTACCGTATGTATTTGTATCGCCTAAATAATGAAAATGCAGTGTTCGAGGGCAGAAGAATAAATAATGAATCAATCAATCTAAGTCGTGATCCTCATTGCTGAAGGTCGTGATCATTCTAAGGAATTAATCACATAGAACGACTCTCGCGGCAGATTTAATGGGGTGGTTTGCCATTGCCTTCCCCATTTTACACACTGATTATCTCAGTGTGCAGATTTCCTCACGATGTTTTCCTTCACCGTCAGAGCAGTTGGTAAGTGTACGTAAGTCTTTCGAAAAAATCGTAAAACTCATTGGTACATGGCATTGCTTTGTTTCGAACTCGGACCTCCCGCATGGGAGTCTGACGTTCTAGCTAAGACGCCACCGACGCTCTAAAAATAAAATAATGAATAATGATGAATAATGAAAAATAATGAATATGTTCCCCCAAAACCTGTAAAATCACTATAGGCTAGGCACACTCGCTATATTTTCCGATTTCAGTAACCGATGGTCCCCCACTTTCTGGATCCGCCCCTGCTCCTAGGTGTAAGCAAATGTGAGGTCGACTAATACGCGGTCTGCTACCGAGACTACCTACAATAATATTAATGAACAGCGCGTATAATCTCGTTAGTGGGATGATGTAATGCGCTCATTTTAAATTCGGTTTTTTATCGCCGCTCAGACCTCGTCTCCCATGTTTTGCTCTTTTGTTTCACCCTATACAATAGGTTTTTAGTACAACAAAGTATGTATGTATAATCGTGTAGTGTATTATTATGCAGAACTATTCTTCTACTTGTAGGTGTAGTGGCAAAGATTTTGTAATTCATCTAGAATCTATGTGGTGTGGTGTAAACAAATTATTGGGTAGGTTAGGTCGCGCAGAGCTTGAACAGGTGGTAGATACAATGCTTAGGTTGCCTGGGCCTGGGTTGGTACCACCCTTACCTATTTCTGCCGTAAAGCAGCAATGCTTCAATGCTGTTTCCGTTTGAAGGGTAAGAGAGCCAGCGTAATTACCGGCACATGAGGTACTCTATCTAAGTCCTCAAGGTTAGCAGCGCATCAAAAACCCTCTAATATTAATACAGTGAGGTGAGATGTCTATAGGCGACGGTGACTACTTACCATCAGGTGGTCCGTTTACTCGTCTGCTCTCCAAATAAAATTAATTAAAGCTTTTTTCAATTATACCATGTGTTATCTCATAATGCCCCTTTATATCTGCCGCCCCTATCACGCTACAAAACTGGCTGAAAAGATCTACTACAAGCTCAATACAAGTAAATCCTAACCAGGAATATAAAAAAACAGAAGCCACCTTTGGTAGTTTTGGAGTTCGATAAGAAAACAAAATACATACATAACATAACAGGCCGCCTTTGTACACTTATTCTGTTTCCTTTCCTATGTAAATTTCTTGTGTGCAATACAAGTAAACACAGGGTACTATACTTGTTTATTCTTTAATGGTACTAGCGATACATAATAGTGTCGCTAGTACCATCAATGGTACAAATCAATGGTACTACTGACGTTAGGGGAAACTATCTATCTAACATAACATACATAACTTCACGCTATGTCCCTTGCGGGGTGGGCAGAGAGAACGGAGCGCTACTCTTGGCACTCTTCTCTTGCTTCCAAGAAAAAATAGTAAGTACAGACGACCACAAGCTATAGTATACCATCTGTCAAAAATCTTCGATTAAATCTCAAGTATGTCTGTGCAATACGATTCATTTCAGATTCTCAAATTTTGACGTTTTGGGTACACCATTTAATTCCGCCATATGGCGAGGTTAGTATAATTTGGTCGCATAGTCATAGGGCGAGGGTTTTTTAAATACCTGGTCAAATACTTATAGTATTTTAGGAAATAGAGGTATTCCTAAACTAAATATGCTACAGTCTGTCCTCTAAGTGCCGGCTAGCAGGGTTCTAGGACAGTGTGCAGATGAAGTAATATAAGAACTTGGTAACAGATATTATATTTTTTAAGAACAGAACAACACAGAAAATAGTTAATGTAGAAAATAGGTAGTAGTAGGGGACAAAATAAAAAGGAAAAACGTCCGTTCAAGACAAAATACAGAGAGAAAGTGCAAAATACAAAGAAAACAATGAAATTAATGGAATAATGGAATTTAGAAATGGAATGGGAATATGATTTGAATTTTGAAAATATAGATGAAGAAATGAAGATGCCAATACGAAATGAGTTGAGATAGACGCTAACGATGAGGTTGAAATTGATGGCAAGGAGGTTGATATGGACGTTGAAGTCGACATCGTTACAAATATATCGGTATCTTTTAGAATCCTATTCTACCCTGGAGCGAAGGCGCCTTGAAGTCGCCGTCGATGAGTCGATACATTCAAGGTCAAAGACACTACTCGAGGACGAAGTGCCGGCACTTCAACTAGGGTTGCCACCTGTACTCTAAAATAGAGTATTGTTCTCTTTTTCGTGTAGGTGTACTTTATAATCTACGACACCAATAAAGTACGCTAAAATACTCTATTTACGTAACTCTGACTGTTACTGGCTTGTTACTGGTTATGAGTACTTATGAGACTAAATAAATTGGTATCCAAAGTCACAAAACTGTTAAGATTGATTGAGAAGAAATATATACGAATTCATTTCATATATTTTGTCTGTGCCTTCAGCGCAGCGTTCACTGAGAGAGTTTTCTCCCTTAGCGTTTTACGAGACGTTTTTAATGAAGTTTAGGGGAACAAAGTTACCCTAAACTTCATTAAAAACGAGTTGATCATATATTTAAAGAGGCTAACTGTCTTCAAGAAAGACAAATATTTGTTAAACGTTGCGAAAAGTAACAAAAAATATGTTATTAAAAATAAATAAGTACTCTTTTTATGCTGTGTACTTTATTTATGTTCTACCGAAATGAAAAAATACTCTATTCGTCCCAAAGAAAGGTGGCAACCCTAACTTCAACCCACATTTAAAATCTATAAGATTGTTTCTAAAATACCTATTTCAGAAGTTAAAAAAAATAATTTTATTTTCTTAACGAAGAAATAAAGAAATTCCACTTCGCTGTACAGCGGAAGACACATCAGGCCCTTTAGTACATTGTAGCCTTACCTTATTTGAAACTTTCCTACGAATGTCAAGGAATCATAACAAACACTTATTGATTTTACTTAGTTTAATATAAGATACTGAATCCTTTGTAATCTTATCGCACAAATAAACTTATTCTTATCTTATATTTTGATTGATTTTGTACTACTAATTATTTTGTGTCACATATTAATTAGTAGTACCAGTAACACAGTCATGGACTCATGGTATACCAAAACATAAAGTATCTACGTTGACGAGGCTATACCTTTTAAAACTTATACAATGAATATGTATAATTTTATTTTTAATTGTATGTGTGTAATGTATGTATTTCCACACATCTTCTTACCTTATTATAGAGGACCGAGAATAACCTAGCGGCACTTCGACCCTTGAGGATCTTTTGTGCCTACCCCATTTTACACACTGGTCATCTCAGTGTGCAGGTTTCCTCGCGATGTTTTCCTTCACCGTTAGAGCAGTCGGTAAATGTACGTAGGTCTTCGAAAAATACGAAAAACTCATCGGTACATGGCAATGCACGGTTTCGAACTCGGACCTCCCGCATGGGAGTCCGGTGTCCTAGCCACGTGCCATCGACGCTCTTATTTACACACATACAATTTAGATATTAAAACATACCGTTAATATATTATAGACATTTCAGATAAATGTTCATTCTTAGCAGGAATAGAATTTATTTTATGCAAGTAGGTAGGTTGTGCAGATGGTCTCGCAACAAACAGGCCTATTGTTATAAAACAAACACTTATTGCGATAGGGTTCCACAACCTGTGACGAATTTACATATAATTTTTTGGGCCTGTGGCGAGTTTACTTCCAATGTCTGGAACTTACAAAAATGTGACGAATTCACAATGGGGCGAATTTACAACAACCCCCACAGAGTATAGCTTAATGTGTTACATGGACGTTTTATTACGTACAGCTTCTTCTTTATGAATATAAAGTCAGGATGGAGTTAAAGTACTCAAGTTAGATACTTACCTCCTTTTCTTGTAGACGATCAATACAAAGTGTTTCTTTCTGTACGTGTTTCATATTCTAGCTTTCCTGCTCTTTTCCTCTAGCATATACCTATTTATTCCTCTGTTTTTACCTATAATGCCTATATGCACCAATACCTAACAATGATGTCTTGTTAATATTTATTTCTCATACATATCGATGATTATGTGGTTTTTTTTCTTTGTTTATGTAAACTTGTTATTGACAAAATAAGAAATCATCACGTTTAATTAAGATACCTTTATTGATTACTATTACGATAAGTTAGTTCTAATAAGTAGGGATCTGTCAAAAACTTTCGATTAAATCTCAACCTTATGTTATGAGTATGACTGTGCAATATAATTCATTTCAGATTCTCACATTTTGTCGTTTTGGTTAGTTTGACCTGTGGTCGACTGTACTTAGTTACAAGTATAAAATAAAATTAAAATAATAGTATGTGCATTATTATGATACAAGTTAGCTATGTTGGTCATTCATTACACTTGAGGCTGGACTGCATCCCGAGCCGAAGAGTGTAATGGAGCCGAGAGTGTAATGAATGAGTAATGACCAATGCTCACGCTGTTCATACGTTTTTCAACACACTTGCGAGGAAATTATATTTCATAAACGTATTTTTAGACATAAAAACTCTTTGCTGAGATTTAAAAAAAATGTAGGTAATGTAAAAAGCACTAGTGCGGTAATGTAAAGTAAAAAGAACGCGTGTTTTATAAGCTGCATCATGAACCTAAAAGCAGTGCAATAAGAGCCACTTTACGAGCAAGTGTGTTTAAATAGTAGTCTGTATCATTAGGGATCAAAATAGTATATTACGTCTAAAACAGAATCCTGAGCGTAGTGAGGGATTCAATGTACGTCGCCCGAGATGGAAATAATTTTGGTACACTCTGCTTTTCATTCCACCTATGAGCAAAGAAATAAGTAAGAGGCGCTTCTAAATACAACTCATGAATATATTTATATAAAATGGTATTATAACAAAAATAAATGGTATAATAGCAAAAGTAACATAAATAAATACTTATACATCTTTCAGTCACACTACAACATATATTTTTCCATACCATGAAATTGATTCCAAATATATTTCCTGGGATTTCATGGGTTTTAGATTTCGCATCAGTTGTAATACATTCCGTTGTTAATATTTCACTTTATACTGATGAATTCATTTTTTCGAAATTAATTTATAACAATAAAATCATCGTAAACAGAAGATGTGGTTCACGCGTTTCTCATTTGTTTTTTTTAATAGGTACCGCGCCAACCGGCCAGTAACATTTTTCATACAATATATATAGTAGTAGTATTCAAGTTTCAAATTCAAATAACTTTTCTTTCCTGTTAAAAAGTCTCTTACAGAAAAAAAAAACAACTTTGCTCCCACTTTTTGAAGAACCAATGAATGTTTTTCGAATAGGTGGAATGAAAATAATATGTATCACTCGGCACGAAAATTACATTACAATTAAATAATTACATTACATTATTAATTACCTACATTACCTACATTGAATACTACTGCCCTAGAATCCATCGCTTGCTCTGGATTTAATATAACGCCCTCGCAGTAAATATACTATTTTGGTCCCTTATGAACTTGTGATACAATCTACTATTCTCCTCTGTTTCTATAAGTCTTGTAATTTTTGATTCTCAACAAAAAGAGAACAATAGAGCTGTGGCTAAGAAAAAAATTACAATACGTATTTGGTTTGCACATCGAATTAAATAACAGACAGCTTCCATACATTTCTCACAAAAAATTCGTTCGAAACGAAAAAAAATCGAAAAGTTTAATCGCGTCTGTCTGAAGTCAAATGCGTAGTTAATAATTTATAGAATAGCGGTATTATTATAATTTCCTGTTAATAAAATGTAGGTACCTATCAAATACCATCAGAATACTAACCTTGCTATCAGTAAAATCCAATAAAAATGGTTACAAAGATAACTCCGATAAGAAGTCACTGACTGTATTCACATTTTTATTGATAAAATCGTTTTTATAACAAAAAAACACGGCACATGGAAATTAAATTAATCGCTCTTGAGTTACACGTTTTTACCGCAACGCATGCCGCGATAACTGAACTGCTCGAATATATTCAATTCCGCGTTACGACATTTCGAGTTTGGAGCTCAGAATATACTGTACGGACGGACGAAAGAGACGACAGGAAAACACGCGTTTGATTGTCATGGATATGAGAAGGACAGGTGTATTTTAGAACGCTGGTGGTTTTGTTTACATGACGTAACCACATGATGTCATGGTAACCCCGCCATTTTGCCGGCCTTTGGCGGGCGTTTTGATCGTATCGGAAGTTCAGAACGGTAATAGATTTAGACTATTTTCGAGTTAACCCAGTTCTGTTCTTCAAACGGTTAAATTTTACGATGGGATGGGTTGTCGATGCATAAGAAATTTAAATTTGACCGTTCTTAGCGTAGTGGCTGAGACGTTGGATCCTATGTGAGAGGTCCGGGTTGGTATCGTAAACATAGCTCGCAGGTAAGTCATCGTGCAGGTTAAGGAACGTTGGCGCGGCCAGTGCCAGGATGGGTGACCGCTAGTGGCTTATTATTTCATCTGAGTTCCTCCGTTCCTCTTTATTATTGTCATTGAAACAAAATCATCTTTAAGCTTTATTCGTACGTCCTATTTTTGAATGTATTTCTGTAACTGTGCTAGTGCTTTAGTGGTAAAACATTGCAGGATTTTGTATCCAGGGTCCAAAAGTGCAATAAAAAAATAGATCATGCTGAGTGAATAATTTCATACGATTTCGGGTCTGGACTCGACAAAAACAATATTCACCCTAAAACGTCTCATTTGGCTTATTAACGCGAAAGAGAAAGAGGAAAAGAGATTTAAACTTGATGTTAAAGGAGAAAAGTTCGATTGTTTATCTTACTAGAAATTTAAGGACTATTATAATTCTTATTAGTCAAGTACTTACGTTAACTCCAATTTTTGACAATGGAACAAGAAAAAACTATGGTATGTAGCGAGTCACATTTTTTATCACTATAGTGACAATATAATATATAATACAATAGAGTCACGTCGTTTCTATAATCTTCTTCTAAGTCGTGTTCCTCATTGCTGAGGGTCGTGATCATCACAAAGAACGACTCTCCTGGCAGATTTAATGTGGTGGTTTACCATTGCCTTCCCCATTTCACACACTGGTTATCTCAGTGAACAGGTTTCCTCACGATGTTTTCCTTCACCGTCAGAGCAGTCGGTAAATGTACATAAGTCTTTCGAAAAAACCGATAAACTCATTGGTACATGGCATTGCCTGGTTTCGAACCCGGACCTCCCGCAGTCTGACGTCCTAGCCACGACGCCACCGACTAACTCGTTTCGCTCGACATTTCTATAATAAGGCAGTAAAAATAAAAGAACTCATTAAAAAATCATAATTTTTAATTTCTATTACTTGGACCCAAAATAATGTGTGGGCTTTAGATATTATCTAGCATCTAGATTATAAATACAAGTTTTAGAACACGGCTTTGCTTCGGTTTGCACTGTAAATAATTTTTTTATTTTGAAATTGAATTTTTTAAACAAGATTTGGCTCATGTTTAGTTTAGTACCTACATAAGTAAGCAGGAAGTACAATAAAAACGATATATGTAGAGCTACCAAAATATATAGCTACGAAATAACTCAATACCTCTTCCTACTACACTTTAACACATGGCAAATAATGATCTCCGCTTTGCCGATAGTACAACTGTAGCCTTAAATAAATAAAAACTTAGTTTTAATTTTAAAAAGAATAAATTATTTACAGACAGCAATTTAAATATAAAAACTATCACAAAATAATTTTGCGTCCACGTCTTAAAAATATCTAATAAAGCTTTCAATTTATTTGTTATTAAGCGGGCGTAATATAAAATACTGTGTGATTAAAGTACATTACATTGTATTATGATTATTTTGGATGTAAGGGGGGTCACCAACATCTAGACCTCCAAATGTCAAACTCACCTGCACGTGGTGCATCCTGCCGATTAACTAACGAGTCCCTGGCGACCGACTAGTGGCGGTATAACTACTCAAATTCTGGCTGGGTCAAAATACCAGAAGCACGATGACGGGCAGCAGCGTCATCGGGCAAGGGACCCGGCTACTGCGATCGCCAACCCGCAGGCCTAGCGTGGCGATTATGGCATTACCTCCCATGGATAGCGCACAAAGAAAACGGCCCCCAGTTCCCGGCCGCCCCACTATCTGCGCAAGTTGGCTGGCAGCGACTGGATGAGAAGAGCCGAAGATCGGGCTCAATAGCGCGCCGTGGGAGAGGCCTATGTCCAGCAGTGGACTAGAGTAGGCTGCTGATGATGATGATGATTATTTAAAAACATGCAACTTATCATATTATTCCTGACTACAAATATAGGAACGTCGTCACCACAGTGCAGTAGGTATATTGTGATACCAGTGCAGAAAGAGAGATATTGTAAAGCATGCGAGAGCTTCTACGGTATAATTTTACAATTGCCTGTTCGCACGTGTATTGTGATCACACAACATTTTTCATCACACCTGGCAATGGTGAGTAAACACTGACTAAACATTTCCGCGAGCAAAACATTCGCGGTTTTTTTCACCCCTTTTCTAATTTAATTAAGTACATTATTATGATTCACTTAGTGTTTCCGAACAATTTCCGATCGCCCACACATGCACGAAAAGATGCTCTTAACAGGTGTGATGAAAAAGTTTTAAGACAACAAGAATTCAAAAGTAAATAAATTCACGTCTCAAAACCCGAAACAATTCCCAACATCCCAAACAGTCTTAACCGGGAGGTCGAGGGCAACGATCAGCAAAAAACGTAAGGTCTGACGCAGATAGGGCATCTATCAGAGGTGGCCAGGCACCTCCGGAGACAGTCGGCGTGGAAGAAGTGGGCGCAGGGCGTCACCCTGGCCGACCTCATGGCGCCCAGGCAGACTGCACAGACGTCTTCGAGCGTCGACAGTTCTGGCGCCGTCGCACGTCGAAACCTCGCCAACGAACCACAAGCTTCATTCAGCTTCACCAACGCCTCTCCCAACCTATGCCTCCCGTGCACAAACACGCAGACATAGAGGATCAGCACGGCTAACCGCCAACGCTCATACCACGCCAGCGCCGGCACTAAGGGCAGAGCCAGCGCTGTAGTCACCCCCCTTGCCAAAACACCGCAGTACAAAACTTCCATACCCTCTAATCTCTCTAACTTCAAAGCGGAAAGCACTATCGGCCACAATTCGAGGAAAGTCCTCTCCGTTAACAGATAATACGTTCCAGTAACAGCTGTGTATAATACTGTGGGCCGGTAATGTTCCAAGCCTTGCTCCAATCCTAGAGTTAGTAAAATGAAGGTGATTGTAACGACGAACGTGACGGCTTTGGTCCATTCCAAAACGATTTTAGTGGCGGACATGGCGAGGTGTTTCACGCGGGAGTGTCTGGTGACGTTGACGTAGGGAGACCAGTCCTCCTTGGTGCAGATCTCGCGGACGTAGCTGACGGAGTACGTGATGACGTTGTAGAACATCAGGGAATAGAGGGACGTCAGCTTGCCCTGCGCGACGAATAGTCGGTCGCACGCCGTGAACATCAGCAACTGGAAATTATTAAGCGGGGGTAAATCAAAAGAAATCTTATTTAAGTACAGTTGGTATGTATCTATTATGTATATCGTGGTCTCGACCGTTAACCGTAGGGTCCGCTTATAAAAGGCATTTTGACTTTGACATATCCTCAGTAATCAAAACCCAATTTTCCTGGAATGATAGAAAATATCCTTGATGCTCTCTCTGATTCCTGTTTGTCAATACCCGGTTCTTACCTGGCAGATCATAGTGGAAAGATTGTTCATTTGCAGGAAGAACCGCTCGGCGCGGTCTATCGGCGCGTACGCAGCTTTGAGCACGCCCAGTGCGCATGCGATAGGCGGTCGCAACCTGCTCGCGGCTCCTGAAAATAAAGAATCAAAATGTGTTAGTATCCCAAATGAGCGTAAAGCCTAAGTAAGCTAAGTTGTATATTAACTGATACACGAATAGATATTTACGAGGAATGAAGATTGTTGGTAAACAATCTATCAAAAAATTACGTGAAAGATTCGACAATTTCCAATCTTGCAACGCGCTGGAAGGAAATTATGTAGTATGTAGATTGTAGGTATGGTATATCCCTAATTAGGTAGGGACTTTTGAACTTCAAAAGGATTAAACCAGTTATTAGTAGGTAAAAAGTAAAACGCCAATAGCAACAGTAAAGAGGCCGGCGGTGGGTGGATGGTAACTAACTGTCACATCCTATTGTCGACAACGAATGGTCGCTGTCCATTTACAGACTTTTTCCTCTAATTTGCATTTAGTTCTCTTAGGAAAATAATAAAATTTATAAAATACGGATGTTTGATGCGAGATGTGACCATGAAATGTGGAATAAATAAAAGTAGTTACATCTATCGTTTCATCTTAAACTTCTGGTAAGTGTAGAATTATCAAAACGACACTAAGTACGAACGACACTAATTTTAACGATTGTACTCTTCAATCGATGTAAATTATGTTTGGTACTCGCACATTCGACAACAAAATGACCTCTAATACCATTCTAAGCACACTAAACGCAAAAACTACTTATAATTGAAAGTGAATGTACTTGTACGTGCTGTAACATATATGATTCTATGATGTACCCAAAGTTCTTTGGTCGATTCTACTAGACCTACAGTATAGAGCCCTTCTTGGGCTATAAAAAATCTACTTTGTAGGAAAAGAAAACAATCTTAGGTATCTGTAACTGTGATGGTTAATTTCGCATAACCCCGTCCCGTACCCAACGACGCGCCATGGTCGACGTTGGTCCAGAGAAATGTTGAGTATAAAAGACCCTCCCCTAGCTAGGGGTAGCCAGTTCAGAGCAGCCCTCCATCTCAACACCAAGACAATAGCTGCTTGAAAGTCTCTGGTAAGTACTTACAATAACAATATTTATACGTACTTAAGTTTAAAACTTAACAATATTTATAGGTAGGCACTTTACTTAATACCGTGTGTCATGGCTTAGGGGCTCCATAAGGGAATAATTTGGTTCTATTACAATGGCGATTCGTTGGTAAATTGGGTGATGATGATAAGGGTTACTTAGGGGTGCAATATAATTGTAAAAAATTGGCATCTGTGGATATTGTGTGATGATCCCATAATCGGTATGGTATATGGGGATTGATTGGTAACTTTTAACTTTATGGGTTTTCACTGACTTTTTCATATGTAATGTCGACCGAAGACGTATAGATTAATTTGTATGTAGGAAACTACTCCGAAGTAAGTAGATTAGGTATAAAGTACAAAGTGTTGAATAGTCTAAAATTATTTTTTAAACCAAATATTATTTTTCACAAAAATATTATCAAATATTCACGGAAATACCTAGATAACTAAACTTAGATTTCTAATCGTATAGTTATGTCAGATAATCAGGTGTTTGATAAGATGACAGCGGAAATGCTTACGATCGTATGCAGCTCGAGATGAGACCTGAATACGTAGATGACAGCCTACAGAGATGGTGTAGATTGAAATTGAAAACGTTTATTTAGCTCTGTAAACACCAGATTATAGTAAGTACACAATACAGAAGTATACAAAGATATAATACATGCAGCACA
Source organism: Hofmannophila pseudospretella (assembly GCA_947369225.1). Taxonomy (NCBI): domain Eukaryota; kingdom Metazoa; phylum Arthropoda; class Insecta; order Lepidoptera; family Oecophoridae; genus Hofmannophila; species Hofmannophila pseudospretella. The sequence goes on along the minus strand of OX376330.1, from coordinate 5,802,957 downwards.
AAACATCCGGTGCGGTACAGTGCCAAAAAGGCCAGCTCAGCATAATGCTGAGGCAAGCCACAGCGCTGATTTTCAGCTTGATGTCTTTAACACGCGTGAACATACACCAGTAGGAACGTAAGCATATGTTATATTAAACTAAATAAAATTAGTGAGCAACAACTTAGTTATAATAAACGCTGACCACCGAACTAGGAAGTTCCTAAAACAAAATTCCCGATACAAAAGATATCAACAAACACTTTTTTTAATTATTTGTACTTATAAATATTAATATTGATTGTTAATTATTAAAGCTGTTTTCTTTTGTCACTTCGTCGATCACGAAAAATAACAGCTTAATAATATGTCGCTGAGAGCGCTTATAATTCATTTATTTGTGAATATATGTAAATAGAATTGGAACGAAAACTAAATAAACAATATGTAAATTACATTAGTTGTTAGTATAACAATCTAGTCCTCTATACTGGACAATCTAGTCCTCTATACTGGACAATTTCGTATACAATTGTCAATATAAATAAATATTTATTAGAAGTCAAACACAAATTAGTATCAGAATATAAGCTCTATTTATATCTGAATTCTCTTTCAGTGTAGGTACACTGTAATTTTGTACAGAAATTTTGGAAGAATTTACCTTCCTTTCTTCCTCATTTACGAAACAAATAATTTTATCAGACCAACGATGTTTCAACTAGGTTTCATTCACAATTCGTGAGTTATTTTTGGCTGGTACATCTGACAAAAACAAAAACATAACAGCAGAGTTTTCTGCGCTGCACTGCGCCGTGATTATCTTCTAAAATAGATTTTGCATTATTATATCGTCAGTAGGTAAATAAGTTTAGCTTTAGATAATCTTAGACTATAATAGATTTATAGATCTTATAGATTCTAATAGCGACATATCGTCTGTGATTTTATATGCGTATGGGGTGAATTGCAAATTAAAAATATTGACTTATAATTGGAATCAACTACTAATAGACTGACTTTTTAAATAGTGTTGCTGAATAAGAAAGCCCGACTGTTCTGAATAGGAAATTGGAATAAAAGCAGATCAACTGAAAAGTCGCATATTTTTACTGAAGTTTCTCAAATTTATTTCATAAAGTTATGTGAAGACGGTGCCACTATCTGCGTTATGGAGATTACTATGAAATAATGAGAAGAAATAACAATAAACTTATTTCTCACAATATTATCTTAATCCACATAAAATTCCGCAAAATGGAGGGCTCTATCTATATATTCGTATCCGGGGTAGGTATACCTATTTGACTCTACACCGCGATTAATATTTTCCTTATCACCTTTGTGAATTCCTAATCTTACTAATGACCTAATAATCCACTCGGGGCGGGGGCGTGATACCTTCCTACTTACCTACCTACTACAAGTTTGTTGTCCATGCGTTGTTTAGACACAGAAAGTATAAGTAAAAAGCAATGACGCACGCGCACTGGCCGCAAGCCAGCTTCCGTCGCCCATTCAGCTCGGGATCGACAATGACCTGACTTTTTCATAAATATAAACAACAATATAATAATACCTAGACCGTAGATATCGTACGATCCGAACCGGCATGTTGTTGTGACATAGTTATGACATGTTAAGGCGGTGGCGTCGTGGTCAGAACGTCGGTCTCCCACGCGGGAGGTCCGGGATCGAAACTAGGCAATGCCATGTACCAATGAGTTTTTCGGTTTTTTCGAAAGACTTACGTTTTCCTTCATTAAAAAAAAGATCGTAAAGAAACCTGCACTAGTTATTAGTGTGTGAAATGGGGAAGGCCATGACAGCCATGAGAGTCGTTCTATGTGATTAATTCTTTAGAATGATCACGACCCAGCAATGAGGATTACGATTAAGAAGAAGTTTTCTTTTACTATAGTTTTAGCTAACCATCAAACACAAATTGTGCCTGCCTATCTCCTTCTATTGGGGTATTATCCGTGGGCCAACTGCAATGTCCAACTAGTTGTACCAAGGGTATTTTTATTTCCCCATGGACCAACTAATAAAATTGTACAACTATTTTATTCCCCGTGGTTCAACTAATTAACATTATTATCATTAACGCTCCGTTACGGAACAGGTTACATTCTTCTGTTTCAACATACCATCAGTGGCCATTGGTGCCTCTGGTGCTCAAAAATCAGAACCGATGCTCTACCATGAGTCGAGAAATCCTACTTCAAATCTTTGGTCATTTATGGGACATATCTCGCCAACAAGCCTCGTATTAAATTAAAAAAAGTGATTAGTTAGACCACGGGGAATAAAAAATAGTTGTACATTGATTATCCGTTATATATTGATCCGTTGCGAAAAAAAATCCCCTTGGTACAATCAGTGAGACATTGCAGTTGGACCACGGGTTATACCCCCTCTATTGCTTTGCAATAATCTAAGAATAACTTAAGTTAAAATTATTGTCGAAATCATGAATTTTAATATTATGGAGTACGAATCTGTCTATGAGAACCTTATGATTACCGAATTTGGTAGATAGGTAAGTAGAATGCTGAATTTCGGTTATAAATACGTATGAGTATGAGAATGACAACGGTCCGCATCCTGTTGAAATGAACTGGTTCATTGCCTCACAATTTCTCAAATTAATTCAGAGCACGCCACGGAAAACACCACAAATATATTACTAAGGAATAAATAACCACTATTTTACGACGGCGCGGCGGGATGAAACATGAAACTAAAATGAAATAAAATAACATAAATCATTAATGGATTTATTTATTACGTCAAAATAACAAACAAATAAACGGTGTATACAAACGTATGACAAAAAAAACTTACCAGCCGAACCGAATTTAATTATAAAAAACATATCAACGATAATACGAGTAGCCATAGAAGTACTACATAGTTACGTGATCTTTCTAGATCGAAGATAGGTCAGGAGATTGGCACATCAACAGACCAACACCCCTGTTGTTTACTTTCTTTATTTATATGCGATTACTTTGCACTTTTTCAATGTCATCAATCTTGCGCAATAGTTTTCAAAAGATGTTAAGTATAAATAATTTATTAAAATTGTACTTCAAATAGTTTATAAGCGTGGATAATTTTATGTAAACAATAATTGCTTTTTAGGAAATGCCATTCAAGGTATTAAAGGAGCATAGACATTACATTGCGGTTGCATTGCGGTAGTTTGGTCAACAAGGACATTTTGCTTCGAAGACCATCCGATCCGTAATCGAAATTCTTTAGGAATAACAAAAAACAAAAACTAAAAACCTTTTTTCTACGGGTATATTGGCCAATAATTTGTTCAAAAATATATACGAACTAAAAAGTTCATATGTATAAGGCCATATAACTGGCTAAATCTGCAAGAAAAAAATGTTACAAACGCCGAATAAAATATGAAAAAGAAAAGTTCATTTCCTATGAATTAATTGGCGTTCGAAATTAGTTTTTTATTAAAATTCGGTCAATATTAATACTAAATTGATTTTTAAAGGCAAAGGGAACTGAGCTCATACAGCCATGTCTGTTGTAAACAACTCTTTCAAGTCTTCATTAAAATGCTGGTGTGACACATTTCAATGCTATCTAGGAGAATCTTCCACGCTTCTGCGCCATCCGAACCAAATAAGAAGGCGTCCCGGACGCAGTGTGGCTCTTCAAAATCCAGCCAAGTACGGATCGGGCTGCAGCTTATTTGACTTTACTTCACTGTCCCACACATTATTCACATCTTGTCGAAGTTTTTCGAGCAAGAAACACCATTCTTACTAGAAAAGCACTACTGTAAAACAATTTGCAAGACAAATCGAAACAAAGCTGACGTGGACGCCACAAAAGCGCGGGAAAAACCTCTATATTAATACTAAACGAAATAGATGTTTTATTCGAAAAATGCTTGACGAACCAAAAAGTTGTGAATCACAATGTAACATTGCAAGAAAAAAATATTACAAACGCTGAAAAAGAAATTTATTTCTTTTTAAGCCTCGACCGATCGAGGGATAAGTTTGACACGTTTGTCTGTCGGTCGGCTTGTCTGTGGCATCATAACTTGAGAACGGGTGGTCCGATTTGGACCCGGTTTTTTTATATAATAGAGAATTTTGTCGAGTTTTTATCTATCTATCTACAATATGAAACTAGAAGAATTTGAAGATTCTCAGCCCGCCGAAACCTTATTACTTAGATGGGGTTTTCTCGGACTAAAGTTGTAGGGAATCCTAAGATACTACAAGAGAAGAAAAAATATTTAAAGATGGCGGTCAAAAAATAAATGTAAATGATATGTGGAGCTAGGAATTTTAAGACAGCCATGGCGAGGCCGAAGACCGAGCTCCGCGTTACGCGCTGCGCCGGACGCTCCGTCCGAGGGTCCGGCCTGCAGGCGCTACAGGTCTAACTTGTTGAATATTCTTAGCCATGTCAGATAAAAATTGGATCAGTGGTACTAAGATCTTGGAGTATCTTGGGATGTTGGAGTATGATGGAATCTCTGGAACGGTAACAGTTAGATTGGTGGTTCGAGTATGAGCTCAAATGTTTATGACCATGAGGACCTTCTCACATGTGGAACGTTGAGGATCTGATGATAACCAGGAAAAAGTAAGTAGCTCTCCACAAAGGTACGCCGTGGGTTTCTTAATTTTTTAAGTTAGAGTTATTAATGAATTGGCGTTTGAAGTATTTTTTACTTCAAATCCAACCAATATTAATTTTGAACGAAAGAGATTATACTTACATAGAAATTATTAATTATTTTCATGAATGGATGGTTGAATTCTGTTGAATTTTATAAAAGAAGTAAATATCTCTATGAGTTTAATATATAATATAACATCTATACCATTTCACTAACATTTTTAGATGACTGCACTGCAAGTTAAATAGAAAGCAAAAACTTACTTCTTGCCAGCTTCACCACGGCTGGGTACCACCTGGCCGGGTACCGGTAGTTGGCTGATATTAGCACTGGCACCACCAAACAGGTGTAAGCGGCCATCAGCCAGGCTCCTCCCAGAGCCACCAGTAGACCTCGAGGGGCCCAGTACGGAAGTAGTAGTACCACGGATAGCAGCCATACTGGAATTAGGGAAATACTGACATTATGTAAAAGTAAAACATATGGGAAAATGCAAAAATAATACAATAGTGTTTTCAGAGCCTGTTGTAGAGTTAAATATAGGCCTAGGTTGCCTAAGGGTGTTATTAGACCGTCGCGATCGATGTCTCGTGTCGGCAGCGTAGGTGTCATAGCTCAGGATGATCAATTATTGCGGCTTGTAAAACACGTCGAACGACAATTGGTCAACCTTGTGCTAGATGTTGCGATCAATCAACCAATGCCGAATATTTTTATCGATCAATCGACAATCGCACGATCGACGTCGGATCAATGCTCAGTCGATGGCAGATCGATTTAGTTTAATGGCAAACAATGAGCGACGTTTAACAGTCTATAATAAATGTTGATCAATACCACCGATCTATGTCGATCGCGCCAGTCTAATAACACCCTAAGTAATGGTATTATTTTACCATTGATCGGCTTAATAAGAGCTACAATAGTAGTTACTAACTACTATTACTACTTACTACTTACTAACCCCTTCAAGAGGTATATAATTGAGAATATAAAAATGAGAGTCGTCGGTGACGTAGTGTCTGGGTTCGAAACCATGCAACGTCTTAAACCAATGAGTTTTTCGAAAGTCTTCGTACATTTACGGACAAAACAGAAGAATGATTCATTTAACAAATAGAATGACGCTTTAAAATGAAACCTGAAGTTTATTTTTAAAACTCCATAATTCGGTGGAAAACGGTCGGCTGATTCCGCTAACTAAATCGTCATTGCAATGTATGATTCATAAACGCCTGTTTTGGTTGACTTACGCTTTCATCAACCCTGGCCCATTTCCTCTGGAGATTTTAAAAATAAATGTGCTCTTTTGATGAAAAATCGTTGTCTGTTTACCCGTCTCGTCTGCTAATCCCAATTTGAAAGTATATATAATAGCAGATGTACACGAGATCGCTAGGTATTCAAGGGATGAACATTACCTATAGGTAACTATAGTGATCACGAGATTGATTAAGCGCACATTAAGCGCACGAAAAACGTATAGTACCTAACTCATGAAATACAAACAGAGTTAAGTATTAAATTCTAGTCTATCCCCTCGGAGTGCAACTCGATGGGTTTTTTAAATATAACATAATAATGTATCAAAAATGTTTTTTTTTTCGATTGTTGGCGTTAATAGATCGATCCCGCTTACGGGCAAGTAATCCCTCGATGTGCTGAGTATAGAATAGTACCTACCTAGTATGTAACAATGCTTGGAACAATAAATACTCGTATTAGGTATAAAATATAATTCATTTCCTAAAAAAAGAACTTAATATTCTTGTTACTTCTTAGGTAGGATACCTACTTTCGTTAAAATATTGGATCTCTGGTAGGAACTTATTTTAAGAAAGAGGATATTTAAATATTGTACGAGGTACTTATGTTTTATGGGTATTTACAAATGGAAAAAATAAGATAATTTTCCGCAAACTTTAAAAACAAGATGATAAAAGAGTCGACATAAAAATGGTTGACGCACGATTTCGTTTGACGTTATTTTCAATAGCACGTGTAGGTGAAACTTGTAAACAAAATGAATCATCGTCGATAAGATAGATAGTCGGGAAAATACTTGATAGTCAACCGATGCAAAAATTACACACAAATCGATCGATGTTCGGGAAAATGTGGCCTGGAAAGGCTCTATTTTAAGCCTTAACGTTTTATCACAAAAAAACCTAAACACCTGATACCTATTACCTACCTATACTATGATTATCTACTGATTACCTTAAGCCTATTGGTACCTACCCGATAAAATGAAATCTCTGTAGGTACTTTATTTTAAATACGTTATGAGATCCAAATCATGAGAAAATTTGCCATATAACTCGTATAACATTCTGCAAAGTAAGTTGGAATAAAATATCTAGCCCTAGCGTAGCGCAGCAACATCCTTGAGTTAGAAAGCCTTCTGCAATAATGTTGTTTACAGGAACTTTTGAACTTTTTTGCTTTCCCTAGAGCCTTGTATTGATTATCTCCTGCTCGTAAAGTACTTAGAGGAATGTCATACCTAGCTCATATTTGGACATAATATGTTTGTATTAATTTTTCACCTTGGACTGAAGTCGTAAAACTTATAGATTAAGATAATATACTGTTTTTAATACCTACTTTGCACGCCTGAAAGAGCATGAAAAGCTTTTAATCTAATTTTCCTTCTCATTTTAATTTTAAACCTTATGGTAACCACTAGATGGTAGAAACATACTTTTATCAAAATAATCGGCTACGCGCTTTCACTATTAATACACGTGAAAACTATAAAGACACAACACTAAGTGTACAATAGGTAGATACGTATATACAATAGTGTTAAATTTATTACAAATTCAAAAACTTTGCTCAGTTTCTTGACCGGAGCCCGATTGACGTATGAACACGAAGCAAACAAATATTTCACATACCGATGTTGGCGATTTTGTCCTCCGACTTCATCGTGGGAATCTTCGAGAACGAATCACTCCTTATTCTGCCGCGCACTCGCGAAATCATACCCATTGTTATAGTTTGTGACTAGAAAACCACACTGAAATATTGAGTTTATTTGAGAATGACGCACAGACTAAAGTTTATAGCGGTTAATTGTACGTAAAGAAGTTCTTAGGATACCTCCGAACTGTTCAGAGTGTGTCATATGAATGCGCATTTGGGCGGGCGGGCGTTTAGGCGGGCGGCGCTTGCGCAAAGCAGACTGACCGCTCTACCGAGAATATCATCCAACTTTCACTAGGTTACCATCCAATGCCGTTAATTGTCTTCTGTTTTTAATACAGCTTCGTGTATTCGCTGCAATGAATAGAAGTCAACTAAATATTCACATTGAGTTCAATTTGTTTGTTCAAGACGCGCGACCGGAGCAATGACGTTTTATTTTTAAATTTAATTCCATGTCACTGACTTGGGAAAATATGTAGTAACAAACTTTATTTTAAAGTGTCATCTACCTATATACCCAATGGGTACTTTTATTTTCAAGATTGGCGGAATACAGGCATTCGTAGGCCAAACTGGAATAAGAGTTACCTACTTATGTAGAGAAAGTCTAGATATCTAATATTTATTGTACATACAGCTCTACAATACAATACAATACAATACAAATATACTTTATTGCACACCCGGGACAAAAACAAAAACATACATACATACATTACATACATTTAGGTACGTACCTATCAAATACTGCAATACCTAGTATTTCTTCTGTGGTACTATTCTATAGTCTTGTTATACGACACACATAAACACCTTGGTACTTAAGTACGAATTCCTTTAACTCTAAAGGAATTCGTACTTAAGTACCAAGGTGTTTATGTGTGTCGAACGAACCACGCCCCGCTACGTAAAAATATAATGTCACATGGTATACGAAAATAGATAGGGGACGTGTAAATCGTCACGTTAATTGTCACTGACGTGTTTAAATCTTTCTGTGATTCATTATCTCAATTTTATAAACAGGCATGGTTCAATTCAATACCAAAATTGCTCCACCAAAAGGTAAGAAGAGGTCGCTATTAGCGATAAGACCGCCTAGATTGTATTAATCGTTTTGTACGCATTGTATCACACTAATTTTGTGCAATAAAGAGTATTCATTCATTCATTCAATTCTCTTTTTAGCTAAGAATACTCTCGATATTCTCTTTTTAGCTAAGAAATATTCTATTAAATAAAAAGACTGGGTCCAAATCGGATAATCCGTTGTCAAGTTATGATGCCAAAGACAAACACACAAACAGACAGACAAACAAACAGACAAACGTGTCAAACTTATAACACCCTCCTCTCGATTGGTCGGGGATTAAAAAAGTTAGACCATGTACCTGCCGGTAACCTATTAATAATTATTCTATCGCCTAGCTTGCCTGGAAGAGATCGCTCTGAGCGATAAGGCCGCCTTTGTACACTTATTCTATGTTTCCTTTCCTATTTTAATTTCTTGTGTGCAATAAAGTATTAACCTATCTATCTATCTACCTCACCCAGCCTCTATGCTATGCTAGAAGGTAGTATGTAGTACAGGGTTTTTCCGCCTCGACGACCTATAGAGATATATATATTCATATTAATTTATTCAGTAATAATTATACATTGACAGAATTATAGCTTTACAGAAGAAATTTTAAAATTAAAAAGTAGTAACCGACTTTACTGAAGCCGGCGACAAATAAAATAATACAAAAGAGCCTACGTCGTAGAATCGGTTTTTTTACTAACTCTACAATGAAAACAAACTGTTTTAATGATTTCTGTTGTGATGTGTCTTTTAAGATGAACTACGAATAAAACTTACCCCCTTAATTTTATATTTAGCAAAGATAATTGCTAATTTTATACCGTTTCATTCATAAATACGCAGTAAAACTAGTAAAAAATGAACGCATAAGTATTTTTGATGATGCGCAGACTAAAATAACCATCACACTAATAAACACAATTGGTTCTTACATTCATAATGAATTTGTAGATGCGTCTGATGTGGACAGTAAAAAGGTACTGTTATAAATGGTTTATTCAAATAAAGTAATACTAAAATAACACTAAAATACATACGAGTACTTAAGCTAAAATTACAAAATACCTAACTATTTTACAAGTAAAAGACCTGGCCCAGGTCGCTCCCTGCAGGGAGTGTCCCGAGGAGGCTGGCGGCGTTGCCCCGCTGTATAGCGAGGCTTATACGCTGAGCGAAGTAGAGGCCAGCCTTCTGGTCCCGGGATGTTTCTACGAGGCGCTTGGCTATTTTCCGGTAGAGACAGTGGGCTCTGGAGCCCACTGCCTCTACATCTACCTCTGGAGCCTACTACCTCTACTGGGGCCTGGGGCCCCATGGCCCCAAGGTCTCCACCGCACCGCAAATATGCAATCACCACCTAGGCTCGCATTTCTAGGTAGGTACTATTTCATTAAATGCATATAATTTAAAGGGGGCTGTCTGTTACTGTCCAGACCCTGTTTCCACATAAGACGTATAAAAGTATCACTTCACACTAAAAAATAACCATCTAAGTACTCAGTCCTTAAACTTTCTATACAAAAGGGCCGGGAATAACCAGCGGCACTTCGACCCTCGAGGATCTTTTGTGCCTACCCCATTTTACACACTGGTCATCTCAGTGTGCAGGTTTCCTCACGATGTTTTCCTTCACCGTCAGAGCAGTCGGTAAAGATACGTAAGTTTTCGAAAAATACGAAAAACTCATTTCGAACCCGGACCATGGGAGTCCTGTGTCCTAGCCACTAGCCCACCGACGCTCTATCAGCTTATGAAATTTGATCCATATTTGCTGGGACACGGTACCCTGTTACATTGTAATTACCTTTTTATTGTTTATAATAAAATCCTATAAACTAGACTCGCTTTTGACTTACTGTAGCGCCAAGTTGTTATTACCTACTTTTATAAACATGTGAAGTTGGGAACCTAATTACAGAACTCTGCAAGACCATGCATCCCCTGGTGTACGTAATGCTGATTGCTGGCGGCACCCTGGCGACAGCTCACTACAGGGGAGGCTACTATACCCGCAACCTCATCGAAAGAGACGAGCCGCAGAACGAAGTTGACCGGTAAGTTGGTGAAGAACTCTGCAAGACCATGCATATCCTGGTGTACGTGATGCTAATTGCTGGAGGCACCCTGGCGACAGCTCACTACAGGGGAGGCTACTATACCCGCAACCTCATCGAGAGAGACGAGCCGCAGAACGAAGTTGACCGGTAAGTTGGTGAAGAACTCTGCAAGACCATGCATATCCTGGTGTACGTGATGCTAATTGCTGGAGGCACCCTGGCGACAGCTCACTACAGGGGAGGCTACTACACCCGCAACCTCATCGAGAGAGACGAGCCGCAGAACGAAGTTGACCGGTAAGTTGATGAAGAACTCTGCAAGACCATGCATACCCTGGTGTACGTGATGCTAATTGCTGGAGGCACCCTGGCGACAGCTCACTACAGGGGAGGCTACTACACCCGCAACCTCATCGAGAGTGACGAGCCGCAAAACGAAGTTGACCGGTAAGTTGATGAAGAACTCTGAAAGACCATGCATCCCCTGGTGTACGTAATGCTGATTGCTGGAGGCACCCTGGCGACAGCACACTACAGGGGAGGCTACTACATCCGCAACCTCATCGAGAAAGACGAACCGGAGAACGAAGTTAACCGGTAAGTTAGTGGAGCTCTTTAAAAAAATTCCTACACACTTCCCGAATGTCTTTTGACTTCCAAATATACTCGTACCTAAGTAAGAAGCTATCAGTCAAGTGAACAAGAAAAGACGTCTGATATATACATATGTTTCTTATATGACATTTAAAGCACAAAACAATCACATAATTCTTCGTCCTATAATTTTGATAATAAAACTTTAAACTTGACATGAAATGTATTTCAATTGCGTTTATTAATTAGAAATAGTAATTAATCAAAATATATGCAGTATTTGTGATGAATTTTTACATTTTATATGTTTTGTATAGCTACACCCTAATGGGTAAAATTACATTGTGATGCTAATTGTATTATATATAATAAGACCTATTAATGACATGTAATTTATGGCTAATAAATAAATGTAATGATTTTCCAGTCCTATACGAGTGGAGTGTCCGGTGTGTGAGAACGGCGGCGGCTGGTTGAGCAGTAATGAGGAATGCATCTCATCGGGGGACAGCATCGGGTACAAGGAGTGCAAGTATGGCGTATACAATAACAAAGCCTGCGGCGGCCGGCAGGACTGTTATAGAGTGAGTTAAAACACAAAATATAAGGCCTGGACTATGTTGTCCGTTCTAGTGCCGGTTCGGTTCGCTCCAACGAAGCGCTGATTTCAAGTAAAGGGAAGGCGGAACGCTTGTGATTGGTTGCAGCGAACCGAACCGGGGCTGGAACCGGACGCATGTAGTCCAGCACTAAAGATATATTTGCTTTGCGGCAGAAATAGCTAAAAGGACAACCTTCCAAGGTGTTGACTCCGCAACTCCGGACAGAGTCAACACCATTTTCAAACAGATATTTAAATGCCGTCAGATTAGACATACGGTTTTTCTGGTTCCATATATGACAGGTTCTCCAACTGACTCTATACACATCAGGGTTCCGATCCGAGGAACTTACTGGTGAAAGGACCCCGTCAGGGTCCGCCTAGCTTGCGACCACCGTAACAATATAAGTAAAGTCTGGTCGTTACACATCTTTGCTTTGGCGTTGATGTGTTTCGTTCGGCAGTGTTTATAGCCCGTGTGCTACATCTTCGACCTCATCCTCACTTACCACTAGGTGAGATCGAAGTAAAATGCGGGTTGAGTGTACATTTAAAAAAAAAAATTACACAGGGTCCCAGCGAAAAATGCACCGAAAAGATGACCGTAGACCTCTACGACCAGCGCTGCTCTCCGGGCTACTACTGCAACCCAACGCTTGGCGTGTGCACTGGATTGAACTTCACTATGGACAGCCACCAGCGGTGGTTGATCAGTTACAACCTTCGGTACCCGTTGCACGACCACCGCAGACAACAGTCCTCTGATCTTAGCTACCCAATCCGCGAACGAAGACAGGTTTAGATATAAAAGGAATTAATTGTCTTGCTCAAAAGACTTGTGTCTATCCAACCTGAGGCTCTATTCTATATAATTATGTTATCACTACTGATAAATAAAGAAGAATGTGACTTCAAATATCATAATATAAAATGTGTTGTAAGTCAATCTTTTTATCACTAAAGACAAGATAGATAAATATCTACCTAAGGAACGACTTGTGATGAATTAAAGATATTTGCATTTTCTAATGATTCGGATACCTACTCAATATTGATCTCTAAAACGAATTTAAATACGTTTTAATTTCTTTTAATGATAGAATGTTTTTTCTCCACGAAATGTTTAATGTGGCTGGCATTAAACATTTCCATTCCAAACATTTACTTTTTATAGCAATTTATTGTATAAAAATCTATCATTTAATGTAATGATCTCAATTATTTGTGACTGTTCATGATAGGCAATCATACATAAGTAATAATTACCTACCTACCTATCTATAAAATGATCTCATACGTACCTATGTAATTAAATGTGTACTTACTTATATCTATACCTACCTACGACGAACGGAAACTACCAATACTAATTAAAAATTCTATAAAAAATATTATTTTTTATTTCTACTCTAGGTTTTCTAACATTTTTGTCAAATAGCAATCAGGATCAATAGAAATGAACCAATGAGCCAAATGCAAAGCGAATCAGAATCAAGAACCTTTCGAAATGTAAAAAAAATCCTACCCACACCCGCAGACACAAACAGATATTATATACATACATACATACCTTCACGCTGTCTCTTGCAGGATAGGCAGTGAGAACGGAGCGCCGCGAAAATATATGTGTGGAATAAACAAAGTTATCCCTGACAAGGAACGTAAAAACCCTTGCCATATTTGCGAATTTAATGCAATGGTACTATTTTTTCATAGCGAACTCCATATCACACACACACAGTTTATATAACTCTAAATTTAAAAATTTAAAAACTCCCTACTTACAATTGTGGAGATCCCCTTACTTTTTCAGGACCTTGAGGTTCCAGATGTGGGAAGGGCTCCATAGTCCTAAACATATGAGCTCAAACTCGAAACACAATAATAGCTATAGCTATTACTGTTCCAGAGATCCAATCTGACATCATAGATAGTCCAAGATCTTGGAAACCACAGATCCAATTTTTACCAGATATGGCTAAGAATACTCTCGACCATATTATCTATTAAATAAAAAAGCCGGGTCCAAATCGGATCATCAGTTGTCTAAGTTATGAGGCCACAGACACACAGACAAAAAGCCACAGACAACGTGTCAAACTTACAACACGAATGGTCGCCCGGGGGTTAAAAAAATTGGCGGGCGTTGCGGACGGGCGTTCGTTCCTCCATTCATAACGAAAATTCAAGGACGTTCCTTGCGAAAATTAGAGTGTATACTGTCTAATAAGTTATTGGACCTGTCAGATTTTTAGAATCTTTAAAAAACGCACACTGGCAACCCTCACTCTATGAGAAAGCGTGTTGTTATGTTGGTAGTTCGGAATTTTTTTTATAAATTTTTTTTCGCCAGCATCAGTTTTTCAAAAATCTCATAAATTACCCTTAAAATTAATTAAATTGAGCAACGTACTCGTGACTGTGTGGGGCACAGCATACGGACACTACTGTATTTTTGACTTCATTGGCTGTTATTATTTGTGTGTTAACTGTATATGGTAAGCCGATTTTGGGGGAGGATGGGGGAGTGTGCTAGCCTAGTTGCCGTAAAGAATGAATGCCGCGTATTGATACCATTTGAAAATTTAGACGTAGCTAGGTAGGTTAGGCATGTTATTCTGCCGTCCATGGCGCATCGGCGAGCTAATTTGATCACAATAAGTTATTATGTTTACCGGAAAATTTTAAAGCTGTGACCGTCGACGTACGACGTCAGTGTACTTAACAAACCTAGATTGGTGTTTGCTACACTGTTCGTGTATAATTCTAATATAGTTATGTAAATTTTCAATAAAATAAATAAATAAAAACCCAAGTACAATAACTTATTAGCAGTGAAGTATAAAATGGCGGCCACTTTTTTCAAATTTTACATCATATTCGTCCTAATATGTATATTTATCGGATTATTTATTTATTCATATTCATATTCATTTATTTCAGTAATGATCATACATTGTCAAAAAATAAATAATAAAATGTTAGCATGTCATGATCAATAATAGTAAAATTTCTTACTTAAAGTAAGTATAATGTCAACAAGTTTAAAAACTAAAATAAAAATAATAAAATAAAATAAAAAAGTATTGCAGAATATAAATCTACAGTTTCAAACATCGTTCGTCAAGGAACTCGTTGACAGAGTAATAGGCCTTTTGGATCAACCATTTTTTAAATTCAATAACGAAACTGTTGTACGTTTTAGTATCTCTGATAGGAGCTGGTATTTTATTGTAATTTATTACCTATATTTATTTTGTTTCAAAATCCCGGGATCCCGGAGGCATTTTTATATTAAAAATATGTTTAATATAATCGACTTCAAATCACTCTATCTAACGAATTACTGGTATTAAAAACATAGTGCCGTAATTCCCGGTACTCGATAATAAAATCCCTGGGATCCCGGAGACATATTTATATTAAAAACATAATGTTTAATATAATCGACTTTAAATAACTAACGAATTACCGGTATTAAAAAACATAGTACCGTAATTTCCGGTACTCGATAATAAAATTTGGTGGTTTTAACAACTCTATGTTGTCTCTTCGCCAACTTTAGGTATTTTCACTCCTATAAATCCGATCACTGCATATTAGGCCGACTATTAATATAAGGACAGACTACAATAAAACCAGCGTGACCAGATATTATTTTGCACGATGCCCTTGGGTATTTTGACGTTTCATTATAAAATAATTCCCAAAAAAGAAAGGAGCTCATCGATCAACCACAAGACAAGACAAATTATTATCAATTTAAATTAGTTTAAAACCATTGACCTGGGTTAAACCCCAATCGCTTCACTTTTATAGGTTTTCTGAAAGAGATAGACAGAATCTGATTCGCAAATAAATCTCGAATGGGAAATTCCCGCATCAAAAAGGGATTCATCATTGGGTTGCCACCATAAACCAAAAAAGAACCTTAATCTACTAAATAAATATGAATACTACCAAAGTACAGATAGGTACCATTTTTTTTCCTACTAGATACTACGAGTTTCTCAAAGTCTACTAAAAAAGTAGAAATTAACTAAATCTAATCACACTGCATAATACGTAGTAATTGTATCTTAGAATATACGAATTGTATGGTACCATGTTGGTTTCGTGCGTTCATAATTCATAGACAAAATATAACAAATTGATTCCTTGGCTTTGGACGGGGATTCCACGATACAAGTGACATATAAGGTGTTGCTGTTTTGTGGAATTTTCCCCATATTCGGGGAATTCAGACATCTTATGTACCAATACATCTGGAAAAACCAAAATCAATATTTGTAATGTATTGTGATATAGAGTGCTTTTATAATAACCGTGCCGTTGCCGTCCACGATACGGGAGGCGCGACCGCGAGGCGCACACATCTTTAATATACTTGTGGGTACACAGCACACTACCACTACACTCTCAACTTTGCGGTGACGATTTGACAGGGAGCCTAGGTGTGCCACGGCAACGGTATTACCGTCGACGGTAAAACATATAAATAAAAGTGTCTTCATACAGTTCCACATATTTCGCTTCCCTGTTAAATCATGACGGTAAAATGTGCTGTTACCGTTCAAAATAATAAAAGAAGCCATTGAATTTAATTTGAACTGGCAATAGTATCTCAGATGGCAAATTACAAGTTCATTCTTTACTATCATATTACCTACCGTGAATTTATATCCTCTTTGACCATGCATGAGTAACTACTTTTTTTTTTCAATTTCCGATATCAACCAGACAACCAATATAGCAAATTGTTTTTAATTACAAAAGGTTACACATTTGGAACAAAAATGTTAAAAAAATGTCTTGTTTTGTTTCAATATTAGAACCGGTAATTGCGTGGTGAACATTCGTTTTTTTTTTCAATAAAAAATTACTGCTTTTTATAAATTGTATTGCTTTCAATAACAATAATTTTGATGAATAACAATTAGATGATTTTATAAGATTTTTGGTTAATAAATTTGAAAGTATATACGTCCCTTTCCACCAAATTTATTTTACCGTTCAGACTCGCGCCACGCTGTCCTAACAGATCTTTTAGGTCTGCTATTTTGAAATGGCCATATGGTGCCATGATATCATCACAATTTTACAATAGCTTTGAGAAATTAAATTAAATTAACCCAAATAGTTTTGCTTTTCTGTTTACGGAGTTTGCTAGTGGCTCCATCTACGCAACGCTTTGCGTTTTATGTCCTTTTGTCAAGATTGGTGCACGGCAACACTGCCCAGGGGTGACAGCACATTTGTAGTCAGTGTTGCCGTTTTGTGGGATGTTCATCAATTTGTGGATGGCTTGAAGCGCGATTTTTATTTTGGATTTTTTTTTCCTAAATAAATAGGTAACCTAAAAATGTATTGTGACTCAAGATTTTATTTGAATTAAAAGGGCAAATAATCCTGAGTTTTTTTTAAAATTTCCGGTATTAACATTGTACCCTGACCGGAAACTTATAAACCCTGTTAAGAGGGCGCCACTAGTAGTTTTATAATCTGTGTTTCGGAGTTGGCTATGAAAAAAATAGTACCTTTTAATTCCGAAATATGGCAGGGTTTTTTAGTTTCTGGTCGGGGTATAATTCAACTCGGTAAATTCCCCATAAGATTGATAAGGTTTTTTAGTTCCTAGTCGGTGTTTAAAAAGTGTAACAATTGAATAATTATAATTACCAATAATTAATTAACTTTTTGTTAGTGTCTCGTTTTGTAGGTCAAGTAAATTGTGTTGGGAAATGAGAATATTCGGTTTTCTTCCAAAAAAAACAGTGGGGAATTTTAACAATGATTTCTGGTATTGTCGTCGAGACTCGAGATTGCTCATCATCACAGATTAGAGTATATGTTGCTCATCGGCACATCGCCCAACGGAACGGCAGTCAGTCGCAGTTGGTAGGTATTCGTGATTCGGCAAATTGCAACACTTCACTTTTTTGGTTAGTCGCCGTCTAGTATGTTCCTTGCCGTCTAGTCGGGTTACTCGTACGTTGACGAATTTTAGAAATAATATATCAAATCAATCAAGAAATAAAATATCAAGTTTTCTGCAATTAGTACATAATTCAGTTGTGCATTATCAGCGTCGGAAGCAATCCAGAATACCTAAAGGTACCTATTTTCGTTATTTAAGATGTAATTTTGAAATACCTGTTATCAGTAACAAAGAAAAGTTGGAAATTTTTGAAGAAGTGTGAAGGTTTGTAAAGCAAACGCAGACATTTGATTTCAAATTCGACAAATATACGTGTCTTATTCGCCTACTCGTATCAAATAACCTAACTTTATTGGGGATACTCTTCATAATCAATAGTATTTTCAGAAAAATGTACTGTGAGGTGTGTGGTGAAGTTGACGAGCATTACGACGAGGATGCCTTGATATTCCACAGTCAGACACCCAAGCACAAGTGCAATGTGATTCTATGCAACTACAAAAATAACAAGTAAGTTCATATGTCTGCTTGCCTACCCTCCTTCATGAAGTCTTGTGGCTTAGAAACTTCTTATACCATGCCACAGATATAAGAGTATAACCCTTGCAGAATTTAGTCATCCTAATGATTAAATTAGTAGTTGAATTAAAATTGTGAACATTATTCTAAAACGTAAAGCATCCATCTAATTCTTGTTGACTCAACAGACAGAAAATATTCTCACTTACCTTTTTTTATTGTATAAGGAGAGCAGACAAGCAAACGGGCAACATGATAGTATGGTCACTGTCGCCCGTAGACATATGTGATTTCTATGGGCGACTGCGACCACTCACCCTACTTACTCACTTAATATTACTAGAGGTTATTTAATGTTGTGTTTTGCATATTTCTGACCTTATAGAGCTCAGTAAGTTGTCAGTGAAATTATGTTTAATGGTGAATTCCTACATATATATTGCTATTCCCCAGGGTTTATCTAACCTAACCAAGGATGATTTTACAATTTGTGATGTAAAAGAATTTGAAATTGTTTAATGGGTTTGTTACTTAACTTGTTTCTGCAACAACTTTGTATTTGATGACTACAGGTCGCACTTCAGTAAGAACCGGGATGGAGTCTTTGTATTTTGCACGGCTGAAAGTTTAGTTTATGGAGACGCTGTTCTCATGAAGCAGGAAAATTGTGATCATCATAAAATCAGGATTTTTGTAAGTCGAATTCACTTAGACCTTATTATTAGGCCTGGACTACATGCGCGGGTTCCAACGCCGGTTCGGTTCGCTGCAGCCAATCTCAAGCATTCCGCCCTCCCCCACTGCACAGTCAGCACCTCGTGATTGGCTGCAATGAACCAAACCGGCGATGGGATCGGCGCATGTAGTCCAGGCCTTAGACCTGGTGTTCATTTTTTGACATTATTTAAAAAAAATGCTATGTAATGTCACTGTTTCATTAAATTTTTGTCTCATTAGACTGTGCTCATAAAGTTTAACATACATACCCATTATCCCAATTCCCATTCCCAATTCGTATTAACTGAAGAGTAGAAGGCTGTAAAGGAAGCTAAGATAGTGATTCATGAAGTGGCGCCTCATTCTGTCTGCCTACCACCTATGTATCTAAACTTGTTTAGCGAGTTATGTCCCAGAGTGACTAGAAAATGATCTATTCAAAATAGAATTTTAATATTCCATGAGTCGCAGTGGTCCCATCCCACTGTCTGGCAAACATCTTCATCATTTTCATCATTTCTTGTGTGCAATAAAGTATTAACCTATCTATATAACTTTAGTATTGTGTGTATTTTAGGCAAAACCCAATCAACCAGTAACGTTCACATACCGAGTAAGGAATGACATGAAAAATGAAGACATATTGGTAGTTGGAATGCAACTAGCTCATCCACAACCGCAGTTTCAAATGAATGATCACCCATACATTTTTGGACAGGAACCACATGTTTTAGAGAGTAGTAAGTATAAACTCTTGGAGAGTCAGTGGCATAGCCGGACGCCAGACTCCCGCGCTGGAGGTCCGGGTTCGAAAACTACTATGTAATATGCCTAGATATTACAAAATATTAGTGCTGGCATAAGTGCCATCAATCACTAAAAAAATTGGATTTATGTAATAAATAGTAATATTCTGCACTTTTTCAGAAAAATCAATCGATGATGCTGTGACAGTGACATTTAATGCTGCAGAAATAGGCCAGTACGAGATGCCTATCATGTTCACGTTCCTTAGAAAAAGTGACAAGAAAAACATAATTTTCATCAGAGAGATGGTAAGTTCTTGCATATGTAACTGGTTGACGTTTTTAATTGACAATTTACTGGCCTTGTTCAGTTCCAAACTTATATATTTATGTGAAATGTAATTAAATTGGAACAAATATGAAATCGACTGAAAATTATTTTTTATGATAGAATGGCTACGAAACCCTATTAAGTGCGTGGCCGAAACGCTCTTGGTCATATATTTTTTTTTACTTAATTTACATATAATTTTGTTTGTCTTAGCTGGTGATGGTTCAAGAGAACCTGGTTAAATCCGAATACATCAAAAGCCCATTCACAAGTGTTGAATGGAAAAAGGCTGACTGCTTCATACCATCAACGGAGCATGTGTAATTATCTCATTTTTTACTTAAATCTCATATACTGAAACAGTTACAAGGCAAATATCACCTAATTCTTGATATTGAAGGGTCTTGAGTTTCAATACATGGTCCAATCAAAACACGGTACCCACTTCAACATCTGCACTCCTGCAATAGGAATAGGATGCTTGCTTCAACCAATTCTGTGAAGTTTTTTTTTTAGAAACTTTAGAAGCTTTACACACTTTATGGAACACATCAGTTAGGGTAAATACCCTTTTCAAGTAACTTATTGACCATTCGCTTCCATTCCATTCCGCGGCAATGTAAATTGAGCCTATTTAAGCAAAATGGATTTTTCATGGTTGCGTTTGTGTGGCATGCCAGGTAAAACGTTTGTGTGGCATGCCAGGTAAAACGTTTGTGTGGCATGCCAGGTAAAACGTTTGTGTGGCATGCCAGGTAAAACGTTTGTGTGGCATGCCAGGTAAAACGTTTGTGTGGCATGCCAGGTAAAACGTTTGTGTGGCATGCCAGGTAAAACGTTTGTGTGGCATGCCAGGTAAAACGTTTGTGTGGCATGCCAGGTAAAACGCTAATTATTCTTCATCTTCCACTTGCATAGGCCGTACCAGTTAACTTACAAGATTCCCCTACTATTGAAGACGCTGCTACCTCGCGGCCTGAATGAGGAAGCGCTGGACACCTTGAGAGTTTCTCGAGAGATGAAGGAGGACCTGAGGGCTGTGTTGAGGACTACTAGGTAAATACGAAAAAGGGACAAGAAATAACTTATTTAAAAAAAAAACTAAATTGGGTATACTATGAGCGTCGGTGGCCTAATAGGCTATTACGCCGGACTCCTATGCGGGAGGTCCGGGTTCGAAACCATGCAATGCCATGTACCAATGAGTTTTTCCGATTTTTTCGAAGACCGTACATTTATCGACTGCTCTAACGGTGAAGGAAAACATCGTGAGGAAACCTAATGTCTGAGGAAATTAAAAAAATTTTTGAAGTTGTGTGAAATCCACCAATCAGAACTGGGCACGCTCGATGGATATGGCCCGTACCCCCCTTGTGCAAGGGGAGGCCTGTGCCCCAACAGTGGGGACATTAATAGGCTGATGATGATGATGATGAAAAGCTTGTATGTGAAAGTCTAGAGTTAGGATCGAACAGTTACGCTTTCTTTTGAATCCTCAAATGTGTTTCGAATAGGTACGGCTGTGGATGGGATTTGAAATAGCCCCGCAATAGCTAGTTTACTATTGCTTACTTACTATTAGTACTTTCTCGATTAGGAATCGAACTCAGAGTGCCATGGCAAGAAAAGTGTAGTACTACTGATCAGGAGATCATACGAACAAAAAACTGTATTGATAATGTATGTACGTAATTTTACAGGGCCATATTTGATGAAGGAATTACCAAAGAAAATTATATGATTTACTTCCACCACCTGCTATGGTGGGAAGAAATTATATCCAAAATCAATCTGAGGGTAAGTTCCTAAGATTTGTTATGTCATTCCATACAATATGTTTATTTCGGACTAGTTGCCCATAAATTGTTAGTATACAATAAGGAACTAATGTTATTAGAGATACTTGGAGCGATAATATGGTAAGAAGACCCTGGTTCTCGCCTCGGCGAACATGCCGGACGCGCTACAGAAAAGCGGTAGCCCCATCAGCATCCTGAAATTTTGTTCAAGTCATACAACACCCTGCTCGTTCAATATAGTAATGCACTATATTGAACGAGCAGGGTGTTGTATGACTTGAACAAAATTTGAAAACTTGATTGATGATTTGAACAAAAATTTTCCCGACCAGAAGGCAGCCACATCGATAGCCCTCTGGTTGGCCTCGAATAGATCCTTTCGCGTGCAGGTGGTCGGACAAGCGGGACAGCAGAGCAAGTGCTCCATGGTTTGAGGGGAGACACCACACTCATACTTTACTTGATGGTTGGAAAAACCCCATTTGTTAGATTATCTCCGCAACAGCCAACCTGGGTTCGCAGGCGATTATGCGTTTTCCAGATTGGCCACGGGAGTTTGAAACCCGGTAGTAGGTCTTCTATTGGCGGTATAAAATCTTCAGGCGGGTATTTCTCCCGCCATAGCTTGCATCTTACTTCTGGCGGGTTCTTTCCAGGGTCGACGGGAGAAACATTTAAGAATAAAAAAGTTTAATGGAACTTTCTACGTTTATTATTTATTTGTTGCTTTGAATTATGATAAATCGAGACTTATTATTAGGTGTATACAGGGTGCATAATGTTAAATCGAAAAAAATACGGTAATTGTCGGGAAAAACAAATCAGATAAAGTGCGGAAATAATTTGATTTCGAACATTACCTATTGATGTTTCATTTCCGTATTGACGGTTCATTCTTTATCAAACATAGGCAGATCTCTGAACCAAGGCCTAAATGCCCCTTTTTTATATAAGTGCAATCCTCAGTTACTGGGATTATCTCTGGGCATCCAGTTGGTTGTAATATCTTTATATAGGTATTTTCTCTCCACATTATATCTCATATTTTCTTGTGTCTTTTCTTCGTCAAATAGTTCCTTCTTTTCCATCGCATCCAGAACTGAAGAGAAAAATTGTTCCCATCTCGGAATATAATAGTACTGGTACAATCCAGCCCACTGTTTACCTGCTAAATCGGCAAAATGCGGTACAAATGGTAACCAGGAAGTTATCTGACTGCGAGCATTAAATTCGTGCAGTTATTCTTCTTCTGGATTCGTCGCCGCATCACTGGCTTTGAAAGATAAGAACGCAGGTCCTGTGAAATGTTGGTCGATCTCTTGTTGCGTCATACCGACTCGGCGGTAGAGGCGCGCCCAAGAGGCGACCGCCTCTTGTGCTACGGGGGCCAGCGCTAGGTTTATCCCGTTGTACGCCATCCATTCAAAGTGCGCCCTCCACTGGGCGATGTCCCACCACACGTAGCTATATGACGCTGCATTCGCGTTTTGGTAGAATCGGAATTTGTCATTCGCCACTACTTCTTCGGAAACGTTAGGTAGTGATTGAGGCATGGCGAAGCGCTTTATCTCCCATCCCATATGGCTGTTGCAATGTTTTTTCAGGTAGTAGTTGTACGCCCACACGGCCGCTGTTATGAACAGTTGCTTTCCGCCGCCGTTTAAAATGAATTTGTATTTGAAGAAGTTCTTATCTTCGAATAAGTCATGGTTAACTTGCACTGTCACTCAATTCGTAAATCTTTTTATGATATTGGTCGCGGCTAGTTGCTGGACTTCTGATGTCGTTTTAGTTTGTAGTTTTTTCGGATCCAAATACTGCAGGTCCAACTAGGCGTGTTAAGAAAATATGTGTTAAGAACGAGAAAAAGTAAGCGTGCACTTCATTGCGATCATGAGTTTAAATGATAAATGTATTTTTAAGCTATCTAGCTTGAACTTTTGAACCCCGAAATAATTATGATTATGTACATAAACTAAAGACTGCATTCTCTGTACCTCTAATGATAATTCCTATCAGTCATATGATCGTCCATAATACAGAATGTAACTATTGTACGTATCAAATATTTGTTTGAATTCTACTTTTCAGAAATTCAACATGGCTGGTGTGACTATTGAGAAAAAGTGTGATGAAACCTACTGGCTCAAAGTCCCAGGTTTGGCCGAGAAGCGACCTTCCTTGTTACGTGGTAAGAACCATAAAACAATCACATGATTGTAACACTTGACAACAATCGAAAAATATATTCTGAAAATCCCATATCTTCTACACTCAATCTGATTTTGGATATGCCGTGGACTTTTTGAGATTTGATATCAAAATTTAAAGACCATATTTGGACATCAAGCCACTAAAAGTATCGGATACCGGGGTTTTACCTGAGTGCTGCACGACCCTAAAGCCTGGATTTCTTTCTTGGACCTGTCTTTTCCTCCTCCAAGACAAAAAGTTGTGTATACCATGAGCGCGTTCCAAAACCAGTTGAAATTCTTCACGTTGACAGCTGTACTCGTTCCATTGCTTGTGTCAAATAAAAGTTTCAGCTGTTAACGCGGTAATGGAACATGGACAGTTGTTAACGTGACTTATTTCAACTGGTTATGGAACACTCTCCATTTGAATAAACTTAACTTACTCCCATATTTCAGGTGACAGAGTCCTAATTCGACCGCAAGAAAACGATAAAATTCTATTTGAAAGTATTATCGATAACATAAAGGAGAACTGCATACATCTGTCGAAACTTGACGAAACGTAAGTTATGAAAGAAATATGGTACTGCATGCACCCCATATTATTGAATTTATAGTGGGACCACGAGGAATATTCTTTATGGTCCCACTGCTTAGGGGGACCACGAGGAAAAGAAATTCCTCGTGGACCCACCGGTGGGACAAACTAGGGGGACCACGAGGAAGCACCCAATTGGACATCAAAAAGATTATGCACACATTTTATTTATTGATTTACTTTTTATTTATTGACATCTTGGGCTGGTAGTTGGCAGTTGAATCAAACTTGAGACTCTTGTGGCGACTTAACCCGACACCTCTTCTGCTCCGTTTATTATATTAGACCGCCGCCTTACATCAGGGGATCGATGTATGTACTCGTAGTTGATTCCGGTGCTCTGGTCACGCGCAGAGATCAAAGGATAATCAAATAAGGCGGCAGCCCAACATCATAAGCGGAGCGGAAGAGATAACGAATTGAGACTACACACTATCATAAACACTCCATCATAGGACAGACCTAAGTGGAGGATTATCTATGGACGACTCCTACAGTTATTATGCTGCTATAGTACTAGAAATAGCATTATACATGACATGATATTGTAACCACATCTTACTAATATCACAGAATACTATACCGAACTCTTGAGTCTCTAACTTTCTATAAATCAATCACGCATCAACGGCCGAATACACACATACAATCCTGGATCAAACCTAGTTACTTTTTGCTCTCAATCCTGGCGCCGCCTCGCGCCATTCAGGCACCTGAAACTCTCGCAGATCCTTCTCCACTTCATCGCGCCAACGGTATCTGGGACGTCCGACCGGCTGTCGTCCGTTCCTCCTTCCTTACGCTCTTACATTCGTATTACTGCACGATCCTCCCCCATCCTAGGGACGTGCCGGAGCCATCGGATTCGAGCTGCTTTTGTTTCTCCAATAACGTTCGGCTACTTTTTACCATGGGAAAATATTATAATTTTTGATTAAAAAAGGAGAGCAGACGAGCAAACGGGCCACCTAATGGTAAGTGGTAACCGCCGCCCATAGACATCTCACCTCACTGTTAGAGGGGTTTTGATGCGCTGCTAATCTTGAGACCGATAAGATGGATTGCCTCGTGCCGAAAATTACGCTGGCTCTCTTACCCTTCAAACCGAAACACAGAAATGGCAAAACTTTACGGCAGAGATAGGAAGAGGTTTAAGAGGAGGGAGGACCAACCCAGGCGACCCTTCACCTCAGGATATACCAACTGTATTCTGTTCTTCTGGAAAATTAATTGCAAAAATACCATGTTAACGCGAGCGAAATTTGACCGCTAGTAACATAACAATTTTTGTTACAGTTTCGGCATGTACTACAGTGCAGAAGCGCAGTTCGACATCCGTTTCCTAATGTCGCGTGTGCCTATGGAGCGGATGCACGATTCCGTGTCTCGTGTGTTCACCTCCTACCAGGACTGTCGCATATTCCCCGAACGGGCCAAGAAACAGGTGGCAGTGAAACACATTTTAAAGTTAGTGTCTTCTTCTTCTTCTAAGTCGTATTCCTCATTGCTGAGGGTCGTGATCATTCTAAGGAATTAACCACATTGAACGACTCTCCTGGCAGATTTAATGGGGTGGTTTGCCATTGCCTTCCGCATTTCACACACTGGTTATCTCAGTGTGCAGGTTTCCTCACGAATAAAGACAGATTATTTATTTCCGACACACATACAAACAACTAGGTACAGAAGACAAAAATAATATAAAACATATATATTACAAAAATAAATAAACAAGCAAAAGTAATAGTTTGATGAAGGTGGCGTGCAGCACCGGAAAAAGCATTGGTACATGGCATTGCCTGGTTTCCAACTCGGGACCTCCAGCGTGGGATTATGATTCCCCTCCATTTGCTAGGTTATGATTCCCGTAAAGGTTCGTCTTGCTGACGACCAAACTTCTATGGAGACTTTCATTTTATTAAAAGAGCAGGCGAGCATACGGGCACATCAAGACCACCTCAGTTGAGGTCCTCACTAAAATGTTATTATAGGGACTTCGATGAGACTCCTAACTATTAGAACTTACATGCAGTGTTTCGTGTGCCGCTACCTGTCAAACCATACCACAGCAAAGCAAGCTGCTTTGCGGCAGAAATAGGTAAAAGGATGGTACCACCCCAGGCTAACTCTACCCACCGAGCTAGTCTTTTTATTGTTACATTCTAGGTTCTACAACAAAATGATAAGTCAGAACGAGGAACAACGATCGGCGGTGGAACACATAGTGTCGAAGACCTCTGGGAAAGCCCCCTACATCGTGTTTGGACCGCCGGGCACCGGAAAAACTATGACTTTGGTGGAAGCCATCATCCAGGTAATGCTAAGATCTTGGATGAAAGAAAAAGTGCTTTAATATTTACCTATATTATTATTATTTATTTATCGTTCGGTCGCCAGTATCACACAATCACACTATTTTTACAAAAGCAAAATATTCTTCAGCCATGCTATGGCTCCTGGTGTGGCCCATATTTCGCTGTTCTCCGTTAGGTGGCTCATTGTTTGCACGGCCCCGCAGGACCACGCGGGGTCAGCTCTGAAGCCCTCATGCACTCACTTGTGCATGAGTTCACCCCATCACCTATATTATGTATGTCTATTAGTGAAGACCTGTCCTTGGCCTTTCATTGTTTAGTTTGTATTAGTGCTGTTAGTTTTGCAATAACATTAAAATAAATAAATAAATCGAAATAGTCTCCCGCCCCTGCCTTCGTTCCTTCATTGCTAAAACCCTCCTTAGCTAGCTTCTGTTAGAATTAGAACCATTGCTTTTCGTATTGATCAATTTTGCCAAGGTTTACCCTGACTAGGGATATAAAAACCCTGTCATGAGGGCGCCATTGATACAGTCAGCCTCTAGCTAATGTACACTGCGCCTGTCCAACCGACCAACTGGTTGTACCAAGGGGAATTAATCAATTTTGACTTTCGTTCAGATAGTCTCCACGCGGCATAACATGAATAATGAATGAATGAACATGAATACTGCACAACTCTCCTTTCGATTGCAGATAGTAGTAAAAAACCCCAGCCACAGAGTGATGGTGTGTACCGACTCTAACATGGCGGCGGACCACGTCGCGGTGATGCTTCTCAAATATAACAAACTGCTAAACATCGACCATTTCATCTTGCGCGCTAACTCGCGGAGCCGGGAGTGGTGAGCCTTACTAATAAAAAAAATTATGTAACACCAAGTGACCTTTTCTTAACTATTAAGACGAGTCATTGCGCATACTAGTGCCGCAAATCGAAAAAAAAATCATTACAATTAATTAAGGCGTTTAAAAAAAAGTGTCTGGTATTAAGGTTCCACGAATAAAGAAGAATTTAAAAAAAATAGTTTTGTATTCTCATATTGAAACAATAAGAAACAAAAAGCGAATCCGTTATAAGTGTACTTTTGACAGTTTCGCTTTTTGTTTTGATTTCGCAATGCCTCGCCTTAACTGAACGTTAATTTTGTGGAACATGATATGAATTTATTTTACTAGTTATTTTTAAAAAAATATTTTTCTCTCACAGGTGTTACATAAAGTATCTCATAAACGTATCATTGTAATACACCGTGTAGCACAACCCCCGGTCGTAACGGCTGAGTGTATCTATGTACTATTGTTAGCCATGTCATACAATACATACAATAATGTAATAGTGTAGCATACTCTAGTTACATTAGAACAGGCTTTCCATCTATTTGATATCCTTATCCTCAGTCTCGGGCGGTCGTCGGGCTCAATGGCGCGCCCTGGGAGAGGCCTATGTCCAGCAGTGGACTAGAGTAGGCTGCTGATGATCCTCAGTCTGCTCATGCCAACACCGTTGGAACTACTACTAGTTACTACAATACTTTCAATATCCCTCAAATGTGTTAAGGGACCTACAGTTGCCAATTGAAGGTTTTTTTCGTAAGCGATAGAGACGACCCGGATTAATCCTACAAGTTAATATTTCGCACATACGTAGTTCAAACCTTTATCAAGGTCAATGTTTGAACAATTTTTGTTCAATTATCGTTGTTTCGGAAGGTCAAACCTTCAAAGTCATTTGCTCCTGTATAAGCCTTAAGCAAAATACCTATAAACATTCTCGCGTACCATATTGCAGGACCGTGCTGCCCCCAGTGTTGGTTCCAGTGTCCAACGGGACGAGTTACGAGACCTTTTTCTCGGTCAGTAATGCGGCCGCGGCATCCTACAGGATTTTGGTCACCACTCTACTACACGCTGCGAAGTATGGCTCGTAAGTTGTTTTATTTTATTAGAGTAGCTCACAGCCTCGTTTACAAGTTATATATGCATATATGAAAGCAAATGCCATTTACAAGCTTCCACAGTTAATGTTAAATTAATAATAAAACAACTCTTATTCTAGTTTACATAGTACTACTGGTGGGCAGAGGAAAATTCGTTGGTAAATAGGGTTCTTACGGAATCAGGACTACTGCAGAAAACATCTATATCATGATTGTTGTTTCACTGGTTAAATGCTGCACTTTCTCTTACTAGGTAGCTATTCTCTCTGTAATTCGTGTGAAAATTAGGGACGTGAAACAACTTGTTACTCAGTATGTTAGGATATAGAGCCAGCAATGAAATTTTGCTAAGGAGCTCAGGACAATCAATTTTACTTTGAGTAATTTTCAGCAGGAATGTAGCATCCGCTATGTTCCTACGGATAATAAGGGGCAATTGTTTAATTGTATTCATTTCATCTCAAAGCAACAATATCCGTTGCAAGATAAGTCGTACAAAATAATTATATAATAACATAAATTAAATAATAAATCAAAATTAAATTTAGATTTACATTAAGATTATATTTAACACAATAAGTGGAAATGAGCACAACCCTGGTCAAACTCGTATTGTAAAAGCATCTTTGAGCTAACCAACATTTTAACTCCTTATTAAATTTGTTAAATGGAAGATTTTTAAATTTATCTGGCAGTTAATTAAATATTTTAACACGCATTGAATAACAGTTATTAGAGACAAGTGTTAATATAGAACCGGTTAGATATATTTTGTGCCGGCGTGCCTATGTGCTCATAGGCCATCATTTGAGATTGGGGTCAACCACGGTCAATTATATCGTAAACAAAAGGCCTCATTATCATAATATCGTTGTCTCTTTCTAGTGATGAACTGCGGCCTGGAAATGTTACTGGTGAACTTATCACTTTTATTGAGACTTTAGATGATTAGCAAGGTTTTCGACCGTATCTATGATAGCATTCTCCTTCCAAAATTGCAGGCACTAGGTATTCGGGGAGACTTGTACAGATGGTTCTCGTCCTATGTTAGGAACAGGTATTATCTTTGATTAATTTGGTATATCTCTTTGATTAATATTTGTGTACAAACTGTATGCCTGTGAAGGTAGAATTTAGCGATAAGTAGGAAATTGTTCTAAGAACTGCAATGTAAACCTAAATTCACGGAATAAATGTTTATGATTATGATAACGAACGCCCCATATTTGGCCTCGCACGCACACGTGGGCTTTGTGTACAAGCGATCTCAGACGGAATCAGACGAATTCAGTCGCGCTTGAGTGGTAGGCGTTATTTTGTGTACGACTCGAAACGAAATACGAATACGAAATGCGAGATCAAATAACGCTTTATTTTCTCCCACAGAACCAAAAACCAAACGCACCACAAGTTGCAAATGACGCACCTTTTCATCGACGAAGCCGCTCAAGCTATGGAGCCGGCAGCTCTGGTGCCGATTACGGGTATGCTGGGTCCTCGCGGCCAGCTGATCCTGGCCGGAGACCCCAAACAGCTGGGCCCAGTCTGCATCTCCAGGGATGCTCGTGATAAGGGCTTGGGTACGTACAACTTGTCTATAGTTGAAGCCACCTAGGACATGGAGCTGGCAGCCTTGGTGTCGATAACTGGTCCGCTAGGTCCTCGTGGCCAGCTGATCCTGGTCGGTGACCACAAACAGCTGAGCCCAGTCCGCATCTCCAGAGCAGCTCATGATAAGGGCTTGGGTACGCACAAGTTGCCGTTAGACATTTAATAACCTGTAATTGAACCATATGGAATCGGCAGTCCTGGTGCCGATATCTGGTCTGCTATGTTCTCGCGGTCAGCCGATCCTTGCCAGAGATCCGAAACAGCTGGGCCCAGTCTGCATCTCCAGGGATGCTCATGATAAAGGTTTGGGTATTTATGACTTGACTTCAGACATTGAATAACTTGTAATTGAAGCTGTCCAGGTTTTCCTGGTGCTAATGACTGATGTGCCAGTGTGTACCCGTGGCCAGTTCTTCCTCATGTGCCAGTAATTACGCTAGCTACCCTTCAAACTGGGACATGGCGTTGGCTGGGACATTTTTTATTTTATTAAATAAGGAGCTCTCCTTATTTAATAAAATAAAAAATTACCCAGACGAGCAAACGGGCCACCTGATGGTAAATGGTCACTGTCGCCCATAGACGTCTCACCTCTATTTAATAGTATTAGAGTGTTTTTGATGCGCTTCGAACCATGAAGACAGATGGGAGTGCCTCATGTGCCGTTAATTACCCTGGCTCTCTTACGCTTCACAGAAACACAGAAATGCACTTTGCGGCAGAAATAGATAAGACGGTGGTACCAACCAAGGCGATCCTGCACATACAGATCTACCACCTATATATATGATGAAAAGTGGTCTATTCCGTTGTGATTATTTTAATTCATAATTTCGCAGGCACTTCTCTATTGGAGCGCCTATGGATGACCTATGATAACCTATACGGCGGCGACGATCCCAACTACATAACCACACTGGTCAAAAACTTCCGTTCCGACCCCGCAATACTGCAGATCCCTAATGAACTATTTTATGCAGATAAACCACTGCAGGTAACTTATGAAAATGATCTATTAATTCTTTATTATTATTCTTCTTTGACATTCGAAAAAACTGCTACCATACTGTTGTTTTTATGGATATAACAACTTACTGTTGTTTTTATGGATTTTTTTATGTTATGATACGTTTAAAACATTTGTTTTAATGATTTTGGATTTCTTTGGAAATAAAACGTGGTTCTCTTGATTATTTTATTGAACGCCTGAATGAAATGTATGGAAATATATGACCTATGGGTCAATTCCGTGCCTCGCTATCAGTACTCACGTCATTGTTCTCGAGAGAGGGGCTCTAGTGATCCAATTTCTGTGGTTGGTCATATAATCTTTGTACGTTATTTTGTAGCCCAAAGCGCTCCCAGACCCTCTCAGCTCCACCAGCATCTTAGGATTGCCAGGCGGTGAACGGGCGGTAGTATTCCATGCTGTCCACTCCAGGGAACAAAGGATGGGTAACGCTCCCAGGTACTCGGGTATTTCCTACTATCATTTTATGCTAAAGTCCATTTTTTCTTTAGCTGCAGATACCCGTCACAAATAACTGTCAAATTTGAAGATAATTTCGAGGAAACGAACTCATTTTATTAATGAAAATGTATCGAAATAATGTATAGTTTTGCATTTTAATGCCGAATTTTCATTACTTCTTTTTTTCCTTTATTTAAATAAAACTAATTATATCGTAAAACATAATACTGGCATAAGCCACAGGGCTTGTGCGCCAGTAACGAATCGGTCGTATTATTACCTGTTAAATTTTCCAAAAGTTGACACTAAAATATAAATACTTGTAACTCCGTTTACATAGTAATCACGACAGTGGCAGATGTCAAGAGACCGCCTATAGGGGATATATCGTCGCTTTACACTGAATGCTTGTGTTTTAGTTTATGTTACATGCATTAAAATATGTTTTTTTCGCCCGTGGGAGGACAAGGATACTTCTCAACACGAACTTCCAGAGCTCAATGAACCTAAAACAAAATGACAAATTTTGTAAAACCTGTTCATCGGAGTTGTGTTAGTTGAATTCTTGAACGAAAGAAACTGCCGCCCGCCCTCCGTTGAAATGGATAACGATTTTAATTTGATGGATAAGCCTGCTACAATAGAAGAAACTTCAAAAATAGTGGGAATCATTTTTTTGTCTAATAATTTTATTCCCTTTTGTTAAATTTAGTTTAGTTTCAGTATTACTTGTTCATCGACAGTCACATAAAACCGTTACAGACAATTCAATAGGGGCAGACTGTTGCTATACCACAATTACGTTTGGCCGTACGATTACTAAGTAAACTGATAGACTTCACAAAGATATGTATTCCACATAAATAAATCACATTTTAGGTGCTGTCAGTGTGACGGGTATCTGCAGCTAATGAAAAAATTGACTATATATCAAAGTCAAGGACAGACATACAGGATGTCTGTCCTTGACTTTGATCTTATTCTAAAAAGCGGTTTACATTTAGTTAAGTAACAATACAGTGGCGAGCAGAACGGCGACTGGTGAGCGCCTAGCCAGTGACCGTTTACACTGCCAGTCAAACAATATTTGGATCCACAAGGCAGCTTGAAAGCCAAGTTGACTCTCCACTGTCCGATCTGTTTACATTACTGTAATTACTCACTTCGCTAAACACTTGGCCAAATGTAAACCGGCCATAAAAGCCATACTTGAGATTTTAATGAAACCGCACGTCATATAATGGTTATCGCACACTATGAATGCATGCACCCTACCATAAAGAAGTCGGTAGTTTTTTGTCAAAAACTACCGACTTCTTTATGGTAGGGTGCATGCATCAATTGATGTAGGACAAACAATAGCAAATGCTCCAGTGGCCAGGACGCCGGACTCCTTATGTATAGCAATGAATTGTTCGATTTTTAGAAGACTTGCGTACTTTTACCGACTGCCCTAATGGTGAAGGAAAACATCTTGAGGAAACCTGCATACTGAGGTTACCAGTTTCCTCAGTCAGTAAATGTGCGCAAACTTTGGAAACCTAAAAAACTCATTGGTACGTGACATTGTTTATAACCTGGACCTCTCGCAGAGTGTCCGCCGTTCTGGCCGTTCCGCCACCGTCGAGTCAGTAGCTAGTTCTACAGTTCTACAATAGTTAACCAAGCGGTAAATATGTATTGTCCCTAACGGTTTTAATAAAGAGTTTGAGTATTAGTGTAGAATCATTGTTGCAGTTACTTCAACGAGAAAGAGCTGGAAATGCTGCAACGATACGTGACCACGTTGATAGTGAAGCACAGCATCTCGCCCAAAGACATCGGCATCATCGCACCTTACATCAGACAGGTAAAAGCAGCCGGAAATATAGTGGGTTGCAATGCCTTTGGAGGATAAACTTCCAGGAACCCAATTCCACTGTTTTACAATTTACAACGTTTGTCGTTCTTTTCTAATTAACCGTTGAGCGCGTTATGCTCTCACGGGTGGAATAAGTAAGCTGAAAGGTTTAAGTAGCGATAGTGTTTTCGTATTGATCCAACTTTAACCAAAAATCGTTTTCTGCTAACACATGAGCGGACTGATCGACTGTTGGCTTGCCAGAATCATAACGTTAGTTGTTGCAATTTAGTTTATTATTGTATTAGATGATTAGATTTCTATGGGTTCTGTCAGATTATGTTTCAAAATCGCTGCAGTGTGCTCACAGGAAGCGGTCAAACGTGCCGCTGAGCTTTTTATATTTTTTATTTATTTCTTAATGCCCGTAAAGGTCTAAAATACCATTCTATAACTGCAGGTGTACAAAATGAAAGATTGGCTGAAAAATAACCGGTACGAGGAGATCGAGATCGGCACAGTGGAGTCGTTCCAGGGCAAAGAGAAGCGAGTGATCCTCGTGTCGACCGTGAGAGCTAATTGCAGGCTGCTCGACTACGATGCCAAATACAACCTTGGCTTCCTCGTCGACGACAAAGTAAGTCTGCGTTATGACCTAAGTAGCTATTTCACTCTCACCTACGGTTGCCTGGAAATGATAGCTCTGTGCGACAAGGCCGCCTTTATACATCTCAATTTATAATCTTAGTTTGTATCTTGTGTACAATAAAGTGTTTTTCTATCTATCTATTACCGTTCTCAAAACGATGAAATGATATCATGCGGTGGTGTGCTAAACAAAGACAGCGCTATACCAATGCGATTGCATTGTCTCTGTTCAGCTGGGTAGCTGAACAGAGACAATGATATCATTTCATCGTTTTGAGAACAATTCCACTGTTTTATAATGTTTGTCGTGCTTTTCTAGCTAATACGTTTTCATATCGATCCAACTTTAATAACAAATCGTATTCTGTTAATACCACGGTAACACATATGAACGGACCGATCGATCGTTGGTTTAAGCGAAAGTATCTTTTATTGAACGGTTCGTGACTAGTGTAGTGACAATATCGAGATTACGTTGTATTAGTAGAATCGTGCCCTAGTATTCGGAATAAGTTGGGTCGTAGCCAGCAAAGCTAAAAAGTTATAGGACTCCTTTTCCACATCTAGCTTCTTCTTCTTCTAAAATAGTCTATTTTCCGCACTTAGTCGCAAGGTGGGCAGCCTTTGTGCGTGAGGGTGAAATGGCGGCTACTGTAGCCAGTCCAGCTTTCGCCAGAAGCCGATTAACTTGCGCGGGTTGCTTATGGCGTCCGGGAGCATCTACGAGAAATCGGTCATTTTAAAAAGCGGATAGAGCTTCATAAAACTTAGTTCTTAAGAAACGATTCAATAAACAACTTTTTCTAAGAATTTTATGTCAATTTTTTCCCCGTTAGCATTTCTTTATCACTACTGTATAAGCCTTGCTTGGACACCTATATTTTCTTGGAGCGCGTTCCAAAACAGTTGAAATTATTCACGTTGTCAGATGTACACGTTCCATTGCTCGTTTTGAATACAAGTTTGAAACATTTTCAGCTGTTAACGCGGTAATGGAACATACACAGTTGTCAACGTCAATTATTTCAACTGGTTATGGAACGCTCTATTGGATGAAAGAAAAATAATCAAAATAATAATCAACCGTCAATTTCTTCATGGTAATAGTATCAGCTATCTCTTGGTCTCACATTTCCAACTTTTGTGCAGAGATTTAACGTCGCACTGACCCGAGCGAAAGCCAAGCTGGTCATAATCGGAAACCCCACCTGCCTCACGAGAGATCTCAAATGGCGTTTGTACATGGAATTATGCAAAGACTTCGAGACGTACTTCGGCTACGAAACCGAGCAGATGCCCAGGACAGCGAACTTGCTTCAAGAAGTGACCAGCACCAGGTTCAACAGGTGTTACTTATCTGAAGCATTGGAGGACGCTGTGAAGAAGTACAAGGACAATAATGGTAAAAAGGGTAAAGAGTAAGGCTCGTGATTAGGTGTAATAATTACTTTCATCTTGCGGTTTCAATTTGCGGGTGTAATTACCAGTGATCGGATTAGATAGTGCAATTTAGGGTTAACGACCCAAACGTTATATTGTATGGATACGCCCGCGGGATTGCAGAATTTCGGAAATGTTCTGTATATATAAAATACTTTTTCTCCTAATGGGAACTCCAAAAGGAAATCATCTCATCATCCCTTTTGCGAGAGAAAGACAAAGAGATATTTATTAGGACTATATTCGGAATTTATTGTCTCTTTCTCACATTCACAGTTTCTCAGAACGCTCTTATCAGTCGTCGCCTTTGTTATGCCGAAACAATATATTTTCTAAGAATTTTCGTCAAGTGTAAAGTAAACAACAATATGGCGGCAAATTTAGCCTCGTAAAAATCTCATAAATGTTTAATAATAGTTTTGAACGATATTACTATCCAATGCAACCAGCTCTTAGCGAATTTGTAATCCCGGGATATCGTTACTTGTTGGGCATGTCCATGAAGCTAGACTGCAAAGTCTGGCGCAAGGTTGCCTGTCTATCGGTATTTTATAGGATACATTTCGGAGAGTGCGCATCGGAATTGCACGACCTAATTCCAGCATGTCCATTCCGCCTTCGGACTACCAGGCGCGGGGATATCCCATCTGTTCGTACGAATCGATTTGCTTCTTCGTTCATTATGCGAACGGCTAAGGAACGGAACAGTCTGTATTTCCCGAAACCTAGAACCTTGGGATCTTCAAGGTCAGAGTGAATAGGCATTTACTGGACCCGTATGCTCCATCGTCGACCTCATCGTCGCTTACCATCAGGCGAGATCGAGGTCAAATGCGGGTTTAGTAATCAATAAAAAATAAAAATATGTTAAAATTTCGTCATGGAATCCCGCAAAATTGCACTACCTAATCCGATCACTGGTAATTACAATGCCGCGATTTCAACTTATTCTATTAATTTACGCTTGACGCATGCCTCAATGAAACGCATGCGTCTAGCTGTCTCTATGTTTGCTCTCACATTACATTATATCTGTAGGGAAACCGCGCAACTGGCGATATCCTGCGCGGTAAGAGGGACGCGGGCGGGACGACAGAGGGCGAGCGGGTGGCAGGCCCCACCTACCGCTCGCCGGATGTTCGCCCTCTGTCGTTGCAATTATACGCCAGTTACGCGGTTTACTTATAGCGCAAGTTGGAAGCGCAAGATCAAACGCTCAGCTTTGTGGCCTGTTGACTGAGATTGGGATGTAGGTAGTAGTAGACCCCTATTCTGAAGAATGGAAACTTTTTGACAGTTCTTAAAGCTCGTACTATCATGTATACATTGTACTTACTTATAAAGACTGCATCATTTTTATGCGTGTCAAAAGTTCTGAATAGGGTTTAGGTAAAGTCGATCACTGAAAATCGTTTTGTATATTATTATGAAGTTTTCCTATACTAGAGTCCAGACCTTTTATAAATCTGTGATATTGCTGGGACTAATAACTTTTTCAAAAATCCAAAAAATCGTGGCTCAAAAACTTTAGCTCGCTAGAAATTAAATATTAATATTTTGTTAATTTTCCCATTCTTCTAAAACTGTGATAGTAAAAGCAACTGGTGCCTTGTAAGTTATGACTTATGACCATACGTTTATCCATGTTTGTTCGTTGTAATATTCATACACGATCAAATTGACCAATTTTTGTATTAAGTAATATATCTTCCGAGTAACTAATCTTTGGCAAACCTTATTAGATCAGTCTCAGGGAATCATTTTAGTAAATCAATCCAACAAAAGATACTGCAGTATTGAAATACTGTGGTTTCTTTTGTTGGATTGATTTGCCGCTGGGATATATGTCTTTCAAGTTGATTATTAGATCCAATTGACCCTGAGTGCAAGAAACGTCCTCAATGTTAAGACTTTATTAAGTCTCGAGCCGCCATCTCTATCTAGAGCTATGTATTTTAATGAATACTTAACCTTAAGGACGTTTGGTGCAACTGATGGTAAGGAAAGTAATAAGGCTCAACTATAAACGCACCTTGATGAAATTGTCGATAGACTCGATTGTATTTTGTTTCCACAGTTTATGTTATGATTGTGGGATGGATATTTAGTAAAACAAAAAGTAATAACACCATTGAATATTTTTCAAAACGCTTTCAGAAAAGTTTAGATGGCCTATAGTACAATTAAGTTAGGTTAAGTAATAAACATAGTATGCTGTTTGGGTCTTTCCAATGATGTGGACCAAATGTTATATTTAATATTATAGTTTTTCCATTTTTCAAAAGAATCCTTTACTTTCTTTACTTTACATAGCTAAGTTCTATCTACTTTTGTCTAGATTTTCTTAGCTTATTTTCATATTTTTGTTGTAAAATTTCTATTCTTTTTTATTGTTATTTCCTAATTTCTATGATGTATTGTTTTAGAATGTATTGACCTTATTTTTTTTGTACGATTTTTTTTTATTTTTTTTCATTTTTACCCGACTGAGCGACAGCAAAGGCAGGGTTATGTTTTTTTATGGAATTGTTTTATAGTCGATGTAGCGAATGTGATTTACTATTATGAAATAATGTAATTTATAGTATTAAATCGAGACTTTGAGATTTACTGCATTGAGTATTTTTGATGTATTTTCTGACAGAAAACGCACTAATAATTACCTTGTTGTATAGTAATAAAATAGTAGTTAGTTGATGGGAATAAGTAAAACATTAGATTAAGTTAAGTTTTTATGAACTTTCTATTTTTATTGTTAAAGAGCTCTAGCGAAACTAGCGCCACACTCGAAAAAAAGTTTTACTGAATTAAGGCCTTCACCAAAAAAGGTATTTTTTTAAATCGTTTTATATTCCAATATTGAAACAATAAGTAGAAAGCGAATGTGCCAAAAGTGGCCATTTTAGCACTTCTACTAATTGTTTCAATATGGTACTAAAACATTTAAAAAATCTTCAGTCGTGGAATAATTTTACTGTACTGTCCACTTTTGTGATAAATGCTTTCAGAGAATGTTTTTTTTGGGAGAGGCATTGAATTTCGCTAGGGGTTGTAGCCTTATATTTACGTCCAAATTGAACACGGACGATAATTATCAACGAAAACTGAATTGAAATTAGTGCCGTATTTCTCTAATAAATAATTGCAAACCGCTTAATGTGTATTTATTACTATTTTAATTCACATAAATAAAAGGAAACACGTAACATATCCAGAATCATAAAATTAATCAATGGGAGATGTAGATTGCATTGATAGTGATAAGTTGATAAGTTATCTATAAATTATTCACTGTGGACACCCAGTTCCATTAGTGCTTGTGGGGATTCCCCCCCAGTTCTATAGAAGAAAAGTATCAGGTTCCTATCTCTATAAGAAATAAAAATCCGTAGAGTTATCCTCACAATACTTAATTTGTGCAAAAGATAGCTAGTCTAAATTTTTTGACAGAAATATCGATTTTATCTACAATGCATGGACGAATATTTATTAGGTACATCGATATTATTCAATATGCACATCACTATTGCAGCCTCACTTCACTATCTCAGTATTACTGGCATAAGAAATTCCCTAAAATATGGGGAATTGAAGTTGTACAACGAGCATAATGAAGTGGACCTGGGGAAAGCGGGGCAAATAACTGCAAAGTAAAAAATATATGCCAAGATAATTAGACTCGCTATATTCTCTCTACCACGCAAGACGTGTTAAAACTTCTTATGGGCTTTACAAACATAATTAGAAATGATTTCCTAGTATTATTTATAGTATTTTAATGCCCGTGGAAAGAAGGAGGGGGGCCTTTGCCCAGCAGTGGAACAGTCTATAGGCTATTTTAAAAAATGCACTATCATCTTTAAACATTTGAAAGAGTGTGATACAGTGCATGGACTGTATAGTTACTCATTACAAAAAACATTTTTTTCTAATGCCATCTGAAATAGCTATGGAGAGGACAACTTGGATCACGCGTTGTTGTTCTGACGAGCCGTCATGACTTGTATTGGACACTTCACTATAGTTTGTATTTTCTGTTATTTCGTTATTTCATGGTCGTAGAAAAAGTATTGTATGCAACTGGACGTAATCAGCCATTGAAAATTAGTTTTTTTCTATTTTGACACTCGCTTCGCTCGTATTAAAACTTAAAACTCATTTTACAACGACTAATTACGTGACAATTGCTTAACTACTATTATTCACAAACTAAATAACCTACTTAGTTTAAATTATTTGATAGAATGAGGTATACTTTGCGGAAACAATCATCTGTTTGATCTGCGGAAACCGATTGGGAAAAGAATGTTGGAGAGGTATGTCAGGGCTCAGGGTTATCAGGCATCGCGGCTGGTAACCCTCTTCATAGCCTGTCTGCTACGCCTGTCTGCCTCATACAAAACAGCCAATCGTTTTTCGTTTCGTTCGCTAAAGTTCGTTCGCTATCGCTTCGCTATACTTCGCTTCCTTTACTTACAGATTAGAGTATCTCACTTGTTGCTCGCATTCAACAGAGGACGGTCGCGTGCCTTTTTTGCCGTTTTCCCAGCATCTGACTAGCGTGGGGGTTTATTGATCGGCTTGGCTTGGGAGTTGGGCCATTATTGGTGAGTGAGTACTAACAATAATAAATAATTACTCGTTTATTTTTAGTTTTTGTAACGTTTTTAATCTCAAGGTTGCTTTACAATCAATAATCATGCGAGATTAAATCGACTTAACTTTTTTAAATGTCGACAGCCTATGAATAAAATATAAATAGATTATTGGTTTTTTTTGTTATAGGTAACCGAAACTAAGATGAACTGCAAACTGTGTAACGAAGACAACATCGAAGCCGATCACGAAACGTCTGCAAAGCATCTTCAGAATGAAAAGCTGAAGACGTACTCCAGGCTATTGTAAGTAATTTATTTTTTGCTAATTTAATTAAAACTAAAACCACTAGTCTGCTGAGATGCTCCTCAATAATCATGGAGATATTCCTGTCCCAAAAATAAAAATAAAAAAATTAATTTTGTACTTCACTATTACCTTTTCTATCTCTTGTTTGTTGTTTTCTATTTGTGCAATAAAGTGTATTTTACTTTTACTTTACTTTTAAAAAAGTTTCCTTTGTCCATCTACAAAAATAATATTGATAAGCTTTATATCTACTATGTATAGATCTGGTCAGTAGATCTAAATTGTGAGAATTATCCTTCGCATCGACCGTGTCGATTGTCATTGATTGAGAAGGTCACTAAAAAA
The DNA here is from genome assembly GCA_947369225.1 of Hofmannophila pseudospretella. Taxonomy (NCBI): domain Eukaryota; kingdom Metazoa; phylum Arthropoda; class Insecta; order Lepidoptera; family Oecophoridae; genus Hofmannophila; species Hofmannophila pseudospretella. Next base: position 5,761,687 of record OX376330.1, on the reverse strand, counting down.
CTGGCAGCTGTTCCCTGTCCAAACAGTAAGAAAAAAAAATGGAACAGGCACAGGGACGCTGTGCCGCAAGCTTCATGTGTGATAACATTTTCGCTGACATTTTCATTGAGATAAGACCTCAAAGTATCGCGGGCATAGCGAAAAATGGGTTAACTTTGACCTCCTTCCTCATCGCTCCTGATTCTTTTAACCAATTACATTTGACACAAAATAAGCTTTGTTTGTTCATGTTTTAAGCGATACTATTTGTTTTTACATATCTTTACAATTGACGAAGTTATTAGCTTTAAACAAAAAAGTGTGACACTCGACGCCCGAACCGGCTCCCATACGTCACGAGTTATTAAGTTGTTTTCACATTGAAAATATTTTCGAAACTCAGCGATTGAAATGCTTGTGCGCTCTTGTGACAGTTTAGTACTCGTGTAGCGGCGATTATTCATCGCTTCGCTTGCAAGTATCGGCTAATCGATTTGTAATAAAAAAGAATGTTAATAAATTTAAAAAAAAATGAAATGAAATATTTTTATTTCCAGAAGCATTACAGATACAATAAATTATAAGTAATGTTTTCTACACAATACAAATTAAATTAAAATTGTTAAGTTCAAGTAAATTACAAAAAAAATTCTAAAAATGTTGTCTTTTTTGTATAAAACAAGAACAAAAGTTCGTGACGTAGATCAAAAGTTGAACAACCCTCTTTCGGCTTACAAGGGGGTTTTTGTTACACAAAATATCGTTTGATAATGTATACTTGACAAATCGAGGAGTTGCCAAAAATAACAAATATCAAAAAAGACAAATTGTTTGAGATTTGATGACTTGTATCTCCATATTTCACATGGAGATTGTATGAGTTGTATGGAGGTCGTATGAGTTGTATGGAGTTTTTATAACTCTACAACTCATACAACCTCCATACAACCACAAACGATTTCTCATTTTGACGTTTGTCACTTTGACATTTTGACGTTAGTCACTTTGACAGTTTTAGTATTTGTTGTTATTAAATCTCAACCTTATGCCTGACACATCATGATACATTTCAGATTCTCAAATTTTGACGTTATTGGTAGGTTGACCTGTGGTCGACTGTACTATAGAGCGGGATGTTAGCGACCTTCGCTAAGGCGGCCATCCCAGAATCGAAGATAAATATTTAGCCTATCTACATAAATATTTAACTTACATATTTCTTTAGATTAGACAGACACAAAGTACCATAGTGCGACCTATCCGATAGCGTAGGTAAAGATAGTATAGGTTGGCTCAGTCGCAGAATGTCAACTTCGCGAAATATCTACGTTCGCAAAACGTTTCATTTCTCAGAATGTACATTTCACAGAATGTCAGTCACATAAGGGGTTCGACTACCTGCTCTGCGACCATTGAAGTATAATGTAGTATCTGCGGCCTGCTATTTTTTGTTTTCAAACTAACATTATTTTTAGGATGGGACTATACGACGACGGTTCGGTTCAGGTACCGGTCCCGGATGTGTAGTCGACTGCATTCAAACTCTTGCGTAAGGCTCAATTTACATTGCCGCGGAATGGAAGCGAATTTTCGCAACGTAATTGTTCATAGCATAATGAACTTTATGTCAATTGTGTAACATACAAACTTAATACGAGCCGAAAAAGAGGTCGCGCGTCTTCCGGGCAATTCTCGCGCATTCTTGAGAATTCCCCTAGCGGTAAAGCGTATTTAGTTTGTATGGTACACAATTGACATAAAGTTCATTATGCTATGTACAATTACGTTGCGAAAATTCGCTTCCATTCCATTCCGCGGCAATGTAAATAGAGCCTTACGCTCAAGTCCCGCCCACTCGGTTCATGAACCGAGCAGGAGATCGATTCCACGTAACTAAATAGAATCTAAACTGCATCGTTATGACGTGTTTCGTATGCTACTATCCACTAACGATTCAATTTCAGTTAAGTTCCGATCGAGTCAACGATCGATCGAACAGTAACGTTTTTATGCATTCTACTAAAACATTTAGTTTATACTGAATCGCATTTGAACGGTAACAAAACGCTTCAACTGTCAAATATAACGGATCGAACTTAAGTTCCTCCCAATGTACTTTTGCCCGATCGATAGTAAATTGAAAGGTGGCAGTGGTAGAGTTATGCGTCAGCAGAATGCGATTTGGTGTCCAAATAGAATTGGCACGAAAACTACATTGAAACAGAACTAAAAACGTACTTAGGCGAATTGGGCCCCAGGCCGGTTCTAAGCTGAACCGTCGTCGACGTGTAGTCGAAAGCGGGTTTTTTCCGATACTGGAACCGTCGTCGTATAGTCCGAGCCTTAGACGAACGAAGGGACTGTACCAAGCAAGGGTCTATCCATGACAGCTACATTTCCACAAACGAAGCCCTCACGCGTATGACCTATATAGGGTATAGGGTTCGATTCGACGCACTTCGACTACCTGCGATTGTTATTGTGTTGTAATTTGTAATGGGGTATTAACTTAATTTTTTTATTGCATCAATCAACTTACATGGACACCCTGAAGAAGGGTCTAAAAATAGTTTTTCGATATCTCTACTAACATCAAAGATAATAATGCTTTAAGTTAGTACTGGAGATATGTTCTGTCCCTTTTTAGCAAAACAATCGTTTATATGTATAGCCAGTACCTGCTTGTATGGCGCTAGGGAATAGTGACGTCATAGTTCTCTATTGCCATTTCTTTCTAACGTCAGATTTTTTTATTTCCTGTAGCTTCGAGTATTTTATTTGCAACGAATTTTAATTCTCTGTTCACTTTTAACCATCTGTTTATGTCTATTTTATTATTTTTTATGAAATACATTTAATATTTGATATTTGGAAAATACCCTATTGTAAGTTCGCGTCTTCTATGCGTGTTATTTTTGCTGTTGAAAACATTGGTAATGTAATGTAACATTAACCTTACCTTGTTTACCATTCTGGACCTCAGAAGCATAACACTGTAAGTCCGTTTTTTACCGTTTTGTGTTTTTTAGGCTATCATAGAGAATCGCGTATTTTCTATCTAGCCATAAAACTGTATTTACACAAAGACTGTCATAAGACCGAATTCTTGAATTGCATTACACTGTAACTATAGCTTGGTGTTGCAACGCATTTTATTGTAACTAAAATACAATAAAATGCTACGGAAAGGAAAAAACATTTTATTGTATCTGTGGAATTACATTGTTCTGCATCGATACATAACAAATCAGTAGCTCAGAAGCATAAAATTGTAAGTCCGTTTATTTAATGTAAGTATGGAGTTACATTGTTCTGCAGCGATATTTATCAAGTTGCCGTTTAATGTATGTGCGGAGTTACACTGTTCTGCAGCGATACTAATGAAGTTACATTTTAATGTAAGTGTGGAGTTACAGTCTTTTGCCCCACTCGATTTTTGTCTACGAGGCGGGGGGTACGCCAGTCTATAAAAAGAACGCGGGAGTTACCACAAATCGAACTCGGCGTCGCACCTCGACGAGATATACACGTATGTGGTTTTGATGCGGCGAGCAAAAATATCATAAATTATCGTGATGTCGGAGTCAAGGTGCTATAGTAGAGGTAGAAAATTAGTGGGGCTCATAAAGGACCACGCTGAAGGTAACTTTTTAAGAATTTATTCCTTATAGATTTGTAATACGTTGGTGGTACGAGTAATTTATCGGTAGATTTTCTACGTCAATTTGTAGGTAGATTAGTGATTACCTTCTCTCTGGTAAAATAGAGAAAAGGGCTCGTCACGAGCATGTATCCAGCCAGCGAAATAAGTACTACGTATGTAGGTACCTACCACGCAATTTAGACAGTGATGTGGCATATAATTTTAGTTAAATTATTTCGTTATAATATAGAGAAAGCAAAAGTAACACATTGGAGACTCGTTCGTTATGAGTGTTTTAAAACAATTATTTTTAGTTAATTTTCTTGTATTATTTTAAAGGTAATGTAGAAGAAAATTGCAATTCACCTCTTTCGGAAGAACAAAAGAAATTCTTGAAGAAATTTGATAACAATGATGTCTATAGGGAATGTTACGACGATCTAGCGCGATGTTCACCACCGATAATTGAAGAGCTAAGTCCAAGCATCATTCCCACTACCAACTATGGTAATTCTGCGCCGCAGATGGCAGAACAAATGAAACTGCAAGAATGCTAAAACAACAATTATTTACAAAAATCTGGTATTCGCATTAGTATTAGCCCTCAGCGTCCACATGATCCTTTAGCTGCGCTGACTCTGGATCAGGTACCGACTGTACACTTCCTGAAACAAAACGCTGTCGAAGAAATTATTCGCCACCACTTGTGCCACCATCCGCATCTAATGTAATTGAGAACGCAAACAACTCTACAAGCATATTAACTAACTCTACAAATCAGGTTAACGTGTGGTCATCATCTAAAGAATCTGTAAGCAGTGAGAAAAATAAATCAAAAAAGAAGTGAAGAAACTTTTAAAAAATGGAATAGGGAAATTAATAAGAATATACAAGGTCAAAAAGGTGTTAGGGCAGTTTCAAAAAGAATGAAGACCTCGCCGAACGACGAAGAAAGACATGCAGAACGTATATCTCTTCGAGACAAAGGAAAGTCGACACATTCGTCGGAAATTAATCTTGACTCTGGACTTGAGACTACACCTGGTAAATTACGTAACGACCACGTGAGATCTTCCTCACTAATTCTAGCCCCCTGTAAACCACAAAACCACCACGTAAGATCGTCTTCACTCTCCTCGATACTACTCGTTACAAACACTATGCAGATAGATAGTAATATCTCAGAATTACATAGCGTTCCTGATCCTTTTTCTGCCGACTCTGGATCAGACACAGATTGGATGCCTCCTAATCCAAAACGCGGTCGAAGGATATGTTCGCCACCACCTGTGACACCATCGGTTTCTAATGTAACTGAGGATGAAAATAAAATTAAATGAAAGGAGTCTGTCAAATCAAGGAAACGCGTCGTCATCATTTGAAGAATCTGCAGGCAGAAATAAGGTTAAATCAAGAAAGAAGTTAAGAAACACTAATAAATGGAAAAGCGAAATTGCTAAGAATAAAAGACTACAAGGTAAGAAGTAGGTATGTTACTGCAGTTTCAAAAAAAAAGTAATACAAAAGAGGGAAATTAAGCCAGCGTGTTCGGATCATTGTAAGTTGAAATGTAAAACAAAAATAACAGATAGTGTGAGATCTCAACTGTTTAACAATTATTGGAAAGATATAAGTAGCTGGGATCAAAGACGGCAATTTGTAGGGTCATCGATTGATTTGATATCAGTGAAGCGCCCTCGTCATCGCCAAAACAATGATGTTGGTCGTCGGAAGAAGACAAGAATTTATCACTTAGAAGTCTGTCAGAAGATGTTCCTTAATACACTTTGCATAACAGAACAATTTATAAGTACTACAGTTTCAAAAATATCCCCATTCACTAATGTCCCATGAAAGCACGTACTCACTAATAAAAATTAAAAAGCATTACGCTGATTTGCCACATGGAAATGTTCCCGATATCGAAGAATTAGACAACGAAAACTGATTCTAAGGTTCCTATAGATTTTTTTGTTTTTATTCGAGAATTTTTTTAAAATTATTTTTGTTTTGGAAGATAATGTTTTTCTTCTATAAATTATGTAGGTACTAGCTTACTGTTTAAGTACTCAAGAAACTGATTCCAAATTTATTACTTTAAATTGTTTTAGAAGAGTTTTGAGTTTTATGCTTTATTGTAACTGCAATTCAACACGGTAATATTTAGAAGCATAACACTGTATGTGGCATAGTTTTTTTTTGTTAATTAAAATAAGACTATATTAAACAAAAATTGCATCTCTCACTGTGTCAATTTATAATCTAGAATAGTTTCTTTAATAAATAAATAAAAACCTTTGTCAATTAAACATGTTGTTTTAATTTTATACTTAATCAAAGTCCAGGAACCACTAATTTTGACACAAAATTGTCTCTCCTGTAAAATTATGGTTATGGCACTTACAGTTCAATGCTTCTGAGGTCCAGCATTATTCTTTATTAACCACTTCATCTAGCCCAAAATGCCTGTGCTAGGAATGGTCCAGCCAGAGGTGGATGCGATCTGGCGACGGCGCGTGCGCCGCACCGCAGTTTCGTGTCTTAGCTTTTGAGCTCTTGTCACTTTAAATAGCGAAAATCGCTAAAACGAGAAGAAATAATAATCTGACATTAACTTCGTTATCGTTACACAATTTTTTTATTAAAGCTTCATTTGCTTATAGTTTTTAGTTATAAGGCGTTTTTTTTGCGCGGAAGCGTCTGCGCGACACTGATAACGCTCTTAGGCTCAATTTACATTGCCGCGGAATGGAATGGAAGCGAACCGTATGAATTTTCGCCACGATTTTCAAATCAAATTACATACATACATCTCTCTCGTGATGAATTCGAGACTAGTATTCAAACAACACTTGAATATGAAAAATTATTTAATTCTAAAAGTGGAAATAATTAGGTATTGAAATCACGAAATTAGGTAAAAATGACATACGACTGAAAAAAGTAGCTTTCCTCACTCCCTAATATGGATCAGGGTCATCAGGGTGTTGTAAATATATTTGATAATTTGTTTTTTTTTAACAGGAAACAACGTCACAAAAAGCGCAAAGGACTTTCCGTGTTTTGTAATGTGCAGTCGTCCTCTTCTTTCGTTGCAAATTGTGCACTGGAGAATGTTCAGATATCGGTAAGTTTAAAGTTGTGATATGTAACATGGCATGAATCTGTACTGCCCCCTTTCCCCTAATGTTGAGGTGCTGCTAGGCGCCGAGGTTTTCTCTTCTGAAAAATTTCTTAATGTATAGTTAGTCCCAGTCCCGTAGTTTCAACACATTCCTGTAACTGCTATAGTTTAGAACTTACCTTGGGTGGTCTCTGAAAAAGTATATCTAAGTTACCAACACTTAATTACTTGACTGATTTGATTTTTTGAAGAATACCGGGGTAGAATGGAGAGTCGCTAAAAACCGAAATGTTTTTTTTATTCCAACTGTGATAAATAACTCAAATCTTAAAAATACCACAACTCTACTGCAATAAGGCATATAGTCTTAAGATATTCCAGGTTGAAAATTTGGTGTGGTTTAGGGATAGTTTTTAACTTGAAATCTTCCAAAAATGGCGCCCCCTACGATAACTCCTGCTTGTGTGATTTAATTTGACACATGTGCGGAAAGGAAATAGTAAACTCGGGCCGTTCTATAATTGCTAATTTTCCGCACTGCTATTTTCAGGAGCATTATTTTCAAATTACTATCGTTATTTTATAGGCGAAACCCAACGAGCAAGTTACTTTTAAATTCTTGTTAAGAAATGAGGGTGCTGAAGATCTTAGTATCGTGTTTGTGGGGATGAGCTATCCAGAACATTCTTTTACTGTCAACAATCATGGTTTAGATGCTGAAAATAAACCGCATGTGATGAAAGCAAGTAAGTTAAGTTTATTTTTTTAAACAACGCATTTAAAACTAAAAGGTTAACTGGAATCTCAAGACTTTGATTCACCGCTATTATATTAGTACTATTAGTACTATTATGGTAGTAGTATATAGTAGAATAAATCGTCAAAAACTTCGAAAAAACCTTGGTTTATGCCATTTGAGAAAAGTCAGAACAAAAAAATAATTATGGCGTATAATATGACGCATTTGCTCGGAGAATGAAGCCCACCAGATTTCTCATAACTTTACCCCCATCATTAAACTTTCCTTTTATAGGGTTCCCTCCCTACCCTGAAGAGGAAAACAGAGTCCTATTGCTGTTTATAAAAACTTGATAACTATTTGCAGAAAAAAAACTGAACGAAATTATTCTTAAACCTTTGAGTTTGTTCCGTGCACCCGTGGGATCGATAATCACGCTCGAACTAACCTTTATGTTTGTTGTATTATTTCAGAATCTTCACTGAACATAGTATCCGTAAATTTCTCCTGTGAGGACATTGGGCAGTACAAAACACCGATTTTCTTCCAATATCGGAAGTCTAGATCAATAACGACGGACCATATCGTTAGGCAGATGGTGAGTTCTTGATGAAACCTACTCGTATTTCTTATCTATAGTATATGTAGGTACATACTGGGTGTAACAAAAACCGCCTATAGTCCGGAAAGGGGGGCGTTCAGTATCCATAAATAACTAAACAACTTACACTTTGGTTTGGGGCCAACTCTGGAATCGCGAAAAATAATCAGCTGTTCCGTACAAAAGCACAATACCTAACCTACACTACTGAAATTTTGCGATTTCAGAGGTGGTCCCATAGTGAAAATTGTTCAGTTATGGATACTGAACCCCCCTTTCAGGACTATACTTTTTTGAGTTTGAGACTATTTTTGTTATACCCTGTAGATACCCGGTTTGTTATACCCGGTCGGGGAAGATTTCCTGTATCTACTGAAACGCAGGCTATTTTTCTGAACCTTATGAATCCCGCTCCCTAAATCCTTTCCACCCATTGCGACCCTCTCCCCCTAAAATGTTGGTTTCCTGTAAATGTTACAGACGGGGCCAGGGATAACCCCAGCGGCACTTCGACCCTCAGGGATCTTTTGTGCTCACCCCTTACCTTAGTCTCCTTCCTGGTATTAATGAAATAACTATCACTGAAATACTTAAGCTAAAATTAACACCTATCTAATTAAATTATATTAAAAACTTATCCTACGGGGACAGTTAATTTACTCGTTAAATCGCTTGTTACGGATTTTACAAATAACAGACGGCCCAGGGCATGGATAAAAGAAAATAGTCTCCCACCCCAAGGGGCGGGCGTTCCTACCTTCATGGCCCAGGGCTATTTGACATTGTTTAGACTAGACGACCGCGCCTGACTGACTCGTATTATTCGATATTTAGAAATGAGTTTCATATTCCATTCCAATTAAGGCAAAACATAAGCTGTTATTCACATTACTTATATAAATAACAAAGCTTTTTGCCATAGTCGTCTCTTAAATCTACACCTCGGTAGCAGTGGCCAGCGACGATGTATCTAATTACGCCTCGTCTAGTTTTAAGAACTTATTACTTGGTGTTATGTCTAGGTACGTAAAACAAACGTTTTATATTGATATAGGACTTAGTAACACCATTTTATTTTTGATGTATTATACTTACAGGAATGTTTCATGATTAATGAAATGATGCCCAATGCACAATGTAGATAAAGAATGTAGATAATCCGAAATACTACGAAGTCTTAATCTTTGACGATAATATCACCACGTATTCAAGTGATATTATTATAAATAAAATCAGGTTATTTCCCTACATCGTACTATTTTTTAAGAATCATTTCAGGTTTTTTGCGAAACATGTTATATGTACGAGTATAAAAGTATTTGAGAATGTTTTTGGTAGGTGTGCGAGGCGGGCGAGAACTCACCGAGCTGTTTTTTTTAAAATTTTTAACGACTGTTAATGGGAGCGGAAATAGCTTGCTATGACTTCTCTTGATGAAATAAGTATCTACTAATGATATCTAATTCCAGAAGTCCATATAAAATTTCGGGTTATATAACTAATTTCGAACTTTTCTTAGGCCAGTGTCTGTGTTGTTTGTCCGGTGTTTTATTTTTTCTAGTGGGCACTGACCCATAAGCTTGTTGAACAAATAAAAAGTATATTATGATACCAGTGCAGAAGGTAGGCTATTGTAAACGAGTTGCATAGTTTGATCGGATACGTATGCACGACAAGATGTTCTCTATGAGCGAGCAGGTGTTATGAAAAATAAAATGTATGCAGTTAGTATTTAGATCATACATTAATTTGGTGTTTTATTTTATTGTAGATTGTATATGTGGAGGGCGAAAAGGTCGTGCATAGCAAATTGGAAAGCCCATTTGCGCAAAAGGATATCAAGGCGGACAAAATGGTGAAGTGTACAATACCCAAGTAACTATTTTTTTATTTAAATTTTTATTTTATTTTTACTAGGCTATGTCTGTGCTTAGGAGTTGTCCACCACGATGGTCCAAAGGTGGATTCGATTCGGCGACGCTTGCGCTGCAGTCTCGTGTCCTTTGAGCCATTGTCGCTTCAACTATACCGAGTTATTTTAAAAGGTGTGCGATTGACTGAAAAAAGAATAATAATATTTTACTATAAGACAAAAGCTTTTACAAACACCTAATTTCATAATCTTAAATCGTATCTCTCATTGCTGAGGGTCGTAATCATTCTAAGGAATTAATCACATAGAACGACTCTCGGGTAGATTTAAAGGGGTGGTTTACCCTTGCCTTCCCCATTTCAGTATAGTGTTATTGGTATGACAAGATTTTGACTGATCCGATATAACCTTGTCATACCACGAAAACCGTACTGACCGTACTACTTGAACGATAAGGTTCCTTCCAATAGTACAGTCGGCATCTTGCTAATGTATACCGTCTTGTCAATTTTCTGCAATCTGAAATGAACCTTAAAGCATCGCCATAGACTTCAAATTGAATTGAATTTAGGGGATGTCTGAAAATCAGCGCCTCAGTGCCAAAAGCGCTACGGCAACAGGCTGAGGCAGTCCCCTTTGCCCGGTGCTGCACGCCAGCTTCATCAAACTTTGTTACTTTTGTTTATTTATTTGTTTTTGTAATATATTTGTTTAATATTATTTTTGTCTTCTGTGCCTAGTTGTTTGCAAGTGTGTATAGGAAATAAATAATCTTTCTTTCTTTCTTTCTTCTAATTGTAGAATTATATTTTGACAGATCGTATACTTTAGCTACAGGCCCACTGTACCTATTTGAAACAGAGATACATCGATATACATACATCCTCAAATATTACTGTATTCAACAGCAACAGCGACGACATATACTTCGTGCCCAAGACGTACAAATCTATCTTGTCACACAACCTTACGAATAAAAAAGACGCATCTAAACAAGAACAACAGGTGTGCGAAGATATCAAGTAAGTTCTGCTCGTTATACATTTTCATAGTTGAATAGGTAATTAAAATTATGTGAAGTTACTGCGTATCGGTGTAGAAAAAATTACTGGAAAAACAGGGTGGATAGAAGTCGTGGCTTGGCTACTACTGGTGGTTTTATTATTTCATGAATTCAAATTTCGTCCTCGACGCTCACCATCTTGGTCAACCTGGTTCGAGCCGGTGTCATTTTTCTGGGCTTTCCTCTCCGCTCCCGAAAGTGGTTATTGCCGTAATTTTTTTTCTTCTAATTATGATGTTATTGGATGTAATGATCTATTCTTCGCTTAACAGTGCTAAGCCAAGCAAAAATTTCAATTTAACGCTTTTGTGTAATGCGTATCATATTATGTTGACGTAACCGCAGTGCTCTAAATGTTCCAATTGGTTAAAAATGAATAAATATACATATATACAAATATATCGCAATGGGATTTAATCTGTTTTTAATTTTAGCATTTTCACTAGCAATCAACGTCAGAACTTCATTATTAACTTTATTTTTTTTTAAATGAAACCCTAGCGTATACTCTATTCTTTAAAATACAGTTTATTTGGTTCAAATCCGTCGAGTAGTTTCGACGCTAGATCACTTTAAACTGAGCGCTAACACCTAATTTTTAGTGTTCACTTGCGCGGCCTATGACACCACCAGAGGGAGCCGAGGGGGGTCGAACATATATTTTTCTTTCTGTCAGACCGATCTTTACGATGGTATAACTATTACTTTTATAATTCTTAAACCTTCCTTACACGAAGCTCTCGAATTTCGTTACGCAATTTTTCTTGGCCCCCCCTTAACCTAACGTAAGGCATTCATTTGAATTCATGCTAAAAATAGACAGGTACGTACAGTGCTAGGTGGTATAACTAGGCAGAGTTAGCTTAGGGTGGTACAACGCTTTTACCTACGAGTATTTCTGCCGCAAAGCACCAATTCGCCGCAATGCCGCCAGCATTGGCTTCAGCTTGCATTTTTCGATTTGAAGGGTGCGAAAAGAGCCAGCATAATTTGCGGCACATGGGGCAGCCAGGTTAGCATCAACGCATCGAAAGCCCTAGACTAGACGATATGTGTTAATTTTTTTCTTTTGCAGGGATATCTTCAGCATTGGGTTTACGGAGGAGAACTACATAAGGTTTTTCCACAACCTCTTGTGGTATGAAGAGACAATAACGAGAGTAAACATGAAGGTAGGGGAAAGTAATACTATAAATTTTTATTTGGATTTAATTTAACAGCATGGCGCGGTGATATCAGATACACTGGTGGTTTTCATTTGAGCCTCTGCGTGCCACGGAGAGCATGCTGAACTATGTCGCGCTGCTGTCGCTTTACAATAGTACAGGGTGGACCAAAAGTCCGTTAACATTTAAAATGGTTATAAAAAATACAAATGCTACTTTAGTGAAAAACTGTTTATTTAATAATAAAGTAGACAAATTAGGATTTCACTTTTTAAAAATAACATCATTCAAATGTGACCCTTGTTCATCCTGGCACACCTGTAACCGGGAACGGAAATTTTGCATGACCGCCCGACAAGTGGTTGGTGAAATGTTCTGCATTTCCTCGCGTATATTTTCTTTTAATTCCTCAATAGACACTGGGTTGCTGATGTAAACTTTACTTTTGAGATATCCCCAAAGGTAAAAGTCCATTGGAGTTAAATCCGGGCTGCGGGGTGGCCAGTGAATGTCACCTCTTTTGGATATGACTTTTTGGCCAAAAATTTCACGAAGTGCTGCTATAGAGTCATTGGAGGTGTGACATGTTGCCCCATCTTGTTGGAACCAAGAGCTTCGATTAAAGCCTGAGAAGTCCTGTAATGCTGGAGCAAAAAAATTCTGTAGCATCACAATGTATCGCTCTGTATTAACGGTGACGGCGCGGTTTCTCTGATCTTCATAAAAATATGGACCAATGATTTCGCTGGCTGACAATGCGGCCCATACAGTAACCTTGGGCGAGTGTAAAGGTTTTTGGTGCTTCAAGTCCGGGTTAGTGTCACTCCAGTATCTGCAATTTTGTCGATTGACATGTCCATTTAGGTGGAAGTGTGCCTCGTCTGAGAAAAAGATGTTATTGAAGCTCGTAAACCTCTCAAGCACTTCGTTAGCAAACTGCAGTCTCTGAGCAGGGTCATTTGGCTTTAAAGCCTGTACAATTTGAATTTTGTAAGGATGTAAATGTAAATCTTTGTGTAGAATGCGATTTAGAGATGTTCTGGGCACATCTAAAGCACTAGACCGCTTTCGAGTAGAGAGACCAGGTTGTTCTCGAACAGACGCTCGTACACGCTCTATGTTTACTGGATCGCGCGATGTCCTAGGTCGGCCGGATCGTGGTTGACTTAAAGTTGAACCTGTTGTTTCGAACTTCTGTACCCATTTTTTAATCGTTTGAATTGTTGGTGCTTGATTTCTGTTCCGTATATTGTAATGATTACAAAATTTCCGTTTAGCTTCGGTCGTAGAATCGTTGTTTCGATAGTACTCGCGTACGCAAAATGCGCGTTGCGCTCCGCTGAATGACGCCATGGTACTAAATCCCTATTAGTAGCTCTCGCTTGTAGTAACACCCCCCGCGCCAATACCCCGCCCGCGCCGACGCAGCGACCTATTCAAATGTTAACGGACTTTTGGTCCACCCTGTATAACTACTATTAGGCTGAACAATTTTGACAATAGATTAGCCACTAACCATAACCACACGACAAGTAGAAGCTAAGAATAACCTATTATAATGATCTACTAGTAATAAACAAACAATAAACAATAAACAATAAGTGGATTCGATCTAGCGACGTTTACGCCGCAGTTTTGTGCCCTAGTCTTTGATTCATCGTCGCTTCAAAACAGACCGTGATCTTCACTCTTTCTTACTTCTTTCTCTTTCTGTGTGACACCACTAACCGTCAATTCGGTAGTTTCCAAGTAACAATTATTAATTGCATTTCTTAAAAAATAAGAAATTTACTAACTTAAATCATTAATTATTTAAGTTAGTGTCATTAATGATTTAAGTTAGTACTGGAGAGGCAATTAAAAATCAGAACGGTAGAAAGAAACGGCAATAAGTTTTATGACGTAACTGTTCTCTAGCGTCATACAAGCAGGTCCTGGCTGCAATTAAAGAACTGTTTTGCTAGAAAGGGACAGATCATCTGTCCAATACTAACTTTAACCATTAATATATCTGATGTTAGTTGCGATTACGAAAAACTAATTTATATCCTTCTTTAGTATGTCCATATAAGTGATTGATGGAATAAAAAAAAGTCAAATACCGAATTCCACGAAACATCTTTAAAGTTAAGTCTTCATTAAAATACATGCTATCTCTTTCTACGCCATAGCTCTAGATTGAGATAATATATGACTTAAGAAAGCTTTAAGCCTTTCTTGAAACTCAGGGTTTCAGTGAGATGAGATGTCTATGGGCGACCGTGATCAGTTACCATCAGGAGGCCCGTATGCTCGTCTGCTCTACTTATACAATAAAATAGTGTATAATTTGGATGTATTTGTAGAATTACAACATGTCTGGGGTGATGCTGAACTATGTTGGCCATTGTTACGAGCTGAAAGTACCGGGGCTGGCCGAGAAACGGCCTTCGCTAATGACAGGTAATGAGTTTCGTTAATCTACCCTGATATATTTTGTATCTTTTCTTCTGTTTCATACTTTTGTCTTGTGTGCAATAAAGAATATTTGTATTGTATTGTATACGGCAGAAGGCCTCTAAGGCCTGGATTACACGTGTCCGGTTCCAGGACCGGTTCGGTTCGCTGCATCAAATCACGAAGCGCTGACTTCAAGTGGGGGAGGACGGAACGCATGTTATTGGTTTTAGCGAACCGATTCGGGGTTGGAACCGGACGCGTGTAGTCCAAGCCTAAGTTCAAAACGTGATTGTCGAGAAACGTGGTATCAATGCCTGTTCTTAAAGCCACATCGTCACTGATGAAAGTCGAGATCGTTCTTAATTAACCTCATGGAATTGGTTAATTCTATGAGGTTAATTCTTATGGCACAGTGGCTTGGACACCGGACTCCCACGCGGGAGGTCCGGGTTCCAAACCGTGCAGTGCCATGTGTCAATGACTTTCGTATTTTTCGAAGACTTACGTACAGTTACCGACTGCTCTGACGGTGAAGAAATACATCGTGAGGAAACCTGCACACTGAGATGACCAGTGTGTAAAATGGGGTTGGCACAAAAGATCCTCAGGGGTCGAAGTGCCACTGGGTTATTCCCGGCCCCCATAAGGCCCGGCGGCATAAGATAAGATAAGATAACCTCATAGAACGACTTCCCGAGCAATGGGGTGTTTAAAAAAATATTAAACAAACATTGGTAATGTTTTAGTTTTTACTAGGCTAAAAGGCCTGTGCTAGGAATGGTCCACCACAATTAAACTAAACATCGATGGTTTTTAGCCCAGGAATAATTGAGCTATTTTTTTTCTGTTGGATTTAATGTGTACCTACTCGTATTACCGTTTCAGGCGACAAACTTTATGTCAAACCACAGAACTGCAAAGAAATAATATTTGAGGCTGTAATAACTAACATACTCGAAACTACGACACAAATTCGTGGCTTCGATAAACAGTGAGTTTATAATTTTATTAATATTCTAGAATTTTATTTATTTAGCACCAGCGATATTTGGCGAATTAGTTATGTAGCAATATGTAGAGATTGTAGATTTAAATTTTGCGTCCATCCATTTCTGGTCATATGACGTTAGAATATCAGCGAAAGAACATTATAGCCATAAAGAATAACGCCAAATGTGCAACGAACGCTCTGTGTGTCCTAACACAATTTAAAAACAAATTAATATGGACGTACAGCTGTGTGTAAAATATATAGACAATTTTCAGTTTAAAAAATGCATTGTTATCGGTAACATATCGATCACAATTATGGACATCATTAACACCGTTCCATAAAGAACCATAAGTGCAAGTGAGAAGTCCGATAGTAATGGTTTTATATAGTAGCCCAGGTATCCAGTTGTCAGTTTGTATTGCGATTACTATAAGTGCTTTAAGCTTGCCAAGCGAATGCATGTGTAATAAAAACAAATACCTACACAACCACAATGAGAGAAATCCAAAATTAATGATAATTCATCAATCTGCACTGGACACGCACGGTGGATCGTAGATAAATATCACACAACCCCTAGTCCGAGGGGCGACCTATGTCTCAACAGTGGGCACGTAATTATGTTGAATGACGATTCACCTATTCTAGTTGCATTAAAGACCAAATTGCAATATATTTGCACTTTTGTGGTATGGGGGTGTCGATAACTTTGCCACCTGACCAGCTGTCAATTTCATACAGCTGTTTGAAGATCAATATGTCCCGAAGCATATTTTTACAAAATCATCAATCCTAATGTTAAGGTCAAGCTGCATATTCATTGCATATTCAGTATTCATGCAATTTGTTAGTTTACACTACGCTAGTAGATACTATGTTTATGGTTTACTTAATTTAATTTTACTTGAACGCTTTTGTTCATTTATAAACTTCGGTCGGTTCGACCTTGGTCCGTCCGATTTAAAAAAAAGGTGCAATTATTATATAATTATCATGAAGCACTCAATCGAAGTCCTGAAGGTTAGCAGCGCATCGAAAACCCTCTAATACATTATAGTGAGGTGAGATTTTATGGGCGATAGTAACTGCTTACCATCAGGTGGCCCCATTTGTCAGTCTGCTTTCCTTAAACAATAAATAAAAAAATGTATTTAGATTTTTTAACTGCTGGATTGACTTTCCCAGAATGACCACACTACTAGGGATATTTGGACATCGAAGGCAGATTCCATCGAAGGCCATTTCAGTATATATTCGAACCTCGACTAGTGGGAACGCCCCCTCCCCGCGTCCCTAAGTCCATCAATTGATTGATTAAATGATTACAGCTCTCTATAGCCGTCTCGAAACGTGCAATAACTAACCAAATATTTCAGATTTAACAAGTACTACACGAAGACCGCCAAGTTCGATGTACGGTTCTCCATTAACCGTTTGCCGTTGGAGCGTATGCACGTAGCTATTAACAGCGTCACCAAAAGCAGCCCCGACAGGGGCAGGGTGTTCCCGCTGGCGGACATCAAGAAAACGAAATATAAACCCATCAAAAAGTAAGTATATATTTGTGTTGCACGTGTCCCTAGGCAACGATGACCACTTCAGGTGACCCGTTTGCCTGATTTTTTGGGTGATTAAGGCGCAGTCGCACCGGTCCTTCCTTCAATTACCATCAGATGATATTGAGGTCAAACTTAGATACCCAGTAGAATTTATACGCCAAAGGTGACGGTCATGACTTAACGGTACTTAACGGCTTTATCTCGTGATAAAGCCGTTAAGTGCAAAACGCGTCCTAGTATTTTCTGGAATTCTTCTTTAATAATTTCTGGAGATTTTCGAAAATAAGAATTCCAGATTATAGATAACATTAGAAAAATAATTCATTCCTGACGGATAATTTTTCGTTTTTTGAGCGTAAAATTATATAATTTTACGCCCTTCGGACCAACTCATAGTAAATTTCAATGAAAAAAAAACAGAAGACGATCAGTAGAGTTTTAATTTTGCCGTTTTCTCCTAATTAATTTAATTCTCTCGTTATGACAGTGGTACCTAAGCTAGTATTCTCCTGTTATTCATTCGTGATTAGCAATCAACAGACCGCTTCTAACTTACTGTCTCCAGTTACTACAATCCGCTTGTGGAAGAAAACCCGGAGCAGCGTAGAGCCGTCGAACACATCTTAGCGGGCACGATGGGGACGGCGCCGTATCTCGTCCACGGCCCACCTGGAACTGGCAAGACTGTGACCATCGTCGAGGCCATTTTGCAGGTAAATAGTTAATTGTCTTCAGTTTTTCCAGCATCTCTGTTACGCCGAGTTCGGGGCAGTGCCAAATACCAATGCGTCCTGATGGCGATCGCAGATAAAATTGATTCTCCAATTATGCGGCACTTCGTCAATGTTACAAATCCAATCTAGTCATTAAGTATTTGTGAAAGTAGTAAGTAGATATGAAAGATCGCCTGTGTTGGTACCACCCTCTTATTTATTTCTGCCGTAAGCGATAAAGCTTGCATTTATGTGTTTCGGTTTGAAGAGTAAGAGAGCCAGCGTAATTTGCGGCGTCTTCTTAGTCCTCAAGGTTAGCAGCGCATCAAAAACCCTTTAATAATAATACAGTGAGATGTCAATGGGCGGCGGTGACCACTTACAAATACAAATATACTTTATTGCACACCCGGGACAAAAAGAAAACATACAACATAAAGAGATGTACAATATAATGTGCAGAAGGCGGCCTTATCGCTTTGAGCGATATCTTCCAGGCAACCTTCAGCACTTACCATCAGGTGGCCCGTTTGCTCGTCTGCTCTCCTAAATAAATAAATTAAAAAAACATATAAATGTTTGTAACAGTTGGTGGCCAAAGACCCTGCGAACCGTATCCTGGTGTGCACGGATTCCAACATGGCTGCCGACCACGTGGCCAGCATTCTCGTCAAGTACGCGCACATGTTCTCCGACAAACTGCTGCTACGCGCCAACTCACAGCATCGGTGTTGGTTAGTAAAGGCTGGTTTACATTTGGTCAAGTATTTAGCGAAGTGCGTTAGTCAAGTGGCAAATGGCAGGGGCTAGGACAGTGGCGAGTATGGCGATTACCTGGCGAGTGACAAAAAAGTCACTGTCCTAACGCACTTCGCAAAACAATTGATCAATGTTAACAACCATAACGGTCAAGCATTCCGCGGTCAGCGTTCGGTTCTTTTGATTCGCGCATAGTTCTACGATCAGTAAGAGTGTCTGTATTTCAGGGGACCTTTGCCGACGGTACTTCACGAGTACTCGAACGGAACCAACAGTTTCGACTTCGAGCGGGTCAGCATCCGTGAATTCAAGTCCTACAATATAGTAGTGACCACGCTATCGCACGCTGCTAAACACGGCAGGTAAGAGTTGGATTAGACCTAACAAGGATAGGTTACTTTTTTCAAATGATATGAATTGGGTGACAAAGATATAATATACGACTTGATATAGCATTGTCTCAAGAGGGTTGGTTTATTTTTATATTTTTTATTTACATTTAGGAACGCGCTATGATGAGGACATGGATGACGTAATGTCAGTAGTATGAAAGGGAAAAGGGAAGATCTTCCACCAGGCGGGGTGTTGTGTCTGGTGACCAGATGTGCTGGTCCGACTATGGATGTTTGGAACTCGTATATATACAAGTCCTAGGAAAATTTAAATAGCGCTTTCTACGCCGATGTGAGTAGGTACTGTGTCGTAGTGGCGCGCGTCGTGCGTCGCCACATACACTTACATAAGGAGGTACTGGTAAGAGCTATCTCTTACCTGTATTTGAAGATGTAACCTGACTCAGGACTCAAAATATGCACTCACTCACCCTTATTTAATGTCTGGCTATCTGACTCCCAACTAGGTTTCCCTGTGTGTGGGATATCAGGAATCCATCCATGTGTCTTACTCGATACATTTTAGTTTACACTCAAACACTTTTATTTATTTTTTACTTTAAAATTACATGTAATTTGCACCGCCACCGGAAAAAGGTAATTAGAATGTAGGTATAACGTAGTAATATTCACACTATTAACATATTATTGTATCCATAAATAATTATGTTATTATTTTATAAACAGATACTAAGATAGGAAAACTTCTTCTGAAAGAAATTCTACGATCAAAGATGGATTCCTAAAATCTTCCTCTTGGAATCTTCCTCGTGAGTGGAAGTAAATCCGGGGTCGTTCTAGACTGAACTTTAAAGATCAGATTGACAGTGTTCTTAGATTTTAATATTGAGAGCAGACGACCCCAACGGCGAGCATGCGTGGAACTACGAATGACTAGAGGAAGCAAGAGAGGCGTGCCAAGATAGAGGTTCTCTCTGCCTACCCCGCAAGGGACATAGAGAGAAGTTATGTATGTATTGTACTTCAACCTAACATTGATTTACCAGGGAGCTAAGGCTGTCTAACATGGAGAGACACATCACGCACCTGTTCATCGACGAGGCCGCCCAGGCTAGCGAGCCGATGACCATGATTCCTGTCACTGGGCTCCTGAAGCCGTCCGGATCCCTGGTGCTCGCTGGAGATCCATTGCAGCTGGGTCCGGTCATCATCTCGCATGAGGCGAGACGGCTTGGCTTGGGTGAGTCTCGGATTCCTTATCTGGACTAAAGTCCATTCCCTCAAATAATCTCGGGAGTCCCAAACGAAATGCGGCACTGCGGGTGTTTAAATATTATAAAATAGGAAATTGTATCATAAAATATGTATGTGTACGCGTCAGTCGTGTTGTCGCGGTGGCATCGTTTGACTAGTAGCGGCGCGAGCGCGGGCGGAATTTTCAAAGAGCGAGACTATTTGAGCGAATGTACTTTACATGCGTCCGGTTCAGACCCGGTTCGTTTCGCTGCAACCAATCACATGCGTTCCGCCCTCCCCCACTTGAAATCAGCACTTCGTTATTGGATGGAGCGAACCGAACCGTCGCTGGAACCGGACTTTGTAGTCCTAGCCTTATGATAGACCAGATTTTATGCTGGCCAGGGTTTTGGGTCTCAGAGAGAAAGATAACATTTCGTAGAAACCTGTTTACAGCTAGATCCCATTACATGCGGGTACAATACCAACCAGGATCCGAAATCTAGGTGTAAAAACGTTTAGGGATTATGACTTACATCTATGATTTTTTCTAATGTTGATTACTTCTAGAATGTTATTGGTGTGGAAAAAACTAGAAGACATTAAATTATAGCTACTAACGTAGAAACTATAACCTCGATTGACATCCATCCATTCAGGTTAAAACATCTGATACCCTAGAATTGTTAAAATATAATTCATGAGGTAAGGACATTTTAAGAAATACACTTTTTGTGGTTTATGCTTTAGTAAACGTCCTTATTCTTACAATTTGTTTCTAGGTTTATCCCTAATGGAGCGCTTGAAGAATACGTGTCCACTATACAGCGACGAACAGAAAAATATCCATTATACCGTAATGCTACGGAATAATTTCCGTTCCGACGCAAACATCCTCAAGCTGCCGAATGAGCTGTTTTACGGCGGACAACTGAGGGTAAGCCCGAAATATTTATGTAAAGAATGAATGAATGAATTAAAATTTATTTGCACACATATACATAACACGATAATTACATTTCACAACTTAAAAGAGTTACTTTTTTTACAAGTTGAGTAGAGTGAGTAAGTTCACAATTGTAAGATCACAAGCCTTTGCAAAAGATGAATTGACTACTTGGTAGACACTCTGAGCTGTCAGTACGAAACAAATTATTGCTGTAGGTACAATCACGTTATAATGTCAATATGGACTTACGATATACAGTTATGAGGCTGCATAAAGCCGAGCAATATTCTAATTCTAAAGCGTTTTCAAAATAAGGTACTCAGAAAAATCGTAAACGCTCCCTGGTACATTAGAAATGACCATCTCCACCGGGACCTTTAAGTGGATACCGTGGCAAAAGTAATAAAAAACATTGCAGAAGCTTACGAAACAGACTTCATCAATATTTGACTGATTTAGTGAGAAGACTGCGAAGGACACAACCTTTTGAGTCAGTGTAGTGTAGTGAGAACAACGTGACAATAGTGCCATTATAAATGAACACAAGAACAAAGTGCTCACCCTTAATAGAGACAATATGAAATTAATGCCAGTGGACAAATTCTTAGTTAATTCTCTTTAGAAGTTTATGTTTTTAAATTGCTTATTAGCCTTTTAGGCTAGATTGTAATATTTAGTTAAAACTAAAAATGCCGTTAGTTTGAGCCACCAAGTTTTGCCGTAACCGTGTATTCATTAACTAATATTGTTACTGCAGCCATTCGCCAAGGAAGACCCAATCAGTAGCATCGACATACTGAGCGGCAAGCCGGGGAGCCATGCCATAGAGTTCCATGGGGTCTTGTCCCAGGAGGAACGATTGGGAAGATCACCCAGGTATGTGTTATCCTCGTGCGACCCTATGACCCTGGGCCGTTTGATACCAGTTGTTCCATGTCCTAGTTCTATGATGGCACTAAAGGGATTTTTTTATCAATAAATCATAAAATTATAAACGTATTAAATTACGCCTCACTACGGAACTACTGGGATCAAACGGGAGCCTCGATTTTTTTATGAGAAGGCTTAAAATTGTTTTTATCTTCGTCTTTTTAAAATACATTAACATGTTTGTTTGGGATATTTATGTGAAATATCCCATTTGATCTTGAGTAAAAGAAAAAATAGTCTCCCTCCCCTAGCGGGTGTTCGTTCTTTCATGCGTTGCTATTTTGATTATCAAAAAATATAAAAATTACTCAAAAACTTTCCAAATTTATTAAATAACTTAGTCTCAAAATCTTAAAGGTAATTACCAAATCTAAAATGCAAAATTATGTCAGAATAAGTTATAGCTGTGTTATATTTTTATTGGTAAGGTTCTAAATCATCACTAAATAGTCCAACGGTAGTCAATTGTACCTTTTTTACAGCTTCTTCAACACAATGGAGTTGCAGATAATACAGAAATACATAAAAGCCCTCGTGAATGAGCACAAAGTGCTCCTAGACGACATTGGTGTCGTCACACCTTACATCAGACAGGTATGTTTGAACCCCATACAAAAACCCCATACATTTTAAAAAATCAGAAATAGAATATCATCTATGCAATTGCAGAAAAATGCATGTCAGTTTTATTATCTTTATTTACGACTAAACCCGCGTTTCACCTCAATATGAAAGATATAAAGAACAGCGACAGATAAGTAAAAGGGTGGTACCTCAACAGGCCGACTCTGCACAGATTCATACCACAAATAATACAATAATCTATGTGATTAACTACGGATTACTCACTGATGAAAGTCTACATTTATATTATTTAATATATAACATTATATTTCAGGTGTACAAAGTGAAAGAATGGCTGGGCAAAGAAGGCTACGGGAAAAGGATCGAAGTGGGAACGGTGGAGGCGTTCCAAGGGAAGGAGAAGCGGGTCATCATCATATCCACCGTGCGCGCCAACTGCAACTTCATCAGCTTCGACGCTAAGTACCAGCTGGGTTTCCTCGTTGATGACAAGGTGAGATTGTAGTACAATGGCACCAATTATGGGGTGTCATTCGCTAAACTAAAATATCGTTAAATGAAACGTCACCCTCACTCTTACACGATCTAGTATAGGGGGGAGGGTGACATTTTTATTTAGTTTTATTTTTAAGTTTGGCGGCCGCTACAGAATTGATGTCATTCTTTAGAGACGTCCGGTGTACCTTCCTATAGGAAGGAGTCCGGCGTCAGAGACGCGGCTCCCCGCACCTCAGTCCGGGTTCGAAACCATGCAATGTCAGTCAGGTACTTCGGTTTTTTCGAAAGACTTGCGTACATTTACCCACTGCTCTAACTGTAAAGGAAAATATCGTGAGGAAACCAGCTCAGTGAGATAAAATCAGTTTGTTTTACTGTAACATGTGTGGGAAGGCAATGGCAAACCACATAACTCGTAAAAATAATTTTTATTTATAGTATATAAGTCGTCCTATCTCGTTATTTGCATAGAAGGATCACGATCCTCATCAATGAGCAATATGACTAATGAAGATAGAGGGGCCGAGTTTCTTTTCTATCAGAGATTTTCCCGGAGGAAAAAATTATTGCGTCATCACCCCTGTGACTTCCCATTTCTCCCATATTTTTGACACTCGATACCCTTTCCAGAGATTCAACGTGGCACTGACCCGAGCAAAAGCGAAGGCCATTGTCATCGGAAACCCGGTGTTGCTGGAGAAAGACGTGAAATGGCGCAAGTACATTGATACTTGCCGCGAGCTCGGGACCTACCACGGATGTTCCGTCTTACGCAGCGACGAGGTGGCGGACAAGATCACCCCGCTGATAAACCAACTTACACTCGGTGTGTAAAGGATATCTGGTTCGTACACCTGCAGGGCTGTTACGGTTCTTTAAACCATCAAATGATGTCAACAAGAATGAATGAAACAGATACAGCGCTATACCAACGTTTAGCACACACCATACCATGCCATGAAAGAACCGTAATACCGCACCCTGGTCTTCCGTGATCCAAAGATTTTACAGGGTGTAACAAGCACCCCTTAATAGAGGGCGAAGAGGAGTGTTAAGTATTCATAACCAGAGATAAGGTATTCACTGCGTTTTATTCATAACTAAACAAGAATGGAGCCAACACTGAAATCGTGAAAAAAAAAACACATTTCTGTCACATAGGTAATAGAGCTTTTGTATAAAACAGAATTTTTTTTCGCGATTTCTGAGAGTTCCCCATCCATAGTGAAAGTTGTTTAGTTATAGAATAGAATAGAAAAACGTTTATTTGTTATGGATACTAAACAGCCCCCTTTCGGCTCTATAGAGGATTTTATGCATGCAGGCGCCATTCCATTCACTCATTCTCACTCTTACCATTATCTTTACTACATTCCTTTATGATTAAATTTTCCAAATTCCTTTTAGGTTAAGAATATAATTTGTAATTTGCTTGCACAGAAAGTGCGACGGAATCCCGACTTACAAGATACAGGTTTTCGACCTAGTTTGTAAGTCGGAGGTCCTTTTTTGTGTGCCCTGTAATAAGTAATTAAACTTTTTTATTTTTTTTCATTCCGTTTGGGATGAGGTGGTCAATTATACAGGTTGTTAATAAAAACATTCGCTGGACATTTACTAGAAGTTCTACTTATGAACGTGAACAACTTTGTCAAAAAAGTTTTGAAAATGGAGTAGTTACAAATTGATTCCGACTTTTCATTCTAATCTATCGCTCAAGGACAAAGTTGTTCACATGGAGTAGAACTTTTGGTATTATTAAATAGCCGCAACGAATTTTGGGGTTTTCCTGTTCGAAGATATGCGACTTGTGGTGGGGAGAGTGACAGGCGCCAAAATGCATGTGGTGCGTTGTGGTGGTTTAATTTCTTTCTTACTTCTATTTTAGATAAGACTAAATATATTTTTATTTTAACTAATTCATATATTTTCCATCATATTTTTTATTACTTTTCTATTTTACGTAGGAAAGTACATAAATTTTTTAGAAAAGATTTACGGATTTCTTAAGTTTTTATAAGTATAGTAGGTATTTAATGTTACAAATTATATGTATTATAATAATTATTTTCATGCTAAGTACGTCTCTATCATATATCAGCTATTGCTGAAATCTAAGAAGCGACGGAAGATATTCAACTATACATGTTTTTAAAGTAAAATACTTTCACTATCTTTTACAATATTATAAAGTTCTAGAAAAAATGTCAATTTGGCCCCAGGCCCCAAATTGGCCCCTAGTGTAAGTTAATTAAATACTTGAAGAAACGTAAAGATTAAGAAATTATTACTCTCTGTGTGTTTGATGGCCATAACGATATAGATATGAATGTTTAATGTTAAGAATATACAGATGTTGTGTAATAATGACTGAATAATATATCAATTGTAAATAATTTCTGGTCAACGTCTACATTGTGTTCATTTATTTAGTAAAAGGGACCACTTGCGCTGTTCCTTCTATTAACTATATATATATTTTCCAAAAATATCTAATATTTTTGATGTTTTTATTAGGTATACTGTAATGTTGTATTAGAGATTCGATTTAGAAAAACCAGTAATGTTGTTTTAGTAGTGTAATTATGAAGGAACGAACGCCCGCGACTAATTTTTCTTTCATCCATGAGTGTAATTGTTTAATCTTATGTATGTGTGTATGTAATCTGACCTTGTTAAGTCATTTTAAATTACAATAGAAGTATGTATTTATAATCAGTTCCTACTACTTGGGTCACCGTAAGAGCTTCCACCCTGACAATACGATCACTTTTTGTCAGATCAAGACCTAGGTAGGTATCTGAGGAGTATATAATTGTTGTGAGCTATAATAGCTAACTATGTATAATAATTAATGATTTAACATATTGGCGTTGATTCCGGCGTGGTCGCTGTCTTAAGCTAAATCTAAATGAAACTGTCACGCTCACATATACATAAAAAATTATAAAAAAATCTACGTAAAAAGTATGTATTTACGTATTTATTTTTTTCTACGTATTTTGGTGGGGTCCCTTGGAGATCCTGCATCGACGTTTAGATCATGGTTTCATGGCTAAAAATAGTTGTATGGTAAAAAATTATTTCTCGGGTTCCGGACTAAGGATGTCTTCACTGTTAGATTAGACATCTATTGAGTCCATGTGAATCCACTTTCCTGGTTTAGGAGAAGAAAAGTGGCTTTGACTTTTATTTTTTTAGAGGTCGTACACTAGATTGTTATACAGGGTGCTTGGCTGTTTGGTGGATCGGTGTAGAAATTTAAGAGGATGATAAAGAAGGTAATTGCGAATATTTTTCGCGAGATATGCTAATATGCAAAGTCTAATGGATTTTTTAAATATGGGCATATTGTAGTATTTGTAACTAAAAAAGGCGTCGGTGAAGTTAAAGGTCATAATTTAGTATTTGTAACTAAAAAAGGCGTCGGTGAAGTTAAATGTCATAATTTAGTGTTTGTGACTAAAAAAGGCGTCGGTGAAGTTAATGGTGATAATTTAGTATTTGTAACTAAAAAAGGCGTCGGTGAAGTTTAAGGTCATAATTTAATATTTGTAACTAAAAAAGGAGTCGGTGAAGTTAAAGGTCATCATTTAGTATTTGTAACTAAAAAAAGAGTCGGTGAAGTTAAAGGTCATCATTTAGTATTTGTAACTAAAAAAGGAGTCGGTGAAGTTAAAGGTCATCATTTAGTATTTGTAACTAAAAAAAGAGTCGGTGAAGTTAAAGGTCATCATTTAGTATTTGTAACTAAAAAAAGAGTCGGTGAAGTTAAAGGTCATCATTTAGTATTTGTAACTAAAAAAGGAGTCGGTGAAGTTAAAGGTCATCATTTAGTATTTGTAACTAAAAAAAGAGTCGGTGAAGTTAAAGGTCATCATTTAGTATTTGTAACTAAAAAAGGAGTCGGTGAAGTTACATTTCAATAATACACTATTAAAGTACGTGTCGCGTTTAATTGTGGTTGTTTATCACACAGGACTCACAATTTACTGAAAAAATGCTCAAAAGTAGCATCAAAGTTTATAAGACAAACTAAAGCGTGTAGCTATGTCACGCCAGTATTTCCGTCCGGAGCTAGTTTGTATGAAAATATAGTGACGGTGACACGTGAACCGATTCCATGCCGATTCCGAACGAAGAAAAAATGGACTCCATCTAAGCAAGGAAATTTAAAGTACGTTTTTAGGTGACGTGTCGTGTAGCGACGTTTTTTATTATATCGAGTGACACCCCAGTCGGTCCCTAATATATTATAATAAGACATAATTGTCTTATTCTCAACGAATTATTTTTAATCTTTGATCTATAAAATTACCAAAAATACAAAAAGGTTTAACCGGGTAAACATAGGCTTATCAAATATCTTTGGGTGAAATCCGAAATATAATTAAATGACTTTTTCAGACTTTACTCGTAATAAAGACCTACCTTCATTCTTGAGCAAAAGTTATGTGATCTGCACGGTCGCCATTTGCTCAAAAATGACCGAACACCTAACTTTCTAGCAGACGTTGAGTCTTGAAGGAACGAACCTACAGCCGCCTTAGCGAACGAATTTTTGTGAGCTCTATGCTTTGGGCAGGCCCAAGTTTAGGGTGTTTGTGCACTAGTCCGTAAGAAGTCGTTTAATGCCGCGATTACATGCTCACGCGAGCTTCCACCTACGCGAGACAGGACGACCACGAGCGTGTAAACAATGTGCTCGCGTAAGCTCGCCGCTCGTGGTTGCTCGCCGCTCGTGGTTGCTCGCCGCGCGTGGTTGCTCGCCGCTCGTGGTTGCTCGCCGCTCGTAGTTGCTCGTCGCTCGTAGTTGCTCGCCGCTCGTAGTTGCTGGCGAGAGCCGCTCGTGTCAGTGATGGTTTTTTGGACGCGAGTCAAAGGGACTCGCGGCGAACGCGAGTGTGCCGTTTACACGTTAGCGTCGATTGCTTAGTAAGCCATTGAAGGAGCGTAACGTGATTTTTCAAACATTACGAGAACGGGACGGGACAATGGACTAGTCATTTTCAATTTTTTTCCTTAATAAAATGACCAAATAACTTTGCAGACTTAGCAAAAACAATGCTGATGCCGCAACGCCGTAACCGCTGACGTCATCACATGTTGTTAATTTAAACACTGACTGAATGCTCGCGTGCGTATAAACAGCAGCGCTCGTGCACGAGCATCTCGTCGAAACATTCGCCTCGCGAAGCGAGTATGTAATCGCCGCATAAGATTTGAGTTCGTATCGGCCAGTGCATAAACACCTCGGGCCAATTATAATTGGTCCCAAATAAACACCCTCTCGTATGGATAGGATCCGAATTTAAAATTCATTCAAATTATTTTTTATTATTTTACCCAAAGATCGTTGATAATTCTAGGTTTACGCGGATAACCTAGGTTTACACAATCTTCGATAGGCTCGCCACCAAATCTTACGGCGAAAAGTGGGAACTACCTGTCGGTGGTTCCTCTGTCTACCCCCGCGGGGATTATGGACATAAAATATATATACCTATATTTTGTGTTTTAGACGTGAGTTTATGTATGTACACACTCTTATTCTAGCATTACCTACCCGTAACATTTCACCCATCCTTACCAAATCTACCTACCACGAAATTATTATTATGAATTTAAATTACGAGATTACCATTTATTATATCGTTACAATTACAATTAATTCTTGTGAATTATTTATATCAGTGACAATCAAGGTAATTTAGTAGGTATAACGTATTAATTGTTAATTTGTTGTCGTATCGTGTATAATATTAATATCACGATATAATATTACGATTACTGTTGTTGTAGTAGATTCTACCGTGTTTCCTAGATTTATTGTTGGGCACTTCGTGAAGTGCTTGCGCACGTTGCATTTGCGAAGAATTTATAAGAATTAACGAGCTGCACTTCGCGATATGTCAAACAATCTTGGGTAGTTATTTGTTGTAGAATATAAGTGACTATTTACGTTACCATAGAGTAATAAATAATACTATACTACGTATATCAATACGTTGTTAGAGCAGTAATTAGTATTAAAAATTCACGGTAATCATGGTTTTGTGGGTTGACTGATTGCTCATTTTTTTGTGCCATGATAAGTGCTGTTTGTGCTTATATTTTATATAATATTAATTTTAGATTAATTTTCGATAAATTTAAACCAATGAAATCAAAGTTTATTCTAAATTTTATTATAGCTTCACTTTGTGGTACAAAATATTCGTGTCCAATAAAATAAAAACTAAAAAAAATTGTTTTATTTACTTTCGTAAATTCCCACCCCCACAGACTTCTTTTGTGCCCCAGTCTGTGGCACAGTAGATAGTAATAAAGTAACTTCCAGTCATAGTAGACGCGTTATATTCTTTGCGGCCGTTTCCAGTACCTATAGTTTTACCAATTCCCAGTAGACTTATTATTAGTATGACCACTGAGAATATTCGAGACTTTCCAGTAAAACAAGTTTTGTAAAGAACGAAATGACCGTAAAACTACTGGCAATTAGACATTCGGCGTTCAAAAGATAAAACCATAAGACGAAAAAAGTTAATTATCCAGAATAAATCTAATTATGAGTCCATAGTGTAGACAAGGGTCTCCACTCCACATACATCTATTAAATTTCCCAGACAATGGCGAATCCCCTAAAAACTGGCTTTTTATTTTTTTAAATAAGGATATTTTTTTAAGAAAGTAATACAGTCACAAAGAGCATTAATTAATGTGACGGATGGGTTTGGGTCGCAAATGAGCAATTTTGCTTAATTTCATGTCGCGAACGATCAACTGGCGAACCCCTACTAGGGGTAGATTAAAAAACTAACTAAAGTATGAAAACCAGGACGAAATTTTATTTTCTCCCAGTAATCCTCATTTGGGTATTTTGATCTTGGGATTTGGCAATACTATTACGCTGCGCGCGCATTTTTGATTTTTTTAGTCAGCTGTCAAAGCTTGAGGAAGAAGGATGGTGGTTTCGTCAATTTTTTTCTATACCTAGTGATTTTTTAGTAATATTTATGTGGAAATCACATTTTTAGCGGTATAATATAAGAGGCCGTGTAAAAACTGTAAAGTCTAATGTAAATAATTTTATTGAAACGTGATATAACCTCTTCGATTCTGTGAATTTTGTTAATATCCTGTGGAATTTATATTAAAATCTAGTAAATATGAGTGAAGAAGTGCATTTTCGAGATATCCTGGCGCCAAGCAGTGAGCGCCGGATATTCCACGTAATGACCAGAGCCTATGACCCTCAGAAATCCTACATAATGGACAAATATTATTCACCGCAAGAACTGAAAGACCTTGTGGCAAAGTCGGTTTATGTGGATTCGTTTATAGAAGCGGTAAGTACTAGTCAAATATTTGAAATAGAAGTTTACATTTCAATTCTACATATATATTTATTTATTTTTTACATGTTTTCGCGCTACTTGGTAATTAAAATACCTAGCATGACTGAGGATCTTAAAAACCCCGAACTACACCTACATAGATGTTTATGTTCATCATTCATTGCTTGCTATATATTGTCATGTAAAGATTGTTGCTGTAAGTTAATAAAAATGCTGATAGGTTTACATACAATTTAAAATAGGTCAAAGTGTAGGTAAAGGGTCACCAAGATAAGTAGAAAGAGCCTTACTTTCTACTCTTTTTCCCTAAATTCCTCCTTGATGACACCCCAACCAAGATGCCTTAGCGCGTCACATCAAGGTAGCATGCCTAAAACACTGGCAGCATTATTTTTATTACATTTACCTATGACTTGCGTTGAAGGTTGACGGGGCCTGTAATAGAGATGTCAGTAGCATGCCATGGTTCTTTTAAAATCTGCCTTTAAAAAGTTTTACTAAGTGTAGGTTTGATAAAATTAGGTATTAGGTAGGTAAATATCATGGACACTGGTCCCAATTCTTTGATTATATTAATTGTCATAGTATTACTAGCAGGATTACTTGCGGCTAAAATAAATAAAATTTACAGGAGAGCGTCAGAACTGGAGTGCGTAAAGAGAAGCTCAAAAAAGATGTTCTCGAGTACCTGGAAGAAATGGGCTTTGACCGGAAAATGTATGTCATCCGATGGATGGGAGTGATCTTCCTTAAGATCTCATTAATGATGAAAATTGGAATATTTGTCAATGAGGCATCCTTGCTCAAGGTAATTTTTTTTAAATTTATTTGCCACCAAACCCACATTTGACCTCAATCTCGCCTGATGGTAAGCAACAATGAGGTCGACGATGGCGCATGTAGGTTCAGTAAATGCCTATTCACTCTTGCCTTGAATATGAGGAGGACTATTGCTAAATCTCCTAATGTCATGTTTTAAATTAGTTGAATTATATTGTTCTTGAAAAATACGAAATTGGGATTGAGTGTCATTAAAAATAATTAGGAAGTTTAGTATAGCCTCCTCCAATATGTAAGTAAGTAAGAATGACCTTATATGTAGGTTTGTTCTAAAAAACGGTAACGGTAACGTTTCTGCTAAACGGTAATTAAAATTTTTACTTTGTTTTCTATATCATTATGGTACACAGGAAAGAAAATTTTTGATTACAACTTACAGGAAAAGTTCTCAGTCAGAGTTCAAAGTTCTCAGACTATCAGGGTCAACTATTTTGATCCATGTCTTCTGTGTTCCCCCCAATTTTAACAATTAAACAGTAAAGACAGTCAAACAATTCTGGGCACTGTGACTGTACACAGGGTGTCCCAGTAAGTAAGAATCAAACGAAACGGCAATGGCTGATGTCGTTACCAATCAATATAACTCCACATCCACCTTTTGATGGTTCAAATTGTGGGGTTATATGGACTGGTAATGACCTTAGACATCAGCCTGTTTCATTTGATCCATACTTTCTGGGACAACCTGTATAGAGAGCAGACAAGCAAACAGGCTACCTGGTAATTGGTCACCAATATACTATGCCACCACTCATAGACATCTCGCGTCACTATAATGTTATTAGATGGTTTTTGATGGTCTGCTAACCATGAGAACTTAGTTAGAGCGCCTCAGTAATTACGCTGGATCTCTTACCTTTTAAACCAGAAAAGCAATGCAATACTTATTTGCGGCAAAAATAGCTTATATTAAAAATTTCTGTATATTATAATTTTTTGTCTCTAGTTGAGATCGTCAATGGGCAAGAATCCTGTGCTCTTTTTGCCCACGCACCGGAGCTACGCGGATTTCTGTGTGATGACGTATTTGTGCTACCACTACAATATCGAATTCCCGGCAGTCGCCGCTGGCATGGGTAAGTTAATGCCTGCACTTCACATCCTAATATTTAAATCAGAGAGACGTTGCTTTTACGCTGGGACAAAATATGATACACTCTCCCTTTCCCTAGATAATTTTGTAGTACCTAATTTTTGTTCTACTCTTCCTCTAAGTCGTATTCATCATTGCTGAGGGTCGTGATCATTCTAAGGGATTAACCACATAGAACGACTCTCGTGGCAGATTTAATGGGGTGGTTTGCCATAGCCTTCCCCATTTCACACACTGGTTATCTCAGTGTACATGGTTTTCTCACGATGTTTTCCTTCACCGTTAAGAGCAGTCGCTAAATGTACGTAAGTCCTTCGAAGATCCGAAAAACCCATAGGTACATGGCATTGCCTGGTTTCGAACTCGGGACCTCCAGCATGGGAGTCCGACGTCCTAGCCACGACGCCACCGACGCTCCTACATTTTGTTCTACATTAGACCTAAAATAAGTTAGTAATATTTAGTCCTTGTTTAGTGCTTATATTTGTGTAGAACTTATTTCCAGTCTGAATTACTGCAGAAATGAATTGCAAATACTGAAAACGGCATAGTACATGATTTTATAAGTTTTAAAATTATGTATTTATGCCATTAAAATAAATACAATGCTACATAATTTTACGTCTCTCGATTTAAATGCATATTTACAAGGCAATATGGCATATGTATACAAACAGACATTGTTCGCTATATTATCAATACTGTTTGTACATAATTATAAGATCCATTAAGAGCGTCGGTGGCGTCGTGGCTAGGACGTCGGACTCCCATGCTGGAGGTCCCGAGTTCGAAACCAGGCAATGCCATGTACCTATGAGTTTTTCGGTTTTTCGAAAGACTTACGTACATTTACCGACTGCTCTGACGGTAAAGGAAAACATCGTGAGGAAACCTGCACACTGAGGTAACCAGTGTGTGAAATGGGGAAGGCAATGGCCAACCACCCCATTAAATCTGCCACGAGGGTCGTTCTATGTGATTAATTCCTTAGAATGATCACGACCCTCAGCAATGAGGAATACCACTTAGAAGAAGATAAGATCCAAAGTTATTTTGAACAGAATTAGCTCTTAACGTCGTATACTATCTTGAGCCTGTAATTCTGACATTTTGATTCAGAAAGTGGCATGAGAACTCTTCCCCTTTCACATTGACGCGGCAGCTTTACCGCTCCATATTAAAAAGCCGCGCAGCAGCAGAACTGCTGTTTTTATCTAGCCACCAATGTGAGTGGGCTGTAATACGAAAAATGTGTTAATAGTATTGGTAAATAGTATATGTATGTACTCTAGCATAGCATAGCATAAGTAACTCTCACGCACGTCCATAATCCCTGAGGGGGTAGACAGAGGAACCACCTTCATCATAGGTAGTTCCCACTTTTCGCCGTTAGATGTACTCTAGCAGTTTGGGATAATACCAAGATTATTTAAAAAATCGCTGTGGTTTATGTAAAGGGACTTCCGACTTCTTCACCGGTAATCGAACCCGGAAATAAATATAAATAAATAAATATAATATAATAATAAATTTATTTAACGACAACACTACAACGGAATGGTACAATCTTACAAATCAAATATCAAATCTTACGTTACACGGTACGTTATAATATCATTAGGTCATCAAATTATGATCCACCTCAAGACGTAGGTACAAAATATTGTTGTGCATAATTATAGCTTACTGCGACCTGTCAATGTTCCATCCCATAAAACATGTTTATGTAAGGTAAATATTTTATGTTCTCTCGACATGCTGGCCGCGTAATACTCGTACCGTTTATTACATTTCAAGGTTCTTTGTTCATACATACTTAAGGAAACAAAATAAAGTTTCTGTGTCGGATTCTATAGCCACCAATTGAGCGTTACGTACCTACAATACAAGCCACAGAAATCTGATATAGGGGGAATTTCAAAATCGTTGGTACCAGACCAGTAGCCAGGACCAGCGGTCGGGGAGGGTTCAAGGGAGTTAATGAGTTTCAGGATATTTGCATGCGCTCACTCATCGTAGCCCAAAAGTGCCTAAAAGGCGGTGGAAGGTTGGTGATCACCGCCCTGCCTACGGGCCTGCTTGGTACAAGAATCACTTTTGCTAATAGATCGTCGAATATCAGCTTAAATCAGCATACTTAGTCCTGGACTATATTCGCCGGTTCCGGCCCCGGTTCGGTACGCAGCAGCCATTCACAAGCGTTCCGGCCTCCCCCCATTTGAAGTCAGCACCTCAGCCGCTCCGCTGCTGTATAGGCGTAGTGCGGATTTTACAGCAGTTGAGCGGCATGTCGTTGATTGCCACCGGAGGATGGATTGAGGATGTCATTAGACGTGCCGCGCCGCGCCTCTCTGCTGCAGTAGGAACAGTGAAACAAACGTCGCTTGATGCTGCTGGATGATTTCTTTCAT
This sequence comes from Hofmannophila pseudospretella, assembly GCA_947369225.1. Taxonomy (NCBI): domain Eukaryota; kingdom Metazoa; phylum Arthropoda; class Insecta; order Lepidoptera; family Oecophoridae; genus Hofmannophila; species Hofmannophila pseudospretella. The sequence continues at coordinate 5,726,782 of OX376330.1, read as the reverse complement.
GATTATTGTAATAATTGATCATGATCTTTCTTTGTCATTTGTCATTTTTATTGCCACTGCACCGCCATAACATATCTGCATGCCCAAAGGTCAGCTGGCAGAGAATGCCGCAAGGCATTAAGCTCACTTGTACACAAAAGTGTAAAAGTATAAATAAAAAAAATAAAAAATTAACATGGACGTTTTTGATTGAAGTCGTAGTACGATTTCACTTTTATCGACAACCTATAAATTCATAAAACAACACGTTCGTACAAATTCCAGATTTCTACTCCATGGCGGTACTAGGCCGACGGATGCGCGAAACCTGCGCATTCTACATCCGGCGCACGCTCGTCGGCGCACCTTTATACGCAACCACGCTGAAGCAATACGTGCGCACCATTGTAGCCAAGCATTGCGCGCCGGTAGAGTTCTTTTTGGAAGGCACTAGGAGTCGTAGTAATAAGAGCATGTCGCCGAAATACGGTGAGTTCAAAATACCTACACAATAGGGTATTTGACACTTTTTGAGAAGTATGTTAAAATGTTTAAATCATAGCCATTCTTTACTAGTTTTTTTATTTCCTAAAAATAAAGTCGCTAAATAGTCAAACAACATTTAAATTTAAAACATTTAAAATTCCGGCGAAAACGCTAGTCGCCATGATAGTTTTGCTGTGACGTCACTATCGATTAAATAAACAAACAAAACAGAACTAATCGCCCTACATTCTTTGTGTTGTTTACTCGATAGTGACGTCACACTTGACAGTGTCATGGCAGATAGCGTTCCCTGCGTTTCAGGTCACGTGATATACAGAATAAAAGGGCGATTTTAAACTTAAATTATTAAAATCGTGATTTCATGATCGGAAATCAATATATTTATGTTTCCCATAACTTGAACTATCATGTTTACATACTCTCATGATTTATTGTTTATGATGACACGTAGCCTTGTGTTTATGTTGTTATCGACGCTTCAAAATGCAAATAATTGGAGGGATATATGCTGATGATTATTAATCATTTTACCCGAAAAAAAAGGCTATTTTTTTGTAGCCTCAAGGTTATTATACCCTCTTTCTCGTATGTAACTTTTCGAATTTTAAAATCCAATTAAAACAAGTGTCATGGGCATCATTGGAGCTAAAAAAAGTGGTCTTAATTTTCATTCATTGTGTGTCAAGGACAGACCGGTTTCGGTCAAGTGTAATGTGCGAAACGATGAAAAAGAAAGTGCAAAGGTTCCATATTATGAAATAAACCTTCTCTACTGCTCATTACTTATATTGTGTACGATTCCCAGGCATGTTGTCAATGAGCCTGGTGCCGTATTTCGCGCGGGAGGTGAGTGACGTCACCATTGTGCCGGTCAACATCTCGTACGACCGTCTGATGGAGCACTCGTTGTTCGCTTTCGAGCATCTTGGGGTGCCCAAGCCCAAGGAGTCCACTGGGGTAAGCTCTTCCTGTTTACAATTTTATTTTAATTTATTATTTTAGGAAAACATACAGCTTATATCTAAATAGCAAAACATACGCCAATAAAGTTTACACTTATAAACATCGCATGCTTAACAATAAATAAATTGGCACATTTCATCTAATTTAATAAAGGTTATTGAGAAAATTTTGACTATTTTTTTTATGTGTTACGGTACGTTCTCACCTGTTCTATTTTATAGAGTCTATGAAATAGATCAATGTGAACATTTCTACTACAGTCTGTCCTCTAGGTGCCGGCTAGCAGGGTTCTAGGACAGTGTGCAGATGAAGTAATAGAAGCACTTGGTAATAGATATAATATTTTTAACACAGAAAATAGTAAACGTAGAAAATAGGTAGTAGTATGAAACAAAATTGAACGGAGAGCGTCCGTTCAGGACAAGATACAGAGAGATAGTGCCAAATACAAAGAAAACAATGAAATTATTGGAATTATGAAATTTAGAAATGGAATGGGAATATGATTTGAATTTAGATGAAGAAATGAAGATGCCAACACGAAATGAGATGAGATAAACGCTAACGATGAGGTTGAAATTGATGGCAAGGAGGTTGATATGGACGATGAAGTCGACATCGTTACATCTATATGCGATAGAATGTCGGGAGGCTAGAAGCTCAACTTTAACGCTTGGTCTGTTCTATATAGAATCGAGTGGCAAATTCAACCCTGTGAACAGCGTATACATATTATAAATAGATAATAGAATACGTGTGAACACGCGATAATTCCTTTCTATCATAGAAAGGTTTGATCTATGCCATAGATTAAAGAATAGAAGAGATGAGAACGTACCCTAAGGAAAATGAATAATCGTACACACCGCTAGTGGTTACCATCGCCCATAGACCTCACCTCTGGATTTTTGAATGTTTCGCTAACCTTGTGGACTTAATTGCCTCAAGTGCCATTAATTAAGGGCAATAGCGTAATTACAATCTGGTTCTCTTATTGCTCCTTCCTTTATTGCTGCTTTGCGGCAGAAATAGGTGAACGGATACCACCAGGAATGCGATTCTCGCAGCGTTCGATATACAAAAGTCGAGCGCCACGAACGTTTTGTCACGCTCACACATGTAATGTGAGCGAATGAGATAGGACTAATGTCGAATTAGACATTCCACTACGAATTACCGTCCTGGATATCGCATATAATATATATATTGCACTTTCCTTTATAATATAAAATATTTTGGCCATAGCCAAAAATTGCAGTGAGGTTTCAGGATTCCTGGATTCACAGATTAGGCTAAAACTTGTCAATAACTCAGTAGTTATTGACAAGTTAGTGACGGTAAGTTACGTTCACATTTCAGCGCTATAATTCAGTAATTATAGCGCTGAAATGTGAACGCAACTTACCGTCACTAATCAGGTTATCTTACAATTTCTTCGAATTCTTTAGCATCATCATTCTAATATAAATAAGCCTATTGATTCACTTGTACACCTTATCATATATTTTATCAACCGATTATCTTATGCAGTCGTACGATGCTACGGCACAAGATAACAAATTGGTCATTTTATCGGACCTTGAACTTTAAAGGAAATACCAGTTAGAAACATTTTATTTGTATGCGAACTAGTGTTCAAACTCACTGCATTGCGTAATGGATATTTGTATACCTACCTTTGCACTGCTGGCTGTCATTAATGATTATTAATAGTACATTACTGTAGAGGCCAGGAAATTAGGCATAGCTGGCTGCGGAGCTTTTTGAAAGGCCGAGTTTTATTTAAAAAAACTTACTGATACCAAGCCGTTGCTGCGCGTGTTATTTCGCAATTACGAGCTGTAGGCGAGTATTGTGGATACACGAGTGCTAAGCGTGGTCTTCCCGCACGTGATAGACACGATATTTTTCCCACCACAATATCCAGAAAACGTGGTCATTCCGCACGTGACATACACTATATTTTTCCCGGACAATATCCAGTCGATAAATTACTTTATCTAAATATTTATTTCCAGGGTTTCCTAAAAGCGCTACGCGGTCTGAACGACCACTTCGGTAACATTTACATTAACATCGGCTCACCTCTATCCGTCAAAGAGTATCTACGAAACGACACCTCAATATCTAGCGAAACGCTAAAACCTTTAGACTTACAACAATTAACTCCAGAACAATTCACTAAAGTACAAGATATCGCTAACTACGTAGTCACTCTACAGCAGAAAAACACGGTCGCTACTATATCGAATTTACTAGCTCTAGTCCTAATGCAGAGTATTGTGAGGAACCGTGTTTTGTCGTATGAAGAAGTATTAGCGGAGGTCGAGTGGACGATAGAGGTGTTAAGGAATCTCGGTGCGTCGGTGTTCGAGAACGATGTTAAAGGCAGTGTGGAGAGGATCCTGGTGGTGCACGGTCAGATCATGAAACTGGACCAGGATAGGAAACTGAGGCTGATATCGGGGGCGCTAATGAACGTCTCGGATGAGGTGAAGAATAAAATGAAAGGTGAGTTGTTCAATTCCAATTTTTTATTGCAAATAAGTACCTTAAAAGTACATTATTTTTTCAAATTCGTTTTTTAAACTACCACCGCTACGTAAGGTGCTATAGCTGAAGGAAAACAAGCGGCGCATGAAACTTTTGCAATTTGTTTTGTTGGTTTGTTTATCGTATGGTTAGTGGGAGATGAACGGAGGCCTATACCCGAAATAGGGTAGTTTCCAAGTATCAAATAATAAATGCATTTCTTAAAACTTTCTAAGAACTAGTCATAACATGATGGTCAAATGTGCAAACAGAATTAAAATTCGTTGAAAAATAAAATAACTACAGAATCAAAAATCAGAACTGTATAAAGAAACTGTAATAAGTTTTATGACGTAACTGTGCTCTAGCGCCATACAAGCAGGTCCTGGACTGTTTTGCTAGAAAGGGACAACATGTGTCCAATACTAACTTTAATCATTAATATCTCTGATGTTAGTTGAAATATCGAAAAACTAATTTTAAATCTTTTAATATGTCCGTGTAAGTTGACTGATGCAATAAAAAAAAATTAGGTTAATACCGTATCGGGTTTCTCATACTATTTATTTAAATATATACAATAATTTATAAATATATAAGATCCTAAATTAATAGCAGTATAGAGTAATGGGAATCTTAAATTATTATCAACTATTGTTAAAAATGAATCATTTCGTGTTATATTTTTTTCACTCTTGCTCATTCAATAGAATCTAAATTGCGATATCGTAAATAATATACCGATAAGGGATAAGTAGTATTATTCTAATGTTGAGAAACGGTACGAAATAAGCCCCAATATTTTGTCGGTATGAATATAATAAATTTCGAGATACGACCTGATAAGTTTTATTTATTACATAATAATTATGTATTACTTATGTAATTACAACACGATTACATTATCGCCGATTTTATCGTTTATTGAATGTAGCATTTAGGTTAATGGGACAATGAAAGAGGGCCGCGAACGATAAAATGAAATGTATCGTAAATGTTATACTCTAGCTACTTCTTTTTAGGGATCCGTACCCCGAAGGGGAAAAGGAACCCTGTTGCTGTTGCTAGTACTTCCGTCGGTCACGCGGTAGACCCGCCACCTAAACCGGAATAAGATACATACTTCAAAATTTTGACTTTAAATTATATATTTTTTTCTTAAGGTGAACGCGCACTTGAACGCGCCGAAGGCCGAACGAGCCGAAATGTAGAATTCTTTGTATGAAATCATATGAAACCTCGCTCACCTATCCGCGCCGAACGGGGCGAACCGGCGGAAAGATTCGGTAGGTAGCCCCATCCCCGACGAACGGCGCGCACGGTGTGCAGGGGGCAGCCGACGCGCTGTGCGATACGAATCAACCCGTAGTTACGGGTGGCGATAGATACCCCTGTAGAGGGCACTACACCCTGGAACAGGCTCCCCACTCCCCCTAGGGGATGTGAGAAGATTTCGACGACGGATACGAATCAGAAGACAGACGAAGACAGGTGCGCGAGGTTTTCAGAAATTTCGGCTCGTTCAAGTGCGCGTTCATCTTAGATTGCGACCCCTATACAAGTAAAAGGAAAAAGCGATAAAAGGGACAAGACAACAGGGCAGGTTCTAGACAACGGTCACTTGTACCATCAACAGCAGAATTCGAACAACTTGTCCATTTTTAGGTCACATCCTGAAGGCAGAAACGATGGTGAACGCCGTGCCCATAATCCAGTTACAACTGTACGTGAATCCAGTTCTCCACTACTTAGTGCCACCGGCGATTATATATCTCATTGTGAAGAAAGGGGCGACAGCACGAGGTGCGTTATCCTTGTATTACAATTATGACAATGAACATTTTTAATTATTTATTTGGAATAAACTTTTCCTTATTAGTCGCTCAACGATAAAAAGTATTTGCAATATTCTTATATAAACATTTATTGTTTATTTATATATTTTATAACAACACTAACAGCTATTTCCAAACGTGTGTTGTCAAGTTCGATTATACACAACATTATTATTATAACAACATTGTACAGTATTTATTTTATTTGTAGGCAAAGGTAGCTGATATGCAGTGATCGAATTAGGTAGTGCAATTTTGCGGGATTCCAAGACGAAATATTTAACATGGACATGCCCAACAAGTAACGATATCCCGGAATTACAAATACGACATTGGACAGTAATATATTTCAAAAATATTATTAAACATTCTTATATGATTTTTATGAGGCTGAAATTGTTGTTGTTTACTTTACACTTCACAAAAATTCTTAAAAAATGTATTGTTTCGGCATAACAAAGGCGACGGCTGATATGAGCGTTCTGAGAAAGTGTGAACTTGAGAAAATGACAATAAATCCCGAATATAGTCCTAATAGCGGTATCTTTTTGTTTCTCTCTCGCAAAAAGGATGATGAGATGATTCCTTATGAAGTTCCCATTAGGAGAAAAAGTATTTTATATATACAGAACATTTCCGAAATCCCGCAATCCCGCGGGCTTATCCATACTAATATAACATTTGAGGTCGTTAACCCTAAATTGCACTACCTAATCCGATCACTGCTGATATGCCTTTATTTTATTATGTCTGAGCCGTAGTTAGATCCCCTACTCCCGGTTCGCCTTTGGACGTTGCTAACTGGGACACCTTGTTTATATTGAGTTACTTCACATAAATTATATGATGAGGGTGGTTCCTCTGTCTACCCCCTGGGATTATAGACGTGATAATTATGCTATTGCTATGCTTTCATAAGGTAACGATTTTTACTGTCTACTCATCTAAACCTTTAGAGACATCGAACACGAGGCATGTTAATTTAAATTTATGCACAAAAGACATGCTGGATGGATAGTTAGCAATATGTTAATATGTTAGCACTGATTTGACAACTGAATTGGCATTATAATATATTATCACTGTAATGTTTTTTATTAAGTGTATCATTTTATATGACATTTTGTTCTGTGTGGTGTGTGTTAAATTTGAATTTACAATATGATTGACATTATGATAAAATTGACATTATGGTAATTAATAATATGATTTGACATTTGGTTTTATAAATAGAAATTATTGCGATTTATTTGATTTGGATACATAATTTAATTTTATATTCATTAGGTATATTTAGTTTTGATATAATAACTTAATTTAAATTCAATTTTATTAATCAATATTATATCTTTCTTTGCTACACCCATTGGGTAAAATCGTGTTGAAACGTATATGTTTATAAGAACCACAATGTAAGTACACGCGATTTATGGCAAAATAAATAAATGAAAATGAATAGTGACTAGGACGCCGGACTCCCATGCGGGAGGTTCGGGTTCGAAACCGTGCAGTGCCATGTACCAAGACTTACGTACAATTACCGACTGCTCTAACGGTGAAGGAAAACATCGTGAGAAAACCTGCATGTCTGACGAAATTTAAGGTTTCCGAAGGCGTGTGAAATTCACCAATCAGCACTGGGCCCGCTCGGTGGATCATGACCCGTGTACCCTCTTGTGTAAGGGGAGGCCTGTGCACCAACTGAGGGGACATTAATAGGCTGATGATGATGATGTTATAAGCAACAATCTTGCTGCATTAACTATATACTCATAATATTCTTTTTTTTTTTTATTTCAAAAAATTTCACAGTATAACAGTTATACTAAGGCACTGTGAAATTCAAAAAAAATATATCTATAAATAATTACATACTAACTGTAGAGGGACGCACATCCATACTCTCACAGAACCTCAGACACTCATCACGCACACTCGCCCATCGACTTGCAAACACATCACAGTCTGGTGCTGACGCGAGAAGCGCGTTGAGATTCTGCAGAGCACGAACAAGAGGCGATTTACTGTATGAAACAGTGCGAGCTGACGGCACTGCTAACAGACGGTTCCGACGAGACCGGAAATTAAATATATTAACAGGAGGGACAGACAGGCGGACAAGTTTCTCCACCAATTCGGGACAGTCCGATTCCGCACGCAAGATGCTACTAGCAGTAGTTAGTAGGACGTAATTACGCCTCACTTCTATGTATCACATAATATGCATATAACTTACAATTAGTTTTATCTGGAGGTCTACTGATAAAAATGTACCTGTGTTTTTATTGTACATACTGTAATTAAATGTTAACGACCGATAAGCGATTGTTGTTCGACCATTTCACCACCGTGCTCATTCTGAAATACGACTTGTTTACCATACAAGTCAGTTTACACATTCATGTCGTATTTGTGCAATATTTTACTGAAATATTATTTGATGTATCTTATCTTATGATAGGGGGCCGGGAATAACCCAGCGGCACTTCGAGCCTTGAGGAACTTTTGTGCCTACCCCATTCACACACTGGTCATCCCAGTGTGCAGGTTTCCTCACGATTTTCCTTATATATTGATATTTCCTTAATCGTTGAGCAGTCGGTAAATGTACGTAAGTCTTCGAAAAATACGAAAAATTCATTGGTACATGGCACTGCATGTTTTCGAACCCGGACCTCCCGCATGGGTCCTAGCCACTGTGCCACCGACGCTCTAGGTGTATGTATAGCCGCGTATTCAAAAGTTGATTACCTATGGTTTATTTATGCACTTGAAAGTTTTGCCTAGGATGCCTGGAAGAGATCGCTCTAAGCGATAAGGCCGCCTTTGTACACTTATTCTATGTTTGCTTTCCTATGTAAATTTCTTGTGTGCAAAAGTGTATTATTTTTATACTGTTATTTCTTTTACAGAAGGCATCATCAAAGATTATCGTCACATAAGAAGATTACTTCGATACGAATTCTTCCACATAGAAAATAGTGAGGAAGCCGTAAGTGAAACTGTACCTATTACTAATATTTTATTACGTTATTAGACAGGCAAGGGTTGACCGATAATACATTTATCAGTGCATATATATACTTCTCGCTTTGTACGAACAAACAACTCAACCTGATATAGCAGATATTCTATCTACTGGTATAAACACTTCACTGGATCAGAATTTTCCATTCTTTACACCTACTTATAGTTCGACCGCAGTATTCCACTGCGGGACCAATGGAGGGTCCAGAAAAATAATTGTTTGGGGGTCCATCGGATACTGAAATCGGAAATTAGTACTCACATGTAACTAAAGGAATACCTCTTCCCCTTATAGTCCTTCCCCCGATATTTTTTTAATTATCTTATTTTTTATTTAAGTATATAATACATATATATCTGCCTAGTTATTTTATGTACTTAGTGAGTATGGTATGGTAATTAATTGCCTTGGTATTTATAAGTATCAGATATCGTTTTCCATATTGATTGCACACCTACTACCTCTTTCTCGAAATCATTTCCTCTGTACGAAGGTTGCCTGGAAGAGATCGCTCTGAGCGATAAGGCCGCCTAAATTGTACTTCACTATTTCCTTTTCTATCTTTTGTTTGGTGTTTTCTATTTGTGCAATAAATTACTTTACTTTACTTTTACGTTATCTTTTTTCAAAAATTCAATAGATACCGTTAAAAGTTTTCCACTGTTTCAGACATTCAACACCGCCTTAGATTACTGCATACAGAACAAAGTATTCGCAGCTGACGGCGACTCGTTCATTCTGGGTGGTGACAAGAAATTCCAATATTTGTTGAAATGGGCGATATTCCCCGCGCTTACCACGCTGCTAAAGTGTGCTGAAATTATGACACAGGTAAGTTAGACTCGACCAGAGTCTGCAAGATCTCGTACTAAAAAGCTGATGGCCACCGTCGCCCACAGACATCTAACTTTGAGGATGCCCCATGTGCCGAATTTTTAGGGTAAGAGAACGAAATCTCAACAGCAATGCATTGCTGTTGAGATTTGAAGCATTACTGCTTTGCAGCAGAAATAGTTAAAAGGGTGGTACCACCCCAGGCTGACTCTTCCAGAGTTGAGGCCACACAGTACTCACACAGATGCATCATATGTATACAGATAACGTTATGTAATGATTAATGCCGCGAGCGGGAGCAGCTTCACCAACATATGCAAACATATGCGTCTGTTGGTGGCCTCAACTCTGACCTTTAAAACCATATGAATGAGAATCGCGAAATTAATTATTTTGTTTTTGCAGGAAAGACGATGTGAACACAAGCAAGCCTTAAAACTAGTCCAAGAACGGGCGGAGACCAGTGGGTGTCACCCGTACTGCCTCAGCCTGGAGTGCGCGGCCAACTGTCTGCAGGGGCTGGTGGCTGCGGGCGCGCTCGCGAGAGATAAGAGGTGTGTAAATACAAGCTAAATAAAGAACATGGCCTCCCCCAGGCCCACGTACGTAGATGTTCTTGCCACTACGAAAGAGTTAATAAACTTTTTGTTTAATTTCATTGCGGAAGAGAAAAAGAAATACGTGAAAAAAAAAATTGCAATTTTTGGTAGTATTTCATGCACTAATTCATTATTTCCAGACACCTAACCTTTTGACAAAATCTTAAATTCAATAATTGTCGATCAAGGTCAAGTGAATGTCACATCTGAGATTTCGCACAATTTTGTCCGTCTTTCCTTGTACGCTGTTGCTCACACTTAAAAGCTGTCTGATTTTTTTGTCGTGTAATGACCTATTGTCAGAGTTGTTCAGACCGCCCGCAGGCCTCTAACTTGCTCCGAGCCATAGACCACATAAATGTCCCACTACCAGCCGCCTATTTTAAACAGCAGCTATTTTGAAACGGAATCGGTCTGAAACCATAAATATCGATTTTTTAATTTCCTAGATTAGGCCCGCTTGTTTCAAAATCGCTACAATTTGCTAAAGGCGTAAGAGCAGCAGATAAATTATGTATATTTATTTATTTTTATGTATTATTATTAGCATATAGGTGTACACTTCGCCTGCCTTGATATGAATCAAATTGTCATTTTATGGGGTTTTCTGGAAGAAATCTCTCATAGAGATAAGTCACGCCCTTTGTGTTTCACATATTTTTTGTATAAGTTTGTATTATAATGTTTGTGTACAATAAAGAGTTAATAATAATGAGAGTTAATAAATAATCGTAGAACCACAAGGAACTAGGCTTCCTCGTGGTCCTACTAGTACACGAGGAAACGAGTTTATTTTTACAATTTATGAGATAAAATATCTTGTTCCAGACAATCGGACGTAATTTATGAAGTAGTGCCTGGCGTGATGCAACAGTCTAGTAACCTAGTCAGCTCGATACTACCCACGTGTCGTGCTGAATTTGGCCGGGGGAACCCTGTTGTCTTAGACCATAGGACCGTGTCGTCTAGGCTGTAATGTAAGTGACTGATCTGAACTGGTTTTAAGGCTTTTCTATATGATTAGTGACCACAAATTACTGTAAAAGGCGATGTAAAACAAAATGTTATGTAACTTTTTTTTAACTAGTGTGGTATTGTGTAAATAGTGTGCTAAGGAACCAATTTGCCTCACCCGAGTTAGGTCGTAACCCAAACCGTTAGACGAAGATTGTTAAATACGAGTTAAGAAATATTGGGCCCTTCTTATCTTATGCCAGGGATAGCCCCAGCGGCACTTCCACCCTCAGGGATATTTTGTGATCACTCCTTACCTTAGTCTCCTTCCTGTTCCTTAAATATGCTTTGCATCAAGGACGCTGTACAGCTTACAGGAAGGAGCCTATAGTCCTCTGGTTTCGGGTTGGCTACCCCCAGAAGACTCATACCAGCGGCACTTCGACCCTCAGGGATCTTTTGTGATCACCCCTTACCTTAGTCTCCTTCCTGTTCCTTAAATATGCTTTGCATCAAGGACGCTGTACAGCTTACAGGAAGGAGCCTATAGTCCTCTGGTTTCGGGTAGGCGACCCCAGAAGACTCATACGCCCTCCAGCCAGCGAGTCACATTCGCACAGCAAGTGTTCCATTGCCTCAACGGTGTCACCACAGGCTATATTGACCCTTGAAGGTGAAACACACGTGAAAAATAAATCCAGTTTCATGTTCATGAAAAGGGTAATTATCGAGCAGGTTCTCGTAAATTATTTTATTTTTAAATATTTTACGCTCTCGGGGATTATGGACGTGAGAGATATGAATGTAATGTACCTATGTATGATTTTATAGAATATAAATGATGTGGGATGCCTAGCAGTGGGACAACCACGGATAAGGAAGAAAAAAATTTAAAAAATTATGTAACAAAATACCTGTATTGATTCTTGCTGCGCGACTTAGCACGCATAACAAGCTGAACTGAGTCGTCCTGTAAGAGATCAATGTTTTATTACCTGTATAAAATGGAAAGCATAATTTCAAAATTTATTAAGTTACCAAAAAAAGTTGTAAATATAGTGGGTTAACATTATTTTAAGTAAAAAAGATATAATTAAAAATTCCAAGGTGGCAACCAGTACCTTAGTAGAATTTATGTATTACCATGTTTTTTGGGCATTTTCCCGTATTAAATTAAAACTTACCATTTGTAATTAAGAACTAGTCTGTTATATGTACCTAATATATTAGAATTATGGTGATAGACGTAATTTTTTGTTAAATATTATGCCATGTAATAATTTTAAGTAGGACTTGGTCCAGCAGTGATTTATAGGCCACGAAGAAAAAACTACAAGTAGAAACTCTGTTTCGAATAGGCGAAAAAAAATATACAGTAGCTACATGTCGATTATCTAAAGCTGGCACGTACAACACATTCACACATTGCGTTTGTGTATTGTCAGTGAATGAGCACTCCGCATGACGTCACACTGCATACGCAACATGAAAAGTCTCTCTGTCTCACTCGCACGCGGACAAGCTTAGAAGCGTGACTGAGATTGTTATTGTTTTGTTTTTACTACTATTAAGAAATACAGTGTGATGTTTACAAGTTTAAATTTCACACTGCATAGCCCATCCAACTAATTGCTACACACTGTTTAATGATATTGCATTGGTGTGATTACTGTCAACGTGCCAGCTTTAGATAATCGACCTGTATCAATAGCTAGGATAGGCTCGCCACCTATGACGTTTGTCCATCAAATCTTACGGCGTAGTGGGAACTACCTATACGGTGGCTCTTCTGTCTACCCCCTCCGGGATTATGAAAGTGAGAGTTATGCTATGCTTTGCTTTCAACAGCTACGTAATAAAAGCGGATGTCGAATCCAAGGGTGGATTTTTAAAATTGATTACTGAAAAACGAAAAACTATAAAATTAAATTAGGTCGCATTAAAATGCACAATACTTTTTCTCTTTCACGACTAATAATTTTGTATGAAGAACAAATAATTGTTTGCGACCATCTTTCGCATCTGACACCACTTTTGTAACAAACTGTATGCATTTGGAAGTTGAAGAAATGCTAATAGAGTGAGAATGCACGTTCGGTGAAGAATAGTATTATTTATTAAAATAAGTTTTAAAAGCCATGTTATAAATGACAGGATTTCTAAATATGACGGGTGTATGTATGGACAGTGGAAGAGATCAATCTATACTAGTTGGAACGTTGTTATTTAGTACTTTGTCGCTTCATCTTTTTTTACACATTCATACGATTATCAAGAGTCATAACCACTGATCGGTGTAGGTAGGGCTGTTTGGGGTCAAAGTCCTCAAAATCTAGATTAGTGTTAGGTTAGTATGGACATCTGTAGACGTCAGAGTGAAGCGAATTTATAATTCAATAGAATTTCGTCGTCTATTTCATTTCTTTCAAGTATGTCTAAATCCGGGTTTCTTTAGTAGTCTTCTTTTAAATTCCGAAAATCCCGGGATTTTTTAATATATTTTTTTTAATGGCATGTCCATAGTATGATGATCGCAGGTTGGAATTACAAAAAGTAGCTCTATCTACAGCGATTTTTTCAATTCCGGAAATCCCGGGATTATCCAAATATGGTTTATAAGAAAGCCGTATCCATATCATGACCACAGCTTGCAAGTACCAAAAACAGCCCTACCTACTCCGATCGCTAGTCATAACATAACAAAAACTTATGGCGACAGGGTTCCATAAAGTATGGCTCAATTTAAAAACGTAAAAATTCCAGAAAATACACGGGTTCTTGTTACTCGATTTATTTGAAACAGCGCGTTACGTTTTTGTTCATATAAATCGAGCCTAGTCTTCCACTGTACTACTTATATTTAAATGCTCAAAATGTATTATTTTATGATTTGTCAGTATTATGTTCGTATTTTGAAGTTTTGACCATATTACAAAAATAACAGGAATTAATGTTATTGTTACCAATTTTGTTATTGTTAATTTTTGTTGGTAATTAATAATTTCTCTGTTAATTAATTTATTACAGTTATTATTATAGTTATTATTGATCAATTCTTTGACCCTGGGAAATGTGCTTAATTAAATAAAAGCAAAATGTTATTATAAAATCTATTATTATTTACAAAGGCTTTAGTCTACAAATGTGATACTATGAATTATAAATAAAATCTACAACAAGGTACGGCCTTACACACAAATAAGTTCAATCTCAATCACAACCCGTCTTTTGCCATCACTAAACAAATACACAAATCCGAGTTTTTGCCACTGTTTGGTATCTCCCCTACTTTCCGTTAAATTTGATGTTTGTGGCAACCCCGCTACTTAACTTAGGTTTAAAAAAATACTACTGACACTTTCACTTTTCGCCTCCCTCTCGTATCAGCGACACAGCACGTGCTCGAATATTAATTCTCGTTTTTCTATTGACTTAACCCAAAAATCCACACCCCTTGATCCCTATTTTCACCCCTAATCGGTCCTACCCCTGAATCGATTCGTTTCCCTCCTAATTTCCACGAAAGTTATATTTTTATGTGTCAGTGGTTCCAGCCTGCTCCTCGTCAGGTGAGTACCTAGCATACCCCTAAGTTATTTATTACAACCCCCTGCAAATCGAAAGGAAAACTGTCGCCTAACAACATCGAAAAGGGAAGAACCAAAATTCGCAGGGTTTTCTCGAACCCACCCCCCAATCGCGGCCTATCCCAGGCTGTGCACCCTCTATGCTCCAGGGTGGACACAATTACGGAACAGACACTAAAATATATACCTATAAATGCAAAACAGCAAAACTTATGTTCAAAATTTTGTAATATATCTTTACGCTGAGATCAATTTCTCACGTCAAATTCATACATAATATTTATTACATAAATCTAAATTATTTACAATTAATATATTAGATATTTACTAGTTATATTTACTTAGATATATACAATTTATTTATGTAATATGAGAATATCGGTAATTTTATTATTATTTTCAAGACTTAGCTGTAAAATACACTAAAATAAAATACAAATAAAAGACAAAATACCTGTACCAGAATCAACCACTGAACTTTTAGCAGCTATTTCTTGGAAATTGAAATCGGTTCCTCGTATAATTTTCACCGATCCAATAAACTAATTTACAGATATCTTGTTACACCTGTATAAAACCTAAAATAGAGTGGTTTCAATTACTGCTTTGATGACAATAATTATTTCCTTCATTGACTTTTTTTATACTTACAAGTAGTTAAATTGAACTCGATGTGTGTGTAGTGACACAAAACATAGATTTTTATCCGCAACTTAATATCCGTACAGTCTGGTAACCATCGCATGATTACAAAAAATATCAAAAACTACAAAATATACAAGAACAATAGAAAATGCATAGAAAAATCTACTATTATCGTTTTATTGCGAAGGCTTGCAAAACAAAGACAGTGTTATCGCGTTGGTATAGCGCTGCCTCTGTTTAGCACGCCATCTCATGATATCATTTCATCGTTTTGAGAACGAAAAACGCCAAACCGCGCCCGCCGCGCGATTCGCTTCGTCAAAATACACGGGTTCTTATTACTCGATTTATATTAAACCGCGCGTGCAAACCACGTCACGCGGTTTCAAATAAACAAAGTAAAGAACCCGTCATTGGCGAAAGTTCGTCGCGCGATGGGTGTTTTTAAATAAATCGAGCCTAATAGCCTACCCTGACCTTGAGGCGATGAATGAACAGCATTATAGTGTACAATAACTATCTCACTACAAATATATGAGACTCCGGATTAGAACTTTTGTAGCACATTACCAGATCCCCTAGTCCCTTAGGGTCAATTTACACTGGCGTAGCGAGATGATGCTACGCGGCGTCGCAGTTTAAAATTAGCATAAAAATTTTAGCAACACATTGCTTGCTTGCTTATCGTATGGTTAGTGGCCAACCTATTTGTCAGAGTTGTTCAGGCCGCCCGTAGACCTCTGACATGGCTTAACGACTGCTGTCGAACGACAACAACCGGGACCGACTGCTTAACGTGCTTTCCGAGGCACACATTACCTTGAATAGAGTCGAGCAGCGCGGCCGCGTCCGAATTTCTCCCATAGAGCAGTACTTAGTCATCAATCCCTCTTTGAATTGCTCTTTGAGCATCTTTATATCGCGCCGCGTCGCTGCGCCAGCCTGAACTGACCCTAACACATATCTGGATGGAGTACTGTTTTAGACATTACGTAATTATTTTATCGGTAGTACTTAATAACCAAAATTCATTGGCACACACTCGTAATGAAACTCACCTAACTACCAAACAAAAATCTTCTATAGTACGCTATAGCACATTTCTAGACAATATCATATCATTATTCCAGTAATTCAAAATACAATTTTGGCAATACAATATATCTTACGACTGTTCAACTTTCAGAACAGTTGGGATACTTAGAAAACTATCCCTACCGGTAGGGACACTCAGAAAAAAAATCCATCTATCCCTACTAGAAGGGATATATCAGTAGGGATACTTGGAACAGGGGGATTTTATCACCATATCCATCCTTTTTTTACCTTTCATATCACGCATAAGGCGCTGAAGACGTCGAGTTGCGGAAACCAGCCCGTTTATAGTTTAGAAAACTAATCCAAGTATCTACAGCACAGCAGGAATATAAAAACCCTGTCAAGATCTGTGTTATGGAAATTGGTTATGAAAAATATTTCCATTTAATTCCGCAATATGGCGAGCGTTTTTATATTCCTGGTCGGGTATATATTATTTATTAAGGACCATGAATTATAGTTTATTTCATACGATTTCAGTGGGTGTGGTTTGTGAGACGATCATTTATGATTGACAATTGGAGAGGATGGCGCAATGCAAAAAAGCGAGAAGGCTGTAAGCGCCTCTCGCTTCTTTATATTGCGCCGTCTCTTTTTAATTGTCAATTGCAGTTGATCGTTTCGCGGACCCTTTTCACACCTCACTATCATTCATAGTGACCTCATTCAGTCATGCTTCAAGGTCTGGTTGATGAAGACGGAGCGCACCTCCATGGGGCACAGTGTTACCACGCCGTTGGGGAGTGGGTTGCTAAGGGTCACGAATGTCAGCGAGGCGTCGTACACGCAGTCCGGTTGCACGTCGATCAGGTCTGACAGTTGGATCTGTGTAAAAAAAGTGATTTGTGAAGTCGAAGTTCTATTATTAGTACTAGTATTTCCGAAATAAAAACCACGGTCGATTCAGTGCTTTTTGGAGGTAGCAGGAAACTATGATTTTTCATGGACATTCAAAATCAAGTTTCTAACAAGCTTATAGCTTAAAACAGCTATAAACAGGTTTTTTTCGGTATTCAAGATATTGAACGTTTTCATAAAAAATCTATTTCGCTTCACAATTACCGATTCAATTCAATTCAAAACCAATTATTGCACACAATTACATATTACATGTACATATCTTGCTCTTACAATGTTGTATATAAACTAACTACCAGACCTACTTATCTCTGAATTACCCAAAAGATAGCTGGGAGAAAAAGCTGCATGACATTAAGCTGGCCTATGTGCATTAATGAATAAATAAATTACCAGACTTTCTTTCTTTTACTTCCTGCTTCGCTCGAGAATAAATATATAAGGTGTACTTTTATGAAACTAACCTGTCCGTCGCTAACGGGGTAAGTTTTAGATATCTCCTTGTCGCCGTAGCAGGTGTCCAGATAGACTCTCTGGAACGTCATGCCCGTGCCTTGCACTATTTTCCCTTTGTCGGTCTGAAAACAAGTAGAAAATAATTAGCCGGATTATTATTACAAATTATATTTTAAAACGCGGCAACTTTAATAAATCAGTAGTCTCGACCGGCTAAAGCAGAATTTCTAGACTACTCTGGAGTAAGGTATTATGCTGAGCTGAGGCCTGGTGCTGCAGTATGTACGCCGGCCATATATTATTATAGTTAGGTTTAAAGATATTTATTCACATTAAAGACATATTGCCACTTACATGTGAAAAAGACTTAAAAAGATGCATGTTCGCTACACTATTCACTTACACTATATATTATATATAGTTAGTGGAACGCAACGCACTAAAATTATGGTATCAAAGCTGGTATTATGATAATGACGGGAGCAAACCACCTTTCAAAAAAACAAACTGCGCTAATTTTTGCTTAAATGCATTTAAGGAATTTGTGTTTTTAATTGGTGAAGGTAGATTATTATAATAGCGTGCACCCTCGTATGTAAGCATTCGTTTGCCATAGTTCGTTCTCGTCTTTGGCAGAACTAAATAACTAGCACGTCTCGTGCTGCGTTTAGTTACATGTTTTACTTGAGTAAGTGATATTGATGTGTGAATGACTTTGGTCAGTATCTTACGAATTAGAATACACGCGTGGTAGAAGTATAGCTGTTTTATATTCATTAAATGTGTGTTCTTGTAAACTGTGGTGGTTGGTGTTAAATAGGGGTAATGGAAAAGCATTTTAATCAATATATTTTGTGTTACCTGTTAGTTGTTTAAGAATATATATTGTTTAATATATCATAAACTTACCATAAATGGAATAACGTGTATTCTGCAGTTAACAAATAAACGTTTATCTATTTCTAATTTCAAATCATGGAATATTTTTAACGATATTTTATCCCCAGCATATCCTACCACAGTGTGGTGTGCAAATTTATATAATAGATACATACATTTTACAAGCATTTAGAAGAAAAAAAATGATACAAAGCGAATTAACTAATACTCTTTATTACAAGGATAACAATTGTTTGGCATCCAATGGTAACAGTCAGTTCAAATCCTGTTTTGCCTGGTGAACCATCATCTTTTGTCTCGAGTCTTTTTTTATTGTATACGGAGAACAAACGTTCCACCTGATGTTAAGTGCGTGCTCACCATCGTCCATAGACTCACTTGTATTATTATTAAGAGGGTTATCGATGCACACTAACCAAGATGGAGTGCCTCATGTGCCGGTAATTACACTGGCTCTCTTACCTTTCAAACCGAAACCCAGAAAAGCAAGCATTGTTGCTTTGCGGTAGAAATAGATAAGATTATACCCCAGGCGATTCTGCACACCTAGCACTATCGGGAGATCGATTCCACTAAATACAACTTAACTAAATAGAATCTAAACTGCATCGTTATGTGTTTTGTATGCTACTATCCACTAACGATCCAATTTCAGTTAAGTTCCGATCGAGTCAACGATCGATCGAACAGTAACGTATTTGTGCATTCTAATAAAACATTTAGTTTATACTTAATCGCGGCAGGTAACAAAACGCTTCAACTGTCAAATATAACGGTCGAACATAAGTTCCTCCCGAGGTACTTTTGCCCGATCGATAGTAAATCGAAAGGTGGCAGTGGTAGAGTTATGCGTCAGCAGAATGCGATTTGGTGTCCAAATAGAATTGGAACGAAAACATTGAAATTGGATAGAAATAGAACTACAAACGTTGTAATTTAGGCGAATTGGGGCCCAAGTCTTCACTATTTATACATTACCTTAGCAGATATGTGGGAGTGGAAGCTAGCGAGCACCACATCGGCCGCGTTAGTCTTGGCCCGAGAGTACGCGGGTCTGACAGAGTCCTCCTGCGTGGTGTAGTGCATGGTGATGATGGGCTGCAGCAGGAGTTGTTGGGACACGTGTGCCCCTAGTGTGAGCTGCCCGCTCGGGTGGTCGGGTGATGTTTTGTGCTGCGGAACAAGTTATTAGTTAGAACTCGCTGGATTGAAGTGCGACTCCCGAAACAAAACCATTTCTCTTAAATTAAGTAGACGGTAGATTTGTTGCACGGTAGTAATAGAAAATATTAATAAACATCACAATAACATCGATTCTGACGTTTCATGTGAAAAATGGTTGTCTATGGACTTCTCAAGATTTCAGGAAAAGGCTTCAACTTTGCTGGAAAGGATTTCACAAAACTAAAGAGCGTAGTTACTGAACAAGTGTTCAATAAATTCGTTGCTGCCCTACTTTTTTACCGTACTTTCGCATCCCTATCTGATACGCATAACCTGCCTTGACATTAGTCAAAAATCCCAGTCCCATAAGCTGCACCCGTACGCGAGTCAATCGCAGAACCACAGTTTAACTGTGAATGAATCCGAAGCCCTGGAAGCTCCCAGACGTTACTGCTGGATATTCATGGTGATTCATTCTACACTGACGTTTTTTCCTATTATTTTCCGCATTCAATTTATTTAAAATAAATAATAATATTTATTTAAACAAATAAATAAAAAGGGCCCAGCCAGTGGCGGATCGGATCGGGGAGGGGAGGGGAGGGGAGGGGGGGGGGGCACACGACTCGCTCTTGACATTTCCGATTTCAGTAACCAAAGCCCCTCCACCAGATTTTTTCTTCTGGATTCGCCTCTGGGCCCAACACATATATCCCTACAAAGAGAATAAGACAGGTTACCAGACAAGGCTTGTTGGCGTGCTCGAGGATGAGCTTGAAAGTGTGTCTGGTGCGCACGTTATCCAGCACGCCCTGGTTCAGACCGCGGTTGTCGTCGCGGCTCAGCCGTCTGTCTTGCATCACCTGCACGTTGTTTATGGATTAGTTTATAGTTCATTCGGTCAACAAATATTATGCTTGACAATCGATAATTAATCAAGTCATTATTACTGTTACCTAATTATGTAATAAGATTTAAACATAGAACTCCCGAATTACGTTTTAGCACGTGTTATCCAGTCCTTATATTTTACTTTTAGTTAAGTTATAAATGTATAGTCATCAGCAGCCCACTTTAGTCCACTGCTAGATATAGGCCTCTCCCAGGGCGGGCCTTCTCATCCAGTCGCTGCCAGCCACCTTGCGCAGATCGTCGCTCCATCTAGCAGGGCGTCCGCCACTACGTTTGTCCAAACGCGGTCCCCACTCCAGAACTCGTCTACAGTAGTTAGATGGCATTAGGAATCTCATTTTAAACGTATATGGTTTTTAAACCTTTGAGTGTGTTCCGTGGGATCGATAATCTATTGTTAAGGCATTTTTATGGAAATTACCACGCTCGACGTGTAATATATTTAACGTCTTATACTCGATTTATATTCGGCTGCCGCGGCCCGTTTGTATGGATGGAGTGCACGAGCATTAAGCGTACTCTATAGAAATTGGCAGCGGCGGGCGGTGCGGGCGCCGACTCTAAATCGAGCCATATAAACAAGGCATCAGTGTCTGTGGTTTGAGTATGGAATGTAACAGTCGTAACACGGTTGGTTGAAACTATAGAGATAAATAATATAGAATCGTATTATGACATCAAGGTTAGTGCGTTGCCAACACAGCCCAATCTTAAAACTAAAGAGCCAGAATTCATGGTCTCTGGCCGTCAGACAGGCACAATGGCGTCCAAATTCACTCATCTTATGGCTAACCAGCTAGGATACATGCCCACAAAAAATATGTATATTTTTTCATATCTCACCTCCATCTGTCCAGGCTGTAAAGCCGCCATGCCTAGAGGAGTGGATGTAAGTATAGTGAAGCGGGTGTTTTCGTCCTCTATGTACGCAGCCGCCGGAAGAGGGTAGAAGTTAGCCTGCAGGGGGATCTTGTCAAAGTAGCGACGCTTTATCATCTGTAACAGTATTTGACCGAAAAAAATTAAACGCATCATTCAATTTACATGGACTTCCTGAAGATGGATCTGAAATCCGTTTATCGATATCTCAACTAACATCAGCTATATTAATGGTGAAAGTTAGTAGTGGGGGGATGCTCCGTCCCTTTCTAGCAAAAGAGTCCTTATTATGTAGCCAAGGACCTGCTTGCAGGGCGCTCATTAACAGTGACGTCACAATTATCTATTGCTGTCTCTTTCTATCGTCTGATTTTTGATTGTCTGTAGCTATTTTATTTTTCAACAGATTATAATTTTGTTTTCACATTTGAATATCAATTCATGTCTATTTTCTTATTTTTATGAAATGTATTTAATACTTGTCAAATACCCTATTACAAGACACTTGGACAACTTACCTATTTAGTTGTTTTACAAGGATTTGATCTTTAAGGGTATGAAAGTACCGTAGTAACTGGAATATTACTTCCAGCTACTAGGGTACTTTCATACCATTTTTATACGTTATCCCTGTATAAAAACTTCAATTTCAAATTACCTGCATGCCATTAAGGTCTGTATAGAAGGTGTCTCCATTCTTGATACCCGTGGAGAAACGCATTGCCAGCTCGAGGTCGTCGACCTCGGGGTCGATGAGCAACGTGTTGCTGACCTCCACTTCGCTTTGCGGCAGGGATGGATTGTTGTATAGCGATATCTAGACAAGACATTTAAGTAAAAGGTTAAACATTAAGTTTGGACAAGCAACTTTTTGACAGGGAACCCTGTCTCCTTATTCAGGACGGGCGGAAAGCTAACGGCGCCGTCACCGCGAGCGACACCAAAATGTAACACTTCGCTATATACTATTTCCTTAAAATACATACAGGGTTCCGTCCCCCAAAGTGTAGGCACGATCAGAATGCTTCGGTTTTTTTTTAAAAACATCTGATGTTTTCGCACAACACATCTCGATTATGGATCCACCACACCCTGAGCTGCTTCACGAAACACACTTTTATCTTTGTCTTATTCATCGAAAAAGAGTCGCTTCGCGAGACAGTTAGGATGTTACCACACTCACCCGACCGACGTCGATCGATGTGAATCTTAGGCCCTTTGATCACATCAAATTTCGCCACAGGTACTGCACTAAATAGTAATATCCGCTAAAAAGTACGAAAATGAACGGGTATCTAGAAGAAAATTTCAATTACCGCTAGAACGATCTCCGCAGCCTTAGGGCCAATAAGGGCCGCGTACAACGTGGCCTTGTAAGGGCCCTCGGTGACCACTATCTCTGGGTAGGCGTCCGATTTGAACGGCTGCGCGGGCCCATCTGGGATGAACAGGTATGCGCCGCTGTTGTTGTCTTGCGCCTTCTGAGTGTCGTACCTGCAGAATAAACAACAATGAGCATGTGCACCCGATTTTTTTTATTGAATTTCTGAAATCTATGTATTAAATTAACTTATTCATATTCTTAAAAGACAAATTTCAGTGAAAGAATCGTTCCTTCGTTGGAGCAGAGCCCTGCCCAGGGAGCTACTGAGGGACGAAGCCACACCCGCCGAATGACCTTGTGCACCGGCGGCTCCACCGGACCAGATCACGCCTATGGAAACCTACTGACCCACCCGTAGCTACGGCTGGCGGTAGACACCGCTGCAAGAGGACATAGCCCTGAAGCAGCTTCCTCACGCCCCCTCAGGGACGTGAGAAGAATTCGAGTTAGGAATCATTCCGATATCTTCAAAAATGACGATGCTATGACGCTTTTAATGTGCAAGGTGCTCAGTGCCTGAAGTTTATAGAAGTTCCACACAACGTGAACTAGTGACGTCACGACAATCTGATCCAGCAAGACACATGTATAGTCTATTGTCAGACAGCTGGGAGATGACAGCTTACTACATCAGCTGATTCTTATTGACAAAGATCTTATGGCGTTCCTATTCTTTGTGGCCAGCATCACTTAATACAAAATGCGTAATAATTTTTGGCATTGACTGACCAAAAAGTTTTTGTTGTAATGTCACTGGCTGGTTACTACTAAACTGACATTAGGTAGCGCTTAAGCGTGAATCTGATGTGACGTCACTAAAGCCCCGGTCTTAGCGAACACGTGGTTTTGCACTTTTATTTATTGACGACTTTCAAAGCATATTTCTCGGGACCTATTGAAAACTTTGGAAAAATAAATATGAAATTAGTATCTTTCAATTGCTTCTTCTTCGACATTCTACACCCCATACATACACTTACTGCACAAAGTCCATATGAACAGGGATGGTAGCACCCGAGGTGGTGACCACAGCTTTAATCAGCCCATTCATGGTGGCCACCACTCTAGTCCCGTTGCCAGCTTGTACGGTGATGTCATCGGACAGCCGCGCCGTGGGCTGGTCTATGGCGAACATCTTCGGAAGGTCTACCGTCCAGTAGTCCGCGTTGTACACTCGTACTCGGGAGTAGGATGTGTATCTGAAATATAAAAAAAATTCGCCACATTAAAATTACTACAGCAGAAATTATCCGGCCAACCGTATAGTTGGCTGTACAAACTTAGATGTATCTATTTGTACTGTACAAATATATATGATACCTAGTCCGTGAGCTCTTAGAAACGAATTTGGGTATCGGTTAAAATCGGTCTTTGTTTGCCTTAGTACATTCGCGTATCGCTATCAATAAGTAAATTATATTGTATATGTGTAATAGTTAATATTTATATTGTATATGTGTAATAGTTAATATTTATATTGTATATGTGTAATAGTTAATATTTATATTGTATATGTGTAATAGTATATTAGTATACAATGTAAGTATATTGTTATTTTAATATATAAATTTCACATATTATTAAGTAAGTTTCTTTGTCATTTTTATTGCCACTGCACCGCCATAACATGCACAAAACACGCACACGCATGCCCAAAGGTCAGCTGGTAGAGAATGCCGCAAGGCATTAAGCTCACCTGTACACAAAAGTGTAAAACAATAAATAAATAATAACCAAAGTCTCAAGACCCGAAGCTCTTTCTAAAACCTCATGCACTGTAAGTTTCAATGTAATCGCATGCGTCTTCTGTTTCTATCTTATAATAAAACTTACTGAGGCTTATAATCTATGATCGGAGTAGGTAGGGCTGTTTTTGGTACTTGCCACATACGGTCATAATATGGATAAGTATGCCCAATAATCCCGGGATTTCCGGGATTGAATAAATATATTATTTAGATTTTTAACGTTATATTTGTTTTGATACACATTTAAGATTGGTGGCGAAATATTTTTTTTAAGATTCATGGCCTAGTGTACCTATGGTAGTATTTTAACTTCTTCGTAAGATCACAATTTTAAAAAAAACGTAATCCGCCGAGTAAGGGCGAGGTTTATAAAAGTAATTTACAACATTTGCTCGATAACTTAAAACGGGATCCCGAAATCATATCCATATTAATATAACCTTTGAGGACATTGACCCGAAAGAGCCCTACCTACTCCGATCAGTGCTTATAATAAAAACTTAAGTAAAGTAAAAGTAAAATAAACTTTATTGCACAAATATGAAACAACAAACATAAGATAGAAAAGGAAATAGTGAAGTACAATTTAGGCGGCCTTATCGCTAAGAGCGATCTCATCCAGGCAACCTTCGGGCAGAGGAAATGATTTCGAGAAAGAGGTAGTATGTGTGAAAGGTTTATGGAAAACGTTAAATAAGAGAATTTTATTTACAATAATAACATATAAATACCAAGGTAATTAATTACCATACTATACTTACTAAGCACATAAAATATAAGGTCGGGGGAAAAGTCTTTTCGCATATTGTATGTATACACTTGTAATAAAATTTCTTTGGCTGTACTATCTGTATCTGGCTGGTTTTGATGACATTAAAAAGGTTACATTAATAAAAAAAGAACTAATTAGTAAAATGTTGTTTCCAGCTATTTTTCATTTGTTTTTCCTTCTGTCAAAATGTGTGAATCTAATGAAGAAATTCGATACATTTTGTAATTTTATTACAAAAAAGGAAAAAATGTAACGCAAGTCGCGAAAAAAATATGTGACGTTTATGGACCTAATGCAGTGTCAGTAAGAGTAGTAAATAATACATAGATTACATAAACTAAAATATATAATGAGTACATAACATACAGGTAGTGGTAGATCCTAAAGTGAAGGATCGCCTGGGGTGGTACCACCCTCTTATCTATTTCTGCCGTGAAGCAGAAATGCTTGCATTTCTGTGTTTCGGTTTGAAGGGTAAGAGAGCCAGCGTAATTTCCGGCACATGAGGCACTCCATCTTAGTCCTCACGGTTAGCAGCGCATCAAAAACCCTCTAATATTAATACAGTGAGGTGAGATGTCTATTGGCGACAGTGACCACTTACCATCAGGTGGCCCGTTGGCTCGTCTGCTCTCCTTATTTAATAAATTAAAAAAAATAAAAAAAAGGAAAAGCAGAATAACAGCCAGGGTAGATAAAAGGAAAGGAAAGTTTAAAGAGGTGGGAATCAAAGTTCGAGAAAGAAACTTACTTGTTGATACTCAAGTTGTCTCTAAGCGACACGGAGTACACAGTGAGGGCGAGCGCGTCCACAGTCACCGGGAACGACAGCTGGTACTTGTTGGCCGCGAACCCGAGCCGCTTCTCTCCCTGCACCACGGGAGATATCTGCGCCATAATCGGGTTGCCTTCCGGGTCGAACACCTGCGACAAAATGGACCATTGACAATACTATACAAATACAATAAGAATAGTTTATTTGTGCGATAAGATTACAATGGATTCGTAGTCCTTACATCAGTAGGAACTTAAGCATACGCTATATTAAACTAAATACAAATATACTTTATTGCACACCCAGGACAAAACAAAACACAACATAAAGAGAGGTATAATATAATATGCAGAAGGCGGCTTTAAGCGATATCTTCCAAGCAACCTTCAATGAATGACATGAAGAGGTAATGTTATAAGCAGCCTCTCCTCCTTTTCTCTGTCCCCATCTTAACCTGAGTCTAACTTCCCCAGCGAAGAAGTAATACCGGATGAAATTATAGTCTATCTGGAAAAAGGATGGCATGACAGATAAGTGGACCAGAATCTGATATTCTGAGAGGCCGTTATCGCGCGAATAAGCGATGCGATGATTGCGCGGTCTTATGATACCAAAATTGGGGGTCCTAATAGGACCTAATAGGGCTTACAATACATCGACGTTTAGTTTGTCCATAGATTACGCGGCAGAATGAGCTGCGGATCCCGCATGAACCTACGCATGCTGCACTGCGGGATCCGCAAGCGCGTCATGCCTTTGTTTAGTCCTAGGCCAAAATTGCCCCAGCCCAGCATTTCCAGGTCACAAAATGCATTTTCTACCAGCTAACCATTGGGTCATACATATATTGCAAGGCAGGTGCATATAAATTAAATAGAAGAGAATTACTAATTATTATTATTTTAATTTCTCATTTGACGGGTTAAACGGAGAATAAGCGCCACTTCACGCACAACGCCCCGCAACACTCCCCGCACTAAGCTCCGCGTTTCCATGTACAAGGCCTAAGGTAATTGACTCACCTCGACATGCGGCGAGGATACCAACACAGTGAGCACCTCGGTTCGCCTGAAGGATAACGCGTTATACAACACGACACGTCTCGATGGCGACATGACATCCAGGGCTATAGTGATCCGCGCCGGGATCTCGTCGTGTTTGCGCCAGAGATCGTCCACGTCGAAGTAAATGTCCTCCTGAGCTTGATCTTGGACGGCGGGCCGTTTTAGGAGGTAGTACGCGGCTTGCTGGATCGCGGACTGACTGTACTTGATTGCTGTTAGCATTCTGAAATAAACAGTTATTAATCGTTATTTCATAGTGTGTGATATGTATCTAGATGTAGTTAGAATAAGTATAGGTACCTAGCTATAGTTTACGGTGCGCTGCGTCCCACCGTCTCTGGTTTATTATATTCAGTATGCAAATAGCTACCGCGTTTGATTGACCTCCTCGGCTTATCTGTTTTACGGCTCCAATACTTAACACATAGGTCACAAAAGAATATTTATTTGTTAGTTATCTTTGTCCCACTTGTAGGCAAATGGCTCCCCAAAGATCTTCAAAACATAAGATCTCGCGCCACTTTATTCGATCCGATTCTTTTTGAAAATAGCAGCAGTGTGCTGGCGTTAATCCTGTCCGAGCATATTCGATGCGGCACCAACGCCTTTAGCACATTTCAACGATTTTGAAATGGAATCGGACCGAACCCATAGAATCTATTTTTGGTTTTCTAGATTTCTATGATTCAGTCTGTCGGCTAACATTGCTGCAGTGAGTCTTAGCTTAGCGATTTTGAGGCTAAAGGCGAATCGCACATTGTACCGCGCACCCCGCGGTGTGTGGTAAAGTTATCGAACTATAGGTGAACCATTTAAGTCAGACCACGCCCGCGAAGTTAGAGGTCCGCGGGGCGTGACGACAGAGGGCGAGCGAATGGTGGGTCCTCGCTCCGCTCGCCTTCTAACGTTGCGGGCATGGTCTCACTTAAATAGGTCACTTATAGTAATACAGGATTGTACGTAATCCGTTGTGATTTGTGATCTAACACACTGCAACCGCCCAGCCGCACGGTGCGCCGCGCGGTTTGGCGGTCGGTATTTAAAAGCCATGCAGTCACCAACGCTACAAAATCCGCTTCGTATACTCCGTTCGTCGTAAAACTCACTTCTTGGCGTAGTCCTCGCGCACCTCATTACGCCCGGTGCCGGTGACTCCGTCGTGATGCTGGAACAGAGCTAGCGCTCGCCGCGCCTGTTCCGCGCGGTCGCGGAGCTGCAGCGACATTATCTTGGTGACGGAATTGCTAGAGGTCGCTTGCGCTGTTATTATTTCTGCTGCCCTGTTGGAAGATATGTAAGATAAGTGCTGGACTATACGCGACCGGTTCCGGCGCTGGTTCGTTTCGGTGCAGCCAATCACAAGCATTTCGCCCTCC
The DNA here is from genome assembly GCA_947369225.1 of Hofmannophila pseudospretella. Lineage (NCBI taxonomy): Eukaryota > Metazoa > Arthropoda > Insecta > Lepidoptera > Oecophoridae > Hofmannophila > Hofmannophila pseudospretella. The sequence continues at coordinate 5,697,933 of OX376330.1, read as the reverse complement.
CCCAACTTGAAGTCAGTGCCTCGTAATTGTCTGCAGCGGACCGAACCGGGGTTGGAACCGGCGCATGTAGTCTAGGCCTTTAGGCCATTAAATCACATTTATGTGATTTCTCAAAGATTTTCGGAAATGCGCTCAATACATTCAAAAATACCGGCCTGGATGCCTTCCTAGAATTTGAAAAGTTATATTTTTTTTAGATTTATCATTATTTGAGAAAATAAATATACAAGTCTCGGCGGAAATAACCATTGTCGGATTGAGCTTGCATCTTTTTTCATCATCAGATGTTTTGACATTGGCCTCCCTGAGCAAGTTGTGAATGCTGAACTATAAACCAATTTAGGAATAGATTAGACAGCCGCTTACGAAACTTGAAGAAACAGCCTAACCAGCATTAATATGTCTGCTAACCCAATAATAATAATAATTTTGTTTGTACTAAAAACGTTGCCACATTTTTGATGACCCTTCATCCAGTCTCCGTTCACCGTTTACTACATTGTCTACTAGGTGTAGAATAGTATCCACAAAATCCCTTAGTCGCCTCGTACGACACCCACGGGAGAAGTTGGGGTAGTGTTTTTCTTTATGACCGGCACGACACGGGTTATATCAACATTTTAATACTGCTATGCATAATTTCAATATCCCCAAACAGACTCACCTGACATAAGCCAATAGCACCCTGTCCATATTCTTGTAGAAAGGCCTCGAGGTGTAGTACCCGCTCCAGTAGTGCTGGTTTCTATCCGCGTATGTGAAGAAATCGCCCGAGAGCACGGGGAAGTCTGACATTTTGACCTCCTCGTGCACTGCCCTGAAGTAGTCTTGGAGTGTGCCGAATTGGACCTGCAAGGTTTTGAAGGTAACATTCCTTAAGTCAGTGGATTTACTAAACGGGCTTCATCAAACTAAGTAAAGAAGGTCAGGTGCGGTCAATCACTAAGCGAATGAAGCTATTGATGAGTGTGGAAGAAGCGAGAACGGTTTGTCAGGATCTTTGCGGGTGGAAATCTTTAGTTTCTTTATCTTTATCATGTCATTGGTGAAATGGTGAGGGTCGTGAATAATCTATGGAATACGGTATTAACCTTATTTTTTATTGCAACTTACATGGACATACTAAAGAAGGATCTAGATATAGTTTTACGATATCTCAACTAATATCAGTGATATTAATGGTTAAAGTTAGTAACAGTCCTTTATATGCAGCCAGGACCTGCTTGTACGGCGCTAGATAACAGTTACGTCATAAAACTTATTGCCGTTTCTTTCTACCGTTCTGATTTTTGATTGCCTGTAATTATTTTAATTTTCAAATTATTTTAATTCTGTTTTCACATTTAACCATCAATTTATGACTATTTCTTATATTTTAAGAAATGCATTTAATATTTGAAACTTGGAAACTACCCTATTAACCACATAGAAATAGTTTATTGCAGATTTAATGCCTTCCACATTTCACACACTAGTAATCTCAGTGTGTAGGTTTCCTCACGATGTTTTTCTTCGCCTTAAGAGCAGTCGCTATATATACCGGAATATATACGGTAAGAACATAAGTCTTTTCGAAAAAACCTAAAAACTCTAGTCCATAACACTGCATGTTTTCGAACCCGAACCACACGCATGGGTGTCCGGCGTCCTAGCCACTACACCATCAACGTTCAAGGTGGCCATTTAATGTAACGGAATGGCTAACAAGATTTGGAACTGCAGAACTCCCGTCTCACCTCAGTGTTCCACGCGTCGTTATTGTTGATATAATCTATGATCATCTCGTAGTTCTGGTACTGGTTGTCCCACTCGTTGGCGCGGTCGTACCGGAAGTCGTCTCCCAGTGGGAACATCACCACGTTGCTTCGGTATAACTGCGCTTTTTTGCGCCATTGGTCTAGGATTACTGATGATCTGTGTGGATGTATGTTTATTTTAGACATATTTGTTATAGCTAAATCAGATAAGGGATTCGTCGTCGACATGTTGTTTTTACGATTTCTTTTATTTTGTACATGTATGTAATAAATATTAACAGACGCTGTATTTGTCTTATTATTTGTGCAGCTGTTTTTATTTTAGGCTATAGAAATAATTGCTCGATTATATCATGTTGATTTAGGTGCGCCAGTGAAATTGTTTCAATATAATTTAATGTACAAACGAGACATACCTTTCTTGAACATTTTTCTCAATAATTTTCCTTGGTGCTACTCCCCATGGACAAGTAACGCCATTTCCTGGAAGCCTCTTGAAGTCAAACTGACAACAAATCTGGAAATAATACATGGATCATTAGTTGGAAATATTCGCTAACAGGAATTGGATCCGAGACAAGCCTATGGCATAACCCCCTTTTCATTAAATGTTCTACAACATATAGGAAAGGAAAACTTTGGGCGCGGTCAAAACCAGGATAGGTGATCACTAGTAGCACATTTTTATTTGAGCCCTCCCGTGCCTCGGAGAGTACGTTAAACCGGTTCCGGCTACTGTCGTCCGACAGGCGGCCTGAACAAACTGACAATAGGTTGGCTACTAACCACACGACAAAGACAAAGAAAAAAAAGGAAAGAACGCTATTATGAATTCTTCGTCTGTATTTGGGGTTTACCTTAGGTTCTGGCCCACAAGAGTGAGGCACGTCATATGAATAAAATGGCATCAAATGTGTGAACATGTCAGTCTTGCCAACACCATCTGAAACATTCAATAAAAATCCCATAACAGTTATCAAATCAAATCAATTTTATTAGTTCCGTTTCAAACTACGTAATTCGTAATAAAAATGATATACTTTTTCTCATCAAATATTATAACAACTTAACTGTTTTAATAAATAATATACCTACAAGGAAAGGTAAAACAAATGTTTGAATATAGAGAGCCAGCGTTAATTATCGGTACATGAAATAATGAAGCACTTCATATGTGTTTTCAAGTTTAGCAACGCATCGAAAACCCATTAACATTATAGTGAAGTCAGATGTCAACAGACGACCGTGACTACTTACCATCAGATGGCCCGTTTGTTGGTCAGCTCTCCTTATACAATAAAATAACAACTCACCCCACAACTGTCTCCATTTGAACTCCAGCTGTCTATTCAACGCCAACTCTTTCTTGATCCTATAGTGTACTCTCTGTATAATAGAGTTCTCGAAGCCGGCCAATTTGAGGAGGTAGGGCTGCGTGCTCGAATACCCGAACGGGTCTATAGCCCACGCGTTCTTGGGTATATACTGTAAATTGTCGATTAGCCACTGGTGGCCAACGGTCAGCTGCTGAATGACGGATAGCCAGTGGGAGTTAGCTTCGTCGTTCATAACCCAGCCGCCGGTCACGATTTCGATTTTTCCGGAGTTCAGTAGACTGGAAAATAATAAAATGTAATTATAGGTTAAAACTGAAGTTGTAGTCTAGCCATATGACTTTTTTGAGGGAAAACGACCAGTGTTCTGGGAACACTATCTCGTTGCGACGCCCTGGAAGGAATTTTTTATCTTTAATATTTTCCTTCTATTGTTACACATTATATTTTAATTTTAATTGTATACTAAGTTTTTGTTCAATTCCTCTTCTTTCGAGTTGATGATTCGAACAAAATTTTTCCCGACCAGAAGGCAGCCACATCGATAGCCCTCTGGTTGGCCTCGAAAAGGTCCTCCCGCGTGCAGATGGTCGGACACGCGGGACAGCAGAGCAAGTGCTCCATGGTTTGAGGGGAGACACCACACTCACACTTTACTTGATCGCTGAAAAAACCCCATTTGTGAAGATTACCCCCGCAACAGCCAACATGGGTTCGCAGGCGATTAAGCGTTTCCAGGTATATATTTTTTCAATAGTTTGTTCAATAAATTGTATTTTACTTTAGATGTTCCCCGCATGTTAGTTTCACATTTTGCTGAGCACGATGTATATGCGATATAAATCATTCATATCAGTTGGAAAACAATAAAGTCGCAACGACCAATGTCAACTACGAAATAAAAATAATTATCAGCTCCTACTGAACTGATTGAAATCATGATTATCAGAGATACAACATTGAATCATATCATCGACAGTCTTCAGTTTAAAAATTTGACTGGTAACAAGGGTCGATACTGGGCCTAAAAGGAAACCGTTTTGTAGAGATAAAAAATGGAATGTACACGTATTAGTAAAGGTAATTCGTGATAATGTAATGTAATGTATGCAATCACATAATTATGGAAAACAAATAACAGACATTAAAAATACTTTCACGCAGTGGTTAGTTATCAAATTGACCTTGACCATTGTGTAATTCCGACTGACTCACAAAGGATAAAAGGTATAGATACGAGCAGTGAATTTCCAACATCAATGGATAAAAGGCTTCTGAATAAATTAAATTCTAAATCTAATTTATGAACAACGCGATTTCTTGAAATTAAACAGCGACTTACACGCAAAATAGGCGTCGTGTAGACGTCGAGTTGCGGAAACAAGCCCGCTACTACATTACATTACAACAGCATCTTCTTAGAGATTACCAATTACCTAGCAAGTATAATAAAAGACTGTAGAGAATTTTAGATTGTTTTATGATGAAAACAATGACCAAGGTAGTGAAGGTACCCCGAGAATAGACCCTGTGCTGCAGCTCTCGACTGGTGGTGGGTGTCCACCACCAGTCGAGAGCTGCAGCACAGGGTACCTTCACTACCTTGGTCATTGTTTTCATTCATAGTAACCAAATTTACTTATTAAGCATTTCGCATGCTAGGTATACTTAAAGAAACTTTAAAAAAATCTGCAAGCAGGACTTGAAGTTTCATAGTAGCTGTTCTGGTCTATTCTGTGATATATTTTTGTCTGACTGAGTAATGCGGTCCTATTGACCTTTACAGTTTCACCGGGGTTTTGGGGGCGAGCGCTAAGTGCTCTCCAACCTGGAAGAGGACTTAAATACTATAAGAAGCGACTACCTAAGGGTACCCAGGTGGATACGGACCTCGGCTTAGGACGTCGCTGGGGACGGAGGGATCGGGGAAAAGCGGCCTGGGACATGCCGATAGGGCGTGTAATCGCCAGAAGCAGGTCGCCGCGCCGGCGCAGGCGGTATGTAGGTGTGGTGTGTGAACTAAAATCGGGTATATTCTGAGAATGAATAAGACTTATGCAACTAGTTCTTAATGTACTTACTTTAAAAAGGCAGTCTTTTCCTGTTCCGTGGCATCCGAAGTCCACCACAACGAGAGGAAACTGATTTCCGCCCATATAAACTTCCGGCCGACACCTTCCGACAGTTTCTCAACCATGTTGGTGAATATCGCCTTTGTTTGCGTTTTGTAGTAGTTTTCGAATGTCTTCAACCATCCTGTGATGTTTGTCAACAAGTAATTGTTACGAAAGATTGATGTGAACTGAGTTGTAATTCAAAAAAAAATATTTTGTACCAAAATAGTATTTTTTCAAGGAACAGAAAAATCGATTTAGGTATCAAGCGATTTCGTTCGAGAGGATTTGTGCTAGAGGTATAATTGTAATCGAACATAAACCCATGGTTTTAACATTTATTACAAAATAAATCAATTAAACAAGAGAGAGAGATGCAACTTCGCAGTTATTTCTGTCTCCAAGCAGCAATGCTGTTTCGCTTAGAAGGTAGGAAGAGAGCCAGCACAACGAAACCACTCTTTACATACATTAGTGAGGTGGAATACCTATGGACTACTGACGACAGTGATCATTTACCATCAGATGGCCCATTTGCTGATCTGCTCTCCTTATACAATAAAAAAGAATAAATCACCTGGATCATTATGAGAATGTGGCACAATGAACACTTTTAGCTTATTCTTCTGGCTCCACTGCTTGTCATTATACTCTATGTTCCAACCTTGCTTCCACACTCCGCCATCTTTATCATCAAACAATATTCGCTCATACATCGACAGCATCTAGAAATGTACATGATTAGTGGTAAATCGACTGTAGAAGAAAAACAAAATATTTGACAAGGATTTTACCATTTCAAAAATTCATATTGTTTAAAAAAGAATAGAAAATTCTAGGTTTTCTTGCTGGTGTGTACAGTAAAGAAAATAAAATTGCTGGATTTCATGCATAATAGTAAAATTTATCTCAATATAGGTAACAAAAATACATTACAGCAATATTAAAAACAACATAACATAATAAATAAGGTACAGAAAACATACAAAGGTGTTAAAAAGAGCCATATTTCAATAACTTCAAAAATCTTTCACTGATTTTGTATAACTATTCAAATGCAAAATTGGAATAATTACTGAAAAAATATTTGTAATCAAAGTTTCATTCTGAAGATCTTCTATTGGAAATGCAGTAGAATTGGTTCCTTGAGTTTCCATAGAAACCTATTAAGGTGACGATTAAAATACATAAGTAAGCAGCTACAAAATGATGCAAATATATACCTATTTTAAAATAGAAATAACGTAAATAGAATAAATAATGACCAAGAGCGTGTCGGGCACGCACATGATAGGGTTTCGTAGCTATTCTATCACAAAAAATATTTTATAAAAAGGTTGTTTTATGCAATTGTAGAAAGCGAGTCATCAACAATCCGAATGTCGTGGCAAAACTTGGAGAGGACGCACAAGATCGCAAAAAGTGGACAGCAATAGTTCGAGCCCTATACCCCAGCAGAGTATGACAGGAAGGAAAGAAGATGGTTGTTTCATACAATTTGTTCACTCAATGTAACTTTGGTACTGGGTCCGTTATAATTTTCATTTAGGTGTCATTCAGGTGTTTTTAAGAGTTTTTTTGTATAGCATAGCATAATTCTCACGTCCATATCCCCGAGGGGGTAGACAGAGGAACCACCTTCTTAGAGAGGTATTTCAAAAGTTAAATCGGGGATGCCCTGTGTGACATAAACAGACAGACACGCATGACGGAAATATAAGGGTTCTGCAATAGGCTATGGAACCCTAAAAAGGAAGTTTATGACCAGTAACAAGAAAAAAGGCCATGTAAGTAGAAGGTAAAAATCATACCTGGATTTCAGCTTTAGGAGTTGTCTCTTTTTGAATAGGACAAGAAAAATTTAACTTCACATGCATTTTAGGTGGCTCATCTCCGACCACCTTATAATCCCTCATCTTGGAGTCATTCTCTTTTATATAATTAAGTTTAGTCTTTGGCCTCTTCTGAGGAGGATGGTACTCCTGAGACTTGTCAACTATCTGATCGACGGCAGACCTGATCTCTCCAACTACAGCATGGTGTTGGCTGAGTTCATTCTCTATGTGACGAAGCTTCGACTCGAAGGACGACCATTTACTCTGAAAAAAGATATTTTTTTTAAAGTGTACACTATAAAGAGTAGGCCACAAGGATGGGACGTTTGAATTTTGAACTCTATGCAAACGCTTCTAAAGGTCACTATTAATTGGCGTTAACAGTTAGGACCGATGCAGAAGAGGCGCTGTTATGCTGTTGCTGATAACCAAAAGTTAACTTTATCAGCGTTTGGTTATCAGCGTAATCAAACATCGCGTCAATTCCATCTCATTGATGTGGCCTGCGGTTGAGAAAGCCCTCAAACATTGGTCAAATATTCTTCCCCATGCAAGTTCCTCTTTAACCGAATGTTTATACTACCACCATGATCATAAATATCTGTAATGTATTCAACGTAAATATGCCTGTTATTTTGTTATTACATAAATCAAGGATTCCTAAATAAAAGAATGTAGAAGCGCTGGTCGCAAATCTCGCAATCTCAAAGGCTAGAGGCACGAGGTTGCGTTGCCGGATCAAATCCACTTTGGAACATTGCAGTGGATCACTCCTAGCACAGACATTTTAGCTTAGTTGGAGTGGTTAATGAAGAATTTTTGTAATGTGTAAAATATCGTTTCTCAACCTGGGCATCGCATTTAGGAATATGGGGGGAAACAATGTGTCGAAAAAGTAAGACCAAGTGTAAACATTCTTTGTCATGTTAGTAATGTAAAATTTTGATAAACGTTAAATCACTTTGAAAATATATAGTGAGGGGTAATTAAAGTGAGGGGTTACAATTTTTTAACCTAGCTTTTTAGTGGGTCGCAGCACCAAAATGGTTGAGCAGCACCAAAAAGGTTGAGAATCGACGGTGAAAAACATAACATTTTTTTAAATAAATACATAAATGACATCACATACACCTTATAATACTTATACATAGATTGAATAGGACTAGTATTTTAACAATCTAGGTAGGTACTTACTGGGGGAAAATTACGGTGTCCCTGTTGGAAAATTATAGCATTGTATGGGAATAATAAATAGCTACATAATCAATAACACAACCTACCAATATTACAGAATTGGGGTTTATTTATTTGTAGTAATTTTAATCAATAATTAATAAAAACATCTTATTAAAATCATTTATTTTTATTTGACACTGCTGTCAACATAGACCAAACTCAATTTAAATAAAATGAGACAAATCAAATGCTAATAAAAAAAAGATAAATAAGCAAAACTTACATCATCTAATTCCTGGATAGCAGGCTTGATACTAGGCAGCTTAAAACTTAGGTCCGTCACCACATACAAGATGAACACAAATGCTATAATTGATGTTGTCCAGAAAACGGCTGACAGCCTTCTGATCCTCATTCTGGAGTATTATTGTTTTAATGTAAATTAACTGAAAGGAAAATTTGTTTATATCATTCATCCTACACTAACATAGATGATAATCAAATCAAAACCTAGTAAAATGAAAGCAAATCTAAATCCAAGATAGTGAACTCTGATTTAGGTAGGTAGGTAGGGATTTTACTGGAATGATGGTTTAGGAGGTAAAATACCTTTTAAACCTTTATAATTTACACTAGCTAATTCACTAATTCTGGAAACCATCAGGTCATTGTCAGGTTCCAGTAGAAGGGTAAATGATAAGGGTGTTTCCTGAGAAATGTTCCATCTCATTAGGCTATTTTTCTATCTCTCATGAATAAAGTAAATGATGATATTTACAGAGAATAAGATTTAGGGCCGGTACAGATATCTTTAACCATATTCATGAGAAATAAAAACAAGATGTGAAATTTTCATGATAGCCCATAATACAGATTGCTGATTTATTGGTCTTTTCATGGCCCCTTATTGAACCATGAAATCCTATTGATACAAAGCTCATAAATTGAAACAATGTTTAGGTTTAAACTCACCTAAAAATGTTCAATCTGTGGGTTTTAGAGTAGGTTGATATAAGCCATCTTCGAGATTATGGAGAATAATAATAGGCTACAGTAGGTATTAAATGTGATAAGAGTCGTGGTGATAACTCGACATAAATAATTAACATTATAATGCTGGAAGGCACATCACGGAGGTTATATTAAACGATGAATAGTTTATGATCGATGGAAGGAATATTAAACTCACATTTTATTGCCCACATCGAAAGCGGTATGATTTTATTGACAATGTATTTCGGAGAGAACCTAGGTATCAAACAAGTGAAACTGCGTTCGCGCAACTGCTTTACGGTTATATTATATTGTGAACATAAAACTAAATTGACTCAAGTCTAAGTACTTTGAGTAATATTATTCTTCTCTGTCTTTTGATCAGTTTGAGCTATAAAGCACTTTTGTTTTGATTTTTGGGTGGATTTTCAGACTTTCTGAACTCCGGAAGACTGACAGTTGACGTGTCAGTCGATCAGTGTTGCCAAATAGGCCGTCAGAAAAGTGCTAAAGAACTATGTAAAATGTGCCAAAAACTTAAAAAAATTGTAAATTCATTTTGTCTTTTACGAACATAGGAAAGAAAATGAAATAACTTGTAAAATATCAGAATTTTCAGACATTTCTCTCTACAGAAACCGATATTATGCGAATGGTCTAAATTCCAAATTCATAACTCAACTCATTCTTCTTGGGTGCTACAATATACCGGTTTTTATTTACGTTTACATACTGATCGTCCCAAATGTCAAATTATATCGGATTTTGACGTTTAGGACTCTGCTTGTGCTTGTGAGCAGAACGTTTTACTCGTCCAGTTCACTTTAGATCAAATCTTAAGCAAAATGAATCACATACAAAATATAATTGCGGCTTGTCAACTTCAAACGATTGAAAAGTTTGGTTTCCACTAAACTCATCTGGCTGAAAACACGTTCAACTTCTACTGCCATAGTAATAGAAAAGCCAAAATACCAAAAAATATGCTATGGGTCTTGTTCCTCTAAAAAAGTTCTAAAAATGTGGAAAAACTCATTTAAGCATAAATAAATGCCTAATTTAGCATACAATACTGAGTTGGGTAACACCGAGACAATTTTGGTTTTGTTTTTGGCTTCGGCAGCAAAGGCATCAGCATTTTTTCTCTCATGCGCTTTTCTATCAACATAGAAGCAGCTCATATTGAAAAAAAGGAGATAGCAAATTTTATTTTGTATAGCGTTATCCTATTTCTTGCGATAGCCGGACAGCAAATTGGCGCAACATGAACACGACATGACTGTTATTGATTTGGAGTTTTGGCGGGAAAGTTGCTGGAGAAGGTTCTACGGTGTTTATTTTATTGCTCAAAAATTGTTTTCTGGTGATTTTGATAGCTAAAGTCGGTGTAGTTTTGTCTAGCAAACTTCAGTACAACTGACAATGTATTGAACTCTTAAAATAAACTTCTCGTTACTGGTTCGTTGTGTAGTTTCATTCTATGATTCTGCGGCGGGCCATGAGAATTCGCCAGAGACAAAACCAGTTGAAATTTCCGTCATAATTCCTAGGAGTGTTAAAATGTGTCTACACCACAACATTTTGATGCTGAAAAACTAAAAACTGTTAAATCGCTTAACGTTTGGACTGATGGCCTGTGTTGCCAATGCCTTGTTAAATAATAAAAATAAAAAAAGTGTTATTGATTTTTTCGAACGAAAACGTCAAATAGTTTGTGAAAGATGGCGTCTAAGGAGTCTCTCGATGTGAGTATTGAATTTTTTTCTATTTTCCGATGTTTTTACAATTATTTAGTGACTGAGATTTATGTGTAATTTTAGGCAATAGATGTTTTATTCATAGGCACTATTATTTGAGCATTTAATCTTCCTCTTCAGCAATATTTCTAACTAGATTTGGCCACGCCCTGGTGTCGGTTTGTAAAACAAATAATTTACTATTTTCTAGTGAATTTCAAATTAAACTGTTGATCTAAACGTGTTTCTAAAATTTATAGTTTGTAAATATATTTAAAAACTTGTCATTATACATTAAGAACGTACTTTTAATTCATAAAATTGTTACGTTTTTACCTGTCACCAAAATGCACTTATAGGAAGGAGGATTTTACATATTTTTTAAATAGTTTATCGATTTGATATCTCCAGTGTGTATTAAATATCATTAGTATAAGACTAACTTATTACTTCCCACTAATTCTGTAAGTATTGATGTGCATTATTGATTTCTTCAAGTAGCTTTAGTTGTTTGTTTTTAAACCCGGACTGTAATCTCATAATCTACTGCTAACATAGATAATAGTTTTTCTAAGTTCTACAACAGTCGGCAACTGAATAGAAGAATGAAGGAGAAAGTTTCTATACCTATTAAGTTCATATTACCTATTAAGGTGTGAAAAAAGTAATTTAACATTCATTAGGATTAATAATATTAGTATTTTTATGTACCTATAGGTCCACAAGTCACTGAACAATTATCTAAAGATTAAAGAAACTAATAAAAAAGGAATGAATTGGATTCCATTGATTCCTTTCCTTACTATATAAATATAGTAAAAATGTACGAGTAATCGTTTTTGTCAATTCCTGTAAAGTCGTGTTTTGTCCATTACATCGATTGGCATTTTAACCTTTGATATATGGTTAATGTACATATTAAATTTACCGCGACCGGTTTCGACAATACGTCATTTTCAAGCAGTCATGTCATGTCACCAGCTCTCGTGAGGAACTGTGAGATATTTAGTGTATTACTTTTTACTTCAGTAATTTAATTGGATTGCTACTTGATAATTTTGTATATTGAAAGTTTGAATATGACTTATTAATTATCTATATCAAGAGTCTTCGGGTATCACTACATAGTATAAAACAAAGTTCCCCTCTGAATTTGACGGTCTGTGTGTAAAGGTTGAATAGATTCTGTTCCAATTTTCACAGATGTATAGATTATTTCTCTACGATGGTCTTTTATACCCTTGCAATGCCGGGGTGTGTCACTAGTAATCTTATAAACCCAGCAGGTAACAAACTACTTTTTCCTATGGGTCCACCATGGCAATAAATCCCACTGTAAGCATTATTTATTATTATTATTATTGAAACATTGGTTTGTTTGGTTGGTTTTACACATAACTACCTACTCCAACTAGGACAAAAGGCCAGTTCTAGGAGCGGGTCACCACAATGGTCCAGGGGTGGATGCGATCCGGTGACGCTTACGCCGCAGTCTCGTGCCCTAGCATTTGAGCCATTGTTGCTTTGTGTTTAATCTAATTAAGATACTTCTTCATATTTTAACACAATAAGTAAGTTCAGACAAAACAGCTACAGTAAGAAAAATGAGATGAAAATTCTATTCTTCTTATTTGACTGAACTTTAGAATTCTCATTTTTGACTTATTTTATTAAACAAGGAGAGCAGACGAGCAAACTGGCCACCTGATGTTAAGTGGTCACCGTCGCCCATAGACATCTCACCTCACTGTATTAATATTAGAGGGGTTTTGATGTGCTGCTAACCTTGAGGACTAAGATGGATTGCCTTATGTGCCGGAAATTATGCTGGCTCTCTTACTCTTCAAACTGAAACACAGAAATGCAAGCGTTTCTGCTTCATGACAGAAATAGTTAAGAGGGTGGTACCACCCCAGGCGATTCTTCACATTACATTCTTACCATTACAATCTACTATCAATCTACACTTCTTTGTGCTTCAAGATGAAAAAGAAGGAGTTGTTTTTAATGTTATTATGTTTCATTTGAGTTTCTTTGTGTTTTAACACTTTCTTATATAAAATGATAGAACAGATTTTGTATTTACAGTTAGTCACTATTTCTGTGCCTGAGAAAAATTCCAGGCTTGTAACTCTCTGAAAGAATATTTCAGATTCAAAATTTTACAAGCAAGTATGTATATCGTTAGACACAGTCATAGACAAACACATGCTCCATCTGACAGTAAGTGGTCACCATCTCTTACCATCGGTGTTTATAATACACCAGCAACGTCGGCGATGTCGCTGATGTGCTGCCGACCATGACCAGGGATTCAGGTCGGAGCGGATGATTATCTAATGCTTGTTATGGAGTTGAAACGTCGGCGAAAAAACACGATAACCAGCAATGTAATCGACATCGACTGGTCCGCTCGCGAATTCCGCTTAAGGCAGCGGACGGGTTTACTCTTCTAAACCTGTAAACATCACGGCTGTGGCGGATGGGTTGGTTGTTGGTCAAAGGTGCTTTTTGCGACGGCTCCATAAAAGGGCCCATCGCTGCAAAAGTGCGCTATAGTGCAGCCTTGCGCGTGTTTAGCGCGGTTCGATAACGGCCACCGCGCCAATTGAGCGCATCCGCATTTGTGTCAAAGGACACGCGCTCAAGACGCGCTCATCTCCGCTCAAGGTTACCTACGCATCCGCAGGCGAAACGCGCCTCTGGTGGTTCATGTAGGTTGTGTTTTATAGCGGACGTATCGCTCTTCATTGCTTCTTGACCATTTATAAGGGGTACGTAAAAAGTCCCTTGCTTGGTTATCTTTAATGGTTGGTGGTACAGATCAGTTTAGTCAGTGCCCGAAATAGTTCTGGTTTTAACCGATTTTTTCTGCTAATTAATTCCTGTTCTAACCCAATTATTTTCAAAATGCAGTCTTGTCCTTTGTGGGGTTTAGAAGTTTAAAATTATTTTTCGTATAGGTAGGTACTTACCAAATATTCTAAGGAAACTATTATAAAAGATTAAAACTGCATTATAGATTATGTACGTTTTGCAAGCAGATTCACAACATTCGCGAATGCTAACACAACCTCTTCTTCATACGATTTGAATTGATGAATATAAAGCAGCAACCATTGCCAATACATGAATAGTTGCGACCTTCCTCGCCCATCCCAACATTGTGTGATCCACATAAGATGAATGGCGCTGCCTGAATAAAAGTGCGTTTTTTCAGCATCGTTAGCGGCCGTGCTATTCAAAAGATTTTTGTACACATATCATTTATACTAGCATAATTGAGAAGACGACCTTTTCTAAATGAATCTCGCACGTAGCAAGTAGCACCTGCCTAAAAGCCTTCAGTGACTTGCTAATTCACTTGAAGGAACATCTTCAATGGCTTTTCACTATGCTAATGTTTCTCGTAGATAAGTCTGTCTTCTACCGATTTTTTTTGTGATCCTCTAATCTTACAGTTTCTGCTCTTATAAACAAAATTCGTGCTTCTATAGTATGCGCTCAAGTGTGAAATGAGAAAACAGGCTCACGGATGAAATAGGGGACTTCGAATAAACTCCTTACTCGAATAATACGGGTCAATAAACAAAGGTTCCAGTTCCCTACGGAACCTTTGATTCTCACCTTAAAGAAAAATATTCCATTCACGTTCATCAATCTAAACTAACAGAGCGATGTTTCTAAGGCCCTATATTGCTTGATGGCGAATCACGAAGGTGATAACTATTTGCGTCGACAGCCATATATCTTGATGGAAATCGTCTGATAGATCGTCTAGTGTGCGCCGGCGGCGGCGCAGCTAGGCTAAGGTCCGCCGCGGCCGAAGCAAACGCAAGTGGCCGCGCTTCCCGCAGGATGTCGGGAATGAGTCCGTGTCCTCATAACGCTGGCCGTTCTGTCGTGGGTGGCGATCTCAGACGCTGCTTCTAATGAGGATATTATTCAGTCTAAACCCCAGCCGCTGCTCATCTTTAACGTTAATTGCGTCCCAGCGCTGCTGCCTCGTTAGCCGGCGAAACAGTAGACATTGTGTCGTTAATTTACGCCGCTCGTTTGTCATTTCCGAATGGAAGCTTAGATACTTAACCGAGATTCAATTGTGTAAATGAATCTGCATCTACTCGGAGTGTAACTACATAGCAGCTTCATACGCAGATTAGTTCCGTGATGGACAATGTTTTAATGACTGACATTATTGCCTCGTATATAGAAACAAAGTAAGATAGAACATTGTTTACAACTTTTATTTTTCATATAAATGTATGACTGAAATTCATTATCTTGTCAAATATACTTCTCAACAATTCCCTCGAGCGCGAGGGGATAAAGTATCGGGGTAGACGTAGTCCTTGTCAAAAGTTCCCAGAAATGTGGTGTTTATTCTCGTTTAAGGCGAAGTTTGTCATGTTGCATTAACTGTTTAATTTCAAACTGTACGCTTTGAACCATCAAAAACAACATAATGGGGTCGCGGTTTCGCGGGACCTTTTGTGTAGGATTCGTAAAGTATAATCTGGCTTTCAGGGAGACAATCTGAAACGACCTCAACTTAAAATCCTTCAGAATACAATTAGCATTAGAGCCGCCTGAATATTTATATCCCGTCCGTCGAATATTGTCACTGGGAACATAATGACCGGCACTTTGGAACAAAGACTTTTGGGACCGAATTTACACAGACTAGGGGACCGTTATGAGATCTCCGCCGCTTGAAGGTCACTCTTTTAAAGATCCTACTTAAATATTTCGTGATTCGTGAGAAAGGCCTTTTATTTCTGTATATTTGTATAACGCCTTTTTGTTTGATATTAATTAACACTTACTTAAATTAATTTGTAAAAGGATTTTGTTCGAGCTGGAAGAGGTTTAATAATTGACTTTTTATATTAGAGGAAAATAGACGAACAGACGCGCCACCTGATGGTAAGTGGTCACCGTCACCAATAGACATCTCACCTCACTAAAAATTGCAAGAGGGTTTTCGATGCTCTGCGAACTTTGAAGAATTCAGTGGAGTGCCTCGTGTGTTGGTAATAACGCTGACTCTCTTACCCTTTAAATCGGAATACAGAAATGAAAACAGTGCTTTGCGGCAAAAATAGATAAACTTATAATCACTGCATGGCAACGTCAGGACAACGTCGATTTTCAATACATTAGATTTCATAATAAAGCACTAACTCATAATATGTTACGTAATCTACTCAGGGCCCCGATGTAACTGAAACCTGTAAATTTCGTGGTAAAATGGAGCAGGCAGAATACGTTGCGTGCGCGAGACTCGCCAAGATAAGCTCCTAAACGACAAGGAACATTCTGCAAAGGTTACGAGGCCATAGCGTAGAAAATAAAGCCTTGTTAGCTAGTTTTACCTTACGTAGTACATGGTAGTACTCTGGAATGGAAACTATAGTCTTTTTCACATAGGAAGGCACGTCGAATTTTTATAAAAACCTAAATAAAATACGGTTTCTCTTTCATCACTGAGAATCTGTATTTTATTAAGGTTTTTAGGTTTTTTTTTGTTCCACGTGCCTTCCTATGTATAAAAGACTATAGTGGAGATCTTGATATATCAGTATACTATAGTACACCCATCGATGTTTGATTCGCTAGAAGACATTATCTTGAAAACCTATAGATTCAAAAATAGAAGGATTATTTTTATATATTTTTTTGTATAACACTTGTTGAGATCTATTTTTTGCTTAGCTTCAAGATATTTTATTTGAAACTTTTTGCAAGTTCAAAGATAGAAGGATGTATACAACATTAGTTTGTATTCTACCTATAAAATACTGGTTGAGATTTAGTCTTTGCTTCGCTTGAAGACATTATCTTCGAAACCGAATTTATGTGAAAATTCAAAGATTCAGGGATAATATTGTAAGTATAAATCATTGATTTGGGTTCCAGATATCCACTATACATAGATATCTTCTCTTTATGTATTTAAAACCAGGCCAATTTATAAATCATCGATGGATGGTGTGGCGCACGCGAAAATTCTTTCCACCTGTCCATTTTCATTAAACTGGTATTGATTTTCAATTACTGGGTGCCGAAGTAACGTCGGGCTGCGTGTGTTGGACACCAACATCCCTCCCGTTATAATTAAAACGGATAAAGAGAATGTGATGAGCCTTTCCCTTTCACCTTTCACATTTGTGTTTTATATTGAGTGGATATTGATGTAGCCCTTTTCATTTGGGGCCATTTACTACGTATCGTTCGGCTTTGACTTTGTTAAAACCATGCAAAGGGGCAAATTAATTTTGGCAATCTAAAAAAAAACATTTTAAGTTGTTCCTATTACTCGTAGCTATAATACTCGTATGTACAGGTGGTACAATTTTTGAAAGAACACGTTAGATTTTAGACCCGTATCTTCTCTATTTCTAGATGGAAGTAGACATTTTTCTATTTTTGCATAACTAACACGTACGAGGGGCGGTCCATAATTTTTTAATCAAATAGAAAATAAAAGAAATATTACTAATATTTATTTACATCTTTTATTCCCCTGCGGCATTAAGGTTGTCTTCTTCAAAGACCCATTCTGTAGATTGCTGTTTCGTAAGCGGGTCGTAGCTGTATATCCAAGATTCATCGGAACTCTAGATGTATGTCACCTGTTGTGAGCTACCTCCGTCGAATTTATCTAGCATAAACTGGCACCAGTCTACACGTCGGACTTTCTGGTCTTCTGTTAGATAGTGTATCCATCGCGATGAACCTTCCTAATTTTAAGATGGTCATGTAAAATGGTGGAAATTGTCTGTGATCTAATCTTCAGTTCATCCTGAATCTCGCGCTTAGTAATGTTGCGACTCACGAAACCAATAGGTGATGGTGGCAAGTGATGGAGCCAATTCCCCGAAAGCACTGATTAATTTTTCATGGCATTACTCGTATATGTTAACCCTCGTTTAAAATCATAATTGATCATAATACGAAATGCTTCCCGCGGTACCTCTATCGTAGCGATTGAAAAGTGACAGACATGTTTTTTTTAACAATTATTTAAAAAATAACTAAAGTTCACTAGTCAGAGATATTTGGCCAAGGAGTTTGTAATAAAATTTGCCTCCATAGAATAATAAAAGTAAAACAATGAGGTTTATAACAAGCCGTTGACTAACAATTTTTGAACCGCCCCTCGTATACTCTTAGTTTCAGAATCCTATACCGAGGAGGAAAAATCCCCCAACGCTAAGTCTAATATATTTTGATGTAACCGTTTCCCAACAGTAGCATGATGACGTAGTAGAGGGGTCATGAAAACTGAAGTGGCCGAGATAAAAAAAAAGAATACCCGCTTTTTCACAAATATAGGCAAGTGATAGACTTTTTAGGTCTGTCGGGTGGCGCGAAGTGGTATATTTTATACTATCCGGAGGGTCGCTGGGGTACAATGGCTAAAAAGACAGATTTACAGTACAGATAACATAATATATTATTTTTCTCGCTCTTGTCTTTAGAAATATATATTTCCAACTTCTTCAAACGTTGGTATTATCAGTCTTCAAGATCTATTTTTTTAGTAATATATTAATAATATTTTTTACTAGACTACATTTTATTAGATATTTTCTTAGCTATCATGTAGTTATATGTCTAAATTAAAAATTTTAAAAAACTCCCGACGTACCTTTGTGGAGATCCCTTTACTTTTTCCTGGTCGTCATCAGATCCTCAAGGTTTCAGATGTCAGAAACGCACCATGAACCTGAATATTTGAGCTTAAATTCGAATCATCTAGCTATTACCGTTCCAGAGATCCCATCTATCATCGAAGATACTCCAAGATATTGGAAACCACTGGTCCAATTTTTATCAGACCTAGCTAAGAACACTCGACAAAATTCTCTATTATATAAAAAAACCGGGTCCAAATCGGACCATCCGTTCTCAAGTTATGATGCCACAGACAAACGTGTGAAACTTATAACATGCCCTCCCTCGATCGGTCGGGGACTAAAAAACTAACCCTTTCGTCAAAAAACGTAAGACAGCTTCCAATAAAATAAAAAGCTCTGTCCAGGAGGGGATTTACGCAACATTCGACGTGCAAAAGTCGAGCGCTACGGACTTCTGGTCACGCTCACACATGCTACATAAGTGAGCGACATAGAAACAACCAATGTCGAATTCGACATTCCACTATGAGAATCGCTTTCTTCTAGTCCTCATTCTGTCAAGTTCAGTGAGTTTCAGTTGGAGCGAGCACGTCTTACCAGTAAAAACTTCCAGCTTTTATTGGATGATCAATATCGCCAAGGTTCCCTGGGCCTACAATAAAACTTCGTTCTGTTTCTGCCAGGGTCTCATGCAGGCTCTTGTCGCCGGGGGGTTATTTTGAACCCTATCTTGTCTGTCTGTTCATTAGTAATACCGTTTAGTCACTGTGAGCTACGAGTACAGTATCTGATTCAGATTTTAGATACTATGTATGTATACGATGTATTAAGAAGGCTAATCACGGAAACGATTGAACGGATTTTGTTTCGATTTTCACTAATGTACTTATTAGGTTAAAAATAAAACAATGTTGCGATAACGCTCTTACTCCACGAATACAGGACCGCTTATGTATAAGAAAGAAAGAAAGAATGAAAGAATGTATTTCCAATAGAAACAAACAAACTACAAACAATTAGGTACAGAAGATAAAAATAATATTAAACAAATTTATTATAAAAATAAATAAACAAAAGTAATTAAGTTAGATGAAGGTGATGTGCAGCACCGGAAAAAGGGGACTGCCTGCCTGTATCCTTTATATGTAGCCAGGACCTGCTTGTATGGCGCTACAGCACAGTGACGTCATAATGCTCTATTGCCGTTTCTTTCTATCGTTTGATTTTTGATTGCATTTAGCTGTTTTATTTTTCGACGAATTTTAATTCAGTTTTCACATTTGACCATCAATTTATATCTATTACTTAATTTTTAAGAAATTCATTTATTATTTGTTACTTGGAAACTACCGAATTACCTGTACTACTATTTCTTTTTTGGTATTGACTTGTTTTTACTGTTGTTTGTTTTCCAATAAAATAAAATAATTGCTGTCTTATAACAAGTAGGAACGAGTTTTTATCCTATAATATTTATTGCTATTCATAACATTGATTTTCTTAAGATTCCCGGCGATTTTCGCAAAGATATCTTGTTTGTTTCCGGTGTATTTCCTTCCTAACTCCGTCCCATGAGACGTGACCACATTTAGCTGAGGTGTTTATTCGTGATATACCGACATCAGCGTTTCATAATGATAACGTTTAGTGCGCCAATAAGGGGTATTTAAACCTATTGACGTATGAAACGAGCGCTAGCTTTTCCGGGCCATTACGTGATTAGTCCATTAAAGTGACTTTCTATAAATACGCTAGTATAGTGTATGGATAAACGTAAAGGTATTTCCAGAGTAATTTTCTTCATGAGGTAATTTCTTGATACTTGCAAACCATTGATCAACTTTAGAGTCAAAAGGGTCAATTAACACACTGTACCAGCTTCTCTATACAGGGTGGAACAGCTAAGTGTTAACAGGCGATTATTTCGTCACTGATAAAGATATTCAAAATCTTTATACTGTTATTGCTACTAGGTCACCTAGAGCAAAAGATGGTAAATCCGATTAATTAATTTCTCAACAGGAAAAAGCGCTAAGCAAAAATTGACATTTTTTGTGCGTATAAGGGGCATTTTTTTTGGGACCATCCAAAAGGTCTATTTTAACTCTACATAAAATGTTTAGTATCAAATGGCAAGTAGCCTATTACCTATCTACGGGTACGTGTCCATAGTAGATATATGAACATTGTTTCATCAACTTCCATTGTTAATTCTGGTACTTTAGCGACATAATTGTTCCCTCGAGGACGGAACACTCCAAAATTTCATAACTAGTCTCGAATCCCGAGCCCCCACTTGGTAGTTCGCGCTGAATGGCAGTTTACAGAGACTCGACGTTCCTTTTCAAGCTTTTGAGTGATGAAGGGACGTGACGTGATTTCGCTTAGTAATGTCGTAGGCAGCTGTTTAAGCTTAATTAATAGTTGTCACCAAACCATGTTCACATTTCGGTACTCAATGTGCCTGTACTGATGTGTAATATTAAATAACCTAAGTTTAAAAGCAGAGTTGGCAACAAATTCGGGATCCAGAAGCCGAAATAAGCTTTAAATATTATTTATTTATTGACTACTAAACCCGCATTTGACCTCGATCTCGCCTGATGGTAAGCGACGATGAGGTCGACGATGGAGCATGCGGGTCCAGTAAACGCGTATTCACTCTGGCCTTGAAGATCCCAAGGTTGTAGGTTTCGAGAAATACAGATGCCGGCAGGCTATTCCATTCCTTAACCGTCCGCATAATGAACCAAGAAGCAAATCGCTTCGTACGAACAGATGGGATATCAACAACATTAGGATGGAACCCCTCCCCACACCTGGTATTCCGAAGGCGGAATGCGAAAGGCGGGATGTAGCAGTTCCACAATACTTGCGTGATTGCCTTGCCAACCGACAATAAGAGTAAAATACGGTTTGGGACCAAATTCTAAGTTAGCAAAAACTATTTTTCCGGTTATGCTCACAAGAATAAATAATAAGAGTCAAGTCCTAGCGGTGAAATTAGGCTATCCAGTCAACAAAATAGTCGAATTATAAATTGCTCATTCTTCTTCTTCTTATCTTATGACAGTCTTACAAAACCTTTTGGTACTATCATGGACTCATGATTTACGAGTCATAAAACGCGTCTTATATTCCCACGTCATCTAGAAACTCGTTATGTTCTTAAGATTAATTAACGCTTAACTTCCCACACTCCCACACCCACTCATCCTACACTACAGATGCACACTTACATTATTACACACTCCCACACAACCTAACACACCCCCACCCATACACACTCTTACCATTATCTTTCCTAAATTCCTTTTGATTAACCGGTTCCAAATTCCTTTTAGGTTTAGAATATAGGTAATTTGTAATTTTCTTGCACGGAAAGTGCGACGGAATCCCGACTTCCAAGATACAAGTTTCGACCTAGTTTGTAAGTCGGAGGTCCTTTTTTGTGTCTTGTATAAGTGAATAAACTTTTTAATTTTAATTTTTCATCATGTAATGATATGAAGCAGA
Organism: Hofmannophila pseudospretella; assembly: GCA_947369225.1. Classification (NCBI taxonomy): domain Eukaryota; kingdom Metazoa; phylum Arthropoda; class Insecta; order Lepidoptera; family Oecophoridae; genus Hofmannophila; species Hofmannophila pseudospretella. The sequence goes on along the minus strand of OX376330.1, from coordinate 5,675,829 downwards.
CACATTTATACAATTACTGGCCCTATGTTTGTTTGCTTGTAAATGAAATGACAATTTAAGTTATCGTGAGAAAGATTAGATGAAATGACACATATATGATTTCAAGCTGAAAAAGGTGACCGACTTCATCGTCAATAAAACACTGTCTCGACTTTAATATGACTTATTTTTGGATAGAATAGAGAGTCTTTATTTGATCAACACTTTTATAGGTACACAGGTTTGCTGATTGGGTAATATTGAACCGATCTCTTAGGATCCTTTGATCAGCAATCCGGCCTGTGACTGGTGATGAATTACCCCACCTTCAAAACTGCGGTTACGTAATCTCGCCCTCTAATCCTTAGGTAATGCTGTGTTAAAGCTTGTGGCTGGGCAGTTATCGATTTTCCTTCTGATCTCTGTTATCTACCTTAAGATACAGAATGTAGCAATCGCTATATTAGACCTACTGAAAGTTGAAAAGGCTGATTTTGTTCACTATTTAAAGTATGCGAGAAATGACTCATTGTCAGTTCGATCAACTTTTTAAATCTTTTCGAAACCTGACGCAATGACAGAGCGACGGCGTCGAAGTAAAAAAATATATCTCATTTTATCATTACTGACGTTATTGGGGTTTAATGTTAATCCTAATAACACAAATTGTAAGTAAATTGGAACGTCTTGTTTGATCAAGAAATTACAACATTACCGGTCGATAACACAAAGGTCTGGAGGTAAACCTTTCTCATTGTAATAACCTCTACAAATCTTTCTGGAAATGTCCGCGTGCAACCAGGTGAATGTAATGTTTCAGTAAGTAGGGTTGTGTTCATAACATAAATAATTTCAAGCCGAAAAATATTAACGTTCGAGAAATTTCTTCGCGTAATACAAGCTCATCTTTAAAGATGAATGATTATGCTTGTCGAACTGACGTGATGAACGCCTAACGGAGATTCCTCTTCAGCTTTCGCGCTTTCCCCCGATACCCCTCACTTTGTGAAACGAAGGCCTTCATCCACCCAGCTTGCCTTTGTATCAAATTACGTAGATAAAAGTATTGCTAGGAAATATTTCGAAGGCCCTCGCATTCCTTTTGAAGTAGCAGCAAAGAAATGATGGTATTGATTTACGGAGACTTAAATCGCGCTTTCCGTTTGAAATATTATTCAGTTTCGTTCTTTGTTGTTGGTCCCACTTGACGTTGATGAATTAATCTGCTATGATATGAAAATAGGGTGATTACGGTTTCATAATGCACAAAGACAATCCCATTAGCATTGTGTAGTGCCTAGGGGCGACCATTATGCTAATATCCGAGGTACCACGAGCTTCATAAAGTATTTTTCATGGGAATTTATTTACTGCCCAAGTGTTCATTATTATTGCGATATGGGGGCAGATTTTTCTATGTTGAGGGGACGAAACGGCGATTGAGATGTTAAATTTTGACAAGTGCGAGAGACTCGCGCCCGGAGGGTTCCGTACAAACGTAATAAGCTTCTGCTACTGTTACTACTGTTCTGATCATCATCAAACCTGAGGGTCTATTAAAGGTTCAATGTGATAAAGCGGCATTTTGCGACTGTTCAATAAATCAAATCTAGAGGTTCCCAGCAATATAGTTGAGATCTACTTACTATCTTACTCATCAATATCAGTCAGAATGGCAAAGTTTCAGATGTCGGAACTCGGAATTATTTTACGGGGCGCGCAGGTTAGGCCTTGGGCGCCTGAAGACGAGAGAGACGCATTCATTTTATTTTTGGCCGCCATCTTTTATTTTTTATCTCTTGCTAATTCTCAAGATTCCCTACAACTTTAGTTCGAGAAGACCTCATCTAACTATTGCAGTGGCTGATAGCCTTCCAGTTTCATATTATGAAAGAAAATAATTGAAATTCACTTACTTTTCCTGCTTAGATATCAGATCTTGAGGATCAAAAACGCACCACGAACCTAAATATTTGAGTTCAATTTCGATCTATCTAGCTATTACCCTTCCAGAGATCTCATCTGATATCAAAGATACTCCAAGATCTTGGAGATCACTGGTCTAATTTTTACCAGACAACTCTCGACACAATTTTCTATTAAATAAAAAACCGGATCAAAATCGGATCATCCTTTGTTATGTAGGATTGATTGACAAACTTAGTTTTGTAGATGATAAAAAAAGGTCAATACTACGGTCTTTGTATCACCTACAAATGTAAGTTTGTAATCGCAAAATTAGGTTTTTTAGGTGATATAAAAACAAACGATTGCAAACTAACGATTTTCGGATCTTTTCCTTTACTAACTAGTCTTACTAAACTAGATGACTTGAATTACATACACTATATATTTTCTTACTTATTTACAAATATTATATATATATATATATATATATATATATATATATATATATATATATATATATATCTTCTATTTTATGTATTAATGGTTTTAGTATATTACATTTTATGTATATTATACCTACATAAGTATATTTTATTTATAAACTAACAACATAATAATTCATTAATACTTACCTACTTTTAGTTAGAGTATCATAGTGCTTTCAAAATTATTAAAGGCTTTGTTTGACATTTAAAGTATAACTTGTTTTGGGAGAAGCCACTGACACCTGAGATACAGGTATATTTACCTAGTTTGGGTGTCAGAGCCTTCATAGGATATTGTAAATCTTTAACAAGTCAATAAAGAAATTATTGTATTGTATTGTACTTGTGCTCAGAGAGCTTCGTGCCTTTCATGATTCTAGGTCAACCCTATTAGGTTTTGATAAGTGGGTTTGTGATTGTCAAAATATGCGACGTAACTTTTGATTGCATTTAGTTAGAAGTTTGACTTTTTTACAGCAACAAGGGAAGACCTTAGTATTTAATATTAATTTCAACATGATACCTCTACCCGTTCCTGAGAAATAGCGTCTTGACAGACGGACAAAGAAGTGATCCTATAAGGGTCCGTTTTTACCTTTTGAGGTACGGAACCCTAAAAAATGACACGCTTTTTAATAGATAAGATAACAAAGAAACAATCAAAGATCTAAAGATAAAAACTTGAACGAATTCATGTCCACAAAATTAAAGCACACTCATTTTCTCTGACACCTTATTCCTTACTAACTATAGAAATTCTATACTTATTCCTATTGTAATTGATTACTATTAAAATAAATATTTCCATCTCTGACGGTGTACAGGACTGTACCTAACTATTATGTTTTATTTTAAGTATTTGACCGATACTCTAACTAAAACTTGTGATCTTGTAACGGTTTTAGATACTTTAAGATAAATAGATCGTCGGTGGTCTAGTGGCTAGGAGGCCGGACTCCCATGTGGGAGGTTCGGGTTCGAAACCATGCATGTCATGTACCAATGAGTTTTTCGGATTTTATCGAAGACTAAACATTTACCGACTGCTCTAACGGTGAAGGAAAACATCGTGAGGAAACCTGCATATCTGAGGAAATAAAAGTTTTCGAAGGCGTGTGATATCCACCAATCAGCACTGGGCCCGCTCGGTGGATCATGGCCCGTACCCCAACAGTGGGGACATTACCAGGCTGGTGATGATGATGTAAATAAATACAATACAATAAAAGGCTTGGTTTTCGTATTACAAAACGAGAAAACGGACCCGAACATGCGAATGACAGCAACAGCAACTCGTCTCGGTATTTCCTTTTCAGGAACTCAGGGCGGGGCCAAATCAAAAATTCGGAGCCTTCTCTTCCTGACATCGGCAATTTGATGTGAATCAGAAAATTCAGAAAGGAAGCCAAACGATATTTTCCGATTTCAGAACTTTTGCAATTTCCTTTGGCGAATATTATCGTTTTAGTTGGAATATTTTGTGTTACTTTATCCACAACTATTTGTAAGTAATTTGCACTACGCCTAATCGAAAACACGTACTCGTAACTTACTATAATTTTCCCTCATAACTTGAAGTGCAGTAAATTTTTCAAAGTGACGTGTGCGCGAAACGGTTTTCCCGGGCAGTTAGCTCGGTGCATCGCTCGGTAAGGGGGTCGTTATCGACCGGGGCAGGTCGCCGCCGGGTAACTTAGGTGCACTGCACTGGCGCCGAATGTCTTTCTGACTTCTATTTACTTTGTTATGTAACTTACGGTGTTGTGGTATATGTGATGACATAGATCCATGTATTTCAGTGCATTGGTGCCGAATACTACGTCTTTCTGACTTTTATTTACTTTGTTATGTAACTTACGGTGTTATGGTATATGTGATGACATAGATCCATGTATGATAATACATGGATCTGGGCAGGTCGGGGACTTATGGGTTCAATGCATTGGTGCCGAATAATATGTCTTTCTGACTTTTACTTACTTTGTTATATAACTTACGGTCCAAGACTTGGGCATATTAACACTTCCCTCGATATATATTTTAGAATGCTTAAGTTTTATAAAAAAACATTATGATCGCTTTCCACAAAAAAAAATCAACACACACTAGGAATCTGCGCAATAAAAATGAACTTGCACTGCCCTCTCCAAAGTGTGCCCTATTCCAGAAAAGTGTGTATTACATGGGAATAAAGTTGTTTAATAAGCTACCGGAAACATAAAAAAATTTGACTTACGCAGAATTTAGACAAAAAGCAACAAATATTCTTAAACAGAAATGCTACTACGACATAAAAGAATACGTAGAAGACAAATCCGTAATATGACTAAGGTTGACTTTCGTTTAGGTAATGTAATAAATAAGGTAAATATGACATTGACATAAAATTGAATTTGAATATTATATTTAATTGATTAGGTACTATTGTGTTCATTAATTATTTAACTCTCTTCTTTTTTCTATTAATAAGTTTCTATTGAGTATTTGTATGCTACACCATGTGGTAGAAAGTAGTGATACTATAATATAATTTAAGAACTCTGTATGTACGGCACCTACTTTCAACAAATAAACTATTTGATTGATTGATTTGATTTGTGGATTTTTAAGTATATGTGATGGATGATATGAAGATAATACATGGATCTGGGCAGGTCGGGAACTTATAGGTTCAGTGCATTGGTGCCGAATATGTCTTTTAAACTTTTATTTATTTTGTTATGTATCTTATCTTATGATAGGGGGCCAGGAATAACCCCAGCGGCACTTCGACCCTTGAGGATCTTTTGTGCCTACCCCATTTTACACTCTGGTCATCTTAGTGTGCAGGTGTGCTCACGATGTTTTCCTTCACCGTTAGAGCAGTCGGTAAGTCTTCGAAAAATACGAAAAACTCATTGTTACATAGCTCTGCACGGTTTCGAACCAGGACCTCCCGCACGGGAGTCCGGTGTCCTAGCCACTGTGCCACCGACGCTCTTCCTTTGTTATGTAACTTTATGATGATAATACATAGCTCTGGGTAGTCGCCGGGAATTTATAGGTTCCGTGCACTGGCGCTGAATGCCGTTCTGACTTTTATGTACTTTGGTATGTAACTTATCGAGGATTGTCATTATGTGATGATAAGTGGAGATTAAACATTATTCCATGCATCTGAGTACGACAAGACTGCCCATATGGGGCAGGTCTTCGCCGGGAATACACTGGTGCCAAATATCTTTGACTGACTTTTATGTCCTTTCTTATGTAACTTAGGGTGTTGTGAAGTGTCGTATGTTAAGATAAGAAGAAATTTTATTAAACTCGTATGTTACTTTCAAGTTAATGAGGGTCTTCCTCGTTCATGTCGATAGATCCGTAGTTGCTGAGATAAACAGCCGTGACACTCAGACGGGCATACTCCGAAGTTAACATCCATGCCAGTCGTAGTATTTTACTTCAAGCTTTGAACAGTTCATCTGAATCTTTCGTATCTCAAGACAAGTTTCTGGTACCTTTAGCCTTTATGTAACATAACTATTACTATAGCCAGAGAGGTGGGGGTTTGAGGTTATAAGGGGGTCACCCTTACCCGCCTCCCGAAACCTCAAAATCGCCCCTTCCCCTCTTAAACTCCAGAACCCTCCTTAAATCGATGTCTAGCTACAACCATGAACATGACATAGCATTCTGGGGCCCAATTCACATAAATTACGTTAGTAGTTCTATTTCTATCCAATTTCAATTTAGTTTTCGTTCCAATTCTATTTGGACACCAAATCGCATTCTGCTGACGCATAACTCTACACTGCCTCCTTTCGATTTACTATCGACCGGGCAAAAGTACCTTGGGAGAAACTTATGTTCGATCGTTATATTTGACAGTTGAAGCGTTTTGTTACCGTTCAACTGCAATTCAGTATAAACTAAACGTTTTAGTAGAATGCACAAATACGTTACTGTTCGATCGATCGGAACTTAACTGAAATTGGATCGTTAGTGGATAGTAGCATACGAAACACGTCATAACGATGCAGTTTAGATTCTATTTAGTTACGTTGTATTTAGTGGAATCGTTCTCCAGGTCTGTTTAGTACTGCACGATTATATTTCAACTAAGTTGGAAAAAATCTAGTGCAGTTAAAATTTCTCAACAATGTAGTTTTTCCCACACCAGTCGCAGTCGTAAAGGGGTCGCATCAATCGTGTCACGTCGCGTCGCATAGTCCATAACTTGGTGCCATTGCACCAAGTTAAGCCATTGCGCCAAATTGATAGTAATTTCTGTTTATGCGAGCAACTGTCCCGCCCGGCGCCGACGGATCGCTGGATTTGAACAGCTTCCAAGTTTCGTACGATTCATTTTATTAATTACTCATTTTTTATTTGCCGTAGTTGGGAAAAAAAATTAATATTTATCGGACGAAAGCAATCAAAGTTATCCCACTTTGATTGCCTTCAGAATTTCGTGGGTATTCTGTGAAAATAATGTCTCGAAAACGGGGATTTCGTGCCATATGTACAAAATCCTACTGAAAATATTTTCATTACAAATTTATCAACTATTTACCTTTTATTTCGCTCAATGTGTAGTACAGTGGAAAACACATTATGCTATACTCTGTGGAACTCTGTCGCAACCAGTTTTAGTTATAATTCCTTGACATTTATATGAATGTGTCAAATAAGGTAAAGCGACAAAGTACTAAATATATATAGTACTACTATAATATATATATCCTGATGTTGTCCACTGTACTACGAAACTACCAAAAACTCGTAACATACGTAATGTCTACGATTCAGCTACGCTGATCATCTACGAACTTTTTCCTACGTAGCAACTTTCGTAGCAAGTTCAGTACTTATACGTTTCATTAATCATAACTTTTCTCAATCAACATTTTACGAGTATGTGATGTGCTTGTGTTTGTGTGACTTACACGAGATTATGGAACCTGAGTCTAGCTACATTTCTTTCTAGAACTATAAAATAGAAAGGGACAGGGTGTGTCTTAATGAATGTTGAATTCGCTTGACATTTTGTGTAACTGACAGTTGTAGATTTGTTATTTCCAGGATCAGGTTTGGAAATCAATCATATCAGTGAAAACCGGAACATACATAATGGGTTCAGCAGTTTCCGAGATAACCTTCACAGACAGACAGACAGGTCGTGCCGGGGACTTTGTGGCCCATACGATCCCCTTAAGTTTTCTATTTTTATGTTATGCAAGTAGATATAGGTAGGTGCTGCAGCGCCGGTCACGGTCTGACTCCTCACTTGATTTACTGCAAATTGAATATACTTGGAGCATGGCATGCCGCGTGCCAGCAAACATTCTCGCCCAAATATTAAGCAAAAATTAGGTGAAGCAAAATATTTGCTGTTTATTGCAGAAGAGAAGGTTAGTGTAGTCTTAAAACTGAATGTTACTAATACCACAGGATACTATGCCAAGGCTCTATTTGGGAAGTAGGTTGAAATATTATTTGCAGTGTTTGGTTTCTATTATTGCAGTCTTTAACAGTTAATTGAAATTAATTCCTGAAGCCCAAAAGAAGCCATTTTACTACCCGAAGAGTACTTATCCATAATTAAATAGTGCCAGGGAAGTACACTCCCAAATAAACAGGCATTTTACTAAAATAACATCTCACTTTTATCCATATTTGGACAGGTGGAGGGTACGAAGCCATCGAGAAGGTTAAAGGTCACCCGAACCTGGCATTTACTGAAATAGAATTTTCTCGAATGCAGTATTCAAGGACCTATATTCGCTCTACGAACGGCTCTATTAAGTTAATGCTACTTTATGCCCGTGTCCCTGGTAGGGGCGTAATGAACCCGTCTTATATGCGAAGGGTATGTAAGTAAGTAAGTAATGTGTTTATTTCACAAGGTTGTGCGTTTGATCCCGTATCACCGATTAACAAAATTATCTGTATATCGGGACTTTTTGTAACTCACATATTTCTTAAGAATTGAGCTATCATTTTCACTACCCCTCAGTTACATGAAACGTCTGTTACTCTAAAAAAAAATGTCGCTAGATTTAAGGTATTCAGAATTTTAAGGAAGCTTCGTGCAATTACACCCCTCATACACACCCTCACATACACGCATACTTAATTATTTAATTAATTGCATAACCTTATAATGTCATCATAATATAGATATATCGGAAGAGACTGGCCCCCACAACACAGGGTATCCTAATGTGGGAGCCAGGGAAATCTGAGACAATGTAAAAGATACTGTCTGCATCAATAAATTTTTATTTTATTTATTTATTTATTTTGCCTTGACTAACTATAGTGAACATTTATATTAGCTTTAACCTGCAAAGCTGAGCTAGTTTCTTATTAAGAGATTACAGTACTGCGCAAACTTTACATTCTGTTCACGGTTTCTATGAGTTCCGAGTTAAAAACGATAACGTTACGCTCGCTAATCAAGCTACGGCGTAGAGGAAAGCCGTAGAGATAGTGTCAAACAAGGTTTTACTTTAGGCAGACGTATAGTCGGGTAAACAGCTAGTTTATTATAATAACAAAACTTGACTGTAACGAGGGTTCTGTCGACGAAATATTAAGTACCTCGTCATCGACGAGCGGAACCAATTAACTGAAGAAGGTCAGTTTACTTTCCAGATTAATTTCCCCGGAAGAGGGCGTGACGCTATCAAAATACGTCTAGCTGTCGTTTGTTATTAATAGTACTGTTCTGTGTAGCATAGCCTACGAAGTAAGATATTACTTAACACGTTCTTAGGCTTTTGCTATACGGTCACAAGATTAATAGGTAGATACTTACGATCTACGCTACGACCTACTAAACGGAGTTGATACTTAAGTTCACTAGAAGCTCGTGACTGTAAACCTTGTTTCCTTCTGTGAAAGTTCACTTTATGCTATTCGCCTGGCCGACGGCTTGTCCCTTGGGCAGAGAGCTCTGCTACGAGGGGCGTAATACGCGCATAGCAACACTAGTTTTATCTAGAAGATGCCTATATACCCCGTGTGCACCAGCCAGGCTCAGAAGTAAAAGTTTTTGTTCTTTTTTTTACCGTCTCCAAAAAGGCTGGTTCTCTGGTTTAACCCGTATGTGTATGTGATCTTCATATTCCTAGGAGCGTTATAGAACTGGTTTATTTTTCTTAAATTGTTCGTTTTAATTGTTTATTCATAGCAGGTAAATATCCTATTTCTTTAGGGTTTATTCTTATGTCCTACGTCCTGTTACGCGTCTCTTTCTTAACTATTATAAAGATTATTAAAGCGATAAAGGATTTTTGGGGACGACCCTGTTCATTTTCTAGATTTTACATTTATTTCATTAGTATCACAGTTGTGATTCTACTTTGTCTTATTAAATTACCATCGTAAAATGTCAAATTATCGCAATAAGAAACTATTCTAATTAAATACGATAAATTAAAGCTAGACTAACAGTTTCAGTTAAGGCAAGACTGAACTAGACGGTTTCAAGTTACAAACTAACCAGGTACATTCTAACTGCATTATATTCCGCACAAACGGTGAACTCGAAACTTACTCAGCCTTCCAGTTATACTGCTTTGACTGAGTATTTCCACGAACACAATAGAAAAGATCTAAGCAGCTTTGCAACTTGGAGACCATTGCTTCCTTTTATTGTACTTTCTTTGTTCAAGACTGCAAGTTTCAGTTGTGTACTTTTTGTGTAGCAAACGGCAGAACGAATAGGTGAAGTGGGAATTTATGTATTTTATGGTTTAGAGGGTACCTTTTGTTCTTATTTACGTAATTTTCATATTTAATTATAAGGCGCAAGCCACATACCTACAAGAGGTGCGGCGCGAACGCAGCGTTCGACTATGTAAACGCAAATAAAGATTGATTGACGCTAAACCATTTGGATTCTATTGGTCCATTTTCCAAAACGTCCATTTCCCAAATCGTCCAGTCCCAATTCGTCCAGTCTCAAAACATCAATTTCCCAAAAACGTCCAGTCACAATGTGTCCTATACAATGTCTCCAATGTCATATGGACGACACGGGAAAGACACGGGGACGAAACGGGGAATTGTGACTGGACGTTTGGGAAATGGATGTTTTGAGACTGGACGAATTGGGAAATGAACCTAATGGGAAATTGACGTTTTGGGAAATGGACCAATTGAACCCAATCGCGTTAAAAGAGCGACGCAGAATGGACGTTCTCATGCTTTTGGCTGATAACAAAAATGAACTTTATCTTCGTTTGCATACAATTCAAAATTGGAAGACTCGTGGCCCGCCAGCGTCTCGTCGCCGCCCGACGTCTCTTTGTTGTGGCCAGCTGCTTAGGTATATACTTATGAGATATACCTAGATTGTACAATATCCTAGCTATATCTAGTTGCTTTTGAATTTCAATTAAATTCCGTCGATGGCTTAAATAATTAGATTCGCCTGTAGGAATTTCAATTTAATCTACAACTTTGTACAGTGTCAATTTCTATGTAAATGAACGATGCCATTATCCTGTGCACTACAGCGGCATAAAATGGGACCTTCCAGAATTTTCGAGGAAGAGCGAGTATTTTCAAGGAATGAAGAGGAATTTTCCGCCCGTCCTTGTGAACCGCGCATCTTTTGACGCGCCCTACTCGTCAATACTCTAAGGGAAGGTCACAAGGCTTGCGTGTGGCAATTCACATGGGTTTCGTGTTACTCAGTCGCCGGGGCAAGCACTCGCGAGTCCTTGAAACTAAAATTATGAGACTCTATATAAGCTTTGGGGTATCGTGCGACCCTGCCGTTCTACCGTTGACACACATACTTGAACCTCAATATCTGGGTTAGTATCCCTCGATTGCTGCTACCCACTGTTTTATTTGATCAAAGCAATTACTTTTGCAATTCCCTTTGTTCGGATCTATTCGTCTATAATTTAGTGAGCCTATGCGAACTTTCTTTCCGAAGTAATCCGGAATAATGGTTCCACAGCACAGGAATCCTTAATTTCCCTCTCGAAGTGAATAAAAGTGGATCATTATTGTTCACCCTTGTTTTCCTCAACATATTCCGCAATATTTTGCGCTACAGTTACATAATTCAGTAGCGTCCCTTTCTGTTGAGTAACTTCCTACATATAGAGCCTTCAGGGTGTTTTATGGAAAAAAAATTGAAAACGCGGTAACGATCGATGTGTGTTGCTTGTGGTTTGTATTGTACCATTTGTCTGAAAATGGCATGTCACATTTTTTTCATAAATCATTGAAAGGTTAAAAATAACAAAAGGAGCAACCAAGCCTTACCTTTGAAATACTTCATGAATAAATTAGGTTAAACCAAGTTCCTTTGTCATACAGTAAACAGTAGTAATAACATAGCTGCTTGTTATGCCAGCTCAGTAAAAGAGATACGACAATGTCTTTTATTCGAACATTTCTCTGCATTTCAGGGAATTTCCTGTTTTAAAATTGCATTATATCGATAGACTTCAGATATTCTTGAATAGAGTTTGTCTTTCTTATTAATTTCGGTAGACATCAGGTATCTGACGATATTGTTATCGTACAATGACCAACCACGAGGAATAATTCCAACATCTTAATGACATTTAGACACGCGATTGTTCCATTTCACATTGTTTAAACAAGGATTTCATCTATTTATTATAATTTCTTTTCATTTATTTATCTTTTAGTGTTTACATTACACTTGGAACGTAAAGATTAATACAATAATGCACTAGGCACGTCAGTTAGAACAGTAGGCGCTCGGTAATCCTGTGCTCGCCAATCCGGCACGTCCAATAGCCTGGCTTCTTTCGAATCAGATCTCCCGCTCAATAATCCGGCAGTTTACATATTAAACTGTGGGGGTAAATTTTTATTTTGAAGGTTTGAATGTTGAACATGATAATGAGACACAACCTATTATCAATATTAATTAATAATGTTACTGATTTTTACGTGTAACCTATACTTAATAATAAAGATTTTTACTATGATAGAATTATTTCCTATATAAATCCAATAATCCGGCATTTCCAGTAATCCGATATAGGGAAAAAATTATGTTCCTGCGGATTACCGAGCGCCTACTGTATTACTTCACTAATTTAAAAAGGTATAAGGTACATAACAAGTAATTACAGTAGGAAAAATAAAAAATAATACAAATAGCTGTAAAGGGGCATTGTTCAATAATTGTAGCAATAATAAAAATTGCGCAAATACTTACTTCTATGCAACAATATGAAATTACGATAAATATCTGCAGTAAATCTATTAATTATTTCCTACCTGTATATACACTTGTAACTATTATACTTGGATTAAGTATGACTTTACACGTGTTCCATAAACTTGGCCGACACCAAACGTATGCCAACAGTGAGCCAAATCTGCCAAGAAACCAGGAGACCAAGCGGCTGGCGCATCCTCGTACATTGACCTGTTATTACTAGAGCTTAAACATTCGAATAATAAACATATTCGCTTAACCCGGCAAAAATCAAATCCGGATTTCAGATTCTAAGGATTCGAATCCCGGTTTGTATTGAAAGATTCAAGTAATTCGAAGTATTCTTATCTCAAAACTAGACTGATAACCAGTGAGGTAGCGAGGTTGGGTTCCATTCCATGTAAACTGGCGCTATAACAGCGCTGGCAGGCAATCTTTGAATATCGAATTCTTCGGATATTAGGATTTTTCAAATAAGTACTCCAATATTCAAAACTTTTGTATCTACGTGGCTGAATTTGATCGACCCATTATTCAAATCATTCAAACACAAACCTTCGAATTTCAAATTCGTAAAATTATCAGATTCGAATATTCGAATCCTAACATGCACTTCGGTTTCGAGTTGAAGCCCTAGTTATTACATGAAGTAGTATTGATTAGACACGACTATACTGGGGCTTACGTAACAGACGCGACGCCGCAAACCTCTAGGAGACAGCTAGACTGCATTGGAATATTTTTCCGCTTTGTTCATGATTTGTTTCTCTATACTTTTTGAGGCTTCCACGTAATCGGAAATCCTGATAGGATTTCGAAGTTTTTTTGGCTGCGTAGAGTAATAAATAATTGTACCGATTGTGGAGTGTTATTCGCTTTTGATGATCGCTAAACGTGGCTAAATTGAACGTTCGCACTCTATCGTGTAGAGTGATGATCGTATGACAATTTCAATTATTCGTAGTTTTATAATGAAATTAATAAGAACAGTTTTATAGCTTTAGGTTTAGCGGCCACGTCAGATTCGAGTCCATTGATGAACTTTTAGAGTTAGATTACTGAAGAATTAACCCTCATTGTTGGTATTTACCTACTACAGTAGGTATTTATTTTGGCAGACAGGAGATTGTCTACTCGGGTATCTTTCGATTTTGACTGATCGCTTGGCGTAAATATTTTCTTATGTGTTCTATTTCGTTAAAAGAGGGTGTAGATTAAAGTAAAGATAAATGTGTCCAACAAAAGATTTATTTTTCTTGTGTTCCATCTTTGGCCTTATTTGTAATTTTAATGAATAAGTTATCCTCAATTTACCTTACTTAACCATATTTAGTTTTTAACCAATTCTAACTTATGTCTGTTCAATACGTGGGGCGGTCCAAAAATTGTTAGTCAACGGCTTGTTATCAACCTCATTGTTTAACTTTAATTATACCTTGGAGGCAAATTTTATTACAAATTCATTAACCAAATATCACTTGCGTGCGAACTTTAGTTATTTTATAATTAATTGTTTTAAAAAAATATGTCTCACTTTTCAATCGCTACGATGGAGGTACCGCGAGAAGCATTTCGTGTTATGGTCTATTATGATTTTAAATGAGGGTTAACATATAATATATGTAACGTTATGTTTATTCCTTATAAGGAATCACATGAAAATTTAATCAGTGCTGTTGGGGAATTGGCTCTATCACTTGCCACCATCACCTGTTGGTTTCGTGACTTTGATGACCAAAAGATGACCTTAGACCGGGGCGACCACCAACGGCAGTCACTCAAGAAAGTGACATCAGGATTGAGTGGCTAATAAAGGAATGTCGCTTGGCTCCGTGTGATTTATTTTTGTTCCCCACGTTCTATTTGACTAAATATTAATGGATCGCCCTAGGTATGCACTCGTATCTTATTCTTAGAAAATAGATAAACAAGGAAAACATTTACTTAACAAAGTGGATAAGTACTCGTATAATACTATACGTACTATACGTATCTTAGTCCAATAAGTAGGAAGCTATAAATAGAATCAATTTACGCACCCGTACATTATCGTAGGTGCGTGTTTCGTCTTCCATCACGTTAATTGAATAGGGAGACACTCGGTCTGTTCATTACGGAATCGGGTGTCGAGATACGGCGACAAGACGTGACAGACACGCTTTGCCTTCCTCCATACATGCGCAATTCTGAGATGCGGAACGACAACACGATAAAAGTTACTCCTATGAAAAAAAATCTGTAATAGACATTTTAAAGAATATTCGTGTACGTTTACACGCAGAATACGTTACGTTTCCATGCATAATGACCGACATTGGAAAAACGACCAATACGCAGAATGACCAACACGCTAATGATGACCAATGTAAACTATTACCTCATCTCGGTTTTTTATCTGCAATATGGTGTTGGGAGACATCTAATGAAAATATCTAAAATTCCCGCAAGCCGCTCACGGAAAAGGCATGAATCGTTCAGACGTCAATCATATGCTTTTTCAAGCTGTTTATTATAAAAGTAAAAAACTAGAATTATCGGGCACGTTTTGCTGCTGTTCCCTTATTTCATAGCTTGTTGATTGTTCATGCATGTGTGTGAACTTTCAAACTTTCAATTTCAACCTCATTGTTAGCGTTTATCTCACCTCATTTCGTGTTGGCATTTTCATTTCTTCATCTAATATAATATATTCATCTATATTTTCAAAATTCAAATCATATTCCCATTCCATTGCTAAATTCCATTATCCCATTAATTTCATTGTTTTTACTTTCTCTGTATTTTGTCCTGAACGGACGTATGTCCGTTTTATAAAATTGACTCCCACTACTACCTATTTTCTACTATTGTGTTGTTCTGTTCCTGATAAATATAATATCTATTATTACCAAGTTTCTTCTATTACTTCATCTGCACACTGTCCTAGAACCCTGCTAGCCGGCATCTAGAGGGCAGATTGTAGCAACCTATCCCACTACACTGTTAGCGTAGATCTGAGGGAAGTCTCCTCATATACACTTACAATATACCAAATTGAACGCACTTTACAAATGTATCTGCCGTGTGTTGTGGAAATGGGGTACAATTCAATTTGTGCGAGCAAAGTCGCGAAGCTTTCTGGAAATGTATTGAGGTCAGGTTTTATTTTAAGGCTCTGGTGAGAGCTGAATGGCTGTCTACAAATTGTTCTTCGACAATAAAGCCTGTAAAGGGGTCTGGAATCGCGATAGGAACAAACTGTTCCAGATCTTGTAAAGTTTCAGTGTTACCTTTGAATACAGTTTTGCTATCTTTGTGATAACCAGTGCTTAAACTTTTGGAAGTTTCGTTCAGTATAGTAGGGATATGACTTCAACAATCAAATTGTAAAAAGGTACAATTAATTAAAAAAATTGCGAAAAACTGGATGATAGCATTATATTGCATTACCTAGAACAAAAGGCTATAGGTATTCCCTTTAAATAGTTTTTGAAATTGAAACGATTCTCAAATGGTATTATTATTATTCACATTATCTTATCTTTACTTCGAAAAGCTCGAGTTCTGGTGATTACCGTAATGGCCTTTAATGAAACCTTTAATTGTGATTTTTCTCTCGTTAAAAAACAAAAATCTGGCTAAATCATCCAAACTTCAAAACTGCCTAAACCTGTAGCTTCTTCGAAAGAATATTCTTTCTCTCTTTATTGTTTCTGTACTAAAACATTTTTACGTTTGAAGTGTTGATCTTTTGGCGTTTTAAAACTGTTCTAACGTTCTAAATAACTACTACACGTTGTCATAAATCAAATAATAAATATGTTTTTTTAAGGATATCTTTCATTTCATGCGTCATAGGAATTATTTTCTTCCTGACATGTTTACGCCCTTAGTAATGTTGCATGTAACCGGCGGAATGTCATGGAGAATGTAATTATGTTTGCCTTCAGAAATGCATGCGTAGCAGAGCGGGGCTTAAAAGTCATACAACACCCTGCGCGTTCAATATAATAATGCGTTCAGGATGCTGATGGATCAGGTCAGGATACCGCGTTTCTGTAGCGCGTCCGGCATGTTCGCCGAGGCAAGGACGTCCGACGGGTCCTCTTACCATATTATATGTCCAAGTATCTCTACTAACATTAGTGAGTAAGCTAACAATTTATGGGCAACTAGTCCGAAATAAAGATCATGAATTGAATTGAATTAAACCTGTATATCTTTAAGTTTACCTATATCATGTCTGTCTATCCCTCGTTTGTACGAAGTGTCATTAAGATAAATCGCTCGTTAAATGTTGTTTTTCTAACTAAGTAAAACAAAACAAAAATGCTTGCTAACTCTTTCTCGAGCATCGGCGGCGCGATGCTACTCCATCATGTTTTCTACCCAACCATTTTCGTTTATTTAGGAGAAGTAGATTACATTTACGTTGGATCATGATATTTACTCGTATAAAGTGAGATGCTAGGCTGATAAAGAACATGATGGTGTCATAGCTGTAGAACGACAATAACGAATGAAATATAATAAAGAATTAACTATATTGCCCCTGTGTCTGTTAATAAAGGTTAATCCGACAAAATTACAATTTATTTGAAGATTAGACACTATAAATGCTATAACAGTTATTCATACTTTCTCCATTACAGTTAAACTTTAATTAAAGTATGCAAAATAGATGGCCACATGATAGCTACGAAGTTCCAACGGCTGTTAGAAACTCAATTACTCTTCAGATGACATTTTCGTTACCTGTTAGAATAGATATAACAGGGTTTAAAACTATGACGTGGGTACCACTTACCTTTTCATTTATTCTTGCTATAGGCATCGCTTTATGATATGACACAGCTGCGGATTGAAGGACAAATCCAGTTTCACTCACCTATTTTGCTTAGTCAACATTTGCACTATCGCAGTCTATATACATAGATTAGTAGGCAACTCTATATCCTTGCACAAATCTAGTGCTCATTTAACTATCAACTTATTTCTTCTTATAACGCAATGCATATTACCGGAGCATATTATTCTATACCCGGCTCAAGACTGTGGAAGCATTCCTGACCGTAACGTCGAGTGTGCAATGTCTTATGTCCTGTCTATTGTCCTAAAATGACTAGTATTAAAAGGTCAATTTCCCGAATTGTCCACTGGAATCTTTTACAGTAGATATTTGGACTGTTACATTCTAATTTACATCTCGTGTTTGTTCGAATTTCGGACCGAGAAAAACCCTCTCTTTATCTACTATGTTCTAGTCGTCGACCTCTGCCTTAATTAATAGTGGCAAGGTCTGCACAAGTCACAGAACTTATTAGGGAACTCAGAATGATAAGGGACAGGGTATACGATGCGAGAACAATGGCCCCGGACCGTCGTAACTTGCCATCTTGTAATCCCTGATGGTTCTTGTCGCGGGAACTATATCCATATAGGAACCTCTTTTTGTTGGCATGGTGATCGGTAGTTAGAAATGTGGGTTGGTTGAAGCGATTAGAATGATGAAGTAATTGGGTTCTTAACACATCATACAGTTATTTGCATTATAGTACTTTTGAGTTCTTTTCGTTAACTTTATGATCAGCCTTCATTCTTCATACATCTTTTGGCTCATCAATAACTTTTAAAATGAGATCATATCTGCTGTCTGTATATGCGTGCGGTTTAGATACTTCAAATTCAACAGAATTTCTTAAAACTTCGCAGAGCTAATCCTTGGGGTTATTTTTTTATATATAGGTCAAGTTGATATTTCAACCAAATCGGTGAAAAAATCTACACCTGTGACCATACAAGACGTTAACGGACTTACAGCTAATGCATAAATATCCGTCTTCCTTCTCGTACATCTTTTGTCTCAGTTAATAATATGGAAGCTTACAGTTCAAGTACGAGACTTAAATAAATGGATAAGGGACGTAGTCGGTACGAGGACAATAGGGCGGGCCTACAGTAACTCGGCTTCTAACGTGTAGTCCCCGATGATTTCTTGCTTTGTGCAGATGTTCATATGATAAGATCTTTGTTCGCTTGGCAGCTTGATGAATGTGTATTTTATGTAGATGTTATTGTAATAATACGGATTTTAACTCCGTGTGTTGACTGTTTTCTTGTTGAATAATCGTTGTTCTTTTTGGTACAAATTTTTCTTAGACTATACGTTTCATATTTTCTTAATTACTAATTTTTACAGCTTGTCTCTCTCTACCCTTATTATCTGCAACAAATTGTGTTGTTTCTATCCAAGCACCTTATGGCTGTCAAGAAATATTTACCTTTGATGAAGTAAGTATCTTTGAGGAATACGACCGTATCATATGATCCTCCCATGGCGAAGTTAACTACGGCCAAGCTGGTTGGTTTCAGTCCCACTGGAACGATTATTTACTTAACTTCTTTTTAAACATTAGCATAATCAATCTATTTGATTACCATGTCATTTACAAAATGAAGACTAGATTTTGAAACCTTTAGAATTGTTTTTCTGAGCCCTCAATTATTTATTCATGAAACTGCGAACTTTGTATGAGTTGCGAAGTTTAGTCTAGATTTACCGCACTGCGCAGGAGTAATGCATTCAGGATCGGCTTTGAGCTGCGACTGCATTCATTGCAGGATCTTTATTGCTCCCAAGCTTTGATGCGCTCCTGTATTACCATATGCATCATTAAGGGGATTCACCTTTTTCCACCGGCACACTAGCGCCGCCAATCGAAAAAAAATAACTGTTTCATTATTACGTTTTATTTAAAAAAAAATATCACGTTGCAATCCGAAAGGATAAGAAATATTTTTTAAGCTAGCATTAATAACCCTGTTTGCATTCCTGAAGATACTGTACGCAAATGCGTAACACGTAAAAACGTAATATTGAAACAAATATGATTTTTTTCGATTGGCGGCGCTAGTGTGCCGATGGAAAAAGATGAATCCATTAACCTCTACGACCTACGTTATTGCACGAGTTATTTGTTTGTTTCTCAATGTGCTAGAAATAATTCCCAAAAGTTGCAAAAAATCTGATTTATATTGAGAATTTATATATTTAGGCTAAGTTATGTTCATGTTTTCTAATTAACGTTAATTAACTGTAAAATCTCCGTTGATGCAAACAACCAGGAAATGGTTCGAAAACAAAGGATTTTGTTGTTACTGCTGGAACAAAAGTTTCGTAACGAATGTTCTGCGACAAACAATGTTTTGGGAGCTTTTCTTAATCCCTGATACAATTCTTTCTTATTTAACCTTATAAAGTCTATTTTTAGCTTGAATTTTTTTGAAGCGACTTGGTAATTTGATTATTGTAAACACTTCTTTCCTCTGCTCGGCAGTTTTGAATCTCTTTATTTACATAAAAAGAGAATCATTTGCTATGTTCTTCCCCACTAAACGAGGGTTTTGTGCGTCATTACTCGACTGAAAATTTAGGAAATAATAATGTCGGTGAAAAACAAGGTTTAAAGTCTTTTCTCCGCTATCTGCACGACGACATTTCTCTTTTTCCACTCGACAGGGTGGAACTGCTAAGTTTTACATTACAAGCGATTATTTCATCACTAAAGATCTCTAAAAATCCAACAGATATTGCTGCTATGTTGCCCAGTGTAAAAAGTACAGAAACGCACTATTTTTACTGAATAACACAGAAGTAACAATGTTTAGTTGTAATGCACAGTTTTTTTCCAAACCCAATGTTAAGTGGCCAACTTCAGTAAGCAAGTACAGATGCTACTTGTACCGAACTGCTAGGTAATTTGGCCGATTAAAAAGACGAACCCAAACAGGTCTTTTCCTCTGACTCATGTGACGGACCAGATGAATCCAAAACAGACATACAAAGGCCGAAATTAAATCCAGCGTTAACAGCAGCGTGTCCGCAACAGTCTGGGAATTGTCTGAGCAATGCTTTGGACAATTGGTAAATGACGATTTCAATGAGTCGTTGCTTTGTCGTCTATACAGTGTTCAGAGTTTATCTTTTTGTAGGTATAGCTAATAACATCACTTTTTGGGAAGTGGATTTCATTATAAATGGACTCTTTGGAAAAGCTAACCACACGATACAATACAATGTATAAATTTAAATCAAAAGTGCAAGTCGTTAATGAGTTGCATATCCAATTAAAATAATAGAGTACATCAATGTTAATTATTATTTAAACCAGTTTACAACATACTTACTTACTTACTCCGCTGGCGCAGCGACCCGAAGTGGATCTTGGCCTCCGATACCAAAGAGCGCCATCGCTCTCTCTCCTGCGCAGTCTCGAGCCAGTCAGGCGCCCGGAGCTCCCGCAGATCCTTCTCCACTTCATCGCGCCAGCGGTATCTGGGACGTCCGACCGGACGTCGTCCGTTAGGGCGTCCCACATACGCTCGTTTAACTGCCCGATCCTCCCCCATCCTAGTGATGTGTCCGAGCCATCGGAGTCGAGCCGCTTTCGTCTCTCCTATAATGTTCGGCTCGTTCACCATCTCTTCTATCTCCCTATTCTTTCTCATCCTCCACCCTCCATCTTCCTTCTTGGCTGGTCCCAGAATCTTCCTCAACATACAAGAACGATTTCGAAAATAGGAAAACGTTTTAATTTTCACCAGAGGAGAGCGCCACAAAGTTTGCCGTTCGTACCGTTCATACACCTCGAGTATAAAATGAGTTTCATTTTGAATTAGGCCACCGCAGTATTCACTAAATGCTGAAAACCAGAGTTCCTGTGACTACGGCGGCGAAATTAAATTTTTCGGTCGGAATATAGTCGCAAATGCCACCAGAAAGCTATCAATTTAGCTGGACGAGCTTTACGTCAATCTCATATTGCCACACTACTGTGCATGTGCTGGGTATTTGGTTCTCTTTCAAATTGCGTACGTCAACCAGAGCAGAGATAATTTAAACACTGTTTTGTCTGCAGTTTTGGGACAGCTCTATTTATTTTTAACCTCGGACCGAAACGATGCTGTATTATAAGTTTATGTCTATGGCATCATATCTCAACAACTATTGGTCCCATTTCGATGCAGTTTTTTTCTTTTGTTGAGATGGTTCTTAGTCTTAGCCACGTCTAATCAAAATTGATTCCGTAGTTTTCAAGCTCTGAACGACTTTCTATATTACGGAGGGATCTCTAGAACGATTTACAACGATGGCTCTCCTATCAATCATATTCTGAAGGCAACGCCAATCATGGCTGCCTTTTTTCCCTATATTTAAATAAAACTAATTACATCATAATAAAGCATAATATTGACATAAGCCTCAGGGCTTGTGCGCCAGTAAAGAATCGGTCGTACGTACCTATTTACTATTTCTAAAATTTGACAATAAAATATAAATACTTAAATTCATTATGGAAGTAGCGGAGTTATTCGATAGTCGTAAATGCGAGGCGCAGTAGGCATAGTAATGCGTCGATGTTACCGCATCTTACTGACAGTAATACAAAATTATGGTGCCTACCTACCTAGTTACTTTACGTTAAAAATTACCCAAACACCAAACATCTGGAATCTTGATGTTCTCATGATAACCAGAAAGATAGTGAGTGAATCTTAATAACGGTAGGTCAGAAGCTTAATTAAATTTTTAATATAGAGTTATTTATTAGTCATAATATTTTAAATGAGCTTATTTCCTTAATTAAACAACATCTGACATTTAAAATTAAGTATCACAAAGTACATTCGCCGCTTTAAAGCCGCCGAGACCGCGGCAAAGCTCCGGGAAAAATTAAATCTGCAATCGTAAGAGGCAGAAGCAGCTTCCACTAATCTTGTTTCATCCTCTACTTTGCATTCCCTTTGTAACATAGTACATTCATTCTGGAAATTTAAGTGGAAAAATTAATATAGTTTTTATAGTAGTGCGATATGATAACCTTGGATGGGGTGTTTAGAGATCACAACTCTCCGGTCCCCTCCCCTGGGTGTTTCCCCCCTCCGGCCCTTAGAAAGGGCCCTTTTTACAGTTTTTCCATTATTGTACGAAAACGGTAAGAGCTACGACAAAACTGTTAAAAGCGGAAATGATCCTTAATACATTCTACACAATATAGTTTTACACAATTTTTTGATAGGACTAACGGTTTAAAAGTTATATCCGGCATTAATTAAAGAACATTTCCGCCTTTAACAGTTTTGTCGTAGCTCTTACCGTTTTCGTACAATATTGGAAAAACTAAAAATGGACCTATCTAAGGGCCGGTGGTGGTGGTGGTGGGGGGGGGGAGCACCCAGGGGAGGGGACCGGAGAGTTGTGATATCTAAATACTCCACCCAAGGCTACCATATCCCCACCACTTTCAAAACTTTATTAATGTTGCCACTTCTCTCATTCATTGAAATTTAGAATGAATGGACTAACAATGCAATTATACATACTGAAACGTAAGAAGCTTTATTAAAGCTGATAGACGCCTTTTTGAAATGAATTAAGCTTTAATAAAACTTATAAACGTCTCGGTTCATGCGCTCATGTTCTTTCTCTTGATTATTGCGAACCATGACGTTTTGGTAACTGAAGAGAAATACAATGCAAGACACTTATAATTTATTTATGAATATTTATGTACTAATAATTATGACGTAAGATGAAATATGTGTCAATACCAAAGTCCTTCGATAAAATTACTGAAACCAACGTAAACCGGAGTTTACAAGTACCAGTCCAGCAGCCATTGTAATATTACAATTTACTATACCGAGCGCGAATTTCATTCATGCGCCGTGCCCACGCTCAATTTGCCCATTCTCATATTACTCGGTAATCAGGAAGAGTTTGTAATTCTTTGAAACCCATCTGACTAAACATATTAGCCTGAACGTACTTAGTATCGAGGGAGCCTTTACTGTGCCAAGCAAGATAACACGTTCTTTGTCTGCAACTTCGGTAATTGCACTCAAATGTTAGTATAGGGTCGTCATGACCCACTGGGGTGCTATGGACTGTATAAAGAATGAACGGTTGTCAAAGTTGGTCAAACTTCATTCCAAAAGTTTTATAAAGCATTAAAGAAGCTTTAAATTTTAAAGAGCATACCTGTTTTTGTCAAGAATTCCATGCCAAATAGGGTTTTTCTTTTGTTACCGTTCCGGGCTCAAAACACGTTTTGAGATATCAGAAAAGTTTAGTGACAGAAAAGAAGGATACGTTACGATGTTGAACGTACATTTGTGATTTCTTTATGAGTCTCCTAAACACTGATATCTTTGGGTCTAATATCAGTGTTCCTAAATCATTTGAACATGGTACATGTTTGTAAGAACGTTGAACTGTGGCTGTTCGGGAACGGAAGTGCGCGGGCGCTACGCCCGTAGATCCCGCACTAAGTTTCATGTCGCGCCGGTGCGCACCGTTTTTACTGGATCACACCGGCGCGCGCGGCGCCACGCGGTTTCGTGTGGAGTTCGAACAAAGGTCACCTGTGGCCGAAATCATAGCATTTTTTGATCGCTAAAGACGAAGTTCCGAAAGGCTGTATGTACTCGTAGGCTATATGATCTAACGATATGATGAGAAGTATAGCCCGCAAGACTTGGATACGGGAAACAACCAGTAGATCATGTCAGAAGGAGCTGGGGAAGGCCTATGTCCTGAACGCAGCAGAGGCTTGTCGAAGGTGGGTAACCAACACGGCTCTTTTGGTAACTTCATATTATTTTATGCATGATTGTCTAGCTGTACCGTAAACCAAATTATAAAGTGACGAATTGTTTCGCCACCTGTCGAAATTTTCGACCTCCATTTATTGGTTTGAATTGTAGGCCTACATTGGATTGTCCTCTTGTTGCTATCAAGTCATTAAATTAATCATTAAGTGACACATTCATTAGTCAAATGTTTTTGTTTTCGCTAGATTTCGCGTTGTTGATAAATAGATTGTTCGGTGGACATTTATTTCGGGAATCAAGATTCCGAATCGGAAAGTCATTAATATTTGTTCCCACAAACAGCTTTTGATTAAAACCATTGATTGCGTTTACAATTTGTGAGTTCTCTACATGCCACGATGGCTTTCGAAATCTCGAAATTCTAACTATATTTTGCTGTAACACCCCTTGTCACATTTAGTGCCGTTGTATTGTATAGTTAAACGAGCAAGGAGTCGTGAAGCTCATAATCTCATAATTGAATTATGTGGAGCGCGGCAATTCTCGTGTGCACTTAACGCCGTCTTATTCACGGCTAGATTTACGTAACGCGAAGTGCCCTGGAGGCTGGTTAGCAGTAGCACGACACCCGACGACCCGGCCCCGTCCCAGATGCTGGATTATCTCTGTACGGCTATTACGTGCTCAACTATAGCAACAGTTTTAAGAGTTATTATCCGCGACGCGTATACTGACTCTGACTCTCATGAGAGAATTTGTGCCTTTAAGCGTACAATGCGCATTTATTGAGGGTGCGTCTTCTTTTTCGTTTATTGCTTATTAACTGTACGATAATTAATGAGCATGCTTTTTGTTAAAGGATATTCATTTCTTCGCTCATCTGACAAGTTTTCTTACTTTGTTCACTGCATGATTAATGAAGAGCAGTCTTCTCCTCAAATTCAATTGAATCGATGAATGTCTCTAGCAATAATATTTACAACATTACGGTAATCATAAAGTTTAACGACAAACAATAAAATCTCTATGTTTTACTGGTATATTCCAGATGGAACTCCGCAATTGGCTTACATAAGCCAGCCCAGCCCAGTTTGTAAAGCCGCTCAAAAACTCAAGCTTCGTTTTCATTGGTCAGCTTGCGTTTGCGGTAAGGCTGTAGGCATTACGTAAAGTAAAGGATCGTTTTCTTTATTCTTAAAAAAAAGAATGAGAGGGTTTAGCTGGCAGAACTATTCGCTTGACCTAACTAATCTGCTTTTGATGCTGGCTAGTCTTATACTTAGTCACGTTGAGATATAAATAGCCACTATTAATAGTGATATTAGGTCGCCCGTAGTGTCTGTAGATACATGGTATCAGGGGATAGAAAAACGCAGCGCTCGCTTCTTTCGTGAGGAAAGAAAAGGTGTATAGGCATGTATTTAAACGCCAAAATTGTACCTATTACACTGCCAAAAAAATCCAAATCTTTACCTAAACTAATAAACCTCAATCAAATTTCGTTGACAAAGTATCTTATAAACTTATAACAGTAACCATTTTTATTTTACTTTATAAAAAATAATTTGAACCCGGAAAAGGTAATTCCACACCAAATATTTTACGTGATTACTAATTACCAATTACGGTATTACCAAAATTTTATTTTATTATTTTCAAATAAGTATCCTAACTGAGGCAAAATAAATAATTTTGCTACTAAATGCGTTCTTTTCTGCACGCTTATTTTCATTTTAATTTATTGAGAGTTTATTTATTTTATTTTGTATGTCCCCTACATATTTTACGTGATTACTAATTACCAATTACGGTATTACCAATATTTTATTTTATTATTTTCAAATAAGTTACCTAACTGAGGCTAAATAAATAATTTTAGTACTAAATGCGTTCTTTTCTGTACCCTTATTTTCATTTTAATTTATTGAGAGTTTATTTATTTTATTTTGTATGTCCCCTACATATTTTACGTGATTACTAATTACCAATTACGGTATTACCAATATTTTATTTTATTATTTTCAAATAAGTATCCTAACTGAGGCTAAATAAATAATTTTAGTACTAAATGCGTTCTTTTCTTAATTTATTGAGATGTTATTTATTTTATTTTGTACTTAGTGTTGGGGTCTAAAAAATTTATTGATGGACGTTTAAATTATAGTCAAAATTTGCCCACTGCTGGGTATAAGCCTACTCTCTTTGGTGCCTCCTTTCCAAGTCAGCAAGCAAGTCACATCCAGATGATAACTTTGCCGCAAAAGTTCTAAATTAGTAAAAATAATAAATTTATTTAAAGAAAGAAATAATTTATTTCCTCGAGTGCACACATACAATACAAACACCTAAAATGAACAAAAAAATAAACAAAAGTAATTAAGTATTTCTCAAACTCTATCTTGGTTTTAATTTACTATATTACTGTTTTTAATTTTTATATGTCTAATTTATTTTTCATGTTTAAGTGTACCTTAATCTCTTTAGGGGAATTGTGTGTTTTTCTTTACATGTACGTAACTAATATGTGGTCCCAAGCCCTGCGGTCACGCCACACTTCTCAAATGTCACCAGACGTTTGTTTGGCTTCCTGTTCCTGTTATTCTTACATGGTTTTCTTTACCTTCATGCATTAATTTTAAATGCCATCTTTAATTTAATTAATGTTTATTATAGGATTGGTGTAGCCTGTTGTAATTAAAGACTATTCAGTGTTACTACTCCTCTCTGTAGTGGTATTCAATCTCTTACTTTAGTTGTTAACTCGTGACCGTTTTGAATGGTCACTGCTTTTTTTTCCATCGATCTGACTGAAATTGGAACTTGACCAGTATTTGACCTTAAAGATCAGAACTCTGCAAAATTAGTTTCTGTTAAGTTTGAAGAGAGAAGTATTGAAACTATACACACAACCAAAAACGATCTCATTATACAGATTCAATGAGCAAACTTGAAGTTATAAACCAAAATTGTTCGGTTATTAATAATCAACACTTTCATGAACAACAATCTTGTGAAGTTTCTCAGACATCTTAGCCAGTTTAATATAATGCTTTCAAATTTCCAAGTATGTATAGTATACGTCTGAAATATTACTCAGACTATAAATCATATTTGGCAGTATAGGTACATATTTCAATAAACTTCATCTTCACCTTCAGTCAGTTCAGCTCAGGCAGCTACTCCAAAATGATTCAGCGACTGCTATGACGTGTTATACTTATTTATAATTATATTCGCTCATTATGCTGTTTACTCTAAAATAATTTCATTGACTGAAATGTTTTACAGAACGTGTCTTGTGTAAATCTTGAGTGGCCTTGTCTATCCAAGAATACTAGAATCACACTTTATACTATGTACCACAGTAAGGTACACATTTGTCTTAGCCATAAATGAATAGGCGTTCTGACTTATTCTACTAACTCTAGACTAGTCATGCATGTCCATCTATCTCCCTAGCCTGGTGTGTTGTAGTTATTAAATCCTCTGCTGAAACATTTTCTGAGAACGCAGATTTCATCACAGAGTCAGGCATCCAGTTCATTACGACTGAATATCAAAATACACTATTCTCCGATACAAGCACAGAAATAGACTTGTAGCACCCTCGTGAATTTCAAAATCTTTGGATGCAACACATTCAAAAACTACGATTATTTTCATATAAAGTACAATTATGTAGGTAACAAACACCACATCAGGTGTTGTTTTAAATTTGAAAATTAAAACTATGTTAATATACCTCCTATCTACTTAAAGCGGGCACTGAGGTATGAATTTCTCGGGGAAAATTCTATGCGATATAAAATAAATCTCCCTTCAGTCTAACCTGATGAATTTTATTCCGCACACAATTTCCCTTGCTGACTAATTTCATCGGATGCAAGGCTTTCAGAGATTATGTTTCCTCCTTTTGAAATATTACTCATTCATTGCTTTACTTATTCAGTTCTACGACTGAATAAGGGTGGGCTAGTTCTTGGAATCTGTTTATTTGGGGAAATTCCGAATAGCTTCTTCTGTTGACTCAATCAATAATTGGTTCACTTACTAGTGATGAAGAGATTCTCGGATGATTTATTCTTGTTATATATGCTTCTAATTTTGTATATGCCTTCATTTGCTTTTACTTGTAGTGCCTTACTACTTAAATGTATCTAATTTCTATATTGACCAGAATTTAAAAAACTACGTTATGAAAGCCATAGTAATCGAGGCCAATTCAACTCCCAATATACAGCCGTTAAAAAAATAAAAAAGTTCGCACGCCCACCTGTATAGCGGCACATTGCTCTTTCTATAATAAGATTCTTCTGAATAGTTTTCGCTATTTCTTTCCATTTATTTGCCTTAAATTGTAGGTACAATAGAGTTATTCTGTTCAATTAAGTAAAGGTTCCCGTACAATTACAATTATAATTATCTACCTTAGCATATCGGTGTTTGATAGAACCACGTAATAATTAGAACCTTGCATAATATGAGGGTAAACAAAGATAATGAAATGTTCTTTCACATATAGGTATTAAGCCAGTCGCAATTCGTCTTCCAATTTAAACTTGCGATACCTAAGATAGGAATCGCCGAGAGATAGAACAGGCTCTTCCGACGGAACACCGTCGCCGCCAGGCAAATCTAATATCGGAAATTGAGTCGACTCCACGGTTTATTCACTCTGGGCCTCGCAGGCGAGGTGAGCTAAAACTATTATCCACCACTTTGATAGGCACAGGACCCGGGGATTTGGAGCGCTCTAGATACTTGTGATTTGTGATTCAAAATGGGGAGGCATTTTGAATAATTAAATTAAACACGCTATGGATAATGCTTAGATCTTGACTTGCACTTTCGAAGAACAAAATCTAGGGCCTGACTTGGACTTACCAGTCATGGTTCTTCCATTATCGATGGTCAGAGTTAAGATCACGTTGAGGTTCTTGGGAATGGTATAATTTTGACATAAAGATGTCATGCATTAATTTGGTATCAATACTGACAACAATGGGTAATTTAATACCATATCGTCAACAAGCATTTATTTTCGTCTCCTTTTAAGTATGGTTATACTTGTGTTAGGAGGCCCCGCTCTTCCTCCAATAATTAGTTTCTCATCAAGTTGTAGTCAATTATTTACTTAAGGATATGCTACAAAGAGAACATTTAAGACATAAATTGTAGGTACTTAATTTGTTTGTGTATGTGTTGGTGTAAGGATGTGTCTATAAAGATGAAGTACAACGTATGTGAAATCTTGTCATTGATTACGTCTTCACGTCGAAACTGTACTATGCCATCAACCATGAATGAAAGTACCATGAAAATTTTCGTTGTATGGTTTGATGTGAATGGATGGATGGATTATGGACGTAATAGTTATGTATGTATATATATGGTTTGATGTCCAAGCTTTCCGAACTTATCCGAGCTAGAAACCCGTAATATAGTTACTGGTTCCAAAGCCTTCGGTAACGAATGAAGAGCATTGGCGCTGGCGCTGGCACTGCCATTAGTATATCCCATCCACCATGTTGGATAAAGAATTAGCTTTCAGGAAATTGAAAGCTCTCTACCAGTCTCTACGACAACTTGATTACTGCGCTACTGTTAGCTAGTCTAAAGTTAATAACGTCTTCAGTAGCTTACTTTGGCTTTAATGCACTAGTTTTATTGTCTCTTGGAACTGGATTATAAGATATTCTGTGCTCAATAAGTATATGGAGTATTTTAAACTACTTTTATAAGGTAGGTAGTAAATTGTTGTATTTATTATCAAAAGATGTGCTGCTGATTGTTTCTGGCGCTTCCTTGATTTCAGCAATAGCACCTTTGAAGCGGTAATGACGTTGTAAAATGTGCTTTATTTTTAATAGGTTAATTTGGGTCTAGAATGGAGTTTAATACGAGTGTAAAGTATCCGATAAATATCTTCAAAATCGTGTCAAATTTTGAATTAAATAAGTGTCCCAAATCGATTTCGGTATTTATTAAACAAGAAAGTTAATCAAAGAAATAAAATCCTAGGCATTTTTTAACCCCCGACCGCTCGAGGAAGGGCGTGTTATAAGTTTGACACTTTGTCTGTCTGTGTGTTTGGCATCATAACTTGACAACATACACAATAGAGAATTTTATCGAGTGTTCTTAGCTGGGTCTGATAAAAATAGGATCAGTGGTTTCCAAGATCTTGGAGTATCTTTGATGTCAGATGGGATCTCTGGAACCTGTAATAGCTACTCGTACATGGTTCGAATTTGAGCTCAAATGTTCGGGTTCATGGTGCGTTTCCGACATATGAAACCTTGAGGATCTGATGATGACCAAGAAAAAGTAAGGGGATCTTCACAATGGTACGACGGGGGTTTCTTAAATTTTTAATTTAGAGTTGTTAAATGTTTATGAAGGGATCGTGCCAGGTGGGACTGATTGAGTTGGTTATAAAAAATGTACGAATGTAATTAAACATTATAAAAATGACGGATATGTATTGTTGGACTGGTTGGATTAAAGTCTGTAAACTAACAGCTGTTAAGAAGTACATAGTTTATAATCTACAAGTTACGCTACTATGATTTAATCTGTGCCACAAGGTGATTCAGTATTTTCAATACAGCATCTATATATGTGTCAGCGTAATATCGCTTAATCCGCGAAAACCTGATTACGCTGACGTGAGTATACTCGTAAACAACTTGGGTATTTTTCTTTTGAGATATGGATAAAGTTTTTGATTATCATCTCTCTTCAACCGGTGTCCACCCACTGCTGAATGTAAGTCTCCTCTAATGCACGCCATTTTCCACGATCTTGGGCTTTACCAATCCAGTTTCCTCCAGCAGATGTTTTTATGTCATCTGCCTATCTTGCTGGTGGTCGACCCACGCTCCTGGTCCAGTCTGGTTTGATTATCATACTTAATTAGTATTCAGTGCTTATTATCGGATTATCTATTATGACCCGTAGAATATCCTTTGTCTTTCTTACGTACCTATATGTCTTTTTTAAATCTAGCTGAAATTCTTTATTCTCTCTCAGTCACGTTCGTCAAATAGCGATACCGGCAGTACAAAAAAACGTCGCTCACGCTCGCCCACGAATGCTATCACCAGAGTTATTGCCAAGGAAAATGTTCGGGGGGAATGTGGCGGAATAGATGCCACATCTATCATTCCACGATCTATCGGGATGCGTACGGAATGGCAATAATATAAATCCCTCGGTACTTTTCGTAGCGGATAAAACGGTACATACAATATGTGTATGTTTCTCCTTCTCCTTCGGGCATTTACGTATGGAAATCTAATATTGAAACGGGACGCAGCGGGATTTTTTCTAGCTACAGGTAGAGCCCCATGTTATCGAAACAGGGATGTTCAGTATCGATAAATGAATAACTTTGTTTTACGACTTTTGGAAATTCGTAAAAAATGACGACCACCTCAGCCAATCGTCACAAGACCAAAATTTCCCAAAGACAGAACAAAAGTTGTTAAGTTATCGATACTGAACGCCCATTCTTCATAGTCGTATTCCTTATTGGTGAGGATCGTGATCATTTTATAGAAATAACCACGTAGAAAGGTTTTCTTGGCAGATTTAATGGAGTGGTTTGCCACTGTCTTCCCCGCTTCACACACCGGTTTTCGCAGTGTGCAGATTTCCTCACGATGTAGTCGGTAAATGTATAAACTTTCGGAAAATCCGAAAAATCATTTGTACATGACATTGCATGGTTTTGAACCCTGCTTTGTAGTCCGGCGATGGCCACTACGCCGTCGACGCTTGTTTCGGCTTACTAGGCGGTTTTTATTACAACCTTTATAGTATAAATTATTCGTCGTATCTTTTCCGAATCGGTTAGAAGCTGTTCAGCTAGCCTTGGTGCTGACGTCCACTATGTGCCTTGACTTGGCGTGGAAAATAGTTATATTTTATGTTCTTGGGAAGGGTCATGGTCGTGTGACGTCAGCAAGGAGGACTGTGTGGAAAGTGTACCAATAAACTTAGTTGATGCGTATGGTAAGTAGAGTAAGGCCGCGGTTGAAAGGCGTGTCTTCGTCCTTAGTGGCACGGAAAATTCCTTATCCGTTCCCAAGATGATATTGGTAACTAATATTGATCTCTCGTCGAGTAATCTTACTGATGTTGGAAACACTGACAAAAAGTCTACAAAGAATCAAACTACTACAGCTATTTCAGAAATAACGGAACATTGTCAAGTCATTACCAAAGTTTTTTTGAAATTTGCAAAAGTGATATTCTTACATGTGATATTGGTAACATGTAACCAAAGCCCCAGGGGGATAGCTGGTAGGGAATAGTGGGCTATTCGTGGGGCGTGTAGTCACTATTTTCACGTCACCTGTACTCTGTTAGAAATATTCTCCACAAGAAACTTTATCCGTGACCATCGTTTAGTTGATAAATAGAAAAGACTAAGTTCATTACAATTTGGTATTATTGTTTGTCGTCATTGTGTAGCAATTGCCCTATTAGACGCAGTAATTTTGGAATAATTTTCAGAAACACCGGAGCCTTGGGACTCCCATTAGTTTATCAAATACCCGTGGGTATTGTAACCGTTTAATTTTGCAAATGGAACGATTATGCGAACCGTTGAAGATTGAGTAGCTGCCAGCCTATAATTTATTGATTCAACGGATTGTCTTTAATTAATCGATGAGTTTTCAATCACGGTTAATCTTCTGAAGGTTTTCTCGGCCACAAATAATGGTCTTCTTTCGTAAATGAGAATCTGTAAGTCCTATTGTTTAATATGTCTTTTCCAAGATGTTTATGACTCTGTGCAGAGTCAGCCTACGGTGGTACCATCCCTATAACTATGTCTGCCGCAAAGCAGCAATAGTTCATTGCTGTGATTCGGTTTGAAGAGTATAGCCAGCGGTTATGACTCTGTGCAGAGTCAGCCTAGGGCGGTACCATCCCTATACCTATGTCTGCCGCAAAGCAGCAATGCTTCATTGCAGTGATTCGGTTTGAAGAGTATAGTCAGCGTATACTTACTTACTTAACGGTATATGACATTAGACATATTTATTAATAATATTCATTACAAGTCAAAAAGCACATACACTACAACATATACACTCATACAATATGCATC
This sequence comes from Hofmannophila pseudospretella, assembly GCA_947369225.1. Taxonomy (NCBI): domain Eukaryota; kingdom Metazoa; phylum Arthropoda; class Insecta; order Lepidoptera; family Oecophoridae; genus Hofmannophila; species Hofmannophila pseudospretella. The sequence continues at coordinate 5,642,543 of OX376330.1, read as the reverse complement.
ATATACCAAGGTATATACTTAAACAAATACAACACACAAACTCCCGGAGGAACATAACACACAGGATAATAATACATTATTTATCAATGTCAATTATAATATTATTATGTCAATTAAATTATTTATTGTTACACTTGACCTCTAAAAACTCATTGAAAGAATAGTAGGATTGCTCGACAAGCCATTTCTTTAAATTCTTTTTAAAAGTCCACTCGCTCGGAGAATTTTTAATATCCCCGGGGATCCTATTATAAACTTGAGGGCCCATGGCGTGGATCGTCTTAGTGGCCTTCTGCAGAGCGTGCGGCACAGCGGCGAGCCTGTTGGCGCTACGGGTGTTGTACGTGTGGCGGTTACCAAGCCTCTCGTAAACATCCAGATTCCTACGGACATAAGTTGCTACTTGGAATACCAACAGACACGGAAGTGTTAATATCCCAAGCGACGCAAAAAATGGTCTGGCTGAGACGTCTGACGGGATGCGTGCGATCACTCTTACGGGTCGTTTTTGCATTCGGAAGACGCGCTCCCAATCGGCAGCGCGACCCCAAAACTCGAGGCCGTATTGCAGGAGTGACTGTACTGTTGCGAAGTAACAGGTCTTGACTGACTCTGTCGGTAGTGTAGAAGCCAGGCGACTCAAAGCAAAACAAGCCCTACCTAGTTTTCCGCAGAGGTAATCGATGTGGGTTTCCCACGTGAGTGCCGGGTCCAGCTGGAACCCCAGGAACGAAGCGGAGTGCACCTGCTCCACAGCTACACCCTCCGCATTGACCACCAGACTTCGACGGCTGCGACCTGACAGGTCGAACTGGATGAATTGGGTTTTTTTAAGGTTGAGGATGAGTCCATTCTGCCGAAACCATAGAAATAGTTGACCCGTTACAGAATTCAATTTATATTCAAGGGAATCGAATATGAGGCACTCCATCTAACTAAGTACTGAAGGTTAACAGCACGTCGAAATTTTAAACATTATAGTGAGGTGAAATTTCTGTAATGGGTGGCGGTGACCACTTACCATCAGATGGACCGAAATTGAAACAAAGCTTTTTCATTTTCATTCGCAAACAATCCTCATCTTATCGCAATGTATCTAAATATTACGAAAGGGCCATCAAAAACCGATTAGATTCAGCTTTTCTCAAACGGAAAACAAAACTTCCGAACATTTTATCTTCGTAGGTATACTTAGCGGGGTATTTTAGGAATTCAGCAATGAAACCAATAAGAATTTTGCGCACAAGGAGACAATTGTTATAGCTAAAGATGTACTACTGCATTACATATTATATTAGTAGGAATTTAACACTCATTTATCCCACGGCACGGAACTCATTTATCCCACGTCTTGACCGTTGGTCGGCTGTCCACAAACATAATGACTCTCGTGAAGAACCAACCCCAAATATTTGTCTTTCATGTACTCTGTAGGACTGAATTACTATTCCTCGTAGATATTTTTTTCTGTTCCACTAATATGTTTTACTTAGGAATCCGCTTGTTTAATACACTTTCAAAATACATCAACTTATTTCCCCGTAGTCCAACCAGTTGGACATGTACATAGATTATCTGGCCTTAGGGGAATAAAAATTCCCCGTGGTACAACTAGTTGGACATTTCAGTGTACCACGGTAATATCCCCATTTTCCTTAGTGAAAACCGAATACTTCAAAGCTTTGACCTATTTATTTAGTCAGAAATGTTGGTTTAATTAAGACATAACTATATTTCCTACAGTTAGATCTTAACATTACCCGAGGGGCTTATTTATTTTAATTGTTCCCTTTAATGGTAGTTAGGACCTGAACGTCCCAAACTAACACAGGGCACTGGAAAATTGAAGCCTTAGCAAACATGTCACGAACCTGAGTCCCAACTAGTCCCAAGTGATATAGATAAAGGAAATAGCTGTATAAAAGGTAATTACGGTCATATAAGGTTTTATATGTGTATGTGCTCTGTTGCTTCGGAAAGGTATTCCAATTTGTTTCACCAGTCGGAACCACTAACCACCACTGGGTAATGGCATTAATATAATAAAATCAGACGATAATTGGGCCGATTGATTGACCTAATAAAGCTCTAACCTATATAAATCCACTCCCTAATATCGAAAAAGCGAGTATTGAGATTAACCTTTAAAAACAGAACCAGTAGTCCTGTTAGGTAACACGAATCAAGGTAGTTGATGTGGGTTTGTGGTTATATGTGTTGCCATTGAAATTCATTGCCGGATCAACTCTGTAGAGTCCAAGAAGCTGCGGCGAAGGTTCTTACCAGATTTGTAGTTTCAACTTTGCCCTTCGCATTTCGTGCAGAACAGTTCCCCCTCCTTGGTAAACGGTTAGCAATAACTTTTGGGGTTTTATGGCCACGTTTCGGCATCGCTTTTGTTCTAGAACTCCGCGGCATACGTCACGGTACTACTTTATATAGCTACTTACTTTCTATTTCCACTTTGTACTCACTGGGCTATTACTAGTCCGACTGCGGTTTAGGTGTTGCACGTAACAATAGATAATTTAATGTTCTATGTGTGTGGAATGTTTACTGAAACTTAAAATATATCGCTATAGCACAAGGAGCAAAAGTTTATATGATCTGGAGTTGTGCAATTTATGCTTGATACTCGTATCAAAGCTAACGAGTTATACGTGATATTAGCGAACGAGTTGGAAGAGTTGCTCGTCGAGTTTGATTGTTCCAAAGTTATATTACGATAAGATGGACGGAAATTGAAGGATGAAGTTACTAAGACTTGAAAGTTTGTAACAAATGATAATTATAGGGTGAATAGATAGGGTAAGTCCAGGATAGCTGCCCCAGTAAGATAGATGCCCCAAATTAAAAATCTCCATCTTATAACAATACGTTTTTTTAAATTAATTTTTATCGAATTTATCGGAATGCTTTCAATTTTGTCGAATTTATCTAAGTGATCCCCTGTGACTTGTTGTTTTTTTAATCAGCTATCATAAAACCCCTCGTTAGCACATTTGTTGTACAATATACTATTACTTTTCTTCTAAGACATCTATCCCTCTGAATCATCTATCCGATCTGCAATTTTGTCAACTGGGCATCATCTATCCCGCACTAGAGCATCGATCCTGACAAAAAAGGGGTTTTTAAAAATGATTATTAAACGGATTGTTTGTTTTATTTAACAAAATATTTTTATTAATAATGAAAGTAGAAAGATCAAACATATACTGAGCAGGTTTCCAACTATTACCTATAGTTTAAAGACCACAGAGGGATTTCAAAAAGTGGGGCAACCATCCTGGACTTACCCTACACAAAATACCTATATTTTGTGAATGTTACCAATAAATGTTTTCCAATTTCAATTTTTATAGCAGTAGCTTCCGAATTTTTTACCTAATTACCAATTTTGAAAAATGTCAATAGCTCGAAAACCATTAGGTTCTTATTGACAAGCTTATTGTCCATCAGCTTGACGTTGGTTTTAGAGACACTTTGTACAAATTGGATCAGGACAGATTTATGCTAAGAGCGCTTGAGTAATTTAAGCACTTACTCGTATTCAATATTCCATAGACTTTTTTTAAAATATTTACTTATCCCGATCCAATTCCAATCGCCGAATAACTCCTTTAGAGGACGAAAAAGTAAAGCAAGCGTCCGTCGCTCAATATGAGTGGGTTCTGCCAATATTGTCCGATATTGGCATCAAAGAACTTACTCCTATATTTGTACGGAGAATCTTTTCACTGTGAAAGGTTGGGCTTATTATATATTATAACAAAAGTGGTGTGAAGTTGAAAATCGGGTGATGGATGAATCAGGATCGATAGCTCGAACATTAGTGAAAATGCACAAGATTTTTTTGTTAGATTTTATTTTCGTGTTAAAATAAAAATGGACGAAAAAATTACAATAAACAAACCGGCACGTTATTATCACCCTCATTTCGTTACCCCTTAATTCCGTATTTTTTCAAATTCATCAATTAACGATATGAGTAAGTACTTATGGAGGGGAAGCACGAGGCGAAAAAAAATTTCATTAGCGTTTCAAACTTGACGGACTTAAAAAAATATGCGTGAATAAAATATTCAATAACGCAGTATTTTAATACGGGCGAAGTTTCTCGTCGGCTGTAGCTTAATGTAAAAAGTTTCATCGAACGGGATCTGGTTTAAATGCAAATGGGCAGGATTCGACTGTGATGTGGTCTAACAGAGGTACGGACTTCTTGCTCCGTTACGTGCGAGTAGTTTTGTTATTTGCGACGATGTTTCTCTACATTTCTCCCTTTCATTATTACTCTACCTTTATATCACATTATCATCGAAGTTGAGGTTGGTATAATAGAGGTTAAATTTTCTTTTTCTGGTTTGTATTTCGTGATTGATATCGCCTTGAAATATTACTATGTTATATTACTACTAACATTACGTATTTCAGTTTGAACTGGAAACCTTGAATTGAACTTGAAATAATTTTACAACTAATATTACTTACGTTCAATAAAACCGGAACTCCAAAACTTCACGATGTCAAGGCGCTATCTATCATCCACACCATCAATCACCAAATACCAACTATAAAAAGAAAATTTAACCTCAACCTCATCTTTGAAGATATTTGTGACTTCAAGTATTTCACGCAATATTTATGTCAGATTGTAAAACTGAAAATGGAATAAAGCAAAGTTTGAAAATTCACAAATTATAAAGGCACCCGAAATTAAAACTGTAAAGGCCACATCTCATAGCAACCCAAGCGAGCGCGAATCCAATTTGAGTACGAACAGAACTTTTCTAGCTAGTTAGCATTCGCGGTTCATCGGTTCGCACGTAAAATTTATTATGCCTCGCACCAGCCCCGGTTCCCTCATTATGAGCTTTCAAGCGCTTTTTAAGTATGACTCGTTCCAGATACAGCTTTACAGACAATTTATTGCACCATTCGTTCAACTTTGAAGACGTCCACTGAATTTATAGAAGCTCTTCGCGGTAACTTTCTAGTGTAGTACCCATAAAAGCTGCGACAATGGTCCCGTGTATCGCGGATTACTTTTATGTCTATTGTTCTCCGTTACGTAACTCTTCTCTAGGAGACTCGAGACACTGAAGCCAGACGGCAGACGTTCCTATTCGAGGATATCGAAGGCGTCTATTCTGAACCTTGTGTCATATAAGTACGAGAAAGGTCCGTTTTGGGCTATAACACTGAACGGGCCGATTGTTCTTAGTATCCGTGTCTAAATAGCTCATATAAGGGGCGATTTAGAAAATAATTAATGTCGGTGGGGCAGTGTGCGAGACGCGTTAGGTAATCGGCGGCAGAGCGAGCGAGAGGGCTAACGGCGCGCGCCGCCTCCGCTATTGATCGTGGGGAATGACGCCCGGGGTGACCCAAATAGAGCCTCCGTGCACCCCGCCTCACACCAGCGCGGCCACCATGCCGCCCCGCCTCCGCTCAGCGACGAATTTTCATATCAGCCGGTCCTTCACGGCGAAGGAATGGCCCGTTGGCCCGACTAGTACCAGCCTTACATAATACATCACGAACGCCTGTTAAATTATCGCCTAAATCTCTTTGTCCTTTAAACATTTGACATCTGCTATAATAAGCACCTCCATCTTGGGTTTCTCGGGTCAGGAAGCGGAAACCGCGGTATGGAAGTTTCCCGGTTCCACTGAAAAGTTTCGAGGTCGCTCCCAGAGCGGAATACTGACGAGATGACACTAAACAAATTTGAAGCAGCCTCGCATCTCATTAAGGTCTTACCTGACGGCAGCGTTGTCTGTTCAAATTATGCTGAAACATAATTTTAAATTCATTTCATAATGTATTCAAAGGTTTTGGAATTACTTTGGTAACGTGCTGCGCGTTGCTTTGTTACTGACCTATGGCTGGGAGCCCGGGTCGCTGGGTAATGGTGCATGCGTGGTTTATAGTATTCTGATAGCTGGCTTACTGCACTGAATATTGATCCACGTGTTTTACCTGGCAAATGTGACGCCGGGAAATACAAGTAAATATTTTCATGGAATATTTAACGATATTTCTCTTCATTCGTCATCATATCAGATAACGATAAAAAGACAGTTCTGTGTTGACTGAAACGAATATAATTAAGTTCTCGAATTAAAATTATTTTCTTTGATGGAAAAATAGCTACATTAAAACATTAAAAATATCGGAACAACTATGAATCAAGTGAAACAATGAGGAGTAAAATCCTTTTGTTCTGCGTTCCAGGCCAGACGTGGTGAAATGAAAAATACGCGCGGAGGCAGGGCATGAGGCTCGGCGGACGCTCAAATTGAAAAGTGTGCAACTTTTTATAGTACTGAGGGAGGCACGCTCTAGTGACAGGGCTGCCACCGCTTTAAGGATCTAACATTGACAGGGCTGCTACGGCTTAAGAAACAGATGACAGTCGTGGCTCCGTCACTGTAGATAGCGCTATACGACGAATTGCGTGATGATAAATGATAAATCATCACAGACTTTTTAAGTTTTAGGTTTTTTTAAGAATAGGTTTTTCGTTTCATTGGAAAATTACAAAAAAATTACAAGGCTGGTTTTTAATTTTAATTAATTGCTTGTGTAAATAATTATCAAATTTTTACTGGATACGTTTATTTAGCGCTGTAAACACCAGAAGTATACAAAGTTTAAGTTTAGTTTTACCTAATTTGTTACCTAATTCCTGTATTGTGACAGAAGTTTATAATAGAGAAACTACCACCTCACCACCAACTTCACCACCTGTGGTAAAATGGCACCGAATTCTAAACTGAGTACGGTAATGTACTGGAATAACGACAGTACCGAGACTAATAAATTTTTATATATTTTTTTTACAAATTGTCTGATGTATCAGTATCACGTCTTAAAGATGGCAACCCTAACAGACGGAGATTGCAAATAAAATTTCGCTATCGCTGCTTCAGCACGTTTACGATTAACTTGAAACTGACTGCAATAATTTTAACTGTAAAACAGACTACAGATTAAACTTCAGTATTAATTACAATGTATGAAAATACTTAACGTAAAATGCTCAAGTAGTGTTTTGTATTCCTGCCATGTTCAGTAGAAAACTATTTCTCAAACTCATGCTTTAAATCTTGTCATGTTTTCTATTCCAAGGATCTGATAAAATGTTAATAATTTGCTACAACAAAAATAAATTACTTAACTCCTGAATTTCTATTTTATACATTAATTCATGGCCTATTACTTATGTAAAATATAATTTTGTTTATATTGCATAATTCATTCAACAGGAAAACTCCTATCTTATATTACGGTTTATACGATTGGTGGGTGCCATAAAAAGGCGCACCCCTCCGGTTTATTCTTTAACAGTAGGACATGAGAATAGTTTTAGTAAATTGGTAGGTTTTAATTTAACCTAAGTGTCGAATACGCTGAGGTTTACGGGAATAAACCTCTTAAGCTTTTAAGAGCAATTCATCTTAGACTAGAACAAGGGGAACACTTACGTAAGAAACTTAAGCGATCCAACTTTTTAACTGGATCGTTTTATCCGTATAACTCAGCAACCATATTCCCCCGTGTCGATGTAACAGACACAGCCTACCACATTTTTATCTAATAATGATGTTCAAAGGAGGTCTCCACCCCTTGTGTACCCACGCAGAGTTTAAGGCGTGTAACATCTTATCATCACATCAATATTCAATAGCACGAAATGTAATGGTTTTATTCACGTGCCTCCTCTCCTCTCCCCGCACCGTAATAAATGACTTATGATATATCCTCTTTGTTGGAGACGTTCATGATGTCCATAAATATAGCAGCACCATCTATGTATCATTATTAAATACAAAAGTTATGATGAGCATTTCAAAATTCATGTTTTCGTTACCTACTTTACAACCCATTGCGCCTGACATGCAACCATACGAGTATTTATAGTTTTTAAAGAAGTTACACGTGAAAAAAAATTCATATCACATGCTTAAGAATCGACGCCTGACTTATACGTATCAATAATTCTGCGTGTAAAAGATAATATTGCAGCAATATCATTTTAATACTTACAAAGTTATAAGCTATTCAAAATCACATATTTTCGATAAGTAACGTTCCATCCCACTTCACTCGACATGCACCCCATCCTTTTCGTTTTTAAAGACGTTACACGTCAAAAAACCTCATCTCGAGGACTATATCACGTGCTTAAGGGTCGCTAGCGGTAGGCATGTAGTGTTCGTCAATATTTGCTGAGTAGAAATTGCGGGTCGAGCGGCGTCAAGAGCCGGAAATTAATAACTGACAGGTGGCGCCCCCAGGTCCAGGCGGACCGGAAAGCGTTTACGGAGCTACCTTCTAGTAAAGTAGCCTCCGTTGAAGTATGTTATCGCATATACAGTTGTTACAAAAACCCATATAGAACCGAAAGGGGGGTATTCAGTATCAACTCTGAAATCTCGAGAGAGAAAGACAGCTGTTTCATTTCATACATTTCGGTCGTGTTTTGTCGTTTTGTATGGAACAACTGATTATGCTGAAAACACTCCCCTTTCAGCTCTGTAGAGGGTTTAGTTATACCCTGTATAACACCCCTGCAACGGATCAACTCCGTATAACACCCCTGCAACGGATCAACTCCGTATAACACCCCTGCAACGCATTTATTAAACGTTGTATACTTCTGTATTCTGGTGTTTACAGCGCTAAATAAACGATTTCAATTTCAATTTTTTCTCAATTTCAACGGATCAACTCCGTATCAACCAGAGTCGATCCGACTTCTTTATATTGCTAGAAAACTTTAACTCCGTGACAAGCTAGTATCTTTTTTTTGTTTATGAGGAGAGGCGATGCCGATACGTTGTATGTGTAACTGGTTATAATGTGCGTTAACCATAACAAGCCCTTTTTTCTGCAGTTATTTTTCTGAAAATTTATCAGGCGAGACATTTGTGGCGGTGGCGCTGGCATTAGTACCTAACACTGAGAGGGAGAAATCATTAATAATCCTCGATAAAGATACACTCTTTTCCTGAAACAACTAGCCCGTTTCATTGACAGCTAATACATTTAATAGGTAATCTTTTTTCGTCGGTTATTTGTCTTGAATAAACCAGACTTACAAGATTTTCTCTTTCAAACTGTGCCAATCAATGAAAGCTTTTATAGACTTTATGAGTAATTCATTTCAATTAACTTCGGATCGTTCATAATCTCTTTCAACCGATGACTTTTCGGTAATAAGTCTGTTTATTTTTCGGGTCTCAATCAACTGTTCAAACAGAAGTTGTTTACGACTCCACATTTCAGTCGGTTCTCCCTCGATGCCGAGGTAAATAAGGTCGATCGTTATTCGCCCCAAGAACTCGATAGCAATCTATCGATTTATTAAAAATAGCCCTTCAAATGCACTGCCGGTTTACCGCTGCAATAAAAATTTAACGCGCCAACTACAGCGCGTTTATAGCACGGTTTTAAAAACTTAATGCCTGTGAATATGGTTATGAAATCATAAATTGGAAGGTTTTCTCCCAAGATTTTTATAATCTATAGTACAGATTTCTTTACTGAAGCATTCCTTGTCGGACAAAAGATTTAATGGTCCCGATATAATGCGTGAAAAGCCCTTTCGGGTAGTAACGCGCGTTCTATTCCGCGGTCTAATGTAAGGTAATAAATTCCGCATGTGTTCGAGAAGGTAGGAGGAGAGACTCTCTAAAACATTTACGTCTACAATTTATATGCGAGGTTATGATATTAACATAATGCGATTGCAATAAAACGGGCGCAAATATATTCACTCACCATAAAATTGCAGCATTGGCCACTGAAACGTAAACTGCTGTGCGGTGTTTTACACGCTCTGAAACGTTTAGCCTCGTTCGTAAGCTGTACATTTAATTTCAGTTTCATCAGCCATCCATCGCACAATATTCATATTGATACCAACTTAGGTTATCATCATCAAATAGAGATATGGACCGAAGCGTCTTACAAGAATTTTCATAACTCCGATACCTGACAAGACTTCTTGATTAAATATCGACCACATCTTATTGAGGGAGAGGGTACTATTTTTCCGTTGAGAATTTGTCCTTCAAGATAAGCCGTCAGTCAATATAATATAAGGGCTGGGCCGTACGCCGCCCGCCTCTGAGACGGCCTTCCGCCTGCCTACGCGACCCGCCCGCCCTACTGACAAATGCCTCATAAACATTTCACGTCGGTGAGAGGCTTTATGCACAAGATATTTATAAAAGTATCAAGGTTGAACATTTTGAGTCATATATCCGTAATTTTTTTGCTATATTTTGGGGATAAACGTTTGGGGCTCGCAGCGTGCGTCGACAGAAAGATTGTCGATCAAAGGTGGTTGTCAATGTGCCGGTTGTGGAAGGTTACAAGCGGGGCGGCGGCGGCAGCAGAGGGCGCCGCCGCCGTCGCCACCGCCGCGCGCAGCGAGCGCCGGCTGCGCGCGTCGCGGGCCGTGGCGGCGCTGGCGTCGTGACGCAGTGTGACGTCAGTGCGCCGTCGGCTCGATACGCGCCGGCCCCGCCGCCAGTCGCCACCCGAAGCAGGCCGCCGAGTGTCGCGCCCCACGCGCCTCCGCCTCGCGCACTCTCTCACACCGGGTTTTAGTTTCGTACCACGATGACATAGCCCCAGTGCCGTGCGACGAGACTACGTGGAAGCGCACACCGTTTTAAGTTTTTTCGTTGGAACGAGGAAACCGTAAAGGTCCCCGTTGTTGCAGAACTAGCGACGACCCAGCCCGCTCCGTCGAGGGACAGAGGCGAGACCGAGAAGCGGCTTGCTCCTTTTATCCGCCTTTTCCATAGAGACTAGCGAAAATGGGCGAGGTGAGTGCGGCGCTTGCTGTAGTGCTTGCCTTAGCCTTTTCCTTAGCGAGCTGGGCCGAGGGCCCGCGCCTTGGTGCGGTGTTGAGTGCATGCGGACAGTGAGTGCGGAAGGTAACGCGCGAGCCGCGGCCGCCGTCGGCCGACCAGCTCCTGTGAAGTGCTTGCGTCCCGGGCATGTTCCCTGTGTCTCACATAGATATTCGTATGCACGTCCTAGCCTTTGTTCTGTCTTACTGTGAAATTAACCTGCGCACGGAGCGGTTAAAATTATAATCATCTGAAAACTTCTCATAGTTCACCTATTTCAATTTTAGTCTTGCACTGCTACAATAGTTGTTCATAGACTGTATTGTAGTTCTAGAATGTAGTTAGTGTGGAAAAGAATTCTTGTGGAATTGAGTGTGAGCGCCGGCCGAGGCACGGCAGACGGCAGAGTTGCGTAACTGTCCGTATCGATCTGAGCTGTGCGAAGCGCTTCGCTCGCGTTGTCGCGCCCGACACTTCTGAACGACTTCCTCAATACACTCCAATAAATCAGAATCAAGTATTTGGCACTGTAAATTGACAAATTGATGTTGCTGGATAATGTAAAACCTAATTTTTCGTGCAAGTCTTTCCTGACCTAAAAATCATTTGAACTAAACATCTGAGAAAAAAATCCTCATCTATAGTCGATAAGTCGCTACACTAGTTCATGGAATTACATTCTAAAAAAATTGACAGTAGTTGACTGAGAAAACTAATTTCGTAAAACATTTTTATCATGTCCTTTTGAAAAGTTAAATTTTAGTTACTCTTTTGTCTATCCCCATTCTTTAATTAATATTTAAGAAAGTTATCAAAAATGTCCGTTATTTCTGCCATCTGCAAGCTCATGTAGGAAAATCCGTAACAAGTTACTGCTCCAATGTAGATAAGAGCACGAGGAATGATCCGACAACATAAAATAAAATCCTTATCAAAAGAATAGATAATCTGTATGAAATATTTATTAACACTGTAAACTATTTTATAAATTATTTTTTTCGTTGACTTAAATTAACATTTGAGACCCAAAACTGACCCAGAAAGTGGTCAGTAGATAGAGATATAGACTACAGAGTTTGCAGCGACCAAGTACTATCCGTCGGAAAAATCTGTATCTTCTTAGGTAGCGATTACGGCACGATTGGCACCATGCAAAAACTCGAAACGACTCAATCCATCTCGTTCACTCACATACACGCGGACATTGCGTGAGCGTAACAACACGTGCCAGAAGCCAGAACGCCCCGCCGCTGGTCGTCGAAAGCCAAAACGTCCACAGATAATTCCGACGGGTAGAGCGGAATCTTAGTACGAGTACGTAGGCGAGCACTCCTTGGACGAAGGAAGTAGCTAACAGGTAGCCGCGGCTCGGACACGAAGCCCGAAGGTTTATTAGAAAATTGCCTTGTCATTATGTCATTTAAATCGCATAGAGTGCCGTCGCTCTATTGGAGTATTTCCTTTATCCTTTGTGACGACAGCGTGCATCAATTAGGATGCTAGACGGAGTCCTTGGGGAGTTTCCTAATGTACCACATTATCTTTGGACTGATTTGCGTAAATGTCTTGGGGGTAGGCGAAGATTAATTAAAAAATAAGTCAAAATAATTAAGAAACCACGGACTTACCGCTGTGGACAGAAGATCCTTTTATTTTTTCACAAGGTTCCAGGTGTGTGAATGACATCACAGTCCACGGTTTACGACATGATTAACAGAAGCTTAAATTCAAATCTCTGGAACGGTAATAAGTATCTAGGTGATACGTATTACCGATCCCATTAACATTACTCCAAGATCTTGGAAACCAGTTATCAATTTTTTATCATAATATGGCTAAAATACTCGAAAAACTTGTCTGTTAATTAAGATTTGATGCCACAGACAAACTAACGCGTTATACTAATAACACCATTCTTATGGTTGGGGGTTATAGCATTATATAACAAGACGGTTGTGACCAATTTTGACGGTTTATTCCTGTTGCTATGCCACGGAATTTAATTGAAAATTTCAATAATAATTACAAAATGGTTTACTTATATATTAAGTCCCATTTCCAGCACTTCCTTTTTCCTTCAGCAGTAAATAAGTTACAGCTAGTTCAACAACACCCAACAATTAATTATTTCATTGATACTAAAAGTCTAATGCCTTTTCATGAAGAAATGCAGTCGTTCCGGTTTTATGACTGCTGTTTATTTGAAATCCATAAAATCATGAAGGGAGGGGAACCATGAAACATCTATAACGTGTTCAAGAGGGTGTGACCTGTCTAACTTTTATCAATTGAACAACTTTTCCCATTCGTTCCGGAATGTAGAGGTATTGGTTTTGCTTGTTCGGGCGTTTTCTTCTTCCCGTTTTAGGCGTTATTCGTACTCGATTCTAGATAAGCATTTAAAGAAAAATGCTATAACTATCTTTTTACTGGGACATTCCGGGAACGGGACATTCTATCGGATTTTTTAGGAGCTGGACGTTTTGCTATAGGAACTTACCGAGCCGAATCTTTTTTGTTACTTTCTTTTTTCAGTAAGTTCTCATTAATAATTTAATTATTATACTCGTATCTTGATCCTGTCGTGATGATAAGTATTTATTTGTATGGATCTGTTTATCATTGAGATCAGAATTTGCTCTTTCAAATCCAAACAGTCCAATACTATACCATACATACTTTAGATTCTGGCCAAATAGTTTGAAATACTTGCTTATATCAGGAATGACCCCAGCGGCACTTCGACCCTTGAGGATCTTTTGTGCCTACCCCATTTTACACACTGGTCATCTCAGTGTGCAGGTTTCCTCGCGATGTTTTCCTTCACCGTTAGAGCAGTCGGTAAATGTACGTAAGTCTTCGAAAAATACGAAAAACTCATTGGTACATGGCACTGCACGGTTTCGAACCCGGACCACCCGCATGGGAGTCCACACACTAGCATTCTCTGTGTTGTGGCCTTTGGGTGACTAGTTACTAGAACAACGTAGCCTCTATAATAGAGACCTAGCCTAGATCGTTCGACTGAGCTCATCGCTATCTATGAAACTAAATACATACCACATTACCTGTACTGGACACATGTGATTGTGATATTGGTATTTTGTAGTAATTACAAACATAACAATGTTACCATTGGTTTGTAGTTACAAGTTATATATTATATATTACAGTCGAAAACCGATATTAACAAATGAGATGATTAAATGTATCATAATTTCGTAAAGAGAAATTCATTGCGATACAAATTTGAAGTTTTAGTTAAAACTCAATGTGAATGTTCTTTCTTAGTTCAATAGATTGAACTAGAGTTGTGACTAGTTAAAACTAGTTATGTTACTGTTCATATAGATACTAAACTAAATATGTTATTTCTATGTTATAAGTATTTGCTAATCTATTTGAAACAGTAGTTTGAAATGTAATGTAACACTTATCGTCACTCATCGGTGAGGTGAGCAAAGAAATGACAACTGCACGAGGTTCTCTCTAGTTTGAAAGAATAAGATTAAGAATAAGAATAGTTACTAGTTAATACTAGCTCTCTCTAGTTAAAGCCTTTCAAACGATCACAGGCGGGATATAATTCCCTTATGGCCCGTTTACATTTCGTCAAGTACAAGTATGGTGGTGGTGAATGGTGAGCGCCTGAGTGACTATTTACACCATAGCCAGTCAAACAAAATTTGGATCCACTGGCAAGGCAACTTGAAAGCCAAGTTGACCCGCCACTGTCCGATCGGTTTACACCACTGTCCTTAATCACTGTACTTACCCACTTGACCGAATGTAAACCGGGCTTTAGGGAGATATCGCGATAATAGCGCCCCCAATCGAGAAAAATACATGTTTGTTACATTATTACCATTTTAATAAAATAAAAAACTCGACGATTGTGTCTCTGACACGATAAGTAGTATTTTTAGACGAGCATTAATAAGAAAAAGAATAACACATTTATTTAACATTGCATTATGCATAAAAAGAAACTGTCAAAACAACTGTCAAAACGTCAAACAAAGGTAACTACAGTCTTAGTGAACGTTATATAAGACAGTGAAATGGGAGTGACATACTACACATGGTGTGGATTCGGCAACCTAACCTCCAATTGCACTTGGAATGCAAGACACTAGGCATTCCTAGTGCACACGACTCTCCCTTAATCTCGACGTTGGTAAACTGTTTTATTTTCAAAACAGACACCAAAACGTTCGAGTTATTTTCAAGATTCTAACACGGTCATTGGCCAAATTGCAGTGTAAATTACTAGCAGGGGCCATTCATTACAGAAAAAAAAACTAGTCTTGTTTAAAAATAAATACCTACCGATGCAATTAAGTCCCGTTTACGAAGTTTAAAAATTAATAACCCGCTTTGAATTTCTGAAGTTACAGTACGCATTTCAGGCAAACATGGCCGACTTTTTTTTTCTATTGGCGGAGTTAACAATTTGAAAAACGCGCGATACATCTAGAGTACAGTGGACAACACCTCGGGCTTATACCCTTTAGTACTGTGTCGCTTTAACTTGTTTTAACAAAAACTCATTGTGATAGGGTTCCTCCGAATATAGCTGGACGTGTCTTTCACTGTACTTATATGAAACACATGTTCATGTACAATTTGTTTGCATTTGCGTTAAAACGTTTGTACATTACATATTGTTATCATCAGGGCAACGATCGCAATGAACGAAAAGAATGCAAATGTGAAATTTAAGTTTTAAATCGTTACAAAGGTTATCAATTTTCTCATTTTCATAACAAATAATTAGCAAGGAAATTAGGTACAATGCTATCATTGCCAATTTGTCTGAAATTAATTATTTTCGACACACAAATGACTTAGATTGCATTTTTTTCTTCAAGTTGGATAAGATCCCACCCACCAGTAGGTGGCTTATACATGCACCGGTGCGTTCCACTGGAGATTTTATTTTTACTGAAAATGGGGTCCGTAATGGGGAGTCGAAAACTGAAAGTGGAACAGGTGGGGTACGTATTATATAAAAGGACTTCATTTGTGAATTACAAAACTATTTGTTACTATTTGTAAATAATGTGCAATAAATGACCGTTCCCGGGGGGAAATCCCCCCCCCCCATCTCCGAAGTTTGCAAGCCGAAAAATCTGAAATAATTCAGACTCGTAGATAATTTTCATATTTTACAGGAAAAATAAAACTGTTTCAAAAAATTTATAATTTTTGAGATATTAAAAGGAATTAAATTTTTATTTTTTATCGACAATAAATCTGAAATAATTTTAGTAGGTACTGATAGGAGATAAAATTTATATGTATTCCGGGAAAAATAAATAACCCTCGGTGCGCGAGTCCGACTCGCATTTGGCCGGTTTTTCTTCTTTTTTTTCACACCATCAATTTTACCAATGAGTCAGAGGTAAATACAAGCGTTCAGTGTAATCGTTGCCAATTCATTTTGAAGACAGCAATAACATTAAATAAATATTCATTGCTCCTCTCCTCTCCGCTCCCGTCTTGACCGGGTCGTTCGACTCGACCGGTTCGACTTCAATCACTGGCAGATTGATCTCTAAACGATTTCATTAATTTAACGTTGGAAAAATCTAACAACACACCACAACTTTGTTTTGTTGACAGACAACACAGAATTTTGTTGAATTCTGTCATAAGTATGAATCATTAAAAAAAATTTGAGATACCCTGAAGAATTCTTGTAAGCTATGTGATATTAAATTTATCATGCGCGATTTTGTTGGAGTGTTGAATTAATAAAGCTTATAAGTAACGAATATTTATGTTCCCTACAATCCGTTCAGATATTACAAAACGGTTAAAACATAGAACACTTTCGAAACTCTGTGTTAGGACATATTTATTTCCGGATTCGTGTCCCTAATTTTAAATCTTAAATTGCTTAAAAAATGTATCCCTAATTGGTACAAATTATGTGTTTATTTTTTTGATAGACATACCTGATATCTGGGTAGATCCCTTAGACATTCCGAAATTCTACCTTTATAAGGGCATGTTAAGTAATTAATTTAAGTTTTATATCTGGTTTTTTTAATTTACGTCTCAAAACCCGCGTTTGACCTCAATCTCACCTGATGGTAAGTGACGTTGAGCCCGAAGATGGAGCACACGGGCGGAGCTATCCGTAACTATAGGGGCATACGGCAATACATACCACTTTTACTAAACTTTCCGAAATATTGATAGATCAAGTTAGAGCCTTTCCTTGTCAGTTTTAGTACCTTTCCCATACGCATTGTGAGTCTCACTCTCTCAACTAAATAAACATTACCAAACCTTTACCCAGCCGAATCAAACATGCTTAAAATTATTACTATCCAGACGCGCAAAAGTCGGGGTCATATAATAATAGTAATTTGGCAGCGTCGGGAAACACGCGGTCCTCATTAATGTTGTTAAAAATAATTGTCTCATTCGGCGTCACGCAAACCTCACACGTAACGCATTCACTACGATAGTAACCACAAGTTTTCGGTACAAACCGGTTCGTGACCGTGGCAATGAATCTCCGATGGTTCGCACGCTTTGTTACTGAACGTACGAGAATCACTGTTTTTCAAATTGTATAATCGTTTACAAGCATGACGTCACCAACATAAAATTGGCAGTATTTACAAGAATATGTTAATATATTTGAACAATATATACAGGCTGTAACATTAAGATCGGTCAGTATGGGAAAGTCTGAAACTATAAGACATACGAAGATCTGTTCTTAGGAACCATGTCATCAATTTTAGTAACAAGAAACACTGTATTCATACATTTTTAAAAAAACCTGTACTCAGCCTGGGAATCGAACCCGGTTGTTTTGAAAAAAAATCCAACACTATTTCTATTTAGATATCTTTTGAATCACTTGACTTTCCCATACTGACCGTTCTTAATGACCGCAGATTGACCTGTACAAATAATGACTCGCATTAAAAAAAACAATATGATTAATAACACATTTTAAAAAATCAATACGCACAATGACACACAAAGTAAATAAAACCAAGTGCCAGTCGAACACGCGCACCAAGAGTTCCGTTCTCAAAAGAAAAAGAAGCGACGGCAAATGGACCGGGGAAAATTTGTCGTTATAGCCGGATGTCGTCTTTATATGTATGTACCTACATAAAATAGGCAATAATTGAATTCTTAATTTCGGGCTAAAACTCGCCGCTATAGACGAAGTCGCTATGACCTCGAATGTAGCGACGACTTCGGCTAATAATTTTGTATGGAAAGGAGTAAATAAATTCACGGGATCCGAAAATCCAATCACGAAGCGGAACACATGATTGGTTGCAGCGAACCGAACTCGTGTAGTCCAGGCTATATTCACAACATCAATTAATGCTAATTATTTCAGATTTTTCATCATAAAAAATATAAAATCAATTTTTTTTAATTTCTGTAAGACTAAGTTTTGAAACATCGTTTCGGATCAAGTATAGGTAAAATTCAGGTATAGGCCTGTATAGGTCATTCTGCGTGTGGGACATTATGCGTATAGGTCATTCTGCGTGTGGGACATTAAGCGATACCAAAATACCTGAAATGGGTCATTATGCGTGTGATCCATCTGAAAATTGTAATCCCCCCCCCCCCCCCCCCACAATACCGACCAGTATATTTTCGAATGTGAGGATGAAAATTCAGTAACATATTGTAATCCAAGACCCTACACTGAGTGGAATCTTGTATTCAAATAGAAGCATTAGGCTGGTATTACAATCCTTTTCCGCTAAAAGCTTTTCCTTTCTATTTTCCCTTCATCCGCTAAAAGTATTTGTAATATAAATATTATGAACGTAATACAAATCTACAAACCCCTGCCGGATAAAACATCAACTTTTCTCATTTATATACTTTTACACATTTATTAAAAGCTTAGAAACAAAGAAAGAAAAACACTTTCTTACCACAAAGAAAAATAATACATGAGTTGCAATGTTTTACCACTAGAGGCGCCACTAGCACAGTTACAAAAAAACATTCAAAAATACGACGTACGTGTTACGACTCAAAAGATGATTTTGTTCTAAACATAAATAACCTAAATTTATTGCTTTCAATAACAAGAATTTGATAAATAAATAATGATTATTTTGATTAATATTAGATGATTTTATAAGATTTTTGTATAAAATAGTTTACATTATCACATAAAACCAAATATCTACATACGTACCTTTCCACCAAATGTTTTTGATTGATAATTTTTTTAGGTCTGCTATTTTGAAATGGCTATAATTATGATGCCATAATATATCATCTCAATTTTACTATAACTTTGAGAAATTAAATAAAATTAACCCAAATAACGAGAAATTTGTGATATCTTCAAAAATGACGTATCGTTTTCCTTTTTTGTTTACGGAGTGTGCTAGTGGCTCCATCTCCGCAACGCTTTGTGTTTATGTCCTATTCAATCGACAATAAATATGATATATTTCGATGTATGTATAATGTATGCGAAATACATCTAATTTCGGTTGAAATTGGGATACAAAATTCCATAAAATATGGAAAAGGTAAGGTTTGGTTTTAAGGGTATAGATCGCGCACACTAGTGTGAACGATCATACCCCTTAGCTCGGGGTATTCATATTTTTAGAATCGAAATATCGCCTTTACATGTAAAAATACTTTAGTCACCGCTCGCTCAAAACTATCTGGCAATAATTATGTAAGTCTGCTATAAATATCCTAAAATGTAGAATCTGTTGAAATATTACTCATAAGTCTCATAACGCTATTTTAGGAACATATTCAAATGACATTGTAATTTCTAAAACGGATTTCTTATCCCCTCAGTCCACTCCCCTCAGTGGACACAGCGTTTCTCGCCAGAACCAGTTTCGATTTTCTATTAGATATTCCGGTTTAACCTTTACAGAGATTATAAATGCGGTCGCTGGGACCCGGGTGGCAACCTTGTCTTTACCTATTTATGTCGAGGGTAGCGGGCGGGGGTAGGGCCGCACTGCGCATGCCCGGTGCGCGCCGCTTATGTAACGAGGGCGAGCACCTTGCCTTCACACTTCAGCATTCCTGGTCCCACCATATGAATATTTCATCATCTCATTGTCCACGTTTTTACATCATGCACGTTGTTAATTAAATCCGGGTCCAATTAGAGCCGGCCGCAAAGTGCTATCATCAATTATTCACGCTGATCCCTTCTCTCATACGTTTGAAGAGTTAATTCCTAAGCTTTTGAACCCGCATAATGTAATGATCCTTTCATTCTAGATCTGGAGTTCCTTAAAGCGTGAAGCGCTTTGAACATCTACAAAGTTTATCCATATCCACTTTTGTGTCAAGATGTCCTGCTTTGTCTTTGCCAATGCCATTCCATTTTGAATATATTATCCCGTTCCGGTCCCTTTTATCCCAAACTGAGTTTACATTTAGCGGCTATCTATTTATACATACACAGACGCCAGACAGAGTGGTGGCTTTTCATTTTATTATTAGAGATAGGTATTATCAGGGCTTACTAATTGACCGCAACAATATCGATGTTTAAACTGACTACTAAACGAGAACCTCCCATGCAGCAGATCTCCCTTTATCCCTGTTATTCTTACAGCAACCTTCACGGGAATTCAGGGCGCGGTGTAATGACGCGCGCTATGAAAACTGTTCGTCAATTAGCGACAGCAAGCGGCTTGTTTACGGCAGCGCGGACGCATTTAGCCGCAGTGACATTAGTAGCTAGTACTTTTGCAGCCCTCTAGCGCATAATGCGCTCGCTTGCGTAATATTTCACGTTTTATAACTGTGACTATCGTAAATTAAGGTGGTTTCGCCAGATGACAATTATGTGGGTAACGGTTGTGTTGATTCTGGCTGTAATAAAAGCTAGAAAATGAGTCTAGCGAATGTAAAGAACTACCAATAGTATCACTTTATTTTCACAAAAGTATTCCAGTTAAAGCCAAGCAAGTGATCCTATTTGTATGTTTTTTAACTTTACATTCGTGAACAGGCGGCACCTTTAAACTCTAACATTCATTGAGTACTGATTTCTCATCAAACTGTACTGAATGTAATTATTGTTACACGGTCGCTAAATTCTGCGTATTCTCTATGCCTGATGAATATTTTTCAAGGGGGTTCGTTGATAGTAATTCAACTACATTAACGTGAATGAGTATAGTGCATTTATGCACCTGCGTCCTCACAAGCGCGCGGGATCGCACACGCATCTAGTTCAGATCAATTGAGCGCCATTGAGGCGGCTCGCTCGCTATATAATGTATAACACGCAAGGTTACTGGGCACGATGTACTGCCGTGTCCTGTGCCTATAGAAACCGCTTTTCAACATATCTATACAGCAAAACTAATCACGTTAGAAATGGGTGCGATTCACAGTGGTCTTTCGCATTATGTTGGACGTAATGTTCTTTAGACGATTTGCGTCTTAGACCTACGGATATTTAAGCATTCAACAAGATGGGCATTGTTCATTTTAAATATTTGCATTAATTTAACTTTAAAACTAAATGGTTGCCCGTTGCCTTGATATCGGATTTTCATTGTCATTTTAAAAGAAAATCACATGAATCGAACCCATTGTATGCTCATTATTAGTGTCAGTTATTTGAAAAAGACATCTTCATATTAGATTTAGATTTTATTTCAATCTGGCTTTTAGGTAATTTATTGCATTATTACTATTCTGCATTAGCGGCACTTTCGAGTGTTACGTTGAATTGAATTTTTGCAACATTTTTACTGTTTTTTATTAATCAATTTTTTAGTAATTTGCATAAAGTAACTGGATATTGTAATTTAAACAATTTTTATGACTTTATTGAAAAAGTTAAATCCAGGTACTTTTTGCAACTTTTTTTCGTGTTTTGTTCTTGACTGATAACGCATGATTCATTTAAAGCCATTTCATTTCTCAAATAGAAAAAAAGAAATGCAAAAAGAAAAGCTTTCACTGATGGGACTTGAACCCACACCTTCAGCATCATCGTAGCTGATGCCATGTCATGTCTTCTATAGGTGTGCCTTTTAACTGAGTCGGTTCCTTCGGTAGCTGCGTGGGAGTGGGGTGTGCGACGACGGCGCCCGCTCTGTGGCTGTCACGTCATATTTTTCACCCTTGTACCGCGCAGCTACCTAGGCGTTATCTTAGATAAACGGTACACCTATAAAGGATAGATTCGATTTCATTATAGTAGTCTTCAATCATGCGCTATTGGTCCTCACCTTCACCCTACCCATGAATGCATTGCCTTGTAGACTGTGTCTAGCCCATAGTTGTGTTTGCAGCATGGCCGCTCCGATTCGTACCGCGTCGCCACCGTCGGCCTCGTTAAGGACGATAATAGAACCGCTGACGGACTGTACAAGGTTTTTATTTACATTACCATCTTTTCATTTGATATTGCAAGGGAGGATTGTTATCCGCGATCGTTGTATGCACTTTACTCAAAGGTATCTGCAGATCGATTTTAAATTTAAAATGATCTTTAGTTGATCAAGTTGGGTTGTTATCAAAATAAACACTTTATTGCACCAAAAACATTACAAAAAAAACTTATTGTTAACTAGCACAAAGGCGGGTTTATGATTAAGTACTTCGATCTACAGATACGTAAAGTATTGGCAACTGTCGCGGTTTCGCATGTTTTTGCATAATTTTCAATTTGCATTGTGAATTATTATATTATAGTGTCCTACATATAAAGTGCATCATCAACTCCTATTATACAGCATTTTGAAGAAAGCTTATCGACGGATTTACCTGAAAGCAAGCTATACCCTGACCAGAAACTAAAAAACCCTCGCCATTGCATATTGCAGAATTAAATTGTAATATTTTTTTCATAGCGAACTCCGTGATAGTTATAAAACTACCAATGGGGCCCTCTTGACAGTTTTTTTAAGTCCCTGGTTGGGGTATAATTGTCATACTGGCACCGATTCTGGGGTGTCATTTGATAAATTAAAACATCAGCATATTTAAGAAAATACATTCAACTCGCAAGACTGAGTATTGGGTAAGCTTACATGGTTATATTGATGATATTTTCCAGACTCGCCGGAAACCCCCCGCGAAAAAACGGAAAGCAGGAGACTTGGACGATCTCAAACAGGAGTTGGACATCGACTTCCACAAAGTTACACCAGAGGAGCTGTACCAAAGATTTCAAACACACCCAGAAAATGTAAGCACTTTGTTCAAATTTTTATTGTAAATCAGTTGGAAGCCATAGCTATGGCAGGGTCATTTCAAATCCCATTCACAGCGTTGGGATGCGTTGTCGGCGTTTTTAGAGATTGACAAACCCTGTCAGAATAATATTTGACTGAAGACAAAGATAGAAGAGTATGCTTAAAAATTAACAGTTTGATTTTCGAGCGTGCTACCTGAAGCGCGGTTGGAAGGGGGTGTGCTCTTGAGGACGTTTAAACAGGTTTACCTGAGGCGCAGGTGGAAGGGGGTTAAAACAAGCATGCTTATCTCAAGCAAACGTGTACAGTTGGGGAGCATGGTAGTTTTAAGCATGCTCGCCAGTATGCTTTTTATGAGCATGTGTGTCAGTTCCTTTATGATGGATTAAAGGCTCACACCGGCTTCAAAAGACATACTAGATGCGCTACAGTGGCGCCACAGTCCCAAGTCAAGAGGAAGATGTTCGTCTTTACTTTTCAAATTCTGTTTTAGTTTTCAGTTCTGATGTCTTTTTTTTGTTCCAGGGCCTTAGTCACGCAAAAGCGAAAGAGAACCTTGAAAGGGACGGTCCAAACGCACTCACGCCGCCAAAACAGACGCCCGAATGGGTGAAGTTTTGTAAAAATCTGTTCGGTGGCTTCGCGTTATTATTGTGGATTGGTGCTATTCTATGCTTTATTGCTTACGGAATTCTGGTCAGTATATTATCGATATCATTTACAATTTATCCCTTTAACTGTTTAAGTATGAGACTTCCAAATCTTGTCTCCTTTTTAGTCAGGAGAAAATTCCACATTCCCCATACCTATATACGATAATGGTATACTCTTCAAAAAAAAACTAACCAAACTACTGAACACTGGATGGTACAGTGGAAAGAGACAAGGAGATCTTATTTCCTACCAGACAGTCAGCGAACATATTTTCGAATATCTACCATGAGAGGACACTGGGTGATGGGGGCGTCGGGTCGACCCTATTTCCCTTATTCACATTTTAGATATATAGATAGATTAATAATGTATTGCACACACAAAAATTACATAGGAAAGGAAACATAGAATAAGTGTACAAAGGAGGCCTTATCGCCTCTTTAACCCCCGATCGATCGAGGGAGGGCGTGTTATAAGTTTGACATGTTTGTCTGTCTGTTTGTCTGTGGCATCATAACTTGACAACAGATGATCCGAATTGGACCCTGTTTTTTAATTTAATAGAGAATTCTGTCGAGAAATTTCTTAGCTATGTCTAATAAAATTTGGATCAGTGGTTTCCAAGATCTTGCAGTATCTGTGATGTCAGGTGAGATCTCTGAAACCGTAATAGCTAGATGATTCGAGTTTGAGCTTAAATGTTTAGAACCATGGATCATTTCCCACCTCTGGAACCTCAGGGACCTGATGATGACCAGGAAAAAGTTAGGGGATCTCCACAATGGTAGACCGGGGTTTGTTTTAAATTTTAATTTAGTGTTATGGGTTGAGAAGTGTGACTTCGTCGGCCCAAGAGTGAAGACGGCGGGTTGTGTATTTTTCTCCCAACATCAAGGGCGATGACTCACTGTATCTTGCTACATTTTAAAACTGGTAGAGTCTTCCAAGACTTTAATATAAATCTGCAGTCCTGGATGGCCGTTAAACCAAAGGTTAAAAATAAATAAAACTGTCACGCTCACTCATATGCTAGATTGAATAAGAGTGAGGGTGACATTTTGTTTAGCGGTGTTTTAATTTAGCCAGTGAACTGACAGCCCAGAATAGGTGCCAATATATGAATACTAAACGTACCCGTTGCACATTACAGGCGAGTACCGTAGAAGAACCAGCGGACGACAACCTTTATCTGGGCATCGTATTAGCGGCCGTGGTGATTGTGACCGGCATATTCTCGTACTACCAGGAGAGCAAGTCTTCGAAGATCATGGAATCGTTCAAGAATATGGTGCCGCAGTTCGCCACCGTTATCCGTGAGGGGGAGAAGCTTACGCTGCGAGCTGAAGACCTTGTGCTTGGTGATATTGTCGAGGTCAGTTGTGGATACTTCTTCATCACCAGTGTATTCCCATTCACACTGTTGAACGAGAGAATACATATTGGACGTGGTTAAAACGTGGTGTAGCCCAGTGAAGCCACCTTTTATGGTTATGGATTTCATATGCTCCACGACTTTTTTCGTCTAGATATGAAAACGGCTTTATAATAATGCTATATCAATAGACCTAAAAATCCCTTGTAGTTAGTAGAACAACATTTCATAAAGACATCTTTATTTTCATTTCGATTTTTTATTAGCGCTTGAAGTTTCGTTTTAAAAAAATCGCACTTACTGAAATTTACATGATACTGAACAAGATATAGGTTTACTGTGGTCAACTTTATGCAAACAAAACATACATTTTAGGTGAAATTTGGCGACCGAATCCCGGCTGACATCCGGGTAATCGAGGCGCGCGGCTTTAAAGTGGACAACTCGAGTTTAACCGGCGAGTCCGAACCGCAGTCCCGTAGCGCGGACTTCACCAACGAGAACCCTCTGGAGACCAAGAACCTGTCCTTCTTCTCCACCAACGCTGTCGAGGGCACCGCTAAAGGGATCGTCATCTGCTGTGGGGATAACACGGTATGACATCTTTGTATTTAAATTAAGGGCACAGAGGAAAAGGGTGTGGCGTTTGTTTTCAGTAAAATGACTAGGAGACATTGAGCCTGGTTACATATATTGGCGGGTTTTGCCCGGGTCGGTCGTCCGTGGCCGGTAGTCTGGAGGCGCAAATTCAGTATAAATTTATGGCCTTGTCACACACGAGATCGCTCGCCCGGGCCGGTTAGACGCCAATCGGGATTAGAGATGGGGGAGGCCAGTAAATACTCATTTTTAACATCATGAGTGAGAAATGACAAAAAACATACCATAATACTTGGTTGATCGCTTGCAGGGCGACTCAATAATTATTGATTTTTCAAAAAGTACTGTAAAACATTGAAAAATTTTTGATAAAATCGAATACATTTGACAAAAAATTTGATAAAATCAAATAAATATGACAAAAAAAAATAAAAAAAATTGATTAAATCAAATAAATGCGAAAAAAAATTAAAAATTCTGATAACAAACAGTTGACTAATTTGAAAAGCCAAGGTAAATTAGTATTTACCGATGGAGTATGCGGGTCTAGTAAATGCCTATTCACTCTGGCACTGAATATTGTTTGTAGGTTTATGAATGTTTAGTGTTATGGACTAATCTTTATTGTCATATTATAGGTGATGGGCCGCATTGCTGGTTTAGCGTCAGGCTTGGACACCGGAGAAACACCAATCGCTAAGGAGATCCACCACTTCATTCACCTCATCACCGGCGTGGCCGTGTTCCTCGGAGTCACCTTCTTCGTCATCGCCTTCATCCTCGGCTACCATTGGCTGGATGCTGTCATCTTCCTCATCGGTAAGGAGACCAAACATTAGTTACCATGAGTTGCAAGAAACGTTCTTAATGTTAAGGTTTCCTTAACTCTCCTGTCATCTCTGTCTAGAGCTATAAGCATGGAAAGTGATAGCATATATTTTAAGGCTTAACTTTAAAGGGGTTTCGTGCAAGTGACTGTAAGTTTTCCCAATTGTTTATCAGACTTCACCCACCATCTCTATTTCTCTACGAAAAATGAAAAGAAGAAAGTTGTCTTTCTTCTCCCCATCTCTATCTCGCTTCCTGGGGAGATCTGGCGTGAGTTAAATAATTGACAAATGGTCAGTTCTATTTTCGGTTGCTAATTTACTCACCACATTTTCATTCACTGCTGGCGCAACTGAGAATAGGTCCTAGACCTAGACCTAGTTTGGGAGCCACAGAATATTGTCTTATACGTAATAGTACAGGTAACCATAACTAAATCCTAAGTTAATAAAAATAATCTCCCTACACACACAGGCTGTGGTTGGTACCGTCCGGCGGAGGATTTTATTTTCCGAGTATATTGATGATTTTCGTTTAGATAATCGAAATATCCACTAAATTCCTCCTGATTGCGGTAAATCATCATCATGCAGAACGGGGACGAAACGCCGACTGCCACAGAAACCTACAAATGTCACAATGACCACCACTTCCTTACAGGTATCATTGTGGCCAACGTGCCCGAGGGCCTCCTCGCTACTGTCACCGTATGTCTGACCCTGACCGCCAAACGGATGGCGTCCAAGAACTGCCTCGTCAAGAACTTGGAAGCCGTCGAGACCCTCGGCTCCACCTCCACCATCTGCTCGGACAAGACCGGCACGCTGACGCAGAATAGGATGACCGTCGCTCACATGTGGTTCGACAACCAGATCATTGAGGCTGATACTACTGAGGATCAGTCTGGAGTTCAATATGGTAAGTTGGAGTGCTGATAGACAGTTAGACTACATGTGCCGATGAAGAATTAATTGAAGATGGATTTAAATGTTAATAAATAAATTGAAATAAGTCATAACAATGTTTATTCATCATAATTCTTATAAATAATATAACAAATATTCTTTTTAATATTACGTAATCTTCATCATATAAATTATAAATCGGCGCGGTTAAATAATGACTATGATAGTTTACGCCGAAAACGATTTTTGGTATCTTTTGCTGTATGTGTGATTGGGTTGGTTTTCCGTGATAAATGAGTGTACAGTGGAGGACACATCAAGCTGTACTCCATGGAACCCTGTCGAAATAAGTTGGTTATGATTCCTTGACATTCTTATGATCGTGTCTAATAAGTTAAAGCGACAAAGTACTAAAGGGTATAGTCACATGTGTTGTACCAATGTACAACAGGTACAATTACCTGCGCGAACAAACTTCACTCAACGCTCTAAATAATCCGGAATATGTACCATAGATACCAATTTGCCTAGTCAATGGTCTTTTTCAATTTGCCCAATTATCATCAGTTTCTTGTCCTCTATAAATACCACCAGACTGATAAATTGCCTGCACTTTAGAAATCAACTCGGAATCCATTCCTGCGTGCTGGACTACCAACTCTACCCCTTTTATTGTGAAACCGGTCAGGCCCCACCTTCCGCTCACCGCGCTCTCGCCCTCTGTCGTCACGCCCGGCGCCCCTCTTGCTGCGCTGGCGATCCGCCTGTTACGCGGTTTCACTATAGTTAAAACAGTTCCCTATTGACAGACATTTATTTGCTCCAGACCGCACCAGCCCCGGCTTCAAAGCTCTCGCCAAAATCGCGACCCTGTGCAACCGAGCCGAGTTCAAAGGCGGCCAAGACGGCGTTCCAATCCTGAAGAAGGAAGTAGCAGGAGACGCCTCGGAAGCAGCTCTTCTCAAATGCATGGAACTGGCTCTCGGCGACGTTTTATCCATTCGCAAAAGGAACAAGAAAGTGTGCGAGGTTCCGTTCAACTCGACGAACAAGTATCAGGTTTCCATACACGAGAGCGATGATCCCAGTGACCCTCGCCATTTGCTCGTGATGAAGGGAGCGCCTGAAAGGATTCTGGAACGCTGCAGTACCATTTTCATTGGTGGAAAGGAAAAGGTTAGTGCTCTTAAAGAACATACGTTATACCGACTGCTCTAACGATGAAGAAAACATGAGGAATCATGTACACTGAGATAATCAAAGTGTGAAATGGGGAAAGCACAAAGATCTCTATGGGTTGAAGTGCCGCTGGGATTGTCCACAACCCTCTATATTATTTATTGTACAGCATAACTCTCACGTCTATAATCCCGGAGGGGGTAGACAGAGGAACCACTTTGATTATTGGTAGTTCCCACTTTTCGTCGTAAGGTTTGGTGAACAAACATGATAGCCTATCGCCGTCTACTTGGTGTAGAATACTATCCACCAAGTCCCTTAGTCGCATCGTACGACACCCACGGGAAGAGTTGGGGTGGTGCTATTCTTTAAGCCCGGCATTAATATTTAATTTCTTTTTAATAAGATTTCGTAAAATTGCTGTGACAATCACGCTATACCAATACCAATGTTCCTAGGTCCTCGACGAGGAAATGAAGGAGGCATTCAACAACGCGTACCTCGAGCTCGGCGGCCTCGGGGAGCGCGTGCTCGGTTTCTGCGACCTGCAGCTGCCCTCTGACAAGTACCCGATCGGGTACAAGTTCAATACCGACGATCCCAACTTCCCGCTGGACAACTTACGCTTCGTTGGCCTGATGAGTATGATTGACCCGCCGCGCGCCGCTGTCCCTGATGCTGTTGCTAAGTGCCGGTCTGCTGGTATTAAGGTGAGAACCACGCTTTGTAATCACCCTTAATGTTCTTTTTTTTACATTGTAAGGTGGCATTCCTTCCTGACATGTTGCCGCCGCCGATTAAGCACCACGTGAAATTTGTTCGCACATTTAAACTCGCTTCATAATTAACAAAGGAACCGATCGCGTGATCGTAATGATGTTCCACCCTGTCCAGGCCGCCTAACAGAATTCAAATCAAATCAATTTTTTTATTGTAAGTTAGTACCTAAAAGTACATTTTTACAACGTAATTTTATACTCTACCACCGCTTCGTAAGGTGCTGTAGCTGTAATGAAAGAATTTGTTGTTCTATCCTAAAATTGTTCACTGCGAATATTGTCATCACCACTTCACTTTAGTGGCGATGGCTGGACTATCCTTAACCGTAACGGTAGTCACTCATAGTGTCTTCTGAACAATAAACTAATCTAAACTGAATTCTTCAGGACGTAAATAATCAAGAAGAGGGTTCAGGAATTTCCCAGAAAGATCTGGAATACGTCAAAGCCTTACAGTAGTTGCCATACTCATACTCATACTCATACCATTTATTGCTTTTCATGTGTTACAATTGGTCTTAAAAATGTATATTATCTGGTCATACATGAAACCCTGAGTAGGGCACCGCAATATTAAATAAGAGATTAAAATATTTTAAAATAGTAATAAATACTAACGAGATAAATTAAGATTATCAGAAGTTGTATTGATACTGTGTTCAAGATTATAAAAACAAAGAATCACCATCAACATGTGGTTATCACCACAACTCACATCACTTTATTCCTAACTCCCACCTTCCTTCCAGGTTATCATGGTAACCGGTGATCACCCGATCACAGCCAAAGCCATCGCCAAGTCCGTAGGCATCATCTCCGAAGGCAACGAGACCGTGGAAGACATCGCCGCTCGCCTCAACATTCCCGTATCGGAAGTCAACCCTCGCGAAGCCAAGGCCGCCGTCGTCCACGGCACTGAACTGAGGGAGCTGAACTCCGACCAACTCGATGAGATTCTCAAGTGAGTCAGGTTTACTGGTATCCTCGACAAGTTGTAGGCATCTGGTAAGGCTTAATTAGTTTGTGGAAGTTTTAGGGTGTTACCATAACCACTTGACCGACGTCGTCGATCGATGTCAAACTGAAATCGATCTGCCCGATTACTCTATTTTTATCGATTCATTATCGATCGATGACAGAAAATGGCTCTCACGTGGTCGATGGGTGGTTGATCGATAGTCGTTTTATCAACCGCCAATGCTACCACAACAAACGATCCACGTGGATCGATGACATCGATGGACGTCGGTCGGTTTGGTGTGGTAATACCCATTTCGATTCTTGTAATATGACAATTGATCATATTCGACAGATGGTTTCTTCAAATAGTTATCGGGTAAATAAAAACCGTAATAACCGTCCTAAAAGTCATATTTTCCTTTTGTTTCATTAACCTACTAATCTAATTTTATTATGTCAGTATTGTCGACCCATACAGCAATACAATGTTTGAGATCGCATGAATAAAAACCGTTGCCATTACTTTGCCCATTATCTCATCGAATTGTAAAGTTCACCTTGGCTGTGACATTGACGTAAATGCCGGATCGATACTTCTGAAATAGAGGTTGATTAGACTACAATATTGGTACCTAATATGGCTAGCTAGGTTATTTCAATGGTCATTATTAGTCAATTAAGTATGGAATACAGGTTCTGTTATCGTAAATTATGCTATTACTTTATTAATAATTTATGCTTCCACCAATATTAGTAAATATATTAATAGTAATTGGTAATATTAATTAACCATCAGTTTTCAGAGTTCCGATCTATACGGTAATAAAGGAACCCTTATATTGAGACGCCGGCATCCGTCCGTCCGTCCGTCTGTATGTCTTATTTCTTGTTTCCGAAGTTTACCAGCCGAAAATTTTGAAATAATTCAGACTCATAGTTAATTTTCTATATTGTACAGGAAAAATATAAGTTTTAATACTTTACAGTTTTTGAGAAATTAAAAATTTTTATTATTATTTTTAACGGTCTGTGCTCAAGCACCTAAGAACTACTCTGACCAAAAAGTGGATAAGTACTTCAATATTCTGTGATGGATGTACGAGTCACATATGGTATCTTGAGTACGGAACCCTCAGTGCGAGAGTCAATCTCACACTTACTCCGTTTTTTAGTGATACCTATGTATACCCTGACCAGGAATATAAAAACCCTGTCAAGAGGGCGCCATTTTATAGTCCCGTATGGAGTTCGCTATGAAAAAAAATAGTTCGATGTAATTCCGGAATATGGCGAGGGTTGTTATATTTCTGATCACTCTAATAGTGATTTACAATGGAACCAGGCTTCAACCTAATTTTCCCACCACCAGGTACCACACTGAGATCGTGTTCGCTCGCACGTCACCGCAGCAGAAACTGATCATCGTGGAGGGTTGCCAGCGTCTCGGCGCCATCGTGGCTGTCACTGGCGACGGCGTCAACGACTCCCCGGCGCTGAAGAAGGCTGACATCGGTGTTGCCATGGGCATAGCTGGCTCCGACGTGTCTAAGCAAGTGAGTGATGGAAGCTAAAGTAAAAAAATATTATATATTTTTTTATAATATATTTCTTTTTTATAATTTGATATTATATTGTTTTTCAATTGAGCATTTCAGTTGAAAGTTTCAGACACTATGTGGTATAATTTTTTGACGGTAATACGTCACTTTAGTAATTAAAAATCTTTTTATAACGAATATCTGCTTGAATAATTATATTTTTACAATTCTTGTACTGGGAATAGACAGAATCTACACGCTCCGCCTCCATTTATATGATTAAATATATTTTGAATAGAACAAACTTTTTTGCACGACCACGAACTATGACTAAAGCTGTACCTAAGCAATAAAAGGTGTGCTATAAAAGTATACAAAGCTCTTGTCCACAACACTCCCCGAAAACAAACAGACCAACATTCACCAATCTCTTCTAGGCCGCTGACATGATCCTTCTCGACGACAACTTCGCTTCCATCGTGACCGGCGTCGAGGAAGGCCGCCTAATCTTCGACAACCTGAAGAAATCCATCGCCTATACGCTCACCTCCAATATCCCTGAGATCTCACCCTTCCTGGCCTTTATCCTCTGCGACATCCCTCTGCCCCTTGGAACCGTTACCATCCTCTGTATCGATCTTGGAACTGACATGGTAAGTTCACACTTTTATACGGGTTACGGTTTTTGTGTTAAGCTCAGCGCGTATCTGACGAGTGGTAACGACATTTTTTACATAACAATGTTCAATTTTATCGTTGTTGTGTAGTTTGAAATATTGCATGGTGAGGAAGATGAGATTACAATGTGGTTCTGAGCAATTCTTGTCCAACTTCCGTCTCTCACCTATTCGCTATTGTTAATAGGCACTTACTAGACCCGCGTATGCCGGCGTACTTCAACATCGACATCGTCGTTCTTAAGGCTACAGGAGACGATCAATTACGATTGACAATTGGAAAGGATGGCGCAATACAAAAAAGCGAGAAGGTTGTAAGCTCCTCTTGCTTCTTTATATTGCGCCGTCTCTCTTTAATTGTCAATTGCAATTGATCGTTTCGCGGACTCTTTACCTTTATTTAATTTTGAACAGAATATTGACGCGATAAAGTAAATTTGACTACCGTTCGTCAAATCTGCGCTGGGCCTAAGGATGTTACGTTGCGAGAGGGCTTTAAGAGTTCTTGTGTCAGTTTTGTCCGGTATGGCGAGGGTATTCTGTAATTGTAATTTCGTAATTAGCTTTTGGTGGGTCGGGTGCTAGCTGCGGTTCCTGTGGTCCGTCCATTTGTACATTTATTTAGCTTTATCCGTGCTCGTCGTTGGTTTACTGACCCGGGGTCACGATCCCCCCATTTCCTCTACATATAGGATGTAACGAAAACCCCTATAAAGCCGAAAGGGGTACTGAACACCACTCAATATCTATAACTTATATGATAACTTTAACTATGAGGCTAACTCTGATATCGCAAAAAAAAAACCAGCTGTTTTATATTATAATAAAAAAACGTATCGCACTCTTGCAGGGTAGCATCAATAATTAAATATAAATCACTAACGAGTTTTACAGCTTGCCTTATGCTAAGTAGGATAAAAATTTAATGCTGGGTATTAAACGTCTGAAAGCTGAAAAGCTCGTCCTAGTGTCGAAGAGATTCTTATTATGTCAATGTTCGTAGCTGTTGTTCAGAAATAATAAACCTTGATTCCAATAAAAATGGAGGGAAGCATTTCTAAACGACAGCTATGAAAAAGAAATATATTTTCCTTAGAATTTTCAGGCTTACGTGCAGTCGGAATATATATAATATTATATATATAAAGTTGTTTGTAATGTTTATTGAATAAGTTATTGACGTAGGTGCCAGCGATCGCGCTCGCCTACGAGGAAGCCGAGTCAGACATTATGAAACGCCCACCTCGGAATCCGTTTTGCGACAAACTAGTCAATGAGAGGTCTCTATTACTTCCTACATGTGTTGCCGTTAACCCCTAACTGGTTTTCAGCTATTAACGCCGCCTGTGTCTCGATATCGTAACGAGTGGGTGTTTACCTAATATTAACAGTTTTACGTAAATATACCGGCACAAATCACTATGTACAAAGATAAGCTTCCAGCTGTAATACTATGCAATTTACTCAAAGCGGTTCGTGCTCTATGATTACGTAAAATTATTACATAAAAAATGTGTTACGATGTTATGGAAATATGTGGAATCGTGCTTGTGATTCTTATAATGAATTCGTAGGCGACTAATAACATGTTTTCTAGATGCTTTATGACGATCGATTTCTATCTAAGAGTGGAAAATAAGGTCTCTTAGTTAGGAATACAGAATAATATAAATGTGTTTTGTTTGTACTAACACTGTCGATTTTCTTTAACATTGACGAGCCGTTGTGAAAGGCGTAAGATTCATTCGTAGGCCCATCGAAAGGTTTAGTTGTTAATTTTTTCTACAGAGACAGACACAACACACTGATGTACCACAGTCATCGTCATCTCACCCCCCATCATCATACAGTCACATTCGAGAAGTGGCCACCGAATCCACAACATTATTCATAGTTCATACGATTAAATTTTGCGTTTCACATCCCGGTGGGGTCCCCGCCACAACAGTGTCATTCATAATTAACATTTTTTATGTGTTACCAATAATTTTTGTTGTTAGTTTTTAAGCATCACAAGTCTTTGTGAGCACACCTTACTAACAATTTTTTTTACGTTACAATTAAAGTGCATACTTTGTAAGGTGTGATCGGAAGGGTCTTGATAAGTGTTCGGTGTTGTACACATGTGAAAACGATGCAGCACGCTTTGTGCGAGCGCGTGGCACGAGGCGGCGGAGCGCGCGCGGGGACAGTCCGCCGCGCGTCCGCCGCAGTCCGCTCAAATTGCTAGTGTTTGTGTAGGTGCCCGCCATTTCCCTGGCTTACGAGGAGGCCGAATCTGACATTATGAAGCGACAGCCGCGTAATCCTTTCACTGATAAACTAGTTAACGAGAGGTAAAACATCACGAGTGATCTTCCACTCGTTCAAAGATATTATTCTATCCGCTAATTGCTTGCTACCACGTCTAAGTCTTCAATATTGAGGTTTGGTTGTTGCCTGCAGTGTGGACGGTGTACTGTGCGTACACGACTAGCTCTGTGTGGATATTGAAGGCGACAGTCGCACCGCTCTCTCCTAATGCCTTGCGTTTAATATTTTCTGTACTAACGTCTCCTTCCTTTATTGTATGTAGTTTGGTGGTAATGGGACGGTGCATTTCAAACTTCACTTTTTGATTTCAAACGTCGAATTTTCGACGCCAGTGCACCGTTCCATGGTTGTGGTTTTTTGATAATTTTCTCTTTATCTGTGGTAATTGTGGTCGTTTGCCAAGGTAAGTTCGGTGTCTCCTGTCTCTGTCTCTCATTATGTAAAACGTGCATGTACGAACACTAAACGCCCTGTTGTACTAATATTGTTTATTCTGTATTGTATTTTAACTTTTGGTCTCATTTCTTACCTTTCATGATCTTCATGCACACCATACACTTTTGTTGGACACACAGTATCGCAGTCATTCGATCTTGAACTCACATTTTACGCCTCAAGCCTCATTACACACATATCTCGTATATATCATGGATAGGTCTGTCATATACGTACAGCAAACACATATTTGTATTTATACGTATTAAATACTGCCAGGGCTTATTTTATCACTGTCACTAGCGTAGTTTCGAATTTATATTTTGTACTATCTCTCTCTTTAAGGCCGACAAGCAGCTAAATGATTTTGTCTCGAACACGCCAGTATTTTTCTACTTTCATATTACTACTAGCTAATTTATGCGTAATTATAAGTAAACTCATAGATTTATTGTATTTTTTTAATAATATTTCTAATGTCGCTAGATGTAGATATCGAGCGGAGGGGTGTGTACGTATATTTATTATGTATGAAAAATGCGCGCGCCGCGCCTTGCCGTGAGTGTTGGTTTGTCTGATTGCTTGGTGTTACCGAAGGTGCCTGCTATATCATTGGCGTACGAGGCGCCCGAGTCCGATATCATGAAGCGGCAGCCGCGGAACCCTTACACCGACAACCTCGTCAACAGAAGGTTGGCCTCGCCCCGCGCCCCGGCCACCCGCCACCACGTCGCCGCCACGCGGCGCCACGTGGCGGCCGCATGGCCACGCCGGGCCACGCTTACTAGTTACTCATTTGGGTGTTAACACAACGATTAGCCCACTATCAAACCTTGCATTTTACAGTATTACCTGGTGACAGTAGTAACCTTTGAATGGTGCGGCTACTTGTGGTTCAACAGTACCATTTGACACTGGATGTGGAAGAGTTGTGAAGATCCTACCCCGACCTTAGCACTAAGCAATTGGCCCTTTTGTTTGACTAAATTTATTATCCAAAAACCTTTCCAAGTATCTGTAAGACATCCCTTTTTACGTAGAATACACAATAAATATACAGATTTACATAGTAATGCCTACTTGAACATTTCTAATTTGAAATAAGGTTTCTTTTTTTCAGTACATATAATTTGTAAAAAGATAGTGGTAAATTATTTTTTATTCTAGTTCCAAATAGAAAAGTACTTATCAAATCTATAGAACCTCTAGAGGAGCCTAGATTTTTTTTCTATCTCTACGATCTTCACTCTTCCATATTTCAAAATTAGCCGATAGAGTTAGCGACCTTACGCAATGCAGTGTCCAAGTTGCACGTTTTAGCGAAAAAATTAGACAATTGTTTAGTCTTCGTCATAGAAAAC
Source organism: Hofmannophila pseudospretella (assembly GCA_947369225.1). Lineage (NCBI taxonomy): Eukaryota > Metazoa > Arthropoda > Insecta > Lepidoptera > Oecophoridae > Hofmannophila > Hofmannophila pseudospretella. The sequence goes on along the minus strand of OX376330.1, from coordinate 5,605,862 downwards.
GCACTAGTGAATTAATTTATGTGTGGTTTGCCGTTTAGTCCATAGTAGAACATAGACAATTTAGATAATATATAATTTCAAAACTAAACTTAGTTTTCGCGGGAATGATTTAGGTGGCGTGAAGTATAATCGATATTGTAATATTTTTCTTTGTATCTGTCTTATAGCTATCTATTACTTTGTAAATAGCAGTATTATTATAGTTTATACAATATTTTATAGTTCAGCACGTTGCTAAGCGCAGATATTTATCACTTCAAGCGCTTTAAGCTCACATACACACTACACCATATTAGGGGCTATTACTTTTCCTTTATATTCTTTGCCAAACTCTTGTAAAAATTCCTTTTATTTTCTTGCTGCTTCAACCTATGTATGGACAGCCTAAGCTCCCTATGCCGTTTCGTTCAGTGTGATGCATGCTTAATGTGATATTGTGATATACCTCTACTAATCATAAACTGGAAATATTAGAAAAAATATTGATGACGTGAAAATCTAGGTGTTTTTTTTGAAAAATGTACTTTTTAAGGGTTTTCACCTCAATAATACTAAATGGATAAACTGGACGGAATTTATGTTATTTCATAATTTGATTACAGCTCAGCGCGACGTATATCGTTCGAATGTAAATCGTTGAAAAAAGAAAAACAAAAACAAAATATACAGTCCAATTTGTCCTGAGCTTACTAATATCTAACAAGGATCTACACTATTATACAATAATGCCATGCTTTATAACTTCTGTTCCAAACAAATATGTCAAAATGTCAGAAAACATTCAAAAATATTTCCTATTTTATTAGAAATGAACTATCCCTTCAAAAATACTTAGCTTTTATAGATTGCACCACATTCAGAAAAAAAAATTGATTTATTGCTTGAAAACTGGCTTCATACAAACAGCAACACAGGTCTCATCATCTATGTCACTCCCATAGATGATGAGAAAAGCCTGTGTTGCCTTTAGTGCGTTTGAACTAAAACTAACCACGTTGGCAGGTTGATTTCAATGGCATACGGCCAGATCGGAATGATCCAAGCTGCCGCCGGTTTCTTCGTGTACTTCGTAATTATGGCTGAGAACGGATTCCTGCCGCTGAAACTCTTCGGTATTAGGAAGCAGTGGGACTCGAAGGCTATCAACGATTTGACCGACTCCTATGGACAGGAATGGGTACGTGATTGTTATTATGGCAAACGAAGGTTGTAGACGAGTCATAGAATCATAACTTTATGTTGTCATAACTCATAACATAAAACTAACTTTGTTAAGTACAATAATTGCATTCTATGTAATCAAATAATCTCAGAATTATAAAATATTTCATAAGGAAACTTGTCATAATAGATGGTAGACTAATTTGCAGAGTCGCCTGGGGAGCTGCCACCCTTTTATCATATATTTTATAACGTATACATCAGACACTCCACCTATGTCCTCAGGGTTAGCAGCGCATCAAAAGCCCTCTTGCAGTATGTTTATGGGCGACGGTGATCACTCACCATCAGGTTGCTCGTCTGCTTTCCGTTAAGATAAAAAAATTGATGGCAAGAATGAACAAATGTTGTTGTCCAAATTATGATTTTACTTTTTGTTCATCTAATGCGCTTCCTCGGGATATTTTGAAGTTCTAACTTTCACCTGTAACCTCAACAGACATACCGCGACCGCAAAGCCCTGGAGTTCACGTGCCACACCGCTTTCTTCGTGTCCATCGTGGTGGTGCAGTGGGCCGACCTGATCATTTGCAAGACGCGCCGCAACTCAATCGTGCATCAGGGCATGCGCAACTGGGCGCTCAACTTCGGGATCGTGTTTGAGACTGCGCTCGCCGCCTTCCTGTCTTACACGCCCGGCATGGACAAGGGGCTTCGGATGTATCCTCTCAAGTGAGTATCACTTTTAGGGTCCTTATCTAAAGTCTAAGGGTTCAAATTCAAATCAAATCAAAATGTCTTTATTGTAAGTAAAGTACCTTATAGTACATTTTTACAACGTCATTTTTACTCTACCATCGCTTCGTAAGGTACTATAGCTGAAAGGAAAGAAGCGGCGCAAGAAACTTTCAGCAGCACATCTTTTGAAATAAATATATCTTACAATAATTATGAATACAATCATTTACACAATGTGCAGAGCTGGAGCTGAATTTAGGACCAAGCCTCTTTATCATTTAAGTAGTCATTTATTTTATAATGACCCTTTTTACATAAGGTCCGTCTTATATGGGTCTTAATTTTATTATCTGTCATATTTATTTCAGTGTATCTTATTATAAAATTGTACACAGTGACCCATAAATGATGTGTTTACTAATTCTAAAGCGTGGGACTATGTCGATAACTTTTGTTCTATGCCGGATCTCCTTATTTCGGATCCGGTCCAGCAGAGATACTCCAAGCATAGCAGGCTGAGCGACTTTAAATTCGTAGACCAGCCGCACCGTCACTGTCCTCGATTCGGCTCCGAAGGTCATTTAAAGTGCTCACAACTGTTTTTATTTGCCCTTAGGTTCGTGTGGTGGCTACCGGCGATCCCGTTCATGCTGTCGATCTTCATCTACGACGAGATCCGGCGCTTTTACCTGCGCCGCAACCCGGGCGGCTGGCTCGAACAAGAGACTTACTACTAGGCTGCATGCTCCACCGGCCGCGGCGTGCTTCGGTCACTCACTGCGTACATAACGTTCATTTGTGTTCTTATATCAGACTGACAGAGGTTGCGGTGCCGATCCGGTATATGTGTAATCGCTGTCGTGTGCGCTTCTCACCGCTTGTTACCGCATCGTTCCGCCCCGCGCCCTCGCCGGGGCCCGTCTGTGTACCTGTGTCGAGTGTCGTATCGTATCGTACGTACGTACAGTCGCGGACATTCATTCGGAACCCACTTTTACACAAACGTTGACTTCAATCAAAAGAGATCTAATGGCTACAGAAGACGGTCAATTGCGATTGACAATTGGAGAGGATGGCGCAATACAAAAAAGCGAGAAGGTTGTAAGCGCCTCTCGCTTCTTTATATTGCGCCGTCTCTCTTTAATTGTCAATTGCAATTGATCGTTTCGCGGACCCTTAATACCAGCATTGATCTAGTATTGAGTGTGACAAGGCTGTTCAATGCGTCAAAGTGGGTCCTAAATTAAGGTTCGTGACCGTACCAGTACCACGTCATGTTCGTTTCATTGCGTAACGTGAGTCGAGAGGGGATAGCCCCGCCCGCGCAACACTAGTATTGTTTTAATGAACTATGTATGTATATATGCACAGTGGAGAATGAAGTTTGATATTTGTGATGATAAAAAAAAATATACACATATTATTATTTTAAAATTGTGAATCATGTTATTTTTATATTGAAATTGTTTAAAATGTATTTGAGTATCTCGAATTCGTGTCATGTGACAAGTTGATGAATCTTTTGAGTATTTGTTGAATCTCTGTCTGATATTTATTATTATATTACATAGATAGCCCGCGAAGCGGTCCGCGCCGCTACCGCGAGACTGCGGCGCGGCCGGCCCGCCTCGCGCACGCATAAGTAGGAGCATTTAAGTAATAAAGTGGTGACGCCACGCATGCCGCATGTCGCATGCCGTGCCGCATGCCGCATGCCGCACCACCCACGCGCAAGCGGCCGCCGACTCGGACTTCATGTTACCGTAGCTGCCCTCGATGACACTAATAATGACATTATAAGATAGAATTAAATACTAATAAAATTGTTTTTCACATACTTATGTAATAAGTAATAAAGTATCGTTTAGCAGTAGTCGACCGTGCCGCGGGCAGAGGTCGCCGCCCGCCGCGCTCCGTGCTCGGCGGCCAACGAAAAGCATTTGTTGTAAAATTACAGTTAAGAAGCCATTATTATTATTATAATTTAAGTGAAATTAGATTAAGTTGAATTTTTCGAGTGAATAATGTTTAGTTGACGATTCGATCGGGTGAGTGGTGTATGAGAGGTCGATGTGGAGTGCCTGAGTTTTAGTGTACTACTGCTTACTCTTAGGTAGGTAGTTGAAATTTTGATGCCGTATTTTCAATTGTAAAAGTAGATAAATAAAGCATACACAGTCGCGATCGCTTCTCGGTGCCGGCACGGCCATACAGCACTGCCGTCGACTATTGTTTCGTCCGTGTTCGTCGCCTGTCCGGCGGACGCCGGGCTGCGCACGCGCACGGCGCTTTACTTTTATAAACAAATAATCAGATTATTAGATTTCGTCAAATTTATTAAAATAGGCTGCTCATAATTATGTAAGATTTTTAATTTCTTAATTAAAAGATAATAACAAAACGTAGGGATGCGTAATTAGAGATTTTTAAAATTATACAGTTATGATAGAGTCATCTTGTTTTAGTCGCCACTTGGCTCTTCTACGAGCGTGTGTAGTTAGGAATAGAGTGTACAGAGACGCGCGGTAGCGGGCAGCGGTGAGCGGTGAGCGGACCGCGGGCGGGGAAAGCCATCAGTCGGATAGAAGGACCAAGTGGAACGATTCATTTCAATTTTTCGTAACGAATACATATAACATTATAATAATGGTTACAAAAGTAAAATATAACATTATAGCGACTAATAAATCTAAATTATATGAAATGTTTATAGATTTAAAATGAAGTTTGTTTCTTTAGGGTGACCCTCAGTGCTTGTTTGAAGCTGATGAGTTCGATGTACATCTCTCTGACAATAGTTGATATTATTGTACGGATCTGGTCTTTGTAAGCGGTTTGTTTGACGTACACTGTAGAACTAACTGACATTGTTTTGCGTTCGACAGTTCTTTACACCGATTCATTTTATAGTATTACTCTGTTGGCTAGGAGCGCTGTAAAAATGTAAGTGTTAATAAAAAAAACATTTTCAAAATATTATTGAGATGTTTCATTGGGATTTTTGGTTTTTTCTTTTCTTATTTTTAACCCGGACGTGAGAGTTATGTATGTATTTTTAACCCGCTTCAGTAGCTTCAAAAGAGTTTTCTCTGTGACAAGATAACACAGAAGGTTGAATGCTTAAAATAAAAAGTGATAGGTAGGATATAAGACACATGGTGTAGGTAGACACACCTATCTAAATAAATTAAATAAATAATGGCTTGGTTCCATCGTGTATAAACGGTGTTACAAAACAAGTGTTGCTATCAGTACATGATTTAAATTCGTTTTTGTATGGGTGGCCAAAATGTTTTTTTACGTATTGACAATTATTTCAAATAAATACTGAGTCACCATGTAAGCTATTAATATACCCTGTGTTCAACCACAGCGAAATTAGAGCCACCCCCAAAAAAAAATTCTCAATAAAATGTGGACAGTAGAATTTTGTTTTAATATTCTCATAGGGACAGAAAATGTAAAAGATAAACATTAGCTTTCTTATTGTTTCACTATGAGGATACTAAAATATTATTAGAAAATTCTTCATTCAATTCGTAGATAGCCTTAATAGGATAGAGGCGCTATTAGCCAATTAATATGTAGATATGTTCCTTTCCACCAAATCTTTTTTTACCCTTCAGACTCGCGCCACAGTGTGTTAACAGATTTTTTGGTCTGCTATTTTGAAATGGCCATATGATGTCATGATATCACAATTTTACTATAGGTTTGAGAAATTAAATTAACCCAAATAACGAGAAATTTGTGATATCTTCAAAAATAACGTTTCGTTTTGCTTTTCTGTTTACGGAGTGTGCTAGTGGCTCCATCTACGCAACGCTTTGCGTTTTATGTCCTATTTAGGAGAATTATTTTGTTTCGGGAGTGGCGCCACTGGAGTAGACCTGATATTACCAAGTGTATTCTTTCATGATAGAGTAGTTAGGTAGGTAGGTACCTTACACTACATAAGCATATTACAGAGATAAATCGTAAATTTATTTAGTCCGTACTTAACTGTTTAGTGCTTTTAGAGAAAGCTTGAGTAGGCGTTCTATTATTTTATATTTAGAAACGACAGAAGGGCGACTGTCCAGACACAGTGAAGTTGGCACTTCTCCAGAGCTGTAATTACCTATTCTGCAGCATCTGTATAAAGTATATTTAGGTATTTTACATAATACTTATCTACCTACGCCTATGTACTACCAGTAATTCCCATTAGTTCTAAAACAAAAGTTATGTGAGTCATAGTTCCATATACCTTTATACTAACTTAGAATATAATGTGGACTTTTAATATATATTCTGAGCCTACTAATGGGCATTACCACTAGTCTTATGTCACTTACGACAATTTGTATGTATAAGTACTCACACTCACACGTACTGTTTCATTGAGCTATTCAAATTGTTAGTGCCTATACATAAACTTATAAGGGTAGCATATTTTCAAAATATCAATCACTTTGAACCCTTGTTCACACACCTCCCTCCCACATAATTATGTAGGCATATATAGTATCGAAAGTTAAAATTGGACGTTTAATGTTAACTAGGTACCAGAACTTTGAATCGCTGATAGCTCTGTTACAACTATTGTAACATCCTGTATACAAGATTACTCACGTTATGAGTTAATCGACTGTAATAATGCGATCAATAAAATTCATTCAAACATGAAGGTATACTATTCTGATCTATTCTAACAAGTTTTTCTCATTACAAGTTAATTCCAAAACAAAACCTACGTACCTAATGATGATTTATTCACGACAATGGAACTAAAAAGCTAGCGCGAGGCTAATCTAGGGTCGATCTGGCACGTGTCAACCTCGTCCTTGACAACAGTACCTGTCCTAGGTACCTATATAGGACTGTAACCAGGCGCCTATGTAGGACCACCTGAGATCCTTCGTCCTATAACCGCGCAGAACGTCCTTCACGCCCCGCCGTGCCTCCCTCACACCGCGCATGTGCGCAGCTTGACAGCCAACACGTCCCAATTTTCCATTTCCATCTAAAACGCATTTAACGCGACGCGCTACTGCAATATCGTATGTTTCGCGAGAGAACACTGCGTGTTTCATATAGAAGTGGGTGCGTGAAGTGAACATGCAAGTTGGGGGTCGAAAGTGACCCACAATGGTGGCTAACATCGGCGTCATCAACCCTGGCAATGGTACGTAAACATTCTTAATTGAAGATCAGCGCAATTAGTGCCAAGTTTACAGTGCTTTAGAGTCGTAGAATGTACTTTAATGAGGTAAGTACAGTGATAGAGTGCACTTAGGACGGCGGCGTTTCGAGGACATGTCCTTCAAAATCAGACAAAGGCCATGGACCATTGGGCCAAAGTCTAAACAAATAAAGAGCTGTACATTTTTTTTCAATAACTCGTTTAATTAAGACCAGATTAAACAATATCACTGGATTAATTAATTAAAGACTTTTAATATAAAAAGTAATAAATTAATGTAAGTTCATATACGCATGATAAGACCGTCAATTTTCGTCCAGATTATGTGTTTTAGCTTATTCCGAATAGCTTCAGCATTACCTACGATAATGCACTGGTAAATACACTAGTAGGAATATATTTTTATAGTAAAGTTACATTATATCCCGGTCAAGGTCCTTATCTGAATAGCACTGAATGAATGAATACTCTTTATTGCACAAAATTAGTGTGATACAATGCGTACAAAACGATTAATACAATCTAGGCGGTCTTATCGCTAAAAGCGATCTTCTATAGTCTCGCCAAATATCTTAAAAGTCTTTAAGATCAGCAGAGCAAGAGTACCACTTATGCCGGATTGTATCTTATGTTTGTCTGCCGAACTTTATTTATAAATAAACATATTTTTCAAGTGGAGGCAACAGCATACATCAGCGCCGTAGCAGCGTTCGCTGGCATTGTCCTGGTGGTGCTGCTGTTCCTCGGCAGACGGTGGTGCTACGCCGCGGTCTTCGGCCGCAAGTGTTGCGATGACATCCTCGCGGTAAACGCTCGCGCCACCGCTCCGGGCCTGCCGCTTGACAATGCTCAGTTTGGTAAGTAACTTAATTATAACTTAACTAGCTAGGAACTTATATCACATTCTAGCTATAGTTCTTAACCTAGTTTCTCAATAAATAGATTAATATTTACGTATACTGTGTTAGTGAAAAGACCTATCGACCCAGCCAAAGCAATAACTATTATGCATTCTCTGGTTTCCTCTGGTGCCGATTCTGTTGGCCATAAACACTAATATAACACTTATAACTAAATGAAACTATAACGCTCAATGACATACGAGTGAAAATCCGCCGATAAACTGCTAAGCATTTTGGCGGTGTACACTTATATATTACTGTATTTACTGTACTGTGTAAAAGCCGAATTAAAAAAAAGCAATGTTTTTATTTATCAAGTGACACTCCAATAGCGATGCCATTATGTGAGCCTACTAAGTTGGTTTTTCCCAAAATTATCATACTTAGGCCTGCAAAAAATAATTATACTCAACATTTAAATTAAAATAGGATAGGTCATTTTTTACTAACACCTTAATTGCAACATAACACTAATATACATACTTAGATATACTCGTAAAAGTAATTTAAAGTACTCTTTGTTCGGTACAAGAATAGAGACGCTATCCATATTGATTTTCTGATTAATGTTAGACTTAGTTTGATTTGACGTTTACGTGTTAAACTGTTATTATAAATGTTAGTCCAAAAAGTCATTACAGTAGATACCTATGCTAGAATAGACAACGTATAACGTGTAAATATTTTAGTGGTGTAGCTCAAGGGCGGCCAATCCGTCACTGCCGCGTCGTCAAGGTTAGGCTTTCTGTCCTTTGTTCTTGACTAGGTATTTAGTATTCAAATAAAAGTGAAGGTGTCGACAGGACATAATACTTTCTGAAACTTGTAGAATTTAATCAAGATATTCATAGAACTTAACTACTAATGTTATATGGGACTGTGAATTTTGTTATTCTAATTTTCGGGAGTCTTTTCTCACTACGAGTTTTAACGTTAACATTTTTATTTGAGAAAACTTGGCACCAATTACAATTACACTAGGTCCTACAGATATAGTATATTCAATTCATTTTTTCGAACATAAACATACATTAGTGGCCGAAATAGTATATACAAAACAAATGGAGAAATATTACATTACGTGTCAAAAATTAATTGTATAATATAGTGTATAGTAAGAATATGTCAATAATAATAATAATAATTAATAAGCAATTTCAGTCTAAATAAAGTCAAATTAAATTATTCTGTGATATTACTTATTACTGAATGTCAAATATTGTGGCCTACAGTGCCAATATATACATTTTTAAGCTCCTAGAAATTCAGTAATTCAGTACCAACTGCTAAATTACATAATAGATGTTCCTATAAAATACCGTTAGACTAGCGTAGAAATCTAGAAAATAGTCCTAGAGCTACGTGTACTATATAAATTGACGTTGTCCGTACGTCTGTGTTGTTTTAGATGCTTTGAAACCGATCCATTACCCCGAACGTGTGTTCACGTTCGAGACCTCTGACTCGGACGAAGAACTGCGCTTGCACATACAACAGGTGAGATCGCTAGATATTTTATTTTTGTAGTGTCTAGTGTTTTTATAACTGTATTTTTCTTTTTTATTGTCTGTAGCAATTAGCTAATCACCTAATTCTTATCGACAACTTAACGTGTGTTTTCTGCGAGAGGTTAGCATGTCATATTTTTCGAATCTTGAACATTTTCTATAGCTCTATACTCGGAATAGGAAGCTATTCCGCTTTTTTACAACATTTTTTAAATGAAATAAAAGGAAAGAGAGGAAAAATGAAAAAAAAGAAGGAAGTAAAATTAAAGAGTAATGGGACCGATCCACTGATTCTATTGCCTATAAGACAGAGATTTTAATATATAAAAATAAGATTAAAGGAGTTACGACTGTATTAAAACAAAATAACATGAACATTTTCTATAGCTCTATACTCGGAATAGGAAGCTATTCCGCTTTTTTACAACATTTTTTAAATGAAATAAAAGGAAAGAGAGGAAAAATGAAAAAAAAGAAGGAAGTAAAATTAAAGAGTAATGGGACCGATCCACTGATTCTATTGCCTATAAGACAGAGATTTTAATATATAAAAATAAGATTAAAGGAGTTACGACTGTATTAAAACAAAATAACATGAACATTTTCTATAGCTCTATACTCGGAATAGGAAGCTATTCCGCTTTTTTACAACATTTTTTAAATGAAATAAAAGGAAAGAGAGGAAAAATGAAAAAAAAGAAGGAAGTAAAATTAAAGAGTAATGGGACCGATCCACTGATTCTATTGCCTATAAGACAGAGATTTTAATATATAAAAATAAGATTAAAGGAGTTACGACTGTATTAAAACAAAATAACATGAACATTTTCTATAGCTCTATACTCGGAATAGGAAGCTATTCCGCTTTTTTACAACATTTTTTAAATGAAATAAAAGGAAAGAGAGGAAAAATGAAAAAAAAGAAGGAAGTAAAATTAAAGATTACTCTTTAATTTTACTTCATTCTTTTTTTTTCATTTTTCCTTTCTTTCCTTTTTTTTCATATAAAAAATGTTGTAAAAAAGCGGAATAGCTTCCTAGGGACCGATCCACTGATTCTATTGCCTATAAGACAGAGATTTTAATAAATAAAAATAAGATTAAAAGAGTTACGACTGTTTTAAAACAAAATAATTCAATTCAATTCAATTCAATTCGTTTATTTCAATTTGGTACAAATTGTACACTTTTGTTCGTCAATAATATACATTCAAAATAACAATAAAATTAACAATTAAAATAATAAACAAAATAACTAATCATAATGAAATTGAAAACAAATCAAAAATATCAAAATATCAAAAATATATTAATTAATCATACTAATTTTTAGATTATGTCATGACCACGCCAAGATTGTTATCGTTCAAGTACTGTTCAACACTGTAATACGATTTTGTGATGAGAAATTTTTTAACCGTTATTTTAAATTTTCTTTCAGTCAATATTTTGATTTCCTCAGGGACAAGATTATAAAATTTTATAGAATTCACAATGAATGACTTCATAGTCCTTGTTAATCTCGTTCCTGGCAATACATACTTTTCTTTGCTTCTCGTATTATAATTATGGATGTCGCTATTTTTAGTGAAACTACTGACATGTTTACGTGCGTACATTGTAGTCGCTAGTATGTATTGGCATGGAACCGTCAAAATATTGACTTCTTTGAAGTGTTCTCTCAAAGATACTCTGGATCCCAAACGGTATATACCTCTAATTGCTCGCTTCTGGATAACAAAAAATAGAGTCGATCGATATCTGAATGTGGCAAAACCCCCTTCTAAGCAGAATCTGGAGTGTTATATCGATACCTACAACTTGTGTTGTACGACTTTTAGAAAAAACATTCCGTCTTCAATACAAAAATTGACGATTAGCAGACTTTTTTACATTAACAGGCAAAATATTTTTTTGCTTATTTCCCAAATTCGTAGAAGTTGTTATCAATACCTATGTTTCGGTTTACCTATATCAGTCCAGTACTTTGGTATTTCTGTAAGTGCTTTTTTACGTTTAGGTGAGTTTTCAAGAGCGAACGGCTGAACGAATTATTGTATAAACTCAGCAAAGTCGCAGGCGGAAAGTTTTTCTAAGTATTTAAAAATTTGTACGTGTAGTACCAAACACAGTTATCTTTATTAGTTTCTAGCTAAATACCTAGATATTGCGCATTGTCTATCTATCTACATTGTAAGAGTCATCGAGATACTGAATGCAATGAAATTCCTGTGTATCCAGTTCAATACTATTAATACTTTTAAGCGATAATTTCTGCAGCTGTGCAGTTTTGTCTTTCAGACTCAGCTGAACCGAATTATTACGTAGACTTATTTGCAAAACAATTCTAAATATATCTTATTACTTCAGTTTAGTACAAAAGCCCGAAAAAAAATATTATAACGATCTCCATAGCGCAGATTATAAAAGTACCCACCTGTGGCGTCGTCTTTATATATGATTATTACCTATTCCTGGACATGAGCTTTAGGTAATCATAAATGAACAAAATATATGGATATTTTAAATAAAAAAGTTATAATTATAGAAAAATATAATAAATATATATTTATATTGAAAAACTTTAATAAATATATTATAATATAATTTGTTTTAAATTTGGTGATGGTATTTTTTTAAACTGTGTTAATACTGGTAGGGCTTTACTTGGTATTAATAAGCGTGACACTCCCTAAAGCCCAGTGACATTTCTTAAATTTCTTTTTTATTAACTTTCATACTTAGATTGTAGGTACTTATTTATAAATAACGTAGGCGTTCAGTGTGGTAATCGTGCCCAGGTACTCGTATATCTCTGCCTACGTACGTGTCTACTATACTTTAATTAGACATGTTTAAACGATAAATATTAAGTACCCACTTATTATTTATGGCTAGTTACACTTATAGCTGCATCAATTTGTAACCTTTTTGAAAAAACCGCTTTTAATAAGTGTTTATTATCATTAGTGATCGGATTATGTAGTGCAATTTTGGGTGAACGACCTCAAACATTATATTAGTATGGATGCGCCCGTGGGATTGCGGGATTTCGGAAATGTTATGTATATATAAAATACTTTTTCTCCTAATGGGAACCCCAAAAGGAAATCATCTCATCTTCGATTTTGCGAGAGAGAGAAAGAGGGATACAAAGAGATACCACTATTACGACTATATTCGGGATTTATTGTCTCTTTTTCACATTAACACTTTGTCAGAACGCTGTAATCAGCCTTTGTTTTGCCGCAACAATACAATTTCTAAGAATTTTTGTCAAGTGTTTAAGTAAACAACAAAATGGCGGCAAATTTAGCCTCGTAAAAATCTCATAAGAATGTTTAATAATATTTTTGAACGATATTAATGCCCATTGTAACCAGCTTATCGCGAATTTGTAATCCCGGGATATCGTTAGGTACTTGTCAATGTTCATATTACGTCAAGGAATCCCGCAAAATTGCACCACCTAATCTATCAGATTGATTATAATCGTATAACCTATTTCGCTTTCTCCTATGACGTGGTATGAAAATCCGATATTCACTCTAGCGTGTTCTTTAATATATATTTTTTACTTTTATAAAAATCAACAACCGGAAAATTAAATTAATCGCGCGAACAAGCATTTTGAAAGGAATCAACGAAGCGGCTTCCCACATTTTCACACCGATACTGGAAATCAATACTTAATGCTACAAGCTGAATTGCTTTTAACGGAATTCATCTTGCCGGATTATTAGGTTATTTGCAGTAAGATATAGGCGACTTCAGGCGACAACCTCGGAATGCCGTTGCAAAGGAGTTGCTAAATTAGGAGCACGGCAAACAGACAGCTTAAGGCGTTGCCATTCGTCGTGTAGAAACAAATCTTGACGTTCGCTTTCGACGTGATATCGAACTTGCATGGTTCGTAAACAAAGGTACTATGCGACAGTGTTCAGTTCCGAAAAAGCTATGGACATAATCTATTGTAGATTTGGTTTATTTTGATGAGAGATCTTGACTAAAAACGCCTAGTTTGTTGTGGCACTAAGCACGGAGATTGGAATTACAGTGATGGGAGTCGACCAATTCAATATTCGGCTTCTCAAAATACCGATTCTCAAAATATTCGATAGCGGTGAATTACAATTACATGGCACGAAGATCTTAGGGAACGTTCTTTTATTCTATGTTCTATTCGATACAATCTATGAAGTAGTTCAATATGAATAAATAGTCTTTATATGCGATAAAATGTTCGTTAGAATGGAAGCTCAACTTTGGCACTTTTTCTATTCTATACAGAATCGAACGGCAAATAGAACCCTGTGAACGACAGTCACAGCGTAGATTAGAATAGACATTGATTACTCGATAATTCATTTCTATCATAGATCTATGCGATAGATCATAGAATATATATTTATTGAACCGGAAGCAAATGATCCCTACAGCACAGGGCAACCTATTGTAGGTATCAAATGCAAATATTTCACCCAGCCTAAAAAAACACTACACATTACCTTTTGAAATGGAATAAACTCTGTTCGGATTTAGATTAAGATATTTTACATAAATTTCATTAGTATTTTTTTTATTTGTAACTTAGTTTAAGGCTTTTTGTCATATTTGAAAAAATAAACTTGTAAACTTGTAAATGTTAATACCTACCTAACGTATTTGTCACGCATTCCCGGGATGTCGCGTACTATAGGTACTTACCTACATTAAAAAAAATTGTAAGTAGGTACATTTTGTTTGACATGCGAGAACGTAATAAAAAGGAAAAAAATTAAATGTAACAAAAAGGAAAATTGTCCTTTTTGGTACAATTTACCTTACTTTTTCCCTTTTGTTACGTTAAATTTATCTATAAAAAAATTAAAATGTACTATTGCTAATTGTCTCGAGTACTCTTTCCGAATGACAAAATATAAATATGGATGGATATACGAGTACCTACAGGATCTGTCGCCACTGCTGATTAAGATAAACACCGTCCCGACGCTTACCTCAAAATGGATTTTATTTATTTGAGTTAAGTTAAAACATCACGCCAAACGACACCATTCATAGCTTACAAAACCAAAAACGATCTTTTGCCATGCAACTTACCAAGTAGCATCGTTACTGATATAAGTAACTTTACAACTAGACCAAAAAAGGTAAGACCAGTTTAGTACTCACGTAACTCCCAACTTTCAGGATAAAGAGGAGGTGGAATGCCACTACGAGGAGAAGAACGAGAACGCGGCGCCGAAGCTGGAGGTGGAACTGGTGGAGACGGCTCTCCGAGAGACCACGCTGCGGGAGACCAGGATCGACGACGTGGTGCAACGTGCGGAGTATATTCACACGTTGGAGGCGCAGAGCAGCGTGGATAGTGACGTCATCGCGCATAATGTAGGCCATCTATAGAGGTTGTACCCAAATAGAGCCGAAAGGGGGTAACTCTGAAAAAAATCAGCTGTTTCATACAAAAGCTCCAGACCTACACGATCAAAATGTATGTATGAAACAGCTGATTCACGATTTCAGAGTTGACGCCATAGTGAAAGTTGTTTAGTTATGGATTCTGAATACCCCCCTTTTGACTCTACAGGGGTTATTGTTACACCCGGTCTACATGTCTGCATGAGGATATCCTAGGCCGGCCTATTCCGGTTTCGTAATTCCTCGAAATATCTCACCAAAATTTCATTAGTTGATCCAATCCATTCAGAATGTTATTACACAATGGAGTACTTTTATTCCTACTATTTATAAAACCGTAGGTTCTTACAGAGCTCTTGGTTTCGTCGTACATTTAAATGTGTACCTAGCTACTGATAGCTAGGTACCGAGGAGGTCTTTATCGACTTTTAAAACCTAATAACGTTACCTCAGGACACATCATTGCTCTGCGGCGAGAGCGGCAGCTCCCAAGAGCGAGGGTCGGTGGAGCTGACGCTGCTGTATGACGCGCCGGTCCGAAGCATGACGGTGCATATTCTGCAGGCGCGCGCGCTACCGCCGCGCCCTCAGGGGCAGATACTGCAGAGCCAGGTTGTTCCTAATACAGAATTTCATAACTTTTAATAGTTACGGACCACCTTTAATTTCAAAATGTCGATGGACCCCGTTTAGAAGGGAATTGTAGGAAAAAAAGTCGTATTTTGAAAATCACTATTTATTACTTAAATTAAATAAAATAATTAAATAATTTCGGTGAATCCAAATTTTCCGGCTTTTTCGCACTAAAAACATCAATATGGTCATATCCAGGATGGATATTTGTGAGAAAAATAAGATAAATTGCGGATCCCGGCACTCGTGTCATGGATGGACCCCCCTTTAAGAAATCCTTGTCGTATTCCTCATTGATAAGGGTCGTGATCATTCTATGGAAATAACCATCCATGGTCTTCCATGCGGGAGGTCAGGGTTCGAATCTTCGAAACCAGGCAATGTCCAAGTACCTACCTATACCAATAAGTTTTTCGATTTTTTCGAAAGACGTTCATTTACCGACCGATCTAAAGGTGAAGGAAAACATCGTGAGCAAACATGCACACTGAGATAATCAGTGTGTGAAATGGGGAATGCAATACCAAACAACATCAATAAATCTGCCAAGAAAGTCGTTCTATACAGAGCCAGGTTGGGTTAAAGATAACTCCTAACGATAGTCTTAGGGATCATGCAGCCGGGATATTATCTTCAAATTGAAGTTTGGATGTCAGCTGCAGTATAAATAGCTTGCGATCCCACGCTGCGTCTTTTTAATCACAGAAGCTAAGTTTGGTTTTTGTACATAATTATAATGCTACTATTCCTGTAATTTGTAGTACTTTTCCTGTAAATGTGTACAATAAAGTGTTTCTATCTCAGTCTAGTCAGTTATTAGACAATTTAGACACACAGAGGTTAGAAATTCCCAGATAAGAGAAGTAAGGAGGTCTAATAAACCAAGTTTTACTTTAACAGGTTCGCATTGTCCTACTACCTTTGAAAAAGCAGAAGTTCAAATCGAAGATACGCAATGGAGAGAATCCGCAATACATGGAGAGTTTCGTACTACATAAAATTAATCCTGGTGAGTGACTTGAATTGTTTTTAATCAAAGACAACATCACGTAACAACTATGCATAATTGCATAATTTCCAGATCGCAAACAAAAAGCCTTGTATTTTCATGGATTGTGGATACCTAAAGCAAAAATGGCTAGCTAGGTCTTGAAACTCAGCACAAATGTACTAAATAAATAATACTTGCCTAAATAAACGATTACGCCCAGTGCTAGCTTAAAGTCGAGACAGAATGGTTAAAAGAAAAATCTTTTAAATTTTTTGAGTAAGAACAATTCACTAACTTTCAATAAACAAGGCATTATTATTGACCATTAATGTGCTATATGGTGCCGGCCCTAAATAATAGCACCACCCTAACTCTTCCCGTGGATGTCGTACGAAACGACTAAGGATCTTACTGGATACTATTTTACACCTAGTAAACGGCAGTAGGCTTTGTCCACTAAATCTTACGGCGTAAAGTGGGAACTACCTATGATTGAAGGTGGTGTCTCTGTCTACTCCCTCGGAGATTATGGTCGTGAAAGTTTATGTTATGTTATCACAGAGGACGTTCACGGTCTCGGCTTACGGATCCGTATCTACGGATGCGAGCGTATGCGGCGACAGCGACTGCTGGGCGAGGCAGCTGTTAGCTTCGCGAACCTCAACCTGGAGCTCGAGAACAGTCTGTGGCTGCAGCTCACGCCGCGGCAGCATCATCAGCCCAGCTTACATGTAAGACCGTCGCATTTTGTTGAAATGTTGGTGACCTAACCTTACCAGTGGCGTGATTATCTATGTTCAAATGGTGATTTTTTTCTTACTTCTTTACCTCGCAATGAGTCGCAACCAAACATCTTCTGCTACAAATAAAACAAACAAACATCTTCTGCTGAAATAGTAACTTAGATCCATAAAAAGTAACACACATTATGAGAACTTTATTATTGTTGAGAACTTGCAGCTCGAAGAAATTCGTTGACTTTCAGTACCACTTTCTCGATTAGGAATCAAAAATGGAAGCTGTTTCGCAAAAGGCAAATGCTCAATCCGAAGCTCATTGTAGGATACTTATGTAATCAACTCTTGTCTTCCAGCTTCCAAAACTAGAGCTGAACCACTCCATCACCGGCGTGCTGGCGAGCCCGTCATCAATCGCCACGGTGACGCTGCCCGGGTCGGCGGGCGGCGAGGCGTGCAGCCTGGCGCGCTCTGACTCCGCCTCGTCGTGCTGCAGCGCGCGCTCCGCCCCGGAGCTCCTGCTCGGCCTGCAGTACAACGCGACCACCGGCCATCTGTCCGTGGAGGTATATATGTCTCTATCAGACCACAGCGGCGAGGGTACAGCCCGGCGCGCTAGCAGTATGGTATCACTATCCCTTAAAACCTAGAAGAAGAAAAAAATCAAGATAGAAAACAGAAACTGCAATCCGAATACGATTTAATTTACAATTTTTTTTAATTTACTTCTGAGCTATTTTATTCGTCTCTATTGACTATATCATAAGATTAATTAACAATATAATATTGTAAATCAATATTGAGTTGTCAAACCGTGGCTACTTTGATGATTGTTTAAATATCGGTAAATGATAGGAAGAGTTTCAATGAGATACCAATGGAAATGCACAAATTAATGTCATTATAGGTTCATTAAATAAACAATAAAACTCCGTCAAGTTTTAACAAAACAATAACCAGCAACATACGTCGATAAATCAATGCACGCGGCGTGCTCACGAGTGACAAAGCGTTAGAAGCGACAATGGCTCAAAGGCTAGGTAGGGCACGGCACGAGACTACGACGTCACCGGATAGAATCTACCTTTGGACCATTGTAGTGGACCACAGTTTGGCCTAGTTAGAGTAATTAATGAAGAATATTGGTGTGTTAAACATCAATGTTATTTTAATAAATAAAAGCGTGGGAATAAATAAGCGTTAAATAAACATGTGAATTTTGATTTTACTTTCGATTGTAGTCCAGACTATCACCTTGTCTGTGGCAGGTGATAAAGGGTACGCACTTCCGCAAGCTGTCCCCCAACAAGGCGCCGGACACGTACGTGAAGCTGGCGCTCATCAGCTCGCTCGGCATGGAGATGGGCCGCTGCAAGTCCACCACGCGCCGCGCGCAGTCCAATCCGCTCTACAAGGAGCTCTTTATCTTTCAGGTTACATTTTACCACGGTATCCCGTGTAGTTTATTACTTAATTCATCTAGGTATATTTATACTTAACAATTAACCATAATTTTTGTTGTTGTCTGTCGGAGTCGCGACATTTATAAACCACCAACAATGGCCAACACTTCTTCTTCTAAGTCGTATTCCTCATTGCAGAGGGTCGTGAACATTCTAAGGAATTAATCACATAGAACTACTTTCGTGACAGATTTAATGGGATGGTTTGCTATTGCCTTCCTCGTTACACACACTGGTTATCTTAGGGTGCAAGTTTCCTCACGATGTTTTCCTTCGCCATCAGAGCAGTCGATAAATGTACGTAAGTCTCTCAAGAAAACCGAAAAACTCATTGGTACATGTCATTGCATGGTTTCCAACCCGGACCTCCCGCATGAGAGTCCGACGTCCTAGCCATCGACGTTCTTGGCAACAATAAAGGAACCAAAGACTTGCTTCATCACTACCTTTGCACAGTACGTCCGCAAGTCCGACCTTTTGAGCAGGCTTTCGCCCGCATTTACCTACACTGTAACGCGCGTCACACCAGAACTTTTCAAGTATAATTGTCTCCGCATTCCAGGTGGCTCTATTCCAACTAAGCGAGGTGACTCTGATGGTGTCAGTGTGGTGGCGACGCAGCGTGAAACGAAACGAGATGGTGGGCTGGTTCTCTCTGGGGCACAGCCCTTCGGGACGCGAGGAGGAGCGGCATTGGCAGGAGTTGTGCGAGCGGCAAGGAGAACAGGTAAATTACTTTGCCTTCCTTTAATAAGCAACATAAAGCTCGAAGTACTTGTACTAGATAAAGATTGAAATGTACCCCCGCTAGCAGAATTTAAAGTTCAGTTTTGGCTTTATCCAATGATATACAAATAAGCGTATGCAGGATACCCAGACATACCGAACATTTCGTGGTGCCTTCAACTCCTGCTCCTGTTATAGGAGCCAAATTCTCAGTTTTTTTTGAGAAATTGACCCTAAAACATTTGAAATTCCTGCTAACACTAAGGTTCCCGTAATTTCCTGACGAACCCCGACGAGTCGATGTCGTACATTGCTTGCTATCGTGTTCTTTCACCGACGTTTGAATTTCATAACGAGCAATGGACATTCATCGCTGCGGACGTCCGCGTCTCGCAGTGGACGGCCTTAATGAAAAAATCGTGTTTAGTGAGCATGCAGCAATGCGTATGCCGATATGGAGGGGCGGTTTATGTTAAATCCAATCCAAGTCGTCTTTCCTCCAGGTACAACGCTGGCACGTGTTACTGGACTCCTGACGGTCTCCGACCTAGCGCGTAGAGGACGCGATCGCCTGAACCTTTTCTACTGGCCCCTACTGGCCGCACCGAGGTGCTTTCCGTGACGTCAGCTGATGACGTCACGAGCCAGTCCATTCGCCGCGCGGAGACGTTGATCGCAAGCCTTGGCTCGACTGCGTTAGGGCGGCGACTTGTAAGATCGTGAGATCTTTTCCGATGGTTCCACTGCGAGTTTGCTTTGGAGATTCTATTGGGGTGTTTTTTAACTTTTTTACTCAGCATGGAAATCATTGCATTCTATTTTTTCCTAAAAATAGGAATTGTCGTGGTAGAATATCCCAATAGGCAAACGACTACCTTATAAATTCATAACAACTTTGCCTCTAAAACTGCTGCAGTGGTGTCGATAATCATAATCAAGTTTGAAAACCCTAAACCAACTCCCCAAAAATACGAAGGAGGGTTTATGGAGAGATTTTGTGATGTCATTTGAGACGAATTTATTTTGCGAATTTTTGTAAATCGCGAAAAAATAGTTGTTCGATTTTTAGTAAGTACATGCATCTAGATTTTATTTTCTGTTATCACTTCTCCTGTTTTAACGTAGTTAAACTCGATTTACTTAAACTAAAGGATCGAATTTCTAAAACTAACTCGCAGGAATCCTTAATAATGTGATTTTTGATGGCAATGCTTTGGTTGTTTATAGCCAATGATAATTTCTGCACTGTTGCCTTCTTCCATCTATGCACAGTCCACATTGTTTTATTATTGTAATCATATTGTGAGATGAGTGTCGTAAAGGTGAAATTTTAATGGTCTTACAGCCATCAAGTGGTCCATCACTATTATGACAACATTCTATGTTACGTGGGCAATAATTTTATATACTCTCCTCAAAGCCACATCTCTAGGGTTGCTGGTATTTATGAGTGACGGTGACCACTTACCATCCTAAGGGCCGTCTACTTGACTGCAATGTTTGTTGAATTCGTTTGGAATCAAATTGAAAAGTCAACTTGCCATTAAAGTCACTATGTTACCATTTTGTATTATAATTTAGAGTTAGTAATATACATTAATGCGTAGGTTTTATTTAGGTTGTATGTTGTAGAATGTAACTTTGAAACTTATGATTTAAATTAATGTTTCTGGACTATTTTGAAAATATTTGTACAATTTGACGTAAAAAAAGAAAAGTAAAACATGTAACAAAACGGAATATTTTCCCTTTTGTTACATTTGCCTTTCTTTTTTCCTTTTTATTTCGGTTTTCGAATGTTAAAATGTACGAACAATTTGAAAATGTCCTTTTATGTCATTGTTTTTAGTTCGTTGTTTAGTGATAGCTTTGATTAAGATTTATTTGTGAATCATGTTAATTTATGGGCACTTTCGCCACATGCGGGATGTAAATCAGTTAATTTGGCACTGTGTAGTACAATCACTTACGTGTAACATTTCTGACTGAGAGTTTTGATGTTAGATCGTAATGTAATAAGTTAATCTCAAAAATGAAGAGATCACATTCTCCAAAAAAAATATTTACTCGTACGATAAAATGCGTCTTTACGGAATTGTATTCTATTGGAATTATTCCTGAAAAATAGTTGTAGGTAGATACTAAGCAACGAGCTAATATGTAAGGAGAAGTAATAAGAAACAAACGATAAAGAGGCCACTGATTGGTCACGAGCAGCGCGTTACCGCGCGGTTTGTTTATCTAAGACGATGGGTATCAATCGCAAGTCACAAATATGTATTTGTAACTCCGCCCTGCGTTTTAGTGGATGCTATTTTTACGCTCCTTTATCGCTCCATACATATTATCTCGCTGGTAATAAAATATTCTATACGAGGTAGAAAAGTTCAGTGTTTTGATTTTAAAAGTTTGACTGTTTTATAGTATTTGTAATTATGATGACGAGCGCACAATACATGTGAGAAAATAAACTATTAAAATTATATTTATTAATTATATATAATAATTAACTACTAATACAGTCGTCTACGATTAATCAGTGTAAAATATTTTTCTTTCAAATAAAATATAAGTTTCATAAAATATGAAAATAGACAAAAATAATAAATTCTTTGTGTAGCTTTAAAATTTTGATATTTCTTATACGACCCCATATTATATTATATTACTCCACTCCGCTCACATTAACTATTTTTTATCTTAATACAATACATAAATATAATAAAACTGTATAATACTGCATAATAATATTATGTATTTAACATATTCATATTTTTGTCTTTTATATATGCTGGTTTTTTCAAGATTTTTTATTTCACTTTTAAGCATGAACAAGTCGGTACCTACGAAACTAAGTATTTGAATATTAACTTATACAATGCCGTCGCCTCAGGGAGAGGGGCTGTGACCCTCGCTCCGGGTCGTACCTGGTGCAAAGGTTGGCCGTAGCGATACAGCGCGGTAACGCCGCGAGCGTTATGGGCACCTTTGCACCGGGGACGACAAGGGGCGGGCTATTTGATTGACATTTTTTTTTATTGGAAAATTATTATTATTATTTATTATATGACATGTAAATTAATTTTATGAATAAATCTATCATTACTTATACAATTATTTCGATTGTAATTTTAAATTATGTACTATGACGACAAGGTAACAATTTACAAACTATAAATGCAAAGGTACCTAGTAAGTACGAATAAAAAAATATTTTCAAATATTTTCATAGTCATAGGTGGTACCGTATACCTACGTATCAAAAATTAGTTTTCTTTATTGAGTTAGAAATATAGTACGTATCTTACTTGTGTATAGTTAATTTACTACGTGAAAGTAATACATTGATATTTAATTACCTATATACTACGATACTCGTTTAAATATATACTTACTCTTATAAAACTAAGGCTTTATAACTGCGGTTGTTGATTCTTGGTGAAACTCATACATGATGTAGGTAACGTAAGTAAATACTAATATTATATGTAACTTACCTTATTGCTATTATAATTTGCGACTAAACTTTTTATGGTACTAAAATTATAGATAGGTACCGACGCAATTATTAGGGGTGCGGACAAGGCGCAAGTAGTAAATTAGTAGGTATATAATATTATGGTAGGTAAAGTAGTGGATTGAACTAACGAAGTGCGCTTATATTGCATGTAATGTAACAATTTTAAAGGTTATCCGGACACCTTAGGTTGCGCTGACTCCAATCCCTTCTCTGCTCTGTGCCATTTTCTGTATACTAATATCCTATGGCTATGAAAATTAATACTTCGAAGTCGTCAATCATTGTAAAAAATAGGCTTCAAATTCCTAATAATAATAAACATTAATTCCGTTTACAATTAATGTTTATTACATGTTATTTTATTTTGAGTAGGTAAATGAAATGCTTACAATTGACCAATGTATATTATGTACCTAAACTCGTAGCTTTTCATTGATGAAATTAACAATGGTATCTACTCGTAGATAGCAGAAATATAGATCCCATGATATTCGCTTTAATACTCTCTACAAATAGCCAAAAAGAGTACATATTAAACCGGTTTTGTAAATTCAAAAATATATAATACGTACCTATATCTAAAATTAATTTGTGAGTTTTTGAATATTATCTATCACTCTTGTTATATTTTTAGTAAAAATATGTTAATTACACTACAATGTTAATGTGCATTGCGCACACGATCGCCGCCAATCGAAAAAAATCATATCAATTAATTAAGGCATTTTAAAAAAAGTGCCTGATTCCACGATTTCCACTAAAGAAGATTTTTTTTAAATGCCTTAATTAATTGATATGATTTTTTTTTCGATTGGCGGCGATCGTGTGCGCAATGCCCCGTCTATAAATTATTTATACAACATTATACTTGTAACTTGAAAGTTTGAATTATGCATGGTGTAACAAAATAAATACCTATCTGTATTGAAAAACTAACATTAACTTCTCATTACTCATGTAGGTAATTATGCGAATTATATGCAGTCACTAAGTATTTCTAAGCTTTTTTATTAAAAAAGAAAAAAAAAAACAGAAATTAAAATAACTATGTTTATTAAAAGTCGTTGAGTACCTAATCGATACTGAATTGCGCCCCGCTCAATATGCTTATTTTTGTTACAGCCTGTATAAACAGAGTACTCCAAAATGTGCAATATCATCACATCCAATTTTCGAATGTCACAAACCCTGTAATAGCACTTTTAAGTATGATGTTATCATTCTCGGTTAATCAATTTAAGTATGAAAAGTGTGCATTTTACCGACTTTTCTCGTATACACAACATAACTTGGTTGTACCTAAATATTTGGAATTATCGTTGAGGATAATTCCATTACTTTGGGCGCAGTTCACAAAGTTATCGAATCATCCTGAAAACAGTCGGTAAATTTTGTCATCGGATTTTGTTTCAAATATTAACGAAATTGTTACCCACCAAATTATAACTACTTAGTAAGTATACCTAATGGAAATTCTCAATAAAATCACTTTATACATTTTTCCTAAATGTCGATCTTTATTTCTGATATTTTAATTTTCAGGTACTTATAACTAGTCAACATCAACTATCTCCTTTTTAGGGCTGAGTCCTAATAACAAGCTTTGAGGAAACCCTTTGTGTAAATAATCACAACCCTTACGACTAGAGAGAAGAATAAATAATGAAATTAGGATCTGCTCGGAAATATAGCTATTTTAAAAATGACCTAGATTTCAAAATGTACTTTCCAGCACTGCGCGTCGTTAATTAAGGCAACCAACTAATTAATTAATTAGTTGCCTATTCTATTCATATAGTTTAATTACATTAGCGTGTCTATTTGCTTCATGTATTGATAATTACTAGCTTAATTACATATTAAAATCGTATGATATATTTAATCGCTGTTAGTGACAAACGACTGATTTTACAGTAAGTAAACTAACAATAGAGAGAGAATTAAAATGAAAGGGGGTTTTCGAAAATTGTTGAGGAAATTTTGTTTGAATGGTTCTATATTAGGACTGAAATATTTTTATTTGTATCCGGACTTGTTATCAAGGTCAGTGAATTTTTGTATAACATCTAGGTAAGCTAGACTCACGACAGTCACTCGCTATAGTCGAACAGTAAAAGCGGGACGGAGAAACAACCCATAGGTACTCATATACTTCACCATCCTACGTAAGTTTTTCTTTCCCACAAATAAATGATTTTTAATCGTTAATTCGCATTGCTTTCACATACGAACCGTTGAAAACTTAAAAAGATTATTAAACAGTGCAACATTGACTAGATGATCAATTTTCTACACGTTTGTAGTTACATTGTAACGTAACAAAAAGGAAAAAAAGGAGGTAAGAAAAAAGGGAAAATTTTCCTTTCTTGTAACATTTTTTAACTTGCTTTTTTTTTTCATTTTAAAAATACAACCTTCTTTTCTTTTCTTTTTGGTTTTATTTAAAAAATATATGTGAAAATGGCCCAGGTATAGCTTGAGTTATAAAGCTCACTTCGCCGCCTCACTTTACGATGTTCCTGGCCGCGCCTAAACTGACGTAGTATCTCAGGATAAGTGATCAATAATGAAGCAGGTGTTTCTCAGCGCTGATTTTTAACTTTCCGTCATTAGTGACGGCCACTGACGGCAGCAGCTAAAACTAACTCTAAAATGGAAATTGAAAAACGTTTATTTATCACTGTAAACACCAGAATACAGCAAGTACACAATACAAAAGTATACAAAGATATAATACATTCAGCACAAAATATCCGGTGCGGTACAGGTTAGTGAGAGCTTTAATTCCAATTTATTTAAGTCAATTGATCATACCTAATACCTATACTTTTATACACCTCGCCGCCAGATGTTTCTGGGCGCTGACTCTGCTGCTGATCAGTCATTTCGCGGGGCTGCTCACGTACGCGCTGTACCAGCGCTACGCGGCCTCGCCCACTCGCATCACGATCGAGAACCAATTCGCGCCCGTCGCCGACCTGCCCTTCCCCTCCATCGCTATCTGCTCTCCCAACCAGATCACAGTCAGCTCTACGCGCCATTTCGATAGATCTCTCGTGTATGTACCTATACCTAGTTACTATTTAACTTTATCCAATCTTACGCTAAACATTTACCAACTAATTGTGAGCAGTTGTAAAAAACGTCCTTAAAGTCTTCATTAAAACGCAGAATGTTCTATCATCTATGCGTCATACGAGTAGCTCTAGTCAAAAATGACACAATATAGATTAAAGGGATTAATTCGATAGGTTAATGTGAATTAACTGAATTTAAATTTTCTTTTTCGTATAGGTAAGTTGATCATATTCTTGGGTACATTCACCCAGTATCCCTGATACGTAATATTTTACCTAGCCTCTAATTCAACCTACCCAAAAAAGAAACGTATAACGCTTTATTGACTTACAACTGCCCTGCAAGTTATCAGAGAGTGTTCATTGAAGTTTATTAATTTCGAAAACATTACAGGAATGGAAACCGAACTATGAGCCTGGAGTACCTCGTCTTACAACTGCTGGGCGTCTACCAGGTGATGCGGTTGAACCCAGTCGCTCTAGCTGAGCTGCAGTCTCTTATAGAACTCAACCGATATACTGTAAGATGAAACTAGGTTCTTTCTTTAAATGGACCTTAAAAATAGTACCCAAGGAGCCTAAAGGGTAGGTAGGTTGTGTCTAGGGACGAGAGGAAATATGCACTGCAAGATCCAACCTCCACGATTTAAAAAAAAATATAAGAAAGTAATGGTCTATGTTTGCCAGAATTTAAAAAAAATCTAATCTGATAAAATAATATATTTTTTATGGAGTTCAAGGATTCCACCGCCACGATAAAAAAAAATATTTATTGAGCTAAAATTTTTACAATATAGTAAGGTTCTTCCCCTAGTCCCCACACTCGGATTCCCCGTGTCGTGGGGGGGGGGGGGGGGATAAAACGTGTATAAGTATGTCTCTAGGTTCCAGAAGTGATGGCATTTCTGCCCCAAAGCTGCGAGAGCTTTCTGAAGCTATGCTACTTCCGCAAGAAACGGTACCCTGGCTGCAAGGGCTTGTTCAAGCCGATCCTGACGCAGCACGGTCTCTGCTGTTCATTCAACAGCATATACTCATTTAAAAATGGCAGACGGTAATAATTATTTCCATTTAGTAGTTAACTTACATATGTGTTAAACGTTTGTAGGGTGTTTCTATCGATACCTAGCTGATTAATATACACTGATTCGATTAACTGATCAATTTGAATGGACAGGCAATCAAAATATTTAGGTATTTTTTAGAATTTCCAAAATGTTCGGTTGTCAACGGTATATAACATAGAATATAATGTACTTTATTGCACAAAACTTAATTATAAGACATTGTGTATGTAATGGTGGAATACAATATAGGCGATCTCTTCCAGACAACCCTATAACTTTAGTATATCCGTCTTGATTACCAAAATCAATTCAATCAGCTTCGAATGCTATAATATTATAGCGTACGAAGCGAATACATACTCATACCATTTATTGCTTTGCATGTGTTACAATTGGTCTTAAAAAATATACACACATCAAAACTGTCTAGGGATATTCACATTTTTGCATAATTTGAAAAATACTGGCCATCTAGAAAAAATGTTTATATGGCAGAAACAGTCTTTAGTGCCATTAAAAAAAAGATTTGCGCGGGAATTCAGGAAGTTACAAAAAAAAGAATTATATATAAAATTATTTATATATAATTCTCCCAAGAAATTAATTGAGGTTTTCCAAAAAATAAATTAACATCAAATATCCCTAGATTGTTTTTGATGTGTGTATATTATCTGATCATACATGAAACCCTGAGTAGGGCACCGCAATATGAAATAAGAGATTATAATTTATAATAGTAATAAATACTAACGAGATAAATTAAATTAAATGTCATTATAAGTTATACGTAATTGATTACATGTTTTACATTTTTACATGTTCGAGTATGTAATATAAATAAATAAATTATCATAATATACCATCTAAATTAACAGCAAACGCTTACTTATATAGCCTCCCATAGAAGTCGTCGGCCCGATTGTCGGTATTTTTTAGAAATGAATACGCAGGTGACGAGTTGTAAACCAAATGTTTCTGTTTTAGGAATGAAGCAGATCAAGGGTTTCAGGTTCATAAAGTGCTGCATTCGAACATAGAGTATGGACTTAGCGTGGTCACTGACTTCGAGCCCGACGACGCTTTGGACGGCTCTGTAATCTTTGCTGGCGCTGCCACGGTATGAGGGAGGAAACTGTTAGTAAACTGGGTTTTTCGGTCGGTCCTTCATACGGAAAAATTTGGTTCACATGGCGTACCGTATATCCAGGTGATGGTCAACGATTGGAAGGAGTTCCCGACGGACGACGACAGCAGTATCGTGCAGCCGCACACGGAGTCTTTCCATCCTATCTACGCCACCTACACATATAGCTCAGAAGACGTCAAGAATCTGCCGATAGAGAGGTTAGTGAGTAATGGGTCTTGCTTGGTCAGCTTTGGCACTTTTCGAGGAAAGACGAAAGAACTCCGCAGGATTTGTTTGAAAAAAAACTTGCGGTCAAAAATTCTGGAAAACATATAATTCATGTAATTCTGTATGTAGTTTAAAACAAAACAAAAAATTATACGTATTTCCAAAGTTGTTCAGCTATCGATATTGAACACCTCTGTTTCAGCTTACAAGAGTGATTTTGTAACATGCTGTATATAAATTGGTTGCACTTACGTACATTTTGTAGGAAAAAAACGCAGGTCCAAAATTCCTCCTTCTTTCCCAGTCGTAAATGCTACTTTACGAACGAGCATCGGATACAGTTCTTCGACCAGTATCACAACTCGGTGTGTGATATGATGTGCTTCGTTCACGCGGTCGAATCCACTTGCCACTGCCTGATGCCCTACTTGCCCCGTGTGCGGATACAACACGCCTGCAATGTTACTAGCATTAAGTGCATTATCCAAGTCAAGTGTAAGTCTGACTTTTATTGAAATACTAGGAGTAGGGAAAATGAGGAACCGGTCGAGTCCACTGTCATGTTTTAAAATTCGTTTGTCGATCTTTAAGTTAAGTTACGCAGTCGAGCCCACTTTGCCTGTCTCATGCACCGTTTAAGTCCATCACTGGTAGTAAACTACGTGCAGAGTCAATCTGGTGGGTAGATTAGGTAGGTACCATCTTTTTCATGTATTTCTGTCGCAAAACAGGGATGTTTGCACTACAGTTTTCCGATTTAAAAGATAAGGAAGCCAGCGTAATTAACAGCACAAGAGACACTGCGTTATGTACTCATGTTATGTACCTACGCATCGAAAACCTTGTAACATTACAGTGAGGTGAGGTGTCTAGTGACGACAGTGGCCACTACCATTAGATAGCAAAAAAAAATTGTCTGCTGAGAGTAGGTAAGTAGAAAAACAAAACTTTTGGAAAAAAAACCGAAGGCAAAAATTTAGATTTTTCCCTTCTTATGAAAAATATTCCCTTACATATTCACAAGAGACACTGCATTAAGTACTCAAGGTTAGCAGCACATCGAAAACCTTGTAAGATTACAGTGAGGTGAGGTGTCTAGTGAGTGACAGTGGCCATTAGATAACTGAAAGTAGGTAAGTAGAAAACAAAACTTTTGAAAAAAAAAACCGAAAAGAAAAAAATAAGTTTATTCCCTTATGAAAAATATTTCCTTTTCCTTTGCAGTGGCAATGAGCCGACGGTCAGTCGCAGAGGACTGCGAGTGTCCGCGAGACTGCTACTCGCGCCACTACACGACTGACATGGCTGTTGGCAACCTCGACGCTCTGCCGTATATGTACCATAACCCTTAGTAAGTTGTATATTTTTTTAAATTTATTTATTGAAAATGTACATAATTATATTAAAATTTTACATGGACAGTCTAACGAAAACCAATCTACGAGTAGGTTTGTTAAGTACACTGACAGATCGCAGGTCGCAGCTTTACAATTTTGCTGTCTGTATAATAACTAATTGTAATTAATTATTTCGACGATGCGCCATGGACGGGAGAATAATATACCTAACCTAAAGCTACGTCTATATTTTTGATTGGTATTAATACTCGGCATTCGATCTTTACGGCAGCTGTAGGCTAGCACTCTCCCACCCGGGCAAAATCCGTTTACCATGTATATGGTAACTATATATAATAAACTATAATAAAAAAATCAGTAACGTTGACATATTTTGCACTCAAAAGCATTAAACTGTAAACCTTTGATGTTGTTATTGACACGTAAATTAAAATAAAATTTAAAATAGTATTTACGCGAATGATGTCACATGATTAGCTATTTGTAGTACTTTCAGTAAAAACTTCACTGGCTTTTGTGTTATCTACGAGTATATTGTCAATTATTTAAACCTTCAATTTAAACAACATACAGTGGAAGACACATCACGCTAGGTATATTCTGAAGAACCCTGTCGCAATTAATAGTTTTTGTTATGATTTCTTGACATTCGTATGAATGGGTCATATAAGTTAAAGCGACAAAATACCAAATGTCCGCTGTAAGACGGTGTACCTACAAGTATAATAATATGGCAGTCCATACATTTTTCTCAAAATATTTGTTAGAAAAATAGACGCTACGAATCGAAGTGACTGAAGGCCAATGCGTGAATTTTGACAGTTGTGCCCAGAGATGGATCAAAAGGAGGAGCTAATTCCGTAGCCGCTAACTTTGTTTGTCGAACGGCCAGTGCGCAGATCCACAGATGTTTCCGACGGGTAGAGTACAGGATTTTAAACATTGTTCTCTTTTGACCACAGCAAGGACATAATGTTCAACAAGAGCACATCTCTAATGCACTTCTTCTTCCCTTCTCCCATCTACATGATACAGAAGCAAGAAACCGTGCTCTCCATCACAACTTTGGCATGTGAGTTCCATAAGTTCCATTGCACCATTTGAAAGATTGCAGGTGTACTTAAGCGTTGGTTTACATTTGGTCATGTACAAACTGGCAGGCACTCGCCACTCGCCACTGTACTTGACCAAGTGTAAACAGGGCATAATACCAATGCTATTATAATGCCTTAGGAGCCATAGTCGGTAGAGTACCTACCTAAAGTGTATCCTTAGTCAGTCACCCCTAGTGCACTTGCCTTCTGGGCAAGGTGTGTCAAATCGCTGCCAGGTATCAAGCAGACCATTTTTGTTATGATTGATATTTATAGTAACTTTTTAAATTGTACATACACCTACTTATTCAATCGGTTTTGTTCCTTTGTAACTACGTAAAACTATTTTTCTTTGTTTTTTCATTGCGATCTCCAAAACACAGATTATAAAAGTATCTTAAAGCGAGGTACATCCACGCTAGCGCCGCTAATAAAAGAAACATTTGTTTCATTTAAAAAACTTACCGGAAAGCACTCCAAAAGGAGTAAGTCCAAAAAACGGCCACTTGGCAATATTCCGTACAGTAACTTCAACTAGGGTTATTCATGCTAGATTAAAACTACTTATCCTTTCGGGTAATTTTTTTAAATACGTAAAACTTAATCATGAAACAAATATGATTATTTTTCGATTGACGGCGCTAGTGTGCGGAGAACCTCGCCCTCATGAGGGTTTTTAACAACTAACTATAATTTTCCAGCCAATCTGGGAGGCGTGTTCGGCCTCTGCCTGGGTTGCAGCGTAATCAGCGTCTTCGAGCTGCTGTTCTACTTGTATATGATGACACGGAACTACCTCCGAGCTAAACTGCGGAGGACGTGGCTGCGTCGAGCGCGCTCTAGGGCTCGGGTCGGCTTCTATAATTAAAGCGCTTAAGGAGCCTATGCGCTGAACCATACCACTCAGACTCAGAGACTCAATAATGTGATACAAAATCCAACTACAATATACGATATAACCTTGTCGCACCCCACGACGGTACCACATGATACTAAACACTGTTGATATTGGTTGCATCGTATTTTGATTTTGTCATTTATGACAAACAAACAGAACAAGAAGATGCATGGAGCAAGCATGTATGGAGATTATATCTGCAGGATTTTGCGAAGTTGTCTTCGGCAAGAGCCGTAAACTTCTAGACGCTGAACGTAAAACCCTTAAGGTAATTGGCGACTGTACAAGCCTACAACAGAAGCCTGTTTTCTTACAGTCCAGGAGATCGATTCCACTAAATACAACGTAACTAAATAGAATCTAAACTGCATCGTTATGAGTATGACGTGTTTCGTATGATCCAATTTCAGTTAAGTACCGATCGAACAGTAACGTATTTGTGCATTCTAATAAAACGTTCAGTTTATACTGAATCGCCGATGAACGGTAACAAAACGCTTCAATTGACAGTATAACGATCGAACATAAGTTCCTCCCAAGGTACTTTTGCACGATCGATAGTAAATCGAAATGTGGCAGTGGTAGTTATGCGTCAGCAAAATGTGATTTGGGGTCCAAATAGAATTGGAACGAAAACTAAATTGAACTTGGATAGAAATAGAACCACAAATTGCAAACTACTGTTGCATTGACAGTGCTAAGAATTAAACTTAGTAGCTATTTTTTCTCGCTATTAATTGTTCAGTCCACTATGCATTGATCGTTTGCAGGGGTGCTGCTCAGGGTACAATTTGTATTATTCGAATCAATTTGCTTCGCTCAGGTGCTTCATAAATGTTATTCAATATTGTGTGAATTTATCGTTAAAGTATTCCTTTAGATTGTAGTATGTTTTCTTAATAATATAAAAAAGACTTATGAAAAGCCTTAGTCTAAAATTCCGCCCCGTGTCGACCCTGGCGCAAAGGTCCCCATTACGCTCGCGGCATTGCCACGCTGAATCGCCACGGCCAACCTCTGCACCAAGAACGACCCGGAGCGGGGGTCACAGCCCCTCTCTCTCAGGCGACGGCCGACCTCCCTGACAAAATCCCTTGCCTCCGCCCCCCAACAACCTGTCGTTTCAACTGCAAATGGGACAAAAACGTAGTTTTGCTCCAGAGCGGCGTACTTCTCCCGTTTTCTTTGAGCCGCTGATTCGGCTGCTGCCCCGGCTACCCGCGCAGTCCGTCTGAGGTGACTAGCGGCGATCGTACTGACGCAAGTTGCGTCCCACAGGAGACACCTATCTTGTGTGAATTTATATTGTTCTGTTTACGATAGCGTAATAAATGCAGGAATTTTGTATACATCTGCAAACGTCTTATATGTAATGAATGAGGAATGCATATAAAATAAAAAATCCAAAGTCATGTGTATGTAAACAATTTATATTTTTCTGATTCACATATATATTTTACTACATCTGGCAATAATTTCCAGTACTTTTATATCAAATATATTGCTTTGCTAGTTTTCATGAAAAAATACAAAAGTACACTACGATTGCGATAAGAAAAATCGTTCTAGAAAAAATTACATCTCTTATTTATAAACTACGCATGTCCATATTATGCATCAATTAATATTTTGAATAAACATTACTGTATCGAATAAAAAATGTCATAAAAACTCAGGCAATGATCCGCTTTAATTGCTCTAGTCTCGACTGAAGACGATTCCTTCAATGTACAGCATAATATTGTAAATAAATACTCCGCATTCCTTTGTGTCTAACCAATATAATACTTTAACGGAACCAGCGGCTACACCTAACTCTAGGGGCCTGCTCGTAAGCCAGTGTTACTGCCAAGTTACAGATTGCAAGTAGCTAGTAAGCGAGTAACATATCAACAGTTTTGCTAAGTTTATGTAACGCCTGCTCAATAATTGGCCTTTTGCTGATCAGTTAACTGTACTTTAATTTTGAGGAAAAACTTGAATTTATTTTCTAGTATCGAGTGTATCACGTGCGTTAAGGGTCAATTGTCTTACCGAGTGTTTAGGATTATGAAACACGACTTGAGTTGAGACAATTTGGCCCTTACAACACTAGTTACACAACTTGCATTACTTGCAACATGCGACTTGACACTTGCACTCGCCTACTCTTAAGCAGCCCTTAACGTAACAACATAAAATCAATATTTGGCTTAGATTTTAATTATACCTACAATAATAAAGCACATAAAGTAATAATTTGGTCTAAGTTATGCATATTATAATTAAATTGTTAAGTGCTCTTACACTAATTATTGCCTTAAACTATATTTTTATGCCAGTGGTCTTTATTGGTAAAAATCCACTCATGCCACAATATAATTGTATCTAAAATACCATTTGCAATACTACATTCGTTACGTTAAATATTAAAATGTCGATAATATAATGCAATACTACTTATTATGAGGTTACTCGTCAAGATTTTTTAATTTAAATACACTAGAGACTTTAGAAAATGCCAACCTTCATGTATATATCACAGACGATAAAATCATATAGGTGTATACCTTATGGCAACCTTCTATAGACCAAAGTCAAATCCTAAAGTCATTTCCATACAATTTCAGTAAAATGTTGCCATTATTTAATTTCAACTCTTTTTTGACAGTTTATATAGTAGGTAGTAGAGTAAGTAATGCGTGGAGTAAACGCAAACATAGGTAAGAAAATAGTAGAAGAAAGACGGAGTAATTTCGATAACGAAATTACTTTGATCTTACCCATCCACTGAATAAATAATGAGTCAGTGAGATAGTTATAGGTACTATGTACGTGAAATCATGATGGGTCTGCTTAGTATGTTTTAACGTCTGTGATAAATACGAAACACTTATTTTAATACCTCATGGCATGAGTTAAATATTTGTTAATACAAGTCTGTCCTCACTAACAGAGTGCAATACACAATCACTGGACGTATTATCACAAAAGGCTTAAATTTAACAATAATTTTACACTACCAGTACCTAATCCAATGGAACGGTAAGACGTTACATATCGACATTGAGCTAACTTACGTTCAATATATTAATATAATCTTTAAGTAATATTGCTGTTAGTTCATGGTTAACTAAATATTTCGTACTCGTAATTATTTTATTGTATTCCTGAGTGTAGACGTAGAGAATGGCACAAGGGTTATTATGACAAGATATTTCGTACAATAAATATAATCTGATTTTAAAAAGTAGAATTTAAATAATAGGAAACATTATTAAAATTCTAATCTTTATAGTCAAAATGTAATATTTGTGCCGTAAACAATCCACAGTGGGTGTAAAAGAGATCTTTTACAAAACTTACATCAAAACGCACCGTTCTAGCCAAGCTAGATAAAGCACAACTCGAAAATAAATCCCTGAAATGCTTCAATTAAAACTCTGTTTTATCTTTTTTACATCACAATTATTATTTCTGCAGAAATACAAATATATTTTATAAAAATATTCTCTTTTAGAATACTAAAAACAGCTCATCAATTGACTTTTGTAGGCTGGCAACGCAACGCCACTATACTAGAAGTTTTACAAGACTACGATATAAATACAAAGCACATAGTGAGCAAGTGTGTTACTTACAATACCTTAAGAAGAGATAGCCGATAGCCTATAATGGTAGGCCGAATATATAAATAGAAAAGGTAAGGAACGAGATAGATAAGGGAATTGAGTGAGATAGTAGTACATCGAATAAATAAGTATTCCGTAGTCTTATTACGAAACTCGATCACACGAACTAGGTTCGCTCGCAGCCACGTCTCACGTGAGCTGGCCACAACCTGCGCGAAGGCACGCATCACACTTAACTATAAAAGCATATTCAAGAACTGCCGAGCCGCTTCCATAGCTCGCAACCGCTCTAGCACCTTTACCGAGACCTAGGCACCGAATTTTCAATACCAAAATGATTTCAAGTAGTGATGCAACGACTTACTAATACTATTGCAGGGTGCAGACCCTGGGACCGACTTGTCTGGACCAATTTCTCCTAATGTAGAAGTCGAAGTATATATTCGACGAAAACGAACAATCTATACGATATTTAACTGTTCTTTTTCTACTCAAATTGAGCCTAAAGCCAGACAAACACATTCATTTCATGTAAAGCCTGACCAAGAAAATAAAAACTCTGTCAAGAGGACGCAACTGGTACTTATGGTTACTAGTTTCATTTAATTCTCCACAATACGACGAGAGTTTTAATTTTCCCGGGCAATGCTGACGTCATCATTGCATCACTATTTCGATACTGACCAAAAACCACTAGGCCTCTAATACGAAACGGCGGTATGCGTATCGCACGCGAGATCGAAGACCTCTAAAGGTTCGAAGAGAACGAAAGCGGCATCAAGTTGATCTCAAAGGCTGACCAGGTTATTATGTCCATCCGGAGAGGTCACGTCAGGCGCTGCGCGTTGTTGATGCGCACAGGGGTGGGGGTGGGGATGCACGGGGGTGAGGCCTGTGCCCCCCTCCATTAGGCTATCGAAGTTGAACGGGATGCCGTTGCTGGGGGTGGTTATTTCGATGCCGGCTATTTTGTTGTTGTTGCCTAATGCTTTGTTGTTGTGCATCTGGAAATTGAGAAGGGTGGGTTAGATATGTTGTCTGTATTTTTTTATTTTGTGCCTGGAAGAACGTAAGTAACTTTTCTCAAAGATGCACGGAAATGTGCTCAATACATTTTGAGCCAGGGAAGTACATACTTCCTGTCTCGAAGCCAAATACTTATATTTTAAAAAAATTGACGACTGTAATGGATTTTCATACATCCTTACCGGGCTAAGGCCAGAAATCCTCTCGTCTTTTGTTTTTACTTTTTAAAATTCTAATTTGTCGGTCGCGCGTCTCCGGCCCCTCCCCGCGCTGCCCCGACACGTCCCCCCGCGCCGCCAGCGCGAGCAGTTCAAGCTCCTACTGTAATGCAACTTTTTTCCTTTTATGGACGCCTAGTACTATCGACTTCGAAGCAGCATTTGGAATGTGATTATTTTTTTCGATTTCCTTGCATTATTTGAGGAAAGCACTATACAAGCATCGGTCGAAATAGCCATTTTTAGCCATTTTTGACCAAATATTTTTTATAATTAAATTGAGCTTACCTGAGCAGGTGATAAACTGAGAGGAACCTGCAGGAAGTTGGGTCGGTTGGGGCGCGCGTTGATGGGCGGCGTGTCGAGCGTGATGTGGGTCGCGCTCGTCACCACGGCCGGGTTTGCCGCCGACAGCATTATTCTGTAAAACGAATTTTTTTGTTTGTTTTAAAAGATCTTAATTTATCTAATAAACAATACACACTACTTAGTGTACATTAATTTTCCTAAGTGAAGTTACATAATTTAAAACAGTTTCTTAGGCTATAAATCCACTATAAACTTGAACATGATAATGAACGAATGACAAATTATTTAGCGTGGCTTTTTAATCGGGAAAAACACGTCTCCGCCCCTTTCCCACCGCTAATCCTGTGATACTCTCACGTGAAAAACAACATAGAGATGATTCTAAGTTATCTTGGGCCCCGAATTAATAAAATGTAGATTAAAAATAGATCTAGACTGGTTCTTAGAATCTGTTGTTACTTTTACAAAGTGTGGTCTAAGATAATGTAGAATTACTTCGGCCGTAAAATTATTTCGGCTTCCTTCACCGGTTCTCATGGCCTCACAAGCAAGTAAGTAAGTAGTTAAAATCTGTCGATTTGACAGTTTACATAAACAAGTCAAGTTTACATAAACATACCATAGATCAATTAACTTACAGAAAAGTATGCAGCATTTGAAAGGATACAAGATAGTTCTTCTTTTGGAAAGTTCTTTAGGACGTATGAGACAGAAACCCTGCAATGATCAGTCGCTTTTTTTGTTACA
Organism: Hofmannophila pseudospretella; assembly: GCA_947369225.1. Classification (NCBI taxonomy): domain Eukaryota; kingdom Metazoa; phylum Arthropoda; class Insecta; order Lepidoptera; family Oecophoridae; genus Hofmannophila; species Hofmannophila pseudospretella. Next base: position 5,568,121 of record OX376330.1, on the reverse strand, counting down.
GTACGGCCAACTTTACAAACCGTTCGTAAAGATAAAAGCTCCTTGACAAAATATTTCTTTCTTTCATGCCTCTAGGTGGACTAAATTCTGTAGAATACTTAGTGCGATTGGGTAAAAAACATCAAAAAAAAGTCCCTCACCTTTTGTCCGGCGTCGGCGAAGCGAAGATATCATTATCTAACCCGAGCACGGGGTCGGCCGCGGGGTCCATCACCTCCACCTTGACTCTGACGCCATCTTCAGGTAACACAGGATACACGTATTCGAAGGGCTTCACATCCGGCGGGCTTGGGGGCCTTTTGCTCAACCGACATGTCAGAAGGTGAGTTTGAAGGATGGACTGGAGTTGCTCCCGATCGGAGTTTAGCTTCCGAATCTCTTCCTGGAGCGACTGCTTCTTTTCCTCGAGTTTGTCGGTCTCGTCTTGGAGCTCGTTGGTGTGGTCGAGCCTGCGTTTGCGACAGCGCGCGGCGGCCATCTTGTTTCGTTCTCTGCGGACTTTTCGTCGTTCCTCCTCCTCGGGGGTGATGTTTTGAGGGGTTTTCGCGGGGCGCCGGCCTCCCATGTTACGGCGCTTGGGAGCCGGGAGCCCGGGGCTGCTGCTGCTGTCGCCGCTGGCGGAGAGTGGGCCCGGCGACACGTGCAGCGCCGTCGTCGGGCCCGAGTCCATATACCCGCCTGGATTCAGGATGCCTGTAATGTGTTGAAGGTTTCTTTAGTATTGTATAGTGTTGTGTAATATTTGATGGCGTTGCGAAATTGTAGAACTACCTTTAAAGCATAAAATTAATTGGAATTTAATTTTATGGTTTCCAGAAATGGTCGCTTGTCACAAGTCAATATTATTTTAGATTAACTTTAGATTAGTCAATATCTAGTAGACAAACTGCCTATCTCTGATGTGAATAGATTCAGCATACGAGGTGACATTGACCACGAAACACGTGGCAAAAAAAACAAATAAAACACTCAAATTTATTGACTACCACAGGGTAGGCGGTCAAATACTGTTTACCCCAAACTTTTCAGCATTTTGGAATTTCGAGTGATTATCATATTCAAAACCGGGCCCACCACAGATAAGATAGTGGACTCTTTATTGCACATAAGAAACAAAGATAAAAACGCGATTTCAGAATGATATTGTACAGTGGACAACACATCTGGCTATACAGAGTGGAAACGTTAAATAAATGTATGGGAGCCGCAAAAGTACAAACTCTGAGCACATGGTGCTAATTTCTTAAATATTTTTAGTGAATTTCTGCATTAAATGACGCAGATTCTATATCAGTTTAAAATTATGCAATATCTTTTAAATTAACGAAATTATGGGATGTATAGCCTAGTGTTGTCCACTGTACAATATCATTCTGAAATCGCGTTTTTATCTTTGTTTCTTATGTGCAATAAAGAGTCCACTATCTTATCTGTGGTGGGCCCGCTTTTGAGCTCGAAGTAGATCTGCTCGAAGTTTGTTCTACTAACCGTAGTGGTTGGCGTGCGTGACTGAAGGCGGCACGAAGCCCGCGTGGTTGGTCTGCTCGCTGCGGCAGTTGCCGAGCTCGATGTAGGTCTGCTCGAAGTTGCGCAGCTGCGTGGGCGTCAGGGTGGCCGTCGTGCGGGTCGGGACCCCCGACTGGAGGCCCTCGAGGTTCGCCAACTGGAACAAGACAATAGCTACGTAAATCTCGTGCGGAAGATAGGTTTAATTGACTGAAGAGTATGAAGGTATTTGATGATATACAAAAAGAGCATGAGTAACGAGTAGGTATTACATTTGTCAAGTTGGAAGTGTGTGATTGGGTGAAAACCCCTACGATAATTAAGATCGCGTGGAGCATGCCAAAAGATAATAAATGAAACTGTAGGATAGAAAACATTGTCATTTACGAGCCGGCTACTTCGGGTGGCATGAAACATTGTCATTTACGAGCCGGCTACTTCGGGTGGCATGAAACATTGTCATTTACGAGCCGGCTACTTCGGGTGGCATGAAACATTGTCATTTACGAGCCGGCTACTTCGGGTGGCATGAAACATTGTCATTTACGAGCCGGCTACTGCGGGTGGCATGAAACATTGTCATTTACGAGCCGGCTACTTCGGGTGGCATGAAACATTGTCATTTACGAGCCGGCTACTTCGGGTGGCATGAAACAGCTCACCCATTGCCATTTTCATATACACATATTCGGGTTGTGCCGCCCAGTAGCCCGAATATGTGTATAGCACACGCCTAATCTAAAATCTATTTGAGACTGCGGTAATTTAGATTGTTTGATAGTACAGTCGACCACAAGCTACAGTATACTATCAATCAAAAACCTTCGATTAAATCTCAACCTTATCCCTGCGCAATATGATACATTTCAGATTCTCACATATTGACGGTTTGGATATGTTGACATGTGGTCTTCTGTACAGCTACGCACGCATCAACCACATTAATTTTGAATACTCGCATACTTTTCCATATCAAGTCAAGGTTTTTTTCAGATTCACAAATTTTGACCTGGGTAGGTTGGACCTATGATCTACAATATTACGATTTACTCGGTATGTGAGTGATGTGGATCAGTAGTTTTTTTTACTTGTTACTATTTCATAAAACCTGTATTGCGTTGCGACTATGAGGGCGAATAGTATTTCAATTGTGAAATCATTATGCAATGTTTATTTATTATTTTGTCCGCTGCACTTGCTTCCACATTCCGATCGGATTTTATCAGCAAAATATTTTCGCTAACGTAACATAAACAATAATAACGTCATAACAATGTATGTATTAACATTTTGATAAGCAATAATTTATTTTGAATAAATAAATAATTCACAAGAAGGTCGGGAATTTGCAATCGTTCTATGGAATTCGGTGGTTTGCATAATAGCGCTTTACCGCTAGGGTAATTCTCGAGAATGCGCGAGGATTCCCCGGAAAACGCGCGACCTCTTTTTTGGCTCGTATTGTTATTTTTTTAATATGAATATAGAATAAAAATGGTATATGTAAGAAATAACATACAGGATCAACATACCTATATGTGTGATATATTTTCAAAATATCTGGATCGATTCTAAAATTTCTTTTACTAGCATGTAGTATTAATTTACATCTATGTAACAGTGACAGAATTACTTTTAAGAAAAATGTGACCGGATTTGGCATTGCAAGCAGGTAACAATAACTAATAATTTCGAATTTTGAATGATAAAGAAAAGTAAATTAATAGGTACGTACTGTTTATAGATGCACAGGCGTACCTATATATCCACTTCGAAGAACGCATTACACAGACAAGTATGTATTAAAGATAAACTGTAGGACTTTAGAGCCATGTAATGAAAGGAAAACGGTAAATCTTTCAGTTCCAGTATCTCGCAGTGAGCGTATAAAATAAACAAAATCTTACGGTACGATATAAATACGCAAATATTAGGTTACTTTAAGAGTTAAATTAACTCTAAATATACAACATAAATGAGTTGAAAGACATGGAAAGCTTTGGAGAGGCCATTTCAACGGCCACCGTTTAAAATGAAAAATAAGCACACCCGTCCGTAGGATGAGTTGTCTGTCTCATGCGTAATATTGTGGTTTTCTGGTTTTCTTTCTACACATTCTATAGGTACAGTTAGGGTAATCGTTATGCAAACAACAGTTCTTAGATAAAGAAACCAAACGACTATGAATTATTAAACCAAAATAACAAGTAGGAATTAGTTGCAAATAAATTCCTTTGAACCAAATTTTGGCAGAACCTGAGCAGGTATTTCATAATGATGTTAAAGAATTCGGGAGGTGTCGAAAGACGCGTGGAATTCCGGGCATGCGAGTAGCGTGTGTAATAAAATAAAGTCTAGATCAGTCCAACGTTACAAATAGTATCTATGTACTCTTCACTACGGCTAGCCTAGCAGTCTAGTGTAAAACTTTTGCTGTTTCGTTCTGTACAAGGAAATGCATGTTTGGATTGAAGACTGAGTTGAACTTGGCTTTTTTAAGAGTCGTACCGTACATAACCAGGAGTCGAAGGTCTATAGATGAAAAGTCGAAACATGTGGAGACAGAGCCGGCAGCGTGAACCAAAATTGGGCACCTAAAACTTTTGCTCACGCCGTCCCTGGCACCAATGTTTTACTGGCTACGACATTGGTTCCCTTTGGGTCCAGAGATGGATCGAGGATGTACCTGCTGGCACCACAGCTCGGTGGCCAGGATGTTGGCGAAGTCCAGCGGATCGATGTTCTGCATCTCGGCGATGCTCACTCCACCACGATATAATTAGACGCTTACTCTATTGTGTTGCGCTTTTTGCGACGCGACACCTTCGTGCGGTTCGAGTTTGTTAGTCGATTTGTTCGTTATTCCGCCCTCGCAAGTGTTAACTACTGATCAATCGATCCGTCAAAGCGGTTCGATTTTGAATCGTGTTCGAATTTCGGAGTTGTTATATGCAGATCGGTAGTCGTTATTCGCGGTTTTCGCGTAGAATGGATCGTATGCGCGGGAGTGCGGGTCGTTCGTTCGTTGCGCGCGCGGACGGCGGCCGGCCGCGGCGGATCGCGCGCTACTGCCGCGCGCCCGCCCTCGTTCGCCCGAAATCTTCGCCCACGAGTGACGTCGAATCATTTATTTATAGAACACTCCTCTAACTCCGGAAATATTTCGCGTCATTTCGCATCGCGACGGCAGCTAGTTATCTGAGGTAATGGCCGATCTGAAGCCTCTTTACGTCTGAAAACAAAGCCTAGCCGCACGCGCAACTCTCCCTCCCTCTACGAAGGGCGGGCTGCATAACTAAGCTTCCGCATTTTTATGGAACCTCTAGCATGTTCTTACTAATTTTCATGTGGCTTTTTTCAACTGCATGAATTTAGCTCCTGCTCATAAGGGTGTAAATTATTAAAAATCGACCAAACATTACCAAATTAAACTTTCTCAAAACTTGACATTGATAGGTTTCAAACCGCAACATTTAATTTACAAATAGCCTGCCACCACAAACCGCATCCTTTGCTCGAGATGAGAAGCTGTTTATAAGGCGATAATATTGTTAAGGCTTTCATCGGCCGTCGCTGAAGGCTCCGTGGGCGGGAGGCTCGCCGCGCCTTGCGACAAGGACGCGCAGCCTGTGGGCGCCCGCGCAGCCGTCGCGTGTGGTTACAGCCTTATTTGGCGACGAATATATGAATTTTAATTTGTTGCCTAATATAGTAATAGCAATCATTTTTAATACTTTATACTAAGGACGTTTATTAAATCCTCTTCTTTTATAGGTATTTAAACTATGGTTAATTTGGGTCAGCGAGCAATTTGAGCAATTTCTATTAGAAATTGGATGATCCTTATATCAAACATTCAGATATCTTTTGTCTCTAACAAAGGGACTGTGTGATCGCTAAAACGTTCAAGAACCATGATTAAGTAAAGAAACCCCATGACGTAGCATTGTGGAAAAACTAGTAGGAAAACATTAAATTTTCCCAACATTGTGCAATGTATCATATATCATAAGACAAAGTGAACAAAACATGACAACGAACTGTTTACTTAACCTACTTTCTTTTAATCTACTTCTTATTGTCCTCCCTAACATAGTCAGCGATCTATCAGCAACTCTGCGTAGCTGGGCAGCGCCTTTCATCCCCGTCCATCTTTCAAATTATTCGCCAGGTCGTTCCTGCCTCAATCCCTACTTCCTCAACATATATAAACACACGTCTACAACACAAAATATACATGTACATATTTTGTGTTCATAATCCCCGAGGGGGTAGATAGAAGAACCACCGACAGGTAGTTCCCACTTTTCGCCGTAAGATTTGGTGGACAGACGTGATAGGTGGCAATCCTATCGCCGTCTACTAGGTGTAGAATAGTATCCACAAAATCCCTTAGTCGCCTCGTACGACACCCACGGGAAGAGTTGGGGTGGTGCTATTCTTTATGACCGGCACGACACATCAATGTATGAATTAAACTGTGAGGAAAACCAACGGAAAAACTGGCGATCTTTGTACCCAGATTGTCACTAATAAAGTTCCCGAGGATCATATCCCCAGCTATAATAAAACAAGCTGCTCCGGAAGGCGCAGTGGCCGGTCAATTACCACAATTGCTTAAATGAAATTCGTCTCAACGTGCGCTGGCTGCGCTTGCCCGGATCGCTGGCACCACGCGTTAATTGGTCACGGTGGGTACCTAGCAATTAACCGATACTTTATGCATTATCTCGCATTCCTCCTTGTTACTCTTTATGATAAATTATATTTGATAATGTTCACGTTCCTTTCCTGAATTTAGATCCATTGTTTGCTGGCTGTAGATCTGTCTGATATACCTACAGGTGAATCGGGATTTTGAAATGGTTGTTTTTAAAGGAAGAGTTCTAATAACCGTCATTTGCACGGAATGACATTTCATTAAAATACATGCTATCCCTTTCGACGCCATAACTCTAGATAGAGATTACACGAGGCATAAGTAAGCCTTTTTTACCAGTCACTGACTTAAAAAGGACATAAAAAGCAAAAGGAAGAACCAATACAAGGGCTGATACATAATAAAATAGGATACAGCACAGGTCAAACGAGATAAAAGTAAGATCAAGAGAAAAATGTGAAGGATCCGCCAAGTCAGATGAGACAGCCCTCATCAGGTCAGATGAGACAGCCCGCATCAAGCGCTGTTTTGTTGGTTATCGAACGCAGGCGTGCACGGAATCGGTACAGTGATACCTCTCCATGAGATCACCACTATATCTAGTTATGACGTGCAATGTACTTTGATGGCTCATGTACCGAGTCAGTTTGGGTGGTTTACTGAACTTTTTATTGATATCCAAGGATATACAAGGCTAATAACATTGACGGAAAAATATATTGGAAAGGTATCTGTCGTCAAATGTCTTCGCTTCGGCTTGATGTGTTTCGGCAATAGAAGAGCCAGTACTTACTAAGCTCGCATGCTCCATCTTTGGCCTCATCGTCACTTACCACCAAGGTGAGATTGGGGTCAAAGGCGGGTTTAGTAGATGGAAATAAAAAAAAGCTTTTTAAAGTTGAGAAAATAAGGCAGCCTGTAACAGAAGCCTGTCTAATTGCAATGCTGAGCGCTTTAATCTGGTTACATTACAGGATTACAAACCATCTAAAGTGGACCGTACTACGTAGGTAGGTAAGATTGCGTATGTCTAAGCATGTAGGTACTTGTGTAGTATGCACTACGTATATTTTCTGATAAAGCTAGCCCCATTATCCACACGTGTGCGCACCCACGTATACATTTGTGTAGTTATCTATACGAGTAATAATCTTTACGTCGTCTGCTTCATACCTAGAAACGCAATTTTTATTGTCACATTGACAGGTATTATCGAGCAACGAACTTTAATTACAAACACTCTTGTTTCAGAATGTACCAAACAATCAATGATGTTTAACTTCATACAATATCTACTCATTCAAATTATGATTTGTCTGTTACAAAATCAAAATTTCAATAGTGTTTCAGTATCGTTAATAATCTAAAATAATACAGATATTCTTTAGCCACTCCGAATGCAATTACTCTTTTAGCGTTTTAATTCTAATACTTTGTTAATTTATTCATTACTCTTAATTCTGGCACTAGTTTAACTTAATAGCAATGAATATGCTATGTTACAATTTCTGTTAAAACGGGAAAGAATTGTCAATTTCCTTGTTTACGGTAAGTTTTAAGCGGTTAGTTATTCTTCCTTCCTTCCTTCAATTCATATGAAGGAAGGATAACCAAAAACTAACCGCTTGATACAGACGTATAGCCCCGCGTAACTAGGGCAAACAAGGAAATTGATACTAGGATAGGATACTAAGAATAATATACTATCAAAATTATAACTACACACTAACTACAGTTCAGCAAGGATCTTTTGGCGCGTGGATGATATTTACAGGGTGGCATTGGTATAACTTTTTTGTATAGCGAACTGTCATGAAGTGACGTTTGTACAAGGATGGCGGCGTTAGTTCCGATTTTTGCCACGCGCCAAAAGATCCTTGTAGCACTGTATACCGTATAGCTTAGGTAAAGCTACAAACTGCAAAGCTGTCCATCCATTTACCAAAGTGGAGTAGTTGTTGTAAAAACCTACCAATAGAAGCACTTGATATGTTGGTTGAATATTAGTTCTGTTGCGCTTTATTAAAGGCAGGTTATTAGAACGCAGTAGGCATAAGACTACAGAAGGGGAGCGCGCGCGCCGCTTTGTTATACATATAATACTTTATTTAAAAAAATAAAAACTTACTGGTGAAAAAGTAACCATTATATATTCTTCTAAACGCAATTTATCTATTTTTTTGTGAGAAAGGGTTTCTTCAAGTACGACCAATAAAACAATAAAAAATTTACCTGTCTCGTAATTTTTTTTGATGGAGTGAAGTTGAATGTATCGTGTTTTGAATCATAGAATAATCAAGAAGGCTTATGAAACTATAATATATATTCTTATTCGATCAAAACAAAAAATATTTGATTGTTTACCGATCAATCAAAAATAGGTTAATTTCAAAGAGCGTGGCGTTAAGCATTCTTATATTCGAACCAGGAGGAGCTGGCCAACCGAAAAAAACTGCTGCCTCGGTCTTTACACATTTTTGTAATTTGTAATTGCCACTTTTGTAATTACAAGTACAATTCAAATACTTTATTAGTATAAAGTACCTACTGCAACAATATGGTAAACTATATTCTAAGGGCAAATTTATACTTCTGACTGTACTATAAGGTATCTAGACAACGTGCTCTGGCTCTAAAACAGGTCTAACCTGTACATATTTTGAGAACCAATTGGCTACCTATTACGTTACACAGATGTAGATAGATTAAGCCAGGTTTATTTGTCTTGTCAGTTTGTTTACACGACTTTCTTCAAACAGGCTGGACAGATGTCGCGGAGTTTCCCGCATGTCGCTGTCACAGTTTTATTTAGCTTGGTATCAGAACCGCCCACTCCCAGATCCGGGAAGAACGCCCGATATCGTATTTGCAATTTTCTTATTTACCGCTTGGATCGAGTGCCAATTTTCTAATGAGAAGTTTTATTCCAGTGTTTCAGATGAATTTACTTAGTATGTTTCAATAGAAGAGCTTTTCAGTATTAAAGATTTATTCACTTTCTGTAAAATTCAGTTCTTCAAATTCTGCTACTTGCGCAAACGTCAAGCGGGAACAGTCCCGTTCGCTATTATAATACTTTTATCTGAACATCAAATCTGCTCCAATACTTTTTATTTCTAGAAGTTTCTACCTAGTTAAAAGAGACGACAGTCCACTGCAGACAGATTTCCACACTATTTGGTATCAATACGAGTTGTTGTTATTATTTCCAACACCAGTTCGTCGACCTGATTAAGGGTAAGTACGATAGTCCTTACTGCGCAGTTTGTATTCTACCGAACAATCACCTTGTTTTCGCCACAAACGCCATGGATCCGAATGCGCATCGCGTTGCGCACAGTACAGCGCGCGCGCACGTGGTGGACGCGTGATCGCGACAGGTGAGACACGCCCACCCACAACTAGGGCAGGCAATATCCGTTCGATTTTACTATCCGGATTCTTCGAATTAAAAAAAAGGATATACAGATATAATGGTAGAATGGTACCCCCCTACCACACGGGCCACCCCGCACATTTTTAAGTAACAACTTAACTACTTAAGTACAAACTTAAAGTTTCTACATTATATATTTTATATATTTTGTTAGTCTTCGTTCTGTAATTGTAATATAAATAATTTTTAAGTTGAAATAAGTACCTAAAGCTACAGCAAGAACCCTTAAAAAAAGTATATAAAAAGTAAAGGTTTTCACAAATTAACCGGATAATTTGTGAAAACCTTTGATACAATTAATACCAATTTTTTTGGGTGTACCAGTGGGGGATCGAAAGTGATGAAAATCAGCCGGTATTTGTATAATTTACAAACATTTGATCTTTTATTTAATGAAAGAATGATACATTAGGACTAATTTTCTATTAAAATAAGTATTCGGATTATCCGGACAACAAAGTGGTGAAATTCCGGATAACGAAAAAAGACGGATATCCGGATAATTTTACAATCAAGATATCCGGATTGCATGGCCTACCCACAACTCAAAATGTTTTGTCAACACCGTGATACAGTTATTGGTACTGCCTTGAGGATTTAGCTGAATTCGTTTGGGAAGGTTGGTAGAACTATATACTCTTTACCTAGTTATTAGAGACCAATCCTGCGTTTGGTTTAATCTTAATTATCACCTGATGATAAGTGCAGATGAGGTCGAAGACGTGTTCTACTACTTACTATAACGCACCAACGCGAATACCACCAAAACTCTTCCACATAGAGCACCAATCTATATTTTGGCTAAGATAGAGCACCGCGGAGTTTAGTCACAATATAAATGAAACATGAAAGAGCAGTTACTTCATTGGGTAAATTATAATATTTACATATTCCCACGCACGCATCTCAGGAATATTTGAAATATTTCTCAAGCAAATATTAAATCTAGTGATCTGAGTCACTATAAAACTATGTATATTCATTAACTAAGAAGAAAGATAACAAAACAATGCATCTATTCTTGAGTTGTATGTAAGGTGTGAATCGTTTAAAAGGGAACAGTTTAGTGCTCACATGAGCGTAGCAGCGGCTAATAGTTACCAGGAACCCATCGCCACACCACGAGTAGCGTAAAATTCTTCCCATGCCATAACATTTACAACCACACTTATCGTTCGTACGAAAACTGACCTCAATTCCAAGGAAATACGGAACTTATTCAAGAACCAACACCAAGGCGCCATAAAACACTCCAAGACTATTACGGTATCAAGTCAAAGTGGTCATCTACATTTGAGAATGGTGTTCTTCGAGCTTGATTTCGTATCTGGCCGGTTGTCTGGGAGCTCATTAACGGAGCGCTAATTGTCCGTACTAATGCGATGCTCGAGTTGTCGAGTTAGAAAATTCCTTGAACTGATTCTAAATAAATAAAGGCGTTGTTTGTGGTTACACTGCTTCACAGCCTATGCGATCATGGTAATTTCAATCTTGATGGATAATTGGGTAATCATAATCACTGTTTTTAATAACATGATATCAAAACGTATTACCAAACTACTAAAGGCAGCTGACTAAAAAACGCGGAAAGCGTAAAAAATACCCTTGGACGGTGGTCTCAGTATATTCGTAAAAGACAGAGAAGTGTTGCGTCAAGGTTTTTGTTCATTTACTATCGTTCGAACTTCAAGGGCCGTATTTTATAACGAACAAGCCCATTGTTGTGCATAAGGTTCTTAGTTTTCACCTTCAGACCACACCTTACGTTAGAGAAATCAAGAATGAATTACCATTGTCGAAAGAGGTACAGCAGAGTTATGAAACGGATTGTTAATATTATCAGTATTACAATTGAGACATTGGTACAAAATGATTTTTTAATGAATCTATAAGTCATAATAACATAAACGCTACATTACTTATAGTTGACAGATAGCCAAGTTTTAATTTGAATGAACATGTAAGCTGTGACATGACAACACGTGTGTTCTTTGAAATCCTCTGCTGCAATGGATGCTAATCTAACATTAAAATAACCAACTACGAGGTACAAAACACACATGCAGTGCTTGGCGCCGTCGTCGGGCCCGTCGCGACATTGACCGCCACCAGGCGAATAATAAAACACGAGTAAATCGACGCCTGGCATCGCGCCAGCAGCCCTTCACTCCAACTCACAGCTACTGCAACTCTTGCAACCATTGCTGGCGATGTACAAGCTATTCGAGGAGAAATTAAACAATGCCAGCAATGAATATCGACTGGGAAATCGTCTCGCAATGTAGACGGGATCGATCAACTGTCGCTTTCCATATTGCACCCTCCATGTACTTTGTTGTGCAGTTTGCCATGGGGAATTAAATTAGAAGAACAAAGGGTTACGATAGCATTAATTTTGAAAGGCACATAAATATCCATATGTTCCACGCTCAATGTCATTTTTCAGTTTTAACTCTACAATACGTTTTTCGAAGAACATCACGGGAAGGTTATTAACTCGGAAGGTTTAATTATTCAGAAAGTCAAGGAAATTTTCCACTACAATTTCTCATGAAAATTGTCCGCCGCACAAAAGAGGTGGCCATTAACGTCGGTGTTCAGCCGTAGTCGACCTTCGTTTTCACGAAAAGCGCTCTGTTCAGCGTTTCTCGGAAAACCCGTGTGAGTCATCGCCCAGCGCTCTCTATCGCGGGTCACCACGGCTCGTATGTATTTACATTCGTCGTCGGCTCGATTCAAAAACTCGATTACGTTGAATGAATCATGCTGATGAATCAGCATACGACAACCGAGAAAAATTTACTCTACGACTAGACCACCAATACACCATCCAGCTAATGTAATCGGATACGTATAGTTTCGTTTCTACTTCTAAATATTCATAAGGAGAATTTATGTTATTTAATTGTCGGTTAACATATCTAAACTAGGTATTTAATCTGCTGGGAGGTAAAATGACAAGTAGGTCGAAGGTTATGCACAAGGAAGTGGTAGGAAAACAGGAAAAACTGGTAAAATGGCGGAAAGTACTGGTGTTTACACTCATACGAGTACATTTAATGGTTGATAAGGTTTAGGTAGAACACGAGTAAATTACGATACGTTATCTAAAAGTCCTGTGGATGGCGCCGAATGAGCGTACCGGATATCGTCCGGAAATGGCGAGCATTCCGCACGGCGCCCGCGCCGCTGCCAACCGCAGACTTGCCGAAAAAAACAACCAATCATGCGTTTTTTGTATTTAGAACGCGTAACAAAAGATGGTGTTTTTGTTTGAAGTTTTGAACTGTGAACTTGTTTGTACACGATAAATTGCTTAAAAATTAATTCCGAGGAGCTGTAGGTACAGTATATAAAGCGTTTTATTAGTGAAATACGCATATTTTATTAAATAACTAATATCTATCTGAAACACAATTAAGTTTTAAATGGGCGTAGCAGTTTATCTATGCAGTGTTTTTAAATCTGTATTTACGTTTCATAGCGATAAGCAGCAGCTGCATGATTGCATGAACGAACGGTAGAACAAAGAGTTTATAATCCTAACGCGTTAAATAGCAATGCAAATTGCATTACCCGCCTTTATGGACGTATGCTTCTCACATGGACAGACTGTCCACACTTATGTGCATTATCTCGAATTAATTAACTCGAAGTTGTGTCGCAATTATAAAATAATCATCAATATCACGTTCGTTTTAGTAAATACATCACAAATAATTGTAATAGGTGTACAGGACTCTGACCCTGATACTCTTGCTAAATGAGAAATTTGATAATGATGTCAGTCAACTCTACCTACGCTCGGCCAAAGGTTGGAAACGACATATCAGAGAGAAGTACATAAAACGTTTAAATAAGACTTGATTATGTAGAGACGCGGTAATATCCTGGCTGACCTTAAAAGCCTCGTTCACATTCGAGGACAGTGAACGAGACGACTCGGCTTGTATTGAGTTCTGTGAATTTGGATGTCAATACGAAGCCAGTGATTTGAGTTTACTGGTTTCGGTTTGCTTTGTGCTGGCCTGTTAAAACAAGGCTCGGGTACAGAGGGCGATGCCCACGCACGTGTTACTTGTTTTATTTAATTTTTTAATTGAGTCGCCCACATTGGTTGAGGAGTGGGAGACATCGTGCTTCTTCGCACGCTCTCGGCGATCTTCGGAGACAAGAACGTCTTTGAACCCGGTGGCGAATTTATGACCAAAGGGCTTCGATCTTTACCATATTTAGTTAGGTAGTTAGACAATCACGTTCAAGCGAAAAGTGAGTAATACTTATAGAATTCCAAATAAGGTTTTAAACAAAGATCAGTAGTAACAAGCGAGGTATAAAACCCTCAGTGTTGCGTCGTAAAACTCCATTTAACCGTCAGAAAACGTCAGGAATAAAGTTTACGCCACTCTACGTGTTTAACGACAAAGTGTGCGTTTTGAGAATCGCAATGTGCAAATATGCCCAGTGGAGCCTTTGTCGGTCTTCTAAAATTGCATTGTAAAATGTATAATGCGAAACAGTTATAGGTAGAAGTAGCAGGCGACAGACAGACAGACAAAGCCATTGTCTGGTTGTTTGGCGGCATTTATGCTAATTTCTTTAGAAACTACGACCTGAGTTTGCTGTCTAACAATTTTATCACCTGCAGTTATTCGAAGAAAAGTGCAGTGATCGATCGTCCATGAACAAACATTGTACCTAACTGTATTTTGTCTAAAAAATGCTTATACTCTTAAAAATAAATCCCTCACCTAGAAAACCTTTAGAAAATTATTTCTAAAACCTTAAGTGTAATTAATCATAATCACGTTATACGTTATAACTTAGTACCTGACCAGAAATAGGTATTATTAGGTACACTATGATAGATGAGACTTCGTCATATCAATTCAACCTCTTCTACGTCATAGGTAAAAATAGGAACGAGTTGTACAATTACTTATTACATATTTATTTTTATAACAGCAACAGAACTCATAAAAAAGTGCTCATCATTCTGCGAACAAATCCAGCAAGTACCTAGTTTTGAAAAGCAAGGATACCTATAAAGGAAACTGGATATTAAGACTACTTAAGAGTTGGGACTAGAAATTTTAGGACAAATGGCGAAATTGGTCATTTTCGACTTTTCGTCCGTTTCGTTCATATTGACCAATATACAAACAAAATAGAAAGAATATCTAACATAATGACAATTACATTAACTTAAAACTCATAATCGTAAAGTAACAGAAAAGAGCTGGCGGCGCGGGCGCAGCGAGAACATTTCGTTTTATCAGCTGGGTGCGGAAAGGCCTCCATTTACCGGGTTTTCAGGGCCGTCCTGGCACCGCATAGCACCACCGGAGATAAATACGGTATTACGCCCATCGATGTGCATATCATAAACAACAGTAACCGACAGTTTAAAAGTTGCCGTTTGGCTGATCTCGAATTATACATAGTGTAATGTAAAGTCGAAACTCGGTTAATCCGTAGTCTCTTACTTATAGAATTCTACCTATCTATCTATTATTTTTTACCCAACTGCCTAAAATGAAGGGTTTTGTATTCGTCAACCTATGTTGTCGCGATATTACTCCCAGAGCTCGTGACAACCTTAAAAAAAATAAAGATGGCCTCTATTTTTACTCAGGAAGAAAATGTTCAACGTCATACTGAAGTTCTACTTCACTGGGAGAAATTCTAACCAAAATCTTGTTCGAATTCAACAAGAATTTAGGTGATAAGGACAACAAAATTTTTGGTTAAATCAACAATTTACGTTAATTCAATTTAGTTCTCATACAAGTTGGACTTGTAAAAGCAGCATTAAATTTATTTATTTTAACAAGTACACTTTTATTTTAAACAGAAATCGATTTAACAAGTCAATCTTGTTGAATATACAAGACATTTTTTTCCAGTGTTGAAGTGAAGACTGCTAGAATTTGGCACGACTTTCAAAATTATCACATACAATTCGACAGGCTATTACATTTTAACCAGTACGTCTTACAAGGTCTGTGAGCTGGACTCCGTGCGATTTCCCTTATCTGAGCTGATAGTCGAATGTCTGTCTACTAGCTGGCACCAGCTTTATCGCCCTTCCACGAAATCGTTGACAAACAATTGCACTTATCGCAAAATATTTCACAATCGCTGTTCTAGTGAAATTTTAAATTCCGATGTTATTTTTAACTTTTAAAATGTTACATAAATAAATCTTGATATGGAGAATTGATTAGAAGATAACTTTTTGATTAACGTAACGTGATGGATGATATATATCTTTTGCGTGAATCAAAAATTTCTGAAGCCATAGAAGAAAGTTAAAACAAGATATTTTTTTATTTACACCTAAACCCGCGTTTGATCTCAATCTCACCTGGTGGTAAGAGACGATGGAACACACGGGCTTAGAGCCGTAGCTCTTCTGTAAAGACTGCCGATTGCCGAAACACATCAATGCCGAAGCGAAGACATTTGACGACATTTCATGTTTGAAGCGTATTTCTTCTGCATTTTTTTGCAAAAGACTTTGATCTGGTCATATTCTGTTTTTAGGTAATACCAGCTACAATAATTGTCAGGTAAATAAATAAACCGCGTAGTATTCCGGCAGTCACTACACCACATTACATATAATTGTTGCTAGTTTGGCATACATCCAAGGATCTTTGTCCGACGTGTCCGTGAATACATCATATAACGAGAATCGGCAAATTAGCGTGTGTGACAATTTGATATGTTTTGTTACCGTCATTACTTACGTCTAATATGTAATTGAATACATATTTGGTGTACAAAATACATATATTAATGTTTTGCAGGGTCGGCAGTATATGTACACCTGGGGCTAATTACTTACTAATACATACTTACAACATAATCTCTATATAAACTAAATTGCAGCTACTTAACGTTTTTCGTATATCGCTAGTAATGAACTTTCGGTCAAACCGACGATCGATCGGTATAATATGTACCACTTTACACCAAAAAATAACCGCCTAACTCGATGATATCCAATCTGGTCTATATCGACCCACAGGGGTCGACTACAACCTGCAAGGAGTCCTTGTCAGTGAAAAAAATAATTGGGGGTCCATGATATGTAAATGGGGATCCAGCGGTTAATGGATCTTCATACCTGGTGGAAAGGGGTTTCAGCGCGGTTGCCAATCTCCTAACTAACAAAAAAAGAAACAGACTGGACATCACTGACCGAGGAAACTTGAGATTAAACCTAACTAAATTGATGCCAATAAATGTTGAAATTTATTTGCTTAGCTATTAATAAATACTATGTTTTTATTTGATTCGTTTTAATTTGAATTCGATTAATAAATGTATAAAACTTAACATGTGTTTTTTTAAGTTTTTCACACTACAGTTAAAATTTAAATCTTTCAAAGCACTATGCCAACTGTCAAAAACACATTTGAATTTGATGAATTTACAAAAAAAACAATATTTGAGAAGCACGGTCTACCCAAAACCGAAAAAGTTGACAATGCTCTACGAGACAAAATAGTCGGAACTTTGATAAAATAGGTTGGGGACCTCTGTCTAACTAGACAGAGGTCCCCAACCTATTTTATCAAAGTTCCGACGTACCTACCTAGTTAGGTAGATAGGTCGGAACTTTGATAAGGAAGATTAGTTTCTGTGAGTAAAAAGAATGTAGAAAACTATCAATGTACAGCGTAAAATTAAATTACAATTTTGTTGTTTATATCGAAAATTTTATAAGAAAAAAATATATGGGTTTTTATTTTAGGTAGATAATCGTTGTTGTCGTACGTAACCTGTAGATGCTACCCTTGAAATATTTAAATCTATTAAGAAGCACCAATATATTGATAGATGGTCCTTCGGTACCATTTAGTAGAAGGTATAGAAAGTTTAAATAATTCTGCGAATTTGTAGCCTGCAATAGGTATTGGTAATTTAATTATTTTTACATAGGTACATCTGAGGTACCTATTCTATTAAACTCTACTTGTGACTACTTTACCAGTCCGAGCTCATGTGCGAATACCATCCTCATGTACATAAAAGTGCAACTACAGTCTTTACGACAGTCATCAGCACCAGGCAACGTGTTTTAAACGACACACGGCATAATAAGCCCGCATGAAGTGGGATCGTTCATTTTTATTGTAAAAATGTTGAGAGAATTTAATGTCGGTTGTATGTGACGTGAATAGAGAAACGACGCTTGCTTGTTTTATTATTAAAATATCTGAAAGAGGTACCTAGTATCTACCTACAAATATTCCGCCTTTCATACTTTGGTCGGAATTTTACAAGTTACATGACCGTAAGAAATGTTTCAAACATTTGGTCCTCAAATCTTTTAATCCTATCCTCCCGACTCAAAAACTCATAAGCATTTTCCAAGCTACGAGTATACTCGTATGTATATAGGCCGCCTATTGTATTTTTATCTTTTTTTCTCTACTCTTTATGTTTGTTTTGTGTGAAATAAGGAATATTTTGTCTTGTCTTGTCCTTTACGAAAACTGTACATAGATTGCCCTAGAGCCCTGAAAGTGCAGAACAATCCTCCCATATCGTATCGCTATAAACCATAAAGGACAAGTGTATACTGAAGGCCGAAAAAGGAGGTTAAAACTGTACTGTCCCATAAACTTACCCAATATCCTATCTCACCATAATGTACTTAACCTTGGACTAGCCGAGTCTAGATAAAACTAATCGACATGGTAGTAAAGTACCACTCTAACCAGAAATTTCAAATTTTAGTCGTTATCACTATGTGCTTTGTAAACATTGGAATTGAAGTCTATTGTTTGTTTTGTTTTATTCTAGCTATATACGGAATAAGTACTACAGTCGGCACTTTATACTTTATCATTAAGATAATCAATAGATTATTTTGTACCTAGGCAAGGAACGTTTGTACTATAACTACACTACACTTTATTGTGGAATATATAAGTAGATATAAGCTAACACGTGCCTAAATATAGGTAACAACATATTATGTAAGTAAGTACTCAGTGAACGTGTTAACATTATTATTAAATTAATTCTTTACATTTCAATATAAGACTTCGGGGTTATTATGTAGTTGTAGGTAGGTACGAACCTACACACCTATTCCTGAAAACAACACGTCACACGTAAATATATGTGACACTACAGTAGGGAGGCATGCTAGTGGTTAATTTCCAAAGTAGGCGAGAATGATAACAATATCTAAACCAATTCATTTTCAATAAAAACGTTTATCAGGCGCACGCCACCAGATTATATTCCAAATTAAACAAACGATTTTATCGATCACTGCAATAGCAAACGAGCAAAAAATACAATTGAACTGAACTTCACGTTAGGCAGTGGAAAATCCCGCACAGACCTACATATCTAGTAAGTTGTAAGGTTATTATTTGGATTTGTAGCCCTCATGAGTACGGGCCATCCGTCTATCGTTAGTGAGACAATTAGAGGCACGTTTACGACCGACAGGGGCACAATGGTGATGCAAATAATCGCGATTATGGCAAGGTTGACGACGACGGTCGGGCCAGGGTTCGTTAAACTGACCGCGAGCGATGACACGGTGCGCCCGCGCAGCGGCGCCGCATGCGCACTGCGCCATCAGACAACACCGCCAGACGTCACTCTCACACCGGATCAGATCGCATCAAGTCTAGTCGACCGATAACGACAGGCCACATGGTAAATAACACACGCCGTGACGAAGGGGATGATGGCAGGACAGAAATCATGGTGCAATTAGGTGTAATAAGGAACGTGGTCACAACAACAGTAAAGTTAAATATTGATATTTGCTAATATTTAATTAACGACGGGGAAGTCCCAAAAGCCATACAATAACATTTTTCATCTGATAACCACAAGATTAAAACCTTGTCAAGTTAAACTCACCAAATTCCTCAAACTGCAATCCAAAATAAAATCGCACCACACAATGCAACACGATATCAATTCAAAACTTCAAAAAACACGTCGAAACTTGATACAACAGGAGCGATACGCGTGCGCGCAACGAAAACAATCGACTGACAGATGTCGGTCGGCGGCGGCGTCGGAAAACCCCTCAGAAACTACGCGGCGCAGAGGACGCAGTGTGTAAATATTATGCTTGGACTGGACAAAGGTTTTTGTTATCTAAACGAGTGTCAGTGAGCGTGCACGACACGGGCGCGCGGTCAGCGGCAGGCCGAGGAGTGTGGAGTGAGCGAGGCTCGCGCGCCGGCCCCGCCGCCGTCTGATAAGCCTGGCGCGACGCCCCCCGGCGACGCCTACGCCCCACTCGGCGCCGTCGCCCCGGTGCATCGTAAACACCACCGCCGCCCCTCGGCACCCGGCCGACTCCGCCGCTGCCAGACAGGCCTCCGCGCATTATGCACCGCACCTACGCAAAATTTCACAACTGCATAGTGCCTCGGCGCGTTGCAGAAAATCGACAACTTTCCACTCCTTAAAAAGACGAGGAAACAGATTGCGAAACGCCGCCGGCAGCCCAGATACCGATGAGAACAATGAGCCGCAAACAAACGCAGAACCTTTTTAGTGTCCTCCTAATTGGGCTAGAGGTGCGTCGGGCCAGCAGAAATTCAATATGCAACGCGATCCGCTCGCTACATAAACGGAATAATTGAATTAGTGCGAGCATGGCGAGCACGAGCGCCGCCAGCATTGGCCACCTAAGAAGCCAGCGTGTCGAAATATGACCGCTGACGTCAGAGGCCTCGCAGAGCCCGACCTCAACACTGCTCGTCCGGCAAACCGCAAACTGCGCAAACACGGACCCCGAAGACCACAGTCCATAAAGTACTCATAAACTTTAAGGCTACAAGGCGGCCATCTCACAGCAACCGCTAACATTAAAAGATAAACAAAGTAATGTTTCTTGTAGTGGGCCAGTTGTATAAAACCATTTTACGACGTCAATCATAAAAGTGAAACGTCTGATATTTCTAAATATGGTCTTGTGTGGTCATAAAAATTACGGCAGCCCGCATTTTTGCTACACGGCTAGTCATTAAAGAAATTTTATATTGAGAATAATACCTACAATACAACACATAATTGGATGGGGTATCAACATACCAACCGACATGGAACTTTAGTAAGTATACCGTACGGTTAATCGAGTGGTACTGGTAAAGACAGGACTGGGCCATCAAGTTGCATATCTGTGCAACTATCGAGCACAAACGGGGAAGACCAGACAGAGAGAGACTGAGGAAAAATAATGTTTTAAGGCAGCACAATGATGCGTGACAAAAATACATAATCATGTTTATAGCAAAGCTGACGAAAACAAATAAATATTCCATTGCAATCAATCAAGGCGGCTCAGTATGGTGTTTAGTAAAGTTTGATCACCCGTATGGGGTTCAACGGTCGACGAGTGCCATTGTTACACCACGTGAGCTGTGCGCGGGTAATGCCGAAAAGTTTACGAAAACAAAAATTAAACGACGTCAAGTCGGAAAATGAAAAGATTTTTAAAATTATTGCTAGAACAAAGAAGGCTACTACAAATTAAACTTAAGAAATTTTACACACATACAATGTCTTCACGCTATGTATTTCGGGGTAGGCAAAGGGAATTTAGCGCCTATCTTGGCACGCCTCTTTTGCTTCCTATGTTGTCACTCTTCACGCATGCTCGCTGTTGGGATCGTATGTTCTGTATGTAATAATCTATGTTTTATCTTAAAATGTCAGTAAGAACTTTTAATCTTGAATAAAATTAAACGAAACTGTCCAAAGAGAAACAAGACATATGACCTTTCGCAGACGTATCTAAATTACGGACTGCGTAGGAGCAGCTAAATACAAAATTGACTTCGAAGAATTGCGGCAAGTAAGCAGTCATTCGAAACCGATTAATTCAGTTGTTTACGGTCCGCCTATACCAGTGCTACTTATCTTAAAAACTGTTCGCAAAATCGTAAAGAGCGAATTATGTGGTATTGTTTTCAAAATACGATAATTTTTCGTCAAAATTATAAAAGTCCACATATTTTTACCACGGATTGTTAAATTTGACTGCGTTCAGACACTTTTTTCTACAGTATATCTTATTAAATGGATACAATGTACTAACAAAATGCCATATATCGTTAAAAGCAATTCAGGGCACATCGCTGTAATATTCGCATGAATTCAACAGGAACGTCGTAAAGTTGAATTACTATACGCCAATAAAAATTCACAATATATAAAAGGTAAACCCACGTGAGGCTACATGGAAAGGATCTAAAAAAATGATTTAAATAACATTGGACGACTGAAACGCAGCCGCAGTCGTAAATATTTACGAGTGCATTACACTCGGTACACTGGCGTGCCCGTGCAAATGATCCTTCACCCGCGCAATCTATTCCATCAACACCAATTAACATTTAAATACTCTAATGTAATTAAAAACTGCTTATAAATGTTTTAGGCACAATATTAAAAGACAAAAAAGTCCTTTCTTTACCGTAACGAAGCACTTAAACGTCCAGAAAATAAATTAATTTACATTTCTTTTGTATGTGAAATCAATGTCATATTATAAGTTTATAATATAATATAACATTGTCGGACGTGAAATCTGGTGCTGCACGTTAGACCCACATAAATTACCAGATTAATCTTGTCAAATAATTTGACCTTTTCATCTGACGAGGGTTCATTAAATAATGGGTATTGGAAGAGCGGTTATTGTGCCGTCTATCACAATTTTTGTTGTGGGCAGGAATCTTCATTCAATTCACAGCCAGCTCTTGGAGTGAAGCCAACTTCCATAGTAGATGGGACGTTGGATAAACTAAGTTCAGTTTCTATTGAATTTAACATTATGTTATTGATATTAATAAACCTGATCGATCGAATTCCATAATCATCTATTGTTTTAGTATAAACCATCCATTTATGGTGATATAACTTCATGGATTGATTACATTTAATTAAGTCATAATAATAATGCGTTCTTCTATCGACAAATATTTCTTTGTGCCGTGTAATGTAACTCATAATGTGTGGAAGGAACACATTCCTACTTACTTATTATTACAATCTAATGGGACCGTTGCCAATAGACATATAATTCTTAATCGATCATTATACGGCTTTATTATAACAATGATCTAACGCACGTGCGTTCGCAATGTAAGCATGACATCTTTTAATATGGCAGTCAAGGCGGAAACGTGGAAAATGTCAGTAATCTAAGGAGCTGCAAGCACGATTCTTGCCCATAATCGGAACAAGGACTTAGCAGCTGCTGTAAATATCAGTTCCACGCTTATTATTGTGACGTGATTGTTAGTGCAGCGTCAAACAAAGAACATTAAGTTCGCAAATTTATACAGGGAATCCTTTGTGCAGCCACGTCCAGCGTTTATGAAAATTAAACTATGTATGTAGTTGCAGGACTTGCAGGTACACTACATTATTGGTCGAGTCAATAATGTATCACGTTATATAGCGGTCTGGGTAGGAATGTCCGGTGGAATTCCGAGCGATCCTTTGGAGTGACTCATTCGACACCCGGGACTGCTCATGCCCACTGGACAGCCAGGCATGCCGAGATCTTTTACCAATATATAATGGACCCCCGAACCTTCTTTTGACGACGCAATTATTGTCTTTGCCCAGCAGTGGGACAGCTTATAGGCTAAAAAAAATTATTTATGTTGTCTCTCTGTCAATTTGGAAACTTTAACAAGCGCTAGGGAAACCCTTTCCGGGCTTTTTTGTGAATTCCCATCTCTACTTTAAATGTCTCCATTTTGTCACTCCATTGTGGAGATGAATAGCATCTCAATCTCACAGCTGTTTGGAAATGCCGACAGTTAGTGTAAACAAAGGATTAAAGTAGAATACGGTGAAAATTATTAAGTTTTTGTTGGACAGACAGATAATTTTATTTTACCTTGATCTTTATGTCTACCTATTTAACATGGTGGAGTTTTTTTAATTCTACATTTAACATAACTGTGTCAGCACGAATAAGTAACCGTGACTAAAAAGGAATGGTCTGGCATCAATCAACGACACAATTTTTGACCTTTTTTGAAATCATTACAATCTATTCACTCTCAAATGCATTATTCATTTACATTTGAAACGTATGTAGTATTCGTATAGCTTTAAAGTAATGTTGAAGAGGATAATATATGTACTTATATCCAAACGATATTATAAATAGAGTGCCTAGTGCCTACTGTACAGACAAATATGTAATATCTAGGTTAAAAATAAATATGATGATGTCAGTCACAATGGAATATATACAAATTATTCTGGATATTAAATAAACGGGAATAATTTGTCGCTAAGGAAATAAGGAATTCAATAAAGTTTTCCTGTGAGATAAAGCAATTTATTTTAACATTAAATGTTTATTTACGTCAAACGATTAACTAGAAATAACGTTAAAATATGAAAACAATAGATACGTAATTGCAGATATGTCGTGTAGGTACGTCTGAATTGTTCACCTTATGCCGGTGATAAGTTATCTTTAAGAACCCTTTAGGAAGGCAAAGGACAATAAAAGGTATTTTTAGATAGGACAGTATAAGTTTAAAAAAACAATACAGTACGAGGGGCGGGCGGTCCAAAAATTGTTACTCAACGGCTTATTATCAACCTCATTGTTTTACTTTTATTATCCTTTGGGGGCAAATTTTATTACAAACTCCTTGGTCAAATATCACTGGCCGGCGAACTTTAGTTATTTTTTAATTAATTATTAATAAAAACATGTCTGTCACATTTCAATCGCTACGATGGAGGTAACGCGGGAAGCATTTCGTGCTATGATCTATTATGATTTTAAACTAGGGTTAACATATAAGAAATCACATGAAAATTGGTAAAATTTGAAAAGTTGTAAATAAATATTGGTAATATTTCTTTTATATTCTATTTGACTAAAAATTAATAGACCGCCCCTCGTATTAGCCTAAATTATTCACCTATTTTTAGATTTCCAAAAAAATCCTTCACATTACAATATTTACTTACAATTATAATACACCCCAACTAAAGGTTTAAGTCTTAAGCTGCGTGCAAGAGCAAGCAAACATCACAATGCATTGAAGCAGTGAAAACGCAGTGACTGATGTGGTCAACGTGGGTGGTTGGTTATGGTGACAAAGACAGCGTGCGCCGGCGCACCGGTGACATACCGCCTCCAGGCGGAGGCAGGTAACAAACTGTGACACGGTCATAATGTGATGTCGAGTTACGTACGAGGTATCATACAACTACTACTGCTAGGCATTGTAAACCTAAGCGGTTTACCTATAGTTGATATTTTAACAGTTGGAAAGCCATTAATTACACCGTCATTTACCACCGCTTCAATTTCAGAAACAGCAGGTGATACTGGTTACCACTTTCCATCAGTTGGGCCGTTTGCTCGTCTGCTCTCTAAAGACAATACAATAAAATCAAACGAACAGAGCAAGAAACAATCAAGAGCACATTTTTGAAAAAAAAAACAATTATTTACGATTGTATTGGTGGAAACAAGACTAATAATCTGGATATTATAGGATATCCTAGTTTAGACAAGATTGGTTAGAATTAAACTGATCTCAACTCACATAGGACAAATAATCAAACTGCACAGACAAGTTGATGAAATAAAAATAAATAGATTTAAAAATTAGATTGCAGAAATAAACCTTGTGCCAAGCAAGACACGTCAAAGTAATTCGTCCATATTTTTACATGATATATAAAAAATATACATATAGAAAAGAGTTAGGTACATTTTGCACAATCAAAGTGGAAGAACAAGTATTGGTGAAAGTGCCACTGGTTTGAGACATAGAGCAATATTATCTGTAGGTTGAGAAACCCGAGTCATTAAGACCCTTGAGTCGTAAACCTTACCTTAAGTTCTAAAATATTGAACAAACTACCGGAGACAATAGAAACACTTTATGTAATGGTCCAAAATGGATAGCACCGGCCAAGTTATCTTTGTAAAAGGTAGTAAAGACCTCACTTTCTGTCTTTATTATCATTTTTGTGATGTAAAAGCTCCCGTAAGTTTATAGAGCGTTGGCGAGCGTCTGCGGTCGGTATCTTCAAAATTGGTTTCTAGTTTGTTGTAGAAATAAAATGGAAATATGAGATCTTGATAAAAAGATATGAGTTTTGTTTTAAAGAGTTCATTGTGTGATATCAAAAAAAACACAGGTGTGCAGACAACGAATGTTAATACAGATTATTGGACGGACATTACTTGAATTGTAATCATTATTCCGCATCGAAATCAGTATAATTTGCATGTGTCCGTAATAAAAATAACTTTACCTACCTACAACAAGGTAGTTTTTGTTCTACATAAGTACATGACAATGGAAATATATATGCAGAAATCATAATAATTCGAGTAAACAAAATACAGTTTAAATAAAATTGAGAAGAACAAAGTCAAAGAGTCCATCAATTAATTTTGAAATGAGAATAATTCCAGACGTGGGAAGGGCGCCATGGTTTTAACATTCTTCGCTTTTTTGACGATGGGGTGTGCGACGCTGATGTGACTTGTATACGTTTTTATTTTTTGCAAAATTCAGTTACGCCCGTTCCAGAGATCCCATCTGACATCAAGGTTACTGCAAGTTCTTGGAAATTCCTAACCCAATTTTCATTAGACATGGCTAAGAACAGTCTCGATACAATAAAAACCCGCGTTCAAATCGGATTATCGGTTAATCAGACATACGCGTCAAACATAATATAAACTACTATAATAAGCGAAAATCTCAAGAAACGATACAAAAACGCTACTTATGTGTCACACTATCGCAGGTCCGTACAAATTGCTTACTTCCGATCAGCACGGGTGACTCATTCTCTTCTTAGAAGTCAATGTCAAGATTACCTAATATCTTTATTAATAACATAACTATACTGGCTTGCGGCATTATTACCACAGCACCTGTTTAAATCTTTCTTGGAACCTATTTTAGCGCAAAATCCATGTTCTATCCAGGTCTTAACGAATCCCTGTTTTAAGAAATGTGTATTGTAGAAGGGTAATCAATCTACCTCAGATATTGTAGATCCAGACATCTCTCTCAGCATCAATAAAGAGTACATCACCTAGATATTCTTCAATAACAATTAGAGCAAATTGTCTACATCCGGCGCATATTGACAACAACAGTCTAGGTGACGGCCAGTCAAACCCATCTGCTAGAGTCAACGAGGTCAATTATTACTTAAAATCTGTTTAACATTTTAATAGAGCGAGCACGAACACGAAGTCTACTGCAAAGTGCTTTTTTTTTTGCTTCAACAGATCAGGAGATTGCGTAAGCACGAGACAGTGCCAAAAAAGTAGGACCATGAGAATTCAAAGACGTTATCAAGACAAGATAAAATGTTACTTTAAAAGTTAAAAAGCGAACGCGATAATCAGGTAAAGCAGTTAATTGCTGGTGTGTGCATGCGCAGGCATAGCGGGAATCCCCAGCCATTCTTGGAAGTAGGTATTCCGGCGTTGGAGAAATTTCACAAGCGCGATGTAGGTCAAGTCAGCCGGACTTGACGTTGCAAAGGTTAACCATCACCGCCCCGCCAGCCGCCGCCGCTGCCGATAAGTCCGGTTGTGCTCTTGCGCAATCGATACCCGTTTATCAGATCCTAAAAGATCAGTTGTTTCTAGAACGACCGATGCAATTCTTTTGAAATAACCAAAGCCTAGACTTGCATTGTTTAATTTAATTGCAATCTCATAATAGGAAACGTTTAAACCTAATTCCGATTTAATATGTAACATTCGCAGTGGGAAAACCCAAGGATTTCATTCATGCATGGCAGTAGGTAGTTCAAACAAACATGTTTTTGAAAGTAAACAAGTGTGCGGTTTGAGTTGCGACTGTGACGTCTGTTGGTAGACCAATTCTAAGTATACCTAAATACTTAGTACTGGACTGGTTACAATAAATACCAATTTATTTACTGAGGTAGGTACAGAAACAGATATACTTTTTTAAGTAACATCAATGGCGCGCGTACGTTCTATTTATTAGGGAATTGGTCCGTTGGTAACACAAAAAACAGTTGTACCGTGGGGAATACTTTTCAGGTATTTTTTAAATTCCTCACTGACCTACTAAGTTGGTCAATGAGTTGGTATGTTCTATAGGAAAGTAATGGATCTACTATCTACATGTTTTAAAGTGTCCTACGCTCTAAATTCTACGATTATTATATCTACGACAAATCCAGTTAATCAAAGAAGGATGGCGACACAGGGTCAAGCTATAACAGGGCCCTGTGTCGCCAACTATATAATATAAACGAAGATTTGTTCATAAATGATATATGTCATTTTAAATCTATATTTTTGCTAGGTTAATGCATACAAGTCGTACATTTGTAGAAGTCGGGAATGAAGAATTTGTAGAACATGTTTTTTGGAATAAATGTACTGGACCTCAAAATGTATGGAACGTCGCCATTGTTCTTTGTTATGTGTTCTGCAGAATTATGTTCCACCTATTTATCTGCCCGGTTTACAAGGCGTGAATATATGTGCTGAATTGTTCAGAAAGTAACGATTAACATGTCATTATCATCAAATGCAAGAGGATATTGATCTAGGTTAAAGAACGTACGAACGAAGCACGTGATGACGTGACGTTTAGTCGCGTTATGTTAAAATATGGCGAAGGATCCTTATTTTCCTCATACTTGTTTGTGGTTGTCACAGGACAACCTTCCAACCAAGTGAGTAGTGAATAGTAGTTCTACCTATTGCAAGCAAACAGAATATGGAAACTGTTATTCCAAGTTTTGACATCAATTGATCTTTGCTTTTGTTAGCACTGTCTTCAACCTAAAAAGCTAGCTATAATAGTCGATAAAGATACCGGCTATTCAAACAAAAAAACAAGCGTGAAGTCTCGAACATAATATTTAATGGCACAGCTGCGGAGTTCGTGGAACTGTGCCGAAGGGCAGTGGGGGGAAGAAAGACTGCCGATGACGTCATAGGATTACGTCATCGTTCGTCGCGCGATCTGTGACGTCAGAGAAAGTTGCCGCAACAGAGAATCCAGTTGATGCGTGTATTGATATTGCGGTATTTTTTCTACAAGTTAGGAAATAATTAGGAACGTAAACTGGATAACACAATAAAAATTGAGGTCCCTTCAACGGGTTTTTAAAATATACATCCAAGCGATTTTAATGACAAAGCAATAGAAATAAACAACAAGCTTTTGCGTCTTAAATTTTAAGCTATAAGTACTAAAACAAAAACAAGGTGGTACTAACATAATATTATCGGTATTTGTGATAATTTGATAAGGACCGAAGTAATTTTTTTGCTACCAGTTACGCCATCTATCGGAAACCTAACGAAGTTTCTAGAGTTTTTAAGGGCCAATAATGGTGAATGTGAGTTAACTTAAAAATTACTTCAAAGTAAACAAAATAGGTAAAAAATTATAAAATACTTAGATTTAACAAACTCAGCGAAGTTTAAAATTCTAGAGCATTTAAAAGTAAACAAGAAAATTATGCTGTTATTGTTAAAATTACGAATTACGCACGTAGAAAAACCACCCGACCTTCAACTACAAGTATTCGTGAAAAATGGTTATATGACGTCAGATGAAAGGATTTAAAATATCAATTGATAATCGTAGAACATGCCTACTTCATATACTGTTGTTTTTCAAGTAAGTAACTGTACCTTATTAATTGCAATGACATTTATACATATGTAAAATGTTTAACTTTCTGAAAACATTTCATGGCTAAATTATACAAGTATGCTTCGTCCACAAAATATAATAAAAAAATTTACAAAAGAAAATGTAGAAAATTTTAATGAACTTAAGAAATGTTATGAAATTACATCAGAAACCAAGAAATGTAGAAAGTTGTTTACAGTCAGTTCACGGAAGAACAACAGCACTTGTTGACCCCAAAAAGCGACAAAACAATTGGAAAACTCACCACTGGCTTATTGTAATCGTCATTCTGGTATTCGAACATGGTAGCGAACATCAGACTGTCGTCTTGCTCGCTGCTGAGAAGGTGGTATGGCACCAACTGAGACATGAAGACTGACTTGCACAAAACTGTCCAAAACAAATTCCCACTGAGGACGCAAATACACGATACGAAAAGTTCTGTAACTTCAGCTAGTTTTAATACGCGGTGATAAGAGTATGAGTCATAGAAAGGCTTCTATAACCGCGGACAACACGTAGCTAGAATGTTTTATATCAGACTGAGTCAGTTGGCGCGCTCGTGGCCGGTTTTGTATGATGGTTGGCGAGCGTACGGCGCACGCGCGAACGCATATCTCACAAACGAAACGGCGTATGTCGCAAAGTATTCCAACAATTCGCGAACCAAGCCAAATTCCCATTTTTTTCAGTTTTATGTTCCCAAGTTCTAGTGATTCAATGAAATAACTATCCCATGACTCTCCATTTCCACTTCCAGTAAATATTTTGGTAATTATCGAGCTCTGTTTGTTTCCTTAGGAGCAAAATACTTATATTCCATCAAAGTTTCTATATATTTTGTGATCAAAGTCAGGTTACGATAAACAAATTACCGAATTGACAAAATGAAGTACCGACGTTTCTTGAAAAACAGTAAGAGAATAGGTTTGAAAAGACTTTTCAGACCAACAGCTCCGAAGCTGCGCAACAATTATACAAGCACTAAATACCTACTAATTCAAAACAAAGGTTGTATTCGCACTATATGCGTCGAACATGGTAAAGTAGGTCATTTGCTATCCTTAGATAGTACACAATGCCTACCAAACAAAGGGTATGAAATGCATTAAAACAATTTTACTGCAATATTACCTACGAAAGTGACACAAATGAATCACTTGACAGGACTAGTAGCAATTGTGCGCAATTCGCTAAAATATATGTTTTAATTAAACACCTGCAACTGTGAGCTAGAGCTGGAATTGTTGTAGAAAAAAGAGATAAGTTCATTGACACTGCATTCGTTATGGAACATAACGATGTGGAGATGACATGATGATGAAAACATTAATACTAAATAAGAATCCTTCGATGTAGGGATTTAATCAACTTACTTTTACCTGGTCATCGTCAGATCCATAAGGTTCCAGTTGTAAGAAAAGCATCGTAATTACCACTCCAGTGAGTGACTCCATCTGTCAAGCACTGGAAGTAGTTGTGGGAAAAGTACTACGAGTATATCGCCGCTCCGGTGATCCAATCTGACATTGAAAGTAGATAGTCCAAGATCTTGCATACCACTGCACCGATTCTGATTTTACTTGCAATATAGCGCCCCTCTTTTTATCAGGGGTTAATAAAAAGGTAAAAATAATTAATATGACTATGACCTAGACATAAACCAACAGCAATTTATGCCAAAATACCCGTTCAAAATGCTTGCATTTGTTACAATAGAAATAGGCCCACGAAACACGATACAACTGTAGATACTCTACTACTTTCTATTACACCATCAGTAAATAATGAAGTTGCCAAATGACAAACGGTTGCAGCTGCCTGAAGCAATAAATAACTTATCTCCACTCCATATCAATTTACCAGTTCTCAGCCAACGTTTCCTAACAATTCCATATTTATTGTCTTTGCATTTGATGTTAGTTTAAAAAAATGGTTTTAGAATGCTGAAACTATCCTAATACCTAATAGTTACAATACTAATGGTTTAGAATGGATGGGGACAGGACTCAATCATCGGTTCTCTTTTACAACTAGTTTGTGACTTACAGAAGCATGGTTAGAAGAGAGATCAGCCAAAAAATAATAAAATTATAGATCATTCAAAAGTTTATAATAATGTTCCACGCTGTGGTACGGGCCAGGATCCACCGAGCAGGCCCAGTGTTGATTGATGAACTACACATGCTTTCAGAAATCTTTTTCCTTAGACATACAGGTTGTCATAAATATGGATACTCAAATAAATAGCTCAGCGATAGCTCAGTTGGTTAGAGCAGTGCCACGGAAAGGCAAGGTCGCAGGTTTATATCCCGCTCGCGGATTTTTTAAAACCCTTTTCCTAATTTATTTGAGTATGCCTAGCAAGGCTAATTGCTTAATAAACAAAAATATGGATACTCAGTTCAAAATAAGTTGGATTTTTTTAGCATTCTTGACGTCTTTTATCAATTGTGTCTTCGTCTTCTATTATGAAATGTTATAAGGTGATGACTTGTCAGGAACCACACTGTCTGACACCCAAGTGTGGGATTGCTCATCGCTGTATTACTTCCCTAATCAAATACAAATCCTCTACGTTATCCATGTATAACGTAATGTAATGTTTATTGATTCGTCGGAAACGTTATCAATAAATTCAAAAGGTATATCAAAATGATAAGGAATATACTGCGTAGCTTTTCCTTATTTGGTAATAGTTAAATTGAATTCGTAGTAATCGAATCGAACCATTTCAGGTGAAGCTATAAAGAGGTATTAGAAATTGTGTTTGGGGAAAAAATATATGAAAAATGTACTAGATTTTCCCCGCGGCTTTGCCCTCTCCTCCCGAAACTCATGCATAATGTCCTCTTTTAATCCGTAACTAAAAACCCTCAAAATACACAGAATATTCCAATTAGCATCAACCTACTCCACCCGATTTCGCATTTTTTGCCCAAAGGAACAAAATATTTGTATGTGCAGGTTGAGCCGTTGAAGCTTGATTGGTTCAGTAACCGACAAACGGACATTATTTAGTGCGTTCGATTCTTACTATACATAAGTCACAGAGGACAGTGTCTTGTCTTTTTAAATCTCTATACATTAATCTCCATCCATCAGTAAAATGGTAATTCCCACAGGAACCGTCTATTTTCCTGTGGTAAAAAAGTAGCCTATGTTTGAACAAAGCTACTAAATACATACATGTTCTAAATCTTACCTACCTTACCTTACCTAGAGCCGTTTAAGTTTGATTTATAAACATCCAAACATTCGCATTTATAATAATTAGCGTGACTATGTGATCACAGGGGTTGGACAAACTAGGTAAGTAGCTAATTCTCCCATAGAGTACGAAGACAAGCAGATTTTTCTGCTCCTAATTTTTTTAAAAACAGTCTAATTGTGACTGACTGAAAAATGAATTAGGGATCAAAATAGAGACACCGGCAATCTGCTCGACTGAAGTTGTAAAAAGAAGTCATTTCCAATTCCATTTTCAAAATAATTAAGTATAGGGACTAGCTAGGTAGCTAGACCCTTGGAAGGCAGGTTATTGATACAATCACTGTTAGGAGAACTACCGCTGAATCATTCCACCTGGTGCGATAGTTCAAGGACAAGAAGCGATCACGCAACCCAAGGTCTTAGTTCAACCCCCTTTTCCACGAACCAGCCCTATGCGATCATAATCTGAAATAAATATGTTCTCATACGCGATCCTATGGTTACAAAATTTACAACAAACGCGCTCGAGTACGAAATATAATTGAACGATAAGCACTGTAGATGCAGATTCTCAACATGACGATAACCAATGAAATATCTGATAACATTACATCATCAATATGCTAATCAAGAATTAGGTCTTTATAATTGTTATAAGTCGATAAACAATCAAAAAACATTTCCATGTAACGCTTCCAACGCTATTTCTGTTGTTTGCTGACGTTTACACAGTTCTTAGTAGCTCTATATTTCTAAAAACAATACTGATTTGAATATTCATACATAATCAATATCGAAGCGAGCGCAGGTTCTTGCCCAACCTAAACCAATGTTAATAATACTTGCTAATGAACGAACGCGTGCGCACTATGTATTACTACAGTTAATGTGTTCGTTGTTGTTCAATCGAATGTAATTAGGGGATTTAGCAGCCATTTCAGATGTTTGTTTCAACCTATCTTGTTGTAAATATTCCTGACGGTCTGCCATTTTAGTTTTTAGTTTTTAAGGCAATGTGAACTGAGCTTATATAGCCATGTCTGAAGTAAACAACTCTTTCAAGTCTTCATTAAAATGCTGGTGTGACTTCAATGCTATCTGGGTGAATCTTCCATGCTTCTGCACCATCCGAACCAAAGAAGAAGGCGTCCCGGACGCAGTATAGCTCTTCAAAATCCAGCCAAGTACGGATCGGGCTGCAGTGTCTTTGACTTGACTTCACTGTTCCACACCTTATTCACATCTTGTCGAAGTTCTTCGAGCAAGAAACACCATTCTTACTAGAAAAGCACTACTGTAAAACAATTTGCAAGAACGAAACGAAAAACGAAACAAAGCTAACGTGGACGCCACAAAAGCGCGGGAAAAACTCCTGCCATTTTAGATATTTTACCTATATTTATGGGAGTTTTATATAGTGTTTCCGATTTTATATCCACTTAATATCCACTAATATCACAGATTTATTAATCCACCAATCAGCGCTGGGCCCGCATCGTCGATCATGGCCCGTTCAGTACCTAGCACCTACACCACCGAACATGAGAATGACTTCACATTGGGAACATTACTATGATGGAGGAAGTTAGAATTATGTACTTTTGTTTCGGAAACTTCTGCAGAAACTTCAAATGTCTGCTTTTGTTGAAATCTGATAAGGCTTTGCAATTATCACGTAATGTCATGAAGATTTATGGTTGTTATTTATTTAGCAGTTTTAGATATTTACTTTGCTTAGATCACTTATTTGCTAAGTGACAGTATTTGACACAATATTTGCAGTAGGATTTTCTTAAAAACTATGCCTGAGCTCCTTTAAAAATGGTACCTATACTTTTTTAACTTCACAATTCGCATTGAATAAATACTTGGATTCCGAAAAGAAACCGTGTCACATTTGTAAGTCACCTGTTTTCATTTGACATCCGGTGCTCCGGACATCATATCGTGAAGCGATAGGTCATGCATGAGGTTAACGCTCAAGGTCGCGGCAAGAGATGGGAATGGATTTTCGCGAACCGGTTTCTTTGAAACAAAAAATGCAGGAGTTATCATGGCAAAATGCTATTAAAACACCTGTGAGTTTCTTTGTAAAATATGCTGTCAGTATTAACTCCAATATATACCTATTACCTAGGTGACGGCTCGGCTCGTATATATTATATGTAGAGAATCAGTCAGACAGAAAGAAATGGTAAAGTCCATTCGCTCAAATAGTCTCGCTCTTTGAAAATGCCGCCAAACGATGTCAAACAAAAATGTCGTAGTCAAACGATGCCGCCGCGACAACAGAGGGTGCCGACTGCCGCGTAGACTTTCCTATTTTATGATACAATTTCCCATTTTACGATGTTCAATTAAACACGCGCAGAGCCGCATTTCGTTTGGGAGTACCGAGATTAGTTGAGCGAATGGACTTTACACACAATTATGCTATGTATCGTCGCCGTTTCATTTTAGTTCGATTCTTGAAAGAAATCCTGCTCAGAAACACACCACTTTTAAGGCGAGTTAGACTAAAACTGGCCTGTTTTACAAGAACGTGTTTAAAAAAATCTAAATTGAACTAAATAAAACGTTCAAAAACGCAAAACTGAGGTTTTCACTCTACGGCGACGGTAGGTATGACTTGTGTTTGTGTATCCAACCCAGCATACAATTCAAAGTATCTAATGTGAAGGATCGTCGGTGGCGCCGTGGATAGGACGACGGACTCCCATGCGGGAGGTCCGGGTTCGAAACCATGCAATGTCATGTACCAATGAGTTTTTCGGTTTTATCGAAAGATTTACGTACATTTACCGACTGCTCTGACGGTGAAGGAAAACATCGTGAGGAAACCTGCATACTTAGATAACCAGTGTGTGAAATGGGGAAGGCAATGGCAAACCACCCCATTAAATCTGCCAAGACAGTCGTTCTACGTGATTAATCCTGAGAATGATCACGACCCACAGCAATGAGGAACACGACTTAGAAGAAGAAGAATGTGAAGGATACTCTAATAAATACTGTCAATCCAACGCCAAGTCTCAACTATTGTGCCACCAATCAACTAATACAAGTGTGGTCGAGCGGCGCGTGGGCAACCAACTCGGCGAATTTTCCTCGAACTGCTGACGTCATCACCGAACGCGAATGCGGTCGTCGCCTCGGCCGATGTTTTCCTGCTAACTACTACTATATCGTGATATGAACTTGTTACAGTACACACACCAAACACCTTACAATTTGGTAAATAATGTCAGAATCTGGGGGTGTTCTTTTATCTATGTGAGGTAAGGATATAAAGTTTAATTATATAATAATACATTTTCATAAAGACTAATTAAATACTTAATTCATAATGCTTAATCTTCTTTTATAAGTATCTTGCGATACCTATTTTACTGGTAAAAATGAGGATCACAGCAGACATATAATTTTCAATGTTTCAGTCTTAAATAAACCAGGAAGGATAAAATATGTGGAAATTCCCACAAGTACAACTGAAAATGAAGCTTTATGTAATGGTTTAGCTAAAATGGTATTATAATAGGTGTAATACTTGGTACACAGAAGTATTTTATCATCGGCAAGGCATGTGACATAGAATCTAATTTTACTACAGAAAGGATGACTCACAAAGACTTATCAGGAGGTATGTTATCAGTGTTATCACTATTACGAGAATCATATCACCTGTTTTTGCGATCCATATAGCATTTACAAAGTCATGACAATGAATTTTGCCCTTCTTTTCCTACTAAATTTGGACTCAAACCATGGATTTTTTGACTGAAAAGATAGATTTCAGTAAACAAAAATATATTCTACAATCCTTGTAAACCTATTCAGGTGCAAAAACAAAATCTATTGCATGCTGGTTTATTTATTAGTTACCATAAGGAGAAGAGCATGGTCTGTACATCGAAGGGTCTGTAATAGTCTGTTGTCCTACCAATAAGATAAGGTACAGTGTAATTGACTCAATATCCAGTGACAGAATGGCCTGATTGTAAATGCATCCAGATACCATGATTGTTGGTTTTGATCTGGAGATCCAATTTGTGAATATGTTTGCTCATAAATCGAGGATCATGCGACAGACATGACATGGTTCAGATTGCAGATGAGACAGCAATGTCAATAACTCATGTTCTGGAGTGCAGATCCACTAATTTTATACAATTATATGCTTCATGGCTCCTTGGCTAAACTTGAGTTTGGATCTTGAATTTAGCGAAGACTAAAGCCTGCATCTAATGCTTAGAAAAACTAAGATAAATCAAAGTAAAATACCTAAAGGAATCTAACATAGAAGTTTAATTCATAACTTTAATACAATTCATTATTACAACTTATCAGCTAGAAGTTACTCACTAACCACAATAACAACTGCAGTAGGTATATTTATTATGTATAAAATACTATTAGTAATAAAGTAAAATACATAGACTAAAAAATTAGTAATAAATAAAAAACAAACTCATATACTACAGCCCAGTTCAATGTATCTACTTGTACACATGTGATACTTTATTCATTAGGGGATTTCTTGAAGGGTGTGAGTGAGGTGTAGATGTAAAATAAATCAAATGGTTCTAGTAGTCTTTAAGATGTTAGATTTTAGAGCTGTTATTGATATGTATGAGTATATACATTGTATCTCAACTAAGAATGATTGGATTTGGGTGCAGTGTTTGTATTTAATAGAGAATTTGTTGAGTGTTCTTAGCCATGTTTGATGAAATTGGATCAGTGGTTTTCAATATCTTTGATGTCAGGTGGAATCTCTGGAACAGTAATAGTTAGATGGTTGAATTTGAGCTCTAATTTTTAGGAATATGGTATTATCCCCACATGTAGAACTTTGAGGACCTGGTGATGACTATAACTAAGGAAATCACTATGAGTTGTTTGATATTGTATTACTGTTAACCATTTCAATGTGGCACTGCAGAACTTCTCAGGCAAGAGGCTACCTTATAATGTTATCTTTTTCATTAATCGATGAAGTTATCTTTAGTAGATTAGGAAGAAAATGAACTGACATCTGAGCAGAGAATGTGCCATCTGTGCATGGAATTCGAACTCTGATTTCTGTTTAATATTGTACTAAAGTCAATTTTTTCATTAGCTGCCTACCTGCTGCTGCTGATACCTGTCACACTGACAGCATCTAAAATGAGATTTATTTATGAAATAAATATTTTTTATACAAAAAATGATCAAATTTCAGCATTAAAATGCTAAACTATATATTATTTTGATAAATCTTCATCAATAAAATGTGTTTCATGAAAATTGTCTTCAAATTTGAGTTATTGTGACGGGTATCTGCAGCTAATAAAAAAATTGGACTTTAATATGTTATTTCGTGTTTTTTGTGTGTATTTGGAACATCACATGTTGTATAGTACTCTCAAAGGCACAATAACACCATATCAACAAGAGTTTCTTCATAAACTGAACAGAACCCAAGTCCTCACTTCACTGTGATAATTTGGCTATAATTTGCAGAGCATAGAAAACAAGACTAGGCACATAGAGATAAATTAGATGTAAATTAGGTACAAACAGTTTTGTACACTTACCGAAACCGATGACCTGGAAGTGGGTACAGATGATATGAAGTCATTTGTGCTGGAATCCTGTGAAGACTGGCTGTCGCAAGAAAAGTCCGAGTGGTTCGACTGGCTGTCACTAATATCCAGCTTCATCGTCATGAGTTCGAATTGTAGTTCAAATCAAAATAGGTACACAATACACAACTCGCAATTTACGTAATTGTTCAACAAGTTATCAAGAACTTGAGGTTAGGTTAGAATACGTCGCAGTTTCGTATTTTTACAAAGTTCAACTTCCAAACACTGAGACTTATTTTATCTGTCACTTCAAATATGACAGTAGCGAAAGCAAATCAAATAAAAGCGCGTCAGAAAAGATTATTCCCTACACCACAGAACAACAATGATGACTCATCATTTGCAGTTTGTGCGCGATGACGTCGGCGTCGCTTTGGGGGATGCCCTTCTCCTAGAATTTCTAGTTTCTTGTAACAAAATGTCCTAACAGCCAGGGTTTATTTTGAACAAACATACTTTTTATGATTGTGATCTTTTTCAAGCACGAATTTGAAAGATGATCTCACCTATGTATTTTTAGGAAATGACGTGATATTCCACCAATAGCAAGTCATTTCTCGACTGACGTCATATTTTTTGGAATTCGAAAGCTCGTTTAGATTAGTTTAGTTCAATTCATAGTTTAGATAAAGTGGCATCGATTCCGTGTTGCCGTGGCCGTCAAATCTAAAGCTATACCTAAATGGAGCTGACACGCTCACTCGTATACTACTTAGAGTAATTATAACTTAGAGTAGTTATAATTACTCTAAGGTATACTAGAATCGTCACAGATTATACGAGAACGGGACGTTTCGTTTAGCGATCATAGTTAAATTTGGCTTTACCCTGGGTTCGATGCTAGTAAATACTATAATATACTATTATAACTAAATTTCATTTTTTCATTAGCGGCAGATACTCGTCACACTGACAGCACCTAAAATGCGATTTATTTACTTACTCGAAGTATATTTATATGAAATACATAGTACTGTACAAAAAGTAACCAATTTCGGTATTAAAATGCATAACTATACATTATTTTGGTAATTTTTCATCAATAAAATGTGTGTTTCCTCGAAATTATCTTTAATATTTGACAATTATTTGTGACGTACATACATATTTGCGAATACAAGTATTTGCTGTTAGTAGAGTTTAACCGACTGTGTGGTAAAATGTATAGCAAAAAAAAACGTAGAAAAACATCCAAATCCGTCGAGTAGTTTCAACGCTAGTTCTTTAATCAAACTGAGCAGTACCGCGCAACACCTCATTTTCAGTGCTCATTTGCGCGGCCTATGATTTCATCAGAGGGAGTAGGGGGACCCCTGTCTTCCTATTCAGGACGGGTGGGACGGCGAGCGATACCAACACTTTTCGCACATCTCTAGCTCAGTCATTATTGGGCCTAGCAGTCCTAACATCGCGCGGGATGTGCCTATCGTTAGAGGAAAAACGCCCGCCCGCACACCATAACAAAGAAAAAAGTCTTGAAAGTTATCGACGTCAGCAGTTATGAGCCATCGCAACTTGCCAGAATTGTTACAGAGACTAATAGGTACACCATTCATTAGTAAGAATGCGTTACAAAACCAATTGAAATTATTCACGTTGACAGTTGTACATTTTCCATTGCTTATTTTGAATAAAAGTTGATAACTTATCTACTAAAGCGATAAGGCCGCCTTCTGCACATTGTATTGTACCTCTCTTTATGTTGTATGTTTTGTTTTTGTCCCGGGTGTGCAATAAAGTATATTTGTATTTGTTTGTATTTGTACTTATCTCGCCGAATTTGCTACTAATGTAAACGAGTCTTCGATATGTTTTGTTCACTACTTATTAGTATTCCGTACAAGGATAGAATGAGAAAGCGCTATACGAAATTATATCGTTGTCTCATTTATACGATAAACAGAGCGCGAAGCGTACAAAAAACAATTATATTAGTATTTCTGAACGTAGTTCAAATTGTCAATCGTTTACTTATCAATCATCCACCTGTCATCACTCAACTGTTTGTCATCGATCAATCATAAATATTGTGATTTATGTTGAGGTGATAAAGTTTAAAAAATTTAAAAACCAATTGCTAGAGCACTTGCATGGATAGATTACTAACAACAAGATAGTTCTAAGGGGCCAGTTATCTTCTACCCTCATTTATTTTGATGTTCTACATTATTATCACAATTACGAACTTCCATAATCTGGAATAGTTTCCTGGCATTTTAGTTTTTCTAACATGTCGGGGAAGAAATGCAAGCATTGTGGCTCGTCGGAAATAGAAGTAGATCCGGCCCGTGGCGATGCAGTGTGCACAAACTGCGGAACTGTGCTGGAAGACAACATTATTGTAGCAGAGGTAGAGTTCCAAGAGAATGCACATGGAGGGGCCTCTGCCATCGGCCAGTTCGTGTCTGCCGAGTCGAAGGGCGGAGCTACTGGCTTCGGAAGAGGTACTGCAATTTTTACTATAAAATGTTGAAATTACCTCACAAAGTACAGGTTAATTTGTTAGAGCTTATTGGTGCAGTTGGGTAACAGTCCCAAGCTTCGTGGGGCTCATTCGTGATTGTCATAATGCAACCTAACATAACCTTATCTATCTGAGTTGGTCTTGCAACCACTAGGTATCTATTCATTTTATAAAAAACCTGAAATTGTCTAGCCCTTTTTCCCCCAGTGCCCCTTATCAACACCCCAACTGCAGTCAGTATTGAGGAATGCCTTATATTTAATTCAAATGTTGTAGTGTAGGGCAAATATTCATGTCATACTATTATAATGGGTTTGCATACTTAGTAAACTGTCATTGATTACAGCATTCAATGCGGGCATTGGCCAGGAATCGCGAGAAGTGACCTTGAGGAAGGCACGTGATGGCATCACCAGCCTCTGCCAGCAACTACGCCTAAATCAGCAATGCATCGATATAGCATGCAATTTCTTCAAGATGGCATTGTCTCGACACTTAACGATAGGCAGACCAGCCAACCACACGCAGGCGGCATGTGTCTACATGACATGCAGAACAGAGGCCACAGCTCGTATCCTTTATTAATTACTATATACTTTGCTGTTTTTTCTTCTAAGTAGACTTTAGCTGAGAGCTGCTGTAACAACTACTTATTATAGACTATACTTGTTTTTACCAACCCCTTGTTTTTACTAAATTACCTACAAGAAAATTACAACTCAAACCTACCTCCAGTTTATAAGGTAAGGTTAGGTTAGGTTGTTGGGCTCCTGTTTTCGCATTAAGTTGTTTATAAGTAAAGATAAACAATATCAAAAATCAACAGATCATTTATAGGTTTTATTTATTCTTCATATTCCATATTGATGAAAATTGAGATTGTTAGATGAATGGAATGAACAACATAGA
The DNA here is from genome assembly GCA_947369225.1 of Hofmannophila pseudospretella. NCBI lineage: Eukaryota > Metazoa > Arthropoda > Insecta > Lepidoptera > Oecophoridae > Hofmannophila > Hofmannophila pseudospretella. The sequence continues at coordinate 5,526,600 of OX376330.1, read as the reverse complement.
TCAACTTTCTTGGCAGATTTAATGGGGTAGTTTGTTAACCTTTCCCATTTTACACATTGAATATTTATCTCACTGCAGGTTTCCTCACGATGTTCCTTCACCATTAGAACAGTTGGTGTGCAGCAACAGTTTGCGTGCACAAGTCTTTGAAAAAAATTAATACCTCATTGGAATATGACATTGCATGGTTTTAACCTGGGCCCCCGTTATGAGAGTTCCGCATCATAACTTCTACATCACCATGTTCAATACTCTCTCTCTTCACGTAATCAAGCTAGCTTATCAATACACACTCAATATTTTCCTGAACTATTGAACACAGATTTGCTGATAGACATCAGTGATGCTCTTCAAATATGCTGCTATCAATTAGGCCGCACCTACTTCAGGCTGTCTCGAGCACTCTGTATCAACATACCTCCTACAGGTAAGTCCCTGTAATCTTGGTCTTTTTAACATATAAGTCAGTCCACTGCATTGCTGGCTAACCCTCTATGCTGAACATATGATCCATGTAGCACCAGAGCAAACACATAGTTCATGCGCCAGATGCATTTTTATTTTATACCATAATTTATTTATTTAAACTTTTACACACTTGCGTCAAGGTGAGGTATGGCGTACTCTGCCAGCCGAACTTTGGGCATACAGAAATGACATGGCAGTCAAAGAAAAGAAAGTTAAACCATATGTGCTGCATGTAGGTAGATATGGATATTGAAGAGAGACTGGAAAATGGAGCCGTACAACAGAAGTTAGATTAAAGAATATGACATTATGAATTCATATCCCAAATTATCTTATACTATACTATATTTTACAGCATGCCATTATAATCAAAGAACTCACTACACCAACAGTAACTGTAAATGATACTTGCAATATTAGGGTAATTGAATATTCCTTTCTATATTGGAAACTAAATTGTAATCCAATAAAACAAATTAATTTATAATATTCATATTTATTGCAATGAGTTGTGTTATGGATCAGTTTAGAACATGTTTTTATACAAGGATTCATTATCCTCTGACATAGTAATATGTTATTCACATACCAAACTATACTACTAGACACTACACTAAAATACTTGCTTTGTAAATGCATATTTGAACTATCCTGTATAACACAGAATCCCTGAAGCAAGTTTAGAGAGCTTTACAACATCCATATCACATTCTTAAGGTACTTCCCTTAACTTCTATCCAAGTTCAACAATATACACAAGAACTTCAAATTTTCAACAAAACAATTTTAACATTTGGGAATGGTTAAGTTATTATTTATCAACATCTCTTCCAATATAAACGAGAGTTCTAAATCCAATATTTTCATACAGAGTAATAGTTGAGAGGCCGTGATCTACTCAATTGTCAGTCCTCATTACTGTTGGAGTTAGCAATAGTCGTATTTACTGTCGGTCCGTAGTAAATTAGCTCTGGTATTTGACCTCCTTGAACTCCTGTCCCGTTGGTGCTCTCAGAAGAGCAATGAAATTGAAATGTCACTGTTCCCATGTACACCTCACTCAGTCCTTCCTGTCCAAAATAACTCAGTTCACTACCATCCAAGATAGCTGAAGCTGTGTAAAAACATTCAGGCTCAATCTGTATGGGATTCTCAAAGTAAACATGGAAAGTGTTGCTTGATCCATCTGAGAAAAATTTTGTGTTATTTTCTGCCAGGACCCTGCCCAAACGCTTGAGCTCTATCTTGACATTATAGTCAGCTGCACCATTAGATGATCCATACAATCCAAAGCCCACAACAAAAATTCTCTTGTCCACACAGAACTGTATAGAATCACATCTGCCTCTATATCTCCATTGGTTGCTTCTGTAAGCACACGATTGGAATCTGTGGCATATCTGAAACGAAAAAATGACAAGTTATATAAAGTTATAGTTTTTATATTTGTATAAAAAAATAGTTTTCCAATATTTACCTGTGCTTTAAGTCCAGCTCTAGCCTTTACTGGATAAGACAACTGAGGTTTAGTAGCAGCAGTAAAATGCAGAAATATGTCTATTGTTTCTTGTGGAGTCAGAATGCCGAGTTGCGCCGCACTATTTGCGAACTCTTCCAATGTCATGGTTGGGAACCTTATCAAGTATATGGCACTTCCGAGCATGGCCCTTTTATTTGTAGGCGTGAACTCAATCTCCCTTCGAATGCATTCAGCTTGTGACCATGCCAGGGCAGCCTCAAAGAGATTTATCTCTTTGCAATTCAGTGTCTCTCTCGCTAATACTGACTCCAGTGTCGACACGTCGATATCCACAAATCCTTCAGAGGTCAGGGCCATTTCCGCCTACAATAAAATGACACCTTATGATGATAACGGAAGGATGAATTGAAACTGCAATACAATTTGTTCAATAACTTTATTCAGATCTTTTATACAATTGAATATTTATCTTGACATTCATACTTGACAATAAACATGCAAACAACATCTAACACTAAAATACACAAATTGTATTGCAGTTACACTAGACTAAAATTATTGGAATGTTGCAAATATTTGTACAATGTGACATTATTTATAAGCAGCCTTTTAACCTTAAACCTATATCACAACCAACAAAAATAGAGTATACAACAGATAATTTTGTCTTTTTGTCATGGCACAGCTAACTTATTACTATTTTGATATGGTTTGGACATCCAATTACTAACTATTTTCAAAGAATTAATTACAGTTATGAAGGTTTTCAATACTGTCTGGACTTGAGAAATTCCGACTTGAAGACTCTGAGAGCTCCATGACTATACTACTGTAGGATGAAGACGGTTCTAGGCAGATTGTAGCTAGGTTCTCTGTTGACTCACATACCTGCGCATCTATTACTTCCCAACACCTTTGCATTAGCTCTGGCTCCTCAAATAACCGTGACTGACTGAGGAGCAGACATGCATTCTTTGCTGTTAGACTAGTTTCCAAATAATTGACACAAGCTCTTGCTAGATGTGGAACTATGTACTTCTTTGCAACATAAAGTGTAGACAGAACTGTATCTGCTTCTAATTGGATTTCATCACAGTATAAATATCTGAAAAGAAAATTATAATAATTATAAACTGTGGAATCTGAAAAGAAAGTTACAATAAAATAATAACATCCTCCAAATTCCTTTCCCGATATTCTGTATAAGTTGTAGCTAACTTCATGAGGCCGGTTCTATTCTGGTTCATTGCATCCAATCATAAAGTTCTGATTTCGGCGGAGCTGCAAACCAAACCATGGTTGGAACAGGACTCGTGAAGTTCAAGGCTAACTCTGGAGTCAGTGTTCAGTAAATACTTACTTTAGTAATGTAAGGAATGCTGAGGGTTCAACATCAGGCACTTCAATTTCTTGCTTGCATTCAGCCAGTCCTCCGTAAAACATGGCATAGAATACAGAGCTACCAGTGGCCAGGACATACTTGTGAGCTGGTATCACTTGTGAGTGACCTGGAATATCAGAAAAAATATATATATTTCCTTTCTCTTTAAAACTGTATACTACTGTATAGTACTTACACACATTTAGACATAATTGACTGGACCAACTGAATTTTGTATCAACGGCTGACTATTTGACTAGAATTCTTTCTGTAATGTTGTGATAATATTGATTCTTACCGGGTCCTCCGACAATGAAAGTGATGTCAGCCATGAGTTGATTATTGAACATAGCTGCATTTCGTTCTCGTACTGTGGGTTTAGTGGCCTGCCAGTTGGGGTCGATGGTGGCATGGCCTGGGGGCGGCGCGGGGGATGCTGTGGGCGACGGCGCCACCGAGGAACCGCTAGGTGACGGTGGCCCGCTATAGCACTGCGATACCTGGGTGCCTGTTTCCCGCTGGGAAATCGTGTGGGGCGGAGACAACGACAACCCACCACCATTGTTAATATTCTCCGCTGTAACAAACATTAATTATATTAGAGATACTGTAACTAAAATATAACTCGGAGCATGCTCCGAGTGTTCGAGTATGATCTATTTACATCTACAATTATCAAAATCTTAACCGTCCTTTTTGCTCGCAGTCGGTTAAAAACTGAAAGTGAGCCAGCAAAATTTTGGCAAACTTGTCAATCTTTGAGACGACGCGACGCTCATTCCACAAAATACAATTAATTAATTAAACACATTTAATTAACCTTTTGTTGACCTTATTTACTACGCAAAATTATGGGTTTGAAGTGGACCTAGCAATAAAATCAATATTTACAAATACCAAAACTCACCGTTCATCCAAGCGTTCGTTTGCGCGACCGACATACTATCCCTACTATCCTGAAGTCTTTTCGGGGTTTTTGAAACGATTCTAGAACACAAATTCGACATAATGAACAAGTGGCCTCGCGATATTTTAAATTTTTTAGCCAAACATTTGGGCCGCGAACAGCTTCCTTCACACAACGTCGGCCATTTTGTATCGAGGCAAGAGGGAGGGGCACGGGAGGCGCAGATCGGAAAGGGTTGCCAACTCATAATTAAAGTCTGTAGAATTTGAACCGTACTACTGAGTTGTTTGAAATAATAGTAAAAAAATCAATTTACGACGCCACGTTCATTGTCGTCGATTCTGGCGTAACCACTAAAGCTAAAGCTAAAATAAAACCGTCTCGCTTACTTTTAGACTAATACTATTAAATCTATGAAATAATATCCTTTAGATTTCCCCCTTTTTACATACATATATAAATAATATTTCTTGTAGTGTAGGCTGTAAGATAATAAAAAAATGCACATCCATTACAGTTTCAGATATGAATAACTTGGTTCTATAATTTTCACTCTAGTAAAATCTGTATATTTTAGAATGTACAGAGCAGCCAACACTGGAGTTTTGTACAAACCGCGCGCGCGCGAATTTTTATTTTTGTATTTATTATTTATAATATTCAAAATGTTATTTGTAATTACATTAAAGTTTTACTAGTTGTTAAATTATTAAACAAAACTTTTAAACTTTTGCTATTCGATCGTATTTTAATTATATTAGCAAAGTAAGATTATTTAGTTAAAACTTTTGGCCTTGAAGGCAGTTTTTTTTTTCAATTAAAATTAATTTATGGAAATATTATTTAACATTTCGTGTCGCGTCGTGGTAGTGCGGTTTAGCCTAGGTTTCATATGACCATACCATTTAGTTCAATTCAAATAAGTACCTTGAATACGAGCCGGCATTCGCGATCGCTGGCCGCGCAGCGCCGGTTGCTGGCAGTTCAGCTCGGCGAAGCGACCATCCTCTTCGATCAGACTCTCGAAGAAATCCACGCTGCTGCCGTTCATCGAGGACTGGACGTGCGCATACCACATAAAACTGAAAAGAATAGTACATTGTCTAACTAGTGCGGAAAGTACCAAATTGTGGCTACGAGTGTTATTTTGTAATACGAGCTTTAGGCGAGTGTTGTTTACACGGGTGGGATTCTTCTCTCACGTCACGTTTTTATAAAATAACTGAAGCAGTTAGCAGTCCAAGACGTTATATGTCCGTGGAGAGTGAACGGTTCATATTATTCATAGGACGATGGTATCAAATGAATGCACTGTTTTATCGATGCGTGTGTTTAGGTAAGTACTATTAATTAGAAGTAATTATACACAAGGTCCTTTTTATTAGTAGCAAATATTTGGAGGGGGTATGTGCTTGTCATTTGTACCACTTTACACGAAAAAATAACTCTATTACTTGTATGAAAATACTCAATTCTAAAAGAAAAATAAACCTCATTATTTTGCGCCTTGGTGACATAAACTCACCCGTGTCGTTATGAATTCATACTTCTTATTTCAGTATTAGAATAGCAATAATTCATTTATTGTAGAATTTTCAAACAAACAAATTTGTCGTTTTTCTCGAAAATTTGATAAGTAATAAAAAAAATTTTTGGCCTATCGTTAGTGTTATAAGTAGTTATATTATGATCGGAGTAGGTAGAGCTCTTTCTGGTCAATGTCCTCAAAGGTTATATTAATATGGATATGATTTCGGGATCCCGTTTTAAGTTATCGAGCAAATGTTGTAAATTACTTTTATTAACCTCGCCCTTACTCGGCGGATTACGTTTTTTTTTAAATTGTGAACTTACGAAGAAGTTAAAACACTACCATAGGTACACTAGCGCCATGAATCTTAAAAAAAAATATTTCGCCACCAATCTTAAATGTGTATCAAAGCAAATATAACGTTAAAAATCTAAATAATATATTTATTCAATCCCGGAAATCCCGGGATTATTGGGCATACTTATATTATGACCGTATATGGCAAGTACCAAAAACAGCCCTACCTACTCCGATCATAGATTATAACCTATAGGTGACATTCTAGAAATATTTGCCGTTAATAAAATAGGACCCTATATAACGCCATTAAGACCTAGAAATTATTTGTTTGTCAATTGAAAAAAAATATGCCATTATTTTTGAGACCAAGTAATTATATTGTTTTCAATATTTTAGACCAGTAGGTACCCACAGGTACACTACACGAGACATAAGTAAATGTTAAGCACTGTATGTGAAATGTTTAAAGCGACAAAAGTAGGTACCTACCTACGTATATGAAAAGGTAGAACTTTTTTCTCTGCAGGTATAATTTAACAATAGATATTATTAGATAAGCACCTACAAACTTTTTTTTTATTTTTTTATTTATTTATTACAAAATCTACAGCACTTAAATTAAAAACAAAAAAGTCCATTAAAAAAAACATACTGCCAATTAAAGATTTCCTATTTTAAAACAACGCCTATAGGGAGAAATAAGTTTTGGTGTGTGTGTATATGGATGTGTTTATTGGAAATGTGTGTGAGCGTTTTTGTGTTTGTAGAAGAGAGTGTAAGGGTGAAAGGGGTGTGTACATTTGTATGTGTTTGTTCGAGTCTTTACTACATGTATCCAGCTACAACGCTACTGTACTAGTACCATCTAAGTATTATTTATTATTGTTACAATGTCTCTCCTGATGGCAGCGGCACCGCCATTGAACAAGTCCAACGATGAAAATTCTTTATTATATGACCTATGTATGCGACGGATAATAGAATTTTGTGCATAGTTAGTTCGCGATAAGGGCACATAGAATAATGATGTGTGTCTTGTGCGTCTGTTAGGAACACAAAAGCGCAGAGTCATCGAGGTTAACTCCGGACAGTCAAAACAACAAACTTAAATTAAATACTAAATTAAATTATAAGAATTGATTGTAAATCTAGAAAGGTAATTAATAATTATACAAAATACCGGTATTCATGAGTCTAAACCTGGATTTGAGCTTGAATAAGTTTACCTCACTGTCACATTTCTGCTCGTGTGATCACGCGGTCTAGTCTAGGTAGGCTAGATGGAATATGCGATTAGGTTTTGGTCAGGCACTGCCAAGTAGGTAAGTACCTTATCCCATTCAATTTAGACTTGAACAGTAACCTGCGTAGGCGGGATGTAATTTTTGTTAACGGGGAAAATCTTCATATAAGACCGGGTCATGTGGCATTTTTACCCACTGACAATAACGTTGGCCGACGTCATGCATATCGGGAATATGAAATCCGGGAATGTCCGGGATCTCCTGTGAAACGAACCGGTGCCCCCCTATCATTTTACTTCGGGTCCCTCCTGGGAGGTGTTCATTCATATTCCACCTCCTAGTTCCTCCCGTCACAACAGCGTGCGGCCATGACACGCTGCTGCCTTTCCCAGGTCAGCTCCGTGGACGGTCAAAGCACCCACTTTGTCTGCTCGCGACCTTACAGACGTACTATCGTAGTTGCATGGCAAACAGATAATAAGCGAACATTAATTCGTTTAGTGTGATCAGAATGGCATATCATCAATGAACTGCTTTTCTTCCGTGTAAGGGACGGATTTTGAATATCCCTACAACCACTCGATAAGCGTGTCGTACAAGGCGATTAATCCGAGTAACATGCTGGTGGAAGGACCCCTTCAGGGTCCGCCTGGCTAGCGACCAGTAATATGTAAAGTCTGTCGTCAAATGTTTATATAAGAAACAGAGATCTTTTGATTCTACCACATTGAGCAGTGAAACTGCTAAAAGGCAGGCAGGCCCAGGCAGGCATCTTGTGCGTAGCGTTATCTCGGCCAGTTACTAGAGGCACCTTCTGGCCTGCATTCAATGACTATAGAACCACTTGACTGCCGATGTGGGCGACCCGCGCGCGCCGAACATTAGCAGTATATTTCTTATAATTTTCACGGCACTCTAGACGCTTATCAGAGTTAAAGCGAGCTCGTTGATGTCTTTGTCGCCGCCTTTTTCTTTCATGTGCTTAATTGTATAGCATTGTCTCGTTTTTTCTTTGCCATAGCCGCGGTCTTCCCTCCGCTACCCTCCACATTTTTCGCTCAACGTTTGTAGGAAGAAATGTAGCTATCGGTACTCCATTGGTTACTTGCTTCATGCCTGCATTCATGTACAATTATTGGTTAAAGGAAATCGTTGTAAACCGTTAGCATTTCATACTAACCTTTACTTAGTCAGATCAACGGTTTCTAGGTCAACAAATCGCGAGGTCCCGCTATTTAAGAAGGTAAATATTTTATGAAAACCTGTATTTACGGATTTTAAAGCCTCTCTCAAATATTTTAGATGGTACGATATAGGTATTATATTAGTATAAATTAATATACTAAATAATTCTTATCAAGGATGAATTTGAAATATACAAACACAGGAAAACGAAACTAGAAATTCACTCGACATTTGTATATGAATTTGTTCCTTTTGGAATTGATATGAAGTACGTATCAGAAACTGATAGAATCTTGTCGTATCCCAAGACCGATACTGATAAAGTTTACACCCTATGCTTATTATTGTCGCAGTTTACGAGTTTTAGAAGTTAGCAAATAAATACTTATTGTCGCATTAATTATTTTTACTAAAGCCTTATAATAATACATTTTGATTATTTCAAACTATACTATACTATTTACTAAGGTAGGTAGGTACATACCTGCCGGATTGCTATGCCTGTCAATATATTACCACAAATATCACCTATTATGCCTGGATTATACACATTAATATATATAACTCTTCAAATGATACTAAAACAATAAATGATTCGATGTATTCTATATTCCACTGAAGATAAACTAATCGTAAGCCAAGATAACTACATTACAATAATAATTAAACAGAGATAAGAAGCAAAACAAACCGGTAAACAAAGAAAAATATGTCGGCTTTACTGAAGACCCAGCGCAATAGCAGTCTTCCTAAAACCACAGGCAGTTTCCGTTGAGCGCCTGAAGGTCTGTCCTTCATTTCATTCCTTTAGAACACCCATCACTTCACACATCACAGCACCGGGTAAAATAAAAATAATCTTATCGAATGACTAGTATATCGTAAACACAGGCGCGCAATGCGCTTCTACCGAACTGACTGCGCTGCGCTCGCGCACGCTAGCCGTTGACCACCACACAGAGTACGGGAGCCTAACCTGGTTATTTCTTTGCGAAAAGTAGATCATGATAATCGATTTCACTTAGAGAGTTCTTGATAGTCGATGTATCATATCAATTCTGAAATTACCCAAGAAGTTTCATTCCCGATATACCATTAGGTGTAAATTTAATTATTTGCAGGCCTGTAGAACATTTATGATGCCACTTATATGAATAACTAAGATTATCACAATAGGTACTATATTCTAGTAAATAAATGGTTTTCATTTAATATTCAATACAGTCACAAACGAAACCCAATTTTACTAGCCTCCGCTTGGTTTGGCATTGGCACCCAACTTTTATTTTTTTATTTATTTATTTTCAAACTATTAAGAACTTTATTTACAACTTAAAATATACAATGTACACAAGCGTATGACTAAAAATGCTTACAGCCAAACACATCGTCCAAATCCCCAGCATTTCACATAGTATCACGGTAGAGGACGATCTTTGCTCAGCGATAAACGTTACCGTTTTCACCCTTTTTATTTGTATTGAGCTGTGCCAACTAATATCGAAATGACTAGGTAGGATATACTTTTAATTTTCATACTTTTTACTAATTTATTTACCTAATGTAATGTCGCTTGATGTTCGATACGCCTGAACGATCAATCGTGCTTATTGTTTTTTTTTATAATATGAAGACCAATACAAATTTGCATAGTTTTAAATTCCCACAGATAAATAAAATCGTACATAAATAAACTCTCTTTTGGAATGTGGTTATATACCGACAGATTTTTCACAATAATTCGTCAAGAACTTGGTTAGGTAGAAATATTTGGTTGGACTCTTGGTCTATCGAATCTTGCGCAAGGTTACCCGCACAAGGGACCTGCCTTCAGCGAAGTCAAGTTGGGTTTGGGCTGTGTGATGTCACAACCTTAATACGTATGTTAGTAATAATTAAGTCACCACATGTTGCGATTGAAACATGGCTTATCACGAAATGTAGAAAGTGGATGAAGATGATGAAATGTATTAACTGATGTTCGAGAAAATCTTCTCGTAATGTGGCAAAAATACCATTATGGATGTTCAAACTATTTAAGTATTTTACAATTGCAATTAACGGAACTTTGAACTAGATTCATATCTACAGTTAGTGCTCCAATCGCAAATATATGCTTTCAGAATGTTACAAAACTGAGCTAGGTCCAAATAAGTACGTATTGTTTTCGAGAACAGATGATTTAGAAATGCCAAATTAACCAGTCGTTATGAGGATGTAAGGTGAAGCGTGAAGTGACCTTTCATTCTTTTCTACTTAAAACTGTCACATGACTTTATTACCTGCCACTACATTCTTTACTTCCTTGTCATTGCTATTTTCGGCAGACTTTGTACTTTAAACACTTCACTTCCGATAAAGTTCAACTACTTTTTTGAAACATAAAGTCATGGCTGCAGGTGTAGGTAAAGGCAGAATTCACTGCGTAAAATTATGTGAGAAATTACCTAACACTATTATAGAAAAAAAATTAAGTAAACCTGGCATGAGAAATTAAACTAACGATTATCGAATTTTGTGGATTTGTTTGGGTGGTTCTCACATTTCTCATGGTAAAAATCATATTGTACAGTCGACCACCACCTTATGCCTACGCAATATGATACATATCAGATTCTCAAATGTTGACGTTTCGGTGGGTTGACCTGTGGTCGTCTGTATCATGAGAATTGTGACGCAGTTTTCCCTGCATTAGTCCATCACTAGACATAATTGTAAAGTTTATTCAGTTGATAGTCCACCTGTTGCATACGTGAATTGAATGCAAGTATCTACCTACATAAAGTATATTTAAAAAAATAATTGGCGATCATGATATACACCAGTGCCTTTTTTGCCTAGTATGTAATCTGTTTCAAAATGTTATTACCAGACTGTTTTCAAGGACAAACTTAAAATAAACTCGACCTTAACCTGACAAAGTTGCTAATAACAAATCATTAACTTACCCGAAATTTATTGTACAATGTACGTACATCATCATAAAATCGAGAATCATAAAAGGTGGTGGGTGGTGGGAGATAATCGCAACATCTTTGACAATATGCAGCACCTCTGACCTGACCTTGTGTTAATACTTTTGTAATACGAATACAAGTAACAGACTGTAGTGTACATGTTAAGACACTTATATTCTGGATATGTCGCCAAGTAATTTCGACAGAAGCTTAAGTACGAGACACTGATATTTTTTGTCTCATGAGAATTGATTTGTTATTATTTTGTTTGAGAACGCATATAAACAGGGAAAACGGTGGAAATATTGATCTTTATTTTTAAACTGGTTATACAAGAAAATTCTGTTATTTATCTGCTATATTTTGCTAAGTACATAAGGCACATTATATTCATACCTTTAAAGTTTCCATGGAAATAGTATAAGTAACTGATGGGATTTGAAAAACTGCATACCTCCTCGTATGTAGATTGTATATACCATTGAGATTTAATCAAAAAAAGGGATCATCAAATAACAAAATGTGCTATATTCGTGTAGACTATTCTGTATCTAAGTACTTATATTTATATAATGTTAATGTATTTTCAAACGCAATATGTATATTGTTATTGATATAAATGAACTTGAACTTGAACTCGTATCTACCAGTAAAAAGAATTATAATCGAACCAGTAGTTTTTGAGATAACGGTATAAGTAGGTAAAGAGGGGTCATATATTTATGATAACACTATCAAACTATACAAAAAAATTATACATCGCTATACATATTCATTAAAGTAAAGTGGCGATGGGCGGGACACTTGGTTAGACGTGATGATGGCCGGTGGACCAGAGCCCTCACTGAGTGGTAGCCAAGGTCGGGGAAAAGAGGAGTAGGTCGTCCAGCAGCTAGATGGACGGATGACATCACCAAAGTCGCATCGAAGACCTGGATGCGACTACCACAGGATCGTATAGGGTGGCACAAAAGAGAGGAGGCTTATGGCCCTGGCCCTGCAGTGGGACGACATGGGCTGATGATGATACATGTTCATTCCATACCAATACTTATTTTATAGCATTAGGTTTCCGCCCGACTCTACCAGTTATATTGATAGTCTCAAAGTCACAAAGGTAATCGGTCGATTGAAGTCAGAATATGAATCGATCAGCATGCAAGTCGCGCATGCGTCGTCGGTAAGCAGACCATATACATTCGAGTGCAGAGCACAACTCGTGTTGTTGTCCATAACATCCTCCGCTTGGGTAACCCTCTTGGGACCACGTATTCGAGAACATTTCTGATGCTCCGTTGTTTTGGGTTTTGCCGCCTTTTGACGACGTCGGTGGCGTAGTGGCTAGGACCCCGGACTCCCGTGCGGGGCGGTCGGTCCGGGTTCGAAACTATGCAATGTAATGTACCCACTAAGGAGATTTCGGTTTTACGAAGAAACTTATATCGACCGATCTAACGATGAAGAAAAACATATCGTGAGATAACCTGTACACTGATGTCACAAGACATGATAAAGCTCTCAAATAATTTGGCGGTTGGTTGAGTGACCAGTTGCACAAAGCGAATTCATCGATTCTGTTTCAAAATCGTTGCAGTGTACGGAAAGGGTACGGTTTAGATTCTAAAAAAAATCAAAAAAGATTGATTCTAGACAATTCACAGTATTAGGTAGGAGTATCACATGAGTACCTATCCAATATACTTCCCGTATATATGATTTCTCGATACAGAAGCTAAATCAAACATCCTGACCTGAGTAACTGGTGCGAGCATTCGTCACTAAAACTAACGGGTATTTCCGCAAATTGTGTCAGTTTCCTTGTTTCACTAAGCTAAGTTAAATACATCACTCACGTATGACTAAAATTATTAGTTTTGGGGAAACGGATTGTACTTCTTCATTGGAAAGGGGTCTTTATTTTTCAAGTTATAAAAATCTGCTTGTTTCTCATCTTGCGAGGCTAGTTTGTATCAACTGGGGAGACTGAGAGAACTGAAGGGGAAGAGAATGAGGCCTACAGCAAGCCTAACGTCAGTGGCACGAAACGTCCTTAGAGTTAAGTCTTCATTAAAATACATGTTATCACTTTCTCCGCCATAGCAATAGTTAGAGATGACACAAGACACGAAACCTTTACATCAAGGACATTTATTGTACGGTAATTCTCACAATAATAACAATGTCTGGCATGACTCGCTAAAATAAAACATCTCAAAACTAAATGTCACTATTATTTCCTGGTCATCATCAAGGTCTTCAAGGTTCCAGAGGTGGGAAGGGCATCATGGTCGTAAACATTTGAGCACAAACTCGAACCACCTAGCTGGTACCGTTCCAGATATCCCATCATGTTGCATTATCCCAAGATACTCCAAGATCAAATCAGAGTAGTGGTGTTGTGTGATCTATTCCTAAAGAATATGAGTGAACGTGACACTTTAATTTAGTTTCAGCTTCAGATTTAGCGACCACGCCAGCATCGATACTAAATCACGTTAATCAGATTTTTGAACGTCATACTCGTATATAAAGAGACATGCAAACATTTAAAGACCACACAGTCAGATATAGTCATGTACTTAAGTAACTCGATTGTCATTTAATACATTTTTATTCCCAGTTTACATATTTACGTACATACAGACTGCTCTAATGGTGAAGGAAAACATCGCGAGACACAGACATAACCAAGGCAATGGCAAACCACTAAAATATGTCAAGAAAGCGTTTTATTTAGGTGTTATTTTATTTCCATAGAATGATCACCCTCATCGTTGAGGAATACGATTAAGAAGAAGAACAGAACATAATAAGCCTTACGTATAGTGTTCGATACCAACCCATGCAACGCAAAAGCACAGTGGAAGCGTGTCAAATTAGAAGAGTTATTGCATGGATCGGTACCGTCAAGTTAGCCTGCGATACACAGGGCAATAATCAACCTAACCAACTAACCTTATTGTTCCAAATACAAAGTTAAATTGTCGTGCGCGGTCTTCGGAGGCCCGTACGTACGTACAGGAACATGTGGCTCGACGTCTTGACATTCGGCGCACGACCCAACCAACTACTGGTTACGTATGTATAGTCTACACGGCACAATCGAGATAACAAGTTATTATCACCAAAAATCGGTTCCGGCGCACAACCAAAAAACTTAATTCGCGTCCAACAAACGAGCAAACAAAACAAAACAGCCAAAAAACGGATCTATCCGTACGCGAAAATAATAATATCGGAAGCAAAATTAATGGCCGGTTATCATTCAAAACAATTATGCGAATTGTCTGCGTTCGCGCAAGCAACAACAACCAAGCCAAAACCGGCGCCAGAATACACTAATAGCAAACGGGCGAGACACCGGCCGGCTACCTGTCGACCCTGCTCTTCACCCCCGCCTGCCCGCGTTGACCTACTTTCGCTCGGCCCAACACGGCAAATGGCACGGCTGCTGACAATTAGGTACTTTACGCGAATTGAATCAAATAATATCTATTCCAAACATTCCCCCGCCCCGGACCGACGACATCGGTCCGAATATCAATTAATCGGGAGTCGAGAGAGTGTTGCGACAGCTCTCTTCAATATGGAGTCGCCCACCAAGACCTCTGCAAGACGTGGGGTGCCATCTGCCCCAAGAAAGAGGTTGAGAACTCGCCCCCTTCGCCACAATAACGGCGGCAGGTTAGAGTCCTTAACCAGGACAAGGTCTCCAATTTTTGGTGGGTTCTCTCGGTCAGTCCACTTAACGCGCTGCTGTAACAAATGTAGGTACTCCAACGACCATCGATGCCAAAAAGTCTGGGTCATTTGTTGGAGTGCCTCAAAACGCGACAATCGGTTCGGGTTAGTATCCTTCAACGGATATTCAGGCAGAGCGGTAAGTGGCTGCCCAATCAAGAAATGACCTGGGGTCAAAACTTCCAGGTCATTGGGATCCGACGAGAGCGGACACAATGGCCGTGAGTTTAACACGGCTTCAATTTTACAAAAAACGGTAACAAGTTCCTCATATGTGAGTACCGTATCCCCAATAACGCGACGGAGGTGAGTTTTGGCGACTTTAACAACGCTTTCAAAGATCCCTCCCCAATGTGGGCAATTTGGAGGATTAAATCGCCAAGTTACCCCACGTCGGGACAGTGCATTTTCAATTTGACCATGGTTACCCTGGAGGAAAGCATGTACGTCATTCAAATAATTATCGGTGCCCTTAAAATTTGTCCCGCAGTCCGAACGAATCAACGCGGGCAATCCGCGACGGGACACAAAACGAGAAAGGGCCGCAACAAACGCTTCGGTGCTAAGAGCAGATACAACCTCAAGATCGACGGCTTTAGTTGACAAACACACAAACACGCACAAGTAGACCTTCTCTCTCTTCGCATTGCGAAGGCGTGACGCTTTGACCTGAAAGGGTCCTGCAAAGTCTGTCCCAACTCCCAAAAATGGACGAGCTGGATTCACACGATCAGCCGGCAAATCTCCCATGAGAGGCTGCATCGTGGCCGCCTTAAGGCGGTAACAAGGTATGCACCGAAAGATCACAGATCTAATGGCTCGTCTCGCCGTCAAGATCCAAAAATCACGCTGCAAGTTGGCCAGCAAGGCATTTAGGCCAGCGTGGGACGATTTCACGTGGCGATCAGTCACCAACAATTCCACAAAATGTCCGCTCTTAGGAAGCAACAAGGGGTGGCGGGCGCCATAAGGCAGCCTCGCATTCTTCAATCTGCCCCCGACGCGCAGCAATCCTGTTTCATCAATGAAGGGAGTCAAGCGTGCAATCGCGCCCTTCAGCTGCGACTTTCCCTTTCGCAGGGTATCCAACTCAACATGGAAGTGCTCAGCCTGCACAACTCGGACCCAATGCATCAGAGCGCTCTTACGCTCGTCCGGACTGAGGACAGGAGAACTCGTTCTCAAATGTCGCTGTTCTGCTCGATGTCTGCAGTTCCAAGCAAACCTCTTAATCCAACCGGTCACTGCTATCAGCTTGTCTAACGAGCTGTACCGATCGAGCAGGGAAGTAGTGTCCTCCTTGGGACGCTGCTCCATGGCGTGGACTTTCAGTCCAGGCAGCGGATCCACCATACAAATGCCTGTGGGGGGCCAGGTCCCTTCAGGACGAGCCAACCAATCTGGACCCCACCACAACGGATGTCGAACGAGTTCTGGGGAGCTGCAACCACGTGACGCACAATCGGCAGGGTTCAGCTCACCCGGGGTGTGTCTCCAAATCAAAGGAGTCGCAGTATTTTGTATCTGCGAGACACGGTTCGCAACAAACACCTCTAAGGTGTGAGCTGGCGTCTTCAGCCAGGCCAACACAATTTGGCTGTCAGTCCACGCGAACACATCACGGACAGCAACATTCGGCCGCAGAACGGCGGCGACATGATTCAACAGACGCACGAGGAGGGCGGCCCCACTCAACTCCATCTTCGGAATGGTCAATCTAGTCCGAAGGGGGGCGACCTTGGTCTTGGAGGCTACCAAATGCACGGACACCTGTCCAGAGCCATCCACAACGCGCAAATAGACCACGGCAGCATACCCTTTCTCCGATGCGTCACAAAACCCGTGTAGAGACACGGTCTTCCGGCCCGAGAGTGAAAACGACCTAGGAATCGTTACAGCGTTCACCTCATCGAGGGTGCTGACAAAAGATACCCACTCTTGGTACAAGCTGCCGGACAAGGGTTCATCCCAAGCCAGCTTCGCCAACCACAACTTCTGAAGGAAGCACTTGGCTTGAAAGATGACGGGGCCAATCCAACCATTTGGATCGAACGTTCTCGCCACAGTCGACAGTACAAGACGCTTTGTCCACACCGGTGGGGACGGCAAGTCAACGTTATACGTAAAAGCGTCGGCAACAGGATTGTACTGGACTCCAAGTACAGCTAAAACGTTCGGGTTATCCGCATTTTCAAACAGATGAGGATCCTGCTGGTACTCACTGGGAAGCCCTTCCAGTAGACTTGGTGAGTTAGACATCCATTTTCTCAACTCATAGCCTCCAGCACGCAAGATTTCGATCAACTCATCTCTCAACAAGAGAGCGTCCGCCTCGCTAGCAGCTCCAGTACAGACATCATCCACGTACAGGTCCTGCTCCAATATGGCGGCGCCGCGAGGAAAGTGGTGTCGCTCTCGATTGGCCAACTCCAACAAAGATCGAATTGCCACGAAGGGACTCGATCGCAAGCCATAAGTGTTGGTATTCAATTCATACACCTTGATAGGTGCGTCAGGATCTTCTCGCCACAATATAAGCTGGTACCGACGATCGTCCGGGTGTATTACAGTCTGCCGGAACATCATACGGATGTCGGCCACAAATACGACAGCATGGCGACGGAAGTTCGTAAGAACATCACAAATATCCTTATGCAATTTGGGACCCGAGTGTAGACATTGGTTCAAGGAAACACCATTGGACGTGGGCGCCGAGCCATCAAACACCGTCCTCAACTTACCACTCGGGGCCTTCAAAACGGCATGGTGGGGCAAGAAATAATGTTCCACGGAGCGCCAATCAACATGGGATACGGACATGTGCCCCAAGTCCTCATATTCACGCATGAAGTCAATGTACTTCGCACGGAAGTCAGGATCTCGCCTCATTCGGCGCTCCATCGATATTAACCTTTTTTCCGCTAATACACGTGAGTGACCGAGAGGAGGACGCGAAGCGAGGAAAGGCAACCGCGTAACAAACTTCCCAGAGCGGAGACGACCAGTGTTATTCTGGTAAAACATCTCGCACTCCTTATGCTCCGGATTCACAAGTGCCTTGGTAGGGGGCTCTTCAATTTCCCAAAAACGCTGAAGAGCGTCAGATAGAGACAACCCAGCAACGTGGACAGGCACATCCAAAGATCCAGCCGAGATAGGCCCAAACAAAACTTGCCCAAATATCGTCGGCTGGGCCACCAAGCCTCCTGGCTGCAAGATCGTGAGGCTTCCACACATCAATACCCCCAAAACATCGGCACCTAGAAGGACATCAATAGGTCCGGGTGTGTGGAACGCAGGATCAGCCAGGACAAAGCCCGACGTCAAATCCATCACCGAGGATGGCAATTTTACCTGAGGCATGTCCCCCAGGACATTTTCAAAAACAATCGCTGAAGTAGTTAGCCTCGGGACCGTAGGGGAGACAGGGGAGAAATCAAACCGCACTTGACCCACAACACTACAAATTTTAGTATGGCCAATACCCCTCACATAGTCCTCGTAAGGCTCCAAACCCAATTTTAATTTCCCCACTAATCGCGTAGAGAGTATGCAACCCTGGGAGCCCGAATCCAACATGGCCCTTACGTCAACATGGTTGCCATGCGGGCCCCAGACTCTCACCAATGCTGTCGGCAACAAAACGGTTTCCGACCGAGCACGAGCAGCATTGGGCTGAGAGTGGGGAGCAAATACCTATTCGGTGCGCTCCTCGGAGCGCTGACCCCAATCGGTGTACCTCGGGGACTCATACTGCTCAAATGACGCCTGTCTGCGTCTCGAGTTCACCCAGGTCCTCGGAGGGGGGCTGTGAGCTCCACCTCGGTCCAACTTCTGCGGAGCCCTCTGCAGTCTCGCATTGACAGACAATGGCGGCGAAAACTGTCTCGAGGGTCTTGCAAGGAAATTGTACTCCGCAGGGCGCTCCCAATCTTGGCGTGGGGAGGGGGGGCACCCGCCCGTAGGGCGCTGTTCCCCACGTCGTTCCTGAGCGCGGGTCTCATCATTGAGACGTTGAGGCGACAAATAATCCTGCCTGTCCATCCGCCGGCTGCCAGACGGCGGAGAGGCAGTCCCTCCACGAGCCCGCTGCTGGCCGTGGCCAACCACTGGCCTTGCTACAGGAGGGGACCAATCATGGTTCCTTTCCCCGTTCATATTGGCGCACAAAACCCGGTGGTGGTTGCCTCCGCAACTAGCGCAAGGGGTGGAACTCTGGCACTCGCGTTGGAAGTGCCCGCCTAAACAACCAAAACACCAACGGCGTTCCAAAGCGACACGTCGCCTGCCTTTCACGTGAATGGCCATGAACTCCGGGCATGCAACAACTCGGTGGCCCGGTTTCTTACAATACACGCACGAATCTCCAACGACTGCCGCTGCGTACTTCTTCGTGAATGTCGCAGGGTGTCGGCGTGTGTCCTGCCGCTTGGGCACAGGAATTACCCCAACCACTGCTGGAGCGGCCTGTCCCGAAACATCGGCCCGACGGCACTCTTCCTCCAAAAATTCCACAAGTTCCGAGTACTTAGGAAGGTGCAGCTTAGTGACGTCGTGTTTCTCCTCACGACTCTCAAATCCGTGTTTTTCCTCAAAGCGAGCCCTCATGTCCCCCGGGAGCTTGGTCATGACAAGGTGGAAAAGCAAAAATGACCACTCGTCCACCGGGAGATCAAAATTCTTCAAAGAATTAGTGGCCACCAACAATGGATTCAACAACTGCGTGCGCAAGTGCGCAACCCCCTGAACCCTTGGCAGTCCCAATATAGTCGCCACGTGCGCGTCTGCCAAGCGTCGGTTATTTTGGTACCGACGTGTCAATAGGTCCTTCGCAACCGCGTAGTTCTCATCCGTCATGGTCAGATGCTGAACCTGACCGCGGGCCTCTCCGTCTAAGGAGGACATCAAATACGCGAGCTTCTCAGCCGGGGACAAATCCTGGCGTTTATCGACCAGGTTCTGGAACATATCCCAAAATGCGGCCCATCCCTTCAAATCACCCTGAAAGGTGGGGATGGTCAAGGTAGGGAGGCGTGACAACAATCCCGCCGGCGTGGCAGACGCCGTGGGGCCCCTACTCGAAGCACTCAAACCTCGTTGGCGTCGCTTCTCAATAATGCAGGCCGCCTGCACCAACTGATCAACCATTTCATAATACTGCTGGATGTCATTCTCCACCTGGTCTTTCCGTTGCGGATCCAAATCATCAGGTGCCAGCTCCAAAAACGAAGTATAGTACGTGTGTACGTCAGAGGTACGCTCTGTCAAATCGGCGTATCTCACTAAAAGCGCCTCTTCACGGTCTGGCCTGTCTATCAAAGCTACAGCCGTGGACAACCATCGCAACTGAGATTGTATCTGTCTTGCCGCGTGTGAATAAGACATAGTTTACGATAATTCAATAAACACAACAAAAATCAAACAACCAAAAAAACAAATCCAAATTAAAAATGCACTGTAGGATCAATTACCTGCCTAACTCCGGCCCTAACAGTGGTCGCGAGGTGCTCAGCGACACAACCAAAAAGTGTATCACTCAACCACGCTCTGCTACCAAACGCTTGTTCGATACCAACCCATGCAACGCAAAAGCACAGTGGAAGCGTGTCAAATTAGAAGAGTTATTGCATGGATCGGTACCGTCAAGTTAGCCTGCGATACACAGGGCAATAATCAACCTAACCAACTAACCTTATTGTTCCAAATACAAAGTTAAATTGTCGTGCGCGGTCTTCGGAGGCCCGTACGTACGTACAGGAACATGTGGCTCGACGTCTTGACATTCGGCGCACGACCCAACCAACTACTGGTTACGTATGTATAGTCTACACGGCACAATCGAGATAACAAGTTATTATCACCAAAAATCGGTTCCGGCGCACAACCAAAAAACTTAATTCGCGTCCAACAAACGAGCAAACAAAACAAAACAGCCAAAAAACGGATCTATCCGTACGCGAAAATAATAATATCGGAAGCAAAATTAATGGCCGGTTATCATTCAAAACAATTATGCGAATTGTCTGCGTTCGCGCAAGCAACAACAACCAAGCCAAAACCGGCGCCAGAATACACTAATAGCAAACGGGCGAGACACCGGCCGGCTACCTGTCGACCCTGCTCTTCACCCCCGCCTGCCCGCGTTGACCTACTTTCGCTCGGCCCAACACGGCAAATGGCACGGCTGCTGACAATTAGGTACTTTACGCGAATTGAATCAAATAATATCTATTCCAAACATATAGCCTACGTCGTGTGTCGTGACGGCCATAAAGATTAGCACCACCCCAACTCTTTCCGTAGGTGTTGTACGAGGCGACTAAGGGATTTTGCCATAGGCGAGCGATAGGCTCGCCATCCATCACGTTTGTCCACCAAATCTTACGCGAAAAGTGGGAACTACCTGTCGGTGGTTCCTCTGTCTACCCCCTCGGGGATTATGGACACATAAATATCTAACTATGTATTTTGTGTTGTAGACGTGAATTTCTGTATGTATAGGGAAAAGGTAATTGGATAGTTTGTTTGTGACGTAGGACGTCGAACTCCCATGACACATATTATACGAGTAACTTCCAACAAAATTCCCGTAAAAGACGGTACCAAACCTCACGCCACTGTGTGAGAATTGAAAATAATGCAACACATTTCTCACACAATGAAGCTCAAATTAATATTTGAACAAACATAGATCTTACGGCGATGTCTCGTATGTAGATATGTAATGTAATTTCATACTCGTAATAAAGTCAATTTCTTCGAAAATGTGACTTATATGGCAGTCTTCATTTTTGAAGGTTTTGCGTAACGGATGGACAGACACAATATCTGAAAGTAGTACACGAGGAAAAGAGAATGATGATACAGTCTCAATGCCGCGCAGGCGCGCAGGAGGTCGCTATAGTGTCGCCAGGAAACGCTAAGGTCGGGTCGTGATGAATGATTGGCGATTGGTGTATTGTTAGCAATTCTAAAGCAAAAACTTTACATCATTTGGGCCCTTTGATAACGAAATTGTGAAACTTGGAATTTTCAGAAAGTACATTTTGAAGAATTGACAGAACGAATCATCCTGATATCAAGATAGCAGATCACTTTCATGTTGCGATTTTTCGAGTTCAAATTCATCATCTGCCCATGTTGTCCCACTGCACTCTTTTGTGCCACCCTATACGATCCTGTGCTAGTCGCATCCAGGTTTTCGATGCGACTTTGGTGATGTCATCCGCCCAGCTAGCTGCTGGACTACCTACTCCTCTTTTCCCCGACCTTGGCCACCACTCAGTTAAGTTTAAATTAAGTACATTAAATACCATTTAAGTAAGAGGTACATTTTAAATATATTTCGACATAATTTGTATTGAAATTTAAAAAGATACTCCCGCCACTTTACCGACCGAGCTGGTAAGTATATGGTTACGGTAGTAAACGCATAAATTGCAACGCATATCTCTCAATATTGTTACATAAATACTCATATGTTTTTATGGATTCCACGAATTTAGAGGCTATTAAAATATATTTATCTTTAAGACCTAGCTACGAACCTAATGAAAAAGAGTTTTTGTTGCTTTTCTTTTACACGAATTACAAGGTCAAATCTAATCAAAATGTTTTTATTGTAAGTACCTTATACTACATTTTTACGACGTCATTTTTTTTACTCTAACACCGTCTCTTATTAAAATAACTTTAAATTAATAATTTAACTAACCCCCGACGACGTACCATGTGGAGATCCCCTTATTTTTTCCTGGTCATCATCAAGGTCTTCAAGGTTTCAGACGTGGGAAGGGCATTATTGTCGTAAACATTTGAGCTCCAACTCGAACCACCCAACTGTTACCGTTCCAGAGATCCCATCACGCTGCATTATCCCATGATACTCCAAGTTCTGATCCAGTTTTCATCTAGCATTGCTAAGAATATTGAAAGCGGGGGGACGCTCCAGGTTTCGCCCTACGCGGAGCTCGGCCTACGGCTTCGTCGCCATCTTTAACAAAAATATTTTTAAGACCCCGTCTAACTTTTATGGTTTCGGCAGACTGATAATCTTCAAATTTTTCAAGTTTCGTATTGTGAAATTGAAGTTCGCTTACTTTTCCTGGTCATCACCAGATCCTTAAGGTTTCAGACGTCAGAAACGCAGCAAGAACCTGAATATTTGAGCACAAATTCTAAACATCTAGCTATTACTGTTCCAGAGATCCCATCTGACATCAAAGATACACCAAGATCTTGGAAACCACTTGTCCAATTTTTATCAGACCTAGCTAAGAACACTCTCGTCAAAATTCACTATTAAATTAAAAAAACCGGGTCCAAATCGGATCATCCGTTGTTAAGTTATGATGCTACAAACAAACCGACCAACAGACAAACGTGTCAAACTATAACACGCCCTCCCTCGATCGGTCGGGGGTTAAAAAAATGTTTACAACAGTGAAACAAACGACTTTCACAAACAATAAAAATCAATTTTATTGTTTGTGAAAGTCTATGACATAACCAGTTTCACTGCTAATGAATTCTTCAGTCAATTTACTCGTACAAATGCTACTTGGACCGTAAGCTCCATGATGAATGCTCACGTGATCATTAGGACAGGACGTTATGTTTGGGTGTTTTAATAAAACCACACATTGATAGACGAGTCGTTTTTCTGGTTTTGTTATAGCTCTGAAACGGTTACAATCTTTCGTTGGGTTTCGGTGGTTTCAAATAATAAAATCAAAATGTTTTTATTGTAAGTAAGTATTGTGTTTTTATTGTGCCAGCGTAATTTCTAGCACATGAGGCAATCCATCTTAGTCCTCACGGTTAGCAGCGCATTAAAACCCTCTAATATTAATACAGTGAAGTGAGATGTCTATGGGCGACGGTGACCACTTACCATCAGGTGGCCCGTTTGCACGTCTGCTCTCCTTATTTAATAATATTTTAAAAAAGTAATTACCTTATAGTACATTTTTACAACGTCATTTTTTTACTCTATCACCGCTTCCTAAGGTGCTATAATGGAGACGAGGGAGGGAATGAACTGATTAAAAGACTTGTAGACTTAATAGTAATATTTTTAAATGATAGATGCTTACAAGAGGACTGTGACAAAAGAAAGAGAAAAAAGACATTATCAAAATATAAAAAGACATAATGAAGTTATAAAAACAACAGAAAATAAAACAAAGTTGGCTTAGCCAGTAACAGTCAAGAGGAAAGAAGCGGCGCAAGAAACAGAGTGTGGGATTACGAATATTGAGGAGAGTGGTCCCTGGCACTCGGGGGATACCTGAAAATCAGCGCCGCAGTGATAAAAGCGCTCCGGCAACAGGCTGAGGCAGTCCCCTTTGTCCGGTGCCGCACGCCACCTTCATCAAACTTTGTTACTTTTGCTTATTTATTTGTTTTTGTAATATATTTGTTTAATATTATTTTTGTCTTCTGTACCTAGTTGTTTGCAAGTGTGTCGGAAATAAATAATCTTTCTTTATTTCTATTGAACTTCATGAAGCCCCATGCTTCATGTCTAGGATCTGACTTCCGGTATATAATGAGGTACCCTGATTATCATCATTATACCTCATGGGACTCCCGCTCCAACGTCAATTCGATAGACTCTACTCTGGCCCACTATCGTTTGATTATCATGTTTGTACTATAAAGTAATAGGTAATGCTATCTTGTTTTAACTTATAGTAGGTAAAAGGTACAGATATATGTAGCTAATCGAGTATAGTTTGTGAATTTCGGAGCTCATGTTGTTTTTATTGGAATTTTCGGAATGGCCTGGTTTGAACCTGATTTGCATGTTGTTTGGCAGTAATATGAATACCTGACGAAATTATGTTAATAGATTTATATGTGCTTCTGCGCGTTTCCTGCTCAACTTAAATAAATCTTAGTCTTCCTTATCTGTACAGCAAAGAAGAAATTGATGTACGTTAGGTAGTATCTTAATTAAGTTTGTACGGAACCCTCAGGGCAGAGTCTACTCGCACTTGTCCGTTTTTTAAATTAAACGTAATGGTATAATAATAACAAGTTCTATATTTCAGGCTAAAAGTACACGTAATGCAATAAATATTTTTTTTATCAAGTGGCGGCGCTAGTTTATAGTCGCGGTCAGAAAATGTTTATCACCCTAAGGTCTATCATTGCATGCACACGTCAGTTTTAAAAGGTCGCTGTCTAACATTGTAACGAGGCATAGATAACTCTACTTTGAAAATCGAACGTTCGAAGAAGTGACATACTGTAAATTTATTCATAATTATTTTAAAAAATTGTCGATAATCTTTTTGTCGTGTCGGATATTAAAAAGCAACAAAAAGAGACCAAATTACGAAAGTAAATAAACTTCTTGCATATTCATTTAATTTCTTTTTAAACGTAGTAAGTACATTGATTTTATGTAGACTATAATGCGCGCGATATGGAAAAAATGAAATTGAAAACGCCCCTGTACGCGAATAATCCCCTTAATAAAGGCAGGGAAAGGTTGCTAGCTAGATGTCTAAGTAAATTATGTATTTTATTTGCATAGACATCGGCGTTTGCTAATTTAACATCCGAATGGCGAACCTTGAGCGGTGTAAAGCGGAACTAGGTTAGAACTTGCAATTCCGGCAAGGTGAAGGTTGTTTTATTATACAGAATTCCTTAAGAGGGAGTGCCCAGATACTACGGACTATTTCTATTTCCGTATTACACACTTATTTTTCTTGCCGTGTGGTTAGTGGCGGGGCGGTGGTATATAGAGTTTCGGGAGGAGCGGGTTGTGTTAACGCAGATTATAGGATACACAGATCACCGAGGGTGGGCTTTTGATCGTGCGAAGCCAGGCCGGGAAGCTAGTCTAGTATAAGAGTAAGCGTGACAGTTTCATTTATAGGTTTAGCTTTAGATTTGGCTGCTGCCCTGCGGCCCAATTCGCCTAAATTACAACGTTTGTAGTTCTATTTCTATCCAATTTCAATTTAGTTTTTGTTCCAATTCTATTTGGACCACAAATCGCATTCAGCTGACGCATAACTCTACCAACGCCATCTTTCGATTTACTATCGATCGGGCAAAAGTACCTTGGGAGGAACTTATGTTCGATCGTTATATTTGACAGTTGAAGCGTTTTGTTACCGTTCAACTGCGATTCAGTATAAAATAAACTAAACGTTTTAGTAGAATGCACAAATACGTTACTGTTCGATCGATCGTTGACTCGATCGGAACTTAACTGAAATTTGATCGTTAGTGGATAGTAGCATACGAAACACGTCATAACAATGCAGTTTAGATTCTATTTAGTTTCGTTGTATTTAGTGGAATCGATCTTCTTGAATCGAGGCCATTGTCGTAGAAATTTTCTTAGTAATAACTTTTTTACTCGCATGTTGCACTATGAACGCTTAAAATTAACATTAAAATTACTAACCAATCAATATTAATTATTTTTACTCACGAATTCCTCAGAATCTGGCAACAACCAAGATAAGTATTATTGTCATTGAGTTCTTGTTGTTTTTGTCTGCCAGTTCACGTGGTTTATGAAGTGTCCTAATATTTTAAATATTAATTAATTAAATTGTTAGCTCTTTTAACCTTCAACGGATTCGCCATATACTATTTTTAGTTATTGTTTCGTATGTTTTTATACTAGGTAATAACATGTCTACACATTTTATATTTTCGACTACTAAGTTCTAGAACCTGTTTTTACTCTAGAGCCGTCGCATATAGGTAGTTATTATATATTTTTAAGCAGGGATTGTTATAAATCTTTAATGTAGAGGAGTTATATAAATGCTCTATGTGAAATCCTTCTGTAGCAATAGTAATGTTAGAAATTGCTAAATAATACTTTATACGATTTAATATATCTATTGTGAAGTAGACTTCCTAGATCTACTTTTGCATACTTAATCTTTTTTTTAGACATGTTACATACGTATTTATTCATGGTTTATTTCTCACGTTCACTCAACTTATAGTTACGTAAACTAGTCCCATTTGAGCAAGCCTCTACCTCTAAAAAGCAAGTCTTATAGTACGGATTCCTTATAGATAAGGCGAGTCCCAACTCGCACTTGACCGGTTTTTTTATCTGCCCCTGACAACGTTGAATGTCCGACACTGATATAGCGGTGTTAATGTTATGCCTATGTTGTCTAGGCGTAGATACTTGTGTTAAGTGCAACTTGTGGTTTTCTGCCACCTATGAAGCAATAAAAAGATAATTGAAATTGCGCACTTACGCAATTTACTGTGTCGCTAAGATTGTGACATCCAGGCAAAGGTATTAAGAACTTAGTATAGTTGACTAATGGTGTAGGTAGCTAAGAACCATAGAAATCAAGGTTAGCATCCAAATGAATTCTAAATTATTTGTTAGTATTGTACTAAAACGCAGTGGGGAATTTCGTTCTTACTAATAATGGGAACACCAAAGTATGTTTGACTGATCGAGACCTAGGCGTCAGCACGTGATGATTGCTCCCAGAAATTCGAATCTCACGAACTGCAATTTTGACAAGTGCATTTCGTGCAACGTCAAAATTTTGCCAAAAAGTGTATTTTGACGAAAAGCTCCCTTAAAAGAAATGTGGTAGCGTTGTGGCTAGGAAGTTGGACTTCCATACGGAAGGCACGGGTTCGTAACCATGCTCAGCGATGTCATGTACCAATGAATTTTTCGGTTTTTTCGAAGACTACGTTCATGCGCTGCTCTGGCGGTGAAGAAAAAGGGCGCGAGGAATCCTGCACACTGAGATAACCAGTGTGTGAAATGGGTAAGACAATGGAAGGCAAACCACCCCATTAAATCTGCCAAAGGAGTCGTTCTTTCATGTTAATTCCATAGATAAAGAAAGAATTTATTTCCAAAAGCGCACACATACAAACAAGATAGATAGAGTGATCACGTCCCTCATCAATGAGAAATACGACTAAGAAGTAGAACAGAACATAATAAGCCTTATTCTTCCTTCCAGACCCATGCCTGTACATCTTGCGGTTCGCTTCTCAACTGCAGTTCGAGGACAAGCAGCACGAGGTCAGCATGACAGCGCTGCGGCTGGTCAAAAGGATGAAGCGGGACTCCATACACTCGGGGCGGAGGCCTTCGGGTATTTGTGGCGCTGGTGAGATGGACATTTTTATTTTTTCATTTTTGGTATACAGGTGTAACAAAACCACATAGACCGGGGGGGTTGTTCAGTATCCATCTGATCAACTTTCACTATGAGGCCAACTCTGTAATTGCGAAATAAAACTGCTTTTTCATACATTTCGGTCGCTGCGGTCATTTTTTAATGCGAAGTTTTTGAAAACCAGTGCTGATAGTCTTCGGCCCTGGCCCCACACCATATTATTTTGCAATGTGTGCATACATAATGATGATAATGACCATATATTTAAAGGGTGTCTTAAATCAATGGAAGGTATGGTACTCGTGTGTAGCAAATAAAAATCACAGGAGATATAATACCAAAACAAAGGAAGTGAATTTTGAATACCGATTTAAATACCATTTACATAGTCTGTATGCGTGATCGATCGTGTCAATAAATAAGTGAACCTTAACATTGACATTTTGTAGTCGACTCACGGTCACTATTAATTCGATGTAACTAAATTAATAACTAATAACGACCTATGTATGATATGGCAAACAAGTGTGGGCGGGTTTGGGCTTCTTTCTTTCGTAGTCGGAAATAACGGACATTTGGCAAACTAATAGAAATAGAAATATCATTTATCTGTAAATATGTGTAATGCAGATGTTACATTGTGTTTCAGTATCACCATATTCTGCCCGAAAGCGTACAAATTTTTGATCAATTAATAAATGAATCAATCATAAATTATCATCAATAAAATAATCAATCATAATACATATGACTATTCAGCAGATTATAATTGATGCATGATGATTCTTGGTGCAGAGGTTGGCCGTGGCGATTCAGCGTGGCAATGCCGCGAGCGTCATGGGGACCTTTGCGCCAGGGTCGACACGGGGCGGAATTTTTAACAAAGGCTTTTCATAAGTCTTTTTTTTTTAAATATATTTTTTATTGACGAAACCTAGAGATTTGACATGTACTTACGTAATTTAATTAAATTAATTTTGTAATACAATCAATTATAATCTACTAAATAGTCATATTTCCGACACAGGTACTTACATCATAATAAATTATCATAATAATAATAAAGGTAACAAAACAAAAACATCAAATGTTTTACTGGTATGTCTCAATTTAAAAAAAAAATACATAAGAATTAACAATAAATATAGGTTTTAAATGAATTATATTTATAAAATAAATGTCAACTTATCACTAAGAAAGTACTAAACATTTTGATATGATCCAAAGCATCAGTGCAATCGACAATGACTCAAAGGCTACGTCAGTATTATAGTACTCTGTACAAGACTGCGGCACAAGCGCCGCCGGTTCGAATCCACCTTTGGATCATTGCGGTGAACCAATGTCAGGCATTTTATCCTAGTAGGAGTGGTCCTTGAAGAATTTTGGTCATGTGTAAAACATTACATCTTTCACTTTCGCGGGTTTGCTGGAAGAAATCTCTTTTAGAGATAAGTTAACCCTTTGTACAATGTCTTATTTTAATTGTTTTTATTAAGTGTATTGATGTACAATAAAGTGTAAATAAATAAATAAAATAAATAAATAAATTACCAATATTTTTTAAAAAGTGATTCGATTGCTTTGTTTCGATTTGAAGGGTAAGAGATCCAGCGTAATAACCGTCATCTCAGAAGGCATTCCATCTAAGTCCTCAATATTAGCAGCGCATCGAAAACCTAGTACCACTAGAGGCGCCACTAGCACAATGGTACGTTGCCAATCAATATGTAGATACGTATCTTTCCACCAAATCTTTTTTTTACCCTTCAGACTCGCGCCACGATGTCTTAACAGATTTAAGACTAATTTAAATCTGCTATTTTGAAATGGCTATATGATGCCATGACATCATCACAATAAACAAATAAACAAATTTACTATAGTATTGAGAAATTAAACTAACCCAAATAACGAGAATTTTGTGACATCTTTAAAAATGACGTTTCGTTTTGCTTTTTTGGTTACGGAGTGTGCTCGTGGCTCCATCTACACAACGCGTTTTTTGTCCTTTTATTATCAGGTTTGCTAGTTTGCTCTCCAAAAACATAATCAAAGTATACTCCACCAACTGCTATTCACTTTCCAGCGCTGCTGATAGCGGGTCGTCTTCACAACTTCTCCCGAACCCCGGCTGACGTCATCCGCATAGTAAAGGTCCACGAGTCCACTCTTCGGAAACGACTCATGGAGTTCGGAGAGACCCCGTCCAGTGCGCTGACTCTCGAGGAGTTTATGACGGTTGACCTGGAGGAGGAGCAGGATCCTCCCGCGTTCAGGGCCGCTAGGAAGAGGGATAAGGAGCGGCTGCAGAAGGTACGTACATACATATACATAAACTCACGCCTGTTTCCCTCAGGGGTAGGCGGAGACTAAAGATTTCACCTGCAACGATCATCAATCGCTTCATACACACTCTTCGGTTAGTGGTTGACCTCACCTGATGTTTCTTTAGAACGTCCGCAATCTGGTCGACGTAGGTCCTTCTAGTTCTCTCCTTCCTTATCCTTACACACCGCTTTCGTATTCCCGTTCCATTCATTCTTTCTACCTATCCAAACCATCTCAACATTCTTCTTTCAATCTTACTCACTACATCGTCTTGCACACCACACCTTTCCCTTATATAACACTATTCCTTATTCTGTCACACACTGTTACACCACACATACTACGCAAGGAACGTATTTCCACAGCATTAATAGAAGGTAGATACTTTTAAATATTATATTGTGGACTTTCCACTTACAGTGCGTGCGGTACAGTGCCAAAAAGGATACAGTAGCTCAGCATAGTGCTGAGGAAGCCACAGCGCTGTTTTCAGCTGGCCCCTCAGTTACTGCACGGACGAAGATAGCAACATAGACATAGACAGCAACAAGATACAACAGATAGCAACAGCAATAGCAGCAACAGAAAACAGAGTTGCAGAAAGAGATAGAAGTACAGCTAGAGAAGGACAACTCTAGGAGAAAGAAAACTGTGTTGAGTCCAGTTGCCACCCCGGGTATTGTGCCGGTTGTGCGTGTTGTGTTGTATGAATGTTTTTGTTTTATGTAATCTGAATTCAGGTTTGCGTTTTCAAGTTCTAGTTTACTAGAGTGAGTGGCGGGTCTGTTTTCCCCAAATCATTGTAATAATGCGTCAGCTAGTAAGACAAGACATCTACTTAAAATTAGACTTGAACTTCTCTTGAAGGTTTTCTTTTCTTGCAGCTGATGGAAGAAGAGGACGGTGAGAAAGAGCTGACAGAGTTGCAGAAAAAGATAGAAGTACAGCTAGAGAAGGACAACTCTAGGAGAAAGAAAACTGTGTTGAGTCCAGTTGCCACCCCGGGGATTGTGCCGGGATTAGTTGGTACGACATCGTTCTGCTATTAGAGTAAGAGCTCCATGAAACCGCAGTTACACTCAAATTTGTTGTTAAAATGTTATAATCACAGAAATCTGACTAGCTCTCCTCCTCTAAAACAATGACGTGAGCACTGACAGCGAATCACGGAATTGACCCATATTTTCATACATTTGACATTTCAGTGCCCGAGTAATGTATGGGAAAATGCTTAAATCGCATGCGTCTACTGGCAGCCGCGGTTTCCTTATAAAACTTCTCTAGCGAGCAATTTACATAGGGGTAAATTTCAAAATCCTTCAACTTTTTCGCATTACAGACGATGGACGGTCAGAAGAGGCGGAAGCGTCGAGGTTCGCCGCGCAAGACACGTTGAATCTCATCGGCGAGATCGCCAAGGATGTGCAGCCCTTCAAGGGGGAGCCTGCGACACATGACAAGTTCAAATTTGAGAAGGGACTTGGTAATTATTTATTAATAATTTTAATACCAGAAACAAAAACAAACTTGCAGTCTCACGCTTTAGACTTAGTAAAGTAAACACATCATTCATATGTCACTGTGTACGATTTTATAATAAGATATATATTTTTTATACCTGATACTGTAATAAATATGACAGAAAAAAATTAAGACCTACATAAGACGGACCTTATGTAAAAAGGGTTATACATACATATTTATACATATATACATATTTATTGTAAAAGATGAGCTGTTGAAAGTTTCTTGCGCCGCCTTTTTCCTTTAAGCTACAGCACCTTACGAACAATAAAAAAGTTTGATTTTGATAACACTTTAAGGGGCCCGTATTTCACGGGTAAAAATCAGATGAAGGGTTTCCAAGATCCTGGAGTATCTTTGATATCAGATGGGATCTCTGGAATGGTAACAGTTAGGTGGTTCGAGTTTGAGCTCAAATATTTAGGACCATGGTGCAATTCCCACGTCTGGAATCTTGAGGACGTGTTGATAACCAGGAAAAAGTAATGGGATCTTAACAATGGCAAGTCAGGGGCTTCTTAAATTTTTTATTTAGTTATTAATTAGGTGTGTTGCTGCTTACATGCAGCATTCGTGAAACGACGAATGACTGTAGAGAAAGCAGAGACTTGTGGCGCTCCATTCTCTCTGCCTACCCCGCAAGGGACATAGCGTGAAATTATTTATGTATGCAGTTTCTTCCGTGTATGGGACGGATTCAGAATGTCTACCGCCACTGGACAAAGGCCATCGCATATTATAGCAACTTGACGCGAACCCGCCACGAATTAAACTCAGAGTAAAACATTGAAATGTGAGTTTTATATCGTATTTCATACAGTAGGTTTTCAAAATTCGACGACTACTTACGTACTTACGTACGCGTCGAGTCGCTATAATACGATGGCTTTAAAACGTGTCGTATGTGGCGACTAAACCGAGTAACTTGCTAGTGGAGGGACCGCTTCATAGTCCGCCCGGCTAGGACCGTTCTATGCAAGGTCTGTCGTCAAATGTCTTCGCTTCGGCGTTGATGTGTTTCGGCAGTGTTTATAGAAGAGCCAGTACTTACTAAGCCCGTGTACTCCATATTCGACCTCATCGTCACTTACCACCAGGTGAGATTGAGGTAAAACGCGGGTTTAGATGTATATAAAAAAGCTTACAAATGAACCTAATCTGTTCTATGTATCTATCTACAGGTCCAGATTTAGCAGTAATCGGCCTAGGACAGCCCGACGAGAAATGCGATAAATTCGTGAAACCAGAACCGAAGCTACACTTCGGCAAGGACCTGCACGCCGCTGAGGAATTGGTGCTGAATCAGACGGATGAGGAGTACGTGAGCTCTCTCATCATGAGCGAGGAGGAGGCGAGGCACAAGACGCGGCTCTGGAACCAGATCAATGCGGGGTACCTTCGGGACCAGAAGAGTGAGTGTCTGTGCTTCTTCTACCAGGTACACTGATGGTGTGACTTCGTGTGAAGACTCAGCCTGGATAGGTGCCGTATTTTTACGTAAGTATATCTGTTGCAAAGCAGCATTGCTGTTTCTGTTTAAAGGGTAATGTTATTACATTTATGATAGCCAGAATTCTATGGAAGCTCATGCATTTGGTCGATAGGGTGTTGTTTTTATGGTTACGGAAAGTATAAAGCAACTTATAATTAAAAATTCAAATATATTTGATGAAATCAGGTGTTACTTTATGGAAATGCAAAATTGATTTTTAAGATCATGGGAATCCCAATGTAAATGACGAATCTTTCGACCCGCATTATCGTAATATTTTGACAGCAGACTCTCTATCCACAGTAAAAGAAGAATTACGTGCAAAAGAGCTGGAAGAGGGCAAAGACAAGAAGCGCAAAGTGCGAGGATCGTACAAGAAGAAGACAGCCTGTAACGCGGCCACTGCCGGGGAGGCTATTGAGAAGATGCTGGCTGAGAAGAAGATTAGCTCCAAAATCAATTACGACATTCTGAAGAGTTTAGACCAACCTGGGACGCCGGTGCCGGTCACGCCTAAAGAAACACCTTTGTTGGAGTAAGTGATAGAATAGAGATCTAAATAACGGTCTTGTAACGACTTGTAACTCTTTTTGAAGGTGATATGACTCTGCGCAGAGTCAGTCTAGGGTGGTGCCAACCTTTTACCTATATCTGCCGCAAAGCAGCTGCTGCTTTAGAATAGTGGTCTTATAAAGATAGTAGCTTCGATTCCAGGGTGACCGCCAAACCTAAATGAAACGGTCACGCTCACACATATACGAGATTTGGTTACGAGTGAGCGGGACGTTTCTTGTCTTAGTAGCCACCGCGGAATGGAAACCAGTGTTTTGTAACGTTTTAAGATTTTTTAAATATTTAGATTAGATCCGTGCATAACCACCGTTTGAGAGCACTTAAAGAAGCAACTTTCGACGGCGTCTGTAGCTCGGTCGTGCTGCTCTACATTTTATTAGTGATATTTTGTTTGAGATTAACTTTAATTCTATTGTTTTTCTTGTAAACTTACAAAAATATTTTACAGGTGTTAAATACATTACAGGATCTTATTATTTTTACGTTTTCTATTTATTGCTATAGGACAAAACCTCCCACGCCAGCCGAGCCTAAGGTTCCAGCCTCACCGGTCCGCAAGCGTAAGAAGAAAGCCCCGACACTGCCGATGCTAAACATAGCCAGTCCGGCGCCAGCCAGCCCCGCGCCATCAACGCCCGGTCCGCTGACGCCTGCGCCGACAACGCCTGCGCCGCCCACACCGGCTCTCACAGGTACGTACTGCTCGAGCCCCAACGCTGCCGACGTTAAACATAGCCAGTCGGGCGCCGTCAGCCCCGCGCCAACAACACCCGGTCCAATGACGCTTGCGCCGACATCGCCTTTTTTTCGGTTACTGGGGAAATCTCATTCTTATGTGAGATTTTTACTCACTAAAACCCCCTCGAGTGGAACGCACCGGTGCCCTCCTAGCATTTGCCTTGGGTTTTTACTGGGAGGTGTACATTCCACCTCCCGGTTCCTCCCGTCACAGCAGCGTGCGGCCATAGCACGTTGCTGCCTTCCCTTCCCCAGGGCCGCCCGCCAATGGACGACCAAAGCCCCCACTTTGACCGCCCGCGACCCTGATCCCTCCTTTTAGTCGCCTTTTACGACAGGCAGGAGTTATCGTGGCTCTATTCTTCGCCCGAGACTACAGGGCTGACGGACCAGAACGCGCGTCACCGGCGCCCCGGCGTCTCCGTCTCCGGCTCTCACAGGTACATACTAGTCAAGTGTAGACGCTGCCTACGCTAAACAGCCAGCCCGGCGCCAGGTAGCCCCGCGCCAACAACGCTTGGTCCGTTGACGCCTGCACCGACAACGCCTGCGCCGCTCATACCGACTGTCACAGTTGCCCATCTCGAAACAGCCAGCTTGGCGCCAAACATAGCCAGCGAAGCGCTAAACATAGCCACCCGCCAACCACACCCTGTTCGCAGCCTCCCGCAACCGAGTGCCACAATAATTATGTGTTGGTGAACTTACGTATAGACTGAATGTGTTTTTTCACCAATATTCTTTATTAACCGCTCCAACTAGGCTAAGTCTGTCCTAGGAGTTTTCCTCCACAATGGACCAAAGATGAATGCGATCGCTTGCGTCGCAGTCTGGTGCCCTAGTCTTTGAGTTTCAATGTATTTATTACTTAAACTCGACCTTTTTATCGACAGACGCTGGCGATGATTACGACGACGAAATGGAACCGGAGCCGGCAGAGGTGACCGGGGAAATGTCACTCGCGGCCATGCTCCAGAACGGACAGGACGACGAATATTACGGTTATGAAGAATATTAGATCACATCGGTACCGATCAAAGAGTGGTGCTCAGTAAAAATCATGGTACAAGAAGAAAGGCATAACAACTACGGATTGCACAATCAAATCTAATCTTTTTTTATTATTGTATCTTATCTTATCTTATGATAGGGGGCCGGGAATAACCCCAGCGGCACTTCGACCGTTGAGGATCTTTTGTGCCTACCCCATTTTACACACTGGTCATCTCAGTGTGCAGGTTTCCTCACGATGTTTTCCTTCACCGTTAGAGCAGTCGGTAAATGTACGTAAGTCTTCGAAAAATACGAAAAACTCATTGGTGCATGGCACTGCACGGTTTCGAACCCGGTTTTATTGAAAGTAAGTACCTTAAAGTACATTTTTACAACGTCATATTTTACTCTACCACCGCTTCGTAAGGTGCTGTAGCTGAAGGGAAAGAAGCGGCGCAAGAAACTTTCAGCAGCACATCTTTTGAAATAAATATATCTTACAATAATTATGAATACAATCATATACACAATGTGCAGAGCTAGAATTGAATTTAGGACCAAGCCTCTTTATCATTTAAGTAGTCATTTATTTTATAATGACCCTTTTTACATAAGGTCCGTCTTATATGGGTCTTAAATTTTTTCTCTGTCATATTTATTACAGTATCAGGTATCTTATTATAAAATCGTACTCAGTGACCCATAAATGATGTGTTACTTTACTAAGTCTAAAGCGTGGGACTGCAAGTTTGTTTTTGTTTCTGGTATTGAAATTATGTTTATCGCAGTTTTTCGGAAACAACTATAAGTTTTTGCGTACATACATAATATTTTCATAATATATACCGACCCGCGACAGTCAGTACATTTATTTCCCTGAATGATCACGACACCGCACAAGGGTACGTCATCAACGGTGACACTTGTTTTGATGACGTATCCTTGAGCGGTGACGTGAACATCGTGCAATCCGTAGTTGTTACGCCTTTCTTGTGCCATGCTAAAAATCATCACTGATCGAAACGTCACACACAATCTAGCATAATACGAGTGAGCATGACGGGTCTTATACGATTGGAAGAAAAAGCCGGGGTCGTCCTAGACTGACCTTTAAAGATCAGATTGACAGTGCTCATAGATTTTAATATACAGAGCAGACGACCCCAACGGCGAGCATGCGTGGAACTACGAATGACTGTAGAGGAAGCAAGAGAGGCGTGCCAAGATAGATTTGTGGCATTCCATTCTCTCTACATACCCCGCAATTGATCGAAATTATGTATATGTGACGGCTTTAAATTTAGAGGCCACTCGGGAATCGATACCAATCTGATAATTATCTACAGGTATGCTTGCCCCCAGCATGCTTGTTAATTTTAATAGCTGTGATCAATTTTGTAATAGGTTAGGTTAGTTTAAAATAGTTTCTAATTGGTATATTTTTGAAAATTGTTGCTTATTGGTCGCTAGGTTTGAGATCTTTCTATCTACCAAGAAATCGCGATCGAATCGAGTTGAAATATTACTCGATTTTATTAACGTGTATTTCTCATGTGTGTCACCAGTTCGGGGATTGAGTACTCTTTTTCGAGTCATTATTAAGTCGTGGTAGCAAAGGCCAGGAAATTATCAATTCTTAGCCGAAGATCATTTTAAAAGGCAGAGTTGAAGGCGAGACTTTTTAAAGATACGAGGCTGCACGATCTGGTGGTGCTGGTAGTAAGGAGCAGGGGGCGGCGCCGAAGGGACGATAATAATATAAATATTGCAGGCCTAGTAAAAAAAGTATTTTTTTATTGCAAGTACTTTTTTACAAAGTCATCTGTTTTTCTCTACCACCGCTTCGTATGGTGCTATTGCTGAAATCAAAGAAACAACGCAAGAAATAATCACCAGCAACAGTCCGCGAGAGGGAGCGGGACGTTTTGTTTAGCAATTATCCCTAAATTTGGCGGCCACCCTGAATCGATGCCAAAATACCGCTTGCTTCGCCTCCACTCCTACTGGATTTCGTGTGAATAGATTCATAGTGGTATGTGGTATGCTGTTATTCTATTAATTTATTCTTATATATAGGTCATGTGTGTCTGTGCTGTACTATAGACTGATTTTATTATTTATATTACGAGTAGAGTTATGTATGATTTTAGCTAAATATAGGATTTTAACTATGCTAGTAGGTGTTCATCTTATTTTTACGTCGATAAAGAAGCGTTTCCATTCCGTAAGATCTTGATGTTGCAGGTTGTACGCAACTTCAGTGCAAAAGTACACTTGTATGCGAGATGAAGATTGAAGGTTGATAGCGAATGGTTGGTTGTTGTGAAACCTGCACACAGGTTCTAACCTGCATGCATAATGGGAACGCGGCTGACCGATTTACATTGGTCAAGCAAGTGGGTAACTACAGTGAGTAAGGACAGTGGTGTAAACCTATGGCCTGGTTTACATTTGGTCAAGTGTTTAGTCAAGAGCGTTAGTCAAGTGGCAAGAATAGTGGCGAGTATGGCGATTGCCTGGCCAGAACAAAGTCACTGTCTTACTTGACTAAACACTTTACCAATGTAAACCAGCCAGCTGTAATCGTCACTGTACTCGCCACTTCGCTAAACACTTGACGAATGTAAACCGGTTTGCAAATAACTGCATACGTTATCTGAGAAGATGATTCATAATTCACCATTATAATTTGCATGATATTCCAAGCACAAGGGTGCGTCATTCTTGTTGCCATTTTTACTGAATTGCAAAATATATTTTAAAAATCATGGATTTTTTTTTAATGTTCATGTTTGTGCAAAATAAAATGTCATGCAAATCGTAACTGCGTTTCTTGATGAAGTATGAACCACCTTCTTGTGCCATGGCATTTGTAATGTTTTATGTAACGAACGGTATTTCCTCGTATAGGAAAACATTTATTATTGAACTGTGATTGCAAGATTTGTTTTTATATGTTTGTAAATTGATTTAAGGCTAAACCCGAGCGATACTAGCCCCACTACCGAAACAAAAATCATATCTCTTAAATTAAGACATTTATCAAAATAGTGGACAGTAAAGCCTCGGGTCGAATATTCAGACGCTATAAGGGAAATTACGATGCTGAGGTTATATTAAATCTTTCTTGTTTTGACAATATTTAGTCGCTAAAATAGTATTTTTTTAGATGCTCATAGTTGGTCGGTAAACTAATAATATAGAGGAAAATTTAGTTTTACAGCAGACAAAAATGGTATTAAATAGAAGTTTCGTTAATTATCACCCATTCTTATTGTATCACTATGATAAAAAGTCTTCATCCGTGGAACATTTCTACTCTCCACTTTTTTTTAATAAATACCTTCATTTAGGAGATATGTTTTTTTTTCAGACGTGGCACCATTTTCGCCACAGGCCTTAATTACGGTACCGATAACGTGCTTATCTGTTTTGTTTTCTTTAAAAATTACGGATCTGTTACTTAATTATTTTTCTCTAATTATTAATTTACCATACCGTTGTTTGATTTCTGTTGTAAATAAGTAGGTGATTGTGTTATTTATTTTGTGTCTTATATAAGGTAATTATATAAGTTATTTTATTATATTATACTTGTGTAACAATCAATTAAAACTGTATTCATAAAATAAAACGAACTTTCGAAATGTTAAAAATGTACAGATATCATTACCATTCCACTTCATTAGATATATCCATAATCATTGGCATCAACTTTGGGGATGTCCCTTGAAATGTCACAGTCATTCTTACACAATGTAGCTAGCGTATGAGTGAGCGAGATAGTAATTTAGCATTAGATTAAGCGGCCACCCTAGAATAGAAAACTTTTTAAACAGAATTTGGCAATATTACGTACCTATCGATTATTAGCGAATTTTCAAGACTTTGTAACCACCAACGTGCAATACTCAAAAATCAACATCATCAGTCAGCAATTCAACATACATTAACTACTGCGTGCCCACTGCTGGGCAATATGCGAAGCGACACCTTGCGCAAGCGTCGCTCCATCCATCGCCACCGAGCAGTCCCACGCTAGTGGCTCCACAAATGTGTCCCGATTGTTTATATTATCAGTTCTTTTATTTATCATGATGTACGAGTAATACATATCTTATCCGTACCTATCTTTTGTGTTAATGTATTATATTTCCTAATGTTGCAGCTTGCGAAAATCTATCGATAGCGCATACGACCCGTTCATTATATAAAGCGCAATATGGGCAGGCGAACGAGGACGTCGATTGGGTGTGCGAGATTTTCATAACTTTTTTCTACTTTTATTATCACATCCCATACATAAAATGCTTGAACTGTCGATTTGCTTATTATATCTTTTCATTTTACATATAAGTAAATTTAGTTTCCAGAGAAGAGAAGAGAAAACAGGAGTGCCTCGTGGCGCTCCTGTTTACCCTCCGGGGCGCCCCGGGGCGTCGTGGCGCACACTTTGGGAACCCCCGGTCTATAGTATCATAGTAATTAAAAATTTAATTATTTAAAAATATAAATTAATATCGGTTATTGTTGTTATCGATATTGTGTGATTTTTAAGATCAACTATCGATATACCTATAGTTATAGTGTCTCAACTACTTATCTACGTAGTTACGAATCAGTTTATATCTATCGATTACTTTTGTTTTTCAGACATGTCTGAACATGTTCCGAGTAATGTGGGCACTGTGTCACATGTGTATTTCATTTGCCGACTGTGTATATAGCCATTATGCCCGTTGCAGACGACGCCTAGTTACTTGGGCAAGTATTAATACGCACTCTCTTATAAATATATGTATTTGTATTGTATATTTATATTGTACTATACCTACTTAAGAATAACATAAGGCACTAGACCTATGTTTTAACTTTGTAAGTAAGTAGATGTTACCCGATATTTTAGTGAATGTTGTGTGTATGCCTTTTATTGGCACCTAAGTATATCAGGTAAAGTAAGTACCATTTTATTAAGATTATTTTGAAATGTATAATATATGTACTGTTGGCATATCTAATTAATAATATAAAATACGTATATATATGGAAATCTGCATAAAACACATACCAAGACGTCTTGCACCAATCGTTTCCTTTTTTTTAACTAAAAAAAATATTCATGCACACAGTATCTTTTACATTGTCTCAGATTTCCCTGGCTCCCACACTAGGATACCCTGTGTTGTGGGGGCCAGTCTCTTCCGATATATCTAAATTATGATGACATAATAAGGTTATGCAATTAATTATATAATTAAGAATGCGTGTATGGGGGGGGGGGGGGGGGGTGCGTGAGAGGGTGTGTGTGTGAGGGTGGGGGGGGGGGGGGGGGGGGTGTTGGTAGGTGTAAGGTTCAGCCAATTTATAACTTTTTCTTTGCAGGAATACCTTGAACTGTTTAGGATGGAGAGGAGTTCAGTCTTTGGTATAAGAAAGGGCCTCGATCAGAAGGTGCTCGCTGTGCAAAATGGGTCTTTCTTATTTTTGTGATCCATGAGTTAAAACGTTAGTTAACCTTGTTGGATTCTGCACGTTGGTGGGGGCCATTTTGTGGAAGCGCAAAATAGACGAGCTTATAAAAAGCCGCCTTACTATACACGTTTACAGTCACTGTACAGGGCTCTTGTAGGGTAGCGGAATGGCTTTCGGTATCCCAACCTTTAGGATGGATCGCTGTGCATTAGGCTTTAATTAGGTAAGTAACCCCAGCAGAACCCCAAAGTACCACGCAATACTGTCGGGTTAACTCTAACCTCAGGGCAATTTTGTATGAACAATTCGCAAGTCCACCTAAAGTGGGTAGGTACCTACCCACTAGTGGTGTTTTTTGGTGATGGATGATGCTGATGATATAAATAGAAATTATGAGTTAATTTTATTGTTAATGAATCATTATGTAGGTATGACTCATACATTATTACTGTGAATATTTACTGTAACTTCAAATACTTGTGACTTCAATTTTTGACTAGACGGGAAGCAGCTTCCTGTTAAAAATCCTGTGTCAAGTATACCTCTCTTACTAATATCTACTTGCTTGCAACAGAGGTACCCTACATAAGTAGTGATAGGTAGTTGCACCATGTTATAAATCTCTAAAATATGACACAGGGCGGAAGGGTTCCAGTGAAATATGTCTGAGTCACTGGTTTCAAGTAGCAAGTCGGAGCAAAGTTTGGTGCAATTCAATATAACATCCTATAGCGGTATTATACCTACGTAAACTTGCACCAACACGATCCCTCGTTTAGTGCGTTGGCTGGCTAGCTATCATGTCATATAAACAGACACTTTACACACTCTGACAGCAGCAAAGGGAATTCTAGTC
This sequence comes from Hofmannophila pseudospretella, assembly GCA_947369225.1. NCBI lineage: Eukaryota > Metazoa > Arthropoda > Insecta > Lepidoptera > Oecophoridae > Hofmannophila > Hofmannophila pseudospretella. The sequence continues at coordinate 5,484,285 of OX376330.1, read as the reverse complement.
TTTACCGTAGTGAGATATTTAAAAACAAATATTAATATATTTATAATAAAATATAAAAATAATATATTCGTATTTTATATTGTGAATAATGGGGTTTATATGTACAATGCAACAAAGAAGAAGAGCAAAGCCCTCTAATTTCATTACAGCAAAATTAAGAAAAAAATACTTTAAGCAGAAATACGTCAGTTTGTGTTTGCAGACAACGGTTCTTCACGTGTTGATGACTTGTACGAGAATATATTTGGAAAGGTGAGTCATTTTATTTTTTGTTGATATAATAATAATAAATAATAATAATAAATAAAAAATTATTAATGCAGACAGTATCTTTTACATTTTCTCAGACTTCCCTGGCTCCCACACTAAGATACCCTGTAATTTATTAATTTTTTATTATTGTTTTATTTGATTTTGTGGGTGGGTGTGACCTGAAATATAAAAAGCCTCGCCATATGGCGGAATTAAATAAATTTAAATTGAGCAAACTCCGTAACACAGATTATTTATAAATAGCGCCCTCTCCTTGTCAGGGTTTTTATATTCCTGGTCAGGGAATACTATACCTATTTGACTCCGAAGACTAAACTGTAAACTGATTATTTAGGGTTGTTTCAATTTAGTAGGTAAGGCACTTATTGTCGCCAGGGTGTAGTGAGTAGGGATGCGCCGAACTCACGGAGGTCTAGGTTCGATTCCCATCTACATCGGTCAAAGTTTCGGATTCGTACGTTACCTACCTACATTTACTGACTACTTTAATCTTAACGTTCCCAATCTACTCTACTATCGGGGCACAGAACTCCCGTTGCTCCAGGAGGTTCGAATCGATCCATCATACTAATAGTATAATTATTATATTATACTATAATAATACATCGTAAGGAAACCTTATCTCGGGAAAAAACATTGTTCCGAAGGCTTGGTATCTTCTTATCTTTTAAGATCTAAGAAAGAAAGGAAAATATCGTGACGGAACCAAAGTATAAAATTATGTACGAGGGCTGTTCTGAAAGTTATTAGCTACTTCGTTAATATTATTCAAATATCCCTATGTTTATAACCGTTTGCAGGCTTATTTCAATGTAAATCTCTATGGTAAAAATCACTGGCCAGTTTCGATTAGTTTTTTTTTGAATTTTTGGCGGCAAGATGTCATTAATAAATTGATTGCAACAATGAAAGCATTTCGTGCAATGATTTTCTATGACTTCAAACGAGGGTTAACGTTTAAGGAATCTCATGAAAATTTACAAACTGCTTTTGGTGAGTCTTCTCCTTCGTTAGCCACCGTCACTTACTGGTATCGCGAATTTAAACGTGGCCGGAAAATCCTAGGCCAGAAATACCGTCGACTGCTGTTACTCATGAAAACGTCATCATGGTGGAGTGGTTATTAAAGGAACATCGGAACATTACACACCGAGAGATTCAGGCTGAGCTAAAGATCGGATCACAGGCAGTTTCGAATATTCTGCATGAACATCTTCGTGTCCGGAAGGTTGCCTCGCGATGGATACCTCATTCACTCACAGAAGGGCAAAAATTCCGACGTGTCGATTGGTGTAAATTTATGCTCGAAAAATTCGATGGAGGGAGTTCACAACAAGTATCCTACATCTTAACTAGTGACGAATCTTGGATCTACAGCTACGATCCCTTTACCAAGCAGCAATCCACACAACGGGTGACACAAGAGCGAGGGAGCGGGGCATGACCTCCATACCACGCGGCGGCCCGTACTTATCCCTCGCTCTTCTACACCTCGCTAACACCTAAAAACATACTGAAACCACTAACTTGAGGGATTTCCGATTTTATTTATTCGTATGGCAGTTGGAATTATACACAATAAAAGTAGGTACTGCGATATGTCGCAACCAAATATCCGATGGCTTCCAATCAACTCAACAGATAGCGGTGATTGTATACAGGAATGTCAAAATGCCTAGGTAGGTAGTACAGTAGTAGGTAGGTAGGTACATACCTAGGCCAAAAAACTTGATTTAAAAAACTGTCTCTAATATTATTTGATCGTGGATATTAATTCTTAGTTTTTTGCTCATAGTTCTTGATTTATCATTGGGAATCAATTTCATAATTTCTATATTTTTTTACAAAAAGTAAGGCGAAATGAGAAAACCTTTTGGGTCCTAAATATTTAACCATTTTTCTGAATAATTTTTCCTAAATTTTTTTAAGAATTTTGAGTTACTATATAATGAAAAAACATGTCAAATCAACTCTTCTATCACTTTGACATTCCTGTTAGACGCAGCGCCATCTACCTCGAATGGCAGAAACAAGCTGGAAAATCCCTCAAGCGAAATTGGTTTCGGAACATACCCCTGACAACTGCAGAGAACGGAACGCAAATGTATTTCTAATATTGGCAGCATTGACATATGAATAAAGGCAAGAGTACACTAACTTGAGCGATTACAGTTTTGGTTCATCTTATACTCGTGCAATAAATCGGCGATCTCTCAGTTTTCAAACATTATGCATAGAACTATCGACTTGTTAAAGTAAATTTTACGATGAAAATTGAATGATGAATTTAATTATCACTATTTATCACCATAGATAGGTATTTATTCTATTGTGAACTCAAATGTGTATGGTACTTTTCCGACATCTGAAATCTTGAGGATCTGACGATGATAAAAAAATGTACGTAAGTGGATTTTAATAACGATTTTAAGCCATTCTTTTGAATTTAAAAAAAGAAGCTTCTCTATCCGCCCGTGTGCTCTAACCTTCACTTCATATTTGTTTTGTAATGTTGGTCAACTTGGAACGGTCTAGGATAAACATGAAGTTGGTTTCTCAAGAACAAAGTGAGTGAAGTTGTATCCTGGTAAAAACACATTTTATAGTTTGTGTTTACGCGATTTGTTGCGCCTAAAACGGTATCGAGTTCGATTTTACAACGGTTTGCTTACGGATTTGTGTTTTACGAGAAAAGTGCTATGCTAATGCTCGAAAGTACAAAATAATTCATGTTCCCAACAGTGAAGTGCAAATTAATCGAGGTTTGTGGAATAATGGAGAGCAGTGTATATATCGCTTTTTAGCGATGTGTGGTTTTAATATTATATTGAATTGATAGTGATTTAATAAAATTCATGGTGTTTCCGATATTATTAGTGTCATTTGTAAAGTATAGTTCGAATCATAGGGTCCACAAACGAGCAGACGGATTCTATCATGGTCGTAAAACGGTAAGTTTTTACTGCGTCGAGTTTTATCATGTAGTTGGTGTACCCTCTTTTGTACAAGTAATTAATCTTGCATGCCTAACTGGAACTCTGATTCCATTTAGAGCTAGCCGAGATTTACGTAAGTGACGCTGCATAACTATACGGTGAATGATACATAACTAATATCTGCACACAAGCATTTCTGTTTGTTTACGTGTATGATATTCACATTTCTAGATGGATTTCCGCTAGGATTATAGATTTATCGTGTACATTTTGGGCATATTTCTTAAACCGATTACGTACTGGGTTGTGTTTACATAGTTTACAAGTGTTGTTGTCACCAATATTGATTAGATTTAAAGAATTATAGTGGTAGGTTGAATTGTGATTCGAACATTTAAAAAACTGCAATAACCTATATCAAGCGTAATAAGGCTGTCTTGCACGAGCCCTTAACTCTGGTTAAGACTAACCGGATGAAAATGTTGTGTGAATAACAGACAATTAGAGCCGAAGATCGGGCTCAATGGCGCGCCCTGGGAGAGGCCTATGTCCAGCAGTGGACTAGAATAGGCTGCTGATGAACAGACAATTCGCGAATTAACCCGGGGCTAAAGTTTCACCCAAGCAGGCCTTAGAAAACTGTTGTATAACCTGACCAGAAAAATAAAAACCTTCACCATGTTGCACAAATAGATGGAACTATTTTTTTACATAGCGAAGTCCATAATCTCTCTCTCTGTCTTCTTCCCTTTACTCTACTGAGGAATTTGGGGCTAGTAAAAGATATCTCCATGCTTCTTGAACTCCATACTACAGACTATAAAGTCCCAATGGTGCTCTCTTGACGGTTTTTATTTTCCTAGTCAGGGTTTAGTAAAAATCAGTTTTACTTTGTTTTATCTTATCACAATATACTGGCATCGATTCTAGGGTGTCACAAAAACGTTGCTAAATTTGATAACCCCCACTCTACACAATCTAGCATGAGTGAGTGACAGCTTAATTTAGTTTTGACAACTTTTGACTTTAAATGTAGCAGCCACCTTGGTATCGAGCCGATAGTGTGGAAATAGAGATGCAGTTGTTTCAAAGATCGCAAAACAGGATTGTTAATGAGGTGCTGACCTATAAAAATATTTGATATCTTATTAGCAACTACTAAACGTAACAACATTAATTTTTTGTTTCACCTGACAACACTAATCATAAACACAATAATCCTGATAACAAGTTTAATTGGAACAAGGTGAATGGTTAACCAAGATAGAAATCAGGTAACCAGAAAGAATGGAGTGGACATGTTAGCACACACAATTAGCATTTCATACATTCATGCTCCACACAGCAAAGCTGTGGGTGGGACCTTCATGGCGAAAAAACAACATTTTGAATTATAAAACAGTCTCCATGGCTGTTGTCCAAACTGTGTTTTAAAACGTAGCATTTATTCTATTTGGAGCAAAGCTAAGGCTAATAATACTTTGACATTTTACTGGCTGTTTTGCTTTCTATTTTTATAGTTTCATTACAGTGCCAGTTTTGTGTAATGCAAAATTGTTACTCAATGACAAAAAAAATGAGGACTTGAACCAACATTTAAGGCTGACTCACGAATTGTCTGTGCTTTTCATACAAAATTGACCTCAGGCAAGTGTTAACCTGTACTTAACATTTGGCGCAAGACAGCCTTACTGGATACAGGATACAGTATCCAACTATAACATAAAAGAAACATGGAACAATAATCATTGAGCATGATTTGATAGTTTATTGCTAACACATTACAAACATCCTAAACTTATTCCGTTCAGTATTATTGGTTGCAAGTATTGGAATGTGAACATTACTTTATAGGTAAAGTATGTGAAGGTAAACAATAAACAGCATTATTCAAATTATTTATTTATTCCTTCATAATCTAGTATTTAATATGTTTGTTTTTGTTTGATGTTTCTAAGTCTTAAAACTTCCTAAAATTGCTTACAATGCAGAGCTAATCCTTAGGGTCAAATTCGAAATTCAGTAGCGAATTTTTTTAAGAGTCATATCCGTACTAAATGGTCAATTCCTAATAGCTAGTTTTTATATAAACATAATGCAACAGGGCTTTATTTGTTTAACATATGACCTCATGTAGCTGAGTTTATATAATCTCCTGCTTGAGCCTGCATGATGTACCATGATGGCCTTCAATGTTCCAAACTCAAATAAAAGGCCTTTGAACCGTTGTGAGATGTGGGCACGTCCAAACACTTGGAAATTCAATTATTATTTACTATATTGAATAGAAGTTACTTCAAAATGATTGTTTATATAATGTCCAGAGGTGGATTAAGTGTGGGCTTCAAGATGATGATGATTTTGACCAGCCTTTCCCAAAGAGGGCGATAATGCCCCCTTGTGGGCGCTGCAGGCCTAAAGGTAAGAGACCCAGAAAAAAAAATGGGGGCGTTGTGTAGAGGCTTGGGGGGTGATTTGTAATTTCATTTAGCTAAGAGGCCTCTTAGACACCGACTGCATGAGCTCTCGACTCTCAACTACAACTTGTGAACATCAACTAATATTAGTTAAGAGATTGCTCAAACTCGGTTCGCTATTTAAAAGTCTCGTTTAGAATTAATGAATAATTAATCTCCGCTAATATAGCTCACAATAATTAATTAATTTAATTTGAAGTTATAGTCGTTTTTAACTAGGGGAAAAAATGGGGGCGCTAAAAAATAATTTATTCTCAAAGTGGGCGGTAGACAAAATAAGTTTGGGAACCCCTGATTTTGACTTTTCTAAGAGACTATTTGTTAACTTCTAGGGTCTGTATTAGAATTAAGTTAATTGTACATTCCTCGTGTGCAGTCAGTGAGTTAGGCTCAATTTACATTGCCGCGGAATGGAATGGAAGCGAATTTTCGCAACGTAATTGTACATAGCATAATGAACTTTATGTCAATTGTGTAACATACAAACTAAATACGAGCCAAAAAAGAGGTCGCGCGTCTTCCGGGGAATCCTCGCGCATTCTCGAGAATTCCCCTACCTACTTTTCGTTTTTGGCTTGTATTTAGTTTGTATGTTACATAATTGACTCGACATAAAGTTAATTATGCTATGTACAATTACGTTGCGAAAATTCGCTTCCATTCCATTCCGCGGCAATGTTAATTTAGCCTTAGGTTTGCCACAGGTTATGGTAAAGATGCATTCGAATTGGAAATGATATTAATGGCCATCGCATATTATACCAACTCGACGTGAACCCGGTACGAACTCAACTTAGAGCAAAGCATTGAAATGCGAGCTTTATATCGTATTACATACAGTAGGTTTTCAAAATTCAAATGTAAAAGGTGAAGTAGTCCTCGATGAGTTGTCAACCCGTGGGCCATTCGTCGACAACTGCGACTACTACTACTTGAATTTTGAAAACCGACTGTATGTAATACGATATAAAGCTCACACTTCAATGCTTTGCTCTGAGTTGAGTTCGTGTCGGGTTCGCGTCGAGTCGCTACAATGTGCGATGGTCTATCTATAGTAATTTAAAAAATATATTATATTATTATAGCAACTGCTAAAGTTTACTTCTGTGAATACCATCGCTTACCATCAGGCGAGATCGAGGTCAAATGCGGGTTTAGTAGTAAATAAAAAAAAGAATATCCTTAGATACAAATGTATGATTATTTTGGTTCTTACTCATTAGACCACAGTTTTATAACCTGCAGTGTAGTATCTCGCTGTCTGAGCCAAGAGCTCCATAATCCAATCTTAATACGAACGAATACTGCTGGCGTGGGCGGAACTCATCTTTCAAGAAATGTAGTAAATTAAAATCCCTGGGGGTCATATTAATCCCCCTTAATCCGCCGCTGGCACACTCATCAACGCATTCTGTTTTTAGAGCACTCGAGTTTTATTTTTAACGCAACCTTTACGAAAGTACAATGACGTTTATGTGAAGCCCTCTTTCAACCCTCGCTCATTAAAGTTTCATTGCAGTAGGGCTGCGTCCGGGCTCCGCTCGCATTCTGTCGCGTCGTTCACATGTGCGAAATGTTTCATCGTTCCACTCATACCCACTAACGAATTTTAATTCACTTAAAATCTTTGGCTGTATTTAGTGCTGGTACTGACGGTCAGTCAGTCCCTACTTGACGTCCGGTCTTCCATAGTTGTCTCCACCTATTGAAATGTATGAACGTCTAGTGTTGCGCTGATGATATCTGACAGCTGACTAGTATAAAACCGTCAGGATAACCGTCGGAAATGTATGTGGACCTGGGTAGTCATAGGATATTTCAGACGGGTTATACTAACCGTCAGGACTGACTGACCATCAGTGTTGCACTAAAGGCAGTCTTAGAAAGGTATACTAGACGTATTTTTTCATAGATCTGTGTTTCGAAATGCAAAAGTTTAATTAAGACAACTGTCAACAGCTGAACAAAATTCAATTTCATGCAACAAGATTGATTAGTTTAATAAGGTACTTTATTTTTCAGTAGATTTTTTTTTGCATGACCAATATACATACGTAAGTATATGAATAGCTATGTTAGCAGGTAGGTGTGCGAAACAATTTTCGAAATATGTGTATCCACATGGGATACCACACGCATTCCAGTTTCCAAGAAACAAAAATAGGTGTCTACCTGCTCCGCAATCTGCAACCCTGTTTGTGAATCGTCCGGAATTTGTTACAATGTTTACCTACCTACGTAGGTAGGTACCTACATCGATGTTGTTTACCTTACCAAGAATTTACGCATTCATTCATTGGGAATTCTAGAAGTTGTAACCTAGAATGAATATGTATTTGAAGTTGAAAAATGAAGATCCCTCTGAACTGAAGAACTGTCCCTCTTCTGATAGACATTTAACTCGAAAAGAAGACAAAATTTGAGTTTATTGTCTATGAGAAGAGATACAGTTATCTTCATTCTTTGTATTCTTCATATTTGTTGTCTGCTCTATTGTACCATTAGAGTAAGGTATCTTTGCTCAAAATACGTGCTTATAAATGAGGAAGGGCAATAGGCTCCTAACTATTGCCGAATTTTTACTACCAATCTTAAAACCTCTCAAAGGCACCTACTTTCCTGCTATTTGGAGATAATTAAAGAATAAAGATGATTCAGTAAATTAACCAGAATGCCAAAACCTCGAAAATTAAGGTCATGGTTTTGGTTATTCCGTTGTTTTGATAAAACCACAGGAAGTTATTTGTCGGGTCTCTTTATGGTCAAATGCAATCTTTATTGAGTTTTCGGTTGGATGGAACTGGATGGCTGGCACCTGCCAATTCCTGCGCCGGCGGCGAGCACACCTGCGCGGCAGATGTCCCTAACGCCATAGAAAGCTCTAAAAGGCATGCGGCAGTTGGCGCGGAACTTTTTTCTCAATAAATATAAATAACGGTTTAACGTCGTAAAATCAAATTGAATAAAGAATCAGTTATCCCTAAATCAAGTATTAGATAATGGAATAAGCTGATTTGATTACCTCCCCGCTCATTCCATATCCAATAATAATTCGAGCATGCGCCGGCCGCAGTGTGGGGTTAACTCGATCATCTTGCGAAGTCACCTCAGCTAAGCCCGCAACAATTCGAGCTCGAAGTAGCTACCTATATATCTAGCCAGATACATTAAGATTAAATGCACTCCAAAAACATAGGAAAACATTTCAAGAGTTTGGATCAGATTTTGCACGCTGGGACAGGAAAAATGCCCTTAGGATAGAGTGTAACCTGCTTAAAGCGATCTGAAGATGGAAAACAACCAAGTAAATAAGTAGTTGTCTGAAGATAACCTTAGATTAGGTAAATAATAATTCATTAATTTAATTTAATTTATTTTAATTGGTAAACACATTTAGAACCAGAGATTTTACAGAAAAATCAACATAAAGTTATGAGCTAGGTCGTAACCCTTAACGTGTAAGCACAGCATGGTTAGGAAGAAAAGTAGAAAATTGATTGTTGTACAAAAATAAGATGGGAAAGCAAAAAATACTATTGAATGTAATGATTAAAAATACCCATTGAAAAGTAAAAATAATAAAGCAAAAATTATAAAGTAGGTGCGTGGATAGCTTACTTCAGGATATCTTTAACCCGTCTTTTGTAGTTATTATGTTACCGCTACAAATATGTACAGAGACACTGATGACCGAAAAAACACCTATGAAATACCTATATAAACACCTATACTATAAAGGGGCTAACAACGTTAGAAAAGCGCTAGAACAAGCACTAACTTTGCTGGTCACATTACGGCGCGGTAGTCGGAAGGTCACCCTCAATGCAGCGCGCGCGCATGCATGCGAGTGCCGACATGTTGTCGTGGTTCGCTGACCCCACGCCCGTTGGCCTCGTTCGACACACAGTATTCTGCCAAATTCGTACGGTACAGGGCCCATCACTCGTGCGCCGTGTCGTAAATCATGATTTTGGCGCTAATGGCTATCGGAGGAAACCTCCAAGCGCTGATAAAAATATACATCCTGTATGTACATTTCTCTACAGCCTATAATTTTGTTAGCTAATGAAAATTGGGAATAGATGACACATATTTCAGATTTTTGTTTTGACCAAAATCGGTTACTTTTTCGCTTCATTCTTTTTTCAGTTTGCTTCATACTACCTCTTACTGGCACTCAGGTACAATGGCTGCTCATATTGCTTCTAAGTGAAGAAAATATCCCGTTTTAGAAGAAGACTACTTCTTACAAAATATTTTATTGCCATAAATCAGACAGAACACTTCACTGATTCACGTTCTATCGGATTTCGCCGTTGACTCGGCCTTAAATTCCGCCGCTTAAAAAAAAATTGACCGTTGGACGGTCGACCGTTGCCGTTACCGACAGTTTGTAAAGCAGTTGAACCGTATACAAAAAGCAATAGAATATAGTCTTTTTAAAGTATTTTCTGCAGCTCGAATAGCTATTGCTTCGCCGTTTATTTGACTGTCAGTACTTATCTCGCAATCCTTTAATCTCTTTGACAACGGACTTTGTTAATTTTATTTTAATGACCCCTCTTCTTAAGTCTATTACGGACGTCACAGATTTTTATTTAATGACTCTACTGTTTTTCCCTAATAGTAAATTATTGTTATGGCGAGGGATTAGTGTCTGATGAAGTATGGTAATCATAAGGGCCACACCTATTGCTTGTGACTCAACAGCTTAACTAATGATAAATAGGAATTCATTAAATATTGCTTACCTACTATAAAGGTTGGAGTATGAGACGTATGTAGGTTCATTTCGCAACTTAGAAATCTTAGAATTGCTCCAAATACCTAGTTTGTACTAAAATAGATACTAATATCGTGAATCAGTTCGTAAACAAAACACTTACCACATACATACCTTAGTTACCTATAAACTAGTTAGTAGACGCCGTGTACACAGCTTTTTCGGCTTACAATACAAAGGCCAGACTGCGCAATGAAACCTGTCTCAGTAGACGAGACCTTTTAGAAACACTTTCTAAAAGAATAGAAAGTGCTATAGACGAAACTGGATCTAGCCAAAGAATAATTTCACCTATAGATAGTCTTTACTTGCGCCAGCTGTTTTGTTAATAACCTTTCATATCAATAACCAAGCTCTCCGGCTGAGAACCAATTTCTTTTTGGTCGAACGAAATTGCTTCTTGCGATGTTCTGCTACAGTTGAAAGTAGGTAACCAGAACAAAAAGACAAATGTCAATATTGACATTTCGAGTAGAACTATTTGATATCAGTGGAAGTGGTCAATGGAGCAAAACAAAAAGAGCAGAAATATATTAAAATGCATTTTTTATGATTTTTTGAGTTGAATTTTAGAATCGGGAGTGTTTCTGAAACATAGCGTATGTTTCAGCCTGATTCTTCATTGATTCTATCGTTGGTGACAGATAAAAGCGACGGGAAAGGCCACTAATAGAGCTAGAAAGTGTCCAATCTGAGTCCACGAGAGTTGTTTTGTCGAGTTCGTGACTGTGCGAACGGTGAAAGTACAAGACAAGGGTTTAGTGCATTATGCAATCAATTGTATTGTGTGTGTTAGATTTAGTTACACGAATTATTTCATTCGGTCCACATTGTGGGTAGAACATAGAACTTAATTAAATTTACGTAAGCCATTCCTTATGGTAATAAACTATGAGAAACGCACATTTGGTGTCGTTAAATTTGACGACGTTTTGTTTAAATAGATTCTGATTATGAATCGTGCCGTTTGCGATTGACTGAATTGAAGACGTGATATCGATAGTAGGAAGAACGTATGGCATAGAGCATAATATTATGTGGAATACACTATTCAGATTACAGTAGCTTCTAAGAAATGAGTCACATATATTCTAATCGTGTACCTGTGATTCGCCGTATACTTCCGGTGTTCCCAGATTCCCATATTCGTCGTCATTGTCACTCATATCCACCCGTTACATTATGTCCGTAGATTGATGCATCACCTATCTAACTTTCTTCTTTATTCTAACTTGTTTTATTTTATGTCTCTTGGCAATAATTACGGTTTCTTCAATAAGCGTGCCAATTATATGCAAGTTTCCATATATTTTTCGATACGACTATCCATTCGCATCCTTCCGTAGGTATACTGTGTTGTATTTAGGTAGCAAGTTGACAAACCGGATGCAACGTTGACTTTTGTCGCCACGTGTCGTTTGTCGACAGTTTACTACGAAACGAACGATCCCCCGTGACGGTTGCTGATTCACCTCCGTAGTAATTCTCGGAACTATCAGGCACTAAGAAGTCGAAGAACATTTTCCTTAAAAGTCTGGGTAAACTTTAAGAATGAGTAAAGTAATCGTAAACCTAGACAAAGGCGAGACTGGCGGAAGAACCGAGCGAAAAAAATCGCAGCCAGTCATGCAAATGTAGATAGATAATTGTTGGAGGCACGATATCTTGTTTTGCGTAACGACGGGACGTTTATCATCAAAATATCTGCAGCATTGTCATTATCAAAATCTGTGGGTTAGGGCTCAGTAGGTAACATTGTTTCTTAATACAAGTCATAAATTTAAGTAACAATGCTACCTACCTATAGTCTGCACCCGTAAAGTATTCTAAAGTCAATTACTTTATTCCACCTATTTCATTGTTTTGGCTCGCAAACATTCACGATTTGTCCCAAAATTTAGGGTTTGCAATCTAGTCCCTTACAATAAAATCGAAAATCGAATCAAAACGAAAGCAGTTACGATACCTAGTCCTCTTTCCTAAATACCCCATGTAGAAATGTTCACAATTATTCGATATTACGTAGCCCTCTTACCTTGTAGATTACAGGTTCTGGCGAGCAAGGAGTTATTATTCCAATAATTGTGGGTCGGCATTAGAGTGCCGTGTCCTATCCTCTAGTCGGGGCGGGTAATGGAGGGGCTTTGACCCCGAGGCTGTAATCACGGCCGAGATCCTTGATTTCGAGGTACATCCTCTCTGGACTCGTGTAGCTTTTTTGTTCGTTTTATTTGGTTTTTTTCTTGGACTCATGTGGTGTTATTGAAGTTATGCAGGTGATTTGTTATTTTTTACGGACGTGAGATTGAACTAACATGTTGAGTGAATATAATGATGTTCTACATATTTTGGAAAGCACAATTCAGTTATATAATAGGGTTCGCTATTAGTCTCATATGTACAGTGACAGTTCCTCTAATAAACTAAAAGTCCTACAGAAAGCGGCACTTTCAACAACGCCAGCACAGGTGGTTTTAAAATTCTGTGTGCAAATGTTTGGTGTGAACAAAGTTTTACTCTAACTTTATGCTTATCATTTAACCAGGAAGCGGAAAGTTTGTTGGCTAAAATTAAAAGTAAACCTAATTTAAACTCTCTACAGGTACAGAGCAAAAGCGAGAGTTAACTATGTCTGCCGTTTGAGTGTAGTTAGAGATAGAACGGCTTACTTACTGGTCAGATTGCAGGCTTTAACCAACCGATAGCTTATCGGAAATGCGATCGATAGCACTCCTGGTATTGAAAGTCACTGACAAAGGTGTACTTCAACGTTCTTTTTATCTATGGCATGTATCAGACCTAGATATAACGAATTTCCAGTAAAATCCCCTTGATTGATTTTACGTTTCTGTCACTAATTTCACATCTATAAATGCTTAGATAAGTCCTAAGTTAATCTTATCTTACAAATAATAGTATTGTCTGGTTTTAAAATACTAAATTACTATGATGTTACCCAATGGGTATTACGGCGAAGACTTAAAAATAGACTATGAGACAAAAGAACTGCGTCTCGCTTCTTTAACTGGATCTATTAGTGGGTTTGTTATATGTTACATTCGAGGCTTATGTAAGTAAAGGTTTGTACCCATCGAAAGTAGAGCATGCGTAGTTTATTTATCAAGTGACTAAAAATCAAATTATTTTTGCATGTAAATTTTTTTAAATAGAAAGAAAAAAAAGGAATGTTATGCTAATAATGCTTGATAATCTTTTTTCGCAGTGCGAGCATTTGAATTTAAGGACCTTGAGAATAGTGTCATACAGCTTGGAAAAGTGCATTGCGCTCGCCTCCAGTAGCAGCGAACCTATAGTTAGAGACGCTTGCGCAAGTATCAGTGCATCGGCCGTAACCGGTTTCCTATGGTCATAATTTAAATCACTAATCTTGACCCACAGAGTTCTAAGACCAGTTCTCTGATTCTATATTAGGATTTTGGACAGCGGAAGTCGTTAAAGGAACCTGTGGGTGGTAACAATGCGATGATTCGAAAATTCCTCGTATAAATCCACTTAAGAAAATAATTGATGATGTTTACCCTCCGAAACTTTCTAAGTAACGAACTCCTTTAAAGTTCTTTTACAGTTGGGGCGAATTTTGCATGGTCATTAAGAAAGTTCAAGTCCACGGCCTTTTTAAGATGAAGTAGAAAGACAAAGGAGTCAGTGGGCAGGAAATTATTGCCTTTTACGCAACCATTTAGTTCCACGTAGCGCGCATTATCAGGGAGGGCATTGTCTTTTCTATTCTCTAGATTGTAGATACTTAGTACAATGTTAGAAAAATCTCGTATTTAATCCTAAATACGAGATTTTTAGATAAGATGGATTTAAAGATATCCAACTTTTGCGTGTTAAGCTCTCACACCTTTCTCGAAATGATGCATAACTCATGGTCTTCTCAGGACTCCGGCGTCATCTTTATGAACGATTTTCTCGTCAGCGATAATCCTCCTCCCTACTGTCAACAAATTCAATTTCAATTTGAAATGTGCTATTGTATCTCAGCAATTCTACCGCGAGGATCATATCCAATGGGATCGCTAAGAATTCGTGAAGATTAACTTCGGGATTAACTTAATGTACTGCGCTGACACTGACGCAACAAAAGAGCGCAATCGCTCTATGTCCTGCGCCACTTCGAGTCAGTTAACCTTCAGAGTGGTTCTTGATCGAAGTGGCGTAGGAGAGAAGGTAATGGTGCTCCCGCAAGGTCTTCTCTACTTCGTCGCTCTAGAAAAAACCTAGGATACCCAATGGCATTTGACCATTCGGGCAACCGGGCAACCCACGTACGCAGTTTTTGCTGCACGATCTTCTTCCGCACTGAGAAGAATTAGTAGTCAATTATCAGCGTTAATTATTTGTTTTTTTTTTCGTTTGTTTCAGTGCTGCGGACAGTGCGGAATCACCAATACTGGAGGAAGCGGGCGAGAGCGGCTCGGAACAGAAACCCAAGCCTCTCGCCAAGTATGGCGAACTGGTTATTCTCGGGTGAGTGTTGCCACAGTTTCTGACGTCGACGCAGGTCCAAGCGTACCAAGCGTAAGGTTCGGGGAATAGGAGCTCGGGAAGGAAGTGTACCACGGGGAACGACCCATTCTATCTGACTGAAAATAGAAATCAATCCAACTGTACAATAAAAAAATAATTAACTACGGATTACTAACTGATGAAAGTCGGAAGTCCTCCGACTAGTTTCAGCCTGTTTCGAAGGCCTTCTTTTCGGAGGACTTCCGACTTTATTCAGCGAATAATCCCGTAGTTAATTATATATATTTAAAATATCTCACTATAGTTTTAATTCTAAAAGTATACAAGCTGTATGAATCTCTCCTAAAAATTCTGGCTAGCTAAATGATTAGTGAGTTTTCTTTCTAGTAGTAGGTGACGGAGAAAGGAACAGATTTTAGTGGTGATTGAACTCTAAGGCAGGACTCTACATCCGACTGACGGTGTATATAGATACTTTGATCGAATAAATAATCCATTACACCTATTGGAGTACTATCGTTCCTTGCATATTTAGTTGAAATTAAATGAAATTTATTTGCCAGAACATAGTGAAAATTATAGGTGATTTAAAAAGCATACGTATCAAATGTTCCACCGACAACGGTATGCAAATCTTTTCTGCTATTTGTTAGTGTCGTTGAGATACTCTTTTATGGAGTAATAACATTTGTCTAGAAGCCACTTGGAAATATTAGTTTTAAATTGGCTAGCAGGACCATTTTTAAGGCGACTAGGCAGATTATTATACACTAAAATTGCCATACAGAAGGAATTCTTTTTATACAAGTCTACTCTGGAACTTGGCAAATAGAGACGGTTCTTGTATCTTGTAGACGTTGTAGTTAGTTCCTTATTTCATGAATAAAGTCCTTCTTTCGCACTCTTTAAAAAAATATCTTTAATCGCCATTGGCCTAAACCGTCCTATATCATACATATCAGATGGAAATCACACTTATTAATTTCCATTGTCCTCTACCAGTAGTTTAGACAAAGTCAGTGGTCGAGCTCAAGGTTAAGCCAACGGATTGACGCATGCATGCAGCTAACTGCGCATTCCTATCAGCCGTGACGCCCGCGCCGTCACTTCCGATCATAGCTGAGATGTTTCTTGTTACGTGTGTTACAGATTGACTACGTGTTCGGTACCTCTTCGCCTTCTGTTCCTTTAGGTTCATAATGTCCATTTCCCAAAAGACCACATCAGAAAAATGACGACTTTTCTACGTAATAATTATTATTTACGCTCAAGAAGAAACCTGCGTACAAGATGTAATGCAGACAGTTACTGTTTTGGGTGTCCTATTAAGCCAATTCTATCTTTCACTTCGTAACATTCTTTAGGTTCCTAGTTATGTTGTTAAGACCTCTAGAGAGGGGGATTTCGACATGTTCCGTCCTGTTCATCTCTAGTCACTTCCTCGACAGTCAGCAAAGTAATCGTATTCAACTGGTCTTACTGTAAACTTATACTATTCAAGAATGTAACGTTCGTGCTCACAAGAAGTACATTTGGTGCGCGTGCGTGATCCATCTCCTCGATTCGTGATCGATTCAGAACTAATGGGGTTATCATGTATTACGTGTTTCGATAGCAGACTACAATAACAATTTGTCTACAATTTTGTTGGCCAGACATCGTTCAGGATAAATATTAGCTTAGTTCTGAAGAAATGGTTAAACTTTTTTAATTGGATCACTCCCTTTAGGTGCAACTTTGGGAAGGAAGATATAATTAATGGCAACTCAATGCGACCCCTTGCTTGACATTGTCACGTACTGTGTTTGAGGGATTTTTATAAAAAAATTATTGCCATCTTTATTACCAGAGTTTTTTACATTACTTACCTTCACGCTATGTCCCTTGCATAGACAGAGAGAACGGAGCGCCACGAATCTCTGTTTTGGCAAGCTTCTCTTGCTTTTTAAGTTGTTTTTTTTTTTAAAAGTTATCCGTACATGAGAGTTTTCTGTCTGTTTTGTCATTAATTTTGTATTTCCCTACGATGCTTTTTGATTAATACCTTACTGCAGCTGGAACAGGCGTAATTTTACGGTCATGCCCGGTTGTTTTGCAATGAAATCCCTTTATCGGGTCAATCAATTTACTTTTTTCACAAACTTTATAGCGCAAATTAATGGTTTATTAAGTAATTAGGTTTGTTAGCAGTAATTTCGTGACTAAACTTAGGCCTTGGTCTTCGAGAAAATTGAAATGAACGACCTCTAACGCAACCAAGGATTATGAAATTCACCCTTGCGTTACTATTCCGATCCGATTTCTGTGAAACCAAGTGGCCAACCAATGATCATTTCTGAAGACTGGGTAATCTTGAAGCTGTCAGTTTAGTTATTCTTTTCAAACCCGATAGACTTGTTGTAGTAATTGTATTGTAGTAACGGGCTGGTTTCCGCAACCCGACGTCTAGCGTCTATTTTTCGTGATAGAAAAATAAGCCACCCCCAATTTCGTCTAAAAGTCCAGCAGTCCTTTGAGGACATTGCCCGATAGACTTAGATCTGCTACTGTCTTATTATTTATTATGCATCTAATTGGAAATGCACCTTTCACATTTTAATCTTACAAGTAAATAATAAGTTTCTATGTACATAATACTAGTAAGAATTACGATTAGTTTTCACATCTAGTGTACACTATAAAACGAAACAATGAAGATAAAACTGATTGAGTATGGTAAATTCATCGATGTCGCTTTTTTGTATATGTGGATGTTAAATCTATTTTAATAGATTTAACATCCAAATACCAACAAAGATATTTTTGTTACACCTGCTCAGAAATAGGCCTATTTATCGACTGGAAACTGTGAGGGAAGTTACGATTACGACCACTTTTACACGGCCGGCCTTTAGTATGTCAGAGCTTTACTGAGATTTACATTTAGTGGTTTGTAACAATTAGTCGAACGCAAGCGTGGGCGACAACTCTAGTCAATCTACTGAATTGTTCACCTTTCAGTTTCCCAAACTAATTTTATTGTTACGGAACTAGAAAGATGATGACGGTGATTTGGCTACTTCTTATATACCAAGAGATCAAGTAGGTATACTATACATATAGAGATCGATCTCTGTCTTTAAATGCTCTTTAAATTTTGCAGAGTGAATCCTTAGGGTCAATTACAAGTCAAGTTTGTATTTCACCCAAATCGGGTGAAAAAAAGCTCGAAAGGGTCGTGTCGTGTTCGTGCGTGAGAAGTTTCTAAAATAATCAGAATATCCATGATTGATTAAATTCCCGTGAACAGTATTTTAACATTCCACGGTTTTTTATTGCTACACAAATACCTAAATTTCGAATGTAATATTCTTTGATTTTTAAGAAAATATCCACATTTTTAATTATTTTTGGAGATGCTGAAATACGTATTGTGTTAAACGTTGACTTTTTGTTACTTGCAACAAGTATCTGTGCAATAACGATGTTAAACAACGCCACTCCTCAATGCCAACCATTGCCAACAAGTTTTACATCTATTGCTTTCATTTAATCTTGCTTCACACTCAATACACAATGGCATTTCGTTGTCTGTTCTTCCCCATCAGTAATATGTATTATCATTTTAAATCCAATGTCATATAAAGCCTTATGTTTATCTTTCTTACCTTCTGACGTCTCTGTCAGGTTTTTTTACTTTTCTTGCTTATATTTTTGTATTATTAAATAAGGAGAGCAGACGAGCAAACGGGCCACCTGATGGTTAGTGGTCACCATCGCCCATAGACATCTCACCTCACTTTAATAATATTAGAGGGTTTTTGATGCGCTGCTAACCTTGAGGACTAAGATGGAATGCCTCATGTGCCGGAAATTACGCTGGAGCCAGCGTAGCGTGAAGCAGAAATGCTTGCATTTCTGTGTTTCGGTTTTTAAGAGAGCTCTTACCCTTCAAACCGAAACACAGAAATGCAAGCATTTCTGCTTCACGGCAGAAATAGATAAGAGGGTGGTACCACCCCAGGCGATCCTTCACTTTAGGATCTACCACTACCTTTTGTAGATTTTGGTAGATTATATGTTAGATCACTCGATGGGACCTCGTTTTCCTTAATTTTTAATCAAAATGTAACAGTTACACAAATTGCACCTGGCTAAGCTATCAAGTTTTACTACTTACTAATCTTACTTTTAAAAATATGTAAGCAAATCATACCGCTTGTATTTTACATACTAATGTAAAGCACTCTTTGCAAACATTGTCCTGTATTTAATCAAACTGTATAAGTATTCGTATGTTTGTGTGTATCTGAATCTGTACGGTTAGATACTTTTCTTGAGAAAGTGACGTGTTCACGATGTATTAGGTACGAAACTGACATTATTATTCTCTGCGACGTACTAGGTATCTTGATCTTCATCGTAAGCTAAACATCTCCATTTTAGTGTCTTCCCAATAACCAATAACATAGAGTTCACAGAACAGGCTGCCGGGTAATTGATATTATGTTTCAGTGATGTCACTAATTCACTGTGCTGTACCTTGTCTTGGTTAATCTTTATGAGTTAAGCTTATCGGGCATACGGCATACCTTTTAAAGCACGCTTGTTCCTTGTTCTTGGAAGTATGACATGAAATATAATCAATACAAAGCCTTTTGTCAAGAGAAAGTATGTAACCTATTCACCGATAAAAATATCTACGCACGTACTGCGGCGATCTTAAAAAGACTTTGCATAAAAGTAGTTGAATTATTTCTTCACTATCGAAAACTCTCATAAAAACTTTTGATAAGAAACTGTTGTTTATACCGGATCTTTATTTGCATATATTGATTACTTCATTGATATGTAGAAAGCCAAACAATGAAATTCCGAAGGATTAGTATCCTTCGGAATTTTATTGTTTCGCTTTCTACTTTAGTAAGTCCGATTATTGTGAAAGAAGCTCGCATCACAGTTGATATGGAAGAGGTGACTAAACTGCTGCTTAATTGGAATACCACGAAGTCCGCTAGATCCTGACTGCTTACCGGCTACTTACCTTATCAACTGTGCTAAGACCATAGCCATTCCTATTTCTATTCTTTTAAAAGATCCTTAACTGAAGGAGTTGTTCCCCATATTTGGAAGCATATATTACTCCAGTTCATAAAAACGGTCCTAAGACAGGTTACTAATTATCGACTGATATCTAAATTGTGTATCGTGTCTCGAAAAGTTAGTTTACGGACAAGTTTATTGGTCCCTTCAACAATCCTTTAGTCTCATACAACACGGTTTCCTGAAGGGGCGCTAATCCTGTGTTGTTAAATGCCTTTCTGACCGAAGCCATGGAATCCAGGAACCAGGTTCATGTCGTTTACACAGATTACAGCAAAGCGTTTGACAGGATCTAAGCACGGTTTGCTTATACTCAAGTTATACAACATTAGAATAAGTGGTGACTTACTTAGATGGTTCTCATCATACATTGACAACCGCTCTCAAGCAGTAGTAGTCAATAACTACATATCTGGATGGATAACCTTCTCTAGCGGCGTTCCGCAAGGATCTTTGCTCGGGCCTCTTTTATTTGTGATCTTAAAATTGCTTCAGGTACCGTTGATTGTTCGAACCTTCAGTCCCTTATCTCACTCAGAGTCCCAGATAAACCCCTCAGATTTAACCCTCCCCTATTCCTTCCCAGTACATCCACCAATTATATACAATATACATATGTATGGGTGCGAGCAACAGTTTCAATAAATTGTCAACATAACTTGGTTTAGACCTATTCAATACCAGTCCTGTATCGACGAGGCGCATCATGAATCAAATGTTTTTAAAGATTAGTTTGTGTGATCTTGTTTTTTCGTAATCCGCGATATGTTAGCAGTTTGTTGCTAGTGGTTGTTGTGTTATCATTGTGTACGTACTGCTGCAAGTAATTGTAAGTTTTTACTGTCTGTGAAAACCAGTTATTGACTTTTTTTCTATTATTTTTAACTAACTTGTTTATATTGCTGTTGGATTGCCATTAAAAATTTTTTTAAAAACTTTTCCTATTCTAGATAAGGGGTGGTGTTTTATGTACCCAGCTAGTCTTTAGCATAGTTTCTCAGTTTTCTAGCAATAAAGTTTATTAATTAATTAATTCCTTATTTTAAGAAGCAATACCGCAAATAACATCTTTCTTGTACATAAGCAAGCAATACGAGATAGCTAAATAATGCAAAGTAATAATCTGTCTTGTAATTTGATTAACTTAAAACAAGTTCCGATGACCGCAAAACTTAATTTCTTCCGTCGTATCGTAGAGGTCATGACCACGGCTGTCAGTCACCAGATCTTCGTCGCAGTCACGTTAAACCAATTTACTCCGAGTCGGAGTAATGTCACGGCTCCATCGAGCTACTTGGCTCCGAGTTTTGAACTCACGATTTCGTTTTTAGGTTAATCTTCATTGCGTTAATACTTACTAACCTTTGATTGACTTCACTGTTTGGTTCAACTGTAATTCAAAATACTGGTTATTGTCACTAAGCAAATCGTTCAAAGTATTAGACTTGATGGAGAGAATACACTTTATCTTGATCTTGATTTATTGGCGTCATCAGCCATAACGTCAAGACAAAGCGACTTTTTGTAATCAGCTTTCTTTATGACATCAAAACTATGCGCGTTACGTTTCATGATGTTGCGACATACCTAGTAAAAAGACATTCTGCTCATTTTAGACACACGCCAGTAAAACGCAGAATTATGACGTGAATTTATTATCGTCGTTTACCGGTTTTATAACTTTATAACCGACATTACGAAACGAGAAGCAACAAGAAGCATTATTTTGAATCGCACATGCAGATCGCGGAAGCGAACGCACTGCATCCGAAATAGCTCTGCGTAGACAGTATACTGTGTTTAGGATAGGAGCAAGTGTTATGCAAATAACGACTGCGTCGAGATTCCACATGAATATTTATGCAGCTTCATTACTGTTCAAAAGTTACTTTTTGAGAGAGCAAGAGCTCTTTTTAGTTTAAATATTCAAGTGAAAATTATGAACTCGGAGGATAAACTTTTTTCTTATTTATAGCGGTTTCAGTTCCGATATAAATAATAAATTATGTGCATAATATTTAAAAAAAACCTTTCAAATTTTATTGAACATTTATACTCTGAAAGCTTTGACAACAAAGATTAGATTGAACACTTTTCAATTTGTCTGCTTCCTTCTATCCAAACAAGTTCGACGAAAGAGATCAATGTACATCAACTCGCAGCGGACATTCATATGTAAGATATAGTTGTCTATTTCAGTGCATCATACGGCAAACATTACCCATTTAGACAGGATGGAGGACAGGAACACCAAACTCCAGGCAACTTGGTTTCCTCAACACCTATACGATACCCCTATCTCATATGCCTAAGAGTAACTTTAACTTGGTCGTCAAACAACAACTCTACTTCCTTTATGTTATGCAGTTTAGTTTCCACTCAGTTACCGCCATGTTTCAGCCACTAGTTAACTGGTCTAATATATTGTTTATGCTAGTATATGTGTAGTGTAAAATCCTAGTACTTACATAGTTTAGTAGATTTCAGAATAATTGATATTTTTTTAATTTTAATTTTTATTAAATTAGGAGAGCAGACAAGCAAACGGGCCACCTGATGGTAAGTGGTTACCGTCGCCCATAGACACCTCACCTCACTGTATTAATGTTGGAGGGTTTTTGATGCGCTGCTAACCTTGAGGACTAAGATGGAATGCCTCGTGTGCCGGAAATCACGCTGGCTCTCTTACCCTTCAAACCGAAACACATATGTTCGTTACTCTCTCAAATAATAACAAAATTTGATTGAATCTGCATCTATCATGCATCTGCATAAACATAATCATGTTGTAAAGATAAGGGATTAATTTAGATTGTTTGTTATGCAATAGTTTTACAATTGTAATCGCTCTAATCAAATCAATCAATCGAATCAGCGGTGTAATAAAAGAAATAATTAACACGATACTTGAGAAAGCTAGTTCTTCTGACAAAGGTACATTAGGTAATTTAATTAGACCCTGCTCCACCTGAAACGAGGTTAAAATAAAATTTGGAAAGCGCCCTACTCCGATCGATTTGACGATTGCCGTGAAATTGCCTTTCCGCAACGACACAATAATTCATTAACAGCTTCTTACATTCTTACCATTTCGATCCAAGTTATGATGAAGTTGTTATGTAAGTAAATGTTAGGTATTCCTTCGCCAATGATTTTCTTCCTACAATTTTTAACATCGATCCTAGCCTCAATAACTTTACAATGGAACTCCGAAAGTTTCATACCAAGTTCATTAACAGCTCCATAGTTTCATTCAATTTCGATCCAAGTTATTTTGAAGTTGTTATATTGAGGTCTTCGCCGGTGACGATGACATTTTTAATTTCAACCAATGTAAACTTCACTGGAACTCCGAAAGTTACTTCTCGATTATATTTTTTCTTTGTATTCTGCTAAGCAAACTAAAATGATACTTTTTTGTCGTTTTTCAAATTCAATCCAATCGGCAGTCATTCCCTAAAAAGACGGGAATAAACGGTCCTTTTATCCCGCGGGACATTCACCCTAATGGAAATACTTTAAGTAACTTCACCAAATGGAATAATCAATTAGTGTGAATTTCATAGTGTTTTCATAGTTATTACAGTCCTTTTAAGAAGGGGACAGTATCTCAATGGATTTAATTATCTTTCTTAAAGTGCTAACTACTTATATCTAGTGACATTTGTTTTTTGAGCTTTGAGTCATTGTCCTAAGAGAGACTATGTTTTAAATTAAAACTTTTGATGTGTTTTGAACTCTGAAGCATCGTCGTGTAATTGACGGCATATTTATCATAAGTTGAAATTACAGATTATAGGTACCTATACTTACAATAAGCTAGTTTGCTCTGGGACATCTAGACTACACTGAGCTGCTCTGAAGGGTTTGAAGACCTCGTATCCTGCAAAATGACTAAAAGATGCAATAAACAAATAAATTGCCATTTGTTGCAAGGCTATATGTATACTGAAACTCCTTAGCAGTTTTGTTCGGATGACTTTTCTATGAAGCTCCTATGAATGAAGATTAAATGTAATGCGATTTTAAATTATTAATTAAACCCATTACTGGGGCTTGGTTCAATCTCTTCTATTCATTTTGTCCAACATCAGTACAGGTTCAAGACCTAAAATATACTAAAAGTTAATTTTAGACCCGGAACAATTGTAACGGAAAACTCGAGAAACCAAAGGGTGGGTGCCTTAACTGGGTATGAATAGGGTATATACCTATAGTGTATTTATAGCTGAAGTTATTAAGGTGGCGTCAGGTGTTGAAGGTTAACGTGTTTAATTTTATAGCAATTATAACTTCGTTTGGGCGCAATCTGTGTCCATGTTGAAAATAAATTGCCTGCTGAGATGTCACGTTTTACACAAGGGACAATGTGGACGCTGTGCTGGTCGTCCTTTTAATTACGATAATGTCAAAAACATTGCGACCCAAACCAGAGCTAAGTGGAATGCTTTCTGTGCAATAAAATCTAGGAAAAACAAGCATAGCGGGACTTTAAAGAAGCGCCTGATAAGTGTTAGTGTGATGCATCCTCCCAGACCATGGAGCATCAGCTCTGTTCTCTCAAGTGCCACATCTACCTGCACACGATATGTCATATTTGAAGGCTGGCTACCAGCAGTCCATTAACGAGGTTGCCTGGTCTCACAGAATAGTAGAAGCTCGACTGGTAATTACATATCATTTACTCGACAAAGGAAGATGAGACAGGACGCTTGACCATTGGATCCGTACTAGAAAGTGGTTGATTGGCTAATTAAGAAAAGCGGAAGACCCTCCGGAAGTTGGTAACAGCTGTCCTAAACATTGAGCGAATACGGGCTATTATCTACCAGCGATGAAGGTCATAACACATTTACTACATAGAATAGTAGTAGGTGTGTACGGCATTCGTTTAAATTTTTTATTATGAGCATCGATCGAACGTCAGGCTTCTTGCGACGGTTGAGTTACGTAATCCTCGCGTCGTGAAGCTATTGCCTTAATTCAATTAGAGAAGGAAATGGTATCCCTCTTACTGCGATGCAACCAATTACTTAGTAGAAGATTAGTCAGGTCATTCTAGAGTTCAACGATTGAAATGGCAAGATGACTCTGCACATTTGTTCTACACGTCGAACGTAAATGATAAGATATCTAAATTTGGCGTCATTTTTTATTGTTATAATTATATTTTATTTATCGCGATCAGTCGTTCATAATTTCTTCTTTATCTTGTTTTCTTTTTAATTTATTCACGAAATTTAGCACGCTATGATATATTATCAATGATAACTGATAGTGTTAAGTAACATTTATTGTATTCAAAACAATACATGTATTAAATACAATACAATAATTCAGATATTGTAAATTCCACATATTCAGCTATCGCTGTCGATAATTCGATAAATAACACTGTATCTGTTACTGTTTTATGGTATTATGTAGGTAGCAGTGGCGTGCACAGGCTTTTCTAACAAGATAGGCAGTTTCCATGTGCAGATAATCCAGAATCCAGAAGAACATCAATTATGGATATAGTAAAAAATTGCAACAAATGAACAGTCTTCAAAATAATGGACAATAGTCTTTCAAAAAGTTAAATAAATTCTATTAATTTCAAAGAAAACTATCTACTTAATGTTTTTTTTTCAATTTGATCGAAAAATTTGCCGCATAATAAGATACGCGGTCAAATCACAAAGCATTATTATTTCGCTGGACGGACGGGTGTTGAAAATCAAAGCATTTTGATCTAGCCGGTTTATACGTAAGCTCTGTTTAAAATACACGCAGTGTGCTACAAAGAATACACAATTTTACACAGTTAAAGATGTGTGCGTGATTGCATATCCACGCATATCATTGGTCGATCCTCATTGCTTTTAAGCAATTTTATATCTGCCCAAGCGACCAGCGGCGCGCGCCCCGCGTATATATGAAGTTAGGTTATAGGTACATTGGTTTACTCGTCAGTTCCGCTAGATGAGTGAAATAAAAAACCTAGCGTGCATTTTACTTGGGCAAACTAATATGAGTTTTTTTAATGAAAATACAGAGGGTATGCACTGCTTATTTGCATATAGGTATGGTGTGCACGCCTACCTACTAGGTAATCAATAAAAATTGGATAACAAACTGGGTAGGTATTTATTGTTTCCGTATTCCCTGATCTGAATCCGGCATCGAAACAATAGCACTCCACCATTTATCAGTTTTATTGCCCGAACACGAGTCTGCCGAACCCTCCGGCCCTTATCTCGGAGTCCCTAGCTTGGCACTTGCTAAGTAGAATTGATTTCTTGCGCATTGACCTAAATGTGTAAGTTACACGGTTGGCTTGTCGCGAAAAATTAGGTTCGAGTCGGTAGTTGAATATGCTAATTCGATGTCATGTCTTGGGCTCATGAGAAGTCTTACTGCATTCATTATTGCTGTATTGGTTCGATCGGTACACGAGTTATTCACTTATTTGAATTTCTAAAGAAATAATAAGTGGTTTAACGGTGATATTTGATTCATTGCGATTAACTATTGGATAACAGGGATTATTGGTCGCTGCATCTCTTTATAAGATCTTGGAACGATGTCCCTTATCTGTACCACCTTCATATAAATTATAATTATTAGGTCATCAACAACCCACTCTAGTCCACTGCTGGACATAGGCCTCTCCCAGGGCGCGCCATTGAGTCCGATCTTCGGCTCTTCTCTTCTTCTTTTCTCATCCAGTCGTTTGCCAGCCACCTTGCGCAGATCGTCGCTCTAATTTTAAACAAGAATTCTATGGCATAAGGTATGAGGTGTAGTAGTAAAAGATCAGAAAAACCCGGTGCAGTTATGTCACGGCACCCATCATAACGCATTACCGCACGTTATATAATGGCCGCACAAAGGCTGCACTTGCGTGGTTTCCCATGCGCAGTTCGTGTTCACTAACTTTTTGTCGCTTTGTTAGAGTTAGACGACAACCATGGTCTGGGTGAATGAAGGGTCGTTGGTATAGATACTCATACCATTTATTGCTTTTCATGTGTTACAATAGTGATACTTACAAATAATGTGGACACGATTATCTGTTACCTTCCATATAACACTGTCTTTGGGACTATCAACCCTGGACTCACATTTTTTCTGCAGACGTTCCCCGAAGATTGAATGAAATAAATGAATTGTATCAAAACTTGCAAGGGATCCAGATTAAAATAGTTGTTAAATTGTAAGTTTCGTTTTTACTTACATTTTGAATTCGTAAATAATTTGTGAATTATTCGTATGCCATCGGAGGACGAAACGTTGGCGCTGTAAAGTCATTTTCTTTCCAAAGTTATTTGAACTATTTACTCAACTAAACAATATAAGATGAAGATCAAGAATAGCTGTAAATACCGTGATAGCTGCGTGTGAAATGACAAAACACAATTACTTTGTCTGTACCTGTCTTCGTGCCTTAATTGTCTCTTTATAATTCTCACGGAAGTCTGCCGTTTCCCATCGTCGATTATTGAATCTATGGGTATCTCTAACAATTAGCCATTGTTACGAAGGAGCTAGCACTGACCCGCTGACAGATTTTTATCTTTTTACATCCGTTTCTCATATCTTTATCGATTTTGTAGAAATTGTGAAACAGAAATTTACGTAGAAGCTACATTCGTCGCTTTGTCGTTCGTTCGCAAGATTTCTTTGGATATTGTCATTCGCTAAAGAGGCAACTCTTTAGTGAACCATGGACGCTCCGCGAATACTGTGATAGTTCTAAGAGCCTTCTGAGCTTCTGGGCAGAGCTGAGTTGGCTGGCCCCTAGCATTCTAGCCAACCCTACATACCTGCACGCAAAAATGACCGCTTAAGAGTCTAAATGCAAAAACTGGAGCCCTTTAACCTAACCTAAATACACAGACAAAGAAACAGTTTTGAATCGGAAGACTCATCACACTCGAACAGAATCAATCCGAATTTAGTACGACTGTACGAAACTTTTGTTCAAAATAAACATTTGTTTGCAAGAGGAATGTTGTACTCTCAGCAAGCGTGAGGGCTCGTTCATCCATCCGAACATCGTATAATTGATTTATGTGGTGTCACATCGCTAAGTGCACTTTATGATATGAATACGTCTTATACGTCGTGTCTGAGCATGGAACGGAGAAACGGCAGGTGAGTCAATCAGGGACAGGGAGTGATTGATCGACAGATATCTAAA
Source organism: Hofmannophila pseudospretella (assembly GCA_947369225.1). Lineage (NCBI taxonomy): Eukaryota > Metazoa > Arthropoda > Insecta > Lepidoptera > Oecophoridae > Hofmannophila > Hofmannophila pseudospretella. The sequence goes on along the minus strand of OX376330.1, from coordinate 5,456,055 downwards.
AATGGAGTGAATATTGTGTCTCAATCTGACAGACTTTGCTTATTGTGAATGCCATTTTGTTGTGGCTTTGGTAAAAATATCCTTTTTTCTCAAGAATATGCCTACTTTTTATCTTCTTCTTCTTGTCTTGTGTTTAGTGCCGACGTAATAGGTTGGCAACCTATTGTCAGAGTTGTTTAGGACGTCTAGCCTCTGACATGACATTTAATAGATCTTAGTAAAGTAAGTAATCAGTTCTTAGATGATGCCAAAAGAACAGATGTTTCATCTTTGTGATTGGATTTGATATTCACAAAATTGTTTCTTACTCATTTTACCAATTCAAATTTCCCTTTCCTATCATCTTATATATGACCTCGCCTTTATCAATTTTGAGGAGTGATTTGCCTAGGTATAAATTACGTCATCATTTACCATTTCAACATCAAAATCAACAGTATCTAATTCCACAGATACAACGGTTATCTACCCGCTGGAGAGCGGGGCAGACGCCGCAGCAAATTTGTGCTGTACCGGCGACCGCAAGCCAACGGCGTGCGGCGGTCGAAGCACTACGTGGTCAAGACTCCGCACAGCAGCAAGGCCATTCTCGATGCCAGCCAGCACTCCATCTCATATACGCTCAACCGCAGCCAGGCTGTCATCGTCGAGTACACAGAGGACCCCGATACAGATATGTTTCAGGTTAGTCTTTTCTTTTGAAACACTATTTTATGACAGCAGGTGTTTGTGCACATCCATTGTTTAATGGGAGATAATAAAGACACGATACTCAGCTTTTCATCTCTTTTGAATTCTGGGATTACGTTCAGTTCACGATGATCAATTAAAGGACAACCTTTACTAGTTGCCTTTAGTTGTTCTGAATGGTTACATTATCTTGATATGTTGCCATACCACGTATGTATTTCAGAATCTTTTCCCATGGGAGAAAACCCAGATAAGATCCTTTAATAGTTTACGTATCTCTTCGCACAGACGCAAATATACGAGTACCTTATTCGCGATCTTATACGTGTTTAGCAGAAAGGACATGGACAGTTCCAAACAAAGCCAAGAAAAGTAAAGCAAAAATCTATGTCCAGCGTCGTATTATTCGACGTATAAGCAACTTTATAACCCTTTTACGGACGCGAACATTTGTGAGTATAATTCTGCTCCCCGCTTTGTCGACCTCGTCCGGTGCATAAAACACGGGTTTTTCCAATGTATTGTTTTACCTATTACGCCTTCAGGATAGTCGTTGCTCATGGTTTTAATAAAATAAAACGCAATTTCTCTATTTTCCTTGATATCATTTCATTACGACACGACATTCCATCACAAGCTTCCACATCAGGATAGCAAATGTGCTATCCTGATGTGGAAGCTTGTGATGGAATGTCGTTCCGTTCTCAAACAATAAGTTGCCGCATCGCGAGACAGTGTGAATGCATCCCTCATTTCGAAATCGTGTCAACATGAACTGTAATCGCGTCCCCTCGCCCAGGGAGTGCTTATCTGTCAGCAGACTGTCTCTGTTTGCGCTACAAAGCGTCTAAACAATGCGCTACATGAGCACAAACAATACACGTTGATAGCGGTTGCCAAACAGGGACGTGCATTTCGCCTTCCACCTTTTAGAAATATGCCACTCAAAACATTTCACAAATTATAAACAAGGAGAATTCAATACATACATTGACAATCGCTACAAAATTTGGGAATTTTATCACAAAACATGTTGGTGTGGTGCCAGGAACGTTGCGATCACGTGATGACTAACTAATGGAAGCTCTGACAGGCCGATGTGTTGAAACGTTTCTTGCGTGAGGGAAACTGGATGGGGAAATTGGTACACTAAGTACGGGCCGCAAAGCTGGTTCTTTGATACATTTTTGATAGTACACTGAATTTGATGTTACAAGCTTGAAAAAAAATTAAAACGGCATTCTTATGCAAGCACTGTCATTTGAAACTTTAATGTTGGTTAAGATTTTGACAATTTTTACGTGTAAAAGTGTTTTTGTATCCCATTTCTGTTTAATCTTTCGGCGCTTATTTCTGATACACAGTACCATCAGACAATAAACAACTCTCTGTTAGATTGACTAATTATACCAAGAATTTTACTTTTGCCCAAATTGTATTTTCCTTGTATGTGCGGCGCTTGTAATGCGCTGCTTGATTTTTTACCTTATCCAAAGTTGTTATGAGCTTGCAGGTGGTCCAATGACTCAATTAAACGTACATCTACTGTCTGTCTATACTTAATCAATCAACCTGGACCAGCATTAGTTTTTTATGATACCTAGATGAAAGATTGATGGAGGAAACATTCTTTCATTTAGATTTTTGTCTTATCAATCGGTTTTAGTTCTAGTTTAATTCTATTATCGTTTTATCCAATATTAGGTTCCCTGTCTTCCCATTGTTGTTCTTAAGAGTAATTTTAGTAATTTGTAAAACAAGGTTCTTCTTTTCTGATTTAGGAAGAACTCTTCCGTCGGTTTCCTGCAAGTTGCTCGAAACATCTTTAAAGTTAAGTCTTCATCGCTATCCCTTTGTACGCCATAGCGCTAGGTACTCTAGATAGTGATGACACCAGACTTATGGAAGCCTTGACAGTTAATGATGTTTCTTGCAACTCACGTTTAGATCGTGCCTATAAACTTTTTATTTTAATTTATTTATTTATAAAACAGCTATAACAGCTCTTTTTCCATAGACTTACATAAATCCTGTTGATCGCAGCCGGTCCAAAGCCTGCTAATAATTATTAGCCAGTGTTTACTTTCTCGTGGCGTGCGAAATGTTTGTCCCGCCGTATCTAATCGGCGCGTGTGGGTTACTGCCCCCCGGAGTGAACAATGCGTTGGTCCCTTCATATGTTGTGTACGGCGATCTACGGGGGACAACGCATGTGACGTTCCGGAGCACAATTTCAATGTTTTTCATTCTTTTCGAAATAAGTAGCTATCCAATCCAACTTTAACTGCAAATTGCATTCTGCTAACCTAACACCACGCTAACAAATCTGAGCGGACCTATCGATCGATGGCTTGTCCGAACGGTTCGTGAAATTTAGGCATATGAAAAACGTCTAGCCGCTGCATTTTAGTTTATATTGAGATTATGCTTTATTACTAGCCTAATATGTATAGCGATCCTAGATTATTATGCTTCGTTTTTTTTCTCGTCAATGCTTTTCACACACTTTAGATGACCTAGCATAGTAGTGCACCTGTTTCCTTTGGAAGGGGTTGTTTGAGTTCTATTTATGGTAAGTTAGGTGTTTGAGTTTGAGGTGCAGATACTCGCCTCGAGTCTGGGTCGTGTCATTGTACTTAATATGTTTTTATTTTATCTGTTCTCTTTGTTTGTATGATCTGTATCAACCTAGTATGAGCCATTGAATCTCTTGTCTATGACGCCTAATCTTTTACGTGACAGGCAGAAAAAAAAACGCACCTCTGCGTTGTCCACTTCTCGCTTCGTTGACGTTCTTAGCTTACAATTAATAATAATGCAATTGCGTCACAGCATTTTCCTCACTCAGTGTTAAAACTAAAGACATTTCAAGGGCGTGTGATCTGATAACGGTTAAACTGAAGGTGTAAACGGGCATCTGATATGAATATTTCCTTGGCACTGACGGTGACGGGTTAACGTTCTCGTTTCGGAGCTGCGTAGGACGCCAGTCGACGAGAATGAATAGACTTGTATATGGGACACACGTAAACATATTTTCGTGGTGGACAGGTATCTAGGTGTAATATAGTCAGTCTTTTCATGGCGTAGCTGTGCGTTGTAACTTATATATTATGCCGGCGACAAAATGTGGGACTAATTATTGTTACAAGAATTTTGATATAAGTACTAACTAAGCCGGAGTACTCCATCTTCAGCCTCATCTTCACTTACCACCAGGTGAGATTGAGGTCAAACGCGGCATTAGGTGTAAATAAAAAAAAACCATGTTACGTATGAATTGTGCGTTTTGTATTGTGTAGTGATCGTCATTGTCGCTGACAAATGGAAAAAAAGATAAACCATCTGGGATCAGAATTTTGATAATCGAATGTTTCTTCAGCTCACCGACAGCGGCATTACACGTGTTAAAAAGTTCGTCGATGTTCACCGCCTGAACCAATAAACAGTTTGACGAAACAGTAAAGTCACCAAGAGTAGCGATTAGCGAATGAAATCGCTACGCTCGTCGCTCAATTACCCGCAATTCCTATGGGGCGGAGTTCGTTGCCGCCGCGGTCGACGCACTTCACCACATCCTGTTCATTAGACATTAGACGCGTATGACGCCGTTTTCATTGTTGCCTTGCAGCAACACGTGGCTAACACAAACACCTAAATAAATATTTATTTATATCATTAAGCACAACGGAAGTAACGATCCGCATCCACGTCGCATTACCATCTAGGATCTAGGTATCACGTCATTGTTTATATCTATGAGTTTTAATGTGAAATTCCCGGAGTCTAAATATCGATAATCAATTTCAAATACTTTGGATATTTTGAATTTTCATTCAATAGTTTCCTATTCGACCGCAATCGAGGGCCTAATCGATTCAAGCATCAGTATGAATGTATCAGTACAAAGAATTCGTAGCGTTAACTGCACGTCGGTCGTTACAAAGTTGTATGATGAACTCGATCTAACGCAGAGGCATCCGCACCGAACTAGTTTCTGAAACAAAAAATAAATTGCTCTCTGTACGGCCGATGCTACGTTTTCCTCAGACCTTGGCATCGCATTGAGCGTTTATTGTTTTTTTCTTCTTATCACACAAACTTGAGACGCGATAAACGGGTACTGATTTCAGGAATCGGTTTCCTGTTTCGTTGTAGCTTCTGTTTATAAACAATTTATTTACTATGCTACTGCGTATAAGTATAGTGTACGTTCAGGGAAAATACGTCGCATTTATTGCGTCGTTTCTAGCGGATCCAGGAAAGTTCACGCAGAAGTTGTAGAGTTTTTTCGAAAAACGCAAAAACTGGCTCGACACGCCTATTCTCTGTTAACAGGTCTGTCCTTCATACGATACACGCTGTAATCTCTGATCTGAGCCATTTAATTCATGCCTAGGTCATGGTCCGTGCTTATATCTAATTGGGTATCTTATCGGAGAAATATTAGTGACTTCAAAGACGCATCATAAATAATTTTCCTTTAAAACGAGGCTTTGCTGCCTCAAAGACCAAAGACATGAAATCTGTTTAGTATTGTTTGAATAGTTGCGTTGACCTCTTAAGCTATTGACCTAAGATTCTAAGCCCATGATTATTTTCAAATATGCAAATTATGTCTTTGTATAGACTTGAATGGTAGGCGTCTTTCTTTTAATGAATGGTCCCTCCTCCACAATCGCCAGTGTATTAGACGACCCACTAACCTCAAACAGCCTTTTATCGGTTTAAATGGAGTAGTAAATCTTTATTAATCAATTAAATTGTTTAATACTTAATACGATAAATCAGTAGGTTTAATTGAAGGTATGTCAATCAATCTATGTCAATTGGCTTTGGCGCCTTTACTTTCTTTGTGCCTACTTCTTATTTCTTTGATTCGTAAAAACAGCGGTTAATCCCTCTATGTCACATTTAATGAAGTGAGTTAACTACTTAAATGCTTTCGTTTAAAGTAGTTAATTCTAAATCTGTGCATCTCGACTTATCAATATTCCCGCCGTGTACGGTGTTAGTGATTTGAAAAGTTACTTGTAGTAAAGAAATTTTTGCTGAAATTCAGGATCTTTTTGTCTTTCGGCTGCTATTTGTTTCCTAAAAATACTATGTAATTTCATAGAATATGACTGTACTTTTTCTTAGTTCTGTTTCCTCGATAAGTACTGTAATTTTCCGAAAATTTAACGCCATATTAAAAGAAAAGTTTATCTCCTATATAAGTGCTTAATGCCGATGAACTTTTTATCAGAACATTCAATTGAAATACGTGAAGATGACTTTAAAAGTTTAAGTTATCAGAGAAATAACTGCAACCGACTGTCGTTGCTATCCATGCAGTGTGACGTCACGGATGACCCGAACCGCGAGTCGCGAGGGTGGTGTGACGTCATAGGCGGCGTGGGCCAAGGACGTCGCCAGGCCGACCGCCGCGCAACACCCGCCGCAATCAATACCCGCTTGACAACGAGATTTGTGTTATCTCTTCAACTATCCAGTTCTTTTCAGAACTAGGTTAGGTTAAGTTGTTAGGCTCCTGTTTCCGTACTTAGACACATAAGATGTTGGGTTAACTAGATTTCTAGCTAGCCAACCCAGCCCAGCTCCGTCCAGAAGCTCCGAAGTCTCTTAAGACAATCACAGGCTTCACTGAGCGTCCTTGGCGAACAGAACAGAACCTTGGTTTTCAGAACTTTTAAGTAAGTAGGTAATTTATTTCACACCATACAACATACAGAAAATGGTAAAGAAAGAAATGATATGTATATATTTGGTATACAGAGACAGCTGTTGGGTTGAAAAGGTCTCATTTCAGCTTAACGCGGCAGCGCTGGTATTCTGTTGATCTCCACTACTGAACTGAACTACGTAATAGGGTAGTTTCCAAGTACCTAATGCATTTCTTAAAAATTAAGAAATAGTCATCATAAGTTACGTATTACTTACTTACTTAAGTTGATGGTCAAATGTGAAAACAGAATTAAAATTCGTTGAAAACTAAAATAGCTAAATACAATCAAAAATCAGAACGGTAGAAAGAAACGGCAATAAGTTTTATGACGTAACTGTTCTCTAGCGCTATACCTTTATATGCAGCCAGGACCTGCTTGGTCCTGGTTTTGCTAGAACGGGACAGAACATATGCCCAATACTAACTTTAACCATTAATATCTCTGATGTTAGTTGAGATATCGAAAAACTAATTTTAGATCCTTCTTTAGTATGTCCATGTAAGTTGATTGACGCAATAATTTTTTTTAGGCTAATACCGTATTCTTTTTTCTTATTTATTGAAACAGGAAGCTTTTTAGGCTCGGACTACACGACGACGGTTCGGTTCAGGTACCGGTACCGGCCGTGTAGTCGACAGCGCATTTTTGTTTGAGTTTATAAGAAGAACCGGTTCCATGGAACCGATCGATACTGGAACCGGCCTAGGAACCGTCGTCCGTAGTCCGGGCCTTACTCGATAAATAGTTTCAACCTTTTAGACCTCAATCTGTAATTTTCCGAAGTTATCAATCATTGTTTATATTTAACGATCGTTTTTAAGGTTCCGTACCAAACGATAAAGAAGGAACCCTTATGGTATTTTTGTCAGATGCCCTACATTTTTCAGAGATTTAACTGAATTATATTGAATTCCAAAACTCCAGCTTTCTGTTAACTTTTCCTCGCTCCTTATCCCTCGTTACTTTTCAAAGCCATAAGATGTAATATTAAAGCGATCTTGGCAACCAGAACTCTTTTATACATATTATCGTCTAGAGTACGACCCTGGCGAGAGTCCAGACTATTCCTTTTACCGGTAAAAGTAAATAAGATTTAAACGTAAAAGTTGAAAACAATATATGCTATTTTTGTCCAAAAGTCAACAACATTATTATGTAGAGGAAGTCCTGATGAATGTTCATGGTGTGACATCTGTCAGGGTTTTTGCATCTTTATCCGAGAACTTCCCGAGTTCCCAGAAATAGTGGCTCAGCGGAATTTCCATTACCAATCGTACTGTTGTATTTCTTTGATTTCCCTTTTCTATATTTGGATTTAGGAAGTTTAATAAAATACTGTAGGCTTCAACACTACCACTTTTATTGTTTCTACGATATCGAAAAGCCGTAGAATAAATAGGATGAAAGCAAAGATGGAAGTTTAATCTTGATGAATCTTATTGTACTAAAAACTTTCGCGATAGGTGAAAACTCGTTCATGCGATCTCGATTCCACTGTAGCACCCTTCAATAAACATCAAAGTAACCGCACACTTCCAATTTGCTAAAATTAAATTGGATACTTTACAACAACTTGGTTTTAATATTGAAACTTTCCCAGTTTCATTGTCAAGTGAAGTTTCCTTTTATCTTTTAATGGAGTGTTCTGTTTGAACGGTGTCGGACAAGTTTTGAAGAGCCACAAAGGAATTTTTACCTTTTAATAAAGATTTTCGAGATTCTGAAATGCTTCGGGAGGATATTATCTCCTGTAGGAGAATGACGGGTGAGACGATAAGAGAGGGGGGAAGGGTGTCGAGACAGTTCATTGGACTCTGCATGTGATAGGCTATGAATGGAAGTTTCGAAAGCAATATTATTTCACGTCTAGACATTTGATACTTATCTTATTAAATCTTCTCCATTAGTAGAAGCAAAGCATTTTTTATGCATAAAGCTTATAAATAACTCTTGAAGGTTTTTTAGCAGTGAAAAACCTAGCAAGGTCTATTTATTACAAAACTGTATTATTAAATTCTAGAAATTCAGTTAGGTTTAAGTATTTGAGTGTTATCACGCCGATGTTGACTAAATTGGAACTCTTTATGTAGAATTTTGGTTTGGAAATTTCCAAATTTGTGAAGGCAGAGTCATCTCTGCAGAGTCAACCTGGGCTGGTATGGTACTACCATTCCACCATACTACCTTAAAGAAATCATTTACCAGCAAATGAGACACTCAATCTAAGTCACCGAGGTTACTGTGCATTGAAAACCCTAACATTACTGTGAGGTAGATGTCTATAGCCGACCAATTACCACCAGGTGGTCCTTTTGCCGTCCTGCTCTCCTTATACAGTATTTTTTTACTAACAATGCTATTATCACTCGCCTATGACATAATTCAATTATGTAAGTATGTATATATGTACTTCCATACCTGTCAATATCAATATAGCATCACGTTCAAATTGAATTATCAGCGACAATGCAAAGAGCCCCGATATTTTTAGAACAGATCAATGCCGGCTATTACACAGCATGACAATGTTATCTTCAAGTGAAGTATCAATTTGTTGCTAATAATTGGGTCCTTTGTGCTATTAGCTAGATAAAATTAGATCTCTATCTAGCTATATCTATTTTACTGTCTTTTTATTTATTTTATTGTGAGTCTAATGGGGGTTTTACTTGAATCTAGACCATTCATATTCATTTTTTCTAAATACAGCCTCATTCTGCCATCATTGACAGGGATTTCAGTAACCATTAAGAAGATTATCATTAAAAACCTACCTATACTTCGTCTCTCCAAGGACGTCTGTAATCTAGATGAACTTTACTGAACCTTATAGAGGTATACAATAACACTTCTGTCATTTTTCTCACGCAAAAACATTGTAGAAACCAGTAAAAGTAAAGGTACACAAAGGATAATAAACGAATTGAGACAAGAATTACATTATCGTGTTTGCAACATTATGTTCATAGCAATGGACGAAGAGCGAACGAAGAGCGAGGTCCTTGAGTACCTTGGGTGTTTCAAGATGGTGGGAAGATAATCTGCAATGTTTAACTAAATTTTATTCGGCAACGAATCACCGGCAGTGTAACAGAGTGGTCATAAAATTGGCCACTTCCTTCGCGATACGATTTGAATTCCGAATGCATTCATCATTCATTACAGGAAGTCGATCTCAAATTGCCTGTAAATAATAGCATTCGAGCGATGGATGAAAAAAATATAGCGGGCGTTCGTACCTTCATGATTCGAGCCGCTTCTTTATTGATCGAAGACAAAGACAGAGTCGATATTTTTAATAGTAAAGAAGTGAACTAACGTACCATTGCATTGAATATAATATTTCATGTAACAAGGAAATGCATACGTGTAGTGTGTGTCAAATTACTACGTAAACGTATCGAATAGAACGTACTCTGAATCGAATTTCTTTTTGATGTGGTGTATTGATATGGCCAGAAAGGAGCTGAAAGTGTTCACTGTTCAGTGTGTTTTTGTCACAAAATCTGTGAAAAAAGCAATACGGTTTACGGTTTAAGACATTTATTTCTCTAAAAAAGGATACAATCCACTTACCATAGGAAAATACAAGATAAACTTATTGTAATTAACAATGTGTACGGTAGACGTGATTTTAAGGTTATTACTTATAAATTACTAGTATATATTACTCTGTTATTAAGGTTAATTAAAATTGAATACTTTCTTCATTAATTTGAAAATTTCGTTGACTGAGGCACTCAGAATAGGTACTCTGAAGGTAGGTCAGAATGATATGCAAATAATAAAACCGGATACGTACCTGACGATGACGGCTTTGTATACAGAAAATACTACGAAATTACGCACAAATTACCCACTTGAAGATAGAATATAGTCGCCTTCGGTCGTATTCTGATGAGAAAATGTGTGTTGTTAACGATACATGCCATTAGGTATTCGTGGCACGGAGTCTATTATCACCAGGACCGTTAGACCAATGCATTTGACCTCCTTGCGACTCCATTCGCACTCCAAACTATTAATGTGGGCTGTCAATTTAGATTACCGCACTGATACTGCAAGATTCATATCAATATTCAAAAACTTGGATTGGATTCCTACTTGTACCTCCAACCACAAAGGGTTTCCACAAAGGGTATATACTAGTGAAAGTATTTATTCTCATTAGTTTCTCTGTAACATAGATCTGTGTTGTAGGGATACTAGTGAGAATAAAGATTTGTGTTGTAGGGATACTTGTGAGAATAATAATGTTTTTTTGATTTATGAAATGTTCACCCCGTCGTCTTCTTTTTACCCGACGGAGAGGGTAATGTTTTGATCTATGATAGTGACGGTATTTTTATGAATACTGTCACTATCTGTTATTGAAATATCCATTCAGCCATATCGGATTTTATTGTCAAGTGATAGGTAGGTACTGCATTTACTTAAGTAAGGGATTGCGCGAAAGTGCGGGTTAAATGTTCTTAACCTGGGTTAGTTAACCCTGGTATAACTCGCGAATTGTCTTTGGTTTTCATACAAAATGTGCCAGAGTAGTGTTGGTGCAAGACGTTTTCGTGATTTAACCCGGGTTAAGCACTTACTAACTGAACTGAAATAACGGGTTATTTCTGATTTCGACTTTCGCGCAAGCCGCCCTAAAAAAGAAAAACTAAATACGAGTAAGTCTTTTTTTTCGAACAATCTGGAAACTTGTTTATTTTCGTAAAATTGTCCGTAATGGGATACTATGATATTGGTTGTCCGGCAAACCTACAGAGAACTGAGTTAATTTGTTACAAGCCGTCGATAACTTATGATAATTCTGTAAGATATTAACCTTGTAGTTTGAACCCTGCGATAATGTTTAATAATATTCTTATTGTACTAATACAATAGATGTTATTCTAGCAACAATAGTTACTTTATCGGGCTAAGAGTGTGCCTATTTGTATGTTCTCGAGATTGCTGAATTATCTCTATTTATTAGGCATCTACGTAATAATCTCGCAAATTCATCCTACTCAAACCACGACGTTTACTTTCACCATTCGTTGTCCAGCTGATGTTGGATTCAACAAATAATATTTTCGAAATCAAAGTTTCGTTCTTCTAATTAATACAATTTCAGCCCTAACTGAAAATTCGTTTTCTAAACAGCAACTGTCTATCTAATACATAAATAAAACAGGCCGTGTATCCTTCATGCTTCTTCCTTCATCTGTATATTTACCACATCCACTTTAGTTTAAGCACCAGATGTAAGCAAATGAACAAGAATATACATCATTTGCACGGTAGAAACTGTTGAAACGGTCCACAGGATCCGTAAACGACGCAATTTGCCGCCTCGGGAATTCCTTCAAATTGGGTCGTCGTCAACCCCCGCGGCCATTCCATTTTTTCCAACTGTCTGAGTACCATTGTCACCAGCGCCATCTTGGACGCCTTTGTCCCGTACAATGGTCAGCGTCAGGGACATACGTGCGAATTTTGAGGACAATAGTAAACGATACGCTGGGTTGTTACCAAATAATTGTCTAACATTACTTGCTTAATAAGGTCTTATTCTTCTAGATGTGCCTGTAAGATAATGTTTATTTGTGGCTGTCAAAAGAAATCTTCATCGTTTGTTCTTGAGATCGTTCTTCACTGTGGGGTGGAAGAGAATTTCCATTAATTTCTGATCTTGCATTACCTTATAAATCACATTCCAGGACATTTCCGATTGTGCAGTTTAATTTCTGATGTCACGGAGATTTACAACAGGACGCTTGAGCTTCACAAGAGGTGCACACAACACAATTTATGAACTACTTTTGAGGGACGGTCGTTTCAGACCACCATTCAGGGGTAAGTTGTCGAAGGAGAAACCCAAGCGCAGCCGGGGACGGTCGTAGTTGCAACTGTCTTGTCGTAAGCATTGTTGAATAGTTGTTCAGTACAAAGTAATTGTTTGTCATTATTTGTAATCTTTCTCGAATGACGTGGGAATATTTTTGTACGTCCGTCCGTCCACGAGGTTGAACATTGTGGTAGGTGTGTTTTATGTGTGTTTTATTCTACGTAAAATATTTTATGGGTTTTGAAGGAAAATATTACATGTTTTATTTGCTGCAGTTGGATAGGTGGTGGTTTATTTATTTGTTCATGTAAAGATATATGGTCCTTTACTTGTTATTCTTAATGTTGAAAAATATTCGCTTAGGATTCTTATAGCCGAGATATTTCATGTAATAGGCAGCATATCAAAAAGTACTTATGTTATTATTAGTTATTATTACGTTATTTACTGAATAATAAATAACACATCATCCTGATTCGATTTTAGTATGTTTTTTCCTACTGTAGTTAGTTATAATATAAATCCTATGTATGGTTATCGTGACTATTTCTTCTGAAAGGAATTTTAAACGTACATAAATTGGTATGGGCCGTATTTGACATGCTCCTGCCTACAACCAAGATAATTCGCAAACAACTTTAAGACCCATGACACCCAGTCTCAGTAATAGAGTATCGTTATGGACGCGAACAAACGCTTTTTGGAAGTCTAAGTAAACCGCATCTACTTGATTGCCGTTGTCCATGTGGAAAGAGAGCTGGTCAACCATAGTCACCAGGTTTATAGTGACAGAGCGTTTGGGAACAAATGCATGTTGTGCCTCCGTGATAAAAGGCAGGCACTGCGGGAGAAGGCGACCGTGCAAGGCGGTCTCAAACACTTTAGCCACTGCACACAGGATAGCGATCGGGCGATAGTTTTTTTAAACACATTCTAACTAATTATTATAAGAATGAGAAATACCACTGAATAATTTCATATATATTTACCTGCTATTTTTCCTAATATTATAAGAAAGCACTAATTGTTCAGAAGCTGTTCAGAAAGCTTTCTTATTCTATTTTAGCATGAAATTGTTATTTTATTATTCATATTCTTTCGTCCAGTCATACTCATTGGAAATTCTCTTTAAGGGTGATACCTACATTGTGTTGTATTGATTCTCACAAATCCTTAAAATGAAAAAGAATCGACAACACCGTTTTTTATTTTAATCACTATTTCAAATCCCCCTTTTATGGTAAGTACTTTATAAAACGTAATTATAAATTCAATATTCCGCCTTCGCGTATTCCGTATTTTCAAGGTCTCATCCATAATATCATTGTCTCAAATGATATATTCCATTCCTTTCCCTTCAGTCCCTTCCATTCATTATGATTGCATCCCTTCGTATTCCGTCGTATTGCGGGTAAAAGCTTGGGACCATTTGTATTTATGGTATCACGGGGATCAATTATCCCTATCCATTAATTCATAGGTATGTAGTAACATTATTGTTCGTTCTGCATGATTAGTTAAGTTGCCTACTAATGTGTTGGAAATAGGGAAGGTTTTTTTTAATCAAATACGAGGCATGTGTTTGCCCTCAATCGCACCTGATGGTAAGTGACGATGAGGCCGAAGATGGAGCACACGGATTTAGAACTGGTTCTTCTATAAACACTGTCGGAACACTTTAACAATGCCGAAGCAAAGATATTTGGCGACGGACTTTGTATAGAACGATGGTGGGTGGCTATACGGACTAATCATGAGAAGGTCCCACCACCATGGTTACAGGTTAGTCGCCTCGATCGACACCCTTTCACAGAATATTTCGATTTATTTGAGAGTTGAACTGCGTACATTTTTACTTTAGTTGCAGTAGTATTTAGACGATGGTTGTCGTTTGTTTGTAAAGTTGATTCTATGTTATATGATTGTATTGTGATACGTAGTTCGGAATTCTTTACAAGTACGCATTGTTTACTATAGATACGAAAAGGCTGAAAATGTTTTATTTCTTCTATTACTATCATTGTAAATATTATGTTTGTCTCCTTATTTGTAATGATAATTACTGTTAGTCATATAGATTTCTAGACTACAGTTTGTTAGTTATGATGTGTTACTTTTCTTATGTTTATCGCATTTAAGGTTGAGTAAATGTATCCCACCTGGTCCAGGTATAGTCTTTCACTAATGGTTCTTAAAGCTGCAGATTTGTTATCTCTTTCTGGAACTATAGAGTAGAAAAGGAAGGCGCGGCCAATTGCATGAAAGTCTCTAAAAAGTCTGGCAACCTTGTGTTAAGTAACGTTTAGGTTACAGTTAACGTTTAGGGTATACTTTTAGGGTTTTAATGGACTTTGAACTCTTACGACGCTTTAGCTTCATTACGACTGACAGTTACTCATTCCCATTGCAAATTATGTTCCACCGAGTTGGAAGGATTCCGAATATCATGTTTATCTAATCGAGTGGATTTCCAATTTAGCACAATGCGGGGGAAGTTTCTGATATTGGCACTGATACGACAGATTGCTTGTCTGTCATCGGTTTTCCTCCTTGTTATTCCAATCTCTCGGTGTTTCTATTGCCTTTTCTATCACTTCACTTCAATAGTAAACAGGTGCTCCATCTTTTTTATCGCTCCGTTATTTATTCCGTACACGCAGTGTAACTGGTTTATCTGTGTTTTCAAGTTCAGTGTTGGAAGGGAATTTATTTAGCAAAACACCTACCTACATACTTATTGGTAGCTTTTTAGGCATATTGAATATTTTTTATCCGGCGGGAATTAATCCAAAGGATTTGGAAATATGTACTTTTCCATAAATCCACGAAGGTTTCAGAGGATCTTCAGACATATCCGACTTTTTAAATTCCGATTGATCTGATCTTTCTAATTTTGCTGACAATATTTACTGGGACACCCCGTAGATACCTAAGTAAAATAGAAAAAAATATAGTGTCAAAATTAATTACTAGACCAACAGTTCGTCTCTAGAATTAATTCGGATAGAGAAAACTAATTGTACAAATGAAGTTACGAATGAAACTTTGTTTTAGAATTGAACCAAATATCTCAAACTCGATCAATTCTACTGAATTAGTAGTGTTCGGTGTACACATTGCAAAAGCGTTCGTTAGTAAAACAAAGTGCAGCTTAGTCGCTGCATTCACTCACGGCTTGCGAAATAACGATGCAACCGGTGCGAAGGATGCCCCATTTCGCAGTGCGTCTGCGTGAATCGCTTCCACAACGGCAGTGATTCCTAAACATTCTTGGCTGAGAATCTCTTGGCTCGTGAGATACAAATCGAAACTATTTATTTTGAGAGTTTTCTTTGACTGGATGCTGAGGCCGATGGTCGGCTTAGAGAAGCTTTGTTGTCTAGATGAACTAATTGAAGGAATTTTCTAAAATAAAGGCCTAACACGCATAGTATATAACTTCAATTTATGGGTCGCGTAGTCCTCGAGGACGAGCTCGGGAATCACGCACTACGGCATTTGTATAAAGTCTGAATTAATGTATTACTTTCTATAATCCTTGATGAACACTTATTCTAGCTTTTGTCCGTGACTTCATAACATGATCTTCCAATAAATCTTTTAGTTACAAATTTACGAGTGGAGGTCCAAAAGTCCGCGGAATAGAGGGGAAGGCAGGGGGTAGGTTCACTCGCTTAGTATGTTATTAATTGGGAACCCATTAGAGGTATATATGTAAGTGTCAGCCTTATGACATCTTTCGTTGGTTTATTTTACCTTTTGCCGGAGTTTTCAGTAGATATTTCAGTTTGAAAATGCTGTAAAACCTACCGAAATCTTGTCTTCCCAAATCCGCTAGCACATCCACTTAAATATGTATACAGACTTCACTGAAATGGATGGGGTGGGTACTTATCTCTCATGAGATCGTTTCTCGACTTTTTCTATCCAGAGAATTTATCTTAAGAAATATGATGATCTTCACATTCATACATTATTTATATCTATTCTAGCGGTAGCGACTTATTGCTTTATATATTATTTTCATGTTTATTCCATACGACCATAGTTAATATATATGGACCCTCTGCTTGAAAGCCGAACCTATAGGTATTTACTATAATCGTATAAACAACACCGCGTTAGAAAAATAGACCTCGCCTTGGTTACTTATTAATTTTCCAATTAACAAAGTATATTTTACAAACTAAGCATCAACCGTTTATTTATACGTAATGGAATAATAACTGTAATTATCAATGTGTTGTTCGTTGTTAGAATTAAAATGATTCACTCTATAATATCGGAACGTACGTACGTATTACTTATTAGCGTAATTTGTTTCTGAAGACATTTCTAAAAAAACAGTGATTCCTAGAACTGTAGGTAGTCGTTTTACCGCAATGCGATCCATTTTTCATTTACCTCATTTATCATTTATTGGCGCATTTACATGTAAAAGTAGGGTAAAAGCTGAAAGATCAGAGTTTATTTCGCGTCAATCACGGCGACCTTTTCAATTCGCCCTCTTTTCATAATACACGTGTGGAAAACGTTGATATGTGTCCTCCGACGAAAGAGTATTGACAATCTGCTGTCGAGAATCGCCTCGTGAAACGGTACCTCCGGCCAATTTCCCTTGCACGTTTTTCTATCACGTGTTAGCTTTAACCGTACACGTGACGTTAGTTTTGAATCGTAAATGTAATGATGTAGCGCGCAATTTAGTGTGGATGCGGAAAGTGAAGAAAATGTAGCAAAGTTGTATAGCCAGGACATGCCACATTGACACGGGATGGCCCAGTATCGGATATATACCTATCACACCTATCATCTAGCTGTCATGTCGACACGTGTTCACACATCTGATACTGGGCCATCCCGTGTCAATGTCAAGTTGACATACATAACTTGGATGCCATATTCAGAGTTCACCAGAATTCCTTTTCACCAACAAAAGGTAATAAATCAATTCCACAATGATATCGCTTTCGACCAATTTAATTAACACTAACAAAGAACAACACCTTGAATGCAACAAAATAAAACAACATAACACAATAGATCGTATAATCTGTTAGTCCCATTAGCCACGGAGTTTATTGTCTATCTAATTATGCTTATTGAATAGATTTAGGAGATATTTTGACTGTCTAGCTTATCGCTTCGCCTACATGACACCTACAGAACAGATTTCAATAGAACTTTGGGCCTCTTTTGTACCTCTGGTATCAAGGATGCCATCTGTAAGTGTCTTGTCACCAATTTGGTATCGGTTCAATCATTATTCAAGCTGCCCAGCCTTTTTTGTATCATTTTGCACACGAAGAAGTTGGCATATAAGGTTAGAGGGGCAACCTATATTTCTGTTATATGGTTGATGATTTAATTGCTTATTTTCTAATCTGTTCAGACCTTAGCAATCGTTTGAGAAAGTCTTGTCATGAATCAAATAAAGATATCTAGACAATGTGTGTCAGTTATCATGCATAGCTAGCTCTAGGATCGACAGCTTTGCTAACAACCATTTTAGAATGAGCTTCCAAATTATTGCATTTCGCTACTCTTTCAAAAGTATAACTGTATAAGTTACGAATACAATTGGCAATCTTTTAAGCACCGTTATAGTAGAAAAAAAGAACATTTTTCGGAGAAATAGTGTTTAGTTAGTACTTACCTGAGTTTTTGCCGCCAAATAACAGGAAGCAGCCATATATATCCATCAGATATTTTTTTGAGGGCAAATGGCGCCAGACAGACGGTCCACATAAAGCAGACAAAGTATTTGTAACAAATACAGCTGTAAAAGCGGCAAAAGCATATTGAATGGCGGTGGTGAACGGTCAAAGCTTTTGTGATTTTTCTAGAAAGTTTTATTGATTCGTCCGTCAGAGCAGATTCCTCGAGAGGTTTGGCTGTTTAGGTAAATTCCCTTTAACGGAACGAGGTTCTTTGTTAAAGTTGTTTGCTCTTTGCTTGTAATCATGGAGTAATGTTGCATAGAACCAACAACTTTATTAAAACTTTGAGAGAACTTAAATTATCAATAGGTACCCCTAGAAAAATGTATCGTTATATGTAACCAAAGCTCTGTAACGTGTAAACAGTGACTACAAGACCACATTTGCTAATTTGAACTTTGGTAGTCACTTGACAGTTTAACTGTTATTTCTTAAATAACCAAAGTAGTTTTAGTTATCCCGTTTTCACTCCCATTTCGTAATTTGTTCAATAAGAAACCACAATTAATAACATAGACATCTTCACAGTTGTGTGAAAATAGTGTTTTAATGAAATATTTTTTTTTCTTTATTGTATGGCACTGCATACAAGAAATCTTTCGTATTAAATGCCCTACATTTTACTGGCCTAGTACTTGGTACTATAGCAATAAAAAAACTACACCCGCACGGTTTCCATAGTTACCAATAACATGTTAAGCTGTCATGGCGTCTGTTGAAGTCCGTAATGGTTTCTATTTACTGTTTATATGTTTCATGGTCGTAGAAAAAGTTTTGTATGCAACCCACGTAATGGCGATTTTAACACTCGATCGATCTATTATGACACTCAGCTTCGCTTCGTTTCATAAACAGTTCTCTTGTTAAAATCGCTATCATTACGTGGCCGTTGCATAAACTACTATTTGACAATGTACCTGGCTTCTAGGTTCATGTTGTTTTAAATAACGTGTGTTGACAGTTGACACCAATTCATTATATGTAATAACTTGAAAATATAGACTTTGACGGAAAACAAGCAATGGATAGAAAACATAAGGGTGCACGAATGGATGAATCGTTTAGATTCATTTGCCGAAATGTTTACTCCCAAAATGTCTACTTTCCCATAAAGTCCACCTGTCCTTGCGTCCATCACCGGATATCAGAATTTTTAATTGTTGCGTTTGTATGGGTTGTATGAACTCAACTACATAAATTGCCAAACATGAGTCACCATAAATACTTATCGGTTTGCTGTACTTATGGTTTCTTGCAAGAGAAGATAGCACGTAACGGCTATCCGGCCTTTAGTCACAACATCCGCTTCCTTATTTCTGATTGGTCTGCAAGAACTTGAGAAGCGGTATGCGCATTGTCAGAAACTGGTGTTCAGTTGAGATTTACAACATGGCTCGTCTGATTGTTTGTAATACGCAGTGGCGGATCCAGGGGGATAACAGTAACTCGTGGTTTGTTGATCAAGTCATTTTCAATTGTTTAGCTGCATAAATTACATTAGGAATTGGCTTCTACTAAAATCTGGCGTCTGAGAACCGCCTTCCACTTCCACTATTGTTATCAGAACTCATTTAAATTTCCACGTCCTAAATATCAAACGTCTAATTCGAGTATTCCAGCTTTCGTATTATGATATCCCAAGAGATAGGCGATTGCAGGGATACATGGTATCAAATGCCAACTCCGCCGCATTGAGGAAATTAGCCTGAATAGGGTTGACATAACTACTCCGCTGACCACATTCTGTCGTCCACTAGGGACGGTGGTCGGCCCTACTTACATTACACCTGCGGGTGCCTGCGGCCCGGACAACCTGTCCTTTGTACAAATTACCAAGTACAGGTCGATTATCTAAAGCTGGCACGTACACAGTACTCACACCAATGCAATTTCATTATACAGTGTGTAGCAATTAGTTGGGTAGGCTATGCAGTGTGAAATTTAAACTTGTAAACATCACACTGTATTTCTTAATAGTAGTAGAAACAAAACAATAACAAACTCAATCACGCTCATAAGCATGTCCGCGTGCGAGTGAGACAGATAGACTTTTCATGTTGCGTATGCAGTGTGATGTCATGCCGCGTGCTTATTCACAGACACTACACAAACGCAATGTGTGAATGTGTTGTACGTGCCAGCTTTAGGTAATCGACCTGTATAGCACGTAGTACTATTATTTAGTCTGTGGTATAGCCAGCAGCATTTTGTTACGCACGCAACCGCTTTCTTCTTTTCACGAGAATTTATTAACGGGACGCTTTAACACTGAGAAAAATGTTTCGTTATAATGTGACTCAAGTTTTGTCTTTTTTAATTACGAGTATATAAGGAGAATAGACGAGCAAACGGGCATCTCACCTCACTGTATTATTATTAGAGGGTTTCGATGCGCTGCTAATCTTGAGGACTTAGATGAAAAAACCGCATGTGCCGGCGGCAATTAGGCTGGCTCTCTCTCTTACCCTTCAAACCGAAACACATAAAGCAACAAGCAAAGCACAGCAAGCATTTCTTCTTTACGGCAGAAATGGATAAGAAATTGGTACCAGAATCGATCGTGCACATTAGGATTTACCACCTGTCCATTTGTAACGTAAAAAGAGTGACTTCAAATTATTGGTAACAATCGTTTTACTATTTTATAAATTACCGAAGTAATTTGTATATGTGAAAATTCCAACCACATGAGCGGTTTAAATTGTTTTTCATTCCTGACGTTATATCTACGTCAAATTATAAGACTGTGAGAGACTGTAAGCCCCATATTATGTATTACGTAACACTACATGCCCGTGAATTTCAGTAGGGTATTTCCGTAATTCCACAGCACCCTCTCAATTTTATCGATTGCTTTCCCCACGGAAACTCTTGATTGGCGTTAACACCGACCAATTGTAATTTAATACCTCGGATATTGGAAAATTCGGGTTCGATGTTGAAGGGGCTTAATTGTTGACACTGTTCTTTGGTAATTTTCATGTAACTCGTTAGTAATATTACTTCGGTAATTTATAGGTTTGTGGCGACGTATCACGCGCCACTACGATTAGTACCTTCTCACATCGCATCGGTGTAGAACGCCCTATCGAAGTTTTCCTGGTTTTTCTGGTAGTTTTACTTCGTATATATACGAGTTCCAAACATCCATAGTTGGATTAGGACATCTGGCCACCAGGCACAACACCCCGCCTGCTGGAAGATCTTCCCTTCTCCCTTTCATACAACTGGCATTACGTCATCAATGTCCTCACATAGCGCGTTCCTACAGGTTTGCGTCTGTGGTTTGAAAATAAACATATGTCTATGAAATGTGTATATTGTAGTTACGTTATCTGTGGTCAGCTGGTATCAGTGTCCTGGGAGTGGTTGGATGCAATACGTGTCTAATTACAGTTACAGAATAAAAATAAGAGAAATCTTTAGAGCTCATTCCCAGATTTTTTGGGGAATCCCCATTAAACCGGGGAATTTAGAAGTATCGGCAATCCAACTGATTTTACTTAGAGTAGGGTATTTTATTTCCATTATTACACAAAAACAGTATCGCTCGCTATCGTTCGGGGAATTCCATGATTTTGAGGAACGAAGTTTTTGGGAATTTCTCGCCCACACAATATCGAGAAGTCACCAACTCGGCAAGCAAAATGCTTGCTCGAATTCATAACTCATACATAACTCATAAGTCATAACATATTCTTAAGAAACCGGTCTTTAAAATAGGTATAAGTAAATCTATAAAAAATCTTTACGACGTCCTTATCGCGGAGTTATTATAGTTAAGCAATGTTTTAATTCTAATTTAAACCGTACAGTACCTAGTTTAGATTAGATTCAGTGCAACGGAAGTAACGCAAGAACTGTGTAAAGTAACGGGACGGACACCGGATACCTTTGTAATCTTAGTTCTTACATCTTTGTGGTTCCAGTCACGGCGGCTGCGCCGATTCTGTGAGCTGGACCATACAAACAGAAGCATGGAGAGACAACTAAAGAGAAAAATGGTACTTTGGGGTCGTTTGGTAACAAGGACATTTTGCTTTGTTTACCAGAGTACCTTTTCATTGTGGACGTTTTACATTGCGGTCGTTTAGTCAACAAGCACATTTTACTTTGAAGACCATCTGATCCGTATTCAAACATTGGTGCAAAAGGCGGAGTTTACAAAATCGTTTAGGTATACTATTCACACATACATGTTTATAAATAAAATAAAATAAATGTAAATAAAATCGTTTAGGTATACTATTCACTAGAGTTGCCACGAATAGTGATTTGGCCGTATACCGAATATTCGACAACGCTGTCGGCCGAAGCGCCGAATATTCGGCTCAAAATACATGCTTGCCGTGGGCGTAAACTCGTAATAGACAGGCCGCAACCTGTCTCATTGTCACAACAAATATCTGGTTGCTACTTTTCTTGACCCACGTTTCAAAACAAGTTTCCTAGGATTGGTTCAAACTGAAAGAGCAAGACAAAAAATTCTTCTAGAAGCTCTGAAAATAAGTTGTGATTGTGATAAATCTAGTAGTACCGATGACGATTCTTCTCCACTTCATAAGAAAAGAAACTTGAATGAAAATGGTGAGACTATTGAAATACACGACAGTTTCTGGAACTGCTTTGACGAAGTCGCTACAGATAATATGCGAAATAATAATGATGAGGATGTGGAGAAGAGTGCTGTGGCAAATGAGAAGGATGTTTATTTGAAAACAATTCGCCTAGATCGGACGGCAGATCCTTACAAGTGGTGGTCAGCAAACGAAAAACAATACCCAAGCCTCTCGAAATTTGCTAAAGTTTATCTTTCGTCTCCTGGGAGTAGTGTGTATAGTGAGAGGTTATTTTCTGAAGCAGGTATCATTTACGACGAAAAGCGCAATCGTTTGCTACCAACAAATTCTGAAAAGCTTGTTTTTATCCATCACAACCTACCATTGATCAATTTTACTTACTAAAGTATTGTAATTTGGTAATAGAATACATATAATCTTGAGTAATATGTGGTTTTTTTTTCCATGATTTGGTATTCGGTATTCGGCCGAATAGTACGCACTATTCGGCCGAATACCAGATACCGAATAGTAGCCGAATATTCGTGGCATCTCTACTATTCACACATAAATAACGGAGTAGTGACTGATATGATCATAAAGAAATGTTTGTTGTATAAGGAGAGCAGACTAGCAAATGGGCCATCTCATGGTAAGTGGTCACCATCGCCCTTAAGACCATCTGATCCGTATTCAACCATTGGTGCAAAAGGCGGAGTTTACAAGTCACAATACATATTATTATGTAACGATTAGCGCGATACGCGCTGCACGTGGTCAATCAGCCATCAGTATTGTATTGTGAAATATCCCTGGGACCGTTTGTCACTAGATTGTTCGAAGTTATTCTTCCACGTATTATTTGTTCATTGGTTGGAACAAAAAAGTTTGTATGGAGAACGTTATACTCAATGCCGTGAGCGGTGTCGAAATACGTTGCTGTGATGTGACTGATGGTAAAGCAATGGATACTCCGAATTTGGTCTAATAGTCTTTAGATTTGATCCTTATTTGAATTGCTGTAATCCCGGCTTAATTTAAAAGATTAATTTTAGTAGGTAGATACTTCTTTTGTAATAAAGGTTTAAGGCGGCTTACGTTATCAAGTTCCTGGATGTAACAATGAAAGGAGCTGTTCGAAGGTTAGATCACCCAATGCTCAGCCTTTGTACAATCGAGATGTGTCTGCAATTTAATTTTTTGTACTGAAGCATAATTCTTTGTACCTAACCTATATATTTGGATCTTAGTTTTTGTTTTTCCAAATACATCGTTTAAATTTTCGTTTTTTTCGGTAATATAATAATACAAATCATAAACTTATAAGTTATATTATTTTAAAACAAATCGTTGGGAAACAATTGGTTATAAGTTATAACCAATTGTTTCCCAACGATTTGTTTTAAAATAATATAACTTATAAGTTTATGATTTGTATTATTATATTATATAATTGGTTATAAGTTATAACCAATTGTTTCCCAACGATTTGTTTTAAAATAATTCGTCGTCAATGGTTTTTGTTTCACAAGGACTGTTACACTACAGTCCTTCGGTATTTCCGACTGGTATGTTCTCTACTCACAAGTAAATACATAATCCCACCAGTGAAGTCATGCAAGCGACCACGTATACTAAAATTAATACGGAAAATACGGAACGAAAATAATGTATAGTTTCGCTTCCGCTCTTCTAGTTTTGCGCTGTTGGGATATGGCTTCTATAATATAATTTATTTTATTTATAATTAAACCTAGGAGCAGACTCCATTGCAAAATAGGGACATGTTAAAAAATATGAATGGATTTGATCAGTATCAGTGCTACGATATTTATTTATGAACTGTAGATTTATTAATTCCGAAATAAACATGTATTTAATTTAATATCTTTGAAATCAATTTCTAGATCTGTAACATGAAGAACGCGGTTCGGGCCGCTGTCCGTGAGCCGACAAATTATAATTCAATCTGGGGGCACTGCAGTGCCCGCCAGGTCGAGCAGAAAAAAGTGGCACTGTCACCCTTTTCTGGAAGCATTTCGGCTATAACTTAATCTGTCTATAACTTTGTATCAATTTCAATCAATCAATCAATTCAATTAATTTCGAATAACAATATATATTGTGTGCTAATTAAAGCTTAAGACTAATTAAAAATTTAATAATTACAAATGTCAAACTACTAAAACTAGTGTCTAATAAAGTTAAGACATAAATTATCTCAAAGTAAAACTTTAAACAATAGTTAAAAGTCCTCTATCGAATAGCAACACTTTTCAACAAGTAGAGCTCTTAGTTTACGCTTAAAAATATTTACACTATTTATAGTTTTTAATTCAACCGGCAACCTATTGAATAGTCGGACTGCCTGACACCGCGGACAGTGAGTAGCGACCCTAAGTAACGGAGTGATTACGCTTCCCAAGTCTTTCCTGCTAGTATTTACCAGATCTAATCAGAATATTTATCAGAGATTACTAGAAGGCTGATATACTTATCTTAATATAAAAGATAAAATGAATTGGTTTGCTGTAATTGATTAATTAATTGAATTAATTTAAAGTAATTTAATAAATAAAAAAAATAAAAATAAAAAGATTTATTCAGTAACAAAAAGGTACAAATATTTTTTCCAATTGTGGAGGCCCTCTTTTAAGTGTGACAACACCTGTGTCAGAGGGCCACGCTCTTCCATACCTCTTTATTTGTGTACCTATTTACTAATAATATAATAATAATAATAACGTGTGTGTGTGACAGAGAGAGAGAGGGTGTGTGTGAGGGTGTATGTGTGTGTGCAAATTTGATAATTTATTATTTGTTTTTATTCTATGGGACTAGTGATTGATAATAAAGAGATTTTAATTTAATTTATTATTGTTAAAAGAAATTATTTTGATATTATATCAATGCTAAATTACATTAAATAGGCATTCGATTATTTATATAAAATCGTGGGAATGGCCAAAATATATAAAAGCGTTTAGGTATACTATTCACACATAAATAACGGAGTAGTGACTGATATGATCATAAAGATTTTTATTATATCGCGTGGGTGTTAGCGAAGAATATACATGCAGTAGTATTTTTTTATTGTATAAGGAGAGCAGACTAGCAAATTTGCCATCTCATGGTAAGTGGTCACCGTCGCCCTTAGACATAAATAATTTAAAAAATTCAGAACCAGTGATTGCACCAGGATTCCCTGTTGTAGGAACCACACATCATTATAAAGGCATCTCACCTCACTATAATGTTATTAGAGGGTTTTCAATGGCATGCTAATCGTGAGTATTTAGATGGAGTGCCTCTTGTGCCGTTAATTCTGGCCTATCAAACCTTTCTGTTGAAAGAACAACCAATACCAAAAGATAACAATGAAAGCATTGGTGCTTTGCGGCAGAAAGGGTACTCCCCAGGCTGACTTTGCACAAAATCATACCATTTGTAATATATAGGTAGGGATAACTTAGTCTTGGTCAATTGGGTTCCCTGAACATTTGCCATCGTTACTTCAGCCATCCCAGATTTTTTTTTAAATTTATTTTTTATACAGTATAATATACAGTAGCGTCTTAATTATATACCGCCAAACTGCTTAGCAGTTTATCGGCGGACATATAGCTCCTTTGTTTTATTATAAATAATCTTTTTTTTTAAATCCTTTTTGCACCTTTTTATATTACTTACATACTTAATAGATGTGACCATCTATTAATAACTTACTTATTAATAATCTAATAATAACCTACATCACAAATAAAAATACCTTACTACCTACCGTCAAACTACAAAGTAACACGTCTCGTAAAAAAATTCCCTAAAAAAAGTTCCTGCACGTATTGTAGTAAGCCTGGGCAGGGACGCCTTTTAAAAAGATTTGATTGAATTGATCCACGATTTGCTAAGTAAAACGGAGACTACACATAGAAAAACTAGTCCTGGTTATACCAAAACGATAAAGATGAAGCACAATTTCACAAGTGCATAATGCAGGGCCTCGTGTAACATATGCGGCGACGGCGCGATTCGTGACGCAAGCCGCGGCGTCCTGCGTCACGTTACCCAATATCGGCAATGCGGCCGCACACTAATCTGCATTCTTGGGTCTAGACTCTAGGCTCGAAGGTGCACCCGACTGGTTGATAGCGAAATTACCTTCTTCGGTTGTTTTAATATCGACCAAGTTTCTTTCTACGGTTTATTTACACTGTACATTGTGACTAATTTTGAACGAGCGTTATTATCAACCATAATTTTATTTCAAACTTGTATGTTCAACACTGGATATACTCGTAGGTTCTGTAACTCAGGGCATCTAGTTTTATGTTACGAGCTAGTCTCTGGATAAGCTTTGGACTTGTCTTCAAATCTCGAGTGACGACACCAAATGACCAGCCTAAGTAGTCTGTTTAAAAAAGTTAAATCCCAATATCTATTCACCAAATTGTCTGAAGTCGATTATCCTATTTCTCCAGTTCTCCTTTTATTTATTCTCCTTGTTACGTTTACTACGTAAACGTTTTCAATATAGGTTTAAATATGCCTATATAGCATACAGTCTCTGATCATTTTCAAGGAAACGGGAACTATTTTAAGATGTAAATAAACTTTCTCTGAACGTATGATGGATTTATATTTCTGATGTGCAATCCTTCCTTAGATACGAGAATACTCGTACACTAAGACCTAAATAATCTAAGCAAGTAATGATTAAAGAAAGAAAGAGTTTATTTCCAATAGCGCACACATACAAACACATAGGTACAGAAGATAAAAATAATATTAATCAAATACGTTATAAAAATAAATAAACAAAAGTAATTAAGTTTGATAAAGGTGGTGTGCAGCACCGGAAAAAAGGAGACTGCCTCAGCCTGTTGCCGCAGCGGATTTGCCACTGCGGCGCTGATTTTCAGGCATCACCTGTGTGCCAGGGATCACTCCCTAATGATACACTACCGGAACATATAAATAACGGAAATATTAATTAATAAACAGAAGTAAAAAACGAAGGAAGGTACTTAATTTTTAAATTATACATTAAAATACAGGAAGGTATGTATGTAGGTATTATTGTATAAAATAGAGAAAATAAAAATAAAGCAAGCAATGTATATGAAACTGAAGGAAGGATTAAAGTAGGTATCTACTTCTAGGTACTACTGTTCAATGTAGCGAAATTTGTATTAAGATATTGTCTTACATATTCTGTTTCATTAACCGAATCGGAATTTCGCCACGCAAATAAAAAGATAAGAAATTAATTAAAACTGCGGCTGCATTGCGTATAGGTTTTAATTTAATGAACACACATGTTGCTTGTTTGCTGGCACCGTTTGATTCACACGTAGCCAAGTGTGAGACATGGTAGGGTCGCACCTGTGTGGCAATCTTCATTTACCTCGTACATTTAAGGTAACATAGGAGTGGGTAAGTTAGTCGAAGCCTTCACTTCTGCTATTTGTTTTTCATTAGACCTGAGAAACTTTTCTTGAAAGATAAACTGACTTATTTCTGGATACCTGAAGCTCGTGTTGCTTGCTCTCTTACAATCTTAAATTCTTAATTTAAATACTCGTTTTCAATCTTCTTCGACGGTTGTGGTCATTCTAAGGTATTAAATAGGTAGGTACATATTTAAAAACTTCCTGTGCAATTTCAATGGGATGGTTTGGCATTGCCTTCACCATTTCATACACCGGTTTGGTTATCTCAGAGTGCAGTTTTCTCGCGATGTATTTCTTAACCGCTTTGCGTACACTTCTAGTCAAGTCTAGTGATATTCATTTCTTTCATCTGTGACGTAACAGAACGGGATAAAGTAAGTTTTAATGAAGGTTGAACTCTCAGAACTCTTACTGCACCTGAAAGTTTTGCATATCGAAATAGTATATTACCACGAAAACGTTTTCAATCTCAACGTATTCAGTAAACTTGCATATTAACCTCTGAAATTCGCCGCTTAGTTACGGAAGTTTTAATATTAACTAAGTTTGACGTCACATTAACCTGCGAGTAATGCTATGTGCTGTTTAGTTACGGTAACTATTATACCTGCGCATGACCTCGATTATTGAAGCCAAGAACGAGTATTCACTAGGGAACTAATGTTGCGCCTCTGTTGGGGACAAGTTGTGACGTTGGGCAACGCTGCAAAAGACGATGTCCTCCAAAGTTTAATTGTATCAACACAGACATGTCATAATAAGCAAGGGGAGTGGACTGGGGTTCTAACTGAATATCAGACGCTTAGTTAGTTATCACTGGCTACGTTTAGTTTTTCTAAAATTTGGGACTAAATCTCGCTGGTGACATCGGTTGGATAATTTTATTACACGGCGAGCACCATGTTGCTAAATGATGTTAGATGATGTTGCCAAACTAATGACGTACATGGTGCGCAACATTTTTCTTGTAATGAAAAAACGGCTACATCTTCAAACTTACAGCCTGTTACAGCCATTAGCCATCGAGTAAACACCGGTCTTTTATTTTATGGCTTCATTAACTTACTTATTGGTGGTAAATAACGACTCGCTTCTCCAAATACGATACTTTACGTTGTAAAAAAAGCATTTAAAATGTAAATGTAGAGCAGCAGATAACGATTGTCGCTTCAGTTCCATTGTTTCTTTACTGAGCGTTTTTTCCTAGTTTTGAGGTTATTTTTACATTTAGGTATGTAGGTACTCATTTCCTGGACTGTATTTCGAAAAACTATTTCCGCATGAGTTTAGAATATTCAGCATCCAGGACTTCTCTTTATTTAAGATAGTTGATAGAATTGGGCGTTACTTTGCGGAAATCCATGATTAATTATTAAAATTATTGGGGGAAGAAGGACCCCGCTACTCTTGTTCGTGTTCGCCCGAATCGACATTGAATTTAAGTTCGTGCTTTCTATCGGAATACTGCTATTCATTTAGGTCCCATTCATTTCAAACTCCCTCAATCCTAATCACATTCTTAGGAGGTCAGATTTGTCATCCCTTGCAATTGTAAATGCTTCCGGATTTGTTTATCGTTGCATGGGGAAGGTCGATTCCGAAGGTGAGTGGCGGGTACTTCTTTCCCTATAATTTTAATATTCATCATGGATTCGGCGAAGTAATGCGTGATTCCATCAACTATCTCCTACGAGTATTCTTCCAATGTTTGTTGGGTATAGGCCTCATAAGATGAACAATATCCAGTCACTACCACGCATCCTATGCATAGCGTGTACATATCTTCGCTCCATTTAAAAGGTGTCGTATATATTACTTTACAGCAATTGGCATCCCTCTACCAAGGCTTTCTGTCTAATTCCACGTCCTAATTTTAATTAGAATTCGCTATAAATTGAATTTTGTTCTCGTAATTGGGTATTAAGAGGCTGTTTCGGCAATTAGCTAAGAATAGTGATGAGCTCAACAATACTAAAATTGCGATTCGGTCATTTTTAGAAACAAGATTCGACTTGCATTATCCTTCAGGTTTAGAATGTCCACTTCTCAAAACACTGCACTGTAATCAAATTGTTGTCTGACTATCATAGTACTGTTAAAACAAAGATTTTGTTGATTCATTACCTAATTCTTAAATTGATGAAATACCACTGTCTAATGATTTCAGAGAACTGCAAAATATTTTGCAAGATATTGCATTTTTCAGTGTTTTGCAAGGTACACTTGAAGCATACCTAACGTTAATGAAATAATGTGTACAGACTATAATGTAGCAACTGGGATGGATGAATGCGTCGTGTGAAACAAGTAGTAATATAGTATAGTTAGACACGGGATTCTTATCACGGTTTGGGGTTGTTTTGAGGCTTTGAGCACCCGATATTTCGGCACAGTTGTTGTAAGTATCCCGTGTCTAAATTAACTATTAACAACCACGAAAGCTTAAAAAGTAGTAATACATAGTTCTGAAAGTCTCTCATCCGTTTCCTATAACATTGATAGATCTACCCACATTCCTATATGTATAAATTTTGTGATAAATAGAATACAAGAAATCTGTTGTGTTCTATGACCGAAAATCATCCCAGGATGTATGTAGTGTATTTTTAATTCCGATGCGATCTATTAAATACAAAAAATATATAGTTGACGTAATTATGACCAAAATTACAGCGGGGTAGTCTGGTATTTCGGTCTTCGGCTTAAATTTTTCAACACAATTCATTTACGTGTCGAAGGTTTGCACTTGAACATAACCTTCATGTTCTTAGACACGCAATTATTTAAACCAGGTACATGATTTACACCAAAATACTTATATGCAAATGATGACCCAGTTTGTATATAATTATGAGAATCTTCTTGTTAGTGTTTCTCGGCTAGGACCATCCTCTATGTTTAGGTTTCACAGAAATTCAACAGATAATAAATAAATCATGATTTATAACGACTTACGGCTTGTTTGGAAAATTATAATAACGTTTTAACTTGAAATGAGATACGCAACTAATATTACGTTTAACGTAGAGGTTAAAGCAAGGTAAGGCTAATGTATGTACATAACTTCATTGTCAATTGAGGCCCACTTTAGATACTTGCAACGGTGTGTAGGTATAAATTGCTAACTAACCAGCTAATAATCAACGACTATTACATACGGAAATTCCATACTTAACGAACTTTTCTTTAAAGCGCACTTAATTAATACCATGTTTGACGAACACTCCGTTCTTAGAGCGACAAGCCTTTGATGGTGAAACTTTTCATCCGGCATATAAATTGGTGTGCCCAAAACATCGCATCAATCAAAAATGCGCGCACCGTGCCGCCCGGCGCTCACGCAATATGCGTTTTTGTGGTAATTTGGGACTCTTTCTCCATGACTGCCTTTGCCTGGAGCAATGAACTCTTTTCTGGGCACGTCTTAAAATTTTTGGTCTTGGCTAATAAATATCGGGTCAAGACCATAAAGAAATTGATCGAGGATTATTAACCTCATTCCTCAGTTGATTAGTTTACCAAACAGTTTAAAGGATAGGCAAGGCACTTTAAAGGGGCTTCTGTAATTATAGTTCACCAATACAGTTATTGAACATCAGTTCAACAGACAGATCAGTTCTGATTCTGAAGCTGAACCTAATTGTAACAGTGTTTTGTGGAACCCAAGACTTCTCCTTTTGTTTGGCCTCATAACTTGATATAAGCTTCTGAGTGTTCTGGTTTATGGATCGACGATCAAGCAAGCAAGCTGGTAGCGCCTTGTAGCAGACAATCACAGATTATGGAATGCAATTTAAATTGAATATTGGGTTGACCAATGACGTGTCTTATGAGACGCTATGTTTAGTCTTCAGTGGTTTTAAGTTCTTCTATGACGATGGTGCTGATGGCATGATTTAATCATGTGGTTTGTGGGAAAATATCCGTTTTGAGGGTAGGGTTTTGTTTTTTGGGTACTACCCACGGCACTGTAGGTACTTGCGGTATAAAGACCGAATCATGCATGGGTATATCTGGGCTTATGGCTCTTTTCAAAGCGCTTATATTACTAAGCTCTTTCGCGAATGAAAATTTTGGGAAAGAGGACATTCTGAACCTAAAGGGCTCCAATATGTGCGTTTTCCGTTCCAGATTTTACACTCCCATTTCGAGGGACTAATTCATTCTAATTTATTTCTCAGTTCTCGGTAGGCTTAGGCTTCATGTTAGTTAGGCTCAACTGAAGCATCAGCCTCGTGAAGCCTGTCCCCGCCATTGGCAACTAGAGCGACGCGAGCGCACGCCGGAACGGGTGACGTAACACAGCCTTCACACCCGCCGACCGACCATCCGCCTTCGTTTTACTGTCGACGCTCTAGCAGTCGTCATATTGCAATGTCTTCTTGGGAAGAATCGCCTTGATAACCTCTATGGATCCGCGATTTAGCCCTGGTTACAGAATCCGATATTGTCTTGCGTCAAGTAAAAAAAAACCTGTGTCGTTCTGTTCTCTTTAAACAATAATAAACCGGCCAAGTTCGAGTCGGGCCTCGCTGTCTTTATCGATCCGTACTAAACTGCTAAGGTCTATTTGAAAGTTTAGAATTTTAGGATTTGTTGTTCAAATAGAGGATAATGTCAAATGTTCTAGCCAATTTTCAAGTACTAGACCTAGTAACAAAAGTGGTCTAAATTTAACGATTTTGGGTGCGTCGTTATTTCTCTACGGAAACAAAATTCATTTGTTAGTAAGTACTCGCCGAGCTCTAAACCACTATACCCCTTTTATTACTCGCATGAGACCTTAATATTATTCTACAAAATTATGAAGTCGATATTCGGATTTGGGTCAAGGGAATAAATGATATGTAAAATGTTGAAGTAAAATTTCTAATATCATGTATTAGTACCTGCAACAAACTTAAAGCGTTCTAATTTATTATCTGTCTAATGTAAAAATAAGATGTACTAATGTAGAAATGCGACTTGAACAGACTACCTACTGAATGTCGGTGAATAAATTGAGCAAAGTAAACGTCGATAAACATTCCCAAGTTAGCAACCCAACGTTTATTTATACAGTCGATAAACGATAAAGCACAGTATTAAATATCAATAAATTCGGTGGAGGCACACGAGTCAGGAATAAATCCAAAATACTTACATCTTTCGGTGTGAAGACTTATAAATCTTATTTCAAATCAATTCCTACATATTCGCGAGGTCCTATCTACCACTATACCATTGCGAAAACTCGATAACCTTGAAATGAGAAGTATTGCGTTCTATTTCTATTTGGATTTCCCACGATATGTCGCTACAGACAGCCTGTTAAAAGGTAAACATTTCTTAAAAACCGCTATAACTACATTACCTACTTCTGGAAACTATTCAACAACATCGTAGTAGAGTAAAAAAAACAAGATTAAAAAATTTAAAGACTTAAACAGTCATGAGACGGTTACATAATTCGCCAATAATATTATTAAACTATTTGGGTTTCCCTAATAGCGCATGTGATAACTGGATAAGCGTGGAGGAAACAAGATTGTGCTACTATAGGCGAGGCATAGGTACTTTAACATGAAGTAATCCTTCTGTTTTTAATATACATTTTATTATGACAATATTTCTCAGTTGCATAACAAAGAGAGTAATACGAGGGGCGATCCAAAAATTGTTAGTCAACCGCTTGTTATCGACCTCATTGTTTTAATTTTATTATCCCTTGGAGGCAAATTGTAATACAAACTCCTTGGTCAAATATCACTGGCTGGTGAACTTTAGTTATTTTTTAATTAATTGTTTAAAACCATGATTGTCAACTTTCAATCGCTACGATGGAGGTAACGCGGGAAGTCGTACTATGATCAATTAATTATGATTTTAAACGAAGATTAACATATAAAAAATCACATAAAAATGTAATCAGTGCTTTTGGGGAATTGGCTCCATCAATTGCCACCATCACCTATTGGTTTCGTGAGATTAAGCGTGGTCGGCGCGACCTAAAAGATGACCTTAGACCGGTGCGGCCACCAACGGCAGTCACTCAAGAAAACGTCATCATGGTGGAGTGGCTACAGAATTCTTCGCAAAAGAATGCGCATAGCTCTCATATCGTCGCAGTAAAAACGTCT
The DNA here is from genome assembly GCA_947369225.1 of Hofmannophila pseudospretella. Lineage (NCBI taxonomy): Eukaryota > Metazoa > Arthropoda > Insecta > Lepidoptera > Oecophoridae > Hofmannophila > Hofmannophila pseudospretella. The sequence continues at coordinate 5,421,952 of OX376330.1, read as the reverse complement.
AGATGAATGTTGCAGCTTGCAGTTGATTGTCCGGAGGTGCAGTGACTTTTCTAATTAGTTTTTGTGTCAAATGTACGAACAATTGAAATTAATTGTTCAAAGTAAATATTAGGTTTACGAAGAATTTAGATTTATATACGCGTTAACAAATTATCGCTAGTTTTGCCCTCTGTTTTCTACTTTCGGTTTTTTTACCCTCCACAACTTTTTTTAGGTTAAATAATGGGGCTGTTCTATAAATCTATCGCCATAGCACAAACAAGTAACTGATCACTTTTAAACTCTATTCTAAGTTAATAAGGTTGAAAAAAGGACAGATACTTTGTTGGACGACGATGATTGTGTTGGCATTGCATGCAATTTTCTTTAAGTTGTCTGAGAATTAACCAACTTTCTCCCTTGTCCACAGATCGGTAGATCATCAGAATCCCCAATCGACTTCGTGGTAATGGACACAGTCGCTGGTGACAAGACCGGCGACACTAAAGTGCTACAAAGCACGATATCGCGGTTTGCTTGCCGCATCCTCGCAGACAGAAACGACGAAGGCAATAACTGCCGCATATTCGCTGCTGGATTCGACTCCTCGCGGAACATATTCCTTGGGGTACGTATTCTTACACAACTAGAATTTCCTTTATTGATCATTGTGAATAGTTAAGTAACGGAACAGCTTGCCTGTTTCCCGAAATATGCAATTAAGATCTTTAAGGCTAGAGTGAAAGGCAGGTGTTACTTTCCCGCATGCTCCACCTTCGACTTCACCGTCCAATACCATCCGTTTAAATAAAAATAAAGAAACTGCCATGGACATCGCTATTCGAGATTTAATAGTTATTTAGCACTGGTACAGATGTTTTGGAATGAATATCATGAAACTTAGTCCGCAAACAAAGTAAATGAATGAAAATTAAGAAGGAAGAATTGAAAGACTAGGTTTTCACACAACATAAGCTATGTTCAAGATGTAACACTGTCAAACACCAATACTTATTGTTGCTACACTTTATTGTTACCCCAGGTTTTGAACGCAACACTGTTGATGACATTATGCCTATGAAGAAGCTCACTTCTTTAACCACTGAGTCCCTGCTCCATAAATCTAATACGAAATCCTACGGCAGTACGTGTTATGCTTAGCAATGCAGCAAATACCCCAAGAATTTAGCGCAATCTATTCTAACTACGCAATGCCGAAGTATTTCAGCCTTATTAATCGTTTACGCTTCATAAAATATGTAGTCTAGACTTTTCAGGAAACGTTACGGCTTTTACGAGTATAATTTCTTCCATTACAGTTACTGTTATGCAATTAAAGTAATGTTGCGTTGCAGGAGAAAGCGACGAAGTGGACAGAGAATCACGAGATCGACGGGCTGACGACGAATGGGGTTCTGATTATGCACCCTCGAGGGGACTTTTGCGGCGGGAATGCAACTTGCGGCCCCTGGCGTGAGACGTCCGTTGGAGGGGCTGTCTTCTCACTAAGGGAAAGCCGATCGGCACAGCAGAAGGTAAGATCTTCAACTTGCCATGAAGTTAGGCAAAACGAGTATTTCTTTTGATGACTGATGATTATCTGTAGTCGTTTTGCCTGGTGAAGAATGAGCCGTCTTGTGCCATGTTCAACTTAATTTCATAGAGTCAACGTTGTGCGACGCATGGGCACGGCGCGGACGATTCGGTGTAGACGTACATTGCTGATTATCGTGTTCTTTCGCTGACGTTTTAACGTCATAACCAGCCATGGATATTCGCCCGCCGCGTGCGCAGGCCTAGGACAGAATTGAGACTTAAGAGTTCCATTTTCTGACTAAAGTGAGTGAGTGGGCCTCTCTATACATTGATTAGATGTTTTTCTTGTACGGCGCCAGTATTGGCAATTCATACATCATTCATCATAAAATGCTATTTTCTGTAGCATTTTATGATGAATGATGATACGGGTTTTAAAATCTAATCATCCGACTGATGTCTGTAGTAATCTTAGAGTTGGCTGCTTACAAATATCGATATTTCCAGGGTCTGCCTTGCCAGGCAGAAACAAACATTCTAAGGGATGGGACAATGATCGACCTATGTGGAGCAACGCTCCTCTGGCGGAGCGCTGAAGGGCTGAAGAATTCACCAGTAAGTAAAATAACTATATATCACTCAGGTTACTGCTTATCATCTTTGTTATGAATTTTGATAGATATCTATCATTTTAGATATGTAGGTCTGTGGATTGGGACTACGCTCTGCTACCAAGTTCATTTTTTTTTATTGACTCTGTCGGAAAACAAAAGAAATGACACGTAGATTATCGTTGCTTGGTTTCTGACCTCGAAGCTAAATGGCATTATGCCGAGCTGGTTGGTGTTGCAGCATATACGCCGTTCATATAATATTTTAAAGTAAAGTAAAGTAAATAAAATACACTTTATTGCACAAATAAAAAACAACAAACATGAGATACAAAACAACAAACATGAGATACAAAACAACAAACATGAGATACAAAAGGAAATAGTAGAGTTAGTTGTTTTAGTTGTATATATCGTATTGTATTTCTTAAAAATTAAGGAATTGTCATAAATTGATGGTCAAATGTGAAAACAGCTTAAAATTCGTTTAAAAATAAAATTGCTACAGGCAATCAATAATCAGAACGGTAGAAAGAAACGGCAATAAGTTTTATGACGTAACTGTTCTCTAGAGCCATACAAGCAGGTTTGTAGTGCATAAAGGACTGTTTTGTTAGAAAGGGACAAAGCATCTGTCCAATACTAACTTTAACCATTAATATCTCTGATGTTAGTTGAGATATCGAAAAACTAATATTAGATCCTTCTTTAGTATGTACATGTAAGTTGATTGATGCAATAGAAAAAATTAGGTTAATACCGTATTACATGAGTGCAGCAGTTAGCAAATAGACATTTTTCTATTTTTATAACATCTGTATTAGCAAGAAAATCCCCTTTTCGTGCAAGTCGGTCGATCAATACAACATTGGTTTCAAATTGTGGGATTTTTTAATATATAAGTTTTTGTTTATAGGCCTTTCTCTCAAAGTGAGAGCACTGTTTACACTCTGTATTATCTTGTAGATAAGAGCTTGTTTTTCTGTCGCAAAACAAATCTCAAACACGTCATCGCATCATCACAGGTCATTCGACTATACAAGTCAACATTAATTGCAATTTAGATCAATTCTAAGATTAACTTGGTATTTTCCGATAAAGTCAATCAAAAATGAAAACATTAATGTCCACAAAAGATAGGAAACGATTGATTGTTAGTTAATTCACAAAATATATAGAAACATGATTTGTGGTTTGTTATACTTTTTGGATTTTTTATTTAGAAACAAGCTATAGGTAAAACTACACATTTTGGCGTTCCCTTCCCACAGTAAGTGTGTAAATCTGGCACTATATTCGGGCAAGAATTCTTGCCAAGAAACACCGCGAACCTGCGAGAATGTGGCCGCCTTGTTGGTTCGCGAACCCCGCGAGAACGAAGCGCGAAGGCGGGAAGGTGACCACATTCCTGTTCGCGGGTGTTCTTGCCGGTTCGCGGCACGAATGTGGAGCCGGCTTAAAAAGTGTGGAAAGGGCCACATTGTCGCAGTATTTTTTGCCTGTATTTCTCAACTTCTAATTGTGTTTTCAGACCAAGCGCGATTTGGAAACGCTGGTGGATGAGTTGAACGCGGGCCGGCCCCAGTGCCCCGTGGGTCTCAACACGCTGGTCATCCCGCGCAAGCTGTCCTCGGCGCATCAGGACCTCAACCAGCCCTACGTGTACCTAAACTGCGGACACGTCCAAGGTTGGTTCATATTGAGTGGACGAGTTGAACGCCCCCAGTGCCACGTGGGTCTCAACATGCTGGTCATCAAGCTGTCCTCGGCGTATCAGGACCTCAACCAACCCTACGTGTCCTCAACTGCGGTCACGTCCATAGTTGATCCAACATAATTTAGGAATTATTTTGCTCTATATAAATTGCTTTTTGATTATATGATTGATTATCAAAAAAAAATCTTTCTTTCTTGTGTTGTTAGTGGCAACTCATTGTCTTTGACCTCGTCTGGCTTATTTGCATAATCACTTTATGATAATACTCGCAGTTCAAATTATACACAATAACAGTACTGTGAAATGTCTCAACCAAATATCCAGGTGTATAATTTGAACTGCCATACGAATAAATAAATAAATAAATAATGCTCGCAAAGCCAACAGCCAAACGACCAAGCTAGGCTGTGAGCCTCTTTCTTCTTGATCCTCTCTTTCCTTTTTTTCACACACGGTGCATTCACAAGGAGTTTAATAGCAAGAAATGCCAAATGTTAAGGCTTCCTAAAATCTCGTGTCATTTCTATCTAAAGCCATAGCGTAAAAAGGGATAGCATGTGTTCCTCACACAGGGTGTAGGTTCGCTGGTCGTTTGATGCAAGGAAGCAGAAGCTTGATTTTATAACACACTTTATTGAAGTATACGATAAAAAATACATTTGATGCTGTAACGCGCACTGCAGTTCCAGATTATAGACTGGTTTATAGATTTTAACTAAAACGCGTGCTCCACTATCGGTGGCTAGGTTTAACAGACCCAATCCTCTTGTTATCTATGCCAGGAGCAGGAATACATTCGGATACACGTACATTGTTCTGGTGCGAACAGCATGTATTTTAATGAAGACGTTTCGTGCAACTGTTGGCTAATCTTAACTTGTCACATTGTCTAGGCGAGCACTCTTGGGGTGCGGAAGGTAGCGAGACGGGCGTGCGCCGCTGTCCGATGTGCTTGACCGCGGGGTCGGTGGTCCGCGTGTGTATGGGCATCGAGCCTGCCTTCTACGTGGACTCCGGCCCGCCGACGTACGCCTTCAACCCTTGTGGGCACATGGCGTCCGAACGGACTGTCAAGTAAGTGTGACAACAAAATGACTTGTTTATATATTTTTCTTATGGTAAACTTGTGCTGTCATTCGTGGAACAGGTTGATGGCTCCTCTGATATTCGGTCTGTCACTCTTGACACACTCGGCGAAGCAGAATCTCCCTCTTTCGAGGGGAGCTCCAAGACTGTCTGAACTACACCTAAGCTTCTACTTAAACTTTTCCCTATCTACTTCCGTGTGGTAGGAAGTAACGTCCATGATCCAGCGCTGCCCATGTCCAGTGCTGATTCAATTTTAAATGCCTGTCAGTACGTGAGTTTTCATATTCTAGCTAACATTAACCCATCTATTCTAGCCATTGCTTCACTACAAGTTTGCCATTTAATTCTCACAGATACTGGGCGACTGTAGACATCCCGCACGGCACGAACGGCTTCCACGCGATCTGTCCGTTCTGCGCGGCGCCGCTCCAGGGCTCGCCGGGTTACGTGCGACTCATCTTCCAAGACAACCTCGACTGAATGTCGCACACAGGTAAATACAGCCGTAGACTAGACACCACACACGCAAGGTATCAAGAGAAGTAGACATCCCGCACGGCACGAACGGCTTCCACGCGATCTGCAGTACTCGCCGGGCTCCGTGCGACTCATCTTCCAAGACAACCTCGACTGAATGTCGCACGCAGGTAACTACAGCCGTAGACACACCACGACGACGACACAATTCGACCGGATTCTTACCACGGTTTAGGTTTGCTTTGAGGCTCCCGACATTTCGGCAAATTTGGTCGCGGGTAGACAATTTACAATTTAAAAATTGACTTTTGACTTTTAGACTATCGTTTTGGAAGCAACAATAATAATTCCAAAATTCTTTGTTTCAGGTCCAAATATGTCCCTGGCACGTACGAATAAATATCCTACGATAATAGGGCGGACACGATCGACAAGTATATTTTAGCGGCGAACTTACGACAGCTTAAATTAAGTTAACGATAGCTTTCGTTAAGTCACCGGTAGATAGTTATGTCGACCTTCACTCAGTAGAAACTGCTCATGACTAACTGTCAGCTGCATGAAACGTTCTTAAAGTACATGCTATCATGACTAACATTGAGGACGTTTCTTGCAACTCACGGAATATCAGTGCGTATGCATTGATATGGGTGTCGATTCAGTAGTGGTCACTAAATCAAATGAAAAGCTAAATGAAAATATCAGTACTAGATCGCGTAAGATTGAGAGTGACGTTTAATTTAGCGAGTGACAGCAGAGAATCGGTGCCATTGACAAACGACACACAACGGTCTCTAGCAAGATGACTCAGTATCGATAACTGAAAGACTTTTGTACTAATAAATCGACCTGAACGTACCCTAAGGTCTGCCACCTACTTCCATGCTATAAGCGGCCAATAGACGGCACGATAGGTCAGATAGCGAGAGAGGATATTATAGCAGTGAGAAGCCCTTATTTTATTATAATCTTCACTTATATAAGAAGCTATAGAGCGCCATGTCTCGATCGAATTATCGTGACGTCTATAGACAGCAATATTCGGTTTTTTGTGGACGCATCGCCATACCATCTTCTCATACCGCAGGCAGGTATATGTTACTACAAATTGTACAAGGGAGATATGCGTTTTTATTTTCATGGCAATACTGTACTGCATACTTAGGCTTGATTTATTTAAAAACGCCCAACCGTTTTGCCCCGCGACGGTCTTTCGCCAAAATACAAGGGTTCTAGGGTTAATAAGAACCCGTATTTGTGTATTTTGAGAATGCGCGTTTTCATATAAATCGGCCATCAGGACGAGCGCAGTTCAAGCGGGAGGAGAACGTAGCACATTTATTTTTCATATAGTCAACTTTATCTGTGTTTGTATACAATTGAAACTTGTATAACGACGAGGAAAGCGTTTGAAAGCTTCTGATCTCCATTTTGGATTTTTGAAGTGTTTACAGATGTCGAATTTGAGTATTGATTTAATCTGAAAAAATCCGTTTCGCTGCTCTCCGCTGGATCTGTGCTGAGCCTTAATACATCACGCCAAAGTTTTTCTTCATTCGACATTAAAGTACATTTTTGTTCATTATACCAGACGCTATAGATTTTTTTAAAATAAAAGGGTCTGTGATTAAGCATTGCAATTTCATATCGGTTCATTCAATTATTGTATAATATTGTTAATATTATGCTTGGCATATCTCCCGTGTGCCGACTACAAACAGAATCTCACTACGGAGACTTCAAACGATCACAATCAATTATGACTCGTATGTACAATGTTATTAGTTAATAGACAACAGTTCGATTGTATTGATAATTACAGTAATTTCATTAATTCCATAAAATATCCAATAAAATGCATTATTAATTAATTACCTATAACAAAAAAATGCAAAAAATAAATCAGTATAAAATTAAATATTTATATAAAAAAGCTGTTTATGTTGATAAATTAATGTGTTGCGGTGTCTGTATGACTTTAAGTAAGTTTAATATAAATATGTTCGACTAACAAAGAATATTTATTTGTTAAAGTCGAAGTGTAAGATAGTTTAAACAGAGGAATCCGAAAGCACTACATTAAAATAACGAAAAAAAACTATTTAATGCTTTGTACATTGCTGTGTCGGTTTTAATGAAATTGTGATTATGAACGACAAAGTGTGAGCGAATGATTAAGAAAATAATGATTTCTGTAACCGAATCAAATAATTTCGGATGCACTAATAAAATAACACATTTTATTGAAACCTTTCTATTGGCCCGTTTATACTGGTAACCGATTGATTAGTGTAAATGAGCCTTATATTGTGCAGTAGTAAATACAAGAATGAAATGTAAATATCCAAATGTTCGCTATGCTGTTGGTTAAGTAATTTATGTTGGGTTTTCCTTAGCGTGTGGTATGCTTTATATTTATAGATTTTATAAGTGCGCCTTGTAGCATGGTCCCGGGCCGACTAGATTTAGTGTATCGGATTGTAGGCTTCCCACAAGGGGTCATCCATAAATTCGTCACACACACACACACAGGTGGTCACATTTGTGTGACCCACTGGTGTGACGTCACATATTTTGCAATTTTAAATTCAGAAATTATTAAATTAAAACAGCACTTCCAACATTATTTATATATTTCTATTTAAAGTCTTTTTTTCGTAAAATGAACAATAAATCAAACATTTTAGAAAATTTACAAAACATCAAATCAAATGAACGATACAAAATTTAATTATCTTGTGTCCATGGACTTTAAATCCATTCCTTTATATTATTTATGACTTCTTTATGACTCGTCCTCCTCCCTTGTCACACTTTGTTGACCCCCTCCTTCCCCTTAACGTGTGACGTACTTAAATGTATGGATGCCCCCCAAGCATTCTTTGAGCATTGACATGTTATTCAGTTGCATGATGTGTTCGCAATGGTCTCGTATACAGTCTTGATATAATGCCATGTATATTATAGAATTTATATACGTTATATTAATGCGTCTGTATCCTTTGAACTTGATTCAACTATTACTTTATAATTTAAAAAGTAGATTTAAGTTGCGTCAACTATATTTTATAAGCGTTGTATTAAAGACCGCATGTTCACACGAGACTTGACTGTCGATCTCAAGAGTAGCTGTATCTAGATTTGAGGGGTATTGTCGGAGGAAATCTAAGGATTTGAGTACACAGACCAAACCAGGAGCTACCTGGCGTACTTGGATAGTTTTACTATAAAATTGAATGAATATAAGTTGTGTCTGTTGTTGATAAGTCGAAGTCTGGGAATCTCCAATAAGAAAATGTACTTTCATCTCAAAATGGTTTCGTTTTGTATTCGATTTCTGGGATTACCGACGACCGTATGGCCTACAACTTTCTAATTTCATATTTCCAAAACATAAATTTTTTTTCTTAAGTCGAATTCTTAGGGAGTGTTGTAAAAATAACGTAAGTTTCATAGGTGTAGCGATCATTAGCTTACAAACGTTCGGGAATTTAGTTTTTGTACAATTAGTATTCACTAGTTAGTGGTTACACGTAAAAGTATTGCCTTTAACCCGACAAATTGCAAGACAAATGTAAGGATTATTCAAATGTTATCAATTAAACGTTCAGTTACTAAATTAAAGTAATTGCACATTATATTAAAACTTGTTTTAGACTTAATTGTAAGTTTTGGTAAAAGATTAAGGCCCATTGTAAGCGGAGGTGTGGTTGAATAGACGCGTTAGAAACTGGGTTTATTAAAAATGCTGCAAATAATATATTTTGTGAAACTAGATGATTGAACCGTTGGTATTGAGGGCTGGCGCAGATGGGCAATAAATAAGCTGCATTATAAAAAAAAACGCGGAAGATTTGTTACCGAATGGCGTTGAATCCATGATAGACAATAACAAACCCTACGCGCACCCCGGCGAAAGGGGGTGGCCTTTCGCAGTACAGCTACTTTTTGTCCGCCGGGGACAAAAGTTTCTGATCTGCGCTGGACCTTAACAAGACTGTGGCTGCAAATAAAGAGAAATAAAAGCCACAGAGAGCCTGTGCAGCTCATTATCTGACAACAATTATAATAATTTGTCTATATATATATTTATGTGACACCGCTTCATTATCCATGTTGTAAATTTTGTGTTACATTGAATACGTGTTTCGGGTATAGTGGGACTGGCGGTCGTAACTTGCACTCACCGAAAAAGTAATGTTACGCTTCCTTGACCATAACGTGGAAAAAAATCACTTTTGTTTGACTTTTGGTTCCTTTTTTCGTGAGTGTAAAAGTTAAGGTTGTTTCAAGTAAAAGAGTAAATGGTAAATGAGTAAGCTTGTTTCAAGTAAAAGAGTTAATGAGTAAATGGCCTCTTGTTGAATTATATTGACTTATATAAAGACGCTTTTCCGAAGAAACATCTTGGTTTTCATTAAGGCCGTCAGTCCGCAAGTTCTTAGCGTTATGTTCATTAGGATGAGATGTTGTGTCGAGAATGTAGTGACGCTTAAAGTTGACAGTTTTGCGCGACACTTTAATGTCGTGACATCTGCCTGAACATACTTTGGTATCCCTTCTGGTAGTGTGATCTGATCACGATTTTTTAGTGAAGCGAAGGTTAAATCAAACTTGTTCTAACATTATTAGTGGTAATAAGAACTGAGTGCTAGCCTTAATTTTATTTATAGTAAGTGCTAGGATAATAAAATCGCTCTTTTGAGTTAGAAAATTGATATGTCGTTTTATTTTTCATAAAATCATAACTTTCATATTGTAATACATATTACAACTTACAACAAAAAGCATATTAAAATTAAATACTATTTATTGACCAGTTCAAACATAAGTATAATCACATTATAATAAATTAAGTATTTCATACAATTCAATCTGTGATAGTCCGTATTTCAAAAAAACCGCTGTTGCTTCTTTCAAATAATACAAGGCACTTATTATTATAAATCCTATTTAACTTGTATAAGGAACGCAGACGACAGATTGTCCGCCGCGGACTATATGCCGCGTACTGCACGCGAACTGTGCGCGGCTGAATGTCCACGAGGGACTGTCGCGGACTCAACGCACACGACGTACACTCATTTCGTCGGCGAAACTAGTGAGGAGACTGTTATGGATGCGCACATTGTGAGATTACGTTGCGTTATTATCTACTTGAGGTACGAGGTCTGCGTTGCTGCGTAAAATAATAGTGCAACGTGTGCGTTATGTCATAGAGTTCTCTATTGTATATTTTCAGGGACTATAGTACGCCGTGGACAGTCCGTCGTCTGCGCTGAGCCTTAAACCTCAGCTAATTAATGCGATAACCAGCAACGTATGTCGATCCGCGCTGTGCGCTCGCCTCTAGCTAAGTGACTTGAAGCGGAGAGTAAAAGCTCAGTGCCCTGGTAGAGTCTTATGTTGAGTCGACGATGGTGAACTACCATTCACTGCAAGTTGAGCTTGGTGGTGACCAGAACCCGCACGCACTGGTCGTACGCGGTGCACACGGCCAGCCCCAGGTGGTCGCGGTTCCACTCTAGCGCGTTGATCGGCTGCGTGCTGACCACCATTCGCTGAAGACGCTTCAACTTGCCCGGGACGCCGCAAGCCACGCCTTTCTCGTCTACGCGGTAACGTTGTTCGGGGTATTCGCTGTTTGGAATAATAAGTTTGTTTAAGAGCACATGGTAAAAGGGTAAAACAGGTGTACAAGGCCTGTGTTCGCTCAAGGGGAGAGTTTACATTTTATATCCTGACCAGAAATGAAAGAACCTTGTCAAGAGGGCGCCATTAGTAGTTTTATAAGTTATGTTACGGAGTTGGCTATGAAAAAAATAGTACCATTTAAATCCGCATTATGGCGAGAGTTTTTTAGTTTCTGGTCGAGGTAATAAAGCATGCGAGGAAACTTGTACAGTCAAGGAAAAAGTTGAAATTCACGATATTTGTTACAATTCTTCCAGTCTAAGTGTATATAGATAGGGTTACCAGGAATTTAAAAACGCCAATGGTAATTTTTTTGTCTGTGTTTAGGGGTGTCCATTTAATTCCGAAATATGGCGAGGATTTTTTTTATATTCGGTCAGGGTATAAAGAAAATAGACTCACTACTTCCAAATGGTGATGTGGCCGTTACCGGCGCACGTTGCGAATATATCACGATTCTGCGGGAGGTGGCGCGCGACCCATATGGTACCGCTTTTGCTAGAGTTGTCCAAAACCTACAAATAAAGATTTTAAAAAACTACCTACCTATGAAGGTGGTTCCTCTGTCTACCCCCTAGGGGATTATGGACGTGACAATTATGCATAATTAAAAAAAAGGTGCACAGATGTTTATTACTAAAGTATTTGAACTGTTTTTTGGACTTATTGTTACGTATATGACGCGATATCCCGGTGTCTAGAAAATAAAGGAAGTCAGTTGTGTAATTAATTAATTACCCTTCCTTTGATATTAAAAGACTGTTTTATATACCTGAGCAAATCCTTTAGCAGGATTCTGTGTTCTGACGTCAAACACATGGAACTTGCCTTCCAGTGTTGTTGCTATTACTTTGTTCATGGGAATATCTTTGCGATCAAATTCAGTGTAGCAGACCTGAAATAATACATTTCTTTAATCAACAATCTCTGTTAATTAGACAAACCAAAGGTTAAATATCGTCATGCTACATTACATATCATGTGTCCAGTTGGTTAGAGAGCGATAGAGTTGTCTGTTTATTTGTCAAAGCTATAGAAAACAATATTTTTATATGACTAACTAACTTTTTAATGCGTGTAACCAAGACTCCGTCAACAATAATACATGGAAACTGGCAGAGCACGATAAAATCAATATGGCATTAGGGGCTAAATTTTAATTTATTCATGTATTACCCCATTCTTCAAATTGCACTCCCATCTCAGTGACATGGTGCGTAGGTCGAACATCTTCAGATCCCCATTATCATATCCAGCACACACTATCCTCTCTGCGTCGTTGAAGGAGTTGCCAAAAGCTACAGTCCAGCAATCACGTTTGGTCTCTCCTTTAGCCGGCTGCATGTTGGCCACTGGTTTGCCTCGTTGTCGTGGATCCCACACCTTTACAGTGCCTGGAAATAAAGTAAGATTACCCAGTTTCAATTTGATGTATAGTGTAAATGTGTCAAATGGGCTGAGCCACACATCTTATGCCATTAGGCATAGAGAAAAATTCAGTATTCCTCTTATACACTCTCTTATTTGTCTTTATATATAAATGAATTTTATTTAATCTTTATATATAAATGAAAATATGGAGTGAGACGCACAACACGCCGCTGCGATTAGTTCACCAACAATAATTCATCTTCTCTTCGCTATTTATACTTAACTACTTTCTGACATCTCAGCCTTCCAATGTCACCAGTGAGTCATCTTTCTTATCATCACTAACCTTCTATAATAAACCAGGTCTTTTCTAAGCCAGCTAGTTTCTACTTGTATCCGCATTGTCTTTATATAATTGGTTTGTTTATATTTACCATCTTTGCTGCCAGTCACAATCTCAGGTGCTCCGCAATTGACGGTATTCCCTCCCATGCCATCAATAGAGTTTATTATGTCTGTGTGCTCTTTTGTAATATACACTTGAGAGCTCCTTTCCAAATCCCTGGAATTACAGATATTTTTTTCTAGGACCTATTGCATGAATGAAAATAAGACTACCACCAATGTCGCATAGTAGTGGTAGATCCTAAAGTGAAGGATCGCCGTCGAGTCGAGGATCGGATCCTCTTATCTATTTCTGCCGTGAAGCAGAAGTGTTTCGGTTTGAAGGGTAAGAAGCCAGCGTAATTTTCGGCACATGAGGCAATCCATCTCAGTCCTCAAGGTTAGCAGCGCATCAAAAACCCTCCAACATTAATACAGTGAGGTGAGATGTCTATGGGCGACTAGAGTACGGGGGAAAGGTACAGTGCTAAAGTAGAGGTTTACAAACCATATTTCCAAGGTCCCTTTGAAATCACCCGTAGCTAGCTTCCTTTCTACGTCACTGCTGGCCCCGAATGTGCCGCACTTGAAGGAGTTAGGTCTCTCAATCTCCTTTAACTTTCTCGCTTCTCCAGAAGCGATCTCAAACAGCTCTATTGTACCCGTACCTCTCGGCATCGACCCAATCACTACGAACTTCGCAGAACATGGTATCCATTTGCAGTCAAATATTGAATGGTTAAGATTATTTTCGATGTGGGTGATTACTTGCGGAGTATCTAGATTTTCCATAGCTGTTTTACCTAGAAACACGCAATACTTTTTCGAGAAATAACCTCTTCGACCAAATAAACAAATCCGTTGTCATAGTAACCGATGACTTTTTTTTCTGCAAATTCAGCCAGCATACACGTTTTAAACCAATTCTCGGGCGTCATTCGCAAAACATCACAAGTGAAACGTCTCGCTCACTCGTACCCAATCTAGCATATGAGTGAGCTTGTGACAGTTTCATTTTGTTTTAATTTTAACTTTGGCGGTTCAGAATCGACGCCATGATCATAAAGTGTACCATAGCTTGTATCCGAATTCGTAACCATCGTAATTGATTGATTGAAAAAATGTTATTGCTCTATGGTTGAATATTTATGCAATGTGTGTGTGGTGTCCGGAGAATGTAAATTTCTTAATTTTCTCGATTTTTTTAGTGTTTTATTCTCAATACTCCCATTAAAAAGTAAAGAAAAGGTTTTAAAGCAATGGGAGACAGAAAAAGTAAACAAAGTGTAAGTAATAGTTCCGGAGAAATCAACCACGGATCGACTCAGATTTTAAGATTTTTTTGTTGATGTTTCACCCTACCTATTGGATTTTGTGCTTGCAGAAAGCGGATATTGCGAAGCAGTTCGACCTGCCGGAGCGCCAATCGAAGATCACGACGCTGCTCAATCAGGCGGGCCAGGCTTACTGCATCTGCCGCTCTTCTGATAGCTCACGGTTTATGATGTAAGATTTTGGTTTTGTTTAACATTTCTCAATTCCAAAGTGGCGATTAACCTGGATTCTGGAACCTATTGCTGTCAATGGGAAAAAATTACGATTCCTTTTAGATTTTAGATGTCTTTCAATATAATAATAATAATATAATTCCTTTATTTAAAACCCATCAAACAATAGGGGTGTCACTCGCTAAAGTAAAACACTGCTAAATGAAACGTCACCCTCACTCTTACACAATCTAGCATATGAGTGTGTATGGAGTTTGTATGAGTTGTATGGATGATATACAAGTGTTTCTTTCATTATGCATTAACTTCGACACTACTCAGAACATCGAAATAGTTATTTTCCATATTGTAACATATGACATTTTAGTTTATTTTTACTTTAGATTTCTGCCAGAATTGAAGCTGATGGCATAGGATGTTATGTTTACTACCGAGTACCTATAATCAATCAATCATAATCTAATGCAAAAACGATAATTTACAGAGCATGTGACGCATGCGAGGAGTGGTACCATGGTGATTGCATCAATATTTCGGAGCGGGAGGCCAAGTACATCAAAACCTACTTCTGTGAACGCTGCCGGGAAGAAGATTCCAGTCTCAAGACCAGGTTCAGGCCACAGAAAAGGGAAAATGATGGAGATTCAGGTAACAAAAGTAAGAGATTTGGTTTATTAATTTAATTTATTTATTAGGTAAACAACAGATTACAACCAGAGAAATTACAGATAAGTCAATATAAAGTTATGAGCTATTTAGACTTTGATGGAATGAAATTACTTCACTTGGCATAGTATCCTTTTTATGTCCCTATTGTAGAAGAATTTTTCTGGTTTAGAAATTTAAAAAATATTCAAAATTCTTTGTGAGACTTTTAGCACTAATTAGGATTGTTTTAAGTAGAAGCCATAGTTTAATGCTAGGGAAGGCCTGATTTAAAATAATAAGAATGTATTTAATAAAGTATATTGGCTACCTAATATATAAATATACCTAATAATTTATCTAATTTTTCCATTAGCTCGTGATGACAGAAAAAAGAAGCGTAAAGAGAAGGACCATTCAGAGAACAAGTCCTCAAAGAGAATCAGCACCAGGGACGGTGGCTGTGGAGATTGTCCTGGGTGCCTGCAGCTGGTGGATTGTGGACAGTGAGTTGTATTTGAATGAAGAGAGAATCTTGGTCCCATTTTGTCATTTTGGTAAACCTATATATTAAAAACCTTATTAGGTACATAAATTTTCATTTTATCTATGTGCTAGTATATTAGCAAGGAATATTATACACCCTTTCTTCTTACCCCAGCAGTGTAGAAGTATAGGAATTTAAGTAACAACTGAGATTATATTGTCTGTGGTCAATCATTATTATTTATGTATGGCAGTTTTGTCCATAAATAATTCTGATACTGATTCTGATGCTAACTCCTTACAAAAAAATATTCAGAGCTCACCTTTGAAATAACTATTTGACATAAATAAGCTCATTAAACCTAAACTAAAGGTGATGTTTACTTTATGGATGTAATTTAATTTCATTACAGTTGTGATGTCTGTGAAGAGATGTACAAGTATGAAGGCAGTAACAAGATGAAACTGAAATGCAAGCAAAGAATCTGTATCAAGAGTAGAAAGAAATCCAGACAGTCCAGGTTAGTATACCTCATTAGCAGCAAATCTAAAGCTAAACCTAAATTAATCTGTCACGCTCACTCGTATACTAGATTGCGTGTGTAAATTTGGCGGCCACCCCAGAATCGATGCCACTGACGACAGCCATATCTCAAGACAGACTTGTCATTTATCTTTCGACGATTCAGTCAGTATGTGACTATTCACTACTAGCTATTAGTCTGTCTCATAATTATTATGCATGTTTATTTTGTGTATTATAAAAATAAAAACCACTTTCGAATATTGGCCTCCAACACTATCCTATCTAAAAATGTGTACGGTTTACGGTTTAAGACATTTATTTCACTAAAAAGGAAATAATCCACTTAGCTTAGGGAAATACAGGATAAACTTATTGTAATTAACAGTGTGTACGATAAGACATAAGGCTTATAAATTAAATTACTAGTGTATAATATGATCTAATTGAAGAGCTGTAGTTTTTCTTAGCAGCGGGTAACTGGAAGATGAATAACACACAAAATAGGTATAATTAGGATTCAATTAAGTATCGACTTGCAGATGCCATTTGGTTTGGTGATAGATATTGCAATTACTATCAATTATTTAAACTCTGTAAATTGGCTCAAAAGGTGGTGCTTTACACACGCAAAATAAATATACACTGAGAGATTGAAGTGTAACAAAAAATCCGCAGAATGGCTTAACAACATTGTTCAAGTTGTTTTTACATTTTCACAGCAGTAACAGAATGAAGAAGAAGCATCACGAACGAGAAACCTATGAGGTTGAAGAGTCCATTGCTCACCTGCAGACTATGGAGCCCCGGCAGTGCTACGGCCCTAAGTGCACTAGAGCTGCACAGTTTGGCTCCAAGTACTGCTCTACCCAGTGTGGCATCCGATTGGCCACAGCCAGGATATACCAGGTAATATATATTGGTATAGGAAACGTTAAAAAACAGGCTCTTGGTGATGGAGAGGAAAATATGGAGAAAGAGTATGGAACTAGGCGTCCATATCCGTTCGTTCTTTTCCAATCGTCTAGCGATTACCCACATTTGACCTCAATAGTCTCCAAAATTGGAAGTTTAATGTTTCTTTGACTCCACCTTCACTGATACCATGAAAAAAATTACTGCATTTTGCGATAATACTTGAGCTTCCCATTCCTTTCTCTAGTGAACCAAACGAGGCTGACATAGTCACTTTGACACTTTGGTACACAAGTACCAAAGCCTCTAAAAACTGATAAATAATAACAAATGTTCAATCATATATCGTCAACAGGTCCTACCACAGCGCATCCAAGAGTGGTCTCTATCAAGCTGCGTAGCCGAGCAGACGAACCGTAAAGCGCTTGAAGTGGTTCGCAGCGGATTGGCTCGAGCGCAGGCAGCGCTGCGGGCGCTTGACAAGCAACACGGCGAGATAGACGCCTTGCTAGCGCGCGCTAAGTCTGCCACCATATTGCATAGCGATGAGAAAGTAAGGGTAGAAACTAAATAATAAATTTAAGAAACACCCGACATTCCATTGTGGAGATCCCATTAGTTTTCCTGGTCATCATCAGGTCCTTAAGATTCCTGATATGGGACATTTGGACAAACTCGAAGCACTTAACTGTTACCGTTCCAGAGATCCCACCTGAGATCAAAGGTACTCTAAGATCTTGGAAACCCACGATCTATTTTTTATCAGACAGGGCTGATAAGACACGACAAAATTATTTATTAAAAAAAAGCCCGCATACAAATCGGATTATCGGTTGTTGACTTATGATGCCGCAGACAAACTCCTCAAACTTATAAGTTTATAATTTTTTTTACTTATTTTTTTATCATCCCTTTTTCGGTAGGTCGGGGGTTAAATACTGAGTGCATGGGCTGAATTGGAGGGACCTAATTTGTTGGAAGGCCATTATCCTATTCAAAATCATGTTGCCCTCGAAATAAAGCCAAAGAGAAACTAAGACACTTCATACACCTCTCTTCTAAGTAGTTTTTCCTTATTACTGAGGGTCGTGATCATTCTAAGGAATTAATCACATAGAACGACTCTCATGACAGATTTAATGGGGTGGATTTACCGTTGCCTTCTCCATTTCACACACTGTTATACATATGACAGAGAAAAATTGTAAGACCCACATAAGACGGACCTTATGTAAAAATGGTTATTATAAAATAAATGACTACTTAAATGATAAAGAGGCTTGGTCCTAAATTCAGCTCCAGCTCTGCACATTGTGTACATGATTGTATTCATAATTATTGTAAAATATATTTATTTCCAAACATGTTCTGCTGAAAGTTTCTTGCGCCGCTTCTTTCCTTTCAGCTACAGCACCTTACGAAGCGGTGGTAGAGTGAAAAAATGACGTTGTGAAAATGTACTATAAGGAACTTACTTACAATAAAAAAATGATTTTTATTTTTTTATTTGTGACCCACAGGAGGCAGACGACGAAACATCAATGTACTGCATTACATGCGGCCACGAGATCCACTCTCGGACAGCCGTCAAACACATGGAGAAGTGTTTCGTGAAGTACGAAGCGCAGGCGTCGTTCGGCAGTCGGCATCGCACGCGCATCGACGGACAGAGCATGTTCTGTGACTACTACAACCAGGGCAATGGCACCTACTGCAAGAGGCTGCGGGTAAGATGGCATGATGGCATGAATCGATCGGGGTTGTATTTTTTTTATTGTATAAGGAGAGCAGACAAGCAAACGGGCTACCTGGTGGTAAGTGATCACCGTCGTCCATAGACATCTCACTCACTACGTCAGTATATGTGGTATAACTCTGTGCTATAACGTTACGCTGACTCTCTTACACTTGAAATCGAAACAGCATTGCAAATATTGTTACTTTGTGACAGAAATGGTTAAAATGGTGGTTACACCTCAGGCTGATTGCATTCAGTATTTACCACCTTACAAAATTTGTAAATTATACATTTTATTTTCAATCCGAATAACATTAATATAATAACAGTTAAATAGCGGAATTGGGCGGTAGGACGTGGACTAGGGTGGCGTTGGAAAAGGAAGAATTCAAAAAACTGGAGGCCTTTGCCCGGATCCACACAGATATATCTAGTTACCGTAGAAATGTAATAGTATAAGTAATCAAAATCCATCATATCCATATAACCATAATATCTGTCGAGGAATAACAAACACTAATTCTATCCCTCAAATAACTCCTTAACAAACTAATCCTCCCCCAGGTTATGTGCCCAGAGCACTTCAAAGACCCGAAAGTGAGCGACAGCGACGTTTGCGGCTGTCCTCTCGTCCAAAACGTGTTCGATCCCACCGGGGAGTTCTGCCGGGCTCCCAAGAAGGCCTGTCTGCGGCACTACCAGTGGGAAAAGCTGCGGCGCGCCGAGATCGACATGGAACGGGTCCGTCAGTGGCTGCGGTTGGACGAGCTGGTGGAGCAGGAGAGGAGCATACGGCTTGCTATGGCTTCTAGGTAAGGAAAAGAATATAGTGATTTGCTAAAGCATTGCTCACACATAAGCGACCAAAGCGTTTGCGAAGCGGGAGGAGTGTCAGTCGCGGGCTAGATTAGATAGATAATATTTATATGTAGCCATGAACACCTACGCGTCGGCGCTGCAAGGCAACATCAGCAAAAAGGGACGGATGCGACCACATGTTTTCGAAACAGATGGGACGCTAATGAGTATGTGTGTAGTATTTGATATCCTAGCTTCTTAAAAATAAATGTATTCTTCTAGTAGTCGCCGTGATTTCTTTAGGATCCGACATGAATTGGCGTTTGAGTGTGCCGCGGTCGCTCAGGTATGCATGACTAGTTTCGCGTTGCAGACGTTGTAGCATCGCAACCACTTCGCAGTCGCTTTGCCGCTTAGGTGTGAACAGTCGTTTAGGAATGTACTCACCGGGAGCATTCATTTCGGGAACGAGCGTTTTGTGCGCAAGCGTTTGCTCGCGTAGCAAACTCGAGCACATTCTTTAGTGAACAAAACATTTGGCGAGTACGTTGAAACTAATAACCGGAAGGTAGAAGTTTAGCTCGCGAAATAAAGTTTGGCTTGCGAAAGAATTTGCTCGTGTAGTGAATGCTCGCACACCAAATGCTCGCTAACCAAACTTCGCATAACGAACGCTCGAGGTGAGTATGTCCTTGAATATGTTGCAAAAGAAACATGAATTCTAAGGGCATCATAAGTGCACAGCGTTTTATAAGGTTACATATTTCCAGCGTTTTCTCACGATTTTATCCATAAGGTTGCTTTAAAGCTTTTAAGCCCAACTAAAATATACTAGAGCTGATGAGAGGACGTTACTGATGATTTTAAAAGAATAGAATAAAATTTGCTATGTGCTATGTAAAAAGTAATTTCATAAATTTCCAAAAGTATCCATATGGGAATAGTGTACGTGTATATTCAACAAAAATGTTAATTGTATATGTTTTATTTTCACCAGAGCGGGCGTTCTCGGTCTAATGCTGCACTCCACTTACAACCACGAAGTCATGGAGCGGATCACCACCAACGTGACTGAGAATGGGAAGGTCAAGGAAGGGTCTTGACATAGGCGCCCCAGGGGCCGGCCTCATGGGGACCGAGCTTCACGGGGCCTGCCCGATAATCGAGGCCAACCACCCAGTGATTTTGGAGGCCAAGATCAACTGGAAGACCGTCCACAGTCGGAACAAGGAGACTGGAGTCATTTGCCAGGGGAATTGTCCTTAGACCGACATGAGAACGTAAACCAATTGCCCAAAGATCCTTCAAGAAAACAACTTCATGATGACCAAACCCATTCACAACGTTTACAAGATACACGAGACCATGATAAACTTGAGATCCGAAATCAATTGTTTGGAGGTCATCCCAGCAAATGGCTACAAAAAGATCGAGAGCAACCGCCTGATCGTTCACAGCAAGACCAGAGTTCATCACGAGACTGTGATAAAAGTGAGATACGAAATCAATTGTTTGGAGTCCTTCAGAGAAAACAGTTTCTTAAAGATCAATTGATTAAGCGTTTACAACGAGATCAGCAGGACCAGAGAGATCAGAGCTCATCAATAGAGCGTGACCGACATGAGATCCGTAATCAATTGTTTGGAGACCATCCGATGAAACAAATTCTTAAAGACGGAGACCAATTTAAAGACTGTTCACAACGGGACCAGCAAGAACAGAGTTCATCACGAGACTGTGATAAACGTGAGATCCGAAGTCAATTGTTTGGAGAACATCCCATAAAACTTCTAAAAGACCGAGATGAACTGCCAGACCGTTCACAACAGGACCAACATGACCAGATTTCATCAATAGAGCATGACCGACGTGAGATCCGTAATCTGTTGTTTGGAGACCGTCCGAAAAAGCAGCATCATGAAGTCCAACCCCAATTATCCATGGGTAATACATTACAACCTCAGTTTGTAGAACGAGAGCAGATGTCTAAGGACAACAGAGACCAACTGTTGAAAGGTCATGTTCGTGATCTACCATCTACAACTACAGACCCTGAATCTAGGGTTTCCGCAAGTGGACTATCTCAAGTACAGAAACCGACTATGGAGATAGAAGTCGAAAGACCTGGGCGATCCGGCACGCCTACTCAATAGAATGGTAATCTTTAAAGCTAACGCAGACGAAGAACTGTCCGCGGCGTACTTAGTCCGTGAAAATAGACAGTACAGAACTCTATGACGCGTACAGTATGCGGCGGACAGCCCGTCGTCGGCGCTGGCTCTTAGCGTACCCAATTCTATGGTTGGGGAAGATCAGGCTATCCTGACAGCTAGTCAGGTAATTTTTAATAAGGCTATTACCTTTCTTAAAAATTTCATATATCATGCCATCGCGTGCTAAACAGATGAAGTGTTAATACACATAAACTATTACATGGTTTTGCTAGTGTGCTTAACGATCTGAGTATGTATTATGTTAAAAGATTTTCTAAGGCTACGTTCCAATTCACTTTTCGTTTTATCCGGCAAATTATTCTCGGGTAAAGTGAATGTTTTGGAACCAGGTATATGCCTAGTTTTACAAAAGAATTGTGGAACGGCCACAAACTTGTCAACGTCAAGTCAAATGTCAACGTGACAGATAGCTGTCACTTTGACAAGTAAAAATTAACTCTGATTTCTCTCTTTCTCTCTAAAAATTAACTCTGATGAACTCTGATTTCTCTACCCTAGAGAAATCAGAGTTAATTTTTACTTGTCAAAGTGACAGCTATCTGTCACGTTGACATTTGATTTATTCACGTTGACAAGTTTGTGGCCGTTCCACAACTGTTTTGTAAAACTAGGCATATACCTGGTTCCAAAACATTCACTTTACTTTCACCTGCCAGTTGAAATATTACTCGATTGGCCGGTTCCATAACACAACTTGAACTGTCAGATGAAACATTTATGTTGTGTTTCGGAACCGGGTAGAGTAATTATTTTCGGGTAATGTTATGTGACATTGCTTATACCGAGATCGTTTGTATTGACGTTGTAAATATTTAGTGTAATGAATAATGAAATAAATCACATAATATAGAAAGTTATTGGGTTTTGTTTTGTCCTGAGCCTCCGGTTGTCGCACTGATATGCCTCCGTATCGCCTCGCGGGCAATCAGGCGTCGACCCGGCGCATGCACGTAACCGGCGCTCTTCAACTCCGAGGTGTCGGCGCGGCTACGGCTGGGGGACGACTATAAAACCGATACGACCGGCGTCGAGACGTCAGCACGGCGACGCCCCGACGTAAGCGCGGTGACTGCGAGTGGACCACGAACCGCGAACGGGTCACTAGCTTGTCCCGAGGCGAGGCGATGCCGTTACGAAATTGATTAGTGTGCGTTGCAGTATGAAGTTTCATACAAAGAATACTGAACGACTCGAGTTGAGGCGACGATGATAAGTTGCCGGGGTGATATGTGTGCGATAACCTTTATTGAGCAAATTAGGGCGTTTAGACTCGCTCTAACACTTGCGTCGCGATCGCAAGTCGCTGCAGTAATGTTTGTAGGGTAACAATTCTGGTGTGCATTTGAAGGACAATTCAGGTACCGGCAGATTGTTCCTTTTGGGATTCCGTTTTTAACCCATGACACCAAAAGAAGCTTTATTAGGGTAGTTTCCAAGTATTAAATGCATTTCTTAAATATTAAGAAATAGTCATAAATTGATTGTCAAATGTGAAACCAGAATTAAACTTCGTTAAAAAATAAAACAGCTACAGTACTAGCAGTACAGTAGAAAGAAACGGAAATAAGAATTATGACGTCAGTGTTCCCTAGCGTCATACAAGCAGGTCCTGGCTACTTGACTGTTTTGCTAAAAAGGGATAGCATCACAAGTACTAACTTTAACCAATAATATCTCTGATGTTAGTTGAGATATCGAAAAACTAATTTTAGACCCTTCTTCAGGATTTCCATGTAAGTTGATTGATGCAGTACAAAATTTAGGTTAATACCGTTTGACGCGTCTATTTAGATTAACTAATCTAAATAGATATAACCACTTGAAATAATTCACGTAGAAAAATGACCATATTCCTTTACCGCGTTAACAGCTTAAAATGTATCGAACTTATATTTGACACAAGCAATTGAGCGTGTACAGCTGTCAACGTTTTTTTTATGTACTACTAAATGAATAATTTCAACTGGTTATGGAACGCTCTCTTAATAAGTAAAAGCTAGAGTTTTGGCGGGAAAATCGTGGGTTCTACGGTGTTTATTTTATTGCTCAAAAATTGTTTTCTGGTGATTTTGATAGTTAAAGCTTTATTTTATTTATTTATTGAAAATCTACATAATGTCATTCAAACATTTACATTCACAGTGTAACAAAAACCAATATAGGTTTGTTAAGAACACTGGCAGACCGTCGACGGTCGCATAATATTTGTGAGTGTGTGAAGAACAGCACTGTGCTTGTGCATGTCCAGTGCTAGTGCACTGCTTCGGCAAGGAACGCGTTTATTCCCTTGTGTGCGTTATCGGACAGTACTTCACAGTAGTGTCCGTACACTGTGCCCCACACAGTCACGGGTACGCTGCTCATCACAAGATGTTACCATTTCGAAAAAGTTTAATTAAATATTTTTAGTTATAAATTACATGTTTTTTAATAATTGTTAGTGGTTATAATTCTAAATTACCTACAGTTCTAATGTTTGTACAAAGTATTGTTTAATTTTGTTTTTGATATTCTTACTATTAATTAAAATCGGTGTAGTTTTGTCTAGCAAACTTCAGTAACAGTGACAATGTGTTGAACTCTTAACAATAAACTTCTCGTTAGTGGTTCGTTGTGTAGTTTCACTCTGTGATTCTGCGGCGGGCCATGAGAATTATCCAGAGACTAGACCGGTTAAAATTTCCGTCATAACTCTAGGTGTGTTAAAATGTGTCTACACCACAACATTTTGATGCTGAAAAACTAAAAACTGTTTTAAATCGTTTAATGTTTAGGCTCATGGCCTGTGTTGCCAATGCCTTGTTAAATAAAAAAAAAGTAAAACCTATGTTTTGTGGATTTTTTCCTGTTTGTATTAAGAACAGTAATACTAGTTTTTCAAATCTCAATTCCTAGTCACCCTAACACCATGACGCGTCTCCCCATAGGGTGTCCAAACTGCGCGTATTATCTTCGGTTCCGTTTAATTAAAATCACATTAGCGTGTTAGCGTCGGAAATTGCGGATTATACGCTCGTGCGGTCATCGGTTTAATCCTAGACAATAGAAAAGTAAATCCAAACGAATTATGTAGGTAAAGATATTGTTTGTCGGTGGCGTCGTGGCTAGGACGCCGGACTCCCGTGCGGGAGGTCTGGGTTCGAAACCATGCAATATCATGTACAGTCGACCACAGGTCAACCTACTCAGAACGTCAAAGGCCATGGAAACATATTGGCACATAGAATTTTGAAAAAAATACAATTTCTTGGCGGTCGATCCTAGCTTCACAATTCGATAGAGGACATCAATAGAAACATAAAACATATCTTGACAAATACTCCTAGTGTATCTCCGAACCGAGATATTTGACCCAGTAATCTTACTAAAAACACATACAAACAATTAGGTACAGAAGATAAAAATAATATTAAACAAATATATTATAAAAATAAATAAGCAAAGTAATTAAGTTTGATGAAGGTGGTGGTTTTTGGTAGTGGTAGATCCTAAAGTGAAGGATCGCCTGGGGTGGTACCACCCTCTTATCTATTTCTGCCGTGAAGCAGCAATGCTTGCATTTCTGTGTTTCGGTTTGAAGGGTAAGAGAGCTAGCGTAATTTCCGGCACATGAGGCATTCCATCTTAGTCCTCAAGGTTAGCAGCGCATCAAAAACCCTCTAATATTAATAAAGTGAGGTGAGATGTCTATGGGCGATGGTGACCACTTACCATCAGGTGGCCCGTTTGCTCGTCTGCTCTCCTTATTTAATAAAAAAAAAGGTGGTGTGCAGCACTGGAAAAAGGAGACTGCCTCAGCCTGTTGCCGTAGCGCAATGCAACTTCGATATCAAATATCTGGGTTCAGAGATACTTTAGGAGTTTTTGTCAAGATATGTTTTATCTTTCTATTGATGTCCTCTATCGAATTATCGGACTGGGGTCGATGGCCACGAAATCGCCATTTCTTTTTAAATCACGGAAAGTACGTGTGCCAGGCTCAATAGTAAAATGTTCCATGCCCTTTGAGAATCTGAAATGTATCATATAGCACAGGCATAAGGTTAAGATTTAATCGAAGGTTTTTGACAGATGGTATGATAGCTTGTGGTCGACTATACCAGTAACATACATTTACCGACTGCTCTAACGGTGAAGGAAAACATTGTGAGGAAACCTGCATACTGTGCGAAATGGAAAAGGCAATGGGAAACCACCCCATTAAATCTGTCAAGAAAGTTGTTCTATATGTAACCACATAGAATAACCACGCGACCCGCATCAATGAGGAAAAGATACAAGGTTGTAATTAAAATCAATTTGTAATAGCGAAATCAAATGTGACTTTTTATTCAATTTAAAATAGTCACCGCAACTTACCCGCGAGGGTTACAACATTTAAAAACAATTAGATAACAATGCAGTCCTTTGCGCATTAGTTATCATATCAAAACATATGCGCCCCTCGGGGCCACGTGCGACCGTGTCCGACTCACAATCGCCCCCCATTTAATATAAATCGCCCCTTTCGCATTATAATTGAAGCGTGTAATTCAGATGACATGTTTTGCTAAATCTCATAATTTGACATGGATAAAGATCCCTCGTTTGATTCTACTTTGGATTAAAATTGAATCAATACGTAGAAGAATTAATGAATGAATACTCTTGAAGACTGGCTTCATCGTCGCTGTCGATAACAAGGGTTTACCTATCTATCTAGCTAGTGCAGGGTTTCTTAAAGGGGTGTCCATGGATCTCATGACACGTGTGCCGGGAGTCCGTAATTAATCGTATTATTGGATGTCAAAGTTGACTTGTGTCTTACATTGTTGAAGACAACTCCTCAATTCCACGTGTTTAATAACACAAAATAACATCCTCATTAATTAAGTAGATTTTATTAAAAGTAAATAGACAAATAGTGATTTTCAAAATACGTTCTTTTTTCCTACAATTTCCTTCGTCATTTTGATAGTGATCCGTGACCATTAAAAGTTTAAGAAACCCTGAGCTCGTGCTAGTAGGTCATAACCAGTTAACGTGCAAGTTAGCGTGAAGGTGAATAGTCTTGCGAGCGTCGAGGTCAGAACAAGGGTGGGTGATCACTAGTGGCACATTTCATCTGAGCCCCTCCATGCCTCGGAGAGCAGGTTAAACAGTCAGTTGTCGTTTGACATCAGTCGTTAGGCCATGTTAGAGGCCACTATACGATAAATAAACCGGTTTTATCTATCTTTTATCATCGAAACTTTGGTTCTTATAGGTATACTTATTGTTATTACCGTTCCTTATATGATCCCATCCCCATCTGACATCGAAGAAGATCGTGAAACCACTGCACCAATTTTGATCAGACAAGACTGAGTACACTCTCGGCAAAATTCTCATTGCATTGGTTTGGTACAATAAAGAAATACTTATTATCGGTTGCTAAGACGATTTTCGGTAGCCACAGGTAGACAAACATACGCGTCAAACGTATAACACCCCTCTTTGTGTCCGGGGTTAAACATTAATGAAACCATCACTGCATCAGCGCGCTCTAATTTCTGCGGATTTGCCCCTAAAATCGGCGATTTCGTGTCAAAAGTGACAAATATCCCAATTTGCGCGACTTCTGGGGCACAGTGAACGATGCGCGTTGAATCGGCGGCATCTGTCCACGGGTCACGCCTATCATAGAGCGCAGTATCAATTACAGATTAGCGATGCGTTTAGAATAGCTGAGCGTTGCAGGTGCATTGTATGGAATTGTGTCATTTGGATATTTTTATGTTAATTGTGGAGACCGCGTTTGGGCAAACGTAGTGTGGGACGCCCCCTGATAGACGGAGCGCCGATCTGCGCAAGGTGGCTGGCAGCGACTGGATGAGAAGAGCCGAAGATCGGGCTCAATGGCGCGCCCTGGGAGAGCGTCGCTATGTCCAGAAGTGGACTAGAGTAGGCTGCTGATGATGATGATGTTAATTGATAGCGAGTGCGGTGACTGATGCAGGGCAGGACAACATATCAGGTCCGGTCCGAGTCCAGTCTCCAGACGACACATTGCACTTTATCAAGGTGTTTTTCGATGACTTGCGCGTGTCCTACACTGAAAGAAAGCTTGTTTGATTTCTAAATCATAAAACCAAACATGCTCTAGCATGTTACGTAATTTTTATTCATTTGAACTAATTACTTGATAGATACGACTAAGATCTTAAAGTGGACAATTTCTTGGTTGAAGTTTATAAGTCGACTTTATATGCTCGTATTGATACAAGTTCTTGTTTGAAGTAAACAAGCTTTTCTTTCAGGGTAAATTAATGACTAGCTCTCTGAAATAAACTGAATGCTAGGGAGCAAGGCCAGGTAAAAAGTCATTCAGATACCTACGCGAGGAAACTGAAAAGTTAAGATACATATTATAACAAAGACGGGCTTATCCCATTGTAGATCTCTTCCATCCAACCTTGATTTATTTGTTACCTCTTTATCTCTTTGTTGTAATTGTTTTCCGCTAGGTATTTTTACATTTGCGACGTAATCTACGGAATACTACTTACCTATAGGTACCTAGTACTTAGTTTCAAAATGTTGATGCAGCTCCTGGAGTCTGAATTCATAAGTCGATACCGCCCGCCTACTGCACCTGCTGTAGCCAATCGGATGCTTCACCCTCATCTCACCCCCTTCGTCGACCAATCACAACCCAGAAATATGGCACTACAGTCGTTAAGGGTGCCTCTTCCGACTAAAGTGGAGTTCCCAACGTTATGGAAGATGATTTAGGGTTGATTTTGAGTTGAAAAGGAAAATTAATAACTTCGATGTTAATATTTCGGGTTGGCGCGGAAATATAATATTTTGATTTAGTACATTTTGAATTCTTGTCCAGTTCAGTTGGTCCAGCAGATCGGTTCCAAAAGCTATAACATTGAGTGGTGGCAGTGTCGGCCAGTGGTACAGTGGTCAGTTTCGCCCCGTGGTGTGACGCCAGGTATCAAGATTCATTTCCCGCTGATGTCCTACGGTAGCGAGACGCCGCACGTTTGGAGCAGCTCTGCAGTAAGTATTTTAACCCTAGGTAATTTTAATTTTCCATGAGAATTAGATATTTTCACGGAGTAAAATTAAGTCTAAATCCTACTTCAAGTCCTAGGCAAATTATCTTGCATCTAAGTACCCTTTGCTTTGTCTTTTGTCTGTACCTACTTAATAATTAACTGTAGGTGCCTATTTAACAATGTGACCCTTAGTGTACTTGTAACTTATTTTAACAATACTGCGAATAATGTGCTAATTAGTTAAATTGTTCATCCATATTTTCATGTTGTGAAACAAACCACAAAATTAACTAATTTTAAACCTACCGAATTAACCTAAAATAAAAATCAAACTAATAATAATATAGATTATATTATATTATAATATTGCATACCTAATAATAGTTTAACATTGAAACGAGGATTTATTTACTTACAAAATTAATTAAAAATTAAAAAAGATTTAATAATTAAAACCTAAACTAAAACTGGGTTCGACTTTTGAACGTCAAATGCTCCAGAAAGCTCCGCTCAGCTCCAAAGATATTTCCTACAGATAATACACAGACGGGTTACCTATTTGAGTCCGAATAACACTTCCCTCGAAGATCATAACCTCGATATTGCACCCTCGACGGTTCATTTCCTCGAAGTGTTGTTTCCTCGAAAGATCAAAACCTCGACAGTTGGTTACCGCGATAGTACTCATCCTCGATGGATCATTACCTCGAAACGTAGATTAATAAGTACATATCATGATAGTCATCATACCTAATGACTTATCGAGGAAACAACACTTCGAGGAAATGAACCGACGATGGTGCAATATCCAGGTTATGATCTTCGAGGAAGTGTTATTCGGACTCAAGTAACCCTACTTAGACAGATGTATCTGCAGGGCAACGAGGTGTCCCCATACGGCCCCCTGTGGGACGCGCCGCCCGCGCCGGTGCCCTACCCGGACATCCTGGCCTTCCCGCCGGCTGACCTAGGTGAGTCCTCAAGATGTCAGTCTCTTTCATGACTATACATAGACAGGTGTATCTACAGGACGGCGAGGTGTCCTCCTTACGGCCCCCTGTGGGACGCGCCGCTCGCGCCGGTGCCCTATCCGGACATCCTGGCCTTCCCGCAGGCTGACCTCGGTGAGTCCTCAAGATATCAGTCCCGTTCATAACTATATATAGATAGGTGTATCTGCAGGGCAGCGAGGTGTCGTATGGCCCTCTGTGGGACGCGCCGCCCGCGCCGGTGCCCTACCCGGACATCCTGGCCTTCCCGCCGGTTGACCTCGGTGAGTCCTCAAGATATCAGTCTCATTTCATGACTATACATAGACAGATATATCTGCAGGGCAGCGAGGTGTCCCCGTACGGCCCCCTGTGGGACGCGCCGCCCGCGCCGGTCCTTAAGATATACGCTATGTCCATCTGGCAGCGTCAGCATTTATGTGCAGTTGCGTCGCCCATTACGTACATATACCTACTGGATTCTTTTATCTAGGTATCGATATAAGAAACGTCGGTAATATAATTGCAAAGATTTAAGCAATATTAAAGGTTACTTGTTTTTTTTAATGTACACTAAACCCGCATTTGACCCCGATCTCGCCTGATGATAAGCAACGATGAGGTCGACGATGGAGCATGCGGTTTAGTAAATGTCTATTCACTCTAACTTTGAAGATTCCAAAGTTGTAGGTTTCGGGAAACACAGACGCCGGCAGGCTGTTCCATACCTTAGCCGTTCGCATAATGAACGAACGTCTTCGTCACCTACATGCGATTTTACCACCATCGATTATAATCTTGCTGCCCCTCTAGTTATGTTATGGTGTTGTCTATTGACTCAGTGTGGTCGGCGGGATGCGGTCGCGGCGGTTCACGAGGAAGCACCCCTGGCGGGAAGAAACCGAGGCGCCGCGTGGCGTCCGTGGCTCAGCGGCGCGCCGCCAACATCCGCGAGCGACGCCGCATGTTTAACCTGAATGAGGCTTTCGACAAGTTGCGACGAAAGGTAAGGTGTCTTTATAGTGTGAGTAGAGTTAAAAGGAGGAGAGAGGAGACTCTACTAGTCCGATTTCTGTGGTTAGAAGTCATGGCACAGTTTCGCGCCGCCAATATCCGCGAGGGATGTCGCATGTGTAGATATGATGTCTTATATAAACGTGAGGTCTTATACATGAGTAGAGTTAGATGAGTAGAGTCGAGTAGAAGTCATGGCGTCTCAGTGGCTCGAAGTCGCGTCGCCAGCATCCGCGAGCGACGCCATATGTGGCTTTCGGCAAAGTGTGACGAAAGGTAAGGTGTGATACAAATGTATAGTTAGAAGTCATGACGTGCCGTCATCCGTAAGGAGTCTCGCTGTCCATCTTCGAAGTACATCATCAAATCTAGATCAAATTTTTATTAGACCGTCCTGGAGATATATTAGTTCAAAAGTAAAAATAATCATCAAAATCTTTTCACAAATGCCAAAGTTATCAGGTATAGGTAGGAAGAAACATAGAAGTCTGATACAAAGAGGATTCTCCAATACAAGCATTCGCTTCACTCGCTTGGTGGTCGAGTTATGTAGGTATGGTAGGAACTCCCAGTTTAAGATCTAGCACACAGGTTTCTGAATTTAGAAGAAAGTCGCAACTTCTGATAACCTTTACCCCACAGGTGCCAACATTCGCATATGAGAAGCGGCTCTCGCGCATCGAGACCCTCAGACTGGCCATCACCTACATTAGCTTTATGTGCGAGTTGCTGCACGGCTCGCCGCAGCCGCACCATGCGCCGCACCCCGCCATACACCCCCCGAGACACGTGTTCGAGGCTGAGGTTCCGTGGTGCGCATAAGGCAGCAGCATCACCTACAGCAGTAATCGGCATCATGGCTACACGGCTTGCCCCAGCCGCACGCTTAAGCATTAGGATCGTCGAACTTTAGGGGGCGTCCATTAATTACGTGATGCGATTTTGGAGATTTTTCGCCCTCCCTCCCCCTTGGTGAAATGTCGTTAGTAGTCATACGTTAATCTGTGCTTGATTGCGTTGGATTAATTTAAAAAACATAATTTGATTAATTATTTTATTTAAGACTAGTATTTAATACTACTAAGAACACAGTCTAGAATCACAGTGAGAAAATCGAACAATAAAATACTTAAATAGGAATATAATATAATATATTTTTAAATGAATTCTAATTCAGTTCACGGGGACTCATGTGTAGTCTCAACAGTGATTTATTTAGCCATATTTTAGTGAAGAAACATGTTTTACTTAATTTAACCAAGTTTTTTCGCAATTTGCGGAAAAATTTTACGTGATATTTGCTGAGACCCCGCCTCTCACCCACGTGAGATTGGGTGAGATTAGGCTCGACCCCCTCCCCCCCTTATTTAATGGATGCCCCCTTATTGCCAAGATATTCGGAAATCAGAACCTGAGAATCGCATCGTTTTTCTAGTCAGAAGTTGCTTTTGGGAGAGATGGATGATGGAGAGGAGAGATTTGCCTGCTATAATGGTGGAAATAAGTATCTAACAATTATTTATATGTAATTTTCCAGTTTGTTTAGAAGATAATGTATAAAAGTTGATTATGAGTAGCTACTTACTTATCTATGTCTTTTGACATTCCCCGACGTATCGCGACGAATGTACTTACTACTTAAATATATATATTTAGCGATTTAGTCTTCCACTAGTCAATTAATTAATTAGTGTATAAATGTATCCTTTGTAGACCTACTTATAACTATTAATAAATTTCTCTATAAGTAATAGTTTTAAATGAGTGAGTCATTTTTAATTTAGAAATCCTTTTATAAATGCGATAACTAAATGAGTGTTGTCATAGTGATGATGGTGACGTGAATTATCTGAGTTAACTGTCTGAATTGCAAGAAACGTCCTTAATGTTAAGGCTTCTATAAATCTCCTGTCATCGTTATCATGTCAGAGCTGTGGCGTAGAGGAATAGCATGTATATTAATGAGAACTTTAAGTATGTTTCTTGCTAATGCTACTTGGCCTTTAGATACCAATATTGTAGGTACGAGTAGGTAAGATGTAGGCTAGGCGACCCTGGGGAAGGTAGCGACGTGCTACTCGTATGGCCGCACGCTGCTGTGAAGGGAGGAACCGGGAGGTGGAATATACACCTCCCAGGAAAAGCCCAAGGCAAATGCTAGGAGGGCACCGGTGCGTTCCACTGGAGATCCCGGAGCCCTGCGATATGCACGAGGCCGGCCTTCGAGGAGGTTTTAGTGAGTAAAAATCTCACATAACCCAGTCTCTCCCCCAGGAGGCTGGGTATCTTTCGAAGATTTCCCCCGTTACCAATAAAATAAAATAAATCACAGTTTAGTAAAAATACTTGAAGATTTAGTTAACTGAGACATTCCATTTTGCGATCTTGATATTACCCGACGAATGGTGATAGATTACCAAGTTTTAAAGGAAGGTAACTGTGCATCTGATGGCTAGACTTATTATAGTTGCATACGATTTAAACTTCATCAACAATATACGAGTATTTAAGTCACTGAGTTCTAAACCCCGAATGGACTCTCTTCTAAACCCCGTCGGGAACACATCCATCACCCTCGAATATTTTGGCGACTTGGATTTTGACTTTGTACTATTCTTACTTAATCTTTAGAAAAAGCCTAAGATTAGATTGAACATAGATTCTGTATCATTAGGTAAATCAACAAACGGATTTATGAATAGCTATAAAACGGCCAGATGACCGAGTTATAGCTTATCGCCCGTAAAAAGCAAAACTGTGTTCCAAAAAAGAAAATACAAGTGTTGGTTGCATTCATAATCGATTCGAGTTATTGTTTGTAGAGCCTTACAGGGATAATATGGTACTTACTAGTGTTTTGTGATTGCAGAGATCAGTGGGAATTTTCTGTAGGTAACTAAAAGCAACTTTGTAGGTTAGGTACCTACATAAAAGTAGGTGTTAGTCATATCAGCGAAAAACCATTTTGTGAGACTGTACTGACTGTACATTTAAAAAAATATGTATTTACCTATTTTGTGAGATACCCAAAACAAAAATTTAAAGACATTTCGATTTCTCATATGTAAATGATGACCTCGAGTCCTGTGAACGATCGAGTTGTGTAAGAAACCGAAAAAAATTGAAAATAGAAGGATTATTGGCATGCATCGCCACAACCATATTTGCTGAAGATTCACGACCAAAACGGGACTTGCTATATTTGAAGGACATTATCGCCTCCAAGTTATTCGGTAGTAGCCAAGATAACATCACTAACTCAGTTCCGGTTGAACCTCTACTTATAAGACAGGATGGAGACGTCAAGATTTTCCGGATACCTGGCTTCGACAATATCTTAGTGAAGGCAGTCCCTAAACCTACCTAAATAGAAGACATTTTTTTTCGATTTCTTAAATTAATCCATTCACTTCACTTCTATTTATATTGAACGAAAATATTCAAAATTTCGCTACCGAGTTTTTCACTTTACGACGACGATGTAAAAAAGCTACCATTCCAGGTGCCATACCAGGTACCAGTGGTAGGTATTCCATTCAATTGTCATTTCTTTTTTCTTTTTTGGTATGGTATTCATTTATTTGTCATTACTTTTTTCTTTTTTGGTGGATACTTTCACTTCACTGGTAAGGCACTGGGAATGGTAGCTTTTTACATCGTCGCCGTAAAGTGAAAAACTCGGTAGCGAGATTTTGAATATTTTTGTTCAATTTAGATTTTTGAATAGTACTCGCAGTTTGAATGAATGAATGATTCAGTCTAACTCACCTTAAATGTTTGAAAAATGAATCAAAAGAAAACCGTCATTCTTGCCTACAGGCTGCTATCATCGACCTATTCTTCAATTATCATCATTCATCACGTAGAGTCGATCGCGGGTCTTGATCTTGAGATCGTCATTTTAAAATTTGCAAAATAGAACATCGGAACCCTCAAAGATCTGTACTAGGGGCACAGTTTTAGGTAACCGAATGGGGCAGGTCTCTTGCGCAAAGTTCGATGACACGATTAGCTGTTGGCACTAGTGTTGTGCAGCGTCAAGTTTTGACGACGAATTTTGATATACTATTATTTCTTCTACACTCAGATTTTGAAGAAACTACGAATGCAGATTTGTTCAAAATCATTAACTGCATCAGATCCTCAAATATTACTATGACATTTTTGTTACTGTATACGAGTACGGCGATATCTTCTCCTTCCCTTTACTTCTTGATACCTTTTTGTTTCATTAGGACTTACGAGTATAAATCTTAACCAATTCCCTTATAATTTACTCAAAAATACTTTATATACCCTACATACTTTCTTAATTAAAGTACATTCATCGTATCATTAATCAGTTTAATAGTTCTCCAAAATTTACTTAAACCTATGACTCACCTAATCAAGGGCTTTCTCCCTAAATGAGCCCATTATAAAAGACTATATCGAGTAAAGTTTGAGTCAGTGTAGTTTGGTGGAACGACAAGTGCAGTGATTTCCAAGTGTGGCAGTGTGAAAGTGTATTTTGGGTACAATGCGGTTGCCGGCAGTCAATGTAAGTATCTATTTTATACTCGTATTACTTGTTAGACAAATCCCTAATCTCCTTTAGTCAATGTTAAAATTCTTTTTAGTTTGAATGAATCATGATAATTGTATCGAACAACCACATAGAACGACTTACTTGGTAGTAATAGACAACTGATCAAATGGGAACCACTCGATTTAATGGGGTGGTTTCCCCCATTTCACACACTGGTTATCTTAGTGTGCAGGTTTCCTCGCGATATTTTCACAGTTAAGCAGTCGATAGTATGAATTACGAAAAAACCAAAAATCTCATTGGTACTTGACAATTTCATGGTTTCGAACCCTGGATCTTCTGCATGACGCGGCGTCTTAGCGAGTACCGACGCTCAGAATCAGTTGCTTACTACCTATGTGGATTTATTGTTGGTTAGTTAAGGCCGTGGTGTTGATACTGCCAAGGTTTTATTGGGTTCTCCTTCATAATTCATTTCATATCTAGGTATACTTTAAAGGCTTACGAATAATCGGTAACGTACTAAGGACATGCTTATCTTATTTGCAGTGCATATTATTGGCATGCATCGCCACAACCATATTTGCTGAAGACTCACGACCAAAACGGGACTTGCTATATTTGAAGGACATTATCGCCTCCAAGTTATTCGGTAGTAGCCAAGATAACATCACTAACTCAGTTCCGGTTGAACCTCTACATATAAGACAGGATGGAGACGTCAAGATTTTCCGGATACCTGGCTTCGACAATATCTTAGTGAAGGCAGTCCCTAAACCTACCATCAAGGTCGTGCAAACAGCAGGCCCAATTCCCGAAAAACCTGTTGTATTTGACCCTACCATAGCTATCCTCGAATCTTACTTAGGGACTGAGACCCATGATGAAACCCTGAACGCACTACAAGGAGTCAAGAACTTGTTACAATCAGGAATACTTTTCAAGCCAAAGCCTGTACCTACGATCCATGGACCACCGAAAGTGCCACTTATTCCCGTTCTCCCGCCATCGTATCTGGCGCCAATATCAGTTCTACAAGATATGATTCCTGTGAAGTCTGTAAAAGTGGCTGTTCCTGTGCCAACTAAATATTCATACAAACAGGTCCAGCATGACGGATCAGTGACGTCACACACAGTCAAGAATGGTAGTGACGTTGTGGTGACTCAGACAAATAAACCAATGCCGCCACCACCTCCTTATATAATGGAGAGGATTCAACAAATTTGCTTACGTCCCCCGCCTATGTCTTTGCAACCGATTCCGGTAAGGCCTGCGTTATCATCTATTCCATTGAGCCCTGCATTACCACCGATGCCAAGCGTTGTGGTTCCAAGACCAGTGGTGTACGACATACCATATGGTCCCGTTGTCATGCCACCGATGCAAACAGTTATGGAAGGTCCAATCGAAATCAAGGTAAATCCATATTATCAGAAACAGCATTATGATTATAATCCGGCAGACATTGTTATCCAAGAACCAGTCTTGGTGCCCGGGCCACCTTCGTATATTGTTGATAGAATCGAGCAGGCACCACCGAAAACACATGGCGGGTATTCATTTAATATAATTAACAATGATTATCAGAAGATTGTGAGTCATCCAAGGCCCCATGTTTACCGAGACTCTTTTTTATTTAAACCCCACGCTCCAAGATATGCTTATAGACAACTAAATCGATATGTGCCGCATACATTGACTGCTCTCAACGTTCCTAGATTTAATACCTATGGAGAATTGACAGTAAAAGCAAATGAACATCCTCCTACAACTACATACGCAGATCCCACTTCAACTTCTGGGACATATTCTTACAAGCAAGTTAATCAAGACGGCTCATTAACTACCTACTCAGGAACAGAAAGGAATCACGTGAATCCTATGGTTTTGATAACTGATTCCAGCAGGATGCCTCCACCTCCTGTACATATTGTGGACAGAATAGAAAAGGCAGCAGCTACAGCTCATGCCATCAAGTTACACACAACACCATCTTCTGGATACTCGTTTAAGACGATCAACAACGAAGTTGCTTACAATACTGGTCTACATACTACTGCTACTCAGAGCTCCAATACACCGATAGCAGTAGAGGCAAGTAAACCAGTTAATCCATCTGGTATTAACATGTATTCTTATAAAAAGATTAGAGATGGTAAAGTTTCCACGTATTTAGCAAATGGTGCAAGGAAAAGGAATCCGGAAGTATTAGTATCAAATTCCCAGCATATGCCAGCACCTATGTCGCAGGTTGTTGATAGGATTGAAAAGGTTGCTGCTACTGCACATGTTGACAAGAATTCGGAGTTTCTCAAAGGTGAAACGAATACTCCGAACTCCGTTTTATTTGAAAAACCTGTGACTTTAACTTACGTTTATAAGCAGGTAAATAGTAACAATCCAAAGCCATTCACAGTTGTAAAAGTTGAAAACGAACTCAAGTTTACTGATAAAGGGGTCAATACACAAGAGCCAGTCCAATCTTATGGAACTAATCAACCTAAGATTCAATTGATTCCAGAAGTGCCTCGTGAATTCGTTTATGTGCCACCTGCAGCATCGGAAAAAACGAATACGCCTCAATCCCAGTTCTCCTACAAGCAAGTGACAAACCATGGTGTGTATAAAAATCAAGGTGGTTCTGTTAATTTTAAGGATGTATCAGGTGCACCGAAAGTAAGTCACCATGAGCAAACTACTCTCCCATCAGATCCGAATTACTTGATGAATAACCCGATAGTTGTAGCTCCAGCAGAGCAAAATTACTCGTACACTCAAACTAAGGCTGATGGATCATCGATAAACGTTCGAGGAAGTGTAGAAAATGTGGTTTCTGTAGATGTCAACGACGGAGAAAGGAAGAATACAACCCTGGAGAGTTTTAGAGGAGATATCCCTGGAGCATTTTCATGAATTGTATAAATTTAAACATTTGTATATAGTGATTTAGCTGGTAAAAAATTAATATAACTATTTATATAACTTACAGAGTTGACTCATTATAAATCTCATTATTAAACCTTCCCAAATTGGAACGTAATAATCCAACACTGAAAGACACAAGGCAATTTTAAGTTTCAACACGAAAATGAAACAAAAGATAAAATCTTAAATTATAATTAAGTTAAATAATTTTACTATTATAATTTTAACCTTACAACTATTATTATCATAATTAAAATATAGAGATAGTTCTGTACAAATTCGATTTGTGGATACATACAAAAATCAATCTCTTAAAGTAATTTATGAAAATATACTTAATCTTATCTTTTCAACATCAAATGCATTAAAATGTCTCTGATTAATTAACTTAACAGCAAAGTTTGGCGTTCATGGAAATAATAGAGCACTATAGTGTAGGTATAGTGCTAACGGAAAACAGCATAGCCAATTGGTTATTCAGAATTCTAATCAAATGTCTAAGCAAATATTAAAATCATCAACTAAAATTCACTTTGTCAATTTGTTCATTTACTGAATTCCTTAGGCATTATCCCTAGCTATGTTTTCGTTCACCACTAAGATTGCAATGTCTTCTGATTTTAACATGAAACAACTAACTAACGCCACTCTCTCATAAAGGTTCAACTTCTTCCAAATACAAAATACGAAATCTTTTAATTTTTTCTTCTTTTATATTTTGCATTTTTTTTTCTTTCTACCTAATTTGAGAAAAATGCTTGTTTTTAAGAGAGGGGCGCTAGCTGTTAATAGTTTTAGTGCTCAACCTAAAGTTGGAGTCAATGGAACTTGTTCATAGAAAGAAAGAAAGAAAAGAATTGTATTGCCTCAAAGAAAAACACTCGACAATACTATAATTACACTTATGGCAATAGGCATCTGAAATAATGTAAACAAACCTATCCTTGATTTATCACATTAGTTAGATGATCAACCATAGGTTTAATTCACGTGGAATTCACTTTTTCCTATCCTAAACTACATCATATGATGAAATATTAATAAAGCATGGACATCGCCAATATGTGGTTTGTTTACATTAGGAACAAGTTTCATTGAGTCCTAATAGAAGCTACCATTATTAGAATTCTTGTTTCGTCGAGACCATGATAACACTACTCCAGTCAAGTATACCAAGTACGTAGTAGGTTCCTTGATCCCAGTATCTGTCCCCAGAATAAGTCCACAGTATAACCTCACAGACAGTAGTTACTCTTTCACACGGCACTCTCGCGGTGCAGCGTGAGCGTGACATCCGGCGGGGGCTCCCACGGGTCCCAGAGCGCGCGCGGTTTGCGGCGCCGGTCTACCGCTGGGGCCGATTCTGCTGAGCCGTCTGAGTAGACACTGCTGCAGGAACGGAGGCTGCAAGTTGCATGTTTGTGCTCTGGAGGACAAGTTTTGTGTTTGGAAGATTTAACATACATAACTCTCGCGTCCATATCCCCGAGGGGGTAGACAAAGGAAGGACAGGTTAGAAGATATAAGACCCTTTAAATTGAGATAAATGTTTTTAGAAAGAAGGAAAGTAAGTGGAAGGAAGTTAAGTGATCAAGAGATGCTGCTTACTTTCGCAGAATGGCAGAAAGTCCATGATTCCCTCAATACTGAACCCCTTCATTCGTATGACACAAGATGATAGCTCATTCTTCACCACGCAAAACAGTTACGGATCGACGACGTTTCAAGCACAAGGAAGAGTCACTTGGTTTTTACTGGATTGCACATTCTTACATTCTATTAGAAATTATATTTTTATGGGCAGATAATAAGTTATAAGCCAGCTACTGTTACACACAGCTATCATACTGTTCTGCTTTATCAGGTGCTGTCTCAGGGCAGCAGTTTAGTGGTTAAATATTGTGTTAGGTACCCTATGACGCTGGCATGGTCGTATAATATCAAATAAAAAAAGAAATAGATTAAAAAAGATTGCAATAAAAAATATTTAATACCTAATTAGTAATATTTCGATGTGCAAATGCGTAAACATAATTAATGATTTAATAATTTAAAACTTATGAAATTATTTTGACGGTTCTGTGCAATTATCTGGCACCCATTAATGGTAACACTAATTTTGTTGATGATGAAGAGTCATCATTGATGACGCATCCCTGTGCCCAAAAAGTGCAAATCCATAACTGTTTTATCTGGTGAAGAATGAGCCATCTCCATGGGAATGTGGACTTTTCGGGAAAGTGGACTAAATTAACATAAATCTCCTTCTTTTGTGTCATGTTCAAACCAACCTTATTTACGACAGACATGGCTGTATGGGTTCGGATCCCTTTGCATTTTCCAGAATGGACACCTATACTAAAAAAAACCAACCTCCCAGGTATTCTCTGGTCACCTCGTCCAACTGTAGCACCTGGATGACAGGAGCTGGGTGCTTGGAGCGTGGTCGCCGCGCCAATCGCACCACCAGCGATGTGGAGATGAGGAACACTGCCACTAACACCACGGCTCCCACTGATATGCCCACGTCTTTCTCGAGGAGGACTAAAAATTTAGGAATGTGTTATTCGAAGGAAAGGAACAAAAGCTAAAAGAAAAAAAAAAGTTTTACTAACCGACAATTAATTTGTCCCTTGGTCCTATTCACCTTTACGGACTTTGGAATGAACTTTATTTTGTTTAGTTATTCTATGCTAGGTAGTAAAACAGCGCCTCTTGTGGCGGATATTGTTGTAAGCTTGCATACAAAGCTAGGTTGGTAGTACCAAGAAATATTATAGATGGCGTTGACCTTAATAATACGTAGGAAATACAATAGATGGCACTAGTAGTACGTTAACAAATAGCAATTTTCCATGAAGGAACGAACGCCCGCTCCAAGCTACTTTTTCTTTCATCCAAGGGTTTGAGGACTAACCCTTTTGGTCTACCTGTCCGTTATAAAAAAAATCTTCAAGTTGACTATTATGTATTCCTTGAATGCATTTTCACTCATTCATTTCAGAATTGAGTCAAGTCGTGTAAATGAATTTAGTATGGTTAGTCTACGATTGACAGCCTGTAAACAGAAGCCTGTCTAGTTAGTCGATCATATCGTTGACCGAATTCGGTCAAATGTAACAAGCACTTTACTCACAATTCCACCAGGGCGGCGAGGCAGCATACAGTAAATTATCCGTCGGTCTCAGCAGCAAAGCCCTGGAGCATCCGTATCTGTTGCACGCAGACGCGCCGGCCTCGTCCCCCACGCTCAACTTCCCCAGCCCCCCTCGCACCAGCCACGCCCCCCCTCCCTGCGCCATGGCCTGCCCCCCGAACCCCATGGACCCTCGCCGCTCGAGGACCAGGGAAGTGTTGGAGGTGGACATTCGCCATACTGACACTTCGTAGTAGGTTGCGTTTTCCACTGGGGAGAAAATCGAGGGAATAATTAGAGATTACGTGGTCAAAAAGTGATCGATCATGTTAAGTCACGTTGGGCGAGGTCATAACCAGGATGGGTGACCGTGACATGCAGACAGACAGACGGACATGATGAAACTATAAGTGTTCCTTATTTGGCCACCCCAAAATGGGTGTCATGAATTTGTACTAGCGTGCTACTACTTAAATACAAATACATAATACAAATATACTTAAATATGTAGCTACTGTGAAATAAATCGGCGAGTATTTGTTTTTTAAATGTCTCGAAATATGCAATGGAAGAGAAGGCCTGTGCACCAACAGTGGGGACTTTAATAGGTTGAAGAGAAGAAGAAACCACTCAGAATTACCTGGTATACACCTCATTTGGAACTCCCCATGCTCATACGCCAAATCACACTGCTGCGGTTTCTGTGGTCTCAACGACTCCAAACTTAATGTCCTCATACAAGGCTTTTCCTGTGATGCTACTCCATTTCCTGCTTCGCAGCTAACTTTCAGCAACTCAGCTAGTGGTCCATTGATCTGAGAGAGGGGCAGGATTGCCGAGCCGGTGGTTAAGTTCTGTGTATCGAAGCCAGACGGCTGGACGTGCCAGAAGAAAGTGTCTGGGGCTGGCAAAGCTACCACGTTGCAATGAATGTTTTCTTTGACTAATGTTATGCCGTGGTCAGAGCATTCCGGTGGGTCTGGAAATTAATTCATATCATTAAAGAACACATTCTAAAAGGGATGTGGATATACTTAGTGATTTATGGTGTTCGGAATCATATTTCAGAGAATTCCCAAGGTAAAAATCATTGAATTCTTTCATTCAGCTAGTAGAGGTGCGGGAAAATGTTGGCATAGTCTTTAAGACACGACATGCGATAGATCTATAAAAAGATCTCTATAAAAAGATCCAATGGCCCACGTTGAGCGCCAATGTCACTATGACATTTTTATTTTCAGCGAATTTTTTTTTCTAAGATTCCTTACGATATTTTCCTTCACCGCTTGCATGTTTGCAGGTTTCCTTACAATGTTTTCCTTCACCGCTGAAAATTCGCTGAAAAACGAACGGCATTGGTACCCAACGTGGGGCTTTAGATCTTGGGATTTTCATAGTTATCTATAGCTATTT
The DNA here is from genome assembly GCA_947369225.1 of Hofmannophila pseudospretella. Lineage (NCBI taxonomy): Eukaryota > Metazoa > Arthropoda > Insecta > Lepidoptera > Oecophoridae > Hofmannophila > Hofmannophila pseudospretella. The sequence continues at coordinate 5,379,211 of OX376330.1, read as the reverse complement.
ACGTTATATACTTATCAATATTAGGAAATACCCTTTTCAAAGGTAGGTATGTGGAAAATGTAACAACAAATACGGACTCTGATTGAACCCAATATAGCGACTAATTTGTAATTTTAATAAGTGTCTCATCGGAATCAATCGATCTTAAGATTATCTGAAATACTCACAAAATACGGTAATACTGATATGCTCTGCGCGCGTCTCGCCGACGTTGTTGGCAGCTGCGCAGGAGTATTGGCCCGCGTGGTGCCGCGTCGCTTCTTCCACGAGCAGCGTATTGGAAGATGTGCTGACACCCCAGATGTCGCCTGGTCTTATTTCTCTATCCTGCAGAGGATTAAACCTCTGTAGTAATACTTAAGGAAATCTACGTTCTAAATAGTTTATAAGACATTCAAAATCATCAGGATTGTCATTTACGTCATATCTTTTGTTGGATGGGAAAAGGAAATCTATAAATTAGGTCATAATAATAAGTAAGGAATGCGTCTTACATCAAAATACCACATAATTCTATCAGCTGGTGGATTGGCCCTGACTTCGCATTTCAAATGCAAAGGGTCGAGCTCGACCACTTCATGCAATCTTCCATCACCTAAGTTTGATACTTCTACTATTGGACTATCTGAAACAAAAACGTTATTTTATGAATTGATTCCGTAGAAAAGCAGATATGGAAGACTAGAAGACAAGAGGCCACTGTCGGTTATAAATATAAAAAATAAAAAAAAATTATTAATGCAGACAGTATCTTTTACATGACTACTATTCTAAACAGAATCAGAATAGATCATCATTGCGGTTAATATTTGGCGATGTACTTTAGTTCGGTGATCGTTATCCAGCCGGATCTTTCAGACATTCAGCATTAAATTTACAAAAAAAATATCCTATTGATATTGACTTACAATTGGCACCGTGACCAGGATTCAAGAAGTAGGAGATTTTTTTACTTACAAGTAACATTGAGCGTGATGAGGTCCGCCTTGGAGCCTCGGTTAGGTGCCATGGCGGGGTTGGTAGCAATACACGCAAGGGTGGCTCCATTGTTGGCCACAGACGGGCTCAGCTGTAGGTGAGAGATGGCTGTCTGTGTGGCGCTGTTCCAGGTCTGGAAATATAGTTAAATATGTAGTAACAAAATATTTAATTGTGCAGTTAAAGAGATGGCTTAGCAAGGATAGATAAATGAAAACCCTTTATTTGTTTTGAGGTGACGGTATCTGTCAGTTTGTTTGTCTGTCGCACAGTAGATTTTGGGAGCCGAAAAAGTGACATCGTCGAGGTTATTCCAGAACCTGCTACATGTAACCCCACGACGAGAACTCCCGTATGCCAAATATGTGTAGTTTCTTAGAGGATATTCCAAAATAAATACATTGATGATAAAAAGTCGGAAAAACCTTTATTACTCCTAAACAGAAACTTGATAGCATACTATTGTGGGCTTAGTACACACCTACATTTCAAGAGATCGAGTCGAGTCGAATTCAAATATTTTTGAGTTTTCTTTGACAATTTTACGCATCGTTACAGTTTCAGATTTTTTTTCATTTGCTAGATTTATTATTATAGGGTTTGTTTACAGTACATAGGTACATTCGGGGAGTTTAAATACATATTGCAATTTCCCAAAAGTCGCAGGAAGTCAGCTAGTCAGTCAGGTAGCTGATAGATACCGGTTATTTGTTGTTTTGTACATTTAGTAAAAACAATATGGAAGTGGTAGGATACCTGATTACTATGCTGGGTGAGATGCTCATGATCCAGCCACCAGGTCACATCAGGTGGAGGGTAGGAACCGTACGCCTGACACCGCACCACTGCTGGCTTCCCTGCTTGCAGGGTAGCGTCTAGCGTGCCAGACACCCAATGTATTGACACGTTGTATGCGGGTACTGGAACACGATGGAAATACAATTAGTTATTGGGATAGTTAATGTTATAAGCTCTGTTAAAAGAGCAACACCAGATTGTCTGGGTTGAAAGATAATTCTTATAAAAAAACAATTGCCTATTGTATTATCCAATAGTGATAACAACAAAACAACTCAATCTAATGTTAATGATGAGGGGTGCTCCTTAATTCTCGTGCCATGTAGTTATGGTGAAAGTATGTAGAAAGGGATTATCTATATGTATTTCAATTAAACCTTAAGGACGTTCGTGCAACGGACGTGAAGTTTAGCTCTTTATTCTAGCTTTTTTACTCCTCATTCATTAAGTACTTATGATGGACGGTGACACAAATGTGTGCAGGAGAGAGATGGTCTGTTTTGCAAGAGAGTGGTTAGCTCGATATCTTGTCTATTCCTTACTTACACTATACAAGATTTTATTTTATTGTATTTCGGGAGCAGACGAGTAAACGGTTCACCTGATGGTAAGTGGTCACCGTCGCCCATACACATTTCACCTCACTATAATTTCATTAGAGGGTTTTCGATGCCTTTGCTTACCTTGCAGATTTAGATGGAGTACCTGTTATGCTGTAACGGTAATTATGTTGTCTCTCTTACGGTGCAAGCATTGCTGGCTTTACGTTAAAAATAAATTTAAAAAAAACTTTTTTATTTCAGACAGATGTCCATAAACATTATGGTAAATCTTGTGGTAGATCCTATCGGATAGATCCTATCAGTAGATCCTATCGGATAGATCCTATCGGATAGATCCTATCGGATAGATCCTATCGGATAGATCCTGTCGGATAGATCCTATCGGATAGATACTATCGGTAGATCCTGATTTTCATTTTACTTACGATACAATTCTATCTGCAAGCTGGCTACTACGGGCGGTGCCAGACGTGTGTTAGAAGCTCTGCAGGATAGAGAGGCTGCGTTGTCCCGGGTCAGAGGGAGGTATAGTTCGTTCTCCCGCACCCCCGGGACGTCACTGGCGGTATCCGAAGCGTCAACGAGGGTCTCCCCTGAGTACCAGCTTATGCGGGGCGGAGGGCGACCTGGAAATTACCAAAGTCAAAATTTAGAACTTATAAGTTCTTAATTGCAATAAAAATTCATAATTCCGTCTCAACACCTGCCACGTAAAACAAAATGGCCGAAGAGTGATACACATTCTTAGTGTTGCCAATTATTACAAAAGTATTGTCAGGTTATAGTAATGTTCCGTTCTCCGAAAAATGTCGTTACTAACCTTGAGTTACGAAACTTCTAAAAATAGAGACATTTGAATAATAAATTATTTAAACACATAAAAAGAGCTGGTCGCGTATTTAAACTTCAGTATATATTTAATATTTTGACTACAATAGATACACATTTAAACAACATAGTATAAATTTCTGCAGGCTCAAACTTATGGATCGGGTGTGGTACATTTTTCATTTGTATGAAACTAAAATGGCAACTTTCAAAACTACCGTAATAAATCAATATTTTTTTCTTATTTCAATTAAAATTTAGTTTAGTTTACAAACAGAGACTACATTTATTCTACCCGATACTGTTTTTGCAATAATATACATTCCCTAAATATTTTACTCATACTCATACCATTTATGTACAATTTTTTTTTTTACATTTTTTTTATTTTTTATTTTATAGGTTTTCAAAGGAAGGGACAGTGAAATAAAATGCAATGAAATTTTTTCTGCATTGTACCGTTACACCGAACACTTTTGCAACGTTATTTTTACTCTACCACCGCTTCGTAAGGTGCTATTGCTAAAAACAAAGAAGCGGTGCAAGAAACAATCACCAGCACATATTTTTAAAATATTGGTTCATACAATAACTTATGGTTACCTAGGATGGGTACCAATTATGAAAGGCGTTATTTTTTTAAAGTTCCTTTTGTAGAATGCGCCAGTATTTTTTGAGACGCGTACAGTGATGACGAGTGGCGTGATGCTATTGGTCTAGGAGTTTGAGGCGTTCAAAGATATCCTAAGACCGCAAACTGTCCTCGAATTAAGGACGTTTAATAAGTCAATCTTTCAATTCAAAGTTAGTCCCAAAAAAGGTTTGTATAGTTTAGGTTCCAAATAATATTTTTTATCGCCTTTTCGTATCGGCGCGGCGCGACGTCTTGTAGCTCTATCAGAATCAGAAGTAAGAAATCCATGATGCTATTTATATTCTAGACGAAAGAAATATTTCAACTATTCTCCAACCAAATCCACTATTAAATAATTAGTTAACCCTATAATATGTTTGGGTTTCTTACAGGTTATTTATGTATGACAATTGAAAACTTTATTTTACGGGAAAAACTATCAAGCCATTTTTCGAAAATCTTTCGTTATAACCTAATTTTAAAAAGTAAACTCAAATGACTTTGAATCTCAAATGTATCGTTCCTCATGTGGACTCTTCAACTTGAACACATAATTTCGCAAACCAAGTTTAATTTGCACCGGACGTTCTTAGGTATCGTTTATAATACCTACGTGACCAAGTCAATTTACTTGATGTGTCGTGGGCACGAAAGTTACGTAAAAACCAGCATTACAGGTAATCATTAAAATAATTATCAGGTTTAATGTCCAACTATGTCTTTAAACATGTATGGAACTTGAAAGCTCACAAGTAAGCGATGGTAAGAAAAAATGTGAACCTATTATTACCTACAATTTATTACCGTGCACTTATTCGAGTGACTGTAGACCGCGACGGAAGGAAATGCCGATGATTCTTAGAAGTATATTACACGGGTGTATAATTAATCCCCATTGGCCACTAGGACACCGGACTCCCATGCGGGAGGTCCGGGTTCGAAACCGTGCAGTGCCATGTACCAATGAGTTTTTCGTATTTTTCGAAGACACATAAATTTACCGACTGCCTCTAACGTTGAAGGAAAACATCGTGAGGAAACCTACACACTGAGATGACCAGTGTGTAAAATGGGGTAGCGCAAAAGATCTTCAAGGGTCGAAGTGCCGCTGGGGTTATTCCCGGCCCCCTATCATAAGATAAGATCCCCTTTAGGGTATAAGGTCGAAAGGGAGGCGTTGAGTACTTATCTATAGGTAAACAACTTTTAATTTTCAAAAAACAATTGACTTTCAAATCGATCAGTTGATCGATACAAAATGTATGGAGTATGGAGAATCGAATTTTTTACAAACGGATACCTCGGGGGATATAATACCCATGTAGAGATAAAAGTGATAATATAGTAAAAAGTAAGTAAGTAATAAATATGTTTATTTCACAAACAGTAATGACCGAAACAGTTATAATTATTAAAAAAAAATGTAGTCAAAGGTAAACATATCTAAATAATGTCTGATGGTCTGCTGTTGTTGTGAAAAGGGCCTCAACTCAGCTTATTGCTGCAGACAAGAATGCCTGCAGCGCTGGTATTCTGTTGGACCATGACCGATGGCTGGCCACAACCTGTCCAAGAGGACAAAGATACGACACAAATAAATATAATTGAAGTTAGGTAAGTATTAATAAATAAATAAATATATAGGTATACCTACACACAAATATATACATATATATAATTAATTATACTGAAGAGGTAAAGTAATGAAAAATGACCTACCTCCAACGACCAGACAGGTCATGACAAGTGTGTCTCCTTCGTGGTAGGGGCGGTTGATCTTCCCTTCCACTGTCACACCATTCTCGTCTTGGAAGAAAGGATCGTACGGCCGCACTGGAATTAGAAAAATCTTCCTTATACCGCTTGTCGTACCTATATACCTTCTGATAAATACAATTTTAATCGAATCAATCAATCGAATCCGAAATGAGGAGATCCGGCATAGAACAAAAGTTATCGACATAGCTCATAAGATTAGCAAGCTGAAGTGGCAGTGGGCCGGTCATATCTGTCGCAGAACCGACAACCGCTGGGATAGACGAGTTCTGGAGTGGAGACCTCAGGCTCAATGGCGCGCCCTGGGAGAGGCCTATGTCCAGCAGTGGACTAGGCTGCTGATGATGATGATGATGAAATACAATTTTGTCTAAATAACTACTTCAAAAGTATTTTGTTCGACAAAAATCACGAAATACACAGATCCCAATGTGCTACAAAATACACGCTATGATCCAATTTGACACAAGTGCGATGCTGATCCGTCCCTAATAGTTATTGGAGTTTTTTAATTTAATTTTTATGAATGAATGAATGAATACAAAAAAAGTGTATTGCACAAAATTAGTGTGATACAATGCGTACAAAACGATTAATACAATCTAGGCGATCTTATCGCTAAAAGCGATCTCTTCCAGACAACCTTCTTCTTTTTTATTTACTATAAACCCGCATTTGCCCTCGATCTCGCCTGATGGTAAGCGTCGCTTACGTTCGACGATGGAGCAGGCGGGTCCAGTAAATGCCTATTCACTCTGGCCTAGAAGATTCCAAGTTACATGATATCTTTTTTTTCGTTACAGGTGAGATAAAACTGTGTAATACCTAATGCAATATCATTTATTGTACTAACCCTTAAATGGTAGTAATGGTACCCTTATAGGTAGGGCTTTTTTAAAAAACTGACAGTAATATATGGAATATATATATTTATATCTGACAGTTTAAAAAAAATGCCCTACTTATAGGAAGGAACTTTTTATACCTTTATACAGGATGTCTCTGAAAGACTTCACTCATCAACCTATTTCGTAATTATAGGTAAGGTACCTACATAACTTAATATCAATTTCAAGTTAATTAGAAGTTATAGTTATAGGTAGCTATACTGAAATTAGTGAACAGACTTGATAATGACCAGAAACTAATTAGGTTCTTGGCTCATTAGTGGCTATTTTCAATTATAAAAGACTGAAAAAGAGCTCATTAGGGAGGGACGACACTCATGATGAGTAAAAATTACGAAATGAATGAATGGAATAAAAAAATTAAAGTAGGTAAGTAAATGAAGGAAAGTTGGAGAAGATTTGGCATTGGCATATATAATTAATTACCTACCTAAGTACTTCCTACAAGATTTTCGGGTACAGAATTTGTTTATATACCTATGTCATCAATATAGATATGTGGCCCTTAGCGCACGTGATACAGACGATATTTATGATATCACCTGTAAGAGAATACAAAATAAAATAAAAAATTCTGAAAATAAAATCAGTTGCCCACATGTTCCTTAAAATTAATGGACTTACCCGTACAGTAAACAGTTAAGAAAAAGCCACTTCTCGAACAAGTGTTACATAAAATCCATTTACTACCATAGATCGTACGTAAACAAATACATTGTGTAATATTCGAATTCAAGTTGACTCCAATATTCTTGGTGGGTGCTAAAGCGAAGTTCACGCGGCAGTGGTAAAGGGCCTGGTCGCTATCCCTGAGGGCAGATATGGTCAGCATCGTGGGTTGGTGTCGGTGTCAGCCTTAATACATAGGAGTGTCAGAATGACAAGAGAAGAACCAAAAAACTTACAGACTACAGTCCAGTTGGCTCCATTATTCCATGCGGCAATGGTGAAGGGCCTGGTGGCTATTCCTGAGGGATATGCTGCCGGATATTAGCTTTAGGAGTCTCACGGCAAAAGAAGAGCAATGCTTACCGACAACTGTCAAGTTGACTCCAATATTCCTGGTAGGTGCTAAGGCGAAGTCTACGCGGCAGTGGTAAAGGGCCTGGTCGCTATCCCTGAGGGCAGATATGGTCAGCATCGTGGGTTGGTGCCGGATGTCGGCCTTCAGTCTTCCTGAGGAGTTGTATGATGCGCTGGACCATTCGTTGCCGATGCGGGCGTCGTAACTGGAAACATCGTCATCATCATAAGGTATTTTACGACTTTAGTGTGACTTTAGACCACCCCATTGATTCTGCCAAGAAAGTCGATCTATGTGATTAATTCCTTAGAATGATGACGACCCTCAGCAATGAGGAATACGACTTAGAAGAAGAATATATGTGTGACGATAATTATGCATATCTTCCTGTCATCGAACGCTTCAAAACAAATCGTGGCATCGCGTTCCTTTGTTGATTTGTGTTCAGCATTTAGTTCAAAACGATCGAATGAAAAAGTACGTTCTGCTTATTTCAGCGGTTTTACATGTACGTGGCCATGAATATTCCGAAGGTTAATAGGTACAAAAATATTTTAAAATGTTCTTCTTTTTACACAAATCGAAAGATAAAATCACAATTTTTCTATAGGGAGTCAATTTTACAGATTCAGTATGACAGCTTAAGTTCTTTCAAGTCTCTTAATTCGAATAGAATATAATATTGTTTATGGCTTTGAATAGGGTATACAATAACAATAGTAATAGTGGAGAATAATGAGACAATAATTTCCTTTCGACCGTCAAAGAAACCATAATAGTTGATAATTAGGTACTGGCAAGTATTCTATTAGAACACTAAGTGTACACTTTTTGATAACAAGGGACGATCCTTATCAAATAAATATTTTATATTCTATTCAATAGAATACTTATATTCTAACCCTTACTTATACGAGTATTTCTATGTCTTGAATACTGACCTGAATATGGGCATGTTATTCTTGTACCAGACGAGGAGCATGAACTCATCAACTGAGGTTTCAGGAGTTGAGTCGCAGTACAGTGTAGTTGTGCCATTTTCCAAAGCTTCTTGGTTTGATACTGGCCCTGAAAGGGAAATATATTATACGTACAGTGGAACACTGAAACAAAGTTTTGGTTATGTTATGATTTCTAGACATTCGTATGAATGTGTCAAAATATTTAATGCGAAAAAGTACCAAATGGGTACCTACATTTATTTAGATATGTATTCCACTTAAAGTGTTAGCCTTAGTATTAGGAGGAAAATACAGATAATAGATTGCGTGCTGGAGTTATCCTTATCTGTGTCAAGATCCGACTTCGAAGAAATGGCGAAGCAATGGGAAACCGGGTCGATTCCAGTTGCACATGAGGTAGTTAGATTTTATTTGCTTCCTGTTTACACAATGTCATCTTTACTCGCACATACCGATACGGACATTATTGCCAGCATCAACAAATGGAAATAAAATAATAGATAAATTGACCATAATTACAGATAAAACACGAATCTTCTTTTATTTATATGTCGGTTGAAACTATTTTTGCTTACCACATAACCCATCTAAGTTACACTATTATTATTGCAATATTAATAAATAATTTACCTATTAATTAATTAACCCATTCAATTTATTTAACTCATCTAACTCACACTAATATTAATGTAATGAGGATATATTTTTTCTCAACGTGTAGTTATAATAATATATTGTAAGAGCGTCGGTGGCCTAGTGGCTAGGACATGCGGGAAGTCTGGGTTCGAAACCGTACAGTACCATGTACCAATGAGTTTTTCGTATTTTTCGAAGACTTACGTACATTTACCGACTGCTCTAACGGTGAAGGTAAACATCGTGAGGAAACCTGCACACTGAGATGACCAGTGTGTAAAATGGGGTAGGCACAAAAGATCCTCGAGGGTCGAAGTGCCGCTAGGGTAATTCCCGGCCCCCTATCATAATATAATATAAGATATACAGAATGGAAAGTTTCGGCAGTTTTTTTTTTGCTATTTCTGAGATTTCTAGTACTCGAACCTCGGTTGACCCCATAGAGTCTTTTGTTCCTTACACGAAATAGAATCGATTTGCACCAAAAATTTTTTAAAGTGGCTTTTATCTCACTGACATTGCCTTTTTTTCAAAAATCTGTGAATGTTAATTTTAAATAGCTCCAAAGGTTAGGGAAGGTCTCCTAAGACCATTTTCTCGTAGCTCCAACGGATCTGGTAGTTGCCCTGGGTGCCCCGCCGAAACTTTCCACCCTGTATAGTGTAAGTAGTTACACTTCACTACTACCTGAATAAATGTCTATGGTTTCTCGTATAGAGGCTCATTAATCTAATCCGAGTATTGATAAGCACTGCCGTGCATATTAAACAATATGTTCTACGTTAAGTTCCTAATTTTCGGTGCGAATTGTTATTGCATTACGCCTACTGTCGGGAATTATCCAATATTAAGGTGAACAGACACGGAGAAGGAAATCAGTACGAAATATCTGTCTTGAACACTTGGAGGCTGACTCAGTATAAATACCCAGAACATTTGCAATACGGGTTATAGAAATTATTCAAAGGTAACAAATGTACTCTGTGGTTTTATCATTTTACAGAATTCTTGACCCAAAGCGTCTTTCATTCATTCATTTTACGAATGAATTCATTTTATGATTTATGATTTATTCCAGTTCCAAATCTCCATACAAAAGTGCAAGTCATGAAGGTAGGAACGCCCGCCGCCCCTTAAGGAGAGACTAAATTTTTTTCATCCATGGTTCAAGTCATCTTTTTTCTTTTCTCTCTTAAGGTAAATAATCCTAGTCTCTTTTGGTAACCTAGATAGTTATACATTTTTTGGGAAAACTTTCTAAAAACTAAAAGTTGTTGCGTATCGATACTGAGTTACATTGTAAGAGATCAATGTGCTTAGTTCAACGCCGTGCTCTGCTATTTTAGGTATTTGCTGCTCCTATAAATTTTGTCTTAAAACTTATTTATTATGCAAAGTAAGTTATTATGTTATTTTATTGGGTGTCTGGCGTATATAAATTAGGGCTTACCGTCAGCTCCAGGTATAAAACCGTAAACAGTGGTATAAATCAGCAGGAATAGGTATATTGGCGCCGGAATGACGCGCATTCTACGGTCCATCCATGCTCCCGCGCACCGCTCTCATTGGTCGACAGACCTCGTCTGTAGCGCTGTCATTGGTCGATCTAGCTCTCTCATCTAGCGCTATTAGCGACACTTGAGTTGATGCTTCGAGGTGAGAAGTCTAGAAATCTTGATTGAGACATTTAGTTTAGTTAATTATCTGAAACAAAGAGAGATTGTAATTAATTTTAGAGGTCGGAATAATATATGGAATGATGACATCTAGGGATTAAACTTAGGACTCCGAAACGGTACGTGGGCGGAATAGAAACAAGAAAATGTTATCAATTAATAAGTCAAGATGGTTCAAGTAATTAAGTCTTAACTTATAAGTAAGCCTAGCCTAGCGCATAATATTATTTGAGTGGAGGCGCGGCGACTTACTTCGGTAAACTAAATATTAAAGCCCCTAAAATATATAGTTTAAAATGCCAAGTCTGCGATTCCGCGTTTGCCGTTCGCCGCCCGCTCGAGTTTACATTTTGAACAGAATTTTTAAAAATTTAACTATTTATTTTAAATTGTTATGTAAAATAAGTCGCCTGCCTGTCGCCACCTTTCTAATGAACTCCTGGCCTTATAATTATGTAGTGGAAATGTATAGCATAATGCTGATTCGGTAGTACAAGCCCTTTGGGTTTCCCACTTTCATTAATGTTTCTCTACGAACGCCTGCTTGCTTTTGTGCTGTAAATTGTATCTGTCTAATAAATGTTTCGGTTCTGTACAATAAACTAGAGAATTGGTCGAGACGTTTCCATTCCAGGGGTGTATCCAGAATAATAACGAGGCGGCCGACCAGGTTACGACCCCATCTTATATTTTGAGGTCTATTATGAACGGTTATAAAAGGAAATGGAATGACATTACTTCAATTGATAGAGAAAAGGGAAGATCTTCCTGGAAGATTTCTTAAACCAAGCGGGGTGTTCCGTGTTGCACCCGGTGCCCGCAATGGATGTTTGGAACTAGGGCCCTCATCGTCCAAAAAAAGTGTGTGCGTGCTTTGTGCAGAGCTCATTACATGGACTCCTGTAGACCTCTTTTTAAATCTTCACAAATTTTGCCCGTACCATGTATGTACATTAAGCAGATGTGTATTTTCGTTCGACAATATCCGCAATATTTCAAAACACACGCTGATGTCTTCCCGAGGTCTACAAGATACAAGAACCGTCTCTATTTGCCAAGTTCCAGAGTAGACTTGTACAAAAAGAATTCCTTCTGTATGGCAATTTTAGTGTATAATAATCTGCCCAGTCGCTTTAAAAATGGTCCTGCTAGCCAATTTAAAACTAATATTTCCAAGTGGCTTCTAGACAAATGTTATAACTCCATAAAAGAGTATCTCAACGACACTAACAAATAGCAGAAAAGATTTGCATACCGTTGTCGGTGGAACATATGATACCTATGCTTTTTAAATCACCTATAATTTTCACTATGTTCTGGCAAATAAATTTCATTTCATTTCATTTCGAAAAGGGAGTGTTCAGTATCCATAACTTAACAATTTTCTCTATGGGGCCCACTCTGAAATCGATTTCAGAGTTGGTCCTATAAAGAAAGTTTTTCAGTTATAGATATCAGTATCTATTCAGACACCCCCCCTTTCGGAGCTATAGGAGTCTTTGTTACACCTGTAGGTATGTATAGGCAATTTCCCATTGAAAATATCAATAGCGCGTTCTATGTTTTGTTAGGAATTTTGTATTCAGAATTATCGTTCTACAGTGAAGACATTTGTCGGCGAGTTTTATGAACTAATCGTAGTGGCACGTGCAAGTCACCGTTTTCATCTGAATGGATCTGAATCTTGATGTGGTCAACTTTTAAGCTCATAAACAGTCAGCTTACAAGTACGTAATCAGATTAAATGTAAAACTACAGATCGATTGAATCGCCGAGTCACGATCGTCCACTCGAATAGATTCCACCATTGTTTGCAAAACGTTTATCTACATAATAACCGGCTGATATAAATAATATTAATATTTATTATATTAAATGGTTTGTGATATAAATTCCTGCATACAATGGTATGGCGCCGTGCAGAGCGATCGCGATGAAAGTTATTTAAATAGGGTCAAATGTAAATGAGATTTTTAAAAGAGGCCCTGATGGTCTAATAATATCTGTGAATATGTATTGCGCCATAATTTTGGATCAAATTGCTCTTTCGTGACTCTATCTACCGATTATTTTTGAAGTCATATAATAAAAGTACCTATATAGGTACAGTTGACCACTAGCTAAAGTATACCATCTGTCAAAAACCTTCGATTAAATCTTAACCTTACGTCTGTGTAATATGGTTCATTTCAGATTCACAAATTTTGACGTTTGGGTAGGTTGACCTGTATTGTACTTAAGTAGAATTTCTTTTTCTAAGTCTTATCACTGTTAATTTAAAAACCAGTTATTCGTTCACCGTAGGTTATGTATAGGTAATGCCATATTATATTTTTCTTTCATGTTCAATAGTTTTCGTGGACACTACCTCGGACGGTCTCGCTAGAATAAATAATTATGTTCCGTGTTTCAGGATTCAAGAATACATAATTCAAATGTTGGTTTGTCGGAATAGGGTACATGACTAATTATTATTTTTTGCATCAATCAACTTACATGGACACTGAAGATGAATCTGAAATCCGTTTATCGATATCTCAACTAACATCAGCGATATTAATGATTAAAGTGGGAGGATGCTCTGTCCCTTTCTAGCAAAACAGTCTTAATATGTAGTCAAGGCCCTGCTTGTATGGCGATACTTAGGAGTGACGTCACACTATAGTAGCGCCATCTCTTTCTTCCGTCTGATCTTTGATTGTCTTAGCTATTTTATTTTTCAAGGAATTTTAATTCTGTTTTCACATTTGACCATCCATTTATGTCTATTTCTTAATTTTTATGAAATGCATTTAATATTTGATACTTGTCATGTACCTATCCTATTCACAAAATATAACTTGATCTCGATTTTCTCATCCAGCCGGATGTAGGAATGTTGGGGGTGACATCTACGGATGTTGGTGGGGAGGTTTGAACTCCAAAAAACCTCCTGTGTACAGCCATACACATATCAGCTATCGCTGGTATCCTGGCAGTTTGTGCAAATCTCTTTTTCTCAACCGTTAGATCTATACATCATAATCTACTAATCTCATCATAATACATACATATACGACGGAATCCCGACTTCCAAGATACAGGTCTCAACCTAGTTTGTTGTTTGGTCCTCGTATTGTGCCTAAAATATTTTAATTTTAATTTTTCCAATCCGTGTAGGAAAATACGGATGCAGCTTCATGAACCGCGGCCTATTTCTGTGTTAATTATGAAATGTGTCGAGCCGCTAGATTGCTGAGCGTGACATAAATTCATTAGTTACGATTGTATTAGAACAGAATGTGGTATTAGTCAGTCATTGTTCCGAGAGTCAGCCGTGGCGCTGACTTCATCCTGCTGACCAAAATGAGTCATTTATCTGTCTATGGTGTTTTTATGGCTGTGGGCAATTGTGTGGGTGTTTATTGAGACATCTATGAGTGTTTGATGATGGAATAAGTCCTTTATAATGGTAGCTGTCACGGAAAACCGGTCAAGTACCAGTCGAATTTTGCGCAAAGGAATCTGATTAGTAATTAGGAACTTTAACATGCCACAGAACGGATATTACGTTAAAAATACGGATCAGCTGGGACTTTATACAAATAGATATATAGATTAATACTTTATTGCACTCAAGAAAATTACATAGGAAAGGAAACATAGAATAAGTGTACAAAGGCGGCCTTATCGCTCAGAGCGGTCTCTTCCAGGCAACCTAGGCGATAGAAGAATTATTAATAGGTAAAATAAATAAAATATAAATTGCTAAAATATACTTAGCTAGGTTTTTTTAATGATAACGGCACGGATTAATTTTGCTGCGATCACTCCATTTGGTTGTTCTTGGAAAAATCCTTACAAACTGTAGGGACAACAAAGTATTTTTATAAATAGTAAATTGAGGAGCTAAATCTAAAACTGAAACTAAAGATGTTTATAACTTTTATGAAGTTATAAACTTTAGTTATAAAACTAAGTTTAAAACCTTTTTTAATTATGTATTGTGATGGATCCGTCTAATTTACGGAATTTTAGAGGACATTTTATTCAGTAGTAGGCTCATTTGTTGGGGGTATTCCTCGTGTCCATGGACTAACTATTTGATATAATGATAAGGTAGACTGTATTTGGTCTCCTGTATAGTCTGTCAAAATGGTAAAGTACAGTCTTACACAAAAAGTTAGTGTTCATAACGTGTTTGGCTCAATTTACATTGCCGCGGAATGGAATGGTAGCGAATTTTCGCAACGTATTGTACATAGCATAATGAACTTTATGTCTATTGTGTACCATACAAATTAAATACGCTTTACCGCTAGGGGAATTCTCGAGAATGCGCGAGGATTACATGGCAAAGACTGAGATGATGGTATTCCGATCGGGGAGAGGTCCTGAGAGGGTGCCGGCGGTTTACTTAGACGGTTCAGTGGTTCGGGTCGTGCAACAGTTTAAATATCTGGGGCATATACTCACTGATGACCTCAAGGACGACAGTGACATAGAAAGAGAGAGAAGGGCCCTGTCTGTCAGATGCAACATGCTCGCGCGCAAATTTGGCAAGTGTAGCGACGAGGTCAAGATAACTTTATTTAAAGCGTTTTGCCAGTGTCTCTATACTTGCCAACTTTGGGTTAAACGCCTACGGAAATCGCATAGCACCATAAGGGTGCAATACAATGATGCGTTTCGCACCCTTATGCGGTTGCCGCGATTCTGTAGTGCATCGGGCATGTTCGCTGACGCACGGGTGCCCGATTTCTTTGCGGTTGTCAGGACTCGCATCGCTTCTTTTTGGAAGCGGTTGCGACAATCCGACAACAGCATACTGAAGGCTGTGTGTGAGGACCTACGCAGTCCCATATTCAAACATTGGTTGGCTGTCCACCGGGACGAGAACCGTAAATAAATAAGTTGTAGCCAAATATTATTATTATTTTTTGGTCTCGTTTATGTATTTGTTTTAGTATTAATTATTTTTGTATATTGTATTGTTCTTTTGTTAAATGGGTTTTTTATGCCTGAAATAAAGATTTATTATTATTATTATTATTATTATTACCCGGAAGACGCGCGCGACCTCTTTTTTTGGCTCGTATTTAGTTTGTATGTTCCACATTTGACATAAAGTTCATTATGCTATGTACAATTACGTTGCGAAAATTCGCTACCATTCCATTCCGCGGCAATGTAAATTGAGCCTTAGTGTTGTTGTTGTTATCTGGACATTTTCTATCCCATTTCTTTGGACCATTTCTAATTTCTTTGGGGAATTGAATTTTCAAAATAACTGATCTTGTCATAAATGTTATAAAACGGCGAATCAACCCATTTAGACCATATGCATGTCAACGCCATGTGAAATTAAATTGTAGGTAATTGTGACATTAATTCCTATCTGGAGGCCTAGGAGAGGCGCGAAACCATGCTAACACCAAAATTTTTTTGAAATAATCTTAGCTAGGTACACGCAATCCGTTACATTGGCAGATTTTTAATTGCTTGCATGCAAGTAGTTAAGTAGTTATTCTTTCTTATAGTTCGGCGGATAGGTTAGGTACTTACCTACTTAGATAGCCTGACCTAAAAAAATCAAAGAAACGATAAAACCGTTTCTATTTTAGTCCTTCCTATCTAAAGTCTATGATTTACTAACTAACAATTATTTCTTCAAATTGCTCCTTAGACACCCGTGTTACGATCTAACTATATTTAAGCGTGCCATATGTTTTACGATGTGTAGTGGTTATCAAGTGGTATCAAGTTGTAAGACCTAACAGGTTGCTCAGGTTATATCTCAGAAACGCGTCTTGTTGCATACTAATATAATTAGTATAAATGGAAAATCACTGAGGTCAATGGATATCGTTAGAACAATATTGTTATTTTATTTGCTCACTACTAAGTATATTCTATGGAATTAACCAAAGAACGACTTTCTTGGCATATATTTAATTCAGTAGTTTACTATTGCCTGTTCCATTTCACACATAATCTCAGCAGGTTTCCTCACGAATACGATGTCTTCCTTCACCGTTACGTAAGTCTTTATAAAAACCGAAAAACTAATTGGTAAATTGCTTTTTGCCTGGTTTGGAACCCGGGCCTCCCGCATGACAGCCTGGCACCGTGTATAATATAATAGTGTAATATTGTCGTGAATATTTATGAATATAAATAATAAATAATACTTAATAATAATTAGTAAGTATAGTATTGTAATTAATTACCTTGGTATTTATGTTTTTGTTGTAATAGTACATTATGATATAAGTGCGGTAAGTTGAAAATTACAGCCGAGGCGATATTGCTAGCCCGAGCCGTAGGCGAGGGCTATAAGGAAGCAGAGGCTGTAATTTTCAAAGCGCACGTATGTCATACGACGTTTTATAACATATTTACGAGGAAATAAATAAAACTTTGACTTTCTTAAACGAATAAATCTTTAATTACTTGTTAAAGCAGTTATAGAAATTTGAACAATTTTTAAAAGTGATTGTTACGTTGCCAGTTGCTTTTTAGCATTGAATAGTAGCACCACAATGAGCTTGACTTATATTTTTGAGAAAGTTCCATGAAATATGCTAAAAACACATTTTCTGAAAATGAATTTGCATCTTTGCTTGTTTTCCATATGATGAAATTTTGATACGCTTGTAAGTATCTATCGGTCGATTTTTCAGGCAAGAGGCTTAGAGTAGCCTTTTTCGCTGCGTTTAAGACTTGTGGCGGTGTCAAATTAATAAATTCATCACTACTTGACGACATTTTCAAATAAAAACAATACAGCGAAAAGAAAAAGCGCGCGGAATAATTTTACTTGTCCACAAATTAGCGATGCGCGCGCATCAACTTTTTTTAGGTAAAGGTACAAAAACAGCCAGTATTACTAATAAAGTAAATTAATATTTTTGTGTTTTTGTTACAGATAAATGGTTGTAATTTATTGTCAAAATTAATTAAATTAAAGAATTAAATCTTTATTTATTATATTTTATCTCCCAAAGTTAATTTTATTCATAAAATATTGACCACTTTTTTAACATAAAAACTCTTTGCTAAGATTTTAAAAAGTATCGTTCATTTTTAGACGGAGCATCTTAAAAAACCGTACATGTTACTTTATTTAAAAAAACTCGTGCGTTTCACATTACTATAACGCACAAGTGCGTAATGAGATACATTACGATATTGAAATTGGTGTAATTACAGCCACTTTACGAGCAAATATGTTATAAATAAAATTATCTTATATAACGTTTTCTATAATACTACCTCTTTCTCGAAATCATTTCCTCTGCCCGAAGGTTGCCTGGAAGAGATCGCTCTTAGCTATAAGGCCGCCTAAATTGTACTTCACTATTTCCTTTTCTATCTCATGTTTGTTGTTTTATATTTGTGCAATAATAGTACATTATGATATAAGTGCGGTAAGTTGAAAATTACAGCCGAGGCGATATTGCTAGCCCGAGCCGTAGGCGAGGGCTATAAGGAAGCAGAGGCTGTAATTTTCAAAGCGCACGTATGTCATACGACGTTTTATAACATATTTACGAGGAAATAAATAAAACTTTGACTTTCTTAAACGAATAAATCTTTAATTACTTGTTAAAGCAGTTATAGAAATTTGAACAATTTTTAAAAGTGATTGTTACGTTGCCAGTTGCTTTTTAGCATTGAATAGTAGCACCACAATGAGCTTGACTTATATTTTTGAGAAAGTTCCATGAAATATGCTAAAAACACATTTTCTGAAAATGAATTTGCATCTTTGCTTGTTTTCCATATGATGAAATTTTGATACGCTTGTAAGTATCTATCGGTCGATTTTTCAGGCAAGAGGCTTAGAGTAGCCTTTTTCGCTGCGTTTAAGACTTGTGGCGGTGTCAAATTAATAAATTCATCACTACTTGACGACATTTTCAAATAAAAACAATACAGCGAAAAGAAAAAGCGCGCGGAATAATTTTACTTGTCCACAAATTAGCGATGCGCGCGCATCAACTTTTTTTAGGTAAAGGTACAAAAACAGCCAGTATTACTAATAAAGTAAATTAATATTTTTGTGTTTTTGTTACAGATAAATGGTTGTAATTTATTGTCAAAATTAATTAAATTAAAGAATTAAATCTTTATTTATTATATTTTATCTCCCAAAGTTAATTTTATTCATAAAATATTGACCACTTTTTTAACATAAAAACTCTTTGCTAAGATTTTAAAAAGTATCGTTCATTTTTAGACGGAGCATCTTAAAAAACCGTACATGTTACTTTATTTAAAAAAACTCGTGCGTTTCACATTACTATAACGCACAAGTGCGTAATGAGATACATTACGATATTGAAATTGGTGTAATTACAGCCACTTTACGAGCAAATATGTTATAAAGTGTATTTTACTTTACTTTGTATTATTTGTATTTTATTTTACAATTCTTTTGTATTTTTTTAATTTTTATATTATTGTTATGAAATAAACAAATAAGTAAATAAAAATATAATAAGACACGGTAGAGTAAAAATGTAAAACGTGGAAAACGGTAAAATGTGGAACTCTCTCCCACCCGACGTTTTCCCGCAGCGCTATGACATGGAATGCTTCAAAAAGAACGTTAAAAAGTCCTCTCCCTCCACGGCCGGCAACACACAAGCAATACCCCTGTAATTACACGTGTCTCTAGGCGACGGTGACTACTTACCATCAGGTGGCCCGTAAGTATGCCACTTTTTTAGGTACCTACCTAAGTACCTATTTTGGTCGCAAAATAGCACATTGCGGCATTGTTTTGTACCAATTTGAAGAATTTGAGAGCCGGCGTAATTCTCGTCATATGAGGCACTCTTGTCGAGGCACTCCACAAAACTCTCCAAGGTTACATATAAGTACATATTGTGAGATGTATGTACCTATATGAGCGATGGTGTCGACTTTACTTACCTACCATCAGCTCAGTTTGATCGTCAGCTTTCCATAAAAAAATCTTTTAAAAATCATTTTCTAGGACGTATAACTAATTCCAGTCATACATACATATTACTAGCAAATACAAACATAATAAACCCTCTGTTGGCGTTCCGCAGTGTATCTATTTACATAGATCTCCGAGATTGGCCAGAAATCTACAAAATGGATTCGCTGAACCACTGAAAGCATAATGTACCTACGAGTATATGAACGGACGGAAGGGGATGAGGCTGCTGTTGCTACGCTATATCCACCAAACAATAGCATCTGTCAAAAACCTTCGGCTTATACTGATTAAAAAAACCCGGTTATAACATGAAATTCAATAGAAAAGTTAATTCGTATTAAATCATGGGTATACTCGTACATATCGTTAAATCGATACTGAACAAGTTTGATAATAGGTAATTACTCTAATTACTTATATGGTTTAAAAAAATCATTTAGGTAAGGTAGGCTGTGCAAAGATCGATAGAGTAATTATAGCTAAGTAGCTAAGTGTGTAACGATGTCGACTTCATTGTCCATATCAACCTCCTTGCCATCAATTTCAACCTCATCGTTAGAGTTTATCTCACCTCATTTCGTGTTGGCATCTTCATTTCTTCATCTATATTTTCAAAATTCAAATCATATTCCCATTCCATTCCTAAATTCCATTATTCCATTAATTTCATTGTTTTCTTTGTATTTTGCACTTTCTCTCTGTATTTTGTCTTGAACGCACGTTTCTCCGTTTATTTTTGTCGCCTACTACTACCTATTTTCTACGTTTACTATTTTCAGTGTTCTGTTCCTTAAAAATATAATATCTATTACCAAGTTCTTCTATTACTTCATCTGCACACTGTCCTAGAACCCTGCTAGCCGGAACCTAGAGGACAGACTGTAGCAAGTGATCGATAATATAGAACTTTATTACAGTCGGTATAAAGTTCATAAGTTGGACAGTTTGTTGGTATCAAAAACTTCAATCAATACGAAAAAGGTTGTTTGTAAGTATCACATAATTAGCAGGAAATGCCAAGGCGAATAGCGCAGAGGTCAGGGATTTGAAATTTAAATTCAAGTTTGCGGTTTCACAGCGCATGGGCATCGAGATCCTTCACTGATTGGTCTGTCGGCAAAAAACGTTGGGCAAAAACCTACGCATGCGTAAAACTTTGATTGAGAACTTGTCAAGATTGTTTGATGTTTTTTTTTGCAATCAATCTTGTTTTGGCTCTAAGGAAGATTTCCTTTGAAGCCCAAATTGATTTAGCTGATATTCGAAGAACATTTATGTAGAGTGTCAGGAAGAGCCTTTCAGTTTGTGAATGAACAACATTTTATTGTCAAGTAAATGGTCTGTGTGAAAAGGAACGAAATTGCTGTGATTCTATACGTCTTTAACTCTAAATGTAGAGAATCTGTAATGGAGAGCAGATTTTTTAATTTGTTCACAAATTTAGATATCGACAAAATAGCTCATATTTTTTTATTTTATTTTGATAGGTTTGACCAATACATAAAAGTGTATCTATCTAAGGTATCTACTTTACGGTATGTTATGTATATTGCTGTAGGGAAGAATCGGAATAAGCGTCCGCGAGTGCATTTACTGTCATCGGGTTGTAGATTCATTCTAAGCTAAGCTAAGAATGATTAGAGACAATATCTAACTCAACATCAACTCTATATTAAAAATGTAAGAAAGAAAGAAAAAGTTTATATGTATATCCAATAGCGCACACATATATAAACAGGTACAGAAGATAAAAATAATATTAAACAAATATATTAAAAAATAAATAAACAAAAGTAATTAAATAATACTAAAATAACACTAAAATAAATGCTTAAGCTAAAATTACAAAATACCTAACTATTTTACAAATAAAATACCTGACCTAGGTCGCTCCCTGCAGGGAGTGTAGTAATTAAGTTTGATGAAGGTGGTGTAAGAAACCCTCGACTTACCGTTGTGGAAATTCTCTTACCTTTTCCGTGTCATAATCAGGTATTCAAGGTTCCACATGTGGGAATGACACCATAGACACCATATAATTTAGATATTAGAACTCAAACTAGAACCTCTTAGCTATTACCGTTCGTAAAACAACTGCCAGCAAAGATACTTACTCTAAGATCTTAGATAGCACGGATCCAATTTATATTGCTTGCTTGCTTATCGTATGGTTAGTGGCCAACCTATTTGTCAGAGTTGTTCAGGCCGCCCGTAGGCATCTGACATGGCTTAACGACTGTTGTCGAACTACAACAACCGGGACCGACTGCTTAACGTGCTCTCCGAGGCACGGGGGAGCTCAGATGACCGTACTCGCAACTAGGCTACGAACCCCTCGTATCCAATTTATATTAGATAGCTAAATAAGGACACTCGACATAATTCTGTGTTAATGGAAAAAAAAGCGTCCAAATCGGATCATCCCTTGATATAATGATGCCACCGGCAAATAAACACACGCCTGAAACTTATTCTATTGTTCGGGGGTTAAGGGTTTAATAAGGAAAATCAGCAGACATCTCATCAAACGAAGGACGCTATGACTACGATGAATAGCAGAGAAAATATAGTACTTCCTATTTGTTTCCGGGACGTTAGTGGTTCGGATCTGAGGGCCTAGCTTTGGAAATAATGGGCAGCTTGACTTTTTCCAATTATTTATTTTTAGGGTTTAACCTTCAGCGTCTAGAAGTTTACGGCTTTGGACTCTTGCCGAAGACAAACTTCGCAAAATCCTGCAGATATAATCACCATACATACATACAAGCTTATTTTTCTTCTAGTTCTGTTTGTTTGACATAAATGACAAAATCAAAATACGATGGAACCTTGTCATATCAACAGTGTTTAGTATCGTATGGCACCGTCGTGGGGTGCGACAAGGTTATATCGTATATTGTACTTGGATTTTGTATCACATAATTTATCGAGTCTGATTTTGTACAGTGGCGATCTGAAACTGTTCACCACCTGCAACTTACAGAAAATTTGACAGAAAACTTTTTTAAATTCTGTGCGAGGTGCTTTTTCTGAAACAGGTGTTCCACCCTGACCAACTAAACTAACTATGCGTGCTCGTGATGATAAGTCACGGAAGGGCTGAAAGAGAGTTATATGTTAAATCTACCGTGACACCTGCAACCAATCTCCGCCCTTAGCCAGCTAAGACGCAACGGTTTTAGCCTACTCGTATTATATTTTTTTAACGATTCGCAAAAACATAAAGGATGGCGGTTTTCCAAAGGTAAGGTATCTAGGATACAGCTGGTCCACGAACCCAAGATTAACAAACGCTGATACATTAAAAAATCGTAGAAAGAAGTTTCGTTTTTGATTTGATTTGATTCGTAAGTTATTTTGAACGACCGCCATCGTATTCGAAGCAAAGTAGGTAACTTGAAACTGTTGATTTTGCAAACTCATCCGGTTCATAAGTTATTTGTTTTTTACGAAAGCTGCTCTGGCTCGGGTTATTACCAAATTGGCCTCGTTAACATCGCCTCACCTTCACTCTAAAAGGGTTTATCAGCTAGTTCATCTCGAGAATTCGCGATGAGCCGATTGGAAAATCTGCCACTTCGCATAAAACGAGTTATTTATGTAGAAAAAAGTGTGTATCAAAAATTGTGAAATAAGCAAAAAATATTTCAAATAACAAAAGGCATTTATTTTTAAGGCAGCTTTTAGCTCTATTCAAATATTTGTTAGGTAAGTATTTATGCAAATTTCAAAAGTGGTAGAATAAATTAATGTTTTACTGTTATCTAATTTCCAAAGGGAATAAGTAATTAAAATACCTACTTACCTCTAGGTAAATAAATAATTTATTTGGTTGAACCTACCAACGTTCATCTCCACTTAGTAGATTAACTACCTGGCAAAAACTGTCTTGGAAGGAAGGTTCATCCCACAATATTAGTTTATTACTTACTAACTGTTGCCCGCAACTTTGTTCGCGTTCTATATTGACTTTTAACCACCACATTGACTCATTTTTAAGTAGAATGTTCGAAACGTTTATGACCATGTCTACCTGGACTTATTTAAATATATCCGTGAAAACTCCATCCAAATTCGTTCAGTAGTTTTTACGTGATGTTCGTTCAAACAAACAGACAAAAATTACCTAAGTATTGTAATGTACAGTATAGATCAGGGTTTCTCAAACTTATAGCTCCACGTACCCCTATTAAATATCCCAGACAATGGCGAACCCCCTTAAAAAACTGGCTTTTTTTTTAAAATAAGGATTTATATTTAACAAAGACCAATATGTTATTAATTAATGTGATGATGGGTGTGTGTTTCTTGTCGCAAATTGAGTCCACTTCAGCAGCAATTTTGCTTAATTCAATCTTAATTCAGATTCAGCATTCAGTCGACTCCTGTATTTCGTTTTTATCATGACCAGGTGTGAATGTAAATCTTGTCTTGTATCTTGAATCCCCTACGATTAACGTGCGAACCCCTAGGGGGTTCGCGTACCCTACTTTGAGAAACCATGGTATAGATTATTAAAGGTCAACAAATTGCCACTACTTTTGTTATTTGTTCCACCTTGCTAATGGGTAGGTAAGCTGTGATATATACATATAGTAGGTACTCAATACAATCGACTATTCCTTACCTTAATTATCTTGCGATAAGGTTCTGAGAAATTACCTCAGCGGAGCTTTGACCTTTTGGGATCATTTCTCATCCCTTACATAATCTTCTCCTGGGAGGATATAAGATAGGTAAGACAAGATGGCTACACTATTCTGAGGGTCAATTTCCCTTTCTAACTATTCGTTTACCACCATAATCGTATTTTGAAAGCTATCTGTGTAAAATGCCTAGAAGCTTCGTAAGAAGGCAATTTTTTTAAATTTGCCTACAACATTCCGATAAAAATAAAGGACTGTAGTCTCTTTCGATGATTCGATGAATCAGATAAGGTCCATCGATACTGGTTTTGAAACTGTTAGGTAATTAATTAGGCCTAATATTGTATTTATAAATGGTTGCTGTTTTTTTATAATAATTGTTGTTTTATGTTACCATGAGTTGCAGGAAAGGTTTTTAATGTTAAGGCTTACTTAAGTCTCGTATCATCTGTATCTATGGCAATAACTATACAGATATAGAGGGCTATGACCTAGACTTACTTTAAACACGTGCAGCTTAGTTAGACCCTGAATTTGGTAGCATTTAGGAAGAATTTTTCTAAAAATATTAAGTTTCTGAATTAAGTGTAGTGAAAAAGCGCAAAAGTAAAAATATAAAATGTGCAGAAAATTCTGCAGATTTTTAATCTAGGCAATAAAAATTGGGACGCTTTTGAAAAATTGCATTATTGCTTATTATTGGTTCAAAACATTGAAAATGTGTATGAACTGGATTACGGAAGGGAGGGAAATACATTGCTGTAAACAATATACGAACTGCGCAGGAAATCTAAAACTAATAAAAAACAACGAAGATCAAGCCCAATCTTTTTCTTGTGTACAAATAAAAAGAAAGCTACTTGACTGACTCCTGACTCCTGACTCCTTTGCTGTCAAGGCAGCACACCTATGGAACTCACTTCCTCGTCTAATTCGGCATTCGGAATCCCTGGCTTCATCATTATTTGTCGTTGTAGTTGTGCATTTTATTTTCATTATTATGTATATTTACCTATGTATTGTTTACTATCTATTATATGTTTATTTATTTATATTATGTATATCTATGCATTTAACTATTTTAGTATACCTACATATTTATTGATGTATATCATATTACTTTTATTTTACTATATTTACTGTATATTAAGTAATAATAACCATTTTCATATCCTCACACTACACTGTCGCTAATCTCTTTAATGTCCAATTTACTTCAGAGGTTGCCTGGAGGAGATCGCTTTAAGCGATAAAGCCGCCTTTGTACATATCGTGTTATTATTCCTGTTGTTTTTACTTTTCCTGATTTTGTGTACAATAAAGTGTTTCTATCTATCTATTTCTAAAGCTACTAGTTGTTTCATTTATCATTTCATTAGATACCGTGTTTGGAAACAGACAAAATGTTTGGATAACGTCCATAATCTAAGCTACGGATGGAATTAGCCGCAGCGCCATTTATAGACACCAACTGTTTTCCTTTCTCATACATTCGTATCCGTTTGCTTTGTATTCTATTGTACTTGACCACGCACTATCAAAATTCTTAACTTTACAGTGTTGTCGAAATAGTTTATACCTGCATGTTTTGTTACATTCGTATGTGGGGGCGATGGTACTTATTCTTTATTCTGCTTTGTTATTTACTTATTCGTACTTAGTTGTTGTTTTTTTTTATTAAGGCAAAGGGAACTGAGCCCATACAGCCATGTCTGATGTAAACAATTCTTCAATTCTTCATTAAAATGCTGGTGTGAAACATTAAAATGCAATCTAGGAGAATCTTTCAAAACAAAGAAGAAGGCGTCCCGGACGCAATCTGGCTCATCAAAAACCAGCCAAGTAAGGAGCGGGCTGCAGCGTCTTATTTGACTTTATTTTACTGTCCCACACATTTATCACATTTTGTAGACGTTCTTCGAGTAACAAACACCATTCTTACTTGAAAAGCACTACTGTAAAACAATTTACAAGACAACGAAAGAAAGCTGATGTGGACGCGACAAAAGCGCGGGAGAAACTCCTTATTCGTACTTAGAAATAGAAAAACAATTGGCAAATAAGTTGCTAGTATAAAAAGTTGTTGTTCAACATATTATTTAGTTGTTATTGTTGTTGTACAATATTTAGGGCAACATATTATACAATTGTATTTATATAGTGAAGCAAATAGTGGAGTTGTTCGGATCTGATTAGTTATTTTTCACGCATTGGCTTGTAGTAGCTGATCAGATTTGATCATACTTAATCGATTATATGCTCTTAGTCACACACACGCACGCACACACACACACACACACACACACACACACACACACACACACACACACACACACACACACACACACACACACACACACACACACACACACACACCTATACGTAATCATTATCATACATACATTACTTATAGTAAATACGTAAATACTTATATGTATTATATTATATATTATCCTATTATTATTCTCCTTTCTGTCCTTATTTGTTTTTTTTTTAAAAATTTTAATGAGTGTAATCTGATTTGGCATACAAATATTTCAAGAACATTTACTATGTATAATTTATTAAGCTGTAAGATTTCCTGCAAAACAGATAAAATAAATAAATAAAATATTGTAAGTACATATAATATTATTACATGGGTAAAGGACACAATATGTATAAACAAATAAAACCCTAATATTTTTTATTATGATTATTGTATTATACTTATATGGGAGGACAGCATAGACCATATGATGTATTTATGTAAGAATTACATACGCAAAACTCTCCATCCAAATCCTTTCAAAACCACTTATTAAAATTTGTTCACATCTCACAATATTGATTTTAAAAGTTGTTTGAGTGAATATCCTGATATAGGAAATACACTTTTGTATATTTCCAGTACCTACCATTAGTTACTTCCCATACGTAGGCATCATTTCACACCAGTTGCTTAATGGGAAATAAATCTCTTCACATCTACCCACGTATTTTTGCCTAGAAGTGTTAATTTCCATACAAATTGTGTGCTTATTCTATTTTGATAAAAGTAACGCTGAGAGGTAATTAATTTGTTTTCTTTGTGTAGAAAATGCTTAGGTACCCACCTGTTAATAGAATACTAAATACTAACCATATATGGTTTGCGTTTTCACACTGCACGATAACGACACCGACACGACTCCGATATGTAGCTATGGTGTCGTAGAGACGTCGCGTGAATGCGTCTAGTACTAAATGTATGAGATTTTACAACCGACGATATCGTCATCCTTGTCGTCTAATGTGAAAACGCCCATTGTTTGAAAAATGTATAACTGGTAGAGATAAAACTGTGATAGATTAATGTAAGAATAGATGTGTATTCTATGTCTGGTTATGGAAAAAGACTTAGGACAGTAGCCAAAAATATATTTCGTTTTTTTTTTTGTGATTTCAGGGCAGCCATGGCAATTGGCATACACAAATGCTTAGTAAAAATGTCTTTTACTGCATGAAATCGCAAAAAAAACGAAATCTTTTTTTGGCTACGGTCCTAAGGCCTTTTCTTGATAAGGTTATCAGGGGCGACATTTTTACTAAGCATTTCTGGATACCAATTGCCATGGCTGCCCTGAAATCACAAAATAAAACCGAAATCTACAAAAAAAAAAACGAAATCGAGAGATCACTTTTAGCGATAAGATCGCCTAGATTGTATTAATCGTTTCGTACGCACTGTATCACACTAATTTTGTGCAATAAAGTGTACTTACTCATTCATTCATATATTTTTGGCTACTGTCCTAAGTCTTTTTCCATAACCAGACATAGAATAGACCATGATAGGAAGGGAGGTTTGCGGGTCCACAGGAAACATGCGTCAACGAAGGCAACATAAAATCACAGCAAAGTAGGCCTGTCCCATAAATAAAAATAAATCCGCCAGGGACGGCTGCAGAACTGAGGCCCCCATTCCCTTTTTTGCGAAAGGAGGCCTACGAGTATCTTAAAAGGCTATAAGCTGTTAAAAGAGGAGCAGTATATCAGTAAATGTAAGAAAAGGGTTGTTTGCTAAGTAAGCACCGGCACGGACGCATGCAGGCAGTTTACAGGGTGTGACGAAACGTGTATTGGTCACTTGCAGGATGCAAGAGTTGGTAACTAACCTAGTCCTGTCAAGCTTAGTAACTTGGTAAGCACTTTTATAAATCTAAATTTTTGGTTCCCTTGTATTTGTTTAGGAAGCATACCTCGTCCCCTAAAACAAGGAATGATTCCTAATCAATATTAAGAAAACTATAAAAGACATGGTACATGTTTATTCCATCTTTGGCAAAACCTTGAGAGTTTGTCTGACGGTAATCTGTGACCTGATTAACGTCTCCACTGTTAAGGCACGGGCGGGACTCCCCAGGGTCTACGGGTATAAAGGCCCAGTGTTGATTAGTGGATTTCGCATGACTGCGGAAACTTTTCCTCTGATTTTTTTTGCGAATTCCAAATGTAGGTCACCGACACGGAATCACCCTGTACTTATACAGGTTTTGTGACACCCTGTAAAGTAGCGTGAGCACGGTGGCGCTTGCCCCACGTTCGTTAGAACAATAAGCCCATTTATTTTCGCCGGCCGAACGTATAGCCGGGCAAATATTTATTCGCCCCTCACAAGGGTTCCCTGGAAATGTAAATTAAAAACCTGCGTAGAATGATTGCCACAGAGCCGGTGGTAGGCCACAAAATTTACGACCCCGTCGTAATTTGCGCCCCAAACGAATTGTGGTAACAAAACACCTGGTGCCTAATATAATTCTGTAGTGCAGGAGGATGAGTACTGACTCATCCTCACAGTACAGTATCGAGAACTGAACAACTTTTGTTCTACGCCGTCTGTCGGAAATCGGAACGTAGATCGGCGCGCCAAATTGACCCCGTTGTCTGAACTTAGATATTTGCCAAATCGTCGTCAATCGAAAATAAGGTACAGGAAATACTGTTAAAATTAGCTTCAAAGGCAAACAAACAGTGAGTGAGCCATAATATGAACATTCAAAGAGCTTGCAAAAAAAATTAAATTATCAATAGCGATTCGAAATTTGTACAAAACTAAAAGACAATAAATACAAAACTCCTTAACTCTATCAACGAAAGAGGTTCGAAAAATAAATTGTCAAGTAAAATCTTCATGTATTTACGAAGAGCTTTTATTTTTAATCATTTTAAAACTGACCTTTTTGCATCGTAGACTAATAGCGCCCCCTAATCCAAGGCTTTAAGGGTCGCTAATCTTTTTACGTCAGCTCTGGACGACTAAATAAAATTTATTTTGCAAATAAAGTAACGCCTAACAAACTTGCGTTAGCAAATTCGAAGGTTTCTCGGGCTGATTTTTTCCTAATGAATGTTGATTCCGTGAGCGAATTTTAAATCAACACGTGCAAAATTAATGGCTCAGGGAGGTAACGGTAGCCGCAGACAAACTGAACATCAGACTGAAAAATGGTCTATTTATGCTTTAAGCGGAGGTCAAGGTTTATTGAGGTCAAAGGGACAGTAGTTTAGTTAAGTAGGTAGTTGGTTGTAACCTAGAGGTTAACCCAAGTAAAAAAAAAACTTTGTAGACTGGGAATACCCAGTCTACAAAGTACAAGTACTTACGAGTATGTGTTACTTAGTAAATATACTAAGTAACACATACTCGTAAGTACTTGTACGTACTGTACATATACATACTACTTATATGTTTTTTTGGCATAAGTTGGGTAACTTTAAACGGCACCTAAGTACAATAAATTATTAAGGCTTCAGAAAACTGAGTTTGAAAGCTGCATTCCTTCTTTTATTTTAGTATACCTACATAATTATTCATGTATATCATATTACTTTTATTTTACTAAATTTACTTACCACCAGGTGAGATGTGAGGTCAAATGCGGGTTTAGGTGAAATAAAATTAAAAAACACTGTAAAACGTACCATGAATTTTAATGAATAAGATGTACTTTTTGGGTTTCGGTATTAATGATTATAATAATATACTAATTTAGTTCTACATGTGTTTTCTAGAACAAAAGATGAGACAAACTCAATTAAGAATATCTCTATAATATCTTCTTTCAGCAAAATTGCGGGTCAAATGATACGTCTTATCCAGGATTTTGTCTCTTCATTAAGCAATTTAATGAAATTCAGGATCGCTGCTCGAGATAACCCGATCGAATGCACGATAGCGACAGCTAGAATAAGGTAGACTTTCGCCAACATTCAACGCTGGATTAATGCGCGTATTGCTTTTCATACAAAATTGACCTCGGGTGAAAATTCGAAAATTAACGATTGGCGCAAGACGGCCTTGAGATTGTTACCTTTTATTTTTTTAAATTTCGATGACGGTGTCTCCAATAGGATAAAAGTATTTTAGGCTGGCATTAATCCTGATTGAATTCCTAAAGTTACGGTGTATAAATCCACAAAAAACGGCAGCTTTTCGCGAAAATGCGAAATGCCGAAACTTTACTGCTTATCCTGTCGAAGATATTCCCGTAAAGTTTTTTAAAGAAATGTATGTTTTTTTTTCGACTAGCGGCACGACTGAATATTATAAGGACTCGTCGTACAGAGCGAGAAGTAGTTGCGATTTACTTTCGTCAAAACTCGCGTTTCACCTAAATCTCACCTCATTGGAAGCGACGATGATACGTTGATGATGGAACATGTCACAAGTACCAATGGACCTTCTTAATAGGCCGGAACACACCAACCTAGCTGAGCTTTGCGTAGCTTAAACATAGGTCATGGAAATTTTTACGTAAAAAATAAAATAAATTTTGACAAGTCTCCTTTACTTTTCCAAGTCTACAGAACACATATCGGTAAACACATTGTCATCCGAATCGCGTTTGCATGCAAAGTTTCACCAAGTTTCAAGTTTCAGTTTAGGTATCCTCTTCTTCTCTCTTCTAAGTCGTGTTCCTCATTGCTGGGGGTCGTGATCATTTTAAGGAATTAATCACATAGAACGACTCTCGTGGCAGATTTAATGGGGTGGTTTGCCATTGCCTTCCCCATTTCACACACTGGTTATCTCAGTGTGCAGGTTTCCTCGCGATGTTTTCCTTCACCGTCAGAGCAGTCGGTAAATGTACGTAAGTCTTTCGAAAAAACCGAAAAACTCATTGGTACATGACATTGCATGGTTTCGAAGCCGGACCTCCCGCATGGGAGTCCGGCGTCCTAGCCACTGTGCCACCGACGCTCTAAGTATTAGACGTAGAAATAAGTCAAAATATGTTTGCAAAATTTTCCTGGATTTTTTAGTAAAATTATATTTTTCGGAAAATTACTCATCATGTGCGAAACGAAATTCGAAAACACGACAATTCTTCACCGTGGACTTTTCCACGAGAGCAGCGGATTTCGCGTCGGTTTTATCGGTCCTCATTAACAGGATTATTTACTCGTACAATGCCTAGAACAGAGCATAGCGACGGAATTCACAATTTACATTACACCATAATTTACAGTACCGAATTTCGCCTATGTCTCGGGCCTTCAGGCGGGGAAACTCTGAAAGTTTAATGAAACGAAATGGAATATGTTCCTTTCCATGTTGAATAACTTGTAAACGTTCATATACGCCATACATATATCATGAGTTTCATAAAGTTATTTCACGCGCTATACAGGTAAATCCACGCTTCAGTCAAAAGAAACATTATTATACGTTTGGTTTACGTTCGTAGTCAGATGAAACGGTCAGTAGTAAAGGAATTGTAAACAACTTTGGTTTATATACATTAAACCAGGAAATTAGCCATTGTTGGCCGTGGAGCTTTTTAAAAGGTCGAGGAACTCAAAGGCGAGAGAGAACTATGAGAGTGCTTATAGATCAAAGAATAAAAACGAATTTCATTCGAAAAAGTGAGAAATATATTTCATGCAAACAGCGACTATTACTGGCATTAGGGCCTTTTGTTGTAAGTATTGTAACCACTTAAAAACTTTTGTGACATTGAAACCAAGTTACAAACTTTTACAAAGATACGATTCAACGCCCGAAGTTGAACTTCCATATACTGGTGTCCCAGAAAGTATGGATCAAACGATACAGGCTGATGCCTGAGGTCATTACCAATCTATATAACTCCATATATGCATTTTTGATAAAGTTCCAAATATTTAAATAACTAATTTTTCATGAAGAATCGGATAACCATACATGGGGTTATATAGATTGGAAATGACCTCAGGCACCACCCTGTTTCGTTTGATCCATACTTTCTGGGACAACCTGTATATAGGTACCTATATGTATATGTGCATATATAGTCATTGTATGGGGACAAACATTTATGTTTATTTATGAAGAGCTAGATTTCTCGTGTCGTAAACGGTAACGTAACAGGTCTCGATCCCGGAAACATTGAAAATCAGATTTTTTATTGTTCGATGTACCCGGCGAAAAGTCGACACACCATACCACTTCACCTCACTATAATGTTATTATAGGGTTTTCGATGCGCCAGCCTTGAGGACCTAGATATATGTATACAGTGCCTCATATGCCGGCAATTATGGTGGCTCTGTTAACCTTCAGACCGGAACACAGCCATGCAAGTATTGCATCTAAGTTACTAAAATAATAAATCTCGATACGTCGGGAAATGTCAAATGTGATTAGATTTCCATACATTTTTCACCAAAATAATTCTGGTGTAATAGATCTGAAGTACTTGATATTTATTATTGTTTGTTATGCATGCCCTTACGCAAAAAATTAGCTTAGGCGTTGGTTTCACGCTTTGTGCGCGAAAAGAAGAGAAGAAGGAAATTTAACAAACAAAAGAAAACAACGATAGAGTATAGAGCTCCAAGAAGCGGCAAACTTGAAGTAAGAAAGCACTCAAGGTACCCACTAGGTAAATTCCTTTCATAAACATTCGCGGAATGAAGATCACAGAGGCACAGTACAGGTATAATGGAATATATTGTCGTTACCGAGGTAGTTCTAGTCACAAAATAAGTAAGTGTAATATAAGGAACAGAAAAGAAGGTTGCTAGGTTGTAGCTCGAAGAACATATAGGATAACATTATTGCTGGCCGCACAACACGCCATATAAATCCCTACTGGGTATATAATAAGGTGCGCCATGTTGTCGAATTTTATTTGAACTAATTTTTTCATAGAAATCTCCATAACGCAGATTATAAAAGTGCCATTGATCCATATCAATACAATCAATACGATATCATAAGCTGTCAAGAGGGTGCCATCGAAAAGATTCAGATTCAGATAATTTATTGATATATTGTATTGTTACCTACACGTCAAATAAAAAAATATTATTACATTGAATATTACATATTAGATCAAATCTTGGTAGTAATTAGATCCTTGATTAAAATCCTCGTCAGAAAAACACAACAATAAATATGAGTTTGAGTGAAACATTTATTGTGAGTTAGAGTGAAACTAGCATGCCATTCTTCAAAAATCAATTAAAACGAAAATGGGGCAAAAGTATTATCGAGGTTTTCATCACTTTTATATTTAGAGAAGTCATATTTCTGGTTGGACTTTACGTACAGCGTAGCGATCGACCATTTGAGCTGAACCGATTAAGTTCCGACGGCGCGGCGCCATCGCCAGAACTCTAGAGGGAATTTTCCCTTCTGTTTCCTACTTGTCTATTTTGTATAACTACCTATGTTATGTATGACTATGGAATGGAAAGATAATATTTGGCACCGCAGGAACATTGGCGAATCTGAACACTGACATGGGTTCGTAAATGGAAACTATTACAATGGTCTAAGATTCCATACTCGTTGCGTTGTTATGTTAGGTGATAGAGCGTCATAAAACTTACACAGGTGTAACAAAAAACCGCTATAGTCCCGAAAGGCAGCTCAGTATCCATAACTGAACAACTTTCACTATGGGACCAACACTGAAATCGCGAAAAAATATCAGCTGTTAAGTACATACATTTCGATCGTGTAGGTATTGAACTTTTGTATCGAACAGCTGTTTTTTTTCGAATGTTGTTCTTTTATGGATACTGAACACTCTCCGGAACTATAGGGTGTCTTGTCTTGTTTCACCTTTATAAGGTGATTTTTATTGGATGCAAATATTGCAAGGGTAGCATCTTTAATATAATAATAATAACGATTACCTAATACCCAATGTTTTTTTTTAAATTTCGAAAAAAAACAATACAAATTGTCTTAATTTCACTTTACTTTTATTTTATTTATTTTTATCACGTCCATAATCCCCGAGGGGGTAGACAGAGGAACCACCTTCGCCATAGCTAGTTCCCACTTTTCGCCGTAACATTTGGTGGACAAACGCGATAGGTGGCGAGCCTATCGCCGTCTACTAGATATAGAATAGTATCCACAAAATCCCTTAGTCGCCTCGTACGACACCCACGGGAAGAGTTGGGGTGGTACTATTATTTATGACCGGCACGACACGGCACAGCCCTTTACTTTTACTTCAGTTTTATTTACCTACTAAAAATAATATTCCTTATCAAAGCATCAATGTAATATACCTAGATATCGATTTTTACATATAAGTTTGACATTATGTCTATTATTCGTGCTATATGATATTAATTAATTTATGGAGCCGTATGCCCCACGGAATGAAAGTCAGCATGTTGATGCGATGATGGAATATATTATATAGATATTGCGATGATGAAAGGAAGAGGAGTGACAGCGCGAGTAACAGAAAAACGGTGGCGATTGTTTTGAGACGTCAGCAGCGCGCGCAGTCTGCACAGCGCGCATGCGCCGTCATTGTGGCGCGAAGTCGCCACAAATTAATTAATTAATTTATTTAACGCTTTAAATGCACAAAAATAGTACACGAGGCGAGCTTAATTTGTTTTTGCGAATTGATCAAATTCGAAGGACGCCATTTTATGGTCTAAATTATAAATTGAAAATACCAGTAGAATCAAACACAAACAATCGCTACCAAAAATGTGACGTGGAAATAGATAAATATTATTTGTATTACATACATAGCTCTCACGTCCATAATCCCCGAGGGGGTAGACAGAGGAACTACCACCTAGATAGATAAATAAACACAAATTATACTTACTCGTACTAACCTACTATTTTATATAAAATCAGAATATGCAATGGAAACATCTTTTGACATATTTTATAGCTAAGTTACTTTACAAACTCGATTACCTTGGATTTAAGTGTTGTTAACGCAAGCGAAACGATCGACAGATCCATTAATAAATATATTTTAAACATGTTTTTAATGTAAATAGATTTTTATCTTTGCCGTTTAATAATTTAATACAATAGTTCACAAGAATTAAAAAAAATGATTTTGTTTAAAAACAAGTTATTTGCTTAATAATAAGTCCTTAGGGTATTACATAAATCATCTATTTTTAAATGCATATTTTGATATGAACATTTTTCGGTTTTTATTTGATATCAATTTTATTACGCCTTACACATAGAATACTTTACAAATGACTATAAATTAAAAAAATAAGAAACCCCTGATTTACCGTTGTGGTCATACCCCTACTTTTCCGGCTCATCATCAGATCTTCAAGATTCCAATCTGACTATTACCGTTCCTGAGATTCTATTGACATCAAAGATATCGAAAGATCTTGGAAACCTTTGACCCATTTGTTATCTTATCAGTCATGGCTAAGAACCCTCTTGACTAAATTCTATGTTAAATAATGAAAAATCTGGGTCCAAATCGGATCATCCGTTGTTGAGTTATGATGACTTATGTACTTATTATGATGCCACAAACAGACAAACGCGTCAAACTTATAACTTCCCTTCCTCGATCGGTAGGTTAAAGCTAAAGTTCATTCGAGAGTTCGAAGGCTATTTAATCGACATTTAATGAACTTTCGGGGGATCGATTTAAAAATATTATTTTCGGAAAAAAATGAATAATGAACATAACAATTCTACATACAACTTTTATTAATTTTATTATTTTTGAATATTTTGCCTAAAATAAAACTTTATTTATTATTTAATTATTTACACTTTAATGTACAACAATAGACTTTTAAAAAATATCTCAGTTTAGACGACACGACAAGGTGACCATGTCAGCCTCGTTAGGGTCACTAAGAAAAGGGAAGGGAAGCTCAAGTATTATTAGAGTCAGCCCTCACTTTGAGAGTCAACTTAGCAAACAACAGTAAGTGTTTCATATTATCAGATAATGACTGGCTCAAAATAACATTGAGCCGCCCATTGTGGAGCATATTGAGGCCAAATTTCTTCCTCTCAATTTTCACCAGGTCACACTCCATTAGACTTAATAAAAACAATTAAAATGATACATTGTACAAAGGGTGAAGTTATCTCTAATAAAAAATATTCTTCCAGCAAACCCGCGAAAGTGAAAGATGCAACTTTCAAATCGATTCGTTTCCTCGAATGTTCAAAAAATGTCGGTTAAACAAAATAGCCTTCGATCCCTCGATATGAAATTAACAAAAGTGATTTTACCATGAAAGTAAATGGGGCTTTGATTAATTGTTACTTGAGTGTTACCAATAGTTTTGTATTCACTGTTTTCACATTACAGCTAGACAATACTTGGGTTACATAAACGAAACATTTCTCTCAATGAAATAACATGACAATAGAAAATAGGGTAAAAAGCTCTCAACATACAGGTTAGACTTAGGTTGAGGGTCAGAGAACATTGTCTAGATACGTAGTAGTACTAGTCAATAGTATAAGTTTACCATATTGTTGTAGTACTGTTAATTTAATTGTGCCAATAAAGTTAGCTACTGAACCGCTCTGTAACAGATCAATACAGTTTTTTTCTCTCGACCCGAGCTCCGAATCTGATAGGCCCGGAGGGGATTGAGCCAGTGATCAGCGGTGTTCGAGCCCAACCAACCGCAGTAAAAGTCAAGGTGGGTTTGCGTAAACGGTGACATAGTTGTGAAGCGTGTAAACGGATAATTCGGTCGACTTGTGACCAGATCAATACTGTTACTATAATTTTTGAACAGATCTTTCGAGTTCGTATTTTTTAATATCTGAAGGAAAGCAGATGAGCAAACGTGCCACCAGATAGTAAGTGGTCAACCTCGCGTCGCCTAACCTTGAGGACTTACGTGGAGTGCCTCATATGCCGGTAATTGCTGCTGGCTCTCTTACCCTTCAAATCGGAACAGAAATGCGAGGATTACTGCTTTACGGCAGAAATAAGTGAAAGAGTACCTCCCCAGACTATTCTGCTTTTCAGGGTCTACCACCTTCAAAAAATACATTTACATGAGAATCGCCGAGAAGGACGCAGAAGTGTCTGGAGGCAGCCAGCGAACTAGAGCGAATTGTGAAGACGGCGGGGAGGATGGATACGAATGGCTAGAAATCTAGAAGAATGGCGTGCACATGAAGAGGCCTAAACTCAACAATGGGTTAAACAGGCTAAAAAGAAAAAGAATCCATGAGAAATACATGATAATCCCCCCTGTAAACCCTGCGTTTTATCCTCACATAGATTGCGCCCATTCATTAAGCCAGTGTCCATTCAGCAAACGTACTCCGAGTAGGTAATTGAGATTTAGCAAACGAGCATAAAAACTCTTGGCTCTGAAGACAGTCGGTATTTCGTACCCGTAACACGATAGTTGTCATTTGTCGTGCTAATGGCTTTTGTGAACGAGCTCAACGTGGAGGTCGTGTTACTCGGCCTAGGCAGAAAATGTCTAATAAATAACTACGAGACTTTCAAAAAATAAGCTTTTTCGTTTACAATGTGAACGTGGGCAAACAGATAGCCATCTTGAATAAACGTACTTATTAAATTATCGCAGTCAATTTTATTGTGTACCGAAACTAAGTAATTTAACAGCTTTGCATTAAGCTGAGTTGGGACTTTTTCACCGCAACAGCTGGCTCTATTCTATACAGAATGTCCATTATGCAAAATATACTTATATATAGAAGAGTGGTCACCGTCACCTCACTGTTGGCGCCTTGAGGACTTAGTAAGTGGAGTGCCTCATGTGCCGGTAATTACGCTGGCTCTCTACGTTTCAAACTGAGACAGCAATGCAAGCATTAGCGGTAGAAATAGGTACCTATGAGGGTGGTACAACCCCAGGCTGACTCTGCTAGTCATACCACCTACAAAACGCTTCAGCATTCATGTTCAATATAGAGATGCCGCAGAATTTAAAGACAATACAAGAATAAATAAAATCACTAACAAATAAGAGTAATGCCTTTTACAATTTGATTAGGGGATTAATGGACAACTCGGCAACGCATAATTTAGTGGTGTGGAGTATTGAGGAAAAGTGGGGCCGGACGGACCCAAAGCTCTCGAAAAGGCCACAAACAAGGCCCAAGGCCACAGACCGCAAATTGTGCGTGGTTGGGCCTCGTTAGTACCGCTTGTTTCGTCTGGCAAATTGCACTTTTTGCTTAGGTAACCGACTCACTCTTGACCTAGAATATAATTTTTGGGAACGGTTTAAACTGTGCTCGAGTAAATAATAGAAAACGTGATTCAACGCGAAACTACATTGAAATTCTTTTGAAAAAGCTTTATAAACCAAAAAAAATAATTCCTCGATCGTAGCCAGTTACAACAGTTTAAGCACAGGCGTTTTGGCTTAGTTGAAGTGGGGAATGAAGAATATTGGTAATGTTCAAAACATTACCTTTACATTTTTATAAAACAAATCTCAGTGTAGCCCTAAAATACAGCCCAACAAAAATAAAAAGTTTCACTCGTATATTCACGATTATTAAAAAGAGTTAGATGATATATTTATGGAGCGTTTCGAACTCAGAATTATTCTACGAATTGTTAACAATAATAGTACTTCTGAAGTTGTTCATACCGAATGTCTTTGAAATATTTATTTGGGTCAGTGATAACATTATAAATATGTGTTAAACTCTTACTGAAAGTACAGGTAGACATCAGTCTACCTGTACTTTCAGTAAGAGTTATACGGTAGACTATTAGACTAAGTTACCGGTCTTTAGATATGGGTCATATACTTGTCGCGAAATTTTATTGAAGGGCTATATTGTAGGTTTGTGTAAAGTTTTTTTTCATATGCAGTTAGATACAGTTAGAAATGTTAACGTTAACGTTAGTTTTTATACTATAACGGAGGGAGGGAGGGGAAATTTATTTTATGACTAGTTAACAGAGACATCTTAATTTTGTGATCTTGACATTATCCGATCTGGACATTTCGTGACTTGGATATTATCCGATTTGGACAATTAGACATTTTACGACTTCGCGACGAATAGATCATAATGTAGTTATATAATACACTGGTACCTATAGGTTAAAGCTTCCTGTGGCCGCCTGTATATAGGGTACCTATATGTAATATGCCTAATGACCCTAGTTTTCTATTCAGAGTCCAATGCAAAGGCGTAACTTCGTAATAGGACCTGGCTACACGGAAAAAAGCTTTCATATCAATTTCCAATAAAGAAAATAGATTTAAGTTCAAGACCCTGAATAATTAGTTTTAGTTCATATACACCACTTTGGACTAACAAAATGCCTTGTAAATAAATTCAATTTGGATCAAAAGAACGTTTTGTTCACGTAAAATATTCACTATATTTAAAAAACTGATTATTTTCTTTATACAAAAGCAACAAAAGAAAAAACTGTAGTGACTCGGTTAATAGTCCAGCGGTTAGTGATCTTATTTCAGCCTGACCTTGCAGATTGGCGTACTGGGTTGCAATTTGGTATGATAATTGTACACGCTTATGCTTACTATTAAGAAGTGTTGCCATGGTGGCACCACTTGAACTCGGCCGCCATCTTGAAAAATATGTCATATTTTTCATTTTTTCGAAATTGTACGATAATTGTTAGAGATACAATAAAACGTTCTATGGCGGATAAAGTCCTTATTAAATTCTCTACAAACTGATAATACATTGATTTTAGATAATATAAATAGTTTAAAAGTTACAATTGGTCAATTGATTTTCCAATTTTGCAAGAATTTTGCTTTTTAATCCTAAATTGTGCAAGAACCTAGAATGAAATCAAGCCCTTATTTATTTTAATAGGTGTAATAGTTTCCGAGTTATTGTGATAAAGTCCTCATCTATGGGTGTGTGTAACTCTCGTACCAAATTGCAACCCAGTACGCGAAAGTGCAAGGTCAACACCGCTAACCACTGGAGTTTATTAAGAGAGTATTAAGTGATGCGGTCCTGTTATGATACGATTTGTATAGTACGAGAAACAATATTTTCCTCATAGAAAATAATATTTTCCTCATAGAAAATAATATTTTCCTCATAGAAAATAATATTTTCCTCATAGAAAATAATATTTTCCTCATAGAAAATAATATTTTCCTCATAGAAAATAATATTTTCCTCATAGAAAATAATATTTTCTTCTTATTTTTTTCTTGACACTATTTTGTGCTTCATTGATCAAAAGCAAAATGAGGTTTATTTTGCTGTTGACTAGGTTTTTAATAGAGTTGCCACTGCTAGTATTATGAAGATCGCCATGGAAAAATTGATTCGGCAACATAGTGCCTACTAAACTGGTCAGGCTTTAAAAACTTCAACTGAGATGACTTCTTCATAAACCAAAAGATGTTTTTTTATTCAAGAAAATATATTTTCAGAATTAGAAACGAATTCCGAAAGCATTTTTTTCCGTGTAAGCACTTAAAGTTAGAAACTAAACTTAAGTAACTTCTGTACGTAAAGTTACTTACTTGGAGAGTTCGTTTGTGTTTCTTTGTCGGACGTTTCTGACAGTAACTACCTTTTAATTAATGAAATTCGAATCGAGTCAAACTTTCTGATTATTTACATAAGGATCCTTAATTTGTTTTCTATTATTAAATTTA
Organism: Hofmannophila pseudospretella; assembly: GCA_947369225.1. Classification (NCBI taxonomy): domain Eukaryota; kingdom Metazoa; phylum Arthropoda; class Insecta; order Lepidoptera; family Oecophoridae; genus Hofmannophila; species Hofmannophila pseudospretella. The sequence goes on along the minus strand of OX376330.1, from coordinate 5,337,957 downwards.
TTTGAACGTTGTTGAGGATGCCTACTTCACAGGAAGTCTTTTGCAAACCTAATTGGCTTCCGAGCCAATTAGGTTCACACATCACTTTTAATATTATATACGTCACGTAAAAAAATGTTATTATAAAATAAATACGAGTAAATCATATTACAAATCCAAAAGACAATCGTTCTGAGCACATAGGTACTCGTAGTTTCGTAATATCTAAGAGTCAAACAAAATACAATACGTTTTTGTTCCAATAAATGCATGTGTTTCAATGAAAAATTTGAGTAATGGACACTTATTTGTCAGAATACACAATCTTTCAGATTTTAAAGTAATGCACATGTCACAGTATTCAGCCAATTTAAAAGGCATACAAAATTTTATTGTTTACAATATTAATTTCATAACAAATGTCACCAACATATCGAGAATAATAGTAATGTCAGGATTCAGAAATAGTAATAATGAATAGTCAACTATAACAATACCTATTTAATATTTATGGTCATTATACTCCTTAATGCTATATAAAGAACGTTCAAGAAGCCATTATGACAATTTAGTTTTGAAGAGTTTACCTTCTAACAACCTCATATCCTGAGGTAATATGTTGTACACAAGAATGCACTTGTTATAAACATTTTTTTTTGGTAGAAATACATGTGACACAGGGGCTGCCATAACATGTTCATTCGTTTTGGTCTCGTTTACCTTATGGGGATATCGTTCCGCTTTACAAAATAATTCATATTAGCTTTAACAAAGAGACATTATCTCTAATATTTTGGCACTAAGAGCCTCTTACACAAGATGAGACTGGCAGACAATCTGATAAGCCTGTGGTGACACCGTTGAGTCAATGGAACACTTGCTGTGCGAATGTCACTCGCTGGCTGGAGCGTATGAGTCTTCCTAATAGATCAGTATAGCGCAGTAGGAAATTCTTTACAGTAAGTCTGGATACGGCCTCCTAGAAAGTGTTCCATCCAGTCCAAAGGTAATATGAACAGTCAAAATAACTTGTTCTTACTGCAAGATTCATACCGATAGCTTAGCTTAATATGTGTGTGCGATTGTGACTCGTTGGCTGGAAAGCGTATGAGTCTTCTGGGGGTAGCCTACCCGAAACCAGAAGACTATAGGCTCCTTCCTGTAAGCTGTACAGCGTCCTTGATGCAAATCATCTTTAAGGAACAGGAAGGAGACTAAGGTAAGGGGTGAGCACAAAAGATCCTTGAGGGTCGAAATGCCGCTGGGGTTATCCCTGGCCCCCTGTCATAAGATAAGATAAGTTAAGATCTCTGATATACACGGCAAGGGTAGAATATTTAGTTTTTTAAACAGCGGTCTGCAACTATGTAGAAATTTGGCTCCACAAGAATTACGAAGGCTAAGAATTTAGAATTAAGGCTAAAGGTTTAAGAATTGTATTCATTAAAAAAATCATATCAGTAGAGTTTCAGAAAATTGTTATGTTTTCCGAATACTAAAATAAACCAAAATTAACATTCACGCATTCCACGTACAAAATTAAAATTACATTGTAAGGAAAAGTAATACGTATTGCATATAATTAAGCTCTAAATTACCGATGCTATCTCAGAATGGGAACAGAATTAGCCATAATAGGTTTACTGTAATAGACGCAAATTACACGGGGAAGGCGAATTAATACGATTACGAGCAACTCTGCATGTGTAAAGCTGTGCGGATTCAAAAGTCCAAACATATTTCAACATTTACCACCTATTGAGGTGGGAAATGTTTAAAAAATATTTGAGAACGATAACTGAAGTGGTTAAAGTTTGGCAAACGATAAAATTGTATATCGTTCGCCAAACTGTAAGCACTTCAGTTATCTTTCTCGTTAGAGATACAATACAAGTGTATGAAGACATCGGAGCGTCGGTGGCGCCGTGGATAGGACGACGGACTCCCATGCGGGAGGTCCGGGTTCGAAACCATGCAATGTCATGTATCAATGAGTTTTTCGGTTTTATCGAAAGATTTACGTACATTTACCGACTGCTCTGACGGTGAAGGAAAACATCGCGAGGAAACCTGCATACTGAGATAACCAGTGAATGGGGAAGATGAAATGGGGAAGGCAATGGCAAACCAGCCCATTAAATCTACCAAGCAAGTCGTTCTATGTGATTAATCCTTAGAATGATCACGACCCTCAGCAATAAGGAACACGACTTAGAAGAAGAATGAAGACAAGGAATTCGAAAAGCGCGCAGCATTCAATTTTCTTGGTCAAGAATTTCATAGATAAGAATTTCTAGACCTCGTTGGTCCATTATCAGATTTATTACATATTTCAGTGTAAGTAATATCAATGTGTATGACTGCATTTTAACCCCCGACCTATCGAGGATGGGCGTGTTATAAGTTTGACGCGTTTGTCTGTTTATGTCTGTTTGTTTGTGGCATCATAACTCGGCAACCCATGATCCGATATGAACCCGGTTTTTTGAATTTTGTCGGGAAGGTTCAAATTTATCAGACATTAGTCATGTCTGATAAATTTGGATCAGTGGTTTTCAAGAGCTTGGAGTATCTTTGATGTCACGGTAATAGCTATAGTGGTTCGAGTTTGAGTTCAAATGTTTATAGGGCCATGGTGCCCTTCATGTGGAACCTTGGTGATCTAACGATGACCAGGAAAAAGTAATAGGATCTCCATAATGATAAGTTGGGGTTTCTTAAATTTTTAATTTAGAGTTATTTGTAATAACTCTAAGTTTGGCCTAGCCTGGCCTATTTGGCCCAGCGGATTAGCTTAGCTATCCAACGGGGCAACGCAGCCAGTATCTTGGGTACACTGCCGGATGTGGGGGACTTAACCCAATTTTTTTATCTTTAGCTTTCTTAGCCTTAGTTTAGTTTTAGCTTTAGTATTATTTTAGTGTTATATTATATTATATTTTCTATTTGTGCATAATAAAATTTGTGCAACAATACGTCTACCTCGGGCAGACTGTGCAATTAGGTAGAAACAACTTCGAGAAAGAAGCCGACAGAAGAATTCAGCTGGGTTGGGCAGCATTTCGGAAGTTACGTCACATCTTCTCGTCGCCCATACCTCAATGTCTAAAGACAAGAGTCTTTAACCAGTGCGTCCTACCAGTAATGACCTACGGAGCCGAAACGTGGACACTGACGGTGCGACTGGTTCACAAATTGAAAGTCGCTCACCGTGCTATGGAAAGAGCTATGCTCGGAGTATCTCTGCTGGATCGAACCCGAAATGAGGAGATCCGGCATAGAACAAAAGTTATCGACATAGCTCATAAGATTAGCAAGCTGAAGTGGCAGTGGGCCGGTCACATCTGTCGCAGAACCGACAACCGCTGGGGTAGACGAGTTCTGGAGTGGAGACCGCGTTTGGGCAAACGTAGTGTGGGACGCCCCCCTGCTAGATGGAGCGACGATCTGCGTAAGGTGGCTGGCAGCGACTGGATGAGAAGAGCCGAAGATCGGGCTCAATGGCGCGCCCTGGGAGAGGCCTATGTCCAGCAGTGGACTAGAATAGGCTGCTGATGATGCATAATAAAATTGTCATACAGAGTACTTTGTAAAAATATAAAAATAAAGAAATTTGTAATAATTTATTTAATACTAAAATCGTCTGCAAAAGACGTAACAGGCCTATAATAAAAACCAAAATTAGAAAAAAAATTATTTATTTTCATTTACAACCTTTTATATGATGATGGAAAAGTGGACCAGGAACATAACGGAATGGTATCCTAGAGATACTACAAGAAGCCTAGAGAGACAGTCAAAAAGGTGGGAAGACGATTTAAAGTATACGGCAGGTGCTATATGGACTAGACGGGCAAAAGATCCGAAAGAATGGAAGTCATTAGAGGAGGCCTATGCCGGAAGACAAGCTGTTATAGAGGAGGGGGACGGAAGATAATCCGGACACCGATTACTTAATAAATATTTAAAAAATATATTATATAGATATAAGAAAGTATTTAAAAAACAGCAATAACGGCTTAAAATAATAATAATAAAAATAAAATGATTTATTCAGCAACAAAAAGGTACAAACATTTTTTTTCCAATTGTTGATGCTCTCTTTTAAGTGTGACAACACCTGTGTTAGAGGGCCACGCTCTTCCATACCTCTTTATGTGTGTACCTATTTACTAATATAATAATAATAACGCGTGTGTGTGTGTGTGAGAGAGAGAGAGGGTGTGTGTGAGGGTGTATGTGTGTGTGCAAGAGAGATGTATGGTGTTCTATGCCAAAATGAGTGAGAGATGTCAAATGAAAACTGCGATAACAATATCTTGGGATCGGTGTAAACCACGTTTCATTTAAGGTAAAAAGGGGAGAAATACTATAATGAACTGTGTCAATCTGTGTACTTAATCTTGTTCAGTTACATTCCATCAGTAACAATTCTTTATTCCATCAGTAACAATTGCTTATATTGATCTTGTTCAGTCACAAGCCATCAGTAACAATTCTAGCTTAGATCTTACATAATTTATTTTACATACTTTATAAACGTTAGACTCGTAAGGTCGACCCTGACTTCTTCCAACTTTCCTTTTGGCCCTTGATTAATTAGAAACCGTTTTTGTAAGAAGTAGGAAGTTCAAGGTACGTTCTCCTTTTCAAACATACGAATACGGATTGCCAGGCCGTCCAAACCATGACACGGTAAAGCTGCCACTATGTCACGGTAGCGACCCTTAAAGCTATGGATGGAGCACCTAGCGTATGAAAAATGAATCAACTCCAACCACAGTCTAGACAGAGTTAGTCAGAAAAATAAACGGATCATAATCACTTCATAATTAGGAGTAATAAAGTACTTATAGCTGATGCGAACGGGTCGTATATATATCAAACAGTAGAATAGCTGGCATGACCGTATTTACTCGTAACTAAAGACCTACTTTGACAAATAAATGATTGATTGATTTATAGGATTCACTGCTCGCATTTATAAGTGAAAACTGACAAAGAACTGACAACGAAACAACTTTTTGTCTGAACTCTTTTGTGTCTGTCATTTATTATTGTTTTTCTACTTACATTTCTTAATTTGTTCAATAAGACACCACAATCAATAACATGAAGAGTTTAATTCATCATGGTCGTGTGAAAATAGTGTTTTAATGAAATATTAAATAACAGTTTTCGATTGTAATATGCAAATTTTATATAATATATATCTACTTACATTATTATCTGTTTGTCTGGTTATCTATCTATCTGGCATTTCTGGTTTACCCTACATAAGCACTACTTACATTATTATCTGCTTATGTATTATTAGAATTATTCTGTCACACCTTGTCCAGGTGATTAGTTTTTACTAATGTGTAGAATGCACAAGGTCATTCAGAACTTTACCTGAGTTTTCCTTAAACGCTTGAATTCTTATATCTATAATATCTAAACGGCACATCTCATTGCATTACAAGAAGATGACCTCATGTGGACACCGTGCAGATATTGCAGATATTGGTGGATTACACATATACTCGTATCTACCCATTACAGTATTTTTTCCCTAGATAAGAAGGATTTTTGGTCAAACAGAAAATCCCGTTTTACTGAAATCAGAATTGGATGTAATGTATTCTTAATGTGAATATACGTAAGTCTAAAAAACCCGAGATACTTGTAGTCAGAGATCGGATCCAGTTTTCGTTGTACATCATGTGGCGCCGGGTTTTGTAGTAATTGTTAATCGTAGAAGATGATTTACTGTTTGAAAATAGGCTGTGTCACAAACAACTCAGAGTTAAGGTAATGATTTGACAATCCGGCCCTGACTTGCTATGTATGTGTTCGACTAATGTTTTTATTATTACTATATTCAATGTATCGTCATTATTCTACATACCAATTTAAATGTCTTTAACCGTGTTTATAATTTACACTTCCATTGGATGTTTATATTTTTTTACACATCGCGGATGTTGTATGGAATATTTTTTTATGTAGAATCGATATAAAATAAACAGTATTTTGATAATAATAAGTGAATCACACTACCAAAGTTGTGAAGTAGTACAGTCGACCACAGGTGAACCTACCCAAACCGTCAATATTTGCGAATCTGAAATGTATCTTAAAGCGCAGGCAAGGTTGAGATTTAATCGAAGGTTTTTGACAGATACTATACTATACTTCAATAAACTTATAAGCGAATATATAGGTACTTTACCAAAGACATTAAAAGTACGTAAAATACCGTCACACTAAATATAGATATTATTAAGGTTTATGCACATATGCAATACCTATATGGGTAATTCGGTATTTTATCACCTCATAAACAAAACATACACTACCTTGTTAGAAGGCGACGAGGTGCGGTGCGGTTACGGAGCTGATAAGTTTGGTTGCTCTATGGAACTTCATAGAGAATTCGGAACGGCTCGGGTTGATACAGAGTTCATTCGTTCGTTCCTTCGTTCAGAGTTCCTTCGCTAGGAACGGCTAAGGAATAGAACAGCCTGCCGGCGTCTGTATTTCCCGAAACCTACAACCTTGGGATCTTCAAGGCCAGAGTGAATAGGCATTTACTGAACCCGCATGCTCCATCGTCGACCTCGTCGTCGCTTACCACCAGGCGAGATCGAGGTCAAATGCAGGTTTAGTAGTCAATAAATTAAAAAAAAAAGTTAATCCGTTGCTGGGATATGCGCGTTAGGCTTGCCCCAACAAAGCGCGTTATGCTTGACCCAACAATATTGCCTGACCGGTTGGTAAATAATTTTTTATAGGTATAGTAAAGAATATCTGAATTTAAAACCTATACAGTTCTTTTCTTGAAACTCTGAACTTAATCTCTCTATTATTTATTTCTACAATTTTCAACAAAATACTTGATTTAGAGCAGTCTGAAAATTATGTACGAAAATTCTGAGCTATAGTGCGCCGTTGCACCTTGGTGCAAGGGCGTCTATATGGTGCACCTGCCCCATTCCAAGTGTTGTCAACGTTTTTTTACTGACTCGCATTTATATTCCAGATTTGAAGTAAGAACTTCAGTTTACAATTTTTATTACTAAGGGAATATATTTAGTTGAATAAATATAGGTATCTGATTTAGGTAGAGATTCATGTTAACGTCAGCTCAGTGTTTTATATTCGAAGCTGTATAAATAAAAATAACTTTGAATTCCTGAGTTTTAAAAATAGAAAATGGTATGACTGTACGCAAAGTTAGCCTGAAGTGAAGAGCGTCGGTGGCCTAGCGGCTAAGATACCGGACTCCCATGCTCCAGATCCGGGTTCGAAACCGTGCAGTGCCATGTACCAATGAGTTTTTCGTATTTTTCGAAGACTTACGTATATCTACCGACTGCTGGAGAAGAAAAACATCGTGAGGAAACCTACACACTGAGATAACCAGTGTGTTAAATGGGGTAGGCACAAAAGATCCTCAAGGGTCGAAGTGCCGCTGGGGTTATTCCCGGCTCCTATCATAAGATAAGATAAGATAGCCTGATGTGGTGCCGCTCTTTTACCAGTTTCTACCCCGAAGCAGAATTGCAAGCGTTGCTGTGTTTCGGCTTAAAGGGTAAGAGAGCCAGAGTAACTGCCAGCACATGAGGCACTCCATCTAAGCCCTCGAGATTAGTAAACCTTGATGCAAACCTTAAGGACTCTCTAATAGGTAATAACAATATAGTGAGATGAGATGTCTATGGGTAACGGTGGTCACTATAGAAACAGGTGGCCCGTTTTTACCCGAGGGGCTCGTCTGCTCTCTTTAAACAATAAAAAAAACAGAATGTTAGGCTGTACTACTTAAATATCATCTGGTTCAACATAATCAGCCTACGATTATATAAAATAAGCAACATTCTTAGAATTTCTGTGTCAAATACCTACACAACTTAGGTTAACGTTGGTTGGTTGGTACCCGAGGGGTTCGTCTGCTCTCCTTAAACAATAAAAAAAACAAAAATGCCGTACCTTTTAAATATCATCTGGTTCAACATAATCAGCCTACGATTCCATAAAATATAATCAACATTCTTAGAATTTCTGTGTCCTACACAACTTAGGTTACACAACTTAGGTTACACAACTTAGGTTACACAACTTAGGTTACACAACTTAGGTTAACGTTGGTTGGTTGGTATCCGAGGGGTTCGTCTGCTCTCCTTAAACAATAAAAAAAACAGAAATGCCGTACCTTTTAAATATCATCTGGTTCAACATAATCAGCCTACGATTACATAAAATATAATCAACATTCTTAGAATTTCTGTGTCCTACACAACTTAGGTTACACAACTTAGGTTACACAACTTAGGTTACACAACTTAGGTTAACGTTGGTTGGTTGGTATCCGAGGGGTTCGTCTGCTCTCCTTAAACAATAAAAAAAACAGAAATGCCGTACCTTTTAAATATCATCTGGTTCAACATAATCAGCCTACGATTCCATAAAATATAATCAACATTCTTAGAATTTCTGTGTCCTACACAACTTAGGTTACACAACTTAGGTTACACAACTTAGGTTACACAACTTAGGTTAACGTTGGTTGGTTGGTATCCGAGGGGTTCGTCTGCTCTCCTTAAACAATAAAAAAAACAGAAATGCCGTACCTTTTAAATATCATCTGGTTCAACATAATCAGCCTACGATTACATAAAATAAGGAACATTCTTAGAATTTCTGTGTTAAATACCTACACAACTTAGGTTAACGTTGGTTAGGTAACTAAAATAACGTGGGCTGCATCAAAATGTAAGGGCCTTTACACGTCGCAGGATTAGATTTGTATGGGTGCCGCACCGCAATGCGGCGCACCGCACCGCGTGCGGCTCCATGTGTAAAGGCTCTATCTAAGGAGGGCGATAAATTCTTTTTAGCTTTGTCCTAAAATGGTTGGTGCTATATCAAACGTGTATATCAAATTATAGTATGTGGCAAAAAATAACAGAATTTGCTGTGGCATCTGTTTTTTATGGACTTCTGTTTACGGTGGTAATACCGGCCAAGCGTGAATCGATGCCATGCTGTAGAAATTTATTATTATTATTATTTATTAATGAGCAGGCAGCATTAAGCTGATGCGCCCATATCTAAGCTGGTGTATTGTTCATTCCCTTAATAGCACTTAGTCATTGTTCATAGTTAATGTTAGTTAATTAAGTCCATCACTATTTATGCACTGTTTAAAAACCTATCTAGTCTATTTTTGAAACTGTTGACTGAAGATGCATCCACGACTTCTTGCGGTAGCTTGTTCCATATTCTCACGACTCTGTTATTGAGAGAGTTATGGCCGACCAAGGTGTTTGAACGAGAAATTTTCAAGAAAAAAAACTTTTGTCCTCTGGTAAACAACAACCATACACGGGGGTAGAATAATTCTTATTTGTCAACCACTATGCAAGAAACCGCCCCTTAGAGAACAGTCGATTTTTTGATTTAAATCAAAAGAGAACACTTATCAAACGTATCACCAGTTATTTATCAAACTTGATTATCAACGAGGAAGTCGCCTAAAATCATATATAACATAAAACTTGTGTAAAAGTTTAAACTTTGTTCATAAGCATGACAGGCGGATGGACAGCTGAGCGACAACAATGGGGCATTTTGTCATTCGCAAAGACACGGATGTTTCACGGCTTTAATGAGAATTTGAAACGGATTCCTAATCCCATAGAAATCTAGAAAACCCAAAAATAGATTCATGGGTTCGGTCAGATTCTATTTAAAATCGCTGTAGTGTGCTTAAGGGATGAAACATGCCTATTTTTAGTTTCGACGAAAAGTGTAATTATTATTTTGGACATTTGCCCCACTCTACGATGGACATCTGACAAGTCACTCGGTCTAACTTTTTATCTAACTAACAATAAGTAAGTACTTACCTACTTAAAGTACTTTACTTACCTAGTTACTTGGACTATGTGACTGGACATTAACAGCTGTGACAAACTTGAAATTTTATTAAAAAAACGTGTCTTAGTTTTTTTTTTGGAATAAGACTTTGTTGTTGACCTTAAAACAATTTTAACATAATAATTACAACCAAAATATTATTTTAATTCATCGTTAGTCAAGTTGAAGAAGTTCAAAGTTCGTGGCTTAATTAAAAATTAAACACATTGTAAGACCTTGTGAATTACCTATAGGGGAACATGGGGGAAATCGGATAAGGGGTAAAAACGGATAGCATAATATTTCATACTTGATGCTTACCTTGTGTACAAATGGAGATCGCTCTGGTGTTGTTTATGGCGTCGGCGTTTAAAAAAAAATACGTAAGTGAAGTATTATTCTTACTTATTTCAGCTAATATCAAATTAGCTGTTGACTATCAATGTGAATGTGAATATTTTTATTTAGGTGCAGCGTCTATATGACAAATTATTTACGCTTTTGTTTCACAAATTGATCGATACATCTACCTAACATTTCTATATACCTACCTATTATAACTTACTTATTCTTAATATAATGTTTATTTGTAAATAAGTACACGTAGGGTGTAACCGGATGGGGTTAAATCGGATATCCGTTTTCATAAGCCTTACCAGTAACATTAAAGAAAACCATAATTAATACCTTATTTTAAAAGAAACGAAAAAGGAATACAAACCATAGAGAATCCCAAATACAAAGGAAAGAGAAAACAGATTAACGAGAAAGATGCAGAATGCTTTAATTGTGATGAGAAATATTGCTGACTGACTGTTTGGATGTACAGTTTGTTTAAAATAGGCCTACAAAGCTTGACTGGCTGTACTACTCAAAAACTAGTGTTCGCGTGTATCGCTCTGCAAACAAATTGCTATCCATATTTACCCCACCTTTGGAAATGTGGTATCTGGTTTGACCCATATAAATACAAGGGGTGATAACGGATTTTCCAAATTTTAGTAATTGTTGATTAGTTTCTAAACTCAATGTTTTAATTTTTTTTAAATATTTACCATTGTTCAAAGTTAGTGGTTGATTGTTTTCTGAGCGTTAATTCCAAAATAAACAATTAATTATTAATTTTTTTCTTAACTTTCCGGTGTTATCCCACCTTCCCCTACATACATGTCTATCGCTTATCAATTTGCTTACGGAAAGATCAAATGTTTACATACTTACATCTTATTGAATAGTAAAACAGTAACATTACAGTAAATTGTTTCAGAAATCCCAGCTGGTACACTGGAAAAAAAGATTGTTCACTTCTTGTTTGAAAAGATTATTTAGGTACTCCATAATGAGCATAAAAAGTAACGTTTTCAAATGAATAAAGTTACTTCAAATATGATCTAAATCAAACAAATTATTTTCAAGTGTAATGGGCGGGCGAACGGAATAGCATTTTTTTTAAATAATTTAATAACAGCTTTGGATGAAAGTTGAAATGGCAAAGCTTACTATGGTTTTCAACTGGTTAATAATTATTATAAAGTGTTAAAATAGTGGCCATCCATAAATAATTTGACCTTAATTGTCATTCAAGAGATGTGTTTCTTATTATAATTACTGTTATTTTAGGGTCCCACTGGAAATGAGTAATATCCCCATCGATCGGGTTCATTTTCCATTGATTGATTCCCTCCAATTTGCCGCCAGTTCTATGAAGTCGCCTCAAAGGAATGCAAATGAGGGGTATCAATAAAGTCTTCATTGAAATTGATCATTCTGTATCGAAACCGAAAAATGAAACAGAAATTCTAATAAATTCGATGGAATATAGGATTCAAAAGAGAAGCACAACAAAATGGTGGGTATAAGGTATAATTGAATTTTTACTGGGGGGAGGGGAAAATGGCGAGCGGACGAAGCTGGGATATAAGTGACTAAATTTAGGTTTTTGGGTCTCATGTAATCTTGTTAGGAGAAATGGCCAAGTTTTAAAAGTTCTTAAAAGCATAATATTATACAGATGGACGCCTGCTCTCGAATTTGCGCTGGAAAAAATACTTCGGCGAAGCTTTCTCGCAAGCGTTGAGCTGATATTTTTTTTAAGTTTTTACTTATTTTTATTTATGGAACATTTCTAAAGAATTATCTATTTAATAGAATTTATCTTTGCTTTACTCTATCTATAAATACATCAGTGTTGGTGTAGGGTGTAGATATTTTTGGGATAGGCTTTTTTATGCGTAATCTACCCAAGACGTTTCGAGTCAGAAGGCCTCTTTCAAAATATTTCTACCCAAAAGAAAGGTTAATAAAATTTTGACAATCTTGTCTTTTGTACCCATGCGTTCTTAGAAAATTGAGTTCTATGGGGTTCATTAGTTAGGCTGATAAAAATATAGGTCACATTAGGTAATGGAGGCAATCGAGATTTCAATCTAAGTGTATTATAAATACCTGGTGGGGTAATTTGTCCCATCGTGTCCAATAATTGCCCTATCAACATGACTGATGGTGGAAACTTACACCCATTTTGGGGCCTGTGATTGCTGCACTCCCCTTTTTACGTAGTCATACAGGTAGAGTCGTTTCAAGTTCATGTCGTTTGAACGTTCGTTCATTCAAGTAGTTTCAAGTTCATGTCGTTTCGTTCGTTCGTTCATTCAAGTAGTTTCAAGTTCATGTCGTTTCGTTCGTTCGTTCATTCAAGTAGTTTCAAGTTCATGTCGTTTCGTTCGTTCGTTCATTCAAGTAGTTTCGTTTGACTTTAAAATCGACCCCTAACTTTATTTCTTGACTCCTTTTTTTCTCGCTATCTGTCCCTGTGGTTTATCCCTGACTGTCCCTATATAACTGAGATATTTTTTTGTATGTAACCAAAGTGTCACCTGTAACGTAAAAACAGTAAACAATACCATTGGTAACATGTACATTTCAAGAAGAATTGTAGAAAACGTGGCAGGAACTGGATGAACAGTCTATCCACCTCTATCCTCTAATATTGCCCATGGGGGAAGCTCTGTTGATTTAGCAATTTTTTCATTACATTTAGCTGGTATTTCATCTCCTTTTTGCTAATTTTCACAATGAACTTTGGTAATGGCTTAACAAAGTTTCTGAAATAAAATAACAATACAATACAATACAAATATTCTTTATTGCTGGCAACCTTTGGGTGATGGAGTTATTGTAAAATACAACATAAGCGGATGCAAGAATCTAAATAACTTACCGTTTAGTTACCCCTATAATACTTGTATCGTATACCTATTTGAATAAACATTACCCAGTTGTAACGATGTCGACTTCATCGTCCATATCAACCTCCTTGCCATCAATTTCAACCTCATCGTTAGCGTTTATCTCACCTTATTTCGTGTTGGCATTCTTATTTCTTCATCTATATTTTCAGAATTCAAATCATATTCCCATTCCATTTCTAAATTCCATTATACCATTAATTTCATTGTTTTTACTTTCTCTCTGTATTTTTGTCCAGCACGGACGTATGTCCGTTTTATAAAATTGTCTCCTACTACTACCTATTTTTTACTATTGTGTTGTTCTGATCCTCATAAATATAATAACGACTATTACCAAGTTCTTCTATTACTTCATCTGCACACTGTCCCAGAACCCTGCTAGCCGGCACCTAGAGGGCAGATTGGAGCACAGTTATTTGGTTTTACCATTTCCAAAACTTCAAAGTAAACGCAGTGTGGAGTAGACTAAAGCAAATATCGCTATCGAACAACTATCAATATTGAATATTATGTTCCCGATGGTTTAGTAGTTACCTAACAAACATGGTTTTGTGTTAGGTTTGTTAGATCTTTGATGAATATTATGTCTCGCATTATTGTTTGTTACTACTGAGTTGTAACTCAAGCCAAGGGTTGAAAAACTGTAATGTTTTTTGCACGGAGTGTGTGCATTTTACAAATACAATCGTTTCAGCCTAAAACTGTCAGTCCCTTAGTGTCGGACATCACGAGGCCGGTTCCATTCCGGTTCGGTTCGCTGCAACCAATCACATGTTTTACGCCCTCCCTCCTCTTGAAGTCAGCGGACTGAACCAGAAATTAAGGAACCGGCCTCGTGAAGTCCGAGGCTTAAGTACACTGAACATTTCCCGATAAGATTCTCACTAAGCTCACAGATATCCAAACTCAGCAAAACTTTATTGAGTTTAGGATTGCGAAATAAAATTTATTCCCAAAGTTGTGAAGAAGGTAACTTTTAAAAACCCTTCGTGTACTCGTACACCTGTGCGAAGTTTAGGCGTCGCGATTTCCATCTTGTCTTGTCATCTACGAGCTCGTATTATCTATGGAATGATAACTACACCGAAAAAAAAGACTGTTTACTTGTGACAAAATGTGTATATGCCTGAAAAGGTAGGATTCGGTGAAACGAATTGTATATCTGTACAAACAACTATGACATGTAACGCGAATTGTATGCGCAATAAATATTTCATTCCATTTCAAAAAAGCACATGTTTTAATATTTTTTTCTTTATAAATGGCCTCTGCTAGTGTACACACTGCAATTTGGCTAATGACCGTGTTAGAATCTTAAATATAGTTTCGGCGTCTGTTTTGAAAAAAAAACAGTTTACCAACGTCGAGATTATGGGAGAGTCGTATGGTATGCATCAGGAATGCCTAGTGTCTTGCATATTCCAAGTGCAATTGGAGTGCAGTTGCCGAATTCACACCATCTTTAGTTTTTCACTCCCATTTCACGGTCTTATATAACGTTCACTTATCACGACGATTTTTAGGTAAAATACACTAGTTTTGCGAAAAAATTACCACTGTAAACTATTTTTAAACAATAAAATAGGACGAACACGCCATGACAGCATGAATGTTCAACATAGCCTCACTTGTTTTAATTATTTAATTTTTACTTATTGACATAAAAATCAAACAGAAACATGTTATCAGGACATTAGAATATATCGGTGGGGCTGTATTTCGTTTGATTCTTGTATAACGTTACGCCTCCTTACCTTTATGAACTCTTTGTGCGCCATACATAATGCATATGAAGCGAAGGTTTTACGTATTTTGACATCAAAGTATGTAAATAATCGTGTTTTTTTACGCATAGAAACAATATTGGTTATTGAACAACCTTTACATTAGGGTATGATGAAACATTTTTTATTTTTATATAGGTGTTATCAAAATATTCGCTAAAGAGAACCAACTCAAATATTCCTAAAAACAATACCTACTTATTCGAAATTCGAAAGGCGCGGTGGCGCGAAATTTTGGCTTCACATGCAAAAAAAGTCGCTCAGCGTGCTATGGAAAGAGCTATGCTCGGAGTATCTCTGTTGGATCGAATCCGAAATGAGGAGATCCGGCATAGAACAAAAGTCATCGACATAGCTCATAAGATTAGCAAGCTGAAGTGGCAGTGGGCCGGTCACATCTGTCGCAGAACCGACAACCGCTGGGGTAGACGAGTTCTGGAGTGGAGACCGCGTTTGGGCAAACGTAGTGTGGGACCCTGCTAGATGGAGCGACGATCTGCGCAAGGTGGCTGGCAGCGACTGGATGAGAAGAGCCGAAGATCGGGCTCAATGGCGCGCCCTGGGAGAGGCCTATGTCCAGCAGTGGACTAGAGTAGGCTGCTGATGATGATGATACAAAATGTATTGTTAGCTATTTTAGTCGGATTTATATTTTGCATTGTTTGAAAAAAAAACTAAAATTGGACATATTGAGTGCTAACTTCTGAATACCTTATACCATAAAATCTTTTACCCTAATAAAATTTTATCTACTCCCTGCTGAAGTGGCAAATGATTACGTGACCTGTATATCTCCTTCCTTTTTTATTTTTCCCGTACTATTCCATTTATCTTTCAAAAGATTGACAATACAGGCTGATGCAATGTTAGGGAGGGAACATTCTCACAATTTGTTGTCATTATGTTCCTAGGTCGGTAATATGCGTGCGGCCTCGCGCGTGCGTGATTAAGACCTCAGTGTGTGACGTGATGAATGTCTGACACACAATACACTAAAGTGTATGCATATATCTGACCAGAAAACACCTGTCAAATGTGAAACTACGACAAAAGGTTGCTGTCAAACAAGCGGAATAGAGAGAAAATAAAGTGTTTTAAATAGACGTTGTGTTGTACCTGTGTAAAAAGATGTCTCTCGAATGAGAAATGTTGTATATCATAGGCGTATACAAGGGGAGGTTTTGGGGATCCGGATACTTTATCGCCAAAAAGATTGTCGAAACGATAACTTAGTTGAATTGTTTGCTTATCGTACGGTTAGGGGCCAACCTATGGTCAGAGTTGTTCAGGCCGCCCGTAGTTTAATTATTTTAATACGAAACTTTGTGAAAACTGGCTGTAAACTCGCGATTTTTTCCTTTACCGTTAGATTAGTCAGTAAATGTACGAAAGTCTTTAAAATATCCGAAAACTTATTGGTACATAGCATTGCATGGTTTTTTTTAATTTTTTTAAATTGACTACTAAACCCGCATTTGACCTCGATCTCGCCTGATGGTAAACGACGATGAGGTCGACGATGGAGCATGCGGGTCCGGTAAATGCCTATTCACTCTGACCTTGAAGATCCCAAGGTTGTAGGTTTCGGGAAATACAGACGCCGGCAGGCTGCTGCTGGTTTCGAATCCGGACCTCCCGCGTGGGAGCCCGGCGTCCAAGACACTATGCCACTGACGTTCTTCCTTCTTCATTCCTTATAATTCTTATACACTGTTACGTTTTAAAGACACGAATCTTGTACATGCTGTATTTGCTACCTCTGTAGCCACATTTACCAGCCGTAAATCATCGTGTTATACCCACAGATAGTTTCCACGTGAATTTATTTCTGTCGTAACTGCTGGAAGAAATCCCTTGAAGATGGTATTTTGTTCTTTGTGTGTTTTTATTGTAGTTATACAATAGTGTCAAAGGCAGGTAAAAATTGGAGGGAAGGGGTTGTGAAAATTTGGGTAGTAGGCTACTGTTATGGTTGTCAATATTAGGTACTAGATGGGTTCTATTTTTATAGGTATTTAAATGTGCTTTTTAATTACATTAAAATATTTCTATGGTAGCATCTTAAGAAGTTTACAATGGAGTAAATACACAGAATGCTCTAAAATTATTCATACAAAAATGTAACTGGAGTTACATAGTTGTGTTTTGACATAATGTAACGTTAAAATAAATTACAGTACACAGTAACAAAATTCTATTGTAGTTGTGATCTCTATTTAATTCTACCCATAAACAAAGTCAGCCATGTATATTATTAAGTATTTCTATCTATCTATCTATTTATTATTAAACATGTGTGGAGTAGTATTTAGAAAATTTTGGTGGTATAATTAACACCCAGGTGTGGTAGAAAATTACATACCTAGAGATAGAATGTGAAAAACTTAAATATTCTGGGCGTAACAAAAACTTGTACCAACCTCTTATAGGACAAAATGTAAGTACTTATCCAACTGAATAACTTTGTGTAAAATAATTTAAAGTTCAGTGAAAAGAAATTGGCTCCACATATGAATTGGCTCCACATATGAATTAATAGCGGTGTGAACTTGGCAGCCAAAAAACTCGCAGCCTATATAACCTGACCAAATTAAGAAGTCTTCGTTTTTATTTATTATATAGAAGACTGTTGGTAGTGGGAGTTGTTAGTGATATAGAAGAGGGGGGTGAGAGTATCAGCTATTTTACAATCGTGCTGTAGAGAGTTAAAAAAATTCGTACTTAAAGTTTTAGTTAACGACACTTAATCGCCTTGCATGTAATTAATACAGGTATTAAGTTACACCTGTGTAAGTCTTAAAAATATATATTTCGTTTTTCAACTTTCTAAAGTCCATAGAGCATCGGTCAAATCAAACGAATTAAGGTAAAGTAATTGCTTATAGAATTTTTATCGCTCACTTAACGCATCAGTTCTCGAGTTAAGATATTTTTAATAAATTTAAAAGTGCATTAAGTGTGAGTTATATAGCTGTTCCTACAGTTAAAGCTATTAATCTCGCTATTCAGGTGTATCTAGCGGCAAGTTCAAAGGGTTGAATTACGCTGGAAAGCCGGTGTGGTCAACATTTGGGTCGTTCTGTCTTTTATCGAAAAGAGCGTTGGTGGCGGCGTGGCCAGGACGCCAGACTCCTATGCGAGAGGTCCGGGATTGATTCCAAACAAGCCTTTACCAATAGTTTTATATCTGAATTTATATCAGATTTATCATTATGCATGCGATAAAGGAAAACCATGGGAAATCCTACCATTTCCATAGTAAAAGTAGTATTTTACTTTGGAACATTCATATTAATTGACCAAGGTATTTTGGAGGGGGCGGGGGGTCACTTATACATATATGAATCTGACGCTTTGGGGGGGTGGAAATGGGGTTAGCAACAAATTTAAGGTTCTTTTGTTTACAACAGATTTATCATTATGATGCTTGCGGTAAAG
Organism: Hofmannophila pseudospretella; assembly: GCA_947369225.1. Taxonomy (NCBI): domain Eukaryota; kingdom Metazoa; phylum Arthropoda; class Insecta; order Lepidoptera; family Oecophoridae; genus Hofmannophila; species Hofmannophila pseudospretella. The sequence continues at coordinate 5,319,602 of OX376330.1, read as the reverse complement.
GAAAACGTCCTAGGCAGGGTTCGTTTAGGTGCGGAACCTAAAAATGACTGTGTTACTAACGACTAAAAATCTGAAATAAGTAATTAGTACTGATAGAAGGTTTAGTATCTATTCCGGGAAAATAAAACGAAGAAAAAAATATTTCAAGACGAAACATATTTTTTGAGCTCCGTGCTCCAAAAAAAATCCTCGGTGCACGAGTCCGTCTCGCACTTGGCCGGTTTTTCTCGTAGCCAATTCTACCAGCGCGCAATATTACTCCCATACCCTTCTTAAATATTAAAAAGGGGTAAGTTGGCCACCTCTGTCTAAAACGATAGCGCGGCGCCAAAGTTGAAGCCTTTAAGAAGCGCAATCCCTTTCAAACTTAAAATTAATTCATCAACCGTTCGAGTTTCGAATTAAATAATCATTTATCGGTTGTTGCGTTATGTATGGCACCTTGCGACATCTTCGTTTTGCTGTCATAGCCTACGGCTAAATTTTGAGCTTGCGTGACCGTAAAAAACTACGACGTGTACTTTCCTTTTTTATTGTTATTGGATTTCTGAAATCGTTACACTTAGTTGGATATATCCTTGATTGGTAATTAAAATTGTAGTACCTAAGTGCGTCCCCACTTAGTAAATAAATAATGGCTTCCAGAAATGCTTGGGGCACTTGCGACATCGTGAAATTTCGGATTATAGTCGGGTTAGAAAAGCACCGATTATAAACCCCGACCAGTTATTAATAGAGTTGTCAAGAGAGTGTCAATATACGTATAGATGTGTAAAATACGTTCTGGAGTTCGCCATAAAAAAATCTCATAAAATTCCGCAAAATTGTGCACTGTAAATCAATTCCGATCATACTTTACATTAAAATTTCAGTAAGTACTTGTCTAAGTACTTATAATAAAATGGCCAACTATTAGATTTTACTTATCCTATTGAAAATTCGGTACTCTAGTTCCGAAACTTAATCAAAGTACATCTATGAGCTCAGTGCCGAAGACAGGGAATTTTGGGGTTCAAACCCCCCCTGATATCCCAAACATTCAATTGTCACTTTTGGACAAGAATCTTCGTTTTTACATAGAGGTATAATCTGTCCCTTACGGGGATGGCAGAGAGAATGACTACGAATCTTTATCTTGTCACGTTATTTTTTAAAGTATAACCTACTACGAGTATAATAAAAAAATACACAAAGTATCCTCTAAGAATACAGTCTCGGAGACTCCATTAGAACGTATTCCGTTTTCTCACTACATCTAAAAATAGACGTCATGCACCTATCACTGGCTCGAGTCAGAAGAAAAGCTCTATGACCCCCAAAAATAAAATATCTGGCTGCGGTCCTGTTTGAGTCATGAATAAAAGAACAGAGTTACTTCCACGGAGTGGTTGAAGACTATTAGTTGACATATGGGGTGTAGCCAAGGTTTCATCAACCCCTTCATTTACAGAAGTTTGAATAAAGAGTTTCACAAATACTTACCTAGTGCAATAACAATTTAGTAAAAAAATTGTGATTAGAGTTAAATATTATACTGTTTCACGGGTTTTTACTGTATTTTATTTATTACGACCGGTTTCGTTTACACATCTTGAAGACTCATACCTGAAGACTATTAGTTGAAGTTATAATTATAAACAAATACCTGAAGATGTGTAAACGAAACTGGTCGTAATAAATAAGATTCAGTAAAAACCCGTGAAACAGTATATTATTTAACTCTAATCATGTACTACAAGTTTTACCAAGTACCAACAACCGCAAGTATTAACCATTTAAATAATTTATGTTCGGTTTATGGGAAAGAAAATGCAATTTTAATTAAACAGGCAAATTTTTATACGCAGTATCAATAATTACACATAAAACAAATTAGACAGATAAATGGTAGCGTTCACGAAACAACAAATGATTACTTATAGGTGCATTCAAAAATATTTGAGTACACAAATTATTTTTAAATTACTTACATAATTCTTAATTAAGTTAGGTACAGATTTTTTTAACACTTACTTAAAATATAATTCAGTCAATGTCATGCCTCGACAAAAATACATGGTGCTAGAATTTTCTTTTTTCGTACTGACGGATGACGGAGTGACAATAACAATGCTTGCTTGCTTGCAAGCATGCTTGCTTGCTTGCAAGCATGCTTGCTTGCTTGCTTGCTTAGGATTCCGTTTTACCTTTCGGGATATTATTTATTATTATTATAATATATTTAAATCAGACAATATATTTGAAACACACAATAAAGTTAGTATATTATTTTACTTAAAGCTATGTTAGTAAAAAAATATATTAAAGAAATAATACCAAGCCCATGGTACCGACCCCAAAGCACTGGACGACTACTTCGCATTGACATGCAGGAATATCCAGTGCCTCAGGATCGGGGAGTCAGGGGACTCGGCAAACGTCAACAGGATGCTGCTGGGACTGCTATGTACTCGGTGCATCAGGGAAGCAACCCTTTTTCGTAAGATTGCGTGAAAGCCATCCACGCGGGCTTCTGCAAACATCCCCGATGCATTACAGTATTTCGGCAGCCCCATCAGCATCCTGAAGGCGTTATTATATTGGATCCGCAGAGCATTGAAAACCTTTTTGGTATAATTAACCTACAGACTGCACGTGTAAAAAGTCAGACAATATGGATCCCTAAAATAACATTGTAAAAATGTTCTTATTTACGTGTATTTAATTAAAATAACGGGTAAATAACAATAGGTATTCCTTAATTAGGTTAGCGTGATATAATAATTTCATTATTTCCAAGGGATCCTTTTAATATCCTCGCCATTCATTGTGAAAATATTGTACCGTCTCGGTTATAATATAATGAGAATTTTCGCCTCCCGCGATTATTAAAGGTCCGAGGTTTACGGAGGCGCAGTTTCATTAATTATGAGAACAGAAGTCTTGTCGCATAAATAACTATTTATTCTGTTTTTATCGCCGATCGTATCCTGCTAAAACACTCTGTATACCTCAGCTTTAAGTGTTATGTTAGTTTATAGCTAGTTTCCATAACGTTATGGTAATTCCTTCACAGGTAGTGCTAACTTGGCACGCGGGGCGCCTTGTCAATACAGTGAACTGAGGCCACCCGCAATTATAGCTCATTTCCATAATTCCTTGCTTTTTGCGTTCTTACGGGAAAATAGGGAAATAATTTGTAGTGTTCCTTTCTTATCGGAATATCAAATACGGCTGAAGGGTCAACTTTTGTTTTAAAAACTGCAGTGGAATTCGTATCAGGAAATAGGGACCTGCATTAATTCTTGGCATGTCTACTTAGATATTGGAAAAAAAAAATTTATAAAAAAAATCAATAATCGATCTCTATTTCTATGTCTTCACACTCCATGTAAGCCTATTTTTATTCCTTTATAACATTTTGATAACTTTGTAGAAAATGTCAGAGTTCATAAATAAGAAAACATTTCACATTTGTGAAACCGACAAAAAATTACTAAATTAAAAAAAGTTTGAAAAGAATGCGTTGTAAAAAGAATTGTGTCCGGTTTATTTTACTTAACTTTTAACAAAGGAAAAGAACAAAATATAAAAAATACGTAGGTAAGACAAGTACTCACATAAAAAAGTTCATCCATGAGAATTAAAATTAGCCACAGAGCTATTCAAACACGTTTTCCCAATTTTCCACAGTGTCATAAAATATAGGAGTTTAATTTGTTATTATCTTAACACTTTCTAGGACTCTTAGTCACACAAAACTTAAAATTAATCACATAAAACTGACACATCACAGAATTTTAAACAAAAGAATAAATTAAAAGAAAATAAATTCTAATTTCTAACACAAAAGTTCGTGTCCCGTGTACGAACGAATGAATACCACGTCCAATCCGGCGTGCGTTCCCACGCGGATCCGAGTTTGGACTGCCGTACCGTACTATGGTATACTACTGTCTGTTTTCAATCTAGCTTGATTCAAGATGGGGCACTGAAGTGAAGAGCCATTAACTAATGGCTAGTTTACACGCTCCCAGTCAGTTGCAAACTGCCATGGACAAGTCGAGTGAAAACTGAAGCACCTATACAAATATTAGGCGACTAAGGATCTTAGTACACCTAGTAGACGGCGGCGGTGGGCTCGCCACCTATCACGTTTGTCCACCAAATCTTACTGCGAAAAGTGGGAACTAAGCTGGTTCCTCTGTCTACCCCCTCGGGGATTATAGACGTGAGTGTTTATATAATGTAATGTACTGTATACGACTCGGTTTCCATATGTACTAATAATTTTACACATTAATGTTGTACTTATGGAATATTGTTACTATAGTTCCAATATGCTGTTTTATTGTCGCCAATATAAACAAATAACTAACACCAAAATAAGCTAGGTAAAATAAAAAGTACCTGTCTAAAAAAGTGTAAGTACCTACATATTTATAACATAAATCAACAGTTTTTGTTCAGTTTCCGGTTCTATTCTTCTTGCGGGTGTTTTGTTATTCATCCTGAACTACTCGTACGTCGCCGCAGAAACCTCGGTAATGATATATCCTCAATAAATCATTTCTACCACCACTTCGTTTTTTTATTTTTATTATTATTATTGTTGTGTACATATTACGTTTTATTATTTACAAATCTTCGCGCCCTGAAACCAGAAACTGGTTTGTCTGGGCGCTGCACAATCCCCTCAGTTAAATGAAACACCAAATATAAAAACAACTTAACACATACAAATCAAAAACATGACCGTAGGTAAAAAATTGATAACGGCAGGTAGGCATCCATCACGGGAGCGCACGGCGCGGCGACCGACAGTTCGATTCTCGAAAAACATCCTCGTCAGATAAACACCACATTATATTTATAAGAGTTTTAGTAAAACATTTAGGGTGACTACAAATGGCGATAGCCCTTCCTTTAAAAATTGAAATTGAACTAAAACTTTCAAAAATGCATTACCGAGGTTTTCACTCAACGGCAACTATAAGTAGGTCAGTCCTGTCATTGTCAGTCAGTTTAGCCGTTTATGCTCGATTGAGTAACAGACAGATGAAACATTAGTTTCACCGGGACAAAGCCATAAATCCAAGGATAAGATTAGATAAATACATCCGTTTAACTGTCTGTTTAGTTCGTAACTTGGCATCGGATACCAGCACAGGGTTTGACCCGAAGGGTCTTTGTGCAATGGACCCTTTCATGAAGTTTCACGGTATTTGCTGGACCCAGGGACTGATGATCATATTAATGTCAATAAATAGTTTACCTAGTTATCTAAGCAGGGCCTAATTTGGGGCTCAATTAGCCATAGACTGAGCCCTATACCTATACCTTTGGTACTTTGTGGTTTTATCGTATTTGACACATTCATACGGATGTCAAGCAAATCATAACAAACCATAATAGCGACAGGGTTCCACAGGGTATAGCTAAATTTATCTTCCACTGTACACCTAGGATAGCCAAGGTCAGCGGATTTCTCCTGGGCTTAGGCGTGCAGCTTAACAGACTGAAAATGAAGATAATGAAGAATCAAACCATAAAAAAAATATATCCAAAATATTAAGTTTATGGATAAAATCCTGTCGTCTTCTCAACTTTCTCGGAGTGGAAAGGGGGTTGAGAAATGGAAATTTCGAAGTTTGGAATGGGGAAACAGCCCCGTAGCCCCAAAACAAAAACAGGAGGAGGTATCAGCCATCCACGTATAATAATAAAGCGTGTTGCTTTATTCTGGTGGAAGAAATTCCACCTTATAATAAAGAAAGTTGAAACAAAAAACTAAAACTAAACTAAAGTTGGTAAGTTAGAGTGCTCCATAGCTTATGGTAACACTGTTAGTGGTATATACGAAATGGAAAAATGTGTTACTTACTTATAACAAATCTAAAAAGTGAAGGGCGTGGAAAAACGGCGTAACATCTCAAATTACCACTAATTGCCTCTGATAGATAGTTTAATTTAAGTTTCTACGGTGATTTTCGTTAGACAGAATTCTAGATATTTTGTTTTACATATTCGTACACCAGCACCATGGATAAAAAAAGTCTCCTGGTTAGCAGGGTATTTTGAATTGACGTAATCGTTAGTACTTACTGCTACATCAGTACTTACCGGGATTCCTTCATGTTTTGTTTGTTCATTATAATTATTATATACCGAGTACGTACTAAAAAAACGCAATGGTACCGAGACCGAACCTTGAGGCATGCCTCTAAAAATCTTGATTACCTATTTTAACTCAAATGTAATCGTTGTCAATCGGGTGAAGCAAAAACTTTGTTTAATTACTAATTACGTAATTGTAAAAAAAAACTTCCTCATTCATGGTAAATATTTGATTTTAATTGTTTCTCTGCAAACACAAAAATAATAGCTTGTTTTATTTATGTTAATTATTCGTAATCTGTTGTTAAAATTTTATCAGTACAAAAACATAAAGCTATAAATGAAAAGCTTAATTTTAGAAAGTAACTGATTTTTAGATAAAATTGATACTGGAACGTGGACATAATTTTAATTTCCGGTGTTTTCGGAAGAAAAATTAATTTTCCTCGAGCGGCGAGTCCAATCGAGTCCATCGCGACTACGAGTACATAGCAATAATCGATCTGAATACAAAAATATAGCTGGAATATTTGGGGATATTTGGTACAATTCTGCAATTATTACTGGTACTACTCTTTCACGCCCATTTTCCCCGAGGGGGTAGACAGAGGAACCACCTTCATAATAGGTAGTTCCCAATTTTCACCCTAAGATTTGGTGGACAAACGTGATATGTGGCGAGCTCATCGCCGTCTACTAGGTATAGAGATCCTTAGTTCTATATCTATAGTTCTATTAAGATCCTTAGTCGCCTCATACGACACCCACGGGAAGAGGTGGTGGTGGTGCTATTCTTTATGGTCGGCACGACACGGCACTAATAAAAAACAAATAATTGAATTTCCGAAAACACCATGATATCGTGGAGTCCTGCTGTTCTGTATAACAAACTTTGGGAGTGCCGATGTATTTATGGCTTCGAATGACTTTGACAATTTATCGGTCACTAAACGAAACAGACTTGTGGCCCATTTATTCATTGTCACCCTAATTAAAGACTTGTCACGCACGTACCAAGGAAAAGGGAGGAAATGGCAGGTCGGAGTCCAATAGTTCTATGAAAGATAATTGATTGGTTTGACTCCGTTGAGCTTCTATTTATAACCCCCGACCGATCGAGGGAGCGTGTTATAAATTTTACGTTTGTCTGTTTGTGTGTTGGTCTGTGGCATCATAACTTGACAACGGATGATCCGATTTGGACCCGGTTTTTAAAATTTAATAGTGAATTTTGTCGAGGGTATTCTTAGCTAGGTCTGATAAAAATTGGACCAGTGGTTTACAAGATCTTGGAGTATCTTTGATGTCGGATGGGATCTCTGGAATGGTAATAGCTAGATGGTTCAATTTGAGCTCAAATGAATTTCAGTTCATGGTGCGTTTAAAAAAAACCTTGAGGATCTGATGATGACCAGTAAAAGTTAGTGAACTTCAATTTCACAATATGAAACTGGAAGAATTGTAAGATTATCAGCCCGCTGAAACTATAATAGTTAGATGGGATTTTCTCGAACAAAAGTTGTAGGGAATCCGGAGACATTGCAAGAGAAAAAATATATATGGCAGCCAAAAAATAAATGAAAATGATGAAAAAATAATTGAATGTTAAGATAGCCATGGCGAGGCTGAAGCCCGAGTTCCGCGTAGGGCGAAGCCTACCTAACCTGCTGAATGTTCTTAGCCATGTCAGATGAAAAATAAATAAATAAATAATAAATTTATTTAACGACAACACTACAAAATGGATCGGTGGTTCTAAAATCTTGAAGTATCTTGGGACGTTGGAGTATGATGGGATCTCTGGAACGGAAACAGTTAGGTGGTGGTTTTTGTGACACCTTTCCCCCGATTGTTTTATTATTACTCTCTCTAGCTTAGTAGTAGTTACGAGTATGTTTTAGTTGTTTATTTGTTGTTTATTAATAAATAAAAAGTAAGTACTTACATAAATAGAGTCGCATAACTACTGGTGAATGATTCGCGATTTTAGAATTATTATGGTTTTAAGACAACTGATCAGTGGGCGTATTACTTCCTTCAAGCCAATACTCAATCACTGTCATTTTAAAAAAAATAAATAATTTATTTCATTCCATAACCTAAAAGCACCAAAAGGTGCGATTATATAAAACCCTTATGTAAGAGAGTCCAAGACTGATATGTCACTTTTTCGGGCGATGATACGGTCTAAAAGAAATGACAACATAACTTATATTTATATTATTCTCATTGTTGTCTTTGGGCTCATAATAAAGGGTTTCCCTAGATTGGGCTCAGAGCTATTTGTTACGCGGTTCGTTCGCGAGAGAGGGTATCACAAGAGGACCCATTATAGGGGCTGACCAGTTGACCACCTCTTTGTGACGTGTTTATAGGAATGGTGATGAATGAACATATTACATTAGAATGAGGAAGGTTTTTATTTTTATTTACACTCAAACTCGCGTTTGAACTCAATCTCATCTGGGTGGTAAGAGACGATGAGGTCGAAGATGCAGCGTACGGGATTAGTAATGTATTGGCTCTTCTATAAACACTGTCGAAACACATCACCGCTGAAGAGAAGATATTTGACGACAGAGAAATGGTAGCTAGGCGCAGGCCTCGTGTGAAATTGAAAATTGAAATTTGAAACGTTTATTTAGCGCTGAAATACACCAGAATACAGAAGTATACAAAGTTTAATACATGCAGCACAGAACATCTGGTGTGGTACAGTGCCAAAAAGGGTAAACAAGCTCAGCATAATGCTGAGGCAAGCCACAGCGCTGATTTTCAGCTGGCCCCTCAGTGACTGCACGGACGAAGAAAGCAACAGTTGTGATGTATGAATGTGTTCGTTTGTATGAATGAGGATATTAGTGTGTATGTGAGTTTCTGAGTGTGATGGAGGGTGATGGCATGGTGCGGGTGTATTTACATGGTATTATGTGTGTGGATGATGGTAGTTCACAGTAGAGGCATAAGATTACCGAGCACTTCCAGATTGTGAATGACAGTAGTTACAGGGCACCTAAAGAATGTACGGAGCAGTGTCCGATTGTCCGTATGACATGCTTATTCATTGCTGGCTAAAGAAGAAATAATAAGAAGGTATAAATAGGTATTCCTACAATCTTCTAAGTCGTATACCTCATTGCTGAGGGTCGTGATCATTCTAAGGAATTAATCACATAGAATGACTCTCCTGGCAGATTTAATGGGGTGGTTTGCCTTCCCCATTTCACACACTGATTATCTCAGTGTGCAGGTTTCCTCACGATGTTTTCCTTCACCGTCAGAGCAGTCGGCAAATGTACGTAAGTCCTTCTTCCTTCTTCTTGATTCCTACAATACTACAGATTTATTTTATTTACTTATTATATAAAGCACAATGTGCCTGAACAGGCAGACAGGCGAACGGGCGGACGGTAGGCCGATGGGTGGGTTGGATGAGCTCTTTTGTTTTAAATTTTTAACAGCCGTGAATGACAATGAAATGACTCTATGTCTATACCCTGGCGAGGAAAATGAAAACCTTGTCAGGAGGGTGTCACTGGTAGATGTGCTTTTATAATCTGTGTTATGGCAATAGCAATGGAAAAAATAGTATCATTTAATTCCGTAATATAGCGAGGGTTTTTCAAGGTCAAGATTTACATAAAAAATCAAAATGGAGTCTATCTACCAATAATAATGGTTTGTTTCGACTTAGATGAGAGAACAGTTATTGTCTATCTATTCTATTACGGAATTAGCATTTAAAACAGCATTTTTACCGCACGATTTGATACCGTTTTAAATGCTAATACTATAGAAAACTAAAATAACTGCAAAATTCTATTGATGGAATCTTTTACGATTGTTTGCATACTCGTGTATTACTCGCTCTCGTAATTCGTTGCCTTCGTTTCATTAACACATTCACTGCCGTGGCGGTGACCACCAGAGACAGACATCAGTATTTACTATGGCGCCGTGACGGTCATCGAAGGACCTGTTTTCGGCTGCCGGCCACGTGCCAGCGGTCACGTTTTCGTTGATTTTTTACCTTGTGTGTGACCCGCGCGGCCCCGCTGAACAACCCTTAGTGCACAACGCCTCAGGATAAGATGATACTTTGGCAGATATTTGCATTTGTATTCAGAGCAATGTAATAAATGAAAATCAGTTAAAAAGAACTGATTTACATTTATTTTCATTTTTTAATATGTTATATATAAAAATATATAACATATTATAATAAAAAAAACCAGTTGTTGGACTAAATGAAACAAGACAAGAAATAAAATGGCACCTTTAGCGTAAGAAAAATTATTAAAAATATATCCAAATAAGATAACTCTGCTAGTCATAGCTCAATATCATCGAATTCCATGGTTTTATATAGAAGTTAAGTGTAACTTCTAATTAATTAATTAGTGAATTATGCATTATAAAAAAAACGTAGTAGAGATCGATATCTTACTTATCGATACATTGTAACTACATTGTTACTTGATTATAATTTAAATATTATTTGGTTAACTAACTTACTAAAAACAAGTAATGTAAACAAATTACGCCCGGCGATCATAGAGCCAATTGAAAAAATTACATTCGCAATGCTGACCTTTGACAAGCCCCCAAAATGGGAGTAGAACAGGTGACCGCAATTTGAGATCAACGCGGCGCCGTGAACTCAAAATGAAAAATGAGATATATTACATACATATCATTACATATCTCGCTATGTACTATCTAACTACGTTTTGGCCTAACTGACGAATTTTAGGCGATAAGCTTGGCAGGGTATGTATTAAACTAAAGTGGTGTGATTCTGTGCAGTGTCAGCCTGAAGTGGTACCACCCAAAAGGGTGGTAAAAACCTACTTCTGCCACGAAGCAGCAATGCTTGATTGCTATAAAAAAATGTTTCGGTTTGAAGGTAAGAGTGCCAGCGTTATTATCGGCACATGAGGCATTCCATCTAACTCCTCAAGGTTTATATGGGCGACGGTGACCATTTACCATCAGGTGGCCCGATTGCCCGTCTGCTCACACAATAAACAATATTTAAGTGCTATGAAAATTTAATACTTTGGTGATGGTAACACCCTCAAAGCAGGTCATTTGTATGTCATAAAGAGCAATTGTCATGCAAATCGACACAGATAAACATCGTTCCATTTTTGTAATAATGACACGGGTATGATGGATGACCACTTTTTGTCCCAGAAAATGTAAAATTCTCGCGGGAGGATCATGGCGGGAGGCTGGTATTGTTAATTTGTGAATGTTATACCAACTACAGGATAATTTACATATCAGTAACAATTATTTCAGTAAAATATTGCATAGGTAAACACGATAAAAATGAAATCTTTTCTTTACAAACCAATACGTACGAGAAATGAAATGGCGCCAAAATTCGTGGTCGTTGTCGTTCAGGACTCTTCAAATCAGTTATGGACACGTTCACCAATAATGACAAAGAAAAACAGCCACTTTTCAGGAGTTTCAAAGCTCCTTTATTTATTTTTTTATAATGAAAGCGGAAATTAGAGTCAAGAGCTTTTCAAGATTGCGGTTTGCGATAAAAACGGTAACTTTATTTTTTAAATAATTTTGAAGCTTTGAAGGTAAGTACTTAGCTGTAAAAAATATAGGTAAGTACCTGAAAATATTGGTAGATATTAAATGGAGAAATGGCCATACTGTAGCTAGCAGATATTTAATTTAAAATCTAACAGGATCAAGGGAAGTCGCAGCAAAAGATAATTTTAATGAACTTTTTAATTAAAACCAGGTTTAAAAGTTAATCCCAAAGTTATTACAGGTACAAAGGATAATCGAAGTTTGATGCCCAAAACTCAATTTAATAGGAACACTTACAATGTAGTTTACACGTAACTTTATACTTTAGTATAAACTTGGATTACCAACCAATTAATAGGCATATGTGTCGTAAACAGTAAATATACCCCAATCAAAAGAGACAGGTGTAGCTTTCCGACATATTTTATATTACCTTATACGTAATTATCGTAAAAAAGTCAAATAAAAAACTATAAAACGCGAGCAATATTAGAATGTTAATTCTGAAAATAAACAAATCGTGCACTCGATGGCCCTTGACGGATAGAGCGGCTTTTAAATTTCGAAAAAATTGAAATTGGAAACGCTGATGGCGGTAGAAATTATAGAAATGTTGCTGGCAGGTTGGAAACGACGCCATATCGGTGATTGGTCTTTGACACATTTCTGATCAAGGCCCTTGTCCAGTCAGGAACATTCCCAAGAAATTTCCAAAGGTGCCTTTGATTTGCCGGATGTTGGAAAACGTAAAGTTACCTATGTACTCGTATGTTTTTCATATTCATACCTTACAGAAAAAATATTCGAAGTCGAGTCAAACGCGAGTTTAGTCGTAAATAAATAAAACAAGTAACCTTATTACTTTAGTATATATAAGATACATATCTGCATTCTGTCATTCTACCCTCAATCTTATTCTCATCTAGTGGGTAAAAGATGATAGGGGTTCGTAGCTCATTTGCGAGCATGGCCGAAAGTGATCGTGCAGGTAAAGCAAAGATGGACGCGGTAACAATCAGGATGGGTAACCGCTCTAGTGGCAAATTTTATCTGAGTCCCACCGCAAGCAGTTCGTCGGTTACTTTGACCTGAACAACGCTGACCTTATGTGTTTTAACCATACGACAATAAGTATTGACCATATCAGTGCTTAAAAAGTTTCATTTTTGTTGTAAACATGTAAGTACATAGCTACGGTAAGTACTCGTAAGTAGGTACCTTAGTTTTGGTTTCATGTTGTTGTTTATAATTTCATAATTTCCCACTTGAACAAGAATTTTCAAAACATTTAATATTAATAGTAGTTTTTAACAGTTAACCATGACAGATCGTAACTGTAGCCGGCCGGAAGGCACACAACTCGTCGGCTAACTCGAAAGTGAGTTTCATTAACGTTTTTTCATCGACCACCTACCTAGTTCAGAAACAGAGCCTTAATTCTGTCTGGTCATCTATTCCTTTTTGTGTACTTTGTGATGGCTTTCTTAATTACTTACTTAATTCGAGTCATTATACTGAAAAAGTTGACTAATAAATTCAAGTTGAATAATAATTTAACTTTTTTCTAATATGCACGTACTCGTACAGCTTCGGGGGTAGTACAAATATGGAAGAAACCCAGTTTTTAGCTAGGGGAGACCTATAAATAATTTTTAAAAACGGCTAGAGGACCACTGTGGGTAAAAATTCCAAAAAGTTCAAGAGCCATGCCCATAAAATATATTATTAGGAAATCTTGAATGTCAGGAAACTTAACCATCGATATTCGATTTTGGTAGGTTCAATATGGTATGCATTTTAACTTAAACAATAATGGTACAATATGATATGCTAATTCTAATTTATTTATTTAGAATTAGTCTAAAGGATAACTGCTGGGTTTTGGATAGATACGCCTCTATGTTCTAGGTGAATCTAAATGAATCAGGCGCAATAATAAATACGCTTTTGATCAGATTTGCATATTCCTCCAGTCAAAAGAGTGAATGTCCATAATAACACTAAATTCAAAATTTAAGAAACCCTCGACGTACCATTGCGGAGATCCCCTTACTTTTTCCTGGTCATCATCGGGTCCTCAAGGTTCCAGATGTGGGAAAGTCACCATGGTCATAAAAATTTGAGCTCAAACTCGAACCACCTAACTGTTACCGTTTTAGAGATCCCATTTTACTCCAACATCCCAAGATACTCCAAGATCTTATAATGACTGATCCATTTTTCATCTCTTATGGCTAAGAACATTTAGCTGGTTAGACCTGCGATGCTTGAAGGCGGGGGACGCTCCCTACGTGCTCGGTTTCGGCCTCGCCATGGCTATCTTAAAATGCCTAACTCCAAATCATTTTTATTTATTTTTTGACCGTCATCTTTAATTTTTGTTCCCTTGAAATTTCTCCGGATTCCCTACAACTTTAGTTCGAGAAGACCCCATCTAACTATTATAGTTTCGGCGGGCTGATAATCATCCAATTCTTCCAGTTTCATATTGTGAAATTGAAATTCACTTACTTTTTCCTGGTCATCATCAGATCCTCAATATTTCAGATGTCGCAGACGCACCATGAACCTAAACATTTGAACACAAATTCGAATCATCTGGCTATTACCGTTCCCATCCCATCTGACATCAAAGATACTCCAAGATCCACTGGTTAATTTTTCATCAGACCTTGTTAAGAACACTCTCGACAATATTCTATAGAGAATAATAGTAAATTAAATAAACCAGGTCCAAATCGGATCGAAGTTATGATGTTATCGGAAGTTATGATGCCACAGACAAACCGAAAAAAAGACAAACGTGTCAAACTTTATAACACGCCCTCCCTCGGTCAGTCGGGGGTTAAAAATATAATATAGAATAGAACGTGCGCCAAAGTAGGTAAACACTTTAATTTTTATCTTTGCGGATTTCTTAAATGTTGCCTTGTTTGAGTTTTCTTCCAACTTGTACAGACATAAAATAATTAGCTTTTTTGATGCTATCAACGTGTACTCGTATTTACTCCCTCTGAACGTCGTCAAAAACACTGAGCCTCAAAATATTATATAATATATGGAACGTCGCCATTGTTCTTAGTAACTCAACTCATTAACGAAATCTGACTCGTATTTTATTTTTCTGCACGAATCCGCAAGAAATGTATAATGAGGGGAAATGTTCGCGTTGTAAAATATAATTGACTTAATTAATAAGGAAATTTTGAGGGGCTCGTAGCCTAGTTGTTGCGAGCATGGTCCAACAGTGATCGGGTTGCGGTCAGTGCCAGGATGGGTGATCGCTACTGGCACATTTTTAACTGTACCTCTCCGTTCTTCGGAGAGCACATTAAGCTGTCGATCCCGGTTGCGATCGTCCTACAGCAGTCGTTAGCCCGAAAACCCTCTAGTAATATTATAGTGAGGTGAGATATCTAGGGCCCGTTTGCTCGTCTGTTCCTCTACAAAAAAGGTCTACTTTTTTAAGGCAAGTTCTAAAAACGCGAACTCCGATAACATGGTAATAAATTATGCAATAACAGACGTTGTATTGTATTGTGGTGGTACAGTATCTCAGTATTTGCTCTTGATCCCACTAATTTGGCCATAAACAATATCACAATATTGGTAGTTACACTATGCAGTGGGACCACAAACCTACATTTCAGGCTAGTGGGACTAGAGTAATGGTAGGGCAATGTAGGGGGGACCACGAGTCTCTTACTCTACCGTCTGTCATAGTTTTTCTTATCTTATCTTATGATGGGGGCCGGGAACAACCCAGCGGCACTTCGACCTTTGAGGATCTTTTGTGCCTACCCCATTTTACACACTGGTCATCTCAGTGTGCAGGTTTCCTCACGATGTTTTCCTTCACCGTTAGAGCAGTCGGTAAATGTACATAAGTCTTCGAAAAATACGAAAAACTCATTCGTACATGGCACTGCACGGTTTCGAACCCGGACACCTCCCGCATGGGAGTCCGGTGTCCTAGCCACTGTGCCACCGACGCTCTTTGTCTGTCATAGATAGAAAGATATTGCTATCTTCCGATATCAAAGACTCGATATAAATGATAGGTTAGTACAGAGGCGATATATCGTCTGTAGATACGCCATCTATAAATATGGAGGCACCCGAGATAATAACGATTTGTTGTTGTTAATCGAACGATCGGGAACACCTTGTTAGTTCATATTTCATCTTGTATTGAACGGGTTTGCTGCTACAGCTGATGTATAAACGAACACCGTTCTCGGTGTACAGGGTGGATTTGTTTATTTTTATTCTTATTGTTGTGATTTAGAGCCTTTACAATTTCTTGCGGAATCGAAACCTTTCGTTTTTTCGCTCTTCGTGGGCTAACTGAGCAGGATTTACCGTAGGACTCCTCAGATTTTTTTTATTGTGTTTTATTATTAACATAATGTTTATGTTCCTCACAATGTTTAGAGCGGCTGGTAATTTCGCTTGTAAGGAAATAGAAAATTTTGATTTCTAGCACTTTACTGAAGCACAAGACGCTGAAACACCACACACGTTCAAATAACCTTATAGAGGCGATAAAAGTAATTATTTTAGAAGTATAGAGAAACGTGTTCCTCTATAGGTGGTTAAGGTCGAACAGGAGTTGCTATTTTTTACCTTTTTCTAAAGTCTTAAGTCCTTTTTGAAGTTTGGATACAATCACTAAACTAGTGTTCTGTTGCGAACAGTTTATATCACAGAAATCGGACTACTAGCGCCCCTCTCCTCTAGAACAATGACGTGAGCACTGACAGCGAGGCACGGAATTGACCCATAGGTCATATGTTTTCATACATGTGTTTCAGTGCCTGACTAATGTATGGGAAAATGCTCAAATCGCATTCGCGAACTGGCAACGCGGTTTCCTTATAAAACTTCTCTAGCGAGCAATCTACAGAGGCGTGAATTTCAAAATCTTTGGTTTATACGCTTTTATTGTATTATCAACAACTAGGTAAGAACTTTGATTATTCCTGTGTAAAAATATCTTTCTGAACTTTGAGTTTTTTATTTCCTTAGGAGTAGAAGCGCTGGCATTAAAATTTGTTATTATGACATCTACCGGTCGTGTTTACAGACTCCCGATATAATTATAAGTAACGGTAGCTGCAGAAACAAATGAACAGAAATAAATGTCAGTTATGTTGAGTTATGTTATTAAACAAACATCAATCAAATCTGAAGTTAGGTAGACCGCACGGATCGTTTGTTAGAGCAGCACTGCAAGAATCATTGGCGTTGTCTTGGCTTATACGAGGGGTATCAGAAAGTTCCTGGTATGAAGGGGTATTACCCTCCTCAAATTCCAAAACTGACTTCTTCAATTACTCCTTTTGTGTTCACGCGGTTAGGTTGTGGAACGCACTACCCCCCAGTATTCGTGAGAGTCAAACAATTCCCATTTACAAAAAACAAGTAAAAGAACACTACCTTTCTCAAGTTTGATTCCTGTTGTGTCATCCATCTTAGTTTGTTAATATTTATTTATACCTATATATGTATGTACGTATATGTATGTATATTATGTATTGTATTTTTTAGAGATATTTATTATTTATTTTATAGTTATTACATATCTGTACTTATATGTGTATATAATATATGCATATTTATTATAGTTGTCTTTATATATTGTATTTATTTTTATTTGACGTACACACTATGTCTGTCTATCTTTAAATTACAACGCATCTTTCACTTTCGCGGGTTTGCTGGAAGAAATCTCTTTTAGAGATAAGTTCAACCTTTGTACAATGTCTCATTTTAATTGTTTTTATTAAGTCTATTGTTGTACAATAAAGTGTAAATAAATAAATAAGGGGACAGGTTGGGTGAGGCTCTAAGCTCATGCTCTATGCTTATTGGTTATGAGATATCATCGATCAAACAAGTAAATCGGGAGCGGAAAGAAAATTGTAAAACATGGAAAGTTCTAAAACATGGAAACCCAATTTAAATCGTCTGGAAATAATGGCAGTTTATGGGTCAGTTTTACATAAACTGGTAATTTACAGTTCGAGATTATTGAATCACTTACATCTGCTTATGTACAGCTTTGTACCGAACGTCTTATTTCTTCTTATTATATCGAGATTCTTGAAGTGCTACAATCAGCATACTTTTCAGAAAGTCTAGCCGTGTTGTTATTGAAGATTCTTGAAGTGTTAAGCGTTGTTGAATTTGGATGGAGTTGATGATGAAATTTTACCAAACTTTTAATAAAGGTGTAAATAACAAAATATGATGAAACTACCACTTTCTCCATCTTCACTGTATAAACAAAATTTACCTGAAATCAGCCTCTTGAAAGCTATTTCTTACCACGTTATTGGGAAAAGTCTCATATTATGTAGAGATGCCATGACCCCAAGCTTCTCATCGTTATGCCCCCCCCCCCCCCCTACCCTTTCCCCCGAGCCCCTGCATGAACCCCAGCTGTCAATAGGAAGATCATTAAAATAAATTATCGGCGGCGGTGACCACTAATTTGTTGACAGAACTAATTGACAGCCGGTGTTTCGGAGCTTTGGAGAGCGTAAACATAAGGGGGTTAATGACTCTTGTGTTGGGGGGGTAGTCTTTTGTATTTTAGTAGCATCAACTGTTGGAATCAGTGATATTTACAAAACATAAATTAACGTTGGGTAAGAAATAATATTTGGCACGCACAGTCAAGCACTAACTAAAGTATAGCTTCTATTTTTCATTGATTAATCCTAATCTTATGTGTATCTGTATGTATCTTTTCAGTTTCACAAATTTTGACGTTTTTAGTAGGTTGACCTGCGGTCTACTGTAGGTCACGCAAAACGGAAATTCTAATTTAGAAAAGTGTGGAATATTTTTTCCGCGAACGTGATTTGCTTTCGCGATTAGCCTGTCTTGGGTTTTTTAGTATAACACGCTTACATTGAAGAATTTCGTCGTGAGTATTGGGACTACGATAGCTTAGTTGAAAAGAGCAGGCCCCGGAAAATGTAGTCGCGAATTCGAATCCCGCTCGCAGCATTTTTCACACTTTTCTGAGAGTAGGCTCCCAACTCCCTTTATATTAATTATGTGGCCAAAAGTTTTTTCAGACATCTGAGGTTTCGGTGAAGGCACCCGGATTTCCCCTGGGTGGTAGGAAGTAAACGAGCAAATCGTAGATTTGAGGAAAGTTCTGAAAGTTTTAGATGTCGCTCTCGTGAAGTTTGGTGAAAAATTTCGTCTTGAGTCATCGAATTTAAATACTTTGAGAGATTTTCGTACTGGTAAGTACTAAAAATGTTATTTATTTATTACGAATTGAAAACTATAGCAAGCAATGGCGGGGTTATTTTTTGGCACAATGCAGCGAAATCTAATCGGAAGCGTATCGAAACTATAGAAATATAGAAGACCGGTTAATAGATTTCTATGCTTCGGTCCGCTTGTTTTCTTCCGCTGAAGTTTTATTATAATAAATACATTTATTTATGTTAACAAAATATACATACATATTTACGTTCTAAGAAGATTGTCCTCAGAAAGGACCGTCAGATATTTTTTTTAATTTAAAATTTACCTAATTTTTGTATTTGGTGGGAAGAGCTGCATCACCGTTTTGTACCAACTGTAACACAATAGAAGACCTCACTCACCTCCTAATGGAGTGTGACCTGGGGAAAATTGAGAGGAAAAAATTTAGCCTCAATAGGCTCCAAAATGGGAGGCTCAAAATTATTTTGAGTCAGCCCTTATCTGATAATATGAAACACTTACTGTTGTTTGCTAAGTTGGCTCTCAAAGTGAGGGCTGACTCTAATAATACTTGAGCTTCCCTTTCCCTTTTCTTAGTGACCCCAACGAGGCTGACATGGTCACCTTGTCGTGTACCAAAGCCTCTAAATTGAGATTTAAAAATAATAATTACCTACTTAACTTAATGCCAATTACACTTACATTTTCTCAAGTTTTCTGAAGATATAATATATGTGATAAGTAATAAAATAAATGGCAACAATTCCATATCGCCAAGTAAACAAACTTTCAGAAAAATCTCCGAAAAATCTCGCCTCAGAAGTGATTGATTCACGCAATCCAAGTAATCCCAACTTGGACTGCTTGTTTATGAGGAAAATATGTCGCGTCACTATCGAATTTTCTTTCGTTTTATCTTAGGATTTTCTCGGCTCTATAGTCTATGGTTATGGCCTTTTGGGTTGAACCCTATGGTTCAACAAATAGTAACATAAACTCTCACGTCCATAATACCCGAGTGGGTAGACAGAGGAACCACCTTCAATCGCAGGTAGTTCCCACTTTTCGCCGTAGATTTGGTGGACAAACGTGATATGTGGCGAGCCTACCGCCTGCCGTCTACCAGGTGAAAATAGTATCCACTAAGACCCTTAGTCGCCTCGTACGACACCCACGAGTAGAGTTGGAGTGGTGCTATTCTTTAATGCCGGCACCACACGGCTAATATAGGTAACACATCTAAATTTTCATTTGGAACTTGATCTGTGAATGATTTAGGTTTTGTTCTCGATTGTGAGGAGTTCACAGCTCCTGTACCTGGTCCGATTAGTTGGGACCTTTGTATCCCCTCGTTACCTCAGCCATCCCTGGTCCTGCACGTATTATTGCAGAAGGAGGCCTGGATATTCCATGAACTCCGCCAACTTCGACGGTGACTCTATTGTTGCAAGCCTTATTTCATTTGGACGCCAACAGCTGTGCTTACGTTGTTCTTGTTATAAGAAGTTACCTATTTTCCTGTCGAGTTAGTATTATTATAAAATGTAGAGGTACTCTTATTTAGATCTTCAAGAACTCAATTTCGAATTCTTATTAATTAATAAGAAATGCGGTGGTTCCTCTGTCTACTCCCTCGGGGATTATGGACGTGAGAGTAATGCTATGCTAATAAGAAATACATGGCGTCATGGTTCAAAGGTAGCACACGAGACTGTGGCAGAAGCGTCGCTGGATCAAAATCACCTCTGGACCAATGTTGACCGCCTATCATCTTTTGTAGCTTATTGGAGTGGATAATAAAGAAATGTAATAAACACCGCCAAGAGCTTTCATTTATCTTATGGCTTTAGCCAACCACTTTGGTTGATGAATCTTGGTGATAGTAATGGTAACAATATAGAAAGGTAAGATGAGGTTGTCATTAAGTAAACAATGACATATAGGGATACATATACAGGTATGTAGGTAGTTAGGTTATAGGTACTTAAGTTTAGAAAGTAATTAAGATTGCGGATCTACCCAGTTAATTGAAGATTTACACAACCCATTAGTTTTACGAACCTGTCGGTAACTTTATAGTTTTAAATGTCACATGGTACGAGTAGGTTACGTCGATTTCACAGTTAAGTAGGTACCCAGGTACTCTCAGGTCAGTTGTATCACGGGGCTGTTGCGATTCCGGTAATTATAAATTTGTTTTTTTTTAAATTCAATTCAAGTTATTTTTATTTAAACTTACATAAGTAGGTACAGGTAAGAGATACGAGTAGTTATTTGAAGATGTAACCTGACTCAGAGCTCAAAATATATGCACTCACTCACCCTTGTTCAATGTCTGGCTATCTGACTCCCAACTAGGTTTCCCTGTGTGTGGGATATCAGAAATCGATTCATGTGTCTCACTCGATACGTTTTAATTTACACTCAAGCACTGCACTTTTTTTACTTTAAAATTACTTGTAATTTTCACCGCCACCGGAAAAAGATAATTAAAATGTAGGTATAATTAAATTATGTTGTTTTATTTTTTACGTAATAATATTCACTATAGATAAATAATTATGTTATTATATTATTAACAGATACTGAGTTTAAAGTGAAATAAATAAATATTGCCTAGTTTAAATAAATAAATGATAGTTAGAAAAGGAATAACTAATAAATAAATATATTATAAAATTGCTATCTTCTGTCAAAAATAGCTATCTCTGTTTAATGTATTAGTTTCAATTGTTGCTTTCACGCTGAATGAGAATTTGAGTCAGCTCTTATCTGATAATATGAAATACTTACTGTTATTTGCTAAGTTGGCTCTCAAGTGAGGGCTGACACTAATAATACTTGACCTTCCCTTTTCTTAGTGACCCTAACGAGGCTGACATAGTCACCATCACCAAAGCCTGTAAATTGAGATTATAAAAGTAAATAAAAAAAAAATTTCATGAAACGTTGCAAAAATAGTGGCCAATAGCAATCGTATAAACTTTAGACTCTAAATCAATCGCGTACCATCAGTTACCGATCGCGATTCAATCGCGAATAATTATTTAAACACATTTTAACAACATAATTTAGATATATCGGAAGAGACTGGCCCCCACAGGGTATCCCAGTGTGGGAGCCAGGGAAATCTGAGAAAAAGTAAGATACTGCCTGCATGAATCAATTTTTATTTTATTTTATTTTTTACATTTTTGTGCTAATGAAATTGTCTTTAATGAAAAACAGAAAGGGTCAGGCCAACCGAAGTAGGCGAAACAATGACATGGTTCTTGTGCCACGAGCCGACACAGCACTCATGAACAAAAGTGTGTTTTGCATGGCTCCAAGAATCTATAATAGGTTGCCAAAATCTATAAGGCATTTAAGTTTAATATCATTTTAAAAAAACATTAAAAGACTTTTTGCTTGACAAATGTATCTGTTGCGGGTGGACTCGCGAGCGACAGAAACGAAGAGGAACTGGTAAACACGTTTAATATTTACAATAAATACAATTTTACACCATGCGATGACTCTGACACTGACAATACTACTTTTGTATAAAAACAATTGCACCTGCGTCCCTGTCATGGGCCGCGGCACCAGCCAGTTGCCAACATTCCGGGCCCTGGTGCGAAGCACCGTTACGGAGCGGCAACTGCCTGGTCAGCCGCGACCAGGGGCACCAGTTTCTTCGCCGGCCTTTTTAAAATCCCGCCCCTGGTGGCGACGTCGGCGACTCGCACGATCCCGCGCTGCCCTGGGTAAGTTTTTACTATACGGCCGAGGGGCCAAATGCCTCTCGGTAAGGCTGGGTCGGCAACTACGACGACGTCGCCCACTTTTAAGCCGGGGTTCGGTTCGGTGCAAGACGGTCTCCTAATCAAAGAAGGCAGGTACTCCCGAATCCACCTGCTCCAGAAGTGGTCCGCCATCCTCAAGGTTTGCTTCCATTGAGTCCGTCGCACCAGATCGTCGTCGTCCAAGTCACCCGCCAACCAGTGGTTGTTGGAGGAAGCTCCGATCAAAAAGTGGAAAGGCGTAATTGCCTGAGGAGCGTCGGCGGCGGTCGCTACATAGGTCAAGGGCCTGCTGTTGCATATAGCCTCGGCTTCAAACAGGAATGTCAGGAGGACCTCTTCCTTAGGAGTGCGCTCTCCCAAAGTAGCTTTAAGTGCGGTCTTGACTGACCGCACCATCCGTTCTGTGGCACCAGCCATGAAGGGGCTCGCAGGAGGTAAAAATATCCAACAAATGCCATTGTTGACAGCGAAGTCTGTCACGGGTTGTCCAAACATCTGGGATAATTCTCTGTTGGCTCCTATGAACGAAGTCCCGTTGTCGGATATTATCTTAGCCGGGCAGCCGCGTCTGGCTATGAAGCGTCTGAGACTCATAATAGCTGAATCTGTTGATAGAGAGTGCACGACTTCAATATGCAGGGCACGGCTGACCAAGCAGGAGAACAGCGCTACCCACCTCTTCTCGTGGCGGCGTCCAATAGAGACGACAACAGGGCCAAAGTAGTCCAGACCTATATTAGTGAACGCTCTCGTGTGATGTTCCAGTCTCTCTCTGGGCAGGTCTCCAAATGGCATTTGCTGAGGTTTCTTCCTACGGCGTTGACACTCCCGACATTCTACAGATACGGCCTTAATGGCACGCCTGCCGCGCAGAATCCAGAAGCGCTGTCTCAACTCATTGAATACGACTTCGTGGAAGCCATGTCCGGCTTTGACGTGTTGATGGGCGATCAGAAGACGGACGATTTGGTGATGGTCATCTAGGATAATGCGGCTTTTCAGGGATTCGTCTTCTGTGGGCAGCATCTTGATTCTTGAGTCTAGGATTAGGAGACCGTCGTGCAGCCTCGGGGAGAGCGAAAAGAGACGACTCGACTTAGGCAAAGGCTTCGAGTCTTTCAGTAGCGCGAGTTCCTCGCTAAACGAGTCTGTCTGCGACTTTAATAGTAATAGTCTCTCCGCTAGAACCATGTTTTCTACTGACACCTGAGTGGGAGAAACACGGTCATTAGAAAATAATTTAGAATTTGGGCTTAGCGGTGTGCCTAAAAGGAGACGAAATTTTCTAGCGCATGTAATAACCCGAGCTGTAGCCCGCAGGAGTCGGATCCAGACGCTGAAACGGTTGGGGTCTGGAACCGGTGGACCTGTGGGTTCGTCGACTAGAAATCCCACCACTTCCTTGACGTCTGGAAGAGGTGCGACCTCGACAGCCTCTGGTTCCGTAGGCCATTCGTTGGGTGACGATAACAAAAAGGAGGGTCCAGCAAACCATCTGTCCGTCCAGTCGGTTAGTCGTGTGGCGTCATCTGCTACATTTAGCTCACTAGGCAGCCATCGCCAATCCCGAGGGTCAGTCAGTTCAAGAATCTCGCCGACCCTATGAGTCACGAACGGCTTGTAGCGCCGAGCATCGCCGCGTAACCATTTGATGACGGTGGTAGAGTCCGACCAATAGATTGTGGCGGACGGTTTCAACCTATGACTATCTATTATAGCCTTCGCAAACCGTACTGCGATAAGCGCGGCTTGCAGTTCAAGGCGTGGAATCGTGCATGGCTTAAGTGGAGTGACGCGCGCCTTGCTACCTATTAGGCAGAGCTTTATTTGGCCATTGCTAAGTTCAAAACGCCAGTAGCCGACGCAGGCGTAAGCTAATTCGCTTGCGTCAGCTAGCATGTGCAGTTGAATATCTACTACTTCTACATCGCATGAGAGATACCACCGGGGTATTCTTACGTCGCTGAGGGAAGCTATCTCTTTTACCCATTTTGCCCAAGCTTCAGAGAAACGCGCTGGCAGGGCGTCGTCCCAACCGAGTCCTTCACGCCACAAGTCCTGTATGAGAATACGGCCCTTTATCACTACAGGGGTTAATAAACCGAGAGGGTCGTAGACTTTCATAACACGCGACAATATAACTCGTTTTGTAAGAACCGTTTGGGTGGTCTCGAAGCTGCCAGCGCGAAAACCGAGCGTGTCATCTGCGGGATTCCATTTAATACCTAGCGCGCTGACGTCGTTAGGGAGGATGGCTTCGGAATTTGGGTTGGCTCGAAAGTCTTTAGGAATCGAGTCTAAAACGCGATTGTCGTTAGCGAGCCACGATCTCATTTCAAAGCAACACGCCTTATGCACTGAGAATACTTCTGAAACTACTTTGGTCGCAACATCTAAGTCATTGAAACTAGCGATATAGTCATCCATATAATGATTGTAAGTTATTTCGTGCGTTGCTTCGGGATGGGACCGTTGATGCTCTAGTGCGTTTTTGTTTTTGATGTATAGCGCCATGAACGGGCTAGACACAGCACCGAAAATCATTGAAGCCATTCTAAACTCTTTTACGGGTGGGAGCTTCTGTACATTAGAATTTGGAGGGGCACTACTGACAGGACGCCACAGAAATCTTTGAGCATCGCGGTCACTCTCCTGAATACGTACCTGTGGGAACATTTCCCTCACGTCTCCAGTGACCGCTATTTTACCCTCACGAAAACGGAATAAAATACCAAGCAATTGCTGGAGCAGGTCGGGACCGACCAACAAAAGGCTATTCAAGCTTACACCTTTCGTGGTGGCAGCTGCATCATGTACCGCACGTAATTTCTTTTTTTGGGGATGATACACTCCGAAGTGTGGGAGATACCAACGACGTGTGTTGTTGTCTTTCGTAGTGCTCGTAGAGTGGTACGTGTTTGGCGGGCACTCTTCAGCGTACCCTTTCGCTACGATGCCCTCAATAAAGGCGTGATAAGCTTGTGCGAAGCCTTCGTCCTTCCTGAGCTGTTTTTCCAAGGAAAGAAACCGCGACATAGCTTGCGGATAGCTGTCAGGGATATCGCGAGGGCGCGCGTGTCGCCAAGGTAGTCCGACCTCGAAGCGACCCGAAGGGAGGCGGCGAGCCGTGGCTTCGATTATGTCTATAGCGCGCTGATCCTCTTCAGTATTTTGTGGCGGGACCTTCGAAATGCCTATTGAGTCTAGTCTATACTGCTCTCTCATTAGAGCCTCAATAGAGTCACATTCTAAATCAGTCAAGTGATTGACGAACTCTACCGGCTTGGTTTTGCTCGAAGCGAGCCCGTGTAGAGACCAGCCGAGCCGAGTGCGCGTAGCGACGGGCTCGGAGGTCTTGCCGCAGCGTACTTCCCTACTAATAGTTAAGTGCCAGTCACCGGCACCGATGAGGATCGTCGGTATTGCGTTGTCGAGCGTAAGAACGTCTACCAATTCTTGTAAGTGTTCAAACTTTTGTAGACCGTCCTTTGTTATACTCTGTGGGCTCAGTGACAAGCCTTGGATGGCACGCGCATTTTCTATTAGATATTCGTCGCTCATATCGCGTCCGCGTATATAAAACTTCGTATAGCCTACTACGGTGTCTCGACACATGCCACCAACACCGTTTACGCGTATCGGTTCTCTAAACTTATCTTTCGCTCCGATCTTTGACGCTATTTCGGAGTCGATTAGTGTCGCCGAGCTGCCATCGTCGAGTAGTGCGAACGTCGGGTGCTCACCGGCTGGACCTCGGACGACTACTGGAACGACTCGCAATAGAGTGCGAGGGCGCGCACTTGACCGCGTCGTCGTGCTCGTGCCTGCAATGTTACACGGAAGATCGGCATGCGTAATCTTAAGGTTAGATACGGTAACGTCGTCCTGTGTAGCAGTTTTTGACGTCGTTGGGAGGTCGCTGTAGGCGGCGGTGACAGGTTGTAGGGGGATATCGATGGATGGGATTTCTCGTGCTATAACAGCGCCATGCAATAGCGAGTTATGGCGCCTGGCGCAGCCATCGACGCCGCAGCGTTTCGCGCGGCATGTGTTCCACCTGTGTGCGCCGCCCTTTAGACATCGAAAACAAACTTTATTTTCGCGTACCCAGCGCCATCTGTCATTGACGTTATGTTGTGCAAACTCTTTACAAACAGCAATAGAGTGCTTCTGTTTACAGTAGGCGCAGTCGGCAACCATGTTTTTGTCTTTCACAGTAGTCGTAGTATGGACGGACACTCGCTTCGGGCCAGAGGATTTAGCGACTGCGGGTGGCGCAGTGAAATCCGGTACATACGTGTGCTTTAGTTGCCTGTCAGCTTCCCGACGGAGAAAGAGAGAAAGTGACTCTAGATTTGACATGTTCTCCTCCTGCGTGTCTGCAGCGTAGTCGGTGAACCTGGCCTTGGTGAGCTCGTTGAGCTTGGACAACACACATCTGAGAATCTCGGGCGAGAATAGGTAGCGCTGCTGTTTAAGTACTTTGAAGGTGGCCACGCAATTACGTAGCTTATTAGCTAATGCGTTTAATTGTTCGGTGGTACCTACCCCTGGTAACGACCGTAGCATGGCGACTTCGTGAGCTACGATGAGCTCGGGCCGAGCATAAGTCTGCTCCAAGGTCTCTAGGATTACCTCTGGGTCCTCGCACGTGTAAAGCAAGACGCCTACTGCTTCGCGGGCGGGACCACGCAATGCGCCACTAAGGCGTGACATATTCACTGTGCGCGAATGGCTGTCTTTCGTTCGGTTATAACTACATTTGAAAATGAGCCACTCCATGTAGTCGCCTGAAAAGGTAGGTAGAGGACTACTTTTGGATTGGTTAGCGAGATAACCTATAGCAGTGGTCAATTGGCTTACTACTGCCTGTGTGGTGACAGCTTGGGGGGATTCTACGCGCACTGCGCGTGGGTCGGTGGCCTCGGTGCTGATCAGGGGCGCCGCTGTCTGCGGTGCAAGGGTGGCCTGAGCAGCGGTAGGCTCGCAGAGGGACACAGGGTACGGAACCCCGGCGCTCTGAGACTGTACCCACGAGCGAGTGCGGGACATATTGTCAGAAAGAATACTGCCCTGTGTTTTAGAGTTTCCGGCGTCGAGTGCGGCCAGCGTGGCCTGTAACTCGATTTCTTCTACCTCACGGTTCTTGCGCTCCATTTCTCGATTCTTGCGCTCCGTTTCTTGTTCCAACTGGCGCTCACGCTCCAGCTGTCTGCGGCGCAACTCCGCCTCAACGGCTAGCTTGCGCGCGACGATGGTGGAGCTTGACCTGTGCGTACTGTGGCGAGAGCCTACGCGGTGACTTTTGTTAGAACCTGAAACCATAATCTCGACCAAATCGGATACTACGGGTCGCGGCGTGCGCGGTAGTTCCCAGTGATCTGGTGGCGGAGCCGTATCCAGTGCCGCGGCGCTCCCGGAGGGGCACGCGGGTGGGGCACGGGGTTCGTCTACCGCTGGAGCATTGTCAGTGTACGCGGTGGCTGTCTTAATCTTAGACTGTAGTCGCGTTTCCATCACTCACGATCACAAATATGAACTGCAGAAAAATTTTGAAAATAAATTTTGCGATTGTAAAATTTTGGAACTAGGTGCCGAAACTTTTACCTAGGATCGAAGGACCAATGTTGCGGGTGGACTCGCGAGCGACAGAAACGAAGAGGAACTGGTAAACACGTTTAATATTTACAATAAATACAATTTTACACCATGCGATGACTCTGACACTGACAATACTACTTTTGTATAAAAACAATTGCACCTGCGTCCCTGTCATGGGCCGCGGCACCAGCCAGTTGCCAACAGTATCTATATTTTAAATGAATTTTTGTAAATAATATGTATGCCAATAATGGTAGAAAGTAGCAGAACTATTAAGACCTTTTTATCACCTACTTTCAACAAATAAATTTCTCTTTATCTTTACCAGAGCTAAGATTCGGTCAATGATTTACTGGAACAGTTCAAGGCCGGTGTTTTCGCCAATTTTCTCATTATCTACGGCAAATTGTTATTTTTTTTTTACTCAGTGCTGTATCAAATTAATTAATTATTTCTTTCTTTATTCGGTACCTATATTAATTAAAGATAATGTTGAGAAATATCCTCGAGCAGGATTTGAACTGGGTTTATACAAGCTACAAGGATAGAGCCGCTATTAATTTAACATGAATAGTTAACAGGTTACTGTAGCCTGTTAGTTAGGTTAATCCACAACTTTCCTCAAGGCCAAGGCCACCGTCCCATACAAGGTGCCTCGGCTGTGTTGCGCTGATATGTCAGATTGGCTACGTAATGAAATCAGCCTTAGCTTAGCCTTAGCAGCTTCGAAATAATCCCAAGCACAAACTAAATAAGGAACAGAAAAGAAACTTCTTACTAATAAAGTTCTAGCGGGATACATATTGCACGCTAGGAGGCCGCTTTCGACTAAATCGCGAGTAACATACAGTATAAGAAACATGGACATTGGACAGTTGCTTACAGGCTGTTCGGTAATTATATGACTGAACAACTTTTGTTCTACGACTTTTAAAGTAAAGTGAAGTAAAGTAAAATACACTTTATTGCACAAATAGAAAACAACAGATAACAACAAATAGAGAACAAACAGATCACAAAGCACTAACATTTTCATTCCAGCAAAAATAACGATAAAGCATCTCCAAGGCAACAAAGAAAACTTCCGTATATTAAAAAAAAACACATTTTGTAACTGTCACACTGAATCCTACGAGATAAGCCCACGAAATGCTACAAAATGTACACGGCGCACGGCGGGTGTTTGTGTGTGTAAGTAAGTGCCTCACGACTGGCTGTTTTTGTTCCTTTCTGTTACTTTTCTGATCTGTGTCCCAGGTAAATGATACAGATCATTACGCCCAGTGTGTAACAGAGTCAGTGAAAGATAATTAATCCACCTATTATTCGGGTGGATTATGGCGCAGCCTGCACGCATTGTCGTGGGATTCGATCACGAGCGCACGACTGTATGATGTATTTTTATGCAGAGAGATGTATGGTGATGGTGTGATTGAATTATGAGAAAATATTTGTAGTATGATGCTTTAAACTTAATGGAGTAATAGCAGGATCGTATTGGTATTGGCATCACAGTCTGCGAACAATATTTATTATTTGTTCCTAATTTTAATTCCACTTATTACTAATTTTAATTCATGTTGTATAACTACCAACTTTGAATGCTTGTTGTGGCTATATTATCTTATGATAGGGGACCGGAAATAACTCAGCGGCACTTCGACCTTTGAGGATCTTTTGTGCCTACCCCATTTACACACTGGTCATCTCAGTATGCAGGTTTCCTCACGATGTTTTCCTTCACCGTTAGAGCAGTCGGTAAATGTACGAAAGTCTTCGAAAAATACGAAAAACTCATTGGTACATGGCACTGCACGGTTTCTGTGGCTACCTACATTTACTGGACCCGCATGCTCCATCGTCGACCTCATCGTCGCTTACCATCTGGCGAGATCGAGGTCAAATGCGGGTTTAGTTGTAAATAAAAAAAATTAAAAACTCTAATTAGATATGCTTATCTGTATTTTAATGAATGATTTTGTTAGTTGTATGAATGTAATATACTGGTTGTCCTAAATAAATTTGTCAGTGATCAGATCACATAAGTAGAGATTACTTAAATACTTACTCGTATACCCATATTTTTTACGTTCATTCGTAACAATGTAGGTAATTTTAGCTTAGGTATTTTAGTGTTATCTCCACAAAAAAGGATATCCTGGTGTGAACCTGAACCTGAAAATGTGAAAGACGCTTTTTGCATGAATAAATTTTATTTTAGTTTTATTTATTTCTCTAAGGAATCCCTTCTTTGATAAATATATTATTAGGTAGTATTGTTATAAAGTTTATCGACCTATTCCATTATTTTCGTCTTCTTTTTCCAGGTAGGTATCTGTTTATCAGAAGCTATGACGTCAGCAAACCCGCAAATACTCAACGAAGCACGTAGGTACGTAGTCGAACAGATGTGAGCTTTCATTCACGGGATAGAGTTGGGCTTCGATATCAGACATTGCTGGTTTTTTAAATTTCTTTCTTTCTTTTTCTTTCTCTTTCTTTTTTGAGGCTTCCGCCCTTTACATGACCATGCCATGCCCATAGGGTAACACTTCTTAATATAGCAGAACAGTTTGATAGCTGTTTCGGAGAGAGTTGCTCTGAGTCTGATTAGAATAAAACTGATAGTAAGTAAAATGCTGAAATCTCTAAATCCCTAAGTTTCTGCAATATTTTTTTTCTATAAATAAGTATTTTCTTTAAATATGTAAGTATTCTCATTCGTATAGAATATATATTTTTTATTTATTATTAATTCAAAATGTTTGAATCCATATTAATAATAATAATAATAATAATTTATTTTTGATACATTTCATTACACTATATTTACTTTAAACTATAGGACTCCGCACTAGGCAACAGCCTGTATCGCGGAGGCCGGTTCAATCTTATCTAATAATTACATTAATTTATACTAAGATATATTTATTTATGAGATATTTAATTATTATTATTTTATATTAATTTTATTACTTATTTATATTATACATTTATTAAAATAAACAGAAATAAGGATAAGAAAGTAATTAACTATATTAGTATTGAAATTATAACATAGAAGCTTTGTTTGTGATATTACTGGTTTTATAGCCTATATGTTTATGTGAGCGCTGTGCACGTCTGTAATTGGATTATATATTAGAACGTCACCATATTAATAAGCTCGAATAATCCTAAATTTATAATCTGTTGATGTACCAAATAAATATAAACGTGTGACAGTCTGTTTAGAAATAAAGGTCAACTTTTTGTATAAAATCCGGGTATAAAAAAGTCATGATTTGTACGTAATATTAAAAACTGTTTTGGAAGTGACCCTTTGAGTGAGTATGGGATGTTTTTCCGTTACATATCCCAGGAAAAAGAAATTAGAGCGTAGATATAAAATGAAGTATCTACTACAGAAACTATTACTACTTACTATTAGTACTATCGGAATCGGATCCGGAGTAACGTCCCTATCCTTGTGATAGGTGTAAATCCGTCCACGCAAGCATCGATCCGGCAAATCGAGTAAACAGTAAACACCAAGTCGTTCAATCTCGGTTAATAACCCATGGGGAATCCAATTTGTTACTATCTATAGCTAAGGATTTATTCAGCAATTTTAAAAGCGATTTACTTAGCTAATCAATCAGTTTACTTATTTGAAATGGGGGTCAATAATAAAATATTTTTGTACCCCTCGTTGTTTAGAGCCCATCAAAAAGAGTGATGCGAATATATTTAAAAAAAAATATTTTCATGGTGAAATAACGACGTAAGTGCCAGTCAAATCGATGGTTAAATTATCAATTGAAGTAAGGGATAAGCCAGTGGTATGTGAGAGTAACTTACGTCAATTAACATTTTAACCATTGAAATTTGTTAGTTTTAGACTAATTTTGTTATCAGGTCTATCTCATGAACGATATTATCTAGGAAATTGAAAGTTGGCTACAGTATTGGTCATATCCTCTATTTAAACAACAAATATTAAAACTCGTTACATCGTTAACAGTTTGTTAGTTGTAATCAAAATAAGCAAAGGTTTTTTGCTCAAACGGACGGATCCTACAGCGCGAGGTCAGACTCGCAGAACTTGGCCGGTTTTTCTCAGTGCATAATCTAAAAATAAATTCATTTCTAATTACTTAAATATCATGATTCATGACCATATTTCGTATAAATGGGAATGGTAATAACAACAGCTATATTTGGACGACTGAAATGAATAAGTACTTCATTTATTCCCTCGAGCTTTTGTTTCATTTATTTGAGTTTTCGAGTTCCGATCGTGATATTATAAAACTTTTCCACAAATCAATGGTTTGAAATTAATTTAAATGTCTCTGGAAACAAATAAAATAAGGTCAAACCTTTGGTCAAATCAAGCTTTTGTTGATTTAATGTCTACAACTATAAAAAATAGTAAGTAAAATACACTTTATAACTTAATTAATTACTTGTATATACACGTAAATATTTGGCAATAAATGTATTTCATTTCTATTCTACTTTTTTTAATTTAAGAAATAAAATAAGTAGGTACCAAAAACACGTGTTTATTGTAAAGCCTCACCCTCAAAAATAGAGATGTCCATTGGAAATGAACATATTTGCACCTATGTTAAAGAAATCGTCAGTAATTCAGCATCGAAAACCCTCTGAAAACTTCACAGTGATATGAGATGACCATGAGCGACCATCAGGTAGTCCGTTTGCTCGTCTGTTCTCACTAAATCATCCAGATAATTCCAGCTTAACCTCAAAAAATCAAACCTGTCCATACTCTTTATAGGGCGAATTCGATGCCTTCGATGGTAATCTTGGGAATTAGTCTTCTGAATTATAGGATCTTGGGCGGTAAAGTAGTATCCTTCCTAAGTCAGAAAAGTTCTGGCCCTTACCAGGTTATACTTTGCATTCTCTCAACAGCCTATTTACGTCCCCACTATTGGGGCACAGGTCTCCCCTTGCACAAGAGGGCCATAATCCACCGAGCGCGCCTAGTACTGATTGGGGATTTCATACGCTTTCGAAAACTTTTTTCGCATCAGACATGCAGATTTCCTCACGATGTTTTCCTTCACCGTTAGATCAGTCGGTAAATATAAGTACGTTAGTCTTCGAGAAAATCCAAAAAACTCATTGGTTCATGGCATTGCATGGTTTCCTACAAAACAGCATAATTTGCATTATAATAATGAAATATATACCAAACAACGTTCCATTGCCACATTGCCTTTATACGCTATTGTAATCGTAGCACCCGAAAATTACGTTTTAAGAAAATTAACTAAGCAGATTTAGAACACTTGTGCCCGTGACTGTATTCAAGACCCAGAAGGCCTTAATTATTTTTTAATTACAATAAGTGATGACAACTACTGATGTACGGGATTCAATTATAAAGCTCCCTGCCCTGCAGACGAGCAACCTTATATATAATTATAATCGAAAAGGAAGCCCACGAAATTCCGGCCCTTAAGCTACGACTACATGGTCCGGTTCCAGCGATGGTTCGGTTCGCCCCACCCAATCGCGAACCGCTGACTTCAAGTGGGGAAGGGAGGAACGCATTAGATTGGTTGCAGCGAACCAAACCGGGGTTGGAATCGGACGCGTATAGTCCAGCACTAAAAGAGAGCTTAAACTTTTTTATTACTTTTATTTTAGTCGGTGAAGTGCAACGGAGAATCATTTCATTTAATGATATAATGGAAAGGAATGGACGCCGGTATTTTTTCACATGAGCTCTTTGTTTTGTAACGTTATACAAATATCATTAAAAAGGAATTACGGTAAGAGAGGACGTAATGTTCTGGAGGAAGATACTTTAGTTTGTTCCAAGATTCCTAATCTCTATCTATCTGTAGCGAGGTAGACCTTTTCGACGATAGTTAATACCTAGATAACATAGTCAGCCATTTCTTAAATTAGGTATACTGCTAAAATATTAAAGAGAAAGTATTATAATGACCGCCATAATGAGATAAAATGCCTTTAAAAAATGCGAATTTCCTAACCAAAAATAATAAGTTAATGTTAAAGATAAGTTTTATGTGAGATTTTATTCAAATATTCATCTGATAAAGAACGAACTTCCTGATATTAATGTCAAAGAAAAATTTACCTTAGAGCAGCTCCACATACTAGACAATTAACAAGATTCTATTCATATCATCATCATCATCAGCCTATTAATGTCCCCACTGTTGGGGCACAGGCCTCCCCTTGAACAAGGGGGTACGGGCCATGATCAACCGAGCAGGCCCAGTGCCGATTGATGGATTTCACAAGTCTTCGAAAATTTGTAATTTCCTCAGACATGCAGATTTTCTCACGATGTTATTTTCACCGTTGGAGCAGTCGGTAAATGTGCGTAAGTCTTGGAAAATATTGGAAAAACTCATTGGTACCAATGAGTTTTCGGGAACGCCATGGCATTGCATGGTTTCCAACCCGGGCCTCCCGCATGGGAGTCCTAGCCACCGACGCTCTTATTATCTATTCTCTATTCGTATCGAAGCTCGAAGGTTTGAATATCGACGTAACGATAGAAGATACCACGATAAACCGGTACCGATACGATTTCCTATCGTTTTTCTACCACGTTACACATTCTATGCTAATACTTCCAGAAAAAGTAACTAATTTGGAAACACTGTGTGGGTGAAACAATCGAAGAACACTGTTCTTATCGTGATTTTTTAAAAGGGTTAAATTTTTGTTCCTTTATATGTATAATGCCGCTGCTCTTTTAAATACGAATTGTTACGTTTGATAAGTTTGATAGAAATATAAAGCACATCCTTGTAAAGCGTGTAGAGTAATATAAAATCATCTGGATTAGAATCATCAGGTATATTTATCGCAAAGTTCGTTCTCATAGAATGTGCCTGACTCGAAACTCAAGCACAGTGTCATATGGCTTTAGCAGGTTATAACAGGGGGTGTGGTTCAACACCCCCCCCCCCCCCCCCCCCCGCCCTTACATCTTAAATACCCCCTGAGAAATTTCGAACTATATAATTATGAGCTCAATCATAAATACCTACCTCTGGAGATGTATCGTTTACAAACTTTGACGAACTGCAATTTCGACGAATCGCATTTTTGACCAAAACCACCTTTGACTTTAATAGTTTTGACGGAACCCATGCAAACATTTGACCGAACAGCGAAAGTGAACGAACTGAAATTTGACCAATTGAGAAATTGCACCAATTGCTCACAATTCATTTGACCAAACCATCTTTGGCAAAATATGTATTTTGGATATTTTTTGCCCTTTTGACCAATCGCAATAATGCTGACTCTCGTAGAGTCACTCCTTGCTCCAAACACAATGATAGCGGCATTCGATAGAGCCATAAAGCTCAAACGATACGAAAACCACAAACGAAATAACCTCTGGAGATATCTAACGACTTTCTCGACACAACTGTCTTGTGGATATATCGCTATAGCGATAAGAGAACCGTAAAAGTTTAAAGTTAACGGTTGTCGCTGTTCTTTATTTTTTTAATCACCTGTAGGTATTGACTGCTTTCGAGACCGGCGAAATGGACGGACGCTGCGAATTCCATTGTATTACAAGAGTAAAAATTTTATTCCTCAGTTTAATTAGATTCTTCTTCTGTGTTTAGTTGAAACAAAGGGTTTTCCTGTTTATGCACAGTCCTCACATTCTTCTGTAGGTATCCAAATCCATTAAGGTATCTGTTATAAGCTACTAATCTGTTAGAAAAACAAATACTATTTGATTAATTTGAGCCTTTAGATTATATTTGAGAGTGCGGTGGTCTATAGTGGCTATAGGACGCCGGATTCCCATGTGGGAGGTAAGGGTTCGAAACCATGCAATGCCATGTACCACTGAATT
This sequence comes from Hofmannophila pseudospretella, assembly GCA_947369225.1. Lineage (NCBI taxonomy): Eukaryota > Metazoa > Arthropoda > Insecta > Lepidoptera > Oecophoridae > Hofmannophila > Hofmannophila pseudospretella. The sequence goes on along the minus strand of OX376330.1, from coordinate 5,283,464 downwards.
TTTCGGATTTTTTCGAAGACTTACGTACATTTACCGACTGCTCTAACGGTGAAGAAAAACATCGTGAGGAAACCTGCATGTCTGAGAAAATTAAAAGTTTCCGAAGGCGTGTGAAATCCACCAATTAGCACTGGGCCCGCTCGGTGGATCATGGCCCGTACCCACCTTGTGCAAGGGGAGACCTGTGCCCCAACAGTAGGGACATTAATAGGTTGGTGATGATGATATGTGAGTCAAGTGGACTACTTAACGATTTTATCACTGAAAAAACAACTTGTTTGATTTAGTTAGAACTTATAAAGAAGAACTCACTACTTGATAGATTCGACTAAGATCTTGATAGAAGTGAACAATTCCTTGGTTGAATGTGAACAAGCCGACTTTACGTATTTTGAAACAAGCGCTTGTTTAAACTAACAATCTTTTCTTTCAGTGTAAAAGATGGGTAAGTACCTATGTCCACAATAATTGGAGATTTCTTCCTAAGGGCAACATAGAACTCAATATTTGAATGAAGACATTTAAAATATGCAAATCATCGTTTCATCCCCGGGGGCGTTCTAACGTAATCTAATGTTATTTTTAATCTATATAACCATGGTCATGGCTTTCTTTTGAACAACTTACTAACTTTTTTACATCATACGAAAATGATTCACCATCATCATCAGCCTATTAATGTCCCCACTATTAGGTCACAGGCCTCCCCTTGCACAAGGGGGTACGGGCCATGATTCACCGAGCGGGCCCAGTGCTGATTTATGGATTTCACACGTCTTCTGAAACTTTTTAATTTCCTTAGACAAGGGATATTGTAAAATGATCTGTAGAGCGAAAAGATCCTTAGTAAATTCCCTTTATAATGGGAAAAAAATCACTGTTCTTCGATACAACGTATAATTCAAAATGTATATGCCTCAATCGTATATGAAACCTGTGAAACAGTATATTATTTGAGTCTAATCATGTATATGCCTCAACCTATCGGTTTTTCACACTTCTCACAAATCAAACTGGCTTCACATCAATGGCCTATATCAACGAACCAATCGTTACTCTTTTAGAAAAGCGTGTAGTGTGTTCTATCTATGGACTTTGTAAACTGTTACACAAACAATTTAAAACTAAATAGGTATTTGGGTTGCTCAATCAGACTGATGTGTTTGTGAGATTCAAGTTAACGTTTCAATTACAGTTATAAATGCTAGAGAGAAGCTTACAAGTACTTAATGCCAGGAAATCGCGAAGGTCTGGTTTCCTGGGCTTATTCCACATTCTATTTTTCTTTACTTTACAAAAAAAAAAATTATTATTTATTTATTTAAGGACCATTTCACTCTATAGACCATTTTACAGTATACCTTGTCTGAGGAAATAAAAACGTTTCAGAACACGTGTAGAATCCACTAATCAGCACTTTACTAATTTAAATTTTTACTAAATTAAAAATAAATCTAACTTTTTGTAAAGGAACTACCGTACCCAGGCTTCATTTAAGGTTATACTAGTAAATTAGATTTCTTTTAGAGTGTCGAGTTTACCACAGTATATAAATTCGATTAAGTACTTTACCTACGATCAAATCAAATCATAACATTTATTTGTAAAGATAGGTTACAAAGATCTTAGGTTATGTCGTAATGTTCGCTACCTTTTGCCTTGATAAGACATACAAACATTTATACATATAAGAATACGTTACAGAAATAACAGCCATTAATTCACTTGTTTGCTATTTTTGTTAATTCAAAGAGTGCGTATGCGTATTGGCTTAATTTCTTACAAACGATTTCTGATTGACATTTCCACGTTAATTTGTTGTCTATAGACAAGTCTAAAAATTGTATGACCTCGGTGTCGTCTACATCTGGGCCTTGGTAATTTATCACAATATCTTGCCTTTGGTAAAAGTGCATTCCTAGTCAAGTCTAGGTTGACTAACAAATTATTATGAACAAGCCACTGTATGTAATGCGTATATAAGTGTCTTCTGGCTATTTCAAGCGGAACTTGATGCACGAGTGTTTCTCGATGTCTTAGATAAAAAGACCATCCTCGCGATTCAATCTATACATCAATGAAAATCAGTTTCCGAAATTTTCCATATGGCACGAAATTAGCTTGGCTTAAAGAACGAAATACCTTTATCACTTACAACTTCAGTTACGTGAAGCCTCCTTAATCAAATGTACCACTGTTTGGTTGGAGGCGTAAAAAAATAAACAAAATCAGAGCAAGTTAATATGAAGACGGTTTTTGGTCTCCAACTCCTGGCCCACAGTACTTAGGATGTTCGTCCCATAATGAAAGATGTAGTCCTAGGTGAGATCTATCAAATGTACCATGTTTGGTTGGAGGCGAAGCTCTGGGTCCAAAAGCGCCCAATCTCCTTTAAACCTACACTAATACACATATTCCTTTACCGTTTTCACCATTTCCGTAGAAACAGAATACCAGGGATCATAATACTTAGAAGAAACCTGGATATTTGGTTGTGACATGTCGCAGTACCTACTGTTATTGTGTATAATTCCAACTGCCATACGAATAAATAAATACTTAAAGGATCTTAACTCTTTATCGCTTATTCCGCTGATCTAAGCTCGACTCTTATTGAGCTAAGCACCCGTTAAAAAGCTCATATTGACTACATTAAAGTGCATTGTTCGACTAATGTGCCGAGAAATGAACATCTTTAATTTGTATTTCCATTTTGAATGTGTCATAAAAGTTCGTATACATCATCGGAGTTACACGACACAATCTCAGCGTGGACACAGCCTTCTTGTCTTTGTGTGGTCTCCGGTGATTGACGACGAGCTTTATTGGGTAGTCCTAAAAAAGCTCGGTGTTTTGTTAGGTAGGTACTTAATATGCGGGTTCCGTACTTGTTTACCAGTCTTTATTTTAAATAGAATAATAGGTAATACCTTTGGAAGCAATACAAGTTCAGAAGAAATGACGTAAAGATAAATATTTAGACGCGGAAAAGTAGATGCAGATTTGAATGAATTTGGAAGGTAAGACAAGGGGAGCATTAGCCTGAAGTCTGAAATGGCTGTAACCTTAGGGCGGCAAGTAGTTTGGTGATGACTACTCTCTGTGAACGGATATAAAAGTAGAGTTGAGCTGAGCTTCTGTATGAACAGCTGATATTTTTTTTGCGATTTCAGATTTGGCCCCATAGTGAAAGTTGAGCAGTTATGAATATTGAACACCACTTTCGGCTCTACAAGGTGTTTTTGTTACAACCTGTATGTGTATTTTCGGTCCCATGAGATGGGGAATCCTAGTACTGAGATAGGGCGTGAATCGTAATCGCAATGACATTCATCTGTCGCATTGTCCGAAGAAGGTTCCTATCTGCCGCCGTCTTGTTTTAAAACATTATTGGATGTATTTAATAATTGGCTCTAAACAATGTAGACACGTGATATTCGACCCTGGCCCTTCGATATTGGGCTGAAATTCGATTGAGAGGAGTCCCAGGCCAATTAGATTTTAGCACCTCTTTGACAGTATCCGACGCCGTTAAAAACTAATTCGACTGCATTTAAAATGTTTGGATTAAACACTGATTAAAAGGTAGTTAAATGTTTGTCGTGAAAAATACGCGCTGAGCCCGTTTTTGATAAAAATAGGAAGGGGAAAAATAGGAAACCTGTCAATCGTCGGTTTTACTAACCTGGACATTTACATTCAGCAGCTTCACCTGAGAGCTTCATTAGGTTTTCAGTTGAGGTACAATTTCTTGGGTTTTGTAGGAGACGCACGAGTGTGAAGCCAATGATGGTCTAGAGTCTAGACGCAACTGAATGTTAGAGGCCGGTTGTAATGGCACATCGAATAAAATGATGCCAAATTTTTTATTTTAAATTTTCTGATCTGGATGTTTTACGATCTTAAGATCTTCCGGTCTGGACAATTAGGATCTGGATATTTCGCGATCTTGACATTTTCCGATTTGGATATTATACTATTATGTCATTTCTCGACAAATTGCAAAATTATTCTATTGGTTTAAGTATTCCTAATAATGAGACCACATCCTACATATTACATGAAACGGGAGACCATTGTATTCACTTATTAATGGAGGTTTCTGCTGAGGTAGCAGGAAATGTTTGGAATATTTGCCATGTAAGTACTTGCCTACATTTGTTTCCGGGTCTCGGTTATATTGTAGTTATACATTATGCACATACGTACGAACTTACATTCCGACTTTTGGCCTTTGGTTTCATAATTATTTATTAAAAAATACACATGAATTTTTATTTGGTGAGCAAACAGACCATCTGTTGCTGCTAACTACTAATACCTAGGTGGAAAGTGGGCTGCCTCATGTGCCTTTGGTACACTGGATGTTTTGGGATTGGACTAAATTGATGGTTATTAATGATTACTGGACATAAGTGCCTTAAACGAAGAGTCCTTTACACGTAGTTTTATGACACCAGACTTTTTGGATCGGAATTACGCTGGCTTTCTGGTAATTTGTTGCTTTGCGGCAGAAATTAATTAATTAATTAGCAAAAAGCCTAACCAGGCTGACTCTATATAGCGTCATACCGGTTCAGTGAATATACAAGACTGTAATAGGTATATAAGATTCTGTATATCGTGGGTTAACACTTGATGAAAACAAATTACTCTAAGGCTGAAAAATACAGGAAAAGGACGACAAAATGAATGGAGGGCCGCAATAACATTTCTATAGACAACCCGAGTCCTTTTAAACCCTTTAAATGAAAATTCGACCCCTTGAAAATCGAATTACTTACCTTGCAAAGTGGTCTACGCCATGATGTTGAAATAAGTGCTCGCCAATCAGAAGAGGAGCCACTTCAAATTTATTTCTGTGTATTATAAGTCTTGGGTAAACGTTTTGGAAATGAAGGAGTCTATTTTTTAGGTACCATACATAAATATAGTTTCACGCTGTTTTTATGCCAGTTTTTTCTGCGTTTCACAACGTCTCATTCCCTTCTTCTTTATGAAGTTTGGGACGCCAGCTGAGATGCTCCCTCCCTTTCTCACACACACCTTCTTACACCACTCATCTCCTCTCTCTCTCTTCACACACCACACACACACACACACACACACACACACACACACACACACACACACACACACACACACACACACACACACACACACACACACACACACACACACACACAATACAATGCATTCCCTCCATCCCTTATATTAAACCTTTATTATTGTTCTTATTTTTCTTTCTTTCAAATTTTGACAGTTTTTTATTTTCCCATGTTCTGTTACGTGTTCATTTGCACTGGTCACAGAAGGGATCTGTCCTCCGAGATACAGGAACTTCCTAGTCGGAGGTAAGCGTTTATTATATATAACTAAGTTGTTGCTCACTAATTTTATTTAGTTTAATATAACATATACTTAAGTTCCTACTGGTGTATGGACTGTGAATCCTTTGTAATCTAACCGCACAAATAAACTTATTCTTATGCCTCGTTCGGTTTCCTCTGTTCGAATCCGAAAGTGGCACCGAGCATTCGCGGTTCCCAACATTATAGTACCTAGTTTTGTCTACTATACGTATATATTTATCAAAATTATAGTATCATACTATATTATATAGTAGAGGTAGCAACCCTAATTACAATATAGCTCTCGAGTTTGATAGTAAAGCCAATAAGCCAACAGAGGTCTATTGGAAAGTTATAAAGCGGGTAGCAATAAAACAGTATTTACTGTCCACGGCCCTTAATAGGTTGCTGCCTTTATTGCCCGTACAATAGTGTTGTTGACATTTTAATTTAGGAACTTTGAAATTGCTTTGTTGAGGTGTGGGTTGGACTAGACCTTTGTTAGTCTGTGGTCAAAAGGCTAATTGACTGCAAACTACGTTTCGATTACAAATCGTGATAAAAAGCTTTTAAAATTTGTTCACTTTCAAACATGATTCTTAGAATTATTATAGGTATGAGTTTTCAGTAGATTTTTACTTGCATGAATTGCATTGCATTTTTAGAGCTGTAAACCTGACGTAAATCAAATCAACAAATTGTGCCGGCTTACACTATCGTCAGAATCTAGAAGTTTACGGCTTTGGACTCTTGTCGGAAACAAACTTCGCAAAATCCTGCAGATATAATCTTCATATACATACAAGCTTCTTGTTCTGTTCGTTTGTCATAAATGACAAAATCAAAATACGATGGAACCTTGTCATATCAACAGTGTTTAGTATCGTATGGCACCGTCGTGGGGTGCGACAAGGTTGTATCGTATATTGTATTTGGATTTTGTATCACATAATTTATGGAGTCTGATTTTGTTCAGTCGCGATCTGAAAATGTTTACCACCTGCAACTTACAGGTAACTTGACGGAAAGCTTTTTTCAATTCTGTGCGAGGTTCTTTTTCTCAACAACAATAATTGAACAAAAATTGTTCAAACATAGACCTTGGTAGAGGTTTGAAGTACGTATGCGTATGTGTGTCGTGTCGTCACAAGAGCTTGGCAAAAAACGTACAATTCCTTAAGCTTGAGATTTAACCGAAGGTTTTTTCGACCGTACTTAATTCTGAATTTCAATGTATGGGACATTTGACAAAAAATATAGTTTTGAAGCGGTCCTAGGGCCTTTCTTTAAATGTACAATAATTATCCCCTCCCTCTCCTCTCCATAATGCTTCCCCCCACTTCAACCAATAACCTCACGTATTTAAGCAGACTCGTTCTTCGCCGGATTACCACGACTTCACCTAATCTTAAATCAAAGCGATCAGGAAACGCTTCAGCCGCTCAAGGATACTTCAGGGCCAGGCCCTTATCCTGTCTAGCACAGATTAATGGATCTTCCTGGCTGAGTAATGTTCCAAGTCACCTTAATTATTATTTAGGGCCCTTATAAATAGCTCACAATTGTTGTCAGGTAAGTTTGTTTGAAATAAAGAACTGAACGACGTATTATCTCATCATGTTTGCTTCGTTTCGTTTATAAAATAATTCGATGCACATTATTTTTCACTAAATTAGATTTAACCTTACCGATTCGTCGGGAAATCTCGAAGTCGTAAATGTCCAGCTATGTGCTATGTGCACTTTGTTCACTACTTACTGTACTTTTGTACACTTTACAATCGATGTATGTCGATATAGATTATATACTATTTATATACTATTTGATATAGTTTCAGTATCAGCTCTTTATTTATAATATTCAATTATACGTCAAATACATTTATGATTACAAACATTACATTCAATTTTAGTTAACGATAATAATAAAAATAAAAAAAGATATACTTACTGTTAGTACTTACAATGGATTGGAATAGATATTTGTAAGTACTTACTTGTAACAATAGAACTTATAATTTAATGCGACAACCAACATACTTCGTAATGGCATTTTAATGAATGTTTCAACTTTTTAATAACCGGGCTCATTCCGCCCGTTTGGACGTAAGAAAAAGGTTGGAATAATTTTGTGGCCTGTTTGTGGTAAATTATGTAGAAGCTACGAGTATAAGGGCAATTTTCTTTTGCGAATATAGATCGGAGAGATTAGAGAATCGATTGGATTATAATTACTACGTGGCGATTTCTTATAAAAAAGCCTACACCTATTTAACCGAATCTTTACCAAAGTTCGCCGAAACCGGAGGGTATAATGTTATAATGAAAGCTCCTATCGAACTCTCGTAACGACCAATTTAAAATAGCTTGACTTTTAAATGGCTATCAGTGGCGTAACTAGCACCATTCTCGAAAAAAACATACTTGTCTCCTAAATTAAGACAATTATTGAAAAAATTGACAGTTTTCAGTATAGGTATAGCAACTATACATCTATAGTGAACAGTAGAATTGTTCCACGTAAGTTATAGAATTTTTATATGATACTAGGTAGACCGTCTACACAGATTATAAGTACGTATAATTTTATACTTACCTAGGTAGATAGCTATGAGTATAACTTTATATAAATGAGTACAGTCGACCACTCCCCAAAACGTCAAAATTTGTGAAACTAAACCCATATTTATGCGGACATAAGGTGTAAATTTAATCGATGATATTCGTCAGATAATATAGTGTGAGCACGTGTTCGGTTCGAGAGTCTCTAGCTGGAGAGAAATGTATGAAAGGTCATTGAATATCAAGAACAGTGACAATAATTTATGATGGTAACACTCGATTGTAGTGCTATAAAGGTGTATTTACACATCACCAGTAGAATTTAAAATTTCGACCACGGGCAGATATATTCTACCGATACATTCACTTACATTAAGTTGACTTTCCATTTAGACATGTAACTTTAATTTATGTAAGCGTGTGTAAAAAGTAATATTTAGCAATAAAACTACTTAATTCTATAAGTACTATTGCATAATATGCTTACAATAAAAACCGCTTTGTTTCCCAGCTTACTACATCTATGATAGTAAATCGGCTGCCAAATTTGTTTCCTAGCCTAGACTCGGAAGATAGTCCACGCCAGACTATAAGTATTTCAAAACGCCACGAAAATCTAGACACGAAAGCTTGGTCGGTGGGATGGAACAGATTTTTATATTAATGTCAAAAACCGTTCAGCCGTCGTCGTCGCGTGCGACATATTGTGGGAACGTGATCCATTTTACTGATCGAGACTTCGTGAGTGCTGCTTTACCGATACCTACCCTACGATTTATTTTTTTAACCATTATACTATGGTTGTATTGTAAGTGAAAGTCATCTATTATCTTGAAAATGAATGTGCTAGGAAATTGTACTATTAGTACTAGTAGAACTCTTTTTCTAAACTATTAAAGTAGTAGAACTCTTTTTCAAATGGATTATTAATGGTTTCGCCATAATGGTTTAATCTTAAATTTAACAAAAAACCAATGTATTCAGTTCAACTTTTTGGCCCTCTGACACAGGTGTTGTCACACTTAAAAGAGGGCCTCCACAATTGGAAAAAAATTATTGTACCTTTTTGTTACTGAATAAATCTTTTTATTTTATTAAAAAAAAAAACATGTCGAGTAGTAGCTCTCGTGCAGTAATTGTTTATTGTTGATGTTGATGGGGTTTTGATTCAGCAGATGAATGCAGCTTCTTTCTTAGGCTTTCAAGTGGATAGTTCTATGACCTGGGAGGCGCATATCGACCTCATTTGTCCGACTGGGCAGAGCTTGCTTCGCCCTGAGTCATCTCTCCTCCACGCTTCCGAAGTAGGCGGTGCGCACTTGTTACTTTGCGACAATGCAGTACGGACTGGAGTTCTGGGGTCGTGCTGCCGAATGGGAGCGCGTCTTGAGGATGCAGAAACGGGCTGTGCAAGCGATTGCATGGGTACCATCGGAGGAACCGGCGAAACCGCACTTCATAGCGCTTGGAATATTAACACTACCATGTATGTTAATATTCCAAATGGCTGTGCGAGGCAACACCCATGGCAGTACAAGAGCAGAGCCGAGGACCACAGGTGTCCGTACCGCGTCCCACACGTTGGAGAAGGCCAGGCGGACTCTCCACGCCATCGGACCTACGATGTATTGTTATACTTCCCACCAATATTGTTTACTCCGAGTTAACTCGGTGAGTCGACAAAAGCCAGTTTAAAGAATAAACTAAAAATATGGCTTGTCGTGCAGGTTTTATACATACGAGTATAAAGATTTTATAGATTTAAAATTTAAGTAGCTAGTAGGGGTGCATCCCTACAGATATTTATTTCATATTCATATTTCTTACCGTCTCCGACATTACGAATATGTAAATTTTTATATTGTGGTTTTTGACATTGAAATTTATGTCATTTTATTAATTATCTAGTATTTGACATTTATAAATGTCTTAATATTAGATTTCAAGTATATTTGTATGATATATTTTTCAATATCTTGTAATACCTGACTTGTAATAAGAATTACCAATAAATTTATGTCTATTTCCGCCCATAAGTCCAATGGATAAGATTCCAAGTATGATGATTAAATCCTTACTCGCATTTCACGAATAAAGTGGTTTTGATTTGTTTAATTACCCGAGGGTAATGTTTTTTTGTTCCAGTAATTGATACTACTTGTGTGAAGTTGACCGGCCCCAAAGCCGTTGCCCGCAATTCACCTATGCAGGTCGAAAGTACTCGGTAAGTACTTTTAAGTTCTGTGTAACTTTTCGTTAGTACTCTTACGCAATTCGATTATTTTTTAAAAACTTTTTGGGGCCGGCCAACTTCACACTCCCGGCCCAAAACGACTTTTTCGACTTTTTTTTTCGCCAATCGACAGACAATCGTTAGTACTCGATTGTTCCAAAATATTATCGTTAGTACTCTAAAACAGAATTTTTTAAAAAATAATTGAAATGGGGTGGCTAACTTCACACCTGCCGCCCCATATGCAATTCACAATCAACAAAATACACAGGCGAGGTGTTATCGTTAGTACTCGATAGTTCTGCAAAACTTTTCGTTAGAACTCTCACCGTAACGAGAGAAAAAAATAAAACAATTAAATTACTCAAAATTTCAATAGGTAATATAACTTTACTCAACTTCATACTTCAGGAAAGCTATTTCTACGGCAGCAGAACCAAGTAGTGACTGACACTGATAATATTAAATCATCAACGTATACCAAAAATTAGCTAATTAATTAAGTAACACCGAATATTATTATATTTAGCATACGCATAAAACAGTCCATTTGGAAAAAACTGATACATGAAATACCTATCTCATGTCTTGGAAAAAATCTTTAAACGTGCATTTGATGAAATTCATTAGAGTCAAGCCCGATAATTCAGTAGTGGTAATAGCCACCCCGGATATTTTCAGTATACGTAGACAACAGCCCATGTGGAACACTCCTAGTCGACTAACAACGTTAGTACTTTCATCAACTCGTGGAAAATAAACATATTCTAAAAAAAATTAGACCCTCATGACTCGGTAGCGGAGATAGCCACCCCGGATCTTTTCAGCAAACGTAGACAACAGCCCATGTGGAACACTTCTAGTCGACTAACAACGTTAGTACTTTCATCAACTCGTGGAAAATAAACATAATCTCAAAAAAATTAGACCCTTATTACTCGGTGGCGGAGATAGCCACCCCGGATCTTTTCAGCATACGTAGACAACATCCCATGTGGAACACTCCTAGTCGACTAACAACGTGAGTACTTTCATCAACTCGTGGAAAATAAACATAATCTCAAAAAAATTAGACCCACATTACTCGGTAGTAGAACTAGCCACCACGGATTTTTTCAGTATACGTAGACAACAGCCCATGTGGAACACTCCTAGCTAACTAACAACGTTAGTACTTTCATCAACTCGTGGAAAATAAACATATTCTAAAAAAAATTAGACCCTCATGACTCGGTAGCGGAGATAGCCACCCCGGATCTTTTCAGCAAACGTAGACAACAGCCCATGTGGAACACTTCTAGTCGACTAACAACGTTAGTACTTTCATCAACTCGTGGAAAATAAACATAATCTTAAAAAAATTACACCCACATTACTCGGTAGTTGAAATAGCCACCCCAGATCTTTTCAGTATACGTAGACAACAGCCCATGTGGAACACTCCTAGTCGACTAACATCGTTAGTACTTTCATCAACTCGTGGAAAATAAACATAATCTCAAAAAAATTGGACCCTTATTACTCGGTGGCGGAGATAGCCACCCCGGATCTTTTACGCATACGTAGACAACAGGCCATGTGGAACACTCCTAGTCGACTAACAACGTGAGTACTTTCATCAACTCGTGGAAAATAATCATATTCTAAAAAAAAATTGACCCTCATGACTCGGTAGCGGAGATAGCCACCCCGGATTTTTTCGGCATACGTAGACAGCAGCCCATGTGGAACACTCCTGGATAACTATCAACGTTAGTACTTTCATCAACTCGTGGAAAATAAACATAATCTAAAAAAAATTAGACCCTCATTACTCGGTAGTGGAAATAGCCACCCCGGATCTTTTCAGTATACGTAGACAACAGCCCATGTGGAACACTTCTAGTCGACTAACAATGTTAGTACTTTCATCAACTCGTGGAAAATAAACATGATCTCAAAAAAAATAGACCCTTATTACTCGGTGGCGGAGACAGCCACCCCGGAACTTTTCAGCATACGTAGACAACAGCCCATGTGGAACACTCCTAGTCGACTAACAACGTGAGTACTTTCATCAACTCGTGGAAAATAAACATAATCTCAAAAAAATTAGACCCTTATTACTCGGTAGCGGAGATAGCCACCCCAGATCTTTTCAGTATACGTAGACAACAGCCCATGTGGAACACTTCTAGTCGACTAACAATGTTAGTACTTTCATCAACTCGTGGAAAATAAACATGATCTCAAAAAAAAATAGACCCTTATTACTCGGTGGCGGAGATAGCCACCCCGGATCTTTTCAGTATACGTAGACAACAGCCCATGTGGAACACTCCTAGTCGACTAACAACGTGAGTACTTTCATCAACTCGTGGAAAATAAACATAATCTCAAAAAAATTAGACCCTTATTACTCGGTGGCGGAGATAGCCACCCCGGATCTTTTCAGCATACGTAGACAACAGCCCATGTGGAACACTCCTAGTCGACTAACAACGTGAGTACTTTCATCAACTCGTGGAAAATAAACATAATCTCAAAAAAATTAGACCCACATTACTCGGTAGTGGAACTAGCCACCACGGATTTTTTCAGTATACGTAGACAACAGCCCATGTGGAACACTCCTAGCTAACTAACAACGTTAGTACTTTCATCAACTCGTGGAAAATAAACATATTCTAAAAAAAATTAGACCCTCATGACTCGGTAGCGGAGATAGCCACCCCGGATCTTTTCAGCAAACGTAGACAACAGCCCATGTGGAACACTTCTAGTCGACTAACAACGTTAGTACTTTCATCAACTCGTGGAAAATAAACATAATCTTAAAAAAATTACACCCACATTACTCAGTAGTTGAAATAGCCACCCCAGATCTTTTCAGTATACGTAGACAACAGCCCATGTGGAACACTCCTAGTCGACTAACATCGTTAGTACTTTCATCAACTCGTGGAAAATAAACATAATCTCAAAAAAATTGGACCCTTATTACTCGGTGGCGGAGATAGCCACCCCGGATCTTTTACGCATACGTAGACAACAGGCCATGTGGAACACTCCTAGTCGACTAACAACGTGAGTACTTTCATCAACTCGTGGAAAATAATCATATTCTAAAAAAAAAATTGACCCTCATGACTCGGTAGCGGAGATAGCCACCCCGGATTTTTTCGGCATACGTAGACAGCAGCCCATGTGGAACACTCCTGGATAACTATCAACGTTAGTACTTTCATCAACTCGTGGAAAATAAACATAATCTAAAAAAAATTAGACCCTCATTACTCGGTAGTGGAAATAGCCACCCCGGATCTTTTCAGTATACGTAGACAACAGCCCATGTGGAACACTTCTAGTCGACTAACAATGTTAGTACTTTCATCAACTCGTGGAAAATAAACATGATCTCAAAAAAATAGACCCTTATTACTCGGTGGCGGAGACAGCCACCCCGGAACTTTTCAGCATACGTAGACAACAGCCCATGTGGAACACTCCTAGTCGACTAACAACGTGAGTACTTTCATCAACTCGTGGAAAATAAACATAATCTCAAAAAAATTAGACCCTTATTACTCGGTAGCGGAGATAGCCACCCCAGATCTTTTCAGTATACGTAGACAACAGCCCATGTGGAACACTTCTAGTCGACTAACAATGTTAGTACTTTCATCAACTCGTGGAAAATAAACATGATCTCAAAAAAAATAGACCCTTATTACTCGGTGGCGGAGATAGCCACCCCTGATCTTTTCAGCATACGTAGACAACAGCCCATGTGGAACACTCCTAGTCGACTAACAACGTGAGTACTTTCATCAACTCGTGGAAAATAAACATAATCTCAAAAAAATTAGACCCTTATTACTCGGTGGCGGAGATAGCCACCCCGGATCTTTTCAGCATACGTAGACAACAGCCCATGTGGAAAACTCCTAGTCGACTAACAACGTGAGTACTTTCATCAACTCGTGGAAAATAAACATAATCTCAAAACAATTAGACCCACATTACTCGGTAGTGGAACTAGCCACCCCGGATCTTTTCAGTATACGTAGACAACAGCCCATGTGGAACACTCCTAGCTAACTAACAACGTTAGTACTTTCATCAACTCGTGGAAAATAAACATATTCTAAAAAAAATTAGACCCTCATGACTCGGTAGCGGATATAGCCACCCCGGATCTTTTCAGCAAACGTAGACAACAGCCCATGTGGAACACTTCTAGTCGACTAACAACGTTAGTACTTTCATCAACTCGTGGAAAATAAACATAATCTCAAAAAAATTAGACCCTTATTACTCGGTGGCGGAGATAGCCACCCCGGATCTTTTCAGCATACGTAGACAACAGCCCATGTGGAACACTCCTAGTCGACTAACAACGTGAGTACTTTCATCAACTCGTGGAAAATAAACATAATCTCAAAAAAATTAGACCCTTATTACTCGGTGGCGGAGATAGCCACCCCGGATCTTTTCAGCATACGTAGACAACAGCCCATGTGGAAAACTCCTAGTCGACTAACAACGTGAGTACTTTCATCAACTCGTGGAAAATAAACATAATCTCAAAACAATTAGACCCACATTACTCGGTAGTGGAACTAGCCACCCCGGATCTTTTCAGTATACGTAGACAACAGCCCATGTGGAACACTCCTAGCTAACTAACAACGTTAGTACTTTCATCAACTCGTGGAAAATAAACATATTCTAAAAAAAATTAGACCCTCATGACTCGGTAGCGGATATAGCCACCCCGGATCTTTTCAGCAAACGTAGACAACAGCCCATGTGGAACACTTCTAGTCGACTAACAACGTTAGTACTTTCATCAACTCGTGGAAAATAAACATATTCTTAAAAAAATTACACCCACATTACTCGGTAGTTGAAATAGCCACCCCGGATCTTTTCAGTATACGTAGACAACAGTCCATGTGGAACACTCCTAGTCGACTAACATCGTTAGTACTTTCATCAACTCGTGGAAAATAAACATAATCTCAAAAAAATTGGACCCTTATTACTCGGTGGCGGAGATAGCCACCCCGGATCTTTTCAGAAAACGTAGACAACAGCCCATGTGGAACACTCCTAGTCGACTAACAACGTGAGTACTTTAATCAACTTGTAGAAAATAAACATATTCTTTAAAAAAATTAGACCCTCATTACTCGGTAGTGGAAATAGCCACCCCGGATCTTTTAACCATACGTAGACAACAGCCCATGTGGAACACTCGTAGTCGACTAACAACGTTAGTACTTTCATCAACTCGTGGAAAATAAACATAATCTCAAAAAAATTAGACCCTTATTACTCGGTGGCGGAGATAGCCACCCCGGATCTTTTCAACATACGTAGACAACAGCCCATGTGGAACACTCCTAGTTGACTAACAACGTGAGTACTTTCATCAACTCGTGGAAAATAAACATAATCTCAAAAAAATTAGACCCACATTACTCGGTAGTGGAACTAGCCACCCCGGATCTTTTCAGTATACGTAGACAACAGCCCATGTGGAACACTCCTAGCTAACTAACAACGTTAGTACTTTCATCAACTCGTGGAAAATAAACATATTCTAAAAAAAATTAGACCCTCATGACTCGGTAGCGGAGATAGCCACCCCGGATCTTTTCAGCAAACGTAGACAACAGCCCATGTGGAACACTTTTAGTCGACTAACAACGTTAGTACTTTCATCAACTCGTGGAAAATAAACATATTCTTAAAAAAATACACCCACATTACTCGGTAGTTGAAATAGCCACCCCGGATCTTTTCAGTATACGTAGACAACAGCCCATGTAGAACACTCCTAGCTAACTAACAACGTTAGTACTTTCATCAACTCGTGGAAAATAAACATATTCTAAAAAAAATTAGACCCTCATAACTCGGTAGCGGAGATAGCCACCCCGGATCTTTTCAGCAAACGTAGACAGCAGCCCATGTGGAACACTTCTAGTCAACTAACAACGTTAGTACTTTCATCAACTCGTGGAAAATAAACATAATCTCAAAACAATTAGACCCACATTACTCGGTAGTGGAACTAGCCACCCCGGATCTTTTCAGTATACGTAGACAACAGCCCATGTGGAACACTCCTAGCTAACTAACAACGTTAGTACTTTCATCAACTCGTGGAAAATAAACATATTCTAAAAAAAATTAGACCCTCATGACTCGGTAGCGGATATAGCCACCCCGGATCTTTTCAGCAAACGTAGACAACAGCCCATGTGGAACACTTCTAGTCGACTAACAACGTTAGTACTTTCATCAACTCGTGGAAAATAAACATATTCTTAAAAAAATTACACCCACATTACTCGGTAGTTGAAATAGCCACCCCGGATCTTTTCAGTATACGTAGACAACAGTCCATGTGGAACACTCCTAGTCGACTAACATCGTTAGTACTTTCATCAACTCGTGGAACATAAACATAATCTCAAAAAAATTGGACCCTTATTACTCGGTGGCGGAGATAGCCACCCCGGATCTTTTCAGCAAACGTAGACAACAGCCCATGTGGAACACTCCTAGTCGACTAACAACGTGAGTACTTTAATCAACTTGTAGAAAATAAACATATTCTTTAAAAAAATTAGACCCTCATTACTCGGTAGTGGAAATAGCCACCCCGGATCTTTTAACCATACGTAGACAACAGCCCATGTGGAACACTCGTAGTCGACTAACAACGTTAGTACTTTCATCAACTCGTGGAAAATAAACATAATCTCAAAACAATTAGACCCTTATTACTCGGTGGCGGAGATAGCCACCCCGGATCTTTTCAGCATACGTAGGCAACAGCCCATGTGGAACACTCCTAGTCGACTAACAACGTGAGTACTTTCATCAACTCGTGGAAAATAAACATAATCTCAAAAAAATTAGACCCACATTACTCGGTAGTGGAACTAGCCACCCCGGATCTTTTCAGTATACGTAGACAACAGCCCATGTGGAACACACCTAGCTAACTAACAACGTTAGTACTTTCATCAACTCGTGGAAAATAAACATATTCTAAAAAAAATTAGACCCTCATGACTCGGTAGCGGAGATAGCCACCCCGGATCTTTTCAGCAAACGTAGACAACAGCCCATGTGGAACACTCCTAGTCGACTAACAACGTGAGTACTTTCATCAACTCGTGGAAAATAAACATAATCTCAAAAAAATTAGACCCACATTACTCGGTAGTGGAACTAGCCACCCCGGATCTTTTCAGTATACATAGACAACTGCCCATGTAGAACACTCCTAGCTAACTAACAACGTTAGTACTTTCATCAACTCGTGGAAAATAAACATATTCTAAAAAAAATTAGACCCTCATAACTCGGTAGCGGAGATAGCCACCCCGGATCTTTTCAGCAAACGTAGACAACAGCCCATGTGGAACACTTCTAGTCCACTAACAATGTTAGTACTTTCATCAACTCGTGGAAAATAAACATATTCTTAAAAAAATACACCCACATTACTCGGTAGTGGAAATAGCCACCCCGGATCTTTTCAGTATACGTAGACAACAGCCCATGTGGAATACTCCTAGTCGACTAACAACGTTAGTACTTTCATCAACTCGTGGAAAATAAACATAATCTCAAAAAAATTAGACCCTCATGACTCGGTAGCGGAGATAGCCACCCCGGATCTTTTCAGCAAACGTAGACAACAGCCCATGTGGAACACTCCTAGTCGACTAACAACGTGAGTACTTTCATCAACTCGTGGAAAATAAACATAATCTCAAAAAAATTAGACCCACATTACTCGGTAGTGGAACTAGCCACCCCGGATCTTTTCAGTACACATAGACAACAGCCCATGTAGAACACTCCTAGCTAACTAACAACGTTAGTACTTTCATCAACTCGTGGAAAATAAACATATTCTAAAAAAAATTAGACCCTCATAACTCGGTAGCGGAGATAGCCACCCCGGATCTTTTCAGCAAACGTAGACAACAGCCCATGTGGAACACTTCTAGTCCACTAACAATGTTAGTACTTTCATCAACTCGTGGAAAATAAACATATTCTTAAAAAAATACACCCACATTACTCGGTAGTGGAAATAGCCACCCCGGATCTTTTCAGCATACGTAGACAACAGCCCATGTGGAACACTCCTAGTCGACTAACAACGTGAGTACTTTCATCAACTCGTGGAAAATAAACATAATCTTAAAAAAGTTGGACCGTTATTACTCGGTGGCGGAGATAGCCACCCCGGACCTTTTAGGCATACGTAGACAACAGCCCATGTGGAACACTCCTAGTCGACTAACAACGCGAGTACTTTCATCAACTCGTGGAAAATAATCATATTCTAAAAAAAATAGACCCTCATGACTCGGTAGCGGAGATAGCAACCCCGGATTTTTTCGGCATACGTAGACAGCAGCCCATGTGGAACACTCCTAGATAACTAACAACGTTAGTACTTTCATCAACTCGTGGAAAATAAACATATTCTAAAAAAAAATAGACCCTTATTATTCGGTAGCGGAGATAGCCACCCCGGATATTTCAGCATATGTAGACAACAGCCCATGTGGAACACTCCTAGTCGACTAACAACGTTAGTACTTTCATCAACTCGTCGAAAATAAACATATTTTAAAAAAATTAGACCCTCATTACTCGGTAGTGGAAATAGCCACCCCGGATCTTTTCAATATACGTAGACAACAGCCCATGTGGAACACTCATAGTCGACTATCAACGTGAGTACTTTCATCAATTTTTTTTTAGAAAATAAATTTCTATATATAAATTTCCACGAGTTGATGAATACTCACGTTGTTAGTCGACTAGTAGTTTTCCACAAGGGTTGTTGTCTACGTATGCTGAAAAGATCCGGGGTGGCTATTTCCACTACCGAGTAATGAGGGTAATTTTTTTATAAAGAATATGTTTATTTTCTACAAGTTGATTAAAGTACTCACGTTGTTAGTCGACTAGGAGTGTTCCACATGGGCTGTTGTCTACGTATACTAAAAAGATCCGGGGTGGCTATTTCCACTACCGAGTAATGAGGGTAATTTTTTTATAAAGAATATGTTTATTTTCTACAAGTTGATTAAAGTACTCACGTTGTTAGT
The DNA here is from genome assembly GCA_947369225.1 of Hofmannophila pseudospretella. Classification (NCBI taxonomy): domain Eukaryota; kingdom Metazoa; phylum Arthropoda; class Insecta; order Lepidoptera; family Oecophoridae; genus Hofmannophila; species Hofmannophila pseudospretella. The sequence goes on along the minus strand of OX376330.1, from coordinate 5,264,185 downwards.
CGACTAGGAGTGTTCCACATGGGCTGTTGTCTACGTTTGCTGAAAAGATCCGGGGTGGCTATCTCCGCCACCGAGTAATAAGGGTCTATTTTTTTTTAGAATATGATTATTTTCCACGAGTTGATGAAAGCACTCACGTTGTTAGTCGACTAGGAGTGTTCCACATGGGCTGTTGTCTACGTATATCTAAAAGATTCGGGGTGGCTATCTCCGCCACCGAGTAATAAGGGTCCAATTTTTTTGAGATTATGTTTATTTTCCACGAGTTGATGAAAGTACTCACGTTGTTAGTCGACTAGGGGTGTTCCACATGGGCTGTTGTCTACGTATACTGAAAAGATCCGGGATGGCTATTTCAACTACCGAGTAATGTAGGTCTATTTTTTTTTAGAATATGATTATTTTCCACGAGTTGATGAAAGTACTCACGTTGTTAGTCGACTAGGAGTGTTCCACATGGGCTGTTGTCTACGTTTGCTGAAAAGATCCGGGGTGGCTATCTCCGCTACTGAGTAATAAGGGTAATTTTTTTGAGATTATGTTTATTTTCCACGAGTTGATGAAAGTACTAACGTTGTTAGTCGACTAGGAGTGTTCCACATGGGCTGTTGTTTATGTATGTTGAAAAGATCCGGGGTGGCTATCTCCGCTACCGAGTAATAAGGGTAACTTTTTTTGAGATTATGTTTATTTTCCACGAGTTGATGAAAGTACTAACGTTGTTAGTCGACTAGGAGTGTTCCACATGGGCTGTTGTCTACATATGCTGAAATATCCGGGGTGGCTATCTCCGCTACCGAGTAATAAGGGTCTATTTTTTTTAGAATATGTTTATTTTCCACGAGTTGATGAAAGTACTAACGTTGTTAGTCGACTAGGAGTGTTCCACATGGGCTGTTGTCTACGTATGCTTAAAAGATCCGGGGTGGCTATTTCCACTACCGAGTAATGAGTGTCTAATTTTTTTTAGATTATGTTTATTTTCCACGAGTTGATGAAAGTACTAACGTTGATAGTTATCCAGAAGTGTTCCACATGTGCTGTTGTCTACGTATGCTGAAAAGATCCGGGGTGGCTATCTCCGCCACCGAGTAATAAGGGTATATTTTTTTTAGAATATGTTTATTTTCCACGAGTTGATGAAAGTACTAACGTTGTTAGTAGACTAAAAGTGTTCCACATGGGCTGCTGTCTACGTTTGCTGAAAAGATCCGGGGTGGCTAGCTCCGCTACCGAGTTATGAGGGTCTAATTTTTTTTAGAATATGTTTATTTTCCACGAGTTGATGAAAGTACTAACGTTGTGAGTTAGCTAGGAGTGTTCTACATGGGCTGTTGTCTATGTATACTGAAAAGATCCGGGGTGGCTAGTTCCACTACCGAGTAATGTGGGTCTAATTTTTTTGAGATTATGTTTATTTTCCACGAGTTGATGAAAGTACTCACGTTGTTGGTCGACTAGGAGTGTTCCACATGGGCTGTTGTCTACGTATACTGAAAAGATCCGGGGTGGCTATTTCAACTACCGAGTAATGTGGGTGTATTTTTTTAAGAATATGTTTATTTTCCACGAGTTGATGAAAGTACTAACGTTGTTAGTCGACTAGAAGTGTTCCACATGGGCTGTTGTCTACGTTTGCTGAAAAGATCCGGGGTGGCTATCTCCGCTACCGAGTCATGAGGGTCTAATTTTTTTTAGAATATGTTTATTTTCCACGAGTTGATGAAAGTACTAACGTTGTTAGTTAGCTAGGAGTGTTCCACATGGGCTGTTGTCTACGTATACTGAAAAGATCCGGGGTGGCTAGTTCCACTACCGAGTAATGTGGGTCTAATTTTTTTGAGATTATGTTTATTTTCCACGAGTTGATGAAAGTACTCACGTTGTTAGTCGACTAGGAGTGTTCCACATGGGCTGTTGTCTACGTATGCTGAAAAGATCCGGGGTGGCTATCTCCGCCACCGAGTAATAAGGGTCTATTTTTTTTGAGATTATGTTTATTTTCCACAAGTTGATGAAAGTACTAACGTTGTTAGTCGACTACGAGTGTTCCACATGGGCTGTTGTCTACGTATGGTTAAAAGATCCGGGGTGGCTATTTCCACTACCGAGTAATGAGGGTCTAATTTTTTTAAAGAATATGTTTATTTTCTACAAGTTGATTAAAGTACTCACGTTGTTAGTCGACTAGGAGTGTTCCACATGGGCTGTTGTCTACGTTTGCTGAAAAGATCCGGGGTGGCTATCTCCGCCACCGAGTAATAAGGGTCCAATTTTTTTGAGATTATGTTTATTTTCCACGAGTTGATGAAAGTACTAACGATGTTAGTCGACTAGGAGTGTTCCACATGGACTATTGTCTACGTATACTGAAAAGATCCGGGGTGGCTATTTCAACTACCGAGTAATGTGGGTGTAATTTTTTTAAGAATATGTTTATTTTCCACGAGTTGATGAAAGTACTAACGTTGTTAGTCGACTAGAAGTGTTCCACATGGGCTGTTGTCTACGTTTGCTGAAAAGATCCGGGGTGGCTATATCCGCTACCGAGTCATGAGGGTCTAATTTTTTTTAGAATATGTTTATTTTCCACGAGTTGATGAAAGTACTAACGTTGTTAGTTAGCTAGGAGTGTTCCACATGGGCTGTTGTCTACGTATACTGAAAAGATCCGGGGTGGCTAGTTCCACTACCGAGTAATGTGGGTCTAATTTTTTTGAGATTATGTTTATTTTCCACGAGTTGATGAAAGTACTCACGTTGTTAGTCGACTAGGAGTTTTCCACATGGGCTGTTGTCTACGTATGCTGAAAAGATCCGGGGTGGCTATCTCCGCCACCGAGTAATAAGGGTCTAATTTTTTTGAGATTATGTTTATTTTCCACGAGTTGATGGAAGTACTCACGTTGTTAGTCGACTAGGAGTGTTCCACATGGGCTGTTGTCTACGTATGCTGAAAAGATCCGGGGTGGCTATCTCCGCCACCGAGTAATAAGGGTCTATTTTTTTTGAGATCATGTTTATTTTCCACGAGTTGATGAAAGTACTAACATTGTTAGTCGACTAGAAGTGTTCCACATGGGCTGTTGTCTACGTATACTGAAAAGATCTGGGGTGGCTATCTCCGCTACCGAGTAATAAGGATCTAATTTTTTTGAGATTATGTTTATTTTCCACGAGTTGATGAAAGTACTCACGTTGTTAGTCGACTAGGAGTGTTCCACATGGGCTGTTGTCTACGTATGCTGAAAAGTTCCGGGGTGGCTGTCTCCGCCACCGAGTAATAAGGGTCTATTTTTTTGAGATCATGTTTATTTTCCACGAGTTGATGAAAGTACTAACATTGTTAGTCGACTAGAAGTGTTCCACATGGGCTGTTGTCTACGTATACTGAAAAGATCCGGGGTGGCTATTTCCACTACCGAGTAATGAGGGTCTAATTTTTTTTAGATTATGTTTATTTTCCACGAGTTGATGAAAGTACTAACGTTGATAGTTATCCAGGAGTGTTCCACATGGGCTGCTGTCTACGTATGCCGAAAAAATCCGGGGTGGCTATCTCCGCTACCGAGTCATGAGGGTCAATTTTTTTTTAGAATATGATTATTTTCCACGAGTTGATGAAAGTACTCACGTTGTTAGTCGACTAGGAGTGTTCCACATGGCCTGTTGTCTACGTATGCGTAAAAGATCCGGGGTGGCTATCTCCGCCACCGAGTAATAAGGGTCCAATTTTTTTGAGATTATGTTTATTTTCCACGAGTTGATGAAAGTACTAACGATGTTAGTCGACTAGGAGTGTTCCACATGGGCTGTTGTCTACGTATACTGAAAAGATCTGGGGTGGCTATTTCAACTACCGAGTAATGTGGGTGTAATTTTTTTAAGATTATGTTTATTTTCCACGAGTTGATGAAAGTACTAACGTTGTTAGTCGACTAGAAGTGTTCCACATGGGCTGTTGTCTACGTTTGCTGAAAAGATCCGGGGTGGCTATCTCCGCTACCGAGTCATGAGGGTCTAATTTTTTTTAGAATATGTTTATTTTCCACGAGTTGATGAAAGTACTAACGTTGTTAGTTAGCTAGGAGTGTTCCACATGGGCTGTTGTCTACGTATACTGAAAAAATCCGGGGTGGCTAGTTCCACTACCGAGTAATGTGGGTCTAATTTTTTTGAGATTATCTTTATTTTCCACGAGTTGATGAAAGTACTCACGTTGTTAGTCGACTAGGAGTGTTCCACATGGGATGTTGTCTACGTATGCTGAAAAGATCCGGGGTGGCTATCTCCGCCACCGAGTAATAAGGGTCTAATTTTTTTGAGATTATGTTTATTTTCCACGAGTTGATGAAAGTACTAACGTTGTTAGTCGACTAGAAGTGTTCCACATGGGCTGTTGTCTACGTTTGCTGAAAAGATCCGGGGTGGCTATCTCCGCTACCGAGTCATGAGGGTCTAATTTTTTTTAGAATATGTTTATTTTCCACGAGTTGATGAAAGTACTAACGTTGTTAGTCGACTAGGAGTGTTCCACATGGGCTGTTGTCTACGTATACTGAAAATATCCGGGGTGGCTATTACCACTACTGAATTATCGGGCTTGACTCTAATGAATTTCATCAAATGCACGTTTAAAGATTTTTTCCAAGACATGAGATAGGTATTTCATGTATCAGTTTTTTCCAAATGGACTGTTTTATGCGTGTGCTAAATATAATAATATTCGGTGTTACTTAATTAATTAGCTAATTTTTGGTATACGTTGATGATTTAATATTATCAGTGTCAGTCACTACTTGGTTCTGCTGCCGTAGAAATAGCTTTCCTGAAGTATGAAGTTGAGTAAAGTTATATTACCTATTGAAATTTTGAGTAATTTAATTGTTTTATTTTTTTCTCTCGTTACGGTGAGAGTTCTAACGAAAAGTTTTGCAGAACTATCGAGTACTAACGATAACACCTCGCCTGTGTATTTTGTTGATTGTGAATTGCATATGGGGCGGCAGGTGTGAAGTTAGCCACCCCATTTCAATTATTTTTTTAAAAATTCTGTTTTAGAGTACTAACGATAATATTTTGGAACAATCGAGTACTAACGATTGTCTGTCGATTGGCGAAAAAAAAAGTCGAAAAAGTCGTTTTGGGCCGGGAGTGTGAAGTTGGCCGGCCCCAAAAAGTTTTTAAAAAATAATCGAATTGCGTAAGAGTACTAACGAAAAGTTACACAGAACTTAAAAGTACTTACCGAGTACTTTCGACCTGCATAGGTGAATTGCGGGCAACGGCTTTGGGGCCGGTCAACTTCACACAAGTATTGATACTCATAGAGAAAAATATCAATATTAAAATATGGAAAAGATATAATGTGAATAGACCCTAAAAGCTTATCGCGTTAGAGTACAAGGGGTTCCCTTTCACCATCGTCTCTAGGTAAACAAAATGTCATTCTTCTACGGGTGTTAACGTTATTTTTGTACCGGCCCTTCAGAGCGGCTACTGGCGAAAATGCCAGCTCATTGTGTAACTTACTATGTATGGTCACAGAATCAGTGAGATGTGGTATTCTTCTGTTTATGCCGCCTTTCGTGGGCGAAGAAACTCTCGCTACTGTTAAATTTTGCGGTGGGTTTCTAAGACCAATACAGGCGGCATTATCGGCCTGATAGGTACGTTATGACACACAAGAAGTTTCCTCGGTACCATTGCCATGTCCTGGAACTGGAACTATCGGCATTGCTTTCTGGGATTGCCTTCTGATTGCTGGACAGGAAATGTAATGTAATGTGTGTGTGTCTAAAGACTTTGTCTGACATGTCAGATCAAGCTCAAAGGTTTTCTAGAAGTATTTAAAAGGTCTGTATTTAATGTTACTCTTGGGATCTTATCAACTGTAAGTAATGTCCGACTACGAGCTCAAATATTTTGAATCATGACGCCACACCTTGCATAATCGTAAACATAGAGAATGTAATGATGACCAGGAAGATAGTAAATGGATTTCATAACGGGAAGTTTTTGATTTTTTATTTGTTTTTCATAGTGTTGGTGTTATTCGTAAAGTGATTCTCACGCTCTGTGGTGTTTCAATGGTTGTCTGCCTCTGCTCCAAGTTTCTGTGATCCATGAGTTTGTTACACAAGTGAAATGAAAACCATTTGTGGATTGTTAACTGAGCCGAAACCTCACTATTAATCTTAGGCGTGAGCTACATCAGCATAAGACGTAATAACATACCTCTTGGTCTATATATTTAAACAATACCATAGCATTCTATATGTTCAAGCAATACCAATGAAGGTTTAGCAAATTTTAGCTTCTTTTGTTTGTATTTGATTTGGTTAGTTCTAGGTTAGTTTTGGTTAGCTTTTACTTCTTATAAGTACCTAATAGGTTTCCTTTGTATTAATGCTGTAAAAAAAGTACATACTTAAAACATTTTGAAACAGATTTAGGTGACAAACTTTATAAATACTCGTACAGAAGGGCCGTAAGGGTCGTAAGCCAGGCGAACCCTGAAGGACCAACCCGAAGGTCCAACCATCAAGCGACTTTCCACGGCTTAGTCGCCTCATACGAGTACAACATGCTTACTCAGTGGCGGTTGGGTTTAATCCACATCTATACCTTCACCAGGAATATAAAAACACTGTCCCTGGGCGCCATTGGTATATTTATAAATATAGTACCATTTAATTCCGCAATATGGATCTAGGGGTTTATTTTCCGGTCAGAGTATACACGGAAGAACGAAGTTTATAACATTAATTTCAAAAAGTTTAAACGCTTGCTTGACCGAAGAGCCACGGACCGGAACGCCTTCCAATCCCCTCACATTTCCAATTAAACAAATATTAGGTTTGTTTAACCACGTTTTCGACTATTAATTGTAATTAGAGCCGATGTAATCACGACTATCTCTCGTTATACTCGTTATATCTCTGTATTTATTACAAGAAAAGGTATGTCGTGATTGGACTAATGTCTGCTTTGTGATGAAAACTCGTTATTAATTGAATGAATGTGTAACCCCCAATTTCATTCCATTGTTAATGAGTACAAGGTTAGACGTGTTTTGATGTGAATGCGTCTGGAAATTTATTCAGTACCTATTGTATCTCGATCACGTTGTTTTTCGATCAACATTTTGAACAACTTTTAATTGCAATAGAACAGAATAGTGTTTACTTCGTAAAATTTAAGTACCTATTTCATTTTTTATTTTTTGTCCCCTTTTTTTGACGCGATCTGTCCTGCTAAACATTCAGCTGTAGAAATTATTTAGCTTAACCGGAGGGCAGGTTTCACGTCTGGTGGTGAAAGTAACATGGACAAATTTGGTCTCATTTGCTTTGATTCTTCAGTTCTTTACCCAGAGGGAGATATCGTCCAGGCTTGTTTGCAGCATACTGGAGGCCACTATTGGGTCTCTATGTGAGGCGAGTACCGCTGTGTCATCTACATAAGTGCCGGTGGTCACGTTTTCTTTAGTAGGTAAGTCTGCTGTATGAAGTAGATACAGAACAGGGCCCAGCACGCTTCCTTGGGGAACACCCGCTGATTTAATTTGACTGTACCTTGCGATCTTCATTATTTTATAGTGTTTGCTTGCTATTGGTCCATATTTTCGTCATCATACATAGAGTTATGTTTTTCAGGGGCTATAATAAAGTAGTTTAACTTTGCGGTTCTATCCGGTGCTAGGGGAGAGGCTGTAAAGGACCCCGCACATATTGTATGAATCGCGTGATACAGGTGCTCACTGGGTGACATTTTAGAAATACTGACGTAACCTTTGCATGACGGTATTTTTACAAAACCATTGAAACCATAACCATAACTCCTAAGCTGCAAGTCCGGCTAGAACAATTTGAACACTCACACTCAGTTTTGAAGAAACTTCATATAAAAGTAAATATAAATATGGAAATTGATTGGAGTGTTTTTTGTGAACACGCTATAAATATTGATTGATTGATAACCGGATCTATGCAAATAGTCGTCAAAAAAAAGGTATTTAAAGTCCCAATGAAATCATACTAATAGTAACGTGACGAACGTGACACATGACATGAGTCATTAATGTGCAAAATCTATGTTAAAGCAATTTATAACATACCTATTTAAAAAAATAGTAGTATAGACAGATACTCGTAGGTGTAACGTAGAAGATGCGTCGCTCAACACCTCACCGTTGTTGATATGCAGCTTGTGTGATATGTAGCAATTTAGCATGTTTTATTGCATTCTAACTTTTTTGACGTGGTTTTCAGTCCCATTATTCGATCAAACGCGCCACCTCTGTCCGTGTTGCACCCGTCGCTTTCATACATTTTATATGCAAGTAGATTAAGAGGTGGCGCGCCGACCGCTGTGCCAACCTTCGGGTGCCTGGAAGAGATCGCTCTTAGCGATAAGGCCGCCTAAATTGTACTTCACTATTTCCTTTTCTATATCTTGTTTGTTGTCTTATATTTGTGCAATAAAGTGTATTTTACTTTACTTTTCTTTACAGCCCTGGGGCCGATTCTACTAATACAACGTAGTTTCAATAGGAACTAACTAACTAACTTTTTTTCGTATGTCACTACTCACTCTATTGTTCGGTTACCTTTACGTTTTGGTTCAAGCCAATGATCGATTGATCCGTTCATCTCATATATTAGCGTGGTGCTAGCAGAATACGATTTGTAGTTAAAGTTATGATAGAAAAGAACAATAAACGTTGTAAAACAATAGAATTGGGCTCCTGCAGACTCCAATCATGTATGGACTGTCATGTTATATACTGTTGTTTAAATCGATTATACCTGAAGGTCAACTTACCGTTATCGACCTTCCATAGAATAAGTACTAACCTAAGTATTTAGAACTTCGTAAATCTCCATTCGATTTTGACCTTTATTCCAAGTTAAAATCACTTGTGTTAGCCACATAGAGTTGTTGACTTGTTGCTCTACGTGTGGACGACTGTACCTCAGACTAACATTTAGTTGATCTGTCTGTATAGCCTCGCATTAACGCTGACATCACAATTATGAAACTCTAAATTGAAAACCATTTATATCGCCGAGATGTATGATTGTATGCAAATCCACAAGCGATTTTATTGTGTCATATTGGACTATAGGTTGTGAAAACATATTATGTTATTATTTATTGAACTTACCAGTAGGTAAGGTGGGGAAGAGATCATGGGTACACTTTCGGCCTATGTCAAATTAAACTCCAACTTTATGCAACTTTACTTTTAATAACTGTCAATTTTAAGCATGACATGCATGACATGAAAAATGATTTATTATGATAAGGTTGTGAGTATGTAGGTATCCATTATTTTTTCCGCCACTGTACCTAATGCTATCTATAATATATTATCATATTAACCAAGTTGTAATAAGACCGAAAATAGATTATCTGGAACTTAGGTCCACTTAGATCAGGGGTTCCCAAACTTATTTTGTCTACCGCCCACTTTGAGAATAAATTATTTTTAGCGCCCCCATTTTTCCCCTACTTAAAAACGACTATAACTTCAAATTAAATTAATTAATATATATAAACTCGTTTATCTCATTCGACGCTCAATCGTACTCAACAAGTAAGAACAAGTATTATATGAACCAGCCAATTGATACAGGAATGCACAATTCAGGTTATTTAACAAAAACTTGTTAAAACATGATTGCCCGCGGTCTACTATCTTCGAAAATTACCTATCTAGGAGTACTAATAACTATTAAAATGCGAAAGTATGTCTGTTACCTTTTTATTTGTTTGTTTGTGTCTACTTTCATTTCGAAACGAAGCGACCGATTGACATGATTTTTATTTCATATATTCAATAAAACAGGACAGATATATGAACTACGCGGAGAGAAATAGCGAACCGAGTTTGAGCAATCTCTTAACTAATATTAGTTGATGTTCACAAGTTGTAGTTGAGAGTCGAGAGCTCATGCAGTCGGTGTCTAAGAGGCCTCTTAGCTAAATGAAATTACAAATCACCCCCCAAGCCCCTACACAACGCCCCCATTTTTTTTTCTGGGTCTTTTACCGCCCCCCTTTAGGCCTGCAGCGCCCACAAGGGGGCGTTATCGCCCACTTTGGGAAAGGCTGACTTAGATGAAGAAATAACCTACTATAAATAAATACTTCGGTTATTAAATAAATCAGTAAAGTTTACTACATTCATTTTAGTTTTGGTTACATAATATTACACTAATTTTATTCCTTCTTTCACGTTACAGGTAAGTAGATAAAAAAATCTTGGTACAGATTCGTAAATATTGTTTCAAAATTATCATCAGTATTGTACGAGTAAGTATTTTAAGGAAAATTTACGATAGAATTTTATTACCTACGAATACGAATTAAAATAAATACAACCTGTATCATTGCAGCCAACGCCCGTACTTGGCATTTTAATACCTACTTGTGCATTAATATGTGCAATAACTAACGAAATTATTTTAATAGTTCCAAACAATTCTAATGATAAATGATGGTCTTATAATGTTTTATTATATCGATGTGTCGTGAAACACACAGACAAAACCCGAGGAAATATTACCACTAACCGTGTGTGAATCGCTTTAGCATCGGACTTCAAAGTCCGGTTCCAGCCACAAAGTGCCGGCATCCAATCACAAAGTGTTAATTTCAAGTGGGGGGAGCGCATGTGATTGGTTGGAGCGAACCGAACCGGCCTCGTGAAGTCTGAGGCTAACTGTCACACTGGGGGATCCAGCACATATTGCACGAATACAATTATGAATTTGTTGACTTGTATGTAATATTTCATACTTCACTTTTCTGCACTTTACTGCCGGTAACTGATTAAATTTACTAATTTAATTACTAATTAATTAATAAAATACAGTAAAAACCCGTGAAACAGTATATTATTTAACTCTAATCTAAGTAATAAAATTTTATTTATTACTTAGTAATAAATAAAATACTGTAAAAACCCGTGAAACAGTATATTATATAACTCTAATCATGTACTACAAGTTTTACCAAGTACCAACAACCGCAAGTATTAACCAATTCTTCTATCGCCTAGGTGCCTGGAAGGTTGCTCTGAGCGATAAGGCCGCCTTTGTACACTTACTCTAGTTTCCTTTCCTATGTATATTTCTTGTGAGCAATAAAGTTCTTTTTCCATTTACAGTATTTCATCTTTGTCTCAGTATATATCGCATTGTGATGACAAGCAAGTTTAATATCCGCTGAGGTTGCTGTAACACGATTCGGTGGTCCTCGACACGGCTAGCCTAGTGAGGTCCTCCCACTCTCTAACAGCTTGCAACGCTGCTACTTCAAACACATCCATCACTATGTAATTTTAATGCTTATTATTTTACTTAGTGTAGTATTAGGTACTTCTATTAACTTGTGTTTGAATAAATAAAAATAAATACAAATACAAAGTATTAATCTACCTATCTATCTATCTAAGGAAACCTAATGCTCTTTATGACACTACCATACATCAAGAGGATATTACCATAATAGTTTGGAAATTCCCTACACGGCCACTTATGAAGCAAATATCACATTTACATGTTGCAAAATGTGCAAAATAGACATAATATCTGCACAGTAAGCACATACATCACATAGCCTCAGTATAAATAACCTCATAAGTATCGGTAATCTGCGGGGGTAATCATATACACTAGATTATACCAGTTACCATCTGTCTT